>CM077304.1:34580156-39580156 GCA_039655065.1 Glossophaga mutica | reverse complement strand
AGTATAGACTACATAAGATGCAATATACTGTTGGGGTACAAACTGTATTAGGAGTGTAAGTGTCACTTATCAAAATAGGAGTGAGCCAATTTTGCACCTCAGAAGGCAGAAAAATTCCTTCAGTAAAACTGATCAGTCCCATTTAACAGGCTGAAATGCCCCTGAAGAAAAATCTGATAAAACTGTTATTCCTTGTTAGTTACCTCTGTCATTATAGACCATATTCCAGTGCTTACTCTGGTTGTCTCAGGTTTTGTTGAGAGGGTTGTAAGAGCCTCAATACGGACATTTTGTTGGAACAGGTTAATATCCAGACTTTATAAAACTGGAGGTTGAAATTAAGGATGCAAAAGGACCTCACGTACCAGAAGAGACCTATAGGACAGAATTTACTTCTTGCCAGCAGGATCAGGTAAGGGATGACAGACCCAGCAATCAGTTAAATTCAGAGCCATAATTATAGCCTAGGAAATACAAGAGTGTTCTGCTTTCTCTTAATCAGGAACCCACAGGAAATCATGACTAATAGGATGAGGTATTCAGGCCTTTGCCCAAGGACACAACTCCCAAGGACATGCACTGCCGAAAGTTCCTTAGATTAAGATCTTCCATTGGCTAGCAGTATGCTGAGGATTGTGGCAAAACCAGGGGTAAATTAGAGTAATGGTTTCTGTTCCCATCGCTTGATCACTTGCCTCCTCACCCCTCCCTCCATTGTCTTATTTTCCCCAACAAACATAGGAGATAAGAAAATTTTGTGGGGTAAGAAAAGAAGGCAATCACTCAATTGTGAAACTGACTGATCCCATGCTCCAAGCCACCCAAGCCACAACACACTTTGTCCAAAGATATGGTCATGTGGAAGGAAAATGTAAAAACTGATAGCAATTGTGGCAATGAATCTTTAGGGCCATAATGAAGCAGTCACCTACCAGAGAAGAATTTCTATCACCTGATAAACACCTTTCAATTACTTCAACTAAAACTACATGTGGCAAAAAGCAGAGAGGAGAACCCAACTATTTTTCTGTTAAGCCAGACATTAAGAGATTTGTAAAAATACAAAAAAAGCTACGCTTTTTAGCCCTGGCTGGTGTAGCTCAGTGGATTGAGCGCGGGCCTGTGAACCAAACAATCGCGGTTCGATTCCCAGTCAGGGCACATGCCTGGGTTGCAGGCCAGTTCCCAGCAAGGGACACACGAGAGGCAACCACACATTGATATTTCTCTCCCTCTCCCTCTCTCCTACCCTTCCTCTCTAAAGATAAATTTAAAAAAAAAAAAAAAAAAAAAAAGAATTTCAAAAAAAAAAAGCTACGCTTTTTACTATTGTTTTTGAAAAATATTTATATTAATATGTAAGGATTTATTGTACTTTTAAATAACATAATTTTTAAACATTTCTCAGTTTAACTTTGTAATTTAGAACCTGTTATTGTAACCTACATAAACAAATGTTCTTTGGGGTCCTGAAGAGTTTTTAATGTATATGAATTCTTCTTGAGACCATGTGTCCCTATTTTCTGCAGCTGCAGAAAAAGTATGTCCATGCGCTTCTCATGGAAAGGAGAAGCTAGAAGTATATATCTGACCTCTATGGAATTTGCCCATGCATAGTTTTTACCCATTGATCCTATATTATATCCTTTGCTGTCATAAAGTTTCGCCAAGAGAATGCAACAATAGAGAAAAGGTTCAAAATCCCAAGTTGGGTCTTTGAAAAGATCAAAGAAATTGTTAAACCTGTAACTAGACTGACCAAGAAAAAAACACGCAAATTACTAAAATCAATCATAAAACAGGGACATTACTACCAACCTTACATTTAAAAAATACTACGAATAACTGTATGCTAATATGTTGAATAATTTGGATGAAAAGGCAAACCCCCTGTGATGTTATAACTTGTGTTAAAAAATACATACGGTAGGTCCTCAACACTGTTTTGTTGTAACACTGATAGCATGCCTTAGAAAACTTAATCTTGTTTTTACCAATTAATCTATGCTAAAATTGGTTTTTATCATAGTCATTTCAGTTAATGTCTCAGAATCTATCAATATTCAGTTCAGATTTAGTCTGGATTTACCATATTTGGTCTTTATCCCCATTTCTGGCACAGAACTCCTAAACTAATAAAGATGTCTTTTCATTTAATCAATCATGACTACGTTTAAAAAAAAAAAACCTCCATACAAACCCAAAAGGACAGGGTTCTGAAAGCTTTAGTGTTGGTGAACATATGGAATCTGGGGAGGGTAGCATGTTAGGAGAGGTCATGAAAGCCCCTTTTCCACATACCTCACCTTATGCACCTCTGCCTTCTGGCTATTGATTCACATCCTTTGCCATAAACCAGTAGTCAAGTCAAGTAAAATGTTTGAGTTCTATGAGCTGCCCTAGCAAATTAAATGAACCTGAGGAAGGGAGTCTTTAAAACCTCTAAATCTATGGCCAGTCAGTCCATCGGAAGTACAAGTAACAACCTGGACTTGCAACTAGCACCTAAAGCGCAAGCAGGTTCCTGGGAACCTGCAATCTGTAGCCAGTGGGTCAGAAGCACCAGTAAGAACAAGTAACTGGCATCTGAAGGGTAGGGAATTTGATCTTGTGGGACTCACCCTTCAATCTGTCAGCACAGAATTGCTTGTGTTGGTGTGAGGATAATTCCTCTCTGAACACTCATTGGAATTGTGCACAGAACCCCCAAAGGACCTCCAAATGACATGTTGACCAAAACTGACTCAAGAAGATACAGGAAATCTAAGCAGAACTAGAGAGATTTGTTAGTAACAAAAAACTATCCAGGAAGAAATGGTTAGGCGCGTTCTGGTGAATCATATCAAAAATTTTTTCACTTAAAACCAATTCCACAAACTTTTCTAAAACATAAAATAGGAGGGAATACTTCCCAACTCAATTCACTGCAGCCAACATTACCATAATACCAAAACCAGAAATCACAATAAAACCACAGACCAATCTGTATGAATATTCACAAAAATCCTCAACAAAATACTAAAACCAAATACAGCAGCAAATAAAAATAATTATATGCCATGACCAAATGGGACTTACCTCAGAAATGAAGATTGATTCCACATTAAAAATAAAAACTGAATGTTATATAACATATCTCAATAGAATAAAGGACAAATCACATGATCACAGCAGATGAAGTCAACATGTAATGTGACTGAAATTAAATGCACCTTAAAATCCAATACTATCTCTCATGATAAAAATACTGAAACTAGAAACAAGAAAATTTCCTCAACTTCACTGATAAGAGGCATCTACCAAAACACTCATAGCTTACATACTTAATGGTGGAAGACTGAATGCTTTCCCTGAGAGAAAGGAACAAGACAATGTCTTTTCTTGCCAATTCTATTCACATTGTATTACAAGTTCTAACCAGAGCAGTTAGGTGAAAAGAATAAGTAAAAGATGTCCAGAATGGTAATAAAGAAGAAAAACTATCTCTACTTGCAGAAGACAGACATCATCTTGTATGTAAGAAAATTGTTAAAGAATCCACTTAAAAACTCACGGAACTAATAAATTAGTTTGGCTAGGTTGTCTAATACAAGCTCAAATACATAAAAACCAAATGAATTTCTATAAAACTTAATCTAGAAAAAATCCATTTACAGCAATATCAAAAATAAAAACTTTCAAACAGGACTTCTGGCCAAGAAGGAGGCGTAGGCAGACACACTGAGCCTCCTCTCACAACCAAAATTAAGGACAACAAATATTTAGAAAGAAGACAACCAGAATTGATAGAAAATTGAACTGTACGTAAGTCCAACAGCCGTTCACCCAGACCGGTAAGAGGGGCGGAGTCGCGGCAGGAAAAAGTGGAGGTGCAGACCCGGGAACGCGGGCAGCAGCGGCTGGCAGTTCCCAGGTGCACAGGCGGTGGCTGGCGGACCCCGGGCCCACAGGTGGCAGCTGGCAGACCCTGGGCACAGGGTGGCAACTGTGCAGACCCAGTGAGGCTGCACAAGGCGGCTGGCTGACCAGGTGGTCCCACATTCGCGCGCGCGCGCACGGTCCAGGCAGAGGGGAAGTGGCGGAAGGGACTGAATGCAGGAGAGAGCGGAGCAGGCACCATTGTTCCCTCTCAGACCCGGCCCCCACATACAACGTCACAACCCAGCGACTGGGCTGCCCCACACTGGGGAGCACCTGAGGCTCAACTCCTTACTACTTAACAGCACTCCCGCGCATGCAGATAATCCAGGCAAAGGGGAAGCGGCAGAAGGGACCAGAGTCCAGGAGAGAGCGGAGCAGGCGCCATTCTTCCCTCTCGGACCCCGCCCCCACCTATAGCGTCACAACCCAGTGACTGAGCCGCCTGGCCCTGAGGAACACCTAAGGCTCCACTCCTTCCTATGTAATAGCCACGACCAGACCAAAACCAAAACAAAACAAAAAAAAACCCACCAAAAATGGCTCAAAACAGAGAACAAATCAAAGCCGCAGAGCCAATTTCTCTCAGCAATGAAGAGATAGCCAACCTATCACATGCACAGTTCAAGGCACTGGTGATCAGGATGCTCACAGAATTGCTTGATTTTGCTCACAAATTAGATGAAAAAATGAAAGCTACAATACGTGAAATGAAGGAAGATGCATGGGAAACCAATAGAGATAGATGGGAGGAAAACTGGGACTCAAATCAATGGAGTGGACCAGAAGGAAGAATCTAACAACCAAATAGAAAATGAGGAAGAAACAAGAATTCAAAAAAAATGAGGAGAGGCTTAGGAACCTCCGGGACATCGTTAAACGTCCCAACATCCGAATTATAGGGGTGCCAGAAGGGGAAGAAGAAGAGCAACAACTGGAAAACTTATCTGAACAAATAAAGGAGAACTTCCCCAATCTGGCAAAGGAAATAGACTTCCAGGACGTCCAGGAAGCTCAGAGAGTCCCAAAGAAGTTGGACCCAAGGAGGAACACACCAAGACACATCATAATTACATTAGCTAAGATTCAAATGAAGGGGAGAATTCTAGAAGCAGCAAGGGAGAAGGGGACAGTCACCTACAAAGGAGTTCCCATCAGACTGTCAGCTGATTTCTCAAAAGAGACCTTCCAGGCAAGAAGGGGCTGAAAAGAAACATTTGAAGTCTTGAAAGGCAGGGACCTACATCCAAGATTGCTCTATCCAGCAAAGCTGTCATTTAGAATGGAAGGGAAGATAAAGTGCTTCTCAGATAAGGTCAAGTTCAAGGAGTTCATCATCACCAAGCCCTTATTATATGAAATGTTAAAGGGACTTATCTATGAAAAAGAAGATCAAAAATAGGACAGTGAAAAGACAGCAAACTCAGTTATTAACAACCACACCTAAAACAAAAGCAAACAACTAGAACAGGAACAGACCCACAGAAATGGAGATCATATGGAAGGTTAGCAACAGAGGAGTGGGAGGAGGAGAGAGGGGTAAAGGTAAAGAGAATAAGTAGCATAGATGGTGGGTAGAAAATAGACAGGGGGAGGGCAAGAATAGTGTGGGAAATGTAGAAGCTAAAGAACTTATGACACATGGACATGAACTGAAGCCGGGAATGTGGGTGGGAGGGGGTGTGCAGGGTGGAGGGGAATGATGGGGGAGAAATGGGACAACTGTAATTGCATAATCAATAAAATATATTTTAAAAAACTTTCAAATAAACTTAACAAAGTAAAAGTTTTATACTCTGAATACTATCTAAGAGAAAATTAAACATAAATAACTGGGGGAAAGAAAACTCACATTCCTAGATTGGAGTACTTAATACTGGTAGGGTGGCAATAATCTGCATTGACGTACAGATTCAGTGCAACCCTTACCAAAACCCCAGGTCTCTTTACAGAAACGGAGAACCTGACCCTAAAATTCAATTTGGAAAAGTCAAGTTGGAGGACTCATACTTCCCAATTTCAAAACTAACTACTGTAGTACTGTTAAAGAAAAACAATCAATAGGCTAAATGTGGGTCACCTGCTCCCCGCCCACCCGTGCCCCCCACCCCCAACAAACCAAATCTCGATTGCAGTTTCAGCCCCTCCCAGGATTAGAATTTCCTGATTGCAATTAGTGAGGTAATCTTTGGGAAAATCTCTGCTGCTCTTCCCCCAAAGTCAGCTGACCTTGCCTTAAAAAAAAAAAAAAAAAAAAAGAGCCTTCCATTGCTTAAGAACTTTCTTGTCCCAACCAGTTTCCTTTAAAATCCTTCATTTTCCACTTCTTATTTTTCAATTATATTGCCGTGAAATATTATTATGTTAATTTCCTGTAACTTCTTGGAGCACTTTTCTATTTACTAGATGGGATCATGCCTGAATCATGCAATCTTTCAATAAAGCCAATTAGATCTTCAAATTTATTGTTTAATTTTGCTTAACACTATAGAACTAACAGTAAATAAGACCATCTGCTATTGACATAGGATAGACATTGATCATACAAATGTCTGTTAACTTATGAAAGGATAAAAACAAAATGTGGCATATCCATACAATGTATTATTTGGCAATAAAAAGGAATGATCCACATACATGCGTCAACATGGATGAACCTTAAAAACACTGTGCTTGGGGAGAAAAGAGTAACAAAAGACCACGTGATTTTATGTACATAAAATATTCAAAAATCTTAAGAGACAAACTACATTAACAGTTGCCTAGGAATGAGTGGGTTGGAGAAGAATAAGGAATGACTGCAAAGTGAGTATGGAGATTCTTTTTAAGGTAGATAAAATGCACTAAAATTGATTGTGGTGATGAAATGAGCTAATTGAATTACATCTCTAATTGAGTTTTTTTAAAAAAAAACAACCAAAACCAAAATCCAAACAGCATTTTCCTATTAGCACGGACAGGGGACACCTGACTGAATGGGAGCCAATGAAATTTAAACTTTTGGTAGAACAAGCAGACAAAAGGCATTGTCCGTGCAAGTTGAAGCTGATTAGATAACTGAACAAAAGGCCACGTAATAAGTCTGACGAGTTGGATGACCAAAGTAACCTCACATGACGGTGGATCATAAATTCCTAACTGGATAGGTCATGGTAGGAAGTCACACCCGAGGCCATTGACTTTCTTACTAAAAGGTTTATCTTTGCCTTAAGCAAGCACTGCCCTACCCATTGTTTGGGCATTTTTGAAATTCCAGAGTAATCTTTGCCAGACCCCTGAGAGGCATAACCACCCTACCCTCAAGGGAGCACAAGGATCACGTTGCCCAGGTACCATCACTATTTATGGTAAATGTTAACTTCCAGTACCCACCAATGTATGTATCCATTTTTTTTTTTTTTTTAACTATGCATTCCATTTTACTTTTTATCCAATGGTAGTGGACTTTCCCCCTTGCTTTCTCCAGCCTCCATTATCTACCACCAATGTAATCCTTTTCCTTCCATTCCAAATGCAGAAAAAGAGCAAAATTGACATTCTCCAGAGCATTTTCTCAGTCCTTTGAATCTTGCTTCCATGCATGTCCTCAAGCTCTGATAAACTCATAAATTTTTTGCATAGGTTTGGGGACATTTTTCCGTCAACAGATACATAGATATACTAGGGCCACCCAATGAAGGGAGGTGTGCCTGAGAATAAAGTCAAAGCTGAAGAGAACAGAGCTCAAAGACAGTGTCTCACATCTTTAAAACTTTATTTCAGATATTTCAGATTCAGATGCTGGATCAGATGCTCAAACCTGAAGGTTGAGCTACATGATCTATAAATTATGTGATACAATAAATTTTCTTTTGGAGCTTAAAAACAGTAATCTGCTTATGATTTCTATTTTTTTTAATTTTTAAAAAATGCTTATTGATTTTAGAGAGGAAGGGAAAGAGAGAGAGAGCCATTGATGTGAGAGAAACATTGATTGGGTACCTCCTGCTGCAGTCCCCAACCTTTCTGGCACCAGGGATTGGGTTCTTGGAAGATAATTTTGACAATTTCCCCATGGGGGTGGGGTGGGGACACAGGACACAGAGCTCAGGTGGCTTTGTGAGCACTCCCTCCTGCTGTGTTGCTCCTCCTACAGCATGGCTCTGTTCCTAACAGTCCTGGGGGTTGGGGACCCCTGGTCTCCTGTATGCACCCCAACTGGCAATCGACCAGTCACCTAGATATGCGCCCTGACCAGGAGTCGAACCTGTAACCTTTTGGTGTACAGGGCAATGCTCCAACTACCCATGCCACAATGGCCAGGGCATGATTGCTATTTCTTAAAATTTCTTAAAGTGTAGATTTTAACCACAAGTAAAATTTTATTTACAAATACAGTCTTGTAATTTAATACATCTTCAGAGAATCTAAGTGACTGTCATTAAATCTCTGCAATTGTAACTATGAGCCAAGGTCTCACTTTGAAGCATTTACTTCAATAGGCCAACACTGCTCGTCAATTTAGGGTACTAAGAATAGACACACTACATAGCTGCCTTCCAACAAAGCATTTAGAATTCTTCAAGGTCCACATGACTAATTTCTTCTTTATAGGGCTTATTATGAAGTTGATTTTAACCTGCATTTCTATAAACAGGGTTGGTGAATTGTTGTCTCTTTATCTCATATGGAAAACTTCCTGTCTATTTCACATAGTATGCCTCCCGTGAGGGGAAGGAGAAGGGTGAAGGCCTGGCCAGACAAAAGATTCATGAAATTCACGTTTAAAAATGCCTTTTTAAACAGTAAGTTAGAAAAATTCTCTAAACATTTATGCTCCTATTGTGTCAAAGACCATGATAATACAAATAGGAAGAGAGCTTCCAGTACATCACAGAAGTAATATGGAATAGCAAAGCCTTGGGGCAATTTGCCCTGGGTGGAGAATGGAGGCATTTACGATCTCAAATAAGCCTGCAGGAAGAAACTAGAGTTGTGTCTGGTACTTCCTTAATAAAACAAAACCTACAACAACAGATCTATAGTTAAAAACTTAACACAAAGCCAATAAATTCAGCAAACTGAATTTTGTATAATGCAGTGTCTCAGGCCATAAAATATATTTCCTCTAACATGACAACAAGATAAATTTTGTTGAAAATTTTATTTTTCAACGAATTAAATCTTGTTAAAAATTTTATTTTTAACAAGATAAAATTTATTGAACACTTACCACGTTCCAGGAACTGTTCCAAATGTGCTGTTAAGACAACAATCCTATGAGGTGGGTACCATATCCCCATTTCACAGATCAGATACCTGAGACAGAGACGTTAAACATTTTCCCAAGGTTGTACAGATAGTAAGTAGGATAGCTAGTATCTGAAGATCAGTCTTACTCATTACACAAGGTTTCCTAACACTTGGGTTTTTACAAGATGGGAGAAGCTCTGGAGATGACTGATCACTTTGGCTTTATAAGCTGCTATCCATCTCATGAAATGGGTCTCCCAGAGTTGTGCTCTGTGCTGTCTTCCCCCAACACCATGTGCCAGAATAAAAGCTACCAAAAAGAAACAGCATGTGGAGAATAAAATTTTAAGTAGACTTTTCTGCCTTACTATCTTGGACCAGTCACCTCAGCATAAAAAACATCTTCCTATCTTGCAAATATGAACTGAATACTCCATGCTACTAAGCCAACCATATTATTTCAAAGTTTTGTCATCAAACCCATCGTGTCCTAGAGTTCAGTTTTAGCCAATGTTGATAACAGATATATTACAGTAGACTACTCAGAGGTGGCATATTTACCTTTAAATAGGATGTTACTCCTTCATTACTGTATATTTTGCAAATTTCACCTCAAGCACGTCAGTGTCCCTCCACAATGTTTACTTCTTTGGCCCTGGAAGAACAGTTATATAATTAATAATTAATCACCTTCGTATCAAATTTATAATAGAAGTGTATGTTAATCTGTTCACTTGATACGACATTGCTGTGCAAAGCTGTTACTTGAAGTTGATGAAAACTGTACTAACTTTCCTGAATTCTGAAGTATGCAAAGAAACTAACCAGAAACTAGGTGTGACCTAAAATGCCATTCACTTTTCAAGTTAGAATTCCAATTCATGTGCCCTTCTCCGGGTCCACTACTGTCCTCGCATTCCCAAACAGAACTTTACCTTAGCAATTTTCTTTAATAGCTTAGCAAAAGAGAATCTAACTGTACAGAAAGAAAAAAACATATAAGTAACTAAAACCTTAACATTCGTGCATGTTAATACTGAATGACATTTCAATGATTTGCATAGAGTTCTGCGACTCACCCCATTAAAATGCACCCTAGGCTCACACATCATCTGCTGTTCTCTTTACCTGAGACAGGCATTGAAAGTATTACAAATAAATTGTTTTCAGTGAAACGATACCCCGAAAGCTTGCTGCTGAACTCAGGACCCTAAGGACATGTGCTGAGGGAATCCAAGCCCCTAGAAAGAAACACCTAAAACCGGGATGCATTTTTGTGCATTTAAAAATGCCTCTAGGAACGAGCTATTGCTGAGGAACAAAAATGTTGGGGACCACTTTATGTGGTATGGAGAGACTGCAGCCCCGCGCAAGCGAGGGAAATCAGGCCTGAAGAATGCATTGTACCCCTTGCAGCTTGCTTTGCTTTGTATAGCCCTGTTGGTATAAACCAGATGTTTTAAATTCCAAGCATAAGGGAGAGAACTCCAAATCACATGAACCAGGCCTTAAAGGACCCTCTGGCGTCAGCCTAACAGACCCTGACTTGAGTCAGATCTCTGTGTTCCTTCAAATGTTATCTACAGATAATATCTGTTTTCTATAACCACGGCCTTTGGACATTGATTGATGAGCTATGCGTGCACGCTGCACACTCCTGCACATACCACATTTTGGAGAAGAGTTGGAGCATTCTTCACTAGAAGGAATGGCCAGCCCCTTTCCCCCCAGACTGGGGAGGCACACTCACTTCATCCGCCTCAGGGAGGGCTCCGCGGGAGGACGCGGTTCCCCTCAGATTCACACACTGAGTTCTCTGCGACCGCCCCATTAAAATGCACCCCAGGCTCACACATCACCTGCCATTCTCCTTACCTGAGAGACAGGCACTGAAAGTGTTACAAATAAATTGTTTTCGCCGAAACGATTCCCCGAAAGCTTGCTGCTCAACTCAGGACCCTAAGGACATGTGCTGAGGGAATCCAAGCCCCTCAAGGACACCTAAAACCGGGATGCATTTTGTGCATTTAAAAATGCCTCTAGGAACGGGCTACCGCTGAGGAGCGAAAACATCTTCGGCACAGAAGCGTTCGCGGGCCACTTGGAGATGCAAGCGGGGCATTTGTTTCGGGAGAAGCACAGAATAATGGGAGTGGGAAGGAAGGGAACGCTCGCTACACAGTAAGTGCAAGACAAAGATTTTTCTTCTCGCGCCAGCGACAGAAAATAAATAAGAAGAGAAGATATCACCCCACCCCACCTAACCAAACGCCCTATAGTTTAACAAAATGGGTACCGGCAGACGCCACCCGCGACCTCCACCGTGAGGAGTGTGGCAATGGAAGGAGAACAGCCGGCGAGGTGGCGCCCTCGGGCTCAGGCTGAGGCTCACGGTCCTCCGCTGGCCAGAGCCGTTCCTGCACCGCGAGCGAGGCAGCGGGTGGGACCGGCCGGCGGCGCTCGGGGCGGCGGCCGCGGGGCGCGCGAGCCCGCGGGGCTCTCAAGGCCGGGAACCGCCCGGGCGCCCGCAGCGCCGCGCGACTCCGTCACCGCCTCAGAACAAAAGCGCTCGGCGGGCGGGCGCGCGCCCTGCCCCTTCCCTGGGCTGGATGGGCTCTCCGTGCCCGCTGCGGGAGACCCGACAACGCGAGCGAGGGGCGGCCAGGCACTAGGTCCCACACTTACCGGCGAGCGCGGTGTCCAGCAGGGGTAAGAGAGGAGGACGAGCTGGCCTCCCGGGTCCCAGAGTTTAAGTCAACTCCGGTCCGCCTCCAGGGGCGGGTCCAGCGGCGAGACCCGGGCTTCGGGAACAGCTGGGCCCCGCCCCACGGGCGCGGGCGGCGCCGCCGCGGTCCTAGTGAAACCCGGATAAGCAGCCGCGGCGGCCAGGCCCGCCCTCCAGTGGATGGAGTGGCTGTTTGCAGAGCTCATTCGCGCATCCGATGGAGAAAACCTCAGCAGTTATCTTTTAATTTGCATCAGAATCGCCTGTACTGGCTTGTTAAATAGGGATTGAAGCGCCCCATCCGCAAAATCACCAATTACCTGTAGGTCTAAAGTGGGGTTGGAAAAGTTGGTTTCTTAAAAAATTCTCTGGCTGTTGCTGTTTGCTCAGAACCAGTGAATCAATTTTTTTTAAGGTCTGCAAACTTTCCATAAAACCTGTGAAAGAAAGTGCACCAAGTAAAGCATAAGGGGAAGATCTTTCTTTCTTTCTTTCTAGCCTATTGCAGTAGGGAGAACGTCCATTAATGCAGAGGAAACTTCTTAAAAAATGACATTTTTCTTTTCTTTTCTTTTTTTGGTAAAAAAATTTTTAATAGGAGGGGTTATAGAAAGAAGTAAATAAGGGAATCCTGTATGAGAAAGGGCGAAAGTGTTTGGTTCTTGCATGAAGAACCGGATATTCCTTTGCTCTTAAGGTTCAAGTCTTGGCTCTACCACTTACTAGACATAGATGGGGGAACTCAGTTAAAAGTTTTAGCTTTAGTTGTAGTTAATAGGTTAAGCGATTAAAGCATGTAGAAAGCTATGGTTCCAGGAACTGGAATACATGACTGCCCCCACTCCTCTGATTCCAGGAGGCTTGCAAGCAATTCAACCTTTGTGCCCCAGGAGGGCTGTAAGCAATCAAGATGGTATCTGAGCCATTGTGCTCCAGGGAGAGAATGTTCTCTGACTAGGACACAGATAAAGAATGGCCAGTCAGCAGATGAAGGGATGCTAGAAAAATCACTGGACTTCAGTTTTTATCTGATTAATGTTTTTTTCCCTGAATTCCAAACTCCTTACCTACTTTTTCCTGAATTCCAAACCTCTTACATACCCTTCTCTTCTTATTAAAAAGGTCAGCTTGAGATGAGGTGTTAAGACAGTTTTTATATACATAACCCTCCATTTTCTCAGATCTTTGGCATTGAAAAAAGCACCCATCAAGATTCAATCCTTGTCTCTGTTTATTGGTTCTGATAGTGACAGCATGAATACCACCTTTTCCAGTTTCAGTACCACCCTGAGAAAATCACTTAACTGGTCTCTGCCCAGTTTTCCCATCTGTAAAACAAACATAACACTAATGCTTACCTAACAGGATTGTTGAAATAGTTACATAAATTAATACACAACCTAGAGCAGATCCTGGAACCTGGGCTGACACATTTGGCTCAGTTATGAGGTTTTTCAGAACCTAAGCCACACAGGTCAGCAAGCAGAAATGAACTGAAGGGAGAAGGAGTCTTGTTGCCAGAAAGTCTGATAGAAACCCCACTGCTTCACATCTTCAGGAAGCCTTAATGCCCAGCAAAATTTAATGCCCAGGAAATTTCAAGTTTATTTAGGATGAAGTTGCTAATGTCTCTGCCATGTGTCCTAGTCTGTGTTTGCACTGACACCTTCCTGTCTTCTTTAGATGAGTAAAGCTTGTCTGATTTTCCAAAAGTGTTTGTTTTTTTCACCAGTCCTAACATACAACTGTCATTATGAATGGAAAGGGGGTTATGTAATAAGTGAGACAAATTCTGTGACTTAGAGGAACCTCAAAGGGTGATCTGATCATAAATTCCTAACTGGGTGGGTCATGGTGGGTAGTCACTCCCAGGTCTATAAAAAGGTTTATCTTTGCCTTAAGCAAGCCCCATCTATTGTTCTTGTGCTTCAAGGTTACACACCTTTAAAATTCCAGACCTAATAGTAACCATCCTCAAGGAAGCACTTGATCTCAAAAACTATCCTATAATACAGCACAGAGTTTTCCCACCTTGCTTTCTCCCACCTTTATGTAACATTACTTACATTCTCGCCTTAATTCCAAACGTATAAAAAGAACGGCAAAACTGTCATTCTCTGGAGCATTTGAGATCTTGCTTCCAGACTTGTCATTAGTTTGGCTCAAATAAGCCCTTATAAAAGTTCTCTGTGAGTTTGGGCATTCCTGCATGAACACATTCATCAATATAGCAGCCCTGAGGAGTCACCAGGAAGCAGACTTGCAAAGAATCCAGGACCTAGAAGTAAGCTTAATCAAGTGCTGGACTTTACATTGCCTTTTCTTTCTTATATTTACAACTCAGTGTGCCAAGCAAAGAACCTTTTTATCCATCTGATCAGGCTGGGGAAATACTCTCCTAAAAGATTAGACTGTTCTTTGCTATGTCCCCTGTAAAAATTATAGATCCTCTCCTCGTGCTTCCCAACATGCAAAAGGAAAGGCTCTCTTAGGTCAAATTACTTTGACTGTTGGTGCTATCTCAATCTTTCAAGAGCATAATACTTAGCTCAAAAGCTTGTTAACTCTGAAACTTATAAAACATGTTTAGAAGAACACATTACATTATTAACTTATCTATAGTAAGGAATTGTGAAAAATAATATAAATGGAGACCCTGCGAAATGGAGTTAGAACTGCCATCCCAGAGGAACTGCCTTGCCTGTCTTACTCCATTTGGAGTAATGTAAAAATAGGGCAAAAGTACCTTTGGATTTGGCCTAAAGCAGCATTGTATTCTACACAACTATTTGCAAAGATAACAGGAAAGTGGAAGTGACTACCAGACTCAAAATTAAAGATATTCTTTAGAATTAGCATCACTATGTTAGCTTACCGGTACCTATAGAAATTTCTTCTATTCATGTAATTGTTCCCCTTCCTTTCTCATAAATACCCCTTGCTTTTACCTCCTAGTCAATGCTTTCCAAATAGCTACACTTGAAATTGAATAAATGCTTTGTTGCCTCCCACTTTAGCCTTTTATTTTTAGGCTAACATAACTATGTTGGTTTACAAAAGGTGCCTATTATTCACTTAAGTTGTAAATCAGGCCATTGGGTTTCTTTTTCTTTTCTTGGTCATCCCCTGTATTCTGTTTCCCCTTCTTGTTAGTAATATGTAGCTGGATACTAGGTCATTTACCTGGAGAATACATTCCCCCAGCCTCCCTTGCAGCTAAGAGTTGCCATGTTTCAGTTCTTAAAATGACATATGAGACAAAATATTGTATGCAACTTCTATCTGAAGGAATGTCTTACTCTGAAATTCGTTTATCTTTCTCCATTTGCTTGGATTGGAATGTAGAAATGGTAGTAACCTAATTTGAACCATACAAAGGAATATAATTCCTGAGATAATTCTTTTGTTTTTTTTAATGCTACAAATCTCTTTGGCAGTTTGGTGTAGCCAATAGATCCCTTCTTAAAATAAAATATGTAAGATTACAGAGAAAGTTAATTCAATGTGAAAGTTATCAAAAATTTTTTAATAAATCTATTTCTTAATTAAAACAATAAATTAGACCTAGTAGCAGATCTGACATCTCTGATTTTGAAACTGATGGACATAAATGACATTTCAAGTTTATCTGCATTAACTATAATATTATAATTGCCAACACTCATAATTGAAGGAAATAGTACAATACTTGTCAGTAAAATGTTAGTGAAAATAGAGTTAATTGTTTTGCCACATGAATTCATGGTATTCTTGAATTCTGTCCATGGAGGTAGTAAGCAGAATTTTGGCTCCTGTGACCTTCACCTGCTAGTGTTACTCCATGGTTACGTTTCCTACATATAAAAGAGACTTTGCAGATATAACTAAGATCACTAATTAGCTGACCTTAAAATAGACAAGATTAGCCTGGATTATCTAGCAGGCCCCAAACTCGTGTAATCATACGAGCCCATAAAAGCATGAAAAGAAGGTAGAAAGGGGGGCCAGTCTGAGATGGAAAGCATGAGAAGGACTCAACTCTGTGGCACTGGCCTGAATGTGGAGGGGGCCACATGGAAAGCATGAGAAGGAAATTCTGAATTCTGCCAACAGCCTGAACGAACTGCTTAGAAGTGAACTCTTCCAAGATAAGAAGTGTATGTTGATTAAACAGCTCAGTTCATGGTAATTTATTATGTCATAATAATACTTTCCCTCTCACACTCTAAGTGCTTCTAGCACTTAGCACTTAGAGGCAGATTAACAAAAGAAAAATTGTAATACATGTGCATGAGGAATTCACATAAGCATGAAAATTCCAAAGACAGTAAGGCAACATTGGATATATATGATATTTTGGACAAAGGAGAAAAGGAGAGGAAGAGGTTTTAGATTTCAGAAGTGAAAACAGGAGCAATTTACAGGTAGAGAATGAACAGAACCTCATGGCAGGCAAATTCTTGGTAGGCAACTCAGAAAAAATGTGATACAGTAGGTATCTAGCTAACAGGCTCCTTCCTAAAACCTTCCTCCTATTTACCATACTTAATACAAGTTAGGCTAAGGTGAGCATCCTATGATTTCCTTTCTAAAACAGGTTTTTCTATCTGAATCTCTTGGGCAGGAAAGCGGGGAGATGGTTAAAGTTCCTTTCTAAGTCTTTCGTGTCTTAATAACCATCTTAAAATGAATATCCCAAAAACCAACTTCAGGGTTCCTTTCATTAGCAGTAGGAAAGTAGTATAAGGGACTCCAGGTTGTAACACCTGTCCAAGGGAATGTTTAAGGCGCACAATAGAAGGAAACTAGATACTGAAAGATCTGTAAAGAAGAGCTATCCTCTAGCCTGGACAGACTAGACTATGACTGAGAGGGACGTACACTTCCATCTTTTAAAAGTTGATTAAAGCTCTGAATGTAAAAGTATCAGTTGACGTAAAGTTTAGAAGGAGAAAAGAGACATAGGACCAAGTCTTGAAAAACTCCAATCTTTAATGGCCAGGGAGAAGGAAAGATAAGACATGAAGAGACAACGAAATAACCAGAAATACAGAAGAAAAAGTAGATTGGTAGCACAGAAGGCAAGGAAAGAGAACAATTCACGTGCATAAAAAAATGTTCAGCTCTGTTGTTACCATATGTTAAATGCCAGGTTCTTGAATCTCAATGTCATAGAAATGAGCACTGACTCAGGACAAGATCAAGCCTATATAGTTTTTTTTGGAAAGAGCTTGTGGACAAGAGAATCAGGCAGAAAAGAGAGGTCAAAGTCCCGGAAGGGTTCTTGTGAATGGCTTATACAGAGGCCTTGGAGTGACTGGTTAAAGGGCTTGGGAATGAGGATGAGATCAGTTGTTGCATGATTGTCATTTGGCAGCAGTTGATCCTGGGGTAGTCACAAGATGTTTTCCAGTGAACTACCCAAAGGGCTTATAAAATAATGCTTGTGAAAACATTCTGGTTACCTTTTAATAGTTGTTTGGTTACCAAACAACTATTTTGCAGAACATGATGTTAAGAAAGATATTATCATCATACATTCTTTCCTTTTAGGATGTGGTTAAGTTAATTTTAACTATGGAATTTTACTGCAAACAAGGCCTCTAAGATAGAGTTCTTTTGGTCAAGATGGAGTCCAGATGGTACCCCTCCAGGGGTGTCTAAACTTTTGGCATCTCTAGGCCACACTGGAAGAAGAGATGTCTTGGGCCACGCATTAAATACACAAATACTAATGTAAAATTTTTTAAATCTCCATGTTTTAAGTAAATTTACGATTTTGTGTTGAGCCTCATTCATAGACCCTCATGTGGCCCACAGGCTGAGCGTTAGGCATCCCTGCACACTATATCACTGTTAAAGAGGAAGTAAGAGTAAACTAGAAAGCACCCTTTGGATTTGACAAGGTGGGGATTAATTGGAAAACTGAACCTGGAAATACAAAGGACCAAAGTAACTGCAGAACGAGCTAAAATGGTCCTATCCTATTTAACAAGATACTGAGTTGCTTTTCAGAGACAACAGCCCAAAACCACATGCAGAGGAGAGAACTTTGACCTCTAGTTACACCCAGAAATAAAGTCTTGCCCTCCCTCTTCACCCCACCATAGAACAAAAGGAATGGAACATAACCAGAACTTGAACACTGGTACCCATTCAGGAGTGAAGGGGGCCCTGGCTGGTGTGGCTCAGTGGACTGAGTGCCTGCCTGAGAACCAAATGGTTGCCAGTTTGATTCCTAGTCAGGGTACATGCCTGGATTGCCGGCTAGGTCCCCAGGAGGGTGCTCATGAGAGGCAACCACACGTTGATGTTTCTTTACCTCTCTCTCTCCTTTCCCCTCTCTAAAAATAAATAAATAAAATCTCAAAAGAAAAAAAAATGAAGGGTCCATCGGCCAGGAAGATCCAGTGCTGACACCCTTTATCATAAATGGCCAAGTTCCAAGTTCCTCCAATTAAAACTTCCCCACCAGAGTTCTGGCCAAGATGGAGGTATAGATAGAAACCCTTTGCTTCCTCCCACAACCAAAAGGAGGATAACAACCAATCTAAAATCAATCAACAACCAGAAGTGCCAGAAAATCAAACTGCATGGAACTCCAACAACCAAGGAATTAAAGAAACAGTCAAACAGAACAACCAGACCAGTGAGCCGAGACAAAGAAATACGGCCCAAATGAAAGAACAGAGCAAAACTTTAGAAAGATAGCTAAGTG
The DNA here is from genome assembly GCA_039655065.1 of Glossophaga mutica. NCBI lineage: Eukaryota > Metazoa > Chordata > Mammalia > Chiroptera > Phyllostomidae > Glossophaga > Glossophaga mutica. The sequence goes on along the minus strand of CM077304.1, from coordinate 39,561,584 downwards.
TTGGGGGGATAGCCAATCTATGTGATGAAGAATTTAAAGCCCTGGTAATCAAAATGCTCACAGAACTGATTGAGCTTGGTTGAAAAATGAAAAAACAAATAAAATATTCCCAAAATGAAATAAAGCAAAATATTCAGGGAACCAACAGTGACAGGAAGGAAATCAGGCCTCAGATCAACAATTTGGCACAAAAGGAAGATATAAACATCCAACCAAAACAGAATGAAGAAACAAGAATTCAAAAAAACGAAGAGAAACTAAGAACCTCTAGGACAACTTTAAACATTCCAATATCTGAATTGTAAGGGTACCAGAAGGAGAAGAACAAGAGCAAAAAATTGAAAACTTACTTCAACAAGTAGTGAAGAAAAACTTCCCCAATCTGGCAAAGGAAATAGACTTCCAGGAAGTCCAGGAAGCCCAGAGAGTCCCAAAGAAGTTGGACCCAAAGAGGAATACACCAAGGCATATCATCATTAAGTTACCCAAGATTAAAGATAAAAAGAGAATATTAAAGGCAGCAAGAGGAAAGGAGAGAGTTGCCTACAAAGGAGTTCCCATAAGGCTATCAGCTGTTTTCTCAAAAGATACCTTACAGGCAAAAAAGGGCTGGAAAGAAGTATTTAAAGTCATGAAAGGCAGAGACCTACATCCAAAATTGTCCTCTCCAGCAAAGCTGTCATTTAGAATGGAAGGGCAGATAAAGTGCTTCTCAGATAAGGTCAAATTAAAGGAGTTCATCATCACCAAGCCATTATTATATGAAATGTTAAAGGGACTTATCTAAGAAAGGGAAAATCAAAACTATGAACAGTAAAATGACAACAAACTCACAACTTTCAACAAATGAACCTAAAGGAAAAGAAAAACAATGAAAACAAAACTAAGCAAACCATAAAACAGGAACAGAATCAGAGAAATGGATATCACATAGAGAGATTTCAGTGGGGAGGGGGAGGGGAGGAAGAGGGGGGAAGGTACAGGGAAGAAGCATAATTGGTAGGCATAAAATAGACAGGGAGAGATAAAAAATGGTATAGAAAACAGAGAACTCAAAGAACTTATATGTACAACCCATGGACATGAACTAAGAGGGGGGAATGCTGGAGGGTTGGAGGGCACAGGGCAGAGGGGGGATAAAGGGGGGAAAATTGGGGAAACTGTAATAGCATAGTCAATAAAATATACTCAAAAAAAAAAAAAAGAAAAAGAAAAAAACATGCCCCACCAACACTTTTCTTTAAATTGATTTATTTTATACCTTGAGAGAGAGAGAACCATTGGTTTGTCATTGGAGATAGAACGTGCAACTGTGACATATTGGTCAATGTTCTAAGCCATTGAGCTACTTGGCCAGGGTAATAAACTCAGCCAAGTTTACCCTGGCCCTTTGCATACATGTCCCCCAAACTCTTTAATAACCTAGTCTAGTGAGCAAGATGAATTTGAGGCACAATTAGGTCTACCATCTTCTCAGTTGGCACCTTCTTAATCAGTATACCTTTCCTTACTCCAAACTCTGACATTTGGAGTTTCAGCCTTCTGAAGCATCAGGCACAATAAATTGGGTTTAGTAACACCAAGAACAGCAAAAACAATCCTGAAGAACAGTTGAAGGACTTTTCACAAGCTGATTTCAAGACTTACCATATAACAAATAAGAAATCTGGAATTGGTGTAAGGATAAATCAGTAATTCCCCTTAATCCACTTACACTTCAGTACTTTCCTCCATGTTCATTTAACTACATATTAATAAATATAACCCTAGTTGGTGTGGCTCAGTGGATTGAGTGCTAGCCTGCAAACCGATGGGTCACTGGTTCAATTCCCAGTCAGGACATGTGTCTGGGTTTTGGGCCAGGTCCCCAGTGGGGGACACTCAAGAGGCAACCACACATTGATGTTTCTCTCCCTATCTTTTTCCCTCCCTCCCCCTCTCTAAAAATAAATAAATAAAATCTTTAAAAAATAAATATAGAAGTATTTGTGTCGCCATTTCACTAAAGAACATATGATACATACTCCTTCAATTCTTGCTTTATTCAACAGGCCACAGCAATCTCTCCAGGCTGAAGTAACAGCTCTAAGTCATTTTTAATAATTACTTAAAATTCATCCTTATCCTATTGAAATTCACTTTGTTTCCAATTTTGGACACTTAGGAACAATCAATAAGTATTGGAAGGATTACCAAGAGGTAGATTTCTGGGTTGAACTATAACTTCAACATAACAAATATTGCCAGGTTATTTCCTGTCATTAATATCCAGAAAATTCATCTTTCCCCATCATTGACAATGGGTATCAACTTCTCAATCTGTGTCATGCATGTCATGGTTGTGTTTATTGAATAGAAAAAAAGACCTGGTCAAATTAACCAACTGGAAAACAGAATTCAGGGCCAATTTGGAAAATAAAGAACAGGAAGCTTAGACATTGGCCATAGCGTTAGGCCATCAAAAAGGAAAATAGCCTAGGAATTCAGGTGCTTAGAGCTTTGAGTTTGAGAGAAAGAATGTAAAAATAAAAAGCTACTAAATAATCAATTCATTCTCTGTTGAATCTGCTATTCTGTTCAGATTTATGCTCAAGGGGGGATAAATGCTACCATTACAGGGAACTGGTTTTTAATACCATACCTTGGCCCAGTTGTGGTAGTTCTATTCATTCACTGGTGATACCCCAGGTGACAGAGAATGTTGTGAGAGACACTGAAAGACAGAGAATTTTCCACAGTGGCCCTCTCAAGTCCCTGTCCCCATAGGTGTTGCTCCTTACCCTTTCGGGCACATGAACATAGGCCCTCCCTCTCAGCTCCCTATTCTTCCTGATTTAATCATGGCTAATCCACAAAAATTCTCTTTCCCAGGACACATCCTTGACCAATTGTTCTGCAACTCAGCCAAACTTCAACTGACTCCTCTGCTAAGATGCCATCATTTCACAGATGAGACTGCTCATTAGAAGACTTCTCATACCCAGCATTCCTGAATGAAGGTTTACACTAAACACAGGTTCATTTTCTAAAATTGTGGTGCCTCAGTTTGAATCAAAACTGGACCTCTGCTGCTCCGCTCCCAGCCACATCAAGCATGGAACATTCCCAAGACCCTTTGATGTATCCCCTCAAGTTGTAGGGACAGGCTGGCTGAATAAGCCCTCTTCCTAATCTGCTCTTCCTGTTAAAACACCACCTAAACCTTTATTCTTTTTTATTGTCCATAGTATAGGCCTCTTGATTTGCCTCTTGATTTGATTTGTTTTCACTACTCAAGGTTCTCACTGATGAGCTGGACTTATAGTTCCAAGATGCTTTCCTGGCCTACTTATTTCTTGTTTGTTCTTGTCATTTGAATATGAGCTCAACATTGTGGGGACAAATAGCACTAAACATTGGGAACTCTGGCAAGATCTTACCAATGATGCTTTAAAACTTCTGTGCCTATTCTGGAGAATTTGGAATATGAATAAGATGATAAATTTGCTTGGCACCTTAAGTTTAAATGGTTGAAAGTTTCCAAATATTTAATGATCAGCATTTTTAAGTGGGCATGAAGAGCCCTCCAAAAGGAAAATTCTAAAACTGCTGTCTTAGGAAAGGCTAATAAAAATGTGGAGGATTTAAAAATCCAACCTTATAATTTCTTCTCCTTCTCCTGATCCAACCTTGGATTGACTTTACTCTTGGGCCCCTGTACTTGACTTCTTTTTCCTCTTTGTTCTGCTTATCCTCTTCCTCCTGTACCTTCCCTAGGTCCTCTTCCCTTTTCTCTGTTAGGTAGAAGTTAAAAATGTAGAAGGAGGAGGGGTGAGAGGAGGTCCACAGTGCTTAAAGAGAGAGCCCATAAATAACTTTGGTTAACTGCCTGCCTCTGGTCGCTATCTGCTTTATGAGGGGGTCCATAGTCCTTACAGAAAAAGTTAACTGCCCTAACTTTAATTAACTGCCTCTGGTCACCTACCTGTTTTACAACAGATGTCAAGAGATGGTTTGGAGCAAGATAAGGATCTGGGTTAACAGGCCTCCACACATGCCTACATTTAGGTGGTCACATCTTCCTGTGGGAAAGCATACACTACTTTTGCCCACCAATCAGTGTAACTCCCTCACCCCACCCTGCAAACTATATAAATCCTCAGGACAAAGGGACCAGGGGCCTATGCTTTTCCCACCCACCTTGGCCAGGCCTGTTCTGTTCCCTGAGAACTACTACTAATAAACTCTGCTTGCCTACTAACCAACTTGCTGATTTTAATTCTTTACTGCATCAGCAAGAAGAACCAAGTTTCCCATAACATCTCCACTGTTCCTTCCTAAACACACCCCTCTCATTGGACAATATTCCTTTATAATGTCTTATAATACAGGTGAAGATAATAACCAAATTTGCTGGCCTTATGGCTTTACACTTTGGTTAACATCAAGTTTGCATTATCTAGTTAGGAACTTTCTAAATACTCCTAAGGAAAGAGGAAAATTCACTGAGGAATTTATAATCTTAGAAATTTATAGTTTGGACTCTCTAATCTCTGTTAATTAATTCATCTCTTTAGGGGGCCCAGAGATGGAAAACTCTTATATAATGTCTTAAAGAATTGATTCCTTTTACTTGATGACAGCATTAGCAAATTTGGGACCTAACTTCTCAAAGGATAAACTCCACTTTTGTCAGAACAAAGTATAGTTTGTTGGGCATGACATCATTATACAAAATAGAAAGTCTCACCAGGCTAGTGTGGCTCAGTGGCTTGAGCATTGCCTGTGAACCGAGAGGTAGGGGTGTTAAGTCAGAGTGGCTCAGGAAACCAGATGGACACAGTGAGCCAAGGAGCAGGGTTTATTAGCGGGGAATAAGAGGGAAAGTGGAGCCAACCTAAGGAGATTGGGGAGCCAACCAAGGGAGGTTAAGACTCGCTCAGTTGTTCTTAGGGCAGGGTTTTTAAGCACAAAAACCCATGAAGGGTAACTGGTTGGGGTGTCAGAGTCTGATTGGCTAGACCTGGTTGGTGGGTGCCATTTCTCTGACCATTGTTCTTGATATATCTTGTCAGGCTCAAGTTAAAGCTGCATCCTGTTATGCCAGATAGGCCGACCCCAGACCCCAGTCTTAGCCAGGCATCTGTTTGTCCTGGGTGGGGTTGGCAGGCAGTTTCCCAGGCAGGAATTTTCCCAAGCTACAGTTTCCCACAGTACAGTTTTCCTGCCTGGTGATTTTCCATTCCTCCTAGGCCTACCTGGGTCTGTCAAGGGACACATGCCTGGGTTGCAGCTCAGGTCCCCAGTTGTGGGCATGCGAGAGGCAACTGAATCTCTCACACATTGATGTTTCTCTCCCTATCGTTCTCCCTCCCTTCCCCCTCTCTAAAAGTAAATAAATAAAAAATTGAAAAATCTTTAAAAAAATGGAAAGTCTCCCTTCAGAGACTAGAAGCTCTTGATGCCTGTTCCTGGCTAATTACCAAAACATAATTTAAAAGAGTTTTTGAACTCATTGGACTTTGTAGGTATTGGATTCACTGTTTCCTATACTGACCACCCTTTAAATAATCTTAATTAGTTCACATACCTGAGTCCTTGCCCTGAATAGATTCACTACCCTTCAACTTCCTAATTTCCATAAACTTTTCTTTGTATATAGAAAATCAGGACAAACTCTAAGGGTCTTAACAGCAAATGGACATTAGAGACCCATTGATCCTATCCCTTTATTTGACCCCATAGCTAAAACCTACCCACCTTGTTGTGTGATGCAGTGGCAGCACCTGCCAGTCTGGTGACTTAGCTTTAGTACGTGCACTTAACCTCATCGTCCCCAATGCTGTTCAGACCTTATTCTTAAATGGAAACACCTACCTAGCATTTCTGTGCCTGTGATGTAGGGAAAAAAAAAAAAAAAAAAACAGATCAGAGGAGAGCCCCTAAGGAGAGAGGAAGGAATAAATCAGAGGAGAGCCCCCAAGGAGAGAGGAAGGAATAAATCAAAGGAGAGCCCCCAAAGAGGGAGGGAGAGGGAGAGAGGGAGTTAAAATTTACGACCACATCTGCCGCGGAAGCCAGGAAGTGATAGTGCTTAAAAAGGAGACTTCTGCCCAGCTCGGTGCCCAGAATTTGGAGACTGCCTCCTCTGGGACCGAGTGTGTAATAAAGAGTCGTGCTTCGCCAACTCCCCGCATCTGGATCGTTTCATTTCTCCGTAACACCTCTAGTCTGACTTCCTAAAAAATCATCTCCTTTCCCCCTACACATTCTTTAGCCAATGCAGGAGCACTCTGGACCCCGCTGACCTCGTAACTATCATGGGCTTACGTGGAAATTTTACCTGCCTCACTCTGACTTCCTTGAAACTCCTTAAGATGATGCATATTTAAAGCTACCTGTGGTTGCGTGGTAGTTCAGGAAAAACAAGGAGGCTGTCCGTCAAGCTGGACGTGCTGTCATAACCCACTCAGATTTGCTTGGCTCCAGCACACTCCCAGAGGCCGAATCTGCACAAGAGTTCCATCATCCTTTGCCAAACACATTTCTGTATGAGGCGATACATAATTCATTCAAACTAACATGTTTTGATGTAAATATTTGTTTTATTAACTACAAATTCATCAAACAGAACGGAGAAGGTAATTGTTTTTGTTATTAGAAGCTTCCAAATTTCAAAATAAAAGAGGCAGGCTTTAAAAATTTGAATGCTCTGGTGTGTTTTTTCCTTCGAGCTTCCATTTTCAAACTATAAAGCAGGCAGGACCATAAGCAATATAAAAAGTATAATGGCTTTTGCCCTGGCTGGTGTGGTTCAGCGAATTGAGCACAGGCCTGTGAACCAAAGGGTTGCCAGTTTAATTCCCAGTCAAGGCACATGCCTGTATTGCGGCCAAGTCCTCAGTAAGGGGCACATGAGAGGCAACCATACATTGATGTTTCTCTCCCTCTCTTTCTCCCTCCCTTCCCCTCTCTATAAATAAAATCTTTAAAAAAAAAAGTAAAACAGCTTTGTACTATGTCAACTTAGCTAAGTTCAAACTAACTCTCCCAGAGTTTCTTTCCCTGCATGATTCTGAGTTACAGTGGGCCACAGGAAAAATGTGAGCATGTTCTGGAAGGCCTAAGTGAAGCAGCTATCATTTTGTTCACACTGAAAATCAGTACAGGGTGCCAGGCATTGTTGTAATGAGCACACATGGTCACTGATCTGCTAGCTCATCTTGTAGAGGTACAGTGGTATCCAGTACATAGTTCTCCAGCACACAATAGCTCCTCCCTCAACTTTTCTAGTCCTAGTCCAGGTGCTTGGGTAGTTAGTTCCATGGTGAAGGGCACCATCTTCTCTTGTGGGTCAGCTAACATTATGGTTTATCCTTGTAGTTTCAAGTTTATCCTTATGGATTCCAGTTCTTGCTCTTCTCTACTTCACGTCCAGCTTCCCTGAGGCCAGACAGAACGATTTCAAGCCCTACCCAAAACAGAGGCAATGCCCTCGAGTAGACTCCTCAGCCAGCTACCATTATCATCTAAGGACTCATACCTGTAATAAGCTCCTTATTCTATTATTCATACATTTCTTCCTCTCTAATCAAACTCCACCTGATACAAGGAGTTGGTGCACTTATGAAATAAGCATCTTCTAATAAGCATCATAAAATTACATTTGTAGCATTTATTGTTTGTAGCATTTATTGTTTGCTAACTGTGCCTTATCTCGTCTCATCTTTACCACAACACTATTTTACAGGTGAAGAGCTCAAAGAGATTAATAAATTTGTCCAAGGGCACACTGCTAGAATATGAAAAGCTTGTCAATGGATAGTTCCTTCTCATAACCATTGTCATCCTGCCTCCCCACAAAGCATAAATTCTGCACAGCAATGAATTCCTTGACAGAATGATAATGATGATGATGATTATATATTTTTTACCCATAGGCATTTTTGATTCAAACATTCTTTTGAAAAGGATCAGAATATACCACCCCAAAGTATAGCACTTTGATATAAAGATTATTTTAATTTTAAGGCATTACAAATCACAATACCACCCTCACCTACCCCAAACCACCTGGAAGGAAGAGTGACTCTTATTATTCAAAGACAGGGAGCCAACACCAAGATGGGACTGCATAAACAGAACTTTGCTAAAATAGCCCTTATAATTCATTAGTTTCACTTCTCCACAATTTACTGTCCCTTGAAGTCCAAACTCCCTTTCTTTTGGCTATATACACCCTGCTTTTTTAAAATTTCATTTTTTCCTGTGACCTCCTGTACCCATTAAAAAATTAAGTGCCTCTTCTCCCATTAATCTATCTTTTATTAGTTTATTTCACACACCCCAGACAATAAACCTGAGAGGTTAGTTTTTTTCCTCCCTACGTGTCAAAGCTAAAAAGAAATATTTCCAAACAGGTAAATCACCGAAGTAGTCCCTTTGATGAACAATGCAGAGCAGAAATGTTCATTAAGTCTTCTTAGTCAAAACTTGCAAGAGACCAACTCTATCAAAGTCAATTATAGTTTAAAGTGTTAACTTGATTCCTGCTAAAAAGCCACCTACCAAATATTCATTACGTGGAGGAAAATTCTTAGATGTGGGAGGGAATACAAACTACAAGCTTTTGTAAAAGCCACAAGAGGCCAACCGATTACATCATATATCCTCAAAGAGTCAGGGCATGCTGAAACACGCCGTGTTTTGTTTATACCAGCATGTTCCTCATTGTAAAAATAATATATGCTCATTAGACAATGAGAAAAATACTGAAAAATAAAGTATTATTAATAGCCTATTACCAAAAGATGACTATCATCAATATATTGGTGTTTTCAAAAAATAAAAAAGTTTTTATATGTGTATACGTATACATACATACACACATGTGTGGTTTTCTTTCCATGATTCCTTTTCTATGCATAGTTTCGGTTATTTTTAACAAAATAGTTTTACATGTTATAATATTCACAAACACAATTTTAATGATTGAATATTTTTTCTGAGAAAGAGGTACCATACTTTGCTAAATCACTTCTCTAGTGGTGAACATAGGGCTCACAGATAATTGCTTTCTTTAGTTTTACTGAGACTCTGTTAACTTAAAAATAAAAACATCATGGTGAGAGGCAACACATGTTTGAGAGCCAAGAACTGTGATTCTGGGATGCACTAATTTGGTAAAAACCCAAACAGTGTTCTCATTAGGAAGAGAAGGTAGGGATTATTTATGAGACAAGAGAGGTGAATGATTATAGGAACAGAAGGAAGGAATTTCTATGGGGCCAGATAAACTAGGGGAGGAATTTCTATAGATGCAGATAAGCTAACATAGTGATGCTAATTCTAAAGATTGTCTTTAATTTCAGTTTCAGAGTTATAAAGTCTGCTTTCCTGCAAACTTTGCAAACAGTAGTTTGGAATACAATGTTGCTGCAGGCCTAGTCCAAAGGTTATTTTGCCTAGTTTTAACATTCTAAAGGTTTTTGAGGACTAAGACTTACAAGGCAGTTTCTCTGGGATGGCAGCTCTAACTCCATTTTGAAGCAACTCCATTTCTATTATTTTTTATAACACAATAACATTTTTTAAATCAGTACTTTTTTTTTTACAATGTGGAAGTAATGTAGAAATGTTGTAAAAATTTAATTTCCAACTTCCAACCCCAGAAATAACCACTGTCTAATTTAATAACCACTATCCTATCTTTCCAGAACCTTGTTTGTAAATATACAATTACATTGAAAGGCAAAATCCTTCCATACATTTGTTGATACATGTAAAAGCTTTATTGAGTAATGAAGGAACCAGAATGTAAGAAGAGTTGATTAGAGAAGCATTTGAAGAACAGTGTTACTTATATGGTCAGAGGGCAAAAAATGTCAAATAAGTTTGCTAAATTAGTTGAGTGGCTAACTCCTTCAGATCATAAAGGCCTATCACATCTGGGGTTACACATCTCCATGTAGATTGTGGTAACCACCCTGTCAACTTACCAAGTTTACAAGTAAATTTGTAATCTTATGAGCAATTGTCTTTTTTAAATATACTTTTTAAAAATTGAATTTTTTTTTTTTTTTTTTTAGAGAGAGAAAGGAAGAGGAAAGGAGAGAGAGATCAATTTTTGTTGTTCCACTTAAATTTATGCATTCATTGGTTGTTTCTTGTACATGCCCTAACTGGGGATCAAACCTGCAACCTGGGTGTATCAGGTCGATGCTCTGACTAACTAAGCTACCTGGCCAGAAATGAGCAATTGTCTTTCTGCACCTTCATCAGATGTTGATTGTTGTCAAATATACATGCATCATTTCCCAAGAGTGGCACATTAAAACAAGCAGACAGTAAATACTCTGGCAGGTATCAAAATGTCAAGCAATTATCAGTTAGTCTCTTTCCAAGTTTGGGATAAATTTTAAAAATACAGAATGTATATTTAAGGTATATATTTATACACACACACCTTGTCAGTTCAAAATTATAAAGGTATTTTCCTAAAAAATTTTTTCTGGCAACATTGTATCTTTGTTTATCTTTGGATTTTTAAATCTCACAATTTAAAAATATTGTGGGTTTTTTTTTCACCAAAACAGACAAAACACCACCTATTGATTAATTCATCTTTTCCTGATTCGAAATGAAACTTAGATTATCATATAATACATAGAGATGTCATTGATTCTATTCCTGAACTTCCTTCTCTTTCAGTGGCCAATTTGTCTAAAACTGCTTTGATATGACAATGTTTTATTTTTTATTTTATTTGTTTATTTTTATTTTGAGAGTATGATTACTAAAGCTGGGGACAATGAAACAAGGAAGGGCCTAGCATAGAAGATGCAACAGAAGAGAGCCTCGCCGGGCTGCTTTGTCTCTCTAGAAATGTTATAGGAAAAAAGGGGGCCTAGGCGGGGCTGCTTGCTGCACCAGAAAGTCAGATAAAAGGGGCCTTGGAGACAGGTTCAGGGGTTACCCCATAGTAAGACAGGATAGTGAGAAGCTATGAAAATTCCTTGGCAAGTGAAATTGGAAAACTAAGACAGCTGAACACAGCCAAGTGCGGATCGTCCCCAGGGCCACAAGGTCCTGAGTGCCTGGCAGGGGGCAAAACTGGGGAAACAGGACCTCACCCCCCTGGTAACCTTTCTTCCTTGGAGATAACATCTAGGCCTCAGTAGTATTTCAGCTCCATGCCCAGGTAAGCAAAACCAAGTGGGCAATGCCAAGACCAACTGCAATGACTAAAGACCCCCTGTCACTGACCAATCAGCAGAGACCACGACCCTAAAAGAGCACACCTGGAAAATGAATGAATATTTTGCTGAAACCATCCGGAGACCTCCCCTAAGTTTCCTGCCTGCAAGAGAGAGTGAAAAGCCTCAAGACAAAGGACTCAGCGGGGCTTCTTCCTCGGGGGAGCAGCTGGCCACATTCCCTTTCCTTTCTTCTTCTCCCTACTTTTTTCTTCACAGGCACACATCTCCATGGGCACCTGGTAGCTTGTTGCAGGCTAATCCCCTAAACCTGTCCTCAAGGTCCCCTCTTTTCTGACTTTCCAGTGAAATAAGGAGCCCTGTTGCTTCTTTTTTGCTAAGCTCTTCCTTGTCTTAGTGCCCCCTACGTTTTTTTTAATTTTTTTTAAATTTTAATTGTTGTTCTTGTACAGTTTTCCCCTCGTTTGTTTTTTTTTTAACTAAAGATTTTACTTATTTATTTTTAGAGAGGGAAAAGGAGGGAGAAAGAGAGGAAGAGAAACATCAATGTGTAGTTACCTCTTACGTACCCCCTACTGGGGACCTGGCCTGCAACCCAGGCATGTGCCCTGACTGGGATTGATCCCCTGACCCTTTGGTTCACAGGCTGGCACTCAATCCACTGAGGCATACCAGCCAGGGCCCCAACTTTAATAAATGTATCCTTATAGTTACTTGTACTCATGTTGTGAAATCTTTCTTACACAAAGTCAAGAACCCACACCCTGCAGCTGGCCCTAGGCAGACCCACTCAGGGCCTGGCCCCTGTCTGATAACAAGTACAAGACAGGGCTGCTCATTGCAAGTCTCTTGGGGACCCATAGAGTTCAAGAGATGCTGGCCTGAAAGGGAAGGCAGGTGTGGGCACGCTCCTGAGAGGGAGAGCACCAATGTGACAATGTTTTAACAGTTTACACTCTGATATCTGGGAGAAATTGTACCCTATGTTTATTCTTCTATTTAATATGTGTTATTTATGTGAATCTTCTCTTCCAGATGCTCTTTTTTTTAAAATAAATTATACTCTTTTGAATTGATAGAAGTAGAATTTTGGAATTTTTGGAATCTTTGGGTAAGTTCAATGTCAAACTGTTTCTCAAAGAAGTTATACCACCTTACACTCCCAAGAGCAGGGCATGAAGCTTCCTATTGCTCATTTCTCATCAAATGTAGTTTTATCCACCTTTTAAATCACAATCATTCTTGTGGATATTAAGAAATAACTCCCTGTGGCTATACTGATGATTACAGGGCTCAGTGCCTTTATTGCGTATTTGCTATTTGGAATTTCTGTCTGATACAATGCCTATTTAAGAGTTGAGTACATTTGAGGAGGAGATCTCTATTTTCTTCTTGTTTTTATTCTGATTTTAACTTGACACTTCTGATCCAGCTGGAATTAATTTTGGTATAAGGTAAACTGTAGGAGTTCAACTATCATTTTCCAAGCTGGCTAGCCACTTCTGACAATACCTTTGTCACAATATACTACTGAACAATCCATTCCAGGTTATTGATAATTATAGAAGCAATTTTTGTGCACACGTATGTCTATGTATGTCCATGTATCTATCCGTAGTATGTGTGTCTATAAATTCTATCAAGGCTTCCTTTGTATTGCATAGAATGCATAGATAAATTAGAGGAGTTTTTTGTGTGTTGTTTTTCTTTCTTTCTTTCTTTTTTACATTGAGCTCTTCAATCCAGGAGCATGGTATGTTTCTCCATTTATTCTGGAACCCTCTTCTGCCTTTTTATGCAGTTTTATCAATTTTCTTCCCAAAATACTCTAGTTTCTCTTGCCGTTATATTTTTCCATTACGTTTTCTGATTTCTTTTTTCTACTGATTTTTAAAAATTATAGTAACATATGTATAAAATAACATGTAACATTTTGAATTTAAGTATGCAATTCAGTGGCATTACGTACGTTCATAATGTTGTACAGCAATCACCACTATCCTCAGATTTATTCCTATATTTATCTTATTCCTGGCTACATCGCTGAAGTAACTCTTGGTAGACAACCTCAAATGCAAAACCATGAGTAACTAAAAGTTGGAAAGCATTTACAACTGTTATATATTCCATAAATTAATTTTGTGACTGAGAGCTTTCCATTTAGCTCAAGGCAAGGCAGTAGAGGATTTGATTACTTGGTAGGTTTAGATTAATTGAGAAATAATGAGTGAGCCCTGGCTGGTATAGCTTAGTGGACTGAGCACCAGCCTGCGAATCAAAATGTCGCTGGTTCCATTCTTGGTCAGGGCACATGCCTGGGTTACGGCCAGGTTCCCAGTTGGGGGTGTATGAGAGGTAACCAATTAACGTTTCTCTCACACATCTATGTTTCTTTCCCTCTTTTTCTCCCTCCCTTCCCCTCTCTCTAACAATAAATAAAATCTTTTTTTAAAAAAGAAAAAATGAGTAATTCAAAAATTGTTATTGGAAAAAATCCAACCACCCACCTTGCTTTCTCCCACCTTCATTTATTCTTCCTTACGTTTCCTTCTTGATTCCAAAGAATAAAAGAAACTGCAAACCGTTATTCTGAGAGGCATTTTTCTCAATCTGTTGAGATCTTGTTTCCAGATATATTCTCTGTTTGGCTCAGATAAACCCTAATAAAGTCCTTAAAATTTTTTCTACAGGTTTAGACATTCTTATGTCGACAAGAACAAGTTGCCACTTTTGAGCTGATAACAATCAAGATCCAACAGACTCAGTACTAATTTTTACCTCCCCCTTAACTGCCTGAAAGAATTTAAATAGAGGCCCTGGTCCAGGGAGAGACCTATCACTAGGGATAACTGCAGAGTACGGGCTTAGGTGTGCTGGGCTGGGGAAAGTTAGGCAGGGCCTGTTCGTTCAAAGTCCTCTCTCTGTCCCACTGTTTTCTCTGCACAGCATGGCAAACATTTGTTTACCAAACATTTGCTCTTCCCATCTTCCTATGAATTGTCTTTCTTCCCTTTGAACCCCCAGGCCCTATGTCTTCTCCTTAGCTTAGGATGGCATATAAGCCTTAATGGCCTATCTGAGAGCCTCTTTTGTCTTTATGGGGCTCCCATACAAACAAACTCAAATTTGTTTTTTTTTCCTGTTAATCTGTCTTATGTCAATTTAATTATTAAATCAACCAGAAGAACCTAGAGAGTAGAAGAAAATTTTCCCCTCCTACAATCACCGTGAGGAAACCGATGATCTCACGTAAGAGTCCAGATGCAAGGCTATTCTGTGTTTAACTTTATATGAAATACACAAAACTATTTTGAGAATCTTTTGGATAAAGGAATATGCCTTATGATTTTGATTACCCTTGGGATGTCCTAGGTAAGGCTTGGGGATTTATGTACCTTTAGGGACCACCCTAGAGTAAGCACACTAATTGTGGTTACTTTTGTCCGCTAAGTTCAGTAGTAGCCATTTAAATAAAGGTGCCACCTGAGTCCTCAGTCTTCTAGTCCTCCCTGGGGATTTATTAAGTTCAGTTGGGGCTTATTTTATAAGACCAACCTTTATGCTTAAACATCTCATATTACTAAGATTGCACAAGAGGACTCCACTATTTCCAATCCACTGAATCAATGCCAAATAAATGGCAGAACTATTGAAAAAAAAGTGATAGGAATTTGTGTTGCTCAAAAGAATTAGTTTGGTCAACAAGTTCTATCAAGTTTGAACCCTCGTTTAGCCTCTTTTTGAAACTTTTCCCACATCCAACTTGTCCTTGGTTTATATCAACTCTTATCCCACTAGATAGCTTATTATCTGTCAGTCTTAATTATTCCTGTTCCAATCTAAGGCTTCACATTGCCACTCCCATACCTCACATCCACGATAATATGTGCTGTGGGAGGAAAATAATGATATAAATCTTGACCTCACGGAGCCTGGAATTTTAGAGGAAGCAAGATATATAGACATTGTAAAAGATAATATAAATGAAGCCACTTCAAAATGGAGTTGGACTATAAATGTTGAAGGACTATATGAATGGATAAAGCAGAGACTTACATGTTATAAATTCCTGGAGAACAGACATTCTCTCTATTCAATATAAGCCTAATATAATGTTTGATGTATATAGCATGTCCTCAATAAATATTTGTTGAATCCAAAAAAAAAGGCCCTGGCTGGTGTGGCTCAGTGAATTGAGCACCAGCCTGTGAACCAAAGATTCTCTAGTTTGATCTCCAGTCAGGGCACATGCCTGGGCTGTAGGCCAGTTCCCCAGTGGCAGGGTGCACAAGAGGCAACCACATATCAATGTTTCTTTCCCTCTCTTTCTTTCTCCCTTCCCCTCTCTCTAAGAAATAAAATAAAAAATATATATTTTTTAAATGGAGATGGATCTGCCATCCCAGGGGGACTGCCTTGAGCATCTTACTCCTCCAACTTTGGAACTGTTAAAACTGGGCAAAATAACATTGGGATGGGGGTACAGCAGGATTATATTCCAAACTACCATTTGTAAAAATAGAAAAGCAGATGTTATGACTACTAAACTCAAAATTAAAAACATTCTTTAGAATTAGCATCATTATGTTAGCATATTTGTACCTATGTAAACTTCTCCCTTAGTTTATTAACACCCACAGAAATTCCTTCCTTCTATTTTTTAGAAGATTCTATTTATTCATTTTTAGACAGAGGGGAAGAGAAGGAGAAAGCAAGGGAGAGAAATATCATCATGTGGTTGCCTCTCGAGTGCCCCATGCCTGCAACCCAGGCATGTGCCCTGACTGTGAATTGAACTGGGGACCTTTGGGTTCTCAGCCGGCACTCAGTCCACAGATCCACACCAGTCAGGGCTCCTTCTATTTATGTAATTACCCCTGTTCCCTTTCTCATAAATACCTCTTGCCTTCACCTCCTAATTGGAACACTATTTGGGTTTCTGCCTGAATTAATGCTCCCCAAATATCTATTTTTTTAATCTCAAATACTTGTTGCCTTTTACTTTTTCTTTTTACTTTGGCCTTTTATATTTAGGTTAACAACATTAAGCTATTATAACCAGGCAGAAACCTTATTTTCTTCTATCTGACCTTTTCTTTTTTTTTCTTTTGGCTCAAATGGTGCTTAACCAGCACCCTGATTCCCTCACCTCCCTCTTCTTTGTATGTCCACTCTCTTGCTTAATGATTAAGCCCTGAGGACAATGAGATTCTGTTCAGCATCCAACAGTCTTGAAAAACAAGGTAATGAGTCTGTTGACTACAGAGACAGAGTTTTCTTTCTTTGTTTTATTTTTTCTTGATGGTAAAAAGCATTTATTTAATCTGATTACTACAGTTAGAGTTTAAATATAAATGCATTTACAGGCTTAAAATTGTATGACATTTCCAGAGGGATGTCTGGGATCCTCAGAAATATTACAAGTCATTATGGAAAGCTTAAAAAATAAAACAATCCTTTCATGTAGGTAGCCAGAATTTTTAAGGCTAGGTTGACAATACTCTTACTTTCCCTATCTCTTTCCATCTCTGTTTATCCCTCAAAGACTTTTCTAATATCCCAAGGAAGTCATTTAGACTCAGAGACAGAGTTTTCAATCAAACTAAAGATAATGTCTTAGCCTCAGTTGTATGTCAGCTCTGGACCCAGGAGAGTGGAATGATCCCACTGAACAAACCCTTGTGAAATCAGACAGAAAGATCCCATGGCTAACATCAGGACCAGATGTAATAATCAATTACCCGCTGCCCTCCCACCAAGTAATCAGTAGGGACCACAACCCTCACTCCGTTAGTCACTATGATTAATGATGTCTTTCCCTATCTGACCTATTCCTTTGGAAGCATCAAGGAGGCAGGTCTTCAAGCATTAGCTCACCTGTGACTCTGGGCATGAAGCCATCTCCTAAATTAATAAACCCTTCTTTGTTGGCTGCCGACTCCTGTGTGTATCTTATTGGGCTTTGATGCATGCAGGCAAACGGATCCCTTCAGTCCAGTAACACTGTTATGAATCAATGTAAAGTGTTGCTTTGAAAATGATAGTTAATGATGAAAAATGGAAAGTTTCTCATTATATTCCAAGAGTAGTAAAAAATTTTATTTTATTTTTTTAAAATTTGTTTATTTTTAGAGAGGGAAAAGGAGGGAGAAAGAGAGGAAGAGAAACATCAATGTGTGGTTGCCTCTCATTTGCCCTCCCACTGGGGACCTGGCCTGCAACCCAGCATGTGCCCTGACTGGGAATCCAACGAGTGACCCTTTGGTTTGTAGGCCGGCACCCAATCCACTGAGCCACACAGCTAGGGCAAGATTTTAAAGTGAAAAAGTTGGAAGCACAAAGAAGACAAGCAAGTTTGACAAATTATAGGTTTTTACATTTGAAGAATCTCCAAATTACAACACAACCTGAAAAAAATTTTTTAACATGACAGAAGTTTAATATCCTTAGTATAAAGCTGAGTATTAAAAAATCTTTATGTTCCTCAGAGAAATATTGACAGTTCTATAGTCATGGTAATGTTATGGGAGAAACTCCCAGAAACTCAGTTCTTCTCGCCAATGCAGTAAAGTATTAAATATCAACGAGCCTATTATCGGGCAAGCAGGGTTTATTGGTGATCTGCTCTCATGGAAGAGAACCAGCCTAGCTAAGTTGGGTTTGGGGGCTGAAACACATAGGTTCAGGGTGAAGCAGGGTAAGGGCAGCCAAGCTAAGGGCAGCCAAAGGCCGAGGTGGCAAGCGCAGGGGTGGTGAGGGCTGGAGTGGCAAGTGCTCAAGTGGCCAGAGGCCAGGTGGCCTGGCGAGGAGGCCAGAGAGCTAAGAATGCCAAGCCCAAGTCCTTTGTTCTAAGGGCTTATATAGTTGGCAGGATGGGATGGGAGTGAAGAAGTTACATATTGATTGCCAGGTAAAGGTGGTGCCAGCTTTGTGGAGGTTGAATACCCAAAGGTGTTAATGGGCTTCTTCCTTTGGGTACTATGGGGTCTTTCTGGCCTTTCAGGCCTTGAGATGGAAGCACAGTTTCAAAGGCTTTCTTTCCCAGATAGTGGGGATGATACACAGAATTTCCAGGGCTGCCCTCCTCCCGTGTCATCACGGTATTTCCTGTTCTGTTGGAACACCTGGCAGTATTACCCGACAGGCTCAGGACTGCTGAGTCAGTGGCAGAGATGTGTTTCCCTCCTACTCCCTGCCTTTATTTCCCCTCTGGCTGCTCATTCTACTTTAACAGTAACAAGTAACCCTCTTAAATCAATTTGCTTCTGTGAAAGTGCCTTTGAAAACTAACTGTGTGGATCTAGAATAACTCACCTCAACATGTGCCTTTCTGGCATGCAGATTGATTTGAGCTCAAGGCAACTTTAGCCATAGACTCAAGAGAAACTTCTGCCCCTTCCTTTAAGTACCTACTAGAACTTGAATTAGAGGCCTTGCCCATAAGAGCTTATCAGCAATAACATTTTTTACCTACCTATATGACAGGAAAAATTTGTATTTACTAAACATCTGCTCTTCTTATCCTCCTGCAATGACCCTTTGAAGCCCCCAAGGTACATTATCTCATTCTTAGCTCAGATTACATTATATACCTCAATCTTGCTTTCTAGCTGAACCTCTCCTACATGTGGGGTCTCTGACTCTCTCATGTCTGTGAGGATCCCATATATATATG
This sequence comes from Glossophaga mutica, assembly GCA_039655065.1. Lineage (NCBI taxonomy): Eukaryota > Metazoa > Chordata > Mammalia > Chiroptera > Phyllostomidae > Glossophaga > Glossophaga mutica. The sequence goes on along the minus strand of CM077304.1, from coordinate 39,542,714 downwards.
CTACACACACACATATATATATGTAGCATTTGGTTATTTTCTCTTGCTAATCTGTCTCATGTTTATTTATTTGAGTATTAGACCAGCTAGAATAACCTTGGGGGTAGAGGAGATTTTGTTTCTTCCCCACACAACAATCAGAAACAGCCCAATGTTTCTGAAAGTCAGCTAGTCAACAAGTCTTGTCAGAATAACCTCCTCTCATCTCTATAACTAGTAGAAGCCACATTTCTAAGGCTGATGTAAACCCACTCTTGCCTCTATGATCAGTATAACCACTGGATAAATGCTTCCCAAAGACCTCATAAGACCAGCCCTTGGCTTTCCTTAAGGATACGGTACCTAATCAGTGTAGCTCTCCTTTACCTAAGTCAAAAATTCATTTTTTTTGTTACAGATATTGAGTGGCAGTCCCTCTTTTGATCATGCTGGGTATAAATATGCAAAGACGCTATTAGATAAATTTGCAAACAATGTGAGACAATAATTTATACAGGAGAACATCTAAATGCAAAAGAAGGGAGGGGGGATGTTCAGCATTACAAGTAATTGTGGAAAATCAAATTAAAACATATATGTACTTTCTTCCCCGCAAAAGATGAATGCTGCCAAAGATTTACTGAAATAAGCAAATTTACAGCCTTGAAAAATCTTTATTTTACTGTATACTGGGAGTTTTATTTTTATCCCCCTCCCTATTCCTTACACTAGAGAGAGGGAGGGAAGAAGAAGGGGAGAGAAAAGGGATGGGAGTGAGGGAGAGGGAGAGGGAAGGAAGGTGAAAAAGGAAGAGGTTGGGGTGGGGAAATAAGAAAGAAGAAGACGGAAGAAATAAGGGAGAAGAAGAAGAAATTTCAAGAAGACAGAAGAAGCAGTGAAAGATATAAGATATACCATCATTTTTATTATTAAATTATAAAATGGCAAGGATGAGTAATCAAATAACAATCTTACGATCTTAGCACCAGTGTCCCTATTTATTTCTAATGATATTTGTACTGAGCTATATTGTTTTCTCATTTTAATATAACTGCTGGCTTGCTTTCTGTCTGGCATAACTGTTCCTTCTACTTACTTTGTATTCTGTTCTTTTCTATTACTATTGTCATTGAAAGAATGTCCAACCTACAGAAAAGTTTTTCATTTTTTTGCCCTGGCTGAGTAGCTTAGTTGCCAAGGTTGTGAGTTTGATCTCTAGTCAGAGCCCGTTACAAGAAGCAACCAATGAATGCATCAATAAGTAGAACAATAAAATCAATGTTTTTTTATCTTTCTCTCTCTCTCAAATTAATACATTAAAAAAAGAAAAGGGTTTTTTTAGGTCAAAAAGTCAATATAAAATATAAATTCATTCATTCGTACATTCATTCATTCACTCATAGTACGATCTCAGTTTCCACAAGAATCATGTGTTGGAAGAGTTTTTAAATCTTAGAATTAAAAGAAAACTTGTGATGGATTTTAAAAATATATATTTTATTGATTATGCTATTACAGTTGTCCCAATTTTTCCCCCTTTGCTGCCCTCCACCAAGCACCCTCAACCTCTTCAGGCTATCCCCACACCATTGTTCAGGTCCATGGGTCATGCATATAAGTCCTTTGGCTACTCCATTTCCTATACTGTACTTTACATCCCCATGGCTATTCTGTAACTACCTATTTGTACTTCTTAATCCCCTCACCTCTTCACCCATTCCCCCACATCCCATGGCAACCATCAAAACACTCTCCACATGCATGATTCTCTCTCTGTTCTTCTTGTTTGCTTAGTTTGTTTTTTAGATTCAATTGTTGATAGATATGTATTTATTGCCATTTTATTGTTTATAATTTTGATCTTTTTCACTTTCTTAAATAAGTCCCTTTAATATTTCATGTAATAAAAATGGTTTGGTGGTAATAAACTTCTTTAGTTTTTTTCTTGTCTGGGAAGCACTTTATCTACACTTAGATTCTAAATGATTTCGTTGCCGGGAAGAGCAATCTTGGCTGTAGGTCCCTGCTTTTCATGACCTTAAATATTCCTTGCCAATACCTTCTAGCCTGCCAAGTTTCTGTTGAGAAATCAGCTGACAGTCTTATGAGAGCTCCCTTGTAGATAACTAACTGCTTTTGTCTTGACGCTTTTAAATTTTTCTGTCTTTAACATTTTGCAATTTAATTATTAATAATGTGTCTTGGTGCGGGCCTCTTTGTGTTCATTTTGCTTAGGACTTTTTGTGCTTCCTGGACTTGTATATCAATTTCCTTCACCAGGTTAGGGAAGTTTTCCATCATTTTTTCAAATAGATTTTCAGATAAGATTGGGCTCATTCATGGTAGCATGATCTTACACTCAAATAGATTTTCAAATCCTCGCTTTCTTCTCTTTCTGGTATGCTTGAAGTTGTACCAGAGACTTCTTAAACTATCCTTATTTTTTTCTGGGATGGTGGTGGATTTTTTTCCTTTTTGCTCTTCTGATTGGGTGTTTTCTCCTTCCTTATCTTCCAAATCATTGAGTTGATCCTCTGCTTCATCTACTCAATTGTTGATTCCCTGTAATGTACTCCTTGTTTCTCTTTTTGTATTCTTCATTTCTGGCTAGTTCTTTTCTATGTTTTCTATTTCTATTTTTATGGTTTTCTATCTCTCTGTGTAAGTTCTCACCAAGTTCATCTACTCTTCCTCTAAGGTCAAGTATCCTCATTAATAGTGTTTTTGAACTCTGCATCTACTAGATTGTTTGTCTTCATTTTGTTAGTTCTTTTTTCTGGAGATTTTTTCTGTTCTTTCATTTTGGACATGCTTATTTGTCTGCTCATTTTGACTGCCTTTCTGCTTTTGTTTCTGTGTTACGGGTACAGCTGCTATGTCTCCCAGTCTTGGTAGAGTGGTTATGTAGTATGTATCTTGTAGGACCCAGTGGCACAGTCTTCCTGTTCACCTGAGCTGGGTGCTCCAGGTGCTCCCCCTGTGTGGACTGTGTGCACCCTCTTATTGTAGTTGCATCTTGATTGCTGGGCACATCAGTGGGAGTGATTTAACCCCCAAGGAGAACTGGCTATAAGGACTGGCTGTGACCACAGAGGAGGTGCTACTGTGCAGGGGCATACCTCACAGAGAAGGACTTCCTTTATTGGGACTCTGATGCCCAACAAGTTCACCCCTTGGTGTGTCTCTGGTAGAGGTGGCTGGGTGGTACTTCGGCATTGTCTGAAGCTATCCACCAGGTTTGCTGGTTCTGGGGTCTTTAGGGAGTTGCAGGCCAAAGTCAACCATCACTTGTGTCCTACCCAGGGCCACCTGTAATGAGCTACATAGTGAACTGTAGATAGCTACCACTCATGCTGTGTTTGGAGGTGCCTGGGAGAGGCCAAGCTGGGAACCAAGGCCAGCTGCAGGACTACTTAGCAAGAAGTACAAAACATGAAGAGGTTAGATGCTGCTTCTCTCAGAGATTTTAGGAAAGGTTGCAGTATGAGTCAAAGCAGATCATTTGTGTGGAAATACCACTGGAAAGGGCTTAGGTGGGTCTGCAAGTTGGGCAGGGCAAGGTCTGTGGGAATCACCAGAGTGGGCAAACAGTGATAGCCAGGTGGATGGAGACTCAGGTATGGTACCCACCTGCCAACTCTTTGTGCGAAAAGCTCAGCCAAGGAACAATGGACTCTGCCAGCCTTCTCTCTGGGAGAAAGCTGCCCCTCCAGTCCACCTTGCTGCCATACAATTTAATTCCCCCCATATATCCTTCATGCCTTTTGAGCTGCTGCCCCAGTGCTGGAGCACAGAACAAGTTAGTCTAATTACATGTGTGGGCCCTTTAAGAGTAACATCTGGGACTCCAGAAGCCCTTCATCTCACTCAGCCACAATCCCTGCTGCTTTTCAGAGCCAGAATTTATGGGAACTTTTCTTCTTGGCACTGGAACCACAGGCTGGGGAGCTTGGTATGGGGCTGTGACCCCTTACTCTGCAGGGGTACTTCTTAAGCTGAGATATCCCTCCCTATTTTTAACTGTCATCCATGGGTGTGGACCAGCCCCTTCTGTGTCTCTACCCCTTCTACTCATCTCAGTCAATGTGACTTCTTCTTTGTACACTTCATTCTAGGACTTCTGTTTAGCTAGATCTCAGGCAGTTCTGAATGATGGTTGTTCTGTAGTTTAGTCATAATTTTGGTTTGGTTGTGGGAGGATGTGAGCACTGCATTCATCTACACTGCCATCTTGACCAAAGCCTGGTATAGAGAAGTTTTTAAAGTTTATCTGAGCCATAATTTTGAGAAGATGCTCAGAAGGAAAATCTCAACAGACTGAGAAAATGCTCCTGAGAATGGCAGTTTTGAAGCTTATTGTATACATTAGAGTCAAAGGACATAAAATTCATTGGTGGTAGATTAAGGGAGCAGAAGAAAGTAAAGTGGGGAAATCTCTAGGATTGGATAAAAAGTCAGATGGAAAGACACATACTTCTTTTACATTGGTGGTTATAGGATAGTTAATGTGACATTTACAGTACATAGAGATGGTATGCAAGGAACAAAAAAACAATGAGGGTTTCTGTGGTCTCATGCTCCAGTGCCCCGAGGTTGTGCCTTTGAGGGGTCTAGGTCTAGGAAAGAAAATTACACTGACATTTCAAAGGTATGTTTTCCCAGATGCATAAGAACCATGGACAGAGCTCAAGTAAAGACTGACCTTTGCTAAGGACGCTATAGGCCTGGCATGCGGTTACTAACCATGGTCTGCCCAGATAAACATTTAGGATAAGACTATCCTGTGTGGTTATTTTGATACCCAAGTTTGTAAGGATTGCCATGAGCCAGCCCCCAACTCCATCTACTCATCAGGTTAAGTACATTGTCTGTTTTTTATTCACGCTACTTACTTTCAACCTTTCTATTGTTTGTATACAGCCTATAAAATGTATTTTTAAAATCCAATCTTTTTTTAAATTAGTAAGGCATCAAGTTTATTTACTTTTAATAAAACTAGTTACATAAATGTCTACTAAGCTAGTTCATGCTATTTTCTGCTTCCAATTTTTTTGTTTGTTTTCTTTTGGATTAATTTTATTATTTTTCCTACTAATTTGGAAGTCACACATTGTACTGGTTTTGGGATGTGGTTTTTGTTTTTTGTATTTTGGAGACAGTTACCTTATAAATTACTTAAGTAACAATGTCTAAAATTAATCAATACCTTTATTTCCTCCAGAAGATAAACCTATCATATATTTTAATATTACGTTGGATTTTTTCTTTTAAATTTAAGTATCATTGAACATTATTTTTTTTATAGTTGATATTTGTTTAAATTTATTTCAACATTTATTACATTTTCACCCTTTGTTTCTTTTTATATGTTAGACCTTTCATCTGGGATCATTTTCCTTCTGGCTACGCTTTTTCAATCTTAGAGACTCAGTTTTATTATTCTGAAGCTGATTTTATTTGCCTTCATTCTTGAGAGATATTTTTACTGGGTTTAGAATTCCAGCTTGTCAGTTACTTACTCTCAGCTCAATAAAAGATAAAATTTTTTTAAAAGATTTTATTTATTTATTTTTAGAAAGAAGAAGGGAGGGAGGGAGAAAAACATCAATGTGTGGTTGCCTCTCAAGTGTCCCCTACTGGAGAACTTGCCCACAACCCAGGCATGTACCCTGACTGGGAATCAAACTGGGAACCCTTTGGTTCATAGGCTATGGGGGGCTCCGCCCATAGAACCCCTCGTTCGTCACGGATGAAAATAAAAACTACCAAGACAAGATCTGCTTGGGGAGGAAAGGGGTCAAACTCTCAGAGGAGAATGACCCAGAGCCCCATCCTCACTAGGCTTTTATTTGGCTCAAATACACCAGAATACAGGTTTAACATGTCAAAGAAATCTGAGGGCTTAATCCGAGCCAGTGTTTGTCAGGAAAGGAGGTTGCCAAACTTTGGGAGACATACTCATTTCCTCCTGGGACACTTATCACCTAAGGAAGAGCACTCTTAGCAAAGCAGGTTTCACAGGGCTTTAGGAATTCTTTCTTATGCTGATCACCCAGGGAGCCATCCTGGACAGCACAGGGCTGCACCGCTCACCCCCACAGTTTCAGGCTTTAAGGCAATTAGGAAGCAGGAGACATCTCCCAGATGGAAATGAGGACTCGGGCTATGTCAGAATAGCCGGGGGGCAAGGGTCCATCACATCCTCTTTGCTACAACCCCCCTGAGTCCTTCCATGAGGCCTCCCAAGTGGTTGCGTCTGGCTTAGGTTGCCCCTCCCATGAGGAGTCTTACCCGTCAGTCAATGACTGCCAAGCAAGCAATGGGGCCAAAGATGGATGAGGCAAAAGCAGTGCTCCTGCCAGGGAAATAAGCTTTGTCTCCTTCGTAGGTCATGTCCTTGTGACAGAACAGACCCAGATGAAGTGGGTCCCTTGGGCTCTTACACAGCCCACCATGGGGTGAGGGTTACAACTCCTGAAACCAGGCTGAACGGTCCACAACAATAGGCCAGCACTCAATCCACTGAGGCACACCAGCCAAGGATGAAGATAAAAATTTTTTGTCCTGTGGATTACTGTCCCTAAACCAGTATAATCTGGTTCTTTGAAGATTATCTCTTTTCTCTCCTGATGTTTTATGATAGTCTCTTTGCCATTGCAGTTATAAGTATTTTGGGCCTAGGTATGAATTTATTTTACATGTATCTAAAATCATAGCCTATGGCCTTGACTGGGTTGCTCAGTTGGTTTGAGCATCATTCCTATATGTTTGATCCCTAGTCAGAGCTCATAACAAGAAACAACCAATGAATGCATAAATAAGTGCAACAGAAAGTCACTGCTTCCCTGGCTGGTGTGGTTCAGCGGATTGAGCACAGGCCTGAGAACCAAAGGGTTGCTGGTTCAATTCCCAGACAGAGCACATGCCTGGGTTGTGGGCCAGGTCCCCAACTTGGGGCATGTGAGAGGCAACCACACATTGATGTTTCTCTCCCCTCATTCTCCCTCTTTTCTCCTCTCTCTAAAAATAAATAAATAAAATCTTAAAAAAAAAAGTTCACCCAATTGAAATCACATATGTGACATTCTCTGACTATAATGCTATTAAGTTATAAACAGACAATAAAGTGATAACTAGAAAATTTCCAGGTCCTAGGAAATTATGAAAGATACAAATTAATAATTGAAAATGGAAATTATACTATGTCGAATCTAATGATTATAATAAATATTACAGATGGCAAATGTGGGATGCAGCTGAGCAGTAAAAAGCGTTTAAAAAAGTAACATCAATGGAGCCCCTTTAAAATGGAGCCAGAGCTGCCATCTCAGAGGAGCTGCTTGCACATCTTATGCCTCAAACCTTTGGAAAGTTAAAACAGGACGACATAATCTTCGGACTGGGTCTTAGGTAACATTGGTCCCAAAGAATTGTTTGCAAAGATAACAAGAAAGCAGATATTATGATTGATGATTACTGAATGGAAAATCAAAAACATTGCTTAGAATTCATGGCATGACCTTAGCTTATCTACACCTATAGCAATGCTTTTCTTCTGCTGATGTCATCGTTTCCCTTCCCTTTCTCAGAAATCCCCCTTGTCTTTGCCTCCTCCTCAGAATGCTATGTGTTTCTGCCTGTATCCTTCCCAGCGCTGCAATTCTTTTTAGATCTCAAACACTTGTTTCTCACCTTCTTTATTTTTAGGCTAAGAAAGCCAACGTGGTTGGTTTTGACCAGAACTTTAAAAGATGAGGTAGAATTGAGTGGATTAGAATATAACAGAAATGAATAGAATATGAAATATCAGAGTGCATTGCAAGATTACATTGGAATTATGAAAGTTGTTTCAATTATATATGCATCTATGTTTATATTGGGTAGTGATGAAAAGGAACTTAAACTATGGGTTTCAACCCAAGTTTTAAAATTATTGACTGAAACAAACAAACAAACAAACAAACAAATCCCATATTAACTTAGCGTTTACTGTGGGAAGGGATCTTGACAACCTACAGCTATAGAGGGTATAATCTATAGGAGTGGGCAAAAGTAGGTTTACAGCAAACACAGAGTTAATTCTTGTATTATTATGTATTATTATAATACTTTCCATACAAACAATTGTAAACCTACTTTTGCCAACCTTGAAAGGACAAAGCCAGTGCCATTTGCTATTGTGGCACCATTTGCCTAGCAGGCCTGTGACCTTGTTAACCATGACTGCCATTTTACTCTTCTGAGCTTCTGTCCCCAGGACTGGAAATTACTGGAAAGCAAGAACAGAATGTAAATAACCACTCCCTGCAGCCATAGGCAGAAGATAACATTGGAACAAACTGCAGCCTTGTGTTACACCGCCCCAAGAACCCAGGGGCCACACAAGAGCAATGCCCCACTCTTTTTAAATCCAATTATAGTCCAATAAAAGCTCAAAGCCCCCAGCCCTCAATGCTGGTGTATCTCTTCACACCCCGGCCCTCTGCTTTCTTGGAGAGTGAATAAAAGCTTGATTCTCTACACTTTCTTCTCCAGGTGAATTTTTTCATAGCCTGCATCACTGACCACCCTAACAAAGCCCATTAATGTATATTTCACAAATGAAACAACAATGGGAAGTAAAGTCATGCAGACAGTAAGAGGGTAAGTTAGGATGAAACATTTGGTCCATATAAGAACATCCAAACCTGTAGAGAACTTTTATGAGTTTATTTGAGTCAAACAGAGGATACATGTAGAAGCAATATCTCAAAAATGTCTTCAAAGAATGACAATTTACAGTTCCTCTTATGCATTTGGAATTAAGGAGGGGACATAAGGAAGATTACAGGAATATGAGAGTGTAGACCATTTTTGTGAACATTTGGTTGCCAGATCACTAAACAAAAGACCCATTCATAGAGATCATGAGACCAAAAAGAAGGAAGTGTAACTAAGACGCCCAGGTTTGAAACAAAGGAGAACTGACAGGGCCTCAAAAGATATAGCCTCACTGACCCCAGCAGATGAAAAATGCTGACACAACAATTCTAAGAGGAACTAGAAGTTTCCAAAGTAAGTTAGGACACAAGCCAGTTCCCCTAGCAATAACCGCAACTTCTGCTTCTGTAAACTGCTTGCTTAAGACACCAGCTAGAACCCTGTGTATCCTGGCGATAACCGCAACTTCCGCTTCTGTAAACGGCTTGATTGCTGATCATGCATAAAAGGAACCCGCCACACGTGCAAGGCGCAACTCCCATTTGTATCTCCTGCTTAGGCAGTAGGGAGTTTGCCCCTGCGCAGGTTAATAAAACCGATCCTCATTTTCACCTGTCTCCGACTCCATCATTTGTCTCTCGATTGGGATACAACTAGAGAAAGCAAGGTGGGGATTGGATTACAGGAGAGTTAATAAGATTCTGTCCTCGCCTAAGGGTGGGTACTTCAAAGGTGTGTTAACCTAGGGGCACAAGAACGATGGGCAGGGTTGTTTAAGGCAAAGATAAACTTTGGCTAAAAAAAGTTATATGCCTGTGGCTTGATTACCTACCATGACCTGCCCAATTAGGAACTTATGATCAAATTATACTGTGAGGTTATTTTCACAGAATCCCTTTTTCACTTACTATTTATTTACAAAAAATGCAACCAAGTAAATTTCAAGATCTAATTGGCTTTAATTAAATGATTTATGAATAGAGCAGCAACCCATCTAACAAGGGGAAGGGCATTCCATGAATTGTACAAATGGAAGGTTTTTGGAGGCAGAAAGAGGGTGGGACTAAGAAGTTCAGAGAGTGAATTTGTGGTAAGCAGTTGGACAGACAAGAGCAGAGTAAGGACAATGGGCCAGGTACAGAAGGTCACACCAGGGCAGAAAGCCTTGATGCCTAGCAATGGGCAAAACTGTTTTCCCAGTTTTGAGGGTACCCTTTCCTTCCTTAAAATATCACCAGTCATGTGGTTTGGATCCCCTGACCTTTCCTCCCTGGAGATAACATCCAGGCTTCAGTTGTATTTCAGCACCAGACCCAGAAAAGCAGCAAAACTTGGTAAGAAATGCCAGGACCAGTTGCACTGATTAATGGCCCCCTGCCCTGGTGCTGTCCAATTGGCAGAGACTACAATCCTGATGGAGCATGAGGCAGGCAAGATAGTAAGAAGTTAGGCAAATTCTTTGACAAGTAGAAAAGGGAAACTGAGACAATATAATTAAACAAGGCCAAACAGTCTGAGCGACTTACAGCCAGCTAATGAATCACAAGGTTTTTAATCTTCCCCAACCAAAGACACCTGGGAGCAAATGGTTTCCATATTCCAAACCATCCCAGGATGGAATGGACTTGGTCTTGGTCCTTCATCAATGATGCTCTTGATGACTTTCTCTGAAAATAAAACTAACCAGAAAATAACCCCTGACCCTTCTATATACACATTTTGATGAACGAACATATTGAAAGACACACCTGAAAAGCTAATATTCTGTTAAGACCCTACCCTGAGACCTCCCCTAGGATTCCAGTCAGCCAAAGAAAGAGAAAAAGCCTCAAGACGAAGGACACATGGTGCACTCTCATTAGAGCATGCCCATTCCTTGTGTCTCTTGCTGTTTTTCTCCTAACCCTAAGGGTCCCCACAAGACTTGTAACCAAGGCAGCAATGGGCAATGGCAGCTCATCCCAGTCCAGCCCTCTGAACCTGTCTCCAAAGCCCCCTTTTCTCTGATCACCCAGTGAACTAAAGCAGCCCCACCTGGGCTCTCCTGTTGCTTTTGCTACACTAAGCCCTTCCTTGTTTCAATGTCCCCAGCTTTAATAAATGTATTTCCATCGTCACTTGGACTCACGTGGTGAAATCTTTCCTACACGAAGTCAAGAGCCTACACATTAGACTTCCAGTCAAGATGGAGGCATAGGTAAACATGCTTCGCCTCCTTGTGCAACCATAGAGAGAATTACAGCTATATCTCCAGAACTGTCATAAAATTGACCTCTGTGGAAGTCTGTCAACCAAGGATTTAAAGAAGCCACATTGATCCAGGTGGGCAGGAAGGGTAGAGTCAGAGAGAGGGATGGAGAGGCTCAGAGATGCAGTGTGGTGTGGGGAAGGAGTGGCCACTGGATAGTCCCACACTCACGTGTGGTAAATAAAAATTGGGAGGGATCCCAGCCCTAGGCTAGACCTCATAGCCCAGGGTTCCAGCACCAGGAAGAGAAATCCCCATAACTTCTGGATGTAAAAACCAGTGGGGTTGGGGTGGCGGAAGATAATTCCGGATTTTCAGGAGAGTCCATTTAAAGGGCCCGCATGGACTTGGAACATATGCAAACCCATCCACTCCAGGATTCACCACCAGGACAACAGCTGGAAAAGCACCAGTCACATATGGGGAGTGGGTGAAGTGACTGGAAAGAGGGTGAGTGCTGAGCAAACCTCCAAAAGACAGGCAGTGGCACTGTCCATTCTCTGAGCCCTCCCCACCACACGCAGCCACAAAGTTGTGAAGTAGGTTGTCCCACCCCTGGCAATTACCTAAGGCTCTGCCCCACACAATTTATAGTTTCCTTTTTTATTTTTTAATATGTTATTGATCATGCAGTTACAGTTGTCTTATTTCTCCCCCATCATTCCCCTCCACCCTACACACCCCCTTCCACCCACATTCCCCCCCTTTAGTTCATGTCCATGTCTCTTAAGTTCTTTAGCTTCTACATTTCCCACACTATTCTTGCCCTCCCCCTCTCTATTTTCTATCCACCATCTATGCTACTTATTTTCTGTACCTTTTCTCCCTCTCTTCTCCTCCCACTCCTCTGTTGCTAACCCTTCATATGATCTCCATTTCTGTGGGTCTGTTCCTGTTCTAGCTGTTTGCTTTTGTTTTAGGTGTGGTTGTTAATAGCTGTGAGTTTGCTGTCTTTTTACTGTCATATTTTTATCTTCTTTTTCCTAGATAAGTCCCTTTAACATTTCATATAATAAGGGCTTAGTGATGATGAACTCCTTGAACTTGACCTTATCTGAGAAGCACTTTATCTTCCCTTCCATTCTAAATGACAGCTTTGCTGGAGAGGACAATTTTGGATGTAGGTCTCTGCCTTTCAAGACTTCAAATACTTCTTTCCAGCCCCTTCTTGCCTGGAAGGTCTCTTTTGAGAAATCAGCTGACAGTCTGATGGGAACTCCTTTGGAGGTGACTGTCCCCTTATCCCTTGCTGCTTCTAGAATTCTCTCCTTCATTTGAATCTTGGCTAATGTAATTCTGATGTGCCTTGGCGTGTTCCTCCTTGGGTCCAACTTCTTTGGGACTCTCTGAGATTTCTGGACGTCCTGGTAGTCTATTTCCTTTGCCAGATTGGGGAAGTTCTCCTTTATTATTTGTTCAAATAAGTTTTCTACTTGTTGCTCTTCTCCCCCTTCTGGGACCCCTATAATTCGGATGTTGGGACATTTAATGATGTCCCGGAGGTTCCTAAGCCTCTCCTTATTTTTTTGAATTCTTGATTCTTTCTTGTTTTCTGTTTGGTTGTTAGTTTCTTCCTTCTGGTCCACTCCATTGATTTGAGTCCCAGTTTTCCTTCCATCTCTATCGGTTCTCCATGCATTTTCCTTCATTTCACGTATTGTAGCCTGCATTTTTTCATCTAATTTGTGAGCAAAATCAACCAATTCTGTGAGCATTTTGATGACCAGTGCTTTGAACTGTGCATCTGATAGGTTGGCTATCTCTTCACTGCTTAGAGGAATTGACTCTGGGGTTTTCATTTGTTCTCCGGTTTGAGCCATTTTTGGTGGTGTTTTTTTTTTCTTTTTTTAAAATATATTTTATTGATTATGCTATTACAGTTGTCCCGTTTCTCCCCCATCATTCCCCCCACCCTGCACACCCTCTCCCACCCACATTCCCCCCTTTAGTTCATGTCCTTGTGTCATAAGTTCTTTAGCTTCTACATTTTCCATACTATTCTTACCCTGCCCCTGTCTATTTTCTACCCACTATCTATGCTACTCATTCTCTGTACCTTCCCCCCCTCCTCCTCCCACGCCCCTGGTGCTAACCCTCCATATGATCTCCATTTCTGTGGTTCTGTTCCTGTTCTAGCTATTTGCTTAGTTTGCTTTTGTTTTAGGTGTGGTTCTTAATAGCTGTGAGTTTGCTGTCTTTTCACTGTCATATTTTTTATCTTCTTTTTCTTAGATAAGTCCCTTTAACATTTCATATAATAAGAGCTTGGTGATGATGAACTCCTTGAACTTGACCTTATCTGAGAAGTGCTTTATCTGTCCTTCCATTCTAAATGACAGCTTTGCTGGAAAGAGCAATTTTGGATGTAGGTCCCTGCTTTTTAAGATTTCAAATATTTCTTTCCAGCCCCTTCTTGCCTGGAAGGTCTCTTTTGAGAAATCAGCTGACAGTCTGATGGGAACTCCTTTGGAGGTGACTGTCCCCTTATCCCTTGCTGCTTCTAGAATTCTCTGCTTCATTTTAATCTTGGCTAATGTAATTACGATGTGCCTTGATGTGTTCCTCCTTGAGCCCAACTTCTTTGGGACTCTCTGAGCTTCCTGGACGTCCTGGTAGTCTATTTCCTTTGCCAGATTGGGGAAGTTCTCCTTTATTATTTGTTCAAATAAGTTTTCTACTTGTTGCTCTTCTTCCCCTTCTGGGACCCCTATAATTCGGATGTTGGGACGTTTAATGATGTCCCGGAGGTTCCTAAGCCTCTCCTCATTTTTTTGAATTCTTGTTTCTTCCTCGTTTTTTGTTTGGTTGTTAATTTCTTCCTTCTGATCCACTCCATTGATTTGAGTTCCAGTTTTCCTTCCATCTCTATCGGTTCCCCATGTGTCTTCCTTCATTTCACGTATTGTAGCCTGCATTTTCTCATCTAATTTATGAGCAAAATCAACCAATTCTGTGAGCATTTTGATGACCAGTGCTTTGAACTGTGCATCTGATAGGTTGGCTATCTCTTCATTGCTTAGAGGAATTGACTCTGAGGTTTTCATTTCTTCTCCGATTTGAGCCATTTTTGGTGGGGTTTTTTGTTTTGTTTTGTTTTGGTTTTAGTCTGGTAGCAGCTATTACGTATGAGGGGTGGAGCCTTAGGTGTTCCTCAGGGCGGGGGAGCCCAGTTGCTGGGTTGTGACGCTATAGGTGGGGGCGGGGTCCGAGAGGGAAGAATGGCGCCTGTTCCGCTCTCTCCTGGACTCCGGTCCCTTCTGCTGCTTCCCCTTCACCTGGATTATCTGCGCACGCGTGCGTGCTGTTACGTAGTGAGGGGTGGAGCCTCAGGCGCTCCCCAGTGTGGGGCAGCCCAGTCGCTGGGTTGTGACGCTGTATGTGGGGGCGGGGTCTGAGAGGGAACAATGGCGCCTGCTCCGCTCTCTCCTGGATTCAGTCCCTTCCGCCACTTCCCCTCTGCCTGGACCGTCTGTGAGCACGAATGTGGGACCACGTGGTCAGCCAGCCACCTTATGCGGCCTCACTGGGTCTGCACAGTTGCACCCCTGTGCCTGGGGTCCGCCAGCTGCCGCCTGTGGGCCCAAGGACCACCAGCCACCGCCTGTGCACCTGGGAACTGCCAGCCGCTGCTGCCTACGTTCCCAGGTCCGCACCTCCACTTTCTCCTACCATAACTCCACCCCTCTTACCGGCCTGGATGAATGGTTGTTGGACTTCCGTACAGTTCAATTTTCTATGAGTTCTGGTTGTTTTCTTGTTTCTAAATATTTGTTGTCCTTAATTTTGGTTGTGAGAGGAGGCACAGTGTGTCCGCCTACGCCTCCATCTTGGCCGGAAGTCCAGTTTCCTTTTTTTTTTTTAAATTATTTATTTACCTTTAGAGAGAGGGAAATGGAGGGAGAAAGAGGGAGAGAAACATCAATGTGTGATTGCCTCTCATGCACCCCTCACTTGGGACCCAGCTGGCAACCCAGGCATGTGCCTGGACTGGAAATTGAACTGGTGATCCTCTGGTTCTCAGGCTGGCACTCAACCACTCAGGCTGAGCCATTTCAACCAGGGTTGTAGGTTCCTTTTCTAAGACAAGGAGTCAAAGCAACTTTACCTAATACATAGAAACAAACACAGGGAGGCTGCCAAATTCTCGAGGAGACAAAGAAATATGGCCAAATGAAAGAACAGAACAAAACCCCAGAAAAAGAACTGAATGAAATGGAGATAACCAAACTATCAGATGCAGACAGAGTTCAAAAAACTGGTCATCAGGATTCTCAATTAACTCATTGAATACAGCAAAAATATAAGGGAACAGATGAAATTTACACTAAGTGAAGTAAATAAAAATCTACAGGGAACCAACAGTGGATAGCCAAGGATCAAATCAACAATAAAGCCGAGAATCAACGATTTGTAACACAAAGAAGGAAAAAACATTCAATCAGAACAACAGTAAGAAAAACAAATTTTTAAAAATGAGGATGGGCTTAGAAAACTCTGTAACAACTTTAAACATACCAACATCTGAATCATATGGGTGCCAGAAGGAGAAGAGGAAGAACAAGAATTTGAAAAATTATTTGAAAATATAATGAAAGAAAACTTCCCCAATTTGGCAAAGGAAATAGACATACAAGTCCAAGAGGCAAAGAGTCCCAAACAAGTTAGACCCAAAGGGGGCCACACCAAGGCACATGATAATTAAATTGCCAAAGGTTAAACATAAAGAATCTTAAAAATAGCAAGAGAAAAGTAGACAGTTACCTACAAAGGAGCTCCCATAAGACTGTCAGCTGATTTCTCAAAAGAAACTTTGCAAGCAAGAAGGGACTGGCAAGAAGTATTCAAAGTGATGAAAATCAAGGACCTACAACCAAGATTATTCTATCCAGCAAAACTATCATTTAGAATGAAAGGGAAGATAAAGTGCTTCCCAGATGAGGTAAAGCTAAAGGAATCATCAACACCAAGCCCTTATTATATGAAATGTTAAAGAGACTTATTTAAGAAAAAGAAGAAGATCAAACTATGAACATTAAGAGGGCAAGAAGTTCACTACTATCATTAATTAAATCTAAAAAACCAAACTAAGTAAGCAACCAGAATAGGAACAGAATCATAGATACAGAGATCATTTGGAGGGTTATCAGCTGGGAGGGGAAGGGAAAGAATGGGGGGGAAGGTACAGAGAAGAGGAAGCATAAATGGTAGGTACAAAATAGACAGAGGGATGTCAAAAATAGTATAGGAAATGAGGAAGCCAAAGAACTTATATGCATGACCCATGGATGTGAACTAAAGGGAGGGACTGCTGGAGGAATGGAGAGTACTGAGAATAGGGGGGCAAAAAGGAAAAAGTTGGGACAACTGTAATAGCATAGTCAATAAAATATATTTTTTAAAAATAAATAAAAATACAGAGTTATTACAAATGTTCAGCATCTTAAAAAAAAGCAGGGGGAGGACTAGTAGGGTGGGCTGGGATGGAGTAAAAGGCAGAAAACTCTTCTTGAACAACAATTAAAATAAAATAAAAAAAAGAACCCACATACTATTGGCTGGCTCTAGGCAGACCAGCTCAGGGCCAAGTCCTCTGCCTGGGTAACAGATTAAGGTGGACTAACAAGTTAAAAGAGTGAATTATTTCAAGAAAGAGCACCTTTCCTTAGGGGAAAGCAGGGGGATTTATCAGGCAGAGTATCTCATTAGAATTGATCAGGAAATTTCAGACTGATTGATGATTATGTTTCTGGGAGAGGTTGAAACTGTAATTAGACCAGTAGGAAATCTTGGTTTGGTATCATAGGCTTTTAGAACAAGTACACCCTTTTGTGTCTATGATTTTCTGTTTAACATACTCAACTGCAAAATCATTAGTCATTTTGGGTGTTCTATGCAAGTGTTGCCTAAATTGTATGGGGACTTTATAAATAATTATTCAAACCTGGTCACCATTGAGAATGAAAGCAAAAGTCAAAAGACAACTAACTGAGACTGGTCCAAGAAACTGAGGACATACTTAAAAATTAATACTTGTTAATTAGAAGTTAGTTTGCACTATGAAGAATGAGCAAGTATTAAAACTGATCACCTGTCATGTTTCATCATCATCACTAAATTATTAAAAGGCTTCCTGGGTACCTGCCCTTCATCACCATAGCCCTCCCTGACTACATCTGCCTCCACATAATCTACCGTTTTTATAGTCAAGGTGATTCATCTAGTTTAGATTCTAAACCAAAATCTGATTGTGTCAGCATGATACTGTGATTTCTTATATGAAGTATATATTTGGTCTTTCCACTGTTTCTGGCAAAATCCTTGTAATTTCCAACATAAGAGCTAGAGAGACATCTTTTCTTATAATATTTAGTTGTACTCATAGTTCCTAAAATATGGCCAGGATAATGAAAGTCAAAAATGAGTATCTTTTGTTACTCATATAACAAGTCCCTCCCAACCAGGCCTGAGTTTATGTTAAAGAGGCAACATTTGGAAAGCCCCCAGGGTATCCAGGGAAACCAATCAAGTGAGTAAAGGGTTGGGACTTTCAGTCTGACCCCACACTCCAATCTCTCGGGAAGGGAGAGTGGCTAAAGATTGAATCAATCACCAATGGCCCATGATTTAATCATGCCTACCTAACACAGCCTGAACTTCAGGGCTCAAGGAACTTCTAGGCTGGACACACGGGGCTGCTGGGAGATGAGCTTGCCTAAAGAGGCCACAGCAAATCTACACACTTTCCCACGTTTCCCACACATCTTGCCCTACCTGTCTCTTCATCTGACTGTTCATCCATATCCTTTAATATTCTTTGTATTAAACAGGTAAACTAGAATTAACTGTTTTCCTGAGTTTTCGGAGTCAGTCTAGCAAATTAATCAAACCCAAGGAGGAGGTTGTAGAAACCTCTAATTTATTGCCTTATAAATTGTGAAAACTTACACAAGGAAAGGTCATGAGAAAACAAGTTAAAAGTAAAATGGAATCACTATTGTCAAGGTGCCAAATTATTAAAATCAAGTAGATTGAAGCATGAAGAAATGATTCTATTCTTTCTTTAACTAGCCTGGGAACTTAAACTTTTGAACTTTCAGTTATCTGCCAGTGCCTGGTGGTACCTAAATACCATAAAAACCTCTGAAAGACTTAAGAAAGAATTTCATGTGCTGGGGATATTTATATCTCTTACAGATAACCACTTCTCATGCTTAAGAAAGAATATTTCATTATCCAGACCACCTGGCAACCATCATCCAGACCACTGGACATCTAGAAGATTACCATCCTGAGCCAATTCCTGAGCTAAGAATGCTCACTGAAATGTACCAGGTACAAATCACTGCACTAGCCTCTGCGGTTCTAAACAGGAATAAGATGAGCTCTGCTCTCAAGGAGCTCACAAGATTCAGACTAAATAAAAAATACGAAGATGCAAAAAGTTATAAATGGGAATTACGACAAGTACACGCAATGATCATTTTAACCCAGGGTGGGGGGACTTTAGAGGAGAAGTAATTCCAGGGCTATGCCCTAAGGAATGGATAGTAAATCTCAAGAAAAGAAGGCCACTCCGGGAGTAGAGGAGGCATAAACATGAACAAGACAGAGATTCAACCCTGGCTAGAGTGTCTCAGTGGATTGAGCGCTGGCAGGCAAACCACTGGGTCGCTGGTTCAATTCCCAGTCCCGGCACATGCCTGGGATTTGGGCCAGGTCCCCAGTGGAGGACGTGCAAGAGGAAATCACACTTTGATGTTTCTCTCCCTCTCTCTCCCTCCCTTCCCCTCTGTCTAAAAATAAAGTAAATACAATCGTTAAAAAAATATATTGAAAAAAGACAGAGACCCAAAGAACATTCTAATTTGTGGAGGAAACTCTACACAGTTTGGTGAAACTTGAGATGAGTATGATCCAGATTTAAAAAGGCTTTGACTTCTCTCTTAAAGAGTATTTATTACCTTTAACAATTTTAGGATAGTGTTGGGGAATCATTGAAACTACCATTAACTAATATTTACTGAGCAGGATACTAAATATTTTACATTCTTTAAGTCATTTAACATGCTCAGTGACACAGTGCATAGATAACATGATCATCCCCATTTATCACATGCAAAAATTAAAGTTCAGAATTGGTAAGTAATTGCCCCAAGACTAGGCAGTAACTAAATGGTAGAACAGGGATTTGAACCAGTTTTTCTAAATCTAGAGACCATGTGCAATATAAGCACTGTGGAATAATGCCAAGCTCATACATTTTTTTAAAAAGATTTTATTTATTTATTTATTTATTTAGAGAAAGGGGAGAAGAGGAAGATATAGAGGGAGAGAAACACTGATTGGGTGTCTCTCACACCAGGGACCTGGCCTGCAACCCAGGCATATGCCCTGACTGGGAGTCAAACTGGAGACCTTTTGGTTTGCAGGCTGGCACTCAAGGCACTGAGCCACACCAGCCAGGGCCAAGCTCATACATTTTGAAAAAAAGTTTTCCAAACAACTGTCGCCCACTCTTTCTGCTTTGATTTTCAAGTTAGACTTTGAAAGTTATCCTCTAGTTGTCTGAATTCCTTATACAAAGCCCTTTTCATATGATGTGAATTTGCTTGAGGAGACGTACATGCAAATCACACAAACTATGTTTAACAAAATTTGCTCTCATTCTGCCCTTTTATTGATGATAACTTTAAAGATGGTAAATGTCCCACTCAGTCTTCTTTTTTAATGAAGTTTTTATTTACTTATTTTCAGAGAGAGGAGAAGGGAGGGAGAAATAGAGGGAGAGAAACATGTATCGGTTGCCTCTTGCTCGCCTCCAACTGGGAACTTGGCCTGTAACCCAAGCATGTCCCTGACAGGGAATCAAACCAGTGACCCTGTGGTTTGCAAGCCAGTGCTCAGTCCACTGAGCCACACCAGCCAGGGCCCATTTAGCTTTTTCCTTTCACTTACTCCTTCATCAAGCCCTACCCTAAAGGGTTCCACTCTTAAATACAGTCAAGGTTTGAAGACTTCAAAATTGAAAGGAAATAGAATCATAGTGTCTAAAATGGCTATTAAGGGGTCAATTTTCATCTTAAAGGACTGAATAATTTCAAGTTTACTAGTTCATAAAGTCCTCTTTTGGAATTCTGTCTGGGTGAGTATTTATTTAAAGTATAGTAGATACTTGAAATTTTGGGGTTAACATTTCTGGTTTTAAAAATTTATTAGAAATATCCTTTTAGCAATTAGTATTTTTTCTGAGTCATAAATTGGAATTTTAAGAAATCAGGCACGTCTCAAAGTTTACAGTTAAATCTTAGATCAAAGGCTATGTTTCAGGATATTAATGGTCACAATTTTTCCTCATATTAAATCAGGATAAAAGATGCAGGACTCTTTTTTCTTAATATGCTTTTTAAAAAATTGTTTTGAGAGAGAGAGGAAGGGAGAGAGGGAGAGGGACAGAGAGAAACATCAATTTGTTATTCTATTTATTTATGCATTCATTAGTTGATTCTTATATGTGCCCTGACAGGATCAAATCCACAACCTTGGTGTATCAGGAAGACTCTAACCAACTGAGCTACCTGGCCAGGGCTAGCTAGCCCTCTTGAATTTAGCTTGTCCTAGTGGGCACTCAAAAGCTGGATTCTCTGCATTAGACCACCAAATGACAAGAATGTGGACCCCCAAACAAAAGCAAAAAAAAAAAAAAAGTTTTTCCTATGATTTTCACTGCTGTTTAACTTGTATTAAAATCTCTTAAAACCTGTACATAACAGAGTTGTAGGCCTTAAGCTAAAACACTCCTTTGTCTGGATAAAATGGAAACCAAGGAATAACTCTTCAGGACTATCTTTTTTTTTTTTTGACTTTTAAAAAAATATTTATTTATTTTTAGAGAGAGGGGAGGGAAGAAGAAAGAGAGGGAGAGAAACATTGATCAGTTGCCTCTGGTACCCGTCCCCACTGGGACTGAACCTGCAACCCAGGCACGTGCCCTTACTGGGAATCAAACCCGTGACCTTTCGCTTTGCAGGATGATATGATGTTCAACCCGCTGAGCCACATTGGGCAGGGTTAGAAGGGTTTTGAAGCCATTAGGAGACAGAGAATTAGATTGAAGCTGTCCTAATAAGAGCTGAAATGCAATTGCAGTTTCTCTATCCCTCTTCCGCAGCTTCTCTTCAGTTCCCCACTTGCAATAGTTTTGGTCTCTTGCATCCTGTAGGTGGAAGGGCTTTGAAATGTTCTTTTTTTTTTTTTTTTTAATTTGATTTTATTTTTTATTTTTAAATATATTTTATTGATTATGCTATTACAGTTGTCCCGTTTCTCCCCCATCATTCCCCCCACCCTGCACACCCTCTCCCACCCACATTCCCCTCTTTAGTTCATGTCCTTGTGTCATAAGTTCCTTAGCTTCTACATTTCCCATACTATTCTTACCCTGCCCCTGTCTATTTTCTACCCACTATCTATGCTACTCATTCTCTGTACCTTCCCCCCTCCTCCTCCCACGCCCCTGTTGCTAACCCTCCATGTGATCTCCATTTCTGTGGTTTTGTTCCTGTTCTAGCTGTTTGTTTAGTTTGCTTTTGTTTTAGCTGTGGTTCTTAATAGCTGTGAGTTTGCTGTCTTTTCATTGTCATATTTTTTATCTTTTTCTTAGATAAGTCCCTTTAACATTTCATATAATAAGAGCTTGGTGATGATGAACTCCTTGAACTTGACCTTATCTGAGAAGCGCTTTATCTGTCCTTCCATTCTAAATGACAGCTTTGCTGGATAGAGCAATTTTGGATGTAGGTCCCTGCTTTTCAAGATTTCAAATATTTCTTTCCAGCCCCTTCTTGCCTGGAAGGTCTCTTTTGAGAAATCAGCTGACAGTCTGATGGGAACTCCTTTGGAGGTGACTGTCCCCTTATCCCTTGCTGCTTCTAGAATTCTCTCCTTCATTTGAATCTTGGCTAATGTAATTACAATGTGCTTTCATGTGTTCCTCCTTGGGCCCAACTTCTTTGGGACTCTCTGAGCTTCCTGGACATCCTGGTAGTCTATTTCCTTTGCCAGATTGGGGAAGTTCTCCTTTATTATTTGTTCAAATAAGTTTTCTACTTGTTGCTCTTCTTCCCCTTCTGGGACCCCTATAATTCGGATGTTGGGACGTTTAACGATGTCCTGGAAGTTCCTAAGCCTCTCCTCATTTTTTTGAATTCTTGTTTCTTCCTCGTCTTCTGTTTGGTTGTTAGTTTCTTCCTTCTGGTCCACTCCATTGATTTGAGTTCCAGTTTTCCTTCCATCTCTATCGGTTCCCCATGCGTCTTCCTTCATTTCACGTATTGTAGCCTGCATTTTCTCATCTAATTTATGAGCAAAATCAACCAATTCTGTGAGCATTTTGATGACCAGTGCTTTGAATTGTGCATCTGATAGGTTGGCTATCTCTTCACTGCTTAGAGGAATTGACTCTGGGGTTTTCATTTTTTCTCCGGTTTGAGCCATTTTTGGTGGGGTTTTTTGTTTTGTTTGGTTTTGGTTTTAGTCTGGTCGCAGCTATTACGTATGAGGGGTGGAGCCTCAGGCGCTCCCCAGTGTGGGGCAGCCCAGTCGCTGGGTTGTGACGCTGTATGTGGGGGCGGGGTCTGAGAGGGAACAATGGCGCCTGCTCCGCTCTCTCCTGGATTCAGTCCCTTCCGCCACTTCCCCTCTGCCTGGATTGTCTGCGTGCGCAAATGCGGGACCCCCTGGTCAGCCAGCCGCCTTGTGCGTCCTCACTGGGTCTGCACAGTTGCCCCCCTGTGCCCGGGGTCCGCCAGCTGCCGCCTGGGCGCCTGAGGACCGCCAGCCACCGCCCGTGCACCTGGGAACTGCGAGCCGCTGCTGCTTGCGTTCCTGGGTCCGCACCTCCACTTTTTCCTACCGCGACTCCACCCCTCTTACCGGTCTGGATGAATGGTTGTTGAACTTCCGTACAGTTCAATTTTCTGTCAGTTCTGGTTGTTTTCTTGTTTCTAAATATTTGTTGTCCTTAATTTTGGTTGTGAGAGGAGGCACAGTGTGTCCGCCTACGCCTCCATCTTGGCCGGAAGTCCTCTCTTCAGGACTATCTTAAATTGTAGGTTTCTTGCTAAACTTGTACCTGACCAACCCGAGCCATCTGTCTTGAATAACTAGAACAGAATATTACCTTGTCTCACGGATTACGTTTTTGTTTTCTTATTCCTTTAAGTCTTTTATAACCCATAAAATTTCCGCTGACTACCAGAAAGAGGGAAGGAAGTGAGCCATCTCATTTCTTACTGACCCTCCAGCTGCCAGCACATGTAGCATTCTCTTTTCTCACTTGCATTTTTAAATAAGATTTTACTTATTTACTTATTTTTAGAGAGAGTGGAAGGGAGGGAGAAAGAAAGGGAGAGAAACACTGTTGTGTGAGAGAAACATGGATCAGCTGCCTCCTGCATGCCCCTTACTGGGGACCTGGCCTGCAACCCAGGCACGTGCCCTGACCAGGAATCAAACTGGTAACATCCGGTTTATAGGATGACACCCAACTCCCTGAGCCACACCAGTCAGGGCCCTGACCTGTATTCCTGAGGACTTACCTTCTTAATACCCTGGACAAAGTATTTATTATTGTGTTGGCTATGAAGATCGAGAAAAGTCTTGCTAGAATTGGTGTTATGCTTTTATAGAAGATATCATAATGTATTCAGGGAATCATCTAGAAAAATATTTGTAAATGTTTCCAACTGTGAGTCAGACTTAAGATTGGGTACAGTCCCCTAGCATGATGCCAATGGGAATTATAATTTCAATACAAATATCCCAACATCCTTCAGTCTCTCTTATTTGGATCTTAGATAATAGTTATGATAACTAAAAAAACATATTTCCCTATCTTTGTGTTAAATAATTCTGGAATGAAGCATTCTTTTGTGCTCTTGTGTTAAATAATGCTAGGTTCAAGCAAAAATAAGTTTGATATTCTAAGAAATACTTATGGAAAATAAAACTATGAACCGACTAACAGCTTATTCATCAAGCTTACTGGTCAATACTTACCTTAAGACCCTCACCTGGGTTTCCTAAACAATTAAAACTAGTATGGGGCACACTTGGTCTAATCCCATTCAATTCCCTGCTTTTTGAGGTGCTCTACAAAATCACCTTGCCCTGCTCTTAAAACCCTACAAATATTATCTTCCGACTTTTCCTTTTGAGACGCTAAGATTCTGTCAAAGTGATGTCTTTCCTTACTGTAACAGATCTAGTAAACTTAGCCTTGCTTGATCAGTGGGGCTTTTTGGTGGTCTTGTAGTGAGGCGGATTAGTAAGAAGCTAAGAAAATTCCTGGGCAAGTGGAACGGGGAAACTGAGATAAGAAAATCAAACAGGGCTGCCAAACAGTTTGAGCCATTTAGAGCCAGTAAAACTTATCTCCTCTAACCAAGGACGCTTATACCTCTCCTCCCTAACCCAAAAATACATAGCTTAAATCTTCCTGGCCTGGGAAAATAAAGAACAAACACCCAATTAATGTCATTTGTTCCAGCTAAACCCAAGGACAAATAAAGTTGGGAGAACAAATACCAAAAATCCCATGAAAAGCCAGAGAGACCCAAGATGAAAATAAAACAGTATTAACAGACCAAAGAACATTCCCAAAACCCCAGTGTGTTCATTTTGATGTATCAGCATATTTGAAAAAAATGCAACTGGAAAACTAATGATTATTCTGTTAAAACTCTCCCCTAAGATTCTCACGCACAGAAAAAGGATAAAAAGCCCTCAGACAAAGATGCAGCTCGGGCTCACCTTAGAGCACACTCATGCCCCTTCCCTGCATGAACCATTGATTTCCTCCTAAACCCTAGGGGTCTCAGACACTCGCAGCCAGGGAGCAGTGGGCAGCAGCATCTCCACCTGGGCTTACCCCCATCCTGTCTCCAGGGCTCCTTCCTCTGACTTCCAGGTGAGCTCACCACAGCCCCGACTTGGCTCACTCCTTTCCTATAACTTTTCTAGGGAGCCAAAGCTGCCCTGCCCAGGCTCTCTCCTATTACTTTTCCACCCCAAGTCTTTCCTTTCTTTCACTGTCCCCAGCCTTAACAAATGTACTCTCAAAATCACCTGGACTCGTGTTGTGAAATACTTCCTCCACGAAGTCAACCCACACAGTGCTTGTTCGCCTGAGGCAGACGCACTCCAGGCAGGGGCCTGTGCAGGAACACCTGGATTTAGATGGACAACAATTACAAATTAAGGAGGAAAGTTCTGATTTCACCAGGTAATTTGCCTACATCTCCCTCCCTTCCACCCAAAGGAAACAGTCCCCTGGTCCTTCTCGCCAGATTTTTATATTAATCATTTCCTTGGTTTTCTTTATAACTTTCACAACTTGCTTTTGTGTCTCTAAACAACATTAGGTAAAAAAAAAAAAACAAAAACCTTATAATGATAAATTTCCTATAAAGTAGTTGGCAATTATTTCCCTGCTCCCTAGAGTTCCCAGTGAGCTAACTACCCAGACTCACTTGGTCGTTTCATTATTCTCGCAATAACAACACCCCCTATCTTAAACAATTCAATGTTTTTGTTAGTTATCATACACTAAGAAAAAGCTTACTGTACTTTTTGGTTGTGAAACACTGAGTAGCAAGAAGAAAGCTGTTATAAGAAAAGTGCAATATTGCCCGTGTAGAAAATGTCCAAGGCAAGCCGAGTGTCTTCTAAGAGTTTATAAGAGCCTAATCTGGGGTAGTTTAGGGACAAGGTCATGAGTCCTGAAAAACATACACAGGGTGTGTAGTATAGGCCCAGGAATGGATACTCGGCAGGAAATACGATCAGGAAGCGTGGAATGTTCTGTATTTTCTATTTCTAGTTAACTGCAGCCTAATCTCAGATGATCCAGGCAGCCAAGGAGAAGGAGCAAGCAATAGAGAAACCAGCCGGGAGCAGACGAGATTCTGACCTCGGGTTAAACGTGGGGATGACATTCTCAACACATTGGTCCCTTGAGTTACACTACTCCCAGTCTGAATCAGTGGCCTTCTGCACCTGGGTTCCACCCTGTGATTTTTCTCACTATTATCTCGAGCATTCATTTTTGTCTCTTTTCCATTTCCTGTATTTCATACCTTCTACCTTCTTAGTTTTCTCATTTTGGCAGCACATACCCTCCAGTTATGCCTTTAGGAAGCAGATAGGGAAAGTATTTTTTCACCCTTTGCAAGTGTCTATGTACACTAGTAGTTGTTTGATAATTTGGCTGCATAGTTTTCTGTTGAAATAAATTTCCCTTCAGAATTTTTGAAGCATTGCTGTAACTGTCTTCTCACTTCTTAATAATGGGGTTCAGGATGTGCTACCCCAAATATGGCACCCTCACATACTGAGTATCTTCAATGGAGTTTGAAAAACAGCATTAGCAGGAAGGTCACTCTGACCACCTCCCCTCCCCAATTTTTCTTCCCTGAAAGCAGGAGATAAATCTCCTACATGCAAGGTGCCCTCCCTGTACCAGGAGGAAGAGAGACATTCTTATCCCCAAAGACAGGGAATTTAGGGCCCAGAGGGCTGCATGAACAAATATTGTTATGCTTCATTATTTATTACCCATAGCCCAAGCCTCCTTGTCCTGTCAGTCCTTCACAGACTTGTCTCTTTGTCTAAAATGTATAAAAGCTTTCTGCTCTGGTCACTTCTTCAGGTTTTCATTCTCTCGTGAACTCTCCCATGTACATGTAAACATCCTATGAAATTTGTATGTTTTTCTTCTGTTTATCTGTCTTTGTCAGTTTAATTTTCAGGCCCAGCCAGGGACCCTAAGAGGGTGGAAGAAAACATTTTCTTCCCCTACGTTATGGTACTGTTGAAAAGTACAAAGCAATTTCGATTCCAGTTCCTTTTTGTGGCCTGTTCCTTCTCATCTCCTTTTCTGGTAGCCTGAGAATCTCCTCTTTTGTCCTAAGTGTTTTAAATTTCACAGTCGTATGTTTTGGTGTAGAACAATTTAAATCTGTTATGATGGATTCTTTCAGTTTGGAAATTGGTGGTCCTTCAGTTCTGGGGATTTCCTTGAATTATTTTATTCAATTTGTTGATTTCTTCCCCTCTGTTTTATCTTCTGGAGAATTCCACTATTTGGCTGCTGAACTTCATTATCTTATCCCTTTTCTCCTATTTTATATCTCCTGTCTTTTTGCTGTTCTCTTTTCTTTTTACATAATTTCCTTAATTTTATCTTTCGATTCTTTATTAAGTTTTCATGTCTTATATTTTTAACTTCTAAAAGCTCTTTTTTGCTCTAGGAATGTTCCTCTTTATAAAAATATTTATTTATGCCCTGGAAAGTGTGGCTCAGTGGAGTGGTTGCTGGCCTGGGAACTGAAGGGTCACCAGTTCAGTTCCCTGTCAGGGCACATGCCTGGGTTGTGAGCCAGGTCCCTGGTTAGGGGCATGTGAGAGGCAACTGGCCAATGTTTCTGTTGCACGTGGCTATTTCTCTCCATCTTTTTTCTCCCTCCCTTCCCCTCTCTCTGAAAATAAATAAATAAAATCTTTAAAAAAGTTATTTATTTAATTGATTTGAGAGGAGAGAGGGGAAGAGAGAGAGAGAATCGTCTATTTGTTGCTCCACATATCTATGCATTAATTGGCTGATTCTTGTACATGCCCTGGCCCTGACCAGGGACTAAACCCACGACCCTGGTGGGAGGATGTTCTAACTGACTGAGTTACCCAACCAGGCATGAATGTTCCTCTTTCTATAAAGAATGTCCTGTTCTTGTTTTAAGAATGCAGTATCTTCCCTTACCTCGCTCAGGACTGAGAAATGGAAAACTACAAAACCACAACTTGAAAAACAGAAAAATTGCCCAGAAACCACAATTTGCAAAATAGGCAAGGTATTTTAGCAACAGCTCAGCTTGCACCCCTGTGCTCAGTATAGATAAAACCACAGACTCTTTCAAAAGTGCCCTCGCCTAGGCTATCAAAGCTGTCAGAGACTCAATTCGCTTGCAAAACCTCACCAGTTCTTTCCTGTTCAGCCCCACCCTTCCTTCCTGCCCCTCCCCCACTCTTGCCAACTTCCGCCCTAAAACCATCCTTTCATTAACTCCTCCCCAGCCAAACTGTATAAAACTCAAGTTTCAGAGCTTCTCGGTGAGCCCAGTTGAAAGTCTTCATTGGCTAGTGTCTCCCTTTCTTGACACGTTTCCAACAAACTGAGTTTGGTGGTCATTGTTTACAACACTAAACATAACAGATTTCTTTGGTGGTTTCTTCTCGAGAGCTTTGATGGAATACAATTATGTAAAGTTTTCTTTCATCTACATATGCTATTTTCTCCATGATGTTTTTTTCTGCCCATTTGGTCTTTATGTTGCATGACAGAGGCCTGGCTGGCGTAGCTCAGTGGATTGAGCGCAGGCTGCAAACCAAAGGGTCACAGGTTCGATTCCCAGTCAGGGCACATGCCTGGGTTGCAGGCCAGGCCCATAGTGGGGGCCACGTGAGAGGCAACCACACATTGATGTTTCTCTCCTCTTTCTCCCTCCCTTCTCCTCTCTAAAAATAAATAAATAAAATCTTTAAAAAAAGAGAGAGAGAGAGACTTCCTTTGGAGTTCTGGTAGTCTTTGGTTTTTCTGCTTGAGAGTAAATCCTGCCTGGAAGTTCTGAGCACATGGAGAGCTTTTCTGTATTCTGAGTTCATGGTAGCGCCATTTATTGGTTGGGTAATTCCCAAAGTCAGTTTCTCTACTTCCTCTCTCTTGGGTTGCACAGATTTCCCCAGAGATAGAGTTGTCAATCTGCCTAGAGGGGTAAAGATCTGGCTGCTATGGTTTGGGGACCCAATAGTTGAGGAGATCCGTGGAGCAGGAGGTGAAGCTTTAGCCTGCAGGATGCATATGATTACATAAACTCTGTTTTGCATGGTACCAATGCCCTCAACTGTGCCTGCTCTTCCCTTGTCTAGACTTTCATTTTTATCCTCTTTTTCATTTTTATCCTGCAACTTCTATTGGAGGCAGGGAGAAACAGTCATTTAGTACCTTGGAGCTAGGGAGAGGACAGGGGAAGGATTTAAATCTGTGGGTGATTCTGCAATATAATCATGTCTGTTTTCAATTGTCTACATTGTTGCCATAGAATTCAGCTTTCTCCATTCTTCTAAGTTAGTTGGCAATCCATTTGCTTTCTGGCTTCCAAAGGTTTATTGTTGTAGTCCTCCTCACCACCTTTGTCCCTTTGTGTCTTTTTTTCCCCCTTAATAGCACATCGATTTGAGGGAGGAAATAATGTTAAAGTGGTTTGTTCTCTCCATCATCTTAACTCAGAAGGCCTCTAATGCTTTTTGCATTAGCCAACCTCCATTAGCATTTTACCAGAAATACATCTTCAGAGTCAACAGTTTTTTTTGTAAGGGTTCATTCACTAATAGCCAAACTGTTTTCGAAACATTTGGGCAGGTCATAAGATTAAGCAATGAACTCTCTTAATTACTAAGCACTGAAGTGTCTTTCAGGTGCAAAATTAAATCAGTGAACCAATGGATTGCAGTAACTTCCTCTTTCAAAATTCTTCTCCCTTTCACTTTCAGAATTACAAGTCAAAAGTGTTGGAGTTTAAAGTATTCAGAGTTCGAGGGGGGAAGGAGAAAGGAGGAAAGAGGAAAGAGGGATGAGGAAAAGAAGCAGGGAGAAGAGTGAGAATGACATTTTGCCTGAAGAAGGTAGGGGGAAAAAGACTTTCCCTCTACCCTTTTAGGTTTGATAGCTGGATCTATGAAGTAAACTGACAACAGGCGGATTAACAGGAGAAAGAGTATACCAATTTATCAATTCTTAATATTATGACCACGTGGGCATCACAGGAAGAAAAAGTGAATACCCAAAAAGCAGTGAAATTTCAGAACTTATATACTACCTCGGTAAGGGAAGGAGAGGGAGGATGAGGCCTCTTAGGGGAGAGTAAATGATTTGGAAAGTAGATGAGTGAGCCCTTAAAAGAATAGATGGGAGATATGATGGTTTGTAACGAAGTGCATCAAGGTGCGGTTATCTTCTAGACTTCTAGTCTCCCCTCCTGCCATGAAAAGTCGGTCTTACCTGCTTGATGAAATTCTTGAGGAGGGGATTTATGACAATTGAGTCCTTTCAGAGAATCTGTTGTTAGGCAGATAAGGGAAGTTTAGAGAAAGCCTCCTCCTGCATTTACCATTTTTCAAGTATTTTCAGCTCAAAATAATTCTTATGCCCAAGAGGTATAGTTTAGGGAAACTGGCCTGTCCACGAGCTCCTCACCTGCTCTTGGCAGGGTCATCCCTTCCAAGGCCTGGTCTTCAGTTTAGGAATTAAAATGTTAGATGTGGGCCAAGATGGAGGCGTAGGCGGACACACTGTGCCTCCTCTCACAACCAAAATTAAGGACAGCTAATATTTAGAAACAAGAAAACAAGCAGAACTTATAGAAACTTGAACTGTACGGAAGTCCAACAACCATTCATCCAGACCGGTAAGATGGGTGGAGTCTCGGCAGGGAAAAGTGGAGGTGCGGACCCGGGAACACAAGCAGCAGAGTGGCTGGCAGTTCCCAGGTGCACAGGCAGCAGCTGGTGGATACTGGGCACAGGGGGGCAACTGTGCAGACCCAGTGAGGTCACACAAGGCGGCTGGCTGACCAGGTGGTCCCACATTCGCGCGCACAGACAGTCCAGGCAGAGGGGAAGTGGTGGAAGGGACTGAACACAGGAGAGAGCGGAGCGGGCGCCATTGTTCCCTCTCAGACCCCGCCCCCACATACAGCGTCACAACCCAGCGACAGGGCTGCCCCACACTGAGGAGCACCTAAGGCTCCACCCCTCATACATAATAGCTGCGACAAGACTAAAACCAAAACAAACTTAACAAAAAAAACCCACCAAAAATTGCTCAAACCGGAGAACAAATGAACGTTCCAGAGCCAATTCCTCTAAGACTCGAAGAGATAGCCAACCTATCAGATGCACAGTTCAAAGCTCTGGTCATCGAAATGCTCACAGAATTGGTTGATTTTGCTCACAAATTAGATGAAAAAATGCAGGCTACAATATGAGAAATGAAGGAAGACGCATGGAGAACCAACAGAGATGGGAGGAAAACTGGACTCAAATCAATGGAGTGGACCAGAAGGAAGAAACTAACAACCAAACAGAAAATGAGGAAGAAACAAGAATTCAAAAAAATGAGGAGAGGCTTAGGAACCTCCGGGACATTGTTAAACGTCCCAACATCCAAATTATAGGGGTCCCAGAAGGGGAAGAAGAAGAGCAACAAGTGGAAAACTTATTTGAACAAATAATAAAGGAGCACTTCCCCAATCTGGCAAAGGAAATAGACTTCCAGGACGTCCAGGAAGCTCAGGGAGTCCCAAAGAAGTTGGACCCAAGGAGGAACACACCAAGGCACATCGTAATTACATTAGCCAAGATTCAAATGAAGGAGAGAATTCTAGAAGCAGCAAGGGAGAAGGGGACAGTCCCCTACAAAGGAGTTCCCATCAGACTGTCAGCTGATTTCTCAAAAGAGACCTTACAGGCAAAAAGGGGCTGGAAAGAATTATTCCAAGTCATGAAAGGCAAGGACCTACATCCAAAATTGCTCTATTCAGCAAAGCTGTCATTTAGAATGGAAGGGCAGATAAAGTGCTTCTCAGATAAGATCAAGTTCAAGGAGTTCATCATCACCAAGCCCTTATTATATGAAATGTTAAAGGGACTTATCTAAGAAAAAGAAGATAAAAATATGACAGTGAAAAGACAGCAAACTCACAGCTATTAAGAACCATACCTAAAACAAAAGCAAACTAAGCCAACAGCTAGAACAGGAACAGAACCACAGAAATGGAGATCATATGGAGGGTTAGCAACAGGGGAGTGGGAGGAGGAGAGAGGGGGAAAAGGTACAGAGAATAAGTAGCCTAGACGGTGGGTAGAAAATAGACAGGGGGAGGGCAGGAATAGTGTGGGAAATGTAGAAGCTAAAGAACTTATGACACATGGACATGAACTAAAGGGGGGAATATGGGTGGGAGAAGGTATGTAGGGTGGAGGGGAATGATGGGGGAGAAATGGGACAACTGTAATAGCATAATCAATAAAATATAATAAAATAAAATGTTAGATGTATACAAAGTTGGCTGAACCTCAAACTCAAAAGATACATTTATTCGTTTTTCATGAAAGAATTAGTGTTTATCATGTGTCAGCCTTGGCACTGTGTGCTAAGGACACAAAGGTGAACAAAATAGACATAATTCTAGCCTTTATGGTGCATATGATCTACATAGAAGAGAGTCCTGCTTTTATATTTGTTACTTTGCAGTGACAAGTATTATTATTAACAAGCATACCATATATTTCTCTGAAACGACAGATCCAGTTCTCAGTCAAGATAGTTATAGAATCTTCTCCACTGTGTACTTTCCAGATTCAATGCAAATATCTTGTTCTGTTGCTTTCATTTTATAGATACTCTACAGAATAGCTTGACTATTTAACATATTCCTTGTGTTGAGAGAATGAAATACCACTCATTAGTCCTCTGCTTTTTAGTTGCAATAACATTCCAGTCATGCCTTTCTGATATTAATTGAACTGGAGGTATTCCCTTTGTTTTCAACATATAAGACATGCAAAGAATATGCATAGACTATGTAAAGAATAGCTCAGAAAGCACGGGAATACCCACTGTCCAGCTAAAGAAATGAATCATTGCCAATGCATTTACATCTCTGCCTTATATGCCTACCCCGCCTTTCCCTCCAGAATTGAGCGCTACCCTGAATTTGGTGTTCTATCATTTCATTACATATTTGTATAACTTCAGAGTAAACATATGTATCCTTAAGCAAAATGCAGAATTATTTTGTGTGGTTTTTACCTTAAATATCGGTATCATACTACATTCATTCCATCACAGCTTTTTATTTTGTCTTTTTTGTTTTGTTTTGTTTTTTTAATCATCAATGGAAAATATGTTTATTTATCTTAAGAAAAAGAGAAAGGGAGATTCAGAGAGATAAACATCGATGTAAGAGGGAAATATCAATTGGTTGCCTCCCATATGCATGCCAACCAGGGATTGAACCTACAACCTAGGTAAGTGCCATGACTGGGAATCAAATCTGCAAACTTTTGGTGTACTGGGGCGATGCTCCAACCAACTGAGCCACCCAGCCAGGGCACAGCTTTTTACTTTGGATGAATATTATAAACTTAGAGATAAAAATGCAAATTTTTTTAATTTTATTTTATTGATTATGCTATTACAGTTGTCCCATTTCTCCCCCATCATTCCCCTCCACCCTACACACCCTCTCCCACCCACATTCCCCCCACTTTAGTTCATGTCCATGTGTCATAAGTTCTTTAGCTTCTACATTTCCCATACTATTCTTGCCCTTCCCCGTCTATTTTCTACCCACTATCTATGATACTCATTCTCTGTACCTTTTCCCCCTCTCTCCTCCTCCCACACCCCTGTTGCTAACCCTCCATATGATCTCCATTTCTGTGGTTCTGTTCCTGTTCTAGCTGTTTGCTTAGTTTGCTTTTGTTTTAGGTGTGGTTCTTAATAGCTGTGAGTTTGCTGTCTTTTCACTGTCATATTTTTATCTTCTTTTTCTTAGATAAGTCCCTTTAACATTTCATATAATAAGGGCTTGGTGATGATGAACTCCTTGAACTTGACCTTATCTGAGAAGCGCTTTATCTGTCCTTCCATTCTAAATGACAGGTTTGCTGGATAGAGCAATTTTGGATGTAGGTCCCTGTTTTTCAAGATTTCAAATATTTCTTTCCAGCCCCTTCTTGCCTGGAAGGTCTCTTTGGAGAAATCAGCTGACAGTCTGATGGGAATTCCCTTGTAGGTGACTATCCCCTTATCCCTTGCTGTTTCTAGAATTCTCTGCTTCATTTTAATCTTGGCTAATGTAATTACGATGTGCCTTGGTGTGTTCCTCCTTGGGTCCAACTTCTTTGGGACTCTCTGAGCTTCCTGGACATCCCGGTAGTCTATTAGAGATAAAAATGCAAATTATAGGGTAAGTGCTCCTTCAAATTTACTATGTATTTACAGTTTGTCTTTTGATATTGCTTTAGCAATTTACAATTCCCGTTATGCCCCCCCCATAGTATATGAGTTCCTATTGCTTAAAAATTCCCCTCAAACCTGGTATTTTTCTAATTAAAAATGTTTTCAACAATACTGTGTCTAAAATTATATCTGATTGCTACTGTGACTTACATCTCCCTTATAATCAATGAGAATCTTTTCCCACGGCTAGCTGTCTGTGTTTCATTGTGTCGTTTCCCATTGGTGATTTGTGCTCTCCACATCTGTGAGCTGTGAGCTGCACAACAAGAGTGGAAGTTCCACAAGCATGGGAACTTTGCATCCCCAGCATTATGTGTAATGCCCAAGACACAGTAGGTATTCAAGAAACATTTTGTTGACTTTTTGTCAGCAAAATATATATTGATTGACTAGCCTAGGGAAGGAAAGTTTTCCTCAGTCTTTTTAGGGTGCTTGGCTGGGTCTGAAAATTAAATTGACAAAACCATGTTAACTGGAGAAAAGCTTACAAATTTATTTCTTATAAGTTTTATGTGACACAGTATTCTTCATAAGAAAATAAAGACCCTCCCGATATAGTTAGACCTGTGTATTTTAATGCTAGGTTTAATGAAGAATGGACAGTCATGGAAGGATACAGCAGGTTAAGGAGTCTGAGGTAAGTGTAGCGAACAAGGGACACCAAGCAAGACCTCTTTGTCAGCATTCTTCTTGACTTCCCTTGTCTTTGGAGAGCAGGAGGGCTTTATGACCTGTTCCAGGAGGTTCCTATCTTCCTCTCACACCTGGCCACTAGCCCAACTGACATGCAGAATCCTAGAGTGAGTGGAGCATAGGCTCAAATTAAAACTCATATCATACGTGCAATTTTTAGCTCACTGTACACTGCATTGCTCGTAACACTAGTTGACAACACTTATCAAAGGCTCCTCACATGCCAGGCACAATACTAGGAATCTTTTGTATATTATCTTCTTTAATCATCTCAACAAGATTATTATTAATGCCCATATTGTAGACAAGAAAATTGAGGGACCAAAAAATTAAGTAACCTTCCTAAAACACCCATCTGCAAGTGACAGCGCCAAGAGAAGAGCCCAGTGTTTGTGAGGCCCCACGGCCTATCCTTTGTAAGCATTCAGATGAGGTTGAACAAACTGCTTCCCCTTTTGGTAGTCGCAGGCCAAAATGCTGTTATTGCCACTGGGCCATGCATCCGCATAATACCCTTTATTATCACTTTACATAAACATTCAGCACTTATTGAAAACACTCAGAAATTTGAAATTATCTTTCCTTTGGACTGAAGCAACAATGAAAACATTACAAAACTGCTGCAACTTATCTTTTAATAGCAGATGTTTTGATGTTACATGTTTTTCTGACAACCCAACAGACACCCTGTAACCACATTCTCTTCTTAATGCTCCCTGTTAATGCTTAAAGCTCAGGAAATTGTGAATTTTCTAAATCAATTAAGGTAACTTGCAATCTTATACAAAAGTTACTTTTTGTTGTTTCTTCTTATCACATAACTTTCTTTTCCCTCATGGTAGATGGCATTTTCCACAACTAATTCCATATACATTTAAATATTTTATTATATATTTATGTTCATGGGTATAAAAATTAAAAAATAAGAAAAAACTGAGTACATATTATGGAGTATATATTATTACTCATTTGTATAAGGTTGTAAGGTTTTTTTTTTTTTATTTTGGTGTTCTCTTCTTGAATTTAATGACAGCTAGAAATATTTTAAATTATCTTCTGATTTCAATTATCTACTATTGTTACCATAAAATGAAAGAAAAATTTGCAATATGTATAAATTAAAATAATAGAGCTAAAATATTCATTATCTACATTTTTTCTTTTTTATTTTCTTTTTTCTTTTTAATTTTTTAAATATATTTTATTGATTATGCTATTACAGTTGTCCCATTTCTCCCCCATCATTCCCCTCAACCCTGCACACCCTCTCCCACCCACATTCCCCCCTTTAGTTCATGTTCATGTGTCATAAGTACTTTAGCTTCTACATTTCCCACACTATTCCTGCCCTCCCCCTATTTTCTACCCACCGTCTATGCTACTTATTCTCTGTACCTTTCCCTCCTCTCTCTTCCTCCCACTCCCCTGTTGCTAACCCTCCATATGATCTCCATTTCTGTGGTTCTGTTCCTGTTCTAGCTGTTGGCTTAGTTTGCTTTTGTTTTAGGTGTGGTTCTTAATAGCTGTGAGTTTGCTGTCTTTTCACTGTCATATTTTTATCTTCTTTTTCTTAGATAAGTCCCTTTAACATTTCATATAATAAGGGCTTGGTGATGATGAACTCCTTGAACTTGACCTTATCTGAGAAGCACTTTATCTGCCCTTCCATTCTAAATGACAGCTTTGCTGGATAGAGCAATTTTGGATGTAGGTCCTTGCCTTTCATGACTTGGAATACTTCTTTCTAGCCCCTTTTTGCCTGTAAGGTCTCTTTTGAGAAATCAGCTGACAGTCTGATGGGAACTCCTTTGTAGGGGACTGTCCCCTTCTCCCTTGCTGCTTCTAGAATTCTCTCCTTCATTTGAATCTTGGCTAATGTAATTATGATGTGCCTTGGTGTGTTCCTCCTTGGGTCCAACTTCTTTGGTACTCTCTATGCTTCCTGGACTTCTGGGAGTCTATTTCCTTTGCCAGATTGGGGAAGTTCTCCTTTATTGTTTGTTCAAATAAGTTTTCCATTTGTTGCTGTTCTTCCCCTTCTGGGACCCCTATAATTCAGATGTTGGGATGTTTAAAGATAACTCGGAGGTTCCTAAGCCTCTCCTCATTTTTTTGAATTGTTATTTCTTCCTTGTTTTCTGTTTGGTTGTTTGTTTCTTCGTTCTGGATCACTCCATTGATTTGAGTCCCAGTTTTCCTCCCATCTCTGTTGGTTCCCCATGCACCTTCCTTCATTTCACGTATTATAGCCTTCATTTTTTCATCTAATTTGTGAGCAAAATCAACCAATTCTGTGAGCATTTCGATGACCAGAGCTTTGAACTGTGCATCTGATAGGTTGGCTATCTCTTCACGGCTTAGAGGAATTGGCTCTAAGGGGCTTTCATTTGTTCTCCGGTTTCAGCCATTTTTGGTGTTTTTTTTTTTTGGTTTTGTTTTGGTTTGGTTTGGTTTGGTTTTGGTCTGGTTGCGGCTGTTACGCAGTGAGGGGTAGAGCCTTAGGTGTTCCCCTGTATGGGGCAGCCCAGTCGCTGAGTTGTGACGCTGTTTGTGGGGGCGGGGTCTGAGAGGGAACAATGGCGCCTGCTCCGCTCTCTTCTTGATTCCAGTCCTTTCTGCTGCTTCCCCTTCACCTGGACTGTCTGTGCGCGGGAATGTGGAACCACCTGGTCAGCCATCCACCTTGTGCGGCCTCACTGGGTCTGTACAGTTGCCCCCCTGTGCCCAGGGTCTGCCAGCCACCGCCTGTGCACCTGGGAACTGCCAGCTGCTGCTGCCCGCGTTCCCAGGTCCGCACCTCCACTTTTTCCTGCTGCGACTCCGCCCCTCTTACTGGTCTGGATGAACGGCTGTTGGACTTCCGTACAGTTCAGTTTTCTATCAATTCTGGTTGTCTTCTTTCTAAATATTTGTTGTCCTTAATTTTGGTTGTGAGAGGAGGCACAGTGTGTCCACCTACGCCTCCATCTTGGCCGGAAGTCTCATTATCTACGTTTTTATTGTGGATATGTATATGACATAAAATTTACCACAGTAAGCATTTTCAAGTTTAAAATTTAATGGCACTTGGCACACTTGCAATGTTGTACGACTAGCAGCCCTGTCCGTATCCAGGACTTTCTCATCATTCCGAGTGGAAACTCTTTACCCATTGAATAGCAGCTGCCTATACACCTCTCATTCACTTCCTGACAATCTCTTTCTACTTTACATGTTTATGAATTTCTCTATTCTAGGTTCCTTGTATAAGTGAAATCAGACAATATTTGTTTTCTTTGTCTGACTTACTTCAATTAGTACAATGTTTACAAGTTTTATCCACATTATAGCATATATCAGAATTTCATTCCTTTTAAAGGCAAAATAATATTCCATTGGATATATACTACATTTTATTGATCTATTGATCTACTGATAGATATTTGGGTTATTTATACCTTTTGGCCAATGTGGATAATGCTTCTGAAACATTGATACACAAGTTTGTTTGAGTCCTTGCTTTCAGGTCTCTTAGATATATACCTAGGAGTTGGAATTGCTGGATCATGTGATCATTCTGTTTGGCTTTCTAAGGTATATAACCTCAGAAAACTATTTCCATAGCACTGCATCATTTTACATTCCCAGGAGCAATGCACAAGGGTTTCAGTTACCCCCCACCCTTGCCACTTATTCTTTTCTATTTTGTCCTCTATGATAAAGCTATCCTAATGAGTATGATATAGTATCTCATTGTGATATAATTGTCTACATTTAAGCTTTTATTTGAGGAAGGAAATTGAAAATAAGGGAGATAAATATACTCCCTGGCTGGTGTGACTCAGTGGATTGAGTGCCGGCTGCAAACCAAAGGGTCACCTGATTGATTCCCAGTCAGGGCACATGCCTGAGTTGCGGGCCAGGTTCCCAGTGCAGGGCGCATGAGAGGCAACCACACATTGATGTTTTTCTCCTTCTCTTTCTCCCTCCCTTCCCCTCTCTAAAAATAAATAAATACTTTTTTTTACGAAGAGAGAGAGATAAATATGAAATAGGGAATAAAAACTTTATATTACTTTGACTTACCATAAAATAGAATTAAAATAAAATGTACTAACAAACTGATAAAAAAGAACTCATGTACTAACAGTTTCTTTGTAAGCATATTACAAGTGCCAGCAGTCCAAGTTCCTGCTTGTACAAGAAATGGCCTTGACCACTACTTTGGGTGACGCAGCTCAGCCAGGTGCAGGAATCTGGAGGGCACTGAGCAGCTCCAAGGTCATGACATTAAAGATCTATATCAGGACCATCACAGATACTGCCCGCACATCCCCAGCACGAAGCTTTGTTCCTGCGATCTTTGTTCTCTTTGTCCTCTTTCTCCCTCTTTCTCCCTCTTTCTCCTTATAAAAATGGCTGCCTGCACTGAGATGTTAAGATGGGCTTTGAGATGCAAGTCCCCCATCTTCCAGGTTGCTGGCCCCTGAATAAAACCACTTTCTTTTACATTAGCACCCATCTAAAGCTAGGTGCCTAAAGAGTATTGGCTTTCAGACCTGCATTAGGCTGCAAAGAGACTTACCCAAGTACTTACAGTTAGTAGAAGGGAAGGGAGAAACTAGAATGGAAGTCTCCTAACTTGAACCAGGGCTTCTTCTTCTTCACAATCTTGCTTTATTATATATATATATTTTTTTTTTCTATCTATTTGGCTCGTTATGCATTTTGCCTGACTTACATTTAGAGATGAAATAAGATCGTGTCCACATTGTATTAGGCTTAACCATACGAAATTGTTGTTTTTGTAGGCCAAACACAACCAAGTATCAAGAATGTTGTATAGTTGAACTTAATATTGAAACACACTTCTTTTGTAAAGGATGCATTGAGAAATACAAGTAAAATTTCAGAAGAGGTCTACAAATATATTGAAAGAAAAGTTGTTGGATGGACTTTAGAAGGTAGAGGAAGAGAAGATTTTTTGGATGTGCAGAGTAGTTTATACATCCCTTAAATGTGGATTGCATTATAACTCTATCCCAGTATATTTAAAAATATGTTCAATGTATTTCCTTCTAATTCTAAAGACTTTTAAACTTGATTGTATCCTAAGACATAGAAACGTCTTTTTTTGTTGAATTTTAAAGACCTTTTAACTTAATTAAGCCTCCACCATTTTTATATTCTCAGAACCACCCAGTTTTGATTTATATTTAAAATGACATATGGGAAAGAAAGGGTTATTGCGCAGCAGGTCTGCAATTGATTCTCTGTCGTTACTGGGAAATACTTCTGGGAAAAAAAGAAGGGAGGCAATCTAGTCTAATTTTTTGGTGAACATACTAATAAATAGGCTTCCTGGCAAAGAAACTAATGATAGTTGCTAGCTGAAGAGTCCTTATTTATGAAATGTTTTTTGTCAGAGTACCTACTTTTCTACAATTGCTTATTATAACTACACCTGGAATCTCTGAATTTATAGGAAAAATCTTTCTGAAAAATGTCATGTAAAGCCAAACAACTATCTGAATATAAAATGGAACTTTCATGACTAACACAGTTTACTAGGTAAGTCTCTGTTTCGGGGAGTTTGATTTGACAACCTGATCTTTTTTGTTATTCCATTATGCACATTTTGGAGGTTGCCCATAGCTTTTCTGACTCACAGGCACATTGTACATAAGACATATTCAAATAAATACACATAATAAGTCTTTACTCTTTTCAATAGCTACACAATATTCCATTGTGCATAGGTATCATAATTTATTTACCCAGTTCTCCTCCTGGAGAGTATTTTATTTCCATTATTTTCACTATTATAACTAATGCTGCAGTAAACATCCTTGTTAACAGATCAGCTTGCACTATTGGGAGCATATATATAAATTCTTAGAAGTGGAATTTCAAAGGATTTGTGTACTTTCAATTTTAGAAGCTATTGCCAATTGGTTCCCTATGGAAGTTATAAATTTATGTTCTGATCAACTATGTGAGGAATGGCCTGTTTCTCTATACTCTCACCTCACATTTTCCAAACCAATAGGTGAAAAGTTTTAAATAATTTTAAGTTTGATTTGCTTTTCTCTTGTGCGTAGAACTAAGCATCAAATAAATACATCTTTTTAGATATTTTATATCTCCTTTAGGTCTGGGACCCGGACTGGTAGTTCAGTCAGAGGGGACAACACTCGGCAACGCTGCATTAAAGGCATCTGTTTTCACAGGGGTTTTATGCCCGAAATTCTCCGTAAAGCCCTCAGTCAGTTCAGGACTTAATCTCCTGTTGGCTCTTTATCAGCCTTTGGGTCTTTGGGCAAAAGAAGACTCCAAGGGAGGGGTGAAATAGGAGGGGAGAAGAACTGAGTACTGCTTATGGCAGATAAGGCGCTGGGAAGGAAACATGTTCGTTAGGAGTGCTTTCAACCAACTGGAAGCAGGAAGGATATAGCGAAAAATGAGAGGTGGTTTTAAAAGTGGTAAAAAATCATTTCTTGTTAATGAAGAAGAAAGTAGCACCCCAACTTTAAAAAGAGGAAGTGGAATGGTTGAAACATTTACATGTAACATGACTTTTGAATAGTTAGTGAGTTGGCTGGGGAAAGTAGTGCTGGAAACAGGGACACCAAACTAGATATTTTAAAGGAAGACATACAGAATCTAGGTTAACTATTCTGCACAGGGAGGGAAAAATATTTTCTTAATCTAAAATTAGATCCTCATGCCCTGGGTTTCTGTCAGTAGTGTGCTGGAACTGGCTCTGACCAGCTCAGAAGAACCAAATGTCCAGGAATTTTGCATGCCAGTTCTTCATACCATTAATAACTTAAAATTGGCCACAGTGGAGTATTTACACCATGGAAATCAGCAAACACTAAAATCAAAATGCTTTGCTCTGTTGGAGAGCCAATTACTAGCACACTACTGGTTTCTGTCACATCATCCCACTCCCACAGGACCATAAATATTTAAGTTCAAGTTTACGGAGTTAAATAATGTTTCAGTTGTGCAAGATGAAAATGTTCTAGATGTCTGCTATACACAATTGTGCTTATAGTTGACAATATCATGCTGTACACTTAACAATTTTTTGAGGGTGGATTCATATTGTATGGTTTTTTAAAAATAAATAAAATAAAAATAATAAATAAAACAGGTAGATCATCTTCATTACCATCACCATAATTTTAACATTGCCTTGGTGTTCTCAGTCCAGTTCCTTCCAAAACAATAAGGTAACTGGGGAGCAAAAACACAGTATTCATAATGGCGTGGGCAGGCTGAAGATAGACCAGGAAAAGATGATGAAGGTTCTCAGGACTAGCAAGAGCCTGAAGAAGTCATCGCCCTTGGGCCCTAAAGGGCAAGGGGAGGAAATAGTTATTAGAACCCAAAGAGCACAGCTGGAGGGGGAAGAGAGGGCTGCCTGATAGAAGGCATGGCCTTCAGAGAGGGATGTAGTAACCAGCAGATAGGAAGCCAGAGGAATAAATACTTTAGACTTTCTCTTCTCATGCTTCGTAATCTCTAGCAGTGCCCACAATCCAGCTGGAAACAACGTTAGGCAGAATAGTAACCCTCCAAGGTGTTCATGTTCTAATCCCTGAAATTTGTGAATAGGTTACTTTACACAGCAAGAGACTTTACAGGTGTGATGAAGATTCTTGAGATAGGGAATCCCCATGTGGACCCACTGCAATCATAAAAGTCCTTGTACATGGAAGAGGGAGGCAGGAGTGTCCTAGAGAGATTTGAAGATATGTTGCTGACTTTGCAGATGGAGGCAGGGGCTGTAAACCAAAGAATGTAGATGGCTTGTAGCTTTAGAAAAGACAAAGAAACAGATTCTTTTCCAGAGCCTCCAGAAAGAATGAGCCATGTCAACACACTGAGTTAGCCCAGTGAAACCATGTCAGACTTCTGACCTCCAAATTGTAAGATATAAATTTATGTTGTTTTAAGCCACTAAATTTGTGGTCCTTTGTGAAAGCGGCCATACAAAACTAATACAGAAACCAAGCCTGGTGACGTAGTCCATAATGATCCAATCCCAAAGAACAGGGTGAAAGAAGACAGAGTTGACCCATGGTAACAGGACAAAAGCCACTTTCTCAGGCCCTCTTTCCCAGAGCTAGCTGGACCCCATAAAGCATGACTAATTATTATATGAGCCCTTATATAACTGTTTGTTTTATGAGCCCTTATCCTCAGGACTGGAAAATTACTGGAAGCACCCTGAAGGTGCAGAGGCTCTGGGAACTTGCGAAACAGGGCCATCCATCTGACACTCCACCCAAAGATAACATCAAAATAAGTTGCAGCCTAACTGAAACATCCTGCTCTACCATCACCCCATTGCCAGATATGGACTCCCAGCTGCCACCCCTCGATGCTGGTGCTGGTGCACATCCTTTCCCTCCCTTGGGAAAGTAAAAATAAAACCTTTACTCTCTGCACTTTCTTCTCTTTCTGAATTTGCTCATAGTCCGCATCACTGACTACCTAACACGCAGGGCAAACAGAAACTACAGAGCACATTTTCCACTTTTTACCCCACATTACACTTTCTGTCCTTGGACAAAATGAGAAATTTGTTCCTCAACACCAGAGACACACAAAGTCCCATCAACCACATTTTCATAGAATGATATCAGTTCCGTCATACCTCCAGCCTGAAATCCCAAACACTAGCCATTCCAGAGCTCGCTCTTTTTTTTTTTTTGTATTAATAGAGAAAGTTTATTTAGAAAGTCACAGAGGTAGGAGTGAGCCGTAGAAGAAATGGGCTCACGAAACATGTTACAGAGGCAAAAGAAGGGCCTTCGGAGCTGGGGGAAAGGCCTGAGGAAAGGCATGGGCAGGTGTGCTCCACAGAGAGAGCCTGCCTCCCCAAGTTTGCTAATCGCATTGTTTGCGGAAAACAAACAAGGGAGGAATATCATTAACATAAAATGTATTGACTAATTTCTCCACCACTGTATTTAGTTATAAAGCTAAGTTGGTAATCATATCCTCTTTCTCCGACCACTCATTTTATAACCTCCTTAGCTCTGCCAGCCTCTCTTTTTAGACAGAGTCTTTTACCTGATGGGGTGACCCAACCTTTAATGGTTCTGTCTTTATCAAGTTGCCAAGGTTTCCCTTTGGA
This sequence comes from Glossophaga mutica, assembly GCA_039655065.1. Lineage (NCBI taxonomy): Eukaryota > Metazoa > Chordata > Mammalia > Chiroptera > Phyllostomidae > Glossophaga > Glossophaga mutica. The sequence goes on along the minus strand of CM077304.1, from coordinate 39,498,827 downwards.
CATTATTATTGGGTGTTGCAGTACTGAAAGGCTTCATTTGAGTCCTTGGTTCTGGACGTAGTCTCCCTTACTTCCATTTCCAGTTTTCCCCTGGGAATCAGGATTGATCAATCAGCAGGGAGTCTCAGCTTCCAATATACCTGAACTCTAGTTCCTGGGAAACACATTCTTCTTCTGGGTACCAGGACCTCTAAATCCACTAACCTCCAAGAATTGCAGGTAGGAAGCAAGGCATCCTTCATGGGGTGTTCAGGTGGAATAGTGACAGGGTCACTCCCACATTAACCTTTCAAGTCCCAGATTTGCTCATCATAGTTGTAGAAGAGATGAACCCAACATAGCACACATAGCTGGACTGTCAAAACAGATTCACATGAATCGTAGGTCTGACCTACACTAAATTTTACCAGTGGTTCAATGGATAAATGCAGGACGTAGACACAAATGTAGCATTTGTTCCTGGAAAAGCCAAATCTGTCAGGCACATTTTCCTTATTTTGCCATTCTCCCACACTGGGGATGCATTTTGGCTTTGGATTAACAGGTAAGCACTTAACCATACATTCTTAGGGAAAATCATCTGATAGATAGAAAGGTTTGCATGACTGACCCTTACCACCCAGCCAGCTGTGTCCACCAGTCCATAAACCCCAGATTAATTTTTTAAAGATTTTATTTATTTTATTTATTGATTTTAGAGAGAGTGAAACATTAACTTGTTGTTCCACTTATTTATGCTTTCATTGATTGACTCTTGTGTGTGTCCTGACCAGGGATTGAACCTGCAACCTTGGCATATCGGGGTGATGCTCTAACCAACTGAGCTACCTAGTGAGGGCTATAAACCCCAGATGTATTTACAGTAGGAAATCTAGACAGACAAGGTATGGTATGTCCTGCTAAAAAAATTTTTTTTAAATATAAACATTTAGCAAATTTCTTTAATTCTTTTTAGGTTTTATTTATTTATTTTTAGAGAGAGGGGAGGGAGAAAGAGAGGGAGAGAAAAATCAATGTGTGAGAGAAACATCAACTTGTTGCTTTCTGCACACCCCGAACTGGGGGGACCTGGCCCGCAACCCAGGCATGTGCTCTGGCCAGGAATTGAACCAGAGACCTTTCAGTTCCTAGGCCGATGCTCAATCCAATGAGCCATACCAGCCAAGCTAAAACATTTTTTTAAATAAATAATTTGCTATATATTTCCACTGTAAACATACCAATGACATTAATATAAATGACCTTAGCATGTTTACAAGGCAGGATGGTTAAGGTCAATCATTTTTTTCATGTCCCTAGTAAAGAGGAAATTAGTCATAGGCCTACTCTTAACTCATTCCTTCATAGAAACATTTTTTAGCTTCTGGTTTAAGGTACATACTGCATCCTGTAGGATGGTGTCCCAGCTACTTCTGGGCAATGGGACATAGATTAAGACAGGCGAATATTGTGGGCATAAGCACACTTCTTTTGCTGCAAGGTGAATCCTCTGGGTGGAGTCTGTGCGTGGCTGCCATACATACACACCGGCAGAAGTAGCTTTAGCAGGGCAAATAAAACTGTACCTGAAATGTATGCCTATCCTTATGAGGACAAGTCTCTCTGTCTCCATGATGGAAGGGACTCAGTGTAATCAGTCAGCCACAGGGTTGGCTGATTTCCCAGGGAATGGTACCACATTTGGGCTCATTACGGGCTTGTACTGTGCTTAGAGGTGGTAGTCACAGACTCAGCCAGGTGAAGGGAAGATGATGTCGTTACACCTGTGTTAGTTTACTAGTGCTGCCAACAGAATACCACTGACTGGGTGGCTTAAAACACAGACATTTATTTCTCACAGTTCTAAAGACTAGAGGTCAAAGATCAAGATATTTGGCAAGTTTGGTTTCTCCTGAGGCGTCCCTCCTTTGCTTGCATTTGGCTACATTGTCGCTGTGTCCTCATATGGCCTTTTCTCTGTGTCACATCCCTAAGATCTCTGTGCATGATTTAATCTTCTCTTTTGATAAGATGGACAGTCATACTGGATGAGGGCCCACCCCAACATCCTCATTTTAACTTAATTACCTCTTTAAAGGGCCTATCTCCGAATATAGTCACATTCTGAAAGTACAGGGGTTAAGACTTGAACATGGGGTTTTAGTGGAACACTATTCAGTCTATTACACTATGCCTTCTGGACACCCACAATTCATGTCTGTCTCATATGCAAAATACATTCACCCCAATTCCAGTGGCATGAAAGTCTTAACCCGTTTTAGTGTCTATCTAGTTGATTACTGAGCCTTCTCCTTTAGGGCAGATGCCCTCTGGTGGCACTTACATGAACCAGTAATATCTTCACACTGTACCCATTCTGAGAAGTCCATCCTCAGGTATCTCCCCCCTACCCTCTGTTCATCTTCTAATTCTCTTCTTACCAAGTCTCTGCATAACTAGTGAACCATGAGCCACTACCCAGGAATCACTTTAGATACACATCTCAGGTTACTTCTCTTTCCCTATGAAGGACACAACCAAATAGATCTTCCAGACTTCTGCCCTTGGGAGGGTATCCCTCAAACACTCTCAGAATTACCCCCAAGTGGGGCTATAGAGTAGTGGCCTCCTGTTTTTTAAGTGTCAGGTTAGCATTTTTTCTACCCTTGGCATAGAAAACTCCATGTAAAGCCTTGTGAGATGAAGAGAAAGCAGCAAAATAATACGTGCATCTACTCAGAAGCTCTAACTCACTTACTTATGCAATTTGATGGTGCCTCTTGAACTTACATGGACCCAGCGTTATACATACCGTAATATTGCCATTCAATAATAAAATGCTGCTGTACCCATGTAATGTGCTAATTTGATCATCATAACAGTTCATAATTGACAGATTGGGTGAACTAAATACTTGGATGTTCCACAGCCAGGAGCTCAGTCTCTACTGGGTCCCAGGAACAAGTAAGGAGCTACTTTTCAAATGGAGCATAGTTGTCAGAAGAAGAAGATACGGCCTTCTTCCAAAACTCTGAGAGTCTCCGATATGACTCTTCTGTCGAGGTTGAATTCAGCCTCTCTGTCTCCCACAGACACTTCCAACACCATTGGGACTGCTGCCACCTGCACAAGTGACAGGGATGTTTGCACTATACCTCAGACTTGCTAAGAAACTTCTAACTCTGGGCTTTACTCAAAATTAGAAGTCATATGGGTTACCTGGTACAAGAGAAGGAGCAGCCCCTCCAAGAGGGGTCTCTTTCTCCCTGGGGGACAATTCAACATGCAGCAACCTTGTCATTTTAGAAGGGATATCCCAACATGTCCTTAGACCACTAGACCCCTACAAATCCATCAAAGAGGCAGGTCTTGAGTTGGGTGGGGTTTACTTACCATTCTCTGGCAAGACTGTGTCTATACCATAAAAGTCAATCTTCTAGAGATGGAGCAAGGTCAAGAAGAACAAAGAATGTAAATGGAGCGGGGAAAAAGAGAGAGACATGGCCCAGATGTAAGATATAAGATGTATTGCTATCCCTAACACATGAAGGCAACATGCTTCTGATTATATTTGCTAAAAGTAATTGGAGAGAGAGAGAGAGAAGGAAGGAGAGAGAGAGATTGATTATTTTCTAGGTCATTAGTTCATACCAACAGCAGAGGCCGAGTTGATATTTGCTCCATAAATACACCACACCCAGAATTGCAGCCATGACTGGCTTCACTCACTGATTAAATTTCTGGCAATCTACAGTGGTTCCCTGAAACATGGCTTTTGCACCAGTCAGAGAATTAAGTGGGATTGTGATAGGAATCAATACTCTGTACCTTTCAATCAATACCTTTTGTACCTTTCAAGTTTCTGGTGGTAGCACAAATCTTTAGAACTTTCCTAGGGAAGCAGAATTACTTTTGGAACACAACGCTGGTGAGCTAGAGAGGGAGTTTCAATAGCTTCCACTAGAACCTTCTTACTATAATAGCTCTCACTCCATCAATCAAAGAACAGTTATGAAATATTCCTTTTCTCACCATACATCCTGAGAGTAAAGAAATAACTATAGAATGGCCCTGTCAGGCTATTGGACCTGCTGTGAACCTGACTCTGGTGAAGATTCTGTTTACCACCTGACCTCCGTGAGGTCCAGCTCTGACTGGTAGACTATGGTGGATTTGTTTATTTACTTTTGTTTGGTTTTGCTTTATCTTATTTTATTTTGTATCTCTTGGTATAAGCTCCAGTTCAAAGACAATATTAAATAATGCCAAAAGATATTTACCTTTTCCCAATTTACGGTCACACTGGTAAGTGGCCTGACTTGTGTCTGGGAAAAGTGTTTACTGCGGATTCACAAACACACCTGTGGCCATCATATTTCAGGCGCCTTCACGGCTCCATGTCCGTGAACTATTTTAGTTCTAGAAACTGCATTAGAGGCTGTGAATTTCAGCTACAGTAATTTATGTCAGGTTTCTGCCCACCAGACCTGGAATCATTGTCTGAATATGCCAAGACACACGTTGGTAGACTGCCCTTGTATTTTCAGTTTCTAAGGTCTGGTGACCAATTAGACATTGCCACATATCTCTACAGGCCACACATTCTAATAACTATTTCATCCCTGCAGGTTATGCTGGTAATTGTACTCACCTTGTCACTGAAGTCTAAGGATTGCAGTGCCTCTTCCACTCCCGGATCCCTTTATTTATTCCATTTGAGATAAGAGAACTCAATTTCTTAGCAACATCCTTCACTGTGATCTCTAGCCATTCTGTCAAAGAACAGCCTCCTCACAGTTTTAGAAGGATGCTGATGTCCGCCTTCCTAATGCATTCTGTAATGTGTTTGTGTAGAGATTGCTCTCCAGGCTCTCCTAGGAAGGTGTGTGGTTCAGATTCATGCCACCATGCTTTGAATGTTGTTTTTCTGTCTTTAGACTCCTTCCTCCGTGCTGAGTCAGGAAAGTTCAGTCGTCTCAAATTCATGGGCAATGAATTGGGCTCAATATTCAATTAGCCAATTTAGGAGAATATTCATGCTTCAGTCAACACATTAAATTCTGATTCCAAGGGAGGTGCATGCAACTGATAACTTCAACCTAATCAAATCTTGTATTTATCATCACTGGTCGAATACCTTTGGAATCCAATCTCATCCATGTTCCTCAGACTCCTGCCAATACAAATTGCTGGGATCCTTCCATTTTTTTTCATGTATAGTCTGTCTTCTTCTAGGTGAGGTCTTATATTTCTCTCTCTGGGTTATCGTTATAGGTTGAATTGTTTCTTCTTAAAATTTCATATGTTGCAGTCCTAACCCTTGCTACCTCAGAATATGACCTTATTTAGGGATAGTCTTAATAGAGGCAATCAAGGCAAAATAAGATCATTAGAGTGGGCTTTGGTATAATTTGGTTGATGTTCTCATAAAAAGAGAATAGGCACACAGGGAGAACGCCATGCTAACACAAAGGTAGAAATCAGGGCTATATTTCTACAAGTCAAGGGACACAAAAGACTGCCAAAAAAACTACCAGAAGTTGAGATGAGAGGAATGGAAGAGATTCTCTCTTATAGTCTTCAGAAGGAACCAACTCTGCTATTATCTTGATCTTGGACTTCTAGCTTCCAGAACTGTGAGGCTATAAATTCTACTGTTTGTGCCTCCCAGTCTGTTACTTTGTTACAGCAGCGTGAGCAAACCAAGACATTTATGTTGGATCTAACTTTCATTGTGGAGCTGGAAAGAGCGAAGGATGGTAGAGGAGGCTCAGAGAATTGCCATAACCTTGGGAGGCTACTGCAGAAGGTACAGTCATTAAAATAATTTTATGCAGGTGAAGACCGGTTTTTTCAAACAACTAAAAAGGATCTTCTTCTGTTAGGAAAAAAGGTTTTGGCGTGGATGTGGGTAGTTATTCAGGATTTTGAAGACTTGACCTCATTCATGTCTGCCAAAATGAGCCGATCCTAGGCTTCAGGGTCTACCTCTTACCCACAAGTTCCTTTACTTTTACAAAAGAGATCCTGAAAGGATTGAGTATCAGTTTTGTTAGAACTCTACAATCATTAAATTTAACCCCTGTACTTGATGTTTAGCTCTATTGGCTCTGCACCTTCAAAGCTACCTTGAAGGCTTTCTGATATTTCCCTAAGTTTCTGAGTCAAACGTGTAACTTGTCCTTTACCCTTTGCCAAGTGGCCCTGAAATGTTTATAACTTCCATTGTCAGCACAGCAACTAAATGCCACAGTAGTCTGGTCTCTCAGTGCCTTTAACCTGCCACTACTGATCATCCCATGCCACTACTGATATGTGGGTAATTATGTTGCCACTATATTCTGTGGACCATCAGTGCTCACTTTCCTCCAGAAAGGTGGTTAGCCACTGCTCCTCAAATATGTTAGCAACTTAATCCCAGAATCCAATTTTGAAAAAGCTTTCTGGAACCCCTTCTGGTACCAGTTACTAAATCAGTCAAGATTAGTAGGAAACATTGCACTTTTAAACAGAGATGTTGAAAGAGTTTAAGAAAAATATGGGTTAACTGACTTTCCACAAGAGTGGTGACACAATTCAAAGGGGGAGAGAATAGTGTTTTCAGCAAATGATGCAAGGACAATTGGACCACCGTGCAAAAGAATGATGTTGGACCTCCCAGCTGAGCTTTCCTCCTCTCAGCACTCCATTTTCTTTCCATAAAAATGGACTCAAAATGGATCAAAGAACTAAAACTCTTAGAAGTAAGCAAGTGTAAATTGTCATGACTCTGGGTTACACAATGGTTTCTTAGATATGAGACTACAAGCATGAGAAACAAAGACAATGGTGACTTTACTGAAATTTAAAATTTTATGCTTCAAAAGACACTACCAAGAATGTGAAAAGACAACCACAAAATGTGATAAAATACTTACGAATCATATCTAGGAACTAATATCCAGAATACAGTTTTAAAAATCCTACAACTCAACAATAAAGATAAATAGCCCACTTAAAAAAGGACCAAGGATCTGAACAGACATTTCTCCAAAGAAGATATATGGCCAATATGCATATGTAAAAGGTGATCAATCTCATTAACCATCAGGGGAGTGCAAATGAGATACCATTTCCTGTTAAGAACAAAGGCTGGGTTCTTCAGATGGCGGCGTGGTAGGAGGGAGCAGACCCTATTCCCCCTCTACACACGGGAGAAAAACCAAACCAATCTTTGAAAGACCAGAACAGACAAGGAACAGTAACACAGCATATTGGAGAATAAGAGGTCGGAAATTGTAGCGGACACTGAAAAACAAGCGGTAAGGAGAGCTCTGCGGAACAATAAGAGCCCAGGGTTCCAGCGCGCGGAGAGCGGGGCAGCTGAGGCCCCGGCCTGGCGCTCCGCCAAGCCTGCCCCAGGGCCCTGGGGAGGGACCTGGGTCAGCCGCTGAACCGGCTGGGAGATCTCAGGGGCCACCGCGCGACTGCGCCCGAGCAAAAGTGGGTGCCCCTCGAGGGAGCTAAAGTGGGTGCCCCGCACCAGGTCACTGCGCGACTTTGAACCGAGTTTTCGTGGTCGCCGGGCGACTACGAAAACACAGGCCCCCCAACAGAGACAGAGGCGCGGGCGAAGTGAGACATCTGCATGACAATAGACACCCTCAGGGGACCGCACACGGTCGCGGGCTAGTGGACACTCGTGAAAACATAGGCGCAGGCCGCTGGAGACAGCTGTGGAGCCAGAGGTGCAAACGCGGACAGCTCAGGCCCAAGGTGCAGGCGCCGGATAGCAGCTGGAACGCAGGCCCCTCTCAGAAACAAAGGCAGGCAGCTGTGCCCGAACACTGAAAGCCTCCCAGGGACAAAGGCGGGCGGCTGTGCACGTCTGGAGAACCTAACACACACCCATAAACTCGGTGAAGTGCGCACACACAAGGAGGCTCAGATCACACGCTGGAAACCCTGTGGGGAGAGGCGCCCACTAACGCTGCGATACATAGCACAATGAGGACTGAGTTCTGAACACAGAGAAAAGCAGTAAGATCACCCCTCGGCCATTGCAGCCAGCAAGACCTGAAAAACAGGCTGGCAAGTTTGAAAACAACAAGAGGGTGTTTTTTTGTTTGTTTGTTTTGTTTTTTCATTTTTTTAATTTTATTTTTTAATATATTTTTATTTTTATTTATTTATTTTTTTAAAATATTTTGTTGTGCTTTGCTTGTTCCTTCCCCCCCCCCCCGGCTGCTTATATTTGTGTGGGGGTGTCTGTGTGCGTGTCTCTTTTTTGTTTTGCCAGTTTGTTAGTGTCTTTTTGTTTGTAAGCCTGTCTATCTATATGAGTTTTTAACTACTCCTTCATTGTTTATGTCTTCTTCTTTACTCCCCAACTCCTTTTGCCTCCCTTGAATTCCTTCTTCTCTTATCCCCTCTTCCTTTCTTTTCAATTTTATCTCTTCTACCTTCCTCTTGTTTCCTCTTGCTTCTTTTTTTCATTTTCCCCCCTCTTCTTTTTGTAAATACCCATGAGTGAGACAAAACAAACAAGCAAGCCTGAAACTGTGGGGGAAAACAAAAACAAAAACAAAAACCAGAGTTGACCCCCAAAAGAGGGTATTCCAGCTGATGAGACAGTGAAAGCGGTGAACAACAGGATATCCGAAGGAGAATCCACCACTGAATCTCACAGATATTCTACCACAGAAGGTCATACCACAAACCCAGGGAGCCAGAACAGATCAATTTAAGAAGCTTAGGCTAACAACAAGAGTCTTACAAACAATGGGAAGACAAAAGAACAATCCCCAAACGAAAGGAAAGGAGGAAGCTCAAGAAAGAATGCTAAATGAAACAGAGGCAACTCAACTATCAGATATCGAGTTCAAAGCAATGGTTGTCAGGAAGCTCAATGAGCTCTCAATGAGCTACCAGAAACTACAGGGAAGTTATGATGAACTCACGTCAAACTATATCAACATGAAAAAGGAAATAGAAACTATCAACAAGGGCCAAGAGGAAATGAAGAACACAATCTCTGAACTGAAGAACACAGTAGAAGGAATGAAAAGCAGAATCGATGAAGCAGAAGATTGGATCAGCGAGTTGGAGGACAAAATAGAAAAAAACACTCAGAATGAGCAAGATAAGGAAAAGAGGCTTAGAAAGAATGAAGAGGGTTTAAGAGAAATGCAAGACAACATGAAACGGAATAATATTCGTATAATAGGGATACCAGAAGGAGAAGAACAAGAACAAGGGATAGAAAACCTGTTTGAAAAAGTAATGATGGAAAACTTCCCTCATTTGGTGAGAGAAAAAACCACACAAATCCAGGAAACACAGAGAGTCCCAATCAAAAGGAACCCAAACAGGCCCACTTCAAGACACATCATAATTAAAATGGCAAAATTCCAAGACAAAGAGAGAATCTTAAAAGCAGCAAGGGAGAAAAAGGAAGTAACATACAAGGGGGCCCCAATCAGGTTAGCATCTGACTTCTCAATGGAAACGCTCTAAGCCAGAAGAGAATGGCAAGAAATATTCCAAGCAATGAGAACCAAAGGCCTGCAACCCAGACTACTTTACCCAGCAAGGCTTTCAATCAAGATAGAAGGCCAAATAAGGAGCTTCCCAAACAAAAGAAGTCTAAAAGAATACACCTCTACCAAACCAATGCTGCAAGAGATACTAAAGGGACTGCTTTAAGGGAAGAAAGGAAAAGACAGAGAGAGAAAGAGAGAGAGTAACACAGGTACGAAAATGGCAATGAATAATTACCTATCAATAATAACCTTAAATGTAAATGGATTAAATGCTCCAATCAAAAGACATAGAATAGCTGAATGGATAAGAAAGCATGACCCACACATATGCTGCCTACAAGAAACCCACCTCAGGACAAAAGACATACACAGGCTCAAAGTGAAGGGCTGGAAACAAATTTTCCAAGCAAATGGTCAGGAAAAAAAAGCTGGGGTAGCAATACTCATATCAGACAAAATAGACTTCAAAAGAAGGGCCATAAAGAGAGACCCAGAAGGTCACTTCATACTACTCAAGGGAAAATCCACCAAGAAGACATAAATATTGTAAATATATATGCACCCAACGGAGGAGCACCTAAATACATCAAGAAAATTTTAGAGGACTTCAAGAAAGATATAGACAGCAACACAATTATAGTAGGTGATTTTAACACCCCACTATCAAAAATGGACAGATCTTCCAAACAAAATATCAACAAAGATATTGTGGCATTGAACAACACTCTAGAGGAAATGGACTTAACTGATATATATAGAGCCCTTCATCCCAAAGAAGCTAAATACACTTTCTTTTCAAATGCACATGGAACATTTTCAAAGATAGACCACATGATAGGACACAAATCAAGCCTCAACAAATTCAAGAAAATTGAAATCATACCAAGCATTTTCTCTGACCACAAGGGACTGAAACTAGAAACCAACCCCAAGGAGAAAAACACAAAACCCTCAAAATCATGGAGATTGAATAGCATGCTATTAAACAATGAATGGGTCAAGAATGAAATTAGGGAGGAAATCAAAAAGTTTCTGGAAACAAACGATAATGAACTCACATCGACCCAAAACTTATGGGACACAGCAAAGGCAGTCCTCAGAGGGAAGCTTATAGCGATACAGGCCTATCTAAAAAAGACAGAAACATCTCAAACAAACAACCTAACCCTTCGCCTACAAGAACTCGAGGAACAACAACAAAGACAGCCCAGAGCAAGTAGAAGGAAAGAAATAACCAAGATAAGAGCAGAATTAAATGACATAGAGACTAAAAGCACAATCCTAAAGATCAATGAATCCAGGAGTTGGTTCTTTGAAAAGATCAACAAAATCAACAAGCCTTTAAGCAGGCTCATCAAGAAAAAAGAGAGAGGACTCAAATAAACACAATCAGAAATGAAAGAGGAGATATTACAACCGACACCGCAGAAATACAAAGGATTGTAAGAAATTACTATGAAGAACTGTATGCCAAGAAATTTGAAAACCTAGGTGAAACGGACAGGTTTCTAGAAAAATATAACCTTCCAAAACTCAATGAAAAAGAAGCAGAAAGCCTGAACAGACCAATAACAGCTGGTGAAATTGAATCAGTAATCAAAACACTCCCGATGCACAAAAGCCCTGGACCAGATGGCTTCACAGGAGAATTCTACAAAACATTTAAGGAAGAGCTAACCCCTATTCTCCACAGACTATTCCAAAAAATTCAAAAAGATGGAAGACTCCCAAACTCTTTTTATGAAGCCAGCATCATCCTAATCCCAAAACCAGATAAAGACACAACAAAGAAGGAGAACTTCAGGCCAATATCGCTGATGAACATAGATGCTAAAATCCTCAACAAAATATTGGCAAACCGCATCCAACAACACATTAAAAAGATCATACACCACGACCAAGTGGGATTCATCCCAGGGATGCAAGGATGGTTCAACATTCGCAAATCAGTAAACGTAATTCATCACATAAACAAAAGCAAAGACAAAAATCACATGATCATATCAATAGATGCAGAAAAAGCATTTGATAAGGTACAGCACCCATTTATGATAAAAACACTCAGCAAAGTGGGAATAGAGGGAGCATTCCTCAACATAATAAAGGCTATATATGAGAAACCTACAGCCAGCATCATACTCAATGGGCAAAGACTAAATTCTTTTCCACTAAAATCAGGAACAAGACAAGGCTGTCCACTCTCTCCACTTCTATTCAACATAGTATTGGAAGTATTAGCCACAGCGATTAGACAAGAAAAGAAAATAAAAGGCATCCAACTTGGAAAGGAGGAAACAAAACTATCATTGTTTGCAGATGACATGTTAGTATACATAGAAAATCCTATAGTCTCGGCCAAAAAACTGCTCGTCCTAATAAATGAATTTGGCCAAACAGCCGGATACAAAGTCAATATCCAGAAATCAAAGGCATTTTTGTATACCAACAATGAAACAACAGAAGCAGAAATCAAGAAAAAAATACCATTTGATATAGCAAAAAGAAAAATAAAGTACCTAGGAATAAACCTAACCAAGGAGGTAAAAGACCTGTATGCAGAAAACTACACAACACTGAAGAAGGAAATCAAGGAAGACACAAATAAACGGAAACACATACCGTGTTCATGGATCGGAAGAATTAACATCATCAAAATGTCCATACTTCCCAAAGCAATCTACAGATTCAATGCAATACCTATTAAAGTACCAATGGCATATTTCACAGATATAGAACAAACTCTTCAAAAATTTATATGGAACCATAAACGACCCAGAATAGCGGCAGCAATCTTGAGAAAGAAGAGCAAAGCTGGAGGGATCACAATACCTGATACCAAAATGTATTACAAGGCCACTGCAATCAAAACAGCCTGGTACTGGCATAAAAACAGGCACGTGGACCAGTGGAATAGAATAGAGAGCCCAGAAATAAACCCTAGTCTCTATAGTCAATTAATATTCGACAAAGGGGGCAGCAACATAAAATGGAGTAAAAACAGCCTCTTCAACAAGTGGTGTTGGGAGAACTGGACAGCTTCGTGCAAGAAAATGAAACTCGAGCACCAACTTACACCATACACAAAAATAAATTCAAGGTGGATAAAAGACTTAAACATAAGCCGTAACACTATGAAAGTCCTAGAAGAGAACATAGGCAGGAAAATCTCAGATATTACACGCAGCAACATTTTTACTGATATGTCCCCTAAAGCAAGGGACATAAAGGAAAGAATAAACAAATGGGATCTCATCAAAATAAAAAGCTTCTGCATGGCCAAGGAAAACAGTATTAAAATAAAAAGAGAACCGACTGTGTGGGAAAACATATTTGCCAATGATATCTCAGATAAGGGTTTAATCTCCAAAATATACAAAGAACTTACACGACTCCACTCTAAGAAGACAAGCAACCCAATTAAAAAATGGGCAAAGGACTTGGGCAGACACCTCTCCAAGGAGGACATACAGAGGATCCAGAGACACATGAAAAGATGCTCGATATCGCTAGCTATCAGAGAGATGCAAATTAAAACCACAATGAGATACCACTTGACACCAGTCAGAATGGCCCTCATAAACAAAGCAACAAACAGCAAGTGTTGGAGAGGTTGTGGAGAAAAGGGGACACTACTGCACTGCTGGTGGGAGTGCAGACTGGTACAACCACTATGGAAAACAGTATGGAATTTTCTAAAAAAACTAAAAATGGATATACCTTTTGACCCAGCAATTCCATTGCTAGGACTTTATCCTAAGAACCCTGAAACACCAATCCAAAAGAAACTATGCATCCCTATGTTTATAGCAGCACAATTTACAATAGCCAAGTGTTGGAAGCAACCTAGATGCCCATCAGTAAATGAATGGATCAAAAAACTGTGGTACATTTATACAATGGAATTCTATGCAGCAGAAAGAAAGAAGGAGCTCATACCCTATGCAACAGCATGGATGGAACTTGAGAGCATCATGCTAAGCGAAGTAAGCCAGGCAATGAAAGATAAATACCATATGATCTCACCTTTAACAGGAACCTAATCAACAAAACAAACAAACAAGCATAATATAACCAAAGACATGGAAATTGGGAACATGCTGAAAGTCACCAGAGGGGAGAGGGGAGGGAATTTCAGGGGAAAAGGGGAAGGATTTACAGGAACAAGTATAAAGGACACATGGACAAAAACTATGGGGTGGGGGTGGAAATGGGAGGGAGGTGGGGAGGGTTGGGGTGGCTGGTTCGAGTGAGAATAAAAGACAGAAAACTGTACAAGATCAACAATGAAAATAAAAATTAAAAAAAAAAGAACAAAGGCTGGAATCAGAAAGACAGACAAGTGTGGTGAAGTGTGGACATGCTGAAACTCTGATACATTACTGTTGAGAATACAAAACGATGCAGGTTCTTTGGGTAACAGTCTGGAGGTTCCTCAGAAAATTAAACATGGTTACCACACGATGTAGTCATTCCATTCCTAGATGTATACTCCAAAGACATGAAAACATATCCGTACAAAAACTTGTACACAAATGGTCATAGCAGCCTTATTCATAATAGCCAAAAAGTGGAGACAATCCAATATGTGCTCGTTGGTCAAGCCCTCACTCTTGCTGTTTTTACTCAAGGTGGTGAGGTTTTCCTTGAGCATCCATTTATCCACCCAAGGCAACCAAGTTCCTCACCATTTCCTCACCATCAAATAGGGTGAATATAACTGTCCACAGCTGTTGAACGGTGGATTGCCCTCAGAGTATGTGTTTGTTTGGGGTGGAGGAGGGCAGGAAATTTTCCCCTACCTTTCTTGGTCTTCATGTTGGAAGGTCATTTTCTCCACCCTTCTTCCTCCCAGCACTCCATTTTCTTTCACTTTCCCCTGCTATCAGACTGTGATTCTGTCTTCTTTTCCCTATTCCCATCTGTAATTATATCTAGTCTGTATGAACTAACAAACTGGCTTTAAGAATTAAAAACCGGGTGCACTCTCTCCCTCTCAGGGGTACACCCATGCCTTTCCCTTCCCCCTCTTCTTCTCCCTGGGTGCATTACCTTTGCCTACTAGGGGAAAACTTTAGCAACACATATCTTATAAGAAATAAGAAAAGTACAACTTAATAGAAAAATTCACAAAGAATGTGAAACTACTTTTAACAGAAAAATAAATATTAGTGAAATATAAGCCAATGAGATGCTCAACTGCATTCATAATTAAGAAAATGCAAATTAAAACAGCAAAATGCCATTTAAACTTAGACGAATTCATGATGCTAGAGATTTTGTTGAAAAATAGACATACTGGCTGGAACTGTAAATCTTTGTAGCTTCTTTAATGGGCAATTTGGCAATATGTATCAGGCCTGAAAACACAATGCCGTTTGCATCAGCCATTACCTCTTTGCTCTTTACCCCGTCCCTACCCTTCTGTCCCACAGGGGCTGACCCCTACAAATTATAGTCCTGAGATTCCTTCACCCACTTGTGTTGGGAACCGCCCTGCCTGGTTTCAGAATCTGTAACCCACCCATGGCTAAGGCTGAGTGAGTGACCTTTGGACCATAAGCCATTAAGGAGACAAAGCTTATCTCCCTGGCAGGGGTGCCACTTCTTCTCCTTTTACTTCATCCATAACTGGCCCCCAATTCTTGATCGGTTAGCCAATGACAGGTAAGATTCCCCAAGGCGGAACGATGTAAGACAGGCATGATCATGTGGAGGCCCCAAGGAAGGACTTGGGGGGCTACAGCAAAAGGGGGTGATGGACCCTCAGCTTTGACATAGCCTGAGTCCTCATTCTTTCTGCAAGAAGTCTCGTAATCTCTTGGCTGCCTTGCTTACCCTGCCTGACTTAAGCCTGAGACAATGCCTTAAGCCTGAAACAATGTCAGTGGTGGGTGTAGCCCTGAGCTGGAAAGGGCGGGTTCCCTAGGGCGATCAGGACTGAGAAAGAATATGTAAAATCCTGTGAAACCAGCTTTGTTTAGAATGCTCTCAAATAAGAAGCAAGAAGTGAGTTTGTTCCTCAAAGTTTTATAGCTCTTTAGCTATCTCACCCTGACTCAAAATAGGCCCTCAGAGTTCTTTGTAGTTATCTATTGTTTGATCCTTACTGCCTGACAATGTTTAATGATCCTGTATTCCTATGCAAAATGAACCCAATAAAAGCCCATTGAGGAAAAGGCTCTCGGCCCTTCTCCTTTGAGAGATAGGCCACCTTTCTTCCCCAAGCAGATCGTGTCTTGGTAGACTTATTCTCATCTGTGGTGGCTGGCAGTGGGGAGCAGGGCAAGTGGGGTGGGCCCTGCGGGTGGAGCCCACCACACACACTTGCTTTCTAATTGATTCAGACAATGGGAAGTACTGGCAGGAGAGTGAAGAGTGAGATAGAAAAAGCTAGGATATTTCTTTTCCCTCTCTATTTCTGGGCCCATTCACAGCAGTGGCAGTGTCTGTCTCATATATGGCCCAGCTCCCCCAAGGCAGGACAATCCCTTCCTCTATGGCCCCTGCTGTACCAAGTGTATCTAGCTTCAGCTTCTGATTGTCCAGTCTCCTCTCTGTCCCATTAGCCCCTAGGGGCTTTATGCTGTTGCTGATCTGTGAGTGGCCTATTTGCCCTTTCAGGTTCTCTTCCCTACTTTTGAAACTGGCTGCCCATATTGAATTCTCTCTGTTGACAGTATCCTGGAGTGGTTCCCCCATCTCTGTTTTTAAACTAAATTAGGGATCTAGATGTAAAAAAGAAAGAAAGAAAGGTTATTCCAGTACCAGAAGCAAACATGAATACATTCCTCTTTAACTTAAGTATAGGTAATGGCTTTCTAATTTTGACTCAAAATTTAGAAATAAGAAAAAAAAGACTGATAAATTTGACTACATAAAAACATGTAAATTTGCATGACCAAAACCAAGACCAAAGTCAAAAGACAACTGACAAACTTAGAGAAAATGTTCATTACATATACTAGATAAGAAGCTAATATCCCCAATATACTAAGAACCCTCAAAATTGAAAAGAAAAAGACCAAAAACTCAATACAAAATGAGAAAAAGATGTGAGCAGACAATTCAGACACACACAAAGATAGAAAAATCGTTCTCAAAAATATAAAAAAAGTTCAGATTTGTTACTAGAAAAATGCATTTTAAAACCACACTGAGCCCTGGCTAGATATCTCAATTGGTTAGAGCATCATCCCTAAACACCAAGGTTGTGGGTTCAACCCCTAGTCAGGGCAAATAGAAGAATCAACCAATGAGCCCTGGCTGATGTAGCTCAGCGGATTGAGCGTGGACTTCGAACCGAAGGGTTGCTGATTCGATTCCCAATCAGGACATATGCCTGGATTGCTGGCCATGTCCCCAGTATGGGGTGCATAAGAGGCAACTATACATTAATATTTCTCTCCCTCTCTTTCTCCTTTTCTTCCCCTCTCTCTGAAAATGAATAAATAAAATCTTTTTTAAAAAATCAACCCATGAGTGCATAAATAAGTGGAACAAGTCAATGTTTCTCTCTCTTTCTAAAATCAACCAATAGAAAAAAATATTAAAAAACACACACCAAGATAACATTTCTCACCTGTCAAAATTTTTACTGGCAAAAATTTAAAGACAGATTCTGATAACACATTCCATTAGTGAGGCTGTAGGAAATACATAGTCTGATAGATTACTAGTGGGAATGTTCTTTGGTATGGCACTCCATTGAGCAATTTGGTATAAAGCTACATATGCGCTTATCTTTCAAACCAGTGAATCCCATTACTAGAAATTTACCCTGGAGAAATGCCTTCAACAATATAAAAATACATAAGCCCAAGGTTATTGCAGGTTCGATTGTAATTTTCAAACACTGGAAACTATCTAAAGACCTATACTTAGGAGGGTGAATAATAATGGCACATCCACATTCACACAATGAAGGACTATGAAGCTATATAAAAAATTTGAGGGTGCTCTTTATAAACCAATACAAATGATTTCCAGAATGTGTACTTGTACAATAATTCAATGGGAAAAAAGTTCAAAGAATATCTATAGTATGCTCTCCTTAACGTAAGAAAGAAGGGTATGTAAGAAAACATACACGTATGTGCTCCTTGGGCAAAAGAAACACAGGAAGAATATATCAGAATCCAAACAGACTGGTTACAGGGAATGAATGGGAATAGGGGTAGAAATAAGTGGGGAGAATGAGATCATGGTGACAGGAATGAGGAAGAAGTAAGGGAGCCCAGAGAATGATGCTGGAGCCGCACAGTCTTCATTTGAATCTTGGATTCCAGCATTTGCTATGAGCGATGCATCTGAAACACTACTCAATTAATGCTACTTAGTAATAAATTTATTCCTAAATATTACAGTCTGTGTCAACTATTGTGACTAAACTATTTCCTATTTCAATCTCTAGATGTTTGCTTTAAAATTGTAAAAACATATTGATTTTTTTATCTTTTGTATATTTATCTTAAATGCAACTACCATATCAATACTTTCATTGGCTTTAGTAGCTAATTTTTACTTGAGTCTATGGGATTTCTAATCATAAGTCTTATCATTAGCTAAAGGGATTATTTTATCTTTTCATATATATATATATGTGTGTGTATGTGTCTATATATATATATATATACCCGTTATTTCACTTTTTAAAATCTTACTGAATTCACCTGAAGATTTAGATACTAAAAATTATAGTGATGGATAGTGTCCCTATCTAGTTACAAATTTTAATATTTCACCATTAAAAAAAGAAGATGGAAATAATATAAAGGAAACTATTGATAAATTTCATCATACCAAATTTAAAACTCTATTCATTAAAAGACTCATAAAGAAAGTGAAAATATAAGCTACAAACTGAAAGAAGAAATTTGGCACACATATCTCCTTGTCAAGAGATTAGAAGGATTAGAAACTGTAAATAACTTCTACAGATTACTTATTTGTAGTTTGGTATTTCTAGTAAGAAATACCAAAAATCTCATTAGTCATGAGAAAAATGGGGAAAAGGTGTTGGGGAGGTTTGGACTTCAAGGGAAAGTAAACTGTGGGGTACTGACTAGGAAACCTGTGATGGAAACTGTTAATGGCAAACATCACCAGATGTTAGACCTTGGTCCTTGAGTTTTGCAAGAAATTCAGAGCTAAGAACTCAAATATGAGCAAAAGTTTATTTAGAAAGTCACAGAGGTAGAAGTGGGCCAGCTGGGCTGTCCTTCATCTAAGACTTAAAGGTTTTTTTCTGTTCTTTAAAGGTAGGGATTTTAAGGGAGGTCTCAGGGGAGGATCTCAATAGAATATGTATCAGCTTTTCCAGGTGTGTCCTTTTCATCAGCTTTTTCAGGTAGTCTCTACTGATTTGCAAGCGCTATGTAGAGGGTCTTTAGTCATTGCAGCTGGTCTTGATGTCAGTTATGATATCACTTTGACTGATTGTGCTGTTTTTCTGGGCCTGGAGCTGAAACGTAATTAAGGCCTAGATGTTGTCTCTAGTTTGACCAAAATTCTGTCTCTATGGTCAATAGAACTGATGTTTCATTCCTAACATTATTTGAAGCAAGTCAGAACCTCATTGTCCTAGGGCTTAATGCTTAGGGGTATGGTCATGCAAGGGCTTGTATGGGAGACATTTGATGCTATTCTTCAGCCCCTCTGTTCTTCCTCGAAGGGGGTCTCCTGCATGACCAGTGATATGCTAGGGGAGGAAAGGTTACCCTGGGGATGGGGTCCCACACTACAGTACTTGTTTTCCCAGTTTCACCTGTTGCTAGGAACCCAGGACTTTTGCCCTGATGATCTCCGTACCTGGCCCATCATTCCTACTCTGCTCACGTCTCTCTAACTGCCTACTATATCAAAACTACCAGAGGATAACGGTTATTTTAGTAAGGGTTCTTTAAGCAAACTCTTCTCCATGCCAGCTCTCCATCTTCTTTGATAAGAGTTACTCTCCTCTTCCAGGTACAGGAGAAAGGGTGACACCTTCACAAACAGAAATTTCTGCCAAGTTTTTCAGCAGTAAAGGGGAGGGTGGAAAACTGTTCCTGCATCTGTTGATTTTCAACCGTTTTTAGCTCTAAGTAATCCTTATTTCAAAGTGGCATGTTTTGGAGTGGCAAATCCTGATCATCTTCAAAGGCACATGGAGACATTTTACAATGAACCAATAAAAAATGTAAATAAGCACAATCTCACTAGTAATATAATTTTACACCAAGTGTATTGTAAAAAAAAAAAAGTAAGTGCTGGCAAGGATGTGGAGCAATAAGCAATCTTATATATTGCTGATGGGAATCTAAGTCTGTGTTTTTATGTTGGAAGCTAATTTGGCATTAAAGAAAACCAAAGTTTTGCCACCCTGAGGCTGGCTGCATTTTTGGGATATTGATTTTAAGTTGGTTATTAAGAATAAGACTCAGAAAGAAACTTTGACCCTCCCCCTTTCTGCCTAAGAGTTTCAGATGGAAAAGCCTAAATTTTTTCAGGAAGAAAAATTTAGGATGTTCACCTTAGCCTAATTTGAATTAAATATGGTAAATAAGAGGGTTTCAGACAAGCACCTGTTAGCTAAATACCTATTATGACCCATTGTTCCCTCATCTGGTAAGAATATGCCTGCGCTGTATGTTCCAGCTCTTCCTTAATTGCTTGTAAATAGGCCCATTCTCACTTCTGTAATCTAATACCCTCTTCCTCATCCCCACCCCTCACACACCTTTCTCCTTTGTTAAAAAATGTCATTAATAAGGTCTGCCCAGAAGGTATCCAGCCATGTACTGTGAAAAATAGAGACATTTATTGAAGAAGATACAAGATACAAGAAACAATGTACATATGACAATGATACCTCAGTCCCCTTCACAGTAGGCACCTTGGGACCTCACACAGTTCTCCCAATTGCCATCAGCTGCCCTGTTGTATTTTTCTGAATCTCACTGATGGTCTGAAATCTCTTCCCTTTCAAAGTTGATTTTAGTTTTGGGAAAAGCCAAAAGTCACAGGGCACCAAATCTGGGCTGTAGAGGGATTGAGTCACCTGGGTGATTTGATGTTTCCCCCCAAAAATCTGAATGAGACATGATGCATGAGCAGGTGCGGTGTTGCGATGAAGCTGCCAATCACCAGCTGCCCATAGCTGTGACCTTCTGAATCATCCGTATGATTTCCACGGATGATTCAAGTTTAATGCAAAATTTGATTCAGATTCGTTGCTCTACTAACTCAGTCGTTTTGAATTTGATGGCCACACAGTACACATGCTCACTCAATGACATCTACCTCCTCCGATGACGAGTACTATGAAGTCATCATTATTCACACCTGCACATTCTAATCTACTCCTCTTGGCTGCCAGGTTACATCAATGTCACATAAACCGTTCTCGTTATATTTACAATGGGTGGATATTTGCCGGACGGACCTTGTCATATACACAGTGTTGCCTCACTGTCTTTAAATTTTCATGCTTTTGTGAATTCCCCACGCACATGTACTAAAATTTTATTTTCTCCTGTTAATTTGTCTTAGGTTAATTTTCTTAATTTTCTTAATTTCTTAATTTTCTCCTGTTAATCTATCTGGGTTAATTTGATTAGCCCAGATAGAAGAACTTAGAAGGTGGGAGGAAAAGTATTAATTACTTTTTAGTTCCAACAGCATTATCTGGAAAAGTTTAAATGGATGTGCTCTGTGACTCAGCAATTCCACTTTCTGCGCATGCGCCCTGGAGAAACTCTTGCAATTGGGCACAAGAATGTATGCAAGAATGTTCATAGCTGGATTGTTTATAATAACAGGACACTGGAAACTCTCATACCCTTAAGTAGAAATGACAAAGTCTGATAATAATACAATAAAATACTGACTGTAGGGAAAATAAACTACAGCTACATGAGTTAAAAATCAATACTTTTTTAAAACATAATGTCGTTTGGAAAAAAATCAATCTGTCCCAAAATATACAGTGGTGGGCAAAAGTAGGTTTACAGTTGTGAGTACCTGAAAGTTTGTTCTTGTATTATTATTTATTAATTATTGTATCATTTATTTGTATAACAACTGTAAATCTACCCTTGTTACCCCTGTATATACTATTCTACTTTTATTAATTTGAAAATCTATAAATAAAACTATGTGTTTTAAGGACACATAAAATTTGGTTAAACTATGAATAAAATCGAAACAATAAAGAAAACCAAACTCAGGATGGAAGTACTTTCAGGCAGGATAGGATTACATAAAGAAGGTGCCCATTGTCTTTCAAAACTGAGTATTTCTTAAACTGGGTGGTGGGTACATTAGTGTTCATTTCATTGTCTCTCCCTGTAACACTGGTTCTTAAACTCAGCTGCACAATGGAATCCCAAGGGATCTTATAAAAAATAGTGGTGCCTAGTTCCCACCTCAGATATTCAGATTTAATTGGTATGGATCTGGCAAGTACGTTAAATGGAAACCCTAAGTTTTTCTTAAAATGTGTCACTTTGAAGATAATTTGCCTCATTTCTGACATTTAAAAATTTTATTTAAAAAATACTTTTAGACTTACCACAAAATGTGCAAAAATACTAGAGTTCCCATATATTTTTACCCAGCTTCTTCTAATGTTAATATCTTACATGCTGTAGCATAATTATCAAATCCTGGGAATTAACATTGATAACAATACTATAAACTATTTTACAATCCATATTCAAAATAGCATCTGTTCTTCCACTGATGTGCGAGATCCAGTTCAGGATCCCACATTTTACTTAGCTGTCATGTCTTCTTCTTACTGTTTTTTTTCCCCCTTTCTATTAAGATTTTTCTTTTAGCCCTGGCCAGTGCGGCTCAGTTGGTTGGAGCATCATCTCATATACCAAAAGGTTTGATCTCCAGTCAGGGCGTGTATGAGGGGCTACCAATTGATGTTTCTCTTTCACATCAATGTTTCTCTTTCTCTCTAAAATCAATATATATAATAAAAAATACGAATAAAAGACTTTTCTTTTCCTATGCCACGAGATATCTTGAGTGTATATTTTCCAAAGTACTTTTCCAGCCACATCTCCCGACCCTTCCAAAAGATTTCATCGGTCTTTCCAGTGCAATAAAAGATGCTGGATTATACTTCTGTCCACCTTCTCTGTTTGAAAGCAATAAATCCTAATGACTTCCATGGTCATACATTTTAATCTAATATGGAAAAACATTTACAAATATCAGAAAGCCAGTTTTGAAATATTTGCATTAATTTGGAATGAAATCAGCTTTTTGTGGATTTTAAAAAAGGCAGTAGTTTGAACTCATGTCTTGCTAACAAACATGTTTCTGCTGAAGGAAGGGAAGAGAGGGAGAGTGAAGGCTGCATTTCTCCATTGACCCCAAAGTGCCAATTTCACAAAGGGATACATTAAAAGCAAACATGCAATGATGGTTTTAAGGCTTTTTACTGCAATATAGCAGTAAACAGTAATTAGACACCAACCAATTTTCCCCCCAAATCCCAAAAAATGTAAACAGGAAAATAACTCTGCCTGTACTGTACAGCTTCTCGCATCATGTTAGGAGGGTCTCACATTCAATGACCAAGAGATTTTAAAATAGCAGTATTTTCATTTTAAGAGAAGGTTCCCCTCTTCCCTCCCCGCACTGAGTATCTAACATGAAATAATGGTGTTTCTTGACATTAATTTTATACTTATTTGAAGTGGCAACAATAATCATCAGTAATTTGGCATTTCTGTTTATAGTTGTTCCAAATTTTTTTTTTCAATTTTATAATGCCATTATCTAGTGTTCCCATGAAATAGAGACAGTAAATTCTGGATGACAAAGATTCTTTCTGAAACCAATGTAAAGTCAAAGAAATATAAAGCGTGCCATTATACTGAATTCTGAATTTCTGGATCCAGTACACTAAAAAGAGTGAAACCTGGGAAATTACCTACTGTTTTATGCAAGAGATAAGGAACTGCACGAGCTGATTTTTGGTTGTATGTTTTATGCACTGTGTGAATTAGCAGCATCTGCTAATTGAAGCAAACACACACTATTTATCACTGCCCTATATCCTAGATCCCTCCCTCTTCACCCCCAAGAATCTACCACCTTATACCAGGTATTGTGGATATAAGCTCACATCATCCCAGACAACCCAGTGGGGGAGAGGTCATCCCTCACATGAAGCTTGGCCTTCTTCCTCCTTTTCTTTTTCTTTTTAAAAAGATTTTATTTATTTATTTTTAGAGAAAGGGAGAAAGAGAGGGAAAGAAACATCAATGTGCAATTGGTTGCTTCTCACATGCTCCCTACTAGGGACCCAGTCTACAACCTAGACATGTGCCCTGACTGGAAATCAAACCGGTGACCTTTGGGTTTGCAGACTGGTGCCCAGCCCACTGAGCCTCACCAGCCAGGGCTTTCTTCCTCCTTTTCATTTGTCTTCTCAGTTCAGCCACCTGCTCCAGCCATGGGCATGCTGGGCTCTCACCCCCACGCCCTTTCTCTTTTTTCCTCTTGTACTCCATGATCTGCTGGTTGAGCGCTCATGATCAATCTCTTGCAGACTGGAGCACATCTGGGGCCTCAAGGTCCCTGAAGTCACTTTGTGTAAGGTCTTCTTTTCTACCTGGGGACCAATGGGTGTGAAGTGTGAAACTGAAAAAAAAAAAAAAAGTCCCTTTCAATCTTCAAAGTTTCGCTCTAGAAGAAATTTGGCAGCCAATTTCTCATTCTTCTCACAAGCGAAAGTATGCTTGTATCACAAGTTCTTCAGAAAATCCTAAGGCTTTTATCCTTTCTATAGCTTCTTTTTCCTGAGGCATTACTTGAATGTGGTTCATAAGACCACCTCCAACTTCAGCAGTTTCTCCACTCCAGTTCCTCCCCCTCCTCCTGGACCACCAGCTTCTTGAACTGGCTTATTCAACATCTGAACAAAATCCTCCTGGTGTTGGCTACTATGCTGCAGTAACAGAGGATTCTCTCTACCTATCTGTTGTAGCAATGGAAGCAGGGAAGGATTCTACTGAGCAATTTGTCTCATCTTTTGAACCTTTGGCTGATTCAGTAAAAATCCAAGGGGATGGCCTCCAGAATTGGTTGTTATAGTCATTGCTGTCTTAGTTGCTGCAGGGGCAGCCACTGAAAACTGAGTCCCCATACTAGCTGCTGGAGGGGGTCAACCACAGCCTGACTTTCTCTGTCTCTCAGGATTCCCATTAAATGATGCTTCACTGCTCTGGCAGGGTTGTTGAAACTGGCTTCCAGGGCTGCAATCTTGCTCTCCTTCAAAGCCCATTGACATGATCATGCTTACCATATTATCCTAAGACTGACCTGACGCAAGCACACTTGTTGAATCTTTAAAAAGGTTTGACAGGAGAAGAACCTCCTAATGTACTGCCAGTTGATGTCGGGCTAGTAGGCACTGGTGTTTCTGCTAGCTTTTCTGCAGGGGTCTCCTGTTTTGTTGCACTAGCAGGTGCAGGTTCAGAAGATGCTGTCAGCAATGCTGGCGTGATAGATGCAGGGTGTGGGAGTGGGAGCCAAAGCAGTGGAGGAGGTTGGGACCCTGAGCCGCGCAGCTAGTGCTGTGGAGGAACCAACTGTGGTAGTGGGAGCAGGATTTGACTGCTGAGTTGTTATTGCTGCTGCTGGTGTTGTCTCACTGCTTTTGGTTTCATCACCATAGCAACCACAAAGTTTTTCTCATCAATTTCACCTTCTCTTAGAGCAGTATCATCATTGAGGATTTTACCTGCATACGTTTATTTTTGACCCACTACAAGAAAGGAATCTGCCCTGGCTGGTGTAGCTCAGTGGACTGAGCACGGGCCTGCGAAGCAAAGGATTGCGGTTCGATTCCCAGTTAGGGCATATGCCTGGGTTGCAGGCCAGTTCCCAGCATGGGACACACAAGAGGCAACCGTACATTGATATTTCTCTCCCTCTCCCCCTCTCCTACCCTTCCCCTCTAAAGATAAATAAATAAAAATCTTTAAAAAAAAATAAATAAATAAGAAAGGAATCTTTCTCCTTTTCAATTCACTCTCCTTTTCCTGTGCTATCATCCTTTTCCTCCAGGTCAGTCTCAGTCTTCAAGGTCTGCTGCTGTTGGATTGACTTCAGGATGACCGACAAGGTGTCTCTGCCCAGCACTGCTGGGCCTGCTCTGGATGCGGGCCTCTGGGGACTATCTGTGGCTTGGACAGCCCCATGGTTGCCTGAGCCCCTATCACTCAGTTGGAAGGAGGTGAGGTAGGGGTATGTCACACTCACCCTCTCCCCCAGCGGTGGCCTGGGGCTGTGTTGGCCCTTCCCCACTTCCCCACCCAAGTGCTGCCTCTCCCTTGAGCTCAGGCTACCATACTTGTAGCTGTCACCTCTTCTTAATCTGTTCTAATCTGTGACAGTTCCTCAACCTTTCTTTGTCTTTCATAAACTTTTTTTAATATATTTTATTGATTATGCTATTACAGTTGTCCCATTTCTCCCCCATCATTCCCCTCCACCCTGCACACCCTTTCCCACCCACATTCCCCCCTTTAGTTCATGTCCATGTGTCATAAGTTCTTTAGCTTCCACATTTCCCATACAATTCTTGCCCTTCCCCTGTCAATTTTCTACCCACCATCTATGCTACTCATTCTCTGTACCTTTTCCCCCTCTCTCCTCCTCCCACTCCCCTGTTGCTAACCCTCCATATGATCTCCATTTCTGTGGTTCTGTTCCTGTTCTAGCTGTTTGCTTAGTTTGCTTTTGTTTTAGGTGTGGTTCTTAATAGCTGTGAGTTTGCTGTCTTTTCACTGTCATACAGTACTTTTGAGGAGTTTGTATTAGTTATTTTGTAGAGTGTTGCTTAATTTGGTGTATATGATATTTTTCTTATAATTAGATTGAGGCTATGCATTCTTTGCAAGAATACCAAAGAAGTTGTGTTATACCCTTCTTGGCCATTATATAAAGAACTATACTATGTCATATGTCTCATCATTGGTTATGTTAACTCTGATTGATAGGGGATTTAACATTTGGAAAATTTTAGTTTAAGGTAAATAGTTATAAGTCTAGTAAGTAATGCATATGTTAAAGATTTTGTTTCAGATCCTACAGATAAGACCCATCCTGGCTCCTGGGAAAACAGCCAGCCTCCTGGGGCACTGCTCAAGATTACCGCCTGGGGACAAGTTGGAGGCACCTGGACCTTTGTGTTCCAGGGAGAGACAGATGACCACCACCCCTGGGAACAGCTAACTGCCCAGGACAGGAATGTTGCAGCTTCTTCCACCTAATCCTCCCTGAATTTCAAAACCCTCACCACACCTTGTTTATTCCCTGCTATAAAAAGTCTGAGCTGGAAAGAAAAGGGAAGATAGTTCTTTTGGGTGTGAACCCACCTTCTTCTCAGATCACTGGCCATCTGAATAAAGTTCCCATAAAGATTCAATCGCTGTCATTATTTATTGAGTCACAGGCAGCCCAAACGCTGGTGTCTTTTCCAGTTTCATGATCACTTGATTAAGGTGGTGTGTACCAATTCATCAGATTTTCAAGTCTCCCTTTTTTCATTTCAAAACTCACAAGCTATGAAGAATGTTTGTCACTCTAATGCACCAATAAAGAAGCACTAGATTGAAATACATTGACATAGAAATATACATCTGTGCATGCATGTGAAAGAAACACGAAAGAAAAGCTATTGAAAGCCCCTTGTATCAGTCAGTTATTGCCACTAATGTTGTATAAACTTGGAGATTTATAACAAGCTCATGGACCTTTGCATGGGCTGGAACAACTGTGCTTTAGGCTATAGATTGTCTGGGTCTGGCTCTGCGCTTCACTTGGGTTCAGATCTGTTCTACATGTTTCTTCAGTCTCTTTGGACCAGCCACTACTTGAGGGCAGGCATGTCCTTGTAACAGACAGGAGCGTATAAGGATAGTGTTGTCTTTTGGAGTAAAAACTGTCACACTGTTCCTTCAAATCATATTTTATTAGCCAAAGTAACTTTCAGGATATATTCCATCTCTAGTGGGAGAAATTGCAACGTCACATGGCAAAGGATATAAAGGTGAAATTTAAATATATAGAGGGAGGGTCCAAAGAACTCAGAATAAAGATCTTATCTACCTCATTGACACTATGATTTTTTTTTAAGTGACATGATGGAAAGATTCCCCAAAGAATCTTCAGTAGTTAAATTGTGCTTTCGTAATTCAGCTGTCTCCTCCCTTCTCTCCATTGTTTCAAGATGATTAATTTTGACTTGAGGGTCTTCTTACTTTTTTTTCTACGTGTACGTAAAGTAATGTTGAAAAATTATGGACTTCCTCATCTATTTCTAAGATGTTTCAAAGAAAATAATTTTGGGCATAATGGAAATCTTGATCTTTTTAAATACAAATGTGTATCACCTTTGTGCATGTCACCTTTTAAAATATATTCACTGTTATTTAAGGAACATTGGATTGTGATATATACTGTCTTCCTCAAAAACAAACAAAAAATGAGCTATTCTTCAATAGCTGAGCATTTTATATAATTTCTCTTTTCTTCTTGAACACATATTTCTCTCCAAAAAATGTTACATATGTAATATGTTTTAAAACATTTTATTTTAATCCTCACCCAAGGATATGTTTTATTGATTTTAGAGAGAGGAAGGGAGAAAGAGAGAAACACTGATCAGCTGTCTCCTGTATGTGCCCTGACCAGGGATCAAACCTGCAGCCTTTTGGTGAACAGGATGACACTCCAACTAAATGAGCCAACCAGCCAGGTCATATATAATCTGTTTTAAAGTAGTTTATTCATTATCCTATCATATTTCTCTAAGCAAAAATATGTATATAAATCTAAATTATTTTAAACTTTTCATTTCCTACGATCCTGAAGTTCTCAGTATTAAATGTTTCTTCTGAATTAGATTATAACTATAGTTATTTGTAGTAAATAATAGATCACAAACAAGTAAATATATTACACTTTATAAGAAATGATTATTAAACACAGTAAGAAAAGAATTCTTTGTGAACTGAAGCTCTTGTTCCAGAACCAGGGGCAGCTGGGAAACCTAGCCTGAATTTACCTTCTTGCAAACTTAATTTCTGGAATGTTAAGATATAAATGTGGAATGGGGTTCAGATTGTGCTGTTTCTACATGAGATGTATCTGGTTGTCCTTTTTTTTTTTTTTTTTTTTTTTGTATATCTGATAGGGGACTCAAGACCTGGAAAATTTTAGCTTAAGGAAAAAGTTATAAGTCTAGCAAGCAATGTGTATGTTAAAGCTTTTGTTTCAGAAACTACAGATAAGGCCCATCCTGGCTCCTGGGAAATAACCAGCCTCCTGGGGCGCTGGCTAGAGATTACCACCTGGGGACCAGTTGGAGGCATCCAGGCCTTTGTGATAACAAGGAAACAGACACTACCCCTTCCCTTGGGAACAGCTAACTGCCCAGAACAGGAATGCTCCAGCTTCGCTCACCTAATCCTCCCTAAATTTCAAAGCCCTCATCGCACCTTGTTTGTCCTCCCCAACCTCCCTTATAAAAGTTCTTGTCAGGAAAGACAAAGGAAGATGGTTTGTTAGGGTATGAACCCACCATCTTCTCAAATCACTGGCCATCTGAGTAAAGCGCCCATAAAGATTCAATCACTTTCATTGCTTATTGGATTCGGTAGTGACAGGCAGCCTGAACGTCGGTGTCTTTTCCGGTTACATATCCTTTCATTAATATCATTCACCTGCCCCAAAGCAGAATGTTAGTAAGTTACACATACCCTGAGGAACAATATGACCAATACGGTATAAAAAGTTGAGGAGCAGATATTAGAATAGCTTCACAAAACCAAGGTGGTACACCTTGCTGTACTTCCAATCCCTTGTAACTGAACATAGCCCATAAAATAGGATGTCTTGGAAACTGTGTCTGGGATATTGCAAGACTTTTTGCTAAAAGTAGCACTGGTTTGCATGCTGAATTACCTATCTTATACCCTTTGAATAAAATAAGTACACGGGTATTCGAAACATATTATGTTTTGTTAGTCTTCCCATCAGTCCAGATTTATATCAGAAGAGGCAATTAA
Source organism: Glossophaga mutica (assembly GCA_039655065.1). Classification (NCBI taxonomy): domain Eukaryota; kingdom Metazoa; phylum Chordata; class Mammalia; order Chiroptera; family Phyllostomidae; genus Glossophaga; species Glossophaga mutica. The sequence continues at coordinate 39,469,249 of CM077304.1, read as the reverse complement.
TGTAAAGATCCCTTAAACCCATATGGTAAAACTTTCATGCAGTAAGAAAATAGACAGCGAATAAAGAATTTCTAATATGTCAAACTAAAGTACTACTGCTCAGTAAAAGAAATATCAACAAAATAAAAGTCAACCTAGAAACTAGAGAAGGAAATGTTTACATACCGTGTACTTGATAAAGGACGAGTATCCAAAATATTAAGAAACTCCTACAAATCAATAGCAAAAAACCCCAAATCCCCCCCCAAAACAAACAAACCCAAAACCAATTTTTAAAAACAGGGAAAGGAATTGAATAGACATTGTTCCAAAGAAGATATATTGTACACATAGCCAACAGGTATATGAAACTGTGCTTATATCAATAATCAACAGGGAAATGCAAATCAAAACCATAATAAGATGTCATCTCAAAACTGTTAGGATGGCTTTATCAAAAACAAAACAAAACAAAGATATATATTGGAGAGGGTTAATATGGAGAACTGCAACCCTTGTGCCCTGTTGGTGGGAGAATAGAATGGTGGTTGTGAGTGGCTGGTAAAAGGAACAAGAAGTATTAGTCAAAGGGTAATTAAAAGAGAATTTTGGTTCCTGAGAGACTGCTAACCCATCATGTTGTTTGATATGGTTAATATTTTATAGTACTGTCTAAGAATTGATCTGATGGGTAGAATTTAAAAACATTAATGATTCACTAAGAACTGGTTAAATGCCTCCAGCTAATGTTGACAAAGAGAAGCAGCTGAGGGGGGAAAGACTAAAAATACCACCCCATGCTTGCTGCTCACAGCACTGTTGGATATGAAACCACTGAAAATACGGAAAAGGAACAGCCAAGAGCTCTAAGACATTTGAAACAAAGGCTGATTTTCATTCATAGCTTCCCAAATGCTCTGTTGGGGACATGTAAGGGCACCCTAATTGCTCTACCACCCACTTGCGATCCTTGACTAATCAAACTTTCCCGTGTCCCAGTGGGAGTGTGCAATCACTGCATGACATTGCATACATTGCAGTATGAAGAAACCGGGCCACTTCACTGAAAAAATACCAGCAGCTGCCTAAGGATCCCTTGCTATCTTGGATCCTTAAATAAAACCATCTGGATGCCAGAAATGTTATCGTGGATGCCGAAGAATGGAGAGGTTTGCAGGAAATAAGCATCTATAATATGGGAACAAATTGTATCTGGGTAGTCTATCAGTCCTGAACTTAATACTCACCAGTGGTTGAGTTGGTGATCACTCCAATGCAGACGTCCATTTTCTTGGAAATACATATTTTAGTGAGATAGGTGCTCTTTTGCTTTTTAGTTCACATATCCATGGAGGATTACAATTTATTAAGAAGATGGTTCAGGGTTCAGCATCATTTCTGTGTGTGCTTTTGACAATGTTGAATTTTACCTGAGCCCTGTCCTCCTAAATAATAGCTACCGTTTAAAAATAGCCCCACTCTTTTGTCTTCTAGGCAACAGTTTAGGGACCAAAGCCACCCTTCCCTTTTGCTTAGATAAGACTCATGGATGACCACCTTGTTTACCTAAGACAAATCCAGACACAGACTCTCCAAATTCTCATTCTTTGTCTCATCAATGATTAGCTGAACTGTTTGTGCTGACCCGTCTGAACAAAACGCCACTAATTTGACTTGACCAAACTTCAGTCAAGCTTCCCACCCTCCCCAGGTGTCTGGACTTTGGCCTACTGTTAAGTTTACCCAAGACTGGAACGTGGATCAGCCTCTTCAATGGCCCTTCCAGAATCGGCCAACAGCAAAACATCGGCCAGCCTTACCACCTGCTCAGTGGGCCATCCACCACTCCCATCCCCACGGCCTGCTCCTTCCCACCTTGTTTACTACAGCGGCATGTTCTTTCTCTTACAATATAGCTTCCTCTCCCCTATCACAACAGTCTTTTTTTTAAAGTCTCTCTGTATCTTTGTCTAGATTTATTTTTGACATCTTGTAGCAAAAACAAGTAGGCAGAACGGAAGGGGTGTTATTGATAAGGTATTGTTCAATTATTTGAACCGTTTCTGAGGTCCATGCCAAAAATTACATAGTTATCAATCAACAACTGTTGATTTTTAAAGCAATTTGGCTCTCAGCTTCTTTAAATCTTCCTTCAATTTTGTTGAAAGCCAAGAATTTGGAAACATCTAGCTTGCAAAAGATGCATTACTCCATCATTTGAGTCATTCACTTCCTTGACAGCTGACACTATGTTTCAAAGTATATTCTTTCCAGGTGCAGGAGCCTTCCTGTCCTAGCAATACACCATAGTAGGTTCAGGTAAACGAAAGGAGAGTGGACTTAAAAGGCAGCTGGAAAGGTGGGGCCTGTATAACGTGGGAGAATCACCATAATGCCTAGACTACAGCCAAGTTCTCAGGCAGATCTAGTTAAAGAAAAAGTATACACAGAACTTGAGGATCTGGAAGCTCATTTTTCTTAAAACTAGTTGTCTCCTTTCTCTATCTTCACCGAAGCAGCCATTTCGCTCTTGCCCCCTGCTAGTGCTTTAAAGAGCCTCCCGCTTTGGACCGATCAACACTATGAATCATAAAAAAGGTGGGCAGACTTCAAGCTCAGCTCAGGAATGGATTCAGCAGTACACCTCAGCTTATAGAAAGAATGTGATGCCTACACTGGTAACAGCTAATGACAAAACAAAGCCCGCTCAGTTTTCTTTTTTTTAAATAGCTGTGATATTACTGGAGTGGAAGAGATAAACTTAATTAAAATAAAGGGGGAATCCCAGGACCTAGGTTTTCCTCTCGACCACCTTCATAATTATTCATCCTTTGGCAAAAGCCGAAGTTCCCACATCAAGCGCTGAATAGCTGATGATGAAAGTGATAATGGTCTTATGGAAATCAGCACAAACTGCCCAAATGAGAGCAAGTAAAGGCTATTTATTAGGAGCTTGCCATAGCAAGAGTCAGCCACTGTTCACTTGTGTTTTGGCAGACACTCAAAGGCAGGCAGAGGAGTGGGAAAGCTTTAATAGCAGAAAAAAGGGAAGGCTTTGGGTATGCCCTCATTGGAAGGTTTGGTGTGAGGAAGCTGCAGGTAGACTAACTAGAAGTGGAATATCCTGTGTGTTTGGTGAGGGGTGCATATTTGGCTTTCTCTACTAGGTCCTAAGCTGGAGGTGGGGTCAAAAATTAGTAAAGCTTTCAAATGTCACTCAACTCCTGGACATTTGGAGCCAATTGTTACAAAGGTTAGTTGGCTTTCTGGACTGTTTGCTAGAGATAGAAATCTGACTTCCTACAAATGTAACTTCCTACAAAAATGACTTCCTGGGCTGGTTACTACAGATAATGGGTTAATTTCCTGGGCTGCTTGCAGCAGAACTTGGGGCAGATTTCTATTTTTATGTGTAGTCTGGTTTGTGGTTACTGTTGCATTCACCGATGCGAGAAACAGATGCTCGGAAACTTTCAGGATTCAAAGATGTTACTTTATTGGCCAAAAGTTTTAACCTGCGCAGGGGCGGACTCTCAGAGTGTCCGGAGACACAATGCTCAGAAGAGCTACAGACGAGAGCGAGAGCCGCGCCTTACGCTTATAGGCTAGTCTTTTTATACACTCGGGCAAGCAAGCAAGCATATCACAGAAGCAGATGTGGCTGTTAGCTATTGGCAGTTAAGGGGATGTGGGGGTTGACTATTGGCTAGTATGGGGAAGTCAGTAAACTCTTTGTTCTGAGGCGGATGCAACTTGTTATCCCTTAGTTTCAGGAAGTGGCAAATTTGAACTAATACATCTCCTTAAATGGTAGTCTACCCTATTCCTTTGTTCCTGGACAGCCAGACCGCATGGGGGCTGTCCCTTTATTCTTCTCCAAGTTTCGTTCACAACAGTTACTTTCGGTGTGTATATTCAGTCTCTCAGTCTAGATATACTAGAAATTTTTGATGTGACATCAAAGAATGACAGTAAAATTTTTTCTGGCTCTTGAAGCTCACACAGAGTCAATTTAACAACTCATCTCTATGGCCTCAAAGTTGTAGAGAAGCAGAGAATATTATCTACAAATATTTATGTAATAGGAAATTTTGCATATTAATAATACTGTTCGTTCATCATTTTTCCATCAATTAACTCTTTTTAATTTATTGATTTTAGAGAGAGGAACGGATGGGGGTGGAAAGAGAGAGAGACATTGATTTGTTGTTTCACTTATTGATGCATTCATTGGTTGATTCTTCTATGTGCCCTGACTGGGAATCGAACATGCAACCTTGGCATATTGGGACAATGCTTTAACAACGGAGCTATCTGGCCAGGGGATCTATCAATTAACTTTAAATTTTGCATTTACTTCAAAGAGTTTTGATTAAATACGAAGCATAGATATGGTTTGGAGGATTATTTTATTATTGTTTTTATTTTTTATTTGGGGAGGGAGGTTCCCCCCCGCCTTTTTTTTTTTTTTTTTTTTTGGTAAATATGAGCTTGCACAAGTGGGTATGTGTGTATATGTAGTGAAGAATAAATTGGAAAATATTTCTATTGATTGTCCTCCTTCCCCTCTCCCAGGGACAAAATTTACATTTGTTATGTTTTTGCCTAACCATGCAGAGAATCACTGAAAAGTGTCTTGTGCTTTGAACATGAAGACATTCAAGACTTGGTTTTAATTTGCTTATTGATTTTCATATTTGAAAAAGCATTTTTCTTTAAGGTATCTTACCATCACCTTTAGTCCAGTTGCCATTTATTTAGTTACACAATCAGACATGGAAGAATTTCTTCACTCTTTTCTTTCCTACTTTTTACCTTGTACACTTCCCTCTCTATTTGTTCTCAAATAGCTTGGTTACCCTTTGGTAATATGCTTCCTGTTCTCTCACCCAGGAAAGAGGTGAGCAGGTTCTTTTTCAAAAAGAACCAGTTAGCACATATTTTAAATTTAGAAGACCATGAAGTCTCTGTTGCAACCAGTCAGTTCTGTCCTTGTAGCATGAAAACAGCCATAGCTGACACAAAAATGAATGAGTGTGGTAGTATTCCAATAAAATTCTATCTACAGACATGGAGATTTTCCTGTGTCACAAAGTATCATTCTCTTTTTAATTTCTTACAACTATTGAAAAATATAAAAAAGCATTATTAGCTATGGGTTGTACAAAAATAGGCAATTGGTCAGATTTGGTTCACAGACTGTATTTTGCCAACCACTGGTCTAGACCAAGAAAGAAACAGGCTAAAATGAGTGGCTGAGACCTCTGTCTGCAAGGATTGTTTGCTTTTCCTGGGTGATAATTAAGACTACCTGGGTTAACATAGCTTAACTATTGGGATGAGAAAACCTCAATATTTGCCACAGGAAATTCTTTACGGAAAGATAAGATGAGAAATCAATAGATAACTTCACTAGTCATTTGGGGGAATTTTTGTGCAGCAACTTTAGGTAAACAATTTAGCCATCCAGGCTGAGAACTCTTCTGTTAGGACAATAGATTGCCTACCTACTACTTACTTGTCAAGTAGTAGTTTACTTTTCACGACTCACTTAGAGATCTTCATCTCACTGTATGCACAAATCCTATTATGTCAGAAACTTTGTCTAATCCCAGTCAATTACCCTTCTTTAAAGACCCATCTACCCCTGGCTCGTGTAGCTCAGTGGATTGAGCACAGGCTGTGAACCAAAGGGCTGCCAGTTCAATTCCCAGTCAGGACACATGCCTGGGCTGTGGACCATGTTTCCAGTGGGAGCCACATGTGAGACAACCACACATTGATATTTCTGTCCCTCTATTTCTCCCTCCCTTCCCCTTTCTCTAAAAATAAATAAATAAACTCTTAAAAGAAAGAAAGACCCATCTAAGCCACTTGAACTCAGACTTTAACACCCTATGTATATTTTCCTCTGACTTCATCCTTCTGAAACATTAACAAGACTATCAAAGTGGTATTCTTCCTTACTATGGTAAAATATAAATAAAAAATAATAAATAAAGCTTTTCTGGATTAACAGGTTTGTCTAGTAGTCTTTTGAAAGAGTTGACAGTTGACCTGAGAAAACAGTTCTACCCTCAGTTTCTGGTTTTCTATTTCCTTTACTGTTTTTTTGGCAGGGGGTGGGGTGGGGAATTTCAAGATGGGCTAACTTATACGCACATAACTAAGTAATTATATGTCGACCTTATCCTGTTTCCTAACCGTTCCTACCAGCATGTGCAAACTTGTCCCTTTTTCAGCAAGGTTGAAATTTCCAATGCCTTTTTTGGTAATCCTTACCCAAGGATATATTTATTGATTTTAAAGAGAAACGAAGAGGGATTGGCGGGGAAGCGGTGAGGAGAGAGGGAGAGAGAGAGAAACATCAATCACTGTCTCCCATAGGCGTCCCCACCAGGGACTGAACCTGCAGCCTTCTGGTGTATGGGATGATGCTCCAACCAACAGAGCCACCTGGCCAGGGCTCACTGTCTTTTTTAAAAGCAGCCTTTATCAAAATATAATTATATAATTAACATATCATACAATTCACCTATATATGATAATATGGGAATATTATATTATTCATTTTTTAAAATGTAGTTAAAATGTGTATATAACATAAAAGATACCATTTTAACCATTTTTAAGTATACACTTCAGTAGCATTAATTAATCATTTACAATGCTGTGCCACCATTACCACTATCTATTTCCATAACTTCTTTATCACCTCAAACGGAAATTCTTAATTATCAAGCAGTAAGACCCCATGCCCCTCCCTCCAGTCTCTGGTAACCTCTAATCTTTTATTCCATGAATTTGCCCACTCTAGATATTTCATGTAAGTGGAATCACATAATATTTATCTTTTTGTGTCTGTTCTGTATTACTTCAGTTAACATAATATTTTCAAGGTTCATTCATGTATCAGAACTTCATTCCTTTTATGGTTGAATAACATTCCATTGTATGGATATACCACATTTTTTAAAGATTTTATTTTTTTGTTTTTAGAGAGGGGAGAGGAGGTAGAAAGAGAGATAAAGAAACACAATGGGTAGTTGGTTGCCTTTCATGCACCTTACTGGGGACCTGGCCCTCAACCCAAGCATGTGCCTTGACCAGGAATTGAACCAGTGACCCTTTGGTTCACAGTCCAGCACTCAATCCACTGAGCCACACCAGTCGGGGCCTCACATTTTGTTTGTTGATGGACATGTGAATTGTTTCCTCCTTTTGGCTGATACAAATAACGCTTCAATGAATACTGGTTTATAAATATCTGGTTAAACCCCTGTTTTCAGTTCCTGGAATTGTTGAGTCATATGGTAAATCTATATTTAGCTTTTGAGGAACTGTTTTATTTACCAAAGTAAATTACATGGCTAAGCCTAAGAACTATAATTTACCAATAGTAAAATGGCAAAGGAGTAAATATTTACTATACAATAATCCAAACTATGTACCAACCATCAATCACTCACAGCTTTTCCATAGACAACTGATGTTATTGTTTTGTTATATTTCATTAATATCCATGCACAAGAAATTATATGTGAGGTATATTATTTTTTACCCTCTCTTTTATATAAATGGTAATATTCATCACAAATTCCTATTACCTAATATAATGCGCTATGTTTAACGTAAATTGTAAGAAATTTGGAACTTTTCTACCTTCTCATTTAGCTCAAGATTATTGCCCTGCCTGGTGTAGCTCAGTGGATTGAGTGCGGGCCTGCAAACCAAAGGGTCACTGGTTTGATTCCTAATCAAGGCATATGCCTGGGTTGCAGGCCAGGTCCCCAATAGGGGACATGCAAGAGGCAACCACATATTGATGCTTCTCTCTCTCTTTCTCCCTTCCTCCCCCTCTCTCTAAAAATAAATAAATAAAATCTCTAAAAATAAAAAAGATTATTGACCCACATACAATCTATCACTGTGCTTTCTGCCAAAATATTCTAATTGAACACTTTAAGTTTGTCTCCTACAGTGTTTTGATATCGGGGAAATTAGTAGCACTTGATTTGGGAGTTTTCACATTTGAAATTGTTGGCCAGGATGACATTTTTTTAAAGGGCAGTGCAGTGGAATATTCAAAAACAGAACTTGGAGATGGGGACTTTTAAGAGATGTTAGCACTCCTACGTGTTTAGCCCATATGCTCCAGGACTCTGTGTTCAAGAATGCTTGGCAAGCAGGCCACCCTGGAAAGTTAAAGACTGGGACTCCCCCTGAGCAAATGTATCTGCATTCCCAAATAAGAGCAAAATAATGACTCCTTCCAAGAGACTTACAGATGCCTTTTCCCGGAAATGTTTGCTTATATTCCAGGATAATAAAATAATTTCTCTGGAAGGGAGGATGGGCAGATTTGCCAGCAGCACTATATAAGATTAGAGTCTTCTAAACTCAGACTTCATTTCCTATACTGTACCCCAAAAGCATGTGTAGGTGCCATCTGGACCTCCCCATGTCACCCCATAGGGACTGGGGCTCAGGGAATCAGGGCTATGATGTTACTTGGCTGCTGCCTTTACTGGGAATATACTATCTTTGTTCCTGATGCAGAGGTCTCCTGTTTTCTGCCAGTGTGTAGGTAAAAACTTGTGGCAGGGTAACTTGTTAGCTTGCAACCAAATTAGTATCTCACACCCTTCACAGCTTCCAACTTAACAAGAAGAAATTAGCAAAAGAGTCAGAAAAGAGAGAATATCTGTCTTTTGAATAAATTGAGGTCTCTGTCCCTCCTACAGTGACCCCCTTGCTTTAAGAATAATAGAATTGGGTCAGAGAGATGTGAGGAAGAGGGATAAGAGAAGATACTGCTGGCTTTGAAGGTGGAGCAAGAGGACCACTAGCCAAGGAATGTGGGCAAACTCCAGAAGCTGGAAAGGATAGAGATTTTCACCTAGAGCCTCTAGAAGGAATGCAGACCTGTCAAACCTTGATTCTACCCCATTGAGACCCGAGTCAATCTTTTGAACTACAGAAATATGGGCCTCATCCAATCTGTTGAAGGTCTTAATAGAATAAAAACTGACTTCCCCTGAACAAGAAGGAATTCTGCCAGCAACTGTCTTTGGATTCAAACTGCAACTCTTCCCTGAATTTCCACAGTCATGTGAGCCAATTCCTTGAACTAAATCTCTTTACACACACACACACACACACACACACACACACACACACACACACACGGGTTGGCTATTTGTATGTCTTTTGGGGAGAAGTGTTTGTATTCTGCCCATTTTTTAATTGGATTGTTTTGTTGTTTTTGAGTTGTATGAGCTCTTTATATATTTTGGATATTAAGCTCTTACCACGGGTGTCATTTGCAAATATATTCTCCTATTTGGTTGATTGGCTTTTTGTTTTGTTAATGGTTTCCTTTGCTGTGCAGAAGCTTGGATGGATCTTGAGAATATCATACTAAACAAAATAAGTAAGATGGAAAAAGTAAAAAAAAATATATGATTTCACTCACATGTGAGACACAAAAATGAAAACAAATAAACAAACAAGGCAAACAAACAAAAACTCACAGGCACAGACAACAGTGTGGTGGTTACCAGAGGGAAGGGGGTGGTAAAAAGTAAAGGGGGTCAAATATATGATGATGGTAGGAGATTTGACTTTGGGCAGTAAACAATGCAATATACAGATGATGTATTATAGAATTTTACACTTGAAACATAATTTTATTAACCAATGTCACTCCAATTAATTTAATTTGAAAAATAATAGGATTTAAGAAAGCGAAGCTGGAAATGGAGGGGAATAATCTGCTATCCTTAAGTTCCTGTAAGGTGACATAAGAAGAAATGTGGTCCCCTTAACTGGGGGGACCAAAAAGAGCATGGATTGCCCCTGCTCACATGATGTTTTTATCCTATGAGTACAAAAGACAAACACTTCCTGAAAGGAAAAGGGGGCTTTCTGAAACATCTGGAGAGAGAGTTGTGAAAGTGCCACCCTGGTACTGGGGGAAGGAAACAGTGGGACAAAGCCAGCTGCCACCAAGTATCCCTGAGGCATGAACATACACACTCAGCAGACAAAACCTCTCCTGCATCCAACTTTTCTCCTTTTCCAAAGGGAAAAAAAGCTGTTTTAATATTTACTTCACTTTTTAAAAGATTTTACTTATTTATTTTTAGAGAGAGGGGAAAGGAGGGAGAGAAACATCAATGTGTGGTTGTTTCTTAGATGCCCTCAACTGGGGACTCGGCCTGCAACCCAGGCATGTGCCCTGGCTGGTAATCGAACGAGCAACCGTTTGGTTCACAGGCTGGCACTCAATCCACTGAGTTACACCAGCCAGGGCTGATATTTATTTCAATCAGAACACAAATTTGCATCTGTGGGTGTTGGGAATTGAGGAACACGTGATGATTGGAGGTATTCACCTTACATCATGTGTTCTGTCTCATCCAGGTGTTCTTAAAGGGATCCTGCACACAAACAGTTCTTGGAAATGATCGTGAGTATCCTGGAGTGCTTGACAGGGAGGACCTCCACAAGATCATCTGAGAAGGACTCGGATATCTGAAGGACTAGGAAGCTTGGTAGAGATTGAAGAGCACAGTGCTTGCTCAGGGTTTGGATGTGGTAGTATTAAGACCCAAGGGACAAGCAGTACAGAGAGGCAGGGTAGGGTAGGAAGAGATCTATGATTCTCAAGTGGTTGGAAATTAGTCATATGCCAGACATATCTCAGTGTAAGGTGGTCCAGAATTTTCATAATATGCATTGTAGGTGAAACTGCATAATTTTCATAGTGTGAACTATATTTAATCTCTTCCTCTTCATATTCTGAAATAAGGGATCCAGGATAATATGGAATCTTTTTTTCTTCTGGGTGCTCAAAAGACTTCTAGATACACTCCTGGGGTATCATAAAGCTGATGTCAAGTTTCTAGTGATGGCTCCAAGTTGGTGAATTCTTTTCATTAAGACTTTTTCACTAAAGAGGTCATTTATGCTTCCCAGTTCAGCCTTGATTTAACAAAATTACTTTAATATGTTTGGGGTTTGTTTTTAAGTGCTCATAGTGAGAGGTGAATGGGGCATCTCTTTCTCTGGCACACCAATGGCTATTTGCTTTGCAGCTGGCTTACCTAAAATACCTTGTAGAGACTAAGGGGAAACTATGATTTTAGGAAAAAAGAGGCTTTTGGATCAGAATCAGATTTTCTTCTCACAGATTTCTTCAGATTTTCTTTCTCAATTTTCACTTGAGAAAGGGTCAGGTCCTGCTAGCTAGGAATTTACTTGCTGAAAGAAAGTTAAATGTTTTACATCATCTAAGTCATAAAGGGTATTCCCAGTGATACAGGGAATAAAAAAATAGGTGGTAAGTAGGACCCAAAATTAATTTCCAATATTTTAAAATGAATTTGAAAAATTTAAAACATTGAATTTAACATTAATTTAGCTATAAAAATACTTTGTGCTCTGTAAATTGTTGTCAAAACCACAGTGAAAACTTTTAAATATTGTAGGCATTTTCACTAACATTTATAAAGTGAAAAGACCAACTTCTGAAGCTGTCCAAGCTTTCTGCATGCCAGAGATAATTTGACTTTTCTCTTTAAACATCTGAAATATAAGAAAAGAGAATGTTTATTCCAAAACACTGTCTCAGTAAAACACTTCTACTGGAAGATTACTTCCTTTGTTCTCATTGGTAGAGCCACATTTGGGGACAAATGTAAATCCTTATGTTTTGCTCATATTACAAACCTTCATCTGATTACAAGCATATCGTTTAACTTGTATGTTGCTAAAATACATTCAAACCCACTTCAAAGAACTTCCCACATAGAGCATAAATCTGTGTTTATTGGGATTCTTTAAGTTGCAAATGACAAAAATCCAAGTCAAAGTAGTTAAATTACAAGGGCAATGTATTGGTTTGTTACACTGGAAATTCCATTGGTAGGTATATTTTCAGATGCTTCATAATCCAAGAACACGACCAGTATTACAGTTGGTAATTGCAAACAACCTTTCTATTTATTTTTCTCTCAATTTTTTCCATTCTGGTTTGCTCTATCAATTAGCAAGGTTCTCTCTCAACAGGTGCACTTTTCATCCTCATGTCATCCCAACTCCAAGAGACCAGTACCCATGCCAGCTCTGGTAGATTGTCCACTATACAAAAATATTAGTTGATGCTTCTATATAAATGTTGACTAGAAATTTTTTGTTTTGTTTGTAAATGTTCTCTAGAAAAATGACTATGAGGAAATGATCATCAGAGACTAGATTATCTTCATAGGGAGTTGTGGTAATGCCATCTCTCAAATGAAAGAAATACCTATTGTTGGAGCCCAGGAGGCCTGTGAGGGGTCGAGGATAGGGTCCTGCACCGCAGGTGTGGTGACTGGGCCTGGTTTCCGGCCTCGGGGCTGTCTTGGACTCTGACTGTTCCCTGAACCCTTGATAAACCAGCCGCATATCTTTGGACTGCACGTCATGTACCCGGTAGCAATGTTAGCCTGAGAACATCCCGACTTTAAGGGAGTAGATAAACTTTGTAGGTCAAGGAAATGAGCTACGTGCCAGAAGGCTTCTCCTTTGTTCTCTATGCACTCAAGATTGTATTTAAGCCTGAAGACCGCGCAATAAACTTGCCTTATGCCAGCAGAGCATTTGGTCCTCTCCTATATTCAGTCCCTCGCCCAGCCTCACGACCACCCTTGCCGCAGCGGGCTGCGGCAACCTATTCCACAAATGTTGATTCAGTACCTGCTAATATTCAAGGTACTGGAGATAAAGTAGTAAAGAAGCCAGACACTGTTACTTACTTCATAACTGAAGAAGTGCTGTTAAGTATAGGGTGCTGTGGGGCTTATATAAGATGGGGTCTGGCTTGAGAGGATTTTTTTGAGGAAGTTATGTGTGAGCTGACCTCTGAAACAGCCAATCTAGAAGACTGGGAAGAACAGACTTCTGGCCAAAATGGAGGCATAGGTAGACAAACTGTGCCTCCTCGTACAACCAAAAGAAGGACAACAAAAATTTAAAAACAAGGAACAACCAGAACTGACATAAAATCGAACTGTATGGAAGTCCAACAATGAAGGAGTTAGAGAAGAAACATCCATCCAGATGGTAGGAGGACCGGGGAGGGAAAGGCTGTGGCTGGCAGACCCAGTGAAGCTGTGGATTGTAGAGCAGGGTATGCAAGGCTGCAGCTGGCCAGCAAGGTGGCAGCTGGTGGAGCGGGCGGTCCCACATTCATGTGTGGATAAACCAGGAGGAGCAACTGGGGAGCCAGACAGACCTTGCAACCCGGAGGCCCAGCACAGGGAAATAAAGCCTCAAACCTCTGATTAAAACTACCTGTGGGGGTTGCGGCAGCAGAAGAAACTCCCAGCCTCACAGGAGAGTTCATTGGAGAGACCTACAGGGTCCTAAAACACACATAAGCCAACTCATCTGGCATTCAGCACCAGAAGGGCCCACTTTGCTTGTGGGAAGCAGGGGGAGTGACTGAAATCCAGCAGAGGGTGGAGCAAGTGCCATTGTTCCCTCTCAGACCCCTTCCCCACATACAGGGTTACAACACAGTGATGTTGGTTGCCCCATCCTGGTGAACACCTAAGGCTCCATCCCTTATAGTAGCAGTAAGCACACTGAGACCAAAAAAAAAAAAAAAAAAAAGCCCAAATGAGAGAACAGATCAAAGCTCCAGAAAAAATACAACTAAGCGATGAAGAGATAGCCAACCTATCAGATGCACAGTTCAAAACACTGGTAATCAGGATGCTCACAGAATTGGTTGAATTTGGTTGTAAATTAGAAGAAAAAATGAAGGCTATGCTAGGTGAAATAAAGGAAAATGTACAGGGAACCAATAGTGATGGAAAGGAAACTGGGACTCTAATCAACAGTATGGACCTGGAGGAAGAAACATTCAACCAGAAAAGAATGAAGAAACATGAATTCAAAAAAAATGAGGAGGGGCTTAGGAACCTCCAGGACATCTTTTAACGTTCCAAAATCCGAATTATAGGAGTACCAGAAAGAGAAGAGGAAGAGCAACAAATTGAAAACTTATTTGAACAAATAATGAAGGAGAACTTCCCCAGTCTGGCAAAGGAAATAGACTTCCAGGAAGTCCAGGAAGCTCAGAGAGTCCCAAAGAAGTTGGACCTAAGGAAGCACACACCCAGGCACATCATAACTACATTACCCAAGATTAAAGATAGGAGAGAATCTTAAAAGCAGCAAGAGGAAAGGAGACAGTTATTTGCAAAGGAGTTCCCATCAGACTGTCAGCTGATTTCTCAAAAGAGACTTTACAGGCAAGAAGGGGCTGGAAAGAAGTATTCCAAGTCATGAAAGGCAAGGACCTACATTCAAGATTGCTCTATCCAGCAATTCTTTCATTTAGAATGGAAGGGCAGATAAAGTGCTTCTCAGAGAAGGTCAAGTTCAAGTAGTTCATCATCACCAAGCCCTTATTATATGAAATGTTAAAGGGACTTACCTAAGAAAAAGAAGATAAAAAATATGAACAGTGAAATGATAGCAAATTCACAGTTATTAACAACCACACCTAAAACAAAAACAAAAGCAAATTAAGCAAACAACTAGAACAGGAACAGAACCAAAGAAATGGAGATCACATGGAGGGTTATCAGCAGGGGAGTGGAAGAGGAGAGAGGGGAAAAGGTACAGAGAATAAGTAGCATAAATGGTAGGTAGAAAATAGACAGGGGGAGATTAAGAATAGTAGAGGAGATGTAGAAGCCAAAGAACTTATATGTACGACCCATGGACATGAGCTAAAGGGGGAGAATGTGGGTGGGAGGGGGTGTGCAGGGCAGAGGGAAATAAAGTGGAGTAGGAAATGGGAGAACTGTAATAGCATAATCAATAAAATATATTTAAAAAAAGAAAAAAAAGAAGACTGGGAAGAATATTTCAAGGAGAGGGGACATTATGTGCCAAGGCTCTTAAGTAGATGAGAATGACACATTCATAAATGTGGTTCCAATTTTGAAAGCAGAGAATAGTATGCAGTGAAGACAGAAAGGTAGAAAGGGGAAGATCAGACAGAGTCTTGCAACCCTTGTTAAAGATTTTGTTTTTTACGCTAAGAAAACTAGGAAATCTGAATGGTGTTAATGAAAATAATGATGATGATACCCCATAGCTCTTCAATACTTGTGTTCCAGTTACCATTCTGCAAATTTTATAACCATTGTTATTTAATACTCTGCAGAAACTATGAACTAAGTATTATTATCTCTTACTTTATACATAAAAAAATTGAAACATAGAGAAGTTAATGTTTTTCCCGTTTATCGCAAATTTTGCAAGTGGTAGAACCATGATTTAAAACAAGGAAATCTAATTTTAGGGTCATAACAAAACATTATATGCTTATCTTGTATCTCACTACCTCAGTTCTGGAATCACTCATTTTCCCAGTTAAAAGCAATGATTCTTTTTAGTGGGAAATAGCATTTAGAAAGTACCATCTGGACATCAGGTTTGCTCAATGCTTCTAAAGTATCATTGCTTCTAGGTCATTTCAGTGAGTGAAATTAGGAAGTGATATAGTTTTTAAATCACGGGTTGATATTGGTATTGCCAGTTCAAATATACCATTGTGATTTTCTCTTATTTTATTTTTGTATCTTATTTCTCTTACACTTGTCTTATTTTTGTTTTAAAGAAAACAGATATTATTGCCCACCAATTAAATGTATTCCAACATGTATTTTTCTACATAATTTATTATGAAGCGATCAATGTTAACAAAAATATGTTCATTATTTGCTTCAATTCATGTCTTCCAGACTAAGTCTTTGTTTTTCCCTCTGAAATAATGCCACTGAGGCAATGAAGGATTTTAAAACATCACAGCTTAGAACTTGAACATTCATCTGCTGCTACCTATATGCTGGAGAAGCTCAGCACCTGGCTCACAGGCACTGCTGGGTCCATATGATTCACATGGCTAATGATATCTCAAGAGGCTTCCTCACTCTGGAATCAGGCGGGGGATGGGGGGAGTTCTTAAACTTTATTCTTAATGTATTCTCTTATATGCTTTATCCTAGTATACGTGTGTATGTGTGCATATACACAATAGTTATGTATAGTCTTTAAAAGTCAATGTCATGAAGAACAAATAAACAAAGAAGGTGGCACTAATGTTCTAGATAAAGTGACTAAAAAGACCAGACTACCAAATACAATGCATGAACCCTGATTAGATTTTGGTTAGGAGAAAAAGAAAAAACAGCAATAGAAGGCTTTGAGGACACTTGGGGAAATTCGAATATGGACTAGACCAGTGATTTTTAGCTGGTGTACAAGAATTTTTTAAACATGCAGTATCTGACTATTTAGTGAGGCACTCACCTCTTCTCCTTAGATTGTCAAATAAAAAATGACAGCAGACAACACAACAGCAGCCATCAGGTTGAATGATGCCCTGTCTCGAGCTATAAATATAAAGGTCATATAACAGAGTTGCAGCTTATTGGTCACATTGCATAATAAGGTTGCATCTAATTGGTTAATTCTTGGTACCAGAAATTCTTATTTACAAGTATAGGAACCTGATTTTTTAAAAAACCACTTTGGAGCAAAATGGGTAGATAATTACTATTTTTTGTAAATCAATTAAAATTATACCTATTTTTTCCATCAGATCAGCAAAAAATATATTTTACGGTGTGCTACAGAATGTTAGTAATTAGTTTATGTGTGCTGTAAGATGAAAAAGTTGAAAATCACTGGACAAAATATTAGATGGTATAGAATTATAGGTAACTTTCTTTGGTGGGATAACAGATTGTGGTTATGAGGCAGACTCCCCTAAAAGATGCTTGCTGAGCTATTTAGAAGTGAAGTGTCATGGTATCTGCAACTTATTAATGGTTAGTTTTTTTTAAGCATACACACACACATACACTAAATGGAATAGTCTCCTTTCTAAGTGGAAAATGGCTGATTTCAGGTGTGAGGCTGGGAGATGTCAAATAAAAACAAATCTAGACTGAGAGGAATTTAATTAGAAAGAAAGACTATTGCAATGAGGAGAACCATCTGACCACAGAAATCTGCAAGCATTTAAAACTCAAGCAGAAAACGGTTTATCTTTTATAAAGTAAAGGAAGGGAAACAGAGATAAGCAAAATCTTTTAAGGGGAAGTTAGATAAGTGAGAGAAAAGACCAGTGGGGTCTGACAGGAAAGGGGTCTGGCTATTGTCAGCTGATTCCCAGGAAAAGCTGATAAGGGGGGCATGTTTCACTGTTTTGTGTGTGTAATTGCTCAGGCTTGGGCCAAGCAGAGTTCAGGAGACAGTAGGAAAAAAGAAGAAACCGAGGACTAAAGTTTGATCAAGACAAACCAGAGGGTAAAAAATGGGTTATTGGGAACACCTGGTCAGAAAATACAAGGTGACCTCAGAATGTCTTGATATGACCCTAAAATTAGATTCCCTAGTTTCAAATAATGACTCCACCACTTGTAAAGTTTGTGAAGAAGACACAATGAAAAAATCACACACACAGACAGTAAAACAAATATGACAAAATTAACAGTAGGAAGGTCATGTAGATGTCCATTGTATTATTTCAATTTTCCTGAGTGTTTAAAAGGTTTTTTTTAAAGTTGGGGGAAATACGCCTAAAAAATACATATTTTACAAGAAATTTCAAGTGCTTAGAAATAAGTGTAATAAAAAGTGTACAAATGTTGTTTGGAAAATAATTATAAAAGCTTATTGAAATGCACGAAAGAAATCCTAAATAAGTGGGAACACCATGTTTTTGGGAAAGGGCCAATATCTCTACAGTCTCCCAAGATTAACTTATAACTTGAGCAACTGACTCTAAAATTATTATTGAAGAACAATGGCAAAACACAAACACTTTTTAAAAAAGTGTAGTATAAGCAATAGATTTTTTAAAAAAAATGGACCAGTGGAACAGAAATGAGAGCCCCGAACAAAGTCCCTTGCATGTGTAGAAACATGACTTACGATAGGAAGGCACTATAGGTCAGTAGACAGCTCCTGACTCGATGTTGCTGAAATAAGAGTAATAGGTAAATTAAATCCCTAAATATGAAAGGCAAAATTATAAAAATTTTGGAAGGAAAAATATTTTAAGACTTTAAAGTAGGCACATTCTTCTTAAAAATGTATAAAAACACTTAACAAGAGATTGATAAATTGAACCACATTAAAATTAAGAACATCTATTTATCAGAAGACACCATAAAGTAAAAACAATCTATAAACAAAAAGAAAATGAAAGGACAAAGCCAGTGCCATTTGCTGTTGTGGCACCATTTGCCTTGCAGGCCTATGACCTTGTTAACCACAACTGCTGTTTTACTCTTTTGAGCTTGTGGCCCCGGGGCTGGAAAATACAGAAAAGCAAAAACAGAACGTGACTAACCACTCCCTACAGTCACAGGCAGACGATAACATTGGAACAAACTGCAGCCTTCTATTACCACATCCCAACAGCCCAGGGGCCACACAACAGCAATGCCCTCACCCTTTTTTAATCCAATAAAAGCTCAAAGCCCCCAGCCCTCAATGCTGGTGTATCTCTCCACACCATGGCCCTCTGCTTTCTTGGAGCTTGAATAAAAGCTTTACCTCTACACTTTCTTCTCTTTGTGAATTCTCTCACAGTGCACGTCACCAACCATCCTAACAGAAAATATCTGCAAATCATATGACTGAAAGCATTAATCCAGGAAACGTAAAGAATTTCTACAACTAAAAAAGAAAAATAAGGTGGCATATTTGCGATCGTGCTCCCTGGCCTATGTCAGTTTGACTCAATTAAAGTCACACAAAAATTCTCTAAATGCGTAAGTTAATTAATTAATTAATTAATTAACAAAATGAAATAATGGGCAAAATGTCTTTAATAGAATAGGAACCATAAGCATATGAAAACAATGTTCCATGTCACTGCAAATGAAGGAATGAAGATTAAAAGCATAATGAGAGCATCTCTTAGGCACTGGATTTGCAGAATTTTTTTAATCTGATGATACTAAGTGTTGGTGAGGATATGGAATAATGAAAACTTTCATCCAATGCTGGTGGGAAGTGGTACAGCCATTTTGTACAGTAGTTTTGCATTACAGAGTAAAGTTGAACAGGCGCATAAACTAAAGCCCAGTAATGCTGTTATGGAGAAATGAAACGACCAAGACGCAGGGAGTTGGCGAAACACGACCCTTTATTACACTCGAGGTCCCAGAGGAGGCAGTCTCCAAATTCTGGGCCCCGAGCTCAGGCAGAATCTTCCCTTTTAAGCACTATCTCTTCCTGATTTTTGCGGCAGAAACGGTTCACTGAAGTGAGATATGGAAGCTTATCTCTTCTGGTCTGCGTGGCAGATGCGGTTGTAAATTTTAAACTCTTTCTCCCTCCCTTCCTCCTTGGGGCTCCCCTTTGATCATTCTCTTTCTCTCTCCCTCCTTGGGGCCCCCTTTGATCATTCTCCCTCTCTCCCTCCTTGGGGCCCCCTTTGAGTCTGTTTTTCTTTTCTTTCTTTTTTTTTTTTTTTTTGAGTCTGTTTTTCTATATCAATGATACATCCTACATCATATCCCAGAGTTTTGCACATGAGCATCAGGTGACATTACAAGAATCTTCTAAGCAACATTGTAACAGACCCCAACTAAAAACTACCTCCTGTTAATCAACAGAATTGTTAAATTGTGGTATATTCACCAATGGAATAAAGAAGAGAAATTTGAATGAATTACAGATACTCACATCACATGGATAAATCTAAAAATGCATGAGACAAACAGAATTCAGAATAATATGTGTGGTATGATTCCATTTTATTATGCTTAAAAACAGGCAAAATGAAACAACGTATTGTTTAGGAATGTACACACGCTATAGAGAAATAAAAAATAAAACAAGATTCTGAATCAAGGACTATGCAACCTCAGTGAAGTACACCAGGCGGTCTTTAAATAGGCTGACCATGCATCCTGATTTGCCTGAGAAGGTGCTGGTTTTACATCTCTTGCTGTATCCTGTCCATTAAGCACACTTTTCACTCTCAAGAGTGTCCTGCTTTAGAGGAAAAAAATTATATGGTTATCTTTCTTAAAGATAATGTTATGGTTTTTGTTTTTAACCAACATAGTGGCCTTTGAAACCAGTCTTGTACAGCTTATAAATATTTATTAGGAGTGGGTTCCTTTAAAAAATATATTTTATTTATTTTTAGAGAGAGGAAGGGAGGGAGAAAGAGAGGTAGAGAAACACTGATGAGTGAGAGATACATCAATCGATTGCCTCTTGCGTGTCCCCTACTGGGAACCTGGTCCACAACCCAGGCATGTGCCCTTACTGGGAAGTGAATTGGCAACCTTTCAGTTCACAGGTGGGCACTCAATCCACTGAGCAACACTAGCCAGGGCTGTTTTATTTCTTAAGCAGAATGGATATATGGGTGCTTATTAGTATTAAACTATAACTATATCTATCTAGCTATCTGTATAATATTCACAGCTTTGTATGAATGATATTTCACAATAAAATATTAAAACTAAAAACAGTGGGATAGAAATTCTACATCAAAATACAATAGAATTGCCAGGAAATAAGAAGGTCATTAGGGTCTGCCCAACAGTCAGGTTTAGAGTTTATGAATTTGGAGTGGTACCAACATGCCTGGTTTTATTTTCTCCACTAGGGCTTGAGTAAAGGCCACCCAGGTGTAAGAAAAGAAAAAGCAGATTATTGGGCTTATCTAGGGTTAGAGTATTGCCAGCAAGTTATAATAGGAGGACAGGGGATGAGGAGTTTGACACTCACGAGGAACCATAGCATCATGGAGCTTTTTCCTTGGTCTTTCTTTGCCTCAGCTTTTGACACTAGTCTCCAGTTCTGATTCAATAGGGAAAGTCACTTTCAGCATCTTATTATAGATGCATAGATGGTAAGTGAAGCCACGAAAGTTGACGAGAGTCTAAAGAATTGTAAAGGTGACTGAGAAGTTCTACTTATGTCCTTTATGTTGCATTCACCGACGTGAGAAACAGATGTTCGGAAACTTTCAGGATTCAAAGGTGTTACTTTATTGGCCAAAAGTTTTAACCTGCGCAGGGGCGAACTCTCAGAGTGTCCGGAGACACGATGCTCAGAAGAGCTACAGACGAGAGCGCACCTCATGCTTACAGCTAGGCCTTTTTATAAACACAAGCAAGCAAGCATTTCACAGAAACAGAAGTGGCTGTTAGCTATTGGCTATCTTTTGGCGCTCGCGGGATCTATACATTGCAGGGTTTGGGGAATGGGAAATTTAAACCTAAACATCTCTTTAAATGGTAATCTGCCTCCAGTTCTTTGTTCTCTGTTCCTGGACAGCCAAATCTCACAGGGACAGTCCTTTAGCTATTTTCCTGGTTCCAACACTTTATTGAGTCAACTCATAATGAGATTGATAAGATTTTTAAAATGGTATGGTGTATTTGAAAGTTGCTGAGAGTAGATCCTAAGAGTTCACATTACAGAAAAAAAAAACTTTTTCTTTTTTGTATTTATGACATGATGTTAATTAAACTTGTGGTAAACATGTCAGAATATATGTAAGTCAGATCATTATGCTGTACACCTTAAATTTACATAATGCTGTATATCAATGATATCTTAATAAAACTGGAAAAATTATTTTTAAAATGTGATTATGGCCCTGACTGGTGTGGCTCAGTTGGTTGGGCATTGTCCAGCAAAGAGAAGGGTCGCCAGTTTGATTCATGGTTGGGGTGCATACTTGGGTTGTGGGTTCAGTAGTTCCAGGTCATGTGCATATAAGAGGCAGCTGATCGATGTTTCTCTCTCACATTGATGTTTCTCCCCATCTCTTTCTCCCTCCCTTCCCCCTTTTCTAAAAATAAATTAAAAAATGTGATCATGTACTAGCAGTGATGGGAAAACCTTAATGAGCCATTGTAGAATCATGTCTTGAAATATTCTATGTTGGCTAACTGTGTCCAGAGTTGCAATGCAAAACATATTTCACGAAGGGCAAGAGGTCCTATGTTAGGTAAATGCATATGAGGAAGAAAGAAACAATTAGAAACTCTACATAAGAAACATACAAACAGTGAGCATGGGCTGCGAACCAAAGTGTCACTGGTTCGATTCCCAGTCAGAGCACATGCCTGGGTTGTGGGTCAGGTCCACAGTGGGGGCCATGTGAGAGGCAATCACACATTGATGTTTCTCTCCCTCTCTTTCTCCTTCCCTTCCCCTCTCTCTAAAAATAAATAAATAAAACCTTAAAAAAAAAAGGAAACACAAACAAAGGAATTCCGGGGGGCGGGGGGAGTCATCTACCATTTCCCAGACAAAAGAAGCATCGAAGATAAGGAGGTGAGGCCGATGCACGAATGCCTTCTATAGTCCCAAGAGACCCAACTGAGCTCAGAACCTGGCTTATGATGGCTTTTTTGGTTGAATACAGCTTTAGAGTCAGCAACAGTGACCCACTGGAATCCTTCTGAAAACATCACATTCACTGTTTCCTGCTTCAAAGGATTTCCCAACACAGCATAGCACTTCCTCTCCAGTGGTCCTCAAACTGAGATGTGTACCCTTGGGAAAACTCGAAGACTTTCCTGATGTATGTAGGCACAAATTGCTTAGGAACCAATTTCTGAGTCTCAACTTCTGTTTGTACTCTCATAAAACTGACCTGCCTGGGAAAAGATCTGTGATCAGCTAGTACTCTGATCACCTTTCTCCCAGCATACAAATCAAGGCGTACTTCTCACCCATCCCAAATGTGTATGGTGTGTAGAGTGTGGGGGTGGGGAGCTATAGAAATGCTCTCTGAAACACAAAATGAAAGGGCTATTGAGCCTTATTTTATCCAGATATTCAAATGAGTAACTTATATCTTTACTAATGAGCTGTTTATCAATTACTGCATAGACAGTTACCCCAAAACTTAGTAGCTTAAAACAACAATAAACAATAAACACAAGCTCCCCAGGGTCTTCACTTGTAGTGGAACAGGGCTTCCTCACCAGACTGAAGCATCAAGAGATGTGCAGTAAATCTTGGCCTCAGACGAGGCAAAAGCAGAAGTTCCCAGTAGGGTTTTTGTCTATCTGATCATATAATCAAGGCATTTGATCTAACTGGCTAGGCTAGTCAAAAAACATGGGTAAAGAAACTGATCTTGTGGTTAACCAGGGGAGATTCAGATTTTAAACAACACATCATAAGTTCCACTATTCTCATATGGATAAAACCAAATATCCTCATATCCTCAGAAAACAAATATCCAGGCCTCCCCAAAGCTGTATATCAACCTTTTGTCCATCCACACATTCCCAATACATGACTTTTCTTTAAGGACCCTTGGTGCAAATTTGGAAAATTTGAGGGTTTTACATGCATTAAGGAAATATCTAGATGCATGTGACTCAGGCTTACTTGGGGATCACTCACTCAGTGTTTATTATATAGTATTCTATAGGCAGTTGTTGAGAGAAAAGAGGAAGGAAGAAAAGGGAAGAAACATAAAGAGAAATCATTGTGAGCCCCATTTCCCTGTCTGCTTCTATAACTTTCCTCTACTAAGCATTTTTACTTCCTCATCTACATTGTAGTTCTACTCTCAGCTGTTCGAACTTCCCTTTCCTAAACAGGTCAGTGTGACCTTGATATCCAATCCAAACTGAGCTTTCTGATATTTGTACTCTCTGTTTCCCCCTTCTGACACTGATTGTATGCTCATTTTTCCTTTTTAATATTGTATTTGTTTATTTTTAGAGAGAGGGAAAAGGAAGGAGAGAGGGAGACATCCATGTGTGATTGCCTCTCGTGTGCCTCCTACTCGGGACCTGGCCCGAAGCCCAGGCATGTGCCCTGACTGGGAATCAACCTGCAACCTTTTCGTTCACAGGCCAGCACTCAATCCACTGAGCCACACCAGCTGGGGCTATGCTCATTTTTCTTATTCCTGTATGTCTAGATGCTGAGCTCCTGTTGGGTCATCTCTCAGTTCATCCCAAGACAGAAGTTAACCTTTCTGTTCTAGAAGATGGATAGGCATGATATGTCATCTCAAATTAAAAATAAACACTTGCCCTGGCTGGTGGGGCTCAGTGGATTGACCACTGGTCTGCAAACCAAAGGTCTGCCGGTTCAATTCCCAGTCAGAGCACATGCCTGGGTTGCAGGCCAGGTCCCCAGCTGGGAGTGCATGAGAGGCAACCACACATTGTTTCACTCCCTCTCTTTCTCCCTCCCTCCTCCTCTGTCTAAAAATAAAGTCTTTTAAAAATAAAAACTCTTTTTTCCTAAGATAATAGGTTAAAACTACTTTGTAACCTTCATTATTTACGTGATCCTTTTTATGAATGATTCAATGTACTTCACTAATATTTTCTTTGCAATCTGGATTTTCTCAATATGTTTGTTCTCACTTCCTTGGGCATATTGAATTTTAGTACGTGAATCTTGTTGATAAAGATGGTTCTAGAATGATAACTCTCTTTAAGATATCATCTGTGAAGTAAGTCAGTCCAGCAGGTCTAGTTGCTAAGTTCTCACATCTTCAAGCATTCTGGAACCATGACAGACCCTTGGCCAACCTGCAGGAATGTGGTCTTCCGAATATTCTTTAGGTAGGCAAATAATTCATGATTTACAGTGTACAGCTGGAGCAATGTACAGTGCCATACCAGCTTGCCAATTTGCTTAGCACAAAATCCAGATTGCTGATGTACACCTGCTTTCATAGCTGAGGTTCTGAATTTTGGTTGCTGTCAGTGGTAGCATGGCAGGATATGAGAGCAGTCCCCACAAAAGACTCACATTCTGAATCCTGAATGGGCTTCTCTGAGCAGAAACATTCTACTTATGACCCTGTAGTTTGCTTCTAGAGAGAAAGCGTGTCCTGTGTGGTTTCAGATAAGGTAGGACTCAGAATATGAGTTGGTCCTCTCTAGACACCTACCACCTGATACATGTTTTTTCTTGCTGCTTTTGCTCTGTAGCCTATCCTGCAATAAAGCTTTAGCTGTGAGTTTAACCTGCTTTTGAGTCATGTGAGTCTTCTGGCAAATCATCAAACTAGGGGTCATCTTCGAACCCCTCAAACACCATCTATTCCAACGCACATATATGTTGCCTTTGTAATGTCTCTGCTAACTAGTCATCCCGTCTCTATATAAATATGTCCAGTAATGGTGAATTCACTATTTCTTGGTAGCATATGGATTTAGAAATCATTTGACTTTGATAACTATGTAATGCAATATTCCCAACTAAAAACTAAACAGAAAAGTTGAGTGATAAACAAGATATTTTTCTTAGATATGGTATTTTATTTCAGAAGTCAGAAGAGCCTCAAGTAGGTAATTGTGACCTTTTTTTAAATCAGAGATTGTATCTGGAAGTATGAAAGAAAAATTCTACCTCTAATGGCAATCATGAAAAAAAAAAGACAAATAAGAAGTATTGAGGAGGATGTATGGAAATAGGAGGCCTCATACAGCTCTGGTGGGAATGTAAAATGGCACAGCCACTGTGGAAAACAGTTAGGCGGTTCCTCAAAAGGTCAGACCTGAAGCGACCTATGACCCAGAAACTACGCTCGTAGAAAAAAAATATCCAAGAGAAATGAAAACATATGTTCAAACAAAAAACTGTACATGAATGTTCATAGCGGCACTCTTCATCATAGCCAGAAAGTAAAAATAGCCCAATCAACTATGGGCTATTACCTATCAACCGATGAATGAATAAATAAAATGTTATATCTATACAATGAAACATTATTCAGTAATACAAAGAAATGAAGTACTTATACATGATACAACATGGATGAAGCTTGAAACCATGTTAAAGGGAAGGAGTCAGTCACAAAGAACTATATGACATGTGATTTCATTTATCTCAAATGTCCAGAATAGGTAAAACCACACAGACAAAAAGTAGATTGGTGGTGACCTAGAGCCTAGGTCTTGCGGCGGCAAGGGGTGACTGCCAGTGGTTATAGGATATCTCTTTGGGATAATGAAAATGCTCTAAAATTGATGATAATCATGGTTGCACATTCTTTGAATACACTAGAAACCATTGAATTATATACTTTAGTTGGGTGGGTTCTATGGCATATGAATTACATTTCATATTTTTTTAATATGTTATTTTTTTAAAGGCAACTACTGGATCCTTCAATTCATTATTTCTAGTCTAACAAAAACACGTGTAGTTATTATGGAGCATTATGTGTTATTAATAGTTTACAAGCATAAATAACTCAAATAAAATATTTTAAAGTTATATGCTGCCAAAATCTCTTGTTAGTTGTTAATTTTAACTAGATAAGACTATAGACTCTTAGTTAAAAATAAGAAATCTAGCAAAGTCATAGGCCTTTTTCCACATCACATGTGAGAAAGAAGACTAACAAATGATTTTCTGATTTGCAGAGCAATCTTACAAGAACTAATACTACTTACACATGAAGAGATATTAATGACAACGTTACTAATAAGACAACACATTATTAAGTGGAAAAACCAATCAGAATTATAAGCTACACGAAAGGAGCTTGTATAGTTTATCTGTCAATTTCCAGGAGCACAGGGTGTCATGGTACCAAACCTCAGCCAAACTATGGTTAATGAGATTGTCTTGTGCTTCTAAGGCATTGAGACAAGGTGTATCAGACTGCGAGTAGATGGAGAAAAGGGAACTTTCATGCATTGTTGGTAGAATTGCAAAATGGAGCAGTCACTATGGAAAACGGTATGGAGGTTCCTCAAAAAATTAAAACCAGAACTACCTTATGACCCAGCAATTCTACTTCTGGGTTTTTATCTGCAGAAATCCAAAACACTAATTTGAAGAGACATATATGCATCCCTATGTTCATTGCATTTTTTATAGTAGCCAGGATATGGAAGCAACCTAAGTGCCCATCAATAAATGATTGATGAAAGAAGATGTGGTACATATATACAATGGAATATTACTTGGCCATAAAAAAGAACGAAATCTTATCATTTGCAACAACATGGATGGACCTAGAGGGTGTTATGCTAAATGACATGAGTCAGACAGATAAAGACGAATACCATATAATTTCACTTATATGTGGAATCTAAAGAACAAAATAAATGAACAAACAAAATTGAAACAGATTCATAGACACAGAGAACAAATTGATGGTTACCAGATGAGAAGGGGGAATAGAAGGCTGGGTGAAGACTTCCGGCCAAGATGGAGGCATAGGTAGACACACTGTGCCTCCTTGCACAACCAAAACAAGGACAACAACAATTAAAAAAAAAAAAACAGCCAGTACTAACAGAAAATTGAACTGTATGGAAGTCTGACAACCAAGGAGCTAAAGTAGACACATTCATCCAGACTGGTAGTTGGGGAGCTGGGATGGAGAGGGCTCACAACAGAGGGGCTGGCAGACACTGGGTGCGCAAGGTGACAGTTGCCGGCGGCAGCGAGGCAGCAGATTGTGGAGGGACAGGGCAAGTCCTGTCCCACATTTGCACACAGATAAACCAGGTAAAATGGAGGAGCGAGACAAACCGCCCAACCCAGGGCCCCAGGGCTGGGAAATAAAGCCTCAAAGCACCGATTGAAAACACCTGTGCAGGTTGAGGTACTGGGCGAGACTCCCAGACTCACAGGAGGGTTCGTTGGAGAGACCCACAGGGTTCGAGAATGCACACAAGCCCACCCACACAGGAATCAGCACCAGAAGGGCCCAGTTTGCTTGTGGGAAGCAGGGGAAGTGACTGAAATTGGGCAGAGAGTGGAACAAGCGCCATTGTTCCCTCTCAGACTCCTCCCCCACATACAGCATCACAACCCAGCGACTGGGTTGCCCTGTCCTGATGAACACCGACCCCTCCGCCCCTTACTATGTAACAGGCACAACAAGACAAAAAAAAAAAAAAAAAAAAAAAGCCCAAACAAAAGAACAGATCAAATCCCCAGAACCAATACATCTAAGTAACCAAGAGATAGCCAACCTATCAGATGCACAGTTCAAAGCCCCAGTGATCAGGATGCTCACAGAATTGGTTGGTTTTGCTCACAAATTAGATGAATGAATGAAGGCCACACTAAGTGAAATGAAGCAAAATGTACAGGGAACCAATAGTGATGAGAAAGAAAATGGGACTCAAATCAATGGAGCGGACCAGAAGGAAGAAAGAAACATCCAGTCAGAAAAGAATGAAGAAATAAGAATTCAAAAAAATAAGGAGAGGCTTAGGAACCTCCAGGACATCTTTAAATGTCCCAACATCCGAATTATAGGGGTACCAGAAGGAGAAGAGGAAGAGCAACAAGTGGAAAACTTATTTGAACAAATAATAAAGGAGAACTTCCCCAATCTGGCAAAGGAAATAGACTTCCAGGAAGTCCAGGAAGCTCAGAGTCCCAAAGAAGTTGGACCCAAGGAGGAACACGCCAAGGCACATCATAATTACATTAGCCGAGATTGAAATGAAGGAGAGAATTCTAGAAGCAGCAAGGGATAAGGGGAGAGTTACCCACAAAGGAGTTCCCATCAGACTGTCAGCTGATTTTTCAAGAGAACTTACAGGCAAGAAGGGACTGGAAAGAAGTATTCAAAGTCATGAAAGGCAAGGACCTACATCCAAGATTGCTCTATCCAGCAGAACTTTCATTTAGAATGCAAGGGCAGATAAAATGCTTCCCAGATAAGATCAAGTTCAAGGAGTTCATCATCACCAAGCCTTTATTATATGAAATGTTAAAGGGACTTATCTAGAAAAAAAGAAGATAAAAAACATGTACAGTAAAATGACAGCAAATCACAGTTATTAACAGCCACACCTAAAACAAAAACAAAAGCAAACTAAGCCAACAACTAGAACGGGAACAGAACCACAGAAATGGAGATCACGTGGAGGGTTATCAACAGGGGAGTGTGAAGAGGAGAGAGAGGGAAAAGGTACAGAGAATAAGTCACATAGATGGTAGGTAGACAGGGGAGGGCAAGAATAGTATGGGAAATGTAGAAGCCAAGAACTTATAAATATGACACATGAATATGAATTAAAGGGGGGATATGGGTGGGAGAGGGTGTGCAGGGTGGAGGGGAGTGAAGGGGGAAAATGGGACAAGTATAATAGCATAATCAATAAAATATGTAAAAAAAAAGGAGGCGGGTGAAAAAGGTGAAGGGATTAAGAAGTACAAACTGGTAGATGCAAAATGGTCTTGGGGTGTACAGTACAGGTAGAGAATATAGCTACTAATAATATTGTAATAACTATTTACTGTGCCAGGTGGGCACTAGATTTATCAAGAGGATTATTTAATAAATTATATAAATGTGTAACCATTATGATATGTACACGAAACTAATGTGAAATAATATTGAATGTCAACGGTAATAAAAAAGATAGCAGATTGTCAGTTATTTAACATACCTATCAAGATTTATCACATGCACCTGTCTCCTGGTTTGAGACTGCATCAGGGGTGATCACGTGACCAGATTCCTATAAGAACTCCGGGCCCTGAGACCTAAGTGGGTTTACATGGACAGACTTCTCACACACATTCCTATAATTTACTATGGGAGCAAATGCACTTCAAGGTGGCCCACATGAAGAGGGCCTGGAAGTTTGCACCTAATCTTTCTGGATGTCACCTACACACATGTTTTTTCTGCTGATAACATATTATGTTTGTTGTAATAAACTTTGACCACGATTATAACATGTTAGTCAAAGAAGTCTTTCTAGCAAATCTCCAAACTAGCTGTGTTCTTGGGATCCTCAAAGTTCAAGCATTTCTATGAAGGTTATTTTTGAGGATGTAACAATAAAATTTCTAAGTCTCAGTAGTTTTACAAAACTTTTAAAATTATATTTCCAAGGACAGATTTATAATAATGAGAAACAGAACATGATGGAAATAGTTATGAATGTTCACACCATTTCCATACACAGAAAAAAAACCAATATTTTTAGTAAATATCCACCATTTAACACCTTACAAAATCAGATATTTTGAACATTTAACATCAAAGAAAGCTATCGCTTCCTCTGTGCTATAGGGCAGAGGGGCATATCTTTTATCTCCTTCTGAGACTTCTTTTGTTAATTAGAAAAGCTTACATTGATAAAGCCAAGCTCTGGATTTTCATAGCATTATAAGCAAAAAGCAGGCCCATGGAGATCAATTTTAGTGGCATAAATGCAATAAAGAAATCAATAAGATCTTCCTATAACAGCAAAAATAAAAAGCATATAGCATTATTTTTCCACAATGTATGATCACCTTTTTTTTTTTTAATTTTATTTGTTTTTAGACAGGGGAAGGGAGGGAGAAAAAGAGGGACGGAAGCATCGATGTGTGTTTGCCTCTCACACCACCCCCCTAGTTGGGGACCTGGCCCACAATCCAGTCATGTGCCCTGACTGGGAATCAAACCAGCGACTCTTTCTTTCGCAGCCAGCACTCAATCCACTGAGCCACACCAGCCAGGGCTGATCACATATTTATACATATGACAATAAAGGAAATATCACTAGATAGTTACTCTGTACAAATTTATGGAGATATGTACACATATACCCTAAAAGCTGCTTTATTCTTTTAACACAACTTTAAACTTACATATGCTGTTCTATAAAGTCTGACAAATTTTACTTTGGTATGACAAGAGATATTAGGTAATGAGGTTAAAGATAATAGGTTTGGGTCATGGCCAGGGAATATAAACCTAAGTTGATTTACATATACCTTGTATTTATAACAACAGGGTGAAAATTTGAGGTTGTTCACAAGAATGCATAGTTATCTAAATTCCCTCTGAAATATAAATTATTTACTTTTCAGAAAAAGGTCTGGTTGCTATGGTTCAGTGGATTAAGCACCCACCTGCTAATTGAAAAGTCACTGGTTCAATTCCCAGTCAGGGCACATGCCTGGATTGTGGGCCAGGTCCCCAGTTGCGGGCACATAAGACACAGCCAATCAATGTATCTCTCACATATTGGTGTTTCTCTCCTTCTCTTTCTCCCTCCCTTCCCCTCCCTTCCCCTGCCTCTAAAAATAAATAAATAAAATTTTTTTTTAAAAAGGCCATCTTTCCTATCTAAACACAAATAAACAATAATACATCAAAATAAGTGGCAGATAAGTAAAATAAGATTCTTATGTTGTGATCTTTTGCTTAGTGGAGAAAAATAAGCCTTTCCGAAGACAATAACCGCCCTCATAGGTTCACCAGGTATGTACCTGAAACCTTATTACACGGAACAGAGTAAGGACTACTGGCCTCTGTCAAAATAAAACAAAACAACTGGTGAGATAATCCTCTATTCTGAGCCAGGACATTATTTCACAGATCAGGAATGAGGAAGATTGTTTTTCTTGAGTTTTCAGTTCCTGCTTCTTACTGTCTTCGGGAGTTTTCCCTATTATCTATTTATTTTCCACCTTCATTGAGATATAATTGACATGGACTCTTTTTATTTATCTTGAGGTCATGTGTTTTGTTACCAGGTCTGCTCCTGCAGTGCTGATCCTGGCATGAAAGTTTTTCTTTGAAAGTCTATTTCCAATAGCCGGATATATATCTCTGAGGTCCTTGGCCTTCTAAGTATGATACAAAACCCAGAGGAGATCTTTTTAAATGATAAATTTAACTACTAAAAAAAAAAAATGAATGCATGGCGTAAGTCAGGGACTTACTAACAAAGTCAAACTATAAATGAGAAACACCTGTAAAATAAGAACACCTGGGAACACCCCAGATCCACTAGGTGATTGGCGTATGATATCAGCAAGAAAGGACTAAAGTGTAATTTTACCTAATATTGCTAAAATACAAATTTTACCCTGTCCAAAGATATTTCACAATAAAAACAAAGGTCAGAGGAGATAAGGAAAGGATAGCAAGAGAACAAGATTTTGGCACTGATTACCTGGCAGTATTCAGAGAAATTGATTACTGAGGCAAATACTCTGGTTGGGACATAGTTACATTCTATTGTAGGACAAGGATGGTTTACTTTACGGTTTGGATCAGGAACTTCTTTTTTTTAAATTGAATTTATTGCAGTGACATTGGTCAATAAAATTATATAGGTTCCAGGTGTACAATTCTATAATTCATCAACTGTATATTGTACTGTGTTTTCGCCACCCCAAGTCAAGAACTTCTTAATTTGGATAAACGATATACTTCTCATTGCTCCGCTTCCATTCTCCCCTTAGTAAAATTCTGATTGTATAAATGCTTCTCAGTTACTGTGTTTTGCACACTTCAAGGCCGGGCAGGTTCATGGTATTTGTGCAGATGGATAAATATTCATGGAGCCGTTGGGATGTCTGGCACGCTTTTGTTCACAGGTGGGCGAGCCATGCGCACTGCAAACAGTCTATCTGCATGTCTCATGTTGTGGCCCTTGTTCCCCAGCGTGGCACCCATCACAGCACCTGCCCCCTTGCGTGTCTCTCATCATCATTGCCCCCAGCAGAAAGTTCCTACCTGTTTAAATACTAGAGGGGAACAAAGCTGGAAAACTGCCAGAACATTACATAACGTAACATAATTCTGCACATGTGAGCTCACTTCACATTCTGGGAACAGTTTATCAGATACAGTCTCAAGGCTATGAGAACACTAGTTATCCGGTGCCTCCAAGGCTATGGGAAGACTGCTTGCCTTAGCTACCCAGACCCCTGGATGAGGAAGCCAGACTGCCTCTACTTACCCTACAGTTACCTAAATAGAAGACATGAAAAAA
Source organism: Glossophaga mutica (assembly GCA_039655065.1). NCBI lineage: Eukaryota > Metazoa > Chordata > Mammalia > Chiroptera > Phyllostomidae > Glossophaga > Glossophaga mutica. The sequence goes on along the minus strand of CM077304.1, from coordinate 39,436,478 downwards.
TACATAATTTTCACCATAAATTTTTTTAACAGATGCCCTGGTTTAGAAACAGTTTCTTGTGAGTTTGGTTATCATGGTATTCATAATGCCTGTTCAATTCTGTATTCATTAACAATTTTAAATTTCCACATCTGTGAGTTCAGGACCATACTCTGTACATTGATGACCCTAATTAGCAATTTCACTTTGTGAGTCCTTACCCAAGTAGCCAATTGATCTCAGATATAACTGTTTCAGTTAGCCTTTGTTGTTTAACAAACCACTCCAAAATTGGTAGCCTAATGCAGTATCCATTTATTGCTCATAGTGCATTGCAATTTGGTCTGGAATCAGCTGGGTAGTTATGCTGGTCTTGCCTGGAGTTACATGGCTACAGTAACCTCTGTAAGAATGTCTCATTCACATACCTGGCATTTATCCTGGCTGTCAACTGGTGCTCCTCAATTTCCAGTAGGCTAGACTGAGCTGCTTTTATGATAGTCTCAGAGCAGCATACAAAGACAGCAACAGCAGAACTACAATGCTAATATTTAGAAGTAATATAACATTGCTTCTGCATTTTATTGGGCAAAGTCACAAGATCAGTTGGAGTCAAGAGGTAGATGTGATGGTTAATATTGTGTCAACTTGGCTGGGCTAAAGGATGCCCATATAGCAGGTAAAATTTTATTTCTGGGGGTGTTTGTGAGGATATCTCTGAAAGAGATTAGCATTTGAGTCAGTAGATGAATAAAGATTATCCTTACCAAGGTGGGTATCATCCAATATATTGAGGACCCGAATAAAACAACAAGGTAGGGTGAATTTGCTCTCTCTGCTTGAGCTGAGGTATCCATTTTCTCTTGCCCTCAGACATTGACACTCTGGGTCTTGGGTGTTCAGACTCAGACCAGGACTTACACCCCAACCCCCAATATTTAGGTCTTCAGACTAGGACTAAATTGCCCCACTGGCTGCTTTGATTCTTCAGCATGTGGGCAGCGGACGTCAGTGTCTTGGCCTCTGTAACCATGTGGGCCAACTCCATACCTCTATCTGTATATCTATCTTATCGGTTTTGTTTCTCTAGAGAACCCTGACGAATACAGTGGTAGAGCAGACTCCCCCTCTCTAGGAGGAGCTGCAAATAATCTGCAGCTATATTAAATCCTCCAGTATTTCTAGCATAAGTTTACCCATTGTTTCAATAATGTTCTTTATAGAAAAAGAAAAGATTGTCCTGGGAGCGAATTTAGGATCACACATTGCATTTAGTTGTCACATCCCTTTAGTACCCTTTAATCTAGAACAATTCCTTAGTTTTTCTTTGTCTTTCATGACATTGGTGTTTTTAAATATTTTTAAAACATTATTTGACATTTTTAATAGTAACAGACCTGGCTGGTGTAGCTAGTGGATTGGGCACCAGTCTGTGAACCAAAGAGTTGCTGGTTCAATCCCCAGTCAGGGCACATGCCTGGGTTGCGGGCGAGGTCCCCAGCAGGAGAGTGCAAGAGGCAACCAACGTATTGATGTTTCTCTCCCTCTCTTTCTCCCTCCCTCCCCCTCTGTCAAAAATAAATAAATCTTTTAAAAAATCATTTGAAATTTTGTAGACTATCACTCAATTTGGGTTTATCTGATATCTCCTTGTGGTTCGATTCAGATCACGTACGTTTGGCATGAAACCTGTATAGGAGATGTTACGACCTTCTCGCTGCACTACATCAGATGGAAGTGGCGTCAGTGCACCCTGTCGGTGGTGGCGTTAACTTTGATCAATTGGTGTTTCCACTGTAGGGTTACTCTCTCTCGTCTGTAATTAATTAGTCTGTTGTATGATTACATGCTGTTTCTTACTTAACTTTTACTGACTAGTTTTAGTATCAATTAAATATTTCTAAACAAAATTTGTAGAAGAAAAAAGGGTTTCAAACTGAAGTTTAAATATGGTTTGCTACTTACCGGCTATGTGGTCTTAGAGGAGCTCACTGGTGGCTCTGAGCCTTGGTTTTCTCATCTGTACACTGCACATGACACTGCTTACCTCGTAAGTTGTGAGAATTAAAATAAGATAGTATATATGTAAAGTAGTTAGTAAGGTGATCGCCATTCGTTTATTAACTAATTTTTACTAGAATCCTTTAATTTTTAGAAATGTACTAGGAAGACCTTACCAAAACAAGACAGACAGTATCTTTGTCCTAGTAGAAATTATAGACTAGTCTATAGCAGAAGCCAGCAAATATTTTCTGTAAAGCATCAGAATGTAAATATTCTAAAGCAATACAAACAATACATGAATGAGTGGGTGTCACTGTGTTCCAATAGAATTTTATTTACAGAATTGGTTGTGGGCTAGACTTGGCCCATTACCCATACTTTGTTGATGCCTAGTCTAGAGGAAGCAAACAAATATAATTACAAATTTTCCTAAGTTCTATGAAGGAAGAATATAGATACTAGATTATATAATAGTGACTTTATCTTGTCTAGAATATCAGGGATAATAAAGCTGAAGTTACTTTTACACCTGGAAAGTGTAGGCCTGAAAAGTTGGTAGCTGTTAACTAAATATACGGTGGCAGGGAAATTTCCAGGCAGAGGAAAACAAGATCCACTAAGGAACTGAGGGAGAAAGTTGCATAGCATTTTTGAAGAACTCAAGTAAAGCTTAGTGGACAAAACATAAGGAGAGTGATGTGAACGTCTTGTAAGAAATGTTTATGATTTCCTTACTAGTGCTAGACATTGTTCTAGCTAAAAGGGATACATGAGTGCATAAGACAAACAAGGTCCCTGCCCTGACAGAGCTGACATTTGGGGTAAAGGTGAGTGTTGGAGATGGATAATAAACAAAGTCACAAATAGTTACATATTTAATATGTAATTATATGGATGTATATGCATGTATGCATGAGCATAATTATATATTGTGTTAAGTGCTGAGAAGAAAATTAATATTTTTCCCTGTGATAAAAAGCAGCATGGGGACACTTCACAGGGCATGGTTGGAGAAGGCTCTTTGAGGAAGTGACATTTGATCTGAGACCTGAACACCGAGAAAAGGCCAAACACATAAAAGCAGAAAGAATGTTAAAAACTGTAGCCACTGGCCACAATTGAACTGTAATAAATCTATGGACTTTGGGTGATAAAAATAAAAATTTTTAAAAAGCAGGCACTGGGTTTAAAGACAAGGAGGTCATTGATAATCTTGGTAAGGACCACGTTGAGGGAGAGGGCAAAGCCAGATTGCAGTGGCAGAGGAGTAAGGGAGTATGAGGTGAAAGGGAGTGTAAACCATTGAGAAACAGATATAAAAAAGGAGCTATAGACTACAGAGTAATCTCTCAATAAGTAGATCTGGTTAGTGCTATTTTATAGTCATTTAATAAGTTTTATACGTGCTTGGGAATTTTCACTTAAGTATCAAATTTACTTGCTTAGTCCACATTAATGTTTGATATTAATTTTAATTAAAAAAATATGCGATATAGTCAATTGATTCCAAATTCCCTCATTGTCCTTCAACTCCCAGTTTTTTTTCCCAGAGGAACCAATATTGTGTGTTTAGCTGCTTCATCCTTTTTGTAAGCTACATGGTGCTAAACTGAAACCATAGGTCTAAAAGGGGGTCACTCTTGCTGAAAGCCCAGGATACCAAACCTAGATTTAATATCTGATCTAATTGCAGTTTCAACCTCTCCCAGAAACAGAATCCCAATCAATCAGTCTGGAATTTCCTGATAACACTAGTGAGGTATTCCACCTTCTCCTGAGGGAAGGCATCCGTGCCTAAAATAATCCACTTTTTACTTCTTAGTCCCACCCCAATCTACTCATCTAACTTCCTCCACCTTCTTTCTTTTTATGAAAACCTGTCATCTGTACAACTCCAGTTGCTAGTTGGGATGTTGCTGATTCATGAGTCATTTAATTAAAGCCAATTAGATCTTGAAATTTACTCAGTTGAATTTTGTTTTTTTAACAACAGTAAGTATTCAACGGTAAGTTGAATACTTTTTATTCAACGGTAAGTATATATTATTGTGCTTTGTTTAACCAGTATGCTCATGATGAACATTTAGCTTCTTAACCGTCTTTTGCTATTATTGTACAAATCATGAAGCAATGAATAACCTTGTGTCTTTCCACATATGTGTGTCCTAGGTCTGTCTCCCCAGAAGCAAATTCTGGTGGAGGGTATTGTGCACAGGATTTATTAGAAGAACACTCTTAGGGGAGAGCTAGGAGAGTTAGAAAGCAGGAAGGGGAAGAAGTAAAGCAAAAATGTAGTTTCAGATGAAGTCTGCATTCAGTCTGTTTCTACAGGGAGCTAGGAAGCATAAACTGCAAGCAGAATCTGTCTGCTCTTAGGCTAGGGACCAGGGCATTTATTATACCTCCCCACTCACACTCATCTCTAGATAGCCACTGACTATGGGCTGGTCTCAGGTGGGAGGGCAGGGAAGGGAGGGGTGAGTATAGGGGATCAGCACAGAACTCTGGTTATCAGGCACTTCTGGTTCAGAGACTCTACTCACCGAAGGGCAATCCTCTGGGGTTGTAGGTGGAAGCCATTCCCAGGAGCACCCACAGCTGCTAGGGGCATGGACACACCAAAACGGTAGTGAGACTGGAAAAGCTGGTGTTCATTCTGCCTGTCACCAGACCCAATAAGCAGAGACAGGAATTGACTTTTCATGGGTGCTTTATTTAGATGGCCAGCAATCTAAGAAGATGGTGGGTTTGTACCCTAACAGACCATCTTAAATTCCATTTTAAACTAACTTTTTTTATAAGGAGAAGAGACTTATAGGTAAGGGGTTTGGAATTCAGGGGAAAAGTTAATCAGATAAAAGCTGCAGCATTCTTTCAACTGTGTCCTGGGTGGGTGGTCTTATCTCTGCCCTGGGGGGGTGGTCTTATCTCTGCCCTGGGTGGTGGTCTTTATCTGTGTCCTGGGCTGGGGTTATCTCACCCTGGAATACAATGGCTCAGATACCACCTTGGATTGTTTACAGTTGTCCTGAGGCACAAAGGTGGAACTGTTTATGGTCTCCTAAAGTCCAGGTGGGTCATACCTTCAGTTCCTGGAACAATAGTTTTTTACGTACATTGATTTCTAAACTTATTAGCTATCACTTGAAACTAAAATTTTTCTAACATTTGAATCCCCCATTAGCAACAGGACCTCCAGGAATCTAGGTGAGGTCATCAATAGGTTCTGTGATGATGAATACACTGTAGGATAAATTCTTAGAAGTAAAATGCCATACGGGCCTAAGGTTGCTTGTTGCCAACTCAAAGCATATCTGCCCCAACCCCTGCTGACTCCTTTTGACAGAGCCTCAATTTTATTTGAAGTAGTGTTTATAGTAGCTTTTTCCCCAGTTAAAAAACACTTTCCCATCCTCCTTGGCATTTGGGCTGGTCATGTGACACAATTATGTGTAATAAGATGAAGCTAGTAGTTCCTGAGGATGGTGTCCCTTTCCAAATAAAAAGACCAAGTTTATTTTGCCCTCTTCCCCCACTATTTCACATCCTTCTTTCTGCCAGGAATACATGGCAACATGAGTCTGTAGGTACAGCAGCCCTCTTGTGACCAAGAGGCAGGAAGCAGGAAAATAAAATCCTGTGCACTGAAGTAGGCAAAGTCAAAACGCCCAAAGTCAATGGGCAAAGTCATGAATTAAAATAGTGTCTTTGCTCATACAAGCCTCAGGGTAGTGGTATTAGTAATAATTATTACACAGATTATTATATACTTATTTATATGGTATTTTACAAATTACGAGTGTGTTTTCTCAAAATCTATCTCATTTCATTTTTTCATTTCCTTCCCCTCCATGTGATAGGCATCGTCACTCTTGGAGAAAAATATCTTCCACAATATCAAGAGCACCTTGTTCATTACTGGTCCATTTTTAATTTGTTTGCTTTCCTTCTAGCAACTAGCTAAGACCTGCTACCCTAATAGTGTGGGGTTTTTTAATTTGGGGATATTAAATTTAAAACAAAAGTAATATTGCATCATAGAGTATTTTGGGAAGGGGCCCATACCCCCAAATTAATGGGAGAGTCCCACAAGAGCACCAAAGGTGAAAGAAAAGATGCACTAAAGGGAAGGAAAAAGTATGGAAAGGATGTCCACATGTTACCAAACACAAATTATTTTACCCATTTTGAAAACTGGCACTGTACTCTGTGGGAAAATTATTTCTGTGTTCCTGCAAAACCGCAGCTTCCTGAGCCATGGACACTGGTCTACTGACTGTTTGCTTGTATGTCTCCAGCAACATTTATTCTTTACAGCCTTGATCATGGAGCTATTTACTGGCATTTACAGGGTAGTGAAACTTCTGTCTTATCTGGAATCAATGCCTTACATTCCAGGATAGGGAGCTGCTTTTCATCCTCCCTTGAAAGAGCCCCAAAGGATTTAGAGAACTATCTCCCTTTATTTTTACAAATCAAAACAAGAGAAAAACCTGATTCTAGTCGCAAACAGGCTGTTTTTATCTTAGAGACAATTTAGATGATTTAGATTCCAAAAATAATTTAGCTTCCAAAGGGTAAGAATCCAAGAGAGTGACATCACTCTCTAGATTCCCATCTTTACTCCCTGGCTACCTCTCTGTAGTCTTTGCTAATTCCTCTAATGTCCCCAAGCTCTAAATTCTGGTGTGTCCCAGAACTCACTCTTTGGGCCTCTTTCCTTCTCTGTCTACTCTCACTCCTTGAGTGGACTTCACTAGTTGTACAGCTTTAAGGATGATCTATGAGCTAATAACTCTCCAGATTATACGTCCAGCATGGATTTCTTCTCTGAACTCCTGCCTATTCAACATTCCACTTGGATATCAGATAGTCATCAAATACTCAATTTACCTAAAAACAAAGCCTTTTTTAAAAATATATTTTATTGATTATGCTATTACAGTTGTCCCATTTCTCCCCCATCATTCCCCTCCACCCTGCACACCCCCTCCCACCCACATTCCCCCCCTTTAGTTCATGTCCATGTGTCATAAGTTCTTTAGCTTCTACATTTCCCATACTATTCTTGCCCTCTCCCTATTTTCTACCCACTATCTATGCTACTCATTCTCTGTACCTTTTCCCCCTCTCTCCTCCTCCCACTCCCCTGTTGCTGACCCTCCACGTGATCTCCATTTTTGTGTTTCTGTTCCTGTTCTAGTTGTTGACTTAGTTTGCTTTTGTTTTAGGTGTGGTTGTTAATAGCTGTGAGTTTGCTGTCTTTTCACTGTCGTATTTTTTATCTTCTTTTTCTTAGATAAGTCCCTTTAACATTTCATATAATAAGGGCTTGGTGATGATGAACTCTTTGAACTTGACCTTATCTGAGAAGCACTTTATCTTCCTTTCCATTCTAAATGATAGCTTTGCTGGATAGAGCAATTTTGGATGTAGGTCCCTGCCTTTCAAGACTTCAAATACTTCTTTCAAGCCCCTTCTTGCCTGGAAGGTCTCTTTTGAGAAATCAGCTGACAGTCTGATGGGAACTCCTTTGTAGCTGACAGTCCTTTGCTTATCCCTTGCTGCTTCTAGAATTCTCCCCTTCATTTTAATCTTGGCTAATGTAATTATAATGTGCCTTGGGGTGTTTCTCCTTGGGTCCAACTTCTTTGGGACTCTCTGAGCTTCCTGGACTTCCTGGTTGTCTATTTCCTTTGCCAGATTGGGAAAGTTTATTTGTTCAAATAAATTTTCTACTTGTTGCTCTTCTTCTTCCCCTTCTGGTACCCCTATAATTCAGATGTTGGGATGTTTAAAGATGTCCTGGAGGTTCCTAAGCCTCTCCTCATTTTTTTGAATTCTTGTTTCTTCCTTGTTTTTTTGTTTGGCTGTTTCTTTCTTTCTTCTGGTCCACTCCAGTGATTTGAGTCTCAGTTTTCCTCCCCTCTCTATTGGTTCCCTATGCATCTTCCTTCATTTCACGTATTGTAGCCTGCATTTTTTTCATCTAATTTGTGAGCAAAATCAACCAATTCTGTGAGCATCCTGATCACCAGGGCTTTGAACTGTGCATCTGATAGGTTGGCTATCTCTTCATGCCTTAGAGGAATTGGCTCTAGGGCTTTCATTTGTTCTCCAGTTTGAGCCATTTTTGGTGTTTTTTGTTTGTTTGGTTGGTTGGTTTGGTTTTGGTTTTGGTCTGGTCTCAGCTGTTACGTAGTGAGGGATGGAGCCTTAGGTGTTCCCCAGTGTGGGGCAGCCCAGTTGCTGAGTTGTGACGCTGTATGTGGGGGTGGGATCTGAGAGGGAACAATGGCGCCTGCTCCACTCTCTCCTGGATTCCAGTCCCTTCTGCCGCTTCCCCTTCACCTGGATTGTCTGCGCGCGAATGTGGGACCACCTGGTCAGCCAGCCGCCTTGTGCGGCTTCACTCGGTCTGCACAGTTGCCACCCCGTGCCCGGGGTCTGCAAGCCACCGCCTGTGTACCTGGGAACTGCTAGCGGCTGCTGCCTGTGTTCCTGGGTCTGCACCTTCACTTTTTCCTGTCGTGACTCCGCCCCTCTTACCGGTCTGGATGAATGGTTGTTGGACTTCTGTACAGTTCAATTTTCTATCAGTTCTGATTGTTTTCTTGTTTCTAAATATTTGTTGTCCTTAATTTTGGTTGTGAGAGGAGGCACAGTGCATCCACCTACACCTCCATCTTGGCCAGAAGTCCCAAAGCCTTGACATCCTTTTGAACTACTGTTTCCATTACACATCTCAATGAAGAACAACTTTTATGTGTTTAGGGCAAGAATCTTGGAGTCATATTTATGTCTCTTTCTTTCTCTCAAGCTCTTTATTGGCTTTAAATTCAAAATGTAATATATCTATAATATAACCACTTCTTACCACTTCACTGCTACCACTGTTCCAGATCATTTCTTGACCAGATTATTGCAATAACTTCTTAATAAATCTCTATTTCTCTGTTCTCTATTCTTCATACTATAAAATAGAAGCCAGGTCATGTCACACTTTGCCTCAAATCCTCCAATGATATCCTATCTCACTTATGATCTTATAACTAACACCCAGCTCTCACATTCCTAACCTCATCTTCTTATGTTATTCCCCTTGGTCCCTCAGCTCCAGCCATACTGGCTTCCTCTTTGTTCCCTGAATGCAAGCATGCTTCTACCTCAGGGCCTTTGTACTTACTCTTCCTTCTGTTTGGAGCACACATTCATCATATAACAACAATTAATATACAGTTTGAGGATGTTAATTAAACTTACTGTGGTGATTATTTTGCAATATATATAAATGTCAAATCATATTTATATGATTTGTTATACAATTTATATTTATATACAATTTTAGACACACACAGTGAGAATGTTCTGATGTACCAAACACCTCAAGTCAGTCATATCAGTAATAACAAGTATTAAAAAGGTGTATTTATATGGTAGTTTAAAAATTCAGGTGTGCACTGGATGCTTATTTCATTCTTACAACCACCCTGTGAGCTAGGGTTAACACTTCCATTTTTTTCCTGGTTCTGGTTAATGTAACTTTATTTATTTATTTGTTAATATACTCTTATATATTTCCCCATTACCATTTAGTACCCTTATACTCCTATCCCCCACGGTTGCCACACTGTTGTCCATGTCCACAAGTCCTTTTTCCTTTTTGCTCAATCCCTCCATCCCCTAATCTCCCTTCACCACTAGCTGTCATCTGCTCTCCATCTATGAGTCTGTCTCTGTTTTGCTCGTTAGTTCAGTTTGTATATTAGATTCCACATATATGAGTGAGATCATATGGTATTTGTCTTTTTCTGATTATCTTATTTCACTTAGCATAATGTTCTCCAGGTCCATCTATACTATTGCAAAGGGTACAATTTTCTTCTTTTTTAACAACCAAGCAGAGTTCCATTGTGTAAATGTCTCAGAGTTGATTTATCCACTCATCTATTGATGGACACTTGGGCTGCTTCCATATCTTGGTGTTCGTAAATAACACTGCAATGAACATAGTGGTGCTTATGTTCTTTCGAATTAGTGTTTTGGGTTCCTTTGGATGTATTCCCAGAAGTGGGATTGCTGTGTCAAAAGGCATATACATTTTTAATTTTTTGAGATATCTCCATACTGTTTTTCACAGTGGCTACACCAGTCTGCATATCAACCAACAGTGTAAAAGGGTTCCCCTTTCTTCACATGCTCACCAGTACTTGTTTTTTGTTTATAGCCATTCTGACAGGTGTGAGATGGTATCTCATTGTGGTTTTTATTTGCATTTCTCTGATGATTAGTGATGCTGAGCATCTTTTCATATGTCTATTGGCCATCTGTATATCATCTTTGGAGAAACTCAACACTTTCATTTTACAAGGAAGTCATTATTGCTTTGTTTCCTCCACTTATAGCAACTCAGGGTAGTTATGACAGCCTACAGGGCTTGCTACAGACCCTAAAATCACTTCATTGAGAAAGGACATTTCATTTTGCAAACAAACAACTCAACCAGTAACTGTTTAAATAGAAAATTGCCAGTATAGTATGGCAGTGAAATGATCACGGTCTGAATTCCAGGTCTACTACTTCCTATCTGTGTGACTTTGGGGAAATTAATGTGGAAATAAATCAGCCAAAGCACTGTTATCATAAGACTTTATTTAAAAATGTCTGGCCATCCAGTCAAAATGGCAGCAGAGGTAAATGTAGCACTCATGTCCTCCCATAACCACATCAAAATTATAACTGAACTATAGAACAATGATCATTTAGAACTACCTGAAATGGAAGTCCTACAAGTAAGGAATTAAAGAAGCCTCACTGAGACTTACATGAGGGGCAGAGAAGCAGAACATGCTGGTCCCACACCCACATGCGATGGATAAATATTGGGAGGGATATCTTGGCTGCGGAGGTCCCCCCTGAGGAGTGAGGAGTCCTGGCTCCACACCAGGCCCCATAGCCCAGGGTCCCAGTGATAGGAAGATAAGTCCCCATAACTTATGACTGTAAAAATCAGCGGGGATTGAGGCAGAAGAAAATAGAGGACTTCTGGAGTCCCAGTCAGTTCATCTTGACCCATGTACAGACTTACTCAGACTCATTCGCTCTGAGATCCAGTGCTGGGGCAGCAGCTTGACAGGCCTCAGAGACACATGGAGAGGAAATGAGTTGTCCAGCATAAGGGTGAGAGCTGGTGATGGACAGCTTTCTCATAGACAGAAGTGTTGGCAGAGGCCATTGTTCATTTTCTGAGCCTTTCCCCTACACAGGCAGCAGGCAGGAGTCAGATCTAAATCTCCATCAACCTGGTTAACACTGTTTGTCCCTACCAGGTGATTCCCCAAGACCCTGTCCCATACAACTTTCAGGCCCACTCAAGCTGTTTACAGTAGTTTTTCCATATGAATGGCCTACCTTGGCTCACACTTCAGACTTTCCTAAAATCTCTCAAATGCACAGCATCTGGCCTCAGCATGCCCCGTACCTCTTGCTAAGTGACCCCAGGCCCAGCACTAGCAACAGCTGGCCGTGGTTTACAGCTTGGCCTCACCTGAGCACCTACAAGTCATGTACAACCAGCACATGTACAACCATCTGCAGATTGCTTTGTAGCTCATGCAGGAGGCCCCAAGCAGAACACAGATGGTCACTGACCCTGGCCTGCACTTCCCAGAGTGCCCTTGAGCAAGCACACCCAGTGGATAACTTTGGACCACATTGAAGTATCACCACGCAACCACCTCCACAAGCAATACACTCAAAGTTTGGATTCAGTGGGCTCCAGAGCTCCACTGAGATAATTCCTGCTTTGTGGGGTGGGGCCCCAGCACAGCTGCTCCTCCTCAGTGGTCTGATGTCAGTGGTTGCAGGCAGAGCATGCAGTTGATTGGCCTGGGGTAAATCCCACCCATTGGCATGCCAACAGCAACCAAGGCTTAACTATAAAAGGAGGGTGTACACAGTGTCGGGAACTGACCAACAGCGGACCCTTGACACAGTACACAGTCAGGACGGATGAGACACATCTGTACAGCAGATGCAATATTGGCTGGATCTCCTGTCTCTCTCTCCCTACATGCTTGCTTTTGCTAATAGCTGGTGGTGGGATTTTTGAATACTCGTATTTTGTTACTAAAAGATTGCACAGTTCCTATGGTTTTGCATGGAGTGACTTGCTGACCAAAAAACAGAAGTCCTTAGCAACCCTAATGCTGCCTACTTCCCCCACCTGGAAAGTTAGGGACAGAATTGAACAATGGGCAGACTAACTGCCAGAATGCTAGAAGAAGCTGTTGCTAAGAGTCACCACTTAAAGGCTCAAGATTTATTAGAGTCACTACCCCTCCCATATCCTAGACAGGAATGTTTATTTATGAGACCAGGTGGATTAAGAAGCAAGGAATTCTAATTAAAAATAATAATCTTAATACATAGAAATAATACAAAGAATCACCCCCCCAAGATATAGGTAAAAACCAATCATTTAATTTAGACAACCTAACCTTAAAGAATAATAGCTGATTTTTATATAACCTATGAATCACCTCTTACACCCTTTTAATTTAGACCAAAACACAGAACTTTAACAAACATCTAGTTACTACAGACACCTGAAAGTTTGTGCCCGAATAGCTTCGTTGGCTATCTGATTGATGACCCTCTTAGTCAAAATAACCTTTTTGTTCAGCATAATTAATATCTGAAATGTATCTGAAATGTACTGTACTTTTCCTAGTTACTTCTGTATTGATTTGTTCCACCTTGATGAGCATGCCCTGCACCTGTTCCCCCTGACTTTATGTAACCATTCCCTATAAAAATAAAGAAAAATTTCAACCAGTGAGCCAGTCAGATCCAAGAGGTCTGGCTGTCCTCCAGCACTCCACTGAGTGTCTGTCTCCGTTTGTGTGTTTGTCTCCATCTCTTTGTTGGCCGAGCCGTTTATCCTTCAGGGACCTTGAGACCTGCTGAGGCTGGACCCCGGCAACACAGCCTACTTGGGGGGGGGGGGGCGGTACACCTTGAGTACCCAGCTTGGGTAATTGCTGAGGCTGTGCCATTAGACCCTATAAGAAACCTACTATATTAGGCCACTCTACCAAGCCTAGGAGACATAGCAGCTCTATTTAATACATAGAAACAAACACAAGGAGGCTGCCAAAATGAAGAGATAAAGAAACATGTCCCAAATGAAAGAAAGAACAAAACTCTAGGAAAAGAACTAAACAAAAAGGAGACAAGGAATCTACTAGATGCAGAGTTCAAAACACTAGTTAAAAGGATGCTCAATGAATTTAGTAAAAACCTCAGCAGCATAAAAACAGACCAATCAGAAATGAAGGATACACTAACTGAAATGAAGAAAAATTTACAGAGACTCAGCAGTAGAGTAGATGAGGCCAAGCATCAGATCAGCAATTTGGAATATAAGGAAGCAAAAAAGACCCAATCAGAACAGCAAAAATAAAAAAGAATTCCCCCAAATGAGGATATTGTAAGGAGCCTCTGGGCCCATGTTAAGCATATCAACATTCACATTATGCGGGTGCCAGAAGGAGAAGAGAGAGAAAATATTGAAAACCCATTTGAAAAAAATAATAACATAAAACTTTATTAACCTGGTGAAGGAAATAGACACACAAGTCTAGGAAGCACAGAGAGCCCCAAACAAGATGACCAAAAGAGGCCCATACCAGGACACATCATCATTAAAATGCAAAATGTTAAAGACAAAGAGAGAATCTTAAAAGCAGCCAGAGAAAAGCATTTAGTTACCTACAAGGGAGCTCCCATAAGACTATTAGCTGATTTCTCAACAGAAACTTTGCAGACCAGAAGGGAGTGCCAAGGAATATTCAAACTGATGATAAGCAAAAACCTACAACCAAAATAATTCTATCCAGCCAAGCTATCACTTAGAATTGAAGGACAGATAAAGAGCTTTCCAGCTAAGAAAAAGCTAAAGGAGTTCATCATCACCAAACTAGTATTATATGAAATAGTAACGGGTCTTTTTTTGTGAAGAAAAAAAGATTAAAAATATTACAATAAAATGGCAATACATACCTATCAATAATTGAATCTATAAAAATAAAATAAATGAACAAGCAGAACAGAGACTCAGATACTGAGAACATTCTGATGGTTGCCAGATGGGAGGGTGATTAAGGGCATAAGTGAAAAAGGTGAAGGAATTAGGAAGTACAGATTTGTTGTTACAGAATAGTCATGGGGATGTAAAGTATAGCATAGGGAATATAGTAAGTAATATTCTAATATCTATGAATGGTGTCAGATGGATATGAGATTTATTGGGATGATCAGTTGGTACATTATGTAATGTCTAATATCTGGGGTGTACACCTGAAACTAATATAATAATGTATATCAACTATAATTTAAAAATAAAAATGATTTAAAAATGGAAATAAAACAAATGAATAAAATAAAAATAAAAATGTCTGGCTTATGAAGGCTCCTGAAGGAGCTAAGGAACAGTCTATTTTGGGGAAGGAAAGGGCAAGAATTTCATAGAATTTTAGCTGGGGTAGGGGAGGGGATTGTCAGCTAAAATTCAGCTAGTTTGGGGAATACTTGGTCAGAAAAGCTTCTTGGAAGAAAAGGGACTTGTTGTTGCAGATTAGCATCTACTGTTTGGGCAATTTGAATTTATTAAAATGGATAGGAGGAATGAGGGGCTAAGATCCTATGCAAGCAGGAATGAGAGGAACAACCTCAGGCAAAATAGACATAAGGGTGCCTCATGAAAAATTCTTAGGACTTCAGTGTCTCTTACATCAACCTCTATCAGCCTCAGTGTCTTCATCTGTAAAATGAGGATGATAATAGTTTATAAAGTGAGTGAGGACGGAATGCACTTAATTGTACATAATTGTTCAATAAAAAATAGCTATTATTATTTCTTTGAGTCTTTCTCCCCACCCACTTATCCCCATCCTATGTCCCTAGGGTAGTAGCTAAGAACATGAATTCTGAAAACTTAACTATCAGTAGAATCCTAGCTCTATCACACATTAGCTTTGTGACCCTGAGCAGGTTATTTTGCCTACCTGTACCTCAGTTTCCTCATCTGCAAAATAAGAACAATTATAGTAAATACCACCTAAGATGTTGAGAATAAATGTGTTATTAAATATAAATCAGATATAATAGCACCTGATACTTTTAAGTGTTTGATAAATGTTATTACTATTATTATTTTCTTTCTTCACTTACCTTTGCCTTATGAAGGAGGGTGGAATGGAAAGAGGGTGAAGAGGTATTTGCTAGAAAGATTATGGCAGTGCCATCACCAGAATTTTTATATAGGGCTTAGGGCTGGCAATTTGCTTGGAAGGAGCACAGCGATAAGAGGTGTCTTGAATTGACAGTAGCACCTCCATAATTTTAATGAACTCTCCAACACCTAGCCCAGCACAAACCCCTATTACACTGCCCCATTTGCCATTCTCTCACCCCAACCAAGTTGCCATCCCTGAAGACCAACATTCTGGGTCTGGAAGGGACAGGTAAGGGGCTATTGACAATTTCTTGTCTTTGCACTGTAAGTTCACCAGTTTCTACTTAGATCATATGTTATAGATCAGTAAATATAACTCAACTTACTAAAGAGAATTTTATTTACACATTACAGGTTTGAAAAAGTATCAACTATTTCTAAATAAGAATGAAAATTCCAAAAGACATCTGAAAGACAGTTAGAGGGTTGCATGAAGATTATGGAGGAAGGGGACCTCCTGAGCTATACTTTGGCCTTCACCACTCAGATTGGAACATGGAGTGGGGATAACATGGTAGTTTGAAGGTGCTTTATTTGTTACACATTACTCAAAGATTCTACTATGTTTCACTGAAAAAAAAAACCTCCTCTTTTGGCTTTTTGAAAATCAAGGTGATTTCTTCATATTTCAAGATATTAATGACAAGCCAACAGCTTTTCTTTAGCCCTAAAACTAAAACAGTGATTAACTTCCATCTACTGTATAGTAGTTTCATCCCCAGCATTCACAAATTTTCCATCATTTTCTTGCTGTAACTGCTCAAATTCTGTCCAGAACCAAAGGCTCTTGTAATACTCAATGTCCTACATATTCTTACTCTCTCTCTATCTCTACAGCAATAAATTCCTTGCAGACACATGTGCTGCTATAAAGCAAGATCTGGAAAGGCTGGCCATTTCCCCACCCCCTTTGCCCCATGTTCAAGGAAATCAGGCTCTTCTGAAATATGAATCTTCTGAAAGCAACAGAACTTCAAAGTACAAATCTAAAAGGTAAAAGCTCACCTAACAAAAAGGATATTTCATGTTTTGCTCTATGGAACAAATATAATATAGAAATATAATAATGAGCCCTGGCTGGTGTAGCTAAGTGGGTTGAGCATGGGCCTGTAAACCAAAAGGTCACCAGTTCAATTCCCAGTCAGGGCACGTACCTGGGTTGTGTGCCAGGTCCCCAGTAGGGGGCAATCAAGAGGCAACCACACACTGATGTTAACTCCCTTTCTCCTTCCCTTTCCCTCTTTCTAAAAATAAATAAAGTCTTAAAAAAAGAAATATACTAACTTTAAAAATTCACATTTTTATTTCTGACTTTAAGGTTTATATTTTCGGCATCAGACTAGATGGTCCTTCCCCACCTGAAGATTATACAAATATTCAACTAGGTTTTTTAAAAAGATTTTATTTACTTATTTTAACATATTTTATTGATTATGCTATTACAGGTGTCTCATTCCCCCCCTTTATTCCCCCCACCCAGCACATCCCCTCCCACCCACATTCCCCTTTAGTTCATGCCCATGGGTTGTACATATAAGTTCTTTGGCATCTACTTTTCCTATACTATTCTTAACCTCCCTCTATTTTCTACCTACTATCTATGCTACTTATTCTCTGTACCTTTTCCCCCTCTCTCCTCCTCCCACTCTCCTGTTGCTAACCCTCCATGTGATCTCCATTTCTGTGGTTCTGTTCCTGTTCTAGCTGTTGGCTTAGTTTGCTTTTGTTTTAGGTGTGGTTCTTAATAGCTGTGAGTTTGCTGTCTTTTCACTGTCATCTTTTTTATCTTCTTTTTCTTAGATAAGTCCCTTGAACATTTCATATAATAAGAGCTTGGGGATGATGAACTCCTTGAACTTGACCTTATCTGAGAAGCACTTTATCTGCCCTTCCATTCTAAATGACAGCTTTGCTGGATAGAGCAATTTTGGATGTAGGTCCTTGCCTTTCATGACTTGGAATACTTCTTTCCATCCCCTTCTTGCCTGGAAGGTCTCTTTTGAGAAATCAGCTGACAGTCTGACGGGAACTCCTTTGTAGGTGACTGTCCCCTTCTCCCTTGCTGCTTCTAGAATTCTCCCCTCATTTGAATCTTGGCTAATGTAATTATGATGTGCCTTGGTGTGTTCCTCCTTGGGTCCAACTTCTTTGAGACTCTGAGCTTCCTGGACTTCCTGGAAGTCTAGTTCTTTTGCCAGATTGGGGAAGTTCTCCTTTATTATTTGTTCCAATAAGTTTTCCACTTGTTATTCTTCTTCTTCCCCTTCTGGTACCCCTATAATTCAGATGTTGGGACGTTTAAAGATATTCTGGAAGTTCCTAAGCCTCTCCTCATTTTTTGAATTCTTGTTTCTTCATTCTTTTCTCTTTCTTTCTTCCTTCCTTCCTTCCTTCCGGTCCACTCCATTGATTTGTGTTCCAGTTTTCCTCCCATCACTGTTGATTCCCTGTGCATTTTCCTTCATTTCACTTACTGTAGCCTTCATTTGTTCATCTAATTTGCAACCAAAATCAACCAATTCTGTGAGCATCTTGATAACCAGTATTTTGACTTGTGCATCTGATAGGTTGGCTATCTCTTGGTCACTTAGATGAATTGGCTCTGCAGCTTTGATCTGTTCTCCAGTTTGAGCCATTTTTGGAGGGGGTTTTTTTTGGGGGGGGGTCTGGTTGCAGCTGTTATGTAGTGAGGGGTGGGGCCTTAGGTGTTCCCCAGGGCAGGGCAGCCCAGTCGCTGGGTTGTGACACTGTATGTGGGGGTGGGATCCAAGCAGGAACAATGGTGCTTGCTTGGCGCTCTCTCTTTGATTCCAGTCCTTTCTGCCGCTTTCCCCAAGCAAATTCGGCCCTTCTGGTGCTGATTTCCATGTGGATGGGCTTGTATATGTTCTAGGACCCTGTGGGTCTCTCCAACAAACTCTCCTGTGAGGCTGGGAGTCTCTCCCAGCACTTCAACCCCCACAAGTGTTTTCAATTGGTGCTTTTAGGCTTTACTTCCTGGTGCTGGGTCCCTGGGTTGTGCAGTCTGTCTTGCTGCCCATTTTCGCCTGGTTTATCTGTGCACAAATGTGTGACCACAGTCAGCTGCCTTGTGTGCCTCACTTGGTCTGCTCATTGCCTCCCTGCACCCGGTAACCACCGCCTATGCATCCAGGACCACTAGCCACTGCTTTTTCCTTCCATGATCCCTCTCCACTGGCCTCCGACTCCTCCATTCTTACCAATCTGGGTGAATCATTGTTGGACTTCCATACAATTCAATTTTCTATCTGTTCTGGTTGGGTTTTTTTTTTTTTTTTGGTTCTAAATTTTTGTTGTCCTTAATTTTGGTTGTGAGAGGAGGCACAGTGTGTTCATCTATGCCTCCATCTTGTCCAGAAGTCTGTTTCTGTCTTTTGAGTAAAAAACAAATTATGTCTTATCTTGTAATTCAAGGCTTTTTAGATATTCCTGTTTTTTTAAGGCTTATATTAGAGTGCAAGGCTTTTAGGAGTGTCAGCATTTTTTTTCATGCAATGGTATAAGATGGGCTTGATTAGTCATTATCATTAGACAAGGTAACAGGTTTTTTTCTTATATTGTGTAGGCTAGAGTGTAAACTCTGAAATATTTATAGGCTTCAGCAGGACCACAAGGTAGAATTGAGTTGACAGCACAGGTTGTGCCCTGGACAATTCTAGGATGCTCAGTACTCGGTGTCCCCTGAAGTTACACAAGGCAAGATCAGCTCAGTCATACTGCAAACCCACAGGCCAGGCAGGTCACACAAATCAGTGAAGATATACGGCCCATCTAAAGGATTCCAGCTAATTGAAAAGCAATGTTCAGAACACTGTAGAGTTGTAATAAAACAAAATTGCAGGCTATATCTAGCTTTGAAGCTCTGGTTTAGGAGCTGTGCTATAGATTTTAGAGTCAGTCCACAATTTTGAGCAGGGTAATTTTGCATGAAAGAGGTTTGTAAAATACACTATAGAGAAAAGAGACTAGAAAGAAGACCAGCCAGAAAACTAGCTCAATAATCTAGAGTTGAAGAAACATGAGCCATGGCAATAGGAATGGAAAGGAAAGAATTAAAAGGATTCAGCAGTAGATTTCACATTTGATTTAGGGTAAAGTCCATTCTGGCAATATCCCACGTGAAAAAAAGAGAAGCCAGAGTGATACATGGTTTCGAAATCGGGTTCTTAGGGAAATACTTGGAGGGAAAATATTTATATTTGAAAAAACTCAGATCTTTTAAAAAAGATTTTTAGATTTTATATGCAAAAAAAATTTTACTGATAAAAAAACAGCAAAAAAAATAAATACAATGAAACATGAAAAAAATTTATGATATTAAAATCATGTTTTGAAAGATTAATTAATGCTATGATATGGTACTGATAATAATTAAAATATTTAAAAATACAAGGAGAAGAAAATTGGAAAAACTATGCAAAAATGCTAAGAGTGACTATGAGTAATGTGGTTATGAGCTATAATAATTTTCTCTTTATACCTATATGGAGTTTCCAAAATTTCTACAATGAATGTGTTATATTTATAATCAGAAAAAAATTAAGTATCTTAATGGACTTTCTTTTTTACATAATCCACAAATTAAATCTAGATTATTTTGTTTTTGTAGTATCTATTCACAATAGCAAATTCTAATATGCTGACCTTTTGGTGGTGGAAAAATGGATTCTGTCCTAGAGTCCTAGATACGAACTCTAGGAGATAAATATTTAATGTTTCCCAGTAATGTAGATTTGGTTTAGGCATTAATTTCTGACTCAAAAATTAATTTCAAGTGTGTTTTTAAAAGACACAGTTATTTTTCACTTTAGCTATTAGCCTTTCTCAAGTTATGTTCAAGATTTAAAGCCTATCTGAGCTTTTGCTAAGAACTTAAAGATACAAGGTAAGAAGGAACGATAATAGCATCAACAATAAAAAGAATATGTTTGTAGTTCTTTGAAGTTTAAAATGGCTTCCACATATACCTGATGTGAGCCTCATTTGGCCAGTGTGTAATCATGGCAGGATTTTTTTAGTTTTATTTTGTGAAGGAGATAATGTGACTCAGAGAGGTCAAGTCTCTTGCTCAGCATAACACAGCTAATAAATAGTAAAACCAGAATTCAAATCAAAGTCTTCCACTTCCAGGTACTATGATTTTTTCCACAGACATTGAATGGGAAACTGTGCAAGCCATGGCTTGCCCACAGGGTCAGAACCTTCTCTGCACTGACAGCAGGGCCTATTAACCTGTGACCTGGTCCAGCTTCGGTGGTCACTACGGTCCAGCCTGCTGCAACCCACTGAAGCCTAAAATACAACAAAGGAGAATAGAAAGTGATTAAAAACTCTTTGGTTAAATAAATAAATAAAAATTAAAATCCACTTTCTCTAAGGCATACTTTGACAGTTTAAATGTTGTACAATGGTTTGCACGTAACTCCTTCCTAAAATGAATATAAGAGCAAAGGTCTGAGCTAAATAATGGAAATGACTGAAAAATTTGAAATTTTTACCATGGTAAGTCAATCCACCAGCAGAATAGTTTCTTATGCATGAATTTCAAACTTATCATAAATGGTTAAAAGGGGAGCGCAATTCTCTTAACTAACCTACAGCAGAACCTCAACAATCAGCTTCAGTTCCATCTGGTTATAACCTTGAAATTAGTTTTCCCTTAACTTTTTTTTTATATGATCCCATTTGGCAGTTACACCCACTTGCTGGAAGAATTTCTCCTTGTTCTGTGATCAAGATTATTCATTTGTCTTAACTGAGGCTCTGTTTGTCATGCAAGCATGATTTTTGCTTTGAACATAGTTTTAATTTGATACATTCTCAGATTGTTCTTCACGCATGCATAGGTTTTTTTGAATGCATCTTTTTTTTTCTGCCTGGATAATTAACTTCTCACTGTTTGGGTATTTGTTCATGTTTTTATGCTAACAACCATACTGCTTTGTCCGGTAAAGACTTATTGCTGGGTAACTTTGATATGTTAGCAGATAGTTCATCTATTACTCTAAGAGGTAAATTTAAAGAATAGGAACTTGTGAAAATGGCCAGATATGACAGCTTCTCAGAGGAAACAGAATCCATCACTCTGCCCAAAGTTAATCCCTCGTATTATTTATCTATTTCTGCTGATGGGCTTGTGCTCAGTAGATAAACAGGGCTTTGCTTCTTTGCCTAGTAGTCTTTCAGTCATCTCTAACCAAACCACACAGATACGAATTACTCTACCTTAACACAAAATCTGCACATCATTTTTAAAAATCAGCATTACAGCTATGAAAATATCTTGCTTATTTCTGTAGTTTTAGTAAAATTAGCACTTTGGGAAATCAACAAAGTAGAAATTTAAATTTTTTTTTAATTACTCAGCCTATTGACAGGGTTCAGGATGTACCACCCCAAGATAAGGCATCTTGGCATATTGAATATTTTAAGCAGAAATGTGTGAAAAACAGCAGAAGCAAGAAGGTCACTCTGACCTTATCCTTCTCCCTTGAAACTGGTCATGAAAACTTCATGTCAGAGTGCCCGCCCTATACCTAGAAGAAAGCAGCATCTTTATCTCTGAAGACAAAGGGACGCCAAGAAAAATCCAAACAGGTCTCGCTACGTGTACCCAATTTATAATTACCTCATATTCCTCACTCTATCATATTTCTCTTAAAACTCTCATTTTCACTAAACTTAGCATAAATACTCAGGTTTAACTCTCTTTGGGTCTTGTGTCTTGTGAAACTTACATTAAAGAAATCTGTGTGTTTTTCTCTTGCTAATCTGTCACTGTCAGTTTCATTTTTAGACCCCGCCAGGGACTGTAGAAGGGCTGAAGAAAACTTTTTCCTCCTCTACACTGCATAATTATTTGAGACTTAGCAGTTTAAAACCATAAACATTTATTACCTCATGCCATTTCAACTGGGGAGGAATCTGGGAGCAGCTTGGCTAAGTGTATATGGCTCAGGGCATCTCATGCTGTTACCGCCCAAAACGTCAGCCAGGGCTGCAGTCATCTAAAGGCTCCCTGAGCTGGAGGATCTACTTCCAGGCTCTCTCACACGGCTGTCAGCAAGGAGCCCCAGTCCCTCACCATGTGTGCCTCTCCATAGTGTTGCTTATGAAATGGCAGTTGGCTTCCCCGGAGAAAATGATAGGATGGGGGTGGGGAGTTGTGCAAGGAGCACACAAGCCACCAAGATGGAAGCCACTCTGTCTTTTATATCCCATCTCAGAAGTAACATAACATCACTTCTGCCATATTCGATCAGATACACAGACCATCCCTGGTACAACATGGGAGGGGGATGACACAAGTGTGTGAATACCAGAAGCACAGATCACTGGGGCTATCTTGGATTCTGGCTACCATACTGCCCTTGAATCTTTTATTATCTTCTCTTATTTCCAGCAATCAGCCTTTTGCTCTTAGACTTTGACGACTCCCTCTTCCCTATCTTGGTTCTAGATAACCTGAAACCATACGCAGAAGCTTCACTTTTATACTTTCTTGGGGGAAAAGAAAAAATACAAATCTTCCTAGACTGTAGGTTCTGCTCTAGTTACCACTCTGTCTCCAAAGCTGACTCTCCTGAAGGAGAAGTCCATAAACATCTCTACTTCCCCACTTCTCATTTCTCTGATCCACAATAATTTGACCTGCACCCCAACTTCTCTTCTGGGGATCTGCATTCCCAACTGCGATCCCCATCTCACTGTGACATCACAAGGACTTCTTGGTTGAAAATTCCATTATATTTTTCAGTTCTTAATCTCTACAGATTTCCATGAACCTCTTTTCCCTCCTCTACTGTGACACCATTCTTTCCTGCCTTTGGTCTTAGCCCTTTCAAGACTGTTTCTCAGTTTCCATTACTCATCTTCTTCCTTTACTGCTCTATAAATATTAGTATTCTTCACAATTCAACCCTCTCACTTTTTTTCTTACTCTTCTAAAACCTCTCATTTTCTAACTTCTTTTGTACTAGAGGCTTTAGCTACCATCTGTATGTTGTGACCTGCCAAATCTAAATTCCCAAATTAGTTCTCTTTTTTGAGTTCCACACTAGAATCAACTCTTTGCTTAAGAATGTGAAAGTTCCACCAATTTCTCAATGGATACATGTGCCGGCTCAATTTGAGGGGATCAATTACTTTTGAGAACTTCTGATTGGGAGGAGAAACTTTTTACAAAAGTATTCTAAAGGGAATCTTACCTCCTAAGAGTTTTATCTTTGGCACAACCTTTAGTGCAGAGACATAAAGGAATATAAATACAGCATTCATTTCCCCCCCTTCCTAAAAGTGACCAATATGTCCACCAAGCCATTATTTATAGTTTTAGTTCAACAAACAGAGGAGCAGAAGGCTCTCCTAAAATCAGTTTATGGAGCGAATGATGAATGTAAGAGCTGTACCCAGACACCTTCTATTCAACCGCTAATCTGACACCTTCTTCAGATACTTCATGATGGCTGTCCTTCTAGACATAATTGCTCTACTAAGACCAACTTCTTCTTGTAACACTCAGAGTTTCAGGCCTAAACTTCTCCTGACCTACTGTTATGAGGCCAAGTTCTAAGAGTCTTGTCCCACAGTGTGCTATTAGCATAGACACTGGCCCACATTCTGTAGCTCTTACTACTATGGCCACTCCTGTTGCCCCTACATTTCTACCATATACATATGCTGTGAGCAAGAGGTCATCATACTCAATAACATCATAATGCCCAATCACAGGACCCCAGGTGGCAGCTTGCTGTTTGTACACATATAAGGTTAGGAAGTTTTAACATCCATGTTGGTATGTGCCCCTCCTCAAGAGCAAAAACAGATCTCAGGTCAACAGTATTTCCTCTCACTGAAGCCATGAATTTTTGCCATTGAGATCACTTGGTATTGAGACTGAGCACTCAGAACTTCTCCAAACGTTTGACTCTCCAGAGTTTCCTTTCTAAGACTGATAAAACTTCCTCTCTACTTCAAGTTCATCTAGTCAGAAACTGCCCAGAAACCAGTCATGAGGGTTACTGCTGTTCTAAGGTTTAAAACTGGTCAGGAACTACCAGAAGAAACTCATGTTTCACCCAGGAAATATACCTAGACATTGAAAAATTTCAGTAGCCTAGGGCAAATGGCAAAATAAAATGAACTTTTTTATTTATTTTTTTAAATTTTTAAAAAATATATTTTATTGATTATGCTATTACAGTTGTCCCATTTCTTCCCCATCATTCTCCTCCACCCTGCACACCCCCTCCCACCCACTCCCATTCCTCCCCCTTTAGTTCATGTCCATGTGTCATAAGTTCTTCAGCCTCTACATTTCCCACACTATTCTTAACCTCCCCCTGTCTTTTTTCTACCCACCATCTATGCTACTTATTCTCTGTACCTTTTCCCCCTCTCTCCTCCTCCCACTCCTCTGTTGCTAATCTTCCATGTGATCTCCATTTCTGTGGGTCTGTTCCTGTTCTAGTTGTTGGCTTAGTTTGCTTTTGTTTTAGGTGTGGTTGTTAATATCTGTGAGTTTGCTGTCTTTTTACTGTCATATTGTTTATCTTCTTTTTCTTAGATAAGTCCCTTTAACATTTCATATAATAAGGGCTTGGTGATGATGACCTCCTTGAACTTGACCTTATCTGAGAAGCACTTTATTCTCCCTTCCATTCTAAATGACAGCTTCGTCACCTTTAACAGGAACCTAATCAACAAAACAGATAAGCAAAATATAACCAAAGACACTGAAATTGAGACCAGGCTGACAGTCACCAGAGGGGAGAGGCAAGGGAATTTCAGGGGAAAAGGGGAAGGGTTTAGAGCAACAAGTATAAAGGACACATGGACAAAAACTAGGGGGTGTGGAAATGGGAAGGAGGTGGGGAGGGCTGGGGCGGTGGGCTGGGATGGGAGTAAAAGACAGAAAACTGTACAAGAACAACAATTAAAATAAAAAAATAAAAAATAAATGACAGCTTCACTGGATAGAGCAATCTTGGATGTGGGTCCTTGCCTTCCATGACTTGGAATACTTCTTTCCAGCCCCTTCTTGCCTGGAAGGTCTCTTTTGAGAAATCAGCTGACAGTCTGATGGGAACTCCTTTGGCGGTGACTGTCCCCTTCTCCCTTGCTGCTTCTAGAATTCTCTCCTTCATTTGAATCTTGGCTAATGTAATTCTGATGTGCCTTGGTGTGTTCCCCTTGGGTCCAACTTCTCTGGGATTCTCTGAGCTTCCTGGACTTCCTGGTTGTCTATTTCCTTTGCCAGATTGGGGAAGTTCTTCTTTATTATTTGTTCAAATAAGTTTTCCACTTGTTGTTCTTCCTCTTCCCCTTCTGGTACCCCTATAATTCGGATGTTGGGACGTTTAAAGATGTCCCGGAGGTTCCTAAGCCTCTCCTCGTTTTTTTAAATTCTTGTTTCTTCATTCTTTTCTGTTTGTTTCTTTCCTTCTTCCTTCTGGTCCACTCCATTGATTTGAGTCCCAGTTTTTCTCCTATCACTATTGGGTCCCTGTGCATTTTCCGTCATTTCACTTATGGTAGCCTTCATTTGTTCATCTAATTTGTGAGCAAAATCAACCAATTCTGTGAGCATTCTGATAACCAGTGCTTTGAACTGTGCATCTGATAGGCTGGCTATCTCTTGGTCATGTAGTTGAATTAGCTCTGGGGCTTTGATCTGTTCTTCCGTTTGAGCCATTGTGGGTTTTTTTTTTTTTTGCTCTGGTCACAGCTGTTACATAGTGAGGGGCGGAGCCTTAGGTGTTCCTAGGGTGGGGCAGCCCAGTCACTGGGTTGTGAGGCTATATGTGAGGATGGGGTCCAAGAGGGAACAATGGTGCTTGCTTAGTGCTCTCTCTTGGATTCCAGTCCCTTCCAACGCTTCCCCTTCACCTGGATTATCTGCGCACGAATGTGGGACTGCCTGGTCAGCCAGTCGCCTTGTGTAGCCTTACTGGGTCTGCCCATTGCCACCCTGTGCCCAGGGTCCGCTAGCTGCCGCCTGTGTGTCTGTGTTCTGCTAGCCACCACTTGCATGCCTGGGATCTGCCAGCTGCTGTCTGCGCACCTGGGTCCGCCAACCTGCACTTTTTCTTGACGCAACTCCACCCCTCTTACTGGTCTGGATGAATGGTTGCCAGACTTCCATACAGTTCAATTTTCTATCAGTTCTGGTTGTTTTCTTGTTTCTAAATTTTTTTGTCCTTAATTTTGGTTGTGCGAGGAGGCACAGTGTGTTCACCTATGCCTCCATCTTGGTTGGAAGTCTGTTTTTAAAAAATATTTATTAATTCTTAGAGAGAGTGGAAAGGAGAGAGAAAGAGAGGGAAGGAAACAACGATGTGTGAGAGAAACAGCAATCTCACACATCTCTCGCACACGCCCCAACCAGGGACTGGGCCCACAATACAGACCTGTGTGCTGACCGAGAATTGAACCAGAGGCATTTCACTTTGCAGGACAACATCCAGCCAACTGAACTACACCAGTAAGGGTTAAAGTGTTAAATAGGAAGATAATCTGAAACATATGTACTGAGAAAATGCATGTCTAACAAACTTAATGCTGCTCATTATTTATTACAATATAAATAGGCAGAGAGGAAGGAAGGAAGAGAGGGAGAGTGGGAAGAAAGGAAAAAGGGATGGAAAGAAGGAAGGATGGAGGGAGGGGAAAGAGAAAATATAGATAAAGGAAACCTTCTTATCAAGAAATCAATGATAAAGGTACAGGGCTTGTTTGTGAGATACCCTGAAACTGTATTTTCAAATTAGCCAACGTTCCTGCATCTGATAGTGCTACTTATTACTCATTATTGGTATTCCTTAAATTTATGGTTGATGTTCTATACTGTGTATTTTGTAATGTTGAGAATGCCTTACAGACACTTTGTAATTAAGGCATAATTCTGATGCTTTACCACATAAATTATCTGTAGCTGCGTGTAATCTTAATGTTCTAATATCAACTGGGAAGAAGGCACAAAACATTTCAAGTAGTATCTCTGGTTCCAGGACAGATCAGGAATATTCTGATCTTGATAACTGTTCAAACAAAAACTAGATAGTGCTGCTTTGCTGGCGTACCAGAAGCCCACAGTAACACAATAAGCTACCAGGCCACCCGGCCTCCAGCACCTACTGAAGGAGCTGCTGTGAGACAGCACGCTGCTAAGAAGAATCTCCTTAACTTGCCTGTCTTCTTGAAGACTCCTACTCGTGTTCTAAAATCTTCCCAGTCAGAAGCTCTGCCCAGTATAACAAATAATGGGCTACCCTGAGTCCCATGGCAAACATTTACAGATGAGGAGAGGATAATGAAAAGTACAGTCAACAAATTGCTCCTTTGGTTTCAACAATAGCTGAAAATTCAAAAATGGAGAAATCAGTAATACAAGGATTATTCCAACGAGAGTTGATGACTGTTGAAATTGACACAAAATAGGGAGGAACAGGAGTTCATTTTTTCTTCCCTCTGTCCTAGTGATAGAAGAATTAGCCTAAGTTGATGTATCTGTGGCTTTGTTATGTGATACCCAGAACACAGTAGTTAGAGGGCTGATTAGAACACATGGAATAGAAGAAAAAAAGGCTACCTATCTGACCAGGCTAGCCACAGAAAAAACAGGAAGTCTCAGCCTTTCAGAGGCTAGAGCAGGTAGAGATTCATTTGTTTTGAAGATCAAAGCTGATAATAAAGGAAACAAGTCAGTGGATCAAAGATGTGGACCAGCAATGCTAAGTAAACATAGCTCTTCCTGGTGATGGTGAAAGTAGACCCTACCATGGGGTATAAAGGAATTACCTGCTTCTTAGTAGATTGTGATACTGAAAGCCTTCATATAGGGAAAGCAGAAAACAAATTGGGAATTAGAGCTTCTTCCACCTGACCATTAAATTTCGAAAATGTCAAGCTTCCAGAAGCCAATATCCTGGAGCAAATTGGACATGGCTATAGGTATTCTATAAGGAGCCTTTAATGAAGGTAGAATAGGAATTGCTGTGCAGAGGCTGGGAGTGGCTCAAGGATGTTTTGACTACGCTATTCCATATATTAAAGAAACGATACAAAAGAATATTTGATTTTTAGAGGGTCTAACACTGAATGACATTTATCCACCCAGCTAGAAGCTGCAAGATTACTAACATACAACACTGCTAGACTTTTATTATTTTTAAAGATTTTATTCATTTCCTTTTTTAGAGAGAAAGGAAGGGAGAGAAAAAGAAAGGGAAACTTTGATGTGAGAGAGAAACATTGATAGTTGCCTCTTTGTACACATCCTGACTGGGGAATGAATCTGCAACCCAGGCAGGTGCCCTTGACTGGGAATCTAACTGGGAGCCTTTCACTTTGTGGAACAACACCCAACCAACTGAGTCACACAGGTCAGGGTACACTGCTAGGCTTTTAGAAGCTGGAAAGCCAATCATAAAAGCAGCATCAATGGCCAAATACTATGCATCAGAGATTTTAGGACTAACAACTAGTTAGTATATCAAGTGGATGAGAGGCATAGGATTGGTTATATCAAAGATTACCCCATGGAAAAATACTTCTGAGATGCAAAAATTGGTATAATATATGAAGGAGCATCAAATATTCAGCTGAACGCTATTGCAAAGCACATCAATGCAGAATACTGATGTTAGTGGGAGACTCCCAGGTGTCACTGGTGCAAAATTTTAAACTCTTGTGCCTTTTGGGCAAAGTAAACTACCAGGGTTTTAAAGTACTTTACTTAAGTCCTTAGTTATGGGCCTTGAAGTGCACCTTTCTATTTTATCTTCAGGTCTGCTTAACTTAGATGCAGAAAATCATATTTAAAAAACATCTGCATTTTCTTGAAAACTGATAAAAAAATTTTTTTGTTGATTTGAGAGAGAGGGGAAGAGGGGACAGGGAGGGAGAAAGAAAGAGAGAGAGAGAGAAGAGAGAGAGAGGCACACCAATTTGTTGTTCTACTTACTTGTGAATTAATTGACTGCTTCTTCTATGTGACCTGACTGAAGGACAAACCCCCAACCTTGGAATATCAGGACAATGCTCTTAGAAACTGAGCTACCTGGTCAGGGCTTAAAAACTGATTTTTAAAAAGTTCTATAGATATTATTTTAGCTTCAGGGTATACAGAAGTTTCACTCTACCAGTGCTTGGAGTATTACTGACAGAAATGACTACGTTTTTAAAATATATTTTATTGATTACACTATTACAGTTGTCCCATTTTTTTCTCCCCTTTATTCCCCTATGCCCTGTACCTCACCTCCCACCAGCATTCTCCTCCCTTAGTTCAAGTTCATGGGTCATACATATAAGTTCTTTGGTTTCTCCGTTTCCTATACTATTATTAACCTCCTCCTGTCTATTTTAGCATACCATTTATGCTTCTTATTCCCTGTACCTTTTCCCCCATTTCTCTCTCCCCTCCCCACTGATAACCCTCCATGTGATCTCCATTTCTGCGATTCTGTTCTTGTTCTAATTGTTTGCTTACTTTGTTTTTGTTTTTCAGTTCAGTTGTTTTCTTAATTAAGTCCCTTTAACGTTTCATATAATAAGGGCTTGGTGATGATGAACTCCTTGAACTTGACCTTATCTGAGAAGCACTTTATCTGCCCTCTCATTCTAAATGATAGCTTTGCTGGATAGAGCAATCTTGGATGGAGGTCCTTGCCTTTCATGACTTGGAATACTTCTTTCCAGCCCCTTCTTGCCTGGAAGGTCTCTTTGAGAAATCAGCTGAGAGTCTTATGGGAACTTCTTTGTAGGTAACTGCCTCCTCTCCTCTTGCTGCTTTTAAGATTCTCTCCTTATCTTCCATCTTCGGTAATGTAATTATGATGTGCCTTGGTGTGTGCTTCCTTAGGTCCAACTTCTTTGGGACTCTCTGAGCTTCCTGGACTTCTTGGTTATCTATTTCCTTTGCCAGATTGGGAAAGTTCTCCTTCATTATTTGTTCAAATAAGTTTTCCACTTGTTGCTCTTCCTCTTCTCCTGTTACCCCTATAATTCAGATGTTGGAATGTTGAAAGATGTCCTGGAGATTCCTAAGCCCCTCCTCATATTTTTGAATTCATGTTTCTTCATTCTTTTCTGGTTGAATGTTTCTTCCTTCAGGTCCACACTGTTGATTAGAGTCCCAGGTTCCTTTCTATTACTATTGGTCCCCTATACATTTTCCTTTATTTCGCCTAGCATAGCCTTCATTTTTTCCTCTATTTTGTGACCGCACTCAAGCAGAAATGGCTATTTTTATATTCCTATTTTGCCGCGGTCCGGCCGCAGCGGGTCTAAGGGTCCCCCTCGAGGTGAAAGTAGGAGTCGGTGCGGAAATCAGGCAACTACACAGCTCAAGGCAGGTGATGCTCTGAAGACGTTTATTGAAAGTAAGGCTGAAGCTTTTATACTATTACTGTTGCTATGCTTCTTGGTCTGAACAGGAACTGGGCTTGTTCCTATTGCCTTGGTTAGGCTAAACAGAAAATCATAGTTTAACATACAATGACTTTATAAATTGAAAATAAGTATTTGACTTGCCAAACAGAGTCTCAGTGAATTCTTTTGCCTGTGGTTAATGATTGATCCATGATCTATGTCTATATCCTGATCCTATTCTACTAAAATGTTATGAAAGTCTAAGTGCCCTTTCTATTATTATGTGTTCATGTAAGATTATTTTGTTCTACTTACTTACAATGGGTGAACTGATTTAAATCTTTCTGATTAATTTTCTTCAGCCAGTCATCCTTCATTGCCTTTAAACAAATATGGACAGTCACCAAGGGGGACTTTGGCATGTTAGTCATTTCATAAAAGGCAGACTTTGCCAAGGAACATGTTTTCTATCCTTATTGACTATTCTTATGCCCTCAAAATAGGCTCCTGTAAAGGACAATGGGTGAAACAGTTTTTCTTTATTTTCCTTAATGACCAAGTGACTATGGGAGGGGGAATTGGAGTAAGCTGTGGTTGCATTACCTCTGCTTGGTGTAATTTGGTCATGAATTGTTTAATTGCGGGTTTTCAGGGGCAATTCTTTGCTAACTTAACTAGTAAACTGTTAGTACAATCTGGACATGCAGTTACAGATGATTCAGGAGTGGTGGTGACTGCGTCTAGTTCTGTGGAAGCTGGAATCACATCCGAGGCTTGCCTATCGGTTTCATTCTCATGTGTCTTATTCATCTTTCCCAGGTTGATCATATATACAATGAAAATTATGACTCCTAGTAATATAATTCCCGTACTACCAATTATCCCTATGCCGCGTCCTCTTCCTGAAGGACGCTTTCCTTGAAGCTTCTCTCCCCATATCCGGACCTTGTCAGACAATATGGCTGGAAGAGGATGCGGCACTATTTAATCTTTATTTTGTGACATCAGTAAGAGGAATGTTTATTATTATAGCTGGTATTTCTATAAGGTAGATAGATTAAAATCTAAGATGCTGACTTCCGGCCAAGATGGAGGCGTAAGTGGACACACTGTGCCTCCTCCCACAACCAAAATTAAGGACAATGAATATTTAGAAACAAGAAAACAACCAGAACTTATAGAAAATTGAACTGTACGGAAGTCCCACAATCATTCATCCAGACTGATAAGGGCGGGCGGGGGGAGTCGCAGCAGGAAAAAGTGGAGGTGTGCCCTCAGGCATGCAGGCGGCAGCAGCTGACAGTTCCCGGGCGTGCAGGCGGTGGCTAGCAGACCCCAGGCATGGGGTGGCAACGGTGCAGACCCAGTGAGGCCACCCAAGGTGGCTGGCTGACCAGGTGGTCCCACATTCGCACACAGATAATGCAGGCAAAGGGGAAGTGGCGGAAGGGAAAGAGAGAGCAGAGCAAGAGCCATTGTTCCTTCTTGGACCCCGCCCCCACATACAGCGTCACAACTCAGCAACTGGGCTTCCCCACCCTGGGGAACACCTAAGGCTCCACCCCTCACTAGGTAACAACCACAACCAGACCCCCCCAAAAAAACCACCAAAAATGGCTCACACCAGAGAACAAATGAAACCCCTAGAGCCAATTCCTGTAAGCAATGAAGAGATGGCCAACCTATCAGATGCACGGTTCAAAGCCCTGGTGATCAGGATGCTCACAGAATTGCTTGATTTTGCTCACAAATTAGATGAAAAAAATGCAGGCTACAATACGTGAAATGAAGAAAGATGCATGGGGAACCAATAGAGAGGGGAGGAAAACTGAGACTCAAATCAATGGAGTGGACCAGAAGGAAGAAACAAACAACCAAATAGAAAACAAGGAAGAAATAAGAATTCAAAAAAATGAGGAGAGGCTTAGGAACCTCTGGGACACCTTTAAACATCTCAACATCCGAATTATAAGGGTACCAGAAGGGGAAGAAGAAGAGCAACAACTGGAAAACTTATTTGAACAAACAATAAAGGAGAACGTCCCTGATCTGGCAAAGGAAATAGACTACCAGGAAGTCCAGGAAGCTCAGAGAGTCCCAAAGAAGTTGGGACCCTCTTCTTTGGGAGGAACACACCAAGGCACATCGTAATTACATTAGCCAAGATTCAAATGAAGGAGAGAATTCTAGAAGCAGCAAGGGAGAAGGGGACAGTCGCCTACAAAGGAGTTCCCGTCAGACTGTCAGCTGATTTCTCAAAAGAGACCTTCCAGGCAAGAAGGGGCTGGAAAGAAGTATTCCAAGTCATGAAAGGCAAGGACCTACATCCAAGATTGCTCTATCCAGAAAAGCTGTCATTTAGAATGGAAGGGCAGATAAAGTGCTTCTCAGATAAGGTCAAGTTCAAGGAGTTCATCATCACCAAGCCCTTATTATATGAAATGTTAAAGGGACCTAAGAAAAAGAAGAAAAAAAATGTGACAGTGAAAAAAGCAAACTCACAGCTATTAACAAGAACACCTAAAACAAAAGGGAACAACTAGAACAGGAACAGAACCACAGAAATGGAGATCACATGGAGGGTTAGCAACAGGGAAGTGGGAGGAGGAGAGAGGGGGAAAAGGTACAGAGAATAAGTAGCATAGACGGTGGGTAGAAAATAGAGATGGGGAGGGCAAGAATAGTGTGGGAAATGTAGAAGCTAAAGAATTTATAACACATGGACATGAACTAAAGGGGGGGGGGGAATGTGGGTGGGGGGGTATGCAGGGTGGAGGGGAATGATGGGGGAGAAATGGGACAACTGTAATAGCATAATCAGTAAAATATATTTTTCAAAAATCTAATCTGCTAAACTAGGTAGAAACTGATACAATTTTTTGTAGAAAAATATAAAACTTCTATTTCTAAATACCTGAGAATGGGTGGAGAATAAAGGTATAACTTTGTAGGTCATACAACTGAAGTAAACATTATTTTAAGAAAGTAAAGCAATATAATTTGCTATGATAACTGACCTGTGTAAAAGATGCATTTTATGATAGGTTTCAGTGATTATTTTACAAACAAATCTCTGCATTAGTTTTAAGTGTAAAGCTTAAGTAACTCCATGTAATAATCAAAACATTCAATATTATAATATTTATCTTATCATGTACTATTTTTCAACAATACAATTTCTCTCTGTATTAATTGAATACTGTGAGAAGAAAGAGAAGGAGAAAGAGGATGAGGAGGAAGAGGAGGAGAAGGAGAAAGAAGAAGAAGACGACGACGACGACAGGAGAAAAAGCTATCAGATATGACCTTCAAGTCCAACATCATCAAATTAGGAGGAGGAATTTCAGCAGCAGAGCCAATTATAACCTTACTCCATTGATCTACCATCTACCTACTGCATATTACAAAGTGGTGCATGTGTGCAAAAGGAAACACAGAGTCCCTGAGTATCACAAACACTTATTATC
Organism: Glossophaga mutica; assembly: GCA_039655065.1. NCBI lineage: Eukaryota > Metazoa > Chordata > Mammalia > Chiroptera > Phyllostomidae > Glossophaga > Glossophaga mutica. The sequence continues at coordinate 39,402,338 of CM077304.1, read as the reverse complement.
GGATGTAGATAATGGTAAGAAGACTCTGATTGGTGTTGTAAGTTTTGGAAGGCTTTGATCATATGTTTTTCAACAGTTTATTCTTATGAGCTGGGTTTGAGATGTCGTGACACTGGCATGAACCACATGGTCAATAAAACCTTCGGAGATTCTGCAAGCCTGGTACCTCTGTGTTCTTGATATTCTCCTGTAACACTTGAGACAGGCTGTTGAGATTGAGGCGGAGGTTAAATGAGCAGCTTGAGGAAAATTATAAATGTTTATAAGATCTGCTGAGGGGATTTTAGAGAAGCAGAGGGCCCAGAACAAACAAAAAGATTGTCGAGCTCTGTGGTAAGTTCACCTAAATTTAGTGGTCATGGATTTATTGTGGCTATTGCATGTCAGACCCTTTAAGTGTGTTTTCACCTGTAAGTCTCATGACATGCATATATGTAAATTTAATTTTCTTGATTATACAGAATTTAAGTCACTAATACAAGCTTCCACAGCTAGTTAGTTTGGATTTTGTGGCTACATAGAAAAGAGAATTACTCTGGGTAACCTAAGATAAAGAATTTTCATGGAAAGAAAGGATATGTGAACCTATCGGTACAAAGGGGAAGCTAATGAATCAGTATGTAAAGGATGAAACCAAAGTCTTTTCACAGGTCCCACTATTAGGAACAGATAGACTGATTCTTTAGGACACTGTTATCTATGTGATTCGCTTAATGTCTTTGGATCACTCCACTCCCAAGTCTAATGCCAGAGAGAGAAACTCTTTGTCCCAGCAAGGGCCACATGCTTAGTTAGGGAAGCTGCCTCCAAAACTGGAGTACGGTGTTTGAGATGAAATTCACCAAAGGAAGACTGACATGTTGCTGCCCAAAGAAAAGGGATTGGATGACAGTGAGCAAAAATGAGTAAGTGTCCACTGCAAATAAAATAGCAGACTTAAGATCTGAATCTGTATTTGTTGGATGTAAAACCTAAGGTTGTATCTTCTTTTCCAATTGCCTCCTAATAGAACTGGAGAAGGCAGATTGTCATTTGGGGTGGGGGTTGAGGGAATAGCACAAATGAAACAAGAGTAAAAATGTGAGAGAACTGAGAATGCTGGAAATAGTGATGGATGATGGGGCCTCTGAACTAGGCAAGAGAGTGAGGCTGGAAGGAGACTGGAAAACCAGAAGAACTGGAGGGACAAGGTGGTAAAACCTGAGGTGAGGACATTCCTGAGAATCTTCTGAGATGATGTCAGAAATTCTATGATCTAAACCAAGGGAGAGACATGTCCTGAGAGGCTGAGGTATGTCATGAAGGGTCGTCAAAGAACAAGTTAAGTTCCACCTGTGTTTTAGTTTCTGCTACAGTCAGAAGCACACTAATTATTTGGTTTATTGAAAATTTAAGCAGAAGGGAGACAGTTAATTGCCATAGCCATCTTTAAAACAAAAGCTACTCCAGAGATTTTATGGGTTAAGTTGAACAAAGGAAAAATGAAAACTATATCAGTTATGGTATTCACAAACAACGTGGAAAATGTCTGAAGAATATTTTATGAACATTTTTCTGCCCAATCTCGTCCCCAAAAGAACTGTTTTATGACTCTGGGTAATTTGCTCAAAACAACAGTGGTAACACAAGCCCAGCAAAAGGTTTTTGGTGACTAAAGACAGTTTTACTACTAGAAGAAATTGAAAACATGTGTCTTTATTTGCATTGTATTAATAGCAAGGAAAATACAGCAAAGGAAATCTGTCATTTATGAGAAGAGCAGAGCATAGTTAAAATGAACCTTCCTGGAGACGGTAGGGGTGGGAAAGAAATGTGTGTGCCTATAAAAGGGCAACATGAAGGATCCTTGTGGGATGGAAATATTCTGTATCTTGACTGTATCAATGCCAATATCCTGGTTGCAATATTGTAAAGTTTTTCAAGATGCTACCACTGGGGAAAACTAGGTCAGGGCTACATGGGATCTCTGTATTATTTCCCACAACTGCATGTGAGTCTATAATTATCTCAAAACAAAAAACTTTCATTGAAAAGGAAAACAACGCACGTGTATTTATGCACTATACACACATCAAACTTCCTTAGTTATAAGGAAGAACAGTTACCTCCACCCCTTATACTTCCATATACAGTAACTTTGGCAAGACCGGTGGTTCTTCAGTCTAGCTGCACATTTGTCCCCTGGGTGACCTCAAACTCCCAGAATGGCTGAGAATCACTGAGCCTCTCTCCAACCCTCATTTTCTCCTCCCTGGGGGAAGAGAAGCAACTAGTTAGATACTTGGGGAGAATAAACAGCTCAACCCTTCCTTTCACCCTTGCTAGATCTGTATCTTGCAGAGTGGGTCTGCTCTCCCAGCATGGGCCTGTACGGTTCGACTGGGAAGCCTGTGTTGTTCAACTGCGCCAGGGACTAGGGACAAGTATGAGCTTGCCCACTTGGCCACATATTCTGATCAGCTTTATTAAGGTGACATTTTGACCTCCATATCTGATTCTGAAGTCAGGAGGAAAAAAGGGACAATACTAATTAGCCCAGGCAAGAAAAGGGTTATCAGATGATCCGAATGAATTCTTATTACAGACTCAGGGACCCTAGAGAGATGACCTTACATTTGCCTTCTGGTGACTCTGCTGTCCAGAATGTAGCAAAGATAAAGGTGGAATGTTAGTGAATGAGGTTATACCTGGTTTACAGAAACATTCATTATGAAATCTCTGGCTGATGAGTTCAGCCGCACTGCGAGGCATGTGACTTTAAAGAAACTGTGCCACACACATAGCATACGCACAGGTAGGGAATAGAAAGGACAGCTGGCCTAAAGTGATGTCACCTGCTCCAGGTTCAACGTCATCCCTTTTGGAATGAGCCCTGGGCTGTGGAGGAGAATGGAAACCACGTTAACCTGTTGTCAGATATCAGAAGGACTCTGCTATTTGGCCATGTGCATTGCCTACTGGGTGTTTTTGTTTGTTTGTTCCAAGGAATGATCCATATTTTACTTACATTTTAAGACTAACTTTAATTTCAAAATCACATATTTGCACACCTATTTCCTTGCTGATTTCACTTAAAGATAAATACATGTTTGTCACACAAAGACTGTAAACAAATACTTGGCATGTCTGTTACATGTAACACACAGAAACAGCTTTTAACAAAAATTCACCAACCATCCCCACGACATTTTTTAGTATGGATACAGGACTCAAAACTATTTCTGAGTACTACTCAAAACATATTTTTGGTACTACTGATAGTCAGCACCCATACCACTTCAAAAATTAAAATAATTTGTGACAATATTCTTTGTACCTGCTACTTTACACGATTTAAACTGTAGCCTTTTCATTAAGATGGATAAAGCATGCCATTTCTTTTTCCTTCTTGAGATTTTTTAAATATATTTTATTGATTATGCTATTACAGTTGCCCCATTTCTCCCCCATCATTCCCCTCCACCCTGCACACCTCCTCCCACCCACATTTCCCCCCTTTAGTTCATGTCCATGTGTCATAAGTACTTTAGCTTCTACATTTCCCACACTATTCTTGCCCTCCCACTGTCTATTTTCTACCCACTGTCTATACTACTTATTCTCTGTTCCTTTTCCCCTTTCTCCTCCTCCCACTCCCCTATTGCTAACCCTCCATGTGATCTCCATTTCTGCAGTTCTGTTCCTGTTCTAGTTGTTTGCTTTTGTTTTAGGTGTGGTTGTTAATATCTGTGAGTTTGCTGTCTTTTTACTGTCATATTTTTTATCTTCTTTTTCTTAGATAAGTCCCTTTAACATTTCATATAATAAGGGCTTGGTGATGATGACCTCCTTCAACTTGACCTTATCTGAGAAGCACTTTATCTGCCCTTCCATTCTAAATGACAGCTTTGCTGGATAGAGCAATTTTATATGTAGGTCCTTGTCTTTGAAGACTTCAAATATTTCTTTCCAGCCCCTTCTTGCCTGGAAGGTCTCTTTTGAGAAATCAGCTGACAGTCTGACGGGAACTCCTTTGTAGGTGACTGTCCCCTTATCCCTTGCTGCTTCTAGAATTCTCTGCTTCATTTCAATCTTGGCTAATGTAATTACGATGTGCCTTGGTGGGTTCCTCCCAAAGAAGAGGGTCCCAACTTCTTTGGGACTCTCTGAGCTTCCTGGACTTCCTGGTAGTCTATTTCCTTTGCCAGATCGGGGACGTTCTCCTTTATTATTTGTTCAAATAAGTTTTCCAGTTGTTGCTCTTCTTCTTCCCCTTCTGGTACCCCTATAATTTGGATGTTGGGATGTTTAAAGATGTCCCAGAGGTTCCTAAGCCTCTCCTCATTTTTTTGAATTCTTGTTTCTTCGTTTTCTGTTTGGTTGTTTCTTTCTTCCTTCTGGTCCACTCCAATGATTTGAGTCTCACTTTTCCTCCCCTCTCTGTTGGTTCCCAATGCATCTTCCTTCATTTCAAGTATTGTAGCCTTCATTTTTTCATCTAATTTGTGAGCAAAATCAAGCAATTTTGTGAGCATCCTGATCACCAGGGCTTTGAACTGTGCATCTGATAGGTTGGCTATCTCTCTCTTTTTTTTTTTTCCCCTCTTCAGTTTTTTTTAAAAATATATTTTATTGATTATGCTATTACAGTTGTCCCATTTCTCCCCCATCATTCCCCTCCACCCTACACACCCTCTCCCACCCACATTCCCCCCTTTAGTTCATGTCCATGTGTCATAAGTTTTCTAGCTTCTACATTTCCCATACTATTCTTGCCCCCCCCCCGTCTATTTTTTTCCCATTATCTATGCTACTCATTCTCTGTACCTTTCCCCCCTCTTTCCTCCTCCCATGCCCCTGTTGCTAACCCTCCATATGATCTCCATTTCTGTGGTTCTGTTCCTGTTCTAGCTGTTTGCTTAGTTTGCTTTTGTTTTAGGTGTGGTTCTTGATAGCTGTGAGTTTACTGTCTTTTCACTGTCATATTTTTATCTTCTTTTTCTTAGATAAGTCCCTTTAACATTTCATATAATAAGGGCTTGGTGATGATGAACTCCTTGAACTTGACCTTATCTGAGAAGCACTTTATCTGTCCATCCATTCTAAATGACAGCTTTGCTGGATAGAGCAATTTTGGATGTAGGGCCCTGCTTTTCAAGATTTCAAATATTTCTTTCCAGCCCCTTCTTGCCTGTAAGGTCTCTTTTGAGAAATCAGCTGACAGTCTGATGGGAAACTCCCTTGTAGGTGACTGTCCCCTTATCCCTTGCTGCTTCTAGAATTCTCTGCTTCATTTGAATCTTGGGTAATGTAATTAGGATGTGCCTTGGTGTGTTCCTCCTTGGGTCCAACTTCTTTGGGACTCTCTGAGCTTCCTGGATGTCCTGGTAGTCTATTTCCTTTGCCAGATTGGGGAAGTTCTTCTTTATTATTTGTTGAAATAAGTTTTCCACTTGTTGCTCTTCTTCTTCCCCTTCTGGGACCCCTATAATTCGGATGTTGGGACGTTTAATGATGTCCCGGAGGTTCCTGAGCCTCGCCTCATTTTTTTGAATTCTTGTTTCTTCCTCGTTTTCTGTTTGGTTGTTAGTTTCTTCCTTCTGGTCCACTCCATTGATTTGAGTCCCAGTTTTACTTCCATCTCTATCAGTTCCCCATGCATCTTCCTTCATTTCACATATTGTAGCCTGCATTTTTTCATCTAGTTTGTGAGCAAAATCAACCAATTCTGTGAGCATTTTGATGACCAGTGCTTTGAACCGTGCATCTGACAGGTTGGCTATCTCTTCACTGCTTAGAGGAATTGGCTCTGGGGCTTTTATTTGTTTTCCGGTTTGAGCCATTTTTGGTGGGTTTTTTGTTGTTGTTGTTGCTTTGGTTTTAGTCTGGTCTCGGCTATTACGTAGTGAGGGGTGGAGCCTTAGGTGTTCCTCAGGGTGGGGCAGCCCAGTCGCCGGGTTGTGACGCTATAGGCTATAGGTGGGGGCCGGGTCTGAGAAGGAGCAATGGTGCCTGCTCTGCTCTCTCCTGGACTCCGGCCCTTTCCGCTGCTTCCCCTTCACCTGGATTATCTGCGCACACGTGCGTGCTGTTACGTAGTGAAGAGTGGAGCCTCTGGCGCTCCCCAGTGCGGGGCAGCCCAGTCGCTGGGTTGTGACGCTATAGGTGGGAGCGGGGTCTGAGAGGGAACAATGGTGCCTGCTCAGCTCTCTCCTGGATTCAGTCCCTTCCGCCACTTCCCTCTGCCTGGACCGTCTGTGCGCGGAAATGTGGGACCACCTGGTCAGCCAGCCACCTTGTGCGGCCTAGCTGGGTCTGCACAGTTGCCCCCTGTGCCTGGGATCTGCCAGGTGCTGCCTGCGGGCCCGGGGACCACCAGCCGCCACCTGTGCACCTGGGAACTGCCAGCCGCTACTGCTTGCGTTCCTGGGTCCGCTCCTCCACTTTCTCCTGCCGCGACTCCACCCCTCTTACCGGTCTGGATGAATGGTTGTTGGACTTCCGTACAGTTCAATTTTCTATAAGTTCTGGTTGTTTTCTTGTTTCTAAATATTTGTTGTCCTTAATTTTGGTTGTGAGAGGAGGCACAGTGTGTCCGCCTACGCCTCCATCTTGGCCGGAAGTCAGGTTGGCTATCTCTTGATTGCTTAGATGAATTGGCTCTGGGGCTTTCATTTGTTTTCTGATTTGAGCCATTTTTTGTGTTTTTTTGTTTTTGTTTTTGTTTTTGTTTTTTTGGTCTGGTCGTGGCTCTTACATAGTGAGGGGCGGAGCCTTAGGTGTTCCCCAGGGCGAGGCAGCCCAGTCACTGAGTTCTGATGCTGTATGTGGAGGCGGGGTCTGAGAGGGAACAATAGCACTTGCTCTGCCTTCTCCTGGATTCCAGTCCCTTCCACCACTTCCCCTTCGCCTGGATTATGTGTGTGAATGTGGGACCACCTGGCCAGCCAGCCACATTGCGCAGCCTCAGTGGGTCTGCACCATTGCCACCCTGTACCTGGGAACTGCCAGCTGCTGCTGCCTGCTTACCCGGGTCCGCCAACCTCCACTTTTTCCTGCTGTGACTCTGCCCCTCTTACCAGTCTGGATGAATGGTTGTGGGACTTCTGTACAGTTCAATTTTCTATCAGTTTTGATTGTTTTCTTGTTTCTAAATACTTGTCCTTAATTTTGGTTGTGAGAGGAGGCACAGTGTGTCCACCTACGCCTCCATCTTGGCTGGAAGTCCTCCTTCTTGAGATTTTTACTTGTTAGAAATGGACTGCTTCCACAGCTGTCTGACACCTCTCACCATACTTTCAAGTTGTAAACCTGAATTCTACTTTGAGTACACCAGGGTTATGTTTAAATGATAGTGCCTTTAGAAAACTGTGCTGCATTTTTCCTCCTGTTACCTGAGAACACAGTATGTATATGTATATCAACTATATCTTACAAATGTGCACACCATGTTTGCTAGCTGGAATTCTTTCACTTAACTTGTGGATATTTTGCACTGTGATATTTAATCAAGACATTAACATGAGTAGACGATTGCTGATGTAAGACAAGTATGAGATCACTAAAATTAATAGTCATATGTTTGTCTTTCTGGTGGCTGTGAAAGCTTATATCTTCTTTGGACATCATTAGACATCTTAGCTCTTGAAGTACAACTTCAATGCCATATGAATTTTGCCATTTTGCGCTCCACTGTTGGGCTCCACGTATCCACCATTCCACTGGAATTATTTATTCCATTAATATTAACTTTGGTTACAAATCTAACTGATGGAGGATCTTCTGGGTATGTAGGTCCACATTCTATTTTCAGGCTATATATTCTGTTTACATAATTTGTCTGTGGAGATGGCCATCTTCTTCTGTATCCAAACACAACCACCTGCCTGCTACTGTGTAACTTTTAAAGCTAAGTAAACTAGTGTGGGCAATAATATACCATGATTTGTGAGTCTTTTTTATCAATTTTGAATCTAGGAATAACTGACATTGAGTAACGCCTGTAGTGAGTAGTCCATTAAAATTCTAACATCTAGTACACACTCTTGAATAACTGGATAAAGTTCTTTGTTAAGTTCACTTAGTTGTTGCAGTCATTCTATAAGTTAATATATCTCTCACTCATTTCAGCCCTAATTTCAATTTTCCTTCTTTATTTGAGAGAAGCTAAAAACTTACCTTCTAAGATATTCTTGTGGTTGGAAGTGTCCCGATGATTCAATGACAGCTAATGAAATATAAACTCAATTTCTCTAGTACTCCCTTTTCTGCTTCAGTCTTCTTGCTTGGAACATGTGTGATATCTAAGGCTTTACAGTCATTTCTAAGTATAAGAAAGAGCAAGACAGAACGAGTCAGTTTCCTTGACGGCATTGTTGAGCTACCATACCAGTGTTGGACCTCCCATTGCCAGACTTCCAGTGCATGGGACAAAGAAATCCCTTACTTCTTTTTAGAAAGTCAAATGCAATCCTAACTTATTTATTTATCGATTCCATTTCCAAGTGTGATGGGTAGAATAACAAGCCATAAAGATGCCCATGCCCTAATAGCTGGAACCTGTGAATATAGTAACTTCACATGGCAAAAGGGACTTGGCAGCCCGGATTAAACCAAGGACCTGGGTGAAAGGAAAAGGCAGTCTCCTGGATTATCCAAGTGGATGCAATGTTACCATAAATATCCTTATAAATGAAAGAGGGAGGCAGAAGGGAGGGTCAGATAAAGGATGTGGCAACAGAAGCAGGGTTAGAGAAATACTGTGTTGCTGACTTTGAAGAAGAAGGAAGGGAACCATGAGCCAAGGAATGTGGGCAATATCTAGAAGATGGAAAAAGAAATGAAATGGATACTTCCTTGAGCCTCTAGGAAAAACACAGCCCTTCTGACACCTTGACTCTAGCCTGCATCAGACTTCTAACCTATCAAACTGTAAGATAATAAAATTGCACTGCTCAAGACACTATATTTATGGTAATCTGTTACAGCAGCAATATAAAAAGAATGCACTGTATTACAGCTTTTTAATAACGAATCATGATAACTCCAAGGAAATTACTTACTCTCAGTGTAAGACATTTCTAGTTTTTTAATCAAAGATGAGTATCCTGAAACACCAACTCAAGAACCTATGCACCCCAGTGTTCATAGCAGCACAATTTACAATAGCCAAGTGCTGGAAGCAGCCTAAGTACCTATCAATAAATGAGTGGATCAAAAAACTATGGTACATTTACACAATGGAATTCTATGCAGCAGAGAGAAAGAAGGCACTCTTACCCTTTGCAACAGCATGGATAGAACTGGAGAGCATTATGCTAAGCGAAATAAGCCAGGCAATGAAAGACAAATACCATATGATCTCACCTTTAACTGGAAAATAATAAAAAAAATAAAAAAGCAAACAAAATATGACCAGAGACATTGAAATTAAGAACGATCTAACAATAGCCAGAGGGGAGGAGGAGGGAACAGTGGAAAGAAGAGTTTTCAGCAACTACTATAAAGGACACATGGACAAAACCAAGGGGAAGGGTGGAAGCAAGGGAGGGAGGTGGGTTTGGCTGGGGTGGAGGGGAGTGGTGGGGAGAAAATGCAGATAACTATAATTAAACAAAGTAAAGTAATTTTTAAAAAGATGGGTAAAAAATAATTTTTAAGACTAAAAACAGGACTTCTGGCCATGATGGAGGCATAGGCAGACACACTGTGCCTCCTCTCACAACCAAAATTAAGGACAACAAATATTTAGAAACAAGAAAACAACCAGAACTTATAGAAAACTGAACTGTACGGAAGTCCCACAACCATTCATCCAGACTGGTAAGAAGGGCAGAGTCGCGGCAGGAAAAGGTGGAGGTGCGGACCTGGGAACGCAAGCAGCAGCGGCTGGCAGTTCCCAGGTGCACAGGCGGCGGCTGGCAGTCCCCGGGGCCCACAGCCAGCAGCTGGTGTACCCCGGGCACAGGGGGGCAACTGTGCAGACCCAGTGAGGCTGCACAAGGCGGATGGCTGACCAGGTGGTCCCACATTCGCACACGCAGACGGTCCAGGCGAAGGGGAAGTGGTGGAAGGGACTGAATCCAGGAGAGAGTGGAGCAGGCGCCATTGTTCCCTCTCAGACCCCGCCCCCAACTATAGCGTCACAACCCAACGACTGGGCTGCCCCACCCTGAGGCACACCTAAGGCTCCACCCCTCACTCCGTAATAGCCGCAACCAGACTAAAACCAAACCAAAACAAACAAACAAACAAACAAAAAAAAAAAAACACCAAAAATGGCTCAAACCGGAGAAAAAATGAAATCCCCAGAGCCAATTCCTCTTAGCAGTGAAGAGATAGCCAACCTATCAGATGCACAGTTCAAAGCACTGGTGATCAGGATGCTCGCAGAATTGGTTGATTTTGCTCACAAATTAGATGAAAAAATGCAGGCTACAATACGTGAAATGAAGGAAGATGCATGGGGAACTGATAGAGATGGAAGGAAAACTGGGACTCAAATCAATGGAGTGGACCAGAAGGAAGAAACTAACAACCAAACAGAAAATGAGGAAGAAACAAGAATTCAAAAAAATGAGGAGAGGCTTAGGAACCTCCGGGACATTGTTAAACGTCCCAACATCCGAATTATAGGGGTCCCAGAAAGGGGAGAAGAAGAGCAACAAGTGGAAAACTTATTTCAACAAATAATAAAGAAGAACTTCCCCAATCTGGCAAAGGAAATAGACTACCAGGAAGTCCAGGAAGCTCAGAGAGTCCCAAAGAAGTTGGACCCAAGGAGGAACACACCAAGGCACATCATAATTACATTAGCCAAGATTCAAATGAAGGAGAGAATTCTAGAAGCAGCAATGGATAAGGGGACAGTCACCTACAAAGGAGTTCCCATCAGACTGTCAGCTGATTTCTCAAAAGAGACCTTCCAGGCAAGAAGGAGCTGGAAAGAAACATTCGAAATCTTGAAAAGCAGGGACCTACATCCAAAATTGCTCTATCCAGCAAAGCTGTCATTTAGAATGGATGGACAGATAAAGTGCTTCTCAGATAAGGTCAAGTTCAAGGAGTTCATCATCACCAAGCCCTTATTATATGAAATGTTAAAGGGACTTATCTAAGAAAAAGAAGATCAAAAATATGAACAGTAAAAAGACAGCAAACTCACAGCTATTAACAACCACAGCTAAAACAAAAGCAAACTAAGCAAACAGCTAGAACAGGAATAGAACCACAGAAATGGAGATCATATGGAGGGTAAGCAACAGGGGCATGGGAGGAGGAGAGAGGGGGAAAAGGTACAGAGAATGAGTAGCATAGATAGTGGGTAGAAAATAGACAGGGGGAGGGAAAGAATAGTGTGGGAAATGTAGAAGCTAAAGAACTTATGACACATGGACATGAACTAAAGTGGGGAATGTGGGTGGGAGAGGGTGTGCAGGGTGGAGGGGAATGATGGGGGAGAAATGGGACAACTGTAATAGCATAATCAATAAACTATATTAAAAAATATAAATAAAATTTAAAAAAATGTCCAAGAATAAAAACAATCCACCTAACTGTGACTGGTGTGGTTCAGTGGGTTGGGTGTTGTCCTGAAAACTGAAAGGTCACCAGTTCAGTTTCCAGTCACAGTCATGTCTGGGTTGCCACCAGGTCCTCAGTTGGGGGCATGTGAAAGGCAACTAATCAATGTTTTGCTCACACACTGATGTTTCTCTTCCTCTCTTTCTCCTTCCCTTCCCCTCTCTCTAAAAATAAATAAATAAATTCCTTTAAAAATAATTTTTAAAACGTCTGGTCTAGACAAGTGGTTCAGTTAGTTGGAGTGTCATCCCATACACCATAAAGGTTGTGGGTTTGATTCCTAGTCAGTACACATACTGAGGTTGCAAGTTTAATCCCCAGTTAGGCACACACAGGTGGCAACCGATCAATGTCTCTCTTTCTCTCTGTTCCCCTTCCTTTCTCACTAAAATCAATAAACACCCTTGGGTGAGGATTTTATTAAAAAAGACTAAAAAGATTCCCATGAAAACTGACATTTTGCTAGTCATGGTAACAAACACCAATACCAGTTTAAAACAAAGATGGAAACATGAAGGAAAAGAACCAATAGAGGAACAGAGGTATCAGGAAGAAAAAGATAAAATGGCTATAGGAAATCCTTATATATCAATAATTACTGTAAATGTGAATGGACTGAATTCAGCAATAAAAAAAGGCACAGAGTAGCAGATTAGATCAAAACACAAAATCCAACCATATGCTGCCTTCAGGAGACAGACATACCTAAGCTATAAAAGCAAAGAGACTAAAAGTGAAAGGGTGGAAAAAGATTCTCCATGCAAACAGTATCCGCAGAAAAGCAGGTGTAGCCATACTTATATCTGACAGAATAGATCTCAAGATAACCCTAACGAGACAAAGATGGACATTTTATAATGATAAAGGGGACACTACATCAAAGGTACAACATTTCTTAATATATATGCACCAAATCAGGGGACATCAAAATATATAAAGCAACTACTAACAGAACTAAAGGGAGAGGGATCCAAGGTGGCGAAGGAGTAAGTGGAAGCTGCACAAACCTCCTCCTAGGCCCAAACTGGAATTAAAACGAAACTGTAGAGAAATCATCCTGAATAACCAACTGACCACTAGCTGAAGAGAAGCCTTATAACCAAAGACAGGCAAAAGTAACCACTTTACCACAAAGTGACTGATAGGGAGTGTGGAAGAGACGTGGGAGAGCTGGCTGGGCTGCTCTCACAGGTGGCAGATGAAGAACTGGAGGGATATTTTAGTGTCGGGGTGGGGTGCAGGAGAGGTTCTCTCTGAGAAGTATGAGAATAAACCCCAAGCTGGGATTGCCCATCCTACAGCACCAGAGCCAGGAAAGAAACCCAGATAATATCCAGCTGTGAAAAGCAACAGGGTTTCTGTTTGCCAGGAAGAAACAGCTGGAGATGCAGAGAGCCTCTGACAGGACCAATGAACAAAATGTCCTTTGTAGCCACTTACACTGGACTCCAGCAAAGTGAGAACAGACTGGACTAGAGATGTGTGAGAAGTCTGGGGCTGGTGGTTCTGGGGAGACAACAGAAGGAACAGCCACCGGGATCCCTGTGCAGAGTCATTTCCCATGCTGCAGAAGTCATCTTTCTGAGGCAGAGCAGTCCCCTCCAGGTGGCATCAGCCTGAGGGGAAATAATAGCCCTGCCTGCAGGAATTACTCTGCCACACCCAGTGGAGCTTAAGCTGGGCTGTTGAGTACAGTTTGAAGCTATATAGGTAATTTAGGTTAACAACTATGCAGATCTCTGGGAGCTCTGAGGCTTTAGTTGATACTCCCCAGGGCCTGGGGCTGGTAAAAGCTGGACTTAGTGCTCAGCCTGGTTCTTTATGCACACAACTAGGCCCAGCAGAGGGAGCCACAAGCTGTAAATCACTGATAGCTCCAAACAGGTTGCCCAGTACCAGTCACAGGCAGTGTCTGACATAGGCCTACACCACAGTCTTTGCAGATCTGCCTAAAACACAGTGGGAAAAAAAAAAAAAACACACGCACACACACAAAGAGGCAGCCAAAATGGGAAGATGAAGGAACATGCTCCAAATGAAAGAACAAGAGAATCCTCCAGAAGAAGAACTTAATGTAAGGGAGGCAAGCAATTTGTCAGATAGAGAGGTTAAAGTAATGATTGTAAGGATACTCAACAATATGAAAAAAGACATAGAAATCATAAAAAAAGATCGATCAAAAATATAGAATGCACTATCTGAAATAAACAGTACATTGAAAGGAATGAACGGTAGGTTAAATGAGGCAGGATTGAATCAGCAATTTGGAAGACAAGGTAGAAAAAAACACCCAAGCAGAGCAGCAAAAAGAAAAAAGAATTAAAAAGAATGAGGAGAGCTTAAGAAATCTTTGGGACAACATGAAGTGTAACAACATCCACATCATGGGAATACAAGAAGAAGAGAGTGAGCAAGATATAAGAACCTTATTGAAGAAATAATTACCAAAAGCTTCCCTAGTCTGGTGGAAGAAAGACACACAAGTCCAGGAAGCACAGAGAGTCCCAAACAAGTTGGACCCAAATAAGCCTACACCAAGACACATTATAATTAAAATGGCAAAGCTTAAAAACAAGGAGAGAATCCTAAAAGCTTCAAGAGAAAAGCAGGTAGTTACCTACAAGGAGCTCCAATTAGACTGTTGTCTGATTTCTCAACAGAAACATTTCAGTTCAGAAGGGACTGTCATGAATTATTCAAGGTGATGAAAAGCAAGGACCTACAACCAAGGTTATTTGCCCATGAAGGCTGTCATTTAAAATTGAAGGAGAAATAAAGATATTCCCAGATAAGAAAAGTTAAAGGTGTTTATTAATACCAAACCAGTACTACAATATATGTTAAAGGGCTTGCCTTAGGAAAAAGAAAAGGAAAAACAGAGAAAATAGTTTACATTTAAAATGGCAATAAATACATATCTATCAATAATCACCTTAAATGTAAATGCTTAAATGCTCCAATCAAAAGACATAAGGTAGCTGAATGGATAAGAAAACAAGACCTATATATATGCTGTCTCCAAGAGACCCACTTCAGATTGAAAGTTACATACAGACTAAAAGTAAAGGGATGGAAAAAGATATTTCACGCAAATGGAAAAGGGAAACAAAGCTGGGGTAGCAATACTTATATCCAACAAAATAGATTTTATAATCAAGGCTACAGTAAGAGACACAGAAAGATACTAATGATAAAGGAAATGATCCAACAAGAGGATGTAACCCTAATAAACATTTATGCACCCAACACAGGAGTACTTAAATATGTAAAGCAAATATTGACGAACAGAAATGCAGATATCAACAGAAATGCAGTCATACCTGGGGACTTTAACACCCCTTTGGTTTCAATGAACAGATCTTCCAGACAGAAAATCAACAAGGTGACAGCAGCCTTAAACCACACAATAGATCAAAAGGATTGAATTGATATCTTCAGAGCATTTCACCCCAAAGCAGCAGAATATACATACTTTTCAAGTGCACATGGGACATTTTCTAGGATAGACCACGTGTTAGGAGACAAACAAGTCTCAATAAATTTAAGAAGACTGAAATCATGTCAAGCATATTCTCTGACATCAGTGCTATGAAACTAGAAATCAATCACAAGAAGAACATTGAAAAACACACAGACATGGAAGCTAAATAAGATATTATTAAATTATGAATGGGTTAACAAAGAGATCAAGGAATTATGCAAAGATACCTTGAAGCAAATGAAGGTGAGAACATAACGATCCAAAATCTGTGGGACAAAGGGAAAGTAATTATATGAGGGAAATTCATAGAATTACAGGCCTATCTCAAAAAAAAAAAAAAAAAAAAAAGAACAGAAAAAAGTCAAATAAACAATCTAACTTTACAATTAAAGAAACTTGGAAAAGAACAACAAATAAAGCACAAAGTGAGTAGAAGGAAGGAAACAATAACAATAAGAGCAGAAATAAAAGAGTCTAAAAATGATACAAAAGATCAATAAATTCAAGAGCTGGTTCTTTCAAATGATAAACAAAATTGACAAGCCTTTAACCAGATTCATCAAGAAAAAAGAGAGAGGACTCAAACAATATCAGAAATAAAAGAGGAGAGATAACAACTGACACCAAAGAAGTCAAGGGAGAAACTGACCAAAATACAATCATAGTTGTGGACTTAAATACTCCATTGACAGCTCTACACTGATCATCCAAACAGAAATATCAATTTTAAATGACACCTTAGACCATACAGACATAACTGACCTTCCATCCCAGAACATCAGATTTTACATTCACTCCCATACGCAAGGAACATTCTCAAGGACAGATCATATGTTGGGTCACAAAACTAGCCTCAACAAATTCAAGAAGATTGAAAGCACACCAAGAATATTATCTGATCACAATGCTTTGAAATTAGAAATCAACTGCAAATAAAAAGAAAAGAAACCCACAAATATGTGAAGATTAAACAACATACTACTAAAATATGACTGGGTCAAAGAAGAAATAAAAGGTGAAATTAAAAGCTATATAATGACAAATGTGAGTGACAATACGGAATATCAAAATTTCTGGATGCAGCAAAAGCAGCAATAAAGGAGAAGTTTAGATCGCTACAGTCCTATCTCAAGAAACAAGATAAATCTCAAGTAAACAACCTAATATTACATCTTTAAAACTAGAAAAAGAACAAAAGTGGCCAAAACCCAGTAGAAAGAAGGAAATAATAAAAATTAGAGCAGAATTGAAGGAAATAGAAAACAAAAAGACTATACAAAAATTAATACGACAAAGAGTTGACTCTTTGAAAGGTTAATACAATTGACAAACCCCTGGCTAGACTCACTAAGGAAAAAAGATAAAAGATTCATATAAACAAAAACAGAAATGAAAGAGGAGAAGTTACCACAGACATCACATATATACAAGGAATCATACAGGAATACTATGAAAAACTATATGCCACCAAACTCAATAACCTAGAAGAAATAGATAATTTCTCAGACTGAATCATGAAGAATTGGAAAATCCAAATTACTCATCAAAAGTGAGAAAATTAAAACAATCATCAAACATCTCAAAATAAATAAAAGTCCAGACTTCTGGTCAAGATGGCAGCATCAGTAAACATGCCTTGCCTCCTTGCACAACCACATCAAAATTACAGCTAAAATATAGAACAAACAGCACTCAGAAAGGTCAGAAATCAAACTGAATGGAAGTCTGACAACTACGGAATTAAAGAAATCACATCCATATGAACAACAGTGTGGAGACTGAGGAAATGTGGGAGTGCTGTGGGGGGTGGGGGACAAGGTGGGGGAAAAAGAAAATAAATATTAGGATAGATTAACATTTAATAAGTAAACATTTAACAATATGTAAACAAATAGAAATCTAAGACCAGATGGCCTCACTAGTGAAATCTACCAACCATTCAAAGATTTGATACCTATTCTTTTCAAACTCTTCCAAAAAATGGAAGAGGCAACATTTCCTAACACATTCTATAAAGCCAACATAACCCTGATACCAAAACCTGGCAAGGATCTTACACACACACAAAAAAGAAAACTCTGATATTTCTGATGAATACACATGCAAAAATTCTAAACAAAATACTAGCAAATCAAATTCACCAATACATTAAAAAAATAATACATCATGATCAAGTGGTGTTCAATCCAGGGGCACAAGAATGGTTCAACATATGCAAACTGATCAATGTAACACCTCATTACAAAGGATAAAAATCATATGATCTTATCGATAGATGCAGAAAAGGCATTTGATGAGAAATGACATGTATTTATGATTAAAACACTCATTAAAATGGGTACAGAAGGAAAATGCCTCAATATAATAAAGACTATATATGACAAACCCTCAGCTAATATCAACTCAATTGTGAAAAATTGAAAGATTTTCCTCTAAAATCAGATATAAGACAAGGATGCCCACTCTTACCACTTTCATTCAACATAGTTCTGGAAGTCCTAGCCAGAGCAATAAGGCCAGAGAAATAAAAGGCATCCAAACTGTGACAGAAGTAAAAGTGTCACTCTGTGCAGATGATATGATTCTGTACATAGAAAACCCTAAAGACTCCACCAAAAAACTATTAGAAACAATGAACTAATACAGTAAAACTGCAGGATACAAAAATCAATGTACAAATGTCCCCTGCTTTTCTGTATATTAACAATAAAATTTCATGAGAAGAAATTTAAAAAGCAAATCCTTTTGCAATTACAACAAAAAGAATAAAATACCTAGGAGTAAACTTAACAAAGGATAGAAAGGACCTATATACTGAAAGCTACAAAGCATTATTAAAAGAGATTGAAGACACACAATGAAATGTAAAGATATTCTAATATTCAGATTGGAAAAATAAATAGAGTTAAAATGGCCATATTACCCAAAACAACATACAGATTTAATGCAATCCCCATCAAAATCCCAATGTTGTTTTTAATTTTTTAAATTTTTTACACTCTAATCAGTTTTATTTTTAAAATGTTTATTGCCTTTTTTATTGTATTTTTCCCATTACATTTCCATTTGTCCTTTTTATACACTTTTGCCCCCGCATAACCACACTATTGTCCATGTCCATGAGTTCTTTTTTCCTTTTTGCTTGATCCATCCACCCCTAACCTCTCCCAGAGATTTCATTTTTTAAAGATATAGAACAAAATAATCATCACATTTGCATGGAACCACAAAAGACCCTCAATAGGCAAAGCAATCCTGAGAAAAATAAACAAAGCAGGAGGTATTATATTCCCTGACTTCAAATTATACTACAGAAATATGATAAAACATCATGGTATTGGCAGAAAAGCAGACACACAGACCAATGAAACAAAATTGAGAACCCAGAAATAAAACCACATATATATGGGCAGACAATTTTTGACACAGGGGCCAAAAACACACAATGGAGAAAAGAAAGCCTTTTGAACAAATGGTGCTGGAAAAATTGGAAAGCCTCGTGCAAAAGAATGAAACAAGATTAGTTTGTCCCCATGTACAAAAATTAATTCAAAATAGATCAAAGACCTAAATGTAAGATCTGAAACAATAAATTACACATAAGAAAATGTAGGTACTAAACTTATGGTCCTCAGTCATAGAGAACATTTATGAATTTGACTCCAAAGGAAGGAAAGGCAAAAATAAATGAATGGGACTATCTCAAACTAAAAGCTTTTCTACACAGCAAAAGAAACCACCAGCAAAACAAAAAGGCAACCAACCAAATGGGAGATGACATTTGCAAACATTAGCTCCAATAAGGGGTTACTACCCAAAATATATTAAGAATTTCACAACTCAACGACAAACAAACAAACAATCCAATTAAAAAATGGGCAGAGGACCTGAGCAGATATTTCTCCCAGAAAGCATTCAAATGGCTGACAGATATAGGAAAAGATGCTCAACTTCACTAACTATTAGGGAAATGAAATCAAAACTACAGTGAGGTACCACCTCATACCTGTTAGAATGGCTACTATCAACAAGACAGGTAATAATAAGTGTTGAAGAGGTTGTGGTGGGAATGTAAACTGGTATAGCCAACATGGAAAACAGTATGGAGGTTCCTCAAAAAATTAAGAATGCAGTTACCATACAACTCACCAACCCCTCTTCTGGGTATCTACCTGAAAATTTTTAAAACATTTATTTGCAAAGACATATGCACCCTTATGTTCGTTGCAGCATTATTCACAGTGGCCAAGACATGGAAACAACCAAAATATCCCATAGACACAAACAACAGTTTGGTGGTTACCAGAGAGAGGGAAGGGATGGGGGGACTAAAGGGTAAAGGGGCTCTAATATATGGTGATGGAAGGTTTGACTTTGGCTGGTGAACACACAGTGCAATATACAGATGACGTATCATAGAATCATACACTTGAAACCTATATAGTCTTATTAACCAATGTCACCCCAATAAATTTAATAAAAAAAGAAAAAATAACAAAACAGATTTTACTCTCTAGTTTGACTCATTCTCTGTCATTTCTCTTATTTATCAGACATATTCTGATTTTTCAATTTTTCTGTATGAACTTTAGAATTTGTCTGATTAAACAAACACTTAGAATTGGGGAGGTATTATAGATTAACTTAGGAAGAATTTTATGCATTATGATCTTAAGTCAGCCTATCACAGGTAAATTTTGCCTTTCCATTTGTTCAAATTCTTTTGTTTCCCTTAGTAGCGAGTTAAACGTTTTATTTAGATTTTGTATATTTCTTGTTAGATTATTCCCAGGAATTCTTCTTTTCTCATTCTATTGTAAATAGATTTTTTCAACTACTTCAAGTTTGTACATATGAAAATGACTGATTTCTAAATATTAATTTCATATCAATCTACCTGATTCTCTTATGATCTGTAAAGTTTTGTGTTTTTCTCCCAGATTTTCCAGGTATATAATCATATTATCTATAAATAATTTATAAATTTACCAGTTCCATTCCCACAAATAATTCTTTTCCTTTTTTGAAAAGTTTATTACCATACAAAAAGCTTATCCACATATCCAATTGCTGAAAGCTTAGCAATACTTTGGGGGCTATAATTAAAATATGATAAAATATGATACATGTTTTTAAAGTGCATAAGTTAGTGATTTTTAGTATAGTGACACAATTATGAAACCATCACTATCACCTTACTTCAGAACATTTTTATTACCCCAAAATAAGATCCCATAGCCATTAATAGTTATTTTCCATTCTTCGCTCTCCTTAACCTCTGGCAACCACCTGTCTACCTTCTAACTCTATGTGTTTGTAGTCTGTACATTTCATATCAGTGGAATCATACAATACATGGCCTCTTGTGCATAGCTTCTTTCACTTAGCATAATGATTTCAAGGTTCATCCATATTGTAATATGTAGCAGAACTTCATTCCTTTTTATGGGAAAATAATACTCCATTTTAATTAATGATTTACCATATTTTTTATTTAATCAGTTGGTGGATATTTGAGTTATTTACTTCTTTTGGCTATCTTAGATAATGCTACAATGAACACTTGTGTACAAGATTGTGTAAGGATATATATTTTTATTTCTCTATGATATATAACTAGGGGAAGAATTGCTTGGTCATATAGTAACTTTTGGTTTAACTTTTTAAGAAATTGTCAAACTCTTTTCCACAGCCACTGAACCATTTTTTATTTCCAACAGCAATGTATGAAGGTTCCTATTTCCCCACATTCTTACCAACACTTCTTATTGTCCTTTTTAAAAATCTCATTGCAGACTTCCAGCCAAGATGGAGGCATAGGTGGACACACTGTGCCTCCTCACACAACCAAAATTAAGGACAAAAAAGATTTAGAAACAAGAAAACAACCGGAACTGATAGAAAATTGAACTCTACGGAAGTCCAACAACCATTCATCCAGACTGGTAAGAGGGGCAGAGTTACGGCAGGAAAAAGTGAAGGTTGGTGGACCCGGGTGCACAGGCAGTAGCAGCTGGCAGATCTCAGGTACACAGGCGGTGGCTAGGGACCCTGGGCACGGGGTGGCAACAGTGCAGACCCAGTGAGGCTACGAAAGGTTGCTGGCTGACCAGGAGGTCCCACATTCATGCACAGATAATCCAGGTGAAGGGGAAGCGGTGGAAGGAACTAGAATCTGAGAGAGAGCACGGAGCAAGTGCCATTGTTCCCTCTCAGACCCTGCCCCGACATACAGTGTCACTACCCAGCAACTGGGCTGCCCCACCCTGGGGAACACCTAAGGCTCTGCCCCTCACTGCGTAACAGCTGCAATCAGACCCCCCCCCAAAAAAAACCCCCAAAATGGCTCAAACAAGAGAACAAATCAAAGCCCTAGAGCCAATTCATCTAAGCAATCAAGAGATAGCCAACCTATCAGATGCACAGTTCAAAGCCCTGGTGATCAGGATGCTCACAGAATTGCTTGATTTTGCTCACTAATTAGATGAAAAAATACAGGCTACAATATATGAAATGAAGGAAAATGCACAGGGAACCAATAGAGATGGGAGGAAAACTGGGACTCAAATCAATGGAATAGAACAGAAGGAAGAAACAAACAACCAAACAGAAAAGAATGAAGAAACAAGAATTCAAAAAAATGAGGAGAGGCTTAGGAACCTCCAGGACATCTTTAAATGTCCCAACATCCGAATTATAGGGGTACCAGAAGGGGAAGAAGAAGAGCAACAAGTGGAAAACTTATTTGAACAAATAATAAAGGAGAACTTCCCCAATCTGGCAAAGGAAATAGCTTACCAGGAAGTCCAGGAAGCTCAGAGAGCCCCAGAGAAGTTGGATCCAAGGAGGAACACACCAAGGCACATCATAATTACATTAGCCAAGGTTAAAATGAAGGAGAGGATTCTAGAAGCAGCAAGGGAAAAGAGGACAGTCACCTACAAAGAAGTTCCCATCAGACTGTCAGCTGATTTCTCAAAAGAGACTTTGCAGGCAAGAAGGGGCTGGAAAGAAGTATTCCAAGTCATGAAAGGCAAGGACCTACATCCAAGATTGCTCTATCCAGCAAAGCTATCATTTAGAATGGAAGGGCAGATAAAGTGCTGCTCAGATAAGGTCAAGTTAAAGTTGTTCATCATCACCAAGCCCTTATTATATGAAATGTTAAAGGGACTTATCTAAGAAAAAGAAGATAAAAATATGAACAGTAAAAAGACAGCAAACTCACAGTTATTAACAACCACACCTAAAACAAAAGCAAACTAAGCAAACAGCTAGAACAGGAACAGAAACACAGAAATGTAGATCACATGGAGGGTCAGCAACAGGGGAGTGGGAGAGGAGAGAGGGGGAAAGGTACAGAGAATAAGTAGCATAGACGGTGGGTAGAAAATAGACAGGGGGAGGGCAAGAATAGTGTGGGAAATGTAGAAGCTAAAGAACTTATGACACATGGACATGAACTAAATCAGGGGAATGTGCATGGGAGGGGGTGTGCAGGGTGGAGGGGAATGATGGGGGAGAAATGGGACAACTGTAATAGCATAATCAATAAAATATATTAAAAAAATAAAACAAAAATGTAAAAAAATCTCATTGCAGTTTTGATTTGCATTTTCCTAGTAATTAGTAGTATTAGGCATCTTTTCATGTACTCACTGGCCATTTGTACATCTTCTTTGGAGAAATGTTCCTTTAGATCCTTTATCCATTTTTTTCAGTTGTGTTGTCTTTTATTGTTGTTAGAATTCTTTATACATTCAAGATATAAGTTCCTTTTCAGACATATGACTTGCACATGCTTTATTCCATTTTGTAAGATGTTTTTCATTTTCTGGTAGCTGTCCTTCAAAATTCAAAAAATTTTAATTATAATGAAGTCAAATTTATTTATTCTCTTGTTGCTTGTACTTTTGGTATCATATCTAAGGAACCATTGCCTAATACAAGGTCACAAAAAGTTACATCTATGTCTTCTTATAACAGTTTTATAATTTTAGCTCTTAGATTTAGGTCTTGATCCATTTTGAGTTAATTTTTGCATATAGTGTGTGGTACTCAGGTTCCAAATTCATTCTTTCGTATATGTAGATGTCCAGTTGTCCCAAAATCACTTGTTGGAAAACGATTCTTTCTCCCATTGAATTGTCTTGAAGCCCATGTTGAAAAGCAATTGACCCCAAGTGTGTGGGTTTACTTCTAGACAACCAGTTTATTCCATTCATCTATATGTGTACCCTGATACCAGGACCGCTGTCTTGATTACTATAGCTTTGTCTATGTAGGGCCGGCTCCCTTGCAACTCTACGTGAATTTGAGGATCAACTTTCCATTTCCACCTATGCAATTTTAACTGGAATTGTGTTGAATCAACACAATTAATTTGGGGAAGTACTGTCATCTAACAATATTAGACATTCCAATCCATGAATACAGATGTCTTTTCCATTAGTCTTCTTTAATTTCTTTCATTGGTATTGTGGTGTTTACAGTATGAATCTGACAGGTGTCAAACCTGTGGCCTGCAGGCCGCATGTAGCCCAGGATGGCTGTGAATATGCCCCAACACAAAATCATAAATTTACTTAAAACATTATGAGATATTGGACTTCTGGCCAAGATGGAGGCGTAGGCGGACACACTGTGCCTCCTCTCACAACCAAAATTAAGGACAACAAATATTTAGAAACAAGAAAACAACCAGCCTGGCTGGTGTAGCTCAGTGGATTGAGCGCGGGCCTGCGAATCGAAGGATCGCGGTTCGATTCCCAGTCAGGGCACATGCCTGGGTTGCCAGGCCAGTTCCCGGCAGGGGACATACAAGAGGCAACCACACATTGATGTTTCTCTCCCTCTCTCCTTCCCTTCCTCTCTAAAAAAAAAAAAAAAAAAAAAAAAAAAAAAACTAAAAGGATAAAAATAAAACCATCCACTTTCTTGAAAAAAAAAAAGAAAACAACCAGAACTAATAGAAAATTGAACTGTACGGAAGTCCAACAACCATTCATCCAGACCGGTAAGAGGGGTGGAGTTGCGGCAGGAGAAAGTGGAGGTGCGGACCCAGGAACGTAAGCAGCAGAGGCTTGCAGTTCCCAGGAGCACAGGTGGCGGCTGGCAGTCCCCGGGAACACAGGCAGCAGCTGGCAGACCCCGGGCACAGGGGGGCAACTGTGCAGACCCAGTGAGGCCGCACAAGGCAGCTGGCTGACCAGGTGGTCCCACATTCATGCACGCAGACAGTCCAGGCAGAGGGGAAGTGGCGGAAGGGACTGAATCCAGGAGAGAGCGGAGCAGGTGCCATTGTTCCCTCTCAGACCCCACCCCCACATACAGCGTCACAACCCAGTGACGGGGCTGCCCCGCACTGGGGAGCGCCTGAGGCTCCACTCCTCACTATGTAACAGCACGCGCGCGTGCGCAGATAATCCAGGTGAAGGGGAAGCGGCGGAAAGGGCCAGAGTCCAGGAGAGAGTGGAGCAGGCACCATTGTTCCCTCTCAGACCCCGCCCCCACATACAGCGTTGCAACCAGGCGACTGGGCTGCCCTGCCCTGAGGAACAACTAAGGCTCCACCTCTCACTACATAATAACCGCGACCAGACTAAAACCAAAACAAAACAAAACAAAAAAATCCCACCAAAAATGGCTCAAACCAGAAAACAAATTAAAGCCCCAGAGGCAATTCCTCTAAGCAGTGAAGAGATAGCCAACCTATCAGATGCACAGTTCAAAGCACTGGTCATCAAGATGCTCACAGAATTGGTTGATTTTGCTCACAAACTAGATGAAAAAATGCAGGCTACAATATGTGAAATGAAGGAAGATGCATGGGGAACTGATAGAGATGGAAGTAAAACTGGGACTCAAATCAATGGAGTGGACCAGAAGGAAGAAACTAACAACCAAACAGAAAACGAGGAAGAAACAAGAATTCAAAAAAATGAGGAGAGGCTTAGGAACCTCCAGGACATTGTTAAACGTCCCAACATCTGAATTATAGGGGTCCCAGAAGGGGAAGAAGAAAAGCAACAAGTGGAAAACTTATTTCAACAAATAATCAAGGAGAACTTCCCCAATCTGGCAAAGGAAATAGACTACCAGGATGTCCAGGAAGCTCAGAGAGTCACAAAGAAGTTGGACCCAAGGAGGAACACACCAAGCACATGGTAATTACATTAGCCAAGATTAAAATGAAGCAGAGAATTCTAGAAACAGCAAGGGATAAGGGGACAGTCACCTACAAGGGAGTTCCCATCAGACTATCAGCTGATTTCTCAAAAGAGACCTTCCAGGCAAGAAGGGGCTGGAAAGAAATATTTGAAATCTTGAAAAGCAGGGACCTACATCCAAAATTGCTCTATCCAGCAAAGCTGTCATTTAGAATGGATGGACAGATAAAGCGCTTCTCAGATAAGGTCAAGTTCAAGGAGTTCATCATCACCAAGCCCTTATTATATGAAATGTTAAAGGGACTTATCTAAGAAAAAGAAGATAAAAATATGACAGTGAAAAGGCAGAAAACTCACAGCTATTAAGAACCACACCTAAAACAAAAGCAAACTAAGCAAACAGCTAGAACAGGAACAGAACCACAGAAATGGAGATCATATGGAGGGTTAGCAACAGGGGTGTGGGAGAAGGAGAGAGGGGGAAAAGGTACAGAGAATGAGTAGCATAGATAGTGGGTAGAAAATAGATGGGGGAGGGCAAGAATAGTATGGGAAATGTAGAAGCTAAAGAATTTATGACACATGGACATGAACTAAAGGGGGGAATGTGGGTGGGAGGGGGTGTGCAGGGTGGAGAGGAATGATGGGGGGGAATGGGACAACTGTAATAGCATAATCAATAAAATATATTAAAAAAACATTATGAGATATTTTTGTGATTATGTGTCACAATGTATTTAATGTATGGCCCAAGGCAACTTTTCTTCTTCCAGTGTGGCCCAGAGATGCCAAAAGGATGGACACCCTTGAATTTTGTCAAATGTTATTGCTAGTGTACAGAAACACAACTATTTTTGTGTATTAATCTCATATTTCTGTAACATTGCTGAGCTTATTTATTAGCCCTAATGGATTTTCTGTGACATCTTTAGGATTTTCTATATATAAGATTATGTCATCTGCAAATATAGTTTTAGTTCTTCCTTTCCAACCCTGATGTCTTTTATTTTATTTTCTTATCTAATTTCTCTGGCTAGAATCTCCAGGATAATGTTGAATACAAGTGGCAAGAGAACACATCCTTGTTTCCAGTATTTTTTAACTTCTAATTTTTCCTCAAATTATAAAGATATTTTCATTAGCTAGGAAAATTTTAGTGGTGACAGCAGTCATCATTTTTATAACCTTTTGTTAATGGGATTGCTTTTAATATTTTCCTACTGAACATAAGCTGACCTATGGCTTAAAATAGATTCATGTCATCTATTATTATTCTTTTACAAATGTTTTTTATTTAAAAGATGTTAAAAGTTTTTATCAACTGTTTTTCAAAGTCCGTAGAGTTGATCTTCCTCACATCTGTTCATAAAATAGATGTCTTAATAGTTAATCATTTCTGTATATATGAAATAAATCCCTTTTGGTCATGTTATATTTTAAAGATATTGCAGGATTCTTTTTCTAATATTTTATGTAGTATTGTTCTATCAATATTTTTAGGTGAGATGATAGTCTTTGTCAGATTTAGTATCAAAATGATCTTGCTTCAGGTAAAAGATTTGGAAGGTTTCTCTAAGTACTGCTGAAATAGTCTTAAAACGTGCAGCATAACCAGCTATGGAAAGTACCTGGTGCTTTCTTGTGTGTGGGGGACAGTCCTTTTATGTACTTTCTTTTATGGTAATTGATTTATTTGTATTTGTTTCTTTGGAGATCAGTTTTAGTAAGGTATACTTTCTTTAAAAATCCTTTTTTTCTGGAATTTCCAAATTTTTGCATAAAGTATATTTTTGCTTTTTCCTTAATTAACTTAGCTAAACATCTATCTATTTTTTCCTCAAGCAACCAGCTCTTGAATTATTTAATTCTACTTTTTTGTTTTGTTTTGTTTTCTAATTAGGTAGTTTCTGCCTTTATCTTTTTAACCTCGTCTCTGCTTTCTTATTTATTTTGCTGATATTTGTTTAACTCCATGTAGGTGCTTGCTTCATTTGTTTTCATTCTTTCTTACTTGTTAGTTTTGTGAAAAATTTCAGCTGCTTTGTGATTTATTCATTTCTGGCTAAAACCTAGTCTGGAATATTTGTAGGACCACATTCTAGGATATGTTTGTGTCACTATGACCTGGAATGTAAGTAATTTATTTCTGCTTAAAAACCAAAATTATTCAAGCACTGAAAGCCAGTGACAAGGCTGGTCAAACTTAGTGCTTGACATAACTTTGATCTGCTAAAGGGTGACTAGGACCTGCGCTTGATGCAAACTTTTTTGCATGGTGACTTGTTTGCTCCATCTCAGACCCAAGTCCCACCCATGTACCTACCACCAACTAAAATATCCTGCCTTGACCTTACTATTTTTGCAATATTTGACACAGTTCACTAAATTCAAGACTTCCTCCAATAAATTCCGGTACGCCCTTCCCCTTTGTACAACCACCTGTCCTGTGGTCTCTGCATATAAAAGTTTTGTCTGCTCATTCCTTCCCAGAAATGTTTCTAACTTAGGCCTTGAGTGTCTCCTTACTGCAATAGTCTTCCTTAATAAAGTCTTGCCTTGCTAATACCCAGACTTGCATTTTGGCATGATACCATAAGAGTTTGAAAGATACTTTGATTCTTAAAATGCTATTGATTTTGGATTCTAATTTTGCTGCTATTTTTGCTTATGAAATAATATATTTATAAATGTAGTAGGTTTCTGAGATCTCCTAATACAATTCCTAGCTATTCTGAATAAATCCAGGTCAATATATCTGCTATTGTGGCATATTATAAAGTATTTAAAAGATAATGTTTCCTTTAAACACTGCTTTAGCAGTATGACATGGGTTCTGATATGTAATGTTTTTATTATCATTATTTTCTAAATAGTCTACAGTTCTATTTGGATTTTTCTCTTAGGTCAAGAGCTGTTTAACCCAAGATATTTTATTTCCAAGTGGGTATGGGCTTTTGCCTTCTCGTGTTATTACATTGCTCCTAGAAAAAGGAGCAATTGTCTGTACTGTTTTATCTTTTGGGAATGTATTGTGGTTTCCTTTCTATTTCTTTAAAATTGTATTTTATATCCTCACCCAAGGACATTTTTTCATTGCTTTTAGAGAGAGAGAGGAAGGGAGAGAGAAACAGAAACAGAAAATCGATTGATTGCCTTCTCATATATGCCCTAACTGGGGATGGAACCCACAACCTGGGCATGTGCCCTAACTGGGAATCAAACCCACGATCCCTAGACTATGCTCCAACCCCCAGGCCACACTGGCCAGGGCAAGGTTTCCTTTTTTTTTTTTTTAAGATTTTTATTTTTATTTATTTTTAGAGAGAAAGGAAGAGAGAGAAAAAGAAAGGGAGAGAAACATTAGTTGCTTTTCACACATCCCCAGATGGGGACCTGGCCCACAACCTAGGCATGTGCCCTACTGGCAATCCAGCCAGCAACCTTTCAGTTCACAGGCTGGTGCTCAATCCACTGCACCACACCAGCCAGGGCAAGGTTTCCTTTTCAATTGGGAATATAAATAGGAAGTACATTTCTTTTTAGAATCACAGACTTTGGCATGCATCAATTCGCTCTATCTTATTAATTATGTTATTTAAGCATGTAAAGTGATCTTCTTTGCCTTATTTAATGCATTTTGTTCTGAACTCTGTCATATTTGGAATGAAGATTGTGATCACTTTCGTTTGCATTAGCCTAGTCTGATTTACCCATTCATGTATCACTTTTTCTTTTCATTTTCCATTTTTCTGAATCTCTTAGTTTTAGGTTTCTCTTTTTATACAGTGTAGAATTGTTTGTTTTCTTTTGTTTTGGTATCCCATATGACATTTAAGGGTGAGTTTAACTTATTTATAATTATTATAATTAGTTACAATTATTGATATGAAAGGTATACTTAATCATGGTTATGTCATGTTATTTTGTGTGATAGTTCATGTTTTGAACAATTTTTTAAAAAATTTGCCTGTGTGAGATTTTGCTTGTTTATATGTGCATTTCTTCTGATGATTATGTTTATATTTGTGTTTAATGTCTACTCTTTTTTCTCTGGACAGTATCATAAATGTTCTATTCTAAACAATAATGAAATTAGTAGCTTTCCTCTTCTTTACACTTTGCCTTTCTCTCTGTAACTTCCTAATTTTAATTAATTATATTACCTTTATGTTTATCTTTCTGTTCAATAACTATAACCCCCACATTTGTTTCGACCTTAGTCCTATGTATCAGTAATCCTCATACTATCTACCATATGCTTTCCAGTCACCTCTTCTTTGATAAAATGTGTCTATTGGCATATTCTTCAAATGAGTTCATGGAAACTGCCTCTAAGATCTTACGTTCTCAAAACTGCTTGCCTCTATACTTAAATGATAGTATGACTGGGTAAAAAATCCCTGAGTCACCCCTCTTTCCTTGAGGATTTTGTCTCTTTTACTTTGTCTACCATGTCTTCTAGGAGGGAATGTGGAGAAGAAATCTGAAGCAGGCCTAAGTGTTCCTCATTATAAGTGACACATTTCCTTTGACTTTCAAAAAATGCTTTATTTTTTAAATCTAAAAAGTTTATGAGGATATATACTGGTGTTGACCACATGGGACCATTTTAAAAGCAGTATATGCCATTTTGCATTCTCAGACTTAAGTCTCCTAGTTCTGC
Source organism: Glossophaga mutica (assembly GCA_039655065.1). Taxonomy (NCBI): domain Eukaryota; kingdom Metazoa; phylum Chordata; class Mammalia; order Chiroptera; family Phyllostomidae; genus Glossophaga; species Glossophaga mutica. The sequence continues at coordinate 39,372,463 of CM077304.1, read as the reverse complement.
AAATTTTTCCTTGAGTTATATTTAAAATTTTTTTCCTATCTTGTCATTTTTTTCTTCTTTGCTTTCAAGGTCTATGGATTTATGGTTTCCCTCAGTTCTTGAAAATTCACACATATTATCCCTTCATATATCGCCTCTCCTCCTTTCTCATTCCATTTGGAACTCTAAGTGTTAGACAATTTTATTTTAGCTTCCATATCTCTTTACTTTTTTTTTTTCATATTTTCCATTTCCTTATTTCTCTTTACTATGTTCTCGATCAGTACTGCAGATATATCTTCTGGTTCACAAATTCTCACTTGAATTATCTAATCTAGTCAGTACCTCCACTAAGCTTTTTGGGTTTTCTTTCTTTTCTTTTCCTTTTTTTTGCCACCAACAATCATATTTTTTATTTCTGGTTTCTTTGGAATTGTTTCCATAATGCTTCTGTTCATTCATTTACAAAGTGTTTCTAGTTAAATGTTCATTTTTTAAAGTTACATGCTTTATATAAACACTTCACACAGCTGTTTTATGTTGTATGCATGTAATTGTAATTCCAATACTTGAAATCACTGGGGAATCTAAATCTGTAATTTCTTGTCTCCACTGACTCTCACTCATGGTTATTGTCTCTTGTGTTTGGTAATTTTTTGAGTTCATTGTTTGATCATAATCTGGGGAGTCCTCTGAACAAAATTTGGAGTGCTTTCTTCCAGACAAGGTTTATTTCTATTTGTTAGTCTCCAAAGCCACTTCCTCCTTGGGGTATTTTGCTTAGAGCATCCCATGTTCAGCTTGTTCAAGTGGCTGTCATGCCAAGGTTTAGAACCAAAGCAATTATCTTGCTGTAAGAATCCTTTCTCAGGCCAACACTGTACTTTCTGGCATCCTGCCCATCCAAGTAGCTTCCTGTTACTCTGACTCTCTACTGTTTTCCAAGCCAGCAGAAATTTGGTTTATGACGACAATTTTATTCCTGAGTTTGACCTTGACTTCTCCCCGAGATAGGACATTACAGAGATGTTCACAATGCAAACTTTATGTGCTTGTTCATTGTCACAGGTGCAGACTGTTTTCTGCAAATACAATTTGTCCATGTTGCTGTACTTTCTCTGCTTCTTGGAATCTTATGCAGTCCCGGGAAGTTTCCACAACCAGCCTGTGAATCTCATTCCTGCCTTTGAAACAAAAGATTTAGGCTCTCCACAAGAGATTTAAGTTATGTTCTTAACCTTCAAGCAGTATATTTTGCTACTTAACCCTAACCCTGACCCAAATCCAATTTCAAACCCTAAATCTCATGAGACCTTTCTAAAATATGCACTCTTAACATCTTCCCATATTCAACTTGAATGCTTCTTTTGTAATGTATGGATTTGTCTCATGGCATTTTCTTCTCACTCTGCTTATGACTTTTAGGTGATTACCCCTCAAAACGGAAAAATGCTAACTTTACACTACCATCTTCAAATCTTAAGTCCTACTACATTCATGTACTTTAAAAACTGTGTTTGGCAGTGTGACTCCATTAACATTCAATTACCAGGTGCAACTCATCTTGGTTTAAAATATTTTCATAACACTTCAATTTTACGTGGGCTGCCACTGTGTGGTCTCCTATCTCCAGTGTCAAGAAATGTTATCAAGGACTTTGAAAGGGTTTTACTGAAGCAAAAATATACTGATGAAATAATAAATGTTAAAGTTCAGAATGTCAAATGTGAAAAGTGAACAAGACTTCCATTTTTAGACAAGAGGCAACTGTGATAATTTCATAGAAATGTGAAAAATAAAAATATAAATAGAAGTGTAAGAGTGGATATCTGAAAATTAGCAATCCAGCTATTTTTTTCTTATTGTGTTATTTCCTTAGAAACTTTGTCAAGTTTTGGCATGAAGTGAAATACGCTTTCAGTTCGACTTGTAACAAAACAGTGTGACCTCTGGCAATCCAATTACATTTTTTGTTACTGAAATAATATAATTTGGTACAAAATTAGATAATTATGTTTGCTAAAGTCAGAAAGAGGCCAAAACTACAGATAATTTATTCAAAGTTGCACTCCTTACATGCTAAAACAAATAGTTCTTGCCATTGTTAAAACAAACAGTTCTTGCCATTTGTAAAATGTAGCTGCAAAGTTATTGAAAATATGCTTCGAGAGAAAGTAAAACAAGGTACTAGCAAAATTCCATTGTCAACTTATTTGTCATTGTGTAATGTCAATGGAATTCAACCTGAAAGAGGAATTACTGTCCTATGCTAGCAAATAGGTCTGTTGAGAGTTGGAGGAAGCCACTAATCACTATGTGCACTATTTTGTGAGCCATAACATACACTGGGAAGGGTATGCTGCATTCAGTTCTGATGGACCTAAATACATGTAACAATAAAGTGTGCACATTAAAGCCAATATAGGCATTGCTTTATCAAGAAAAATGGGTGCTCAGTAATATGCCTCCTAATCTTTGAAGGAAACTGCAAAAAGAAATGTGAATAAACCAAATGGTGGCCCCTGAGTGCTCCACTCCACAGTGTGCTGTGTAAAGCCAGTCAGGCTTTTACCTGCTTCCCCTACAAACAGCTCTTAATTGAAGTTGCCAACCATCATTATCTTGTAATGTCTAATGATTAGTTCACTCTCCAAATCATAGTTGATCTCTCAGCAGCATTTGACCATTCTTTTGAAACATTTTATTCTCTAAGATTTCCTGAAATCACTCTCGTATTTTCCTTCTTCATCACTGGCTGCTCCTTCTCACTCTCCTTTGCGGTACCTATCACTTTCTCTGCCCATCCTCCAAATCTTAGCACACTCTAGAACTGGGTCCTTGATACTCTTCCAGGAGTGTCCACCCTGTGGCCTGCAGGCCATATATGGCTCAGGTTGGCTATGAATGCAGCCCAACACAAACTAGTGAATTTGTTTAAGACATTATGAGATCTTTTTTTGTGATTACACGTCACAATCTATTTAATGTGTGGCCCAAGACAACTCTTCTTCTTCCAGTGTAGCCCAGAGACACCCCAAAAGTTGGACACCCCATTACCCTTCTCCTGTAATCCAAACCAGTCCCATGGCTTTATGGCACAGAGTCCTGAACGTATATCCTGTTTTATCCCCAGCTCCAGATTAACATATCCGATGGCCTTTTTTGACTTTTCCACTTGTATGCTGAAAAGGGCACTCAAATTTAACATACTCTAAAGATAATTTTTGTCTCTCCCTCCCAAACCGTGCTCCTTCTGCATTCATTGCTATCTCAGGAAGAGGTGCCACCCTGCTGCTTCAGCCAAAAACAAAAAATCCAACTGGTCTTCCTGATTTGTCACTTATTTCACTACAACTTATTCCCCACAGACAGGGTACTCCACACAGTCTCAAAAACAACTGTTTCCTATTTGTACTTTTAAATCTATGAAATATATTTCACATACAGAAGAATATACACACTGTATTATGATGTAAATACCCACATACAGCTTTAGAAATGGAACACTAGATGCAAAAGAATGATGTTGGACTCTGTACCTCACACTATATACAGAAAGTAACTAAAAATTTGACCAATGATCTGTACGTAAGAACTAAAACTATAAAACTCTTTGAAGAAGATATATGAATAAATCTTTCTGTTTATGGATTTAGCAAAGATTTCTTAAATGTAACACCAAAAGCACAAGTAACTGAAGAAACAAGTTGAACTTCATCAAAATTAAAACCTTTTGTGCTTTAGGACTTCCAGCCAAGATGGAGGCATAGGCAGATACACTGTGCCTCCTCTCACAACCAAAATTAAGGACAACAAATATTTAGAAACAAGAAAACAACCAGAACTTATAGAAAACTGAACTGTATGGAAGTCCAACAACCATTCATCCAGACCGGTAAGAGGGGCGGAGTCGCAGCAGGAGAAAGTGGAGGTGCGGACCCGGGAACACAAGCAGCAGTGGCTGGCAGTTCTCAGGTGCACAGGCGGTGGCTGGCGGTCCCCAGGCCCACAGGCAGCAGCTGGCGGACCCCGGGCACAGGGGGGCAACTGTGCAGACCCAGTGAGGCCACACAAGGTGGCTGGCTGACCAGGTGGTGCCACATTTGCGCGCGCAGACGGTCCAGGCAGAGGGGAAGTGGCAGAAGGGACTGAATCCAGGAGAGAGCGGAACAGGCACCATTGTTCCTTCTTGGTCCCCGCCCCCACCTATAGCGTCACAACCCAGTGACTGGGCTGCCCCGCCCTGAGGAACACCTAAGGCTCCACCTCTCACCACGTAATAGCCGTGACCAGACTAAAACCAAACCAAAACAAACAAACAAAAAAAACCCACCAAAAATGGCTCAAACCGGAAAACAAATAAAAGCCCCAGAGCCAATTCCTCTTAGCAGTGAAGAGATAGCCAACCTATCAGATGCACGGTTCAAAGCACTGGTCATCAAAATGCTCACAGAATTGGTTGATTTTGCTCACAAATTAGATGAAAAAATGCAGGCTACAATACGTGAAATGAAGGAAGATGCATGGGGAACCGATAGAGATGGAAGGAAAACTGGGACTCAAATCAATGAAGTGGACCAGAAGGAAGAAAACAAGGAAGAAACAAGAATTCAAAAAAATGAGGAGAGGCTTAGGAACCTCCGGGACATTGTTAAACGTCCCAACATACGAATTATAGGGGTCCCAGAAGAGGGAGAAGAAGAGCAACAAGTGGAAAACTTATTTCAACAAATAATCAAGGAGAATTTCCCCAATCTGGCAAAGGAAATAGACTACCAGGAAGTCCAGGAAGCTCAGAGAGTCCCAAAGAAGTTGGACTCAAGGAGGAACACACCAAGGCACATCGTAATTACATTAGCCAAGATTCAAATGAAGGAGAGAATTCTAGAAGCAGCAAGGGATAAGGGGATAGTCACCTCCAAAGGAGTTCCCATCAGACTGTCAGCTGATTTCTCAAAAGGGACCTTCCAGGCAAGAAGGGGCTGGAAAGAAATATTTGAAATCTTGAAAAGCAGGGACCTACATCCAAAATTGCTCTATCCAGCAAAGCTGTCATTTAGAATGGAAGGACAGATAAAGCGCTTCTCAGATAAGGTCAAGTTCAAGGAGTTCATCATCACCAAGCCCTTATTACAAGAAATGTTAAAGGGACTTATCTAAGAAAAAGAAGATCAAAATATGACAGTGAAAAGACAGCAGACTCACAGCTATTAAGAACCACACCTAAAACAAAAGCAAACTAAGCCAACAGCTAGAACAGGAATAGAACCACAGAAATGGAGATCATATGGAGGGTTAGCAACAGGGGTGTGGGAGAAGGAGAAGGGGAAAGGTACAGAGAATAAGTAGCATAGATGGTGGGTAGAAAATAGACAGGGGAGGGCAAGAATAGTGTGGGAAATGTCGAAGCTAAAGAACTTATGACACATGGACATAAACTACAGGGGAGAATGTGGGTAGGAGGGGTGTGCAGGGTGGAGGGGAATGATGGGGGAGAAATGGGACAAGTGTAATAGCATAATCAATAAAATATATTTAAAAAAAGAAAAATAAAAAATAAAACCTTTTGTGCTTTATAGAAATGGAACATTTTCAGTGCTTCATAAGGCTGCTTCCTGTTTACAGCTCCTCCCTGCAAGTGGCAATCATGAACTAAAGCGGGGAATGTGAGTGGGAGAGGGTGTGTAGGGTGGAGGGGAATGATGGGGGAGAAATGGGACAACTGTAATAGCATAATCAATAAAATATATTTAAAAAAATAATAAATTCTCTCACTTTACTTCAGTTTTCCAACACACACACACACACACACGCATGCACGCACGCATGCACGCGCATGCGCACCCAAGCAATGTGTGTGGGGGACCTAAAAAAAAAAAGGAAATTATCTTCTGGTGGGTGGGCCCCTTCTAGTACAGGTTTCCCCCACTAGGTGAGTGTTCTAGGAACCTATCTGTATCAACACACCAGCTGGCATTGTTGTGAGAGGTTGTGTTCTACTTCAGTGAATTTTTTTTTAAGACTCTTCAACATGTTTGCCCATTTCATGATCAGTGATTTACATGTGCACCTGCCCACACTATGCTGAGCACTGAGCACTTTTTGACCAAAAAACATGACCCCGGTGCCCCACCCTCCATATTCACCCGATCTCACCCGTCACCCCAGAGTGACTTTTTTCTGTTTCACCAGATGAAAAAAGCCCTCAAAGGGAAATGTTTTTGCTGTTGTGGAAGCAGTGAAACAAAAATAGCAGAAGTACTAAAAGGCGTCAAAATCGACGAGTTCAAAAACTTTCTTGTGCATTGGAAAAAAGTTTTGATAGGTGTATTGCATCAAATGGAGAGTACTTTGAAGGTGACTAAAGTTTAAACATGTAAGAATAAATACACAATTTTTCATAAATAAATTCCATGTTTCTTTGTGTCCCCTTCATAATTTAGTTTTATTAATCTTGAAATTATATAAATGGAGTCCCGCTTGTGGGACTTGTGACTTGTTTCTTTTTTGTGACTTGTTTCTTTTTGCTCAATGTATGTTTGTGAACTTCATCCATACTGATGGATGTAACTGTAGCTCTATATAAAATTTCATAATACATCATAATTAATGCAATTAGATCATACTATTTATGGACTAGGGGATATTTTTAATTACTAGAGATACAATGAACATTCTGATACATGTCTTCTGGTACTCACATGGAAAAATTTCTCTAATGCACATATCCAGGAGGATGTAGATATTGGACTGTTTAATAAACATGAAGGCGGGGATGCTGAATTTTCCAAAATGGTTATACCAGTTTAACACTATGATCCCTAGAGGGTGACTTTTCATTGGTATTGACAAAGTTCTTTGGTAATGTTATACATATTTTTTTCACTTTTTTCAATCTGGTGGCTTATAAAGAAATTTTATTGTGGTTTAATATGTATTTCCCTGGTCAATTAATGAGATTGAATATTTATTATGTTTATTGATCATCTGGATTTCTTCTTTTGGGAAACTGCCTACTTAAATGTTCTGATAATTTTTCATTTTTTTTTGTTTTTATCATATTAATTTGTAAAAGTACTTTTCATTCTCTGGATACCAGTCTTCTTCAGTTATTTGTGTCACAGATATTTGCTTCAAATTTATGGCTCCATATTGATCTGTTCAAAATGCTTATCAGACCTTACATCCTTATTTAAAGACTTCCAGTGGCTTCCATGGCAGTTAGCTGTAAACTTTCATGATCCTCAGGGCCCCATATATCCTAGTCCCTGCCTACCTCTTTGTCCTTATCCCCTTTCTCCCTAAGCTTCAGCAACACTGGCCTTTTTTGGTCCTCAGTTATATATGTGAGAGAGACTTGAGCTCCCTCTCTTCCACAACTTTGGAAAAGTGCCAGTTCTTAGCATATATTCACTTGCACCTCGTATCTCTGCAGGAAGTTAGAAAGGCCCACCTGCGAGGTGAAAAACACTAGCTTTGATAAAAAATATTTTCTTACAGCTGTGTAACACCAGAAAACAACAACAACAAAAGTAATCTCAACTACAAAAGAGGAAGACAGAAATAAATTTGGGTAATATCTATTGTTAAAGCTTATATCCAATGAAAAATTATCAGCTTAACTAGTGAACCAGATGTCACATGTAAGAAGAATTATATAAATCACAAAATAAGGCCCTGGCTGGTACAGCTTAATGGATTGAGTGCGGGCTGTGAACCCGCAGGGTTCAGTGTTTGATTCCCAGTCAGGGCACATGCCTGGGTTGCAGGCCAGGTCCCCAGTGGGGGCCATGTGGGAGGCAACCACACATTGATGTTTCTCTCCCTCTCTATCTCCCTCCCCTTCCCTCTCTCTAAAAATAAATAAATTATTTTTTAAAAAATCATAAAATAAGCCCTTCAGATGAGACAAGGTCCCATCTACTAAGGGCTGAAGGTCTGTTAGAGGCCATAGATGCTGAGTGGCTTGAAGCCTAGGAAAACTGTGCGTTCCTGAGAGAGAAAGAGAAACGGGGACTATCACACCTGAAAACACAGGGTATTTCTCTATCTTTTATTAGAAGTTCTGAAGTTGAGTTCTATACCCTTTGTTAATACATGAACTATCACTAAGGTCTGCTATGAGAATTCTCCACTGAATCTGACCCACTGAATTAAACAATTCTTGTGATTCATACCAAGTTTGTCTAGACCCAAGGCATTTGCATTTACCGTTATTTTTTTTTAAAGCAGCTTTGAGATATCATTCATCTATTATACAATTCACCCACTAAAGTATATAGATTTTTAGTATATTCACAGAGTTGTGGAACTATCACCCCAATAAATTTTAAAACATTTTTATCACCCCCAAGGAAACCCTGTTCCCATAAGCAGTACTTTTGCTCTTCTTTACATTTGGAATGTGAGTCCCCCAGATTTCTAAAGACTGGCAACTACTTCTTGAACAAGACTCAAGTAAAACATGACCATCTCTAGGGATATCACCCTACCACCCCTTTTAATTATTCCCTGCCTCTCTGTGGATGGCAGTGTTTGTTGCTTACAGTCATTCCCTCTTGCCTTTTAACAGAATCTTCATTTTGTTCAGGTATCAGTAGCCACAATACCTGATACAGGGGTGGTCAGACCTGTCCCCAACACCATGGGATAAATCACAATTGATCTAAGCCAAAGATGATGTCTTTATTTCCTCTGGCAATGATTGGTTTTGTCATGGTATGTGCTATAATACTAAGGGCACTGCTGGGGGTGGGGGAGGCGGTTCTTGTAGACAAAGATTTTTGTGTATTTAAAAAGAAAGATTTAAAAAAGGTACATTTTCCCTGCCTCCAGACACCTTAGTGTGAGGATGTATTGCTTAGACCCTTAAGGCCATCTTACAAGCATTTGAGGAAAACTCAAGAGAATCACAGAGATGCTGGGCTGGAGACATAATATCATTGAGCCACTGAGTAACCAACCCAGGGAAGATCCTACTCTGACTTTTCGTGTGAGATAAAAACCTTCATGTTAAAGCTATGTTGAATTGGGTTGTTAGCCAAATCTGTCCTACATAATAATCTATCATAGTGTCCTCTTTTAGTTTCCTCTTAGTACTTAACATTCTCTGCAACATCTTGTTCATTTATGGCTTCTCTCCAACAATTAGAATATGAATATAAGCTCCTTGAGATCAAGGACCTTCTCTTGTTTGCTACTGCACCTGAAGTATCTTAGACAGTACCTGGTATCTTATCAATAGCCAATAACTATTAGTTGAAAATGAATGAATGAACAATGCTTTGCTTTCTCTTTCCCTCACTTCCAATCCTTCAGTAAGTCTGTTGGTTCAGTCTTCAAAATGTATCTAGTCCAACCATCTCCGGGCTATCGTCAGTGCACGTCCAGGTTGGAAATGTCTCACCTTCCTGTTCACCTGGTAAGTTTCTCACTTCCCTTCTTATTTTCATTTATTCCACTTCTATGGAGGTGCATGGAGGACACTGGGCTGCCCTCATGAACCTATAGTCTAGTGGAGGAAGTGGGAGAAGTATACTGGTACAGATTATTACTGTGCAAGAAATGGGAGGTGTACAGATGGGTATGAATGGTGGTTTGGGCAGATGGAGACCCACAGTCTTTACTCCCATTGTTCAGCACACTAGATGAGAAACAAGAAGCCATGCTATGCTCCATGCATGTGTGGATTGGGGTGGGTAGAGAAGAAGGGGCCAAGCAAATCCTTGCATCTGTTCTTCCCCTCAAGTGATACTACAAACAAAAATAATCCCTCAGTCCGGAGTGAGTAGGCATTGTCATAACCTCTCCTCTTGTATATTTAGGTGGGAGGGACAAGCCAGCCCCAGCTGACAGAGAAATTGAGACTCTACAAGGAGAAGCCAGTGTGCATCCTTCACACTAAGGCCACAAGCAGACCAAATGCCTTTTTGCTCAGGAGCAGCTCCCATTTCATCTTGCTAGGCACCCAGTCAGCCTCCCCAGAGCAGAGGCTCAATAAATAAGAGTTGCTTTCCCACCTCCCTTTCTGGTCTCCTCTGAGAGGCCTTCCTGTTAGAAATGGGGAAACTGAGAAATGACTTGCAAGGAATAACAGAGCAGACAGGCTGACCTGCCCGAGGACCTCTAATTCTCTTCATAATAATGGCCAATATTTAGGGAGCATTTCTTATGAGCTAAATCCAGTTCCAAGCCCTTTACACATAGTATCTTTTTCCATCTTTCGGAAACCCTACATGGTCAATCTCTTGTCTGTATTTGGAAGCCCCCAAATCTCTGAAAACCAATAGACTTTCCCTATATTTGCTCCCCAAACTCTTTTGGTAACAAAATTTGTCCTGAATGGATGTGAGGTTACTTAAATTACTTATAATTTGTAAAGAATTTTTTATTTATAAAATTAAAAAATCAGGACATAAAGGCATGAATATCTATTATTAGTTTTCTATTGCTGTGTAACAACATTACCATAAACTTATGACTTAAACTGATGTAGAAAGGAATAGATCAGAATACAACCCCTAACTGAGGAAGAAATAAATCAGAATACAACCCCTAATTGAGAGAAAAAATAGATCAGAATACAGCCCCCTAATTAGGGGAAGGAGTAAATCAGAGGAAGGGGGAAAGGGAGTTAAAATTTAGAATGCATCTACCTCGGAAGCCAGGATGTAATAATGCTTAAAAGGAGAGTTTTCCCCGAGATTGGGGCCCAGAATTTGGAGACTGCCTCCTCTGGGACCACGTGTGTAATAAAGAGTCGTGCTCCGTCAACTCCCTGTGTTTGGATCGTTTCATTTCTCCGTAACAAAACCATCATGCATGTACTATCTCTAAGTTTCTGTTGGTCAGGAGTCCAAGCCACGTTCCTCTTCTTAGGGTCTCACAAGGCTTCAAAGTGTCAGCTGGGACTGCTGTCTCATCTGGGTTCAGATGAGGAAGGATCCACTTCCAAGCTCACTCATGTTACCAGCAGAACAAAAAGATCAAGGGGAGGGGGTTGAAAAGTTCTCTACGTGCAGACAAGCACAGTCCATTCTGATAAGGCAGTGATGGTCCAGTGTACATTATCCTGGTTTAGTCATCCCGGCTGCACGTCATCCTGGCTCTCTGTGTTTGAAGTTCAGCAAATCTTTCAGAGCTGAGATGCCTGAAGGTTGGAGTCTGTATCTCTTGGAGTTAGTTCTTTGGGTTCTTATACAAATACTGTTTATCTCTAAGCTACATATTAGTCAGAGTCAGCATTTATAGAAAAAAATGTCAAAAGAATGGTGGGGTGGGTTACAATTCCCCACTGTAACAGAATGGTTGAACAAATGGCCAGAACAACAGACAGCTAGCTAATAAATCACAATGCCCTATGCTCCCGAACTGGAGATGCCTAAGAGTGAGTGGTTTAAACCACCATAGCCAGGAAGGAAGATTAAAAAAAAAAAACAACCAGTAAGATCAGACTAATCCAAGAAAGAGGTAAAATTGACCAGAGAATGACCCCCAAAGCTCATTATACCATTATAATAAAAATTGACACCACAAGTAGAAAGGGGGCCACAGGGAACAAACACCAAGTCATTTCAGGAATGGACCATTTTAGGAAGAAGACCCCCTCCCAACCAGAAGGCAAAGTCAGAATTTGGTGCCACAAAGTTGGAGACAACCCCTCCTCACCCTGGAAACACTTAAAATCTCAAGAACTAACTGATCAGGTATGCAAGTCAGGCACGAGTTGGCCCACGTCCACTCAGACGCATACTTTCGGCTTCTTTCACAGTGGCGCCCATTCTGTCTCATGTCTTCCTTTTTCTCTACTTGAATAAAAGTTCCTTTGTTCTCACTCCAACTTGTCCTTGAAATTTTTCTTGGGTGAGTCAAGAACCCAGAGGTTGCCTGACACACAAAGGCCCTGGACCAGACCAGACGAGACCTGAAGAGACCATGCCAGGGTAGGGCTGATAACAGTACTGTATTCTCGTTTTACAAATGAAAAAGCTGAATTACCAAGAAGTGATTCAGTCTAAGGAAAACTCACCACCATGTGTTTCTCCTCTATTCTCAATACTTCACTACTATACTACTTCACTTCTGACACCAGCTGTGTAGGCCTTCCATACATCAAGCAGCTGGGTATCCTAGAATTTAACTCGATTCTGACACTGTCTACCTAGAGACAGCATCGGATCTGCCTGGAGATAGTCATTTAGTCCCACAGGTCCCCTCCCCACCCTGTCCCCACTTCAGATGCCAATCTCAAGTCCAGGTTGTTACCAGCCTTCTAACCTATTGTCTATAAATTGGAGATTCCCATAAACCCCTCCTCAGGTTGAACTTGTTTGTTAGAGCTGCTCACTGATCTTGAGAAAGCATTTTACTTACTAAATTACCAGTTTATTATAAAAGAATGTATCTCAGCAACAGCCAGATGGAAGAGATACATAAGGCAAGTTTTGTGGAAAGGGGCAGAGCTACCAGGCACTGTCTGGGCACACCGTTCTCCCCAAATTTCCAAGTATTCACCAACCTAGAAGCTCTCCAAACCCTGTCCTTTGAGACTTTATGGAGGCCTCACTACATAGGCCTGATTGATCGTTGCTGATAGACCTAAGATCCATCTCCTCTCCCTCCCTCCCGCCCCCCAGAGGTGAGGGATGAGACTGAAAGTTCCAGCCCTCTAATCACAAGGTTGGTTTCCCTAGTAACAAGCCCCCATCCCTAGGGGTTTTCCAAAAGTCTCCTCATTAACTTCAATTCTGGTTTGGCTGAAAGGGGTTTGTTATGAATAACAAGACACTCTTTAACATTTATGGCTCTGGAGCTATTTCAGGAACCAAGGACAAAAGACCAAATACCATAACAAAAGATGTTCCCATTGCTCTTAGGAAATTCCCCAAGTTTTAGGAGCTCTGTGCTAGAAACAAGATGAAGACCAAATATATATTTATCACAAATAATATCACACTCACCTTAGGCAAAAATAAGGGTTCAACTTTCAGATCAGAACCCAAGCTTTTGGCCACATGAAGTTTCCATGGTTCTGAGATTTAGGAGTCTGTGATGCAGAGATTCCAAAGGCTTTGTTGCCATGACAACATCTGAGGACTGAAGGTGTCAGGGTCCCGGGTAAGGAGATCTTGTAGACGCACTTGCTGCTTACTACCAACCCAGAGAATTCTTTCCCTGGAGGGTACCTTTCACCTGCTCATGAAGTGGGCTGAGGATGCCAGATGGGGGCCAAGGAGAGGTATAGCCTTTGGGGAGGCCACCACCAACCAGGCTCAGCTCTGTTTAACACATGCTATGAATCACTCCCCACAGCCCTCTCCATTCTGCAGTCCAAGTGGTATCAATCCCCTTCTTTAAACTTTCAATGTTTTCTATCTCATTCTGAATAACATTCAAACTCAGACATTTGATCATCAAGATTTTACCTTATGGAAAAAAAAAAAAAAAGATTTTACCTGATCTGGCTTTTCTAATCCTACTTCCTACTATTCTACCCTTCATTCAGCCACACATACCACCTTCAATCCTTCAAACTTTACCAAGCACATGTTTTGCTTTGGAGTCTTAATCTTCCTTCTCTCCCAGGTCTCTGCATGGTTAGCTCCTTTTTATCCCTCATATCTGTTAAATTAATGAAATAAGGAGGTGGCTCTAATGCCATGGTGGCCTACATAAGCAAAATAAAAATCTAAGCCTGTAAATGCCTCAAGGTTACAATGTCAAAACACTTAGGGCAAGCAATCACAAATAGCCTACTAGGCTTTAAGTTGTAGCCAACCAAATAATTTCCTTTGCTGGCTTTTACGCTTTATACTTCTCCTTCACCCCCACCCCACAACATCCTGTCTGCAGAGTGCCCCTACTTTAGGTTTGCCAGGAGATTCCACTCAAGCCAAAGTGTGGGCATACCTCAGAGATACTGCGCGTGCAGTTCCAGACTGCTGCAGTAAAGCAAGTATCACAATAAAGCCAGTCGTAATCTTGTTGCTGGTGGAGGATCTTGCCTTCAGTTTGTAAAAAAAAAAAAAAACCAAACAAACAAACTAAACACCTGTAAAATGCAATTAAGCAAAGTGCAAGAAAACAAGATACACCTGCAATCCTTCTCCCTCTCTTCCCATCCCCCCTCTTCTCTTCCCCCTCTCCTCAGTCCTGTCTTGTTCTTTATAATCCTCATCTCCACATAGTTTTGTTTGTATAGTTGTTTTCTATAATATCTCTCACACTAAAATGTAAACTCCAAGAGGACATGTTGTGACAACAGCAGCAGCCCCCAGACGGCAGAGGCATCTGCCCCTCCCCTCGCGGTTCCGGCTTCTGCCTACCTGCCGAGAACCGTGCTGCCCGTCACGTAGACTGATGCCGCCCTGGACCAGATATAAACCCTAGCCCAGCCTCTGCTCGGGGCTCAGAATTTGGAGACTGTCTCCTCTGAGCCCGCACGCGTAAATAAGGCTGACTCCAAACCCCCCAACCGTGTCTGACTCTGATTTCCCGAAACATTTGGTTCCTTGACCAGGAAACGAGACCCAGAGGGGCAGGCCGTTTGCCTCTGGCAGGGCGGCCAGGGCCAGCTGGGTGAGCCCGGGGACCGGAAGGAAGTACGTGCCCCCGTGATTTCGGGTCCTGAGGAACTGGGCTCCCCTGTGTCCTGACCACGGACTGCCCACGACCTGGGCATTTGGGGAACGGACAAGAGCCGTCAGGAGGCGCCGAATCGGTAAGTGCCCCAGGGACCTGGCCCAAGACCGGACCCACTGTAATGGTGGAAGGAGAGACTGATCACCTCTCAGGCCTTTCGCCTCAGTTTCAGTTATCAGATTAGGATTCCCTGCTCAGGAGGGAATTGTATAAATTCGGGTGTGAAAGTATTTGAGTGATTGTGTGAGTGAATGATTGCGACTCCACAGACCCCGATCTACGTAGTCTGATTGGGCCCTAACCTGCGGTTCCTTGGTCCATCATAGGGCATAACGGCTGAGAGCCTAACCTGGATTCTACTCGGGCAGCCTTAGCTAAGACGGACCCAAGTTCCCTGTGAGGGGAGAGGCCAGGTGGGCATCTGACTGCGTTCCCCTCCCTTTGTCTGTCTGCGGCGCAGCACAGGGTGGGGGAAAATGGGAACAGGCCTGTCCACTGTTTTAGATTGTATGTTAAATAATTTCGACCGTTTCTGCAGTCAGGATCCCAGTATGACTCGGGACCAACTAGAGACCTTTTGTTCTTCAGAATGGCCCACCTTTGGGGTAGGCTGGCCTCCTGAGGGAACGAACCCTCAACCGCTCCATCATCAGGGCAGTCCACATAACTGTCACAGGGACTCCCAGACATCCAGATCAATACGTTTATATAGATAGGTGGCAGGAGTTAGCGTAGGACATGGCTCGATGGCTGCAGAAATGTGCCGGCCGCAACCCACAGCGTTCAGGGGGAACTGGGGGCTGCGCCCAAACGCAGAAAGCCTGCCGCCCCCGCCCTCGACCAGGGACTCGGTCGCCCGGACGGCCAAGCCTCCCATTCTGGCCGACCCAGACAATGAAGAGCCCCCACCCTGGCTGCCTCCGTACGCTGCCAGCTCCCCCAGAAGTAGGTCGCCTGCCTTAGACACTGCACCACAGTTGGTGTCGTCTCCACAGTCGGCCGAGCCCACGGCTCCACCAGAGGCGCCGTCGCCCATTGCCTCCCACCTACGGGAGCGACCCCTGCTCCCGATGCCACTCCGTGAGGTGAGGGTCCCCCACCCCCCGAGATAGCAGCTGACAGGATCCCCCAGCCAGGCCCTACTGTTTTCTACTACCAGCCCTTTTCCACTATGGACCTCCTGAACTGGAAACACCACACACCATTCTAGTCTAAGAAGCCCCAGGCCCTCATTGACCGCATGGAGTCAATCATGCAGACTCACAGGCCCACCTGGTATGACTGCTGTCAGCTCCTCCTCACCCTGTTCAACACCGAGGAGAGAAGGAGGATCATGCAGGAGACCCATAGGTATCTTGAGACCACGGCCCCAGTCAGGACCCTACGTCGCACTATAAGGCCCGACACCAGCACCCTGTGCTACCCTAGTATCCTGGTTCCGAAATTAATGCAATACCGAGAGGGAAAGTTAAACGCCCTCCTCACCAGAACCCGCGAGAGGAGAGCAGTACTGCTGCCAGCCCTAGTGCGGCAACTGCCTCACTAGTGGGGGCAGGTATGGGAGGGGCCGGAGTAACCGTAGCAGTCCAGACGCACCAACAACTGAAAGAAGATTTAGAAAAGGGACTCAACGCTGCAGCCCTGTCCCTAGCCTCCCTCCAACAGCAAGTAACCTCTGGCAGGAGTAGTCCTGCAAAACCATAGAGCCTTAGATCTCCTCACTGAGGAGAAAGAGAGGACTTGTTTGTTCCTACAAGAACAGTGTTGCTTCTATATCAATGAAATCGGCATAGTAGAAGAAAACATCAACAAGTTACAAGATATAAGGGCCCAGCTTGAAAGCCAGGGCACTGATTGGACAACGGCCCCATGGTGGCAGTCAGCAATCTACTCAGTCCTAGCCCCCATAGTAGGGCCCCTGTTAATTCTTTTCCTAGTTATCTCCATAGGATCTTGCCTACTCCGCACCGCCATCTGGCAGATCGAGAGTGTAGTAACCTGCCGGGCTACTGCGAAGATCCTCTCCCTCCAAGGATACCGGTACTGAAGACTGCCCTCATGGACTAATGGTGCTACAACTGAAGAGTCAGTCTAGCACCAAAGGGGGGAATGTGACAACAGCAGCAGCCCCAAGACGGCAGAGGCATCTGCCCTCTCCCCCTTCAGTTCCTGCTGCAGCCCCGAGATGGCAGAGGCATCTACCCCTCCCCTCGCGGTTCTGGCTTCCGCGTACCTGCCGAGAACTGTGCTGCCCATCTCATCTTGTAGACTGATTCCCGCCCTAGACCAGATATAAACCCTAGCCCAACCCCCGCTCGGGGCTCAGAATTTGGAGACTGTCTCCTTTGAGCCCGAGCACATAAATAAAGGCTGACTCTGAACCCCGAACCGTGTCTGACTCTGATTTCCCATAACAATGTTATTATTTTGGCTCAGAGTAAGCTATTGTTCTAATTTTCAAAATGTCTGTGATATTTCATTACTTTATCTAAAAATCAGTCGTCTGTTTATGAATTGGAAATTTTTCACCATTGTCTTTTTTTATTCTGGGCTTTAACAGACTAACTTTATAAACTGCATAAACTGGGTTTCTTGACCTTTAACTTCTGATTGAATTGAAGCTCTGAGAGGCACCAGCAGGTCAGCAAGAGGAGGATGGAAAAGGGATTACAGTACTTGTTCTTCAAGCTCCTTCCTGACTGGTTTGCCACAGACTGGCTATGTCCCTTTATTGACCCAAAACCCATAGCTCCTTTTAGGTGGCCACTGTCCCCAGGTTTTGGTAACTATTCCCTCCCCATCCTTTCAGGACCAGGAGACATAACGGCTTCCTTCTATTGCTAGTTCTGGGATATCGAACTATCCCTACCCCTGCTTTCCCTTAATTCTGCCCATCCCTTGGTAAACAGCCTCTTTATTAATATGTCTTTGCTTAACCTATCTAAACTTGGCCAGCTTTCTCTTGCTTGGATTTTGAGTTATGCATTGTACAAACTCTTGAGAATTTGAAGACATGGGTCTGTAGTGAAGGAAATCCAAGTTTTGCCACCCCGAGGCTGCCTTTTTGGGATATTGGTTTTAAGCTGGTTATTAAGAAATAAGACTCAGAAAGAACCTTTGAGCTACCCCCTTCTTGCCTGAGAGATTCAGATGGAAAGACTTACTCCAGGCAGGGACATCTTAGGATGTTCTCCTTAGCCTGAATAGCCTAATCTGGATGAAGTGTGGTAAATAGGAGGGCTTTGGACAGGGGCCTCTTAGCTAGATAACCCCTGTGTCCCATTGTTTCTGGGTTGCCCAGCAAGAGTTTGCCTGCCACTTGGTTCTGTTCTTCCCCAACTACCTGTAATCTCCCATTTTCACTTTTGAAATCGAATACCCCACTCCCTTTCTCCTTTGTCCAAAAATGCCCTATATACCCAAAGTTGCTTCACTGTCTTTGGAATTTTCATGTTTATGTGAATTTATCATGCACATGTATTAAAATTTATTTTTCTTCTGTTAATCTGTCTCTATTCATTTAATTATTAGCCTAGTAGAAGATCTTAGAAGGTGAGAGGAAAATTGTTAATTTTTTTGGCACCTGCAATAGCGTGGAATCAAATCAAGGGTCCAGACAATGAAAAATTTTAACAATGCACAAGAATTCATGAGCATGGACACTACTGTTTCCAATTTAGAGTAAAACATAATATGAGATATAAAAAATTAAACAAAAAGAACATGTGTTATCTTCACATTGGCACAAGTTCAGGACACTCCCACTTGGAAATAACCTGTACGTAGTAGGTTGATAAGTAGTGCCTCATTTGGCTTACATTTATTCTGTTTTTCTTCAGCCCTCTTCAGAGTTATAACCTAAAGATCAACTTTAAAATTATATATGGACCAAGAGATTGGCAAACTGAGGTTCTAGTCCCCTCTTTGCCATTTGTCTGCACACATCTTGAAAAATCAGTCAACTTTTTCTGAGTTTCTCAAACTGTAAAATTAAGATGTTGGAATAAATTATAACCAAGATATCCATTAGCTCTAAATCTTTGATATCTACCAGTGTACTTTATAATTGTGAAGATGGTCAAGTTTTTTATCTAAAAACATAAAGGTAGCAGTATACATAGTCATGCTTCAGAACCCAGCTCTGCATCCTAATTGTTTGGTTTTAAATTGCAGCACTACAACTGACCAGCCACGTGCTCTTGGGCATGTTTCTTAATCTCATTGCGCCTCTGCTTTCTCATCTGGAAAATGGGTGATAATGGTAGAAATGCCTACCAATCAGGGTTGCTTTGAGGATTAAATAAATTATAGCTTTAAAATGCTTACCGTGTACAAGGCATTATTCTAATCACTCGATAAATGTTCACAACTATCTTTGATAACTGTCAAAAAATTTTTTTCCGCAGACGATTTATTGATCTAGTAGGCTTTTTTATTCAGCAACTCAAAATAAGGCAGCATCTAAACTAGCAGATAGAAAAGAGCTCTGAAGAACTGTACAAGCCATGAAATGTTTACAGACCTAAGTGAGAAGGAAATTATACTGGGCATTTGCTGATTGGTTAAAGCGGGGTTACTTTCCTTGTATGGAGCAAAGGGAAGTGTAGGAGTGGAATCAGGTAAATTATGCTGAGCAGGCAAGCATTGATTGGTTGGCTTAGGACTTCCTTTTCTGGGAGAGCCGGGCACAGAAATTTAGTTTGTTCCAGTTTGCAGAGTCAAGGAGTAGTATGAGTGACTCCGCCTTAGGCCTAGTCTGGGCACTAACAAAACCCAACTGAAATGATTTGGGATTAGTAGTAGATGATGATGTATATGTTTTACTGAATTGAAAATTGATATTAGAAGAGCAATTGCTATTTTGAATCAAAATATGAACGGTGGGCTTAAGAGTAAAGAACCTTACTTGTAGCTTGTTCTCGTGTTTTCAGAAATGACATTTAAGTCTATTTGAACAACAATTTTTGCCATCTACTTATGTGTACACATATTTTTATTGACCTAAGATTGTATATACGCAATATATATTGTAAGAGATACACTTAGTTAATGTATACATTTATTATATATTTTTATATACACAAGCACACACTAGGAATGAATAGCATCATTTTAGAAAAGTAATTCAGAGGAACCAGCTATAATAAAGTTTTCTTTGTTTAGTACCCAGCGTAGAAAATGGAGAAGGTTCTGAGCTAGAGAAAAATACAGTAAAGTGGGAACAGCAAGCAAAGAAGTGAGAAAGGAAAAAGGACATCCTGCCCTTAGCCTCGTCCTGTCCACAAATCACTTACCATGTAGCAGAAAAGACTTTTGCTCTCAACCTTGCATTCCAAGATAAACCATCAATAACAGGAACTTCCTAAAAGTCTTGACTAACAGGAAATCCTAAAAGCTTTGCCTCCCAAGATAAGCCACAAGAATAATAACATCCTGTTTTCCTTTCCCAAAGACAGGAACATCTTGTTCTTAGCCAATCTGAACTGTCAACTGCCATATCTGAGCTGTAAATATCTATCCTATCGTGTGATCTACAAAGTCCTTTTATTCTATTTAATGAGCCACTACTTCTGAAAGCCTGGTTCCCTGAAACAGCTACTAAAAATGTTTTCCTGTGTTCATATCTGTCACTGAATTTTATTTTGACAGAGAGTTCCTGAACAGTCAGTAGTTGGAACTGCTTTTCTTTGAGAAGTCCTGACCTTGGATGCACCAAGAGCCATCCTCAGAGGTGGGCCACTTGTGCAGCCACACTGGGCCCTGCTTTGGCTTAGTGCTCTGCTGTCGCCATCTTGAAATTCTTCATAACTTTTTAAAAAGGGGCTCTGTAAGTTATATTGCTGGTCTTGGAGGCACTATAAACTTCTCTTCTGAACACCCGAAATGGAATAGAAAGTACATAGTCCTTGGAGTCTGACAGATTTTTTTACTTGGGAAAGCTCTCACCTTTATCTATAAAATAGCGTATATCAGACTTATTTGATGATTACACGATACCACATAAGGATTTATCATGTTGGATACCTAGAAGGTCCATAAATAATAGTTCTGAATTGTCCCATTATACTTGCTTTCAAGCGGAGCTATGTCCTTATACAACCTACTTTTCTTCTCAGCATGAGACTAAATAGAAGCAGCAATTCATCTGCACAAGTATTTATTGTAAGAGGCTACTTATTTGTTCATTTCCTCACTTCCCATTCACACTTCTCATTACAATCAGACTGCATTCTCCACCACCACCTCAATGACTACCAATGACTTTCTTGTTGCTAAATCACCTTCAAGTGTTATCTTACCCTCCACAGCATATAACAATTTTTATCATGTTTATCTTCTGTAGCACCCTAATATTTCTTCTCTACCTCTTTGGGTGCTTCTTCTCAGTGTCAATTGCCAGCCATTGCTGTTCCTCAGCTCTCCTGTCCAAGGTGGTTGTTCTCACTTTACATACACCTGTTGGGTGAGCTCATCTGTTTCTATACCTTCAATTTCCATCTATATGCTGGTGACTCCTGCTCTAATTTGTAATTGTTAGGGTGTTTTTGACTGCAAGATACAGAAAATTCAACTCCGCTAATTTTACAACGAAGGAGATTAACCTCATTGTATAACAGAAAGTAGTGTTGAAATACATTTTTAGGCCCATCATGGAGCTGCTCCTGCCCAGGGTGCCATGTCAGCAAACCAAACCTTGGACAACTTTCATGTCCCAGTAAATGCTCTGCTTGACCAGACGTACAGTATATTTAGCTAGCCAATACCCAACTGCCAAGAATCCATAGTGATTTCCTTATTCTCAGATTTGCAGCCCCAGTCTATCAACTTCAGCCAAATACTCTGCTTATTCCCCAACTAACCTGCTAGCCTTATGTGGAAACTTCCAACCTCCTAACCAGTCATGCGTTTCCTCGTTGCTTCATTCTATAAAACTTGCTCTTGCCCAAACAACCCTCAGGAAGAGTGCTCCACTGCTTGTGAGACACTGTATACTCACAGTCCATTGTTTTCCCTAGAATAGAGGATATCAAACTTGTGGCTGAAGTGTTTTATTTTTGTTATTTGACAGTAGGGAGGAGGGGTGGTGTTCAGGGGTAGTTCAATCAGAACCCTAGCTATTGTCCTGAAATTCTCTTCTGTCTTCCTCTATTTAACTTCATTCAACATGACGATGCTCAGAAAAGACAGTGTGCTGCTTCACAAAACTGTCACAAATTTGAGGAAACTTCTTTCGCAGAAATCTTCAGCAAAACTTTTCCTGCTTCTTACTGGTCCCAAGTGGGTCACATGCCCATGTGCCCAGTCTTGAACCCATCCTTGTGGCTGAGGAAATATCATGACTTCCTGATTGATTTAGGCCTGTCACTCCCCGTATCTATCACTGCAGCAATCACTGATTAGCTTAATCATCTCCCACCTTTGAAGATGGGGTCAGTTCCCTAAACTATATGGCTGCTATAAAATAAGGAAGGAATGAAATGAGCATGGCAAGGCAACCACAACATATATTAGATCTATCTTATTCAGTGGCAAGAGACTCAAAGTAAATTATTTTTTGTCTACGGCCATACCACCCTGAACGTGCCCGATCTCGTCTCAAAGTAAATTATTTTTTAAAACAGAACAAAACATTTTATTTTTTTAAAATATATTTTATTGATTATGCTATTACAGTTGTCCCATTTCTCCCCCATCATTCCCCCCACCCTGCACACCCTCTCCCACCCACATTCCCTCCTTTAGTTCATGTCCATGTGTCATAAGTTCTTTAGCTTCTACATTTCCCATACTATTCTTCCCCAGCCCCTGTCTATTTTCTACCCACTATCTATGCTACTCATTCTCTGTACCTTCTCCCACTCTCCTCCTCCCACGCCCCTTGCTAACCCTCCATATGATCTCCATTTCTGTGGTTCTGTTCCTGTTTTAGCTGTTTGCTTAGTTTGCTTTTGTTTTGGGTGTGGTTCTTAATAGCTGTGATTTTGCTGTCTTTTCATTGTCATATTTTTTATCTTCTTTTTCTTAGATAAGTCCCTTTAACATTTCATATAATAAGAGCTTGGTGATGATGAACTCCTTGAAGTTGACCTTATCTGAGAAGCGCTTTATCTGTCCTTCCATTCTAAATGACAGCTTTGCTGGAAAGAGCAATTTTGGATGTAGGTCCCTGCTTTTCAAGATTTCAAATATTTCTTTCCAGCCCCTTCTTGCCTGGAAGGTCTCTTTTGAGAAATCATCTGACAGTCTGATGGGAACTCCTTTGTAGGTGACTGTCCCCTTATCCCTTGCTGCTTCTAGAATTCTCTCCTTCATTTGAATCTTGGCTAATGTAATTACGATGTGCCTTGGTGTGTTCCTCCTTGGGTCCAACTTCTTTGGGACTCTCTGAGCTTCCTGGATGTCCTGGTATTCTATTTCCTTTGCCATATTGGGGAAGTTCTCCTTGATTATTTGTTGAAATGTTTTCCACTTGTTGCTCTTCTTCTTCCCCTTCTGGGACCCCTATAATTCGGATGTTGGGACGTTTAACGATGTCCCGGAGGTTCCTAAACCTCTCCTCATTTTTTTTTAATTCTTGTTTCTTCCTTGTTTTCTGTTTGGTTGTTAATTTCTTCCTTCTGGTCCACTCCATTGATTTGAGTCCCAGTTTTCCTTCCATCTCTATCGGTTCCCTATGCGTCTTCCTTCATTTCACGTATTGTAGCCTGCATTTTCTCATCTAATTTATGAGCAAAATCAACCAATGCTGTGAGCATCCTGATCAACAGTGCTTTGAACTGTGCATCTGATAGGTTGGCTATCTCTTCGTTGCTTAGAGGAATTGACTCCGGGGTTTTCATTTTTTCTCCGGTTTGAGCCATTTTTGGTGGAGTTTTTTGTTTTGTTTTGTTTTGGTTTGGTTTTAGTCTGGTCGCAGCTATTACGTAGTGAGGGGTGG
Source organism: Glossophaga mutica (assembly GCA_039655065.1). Lineage (NCBI taxonomy): Eukaryota > Metazoa > Chordata > Mammalia > Chiroptera > Phyllostomidae > Glossophaga > Glossophaga mutica. The sequence goes on along the minus strand of CM077304.1, from coordinate 39,348,906 downwards.
AGCCTTAGGTGTTCCTCAGGGCAGGGCAGCCCAGTTGCTGGGTTGTGACGCTTTAGGTGGGGGCGGGGTCCGAGAGGGAAGAATGGCACCTGTTCCGCTCTCTTCTGGACTCCGGTCCCTTCCGCCGCTTCCCCTTCACCTGGATTATCTGCGCACGCGTGCGCGTGCTGTTATGTAGTGAGGATGGAGCCTCAGGCGCTCCCCAGTGTGGGGCAGCCCAGTCGCCTGGTTGTGACGCTGTATGTGGGGGTGGGGCCTGAGAGGGAACAATGGCGCCTGCTCCGCTCTCTCCTGGATTCAGTCCCTTCCGCCACTTCCCCTCTGCCTGGACCATCTGCGTGCGCTAATGTGGGACCCCCGGTCAGCCAGCTGCCTTGTGCGGTCTCACTGGGTCTGCACAGTTGCCCCCCTGTGCCCGGGGTCCGCCAGCTGCCGCCTGTGGGCCTGAGGACCGCCAGCCACCGCCCGTGCACCTGGGAACTGTGAGCCGCTGCTACTTGCGTTCCTGGGTCCGCACCTCCACTTTTTCCTACCACGACTCTGCCCCTCTTACCGGTCTGGATGAATGGTTGTTGGACTTCCGTACAGTTCAATTTTCTATAAGTTCTGGTTGTTTTCTTGTTTCTAAATATTTTTGTCCTTAATTTTGGTTGTGAGAGGAGGCACAGTGTGTCCACCTACGCCTCCATCTTGGCCGGAAGTCACAAAACAAAACATTTTATTTATTTAGAGGCATGCTCCTAACTGGAGACTTGGCATACAACTAGGTATGCGCCCTGACCAGAAATTGAACTGCCGATCCTTCAGTTTGCCAGGATGGTGCCCAACCCAGGGAGGGCTCTAAGTAAATTCTTGAAACAGTTATGCTAAGTATCTAAGAGGCTGGTGTATAGACACCGCTGGCCCTAAAATCTGCAGGCAATCATTGTAAAACAAGTTCTAAGAATTGTAATATCATGAGGGCTTACATATCTTTGACCTTTGAAATAATTGGCTAGAAATGACCAGGACTTACGTTGTTATATAACTGATATTTTCTTAAAATGAAAAACCACCCAGCCATGATTATTTTTTTGACCACTGAGAAGAATACATGCACCCAAAGCTGAATACCTCGTAATACCAGGGTAAGTGACCTGAATTTTTCTGGCCTTGAAGAATCAAGTAGTCAATGGGAAGACTGAGATCGACAGCTGGGCAGCACTCAAGCTGGGCAACATTCAATGGATAGGAAGGACCATGACGTTCTGCCCTTATCTGCTCTGTCAAGGTCATCCACGGTCTTCCAAGGTATAATTTGCTCCCAGAACAACAGAGGATTATTTTTTTTAAATTAGTGTATTCATAAGTAAATTCATGTACTGTCACTACTATTTGATGTCTTCTCTAAAAGCAAACCAGCACAATTTCCAGATCTATAGTCCCAAGACTTTATTTTCCATGGACACTTCAATATCCGTATGTCCAAATTTAAATAATCTCCCCCTATTCAAAAAACATCCCTTTAATCCTCTTAGCTCAATAAATGGCACCATCATATGACACGCAATTCTCCAAAGCCAAAACCTAGAAATTAGCCTTGACGCTTCAGTTTCCCCCACCCAATCCCAATCAATCTCTAAATCCTATCAGTTCTACTTCCATACCTCTTGAATCTGTCCATTCCTGTGCTATTACTTTACTTAAGGTATCACCAAAGACTTCCATGGGGTCTCTGAACCTCCACCTGTTATCTCTACAATTCCCTAACCACTGGAATGGCTTTAAATTTCTTTCTAAAACTCATCTATCCTATGCATGCTCTATCCTTGCTTAAAACCTATTTGTGACTCTGCCCAAAGTCCTATAAAACAAAGCCTAAATTGTTTTACATAACACAGACCATCAGACCCCATTTTAGCTTTCCAGATCAGGAGAGGGCAAACCACCAGGCAGCCAAATTCAGCCCACTGCCTATTTTTATACAATTTAAGGTTTTTACATTTTAAGTGGTTGAAAGAAATCAAAAGATGAATATTCTATGACACTGAAAACTATGAAATTCAAACTTCTGTGTCCATAAATAAAGTTTTATTGGAACACAGCCCCTCCCATTCATGCTGTCTATAGCTGCTTTTGATGTACAAGCTGAACAGTCATGACTAAACCAGTATGGCCTACAAAACCTAAAATATTTACCATCTGGCCCTTTATAGAAAAAGTTTGGCAATCCATGCTCTATACTCATCTCTCACCACTCTCCACTGCAGCCATCCCAAACTATTTGAAATCCCTAACAGATCACCCTTTTCTCTTTGATCTGCTCAGCACACTCTTCCATTGGTGCTCTCATAGAACTAACTCCACCTTAGCATTTAACAGTTATTGATTGTCCTTTTACCTGTCTGGTGCAAGTGTTCACCACCAAATCCTTAGCACTCAGCACAATCCCTGCTGTCCTTCAATGTTTCATAAACATGTGTTGATGAATGAATAAGCAGCATCCTAAAGAGGTGAACAGCCATGTCTGATGTAGCTGAGTGGATTGAGTGCGGACTGCAAATCAAAGGGTTGCCAGTTCGATTCCTGGTCAGGGCACCTGCCTGGGTTGTGGGCCAGGTCTCCCAGTGGGGGCAATGTGAAAGGCAATACTCTGATGTTTCTCTCCCTTTCTTTCTCCCTCCCTTCCCCTCTCTCTAAAAATAATAAAAATTTTTTTAAAAAAGAGAGATGAACAAGACTGGATTCTAACTTTCAAGAGCTTACAAAGGTCAGTAATATAAATAACAAATTAATCTACAAGGAAAGATGAAAAAGCACTAAAAAGTGGCATGTATGCTACAGCATATCCAAGGAGAGATAACTGTACCTGGGGAAAGTTGCCCCTCCTTATGAAGAAAGACTAAAGAAATAAAATGGAATCACTATGGTCAAGTTGCTAAATTTTAAAATCAAGTAGGCTGAGGTATGACAAAGCAACACTGTTCTTGCTTTAACTAGCTTGGGAACTCAAATGTTTGAACTTTTCCATTGTGTCTGAAGATAAATATGTATATAATATTATTTTATATTTATTATTCTATAATAAATACAAATATTGAATATTATAGATTTTATTATTTCTATTTATATTTGTTACTTTATAATAAATATAATTATTTATAATGAATAGTTATGTTTCTTATAGATATTATATATACTATATAAACATATACTTATATAATATATAAAATATTTTTTTCTGATGAAAGAACATCCAGTCTAAGAGAAACTTATATAAGAGTTTTTTTTTGTACCAAATTGACAATTGCCAAGAAGCTAAATCTCAACAGATTGAGAAAATGCTCCAGAGAATGGTACTTGTGCAGCTTTATTTTATATATTAGAATCAAAGGAGAAGTCATAAGGAGGGTTACATGAAATTTATTGTTGGTAGATTAGGGAGGCAGGAGAAAGCAAAGTGGGGAAATCTCTGTGACTGGATAAAAAGCAAAACATAAGAGACACATTCTTCTTTTACGTTGGTGGGTGCACAACAGTTAACAGTTCCAGCACATAGAGATGGTGTGTGGGTAATAAGACAACAACAAGGGGTTCAGTGGTCTCCAGCTCTCGTGCCCAATGTTGTGCCTTTGAGAGGTCTGGAAAAATGCTATTCTGACATTTTAAAGGTATGTTATCTTAGATGCACAAAGACAACAGACAGTTTCAAAGGCAAAGATTGACCTTTGTCAAGGAAGCTATAGGCCAAAGATGAAACTACCCACCATGACCTGCTTTTAACTAGGAATTTTTACATTCAGACCACCCTGTGTGGTTACCTCCAGTCTCTGGGTTTGTGAGGCCTGTGTGGGCCTCCTCTGAGCTTGTCAGGTTTGCTAAGTGGCCCCTTCTACATTCAAACCCTCTGAAGAATTTAGGAAAGAATGTTCACATCTCCAGACCACCTGACATCCATCACCCAGACCACTTGACAGCTGATTACCATCTTGAACAAATCCAAAGGCTGAGAATGCAGGGTTGATTCTTCTCAAGAATGTGATTTATTATTGTCAAACGCTCAGCTTAAGATTGCAATAATTTGACACAGTGACAGATGGTTTCTAGACTTAGTGTGGTGATCACATCATAAGGTACATAAATGTCAAATCACCATGCACACCTAAAACTAATACAATAATATCGAATGCCAACTATACTTTAATAAAAAGCATTTTAAATATAAAACTCTCAGCTTTTCTTCACAACACTATAGGTAATGCTTAGTTTTGTTTCTGACTTGACTATCCTAAGATCCTTTAATAATTTTTTATCATTTATTTCTAGTCAAATCCTCCTGACTGTGCTGGGTGGACATTTAGAAACCTTTCTGATTTGAACATAAAATTCCCACCTCCATTACGACATTCTTACGGATTTTTTTTTTTTTTTTTTTTTTTTTTTTTAGAATATACTGTCCTCATCTGTAAAATCAGGCTCAATAATTGCAACTTCACAGGATTAAATGAATATGGTTAATTATTGAAGGCACGTAGCGCAGTGTGCTTCACAAAAGTGCTCGGTAAAACGCAGTCCTCCTGCGATACTACAATGCTCCATTTAACGGCAATGAAGCCTGTGTCCAAGGAGCTCCCCAGTGTGCACTGCCAAACGTATGGCCCAGCATCAAATGCATCCTTGTAGTGAGAACAGCAATTTCTCAGAAGTGCGCAGCAAATAAGACCAGCAACCTCTCAGGAGTGCGCGACTAAAGATGCAACGGGCTAGGCTGGGCGTGGGGCTGGAACTGCCGGGAAATCGCCCAGAGCTGGAACCCGCCAGGTGGAAGAACTACAACTCCCATAGTGCTTCACGCGAACTTAGGGCTGCTCTTTATTTTATTATTTCAGCCCAGGCCGCGGAGCTCTCAAAGTCTCCGCCCCAAAGGTTCTCTCTTGGCCTTTTCAGTCCGGAGCGTGGTTCCGTCCCAGTCACCGGAAGAAACCGTAGAACGTCACGAGGTCCTACTCGTCGTGTGGGGAGGAGTTGAAGGACGGTCTCTGACTGGGTTCCGGCGGCCCTGGAACCGCGGAAGAGGCTCTTGAGGACCGCCGCGATGCGGCGGGTCCACAAACTCCTGGATCTGTGAGTCAACCCTGTCCCCGCCTCCTCTTCACCCCGGCCCAGCACCTCCCGCTCCCAGCCAGGCTCCCCGCTGCTCTCCCTCTCCCTTCCCACCTCCTGGGTTCCTGATGTGTCGTCTACTGGTGGATGACAGTTGTTCCCCAGAGGGCTGCTGGGCAGGGTTGCCGCTCTGTCCCCTGCCCGGGACGTCCCCTGATGGGTGTCATCCTTAACAGCTCGACGCCCGGGTAGTTCCTGGCCGTGGCCTGTTTGTGACGGGAGTTGAAAACCTTGGTAGAACAAAACACAAAATGGGGCTGTCAGAAGCCTTCAGCCAAGTTCCACCCAGTTACAGTAACTATAAACATTGATTTTTTTGAGGCAGCATGGATTCTTGACTACAGTAACTGGGTACAGCTCCCGGCTCTGCCTTTCACCAGCTATAATGACCGTGGGAGAGCAACAGCCTCTCTCTGTGCCCCAGTGCTTGATCAGCAAAATTGGTATAACGCTACTGGTCTCGGTCTTGTGGAGTTGTAGTGAGGAAGAAATTCGACATATGTAAAGTCCTTAGAAGGATGCCTAGTGTTAAAATACCTAGTGTTAAAAGAAATTTCAGAGAGCCTTACTTGATATGAATATTTTTTTGAGGGAGAAACAAGGAGCTCAGAGACAGGTAATTAGGATGGCTTATAAAGTGAGAGTGAGGAAGTTGTTCAACCTTCAGGATGGTTATTACAATGTAATGAAACACAGGGGATTGAATAAAAGTGATTACGTTATATATTTTATTCATTTTTAATTTATTTTTAGAAAGCAGGGAAGGGAAGGAGAAAGAGAGGAAGAGAAACACTGATGTGAGAGAGAAACACCCCAGAATAGAATCAATGACCTTTCACCTTGTGGAAGGATGCCCAACCAACTAAGCTACAGGGCCAATAAACTAGGTTCTAATGTGTGCAGCGCATTGTCTTCTCCTGGAAGGGAATCACAGAACTTTTTTGGACCTGGCAAAAATAAGCCTTTCAATATTGCATTAGTGCCTTACCATATTGAACTATATCATGATGACTTAGGATAAACATGAGAGTGCCTTATTTCAATAGGAGGCAGTGTTAGCAGTAAGTTCCTGTTTAAGTTAGGTCTTTAAATGGTATAAGCAATTAGGTATTTAATAAAAAGAATTTCTATGAAACAAAAAAACAAGACAAAGATTAGTAGTTAGAGCAATTATAAACCCAGATCCGGAGTTGAGAGCAGCCAGTAGAGAAAATTTCTGAATTTGAGCTTGAATCTTTAGGTGGTGGAATGAGGATGGCAATTTTAATCTGCTGGATTTTCCTGGTTTGCAGTTTGAATGTCTTTGATGATGTCATCAGGTGTTCTGGTGAGCTTTCTGAGTGGTCCACACAGAAGTAGGTATGAATATTGTTTATGTACAATCTGTTGTGGTCTCAGCTCTGCCATTATAGTGTGAAAGCAGCTATAGACATGGCTGTGTTCAAAGAAAACTTTATTTACAAATGCAGGGAATGGTCCCGATTTGGCTTGTGAGCCAGAGTTTTCTTACCCCTGGTAAGGAATAAAAGGTAAGGATAATAGCTTTTTATACTGCCCTGATCAGCCCATACTGCAGTCTCATTGTGTCTTCCAAAATTCTGATTTAGCTGGACAGCCAGTGAACACCATCAGCTTTCAACTGAGCTGAACCATCAGTGAACTACCTAGGCCCAGACATTTAGGGAAACTTCTGTGAATCGAGGGCTCTATTGGCCAATGGCTTTGCTTCAGGTGGTATGAGTGGTGGATAAAGTGCTCCCCAAAGCTGTCACTTTTCCACAAAAAACAAAGATCCCTCTAGAGCCCGGCCAACTGTGGTTTAAAAAAAATTATTTGTAACATACATCATATTTGTTTCAGGTGTACAACACAGTGACTTGACACCTGTATACCTTACAAAGTGCCACCATGAAAAATCTAGTAACCATTTGTCGCTGTACAAAGTGATTACTGTAGTATTGACTATATTCCCTACACTATGCATTACATCCCTGTGACTTACTGATTTTATAACTAGAAGTTTGTACCTCAATCCTCTTCACCTTTTTGCCCTTCCCCTTGATACCCTTCCCTTTGGTAACTATCAGTTCTCTATCTCTGAGTCTGTTTCTGTTTTTATTTGTTTGTTCATTTCTTGTTTTTTAAATTCTACAGAGAGGTGAAATCATGCAGTATTTTACTTATTTCACTTGGCATAATACTGTCCATGTTGTCCCATGGCTGAGTAAATATTACATTGTGTATATATATATATGTATATGTATGCTGTATTTTATATATCCATTTATCTATCAGTGGACACCTAGGTTGTTTCCATATCTTAGCTTTGGTAAATAATGCTGTAGTGAACATAGAGGTACGTAAATCTTTTCAAAAGAGTGGTACTATTTTTTTAATAAATACCCAGAAATAAAATTGCTGGGTTGTATTGTAGTTCTGTTTTTAATTTTTTTCTATAGTGGCCATATCAGTTTATCAACTTGAATATACCATTTCCATATGATCAGCAAGTCCTTTGGGTCCTTCTCATATAAGTTATGGAGTCCAAGCTGATCCATGTCAAAATAAGGATATCAGGCCATACACAGTCAATCACAAGGTCTCATGCTCAGGCATTCAACAAGAGCTTATTAACAGGTTAATAGCTGCCTTAAAAAAATATATGTGGTGGCAGCTGCATCAGACAGATAGTAATGTTGTATAGGCATACCTCATTTCATTGCCCTTTGTTTTATTGCTCTTTGCAATTTTTACAAATCAAAGGTTCGTGGCAACCCTTTGCTGAACAAGTCTGCCAGTGCCATTTTTCCAACATTTTCTCACTTCATGTTCCTGTGTCACATTTGTTCAAACTCGCAATATTTCAAATTTTATTATTATATTTGTCATGGTGATCTATGATCAGTGATATTTGATGTTACTATTGTAATTGTTTGGGTCCTCGACAAACCACATCCTGATAAGATGGCAAATTTAATTGATAAATGTGTGTAGTCTGACTGCTCCACCAACTGGCTGATCTCCCTTCTCTTTCCTTCTCCTTGGGCCTCCCCTATTTCTTGAGATCCAATAGTATTGACATTAGGCCAATTAATAACCCTACAGTGGCCTCTTAAATGTTCAAGTGAAAGGGAAAGTCACATGTCTCACTTTAAATCAAAAACTAGAAATGATTAAGCTTAGCGAGGAAGGCATGTCAAGAGCCAAGATAGGTCAAAAGCTAGGCCTCTTGCTCCAAACAGCCAAGTTGTGAATCCAAAGGAAACATTCTTGAATAAAATTTAAAGTGCTACTCCAGTAGTACATGCATTCATGCATTCATGAATACATGAATGCTAAGAGAGTGAAACAGCCTTATTGCTGGATGGAAAAAGTTTTATTGGTCTGGCTAGAAGATTAAAATAGCTACAACATTCCCCTATGCCAAAGCTGATCTAGAGCAAGGTGCTAACTCTTTAATTTTATGAAGGCTGAGAGAGGTCAGAAACCTGCAGAAGAAAAGTTTTAGACTAGCAGATGTTGGTTCACGGGGTTTAAGGAGAGAAGCCAGTCCATACAAGGTAAAGCAGTAAGTGCTGATGGAGAAGCTACAGCAAGTTATCCAGAAGATCTAGCTAAGGTAATTAATGAAGGTGGCTACACTAAACAACAAATTTTCAATGTAGGTAAAACAGCCTTCTGTTGGAAGAAGATGCCATTTAAGACTTTCATAGTTACAGAGGAGAAATCAATGCCTGGCTTCAATGCTTCAAAGGACAGGTTGACTCTTTTGTTAGAGGCTAATGAAACTGGTGGCTCTAACTAGAAACCCATGCTCATTTACCATTCCAAAAATTCTAGGGTCCTCAAGGATTATGTTCAGTTTACTCCACCTGTGCTCTATAAATGGAAGAACAAAGCCTGGATGACAGCACATCTGTTTACAACATGGTTTATCAAATATTTTAAACCCACTGTTGAAACCTACTGCTCAAGAAAAGAAATTTTTTTCAAAATATTACTGCACATTGACAATGTACCTGGTCACCCAAAGGCTCCGATGGAGATGTACATGAGATTAATGTTTCATGCCTTCTAACACAACATCCACTCTGCAGCCCATGGGTTAGGAGTAATTTAGACTCTCAAGTCTTACTTAAGAAATGCATTTTGTAAGGTTATAGCTGCTATGGGTAGTGATGGTAGATGGTAAATTATAGATGGATCTGGGCAAAGTAAGTTGAAAAACCTTCTGGAAAGTATTCACCATTCTAAATGCCATTCATGATTCATGGGAAGTCAAAATAACAACAACAGGAGTTTGGAAGAAGTTGATGGATGACTTCAAGGGGTTCAAGACTTCAGTGATGGAAGTAACTGCAGTGGGGTAGAAATAGCACAAGAACTAGAATTTTTATTTATTTATGCATATGTTTATTTTAGAGAGAGAAACATTGATATGAGAGAAACATTGATTGTTTGCCTCCCACACACATCCTGACCAGGGATCAAATCCAAATCCACAGCCCAGGTATGTGCCCCTATTAGGGATCAAACCCACAATCCTTTGATGCATGTGATAACGCTCCAACCAACTGAGCCTCCCAGCCAGGGCAAGAGAACTAGGATTTTAAGTGGAGTATGAAGATGTGACTGAATTGCTGCAATCTCATTAAAAAAAAAAACTTCAACAGATGAGGATTTGTTTCATATGGATGAGCAAGGAAAATGGTTTCTTGAGAGAGCATTGACTCCTGGTGACGATGCAGTGAAGATTGTTGAAATGACAACAAAGGATTTAGAATATTACATGAACTTAGTTGGTAAAGCAGCAGCAGGATTTAAAAGGATTGACTCCAATTTTTTTATTCCAATTTTAAAAGAAGTTTTACAGTGGGTATAATGCTATCAAATAGTATCACATGCTGCAGAGAAATTGTGTATGAAAGAGTAAATCAATGTGGCATACTTAACAGTTTTTTTTTTTAATTTTAAGAAATTGCCTGTGCTTGCCACTTCAGCAGCATATATACTAAAATTGGAATGATACATAGAAGATTAGCATGACCTCTGCACAAGGATGACGTGCAAATTCATGAAGCGTTCCATATTTTAAAAGAAAGAAAGAAATTGCCAAAGCCACCTGTCTTTAGTGACCACCACCCTGATCAGTCAGCAGCCATCAACATCAAAGCAAAACCCTCCACCAGCAAAAAAAGTTACAGTCTTTCAGCCAAGATGGAGACGTAGGTGGATACACTGTACCTCTTCACACAACCAAAATTAAGGACAACAAAGATTTAGAAACAAGAAGACAACAAGAACTGATAGAAAATTGAACTGTATGGAAGTCCAACAACCATTCATCCGGACCGGTAAGAGGGGCGGAGTCGCGGCAGGAAAAAGTGGAGGTTGGTGGACGTGGGCACACAGGCAGCAGAGGTTGGCAGATCCCAGGTATGCAGGTGGCGGCTAACAGCCACCAGGCGCACAGGCGGCGGCTAGTGGACCCTGGGCACAGGGTGGCAACGGGCAGACCCAGTGAGGCCACGCAAGGCCGCTGGCTGACCAGGCAATCCCACATTTGCATGCAAATAATCCAGGCGAAGGGGAAGCAGTGGAGGGGACTAGAATCCAAGAGAGAGCAGAGCAAGCGCCATTGTTCCCTCTTGGACCCCACCCCCACCTACAGCGTCACAACCCAGCAACTGGGCTGCCCTGCCCTGGGGAACACCTAAGGCTCCGCCCCTCACTACGTAACAGCCCCAACCAGACCAAAACAAACAAACAAACAAAATGGCTCCAACGGGAGAACAAATCAAAGCCCCAGAGCCAATTCATCCAAGTGACCAAGAGATAACCAACCTATCAGATGCACAGTTCAAAGCCCTGGTGATCAGGATGCTCACAGAATTGGGTGATTTTGGTTGCAAATTAGATGAACAAATGAAGGCTACAATAAGTGAAGTGAAGGAAAATGCACAGGGAACCAATAGAGATGGGAGGAAAACTGGGACTCAAATCAATGGAGTGGACCAGAAGGAAGAAAGAAACAACCAAACAGAAAACAAGGAAGAAACAATAATTCAAAAAAAATGAAGAGAGGTTTAGGAACCTTCAGGACATCTTTAAATGTCCCAACATCCGAATGATAGGGGTCCCAGAAGGGGAAGAAGAAGAGCAACAAGTGGAAAACTTATTTGAACAAACAATAAAGGAGAACTTCCCCAATCTGGCAAAGGAAATGACTTCTAGGAAGTCCAGGAAGCTCAGAGAGTCCCAAAGAAGTTGGACCCAAGGAGGAGCACACCAAGGCACATCAGAGTTACATTAGCCAAGATTCAAATGAAGGAGAGAATTCTAGAAGCAGCAAGGGATAAGGGGACAGTCACCTACAAAGGAGTTCCCATCAGACTGTCAGCTGATTTCTCAAAAGAGACTTTCCAGGCAAGAAGGGGCTGGAAAGAAGTATTCCAATTCATGAAAGTCAAGGACCTACATCCAAGATTGCTCTATCCAGCGAAGCTTTCATTTAGAATGGAAAGGCAGATAAAGTGCTGCTCAGATAAGGTCAAGTTCAAGGAGTTCATCATCACCAAGCTCTTATTATATGAAATGTTAAAGGGACTTATCTAAGAAAAAGAAGATCAAAAATATGAACAGTAAAAAGACAGCAAACTCACAGCTATTAACAATCACACCTAAAACAAAAGCAAACTAAGCCAACAGCTAGAACAGGAACAGAAACACAGAAATGGAGATCACATGGAGGGTTATCAACAGGGAAGTAGGAGGAGGAGAGGGGGGGAAAAGGTACAGAGAATAAGTAGCATAGACAGTGGGTAGAAAATAGACAGGGGGAGGGCAAGAATAGTGTGGGAAATGTAGAAGCTAAAGAACTTATGATACATGGACATGAACTAAAGGGGGAATGTGGGTGGGAGGGGGTGTGCAGGGTGGAGGGGAATGATGGGGGAGAAATGGGACAACTGTAATAGCATAATCAATAAAATATGTTTTTAAAAAAAGTTACAGTCCACTAAAAGCCCAGATGATGGTTAGTATTTCTTTTAGCAATAAAGTACTTTTATACTAAGGTACATAAATTTTTAGGCATAATATTACTGCACAATTAATAAACTACATTATAGTATGAAGTTTTACATGCACTGAGAAACCAACAAAATTCATGTGACTCACTCTATTGCAATATTCATTCTGTTGTGGTGGTCTGGAACTGAGACCGCAATATCTGCAAGGTTTGCCTGTACTTGAAAAAGGCTTGTCTGAATGCTCTGGTAGCTTTAAAGTCTTTAAAGCTGTGATTTCTCTTTCTCTTCTGGTTTTATATTGTTTCTGCTGTACTCCTCAGCAGGGTACAGAGAGGTAGGTAGGCGAGGAAGCTAGTTACATGTTCCATATTACCCCTCTACATGTGACTGTCCTAAACAGGAGAATCAGCTCTGATGCTTATGTACTAGGGAAATATAACCATGTAACACATTTTATCAATTATACATTCAGTAGCATAAGCTGCAACAACAATTTATTGATAGATCCAAAGGGCTCCACCAGTAAGATCACTTGAGCTTCTCTTTCTCACTGAGAACTTTACCCAAACCCTATCAGTTGAATTTGGGTGCCTTTTCACCATAAGGTATCAGAGACCAGAAGCTTTTTAAAAAGATTTTATTTATTTTTTAGAGAGAGGGGAAGGGAGGGAGAAAGAAAGGGAGAGAAATAGTGATGCACTAGAGAAACAGCAATTGGTTGCTTCTAGCATGCCCCAACTAGGGACCTGGCCCTCAACAAAGGTATGTGCCCTGACTGGGAATTGAATCTGTGTGCTTTTAGTTCACAGGCTGGTGCTCAACCCACTGAGCCACACCAGCCAGGGCAGAAACCAGAAGCTTAATGAATGTACTGTATAATTCATGAATTATAACAACAGTCAACAGGAGACTGTTACTCCATAGCTATCATTATGAGGAGTACAGAGTGGTCGGAGAAGCTAGCTTACAGGGAATCTTGGGAGTGTCAAGGGTGCTTTTTTTCTCCCTTGGCTGCCTAGTCTAGTATTGGTGCCTGAGTATAGGCACTGCTTCCTCCTCTGGGTACCTCCCAGTGATCATTCCAGCTCAGAGGTCCCTTTCTTTTTGCCCCACTGGATACCACTGCATTTTATCTTACAGTCCTTGGTAATGTTGGCCGTCTTTATGCTCAGCACACCATGATTCTCACCAGTCACATTGGACTGTGGTAGGAGCAAGATACGTGAGCAGCTGGCTTTACACTATTTGGCAAGGATTTATCATTCCCTTATGTGTTGAGAGGCTGTTCTCTGTGGCTCAACAAGATGAACTTCTAATGGTTTTGAGTCACCCAAAACTGTCAAATAGCAAGGTCCTCACTACTGATACCATTTATTTCAGCTTACCTCAGAAGCCACAGTAATGTTGCCATTTAATTAAAGCCACAGGGTTTGCTACCCTAATTGTCATGGTAACATTCCTTCCTCCTCTCATAAAGAGGAGAGTGAGCAACAACCAAACACCACTCAGATGGCTTGTTTCAATCCTGCTTTTCATCACTCAGCCGTATCAACATACAGGACAGTGGGCAACTCTTACTTCTTTTGCCTTCACCCACCAGCTGGGTGAGAGCATTTGCTTCCAAACCTGTCTTCTCGTATTCCCAAACCTTCCTGACAGGACTATTTCCCTTCCTCTTCTGTACAGTTATGTTTTGGTCAGCATCCAATTTCATTACCAAACTGTCAGATCTAAGATTTGATTTTACTTCACTTACACACAAACAGATTAGACTGCTACTGTTTCATGGATGCTGGCAGAAGACACTAGATTCCTGGGCTAGAGACTAAGGACATTGTTACTCACAGTACAGTAAGTAGCATGAGCATTAACATGTTTACCTCTGTTTCCCTTCTTCCCTAAATCCCATGGGGGTGACACCAAGGTCTCAGATGGATGCCTGCACATATCTGTGGGTTCATTACAGAAAAGGAACACAGAGCTTGGGTAATATACTGTTTTATAGCAAACAATATGCATACTTGCCCTTTGTCCTGGAGGGAGACAACACCTAATCTCTCAGAATTGCTTGTTGCAAACACAACCAACCTGAGAAGTGACCTAAATAAAGAGCAATGAGGGCCTTTTGTTTGTGGCATACTCACAGAAGTGTAAAAGACCTAACTGTGACCAAAAGGTAGAAGTTGGGAAATTATCTCACTTCAATTTTTAACCCAATTTAATAATTTATAGACTTTTAAAAATATACATCAGTATGTCTCTCCCCCATGTCTTTCTCCCCCCCACACACACACATGCACCACCCTTTCCAAAAATTGTTTAGAATCCAATGAGATGGAAGAACTTTGTACTCAAAAGTAAGCAAACTTAAAATGACCAATTCATTTGAAAAGAAACTGAGTATGTATTTGAAAGAAAAGGAATCACAGCCATTTCCTATTAATGGGATTCAGATTTCTCTTAAATGGATGAGAAGGTTGATGATGTTTGGAAGACTTACAAAATGGCAGAATGAGGAAGTTCCATGAACCTGCTCCCCAGTAAAATAGGCATGAAGCTGAAAGTTACAAAACAAAAATAACCACTTCAACTCTCTGGAAATCCTCCTGAGGGCATGCAGCAAATAAAGAAACATTCATTCAGGATAATCTATTAAAATTCAGAACAGTGAGAATCTGTGGCATTTCAACTACACCTGCTCCCTCCCTGCACCACCTCCCCAACCCTGCAGCTTGACTGGAAGCTTCACTCCAGGTGAGTGTACCCCAGATGGGGCTACTTCTCCTCCAAGCTCCCAGTTGAAGGCATCAGTATCTTCCTGAGGAGGGCAGGATGCCAGTGCTTCTCATCATCTCCCACCCCAGATACTTTTTCTCAGGCTAAATTGTAGTCAAGTATGGCTAAGAGGTTGGGGATGGGGTGCTACTTCCACCTGTATAAGTCATGAATTATAGCATGACTTACACACGGACCCTGCACTCATAGGGCAGAGGCTTATCTCACCATGTTATGCTGAGTAAACTGGGGTCTTGGTCTCCCTCATCTGAGCTCACTCATCAGTGAAGTTCCCATCCTAGGAGAGGCAAGCCAAGAAGACCAGAGGCTATTGCTCATCATTCTGCTCCTAAACCAGGGTGTCACTCAGAGAGAAGCAATCATTATCTGTTAGGGTGGTCAGTGACACAGGCAGAAGAAAGTATAGAGAGTAAAGTTTTTATTCACTCTCCAAGAAAGGAGAGGGGCGTGGTATGGAGAGATATGCCAGCATTGAGCTAAAGGGGTTTTGAGCTTTTATTGAATTATAACTGGATTATAAAAGGGTGGTGGTTGCTATTGTGAGGCCCCTGGGCTGTTGACAGTATTGTAACAAGAGGCTGCAGTTTGTTTTCTTTTGCCTGTGGCTGTAGAGAGTGGTTAGTCACATTCTGTTCTGGCTTTTCAGTAATTTCCAGTCCTGGGGACAAAAGCTCAGAAGGATAAAATGGCATTCATGTTTACCAAGGTCACAGGCCTGCTAGGCAAATGGTGCCAGGATTTTATCCTTTCATTATCCCAGCTCTCAGCTCTGAAACTGTGACTTTTCTTTCCAGAGGGAGAAGCAGGCTGCAAAACAAAGAATACCAAAGCTCCCAAGATACTGACTTGATTTGAACAGAGGGTGGGTAAAGTTCAAGCCTAAGAGCACTCTGAAAATCAATGGAGATTTTGGCATTAAGTAATTACAAAGAGGCTGATAGCCTCATGTGAGATACAAGATAAACATTGGCCAGCAAGTTTATTAGAGAAAACCTAGGAAAGATACATCTTACAAGAGTCTGCCTGGGGTCAGAACAAACCTTAGAAACTAACACTGCAAAGGAGTCCAAAGTGAATTAGGTGACATTGTGGAACAATTTATACTCCAGACATTGTTGAAAACATTAGAGCAATCAATCTGCAATAAGTGAACACTAACAGCTGGCTTAACAAAATAATGAAAGAGAGCCCTGCCAAAATCACAGTTATCCCAGCGTGACAGTACTTAACATCCAAGGCCATGCGTCACAATACAAACAACACAAGAATACTGCAAAACTACTTGTGCAAAAGAACAGTTAACAATCAAAACTTACCAAGCATGAAAATTAAAAAAAAATAGCATAAAAGAGACTCAACAGAGAATAAGAGAATTGACTTTAGGAACTATAGATGATAGAACAATTTGAAAGGTATTTTAAAACAAATATATTAGAAATGTTCAAAAACAAAGGAATAGTTATTTTTCAGGAAAGAACAGAAATAAAATAAGACATTTTAAAAAAATTAGAAACCCTATAAAGGAAAAATATAGTCTTTGAAATAATATCTAAATTACCTTGTATGCCCCATAGTGGATCATAGACTGGACTTTCATACATCCTATCTATCTAAAATAAGACGTACTGGTTCCCCTTTGTTTTATACTTACACATATATGGTAAGATGAGTCTGGGACCCTGGTGGCACCACTGAGGTCATGCTATGTGTTGGCCTTATCCTACTACTTGGTTTACTGTTGATAGTAGCCTTATTTAAATGCTTTAAGAGACACATTGAACAGATTTGATTTCAGCATCTGTTGGTCAAATTAATCTAAGTAGCTGACAGAGTGACATACTTATATAAATATTTGAGTTTAGCCAAGAACATGGATAGTTGGGATGTATAGTTGGGAGAGGCAGTCTTCCATGGACTGGTACATTCCTGCTGGGTATGCCCAGAGTGCAGGGCCCTGGTTGCACTTTACCTAGGTCATTTCTCAAGGTTGCATTTGCAACAAGTAATCTTAAGAGTGAAGTATTGTCTCCCTCCAAAAAAGAAGCAGGCTTGCTTCAGTTTGCTATAAAAGTGATGACTCCCAGGCTTATTGTTCCTCTCCTATAATACAGTGCACTCCATGGGAAAGCATCCATCTGAGCCCAGTGATATTATACTGTAGGGCTAGGAGGCCATGGAAAACTAACACTAATGTGGAACACCACATACTGTTCTTGTCATGAGTAATAAAGTTCTTTTTCTGCAATCCAGCAATGTCATGTCTTCTCCCAGCATTCATGAAATGATAAGAAGCTAATTGTTAGCCTGTAAGTAGGGTAAACTCTCAGACCCTGCATATTTCCTGAAAAATGCAAAAATAAATTACTGGTAGTTTTTAAATCAAAAAGCGAAAGGTAAAACTTAGTAAATTTAGTAAAATTTTTTCTAGAAGGAAACATAGGAGAATGTCTTTATGAACCAAGGACAGTAAGAGTTTATACACAGTATACACAAAAAAAATAACTTGTGCCCTGGCTGGTGTAGCTCAGTGGATTGAGCGCGGGCCTGCGAACCGAAGGATCGCGGTTCGGTTCCCAGTCAGGGCACGTGCCTGGGTTGCCAGGCCGGTTCCCGGCGGGGGACATACGGGAGGCAGCCGCGCATTGATGTTTCTCTCCCTCTCCCTCTCTCCTACCCTTCCCCTCTAAAGATAAATAAATAAATAAATAAATATTAAAAAAAAAATAACTTGTCATAAAGAAAACACTGATATATTGGGTTACATTAGGATGTTGTTTTTTTTTTCTTCTTCAATGAAAAACATGATTGAGAGACTAGAAAGGCATTCCACAGAACGGGAGATATATTTGCAGTATATATAGCCCACAGAAGGCTCATGTCCAGAATATAAGAGGAACTCCTACATATCAGCCAGTAAAATTGTAAACTCAAAAGAAAACTGGGCAAGATACTTGAATAGATACTCCAAAACAGGCCATCCAAATTAAATAATAATCAGGTATTATAATTTAAAGCCACATTTCATGGCTACTGTACAAGGTCTGTCAAGAAAGTATCCAGACATATAGTGTGAAAGATAGAGACGTTTATTGAAGAAGACAGAAGATATGAGAAACCCTGTACATAGGACAGTGACACCTCAGTTCCCTTCAAAGAGGGCACCTTGGGTCTTCACACAGTTCACCTAATCGCCATCAGCTGCCCCATCATATTTTGCTGAGTCTCATCAATGGTCTAAAATCTGTTCCCTTTCAAAGGTGTATATGTGTGTGTGTATACATGAGTCGGTGATTTTAGTTTTAGGAAAAGCCAGAAGTCACAGGGTACCAAACCTGGGCTGTAGGGGTGCTGAGTCACCTGGTTCATTTGATGTTTCACAAAAAAAAATGCACAACATGTGAGTAGGTGCATTGTTGAGCCACAGCTATCTGCATCAATGCAGATGACTCTTACAACATATTAACAAACGAAGCCAAAGATCATGGAGCAATATTAAAGCCAAACTGAGAGAGACCCAGAATGGTGGAGGAATAAATTGAAGCTACACTAACCTCCTCCCAGAACCAAACTGGAATTACAGAAAAGTCATCCTGAATAACCAACTGAATAGTAGCTGGAGAGAAGCCTTATAACCAGGTACAGATAGAAGAAGCTACATCATCACAAACCAGGGAGAGAGTATGGAGGAGGCACAGGAGGGCTGGCTTGGCTTTCACAGGTGGCAGCTGAAGTCCTGGAGAGATGTTTCAATGACCAGGTGGTTACCCTGGAGAAGTGTGAGGTATAAACCCCAAGCTGAGCTCCCCAGTCTATAACACCAGAACCAGGAAAGGAATCCAAATAACATATAACTGTGAAAAGCAGTGGAGTTTCTCTCTACCAGGGAGAGATGGCTGGAGATGCAGAGAGCCTCTTAAAAGGCAAACACACAAAATTCCATTTGCAGCCACTTACCCTGGGATCTGGCAGAAGGAGGGTAGAGTGAACTAGCAATGCATGAGGAGAGTCTGCAGCTGGTGGCTCTAGAGAGAGAACTGAAGGAACAGATGCCAGGATCCCTGTGTTGGAGTCATTCCCCATACTGCAGGAGCCATCTTTCTCAGGCAGAGCAATCCCCTGCAAGTGGCATCACTCTGAGGGGAAGCAATAGCACCCTCCACAGGAATTACTCTGCCCCACCCTATGTTGCTTAAGCCCTGTTGCTGAAGAGTACAGCTGGAAGACTTTCACTCCTTAGACCTAACAGAAATCCTTCAGGCAGAGGCAAATCTCTCGGAGCTGAAGCATTAGCTGACCCTTCCATAGGGCTGATGCTGGTAAAAGGTGGCCTTGGTGTGCAGCCTGGTTCTTTCTGCACGTACCCAGGCCCAGCAGAGGGAGACACAAGCTGTATGGATTGCTGATAGCTCAAAACATGTTGCCCAGAGCCAGTTAGACAGGGTTTGTCTTAGTCATGTACGAGTCTAGCAGTTCTACCTAACACATAGAAACAAACACAAAGAGGCAGCCAAAATGGGGAGACAAAGAAGCAGGCCCCAAATGAAAGAACATGAAAATTCTCCAGAAGAAGAACTAGAAGAAATGGAAGCAAGCAATTTATCAGAATGTTTAGAGTAATGATTATAAGGATACTCAACAGCATGAAAAAAGACAGAAATCATAAAAAGGAACCACCAGAAATAAAGAATGCAGTATCTGAATGAAACAAATAATACACTGGAAGGAATAAACAGTAGGTTAGATGAAGCAGAGGATCAAATTAGTGATTTGGAAGACAAGGTAGGAAAAAAAGGCCCAACCAGAGCAGCAAAAGAAAAAAGAATTTTTAAAAAAGAGAGAACTTAAGAAATCTTTGGGACAATGTGAAGCATAAGAACATCCACATCATGTGGATACCAGAAGGAGAAGAGAGTGAGCAAGGGATCAAGAACCTACTTGAAGAAATCATGACTGAAAACTTCCTGAATGTGGTGAAGAAAAAAGACACACAAGCCCAGGAAGCTCAGAGTGTCCCAAACAAGTTGGACCCAAAGAGGCCTGCACCAAGACACATCATAATGAAAATGGCAAGGTTTAAAGATGAGGAGAGAATCCTAAAAGCCACAAGAGAAAAGCAGATAGTTACATACAAGGAAGCACCAATTAGACTGTCATCTGATTTCATAACAGAAACATTCCAGGCCAGAAGGGAATGGTGTGAGATATTCAAGTTGATGAAAAGTAAGGCCCTTCAACCAAGGCTACTTTACCCAGCAAGGCCATCATTTAAAACTGAAGGATAAATAAGGAGCTTCCCAAACAAGAAAAAGTTAAAGGAGGTTGTTAACACCAAACCAATACTGCAACAAATGTTAAAGGGCTTGCTTTAAGAAGAAGAACAAAAAGAAAAACAGAGGAAATATTTTAAAAATAAAATGGCAGAGCCCTGGCTGGTGTAGCTCAGTGGATTGAGCATGGGCTGGAAACCAAAGGGTCTCTAGTTCAATTCCCAGTCAGGGCACATGCCTGGGTTGTGTGCCAGGTCCCCAGTACAGGGCACGTGAAAGGCAACAATACATTGATATTTCTTTCTTTCTCTTCCCATCTCTCTAAAAATGAATAAATAAAATCTTAAAAAAATAAAATGGCAATAAATATCTATCAGTAATCACCTTAAATATAAATGGTTTAAATGCTCCAATTGAAAGACATAGGGTAGCTGAATGGATTAGAAAACAAGATCCATATATATGCAGTCTCCAAGAGACCCATCTCAGGTTGGAAGATACACACAGACTAAAAGTAAAGGGATGGAAAAAGATATTACATGCAATGGAAAGGAGAAACAAAGCTGGGGTAGCAATACATATATCTAACAAAATAGACTTTAAAACCAGGGCTCTACTAAGACACAGGATACTACACAACGATAAAGGGAACAATCCAACAAGAGGATATAGCCCTAATAAACATTTATGCACCCAACATAGGAGCACCTAAATATGTAAAGCAAATCTTGATGGACATAAAGGGAGAGATCAACAGAAATACAGTCATAGTTGGGGATTTTAATACCCATTTGACTTCATTGGCTAGATCTTCCAAACAGAAAATCAACAAGGAGGTAGTGGCCTTAAACAACACAATAGATCAAATGGATTTAATTGGTATCTTCAGAGCATTTCACCCCAAAGCAGCAGAACATACTTTACAAGTGCGTGTGGAACGTGTTCTAGGATAGACCACATGTTAGGACACAAAACAAGTCTCAATAAATTATAGAAGATTGAAATCATATCAACCATCTTCTCTGACCACAGTGCTATATAACTGGAAGCCAATCACAAGAATAACACTGAAAAACACACAGTGACATGGCAGCTTAACAATATGTTATATAATGAATGGCTCAACAATAAGATTAAGAAAGAAATCAAAAGATACCTTAAAACAAATGAAAATGAGAACACAACAAGCCAAATCTGTGGGACAGTGGGATAACAATCCTAAAAGGGAAATTCATAGTATTACAGGTCTATCTCAAAAAAATAAGAAAAAACTCAAGCAAACAATCTAACTTTACAATTAAAGAAACTTGAAAAAGAACAACTAACAAAGCCCAAAGTTAGTAGAAGGAAAAAAATAATAAAGATCAGGGCAGAAATAAGTGAAATGGAGTCTAAAAAAAACAAAGGATTGATGAATCCAAGAGCTGGTTCTTTGAAAAGATAAACAAGATTTACAAACTTCTAACCAGACTCATCAAGAAAAAAAAGAGGAGAAATAATAACTGATACCAAAGAAATACAAAGGACTGTAAGAAAATAATGTGAATAACTATATGCCAACAAACTGGGCAACCTGGACAAAATGAGTAAATTCCTAGAAACATACAGTCTTCCAAAATGAAATCAGGAAGAATGTGAGAATCTGAATAGACAAGATTACACCTAGTGAAATTGAAACAGTAATCAAAAAACTCCCTACAAACAAAAGCCCTGGAACAGATGACTTCACAGGTGAATTTCACCAAACATTCTGAGCAGAACTAACACCTCTCCTCAAACTATTTCAAAAAATTTAAGAGGAGGGAAGGCTCCTGAGTTCATTTTATGAAGCCAGCATTATCCTAATTCCAAAACCAGATAAAGACACTACAAAAAAAGAAAATTATAGGCCAATATCTCTGATGAACATAGATGCTAACATCCTCAACAAAATATTAGCAAACAAAATCCAGCAATACATCAAAAAGATCATACACCATGGTCAAGTGGGATTTGTTCTGGGAATGCAAGGTTCATACCATATTCACTATTCACAAATCAATAAATGTGATTCACCACTTAAACAAAATGAAGGATGAAAACCACATGATCATATCAATAAATGCAGAAAAAGTATTTGATAAAATCCAGCACCCATTTATGATAAAAACTTCAGCAAAGTGGGAATAGAGGGAACATACCTCAACATAATGAAGACCATGTATGACAGACCCACTGCCAGCATCATACTCAATGGGCAAAAACTACAAGCATTCCTCTTAAGATAGGGAACAAGACAGGGATGACCACTTTAACATCTCTTATTCAAAATAGTACTGGAAGTCCTAGCCACAGCAATCAGGCAAGAAGAAGAAATAAAAGGCATTCAATCTGGAAAGGAAGAAGTAAAACTTCCTTTATTGCAGATGTCATGATACTGTACATAGAGAATCCCAAAGATTGCACCAAGAAACTACTGGGACTGCTAAATGAATTCAGCAAAGTAGCAGGATACAAAATTAATATTCAGAAATCAGTTGCATTTTTATGCCAATAACAAACTAAAAGAAAATGAAATTAAGGGAACAATCTCATTTACAACTGCTTCAAAAAGAATAAAATGCCTAGGAATAAATCTAACCAAGGATGTAAAAGACCTGTACTCAGAAAATTATGACACTGAAAAAATAAACAGAAGATACAAATAAGTGGAAGCACATACTGTGTTCATGGATAGGAAGAATTAACATCATTAGAATGTCTATACTACCCGAAGCAATTTATAGATTCAATGCAATTCCTATTAAGATTGCAATGATGTATTTCACAGAAATAGGAAAAATATTTCAAAAATTTACATGGGCCCTGGCTGGTGTAGCTCAGTGGATTGAGCGCGGGCCTGCGAACCACAGGATTGAGGTTCGATTCCCAGTCAGGGCACATGCCTGGGTTGCGGGCCAGTTCCCGGCAGGGGACACACGAGAGGCAACCGTACATTGATATTTCTCTCCCTCTCCTTCTCTCCTACCCTTCCCCTCTAAAAAGATAAATAAATAATAAATTTTAAAAAAAATTAAAAAAAAAAAATTTACATGGAACCACAAAAGGCCCCGCACAGCAACAGCGATGCTGAGAAAGAACTAAGTTGGAGGAATCATGCTACCTAATATCAAACTATACTATTAGGCCATAGTAATCAAAACATCATGATACTGCCATAAAAACAGACACATAGATCAATGGAACAGAATGGGGAGCCCAGAAATGAACCTACATCTTCATAGTTAATTGATATTTGACAGAGGAAGCAAGGACATACAATGGGCTAAAGACAGTTTATTCAATAAATGGTGTTGGGAAAATTGGACAGATACATGCATAAAAATAAAACTGGATCACCTTCTTACACCACACCCAAGAATAAATTTAAAATGGATTAAAGACTTAAATGTTAGACCCAAAACCATCAAAATCTTAGAAGAAAACATAGGCAGCAAAATTTCAGACATGGCTCGTAGCAATATTATATATCAGATTTATCTCCCCAGGCAAGGGGAACAAAACAAAACATAAACAAATGGGACTATATGAAACTAAAAAGTTTTTACACAGCAAAGGAGACTATCAATGAAATGAAAAGTCAACCCACTGAATGGAAGAACATAAACACTAATGATATATCTGATAAGGGGTTAATATCCAAATTTTATTTTTAAAAAACTTATAAGACTCAACACCACAAAAGCAAACCATCCAAATAAAAAATGGGCAAAAGACCTGAATAGACGCTTCTCCAAAGGGAACAAATTGATGGTCAATAGACATGAAAAGATGCTCAACGTCACTATCATCAGAGAAATGCAAATTAAAGCCACAATGAGATATCATCTCACACCTCTCAGAATGGCTATCATCAGCCCTGGCTGGTGTAGCTCAGTGGATTAAGTGCAGGCTTGAGAACCAAAAGATTGGTGGTTTGATTCCCAGTTAGTGCACAAGCCTGGGTTTCAGGCCAGGTCCCCAGTAGGGGGTGTGAGAGAGGCATACATTGATGGTTCTCTCCCTCTCCTCCTTACTTCCCCTCTCTCTAAAAATAAATAAATAAATAAATAAATAAATAATCTTAAAAAAATAAGAATGGCTATCATCAATTAATCGACAAGCAACAAGTGCTGACCAGGGTGTGGGGAAGGCAGAACATTTTGTACTGTTGGTGGGAATGCAGACTGGTGCAGCCACTGAATAAAGCAGTATGGAGATAATCTCAAATAAATTAAAAATGGATCTTTTGACCCAGCGATCTCACTCTGTGGACCTATCCAAAGGAACCCAAAACACTAATTCAAAAGAACATAGGCACACCTATGTTCATTGTAGTGTTATTTACAAGTGCCAAGATATGGAAGCAGCCCAAGCATCCGTCAGTATGAGTGGATAAAACAACTATGGAGCATTTACACAATGAAATATTACTTAGCTGTAAAAAGGGAGAGAGTTTTACCCTTTCCAACAGTATAGACGGACCTGAAGAAGATTATGGTAAGTGAAATAAGCCAGTCAGAGAAAGACACATACCATATGATTTCACTTATATGGGGAATCTAATGAACAAACTGAACTAACAAGCAAAATAGAGACAGACTAGATAGAGAGCAAGATAACAGTTAAAGTGGGAAGGGCAAGGAGTGGAGGGATAGGGCTGAAAGGAAAAATGGACTCATGGACATGGACAGCAGTGTGAGGAGGAGGGTGGCATAGGGAACTAAATGGTAATGGAACAAAAATACAATTAAAAAATCATTTGAAAAATTAAAATCTGCCCTGGCTGGTGTGGCACAGTGGATTGAGCACCAGCCTGTGAACCAAAAGGTCACTAGTTCAGTTCCCTGTCAAGGCACATGCCCCCAGTTGGCCAGGTCCCCAGTTGGGGGTGAGCAAGAGGCAACTAATTGATGTTTCTTTCACACATACATGTTTCTCTCCATCTTTCTCCCTCTGTTCTCCTTTCTCTGAAAATAAATAAAATCTTTAAAAAAATAAAACAATAATAATAAAAATAAATAAAATCTTATGTACTAAAAGAAAAAAAACACAAACCACACCAAATAGAATCTGAAGTGAAAAACAATATGGATAGAGAAAGGCTCTACTTAGTGATAAAAGGAATATTCTACAAGAAGATATAATGATCATAAATTTGCAGCTAACACCATAGTCTTATTAAAAAAATTATCACAAGTCCATGGACAGTTGACAAATTCAGTCATGTAGAAACTTAATACACTACATTTTATGAATACAGAAAATAGTACTCCCATGTTACTTATGGATCTCCTTTAGTATTAAAAGTATAATAAAATCATGGACAGAAACTTTTAAAAAATTCAGGGTAGAAGTTGCCCCTGCAAAGGGAGATTAAGGGAGTAAGCCTGAGTAACTATTCAAAAGAGGCTTTAATTTTATCCGAAATGTTTTATGCTTTAAGAAAGATGTCTGATACAATGTGATGAAAGAGTAACATTTTAAATTTCTAGGTTTGGGGTACATGAATTTGTATATTTCTGTTTTGTTTTTCTGTATTTTTTGAAAATTTCATTCTTAAACAGTAAGCACATAAACTAGCCAAAACAAGCATAGATGAAAGGAAAACATTCAAAATACAAGTATTGTAAACTAGGAATTCTACAGATTTCATAGAAAAATACCCAAAATTATTAATACCATCAATAAGCAATCATATAAGGTCTGTCCAGAAGTTATCCAGCCACGTAATATGAAAGAGACATTAATTGAAGAAGGTACAAATACAAGAAACATTGTACAGGACTATGGTTAAGATGGTGGCATAAGTAAACATGGCTTGCCTTATCACACAACCACATAAAATTACCTCTAAAACATAGGCCAACCATCACTCAGAACCATCAGAAATCAAATTGAATGGAAGCCTGAATCTGTGAAATTAAAGAAACCACATCCATCCAGACTAGTAATAGGAGCAGAGTCGCAGAAAGGACTGGTCCCACATCCACATGTGGTGGGTAAAAAATCGGGAGGGATACCTCAGAAGCGAGGAGTCCTAACCCCACACCACGCCCCCCAGCCCAGGGATCCAGTGCCAGAAAGGTAAGTCCCCATAACTTCTGCTGAAATTTCCAGCAGGGATTGAGTTGGTGGAAGAAATTTCTGGAGTCTCAATGGTTCCCCTTAAAGAACCCACACATGGACTCACCTACTCAGACTCACTCCCTTTGAGCTCCAACACCAGGGAAGCAGCTTGAAAGGCACCAGTGATGTACAGGGAAGAACTGAAGTGTCTGTATCATGGTGGAAACTGAGGGAGAGCTTTCTCCCAAACCGAAAAGCAGGCAAAGGCCATTGTCCCTTTTCTGAGCCCCTCCCGCCACAGGGCCAACAGGAAGGTGCCATTTCTGAGACTCCATCAACCAGGCTAACACTTTTTGCCCAGCCTTGGAAATCCCCTGCAAATCCTTCCCATCCAAAATATGGGATTCACAGCTTGGCTTGACCTGGGAATCTCTAAGCCAGCACAAGTAGAAACCATCTCAGTTTGCTTTATAGTTCATGCGGGGAGGCCCCAGGTAGAACATAGGTGGGGGCTGACTGGCCTGCAACACCCAGGAAACCCTAGAGCCTGCACACCCAGTGGACAGCTACAGATCATGTCAAAGCACCACCACACTGGCCCTGCATAGCTGATTCTCCACAGAAGGTAGAGATAGTGGTCAGTAGTCAGAGCCAGTCCTTGCAGCTGACTGGCCTGGGTAAATCCTTCCCATTAACCTCCCAGCAGCAATCAAGGCTCAACTATTAGAGGAGGGTATACTCAGCCTACATGAAATGTGTACCTCAAGTACCCAGTGTGAGTGAGGGGGAGGCTGTTCCACTGCATGCTACAGGATACCTACTACATTAGGCCATGCTACCAAGACAGAGTCAAAGCAGCTCTACCTAATACATAGAAACAAACACAGGGAGGGTGCCAAAATGAGAAGACAAAGAAACATGGCCCAAATCGAAAGAACAGATCAAAACTCCAGAAAAAGAACTAAACAAAATGGAGATAAGCAATCTATCAGATGCAGAGTTCAAAACACTAGTTATAAGGATACCCTAGGAACTTAGTGAGAACCTCGGCAGCATAAAAAAATTCATTAAAAAAAAGCATAAAAAAGGATGCACTAATCGAAATAAAGAACAATTTACAGGAGAATAGTAGAATGGATGAAGCTGAGAATCAAATAAATAATTTAGAATAAAGAAGAACAAACAATCAGACCAACAAAAAGAAAAAAGAATCTCCCCAAACAAGAATAATGTAAGCATCCTCTGGGACAACTCCAAGCTTTCCAACATTGGCATCATAGGTGTGGCAGAAGGAAAAGAAAGAAAGAAATCAGAAATCTATTTCAAAAAATAGTGACAGTAAACTTCTCTGACTTGGTGAAAATAGACATGTAAGTACAGGAAGCACACAGAGTCCCAAACAAGATGGATGCAAAGAGTCCCACTCCAATACACATCATATATAGTATGCCAGAGGTTAAAGATAAAGAGAGAATCTTAAACACGGCAAGAGAAAAGCAGTTAGTTACTCATAGGGGAGTTCCCATAAGACTGTCAGCTGATTTCTCAGGAGAGACTTTGCAGGCTAGAAAGGATTGGCAAGAAATATTCAAAGTCATGAAAAGCAGGGACCTACATCCAAGATTGTTCTACCCAGCAAAGATATCATTTAGGTTCAAAGGGCAGACAGATAGCTTCCCAGGCAAGAAAAAAACTAAAGGAGTTCATTACCACCAAATGATTATTATGTGAAATGTTAAGGGGACTTATTTAAGAAAAAGATCAAAACTATGAACAATAAAATGGCAAAAAAACAAATCTATCAACAATTAATCTAAGAAACAAACTAAGCAAACAAGAAGATCAGAGACAGTTTCATGGATATGGAGAGTGTTTTGATGGTTGCCAGATGGGAGGGTTTGTGGAGGAATAGGTGAAGAGGTGAGGTGATTAAGAAGTACAAATAGGTAGTTACAGAATAGCCATGGGGATGTAAAGCATGGTATAGGAAATGGAGTAGCAAAGAACTTATATTTGTGACCCATGGATATGACTAATGATGTGGGGTTTGCCTGAGGGGGTGAGGGGTGCTGTGTAGATTGGGACAAAGAGGGGAAAATTGGGACAAGTGTAATAGTATAATTAATAAAACGTAATTTAAAAAAAAAACACCAAAAAAACCCTACATTATACTTAGGATAATGAGGCAGTAGGCACCTTGGGACCTCACACAGTTCTCCCAGTTGCCATCAGCTGTCCCATCATATTTTGCTGAATCTCATCAGTGGTCTGAAATTCTTCCCTTTCAAAGGTAATTTCAGTTTTGGGAAAAGCCAGAAGTCGCAGAGTGCCAAAAACTTGGCTGTAGGGGTCTGAGTCACCTGGGTCATTTGATGTTTCAAAAAAAAAACTCTACAGAAGATGTGAGTGGGCTCATTGTCTTGATGAAGCTGCCAATCACCAATTGCCTATAGCTGCGGCCTTCTGAATCGTCTGAATAGGTTCTGTGGAAGAACGTTCATACTTAACACAAGATTTGATGCAGATTTGTTGCTCTACTCACTCATTTGGAATGCCATGGCCACACAGTACTTGTGCCCAGTCAATGGCATCTACCACCTCCACTGAGTAGCACAGGGAAGTCATCATTGTTCATGCATGCACATTCCAGTCCACTCTCCTTGGCTACCAGGTTACAGTGATGTTGCACAAACTGCTCTCATTATATTAACAATGGCTGGACTTTTTCTGGACATAGCTTGTATATTCACATAATTAATTTGTGTGCACACATATACAAACATATTTAGACACACATGTAATAGAATGCTATATCTCTCAAATAAAGAATATACATTCTTTGAATATTTATAGAGCATATACAAAATCAGTCATGTATTTGGCCACAAAAACATCCCTTACAAATTTAAGTCAAAAATATCAAAATGGACAAAGGCTATGAATAGACAATGTAGAGACTAGCTTATCTATATAGCCAGCAAATGCATGAAAAGATGTTAAATTTACTAGTAATTAGAAAAATACAAATTAATGAGATGGCCCTTTTCGCCCATAAGATCTTCTAACATTTAAGAGTAAATAGATCTTAAAAACATAATGCTGAGTGAAAAACTAAAGAAATCTATGACAAATATAAATAAAGTAGAACCACATGCCTACAACAATCATATTTCAGGCACAAATACAACAGAAGGAAACACATTTGACATTAGAATGGTTTCTTAGAGTGATGGGGGATGGGATCAGGAAATGGATAATGGAAATAAATGGTAAAATAAATAAAATGAATAGTAATATCTACTGCTTGATGGTTGTAGAGGAAAAGGAGCCTTCTAATACTGATGATAGAAATATGAAGTATTATAGGCTTCCTGGAAAACAATCTAACGATATATGTTAACATCCTAGAAACAGTGGAATGCTTATCAATAGGGGAATGACTATATAAATCATCCACACTATGAAATATTAGGTAATCATTAAAGGAGAATTAAAACTGTACTTGATGCTTTAAAGATGCTGATTTTATTAATAAGATATTGAATAAAATAAAGTGCAGAAAAATAAGTACAGAATGTTGCCATTTTAGGAAACTGTGATCCTCCTTTCACCCTTCAAGTGTATGTGTATGTGTGTGTCTGTACAAGCTCAGAGAAAAAAACGAAAGAACATACACTAAGTTAGCTTGAAGAATTAAACTAATCAAAGGGGGAAGGATAAGAGGGAATGGCAGAAGCAACCAAAAGAGAAAAAAAAAATAAAGACTACACTAAAAATTCAAGTAAATGATCACATTTATTCATGAATGTAAAATTATGTATATAGGCAGGTATTCGTAAGCAGAAATTAAATAAATTTTATATTCATTTGTTTAAAGTATGAGTTTCTCAGATAGGTGGAATTTCAGGCTACATATGTGTATGTTGGTCGTATGGGTCTTGGTTGTTGCCTGCTCTGATAACTCTCCTTTGAGCATATACAGTCCTGGCACTAAGTTTGTTTTCTCTATGATCACTATTTGTGGAATCTTGGTGCTTATAGTTCTCTTTGGTGATTTCATTACCTGTATAGTTTTTAAAGAAAAATAATGAAAACAAATTTGATAAATTAACAGATAAAACTTGTCAATTAGTAGGTCTTAGTTTAATGTTTTCTTAAGAATATGGGACTGAAATCTTGTGTCTTGGGAATTAAAGAGATTGACTTAGAAAAAGTACTTTTTGGGAGGTCATTTAGAATGCATTTTACTAAATGAGGTATGCTGAGGAAAAAAAGTTAAAAATTACAGCGGTTAAAAATCACTCTTCTAAAAGGAAGAACAACATGTCCATTACTAAGCACAGACTAAGCTTTGCATCTTATGAAGATTAAGTTGTAAATATTAATATAAAATGTACACCCTCTTCAACAATGTAATGTCTATGTACAGAACCAGGTGGGTACTGGAAATATTAGGGAAAACACTTTGTGAAGTATATGATTATCTAACCACCATGTTACACACCTGAAATTGATATGAAATGGTATTAAATGTAAACTGTAATTGAAAAATAACATTTAAAAATGTACTCTTTTATGAAAGGACTAAGTGCTAATAAACAGCATTAAAAATATGAAATTAGTACTGGTACAGTATCATTTACTATGTTATTATACATTTGTATTTCAGGTGCCTTTGGTACTTTACGAAGAATATTTCCAGATATATCACAGACATTAAGCTTTTGCCTCCTGGCATAAAAGATAGACTGATAAGAATAATGAGCGTGAAGGGGCAGATAACAGATTCAAATATAAGTGAGGTAAGAGTATGTACAACTATAAAGTAAGCATATTATATATTTTTTAATATTTATTTATTTATTTATTTATCTTTAGAGGGGAAGGGTAGGAGAGAGGGAGAAGGAGAGAAATATCAATGTATGGTTGCCTCTTATGTGTCCCATGCTGGGAACTGGCCTGCAACCCAGGCATGTGCCCTGACTGGGAATCGAACCTTGATCCTTTGTTTCACAGGCCCGCGCTCAATCCACTGAGCTACACCAGCCAGGCAAGCATATTATATTTTACTATTGGATATGGTTTTAGATTTCTGGAGCAATGATATATAGTCAGAAAGGTAATAATTTTAAAATATAATAAAGCTTCAGGGTTTTTGTTTCCTACAGATAACCAAAATGTTCATGTGGAATAATTCCTAAAAAATCTCCCCCTACCATTATTTCAGTTACTTCTATTGTCTTCATAAGACCAGAACCCTTGATCTCCATGTTTTCAAAAAGTTTTAAACTTGTTGATCAGTTATACCTCAATAAAGCTGGAAAAGGTAAAAAATTAAACGCAAGATTAATAAATGGCACCAAAAAAGACCTATGGTAAGAA
The DNA here is from genome assembly GCA_039655065.1 of Glossophaga mutica. Taxonomy (NCBI): domain Eukaryota; kingdom Metazoa; phylum Chordata; class Mammalia; order Chiroptera; family Phyllostomidae; genus Glossophaga; species Glossophaga mutica. The sequence continues at coordinate 39,317,201 of CM077304.1, read as the reverse complement.
ATATGCGTTACATTGTGACTTTAGTGCACAAACCACACTTACCTGTAACAATACATCAGGTCCTGGAATAACATCATTTCGGTAAAACATTGATGAGATGCTACAGGAACATTAAGTTCCCTTAAGCACTTTAAGCACTTATTTACATCAATGAGCCTATGGTAAAATTAACTTCAGTAGATGTCATTTGGCTTAAAGTCATAGAACCTATCAATGGCGTTAAGTGAGGACTGACTATACTGTATTTAGTACACTTCGACATTTTCTATTTTATTCTCTTATGTCATATTTCCTTTTAAAATATTGATCACAGCCTACTAAGTTGATTTTATCTATTTATGGATAACAATCAGCAGTTTTAAAAAACCACCCTTTTAAACTCTTCTCACTCCTCTTCTGGATACCTAAATCCTACTAATTTATACTTACTCCTTCCCTACAACTAAGCTAAAATTAGGTATTCTTTAAGCCAGTAAATACAGTTAGGGTCTCCAACATGAATTCAAATCCTAGCTTTGCCACTCTTTCTGACATTGAACCTCAGGTTGTTTTGTTTTGTTTTTGTCTTTTTGATAGACCTTTACTTTTATTAGTTTTTTTTTTTTTTTAAGGAAGAAAAGAAAGAAGGCAGAGAAGACTCAAAACAGGAAAGATACTGAAAAAAAGTTCCCCTGTCCCACCCACATCCCCAAGACACAGTTTTCCTAAGTCCCTTGTGCACACTGTGTTGGGGGTGGGGGCGGGGAGGACAGGTCTCTCACACCCTGAGAGCATCCAAGGGCAGGTCCAGGTGCTGTTGTCACTGTCTGTGCCCTCTCCCGGCTTTCTCTGTAGGGCTCCATCTTCACCTGCTGTCATGTAGGGTGTGTGTGTGTCTGTGTGGAGTATGACAATCTTTAGGGTTGTAGCTATTGTCACTGTCTACAGAGACTAGAACTACTGGAGTTTACCCTGTCTGTGGGGGATATGTTCCAAGTCTCCTGGTGGATTTCTGAAACTGAATGCTACTTAACCCTATATATACTGTCTTTTTTCCTATACATACATACTTTTTCACTTAAAGGAAGCATTTTACAGCTTCTCTTTGGTATATTTGAATTGCCAGCATCACTACTCCTGTGCTTTGGGACCATTGTTATATAAAATAAGGGTACTTGAACACAAGCACCACAATCCTGTGATGGTCACTCCAATCACTGATGGCTACTAAGTGACTAATATGCAGGTAGCGTGTACAGTGTGGATGCACTTGACAAAGGGATGATTCACAAGTGGTGCAGGATGGAGTGGGGCAGTGCAAGATATCATCATGCTACTTAGGATGGTGTACAATTTAAAACTTACCAATTCTTCATTTCTAGAATTTTCCATTTAATATTTTTAGACCATGGTTGACCACGAATACCTGAAACTATGGCAAATGAAATCACAGATAAGGGGGGACTACTGTACTAATTGCTGTTTTTGCCATACATTCTCCCCAAAGCCTGTGATCAAAATGAAGCAAACTCTGATGATGACACTCCACAGTATGACCATCCCTGTGATTTCACATTGTACTTGTGCTTCAGTGTATCTTAGCGTTTCTTCTAACATTAACCTTTAATGCTACCTTATTTTCTTCATGTTACCTTGCACTTGAACATAGACATTTTAGTGTTGTAGTCTGCTTGGCTCTGTGGAGGTAGAATAATATCCAGATTCTTACTGTTGGTGGTTCCCTGAATATGTATAATTTACATGTGGCTCCCAGATGAAACATTATGACACTACAGAAAATGGTGAGTTTCTTCTCTTCTCCACTGTCCTCATTTCGTTCCATCTGTTTAGTCCAGCAATTTTCAATACTTTTCATTTCATGGCACACATCAACTACTGAAATTCTGCAACACACCAAAAAACATTCTTTGCCAATCTGACAAAAAAAATAGGTATAATTTTGATTCATTCAGACTGGAGTTATTCAATTGACTGTTGTCATTTTTAAATTTGACAATGTAACGGAAAGAAGTCAATATCCCTGAATAAATAATCAGGTATGGCATGTTTTAAAAATTCTTATGTCATACCAGTGTGCCTCCTGCAGCACACCAGTTGAAAAGAGGTGCTTTAGTCTATATTTCAGTGACTTAAATTTTTGTTTTATGGCAATCTTTAATATTCATTTAAACCTAATTTTACCTGAATAAAAATTGGCTAAGGGGATAAATGAGATAGAAAAAACAAAAGTATGATTTTCCTTGGTGCTCTCCCTCTAATCTTCATCCTTGCAAGAGCCCTTCTTATGAAACCAAGTGTAACTTTTGTTGCAAAGTTGCACACACGTCTTTGGGTAGCTCTTTTTGAAGAGCTAAAGCTTTTTATAGTCTCTGGATGGAGAAGACCTTTCTTAACATGGCACTGTGAGAGAAAAACAGCAAAATGGAATTGGTATTGTCAAGAGAGTGGTCTAAAATGGAGCCAGGAGGCCCCCAGGAAGCTGAGCTAACACAACCACTTCATGTGAAGTCGGACTTCGGAAGTAGGCTAAATCACAAATGACTACATCCTGCGATGCAGTTCCTGGAACTGGCTCTGCATCCCTGAACTCTCTATTAAAAAATAAAATTTTCACCTATCGAAAGACAAAGCAACAGTCACGTACAGACAGCACAGTATAAGTCTGCTTGACAGCACCAGTCACAGCTCTTACAACAACTTGTGTTACCCCTCTGATAGTGCCCCGCTTTTTGTCTTTATAAAAGCTCTCTCTTTCCCCCTTGAAACACAGTTGGATTTCTACCCAAATTTGTAGCTTCAGAATTGCAATTCCTAAGGATCCCAAATAAAACTTCTTTTTGCTTTGCAGTTCTTGGTCAAAATTAATTGACAACACCAAAGTTAGAAACCAAGAAGATAAAAGATTGATGTATTTGATTACATCAAAATATGAGCTTCTTTATGGCAAAAAGGAAAAATAAGAAGCAAAGTCAAGTAATTAGGAAAAATGTATGCAATACATATGAAATTCTATGGGTTTTTTTCTTAACAATATAAAGAATCCCCACAAACCAATAAGAAAAAACAAAACAAACAAATACTAATATAGAAGAATCTGAAAATACTCAATGTAAAGAAATATAAATCACCAATAACATGTATCTCAATAAAAGGATATTTAACCTCATTAGAAATTAAAGTCAGAATCATGATACAGAGAGTGTTTTGATGGTTGCCAGATGGGATTGGGGTGTGGGGGAATGGGTGACGAGGCGAGGGGATTAAGAAGTACAATAGGTAGTTACAGAATAGCCATGGGGATGTAAAGTACAGTATAGGAAATGGAGTAGCCAAAGAACTTATATGCATGACCCATGGACATGAACAATTGCAGGGGGATTGCCTAAGGGAGTGGGGGCTGCTGGGTGGAGGGAGGAAAAGGGGGGAAAATTGGGACAACTGTAATAGCATAATTAATAAAATACAATTAAAAAAAAGAAAAGTCACAGTTTGTCTTTTAATTTGGCAGAGACTTAAAAAATAGGAATACCCAGTGTTGGCAATAGTGTGGGGAACTGTCACTTTTATCCTCTGCTGATGAGAATGGAAATTAATAAAAGCCTTTTAGGAGGACAGTTTGGCACCATCAAAAGTCCTAAAATTTTGCTTACAATTGATTGAACAATGTTACTTCTGGTATTTTTTTCCCAGTTTTATTGAGGTATAAGTGACATAACATTGTGTAAGTTTAAAGTACTAAACACGCATGATTTTTTAATGCTCATTTATGGCAAAATGATTACCACAAAAGGGTTATTTAGCATCTTTGTCACCTCACATAATTATCATTTACTTCTAATATTAATCTCAGGAAAATAATTGGGAAAGCATACAGGCATAGTTATCATCATGTCATTTATAGTAATATAAAAAATAGTTGACAGTTATTACAGCATATACTATAATAAGCAAGGTAACTTTATTTTTAACAAAATATCATTCCTGTTCAATAATGATAGTGGGGCACAAAAAAACCAGAGTTTTATCATACTCATAGTGGGTTTTTAAAAAATTTTTTCATAGTGTTAAACTCATTCTGCCTCCAGAGTACATGTTCGTAGTCACTGTACCATATTGCCCCTAGATCAGCCTAAATTTTCAGCTTAAGTGTTTGCCAGTGTAAGATGCATCTAATAAGTTATGGAATAGTATGCAACCACAGTTATTTTTATACAATTTGCTCCTAAGTGCATGTATGTGTGTGTGTGTGTGTATGATCTCATTTTTCTTCAAAAAACTTTTTTCATTCAAAAAACATCAAAACTAATATTATGTTTTTCTTTGGGTATTGGTATTATGAGTGATTAAAAGAGTAGCCTTTGAAATTAGAAGGACCTGGTTTCCAAACCTAGCTCTGCTCCTTTTTTGGTTGTGTAGTTTGTGTTGCTCTTTCAACTCAGGATGCCTCAACTCGCTCATTAAAAAAATAACAATGACCAGCCTGTCAAGGGTGTGTGTATGTGAGAGAGGAAGGGCAAGAGAAAGAGTGTTAGATGACAATGTATACAGCACACTTAGTACCCTTCCTGCTAAGTACCCAGCAAGTAGAAATAGTTATTTTTACATTTGTATCATTTTTCTAAATTGAAGCCCTGGCCGGGTAGCTCCAATGGTTAGAATGTCATCCTAATATGCCAAGGTTGTGGGTTCAATCTCTGGTCAGGGCACATACAAGAATCAACAAATTAATGCATAAACAAGAGGAACAACAAACCGATCTCTCTCTCTCCCTCTCCCTCCCACCCTCCCTCCCACCTTCTTCTATCTCTCTCCCTTCCTCTACTTCTCTAAAAATTAATAAATTAAAATTTTAATATAAATAACTTGGGTGAATGTTTCACAATAACAATACATTACTCTTATATTCAGAAAAGTCAAGCCATTTTTCTATTTTGGAAAAAAGAAAAGAAAAATACCCTGAGAGAGAGAGCTCAGAATGCTTTGAAACTGATCTATTTGTTGCCCTCAAGTGAGTATTCAGTAATATTAGGTTTCTTTGTACTAGGTCCTAAAAATAAGAATGAAGGAGGTAAATGATAAGCAATACTACTACTCTATAAGCATTTGGTATATACGAGGCACATAGCTAGAATCTCTAATAATAGACAGGAACTACTTACTGGGACAGAAAAAGCACCTCCACCACACTGATTCTGCTTCCCAGGTCCAGTGGGACTTTATTCTGTACCCAGCTGTGTGTTCTCAGCAATGCTGTTTGTTCCATTAAAGACATTAGAGGCATTAGAAGATACATCTCCAGTGGGAAATAGGCTTGGTTTTCTCGCTTTATGTATCTGTCTCCACACAGACATGTTTCTACATTTTTTGCTGTATTTTCCATCCACCAGTTGTCTGTTATGACCATCAAAACATTTATATTTATAGGAAAAATTAGTTTTTCAAAATCATATATTTATTACAGATTTTACATCCTGAAGTCCAAACTCTATATCTACAGACCTGTGATATTTCAGATATTGCTCTCCTGCACCTGTGTAACTGCAAAAAACTGAAGGAATTAAATTTAAATTCCTCAAAAGAAAACAGAGTTTCTATAACCTCAAAAGGTATGTTTGTTATGAATTGGTAGATTACTAATCATCATCTGGTATAATTTAGGAGAAAAAAGGGGAAAATATGTCAAAAGGAAGTATGAAGATGTCAAAGAAGTAGAAACTATAATTACCAACAAAAATATTAAAACTAAGATAAAGAATCCAAATTAACATTCTTGCTTATAACCAGTGCTGAAAGTTAAGAAATACACTGGGTCAGTTGCTACCCTGTATTTTAAACATACTCAAAATAAACATGAATAGATACCTCTATATTTTAAATATTTTGCCCAACACAGTGGAATGAGAATGACTAGTTCATACTTTGTTAAGGCTTTTGGGATCTAACATTACAACAGAAAGTTACGTTATCATCAAATTAAACTTACCAGGCACTCTCCTATCAGTCTGCACAATGCATAGTTTTTAAACATAGCCAAACAAGTGCATTTTTCAGTGTCATTAATACAGGAATTAGTGGATTTTACCTTTGTTTCAAAATAGGATTTTTAAAAACTTTCTCTTCAATATAAGAAAGAAGGACTTATTTAGCTAAGTTTCCTGAAAATTTTGTGGGTCAGCTATATTTTTTAATCATCTTGGTTAACAAGTTACGATTTTCACAATATTGCAAAGAATCATACGTTTTTTAATGCTCACACAATAATGACTCACTAAAAAGAACTTCTCATTCTGTTCAAAAATGAATTTTTAGAAAGTTCTTTTTTAAGCTACGAAGCAGTAAAAATTACCTACACATAAATTTACTATCTTCTATTTTGTATATTTTGTCCATAAAGTTATCTTTTCACAGTAAAAAGAAGGGCCTAGAATCCTGAAGTACAGTTTTATTTATGTAGCACTTTCTCAGGTACCAGTCTCCAAGTGTGCATTTGTATCGGTTTAATTCGATTTAAGGACTGCTTCCTTCTTGACCCTCAGTAAGATTGGTCCAGGCTAACACAGAAGGAGTGTGGTGGTAGAAAAGGGCGGAGTGAAAGAGGGAAGAGAGAGTGCGTGGACAGGGGTGATTCCTAAGGATAAGCTTGGGAGGCTTACTTAAGACATTTGGGCAATTTAACTTGGATTTTTCTTCAGAGGTGACTAGAAAATTGACTTTATTACTTTAAAACTTTTGTTTTAACAAAAAGGAGAATCACTTACTATTTAATTACCTAATATGGTTCTGAATGATTTTGCTATTTCCTAAAAGCAAACCTTCTCTCAACTCATAAACAATAAGTGCTAAATATTAATGGCAGTTATTCTGAAAAATAAACTACAGATTATGTAGAGAATTCCTGAAACATTCCAAAGGCTTTTAAATAATGACAGCATCACTGGAAAATAAGTATATTCTCACAAATGGACTACTTTGAAAAGGGCCATCATACAAGTAAATATATCATATCAGTACTGGTGATTATTAAAATGATCAGTCACATTTCTCATATATATACATTTATAGCTCATTGATGTACAATTGTGTTTTCCCCCAGGAATAAAAGCTGTGGCTTCATCTTGCTCATACCTTTATGAGGCTCGTCTGAAAAGATGCTGCAATCTTACTGACGAAGGAGTCCTTGCCCTTGCACGCAATTGCCGTCTGCTAAAGATCATTGATTTAGGCGGCTGCTCACGCATTACTGATGTGTCCTTACATGCATTAGGAGAAAACTGCCTTTTTTTGCAATATGTTGGTATTTCAGCTACTCAGGTAAATGAAATATAGACTTGAAATATAGAGGTTGTATGTATTTGCCCAGTGTATTTTCAATGACTCTTTAGAAGAACCTGATTACTTTTAATGAAATTGTTGATTACTTCATGCATTAGTGGTTAAATAATTGCAGTATAATTTGGCACATTCTGCTCAGTTTTTTTTAAGGGTGGAAGGTACATGTGACTAAAATACATACTTACTGCATGGGAGGCGATAAAGCTATATGTAAATTATTAATAATATTTAGAAAAATTTACTTCCATCATCTCTATTTATGCACTGTCCTGCTTTTCCTCTTTGCTTAGGTGTCTGACAGTGGTGTGGTTGCGCTTGTCAGTGGACCCTGTGCCAAGAAGTTAGAGGTAATTTAAAGATCTCTATAAAGATGATGCTAACTAAATTTTTGTATTATCCTCAGAAATTATATATTTTAATATATTTTATTCATTATGCTATTACAGTTGTCCCATTTCTCCCCCATCATTCCCCCCACCCTGCACACCCTCTCCCACCCACATTCCCCCCTTTAGTTCATGTCCATGTGTCATAAGTTCTTTAGCTTCTACATTTCCCACACTATTCTTGCCCTCCCCTGTCTATTTTCTACCCACCATCTATGCTACTCATTCTCTGTACCTTCCCCCCGCTCCTCCTCCCACGCCCCTGTTGCTAACCCTCCATATGATCTCCATTTCTGTGGTTCTGTTCCTGTTCTAGCTGTTTGCTTAGTTTGCTTTTGTTTTAGGTGTGGTTCTTAATAGCTGTGAGTTTGCTGTCTTTTCACTGTCCTATTTTTGATGTTCTTTTTCTTAGATAAGTCCCTTTAACATTTCATATAATAAGGGCTTGGTGATGATGAACTCCTTGAACTTGACCTTATCTGAGAAGCGCTTTATCTGTCCTTCCATTCTAAATGACAGCTTTGCTAGATAGAGCAATTTTGGATGTAGGTCCCTGCTTTTCAAGATTTCAAATATTTCTTTCCAGCCCCTTCTTGCCTGGAAGGTCTCTTTTGAGAAATCAGCTGACAGTCTGATGGGAACTCCTTTGTAGGTGACTGTCCCCTTATCCCTTGCTGCTTCTAGAATTCTCCCCTTCATTTGAATCTTGGCTAATGTAATTACGATGTGCCTTGATGTGTTCCTCCCTGGGTCCAACTTCTTTGGGACTCTCTGAGCTTCCTGGATGTCCTGGTAGTCTATTTCCTTTGCCAGATTGGGGAAGTTCTCCTTTATTATTTGTTCAAATAAGTTTTCTACTTGTTGCTCTTCTTCTTCCCCTTCTGGGACCCCTATAATTCGGATGTTGGGACGTTTAACGATGTCCTGGAGGTTCCTAAGCCTCTCCTCATTTTTTTGAATTCTTGTTTCTTCCTCGTTTTCTGTTTGGTTGTTAGTTTCTTCCTTCTGGTCCACTCCATTGATTTGAGTCCCAGTTTTCCTTCCATCTCTATCGGTTCCCCATGCATCTTCCTTCATTTCACGTATTGTAGCCTGCATTTTTTCATCTAATTTGTGAGCAAAATCAACCAATTCTGTGAGCATCCTGATCAACAGTGCTTTGAACTGTGCATCTGATAGGTTGGCTATCTCTTCATGGCTTAGAGGAATTGACTCTGGGGTTTTCACTTTTTCTCCGGTTTGAGCCACTTTTGGTGGGGTTTTTTGTTTTGTTTTGTTTTGGTTTTAGTCTGGTCGCAGCTATTACGTAGTGAGGGGTGGAGCCTTAGTTGTTCCTCAGGGCGGGGCAGCCCAGTCGCTGGGTTGTGACGCTGTAGGTGGGGGCGGGGTCCGAGAGGGAACAACGGCGCCTGCTCCGCTCTCTCCTGGATTCCATTCCCTTCCGCCACTTCCCCTTCGCCTGGACCGTCTGCGTGCGCGAATGTGGGACCACCTGGTCAGCCAGCCGCCTTGTGCGGCCTCACTGGGTCTGCACAGTTGCTCCCCTGTGCCCAGGGTCCGCCAGCGTACCTGGGAACTACCAGCCACTGCTGCTTGCGTTCCTGAGTCCACACTTCCACTTTTTCCTACAGCGACTCTGCCCCTCTTACAGGTCTGGATGAATGGTTGGACTTCCGTACAGTTCAATTTTCTATAAGTTCTGGTTGTTTTCTTGTTTCTAAATATTTGTTGTCCTTAATTTTGGTTGTGAGAGGAGCCACAGTGTGTCCGCCTACGCCTCCATCTTGGCCAGAAGTCCAGAAATTATATTTTAAACCTAGCAGACAACCGATACCTTTTTATCAGTTAAGTATTTCCATAGAGTTTTTTTGTCTCTACCTCTTTATTCCCAGAGTAAATAAAAACTGGTAAAGTAGGAGATAAAGTATGCTTTAAAATAAAAACCCATTTTCCTTTCAATGAAAGTTCTTATTTTCCAAAAGTTTTAGCTTCAAACATATTTAAGGGTAGTCTTATTTTGGATGAAGACTGAAAATTTATCAATGTAAAGTGATGTTTTTTAGGTTTCATGCCTGACTGATATTTTCTACCAGGACTACTTATTCCCTTGTCATTATATTTTCTGGATCTATGAAGGGACCCTTAAAGGATACTACTATGGCATTAAAATTATTTTTAGCTGAAGATTTTTGAGAATCAACCCAAAAAAAGGAAGCTTTATCTGAACTACCGTTCTCGCCCCATCTACCTAAAAGCAGAGCCTCCCAAAAGAACTCACTTGCCATCAAACCCCCTCCAAGGAAGACTCTTCGTACAGCAGACATCACTCCTCTCACTGGAGAAGTCAGATGAGAAATCGCATAAACAAAAATTGTCACAAGACTATCATACCTCCCATGTACTCTCCTAAAAGCCCATTTTGTCTTTCTTAAAAGTCATTTGTTTTTCTCAAAGTGTCCTTTATCTCCATCCCCTTTACCTATCAAGATGGTATATAAACTCTAAATTCTAGCCATTTTTTGGAGCCATTTTCTCTGTAAGCATGCAGGCAAATACACTTTGTCTTTTTCTTTTCTTGCTTATCTTTTGTCAGTTTAATTTGCAGGCCTCCAAAGACAGAACCCAAGAGGATAAAGAAAAGATTTTTCCTCCCCAATAGCTGCATTGTATAGCCATTTAAAAAGATCTTAGATTAGTGTTCAGTCTTTAGATTCAATAATCTGTTTCAAAATATATTTATATCCCTGGCCAGGTAGCTCAGTTGGTTTGAACATTGTCTGGACACACCAAGGTTGTGGGTTTGATGCCCACTCCAGGGCACATACAGCCAATGGGTGCATAAATAAAGGCAACAAACTGATGTTTCTTCCTCTCCCCCAACCCAAGTCAATTAAAAATATGTGTATTTTAGAAGCCTTTTGTCCTGCGATTTGGGGTTCTTCTTTCCTAGTTTATAGCCTTTTTGAAATGTATTTTTTCATTTTTTAAGTCCTCACTAGAGGATATGTTTTTATCGACTTTAGAGAAAGAGGAAGGGAGGGACAGAGAGCAAAACATCAATGTGAGAGGAACATGGATCGGTTGCCTCCCATACATGCCCGCAACCTTCTGGTTTTCCCGGTGACACTCCACCAAGTGGAGTCACCCGGCCAGGCCCGCAGTGTTGTTTTGGGTTTTTTTCACTCTTACGTTTAATGTGCCTGTGCTTGTCAACAACAAGTCGCATCAGATTGCTTTTGGAGGTAGACATGCTATAAATGAATTATAAATATTAATAATGAGTATTATAATAGAATGGCGGTGACATGTTTTTGCCAAATATTTCCCCTTGAGTTAATGCCCAAAGAGATTATTTTTTGTGATATTTTCATGTTTCTGCATCCTGCTTGTATGTGTCTGCATGTGTATAAAAATAGAATATATTTATTTTTAAAAAACCTTTGATTAAGAAATTACCATCTTTTCCTTATGCCAAGTTCCAAATTCTAAATTGCATGCTGACTGTAGGGGCAATAAACTCTGCCAAAATTTTTACTGTTTTAAATGCTAACATTGTTGAATACTTAACCATATTTCAGCTTTCATGCTACTGCCTTATATTCATTAGATTATTTAATTCTTAGAACAACATTATTCCATAATCACCCATCATTTTAAATAAAGTCTCAGTTAACCTAGTTCATCACTTTCTAATAAAGCCACCAGGAAATTAGTTGTTATGCAGTGACGGGAAATATACCTACATAGTTACTTTAGTGTGATAAAATTGGAGCACTAACCTAAGCAGACTTAGGAAAACCAAATAAAAGTAAGTGTTGACACTTATAGTGCCATTTCATTGAAGTATTCATTTTTCTAAAATTTACTTCTGTAAGTGCTTAAATGGAAAACTATCTAAAATTTGTCAGAATTTAATTCCTTCCTTAAACAAAGTACACAGAGTGAACATACTTTAACTTTTGGCTCACTATGTATTTGTGTTCACAGTTTCTGAGAAATTGAAATACAAACTCAACTGATTCTTCTCTTGTGGGTGATCTGTATGTCTACCTTTTATCAGATGCCGTCTTTCAATCTGTGGCTTTTAATTTGTGTTAGTCTGGGAAGTTAAATGATCAATCTTGCTAAATTGTTTGTAACTTGAAAACAAATTTAATTAAAAGATTAAGGACATTTCTGAGAGACTGTCAAGCAGTTAGTGCAAATTTATGTTATAGCATTCACTCAATGTCATAAATATTTCTGAAATCTCTGTTTATCTGAGTTCCCACTGAGCAGGAACCATTTTGTCATCATTTCTAGTATTGTTTTAAACATTTTATTTATTTGTTTTTAGAGAAAGGGGAAGGGAAGGAGAAAGAGAGGGAGCGAAACATCAATGTGCGGTTGCCTCTCATTTGCTCCCAAATGGAGGCCTGGCCTGCAACCCAGGCATGTGCCCTGACTGGGAATTGAACTGGTAACCCTTTGGTTCACAGGTCAGCACTTAATCCACTGAGCCACACCAGCCAGGGCCATTTCGTCATCATTTTATCTCCAGGTTTTACTGTGATTACAGACACCTGTACTCAATAAATGTTCTCATATTCTTATATTGTAGTCATTTTATAACTTTCTGTAATCTTCATGATTAAAACTTTAACCTACTGTGTAAAATTATTCATGTAGTCAACAAATATTTATTAAGTGCCTGCTACGTTCTAGGCACTGGCATATCAGAGAACAAAATCTGTTTATACAATGTATCATTCTTTTCTTTAATCATTTTTCGGCTGGTAATTCAGATTATTTACAGTTTTTAGCTGTTAGAAATAGCTATATGTTGAGGCATATCACTTTTTTCTTCCATTGCTGTCACAAACTTCCTAAAATGGAACAAGGAGATACATGAATTTGAGTACTGTTTTAATGGCCCTAAAATTCATATGGCTAAATTATTTCCCACAAGGTTCTGTGGTAAATTCATAATTTTTGCCAGGACCTCAATTTGGCAGATAGAATTTTTTCTTTTTTTAACCTTAATTTATTATATTTTAAATGGAACCTGAGTCAAACACTGTTCCTTCCATCTGTTGTTCTCCAATTATATTTCTTTGTCTGTAGCCTTTGCCAATTTATGACATAGGATACTTTTTGCCTCAATTTTTATGAGTTTTCAATATACTCAGGTTTTCTTTATCTCTAATGTATAATTAATTATAATATGTACACCAATTTAACATGACTTTTCAGGAGAAAAGAAATAGTACTACCGTAAATATAACACATCAACTATCAGATGAATCTTCCAGAATTGTTCAACTTTTTTACAATTATGGTCAAATATACATAATCACCTTTTGGTGTATGTTTCCACCTTTTGGCTACTATGAATATGCCTGCTATGAACATAGGTATGCAGATATTTGTTTAAGTCCCTGTTTTCAATTGTTTTGAGTATGCACCTAGAAGTGGAAAAGCTTGATCACGTAGTACTTCTGTGTTTAATTGTTTGAAGAACTGCCATACTGTTTCCACAGCAGCTGTACCATTTTATATTCTCACCAGCAATGCAAAAATGGTTCCAAATTAGAGCATCAAACAAAGCATATATAATATTTCAAACATATGGAGAAATATAGAAAGTAATAAAACAGAGAGCTGTAGGCCGATCACTTGAATTTTAACATTTTCATTTACTTAAGTTCTTTTCAAAAACTTACGTGTTATATCTAAAGCTCCTCCCTCACTTACTCCCCCTTTCTTTCTTCAGAGGTAACCACTATTCTAAAGATGCCTGTGTGGCTCAGTGGATTGAGCACAGGCCTGTGAACCAAAAGGTGGCTGGTTTGATTCCCAGTCAGGGCACGTGCCTGGGTTGCGGGCCAGGTCACTTGTAGGGGGCATGTGAGAGGCAACCACACACTGATGTTTCCCACTCTTTCTCCGTCCCTTCCTCTCTCTATAAAAATAAGTGTGTAAGTTATAAAAAGAAAAAAAAAAGATGCCTGTGTAAATTTTCTTGTGAGTTTGGGCACTTCATCTTTCTGTGGTATTACTCTACGATTTTACATAATAGTTTCATATTGCATTTTTTTTTTTACAGTTTGCTTTTTAAGAACAGATTTTATTTTTTTAGAGAGAGAGGACAGAAGGGAGAAAGAGAGGGAGAGAACCATTAATCAGTTGCCTCTCGCATGCCCCCAGCTGGGGACATGGCCCACAACCCTGTCATCTGCCCTGACCAGGAATTGAACTGGTTGACCTTTTGATGCACAGGCTGGTGCTCAACCCACTCAGCAAACTGTAGCAAAGCTTTTTTATTCAAAGTGTTTTTGAAATGTTCCAAGCTTTATTGATGTGTAATTTACATACAATAAAATTTACCCATTTTAACTGTACAGTTTGATGGATTTTGGTAACTGTTATACAGCCGTGGAACCACCAACATATTGGGATTAGACCATTGCCATCACCCTAAGAAGTTTTCTCTCTGGCCTTTGCAGGCAATGCCCTACCGTGGCCCTTCCCACAAGCACGCTGATTTACTTTGTCATTATAGTTCTGCCTTTTCTAGAATTTTAGATAAATGGAATCATGTAGTATATTGTCTTTTGGGTTTTTTATGCTCTTCCTTACTTCTTTAAATTTATTTAGTTTTTGAGATTTACCCATGTTGTTGAATGCATTAATATTTCATTCCTCTTTTTTTTTCTGAGTAGTATTCTATAGTCTGGCTATGACACAATTTGTTCCTACATTTACCATTCGATGGACATTTGGGTTGTTCCATTTTGGACTATTATAAACACTGCTGTGGACATTTGCATGCAAGCCTTTATGTATACACATTTTTATTTATCTTGGGTAAACACCTGAGAGTGGAATTGCTGGATCATACAGTACATACATGTTTAACTTTATAAGATATTACCATGCTGTTTTCCAAAGAGTTTGAGCTAACATTGTATTTGAGATTTATGTTTGTTCTATTATATTAGTGAACCACCATCTATTTATCCACTTCTTTACTATTACAAATAATATAGTGGTGGGCATATTTATAATCTGGTTTCTTGCCCACATACAAGAGTTTCTCTCTCAATAATGCACATCTGCAGTAGGAATTGCTGCATTCTAAGGTACATTCATCTTCAGCTTTGATAGACATTGCCAAATGGCTTTATAAAATGGTTGGGCATTTAACTTATAAAGCTGGTATACCTTCCAAATTACTGCAGACTTACATTGGTGCTTTCTATAGAGTTTTTCTTTTGTATCAAAGTATTTCTCAAACTTTTTCACGCTGTTATTATAAACCTATTGTTTTCTTTTGATTGTCCTTTATTTTTAAATAGGAGATTCATATGGAACATTGTGTGAATCTGACTGATGAGTCTATAGAAGCCGTCATTACTCGCTGCCCTCAGATACGTATATTACTGTTCCATGGGTGCCCCCTGTTAACAGGTTAGTATGAGAGACTGCTCGGGCTCAAGTTTTGGTTTTATCTTTTAATAACTGTATGATCTTGAGTGAATTATTTTACCCATTCCGTCATTCAGTTTCCTTATCTGTAACATTGGTATAACCTACCTCATAAACTTGGTCACGATGATTATCTGGCAACACTATACATGGTGCAGAATACACAGTGAGGGCTCGGTAAATGTTACTCGTGATGGTGGTGGTGGTAATGATGGTAAGTGTTGTTAATAAGTGTTAACTACGGTGAGGATGATGACGGTGGTGGTGGTAGTGGTCATGATACTAAACACATGCTTTATGTAGACAATAACAAGTTTTATAATAGATAATAGACAATAAAAAGTTTATAGATCTATCAAATAGGCTAAGTGACCTGTTATCTATAATCTCATCAAGCTGTAGCCATTGAGATTCAGAGTAATTTGTAATGTGATACTTCACTGAAGGAGAACGAAGTAGTCACAACCCATTTGACCTGTACAAAAGCCAAGATACCATCATGCTCCCAAAACCACAGCACCTCACCTTTCGTATTACTCCTACCTGTGCCGCTGTAACCCGGATCTAACCTGTAAGTCCCAGTCCTTCCAACAGTTACTCTCTAGACTGAGTTACTATCCCAAAAGTCCTTTTGACGACTTCTGTGTTCTATTGTTGTTGTTGTTTGGATTGCCGATATAAACCAAGCCTGTAATGGATTGTATTTGATGATCAGTGACATCTATAACGAAGGTTTTAAAAGGGTAGAAATGATGATTAATAAGAAAGAATTTGCCCTGACTGGCATAGCTCAGAGGGTTGGGCACTGTCCCATAAACGGAAATGTTGCCAGTTTGATTCCTAGTCAGGACACATGCCTGGGTCATGGCCAGGTCCCTGGTTGGGGACATGCGAGAAGCAACCAATCAATCGATGTTTCTCTCACGCAACACTGATACTTCCCTCCCTCTCTTTCTCCCTTTCTTCCCCTGTCTCTAAAAATAAATAAATAAAATCTTTTGAAAACAGAATTTTGGTGAGGACTTCTGTGGAGAGTGCTGCTGTTTGACTTTTCACCTGGAGCTCCACAGGAGCTTCAGCAGGACTACTGGGTCCTGATATGCACCCTTTGCACAGGCCAGCACTGACAGGAAAGGCTGCTGCTGCGTTAAAATCAGCCTACCCTCCCAGGCTCTGCCCTCCCAGGATCAGCACATAAGTGTTGCTCACAGACCAGACGTGGGCATGGTAGGGCGGAGAGCCATCCAAAGCAGATGGGTGCAGAGCAGGGGATTGGATATTTTCCAACTTAAAATGTAGTCGGATAGTTTACAGTAGGGATGATCAGAAAGTCACAGTGTTACCAAAATGTTCGTCCAGAGCAAGGGAAGAATGATCACTCACTGAACAGAGACAAAGGAAGACAAAAATAGAATTGATATCAACATTGTACCTTAAGAGCTGCGCTTGTTCAACTTATGAGTTAAAGCACCATTATCAAAAAATGTCATGATATACTTGAAAATATTTTTAATCACAAATAAAGTGATAATTATAATGACAAAAATAAAAATACCAGAAAAGCCATTCTCATGCCTGTAGTCAATTAAAGATTACTTCTCTTTCTACAGAAAAAGAAGAGATATTTCAATATTCTGATTTATTCAGAGGTCATAACACCTGAAAACAGAATACAGTACAACAACCTAAACTGATTCCTAGTACTGAGAGACTTACCTAGCCGTTTCCTACTTCCGGGAGTTCATATTTGCCAACTTAAAGGGCCTGTTTAGATTGCTTATTTTAGCAGACCTGGAATTTATAGCTTTATGGGCATGGCATACTGGCAAATTCACATGGACTCTTTTCTGTCTATGTAACTACCAGAGTGTATAAAAATAGAGAGTCCCAAAACAAACCAGCTTCCTCTGAGAGCAGTCGTTCACACATATTGTTGAACAGTTGTATTCATCTGAAAGCAATGTCTCATGGTTTTTTCTTTGCAAGAAATGATGTTGACTTATGTGTGCATGTTAAAGCATGTTTTTCTCCTTCCCTCTAGTATTTTGTTTTTATCTTCTCTCTAAAAGATATGTGCTAGAACTAGAATTCAAGAAGACTCTTAAATTTTGTACCTGCACTTTTTTTCAGAACAAATTCTATTGATTTTTCTTTGTAGTCTTACATTGGTAATGAGATAAAACAACCAGTTAGAGTTTTAGCAATTGAGTTAATACTTTATGGCAGCATTTTTCAAGTGGATCTCAAGACCCATTTACACTCTTAAATATTGAGGATCCCAAAGAGTTTTTGTTTATGTAGGTTATATGATTAAGTTAAAAAATAAAGCTGAGACTTTAAAAATAAATTTATTAATTCATTTTTTAAAGTAAACCTATTACACAGAAAAGGGAGGAACAGTTTCATTCAGATCATCACTTTTCAGACCATTGTGGATTCTCTTTTTTGATATTGCCCCTAACTCATCAAGTAGTAATTTCTTAAAGGTTATTGCAGTGTAGAAGTTAAAAATATAACAATGAAATTTTCATATACTTATATTACAATTCATTGATCTGTCTCACATTTTGAATAGATCTTTTACCCATATATGATTTTGTAATATCTAGGCAGTTTGGAAAATACTGGTTCCCTGAGTGATCACAAAAGTACTGTGTGCTTTGAAGATAAAATGACAACTACAAATTTTCCAAACTTCACCTGAAAGCTAAAATTTTATCATTGGCAACAAACTATCATTTGTTTTCTTTGAAGTGATAGGCTTATTTTGCTCCTTTTCAAGAAATAGTCTGCCAAATATCCAAGTCTGAATAACCTTAGGTTATCAGAGGTTCTTTCAGTCAAATAAAGACTAGTTCAGCTCACAATCCTGAAAGGATCTTGAATTGTAAGATCTGTATATCATACTTTGAGAAACATTGCTTTACAGTATAGAAAAATTATCAGTCAACTTCAGCATTTGTAGCAAGAACACAATATCCCTTTCAGATCACTTCTTATGTTTTCATGTGGCTGATGAAGCAGTGGAAGCAGACATTGAAGTGGCAGGAATTCATAATATTTCGAATAGAATAATAATATTTTTGACCTGGAAGGTAACCGAATCCCGCATTTACCACCTGTATTACTGTTAAATAAGTGAGCTATGGATGGCTCTATATATTGGCCCTATATTGTTTACTTCTCCGCAGCCTACTGGTACTATGCACTCAGAAGCCCTCTGGTACCAAACTCAAATTTTCACTCATCCATTTGTTTCAAATATAATCTGAATAAGCAGGTTCTTGATCTATCCATATAGAGCCTCGCTCCTTTGCATACCGTGAAAAATGCACTCAATGTTTACTACCCACAGGTAAGATAAAACCTAGGGCTATAAAAGACCCCAAGCTACTCTTGACCGTGGGGCTCTCTAACCCAGAGACTCCTTATTTTGACACTACCCTACTTTTGAGTGGTGTTCCCCAATACTCCCCAACACATACACACACACTTTTGGAGGCCTCATGTTGTGAGGGACATCCTTTGCATGCAAACCTATCAAAGCGTGGCCCAGATAAAGTTTCTTGTGTTCTACTGCCACCTTGTGGTCATATCTTTTCTTTGCTCTGCCCCCAAATCCCTTGAATTCACTAACTGCAGATTACATGTGTGGTAGGACATTCTAGAAGACACCAGAGGTATAGCATAAAACAAGAAATGTTTACATGTCAAAAAAGTTTAGGAAATGCAAAACACCACTATCATAAATATTAATTATCAAAGGCTCTCAAAATACTATAGCTAAGAAACTTAAATTTATTTATCCAAGAATTTCTCAAAAAAAAATTTAGCACAGAATACTATGTATATTATTTTTCTTCTTTAAAATATTTTTTTTACTTATTTTTAAAAAGAGAGGAAGGGAGGCAGAAAGAGAGGGAGAGAAACATCAGGATGTGTTTGCCTCTTGTACGCCTCCAGATGGGGACCTGGCCCACAACCCAGGCATGTGCCCTGACTCAGAATCAAACCGGTGACCCTTTGGTTCTCAGGCCGGCACTCAACCCACTGAGCCACGCCAGCCAGGGCTATATTATTTTTCTGACCCCTGACTTTACAGAATAGGAAAGTGAGATACTGAAGTGTTTGTTGCCTATTGTGACACTGTTTTTAATGATAGTACCAAGACTAAAACTAAAAGCTCAAGCTGTGGTGAATGAGTACCCTATCCCCAGTTTCCTGCCATCTCTCCAAACATTGAATAACTTATTTTTTATGGACTTCAACTTTCCGTTATGTATAATTTTCAGTCATACAGTTGGAGGATTGATAAAATGCAAGAGTTTACACACAATGTTCTTTTATCAATAACATTTCTTAAAGAGAAAAAGCTGAAGTTTTTCAACTACCCAGATTCTGTCCTCTCCCCATTTTCCCATCAGCACTGCTACCATTGTATATCTTTGCTACCATCATTGGATGAAAATAAAGTGGGCAAATATATTCACCTTATATTTAATTTGTAATATTTTTCTGCAAAGAAGACGAATGCTTTTTTTTGGCTTAAAAAATGAAAATTCTTTCTTCTCTTATGACACCTTATATAGCATGCCCCCCCTTGATTTATTCTTAAGTACCTTATTTTCTCTGAAAATATTTTTAACATGTGCTCTCTTACTTAGGTATTCATGTGTTTACTCCTATATGACTATATAAGACAATACAATTGTTAGTCTATAGAAAGAATATATGCATGTACATACGTTCATACAATTCTATTATTATGTTATCTTCACAGCAACCTGACCCCCAAAATTGTCAGTGTCCACTGTGGTTACCCATCCCAGATTCCATGAATTAACAGGTTTATCCTCTATACTGTATTTCTAAATATTTATGAAATTGTTTGACTTTACAGTCAGACTATAAACAGAATTCCACATCATAAATTAGGTATTGAACCCGTTAGAAGCACTGATTTTATTTCTGCAGAAGAGACAACAAAACTAAGCTGCTATTTTGAAATATTATATATCATAGATAAGAAGGAGGAAAATAACTTTTAAACTTACTAAGTTTTTTAATTTAATTATGTCTAGAATGATTATCAATAAGTTCAACTCACACTTTTGTTAATCTCCTAAAATGTACGTGCATTTCGGTTTCCATAGCTATCTGAACTTGTTGCATTGTTTTCACAGGCATGGAGGTTTATATTTTAGAAGGGCAATAAAGCAGTTAGACAGTTCCAGAGTCCTTGGGTTTACACCGAGCGGCAAAAACCCAACAGGAAATCTGCTACTTTAAATTGACTGGTGTTTCAGCTCTATCTGAGGGTTTGTTTCAGCCTGCTTACTTTACAAGCAAGTTCTTTTCATAGATTTCTAGATGATAACATTGTCAAGATTTACCACAAAAAGCCAAAACAAAAGTATTTTAAGACCCAAGTAGTTTGCTTCAGTTTCCCTGTAATTAAGCTGATTCCTTAATTAAAGGACAACTTTTTTTTTATTTCATGTTTTCCATTTCCTAAATCCTGTATTATGCTGTTAGCTCATCCTTATTTATTCATTCATTACTAATCCAGAACAACAGGACTTCTTTGTGAAGCATTAGAATTCTGGTCATTGTACAAATGCATGCAGCATCACTTTTTTCACTGTGTATTCTACAAAAACATCTAAATTACGTTTTCCTTGATCATTTGAAAAAATTGGTTTGTTAATTTATATTTCCCATGGTTTCTTCCTCTTGGTGCTGCAAAAGCCCCTACCATGAATCACTTTCAAAAAGTGGCCTTTATCTATGTTAGTCATAAATATTTAGAGAGATGGTGAAAGTTTCCTTAGAAGTCATGTAAACCACTCCCCTATTTTACAGATAAGGGAACAGAAATACAGTGGATATATAAGTGGCTTGCCCCAGATCTTAGAAATAGTTGCTAGTAGAACTGGAAGGTGAAACCTAACTTACCTGCTCCACAATCTCTAATTCTTTCCCCAACACAGCAATTTCCTAAGCCCTAGAGTGTTTTCCTATAGCGAATATTTCTACTGTAATGTAATACTGCCATGTAGATTTTTTTAAATTAAGATTTTATTTATTTTTATTTTAGAGAGAGGGGAAGGGAGGGAGAAAGAGAGGTAGAAAAACATTGATGTGAGAGAGGAACATTGGGACTGAACCTAAAACCCAGGCATGTGCCCCAGCTGACCAGGAATGAAACTGGTGACCTTTAGCTTTGTGGGACAGACACCCAACCAATTGAGCCACACTGGTCAGGGAAAATTTTAAATTATGTAAAAATATATTGTATGCTTACTATTGGAGGGAAAGTATCTTCTTATTTATGTTCAACAGTAAATTCCTACAGAACAGTGACATAGAGTCAGAAAACAAATATTTATATATAGTTTGACAACTATATTCCTAACTAGTAAAAATGCCAAAATAATCCTAGAAACGCCAACTAAAATGCAATTATTTTCCAGTTTTCTTCTTTTTCAAAATTGTATTGATTCCTCTGAGTGATTTGAATTCCCATACAAATATTAGGGTCATCTTATCAATTTCTTCTTTTAAAAAGGAGATTTTGGTGAGGATCATATTGAATCTGTAAATTTGGGGAATAGTGCCATCTTAACATTAAGTCTTCTGATCTATGCAGTGGATGTCTTTCCATTTATTTAGATCTTCTTTAATTTCTTTCAACAATGTTTTATAGTTTTCAAAGTATAAGTTTTTCACTTGTCAAATTTATTCCCAAGTATTTTCTTCTTTGTGATAATACAAATGAAATTATTTTCTTAATTTCATTTTTGGATTGTTCATTGATGGTGTATAGAAGCATTTGGGTTTTTTTATTATATTTTATTGTTTATACTATTTTTTCTGTTATTTGCTTTTTTATTTTTATTTTTTATATATTTTATTGATTATGCTATTACAGTTGTCCCATTTCTCCCCCATCATTCCCCTCCACCCTGTACACCCTCTCCCTCCCACATTCCCCCCCTTTAGTTCATGTCCATGTGTCATAAGTTCTTTAGCTTCTACATTTCCCACACTATTCTTGCCCTCCCCCTGTCTATTTTCTACCCACCATCTATGCTACTGATTCTCTGTACCTTTTCCCCCTCTGTCCTCCTCCCACGCCCCTGTTGCTAACCCTCCATATGATCTCCATTTCCGTGGTTCTGTTTCTGTTCTAGCTGTTTGCTTAGTTTGCTTTTGTTTTAGGTGTGGTTGTTAATAGCTGTGAGTTTGCTTTTTTCACTGTCATATTTTTATCTTCTTTTTCTTAGGTAAGTCCCTTGAACATTTCATGTAATAAGGGCTTGGTGATGATGAATTCCTTGAACTTGACCTTATCTGAGAAGCACTTTATCTGCCCTTCCATTCTAAATGACAGCTTTGCTGGATAGAACAATTTTGGGTGTAGGTCCCTGCCTTTCAAGACTTCAAGTATTTCTTTCCAGCCCCTTCTTGCCTGGAAGGTCTCTTTTGAGAAATCAGCTGACAGTCTGATGGGAACTCCTTTGTAGGTGACTGTCCCCTTATCCCTTGCTGCTTCTACAATTCTCTCCTTCATTTTAATCTTGGCTAATGTAATTCTGTTGTGCCTTGGTGTGTTCCTCCTTGGGTCCAACTTCTTTGGGACTCCCTGAGCTTCCTGGACTTCCTGGTAGTCTATTTCCTTTGCCGGATTGGGGAAGTTCTCCTTTATTATTTGTTCAAATAAGTTTTCCAGTTGTTGCTCTTCTTCTTCCCCTTCTGGTACCCCTATAATTCAGATGTTGGGATGTTTAAAGATGTCCCGGATGTTCCTAAGCCTCTCCTCATTTTTTTGAATTCTTGTTTCTTCCTTGTTTTCTGTTTGGTTGTTAGTTTCTTCCTTCTGGTCCACTCCATTGATTTGAGTCCCAGTTTTCCTCCCATCTCTATTGGTTCCCCATATGTCTTCCTTCATTTCACATATTGTAGCCTGCATTTTTTCATCTAATTTGTGAACAAAATCAACCAATGCTTTGAGCATCCTGATCACCAGAGCTTTGAACTGTGCATCTGATAGGTTGGCTATCTCTTCACGGCTTAGAGGAATTGGCTCTAAGCGGTTTTCATTTGTTCTCCGGTTTGAGCCATTTTTGGTGGGGTTTTTTTTGTTGTTGTTGTTTTGGTTTGGTTTTGGTCTTGTCGCGGCTGTTACATAGTGAGGGGTGGAGCCTTAGGTGTTCCCCAGTGCGGGGCAGCCCAGTCGCTGAGTTGTGATGCTGTATGTGGGGGCGGGGTTCGAGAGAGAACAATGGTGCCCGCTCCGCTCTCTCCTGGATTCCATTCCCTTCTGCCGCTTCCCCTTCGCCTGGACTATCTGTGTGCGCGAATGTGGGACCACCTGGTCAGCCAGCCGCCCTGTGCGGCCTCAGTGGGTCTGCACAGTTGCCCCCCTAGGCCCGGGAGCCGCCAGCTGCCGCCTGTGGGCCTGGGGTTCGCCAGCCACCGCCTGTATACCTGGGAACTGCCAGCCGTGGCTGCCCGCATTTCGGGTCCGCACCTCCACTTTTTCCTGCTGTGACTCTGCCCCTCTTACCAGTCTGGATAAATGGTTGTTGGACTTCTGTACAGTTCAATTTTCTATTAGTTCTGGTTGTTTTCTTGTTTCCAAATATTTGTTGTCCTTAATTTTGGTTGTGAGAGGAGGCATAGTGTGTCCATCTACGCCTCCATCTTGGCTGGAAGTCTCTGTTTATACTATTATAGTTGTCCCTGTTGCACCTCGATACCCAGCCTCCCCTCGCCCCTCAGGCAATCCCCACACTGTTTTCTGTGTCCATGGGTCATGCATATACGTTCTTTGGCTACTCTGTTTCCTATGCTGTACTTTACATCCCCATGACTATTCTGTAACTACCTATTTGTACTGTTTAATCCCTTCACTCTTTTCACTCATCTACCCAACCCCCTCCCATCTGGCAACCATCAAAACATTCTCTGTATCTATGATTCTGTTTCTGTTCTGCTTGTTTATTTATTTTGTTTTTTAGGTTCAATTATTGATAGATATGTACTTATTGCCATTTTATTGTTCATAGTTTTTATCTTTTTTTCCTTAAAAAAAGGCTCTTTAACATTTTATATAATACTGGTTTGGTGGTGATCAACTCCTTTAGCTTTTACTTGTCTGGGAAGCTCTTTATCTGCTCTTTGATTCTAAATGAGAGCTTTGCTGGGTAGTTTAATCTTGGTTGTAGGTCCCTGCTTTTCATCACTTTGAATATTTCTTGCCAACCCCTTTTAGCCTTCAAATCTTCTTTTGAGAAACAGCTAGCAGTCTTATGGGAACTCCCCTGTAGGTAACTAACTGTTTTTCTTCTGCTGCTTGTAAGATTCTCTCTTTGTCTTTAACTCTTGGCATTTTAATTATGATGTGTCTTGGTGTGGGCCTCTTTGGCTTCATCTTGTTTGAGACTCTATGCACTTCCTGGACTTGTATGTCTATTTCTTTCACCAAGTTAGGCATGTTTTCTGTCATTATTTTTTCAAACAGGTTTTCAATTCCTTGCTCTCTCTCCTCCTTCCAGCAGCCCCATGATGTGAATGTTGGAATGCTTGAAGTTATCCCAGAGTCTCCTTATACTATCTATCCTCAGTTTTTTGGATTCTTTTTCCTTCTTTCTGTTATGATTAGTTGTTTTTGCTTCCTTATATTCCAAATCACTGATTCGATTGTTGGCTTCATCTGCTGTACTGTTAATTCCCTGTAAATTGTTCATTTCAATTAGTATATCCTTCATTTCTGACTAGATTTTTTTATGCTGTTGAGGTCCTCACTAAGTTCCTTGAGCATCCTTATAACCAGTGTTTTGAACTCTGCCTCTTATAGATTGCTTGTCTCCATTTTGCTTAGTTCTTTTTTTGGTGGTTTGATCTGTTCTTTCATCTAGGCCATGTCTCTTGTCTTCTCATTTTGGCAGCCTTCCTGTGTTTGTTTTAGGTATTTGGTAGAGCTGCTACATCTCCCAGGCTTGGTAGAGTAGCCTAATATAGTAGGTGTCCTGTAGAGTCCAGTGGCACAGCCTCCCCTATCACCCAAGCAGGATATTCAAGGTGTGGCCACCATGTGAACTGTGTACACCCTTCTGTTGTAGTTGAGCCTCGATTGTTATTGGCACATCCAAGGTCAGCCACCAACTGTATTCTGTTCAGGATCACACAACATAAGATACAAAGCAATCTGCAGATGGCAGCTACTTGTACTGGGCTTGGAGGTGCCCAGGCAAGGCCAAGCTGTGAACCAGGGCTGGATGCTGCTGGTGCTGGGCCTGGGCAACTTAGCAAGAGGTACAGGGCTTGCTGAAGCTAGAGGCTACTTGTTTGAGGGAATTCAGGAAAATCTGAAGCATGGACTAAGACAAGCCATTTATATGGAAAAGGTACAGGAAACAGCTGGGGTGGGCCCAATAGTTGGGTGGGGTGGGGAAACAGCATGAGCTAAGTTGATGGAGTCTCAGATATAGAGCCCACCTGCCGGCTCTGTGGTTCTGTGTGGGGAGGGCTCACAAAAAGAACAATGGCTTCTGCCAGCATTTCTGTCTGGGAGAAAGCTGCTCCTGAATTGTTCAGGAGCCCTGATGCTGAACAATTCAGTTCCTCCCTATACATCTCTGATGCCTTTCAACCTGCTGCTCCTGTGCTGGAGTTTAGAGGGAGTGAGTGTGAGTAAGTCTGTGCATGGACCCTTTGAGAGGAACTACCCGAGACTCCAGCACTTTCTGTCTTCCACAACCTCAATCCCTGTTGGATTTTACAGCCAGAAGTTATGGGAACTTCTCTATCTGGTTCTGGAACCCTGGGCTGTGGAGCTTAGTGTGGGTCTAGGACCCCTTGCTCCTGAGATATATCTCCTGATTTTTACCTGCCACACATGGGTGTGGAAACAGCCCATTCCCCATCTCTGCCCCTCCTACCAGTCTCGGTGTGGTTCCTTCTTTAATTCCATAGTTGTAGTATTCCATTCAGCTCAATTTTTTATGGTTCTGAATGATGGTTGTTCTATAGCTTGGTTGTAATTTTGATGTGGTTGTGCAAGGAGGCAAGTTGTGTTTATCTATGCTGCCATCTTCATTGACAATGCACTTGATTTTTGTATATTGATCTACCCTGCAACCTTGCCGAACATGTTTCTTATTTCTGATTTTTTAGAGGATTTCTTAGGACATTCTATACACAATATTACATAATCTACAAATTTGGTTTTACTTCTTCCTTTCCAACATGAATGCCTCTGATTTCTTTTTCTTCCCTAATTTCCATGGCTGAAACCTCTAGTCCAATGTTGAATAGAAGTGGCAAGAGCAGATATGCTTGTCTTGTTCTTCTACTTTGGGGGAAGACAATTGGTGTTTCACCATTAGGTATGATATTAGCTGTGGGTTTGTTTGTTTTTTTTCCTCTCTCTAGAAATGTTTCCTGCATGGTTTGTCTCCTCAGTCATTGTCCAAAGGACTCTGAGAAGCTGTAGGAATATGCAGGTGCAGGCTCAAGGCCTGGCTTTCTCTCCAATGTTGTGGAAAGGGACTCTGCACATCATAGGGCAGAGCCCTACTCACCCCTGCGCCACCTGGACAGAGCCCGCAAAGAGTGACCTCCCGGGGTATCCATGTTGGTTAGCTGTGGGGGTTTTTATAGGTGCCCTTTATCAGGTCGAAGAAGTCTCCTTCTATTCCTAGTTTGTTAAATGGTTTTATCATGAGTATTGGTTTCTGTTGAATGCTTTTTCTGTGAGTATTGTGATGACTATGTGTTTTTTGTCCTTTATTCTATTGATATGCTATATGTCATAGGCAAAATGATGCCCCTACCCAGAGACGTCCACGTTATAATGCCCAGAACCTGTGTCTATGTTATGCTATATAAGGTTGCAGATGGAATTGAAAAGTTGCTTATCAGTTGACCTTAAAATCTGGAAATTATTCCTGATTATCCAACTGGGCCCAATATAATCATAAGAGTCTTTAAAAGTACAGGAGGGAGGCAGAAGAAGAATGCTAGAGATGAGAGTGTGAGAAGGATGCTGTCCAGTGCTGTCCACTTTGAATATGGAGGAATGCAAGGAATGTGGAGGGCTGTAGAAGCTGCAAAAGTCAAGGAGGTGGGTTCTCTCCCCTAGAGCCTCCAAGAAGGAATGCTGACCTGCTAAAACCTGATTTTAGCCCCGTGAGACCCATTTTGGAATTCTGACTCCACAACTCCACAATAATCAATTTGTGTTGTTTTAAGCCATCAAAGTGGTGGTAATTTATTACAATTGCAATAGGAAACTAATGCAGCGTGTTATATGAATTGATTTTCAGATGTTAGATCAGTCTTACATTCCTAAGGTAAGTCTCAGTTGATTGTGGCATATAATCTTTTTTATATGCTGCTAGATTTGGTTTGCTAGTGTTGTGTTGAAAATTTTTCAGTACATATTGATAAGAGATACTGGTCTGTAGTTGTGAGTGTGTGTGGTGTCTTTGTCTGACTTTGGTGTCAGGTTAATACAGGGAAGTGCTGTTTCCTCTAATATTAGTATAGCCACTCTAGCTTTGTTAGCGTTGCTATTTACATGATACGTCTGTCCATCCTTTTACTTTCAACCTATTAGAAAGCTGTCTTTAATCTAGATTTCCTATATAATAGATTTCAAGTTGTTCTGTTGTAGTAACTGCTCCCTCCTCTAACATTTTTTGGACATGTTGCAGCTTCCCAAGGTGCTTTACCATTACCTGTTGGCTTTCTTTAATCTTGCTCACTTCTTTGTAAATAGATGTTTCATTAAACCCTGTTCAAACACTTCCCTTTAGTGTGTCATCTACTTCCTCACAGGAGCCTGTGAGAAAAGCCATACACAGGTTGATAATATAATTACTCCATTACTCTTTGGTGGAATTACAGAGAAAGCAATATATGTGTTTTGTTTTTTTTTTTAAAGATATTACCATGGTCCAACTGGTGTGGCTCTATGGGTTGAGAGTCATTCTGCAAATGGAAAGGTCACAGGTTCAGTTCCTCGTTAGAGCACATGCCTGAGTTGCGGGCTATCCCCAGTTGGGGGTGTGCGAGAGGCAGCCAATCATTGTTTCTCTCACATGTCGATGTTTCCCCTTTCTCCCTCCCTTCCCATATCTATAAAAATAAATAAGTAAATAAATTTTTTAAAATAAAAGTATTACTATGATATGTGCACTGCAGCTAATAATAGAAAGGGTTACCATTAATTAATTGTACTTTTAGTTGTATACTATACTGTTTTATTGTATTTTACTGTTTATGCTATTATAATTGCCCCTGCTTTTTCTCCATTTGCCCACCTCTACCCAGCCCCTTTCCCCTCTCTGAGGAGTTGTATACTATCATCTCATTTAATCCTTTAAATAACCTTATGAGATATAATAGTTATCATCATTCCCAGTTTATGCATGAGGACACATGAAGTATCTCTGATTACTGTGAATTAATGTATTGTCACTGTTTCCTTTTGTAGATCATTCCCGAGAAGTCTTGGAGCAATTAAGAGGCCCAAGCAAATTAAAGCAAGTGACATGGACTGTTTACTGATGCTTATCGAAGCTGTGCGCCCTCCGTACTATCAGGAAACAGTGGTCTTGGAGATTGACTTTCCAACACACAGTGTGGTTTGTAATGTACCAGACTCTTAAACGCTTTAATAGTGCTATTATTCTGTGTTTGTTTGATGAGTCATTGTTTTTGAATGGTAATCTTAGCATGCCTTCTGATGGGTTTGGGGTGGTGGGGGTGAGGGCAGTGTTTGTTTCTTAAATAACAATGTTTATAAATTACCTGTTTTCCCTGGAGATTTCCTTTTCCTACCTAGATACTTGAGCTTTTGTAAAAGAATTGTACCAATACAGATAACTTCTAAGTGAAGGTATTTCTAAAAGCATAATTACCTTTCTAGCTATTTTCTGGCTCCTACTTTCTTGATATGTTTAAATGCCCATTGGCCAAAAGCAAAGGTGAACAAAGGCCTGTAAATTCTTTACCGAATTTAGTATTTCAACAAAACAAAGAAACATCATATTTAATGTCATAGTCCATGACATCAATACCCCTTAGCCCTTCAGCATATGAAATGTTACTGAGGCCCTTGCCCAGTCACTTATTCCACTGATTTTTATTGCTCCTTTTTCTGAAAAGGGTTCCCAGACCCAATTCCAAAATGTAGTGGGGGGCATAGAATCAGATTCTACTCTATGCTGGAGACCGAAACAGAGTCCCCAGGTTAAGGGTTCAGTGCTACAAGACTGCCCCCTGCTGCCCTCCCCCCGCACACATACACTTCTGACACCTGTTACTGGTTATTACCTGTGCTTCTGACCAACTGGCTACAAATTGGAGGTTCCCAGGACCCTTTCCTTGGGTTGGATTAATTTCCTAGAAGGACTGGCAGAACTCAGGAAAACCTGTTTACTCACTAGATTACCAGTTTGTTACGAAGAATAGTAAAGGATCAACAGCCCCATGAAGAGACACATAGGGAGAGGTCACAAAGGAGCCTTCTCTCCTCACGGAGCTTGCGCCCAGAGCAGTGACAGGTTGGGAGGCTTCCAGAAGCTCTCCGAATCCCCTTTTTGTGGTTTTTATTTTTATTTTTAATCCTCACCTGAGGATATATTTATTGACATTAGAGAGAAAGAGGAAGGGAGAGAAAGAAACATCATTGGGAGAGAGAAACATAGATCCATTGCCTCCTGTAAGCACCCAGGGATCAAATCCTCAACCCAGGTATGTGCCATGATCAGGGATCAAACCCAAAACCTTTTGGCATATGGGACGGCACTCCAAGCAACTGAGCCACCCATCCAGGGCCTTGGGGATTTTTATGGAGGACTCATTACTTGGCAAGATTGATTTATTCATTGATTCTTGGTGACTGATTCAACCTCTAGCTGCTCACACCTCCCCAGAAAATAGGTGTGGGACTGAAGGCTCCAACCCCCTCTATTCAAGGCTGGTTCATGGCAACCAGCCCCCATCCTCAGGTGCTTTTTGAAAATCACATTCATTAACATAGACCCAGTTATGATAAAAAGACACCCTTTCATCTTTATGGTTCTGTTTTCAGGAACTGAGACTAAGAGACCAAATTTATAATAAAAGATGCATCATCGATCTTATTCCAGGAAATTCCAAAGTATTGAGCAATATGGGCCAAGAATTATGGATGAAGACCAAATATGTCTGAGAAATGTATTTTGGACATCTGAAAAACCAAATATATACCACAATATCACATTTCCCAAATACTGCTCTCCATCCACGAACTTTCTCCCTCAAAAAGTGCATTCAGAGCCCTGGCTGGCGTAGCTCAGTGGATTGAGCTCGGGCTGTGAACCAAAGTGTCGCAGGTTCGATTCCCAGTCAGGGCACATGCCTGGGTTGCAGGCCAGGCTCCTAGTGGGGGGCCACGTGAGAGGCAACCACACATTGATGTTTCTCTCCCTCTCTTTCTCCCTCCCTTACCTTCTCTAAAAATAAATAAATAAAATCTTTAAAAAAAAAAAAAAAAAAAAAAGTGCATTCAGGAATATGTAAGAATGAGTAAATACAAAAACCTATCCTTACAGGGGTGGTATCCCAAAGCTCTGCTGGTTCCACATTGTGAGGTAAACCGCACGGGTCTTACTTTTCAAATGAAATGTATTGCTCTTCTACAATCACAAAACCCTCTGAAGTAGCCTATGCTTAAACTACCCCCAAATTCAGCATTTCTTGTGCCGGGAGCCTGTCTCAGTGGTACTTTCTTAAAGATTTCTTATTTTAACTCTGATACAGGAAAAAACAAGGAAAGTATGGAATGGTATATTTCTTACACTGTTTAGAGGAAGGATTATTCAGCTGTATTTTTGTCCTAACTATTTATTACTTTATAAATGTGGTATGTTTATAGTGTGGAGATAGGGATATAGATACACAATGCACTACCAGGCTACATTTTATACTTAACTTGTAACATATACAGTGGTGGTGTTTACAGCAGTTTTAAATTAGAGAATAGAAAGTACAGAATGTACAATTAGTACGAAATTACAAGACTCAAAGGTAAAACCTAGTCCCACCAGCTATCTGGTATCCTCTCAGAAGACAACCACCATTACCAGTTTCTAATTTATCTTTCCAGGTGTACTCTATGTACAATGGAAGCAAATAGGTATTTTATACACACACACACAGACTCAAGAAGATTCTGGAGGCTTTTCTAGGAAAAAAATGAGAAATTTATTCAAGGGTCTTAGAGTTTGTAAACTGGAAATATAGCTAGGCAAAAACCCAGAAGTATTCCGAAGAAAAGTTAAGGGTTCTTATACTAAAAGCCATGTCCTCAAGAATAATCAGCCCTGCATTCACAGCCGTAGGATTGGTCCAGGGTGGTTACCAGCCAATGTCAGAGGTCTGGATGATGGATGCCAGGGAGTCTGGAGGATGGGCACCAGGAGGCCTGGGAATATCCCAAGTCCTTTAAGGGGTAGTCAGAGGGTAATTGAAGGTAAATAGATGTCTGGGCATTGACATGGGCCTAGAAAGTTCAAAAGTTTAAGTTCTCAGGAAAGTTAAGAAAAAAAAAATCATTTCCTTATGCCTCAAACTTTATAATGTTAATAATTTAGCAGCTTGGTTAGAGTGCCTCAATTTTGTATTTTCCCTATCTTCATTCTTTTCCTCAATGTATACGTACTTCTTTTTTACACAGTGGAATACTACACGCATTCTTCTTCACTCTGTTTCTCACTTACATCATAGTGTTTTTTATTGATACATAGGATCCTCAAAGCCTGGGACATGTAGTGGGGCCATAACCAATTTCTAAGAGGCGTAAGGTGTCAGTACAGAGTGGTTAGGAAATTTTAACATTGTTTTTTATCCATGGTTGTCAAATTTAGGTCCTATTATGTTTTAAGTACTGTATTCTTCATTTTGTTTGTTTAATTAAATAACACATCACATAGCTGTCCTTAAGTCCAGAAACAGACTCTACTACAATATCAAATTCTCTCCACAACTTAAATTACATGTTGCTACCAGTTGCGTATTGCCTTCTATAATTATATTCCTAGAACAGTAAAACTAGAAAAAATTACGGATACAGATTTATATATTTGGCATAATGCAGAACTAGTTACATGACAAAAGCTGACAAAACTTTAAATCTTCATATTTCGGAAACAACATTTGCCATTTAATAGGAACTGCATTCTTCAAACTGGAGTCTTTTAGGGTTAAACCCAAACATAGCTACATCTATCCTTGGAAGCAGTTGGACAACTCAGGGCTGGAATTCCCACACTGTGCTTGTTGTCAGTCCATTGTTTTCCTGCCTTGTAGGTTCTGGAAGTGAATATTCTACCACTTTGTGCAGCTGATGTTGAATGCTGTGTTCTCTGAACTGGGGTCGGCCAGGGTCACCAATCAGTACTTGAGTTCTGTGGGTCCAAAAGCAGTCCTTCAGCCATCGATGAAGACTGTCTGCAAGGTCTTCATCATAAAACATATCTCCAAGCACAATTAGGTCCCACTTATCTTGTTCCAAATCCAAAACGTTTTTGGTTAAAATGGGGAAAGGATTCAGTTGGTTCAACTCACAATTTAGTGTGATAGCCATTCCTGCAACTTTAAAAAAAGCACATGATGAATGGGTATATACTAGGCTGTTTTAATTCCCTATTGATTAATTTAAGTATCAATAATTTAGAAAATCTCCTAACAATGTTTCTTCCCTTTTTTGTTGAAAGATGTATTAGGTAAGGAAGCCTAAAGTATATGCCAATTTAAGCTAGTTACTGAGATTTTCAAATATATGAATGGATATCCCAAATACAAAACAAACAACAATATACCTGGAAATGTTAGGGTTTGAAGGAACATTTGCCGATCTCAATAACCACAAAGGTTGATTTGTTACGGGAGACAGGGAAACAAGCCTCGTGCATGAGCAGGTGTTAAGTTAAAACTGGGTCCCCTGTATAAGGAAGGATCTTCAAGGACCAGATCCTGGGTGAAAGGGAGGACTGGAAGGAACTCAGATAAAATTAAAACTTATCTGCCTCAGCTTGGCTTCTAATGAAACAAAATCACCCTCAAAGACATAGACCCATCCTCACTTGGGTTTGGGATCAAATAAACTCAACCAAATATTTCAATAAATTCCTAGCCCAGGAAGTAATAGTAACTTGAAGATACCTAACACACAAATACAAATCCTGGGGGAAAATGCACTGTCAACTTATGCCTCACAGAATTCCCACAGATAATGTCCCACTGACTGTAAGTTCACAATATCGTATCAGAAAATGCACCTGGGTAGAAGCTATCTTGGTGAGGCATCTGTATTTACCCTGGAAGGGAAAAAGGATGAGCTTTACATAGTTTTAAATATGAAATCCTTACTAGGGTCTATGTCGTTGGCCACGATCCTGGCTGCCCCACTCATCTTAGCAGCGATAGCTGTAGCTCCACATCCACTCCCAAGATCTAACACAGATTTTCCTCTGACAACATTGGGATTATCCAAAAGATACCTAAATTAGAAAGAAAGGGGAAAACATTATCTAAGAGGTGGGAGAAACTCAGTAAGAGCTGTCCAAAACAATAGTTTCTTTGGGTTCAGTGGACAAAGAAATAGTGAAACTTAGCAGAAGAACCTGGTCCAACCTTAGCGAGTTCTGCCTGACTCTAGAGGGAGACAAAATGTTGACCTTGAGAGCTAGACAAAGATGGCAGACAGCGGACCGGGTCTGTTGATTTCCCTTCAGCAGGTGTGAAGAGCAGTTCCACACCACTGACTGATCAGGCTCTTCAAGTCCACTGTTTAAAAGTACTGAGCACTCCCTATGATCCAGAAACTTCCAAGAACCAAGAATACAGACTGACGAAATACTGCTATAATCAGGACTCAGTGCACCAGATCCAAAATCCACCATCTCCCTCTTTTTCCTTTTAATCCTCACCCAAGAGTATATATTTATTGATTTTAGGGAGCGAGGAAGGGAGCGAGAAGGAGAAACACTGATGTGACAGAGAAGCATCCATGAGCTGCCTCCCGTATGCACCCCAACCTGGGATCAAACCCGCCATCTGGGTATGTGCCCTGACCGGAGATGGAACCCAAAACCTTTTTGGTGTACAGGACGATGCTCCAATCACCTGACCCACCGAGCCAGGGCCCACCATCTCCCTTTGATTGTTCATCGGAGTGGTTT
This sequence comes from Glossophaga mutica, assembly GCA_039655065.1. Taxonomy (NCBI): domain Eukaryota; kingdom Metazoa; phylum Chordata; class Mammalia; order Chiroptera; family Phyllostomidae; genus Glossophaga; species Glossophaga mutica. The sequence goes on along the minus strand of CM077304.1, from coordinate 39,282,778 downwards.
TACCAACTGCTTGAATTGTCTTCTAATGACCTCTCTAGCAAGGTACCATCAAAGTCCAGTTCAACCGAAGAATTTAGACCACGGCTAAGTAGTTACCAAACAAGTGAAGAGGAGTGGGGAAACACTGAAATAATGAATTTCAACTGACACTTGATCTTAGTATTGCAATAATAAAGAAGAGCAGGACTATAGCAAAGTAGTGGGGTACATGCCACGTCTAAAGGGACAGCTGCTACCCCTCTCCCACTAATTGTTGCCACACAGAAATCCCATGTTATCAGAGATTATTCCTGTTTCTCAAATCAATGCATATTTTTGTTGGTAACTGATATTTTTTTAAGTTTGCAAGTGTGCTGAGACACTCGAGCTGGTGTGCTGAACGAGGAACATGCAGGTGAGGGAGGGCCTGCTAAATGAAGGCGCACAAGCCACCCACCTGAAACAGCAGTAGCTGGCTCCCTCTGCGTGCAAGCTTCCACTTTAGGAAGGTGAAAACCATGAGGGCATTTTGATTGAAGGCACAGTTTCAAAACACCCACAAAGGAAATAGAATCACGAGATTTATTACTTCCAGATCCCAGCAGCAAGGAGGCACAGTGAGCTGGGGGAAGGGCAGTCCTTTGTCCCAGGTGACTTGGGGCAGAGGTCACTAACTCTTCGAGGGCTTAACTCTAAGTGGTTATTTTAAAGGGTGCCCTGGGAGAGGCAAAGCAGGAATTTAAAGCAGGCATCCTAAACTCGTGTCCTTATAAAAACGCCCAGACTCTCGGAGTTTAAGCAGGGTTATCACAGTGTAAAACGCCTAGGCAGCAACTTCCTTTCTTTCATCACAATAAGTAAAAGCCAAACAACATACATTTATGGGTCACCAGTTTGTATTCCCTGATTCAGGCAGTCTCTTAAGAAATGTGATTGTCTATTTGGAGTTGAGAAACAGTAACTTTCATAGAAAACAGTCACTTATAATGTCAGTATTTTTTAAATATGATGTGAGCAGTAGAGCTTGAAAATTTGGCAACACAACAGTTAGAAAACTGATATTGTTTGATACCACCTGAAAAACTTCCCAGTCCTCAGAACTTTCTCCAAAAAATTCTATGTTTGCATTTATTTTGCATGTAAAACTATACAGCCCTGGTCACGGTTGCTCAGTTGGTTGGAGGAGCATCGTTCTCTATATCAAAAGGTTGCAGGTTTGATCCCTGGTCAGAGTACATACGGGAGGCAACCAATCAATGTTTCTCTTTCTCAAATCAATAAACATATTTTTAAACTATATACAGCATTAACTTCTGTGAAAGAAAAGTCCTTATCCTTTTTGTTTCACAGTTCTGTAACCTCAAAGCATAAACAGAGGAAATCATTTAGCAGTCTAACAGCAAAGGCTAGATTGAAAGCTGAGAGTTCCTGCCTTTGTTTTAGCTGTGTTTTAATAAAAAGCATACTGGAACCTAATCAACAAAACAAACAAACAAGCATAATATAAACAAAGACACTGAATTTGAGAACAGTCTGACAGTGACCAGAGGGGGAGGGGAGGGAATTTCAGGGGAAAAGGGGAACGGTTTAGAGCAACAAGTATAAAGGACACATGGACAAAAACTATGGGGGGTGGAAATGGGAGGAAGGTGGGGAGGGCTGGGGTGGTGGGCTAGGGGCGGGGTAAAAGACAGAAAACTGTACAATATCAACAATTAAAAAATACTGATTAAAAAAATAAAAAATAAATAAAATTCTCCCAAATTGAGGGGAAAATAAATAAATAAATAATAAGAAGCATACTGTGAACGTGTGAGAAAATGTCCTAAAGACCTTTGCAGTGTGGAAAGCTGGAGGGAGGGAGCTTAAAAATGCAGATTCAAGTCGTGAGTTCACCTGAGCTGTCAATAAACCACTAGAGAAAAGAATTCCCTTGAGCCCGTTCACTCAATCACATCTCTTGTTCTTTGGGAAACTGAGAAGAGGCAATGATGGAAGGGGTATGAAGCTTAAGGAGCAACATTTACAGGATTAAACTAGGAGAGCTGAAGGACTGGGGCAGTAGGTTCCATCTGGGAGCTCTGCACTGGCCGTACATTACGAACCATGGGCCTGAGAACAGTGTAAGATCTGTGTATTTATAGCTATCTCCTGCCTTGACAGCTGACCCTAGGATTTCTCTTGGGGAAAGATCTGTATTGGGATAAATACCTTGATAAGCTTGGAGTAAAACTATGTAACAAAGCAAACCAGAATTTTTAAAAAATGCTTAAACTGCTCTAAATTAAGAAAACAAGAGGAATGTTGGGTTTTTCTGTTTCTTTGTGAAGGGCAGGGAGAATGCAGAGCTGGAAGGCACTGAAAAGAGAGAGGTACTATCCTTACAGGCTTCCATTTCAGTTAGGGCAGTACCTAGATAGGGCTTGGCCTCCTGGCCAGTAGATTGCCCAGTAGGGATCGCTGTGGGGCCACAGGTCAGCTCTTTCCCACCAGAACTTGCATCTGGGAGTCAAAAGCCTCAACTGGATTTCAGGGGTGAGACTGCCACTGCTAGTGACTTCAGTGTTCTCCTCCAGGAAGGCTTTCATCTCAGGGTCCAAAGAGAGTCCTGTGCCTCTCCAGGGGCAGTGGCCCCAGGGAAACGAGGAAAGACCACTGGTTCTCAGGGCCTTCAGATACACACCACAGTGGGTACCTGGAAACAGCGCAAATGCTCTCCAACCTGGGCTCAAAGCCATCAGTCCTTCTCCAAAACACAGGTTCTGTCACTGCTGTTGATAAGAGCTGCTCTGCTCCTTATAGGCAAAGTATGTGATGTCAACTGGAATCTCTAAATCTCTAAAAACAGAAATAGTGCTGAAAATTCCAAGGCTCATAACACTTCTAAATCCTATTACATAGTAAGAAAACATTACAGTATAAGCTCTGTAGCAGATGATCCACAAGGACAAGTTCATTTTAGATCAAAGCACTGGAGCATCGATTTAGCAAATTCCAATTTTTTTAAAGCATTCCTTTTCACAACAGAATCCTTTTATAATAATTTCAAACAACAAATATACAAGCATTTGATTTCAAGAGAAATCTTCAGAAACAATGCTTGTTATGTAAAATAAGGTGTACCTTTAAAGTTCTTTTATACATTTAATCACCTACCTTTAAGCAGGCACAGTGCTTGGCAACTGTGAACAAAATAAAAGTCTAGGAAGCTTAGATTCTAGTGCTGGGATAGAGCGATTAACAGGCAAACATAGTTTTTGCCTTTGTGAAGTTGAGTCACGAGTTTCAGAGGCTAACAAACGCTAATTTTCTGTAGTCAGAGACACACGGATTACACTGACTGACCACACTCTGTTTTGATAATGATTGTCATGGCATAAAACATCTATGTAAACAAGATTCAGGTTTTTCCCTTGGGGGGAAAATGTAGTGGATTTCATTGTAATGAAAGACTATCAACTCCCAAATCTCCTTCTATAAATATATGCAATGATTCAGCTTTACCAAGCCTGGGTTGAAAAGACTTGTTCTAAGAGAAAAACCTTGAAAAGAAAGAGTAGGAATGAGGAACAGCAGCTGAAACACAAATTATACACACAGTTGTTTGGGGCCTCTAGTCTGTGCTGCCTGAATGTTTTTAAACAGTCTCATTAAGTATTAATAAGTCTTATTAAGTATTAAGACTGCCCCACCTAAGTGTTTAGAGTAGGGGCCCACAACTCAAATGCCTACCCGGAGGCAGACCGGTGCTGATGAAGGAGTGATGCGGGCTGACTGCAGGGTAACAGGCCAAGTGGAGACTGCTGCTCACCCGTGGCGGGCAGGAGAGGCAACGATCACGTTTCTCTGTCACGTCGCGTTTCTCTCCCTCTCTGTCTCCCTTCCTTCCCCGCTCTCTTTCTTAAAACAAACATCTGAGCAGGACACGATGCCTGTCAGGCCACCTCAGTGAGTGTTAGTGATCTCACGTTCAAGCCCTGGGAACAGCCCGGGTCCCGAATGGCCTGCCATCCCATTGGTCTAATTGTTAGGTGATCTTGGTTTTCACACCACGTCCTCCCGACGGACGTCTGCCCCGCCCACCCAGCGCCAATCGGTTATAAATATGTGCTTATGTGGAGGACACTTAGTATAGTTATTAACCGATCAGGAAATAAGACGGAATAAAGTGGTAAATCCCCAAAATGTTTGTGACCAGATATTTTTCTCCAAGGAGGACAGGAATCGATCTTAAAGGGACAGGTACAGTGTTCCTTTTTCCCTTACCTGGCTTTGCTAGCACCGCCCTGGGAAACTAAAGCACAGCGTGTGTCTGTCGCTCGCTCTTGCGCGTCTTTTCGCGTGTTTTTGTTTTTGTTGTTGTTGTTTACAACTCTACGTGGTCCGGCTTCCCAAACAAGAGGCTGGTGCACAGCAGAACGGGCAACTTCGGGACCAAGGCCAGCAGGCTCCGCCCTCCTTCCCAGCAGCGCTTTCTCTAGCCTTTCCAGCGCTTTCTTAAAGGGGCAAGGGGCTCCCTGACATCGCTTTGTAAGGAGACGTCAAGTTCTGATTTCTGAAATATCCATTATTAAACCATTTATAACACTAGGTGCCAATCACACTTCTACGCACTGGACATAGAGTGGTTTGCAACATAGAGTATGCACTCTTTATGATGCTTAAACTTACATTGAACTGCAACTAAATCATAATGTTAGCCTCCCTTTTGTAATTAATGCTAATAAATGTACAATCTAAACCTTTTTGCAACTTAAATCAGTCAAGTTCTGGACCAAGATGTCCAGCTTCCAACCAGGCTCAGATATCCCACTGGTCCCTCAACTCAACATATTCCAAAATGAACTCACCATCTCACCTGACCACAGTTAAAACCTGCTCCACATGTGCCAAGGGAGGGAAATGGTCTCAAACCAAGAACTAGGCAGACCATGTTTTTACTTCTAACATGGTAGTTTGGCAGCTGCCTGTTCAAAACCAAAGCTTGTTGCTTGGATTCTCTGCTTCTGCCTTCTTTAGAGATGGGGTTTCTGCTGCTTCTGTAAACTGGAACCTGGTAAACAGAAATGAAATTGTTATTCCTATGAACAGTGCAAGGTGCATCCCCACCATCAGCTTCTCAGACGAATATAGCACATTTATTTCTAATAGGCTACACACCTGGCATTTCATAGCATTCTGCTTTCATTTCCTCTATAATTACTAGTATGGTGTTTCTATGCCTGTGAATAAAACTATAGTCATTAATGCACTAGCTGCTCTTTTTATTAACTGCTCACGTAAACTTTTGTTTTCTCAACTATAACTCCTTAATTTCACACACTCACCAATTCTCTTGCAAACAATAAACTGTAATACATGTCCAAGATCAATTTGTCTAAGAATTGTTTTTAACCAGCTTGTGTTGTATCCCAGGGAATGGCAAGAACATCCCAATCATCACCCAAGAAGCCAGAGAGAGGAGGCAGGGCTAACATTTCCAGTAAAAATTTTGATGATCATCACTAAAGATGAATTTAATAATGTAAAGACGCCTTATCCAAAACTTGGAACTAGACTAAAGAGATTGCTAGATCCTTTCCTTCCCTTCCTAGTTTTAGACTTTAGCTTTGATTCATTTCTTTTCAAACCCCCTCCTCCTACCACCACCCATTGCCTTATTTCTGCCCAGTGAGAGCTTGCCTAAAGTCCTCTAACTGGGCTCTCTCTCCAATCCTGCCTTCTTCTAACCCACTCTTTATACTGCAGCTCAAATGGTCTTTTCTGAAATTTACATTCTAACCATTCAGAAAAGGCCTCACATTCCTATAGTCCCAGATAAGCCAGAAAAACAGACACCTCCGTTTTCTGGTATTGTTTGGTGTTAAATATTGTTTTTTAATTGAAAGAAATTTGTAATTGCTTTTATCAAAATTGACCTAAATGCAACCAAGCAGACTTACCATCTGATAACAATTGGAACTGTCTCTGACCTTGTGATTGTGGTGGCCCAGAATGAATCACCCTGAGGTGTGCCTCTGTGGTATGCAGATTGTTTTGAGCTAAAGGTAATATTACCTACAGGCTCAAGAGAACCTTCTTAACTACCTAGAAGAATTTGAATTAGAGGCCTTGTCCAGAAGGGATTAACAGAGATAACTTCTTTTGACCTATCTATAGGGCAGGCAAACTTCTGTTTACTAAAGGTCTGCTGTTCTTATCCTGCAGTGACCTTTTGAAGCCCCCAAGGCCTCTTACCTCATCCCTAGCTCACACGTTTTATATGCCCATGTTTCCTTTCTATCTCTGAGCCTCCGGTGCATGCTGGGTAGAAACCCAAGTCTGTTATGTGTGCGAAGTTATATATGACTCTGTTATATATGTGAAGTTTCCGTTCTTATGTATGTATTAAATTGTTATTTTCTTTTGCTACCCTGTCTCATGAAGAACCTTGAGAGAAAGTTCCTCCCCCGCATGATTTTTGCTTTTAACTCTCAGCCTATACTTTTGTTCAGAGCTGGGTCTCTGAAAACACATCTTTCTTGCAAGTGCAAGTCAAAAAAAAATTTATTTCATTCTCAAATTTGTGTGTAAATTTTTTAAATTTAATTTATTTATTTTTAGAGAGAAGGGAAGGGAAGGAAAAAGAGAGGGAGAGAAATATTAATGTGTGGCTGCCACTCACGTGCCCACTACCAGGGACCTGGCCTGCAACCCAGACATGTGCCCTGACTAGGAATCGAACCGGCGATCCTTTGGTTTGCAGCCTGCATTCAACCCACTGAGCTATACCAGCCAGGTGTTTTGTTTTTGTTTTTGTTTATTAGCTGTATGACCTCAGGTACATTATTAAACCTTCCTACTTGGGGATAAGAGTTCTTTTGACCTGAGGGCAGTTCAGGGCAGTTCCTGAAATCCCTGATCTGCCTAAAGCAGGGACTCCCGAAACAACTCAATTGTCATAATCCTTCTTTCCAGGAGCAACTCTTATCTTCTTGATTTGAAAAGTAGACACTACACCCAAACAGATGTCTTCACCAGACTATCTCCATTTTTCTCCTAAGGGAGAATTTGTCTTTTTCTCCATGTATCTTTCTAAAAAGTCATTCCCATACCTGCCCTTTCTCCCCTTCCCCATTACCTACTAAGTTAGGTGTATAAGCCTCAAATTCTAACCACCCCTTTGACTTACTCATCACTAAACTCTCCCGCATGTATGTACGTTGCATGTGTAAATTCTGGTTTTTCCCTTGTTGATTTGTCTTTCATCAGTGTAACTCATGTGTCCCAGATACTGAACATATGAGGGTAGAGGAAACTTTTTCCTCCCCTATGAAGACAGTTTTCTCATCTGTAAAGTGTTGATAATAATGATAATGATAATGTATTAGAGAATTTAATACGACAAAAGTAAAGTGCTTAGCACAAATTAATAGCATATAGTAAATGCTTGGTAAGTGCACTATTACCTTGATTATTATTATTGGAAATACAGAGATAGTATTGGTTAAGGGGCAAGATTGGAGGCTGAAGATCAGGTTCTCAGCTAAGAGGATCAGACCTGAGTTTGCAAAAAATATTTAAGCTGCAGGCGACAAATCATTTAAAGAGAGGCAGGACTGAAGACAGGAGACCATAAGTTCAAGGATATCATGACAATCCAAGCAATATTGAGGATCAGAACGAAGGCAGTTGCAGCAGGAATGGAAAGAACTGGGCACCCATGAAAATGATTCAGAAGAAGCTATTAGCAGGAATTTCAGACTAACTAAATACGCTTGCCTAACCATAACAATAGACAACACAATGGCAATATGTCAGTTTTGGTTTCCCAACCTACCTGTGCTCTTAATCACCATGCTATCTGATCACTTGTTCTTCCTTCCTTAAAATTCCCCCTGACTCCCCAGGCCTTCAATATCAAAGCCAAACTGATGATCACAGTTTCCCAGGCTCTTACTGATCAGTGCCTACTTATCTATCCTGCCTTGTTTTAAAACCCTCCTCCTCTCCTCCACAATTTGCTTTCCTTGCACAGGACCCGTTCTCTCACCCTAAGCCTTGCTTAAGGTGCCACCCCTACCACACACACCCCACTCCTCTCGGTCCCTGACCATCTCCTTATCCTTCGGAAGACAACTCGAGCTGACAGTCCTCTGATAAGCCTTCTCCAGCACACACTGATCTTGACATTTTCTTCACTTCCTATAGGTATAGTCAAGAAGGATGTCATGCAGAACTGTCTGTCAGTGCCTGGCTCCTGGCCTGGACTCACAGACAGACCATCTAATTTCTCCTTTATCTTCTGGCATAGTTGGACACTCAAATTCTGTCCAAGGAAAGAAAAGGCAGATAAATGAGTAGATTAAGAAAGTTCACATATCAGTGTCTCATTTAAAAATGTTAACAGCTTTATCGAGTTACAATGGACACACAATAAACTTCACAAATTTAAAGTGTGTAATTTAATGTTTCGAATATGTGCATACACTCATAAAACCATCACCAGTATCGAGGCAGTGGACGTATTTAGGATGCCATGTCCCTCACTCTGTCATTCCCCTCGTTCCCTCACGCACAAGCGGCCACTGATCTGCTCTCTGTCACTAAGGGTGAGTTTGCATTTTATAGATTTTAATACAAATGCAATCATACAGCATCTACTCTTTTTGTCTTTTCTTTCACTCAACATGGTTATTTTGAGATTCATCCACGTAGTTTTGTGCATCAATAGCTCATTCCTTTTAGTTGCTAAGTAGTGTTCATATTATGTATATATACAATTGTTTATCCATTTACCTATTGATGGATGTTTGGGTTTCTCTGGGTTTTGTTGTTGTTACATATAAAGGTATTACAACTAAAGCTGGTATAGACATTTGTGTTCAAGTCTTTGTATGGACCTCTGCTCTAGTTTCCATTGGGTAAGTACTTAGGAGTCGAGTGGCAAGATTATATGGTCATGTGATCAACTACAAACTTTTCCCAAAATGGTTGTCATTTGACATTCCTCCATCAGTGTAACTGAATTCCAGTTCCTCCACACCCTCACCAGCGCTTATTGTTCTCTGTCTTGTTGATTATAGCCATCTTAGTAAGTATGAAACTGTATCTCAGATATCTCATCTGGTTTTAATTTGCATTTCCCCATGACTGACAACTTTTGAGCATTTTTCCATGGACTCCTTTGCTATCCATCCATCTTTTATTCAAATTGTGTCTCATTTCATTTAATTTTCTTAAAAGTTATTTCTTTGTTTAAAGGGGAAGGGAGGGAGAAAGAGAGGAAGACAAAAATGGCTGTGCAAGAGAAACATCAATCGGTTTTCTTTCACTCACCCTCAGCTGGGGACTGGGCCTGGAACCCAGGCATGCGCCCTGACTGGAAATCAAACCAGTGACCTTTCAGATCACAGACTGGTGCTCAACCCACTGAGCCATGCCAGCCAGGGTAAATTGTGCCTCATTTTAAATCCAAAATGTTGCATTATTTCTTTAATCTTACACAATTCAGGTACATTAAATATAAGGGCTTTGCCCTGGCTGGTGTAGCTCAGTGGATTGAGCACAGGCCTACAAACCAAAGGGTCACCTGTTCGATTCCCCGTCAGAGCACATGCCTGGGTTGCAGTCCAGATCCCCATTAGGGGGTGCATGAGAGCCAACCACACATTGATGTTTCTCTCCCTCTCTTTTGTCCTCCCTTCCCTTCTCTCTAAAAATAAATAAATAAAATCTTTTAAAAAAATAAATAAATATAAGCGCCTTGTTTTTCCTACACTCTAGAACAATTCAATAAAACTAATGAAATTATCTGGAATAATGAGAAAAACATTAATTTTCCTTACCTCTTTTGGACACTGTTATTTATAAACAAAATATATAATTTATAAATGGCAATGAATATAAATTCTAAATAAAATTGTAAATATATTCCTAATAAAATATTGCCACTTCAGTTAGTTTGCAAATCAGCATAGAAAGGCAAACAACAGATAAACTGCACCCAAGCAACCCTGACTTGCCCTACAATCCCAGAATGTGTTTCTCTTCAGACTTTTGAATTGTTTGTGCTTTTGAGTTTTTTAGAGCTTCAGCTTCCTTCTAGCTTTTTCTCTCTACCAAACTACCCTTGCAACAAATCTGTAGCATGATGTCTGTGTGATTTTTGTACGTTTCCTTTTATTGGTTTCTTATCTACTATTTGAGGTTAACAATCTTCTAGTCAGTCACTAGGCAAACTTCTAAACACAGGTTCCTAAGTCATGCCTAAAAATGCTGATTGCTGGCTCTTTCAGATCAGTTTGCTATAAAAGATACTGAGCTCCCACTGAGAATTGAAACCTTCAGTGAACTAAAGCTATAGTGCCACCTAGTGATAATTTAGCTTAGTATTGTCCAGGTGTATATGTTAAAATGATTTTCAAAAAGTGTACTTCCAATCATGGTGGTGTAAGCAGACCTGGCTCACCTGTTTGCACAATCACTTCAAAATTACAACTAAAATATGGAACAACCATCACTCAGAACCATCAGAAATCAAGTTGAATGGAAATCTGACAACTATGGAATTAAAGAAACCACATCATTCCAGACTGGTAGGAGGCTTGCGGACATGGAATGGGCTGGTCCCTCACTCACTTGTGGTGGATAAAAACTCAGGAGGGCTATCTCAGGAGTGAGGAGTCCTAGACCCACACCAGGCCCCCCAGCCCAGGGTTCCAGTGCCAGGAAGATCAGTCCCCACAACTTCTGGCTACAAAAACCAGTAGGGATTGAGTCAGTGGAAGAAACTTCTGGAGGCCCAAACAGTTCCTCTTAAAGAACCCACACATGGACCCACCTACTCAGACTCACTCCCTCTGAGCTCCAATGCCAGGGTAGCAACTTGAAAGGCACCAGTGGTATACAGGGAGAAACTGAAATGTCTGGCATCAAGGAGAACAGAGGCCATTGTTCCTTTTCTACACTCTCCCCCGACAGAGCCGGCAAGCTGGTGCCACATCTGAGACTCCATCAACCTGGCTAACACTGTTTGACCTGCCTTGGAGATCCCCAGAGACTCTGCCCCACACAATTTAAGGGCCCACCCAAACTGCTTTTTCATATGTATGGTTGGTCTTGGCTCCTGCTTCACAATGTCCTAAATCATTTCAAGCAAGCAACAGCTGGCCTCAGTGAGCCACAGGGCCAGTACTAACAGCAGCCAGCCCAGATTCATAGCTTGGCTTTGCCTGGGAATCTCCATGTCCAGCACAAGTAGCAGCCATCTCAGATTGCTTTATAGCTCAGACAGGGTGGCCTTGGGAAAAACACAGGTGGGAGTTGACTTTGGTCTACACCACATGGGAAACCCCAGGGTCAGCATACCCAGTGGACAGCCACAGACCACACAGGAGCACCACCACCCTGCCCCTGCACAGCTGATCCTCCATGGAGGGTGGAGGTTCGTCGTCCGTGGTCACAGCCAGTACTTGCTGTGATTGGCTTGGGTAAATCCCTCCCATTGATATGCCAACAGCAACCAAGTTTCAACTAAAAGAGGAGCATGTACTCAGCCCACACTAAAGGTGCACCTGAGTATCCAGCTTGGGTGATAGGAGAGGCTGTGCCACTGGGCCCTACAAGACACCTACTACATGAGGCCACACTACTGAGACACAGAATCAAAGCAGCTCTACCTACTGCACAGAAACAAATGCAGGGAGGCTGCCAAAATGAGGAGACACAGAAACATGGCCCAAATGAAAGAAGAGATCAAAACTCCAGAAAAGGAGCTAAACAAAATGGAGATAAGCAATCTATCAGATACAGAGTTCAAAACACTGGCTAAAAGGATGCTAAAGGAACTTAGAGAGAACCTCAACAGCATAAAAATGACCCAGTCAGAAATGAAGGATACACTAATTGAAGTAAAGAACAATTTCTAGAAAACGACAGTACAGTAGATGAAACCGGGAATCAAATCAATGATATGGAACATCATATCATGGATTTGATATGTGATTTGATATGATGGAACATATATTTTGCTTTTTTTCAAGAAAGTAAAAAACAACTAATCAGAACAACAAGAAGGAAAAGAATCCAAAAGAAATGAGGATAGTATAAGCAGCCTCTGGAACAACTTCAACCATTCCAACATTTGCATCATAGGTGTGCCAGAAGGAGAAGAAAAGAAACAAGAAATTGGAAATCTGTTTGAAAAAAATAATGACAGAAAACTTCCCTCATTTGGTAAACGAAATAGACATACAAGTCCAGGAAGCAGAGTCCCAAACAAGATGGATGCAAAGAGGCCCACTCCAAGACACATCATAATTAAAATGCCAAAGATTAAAGATAAAGGGATAATCTTAAAAGCAGCAAGAGAAAAGCAGTTACCTACAGGGGAGTTCTCATAAGACTCTCAGCTGATTTCTCAAATGAAACTTTGCAGGCTAGAAGGGACTGCCAAGAAATATTCAAAGTCAGGAAAAGCAGAGACCTACAGCCAAGATTGCTCTACCCAGCAAAGCTATCATTTAGAATTGAAGGGCAGATAAGGATCTTCCCAGACAAGAAAAAAACTAAAGGAATTCTTCATCACCAAACCATTATTATATGAAAGGTTAAAGGGACTTACTTAAGAAAAGATCAAAACAATGAACAATAAAATGCCTTCTTTCTCTCTCTCCTCTCTCTAAAAATAAATAAATACAATCTTGAAAAAAATTTTAAATAAAAGGACTTACCATAAATCTTCCCTAAAAATTTGTTTATAGTTTTTGAAAAAAAAAATTTTGCCCTTATGGCTGTGTGGTGCATTCAAATATCATCAGTCTTCTATAGCTTGGGGATAAAAAACATGTGAGAACTTTTAATAAAATTTATGTAACTGATTGGAAATTGTTCTTGGGGTTTTATTTTCTCCATGAACACTTACTTAATATGCTCAGAATTCTTAAAGTGTAGTGACTGACATGTACATGCTTCAGTGGAAAACTATGCGTTGTTTAACATTCACCTTCTGGGTCACCTGACTGTCATCTCTGGGAACTGTTTTACTTTTGTAAATTGTAGCGAGCTAATAGCAATCCTACATGAATCGTGACTATCAGCATGTAAATTCTGTCCTGTCCAAAGCCCTTCTCCCCTGCTCTGTAGAAAAAGAAGCTCCTTTTGCTCCATTTACCAATTCATTTCAATATTCATGATCTGCAAATGAATCTGTTGGCATCTTCTTTGAACTGGCTGTACTGGCTTACCAGTATCAAAAGGAAATTCAGAGAGCTTTGCTTGCTATGAATATTATATTGATGAAGAAACACACTAGAGAAACTGGGAGACTTCAAAACCAAAAGCAGTAAGAAGTTCATCTTTCAGCAATTACAGCCCAGTTTATAAAGCAGGAATGAGGAAGTTCACTGCTTTCTGCTGTGATTGGTTACTAGACACTTAAATTCCTCTTAGAGTGGTCGCATTGAGACGGAACAGTAAGAAGCTAGGAAAATTCCTTGGCAAGTGGAATAGGTAATCTGAGACACATAGCTGAACACAATGGCCCAGCGATTTGCAGCCTGGTACAAATGGTCACCAGGGCGAAGGCCCTGACTACTTGGCAGGGGGGCAAAACTGGGAAAACAAGGACCTTGCCCCCAGGGTAACCTTTCCTCCCAGGAGATAACATGGAGTCCTCAGCTGTATTTCAGCTCCAGGCCCAGATAAGCAACAATAGGAGGTGGGTAACACCAAGACCAACTGCACTGGCCAATCAGAGGAGACCATGACCCTAAAAGAGCAAACCTGGAGAACTGATGAATATTCTGCTGCAACCCTCCCCTGAGACCTCCCCTAAGATTCCCGCCTGTGAGAGAGAGAAGAGCCTCAAGACAGAGGACCCAGCACGTCTGAGCTGTCCCTCTGGGGAGCAGCTGGTACCATTCCTTTCTTCTCCCCCACCCACAACTTCTTTCTCTACAGGCATACTTCTCCTAAACGCTAAGGCAATGGGGCAGGTGGCAGCTTGTCCCAGGCCAATCTGAACCTGTCCCCAAATCCCTCTTTTCTCTGACTTCCCAGTGAGCTAAGGCAGCCCCGCCTAGGCTCTCCTGTTGCTTCTTCTATGCTAAGCCCTTCCTTGTTTCGCTGCACCCCCCCCCCCCCCGCCCACTTTAATAAACGCGTCTTCGCAGTTGCTTGTGCTCACATTATGAAATCTTTCCTACACGAAGTCAAGGCCCCACACACTACAGCTGGGCCCAGGCAGACCCACTCAGGGCCTGACCCCTTGTCTGATGACAGCATTACATAAGCTCCTTGTTCCCGGCTGATTGTCCCAGGAAGCTGCCTAGGAACACTGACTTGAAGAAAGCTGAAGATGTTTTGGTTATGGTCATGTAACCAGAAAAGACACGGGAATTCAGGCTGCCTGTCACTACCAAATCCAATAAACAATGACAGCGATTGAATCTTTTATGGGCACTTTATTCAGATGGCCATCGATCCAAGAAGATGGCGGGTTCATACCCTAACAGACCATCTTGTCTTTTCTTTCCAGGCCAGACCTTTTATAAGGTGGGGGTGAATGGAAAAACAAGGTGCGGTGAGGGCTTTGAAATTCAGGGAGGAGTAGGTGAGCGAAGCTGCAGCGTTCCTGTTCTGGGCAGTTAGCTGTTCCCAGGGGAGGGTGGTCATCTGCTCTCCCTGGAACAAAGGTCCAGATGTCCCCAGGCGGTAATCTTGAGCAGTGCCCCAGGAGGCCGCTGTTTCCCAGGTGCCAGGATGGGTCTTATCTGTAGTTTCTGAAACAAAAGCTTTAACATACATATTACTTCCTAGACTTGTAACTTTTTACCTTAAGCTAAGTTTCCAAGTCTTGAGTCCCCTATCAGTTGGAGTGAGTATTTTGGGGAAATCAGGACAGTTGAAGTTTGGGTTACGTGGCTGTGGATGAATGGCTTACGGATGTAACAAACTATGACCTCCACTTTGGTTTTTTGAACCGGTTTCCTCAATGAGGTTTAAAAAAACTTTTTTTTAGAGAGAGAGAGAAAGAGAGACATCTACTTGTCGTTCTACTTATTTATGCATTCATTGGCTGCTTTCTTTATGTGCCCCCCCACCCCCACTAGAGGTCCAACCAGAGATTGAACCCACAACATTGGCAAATCAGGACAATGTTCTAACCAGCTGAGCTGCCTGGCCAGGGCTCCTCATTAATGAGTTTTTAAAAATCTTTAACACATGTTTATTTCTCATATACATAGGAATAATGATTTTACCCTTTAATTAGCTAATTAATGAATTAACTAATTCTCTGATTGATAAGCCATAGAAGAAGCCTTATTAATTAAGTTCAAAATTTGGAAGTCTGGTATGCCTAGGTACATTATTAACAGAGAGAGGATTTTTAATAGCCAGAATTTGTTTTATTGTCCCCCCCACCCCCACATACACACACTTACCTGTTGATCAAGCTGATCACACTGTGAGTAGATAATTGATCGGAAACTTGGTCTTCAGTAGGCATGGCTTCTTGTAGCTTTTAAAAGCAAAATTCTTTAGAATAGACTAGCTCTAGAATATGTTTTCTATGCTTCAAAATATATTTTAAATGTGGCTTGTGACATATAGGAGCTATTCTTAGAAACGAAAAAATCTGTTATCTTTTTTCCAACAATTTCCTATTGAGACACTGACTACACAGACAATAACCAGCACGTGTGACAACAGAACTCTGAACCACAATGGGTCAGCAACCAGGCACCTGCAGCAACCAGGCCCAGAAAGCAAACTGCAGCCTCACAGCGATTAGCTCACAGCACTCACAGGAGGTCAATGACTGCCAGCTTCCCTAATATTTGTCCCACTTCCGACTCAAGACCAAGCAAAGAAAGCAAGATATGCTCCCCAAACAACCTCATAAGCTACCCTACTTCTAGCAAGCACAGCTGCTTCCCGTACCAGAAACCTCCCATCACAGCACACCTGGAGACGTCCCACTCCCTTCTGAGTCCCTGCCAAATGCAGAGTGATGCTGGCCAACTCCCTCGCCGTAATGCAAAGTCTGAACACATTCCTTGTTTGCTTCCATTTGGGTGCTCTTCATTTCTTTTTACAACATCCTACATTTTCCCCCCTAGAGAATTATGAGACTTATTTGAAGAATTTATTCTTGCCCCAGAGGAAACACTTGGAAAACTGCAGATTCCTTTGTTCCCCATAAAGATCAGAAAAGGATTAGACAATCTTTACCTAGATGACTGATACGAAATCATACAAACAAAAATCTAGGACAGCAAACAAATGAGTCAAATTCCAAAGCCAGTCCTTTTTGTTTTAAATAAATGTAGTATTACAAATGAAACATGAAAAGTGAACTCGTTTTTAATTTTCAATGCGGAAAAAAAAAAAGGCCCTTGTTCCCTGTTGCCAATCTTAGAGCTGAGAGGGACTTGTCCCTGGCCAAAGTCCTTTGTATTTACAGAGGTCAAGATTAAGATCTAGGGAGACAGAGTGGTCTGCCAAAGAGCCATTGGGACCCCAAGGGTAGCCTGAGCATCCTCGACCATGACCCCTTTCTAGCCTCGTCAAATAAGCATACACCCTGAGGAGAAACAGTGTGCAAACACCATCTCAACACATGTCCACAACACTCCTTCCAGCCATACTGTAGCCCCTAAAGTCTGACCCCCAAAACTTGGTTACTCCCACTTCAGTTTTCTTTCCAAAGCATCACTGCACCTTTGCCTATTCCCAACTTTCTCATCAGCAGAAAACCGCTTTGCAAGTGCAATATCACCCAGAACCCAAGAAGGCACGGTGAGGTCCCCTTCACAGGTGCCTTCGGCCGCCCCTCTGAAGTGAGCCCACACTCATCCTACACTGGGGACCAGATTCGAGGTACCCGCACCTCTCAGTACCCCATGACGGTGTTCTGCAGACCTTCACATGCACACCCATCACCTCCTGGAAAATGGATAAAAGTCAGATGCAGGTTCAGGTCAGGATGGTGCCCCAGGGCCTGCATTTTTCAGGAGCCTCCCGGAGGAGGCAGTGTTGTCAATGGGTATCATCTGAAACGAGTTTTTAAATTACGCAAGCACACCTCCCCACTACATGTTTAGGTGCAGAATCTTCAGAGCAGAATCTGGAAGCTGTCATTTTAAAAGCTGCAAGTGCTGCTATTGTTTACAAACACAGTTTTAGAACAATGTATTCCCAACTCCACTGGTGGTAAGAAACACCTAAGCCACTTGATTAAATTCCAGTTCCAAGGCCCTCGCTGGGAGATGCTGACTGAGTAGGTTTGAGATGGAACCCTGGAATCTATTTTACAAGGAACACAAATGACTAGCAGCCCAAAAGTTTGGCAGACAATGGCCCTTAAACACAATTAAAAAAATTTTTTTATTGTTGTTCAAGTACAGTTTTCTGCCTTTTCCCCCACCCCACCTTAAACACAATTTGAAAGCCATTCTATTCTGCATTCCAGCTCTAAGATTGCTTCATTCTTGTGCTCATTTGACGTCATTTTGAATGATCTCCTCCAGGACTTGATAAACTGCTCTGTTTCTTTATCTTCATCTTAATCAGACTTCCAGATGCTGATTCAGGAAGGACCCCTCAGGCAACTGCCACTGAAGTTAAATACCTCTGATGGTTCCGCAAGTTAATATTTATTCTTTCCATTTTCTCCAAGGACTGAGCACATTTAGGGCAGCTAAGGTTATGGTGTCAGAATCGTAGAGAGTTCCTTAATTACTTTTCAGTGAATTGGGTTCCTTTATCACTACACAGATTAGGTGGGTTTTCCCCAAGTGGGAAACAGACAAACTAAGTTTCTCTGCTATTGTCCGAGCAGTTGTTTTAGGAGAGCAGGCTCCTACCCAGCCAGAAGACAAAGAAAGAGTAGTGAGAGCATATTTACCGCTTCACGAGGAAGACGACGAATCAAATCCATTTGTAGAGGCTTGAAAAGGACATAAAGATTTTGGCTCTTATCAATGTTTTATCTTCATAGTTTTGGCAGCATCAGGAAGTAAATGATAACCAGGAAGTGGATGGAATCACCCAAGAGGAATGTGGTATAAAGAGAACACTGCCACAGAAGGAACCTGAGGAATACTGACACTGAATGAAAAGGTAGATAAACAAAAACCTGGCCAAAGTTGTGTGTCGCTGTTGGCTGATTGCTTACCCAGTAGCGATCCTCTCTTCTTTAATTTTGGGCAGCAATCACAACCTGTCCAAGCCACTCATAGCTGTCCTTTTCCCCTTTGACGGTGATGGGTGCGTGTGTGACCCAGTGCTGGGAAGTGAGATTCATGTGTTCTTTCCGCAAACGGGGTCTGAGTGCCCACCAGGTGCCAAGCCTGTGCGGGTGCAGCTAAGGACAAAATCCTTGCCCTCATGGAGTCTACTTTACAGTAGGAAGAGCCAGATAATAAAGAAATGAAGACATATGTCAGCTATTGATAATTTCTAAGAAGAAAAAGCACAGTAAGAGGAATAGAGAAAAATGGGTTGAGGTACAACCATATTTTATAGAGAGAAGTCAGGGAAGGCCTCACCTGCAGAATGGCATGAGATGTATGGAACCCTGTCCTGGTGGGTACAAGTATCACCTACCAGGGGTTTCGGCACCACCTGGTGACCCAGAGGGAGGGACCACTGAACCATGCCTGCAAGAAAGCTGGGCCCTGGACCACGTCACTGAGCAGCCAACCTATCCTAACTGATAGGTGGCTGGAAACGAAAGGAGAGAGAAGTGGGAAGAAAACGTCATAGAGTTGTGTCCTAGACACTGAGGAGAAGGGGAGTCAATAATTCCAAATGCTATGCGGAGGCCAGGGAAGAGACATGGGTTAGGGTCTAACTGTGACCTCCAGCAGGGCAGTTTCAGTGGAGCCCTCTTGCAGCAGGAAGGAAGACAGAGGAAGCACATACCACGTGACTTTTCAAGGAGCTTCCTGCGGCAATGGATGGTCAGAAATAGTGCGATCCCTGGAGGAGGTGTACAGCCAGAAGACAGGAGCCTTAAGTTCTTAATGGCTCTTCAATTTGCTTTATATTGAGGAAAAGTAAAAAAAGAGAGGGGGGAAGGGAGAAGCTACAGATACAGGAGTGAATTGCTGGAGACAGTACCCAGGAAAAAAAAAGACACATGTGTACAAACCACATTCCTCTGAGAAAAAAGCGGAAGTCATTGCCATGACCTGTAAGACCCTCACTGCCTGTCGATCTCATCGCCAGCACTTTTCGTTTTACATTCCACGTCACTTGTGTTAGATTCAGGTGTGCAGCACAGCGGTGAGACAGTCACATACTTTACACAGTGGCCCCCCTGATATTTCCAGTACCCACCTGGCACCACACATAGTTATCCCAATATTATTGACTATCTTTCTTATGCTGTGCTCTACATCCCCGTGACTGTTTGGTAACTACCCCCACCACTCTCTCTCTCTCACTCTCTTGAGGATTTAGTCATCCTGGCCTTGCTGCTCCTCCCACGATCTAAGCAAACATTGGACCGCCCTTCCCCCTTCCCCCCAGGCAGCCAGGGCTCTGCTCGGCTTCCTCCAGGGCTCCGCTCACAGGTCCCCTTTACCAGGAGTTGCCACCATGCCCATCCCGGCATTCCTAATCCCCCGCCCGCTTTTTTTATCGAATTCACTGGCAGCTGACATACCATACGTCTCACCAGCGTAACTGTCCACTGCCTGTCTCCTCTCCACCGGACCCAGAATAGAAGCTCGATGAGGACAGGGACTTTGCTCTGTTTATAGAACATTTTGTGGCATGTTAACAGGCATTCAACAAATATTTGTGGAATGAATGGATATATGGCAAAGAAGTAGCAGAGAATACATGAATTTAGAAAAAAACAGTGATCGTGGTGGAACGGGCTGGTCAGAAAAGGCTCAGGTCCAAGAAGGCCACATAAGCAATAACAGCTAACACTTACTGGGCACATACTTCCCTCCAGGTACTGTTCTAAGTACTTGATATAAATTGTCTCTTGTAAGCTTCAAAATAAGTCCCACCCTGCTTGGCGTGGCTCAGTGGATTGAGCGCTGGCCTGTGAACTGAAAGTTTGCCAGTTCGATTCCCAGTCGGGGCACATGCCTGGATTGAGGCCCAGGTCTCCAGTTGGAGGCATGGGAGAGGCAACCATTCGATGTGTCTCTCACATGTTGATGTTTCTTTCCTTCTCTTTCTCCGCTTCTCTTTCTCCCTTTCTTCCCCTCTCTCTAAAAATAAATATAATCTTAAAAAAAAATACGCCTAGAATGTAGGTGCTAGCATGACTTCTGCTTTGCAGGTAAAGACATGGAGGGACAGGAGGTTAAGTGACACGCTTGAGATCTCATAAATAATTTGCACTGGGGCTGGAATGACAAAGCCAGGCTGTCTGTTTCCAGAGCTGTGCATGTAAAGACCAGGCTATATTCCCTCAGCCCTTAAGGATTTAGACTCAGTAATGAGAAAGGGGAAAGATAGTTCAAATATTTCAAGCGCAGAGTGAAAGGCAAGAATTTACAGGTTCATTCTGGAGAAAGTAAAGGGTCCAGTCTGGCTGGAGGGGAGCATTCACAGGTACCAGGGAGAGGAAGGAAGACAAGGTGGGGCCAGCTGGTGGAGGTCTTGATTGCCAGCCTGAGAAGCTTGGATTGCACTGGGAATTTTAATTGGGAATCACCGTGGATGTGTGATCAGAGGAGGAACAAAATAAAACGAGCAGTTCAATGGCTGCCAGCATGTGAATGGCCTTTGAAAATAAAGTACACAAAAGGAGTATTGGTAGGGTGAATGAAAAGCATTTTCATCACCAAGCCCAAACTACTCTGGATGTTATCATGTGCTATAAAAAGGTGGAAAGAGCCCTAGCTGGTGTGGCTCAGTAGATTGAGCACTGGCCCATGAACCAAAGGGTCACCAGTTTGATTCCCACTCAGGGCACATGCCTGGGTTGTGGGCCAGGTCCCCAGTAGGGGGCGTGCAAGAGGCAACCACACATTGATGTTTCTCTCCCTCTCTTTGCTCCTTTCCCTTCTCTAAAAATAAATAAATAAAATCTTTAAGGAAATTTTTTTACAAGGTGGAAATTTAGCTCAGTTATTCTCACCAACTTGCCTTGTCTCCATCAGATAAATTTAGATATCCAAGTCAACAATTAGCCATTGTTAACAGTGACGGCACCACCATGACCTGGTGTCATCCGCATACAGCCAAGGCTGCTTAGTGACAGGGATACATTCAGAGAAACTCATTGTTAGGCAATTTCATCCTCGTGTGAACATCCGAGAGCACACTACACCAACCAGACAGTGCAGCCTACTGCGCGCCCGGGCTGTATGTTAGAGCTTACTGCTCCTACACTGCCAACCTGTACAGCATGTCCAGTAGTACTGGGTACTGTAGGCAACTGTAACACAGTGGTAAGTACTTATGTATCCAAACACAGAGAAGACATAGTAAAAGTACTGCAGTATAAAGGATAAACATGGTGCAGCTGTGCAGGGCACTTACCAGGATGCCGCTGGTAGGACTGGAAGTCGCTCTGGGGAGTCAGTGAGTGAGTGGTGAGTGCATGGGAAGGCCTAGGACATCACTGTACATGGCTGTAGGCCTAATAAACACTGTACGTTAGGCCACACTAATTTAATTTTTTAGGGCGGGGGGGAGGCAGGGAGAAAGAGAGAGAGAGAAACATCAATGTGTGGTTGCCTCTTGCACACCCCGCACCAGGGACCTGGCCCACAACCCAGGCATGTGCCCTGACTGGGAATTGAACCAGCAATTCACTCAATCCACTGAGCCACAACAGCCAGGGCTGGCTACAGTACATTTTTTAAGAAATATTTTTCTTTCTTTGATAATAGGTTTACCTTAGCTTATTGTAACTTTTTTACTTTATAGTTAAATTCTTTTTAAGTTTTCAATTCTTTTGTAATATCACTTCCCTCAAAACACACATACAGCTGTCCAGAAATATGTCTTTATATTTTTATATTGACAGCATGAGTAATGATGCCACCACCCTCATGTTATAATGACGGCTGTGATGCCAGCAGGTGCCAGAAAATCTCCAGCCCCATCAGAATTTCACAGGACCACTGCCGTATGTGCGGCCATTGTAGATGAAGGCATCATTATTACAGCGGCACACGACTGTACCGCATTGCACGTCCTCGATATAAAGTAGTTCATTTAAGCTGCACAGCAGCCTGTGCAGCCTCAGTTCCAGAATGGCAAGGAAACACTAACGTCATCCACGCAAGGGCTCGATTTTCTCTGCAACATCTGAAGATCGCTGGGCTCCTGTCTGTTGAATCACACCTGCTTCTGAGAGCTGGGGGGACAGGCAGCACTGCACAACGCCTGTCCCCAACCCGAGGCCCACAGGGACCCTCAGGAGCTAGAAGAACAGCAGGAGCAATATCACTAATATCCTACAGGTGCTACGTGCTGCATATATTTGCAGAGGCAAAGATCTTCATCCATATAGAAACGTCATCCGGGAGAACTTAGTCTATTTTCTCCCCCTGCACTCAGCCTATTTCTACCGATTATTTTTTTCACGTGCCAGAAGTACAGGAAGGGAATTCAGGGGGAAATAAAACAATATTTATCGACTGTGGTTGTACGGCAGGCTCGTTATTCACATCATCTCATGTACTTCTTGCGACAACCGTGTGAGGTAGATTATTATTCTCAGCTTCAGCGCAGTAAAGAGGAACTGAGGCCAAACAGCCTAAGTAACTAACGTGCCCAAATTCACACCGGCCTGGCAGTAGCGGAACCTGGATGCCGAGGCAGGTTCGTCTGGCTCACGACTTCCCCCTATAATGTGCCCCCTGCACTTTTTCTCTCTGTCATCCTTTCCGTTAGTAGTCTCTAGTTGCAGCAAAATCGCTCTCCTGAGACAGCCTGCTTGGACAACTGCTGGCTGCGACAGACACTGCCTTGCACGTTAGCGGCTGGGCCAGGGAGGAGGTGAGCACACCCTGACACGTTAGGGACAGCATCCAGGATCTCCCGCCACCCTGCTCCCACGCCAGCCTCTAGGGAAAGCCTCCAAGGAAAGGGAAACCCGAGAACGTCGGCCCCCTCTTTTTGGGTCTGCTACTTTAACAAGAGCTCACGGCACCCGCAGTGTCCCTGGCCCCACTATATATGTTGCAGTGGGAGGCTGCTGGTAGAATGGGTGGGACCAGGACAAAGCAGGTGCCTCGGGTGTAAGGTACACCTTGACCTGGCCAAGTTCTGCTGCATGGACTGTCTCCCTCCCAGCTGGCAGCCCTGTAGGCTCGTTTGATTACATCAATATTTACAGTGCTGATATTTATGGTTCACAGGCTGGCATTCAGTCCACTGAGCCACACCAGCACGACTGATATTTTTCACATTTGCTAAGGAATGTCCTTCAGGGCATGTTGGGAACGTAGAAACCTTGTGTATAATGGACAACAATCACCATTAGAGACAGGTATTCCCAATCAGCTCAGCTGATTCCAGTAGGAGCTGAGAATCCAGTAGGAGCTGACACGGTGGGAGAAAAAAATAACTAAGACCTGGTGCCTACCTTAGAGGAGCTTTGATATGCATCTTAGTAGTTCACTGAGACTTCAAAACATGCCTGTGTTACACAACAAATTCTGTAAAACAGCAGAGCACAGTGGTTCCAAATTAAAAGTGTTCCACCACTTAAAAGCTCTACAGGCTTGTTAAGGGACAAAACCGCTCTGTGCTTCCATGTCCTTGTGAGTAAACCGAGGCAACCAGAGGCACCTGTTTCATGAGTCAGTGAGTACAGGCTTCTTATAGCAGGGCCTGGAGTGTAGAAAACATTCAATGAATGTTTATAATAACAATTATTGTTCTTTAAGCAATCAACAAATACTATGTCCCTGCCTGAGTCAAACCAGCTAGAAGTTTTATGGAAATTAGCACAGCAAGTCCTCATCTGTTCATTATTTCAAAAGTTGGAGTATATCTTTTTTTTTAGGCTGAGTTTTCTTCCTTTTTTGGTGGGAGGTTGGGTTGTAGCTTTACACGGAAACATTGTAATAGGTGACACTTGGTTCCCGGGCCATCAAAGTTGTGCTGTCACTTAGGACTTGGGTGTTTGCAGTTTAAAAACCGATTTAAGACCATTCGACTGTAATACAGAAAATAAATGGAATAGTGATTCAAAATATAATCAGCAGATTTTTTTCTCATCTTGACATTGACCCTTGAATAAAAATAAGTGGATTTAAAATGAATGAAAAGAAAAAAAGTATTTTATAACAGCCATTGACTCTCACATTTTCCACCACTGCATGTTTCACACCTGCGCTCCTGCAGGACAGACGCAGGTACCCAGCAGGCTCCTGCTGGTAGGTCATCTTTGTTCGGTACTGTTTGCTCACGTGATTTAATACCTTACTCTGTTTTCCCTTATTTTAATTTAAAAATGATAGAAAAATTGTAAATAGAGTGTGCAAACCCTGTTAATAGAACACAGTTGAGACAGTGATGACTCTCAGAGGAAACATCCCGAGTCTCAGTCGAATGCCTGCTGGTCCAGCTGTGAAGGAGAAGGAGAAGGAAAGGGAGAGACTACGTGCCCGGTATCATATTAGAAATATATATTTGAAGATTGCGAAATAAAATTTAAAATTTCGTTATCCATTTTGATTCCCTAGAAATGAAAACTCTCTTGGCATGTAAATTCATGTAGAGTACATAATCCAACTTTCTTACTTTTGATTTCCAGAAATGCTGTGCATAGGTGTCAGAGTAAAGGCTCCGCCAGGGCAAAGCCAGGAGGCACATAACCGGTGGTTCCCTTTATTGGCCAGCAGGGGGCACCATCAGCTCATAACTGCCAGGCTAAGGGCTCTAAAAGTGGGGGACCGCTGCTTTGAGCGCTGTCTAGACAAGGAAAAAACCACCTGTTGTTTAATACATTCATTCAGCACAAGGAAAAAACAACCTGTTGTTTAATACATTCATTCAGCATTCATTCATCTGGGACATTTGCAAATTGGTATTGTAACCTAGAGACCCCCACAGATTCAGGATGTAGTTAGGTGTTTGCTGTGTCACTAATATACTGGGTATACATGCCTTTATTTTTTAAAAGATGTTTATTCATTTACTTTTAGAGAGAGGGGAAGGGAGGAAGGAAGAGAAGGAAAGAAACATTGATTGGTTGCCTCTCGCACACATCCTGACTGGGACAGAGCATGCGTCCTGACTGCAACTCAAGCATGTGCCCTGATCCAGAATCAGGCTCGAGACCTTTCCCTTTGTGGGACCACGCCCATCAACTGAGCCACCCGAGTCAGGGCACTTTGTGTGCATGATTTTAGATGCAGTCTTGAGAGTGATTCGCATCTCCATTCTCTTAAGGGCATTATTCCAGTTCTGACGTGGCTCCAGTCGCTTTTATCTGCTGCAGCAGATTATCTAACCTTTACGCACTCTGGGACACAAATTTAAGAATCTGACCTTAGATTTTTATAAATCCTTAAATTCAACAGCTACACTTGCATTTATTTGGGTAGGTGCTATTATGTCAAGACAGGAATCACATTCTGGACTCAACCAAACCCTCAATCGAGAAAACGGCCTCCATTCAGCTGCACTGGGTTCCCACGACGCCATCTGCGGTGGGCACAGGTGGTGTTGCTGCATCGGGGCTGGGGGCCCCCATTCGCTCTCTCTGTCTCTCCATCTCTGTCTCTCGGTCTCTGTCTCTTTTTCTTTTTTACTTTTAGAGAGATGGGAAGGGAGGGAGGAAGAGAAAGCAGAGGGAGAGAAACATCAGTGTGTGCGATACAAGGGTTTGTTGTCTCTTGCTCACCCCTAACTGGGGACCTAGCCCCAACCCAGGCTCCTGCCCTGACTGGCCGTGACCTCTCCTTTCGCATGAGGGCGCTCAGTCCGCTGAGCCACACCAGCCAGGGCTTGCAGCCCTTCTCTTGTTCAGTGGTTTGCTCTTCCCTTTCAGCTCTCACCTCTTGCTAACAATCTCTTTTGTAAAGGTCTGAATTACTTTAAACCACATAAAGGACAACTGGGCTGCATGAGAAATGTTGGCTGGTAAGCTCGCACTGCTTCAGGAATCCTTCCTGGGGGACAGAAAGCTGGTGGGGACCTCCCATTCCAGTGTCTCATTCTCCCGATCACAGCCCGAAAACCCACTTGGACAGAGTGTGATGACTGAGTCTTATACTACCAAATTCCCAAGAGAATGATACAAAAAACAATAAATTGCAATTTATTAAATCCTAACGAACAAATGGGGCATCGGTGGAATGATGGAGCCTCATGGGTTAATGAACAGAGCTCTTGGGCTCTTGAGGTTATTTCAACAGACGGCAGCCTACGCTATTAATTGTGGGCTTTCTTGGTTTGTTTCTCAGTGGGTACATTATTTCCAAGTGTGAGGGACAGTTTCCTATAATGGCTTGTATATGCTAGAATACGCATATGACTTATTTTATAGTCACTTACCACACTGTATATCCCACATGGTGTTCCTCCCTGGTTGATATCCCCTGCTCCAAAGAGTAGGGAAGTAGCAGCATGCTATTAAGATAGGATAGGCTGTGCTGGGTAACAAACCAACCCTGAACTCTCAGTGTCTTAACACTATAAAGTTTTGTTTGTCCATCAGGCTGGTCAGAGGGTTCACCAGAACAGCTGTTCTCTAATTCAGGGACTGAATTCAGGGACTGGAGTTCTTCCTATTATGTGTGTTCAGCATCTTGGAACCTTCACTTCCAACTTTGCAGCTGGGATGGGGCCAGCCTGAAAGAGAGAGGTGTTTCATGCCACGGAGCCATGCCATGTAGTCTTCCTCTGCGCTCAAAAGGAAAATGAAATGGTCTGTTGAACACAATTGGCTGTGCCACAACCCTTCATTATTATTTATTTCTCTAAATACCTTTCCATTTCAATGCCACTTTCTTGTATTCTGTAAAATTTCTAGTAACAGGACTTCTGGCCAAGATGGAGGAGTAGGTGGACACACTGTGCCTTCTCGCACAACCAAAATTAAGGACAACAAAGATTTAGAAACAAAAAAAAACAACCCAATCAGAACTGATAGAAAATTGAACTGTATGGAAGTCCAACGATCATTCATCCAGACAAATAAGAGGGCCGGAGTCGCAGCAGGAAAAAGTAGAGGTTGGCAGACCCCGGGCACGGGGTGGCAACTGTGCAGACCCAGTGAGGCCATGCAGGGCGGCTGGCTGAACGGGTGGTTCCACATTGGGGAAGCAGCAGAGGGGACTGGAATCTGAGAGAGAGCAGAGCAAGCACCATTGTTCCCTCTCTGACCCCTCCCTCACATACAGAGTCACTACCCAGCAACTGGGGTGCCCCGCCCTGAGGAACACCTAAGGCTCCCCACCCTTCACTATGTAACAGCCGCGACCAGACCAAAAAAAGAAAGAAAGAAAGAAAGAAAAAATCCCAAAAATGGCTCAAATGGAAGAACAAATCAAAGCCCCAGAGCCAATTCCTCTAAGCAATCAAGAGATAGCCAACCTATCAGATGCACAGTTCAAAGCCCTGGTGATCAGGATGCTCACAGAATTGGTTGATTTTGCTCACGAATTAGATGAACAAATGAAGGCTACACTAAGTGAAATGAAGGAAAACGCACAGAGAACCAATAGAGATGAGAGGAAAATTGGGATTCAAATAAATGGAGTGGACCAGAAGGAAGAAACAAACAACCAAACAGAAAACAAGGAAGAAACAAGAATTCAAAAAAATGAGGAGAGGCTTAGGAACCTCTGGGACATCGTTAAACATCCCAACATCCGAATGATAGGGGTCCCAGAAGGGGAAGAAGAAGAGCAACAAGTGGAAAACTTATTTGAACAAATAATAAAGGAGAACTTCCCCAATCTGGCAAAGGAAATAGACTACCAGGACATCCAGGAAGCTCAGAGAGTCCCAAAGAAGTTGGACCCAAGGAGGAACACACCAAGGCACATCAGAATTATATTAGCCAAGGTTAAAATGAAGGAGAGAATTCTAGAAGCAGCAAGGCAGAAGGGGACAGTCACCTACAAAGGAGTTCCCATCAGACTGTCAGCTGATTTCTCAAAAGAGACCTTCCAGGCAAGAAGGGGCTGCAAAGAAGTATTTGAAGTCTTGAAAGGCAAGGACCTACATCCAAAATTGTTTTATCCAGCAAAGCTGTCATTTAGAATGGAAGGGAAGATAAAGTGCTTCTCAGATAAGGTCAAGTTCAAGGAGTTCATCATCACCAAGCCCTTATTATATGAAATGTTCAAGGGACTTACCTAAGAAAAAGAAGATAAAAATATGACGGTAAAAAGACAGCAAACTCAGAGATATTAGCAACCACACCTAGAAGAAGAGCAAACTAAGCAAACAGCTAGAACAGGAACAGAAACACAGAAATGGAGGTCACATGGAGGGTTAGCAACAGGGGTGTGGGAGGAGGAGAGGGGGGAAAAGGTACAGAGAATAAGTAGCATAGACGGTAGGTAGAAAATAGACAGGGGGAGGGCAAGAATAGTGTGGGAAATGTAGAAGCTAAAGAACTTATGACACATGGACATGAACTAAAGGAGGGAATGTGGGTGGGAGTGTGCAGGGTGGAGGGGAATGATGGGGGAGAAATGGGACAACTGTAATAGCATAATCAATAAAATATATTTAAAAAAATTTCTAATAACAGGTAGAAATGAAATAAAATTTTTGCATCCTTGTGACATTATCAAATACATTTTAACCTACATAAGTATGTTAATCTACATGAGATTTCACTTAACCTAGAAGATTATTCCAACTATAAACCACTCTCCACAGATGGAAAAACGCTGACCCCGCTCCCCCTCCCCCTGCCCTTCCCACCTGTAGACTGAGGCCACATCATGGTTAGAACCTGCCCCCACTTGTAGGGTCTGGCTTCTGTACAGTTGCAAAGCCTTAACTGTCCTATACACCACAAATGTTCCCAAATTCCTAGCAGATATTAATCCTTGGGATTCATAAATGAGAAATTAGAATTCCCAAGAATTCTGGAAACAGTAAGTCTTCTTAAAATACAGCCAACATTCTTCCTACTCTTTATTCACTGTTTTGGGTATCCGAAACAAACTTGTTGAATGATTAATAACTATTAAGTTTGGTAGTGTTTCAAGGAACTGAAGCCTATAGCAAATATTCAAACACTGAGGAAGCATGAATGAACATTCATCAATATTATTTGAATAATGTAACATTCAGATATACCAGCAAGGTTAACAGCATTATCCGAAACCACGTATGGAAATTGCCAACTTGAGCATTTACCTCGCTCCCCTGATGAGTTATTTCTTGTAACACCACTCACAGGATTTGCCCAAGGTGGATCGTGCACAGAAACATGTCGATATTTGTTTCACTTGCGAGGATGACTCACTGTTGCTGCAGATGGGGCCTCAAATGCAGGCTTATAACACAGAACTGCTGCGATCGACACTGACTGATTGGATGGTGACCACCTCTCCCAAGTGCCAATGTGAGCCTTCAGTGCCCTGTGTCAGCAAAACATGGAGAGCCATTCCAGCACAGACACAATAAGTCAAGGCAGATGCCATGACCCTGGCCTTAGGACCACCAACAGCAACCTGTCTGCGAGCTCACTCTCTTTGACCGCCAGGCCTCTGTCCGCTGGGGCTGGCTTCGAGGAGCCCTTTGCCTTTATCCTCTTTGCAATATTAACTAGTTCCTACTTCCTTTCCAAGACCTCCCGAACTCTGAATGCTGCTCCGCTGTCATGATCTCTAGCTGTTTCTTCTCATACTTTGCCCAGTCATCTCCCTGCCTCTAACCCTAACCCATCTCTGCTTGCCCCCCAGACCTGAGAACTGCCGACTCCCATTGCTATGGATGCCCTGGTGACATGCAGATGTTGATAACCTCGGCTCACCAATGCAGGCCTTAAAGAGAAATACATACATAAACATATCTTAAGTCTATATATTGAGATAAAATGCTTCATATGTCATCTCAATCTCATGACACCTCTGAGAGGCAAGAAGATGGCAGACATTGTTTTCTTCACCTTAGGATGAGAAAAGCTGATGTATATGGAAAGTGCGATAAATGTAAATACATCAACATTTAATAGGGTTGGACTGGAACCAGTTTTCCATTTCATTCTTTGAATAGATATGTGAATGCGTACTGGGTGCCAGGCATCGAATGCAGCTTTCTGTCATGGCTCCATATTTCCTAGGAGGAAATGCACTTACATCAGTAGAGAAGGGTAGCATTCTGTTAGGATATTGCAAACAGATATTCATAGAAGGAGGGTACAGAGGAAGCCCTGGCCGGTGTGGCTCAATTGGTTGAACTGTTGTCCTGTAACCAAAAGGTTGCGGGTTTGATTTCTGATTAGGGCACATACCTAGGTTGTGGGTTTGATCCCCAGTCCAGGCATGTACAGGAGGCAACCAATCAATGTTTCTCTCTTGCACTGATGTTTCTCCCTCTCCCTTCCTCTCTAAAAGCAATGAAAAAAAAGTGCCCTTGGGTGAACGTAACAAAAAAAAAAAATCTAAAAAAGGGGGCGCGGTTAAAGAGGAAGAATCTGTGTTGGTCGTATGTTATTTAGAAAGCATTAGTCATGTCTGGGCACTTTCATTAATTGTTTCTTAATAATTAATGCTAAGAGCTACTCATCCACCTTCACAGTCCAGAGAGAAATGCATGGGGCACAAGTCAGAGATGCTGACTTGAAGTGCTTCCCAGTTGATAAAGTGCTTTTACTTTCATGTCCTCTAATATAATCCTCACAGTTTTCCAAGGGAATAGGGCCAGAATGATCCTTATTTCATAAATGAAAGCAAGACAGGGGGCGGGGTGGAGGGGCGCATAAAATGAGATCCAAGGACAAATGGACTCTTTCACTCTGGATGAATTGAAACAGAATTTGTAGAACCCATCTAGGGGTCAGAAATGAGGCAAGGAAGTGATTGTGATGGAGTAGTCCCAGATTTAATTTTACCCAAATGACAAAACAAGACAGTTAAATTAATCGTGCGGTGTCATTGAGAAATCCACCCCAGGTTTTGACAATGCAGAAAAGGGGAGATGGGGGGGCAGGGCAGGGGGCGCTGCATAGGTAGCGTCAAGCTGGCAGCCCCTCTTGTGTTTACCGTTGTGTTTATTACCACAGGGAAGCTTCGGGACAGCCCAGGCTCGGCTGCACGACGTAGCCCTCTCGTGAGCCGGGCTACATTATCTACACGGAGCGGAGAGTGTGTGTAGTTCCAGAAACCCCTGTGGTTAGCAAACCAAAGAGCAGCGAGGGTGGTACCGAGCCTGCCAGTGGGAGGCAGTGCAACGTTGTGATTGAGAGTTTGGGACACCGTACAGCTGGAGTTCAAAATCTGGCTCCGTTACTTACCAGTGGTGTGACTTCAACAATTTAGTCATCTCCTCTGTGAGTCCAGCTCCTCATCTGTAAAAGGGTTAAGAATGGCGCCAGCCTCAGAAGTTGTTGTGGGTAGGAAGGGTGGCAGGATATGTCAGCCCAAAATAGGCCCCTTTGGCATAAGGATTATTTTGAGCTAAAGGCATTTAAAAACACAGCAGGTACAAGAAGGGTGCTCCGACTCTCCCCCTTTTCTTCCCAAAAAGCAGGAGATAAAATTCCTTTATGGAAGATGCCCTTCCTACGCCAAGATGAAAGCAAACTTCTTGTCATTGAGGGCAGGAAGTTGAAGGTGAGGGAACTTTGTACAAACAGATTTTTTTTTTAATGCTGGACATTCTGTTTGGTTTTTTTCCCCCCAAAGACTTTATTTACTTATTTTAGACAGAGGGGAAGGGAGGGAGAGAAACCCCAATATGTGGTTGCCTCTTGTGCACCCCTACTGGAGACCTGGCCTGACCTGCAACCTAGGCATGTGCCCTGACTAGGAATGGAACCCTGGACCTTTTGGTTTGCAGGCTGGTGCTCAATCCACTGAGCCACACCAGCCAGGGCCAAATAGATCTTGATAAAATAATTTTTATCTTCCTCTAGCCTTTCCCACAATCACCTTTCCTCGTTCAACCCAGTATAACAGCATTTCAGGTTTGCCACTGTTTTGGGTCTTCATTTCTCTATAAGGGCTCCCACGTCACATAAAACCTATATTACATAAATGTATATACTTTTCTCCTGTTAACCTGTCTTATGTCAATTTAATTCTCAGGCTCAGAAAAGGTTAAGAGAGGAAAGGTAAAATTTTGCCTCCCCTGCAAGGATTAAATAAGATAACAACGAATCTGAAACACATCAACACAGAAAAATGTTTACTATTACCTACTAAATATGTGCCTATATATGAATGTAAATACCGTCCCCATAGAAGCTCCTGCTATTATAAGGTATAACCACCAGGGGGAGCATAAGACAGCATCAAATTTAGGTCTCAACTACACCAGTCCACCAGTTTAAGTAAAGCAAGCCTGACTTTAAACCTTGGGGAACTTGTCGGCATCTAGAAAAGAGGAAATGAAGAGGGAGGGTTATGATAGGATTTGGGTTTCTGTTAGATGATTTTGAGAAGGGTTTGGCAGAGAGAGGATTTCTCTGAAGTGGGTGCCATCAGAAAGTGGGGGTGATTCGGAGACTTTTTATCAAGGAGCCCGCAGAAATGGGATCCAGACAAAACTCTCATTGATGAAGCAGCAGCAGTTGCTCCTGTTAGCCAGGAGAGAGGAATTGGGCAGAGGGCCCTCACTAGACCTTGCTGTTCTGTGAAATGGGTTGGTGTCTATGGCCATACCACCCGGAACACGCTGGGTCTTATCTGAGATGGTTTGTGTTTGGTGGGTGTTAAACCGGTCCCTTGCTGACAGTTGTCAGTCTTTTTTTCTTTTCACCTGCTCCGTATCCACAGATGGGAAGGAGCAGTGGCCAGCGGGAGCACCCGGGGAAGACATCCCTCAGGAAAGCGCTGGCACAGTGATTAAATTCTCAAGCATGGCCTCGGACAGCCCTGACTCTGCCTGCCAGCTCTGCCACTCACTGGCTGTGTGACCTTGAATAAGTTACTTAGCTTCTCAGTGCCTGTTTCCTCATTTCTAACACAGAGATAAAAAGAGGACTTGTTTTGGAAACCATGTTATCTAAGTGCGATAACATATGTAAAACAGTGCCTATTGCACAATAATCATTTCGTTTACACTATCTGTCCTGTTTATCATTTGCCCTTCTCCAAGTAAACCACCATGGGCTCTGGAAACCCAGCCAGAGGGCTGAAGAATCAAACAAGATTTGACTTCCATAAAACTTGTATTGATAGAAGGAGCTCAGGAAAAGAGCTAGTGGGTTGTCTTTCATTTCCGATTTGTCAAATTTTTAAAGAATATTCCAGACCTAGTAAGAAGAGACTTGTAGTCAAACAGATTATTGCAAGGGGGGGAGGAACTATTGCAGTAGGAGAATGCTGTGACCTAAAGGTCTGCATGCATCTCAAGAGTGAGGCAAAGAATTCTGTTGTAGACAAGAATAAACAAGGCTGGAGAGAATCAGGCATAGGGGAGTGGAATGAACAAGTGGCCTGAGCTGCTAGATGGTCAGTCAGAGAATGTTGGACCCTGAGGCCAGGCTATTCTCGAGGGGCTGTGTGCCAGCTCAGGCTAAGGGCAGGATGGGTCACAGCTCAGGGGCCTGGAGGAAAAAGAAACTTAACCATAGTCTGGTTAACAGCATATTGTTGGAACTGATCAGAGGGGCAAGCAGTTCATTTATGAAGCAAATAAAGGGATTTGAGGGGTCTGGGTCTAGTCTAGTCACAGGTAAGCGAGGGTGAGTCCTTCCTAAATCCTGTGGGAAAGGGTGGGTCTTCACAGTGGGCCCTTTGCCAGAACACCAAGGGTTGTGGGGGACTCCTTAATCCCTGTTACTGTTTTCCAGGCTCACTGGGGTCACTCAGGTAAGATTCAACATCATCAGGTTGCAAATTATATGTCTTGCGTTTCTCAAAATGTTGTGCTTCAGATAAAAGATAAAATTTGGGCTTTAATGTGACCTGAGAGGTTCTGGAGTCTTACACAGATGTGTAGGTCCCCAAGGAAGAGGGGCCAGGGCTTGTTCATTGGTACCTTCCTTGCCAAACCAGACTGTTGGGAACATACTCACTTGTTGCGTAGCTCTTGCATTTCTTCTGACTTACAAGTGAATCAAGAAGAAATAAAACTTAAATGAAGCGACATCAGCACAGATGTTGAGACTGCATTTTAGTTTAACCCCTATTGACAGCCTAGCTCTCTTTCTGGGGTGCCTGTGTCAGCCTCAGGCTCGGCCCTAAACGAGACTGCTCACTGGCCTGCTTCCCCCGCAGAGTGCCTCGCCTGCCGCCTGCCCGGGGAAGACCCAGTGGTTTCCTGTGTTCCTTACTCTGCTTCCCTTAAATAAATTTGAGCATTTTGCTTGCGTGACGGGGCTTTCTAAGCCAGTTTGCTCCTAGAATACCTCCCGCCTTCTTTCTTCCTCTTCTTTTCTTTGCCTTTGGTCCTGTGATCCGTACCACCTGCTCTGTGTGCTGGGAGCCAGCCTGGATCTGCATTTGCCCCTGAGTGATGAGTGCCCCCACCCATGGACACTGTCATTAAACATTCCTGCCAGGCTCTGAGCCAGCAAGCTTTGGTTGGCTTTCCCTTCCCAGATCCAAGGGAACGAAGCCATCAAGGACACGCTGATGATTGGTACTCATTCTGAGGATCCGGGGAAATGCTCAGCATCCGTGGGGAACGAGGAGCAGCAGCCAGTGGACAAGAAGGACAACTGGGGCCTGGGTGCAACATCTTTCCCTCCAACTCGCCCTCCCTGCCCAGCCCCTTCCCTCTTTCCCCAAGCCAA
The DNA here is from genome assembly GCA_039655065.1 of Glossophaga mutica. Taxonomy (NCBI): domain Eukaryota; kingdom Metazoa; phylum Chordata; class Mammalia; order Chiroptera; family Phyllostomidae; genus Glossophaga; species Glossophaga mutica. Next base: position 39,247,953 of record CM077304.1, on the reverse strand, counting down.
TGCCCTCTCCCCTTCTTAAAAATGAACCCCCAAACTGCCTGTTCTGAAAGAAAGGAAGTGAATCATAGAGTCCTGGAACTGGAAGGAACTTGAGGGAGTTGTCTAATCTACCTCTTTCATTTTAACATACTGTCACTCCACGTTGGGAAATCTAGCTCTAGCCCTTTTTCTTTACATCTTGGAAGATTCTAATTATGCATTTTCCCAGGAGTGGACGAAAAGAAGTCACTTTCTATCCGTTGGCCTCTTTCCTGCGCCTAGAGGCTGCTTCTTGTAGTAGGGAAGGGTATTTTGTAGCACTTCCAAGGAGAAACAACGAAGCACTTAGAAATATCCTTGCATGCAGGGCAAAAAAAAAAAAAAAAGGAAAGCTGAGTATGAACCATGGGTAAAGCCATAATACTCTTACAGGGATCATTACTATGAAATAGTGGCGGCGGGAGCGGAATATTTGGTCAACAAGGCGGTGCACTGCACCTCTCACTGACACCTCAGGTCTGCAGAGGATCCCTGTGATGGGGCAGGAGAAGACGGGCGGCTGTGATGTCTGCAGCTACGTCTTGAACAGAGTACTCCCATTTCCCTTGCCCCCTCTCTGTCCTGTGCTTCCTGTGACACTGACTCTACACAGGGATGGAACACGTGGCCCAACTTCAGCCAATCAGCGCATACCCCCAACTCCCACCAATCCCCCCCACCCCGCCCCACACCGTCACTGTGACCGGTTCAGAAATGGGCGCAAGTTCCAAGATGGTCCAACTGTTGGATCCCAGGACTTGTGTGGTGGCTCCCTAGAAGAATGTCTCTCTCCCTCTCATTGAACTTGAACCTAACAGACAGTGAGGCTGGAGCTGCTGCTTCAACCAACGACTCAGACCTGGAGGACAACAGCACACAGAAGAAAGCAGAGTCAGCCGAGAAGCGGAGGACTCCGTGTCTCCTGCACGTGGTTTGAACCCCGAGTCAGGCCTCCGCCGAAACCAGACCTCATTGTCATGTGCGAGTCTATTCCCTTTCACCTTGATCCACTTTGAGTTGGTTTCTATCACTGGATACTCAGAGTCCTACCTGAGAGAATTAGTATTACTATCACAGGATAGGTGCCCAGGAGGGTTTTCAGATGAATTTATGAATCAACTGAAGGGGTTCAGAACAGACCTCCCCAAGATGTGCCACTTTGGCCTGTGAATTACTATGAGCTGAAGGCAACCGAGACCCTGTGAGTTGAACGGAAACTTTTGCATTTGGAACCTTGCCCATAATAATAGTAATCACTAGAGATAACTTTATGACCTATCTACAGGGCAGGGCAAACTTCCAGTTACTGGACATCTGCTCGCCCTGTCATCCTGTGAATGCCCTTCCTCCTCTCTGAAGCCTCACGGTGCCTCACCTCCTGCTGAGCTCAGGGTGTCACATAAACCTCATCTTACCTTTGTGTCTCTGAACCTCTTATGTATGTAAGGTTCCATTATGGAATATATAGTTAAATTTGGTTATTTTCTCTTGGTAATTTGATTAGTAGCCCAGCTAGAAGAACCCAGTGTGGAGAGAAAACTTCTTCCTCCCCCACAAGCATGTGTTGGTCTTCAATGTACCATGCAGGTATCCACATGCATTCCAGTCCTCGGTTTCTTCCTCCCGGTGACTTCAAAGAACTTCATGTGTTTCCATTCAAAGTGGGTAAATGGTAGCTATTATTTTTGTATGAAGAGGAGCAGGGCTTAAAGTTGGGGGGAGCAAGAAGGAAGAAGGAAGCAAACTAGAGGTAATGAGGATGAAAAAAATTAGTGGAGGACTCCCAAAGTAAGTGGTTACCTTCTGAGAAGCGAGCCAAAAGTAAAAATCCCTCCGAAGTTGAAGACTATTGCTGTCCCTTAAGTGAAGAAACTAAGAACCAGTACAGAGAGCAAAATCCTCCTAAGCCTTGCACCTTGAAAAGCACAGAATTTTCAAGACCCTGCAAATGGTATGAACTGATTCAAATCTGCTAGAATTGCTTTTGCCAGCATTTTGGGAAAACACTTAATTTTTGACCCTTGTTCCAAATACCTTATTACTAAGTAACTATCACAAAATCCTGTGGCTTAATACAAGAATTTATTTTGCATGCGCTTCTGCGGGTGAGGAATTTGGGAAGGGCTGGACTGGGCAGTTTGCCGGCCTGGCCTCACATGGGGCAGCGAGGTCTAGATGCTACACGTTCAAGTGGTGTGTTTGCTCACATAGCTGGTAGCTCAGTGCCCCTGGGATTTCTCGTCGTCCACCTGGGGCCTCAGACCTCAGGGCTTCTGCATGTGGCTGCAGTTTCTCACCGCACGGCGGGGGGGGGGGGGGGGGGGGGGATGTTCAGGATAGAGGCCCTCCGTAGAAACAGGAAGTAGATGTTACCAGGCCGATTCAGGGTTTTACCTTTTAAATAGATGCAGTGTAACTATTGCCAAATGTTATTGGTCAAATCAGTCACAGGACTCACCCAGGTTCAGGTGGGGGGGGGGGGAGTGCAAAGGTCGCATTGCCAAAGAGCGATGAGTTCGGAAGAGATACTGTTGCAGTCTTCTAGAGAACGTCCCATCTGCCACATCTGCCACATCTGCCACGGCCCATACCTTCTTCTTAGGAATTTATAGCACAGAAATGATGCAAAAGAAAGTATGAAAACTTTTGTAACAGCGGCAACAAAGAAAGTGGAAACAACCTACATGTCTACTAATAGATAAATGACTAAGTAAATTGCCCCATAATAACACATGTGTTCCAACTCCCAGAAATACAAAGCCACAATAATTAAGATTATAAAACAACGTGAGCAAATGTTGCTATAAAAGGAAAAAGTAAAATTAAAATCACGTGCCCTAAGATGATAATTATGTGAAAACCTGCATGCATTTGGACGAAGTCTGGGAGGCAATATGTAGAAATGAAGATAATTGCATTAAGCTGGTAAGATTATGCTTGCCTTCCATTTCCCTCTTTATTGTTATAGCTTCAGAAAAAAATGGAAATTAGGAGAAAATAAGAGAAGTAAAGCTTTGTCAGTGCTCAGATCTTGGCAGGGACTTGTACTGAATAAGTGCAGGGGAAACGAAGGGAACCAGTAGCTGTCTCTGTAATTCACTCAGGTTTGAATAGACCACCAGGTCCAAGGATCCACAGATACTCTGATTTATAATTAACCTTCTGCTTTGACCGCCTCATCTTTGGAATGCCGATTGTCACGGAAGCAATAGTGAATTGTGTTAGTCTTGCTCTGTGCCTAAGACTGTTCATGATATAACACTGAAAATACTTTAAAAAGCTACTATGACACATAAGCATAAGGTGATATTTTAATCTTTTTCATAATGATTCCATCTTATCCATGGTTTCTAAAATTGTTGCTGGAATTTGGCCTGGAAATTTATCCTGGAATGCTCTAGTGAGAACTAGATTAACTCCGAGCCCCTGTTCACAGCCTCTGTGTGCCTGGGGCCTCTGTGTGCCTGGGGCCTCTGTGTGCCTGGGGCCTCTGTGTGGAGGTGAAGTGGCTGTGTAGTCTGGGAGAGTCTATCCTGACAGAACAGCAAGCAAAGTCCTGGAATAGCCTTGAATTTGCCCTGGGTCCTAAAGGCCAAGGACCAGCCCTCCTGGGACTGACACTCACAACTATGGGTGACCTTCAGCCCTTCACAATCAAACACGACCTTTGAACAGGCATTGCTTTCCAATATTACTTTATCTTGCTAGTCATTATCGTGGGGTGTTTTTGGGAAGGGGGGGTGCTTTTTAAAGGATTTACTAAGGAATGTGAAAGAAAGTACAGTAAAGCTCAAAGTCTGCAGAAATTCTGATTAAATAATTGTAAAAACGAATTTTTAAAAAGATCTATCTGGTTAGTTGACCACTAGTTGTGGTTATATAGTTAATGATTAGAGAAAACCTGGAAGAAGGAAGGGTTTAGATAATGTCCTGGTAAATTATTTTGATTTAATTCAATTGCCTTTTGGCAAGTGAAAAAAAAAGAAGTCTATCTACTAGTTTATAAAAGCAGCTACTGATGTTATTAGAATAATGTTCCATATTTCTAGGATTTGTTATTAGAATTACTTTCCATATTTTTTTCCTGAAATTGGTGGGGTTTTTTAAACAAATGTTTATCGACCAGTCATTATGTGGCATTATCCTGTATTTTATAGGTATGAACAAACTTCATTCTTAGTAACCCACCATGTAGCTCCCATTGTCACCAAGCTCATTTTACAGAAGAGGACAGAAGCACAAAGAGATTAAGAAACTCGTGCATGATAACCAGCTGGTGACTGAGCCTAGTCAGGACTCAGCCCACGTAGTCTGGTCTCAGAGTCCTAAGTACCAAATTTTTCGGACTGTAAGATGCACTGGACCATAAGATGCACCTAGGTTTTAGAGGAGGAAAATAGCGAAAAATTTTTGAAGCAAAAAATATGGTAAAATATGTAATAACATGAATAACATAGGCCGCCTGCCCCCCTCCACACACAGCGACCCAGGTAAGCTACGTTCAGACTATAAGACACACCCCCATTTCCTCCCAAATTTGTGGGGGGGGGAGTGCATCTTATAGTCCAAAGAATGGTAACTCCTATACTGTGCTCCCTGGGTTAGAGTTCCATTAGAATTCCATTGTAACAAATATAGCTACAAAGATTCTCTAATAAAATATTTCCATATCTAGGTGTGTGCTTTTTGAGCAAGTTGCAGTAAAGAGTTCTATACTCAAAATAATTCATAAGCTTTTCCTACTTTTGTTCATACAACTGTATGCTAGGAAAGATGCCATAATTTGCAATCTCCAACTGCCAGTGAGTCATGATAGCAATAGGTAAAATACACTGAACCTTTGTGTGGTGGGTTTGTGGATTTCCTTGGTTACCTTCTGGTGACCCATCCCCATGAAACACTGTTGTTGGTATTTGTGCCCCTGTGTAGTCCCTTGAATCTGGGCTGGCTATTGACCAATAGGAAATGGTAGAAGTGATGCTGTGCTAGTTCTAGGCTTATGTCTTTTACTTTTAAAGATTTTATTTATTTATTTTTAGAGGGGAGGGAGAAAGAGAGGGAGAGAAACATCTATGTGTGGTTGCCTCTCTCGCTCCCCCCAGTGGAGACCTGGCCCACAACCCAGTCATGTACCCTGACTGGGAATCAAACCAGCAGCCCCTTGCTTTGCAGGCCAGCACTCAATCCACTGACCCATACCAGCCAGGACAGGCTTATGTCTGAAAGAACAGTAGCTTCTACTTGCTGTTCTTGGGAGCACTTTGCTGCCATATAAGAAATCAGCTATAGAGACCATGCAGAGGCCAGGTCGAGAGGAAGAGGGGAGGCCAGTTGAGCCCACCCCTTAGCCAATCCGCCAGCTAATTGCAGCTACACAAGTGACTACTTGCAAGACCAATGGAAAAGTCCCTCAGCAGAGCCCAGCCAAGATAAACAGTTGTTTTAAATCACTGAGTTTTGGGGTAGTGTGTTATGCCACAATAGATAACTGGAGCCCCAGGTGACTTTGCTTTTTTTTAATGCACTCATTCTGAAATATTTATTGAATACCTACTGTGCATCCGTTCTAGAAACTGGATATATGCTGAAAATTAACAATTAAACAAATAAGTAAATAATGTTTACTCTGAATAAAATATAGCTAAGATAAAGAGTGCTTAATGAGAGTGGCTATTTTAGATTAGAAGGTCAAAAGTCCCTTCTAAAGAGGTTCCATTCAAGTTAAGATCTGAATGATCTGCAAGGAGCCAACTACCCCAAAATTAGAAGGCAGCAAGTTCCAGAGGGAGCAGACAAGGCAAAAGACTCTGAGGTCGGAAGGGCTCGGCAGGTCTGCAAAGCAGAAGCCTGGGTGGACCACGGTGAGTGAGGGGTGGAGGGGTGAGGAAATGCAGTCACAGAGGTAGGCAAGCACTAGACCTTGTTTAGGGCCATGGTGGAGTTTGGATTTTATTCTACGAGTCATGGGAAACCATTGCAGTGTTTTACACAATGGAGTGATATGCTATAATGCGAGCTCTTAAAAAGATGGTTCTGGAAGGTGTGGAACGAAAACTACAGAGGCAGCAGAATGCCCTGGTGGAAACTTCCCACCCATCAGAGGTATTATTGGTTAGGCAACTCTCGAACTAGTCCAGGAAGTAAGTGAGAATGGCTCAGACTAGGGAGGCCGCTCTCAGTGTGGTCTTGCCGGCTGGGCGGTTCCTCAGAGAGCTGAACACGGAGCTGTCATACGGCCTAGCAGTTCTACTCCGGGGGTATGCCCGGCAGAATTGAAAACACATGCCCATACCACCCAGGTTCACAGCAACCTGACTGCTAATGGCCAAAAAGTAAAACAAGCCAAATGTCCATCAACTGATGAATAAATACACTGTAACATACCCATGCAATGGAATATTATTCAGCCCTACAATAAATGAAGTACTGACACATGCTACGGCATGGAGGAATTTTGAAAATAATAAGCTAAATAAAAGAAGCCAGACAGAAAAGACCGCACATTGTATGATTCAGTTTTTATGAAGTGTCCAGAACTGGCAAATCTATAGAATAAGAAAGTAGATTAGTGGTTACCAGGTGCTGGTGTGAGGAAGAACGGGTCATGGCTGACAGGGAGTGACAGAAACGTTCTGGAGTTTGGTAATGGCGATTTTGCACAACTTTGTGAACATACTAAAAACACTGAACAGTATATCTTAAATCGATAAAGTTTTAGGTATGTAAATTACGTCTCAGTTTTCAAAAAAATGTTAAAAATTATGGTCTAGGGGACTCTTGGAATCCCTGAGACAGAGCCTAGCGGTTGCAGACTATATTTATAACTACAGTGGGACCTTATTTGCCTTTCTTATTCTCATTCTTTCATGAGCGTTCAGCAGAGTTTCCCAGCGGCTACAGGACACGTGACACCACAGCAGCCTGAACGCAGAAGTAGCTGTGAAAACCCAACCTCTTTTCAAAGCCAGACATCGAGGGGATCAGCCCAAAGAAAAAGAGAGAGAGAAAAAAAAGGAAACCAAAGCAACGCCACTCTTCTTTTTAAATTTTGTGGGGAAAATACGGTTACTTTAAAATACATATATATTATTTATATCAATATGCTATGGGCTCATTACTTTTTAATGAATACATAAATATTTTAAATGTGTTTCAGCTCTGATTTCAAATACTGATGATAAATGTTAATACAACCCACATAAACAATGGTCTTTGGAGTCCACAGCGGTTTCAGAGAGTGTAAAGGGATCCTGAAACTGAAAGTTTGAGGGCAGTGATGGAGGGGGTACGCAGTGGTTGGGTTTAAGACCTATTTGAAGGTTGACCCCCTCACTGCGGGGTTAGATGTTAGTGTTAAGGGAAAGAAAAAAGTCAAGAATGACTTTTGGTTTGGGGCCTCAGCAAACGTGGATGCAGTGTCCTGGGCTGGTACAAGGAGAACTGCGTGAGGAGGAGGATTGTAGAGAAAATCAAGTCCTGTTTCAGAAATTCAGACATTTAGACATTGAAAGATGATCTCATTCAATCCTCCAACCGATTCAATGAGTTAGATATATATTTTTTAAGTTAGATATTTTTTTAAGATCTGTATTTATTTAGTTCCAGAGAGAGGGGAAGGGAAGGAGAAAGAAAAGGAGAGAAACATCAGTCAGCTGCCTCTCACATACCTCTGACTGTGCCAGGAATTGAACTGGAGACCTTTTGGTTCACAGGCCAGTGCTCAATCCACTGTGGCCAGAGCTTGAGTTAGATATTTTTTTTAAAAAGATTTTATTTATTTATTTTAGAGAGAGGAAGGGAGGGAGAAAGAGAGAAACATCAATGTGTGGTTGCCACTCGTGTGTCTGTTGGGGGCCTGGCCCACAACCTAGGCATGTGCCCTGACTGCAAATCAAACCAGCGACCCTTTGGTTCACAGGGCAGCGCTCAATCCACTGAGCCACACCAGCCAGGGTTTGAGTTAGATATTATTAATATCGTCATTTTACAGTTTACCTAGGACACAGGTGATGGATTCTGATCTGAACCAGGCCTGACTCTGAAGTCCACATTCACCCCAGTAGCCCTAATTAAATTCAACTAAACTCCCAAACGACAGTAAATAATGAAGGGACTTAGGTAAAGGTGTTACTTAAAATATTTAACAATCACTTTGGTACCCTGTGGAGGCCACAGTTGCCACAGTAGACACTAGGTTATATGAGGGATAGCAGGCTGGCCAACCAGGGTGAGGGGACAAAATGGTCACCAAGCATCACCCACTAGGGTGCCAGCAGAATTGCCCACCAGAGCCCAGTACTCCTTTGGCCCAGGGCCAGAGAAGCCAGGGGTTGGGTGTGGGGAGAAGGTGGCTAGTTTCTACCTTTTAAGAAGAATTTTAATATTTTAACAGTGAGTGCAACAATCAGCCATGAAGTTAGGAAAGAGGATGTCAAAATGTTTCTCCTTCCATCCTGGACTCAGAGAAATTATTTTCAAAAGCAAAGAGGTTAAGGTTTAGTTTTGCTGTTTCTTAACTTGCAAACAATCAAGTGGCTTCATTTCTAATCCTTGGATAAAACCAATCAACCAAACTAATGTATCAAATGTGGGAATGTGATTTATAAGATATATTTACTTGAACATAATTTCAACACAAAATAGTACATGAAAATATACTTAAACTACAGTCTTTTATTTTTTAAAAATATATAACTTTGTTATATATTTTTCCATTACCACTTAGTCCCCTTGTAGCCCCTTCCAAACGACAATGTTTTCTGGTGAAATGATATGTTATGATATCTGACAGTTGATTTTAAATAATCTAGTGTGGAGGGAATGTAGGGACAATAGAGTTATAAATGAAACAAGATGGGCCATATGATGATAAATGTTAAACCAGGTACAGATACATGGGTACCATTAATCTATCCTTTCTACTTTGTGTATGCTTGGGAATTTCCATAACAATGGTTCAAGAAAAGAGTTCAGTATTTATGCGATGTTTGTAGACTATGGCTGCTATTCAAAAAAGAATGCACAGGATATAAGACTGTAAATTGCTTTCCGTATTTCACTTGCTTTAGGGTTCGTTTGTTTTTTTAAAGCATTTTTGTAAAATTGTGCATTTCAAGATTAATATAAAAAGTAGTGTGTATTTATCCACAACCCCCTTTATAGTAGCTTCTGGGTGCCTCATGTACATTTCCAATTATAGCAATGAGAGTAAATAATTACCCCTAATTTGGTCTCAACAGTCAAGTGCTGTCACGTTAATTGCTATCTTTGTGTAGCTACTGCCTGCCTGTAGCCAGTGATAACGTTTGAAAACACATTTCTAGATAAGACAGACATTTTAGTGTCAAATTCAGATGTTAACTTAGCAAGCTTTCCATATTTCAGTAATTTATTTTTTGAGGGGGTAAAACTTTAATTCTGTTATCGACTTCATTCTTTATTATAATCTGGCCATACTTTGCCTTAGAGGAGTCTCCAAAACTCACTTTTTACTCAACAATGTTGAAAAGCTGGCTACCCAATATTTAACATTTCTAGCTATAAATTATACATATAAACATGTTCCTCTCATCACTTCCTCCCCTGCCCCCATGTGAGGACATGACAAAAGACGACTTTCTGCCAACCAGGAAGCGGGCCCTCACCAGACACCCAATCTGCTGGCCCCTGGATCCTGGGCTTTCCAGTCTTTAGAACTGTGAGAATTTCCACTGTTTAAGCCACCCAGTTGGTCTATTCCTATTGCAGCCTTAACAAAGACAAGGAATTTGGGGTTTTATAAGCCTATGTAGTCAACAATTTTGTGAAATGATAGAGAGTCAAACTTAACTAAATTGAAGGACAGAGCAGCTACATACAGAGAGTTGGAGTTACTTTATCCATCTCAAACCTTGAACAAATGGGACTATACTTTTTTTATTATTGATTTGAGAGAATGAGAGAAACATGGATTTGTTGTACCACTGATTTATACATTCATTGGTTGCCTCTTGTATGTGCCCCCACTGGGGAATGAACTTGCAGCCTCGGTGTATGGGAACGACACTTCAGCCAGCTGAGCGACCCAGCCAGGGCTGTGGGAATACAGATTTGAGATGGTTGTTTCATGCTCCTGGCTCTTCACTACTCAATGATTTTCTTTCCTACACTTACTTAATAACCTGCATATCTAAAATTAAGGCTCTTGTGTTGCCTTGGATTCTGTTACTTTAAATAGGCCCCAACCAGATTACAATTTTTACTTGTTTGAACATTGTTGGAATCTGATATTAATATTTTTCCTGCCAAAAGAAAAAAGAAAAAAGAAAACCACAATGAGCAAGCAGGAATTCAAAAACAATTATTCAGGATGGTACAATTAAATTGGCTTTTCTCCCAGCATCTTTTTTAATACCTTTAATTATTGTTGGACTCTGAAGTTCAAGGACAGAGTCACAGGAGAAGAATTCTTTAAACAAAAGAGAGATAGATTCCATAATTTTCTTAACCCCTAATAGGTACTTTCCACAGTGTATTTCAAAAACTACTGTGAAAGTAGATCGCTCCCTGAAAAGGATGCCTATGGAAGTGGCTCTAAGCTTGGGAGACAGTTGCTTAGAAGTGAGGTAAGGTGACTAAATATCCTAAAATTTCTTTCTAAGATTTCAAGCCTAATTTAATAATGGGGTTACGTCTAAATGGCTAAAGTTAAAGTAATTGCCTCATGAATAGTAATATTGATTATGACTGAAAAGCACAGAGGATCTATGTTCTATTTTTAGTTTAAATGAAAGCTCTTAGTTGAAGAAGCTGAGGGATATATTTAGTCAATCAATTTTCTAAAAAAAATAAACCACGTGATCTGTGAATGTAACGAAAGAGGAAAACAGTTCCTGACCTCCAGAAGCTCTCAGCTGTACAAGTTGGAACAAGAGATTTATATACCTGAATTAATTAACATTGCAATCCTAAATCGTGTAGGACTAATTACAAATGCCTCTGAACTTAGAGTGGGAGGGAATAAATGAATGAGATTTCTGTGATTTGAAGGAGGTTTTAGAAATCATATGTAAGGTCTAAAACAGAACTCTGGTTCAAATTCTGCTGTGTGGTCAGGGCCTAAAGGTGCTGCGTATAAAATATACTCAGATCAATTCAGTGCTTTCAACATTAGGTTTTTGGGTGAAATTGAGAAAGATTGCAAATTCATAACATGAAATCAAGTTCATTAACTTATAGCCAAATGAAATTTTTTTGATGATTGAAAATGATACATACATAAACATATATTTTGCTTCATCTCAAAATGTACAGTTACCTATATTTTTGAGACTATGTCGATCTACATATATGCAGCATGATTCATCTACAGGATTTTCAGTCACTGGCATATTTCTAGAACGATGTCTGGCCTACAGTAGGCACACAATAAGAATTTTTAAATTATGAATGATCATGCATGCATGTGTATATATATGCATAATGAATATATATAGTCATTTGAATTAGTGTCAAGAATAAGTCAACAAAATAGTTACAAGTTTGAGTTATTTATATAATAATCATGATTCACAATGTTGATAATCTTTTCTCACAGAAAAATACATGTATACACACTTAAAGAAAGGTTTTGAATTACAAAAAGCAATAGATGTCTATTGTACAAATTTTTTAAAGTATAGAAATATGAAAAATAAAAAGTAGAAACCTTTCATTTTTAGGCACAACTTATGTATACAGTTCATTTTAACACAAACAATAGGATCACATTATATGTTTTATGTTTTTCTTTCTTTATTTTTTCCATTCACCTATGTTAGATATATTTTCTCCACCAGTGCTGCCTTATTCTTACTATTGCTGTTTGATGATCACGAACAGTGTTGCAGGGAACATTACTGTGCACATACCCCTCACTTGTGTATTTCTGCAAGAGAGATTCTGAGGGCCAGAACTGATGAATCAAAGGGTATAAATGTTCTAAATTTTGATTTAGAAAATCTGTACTTTAATAGCTGTTTTTTTTATTGCCCACCTTGGTTTAGGGAGAAGGAACCCAGCCAACCAAGGAAAATGTCTTCCACAGAAGACTGCTCAGGCTCTTCCTCCATGCCTGAGGCCCTTGTGGCAGACCGCTGTAATCTCCTTCAGGAGAGACAGCGCTGGGATTGTTTTTTCCAGAATATGGAATTATAGATTTCCTTCCTTTTTGAGTTAGAATATAATTTGTTTAAATGGAAGGAAATTTAGAGATCAGCCTCCTTAATCTGAAGGTGTACTTTTAGAATCAAATAAAAGAAAATAACTCAAACTGGCTGAAACGATAAATGGAACGTATTGGCTCACATTAACTGACAAATCTGAGATATCGGCGGGCTTCTTCTGAGACTTGATCCAGAGTCCATGATATAATCTGCTTTTTAGAGTTTGTCTTGGCTCAGCCCCGTTCTGCATGTTGGCTTCTTTCTTGACCCGGCTTTCCTCGTAGGGCTACTGACAAGGATGTGTACTTCTTGTTTACATCCAGTGTAGGAACAGGTTGTTTCTTCCTCCTAGTGTCACTCAAAAGTCCCGGTCCTCACACCAATCAACCATTTAGGGCAATTGTCCACCCTTACAACAGTAACTCTTATAAGCGACATAGGTTCACACAGCTTCACCCTGGAGCTAAGAGTAAGGCCAATGTCAAACGACATGAAGGCTTCACAATGAAGGAGAAGGAGAACTGATTCTGGGTAAACCACGACCTTTGGGGGAGGAACTTCCTATCTTTTTGCCTCAAGCTTCCATGAAGAGGGACTTCTATTGCTCTCTCGCTCTGGACCCCTCCTTCACCTCCTGCTTACCTCTGCCTGATTGGCGGAGAGCAAAGTCTGACATTCACGGTCCTCGTTTTGTCACTGATGAAGCTAATCCCATTAAAGGTTGCAAGCATGGGGGATTCATCTGTCTTCTTTCGACCTGGAGCTGCCGTGGAACAGCGACACCAGGATAAATGCGGATGCTCTGCAGCCCACATACCCCTTCCGTGTGCCGTGCCAGGGCCTGACAGAAGAGGAGGCTGGAGGGACATGGAATAATGCAGCAAATCATTTTTTCCCAGAAACAGTTTCTCTTCTGATCAGCTGTATTAGTAGAGTCTGTATTTTGTTCCTCATCTCTCGGTGTCCTATGCCTTCTGAACCGGTTCTCATCTTGGAATAAAGAGAAGACATCGTTTAGCCATCTTTTAAAACCCAATGCTGCAGTGTTTCAGGTTCTGGCCTCTTAAGGGTTTTTCCCTCCCGTAGGTGGAAACGCCTGCATATAATTTTCCAGGCCTTCCCTTGCCCCATTTTCTGCTTCAAGTCTAGATCTTCTGTCAGATCTAGTCCCTGTGTTTCCTCCTTAGAATTTGTCATTGTGACTAGGTTATCGAAATTGGGTCCTATCTTACATGCAAACATCATTCTCCTTTGAGGAGCCCCGAGTCTTACGCATGGATCCGACTTTGGTAATCGAACTGGGCCTCCAGTTCCTTTCTCAGACCGGACCCCTGCCTGTTCCCTCTGGCTCAGTTTCCTAGAGCTGGGGCAACAAATTACCACAAACCTGGTGGCTTAAAAAAAACAAAACTTTATTTTCTCAGTTCTGGGGGCCAGAAGGTCAAAATCAAAGTGTCCTCGGGGTTGGTTCCTTGTGGAGCCATGAGGGAGAGTCCATTTCATGGCTCTCTCCTGGTTTCTGGCGTCTGCAGGGAACTGGGCATTCCTTGGCTTGTAGGAACATCACTCCAGTCTCTGCCTCCGTCCTCACATGACCTTCCCCTCTGTGTGTCTCTGTATCTCAGATCTCCCTTTCTCTTATCAGGACACCAGGATCTGATTTAGGGCCCATCCTAAATCCAGAGGACCTCGTCTTGAAATCTTTAACTTTATTACATCAGCAAAGACCCTATTTCCAAATAAGTGCTTCTATCCAAGAAGCACTAGACCTCTTGGAATTTTAAAAAATTGATTCCAGAGCTAGAGAGAGACTGACACTGATTTGCTGTTCTACTTATTTACGAATTCATTGGTTGCTTCTTGTATGTGCCCTGACTGGAGATCAAACCTGCAACCTTGTTGTGTTCAGACGATGTTCCAAACACATGAGCTACCCAGCCAGGTGGACCTCTTGAAATTTTGATGAAGAACTTAAAAATATTTCTAGTAATACACAAGCACTGGTTTTCCAATCCCATAACTTCTGCTAAAAGTCAAATCATGAGATATTATATGTTAAGCTGTTTAGCTCAATGCTTGACTCATAAAAACAATACCTCACACGTAGTCAAGGCTTCTGTGCCAGGCACTATGCTAACCATATATGTATTATCTCCTCTAAACTTTACAATGACCCTTTTTTGATCCTGTCTGTATGAACAAGGAATGTAAAGCTTAGTAACATTAAGCAGGTTGTCTTAGAGGTGAGAAGTGAGGCCTGAAGTCCGGCCATGTGACCCTGAAGGCCATCCACCTCACCGGCAGACCAAATGGTCTCAAAACAAGCCAGCTGAGCAAATGAACATTGGACAAGATTTTTGTAAGAATTTGAATCAAGTCTCGTCAATCAACATAGATGAGTAGACTTTTAGAAACTGTAAAGTTTTGAAAAGTAAGATGCCATTAAAAACGGACATAATTTGCCCTGGCTAGTGTGTCTCAGTAGGTTGAGCACTGGCCTGCAAACCAAAAGGTCGCCAGTTTAATTCTTACTCAGGGCACATACGTGGGTTGTGGGCCAGATCAGGGCTTACGATAAACAACAGATCAATGTTTCTGTCACTCATAGATGTTTCTCTCCCTCTGTTTCTCCTCCCTTTCTCTCTCTCTAGAAAATAAATTAAATTAAAAAAATTTTAATTGACATAACTTTTTTGTTTTTTCTACAAAATAAATTAAATTAAAAAAGTTTTTAATTGAGATCATTTTTTGTTTTTTTTCTACTTAAAAAAAGATTTTATTTATTTTTAGAGAGAGGGGAAGGGAGGGAGGCAGAGGGACAGAAAAACATCAATCTGTAGCCACCTCTTGTGTGTCCCCTACTAGGGACCTGGCCTGCAACCCAGGCGTGTGCCCTGACTGGGAATTGAACTGGTGACCCTTTGGTTAGCAGGCTGGCACTCAATCCACTGAGCTGCAGCAGCCAGGGCTGTTTTTTTCTTTTTCAATGTATTTCATTGAGGTATACTTTACACATATTTTAATGCACGTATTCTAAGAGCACAATTCAATGCTTTTTGAAAAATATATGTATCTGTGGAATCACTACCACAATCAAGACATCCAATTTTTTTATACTCTAGAAAGTTCACTTGTGTACTTTTTAGTCAATTCTCTACCCCTTGACCCCTACCCCGGCCCCAGGATGCCACTGATCTGCTCTCTGCCCTAGAACTTCTCATAAATAACATACTATGGACTCTTTCGTACCTGACATCTTCCTGTTCAGCATAATTTTTGACAGTCATCACCTGGTTGCATGTATCAGAAGTTCATTTTTTTAAATTACTTTATTGTTGTTCTATTACAGTTGTCTGCATTTTCTCCCCACCACTACCCCCCAACCCCAGCCAAACCCACTTCCCCCTCCCTTGCTTCCACCCTCCCCCTTGGTTCTGTCCATGTGTCCTTTATAGTAGTTCCTGAAAACCCTTCTCCCCATTGTCCCCTCCCCTTCCCCTCTGGCTATTGTTAGATTGTTCTTAATTTCAGTGTCTCTGGTTATATTTTGTTTGCTTTTTTCTTTTGTTGATTATGTTCCAGTTAAAGGTGAGATCATATGGTATTTGTCCCTCACCACCTGGCTTATTTCACTTAGCACAATGCTCTCCAGTTCCATCCATCCATGCTGTTGCAAAGGGTAGGAGCTCCTTCTTTCTCTCTGCTGTATAGTATTCCATTGTGTAAATGTACCATAGTTTTTTGATCCACCCATTTACTGATGGGCACTTAGGTTGCTTCCAGCACTTGGCCATTGTAAATTGTGCAGCTATGAACATTGGGGTGCATAGGTTCTTTTGGATTGGTGTTTCAGGGCTCTTAGGGTGTAATCCTGAGTGAAAAGGCAGTTCCATTTTTAGTTTTCTGAGAAGTTCATTCTTCTTTACTGCCAAGTAGTACTCTAGGGTACATGTATACCAATTTATTCATCCATTTACCTGGGGATGGACACCTAGGTTATATATCAGTCAGGAGACAGAAACCATTCCCTTGAACGGGAAAATTTAATATACTTAGTAACAAGTAAGAGGTGGTTAACGACATAAAAGGGTAAATGAGGGTCTGGAAGTGGCCGGTGGGCTGAGGGAGAGCGAGCTCTGACGGAACCACAGACTTGGGAGAACGTGCCCTGCCCCTCGCAGCCTTCGGCTCAGGCTTCTTTGAAGAGAAGGTGGCAACCACTGGAATGCACGACGTGCGTATCTGTGATGAAGGAACTTGCCAAAGGACTCAAGCTAGAGCTGGCCCAAGGTGACCTGCAGCCTCCAGACAATTCAGGCATCTTGGAGCTGGCCTCCAGTAGCAGCCTGAGGGTGGGAAGAACAAGGCCTGAGACTGATTGGAACTGGCTAGCAAGGGCTGTAGAGGTGAGGGCTACCAGGTGTTAGTACCTGCACTGGATAAAAACATGGGAGAAGGACCAGAACCCAGAAGGGAAGTGCCTTCCTGCTGATGCCATCTTGTCATGTCCTTCCAGTGCCCTCACTTTGACAAAGCCTGATGTTGTGCCAGCAGGCAGGCGAGGAATGCTCGCAGGCTCCAGCTCCACTATCACAAAGCAGGGCAGAGGAAGGTGGGCTGAAGCCTGAGAGACAATAAATCAATACCTGGCATAGGTTAGTTCTACCTTGGGGTTGTTATGAGCAAAGCAGCTATGACCATTTGTGGGAACAAGTCTTTTTGTGGTCATATGTTTCCATTTTTTTAATCCCCACCCCCATGAGCCTCATATGTTTCAATTTCTCTTGGGAGATATATACAAGTGGAATTTGCCTGGAAGTATGGTGAGCATATGTTTAACTTTATAAGAAACTACCCAAATTGTTTTCCAAATTGTGTCATTTTGCATTCCCACCAGCAATATATACATTTTGCCCAACACTTGATATTGTCAGACTTTTAATTTTTAGCCATTCTAGAGCATAGGAAGAGCTATCTCCTTGTGATTTAGTCATCCCTGATCTTTTCCATCTCTATCTCTTGAAACAGTGATGTTAGGTATCTTTTCCTGTACTTGGCCATTCATATATTTTCATTCGTGAAGTGTTTGTTCAGATATTTTGCCCATTTAAAAATGGGGTTGTCTAACTGAGTTGTAAGAGTTTTTTAGCCCTGACCAGGTGGCTCAGTTGAATGGAGTGTCATCCTCATACATCAAAAGGGTCGTGGGTTTGATTCCTGGTCAGGCACATACCTAGGTTGCAGTTTCAATCCCTTGTTGGGGTGTGTGTGGGAGGCCACCCATTGATGTTTCTCTCTACTCTTCCTTCCTCTCTCTCTAAAATCAATAAAAACATGTCCTTGGGCCCTGACTGGTGTGGCTTAGTGGATTGGGTGTCACCCTGCAAACCAAAAGGTCACCAGTTTGATTCTCGGTCAGAGCACATGCCTGGGTTGCAGACCAGGTCCACAGTTTGGGGAGAAGCAACTGATCAATGTTTCTCTCCTTCTCTTTCTCCCTCCCTTTCCCTTTCTCTAAAAATAAAAATAAATAAAATTGTTTCAAAAAATATCTTCAGTTGAGAATTTTAAATATTCTATATAAAAGTCTTTTGTCAGATACATGTATTGCAAACAATGTAACATTAAGATTTTTGAACACAATCTACCAACAAGAGAAAAAAACTTCATTATATTTTTAATATAGGTTTGCTATTGTCTCAATAAGTAGAAAGATAAGTACCGTTAGTTTTTATAGGTTTATGTATTTATAACTATAGAGAGATCTTGAAAACATACACAGAATTACAACTTCTCTTTTTAAGTTTTTGAATGTGGGAGCAGGTAATGTTTAGAGTGGTCTTTACACCTATAAGTCAGGGGTAGTCCGCAGGTTTTCCCATTCTTCCTACCGCTGTCCCCCAGGCCAGACTGCACTTACCAATCACACTTTGGTTGCAAGTACTAGAACCCCAGTTTAAATTAGTTTAGGAACAAAAGTAAAATCCATGATAACAATGGAGAATGATTGCTCCAACTGTCCTCTCTGTTCTGCATGTCAGCCTTATTCTCCTCTCTTTCCTCATACGATAGAAAGATGGACATTGGTATTTCCTGGGCTTTTCGGCTAACAGAGTCATCCACCTGCAGAGAGACCACCTGGACTCTTCGAGACCTAAGTCCAAGACCTATAGGAAATTGTTCAGGGGCACAGCCTGGGCCACTGGCCTTCTTTTAGACCAGTCAGCTGTGGGGGGTGTGTGTGTGTGTGTGTATGTGTGTGTGTGAAGTTGTAGCACATCATTGTAGCTCCTGAGAGAACAATTTGGGTGGGATGAAGGGAAGTGGGTTTTGGAAAGATGGAGGCAGTACTGAGAAAACCATGACATATATGAGTCTACTATAGATTATTGGAAAAAAGAGTGTGAGAGAATAGGACTAGATGATGGATAGGAACTAATGTTCAACATTTTACATGCAGTAAAGAGAGAAGAGAGTCTGGAGATTTCATTGAGAAAGTAAAAAAAAATTCATGTGAACTTTAGATAAGACGGAGACATAATCAAAATGTTGACAAATGTTATGCCTTACTTATTTTCAAATACTTTGGTAAAAAACAAATAGATGAAACGAAAATGGCAAAAGGTTGATGTTAAAATTAGGTGATGTGTATGTAGGCATTTATTATTTTAGTCTTTCTGTATATTTAAATTTTTTCATTATAAAAAGAAAAAATAATCAAATTCCAAAGCGGATCTCTGAAAAGAAGTTATAAGTAGCATATGGGGGAAAGATTACTAAACTCAAGTAAAGAGATTTCATAGATTTACAGACATTAGAATTGAAAGGGTCTTTAAGATATCCTATAATCTAGTCTTTTATACTTTGCTTCTAGTTCACTAACAATGTATGTGTCACCAAAATTCTGCAAGACTTAGATATTTATTGGATCTCAAATATTCTATGTTAAGCTCAAGGCTAGCTAAGACTAGCTTTCAGGTACCAGCAAGGTAGGTAGGTATAAGAGTAAAAGAGAGTCAACCCTACTCTCTTGGCATTCAAGGATGCTAATGCTTGGGCTCCAACTGAACTACTATCCTCTATGCACCTTCTATACCCCAGTCATTTCTTCTGTGCCTGGAATGTCTTCCTTCCCATCTATACTTGAGAAAATCTTATTCCTCTTATAAGGCCCTTCTCAAATATTAGCACTTTTATACTATCTAACTGGATTTCTTAATAAGATTTGATATCTCTGCTAACTAAATCCCATATCACTTTCTGAACTTGCCACGTGGAATATACCACATTTTATTTTTATCATCTCTTTTTGGAATTTTAATCATATTTTTAAAGATTTAGTCTATTCATTTTTAGAGAGAGGGTAAGGGAGAGGGAGAGCATCAATGTGTGGTTGCCTCTCACACGACACCGCTGGGGACCCGGCCCACACACAACCCAGGCATGTGCCCTGACTGGGAATTTGAACCAGTGACCCTTTGGTTCACAGGCTGACACTCAATTCACTGAGCCACACCAACCAGGACTATTTTAATTATGTTTGAAAAATAGTTTCTTTCCTACTAGATTATAAACTCCTAAAGAAGAGGGATCATGTCTTTTTAGTTTCATGTGCTCAAAGCATAGCACAATGACTTATATAAAGGAGATTTGGGGGGGGATAATATTGTACTTATTGTGCAAGGCAGAAACAGATTTATGCAAAATTGTGACTCATCTGCTTTGTACCAAATGCTTATTGGCATAAATTGACCCTTTCTCTGAAACTGTGATAAGGGAATATGATTATTGATTTTTCCAAATAACCTTTTGTTGCAGTAAGGTTTTTCCAGAAAGCTAAAACCCTGGCAGAAGAAAATGTCACTCAAGATTTCCTTTTTTTTTGGAATTGTGATTATTTGTCATGTTTTGTGCTATTTAGGAGTTAAAATTGGGATTAAGGTCTTCACTCCAGTAAATTCTCCATTCAATTTGCACAGCAAATGCGCAAGGAACAACAGCAGAATGGAAGACAATGCTCCAAGTATCTGAGCAGCTATCTGCTACCCTTGACAGACTCTGGTGAAACCTTAACCGGAGGGCCTGACTTAGAGGAGCTGAGCCCAGCCAGTGCTGCTGCCTGTGGGAAGCAGGGGAGTGGAAATTGATAGCACCGCTAAGCTGGTGGCATGTAGTGGCTGACTACGAGGAAATTGTGGCCCTCTGAATGTCTGGTGCTCTGAACAGTTACTTTAGCCATGCCTTCTCTCTGGTTTGTGTGCATGTGTGGATGGCATGAGAGAAGTAAAGCATGTTTTTTTTTTCCTAATCTATTGTTGTTCAATTACAGTTGTCCCCATTTTTCTCCTGAAGAATGAGTTTTGACAAAGGTTATTTTAGCATGAGAAGAGGATGTGATCTCTCTCCTCCTCACCACAATTTTAATATTTTGAAGATTTATTTCATCTCATTTGTGTTCACTAAGCTAATTTATTTCTGTCTTTATGTGGGAGAAAAACATATATGTAATGATGTATAGGTAATTCTTGATTATCTTTTCAACTGTTTCATTGCAGCTTAATGCAGAATATACCCACACAGTGTCATTCTGAAGTGATAATTAGAAATGGACCCCGAGACTTTCAAATTACTGTGTAATCTTGTAACGTGTGACTATATTCTTGAAATCTTTAGGAAAGATTTTAGAGATTTTTGTCAATTTTGAAGAGATTTATATGTTATAATTCAATACATTCTGTTTGGGCTTTATTCTATTTCACCATATTAAAAACATTAATGTGGAACTTTCAAGCTCATAAATCAGTTACTTTCAAATGAACAAAAAATGACATATCTCTTGGTTAGTGCAAACGGTAAATTAATTTCTTGCTGTGCATTGTTTGATTAGTCTAGAATCTAACAAACTGTAAGAAGCTACCAACAAAAATAGGGGAAACACATATATATCCAGTCACTCCCTCCCCTTTTTATTAGTGAAATTGTTTTACACATTTCAGTACCCTCTATACGAGGAAATGCAACAATTGCACAAGAACAAATTAGCATATATTCATATGTATATTACATATATTAAAGTTTGTATATTTTCCTAGTCGCATGACAACTTGTTACTACCTAGATAACCAGCTTCTTTTATTCGTTCAATAAATATAAGTTGATCCCTGACTGGTGTGGCTCAGTGGGTTGGGCGTTATCCTGCAAACTGAAAGGTCATCATTTTGATTCCTGCTCAGGGCACATGCCTGGGTTTTGGGCAAGGTCCCTGTTGGAGGAGTGCCAGAGGCAACTGTTGGATGTTTCTCTGCCTCTTCTTCTGCCTTCCTTACCCTCTCTTTAAAAATAAAAAAAATAAAATCTTTAAAAACATGTAAGTTGAGGAGCTATGTGGGGACCAGGGTTCTCCTAGATGTTAGAGATATGACGAAGCAGAGGGCATGACTCCTGCTCTGCGCAGCTTACAGTCCAGCTAACGAAGACAGACACAGGAAAAGTCACTATAAGTGTTTTCAAGGAAAGGGGCAGAGTGCAGTAGAAACTAAAGATCAATTATCCAGGCCATGGCTCATCCTGATTTCTTGATTCTTCTTACATTTGAAAATTGAGCAGAGAGAAAGGAAGATAGAAGCTACAGTAAATGATGGTATGCATGCATACAAATCTTCCAGAAAGCACAGTATTTGGTCAAAAAATTGAGGCTTGTTCACTTAGTCCACTTCCCTGGAAGGTTTGCTAGTGTGTCTACAGTGGTGTCCATGACGCCCCCCCACCCCAGCCCATCTCATCTTATACCAAGATCCTGAAAGAGAGGAGAGAGTGGTGTGGAAGAGACAACAATGTGGAGATGTAATGCATTCAGTTTTTCACCTTTCGAATGACTAAGAACTTGTTGGTGAGCTCCTTCTGAAGAATGGATAGTCAGAGGAAATAGCAGGTAAGAAAGCCATGCGTGGCCTTGTAAGGAGCAGAGTTCAGGGTCGAATTCCTTTTGCCTTATCAGTCTCTGATGGAGAGCTGATAATACCATCTGAGTACAGAGCTAGGGAACTGGAGCGCCTAGGCTATTTTACACTGACCTGGAAAATGTCGGAATAAATTACGGAAAAATGTGCGGATAAATTACGGAATTGGCGGGGGCTTAGGGTGGCGGGGAAGTGAGGAGAAGAAGTTGGGTATGGTAGTCCTTTTAGAAGTCTCAATGCTTTAAGGATATTGAGTTGTCCTCCCTCCCCCTCCCAGGCCCGCCTCTGAGTTGTCACCAATTCACTGAGAAGGGATTGCTGGTGAATGGGAGTGAAGGCCGGGGGAAGGAGTCAAGGACTAGGATCTTAAAATGAGACTGACATCTGCTCATGTCACAGTTTAAAAGATGTTGATGGTCCAGACCGTTGTGGGAAATAATCTCAGAGTGGCTGTTAACCGTGCCCAAAGCTGAATAGGCAGCATCTATTTAGAAGACAGAATCCCGCTCTGCGGCTAATCCTTTAATTGGCCGGTGCTGCCCAGGAAGCGACTATATGTGTGCCTGTGGCCCGCCCCAGCGCCGCAACCCCGTCTGGCGGGCACGCATCCCGACCGCGCCTGGCGCTTCCCGCGAGCCCGCTGGGCGCGTGCGCGCACGGCCGAAACGCGTGCTTCTCGCGCGCGCCGCCTCCCCCGCGTCTCCGTTCTCCCGCCCCACAGCCGGTCCCGGGCGCCCCCGCCCTCCCTGCGCTCCTACAGCCGGAGTGCAGCTCAGCTGACCGGCGGGCGCCAGACGCCGGGCTCAAGGCTCGCTAGCGCAGCTGCGGCGGGCGTGAGCCTCTTCCGCCGACACTCCCCCTCCGCGCCCTTCCCCCACCGGGACCGGGAGCCGGACTGACCGGGAGCGAGCTCGCGGCCGCTTCCCTGGCGCCGCGCGAGGAGCGAGGCTGCGGTGACGAGCGGCGGCAGTGCGGCCATGGGCGCGCCGGTGTCGCCCTAGGACGGGCGCGCGGAGACCGCAGCCAGAGCGGCAGCCGCGGCAGCGAGCCTTCCCGGGCGGCGGCGGCGGCGGCGGCGGCGGCGGCAGCGGCAGGAGCAGCGGGGCCGGGATGAGCGGGAGCGGCGCGGCCCCCGGCCCGGGCTCGGGCTCCTCCCAGGCCGCCTGCCGCTTTGCGCACTACTTCGTGCTGTGCGGGATCGACGCGGACAGCGGGCTGGAGCCCGACGAGCTGGCTGGTAAGGCCGGGCTGCGGCGGCGCGGGGGTCCCCGCGGGGACGCGCGGGAGGCGGGGTGCAGGCTCCAGACAAAGTCAGCTCCCGGCGGCGCCCGCTCCCTGGCCGGACCCGCACTAGGGCGGCTATTTAATGACATTGTTATTTATTCCGCGTGCTGGGTGCGCTTCTAAGCCCGCGGATGCCGCGCCGCGCAGGACGCCCGCCGGGGGCTTTGCCTCCAGGCTCAGTGTTATTAATGTTGGGCGCGGGGGCAGGGGCAGAAGTGGCCCTGAGGGCAGGGCCCTTACCAGCCCGGCAGCCCCTTCCCGGGCAGCTGCAGCGGGAGGTGGCTAGTGACTAGTCAGTGGGCACGCTAACTGCTCCGCCTTGCTGCGATCCCGCGTATCTCACCCCCACCCTATGCGCACCGGCCGCGAAGTTTCAGCCCTGGCACGTGACGCGACGCTCTGGTCCTCTTGGGGGAGGGGGCGTCGGAGACCGCCCGGCTGTGGGGCGAGTGTGGGGTGGAACGCTAGTCGGACTTCATCCTTGGCTGTTCCCAGCTTCTGCGATGACAGTCGAGTCAGCTTTTGGAATCCTATCGATTTGGCAGTGTCACGGAGCTGGCGAGGACCTTTGAACGCCTGGGACCGGCTCCACGCTTTGTTGACACCGTATACCGTTCCCGAGTTTTAGTAGTTGGATATTTTTCCCTGTGTGGGGCGCTCCGTGTGTTACTGCCTCGATTTTCCTAGAGGAGCTCTGGTCCCTTATCTTGATTCATTTGATGGCGCAGTGCAGGGCTGAGCTGGGGAACTGACGCTGGGAAAAGGGGCCGCTAAAGGATTTGGGGGGCTGGGGGGCGATTGCACAGTGTTGAGGCAGGGGAGAAACGACTGATTCATTTTTCACGCCTGTTTCTTTCTGCTTGCCTTCTTGAATCTGAATCTTGATTTTTTTTTTTAATGGATGAGACAAGTGACATCTACCGCCCGAACTTTATCTGTGTCAGTGTTAAACACTTAGGTCATAGCCTTTCAGAACAGCTTCCTTTGGACATAGCATTCCTTACTGATTGCACCAATGGGTTTTTTTGTTTTCCTTTTGGGTAGGTGGGTGGGGGCTGGGAATAATATATTAAATAATAAAGAATAGTAAGCAAAACTGTTCAGCCTCAAGATACAGTACCCATCAACCCACGTCTTAGATGAGTATCTTTTTATTTAAGTCAGTTTCACAACAAAACGTTTCCACAAAAATTCTTTTAAGTGTAGTTTCAGTTAATTTTTTTTTTTAAAGGGATGAGTTGAGTACCAGTTTTTCTGTGTGTATAGTTTTGTATCGTGTTTCTTCAACCTCGATTTCACTTGCATATTAAGAAGGCCTTTGTTAAGGAATATAAAGTTAGGAAAACAAATGTCTGCATAGGCATTTGGAGAGATTCCTCTTTGGGGATTGGTGAAAGGATTATTTTATTCTCTAGAATCATTTTTTCCCTAAACATCCTAAACATTTGTGGCACCAAGTCCCTTGGAGGTCTTCTGTCAGTGGTGACTGATGAAAGGAAAAGCCTGTATTGTCCCCCCCCCCCCCCTTTATTTCAAGTCTATATTCCTAGTAAAGCTAAAACAAAAACCTGTAGGTGTGGCTTGGGACTCCTTAGGCACAGTGCTAAGACTTTAACAAAATTAAACAGTAAGAATTAATTTAAATACTTTTTTTAGGGCAGGACCTGGCTTTTCCATTTGCAATACCATGTGTTGAGTGTGGGTGATTGAGATTTCTGTTCCTCATAATACTTGGTGTTTTGAAGTAACAATTTTGCCTGGTAATATTTCAGTATCAACAAATAGTTGAATGAAAGGTTTCTGAATGCCTTTAGGTGCTGATTTTTTTTTCTAGGTATGTTCTAGGCACGGGGACAGCTGTGAACAAAGCAGCCAAGAATCCCTGCCATTTTAGTGTTGACGTTCTAGTGTAACCAAATAATGAAAATATGTGGTTTGCCAGATGTTAATGCTTGCTATGAGGAAAAATAAAGCAGGGAAATGAGACTAGGCCAGGTGCCAACAGGATGGGGGAGGTGGGGTTGCAATTTTAAATAAGATGGTAGGGAAGGCCTTGGGGATAAGTTGGCACTCAGACAGAGCTCCAAAGGATTTAAGGCAGCAAGCCACATGGACTGTCTTGGGGAACAGTGTTACGGACAGAGTAGAAAGCACCTGCAAAGACCTGAGGTGGGATAGTGCCTAGTTTATGCAGGCAACAGCGAGGAGGCCAGGGTGGTTGGAGCTGAGTGAGGAGGATGGATAGTAGTAGATAGGACCACAGAGAAAGAGTGGGAGATTGTGTAGGGGGTCATAGACAATTCTTAGGGAAACCACTGGAAGGTTTTGAGTAGTGTAATGAGATCTGATACGTCCTCTAAAAGGACCTGTGTGGCTGCTGTGTTGATTAGACTGTGTCGGGGCAAGGACAGACACAGACCAGGTAGGAGGCTCTTTTGCACTATTTGAAGTGAGAGGTGTTGGTGGCTTGGAACAAGGCAGTAGTAATGAAATGGTGATGAGCTGGGTATATTTTGAAGGTAGAGCCACCAGGACTTGCTGGTGGACTGGTTATTGTGTTTATATTAAAAGAAAGTAATCAAAGATGACTGCAAGAGTTTCAGCCTAATTTATGTGTCTCTATTTACTGAAATAGGAAGGTGGAAGGAGAAGCAGGCTAGGGAAGATTAGTTCAGTTTTGGACATATTAATTTGAGGTGCCCATTAGACATTCAGATGGAGATATCAGGTAGGCAGGACTTCTTTCAGGGGTCTCAATTTTTGTTTAGATATAAATTGAAAGCCGTGAAATTGGGTAACATCACCCAGGGAGTCAGTGTAGATAGTAAAGAGAACAGGCCCAAGGACTGAGTCCTAGAGACAGATATTCCAACATTCAGAGTTGGGGAGGATGAAGAGGAGACATTGCTAGGAAGATGGAGTGTGGCCACTTGCCCTGGCTGGGTGGGTCGGTTGGTTAGAACATTGTCCCTACATACCAAAGCGGTGGGTTCTATCCTGGTCAGGACACATATAAGAAGCAACCAGTGAGTGCATAAATAAGTGGAACAGCAAATCAACATCTGTCTGTCTGTCTCTTACCCCCTGCCTCACCCTCTCCCCCACCCCCATTCTTCTTTCTCTCTCTAAAATCAGTTAAGAACAAAAAAGTGTGGCCAGTGAGATGAGAGGAAAACAGGAGGACATAATATCCTGTTCGCAGTCAACAATTTTTTGACTTCCACAGAGCTACATGTGGGGATGAAGAAACAAGGCTAGTGAGGTAGACAAATTAGTCGGAAAGTTGTTTCTGTTCTGCTGCGTTAATTTCAAAGATAATGACAGTTAAGTTTCTATTTTACTTCTCTGGAACGGACCTATATTTATCATACTGTATCTTAGCACGTTGTCACTCTACCTATAGAAGGTCTTAATTGACTGTTATCAAACAAATTCTACCAGTTGCTCTGTGGGCTTTTTCTTAATGGGTGCATGTTCCTAGAATTTATACTCTGCAGGTGGTGGGACACTGAAATCAAATTAAGGACACAAACCATATGATGAAGTAGTAAATAGACTAAGACCTTATGTTCAAGTTATTGGGACTTTAAGTTGTTATTCAGACATTACTCACAATAAAGCTCAGCGTTATGAACAATGGTAAAGATTTATTTCATCTCAAATAGATCTTTTAACAGCTGACAAAAATTCGAATATGTGAGTAAAAATATTTTTTATGGAGGACCTAGGAATTACTGGGAGCGACCCACAGGAGGCGTGTGTGTGCGTGTGCACGCACACGCACAGGTGTACCGGTGCTACCCATTGTTGTTTCTCTGGCACATCTTAGCTGTTGTGCTTCTTTTATTCACGTATATTTTCAAGATACACTTAACCATAAACAAAAACGTCCTTCAAATGTTGACACAGACATGTTTAAATTTCCTTAAAATGTTAAAGATACAAAAAAAGTTTCAAATTGATTCTTTATTGCATAAAAAAGAAAGGAATAAATAGAAGTAAGTGGTTGGAATTAGTTGACATGAAGGAAGGCAGACATCATTTTGAAATTTTCTTTTACGGCTCATTTCCTTTAAGGCCTAACTACAGGAATTTAAGTGGCTTGATGTACAACAAATCTTTTAGGCAATGGAAAAATGAAGGACATAATTAGACCTTTAAGTAATATAAATATGCAAATCCCCGTGAGGGAAGGGTCTTTGTGTCTCACTTTCACAGTGCCTTATACCTAGTGTTTAATAAGTGAATGAACGTAAACTTTACATATGAGTCAACAAATTGTGCTGTGACCAGGATATTCTTAAAGCATTCCCTTGGGAGTCTGGATTGGCCTTGATAATCGGATGGGTGGGATTCCTGCCACAGGCTTTTGTTTAGTTCTCTTCCTTGGTGCCTCTAGCTATTTATTTTTAGCTTTGGTTATCTTGGGTGTGGTTTCCAGAATTGCTCAGAGGCAGTGGAGACCAGGGTCTAAATTCAGATACAAAATTTGAGACTGACAGTATCATCATGCATGGAAGAAAGCAAGGCTGAGAGGGTAAGGAACCCTCCCAGAGAGCTCATTGACCAGCAGCAGGCACCAGACCAGAGCCTGGCTTGTTCTAGTACACTAGGCTTTATAAGTGTTTTTTTCCTCTTCTAATTTTTATTTATTGATTTTAGAGAGAGATGAAGGGGGTAGGGAGGCAGAGACAGAAAGAAACATCAGTTGGTTGTACCACTTATTTATGCATTCATTGGTTGTTTTTAAAAAAAAAATTTTTTTTTAAATATATTTTTTTTAGAGAGGGGAAGGAGAGAGAAACATCAATATGTAGTCACCTCTAGTGCTCCCCCTACTGGGCACCTGGCCCACAACCTAGGCATGTGCCCTGACGGGGAATGGAACCAGTGACCCCTTGGCTTGCAGCCTGTGCTCAATCTACTGAGCTACACCCGCCAGGGGCATTGGCTGCTTCTTGTATGTGCCCTGACTAGAGATCAAACCCCTCAACCTTGGCTTAATCCGATGGCATTCTACCCATGTGATCTATCCAGCCAGGGCCATAGTTATTTTATTTCAGCTCAAAAAGATGAGTTTGACTTGAGTTCAGCAAGCCTTTCAGGTTTACTCTTATTCCAGACTGAGTGTCATAGTGAAGACCTGTCTTTTAAAAATAATAGCCAGGCGTACAGGTGTGGGTGCAGTGGGAGTAGTCCCTATCTGACTGCCCTTGGTCGTGCCTCAGTTGTTAGCTTTGTTGACATCTTTGGCCCCAAATAGATTGTGTTCTAGAGTTTGGAAGGTCAACCTGGCAACTGGGGCTGGGGAAGGAGTAATGCAAAGATCAGCCTCCATTGTAATAAGGTCAAAGAAAATTCAAGGTCTAGTTGCTGTGGTGTAGTGATAACTTGATTTTTAAAATCCACTGGAAATACAACTCCTTACAGTGAAATTGGCCCTGTAGTGAGTGTAGTTACACTCCCTGTGATAGCCGCAGGGCCCAGGCACCTGCCCTGCTTATTAGTGCAGGACCTACGGGAGAAGAGGGAAAGGGGAAGCATAGGGGTGAGGGGACATGCAGTGTTTTTGGAGAAGGAGAAAATAGAGACAGGGAAAGAAAGGAGACAGGGAGACGTAAAGGAGGCTGGGTGAGTATGAGTAATATCTGCTGCTAAGGTGCACTGACGAATTAATTTCTGGGTATATCCTTTTGCTTGTATTTCCACTGCTGATCATGGACACTCTTGGAGTAATAAAAGTAAATGTCTAGAATACAGTGCATTGTTAGTTATCATTTCCATGAAGCTTTATTCAGGCGAAAACATTTTCCTCTTCCGTAATTTACTGGAGGGGAGAGACATTTCCTACTTGAGGTGCTTGAGGAAGCAAGTACCACATCTTCAGATCCTTAACATTTTTGATTGATAATGATCTGCATTTTGTTTTGGTAAAGCCATAACTAGCCCTTACACTTTGGACTATTTATTTGGTGTAAAATGTTTGAGCCACCATTCTGTAAGAATTTTCAGTGACATAGCAATAATAAAATACCTGGCATTCAGTGCTTTGTACATGCCGGCCACTAAATGCTTCATAGTTATTACCTCATTTAATCCTGAAAACAACGGTAGGAGGTGGCACTATTTTCCTTGTTTTACAGATGAGGAAACTGAGGCTAGGGAGTTTAACCCAGGCTCACACAATAAGTTAGAAACCTAGACTGCAAAGTCTGTCTGACGGGATCCATCTCCACAAAATAGCTGATGAGATCTTGGAATAATTTTTTTCTGCTTTAAATTCTTCATTAGTTTCTTTTGTATTTATATTAAGATTCAAGCTTTACCCTGTGTCTTAATTTGTTTGAGCTGCCTGCCACCCATAGACCCATGGCTTATAAACAACAGACATTTGTTTCTCACAGTTCTGGAGGCTGGAAAGTTCAAGGTCAAGGTCCCTGCAAATCTGATGTCTGGAGAGGCCCCTTTCCTGGTTCACAGATGGCCTTCTTATGTGGAAGGAGTGAGGGTGCTTTCTGGGGTCTCTTTTCATAAGGGCACAAATCCCATTCAGGAGGGCTGCACCGTGAGCACCTACCTCCCAAAGGCCCCACCTCCCAATACTACCACCACCACACTAGGGATTAAATTCCAACATATGAATTCTGAGGGGGGCAGGCACAAATATTTAGTCTGTGGTTTACAAAGCTCTTCATGGTCTGGTCTCTGCCTACCTTTCCAACCTTTTCTGACTAGGTCACTTTTTCCAGCTATATTGGATTCCTTACAGATTTATAAACACATCGGTCCTCTTCCTATCTCATGGCTCGTGCATCTTCCATTCTGTCCCTGGAATCCTCTTTTTCTAGACCAGCATCATCCATAAAATATAAAGTATGAGACAAATCTGTAATTTAACATTTTCTTGTAGCCACATTTAAAAAGGTAAAAAGAAACAGACATTACTTTTAGTGATATGCTTTATTTATGCATCTAGGATATTATTTTAACATATCAACAACATAAAATCATTTTTAAAGATTTTATTTATTTACTTTAGAGAGAGGCGAAGGGAGGGAGAAGATAGGGAGAGAAACATGACGTGAGAGAGAAACATTCATTAGTTGCCTCTTTTACTGGTTCCAACCAGGGACCAAATCTGCAACCCAGGCACGTGCCCTGACCTGGAATTGAACCGATGACCTTGCACTTAGCAGGACAACGCTCAACCAACTGAGGCACACTCATCAGGGCTTTACTTTCCCTTTTTAATGCCAATCTTCCCCAGTAGATTGTTGGATCCCAGGGGGCAGGACCTTGGTTATTGTGTACCCAGTGACGGAAGTAGCGCCTGGCCCATCACAGGGACTCAAACATTACAGATTGACTAAGTGAATGAGATAATTTAAAACAGACAAAAACATAACATTTCTTTTTGTTACTGACGCTAAAAGTTAGTATGTTTATGTGTGGTTTTTTAACCTCCAAAATGGAAGCTAGAGGATTGCTTGTTTTTTTTTAAATGAGAAGCTTGTGAAATTGATGAAAAAGCAAGAGTATGGATGAATGATTAATTTTTTAAATAAGTATTTTCAGCTTTGTGGTGAGCTACTAAAATTTATTCTGTTCATAATATTTATTGGCCTGTTCCTTCCCTCTTGAAATGAGCTGTGATTAAATAAACTCAGTAAACTTTTTTTTCTTTACCAGCTTTATGCAAGCAGGCATGCAGATATCAGCAAGGCTTTGATTATTTTGAACATACTGACTTTTAGAGAGAGGAAGGGAGAGAGAGAGAAAGAAACATTGACTTATTGTTACACTGATGCATGCATTCATTGGTCGATTCTTGTGTGTGCCCTGACCCGCACACACAAGGGATCAAACCCACAGCCTTGGTGTATTGAGACAAGCCTCTAACCAACTGAACTACCCGGCCAGGCCTAAGGCTTTGATTTTTAAAAAGCAAATGACATGTCTTATGTATTTATAAACTAGTGCCAAGTGATGAGCACATAAATGGTGGGAAGTATTTATGGAATTTCAGAAAGTAGTTGTATTAAAGAGCCCTTGTAGCTGCACTTGTGGTTTCATAGGAGTATCTTAGGAAATTGCACTCACAGCTTCCTTGTTCATGGACATCTATATCCGTGTGATGCATGGTCAGCCAGGATAGTTTTCTTTGTTTCTATAAAGTTTATTTATATGTTTTTTCCAATTATGTTTTGTCTTTATTGTACCATACATAATTTTCTATTCCACCTAAGGCTTGGCTTTTTAAGATGGTATCAACTAATAACCTTTTAGCCAGGGATTCCAAAAATTTTTAGTATGAGACTGTCTTTTGCACATTACTTTTCTGACAGAATGCAGAGATGGTTGGCCGAGTGTAAGGAGGTAAGAAGTGAGAATTCTGGGAATAAAAGTGGAAGTTTTGTATTTTATATGCTACTGGGACAGCAGATCCTGAGAATGGAAAACATGGAGCAGTTGCTTTCTAGACATTCCTCCATCTTTCCCAAGAATCCATGTCATTTATTTACTATTCCGAATTGATATTATAACTATTTCTTGTATAAACTTGTCTTCATCACTGGTACAGAAATCCATTTTTGAAATAATGCTCCCCGTAAATGACTTTCAAACTTACGTATTGGCACGGTTAAGTTAGAGGAAATTGCTTACATACACATGGTGAACTGTGAAGGTAGCAAACACGCATTGGGTCAAGAATTGTGGTTGGTGACTAATAAACATCATCTTTAATCCTCACAATAACTGGAAGGTAGTATTTCCTTCATTTATAGATGAGGAGGCTCAGGTTCAATGGGGCGTTGCCCAAACTCACAGAGACAGTAAAGGCCAAAGCTGGGCCGCATCCCAGGCTGACTCCGACGTGGCCTTCAGCCCCTCGGTCCTGCTGCCACTCTGTGTCCTTCAGGCCAGCTGTCCTCAACTGCTGGGTGGTGGCACAGGAGTGCGCCCGCCATTTGTGAACCCGGTCACCAGTTAAGTATTAACAGTAATTGAATACTGAGGTTGCAAATGATAAACATTTCTAAAATTTATTTATTGATTTGAGAGAGAGAAACATTGACTTGTTTTTCCACTTACTTATGCATTCATTGGTTCTTATATGTGCCCAGACCAGGATCAAACCCACAACCTTGGTGTATTGGGACAGTGCTTTAAGCAGCTGAGTTACCTGGCCAGGGCTAAATGATACACATTTTAAAAATAAGTGGATTGGGTTCAAGATCTTCCCAAATGATGTCAGTCTCACTCATTTCCATTCCTGTGTGGTTTTTATTGGCTGTAAGCGAAAAGGTTGGTGGCGTTAATATATGCCACACCAGCAATTGTGGAAAGCCCATGTATAATGGGAAATTTATCTTGTTAAGGCTACTGCTGTGCTGCTGTTACTGACAACCTATAAAATAGTTTTCAGTATTTATCTTATATTGGGAATACCCCTGCAAAAGTAGTCTGTATGCTTCCTTACCCTACATTTTTTTTTAAATTGTTCATAATTTGAGGACATACATGGGAGTATGTTTTTCAGTACTAATGCTGATCTAGACTGTTCCTAGATACTTCTCCCAATTGTAAAATGTGATGATGTCTTGGGAAGAGCTTGTAAACTAGAGAGTGCCATAAACCTATGAGGTAGAATTTTGGTGATAGAACCTTTTAAGCTCAGCCCTTCTGTGAGGACTAGCATGCCGAATCCTTAGATGCAGTGTGGACCTCTAGGTTTTAAACTGTAAAGCCCAGTTTAAAGATATTTTTAGGTAGTCTGTTTTCTAGATTCCAGAAGCCTTGTGATGTAAATCTACTTGTTTTGCGTAATTTTCTTGTGCCCATGCCTGGAGAATCCAGGTTTCTGCTTTGAAGACCGTGGGGGTTTTTTTTGCCCCGCCCGGCTTCCTCTTTTCTAGTACAACACATTCTTACTGTCATTTATGTCACACAGGAAATTATTCTATAGTTTGAAGAAACATTAATGTAGAAGTGATATGTAAATTAAGTTTCCAGTTGTCTTCATTCCTCAGTACAGTTTGGCACAAGGTTGCTTAGACCAGGCTTTTGTACTTTTTCCCCCTTATTTCTTTTTCAAAGATCATCCCTATTTTTTTTTAACCTTAGTCTCCACGAAGCCACCTCCTATCTGCCCTTTTGGTTGTCTCTTTTCTATGGAAACTGTGGAAGAAGAAATAGTTTTTTGGCAAAAATTTCCAGTGTTGTTAAAATCTCATCGTGAAGAAATTGTAATGTCTAATTGAATCCTCCAGTTATCTTCATCCCCAGCAGAAACTGGGAAGAGTTTCTTGTTGCCCATAGCTTTTCAGGTTTTATACTTTCTGTTTCTAATATCTCTTCAGTTTTCTTCCTCATCTTTCCCTGATGGTCCTTTGAGAAAACAGGGACATTCTGCTAGATCAACAATATTCTTCCAGTATATTAAATTTATATCACTTTTCTTTTTTCTGTAGATCTGGACTAAAATAGCAAGAAGGGATTGTTCCCCTCTAGGCAGATGAGACATGAGTCGTTTTGAGGGGGAGTGAGCATCTCGTACTGAATGTCCTCCCTGTCATAAGAATCAGCCCCAGCAAATGGACTGGAATTCCATAGGACGAGGTGCGGACTTTCATAAGACTAGTGTGAGCAGTAGGAATTTAGAACTGATTGTAGCTTTAAAGCTTATGGATGGTACACTTTCAGGACCCCAGTGTTTTGTTTGATTTTCTAGGTTAATTTCTCTTCAGTTTAAGGAAATTTAAGTGGCTGGGGTAGAAAGATAACAGACTGTTTAAAAATGTTCCCCATCTACTGTCTCAAGTGTATTCTTTTTTTAAGTAAATAAACTTTTGTCTGGATTTCAAAATATTCTGGCTCAGCTCCAGGGAAGTGAGCTTTCGTACTTGACTTCATTGCTTTGTGCTATTGTTCACGAGAACAATGACTGTGATTTCACAGTTTAAAACACAAGCATTGGTACCACTGAGGTGATTATGCCAGAATAGGTTATTTTGTTTAGCTGTTCTCACTCCTGTATGGCAGTGCTTATTTTTCCATTGGCAGCCCTAGTTACGATCCGATTTTAAATAAATACACGAAAGCTGTGTGTACTTGCAGGTAAAACTTTGTGTCTTCTTCACAGTGAAGGACCGAGAGGTCTCATTTGCTGGGAACCACTTGTAAGCCTCTCGTCCTAGTGGAAGAGGCTAGTGGGGACAGCATTGAAGTGTGGCTTCACAGCGGGTGGAGGTGGTGAAAAACAAAAAGTTAAAACCATACTGTTTACTCAGACTTTGTTTCCTGATCTGTCAGTCTCTCTCTCACCCTCTCTCTACTTGGAAAACAGCTCTTTATGGTCAGCGTCGGAGAAATGGTACGGATATCCAGACAGATGCCCTGGACCCTGGAGTCCCCATGTGTTTAATTGCCTTTTAGAAGAGTCGTTGTGGAGTCCGATGCACAAATGTTGTGCCTACAGAAAGTTTAACAAAATTGTGTTCACTCTTCCCTGGAATGAAATTTCTAAGCAGGAGTAAAAATTTAGCTTTTTTAAATGTGGCCACCAGGCTGCGAAGTAGACATAATTTGTTGAATCAGTAGGGGGCAGAGGCCTTGCTGTGAAATGTGTGGACACGTATGCACGCTTAGTGTTTATTTCTGTGCCCCTCTGAGCTCCGCTGACCAGATCAGTCCATTCCGTTGAAAGGCGGTCTTTGAGGGACAGCTGAAACATTGATCTCCGAGTGAACCAGAGGGAGGTCAGTTTTGTTTTGTTTTGTTTTCAAATGTAAGGGGAAAGAAAGAGGTAACTTCTTCAGTACTTGCTCTTAAAAAATAAATTCTTATGTAAAATTGAGATTAGCCTTGGCACATAAGGGAGAGTGTAAGTGGTTATATTATTTTAGTAAACAGAACTGAATGGTTTTTGAATGTCTACTGAAATAATGAGATATAGTCTCCTCTCAAGTGTGGGAACTATTTTGCACCGTTCCCTGACCTCTGCCTTTTGACCCTGGTGCTTTGTGAAGAGATTATAGGCCTTTGAGTTTTTCTCCAGTCTACCCAGGTTTCCTTACACAGCGACACAAAGGTTTAATCTTCCTTAAAAGATATTCTTAGAATTGAGGAGAACATTCAGATTTAATTGTGGGCATGAGTTTTGTAAATTTTTTTCTTTACATTGTTGTTTTTCTTAATACTGTCCAAAGTATCTGTATATTTTCTAATAGGAACTTTCAAGTTTTGTGGGTGTGTATATGGTTAAGTGTGTTTTTCCTTTGGAGTCAAACATCATAAAGTCATGTTGCTTATTTAGGGAGAGGCTAAAAATCAGAGCTTTCCAGGATAACTCAGCTGTTTATTCCCCATTGTTGCCCCTTTAGGTATGAGAAATTAAAATCTGGATTCAGAGTGTGTCATGCAAGAGCAACAAATGAAATATTTTCAGAGAGAATCAGTACTTTAACCTGCTTATTTTATAACAGTCACTTTTTTAGACAGCTTATCAGATGCCTAAAATGTAGTAGGAAGAGAACCAGGGACAGACAAGAGGAGATGAACTCATTTACTTTTGCTACTTGTTAGTAGTTCCTGTAAGAGGGGAGTTTTTTTTTTTGGTTTATTTTGGGGTTTTGGTTTAATTTTTTTGGAAACGGTAATAGTAGTATCAAAATAAGGGGTTGGGAATTAGGTGTTTTATTTATTTATTTTGCATACTATCTTCAAGTTTACCTAGAAAACTAAGCATTTGTGTTGTTTCAGACATTTTAGTAGGATTCATTCATTGATTCATTAATTCATTCATTGATTCATTGGTTCCGTCCTCGCCAGAAGATACATTTATTGATTTTAGAGAGAGTGCGTGGAAGAGAGAAGCACCGATGTGAGAGAGAAACATCCATTCGTTGCCTCCACCCCCACTGGCAGTTGGACTGGGGAACGAACTGCACCCTAGGTGTGTGCCCTGACCGGGAATCGAACCCACGACCTTTTGGTACACAGAATGATGCTCCAACCAACCAAGCCAGACCTGCTAGAGCTAATAGGATTTCCTGAAGAATGTCTGTTTATACACTGTCGGAGGATTATAATAATGAACCCTTAGGACTTTGGCTTCCATGGTACTTTCCTGCTGCTGAATATTCTACCAGGAGTAAGGATAGATAAAATTTAAAAACCGCTTTTTGAAAGAATTGTGTTTAAATTAAAAAACTAATAATATATGGTTAGTTTAAAAACTGGACAGTGCAGGATTGCAAAGAAAGCAACAATCACCTATTATGCCAAAGGGGAGGAATTTAAGTTTCAGTTTTTGGTCACTAATCAGAAGCCAGAGTGACCATTTATCTTACTGAGGCATTGTGGTTAAATGAACTGAGCAACAGCCCAAGAAACACAATAAGACTTTTTTGCAGGGGGTCCAAGTCTTTGCCACTGGTTTAGTTAGTATATGACATCTGCAAAGACCTCTATAATTGTTGATAGAAAGGCTGAATGAATAAAATAGAGTTGTCTACCTCATGTGTTTATTTTGAGGGATAAAAATTAAATCCTTAGTACTTGGAACTTATTTTTTTAACCAGAATCCTCTATACGATCAGTATTTAAAGTGAAATGGAAGAGAAAGAGTAGCTTTGACTCTCAGGAGTTTAAAGCTGAAATAATCTCTTAACATTTCTGTTTTCATTATGGAAAAGAAAGGGGAAAGCACTGGTGCCCGCTGAGAGGGGGAGGCAGAAAAAGAGGCAGTTCGGTGACAGACACGATCAACCCTTGGTCTTCGTCTTACTGGGAATCTGATTCGTTCATCTGCACTAGCAGAAAGGAAGTATGTTTAGATGGTTAAGAAACCTCTGACGGAAGATCTGGTTGTCTCCTTTCAGATTGCTGGGAGAGTATAATACTGGAGGGAGGCTGAATCTAGAAGCCAGAGCAGATCCGACACTTGTCCCTCAAAGCTCCCTTCCTGTCTCCCTTGTAGGGGCATTGTAAACATTTCATGGTCAGGGCTGACACTGGCTGCAGAGAATGCAGAGAATGCCCGAAGTTTCCCTTTTCATGTAGCCGAATAATAATAGAACAGGCACAGTCTTTTAATTGTCTTGCATGTTTTGGCTGCTGGAATTCTTCTGTAAATTACTTTTCTCCTAAAACACGCTTATCATGAGCTTTATGTTTAAACCAACCAGCCAAAATAAAGACCTTAAGATGCCAAAGAAGGGATATTTGTCACAGTAATTGGAAAACTATATAAGGACAGATGTGCTTCTCTCATTTTCTTTAAACCTATCAGTGTACTAACTTGAATATGACTTTTGTGATGATAGTGCATTCTAAATTTTTTTGAGTAAACAAAGCAAAACTCTAGTTAGTTCTTACCTGGAGAGGTATAATTTGCATTTTTGTTTCCATTTGGTTATTTTTTAGTTGCTCTGGGTACTCTGAGCGGCACTGATTCTATAAAAAGTTGTTGGAGGACATAGCAGTCATGAAAAAGGTTGAGGGGCAAACCGGTCATTATCTATGTCCAGACCTCTGCTGCTACCCTTTTTGTGCCGAGAACCAGATGCATAATGTTACACATATAAAAGAGAAAAGTAGACCAGCCTGCTTTAAGCATTTCATGGAGTGGGAGAGGAGTTGGGAAGCGAGGTCGAATTCAGCTTTACAAGGATTTTTCTGTCAGACTGCTTGTTACAGGTCAAAGAGGACCTAAGAATTAAAGGAATTGGGCTGGTTCACAGAGCAGGTGCTTTGAGGGGTGGAGGGGCGTTGAGTTGCCACTGGAACAGACCTGTAGCTCCACTTCACTGCAGTTCTGTATTTATGCTCTGTCGGTCCCGTGTTGACTTCCTCTTCGGGGCTGCTTCCTTCATGGTGGTACCGAGGCAGCAGTAGTTGAGGCTTCCCATTTGCACGGCACACCTTTCTGAGAAGAGATTTAACTCCTCATCCACTCCCCACTCGGGGCATGAAACAGAAATCTGGGTCATTGTTATGATTAGACCACTTTAGGGTCACACTTCCCTGGGGCCTGTCCTTAAGCCATTAGTGTGGCAAGGAAGATGGGATTAAAGCTACAGGTTAGAGACCAGTTTGCGATAAAAACTACATGGCTGCTTTACAGTGGAAAAGGGAAGTGGCTGCTGGGCAGGCTAGACTATGAAGAGGGCCCCTGAAAGACAGGAAAGAGCCCCTCAAGGTTTTGAACGGGGAATGGCATGCTCCCAGCTGTGGTTTGGGAATATCCTTCTGGATGGAGGGGTGTAGAATGGGATTAAACTGGGAAGGGACTGGAAGTGGGGAAACCAGTTAGGATATTCTGTAAGACAAACTAGAGAGAGGGCCTGCATTAGGGTAGTATCAGAGGGAGTAAAGAAGAGAGGATGGCTCTAAGAGAAGGATGGACATTAGATGAGTGGAACTTGATGTCCTTATTGTCTGTGAAGTTAAAGGGGAGATGGGGCACATGCGACTGAGATTATGGGCCCGGGCGACAGGCATATGGTAGTGGCATTCATAGACGGAAGCAACACAGGAGCAACAAAGTGACAGAGGATGGGTGGTTAAGTTAATTTTGAGTTTGTGGTAGTGATGGTGCTGCTATGACTTTATTTTCCATTATAGCGGGGAGGATTAAAACCATTTCTTCCACATTTTATCATGACATTAGTGATTAACTGTGTTACTGGATGTGTGTGCAAGCAAGCAGTGGAGCTAGAACTTGAATTCAAGGCTTCAGATGCACAGTTCTGTATTCTTTCCATAATATCAGACTTACCTCTGTTTATAGACATAATTCATGCATTCTTTCTTTCTTTCCCCCTTTCCTCGTTCCCTCTCTTCCTTTTTTAAGGGGACCAAGAATGTGTACATATTAGTTTACTTTTTTGTGCCTGTAAATTTAAATCTGTTTTTTTAAAACATGACATATAAAAATACCATCATTAAGAAAAATATGGAAATTGCCCAGGATACAAGCTGAGACTTATTTTTGAGTTATGATAATTTGTTGGGGATTAATCAGTAAGTAATTTACCTTTTACTGTAGTGCTTCAATTTGTGGTTAAAACGCACAGTTGTTTTTGTGGCAGGCTTTTACCAGTGCATTTAGAATGCATCTCTGTTCTTCAGCCAGGAGGCAGTGAACCATACGCTGTTTAACAGTTGGGAGTTTGTACAGCAGACAGCTCTGACCAGTTTGTGTACTGGTGCTTGCACTGGGTTCTAGGCATTCCCACCTAGAATGTTCAGGTCACCTGGTACCACTCTACCACTCTGTGTTTCAGCTGGCTGATAGTAATGCACGGTAGTGCTTATTGTGGAGCCTGGCAGGATGTAATTGCTCAGTAGGCATCAGCTACATCCTCGTTAAACACAGTTGATTTGATTCTGTCTCGGGCACTTTGTTTGATATTTAAAGTGTTGCTGTAAATCTCCTTAGATACTCAAAGACAATCCTCTGAGGTTGGGGCCTTTAAAAAAAATTTTTTTTAACTGAAGGCTAGTTCTGTCCATTATTTTTTAAATAGGTAACCCATTCATGTGGTATCATTTTCAGAAGATATAAAAATTTTTTTTGAATATGTCTCATCCCTTTCTTCAGCCATCTAGTTCCTTTCCCCAGACAGAACCATAGTTACCACTTTCTTGCTCAGACTTCCAGAGATATCCTCTGTGTTCCAGGCATGTTTCTTATTACTCGTAGAGTATACTCTTACCTTTGAGCTTTGCTATATTTCTTTATCCATGTTATTGCTTTTTTACTTTATTTACTAACAATCATTAAGGTATTATTCACATTATATTTCTTGTTTATAGCAGGTCAAATACAGCCTCTAGTTTGCAGTTGACTGTCGGGTTCAAAGATTTAAACGAGTTGTTGCTTCAGTTGCTAGTGGCAGAATTAGAACCAGAAGGAAAGTGCTTTGGAGTCCAAATCCAGGCCCCTTTCCCTACAGAGGAATTTAATGGTTGTCATATGTAAAACAGCTCGCCTCTTTGATGTAAAGCTTATACTTTAAAAGAACAGTAATAAACCCATTATATGTTAACATAGACCACATTTTGAATGAAAATAGGACCAACTTTGGGCTTTTGTACACGTTAGAATTACAGATTTTGTTGGTTGTCCAACTGTTTCAGAAATAGATTACCTGCCCTGGCTGGTGTAGCTCAGCGGATTGAGCACAGGCTCTTGAACCAAAGGGTCACCAGTTCGATTCCTAGTCAGGGCACATGCCTGGGTTGCAGGCCAGCTCCCCAGTTGGGGGTGCATGAGAGATAATCACACATTGAGCTTCTCCTCTCTTTCTCACTCCCTTCTACTCTGTCTAGAAATAAATTTAAAAAAAAATTTTTTTTAAAGAAAATTAAGAACAGGTTAAAAAGAAAAAAAGAAATAGATTACCTACGTGTAGTTAAGCAAAGGTACTCATGTAAGTAAGGCATTGGGAGTTGTTCAAGAGGGCTCACCAACATTAATGTAAAAGGACTCAATAGATACAATCTTTTCTTTTAATAGCTGAAAATCAGCCACAAGGGCAACTACACACGTTGCATTAATAAAAGTTTTACTTTAAAAAAATGCTTTATTGGCCCTGGCCAGGTAGCTCAGTTGGTAAGAGCATTGTCCCAATATGCCAAGGTTGTGGATTCAACTCCCCAGTCAGGGCACATACAAAAAGCAACCAATGAATGTATGAATAAGTGGAACAACAAATCAGTGTCTGTCTGTCTCTGTCTCTCGCTGTCTGTCTGTCTCTCTTCTCAAAAAGAAAATGCTTTATTATCTAAAGAAATACAGAATACATGATTTGGTTTAATTAATCTTTTTCTTTGGTAAGGTACATTTTTATAAATTATGTGATATCACCTTGACTTTATGGAGTCTTGCTATCCTAAGCGGAAGTTTGGATACAGTATGGTGGGAGAGTGGGAAATTATCCAGTGTAGAGTATGTTTTGTTTTGTCTGCTTAGAAATTAAAAAAAAAAACAAAAAAAAAAAACCCACCTTTCTGCTATGGAAAATTTCACACGTACACTGGAGAGAATAGTATAGTGAACCCTCACGTGCCCGTCCACTGATTCTCACTCACCGCCAACTCTCCTTGCTCTGTCCTCACGCCTACCTACCACAAAAGAATTATTTCAAAACAAATTCCAGATTTCGTGTCATTTTATTCGTAATATTTTAGAATGTCTCTTTAAAAATAAGGGCTCTTTTATGTATGCTTTTTAAAAAAATGGATTTTGATTTTCTATTTCATCTTCAGATCCCTGTTGTAATCAGTTTATGTATTAATAAACAATATGAACATCTTAGTCGCTCATTAACCAAATGCAATAATTAAATCAAGAGGTAAATCTTATGTGTGCTTTGTTTTTTAATTTTTTTAAATTTTTATTGAATTTTTTTTTTTTTTTTTTTTTTAAGAGAGAGAGAAACATCTGTTTGTTGTTCTGCCCACTTACCACATCCATTGGTTTATTATTTTACATGCCTTGACCGGGGATCAAATTATCATCCTTGGTGTATCAGGACGCCACTCTAGCCAACAGAGCTACCCGGCCACGGCCTTATGTGTGTTTTTAACATTTTCAGAGTTATATCGACATAGATTTTGAAAAAGTAAGTAATTACTAAAAGCATGAACATTAGTCCAACTTGGAAATTTAGAAATCTTAGAAGTCTTGCTTTCTGTCTTTCTCTTTCTTCTTTCTTTCATTTTTTAAAGTAAAAACAATCCCACAGCCTTTATTGTCATCTGGTAAAAACATAAGGGTAATCAAAGCAATATGAGTAAATGTTTAATAACTACACTCCCAACAAAGGACACCTAAAAAATACAAATTGTATTGCTTCTCAACAGTTTTTCACTTCATTAAATATTTCTAGTTGGAGACACTTCGGAGCAGAGTAATATTATCTTCTTTTAGCATGATCTGACCTAGTTGTTTTCTTGGCTCTGTTTTAGAATGAATCTCTTCCGCATCATCACATACGAAGTTCATATACTCATCAAAACCAGTAATACAGCCCTTCGTCTGCATATTCACTTGCTCATAAAGCCACACCTGAATCCGAGGTCTGTTTTGCACAGATGAGGTTGATGGGCTGCACCCTCACCCTCTGCACTTTCTGGCCCTGGTACACCATGGTGGAAGCTGACAGAGACCACACTAAGCCTGGCTACTTCTGGAATCAGAAGGCTCTTTCTTTTAACACTATTAAACAGGGCTGCTTGATTGTGTTAGTTTACTACTTCTGTGGAACGATTATCTTAAAATACAGCACTCAGAACAAGCGTTTATCTTGTATACTTTCCGAGGGTCGGGGATCCAGGAACAGCTTAGTTGAGCGGTTCT
This sequence comes from Glossophaga mutica, assembly GCA_039655065.1. Lineage (NCBI taxonomy): Eukaryota > Metazoa > Chordata > Mammalia > Chiroptera > Phyllostomidae > Glossophaga > Glossophaga mutica. The sequence goes on along the minus strand of CM077304.1, from coordinate 39,205,141 downwards.
GGCTCAGTCTCACTCTCATAAGCCTGCAATCACCTCAGGGCCTGGCCCAACTGTGGCTGAAGAATCAACTTCCCAGCTCACTTGTGTGTTTGCTATCAGGCCTGTGTTCCTTAGCAGTTGGGCCTCCTCATAGGTCACCCGTATGCCCTAATGACATAGCCGCTGGCCTCCCTCAGAGCAAGTGATTGGGATGGAGGTGTGGGTAGAGGAGGCACATAATGGAAACCGTATTTTTTTTTTAAATAACCTAATCTCAGAAGTGGCACACTGCCATATCTGCCGCATGCTAGTGGTTACATAGACCGAGGCTGGTGCACTGGGAGAAGGAACTGCACAAGGCCGTGAGGACCAGGAGGCAGGGAGCACTGAGGGCCATCTTGGAGACTAGCCACCATACTGATTTTGGCGTTGTTAAATGAAAGCTTTTAAACTTGTGATTTTGGACTTAAAATCTTCAGCAAGGATTTTAAATAGAGTATAATACCAAAACTGTAGTAGTGTGCAGGGTTTTGATGCAATCTGTCCTGGAATAAATAATACAGATCTGTTTTAGGGAGGCAGTGTGACAGAGTTTGTGCGCGGGCTCTGAAGCCAGATTGCTTTGGGCAGGTTATTAAATTCTGTTTGCCTAATAATAATAGTACTCTATTTCCTCTTGGGATTTGCAGGTCAAATGCTTAGACCAGTGCTTGGCGCACAGTAGGTGCTCTAGTGTTATGTGATTGATGATGATGATGATGATTTAAAGGTTTTATTTATTTATTTTTAGAGAGGGGGAAGGGAGGGAGAAAGGGAGAGAAACATCAATGTGTGGTGGCCTCTCACGCACCCCATACTGGGGTTCTGGCCTGCAACCCAGGCATGAGCCCTGACTGGGAATCAAACCAGTGACCATTTGGTTTGCAGGCCGGCACTCAATCCACTGAGCCACAGTAGCCAGAGCTATTATTTTTATTGCTAAAAGAACTTAAGAATACAAGTGAACTTCGCTGCTTTTGTGTCTGGAATATAGGGTAGGATGTTAGCAGTAGAGAGGTGGGTAGAGACCTGTGTGCTGTGGTTAAGGGTGAGCAGAGTTGATTTGTATTTGTGCTGCTAACCGTTGGCAATTAGTGTTTATTTTAAACTACTTTGTTAAAAAAAAGAATGGTTAGGCATTTGTAGCACTGCCTTCCTCCATTTTTGCTTCAATAATAACACCTTGATTCATGTTTCAGACTCAGCAATATAGGGCACACAGGTGTTCTTTTCTAAAAAAATTTTTTTATAAAAGTCCGCTTTGAAAGTGAAGTTATGGTGATATTGCTCTTTTAAAAAGGAAAATGAATAAAAGAATATTGAAAAGGGTGATAGTGGAAGGAACCGAAAAGTGCTTGATAAATTATGTAAGGAAGCATTTGGCTTTGGTCAGAAATTTAGTTGTTAGCCAGCTGCAAGCAAACCCATCTGGCACACTTTTTCATTATTCTTCTGAAATATTCATGGGCTCCAACAGTCCCTGCCTTGTTTCCATTAGATCCTCCCATATTTTTGTCTTCCGGTAGCCGATCTGGAGTTGCAGTGGGTTGCCCTTTGTTTTTTGTTTCCTTGTTTCCGTGGATGTAATCAATAAAGAAAAGGCAGACAAGGAAAAGTTTGTATATGTTCAAAAATTCTCTTGCAAAATAAGGTGTGGGGCAAATCAGTGTAGGATTTGAGAACAGTGGCTAAAGTAATCCACTGAAGTTTATGCTTTAAAGTAGGTGTAATACTTTAATCATCTCTGAATTATGAATCTCCTCTGATCATTAAGCAGTAGCCTTAATTTCCATTAAAAATTTTTATTTTTGATTTAGAGAGCATAAGATTAGTAAACTTAAAAATTTTATTAATAAAAGGCATTTGCTAAGTTTCTTATTAATTTCTCAAGTTTCTTGAAATCATTTAGTATGTAGATCATGGGAGATCATAAGTAATCCTTTTATGTTTTAAAATTAACTTCTTTATTTCAGGTCACTGATACTAGGATTATTATTTAGCACTCAGAACCAAGAGCTTTGAAAATTGGTCTTGTAAATTTCTCTCAGAGCTCGTGCTTTTTTACTGAATAGTAATTTGACATTCACCTAGTTATTTCCACTTCAGTTTTAAGAAGACACTTTGCACTATTAGTAATATCTTCAACATTCAAATCTGATTTTCTTTCATTAGTTCCCTGTTTTACATGGAAAGAGAACCCTCCTGTTTTTCTTTCTTAAAGGAGGTTGGCAGTGTGTGTTTGTACCAACTGCTGAGATTTTACCTTGTTGAGTGATGGATTAAGATTTCAAACACTGAGTGGGGTCTGTCTTTTCATTTTTGTAGGTTTACATTGTGACAGTAGTGTTGAACAATAGGGGCCGTTTATGCCACAGATTTTTATGATATGGGTTTTTTAAAACTTTTATTGAATTTATTGGGGTGACATTGGTTAATAAAATTATAAAGGTTTCACCACCCCAAGCCTGTGATGCGGATTTTAGTGTTGGAGTGTAATCTTCCTTTAGTTTCTCTCCTTTTAGCTTTGCCTCCTTTGTCTGCTCTGGTTTTACAAGATGAAGAAACATAATGGCTTTATTGGGGTCAATGCTTCCCAGAAACCTGGCTGACTTTATTTGCCACCTTTTAAACAAAGGATTTGCAGGCTATGCAGGCTGCCCATCTGTCTTAGGAAGCTTTGTGTGGCTAATTTGCAAAAAAAGTTGTTTTAAGTAGAGGCAGAAGGAAGACTTTTCTACATACGTATTCAGAGAACAGTTTCTAGGTAAACACTTAAAATGCTATCTAGTTTCGTGCTGTACTGAAAGTCACCTGACTGTCCCCACGTGTTAGGAAGTGAATGCATTGAACAGAATTAGAAGTCTTGTCACTGAAGTAAGTAAATTGATGGTATTAACAGAGCAGCTTTTTTTAGAGTAGAAAGAAAGAAGCTGGGAATTGGTCAGTTAGTGGCTTTTATCTATTATTTTCATTTATTTTATTTTTCTTACAAAACCACTATCATTAACTAAAGCACATACAACCACAGACCAGTTATTTATTTAAACTTAAATTTGTCCTTTAGGGAGTAATTCTGTAGTATAAAATGTTTGCACTTTTGCCCTGGCTGAAGTGGCTCAGTGGATTGAATGCTAACCTGCAAACCAACGGGTTGCTGGTTCAGTTCCCAGTCAGGGCACATGCCTGGGTTGGGGACCATGTCAGGTCCCCAGTGGGGGGTGTGAGAGAGGCAACCACACATTGATGTTTCTCTCCCTTTCTCCCTTCCCCTCTGTCTAAAATAAATAAATAAAATCTCTTAAAAAATGTGTGCACTTTTTACCTGTAGGTACTTGATTTGCCGTTTTTATTTATCAGGTAGACTTTTGGGCACCGAAGATGTGGGGCTGGCTGGCCATGTGTATTAACATTATTTCTAAGCCCCTCTTTCTGCTCTGTAGACTTGAAGCTGCTTGAGGAAAACCATTTAGCATGATACAGTGGTACCTCAGTACTCACTGGTTTCAGAACCCGTCAAACCTGGTACTTGTTGCATTTTGACAAGAAAAAAACGTTTCAGCGCTTGGTGCTTGCTCACCATTTGTCACACTTGCTAGAACTTGCACAAGTCACAATGCCACCCCACAAGAGAAAATTCTTCATCAGTCATTGCTTGCTCACCCTGCCTCTGAGCGGATTAACGAGTATCTGTGTACCAGTGTAGTATAGAGCATGGGTTCTGGAGTTTCTGAAGTGCGCAGATTAAATCTGCCACTTGCTAGTTTTGCCTTTTAAACATTCTAAGCTTAGTTTATCATCTCTAAAGCAGGGTTGTGTTTAACTCATGAAGTTCCTGGGTTGATAAAAGAGACTATGCAGTGTCTGGGGTACTTCAGAGACAATAAATATAACCTGTTATTCACCTTTATAACCCCTCATCGGAAAACTTCCAGAATGTGTAGTCATTATCAATATAATTGATAAGTATGTTAAAAAGAAGAAAAACAAAGCTTGAATATTTATTTGTACCTCATTTTGACTGCAGTTATTATACTCTTGACATCATAACAGCTCTTGTCATGGGCCTGATAAATAGGAGACACTTGTTACATGTTTGAATAAATTGTTGATTTTTCATTCCCCTTTTATTTTTTTTTATTTTTTGAAATTTCCAGTCACTTTAAAAAAATATTTTATTTATTTAATTTTAGAGAGGGAAGGGAGGGAGAAAGAGTGGGAGAGAAACATCAGTATATGGTTGCCTCTCGTGAGTTCCCTACTGGGGACCTGGCCCACAGTGCCGGCATGTGCCCTGGCTGGGAATTGAACCAGTGACCCTTGATTTGCAGGCTGGTTACTCAACCCACTGAGCTGCATCAGCCAGGGCTCATTCCCCTTTTAAATGACAAGTTTTTCTGTTTGTCTCTTTAGGTTTTCCTAAACAAATTGGAGTTTTAGGTATCCTTTTTGAAAACTGAAACTATAAATTTAGGAAGTAGATGTTGGCTAATCAGATTTCAAAATGAGTTTTTTGTTCTTGTTTTTAAAGCTGAACATCAAAACTCAGGTAAGCTTCTTAGAGACAAACTGGCACAGGTATATGTCACAGAAATTATTATTTATTTATCTATACCTAGAATTGGGATATATTTCCTTGCTGTTTCTCTTTTGCCATGTGTGGGTAAGGAAATGCTTAACTATGCTTTAAATTTTATTTTTTCCTCTGAGACTCTTACATTAATGTGTAACAACTGTATATTTATTACTCAAATAGGGCCTCTGAATATAGATCCTTTTTGGTAACTGAGCTCCTCTTTTCTTTATCCTTTGCATGTTGAGTTCTCTTTTCAAGTCCCTAAACATGACTGGGGTCTTAACAGAAGTTTTCAGCTAATCTCCTATTTCATTTTCTCATGGGAATATATTTCCTCTACTTCTAGTACTTTCTTCCACAGTCTTTGCTAGGTGAGATAAATTCACCAAAGGTAAATCCTTTTTATTTTTTAAGTGGGGAAAGGGCTGGTTGCTATATTAAATAGGGTGGATAGAAAAAGTGATCTTTGAACAAAGGTTTAAAGGAAGTAAGAGAGTTAGTCAAGTAGATAGTTGAGGTAAGTGCCTTCCAGGCTAACAGAACAGGCTGGGCAAAAGCCCTCAGTGGGCCCTCGGTGGTTGTGTGATGACTTAACCCTGAGGAGCCTGGAGGAGTGTACGGGGAAAGAATAACGGTGGGGGAGGGCAGAAGAGTCTCAAGAGGCCAGAGTATAAAAGGGCCCTGTCCCACGGAAAGGGCTTTGGTTCTAACTCCAAGGGAGATGGGGAGCCATTTCAGGGTTTGAAGAGAGGCAAGACCTCTAACTTAGCTTTAAAGGATCATCTGGCAGCTGTGCAAAGATGAAACTGTAAGGGAACAAGGGCGGAAGCAGGGAAATCCATTAGGAAGCTTGCAGCGATCTAGGTCAGAGATCGTGGTAGCTCAGAATGGATGGTGAGATATGATCAGCGTCTGGATATACTATATTTGGAAAATTGAAGCAATAGGGTTTCATTACCAAATGTGGAATGTGAGAAAAGGGGAGAAATTGAGCATGATTTCCAAAGTTTTGACTTGAGCAACTTTAAAAATGGAGTTGCCGTCACTCTCTGTGGGGAATACTGGGGGGTGCATGGGTTGGAGGTGGGGGGTAGTGCAGAATTCATTTTTGGACGTGCTGAATTTGGGGTGCCTGTTAGGTATCATAGTCAAGAAAGTGATTAGATGTATGACTAATCTAATGACTAGATATAGGGTTAGGAGAAAAGACAGAGCTGGAATTATAAATTACTCACAGTTTAAATTCTTAAGGCCGGATAAGATCACCAAGGGAGAGGATGTAGATGGAGAGCAGGAAAAGGGCCAGATTTGTAGCTCGTAAACACTCTGACAGTAAGGTTAGTCAGTAGGACATGAAAACAGTCTAGGGAAAACATTATGAGTATTTTGTAAAGAATAGAATAGTAGCCCTGGCTGGTGTAGCTCAGTGGATTGAGCGCGGGCCTGCGAACCGAAGGATCGCGGTTCGGTTCCCAGTCAGGGCACATGCCTGGGTTGCCAGGCCAGTTCCTGGCAGGGGACATACAAGAGGCAACCGCACATTGATGTTTCTCTCCCTCTTTCCTTCCCTTCCTCTCTAAAGATAAATAAATAAAATCTAAAAGGAAAAAAAAAAGTACTTAAAAAAAAAAGAATAGAATAGTAAAGAAGGAAGGCAGCAGCATTCAGAATCTTTTTTTTTTTTTTTTTAAGATTTTTATTTATTTTTTTTTAATCTTTAGAGGGGAAGGGTAGGAGAGAGGGAGAGAAATATCACTGTATGGTTGCCTCTTGTGTGTCCCATGCCGGGAACTGGCCTGCAACCCAGGGATGTGCCCTGACTGGGAATCAAACCGCGATCCTCTGGTTCGCAGGCCCGCACTCAATCCACTGAGCTACACCAGCCAGGGCTTAGAATCTCTCTTTTCTTCCCCCCTTTTCCTTCCTTTGTACAGTTCTTAAATTTTTTTCTTTTGATAGTAAGCTCAAGGTCAGAGTGAACACATCGCTGACCCTTTTCCTGGTGGATTGATATCTTTGGATTTTATTTCTTCACCATTTCATTGAAGTTCTTAAATCCCTCGTTAAACTTTAAGTGTCTATTTGCTAAACAAATATTAATAAATGCTGTCAGGTTCTAACATTTCTATTCTCTTTTTATTAACCTCAACATTGAAACAAAATATAGGCAGAAAATATCCTTACTGCTAACAGTATATTATTATAAATTTTGAAAATGACTAGCTGTTGGACATACTAGGCTTTTAATTTTTTTTCTTGTGTTTTGTCTCCTTGCCTGAGATAATTTCAAAATATTTGTGTTTCAGCAACTTTATGTGCTTAAGCAGTGCATCATAGTGAGTTGCGGAAGGTAGCCGATCTAGCTGATGGAAAACTCTTGTTGGCACTTTCAATTAGGTTAATGGAGCTGATACTGAACTATAATGTGGCTTAGGAAACTGTGTCCTCCTTTTCTTCTCTCTTTTTCCATGTTGTGTTCCCAATTCCTAGATTTGTCTTTGAAGTTGATATGTTGAGGGGAAGTAACTTATGGTGAGTAGCTTGATTTGCCACCAGTTCATTTCCTCTACTAATGGAAGTGTTTGCCTAAAATAGGAGACTGATTCCCCCCCTTTAATAATAAGGATTATCAGTATTGGGATGGTAGAAAGGTTGCTTTTTATTTTTTACCTGTGGTTAAAACTTTTGTTTCAAGTGACATATTTACCATTGAATTAAGGTGCATTTGGTGATTGAATGACTGATATTTGAAGGGACACTTTTTCTCTCCATACGGATAATACTTCAGTAATGCTGAGTAAATTGGCAGTCAGAAGAGTCTTAAATCATTCCTAATGAGGGATGAAATTGTATTAGCTGCATTTGTTAGTAAAAAAAAAAAAATCAATATCAGACTGTATTCATGAGGTGTCTAGTTTGAAGAACCACAGTTTCAAATACTAAAATAAATTTCCAGTTGCTAAATGGATGTGTAGTCAATTCCTAGTCCTTAGATTGATTTGTGTTTGGGTTTTACTACTGTAATTAAACCAATTCTTTAGGGACAGAGAGTTGATTTAGAGTATTGTGCAAAATGTGTTTTCTCTATCAATACGAGTGTTTTTCTTGTTTTATTGATAGAATAATGGGTTCAGAGAAATTTTAATGAAAGCTCCAATTTTATTTGTAAGGTCACAGTAAACCTTATAAAAAAAGTGGTGACACTTAGGTACAAATGAAAAGACTAGGAAAGGAAGTTTTTTGGGTCTCACATCTAAATTTTAGGAGGTCCAGGGAAAACGTTCTTTAGACCCTGGAGGTCTGTCCTGTTTTTTTTTTTTTTTTTAATTTAATTTTAATTTTTTAAATTATTTTATTGTTCAAGCACAGTTGTCTGTATAGATCAGAAAGCTGGGGTTCAGTTTTCTTCTTTTGTTGTTCTTTCGGTTTCACTGCAGTAATCTTTGATGGGAAAACTGAGAGCTCACGTTACTGCAAAGTGTCACCAGTGCAGTTGCCTTCTGCTCCAACCCCAGCGGGTGGGGGGTGGAGAGGCAGAGAGGCACTGTCTGTATTGGTGCATCACATATAAGGAAATTTAAAGCAGTCCTGTATGAGGAGTTACTGAAAAGAACAATAAAATGTTGTGGGCTGTGATATACTTCGATATTACTTTAAAACGGGCTGTGTCTGAGTGTGGCTACAGCTAGATGATTATGACAGTGAGCGCTCCTGAGTCCAGTCTGTGTGGTTGGCCAGGTTTGAGGGTTGGTAGACTTGGGATCAGCTTCCTACTGCACTGCTTTTGATGTGGCAAAAGTGGGGAGCATCTCCTGTTACTGTCTGTTTATTCTTTATTTCATTGTGTCTGGTTATATTTCGCTTGCTTGTTTTGTTGACTAGGTTCCACTTATAGGTGAGATCTTACGGTATTTGTCTTTCACTGCCTGGCTTATTTCACTTTAGCATAATACTCTCCAGATCCATCCATGTTGTCACGAAGGGTAGGAGTTCCTTCTTTCTGCTGTGTAGTATTCCATTGTGTAAATGTGCCACTGTTTTTTTTGATCCATTCATTTACTGATGGGCACTTAGACTGTTTCTAGCACTTGGCTATTGTAAATAATGCTGCTGTGAACATTGGGGTGCATGGGTTCCTTTGAATTGGTGTTTCAGGACTCTTAGGATATAATCCCAGCAGTGAAATTGAGGGACAAAAGGTAGTATTTTCAGTATTGTATAGTTTTCTGAGTACAGATCTTTTACCTCCTTTGTAAGGTTTATTTCTAGGTACTTTATTTTTCTTATTGCCATAGCAAATGGGTTTTTTTTTTTCCCCCTGATTTCTGATTCTGATATTTCGTTGCTGGTGTACAAAAATGCCCTTGATTTCTGAATATTGACTTTGAATCCTGCTGTTTTGCCAAATTCACTTACTAGGTTGAGTAGTTTTTTTGGTGGAGTCTGTAGGATTTTCTATGTACACTATCATGTCATTGGCAAACAATGACAGTTTTACTTCCTCCTTGCCAATTTGGATGACTTCTATTTCTTCTTGTCTGATTGCTGCAGCTACGACTTCCAATATTATGTTGGATAGCAGTGGTGAAAGTGGACATCTTTGTCTTGTTCCTAATCATAGAGGGAAGGTTTTTAGTTTGCGCCCATTGAGTACGATGTTGGCTGTAGGTCTCTCATACATGGCCTTTATTATGTTGAGGTATGCTCCCTCTACTCCCACTTTGCTGAGAGTTCTTTTCTATAATAAATGGGTGCTCTATATTTTTTAATAGAACACCATGTATTTTATAATATACCCTTATTTACATATTGTTTTCCTATAGGATCTTAGGTTGTTTTGAAATTTTTATTGTAAACAGTATTGCACAGAACTTTCATCTAGGAAAATCTTTGCACACATTTGAAATGATTTCTTAGGTCACGTTTCTAAGAGGGAACTATAGAGTCAAGCAGCATACCTATTTTATTTTTAATGCATATTGCTAAACTTCCCTCCACAAAGGCTGTGCAGGTTTGCTCTTCTACTAGTATTCTTGAAGGAATATTACTGGTTTTGATGTGTTTTTTTTAACCCTCCAGTGTGTATTTTGTTAAGAAAATACACCCCACTGAAAGATTTAGAATCCCTTTGTTCTGTAAGCAATAGGTTTCTTACTAGTGTTCTGCAAAGTTTCTGGAATTCCCAGATGTCATAGAGCTCTCTTCTGAAAATTAAGAATGGCCCTCTTATGGATGTCCATATGACCAAAAACATTAATTTTCTTAAAGAAATAAGTATATATCATAAGTAAAATATTTTGCCTCTTAAAAGAAGTTTAATAATCTTACGTTTCATATACAGTTTTCCTTAAAAAATCATAATTCTTTTCTTGGAATTAAGAAAAAAGGCAGTGCCTTTTTAATGTGACAAAGGGACATGGTTTTCATTGCTCATAGGAGTGGACGGTACATTTTAAATCATTTCTGAACTTTTGTAGTGAAGCCACAATTAGAAAATGAGCTTGGCTTTCAGTACAGTATTTATTGATTCTATGCTAAAAGGCCCAGGTTTTCAGCTGCACCCAATAATATATTCCATCCATATGGAGACTATCAAACTGACTTTTGAAAAAATACATAGCATTTAATTAATTAAATTGGTCCTCTTGAAGGTACTCTTGCTGAAAAGGTCTGTCCTTTTACACAAAGAAGGAAGGGGTTTGATTAATTTACGGGTCTGCCGAAGCATATAATATAGTGTTTGAGAAAATGTCAGGCTCTTGTGAATTAAAAAAAAGTTATATGGGAAATTCACTTAACTTGTTAACTGAATTAGTTTCCACAAAGATGTGAATGCCTGAGAGGGTCTTGTGATGGGAATCAGGTTTGTAGAGAGGCAGTGTATTTATTATGTAAGGGAAAACCTGTTCTTAGAAGCAGGTACTCAGGGTTTTGCTGTTACTGGGAGAGCTGTTTAACCTTTCTAGGCTTCAGTTTTTCTCAGCCTTGTTTTGCAGACTTTGATGAACATGCCAGGGCCTGATGGATCTTGTTAAAACGCAGAATCTGCTTCAGTAGATCCAGGCTGGGCCTGAGATTCTGCATTGCTAACAGGCTCTTGGGTAGTGCCAGTGTGGCTGGCCGGGGTGTCCCAATTAGAATCGCAGGGAAGTAGGTCTCTGTGTTTTCTTCTAGTTCTAAAAGTCTTATTCTGAGTTAAGCTATTCTACACATTAAGTTAAATACCTTAACATTTAAAAAATATTTCTATTATCATTGAAAGAAAAAAGATCCTTTACAACTGTTAAGTTTGCTAGTGAGGATTTTTTTGTGGGATAATGTCTAAGATTGGTGTTAAAATATTCCAGCACATCCTGACCATTGTGGCTGAGTTGGTTGGGTGTCATCCCATAAAGCGAAAGGTCGGCAGTTCAATTCTCAGTCAGGGCACATGCCTGGGTTACAGGTTGGTTGGGGCGTGTACAAGAGGCAGCCAGTTGATGTTTTTTCCCTCACATCAGCATTTCTCTCCTCTTTGTCCTTCCTTTTCCCTCTCTCTAAAAGTAAATAAATAAATAAATAAGATCTTGATAAAAAATAAATAATCCAGTGTTCACTGTTTCCCTTTAAAAAGTTGGGAGGGGAGTAGATAAAATGAGAGTAACAAAGTCTGGGTAGTTGTTGAAGCAGAGTGATGGGTACAGAAGGGTTTGTTATACTTTTCCCTTATTTTCTGTCTTTAAGTGTGTGTTTGAAAATGTATTTTAGAAAACTAAAACATGCACAGCAAATAAATGTGAATCTACCAGGGTCACAGACTAAGGTATTTATATGTGTGTATGTTTATTCCCCCTCTTCATCTCCCTCTCTCTGCTTCAGACAGTGGTTTCTCAATGCTAACTTGTCTAATAGGGTGCAAGGTGGCAGTGACCTGAGAGAAACTCTTTGAAGGAAAAAAGCATAACGTCTAATGAAGCACATTTGCTGCAAAGAGAGAAACTCAGCTGCCACTCTGTATGTGCGAGACTTAGGCTGTTTGTTTCTGTTAAACATTGCAGATGTGTCTATGCCAACTAAACTCGAATGTGTTAGTGATATTTTTGGAAATTCACTTTGCAAACTGTAACCTCAGAATAGATTGTGGTTGCTGTGTTGAATAAATCAATCAAATATTACCAGTTTTTTGAATAGGATGAAGCTACTTAAAATAGGGGACAGGAAGTGCATCTGTAACAAATATTTCCTGCTACTACAAGAGATTTAGATGTGGGGTTATAGCGTTGCTTTTAAATCCAGAGTGGTTTTATAGTCTATGAAACAATTTGACTCCAGCTAAATATGTATTTTTCAGGAAGGAATTGAAAACACGTAAAATGGAGAAAGTATAGCACAGAAAGCTTTGTTTTGGCAAGAATTTCAGAAAATGATCAAAACAATTATAGAATGACACTCTGTTGAGGAAATCGCAGTTTTTTAAAAAGATTTTATTTATTTATTTTTAGAGCGAGGGGAAGGGAAGGGGGAGAAGGAGAGAAGTGAAACATTGATGTGAGACAGAAACATTGCCTATCACACACACCCCCACCGGGGGTGAACCCTCAGCACAGGAATGTGCCCTGACGGGGAATCAAACCTGAGACCTTCTGCTTTGCAGCGCAATGCCCAACTAAGCCACCCCAGTTTGGGCAGGAAGTGATATTTTCATATGGGATAGACAAATATGCTCTAACAAAAAGCTAACCTATGTAGATTAGTTATATCTAATTCATGTACAGTTTATAATTTGGGAATAATATTTTAAAAGCACAAATTAATGTCTGGTTATCAAAACTAGAAAATAAAGCAAAAAATAAAATATTTCAGAAGCATTATCCTCAGCCACAACCATGGTTATCATTTCACTGTTTTTCCTTTCAGTGTTTAATGTGGTTTTATATACTTTTCCTTCTACCTTACATATTCTTTTATCCTGTTTATTCACTGAACATTGTAAAATATTACTTTTCATTATTACACATTGTTTTGTAAATACTACCTGAGTGAAACAACTCCTTGTCAGGTCTAAGTGAAGACCTGCAGAGTCCCCAGATAGGTGGTCTGGAAGTATTTTTCAACTTTGACATTATTTTTAGGCCAGATCCTGTTAGGGTCAGTAGAATGGAGATGGGGAGTCATTTTGTGCTGGGGAGACCAAGACAGCCGTCTGGGTCCATCCAGTATTTGCGTAAGTTTTGAGCTGAACAAAATTCTTACATTTGTCCTGGAAAGAATGCAATCCCAAGTCGAACAGAGCTGCGTTGGACCTTTTATTTAGTCCAGACCTGTGTTAGCTCTGATGTCAGGACTCAGCACTTGGAAGGCTGTTGTGGAAGTCGTACGTTTGAATCAAACTCCAAAGTGAAATTTTGGGGAGAATGGGAGTGTGATTCTGGTAATTCTTGCCAGTCCAGGGAGTTTAAATCTCACAAAAATCACAGTACTTAAAGACAAAGTACTTATAGTTCACTATAGTCCTTAAGGACAAAACCAAACCAAAAATGTATATACATACACACACAGGGATTAAGTGAACAAATGAAGTGCTAAGAACAGTTCTTACCACATATTCAGTATCTCTTTGAATACTGAATAAACTGAACCAAATAGAAAATAAGGATTAAACCTGTCTCTGCCTTTCCTTCCCTTTTGTGTTTTACCCATTCAACCGAGGACCTTTTACCCGCATTTTTAATTTAAAAGCCTAAAAAAATGCCTGGAGTAAAATAGATGAATTTTGGCTGATTATTAGAAGCAGAAGGAATTGGTGAATAACCTCTTTGGTAACTGACAGCAGCAACTTAGATTTAAGGTCTGAGGCTTGTATTTCTCCAAGGTTTAAAACTTTCAGAAGCAAATGCACTTACTCTGTTCAGAGAATTCTTTTGAAGCATGTTCTCGTTAAAGACTTTTTATCATGTCTGTACTTATAGCTTGAACTTGACCAATTTCCTTTCTTATCGCCAATGTAATTGCTTTTAAAGGTGTGAAAGTGTATTCTATTGCTTAAAAATTCAATTTTTCAATGCTGACATAGTTTGTGGTTTGACTTTCAGATCTCTAGCAATGTTAGTTTTTAAACTCGAAAGTTTCAACTATGTTGAAATCATAGATCCCATTCAGAATGTAATAAAATGTTTGAACCTTCTTTAGAAAGAAAAATGTATGTGCATTCAAAATGTTGGATACAATTTCAAACTTTTTACAAATATCCTGAAACTTACCCATTTATTATTTGTAAAAACTGTTGCTTCTCCTCAGATATATTATTAGTCTATTTCCATTTAGGATAATGTGTCCCATTGTGGTCAGTTTCATTGAAATTGAACTACAATGCTGTAGTGCTTTATTTGCATAACACAGAAGTTCTAGATCCTCTATTTGGAAGCAATAATAAAATAGGGACAGTTATGCTAAGTGATTTTTTGAAGAGTGAAGAATTCAAAGCAATAGCTACTGATACGGCAAATATAGCTATACTTGTGTTTATTATTTTGTCTTTTTAAAATGTTTAAAGTGTATTTTCTTGAGTGGTGGTTGTTTAATTATTTTTGTGGGTCTTGAATGCTGTTGTGGAATGCTTACGTGGAATCTTGGTCCAAAGTCCCCCATCTCAGGGATTCTGGATCTGCCTTTGACTAACTGTATATATTTTAAAATGTTGGGGAACCAGAAAATCTTTGAAGACCTTTAAGTAGTCTGGGCTTCTTCAGGTGATGCAATGTTTTAAAAGAAATGCTAGGTCCATTCATCCTTAGGACAACTGAGGTTACTAGGTTTTCTCTAGTTCTTCTGTGTCCTGATGTCCACCGCCTTGTGATTCCATGCGTTGCTGACACCATCTCCTCCCTTGGTGATGTACTCTGCTGTCCTCACGTTAATGTACTCCACTAGCAACACTCTCCCGATGAGTACTAAATTTCTGTCTCTAGGCCGGACCTTTCTCCTGGAATTCAGACTTCAGTGTGTAACTGGATTCCTATTATTTCTTCCCAGAAGTAATCTTTCCCTTTTTAGTTGATTGTCCATCTCTCAAAAGCCTTGGTGTTAGTCCTGATTCCTTTCTTTCTGTCAGATTCCATATTTAGTCTGTTAATAATTGTGGCCTCAACCTTTGAAATATGTCCAGAATCCAACTACATCTCACTAACTCCACTGCTTGTTACCAGCATTGGGGTTCTTGGGTTTTCCAAGATAGAAATCTAGAGGAAACCCCAGAGAAATCTCCAGACAGATTTTATTAAGCTTATGCTCAAGCACAAGGGAGGCAGCACAGAGGAAAGGAAGTTCCTCTGTACTGGTTTGGAGCCTCGCTCTGCTTGGCTGCTTTTATAAGCTGGGACAGAGTGGGCTTTGCTTGCAGGGGTGAGTTTTTTGAAAAAGGTAGGCTTGCAGAATTTTCCATACCACGGTTTGTTGACTTGCTTCTCCAGCTGCCCTGCCTGGTAACTGTGTCCCCACCTACACTGTGGGGGCAAGATGGTGGTCTCCTCATTACTGCCACTCAAGCAAGGTCCTCTGGCAATCAGACCTTGATCGGTAGCACATGCCCGTCAGTCGTTTAAGCACGCAGTTAGAAGGGAGATAAATCAGCGACCTCTGCGTTTTTGAGTAGGGAGTGGAGGAGTGGTGATGCTTTTGTGTTCTTTCTAGCCACCTGGTCTTAACTTGCCTTCCTGGGCACTTGAAATTTTTCAGTTCCTACACCCACCCTGGTCAGAGTCACTGTCATCTCTTGGGTAGATTACAGCTTCTACTGTCTTCTGCTTCTACCTTTGCTCTGCTCCACTCTCTCAGTATATATAATTTTTTAATTGTTTTTTTCCCTACAGATTCTTATTTTGAAAAACATCAAATCCATGGAAAAGTTGAAGGAATAATTAATAACACCCGTAATCCGCCCAGGCTGGTGTGGCTCAGTGCATTGAGTACTGGACTGCGAACTAAAGGGTTGCCTGTTCAATTCCCAGTCAGGGCACATGCCTGAGTTATGGGCCAGATCCCCGATTGGGGGCATGTGAGAGGCAATCCCACATTGATGTTTCTCTCCCCCTTCCCCTCTCTCTAAAAATAAATAAATAAAACCTTAAAAAAAAACAACCTGTAAACGCTTCCTGCTAGATTCACCTGTTGATAACATTTTGCAACACTAGAGTCTCTGCTTCAAAAAGAAAAAAAAAGCACTCTATTTAGAAATAACTTTAGATTTGCAGAAGAATTCCAAAGACAGTACAGAGTTCTTATATACCCTTTACCCAGCTCTCCAGATGTTAACACTCCACGTATCCGTGGTACCTTTATCAAAACTAAGAAATTAGCATTGGAATAATACTGCTGACTAAACCATACACTGTATTTGGATTTAACTGATTTTCTCACTGCTGTACTTATTCTGTGTCACTGGCCTCTCCAGGATACCACATTGCATTTGATTATATCTCTTTAGTGTCCTGTAATCTGTGGAGAGACTGATTATTAAAAAACTAAATATTTCCTAGGAATACTAGCTTGTGTAAAACACTTGTAAGTTGTGCATTGTTTAAGCAACAGACTATTTCTAAAGGAAGGAAAGATAGTAAAACTCTGTAGCACTAGTGTTATGTAGCCACAGGGCATGTGTTACTGGACCAAAGGGATCTGTTTGTCTGCATGCAGCTAAATCCAGTAAGATATGAACAGGATCTTGCAGCAAAGAAAGGAAGGGTTTATTTTCAGAAAGTGGCCCATGCCCAGAGTCACAGGTGAGCTAATGCTCAAAGACCTGGCTCCCTGATGGCTTTTGAGGGACAGGTCATATGGAGGAAGAATCATTAATCATGGTGATCAAGGGAGCGAAGGGTCATGGTCGTGGTTGTGGTTTCTGCTGATTGGTCAGTGCTAGGGTAGGGGTAGTTAATCAGTGCGGCTGGCCTTGATGTCAGCTATGGCATTGCTTTGTCTGGTTTCCCTGCTTTTCTGCTCCTGGAGCTCAAACACAGCGGAGGCCTAGATGTTAGGTCTAGTTTAACCAAAACTCTGTCTCTGTGGTCAGTAGACCAGAGGCTTTGTTTTCTGAGGTTATTTGATGCCAGTCAGAACCTCATTGTCCTGAGGGCTTAATGACTGAGGGAGAGGTCACACAAGGGAGAAAGGGGGCCCATGAGTCAGGGTGCTGGATGAGGCCAGTTTGAATCAGAAGGAAAGAAGGAGAAAAGGTCATATTAGAGAAATGAAGTTTCTGCACGGTTACACATGGTTGAACTTTAGACAAGATGGTTATAGGATTTGACATACTTTCTGGGTTAGATGCAGAGTATGTCTAGTCCATTCTCTTCTGCCATCAGAACTTCCTGACCCACTCCATGTTATCATTTGAAGAGGTGAATCCTAGAATAACTCAACTATTTGTATCTTTTTTCATAGGTAGATTTTACAAAATGAATTTGATTTCATTCATGTTATCTGCTTACATCAGTCTTTGAGGGTAACTAGTTTTGTGTTACAGTACAGATATATTGAGTACCTTCTGTGAGTAGTGCACTGTTAGGTCATGGCAATGTGGATGCAAATAAGAGGTTTTTTACGGTTTAGTAGAGTGGGTTCTAATATAGATAATATGTAACTAACAGTATAGTAACAACTGGTTTGAGAGCATAGAGAGTATTCATTTTGATTGGGGGAGGTGAGAAATGGGGGAGAACTTGCCTTTAAAGTATGTGCAGAACTTTTTAAACAGCTTAATTGATGCTCTGGCTGGCGTGGCTCAGTGGATTGAGTAATGGCCTGCACACCAAAGGTGGCTGGTTCGATTCCCACTCAGGGCACATGCCTGGGTTGCAGGACAGGTCCCCGGTTGGGGGTGTGTGAGAGGCAACCGATCAGTGTTTCTCTTCCTCTCTCTCTCCCATCCCCTTTCTCTAAAAATAAATAAAAGCTTAATTGAGATACAGTACACATACCAAACGTACCATTTAAAGTGAACAGATTCAGTGGCTTTTAGTGTATTTTCAGAGTGTATATTCACAGTTTTGAAACCACCACAATCAACTTCAGAACACTTTCATCGTCCCTCAAAAGAAGCCCTATACTTACGTTGACTCCCTATTCTCTCCTCCTCTCAGTCCCTGGCAACTGCAACTCTACTTTCTATCTCTATAGATTTGCTTTTTCTGGACATTTCATATAAATAGAATCATATGGCCCTGGCCGGGTGGCTCAGTTGATTTGAGCATCTTCCATATACCAAAAGGTTGTGGGTTCAGTTCCTGGTCAGGGTGCACACCTAGACTGCCGGTTTGATCCTCCCTTGATCAGGGCGCATGGCTTGCAGGGAGCAGCTGATCGATGTTCCTTTCTCACATCAATGTTTTCTCTCTCCCTCTGTCTTTTGTTCCCTTCCTCTCTCAGTAGGATCAATGAATATATCCTCAGGTGAGATTAAAAAGAAATGGAATCATACAATAAGTGTCTGACTTCTTTCATTCGGCACGATATTTTAAAAGTTTGTGCATGTTGTAGTACATACTGTTCTTCGTTCCGTTTTATTGACAAATATAATGCCATTGTATGAAAATACTACATTTTGTTTTTCCATTCATTACTTGATGGACATATGGATGTTTCCAGTTTTTGGCTAGTAGGAATAATGGTGCTGCGAATATTCATGTACAAGTTTTTGTCTGGACGTGTTTTCAGTACTCTCGGGTTGAGGAGTTGTCTGACTCTTTTCCAGGGCAGCTTTACCATTTGATGTCTTCACCAGCAATGAATGTATGAGGGTTCCAGTTTCTTCACATACTGGTCAACATGATGAGTTACTGGTTTTTTTTTCCTTTCAGTTTAGTCTAATACTAGTGAGTGTGAAGTGGCATCTCTATGGTTTCGATTTCCATTTCCCTGATGACTGATGATGTTAAGCATCTTTTCATGGGCTCCTTAGCCATTTATATATTTTCTTTAGAGGCGTAGAATTTTAATAGATGAAGAAAGGGAAAGGGAAGGCAGCACTTCGTCCTAAGAGAACAGGGACAGAGGCCTGAGAATGATGAGATGGTAAAATGAGAGAGTAGGGTCCTTGGAGGAAGGGCGTGAGAGAGAGGGCGCTGGAAAACTGTTTGGGTCTCTAAGTTTATTTTTTGATGGGTCACCTCACACTGTCTTCTGCTTATCTTAAGCTTACATTGCTCAAATTTCAAGGATGTTCCTTCTTTTGTAAATGTCAGATAGTGTTTTGGTTAGCCCATTTGATAGAATCATTCAACCTTACATAAGAATTACTGAGGGCTTACTACTTCATTCCAGGCCTTCTAGGCCCCATTAGTGAGAGGAGCGGACCAGCGAGCAAAAACAGACAAGCTCCTTGCTTTTCATGGAGCTTATTTATTAGTGGGGATGATTTTGTACCAGTAAAAAAGTCTTGTTAGAGGCTGTCTTTATCCCAGCATTTTAGGGTTCAGTGAACAAATCAGATCTACTTTGTTCATGCTGTTGCTGATTTTATTGGCTTGGGTCATAGCCCCTTTCAGCTTTCACCTTTTCAGACTTAAATTTTAATCCTCAGTCACCCTTAGCAGCAGCCTGAAATCGTTCTTGGCATCCTTGTTTCTCTTTTCAGGACTATTGTAGGTAAAGTTCTTTTTTTTCATTGTAGTTGGTATCACTTAATCAAAAAGTCTGATAAAATATAAAGAAAAGTTGCATGCATATTATAAACATTTTCTCTGAAAACATACATACATACGTTTGTTTCATAAATCTTTTGTTTTAGCACCAAGACTTTTCCTTTGAATAAGGATCTGCTGACTATAATTTTTTTGTGATATTTCTTATGTAAACCCCATAGGTAATGAATCATCAGTGATTTTTAGTTTCCATTTCTTTACAGTGGAGTGAGAATTTAAAGCCATTTCAAAGATATCTAATTGTAAAATCCTTTGAGATTTTTATGATTTTCCACCCTGATTTTTACTCTTTCTATATCTAATTGGACAGCTGTTATTTATTTATTTATTTATTTTAGCAACATGCCTATATATTGGGTTGACCAAAAAGCTGTTGGATTTTTTTTTCCCATACGATGATTCTAGTAGTGCTTAGTTGTCTTTAACTTCATTCAAAACGATTTTGTTAGATTATATTGTGGCACCTATCTTATCAGCATGCATTAAAAAAACTTAGCACATTGGTGAATTTTTATGCAGCCATTTTAATTATGAAGAGGGAAGAAAATTCGCAACATTTTGGCATGTTATGCTTTATTATTTCAAGAAAGGTAAAAATGGAAGTAAAATGCAAAAAAAGATTTGCACAGTGTATAGAGAAGGTGCTTTGACTGATCAACTGTGTCAAAAGTGGTTTGTGAAGTGTCTTGGTACTGTTGACATTTTGACCAAATAACTCTTTGCTGTGGGGCTGTGTTATGCATTGGAAGATGTTTAGCAACACCTCTGACCTCTCCTCACTAGAAGCCAATAGTGGGAGTTAGCTGACATACTTAAAATATGCAAATCTATTAAGTTATTGGTGAAAATGAAAAATGTGTCTTGTCTTTTGCGGAAAAAATGTAATGGACTTTTTGGCCAACCCAGTCCATATTCAGCTTCATTTTCATAGAAGTTACAGTTCTTTTCATAATTGTATTTCATGGGTTTACTTAATAAATTAAATTATGAATTCAGCATCATGTACAACTGCATAAATAGGTTGGCAATAGGTCTGTGGCAGGCAAATTCAGGTAGTGGAAGCAGAAGTGCTACTGGCCATGAGCATTTCCAGCCAACCGCAGATACCAGCCTTTGCGTTTTACAGGGGAAACAGGAAGGATTAGTTCATTTCAGGTTAGTAGTTAAAGAGATTGGTCAGGAAAGCTTCTACTGTATATGCCAAGTTAAGTACTCTCCCACTGTGTTCTCCAAGCACTGTGTAGATGCCTCTTTTATGACAGTTACCTCACTGCTATGTGATTGTCTACTTGTTAGTCTTCGGTTTGGAGTTCTATACTCTTTGAGGTCAACACTATACTCCCCGGTTGTTATTATGCATAGTTCCTAGCATATACTTGGCATATAATTACATATTCCTTGTAAAAAATGAATTGACTGCAAGTTCAATATAACTGAATGATATGACCAGGCTGTCCAAAAAAAATAGATTAGTGTGACTGCTAGGTTGCTTTAGTTGTGTGCAGTGCTCAGAATAATTCCACTGCATTCATGTTGTGTTGACCGGGGTGATAAGTTTTAAGATACACAGTGATTAACTCTAGAACCTCCCCTGAATGTTCATTCTGTGAGACAGAGACCCTGTCTCGCAGAACTTTCTGTCTTGTATTCACTGCTGCCTCTCCAGTGCCTGTAATAAAGAATATTAAAGCCTCTCAGACAGACAGTTGGTGATTGTTGCATTTTTAAAATTACTGAATCCAGGGAATGTGGCATAGAATGGTTAAGGTTCTTTCCTGTTTCTTGAAAAATGTTAAAATGAATAGCGTATGCATCCTTAGAAGAAATTACGGAATATATCAGGCAATTTTGAAAATTTGAGGCCTGGTCATACAGAAAAGAATATGGACCTCTGTAGTTCTAGAGTTGAACTGGGACTAGACAGTATGTTATAGGAAAGTAGATTACATCTTAAAAATTTTTTTTAAAAATTATCGAGACCATTTAAAAAATACAATGTGTAATTTCATGAGTCACTGGAACAAAAGCTTAATGACTCATTTTAGGGATGTAAAAGCATAAAATTTTGTATGAGATGTGAGATTAGTCTGTCTAGACAAATTCTAGAATTCATCCTAATCCAGGTCCTGTGAATAATAACCTCTTATTTCAATCTTCCATAGCATTAATATTCTTTATCAGTCATTTGTCATATAAGTTACATAGGTTTTATGTAACTTAAGGAGAAATAAAAATTTCTTAATTCCCCATACAATTTTTAAGTTTGGTGGGAAACATATTTTATCTTGTTACAGTAAAAAAACTTTTTAATAGTATTTTTGTAGTCCAGAAATTTTGATGGATTGGTGTTTGATAAATCGTAAAGATTTTGAAAAGTTCTAATTGTCTGCTTCATTCACTAGTTGTACAGATGGTTGTGTGAATTAATCTGGTATCAGATTACTGACAGTACAGTGATGTTTGTTGAATTTGCTGAGTGAAGATGCCGTTATACTCTTGCATACGATATGTAATGATCATGTATATTGTAATAAATGAGTTCTGTGAGGTGTGACTATGAGATGGTACTATAGAAATATGGATTTGGGGGTCTTCACTGCTTCATATCTTCCATAGCACTTAGCAGGTATCTTATTTACATAAGCTGTCACATAAATATTTGTTAAAGGGGAGAAAATCTCTTGAGTCCTTACAAAGTCAAGAACCCATTTGAGGATTTTTTGTTTTACAAAAATTTCATAAAACAAAAGTATTTTGGTTCAGATACCAAGCTTATTAAACTACCTTATTAATTTATTATGTCAACAGGGCTTAATTAATGATGCTCTATTTATTTATCCTAAACTTACGATACATAGCTATAAAAATAATTTAACTCTTTCCCTAACTTCCAGAAAGCTTAGTTGCTCATGTACCTCCTCTGCTTTCTTCAGGTGGATTTCTTCCAGTTTTGCCATGGTAACATTTGTGGGATATTCTTTTATTACGTATATTTTATTGATTATGCTATTACAGTTGTCCCATTTTTTTCGCCCCTTTTATTCCCCTCCACCCTGCACCCCCCTCTCTCGCCAGTATCTCCCACCCTCCTTAGTTCACATCTGTGGGTTGTACGTACAAGTTCTTTGGCTTCTCCATTTCCTACACTATTCTTAACTCCCCCTGTCTATTTTCTACCTACCATTTATGCTTCTTACTGTACTTTTCCCCCCTTCTCCCCCCACCATGCTGATAACCCTGCATGCCATCTCCATTTTTGTGATTTTGTTCCTGTTCTATTGTTTACTTAGTTTGTTTTTGTTTTTTAGGTTCAGTTGTTGATCGTTGTGAGTTTGTTGTCATTTTACTGTTCATATTTGATCATCTTCTTTTTCTTAGATAAGTCCCTTTAACATTTCATATAATAAGGGTTTGGTGATGATGAACTCCTTTCACTTGCCCTTATCTGGGAAGCACTTTATCTGCCCTTCTATTCTAAATGATAGCTTTGCTGGATAGAGTAATTTTGGATGTAGGTCCTTGCCTTTCATGACTTCAAATACTTCTTGCCTGTAAGGTTTCTTTTGAGAAATCAGCTGATAGGCTTATGGGAACTCCTTTTGTAGGTAACTGTGTCCTTTTCTCTTACTGCTTTTAAGAGTCTCTCTTTATCTTTAATCTTGGCTGATGTAATTCTGATGTTCCTTGGTGTGTTCCTCTTTTGAGTACAACTTCTTTGGGACGCTCTGAGCTTCCTAGACTTCCTGGAAGTCTTATTTCCTTTGCCAGATTAGGGCAGTTCTTCATTATTTTTTCAAATAAGTTTTCAATTTCTTGCTCTTCCTCTACCTCTGGAACCCCTATGACTTGAATGTTGGAATGTTTAAAGTTGTCCTGGAGGTTCCTAAGCCTTTCCTCCTTTTTTTGAATTCTTGTTTCTTCATTCTGTTCTGGTTGAATTTTTATTTTTTCCTTCTCCAAATCATTGATTTGGATCCTGATTTCCTTTCATTTACTGTTGGTTCCCTTTATATTTTTCTTTATTTTACTCTTCATAGCCTTCACTTTTTCCTCCATTTTGCAAGCATACTCAACCATTTCTGTGAACATCCTGATTACCAGCATTTTGAACTGTGCGTCTGATAGGTTGGCTATCTCTTTATTGCTTAGTTCTGGTTTTGGAACTTTGATCTGTTCGTTCATTTGAGCCATATTTCTTTGTCTGGGTGCACCTGTTACATTGTAAGAGGCAGAGTCTTCAGTATTTACCAGGGTGGGGCAGCTGTGCTGTGGTGCTGTATGTAGGAGGGGTCAGAGTGGGAACAATGCCACCT
This sequence comes from Glossophaga mutica, assembly GCA_039655065.1. Classification (NCBI taxonomy): domain Eukaryota; kingdom Metazoa; phylum Chordata; class Mammalia; order Chiroptera; family Phyllostomidae; genus Glossophaga; species Glossophaga mutica. Next base: position 39,181,562 of record CM077304.1, on the reverse strand, counting down.
GCTCAGCTCTCTGCTGGCTTTCACTCACTTCCCTTGCTACCCACAAGCAAATTAGGCGCTTCTGGTGCCCATTCCCAGGTGGGTGGGTTTGTGTACATTCTAGGATCCTGTGGGTCTCTCCAACAGACTCCCCTGTGAAGCTGAGAGTTTCTCCCTGTGCTGCAACCCCCACAGGTTTTTACAGCCAGAGATTTTTTGAGGCTTTAGTTTCCTGCACTGGAGCCCTGGGTTGTGCAGTCTGTCTCTCTCCCCAGTTGTTCCTCCTGATTTATCCCCATGCAAACGTGGGACCATCTGGTCTGCCAGCCGCTGCCTTGCCCTGTGTCCTCTCCCCCTGGCTGCCTGCCTCTGCCATGCTACCTGTCTCCGCCCCTCCTGCCAGTCTAAATGAATATTCTTTAACTCCTTGGTTGTTGGACTTCCATACAGCTTGAATTTTTTGGCAGTTTTGGCTGGTTAATTTTTGTTTTTAAATTTGTTGTTTTCCTTCTTTTGGTTATGTGAAGAGGCAAAGTGTGTCTACCTATGCCTCCATTTTGGCCGGAAGTTCATTTGTGGGATATTCTTTTTCAACACAACCCATTCCCTTGATGTCTACAATATCACCTTTTTTATAGATTCACACACGTGTGGCCAAAGGAACAACCCTATGTTTTTTCTAAAAGGCCTAGAGAGCATGGGTACCTGTCCTGTTTCCCTCTGTTTGTCATATTTACAAATTACTGGGAGATGGTGGTTCCAGCTGAAAGAAACATAGGTTCGTTCTTGAACTTTACATGGAATCTTTTGTTTGGCTCTTTTACTCAACAGAATATTACTAAGGTTCATCCATGTAGTTGTGTGCATCAGTTCAGTGCTTTGTATTACTCAGTTGTATTCCATTAAATGAATATACCACAATTTGTATATCATTTTGCTTTTTGATAGACATTATTTGAGTTTCTGGGTTTTTTTGCTATCATGTGTAAAGCTGCCATTCTTATACAAATAATTTTGTGATCGTATGCTTTCTAAGGAGAATTGTAGGTGTTATGAGTTAGATATATATTTAATTTTATAAGAAACTGCCTGACACTTGTCTAAATTGATATTATCATTTTATATTTCTACCAGCAAAGTGTAAGAGTTTAGTTGGTCCATAAGCTCACCAACATTTATTATTGGAATCGTAAGCTTTTTTTTTTTTTTTTTTAATTTTTAATTCTTACCCAAGAATATGTTTACTGATTATTTTGAGAGAGAAAGAGAAACGTTGATGTGAGAGAAGAACATCAATCAGTTGCCTCCTGTACATGCCCCAACTGGGGATTGAACCCGTAACCTAGGTATGTGCCTTGCCTGGGCATCAAACCTGTAACCTTTTGGTGTATGGGATGATGCTCCGACCAACTGAGCACCTGGCCGGGGGGATATTGTAAGTCTTTTTGATTTTGATCAATCTAGTGGGTGTGAAGTGGTGCCTCATGTGGTTTTAATTTGTATTTTATCTGATGACTCAATATGTTAAGTACCATTTCATTTGCTTATTGGCTATTTGTATATATCTTCTTTATTCTCTTGTTCAGATCTTTTGATCATTAAAAAATGGATTGTTTGCCATGGCCTGGTAATTCAGTGGGTTAGAGCATTGTCCCGATGCACCAGGGTTGCAGGTTTGATCCCCCATCGGGGCACATACAAAAGTGAACCAACAGATGCATAAATGAGTAGAACAGCAAATCGGCGTTTCTCTCTCTCAAAATCAATTTAAAAAATGGGTTGTCTTACTTGTTATTGACTTATAGGAATTCTTTATTCTCGTTACAAACTTTGTCAGATAAGGACTTTTGGTTTTGAAAATAAGAAAAATATTCAATTTAGAGGCTTCAAGATCTTGGGGGAATCAGAGTGATTAGGCAATTTATTATTGGCTAAAATTTAAATCCAATTTTAAATCTAGGGTTCTAGAAGAACATCAGTTAGGGGGCGTGTGGGATTTATCAGTTACCATCGCTGTGTAACAGACTACTCCATGGAGACTTAAATCACCAGTGATTTATTATTTCTTGTGGTTCTCTGGGTCGGCCAGGCGATTACTCTGCTTCACATTGTGTTCACGGGGAGGGGGCAGTCACCAGTGTGGCCCGGTGTCCAAGATGGCTTCTGTCCCTTGACTTGGGCGGCAGTCATGACTAGGGGCAGGCTGGACTCTTCTGCTTCTCCACGTCATCTCATTGTTATTCAGCAGTTTAGCCCAAGCTTCTTTAAATGGTAGCTGGATTTTAAGGGGAAAAAAAACCAAACCAAACCAAACAGGAGCTGCCCAGGCTCTTAAGGACTAGGCCTACAACCGGCACAGTGACACTTCTGTCACACTCTCTGGTTAAAGTGCAGTCAGCCGGACCAGCTCAGATGCAAGGCAGCAAAGTAGACCCCTCGTCTTGGTAGAGGGGCAGCATGCACACCTAGGGGAGGGAAGAAATTTTGGTGGCCATTTCTTTTTGTAACATTTTACCACAGGGGAATAGATGCTTAGAATTTTCTAATAGAAGATAATTCCATTAAAAAGATGAAATTTAAAAGTTAGTCCTGTGTTTATGGCTAAGCATCTTTCCAACTCTTTTTTTTTTATTCCATGCATTTGTTTATTCCTTACCGCATACATTCTGCCACCAGTGTTTCTAAGAAACTATACACAATTGGAGATTAAAAAACTCATAGTAGTTTTCCCCTAAAAGACAGGAAGGAGGCTTACTGAGTTATTACAGATGTTAATTAGGATTCATTTCTTTAAATCTGCCAGAAAGAACGTTGTGATGCCATTTAGTGACGAGCAAGGTGAGCTTCAGCACACCCCCGGAGCTAAGTGTGCCGATGTGACTCTCGCTGCTCCCGGCCCAGCTCTGCGGTCTGAGGGCTCACGGTCTGTTCCTGGGCAGCATTGTGGGACCACGCAAGTCATGTGCTCACAGGGAAGGAAACTGTGATGGCCTTAGTAGTCCTGCAGTATTTTTATTTATTTGTTTGTTTTTTAAATTGAGGCAAAAATTCACATTACAAAGTTAACCATAGACCATTTTAAAGTATACAGTTTAGTGGCATTAGTACTTTCACAGTTTGCACAACTCTTCATACTTTCTAAAGGAAGAATTTACTTTCACGGGAATGAAGAGCAATGAAATTATTGCAAAGCAGACTAATGAGATGTCCAAGCATTATCTCAGAAGCAACACACCTTTGGTGGAATGGCGTTCTGGGGCCACTGCATTCCTGCCGAATTGCCAGGGTCTGGTCTGTAGCAGGATGGCCTGAGCAACCTCCTTCTTGCCTCCTGACAGCTTCCCACGTTCTCCAGAATTGCAGTAGGTCACTTGTAGCTTACCTTCCCTCTTCTTCTAGAGATGGTAAGCGTCCTTAGGGAATCTACTGCATTGGTCCCCAAACCCCAAGTTCTAGAACTTTCACAGACCCATTGCAGATCTGAGAACAGCCCTTTCTCTGGGAGTGGAGACTGTGGCCGTTCATCAGCCTCTGCTGGTCCTTTTCCACATGTGCAGAGTGGCTGACACACAGGTTGTCCTAAGGGCTGAGGTCACCCTCACAAACTGGGTGTTGCAGGCTGCATGCAGCCCCTGCTCCCTTCTCCCTAAAAATGGGAAGGCATTTGGGTATTTTTGTCACTGGTGCCTTACTGGGATCAAGTAAGAACTGGATAGATACAGTAAGTTTTTAGAGACTTTAAAAATTTTTGCTATACCTACCCCAAACACACTTACAACAGTCTCAAGAATTAACTACCATTTTCCTTGACCTAAAAAGTGGTGGAGGGATTGGGGAGGGAGGAAACATCTGTAAGGAAAAAGAAACACTCTGTCTGTCTAGAAGAACAGAGCATTCCAGCATCATCTCAATGATGAGAATGAGAATGGAGAAGCAAGAAGATTTAAGAGAAAAATAACCTCCTTTAATATGGTATCCCTCCCCCGCTTTTAAACCAGGTGTTGGAGGATTCCTGAGGATTATGGGATACACTAAGAAAAAACGTTAGCAACCTTACTAATTAAAATTTCATACAGTCATAACTTCATTGACATTTTCCTCATCTCTGAAGCGGAGATCTGCCCAATTCCCAGAGGAAGACGCATTTAGGACTGCGAAGTACAGCAAATTTCAGTTCCCAAGATGGCCTTGATTTCCTAAGACATTTCCAAAGGGAATTGGCTGGGTTTAGCCTGACACGGTCACATTGGAGCCAAATCCACATAAAAACTGACTCCACTGCACAATGTGACAGGGGCTGTCGAAGGGAGTTTGGGGGAATGCATCTAGCTTTCTTTTCTCTGGTGGGAACAATGCTAATTGTAGGAGCAGATGTTTGTTAAATTGTCAGGGATTGAGGGGAGGATGTCTCAAACTCTGAGAAAACACTTGTAAAGGCAGAAAGGGGTAAAAATATGACAGCAAGTAACTTACTGTAGCCAACATGGGAGAGAAGAGGAAAAGTAGGATGTAGAACTGGAGAGGTAGTCAGAGGCCAAGTACAAGTTTTATATTAAAAGCTAAGGAATTTGGATTTTTATTTGGCCATAAAGAACCAGTGAAGAATTTTATGCAGGGGATTGTGATGACCATACTAGCACATTAGCGTATTAAGAAAAGATGATTTGGGCAGTAAGAGGTTGGATTGGTAAGGAGACTGGTTAGGAGCCAGTGGAATAATCTGGGCAAGAGATGATGAGTACCTAAACTAAGGCAATTTGTTATGATGCATTGAAAGAGAACCTTCAGTAATCTGAGGCTGTGTTGCTCAGTGTCACAGCCACTTAGCCACATGCGGCTGTTGAGCACTCGAAACTTGACCATTCCAGAATGCGTTGTGCTGTAGGTGTAAAACAGCACATTTCAAAGACTTAGTATCTCAGTACAGTTTTCGTATATTGATGATACAGGGTGAAGCAATGTTTTGGATACATTGAGCGAAATACAGTATGTCATTACAATTAATTTTCCAGTTTTTTGTTTTTTTTTTTTACTATTTTAAAAATGTGTCTACTAGAAAATCTTAAATCACATATATAGCTCACATTCTATTTCTGTTTTTTCATTGCAGAATAAATTCATTTCACTACAGTCACCTGCCTTTTATGCCACTCATTTGACAGCACAGTGTTTCAGTTTCATTTATAATAGGTGTCTGCAATATTGCAACATTGTTTTCATATCTTTGGGAAACAGACTGAAAAGTTTGATGTAATCTTATAGCTAATTTTATTAATAAGAGCCTCAATACAGAATATCTGCCAGAAAGTGGCTTTTGCAGATGAGGTCAAATGTGCTTTGAAACCCGTAAGTTGAATAGTGTTTATTCACTCTTCTGCAAATAAGTTGTTTTTGCAGTGCAAGTTCCCAAGCTGCTTCATGGATAAGATTGAAAAACAGTTTCTGAGACTTTGTAGGCGTAGTCTGAACACTCTAATTTTTTTCTTTTTTCTTTTGCCTTGTTCAAGTTGACAAAGGCCAAGAAATGTCTGTACAGGTAACAAAACACTCCTAGCAAATAGAGATGTCTGCTATATCAAAAATTCTGTCTACTAGTGAGTGCAGGGTTTCTTTTGGGGGATGGAATGTTCTGTAATTGGATAGAGGTGATGGCTGCACATTGAATATACGAAAAAGCACTGAGTTGTGTACTTTAAAAGGGTGAATGTTAGTGCATATGAACTATATCTTAATAAAGCTATTATATAAAGCTCAGTCTCTACATGCACATCTGTTATAGTTACTGACTAGCTAGTTATTGAATGAAAATTGTGTGAGCAGATTCACAGAAAGCGGCCATATATTTAAGAATTACTGTGATCCAAGTGGACTGCCCTTTTTTTTTGGCTTTCGGACCAGCCCTGCAGATCTGGCAGGGTTTAGGAAAACTGAGTGGCCTTCTTTGGGGTGGGTACTTGTGAAGTCATTAAACGGTGTTTATTTAGCTAACAGGATTGAAAGATTGAGTACACTTCAGTCTCATTCAAGTTCTGTACAAAATGAATGGGACACACTAAGGATGTAGACTGAATCCAGCAGGTCAGTTTGACAAACAGATCCCTCCAATATTTGATGTTAATTCATTCTTTAACAAAGTTTTTAGACAGAGTTAGAGTTGTTTATGTCTACTCTGGGTTTTGTTAGGCGTATCTCCCGTTTCTTGTACCACAGGTTCATCCTGTAGGAAATCATGCCATCTAATTCAGTAGCTACCCCAGGGAAAACCGTACAGTTTTCAGCTACAGAGGGTGGCAAAGGATGCATTGATTTCTTTCCCATTTTGCTACCATCTGAAGTAAGTAGCATTTTCTGGCCAGGCACCAAGCACCCATCATCTCAGTAGCAAATTTGGTGCATTTCTTTTCTTCCCAGTCCTCGTTCCAAGCAATTTCTAGAGAAGTGCCAAGGCCCAGAGGAGAAGCTGGGCCCAGCTTCCTGGGCCTCACAAGCACAACGCCTCGGTTTGTGTGCAGCTGCTGCATCTGTCCCGATCCCTCTCCTGAACAGCTTTGCTGCCTGGCCTTGCTCTGTGCCTGCTTTCAGCAACCTTTCCGACACAGGTTTAATGCTGATTAGTCCCAAAACAATTCTAGGTTAGGGCTGCCTGCCAGGATAAAGAGTGCACAGAACTGGTTTGCACACAGGCCAGCTGCAGTTGCTGCAGCTAGGGTCTGTCAAACGCGGACCGTTTTCTTGTTTATCAAGATAAGGTTAAATAAGCACACCACGAAGCAAAGCAGCTAAAAAGAGAAAAATAAAATACTAGCTCTGCTAGTTGAGTATGATGCGGTGAGTGTGGAATTTGGGTGATTTTAAGTTAGTTTGAGGAGGGAAGGTAGTGTACTGTATGTACTAAAAGCTCGATTAAAAGCCACTTGAAAGATCTGCTTGTGGTAAGTGGGGGAGGAGGATGAATGGACTGCATAATCTTTTAAAGATTATTCGAGTCTACTATGTTGTGAATTACTCATTAATGCAGGGTCATTTTCTAAAATACTTGAATCAGATTTTACGCGTTTATAGAGTCATCTCCGGTAGAGAGACCTCCAGTCTAGAGTAGGAGGTAAGATGAATTATGTAATGGGAGAGCCTGGAACCTAAGACGTCTGACTCCCCAAGTTTCAGTAACTGGCCTCCCTTTCCCTGCTCTCTTCTCAGTACTGCTCCGATGGCAGAGCCTGCCTGCAGGTTGTCCTGGGAACCCAGGCTTCTCACCCTAACGGAGCAGGCAAGGCCGGACTGAGGGAAGGAGCTCCACCCTTCCCTCCCCATGGCCCCCACAGCCCCACCAGCCTGCAGGGGCAGAGTAAATTGGTGAGGCTAAGGAGAGGTAGGAAAGGAAAAGGGGAAAGAAAAGCAAATACAGAGGGGACAGCCTAAGACAGAAAGGCACAGTGAAGGATGAGTTCCACAAGAGACAAAGGAAAACTAAAATAATATACAAGTTGATAGGTGGCTCTTGAGTAGGCAGATGTTAATGGTAATCAGTTATTTTATCAGGCTCTCGTGGGACACACAAATAGTATATTGTTTTGCAACCAAGGAAATGAAAAGTGACTAAGATCATCCATATGAAAGATCAAATTAATGAAGACGTGGACAAAATAAAAAAGGCCAAAGCTTCTTCATGGCTTGTGCCCAGCATCTTTTTAAAAGATTTTGTGTATTTATTTTTAGAGAGAGGGGAAAGGAGGGAGAAAAAGAGGGAGAAAAACATCGATGTGTGACAGATACATTGGATGGGCTGCCTCTTGCATGCCCCCAAATGGGTACCTGACCTGCAACCCAGGCATGTGCCCTGACTGGGAATCGAACCAGTGACTTTTTCATTCGCAGGCTGACACTCAATCCACTGAGACACACCACCCGGGGCCCTACATCTTTTAGGCATGAGAAATACACAGACATTGAAATTGTTGTACATCGTTACAGGAAATGAATATAAATAAGTGACATATTTTAGTCACGTATCAAAAGACACAAGTTCAGGAATACTGCACAATAAAATAAGGCTAACTAACCTGTAAACATAGTTTTCACACCATTGTTTCTGTGTGAAAAATAAGCATAATCTGCCCTGGCCCAGTGGCTCAGCTGGTAGGAGCGTCATCCTTTACAGTGAAAGGTTGCAGGTTTGATCCCTAGTCAGGGCACATACCAAGGTGGCAGGTTTGATACCCGGTTGGAGTGTAAACGGGAGGCTACCAATGGAAGTTTCTCTCTCACATCAGTATTTCTTTCTTCCCACCCCCGACCCTGTACTTCCTCCTTCCCTCTCTAAAATCAATGAAGAGAGAAAAACATATCCTCGGGTGAGGAGTAAAAAAAACAAACCATAAGCCTCGTTTTTCTGCACGAGTGGCTTTAATGTATATATTTACATTCTTAAAAAAATGGACCGTATGGCCTCTCTTTTGTGATATAATTGCCTCTGTTTGCCAGCTTTGAATTATTGCCTTCCCAAGAATTTTGTCCATAAGCAGTGAGGGAAAACCATTACTAATAATTTTTCTGTATTTCTAATATGCTTGATTAAGCTCATAAAAAAACTGAATATATTTGTTTGTTAACAATATAGAATTTTGAACAGTCTGTTCACTGCCAGTAATATTCTGTTCTAGTGAATACATAAGTTTAATCTTAGTGCAAAAAGTATTTCTATGTAACATAGTCTTGTAAATCACAGTTTACTGCTTTTAAATATAATTGAACAAAATCTGAATTGGTTGGATTTTCCTTCACTCATTCATACAAAATGGAAAGGCCTTTAAAACTCATCCTAAAAGCATCTCACACCCATTAATTAGGATGACTACTATTAACAGAAAACAACAAATGTTGGTGAGAATGCGGGAAAATTGGAACCCTTGTGCACTGCTGGTTAGAATGTAAAATGGTGCAGCCACTGTGGAAAACAGTATGGAGTCCTCGGAAAATTAAAAGTAGAATTACCACATGACCCAGCAGTTCCACTTCTGGGTATATACCAAGAAAAACTGAGAGCAGAATCTTGAAGAGATACGTGTGCACCAGTGTTCATAGCAGCGCTTCTTGTGATAGCCATAACACGGAAGCAACCCAGGTGACCAGTGATAGAGGAATGGACAGGCAGAGGGTGGTTTATCCATGCAATGGGATATTATTCAGCTTTAAAAAGGAAGGACATTTTTCAGCATGCTGTGACATGAATAAGCTTTGAGAACATTATGCTAAGTGAAATAAACCCAGTCACAAAGAGACACTGTATGATTCTCCTATGAGGTACTCAAAATTAGAAAGACAGTAGGATGGCAGCTGCCAGAGGTTAGGGGGAGGGAGGGAGTGGGGAGTTACTGTTAGTGGGTGTAGGGTTTCAGTTTTACAAGATGACAGTTAGGGAGGTGGATGGTGATGATGGTTGCACATTAAGAATGTATTTAACACCACAATCAGTAGAATTGTACACTTAAAGGTAGTTAAGATGATAAATTTTATGTTACATGTATTTTACCACAATAAAAAATTTGAGAAATACTTATCCTAAAAGAATTTGAATCCTTGTATTTTCTCACAGAAGTACAATTTAACAAATTTTATTTTTAAAAGTATATTTTATTGATTGTGCTGTTACAGTTGTCCCAATTTTTTTCACCCCTCTATCCCCCTCCTCCCTGCGCCCTCCCACCCTCTAGCATTCCCCCGTCCCTCGCCTTAGTTTCTGTCCATTGGTCGTATAAGTTCTGTCCTTAGTTTCCGTCCATGGGAACATATAAGTTCTTTGGCTACTCCATTTCCTATACTATTCTTAACATCCCCTGTCTGTTTTGTGCCTACCAATTATGCTTCTTCTTCCCTGTACCTTCCCCCCCATTTCCCCCCTCTCCCTCCCCACTGATAACCCTCCATGTGATCTCCATTTCTGTGATTCTGTTCCAATTCTAGTTGTGTGCTTAGTTTTTTTTTTTTTGTTTCTTTGTCTTTTAGGTTCAGTTATTGATAGTTGTGAGTTTGTCGTCATTTTACTGTTCATAGCTTTGATCTTCTATTTCTTAGATAAGTCCCTTTAACATTTCATATAATAAGGACTTGGTAATGATGAACTTCTTTAACTTGACCTTATCTGGGAAGCACTTTATCTGCCCTTCCATTCTAAATGATAGCTTTGCTGGGTGGAGTAATCTTGGATGTAGATCCTTGCTTTTCACAACTTTGAATACTTCTTTCCAGCCCCTTCTTGCCTGCAAGGTTTCTTTTGAGAAATCAGCTGATAGTCTTATGGGAACTCCTTTGTCTCTTGCTGCTTTTAAGAGTCTTTCCTTATCTTTAATCTTCGGTAACCTAATTATGATGTGCCTTGGTGTGTTCCTCCTTGGGTCCCAACTTCTTTGGGACCCTCTGAGCTTCCCGGACTTCCTGGAAGTCTCTTTCCTTTGCCAGATTGGGGAAGTTCTCTTTCATTATTTGTTCAAGTAAGTTTTCAATTTGTTGCTCTTCCTCTTCTCCTTCTGGCACCCCTATGATTCTGATGTTAGAGTGCTTAAAATTGTCCCAGAGGTTCCTAAGCCTCTTCTTCTTCTTCTTCTTTTTTTTTTTTGAATTCTTGTTTCTTCATTCCATTCCAGTTGGATGTTTATTTCTTCCTTTTGCTCCAAATTGTTGATTTGAGTCCCAGTTTCCTTCCCTTCACTGTTGGTTCCCTGTATACTCCCCTTTATTTTGCTTTGTATAGCCTTCATTTCTTCTTTCATTTGTGACTGAACCCAGTCATTTCTGTGAGCATACTGATTACCATGTTTCGAATTCTCTGTGTGATAGGTTGGCTATCTCCTTGTTGCTTAGTTCTTTTTCTGGAGCTTTGAGCTGTTCTTTCATTTGGGCCATATTTCTTTGTCTCAGTGCACCTGTTGCATTGTAAGCAGTGGAGCCTTAGGTGTTCACCAGGCCGGGAAACCCTCTTGGTTGTGCTGTAGTGCTGTCTGTGGGGGAGGGGTCAGAGAGGGAACAGTGCCACTTGCTTGGCTCTTGCCCCACTTTCCGTCACTTCCCTCGCTTTCTACAAGTGGATTGTGGCCTTGCAGGTGCTGATTCCCAGATGGATGGGTTTGTGTATGTTCTAGGACCCCATGGGCCTCTCCAATGGACTGTCCTGTGAGAGTGGGAGTTTCTGCCACCTCACAGGTTTTTACAGCCGGAGGTTTTGAGTCTTCAGTTTCCTGTGCTGAAACCCTGGATTGTGTGGTCTCTCTCACTCCCCTGTTGTTCTTCCTGACTTATTCATGTGAGAATGCTAGACCATCCGGTCAACCAGCACCCCACCTCGCCCACGCGGTTCACTGCCTTGCCGTGTGTCCTCTCTGCCCCCAGTCTCCTCCCCTCCCACCAGTCTGGATGAATGTTTCTTTAACTCCTAGGTTGTCAGATGCAGTTTGATTTTTCTGGAAGTTCTAGTTGTTGTTTTGTTTTTAACAACTATAACCTTCTTTTGGTTGTGCGAGGAAGCGAAGCGTTTCTACCTATGCCTCCATCTTGGCCTGAAGTCTGTAACAAACATTCATTAAAATGTTATTTATTTACTTATAAAATCGATCCACCATGTAAGTATATCTACAAAATTACTGTAAGTATCTAGAATGGTCTTGCAGGAAAACAAAATCCATAATACATCTTCCCTTTTTATTTTTCAGCTATTTCTACACCATGTTGTAAAAGAAACAAATATTTTTACAATAATAGTAGTGCTCATTTTAATTTAGAATTTCAGTATAGTTATAATTACAAATCATAAATGCTTATTAAGTGACCTTCATACTACTATAGAAGTATTATCCTAGAATTTGTACACGCAAGATAAAAATCTTTACACAGTCAGTAGCAGTCTTGTGTTCTTTCAGCTATCCCATGTTCATACTTATGTCGTTACTTAGTAAGTGGTCTGTGTGTAGGCTCTGGGGGTCATTGGTGAACAAGATGCCACTCTTGACTGTCATAGAGCAGCAGACTTTTCCAGCAGAAATTCCTGTAAACTTAGATTTGAAGGATGGCCAAGAATTTGCAGGTGGGATGGGGGGTGGTATGGCAATGCTAAAAGAAATATTTATGGCAGAAAGAACAGCATATGTAAAAGTCAGCCAATTTGAGAGAGCATAGTACATATGGTGAACAGCTAGTGATTTCTGCATGGCTGGAGTGCAGAATATACAGGATATGGAAAATTCTACAAGAAGGGCTAAGGCATACGCTGTTAGATTGTAAAAAATTTTGAAGCTGTGTTAAGGAATTTGAGATTTATCCTTAGAATACTGAAGCAGTGTGGAAGGGTTTTGAAGGGGAGTAACATCAGATTTGTATTTAGAAAGATTTCTTGGCTGCTTTGTGGAGTAGGAATTGGCAGGAATAAAGCCTGGAGGCAGTTAAAAGGTGATGACATTTGTCATAATTCAGATGAGAGATGACATTGGGCTGGACTAGTGCAGTGGCAGCAGGTGTGGAGAGAATTGGATAGATTTAAGAAAAATACAGGTTTAAGTCAATAGGATGAAGGTACTGATTACGTGTGGGGAGTAGGAGGGAAAGAATGGTCAAGGATGACTCCAGCTGTTTGACTCGAACTGCTGGGCAAATGGTTGCACTACTCATCGAACTAGACAGATTACCAGGTGGGGTGTTGGAAGTGATTCCTTTTTGGTCTCTGAGAATTCTTCCTATTGCAAGTTCAATAATTTGTGGTTCTTGATTGGGAAAACTCATTCTGACCCTGGCCCAGTAGCTCAGTTGGTTAGAACATCATCCTGATATGCAAGGGTTGCTGGTTTGATCCCCAGTCTGGGCACATACAAGAATCAACCAATGAATGCAAAAATGAGTGGAACAACAAATCATTGTTTCTCTCTTTCTCTCAAAATCAATAAATAATAATTTTAAAAAAGAAAACTCATTCTGTACCCTACAGATAAGATCATTTTTGCTGCCATTTAGGTAAATATATAAATATTCATTCCTGAGATGTCCATATCCCTGGTTACTCAGACTTCAAAATAATAGTTAAGATTCATTTCTTAGGACTCATTGGCATGTTTATTAAGGTAGAGAGACCATTCTGCAGACATGCATATTTTGTCTAGTTACATGTGTAACTGTTACGTGCCACTCTTGGTAGTCAGTATTGCCATGTGTAAGATGATTCAGAAATAGCTGTAACAACGACAGCCACTGGTGTCGAAGCTGACAACATAAATATAATATCTAAGTAAATTAATAGTCATTAAAAGTAAACATTTAAGAATTCTCATTTATTGCCACTGGGAAAGCAAAATGGTGCAGTGACTTTGGAAGACAGCGTGACAGTTTCTTAAAAAACTAAACATATTTCACCATACAATCCATTAATTAGTCTCCTTGATATTATCCAGAGGAGTTGAAAACTTCTTTTTATCATCGCCTGATGATATGTTTATTGATCTTAGAGATTGAGGAAGGGGGAGAGAAAGAAAGAGAGACAGACAGACACAGATAGGAGGGAGAAACATCAGTTGGTTGCCACTGGTATGCACCCACCTGGGCCTCACGCCTGCAGCCCAGGCACATGCCCTGCCTGGCTCAAACTTGCAACACTGTGGTGTACAGAACAAGGTTCCAACCCACTGAGCCACCTGGCCAGGGCCAGAGGAATTGAAAACTTAGATCCACACAAATACCTACACAGGGATATTTCTAGCAGCTTTATTCATAACTGCCAAAATTTGGAAGCAACCAAGGCAACCTTCAGTAGGTGAATGGATAAATAAACTGTGGTATATCCAGACAATGCAGTATTATTCAGTGCTAAGCAGAATTGAGCTATAAGCCAGGAAGAGACATAGAGGAAGCCTAAATGCATATAACTAAATAAAAGAAGCCAGCCTGAAAAGACTGTACTATGTGATTCCAACCATATGACTTTGTGGGGAAGGCAACATTATGGAGACATTAAAAAGATAAGTGGTTGCCAGGGGTTAGAGAGGAAGGAGAGATGAATAGGCAGAGCACATATTATTTTTTAGGTCAGTGAAACTATTCTGTACCATACTGTAGTGCCATTATACATTTGTCAGCGCCGTTAGCATCTACATCACCAAGCGTGAACCCTATTGTAACTATGGACTTGGGGTGATAATGATGTGTGGATCGTCTTTTGTTTAGGATCATGTTCTATTCAGACACCCACACATGTGCACAAATATTTTCTTCTGGCTTTTACAGTATTTGTTGGAAATACTGCTTTGTTCACTTACATTAGTAACAATAGGCTATTTCTTCCAACTACAAGTGAGTACCTAATAATAGATTCGTATTTCTGAATAGTTTGGTAGATTTTTTTTTTTAATGAAAAATTGATACAAGCAAATGGTGAACTGACTGTGAGTCAGGAATGCTGTTAAACATACTCGCTGTCATGCTCACTTTTCCTGACATTTGGAGGAGGATTTTGAAAAAACTTTTCTAATATTTATGACATAACTTTACACATCATTGCCATTTTTCTTTCTGGAAAACAGAGAAAGATGTAGTTTACCCAAAGTCACTTATGACTTAGTCATACTGTATTAATGCTCCAGCAACAGAGAAGCTAAGGTTCATTTTACACATTATGAGAAACTGAATCCTGCTTGTTACAGAAAACACTTTGTGTGCTCAAAGGGATTTCTGTCATTCCATTTGATTTTCCTCAGTCATTTTCAAGAGAAGGGTAAGTGAATTCCAGGTTTGGAGTTGAGTGGGTCTTGGTATTATTAATGAGCACAAGAAACAGAGGAAGGAGAGGTAGCCTGAGAGACATACAAGGAGTTTAGTTTAGGATACTTGGATTTTGACAGCATGTGGTAAAGATTTCCAGTAGGCACTTGGAAATGTTGACCTGCAGAGATGAGTGATCAGCCTACAGTATGCATTCGGAAGTCATTGATATAGGTGGTAGTGTGAGTTGTTGGACTGTGCAGAGTAAGAGCAAATGAGCAGCCAGAGCCCAGTGGCAGACAGATGTGTAGGGAACAGTAGAAAAAGAGAAACCCTTGGAGGTGAGTGACAGCCAGCCCCTTTAATAACTGCTCAGTCCATAAGAATTAGTAGAAAAGAGAAAATACCAACTTGGACATGGGCAGCTGGACTTCCCAACTCCAAATCTTGTTCCCACTTGGGGAATTCAGCAGTAGCTGCTGCTACCGCTGTACTGGTTTGGGGGAATGCCTCTTTCTCAACTGCGCTGGCTCTTGTTCCTTACAGCTGACAGTGTGAGACTTCACAAAATTCTTACAGATAACAAAAGGAAATCATAAATGGAAAGTAACAAAACCAGTTTAGGAAAATATGTGTGTGGCTGCTCTTGTTGCTCACAGAGTCAGCTGGTCCATTAGGGCCCTGCGCAGAGCCGTGGTCTCTCCCAGGGGGAGGATTGCCTCCTTGCTGACACTAGGATCTGCCTCCACGTGGCAGAGACTCTTTTCCTCCCACCGGTGAGGAGTACCATCAGCCTCTCGGGGCTGCTCGAGGTCTAGGCTCAAGGGAGTCAGGTCTAGAGAGAGGAAAGACCTCCTTCATATTGGTCTAAGTTCCATCTTCCATATTTTCTTTTCATGTCATAGGATATATTTTCCCAAGGTGATTAACAATGGGAGTGTCTACTTTCTTCACGAGAGACAGTACCCTTTACCCACGAAGGTGTGACCTTACTCATGGTTATCCATCTCAGAGTACCTTTGTCTGACAGAGGAATAAGATAAACACATACTACAGCAGAGGGACTCTTGCAGTGATCATTGAGATAGAACTTGGAGAGATTGGTTTCACAGAACACAAGGGAACCAGGAGATTGCAGTGTTAAATGCTATAGAAAAGCCAAGTGGAGCACACCAAGTGCTCTACTAGAATGTATCTAGACTGGTCTTGCAGGAGAACAAGGCCCAGGTGGATGAACACCAGTGGCAACCAACTGATGTTTCAACCAGCTGATGATTTCTGATTACACAGAAATCACACTCAAGCACACCATGTGACATTTTCGGTGAAATGTTCAAGTTAAAACTATAAATTATTATACCATGTTATTACCATACCAACCACACTCAAGCAGGCGTTACTTCTGCTAGACCCTGTATAATAAAAGTAGAAGAGCTGCTTTCTTTAAAAAAATAAATAAATAAATACACCCTCCACCCCGCGCCGCCAAACGGCCACCTGCCCCAGTCCTCCACTGCTCAGTGCTGGTGCTCCTGGAGAGGCTAATCCAGTTCTGGGAGTGGATGCGGAGGTGCCTGAGAGTTTGCCCTCACTCCTGCAGGTGGGAGAGGTTCCCCTGTGGCTGCTGTGCTGTGTCCTGTGGGCAGCTCTCTGGGGGGAGGAGATGGGGCTCCGGTGCCGCTGGTCCTGGCTTCCTCACAGTTCTGTTTCCCAGTGACGTGGCTTTGGGGGAATCCTTCAGCCTCTCTTGAGTTTCATTCTCTCCGTCCTGACATTGAAGGCGTTGACCCTGACTTGGTAGGGTTGTGTGAGCTTGCAGACTGCAATTCCTCCTCAGTTCCCCATGAGTGTAAGTCTTAAAGCCCTTACTGTTCTTTAGATTTTTTAATTAAAGTTAAAAGTCACACTAATGCAGAGAGACTTAAAGGCTGTTTTTGTCCTTTTTTGCTTGTGTTAGAATAACTGCATAGACCATGAGGTATAGGAGCATTAGTGAGACAGATGTTCCCCCTTCCCTACCTTGTAATTTATATCTTAGAGAACTTCGTTGATTTCTGATGTTGGATTTTTTTTTGAAGAGGCGGGTAAGAGGAAACGTGCACAAGAAAGTGGTTTTCTTGTGTACATTAATTGGTATCCCTATGCAAACCAAATTGAGTTGCTTGTGTTTCTGACTCCCTATATGCATATGTATATATATTTATAAATTTGGTGAGAGTATTGTCAGCAAAAAGTAATGAATAGAAATGGAGGGAAAGGTATTTTATAGCTCTGTGCAAGTAACTGCTTCCCTGAGTCATGCAGCAGAAAAGTTTCAGTTTGAATCATCTTAGAACTCTAGCTCTGTAGTATTATTTGTCAGACATAAATATTTTGTTGGTAGGTGACTTTCTTTTGCTCCTGAAGGCAACAGGTGCCTTAGCAGAGAATGAGTTCTTTAGCAATAGGAGATTTGTTTTATGTATGATAAAAATGCAATATAAATAATAACAGTAATATACTCTACCATAAATAGTTGGATAAATTAATCTCATAGAAGATAGATATCTAATAACATTACTAATACTTTTACTACTACTGTTATTGCTTTATTACAGTAATAAAACAATTCATATGTTATATATGCAGGAACCTTTGCTTAGAAGAAATTG
Source organism: Glossophaga mutica (assembly GCA_039655065.1). Classification (NCBI taxonomy): domain Eukaryota; kingdom Metazoa; phylum Chordata; class Mammalia; order Chiroptera; family Phyllostomidae; genus Glossophaga; species Glossophaga mutica. The sequence continues at coordinate 39,164,202 of CM077304.1, read as the reverse complement.
TGATTTGTCCCAGGTTATTAGACCCCAAGCCTTTCAGCCAGAACTAGAACCTTGTTTTCTTGGCTATAATTATTTTTTGAAAATTACTTACTATATGTTCTTCAGAGTAATAAAAATCATTTCGTAAGCACCGATGAACAGATGATATTTATTTGATCATTAACCTAAAAAACTATGGAACCTTTCCTCTTAGAGAGTTTTATGATACCAGTTATAATACTTCACTGACTTTTTAAAGTTTTTTCTTGTTTCATGGTTTCTTCTACAAAAGGGATAGTATGACGAGCATGGATTAGGAGCAACATGCTTTGTTTATTTCTCATAATCAGAGGACTGTAGATGCTGGACTCATTATAAAGTAATATTCGCAAGTACATAATCTGCTGTCGTATTCTGGGCTTGGTGGTAGGATGCACAGTGCCTAGTTAGAAATTGACTGGTCTTTGTCCTGAGTTCCTGGAAATTTACTCGGATCAGTCAATATCTCCTATCTTTAAAAAACACACCCCAAACCCTTCCCTCCACGCCATATTTTCCTCCAGTATTATCCATCTCATCTTTCCAGAAAAACTTCAGAAGAGTTATTTACACTCTCTGCCTCCCCTTCCTCTCTTGCATTCTGTCTCGGAACAGCCCTGCACAGGCCTTCACCCCTGGCGTTCCCCAGAAACCTCTTTGTCAGGGCGACAGTGTTTCCCGTGGTATCCACTCCCTCCGTGTTAAACCGTTTCCTATACTTGCCTTCCATGATGGCCACGCTTCTGTTTTTTCCCTTCCTGGCTGCTTTTTCTCGTTTACCTTTTTCCAGCTCCTCATCCTCTTCCCAACCTCTTACTGTCATGTGAGTCTCCTTAGGGCTCTGACCCTGGCCTTCCTGTCTTCATCTACATTCATTAACTGGGTGATCTTATCCAACCCTGTGACACTATTCACCCCTGAATTTCTGACTTTACCCCCGAATTTTAAACATTTTATTTATTTACTTTTAGAGAGAGGGGAAGGAATGGAGAACAAGAGGGAGAGAAACATTCATGTGAGAAACATCAAATGCTTGCCTCTCATTTGAGCCCCAACTGGGACTCAAACCCATGACTTTTTGCTTCACTGGTCAAGGCCCCTCTGAATTTTAAATTCATATAGCTAAATGCTTACTCAAAAATTTTACTTGGAGCCCTGGCTGGTGTGGCTCAGTGGATGGAGGATGGGCTGTGAACAAAGGGTTGCCGGTTCAATTCCAGGTCAGGGCACATGCCTGGGTTGTGGGCCAGGTCCCCTGTAGGGGCCTGGTGAGAGGCAGCCACACATTGATGTTTCTTTCCTGCTCTTAAAAATTTTTTTTTCACTTGGATATCTAATAGGTATCTCAGACTTAACGTATTCAAAACTGAATTGCTGTTCCAGCTCCCTGACCTCCCACCCCCAAACCCCTTCCTCTTCCATTGTTCCTCTTTTCAGTGAATAGTTACACCATTTATCCAGGTGCTCACACCACAATTCCTAGTATCATGATATCCTTCTTGACAGCTCCTTTCTCTCACACCTAATCTGTCAGCACATCATGTCTTTTATGCCTTCAAAATGATTTAGAATCTCATTACTTCTCACCACCCTAACTCTGTTTCCCTAATCCACACTGCCATTATCTCTCGCCTAGATTATTGCAGAGGCTTCCTCATTGGTTTCTTTGACTTCACTCTTACCCACTACAGTCTGTTCTGTTTAAAACGCTCCAGTTACTTCCCATGACAACTTAGCATAAAGTCGAAAGTTCGTTCTTACCGTTGCGTACAAGGCGACCTGTTTTATCTGGCCCCTGGTTACCTCTCCGGCCTCGTCTTCTACCACCTCACCCAGATACAGCAGTGTGCTGGCCTCCTTGCTGAATCTCAGCCATGACAAGCTCTTTTCTGCCTCAGGAATTCTGCACTTGCTACCTCCTCTGCCTGAAATACTCTTTCCTGAGATAACCTCATGCATAAAATTACGAGCACAAACTCTGGAATCAGGCTGCTTAGGTTTGAATTTTCTAGTTGTCTAACCTTGGACAAGGTAGTTAACCTTATTGTGCTTCAGTTTCTGTATCCAAGAATAATAATAGTACCGAGTTTGTAGAGTGATTATGAGGATGAAATGGGTTGATACGTATAAAGCACTCAGACTAACACCACCTTACAGTAAATTCTGTATGTTAGCTGTGATGATAATTATTACTTCATTAGTTCTCTACTCACATGCCATCTGCTCAGAGATGATTTAAATAGTGATAGAATCATCAGAATAAATGATAAATGTGCCTCCTAGGGGGATCTGCTTTGAAGAGGACAGCTCACTATGATGGAAACACAGTTTCTGTGTACGGGTGAACATCACAGTCATGCCCCTCACTTTAGTTTCTAACCTGTAACTACACCCCTCCCCACCCCCCTCCCTTTCCCTTTTCAGTCTGACTGCTGCTCAGTAGTTCCTCTTCCAACTGCAGCTCACGCCAATTCAGGCTGGGTCTTTGGAGACAGTTGGAAATCTGTGGGGATAGACACATGAAAGAGAGGAGTTACTTCGCCACCACGTACATCCTTCCATTTTTTTTTTCCTCTGGGTGGATCTCCTGGGCAGAATCCAGAGTTCTCCATTTCTTCCCCTCACCTTTATCAACGTGCTGAGGAAGATTTTTTTTCTCTGAATATTGTGTCCATTTAGTACCTGTGTGTGTTGTGTTATATTGTGTGTTTTAACTTTCCCTTTAGAGAGAAAAGGAACAAAATGTTAAAGGGACAGAGCAGAAGAGAATAATTACCTTTTAAAACTTCCCATCTGTTTTCATTGTTCCTGTCAGCAGACTTTCTTTAAAACATCTAGACTCTGCGCTGTCCGTCAGCCACAGGAGGATGGGGAGATGCTGTGGACTTGGCTTGTTTTGCAGAGAAACACCCTGGTCAGAAGTAGTCTGTGGTGGAAGTGGATAATGAGGGAGGGAATTCAGCTGGGGCCTTGGAGGGAGAAGGCTCGGAGAGGAGATGAGTGAAGAAATATTTAACAGGGCCTCCCATGCTGAGAAATCGCTCCAAGGTTCACAGATCTCACCAATTGCCCTCTACCTGCAACCTCATGCACAGGCTGTAGAAATCCTTCACAGTGACTTGGGGCCTGGGGTGGGGTCCTTGGACCCATTGCCAATTGAGAGGAAGCGTGGAGGAGGCACAAGGCCAGATCTCATGCTCCCAGCCAGTGACAAGAGCTGCATTCCCAGTGTCTTAGCACCAGTTCTCTGTGTAACTGGTCAGAGTAAATTGACCTGGAACGAATTACATTTGCTTTTTTCTCTGATGAAATAAGAAACAAACGCTCTTCAAAGTAACTGGAACTATACTGGTAAATATTCCTAGGGATATCTTGAACACAGCCAAGAGTGTTCACCTTCATCAGGGCAGAACAGGCTTTAGCTAAGAGCTAGGCAGAATTGTTAGACCAGTTAGTGGATTAGTTTCCCTACTTGTCTCATTTTTGTGAGAGTGATACTTAGCATCATTTGTAAAGTCCATGCTCGCTTTTCCAGATGGGGACATTTCGGAGTCATGTTCTAGTACTACTCCACTCTGCTCTACTCTAGTGAGTAGTTGTTATTCCTGTAAACTAGAAAGCAGAAATACGGTACTGTGTATTTAATGAGTGTCGTCCACTTCTTGAATTCTTTCATGTTAATGCTAATTGTAACGATTGTTTGCTCCCTGAGGTGTGCGATGTCCTGGAGGTGTGTACTGACTTGTGTGCCCAGTGGGGTAGGCTTAGCCGGGGACGTTGCACACTGCATGTGTCGGGCGCTGTTCAGAGGTCTGCTTGGGCCTCTGTCCCTGATGATGGACATCGGTTCACAGTCCTGGCTGTCCCTAAAGATCCAGATAACTTACTTGGTGATTTCAAGGTGCTTTTAGTCATTTATAATGAATCAGTTTCTTTATTCCATCAGTTCAAGAGTTCTATAGGCAACTTTCCTTGGCCATTAAGACCCTGCATTATTGTTGTTTGACTCTTTAAAGGAGACTCTGACGTATCTCTTATTTAAATATTTTTTTATTTACTGTTAGAGAGAGGGGAAGGGAGTGAGGAAGACAGGGAGAGAAACATGCGAGAGATACATCGATCAGTTGCCTCTCACACCCCCAACTGGGGCCTTGGCCTGCAACCCAGGCATGTGCCCTGACTGGGAATGCAGTCAGCAAGCCTTTGATGTGCATGCTGGCACTCAATCCACTGAGCCACACTAGTCAGGGCTGACATCTCTTTAAAGATGTCTAAAAGTGGTAGATATTTAGGAAACCCATAAAAGACATCCAGAAGTTTTAACACTAATCAATGCTGCTAAGCTACAGAACTAGTGTGAATTTTTTAGTAGCCTGGTCTTCACTGTAGTAAACTTTCCTTCAAAGGTGGGTGCTTGTTAGTTGACAACGCTTAAGTGGATGGCCCTGGATGGTATGTCTCAGTGGGTTGAGAGCCAGCCTGCAAACCAAAAAGTCACTGGTTCGATTCCCAGTCAGGACACATGCCTGGGTTATAAACCAGGCTCCCAATTGGGGACAGGCAAGAGGCAACCAACTTTTTTCCCACTTTTTCTCCCGCCCTTCTCCCCTCTCTAAAAATAAATAAATAACAACTTTTAAAACATAATAATGCTTGAGGATAGCTGATTAAGTAGAATCTTGATACAGAGCAAACTTCAGCTTATGCTTGCATAGTAATTTACAAAGGGTAGACGGTTTATGATATTAGAATGTAATTTTTAGAGCAGTCTTAGATTAACAGAAACATGGAGAAGATAATATAGTGTCCCCATATCAGTGCCATCCACACATGTAGTTTTCCTTATCATCAACATCTTCCAGTAGTCTGATACATATTACAATTAATGGATGATTTTTGATTAACAAAAATTTAACATTTTTGTTAACTAAACTCTGTAGTCTATTCAGAGGTCCTTCGTGTTTATTTTACATCCTTTCTCTGCTTATTTTATGTCCTTTGCTGATTGGAGGATCCTATCCAATATACCGCTTACATGCAGTTGGTGTTACGTGTCCTTAGGCTCCTCTTGGCTGTGATAGTTTCCCAGACTTGCCTTGTTGTTGATGACTGTGACAGTTTCGACAAGTATTCATGAGGTACATTGTAGATTCCTCCTCTTGGAATCTGTCTGATGTTTTTCTCCAGATTGTACTGGGGCTGTAAAAATCATGTGATGAGACTATGTTTAGCCTTGTAAGAAATTGCCAAACTGTCTTCCAAAGTGGTTATACCATTTTGCATTTCCACCAGCAATTGATGAGCGTTCTGTCACTTGCAGACTTATCAGGGAGTGGGTTTTTCTGGACTTCAGCCATTCTGATAAGTTGGCATATAATTGTTCAATTTAATCTTACTATCATTGTGTTATATCTGACTATAGAAACTTTAGCTTTCTCCTGATATTTCTCTTCAAATTAGCATTAACAATGTGTGTGCTTTGCCCCCATTAAATAACTGTTGCAATGTTTGAATAACATTTCACTTATTACAATAAAATACAATGACCCATTCTCTTTGCTTTCTTGTTGCTAATGGTTGTAAGCTGCCTGCTATTGGTGTTACATTCCAGTGATGGTAATGTGTCATGTTTAATTGCTTTTGTTTAACCTTTTATTCTCATTTTCCATTCTTCAAAGTCAATTTTTTGCTTTTTTGTTTGTTTATTTGTTCATAAAGCTTTTTTGTTTCTGTTACATTATGTAGTTTTGTACCAATGGCTAGAAGCAGATCGTCATGGCAAGAGCCAAGGTGCTGCAAATACGACCTCAGGTAACAACAAAAAGTTGAGGTGTTAGAAATCCTTATTCTAATTCACCCGAGCCCATCATAATTGTTTCTTTATTCAGTTTTGCTCAGGCAAAACATAGGTATTGTTTTGTATTTCTGTTCTCTCATGTGCATTTTAATTTTCCTAAAGACAGCATTTGCTTTGAGCCCTGAAAAAAATTATTCATGAGCCTTTCTTTAAGCTCTCTTGGCAGATATGTCCTATTTTCTTAGAAGGCAAGACTTCATTGCAGCTTAGATTTAGTGGGAGGTTACTTGACACTATTACTTGAAATTAACTCTAGTGTAGTTGTAGTGGGGGATATTAATATTTGCACAAATTTATAATCCTTGTTCTTTTCAGGATAATGTTTGAAAGGGGGATTTTTAAGTTAAGTAAAGCATGCTTATATATAATTTCCAATTCCTGGGAATCCAGATTCTTAGACTGATTTACTTCTCCTGCTAAGTCCTAGTCTAAGTTAGAAGTTTATCAAACATGGGCTTAAAACGAGAAGAGAAGGTTGTTTGCCCATCTTGCATCTCCAAAAGGCATAATTCAAGATGTTCTTCTCTGGCACATACCAGTAGGAATAGCTGCATCCACTCATTTTTAAATCCCTAACAATGTTACTAGAATGTCTACATAGTTGTTTCTTCCCCTAATTTCCTTCAAAATGATATTTGCCAAGACAGCTGTGTGTATAGCAATGATCTTTCCTGTCGCGCCCCGCCCTCTGCCCCCTTTTTAGCAGTCTAATAAGTGGTGGTGGTTCTGGTTTTCTTTTGTTAGATTTGTGTTTCTGTCATGGGCTTTTTCGGGTTTTGTTTCTGTGAAATTTTTTTCTCTCTGGAGGTGGTTTTCTTTCTCTTCTGGTGACTAATTGGGCCTCAAGAGGGTGTGGTATTCCTTAGTTAAGAGAACAATTATATTGAAAATGGCACTATCATGAATTTTCTGATTTATCTCCTGTCCCATTAATAACTTGATATATGAATGAAGATACTGTTACTATTTTAACCTAACTCAGGCAGGAATTCATTAAAAGGTAAGTGTTTCCAGGAGTTATATCTTGTGTATGTGCTGTTTCTTCTGCCCCATGGTGTTTCGTATTTTGTTTACATTTCTGAATAATAAACATAAGCATTTTGGATGTTTGGGGGCGGGTGAGGGGTTTCTTGACGGCTGTGTGTTTTCAGAGGATATCCTGTTGCTGTGTCCGTAGCACGGTCAGCAGATAGACCTTTAGAACCAGGAGAGAGCTTTTTCAAAATTTTTTTCCCTGGCTTGAAGTAAAGTAAAAAGTAAACATTTTCTTTTTAATGAAGAAGTGACCAATCTAAAAATCTTAGTGTTTGCATGAGAATCCAGTGTTAGCTTAAAGATGTCATTCACCCTTCTTGAAATGAACCATTCTAAACCCTAACTCTTTTCTTCAGACACATTAATTCACGGTCAGCCTCGCATTTTTCTATTGACTTTTTGATGTTTACACACCCTGGAAGCATTGTGCAAAAACTGATGAACATTCTCTAGGGGTGCCTTTGGCATTTTTGTTGAAGACGTGAAAGCTCTCCATCTCTCAGAAGATGGAAATCTGGGGTAGAAAGATACAGAGATGATGAAATGCTTGCCTGAACAAGTAAGAGGAACCCAAAGGAAAGTGATCATTAGCCAAGGGCTTACATTAGAAGCAATAGGTTACTTGCAGCAAGTCTATTTAAATGATGCGCCTTTATTCAAAAAAGTTCCTGTGTATTTTATATTGCAGTCTCCAGCAAGACTTTGGAGTGTGATTTTTCCCTCCTTCTGTGATCTGTTAGGTTTTTCACTTAAAAGGTGTTTTAATATTCATCTTTTTGTATTTTTACCAAGAAATGGAAACTGAGTCTGACTGTATGTCCAAATGGGACTTATAAATTGCTTTAAGATAGTTTTACTTGTAAAATAAATATTGGTAAATGGCAGTTTTATCTTTTGATATAACAGGTCGTGTTTGCCACTTAAAAAGTGAACCTAAAAAATACAAAAAAAAAAAACCAGTAGACAGAATAATGTTGCTCCACGGTCTTCTAGTTCCTCAACCTCAACTTTTTGGCATTGAGAATTTAAGATCCATCCACATTAAAATATTTAAGAAACTAAAGCTTTTGCAGGTAACAGGTCTCATGAGAGTTAATTTGGTCAAGGAGATAAAACGCTGAGCTGGCAGCTGTTACTAAATTTTCTTATACATACTAAAGTGTAGCCTACTCTTCTTTCCACATTTTTGACAGGTTATGAATTTGGTTTGGAATAGATTGTGTGTTTAATGTGTTTTGTCTACTAAACTAGACAACTCAGTAATGATGTTTCCAATTCTGTTAATTCTGTTACTGGTAAAAGCTTGGAAGTGCAGTCACATTTATCAGAGAATTCTGTGAAAATTTAAGCCCGTTGCCTCCTTTGAGCATTGTACCATGCACAAAATTTTGGGATCATAAGAGGTGTGATCAGCTTAATTCAGGGTGTTTCTTTAATGAAATAAATGTTTCCAAGTAGATATTTTTATCACCACATATTGGAGTGAGGACAGTAAAATTAGGTTACAGCGAAGATTATTTTATCATATCTGATTTTTAGTGTTGGTTGTCTAGCCAGGTAAAGTTCAAATTCTGAATTCTTAAATGCAGACCTCTTATTAAATAGTTCTTTTTCTGTTGTCCATTGAAAATTTTACAGTTTGAACTGTTGGAGGTAGAAGTTGAATTAGATTTCAACATTATCAACTAATGTAGCTACAAAATAAAAATAAAACTATGACATGCTTTTGAAAAAATTCTAGATATTAATTGATTGTTAATTATTTGTTATAGGTGAGAATTTTGACCAGAGTCCTTTGAGAAGAACATTCAAATCCAAGGTTCTGGCCCACTATCCTCAGAATATAGAATGGAACCCTTTTGATCAAGATGCGGTGAACATGGTATGTGTTTCTCTTTTCTTCCTTAGTCTTCTTTCTATTTTACTAAGATGATAGTAGTGACTATTTTGAGTTTCCTACATTATTTCACTTAATTTAATCCTTTATAGTTTTATATGAGAATATCTTCATTTACAGATGTAAAAGCTGAAACTCAGAGAGTTTTAGTAACTTGTCAATGGCCCCCATGGCAAATAAGCATATAAAACAGACCCTCTAAGCTCATTTCCTTTCCTCTATTAAGCTGTGTTGTGAGTTTGTATTAATTAATACATAGATGACTTCGATAAACAGTGGTATTACTTTGTTTTCCTTGAAAGTATCCTGATGGAAGGAGTATGATTACAGTTTTCATATTTCAAGGAATGTTGTATGATGGGCCTGTAATTTATCATAGTCACAAATAGGAAAAGGAAGTCAAGTGCAGCATTTAGACAGTAGGAATTTGTTTATAAGAAATTTGAATTAATGTAATGAATTACCAGTGGTGATTGTAAGTCCTTTAGAGATTCTTGGGCCTAAGTAGGTCATGTTTTCAGATCATTTAGGGAGGGTCCTATTTAGAAGCCGGATAATATTTTAGACCTAATGAACTCCATGATTGTAAAAATCAGGGTCCCCAAAGTGAGCAAATTAAAGATCAGGAATGATCAGTACAGAAACGATTAAAGTTGGATTAGACACTGATCAGTATAGATGCCTACTACATACCTCATGTATGTTCCATTCACACACATGCTCACATGTACTCAGTGAGGACTCTTAACTCACTTTATAGAGGGTAAGTTACCAAAGTTGTGCAGGGAGTCTCAGAGGTTAAATTCAGACCACTTGCACCCTCTAGCTCACTTTTTGGCCTACTGGCATGCTGTCTCACCCAAAGAAAACCTTTGACTTGCACCAAAATGATATGGATAACATTGTACCTTTTTGGTATTTCTTTTTTAAAAAATACATTTAATTGATTATGCTATTATAGTTGTCCCAATTTTTCCCCTTTTGCGCCCCCTCCACCCAGTACTCCCCCTTCCCTCCAGCACTCCCCTCCATTAGTTCATGTCTGTGGATCATGCATGTAAACTCTTTGGCTACTCCATTTCCTGCACTGTTCTTACCATCCCCCTGTCTATTCTGTAACTACCCATTTATACTTCTTAATCTCCTGTACCTTTCTCCCCATTCTCCCCTTCCCCCTCCCAACTGATAACCCTGCAAATGATCGTCATATCTATGATTCTGTTTCTGTTCTGCTTATTTGCTTAGTTTGTTTTTTAGATTCAGTTGTTGTGAATTTATCACCATTTTAATGTTCATAGTTTTGATCTTCTTTTTCTTAGGTAAGTCTCTTTAACATTTCATATAATAATGGCTTGGTGGTGATGAACTCCTTTAGCCATACCATATCGGGGAAGCACTTTATCTGCCCTTCCATTCCAAATGATAGTGTTACTGGATAGTGCAATCTAGGTTGTAGGTCCTTGCTTTTCAACTCTTTGAATACTTTTTGCCAGTCTCTTGTAGCCTGCAAAGTTTCTTTAGAGAAATCAACTGATAGCCTTATGGGAACTCCTTTGTAGGTAGCTCTCTGCTTTTCTCTTACTGCTTTTAAGATTCTCTCTTTATCTTAACCTTTGGCACTTAAATTATGATGTGTCTTAGAGTGTTCCTCTTTGTGTCTATTTTGTGTGGGACTCTCTGTGCTTCCTGGACTTGCACGTCTATTTCCTTCACCAAATTAGGGATGTTTTCTTTCATTATTTTTTCACATAGATTTCCAATTTCTTGGTCTTTCTCTTCTTCTGGCACCCCTATGATTAGAATGTTGATACATTTGAAGTTGACCCACAGGCTCCTTTGCCTATCTTTTTTTTTTAATTCCTTTTTCTTCTTGCTGTCCCGCTTCCCTATGTTCCAAATCATTGATTTGATTCTTGGCTTCATCCACTCTACTGTTGATTCCCTGTGAATTTTTATTTCACTCAGTGTAACCTTCATTTCTGCCTGGGTCTTTTTATGCCATTGAATTACCCAGTGGGTTCCTGGAGCATCCTAATAACCACTGTTTTGAACTCTGTATCCGATAGATCGCTTATCTCTATTTTGTTTAGTTCTTTTTCTGGAGTTTTATTCTGTTCTTCTATTTGGGCCATATTTCTTTGTCTCCTCATTTTGGCAGCTTCCCTGTGTTTGTTTCTATGTGTTAGGTAGAGCTGCTTTGACTCCCTGTCTTAGTAGCATGGTCTGTTGTAGAAAAGCACACCGCTTAGTTGGATGGGGCAGAGCCTTAGACAATTCCTTGGGTAGGGCAACCGTGTGAACCAGGTTGATGAAGTCTCAGATATGAAGTCACCATTCTGTGGCTCTGTGTAGGGGAGGGCTCAGAAAACGGACAATGGCCGCTGCCTAGCTGCTTGAGTTTTGTCTCGGAAGAAGCTGTCCCCCAGCACTCCCTCTGGTACCAGACACTTCAGTTTCTCCCCATGTGTCAGTGGGCCCTTCCAGCTGCTGCCCTGGTGCTGGAGCCCAGAAGGCATTAGTCTGCAGAAGTCTTAAGTCCATTGTGGGCCCTTCAAGAGGAGACACCTGAGAATCCTGCAGTTTCTTCTGCTGCCCAACTGCCACTGGATTTTATAGCCAGAAATTATGGGGACTTACCTTCCTGGCACTGGAACCCTGGGCTGGATCCCTTGCTCCCGAGGTGCCCCTCATGATTTTTATCCACTACACGTGGGTGAGGGAGCACCTGTTACGTCTCCATGTCTCTGCCCCTCCTGCCCATCTTGATGAATGTGGGTACTTTGATTCCTTGGTTGTTGGACTTCCATACATATCAGTTTCCTGATGATTGTGCGTGATAGTTGTTTTGTAGTTTAGCTGTGATTTTTGCTGTGGTTGTGCGATCAGGTGAGCTGAATTTACCTACGCCTCCATCTTGACCCACTGGTATTTCTGTACCACTGTAAACCTGTGCACCAGCGAGGAAATAGCATGCTAACTTTTCTAAGGGGAGATAGATGCCTAAGCCACTTGGCACCTTGACTTTGATCCATTGCAGAGCACAGTGTAGTTGCTTCTCTAGACTGTCTCCCAATACCAGAGTAATCAGAGATGCCGTTTTGCTGGAAGTTAAAACTGTGGAGCCCTGCCTCACCTTTGAAGACAAAACTACAGGTAGGAAGTAGAACACAGCTGTTACATTCATGAGACTTGGAGAAACAGACAAGTTTCTGACTAAAATAGTCAACACAACAGCAGTGACAAAAAAAAATAATGTATCATCTGCTTAACACAGCAAATTAAAGGAAAACTATTGAAGAAAATAGTGTCAAAATGAAGCAGTGGTAAAATGGATGAGAATGCAAGTAGATTTTAACACTTAATCCTCTTAAATTAGTATGATATTTCAAATTATAAATCATTCTGTGAGAAATCAGAATGGTGTCCAAAATGAGGGCCTGAACAATAATGTGAACCACTGACATTGTTGGAACCAATACCACACTTCATGTGTTTTCTTTCTTTTAATCATTTGAATGGATTTAAAAAGTGTGATATTTGTGATAGCTTTTGCCTCCATCTGCAGAACATTCCTTTTTAAAGTTAGTTTCCATTTTCTTGCTCTGTCTTTGATATTTTCTTTATCCCTGGCCTCACATAGGCATGTGTTTTGATGGTTAAGCACGGCACAGCAATTTGTTTATTGCTGCAAATCTAAAAGGATTTGCTGGCACTCCTTGAAAATCTCTGAAAAGCATCCCATCAAATTAGTCTGCCTTTGGGTCATAGATTTACTGCCCTTAATTTCCTCTTTGATTTATTGTAAGTGCATTTGTATAAAGCTATAATTTATTCCCACCTAAAGGTATAAAGCTTTGTTCTTGCTGTTAGCAAAACCCCACTCCAAGTCACCACCTTCTGTAATATCAGTCATTCCTCTAAAAAGCAACAGTGGTGCTTTGAAATGAGTCATTAATTTCACACAGAAAAAGTACCCCAAAGCAGTGAACTTCATGAAATAAAAAAAATTCCATGTGTATGAGTGCAATGCAGATATAATAGAAAATAGATAAAAGTGACAGGTGAAATTATTTCTGAATTAATTGCTTTTTATATCTCTTGGTTAGTGACTCAGAGTTTTTTATGGGGGAAAAAATGGAAGTATTATAAAACAGAGAATGGTACAACAAACAATCTTATACCCACCTAGAACTAACATATGTCAACACTGACAGATTGCTTCAGATCCATACCTTTTCTCCTAAATGAAACAAAATATCGGAAATAGAGCTGAAGTTTCCCTGCCTTTGCCTCCATTTCAGATCTCTTTGAGAATGTACCTTGGCATCCATGGCTGTTTACGTAATATTCTGGTAGATAATCTTATCCTTAGGAATGTAGTAAATCTGGGAGTTGTCAGGAAGAAAATGTGGTCAATACCTTTTAAGCAAGGTTTGTTTTGTATGTCTGTCCTAAATGAAATATCTGATATGTGATATTTCTGGGAATTAGAGAGCAATAACTATTACACAGGTCTTTACAATCTATAAAACCATAAGTTTACAATTTACTTTTTACTTTGATCACAAAGGGTGGAATGGAATGATGAGCAAAGAGTAAAGGGTAAAGTATTGACTGGAGAAGGCCTATTCAGAGGCCCATCTTGCAAGATTCAAAGGGAAAAGGTGCTATATATACTTCAGACTTGGCAGGAATTTGAAGGGGATAATCCTTAGTTACATTAATAGGCTTGACATTAGAATGAGAGTAAGCACTGATTTTTGACCCAAGTTTATGTCTCACAGTAAACTCATAGGAATGGGATTCTAGTCCAGTCATTACTGGGGAAGCCCACTTGTTTTCTGAACATTCCAGCTAGAATATCACACTGGCATCTCAAACTCAGCATGTCCAGACTGAGTTCACAATCTTCCCACCAACCGTGGTTAGTACAACCATCTGTCTAGTTGCCTGAGTCAAAACTGTAGTGTCATCCATGAAAGTTCTCACTTTCTCATCCCTCCCCCCCCCCCCCACACACACACACAATCAGTTATCTGTCTACTTCTCTCCATTTCTACACACCCGCCATGGTCCAGACCACCATGCGCTCGCACCCGGGCTTCTGTAGAAGCTGTCGGGCGGGCCTCCTGCTCCCGTCCCTTCCACCCCTCGCACTGTAGCTTCTGCCTGTGCTGTCACTCCTCTTGAAAGGCTCTTCTTCACATGGTGAATTCTTCTCACTGATCCTTCAGGTTTCATTTTAAACACCGTTTCCTCAAAAAAGCCATTCCTGACCACCACCTTCCACCACCCTTTCAACATTCAGTCAGGTTCCTTTAGGTTCTCTTAGTACCTTGTACCTTTCGTAGCATTTATCACAATTGTAGTTAATTATGTAGTTAGTTGTCCACTGTGTCTCCTACTATAATGTAGGCACCACCAGGGCAGAAACTCACGGCTATATCCCTGGCTTTGCATCTAGTAGAAGTTCAAATCATTGAATAAGTGAAGGATTGTTTACCTGCTTGCAAGGCTGCAGTGCTTCCTTCCCCGTCCTTGTCTAGTCAGGTGTAAAAACCACTGCAAACTGTCTCTTCCACAGTAGATAGCTGCGCTCTCTTCCCTATTTCTGTGACGTCTTAAACACCCCGTAGCAGCATTGAGCACATCATTTTGTCGCCATCGGTCTTTACAGGGTGGGGCAAAAGCAGGTTTACAGTTGTGAGTAGGTGAAACAGAGTTTATTCTTGTATTATTACTTATTGATTACTGTATTATTTTCCGTACAAACAACTGTAAACCTATTTTTGTCCCACCCTGTATGTCTGTCTTTCCTATTAGACCGTGAGCTCTCTGAAGTAAGGATTATTTTCACATTTGTCTTTGAGTTAGCAAGATCTAGTGCAATACGTGGTCTAAAGCAAATGTTGATTAAAGGAAGAAAAGAGGGAAGAGAAGGAAGGCAGGCACACAGATCAACTTCTGAGTAATTTCTCTTTCATTTGTGTGACGAGAGGAGGGCATAGGGGTCACAGAACACTAGAAAAATGGAAAAAGGAATTATCGAACATTTAGCCAAGCTTCCTGAAAGAGTCCAGAGAGGCAGTTAAGGATATGCGGCTCCTCAGACCAGAAGACGTACATAGCATCCTGAGCCTCTTTGTCTGAAGTCACCTGATTACCAATGGTGACCTGGTCCACATTAATGGCTCCTGAGTTTTTAGTTGCCTTGTTGTGAGAGAGTGATATGGGGAAGCAGGTGTTGTTAGTGAATGGCAATATTAGGGGTGACAAGAGATGGTTGAATGCTGTAGATTTTCTAAAAAGTAAACCTGGCAATTAATTGAACAATTCTTACTTCTAAAAATGAAAATGCAATTTTCCAGTCCACGGTTCTCAGATTAGAAATACAGCTTTACTTTTTTGACTTGTAGGAAGAGAATTTAAGAATTCTTACATCTGTTGTCTGTAGTCTAGAAAGTCATTCTTTACTTCGAACACAACTTTTGGCAAGGTTTCCCTGTAAATGTTTGAGTGCATGCTCAAGAAAGCTACAAACCCTTGAGGGAATATTTGGCAGCTGTTCAAAAACAGTTCAAGCTGTTATCTTGTGGTCTATGGTGTCAGGAAAGCCTATCAATTAAATTTAATCTTTATGTTGACTTTGGAGGTTATTGTTTTTTTATTGCCCACTTGATGTAAAAAGAGAACTACAGACTGAATCAAGAGATGAATTTAGTCTGATCCTGTAACCCCCAGCTTTTATTTTTGTTTGTTTTCTTGTTCGTTTGTTCATTCAACAAATAGTATGTGTCGTGCACCATGCTCAACAAGTCTGAGTTTAGCATGGAGCAGGAGTGATTTCAGCTTTTAGGGAGATGAGAGGCCACTGGAGGGTTTTGAGAAGAGTGATAAGATCTAATGTATTTTTTAAGGATCCCTTTGGCTACACGGGGGAATAGATTAGGGGGAGCAAAGGCAAAATCAGGAGACTGGTTATCAGGCAAGAGAGGACTGTGACTTAGACTGGAGAGGTAAGAATGCAGGTAGAATGAAGTCATTTGGGTTTTTTTTTTTCCTTCTTTTTTAAAAAATATATTTTATTGATTGTGCTATTACACTTGTCCCATTTCTCCCCCATCATTCCCCTCCACCCTGCACACCCCCTTCCACCCACCCACATTTCCCCCTTTAGTTCATGTCCATGTGTCATAAGTTCTTTAGCTTCTACATTTCCCACACTATTCTTGCCCTCCCCCTGTCTATTTCTACCCACCGTCTATGCTACTTATTCTCCATACCTTTCCCCCCTCTCTCCTCCTCCCATTGTAATTACATTAGCCAAGATTAAAATGAAGGAGAGAATTCTAGAAGTAGCAAGGGATAAGGGGACAGTCACCTACAAAGGAGTTCCCATCAGACTGTCAGCTGATTTCTCAAAAGAGACCTTCCAGGCAAGAAGGGGCTGGAAAGAAATATTTGAAGTCTTTAAAGGCAAGGACCTACATCCAAAATTGCTGTATCCAGCAAAGCTGTCATTTAGAATGGAAGGGAAGATAAAGTGCTTCTCAGATAAGGTCAAGTTCAAGGAGTTCATCATCACCAAGCCCTTATTATATGAAATGTTAAAGGGACTTATCTAAGAAAAAGAAGATAAAAAATAGGGCAGTAAAAAGACAGCAGACTCATGGATATTAACAACCACACCTAAAACAAAAGCAAACTAAGCCAACAAGTAGAACAGGAACAGAACCACAGAAATGGAGATCACATGGAACATTTGTTTTTTAATGTATCTTTGAAGGTAGAACTGATGGTCTTTGTCGATGGGTTGGATAATGGAATGAGGGAGGAAAAGAGAAGTCAAAGAGGATCCCCAGACCCTGAGGCATTCGTGATGCCTCCTTGGGACCCTTTTGAAGACCACTGCCCTTCAGTGCGGGAGGTCGATAAGCTGAAAGGCACGCCTGGTTCTGTCCCTCTCCTGCCAAAAACCCTCCCGAGGCTTCCCACTGTCCTCCTCGGACTTCTGACGTGACTCACCGAGGCCCTCATGACCAAGCCCCTAATTACTTCTCCTGTGTTCTCTCTCACCTCCCTCCGCCTTACATCCTGCTCCCCACCCGTGATGAGTCTCACTTCCTCGCCCTCGTGTTCTGTCTCCTGGGCTTCTGCGCATATTGTCCTTTCGGCCTCTCCTCCCCTAAGACCTGCACATACGCTCAGCTTGCTGCTTGGATTTTCTTCATTTTTTTCCCCTGGTAGCTCGCCTTCTCTCATTTATGTTTTTACGCTATGTTTTTCTTATAACAGCCTGTATTTGCCCTATTATAGTATTTCCAGTACTTTTTAGTTTATGATTTTTTAATCATCTGTCATTCTTACTGGACTGGAAGCTCCAAAAGATTGAGGACCATGTCTGTCTGTCTCAGCTCATGTCGCCATCAAGGGCCTGGCTCATAAAAGCAATTAGTGTTTGTTGACAGTTTGATTAAAGTGTGTGCAACTTTTAAGGTAAATTGTAAAGTGTTTTCTTGGTGATGTGGGCATGGATTTGGGAGAACCTCCTAGTTTTACACCAGATCAGTGATAAGTCTGCAGGGGGTGGGGGGTCAGGGAATGTAATATAATGATGTATGGTAAAAGTATTTCTGTGCAGAAAGCATATTGGAATATAAAAAGGAATATATGAAAATAATGATCATGTTAAGGCAGTTGAATTATATAAATTTTGTTTTCTTAGTATATTTCAAATTTTCTGGAATTTCTTTTATTTCTTTAAAACTATTTTTAGAAGAATCAATCAAAGAATCAATTCTCATTTCTTATGCATTTTAAGTCTCTTAAATATAACATCTTTAACTCCTCAAGTAATTTTATTTCCAAATTTGACTGAATCCTGGGCAGTTCCCAAGATCTTGTTGGGGTGTCCAACCTGCGGCCTGCGGGGTGCATGCAGCTCAGGATGGCAGTGAATGTGGCCCAACACAAAATCGTAAATTTACTTAAAACATTGAGATTTTTTTGTGATTACTTCTTACAGTCTGTTTAATGTGTGGCCCAAGAGGACTCTAATTTCCATGTAGCCCAGAGATGCCAAAAGGTTGAACACCCCTGAATCTACTGAAAATAATCTAAAATGTCTGGTTTCTACCCTTCTGCTTCAGTAAATCAAAAATCATTCCACTTTCAGTTTATTTTTTGAGGATGAAGAAGTATCTTGTTCCTCAAAATAGAGAAAACAACTTTTTATTATTTTGTATTTAACTTTTTTCTGTTTATCAAATAAGCCTTTACTTATTTCCCCGTTCTTTTGAAACATCATCACAACTCGAAAAACAGTACTCAAATATTAAATATTTGTCAAGTGCCCTTGCGTATGTTGTTGTCAAGTCACCGATGTAGCGGGTGTTGGAGATAAAGAAACTGTGGCTCAGAGAAGTTAGGTGACTTGCTGAAGGTCACAGGCTTGGATGGAGGTTCACAAACATTTTTTCTGGTTCGAAGTTATTCGTGGTGTACTGCATTCTGATGCTTTTTCCCCCTTCTTCCACAGTTGTGCATGCCGAAAGGGCTGTCTTTCAGAACACAAACCGACAATAGAGACCCTCAGTTCCACTCGTTTATAATTACTCGGGAAGATGGTTCGCGTACCTACGGTTTTGTTCTCACTTTTTATGAAGAAGTTACAAGTAAGCAGATCTGCACGGCCATGCAGACACTCTATCAGATGCACAATGCGGAGCATTACAGCAGTGTCTGCGCCTCCTCCTCCTGCAGCATGGACTCGCTGGCAAGCAGCGTTGACGAGGGAGATACCACTTCCCTTTTGAAACTCCAGCGATACAACTCCTATGACATCAGCAGAGACACCCTGTATGTTTCCAAAAGTATATGTTTGATCACACCACTGCCCTTCATGCAGGCCTGCAAGAAATTCCTTATTCAGCTTTATAAGGCAGTTACCTCACAGCAGCCACCACCCTTGCCACTGGAAAGCTACATCCATAATATTCTCTATGAAGTGCCCCTTCCACCTCCAGGGAGATCACTGAAATTTTATGGTGTTTATGAACCCATCATCTGCCAGAGGCCTGGGCCCAGCGAACTCCCCCTCTCCGATTACCCTCTTCGAGAGGCCTTCGAGCTCCTGGGACTGGAGAACCTGGTGCAGGTGTTCACCTGTGTTCTTTTAGAGATGCAGATCCTTCTCTACTCACAAGGTAGGTTTGCCCTAGATTTTAAGTCTCCTAGAAACAAATACTTAAGCTCTACTGCTCTATTTCCATGGGGTATATTATTAGAACCAAATTATTCATGGTCAGAAGTCTCTTCTGGTTTGCGTAAAAGGAACAGGTGTAGATGGGACCAGAGGCTGAGACATTCCATCTCTTTAGGGTAGCAGTGACGGCAGAGAAAAACAGGAAAGAATACAGAAGCAGTAACTTGGCTTGCTTGAGTCTATTTATTTTTCAATGGAAAAATCCCTCCTTTTCCTGATAATACATACTTATCCTAAAAGAAACGTTTCTTTTCATCATGAGAGTATAAAGAGAATCCTGTTACTACCAGGAACATGTAGACTTCTCTCTTTTTTAACAGATGGGAAAGGTTCACATCAAAACTCAGCTGACATCAAAAGGGAGAAACAAAATTGTTAGAACCCTGCAGCTTCCTAAGGCAGCGATTTTCCACCTTTTCCACCTCATGGCACACACAAACTAATTCCTAAAATTCTGTGGCACACCAAAAAATGTATATTTTTTGCTGATCTGACAAAACAAATAGGTATAATTTTGATTATTCACACCACATGGCTGTTTCTGTATTGGCCGCCATCATCTTTTTATTTGACAGTCTAAGGGAAGAGGTCAGTGCCCTGACTGAAGAGTCAGGCGTCGCATGTTGCATGGTTTACAGAGTCTTGTGGCTCACCGTTGAAGATCGCTGGCTGTCCTAGGGGCCACTCAACTCTGGGTCTTTGCCTGTGGGTGGGAAGAGGGATATAGCCAGACACAAATACAACTCTCTTAGTCTAACAGTGCCCCCAGATTTATGTGGGTTTTTTTCCCTTTTGTTTTTAACCCCAGAATGAAGTTATCTTGATGTTATTTTTCATTCAGCGTTCTCCCAACACATGCTTAAGAAATTAACAAAATTTTGGGTTTTATTTTACCAGTACGAATATGACTCTGCAGAGGAAATAAATGTTGTTTCTTAATGGATGATGAATTGAAGGAAAGTATAAAATGGTACCTGTGCATTGATGAGTCCTCCGAGAAATGCGGCACAAATATTTGGGTTAGCATTTTGCTAACTTAATTCAGGCTGGCAGAATCATAGTGTGATCTCCTGACTGCTGTTCTTGGGCTTATTTTACCACTTTTCATTTTTTCTTTTCTATTTTAAGCTGTAAGTGAGACTGAGCCAAGTAGGCTATATTTGTACTTACCCATCTTGTGTGTATGTTGACACTATTTGTGTGTTGACAGCCCTTCATGAGGCTGTATTTTCTTTGGTTTATCTTCCATAATGTTTTTGGATAATGAGTTCCAGTGTCTCAATGCTTATTGTTAGGAAATTCTTCTCTAATGACCAGCCTAAGTTCTTTCCCTTCCTTGAGCTCTCGCTTTCTTAGAGCTCATCATCACTTGCAGATCACCCCTTTGTATCTGAAAGATTTAACTCTTCCTTCCTTTCTATTTCTTCCTTTCTTGCTTTACTCTCTGAAGTGGGTAGGCCTAGAGAGTTGCTGAAAGGGGCAGGGGCTTGGAGCTTAACACCCTCAGCTGTATTCACCCATTAGGAAAGAGAATTTTAGATCCTCGATACACAAGGCATCTGCAGGGTCATTTAGTTCAGTGTCCTGATGTTCTGCCTAGAAAGAATAATGGTTTTTGACGTCATAACAATCCTGGATTCAGATCCCTGCTCTGTCTCTTACTGACTGGAACCATGGACAAGGTACATAATCTTCAGTTCATGTCTCTAGGGATAACAGAGTGTTTTTTTTTTTTTTTTTTTTTTTAAGATTTTTTTTTCCTTTTTTTTTTAGATTTTATTTATTTATCTTTAGAGGGGAAGGGAAGGAGAGAGGGAGAGAAACATCAATGTGCGGTTGCCTCTTGTATGTCCCCTGACGGGAACTGGCCTGGCAACCCAGGCATGTGCCCTGGCTGGGAATCGAACCGCGATCCTTCGGTTCGCAGGCCCGCGCTCAATCCACTGAGCTACACCAGCCAGGGCCTAACAGAGTGTTTTTTGTTTTTGTTTTTTCCTTCCTCCTCATCACTGACTATGAAGACTAAGAAAACGTGTACAGAATACTTGGGTGTAATTGGCTGACTATAACATGATATCCAGTGTCATTGTAATTATTAGTTTTACTAATCCTACCTAATCCTCTATGAATTGTGATATTTTGAATTCTAAGGGTCAAATATATTACTGTGTTTAAAATATAACTTTAACCCTTATTCAAAATTGAGAACCTAATAAATGTTCTCTTTTACTGAATGTCATGCTTTTTTTTTTTTTTTTTAAGAAAAAACCTTCCATTATGACATTTTCTGTTTTAAATAGCACTGTATGTCTCATTGCTTGTGGTCTGTCCTGAGCTCTCATCTTTCTGCTCTGTTTAATTACCTTGTCACATCTGGCTTATGGGAGCCTGTTGAAAGGTTATCGTTGATTAATATATATGTTTATTTCAGTTTCAAGTGAAGAATGATTATTTATGAGCATGTTTTTGTACTCAATTTCTTGTGGTTTTTTTTTTTTTTTTTTTTTTTGGTAACTTATGTCAAGAACAAGAGTGATTACTGAGATTATAGAAATATATGTGTGTGTGTGTATATATTTGTGTTATACCGAAAAAGTCTCATAGAATAATTTTATAATTATTCACTGTGTAATCCTCTATGTTAGGAATCATACTATAAAAATGCCTTGTATGCTTTGGTTGTTTATCCCTACCTCTAATCCTCTCAACTGTGAGTTAGTGCTGGTATCAGTGTTTTATCCAGGAGGAAATGGATGCTCAGGGAAGCCTAGTAATCTGTCCAAGATCACACAGCTATTACATAATGTGGTGGAGCTAAATATAGGACTCGGATGAGTGTTTCTGCAGAGCACTTAAACATTGTTTTAACTGTCTTGGGCACTGCACTTAACCTTTCCTTATCTGTCTCAATATTTTTATAAACTCACTCTTCACATCTATTGTAAAGGTACCACGCTAAGTAATTATAGAGTAAAAAAATGAAAGCTCTGTAAATGCAAGTTTTAACAATGACAGTATCTCTCCCATTAGAGAAAGACATTTCATTTAAATGAATGAAATAAAAGAATTATTATATTCATTTGTACTCTGGTGCCTTTCTTCATTCTCCCTGTGTTAAGGGGGTTTTAATAACATCTGATACTTCATTTCTTGTTCCCTGATAAAGCTATGCCATAAACTTTCGAAATATTGCAGGTGCTAAAAAATTACCATGAAACCCCAAAGGGAATCAAGGTAGATGGATTTCAGTGAAGAAATTGTCCTTGTAGACTGATTTGAAATTCTAGTCACAGCCCATTTAAACAGATTCAGTCTGTTATTTAGAGAGCATGTACATCGCAGTCACTTTGCTGTGTTAACTACCTAGAAATTTTAGCTAGAGGAATGTACCCAGGAGGTAAGAGCTTTTTTCTGGTGCCCCAAATCAGCAAAGAGCACTTCCTTCTGCAGCCTGGAAATACCTGAACCACAACAGGGAAGACTGGAGTGTGATCCTCTTTTCAAAGGAATAGTGGAGAAATAAAAGGTAGGAGAGTTTAAACACCAGCATCTAACTTTTGATACCAATAATTAAAGTCTCAGGAACATCTCCGGTTGACTCTTCACTCTGGAAATGAGCAGCTCCCCACCGCCGGCACTGCCCGCCTCTGCCTTTCATGGTCCTCCCCTCCCTCCCCCTCCCTTGGGAAGTTGGGAGTAGAATAACCTTGTCAGAAAGTAGAAGCTACTTGAGATTTTCTCAAAAAAGTTGGGAGTGTTGTATTCACAAGTTGCCGATCATGCTCAGCTGAACGTCATAGCTTATTGGTTGTGGAGTTTATAAATCGTAAAAGCACACTTGATATTTTGATGGCAGAAAGTAGGTTCCCATGATCTGTATCTTAAACACAGCAGAATATGATCAGCTTTGGCCAATATTTTTATACTGTTAGCTTTATTTTGTGATAATGGAATCTCATTGTTAAGATATTTTCTTAAAAAATTTTTTTTGTTATGTATTCAAGAAACTAATCCTTTGTCAGTTTATGTATAACATTTTTTCCCAATTTGTGGCTCTTTATTTTCTCTCAGGGATCATTTCATGAATTAAAATACTCTTAATATTCATGAATTTGAGTTTATTAATTTTTTTAATTTGTGATTTAGCCTCATTTTATTTAAGAAACACTTCTCTATTCTGAGATTATTAAAAATATTCTACATTTTCCCCTAAATCTTTTAAATTACCTTTAGTATTTAAGGCCTGAATCTATATATAAGAAATTGATTTTTGTTTATGTTGTGAGGAAGAATCAAATTTAATATTTTAGAAATATCTATAACTAGTGGTGTGAGTGCTGGTTAGTGACTAGACCGTCCTTCCTCCGTCTGATCTGCAGTGCCACTTCGGGCCACGACGCTTCTTGAGTTCCTGTACGTGAGGGAGTTTTCCTAGGCTTTCAGTTTATTCTGCCAGTCTTTGTGTCTCAGCACTAAATCACGCTGTGTTAATTACTGTGGCTTTACAGTAAGTCTTGGTATCTGGTAGGACAATTCTCTTTACCATCTTTTTATTGAATTCAATTTTGGGACAGTTAACATTTAAAATATTGAGTCTCCTCTTCCATGAAAATGATATGTGCCTCCATTTCTAAGGATCTCCTTTAATGTCCGTTAGTAAAGTAGATAATAATGTGCAAATAATGACAGTTTTGTTGCTTCTAATCTTTGTCACATTTATTTCTTTGTCTTGCTTTAATAATGCTGGGCTATGCAGTACAGTATAGAATGAAATTAATAGTAGCAGACATTCTTGTATTTTTCCTGATTTTAAAAAGAATACTTGGACTTCCGGCCAAGATGGAGGCGTAGGCAGACACACTGTGCCTCCTCTCACAACCAAAATTAAGGACAACAAATATTTAGAAACAAGAAAACAACCAGAACTTATGAAAAATTGAACTGTACGGAAGTCCAACAACCATTCATCCAGACCGGTAAGAGGGGCGGAGTCGCGGCAGGAGAAAGTGGAGGTGTGGACCCAGGAACGCAAGCAGCAGTGGCTGGCAGTTCCCAGGTGCACAGGCGGTGGCTGGTGGTCCCTGGGCCCACAGGCAGCAGCTGGCGGACCCCGGGCACAGGGGGGCAACTGTGCAGACCCAGTGAGGACGCACAAGGCGGCTGGCTGACCAGGTGGTCCCACATTCGTGCACACAGATGGTCCAGACAGAGGGGAAGTGGCGGACGGGACTGAATCCAGGAGAGAGCGGAGCAGGCGCCATTGTTCCCTCTCAGACCCCGCCCCCGCACACAGCGTCACAACCCAGCGACTGGGCTGCCCCACACTGGGGAGCGCCAGAGGCTCTACTCCTCACTATGTAACAGCACACGTGCGTGCACAGATAATCCAGGTGAAGGGGAAGCAGTGGAAGGGACCGGAGTCCAGGAGAGAGCGGAACAGGCTCCATTCTTCCATCTCGGACCCCGCCCCCACCTATAGAGTCACAACCCAGCGACTGGGCTGCCGCGCCCTGAGGAACACCTAAGGCTCCACCCCTCATACGTAATAGCCGCGACCAGACTAAAACCAAACCAAAACAAACAAACCAAAAAAAAACCCACCAAAAATGGTTCAAACCAGAGAACAAATGAAAACCCCAGAGTCAGTTCCTCTAAGCCGTGAAGAGGTAGCCAACCTATCAGATGCACAGTTCAAAGCACCGGTCATCAAAATGCTCACAGAATTGGTTGATTTTGCTCACAAATTAGATGAAAAAATGCAGGCTACAATACGTGAAATGAAGAAAGACACATGGGGAGCCGATAGAGATGGAAGGAAAACTGGGACTCAAATCAATGGAGTGGACCAGAAGGAAGAAACAAACAACCAAACAGAAAAGAAGGAAGAAACAATTCAAAAAAATGAGGAGAGGCTTAGGAACCTCCAGGACATCATTAAACGTCCCAACATCCGAATTATAGGGGTACCAGAAGGGGAAGAAGAAGAGCAACAAGTGGAAAACTTATTTGAACAAATAATAAAGGAGAACTTCCCCAATCTGGCAAAGGAAATAGACTACCAGGAAGTCCAGGAAGCTCAGAGAGTCCCAAAGAAGTTGGACCCAAGGAGGAACACACCAAGGCACATCATAATTACATTAGCCAAGATTAAAATGAAGCAGAGAATTCTAGAAGCAGTGGAAGGGACCGGAGCCCAGGAGAGAGCGGAACAGGCGCCATTCTTCCCTCTCGGACCCCGCCCCCACCTATAGAGTCACAACCCAGCGATTGGGCTGCCCCGTCCTCTACAAAGGAGTTCCCATCAGACTGTCAGCTGATTTCTCAAAAGAGACCTTCCAGGCAAGAAGGGGCTGGAAAGAAATATTTGAAATCTTGAAAAGCAGGGACCTACATCCAAAATTGCTCTATCCAGCAAAGCTGTCATTTAGAATGGAAGGACAGATAAAGCGCTTCTCAGATAAGGTCAAGTTCAAGGAGTTCATCATCACCAAGCTCTTACTATATGAAATGTTAAAGGGACTTATCTAAGAAAAAGAAGATAAAAAATATGACAGTGAAAAGACAGCAAACTTACAGCTATTAACAACCACACCTAAAACAAAAGCAAACTAAGCCAACAAGTAGAACAGGAACAGAACCACAGAAATGGAGATCATATGGAGGGTTAGCAACAGGGGCATGGGAGGAGGAGAGGAGGGGAAAGGTACAGAGAATGAGTAGAATAGATGGTGGGTAGAAAATAGACAGGGGGAGGGCAAGAATAGTGTGGGAAATGTAGAAGCTAAAGAACTTATGACACATGGACATGAACTAAAGGGGGGAATGTGGGTGGGAGAGGGTGTGCAGGGTGAGGGGAATGATGGGGGAGAAATGGGACAACTGTAATAGCATAATCAATAAAATATATTTAAAAAAAAAGAATACTTTTATTGTTTCTGGGAAGTAGCCTCATACCGGGTTAAAGAAGTTCCTTTTATTTCTAGTTTCTTCAAAGTCTTAAAAAATCATGACTGTGTGTTGTATTTTATTGAATGCTCTGTGTGTAAAGTAAGACGATCGTGTTTTTCTCTTTTTAATCATTTAGTAAGGTGAGAAATCTACATTTCACCCTTACAGTCCTACAATAATGTATTATTACCATATCAATATATGCTTGATTTCTAATATTTTTAATGGAACTTTTGCATCTGTTTTTTAATGGTTCAGCTTGTAATTTTCATTGCTTGTAGTGTCTTGTCTGGTTTTTGGTATTAAGGTCATCCTTGCTTCACAGAAAGAGTTAGAAAGTGCCCTGTTTTTCTCTGGAAGATAACATGGAGAACAGTTTGTTTAAGGTAGGAACTCCGTGCTCCATGACTACATGAGAAAACTTGACTGTAAACGGGTCTTGTTGGGAAGATGTTAGTAACAGTTCAGTGTCCTTAATGGTGTATTTAACTTTTCTATTTCTCTCCCTTCTCCCCTCCTTTTCCATCACCACCACCACCATCATCAACTGAGGACAAAGACCAAATATTTTTTATTATACCACAGGCTACCCCCTGGTCTTCAACTAGGGATCCTTGTAGCAAAAGAATCCTAACAGTTAAAAGATGCTAGCACATTACTAGTCTCATTCGGTCATTAATGATTAGTTCATTCCATCATCCTGTTTTATGAAAATGTCTTCCAGGGCAAGACCCCTGAGGTTTGCAGGTTTCCTTTTGACTTTGTCAGGTTTCAAAAGCAGGAATGGTCTCAGCAACATATGGCTTCGCCCTTTCAAGGCATCTGGTATATTGAGCTAAGAGACCATGTCCTTTCTCACTCTGAGCCTCTTTCAGGGTATTAATATAATGTGGGATTTATCTTATTATATAACTCATTTGTTCATTCCTTTACCCTTAGCTACTATCCTGCCCTCTTTCCATGTATACCCAAACAAACGTTTTTACTTTTGGAAGGGTTATTAGGTTCGGCCAGTTGGTTTGGATGGGAGGCAGCAAGCAATATTGGTCTAGCAAGTACCACACCCTCATTTCATCACCATTCATGTAGGGTGCGGTTACGTGGGTACAGGACTAGTGGGCTGTTTTTATCACTTAGCAGCACACCTGCATTCATTGTTAACTCCAAATTTGCCAGACAGGGTGAAGGCAGGTCAGTCAGGCCCTCAGGAATTTGGATGTAAAGGTTTAAAAGTAGAGTTACCATTTCTTGCTTTGGAGTCATCTCTGCTTTCTGGCACTTGTAGTCCTGGTCTTGCATCAGGGTGGAAAGAGAAGGTCGAGGTAGTATGGGGAGGAAAATAAAGATTCTGATTGTCATACCAGCATCCGTCTCTACGCCCTCTTCCCCAGATGCATGGGAAGAACAGAGGAATCTGTCTGGTGGGGAGCCGCCCCAAAGCACCTCTATGAATTGTGAACATGACTCATGAAGGCATGTGGGTCAGCCGTTCATGCCTTTATCTCCACCCATTTTAAAGCGCATATATTCCAACGGCTGTTCCAGTTCTCTGTTAAACCATTACTCTGGGGATGATGAGCAACATGATATGTCCATTTGGTGTGGTATCTCTTTACCCACTGTTGGATACTATGTGCCATGAAGTGCACAGTGCATCCCTTCCTCTGAAGAAATGTAGCTCACCCACCCAGATTGGTAGAGTATCTTCTGTTTCAGTCCCCTCATAGTATTTTGAGCAATTGCATCTACCACCAAGGATGCAAAGCTAAATGCAGAGTGAGTGTCTCTTCCTGTTAGGACTCATTTATAGAGCCCCCTACCCCCAGAGTGCTGGCATTGATCCAGTATAATACACTTGCCTGCTGAGGGCGGGGTGCTTTCCCCAGGGAATCTTCCTCACAGCTCTCTGCAGCCTCTGTCTTTCTTGTTGGCAGACAAAACAGTTGTGGGCTTTTTGTGCCTAAGAGGGTATAAGAGGAATCTATCCAGACTACACTCATGTCCACGTGCTGCAGACCCCCATGTCTCCTCATTTCGTGGACCCGGGTGGCCCCTCCAACAGGTGTGCTTGGACATTGTACTGACCTCCAGAACCTGGAAAGGGGTTCTTGTGATGGGCAACAGCATGTCCTACTTGACTGTGGCCTGTAAATTCCCAGAGTGATTTCCATAGGGCTGAGCCTTCCTTATATGGCATCCTTTTAGAAGTCCAGTTTTCCATTGCCCATGAGTCAGTAAAAAAACCCCAAACACATGTGCTTTTAACATTGTTCAGTTCTTCCATCACTGCTAGGAAAGCAGCCTGCAAATCAGCCCACGGAGCTGCTCTGTTTTTACCTTCCTTGATCAAGAGTGGACTGTCCAACCGGGATATTGTCCTTTTACCTTGGAATTGTCATCCATAAACCAAACAGCTCTTTGCTGGCCATTTGAGAAGTGTGTATGGGGCACGGTCCAAGTGATACTAGAACCTAGCAGCCCATCACTCAGTTCCAGAGTCAGTCCTGTGGGAAAAGAGGCTCCTGGTTGCATCTCCTTGCATTCTCCTTGTAACCGGTTTCCAGTATAAACCATTTCCATTTATTACATAATTCATCTGAGCACTACCTTCTCTCATTAGAGTGTTTTTCTGATATCATCCAAGACATCATGGGTATTTCGGGTTTCAAGATTATTTTACATCTTTCAGTCATAGGGGCAGTTTAGATTAATGTTCAATAGCAAGCTAATAATTGCCTCTTAAAGGGCAAATCTCCAGTCCAACATCCCAAAAATTGTCACTGAGAGGCGCTCACAGGCTTTTGCCGTAAGCCCCAGACTGCTCCCCGTAGGGCTACTGAACAAAGTTTGTTTGGCTTCTTGTCTGTACTGTGAGCCCAGGAGGTCTTCTTTCAATCTAATTGCAGCCTGCATTAAGACTTCACCAAAGGGTTTGGGGCACTGCAGTGCATGAGGCTCCATGATCAAGGGGTCCAACATCTCTACCCCTGACTATTTTACCCACTTTTGTGCATTAGGTTTCGGGTCCCCTGCAGGGGGTTGAGCCAAGAGACCTGGCCCTTTTGTCTGATTACTCTGTCAAGGCAACCCCAGGTAGGATTTCTCATTGTAGTCTTTGCCTTGCCCATGTTTTAAATTTCTCCAAACTGGAGTAAATGGGCTAAATTTGTTTAGGGTCCTTTAATAGTAGGGGGACTGTCAGGGGCCGCTTTGGTTTACCTACTCTTACGTAGCAGTGCTGGACTAAGACCTTTCTTTCAGCCACATCACTGTTCATTTTATTCATCCCATTTCTTTAATAACCATCTAAAGATACCCTGCTGGATCGAGTTTCTTGGCACTTACCCTTTCTTTACCTGTCAATATTTGGTTTATTCACCTGATTTCTTTCTCATTTATTTATTTTTAAGGAGAGGGGAAGGGAGGGAGAAAGAGAGAGAGAAACATCAATGTGCAAGAGATACATGAATCTGTTCGTTGCCTCTCCCATGCCCCCAGCTGGGGACCTGGCCCGCAACCCAGGACACCAGTCCTGCAGATACCTGTACTTGGGAGAGCAGATCCAACTCTGTTGCACTCACCTTAGTTAGGTTCTGAATTTCCTTGAATTTTGGGTGGTGTTTATCAGCTATCAGCTGTAGCAGAACAATCTTGCTGTTAGTCACTGTGATACCAGTTTGAGCAAGACGCTGAAGAGCAAACATCCTGTCCACCACGCTTCTGGACGAGGTGGTGGCTGCAACAATATGAACCTCAGTACCTCGGACTGCCAGCTCCAGAGTGTTTGTTGGGTGTTTCTCTTCCAAATAACACAACACTCCTGACTCCAGGAATCTCTGCTAATGCCACTTCTACTTCTGGTAATATACCATTGAAAACTTGGTCTTTGTTAGTACCAGTTTTGCACCCATCAAAACAGTTTCTTGAACGGTGCTTCCAAGACCTTTAGGATACTGTTCTGTTACAACAACTGGAATTCCTAAAATCTGAACCCCTTGTAACAGTCTTTGTCTCACAATAATAATTTCCCCAAAATACTCGATGGCTGGTCTGAACCTTCCCTGCATATCGCAGCCGAGAAACACAGTGCTTGAAGATGTAAGATTTCCCGGGGGAGTGAGCCGGATCTGCAGCAGCAAGAAGCGCCTTGCCGTGCTTGCGCACCGTGAAACCCTTGGGCAGGTCCACAGACTTGCCCCACTTTTCAGCAAGAGAGTAGCTGCACCACGAATTTGCAGGCAGGTCAGCTGGTCCCCGTGCAGGCTGAGGAACTTCTGGGTGGGCAGCTTGTAGCAGGTGCTGTGGGGCACCGACGAGGGCTGCGGGACAACCTGGAGAAGCCGAACAGCACGGGGCTCTTGCCCATGGCCGTAGCCGCCGCCGGGCAGCCCAGGGACTGAACCCCCGCTGCCCTGTTCCACCAGCGCACCTGACAGCTCCGGGGCTGCCGAAGTGCAGACCTGTTTTGTAATTTTTAATTTATTTTCATTGCGGTATAATTGACATATAACATATTAGTGTCAGGTGTATAGCCTAATATAATTTTATACACTACAAAATGATCATAGTAAGTACCCCCTACACCATATATAGGACTAATTTTCTTAAACTTTCAGTTTATTGACATAAAGTCTTAATAATATTTCCTTATCTTCTTAATCTCTGCTGTGTCTGTAGTTTAATTTTTAATCCCCCTTTTCATTCCTAATACTGCCTATTACTACTTTCTTTTCCCCTTGATTTTTCTTACCTAAAGGGTGTCGGTTTTGTTCTCTTTTTAAATAGCTTTTACCTTTATTGGTACTTTCTATTGTGCCTTTGTTTTCTATTTATTAATTTCTGATTTTGTTTTCTACTTCCTTTGGGCATATTACTTTACACATACACTGCCTAAACTTAGCATCTTAGTCATTTGAGTTTTTTGTTAGCTTCATTCCACAGTCTTAGCATCTGATATTTCCATTACTCAGTTCTAAAATTTTAATTTTCATTTATTTTAACTGTCCTGCTTTTCTCCTTTTTTTGTTCTGCTGTCTTTGAGATAATTGAAATGCTTTTTTTTCATTGCAGCTTTTCCTTTTAGTTAGAGTAGATGTTATGTGCTCAGTTTGTTTTTCTTAATGGTAAATTTTGAGATATTAACATATCTTATGTTAGTCTTATATTAATCAGAATCCGTAAAATACAGATACTATAGAATGTTTGCTTGTTATGTTCAGGATTTTGATAATCCCTCAACTTCAACATTTTATTTTATATACTTGGTTTTGTTTAAATTCATCCATCATTGTAATTATTGAATAACATTTCATATTGTAGGTATTTCTTCTGGGATCAGTCTTCTTTCTAAAGTTTATTCTTAGAAGTTCTTAAGTGAAATGGCATTCTCTATTATATTTTGTTCATCTGAAATTGTGTTTATTTTGTCTTTATTTTTTAATTTTTTAAAAGATTTTATTTATTTTCAGAGAGGGGAAGGGAGGGAGAAAGAGAGAGAAATATCAATGTGTGGTTGCCTCTCATGTGCCCCCAACTGGGGACCTGGCCCGCAACCCAGGAGTGTGTCCTGTCTGGGAATCAAACTGGCAGCCCTTTGGTTCTCAGGCCAACATTTAGTCCATTGAGCCATACCAGCTCGGGCTTTGTCCTTATTTTTGAAAGATGGTTTTATTGTGTATTAAAATCTAGGTTAGTTTTTTTTCTCCTAGCACTTTGAGAATAATATTCTACCATCTTCCAGTTTTCAATTTCTCTGCTGAGAAGTCATCTATCACAATAACTCTGTCATTCCTTAGCCAAATATTTGTCTTTTTCACTCTGGCTCTATATAAGATTTTCTCTTTGTCTTTGGTGTCCTGTATTTTGACTGTGATTTATCTAGACAAGAGTTTCTTTATTTGTCCTGCTTGTGAGTCATTGCGTTTTTAAAAATCTAACTCCTGCCCTGGCTGGCGTAGCTCAGTGGATTGAGCGCAGGCTGCGAACCAAAGGGTCGCAGGTTTGATTCCCAGTCAGGGCACATGCCTGGGTTGCAGGCCAGGCCTCTAGTGGGGGCCACGTGAGAGGCAACCACATATTGATGTTTCTCTCCCTCTCTTTCTCCCTCCCTTCCCCTCTCTAAAAATAAATAAATAAAATCTTTAAAAAAAAAAAATCTAACTCCTTTCACCACTTTTGGAAAATTCTCAACCAGTTTTTTTTAAATACTACTTCCATTCATCTTTTTAAAAAATATCTTTCTGAAACGGAAATTAAGTGTGTAAATCTTACTCAGTCTCCTATCTCTCTCAGCCTGTTCCTCTGTCTCTGTCTCTGTGCTGCATTTTGGGAGATTCCTCCATATCTGTCTCCCAGTTTACTCTCTTTCTTACCTGTATCTAATTTGTAGTTAGCCCTTCCTTTGACATTTTAATTTCAGTGGCCCTATAAGCAGTTTTACTCCTTAATTTTTCCTTTAGTTTCCTTAAACATAAAACTTACATATTTTATAGTCTGTCTCAGGTAATTTTCAGTATCTGGTTGGTTGTGTCTCGAGGATCTATTCCACCATGAAGGCTTTATATTTCTTTCACCAGGCATCTGAGTGCACTGGCGACACAGGGTTACTTGAAGTTAAAATACTCAACTTAATGTTTCCGTGGGCCATACAGGTAGCATGAGTTTGGGCTCCAGACATACTTGAAAGATAGCTGACCAAGGAATGACAGATAGAATTCTTGGAAATAGGAATTCTCAGAGAGGCTTTTTTTCCATTTCTTCCCAGAGTTAGAGCAGGACAGACAACTTTCCTTGGTAGTAAAATTCTTTTTTTCCTTTTCTTGATCTCTTTTCCCCGAGACTTTTACCCTCTGGGTTCTAGCTTTATGCAACAAGATCTGCTGTCTGTGATGAAGGAAAAATAAGCCCTGTCAGTCTTTCAGTGTTGCGTTATCTAGTAGGAGAAGGAAAATTTGATTTTTACTTCCCATGTGTAAGTTTTCCCTTGTCAAAGCAAGCAAATAGCCCAGGGTGCTAGTTTCCATTATTTAAGAATTTGTGTTTTCTATGAGATTGAATGTTTTTTCCTTCAACTGAAAATAGGGTAGCTAAGCTGTTACAGGTTTGATTCAACTACTTAAAACCCTTTGCCTTTTAGCCTTGGTCCAATCAGGAGACAGATTAGACTACACAACAATTTAAACGATGGTGTGTAATATGAAGAATTATTAAGATACACTAGGAAAGTAACTATAAAGATATGAAGGAAACTCTGAAGGATACCCTAGGAAGGACAGAGTTGGAGTGGGGGCCCTACTTCCCAAGACTGAGGTTCATTCCTCATTGAAGGAGGTGTGGCTGCAGGTCACTGGATGGTGGAGAAGTCGGTGGGTTGCCGGGGCCTGAGCTAATCCTCAGTCACCAGGCCAGTAGAAGACAGACCCCACAGGCACAGGTGAGCTGTGGGTGGTGAATAGATAGGCATACTGAAGTTGTCAGGGCGCCAGCGTGAGTGTGAGAGCTGAGTGTGCAATACCCGTGTTAGGAGAGTCATGTGAAGATGACCACTGGCCCATCACTGAGACTGCTTACCCCGGGCATGTGGCTGGGAAAGTGTACCACCAGATGTCTTCACACATCCACACTACTGATCAACCGTGCAACACGAGCAGGAACGAACAAAACACTGCACCCCTGAACCGAGAAGCCCCTTCCTCCTGCGGTGTCTCTCCGGTGCTGTCTACTGCTGAAGCTTGACATTGTGCTCACTGCAGAAGAAGTGCTTATGGTCCATTCCATTGTCATACATAGTGTACTGAGTAAATTCGGAGCTAAGAGGCAATAAATAGATCATTGGCACAGGAGCTGACTGCTTCAAACCCCGAGCCTTTCACCTGTGTCTGACTTACAATTGAGAAAGGAAAAAAGCAGCCCGTGACAACCAGGAGCTGATTTAGCTCTCACAGCTGCATCTTACTGTTACTGCAAACTGGTCACATGGCAACTGCAGACTATGAACATTCCCCCAAGCACATCCACTTCAAGCATGGTCACTATGCAGCACATAAAATACCAGACATCCTCCTCTCTTGCTAAGTTAGTAACTGCTGCTTCACTTCCTTACCAATCACAGCTTTACCCCACTTCAGTCTGCCCTTCCTACAGATCAGCTCTATTGAGATTCCCGTGATAGAACTGCCTGGATTTCTGACAGCATCCAATTCAAAGCGGGTCTCTACTTCCTTAGGCCCTGGCCAAAATTATCCAACGAAGCCCAAGTCCTATAATAGAGTCTATCTAAACCCTCATACTAAGACATCTCATAATCCCCCAGGCTATGCATTCTTTCTCTCTGCAATGAGTAATAAACCCAGCTCTTCACATGCAGGAGTGTTCTTGGGATTTTTGACTGAAGAGCATTGACAGAATAAATGATTATTAAGTTTATCTTAATTAAGTCATTTTTTATTTTTCAATTAGTTAACATACAATACTAGTTTCAGAGGTACACCCACTGATTAAACATATAACTTACTAAGTGATCATTCCAATAAATCTAGCACCCATCTGACACCATACATAGTTACTAGAATATTATTGATTATATTCCCTATGTTGTACTTTACACCCCCATGACTGTTCTGTTTTTCTCAATTTGTACTTCTTAATCCCATCATCTTGTTCACCCATCTCTCCAAGCCCCCTCCCATCTGGCACCTGGCAATGTGTTCTCTGTATCTCTGAGACTGTTTATGTTGTGCTTGTTCATTTATTTTGTTTTTCAGATTCAATTGTTGATAGATTTGTACTTGCCATTTTATTATTCATGTTTTTTTTTTTCTTTTCCTTAAACAAGACCCTTTAACATTTCATGTAATACTGGTTTGGTGGTGATGAACTACTTTAGCTTTTTCTTTTCTGGGACTCTCTTTATCTGTCCTTCAATTCTAAATGATACCTTTGCTGGGTACAGTAATCTAGGTTGTAGATCCTTGTGGGGGTGCTCTGTGGGCACCACGGATGAGAAGAAGTCTACTAAGACATGTTCTGCTTGGGGAGGAAAGGTGGCCAATCTCTGAAAGGAGAAGGGCCAGGAACCTGTTCCTTAGTGGACTTTTATTGGGTTTAATTTGCATAGGAATACAGGTAAAGCTCATTGATCATTGTTGGATAGTAAGGATCAAACAATAGATAACATACAAAGAACTCTGAGGGCTTATTCTGAGGCAGGGTCAGATAGCTAAAGGGCCGTAAAACTTTGGGGAAATAAACTCATTCTGTGCTTGGACCCTTATCATTTAAATTGAGGGTGTTCTTAGCAAAGCAGGTTTCATAGGATTTTATGCATTCTTTCTTAGGCTTGATCACCCTGGGGAACCCACCCTTTCCAGCACAGGGCCACACCCACCTCCGACGTTGTTTCATGCTTAAGTCAGGCAGCGGAAGTAAGGCAGCCAAGAGATTAGGAGGCTTCTTACAAACAGAATGAGGACTCAGGGTTTTTCAAAGCCAAGGGGTGAGGATCCATCACCCCCTTTTTCTATAGCACACCCACCCCCCTGTGTCCTTCCCTAAGGATCCCTTCAAGACCATGCCTGTCTTAGGTCATCCCTCCTTTGAGGAATCTTACCTCTCATTGGCTAACAAGCCATCCACCTGGGGCCAAGCAGGGTGAAGTAAAAGTGGGCAGAGGCAGTGCCCCTGCCAGGGAGATAAGCTTTGTCTCCTTAGTGACTTATGGTCCCAAGGTCTTTTTACTCAGCCTTGCACAAGGGGTTACAGCTTCCAAAACCAGGCAGGGCAGTTCCCAACAGATCCTTGCTCTTCATCTCTTTGAATATATCTTGCCAATCCCTTCTGGCCTGCAAAGTTTCTGTTGAGAGATCAGCTGATAGTCTTGTTGGAACTCCCTTGTAGGTAACTAATTACTTTTCTTTTGCTGCTTTTAAGATTCTCTCTTTGTCTTTTAATTGTGATGTGTCTTGGTGTTGGCCTCTTTGGGTTCATCTTGTTTGGGATTCTGTGCTTCCTGGATTTGTATGTCTGATCCTTCACCAGGTTGGGGAAGCTTTCTGTAATTATTTTCTAAAATAGGTTTTCAGTTTCTTGCTTTCTCTCTTTTCTTTCCATTACCCCCATGGTGCAAATGTTTGTATGTTTGAAGTTGTCCCAGAGGCTTCTTACATTATCCTCATATTTCTGGGTTCTTTTTACTATTTTGATTGGGTGCTTTTTTCCTTATCTTCCAAATCACTGATTTGAGTCTACGCTTCATCTTCACTACTGTTGATTCCCTACTGTTGATTACTCTTCATTTTAGGTAGTATATCCTTCATTTCTGAATGATTCTTTTTTATAGTTTTCATGTCTTTTTTAGTGCTCTCAAAATTCTCAATAAGTTCTGGAGCATCCTTATAACCATTGTTTTGAACTCTGTATTCATTTGCTTACCTTCATTTCATTTAGTTCTTTTTCTTCTTTCACTGGAGACCTGTTCTCTCCTAATTTTTGCTTTTACCCAGTGTGATTTCTGTGTATTAGGTACGGTGGTTATGTGACTCGGGCTTGGTAGAGTGGCCAAATGTAGTAGGTGTCCTGTAGTGTAGGGTCTGTTGGCACAGCCTCCCCATTTGCCCAAACTGGACAATCCAAGCGCAAACCACCATCCACCCCATGTGGACTGTGTACCTCCTTCTGTTGTAATTGAGCTTTGATTGCTGTCAGCATGTCAATGGGAGTGATTTGACCCCTGGCCATTGGGCTTCAAGGACTGGCTGGGACCACTGTGGAGGATCAGCAGTGTAGGGGCTCACCCGTGGAGCAGGACACTTCAGCAGGGCTCTGGTGCATGCTGAGCCTGCCCCTTGACTATGTTGCTTGTGAAGATGGTTGGGTGGTGCTTCAGTGTGGTCTCAAGCTGTCTACCAGGTACGCTGGCTCTGGGGCATCCCAGGAGGTGTAGGCCAAGGTCATCCACTGCCTGTGTTTTGCTTGGGGCCTCCAGACATGAACTACAAAACAGTCTGCAGGTGGCTGCTACTTGTGCTGAGCTTAGAGGTCCGCAGGAGAGGCCAAGCTGTGAATCAAGGCCAGCTGCCACTAGTGCCAGGCTTGGGGCCACTTAGCTGAAGATATGGGGCCAACTGAGCCAAATGCTGCTTGTTTAAGAGATTTTTAGGAAAGTCTGCAGCTTGAGCCAAGATGGACCATTCGTATGGAAAAGCCACTGGAAATAGTTTGGGTGGGCCCAAAAGTTGCGTGGGGTGGGTCTTGGGGAATCAACAGGGCAAAGCTTACAGCCTTGGCTAGATTGGTGGAGACTCAGATACTGTGCACTCCCGCTGGCTCTGTGGGGCAAGGGCTTGACAAAGGAGCAATGGCCTCTGCCTGCAGTTCCGTCTGGGAGAAAGCTGCCCCTACAGCTCTTGTCCTGATGTCACACAATTCACTTCCTTCCCAAATGTCCCTGGTACCCTTCAAGCTGCTGCCCCAGCACTGGAGCTCAGAAAGAATGAGTCTGTGAGTAAGTCCGTGGATGGGCCCTTTGTGAGGAACTGCCTGGGACTCCACGAGCCTTCCTTGCTCATCTACAATCCCTGCTAGTTTTTACAGCCAGAAGTTATGGGGACTTTGTGGCACTGGAACCCTGGGCCAGGAGGCCTGATGTGGGGCTGGGAACCCTTGGTCATCAGAGGGGACTTTCTGCAGCTGAGATATCCTTCCCAATTTTTATCCTCCACATGTGGGTTTGGGACCATCCCACTCTGCATCTCCACCCCTTCTACCAGTCTTGATGTGGCTTCTTCTTTAAATCCCTAGTTGGAGGACTTCTGTTCAGCCAGATTTCAGGCAGTTCTGAATGATGGTTATTCTGTAGTTTAGTTGTAATTTCGATGTGGTTGGGAGAGAATGCAAGTACCACATTCACCTGTGCTGCTGTCTTGACCAGAAAACTAAGTATATCTTAACCAAATGAATATTCTCACTCCTTTTCCTTAAAAAAAAATAAGTAAGGTATTCAGAAGTTCGAGGTAGGTAAGGTGGAATATGACTGTTCCCCTATTTTAAATTATTTAAGGATTATTAAGTAGCTTGTTTCTCCCATTTATTATTGTAAAAAATAATTCTTTTTTGAAACCTAGATTTTAGGGTTTTGTGTTTTTTTTTTTTTTTTTTTAAGAAGCTAGCTGAGTCACAAACACTAACCCTTTATTAAGGAAGTAAGTGATTGTCATAGAATACATAATCTTTAATCTTTAATTAACAGTATCCCCCCAAAAACCTGATAATAGTTTATTTCTATAACTATTTTTATGACAACAAAACTCCATAGAAACCCAGAGTAATACTACTAATAATTTTTAAAAGTATAGATAAGAATGGTCAAGTTATTTTCATGATAGTCCATCTGTACAGGACATACTGTACTTTCTGAATACGGTCAAATCATAAAATACTTACATGGAGTGAATACAGAGTTATGTTTTCCTTTCTCTCACTCTCCAGTGAGCCTGTTTGCACCCTTCAGGAGTGACACATGAACTGCGTCTCCCTGATGGGGAGGCAATTGGGTTTTCATCCTCTTGTCACTTCCAAAAAGCTGTGGAAGCTTCCCGAGAGCCTTTCCCACTCTGAAGGGCTTTAGGAAGTCCGCATTGTATTTCACCTTTAAAATTTTTACAGTTTTAATATACAGGAAGAAAACTGTTAAAATGTGTTCATTGTTTCTAAACAATAGTTCTGATCCCTGTAAAGTCCACTTATACTTAGTTAGAATGAGTCACTTGGTAACAATTCTCTGTATAATAAACAATATCCACAGCTCAGTAAGTGAATGTTTGAATTTCCTTTATATTGTGCCTGGGCATGCACATAATTAACTGAATATATGAATATTCAGGAAAGGTGATTTTTGAGTGTATGGTCTCTTGTCAGAGGAGTTACCATTTTTTCCCACTGAAAAATTAGTGGTTCTTTAATCTCATGTGGACAAAATCTAATCAAGTGTATTTAAGTTGTGTATAACCAGCAAAAATATACAGTCTTAAGTGAATAAATAAGGTTATTTATCCAGAAATATTTTTGAGCATCTGTTATATGCCAGATACTGCACTGAGTGCTGTGGTTACAAGGACTCCAGTCCTTGATCAGAGTGGATACCCACAGAAGAGAATCTTAAGGACATTTCTCCAAATTTGGCCTTTTTATAGTTGCTTCTTATCTATTTACCTTTCTACTCCTGTGTGTGTGTGTGTGTTGTTGTTGTTGTTGTTGTTGTTGTTAGGTCTTTCTTTTTTAGCGAGAGGAGAAAAATGTTACATTCAGAAGTGTCAGTAAATTTCGGTCAGCCATGGCTATGAGCTAGGCTCTGTGCTTTGTGGGCAAAATGAGATTAAAAAAGACCACTCTGCAAAATGCAAATTAAAACCACAATGAGATACCACCTCGTACTTGTCAGAATGGCCATAACAAAAAAATCAGCAAACAGGGTGGGCAAGCGTGTGGAGAAAGGGAACCCTCCTGCACGGCTGGTGGGAGTGCACATTGGTGTAGCCACTGTGGGAAACAGTACGGAGGTTCCTCAAAAAATTTGCAAAACTACCATATCCAGCAGTCCCATGTCTCGATATTTATCTGAAGAAATTTGAAAATGTATGTGTATCCCTATGTTTTTTGCAGTTTTATTTAAAATAGCCAAGATATGGAAGCAACCCCAAGTGTCCATCAGCAGACAGTTGGTAAAGAAGAAATGGTATATATATGCAATGAAATGTTTTTCTACCATAAAAAAGAATGAAATCTTACCAGTTTGGTACATCATGGATGGACCTAGAGGGTATTATGCTAAGGAAATAAGTCAGACAGAGTAAGACAATTACCATACGATTTCACTTATACGTGGAATCTAAAGAACAGTAGAAACGAACAGACAAAACAGACTCATAGATACAGAAGGCAGACTGGGAAGGGGGTTGGGGAGGCCAGGTGAAAAGGGAAAGGGATTAAGAAGTACAGATTGACAGTAACAAAATAGTCACGGGATGTAAAGTACAGCACAGGAAATGTAGTCAATGCTATTGTAGTAACTATGTGGTGTCAGGTGGGTACCAGACTTTATTGGGGGGATCACTTCTAAACTTGTAGAAATGTCTAACCACTGTGCTATACACCTGAAACTAATGGAATTTTGAATGTCAACTGTAATGGAAAAGGAATTTTTTTAAGATTTTATTTATTTTTAGACAGAGGAGAAGGGAGGGAGGAAGAGAAGGAGAGAAACCTCAATGTGTGGTTGCCTCTCGCCCCCTGCCCTCCCCCCACATACGCACACACTGGGGAACCTGGCCTGCAACCCAGGCATGTGCCTTGACTGGAAATTGAACCAGCGACCCTCTGCTTTGTATTCCGGCGCTCAATGTACTGAGCCACACCAGCCAGGGCAGAAAAGTAATTTTTAAAAAATTTTTAGAAGATACTGCTCTGCCCATAGGGAGCCCACAGTGGAGGAGAGAGCCTATGGGGCGCGTGCCAGAAGGGAGCCACAGTTAGTTCTGATTGTACCACAGTTTCTCAACCTAGAACATTCAACAGCTTTCAGAGGTTTCACATCAGCCCCCCAATCTTAACCCCCACCTGTGATGTAAGAGTCTTATCTCCTAAGCTCAGACATCAGACTGATTACCAGGAGAGTGATAGGTAGCTAATTGTCTGATCTCCTTTGACGACCCTTCCAACACCCCACATTCACAGGGTAGCAACCCAGATTCTTCTGAGCCTCAGCTGATGTAATTTGTCCATCTGTCTGTGTCTGTCTGTGTGTCTGTATCTGTCTCTCTCCTGTGTTCCTGCATCACCACTTCAGGCAATCGGGTCAGCTTCATGAGTTCACGTGACTGACCCCACACCTCAGGCCATCTGATGTTTGATTTTTAGAAGTGTTCCTGTAAACAGATTTTCATTTAAGATTTAAGTCTTAATGATGAGTCGAATAAGGAAGTGATCAGCAGCAAAATTTCATTATATTTTTTTAAAACTCCTATCTTTTTTTTTTTTGAGATTTTTATTTATTTTTTTAGAGAGAAGTGAGGGGAAGGAGAAAGGGAGAGAAACTTCATTGCGTGGTTGCCTCTCGCACGCCCCCAGCTGGGGACCTGGCCCACAACCGAGGCATGTGTCCTGACTGGGAATCAAACCAGTGACTCTTTGATTTGCAGGCCTGCGCTCAAGCCACTGAGCTACACCACCCAAGGGCTCTAGTACATTTTTAACGGGAGACGTGTGAAGAGCAATTGTATTACTTCTTGCTTCCTGCACATTTAAAGGGAATGTAAATTCACATACCAATGATTTTAGAAGCAGAGTATGATGATGTTTCCCACCTACCCACACCCTCTTAAAAGTGTTCAAATGAACACTTAACCTTTTTTAAGAAGACTCGCCAAAATGTTACTCCCCCAGATTTACTGTTTTTGTGCACAATGAATTCCATGAGAGATTACTACAACTACAATATCCTGTCTCTTCAATTCTCAAATAATAAAAAAAAAAAATCCTGAAAACCAAACATTCTTTTTTGTAACTCATTTATTGGCAAAAACCACACCTGCACCAAAGTGAACCTATTTAATCTTAAATTACCTGCCCTACTTGGGACACTCTT
Source organism: Glossophaga mutica (assembly GCA_039655065.1). NCBI lineage: Eukaryota > Metazoa > Chordata > Mammalia > Chiroptera > Phyllostomidae > Glossophaga > Glossophaga mutica. The sequence goes on along the minus strand of CM077304.1, from coordinate 39,122,546 downwards.
ATGGTTTGCTACGGAAATATTTATGTGTTAGATTACAGGGTGCTGTCCTGGATTCATGTGCATGCTGTATGCACAGTATGACCTTTCTAAACTAAAAACAGAAACAGTCTGAATTCTGTAATGCATCTGCCTCCAAGGAATTACAGATGTAGGTTTGTATAAGGCATCTTGTGGCAGAGAGGTTTAAGAGGATAGTTTATTTGTAACTAGGTGAGGTGATATTAACTAAACCTATTGTGGTAATCATTTTGCAATATATACATGCACACATAAATCTAATCATGTACATGTAAAACTAATACAGTGTTCTATGTCAACTGTATCTCAAAACTGAGGGGAAGGGGGCACTTTAATAGTGTAGACAGTTTTTAGTTTTGATAAATCAGTTAATGTAAATAAAACACAATTAAAAAAACCCAACCTTTAATTGTCTGGTAACTTTCACCTTGTCCCCAGAGTTGATAGTCCTGTAGTTGGGAGTTAATATAGAAAGAAAATGTGACTTTGAAAGCATATATCTGTTGGTTTCTTATACCCATAAAATGAAGGCTAACACAGATATAATCGGATAATCATACATACAAGAAGAAAAAAATCCCCTGAATTTGGGAATTGTATAGATACACATGTATATGAAAAGTGATCAGTAGTGATATTCTGGTACATTTTTAATGGGAGAAGTGTGAAGAGCAATTTGATTACTTCTCGTTTCCTCCATATTTGAAGGGAATGTAAATTCACATACCAGTGATTTCAGAAGCAGAGTATGATGATGTTTCCCACCTACCCACACCCTCTTAAAAGCATTCCAATGAAACCACTGAACTGTTTAATTATAGTGGGATAGAAATGACCCATTTTCTGTATGGTCATAAAGAAAGATTTTACTGATTAGCACGAGAATTTTTTGGAAATTGATATTTTCAAGCTCAATGCAGTGATTATGTTTTTACTTGGAATCTCCCCCTCCGTTTTTCCCTGTTCTGTGCAGATTACCAGCGCCTGATGACTGTGGCGGAAGGCATCACCACACTCTTGTTCCCATTTCAGTGGCAGCATGTTTATGTGCCCATCCTCCCTGCTTCTCTGCTACATTTTCTTGATGCTCCTGTCCCTTATCTGATGGGCCTTCAGTCAAAAGAAGGAACTGACCGTTCTAAACTAGAACTTCCTCAAGAGGTAAAAGTTACAATGAACGATGAAACATTTGCTGTTTGTTGATGTAGGTCAAGGGTACGTTCCTTAGATAGAATTGTCTTTGTCCACACTGGGTCTCTCTGTTCTGCATCTCCAAGGAGGTCCAGGGCAGACCCTGACTCCTGGGTCTGCCTCCTGGTGCTCACTGTGACAGTCACTAATGCAACATGAATCCTTGAAGATGGGATAATGTTGGTGTTATCTAGTTGGTTTATTATTCTGATAACATTTTGTTCCTTTTTCCCCGTTCACATTATAAATTTTGTTTCTTAAACGAGGCAGCCCAATTTTAACATCCTTTCAAAGGATCATATTATGATTTTGCCTCCATTATATCTTTTTTTTAATTTTTTTTGCTGTTACCTGAACACTCTTTGTTTTCTCTTTTATTAAATTAATCTAAGTCATCTTGTTGGTTCAAAGACATAAATTCTTTAATTATGAGGTGGATTTGATTCTTGACCTCCATCAAATGAAAAGAGACATCTTTCAGCAAGCTAGGGATATTTATATTTAGTATTCTTTGTTTTCAGACATAAGGCTAGTTATCAACTTTTCCTAAATGTCAGCTTGTCTAGAAGGTAGAGATAAAAGTTCTAACCCCTAACTTTTAGGTCATCTTCAGTTTACTATGCCTTCTGTGTCAAGTCTTGTTTAAGAAGAAAATAAACAGGATTCCTTGAAAGCATTTTGAATCTGGTTTCTAGCTGTTGTTCATGGTACTCAGAATTACAGTGTCAAGTCTTTCAAATGAAATATTGCTGAGACTGCCATGGCCTATTAAAAACATAAAATGGTTAATTACATTATATTATTAGCTGTTTAATTAACACCTTTCTTAATAAAATGTTTTGCTTCACTCCCCCCCGCCCCGTAGTCTAATTTTAATAAGTGAGTTTAAAATAACACACTAAGCTGCAGCTATTATACCCAGTAATGATTCCTGTAATCATTTCTAATGAACATTTTCCTGCCAAAAGTAACATTTTTGTTCCGGGGGAAATAGCTTGATTCTGATTGTATCAAATACACATACAGACTGTCTTGGTCTTTTTTGAGCCTGTGCATGTTCTTTGCTTTTGCCTCCCTGTTATATCTCTTTTTTTCTGTTACCTGAACATGTTTTATTTTCTCTTTTAAGTTATCTTGTTGGTGCAAAGATACGGGTCCTTTAAATTTTCAAGGAAAAAGAAATAAAGTAGCCAAATGCATTTGTTTAAAAGACTTAAATAGTGACATGTTTTAAATTTTTTGAGTATCTGGTCTATTTGTATGTTAATCAGATGATATGTTACAAGATTCTTTATTTGGATGTACAAATATCTTTCAATTTTGCATGAGTAGTAAGTGTTGAGGGTTTTAAAACTACCACCTTTCTGGAGTCAAGAAATCTTTCTGTTTCTGTGTATGTGTGTGTCCTCTGACTCTAAAGAAAACAAACTTTACAATACCATAAGTTCTTACAGTAATGTCTGATTTTCTAATTTTTATTCATGAAGTCAGTACTATTTAATAAATATACCTACCCATCTTCCTATTCATAAAGTGGAGTAATATGAAGTTACTTGAATCAGCTGTGAAAACAACAGTGCTCTGTATAGAAAGTGTAAGTTGGTATATGACTTTTAATATTTATTTATTTATTTATTTATTTTTAGAGGGGAAGGGTAGGAGAGAGGGAGAAGGAGAGAAATATCAATGTATGGTTGCCTCTTATGTGTCCCATGCTGGGAACTGGCCTGCAACCCAGGCATGTGCCCTGACTGGGAATCGAACCACGATCCTTTGGTTCACAGGCCCGCGCTCAATCCACTGAGCTACACCAGCCAGGGCGGTATATGACTTTTAGAAGAAGAGTATATCACTCTGCTCTGGTATCATTTTATAATGAGATGAAATAATTGACTTCACATAATTTGGAGGAAGTAGGTATAAAAATAGCCATTTTAAAAAGTGACTTAAATACACTCAACTAGTACCACCACCACCATCACCCCTTTGTCTGAAAACTATAAAATAAAATAATAGCTAAAGTAGTTACAGGGCTTCTTAGAATAGTTGTGAAAATGATGTTTACGGAATGATTATTTTAAGAAGGTATGATTTTAGTTCTTAGCTGACTAGTATAACTATATAGACTTATAATTAACCACCCACTCACTCTCCCCATGCTTCCCAAATGATAGGCGCAGGTAGCCATTTGTTGTATTGTTTTTTCAGGGGGGTGGAGTTAGTGATGTGGAAGGATATAGCACTGAGGAATAATTGCATAGTATGACACCTCACTCTCCACCATTCTTGCTCATCTTTAGAGTAAATGGTGGACAAAAAAAAAATCAAGAGAAAACTGAGGAATTGGTTTTGCCTCTTTGGTTTTGCCGTATCTTGCCCTGAGATTCTGTGGGAATGTTCTAAACGTTCTCTTCTGGCTTACCCTTATGCCCGCTTCACGTCTGCCGTGGAGAAGCCAGGGCAAGAGGAGGAAGGGGAAGAGCTGCCCTGACCACACAGTCCTGTACACTTCCACGCCTTCCTGCACTTCTGCGTTTCCTTGAAATGGAAACGTCTCTTTGAGCCTTGTCCATTCTTTCAGCAAATGGTTGCCTTGTACCCTACCATTGTAGGATACATTGGGGACATCAAGATCAATGAGTGGCGATTTTGCTTTTCAAGATAAATCATTTACCAATTATCATAACACAGGCTAAAAATTAATGTTTGTAATGAGTGAAGGAACTAACAATATATACAGAGGAAATTGGGGTGCCTTTAGGTTAGGGATGTGGGAAGGCCTCATGGCAGAAGAGATGATTAAGTTTCAAGTTTGTTCCCTTTTGAGGGAATGTTTGCTACTTTTCATTGGAAGTAATTACATGTCATGAAAGTTCCTGGGCATTGTTGATCAGTAACAGTACAGAAATATTTAGTCTTGAAAACAACCTATGATTGAGATGTCAAGTTTATTTTTCATTGTGTATTAAAATTTCTTGAGCTCTTCTCATAGATTTAAAATTTAACAGTGTTAAGTGAGAAAGTGACTTATCAGAATACTCTATTGCATGAAGTTCTTACTTGTTTTAGAAAACAACTTTTTGGTTTTTCTTCCATAAATTTTTATAACACAAGTTCATATTTCCTATTTCACCTTTGTGATAATCAAAGCCCCAAATCGGGCTCTACTGGGCAGACGTGGGGGTGTGAGGTGGTGCTGGAACCCACTTCACCATGCACTTTCAGGTCAGCAGTGATTACAGAGCATAACAAGCTTTAAAATTTCCCAGATGCATCATCTTATTCCATAGGAGAAAGCAAAATATAGAAAAGGATGGCAGGAAGGTATTAATGAAGGAGACCATAATGTAAGTGGTGGGAAGTTGCCGGTTACCATTTAGATTAGCAGTTTGGTGGATTAGCAAATTGTGAATTCAGCTTTTTATTGAAAGGAAACTGTTGACATTGGAGAAGATGAAAACTTCAGGGGGAAAAAATCCCTTGAGCCACAGTGCTCTCTGAGGATGCACATCTGAGACAGGTGTCAGGAAGTCACCTACCTTCTTGGGGTTTGCATTCTTCATCTGCAGAATTAATGGGTTGAAATCAGAGGTTATACCAGGCTTGAAGAAATCATTATTGTTCTCTCTGTTCGGATGGTGGAATACCTGAGTTTTTACTGAAGTTGATTTGGAACCTTGATGTACCTCGTGCTCATCACTAACGTGAGGAGGAAAAACAGATCCAGCTGTGTTTGCTTTCTTCTTATCACCTTTCCTTGGCTTTCAGGGTCAGAGAACATTGTGAATTCTCCACTTGCTCCCCTGGAAGGTAGGGCTGGGATGTAGGGCCCAGAGCAGTGGGTGAGATGGGGAAGCACAAGGTGAAGCTTCCTGTTCTGTTTGTTGACTTCCACCCCGTGCTCTGTGTTCAGTTCCCTAAGGCAGTGCAGTCAGGGCCAGTTTTCCTGTGAGGGCTTCACCTTCGCACACCCCAGCCTCCAGTCTAGGAGCAGTCTTCCTTCATCCTGACCATGTTGTCCAGATTAAGAGGGTCTGAACAGTAAGCTTGAAATACTGTTTTGGAGTCTAACATAATCGAGTCCCTGAGAGATAATCAGAATTTATGCAGGTGGTTGGCCCCTTGAATTTTCCATGGCTACTTTAAAATCTCTTTTATTCAAAATCTACAGTATAAGCAAAGTTAAAAAAACCACTTCCTCTCGTTTCTGTCTCCTCTTTCCCTCTACCAGAAGTCTCTCCTGAGCCAAGTCTTAATGACCCCAGGGCCAGGTGCTTACTGCTCTCTAAGCACCACCTTCCCCACCTGCCTCCACCCCCGCTCTGTGTCTAACAACGTCTGTAATGGTTTTGTGGCCCAAGAGGTTGAAGCAGATGAAGAGAAAATTTGTGGATTTTCTGGGAATCGGATTGCTCTTTGCCAATTTCATTGCATTTCTGGGGGATTACTGTAGCTGCTAAATTTTAGCAGGTGTTAGAGCAGTGGAATGGAAAGTTCACGCTCTTCCAGGGATTCACCCAGTGCCTTTGATTTGTAAGGTACGACCAGTCCGTGCACCTTTACTCATTCAGGAATGCCTAATGGCTGCCACAGTTGATATATGACATAACAGAAGCATGTCTCAATTATTATAAGTTGATGAAACCCAGAGAAAATTATTTGTTTATGTTAAATATGGTATAAAATACTCATGTAGGGAATACAGCTGGCAACAGAGGTTTATTTCTAAAGAATAACAAATTCTTAACCTTGAGAAGATTAACATAAAACGCTGTGTAATTCGTGATTTTGTTTATAATTGTTTATAGTTGGAAAAACATTTTAGAACTTAAAATTCCTTTATTTTAAAACCTTTATATTTCTTTTTTCTCTTTCAGGCTAATTTGTGTTTCGTGGATATTGACAACCATTTTATTGAGTTGCCTGAGGAATTTCCACAGTTCCCCAATAAAGTGGATTTTATCCAGGAACTTTCTGAAGTTCTCCTTCAGTTTGGGATCCCTCCTGAGGGCAGCTTCCATTGCAGTGAGAGTGCCACCAAACTGAAGAATCTGGTCCTGAAAGACTTGGTCAATGACAAGAAGAATGGCAACGTCTCTGCTAACAACATCAGCATGTATGAGTTACTGAAGGGCAATGAAACCATAGCCCGCCTCCAGGCTCTGGCCAAGAGGACTGGTGTGACTGTGGAAAAAATGGACCTTTCTGCCTCTCTGGGTGAAAAAGAAAAGGATTTGAAACTGCAGTGCGAAGAGGCAGAACTGAGGGACTACCAGCTCAATGTACAGCTCCGAGAGGTGTTTGCTAACCGCTTCACACAGATGTTTGCAGACTACGAAGCGTTCGTGATTCAGAGTGCCCAGGACCTGGAGTCCTGGCTCACCAACCGAGAGCAGATGCAGAACTTTGACAAAGTAAAAAGAACCGTGGTTTCCCTTTTTGTGGCTCTTAGTGGGCCATACCAATTGATTTTGTTAACCTTTTTAAAACACAGATTCCCCGCCTTTCCCTTCCATTAAGAACTTTACCAGTATTTTACACTAGATAGAACAACCTCCCAGGAAAGCAAACCAGCAAGCTCATAAGCCAGCCATTGAATTGTGCATTAAATTAGCTTGTCATCTCATTTTTAAATTTCTATACTTTGAAAAATTTTAAATTAGAGAAACTCAAATTTCACAGGTTTTTCAAATCTGTTAACACAATCTGACCTTGTAAAAGTTTCATTTACTCTTATTTTGGGATCAAGTCTAGTTAAATAAGGTCTATTTCTTTCTAATAAATCCTCTTTTTATATTTGTCTTCAATATAATGAAATCACAATTTGTTCATGTAAAGGTAACAGTTTAGTTTCAGAAGCCAAATTTTTATCTCATTCTAAGATCAAAAGAGAGATGAATGAATTAGGTTTTATGACTATAAGCCTAAGGTTCTATTCCAGTCTGGGGGAAAGGAAGACAGAAAATAGCACCAGCTTTTGATTGTCCTGCTGACGTGGAAGCTTCTAAGGTTTACTATAGAGTATTCTTCTACCAGTTTTTCTTGGCATATCCATCACAGATTTCCCCTCCAGACAAAAGCACTTAGGGGAATGGGCGTTAACTCTTTCAGGTCCTGAGGGTATAATTCAGTTCCCTGCCTCTGTGGTGGCTAAGGCATGACTATTGCTATCAGAATGAATTATGACTTTTCGCTAAATGGTGTCTTTGTGTTGTTAAAGACCCCTTAAAGGGGCTAATCTGTTATAGGGGCCTAAGCTACAATCTTGGAGCATCTGACAATAAATGTTAATTACAAAATTCTGTCAAAGTGGGTAGTAGAAAAGATTATCTTCTGATTTCATCAGATATTTTTTTCAGGTTGAGGATATAAACTATGTTGAACAGTTAAGTTCTGGTGTACATTATGTTTGAGAAAACTTTAATACATTCAGAAGCCTTCAGTTCTCCAAATGTATTCATGTTCTTAGGCTCCTTTCTCATTAAGCTTGACCATTTTTCCATATTTTTTTCCTATTCAGCTTGAAACTACCGTGTACACTCATGATTTATCCTTGGGGCAATTGAAATTCTTATCTAAATCGAGCACTGGTACTTTCTTCCTCTTTAATCTTTATGTAGCTTCAAACAGTAAATGGAAATCTTTTTATATAACCCCTTGAGAAATGAAAGTTTCATGTCAGATTCCAAAAGGCTTGTAATCATCTAATTTTTCACCAGGAAAATTTACAGGTCTATCACATATCAGTCCTACAAGTCAAGTTTTTACTGACCTTAAACTTGTAGTCCCTGAGGGTCTGAATATCAGAAGTAAGGCATTTGGCCCATTTAGAAAAAAGAAACTTTTTGCACTATAAAAAGTAAACTTCATGTTTATCTGTAAAATGACCTTTAAAGAGGTGAACTGATTTCTAGAGACTACTATGAACCTTTTTCTGGCTATTTGAATTTATGTAAACACATCTGAACTATGGAAGCACTTAACTTGAGTAAGTGGGTTTCTGTAAGGAAGTTTTTAAAAGGCTTCCTAAATTTCAAAATGGAAATCATGCCAGGAAGAAGCTGCTGAGTATTAAGGAGAGTAACCTTATGTCAGAACTTGCCCTTCCATCTTTCCCTTTCATCTTCTGCATCCGCACTAAAGAATGAAAAGCCAAACCAACCCAGCAGCTGAAATAGTAATTCACCTCCAAATTTCAGCCAGTACCAAACTGCAACTACAATTGGAAGAACCGCGCCCCCCCCACACACATACACGAACATCTTGAATTAAAAACTGATTACAGTATACCAAACATTCTCTGCAGCAGACAGACTGATAATATGAATTTGTACACATTTTCCAGAGACTTGGCTTGCCTCGGATGGTTTTTCAGGCAATGCTTTTTATAGTTGTTAAGGCCCAGACTATTCTGTCCACAGAGGTCTGGAACGAGTTTGATCTTGAATTAACACTCACCCATCAATCTCAGCGTTGGTGCCTAGAGAAACATCCTCTTGAAGAAGAATGAAAAGATTTCACCCATAAAGACAAACTCTGTGTTGTTTTTGTTTAAGGTTATTATGTATATATCATTATTGTATCAGTTAACCACCTCACTGCCTTAAGACTTAGAGGTATATTGCATAGGCTAGAAATAGAGCAGAAGAAATTACAGCTCCCTGGGGAATGGGGTCAGATTTAATGGTGAGTGAAGAGGAGTGACAATCCTGTGGCAACTGATCCACCAACTTTCATTAGTGATCCTCTCTTTTCTACATAGTGGTCATGAGGATCAGAATGTAAATCAGTTTTAAAAGGTCAGATCAGTGCTAAAGACCTAAGGGACCCAAATTCCATGAATGTAGAAGAATGTAAGGAAAGGGGCATTTTTAAAAATTTTTGAATTTTAAGTGTCAGTCTTGTGTGTTATAAGATTAGAAAAAGAAAGACCTCAGCAACAGATAATTTTCAGATATATTGTTTAGTGTCAAAATGAGTCTCCTTGCACTAATAACTTTTTAATTAATCTCATTACAGGCTTCCTTTCTGTCTGACCAGCCTGAGCCATACCTGCCCTTTCTTTCACGCTTCATTGAAACACAGATGTTTGCCACCTTTATTGATAATAAAATTATGTCTCAGTGGGAAGAGAAAGAGCCTTTGCTTCGAGTCTTTGACTCTCGGATTGAGAAGATCAGACTGTACAATGTTAGGGCGCCCACCTTGAGGACGTCTATATATCAGAAATGCAGCACTTTAAAAGAAGCAGGTACATTTGCTGTGCATTTTTCAGTTAATGAAGGATCCATGATTATTTTTCCCGCGTTGTTGACCTTACAAACCACAAAATTGTCCCTTTATGGTGAATCCTTGTACTGTGTAGCCAGAAATAGTGCTTCCTTTAGTTTTGTGTCCTCCTGTTTCTGTGAGTCCATGCCCATCCCATTCCTGCTTGACATTCCTGTTCTCACGGAAGACGAAAAGCAGTAACAAACTGAATGAGTGTAACTACAAGGTTGCTATGATTTTTGTCTTACTCTCTTTATTACCTTAATGGGAAAAAAGGTTCCTTTCTGCCTTGCTCCTTCTGTTGCCCTTTTACTTCTGGCCTCTTCTCTCTTTATCCAGGGAAAGGTAAGTATTGATTTAAAATAATAAATCTGAGGTGCTGCCTAATTTATAAAACTGTGACAGTATATTTATTTGTTTAGTGGTACCATTAATTATAATAGCTTTATTTATTGAAATTACGTCTCTGGATTCTTGTATTCAAATTAAAGTTTTCCCAAACCAGACACCAGTTTCCCTCCGGTGATCACGAGTTTTGGCCAGTCTCATCCGGCAGTGCGCTGGAGGAGTCCACTAACTAAACCGTCATATTAATGTCAGTGTTTACTGAGTATTTACTATGTGCTGCATGGGTAGACCAGGTGTTTTACATGCCTTTCTGCATTTGCTCTTAATGATGAAGGGGGTTATAGGCACACTTACTTTTGTTTTGTAGCTGTCCTCATTTTACAGTTGAGAAAAACTGAGCACGCAAGCCGCTCACTTGTGATCGGCTAGCTAGTGCCTGGTGGAGCCGTGATGTGAACCCAGGTGTGACTCTTTCTAGCCCCGAAAGCCTGACCACGATGTTAGCTGTGCATTCAATAGGCATGTAAAATTACCAGTTCACACAATTTTAGGCATTCATACCTGGTTCCCAACTCTTTCTTTGCCAAATAAACATATTTATCACCCGAGTGCCCTCCCCTTCGATTTCTTTCTGTTCAAACGTAGGAGCTATTTGAAAGCGGTATTTCCTCTGGAGAAAAAGGAAGCAGCAAATCGCTCTGCCTCCTCCGTTGCTTGCCTTTCTCACTTTATGTAAATAGATCAAAGTCACAGGAGTCGTGCTGCTGTAGTTGTAGTATATTTAAGGAAAGAAGTATGTAATTAATGTCATTTATGTAGCCTTAGCGGTCTCTCTGGTCACTAATTGGAACATCCATCCTGTTGTATGTCCTGAGGGTAGATCCTGGGAGCCTTTCAGGGAGTGGCAGTTATCGCTGTGTTTCTGGGAGAGTGAGAGAGGAGAATGAATGAAATTGCCTCTGCCTGTCAGAGTGTGTACAGCAGGCGCTCAGTGCCCCCATGGCCACGTGGATAGTATAGTGCCTTGTTGAGCCAGTGTCATTCCTCCCTTCCTGACACATGTTAGTGTCAGGAATCTCCCTGCCTGACACATTTTTTAATGGAGCTCAGCACTGATTCCTGTGTGTGCTACCAGAAAATTCTTGCAATTAAAATAGAGAATTTGATATTCCCACTATCATAATAGAAATTACATAATACTCTAGAAAGTGTACCATTAGTTTTAACACACATGAGATTCAGCTAAAGCAGTAAGTAGTCTCCCAGGAACGTATCAGACTTTTTTAAAAAGTAGAAGGAGGCAGACAGTGACTCTCCTTCCCTCAAAAAGGGTGTAGTTATTTCTACTATCCGGTAAAATTGTCTCCACCCCCCAACAATAGCTATAGAGGTTGGGGTTTTGTTGTGAACATTGAGTTTTTATTGTTTTTGTCTTTTGTTGTTTTGCTTTGGGGCTTCCCCCCCACACACACAACTGAAAAGAATTTTGATTTACAGGTGACTTTTTTAGGCAGAGGCTATCTGCTGTTGATATTGCGGCACCAGAACTTCATGATTTCTGTGCAGAAGGGCAACAAGTTGATAGTAATGCAGTTTTCTTTTCCCTTACCAATCACAGAAATGAATGTTGGCACCAGCCCCTCAAAGTATAACAACAGGCCCATGACCTCTCAAAGCAGGCATTTAATAATCTCTGAATGTTCGGCATTCACTGGTGGCATGTCACTGAAAAGTAACATTGTATTAAGTTCCCTATGGCAATTTTAACTGTAAACCCAAGAGTAAGTCACTGTGAATTATGTTTTTGTTTTCAAAAAGCTTCCTAACTAAAGGAGAATAACTCAGTATCAGATGGATTTCTCTATCATTTTAAATCCAATGGAAAAACTGAAGCTACTTTTCCTATTTTCCTTTTGTGAGGACAAAGGCACTAATTGATAGAGATGGAATTTTGTAGTATTTCATGGAACATAAAATTGGCAGGAACTTCAGAAAATTCCATGCCATGAATCTAAGCATTATTTTGCCTAAACCATCTGTTAATTGTGCTTTATAAATATTAGGAAGCATTGAGAGCATAGATAGGGCTTTGGAGAGCCATGGGGTGTTGTTGAAATATCATTTCACATTAAAGCATGTCATCCTTTTCCCCAGCACAGAACATAATGGATTATGTTTCAAGAGAAGATAAGTTACACATTAAACATAAAATGAAATTCAAAAAGTTTTGGATAAATTCCTATGAAGAAAAATTAGAACAGTTTAGCACTCAGTTTAAGTCACAGAGGGTAATTACGACTTGCTCAAAGCTTCCCTAGCACTGTTAGCATCAGACACAGGCAGCTGGTTTGGGTGAAGCGCTGATCCCACACGAGGTGGTGTTGAGCATGTTCTTTTGACAAGAGTAGGATGTGTCATGGACAGACCCCTCCCCCACCCCAAAATTTTTTAGACCATGTTTGGGGAATAACTAGCAGTACTCAATCTGCTCGTATTCAAAGAGGCAGAATAAACTGATTCAATGAAATATTTATAAAAATGCTTTTTTACTTCTGCTAACTCACAAGATCATCAGTTCCCACGGTGTGTTCTGTATCACACAACTGCAGTCACTGCTTGTTCTCCTGTTTTCAGTCTCAAATATTCTCAATTTCCTCTTGAAAATTCAGTTAATAGTAACATTCAACATCAGATTTTTTTTTTTTACCAGAGACATAATTCACTATTTCTTGGGTTTTTGCCACATCCTCTAACTTTCAGTGATTTAAAAATAGGGATGTTGAGTAATTCCTGTCTTTCAACTTTGTCCTATTTTATTCTTCAAAAGGTCAGTTTCTTATCCTCTAGACATTTTCTAAATGCCTGCTTATTTTATTCTCCTCTGCATTACCTCTCTTGATCTAATAAACACTCCTAAGTAATTTCTACTAATTAAATGTGGTTGTTACTAAAAGTAATAAACCTCACACAATTTCTTGTTTTACAAATTCTTCATTTTTGCAAAAAGAACCACAAATATGTAAGGGGTCTTTGAACAAAGAAATTAAAATATGGTTAAGGTTTCTGTGCTTGCTTTTCCCTTCTTTTCACCTGTCTTGCAGCTCACAGGAAATATTTGCCATCATATTCTTTACTGTTGTTCTTAGAAACACATTTTCATTAAGAATATTGAATTTCCCACTTATGGGAAACTGTTTTAATACTAAATTATAGATTTTTCAACCCCACTGCCCTGCTTTTGATAAAGGCAGAATTATTGTGAAAAGTAATTATCTGGTATTTGCTTAAAATTAACCTTTCTGTACTTACATTATACTGATCTCTGAAGAGCTTTAGTAAAAATCCATTTCAGAGTGTCAGAAAGATTGAATTCCTTGTTGGTGCATGAGTAGAGGAAGCATTATTTTTTAAGGCTTAGCCAATGAAATGTGTCTAATTTGTTATAAATTTAATTTATAGCCCAGTCAATTGAGCAGCGGCTGATGAAAATGGATCACACTGCAATCCACCCACATCTACTTGATATGAAAATTGGTCAAGGCAAATATGAGCAAGGGTTCTTTCCAAAGTTACAGTCCGATGTTCTGGCAACAGGACCAACGAATAACAAGTAAGCACATTCTTGACTTGAGTAGTTGGTTGAGGAATGAATGAGGATGCAGTGCTCTGCAGCTCTAATGGAGTAGTGCTTAGCCATTAAACATCGTGCCGATCTGATTACTTTTTTCGAAGACCAAATTAATTCATTTGAGATATGGATCGACTCTCTATTTGACTTTTGAGTCGATCATGCAAAAAAAATTCAAAGACTAGAGATTTTTCTTTTTTAGGTACTGTGACTTAGAAATAGCGTTACTTTCAATGACTGTGTTTAAATATAATACTGATACTGCCTAATGAAATTTAAAAAGTTGTACTTTCATTATCTGTATTATTTCACTATCTGTATTAGTTTCCCAGGACTACCATAACAAAATACTGCAAACTTGATGACTTTAAAAGCAGAAATTGCCCTGACTGAGATGTGTGGCTCAGTTTCTTGGGCGTTGTCCCACAAAGCCAAAGGTCGCCAGGTCTAACCCAGTCAGGGCACGTGCCTACGTTGCAGGTTGGTTCCCTAATCAGGACACATACGAGAGGCAACTGATAAATGTTTCTCACATCAATGTTTCTCTCCCTCTCTTTCTCCCTTCCTTCCCCTCTCTCTAAAATAAGTAAAATCTTAAAAAAAAATTATCGCAGTTCTGGAAGCTGTAAATCCCAAATCAAGGTATTGGCAAGGTCATGCTCCCTTTGAAGCTTCTAGGGGAGGACCCTTCCTTGCCTCTTTCCCCTTCTGGTAGCCCCAGGCATTCCTTGACTTCCAGGAGCATAACTCCAGTCTCTGTATTCCTGTTTATGTGACTATTATCTCTGTGGTATGTGTGTCCAGATTTTCCTCTTCCTATGAGGACCCCAGTAATGTTGGAATAACTTGATTATATCTACAAAGGCCCTATTTTTAAATAAGGTCATATTCATGGTACTGGGGTTAAGACTGCAACATACCTTTTTGGCAGACACAATTCAACTCACAATACCATCTTTACACTTCTTAAGTATATAGTATGAAAATTGCAAAACAACTGAAAATAAAGATAAACCCTATTATTATGAAAGATGATTCCATTCAGAAAATATCTGAATATAGTTAGAAATGAAAACAGTTGTTTGGGTTTAGGGGACTGCTTGATTTTAGGCCAATACAAGTGTTTTATTGACAAGTGTGTAATAAAGGAGTTTACAAGAAAAGATGCAAAAAAAAAAAAAGGTTATTAATGGGGAAGACAGTAAGTTAGAAAGAGCTTTGTTTTGAATGGGAAACCAGCAGTTCTGGAATTTAGTTCATTCTTAACTACTAACCGACTTAGGAACTTCGGACAAGTTGGAATCACCTTCCTCTCTTCTCATCTGAAAGTAACACTCTACATCCATGATCTTAAGAGAGTCAGGGGAGGAGGAGAAAAGAGGCTGTGGTGTGGCAAAGTCATGGGCTCGGGAGACTGAAGGACAGACTGGATACTCAAAATGGAAGTGGCCCTGAGCCTCCGGAGTTCTCAGAACGCAAGCGTAGAATCATTGACAGCAATGAAAAAAGGTGGAATGACACCTTTTGACCGAAGTGGCCCAAACTAAATAACTAATATGAAGATTTTTGAAAGATGGCCTAAGAATATGATGTTTTGGCCTTTCAAATGATCTGCTGAACTTGCATGTTGCAGAATTTTTGGTACTTAACTCTTTATTTCCCAAGGTGCTTTTAATAAAACAGTGATGAAAATTTTCAGTTTTTGTGACTGGAGATTGTACGGGGTAGAGATTTATAATGATAAACACTAGACTTTAAAAGAAAAGAAACGGCAGCGTGTCTAGTTCATTGGCAGTGTTTCACTCTCCTCTGACGAGCTGTTCCTACTTTGGTAAACACTGAACTTGTTATGAGATGTCCACTGTTGGGGTTCAGACTTGCCAGGTCAGACACTAGAAGCAATGTGCTATTTTTCAGAAGTGGATGAGAATTTTCCATCATCAACAGTTCATTCAGCTTTTTCTTATATTTGTAAAATATCCCGTTTGGATCACTGGGATATAGATAGGCTATTAACTGTAATAGTGTTTATTTCTTTTTGATAGCATTAGATTGCTCATTCATTTATTTGGCAAATATTTATGGGTCCCCTCCTAAATGTAAGGTACTGTCTAGTTCACTGAAAGCCTAGTAATAAACAAAACAATAAAAATCCCTGCTTCTAAGTAGGAGGAGAAAAACAAAGAAACTTAATGTGTAAAATAAGTAACCTATCAGACAGTGATAAGATTCGTGATGAAAGATGAAGCAGGGAAGGGAAGTAGGGAATGCTCAGGAGCATTTAAATTTAATCTTAAAGTTTAAGTCTTACAGCCATATTTTCTTGCTTTTAATCTTATATATAATCTCAAGGTTTTCTATTTGCATACAGAGCATAAGCATTATATTTTCACATAGTTCGTAGTCTGAAAGAAAAAAGATCTCAGAAATAATTGTAGGGTAAAGGGATTTATAACCATGCCCATATAAATGGTTGATTCACTGTTTGAATTTAATATACTGCTTACAAGGCAGAAGTAAATAAGCAATCTTTAGTGACTCAGCAAACATGATTATCTTTGGTAAAACTATGCTTAGTAAATGAGATTTAGTCCTGACTGGTGTGGCTCAGTAGACTGATCACCGGCCTGAGAACCAAAAGGTCATCTGTTCCGTTCCCTGTTAGGGCACATGCCTGGGTTGTGGGCCAGGTCCCCAGTTGTGGGCATGGGGGGGGGGCAGTAGATTGATGTTTCTCTACCTCTCCTTCTCCCTCCCCTCCCTTCTTTAAAATAAATAAATTTTAAAAATCTTTTTTTTATAGTTTTGCCATTTTGTCTTTTTTTAAATATATTTTATTGATTATGCTATTACAGTTGTCCCATTTCTCCCCCATCATTCCCCTCCACCCTGCACACCCTCTCCCACCCACATTCCCCCCCTTTAGTTCATGTCCATGTGTCATAAGTTCTTTAGCTTCTACATTTCCCACACTATTCTTGCCCTTCCCGTCTATTTTCTACCCACCGTCTATGCTACTTATTCTCTGTACCTTTTCCCCCTCTCCTCCTCCCATGCCCCTGTTGCTAACCCTCCATATGATCTCCATTTCTGTGTTTCTGCTCCTGTTCTACTTGTTTGCTTAGTTTGCTTTTGTTTTAGGTGTGGTTGTTAATAGCTGTGAGTTTGCTGTCTTTTTACTGTCCTATTTTTTATCTTCTTTTTCTTAGGTAAGTCCCTTTAACATTTCATATAATAAGGGCTTGGTGATGATGAACTCCTTGAACTTGACCTTATCTGAGAAGCGCTTTATCTGTCCTTCCATTCTAAATGACAGCTTTGCTGGATAGAGCAATTTTGGATGTAGGTCCTTGCCTTTCAAGACTTCAAATACTTCTTTCCAGCCCCTTCTTGCCTGGAAGGTCTCTTTTGAGAAATCAGCTGACAGTCTGATGGGAACTCCTTTGTAGGTGACTGTCCCCTTCTCCCTTGCTGCTTCTAGAATTCTCTGCTTCATTTTAATCTTGGCTAATGTAATTATGATGTGCCTTGGTGTGTTCCTCTCAAAGAAGAGGGTCCCAACTTCTTTGGGACTCTCTGAGCTTCCTGGACGTCCTGGTAGTCTATTTCCTTTGCCAGATTGGGGAAGTTCTCTTTTATTATTTGTTCAAATAAGTTTTCCACTTGTTGCTCTTCTTCTTCCCCTTCTGGGACCCCTATAATTCAGATGTTGGGACGTTTAATGATGTCCCGGAGGTTCCTAAGCCTCTCCTCATTTTTTTGAATTCTTATTTTTTCCTTGTTTTCTGTTCGGTTGTTAGTTTCTTCCTTCTGGTCCACTCCATTGATTTGAGTCCCAGTTTTCCTCCCATCTCTATTGGTTCCCCATGCGTCTTCCTTCATTTCACGTATCATAGCCTGCATTTTTTCATCTAATTAGTGAGCAAAATCAACCAATTCTGTGAGCATCTTGATGACCAGTGCTTTGAACTGTGCATCTGATAGGTTGGCTATCTCTTCACTGCTTAGAGGAATTGACTCGGGGGTTTTCATTTTTTCTCCGGTTTGAGCCATTTTTGGTAGTTTTTTTTTTTTTTTTGGTTTTAGTCTGGTTGCGGCTATTACATATGAGGGGTGGGGCCTTAGGTGTTCCTCAGGGCGGGGCAGCCCAGTCGCTGGGTTGTGATGCTATAGGTGGGGGCGGGGTCTGAGAGGGAACAATGGCGCCTGCTCCGCTCTCTCCTGGATTCAGTCCCTTCTGCCACTTCCCCTTTGCCTGGACCATCTACGCGCACGAATGTGGGACCACCTGGGCAGCCAGCCGCCTTTTGCGGCCTCACTGGGTCTGCAGAGTTGCCCCCCTGTGCCCGGGGTCCGCCAGCTGCTGCCTGTAGGTCCAGGGACCGCCAGCCGCTGCCTGTGCACCTGGGAACTGCCAGCCGCTGCTGCCCGCGTTCCCGGGTCCGCACCTCCACTTTCTCCTGCCGCGACTCCGCCCCTTACCGGTCTGGATGAATGGTTGTTGGACTTTCGTACAGTTCAATTTTCTATCAGTTCTAGTTGTTTTCTTGTTTCTAAATATTTGTTGTCCTTAATTTTGGCACAGTGTGTCCGCCTATGCCTCCATCTTGGCCGGAAGTCCTAAATTTTAAAAATCTTTTTAAAAAATAAATGAGGTTTGATAATGCAAAGAATAAATTACTGGGTTGGCCAAAAAGTTCATTTGGTTTTTTCCGTAAGATGGCTCTAGTAGTGCTTAGCTGTCTTTAACTTCATTTGAAACAATTTTGTTAGACTGTATTGTGACTGCTGTCATATCAGCGTGCATTTTAAAAAGACTTACCAAAATTGATGAATTTTTGTGTAAGCATTGTAATATTTAAGGTGGAAGAAAATAAGCAATATTTTTGGCATATTATGCTTTATTATTTCAAGGAGGGTAAAAATGCAACTGAAATACAAAAACAGATTTGTGCAGTGTATACAGAAGGTGCTGTGACTGATCAAATACATCAGAAGTGATTTGCAGAGTGTCATGCTGGAGATTTCTTACTGGACGACGCTCCTTGGCCAGGTGAACCAGTTGAAGTTGACAGCAATTAAATTAACATATTAATTGAGAACAATCGATGTTAGGTCACACAGGAGATAGCCAACATACTAAAAATATTCAAATCAATAAAGTTGTTTGTAAAAGTGAAAAATATGTCTTATTTTATGGAAAACAACTAAACAGACTTTTTGGCCAACCCAGTAATTATTTAATCAGACCAGAAATGTATGTACTTCGTAGTAATTTTCTTAAGCAAGTGCTCATTTACCTGTTTTTTTTTTAAGTTTTTATGTAACATAGTTAGCATTTTATTTTATTTATTTTCTTAATTCTGATCCAAGGACATGCCCACTGATTTTAGAGAGAGAAGGGAGGGGAGAGAGAAACATTGATTGGTTACCTCCCTTACGCACCCTGACTGGGGATCGAACCTACAGCTTTTTGGTGTACCGGATGACGCTCCAACCAAGCCACCCAACCAGGGCACTCATGTACCTGTTTTGACAGTAAAATTAAATAGAGCATTTTGTCCCACAGAGTGAATAGTAAGATGCTAGTTATATTATCTAAGTTAATATTTATCCTTTTCTTTACCTAAAGTCTTTTGCACTTTGTCTGCCAAGGCAAATGCCCGGCCCTTTATATTCTTCTTTTTATTATATAAATTCTTCAGCTGGTGTTTATATTCTATTTCCGATTTTTACTGCTTATTTGAACCACTCTACCCAGTAGCCCTAATTTTTTAAAACCCTGAACAAATTTTACCATGTTACACTGACTTCTTAATTTTTTTGCTCCCGCGCTGCTTCCAAGGCTTCCAGGTCAAAAATCAATATATACCCAGTTCTTATATATTTTTTTGTTATTTATATTGTATTCTTCCCCTTTAGTTACTATATAACTTTATCAGCTGATGTTTATATTCTGCTTCAGAGCTGTTAAAGAGGAAACATTCGTGACACTTGTTGAAGATGGTCCGACAGGCCGTGGTGATAGGGACCACCACAGTGGGGTTCTGCAGTGGGGAAGAGAGGTTGGACTTAACTCCAAGAATATGGTGGTCAAGGAGGAATCGATAGCCAAGGAGCAGAGTGGGAGTCAGTGGATGGGAAATCCCTAAGTGGAAACATTAGGGGTTAGGGAGAACCTGACTAAACTGACCTAATAGCACTCTTGCTGAAGGCAGGCCAGAGTGGTTCGGTGTCACCTGGGGCTGGGGAAGGACGAGGGACCGGATCAGATGGGAGAGCTCACGTATCCCGAGGGTGGGGGGGTTTCTTCTAAACTGACTTAGCAGGGTTCTTAACTAAAACTGGATTTTACAAGGATGTGCACAGGTAGGCCTAGGAGAAGGTTCAGGAGGCTGATTGTAGATTGGCTAAGCAAAAAATCTTTGTCAGTGTCTTACTATATTTTTTTCTGGGTCTTTTCCGTTTCCCCAATTTTCTTGATATCCTCTTTACAGTCTTACATTGACCCTTTTTTTGCTTTAGGGACATATCCAGGATTCCACTTCAGAGCTCTATTACTAGATCTCTCTGCATATTTTTTTCCCTGATAAAAACCTATCTATATCCTTTAAAACAAAACAAAACAAAAAACTATTTTAAAAGAGGCCACTGCTACCTTTCCTGCTCCTATTGTTATAATTATTTGTGTTCCTCTAGCAGACCGAAATGAGATGATATAGGAGCTTGACACCAAAGGCATGTATAAATTATTTAATAAGGAAACAAAAGAAGCAGCTTTCCCATTTTAATACATAGTCAAGACCTGGGGAATTCTTCTAAATAGTTAAACATTTTGAATAACATGTTTTATTTTATATTTAAATATTGGAAAGTGATAGGGTAAATTTTAAAACCACCCATAAAATGCCAAAATCATGAGATGTTAACATTTGGTGGTTTTTTCCCCCATTGCATGGATCCTGGTGCGTGTGTGTGTGCGTGTGTGCGTGTTCACACCGTTTTCTTTTTTACAAAATTAGAATATTGTATGTACAGAGTTGTGTCTTGCTTTTTCATTCATTATTGTATCGGGAACACTCTCCTCTATCATTAATATTCCTAGAAATTTGATTTTTTTTAAATGATCATGTGATAGTTCATTGTATAGCACCCCCTGCTGTTGAACAGTTAGGTGGTTTCGAGCACATTTACTTAATAACCGTTGGGTGTGTAAGATCTGCTATTTACTCAAGAGCTTTTTGGAAAAATTATGCACTCAGCATACTTTGGAGTTAAAGATCTATCCTAATTTCAGGAACATTTATAAAGGAAACACAGAATTTGTTACCGCATGTATGCCATGATGAACATCTGTAAATCTAAATGTTAGATTGCATCTGTGATTTTTGTTTAAGATTTTATTTATTTATTTTTAGAGATAGGGGAAGGAAAGGAAGAAGAGAAGGGGAGAAACATCAGTGTGAGAGAGAAACATTGATTGGTTGCCTCTTCCATGTGCCCCAACTGGGGACCAAACCCGTAACCCAGGCATGTGCCCTGACGGAATCAAACTGGTGACCTTTTGGTTTTCAGGACAACACCCAACCAACTGAGCCACACAGGGCAGCATCTGTGATTATTTTTTTAAGGTGTATTTATAGAAGGGTCAGGTGATATAGTAGATTATGCCAATAAAGTGCCTGACAGACATGTTACAGGCCCTTCAAGAGTTTATATTAGAGAGGATTTTATAGAAAGCGGAGATCAGTAAGAATAACAAACTATGATTAAGTAGCACTACAATTGGGAAGTATAAAACGGAGCTAATTTGGATTTGAAAGAATCATAGAACACCTTGTGTGCGCTATCTAAGCTATCTGAAAGATGAATAGAAGTTGGGAGAAGACTTCATGGAAAAGGCTCAAATGTGAGAGAGCTTATCTCATTGGAAACGCTGAGGCAGTTGAAACTAGCTGGGCTTTAAGGTAGGCGGAGTGATCAGCAGCGCTAAATGCAGCAGAGGGTTTGAGTAAGCCAAGAATTGAATGAATAATAGCCGTTGCACATGGCAGGTAGGGTTTCAATGGCTTCATCAAGAGCATTTTCATGAGATGAACTAAAACCCAAAGATAAATAAGTAGAGGCCTTACATCTACACTTTTCACTTTAAGTATTTTTACATGAGAAGAGTGAAGGAGTCTAAACGTGACTATAGAAAGTCAAGAGAGATACCAGCCTGCCTGTAAGATGAAAGGAAATACTCAGTTGGGAAAGAAGAACTGGAAAGACAGCAAAGGAGGTGACCAATAGAGCAGGTTGAAGAAAGCAAGACAGAATTGGTCAGGGATCCAGGTGGAATAAACAGTTTTGAGCCCTGGCCAATGTATCTCATACTTTGGGATTAGAAGAATGGTGAGGTGTCTGTGTGTGTACATCACTAAGTAGAGGGCAAGAGGAAGGAGGCAAAGTAGGTCATTGTTTGAGTGGAGGTACTTGAAGTGAAAGGTACGGAATAGTCTTGGCGGGAATCGGGAGATCTGATTAAAGGGCGGGTGAAGTGGTTCATTGGCAGTCAAGAGTGAAATGAAGAACTAACCTACATGGGTATGAGAATGAGGAAGGGAGAGGGTCGTATCCGTCCAGGGTCTGGGGCTCTGTTGGACGAGCAGGATGGGAAGGAGAGGATCATTAGAGAGAGGATAGTATGTATGTTTTAACCTTGGTTTTTTTTAAAAAGTATTGATTGTGGTGATGATTACGTATCTCTCAACGTACTAAACACCGTTGAATTTACATGGTTTAAGTGTGTGATTGTAAATTACATCTCAGTAAAGCTGTTATGTATTTAATAAAGAAAAGGTAAATATTGTCAGTCTTTTGTTTTGAACAGTTCATTCATTCTATTTTAAGGGTAAGTGACTGCATTTTTTTTTTGGTTGGTTTGTTTTCACCTACCCCTTCTATTTTTTCAGCCGCTGGGTAAGTCGAAGCGCCACCACACAGCGCAGGAAAGACCGCCTCCGCCAGCACCCAGACCACGTGGGCCTGGACAGCGACGTGAGGGAGGTACGTTGCCACCTGGCTGGGAAGCCCTAATGCAGGCGCCCTCACCTAGGCTCGCTCAGCCCGCAGGGGTCGTTGTGTAGGTCCTTTCCCGTTCTTTTTAAAAAACCGTTCCATCGTATTTTAAAAGAGTCATCCTTTTATACTAACCTACAGTAGAAAACACCTTTTTTCCCCATTTTTGTAATTTCAGTACATCTAAAACAAGTCTCCCTGTGTATCACGATTACAGGGTCAAGTTTAAGATAAATCTTTGGTCAATATGTCTCCTATAGGGAGAAAAATTTATAAGAAGCATAGACATTATTTCAAGCATAATTTAAACTTAGTAAGTCAAGATATATTTGCCTGTATTTTGTCTCTGTCTTGCTGAAACCATTTTAAAAGTTTCTTAAAGTTATTTTTAAATTAAGATCCCATGCTTTATATGTACTGCTTGAAAATAAAACTAGAATTACGTATTTGAATAATTTTAAATAAGTCAATTATTTCTTGTGATCAAAAAAGAAAAATGCAATCAGAACATCTGTTAACTACTTTCTAAACTCAAATGTGTAGAAGTATGGCAGAAAACATCATTCCAAATGTATATTGCTTCTTGTTGACGTGTGTTCATACCTATATGATTTTAAGTATTTTCTTAAGAACCAAAGCATAGCGTATGTAGTTCTTTTTTTTTTTTTTTTTTTTGCGCTGCCCTATTTTCCTCTCTCCTTTTTCTTTTGCTGTGACTTTCTCATGTGCACGCTTGTTTTGCTTGTCTCTTCCCCCCCATACCCTTTTCTTTTTTTGCTCTTCCATCGTTGACCTTCTCCATCCTCTTAGCCTTCCGGGGAACTTTCGGTCTGTCAGAACTCCATGGCATTCTGGGAGTGGGATCAGGGTACACCTCCTCCTGCACGGCTTCCCAAAAAATCCTTCTCTGAGTGCTGCCTGGTATGTTCTTTGCCTGAAGGTGCTTTGCAGATGTTCCCAACTCTTGTCTTTGGTGTTCCTTGAACTACCCACACGTGTGAGTGCACAGAGCTCTAGAATGCCTCACACCACCCGGTGACGCGAACTCTCAGCCTTGCCCTTTTGCTCTTCACTTCCTCTTGTGTTTGGTATCTTTTTGTGGTGGTGCATGCTAACACAATAATTCTGTGCTGTTGGTAGGTGAAACTGATCATTCCAGTCCCTGATCAGTGGGATTGGTAGGGGGATGGAGAACAGATTTAGCAAATTATTTTTCTTCCAAAGGGATATATATTAAATATTCAAGTTCACTTTTATTTAAGCATTTCGCAGAAGGGATTTATTTTCAGTCAGCTTTTTGGTTAGGTTTTATCCACACAGCATTTTAATTTACCCTTTCTGGGCTATATTTTATCAGGTCATCCATACAGAATATTAGTGCTAAGAGGAACCTTTGAGGTCATCTTGTGTAACTTGACATGATTTCACTGAAGTCCAAGAGACTTGTCCAAAATTAGAGGGCCACACAAAGGCAGAGCGAGGCCTGCAGCCCAGGACTCCCGACTTCCAGGCCTCTCCTCTTCCCAGTAACCCTGCATACCAGGTGGCTCTAAACTGCCACTTCTACTTTTGTAATGGTCTTCTCTTCACAACCTCAGTGCCAGTTAGAAGAACAAAATGTGTAATAGAAAATTCACAGAGAGCCTGTACTGAGGAGTAGTTAGTTCAGTGATTATTAATTAGTAGGATATATTTTCATAGGTGTTTCCTAGTGGTTTGTTGCTTTTGGCTTTGACAGAAATGAAGAAGAGCAAATTAGCCCTATCTGGTATAGATCAGTGGATTGAGTGCCGGACTACAAAGCGGAGGATTGGTGGTTCGATTCCCAGTCAGGGCACATGCTTGGGTTGCGGGCCAGGTCCCCAGTAGGGGGGGTGTGGGAAGCAACCACACATTGATGTTTCTCTCCCTCTCTTTCTCCCTCCTTTCCCCTCTCTCTAAAAGTAAATAAATAAAATCTTTTTTTTTTTTTTAAGAAAAAAATTGAAAACCTTTTAAAAAAAAAAAAGCAAATTAGAAACCTCAGAACAAAGCTAAGGTGAGTTCCCTCTACAGTGAAATGGCTTTATTATAAAAACCTTTCTTGGGAAAGATTTTTCTTTCTCCCCCATTTTCATTTAAAAATACACCTTTTCCTCTAACTGTCCTAAAGAAAATCACATTTTTCTCCTCCCTTGGTTTTGCAGTGTACAGAAGCAGCCTTACTTCTTGCTATGAGGAAGGGCCTGTGTTGCCTTGCGTATTCTTCCTGTGCGTGTCCCTGGAACGTTGCTCACTCTGTGCTCCAGCAGGGCTGCTCAGGAGGAGACCTGACGCATTGTCCCTGTGGAGTTCAGTCTTGGCTGCTAACTCTCCCTGCCCCAGGGGTATAGTGCTGGGTGCTCAGTGTTTATGGCCATTCAAAGCACAGCCCATTCTAACTTGTTCTCGTTTATGTAATAGGACATAAACTTTAAAGAGGGCTTAGTTGTTAGTCCAGTTAGTGAGTTGTTCTTCCTGCCCTCTTGCCTGACCTCACGCTTTTTCTTCGGGCAGCATTTCTTCCTAAGCCAAGTTAGACACTTAACTCTTCTCGAGAACGAGTCTTGTAATGGTTCTCTCTGTATTTGCACAAGTCCTAGAGACAGAGGAACTGAGGGTGGGAAATAGAACCTTATGAACACTCACCAGTTAGCATTTGTTTTTTACCAACCTTTTATCTCTGATTTGTAATATTCCAAGTAACATTTCTGCAACCTGAAATAATAGAAATCGCAGATATAATTCTCACACAGGGTCCCTGCCTCTGTCTCAGGTTAGTTTCTCTGACACTTCATTTCCTGCTGTTATTTATTTCAACACTAACCTTCAGGATATTTCACTGGGCCTGTTTTGGTTTTCCTTGTAGTGGTAGTTGCCTCTCATTCTCAGTTTTCGCTCTTTGTTCGAGCCTCTAAAAAGAATTTGAAGCAGAAAGAGGCGTGCACAAGTTTATGGGCACTGAATGCTTGTGGAGTTTGTTTGATTTGTAAATCTGTCCTTAAAATGATTACACTGGAATAGAAACAGATTATTTTGTTAATGCGGCATTTTGTCAGGAGAGTTGGGGAGTAGCAGTAAACTCATCAGCTGAATCCCTAATCAGTGGAGTTTTTTTAAAAAATTGTACCAGATTTGGCAGAGGGGAAATATATTAAATGTACGAATTCCTTTTTATTTAAAGAACACAAAGGATTTTACACATCTTCACTTACAATTTCAAATTCTCCTCTTAAGATAGCAAGATGGATTTCACATATGTGTCTGTGGGAGGATGCGCTGGCTTGCAGTCTCTCTCCAACAAACTGCTAGTTTTACTACATAATTTAGAGTCGTTATTCTCTAAAAATTGTTCTGAGATACTTGGACTTCTGGGGGCTCTGTTCTGTGGTCCTGATGCAAACAGAAGGTACCTGAGTGAGCTTTTGCAGGTGGCATAGAAAGAGACAGCAGGTGTCCTGCACAAATCACATGTAGTGATATTTTTCCCCCTGAAAACTCGCTAACCAAAGCTCAAGCACAGTGCACTGGGTTTCTGTGCTGCTCCTTGAGCCATCACGAGTAATGGGTTGTTTTCACTTTCTCTCTGTTGTGGAAGAAAGCAGAGGAGGGATGTAGTGAACGTCACAGAGGCCTCCTGCATGTGCAGCACATGATACTTTGAGGGTGACCTCAGAGCCTTTCTTGTCAGATGGTTGGGCATGTTTTATGCGCTTTTTATGAAAAAGCAGATGCGCCTGAGGTCATAAAATTAGTTGCACCCAGATCATTAGTTCCCAGTGATCTGACAATCACCGGGTTCCTGCAGAACCTTGGATTTGCAATCCAGACACCAAATTTTGTCATTCCAACCATGATCCTGACTAACCACAACCTTGGGTCTTCCCAATAAAAAGACTAAACCAGTTGAAATTCCTTCTCATTTTGAATGAGTTTTAACCTGATGGGTTCTCTGCACCATTGTTTTCACAGGGGTTAACAGCTGGGGTGAGAAGGAACGCCCTCTGTCTTTCGGCACACTAAAACTTGAATTCCTGTTGCACGTGTACACTTACGTTGTTCCTGCACTTGTTTGTTTAAGGTTGAATCGGTCAGAAGAGTGTCTGACATTTATAAATTAAAAATACTCTTTGATTTTTAGAAATACATGCAAGAGGCACGAAGTTTAGGAAAAAACCTGAGGCAACCAAAATTGTCAGACCTCTCTCCAGCAGTGATTGCACAGACCAACTGGAAATTTGTAGAAGGCTTATTAAAGGAATGCAGAATGAAGGTACGTATTGCTCGCGGACGCAAGGAGGCAGTGTGCTTCATGTTCACTCCGTGGGTGAGGCTGAGATGACCTGAGTCCACCCTCGTTTGAGCCTGTGTGCTTTCTACTGAGGTCGTAAACCTCCATGGGTTCGCCATGGCCCACAGAACCAGTGACGGGGAGCCCTGCACAGTTCTGCCACCTTTCCAGCAATGGCTGTCTTCCCCTCCAACAGGAACAGATATTAAGCCAGTCAGAAGTTGTGTCAGGGATGTTGTCACCTTATGCAAAGGGCAACCCACTTTTTGTATGTATCTGTCTGTGCATCTGTGTGGAATTTTGTTCCTACCCATACATGTGTGAGTGTGCACATAAGAAAGATCGATGGTTCGTGTATATTGCACACTAGTGTCCCCTCTGATAAGCAGTACAGATTGACAAACCTCAGGACATCATTTTAGCCAACAATTTTATTCATTTATTTGATAGTCATTTCTTCAGGACCCTTTCTGTGCACTCAATAAAAGCCCTATTTTTAGTATCCACAGATAGGGCTGAATCCTAGACTAGGTCTCTGCCTGGGAACTCTCTGTCACTTTCCATTTTATAAGAGCAGCTAAGACTGCTATAAACTAATCTAACTGAAACTTGATTTCCATTTTTTGGTGCATACTCATGAACAGACAAGAAATAAAAAAGGAAAGGAGGAAGGGCAAAAAAATATACTGGTTCACTCACAAGTTAGAGAGTTCTGAAAAAAAAGTAGAGCTGCTGGTTCGTACTGTTTTCTGCCGAAGTGGAGAGACTTGCGTACGGTAAGAGGAGGGGCAGTAGAGCTAGGGTGGCGGCAAGATCGGGTGTTAGATTCTGACGGTACCTTTTCTAGGTCTGGTGTAATTTCTCAATATTACTCAAGTTAGCAATCTGAAAATTGTCACTCATAAACATTTATGTGAGGACACTTTAGTATCATAATGTCTCTTTAGTGACCCTCTATTTCTCAAAGTAGTAAGCGTATACATAATGTTACTCCAGTTAGTTGACCACAGAGATTAAGACACTTTCTGAGGTGACTGAAGATCTGCAGTTGGAAATAAACTGGGAACCAGGTCTCCTGATCCAGTAATGGACTCGTTGAGCTTTGGCTTCACCTCTGAGAACACTTGTGGTCACATGTGATGTTTTCAGACAAAACGCATGTTGGTGGAGAAGATGGGCCACGAAGCAGTGGAGCTGGGCCATGGAGAAGCGAACATAACGGGCTTGGAGGAGAACACCTTGATCGCCAGCCTCTGTGACCTCCTGGAAAGGATATGGAGCCACGGCCTGCAGGTCAAGCAGGTAACCGTCGCAGGAGGCCCTCAGTGGCATGGCCGCTTAGGAGCCCTGTCGGGAAACATAGCAAGGCGAAAAGAATATCATAAAAATTAAAGGGTATGTTTCTTTGTCACAGGACAACTAGGAACGCACCACAGGCATTTTAATGCCAGAAAAAGAAAATACAACCCGTGATTAGGAGGCAGTTTGGGGCTCTTTCCTGGTAAACAGAAAGGGGTGAAGCGGTACATTCGCTGCAGAGACTGTGTCCCCTGTAGATTCCATTAAGTGCCTGCTTTTGTCACTGTCCAGCAGAAAAGTCTGTCAGCCAGAGTTAACAGTTCTGTATCATTTTAAGTTGCCTAGTTATTCAGGATGGAAAAATTCAAGTGGCTTCTTGGCTTTTGTCTCTTTCATCTCCCTTTCTGTTTTGTTTTGTTTTCCTGTCGGGTGCATATTTCTTCTTTCCCTTTTCTCTTTCTCCTCTTGCCCCAGTTTTCTTCCTTCTTTGCCATTCCATATAATCAGACATATTTTGCATATGGATGCACACAAATTCATCCCATGCTGCTAGAGCCTTTTAATTCCATGGTTACTGGTGTCGGCTAATACAGACAGCCCTAAATATATACAACTAGGTAACAACCAAGCCGAAGTCAGAAATCAGTGTGCCTCCACTTCTGGCCTCTTGCTTAGTAGCTGCTGCTCCCCAGGCTGTTGCCAGCCTTCTCAGTGAAGCAAAGAATGACCCTTGTTACACATAGAGTCACTACGTGCTCAGGATGTCACACACCTGGGCATGGAGGAGCTTGGTTCTCCAAACTTCACAATAGCCATTTCGTCGTGAATGGTTTTGATACAAAATTATTTTTTTGATGTATTATTGCTTATAAAATTAATATTCTATATACCTTGTACTTTCAGGGGAAGTCGGCTTTGTGGTCACATTTAATTCAGTTTCAGGATAGAGAAGAGAAACAAGAGCACCTTGCAGAATCACCAGGTGAGAGTTTGTTGGTTTGATTGTTTCTACAGAATTGGCAGAATTGGACAATGTGAAGAATTAATACCTTATAGCTTTGTCTCTACCTCTCTCTCTCAAGCTGAAACTTACCCCATGTTGTCAGTAGTGCGGTAAAGTAGAAGGAGCACGATTGCTTACTAGCTGTAAGACCAGGGAAAAGTCCCTTGACCTTTCTGATCTTCAGTCTCCTCATTCACAAGACAGGAGAGATGATAGTAGCTGTGCCAAGACTGTCAGGTTGATCAGATGAAGGAAAAATCAGTTCCTGGCCACGGCCACTGTCTGTGTCGGATTTTCTCCAGGGACCTCAGTTTTCCCCCACATCCCAAAGATGTGTGTGTGAGGTGAATTGGCCTGTCCGCGCTGCCCTCGTGTGAGCACATGTGGCTGTGCGTGCACCTGCGATGGCCGGTGTCCTGTCCAGTGTGGGTTCCCACCTTACCCCCTGAGCTGCTGGGAGAGGCTCCAGCCACCTGCGGCCCTGAACTAGAATAAGCAGATCGGAAAGTCATCTTTCTTGTTTTTATTCATCTTCCTGAAATCACATATATTTCATTGTTTAATATTAGAAGTGTTTGGGGTCTTTATTTAGAAGTTTGGTGATATTTTTGCGACCAGAAGTATGCTGTAAGTACTTAACTCTTTATAGCCCACACTAAAAGGGGTTTTGTCAGACATGATTTTGCTTGAAGTCTGTTTCTAAGAACTTGTCAATATTAAGTAAGGATTTTCTGTATATACCTTACTCTCACCAGTATTATGGTGACGTATATACTGATTTTCTTCTGAAAGAAAAATTTTATAACCATCATTAATCTTTCAGGGGGAAAAATGCATATATGTCTCCAAAATCTTCAGGAGTCAGATTGCTTCTTCAGTTTATAATAGGACACTTAAGTTAGAAGCCTCAACTTCTTTAGCTAATTAGAGTTATGTGAGGTCCCTAGACATGCTACCTGCTGTGTATTTTTTTACAACAAGGAGCTTGATTTTCTGTATGTAAAACAACCATCTGTTTCACAGAAAGTAGAAGAAACAGTGGAAAGCCTAGTAGAGATAGAATGTTTTGTACTGAATTTGGAAAACTTTTCTAAAATTGTGGATTTTTTAAGACACTTAGAAATGTAAAAAAAAAATAATAATAATAACTCATAACCAACCAGCAGCTGAAGAAATGAAGCATTGCAAATGTGACAGAAGCACTCTGTTCCCACCCGTCTTGCTGCTGCTGGAGCACAGTACTACCCTAAATGTGGCGCTTGTCGTTGGAAACCTAGTTTTCTCATGTGTCCAGTGAAACAGTGAGGAATGTGAATTTGATACTGAATTGCCCTGGAGCCCCTCTAAACAGGATATTATGGTTCTAATGTCTCAAAATGTAACTATACTTAGAAAGACTGAGACCAAGACCTGTTGAGATCTCAGCTCTCAAACTGTCTCTAACATTTGCGTTCATAGAAAATGGAAGCTTTCAGCCCATAAGACCATAACCAAAGCAGCTTACCCTAATTAGAAGAAACAAATTCCTAGGGAAAAACTAGCCATCTTTAGGATGAAAGACTGGAAAGCCAAGCTCAGTTACCACAGGGAGGCGGAAGCCTTTGCCGTGGGTGCCCGTGAGGCATGTGAGGGTGCCCGGCCAGGACAGCCAGCGGCGCTGGGCCACGCCAGCAGCCGCAGGGCTTGCGCTGGCCATCTGGCCCGCGGTCAGCCTGCAGGGGGCCGGTGAAACTCTGAAGTCGAGGCTAAGAGATCCCAGATGTGTAAAGCCTGGCCACTCGCTGTGCTGCACTGGCAGGTGCTGCGGGGCCCGTGGACAGAAGTAAGCGGGAGCTCGCTGTTTCACTGACCCTCCACAGGACACATGTGAGCCCCGCAGCTTTTAAAATCAAATTGTTGTCTGTCTGCAGAGAGAGGTTTTATAAATACTGCTCTAACACTTTTGATGATTCAGCCCATGAAATTAGGATTTAAAAATACAACTGTGAAATATGTATGAAAACATCAGTTTAAAAATAAAATATTTCATTATTGAGAATGTTCTAATTATATAGAAATGAGCAGTGAGTACATTGACTTCTGTGCTTTTAAATCAGGGTGGTTTGTTTTGTTTTGTTTTTCAAAAAGAAACACTTTTTGTTTGCCAACTGTTTGGCTTCCTAATTAATGGCAGTAGACAGACCCTCCGAGTCCTTAGAGAGCTGCAGTGGGTGTGAGCACCGGTCCCACTGACTGCAGCCAGGAGGAGACCAGGGGCCACATCGTTCCTGTTCCTTCAGAAGCAGCACTGTCAGGAGCCAGAGACACTGTAAGGGCTGCTGAAGATTGGGCAAGGTCTGTCTCAGCCAGAGGACCATGGCAGGGTAGACTATCTTAATTTTTTAATAGACTTTATATTTTAGAGTAGCTCTTCATTCATAGCAATAATGAGCAGGTGATACAGGGACTTCCCATATACTCTCTGCCTCCAGTGAGAGAGTGTATGTCTCCGCATCTCCCACCAAAGTGGTACATTTTTTTCTCTCCTCCTGCCCCTTTTTTCCAGGAGGAGGGGAAGAGAAGGAGAAAGGGAAACATCAAATGGATGCTTTTCGTACACACACTTACTGGGGTCCAAACCCACAACCCAGGCATGTGCCCTGACCAGGAATCAAACTGTCAACCTTCTGGTTTGTGGGATGATGCCCAAACCACTGAGCCACAAGTGCCAGGGCAAAGTGGTACATTTCTTACAGTTGATGAACCTGCACTGATACATCATCACCCCAAAGTTCATGGTTTACATTAGGTTTCACTCTTGGTGTTGAACTATGAGTTTAGACAAATGTATAATGACCTGTAGCCACCATTATAGTTTCATTCAGAATAGTTTCACTGCCCTAAAAATCCTCTGCTCTCTGCCTGTTCATCTCTCCCTGTCCCTTAACCCCTGTCAACCCCCGACCTTTTTACTGTCTCCGTAGTTTTTGCCTTATCCTGAATGTCATATAGTACACAGCCTTTTCAGATGGGCTTCTTGCACTTGGCAATATGCATTTGAGTTTCCTCCATGTCTTTTAGATGACCTTAATTGTGACCTAGTCAAGTTTTGACCAAGTCCCTGCACACTGTAGTTTGAAGTTCTGCTATAGAGAAAGGATCTCAGGATGTAACTGATCCTAAGAAAGGAGACTGTTCTTGACATATCACTCAAAGTGTCTACTTTTAAAAATGCTGGCCAGCTTAGACGTAGGTGTTCCTAAGCCTTGGATCCTTTGCAAGATTCCACTAAACTTTAAATGGATTTTTAAATCAGTTGGCAAGAGGTAGGGTAGGATGCACAAAAGGGAAGAAATGCTGCTTTTAAGTGGTTATTCTGGATCTAGCCCAATAATTTTGAGTCTGTCTTCAATCATCTGATCTTAACCCAAATTTTCTGTTAATTGCTTACCTCCATCTAGACTGCAGATGATTCTGTAAAAATAACACACCCTCCACCCCCTGCACACCTGCTGCTCTGCAGCAGCGCTGATTCAGGCCAATACACAGAAGGAATTCCTGGGGCAAAGCGGCAATCCACAAGGGTTTTACTGAAGGAGAAAGTGGCCTATTGCATTTAAGTATATTGAATTAAGAACAGTAACAGGGGTACCCATTTAAATAGTTTATAAATTTCTCTTCTGGAATAGACTCCATGGAAACCTTAGATTTTAGATCTGTAGATTAAAAGCATGGTTTTAGTTCTTAACTTTTACCTGCCTTCTTCTCACAGCCTTCTAAACTGTTCCCTCCAAAGTCACTAATAAACTAAGGTGTTAGTTTCCTGTGGCTACTGTAATAGAGCACCACAAACAACAGACGTTTACTGTCTCACAGTTCTGGCAGCTAGAAGTCCAAAATCAAGGTGTCAGCAGGGCTGGTTCCTGCTGAGGGCCTCGAAGGAGAATCTGTCCTTGCCTCTCTCCTGGCTTCTGGTAGTCTCAAGAATTGTATGGCCAGTAGGTGGCATCCTCCCTGGGTCTTCACCTGTCCTTTTCTCTACACGTCTGTCTGTGTGTCCAAATTTTCCCTTTTCATAAGGACACAAGTCACATTGGACTCTGGGGCCCATCCTAGTGACCTCATCTTAACTTCATCTACAAAGACCCTATTTCCAAAAAGGTTAGATCTGTAGGTACCAGCAATTAGGGCTCTGGCATCCTCTTGGGGCACATAATTCAAACCATAACAGCTACTATTGCCTACTGTAGTGTCATCATCCAGTACCTCATTAGCAGATTATCCACAAATCTCTGCATCCAGCCGTGGTCCAAACCCGTCCATTCAGATGGCCCATTGGGACCTCAGACCCAATAGGTCCTAAGTCAAACTCATCGTCTCAGTGCATCCCCTCCTGTCCCTATCAGGCGTTCTCTCTCCAGCTTATTTGAAGGCATCAGCCCACTGGACGTGGCCCTTAACCTCTTTGAGCCCCAGTTTCTTCATCTGCAAAATTAAGATTAAAAATTTCAGAGGAAAGTTATAATTAGAGTACTGTATGTTCAGACATTTTATATTCATACATAATACCGCTTTTGACTCTTGAGGCTCGCGTACCCCTTACATCTGGTCCTTGTTAAGTCCTGCGTTTTCTGCTCCTGCGTGTGTGTCTCCTCATGGTGCTCACTGGCTGCCACTGTCCTAGTTCATCCACTGGCCTTTGGAACAACTTCTGGCTCATCTCTCGTTTTCCTTTACGCCATCACACTGTCACTCTAGTTAATAACTAAAAAGTACTCACGAGCGTATCATTTTTTTTACAAATGCCTCCCCTCTCTTTAGGATTTCTGCAAATGTCTAACTTCTTTTTTAAGGTTCTGCCATCTGACCCTAAACAGACTCATCTTCCTCAGTGAGTATTTGCTGAGCATGTATGTTGGGTGGGGCCTCTGCTAGGCCCTGTGGGTATTCTAAGAATAGGATATGACCGAGCCTCAAGAGGCATGGATGAGTAGGATCATAGGAATAACAGAATGTTAAATTGTGGTGAGTTTACGATAGATGTTTGGTTTTACAGGTCCCATTAGAGAGAGAGAATGACACCTAACAGTGTACCTAGGGCAGAGAGAATATTCAGGAAAGACTTTACACAGAGGCAAAATTAAAGCTAAAGTTTATTTATTGAGGACTTATTTTGTGCCAGGCACTATTCTAAGTGCTTTCCATCTATTTGAATAAGATAGATACTGTTACTGTTCCCAATTTGCAGACAAGGAAACAGACCAGAGACTTTAAATCATTCACTCAGTCAGTGAGCTGTTCAGTTCCCTCTGCAGGATCTGAAAAAGCCATTTTCTTAACCATTAAGCTGTACTGCTCTCAATCTAAAGTGATAAAGAGGCTACGAACAGGGAGAAGTATGCAGAATGCTGAAGGACAGGCTGAAGACTATCAGATTGCACGGAGACATGAAAGTCCACGCATGGTTAAGGAGTGTCGATCAGAGGAGGGTGGCTAGAATGTATCGTCCCGAAATAGGATTCCCAGAACATGCACAGGCCTCTGGATGCTCTTATTGTGGGTGCTTTTTTAAGTGACAGACTCCTCTCTTATTAAAAGTCTGTCGCTTGTTCTCTGCTCCCGGAGACATGATTCCTTCTTGTTGCCACGTCTCCCTCCAGCCACCTTCCTGATTATGGCTTCATCTCCATTCTCCGGCCTCATGATCTATTGTTCTCTCTTAACCTATTTCTTACCACTCATGCATCCCTCTTTCATGCCATCTAGTCGTCTGGAGTATATTTACTTTCTTTCAAAAAAGAGAGAGATGCTTTCACTAATAACACACTCAAGTGCTGGTAGCTTCAGACCGGAAGACTAACACAGCACAGTCTTTGGAACAGTTTCCTCAGGTCTTTTACCTCCCGGGTATCAAGATGAACAGATGTTTCCAGTGATCCATTGAAAACTCCCTCCCAAAACTGCCCTAACAAATGGCCTATTTACCACCCACCTGGTAGAGGAGGCCTCAAAAGAACTGCCTCTAGGTTGGGCTGGCCCCACTGGTATTCATTTGTCCCTGCCAAGTGTTGGCCCAGCCTCTTTCACCAAGTGCCAAAACATGCAGATGCTAATACGAAACAGTGCTCCCTGTCTGCCTGCCTTCACCGCCAGCGTCAGGTAGATTGGTGTTCCGACACGACATCCTAGCCCCACAAAGTAGGGAGGGTCCGAAATCTAAGAAAATACAATTCAATGCACAGCAAAACTCACACCCTAAATTGTGATGTTATCAACGTACAGTGTCCCTTGCACAGCATGGGGGTTGGGGGCACCAGCCCCCCCAGTGTAGTCTAAAATTCACACATAACTTGACTCCCCCAAAACTCAACTACTAATAAATTAGTAGTCTAATGTTGACCGGAAGCCTTACCAGTAACAAAAACAGTCAGTTAATACATATTTGGAGTGCTATCTGTGTTATATACATATTCTTATAGTAAAGTATGCTAGAGAAAAGAAAATGTATTAAGAAAATCGTAAGAAAATGCATTAACAGTACTATACGGTATTTAATACTACTTTAGTTTTGATACTACTTTAGTTTGTCACCTGTTCACAAAATGCACCATCTGTCTCTTAGTACCTACATCACTATTGTCTTATATAATACAAAACACTGTAGATGTTATACATGTTACTAATGCCCTAGGCATTAAAAATGGAAAGATAATGCAAAAAGCAAATTCATACTTATTTACAGGTATAATGGTTCATGCATTGATAACAAAGGAATGGTACGATTGGTTTATGGTAGCCTAATGTAATCAGTATGATTGCTTCACAATAGTAAGGAACTCTCCAAACATTTTTCCAGTATATTTACTGGAGAAAATCCATGTATAAGTAGACCCACGTTGCAGTTCCAACCCACGTTGTTCGCTGTATTTGCTGAGTGTGGTGTTGCAGTTTCGGTTTCACTTGCAGAATGGAAAACAGACACAAAGCTTGAAACCCCACAGCAACTCACTTAAAGTGCGATTGGGCACCCCAGCTCCAGTACAGCAGCAAATCATCGATTGCTCTAGCCACTGAAATATGAGAGAATAATTTTTCCTTTTTTTATAAATATTAGCTATTCAGGTTTCATAAGAGACTCATGGATGTTACATATTTCTAAATGTTCATTTAGATTTCGCATGGTACATATACTATAGTTTGGATTCTGAACTTGGAAGTAGAAACTTAGACTAGAGAGCCCAAACTTTTAGATTTTCCTTTTTAAGCACTCTTTTAGAATATAGTAAATTCTCACGTAATATTGTTTATAGGCTCTGAGTCTTGAAGTGAAACGACATCTAATGAAACCATGCTACCACAGGCTAATCGATATAAACTAATGAGGTACCTATGGCATCTCACCAGTAGTACAAAGAAATAACACTATTTGAAGTCCTGCTATATAGGGAAATTGTGTGATTGCAATTCAGGAGCTGAGAGATGATTCACATGCTCAGTGGCTTAATATATAGACATTGCTTTCATTACCCAGTTGAATTATCCAGTTCGATTAGAATGACTAACTTTAGAAAATGACTGACCCTTATGGCCAGAATTCGCACATACTGTGTTATTTGCTAAGTGGGCTACTATGATTCATTTTAAATTTACAAGCATAGCCCCAGATTAACTAGAAGGAAAATAGCTGGTTTGCAGTGTTGATAAAGTAGCAAGATTCGGGAGAAAAGAACCTGAGCTTTTCTTTTGTCTTGAAAATTTGTTCTTATTAAAGTGATTTTAAAGTATTTATTTACAGATTGTGAACCACACAGATGTTTATTTCTTACTGTTCTTTTTCTAATACTTTGCTGATGTTTTTCTGCATAGTTGCCCTGGGACCAGAAAGGAGAAAATCTGACTCGGGAGTTATGTTGCCTACACTCAGGGTATCCCTTATCCAAGACATGAGGTATTTGTTCTGTGTGCTAGCATATGTTGAAAACTTTGAAATAGTAATGGCTTTCGCTTAAATTGCTCAAATGATTTTGTCTATGTATTTTTTGCATATGTATTCTTAAAAAAATTTTTTTTAAACCTTGTTTTACTTTCGTACTATATTTTTTTTGACATGAAATCCAAAGGGAAAATGCCACTGAGAAGAATTTTAAAGCATCCTTAAATTATTATACCATTTTTTGTTCAGTTTTTTTTAAGGTTTTATTTATTTTTTATAGAGAGAGGGGGAGGGAGGAGGAAAAGAGAGGAAGAGAAACATCGATCAGTTGCCTCTCACATACCATCAACCAGAGACCTGGCCCACAGCCCAGGCATGTGCCCTGACAGGGTATCGAACCTGTGATCTTTCACTTTGTGGCACAATGCCCAACCCACCGAGCCACACCAGTTGGAGCTTTTTGTTCAGTGTTTTAAAACCTCGTTAAGTACCTGCTACCCACTGACACACTTCAAAAAAAATAATCCGCAAATAATAACAGATTACTTGGCAGAAAAACTGATGTCAAGTAGATTTTATTTGAAGCAAATGCAAATATGAGAATTATCACTTCAACTACTGGTCTTAGAAATCATTAGACAGCATCAGGATATCTAACAAGATTTATTGGCCCTGACTAATGTGGCTCAGTGGGTTGGGCGTCGTCCCTCAAACCAAAAGGTCACCGGTTTGATCCTATCAGGGCACATACCTGGGTTGCAGGCCAGGTTCCTTGTTGGGGTTATGCAAGAGGCAGCCGGCCAATTGATGTTTCCCTCCT
Organism: Glossophaga mutica; assembly: GCA_039655065.1. Classification (NCBI taxonomy): domain Eukaryota; kingdom Metazoa; phylum Chordata; class Mammalia; order Chiroptera; family Phyllostomidae; genus Glossophaga; species Glossophaga mutica. Next base: position 39,084,687 of record CM077304.1, on the reverse strand, counting down.
CTCTTTCTCCCTCCCTTCCCCTCTCTAAAAATAAATAAAATCTTTAAAAAAAATTTATTGAATGAGGAAGGCAGAGGCTTTTTTCTTTTAAACATTTCAGGTACAATACTTAGCTCTTTAAATATGTGGATTCGAAGTGGATGTTATAACACTTGTAATTTTTATGGTTTTTTGCTTTATGAACATTGAGATACTAACGGTTAATGTTTGACTTGTCAGCCATCGCAGCTGAGCAGCGTGACTGTGAGGAGTGGCAGCGTGTGCGGTGGTGGCACATCTGGCTTCCCCACTGGCCGGCTCTGTGACCTCAGGCAGTTTTGTAACTCCTCTTTCCCTCAACTTCCCCTTTCTCAGACAGAGATTTAAAAAGTTGCCTTATAGGAGTGCAATAAGAATGAAATGAAGGAGCATATTGTTGTTAAAAGTTTCAAGAAGTATTTAACTCATAGTAAGAGCTCAGTAAATGTTGGTTTTTGTTATCTGAGGCAGTTTACATACTTACATCTTAAAAGTCATTATTCCTTGGTAGATGAAATGTCTTTGTCCTTAGGTGGCTTATGATTCCTTTTGATGGTCAGCATAATAGGAATAGTTGTAACTCTGAGGAGAAAATAATCTCCAGCTTTTTAAACAGAAGCTTAAAAAAACAGTTTGGTTATATAAGATGTTAACATTAAGGGAACCTGGGTTTACAACACTCTATATTGCTTTTGCAACATTTTTATAAGTAAATTATTTCAAAATAAAACATGTTTAACCAGGCCTGGTACAAAGCAAATGTATAAAGGCTGTTATTACTGTAGCTACTCGAGGGTAGACAGCTCTTCGTTACCTAGGGACAAGCAGGCACAAATCTCGGTGCAGCCAGTGCTCACATGCTCCACTGAATGTCAGATGAATGAGCTGTGACTTGTCTAGCCCAAGCCCCTACATTTTCTCAGCTGTATTACATCATGGTCCCCACGTTTCTGTGCTTGCCTTACTGTAATCTAGCCTCCCAGTGTGTACTATGGTGAACTTAGAATGAAGTCCAGATCACTTGCCCTGGCTGGCAATAGTGTGTGGGCGCACATCAGCCTAAGATACAGTTTAGTGTAATCTTGGATAATCTATATTGGCTCAGGACACGCAACTAAAATATTGATGTTCCGTGATTTCTCACTTAAAGGTTAACTTTGGCTTTTAATTTTCAGACTCTGTTCTATTAAAAAAAAAAAAATCTGAGAGACCCCGTGAGAATTCTGAAGTGATGTTTTGGCCAAATGATAGATGCTTTTAATAAAAACTTGGTTGGTTGGTTACTTTCAGATGTTGTTTAGTAAGGTAGAAAGGTGTGATGCTCAGAAAAGACAAGCTGACTTCCCAGGGTTTTTCCCCTAACATTTTATTATAGAAAAATTTAAATGCAGCAAAGTCAGCCCTGGCTGGTGTGACTCAGTGGATTGAGCATCAGCCTGCAGACTGAAAGGTTGCCGGTTCAATTCACAGGGCACATGCCTGGGTTGCAGGCCAGTTGGGGACTTGAGAGAGGCAACTGATCTCTGTTTCTCTCTCTCTCTTTCTTGCTCCTTTCTCCTCTCTCTAAAAATAAATCAATAAAATTTTTAAAAAATAAAAAAGATTCTACTATAAACACATCTATATACCCATCCCCTAGGTTCCACCATTTATATTTTTCTATGGCCTTTTAAAAAGTTGTGGTAAAAACACACACACAACACACCATAATATTTACCACTTGAATCATTTTTATGTGTACAGTCAGTGGCATTTGCACTGTTGTATGACCATTGCCCCTGTCCACCTCCAGAACTCCCTTGTCACTGTAGACTGAAACTCTGCGCATTTAAACAACAGCTCCCCATTCTCTCCCCGTCCGCAAGCATCTGGTAACCACTACTCAATTTTCTGTCTCTATGGATTTGGCTATTCTAGCTATCTCGTGTAGGAAGAATCATGCCTTTTGCATCTGGTTTATTTTACTTAGCGTAATGTTACTGAGGTTCACCCGTGTTCTAGCGTGTATCAGAATTTCCTTCCTTTTTAAGGCTGAATAGTACCCCATTGTATGTGCATGCCACATTTCGTTATCCATTTGTCTGTCAGTGGACATTCGAGTTGTTTCCACCTTTTGGCTGTTGTGAAGAATGCTGATGTGAATGTGAGTGTTTCAGTCCCTGCCTCAGTTCTTTTCTGTGTATACCCAGAAGTGGAATTGCTTGACCATACAGTTATTCTATTTTTAATTTTTTGAGGAACCATCATACTATTTTCTACAGTGGCTGTGCCATTTTACATTCCCACAAGCAGTGCACAAAGTGTTAAGTTTCTCCACATCCTCACCAATACTTGTTATCTTCTGGGTTTGGTTTAGTTTTATTCTGTTTTTTTTTGTTTGTTTGTTTGTTTTAGTTTTGAATGGTAGCCGTCCTAATGGGTAGGGCTTCCAGTTTCTCTTGGCATACAAAGCTGTAGGTCTTTATGGACCCCTGTAATTAGAGTCTTCAGCTTTGTAAGCTCAGTACCAATTCATTAGTGAACCAAAATGTAATTAGACTCTAAGGTACTGACTCTTACTAACCCAACAGACTTACTTAGATACCTAAGAGAGATGGGAAAATAACGGGCCGGGTTTTGGTTATCCATCTACTCATGTCTAGTTGCCATGACCAGGTACGGGTGCGGTCACAGGAATCCAGTGAACCAATTTATTATTTCCTGACCCAGACGACTTGATATTCTTGTGCTGATACGGGCAGGGCCTGCCTGGAAGCTAGATTAAAATCGGAAGGCTTCCTGTGCGCAGCAGCAGAGCTGTGGAAGCCTGGCCATCTGGCTCCGCACCAGTGATCGCAGTGCTCATGGGACTGAGGTTGCCTCTGAAAAGCCCTGCGGACACGCTGCCCGTAGTTGTTGCTCCCTTTTCTTGGCTCCCTTCTGCCTTTTTAAGATGACTTTTTATACAGTGCATTGTTGTTCTTCTTCCTGATATGTTTGCTTTAGAGTTTAACTCTCAGTGGACAGGCTTATTTCCCTATTTCCAAATTCCTGGCTAGTACTTCATTGTAATTCCCAGTTGCTACCTAGATAGTTTATGTAGTAGATTTGCCCTTGAAGAAAAACACCCAAGTAATATTCTAAACTCTGATTTCTTTAAATCTGGACAATCAAACAAAAACTTATTTTCTAAAGATTAGGTAGTATATCTCCCTGAGCCTGTGCTCTCTTTTGGGCACACACCTGTACATTACTTCATGTCTTCCCACGTTTATTTCTTAAGTCAAATAGGTGGGCAGTTTAGGGACTTTGAGGTCTCACTGTTGTCCAGGGTCTTAGCCCCAGACTGTTTGGCAGATATAGTGAGTCCGGGACAGACACGTCTAGAGGCTATCATCCCCTTTGTGCTAGTGTCTCAGGCTAATTCCCCAGACCTTTGTAGTTGCCAAGTATCACCACACTGTCAGTTATAGAATGATTTTTTGTTCCAAAGAGAAAGGCTCAGGACAGGCAATAACTACAGATTATCTACGTATAGAAGAGGAGTATTATCATGGCATTACCATTAGTACCAGTTTCTTCCCTGAGTAGCTATGCACATAGCATCTAGCTGTTGAAACTTTTATATATATATATTTTAATCCTCACCCAAGGATAAGTTTATTGATTTTAGAGAGAAAAGAAGGGGGGCGGGGGAGAGATAAACATTGATCAGTTGATTCCTATATATGCCCCACCTAGGTAGGTATATGCCCTGACCTGGGATCGAACCCGCTGAGCCACCTGATGCTCCAACCAACTGAGCCACCTGGCCAGGGCAGAGTCTTTTATTCTTAATGGCAAAATATATACTGATGCGGGGCATTGAAGAACACTATGTGATCTAGGACATGGTGTGTACTATAGCCTAAGTACAGATAATCTGAATATGTAACAAATGAACAGGATGTGGGTAAACCCTAGAAATATTCTATCTACATTTAAAGATGGGAATAAATTCCTTCAGAGTAAATGGGCAAGTCACTTTATCTTTTTATAAATAATGTATACCTGTGTGCTCATGAGTAACTAGTTTTATTCTACACTAAAATCGAGTGGTCATAAGTGATTTTGTTACCTTTGGGAAGGAATAGTCTGAGGAATTTATATGACTGTAGAGGATATGAGCTTATAGTAAAATTGGTTAATTTTTTTATTCTCTAATAAATATTACTGGGTTTCACTGGCAATACAGTAAAATAAGCACCAGATTTGGACTCAGAAAACATAGATTCAAATTTATATAAGTGCTGCCAATCTTACAAATCATTCAGTTTGGGAAAACAGAAGCTCATTCAAATTGGCTTCAGCAAAGACAGAGATTTTTTGGAGCTATGTGAGGGCAGCTTCCAGAATCCTAGACCAAGAACTGTGGCTGGAATGGAAACAGTCTCTGTCTGTCTCACAGGAAGCTAATCCCCTCTCCTCCTCCCTTCCCCACCCTTCCCTTCCTTTTCTGCTTTATTGTGCACAGGCTCGCCCAGGCCCTGGCTTTAACAGCCTTTCTTATTTTAGGTATTCGATAAAAGCTAACTTGGTTTTCCAGCGTACTAATTCGCAGTTTTCTGAGAAAAAAACCCTGATTGCTCCACTTAGATGGGACATGTACCTCTTACCCCATCAGTTATTGCTGAGGGATTAGGAGCATGGGCCCTGGGACACGGTGGGGCCTGCAGTTTGCTTCTCCAAGAACATGAGCACCAGGAAGAAGTGATGGGTAGAAAATGGGTAGCTCCTCTAGAATAATACTTATTTTATTATCTGTGGCCTTGGGCGGGTCACTGAGTCTGAAAGAGTCTCAGTGTTCTGATCTTTACAGTGAAACAATGATGATCTCCCTCTCACTAGTTATTGTGATGATCCAATTAGACAAGGTACACAAAAACTCTTCTAAATTAGAAAGCTTTGTATCAGGGTTAAAAAATAAACCAAGTAGATTTCTTTAAACCACACCATGTATGTTTTTCCGTGAATTAGCAGGCTTTATTTTGGAAGTCATACTCATATAATATTATGCTGAATGCCATTATAATTACCTATAATAAATTATTCCAACTAAAAACAGATCAAAATTGTATAACTACACAGAAAAATGTTCAATACTAGATTTGGATTAAAGTTTAATAACACAACACATATAAATTGTTTTAAAGCATAGAATTAGCCTTAGCTGGTGTGGCTCAGTGGATTGAGTGCCAGCCAGCCTGCAAACCGAAAGGTTGCTAATTCAATTCCTGGTCAGGACAAATGCTTGGGTTGCGGTCTGGGTCCCTAGTTGGGAGCCTGGGAGAGACAACAATGTATCTCTCACACATTGATGTTTCTATCCCTCTTTTTCTCTCTGCCTTCCTCTCTAAAAATAAATAAATAGAATCTTTTTTAAAAAGCATAGAATTAAATATTGATATACAAAGCAACAGATTTTTTGAGCTCCTAATAAGTGCTTGGTCTTACAGGATACAAAGAAGGATGCAGGGCTGCTAAGAAGGATTGAATCCTTGCTCTCAGGGAACCTGGTGGGCTGAGAAAAAAATGTATATCAAGAGAAAATGATAAGAGTACTAGGCAGTGCATGGTAACTGTAAGTTAGTCTACAGAATTTCATAAGCTAGAGAGGTCATTGAAGGCTGTCATGGTCAAGGAAAGCTTTTCAGAAGAAGGTAGAATTCCAACACGAATAGACTCTAACCTGGAAGGCAGTGGAGAGGAAGTGCGGTTAAGTAATGGAATGCAGTCTTACAAGTCAACTGCCTAGAATGTGCTGTTTTCAGTGGGAAGAAATATTGAGACCAAGGAGGAGTGAGCAGTTCAGCCTATATCCTGTGAGCTTTACAAGGTTCTGGAATAAAGGAATTTCATTAAGGAGGCGATATTTTAGGCAGAGTAATTTCCCTGGTGACAGTGAACATGAAGGGCTAGAGGAGGGGGATCTGGTGCCTTCATCTCCCCAATCTCCTCCCGAGAAAAACTAGCACAAATGTTTTTTATGGTGGGAATGCCGATCACCACCTAAATAAAACAGGTTTCAATTTATGAGGTCCAGTTCTTCCCATTGTCCTCAAACGTGATTGTTTTTCAAATCACAGTTGTTTTCCACTTTGTCATTCTTCACCTCCTACCATGTGTCCAGATACTTGTTTAAGATCAGCTGATAAAACTAGTTTCAGAAGATTTTACTGTTTTAGAATAGGAAGGACACATAGGGGAAAATTATACAACATAAGTACTTAACCCTCGTATAGATTTGTTTTCAGTGAATTCACTTTGAATCCACTTGGTGTTCCTGGATCATGTCCGCTCCAGCCTGGCAGAGCCAGACTGTCGGCAGGGTTGAGGGGCAGCCCATGCTGCTCGATGGGCTCACACTTGGGTTGCCAAGTGCCTCGCCACTGCCACTGCCACCAGTGAGAACCAGGGTGTAAGGGGGGCCTGCTTGTCACTCCGTTCATGACCATACGTAATGCTGTCAGCCCTTTAAAAGTGAAGTAAAACAAGTCTGTCGTAAATCTCACTCTGACTTGTTTTTATGCCACCTCTTCAGTGCGCCTGTGTGATGTGATGTAATGCTTTACATCTCGTTTTTCAAGAGTGATTATAAATCAGTACTGAGGAGTGAGGGCCTGAATCTTCAGATCCAAAGACTGAGAGGGAGGGAGAGAGGGAGGAAGGGAAGGAGAAAGAGAGAGAGGAAGGATGAAAGAGAAAGAATTATGTGAGTGTTTTGCAGAATAAGGGTGTTCCTTATTCTGAATGCTTAGAATCATCAGACAGAAGGTTTTATTGCAATATTTATTACAGCTAGGATGAGTCACTTTAGACAAAAAAAAAAAAAAAAAAAAAAATCAAAGAAGGAAAGGGTGGGTCACAATCACAGTAAGACCGCAGTGACTCCCTGGAGTGGATTTACACTTACTCCTCGCTTAGGCTTGCCTCCTGCCAGTCCCTTCTTCCCCTTTAGGGGGAAATCGACAGGGAAGATAAAGTCAGTCCTTCAGGGGACAGCATGGACTTCTGCATAGAATACTGATTTCCACATCTATCTAACACTTTTTAGGGATTTGGCCATATGCTATTTTTTTGTAGCCACATTATTTTCCAAGTGTTTCAAATTTTTAAAATGTGGAATTTATCAGTGCAATACAGCTTGTCTTCTTTTTTTTTTAAACTTTTTTTTTATATTTCATTTATTTATTTTTATTATTTATTTATTTATTTATCTTTAGAGGGGAAGGGAAGGAGAGAGGGAGAGAAACATCAATGTGCGGTTGCCTCTTGTATGTCCCCTGCTGGGAACTGGCCTGGCAACCCAGGCATGTGCCCTGACTGGGAATCGAACCGCGATCCTTTGGTTCGCAGGCCCGCGCTCAATCCACTGAGCTACACCAGCCAGGACAGCTTGTCTTCTGATGCCACAGAAAGTAAGATTTCATATTTTCCATGTGTCGTTAGGACTGCCTGCAAATAATTCAGTGAATTAAAGTTGTGGCAGATACTTAATTAAACTATAGAACAAATATCTTTAATAAAAACTTGAATATTCAGCCTGTTTATTTTCTTTTCCTGAGAGTCAGGAATAACCAGGTGACAGTTTACAGGTATCTGTGAGGCTGAAATAAGAACATAATAAAACCTGCAAGAATAAATGGGTATAAAATGCTCTATCTCAGGAGGCGGCCTGTCTGCCTGTGTTGTAACGGTGATTCTGACGTGGGACTAAATGGGTGGTTCAGGTGGAACCCGAACACACGTAAATCATCTGCGACTTGTTGCTTCCTTTAAGTATAAAAGAACTTACCTGTACAAAGTGCTGTAACCCTGTGTTCTTTTCCAGTTCAAGGTCATTCTTAGGATTTACGTCTTTTCTGTTGCTACTATTCTTTAGGCATATTCAAAACATGAGCGAGATCAAGACTGATGTTGGACGAGCTCGGGCGTGGATAAGACTGTCTCTAGAAAAGAAACTCTTGTCCCAGCATCTCAAGCAGTTGCTCTCTAACCAGCCTCTCACCAGGTAAGGGATTGCCTCTTGAGGCGTTTCTGTTTCTGTGACCTGTGTGCTTACAAAGCAAACTGCATAGGTTGACAAACTGTAGTTTAATTTGTCTTACGTAACGAGAGGTCTCGGGATGGGCAGTCCGCAGTGCCGTCATGGACGCAGGCTCTTTGTCCCTCCCCACTAGGCAGTCCACAGGATGTGCTGACCACCTTGGGGTCGCAAGAAGGCTGTTCTTGTAAAGTCAGTGAGTCAGAGGGTTTGACTGGTTTAAAATAAGTATTACCAGCAAATTGCTTCCCAGAAATTTTCAGTCCCACTCTCCGTCAGAATAGCTGGCCGTTCGTTGCCTCCCACACTTGTCACCAGTGGTCATCGCTTTCAAATCCCTGTTAGTGTGACAAACAAAATGGGTCCACGGGTGTTTTTCCTTCGTTACTGACCAGGTTAAAAATGTCAACTGTCTATATGTTCATTTTTGTGAATTGTCTGTTCTTTCCAGATTAGAGTTTCTACCCAGCTTGTGTAAGTGGAGGCGTTTACTTTTAATGGAAGACATAGTGAGAAACATACTATACTGTTGTTTTGTGCTTGTCTTGCTCTCTCCTAGGAAGCTTTATAAGCGTTATGCTTTCCTACGTTGCGAAGAAGAAAGAGAACAGTTTCTTTACCATCTCCTTTCCCTCAATGCTGTGGACTACTTCTGCTTTACCAGTGTGTTCACCACTATCAGTAAGTGTAGAGAATTGACTCTTAAGTGAAGAGTTGCTCCATAACTGATGGAATAAGAGTTCATATTTTTAAAAGTGACACACACCGTAGTACAGAGAGCTAGGCACTGGGATGCCCCCACCCCCACCCCATCTCCCTTAAAGAGTGGAGATTGGGCCCCAGCTGCTGATAGACAGCCCCCAGCCCCGGCCCTGTGGGGAGTGCCTCACCCGGGGGAGGCCTCCTGCCAGGGCCAGCCGGCCTCTCAGACTGATCAGAGGGCCGGCGCAGAACTCACCAGGGGATCTGCTGAGCACTTCGTTACAGCAGCGTCACGGCTCAACTTCTGGTCAGCCAGGCCTGCTCGCTTCCTCTCAGGTTGATCCCAGAAGCAACATTCTGCATGCTGGTTTCTGACCCAGCGTCTGCCTCCCGGTGCACTCAGTCCGCAATAGGAGATGGGGTGGACGTGAAAAGGAGTGCTTTACTAAACGGTAATCTTATATCTTATCCAAAATGCATAAATTCAAAGAATCAGTGTATGATACAAATAAACTTCTATAACCGAGCATCATTAAACTCTGATGATTCACAAAGACTTCGGGATCTTGATGGACAGTGTAGGTCCACAGAGGGAGGAATGCTGATTGGAGATGGGTTAATTAAATTAAAGGATTTAGTCTCTTCCCCATTACTAATTCTTATTAGCAGTAGGTCCCCTTCCTTGGTTTAGAGAATTTTTACTTGTGTCAGTTTGGAGTTGTGTTCAGCTGCAAGTTCCCAAAACTTGCAGAACATTGGTTTAAGCAAATTAGTAGTTTTATTTTTCTTACATAACAAGAAGTCTTGAGGTAGGCAGCCAGCAGTCAGAACGCAGGCTCTTTGTCCCTCTCCTCCTGGATAACCCTTGTGGTCACAAGGTGACTTTTCTCAGTCCACCCTCCAGTGGGGAGAGGGAAGGAATGCCAAGGAAAAAGGTCAGAATCTGTGCTAGAAATGATAACTTTCCAAGAAATAGCAGTGAACAGCACTAACATTTCAAGGGCCAGAACTATGTAGGTTTTGTGTTTTCCAGTCTCTGGCGCAGGCAAACAAGGAAAATTGGAGTAGAAATGGTTATTGGGCCAACCCATAATATCTGTCAAGCTACTGTTAGCTTATTAGTTTATTGCAGGTATGAGAAGCTAAAATGTCATATACAGTTTTGAAAGAGAAGAAGTAGTTAGGACTCTTAAGATTTTCCTTATCAGTATGGTTGGACCTGGAGAACATTATGCTAAGTGAAATAAGCCAGTCAGAGAATGACGAATACCATATGATCTCACTCATATGTGGAATCTAATGAACGAACTGAACTAATAAGCAAAACAGAGACAGACTCACGGAGGGAGAGCAGATGACAGCTAGTTGGGAGGGAGGTTGCGGGGTAGGGATTGAGCGAAAAGGAGAAACGACTCGTGGACAGCAGTGTGGTGATTGCTGGGGGGACTGGAGTATAGGGGTCTGAATGGTAATGGAAAAAATATATAATAAAGATTAAATAAACAAAAGGTCCTCCTTATATCTGCAGTTTCTCTTTGTGTAAGAAACTCAGTTTGAGGAACTGAGATGCTTCATAAAACACATGCTCAGAGTTTAGGTAATATTACTGTTATACTTGAAGAAATCACTGTTGTGCATCCGTGGGCCCTTTGCAGGCGCAGAACTGCCGGCCCTAATAGGCCTCTTCTGCAGCCTTTCTAGTCCTGTCCGTGAAAGAAACTACAGAGGCCTGTGGCACCTAAAATAGTCTTGCACAAACCCCTTCTGCTTTCAATTTTGAAACCATTTGATTCTTGTGATTACTAAACCATGAAAGTATAGTGTTTCCTCTGATACCTTCCTTTCCTTCAGCACCTCCCCCCCCAAAAAAAGGCAGAAAGGGAGGTTATTACCTCAACATAAAGACAGTGCCTACATGAAATTAGGGAAATGAACCATTTCTCCCGTTCATTTTCCTCATCGATGAACGCACTGGACCGCAGCCCCTGCTGTGGGGCGGTGTCTGGGCACCTTGTCCAGTACATGTTTCCATCCTACCTGTAGTGCTTTCAAGGAGGAGCTTCCAACATGCCCTCTTGGAGCTAGCCAGGTGAGCAGAAATCACAAGAATACCAACAAAAAATATTCTACTCTGCTTTTTAAAAAAGAAAATATATGATCCTAAAGGAGAAAAATGCTACTGTGTTTGAGCCATCCCCACTTGTTGAAGGAAAATGGAGGGAGGGTTGTAGTGTCGAACTGTATCTGCATTTGGGCAAATGACAGTGGAAGCACAGTGACATCTAGTGGCGTGCCTTCGAAGAGCCTTCAGGAGAACTGCTTTCACGCAGCTCTCTTCCCAGGTCTTGGCTCTTTTCCTGGGGCCCCTCCATGAGTCACCTTAACAGCTTCCAAGTTGTGTCCAGAATGGAGGTGCCCCCTGGTGTTATTCTTGGCTTTGCATCCTGAGCTGTAAAATTGGGATGGGAAACTTCGGAAGTACAGCGCTTTGGAGCATTGCCCAAGACAGTCAGCCCCAAGGGATAGTCATCCACCCCTTTTTCATATGAAACTCCACAGGAACTTTGCTCATTTGTACTCAATCTTGTAAAAAATTAATAAAAATGTTGAAACAACGAAAATGTTATATAGCACCATTAGTGTTTGTGCCCTCAGGTGTTCTGGGGCTGCGGCCTGAGATTGTTTACACCTGTGGTGGTGATGGACATCACCGTGGTGGCAGTCACACCATGCACACGTGTGCTGCACACATGCCCTGCACACCGGTGACGTATACACTGGGAGACCACCACAAGTGTCGGGACTTAAGACCTACAAACGGGGCCTCGTTTTCTAGACTGGGAGAGGTTGTGATCTCATCTTTTTGTCTAAGTCCATCTCGATGGGTGATAAAAAGTGAATTATCTCTGAAAGCAAACAGAGTTCTTAATACCGATTGGTTATCGGGAGAACTTTATTGTAATTTTTTATTAATTTCAGCATTTTTCTCCCAGTGATTCCATATAGGTCAGTGATCATCCCCATCAAAAAGCTGAGCAACGCGATCATCACGTCGAACCCCTGGGTCTGTGTGTCAGGGGAGCTAGGAGACACAGGAGTAATGCAGATCCCAAAAAACCTCCTTGAAATGACTTTTGAGGTAGGTTCAGCTTATGCCCTTCTTAGCAGAGAGTGTCATGTGTAATTCTACGCAAGGATTCCAGTTGCACGATTTCCTTTTTCCTTAAGTTGGATAATATAAAGGAACATGCAGGCATACAGGATCATTTTTGTGATTATATTCCTAAAGTTTGTCATGAACACGCAAATTTATTTTGTATTTTTGTTATTATTTTCATTGTTAAGCTCTGTTTTTCTACTCATAATGGTGCACAGTGGGCCTTTTCTAGGTCCTGTTCCGTGATTTCCATGATACAAATGCCTTAGCACTAAATGTTTCCCCCACAGTGGTCTCTGCCTTACTGCAAAGTGCTCCCTTCCTGAGCGTGGCCAACAGGACAGGACAGGAGAGCTGACATCCATGCTTATGGCATTTAGACCACATGGTGACATTTCTGAAGCATTCCCGTGTGTTTAAGCGGGCATGCAGGTTGACCCTGGCCCGCTGGAGGAAGACAGTACCTGCTCTTGCTCCAGGAAGGCAGTGATCTAACCAGACGTCCCATTCGTATGTTCCATGCTGCCTAGGAACAGCACTTGCCACTCAGAACCCCATTTGGGCCATGTCTGTCCAGTGACCTCGCAGCCATCTGTATATAAAAGATGAAAACCCTTAGCCTCTCTTGGACTTCCAAGTAGGGAAACACATACACTGCCTTATAAGTCCCATCATTGCTGTTCCCAGACTCTGTCTCACATCCGCCTGCTTCTTTCCATCTCCGCAGCCCCCACTAGTTTAAGGCACCTCCTCCCTCACTTGAGTCGCTGTGGCGCCCTCTCACTGCGACACGAAGAAGTCAGGGGCCTTAAGGGCTCGTGGCCCTGATCTTCCCAGCCTTCCATAGGCACTTGGGGTCTGTGCTCTTTTATCAGAATTTAATCGGCATTTATTTTTACTATTCCTATTATCACTTTCTTGCCAGGAAAGATGTTGATAACTGCTTTTTTTTTTAACAGCTTCAAAGACCTCTAGTAGATGAAGTTTGAGGTCAGTTTCACCTTAGTATTTTATTAGAAACAGAAAAATAACTGTCAGTGATTTTTAATATCTGCAGTTGTTTTTCTGATTTCTCTGTAACTGAAACTAAATAGCATCCTTTTTCTGCTTCTTGGAATTCTTCTCATGCTTTAAGGCACAAGTTGCTGTCTGTGCAATGTTTCTGGGTTCCTCAGTTAGAAATCATCATTCCTTCCCAGTGCTCTTCTACCACCTGTTCACGTCTCTCATCTAGCACCTGTGCAGTCCCCTCATTAAGTAGCTAATGTCCATTTGCCTCCTCGCTCATCAGATGGGATACACTAGATGCAAATATGCTTCTCCGGGGCATAGCAGAGCACACGTCACGCAGAGTGCGTCCTCTGCAGTTAAGTTAGGTAGAGCTGAGAGGCAGTGGGATGGAATCGGGTACTGAGTAACCTGTGGTCCTGTCCCTGCAGTGCCAGAACTTGGGGAAGCTGACCACTGCGCAGATTGGTCACGATAACTCGGGACTGTTAGCCAAGTGGCTAGTGGATTGTGTCATGGTCAGAAATGAAATCACAGGACATACATACAGGTAAGTAAATGTCCTTAGGAGTTCAGAATTCTTATTTTGAGACTCTTCAAACAAGAAAAGGTTAAGAATTGTTTTCCTTCTAAAGTTTTCCTACTGCCTTCTGTATCTTACTTAGTTTAGTTTTGGGGGTGGTTTTATTTAATGGTTTGGTTTATGTGATACAAAATTGCCTCTGAAATACTTTACAAAAACAAATTATGTTTGCTAATAATCCTTAGATTGCAGGTGTTGCTTATCATATTGAAAAAGATTGCTGTAACTGCTAAAAAGGAAAAAGGAAAAGCTTAAAACAAGTTCAGTAAGAGGAAGGGCTCTTTCGGACTGTGCTGGTTAGAGCTAAAACTGCTCTCTGGGAACCTTCTCCTCTTCTGCAACTTTTAAGTTTGACATTAATTTATAGCCTCTTGAGAATATTCTTTCTAGAATGAAGCATGAAACTTTAATATAAGTTAGGTATAAAATATTAAGTTATTTTAATTAGGTTCAGTGTGACAACAGTCTATAACTATGCAAAGGATGTGTAAGAGAGAATGCCGTCATTATTTAGAGATTTATACTGAAGTGCTTTAGATGTAAAATGTCCTAGTGTATGTAACTTTAAAATACTTCAACAAAAAATGAGGCATATAGCAAAATGTTACGTCTAGGTGATAAGAGTACAGGCGTTTGTTATACTATTCTTCTACTTTTCTGTATTTGAAATTTTTCATGATTAAAAGAAACAACCCACAGGCACTAAAAATGATGGACTTTACCCATGGTGCTATTTTTAAAATTTTGATTAAAATTGGTAAACCAGTGGTGATTCAGAAGTGTGTGTGTGTGTGTGTGTGTGTGTGTGTGTGTGTGTGTTTTGTCCTGCTAGGTTCCCCTGTGGGCGGTGGCTGGGAAAGGGCATTGACGACGGAAGCCTGGAAAGAATCCTTATTGGAGAGCTGATGGCATCAGTGGCAGACGAGGATCTGGTAAAGCAGTGCCGGACGCCCCCCCAGCAGAAGTCCCCCACCACGGCCAGGAGACTTAGCATCACTTCACTAACAGGAAAAGTCACCAGTAAGTAATTGGGTTTTTAATTTTTCAACATGTCTCAAATGTTGCAGGTGTCATATAGTCATTTCACAGAAAGCTGTCACATTTATGAATTATAATAGGGAGGTTAAAAAGAAGAAAGCTGTCCTGGCCAAGGTGGCTCAGTGGATTGAGTACCGGCCTGAAAACCAAAGGGTCACCAGTTTGATTCCCAGTCAAGGCACATGCCTGGGTTGCGGGCCAGGTCCCCAGTGCGGGGCAGCACAAGAGGCAACCACATATTGATGTTTCTCTCCCTCTTTTTCTCCCTTCCCTTCTGTCTAAAAATAAATAAATAAAATCTTTTAAAAAGAAAAAAGGTGATGAAAATTAATTTGAGAGAAGGGACTCTAGAAAGGAAGGGATAAGGAGAAAAAAATAGGGCAAGACATTATAAATAATTAAAAGCCTGAAGAATTTAGATGTTAAAATTCAATACAAATGTATGCTTTATTTAAATTAAGCTGTGGAAATATGAATAAATATTTTGCCTGAAACCTAAAAGAGGAATTAGGACAGTTTTGTATCACAGTACTCTCAGATAGCCACATTTAGCTGTCTAGAGCCCCTTATGCTGAGAGAGATTCTGAAAATTCCTCTCCCCGCTGCAGCTTCATATAGAAGTGATGACACAAGATACTATATATGAAGGAGTGAGTTCTACGGGTAGGATACTGTGTTCACATGCCATTTTTACTGATACAGTAAACTCCTAGTTTATTCTAAGTTGGGCTTTAGTAGGCTGAATAATGTCTCCCCAGGATATCAGATCCTAATCCCTAGAATCTGTAAATATTACTTTATTTGAGAAAAGGTGTGATTAAGTTAAGGGTTTTGAGATACAGAGATTATCCTGGATTATCCAGGTGGGCCCTAAGTGTCATCACACGTATTCTTATAAGAGGGAGGCAGCGGGAAATCAGACACAGAGAAGACAGCATGCAGACAGACGCAGAAATTGGAGTGACGCAGCCAGAAGCCACAGCGCATCGGCAGCCACAGAAGTTTGAAGAGGCAAGGAGCGTGTTCTTCCGTTGAGCCTCTGGAGGGAGCACAGTCCTGCTCACACCAACTTCTGTCCTGCAGAACTATGACAGAATAAATTTCCAGTGTTTTAAGCCACCAGGGTTGTGGCATTCTGTCACAGGAGCCACAGAAAACTAATGCAGAGGTGGTGCGATTTAGTGGAAATTCACAAAAGTTTGTCAGTGAAGTGGTTTTGTTTTAGCTATGGACAATAACTGTAAGCAGAATAACAAAAGTACCTAAGAAGTCCTTAGTTTATTAACAAAGCAATTTCCTTAGTTTTAGTCCCAGTCCATTTGTTAACACATGGTGATATATTCACTAGTAAAATTATATTATCTAAAAATCCCCCTATTCTCTCTTAAATTACTCCCCTGATTCGTAAATCCTTTCTGTAGTCAGAAGTAAAATGTACAGCATGTGCCCACCAGATTAGATCAGATGCGAAAGACTGGGAAAGTGAGTGTGGCCGAGGGTGGAGGGCAGTGGAGTAATCACACACTGCTGCTGGGAATGTAGAAGGAAAACCAGTTTGGCAGTTTCTTACAAAGGTATACATGCGTTTACCATATACTTGACTCAACAATCCTACTCTTAGATATTTACCCAAGAGGAACGAATACAGATATCTACAGTGAGACATGCACCCAGATGTTCGTAGCAGCTTTATTCTTGTAGTCAGAATGGAAACAGCCCACCCTGGCTGGTGTGGCTCAGCGGACTGAGTGTCGGCCTGCAAACCAAAGGGTCGCCCGTTTTGATTCCCAGTCAGGGCACATGCCTGGGTTGCAGGCCAGGTCCCCAGTAAGGGGATGCGCTAGAGGCAACTACACATTGATGTTTAAAAAAAAAAAAAAAAAAAAAAAAAAAAGAATGGAAATAGCCCCACTGTCCACAGCTGGTGAATGGATAAACAAATTGTGGTATACCTGTTTAAGGGGGTGCTTCCCAGCCGTAGGTAAAAGTGAGCAAACTATTGATGCATCTAAGAGGATGGATGAATCCCAAAACATGCTGCTGAGGGAGAGAAACCGGACGCAGAGGACTAGGTGCTATAGGATTCCTTCTATGTTAAGTTCTAAAAAAGGCAATATAAGAGTGCTAAAAGGCAGATGGGCAGCTGCCGGAGTGGAGCACTGGGGAACAGGACTGGCTGACCCGGGGCACAGGGAGCTTTTTGGGGTGGTGGGAGTTTTCTGTGTTGGGATTGTGGTGGTGGGAGTTAGATGGCCACATCACTGTCAAAGCTCACCAATTGCACACTTAAAGTTGTTGAACTTACAGTGTGCAATACCTTAGTTATGCTGATTTAAAACTTAAAAATAGGTTTCACCTCATCCTATCCAATTATACAACTTCCGCATCAGTCCAGTTTCGTGCGGTGGTGCTCTTTTGAGAAAGCTTACCCTAGCACTTTTGGCAGGCACCATGTCAGATTTACACCTACTAGCTCGTTCAGTTTTCCCAGTGACCCATGCATGAGGTGTGTGTTTTCCCTATTTTAGATCGGGGAAAGTCAAACTCAGAGTGAAACATTTGACCAGGGTTATAGATTACTGGGGTAAGGCTGGGGTTTCAATCTAGGGGGTCTCTTGGATTCTTTTTCATTGTGCCAAGATGCTTCTTGCTTGGCCAAACTGACCCAAGGCAAGTTTTTGGAGCCCCTGGCAAGGCCAGCCTGTGCTGGTGGAGTGTTGCCTGCATAGGTGGACACAGTTGATAACCCAGAGTTCTTTGGTTTATCTCCCTTGCGTGAGAATTCAGCCAGTGTTGACTGTTTTTCAGAACCCAATGCTGGACAGATCCAAGAAGGGATTGGAGAAGCCGTGAACAACATTGTGAAACATTTTCACAAACCCGAGAAAGAGGTATGAGGAGCTGTGAAACTGAGTACAGTAGGGTTTTGAAACCACTTTTGATCATGGTACACAAGGCAATACAGGGTGTTTCAGTTTTCATTTGTAAACTTTCTAATAGCTGCAGAACCGCGCTTCATAGCTCCCCTCAGCACTTGTTTCTCTAGCGTGTGTCTTAAACACCGGCGCGGCTGATGACTCTTCACCCCCATGTGTTGTGTCCCACAGAGAGGAAGCCTCACCGTGCTGCTGTGCGGGGAGAATGGCCTGGTGGCAGCACTTGAACAAGTTTTCCACCACGGGTTCAAGTCTGCCCGCATCTTCCACAAGAATGTCTTCATCTGGGACTTCATAGGTAAGTTTCAGCAGATGGCTGTTGTTATGAGGTCATGGAGATGCTTCTTAGGAAACTCAAAAATCCAGGAATTGAGCAAACAAGGGTTAGTGATAAGGGATTGTATTGTTTTTTTTTTTTTTTTAATTAATATCAAATAAGCACCATCCTTACTTTTCATCAGTTAACAAATATTTATAGTGTCCACCATATTCCAGACACTATTCTAGATGCTCAAGATATTTATCAAGATACAATAATACAAGCCCTGGCTGGTGTGGCTCAGTGGATTGAGTGCCAGCCTGCGAACAGAAAGGTCACATGCCTGGGTTGTGGGCCAGGTCACCAGATGGGGGCAAACAACAGGCAACCAATTGATGTATCTCTCACGTGTCAGTGTTTGTCTCCCTTTCTTCCTCCCTTCCCCTCTCTCTAAAAATAAATAAATAAATCTTTTTTAAAAAAGGTAAAACACAAAAATTCCTGTGGTCGATCAGGGAGGACAAATAGTACACAACAAAATAACAAACATGCAATTCGAAGCCCTGGCTGGTGTAGCTCAGTGGATTGAGCGCGGGCCTGCGAACCGAAGGGTCGCGGTTCAATTCCCAGTCAGGGCACATGCCTGGGTTGCCAGGCCAGTTCCCGGCAGGGGACATACAAGAGGCAACTGCACCTTGATGTTTCTCTCCCTCTCTCCTTCCCTTCCCCTCTGAAGATAAATAATAAAATAAAAAATCTAAAAGAAGAAAAAAAAATTAAAAAAAAAAAAACATGCAATTCATCTAGTGTGGTAGAAGGTGATCACTGATATCTGGAAAAAGTAGAACATGGTGAGAGAAAATGGAGTGGCAAGAGCTCTTTTCTTTTTCTTTTCTTTTTTTTCTTTTTTTTTTTTTTAAGATTTTATTTTTATTTACCTTTAGACAGAGGGGAAGGGAGGGAGAAAGAGAGGGAGAGAAACATCAGTGTGTGGTTGCCTCCCGCGTGTCCCCCCACTGGAGACCTGGCCCGAAACCCAGGCATGTGCCCTGACTGGGAATTGAACCAGCAACCCTTTGGTTTGCAGGCCGGCACTCAAACCACTGAGCCACACCAGCCAGGGCGCAAGAGCTCTTTTTAATGGGGTGGTTGGAGGCTTATAGGTTGACAAGGTGCCATTTGAACAAAGACTGTGAGGAGGTGAAAAGTGAGCCATGGGAATGTGCGGAAGGAGAGCATGCAGGCTGTGGCAAGGGCCAGCGCACATGCCCCAGGTAGGAGTGCACCTGGCCTCTTCATGGGGGAGCAGGGGCATCAGGAGACTGAGAAGAGTGAGGGCAAGAGAAAGGATATCCGAGGAGAGGGGTGTTTATTGCCAGATTGGTTAGGTAGGGCCTTCTAGTCCTCCACTGGGAGGACCCGAGTCGTCATCCTGAATGAGATCGGAAGTGGTTAGGAAAGTTCGGGTACAACACGTTTTAGAAGCATGGCTCTAGCTCTGTGCTGTCCAGTACGGTAACCACTGGCCACATGTGGCTCTTTAAACTTACACTGATTTCGTTTAAATGTGAAGTTCACCGCCTTCGTTACCCAGCCCTACTGTAGCTACCAGTTGGACCTTACAGATGGAGACATTTCCATCATCACAGAAAGTTCCACAGGAGTGTGCTGCTCCAGCTTGCTAAACTGTCTCTTCTTTGCTTTGGTATGCAGTTCTTCTAGAATTTCCAGTTTCTTTAAAGGGGTGATTAATGACTTATGTTTTGTAAATAAGGCCTCGATGAAGTAGTTGATTTTGTCTAATTTAGAATTTTTGTACAAAAGAAGGAAAATTGATAGATTAGGACCCTGG
Organism: Glossophaga mutica; assembly: GCA_039655065.1. NCBI lineage: Eukaryota > Metazoa > Chordata > Mammalia > Chiroptera > Phyllostomidae > Glossophaga > Glossophaga mutica. The sequence goes on along the minus strand of CM077304.1, from coordinate 39,065,072 downwards.
AAATGATTTTTTTTTTCCTTCTGGAATGCCTAGGATATTGCTTCTGCTTCTGATATGTGTACACCCCTCTTTCTCAGATGTACTGATTCAGTTTCATTTCAAAGATGTTGCTACAGAGCGTTAGCCTGCCACTCGGTAGCTGGGACGGGGGCACCATCTCGGTGGCCACCACGGCGTCGCTGCTTTACTCCTACGAGGTTCCAGCCTTAACAGAGGAGCCTGTTTTTATTTTCCTTCTTTTTTGCCAATTTTCATTTCTTAAAGTTACTCTAAAGAGAAGTAAACTTTGTCCAGGCTTCTAAAATTCAGTCTAGATTAGAAACTAAACTCCCGGGAGCATATTATTCCACTGTGAACCAGGGACCTCTGGAATTCATTGTGAAACTAGTGATAAAGTAATGATTTTGGTTTCAGCAGTGGCTGTGATACAAAGAAAACATCATTAGTGTCTCAAGCATAAACCTAGTGATTAATCTTTCTATTATGAAGTGTTGATGTGTATTGTGATGTGATTCTGACTTCCTTCCCCAGAGAGAGCGGTTGCTTATTTTGAAACCACTGACCAGATCCTAGACAACGAAGATGATGTCCTTATTCAGAAATCATCCTGCAAAACCTTCTGCCACTATGTAAACGCTATTAATACTGCACCCAGGAACATTGGGAAGGACGGCAAATTCCAAATTTTAGTTTGCCTTGGAACACGGTATAAAGCCAGTTCTTGACTTTCACTGTTTTTGTTTACATGTTGAACAAGAGTCCAGAAAGGGTTAAACCAGACCATGCCCTTCCCAAAGCTCTCCCCAGGGTTTCTTTCATTGCAAGTTTCATTACCAGATTGCCGTTTATTGGGTACTTGCTGTGTGTTGGGTAAAGACTGTGCTAAGTACTTCATATACATTATCTTATTGAATCCAATGAAATAATGAAACCAAGTAGTGGTTCACCATCACCACTACTTGAAGTAGCAGCCAGTATCCTCATTGCATAGAGGAGAAAGTAGGAAATGGATGAAGCACATATAAGTTAACAAACTTTTCTGAGGTCACACAGCTAGAAAGAGGTGAAGCCAAGATTCACCCCAGAGCCCAGGCTCTCAACCAGGACAGTCTCCTGGTTCCAACGATAGGTGGCAGGTAGGTTGGCAGATAGTTGTGCGCACATGTGTTTACTGTGTAGAGCTTATATGGTGCACATACACCACCATAGTGAATCTAATAACATTGCGAAATTCTAGCTATATAGTTTTCTCTTGAAGACAATTTCCTACTCCTTTATTTCTTGAAAATGACAAATATGAGCTATATAAACTCATTAATTTTAAAATGCCTCTCAGAATTGTAAGAAATGAAACACACACACCTTCAGAAGTTGCCTGTGCACTGTTCGTTGTATGGTAAACCGTAGAGCCCCAAGGAGAGATGCAGGACAGTCCCGTTACCGTTGTCTCTGTTATGCAAGGCCTGTTGAAGGGTGCTCAGTGAGGACGTCTTAGGTACTTAGTGACAGACAATTAATGTCAGAGTTTAATCAAGAAACACTAAAGACTGAGATTGTGTCCTCCTCCTGAAACAACTGGTTTATAGAACTGAGTTCTGAATTTCTTCTTAACAAAAGGGGCCCAGTCTTAGCTGTGCTCCTGAAGTTCCTTTTGAACACCATCCTTATCATCTTTTACATCGTCACTATTCTGATTTACTAGGCCAACGCAACCCCTCTTTTGGTTTATAAAATCTACTTAATGTTCTTTGATTTTGTTCCTTACCTTGTTATTTGTGTAAGTTAAAAAAAAAAAAAAAAAAAAAAAGCTAATCCCTACTATTTAATGTAGTCTTTCTTCCCAGAAGGTCAGTATAGTCTGGCATGCCTGCCACAGATGTCTAAGTAACACCCCAGAAGAAAGGAAGTACAAATTTTCACTCTGCCTCTTTTTAAAAGTGGTAAATTCAGAATAGAGAATTTCCTTAATGTGCAGAAATTCTCATGGCCAATTTGTGCAGGCCTGCTTTTAGAATTTGGTGGGTATTCCCATTGGCTCACACTCTCTCGTTACTCTACCTTTTTAACCAGTAAATACCCAGTTTCTTGACTTCGGTTTCCTCTCTGCTGAGGAAGCCAGCACCTTCCCGTGGAAAGCTCCAGTACGTGCCTTGTTCCACAGCAGGGCCAGCCGCGCTCAGGACTTGTTTCTGTTTGGGCCTGTAGGGATCGCCTGCTCCCGCAGTGGATTCCGCTGTTAGCCGAGTGTCCTGCCATCACCCGAATGTACGAAGAGAGTGCCCTCCTGCGGGACCGCATGACCGTCAACTCCCTCATCCGCATTCTGCAGACCATTCAGGACTTCACCATAGTCTTAGAAGGATCCCTCATCAAGGGAGTGGATGTGTAACCCAGCTGGCTAGACACTCAGTCCAGACCTCCGCTCCTGACCTCCCCGTCTGGGACCCATTCGGACTTGTCGGACAGGTAGTGGGCCACTGCAGGGGGCGGGCACACCCTGCCCCCCCCAACATGAGCAGTCCTCACGCCACAGACAAGGCAAAAATGCTGTATTGTAGTTCTTTTGAACCAGGAATTTAGTATAAAATAGAGTATTTTCATGTGTTAGATGTGTGTAAATATGCTATCTTCTTTAAGAAATTATATTACTCTAATAAGATACTTTTCTTAGATTGAATATTCCTGTGATTTAAAATAAGTAGCTTAAAAGCTTTGGGAGTTGCGGGGGAGAGTGGTGCTAGTCAGGAAGAAGCCAGTAGACATGAAAATAGAGGGCAGCCCAGCCGGTTTTTTTTTTCCTCCGGGTTTCACAAAGGAACCCAGAATGCATTGCTATGTCGTAGCCATCCACCCTGGAGGCAGACCCTTGGCATTGTGAATGTAAACAGCTCTACCTACTGTACTGGGGCGGTCCTCACTTGTGTCTTTTAAATTGCAAATGGTTCATTCAAATGAGTTGAGTCACTTTTCCAGTCTTGAAAAAAAAATTTTTTTATCGGCACAAGATGAAGATATAATTCAAATACTTTAAATACTGAACCCCAGGAGCTTGGCTTAACTGGAAAGAGAACACACAAAGCCCTGAGAAGTGTGTTAAATTGTGGGATTATAACTTCTTTACAGTTCGGAAAGATTAGCCTAGACTAACTTCATTCTTGGCATTTTTATTCTTGTTATTTGAGGTACTTTGGGCAGATGTGCATTTCAAAGTGTTGGCCTCATAGTCATAACAACTGCAGACAGCAGTGTGATTCTGTACTTTCTATTTGGCCATCTAGACCCTGCAGTGGTCCCTCACCTCTGAAGGGTAACCATAAACCCCGTCTTTGTTTGGGTCCCCACACCCCCTCCCCTCTCCAGTGCCCATCCCCCTCTCAGGAAATGGAAGGAATTTCAGAGGAGGAGGAGGGCTCTGTGTGGCTTGGAATGTTTTTGTGAAAGTATTTGTTGACCAAGATAATGCAAATAACAGAAGGGGAGAGAGAGAACCAGCCCTTTCTGGGTGTTTGGGGCAAGCTTCACGTCCCTTTGTGAGAAGGGGTGGTAACGTCAGACGACCGGCTCACGGAAGGGGAGAGCCAGGACAGCACAGACGGCCAAATGCCAGCGAAACAAGACGCAGCAGTTTTCAAAGACCAAATGTTACGAGTAACTTTCCAATTGGTGTTGTATGAGAAAGTTAAATAAATGTGGTGTTAGTGACCTTATGTCTTCATCATACACGAGGTCCTGTAATTAGGCATTTGCACATTGTTAGCAGGGCAGTTGCCCCAGCAGAGCTCTGGGTTTTATTCCCAGTTGTGGCTGAGATGCAAAGCCGTGGCCTGTCAGGACCCTTGTGCGATCTGGGGGCCTTGGGCTGTAGCCAACAGTGGTGTTCCCCCGATTTCCTGGAGGAAGAAACTCATGAAACAAGTACCTCACTCCCTTTATCTAACTCTTCAGCCAGGGCAGCCAAGGGACACCTCCTTTTGATGTGTGACTTAGTTCTTGAGGGGGAAAGGGGTTGAAGAATTTGGAAACCATGGAAAGGGTTTAAGATGGTGGTTCTGGATGACTTGGGGGACCAGAGGTTGGTTTGCTGGAGGCTAAAGCATGTCGGTGGTGGTGTGGCTGTTCAGGGACATAGAAATTCTTCAATGGGAGGCGTCGAGAGCCTGTTTATGCCAGGCTCTTACTGTGTTTCAGTGATCAGGAATCAGAGAGTGAATGATCCAATCCAGGGATTTGTTCTTACTGCCTTTTCTATGAGGCCACGCTTCTGACACACTCTGGGCAACCGGGGAGACGACTTGACTGAGCCATCTAGTCCAGCCTTCTCTTTTTATAGGTGGGAACACTTAAGGATTAACGAGATCAAGTACTTCCACAGCTGGTCAGTGACGACACAGAGTCTAGATTGACGTCTCTTTATGACATGAGGCTGCGTGGCATTGGCCTCTGGAGCCCTCATCTGAGTGGCCTTCTGCCCTTGGATCTTCAGGCATTCACTCATCCATACCGACAGGAAATAAGGGTGAATGTTCATGTCTAATAATCACTTACAAGGATTAATATTTACTTTAACAAATTGTTCACAAGTAGTAAAAACTGGGAGAAAATTCGATTTGGGGGTCTGTGAATAAAACCGTGACCTTAAAGGTAATGCCCACAGAGAGTTATTATCCCTAAAGTTTTACCTCACTTTGTGTAGTATAACTGCAACAGTGACCAATTTCAAGAAAAAGAGACACACCCTCTACCCCCAACTCAGGCCCTTTGAAGTGGTCACCTTGGGAACCTGTTTATCTCAGTGCAGTGATAACAGCCGGTGCGCTAAGCACCAGAGGGCCTCTTCGTGAGCTGCTTGAAAGGCCTGCAGCCCCTGGGATCCAAGCCGATGAATAAAAAGGACACTCAAGCAGAGTTTGAGTCACACAACAAACACATTTCTAAAGAAAGGAGATTTAGTTCTGATGTGGCTTCTACCTTTCTCAGAGCCAACACCAAACGACTCTGAGCAGGGCAACAGCAGAATCCCCAGAAAAATGTGCATCGCCTTCCACGCTGACTTTGGGAAGGGCCAGATCCGTTTAAGAGGTATCCTTTCTGTTATGCTTATTTTTAAAGTTAGTATATGGCTTTATAATCACACCTCAAAGGTAAATAAAAATCAATTTTGTAACTGACATTTTCCCCTCAAAATAAATTAGAAGTAGTGCCTGGGACCATAATTAGTATTTTTGCATAATAATGGCTTAAACAGAAATTGTTTTAAAATTACATTGCCAAAAACAGTACCTCTTGAAACCGTTAGGTGTTTTTTAAGTGGCCTGAAACTCTTAATCTGCTCCTTTGCGGCAAAGCAGTGGCACCCCCATGTCGATGTTGGTGTTCTGTGTGAGACCCCACAGTTGTGCCCTGTCAGGGCTCATCAGCACCTTGACGTTGACCGAGGAACAGGGTCCGGTTGTATAGAAAAGTGGGGCTGCAGGTGGTAGGAAACAGGCTACCAGGGGAAAAAAAGGGAGGCCTCCCCGCCCTCCCCACTCTCTTTCCCACTGGGGGCAAGAATCAGATGTAAGTAACCTAAAATCTGCAAAAGTTTATGATTTCCCTCTAAAATTCATTTTAAATGTTTTACAGATTTTTGTACCTTTTGTAACCCGGTGGTATTTACTTTAACATGGCCTTTTAAAAAATTATTTTCATGAACTTCTGTCCCACTCTATGAATGATATGAGGGAAATACTGAATTGCTTATATTTCCTTTTTTGGCAATAAGTCACCATTGTATGTAAATATAAGTGAAAGGGGTAGAGACGATACCTAACAGTTTGTGTGTAGTATATGTTGACACCTCTAGATGTTTTGAAACATGAGGCAACAGACGAGGGCCTCAGATCCCCAGGGAAATAGTTATTTGATAGCAGTGGGAGTATAACTTTTAATAACGAACATCTCTCTGCTAAGAACTATGATTTTTCACAAGATTTTTATTTTGAGAACTGTGAGTGTTTTCTCTGTGAGGTTTACAGAAACAAGTCCATCCTTTTCACCGTGTTGAAAGGACAATCTGAACCTTCGCTATTTATGTTCCAGTATTAACACACCTTCATTGATTGAGAATGCAGCCTTCCGCTCCTCTTTACTTTTTTAAAGTGAATCCTATTTCTGCACCATCTGTCTTTTGAAGTCCCTGTTTCTTATGTAAAGTGTTCATCACATTACCATTTAGCTTAGTAGGAGACAGAAACAAATAAACCATTAGGCCCCTTATTCTTATTAAAATACGTTTCTAAATCTCTTCATTCACACTGATTTCCAAGCTTTTTGAAGAGAGTGTCAATGGAGTGTGCTCAAAACAACTCAAGAGAAACTCATTCTTGCACGTCTTTCTGGAACTGATTCACTGTCCTCCAAGGACAAAGTAAAGATCGACTCCAGAAAGGTGTGACACTGAGCAATGAACACCAGAGTGAAAAATGCCAAACTCTCTCTCCTCCTTTGAAAAAAATAATCCTCCTCATTTGAAGGAATCCAAGGGGATCGTGCTTGATTCAGTCACCTGAATGTGTTATGTATGGCTCCAGTCTTTACTCCAGACACTGAATCTTCTTGACACAGAGGTGTGGTAAGGAATGCCTGTTGTCAATCAACTGAAGGTGTTAAACATACAGAAAAAATCCTCTATGTTATACTTGAACCATGTATAAATGTACCGTGTGTATCTTTTTAACAAATGAGCATTTCTGCATTTAAATTATATTGTTTTTCTGTGTATTATTAACAAAATGCATCAGAACTGGATTTTTTTCCCTCATCTGAACATAATATAAAACTTAAAGAATATTGTGATATCAAGCACTTTAGCATACATATGAAAGAAACTGATGTGGGGTTTTCAGGTTTTAGAGTACATTTAAATATGACTTTTCATGCTTTGTTCTTTACAATAAAACTGTGGGGTTGATACTTTGTTTTGCTTCATTATTGTAGAATCATAATACTGACTGTTTGACAGAGCAAGTGAAGTCAGAGAGTAGAGAGATAAAACCAAGACTGTTAAGTAGTACAGGCACAGCCTGCTGGGCAGCTGGTTGGTTACCCAGAAGGGGTGAAAAGTAGATACGGATTCAGACATGGGTCTCCCACTCACATCATACCAAAACCCAGTTCTTAGTGGTTTAACCGCAACTTAAAAGGCAAAACAAAATTTTTGTGAGAAAATATAGAATATTTATAAACTTGGGAAAGTGAAGGATTTTTTAAACAAGACACTCAAAAATAACTAGCATGATAGTCCGTAGTGAAAATAGAAGGCAAAGATTCATTGATTATCGCTGTGTGTTAAGCATTCCTTTAGATTATGGGCATATATCAGTTTAAACACACAATACATCAGATGCCTGCTGTCATGGAGTTTATATTCTAATGGAGGAGTTACACAACCAACATGGTAAATAAGTAGTGCATATAGTAATATAATAATATAACAAGCAGAGAAGAGGGATAGAAGGTATGGTTGGGGCTGCTTGGAGCTGGACTGCAATTATAAGTGTGTTCGATAGGGAAAGTCTCACTAAAAATGAAGTTGTCTTGCCCTGGCCAGGTAGTTCAGTTGGTTGGCCATCGTCCCATTACACCAAGGCTGCAGGTTCTACCCTGGTCAGGATGCACGTACAAGAAGTAACAGTGTATGCATGGATGAGCGAAGCAGTGGATTGATGCTTCTTTCTCCCCCCGCCCCCACCTAAAATTAATAAATATAAAAATGAAAACGAAGTTGCCTTTAGCTGAGATTGGAAAAAATACAGGAGAAATAAGTTTGCAGGAGGAATATGAAGAGCTTTTAGACATAAGTTTGGAGTGCCCGTTATACATCCAAGTAGAGCTGCTGAGTAATGAGTTACACATAGATTGGTAGTTCAGGGGAGAACAATGGTGTATTGGTCAGGGTCCAATCAAGAGACAGAAATCAAAGCATTTTGAACAGGAGTACTCCAATGTAAAGAATTGTGTATTAGAATTTTTCAGAGAAACAGAACCAGTAGTTGTATGTATACAAATACAGAGAAATTCATTTTAAGTAATTGGCTCAAGTGATTGTGGAAGCTTAGTAATCGAAAATCCACATGGTGGGCAGGCTGGAGACCCAGGGAAGAGATGCAGTTCAAGTCCAAAGGCAATCTTCCAGCAGAATTTCTTACTCAGAAATTCAGTCTTTGCTTTATTAAGGCCTTCAACTGATTGGATGAGGCCCCCCACATTATAGAGGGTAATCTGCTTTACTCAGTGTTCACTGGTATAAATGTTAACCTCATTTAAAAAGAAAAATATCTTCACAAAAACATCCAGAATAATGTTTTACCAAATATCTGGACACTGTGGCCCAGCCAAGTGGACACATTAAATTAACCATCACATCCCTGGCTGGTGTGGCTGAGTGGCTTGAGCGCTGGTCTGTGAACCGAAAGGTTGCTGGTTTGATTCTCAGTCAGGGCACATGCCTGGGTTGCAGGCCAGGTCCCCAGCTGGGGACATGAGAGGCAACTGATCGATGTATCTCTTGCACATCAGTGTGTCCTTCTCTCTCTTTCTCCCTTCCCCTCTCTCTAAAAATAAATATTTTTTAAATTAACCATCACAAACTATTAAAAAAATGGAATAATAAGTAATAGAGGATTTGAACACTAAAAGAGTACAAGAATAGCATATTTGGGAAGCAGCCCCTAACCCTAGGGCTGAGGCACGACAAACGGGTGTTCCCACCCCCTGAGGCTGAGAGCTGGGCTTATTCAAGCGGTTACAACGACTGCCCACTGGATGGCAAGGAAGTTACGGAGATGCTGCACTCCTCGCCCGTGTTTGGACTCTGCCCTCAAGTCCTAGAGAGGCATCTTGGGGAGGTGCCATGTCCCAGAACTTGCCGGGAAGCCACTGGAGGGGGTGCTAGGGAAGAAGTCTGTGGAAAGGTGCTATATACCAGGAGAGCCACCCAACGGGGTGCAGCGTGAGGTTAGCTGCTGAAGAGCATAGGAACGAGGCACTGCACTTTGCAGGACCCTGCAGAGGGGAGCGAAGCTGAACCAGGAAGAGAAACCCTCCTGCAGTGTCTTTCCACTGCACCCGACTGACAACTGTGCCAGCTGGCAAAGGAGAAACGTTTATGAGAGGGTCTCGCTCCGTGTTGCAGAGCAGGTGATCCAGGGTAGATCCAGAGCTGAGAAGCAGTAAATTGATAACCGCCCAACAGCTTAGTTCCTTTTATTTCGTTAAGGAGGAAACAGAGGAGAGGAGTAGGAAAGTGCAGGAGGAAAAAGATAAGATGGAGCAAATGTGTCTGAACTTGAGGCAGTGGCTTAGAGCAGACATGGTCATGTTCATTTGAACTCGTCCAGATGTATACAGTTTTCATCACTGCCTTTTAAAATACTGACTTTCATTTAAAATATTAAGTGCAGTTGCTAAAGGTTAGGAGGCTTTTGCTGTCTCAGGGAGAGAAGACCACAGTGCTAGCAGTGAAGGGGTTGAAGAGTGTTGGGTTCTGGGTATATGTTGAAGTAAAAGCCAAAGAATTTCCTACTGGAGCGAATGTGAGGAATGAATGAAAGAAGAATCAAGAATGACTCCCAAGGATTTTGACCCCAAGAACTGGAAGGCTGAAGCTAGAATTTCCGTGAACTGAGGTGAGTTATGATGTGGGGAGAACAGGCTTTGGAAATAGATCAGGTGTTCAGTTTTGGGTGTGTTAAATTTCATATATTGATTGGATATCCAAGAGGAAATGGTGCAGAGGCAACTGAATGTATCTGGATTTTGTGAGCAATTGGAGTTTAGATATAAATTGGGTAGTTGCAAGCATTTAAAGATGGAATGTATTGTCCTAAAACTGGGTAAGGACACAAAGGGAGTGAGTTACTGAAGAATCTCCCAAAACAATTTTGCTTTCACAGTATGGATGTGGCATGATTGTTTGACATCTAGATTTTGTCACTGTTCTGAACAATGCTGAGATGGAAAATGCCTGGTTAGCTCCCAGTATTTCACTACTCCAGACAATACTACAAGGGACATCCTTGCTTCTCAAGAAATTACCGTTTTTGTAGGTCAAACAAAGGCTAATGTCAACAGCTCCACATGATTCAATCTAATATATTTGATAATTCTTTTGATACTTTATCATGACTGTACTATAATTAAAATAGATTCCACAACCTTTTGGCATCTCTGCTCCATGCTACAAGAAGAAGAGTTGTCTTGGGCCACACATTTAAATACATTGTGACACGTCGTCACAAAAAAACTCATAGTTTTAAGTAAATGTATGATTTTGTGTTGGGCTGCACTCACAGCCATCCTGGGCTGCACGCAGCCCATGGGCCACATGTTGGACACCCAGATGGAGCAGTTAGTCTCTGGCCTGCAGCACCTGAAAATAAATCACTACTTAGAGTGCGCATCTGAGCCAGATGTTCCCTATGCTCCGATATGACATAATCCTGAGGTTCATTATATCTGTAACTTGGGTTCTTAAATGCCCCAAAACTTCCCCTAGATTTCTCACATCCTATTTAAAAATTGTGGAGCTTACAAATACATGGAACAAAAATTGATGGAATCAATGAGAAACAGACAAATCCTTAATTATAGCAGGATATTTCAGCACCCCTTTCTCAGTAATTGATAGGGTAAATAGGAAATCAGCAGAGGCAGAGGACTTGAACAACACAATTAACCAGTTTGACCTCAATATTTGTAGAACAACCAACAATAGCAGAATACAATTCTTTCCAAGTACACAAAGAACATATACCAAGAATAACCATGTTTGTGGCCATAAAACGAGTCTCAACAGATTAAAATCATACACAGTATGTTTTCTGGCCACAGTGGAATTAAATTAGGAATCAATGAAAATGTATCTGAAAAATCTCCACTATTTGGAATTATTAATACACATACGTCCAAAAATGACTAAAAAATGAAAGCAGAAAATATTTTGAATGTAAACAAAGCATGTCAAAATTTGTGGAATGAATGTAAAATAGCTCTTAAAGAGATACAGCACTTAAACACCTGTTAGAAAAAAAGTCTCAAGCCCTACTACCCAGGTAGCTCAGTTCATTAGAGCATTGTCCCAACATGCCAAGGTTGCGGGTTCGATCTCCAGTTGGGATACATACAAGAATCGACCAATGAATGCCTAAATAAGGAAGACAACAAATCAATGTTTCTCTCTCTCTCAACTAATAACATTTTAAAAATTATTGTTAGAAAGAGAAAAGGTCTCAAATCAATGACCTATACTTCTACCTTAAGAAACTAAAAGAAAGGAGACAGAAAATAATAAGGATTAGAGCAGAAATCAATGAAATAGAAAACAAAAAAATCAATGAAACCGGATTCTTTGAGAAAGCAATAAAACAGATGAAACTGTAGTTAGATTGATTAGAGAAAAAAGAGACAAGGCACAAATTGCCAACATCAGGAATGAGAGACGTGATATAAATACAGATCCTACAAATATTAAAGGATAATATGGGAATGTCATGAACAATTTGTCAGTAAATGTTACAACTTAGATGAAATAGATGTTTTTTAAAGACCTGAACTACCAAAGCTCAGTTAAGAAATACAGCCCTGGTTGGGTGGCTCACTTGGTTGGAGCGTTGTCCTGTACACCAAAGGGTTGGTTGCCTGTTCAATCCCCCGTTGGAGCATGTATGAGGGGCAAATGCTCAATGCTTCTCTCTCACGCTGATGTCTCTCTCTCTCCCTTCCTCCCTGCCCCCTAAAATCAATAAACATAGCTCTGACTGGTATGGCTTATTGGGTTGGGTGTCATCCTGCAAACCCAAAGGTCACAGGTTCGATTCCCAGTCAAGGCACATGGCTGGGTTGCAGACCAGGTCCCCAGGTTGGGGTGTGCAGGAGGCAACCAATCCCTCTAAAAACAAACAAATAAAATATTTTAAAAATAAAATCAATGAACATATCCTTGGGTGAGGATTTAAAAAAAAGAAGAAACTCATAACCTGAATAGCCTATGTCTATTAAATTAAACTTGTAATTAACCTTCTCACAGTCAGTCAATGAATCAATCCATCCATCCTCCAGGTCCAGGTAACTTTACTGGTGAGTTTTATCAAAAAGTTAGGGAAGAAGAGCAACAAGTATAAAGGACACATGGACAAAAACTATGGGGGGTGGAAATGGGAGGGAGGTGGGGAGGGCTGGGGTGGTGGGCTGGGGGGCAGAGTAAAAGACAGAAAACTGTACAAGATCAACAATTAAAAATACTGATTTAAAAAAATAATTTAAAAAAATGAGCCCTGGCTGGTGTAGCTCAGTGGATTGAGCGCGGGCCTGCGAACCAGAGGATCGCGGTTCGATTCCCAGTCAGGGCACATGCCTGGGTTGCAGGCCAGTTTCCAGCGGGGGACACACGAGAGGCAACCGTACATTGATATTTCTCTCCCTCTCCCTCTCTCCTACCCTTCCCCTCTAAAGATAAATAAATAAAATAAATAAATAAATAAAAGAAAAAAAGAAAAAAACCCAATATTCTTAAAAAATAATAATAATAAAAAATAAAAATAAAAAAATGAGAAAAAAAATTAAAAAAAAAAAAACCTGAATGTGGTTGGACAGACCTTAGGGATAAGCAGAAAAGAACAACAATCAGAGAGGGTGGATTGCCTATCTTATATATAATTTTTGTCAGTAAAAAAAAATAATAATAAAAATTCTATACAAACTCAAGAAGTTGAAGAAGCACATGCTAGTTTTCTAGGGCTGCCACAACAGTACCACAGACTTAGAGGCTTAAACAACAGAAATGTATTTTCTCACAATTTTGGAGCCTAGATGTCTGAGACGAAGGTGCCAGTAGGGTTGGTCTCCCTGAGGCCTCTCCCCTTGGCTTGTAGATGGCCACCTGCTCTCTGCCTGCCCATGACCTCCCCTCTGTACCTGTCTGTGTCCTGATCTCCCTTCTTATATGGACCCCAGTCATACTGGATTAGGGCCCACTCTAATGACCTCACGTTACCTTCATTATTTCTTTAAAGATTCTATCTTCAAATACAGTCACATTCTAAAGTATTGGAGGATTAGGATTTCAACATACGGCTTTTTGAGATGACACAATTCAGCCATACTTCAGCCATACAAGGCAAGGCAACTCATTCCAGGAGCCAGCATTACCCAGATGCCAGTACCAAACAAGTAAGAAAAATACAGACCAACAACTCTTTGTGAACCTAGATACAAAAATTCTTTTCTAAAAAAAATGTTTTTTAAAGATTTTATTTATTTTTAGAGAGATGGGGAGGGAGGGAGAGAAACATCAATGTGTGAGAGAAACATCAACTGGTTGCCTCTCGCGTGTCCCCAGCTGGGGACCTGGCCTGCAACCCAGGCATGTGACCTGACCAGTAATCGAACTGGTGGCCCTTGGGTTTGCAGGCTGGCACTGAATCCACTGAGCCACACCAGCCAGGGCAATACAAAAATTCCTAACAAAATGTTATCAATTCAAATCAAATGATAAAAATACGCCATGACTAATTGGGGTTTATCAAGGAATGCAAAATTGGTTTAACATAAAAAAAAAATCAAGCAATGTAATTCACCACATTCTACAGACTAAAAAATGAAAGCAAATTAGATGCTCATCTCAATAGATGCAAAAAAATTGACAAATTCTAACATTTAATAATGTCCTAGGGAGAAAAAATAATTCTGTAAACTTCCTTACATCAGATATACAGTGTTCAGGGGTCAGTGATGAAATGCCTAGTATAAAGAAACTGTTGGGGAGAAATTTTTTTCTTTGCCTGGTTTAATAATCAAATTAACATAAAACAGATTAACAGGAGAAAAACAAATTTAATTGCGTATGCACAAGAACCCCATAAGAATATGAAGCCCACTGTCAGTCTGGCAAAATAAAAAAAAGTTTATACGCCCTTCTGGCTGAGAAGGGAGCAGGTATCCAGGGCTTCAAAGCGAAGGAAGACAGTTCCCGAGAAGATGGGAAGAGCAAATGTTTGCTAAACAAACGTTTGCCGTGCTGTGCAGACAGAACAGGGGGCCCGGGAGCTGGGGGCAGAGAGGACTTGGATCTGCAGGTCCTGCCTCGTCGCCTCCAGCCCACCCCTCACTCCTGGAGTTATCCCCGGAGATAGCTTCCTTCCTGGGCTAGGCCAACTATCTGTACATTCTTTTAGGTTGTTAAAGAGGAGGTAATAAGCTCTTCCTCGGTCTTTTTGACCTTTGATTGTCTTTTTAGCTCAAAATAGCCCGCATGCCAAAGTGGCATTTCCGGGGAGACTTGTTCTCAACTCCTGCGAGTCCCACGGCTGCAGTCCAGTCTCAGGGCGCACTCCCTCAGAGAAAGCCAACTTGTGTTGGAGCTTCTAGGCTTCCCCACCGCACCCTATTATGACTCTTTCAGCCCCTCCGCTTGAAAGCCTTTCCTGGCTGTGTCTGTTAATCCTAAACTATTACATCATGATCCTACACAATCCTACCCAAACTCCCCTTCCCCACTGGAAAACTTACCTTAGGCCTGTCTTCAAAACCTCGGAAAATATCCAGACTTTGCCCTTTGTCCTCTAATAAGGTACTGCTCCTTCTTACTGTGTAACAGTAAACAGATTTTTTTTTAATTTATTTATTGATTTGAGAGAGAGACATTGATTTGTTGTCCCACCGATTTATGCATTTGTTCATCGGTTGATTCTTGGGGCTGATTCTCGTATGTGCTCTGAGGGGCTGATCAGGATGACTCTCTAACCAACTGAGCTGCCAGCCAGGGCCCACAGACTGTTTTGATAATTCAGGAAGCCACTACTGACAGTATTGATCATTTATATTTCCTCTGCTTAATTATTTCAGTAATTTTTGCCCATTTCTTCATTTTGATAGGCATTTTTGGATTTATATTTTGAAAACATTTTTTAAAGCTATTCCATCTGCTCTATACAATTGTAAATATTTTCTCATTTTCTTTGTAACTTTTGGTGTTTTTGTTGCAGTTACACAGATATTTTAGTTTTCCAATTGTTTAAACTCTTTATCCAGTTGTATCAAAAAAGAAAAACAGCTTCTGGTTCTATACTGCCCGGTTTCAAATCTCTGCTGCTTATCAGCTGAGGGCCCTTGAACCTGGAACGGAAGCTCCAGGAAAGGAGCGATTTTTTATTTTGGTAACCGCTGTATCCCCAGCTCTGGAAACAGTGCTTGATACATAGTAACATGTATTAATACATATTTACTAAATGAATGAATCTGCAAAGCCGGAATAATAATCTTATTATTTACCTTATAGGGCTGTTATAAGAATTAAAGAATGGTTGTAAATTTTAGTCTGGAACAGGGCTGGCACACAGTAAGAGCGCAGGATACCTTAGCTGCTGCCCCTTGTCACCCCCTTGAACTCCGGCCTCTTTGTGACGTCTTCCCTGCACGTCTTCCTTTCCACCACCCCCACCTCCCTGTTAGTTAAGTCGTTTCTTCTTCCCTCCTCCCTCTTCCCCTCCCACAGGATTTGCGCCATTGTTCCCCCTTAGTTGCACCAGTCACTTGAAGGTCTTAAACTCTGAGCAGTAGAAAGCCCCTTTGAGAATCCAGGAAAAGCTATGAACACGCTCCCCAAAAGAACACACCTGCATGCGCACACACACAAGCTCTAATGTGCCATTCCAGGGAGCCCACACAACCCTGACACTAAACTGGCTTTTGAGATTCCTGAAGTCAATGGACATTAACGTCAAAGACTCCTCATTATTTCGGACCAGCAGACCTCAACAGGTCACAGGAAATTCCTTGAGCAGATCTTTACTGCAAGGGTCAGAGTCCAAACTGGGCTCCTCAGAGAAGCAAATGGCTCCCTCCCCTTTGCTGAGAGGACGCACATTGTTCTTCTGGGCTGCATTTTCAGAACCAACTCCCTTGGGAAGGGCACCGTGGGGGAACCAGGCCCAGGAGGAAAGGGGTTTCTAGATGGAAGCAGGGGGCTCCAGTAGATTCTAAAGCTGTTTGTAAACTTCTGCAGCCCTGCTAACCTACATGCGTGTGAGCTCCTGCTCTCAGCCTCCCAGCTGGGGACCCGCAAACCGGGCTACGTTGAGGACTCGAGTTCCTGTCTTCTGCTGCAGGAGAGGGATGCAATGAGAGACTGTCCCACAACCCTTTCAGGGAAAGAGGGGGATGGCCCAGGATAAAGGTGGGGAGCCCTGGGCCTGGCAACTAGCTGTGTGACATCCCCTAAGCTGTGACTTCCTGAAGCCTCCGTTTTGCCTTAAGAACAAGAATAGCAGAATGGACCTTATAGTTTTGTTGTGAGAAAGCAAAGAAAGTGAAAATTGCTTCCACAATGTTTTGCACCTAGAAGCACCCATTAATTGCTAGCTGTTCTTTATTAATATTAAATAACAATTCGAAGAACGATGTTGCCTGCTTACCAAAGCCAGCAGGGGGCCTGGAGTCTGCGAAGGGGAAAGAAAAGCAGAGCGCAAGGAGCTGGCCTGGGGCTGAGCCTGCGGGGCTCCCCACCACCCACAGGCCTGCCTGTCTCCGGATGCTTTCACCCCCGTCCGATGTGGATGGCCCCTTGCCTTTTTTCTGCCCTGGAACTCCTGGTAACAGAAATGCTCAGATGCTGCAGGGGCTCACAGTCGCTCCCTCCCTGTAGCCATGGGTTATGACCCCGTCATCTATGGATGGTCCTGTCACGCAGCCAAAAATTATTGGACTGAGAAAACCGGAAAGATCGGTCCAGCCCCTTCTTTCATTATTCTGATTAGAAACAGTCCCAGAGGTGACGTGATTTGCCCAAAGTCGTGCAACTTCCTGGAACCAGAAACCAATCGGAAGATTTCCATGTTGCTGTTCTTTCCGCTGTTATCAGGTTACCTCGGAGCCCCAGGCTTTGCTTTTGAAAAGGAAAGAAGAGGTCGGCCTGGGAGAGCCATTGAAGGGAAATTGACTCGGATTTGGTGACTGCTTCTTGCAGGGGATGAGAGAATGGGGGCGATGCTGTGTGCAACCTACTTCCCCCACCCCCCACCCTGAAAAAAAATCACATGTACAATTTTTAAATGGCTTTACAAGGTCATGAATTTCAGTGAGTACATCTCCGGGGGTGCTGTGAACGTACCTGTTTTGTTTACGAGGCCAAGTGCCTAATGCTGAGTAGGTACTTAGTGAATTTGTGCCACCTGGAGGCCCGAGTGGCTGGATGCACCCATTTCGTCACAGAGATGGAGGAGGCCTGGGAGAGACACCTGGGAGGCACATTAAGTCCCTTAAAGTTTTTCTCAATTATGGCTTTGCCATGAATATCCTTTGTTCATAAATCCTTGACTGCATCCCTTGATTATTTCCTTAGGACATTTTCCTAGAAGTGGGATTACTGGATTGAAGGCTATGTACACATTTAAGGGTCTCGATTCAGAAAACCTCCGTCAGCTCAAAAATGAGTCAGCACACTGGCCCGAGCTGGTATTATCAGGCTTCATTTATATATATATATATATATATATATATATATATATATATATATATATATATATATATATATATATTTTTTTTTTACCACCTGGACAGAATAAAAATGATACTTTCCTTGCCTCTCTTTGTAGTACATGGAGATTGAACTCATTTTAAGGAAACACTATGGAACCCAGAGAGATCCTCTGTGGGGCAGACCTGTGAAACTAGGCACCTTCTGCCCAGTGTGGTGAAACCAGAGAGCACCTGTTTGGAGTGACTTGACCTGAAGACGTAGTAAACACCTGAGCCTCACCAGAGAGGGGCCCCCCAACCCCCACCCCAGCCAGGGAGGAGAGCTGTGGCTTACTTTCTTTTCCTATGTTTGTTTTCATTTCCTGATGACAACTAAATGTTATCGACCAAGTGAAAAACCTGTATACCTGTCTGTAAGGACAGCAAGAAAAGGCAGACGTGGGATAATGATTTCAACTGAAAGTCCTGGAGAAGCGGGAGGGTGAGTGGTGGACTTGGGAGGATATTGCCAGAAGATGAAAGGTAAGTCCCCGGGCGCCTGCTCCGTGCTCGGCAGACAGAGAGGGGGAACTCTGGAGACAGGGGAGGCTGCTGTTCTGTGCGGAGCGTAGGAGGCCAGCGGCCCCTGAGGACCCTGAAGAGGCTTTTAATGGACTTTTGAGGATCAAAGTGACACTGCCAGGGACAAAGGAAAGTCGTGAGGAAGTGGAGGCAGTGCAGGCTGGGCTCCAGGAGTGGCGAGGAGGTGGATCTGGTGTTTTCCCAGAGAAGAGGTGTGACGCAGGCTTCTTCTGGGCTATGAAACGGTGAGGACTTCTCACCTGCCAGAGTCAGGAACAGTCCCCTTGCATTGCAAGTGGCCACTGGGGTCGTTTACAAACCATACCCAGGGGATAACTGGTCTACAAATGTTTACAGACAGTTTCATTTATGCATCTAGCTCTCTGAACCAAATGTATGGTCCTCCTCACAGTCATCAGCACTTTCTGGATAATAAACATACAGGATGTGTTTTATAGTTGTTGTTTTTAGACTTCGTGGGGGAGTTTATTTTATTGACTGTGTTAAATTTCCTATTAAAGTCTGAAATTTAACAATCTGAATTTTCTGCAGAATCTTTACTTCTTTAAAAAAAGCTTGAGTCGAATATGAAACAGTAGTTCTTAGAGGTTTACATGAACGATTCCAAAGCCTCATCACACTTAAAAATCACTTGGTGACTTTTAAAAAATCAGTTTCCCTGATCAGACTCCCTCGGGGGAGATTAACTCTATGGGGCTGAGACACACTCCCTGGAAGTGGTGTTTCTGGAAAGCCTGCCAGGTGGTTCTTACGTTGCTGCTGCACTTTGGGGCCCTGATGTCTAAATGCGCATGTGTTTTGTTTGTTCTTCAGTGGAGTTTGGAAATGGCGGTTGTAACTTCCAACATATTAAATGATGCTTTGCATTTCTGGAAGCCATCCCTTTTCACCTCTCTCCCCACCTCCCGCGGCCCCAGCTCCCTGGGCTCGAGGTCCCTACGGACACTCCTGCCGCTGCTCCCACTTCCCAGGCTTCGCTCGGTTCCGTGATTCCTGGTTTTCCTCTCCGGCAGCGTGTTCCAGACTTGCTTTTGCGAATGACAGTTGGCCTTTCTCCTGGTATTGTCTTTCACAGCACCGCTGCTGCTCGCTGCTCGGGGTGTCGGGACACGCGGGGCAACTGACCCAGGGCCATGTCGTCCACCCCCGCAATTGGCATCTGGGTGCTTAAGCCTCTCAAACCTGCCTCCCTCACCGTTCATCTGGGAAGCTCTCCCAATCCCCACATTTTAACTGCCTGCTAACATTTACTCTTGGGTGTCTCACAAGGCACCTTGAAGTCAGTATTTCTCAAATCTTAAGTTTCTTGTCTGGGGTCTAAAAAAAATATATAATACTTTCCTCCCACTTTCTAAGTTCTGGCTGGGCTAACAATCAAGTTAACAGAGATAGATTGGCAAGAGAAAAATCAAAGTTTGACATGCGCCAGTGGGGAATTCAGGTAGGCACAGAAAATCCACAGACAGGCAACATAGGGTATGCAAGACAGTTTTTGGACAAAGGAGAAAAAGGCAGGGGCTGGGGGTGGGGGCTGTGGTGTTAGGTTTCAGAAGCAAGAATGGGCGATTTACAGGTAGTTGAGGCAGGGCCGAACAGACTGGGCAGAAAAATCCTCGCTGAGTGGCTCGGAAACCAGGGAACACAGCAGGTATCTAGCTAACAGGCACCCGCCTGAAGCCCTCTTGTTTACCTTACTTAATTCAAATTAGGCTAAGGCCACATCCCAAAATTTCTTTCCTGAAGCGTTTTTTTTCCCCTCTGTGTGAATCTCTTGGGCAGTAAGAGGGGAGGGTCAACAGCTCCCTCTGAGTCTCGTTTGTCCTTTGTCTGCCTTACCTCAGAGAGTGGCCAGAAATCTGGGGGTAACCCATTCATTCTTTTATAACTTTTTTTAAAATTTTTTTAATTTATTTATCTTTAGAGGGGAAGGGTAGGAGAGAGGAAGAGGGAGAGAAATATCAATGTACGGTTGCCTCTCGTGTGTCCCCTGCTGGGAACTGGCCTGCAACCCAGGCATGTGCCCTGACTAGGAATCGAACCGCGATCTTCTGGTTCGCAGGCCCGCGCTCAATCCACTGAGCTACACCAGCCAGGGCACCCATTCATTCTTTTAAAGCCAGTGTTCTAGGCACTGGGGATCCCAGAGGCTACCAACCAAAAATTTCTGTCCTCCCTGACCAGGTGTCCTCCCTGACCAGGTGTTCTAGAGAGGGATGACAGACGATTAGCCATCAGTCCTTAAATCTAATGGATCCTAGTCTTTAATTTCACTACACTTCATTCTGCCTCTTTAGTCACTGCTGTAGTTTACAATCTGCCCCCCGCCCCCGACCAGGGCTTCCCTCTGCCTCTCTCTTTGACTTCCCCCAGTCCATAGCAGTGTAATGTTTCTAAATCCAAATCCTAAAGTTTATCTTCCAGCTTTAGCTCTCTATCCCTCCCAGATAAAGTCCATCTTCCGCAACCCTCTGGGCCCTGCTGGCCCCTCTACCCACAGGAACCTCTCTGCTCAGTGAGGCTGAGCTAGGGCTGCAGCCACTGCACCTGCCCTCCCCGCCTCCCCACCCCCTCCTGCCTGGCTGACTCCGGTTCTCTCTTCCGGTCAGCCTCCAAGATGTCCCCATTGATTTCTGCCTCCTAGCGTTCCTGCGCTTGTGTGTGAGCTGGTTTTCCTGATGGGATTCTGAAGGACAGATTGTGGCAGAGTGATGGGATGTCCCTGCGGACATCAGTCCTTAAAGACTGTGGCTTCTTTTCTTGGGGCGCTCTTTCTTGC
This sequence comes from Glossophaga mutica, assembly GCA_039655065.1. Lineage (NCBI taxonomy): Eukaryota > Metazoa > Chordata > Mammalia > Chiroptera > Phyllostomidae > Glossophaga > Glossophaga mutica. Next base: position 39,044,200 of record CM077304.1, on the reverse strand, counting down.
TTGCTCTGTGGTAAGCCAGCTGCCACATGGTGAGCTGCCCTGTGATAAGGGCCACGTGACAAGGGACAGAGAGAGGCCTGCAGCACGCAGCTGGGAGGAACTGAATCCTACTAGCTACTGTGTGAGGGAGCTTGGAACCGGCTCCTGCACCAGCTGAGCCCGCAGCTGAGATGGAAGGCCTTCAGGCAAGGAGGCACCCGCTACGCCAACACCTGGATTCCTGACTGCAATGAAACTGTGAGATGATAAACATATGTTGTTTTAAGCAGCTATGTTTTTGTTAATTTGTTACATGGAAATAGGTAAGCAACACCACCCCTGGACCCCTGCCTGTCCTCCACACCAGATTCAGTGCCTTTCTGAGTTCTGGAGCCAATGGTCTCCCCACCTGTCATCCCCAGGACTTTGCCCTGAGCATTATAATTAGCGATTTGTCCATATCTCCGCCCCCCGCCCCCCGATTGTAGGCTCCGTAGGGAAAGGAAGTCACCATTTTCCCTCTCAAGACTGAATCCCTGCTCTGCTACCAGACTCACCTTATTCCACCTACAGCGTCCACAGGCCAGCTAGAGCAAAGTCTCCTGGCCCCACCTCCCCAGACACATACACCCTGCACACTCACGCACACGAGACATACACACTCTTGGACACTTTGGGCCCACTGCCCTTTCCTCGGGGGGAGAGTGGGTAGAGCCACCCCTCGCCCCTTTCACACACACGCCCGCTCTACACTTACCGACGTGTCTGTAAGAAAGATGGGGAGGCAGGGCTGCCCCAAGAACCAAGCCTTCCACCTTTGAATGGCCCGGTTCCTCCACCCTTATTTCCAGCCAACAGAGCTGTTCAAGGAGTTCCTGAAAAAGAAAAAGAAGAAAGCACTAGTACTTCTTGTTGCTTTCATTTTCTGATGACTCAACCTATAGGCCACTCACTCTGTCTGACCTAACCCTGAGATCTGAGTAAGGTGCCGCCTGGGGTTCCTGGAGTATCTGGGGGCACCTCCCCCCAGACAGGTGAGCAGCACTGTCCTGCGGCCCTGCTTCACTCTCCTGGGCGTTGCTAGAGGGAGGGCAGCTGTGTCCTCCTGGTGGCCCTTCTGTTCCCCTGTGCTGGCTGTACACTGCAAGTGTGGCAACTTCCCCAGCCTCCCCCACCCGCTCCCAACCCCCCATCCCTGTGGCCACAATCTGCTGGCATGTCTATTGTCCCCGTGCACACAATGAATTAATGTTTGAGAGACATGCCTGGGTATGAACACACCTCTGTCTATCTGAGAAAAAAAGCTTCCAAATAACATTGCGCCCCGCGGTGTGTGCTTCTGTCCTCCCCGCCCTGCTCCAGCACTCTCAGCAGTTTTCCTCTTGGCCCTTCCTCCTGTAATTGCTTTCTGCTCAGCTGCTCCCTGTTGCTGAGAAGGTTATGCCCATCAACTGTGCTCTAGACAGGTGAAGGCCAGAGGTCTGCTTTCAAATTTGAGTTCTGCCATTTATGGCTTTTGACCCTGGTTGGGCTGCCTGGCCATCCTGGGCCCCACCCTGGATTGGGTCTGCTGACGAACTGTTCCCCCGGTTGTCCTGAGATGAAAACCAACCACAAATATGAAAATGCATGGCATGTAGTAGTGAGTGTTCACTAAATGCTTCTTGTCGTGTGTTTTGTATTATTTTTAAATTGATTTTTAGAGACAGAAACGTTGATTTGTTGTTCCACTTGCTGATGCATTCATCAGTTGATTCTTGTATGTGCCCTGACTGGGGATCAAACCCACAACCTTGGTGCATCTGGATGACGCTCTAACCAACTAAGCTATCTAGCCAGGGCCTTGCTGTGTGTTTTAAAAGTTCCTGAACAATCCTTGTAATTTTTCCCTTGGAAATATATAAAGCAAAAGAAGATTTCATGTGTAAAATGTTGACAAAGTGCCACGTTGGGTTTCTTGTTTGTCTGGCAGGGGATGGAGTAGGAGAAGGTTGAGGGTGACGTTGGGGGACCACTGTTTTATCGGTTTTTAATCTTGCCTCTGCTGTTCGGGGTAATGCTCTGGAAACCAGCTGCTCACATGCCTGAGGAATGGATGTGTCTGAACCTGCACGGACTCCCAGGTGGTAAGGTGTTTTTCACATTTGCATTCAGGTCTCTGCGCCTCTGCTTCAGCCCTGTCACAGTTGAAAGGAAAGAGCCCACGTCACTGAGAGCACATTGAATGCAGTGGCTGGCATGCCGCACATGCTCTGCCATTATCAGCAGGTAGAAGGACCCGCACGTATTACTCAACTTCCGGATCAACAAACACTTGTCTTTGAAAATTACATGTACTCAGCTCTCTTTTCATTGCCCAGAGGAGACACAGTGGGTAGGATAGCAAGTCCTGGATTTCAGTGGTCTTTTCAAATCAGTCAGGTTTACGGTCTAGTGTGTGTTAGTGCCTGACTTTAAGCGTAACCAGACAAGGACACAAACACATAATGTTGACACTTTTAGATACTAAAATCAATGAGAGGTTTCTGTACCCATTATAGAACATTTCAACTTTTTTCTCAGCAGTGCAAAAAAAAAATTACCATAGTTCTGTAAACTACAGTTTAATCGAGAGCCCATCAAAATTTGAGTTCTGAGGTCTACACACTCCCCTCTAATAGCACAAACAGGAAGGGGAAGTATAAAAAACATTTTGACAACGGGAGAGGTAACTTGGCATTTTGTAAAACTAAAGTCAGCCTTTCAAATAATACTCCAAAGGGGCACCTATTTTCAGCCAGTCTCCATTGTGATGTCTGAACTTGCCCTCTGCCAGAGCCACTTAGAATTGTTTGCCATTTAAACCGATAAATACCAGTCATCATGTATAATAATTGGTAAGGCACTTGAAGAAAGCAAAATAAAGATGTCAGTGAAGGAGGCTGACTGTTTGGTTGCTCATGCACAACTATGTTAATTTATTTAGGTCACAAAGTCTAAGGTTCTTCACTTTGAAGATCCCCAAGCCCCTTATTTTGCTGTCTTGGAGGTGATCCCTCAGGCTCACTGTGGGAGCTAACAGTAACCAAACTCCTAAGAGACTGATGTGCGAGCCAGCTGCCAATCTGTAGTCTCCCAACAAGCCGCACGCTGCTGAGAAGACCAGATAGTCAGCACAGTCTCCCTGTAGCCTAGGTGTCAGGCACTAGGAAGGCACTAGATATACTGGGATAATAGAAGTCAAAGGCCAGAGTTCAAGATCAGGATCTTGGAGGTTAAGAGACCCTTTATTATTTTGATACGTGAAAATTCAAGTTATAGCCCTGGCTGGTGTAGCTCAGTGGATTGAGCGCGGGCCTGTGAACCAAAGGATCGTGGTTCGATTCCCAGTCAGGGCACATGCCTGGGTTGCAGGCCAGTTCCCAGCATGGGACACATAAGAGGCAACCATACATTGATATTTCTCTCCTTCTCCCTCTCTCCTACCCTTCCCCTCTAAAAATAAATATTTAAAAAAAATAAATAAATAAAAATAATAAAATCTTTAAAAATAAAATAAATTTAAAAAAATTCAAGTTATAGAACAGTATGCACAATGTAAGCCCAGCTTTATTTAAAGGTAAACATAAACCTGGAAAACATGTAGCAATAACAGTAGTTATAATCTGGATAATGGCATCACAAGCAACTTTTCTTTATTTTTTTCTTATCTCCACTTTAAATTTCTTCCTCAAAATAATTACGAGTTCCTTTTGAGGAAAGAAAATAAAGGATAAATGAAATGTCCAACATTAGAGACCATAAATCATGAAAATCTGTGAAATTCTATGCGGTCATTAAAAATGTTGGAGAAAAGTTTTGAATGCTCAGGAAAGTAATAGTTAATATTTCTGAGGTGCCTACAATGTGTTAGGCACCGTTCAATGGCTTTATTTGTATCTGAACTCATTTAATCCTGTAACAAGACTACAAAGTAGAGGAGAAACCCAAGGCAGAGAAATGTTAAGAAACTTGCCCAAGGTCGCACAGCTGACTCCAAGGTCAGTGTCCCTTTTCATAACATGAGTTCCCTTCCTGACATTAGCTCATCAGGTTAATATGTGAACTAAAGGAGATGATGAATATGAAGAAAATAGTCCAGTGTCCAGAACGGGGGATCGGCCAGCTTCAGCTCACAGGCTACATTCACCCCTCCCACCTGGTTTTCATGACCCGTGAGCTCAGAATTGTTTTCACGATTTTAAATAGCTGGAAAAAATCAAATGGGGAATAATATTTTGTGACACATGAAAACTATATGAAATTGAAATGCAAGTGTCCAAACAGAAGTTTTATTGGGACCCTGCCATTCATTTGCATGTCGTCTGAGGATGCTTCTCTGGGATGAGCTGTGCGACAGTGTGTGAACTGCAAAACTCAAAATATTTATCCTCTGACCCCTGACAGAAAAAGTTTGCCAAAGCCCCAGTTGAGGTCTAGCACTGATTATAGTGGTTATATAAAGACAGGATTTTATTAACCAATTAACGTAGCAGTTTCCACCTTTGGCCACACCTTACAACCTTCCCTCGGTGCTCCATTGCCCTCCCCAAACTGCTTCACAACTGCAGCTTATCCCACAGAAAATGTAGGTAGGTGTATATATTTTTAGAGAGAGGAGAAAGGAGGGAGAAAAAGGGAGGAACTGAACATACAACCCAGGCAGGCACCCTGACCGGACATCAGACCAGTGACCTTTTGCTTTGCAGGGCAATGCCCAACCAACTGAGCCACACATGTCAGGACAGAAGTTTATATTTTGAAATACATACTATGTCTCATACGTTTACGTTTACATGAATGACTTATTTAATTAATACAACAATCTTGTGCTACTTTTATTATGACCCTAGTTTAACAAATGAGGATAATGTGTTGAACAATTACACAGTTTGGAAGTGGCAGGAATAGCAGTGTTCTGGGGTGGGTTCAGTAAGTATTCACACACACACACACACACACACACACACACACACACACACTCTGCCTCCCCGAGCCTGCCTCTCTGCTCTGTTTATTCTGCTGTGTATGACCGTTGGCCACTTCCTGTTTGGGGTGGGCACCCTGCTCCCACGCAGAAATCAAACATCAGTCCCACATCTACCAAGGTGGGGAGCTAATTCTCTGGTCAACTACAGTTTACTAATGGGTGAAAGCTAACCTCAGTTACTCCTTTCTCTCCTAGGTAACCACTTAATGTCAGTGCATTTCAACGCCATTCTTTAATCTCAGTGTGTTTTTACCCCATTTAACCTGCATTGCTCTCTGTGTTGAAGGACTGTGTTGGTGGGCATTCTCAGTGGGAAGAGAGCACAGGGCAGGTTGATGGGAATTTCTATTTGGAAACGCATGACTCTATTACAGTCCCACTATGCAGGGTAGTACTTTTTACCAAGTGAAAAATGCTTTTTCCTTTGTGCTTTTGCATTTGGGTGCCTGATGCTTATTGGTAGTGCCAACTTGTAGCAAATGAGAGACCTGCAGATAATGCCAAAGTCAGTAACACAGTGTTTATTTACATCAAGCTTAGAAGTAAACCTTGTTGCGATATTCTTCTTCTTCCATGTAGAATCTGGACTTATTTTGTTCTGTTCCCATAGGTTTTTGTTTTGTTTTGTTTTGTTTTGTTTTGTAAAGACTTACTTCAAGTCAATCTTTTCTCTTCTGGGCACGTTTAATTTCCCTCCCCACATGGCCACTCAGGAGCCAGGGCAGACCAAGGGGAGAGGGTGCTGGCCCCGTTTGCTAGCACTGGCTTCAAAGGAGCACTGTCCAGTGGCTATGCTTAAGGCAAGCATGCACAGTGCCTCTGGGCACCCAGACCCTGGCAGAGGGCCTTGCAGACCCAGTTGCAGGTGGCTTACGAGTTGCTGTTCTCCTGGAATAGCAAGTTTTCAACAGTCAATGACTGTAAAGAAACTCATTAAGAAAGGCATATTTTACCTCCTTTTCTGTCACCTTTATAATAGAGGATTCAATCAAGTTTAATTTATTCAGCCAGGTGCCTGTGGAAGCAGCCTCTTTTGTTTGGCTTTGTTTTCACGAAATCCCTTGTCAACTGTGTTCCCAGTGTCAGCGAGCTAACCCTGCCCCTCTGTCAGGCCCATGGTAGACAAAGGCCGCAAACGTGGTCTCCACATTGAGCACGGCAGAGGATCTATTAATGTGTCAGTTGCCTGTGAATTATGGCCAAGATATTTGCCCAACATATGGCACAAGGTTATCACGTTGTAAAAGCAACTCATTTGGAGCCGACCATCCATGCACGCAGGTAGACACTCGTAATTACTTAGTGGTACAGACACATTCTGCCCAAGGACAAGTATTCTTGGGAATGTGAAATGACCGCTGAATTACAGCAGAGTTCATCTGTTGGGAGTATTTTACTTTCTATAGGATAAAAATTAATTAGAGATAAAATAAAATCAGAGCAGCTTTTAGAAATAAAGTAGAACAACAGCCACATTTAGTTCTTGTTCCCCATCGGGACTGAGGGTGGGGTCCATGGGCAGCAAAGAGTGCTATGACCGGACTTCATTTCATCCATGGAGATGTGTCAGTGGAAGGGCACCATGTGATGTCTTGGAGCCAGGTGTCACCTGGCCTTCTGACAGCCCCTCCAGACTGGCCCAAGAGGTTTGGCTTTTACCTTTACAGATTTGGAACCTTAAATTAATTAGCAGCCCACAGGTGGCGGAACTCAGATACTAACTCACTAGCAAAGCGCCAAGATGGGAATACATAAAATAGAATGCCACATTATTTATTTCCAATGAGAAACATACCTGCCCAACTTAACAGGTATTGAGTCAGGGTAGTCAAAGAATTCTCTCCCTGTCAGCAAGAGAGGCCCACAGCAATGTGCCCCTGCGCTGGCTAAAGCTCTCCCTGGGTCATGTGCCCTGGGACCGGGGTTGCTGGGTAGAGAGGAGTCTGCACAGTGGAGCAGATCCGATGGCATCGCTTTCTCCTTCCAGACTCACGGACTGGGTTTTGAACCCCCACAGAGTGAGGTATATAGTCAGAGACTGGTCAGAAGACACAGGGAGGTTTCATGAGAAAGGATACATGATTGCGAGCCCAGGAGAGAAAAGGCCATTTAGAGTTAGGAAAGGGGCCATATTTTAGTTTTCTAGGGCTACTATAACAAACTGCCATGCACTGTGTGGCTTAAAACAATAGAATTTCTCTTCTCACAATTCTGAAGGCTAGAAGTTTGCGATCGAGGCATTAGCAGGGTGGTCCCTTCTGAGAGCACCGAGGGAGTCTCTCCATGCCTCTCTCCTGGCTTCTGGTGACAGCTGGGAATCCGCGGCATTCCTTGACTTGTAGATGTTATCACGGCAGCCTCTCCCTCCGTCTTCACAGGGTGTTCTTCCTAACAAAGAGTCTGTCCTTGACCTACTCCAGTCGGGTTCCTCTGAACTCTGCGCTCGAATGAGGCCTTGACGTTTGGAGTTCTGTGTCCTTTGTCTTCTTACCCAGTTTCAGCCAGAATCCCTTACCTTCAGTATCTGATTACCCTCAGAATCCTATTGGGCTCTTCATCCACCATCATCCCTCAGATAATGTCTGGTCGCCCTGCCCTGCACTGCCTTCAGCAAGAAGCCTGTTAAGTGAGTTTAGATTCCTCCTTACCCTGCTGTTTCCTTTTAGGAGTGTTTTTTTTCCATCCACCAACCCCACCCTGTTCTTTGGCTATAAATTCCCACTTTTCCTGGCTGTGTTTAAAGTCAAGGCCAATCATTCCCTTCTAATGCAAAACCCCATTGCAGTGGCCCCTAACCTAACCTATCTCCATAGTACCCCTGAATAAAACCCACCTTACCACTGTTTATCAAGGGCCAGGAACATTTTTTAAAGATTTTATTTATTTTCTTTTTAGAGACAGAGGAAAGGAAGGAGAAAGAGAGGGAGAGAAACATCATTGCGAGAGAGAAACATTGACCAGTTGCCTTTTGCACGTGCCCTGCCCTGGGACCAAACCCACTGCCCAGACCTGTGCCCTGACCGGGCGTCGAGCAGGTGACCTCTCACTCTACGGGGTGGCAACCAACCAGCTGAGCCACACCGGTCAGGGTGAATATTTCCTTTCTGTAAGGATACCTGTTATATTAGATTAATGGCTCACCCTGCTCCCGTGTGACCCAATCTCAACTAGCGACATCCACATTCCAAGGCACTGAGGGTTAGGGCTTCAATGTATGTTTTGGGGGGATACAATTCAACCCATGGCAGGCAGCCTCGCTGTTTCTGCATAAAATGTAGGATAGGAGACATTCTAATGTCGCCTCATACACTTTTGTCCTGTCTTCTGGTAGTGCACCACCCTCTTCCTGTCCTGTGGGAGGTTATAGTCACAGGTCTCAATGTTCTGGTCAGTGATGAACAGCACCGGGATGGTGGTCCTGTAAGACTGTAGTGGACTGAAAAACTGTTGTCTGGTGATTTAGGAGCCCTTGTGACTTTGAGACCCAACCCGTTGCCCACATGTTTGCTGGCATGCTGGCGTAAACAAACCTACTGCACTGCCAGTCGTATAAAAGTATACCCTACAATTATATGCAGTACATAATACTTGATAATGATAATAAATGACTATGTTACTGCTTTATGTATTTACGACACTTTATATGGTTATTTTTAAAGGGCCCTCTTTCTACCTATAAAAAAAGTTTGCTGTGTGCTGTGTTATCCCGCAGGCAGCAGCCTCATACATTTCATATTTACTGCATCTCTTGATTGCATCATTTTCTCTCATGCCTGATTTAATCTCATGTTGTTTTGGGCAGTAACATGCTGTGTAGGCTTGTAGCCTAGGACCAATAGGCTGTACCAGAGAGCCCAGGTGTGCAGGGGGCTATAACATCTAGGCTTGTGTGAGGACACTTCTTGATGTTTGCACAACAACAAAATTGCCTAATGATGCATTTTTCATTGCTGTTAAGTGGCATGTGACTGTATTCCCTACCACTCCAAACCTGAGAATCCACACCCTGGCCACACAGGACTGAATGTCACCCAAGCACGGCATGCAGCTGGCTGGTCGACTAACACTCCCCCCTCAGATTTTTCTAAGTACAAAGCTCTTTCTCTCTAGGAGGTGGAATTTGGGCTTGAAATCTTGGACCTGCTGCGGCAGGTCCCAATATGTGGACCCAATATGTGGAAAGAACTTGTTTGTCAGTAGAGACGATGAATGTCACGGCACAGGAGGAGAGGAGCTGAGATGAACAGTGAGGAGGAGCGCCAGCGAGCTGGGAGATCCTGCTCCTAGATTCCCCCAGGGCTCAGTTCTGGCCCTTCCAGGGTCATGAGAACTAATCAGGCCTCTTTTGTGCTCAAACTAGTTTGAGGTGGTGTTGTGAGCAAGTGTTTTTGCAATATAGTCTTTCCTATAAGTCAGCCCTCAGTCTCAGCTCAGGTTGGCTGACCCGGGCCTTAAGAAGCAAAAGCACCAGGCCTCCTTTACGACCACCAGCCCTACAGGTGACACTGGCACCAAAGGATGACAGTGAGTCAACACAGGTGACTGTGCTATTGACCCAGCTTTTATCAATGCAGATTCAATCCAAATCCATACTAACCTAGTAACAATAATAATCACTCAGAAACAGTCAGCAATAACACCACACAAGAGAGTTGGGGGATGACGAACCTGAGTCCTGAGAGTCCAGACCAGTCCAGGTCAGGTCGGGGGCTGGGAGGCATCTTGCAAGGCAGAGTCAGAAGGACAGTCTGAAGTTCTCTGCTTTTATGCTTCATTTGGTTGCAAAGTCACATCGATTTTGCACAATTTCTCGTGCACATGGTTTTCTTAATTTGGATAAGCATGTGCTGTTTTCCTCTGTCAAAACAGGCACATGTTGTATGTACATCAGCTCCGAGGGGCTTGCGTTGGTTTGTATCGGCTCTGACGGGCACTGGCTGCTCTCTGAGACGGGGTGTTACCCCCTTCACATAAGCACGTGTTGTTTCGCTCACTGCACTGTGCATGCTGAGGGGCTGCATCGCCCCCCTGAGTCAGTGCTGTACTGCCCATGCCCTAAACGTGGCTTCAGGCCGCTCCCCGCAGTCAGGTTCTATCACTCGGGACAAAAATAGTGAAGGCGAATGAGACAGAGCTTTAAGTGGAGCCTGGGAGGCTTTACCACTTGGGAAAGCCCTGAGGAAGGCCCCTTGGGAAGGATAACATCTGCCCAGGGGAGCAGAGGAACTGGGCGGAGAAGTGCACTGTGAGAAATACTTGAGGGCACTCTGGGGGCTGAGGCATGAGTCCCTTCAGAGGAGCCACCAAGTTACGAATTTTGGTGTTAATGCTCAGCTGGACTTGATTATGCCTTCATGGACCCTGAAGATGTTTGAATTTTTAAAAATTGATATGATTTTTTGTATGATTGATGAAATTGTAAGATATTTATTGTTTTATTTTTTAAATATATTTTATTGATTATGTTATCACAGTTGTCCCAGTTTTTCCCCCTTTGCCCCCTCTCCATCGGGTACCCTCATTCCCTCCAGCAATCCCCCTTAGTTCATGTCCATGGGTCGTACATATAAGTTCTTTGGCTTCTCCATTTCCTATGCTGTTCTTAACATCCCCCTGTCTATTCTGTACCTACCAATCTGTACTTCTTAATTCCTGCACTTTTCCCCCATTTCTCCCCCTCCTCCCTTCCAACTGATAACTCTCCAAATGATCTCCATATCTGATTCTGTTTCTGTTATGCTTGTTTGCTTAGTTTGTTTTTTAGATTCAGTGGCTGATAGTTATGAATTCATTGCCATTTTATTTTAGTTATTTTAGAGGGAGAGCAACATCAATGTGTGGTTGCCTCTCACATACCCTCTACCGGGACCTCGCCTGCAACCCAGGCATGTGCCCTACACTGGGAATTGAACCAGTGACCCTTTGATTCACAGGTTGGCATTCAATCCACTGAACCACACCAGCCAGGGCTATTGCCATTTTAATGTTCATAATTTTGATCTTTTAAGTCTCTTTAACATTTCATATAATAATGGCTTGGTGATGATGAACTCCTTTAGCTTACCTTGTCTGGGAAGCTCGATTTTAGACAGAGAGGAAGAGAGAGAGGGGGGTCAATTTGTTGTTCCACTTATTTATGCATTCATTGGTTGATTATTCTATGTGCCCTGAACGGGAATCAAACCTGCAACCCTGGCATATGGGAATGATGCTCTAACCAACTGAGCTACCTGGCCAGGGCTGAAGCTATTTGAGTGAGAAATGAGAAGGCAATATTGAAAGAGTAGTTGGTGAGCCTAGGAGCCTAGAGAGGGGAATCTGCATAATCTACACTGAAATCTTTACTGGCATGAAGCTCTAATGTTTCTACAGTAGAATATGCCTATCAGGAGGACATTAATTTATTTATCATTCAACAAATATTTATTAAGCCTATTAAGTCTCAGGCACTTTAGGAAGGATGAGTGTAGTGGTACAAAAAAGACAGGCGATTTCTGCTCCTGTGGAGCTTTTCAGTCTGTGGCAAAAAAGACAGTTAACAAATACACTGGCAAATGTATGATTACAAACCGTGGTAAATAGTACAAAGGACAGGTTATGAGAAGGAATTTTATTTACTTCTTTTTACATTTTTTATGTTTTTTTCATTACAGTTTACATTCACTATTATTTGGTATTAGTTTCAGGTTTAATGAGGGATATATTTTATTTTATTTTTCATTGATTTTAGAGAGAGAGGGGGGAAGTGGGGGAAAAGAAAGAAACATCGATTTGTTGTTCCACCGATGTATGCACTCATTGGTTGACTCTTGTATGTGCCCCAATCAGGGATTGAACCCACAACCTTGATGTGTCTGGACGACACTCTAACCAACTGAATTACCTGGCCAGGTCAAGGGATCTATTTTAGATTGGAAGGTTAAGTAAGGCCTCTTTGAGAAAAGAATATTGAGACTGGAAGGTGGATATAAGTTGGCCAGGCAACAAGTGTATGGGGGAGAAGAACAATAAGGCAAGGCAAGAGAAGGAAAGAGAACTCCACACAAAGAAAATAGTGTATGCAAAGGCCCTGCAGCCACAAAGTGCTTGCCTAGAAATGAAAGAGAGGCAGCTGGAGTATAATTACGGAGGGAAGAGAACGGCTTGAAAAGAGCGTAGAGAGCTAGGGAAAGGCCCTGTGTAAGGGTTCTAGATGCTATCCTAACTGCAATGGAAAGCCACTGAAGAATTTTAATTAATGCTCCAAATTACCTTTTTAAAAAAGAATTAATTGAAGAAGGACAAGAGAGATCAGAGAGACCAATAGGAGACTGTTTGCACTAGTTCAGGAAAGACGACAGCTTGGCGGAGGTGCTACCGGAGACTCTGGATGTGAGGTAGGCCCTGCAGGTAGAACTGATGGCACTGGGCCTGGTGTTGACATGGGAGGTGACAGAGAGGGGCATCAAGAATGACTTCCGGGTTACTGGCTTGAGCTGCTGGTAGTTGGTGGTACCATTAACTAAAGTGAGAATAGTGAAGAAAGATGTTGCAGGAAGGGTAAAGAAGACCAAAGGGCGATGTTGGCTTTCACATGTTAGGCGTAAGATGCCCGTAGGACTTCCAAGTGGAGATGTTAAATACTAGTTGGATATGTGAGTCTCACATGACATATGAAAGATCCAGGCTGGCGGTGTAAGTCTGTGAATCACTGGAAGAAAACAATAGGATGGATGACGCTGCCTGAGAAGAAGGCTCAGGGACTCTGATCGGAGGAACTCCTTACACTTAGTTGTTGGGTACAAGCCAATGTGTCACCAAAGGAAACTGAAAAGGTACAACCAGCAGTCACAGAAAAGCCGAGAGTGTAGTGTCACAGACCCCAGAGATGGAGTTTTAATCGGTCACATGTATCAGCTGCCGAGAAGTCCAGGAGGATGAGGATCGAACGTGTTTGCTGGACCCGGCAAACAGAAAGGCTTTTTGATGACCTCATCAGGAGTTTTCTCAGGGGAGCTGGACTGGAGTGGGTTGAAGAGTGAACGGGAGGAGGGCGATGCAGCCAGGAAATGTAGATGTGCTTTCAAAACCTCTCTCTGTGATAGGGAGCAAAGAAATGAGACGGCAACTCGAAAGAGAACATGAGGTCAAGAGAGGTAGGGTTTAATGATGGGAGATACCAGAGCAGATCTGAATGCAAACGGGAATAATTCCAACCAAGCAAGAGGATGTAAGTGCACAGGTGTACCAGGCAGGGTCCTAGAAAAGGCTCGAGAAGACAGAACTGAGCGGGGCAACGCCTGGCTCTCTCCTCCCTTTGCTTTTATTGCTGACCAACGGGCTTCCCTCCTCATCCTCCTCCTCTGACATAAACATGCTTCATTTACATTAATATTTTTCACTTTCTTCATTTAAACTGTGGGCCAGAATCTTTAAAGGTGACAGAACATCTTTGTGTTTGTTCGATTGTATTTTGATTTTGTAGTTCAGTCTTTTGGGAAGTAGTGCTATCTTTCTCAGGTACTATACTGATGAGAAATTTTCTCTCTCAATGTGCCGACTCTATTCTGTAGGCAATTGCTGAAGAGGTGTGATTGGAACAACCCAGTAAAACTTATCCTTGCCCCACAGTATCATTTAGTGAAAACTAATAATAATTACCTTCAGTATAGGAGTTACCTTTAATAAGCATCTTAATTTCACAGATATTACTTCATTTAATCTTCATGAGAAGACGTAGGTTTTGTGAGGTAGGTTTTGTTATTGTCTCCATTTAGAAGTGAAGTAACTGTGACCAGGTGATGTTAAGGGATTTGTAAGGTTACATAGCCAAGAAATGGCAGATCCTGGGTTGTCTGAACCCCAAATTTCAAGAGAGGCTCTAGCTGGATATTTAAACATGTAGTTTCATGGCCCTGAGACTGATGCAGAAGGGGACATAATCACAGCTATTCTGAGCATGCTCCTTAGCCATGAGCCTTTAGGAACAGGGGGACTGGGGAGGAAGAATGGAAGCAGATTGCTGCTGAGCACAAATGTCAAGTGAGCTCTGAGAGACACTAGTGAGTGCCTTGAGTTCATCATTTGGGAATCTCTCACAGATCAACCGTCATTCCACAAATTTCTGCTCTTGTTCTTACAAGTTAAAATGAGACTGAGAAGCAGTCTGGTTCCTGTGGACAATCAGATGGGAATTATGCATTTATTAACTGCAATTAACCAGGAACAGGCTTATATCATTACTCTACTGGTTCCAGCTCACAGAGTAAGGAGTAGAATAAAAGGTTCCCGCAACTCAGTTTGCTGAGGATGGTGTTTGAAGATGGCATGAGATAATGGATATGAAATCCCTTTGAAAATGGCACGGCCCTGTTGCTGTGGGATGCATTTTTGGCGGTGTTGGAAGGGAACCAAACACTCGCTGTATTATCCCAGAGCTCAGGACCTTGTGCGTCAGTGAGCCCGAGGTGGTGTAGGCTACTGTGGCTCCCTGTGCCTGCAGCTGCAGTGCTCCGTCCATTGCATGGCCCAGCCCCCAGCCCTCCTCCCTCATGGCAACAAGGAGATTAAAATGGAAGAAACGGTGTGCTTTGGAAGCTGTAAGGACAGTTCAGCAGCCATGTTGATTCCCCCTTGTTTGTACTAAGTAAACAAATGTTTTGAGAACTATCCACTGTGCAGGTAAGCCATAGCACTCCTCCACACACACGCCGTGACAGACAAACTGAGAAGAGGCATCCCTATGTCAGGAAATTATCCCGTGTAAACCAAGTAGGTAAAATGATAATTAATTAGTAATGCAGCTTCATTAAAGGTGCAATAGTTGGATTTAAAAAGGAGCAGGGTACAGTCCCATTTCTATTACTCACTCACTGTGAGACTTTAACTCATTTCTCTCAACCTTTTGCTCGGGGATAAAATGGCTCTGATGATAATAATGCTTAGCTCACAGGGATAGTGGGAAGTGAAAAGATAAAGTAGATAAAGTGCCTGGTGATTTGTGTTTCAGGGACCAATATCCAACATGAATTCCCTTCCCCCACAACCTCTACCTGAGGCATTGGTCCGCAGCTGAAATAGGAAGATGGGACCGTAGATACTCTGAGGAAATTATGAGGAATCAGGTGAGGTTTGGAAACAGGCTCTTTGGAGTGGACAACGTGCTGATCTGGACCACGGGGTGGCTGTGGGTGTACTGGAGGCTCAGTGCCTCAGGGGCTGTGCAAAGCGGTTGTGTGCTTGTTGAGTGAGACTCGACTGGAGGCCAAAAAGCTTGTGTTGCCAGTCATTTCAGACACAGTAAATAAAGTCTGTCATATTGGCTTCTAAGTTCAAGGTTCTAATTCACCTTGGAAGGGCCAAAGCATTTTGCAGCTAGTTTCACTGCCTGATGGTCGTCTTTGGAGAATCACGTGCTTTTCATTTCTCAGAACCAGTTTGTCAAGACGAAAGACTAATGCCTGTGCTGTTAGCTTGTCTGGAGAAAACAAAGCCATTAATGATAGTTAACGTATTAATTGCAGAGAGTGCTTCTTTAAGTTTCTGTTGGCAACAAGTTAGCAGTCTAACAAAATAAGTGAAGTACATCCAGACTCAATTTTAAACCTGGCCAAGCAGGGTTTTTAATCTTCAAGCTTCAGGTTTTCGTTATTACAGTTGCCAAAACGCCAAGCTTATAATTTACAAGTAGTACACATGTGTCACTTAAAAAGAAAACCAAACCTAAAAATAGGAATGAAACTCAGGAAAACACCAACCCAGATAAAGAAAGCTTATGTCAAAGGCAGGAGGCCTGTAAGCCTGTGCTCAAGGTCGCACCAACTGCTCACATTTCAATTGATTGAAGCAAGTGCATTAGCCAGTCAGCGTGTCACTGCCCGGAGGAAAGTGACAATTCTCTCATGTTTCAGGAAATTTTCTCACATCATTTCTTGCTCTTTTTTGCTCCTCCTGTGTGGTAATTATTCAATTCTTAGGAACAGACTGCTCTTTCTAGAATAGCCAGGGTACTATTTCTGGTGGGACTACTGTTTCCTAAGCCTTGTACCTGCAGGCCGAGGTCACTGTTGATTATTCCTATGCAGACCTTTGTTACATGCCCCACCGTTGCATCTGTAAACACAATCACTTGTCAGAAACACGTTTGCCGTTGTGAAAGGTAGGACATGGGTGAGATGGATGATTGCAAACCATTACCTCCAGCCCTCCTTTTCTTTTTCCCTATTCCCCAGTTGTGCGCAAAACAGGAATTCCACAGAAAGTAACCTCACAGGGTGAGCTGATCATAAATTCCTAACTGGACAGGTCACGGTGGTTAGTTAAGCCTCAGGCCTAAAACTTCTTTAGTAAAAGTTTTCATTTTGCCTTAAGCAAGCCCTGTCCGTTTTTGTTCAGCCAGGTAAGCACACCTTTGAAATACCCACCTTCCAGAGAACACGGATCTTGTTAACTCTCCTGCAATCCAATCCTTGCCTTACTTTTTCCCACTTTGTGTAATTGTCCTATGTTCCCTCCTTAATTTCAAATGCATAAAAAAAAAACGGCAAAACTGTCATCCTCTGGAAGATTTCAGATCAGGCTTCCCAGGAATTGTCATCACTTGGGTTCTAATAGAATATTATAAAAACTCTGTACAGGTTTTGTGCTCTGGATGGTGTGGCTCAGTGGACTGAGCACGAGACTGCAAAGCAAATGGTCTCTGGTTTGATTCCCAGTCAGGGCACATGCCTGGGCTTCGGGCCATGCAGACATTGATGTTTCTCTCCCTCTCGTTTTCCCTACCTTCCCTTCTCTTAAATAAATAAATAAATAAATAAAATCTTTAAAAAATTCTTTACAGGTTTTGATGTTTTTACATCAACACAATCACGAACTCCTTATAATGTTTTCTTAATTATTTTTGATGTTATCCACTTTTCTTTTCACTTGTGTGATAGTTTTATGTATCAACTTGGCGCAGCTTTAGTACCCAGTTATTTACTAACCAAAATGTGTGTTGTTGTGAAGGTGTTTTGTAGATGTGGTTAACACCTACAACTAATTGAGTAAAGGAGACTATCTTTGATAATGTGGGTGGACTTCATTCTATCAGTTGAAAGTGTAGGGGAGGAAAAACTTTTCTCTACACTTTTAAGTTGTGTGAATGAGAGCTGCAAAGTAAACTGACAAAGACAGATGAAAAGGAGGGAGAAAATTTGTTTACCCACACAACTGTCTTACAGTAGGAGAACTCAGGCATGAGTAACTCAAAGGTGTGGTTAGAATTTAGGGCTTATATACCATCTTAATAGGTTGTGGGGGTTGGGGGAGAAAGGTACTTATGGGAAAACAAATGACCTTTTGGAAAGATAAATGGTTTTTCAGGAGAATAAACAGGAGATAAGAATGTTTGCGATAATAATAGTCTATACAAGTATGAGTAGTTTTCCATTCTCCCTTAGGGCCAGAAAGAACCTTCCCTGTAAAGTGGATTTTATGTATTTGTATAGGCTGCATGGAAAAAGTGTAGCCACTTTTAATATAACGAGAAGTTTGTGCAGTATCGATGTAACCTGGCAGCCAAGGACAGTAGACTGAAATGCGCATGTGTGAACAATGACGACTTCACTGTACTAGTCAGTGGGGATGGTAGATATCATTGAGTGAAGATGTGTACTGTGTGGCTGCAGCATTCAAAATGACTGAGTAAGTAGAGCAATGAATCTGTTGTAAACTTGCGTTAAGTTTGAATATTCCTCCATAGACACTATTCAGATGATTCAGAAGGTCACAGCTATGGGCAACTGGTGACTGGCAGCTTCATCACAACAATGGGCCTGCTCAGGCATCATGTCTTGTGCAGAGTTTTTTGTGAAACATCAAATGACTCAGGTGACTTGGCCATCCTGCAGCCCATATTTGGTGCCCGGTGACTTCTGGCTTCTCCCAAAACTAAAAGCATCTTTGAAAGGAAAGAGATTTCAGACCCTTGGTGAGATTCAGGAAAATATGACAGGGTAGCTATCATTGTCCTATGTACAATGTTTCTTGTATCTTGTACCTTCTTCAATAAGTATCTCTATTTTTCATATTACATGGCTGCATACCTTCTGGACAGACCATACATATATTCTCCAATTGTTTTTGTTTCTCTAGAGAACCCTTAAACACACACACATAGCCACTATCCTCAGTCAAGGATCTTATCATCTAATATTTGTACTGTTGGAAACAGCTAGTATTTGAAGTGTTTCTCTGCTCCAAAATCTTACAAATCAACTTTAAGTTCATCTTCCTTTGGTTGCTTCCCAAAGCCTGTAGGACACAGCTGACCTCAATAATGAGGCATCCAGGCCCTCAGCACTTTGGCTTACCCTATCAGTTCAGCCTCATACGTCAGCATTATCTTTTCTTCCAGCAAACCAGTCTCCTGGTTCCTCAGTATGCTGCATATGTCATTTTCTTCCTATCTGCGTTTTTTATCACTTATTTCCCCATCTCCTCATCTTGCTTGTGCACAGCCCACTGTTCTTCCAAGACCCAGCTTTTCTGATGTCTTCTTTCACTGCTTGAATTAGTTTTCTATTGCTGCTTTCACAGATGACCACAAATTTGGCTTGAAACAACACAGATTTATTCTCTTACAGTTCTGGAGGTCAGAAGTCGAAAATCAGTTTCACTGGGCTAAAGTCAAGATGTGAGCAGGGCTGGTTCCTTCCGGAGGCTCTGAGGGGGAACCTGTTAACTTGCCTTTTTCGGTTTCTAGTGGCCACCTGTGTTCCCGGCCTTGTGGATCCTTTTCCACCTTCAAAGTGCATCACTCCAGTCTCTGCTTCTGTTGTTGTCCTGTGGTCTCCTCTCTCTCCTGTGGTAAAATCTCTCTGCCTCCCTCTGATAAGAGCACTTGTGATGACATTTAGGGTCTGCCCAGATAATCCAGGATAATTTCTCCATCTCAAAACCCTTAATTTAATCTCATCCACGAAGTCCCCTATGCCATATGGTAACCTCACAGGTTCTGCGGATTAGGATATCTTTAAGGGTCATTATTCAGCCCACTACATTGCCCCATCTTTGTGGTTTCCTTACCTCCAACCAAGCATGATTAATTGTTTAAACCACTCTCTCTCCAACATCCTCTGTTTGCATTTATGTCTTCTTTTTTTTTTTTTTTTAATATTTTATTTCTTTATTTTTAGAGAGAGGGGAAGGGAGGGAGAAAGTGAAGGAGAGAAACATCAATGTGTGGTTGCCTCTCACATGGCCCCCACTGGGGACCTGGCCTGCAACCCAGGCATGTGCCCTGACTGGGAATCAAACTAGTGACCCTTTGGTTCACAGCCCGCGCTCAATCCACTGAGCCACACCAGCCAGGGCTATGTCTTCTTTCTTTTTTAAAGAAAGATTTTATTTACTTCTAGAGACGGGGGAAGGGAGGGATAAAGAGAGGGATAGAAACATTGATGTGGGAGACAAACGTTGATTTGTTGCCTCTTGCATGTGCCCTGACCAGGAACCAAACCTGCAACGCAGGCATGGGCCCTAACTGGGAATCAAACCAGTGACCTTCACTTTGCCAGAATGTACCCAACCAACTGAGCCACACAGGTCAGGGCCAGAAAACTTTCTTCTTTCACCCTCTCTGGCTTCTACTTTTTCTCCCTTCCCTTCTTCAGATCAGGTCTAATCGTCTTCCTTTCTGAATTTGTTCATTTCCTGGTTCCCTCACTCTCAGTTTATGTGATTACCGTGCAGATTAGACAAATGGGATTTATCTAGACTTTGCCCCCTCCTTCTCATGCATTCAGTCAGTGACCAAGCACTTTTGTTTTCTTTGCTTGAAATCTCTCAAATCTGTCCTCTTCTGTTCATTCTTATCTAGTTATGGCCCTTAATGACATTTTGCCCAAACTATATAGCATCATAATCTTAGGTGGTCGATCATCAGTCTGCCTCCAGCCTTACTTCCTTTTAATCCATACTACACCTAGAATTAGATACCTAAAAACATGAATTTAATCATGTCACTCCACTGCTTATGTGCTTTTTACGATTCCCATCGCCTCCAGCCTAAGTCCAAGCTCTTTATTAACATGGCTCACTGGCTTCCATGACCTGACCAGACTGTTGCCCCGTAAGTCACAGCCACACACTTGCCACTGTAGTGATTCTGTGTGTTGCTTCAACGTGGCGTGCTTTTCCTCATTGATGGGCTTTTGCTTATGCAGTTCATACAACTTGGAAAGCCCTGCTCCTGTTTGTTCGCCTGTCAACCTCGTATCTATCCTTCCAGATCCACTCAAGCAGCATTTTCTCCAAGCTTTCTCCGAACACCCAGCTGCTAAATAATCCAACTTTGTGCTCCCTTAGTACCTTGTACATACTTTGTCCTGTTATGCTGAAATTATCTATTTACTTGTCTGATCCCCTCACAAGCTCCTTAAGGGCACAGAGCATCTGAACTCCCACAGCAACAGTGATGAGTATGTTCCATTTAATACAGATCTCATTACTTTATTTTGAATATTTGGGTATTTAATTTTTATGTAACTGTTGTGTCTCCCTCATGGAGCTAGAAGCCCATTAAGGGTAAGGAAGTATATTTTGTAACACTGCGTATCCTTATCATATAGCAGATTATGTGCATAAAGGTATTTATTATTAATCATTATTATAAGCTTTATGAAAAACTACTCAAGTATATACTCTAATAACTTTGGGCCAGCTCTATCATCTCTATGTAATAAAGTGGCCCATTTTAGGCCAAATCTAATTACAACAAATTCCAACAAGATTTCTAAATTCTTATGCTGATAGTTAAAGATTGATTGAGAAAAATGAGGCATCGGCTAATCATACACACATACATATACACAGATTTCTTTTTGTTGTTATTGTAAAAGTATCTGGCTAACATGCAGAGATATTAACAGAATGGGCTCCCTTAAAAGCTAACTCCTCAGGTAAGAAACACCATATTTTATGGTGCATATGTCGTCAGTCCTGTTCAGCCACATTCCTGGTGTGGTGTCCTGACGTCCCTTCCTCATTTTAGATAAATTCTTCCTTTTTCAAAGCATTGCCGGTGTGATCTAGTCTTCTTTTGCAACCTTACAGGTTTGGGGGAACTGGGGAGAGCCAAGGCAGACTCTTTATTCTTCCAGCATAGCATAAACACTTTTGTGCAAGTGTTGTCTGGATAGAATAAGGACACGTTTCTTTCTTTCTTTTATTTTTTAAAGATTTTATTTATTTATTTTTAGAGAGAGGGGAAGAGATGGAGAAAGAGAGGGGGAGAAACATCAATGTGTAGTTGCCTTCTGCACATCCCCCCACCAGGGACCTGGCCCACAACCCAGGCACATGCCCTGACTGAGGATCGAACCAATGACCCCTTGGTTCACACAGACCAGTGCTCAATCCACTGAGCAACACCAGCCATGGCTCTTTCTTTCTTTTAAAGTTGTTCTTTTCTTTCTTTCTTTTTTTAATTAAAGAAAGAGAGAGAAACAATGATCAGTTGCCTTCTCATAACATGGGTATGTGTCCTGAGCAGGAATCAAACCCTCAACCTTTTGATCTATAGGACAATGGTCTAACCAATTGAGCCCCACCAGCCAGGGCAAGGGTGTCTTTCAATGGAAAAGAAAGAGCAGAACCATCATAAAAGGGCAATGTATAGCCTGAGGAAATGACCTAATAAGCCTGTTCTCATTTTTTAAAATAGATTTTATATATATATATATATATGAGAGAGGGATTATATATTAGAGAGAGGGAAAGGAAGGGAGAAAGAGAGGGAGAGAAATATTGATGTACAAGAGGAACATCGATTGGTTGCCTCTCATATGTGCCCCAATTGGGGACCGAACCTGCAACTTAGGCATGCACCCCAACCAGGAATTGAACTGGTGATCTTTTACTTTGCTGGATGACACCCAACCACCTGAGCCACATAGGTCAGTGCATATGCTCCTCAATTCTTATAGCTGTTTCTAGGCTAACATCAAAGGGGTGTTCGATTACACCTTTGTGTCTCAGTTGTTTCACCCATCACTCTAATTGTCTACTATACCCTTGGGGCTTATGCCACCTGATCCTCACAGTGTCCCTATCACCCTATCACTTGACCTTTCTTTTTTTTAGAATAAGAGACCACTCTTATTCTAAATTTAGATTTGCAAAAATGATTAATGATTAATGATTCCGTGGTCCTTGGAAAAATTGTCTTCCATGAAACCAGTCCCTGGTGTCAAAAAGTTTGGGGACCACTGCCCTACAGGATACCTACTACATTAGGTCACTTTACCAAGCTTGAGAGGCATAGCACCTCTACCTAATACATAGACACAAACCCAGGAAGGCTGCCAAATTGAGGGGGGGGGGGAGGAAACATGGCTCAAATAAGAGAATAAAACTTCAGAAAAAGGACTAAACAAAACGGAGACAAGCAATCTACTAGATGCAGAGTTCAAAACAGTGGTTGTAAGGTTGCTCAATTAACTTAGTGAGGACCTCAACAGCATAAAAAAAGATTCAGTCAGAGACAAAGGAGACACTAATGAAATAAAGAACAATTTACAGGGAATCAGCAGTACAGTAGGTGAAGCTGAGAATCAAATCAGTGATTTGGAATGTAAGGAAGAAAAACACAACCAATGAAAACAGCAAGAAAAAATAAAAAAATAAGGGTAGTGTAAGGAGCCTTTGGGACAATTTTAAGCACATCAATATTCACATTATGGGGGTGCCAGAAGAAGAAGAGAGAGAACAAGAAATTGGAAACCTATTTGAAAAAATAATGGCAGAAAACTTCCCTAACGTAGAGAAGGAAATACACATACAAGTCCAGGGAGCACAGAGTCCCAAACAAGATGAAGCCAAAGAGGCCCACTCCAAGATGCCAAAGGTTAAATACAAAGACTTAAAAGCAGCAAGAGAAAAGCAGTTAGTTATCTACAAAGGAGCATCCGTAAAACTGTCAGCTAATTTCTCAAAAGAAACTTTGCAGGCTAGAATGGGTTTGCAAGAAATATTCAGAGTGATGAAAAGCTAGGACCTACAACCAAAGTTACTCTACCCAGCAAAGCTATCATTTAGAATCCAAGGGTAGATGAAGAGCTTCCCAGACAAAAAAAAGCTAAAAGAGCTCACTACCACCAAATCAGTATTATATGAAATGTTAAAGCCTTTTCTTCTTTAAATGTTAAATACTCTATTGTTCATATGTTATGAACAATATGCCCTGGGTGGTGTGGCCCAGTGGGTTGAGTGCTGGCCTACGAATAGAAGGGTCACCAATTTGATTGCCAGTCAGGGTGCATGCCTGGGCTGTCGGTCAGTTCCCTCGTCAGGGGCATGTGAGAGGCAATGGATGGATGCTTCCCTCACACATCAATATTTCTCTCCCTCTCTTTCTCCCAAACTTCCCCTCTCTCTAAAAAAATTAATAAAACCTTTTTTTAAATACGAACAATAAAATGGCAATACATACATATCTAATGAAAAATTGAGCCCCGGCTGGTGTGGCTCAGTGGACTGAGTCCCGACCTGTGAATTAAAAGGTTGACAGTTTGATTCCGGCTCAGGGCACTTGCCTGGGTTGCAGTCCGGGTCTCTGGTGGGGGTTGTGCAAGAGGCAACCACACATTGACATTTCTCTCCCTCTCCTTCTCCCACCCTTCCCCCCTCTGTAAAAATAAACAAATAAAATCTTAAAAAAAAAAAAAACGATTGAATCTAAAAAACAAACAAAACAGAAACAGAATCATAGATACAGAGAATGTTTTGATGGTTGACAAATGGGAGGGGGCTTAGGGGAATGGGCAAAAAAGGTGAAGGAATTAAGAAGTACAAATTGGTAGTTAGAGAATAATCATGGATGTAAAGTAAAGTGTTAGAAATAAAGTAGCCAAAGAAAATAAATGCATGACCCATGGACATGGACACTGGTGTGGGGATTGCCTGAGGGAGTGGGCGTGGGGGCTGGGTGGAGGGAGGCAAAGGGGGTAAAACTGGAACAACTGTGATAGCATAATCAATAAACATAATTTGAAAATAAATTTTGAAAAAACCACAGTACTGGAAGTTTTAGCTAGACAAAATAGGCAAGAAAAGGAAATAAAATAAATCCAAATTGGAGATGAAGAAGTAAAATTATCTCCGTTCAAAGATTAGGGGAGGAAAAGATTTCCCTCAACTCTCTTACAGTCCCTGGCTGCATCTGAAAATTAAATTAACAAAATAGATTAACAGGGGAAAAGCATACAGATTTATTTAAGTTTTACAAACATCAGAGCTTTCATAAGGCAACAAAGACCCAAAGAAACAGTTAAACCTGCGTATTTTTATGCCAGGTTTGATGAAGAGTGGACAGTTGTGAAGAAATCTGATAGGTCAAAGAATATAACGTGTAGTAAACTGAATGAAAATCACCAAGTTCTCTTTGTTTGGATTCTTGTTGGCATCCCTTTTTCCCTATCTTGGACATAAGTTTGCTCCTTTCCTTTGAGTAGAGGGAGGACATCTCTCACATGAGAATTTTATGACCTGTTTCAGGAGAGAAGGGTATGGGGAGAAAATAAGAATGATCTTTTGGTTTCTGTAATTTTCTTAAACTCTTTAGTTTAAAATTTCAATAAAACACAGTGCCATATTTTGGGGTCGCATGTCCTGAATTTCATCACAGATGGTATGATCCAATATGCAGAAAACCCTAAAGATTCCACAAAAAGAACTCTTCAAACTAATAAAATCATCAAAGTAACAAGATATAAAAATGAAACCACAAAACCAGTTACATTTTTACACACCAACAATAAACAGACTGAAAAGGAAATTGTGAAAATAATTCTACATAAAATAGCATCAAAAAGAATAAAATACATAGAAATTAAGCAGTGAAATGAAAGACTTGTACAATAAAAACTGTAAGACATTGCTGAAAGAAATTAAAGGGGGCATAAATAAATGGAAATATGTCCTATATTCATGAATTGGAAGACAATATTGTTAACACGTCAATACTATCCAAAGTGGTCTACAAATTCAATTCAATCTATATCAAAATCCCAATGACTTTTTTCTCAGAAATAGAAAAACTCATCCTAAATTCATATGGAATCATAAGGGACCCCAAATAGCCAAAAGACTCCTGAAAAAGAACAAAGCTGAAGGACTTACACTTTCTGATTTCAAAACTTACTACAGAGCCACAGCAATCAAAACAGTGTGGTATGGGAATAAAGACAGTAATATACACCAGTGAAAAAGAATTGAGAACCCAGATAAAAAGCTTTGCATGTATGGTCAAATGATTTTTGACAAGAGTACCAAGACCATTTAATGGGGAAAGGACAATCTTTACAACAAATGGTGTTGGGAAAACAGGATATCCACATGCAAAAGAATGATGTTAGACTCTTATCCACCATAATCAAAATGTAGCTCAAAATGGATCAAAGACTTAAATGTATGACCTAAAACTATGAAACTCTTAGAAGAAAACATAGGGCAAAAGCTTCATGACATTGAATGCAGCAATGATCATGGATACAATGTTAAAGGCACAAGCAACAAAAGAAAAGTAGGCAAAATGGACTTCATAAAAACTAAAACATTCTGCGTCAAAAGACATTAAGTGAATACAAAGGCATCCCAAAGAATGGGAGAAAATATTTGCAAATCATGTATCTGACGAGGGATTAAAATCCAGGATATATATGGAACTCCTAACACTCAACTACAAAAATAGAACAAACAAACAAAAAAAACCCCAAAACAATCTGATTCAAAAATGGGCAAAGGGCTTGAGTAGACGTTTTCCCAAAGAAAATATACAAATGGCCAACAAGCACATGGAAAGATGCTCAGCATCACTAATCTTCAGCAAAAAGCAAATTGAGCCCTGGCTGGTGTAGCTCAGTGGATTGAGCGCGGGCCTGCGAACCGAAGGATCGCGGTTCGATTCCCAGTCAGGGCACATGCCTGGGTTGCCAGGCCAGTTCCCGTCAGGGGACATACAAGAGGCAACCGCACATTGATGTTTCTCTCCCTCTCTCCTTCCCTTCCCCTCTAAAGATAAAGAAATAAAATCTAAAAGGAAAAAAAGAATCTTAAAAAAAAAAGCAAATTGAAAGTACATTGACATACCACTTCACAACCATTAGTATGGCTAATAGCAAAAATATGGAAAGTAACAAATGTTGGTGAGGATGTAAAGAAGTTGCAACCCTGTATACCATTGGTGGGAATGTAAAATGGAATAGCTCCTGTGGAAAACAGTATGGTAGTTCCTCAAAAAGTTAAAAATAGAATATCATATGATTAATCAATTCTACTTCTGGTTATATACCCAAAAGAATAGAAAAAAGGGCCTTATAGAGATATTTGTATACCCATATTCATGGCAGCATTATTTGCAGTGGTAAAAACATGGAATCAATCTTAGTGTTATCAGTGGATGAATAGAGAAGCAAAATGTGACGTATATACAATGCAATATTACTCAGCCTTAAAAAGAAAAAAAATTCTAACATATGCTACAATGTGAATGAACCTTGAGGACATGATGCTAAGTAAAATAAGCCAATCACAAAATGACAAATACTGTATGATTCCACTTACATGAGGTTCTTAAAGTAGTCAACATTGTAAAGACAGAAAATAGAAGACTGACTGCTGGGGGGAAGAGAGAAGGGGTGTTATTGTTTAATGGGTATACAGTTTCAGTTTTTTAATACGGAAAGAGTGGTAGAAGTGAGTGGTGGTAATGGGTACACAACCTTATGAATATATTTAATACCACTGAACTGTACCCTTAAAATTATTAAGATAATAAACTTTGTGTTTTACCACAATAAAAGAAAACTGGAAAAAAATTCATGGGTGACTTTCATGCCCTCCAAGTCTTAAAACTATTCAGTTTAGGTCTCCTCATCAGTCAGAGACAGAGGGCTATACATGAGTAACTTAAACATAAAGCAGAAACTGATGTGCACCTTACGATGCACTGACAGAGTGTTGGTAGCGTGGAGAGGAGGAAAATACTACTTTCTGTTTGAGAAATCAGGGGAAACCCCTTGGAGGAATAAAGTGGAATGAATTTGGAATCTGGACGCAGGAGACCTGCTTTCTTCTCTCACCTGCACTGACACCTGTGACACGGAATAAGCCTCGTAACTGCTAAGGCCCATTTTTTCACATGTAAATGAGAAAGACTCACTCCTATGTCACAGGATTACTGTGAGGATTTTAAACAACGAAGGGAGATAAAACATGTGGAAGCACATGGAGTAATGCTACCTAGATCCAGAGCTGGCAATCAATAAATGATTCTTATGTCTGAACCTAAGCTAGCATTTGAATCATGACTTGAAAGATGGGTAGGGTTTAAACATTCAGAGATGAGAGGAAAGGGAATTCCAGGCAGAAGAAATTAGAGCTTTTATGGACTGCATGGTTATATAGCTATTTATATGCATGTACGATAGGAAATATTTTTGGAAGCTCTAAAGCCAAGCCATGTATAAATTTTGGGTTGTAGAAGCTGTTACTTCAGTAATTTGTTTGTTAAACTCATACTAACACATTTTCTTTTAGTAATGTTGCTTGTATTCCTAATGTGCTTCATGTGTTTTAATAGGTGTTTTTCTACTTTAATATATTTTGTATTATTATATATATTATTATATAAAGGTAATTGATGCTCATAAAACTTTAATGAAAAACATTATATAAAAATTATATAATATAAAAATCACTCCTCCCAGTTTCTCACTTTTATCCTTAGAAGTAATGGTGATTAACACCGGAGTATGTCTTGCAACCGCTTTTTATGCATGTACAAATGCACTTCCTTTTTGCCCCTCAGATAAAATCATACTTTACTTACTGTTCTGGTAATTGCTTTTTAGCCACTAATTAGAGTGTTAATATCCTTCCATGTCAGTATATATAAAGCAACTTAATTCTTGTTCATTATAGAATTCCATTTTATAGAAGCTCCATTTATTTAACCAGTTCCCTATTGATGGACACTTGGGTTATTTCCATTACAAATAATGCTGAAATGAATATCTGTATACACATACCTTATGTGCTCTGTATGAATGTACAATATCTTAGGGGAAATTCCCAGAAGTGGAACCAAATGAAAAGTTTTACATTTCAATAGATAATACCAAATTGGTATCTTAACAGAATGAATAATATATACTCCCAATCATAGAGTACGAGAGTTTCTCTTCTCCTACCTGGTCACCAACCCTAGATATTGTCAAATAAATTTATTTACAATAAAAATCTAGATAAAAAGTGGTTGCTTCTATTTAAGTTAAAATTATTAATAAAGTTATTATAAAATGTGTAAATAAGCAATCTTAGTTTAGCATCTTACTATATGCTTATTTCCATTTACATACTTTTGGGTGAATTAACTTATGTTTTTACTCATATTAAGAAATTATCTTTATATTCTGCAAGATTTTTTCAGTTCAACTTTTTATCGTTGACTATGTGGTATTTTCCCTATGATTAAATTTTTAAATTTTATGTAGTTAAATTTATTAATTTTTTAAGTCTTTTGAGTTGCCTCACTCCAGGATTAAAACATTATTTATATACATTTTTAATTTATGTTTTAATTATGACATCCTTTTTAAATAATATTCATGACATGCTTAAAATAGGAAAAAGTTGATAACTTTTTTCTTTTGACTATATTACATGTGTTATCATAAATGTTAACAGGAATGCGTTTGCTTTATTTCTGTTCTCCAAATCAAGAATTTGGACCAAAAATTATTTAATATATGAAATTAATTCTAGCAAAAATGGCATTGTTCTCATTTGAAAAACTGATGGGAAGTAAAATTTTGAAGAATGCATATTTTTTCAGAGTTTCTGAAAATAGTTGGATTCCTGTATTCTCTTCTGCAAAATCTTATTTTGCAAATTATTAGTTTAAGTATAGATTATATTATTGGCATTACAATAGCATTTTTTAAGAAAATTATTTTAATTATTGTTCAAGTAGAGTTTTCTGTCTTTTACTCCCATCCCAGCCCACCCCCCTACAGTAGCATTTTAATTTTCAACATCCTTTCCTAATTCCAACAAACCTGAGGGTATGTTTCTTAGTTCTATTCCTACAAAGAAATTTAAATTATGTTCAGATACCAAACCTTGCCTGTTAAATAGTATGCAATATGTTATACTCTCTGATAATACCATCTTCTCTAACAATTGCCACAAATGTAGTGTGGCACATCAATTACTTCTGTTTCATTTGCTTTTCTTTATATTTCCATTTCTGGAAACTAAAGCAATGCTATATTAACAATATGTCTATATAAACTATTAATTGTTGTATCATGTGAAATATTGAAACCAATAACTCTTCTTTGCTGATCTAAGCTGTGAGAATTCATTCCACTTTTAAAAATTCATGTAAAGAATTCAAGTTCTACCCTGGCTGGTGTGGCTGAGTGGGTGGAGTGCCAGCCTGCAAACTGAAAGGTTGCCGGTTCAATTCCCATTTAGGGCACATGCCTCGGTTGCAGTCCAGGTCCCCAGCTGGGGGTGTGAGAGAGGCAACCGATCACATACGGACATTTCTCTCTCCCTTCCTCTTTCTCTAAAAATAAATAAATAGTGTCTTTTAAAAAAAGAATTCAAATTTAAAAAATATATATATTAAAAAGTTTTTAAATTAACTGTAAGCAAAATATTAAATTCTTCTAGATTCCTGGATATTTTGTATCCAAAGTTCTTAGAAATGGCAACCCAGGATGTTTCTTTGACTTTCTGCATTATGTGTCTGCTTGTTCACTTATTCAGGTGTTGATGATGTGGCATGCTTGCCTTCAGTAATGATTTGAATAATTAGAACAGGGGTTCTTCCAGGAAGTGGATTCTATGTCTGTGGATCAATTTCTTATTAACATTTAGAAAAATAAATTTTCATGGAAGAAACACACATTGATTAAATCAGTTATAATCTAACCATGGGTTTTGCCTCTGGAGTATTTTTGGTGTGCAGCTACTTTTAACTCATTGTAGGTACTTCCAAAATCAGAGGGCTTAAACCCTGTTTTATGTTGGTACCCAACACCTGACACCATTTTTTCCTACCTCAATCGGGATACATGTATGACTTTTATTCAACCAAAAACTTTTTTCTTTCTTAGTTATATCCTTTCCCGCCACCCTCAAGTACTTGGCTGTTACAAAGAACTTGTTTCTGAAGTTACCACTGGTTCAATACTCTTTCCACCCTCCAAATCTCCATCTAATCGATAATTCAACTTCTTCTCCTCAAAGATGCTTTTTCTTACCTCCAAATTAGATCAGATCCCTTTGCCATACATGCACAGGTTCACACCACGTTTTTCTTTTATTTCTCACAGTCTGTAATTATATTTGTATGGTTCTTTGGAATGCCAGCCTCCTACATTGAGTGAGAAACTGTTTCTGCATTGCTTATGATTTTATTATCAGAGCCTGGCAACTAGTAGATACTAACTATTTGTTGAGTGAGTGAATGAATTCATGTCCAAGCTTAAATTCTATCCTCTTTAAAAAGATATTTCTAACCTCTCCAGCCACAGTTATAAATCCTTCTCCTGAATTTGAGGCATTTGTTGTTTACCATTCATTTATCCCTTGGAATCACAGATTCATAGCATTCAATAGGAGTTCAGAGGGACAAGCTTTATATTGTAAATGATGTAATTCATTGAAATAAAATTCTTGGTTTTAGTTTTGTGAATATCATCATTAGTGATGGGAAGTTGCCTTCTAAAGTATCCTGAACATCCTTGGACTGTTTGTATTTTTTAGACATTTTTCTGGTGTTTAGCAGGAATCTACATTCTTGTGATTTTCAAGACTAATTTGGCTCCTTAGCATAAAAAAGAACGAGCCCATTCATCCTCCTAATGATGGTCCTTCAGATAGTCAAAGACTGCTCTCTTGCTCAATCAAAACACAGCCCCTCCTTTAATTATTGCTTTTATGTTGTGGTTTCTAGTTTCTTTCATCATTCTGATTTACTCTCCTGTGAACTCATTCTAGTTTGTCAATGTCCTTCTTAAAATAAAATTACTTTTGTTATCAGTAATCTTATTTTTTTCTAAGTATCCTATTCAAATGTCATAAGATAGTAGTAAAAAGCTTATTTCTTAAAAAATCAGAGGTTACTTTTTCTGAGAATAAATTTGTGACCATTCTTTATGCCTTTAAATTCAGAAATTTTAAAAGATAATTCTGATTAAGTAATAGATACCATTTTCTGGCAGCTGTCAACGGTTGTTGGAGGATTGCTTAGATCACATAACCAGTTCTATACCTTATAGCTTAAAATTATCTCATTTGCTCTGACCACTTGCTAAGTGAACTTCAAAAGGATTTAAACAAATAAGTAATAAAATACTGTGCTTGTTTCCATGTGAGGAAAAGGTTTAGTTTTATAGCTATTACCTGCTAAGGAACAAACCCAATGTTTAATAATAATCAGAACTTTCCTGGGCTCAAAAAAAATGTTTTGATGTGGTCGGTACCAGCCTCTGATGAGGGTATCAGCCTTCATTTATAAAACAACTATTAGTTTGAGTTGTTATTACAAATATTTCTAAATCACTGATAATAACCTTCATTACCAAGCAAAAGTTGTCCTTTTCAGTACTTTATGTATAATTTATCCCCAATTTCGAAAATATTACAGTATGTTGTAAAGTTACTGACAACAGTCAAGTCTCAAAAGAAGGCAATAAATGCTACAGAAGAAAAAGTAGCAAATAAAATAAAATATATACAAATAAATTAGAAAAGGCGGGGGCATCCTGGCAGGGCTTGAACCTCTTCTGAAATGGTTTTACTATCTGGTCATAGTTATGATCATTAAATGTTTGCTAAGTGGATGAAAACATTCAAGTATTAGGGATAATTCTATAGCAAGGACAACATGTTATAAACAAAGTAGTTGGCTTAACCACAGTATATGGCAACTTATATTCAATTTCAATTTTTACTATATTTTCTATTTCAATATTTTGAGAACTCAGTATGAGTAAAACTATAGTCACTAAAAATACTCAAATATTTTTCTAACTTGGTATAATTCGGTCTCCTATAATCCAAATTATATTATAACTTCCTTCCTTCCTCCCTCCCCTCCTTTCTAATGAAAAATTCACTTGGGCTATTTAGGTAATGATATTTTCAAGTAGCCTATAAATGAGCCATTGGCCCTGTATAGAGCCAGCTATAACAATGTGTTCAAGCAACAAAATGAACAAAAGAAACTTTGGAATGCATCTGGTTGTTCAAAAACTAGCAAGTGGTTAAAAAAAATGACTGAGGAACTCAAATTTCTCCTTAAGGATTTTGTTGCTACCTTTTCTACAAAAATTACCCAGATTACTTCTTGACCTCTACTTTGAGAGCGGAGGAAGTCTTGCTGTGTGATGTGTTGCTCAGTAGTTCTGAAGTTTCCAGGTACTTTCTTATCTGAACAGTGTATCCTAGATACTGCAATCCCTGCACTGCTCACACATTTGAACCTATTCCATCCCTGAATTACCATATATATATTTTTTTACATAAACTTTCAAGGGAAAAGGCTTTCAAGGTACATTTTAATGTTTATATAAATATATAACTTTTATATTTATATAAAATAAATAGGTATATCCTATAAGCAATAATTATAATTTAAAAAATACTTGCAATTTTCATACTTTCAAAAGTACATACTAATTTGAAATTACTTTTGAAGGATCTGTCATAAACTAAATAAGTACTTGAGACAATCCAAGACAACTTTTTAAAATTCTCTTCAAAAAGAAGTTAGGAGTTTATGCTCAGGATCCATTTTGCCACCAATGAAAGCCCAGAAAGTTATTAAGTTTATTCTGTTTTATTTATTTATTATTATAAGAACAGGCATCATATTAATCGGGGTGATTACTACGACTTCCAAAGTCACTTTAGGTTAAGTACAAAAATTCTAAACTAAATTTGCTCTGGACTGAGATAAACCTATATAGTAAATTTGAAAATGTCCATTTTGCAAGCAATTCTTCAGAGTTTATTATCTGATGTGTACCGTGTTAGGCACTAGAATACAAAAAATGAATACAATATAAAATTTTTGCCCTTTGGGAGCTTGCATTTTAGTGAGAAGTGTCAGATTTTTCTCCTTCACGGGCATTTAATATAGAGTTTTTGCATACAGTTATAGAAATAGTGTGTTACAGAACCTAAAGAAAAGAAGCATTAGTTGAAGACTTCAGAAGTGGGTTTGTCTTGTCTATACTAGGAGTTGGCTGTTGGATTAAAGTAGCGTTTTCAGAAGTATCTATTTAAATCCATATTGTTGACACTACGGTGAAAGCAGTGAAACTTGTCAGCAGATGATTAAGTTTTATGGTTGATGTCCACACTTTTGTAGCTTGGGACCAATATCAAGTTTCTTTGGAAAACATCCTTCCTCTCACGCCACACTCCCTGTATCATTAAATCAGCTTCTCAGCCTGTTGGTGTTAGGTGTGTTCTTGTAATAAAGGTGTATCACTATCATTCTGTTTTTCATTTTTCACTTACCAATCTGAGAAGAGTTGCTACACTTTTTCATTTTTTCCCCTCCCAGGACAAGGAGCGTTTAGATAGTTGGTTTATTTATATATTCCATATGGGAAAATCTGCACTCCACTGGCTGCTTTTTCAATTCCCAAGACCACCAGTTAGTGGTATTATTTCTGGACGAGTGAGACACCCTTTACAAGCATCTGGAGGAGGTATGCACAGCCCTAGATGACTGGCTTTCCATTGATTAGTCTTTCAGGGAAGTGACACTGGTCCCACGGAAATTAATAACGCTTCAACTCGAACAGGCTATAATCCTAAGGCCGAAGTGGAGATAAAAAATTGGATTCTTATAGGTTGTATTACCGTTTGAGGAGGGCAGGCGGGAGTTAGTGAATCGATAGAATGTCATATGGGAATTTATTAAACGACTCATTAAAACTGCTAGAAAAATAAACCTCTGCTGACTCCAGAGGATTAACAAAAAGCTTCAAAAATCTAAGTTCAAACACAATTTAGTAAACGTAGGAGACGTGTAAATTCAGTCTGGGTGCTTGCAAGACCACCTCATCTGTCACCTCGGGCCAGAAACTGGGCACAGGTGTGAAAATATTGCAAATACAGCTTTGAAGACAATTTTCAACGCGAAACATTTTTGCGCCCTAGGAACTTCAGGATGGAAAGCACGTCACGCAGCCTTGTGTTCTCGCTGGATTGCTAACCTTTCCGCCTTTCCCATCCCGCCACGCCCCCTTCTCCGCCGCCTCCATCCAGGAGGCGTTTGTTTATGTGACGTAATCCGTAGTAAGCAGTCCCCGCCCCTGTTTCCCTCTGGCCGCCGCGTTTCCCGCGTCGCGGTGCTTCTCCCCTTAAAAGGACAATAGAGGCCCCGGGAGCGCGCGCGGCCGCCGGCCCTACTCTCCTCTCCGCCCTCAACGCGCGCGCGCCCGTATGCAAATGAGTTCGATTCAGGAGAATTTTGTACCGGGAGTCGCGCGTGCGCAGAGGGAAAGCGGAATCTACACCTTCCCGGCCAGCGGTAGCAACTGCAGAACTGCAGGAGACAATCTTTCTAGACAAGGCAGTTGAGGAGGAGGAACGATTGGAAAGGGGGGGTTGGCCTGGCGTGCACTCCTCACCTCGGGAACATTATTGCGCGTGGAACGGCTGTGTTTGGAAGGTGAGTGACTAACCATTACTCTGGTGCAAAACTGTCTCATTAAGCTTTGATTTCAGAGTCGCTTTTTTTCTCCCCTCATTTCACCTTACCCACCTCCCCCAGCCCTTCCATGCACACACACCCACACACACACTGGAAGTTTTGTCTTGGAGATGGCATTGCGGGGAGCGCTGTTTTCGTGATCTTCAGACCCCAGATTCTTTTGTATGCACACGTTTAGTGCATCTTTTTTAATTGGGGAGGGGTTTTAGGCAAACCGAAAGTCTTGGGGTGGGGAAGTGAGTGGAGCCTGGAAATGAGTGCAGAGTCACTGGAGTCGAGGGATCCACGTTGAAGGTGACAATGACTTTTGTCAGCCGCAGTGTTCTCGGGCGAAAAGGAGCCCAGTGGCTGAAAGGCCCGAGAGGAAAACGACTCGCTGGCAATTGCGGAGGGGCCCCGGGTCGGTGCATCGTGTGAGCGCGCGCCCGGGAGTGGTCGGGAGCCGAGGTCGAACCTCGTGGCTTAGTTCACCGCAGCCCCTTGCGCGTGTTTTGAGAAAGGTGCACCATAAACGGCATTCGCTGCAAAACTAAGTTGCCGTGTAGTTGCGAACTGGCGGGCGCGAGGGGTTTTAAATCGGTCTTTGGGTCGGCGCCGGGGTGGCCGAGTGCACGCGGCGCGGCGTTGTTTGCCGAACTCCGGAGGATTGCGGATGCGACAATGAGGGCAACACGCGGCCGCTCGGAAGCAGCCCTGGCTCCCACATGCCTCTTCCCCTCCGGACCGCGCCCAGGCAGCGCCGGTGTCGGAGGTGTCTGCGGAGTCTCAACTTTAGTTCTCAGTCTGTTCACCTGTAGCGTAGCTGTAGGCGCCACGGCGAGGGCTTTCCCGGGCGGCCGTGCGTGGCTTAAGATGGCCAGTCGGAGCCTATTGACTTGAGGATGGAGGTAGCCGCGTTGTCTGCGCCCAGGGGATGAGAGAACTCCGGAGGGCACTGCTTTTTGTGCCGAGCATGACAGACCACGTGCTTGGGGCTGCGACCTGGTTTTCGCCGGAGTGTCCAGCCCCAGGTCAGCAGCGAGATGCGGTCCCTGTCGTGTCCGGCCGCCGGGCAGGACAATGTGATTTGCCGATGATGGCGTCTTGCCAGTTTAAAAAGCAGAGTGAAAGTAGCCAACTCTCGGCCGGTGCGGGGCGGGGGATCCGGGCGTTTCTCTTCAAGGACAGGACAAAACTTTCATGAAATGGGCCTGCAGCCGAGGGGAGGGCGGGAGGACGGGGCTCCGTACTCGGGGGCGCGGGGCCCGGAGCCTCCCCGGGGTGGTCGTCCAGTGTCTCGCCGCTGGGAAACAGCCGACATCCTGATGCTGCGCGTAGGCAGCGCCCGGCTGGACAGAAAACAAAGAGCTCCATGTGCCCGTGCGGGCCCCGCTGGCGCTCGGGGCGGCCGCGGGCGGAGGCCCGCGCGGGCCGGCCCCCCGAAGTTCAGGCGAGCTTCGGGAGGGGCTTTTGTCCGTCAGCCCTTCGCGGGGAAACTTTGGCGGAGCTACTTGTGTGAGGTGCCATGCTGGTTCGCGGGGTGGCGGCGGGCTTCCGCGCGGCGGGCGGGCGGGCGGGCGAGGGAGGCAGCCTCTCGGGGGCCCGGCGCCTTATCCCCGGCGCCCGGTGCGGCGCCGGCCGAGGGGCCGGCGAGCGTGGCCCCGAGCTCTCGGCCGGTTCCCCGCGGCCCGGAGCCTGCGTCTGGGAGGTCTGTGCCTTCGCCTTTGAAGTCGAACTGTTGCCATGTTTGAATTACGTCAGGGCAAAGCCATGAGGAGGAACAAGCCCCAGCAGCGCAGCTTGCGGGAGGCGCGGCCTGCGGGAGGCGCCGGGCTGGGCGGGCGCGGGGCCCGTTGTTCCGGCGCAGGTGAGGGAGGAGGGACGCCGCCGTTCACCTCCCGCTGTCCTCGCCCCAGCCCGCAGCTCTCCGCGGGAACTTTCTCCCTGGCCCCAGTGGTTTTATTTACCAACAGACCCACCGGGGAGCATCTCCGTTTGCTGACTTGGTGTCTCCTTCCTGGTGGTCACTGGATGCCCAAGGGGGAGGCACAGTTTGGGGACACGTGGGGGCCGTGGGGGGGGCGATTGCGGTGGGAGGGCGGGGGAGGCATTTTGCTGCTTTCGGAGAAACCCGAGTGTGCGGCGCGCTCCCCCACACCTCGGTTGAGCCTTGGCCCGCACGTTCGGGAGACCCAGCCCCGACGACAGGCAGAAAAGCACCGTGGGGAAGTTTAGGGGTTCCCGGTCGTCCTACAAAGGGAAGTGAGGGCTGTGTCCGAACTGTGCGTGCGCCTGTTTTCTTTGTGTGTTTGCGTGTGGCAGGGGGAACCGGGAGGGGCGCGGTTTGTTTTGGTTGCGGGCGGGTGATGGGGGGGCGGCTGGTTTCTTTGGGTGGTAGGCTGTGCAGAGTTTGTTCTGGTAACTATGACCCACATAGGTTTCTTTGTTTTTATTTTTTTCCTCTAACCTATTGCTAGATTAGGAATTACTGTTTAGCCAAACATGGACCCTGTGCAAGACAGTTTCACCCCAGCGATCCTTCACACCCGACGCCTCAGGTCCTAAGGAAGGTTAAGAAAACTTTTCTCCCCTTTTTTCCTTTGATAATTAAAGAAAAATGAATTTGACCTTGTCAACAAGCACCTGTTTTTGAACTGGAATTCACCAGACTTGAAAAGCCTTTTAATAATTTATGTTGCAAAACCGAATACATTTATTAGTTGCTCAATCTAAGTGAAATTATGGGAGTTTGTTTCTGGTGAAGTTGGAGAAAGCCTAATGGCATTTAAAATATTGATATAATGATTTGGAGAAGGGGGATAGTTCTTGGCCCTAAAGGTATGCTTGGCTCAATGTCTGGTTATTGTTCACTGCGTTATCTTAGGGATGACCTTGAAGAAGCCTGCAAACAAGGAGTTGGGCCTTGGAGATTTTATATGGGGGCTGGGGAGGAAGCTGCTCAGTGGAATGACTGCAGGGTAATGGCTAGCTATGTTCTCTCCCTGCTAGCGTCTTCCTAGTTCCTGTGAATTGGGGTTGACCTTCTGGTTACCCCTCTTAGGTTTTCTTTTCAAGCTGACTTTTTTTTTTTTTTTTTGGTACGTGGCCCCAGGCATAGCTCAAAAATTACGCTGGTTTGACACATGGATGCTTCTTTGGTATTTGGGGTTTGCCTGAAGTCTAGACATGTGATGAGCATTACATGTCTGTTGCTTCTTTACTGATTTCTGCATTTAGATCTCGTTTAGGGGTTAGAATCTAAAGGTGGTCATTACCGGAAAACATCCTGACATGCCACGCCCACACACAATATGCACAAATTGAAATCCATTCTGTTTTTCATTGTTTTGTTATTAAATAAACACATTTCTCCCAGATTTTGGTTAATTAAATTACAAATACTAAAGGCAAACAATATCAGTAACAGCACATTTCTGAAGGGCATGTCAAAAAAATGGAAACACTTTGTATTTAGTAAGTTTATGGCTTCCTTTGGGCAGTTATTTCTCTTGGTCGTGTGTTTAAAATTATTATGAAGTTCTTTGCAAATACACTGTGAAATTCTTTGTTTATTTTTTCTTAATTAGTACTTTATAGCCAAGCTCTGGCCATAATTTCAATATCCTGAGGTTTCAAATACAATATATAGACCGTAATAAAACTACTAAATAGCAGGTGTTTTGAATACGGATGATATGCTCAACAGAGATTTGGTGTATGCAGGTGAATGAGTTGAGTGGGAAAATCACATAGACAGGGTCTCTGCTGCCTTTCCTCTTTGCCTTAATTTTGCCGGAGGTTGGAGATGAAAAGTTCAATTGGTAGTATATTCTAGAACCTCAAGGCTGCTGTTGCATAGTTGGTTTTTTTTTTTTTTTAGGACTTTATTTCTTTTTTAGAGAGGAAAGGAGAGAGAAAGAGAGGGAGAGAAACATCACGTGAGAGACAGACGTCACTCAATCGGTTGCCTCACCTGTGGTCGGACAGGAGCCGGGCAACTCAGGCATGTGGTCTGACTGGGAGTGGAACCAGTGATCTTGCTTTGCTGGCAGACACCCAACCACTAAGCCACACGTGTGTTCAGGACTGTTCTACAGTCCCCTTAATTCTGCAGATCTGGAACCTGGATGGTCATTTTTTCCCTGGAGTTGGAATCTGACCCCGGGAAAACCTGGCTCATGGGGCTTAAACCGGCAAGTTTGTGTCAGAAAAGCAATTTGAGAATGATTTTTTTTAATGTAAAATAAGTTTTTCACTGGGGACAGCTTAAGCTTTTTTGAAATCTAAACAAACTTCTTAAGCTGTTGTGAGGACACTAATTTACCATGCCACCTACCTAGTAGATTGCTTTAAAAAATACATTTTTTTCCCTTAAGAGAAGCTAGGAATATAATTGGCTGAGAAGGAACGGTTTGTCAAGGTACTAGGTTAGTTGTTCAGAAGACTGGAGTTAAAAATGCCCAAATTCCAAAGCCCCAATTGCCCTAAATAAGTCACTTTGTGGTGGTGTGATCTCATCTGCAAAGTAGCAGTAATGCCTAGTTCATAGGGTTGTAAATAATTAAGCAAGTTATGTGCTTGGTGATCACTGGCTGTTGTTGCCGTTACAACTTTGGGAAGTAGAATTTTACAGAAGACAAAACTGAGGGTGCAGACGGTTACCTTGCTGGACTCAGCAAACGTAGAGTGAAAAGAATAAAGAATGAGTGTCTTTGGCCCCTCCCCCCCTTTAGTAACTGGTTCTGTGAAGACACTGCAGTCAGCTCTAGGTTCCCTAGCCAGTTCTGATTCCACCATTTTACATCAAAAAGTCTGTGGGAATCTAGAAAATGCCATTTTAGTTCTTCCTGATTTCTCTTATCCACAGGAGTGTCCTGGATTTCCCACACTTTGTTTTGATTTAGGGATTATAGATTGGGAACATTTTGTTGTCTTTTGGTTCTGTAGTTTTTCCTCTAATTCAAACTGCAGCTAAGGTTTTCTTAATTGTGGAAATAATCTGGAGTCTAGTCCAAAAGAAGGGAGTTTATTTTCTGGGGAGGTTTGTTTGTTTGTTTGTTTGTTTGTTTGTTGCACCAGAAACACAGAAGTCACAGGCACATTCACTGTTACACATTCAAGTACAAAAGTTGCAGTTGAATTAAAACGGTTTATTGCTAACTTGTATTCGGTTGTTAAGTTTGATTTGGCTTAATGTTGTTTTAATTTAGTTGATGCTAATATATGCTGTCTTTAAATAGCTCTCGTTTTGAGATTCATTTCTCCCACTGTTCTCTTAACCTCCCTTTCCTCCCCATACGCCTGTTTGAAATAAGCAAAAAATATTTTTTTACCAGTTGTTATGAAAGCATTGAATTGCTTACTATTCATCTTCTGTAAGTAAAGTAATTGGTTTGGTTTACATTTCCTAGAAATTTGTGAGCCTCAAAAAATTTTTGCCTACAAAAACTCTGTAGACTAAATGTTGAAGAAAAATGGCTATTCAAGACATCAGTTTTTAAATACACATCTTTATTGTGGACATACTTTATTATTCCATGTCCTTAAATATATTGTTCAGTTCTGTTTTGGCTATGCCACTCTAGGGGTAATTAGCAAATTTCACCTGTTTCTGTGTACTATATACAGTCAGCAACTGGCTGTAACATAAGACTTAGTTCCTGCCCTGCAACAGTTTACCACTGAGTAGAAGAGATAATACAGTTAAATATATGAAATCCTGTGTTGGGTGCTGTAATAAAAGAATGGAAAGGTTTTGTAAAAAGAAATAATTCTTAAAGAATTTTCCTGATTAAGGGGGATGGAGGAGAAACCATCTCAGGTAGAAGTAACAGCCTGAGATGTGTTACCATTTATTCAAGTTGGTTTGACACTCTTGGAATATCAGGATTCCAGGTTGGGAGCAGCTGGAAGGCAGCACCAGATCCTGCAAAGCTTTGAATTTCTTGCCAAGGATTTTAGATATTATCTTGAAGCCAGTGTTGGTACCTTGGAAGAGATGATTAATATTTGAACTTGAAGATAGCACCTGTTTGAAGGATGCAGAGAAGTCAGTTATGAGACCCTGATAGGAGTTCAAGCACCATGGTGAGGGACAAACAGGCAGGGATGGAAGGGACATGAAACCAGAGAAGTGCAGGAAGAAGCAGAATCTCCAAGGACTTCATGGTGGATATGGTGGGGACCCTGCCCAGGCTGAGAAGGGAGAGTCCAGTTGACTTCCAGATTTTTTGTGTAACTATGGATGATAACCAACATGGGGGTGGACACAGGAAGAACATGCCTGGAAGATAAGATTATGTAATCAGTTTAGGGCATTTAAAGGACAGGACCACCAGTCCTTATGTTGGTGCTTTAAAGGTACTATTCAGAAGGGTATGGAAATGGAAAGGTCAAAGAGCTTAAGGAACTTCCCTGAGGTTTGGATTAGACGAGGTGTATGCTACCATACCCCCTTTCTTTACCTTTTTGTCGATCTTAATAATGGGAGAACAGCTTCACAGAAAGGAGTACGGTACAGTTTCATAATCTTAAGTCTCCCTGAAAAGGCTAGCTCCTCTTTTCCTATAGACCTTGTCTTAAAAGAAAACTTGGAAATCATGATTCTGCCTTCAGTTTAATTTGTTGTACATGTCCTAGGATAGCATTTATATTTCTCTAATGTGCAAGTCTCAAATTCAAGAGAATAAATGGTACACATAGAACTGATATTTCCATAGTCTTGCTTCACAGCATTCCTGGAAAGTAGAAGTGAGACCTCACCTTACTATTACAGAGGGGCAAATAAAATTAGAAGTGACTTCCTATTCAGTTATAAAGACAAAAGCAGAAATAGACTTCAACTTAAGTAATTACAGTGTTCTTTTCACCAGATTCACAATAGTTACATTTCCTAACTGTCAGCATGACTTCTGGGCTTTACTGCAAAGTGTGAATTCCATAGGCAGCCACAGTTATAAATACCATAGAATTTCTCAAAGACCGAGTATGTGTTTGGAGAAGCTATTGGAAACAAGTGGGGTCTACCACCTCCTTCTCAGTTTTCCTCCAGGCAAGCTTAAATTTGTCCCTCAAAAGTGATTTAAAAATTCAGAACCTTTGATGCTCGGATGTGGACTGGTATCTAGAAGCCAGTAAAAGGGAACAAAGTGTGTAATTGCTCCATGGCTTTCCTGAAGTGCTGATGAACCGGCCGCGTCTCCTTGTGGAGGAATACCGCAACCAAGTGGCCTAGCAGCCAGAGAACACAAAAACACTTAGTCCTATTTGACTCTTTGTGAAGAGTGTTGCTCTAGTTACACTGTTAGCGTTTACTGGATCTTGTACTTATATGTGATTAAAGATAGCACACCATTGACTAAAATGGTGTGGAGGGTAGCACTGGCAATTTCAGCAACTGCAGGTTGTTCACAGCTTGAGATCAGACTTTTTTCATGTTTATTTCTCTTCCTTTCCCATCATCCTTGTGATTTAAAGGAATGAATCAGCTCTAAAGAAATGAATCTCCTTCACTTCAAAGTTGTCTTTGGTTGCTTGGTTCCTTTTGTCTTTTTTTTTTTCCACTACTGTTTCCTTCCCACTTTACAAAACTTTCTCTCTCGCTTGTCTTCTCAGCAGTTTCCCTCCCATTCTGCTCCACGTCTCTTCTGATCTTACTAGTGTGTTCCGCGCTCTCTCTTGTGGAATGTATTTCCTAATGTGTATCTCTATCTGTATGTCTCTGAGAAACTTTAAGTTTTTTCAGATTCATCTTTACTTACGTCAAGGTTGTGTGATGGTAACTTAAAGTTTGGGAGCATGGTGTTCTTGAATGCTTAAAAACAAAAACAAAAACAGTATTGAAGGGGTAAAGTGAAAGTAATGTTCCTTCATTCTTGTACCCCTTAGAGGCAACCAGTAGTTATTAGTTTTGAAAAATTTATTTCAAAATGCCAGTTTGTTTGAGATCTCAATCTAAAGACATGCTATGGAATTGTACTGTATAACTATTATTCAACTTGCATATTGCACCAGACAAAGTATCTTGGCTAGTTCCCTGCAAATGTCATAGATACACTTGCATTCTTTTAAAGGGCTGAAAATTTACAAGAGATCATCTTAAAGTGTAGAATTATTTATATCATAAGACTTTCCTTGAATACCGTCTCTTCAGTATTAGCTATTGCTGTGAAGATTCCTTTTCTTTCCCATTGATGCTATATTGTACTCAGTAAACTGACATTATGTGTGTTGAATTAAATGTAAAATACGATACTGACCCTGATCTTTGGCTTCATAATCTCATTAGATTAGTTTCAAATAGACTCTTTTGTATCTTTGATATACAGTGGTTATCTCACCTCTTCTTTGTCCCAACACTAAAGTTGCATTCCCCATTGTTTCATGAAGTAGATTATTAGATTTATATGAAATTACAGCATTTAAGTAGAAGAAAGAAGCCTTAACAAATCAGTCAAAACGTTTCAAATGTTACATTTTAAAAATTCACTTTCTGTTGTCTGTATAATGCTTTGTTCATATAATCACTTAATTTCTCCTAGGCTTTTTGCTGATTTAGCTATTAACTTTAATCTTTTTAATTTTGGAAGATTGAACTAAATTAAACCAATAATTTTAGTGTGGCTGATTTGTCTTTAACTACTACAGTATTGTAAACTTTTGTGGCTATATTTGACTGACAGTAGCCAAAGAAATGTAAGTGAAACATGAAGTGCTCTGCAAATGATAGCTTCTCAAAAAAGTTTATTGAGTATATCTACTAAGTGACTGGCACTATTCTAAATGTTGAGGTTACAAAGATGAATAAAGACAGAATTCCTAGCCCAGTCTACTTTTTTAAAAATTTATTAAAGTGACACTAGTTACAAATTTTACAGGTTTCAGCCGCGCAATTCCACAGCACATCATCTGTGCACTGTATTCTGTGTTCACCACCCAAGTCAAGTCTCCTTCCATCACCGTTTATTCCTCCTTTGTCCTCCTTCACCTGTCCCTGCTCTCCCCTATTTTTATTTTTGCAAACAAGCTTATTGAGATATAATTCACATACCATAAAATTTACTCTGAAATAGTACAATTTAGTGGCTGTTAGTATATTTACAGAGTTTTACAACCATCACCACTATCTTAAGTTTAGAAGACAAATGACAGTTTTTAATCAACGTTTTAAGTCTTTCATTATTTTTG
Organism: Glossophaga mutica; assembly: GCA_039655065.1. Classification (NCBI taxonomy): domain Eukaryota; kingdom Metazoa; phylum Chordata; class Mammalia; order Chiroptera; family Phyllostomidae; genus Glossophaga; species Glossophaga mutica. The sequence continues at coordinate 39,000,284 of CM077304.1, read as the reverse complement.
GCTTTGTCTCAAAGCTTAATTTTCTTCCGCTTTCCCCAAGCTCACACATAAAGGTGAGACTGTAGGGCGTCCGTTCTCATGGGTAGCTGTTCATCAGGTGGGAAGCGGACAGTGTCAGCTTCCTCCTTTTAGAACATGATGGTGCTCAGTGATGTGATGAAAGATGCAAAAAAGTCACAAATACTTTAATAGCTGACAGTGTCATTTGAACAAATAAAGTAGATTGTGCTGGAGAAACCACTTAATGTTGCACAAATGCAGGACTAGGAAAGGAGTATTTTAAAGAACAGCGAGGTTTTGTTGAAATAACAAATACCAAGTTTGTGATCAAGTTGTGCCACGCCTACCTTCTTGCTCACTCTGTCTCTCTCTTTAAATATACAAAGTAACTTGGTTTCACAGCCATTTCGTGTCCTTAGTTTCCTTCCACAGATCAGGTAGGTTTTTTTGTTACTTGTTTTAAAGCAATTGTGTGTCCGTAGATTTTGTGAAGATTCTTTAAGTTCGTTTCTGGGCTCCCCAAAGCTCAAAATGGTTAAATAGCAACCTCTGCTTAATGGGCTTGCTGTAAACAAAGCCCAGAGTGAAACCCCTGTGTATTCCTGCAGATTCCCAGGTGCCTCTCAAGTACAGAAATAGGTTTACTAGGTTTATTAAATGATCATCCTTAAAGAGGCTCATGTGCTGCTTGTTTGTGTGTTGCATTAGGACAAGTGTGTGGCACTACTGTGTTTAGTACTTCCTAGAAGGGGGTGAACCCTGGGATTTGGATCCCTCTCAGATGTTTGGGCAGAAGAATTTTGTCAGGACTGACATAAGCTCACAGAGCTGCAAAAAGGATTGTCAATCAGAAGACATCAAGCCCTTTTTTATTTCCCCAATGTCTTAAGAAAAATATTCTTCAAACAGAAGAATGAACTGTATTGCAGGGGGAACTGTTGGGTAAGTTTTGTGGAGATTCCCCCCACCAAAAAAAAAAAAAAAAATGGTAATGAACACTTGATTCACAGTAGCAGCTGATGAAAAGGAAAGCCTCAGTATGTCCTCAGTCTAGAGGGCTGGGTAGCCTTTGCATTCCTTAACAGCAGCTTGCAGGCCTGATCACTGGCACAGACTATGGCTTCTTGGTCCAATCCAGCCTCAGTGAAGGAAATTCATATATCTTGGAGATGATCTGAATGCTGGGCAGTTTTGATGGCATGTTTACTTGTGGGAGGAGTGGGAATTGTGAGGGTATCGATAGGAATCTGTCTTTTGTAATAGGATTTGGTCTGCGTGTTCATGGAATGAACTGGCCTTTCTGCTGTACTTCCTTTGTCCTTGCTGAGAAAGGAGGCTGAAGTTTCCAAGGGCTATTGATGAAACTGGCAACTGTGAGAGGAATCGTGGACTTTTGACCTTCTTGATGGTCATGGAGGGTGTTGAGGGACTTTGGAGAGCCCACAGGTTGGTGTGAGGACTGATTAGAGGTATATTTATTACATTTTTGTTTCAAAACAGGAATATAAAACACAAAGTAAAGCAATAACTTATACTTTCTGGCCACTTCTTTTTAAAAAGTTTCTATAATCCTGTGTCATTTGACATTGTTTCAAAGCAACCAACACAGAATGGTTTTCTTCAGGAGGCCATTTTCTTTTCATTTGTCATGAAGGTTTGTTGTTAGTTTGAAGAAAAATATCCGCCTTGTTTCACAGGCCTCACTGTATACTTTTTTCTACTATAGATACAGCACCTTCCTTGTTTTTTTCTCTCAAAAATATCAAATTCCCAAGGATTTAAGAAGAACAATTAACAATTGTTTTCTTGTTTTAACAATTCTTAAATTGAAGTAACTATTTAGACTTAATTGAAATGCCTCCCTGGCCTTCTGCCCCATCCCGTCTCCCTCCTTTGCCTGCATCCCTCACCAGCAAAACCGTGAATGAACATTTGATGACCAGTAGTCTCTGTTTAGAAGGAAAGCTTCAGTGTTTAGCTAATTAATTGCTAACAAAATACCTTCTTAAAAACAAATTGTATATCCTCTGTATTTCAGAACCCCTCAATTTCACACACATGCACAAACAAAAAGTCTGGATATTTGGTTATTTCTCTGAGTCACTTTCATAAGTATTTGGTCTGGTACACGAACCAGAATTAATGGGATGGGGTTAGGCAGGAGATTATTCAAAGACAAATACTGAAGATTTTGTTTCATGCATATATTCCAGGGTATTTCTGAAAGAACTTGAAAAGGAAGATGGTGTTCTGTGGTTATAGGTCCTAAAACTGTGGGCACAGGTCTAATTCGTGTTAATACTTTCCTCTCCCTGGTGCTTTACGTGATGCTTTTGTGATCATTTGTAATTGGTCTCGTCCACACACCCACACGCTCTGGACTTGTCCATGGGGTTTAGTTTCTGTATTCACTGCCTTTTATTGCCTCTCGTAGTCCAGATGTTCTGGTAAAGCTGGCCCTTGGTTTGTATATTTTAAGTTATTCTAGGTGCATATTTACTGCAAGCTACAGTTTTTGCTGCATCTAGCCCCAGAGCTGTTTCGTCCTTCGTTGTGTGATGTTAAGATTTTCTGATCATCAGAGTCACAATTTACCTCGCTCTACATTTCTTGAACATCTGCCTCCCACTACTACTGTTCTCAGGCACAGAGTCTCATCAAAGAGCTCCCCAAACCTCTTGTCACAGCTGAGAGGCAGACCCGAAAGCAGTCAGGCAACCTGAGCTGGTGGCATTAAAATTCTTCAGTTCTAACCCTGGATTTTTGTGAATCTTACATCCTCCTTTCAGTAGTTTCAATGCAGGGCCTACTTGACAGCCTAGAACTTCCCATATATCACAGAAGAAATCCCCTCTCATTTCCCATAGGGCAAAAGTAGTGTGGGTGGGTGCATTACTTGTATGCTTAGTATCTAGTGAGCATGGTAAATGCTCAAAACTTCCCCACAGGGGAATCACATGAATGCAAAGGTGCAGAATAAAGGCTGGTGCCTTAGCTTAAAGTTTAAGGCCTGTTGTTCATTGTGTATGATTCCATCATTTTATAGGATTGTGGAGAGAGTTTGTTGTATTTTCTACTTAAAACTTAATTTTTAAAAATTGCCTCCCCGTTCCCTATTTTTAGAATGAGTGTTTGCCAGGAAGGTAGAAGGAGATAGTAGAGGCCTTGTTAAATAACTGAGCTATTCAGTGTGTTTTGTACACTTGTTATGCTAGTGCCAAGAATGGAGGAAGATCCTGGAGGGTCTCCTCCCAGAGCCAGCCACCCTCTCTGGCTTGGCCCTGTAATACCAAGTTGATGGGGGCGGGGTGTAGCAGAGAGCCTCTCTCTCTTTTAATGGTTTCTTGTTAATAGCCCTCAACAAAGCTGTGTCAATTCCCTTGGCTTTACAGACTACTGCCCAGAAGAAAAGATGTTTGGTTTTCACAAGCCAAAGATGTACCGAAGTATAGAAGGCTGCTGTATTTGCAGAGCTAAGTCCTCCAGCTCTCGATTCACTGACAGTAAACGCTATGAAAAGGACTTCCAGAGCTGTTTTGGGTAAGAGCATCTGATGTTTGTGCCATTCTTAGAGTGGAGAAGATGACATCGTGTGGGAATATTCCCCAATAAGGTGATCAGTGCAGTGTGGTAATATTTAAAATATCACTTACATTCTAATCTAGGCTCTTTTAAGGCTCTTGCTCTTAAAGCCAATCAAAGATACTGACATCCCACTTTTTTCAGGTAAGAAACTACCAAGTTAATTGTGAAACCCTTCGAAGTTGTGACCAAACAAACCCTTTTACTGTTAACTTCAGTATGTATAAAGAGATTTTATAAAAAATTACCCTCATTCTCTCTTATAATAGTTATCCCCCAGTAGTTTTCTGGTTTTTTTATTTTTTATTTTTTATTTTTATGTGTGTGTGTTTCTAAATTATACAAATATATTTTAACTCAACCTGCTGAGGATAGTAATAAGACAATGTTTTGCCCTGAAACCTGTCAGGGTATGTTAGCATTTATTTTATATTTTTGTTCTTCGTTATCTTTTGACAACATTCCTTTGCTGAATGAAGTAGAATTTACTTTCCAACAAATCCTTGGGTAAAATAAAACACTTAATGTTGAACTAGTTCCCATGTTAGAAATTAATTTCACTACTTTGTTTTTCTTATCAAAATATTTGTTGATTATTTATTGTTAATCCTGGACTTTGTATTTATAAATGATGTTTTCCTATTAGTGCCTTCATTTCTAATTGTGTACATAATAAATATTATTAGTATTTTCTGATGTAAGTTTCTCAGATGTAATATAAAAAGTTTGGTGACTAGTCTTATAGGTTTTTCTCCCCTTATGCAGATAAAATCACTTTTCAAAAATTATATTGCTTCTGATTTCGTTTGTTGTGAAACTAGAATACCACTGTACAGTATTGTTTAAAGCCATGGTGACCAGGATCTCCTCTAGGTCTAAAGTTTACTATTTGTTAAATTTTAAAAACATTATCTTAAAATGACCAAATTACAGTCTATAAAATTTTGGTTTCATTGGATCTAGAAGGTAATCATATTTCTGAATATACTACAGAAACAGTGGAACTGCCTCATCCAGAATGATTAGAAATAGCATCTATAAACTGTAAATGGATATGATTTTTTTCTAAAAGGAGTAGTGTACTTGCCGGAATTCTTTAATGTAAAGGAGACCAATAAAGGCTTGATTGTTTTCTCATTAGGTTGCATGAGACTCGTTCGGGAGACATCTGTAATGCCTGTGTCCTGCTTGTGAAAAGATGGAAGAAATTGCCAGCGGGATCAAAAAAAAACTGGAATCATGTTAGTGCATCTGTCATCTTTCTCAATTATACCTCTGCTCTATTTACAGTAACAGTAGTTTCCTCCCTGATTTAGGAAGTAATATGTCCCTAGGATGGAAACGTATGAAAAAAATAGAGGAAAACAGTTGCTGCTCAAGTATAATCACTTTACATTTTGTGCTGTTTTGAAAAAAATAACTTGGTGTGTGGCATCTCCCTGAGGCTGTATCCAACATCCCCATTTCAGAGATTCACAATATACATTTCACACATCTTTAGGTCTAACCCAGAAATTCCTAAAGTTAATCAGATGCGGATCCTGTTTTTCATCTCTCAGATGACATTTACCCTAACTCATGTTGGTACTAATGAACATGTAGGTTTCTGAATCAGAACTGGATTTGAATCCTGCCTTTATCACCTACTTTGGGCAAGTTACATTTATTTATAGAGTGTAAAGATAATTGCTGTCTTGGAGGGGTTGTGAGAACTGAATGAGACAAAGTATAACAGTAATGATTCAATTAGATGAAAGGTATCAATATTCTCTATGTTTAGTTGGGATCAAACTGGTATATAAATGTGTTCTTACTTTTCACTTTGTAATGCCACTAGAATTCTTCATAAAATATTTTTGACTACCCGAACAACACTGTCTTGTTTAATTCTTCTGTTTGCTAGCTTTTAGAAGAGTTTGACATTTATATAATATGTTTGTTTTTAAGCTGGCAGTCATTCTTTACCTTTTTTCTCATACTTTACACTGTCTTTTGGTGACTTACATTATTATGATACCTATGTTTCTGTGGGTCTATTAACTTATTAAACAAATAATGAGTTTTTTATACCTTATCTGGAGAAGATACTAATTGTGATTTCGAAGGTAATGGCAACCTTTCTAAGTAAGGGTAGAAATCTGCAACTGGTGATTATGAATTAATGCATGAGAAACGGGACCGTGCGTGGCCGAACCAGTGTGCATGCCGGACTCGGCGGGAGCATGCCATTGCCATCCCGCAGCTGGCCTTGGGGACTGGGGTGTGTGGTGAACAGAGAGAGCTTAAAGCATAGGTCTGCACACCTTGGCCTGCGTCTTGTCCTCCTCCCCACTCACCCTTGCCCATTTCACTAGCTTAGTGAAATAAGGCAAAGTAAACAATTTAATTTCTCTTGTTTTCCTTTACCCTAAAATTGGAGTAATAAAAATAGCCCCCTTACTGCTTTGCGGTGAAGGTAAAATCAAAAGTATGTGAAAGCTTTTTGTAAAGTAACTACAAAATATTCTGTAGAAGTGTTAGTTGTTAGATTTGATTTTCCTTAACCTACTTGGGTCATTCTCACCATATAGAAATCTCTTTAAAGTTTTTGTCCAGCAGACACCTATTACCTACTTCAAAAAACAAAACAACAACAAAAAAAACCCCTACAGAAAACAAAAATAAAACCCTGCTATGCAAATTTTTCAATTAGTTTTCGTTCAGTATTATTTTGTGTTAGTTTCAGGTGTGTAGCAGAGTGGTTAGAGATACATTGTATATTCCACATAATGATCACAAAGTACACGTGGTCTTTCAAATACTCTAGTAGAAAACTGGTTCTCAAACTGGGCTACTTCGAATAGCCATTTGTATGAACCAAAGAAGTACAGAGGTGTCATTTTTTAAACGGTATTAAATATTCAATGTTTTCTTCCAGGTGGTAGATGCAAGGGCAGGGCCCAGTCTGAAGACTACGCTGAAACCAAAGAAAGTGAAAACTCTATCTGGAAACAGGATAAAAAGCAACCAGATCAGCAAACTGCAGAAGGAATTTAAACGTCACAGTAAGTTTGATACTGAAACCTGAATACTTAAGAATAGTTGTTTTGTTTTCATTTTTGCCTGGGGGTGGCATATGCGATGTATGGATCACTTTTTCTTTTATTACAAAAGAGTGTTGGGGCCAGAAAAGTGTTGGAAGGGATCATTGACTTGGCAGAGATACCATTTCTATGAAATTGTGGAACACTGTCCTTGATTTTGATACCATAAAAGTTCTTTCACTAGCAAGCTGCTGCTTCAAATTGTGCTGAGACCACTCTGATCTCTTTGTTGACGTCTTAATTTTCTAGAAGATACATTTTTCCATCTTGTTTACTTGATATTTTATGCATAAGGAAATTGAGGCCTGGAGATGTGCAGAGAGGTACATAAATAATTCGTGGACAATCTGAGACCAAAGCCCAGGATAGTAACTTTAGAAATCATAACTCACGTATTGCAGTAAAGCCAGCCTCAGGACTTCAAAGTTTAGGGGGCAGTGTGTGTGGTGTGGGTTGATGGAATGGCAAAGGAATGACAAATTAATACCTGGTTCATAAACCCTTATAGGGAGTTGTTGTGGGTAGGGCACCTGTAGTGGTACTTTTGTATTTGAGAATTTAGATTTAAGATTTTGAAAAGGAAATGCAGTACATATAATGTTACTATGTAGCATTTGTATCAGCCCTTCCCCGATCCCCAGATGGGGAAGTCTGAGGGAGTGCTATTTAATCAAGCACATTAGCATTTCTGCAGTGAAAATGTACTCACATAGGTGGAATAAATATTCACGTAGTGTGCATGTAAGTGGAATAAATAAACTGTAAATGGGCTAGTCTGGTTTGGCTCCCTGATTATATAGTTCAGATCAAGCCAGATATTGTGGCCACTTGGGTTAGGAGTAAATTTTCTGTTGTCAGAGCTTTTCCAGAATTGTAGCTATGGGTTATGACCTGTACTGTAGTTTTCAGGATTAAAAAAAGTCTAGGACCCTGTTAGACAAAATATTAATCAATGCTTGTTTTGGAGCAATGGAAAAAGACAGTTAAATTTACTGCTCAGGTGGACTGAGGAAGGAAGGATAACTATCATCCTGTGAGCACTATGGTATATTTACCCCATACTTTACCCACGTAATTATCTCAATGATTTCTGTTTTAGAGATTAGCCTTGCAAGTACAGAGTGGTGATTTAACCTTGACCCAGGTCACTTAGTAAGTGGTAGAGATGAATTTGACCTCCTGTTTGTCTCACTTGCGAGCCTTGCGCTCCTTCTGTACCATCCTGTTGTCTGCTGCAGTGTAACCAATATCTTGGAACGCCAAGGTGTTTCCGGATCTGCTACTAACTTTGTGCTCTTGAGTAAGTGGGTGGTATCAGTCCACAGTTATTCTGCTGATGTGCAGGGTGGGGAAGAAGTAGGTGTACAGGTATGAGTACGTGAAATAGTTTATTCTTCATGTACTATTATTTATTGATGATTGTATTGTTTTCCATATGAATAACTGCAAACCTACTTTTGCCCCACCCTGTACTTAATCTTTAACTAAAATATTTTAATACATTTATAGTAAAGTATTTTGGTAACATCAAATATGTATGTTTTAATGATACATATTCCTTTATTTACCATCTGTCTCTACAGAGAAAAAAGAAATACTACTTTACTCCCCATTCTCAATAGATGATTTAGTAAACATTTGGGAAATAGTAATTTTCTTATACCACTTGAAGGTTAGAGGAATTGATTATTTGTACATACATTCTTAGCTCCTCCCTTTAATTACAGGGATAGTCATAAGTGACTAACTTTTTTCTTACTTAGGGAATATGTCCAGTGTAATTTTAGATTTTTATGATAAAGCTGTGTTGTGGAGGGGTTGAAAAATAAGTCCCCTTGAAAAGGTAAGGTGAGTGTGTTTTGGAGGTTAAAACTTAAACAGAGTTTTTCCAGGTGCATTGTGAATTGCTAGCACCTGTGTGCAATTTACCAAACAGTTTTGAGATATTTGAATTTTCATCCGTCACCCTGTAAATAGTTTCCTTGCCTCTGGTTATATATTTGCTTCTGTGCATCCTGCCTGTACCTGACCTGCATTCCTCTTCCTGAGACATTCTTTCCAAAGGATTGGATGTAGAGCTTGAAAATCTGGATTTGAGTTACAGTTCTTGACACAAATATGTGACTCTGGTGTCACCTAACATTGATTTAGCAACGATTTCCTAATCAGAACCAGAGATAATCACGTAGAAGGGTTTTTTTTTTGTTTGTTTGTTTTGTTTTGTTTTTAAAACAAAATGAAACATTCCTATATAAATGTTAGCTATATTTTTTCTTATCCTTCTTTGTAAAATCTGCAGTGATTTCTGGTTGCTGTAGAATAAAGTTGAAATTCCTAGCAAGTCTTTCCAGGCCTTACTTTATTTTATTTTTTATTTATTGATTTTTTTGAGAGAGAAGGAGAAATATCAGTTTGCTGTTACACTTAATTGTGCATTCACTGGTTGATTCTTGTATGTGCCCTGACTCAAGACTGAACCTGGAATTTTGGTGTATCAGGATGACACTGTAACCAAGTGAGCCACCCAGCCAGGGTCTGGCAGTCCTGTTTTAGAAGACTGTCTGGGGCTGTTAGTTGCCTTTGTGTGCATAGTGTGTTCTCCTTCCACAATTTTGTTCATTGTACCTGCCTACTCCATGCCGTGCTGTCTTAATTATTCCTTTGTGCCTTTCCAAATCCTGTTGTTTGAATTTTAAAATTGCAGTTCTTTGAAGAATTTCCAGACCTACATTCTACAAGATAGTTTTTCTTACTGTGTTTGTATATAATTAAGTTGTATCCTAGTATCTCAGATACCAGAGTAAACCTTAAGAAATTATCATTTGTATGGGTAGAAATTGGTCAAATAACTGCAATCTCAAGTGATTCATAGATATGAAGTCTTTCCAGGACAGTGAGCTTGTTTCAGCAGCGAAGAGCTAAGTGCTGCTGTTAACTATTTCAGAGCAGCTCAGCAGACTTCTTAATTTAAAGCCTGATGTTCTGGAGGATTTTGTTTTATTATGAAGGTAAGCTGTTCGTATGTTAGAAATGAATGACTGTGTTAGAACACGAATGGCACTTTTCTTTGTTTTAGATACCTAACTTATGCTATTTTCTGCAAACTTTTGTTAACACAAAACACTTGTGAGCCCTGTTCAAGGGTGTTTTCTTTAGTCTGTCTGTCCGTGCAGGATATGACACAGGGTTGGATGTCTAGTGGTTAGTTACTAAATATTCGACTAGTTCTCTGAATGGGAGGGTTGCTCTCCCTGGTTGTGGGAGTGCGATCATCTTTAGCCGAAGGCAGGTGTGGTTGGCCCAGCCCCTGACTGTGGCGTGGCTCTCGCTGTGGAATAGCAGAAGCAGAACGCCTTACAGCACAGTGACCGTCAGACAAAGGAGTTGCTTTCTGCCTTGGGAGTTTATGTGAAGTCTTCTGAGAGCAAGAACACTAAATCATATTTTGTTTATATCTGATTAATTGCCTTTATCCATTATTAAATTGGGATCTGTGGTAAGATGTCATTTTTCTTTGTCTTTCGTTTTCAGAAGGTCAGTTATGTGTCTTGGCTTTGATTTCTTTGGGCATATCCTGTTTGGGGTGTGCTCTGCTTCTTGAATCTATAGGTTTATGTCTGTTGCCAAATTTGGCAAGTTTTCAGTCATTCTATTTCTTTGAGTGCTTTTTCACCTCCGCCCTCTTTGTCTTGTCCTTCCAGGACCGCACTGACGTGAATGTAGATTTTTGGTTTGAGTCCCACAGGTCTCTCGGGCTCTGTTCGTTTGTTTTCTCTGTGTTGTTCAGGTTGGGTAATTTTTGTTGTTTGTTCTTCCAGTTCACTGATTGCTTCCTCTGTCCTCCCCATTCTGCCTTTGAGCATATCCACTGAGCTTTTTATTTCATTTATTGTATATTTTCAGTTCCACTTGGTTTTTCTTTATAGCTGCTGCTGCTTCTTTTTTTTTTAACTGAGACCTCCTATTTGCTGAGGCTGTGTTTTCATTTATTTCCAGTATGTTCCCAATGGCTTGTTGAAGCATCTTTGTCATAGCTACTTCAAAGTTTTCATCAGATAATTTTGTCGTCTCTATCATTTGGAGTTAATATCTCCTTACTTTTTCATTCAGTTTGAGATCTTCCAGGTATTGGGTATGATATGATGTTTTGATTGAAACCTGGACATTTACAAATTGTGTTTTGAGACTCTTGATCGTATCTAAATCCTTCTGTTTTGACTGGTTTTCTTGGATACACCTCCAGCGTAAGATGTGGGGGAGGGGCACTGCCTTGTTCTTGCCAGGTGGCGTTCCAAGTCAGTCTCTCCACCACTTTTTTAAATTTTTTAAATTTTATTTTAATTGTTGATCATGTACAGTTTTCTTGTACTCCCATCCCAGCCCACTCCCTCAGCCCTCCCCCACCTCCCTCCCTCTCCACCACTGTTGACCTCTGAGGTGGGAGGAGCTCCGCACTGCTGCTGGGCAGCCTGGGAGTTAAGGCTCCCACATGGTGGGGTGACTCTATTTCTGGGTGGGCCATAGTGGAAGTCCTGACTCTTCGTCACAGTTCCCCTGACACCACCCTGGTGGAGGTGTTGGGTGCTTCATAACACTCTCATGAGGATGGAAACCTAGACCCCCCCACACCTGGCCTTTGCTGAGGTGGGTGAGGCTGGGGTCTGTTCTTTCTGTGGTGTGCCAGAGTAGAGTGGTTATTGTCTAATAAAGTTTCCTGCCTTGCTAGGCTGCCCCTTTCCTGGGCCTTTGGCTAGAGAGAGCAGGCTTTTTTTTTGTTTTGCTTTTAATATCTGCATCCATAGGTGTTTCTGGGTTGGCTCTTCATGAGGTAAAAAGAAAGCTCGTAAAAACTAGGGAACTCACTACCATGACCATCCTTGGGTCTCTAGCTTTCTAACTGTTGCTTACTTTCAGAGTCTTAGGTTTGTTTTATATGTAATATTCAGAGCTTTTACTTGTAATTATTAAAACAGAAGGAATAGGGGGAATATATCTGCTCTTCTTGGAAGCTTACGTCCTCGTTTTCATTTAGAAACAATTTACTACAAATATCTTCAAGTATCAGTAGTGAATAGAAAATAAGCTTTTTTTTTCTAATTCATTCACAGTATTTTATGCCAAGGCTTAGTTGCAGTTGCATGTACTGAAATTATAATTTTATTCTCTCATCCTTCTGCAGATTCTGATGCTCACAGTACCACCTCAAGTGCCTCGCCCGCTCAATCTCCTTGTTATAGTAACCAGTCAGACGATGGCTCGGACACAGAGATGGCTTCAGGCTCTAACAGAACACCTGTTTTCTCCTTTTTAGATCTCACGTACTGGAAAAGGTAAAAGCAAAAGAAAAAAACCTTTCTAACCAACCAACCTTCTTAATTACAGGCAACAGTTTCCTGCTTCTTCAGCAGTTAAAGGGCATTTGGCAAGATGGCTCTTAGCACGCACATGGGTAGGAGGTGGACTAAGCAGGAATTGAGCTAAGGGTTGGGAGTTTGTATTTCCTATTTAAACTAACTTAAAATAAAAATCTTGTTAAGGAACTGAAATTTCCTATAATTAAGTAGACTTGGGTATTCCTTCTGACCAACTCACTCCCTGAAAAAAGTAAAATGGCTACAAACACATATTTTCAATTCATTAAAAATGACATTACTAAGCAGGCAAGTGAATAAGGAATAAACAGAGGTCAATACTAAGTAATACTATGTGGGACTCTCTAAGCCAAAAGGAGAATAGATTAGAAAAGAGAAAAATATTCAAAGAGAAAGTGGTTAAGGATTTTCTAGTGCACAAATTCAGGAAGACGAACAAAAGAAAATAACCAATTGTCTTATAAGAAAAGAAAATTTACCTATAGCCCTGGCTGGCGTAGCTCAGTGGATTGAGTGCGGGCTGCGAACCAGAGGGTTGCAGGTTCGATTCCCAGTCAGGGCACATGCCTGGGTTGCAGGCCAGGCCCCTAGTGGGGGCCACGTGAGAGGCAACCACACACTGATGTTTCTCTTCCTCTCTTTCTCCCTCCCTTCCCCTCTCTAAAAATCAATAAAATCTTAAAAAAAAACAAACAACAACAACAACAAAAAAACAGAACTTTCCAAGCTTTTTAAAGAAAAAAAGAAAATTTACCTATAGACACATCATAGTGAAACTATAGAACATGGAAGACAAAATAGACCTTTAAACTGAGCAAATAAAGACATTATTTTCAAAGGAACAACAAATACAAAGTTGAGTTCTCTGCATGAATAAATGAAGCCAGAAAACAATAGATTATTTTCTTCAATGGTCCAAGAGATAATAACTCTCATAGTAGCATTTTATATATATATCTCTCAGAAATATCTTTTTTTATTGTTGTTCAATTACAGTTGTCCCAATTCTTCCCTCTGTTGCTCTTTTCTACCCCCCAAAAATATCTTTTGTGAATGAGGACCTAAGACATTTATTTTTATTTCTAGTTGATTTTAGAAAGATAAAAAGGGGTGTGGGAGAGAAACATCAGTTTGTTCTACTTATTTATGCATTCATTGGTTGATTCTTGTATGTATGTGTCCTGACCAGGGATTGAACTCACAACCTTGCCATATTGGGACAATGCTCTAACCAGCTGAGCCACCCAGCCAGGGCCTTGACATAAGATTTTTTGACTGCAAAAAAAAATTGAGAGTGGCTGCCAAGTTGACCCTCAATAATGAACATTCTGCAGCAGAGCAAGCAGAAAAAAAGATCCAAGATTGAGATTCTGGAAAGTAAAAATAAAGTAGCAAATATTTAGGTAAATTTACACAAACACCAATTGCTTAAAATGACAATAGCTGTGGGATTATTTTAAAAAAGGAATTACATGATAGCGATAGCATATAATATAAGCTAAGGTAACAGAAGTGATAGAAGTTAAGGTGTATAAATGTCCTTCGCATTGTACAGAATAAATACATTGAATAACTTTAGAACTTGTTCAACTATGTAACCACTAAAAAAGAATTGATAAAAATAAATACAAAATCTCCAGAGGAGAAGGGAAGGGCAGATAATTTAATAATTGCCAAATAGAAAATAGAAAACCTACATAGAGTTGAAATTTTGAAAAACCATGGTTCTAAGAACGAAGTATAATATAAATTAGAAAATCTTCATAACTAAAGAAATAACTGAAAAATACAAATCAAAACAAGTGGTATGGCATTAATGAGGTAGAAAGAAGTGCTCATTCTAATGCTTATAAATGAAAGACTAAAAGTAAATGAAATGATATATATCCAATTTAAAGGTTAATGAAGCCCAATATAAGGAAATATAAAAGCAAGGAAATCCTAAAGATAACAAGTAGAATAAATAGAGTAGAAAACCAATATGCAGTGGGTAGGATCAGTAAAGCTTAGTATTGCTTCTTTAAAAAAAAAAAAAAACCTGCCCTGGCTGGTGTAGCTCAGTGGATTGAGCGCGGGCTTGTGAACCAAAGGATCGCGGTTCGATTCCCAGTCAGGGCACATGCCTGGGTTGCAGGCCAGTTCCCAGCATGGGACACATAAGAGGCAACCATACATTGATATTTCTCTCCTTCTCCCTCTCTCCTACCCTTCCCCTCTAAAGATAAATAAATAAATAAATAAATATTTACCCTGGCTGGTGTAGCTCAGTGGATTGAGCGCGGGCCTGCGAACCGAAGGATCGCGGTTCGATTCCCAGTCAGAGCACATGCCTGGGTTGCCAGGCCAGTTCCCGGCAGAGGACATACAAGAGGCAACCGCACATTGATGTTTCTCTCCCTCTCTCCTTCCCTTCCCCTCTGAAGATAAATAAATAAATAAATAAAAATAAAAATAAAAAAAATAAAAAAAAAAAAAAACCTGACTAGAAAAATTACTAGAGATAAAGCAGACCAAGATTAAGAGATGGTACACACAGTTCAGGTAGGAAAAGGGAGAGTTAGCTGTATAGCGAAAACCAAAATTTAAAAGACAGTAGGATATTACAAACAACTTCATGCCAATAAATTGGAACATTTATGTGAAGTGCATATACATTAATAGAAAAAGACAGTTTACTAAAACTGTCTCAAGAACAAGTAGAAAACCTGACTAGTGTCATGAGAAAGAAATTGATTCAGTGGTTAAAAGGCTTCCCTCAAAAACTTCCAGGCCCAGGTAGACAAATTCTACCAAACACTTCAGGAGCAAATGACTCTAATCCTACACCGGCTTCTCCAGACCACAGATTGAAGATGGCACAGGCCCCAAGCGTCCTGTGACGCTGATGTAACTGTGATATCAAAACAGTACGTCCTGACCAGATGAAATTATTCTAGGGATAGAAGATTGTTTTAAACATTAGAAAATCAACTAACATAATTTGCCATGCCAGCAGTTTCTAAATGAGGAGAAAGCAGGCCTGTCATCTTTGTGGTATGTTGAAGGCGTTTGATAAATTTGGACATTCCTTCAAGGTTTAAAATAAAACCTTAGAGCATAATAGGAATAGAAGGGCGTTCACATCGGCAAATAATTGACATTTTCGGGTTTCGTCCAACATGTTCCCATTCCTATATCCCAACAACATAACCTAGGAAAAAACCTTTAGATACATGCACTGACACGCACAGCATGTTTGTAAGACCCCAAAATTGTCCCATCAACAGAATGGACAAATTGTGGCATATTCCCATGGTGGAATAATGTCCTTAAGTTACAATGAAATAAAGTGTGATCTAACAACATGTATGAATCTCCGTTAAGGCTGAGCAAAAAATGGCAGCATACAGTGTGATTTCATATTTCTATATTCCGTGAATACTGTGCATAAAATCTGATCCAATAGGTAGGGTGAGGAAAAAGTACGTTTCCAGTTGTGAGTTTGCAAAACAGTTTACTCTTGTGTTACTATTTATGAATTATTGCATTATTTTCCTTTTGCCCCAGCCTGTATGTCTGATTTTATAACTAAGCAACGTGTTCAGAGATGCACACATGGTAAAACCATGAGGTATAAAAAGAAGAAAAGAGTGCTGGGACTAAAGCTGAGGAGGACAGAATGAGGTGGGGTGGGTGGGAGTGGGGGCAGGCTTCCAGGGAGCTTGACAGGAAGTGATCATTTTCCTTGAGTATGTGACTTATGGGTGTCTTATGTTGTCATTTTTGTGTGCTTTTGTGTTACATATTTTATGTCTACTAAGTGATTATAATAAAACTACCAGCTGTATCAACCTGTTTATGGTGGCTATTTTTATTCAAGAGCTAGTGATTTTTGGAGGAAACAGTTTACAACTTTGGCAGCAGCTTCTGAAACTGACTGCTGTCTCTCAGAATGCCTTCTTTCCCCTTAATGTTTGATAAGATTTCAGTCTGGGATTTAAGAGGCCTGGCTAATTCCCTTTACCTGGCTGGCTGGGGTTGGTTCTAGGAATCTTTTCGTTTGGAATGTGATGAGACTGGAAGTAGACCTTTCGATTTGTACTAGCTGTTATGTTGACTGGATTTCTTTTTCTTTTTGTATTCCTGTTTTTCTGTCTTACTAATCTATTGTTCTCTCTGTTTTTTCTTGTAGACAGAAAATATGTTGCGGGATTATCTATAAAGGCCGTTTTGGGGAAGTCCTCATTGACACACACCTATTCAAGCCTTGCTGCAGCAATAAGAAGGCGGCTGCTGAGAAGCCGGAGGAGCAGGGGCCGGAGCCTCTGCCCATCTCCACTCAGGAGTGGTGACTGAGGTTTACGTAGAAGGGGGAACAAAAAAACGATTTACCTTTTAGGGGGGAGAAAACCCCACAGCAACAAAATGACCCTCCTATTTTTAACTTGGATAACTGCTATTCTGCCAAAAGACAATTTCTAGAATAGTTCTGAATGGGTTATTTTTCCTTCATCTTTACAAGTTCCACAAACTATGAAGCCAGTGTCTAGCTAACTAAGAGGACAAAATGACATGTACATAATATTTAAGATGCTGAGTATTTCATAGGAAAGCTGAATGCTGCTGTAAAGTGCTCTTTAAGTCTTTTTCTTTTAAATCCCCTTCTAATGAATGAAACTAGGGGAATTTCAGGGGACTGAGGTGGGATTTTGGTGTATGATAAACGTCTGTAGTTTTAGTCTTTCTATATTGAGAAGCAGTGGTTGGGGCATTTTTAAAGATGGCTGACTACACTTAGTTTCCTTCATGATAATAATAAATTTGTCATAACTCAGTAACCTGGACTTGCCCCTAGAGGTAGTTGTTAATAATTTTGAAATATTAAGGTCTGGCCAAGGTTCTGATGATTCAAACCTATACTACTGAATATTAAGCAGGACAGACTAGCTCTCTGCACATACCTTGAAGGAGTAATTTTCTAAGTATACAAAGAGGTAACTGGACTGTATATGTTGTATCCTGTGTCACCTCCGTCATACTGATATTTGATGAAGATTTTAACTTATATGAAACCTTTACAGCAGAATCGGAACTCCTCATGGGGAGATGGCAAGCCTTCATGGTGAGCAGTCTCCCATGAGTAGTACCAAAGCTTTACCACACGACAACACACTCTTAAAAATGTCAAATTTATCTGGGGGAAAAAATGCGCACGTCTTTAGGATGGCATCAAAATAACAAAGGTTAATGCTTCTTGGGGGACATTTCTTAGAGGGCTTGCCGAGTGTGTAAATAACTGACTTTTGTTTGTGCTACATGACTGGTGACTTCACTGAAAATCTACCCGATTCAGTTTTAGCTCTGGATTACTTTGGTTGACCTTTGTGAAGGTTTTTTCTGTGTAGAGTGTTCGACTTGTTCTAATCTTTTAGGGCTTGGGGTTTTTCTTTTTTTTCCACTGCGTTAAAGTAGAATTCTAATACAAGAAAGAGGTGTGTTAATGTTAAGTGGGTTGGTTTTGGTTTGGCTTCTTTTAGTCAAGCTTTCTCAACACCGAGATTTTAGATGTACATTCTGAACGCGAGGTCCTTCAGTTCTAAAATCTTTATTAAAAGCCTGCTACTGGAACCCAAACCAAAGTACTCCCATTGCCTCTTTTCTCAAAGTTCATGGAAAATATTGCCAGTTCACACTTTTCCTGACGAGGGAGGATCAGTTGCCTGCCTTCGACTGAAATGACTCAGTGCTTATTTTTAAAGCTGGATTTAAAAAATTGGGTAGTATAAGTAACAGTAAAGGGGTGAGCCACTTTTTATGGGCACCCTGTAGTTTTATAGTTTTTAATCTAAACTTAAAATTTTATATTCCTTTGGGAAGAAACTACAAGCTACCGTATGCACACACGGCACTGTGAGTCGGGGCGGCCTCCCCCGCAGCCTTTCAGGTGTACTGCAAGAGTCTCAGCCATTATCATCTTCTTCCTGAGTTATTTTGAAATGGTTCTCTCTTTTTTTTGTACATTTTGGCTACAGTATTGGTGGTAGAATATACTATAATATGGATCATCTCTACTTCTGTATTTATTTATTTATTACTAGACCTCAACCACAGTCTTCTTTTCCCCTTCCACCTCTCTTTGCCTGTAGGATGTACTGTATGTAGTCATGCACTTTGTATTAATATATTAGAAATCTACAAGTCTGTTTTGTACTTTTTATACTGTTATAATCAAAACTTTTACTAGGTTATTGAATAAATTTAGTCTTATTAGAAAATAAAAGAAGCTGTCTTGTGGCTTTGTTCGAAAGGTGTTCTTAGGTAAGAATAAGTAACATTTTTGGTCTTCACAGATATGAGTTTAAGGTCTTAGTCTAACAAGCCATGAAGGAAAAAAGTCCTCTTTACTGAGAAATAAAGACTTTAAAACACATTTTAACTGTTGTACATAATTGTTAACCCAGTGGATAAGATTATTTTAACAATTAAGAACAAAATGTTTCCAGTGGTTTTTTGTTTTTAAGTATAGTTGATATATAATATTACATTAGTCATATTAGTTCCAGGTATACAGTGTAGTGTACATTTTTATAGCTTACAATTTGATCGCCTCATTAATTCTAGTAAACAGCTGTCACTATGCAAACTTACCACAATGTTATCGACTGTATTCCCCTTCACCTTTTTTACCCATCCCTCCACCCTCTCCCCTCTGGTAACCATCCTTAGGTCTATTTCTGATTCTGTTTTTGTTTTGTTTGGTCTGTTGGTTGGTTTTTTTAGATTCCACATATAAGTAAAACCAGACGAGACTTGTTTTTTTTCTGACTTAACCTCATTTAGCATAATACCCTCTAGGTTCATCCACATTGCTGCAAATGGCAAGATTTCATCCTTTTTTTTTTTTTTAATTGTTGTCTTAAATTCCATTGTGAATATATACCACATCTTTATCCATCCATTTTTTTTTTTTATATATATTTTTTAAAGATTTTTTTCCTTTTAGATTTTATTTATTTATCTTTAGAGGGGAAGGGAAGGAGAGAGGGAGAGAAACATCAATGTGCGGTTGCCCCCCGTATGTCCCCTGACGGGAACCGGCCTGGCAACCCAGGCATGTGCCCCGACTGGGAACCGAACCGCGATCCTTCGGTTCGCAGGCCCGCGCTCAATCCACTGAGCTACACCAGCCAGGGCCATTTTTTAAAATGTCTTTGATACGGCTTTATTTTCTGTGAACATAGTGGAAAGCATCGTTGAGAATAGAGAAACTATAAAAATTGGTTACAGGGAAAGATGGGTTTTGGCATTGGGGTCAGAACTGGGTTCTCTGATTCCTGGCCCTGCCCCTTATTAGGTATTTGAGTCCCTTGGCCTTTGTGAGCCTCCAAACTTATGAAAAATAATTTACAGAATTATGAAGAGTCCAAATAGGTACAACCCATATCAAAGTTTCAAAAAGATTGTTTTGGTTTAAAAAATTTTTTTTAATTGATACTAGAGAAACATTGATATGTTGTTCCACTTTTTTATGCATTCATTGGTTGATTCTTACATGTGCCCTTACTGGGGATTGAACCTGCAACCGTGGCATATTGTGCCGATGCTGTAACCAGCAGAGCTACCCAGCTGGGGCAAAAAACAGATTGTTGATTAGCTGGGAAAAGTGGATCCTGTGGGCTGAACTTTTTATGCTACTGTGAGGGTTTAAATTTGCTTTAGGGTAATTAGGTAATTTTGCTAGCTATTTGTCTAGTTTCTGTGATGTTACCAAATTAACCTAGAATATTGGAAAGGTGACCACCTACATTATCTGTTGCTGTGTAATAAATTACCACAAATGTAGTAGATTGGAGGAAATTTGCCTCAGTTTCTTTCTAGGCCCAGCATAGCTGGGACCTTTGCTTAGTGTCTCACCGGCTGCAACATGCCATCAGCTGGGTTGCGTTCTCGCCAGGTGACTTGGGAGAAATCCACTTCCATACTCGGGTTGTTAGTGGAATTAATTTCCTATGACTTAAGGGTGGAGACCTCAGACTTTTATTATTTTTTAAAATTTTATTTTTTTAGAGAGAGGGGGAGGGAGGGAGAAAGGGGGAGCACAAAACATCGAAGTGACAGAGAAACTTAGCCTATCTCATGCCCCCAACTGGGGACCTGGCCAGCAACCCAGGCATGTGCCCTGACAGGGAACCAGGGAATGGAACTGGTGACCTTTCAGTTCACAGGCCAGCACCCAACCCACAGAGACACACTAGCCAGGGTGACCGCAGACTTCTCAGTGGGTGGAGGGCCCCCTCAGTTCCTCGACACCTGCTGTCTTCCAACGTGGCCCTGTACTGCGTCAACTAGCAGGTTGCCAGAACTGGTCTGCTAGTGGGGCTGTCTCCTCAGGTACAGACCACATTCAAGTGGAAAGAATTACACAGTGAACACAAAGGTAGGGTATGGTTATCACATGGGACGCCTTAGAGCAGGGGGGTCAATCTCATTTTCACTGGGGGCCACGTCAGCCTCGTGGTTGCCTTCAAAGGGCTGAAATAACTCTAGGACTATAAATGTAACTACTCATTAACTGTTAAGGAATTGAAATTACATTCAGCCCTTTGAAGGCAACCACGAGGCTGATGTGGCCCCCAGTGAAAATGAGTTTGGCACCCTTGCCTGAGAGTTTTGTCTGCCACAGCACCTCATTTTTTCCTGAATAACTTGAAATTGGGCCTTTTAAACCTATAGTACAAGTGCTTTGTGTAGCAAGTAAAAAGAAAACTTCCCCGTTATCAAATCCCTACTATGGGTCAGGCATGTTTAAACAGTGTTTAAACAACCTTTGCAAAGGGAAAAGAAAAGAAAAAAAAAGAAAAAAGAAAGCAACCCTGTTCGTGAGTGAGTGGATGTGCAAGGAGGTCACTTACCAGCTTTCCTGATCCCAAAGCCTGGCTCCCCAGACTGAGCCTGTCCCTGCTATAGCAGTCGGTGGTGGGTGCCTCCTCGCCCTGCATTGGGAGGTGGTTACCTGGGTCTCTTCTGAACGCTGAGAATGAGGGGCAAGCTTCACCCTTGCAGAGAGGTTGAACTTTGTCTAAAATCGGTTAATCAAATTTCGTTTCTTAATTTTGCTGTTGAAAGTCCACAACATACACTGTGTTTTTGTGGAGAAAATAGTCCCCGGAAGGTTTAGTGAAACAACTGGGTAGTTTAAAAATAAATGAAGGTAGCCAGAACTAACTGCACGCTCTGTAGCGAAGAATGGAAGATACCCGGGAGCCTCCGGATCCAGTGTCCCTAGAACAGTTTCCTGATGCATTGTGCTCCGGCAGTCATTCCTGTGTGATGTTCAGTGAGCTGGGGAGGGAGGAGAAAGCTGAATTGGATCAAAGATAGATAATTTCACAGGCTCATGTTCTCAAAGAAAGGGATCTAAGGGTTCTCACAATTTCTCCAGCGGTGGAGTTTGGTTACTCATTGTGATCATGAGAATGCCTTAGGTTTCAAATATCTTGCATCCTAGTTAGAAACTGCTTATTGTACCGTGCATGGGGGGTCTTGGATATACTTAGTTGCAGGCTTCAGTGTAAAAGAGCTTAATCTTTCACTTTAGGGAGACAAAAGATTTTGGCAGAGCCTACCCTTGTTCTCAGTGTCTGAAAGGGGGTGGGGTGGGTGGGAGTATAATGTACTGTTTTAGAACTTACATGCTCCACCCTTCTGTAACTTACATTAGCTCTAACACTGCAGGTATTCTTTTTTGTAAGTGCAAGGAAGAGTGGCTGTTTAAGTTTATATTTAACTCTCAAAAATTAAAGGCTCAAAAATCTTAAGATTTTGTAACAAGTCACTGGTAGAGTTAAAATGGGAACCTGAACAATTGCATCTTTTTGTTCTTTCATTTTGAAGGTAACAGGTGTTTTTGTTTTTGTCTTTCTTTTGAAAGACAAAACCACCTTTACCCTCCATTCCAATGTTGATTCTGCCCCCATCAGTCCAAGGACCACTCATGGCTTTCTCATGGGGGAAATCCAGCAGCACTTGATCCTATTGATAGTTTCTTTCTTGAAATATTCTTGGCTGGTAACAGTGCAGTTTCCCGCTTTTCCTACTTCAGATACCCACTGGCCCAATACCATCTAAAATATACCGGTGTCTCCCAGGTCTGTCTCCAGAGCTTGCTATCTATCAGTGTGCTGGCAGAAATAGATGGCTTACTGAAACTGGATAATTTGAGGGAAGTTTAATAAGGGGACTTCACAAGGCTGTGCACAGGGTGCAGGGAAAGCCCAAGGTCGAGTGTAATTTCCGGACTGGAAACACTGGGACTAGAAATGTTTACGTACATGTTATTCCTACCCCTAGGTCTGAAGACTTGAGGGGAGGGAGTGTTAATGGAACCAGGAGAAAGGCTACGTGTACAAAAGGGTGGGAGATTGGGAGAAACACCAGGAGTAAGTATTCCTATTACTCCAGATTGACTGACTCCACCATTAGTGCCTTCACACCTGTGACTCATTCTCTGTCCTCTTGCAGCACCTCCTCCTTTTTTCAGGTTTCAGTTTAGGGTGAGGGTTAGAGAAGGCTTCCAGAACAACCGCTGCCCCACCCAGCAAATAATTATATGCTAGGTGGTTTCCATGAGAGCAGGGCCATTTCTTTTTTCACCAGTATAGCTCCCAGAATCCAGCCCAATGGTTATTTGTACGTAAGAGCATAATAAATGTTAATCCACAGTTAATTATAATTTTGTATTTTCAGATGTCATGTTTATAGAAGAGATGAATGTATGCTAATGGCTTATTGAATTTTAAGAATTTAAAAGTCTTTATATTTGAACATTTCTTTACATACACAAAAAAAGTGAAAGGGTAGTACAATAGTATCATCTTTCCCTTGGTCACCAAGTGTAAACATTGTATAACATGCACTTTTTCTATTTAATTTGTTTGACTGGAGTTGTGATGGTCATTGCTGAGTACTTAAGAATTCATCTCCTTGGAATAAGGATATTCTACATAAAACCACAATGTCATTGCCACACACCTGATGATTGACAATAACTCAGTAATATGTAATATGATCATCTGTATGGAATAAGTTGCCCCTATTATTCCAAAATGTCTTAAAACTTTTCTCATCCAGGACATAATCAAAGTTCATGCATACATTTGGTTATGCCCCTTAATCTGGAATAGTCACTTCATTCCCCTGCCCTTTTTTTTATGGCATTGGACTGTTTGAAGTATCCAAGTCAGTTATGTAATGTCCCATATTCTGGATTTTTTATGGTGCTTTTCCTAGATTCGGATTACACTTTTTGGCAAGAATGTAAAACAGACCGTGTGGGCATCTCGCTTCACATCAGGAGGCTCACAATGCCGTCGCCCCACTGCTGGTCGGTGATGGTCGGTGATGCTGAGATGGATCACTTGGTTAAGAGGCTGTCTGCCAGACTTTTCTAGTCTAAAATACTTTTTTTTTTTTTGTAAATGAATAATCTGTGGGGTGGTACTGTGAGACTTTTAAAATAACATTTTATTCAAGTATTCTTTAAGCACTTATGTCTGAGACCCTACTAAGTGATCTAAATAGTCCTATCACTTGAGAAATATAATCCTTAAGTCCTTTAGAATCCTAGCTCAGTAAGGTAGTTGTGCTTATTCCTGCCATTTAATTGCATTTGACTTTCATTTTCTTGATTTCTTTGTGGTTCCATTCCCATTAAGAAGTGCGGATGTGGTGAATAGGAGGTAGGGGTTATGTTTGGCACATGAGCTTATATCACCAGGGCACAGATGGAAAAACAAACAAACAAAAACCAATGAGTTTGAACCAGAAGACCTGAATTCAGATCTTGGCTTTGCTCCATCATGGCTTTATGATCTCTGATAAATTTTCTCAGAGCTCGTTTCTTCCCCTGTAAACTGGGGGAAACAATAGACCAGGAGTGAGACTAAAATGAGAGAATGTATCATACAGGACCTGACCTATGATAGGTGCACAGTGATACCTTTGTGTTATCATTTGTTCTTTTTTTTTTTTTTTTAAAGATTTTATTTATCTTTAGAGGGGAAGTGAAGGGGAGAAGGAGAGAAATATCAATGTATGGCTGCCTCTCGTGCGTCCCCTACTGGGAACTGTACTGCAATCCAGGCATGTGCCCTGACTGGGAATTGAACTGCGATCCTTTGGTTTGCAGGCCCACGCTCAATCCACTGAGCTATACCAGCCAGGGCTCATTTGTTCTTTTAATCTAGCACTGAGGTCTAATTGGTATAGTAGGAATGGAAACTTTTTTTTTTAAAGATTTTATTCATTTATTTTTAGAGAGGGGAAGGGAGAGAGAAAGCAAAGGAGAGAAACATCATTGTGTGGTTGCCTCTCGCGTACCCCCTACTGGGGACCTGGCCTGCAACCCAGGCATGTGCCCTGACTGGGAATTGAACTGGCGACCCTTTGGTTTGCAGGCCCGCGCTCACTCCACTGAGCCACACCAGCCAGGGTAGAATGGAGACTTTTTATTATTTACAGTTATGGTGAGCACAGGAGAGGTCTTATACAGTTCACATCAAGACACCTAACCCCTCCAAAACAAACAAAAAAAATTCCTAAAGCTTCCTTAAGTTTCATGTTTAAAGGGGACAATGTATTCACTACAAGATTATCATGCTTTGGCAGCACGTGCATCCCGAGAATGAGAAATTGTAGAGAGGGCATGAAGCCATGAAGGTATAATTAGGCCACACAAAAGTATTGAAATCCAGGGAGTGGCAGGGACAGGCTCTCAGGATGATCTTTGAAGGGTAAAATTTGGCTGTGCTGTAGCAGTACTGTGGAACTAACTCATAAAACGTGCTGAAATGGCACAACATACCTCTAGCTTCAAGGCCCAAATCTCCAGTGAGCAAGGTGAGACCCGGCCAGCCTAGCCTCCTGGAACAACTCCAAGGAGCACCGTTCACACTGTCACAGAGATGCTGCCCCTTCCTCCAGTTGTGCTGGCACCCAAGGTGATGCCCCTGGAGTGCACCATGTCAGAGGTGCCTTTGGCTCCAGTAGTTGAGACTCTCCTTTTTAAACTCTCTATTAGACAGACTTCAGATCTCTAGCATTTTCTTTTCCCAATAAGCCACTGATAAGGGATGCAGTAGGAATATCTGGCTGTTATAGGAATATCAGACTGACTGGGGATGTCAGTCTGTCAACTATTAAAAGGAAGAAATCTGTTATGGATAAACATAATTTTCACTTTCTTCCGAAAGACTGAAACTATTTCACATGTTCCCAGTGAAATGAATTATTAAGGAGTCTGCCATACAGAAGTGTCAAAAGAACTAAGCCCTTCGCGACTATGTAACCATCAACTTCTCTAACCTGGCCATGTAGCTTCCCTTCTCACACACATATTTCTACACAAACGTCCACGAGGTGGTGCTACCCACACATGAGACTCCGAGAATGAGGACCATCCAGTTTAGCACCATCATTTCACCTGCCTACTTAATTGTGGAGCTAAAACTGGGGCTAATCCGTTGCTTTATTCGCAGTCAGCTAAATAATTATTGTCACTTAAATGTAGTCTTAAAAGCACTTAAAATATTTGGAGAATCTATTTTAGTTTCCCTTTCACCAAGATTATTTTAATCTTTTTCTTTTTTTTAATTGATGGTTTACCTCCCACACACACCCTAATTGGGGATTGGACCTGCAACCTAGGCATGTGCTCTGACTAGGAATCAAACCTGCAACCTTGTGGTGCCCGGGATGATGCTCCAACCAACTGAGCCACCTGACCAGCACAATAATTTTAATCTTTAATAAAGAACTAAAAGCCATTACTTAGTGCTTTCTGCAGTTAAATTTAAATTATCACAAAGGAGAAAGAAAATACTCATGTAGTCCTCCAAATGCCCTTATCCCAGAAGATTGCCATTGTGGATAATTACATGCTATTGTAAGTCTCAGTTCTTGGGTATCACAGTTGCTGTGGCCATAGTCCTAAAGGCTGAGGACAGCCTGGATGTCTCTCCAGTGTATTTTTGGAGATTACACTGATGCCATACAACTGAGGCCGGAAGATACTAAGTACCCCCAGAGCCTCTGATTGGTCTGGTTGTGACTGTGGCATGTTGCTACTGCCGGTCCAGCTGTGGTCTCCTAAGGAGTAAGCAAGGCTGGTCCTTTGAGGAATACAAAGTAAAAATTAGAACTTCTCTTTCCGTTTATTTTTCTCCTATTTTAAAAATTGAGCCCTGGCTGGCGTAGCTCAGTGGATTGAGCGCGGGCTGCGAATCAAAGGGTCGCAGGTTCGATTCCCAGTCAGGGCACATGCCTGGGTTGCAGGCCAGGCCCCTAGTGGGGGCCACGTGAGAGGCAACCACACACTGATGTTTCTCTCCCTCTCTTTCTCCCTCTCTTCCCCTCTCTAAAAATAAATAAATAAAAATCTTTAAAAAAAATTGAGATAGAGTCATTAGATAATGTTATATTCGTTTTAGGTGTGCAACATAATAATTTGATATTTGGATACATTGCGAAGTGGTCACAATAAGCCTTGTTAACATTTGTCACCATATGTAGTTACAAAAAATATTTTTCTCATGATGAGAACTTTTAAGGTTGATTTTCTTCCATTTTTAATATTTTGTAATACCAGCACAGTGCTACAAGTGTATAATATATTTAAAAATTAGGGGTACATACTCAGTTTTTACTGGCTGGAGAGCCTTGTGTGCTGCTCTGTACAAGTCGATAAGAAGTTTATTTTAAAAATATTTGAGGATCACGGCTCTAGAGACCATAGTGATGCAGGGTTGGTAGTGGGGGCTGTTTTTCCCCCCCCAAGTCCAAGACATCATTTTTGGTGAAATGTTAGAGAAAGTGGGTCTACGGGCCTTTCCTGGGTTTGGCGGGGAAGGAGGATGACAGTTGACGGAACTGTGTTATTTTACATGCTTTTCAAATGGCTCGTTCCTCTTCCACAGTGTAATGTCTCCTCTCTGCCGCGGTCTTGAAGGTGGTGTGGTTTTCAGAATGGGATGGCCTCCCTTGAGCGTGTGGTTACTAAGCATGCGTTGTTATTGATGAGGGGAGAAAAATGCCTGGTTTTACCTGGGGACTTCTAGTTTCTTCCCTTGTCTCCCATACAGATGGATACCCATGCTTCTTAGCTCCAATCTGTATATTTTTAAATCATGTTGAAACTCCATAGAAAATAGCAGGGATGCGCAAACTGGCCAAACTATTGAGGGTGCTGAAATGGGCCGGGACAGACAAAATTGCTTGCAAGGCTTTTTAAGGAAAGTTATAAGGGTAGAGGCTAGAAAATCAGTTATTTAGATTTAGCAGTTGTAAAAACGAAGCTACACATCTGCTCTGACAGGTAATAAAGAATATGAGGAAATAGTAGAAAGAGATTCTTTTGGAAAACTATCAAGTCAGAACGTTTTGGAAAAAAGTATTAGTGGGTGGTAGAAACCAGAAAACTAGTTTCAGAGAAAAAGAATGTGATTCCATAATTTAGCAATAAAATCACAGCTGTTGCAAAGTGTCAGAGATGTATTTATTTATTCAATCATCTACT
Organism: Glossophaga mutica; assembly: GCA_039655065.1. Taxonomy (NCBI): domain Eukaryota; kingdom Metazoa; phylum Chordata; class Mammalia; order Chiroptera; family Phyllostomidae; genus Glossophaga; species Glossophaga mutica. The sequence continues at coordinate 38,972,697 of CM077304.1, read as the reverse complement.
TAATAAACATTGAATTCGTATTCCACACCAGGTGGCCTACATACTCTCCCTGCTCTCAAGTGCCTTATAGTCATGGGAAACAGATAGTAAGAACAGCTGAGGTTGGGTACGTACAGGGCTAGCACGTGGAAAGGGCCTCTAAACAGGTCCCCCCTGGTGTAAGGGGAGGTACCGGGTTGCCATTTATTGAGTATTTTGTTCCAGGCTCTTTAAAAATTGCTTTGGTTTTTGAAAACTACTCTACTTGAAAACTAAAGTTTTTAATAAACTCTACTATTGTCTTCATTTTACAGATGCGGAAACAGAGGCCCCAAAAAGGCCAAATAGTAAGAAACCATTTTGATGCCAATACTCAAAAATCCTGTAAGTAGAAACTACTGTAAGTAGAAACTGAAAACTTATTTAAAAAGTATTTATAGATAAAAGAAATCATTTAGTTGCTGAGAAATGTAAGCTTCTCTGGGTAGATTTATTTTTGAACATTTTATCAAAGTGTAATACAGAAGGAGAAAGGCGCTGCCATAAATGCACAACTCAATGAATTTTAATAACCGAGCGTACCCGTTTAACTACCTCCATTTTAAGAAATGGAACATCACCAATTTTCCAGTAGGCTCCCTCTGTTCCTTCCCCCGACTTTTACAAACGTAGACTGGTTTTGCCTCTTTTCGTCCTTTGTGTACATGGAGTTGCATGCATGTCGTCTTTTCTGTCTGGCTTTTTTATTTCCGCTAAATCCTGTTTGTGAGATTCATCTGTATTGTGGCATGTAGTTTTAGATCATTCTCCTTACAGTATAGTATTTTACCATGTGACGTTCCACATACTGTTTTTCATAGAAATTTGGGTATCTTCAGTGAACATTCTAGTATGCATCTTTTGGGAACCATATGGATGCATTTCTGTTCTGTGTCTACTAAGAGTGGAATGATTGCATCATAGCATATGCATGCGTTCCATTTTAGGACTTACTGGCAGATGATCTTCCTAAGTGTCCCCCCATTCCGCCTGCCCTCCGCTAGCGGTGGGTGAGAGCTGCAGTGGTCCCACAGGCTTGCTGACACTCCCTGTTGGCTGTGACTAGAACTATCACAACCAACGTTGCAAGGACAAACAGCCCAATTAAAAAACAGGCAAAGGATTTGAATACACATTTCTTTGAAGAAGATATACAAATGGCCAGTAAGCACATGAAAAGACATTCAGTTTTATCTAAAAATATTACAAAAAATGGCTACAAAGTTCGTTCACTCAATTACCATTTTTAATATAAAAAAAGAAAAATGTCAATGTTCAATGATGGGTATTCTTTGAATCGGGCTAGAGCCATATGTACAAATTTGTAGAAATTAATTTATTGATCTAAAAAGATGTTTCATGATATCAAGTAAAGAAAAACCAATTACAAAATAATATTTATGGAATGATCCTATATTTTCAAAAAAATAACAAAACCGAAGCCAAAACACACTAGAAAGTGAGAGGCTGGGAGGGCGTGCACTAAAATGTAGGTAAGCTCCGGGGAGCAGTTTTAATTTTCTTTTTGCCTCCTAGTGTTCTCTGATTTTTCCGCAATAAACTTACGTTTCGTTTTTTTTAAGTTATGTTAAAAACAGAGCTCAAGAGCCAGAAGGAGTGTTTCCATGACACAGGTGATTCCAGTTCTTGCTCTAAAATTTCTCCCCTTTCTCTTTCCCATAACTAAATTATGAGGCAAAAATTGGCTAAAACACATGAGTCTAGAAATTTGGAAAGCCTGTGTCACTTTGACCGTTTGACTTGCCAAAGCAGTGCTTTCTTCAGAGTCAGAAATACAGGAAAATTCAAGGGAAAAGAGAAGGGTCTCTAGGTAATAAAGGAGTCGATTTAGAAAATGTCACTGGGCAAACGGCGCCTGTAACTGACAGACTGCCTGCTGCTGTTTCCCTGGCCCTCACACCTCCCCAGGGAAGGAGGTCGGGAAGACCACAGTGGTGACGATAAAGACCGTTCCGCACCTGGCAGTGCTGCCATAGTTACGTAGTTACGGGTCTCTGAGCACTTTCTTGCACTTTGTTGTAATTCTAGTTTTCAGATGTTTAGACTAGGTTGTAAACTCTTCTTCCATGTTGAAACTTAGCACCTTTGACTGCAACCCAGAGATTTAATAGTTAAAAAGTGCTTTTGACTGGGGAGAAAAGGAAAAATAAGGCTAAACATGTTTTCCCACAATTTGCTTTCAAATGGAAACTTATATATACTTAGCAAGCTTAAAAACAACGTGAAACAATATTCTAAAAAGCATTTTTAAAAAAATTATCTTTGAAGGGGAAGGGAAGGAGAGAGATGGAGAGAAATATCAATGTAGGGTTGCCTCTCATGCATTCCCTGGGAACTGTCTCTGGGAACTGTCCTGCAAGCCAGGCATGTGCCCTGACTGGGAATCGAACTGCGATCTTTCGGTTCACAGGCCCACGCTCAATCCACTGAGCTACACCAGCCAGGGCCCTAAGAAGCATTTTTTAATTACTTGATGAAAGTCAAACATTTCTAAACCCCCCAATACATTATAAAATAATTTTTACTGTCACCCACAAGGAAAATAGGAGACATTTATTAGCTCTTGACAAGTGTGTAACTTTAGAAAATTCACATAACCTCTGTGGTTTGTTTTTCTTTATGAAAAACAGGGATCATAATAAAGCCCGCCTTCAAGAAGCCCACCTTGCTGTTTCAGCAGTAAGAGCACTTTCTCTGTTGGCACTTCTCATATCCACCTCCCATTTTGAGGTCATGATCTTCTGGGATAGTCCCTGCCCACCACTGAGCTTGGTGGAGCTGGGGGTGACTGGGAATCAAACCAGGGACCTCTGGCTCTCCAGGACAACCCGGCCAGCTGAGCCACACCAGTCAGGGATTTGTTAAGCAGACATTTTCTAAGGTATTAGAATGCTGCTGAAATGTTGCCTTTGCCAACACGCTCAGCCAAAGAGGGCACAGTTTGCTTTGCGGAGAAGTGAGCACCTGTTCTCTGGGGGCGCTAAGAGGCTCATTAGCAACCTGACAGTAGAAATAGATGATCTCTCATTAGACTCTACTCTAAGGAACACACTCCCTAATCCTTGCAGCATTTAAGCCAAAACTAATTGACCATTTATTAGAATCCTGAAGAGGCGATTTGTATATGAAAATAGCATGGGAGGAGAAGACTGTTAAGATTCCTCTTGTATCACCCTGACTGATGTGGCTCAGTGGATTGAGCACTGGCCTTTGAATCAAAGGTTTGCCAGTTTGATTCCCTGTCTGGCCTGGGTTGCAGGCCAGATCCTCAATAGGGGGCACATGAGAGGCAACCACACATTGATGTTTCTCTCCTTCTCTTTCTCCTTCCCTTCCCCTCTCTCTAAAAATAAATACATAGAATCTTTAAAAAAAAAAAAAAAAAAAACTCCTTTTGGGCCCTGGCTGGTGTAGCTCAGTGGATTGAGTGTGGGCCTGCGAACCAAAGGATTGCGGTTCGATTCCCAGTCAGGGCACATGCCTGGGTTGCAGACCAGTTCCCAGCAGGGGACACACGAGAGGCAACCATACATTGATATTTCTCTCCCTCTCCCTCTCTCCTACCATTCCCCTCTAAAGATAAATAAATAAAAATCTTAAAAAAAAAAAACAAAAAAACTCCTTTTGGTATTAAAAGAGAACTGTACTTGCAAATTAGATTCATAACATTAAAAATGTTTAATGCTTCATCAAGGACATTCTTAAATGAAATTGGCTTTTTGGGGCTGGTGCCTGGCAGTGAAGAGCACAGTGGCTACCGGGCACAGTCTGGTGTCGTGCTGGGACTCGGGTGAAGGGGCCAACTGTTTTCCCCACCATTGCCAAGGTCAACAGAGTGAAAAAGGCAGATGACATCTCACTTTTATCGTGAAAATAGAATTATGTTTAATCCATTCTGACAATCATTCTCTTTTAACTAGAGCAGTCTGTTCACAATGAAAGTAATCTCTAATATATTTGGATTTAAATCTATCACGTTACTACTTGTCTTTTATTTTATCCTGTGTGTTGTGTCCTTTTTTCCTAGTTTTTCTTGCTTTCTTTTGGATTACTTCTTCTTATTCCATTGTTCCTCACCCACCCCTTAGCTTTTTAGTTATGCTTTTACTACTCTTTTAGAGGTCACCCAAGTTAAAACATGAATCCTTGATTAATTAAAATTTTAATCTAAATAAGTACTTTTACCACTTCCTGGACGATGTTAGGACTTTGAACACTTTTACTTCATTCACCTTACTCCTGACTATACATTTTTTTTTCATTTTGAAAAATATTTTACACCTTTAGGAAGTTGCAGCAAATAGTGCAATAAGCTTCTATATACCCTTCATAGTGATTCAGTTATTGACATTTCTGTCTTGGTTTTGCTCTTAAAGCCTTTAATTGATTAGATGAGGCTCACCCAGATCCTCAAGGATAATCTCCTTTACTTAAAGTCAGCTCATTGTCAATGTTAACCATATCTAAAAAATACTTTCACCTAGATTAGTGTTTCACTGAATAAGTGGGTACTATGGCCTGGCCAATTTGACACATAAGACTAACCAATGCAAAGCACATTAAGTTTCTAGTTGTAGGTCAGGGAATATACCAGCTATTTATACTATGCATTCCTTTATTCTTTAATTCATTCATGTTATATGCATGGCTACATATTCTGTGATCCAGACAATCGTAACAGTTACAAACAACTGTCACAACACAAGCCACTTGTTTGTTGGAACCCTGTTGTATATTTTTAAGGCTATTGCCTTGTTTCTTTTTGCCTTACTTTACTTTCTCCCTCCCGGACAGGAATGTGTTCATTGTTGTGGCTTTCACACATCTCCTTGCATAGTTCCTTGTTGAGTGAATGTAAATGTCTTCTATCAAAAACAACATTTTAATTAACCAATTGTTCAACCAGAACGATGGAGCTCAGTGGAAGGGAAATCTCAGTACCAAGAGAGGACCCACCGCATAAATGTTTGCCCAGCTTCTGCTTGCTTTGTGTTTGCTAACGTCCCATCGTCCAAAGCAAGTCACAAGGCCAGCCCAGGTTCAAGAGGTGGGAAAATAGACTCCATGTGTTGAAGGAAGTTGCAGCAAAGAATTTGTGGCCTTTTTTTCTCTCTATTCTACAATGGTTTGAATGTCATGTGAAGCCCATGACAGTTTGTTTGCAGCTAATCAGAGGGTCACACCATGGAGCTCAATCTGACATACGATGGGCCGCATGTGGCTTTCCCCACCACACTATGACACTGGGTCAATTTTTAACAGAGAGGGGAAAGCTGGTGATTATATAGTTAAATGCAGATAATTCAAGCATTAAAAAAACTCCTTTGAAACCTGAATTATTGTTTTTTTCCATTATGTCAACCAGACACCTCCTGAGCTCTGTTTTTGAAAACGTTGTTTTGAAGACATTAGATCTGCATTTTAAAGTACTGCCTCTTTCCTTTATCCCTATGCACATAACCATTTCTTCAATCCTGAAAACAATACCAAATTTCCTTCTTTTTCTTCATTATATACCCTCTACGAGATTACCTTGTCATGTAGACTCAAAATAAAACATTCTACTCACCGGCAGTATCTTTTCATCTTTTCTGAAATAAGTAAAGTGGAAGATACACCAGTGTAATAGGTGCTGTGGTAGTTGTCCCCCCACCCCTGGGAAACTTACTTAGTTTTTGCAATACAACATGCTGTGCTTTAAATTTTGGCAAGAAATAATGAAGATATACCCTTTAACACAGGTCCGCCGAGGACAGGTGAGTAGCTGAGATACTTAGCTAGGCAAATTCAACCATAAACTTTATAATTCTCCTTGCACGAAGCTTCAGGATCTTGCAATGGGACCCTACTGACTGGGAAGGCTGAATGCACCTTTAAAGAATTAGCAGATTACGTGCTTCCCACCAGCAGACTTAAGTTCAGTATGTTCGTGGCTGTGTGATAAAGCTTGAAAAGAACAGAGTTCACATGATAACCACTTGCCAGAGAAAAGATTGAACTCCAACATTTCGATTTTGTTAAACACATTCTGCCAGGGGTGTGCACGCAGACAGACAGCCGGTCGCTTTCCTCGGTGAATGTCACGCAGCCACATGCCCTGGAAGAACGTGTCTGTGTTCAGTTCCAATGAACAAAGGGCATTTTTCAAAACTCTCGGGAGTGACATAAATAGCTGGGAAGGGTGTTAATTGCAGAAATACGCCGGCTTATTAAGTGGATAACTATGTGAATGAGCTTTGTAAACTCTACGGAACACTAAAAATACTTGTTGTCATTCTTTTTATACTGTGTGCATAACGCATGCACCGGACTAATATATTCCACCTCCCACAAAATGATTTTGCAGTGTATTTAGACTACAAAGAAATAATTTTGGTAATGTTTTCCCAAGATTAATGAGTTCTTACAATATGTTTTGCTTTCTTGCCCCTAGAATCTAAGCATGTCCCAATAGTATTTACAGTTCCTTGAAAGGATTATTTCTGATATATTACACATTAATATATACCCATTTTAGAAATTTCGAAGATGGAGAAAGTATGAAAAACAAAGTAATTACTCATAATCCCATCATCCAGACATAAACAGCCATTAAAGTTTTATTCTCATTTTTTTATGCATATAAACACATCCAGTACATCATTAACACCCCAAGTCCATAGTTTACGTTAGGGTTCACTCTTCTTGTTGTGCGAAGTTAACGTTTTTGTGTTTTTTTCCATTTGTGTTTGCTCTTCTGGGAAACCTCTTTATATATAATTTGTTAATTTTCTATTGGGATCTTAGTGCTTTTCTTAGCAAGTTGTATGAATTCTTTACATATATAAAGGATATTAACCATTTGTTATATTTTTCAACTGGTTATTGCTTTTCGGTGTTATGCTTAATGCTACATAGATGTCTTGCATTTTTATGTAGTCAAATGGACTGTTATTTTCTTTTCTGTTTTAGCTTAGAAAGTCCTATTCGAAGAGAAGATAAATGTTCATGTGATAGGTTTTTGTTTTTTTTTTTTTTTGGTTTTGTTTTTATATTTGGATCTTTAATTCATATGGGGTTTATCTTTTTTGTTTGTTTGTTTCACCAAACAGCTAGTTTATTTTATCACACTTTCATGTTTACACGCTTACATGAGTGAAGAGCAGCAAGAATCTCACGCTGTCTCTGTTTTCGAGATGAGGAAGGGGAAGCTTCCAGAGGTTATGGAGTTTCTCCTGCTCCCACAGCTAATAACCAGCGTAACTGAGTTCAGACCCTGGTTGACCTGGCTTTAGAGCCTGGGGCTTCTAAACTTGGACTACGTTGTAATGAACTCTTCTTACTTCCTGTCGATTATTTTGTTCCAGTTTTTACCAAGTGAAGAAATTAAAGTGAGAGAGTAGAAAACATTCAGATTTTTAGACATCAGTGCAGTCTTTAAAAAAAAGATGAAAAGGGGCAACAGATACAATTTTGTTTGGAATAGGTCAGAAAAATAGCAATAGTACAAATTTGCACATGGCAAAATTCGAGAACTAGTTCCCTTCCCTACCCCGGCCCCTCACCCTGAGTTACTTTTGAAAACAAGAGCCTTCTGTAGTGAACGACAGGACAGAGGGTGCTGAATCAGTGCGGTAAATCAGGCCCTGCGGGTTTGCCTCAGTGGGCTGAGTGCTGGTCTGCCCACTGAGGGGTTGCTGGGTTCGGTCCCCAGTTGGCAAGATGGGAGAGGCAACCCATTGATGTCTCTCTCCTTCCATTCTCCTCTCTCTATAAATAAATAAAATAAAATAAAGGATAAATCATGTTGAAACATGGTGTTGATAGCCTGTCTTTGATTCTCACATTGTTGTCTTAATAAATTAAACCAAATCAAGATATGCTAAATATTTTACAGTTCATCATACTGTGGCTCCATTCATTACAAAAGCATTTTTTTTGGGGGGGGATGGTGCTGGTTCTAGGCACTTTTGCAGTTTGAGCAGAGTCTCCCCATTCCAGCATTTATCTCAGGTTGGATTTTCCTGACTAAGGAAGCTTTCTAACCATTGAGAGTCTGTTTAGTTGGCCTGGTGAGTTTCCTCGTTTTGTTTTTAAGAGCAAACCATTTTCTCCTCCTTAAATTGAAACCAGAATTGAGAGGTGAACATCAGGAGGGTTGGTCCTTTACAAAAGCATTTTAAAGTAACTCTAATGTATTTCTAATTACTTTCTATTTCATATAAGAATTTGATAACTTCATATAAGAATTTGATAATTTTGTAAAAGAATTTGTATTTCATATAAGAATCTGATCGTTGGTAGGTCATAGAAGATTAAAGTTGGAGTGGAAATGATAGGTCATAGAACTGAGTTTTTCTTCCTAAATAGGAAAAGTAACATCATATCTGTAAGTGTTCTAGCATCCCTCCACAAATATTTCAAACGTTTTGAAGTGTTTGGAAAGAGCTAAGAAAGGGATTCCAAAGCTCACTTTAGGATTTTGTTTGTCTAATCTTCTATCTTCGATTGAAAGTATCTCTTCAGTTTAAAAAATATGCTCATATCGACCAATCAGATTTAGATACACAATATACACGGTATCTGAAGAATATTTAAGCTCAGAAATTGAGTCTGTGTAAAAGTATTTATTTGTAACTAGCTCCCTCTAGTGGGAATTATTTAAAACCACAGGACTCATTTCAGAATCTCCTTTGAACTGGTAAAATTTTTTGAGAGCGATTTTCAATTTTTAAAACCACAAATCTTTGCATTTTATTTCTTATAGAGCCCCAGATGAGAGACTAATGGATTTTTTATTATTATAGGACCTATTTTAGAAATTAACTTATGATTAAAAACGACACAAAGGCACAACTTAGACATACCTTAACATCATGATTGCACTTTTTGGAGAAACAATAAAATGGGATTTAAAGATCGATTTTGGTAGGAAAGTAAAATAGTGACTGTTCTTGGGCTGGGAAGTGGGGGCAGGGCGTAACAGGAAGACGGTGGTGCGCTTGCTCCAGAATTCAGGCTGAAAAAAATAACCTTGTTCAAGTTCACAAACTGTTGGCACGTTGTTTTTTTTTTTTTTTTTTTTTTTCTCTTTTGGATATCCTGTGAGGTAGGTGTCATTCCCTTACTTCGCAAGTCAGGAAACGGTGTCAGCGCGGTAGGTGGCGCGCCAAGGCTTGCAGAGCACAGCGGACACTGTGGGGTGCCGCCCAGGTCGCCTTCGGCACTGAGACGTTCCTTATTCCTCCAGTTCCCAGGGGAGCTGTCGGCTGATGCTTCTCAGCTGAGCTGCTCCCCAGAACTGGCCTCCGCCGAAGACAGACGCCTTGCACAAGGTTATGTGCCCTCTCCGGGCGCAGTGCATATCCAATCCTGTTCCATCTGGGGGGCAAAGACTCACTTTGGGGTATCTTGGAGGTGCCATCCCAGCTCCAGAGCTCCCCCTGGGGTCCCCGGGGACCTCCTGCATCTGTACTGCACTTCGCCTGTTCTCTCTGCCCGGTCTTGCTGCCTTCCCCGCGCACAGGTTCTGTTTCTGCCAGGATTCCCCCATAACCTGTTCACAGAAACCTCAGTGTCCCAGAGTCTGTTCCCCTCTGGAATGCAGCTGCGGACAGCTGGTCCTGGCTGGCTGTACAGACCCTCTCCGTGATGGCAGGGGAACACTAATAGCCCCAGGCATGCAGTTCCAGTGCCTGTTGTCAAAACACGCAGGTGGTAAACTGGGATGGGGGACTGATGGAAGGCAACACTTTGGCAGGTACAGCATCTCAGGGGGTTGAGAGTTGGGGGAGAAATCAACAAATGTAAAAATTTTGGAATTAGACGGCTGATGCTTGGGGCCATCAATGCTTTGGAGAGAGGCAATAAAAGCCTGAGGATGATTACTCACCAATATTATGGGGAATCTGAAGCCAGAGTGCTTCCTGGGCTGTGTATAAATAGATGCCCATCTCCCAGAGCCTGGGAGTGATACAGATGACAATTCATAAATTAGAAGAGTAGCAGAGTTCCAGAGAATGTTGAATATGAACCCTAGCTGGTCTGCTGTATCCAGGTCAGGGCCCCAAATTGGAAGGAGTGAGACTCGGGCTTCAGATAGGAACATCCGGGTCGATGCACTAAAAGCCTTGACTGCGCAAATTCCCTTGGGCCCTGTGGGCCTGCAGAACAGTCACACTCCCTGTTAAAGGCTAGGGCCTCTTGTTTATTTGCAGCTGACACAGAGGATCCTGCTTTACAGGAAAATTGTGTCCTGCTCTCCAGGCCCTCACTCCCATGAGTAGGTAAAGTCACGATATAACCCTGCCAGAGACGAGCTGGGTGGGCTGAGGGAGGAAGGGACTGTGCCAAGAAGTGGTTGGAGCACCCGGTTGGTGTGTTCCATTGGGAACTGGGAGGGTGTGCTGAATCAAGGGGCACGGAATGTAACATTGGAAAAGGGAGTTTGTCTGTATGAGCACATTCTCTCGTGGTACAGGATTTACCCCTTGGCAAGGAGCCCAGGAGATGATGCCAATACACTGGTAGGCTGCCTCTTAGGCCCTTGAGAACAGTGTCAGCTCACCTTAAAGTGAGGTGAACTGGAGACGCTGCCATGGCAAATGGCGAAGGTAGGAATCGAGAAGTGGGCGTGCTGGGCTGAATATACTCCATAGGCCAGAAAACTGAGCAGCGTGGGAACAGAGAGGACACTCCGTTTACCCTGGTGAGGGCCTGGTGAGAAGGTAGCAGGACCACTGACAAGCTCTGGGAGCTTCTGTCAGAGTGCTGAAGGCTAGGCTTGCTGGCGGGGGATGCTGTTATGGACCGGCTCACTGAGAAGCATGAGGCCCTGGAATAATAGAGGCCTGGCGGCTGAGCTCAGCTCCCATAAGCACCACGGGTGTAATTATCCTAAGGAGCAGCTGAGAGCCCATTGGCTGTACACACAAGAGTGGCAGGACACCAGGGCCCGGCTTTCCCTCCCCACTGCAGAGTCACACCACATTGGCTCTGCAGTGCCCCTAGGTGTGAACGTTAGGCTCCAATTCCAGTTTTCTGTTGTTGTTGTTGTGTTCCTTTCAAACACACGCCTTCGTCTGTCAGAGGCCTTTCTCAGCTAGGATTCCAAGGGCACTTAGGCCCCAGGGCCCTACTGCATGGAGCTCATTAACTTCTCCACACACCCAGAGCAGGGCTGCCGATCTGGAGTAGATTTACTCTTGTGGGATTGCAGACGCAGTCACTCAAATCACGTGATGTGCTCTGAGGTTCAGAGGAGAAACTCCAGTTGAGAAAAGCTGCAGTCTGCCTATATCTTGGACTTTTTCTTCGCCTTTCCAAACAATGATTAATTAAGTCACCTTCTTTCTTCTGAAGACCCAATTTTTCTCCAAACCCCCACAAATTGGTGGGGTAGGGAGTTGGCCATTCTCACATACCTTCTGTTTCCCAGCTTTGAATTGGGCTGTTATCCTTCCAATAGCTTTCATCTCTCTGTTCTCACCCTTCAGCACAATGTTTTCTTTCCTTGCAGATCACTAGAAGGCACTTTGAACTCCTTCCCTTTGTGAAGGCTTCCCCTACAGGCCCGTCTCAGGGCAGCCCCTTCTCATTCTCTTTTCTAGTCTTTTCTTTGCCTGCAGAGCACTCACTATTTAGCAATACTTAAATATAAACATCTGTTATGGGGTCCCGCCGCCACCCTCTAGGCAAAATCCCAGAGGCAAAGGTTGGGCAATAAAGGAAAGGAGTCTTTATTCAAAAACTTCACAATTTTGGAATAACAGCTTTCCACGTGCATTAGTCACTTAAGCCTACCAATTAAGGCTAAATTCTTTAACACCTGAGTTCTCCTATCATTTCCCCAGTCAGTTTTTAATTATCTTATTTCTCTAGGGTTTGCAAACTAAAACAACATAAGATACAAAAGCTACACTATTTGGGAAGAACCGCAGGCTTCTGCCTCAGAGTCCATCCCCTCTAGAACACCCAAAGAACGACCCCACCACCCTCTGCCAGGCCAGCCTGATCCTAGACTGTGCCCAGAACTCTTTCCCATCCAAAATACCATCGGTTGGGAAACTTGGGCAGCTGCAGCACGATCATCCAGGCATCCTGGAAGAAGAGAGAGCCCCAGAACCCTCGAGCCAGAGAGCCAGCCCTCTTTTTATTTCCACGTGCTCTGGAGGCGTTCAGCTTCTTAGCCTATCCTGTCCCGGACGGTTCTGCCTCAGCAATCTCTTCCTACGACCCCTCCCTGCTTCTCCCCACCGATCGCGTCAGGCCTCTCCGCATCACACCTGTAAATATTCTAGTTAATTTTGTAAGTATGAAATGGTATATAATTATTCTGACTCTAAGCCCTCATTCAGCCCAAGTATGAAACTTAATTTCAGTCATCTCTAGGGTTCTCTACTGCTCCCACCCCCATGGGGATCTGTTCAAGTTCATTTCCCAGGGTGGGAGTTACTCATCTGGTTTCTCTGGGCATTGCTTTTCAGCCTCCTTTGCTGGGCCCACCCCTTCTACTAGACCCCTCCATTATGGGGTAGCCTAGGGCTCAGGGATGTGATCTCTTCCCCAAGTACACTCTCTCCTTAGATCATCTCTGGCAATTTTTGAATGCTGAAGGAAACCAGAATGTCACCCCAAATATGCCTCTTTGACATAAGAATTATTTCGAACTAAAGGCAGTTAAGAATTGACACATGCAGAACAAACTCTCTCCATCCTCCCTCTTTCTGCCTGAAGGTGTATATAAGCTCTCCTTTACTGGAGATGTTTAGTCTAGACTTAGCAGCCCACAGACAGCAGCAGAGGAATTTGCAAACAAATCGTATTCCATTAGTTTCCTCCTATATTTTTACTTTTCCACAGGTTAACGCTCTCAGAAGCCTAAAATCACTTTTCTTTGTCCTCTCATTTCTCTGTAAATTTTTTGTTCTTTGTTGAAGATGCCCTGTAAAGTCAGAGTTCTAAGCTACCTCTTTGAGTTCCTTTTATTTGTCCCTCTCATGAGATATATGAGATATACATGTTAATAAACTTCTGTTAATCTGCCTTTTGTTACCGAGGCTGCAGCTGACAACTTGGGAAGAATGAAAAAGACTTCTTTCTCCTCTACAAATCTAAGTATTGTCTTTAGGTTGATTTCCCCCCAGTCTCCAGGGAAAACTTCTCCCCAGAACTCCAGTTAGGTATATCTTGACATTTCCACTTGGATGTCTAATTTCCTCTTAGGCTTACATATTCAAAAGCAAAATCTTGTTTTCTAACCCTAGACTTTTTCCTACCCTGTCTTTCTCTCTGAGTCAAGCTAACTAAATAGTTTTGAGGCATCCTGGGTAGCTCTGTTTTCTTCATCCAATTATCCAGTAAAGTCTATTGGCCCTACCTCCAAAATATATCCTTGTCCATTTACGTCTCTTCATCATCAGTGGTCTCACAACCTGGTCTGAAGTTTTAGCATCCCTCACCTAGATGGGAGAGTATTTCCCTAATTTGTCTCTGTGCTTCACTCTTGCCTTATAACATTATTCCACGCAGCTGCCAAAAAGCTTCACTAAGACCAAGGCTAGGACTTAAATGATGAGACTCTATCATAGGTCTGCTTAATACCCTCTATTGGCTTCCTATTACACCAGAAAGAAAAGCCCAAGCTCCTTTCGGCCTTCAGTTCCCCAAGTGATCTAGCCCCTTGCTTTACTCTCTAATTGTACTTTATTATATCCTTCTCTTGCTTGCTGGTAGCTCTAGCCACCCAGGTTTTCTCGTCTCCCTGCTCCCTTGTTTTAAAATAGTACAAGATTACGTTTGCCCTAAGACCCTTGAACTTTCTATTCCTAGAATACTCTTACTTGGATATTCATAAAGCTAGTTTATTTAGGGGAGGAGGACTTGAGAAAAAGAGAATTAAGATGATTTGGGGGGTAGGTCTTGGTTTGACCAGCATGGGTGGGTGGTGGTCCCATGTACTGAGATGTGAGTTCTGGGGGAGGAGAGCTGAGGTCTCAGATGCCTGCCACTAGCACACATTTACAGAGTGCTTGAGGACTGCATTACCCACTGCTGCACAACAAGTTATCCCCAGATGTAGTGGCTAAAACACTATTTTCTCACAGTGTCTGTAGATCAGGAATCTGGTGGTGGGTTAGCTGCATTCTCTAGTTCTGGGGTGATGCGGACTCCGGTCAACTGTGTCCATGGTGTTGTGGATGCAACGAGCAAAGTCACATGGACTGCAGAAGTCCTGTGCAGAAAAGGGACAGTGTGGCCACTCTCTGAGTGATGGAGCGCCCCGACCCCTGCCTGCACAGGCTTTTATTGCTTTCTGGGAGCATTACATCAAGGAAGGTCCTCATTCATATGCTCAGGTTTGCTTTAAGTGATTACTTCTTACAGAGAACAAAGAAAAGAATGTTGCAAATGCAAGGGAGTGATAAAAGTGATATATCTGGTTACATTCCGTCCTTGGAACAGCTTAACACAGACTTTAAGGAGTTACTTCAAAGATATACATTAGCTAAAGGGCCATACAACTTTGGGAAACAATCTCATTTCCTGCTTGGACCCTTATCAGAAAGTTGAGGGCATTCTTAGCAAAGCAGGTTTCACAGGATTTTATGCATTCTTTCTTAGGCCTGATCACCCTGGGGAAGCCCTGTTCCTGCCCAGGGCTGCACCTCCCTCCAGCATTGTTTCAGGCTTAAGTCAGGCAGGGGAAGTAAGGCAGCCAAGAGATTAGGAGACTTCTTGCAGACAGAATGAGGACTCAGCCTATGTCAAAGCCAAGGGGTGAGGATCCATCACCCCCTTTTTCTATAGCCCCCCAAGTCCTTCCCTGAGGGCCCCTTATGACCATGCCTGTCTTAGGTCATCTCTCCCTTGAGGAATCTTACCTGTCATTGTCTAACCAGTCATCCACCCAAGGCCAAGCAGGGTGAAATAAAAGGGGGTGGAGGTGGCTCCCTTGCCAGGGAGATAAGCTTTGTCTCCTTAATGGCTTATGGTCCCAAGGTCTCTTACTCAGCCTTAGCCATGGGGGGCATTACAGCTTCTGAAACCAGGCAGGGTGGTTCCCAACCCTGGGGCTCTCACACAGCTACAGGACTCAACTGGGAAGGCTCCTCCTCCCAGAGGACTCTGCTGGCTGGCAAAATTCCTGTTCTTGCAGTTGTTTGACTGGGGCTTTGTTCCTTACAAACTCTTAGCCTCTCTAAGTTCCCTGCCCCTAGGCCTCTTCACCAGCATCTCACAACCCAGGAGCTGATTTAATCAGAGAGGGTGCCTGGAGAGGGAGTGTGATGGCTAGTGGAGTCAATATTGTGTAACTAACCTCATCCCAGAAGGCATATTCAACCACCCTGACTATATTTTATTCGTTTCAAGAAACAAGTCTTTAGGTGCAGCCCACACTCAAGGGAAAGGAGTTACCATGAGAGCTGACGACCAAGGGGTGCGGATCATTGGGAGCTATGTCAGAAGCTACTCACTGCAGGCAGATAGCACTATTCTAAAGGCTTTACATGTTTTAACTAATTTAGTCCTTAAACATACCTGGAGATACGTATGCTATTATTGTTTCCATTTCATAGATGAGGTGTCAGTCAGTAAAGTAACTTGCTTGAGATCACAGAGCTAAAGTCAGTGGGGTACAGTGATTTGAACTGTGAGGCTGTCTGTCTTCAGCATCTGAATTAGGCAGGTGGCTTCACTGACTGCCGTGGAGGTGTTGTGAGTACAGGCTGCTGGGAAGAGGATGGGGGTGTTGGAAGAGATTGAAGGATGAATGAACTAATCCTGAAATGAGAATCACATCTGGTTTCCAGTTTGTTTCTCCCTAGTACCCAGACTCTGCCGGTGCCAAGGAGATAAGAGGAAATAGATTTAAAGCTTTTTTTCTGGTATCCCCTCTTCCCTCTCTCCCTCCCTTCTTTCCTGCCTTCCTTCTAGTGCTGGGGAAAGTACTGGATCCTGAGAAATGTATTTCTAGCTCTCTGGATACAAAAGATGTACCATTTGAGATGTTTGGAAACAACTAGTTTTCCCTGAAATCATCGACTTAACTGTCATCTATTTCCACTTGAACGGTCTTCCTATTAAATGTACCACTGTTGAGTGTTGTGACAGTAATAGAAAATGAACAAATTGTAAAGCATTTGCACAAATTCTAACTGGGCTTACTACTCTGGCTTTCTCTATTAACTATTTAGCAATCAAAGTGACTCCTTAATTTAACGTATGATGTCGAAAGCAATTTTACAATATTTCCAATTAAGTTAATTTCCACATTGCCTCTGGGCTTTCATTGTCATCATGTGTAGAATGATAAAATTCCATTTTACATATTATTAATGAATGTGGGGTGTGTTTTTCCATTTGGGTCACTAATAGCTCACTATTATCTAATTTCAGAAATGAGTTCAATACTCAATCTACAAATTATAAAGTAACCACCTTCTCCAAATGAACTGTAGGTCAGAGTTAAGCTCACAAGCCAATTTTTCTACATTTGTGTCAATCTGAAACAAGGCAATGCTTGATGAGCTATTTCAACTGAAGTGGTTGGACAGAATTTAGATGTTCATAAGCAAGAAGCTTGACCTAGAAGCAAGATAGGCCATGGCAGAAATGAAGAAGAGATGAAACTGCACAGTTTAGACCAATATTATCTAATCTCTAATTTACGATTGGAGACGATCGTTGAAGTGGCAACCCTGCTTTTTATTTAATAAGAGACTTAAAAGTGATGGGAATAGTAATTATACTGCTTTCAAGTTCTGCTGAATATTTAAACTATTGCCAAGAAAAATATGTTATAAAAACCAGCCTATGGTGAGTATCAGGAAAGAAAGTACAGCTGCCTGGGAAAACCTAACCTATTACAATTTTGATTAGTATATGAGCTACCAATTTGGTACACTGCTAGGATATTCTGATAAAAAACCAACTGTTTCTAAGGGATAAATCTGGGAGAATCTCACAATCACTCCATTTGGCTGTTTTAAAAAATGCCATCCTGTTGTTGCCATGGAATTCTGGGGATTTATGTGGCTGTGCCAGAGCTTTAAAAAAAAATTGCCTATTAGAATTGTAAGAACTTCCTTTACGAAAGTGCTCATTTTTATTTGGCTAAGAGGCCAAAACAGATATTCTCCAAAGAATATCATCATCACCAATTGAATAAAATTAGCATCCTAAAGGATTCACTTTTAGCTGACAACATTGCTCTTTGGGTCTCAACCAGTGTACAAGTGAAGGCCTTTTTAAACCTTGACTATTCTTTAGCACATTTCTGGGTGTGATGGGGCTGCGGAACAGCACACCTGCTGGACACCAAGATCCGGTGGAGAGTTCTTACAAATAAAGCAACAGATTTCTTTGGTTCCTCTTTAGAAGATTCTCATTGGCAGGTTCTGGCATGAGGCTCCCAGGAATCTGTTTGTTCATTTGTTTATATTTTTGTTTTGTTTTTTTGTTTAACTTCCCAGATGATTCTGATGATTAGTAGGGACTAGGAACCAGTGGATGTCAAAGTCTGGTCTCTGGTTCCCGTCATCAGCATAACCTGGGAACTTGTTAGAAATGCAAATTCTCAGTCTCTACCCCACCCCTCACCAAGCCCTGTTATTGTAAATAGAGATTATCTGTCTTTTAAAATCTCCCCAGGTTATTGTGATGACTGATAAATTTAGAGAATCATGACCTTTTCTTCAGGCTGAGATGAATGCCAATTTCTTTCTTCCCCACGGAGCTAGGACTTCCTTTTTCTCCTTAGTCTGCCCGAACTTCCTCAAATTCCCACTTCCTTGCTGCCCAGGAAAACACAATGTAGAGAGAGTCTCCTTTGTTTCCCAGAAAAACAGGAAAAGGATGACCACGAATAACCAATATGGAGAAATGGCAGAAGTTCCGAAGTTTAAAAAACCCTGTTGTGATCACTGGTCTTTTGTCTTCCATTTTATTCCTCAGCATGGAACTCACACCCCCCCCATTTTCTCACTCCACATGTAGCAAAGCAGTATGACTCTTCACAGAAACTCAAGGCCTAGAATTTAGCCAAGCAATAGATGTCTCCTTTCAGATAAAGTTTTCTTTTTGCATTTTAATGGAAATCTGCCAAACACAAATTTTGTTTAGCACATTCTGGATTTTTTGATCATCTAGTGTTATTAGCAAGCACATTAACTGTTATCTGTTACAGCAAACAACAGGGCTATTGAAACTGAAGACATGCTTGTCAATTACATAACTGAAGATGTCTGGGATTTTTTCTTGCGTTCCTTTAGTTTTGTTTTCCCTCTCACTCTCAAGCCATCAACAACTATCTTTTAAAATATTCTCTACCTTGCTTCTAATATTTTACTTTTAATTTGAGAGGATTGGAAAACCAGGAAACAAGTTTATTAGAAACATGTTTAAAACAACTACAACAAATTTGCAGATTTTATTTTTTACTGATAATCTCAATGTTAGTGAGGCAGTATTAAAGTTAATATTTCCTGAGATTGCTCATGCAAGTTTTAATTAATGTAATTCTTTGGGAAAGCAATTTAGCAATATTGCCCTATGTGCCAAGGTCCTTAAAATACCCATACTCTTTAATATATTATTTGTAATTCTAGAGCTAATATAAGAAAATAATTTATTATAAAAATGATCTACAATGACGTTTGTTGTTTTATCATTTATGTTAGGAAAAAACTGAAAACTGTATAAATTTTAATAATAGAAGACTTTTTAGATAATGTATAGAACTTTATCAATAAAATTATAGCCATTAAAAGCTGATACAAAGATTTTGAAATAATTTTACCATACATGCATGTAATATAATGTTAAATGAAGAAGGCAATCCATCCACTGCAGAGGTTACAAATCATATAATAATAAGTATTTTATATAAGTTAACTCATTTAAACCTCATAAAACACCTGTAAAGTTAGTACTATTATAATCTCCATTTAATAGGTGAGGAAACCATTACTAAGTAATGAAAATAATTGTCAGAGCTGGTCTTCAAATCTAAGCAAGGTGGAGCCGGTGCTTCTACCCACTGAGGCTTTAAATAGGGACACCCCAGCTTGTGCTTGCTGTACCAACGCAATCATTTATGGTGCCCCATTTCATTCTCAGAGGCCCCAATTTAGATGAGAAATCCTGTGGTTATACCAGCCTTAGGTGAACACAGCCATGCTAAAAAGAGAGAAAGAAAAAGAAAGAAAGAAAGAAAGAATAAATTCTCAGTGGATCAGAAACTGAGGATTTTCTGTGAATGAACAAATGTGGAATCAGATGGGAAAGGAAACTAGTAACCCAGAACGTGACCTATGTAAGGAAGAGTGTGATCACAAAAAATCAGTGACCAAGGGGCCCTCATGCCTGGGTGCTGGCAAAGCCAAGAGGGAGGCTGGGGACAACCAGTATGAGGGGTAGCAAGTGACTAAAGCAGGAATAGAGACTTCAGTTGTCATAGGTGGCAAAAATAGTCACAATATATCTCCCACCAGAGAGGTTGCATCTATTTCTTTACCCCTTGAATCAGGGCTGGTTTTACAAGTTTCTTTTACAAAAAAGATGTGATGGAAGTGAGGCAGTGTGAGTTCTGAACAAGCCCAGGTTAGTCTGGTGGAAGTTGAGAGACTATTTGGAGAAGGACCAAGGTGACAGCTACCTATCAGACAAGCAAGTGAGGCCATGTGGGACCAGCCAAACCCCAGCAGACCAGCTAACTGATTGTATATCCAGCAGCTGACTACAAATGTATGAATGGAGCCATAGAAGAACTGACCACTGAGCCCAGATTGCTGATCCACAGATTGTGAGCTGGATAACTGGGTGTTATTTTAAGCCACTGAGCTTTGGGTTGGTTTGGGACACAGCAAGAGCTAATACACCAGGAAACCCTTGTAAATATCTCCAACTTCCACTCCTCAAAGATCCTAGCAGAGTTTCTTCGGCGGTGTCTGTGCCAGAGAGCAACAATGCTTGGGACAGAAGATCAGTAACTGTGTGTCTAAAGTCATCTGAAAAAAAAAATAAAGATCACTGAGCCCAGAAATCAGTCATGACTTATCTTACCCAATAAGATGTGTGTGGCCTATTCTGGAAGATAAGTCATGCATATTAGGATATGCAGAATGAGATAAGAACAACATAAATTTTGCCAAATATCTAAGAGAAATCTTTATTCATCCAGAAATTATTCTCTTTTGTTATTCAATGTTGCTGTCAAAGAAAAGTCTGCCCGTTAGTCCTATTCCTCTGTGTAACTCGACTGCTAGAATTACAACTGAATGTTACCGCAGCCCATAGTTTTTGCCCCAAGAGAGGTCATAAAAAGAGAACACATTTCCCTTTTGAAGCAGACACTTGATCATGCCACAAGTATGGCTGGAAATTGCACACAAACCCCTGCTTCATTGCTAAGATAAGTAAATGAGGTCAGAACTACTTACAAGTTTGCAAAAAGTAATTCATCTCACAAGCAGAAGGCAATACTTAGCATTGTTTTATGTATTTATTTTTTACTAAGGTGAAAGTCACATACGACAGAATTAATCACAGAGTATACAATTCAGTGGCACTTAGTGCATTCAGGGTGTGTAACTACCACTTCTCTCTAGCTCCAATACTTTTCCATCATCTCAGGAAAACACCCCTCATTAGGTAGTCGGTGTCCCCTCCCTCATTTCCTGATAACCACTACTGTACTTTTTGTCTCTGTGGATTTGCCTATTCTGGATATATCATACAAAAAAAATCATTCGTTCCATATGTGACCTTCTGTGTCTGCTGTTTTCTTTTTCTTCTTTTTAATAGTTCATTTTTTATTGCAATTTTTCCATTGCTATTCTTCCTTTCTATACCCTCTTCCACTGTCCCTCACCCCACTTCCCCCTGCAATCACTACACTGTTTTCTGTTTCCATGAGTTCTTTTTCTTTTTTGCTCTGTTTTTCCACCCCAATGCCCTCCCTCCCCTGAGAGCTGTCAGCCTGCTCTCTCTATGAGTCTGTCTTTTTTTGCTTGTTAATTCAGTTTGTTCATTAGATTCCACATATGAGTGAAATCATATGATATTTGCCTTTCTCCGACTGGCTTATTTCACTTAACATAATGTTCTCCAGGTACATCCATGCTATAAAATTTTCCTCCTCCCCCTCCCCCTCCTATGGCAGAGTAGTGTTCCACTGTGTAAATGCACCACAGCTTTTTATCCACTCATCTACCGATGCATACCTGGGCTGCTTCCAAATCTTGGTGATTGTAAATAACACTGCAATGAATGTAGAGATGCTTATTGTCTTTCTAATAAGTATTTTGGACTTCTTTGGATAAATTCTCAGAAGTGGAACTACTGGTTCTAAGGCAGTTCCATTTTAACTTTTTGAGGTAACTCCATTCTGCTTTCCACAGAGGCTGCACCAACCTGCATTCCACCAACAAGGGTTCCCTTGCAAAAGGGTTCCCTTTCTCCATGTCCTCACCAGCAACTGTTGTTTGTTGACTTATAGATGACAGCCATTCTGACAGGTGTGAGGTGGTATCTCACTGTGGTTTTAATTTGCATCTCTCTAATGATTAGTGACATTGAGCATCTTTTCATATGTCTATTGGCCATCTGTGTGTCCTCTTTGGAGACGTGGCCATTCAGGTCATTTGCCCATTTTTTAAAATTGGATTGTGTATGTTTTTGGCGTTGAGTTTTGTAAGTTCTTTATAAATTTTGGACATTAACCTGTTACCGGATGTAGCATAATGTTTTCAAATTTCACCCAAGCTGTAGCGTGCATCAGTATTCCCTTACTGTATATGACTAAATTATATTCCATCATATGTACATACCACAATATGTTTAAGCATGTTTTCATTGTGGGCATCTGGGTTGTTTCCGCCTGCAATAAATTCAGTTCCATATAGGGTATTCTTTGTGTAATATCTGTTAGAATCAGTTTTGCTACTGAAAATGTAATCTCTGTTGAGGGAATATTCTCCCTTCCTTCTTTAATCTCAGATAAAGAAAACATATTTGAAAATACAGTGTAGTAAAACAAAACAAACAAAACCTACTCATTGTTTAGATTACATGGAGTTAACTACCGTGAATCAAAAGTGGCATGGAAACGTACTTGTTTCTGCATGTAGATGCTTATATCCCTCATATCTCAGGCACCTGTAAATTTGGATGGATGAGTGAATGTTGAGTGGACCTGCTTTACACCTTGCCACAGGGCTCACTGGGGCAAACAGCTCAGGCCCCTTTATTTCAGACACTGTTGCCCTGGCACCTTCCCAGATCTGTCCACAGGGTCTCTACCATGTGCCAGACGGGTGGCAGTTGCTGAGGTCTGTCAAAGGAAAAGAGTACCACTCAATATTTAAGCAAAAAATGGAATTGAATACGTACCGAAGCACAGTCTCTTCCAGGGAAGCAAGGAGCTGATATGGTCCGGGTTTGGGTGTTACGGAGTTGAGGCAGTGGTTGGCGGACTCTCGGAGGCACTTGTGGGTTGATGCCAGCCGTGGAGCCCTGGTTGTTGAGATCAGAATGGTGTGGACTGGCTGACTTTCGAAAGCATGGGGCTGTTTCTGGCTGACTGTCAGAAGTGTGTTCGCTTAGGCAAGTTGCCACTGATTCATTAAACTGAGGCAAGCTGTCTTTGATCCATTAAACCAGTTTAGAACTGGTTCTGGCGGTTACTTGTTGCCCTAACTATAGAACATTTCATCTTTTCCTAGGAGTGGGGGAACTTCAATAAAATCATAATCTATGTGGAGGACAGACATGCAGGCTTATACACAGAAGCAGCATAACAGAGAGGTCAAAGCACAGGCTTCCTGCTCAACCTGGAAGATCAGAGACTTGCATTTACCTCTGCTGCATCCTGAATCTCCACCCAGATGATAATTAAGTGACTGAATGAGACATAAACCTCCGAGGAAGAAGAGAACATGAGGGGAGACAACAGCAGGGAGCTGAACAGCAGTTGAGGGATGTCAATCAGACTTTGGAAGCCAAACAGCAGACGGACAGCTGCTAACTGATCGAGCAGACCAGAGAAAGCTGAAACCATCCTGCTTGCAGAGAGGGAAGCCAAGAAGTAAAACCCTGCTTCGGAATCCTGCAGACTCTCAGGAATTGTGGTGCCAGTTTTCTCTAAAGGCAGGGCTGAGAGGCAGGGCCGTATACAGAGAGATGGGTTGAAATTCTGTTAATGAAGCAGTTAGACCCTCTATCCCTTTCTACACAACAGGCAACGAAGCAACCCACTCCAGAGGAAAATGGAAGGGTGTTGAGTTGAGGACTCCAAGGTCAGGCAGACATAGTGGAAAGGCAGGGAACTGCAGAAAGCAGGGGATTAAGTGGAAATCTCTACCTCGCAAAGTGAGGTTCTGAAGCCTCTTTCCCTAACTTGGCTCCCAGAATGCTGGCAACCAAGTTGCCACCCACCAAGCCACGGAACAGGAGGCAGAGTTTCTCCCTGGGGAAAATGACCACCCCAGGAAGACAGACCTAGAGATGCTGACACTGCGTGGGGAGGCATCTCCTCAGGAATGCCTGGGCCCCTGCACTCAAGTCTTCAGCTCAGTCTGCCCCACTTCCCCACACAGAGCTTCTTACCAGGTTTTAGTGCCTCGCTCTTAAATATAATATATATGTGAATAAGTAAGAACTGCTACACATTTGAGAAAAGTCTCCAGCATGAAAAAAATAGAGATAAAAAGAATTTGAAGGAAAGTGAGACAATAGAGGAATCAGACCAATAAGTAGCAGTCTCAAAGTGATAGAAAAAAGCCGTTGCATGCATGAAAAAGAATGTTTTTTAAAAGCCATGTTTATGGGACAAAAAGATCTCTTGAAAACAAGAATCATAATAGAAATAAAAACTCAATAGATAGAGCCCTGGCCAGTGTGGCTCAGTTGGGTGTCCTCCTGCAAACCCAAAGGTCGCTGGTGTGATTCCCGGTCAGGGCACATACCTGGGTTGCAGGTCCAGGCCCGGTCAGGGTGCATAGAGAGGCAGCTAATCCATGTTTCTCTCTCACATCGATGTTTCTCTTCTCTAGCTCCCTCCCTTCCTCTCTCTCTGAAGATAAATAAATAAAATCTTTTTAAAAAAATTCAATAGATAGAAATTTTAAAAAATTAATGGGCATCACATAATAATTGTATGATTATAAGGATGTTATTTAACCTGAGTCTTAATTTCCTTTTCTATGAACTAGGGATGACAACAGTAACTAACTCACAAAGTTGTCATGAGTATTAAATGATTTGGTGCATCACATGAGTGCATAGTTACTGCTACATTACTTTCCCACTGGCTATTTTACCATAGTATAGCAGAGCAGATATTAGTGTGTTGTTTAATTTTGGCATGCCAATAAGCTGATTTGAATAATTGCCATTTTAAAATTTTTTGGCTTCCTAGAAAAAAATTAGTCTATATAAATAACATGGAAAAGCATGTTATGTAACTCAAAAATATTTTAAAACTAAAGTAGTAGTAACTATTTCAAAGAAAAGAGGACAAAGGGAAATTCATGAAACCTATTGTTGGCTGTTTTGGTCCCTAGACTCAGAGTGGCAGATTGGGGGTTGAAATTCATTCATTTCAAAAACTATCTGCTCAGTGCCTGTTCCCAGGTGTCAGGTGCTGTATGAGGTGCTGCTGTTTGGTGTTTTCATGATTGTACTTTAAGAACTATAAAAACACTTGTCTGAAAAACTTTTTAAAGAGTAGAATTATAAATTACAGATGAGTAAATCTCTTAGAAAGTAGAACTAAAAGACAAAGAAATGGAAAATAGAAAAAAATATAAGAGAATTAGAAAATCAGCCCAGGAGATACAACATCTAAACAACAGGTGTTCCAGAGATGGAGAGTAGTGGGAAGGAAATAGAAAACCAGAATGAGAGAGAAGTAAACAAGTAAATAGAGGGGAGAAAATTATGAGAGACATACTTTTAGGAAAAAATCATTTATTTATTTATTTTTGGAGAGAGGGGAAGGAAGGGGGAAAAAGAAGGAGAGAAACATTGATGTGTAAGAGAAACATCCATCAGTTGCCTCTCAAATGCCCCCTGCTGGGGACCTGGCCCGAAATCCAGGCATGTGCCTTGACTGGGAATCAAACCAGTGACCCTTTGGTTCATAGGCCTGCACTCAATCCACTGAGCCACACCAGCCAGAGTGAAAGATATGCTTTTAAAACAATTTCTTAGAAATGAGTTTCTGAGTGATAGGGCCCACTAAGTACACCAAGGCACCTTACCTTGAAATTTCAGAACCTTGGAGATAAAAAGAGGATGGTAAATGCTTCCAGGTTGAAAAAAAAAAAGTAAAATATAAAGGATTCAGAATCATAATCATACGGGCTACTCAACAACAGCACTGGAAACTGGAAGACAATAGAACAATGTCTTCATAATTCTGAGAGAAAAAATATTATTACCCTGAAATTATAGAGTAGGGACTCTATCAATCACATGTGAGGCTGGAGTAACTTTTGATCTCTAATAGTTCACTTCTTTTGTTCCTACTTAATAAATCGAAGCTATGTATAATATGTTAAGTGATATAATAGAGAAATGTGTAAAGTTGCATGAGAATACTATTAAGAGTAGAACTTCATTTTTTTAGGAACAGATGGCTTCATAGTAATTGAAAGCCAGGTGACAAGAGGGAAGGACATTGCAGGCAGAGAAAAGTATAAGCCCTCAGAAACCAATGGGGACTGGATTGTCAATGATAAATGATGTCTTTTTGCTTTGATTGCTAGCTCAGACCCTGGGGCTGCTACTGTGTCCTCATGAATTAAAGGCTGCTTAAGTTGAGCCCCAGCTGGTGTGGCTCTGGACTGAGTGCTGGCCTGTGAACCAAAGGGTCACCAATTTGATTCCCAGTCAGGGCACATGCCTTGGTTGCAGGCCAGGTCCCCAGTAGTGGGCATGCGAGAGGCAACCACACATTAATGTTTCTCTCCCTCTCTTTCTCCCTCCCTCTATAAATATATAAGTTAAAAAATCTTAAAAAAAAAAAAAAAGACTGCTTAAATTGGGAGGTGGGGATTAAGCAATACTGTGAAGCTCTGGGAATGTTGGGGCATTTTGGGAGAGCAACCAACTGACCGAGCCTCCCAGATGAAGCCATAGCATGTCCATATCCACACCAAGACTGGAATTTTGAGAGAAACACAGAGGTCTGAAAGCTCATCATGTGCTAAGCAAAGAAAATGTGAGCCAAGGATTTATAGTCTGCCAAGCGGACTTTCAATTTTAAAGGCTATAGACAAAGCATTATGAATACTTAGAAACTCAGAGAACATTGTTTTCATGAACCTTTCCTGAGGAATATACTAGAAAATTAGCCTTACATAACCAAAATGACTAAAATGACCTTGACATAAAGGCTGTGGCATTCATCTTCACTAGCTCTGGCATCAGACTGAGAGAGAGAATCAGACAATATGTACTTCCTAATGAATGGAATAGCATGGCCCTGTTTACAAAGCAGCGTTGTCAGAAAACTGACCCTAAGCCTAGTACTGATGAAGACCCAAGATAGGTGGAGGCTAATTTGGGGGAAAGTTGAGTGAAAACTCAGAAGCAACCAGATGCCTATGTAAGGAGAGGGAAAGGTGAGGGAGTTAAGAATGACGGTAAGATTCCTAGTGTGGGTCACCTTCAGGGCAGTATGGAGCTCCCAAAATTTTGCTTTGGTCTTGCTTTGATGGTAGAGGGGTGATGTGATCTGTTGGCCTAGACTGGCAGTTGGGAGGAATGCAGCGTTTCAGAGAGCCTAAAAAGAGAGAGAATGGCTGGATAAAGTAGGAAAAAAAAAACTTAGTTCCCAGGGCTGAGGCTTCAAACAATCAGGAAATATTATTTAGCCATTAACCTCCTAGCCAGTGTACTTGAGTGACAGAGTACTCAGTCTGAAGGTAAAAGCTAGCAGGCAGTCTGCTCTGTGTTCTCTTAGATTCTGTATGTCTAGGTGGTATTCATTAATCACGTCAAAAAGTTTACTTCTGTCTTGCATATCAGCTTGTCTGTAACTCACACACCTTATCTAACTCTCAAACACCAAGCCAGTATTTCCGCTGCCCTAAATCATCCCACAGCAGCTATAGACCACCCCCAAAGTCCCAAGCCCACAGAAATGATTCAAACTAGCCAATTCTAAACTGTTTACTTTCTCTCCTGTTTTGCCTTTCCTGCAGAAACTGCAATTAAGGCTCTGGCCTATGCCTTCCCCTAGCTCCTGCTTTTGTCTCCTCCCTCCTCTCAAACATGTAATAAAAAATTTTCCTTCGATGACATTGACCTCTTCTTGATGTCAGTTAGTCACCTCCATAATTAAAATCCTGTGGGTACAAATTAAACAGTATCTAATTTTGGATAATAAACATTACTTGGGGGAAAATTTTTGTGCATAGAAGAATGCAAAGTATATTAGACTGTCTTCCCAGGAAATCTGAGTATCCAAATAAGTGAGAAAGTAAGTGAAGTAAGCCTTGGCTGGTGTGGCTCAGTGGATTGAGTGCTGGCCTGCGAACCAAAAGGTTGCTGGTTTCATTCCCAGTCAGGGCGCATGCCTGGGTTGTGGGCCAGGTCCCTGGGTGGGAGCATGCCAAAAGCAGCCAACTGATGTTTCTCTCTGACATTGATGTTTCTCTCCCTTTCTTTCTTTCTTCCTCCCTGCCCCCGTTCTCTGAAAATTAATAAATAAAATCTTTTTAAAAAATAGATGAAGTAAGAAGTACGGAGAACGAGATTGCTCTGTGGCCAGAATACAGAATTAGACACAGGTGGGAGAAGCATTCCTAAGAAGAAAGAATAAAAGATGCGGGAACCACTGAATAATACTGCCTGCCAGCTTGTTGGGAACCACCCTGCCTGATTTCAGAAGCTGTAACACCCCGTGGCTAAGGCTGAGTAGAACGACCTTGGGACTATAAACCACTAAGGAGACAAAGTTTATCTTCCTTATAGGTGCATTGCCTCTGCACCCTTTCACCACACCCTGTTTAGCCTCGGGCAGATGACTAGTTAGTTAATGACAGGTAAGATTCCTCAAAGGAGGGACAGGCATGGTCATGAAGGGGCCCTCAGGGAAGGACTTGGGGGACTATAGAAAAAGGGGGTGATGGACCCTCACTCCTCAGCTTTGACATAGCCTGAGTCCTCATTCTGTTTGCAAGAAGTCTCCTAATCTCTTGGCTGCCTTAATTCCCCTGCCTGACTTAAGCCTGAAACAATGCCTTAAACCTGAAATAATGCTGGAGGTGGGTGCCACCCAGTGCTGGAAAGGGAAGTTCCCTAGAGAGATCAGGCCTAAGAAAGAATGCATAAAATCCTGTGAAACCTGCTTTGCTAAGAATACCTTCAATTTAAATGATAAGGGTCCAAGCAAGAAATGAATTTGTTCCCCAAAGCATTATGGCCTTTTAGCTATCTGACCTTGACTCAGAATAAGTGGTCAGAGTTCTTTGAATGTTGTCTATTGTTTGATCCTTACTGCCTGACAGTGATTGATGAGCTTTACTATATACCCTGTATTTCTGTGCAAACTGGACCCAATAAAAGCTTGTCAAGGCAAGGGTCCCCTTGAGAGCGTGGCCGTGCCGTCCTTCTTCTCCACAGGACTTGGTGGTCTGTGTGAAATTGTCTCATCTCACCCACAATGCCGCAGACACTGCGGGCTGGTGTCTGCATCAGCAGCTAAGACAGTTGCATGTACAGAAAACATAAATTCATGTTCCCCAAGGAGAAATCTGCATGGTCAAGGCCTTCTTTGACTTCCTGACTTCCAGTGCTCTCTGCCATGAGAGTATATAAATTCCTACTTATGACAAAACTAAACCCAGAGCCCTTGAAAAGCAGCTTTATTAGAATATAATTCTATTACAATATAAGAAAAATACAATATATTCTAATAGAATATAATACATACCATATGTCCTAGTTTCTCAGGGCCACCATAACAAATTATCACAAACTAGACGACTTAAACAACAATTTATTCTCTCACAGTTCTGGAAACTCGAAGTCTGAAATGGATGTTAGAAGAGCCATGGTCCCTCCAAACTTTGAAGAAGAAGCTTTCCTTGCCTCTTCCCAATTTCCAGTGGTTGTCAATACTCGGTGCTCTTTGTTTGTAGCTCCTTGGTTTCAATCTCTATCTCTGTATTCACATGGCCTTCTTTCCCATTTCTTCTCTAACTTCAGATCTGTCTTATGAGAATGCCAGTCATTGGATTCAGGGCTCACCCCTACCTAGGATAGCCACGTTTTAATCTTTGGAGGCTATATTTTCAAATAAGGTTACATCCACAGGTACTAGGAGTTAGGATTCCAACATATGTTTTTGGTAGACACAAATACTCCCACAACACCATACAATCTACCCATTTAAAGTGTACAATTCAATGATTTTTAGTATATTCACAGAATTATGCAACCACCATCACTGTCAATTTTAGAACCTTCACATCACCCCATAAAGAAACCCTGAGCACATTGGCAGCCACTCTCAGTTTCTCCTTAAAACTTTCCCCAAAGACTGATCTACTTTCTGTCTCTATAGATTTGCCTATTCTGGACATTTCATAGAAATGGGATAATACAATATGCATATGGCCTTTTGTATCTGGCTTTTTTTTCATGTACTATAATGTTTTCAAATTCCATCCAGAATTGTATCAGTACTTCATTCCTTTTTATGGTTATGCAACATTTTATTTATCAGTTCAACAGTTGATGGACAGTTGGATTGTCTCTCTCTCTCTTTTTGGTCAATTCAATAATGCCGCTATGAAAATTTGTGTTCAGATTTTAATTTCTCCTGAGTGTACACCTAGGGGTATATATTGGAATTGCTGGGTCACATGGAAACTGTATGCTAACTGTCTGGGGAACTGCCAGACTGTTTTCCAAAGTGGCTACATCATTTTACATTCTCACTAGCAGTGTATGAGAGTCTCGACCAATTTATCAACATCCTCATGAACTTTTGTTATTATCTGTCTTTTTTATTATGGCCATCTCAGTAGGTATGGGATGCTATCTCACTGTGTTTTGATTGGTATTTCCCTGATGACTAGTGATGTTGAACGTTTTTTTATGTACTTATTAGTTAGTTGTAAGAGTTCTTTATATATTCTAATATAAAGTTTCATAACATAGTGTATATATTATATAACACTATTATAATATACATTATTGATGATAAAAGTACATTATCAGACTGTGATTTGTAAATATTTTTCTCTAATTTTGTCAATTGCCTTTTCATTTTATAGTGTCTTTTTATTTTATTTAAGAATAATTTTTATTTTTCAATTGCAGTTGACATGCAATATTATATTAGTTTCAGGTGTAAATCCCAGTGATCGGATGTTACGTGACTTACAGAGTGATCATCCCAGTAAACCTAGTACCTATCTGTATTGATGGTGTCCTCTGAAGCACAAAAAATTTTTGATTTTGAAGTCCAACTTATCTATTTTTTTCTTTTGTGGCTATGCTCTTGATGTCATATCTAATAAATAGAACTCTTTTAAGATGTATTACTCATTAGAAATAAATGAATAATTAATGTGAGAAATTTGGGGTAACAAAGCGATGGTGGATAAAAAGTATTATGTTTTCTCAAATGACAAGATAATGTACTATTTTAGGCTTTCCTTTTAGGGTAATTTTAAAAATGTTTTTACTTAGGATTCTTGTCCTTATATGGGAGAAAAAATTATGCAGGCTACCATTTATTTACATTTTTACTGTTATAAATGATTGTTGTGGTTTCCATTTGGACAATTACATTTCTGTTTAATAATGAGGTATCACTTAAAATCATGGTTTATTATTTGTATAATCCCTAATGTGTTCACAGGTAAGTAAAAAGAAGATAATTAAGCACTGACCAGTGCAACTCAGTTGGTTGGGCATTGCCCCACAAAGCAAAAGGTCACTAGTTTGATTCCCAGTCAGGGCACATGCCTGGGTTGTGGAACTGGTCCCAGGTTTGGGCACATGCAAGAGGCAACTGATTGATGCTTCTCTCCCACATTGATGTTTCTCTCCCTCTCTTCCCTTCTCTCTAAAAATAAATAAATAAAATCTTAAAAAAAGAAGATAATTAAACTGGTATGAAATTCTACCTCCCAAAGCTAATTCAAAGTTAAAATTTGTTTTACTAGAAAGACCCTTACTATAGTTTAAGTAAAAATAGAAGAATTACAAAATGTTTAGTACATTCCCATTTTTATAAAAAATTATATAGATATTTGCTTGGGAATAATTCTGGAAGGATGCAAGCAAAAAATTAATGGTGGCTATCTCTGGAGAGAGTAGTTTTCATGTTTTTGGAAAAAATTTTAGTCTAATTTGATATAAAATAAAAATAGATTATAAAAATAAAAGAGGAAAATAACTTCTAGACTTTTTTGTACATAATTAAAATTAAGTATTTTACAAAATCACAATTGTCCTAAATAATGTATTATATTGATGCAGATCCGGCTTCTGGGGTCCGCCGTGTTGCGGATACGAGAGAAATTCACATGGACTACTGAGTCCTGTGGAGGAAAAGGGACAGCGCAGCCATTTGCTCAGTGGGCGAGCACCCTGACCCTTGCATGGACAAGCTTTTATTGAGTCTAATTTGCATAGGAATATAGGGTGTATATGTAAATCTCATCAATCATTGTCAGACAGAAGTGATTAAACAATAGATAACATACTAAGAACTCTGAGGGCTTATTCTGAGTCAGGGTCAGATAGCTAAAGGACCATAAAACTTTGGGGAACAAACTCACTTCCTGCTTGGACGCTTATCATTTAAATTGAGGGTATTCTTAGCAAAGCAGGTTTCACAGGATTTTATGCATTCTTTCTTCTTCCCTAAAGCAGGGAACTTCCCTTTCCAGCACTGGGTGGCACCCACCTCCAGCATTGTTTCAGGCTTAAGTCAGACAGGGGAAGTAGGCAGCCAAGAGATTAGGAGACTTCTTGCAGATAGAATGAGGACTCAGACTATGTCAAAGCTGAGGGGTGAGGGTCCATCACCCCTTTTTCTATAGCCCCTCAAGTCCTTCCCGGAGAGCCCTTTGAGACCATTCCTGTCTTAGGTCATCCCTCTTTTGAGGAATCTTACCCATCCTTGGCTAACCAGTCAGTCACCTACCTGGGGCCAAGCAGGGTGAAGAGAAAGGGGGCAGAGGTGGTGCCCCTACAAAGAAGATAAACTTTGTGTCCTAAATGACTTATGGTCCCAAGGTCCTTTACTCAGCCTTAGCCACGGGGGTTACAGCTTCTGAAACCAGGCAGGGCAGTTCCCAACATTATAATGTGCTGTTATCCTGCCTTTCTTTTTACTTCATACACTATCATGCCATTGAATATTCTTTAAAAAAGATTATTTGCCCTGGCTGACTTATAATTTATGGATTAGTTACCTTATTTAGCTATGTCTCAGTGTTTACAACTTTTCACCACTTAACAAAAATTGTGTTTAGCAATTTAGCATTTTTATAAATAAATTGTCTGAATATCTTATTATTTCCATAGAGAAGATTCCTAATACAGGCACTATTGGACCAAAAGATAGGACTATTTTAAGATGTCTTATTGAATGGATTCCTTTGAAGATACAGTAACACCAAATTATGTATTCTTTTCGGATTTAATTCTGCCAGTATCACTGCCTGTTTCTACACTTTACTCTCTATGGAAGCAGCAACAAAAGGGTTGAACCAGCTTGGAATGCATACCGTCCTAGAAAACTTCTAAATGTCCAGAAACTTTACTTTCCTTATTTTTAAAATGAATGAAGAGATTTCCCAGCACTGAAATTCTCTTGTTCTCCTCAAGCTATCCGTGGAAGACATATTTTCATGGTCCATCATCCAGAGACATGTTTTTTAACAAGTGAAATGTAGTCCTTAACAACATTGTTAAGCAGGTATTGTTGTCTCTGTCTTATAGGTGAAGAAGCTGAAGCCCAGAGAATTTAGGTAACTTGCCCCAAATCACTCAACCAGTAAGGGGCAGAAGTAAGAATCATATCCAGGGGTATGTGGATCTGAAGCCTGTGCTGTTGAGACTTCGGAATGTTGGACAGAAACAGTATTTTTATGGACTTGATATTATTAACCACACACACACATATTCTATGCCGATCATTTCTCTCCTAAGAACTTTTATTTCAAAGGGACTTAATGGTGAAGCACTATTAATACATTAACTTCAATATGAGAAAAACAGTATAAACAAACCCACTGGGGATACGGCACTATAATTTTATGAAAAATTTAAGCCCACAAAAATAATAATCCTAGAAACTATAGGAATTCTCTTAAAAATGCTTTCAACTATTATTGCAACTTTTTTCCTACCTGAAGTCTGTATTGCTGAATGCTGTAGTTTCGTAAGTTTTGCTCCTCAATATGTGAAGAGACACTCCATGAATCTGAAAGTATAAGAAAATGCAATATTTCAATACAATTTTATTGTGTTAACTGTTCCCTGGGGGACCGCTATCCTTCGCAGCTTTTTCGTTAGTTTTCTTGGTCCCTTCTCCCTCTCTCTCTCTTTTTGTGAGTGGCAACACTCCACGAAGTCTTATAGAGCCACTGAGAAGCAGATTTCTCCCTCTCATAACAAAATATCTAAGATAATTCCTCATATCTCCACTCATATGCTACCAGCTGCAATGCCTTTTGGTGAATTAATCTTTCCAGTTTCAGCAACATGGAGTTACATCAATTTTAAGTGATGACAGCATAGCCATCTCTGCAGAAACATACGTTTGCCAGACAATGCATATTTAAAACCTTCTCATTTCCAAGGGATGTATAGTTTGGCTGTTTTTACAGAAATCAAGCCATCCATTGTAAATTGTTAGTATTTTTATTATTTGTTTCACTCACCATTGAATCCCTATCACCCGAGCCATAGCTGGTGCCCTACGAATATTTGCTCCCTCCCTCAGCTTTACTGAGAGATAACTGATATATAACAGTAAATATCTGTTCAATGAGTAACCATATTCTTCCTACATTGATCTGAAACACCTTTTATCATTTTAAATATAGTAATTCCTTGCAAAGCTTGGAGGCTTTCCACAAATACTGCCTTGCAGTTGGCACGACAAACCAAGGTGCTGTAGAAAGTAGGGAGCTGGGGAGAGGAAATAAAACTCTTGACAAATAAAAATTGGGGGGGGGAGTGGAATTTGCTTTCGAAGTGAGCCAGATTCATTGATTTTAAAGATCTTCTCTAGCAGGAATGCTTCCCCCCCCGAATCACTTTTTTCAATTTTTTTAGAAGACATTGCTGCAACATTATCTACTGATGTCCAAGCTCTTACAAATGTTATGCTATGCTTATACAGACTACCTTATTGTGCTGGAAATTTACTTTTTGCTTTTGCATTCTTCTTGATTCATTTTCTGAATCCATGTTGGGAAATAAATCTGTATAGATTTATTCAGAATTATTCTATTTCGTGGAATATTTAGGATCTATGGTTAGGTCTATGTGACCCAAGGCATAGTTTTTTTTTTCTTGGTCAGTCAGAAGGCAATTAATAGGATTAAACTACCATCTTTAGATTCAGTATTAAATCTGGCTCCAATAGGCATAACCTGTGCTGTAACTTTGCATCTTCTCATTGACACAAAAGGGTGTCCTTCACTTTTTTTTTTTTAACCTATGTCCACTGTTTTGGTTTTTGTCAAGGATGAGGGTATAGCCTTCCTCCACTCATTTTCAGTATCTTCCTTCTCGGTTTATAAACGGTGAAACAAATCAACAATCTCATATCTGCCTGGCCCTCAAGAACACATAGAGGATTCAGAGGTGCAAGGCAAAAATGCAACATTAAAGTATATTATATTACTAGGGACTGAAAAGAACACAATAACTAGAAAATACTGTATCAAGAAGCGTTAAAAATCATGATTTTTGTGTGGGCTCAGCCAACACTTTTTAACTTGGACACCTTCGTCTCCTTGATCACACTTCTGAGTTTTCTGTTCTTCTCTTTCTAGTCTAAATAATTTTTATCAGTCTCAGGGACAGAACCTAAAATAATTTTATTTGTGTAACAGCTAGACAGGTTGGGGCTGAAGTATTGTTTGGTAGTGAGGTTTTTTGATTTGTTTTTTGGTTTTCCTCCTCTTACTCGTTTGGTACGAGAAACACTGTCTCTTCCTTCACACACACTGATGTATTTCCAGGCCTTTTTTTTTTTAATTGAATGCAACTTTACCGGGAATTTTTTTTTTTTCAGTTTTTTTCCTCTCTGCACGCCAACGAATTCCTGTTTCAAAGCAGCAAATAAAACAGCCTTAAATAAACAGTCATTACTGAAGGTTGAGGAGTCACCCCCTCCGTTTTTATGGCAATGTTGGGGCATTCTGCTCTTACAGGCTGAGTCCTTTCCTTGGACACGTGGATTTTCCCCATGGTACTGTGAAAGGTCGAATAACGGGGTGAGTGAGAGGGTGGGGGCAAAGGCATCCCTGCATTTCAAGAGTACCCATCTAAACCGCCACGGGCTCAGGCTCCGTTTAATTGGCAATTCCGCAAAGGGCACGCGGCCCTCTTCGAGTGATGGAAATCACCTGTTGGAGGCCGCACAGGGCATTATTACTGTTTGTAATCAGCAAGGTCCCGCCGGGTGTCGGGGTCCATGCCTGGTCGGCTCCCCGCGTCACACCCGCTCCACCAGGTGCCCCTGGATCTGCGCAGCCGCGGGGAGAACGCGCCCTCTCGCGACCGACTTCCCGCCGCAGCTGGACCTAGAACAAACGCCCCCCGGCCGAAGCCCGCTGCGGCCGAGGCCCGGGCACCGGAAAGAGGCGGAGCCGGGCCGCACGGGGCTGCGCGCGCGTGCGCGTGCAGGGGGGCGCGCCTATATAAGCCACGAGCAGCGTGAATCGCTGGCTTGGGTGAGATCGCTGAGTCGGCGGAGTGGGGGCGGCTGTGGGCGCCGCCGGCCGGGCGGGGACGCAAGGGCGGGGTGGCGCCCGTCCACCTCCGCGGTTCTCCTGGCTCCCTCCCGCGTTCGAAGGCGGGCCCGGGTTGCGGCAGCCGCAGCCGCAGCAGCCGCAGCGGCCTCGGCGGCCAGCGTAGGTGAAGCCGGGCTGCGGCGGCTGGAGGAGGCGGTTGGCCTCGGGAGGGTGGGCAGGGCTGGGCGGTCGCCGCTGCGGTGAGGTAGGGGGAAGGCTTGGCATCCTCGGGGCGGGTTCCTCAAGGCAGGTGGCCGGTGTGTGGTTTTCCAGGTACGCCTCCCCTGAGGAGGCACCTGCAGAAGTGGCCCCGGCCAGTGCTTCGGCGTCCAAAGAGTTGAGGGAGGACGGGGATGGGTGCCCTCGGGGTGCTGGGTGGAGGCGCTTCTCGCGCGGGCCCCTGCGGGGATTTGGGATCAGCGCTGATGTGCGTGGGGCCCGTTGTGCCCTTACTTTGGGGATGCGCCTAAGAGGGGTGGGATGGGTACCTCTGATGCGCGGGGAGGAAGGGTGTGCGAGAGCCACTGAACAGGGCCGTGCCAGGCTCGCCAAGATGACCCCTAAAGCCGGGTGACTGAGTGGTTATGGGTTACTTTAAAAGAGGACAGAAAACTAGCTTGGGGCGCTCGCAGCTTGAGAGAGTACCTCGCTGCAAATGTCCAGTAGGGACAGACTTGCCTTGTAGACCCCAGAGCAAGCAAAGGGAAGTTAGCATTCTTGTTCAAGAAGCTACTTTTCAGTTAGTGGATGAGAGCTCTAAAAAAAAAAAAAAAAAGTGTGTGTTTGGGATTTAAGAAAATCTTAATGATTGGGATTGAGCCTGGTGGTGAATGATAATGTAAAGAGGTTGGAATGGCTGCCTTAAGGTCCCAATGGGGAAAGCTTATTTTTTGTGCCATCACCTGGCCATAGAGATTATGCGGACTGCAGACTACTGTTACGAGAAGACGAGCTCTGAAGCCATTGCTTGATTAGCAGTTCTTCCTCCTGTGGAAAATGGAGTTTCTGGAAACGTTGCCTCTGTTGTAGGTTTTACCTACATAAAGGCGCTAGTCCTTGGCAGTGATTGCATTACAGGTAGTGAGGTGGAAGCCGGCTGTCTAAAGCACCATTTAGCTCCCTTCCGTGGACATTTTGAGGGAGTGGGTCTAGATTTTTCAGGGAAATTAAAGCCTGGATGTGCCCCTCTAGTTTTAGTTTACTTTGATACCTAACTTTTTTCCTTCCCTCCTTCAGGATCCACTGTTTCAATGGTGCAGCTGTCTTCTCCCTTTGGTTGCCAGTCACCTTCAGGCCGTTCAGAGGAGGGAAGAGAGGGGAATATGAAGTCAGCCAAGCCCCAAGTGAACCACACTCAGCATGGGGAAAGCCAGCCGGCCGTGAGCCCCCTGCAGTCTCCTGTCAGTTCCGTTTCCTCTCCTTCTCAAGCGTATGAGACCTATATTGATAATGGACTCATATGCCTCAAACACAAAATTAGAAACATTGAGAAAAAGAAGGTAACTTTCCCCCATCCCCTCCCCCTCCCAGCCAGTTATATGCACCATTTTAAATACGGGTTAAAAAACCAACATTTTGGCATTCAGTCAGGGTTCATAGATCACTTCCTAAAGATTTAACTAACTTTGGGATTTAGCTGGCTGAAAACATACAAGCAGGCCAAATATTGGATATATTAGACATTTTCTGTTTGATTTGTCAGCATAATAAAAATATTCTTCATAGTAAAATTATGCATGCTACTATTGAAATACTTGAAAAGCTAGCTACTTTGAGTCATATTAATTCCTTGAGTGTAGTATTAATGTTTCTTTTCATAGATCGACTGATTTTTTTAGCTAATTTTCCTGTGACTTTCTGTAGCAGTTGATATTGCAGTATAGATGCTGCAGTCATTGGAAGCTTTAACGATGGCAGAGCCAGAAAATGTTTTAGCACCAATTTTTTGTGTTGCTACGTGATGTTTTAAGATTGGTAGGTGAAAGCATTGTAGAGAGCCTTGTAAAGGGACTCGGGTTATAATCAGCGTAACGTTACAGTGGAGATCCAAATCATTCTTCGTTTCCTGAGTCATGTGGCCTGTGAAACAGTACTGCATGTTGCTTTGTTGTGTCACGGTTCTCTGTGCTTGTGATAATAAGGTGAGTCATTACCTCTGACCTAGGAACTCTTAAATATTTTTATGCCAAGACCCAGTTAAATGTGAGGAAAGTTGCTTTTAATGGAGGAGCTTGAGGAGATTTTTTAAAGAGTTTGATTAAGACTGTTTCTTTAAAAAAAAATTTTTTTTTTTAAATATACACAGGGAGGTAGTGCAGAAGGGCCAGTTACTGGTAGCTTCTCTGTAGCCCTAGCTGTCACCAGCTGTCTTTGAAATGCATCCAGTTGATCACAAGTGTGATGAGGTAAGAGGGTGCCTGGGTCAGCACAAATTCCCTGCCACTAATGGGAAACTAGTCAGCACAGGATCTACTGATAGAGACTCATTAACATCTTTTCCCAGGTGGAGGAACTACACGTACACGTGTACTTACACCCTCAGGCTTAATTATACTGCCTCCTTGAATACCTGTCTGACAGTACTGAAGCTTTTGTTTCAAGCTTCTAGGAAAGCATTTTAAAGCTGTGAAGGCAAATGGGAGGAGCCTAAACATTGTGGCTCATGTCATTTTTATGGGGACAATTGTGTTACTAAATATCAAATTTAATATAAAAAAATAGCTTTATTTTGAGGCTACTATAATGCTAGAAAAGAAATCTTTTACATTTCTGTACTTCCACTAGGAAGTTTCCTATCCAACTAGTGCCACATAAATCAACAGGTAACTAATGGTTTAAGCATGAGGTTAAAGCAGGGTTTCTCAGTCTCAGCATTATTGACATTTTGTGCTGGATAATTCTTTGTTGTGTGTAGCTGTCCTGTGCGTTTTAGGATGTTCAGCAACATCCCTGATCTCTACCCACAAGATGCCAGTAACACTCTGCATCTTTCTGCCATCCCCCAAGTTGTGACAACCAAAAGTATCTCCAGACATTGCCAGATCTCCCTGGGGACAAAGCTGTCCCTGACTGAGCATCACTCAGTTAAGGGCATATGACTGACTAGTTAAGTCTCTGTAGTCTAAATACATAGAGAAGCTAGTACGAGAAAAGGGTTTTACTACTTAACTTTTGTAATTCCAGACTAATGTTCGTGTACATAATGTTTTTTTCCTCCTAACTGGATCTCACATACTCAGTTGCTGCCTGTTTTGTAGTGAAATGGTACTTTTGCAGATTGATAGCTTACTTCAAGAACTTTGTTTTCATAAGAAATAAAGTCTAGTATTTAGTTTATTTGCTTCAGAATTTTATATCAGTCTATAATGGATACAAGTCTCTCTTCTGTAGCTGAAATTGGAAGATTACAAGGATCGCCTGAAAAATGGAGAGCAACTTAATCCAGACCAGTTGGTAAGTGATTTTATAATTTTTGGTCAGGCTTGCTGGTTTCCTTTTTGTAATAAAACTAGAGCTAGACTTTATGAGACCAAAAATTTATCAGGCCAAAAAAGAAGAGTGATATCTGGCCTTTTTAAAAACCTTACTATAAACATTAGACTATTTATAACTTTGAAAAATGTTATTTAACTTGTCCATGCTATACTTGGTAATTGCAAATTATATCTAATTTGGTGGAGGAGAACTTTTGCAATATGGAAATATAAAAAAAAAGTTTCATTGATGTTTGCCATTTTGACTCGATCACATCTCCTGGCTGAGAAGGGACAAATTAATCTAAAAGTTACTTGCCCTAGCTTGTACATCTATTGTCTTCTCTCTTTTTCAATGAAGATTGTTGGTTGTGTATCATAGACACTGAAAGTCAAGGACTTGACTCATTGACTCTTCTTCACTGGCCTTGAATTATTGTGATGTAGTAAATTATAATTTTGCTGAGGCACAGATTGAATTGTGTGAGCTCTGAGAATAATGTGCTCACATAGCTGGTGAGAGGACTTAGCTGGACATTCAGCATTTTGACATGGCTTTGTTTTCAAGTAGTCATGGTATGTTCAATACCTTTTGAAGTGATACAA
The DNA here is from genome assembly GCA_039655065.1 of Glossophaga mutica. Taxonomy (NCBI): domain Eukaryota; kingdom Metazoa; phylum Chordata; class Mammalia; order Chiroptera; family Phyllostomidae; genus Glossophaga; species Glossophaga mutica. The sequence continues at coordinate 38,932,598 of CM077304.1, read as the reverse complement.
CTCTTTGTGTAAATATCCTTGAAGAACGTGTTCTATTATGGCAGCATTGTTGACCTGGGGGGAATATGGGAGAGGAGGATGGGGAGGTTGGCAATTCTCATGCTAGCCCTCTGAGAAATGTCAAGGACATGCTATGTTTCAGAGCTCCAGCCAGGCAAACTTTAGTCTCAGTATTTTTTTTCTGACTTCATAACTACTTGTTCTGTAGTATTAGCTTTGATTTCTGTTTTGAGAAATATGCTGCCAGCTGCCAACTTTGTATTGCCAATAGATTAGTTTTCTGAACTCCGGATTCTTATGTCCAGTTGTGTATTTGACATCTGATTTCACCCTGTTCCCCAAAACCTGTGTCCCCTTTAATCTTAGCTTATGTCAGTTAATGGCTTGATGGTTTAGCATGGAGTTGCCAAGAAACCTGGGAGAATTTCTCATCATTCTCTTCATACTTTACATCTAGCCCATTGGCAAGTTTGATCAGTTCACCCTTCAAAATAAATTTAGGAACTGACCATTTTTTATAAATTTCAGCTTCTGTTACTCTGGTCCGAGATACGTCATCTTTCATCTGCATTACTGTAATGGCTTCCTCACAGGTTTTTCTGTTCTGCCCTCTCTTCAAGCCTATTTCCAATATAGTAGCCTCAGTAATCCTGTTCATATGCAAGTCAGATGGTCATTGCTCTGCTGAGAAGTCCCCACTGGTTCCCATCAGGGTGACAGAAAGTCCTTACCATGGCCTACAAAGCCCTGTAAAATGCTCCCCACTTCCTTTCACATCTTTATTGCCTTTCCTACCCTTCTCTCTCCCAGTTACATGCCTTCTTGCTGTTCCTCAGATATTGTAGGCACACATCCACTTCAGGGCTTTTGCACGTGCTGTTTCTACTGCCTGGGATGGGTCTCCCCCCTTCCCCCGCCCCCCACCATGTCTAAATAGGTCAATTCCCACCTTCCTTCAGCTTTTTATATGAAGGTCATCTCAGGAAGGCCTGTCCTGACAACACTATACCTCCATTTTCCCATTCATAATCCTTATCTACTTTCCTTCAGCTTTCTTCATAGAAGCACTTCTCTGACAAACTGTAAGTTTCATTTATCTCTCCTTCCCTTACAGAGTTCCATTAGAAATTTTTGTCTGTTCACTGCTGTTTTTCTAGTACTTAGGATAGTGCGTAGTATATAACAGGCATATGGATTATTACATATAGATTTACTAAAATATAAACTGATTGTTAGGTTTCTAGATGTTATTAGGCATATGGTTTGTGTACTTTTGAGAAATAACATCTCATACAAGCATTAAATGTTTAAGGTAGAAATTTAGAAAATGCAGATGAGTCAGAAGCGGAAAAATTCTATAATCTGACCTCTCAGATCATAGCTCTCAGTAGTGTAGTATTAAGAAGCTCTAAGTTTAGGTTTAAAAATTGCTAATAATTCACATAGTTTAGAAATTAGAAAATATTAAAAAAAGATAGTTTTTTTCACTCCTTTGTTCAATTCTGATCTTACAAAATTGATGCGGACCCCAGCTTGTGGAGTCCACCATTGTGGATGAGACATGAGACAAATTCACAGGGACTACCAAGTCCTGTGGAGGAAAAGGGAGGGCACGGCTATTCTCTCAAGGGGAGAGCGCCCTGTGCCCTTGCCTTGACAGGCTTTTATTGGGTTTAATTTGCATAGGAATACAGGTAAAGTTCATTAATCATTGTCAGGCAGTAAGGATCAAACAATAGATAGCATACAGAGAACTATGAGGGCTTATTCTGAGTCAGGGTCTGTTAGCTAAAAGGCAACAAAACTTTGGGGAACAAAACTCATTTCCTGCTCGGACCCTTATCGTTTAATTGAGAGTGTTCTTAGCAAAGCAGGTTTCACAGGATTTTATGCATTCTTTCTTAGGCCTGATGGCTCTAGGGAACTTCCCTTTCCAGCACTGGGCGGCACCCACCACCAGCATTAAGGCTTACGGCATTGTCTCAGGCTTAAGTCAGGCAGGGTAACCAAGGCAACTAGAAGATTAGGAGACTTCTGACAGACAGAATGAGGACTCAGGCTGTGTCAGGATAGCCAAGGGGTGAGGGTCCATCACCCTCTTTTTGTAGCCCCCAAGTCCTTTTTTGGGGCCTCCACATGATTGTGCCTGTCTTAGGTCATCCCCTCCCGGGGAATCTTACTGGTCATTGGCTAACCGACCAAGCACTGGGGGCCAGTTATGGATGAAGCAGAAAGAGCAGAAGCTGCACTCCTACCAGGGAGATAAGCTTTGTCTCCTTAGTGGCTTACGGTCCAAAGGTTGCACACTCAGCCTTAGCCCTGGGGGTGTTACAGCTCCTGAAACCAGGCAGGGTGGTTCCCAACACAAAATAATGGTTTCTAATAGATTCTTATATATCCGTTCAGTTTCCTTAAGCCTATATAAACAAATATTCTTCCTGCTTTTTTCCATTGTCTATAAAACTTGGCTTAATATACATACTTTTGGGGCCTTTACTTTTCCTTTTTCCTTTTTTTAAAATAAAAACAGACTTTGGTTTTTGAAGAGTTTAGGTTCACAGCCAAATTGAGCAGGAAGTGTAGAGAATTTCATTCACCCCAACCCCACTTTTGCACAGCCTCCTTCACTACCAACACTTCTTACCAGAGGGGTGTACTTGCTGCAATTAAATCTGTGTTTACACATCCTGATCACTCCAAGTCCACAGTTTACACTTAGGGTTTATTCTTGGTGTTGTATAGTCTGTGGGTCTGGAGAGCTGTGTGAAGGCAAGTACCCACGATTACAGTGTTGTACAAAATACTATCACTGCTCTAAAAATCCCATGTCCTCTCCCTATTTATCTTCCCCTTTCTTTTACTATCATGTCAGGGCTTCCATAATGCATAGTCTTTAAAATTTGGTTGAATTATTATATGAACCTATCTGAACATGTTTTTCTTTTGAGGAAGTGTGAGTTTTTGGGTAATCTCTATTTTTTTTCTTTGAAAATTAATAGGTTAAATTTTGGGGGGAGTCAACTTTTCAAAACTGTTCCTTGAAATTTACTTATTTCATCCAGTTTCAAAAATTTATTGGCACATATTGGGGCAAAATAATTTTTAATAAAATTGTATTTCTCTTTCTAATTTTTGTATGGTTGTATTTCCTCAATTGATGCATATTTAAGTTAGGTAGTGGTTTTTTAAAAAAAATTAAGCCAGATTTTAGACTTACTTTATTTTTTATTTTTTCCTTTTATCTTTCTGCTTTTCTTGGTTTATTTGCTTCATTTTCTGAGTTGAATGATTAATTCATTTCTTTCCTCTCCCACAACTGATTCATATTTAAGGCTGTGATTTCTCCCAGTACATTATTCTGAAACCATTGAAGCTCCTTACTAGTACTCTTTCCTATAATTTGACCCTGAACTTTTTTTCCTTTCTCGTTTTGCTTTTAACAGCACTTGTGTGTTGCTCTTAAATCTGTTAAGTTGCTTTTTTGTACCTTATCATATATGCTATCATACTATATAATTTGCAGTTTGCCTTTTTTACTCATGGTCAGGATTTTTTTATTGATGCAAGCAGCTATATATCATTTGCTTTTCTCTTCTCGGTAGTAGTCTGTAAATAGGTGGATGTTTGAGCCCTGACCCTTGCAGCTCAGTTAGTTGGAAGTCGTCCTGCAAAGCGAAAGGTTATCGGTTCAATTCCCAGTCACTTCACATGCCTGGGTTGCAGGCTTTGGTCCCAGTCCAGGCCCATATTGATCGATGTTTCTCTCCCTCTTTTTCTTCCTCCCTTTCCCTCTCTCTAAAAATAAATAAATAAATAAATTAAAAATAAATAAATAAAATCCTTAAAAAAATAGATGGATGTTTGAATTGCTTGCTATCACATTATGGTATTCTACTTTGAGCAATCTTACATGTGTTATTGAGACATAGGTACAAGATTTTTTTCTGGGTACATACTTATAGTGAATTTCATAGATAAAAATGCCAAACTGTTTTCCAAAATTATTGTACCAATTTAATCTAATATTGTTAGTAAATAGGAGTTCCCATTGCTTTATATATTTGTAAAGACTTAGTATTATTAGACTTTTAAAAAACAACTTTATTGAGGTATCCTATACGTATCAAAAAATTATTCCAATGTAACTGTAGAATTCAATGAATTATAGTAAGTTTGTGGAGTTATGCAGCTATCACAACAATTTAGTTTTAGAACATTTTTATAACCCCTCTAAGTTCTTTTTGTGCCCTTTTTTGCTTTCTGTCTCTATAAATTTAATTTTGGGGGGGTATTTGACATCTGACTTTTTTGACTTAGTATTATGTCTTTTGAGGTTCATCTGTGTTAGAGCATATTGAATAATTCATTTCTTTTTATTGTTGATGAGTATTTTTTTGTATGGTTATACCACATTTTGTTTATCCATTTACCAATTGCTGGATTTTTGGGTTATTTCTGTTTTGGGCTATAATGAATAATGCTGCTATATAAATTTGCTCCTTTAAATTTTAATATTTCTATTAACAGTCTCATTTAATCTTTTCTGTTATAGGTAATTGTTTACAAGTCTCTTCTATAGTATAAATTTCTTTTTTTAAGTATATTTTATTGATTATGCTATTACAGTTCTCCCATTTTTTTTCTCCTCTTTATCCTTCTCCACTTGGAACCCCCATTCCTTCCAGCATTCCCCTGCTTAGTTCATGTCCATGGGTCGTACATACAAGTTCTTTGGCTTCTGTATTTCCCATACTATTCTTAACCTTCCCTCTCTATTTTGTACCTACCAATTATGCTTCTTATTCTCTGTATTTTTTCCTGCATTCTCCTCTGTCTCCTTCCCTGCAGATAACCCTTCATGTGATCTCCATTTCTGTGATTCTGTTCCTGTTCTAGTTGTTTGTTTAGTTTCTTTTTTTTTTTAGGTTCAGTTGTTGATGGTTGTTAATTTGTTGTCATTTTATTGTTCATAATTTTGATCTTCTTAAATAAATCCCGTCATAATTAAGGGCTTGGTGATGATGAACTTCTTTAATGTGACCTTACCTGGGAAGCACTTTATCTGCCCTTCCATTCTAAATGATAGCTTTGCTAGATGGAGTAATCTTGGATGTAGAACTTTACCTTTCATGGCTTGGAATACTTCTTTCCAGCCCCTTCTTGCCTACAAGATTTCTTTTGAGAAATCAGCTTATAGTCTTATGGGAACTCCTTTGTAGGTAACTGTGTCCTTTTCTCTTGCTGCTTTTAAGGTTCTCTCCTGGTCTTTAATCTCAGGTAATGTAATTATGATGTGCCTTGGTGTGTGCTTTCTTGGGTTCAACTTCTTTGGTACTCTCTGAGCTTCCTGGACTTCCTGAAAGTCTATTTCCTTTGTCAGATTGGGGAAGTTCTCCTTTATTATTCGTTCAAATAAGTTTTCAATTTGTTGCTCCTCTTCTTCTCCTTCTGGTAACCCTATAATTCAGATGTTGGAATGTTTAAAGTTGTCCCAGAGGCTCCTTAGCCTCCCCTCATTTTTTTTGATTCTCGTTTCTTCATTCTGTCCTTGATGGAGGTTTATTTCTTCCTTCTGATCCAAACGATTGATTTGAGCCCCAGTTTTCCCTTCACTGTTGGTTCCCTGTGTATTTTTCTGTATTTCACTTTATGGCCTTCACTTCTTCTTTTATTTTGTGAAGGAAAATATATATTCCTTGAATATATATTTTATTTATATTCAGCCATTTCCGTGAGCATCCTGATTATCAGTGTTTTGAATTCTGCATCTGATAGGTGGCATATCTCCTTGTTGGTTAGTTCTTTTTCTGGAGTTTTGATCTGTTCCTTCATTTGGGCCATATTTCTTTGTCTTGGCGCACCTGTTACATTGTAAGGGGCAGAGCCTTAGTTACTCGCTAGGATGGGGCAAGCCACTTCACTGTGCTGTGGTGCTGTATAGGGAACAGTGCTGCTTGCTCAGCTTTCTGCTGGCTTTCAGTCACTTCCCCTGCTTCCTACAGGTGAATTGAGTCCTTTCAGGTGCTTCCTTGGTGCTGATTTCTTGGGTGGGTGGGCTTGTGTATATTTTAGGACTCCATAGGCCCCTCCAATGTCCTCTCTTGTGAGACTGGCAGTTTTTCCCACCACAGCAACCTCCACAGATTTTTATAGTCAGAGGTTGTCATGCTGGACCCTGGATTACTCAGTCTGTCTTGCTCTCCAGTTCTTCCTTCTGGTTTATCTGCATGGGACTGTGGGACCACCCGGTCTGCCAGCCACAGCCTTGCCTGCCCAGTGTGCCTGCTGCTGCTTTGCTGCATGTCTTCTCTGCCCTGGCTGTCCATCTCCGCCCCTCCTACCCATCTCGATGAATATTTGTTCTTTAACTCCTTGGTTGTTGGACTTCCATACAGTTCAATTTTCTGGAAGTCCTGGTTGTTTTTTGTTTTTAAACTGGTTGCTTTCCTTCTTTTGGTTGTGTGAGAAAGTGAAGCGTATCTGCCTGTGCCTCCAACTTGGCTGGAACTCCCCCGTAGTATAAGTTTCTTGAGGTTGCTTATTCATATCTGTGATCCTCATTTTGCTTTCTTGTGTAATATATTTGAGTAGTAAATGAATATTGACAGAAATCCTGTTGGTTCAGTGATCTTAAAACTCATAGTCCCCTTAGACTTTATTGATAGGGACTCAGCCCTATTATTATTATTATCATTATTATTATTATTATGGCTCAAATTTCTAGTATGAAATTAAATTTTAAAATTTAACTTTAAATAACTTCTAAACACTAGCTCTACTTTTTTCAAATTTACTTTTTAGAAGGAGGAGAAGGCAGGGAGAAAGAGAGGGAGAGAAACATCACTGTGCGAGAGATATATTGATTGGTTGCCTCTTGCAGGCCCCCATTTGGGGAACCTGGCCCGCAACCCAGGCGTGTGCCCTGACAGGGAATTAAACTGCCAACTTTTTGGTTCACAGGCCAGTGTTCAGTCTGAGCCACACCAGCCAGGGGTACTTTTTTATATTATATATAGGAAATGGCTAATTCATAAAGTCTTAAATTTCTTATGTTTTTAAGAAACATTTATTTCAACATAGTTGTACTCAGAAGTTAACAGAACTGGTGTTTTCTTCTGTTACATGGTAGGAAGCAGTGGAGAAATATGAAGAAGTGCTACATAACTTAGAATTTGCCAAGGAACTTCAGAAAACCTTTTCAGGATTGAGCCAAGACGTGAGTATGCTTTCTTTGCTTTTTCTAAAACCAGTTCAACCACTGATCCTTGATGTGGACCCCAGCTCGTGGGGTTCACCACCTTGTGGATGAGGCGTGAGAAATTCACACCGACTACCGAGTCCTGTGGAGGAAAAGGGATGGTGTGGCTTCTCTCTCAAGGGGAGAGCGCCCCACCCTTGCCTTGACAGACTTTTACTGGAGTAAATTTACATAGGAATACAGGGTATATACATAAAGCTCATGGATCATTGTCAGGCAGAAATGGTCAAACAATAGATAACATACAAAGAACTCTGAGGGCTTATTCTGAGTCAGGATCAGTTAGCTAAAGGGCCATAAAACTTTGAGGAGCAAACTTACTTCCTGCTTGGTCCCTTATTATTTAAATTGAGGTTATTAGCAAAGTAGGATTCCTAGGGTTTATGCATTCTTTCTTTAGGCCTGATGTCCTAAGGAACTGGCCCTTTCCAGCACTGGGTGGCACCCACCTCCCGCATTGTTTCAGGCTTAAGTCAGGTAGGGGAAGTAAGGCAGCCAAGAGATTAGGAGACTTCTTGCAGACAGAATGAGGACTCAGGCTATGCCAAAGCTGAGGGGCAAGGGTCCTCCCAAGTCCTTTCCTGGGGTCCCATGATTGTGCCTGTCTTAGGTAGTTCCTCCCTTGAGGGATCTTACCCGTCATTGACTAAGTGATCAAGCATTGGGGGCCAGGCAGGGTGAAGTAAAAGGACCAGAGGCGGAGCCCCTGCAAGGGAGATAAGCTTTGTCTCCTAAGTGGCTTATGGTTCCAAGGTTGCTCACTCAGCCTTAGCCAATGGGACAGGGGTGTCACAGCTCCTGAAATCACGCAGAGCAGTTCCCAACAGATCTTGAAGAAAATGTCAGTGTCTACTGATGGTGTTCGGTTACCATTTGTCTAATTCCTGCTGATATTTTATTGTGGTTGGGGGTTGAAGATAGTTACTCTAAAACTAGTGTTTTCAGATTTTGAGAGCCTGAAGAGATCCCACATACCATCTGAATACGAGACATTGTGAATAAAGTATTAGTTGTCAGACTGATGTGTATTATTTTTACTGTGGAATTACAGAAATCACTGAGAGGGGAATAAACGCTATTTTTACAGGTATATTTATTAAAGGCATTTTACAATATAGGCCAGTAAATTTATATAGGCTAGACTTGTAAGTTTAGCATTATTTAACATACTAGGTAACATAGAGTTGGTAGACTCTTTTTCAGACTATGGCAGTTATTACCAGGAAAACTTGTGATTCATGTTAGTATTAGTCTGGTCTCACTTGTTATGTTCTCTATGTTGGCAATTCAGGCTGTTATCTTTGACAAAGTTAATCAGTAATTCGTGTGAAGCCTAGAGCATTCAGAATTAATGAAGTGTTCTTCACTGTTTTAGAATCTTAGGAGGCCCTGAAAGACCATGTTCTAACAATTGAAGTTTTTTTTTTTTTAAATATTTTATTTATTTTTATTTTTTTAGATTATTTATTTATCTTTAGAGGGGAAGGGTAGGAGAGAGGGAGAGAGAGAGAAATATCAATGTACGGTTGCCTCTCGTGTGTCCCCTGCTGGGAACTGGCCTGCAACCCAGGCATGTGCCCTGACTGGGAATCGAACCTTGATCCTCTGGTTCGCAGGCCCGCGCTCAATCCACTGAGCTACACCAGCCAGGGCTGAAGTTTTTTTTTTTTTTTTTTTTTGTAAATTCATTTCTGGTTTGGGGAGCATGCCTCATAAGATAGTCTCTTGTACTTTTTGGTTATTTTCTTCTTGTACGGTGAAGTGAAATTTTCTTCTCCATTCCTGTGGCATCAAACACTTGTGCACCACCCTGCTCCACCCTGCCATTCCCACCAAAATCACCCTGCTAAAAACCCAAAGCATAATTTCTAGGCTGAAGATATCTACCATCTTAATCCTTGTAATGTAGTCTTGAATTGCTCTCTTCTGGATGTCTGCCTTAATTAACTCTTAAAGGTAGTATGTAATTTAAAATAGCCTACTATAGAGCCACTACCTTCTGTTTTCTGGATACTTCTGTTAATGTAAGCTTAAGATGATATTAGCTCTGTCAACCATATCATATTTTAACTCATGTTTACTCATGTATCATTTAATTTTAGTACTTACTGTTAATACCAGTTATTCAATATTTATAGTCTTAGATACAGTACTTTTAAGTCAATTTTTTTTCTTGTTTGATTGATTCTCCACTTCCATCCACCCCCAAAGATGTTAAGTTTATTTAGTTTTGATCCATTTTACTGTAAAAAGACCATTTATATCATCCTTCTGTTGGATGGTCAGAAGTATGTGTTTATAATACTTAAAAATTCTCCGTCAACACTCTACACAAAGTTACCCTTTCAAATTTTAGTTTTCCATTTAGGTGTTTATTTTTTAATATATAGTGTCTTTTTTAAAAGAAGTCTTTTTAAAAAACACTTTCCATGTGATAGGCACCTATGAAAGTCCACTTGATTTTTATAGCAACCTAGAAAGGAGATATAAATAGCCCCATTTCTCAGGTGAGGAGTCTGTGGCTCAGAACAAAAGGAACTTCTTTGAAGTCACATGGCCACTTACTAGAGGTAGAGTAAAGGTAGGGCCCTAATACTTTTTATTCCTAAAAATGGTGTTCTCTACTTTATACCATGGATATGGTACCTGTCTATTACATGTTTTTCCACTGCTATAGTCTAGGGGTAAATTCCAACCTACCAAATTTTGTTGTTATGTATGAGATTATTTTTCCTTGTTTGTACTATCAATTTACTTTCATTTTAGGTGAGATATTTAAGTACTTTGGAGTGTGCCGTCATGAATCAAGATGCTAGAAATGCTTGTCCTTACCTTCAGCTTACTAATTTTTGGTTTCTCCTTTTACTGAAGTGTTTCTTTTGTTAAACCTCTTCTGTGATAGCCAGTTTCACAGTTTGTGTAACATTTTCTTCCTTCTCTTCAAACGAAAGTTGAAGCCTTCTGTTCAGCCCAGCCACATCTCTCTTTGTTTTCGTGATGTGACCTCTGTCCCTTGGTGGGATTTATCATTCTATTTCATGGTTCAGAAAAGAAATTTTATTATTCAATATTATTGGCTGATAGCAGTTTAAACTTCTTATCTTCTTTCCAAACCTGTTTGCAACTGAAGACTAGAAGAAAATGTAATCTGACTTCTTAGTTTCTAGATAAATTTGGAGAAACAGGCTGTTAGTGATTTTTGTGACATGAACATCTGGGTATAATCTAGGGGACAACATGATTTCTTACTTGATACTCGATTGAGTCAACAAATATAAGAAATCCTGTCACGTGGCTAGCTCACATGCTAGGCACTAGTGCTATATTGGTGAGCAACAGATATACGTAGTTCTTGTCATCATGGAGCTGAAGCCCAAAGTGGGGGGTGCAGATAAATAATAAGATAACCATTTAATGTTATAGATACTTTGATAGGGGAGGTTCAAGGTACCAGGAGCCCATAAGAATCCAACCTTAGGAGATGGCTAATGAGCGATCTGAGATAATCATGTGATACACTCCTGAAGACGTCCTCAACATCGCTTCCCTTTCCCTGTGCTAGCATGAGAGTGGGTCCAAGAGAATCCCACTGTCTTGGATAGCTGGACTTGCCCTCTCTATACTTTTTCCTCTTCTCAAGCAGAAATTGAGAATCTTGTAGTAGTTTTGGTTAATAATTATTGCCATAAGTCCGTATTGAAGTCTTGGAAAAGCTTTTCTGAGCCTTTGCCATCCTGAAGACAATATTCTTGCCCACATAACCTCCAGCCAGCCTGTTTCTCATTCTCAAAATTTTATATTCATCCCTTGTCTCTTGTCCCTGATAGTAGCACAAGTCAGATGTATTAAGTTGTTTTCGTATCCTCTAGAAATGAGTTTATGGTGCCATAATGAGTCTTTTCCCTGAGGTTTTCCCCTCCAATCTTTATCTGTTAGGGTTCATGAACATACAAACCCCTTTTGTAGAGTTTTAAATGCTGATGCTATATCTAAGTAATTTAATCCATCTATAGGAAAAATCTTTTAGATTTTTCTTTTGTTCTTTTATTCTTTATACTTTAGAAAATATCCGACATGAAGGAAATATTAGAATCAGAAAAACAACCTATTGAAAGAAAATAACCTTTAGGTTTCTTAGTGGAAATAGTACTTTTTATTTTTTAAATGGGAAGCCACTTCTGGGGCCGATGTATTATGCCCGATTAAGGTATTATAGTTCTGAGCCTTAGAGTAGACACTGATTTTCTGTGTTCTGTCAGCTAAATATTGGAAGATACAGCTCTATCCAGTCTGACAGACAACTATGAAAATATCTCTTAATTTTACTTTTAAAATAGACCTGTTTGCTGTGGCTGCTTTTGGCATTACATTTGTAAGACATTTTATTCCTGTTTGGTTTTCAATTCCTGATGCTTTAGCAAGTCTTCTTTGGCTGGTTGAAAACTGACCAATATAATTTGAATATTCTTTTCTTGGAATATCAGATTTATGAAAAAATGATTTATCTTTTTTTTAAAAAAGATTTTATTTACGGGAAGACAGGGAAGAAGAGAGGGAGAGAAACTTCAATATGTGGTTGCCTTTCATTTGCTCGCTCGCCGCCCCCCCCCCCCAACCTGGCCTACAACCCAGGCACATGCTCTGACTGGGAATCAAACTGCCAACCTTTTGGTTCATAGGCTGGCACTCAATCCACTTAACCACACCAGCCAGGGTGGAAAATGAGATTTTTAAAAAACCCAAAACAAAGTGAAGCATTTTTCTTAAAATGTTTGGTCTAAAAGGTTTGATATACATAAATATGGAAAAGTAAAACCTTTGGATTAATATGGACATCAGTGATAGGTACTTTGTTTCTCATCATGGTGATATTAGAGGTACTAGATACAGCCTGGAGTTGGGAGTCAGATATTTGGATTCCCTTGGCTCTGGTTACCCGAGACAGACAAATTTATTACTCAGTGACTTCTTAAGCAGAAAAAGGAATCAGGTTTAAATGAATTTATCAATTTCATGGCCAGTGTTATATACAGGAGTGGGCAAAAAATAGGTTTACAGTTGTAATACAAATAAATAATACAAGAATTAATAAATAATAATACAAGAATAAACTCTGCATTTTGCGTACTCACAACTGTCAACCTACTTTGCCCATCCCGTTATCATCTAATTCCAACTCTGGGATTAGACTTTTTTAGACTACAGTTGGTAATACGGGGTGGTGGAGAGTATCAACCTTCATTAGCATTTGTTTTAACAGCTACTTAAAGCTCAGAAGAAGGCCCAGAGAAGGGAGCACATGCTGAAACTTGAGGCCGAGAAGAAAAAACTTTGCACCGTACTTCAGGTCCAGTATGTATTGCAGAACTTGCTGCAGGAGCATGTGCAGAAAGACTTCAAAGAGGGCTTGAATGGTGCAGTGTATTTGCCTTTAAAAGAACTTGACTACCTCATTAAATTTTCAAAACTGACCTGCCCTGAAAGAAATGAAAGTCTGAGGTAAGATAATGAAAATATTTCTCCGAAATAGAACATATAACACTTCAGCTTATACAGATATAAATATTTAGTAACTAAGAAAACATTAGTTTGATTCTATGTGGAAAATGTGGACCTTCCTAGACTCTGACAGGGTTGATAGACTGTCTGGGAGGAAAGTGGATTTGAATGACTGCCTTAACATACTTCTTTATTGTAAACTGACTTAAATAATATCTGATCATCAAGTTTTAACTAATACTTTATGCAAGTATTAGCCCTAACACTAATTATGTACATTCTTAACATTTATTTTTGTAATTATCTCAGACTGTTGTATTTACCTAAGAATCTTCGCCTTTTTATTGCTGTACTTAAGTGGAGGTAAATAAAATTTAACTTGGCCAGTATCATTAAAATATTAAAGTGAGAATTATTTGGCGTTCTTGTGCTGTGAATAAATATGGAGAAACAAACCTGATGATTTAAAATATAAAACCAGCAAATTGAGGCTACTCATCTTTTCCCCCTTCCAGTTACCTATTTTTTTAAAAGATTTTATTTATTTATTTATTTTTATTTTTATTAGAGAGGGGAAGAGAAGGAGAAAGAGAAGGAGAGAAATATCAAATGTATGGTTGCCTCTCATGCACCCCATCCTGGGGACCTGGCCCGCAACCCAGGCATGTGCCCTGACTGGGAATTGAACTGGTGACCCTTTGGTTTGCAGCCTGTGCTCAATCCAGTGAGCTACACCAGTCAGGGCCAGTTATCCATTTTCTATTCTTGCTTTGATGAAATAGATAAGCTGATGAACAGATGTCTGTGTTCTTGCTTTGTTAGATGCATGTTATTTCAATGTTGTGTCTGTTGAGCCATGCTAAAGCAGAGATTCCAACTGTTATTAGGAATCTGCCTTGTATCGGGAAGACGCCTAATAAAACTTTTACCTATACATAGCCATATATATATACGTATATGTTTATGGGTTATTTGTATAGAAAGTGCTGCCCCCACAGATGTATGTACCTCTAAAGTCACTTTGTTCTGCTTCTGCTTTTCCTTATCAGTGTTGAAGACCAGATGGAGCAGTCATCCTTGTACTTTTGGGACCTTTTGGAAGGAAGTGAGAAAGCAGTGGCAGGAACGACGTGTGAGTTTTCTCCACTTTGGACTTAAGAAGTAAAGCCTACCCTTTATGTCTAGAAATTTAGAATGATATTAAGGGTTGAAACTGTCAGTCCATCAGAACTACATGTCTGTACTGTATTCATTGGAGAAATGATCTGTTTAGTTCTGTTAAAAGCAGCTGTTGTATTTGCACTGATTAAAATGGAATCTAGGGAGAGTTTTGAAGTGGAAAGTCACTGATTTGGAAAAAGAGCTAAGGTCTAGTGCTAGCTTTCACATTAGCTTGACCATTTTGGAGTTTAGTTCTTTATTCTGCATAGTTGTACCTGTTCTATAAGAATCTTAAATTCACACGTTGTTAATATCAAGACTTATCTACCAGATCTATCTAAGAAAATAAGAATGGTTTGGCTACATAGTCTATTGAAGCATTGTCTGTCGATCTGGAAATGAGCTGGATAGAGTTCTTTTGACTTCCTAAATAGATTTTTGTCCAATGACCAAATTCAAATAGATAGATATTAAGTACAGAGTTTTATGTGCCAGCATAACATAATGAAAACTCACTTGAAGATAGTGGACAGTTTTGTTAATAGTGATCGCTTCTTTTTTAAAAATACTCGAAGTATGTGTAACTAGCAAAATTTCTAAGTCCTTTCAAATTACAATCACAGAAATTTACTTTTTGGTTAGAGTGCAAAATGATGCAAATACTTTGGAAATAGGTTAGCAGTTTTTATAAAATTAAGGGTACACTTACCAAGCAATTCTAGTACCCAAGAGAACTGAAAACATATGTTCATGTGTTTGTACATGAATGTTTTTGTACCAAGTATTTGTACATGAATGTTCATACCAACTTTATTCATAAAAATCCCAAACAGAACACAGCCCAGATGTACATCAGCTGATACTTGGTAAACAAAATGTGTTATATTGGTACAGTGGAATCTACTCAGCAATAAAAAAGGAATGAAGTATTCATATACGTAACAACATGGATGAATTTCAGAATAATTATGCTGAGTGAAAGATGCCAGACAAAAAATGAGTGCATATTGTATGGTTTCAGTTATATGACATTTTAGAAAAGACATAACTCGAGTGGCAGCAGGGTCAGTGGTTGCCAGGAACGACGGGGTGGGGGGGGTCGATTACAAAAGGGACATGAAGGAACTTTTGGAGTTGATGAAAATGTTCTACGTTGTTGTTCTGGTGGAAGTTAACATGACTGTCCCATGCACTTAAAATGGATGAATTTTGTTGTTTGTAAATTATATCTCGAAGTTGATTTTTTTTTAAGTAGGTTTTTTCTAAAGATTTTATTTATTTATTTTTAGAGAAGGGGAGGAGAGAGGGAGAGAAACATCAATGTGTGGTTGCCTCTCCCATGCCCCAAACTGGGGACCTGGCCTGCAACCCAGCCATGTGCCCTGACTGGGAACCAAACCAGCGACCCTTTGGTTCACAGGCCCACACTCAATCCACTGAGCTATACCAGCCAGGACGAAGTTGATTTTCTTAAAAAAAAAAAAAAAAAAAAAAAAAAGACAAAAATCTATGACATAGTGCTCCTATGAAAGACCCAAATCAAGTAACTGCTCAACTTGGGAATTACATTTTTAGTGGATATTAAAAATAAAATAGACTTTAGGTCTGTTTATGGTTACAGTGACTTTAACATCATTTTAAGATTTCTCTTGAGCACCAAAAGGTGATGTGCCAGGAGTGACATAAAGCATAACTCAAGAGTTTAAGTCTTAATCATGGAATTTTTAAAAGTCCTTCAGAGGTTACCCATGATAGGGTTTTCTGATGGTTATGTTTGAGTAGCTTTACTTCTCTAAAGCCTTACTTACTTGGGGAAGATAGAGTAATTGTTAGTTGTGATGTCAGAGGAGCAGATGGGAGAAATGACTTTTTCTTAAGTTCAGGGAATAATATGTACTTTTGTGACATTTTTGAGTCTTCGATAAGGATCTCTGATTCTTAGTCACTTTTCAAATAGTGGAAATGGAGGCCCAGAGAATCTTAAGTGACTTGCTAAACTTTGGGATTCTGATCTTTAAAATTTATACTGATTCAGCCTGACATAAAGATGGACTGTGTGTGTTTACTTTTCATGGGACTGACCAGTTCTCTGAATCCCCTCTAATGTAGAATGTTATAATGGCACTGTAGTTAGCATAACATTATTATACTAGGATTTCTATTAATTTCCCTGACCATTTAGGTTATATGATAACTAAGTCTTAATCACTCTTTCTTAGACAAACATATGAAAGATCTGCTGTCTGAATTGCTGAACTCAGGCTATTTTGAAAGTATCCCAGTTCCAAAACATGCTCAGGAAAAAGAAGTGTTGTTGGAGGAGGAAATGCTAATAAAGTCAGAGAAGGAAGAACAACTGTTGAAGACCGAATCTGTCAGAGAGTCAGGTTTGTTGGCGATCTCTGAAATTCCGTCTAGTGGTTGCATTTTTAACACTCAGACTGAGTCAGATCACTGGGAAAGGACTGCCCTACTTCAACTTGTCCATGTCTGCCTGCGTGGGCATCTTTACTTGCTGTAGGACGAGCCTCTGTCTGGAAAACATATCTAGACGTTATTACCATGATTTACCTTCTGTTAAGAGTGAACCTTACGAGACACATTAGGTTACACTTTGTTATGAGAGTACTGTACACTGTTAAAATGAGACATTTATTGAGTTTGAATCTCTTTGTTAAACTATTAGTAGGATAATTCCATTTGAAATTGTTTAAAATGTAAGTTATAGTGGAATCAAATACTATTGTAGAAGAGTCTAAATAACCTAATGTTAACATACTGATTTGTGAAAAAACTGCCAAAATAAATATTTCCAGCAAAGGAAATGGATTTCTTAAAAATTCCACTTTTCTTGGGGGAAAATACGTTGAGTAAATGGCATGTTTGCTTTTGTTTGTTGAAGCTAGATTTATTTAAGAAATATCACTTCTAAGGTGGTAGTCCAGGAATGCTTCGGGAAGCCAGCAGCAAGATTCGAGTCAATTCTCATGTTCACTTTGTCTTAGTTCTTAACACTAAATCCAGTGCTTCAGTATCTGCACTCCCTTACTCTCCTCCCAACCTTCACCTGGCTTGTAGGAGGCCTTTAAGGGCTATTTTTCAAGCCGAGATAACTAACTTTTACCCCATGGAACTGGAGCTATAATTCCAACTTGAAAGAAGCTGTGTTTGTGGCTAAGAGGAGACAGTCTTACTTTCAATCAGGATTGAGTTTTTAACTTCAACTTGACTTTAGAGAGTATCTTGTATGAGGAGAGCTGTTAGCTTCAACTAGCCTTTGGACCATGAGCTTTTCACCAACAAGCAATTAGTGAGAATTTTTCTTTCTATGAATGTACTCAATTTTACTATCCTTTTTCTATAACTCTTCTGAAACATGTTGCTAGAATGAATTAATTATAATCACTTCGAGAACTCAGAATTTACCCAGTATTTATTCAAGATTTCTTTTATCTTCCCAGAGTCTCTTGTGGAACTTACACATCCAGAGATACAACCACAAGAGGTAAGGCACTGAAAGGTAATTTACGGAGTTTGGTTATTGAGCGTTTGTATCGTGTTGTGGTTGGGAGTTAATGCTGTGGAACTAGGCTGCTTAAGCTTGAATCCTGGCTCTGCAGCTTACTAGCTTAGTGACTTTGGGCAAGATGCCTGTGTCTGTTATCCTCATGTGTAAGGTGGGGTAATAGGAACCCTTGCCTCATGTGGTTACCGAGAAGATTAAAGGAGTCAGCTTGACTTCTAAATCACTTAGAAGCTGTTGTTGTTGTTTTGGGCCCTTGTGTTAGCATTTAAAAATGGGTAGACTTTTGCTGTCTCCAAAATTTACTCAGATTAGTAACAGAAGAGGGTATTTGTTCCCAAGTGACATTGAAATTCCTAAAAGCTGAAAGGAATGAGAGAGGCAGAATTGTAGTATTGATTGATATGTAATGGAAATAAAGAAACTCTGGTAATTCAGGAAACGTAAGGCTTAAGTTTAAACAGTGCAATTTGGTGCAGTCAGATTGCCCTCTGCCTTAATGTTTAAGGGTGTCAGGTGAGCAGTCAGACACACAAACTGTGATACTGTGGAAGCAGCGATCCGTGTTTGACTCACGACCACTAAGAACTGCACGTCGTGGTGCCACATTTACTCGAGTCAGGCGGTTTTACCAAGGTTATTCCCATGCTGCCAGTCAGATATAGATTGCTGTTTTTCAAATATCAAAGTTTGTATTTCTGTTAATTGAGGGAAAAGGAACAGACAAAAAAAAGTAGGACAGTCTTTTCAAGTAGAATAAGGACAGACATTTCCCGTTAGCACAGTGATACAGACCAGTGGATACAGGAATACTGAGAGGGAGTTCACTGTTCCCCTCAAGGTCTGCTATAAATTCTGTGACTCAGCACATTTTCCCCTCTGGCCTAGTTTCTTAACAGACGCTACATAACAGAAGTAGATTATTCAAGCAAGCAGGATGAAGAGCAGTCTTGGGAAGCAGGTTATGCTAGAAAACCAAATCTCCCCAAATGTTGGGATGTGCTTACTGAACGAGATGGTGAGGAGAAGAAACAGGAACCCTTTAAGTCCTGGGAGTCATCTGTTAAGCACCAGGAGCTAGCAAAGCCTGCAGTTTCCATAGAACAGAGGAAACAAGAGTTTGCAAGTCTTAGGTCCACTTTGCAGGAAGAACAGAAGAAGCAGGATGTCTCTAAACCCAAGCTAACTCCTAGCCAGTGGAAGCAAGAAACTCCTAAATCCAAAGCAGGAAATGCTCAAGAGGAACAGAAGAAGCAGGAGACACCAAAGCCTTGGCCAGTTCAGCTACAGAAAGAACAGGATCCAAAGAAGCAAACTGCGAAGTCTTGGGTGCCTTCTGTGCGGAGTGAACAGGACATCAGCAAGTCATGGACCACTCCCATGTGTGCAGAACAGGATTCAAGACAGCCAGAGACTCCTAATTCCTGGGAAAATGATGCTGAGAATCAAAAACACCCTTTAACACCACCACCACCACAGATTTCCCCACAGTCCTGGGGGGTAGCTTCGGGAAGCCTCATACCAAATGGCCAGCTCCTGCCTGGGAAGTTTAATGCAGAACCCAAAGATGTGAGTTGATCTATAACAATTTGGTTCTGGCAATGTAGACATAAATGAGGTACGATGATGATAACATTTTAGTTTTCTTTAAAAAAAATCAACAAAACTTGTGTTAAATTAATGTACACAGTACTTCACTTAATTATTTAATGTGTAATTTATTTTTCCCTTGAAAACTGGAAGTAGACCTAGCCCATCTGTTGAACCTAGCCTGAGGTGAAATTTCCACAATGAGAAGATGCCGTTTTAATGCCGGAAATTTAATGATGTGATATAACATCAGAATAGTGGGTAGTTGAAACAAGCCCATAATGTGAACAAGTGAGAAATGTAAATGCCTGTCACAGGGTGGGAGACTTGTTATACTGTATTTTATTTATTTTCCACCTGGCACATGGGTGGCTTTTTCTGACAGAAGTTACACTTTTTTGTGTTCTCTTCTTTTTCGCTCATTTGTAGTCACTCAGATTAGCCTGTACTCTTTGAAGAAGGTATGTGATGGTTGCAGATATTCCAGTAGCTGTAGAACAGTCTGAATTAGTTTTCCATTTCTGTTTGAAAATAAGAATTTTCAGGAGATGGAAACTATATGCATTAAATATTCTGGAATTAGCCCAGGCTGGTGTGGCTCAGTGGATTGAATGCTGGCCTGTGAATCAAAGACTTGACGATTTGATTCTTGGTCAGGGCACATGCCTGGGTTGCAGGCCAGGTTCCCGGTTGGGGCTGAGTGAGAGATAACTGATGGCCATTGTATCTCTTGAACATTGATGTTTCTCTCCCTCTCTTTCTCCCTTCCTTCCCCTCTTTCTAAAAATAAATAAAAATCTTAAAAAAAACTTAAATATTCTGGAATTAGGTTTTAAGATTTTTAAATATAAGGCCTCATTCTGTAAATGATAACCTATTTCAGGAAGATAAACAGGCTTATAATGAATAATCCTTGGATACAATGCTAGTTAGTGTTACCTTTTTATTAAATTATAATTTACATACCACTATTTAAATGCAAACTTGGAACTACCTTGTTTGCTGAGAAATGTGAACTTTTTATATTCCCAGTGTTCTTCATCTCTAGTAGTGTTCCTTGCACTTGTGTGCCCTTTTAGCCAAAAATTTTCTGATAAACCTTTGGTCCTCTAATGGTGTGAGAAACGTTTTGCTTGGGAAAATGGAAGCATCACATTTTATAAATAAATTACCCCTACCTCCATTCTGCCTGAGAAGAGAATTTTAGAGTTACTTGTCTCCTTTTGCTCTCCTTTCTTCCTTTTTTTCTTCAAGTACTAATAGTAATTTTAACTTCTTCCTAACCCTGCAGGAGATCGATAGCTTTATTTCATTAACCATGTATCACATACAGTAATTGTAATATGTCAACCATTTTGAGAAACTTGTATTTGAAAACCTAGTTTTATACCTCAGTAAAGCTGTTTAAAAAACCAACATAAAATTCTACTGAGCGTAGCAATGCTGAGCCTTTACCATTTCAGAATATTGATACCATGCTATTTGCTGAATGAAATCAGAGGTGTTCAGTTGAAAAGGTCAGAACTCACTTAATATGCTTTTATGGTACACACAGCATTGTACTGAAGTTGCAAGGTCTCTCAGTGACTGAGAGGACACTTCTGTGTATAATACAGTATTTGTCTCTGTATCTGGCAATCTCAGCTGTCTAGAACATGAGTAAGGACAGTCAAGGGCAAAATAGAGTTCAAAGACAAAAGACTAGATAACATGAAGTTAAACATTAACGCTCATACTTTTCTCCTAAAAGAGCTTTTCATTTGTACACTTAGGGTCTATTAACTCTTATTTTATATGATACTTTGACAAGTTAACTGTGTGACTTCCGAATCAATTAGAGGTTGGAAAAGCCGAATCAATTAGAGGTTGGAAAAGCGGTGCTGACGGGGAAGCATGCTGCTAGCTGTAAGAAGTAAACATTTGGTCTAATTCAGGGTGTGCAGCAATCTGAAGCAATTTAGCGTGAGGGCTAACCACCTTATAAATACCAATAGCCCCTCAAAGCATGTTTACGTTATAACAAAATATAACAATGTATTTCGTCAATTCTAGGATGTATATGTAACATTTTTACATCTTTTTTTAAAAAAGCATGTGCCCTAGACTGCGAATTGAAGTGGCGACCCTTTGGTTCATAGGCAGGCACTCAGTCCGCTGAGCCACACCAGCCAGGGCTACATTTTTGCATCTTAATGTTTCTGCAATCAGATGTATCTTAGAAATAGAATGTATATTCAATGCAGTAGTAATAATTATTTCCCTAGGAAAAATAAATTATTGGTGTGTCTTATAGTTAGTTTCTTCTTATCCTAGAAGATGTAAGGTAACTGATGTTCCTAATGAAAGAACTTCCTATCAGGGAAGGCCTGTTATTTTAGGTCTTAAAAAAAGAGGGTGTTCTAGGAAGTTACTCATTAAAGTTGTTCTGAGGTGGGAAAAATGTTTGAAGTTTGATTAGATCATTTAGAAAATGCATTTGTGTGGAAATATTTTACCTGAGATAAATCTAATAAATGAGCATTGCTCTGTGTTTTGATTTCATTTAGATGTAACAATAGACTAAGTTTCCTGAATTAGGTTTATTGAATTTGAATTTTACTCTTAATGTATTTTTGGTTTGTCTCGTAGGTGCCTAAGCCTATGCATCCACCTGTAGGTTCTTCTTCTACCCTTCCAAAGGATCCAATATTGAGGAAAGAAAAACTGCAGGATCTGATGACCCAAATTCAAGGAACCTGTAACTTTATGCAAGTATGAGTCATTATTAAACAAATCTTAAGTGCAACTTCTGGAGCTGCTCACTTCTGATCTGAAGCATTATGAGGAAGTTGTTCAGAACATAGGTTCTGGTCCAGAATGAGTACGAATCCTGGCTCTGCCACTTCCGAACTCTGAGAGTGTCTATAAGTTACTTAACTCTCTGCCTCAGTTTCTTTTAAACATGAGGATAATAGTTTCTATTCCTGTTTGTTGTAATAAAAATAATCAAAGACATAAAAAGCTTAAAGTGCTCAAATACTAGTACTGCTGTTGATCATCAGTAGTTTCCACTCAGATTGTGAGAACCTACTCTATGCCTGGTGTGCTGGTAGGTGCCATTGTGCTGATAAAATCATAACATGTTATTGCCTTTAAGGAGTTTATATTCCAATTGTGTAAGATCATGAACTTGTGTTAAGTCAGTAGTTAAATGTTAAATTGTGTTATACAGACTCTCACAGAATTCCAGAATACTGTGATATTACTGAGGGATGAAGTAGACAAATAAGATTTTCTTGTGTAGTAAAAAGATCTTGAGCTTTAGAATTAGACCCATGGTTAAATCTCACTTCTACCAATTTACCAGCTGTAGAATCTATGGCAAGTTATTTAGCTTCTAACCCTCTACTTATTTGTAAAATGAGGGAATTGCTTATCCTTTCAGATCATCTGAAGATAAATAAAAGAACTAAAATGGTTACTACAAGTGTGTAACTTAAGAACTCAGAATGTTGGAAACATTTCCGGGAGAACCAAGACAGGCAGGTGACAGAAGAGAATAGCTTCTCATCATGAAAGTACTTAGTAGCATGGGCTAGTTTGTGGTTGAGATAAAATTAGACCCTCATTGTTTGGAGTATAATAAAAATGAGGGCTTGGTTTGTACTAGGATTAATGCCTTTGTTTAAGACCTTAAGTCAGGAAAAAAGTTTTCTTTTCCAAGGTAAGCCTTAGAATTACTATTATGGTTTTACAACTTGACACAGTCTTAAAGTTTGACAGTTATATTAGTTGAAAATTTTAACTCTTAATTTCTGCTTCTGTAAAGACTTAAGTTATTAATCTTTTGAGATAGCAATTAGCTAGATTCCTGTAGCTAATAAGGTATGGACAACATCATGAATAACTTAATAGTAATAGTTTTTAAATTAATAAACTTTGCTTCTATTAATTATTAAAAATTTGCCTTTAGGAATCTATTCTGGATTTTGACAAACCTTCAAGTGCAATTCCATTGTCACAGCCGCCTTCAGCTACTCCAGGTAGCCCAGTAGGTAGGTAGTCTTCCTTAAGACTTGGAACAAACAGCTACAGGGGTAACTATCATTTCTTTTACAAATAATTTTACTCTAGACATCATAAGGGTTAAACTGTGTCTGTGTGTTAATTTATTCTAAGTGCATCCATATGTTATCAGTTATATATGGGTGAATTCCCTTTAGGATATTACCACATTTAACTGACCTGTTTGCATTTTAGAGAAAGTCTCCAGATGGGTGAACAGAAATGCAGAATAGCTGTTTTGGCAATTTTTTATGTTCTTGTAGTGAATTCTGCCTGGAACTTGCTTGACTCCATTTGACTTTATAAATCTAGTGTTGAGTCTTTTAGATTCTGATTATAAGTGAAACTACCTCAGTGATATTTAGTGTACTGAGTACTATACTAATTAATGATGGAGCCTAGACTTGAATCTAGTCTGATGCTTCAAACTTAAGATCTTTTTGCTCTACACTAGTTTACCTTGGGAGAAGGGTAGTATAATCAAACACATGGTTCAGCTGTACTAAGAAGTATCCACCAACTAGATTATACAGTCATTCCTGGGTGAAGTAAGGAATAGAGTAATTAACAAAAGTGATGGATATTAACAAGATAAAGCCAAACTGAAACTATGTAACTGAAAAGTAGATTAACATACATCATCAAAGAGGAAAAAAAACCTCAAGAGACAGATGACCCAGCTAAGGTTTACTTTGAAACTTGAAACTTACATGTATCAATTAGTAAGATCATGAAAGCTCAAATTTTATTTTCGGATTACTATTACCTGTTATTTTTAAAGTCGTATTTGTGTTCTTTTGGAAGGCTTGAAATGCTGCTTTTGCCCATTTAACCTTAAAATGTCGTGTATTACAGATGTAATTAGGGTCCTGTTCTACAGTCCTCTCAGACTCTTTGTAGAGTTCTAATAGAAAATTTATGATGGATTTGAGACCTAGTTTTTTTTTAGCTACTGCTTTTTTCCCCCTATGAAGTATAAACTTCAGTTTCCGTCCAGTTGATAAGCATAAACTTATCATAAACTTTTCTCCTCTCTCAGTAGTTTACTATTGATTTCATTCTCTGCAGCATCTACAGAACAAAATCTATCCAGTCAAAGTGATTTTCTTCAAGAGCCTGTACAGGTAACTTCTCCAAATCAATCTTTCATTTACTCTTCTTAGCTATTCAGGGAAGAAACTCTTGCTTTGTTAAGAACGATCAGACTTAGTGATTCTAATATACATGTCTAGTTTTTTAGATTAAGTACAGTCAGTCCTCAGAAGATTCCCTAATGACCATGGGAAAGACATAGGTTATGATAGAGAAAGCTAGTTGATTTAGTAAGGAAAGAGCAACCTGAAGAATTCAGAGGAACCTTGTCTGGGAATCTTACTTTGCTACTGAGCTACCTAACTGACCTAATACTAAAGGGTCTAAAAAAAAGAAACTAATTTTTTTAAGCTCATGGTTAGCCAGTTGTTCCCCTCCCTGCACCGCCCTCACACACAGCGGTTAACATTCTGAGGAACTAATTTTCACAGAACACACTTAGAGATAAAAAGGGACCAGATCATTGGGATCTGTATGTGCCACATTGCATTTAAGTCAGTAGTAAGTTCAAGGTTCGTTTTCTGGTTATTCTTTTTAAAAAAATTTCTCTGGATTCCTCTGAAAGCATTATTGGCAATTTTCTTGATAGTAGCTGCTTTGACAGTAGGTTAAATATTTTGACAGGTGGGTTGATAGTTGTCTTCCAAAAACTTCTGAGTAAATACCATTTGTTTTCAGTGGTTTATATTTAGTTTGATAAGGTGGGGCTCAATTTTCAAAAATGTATTTGTTGAACATGTTCTCTTAGCCTGGGCATTGCTGAATCTAAAGAGCTCCATTTTATCTGTTTTAGCTAATAGGGTTCTGCGTAAAGCCTTTAATTGAAAAATTAATTTTTTTTTAAAGCCACTGGTCTAGTTTAGTAGTTCTGGTCTGTAACATGTTTATTCATCAGTACTTAAAATGACCTTCAGCTGGTGCAAAGAGCAATAATTTGGAGTCAGGAACTGCCGTAATTTCTAAATATTTAACAAATACTAAGTATTGTCTTTATCTTTTTGTTAAGTGAACCTTTTAATTAAAATTCAAGTCTTTTATTTTTTTGATCTATTTTTTTATTTTAATTTATTTTTTTCCAGTATTTACTAGTGGGGAATGAGAGGGAAAGTGGAGCCAACCAGGGGAGGTTGGGACTCTAAAAATTCAAGTCTTTGAAAGCTTAACTATCAAGTGGCCTGAATCGCCTTAACTTAGCATCTGTGAATCTTGCATTGGCTAGAGATTTGTTATGTCCTCACAACAGCCAGTCCCACTTATTTAGGGCAGTTGTCTGTGGGAGGGATAGGAGAAAGGCCACGTCTTAGAAACAATCAGTCTCTTAATAGTTCTAGTGTTTTGGTTAGATCTACGGTAAATTGTGCCTATTTATTTAGTTATGTAAAATGTTCTGAAGGATATCAAGATTTTTTCTCCATAAGGCCTTTTAAAAATTGGCCCCTATCTCCTTCCCAAGGAGTGTTATATCCTGATGACCCACCTGGAAGGATGACCCTTCACTGGAACATAACTGGTTTGATATCGGTTACTATTAATTAGTAACTTGGGCTTACTACTTGGGCTTCTGAGAACCACATCAAAGTATTTAGATAAAAGGAGTGGATTCACTGATACTTCAGACTTTGTGATTGCTAGATTTTTATGGGTCATTCTTTTATATCTAATACTGGTTGTACCATAGACTTCCTAGCCTCTCTCTTAGGTTTCTCCCCACCAACCACCCAGCCCTTAGTTTTTTATTGGTCATAGTTGTCACCGTCTTAATTCCTACTCTTTTTCACAATTTTATTTTATAAATATTATTAGCATTAGCTTTAATTTTTTTCTGCCTACCTCTTTAAAACACTGAGACTGCTCAGAGTAAAAGCATAGTTGCTATGATCCCTGGCAGAGCTGTGCCTAGAGTGTTCCGTGTGCCCTGAGCTCACCTTCCGGTGAACTGCTGTTGAGTGCCAGATTGAAAATCTAGCCCTAGGCTTCCAGGGCCAAGAATCTTGATAAATGAAGATGGGATTAGATGTGTAGTTTCGTTGACCAGGCCTGGAAAGAGGCAGCGTAGCTGACTGGTTGGGTTTGAATCTCAGCCCTGCCACTTAATTTAGAGTGATTAATTTCTTACTCTCTTTGCCACTGCCTCATTGTCAGTAAAATGGGCATAGTAGTACCTGTACCTACCTCACAGGCTTATTGTTGGATGAAATATGTTAGTATGTGTAAAGTATTTAGCATAGTGTTTGCTTTAGTGCAAGGATGTCAAGTTCATTTTCACTGGGGGCCACATCAGCCTCATGGTTGCTTTCAAAGGGCTGAATGTAATTTTAGGACCGTATAAATGTAACTAGTCCTTAACTGTTAAGCAAGAGCTCGGCACTGCTGCCGGGTAGAAACAAGCTGCTGGACCGGATAAAACAAGGTGGAGGGCCAGATTTGGCCTGTGGGCCTTGTGTTTGCCACCTGTGCTCTAGTGAGTGCTCAATGAGAGTAAGATTAGGAAGCTCAAGGCCCAAGAAATACAAAGTGAACAAAATGTGCTTTTTAAAAAAAAGTATTTATTTATTTTTAGAGAGAGGGGAAAGGAGGGAGTAAGATAGGGAGAGAGATATCAATGTGGGAGAGATACATCGATCATCAGTTGCCTCTTGCACACTCACAGTCCGGGTTCTGGCCTGCAACCCAGGCATGTGCCCTGACTGGGAATCGAACCAGTGACCTTTTAGTTCACAGGGTGACACTCAATCCACTGAGCCACACCAGTGAGGGCAAAATGTGCTTTTTACAATGCTTTATATCTTCCTGTGTCCAGGCTGCTGCTTCTCCAGTTACTTGTAGCTCGAATGCTTGCTTGGCTGCCGATCAGCCTTTGGGACCTGAAACAGAGTTTTTGACCTCAGAGACTCCTGAGGTAATGAGGCCAATTGTCGAAATTTCTTTTCTGTCTTAAAGAATAACAGAACCAGCTTATTTTGTGATTTACAGGCATGATCAGCTGAATGATTTAACATTTATTTATACTGTACTAATGTGTTGCTTTCTGTAGATGTTGTGGTCCTGGAACTTACATAGGTAACTTTATTGTGACTTTACTATGTAAGTAGACTTGTCAGAGTATTGCTTTCTTGGATACAATAAATATGTCCAAATTGCTAATGTCAAAAAAGATGCAAAGTTCTAGGTAGGATGAGGTATAAAGTTTTTCCACTATATTTACGTTGAAGGAATCAGAAGAAAAATCTTATTCATGTAACTGTGAAGAGTCAGTAATTTTATAGTGTTACTATTAGCACTTACTCAGTTGGAAGGATTTATACTCTTTTTAGCTAATTTTGTCCAAAGCATGTTATAGTCTTTGTGCTTTTCAAATCTAAAGTGATAGTTTTTGCTAATAAGTTTGAGTAAATCCTTGAGATAGAAATAGGAAGCTAGGATGATTTTTGTGGGGGTGGGGGTGATTAATAAAGGAACTCCTAGGTTTTATTTTTTTTGTTAATTGTTATATAAGAAATGTATTTATTATAGAATATAAAAATATAGATGGACATTAGTTTTAATGGTACTGAGCTGGTGTAAATTGAAATTACTCAGTTCCTCATTTTAAGAAGGGGAAGTATTTGTTACCAAGTGAATCATGGTTGTCTGCTTCATAATCTTACTGGGATTGAATTTCGTTATTTTCTTAAGCCTTTGGATTTATAGTCTGTTAAATCAAGGATATTATTCTTTTAGATAAGGATTATTTAAATTAGATAAAGCTTGGTTCTCTTTCTTGGGCAGCTGACATAGTCCACTACTAAGATTTTAAAATAGGGGAAAATTAACAGTGACTAAGGAACTAACTCAAGGTGTATCTAAAGCCTAATTCTACTGTATAAATTTGGAATCCTATTAGATTCTTAACCTAGTGGGAAATACCATTTCAGGGTTTGAAAAAGGACTAGATACTCATAAAAAGTTCAGTGCCTCGTCTGTTAGACTGGTCGTTAGTAAGACTCTTCCACTTAGTCAGCAAGCTGTGTAAAGCAAACGCTTGTGTGCGTCCTCAGCAGATGCGATTTGAAATTGTAAGCAAAAGCTGTTCTTTTGCATTCCTGTGTCCAATTGTCATCCTATAGAACTTGCTGACTGATGCTAGTCTGGGGTTTAGTGTACGTTAACTGCTTGCTGTATGGTAGGTGATTGGCTGATGTTGCACTTTTCCTCCCCAGGCAGCAGTTCCTCCATGCAAGCAACCCTCTTCACTGGCTTCTCCAAACCCTTCCCTGTCAAAGGGCCCTGAACAGGGCTTCCAGTCACCTCCAGCGAGTAGTAGTTCAGTAACTATTGGCACAGCACCCTTTCAAGCCATGCAGACGGTGAGTATGAAATATGAAGGATGATTGCAGTTCATTGTTAAAAAGTCATTGTTTCTCTCACATCTGTTTTTAGGTACTACGTGAGTAAATTTTCCATTTCATTACTCTCATTTGGGCTGGTAGAATTTACATTTGTCCAATGGAAATGTTGTCTGTGGTATTAAAGCCAATGTGTCAAGAATTTTGAATAGGTATTTATCAGAGGATTTTCCCCTTTGCAAAAGTTAGTAGCAGGGAAAGCTGAGGACTCCTATTAAACAGATGAACTGTGTGGTGAGAAACATAATTTTGTAGGAATATCTTAATAATACTAACCATTTCTAATGTCACACTAGTGATGATCCATAGCATCAATATCTGGACCTAGAGAACATATACCCTGGTGTTCTATCATAGTTGAAATTTTCAATTGATTCCATCTTGACCTCATGCGGGTCTTAGAGAATTGTTCAGATTTGTGTGCTATTTTAGGTTACATAAATTACAAATTGTAGTTTGAAAATTTTATGGTAATATTACAACTAGGATTGTATGTTTATTCTCTAAAGACAAAGTAGTATAAAAAAAGTTCTTTAGGAAAAACCAGAAAGTCTTAGCCAATAAGTACCTTTCCTGATAGAGCTTAAATGTCCCACTACTGGTACTTCTGAGTTTCCGTGGAGTGGCACTGGGACACAAGGGGACAGGTTTTGGTCTGAATTCAGGTGTCCGCATTCACTAATCTTATTACTTCCTGCTTGCCCAGGTAGAACAACTTAGTTCCTTTGCTTTCCCTCTTTCCCTGTCAGTCCATCCCGCCCAGTATTGCCACATTGGTTTTACTAACTTTTTCCTATTCCCAATTAGATGCAAATAGTGGTCCATTACAGAATGAAACTGAAAGTCCTTTGCCTGACACCCAATAACTTCCAAAGTCTAGTATAACCCGTCAGACCAGTCTCCTCTGCTTGCCTTGTACATTCTTGTCACATTACTTTTATTGCTCATGCCAGTCGGTCCTTTCCATGTGTTTGAAGTCTGTCCAGTATGAATTGGTGTATGTTTGTTCATTTGCTCGTTCATTCGTTCATTCATTCATTCATTAAGAAAACGGGTAGTTATGGAGCCAGGCACTGTTTGTAAGTTACTGGTGTTGTAACAGTGAAAAAGAAACAAATCTTTGTGCTAAAAAATTTGTTTTTTTAATGGAGGTTGGGGCTACAGAGTTGTGTGTTGTGAAGAAAACTGGAGGAGGAGGAGTCTGGATAGACCATTGCCTGCCACATGAAAGATACTCCGTAAATTGCAGATTTTCCATTCATCTTCAGTTTTGAAAGAGTACCTTTTTTTCTATATAGCCTTCATTCTCAGTGAACATTGTTATGATAGCATAGTAGCAGGAAGATTAACTTTTGTACTTGGATTTTATTCTATCAGAAATCAAATAGAATTTTTTTACTATGATAAAATATGCATAACATAAAATTTACTTACTGTTTTAACCCTTTTTAAGTATATAATTCAGTGGCATTAAGTACATCCACAGTGTTGTATAACCATCACCACTATTTCCAGAATATTTTCATCATCCAAACAAAGTCTGTACCCTTCCAACAATAACTTCTTTATCCTCCCACCTCCAAGCCCCTGGTAACCCTCTATTCCACTTTCTGTCGCTCTGAATTTGCCCATTCTAGGCACCTCACATAAGTAGAATCACAATATTTGTCCTTTTATATCTGGCTTATTTCACTTACTATAGTATTTTCGAGGTTCATCTATGCGTAGCATGGATCAGAATTTCTGTTTTATGACTAAATAATATTCCATTGTATGTATAGACCACAGTTTGTTTATGCATTCAAATGCTGATGGGCACTTGGGTTGTTCCCACCTTTTGGCTATTACGAATAGTGCTGCTGTGAACATTGGTGTCCAAATATCTACTTGAATCTCAGCTTTCCATTTTTTTGGGTATATAACTAGAACTGGAACTTCTGGATAATATGATAGATAATTTTATGTTTAGGTTTTTGAAGAACCACCATACTGTTTTCTGCAGTGGCTGCACCATTTTACATTTCTGTCAGCAACGTATGAGGGTTCCAGTTTGACCACAACCTTGCTAATGCTTGTTATTTTTTAAAAACATCTCAATGGGTATGATGAAGTAGTATCTCAGTGTAGTTTTAATTTCTATTTCTGTAATAACTAATGATGATGAATATCTTTTTATGTGCATATTGACTATCTATTTTCTTTGGAGAAACATTTATTCAAGTCCTTTGCCCATTAAATACAAGTTATTGAATGCCGCTGAGTTTTGCTGGATGTCACCTTTATTTTCTATGAAACTTCACAAATGACTCAGCATACTCTTGTCTTTTAAGGTATTTAATGTTAATGCACCTCTGCCTCCAAGGAAAGAACAAGAAATAAAAGAACCCTCCTATTCACCTGGCTACAATCAGAGTTTTACTTCAGCGAGTACACAGACACCACTCCAGTGCCAACTGCCCGCTATACATGTAGAACAAGCTGTTCTTTCTCAAGAGACTGGTAAGATCTTTGTACATGGTATTTTGAAGACTTAGATGACAGCTAATTGAACAGAAAGCAACTCTGTAGTGACACTTCAGTGGTTCTTTCCTGAGTAGTAAGCATTATCTCTTTACATATTCAAGTGTTGACAAATAATCCCTTTTCCTCTCTTAAATTCACCATTTTAACTTTTGTAGATGTGAAACCTCGATGGTTGACTTACAGACTTACATTTTTAAATCTGAATGCTTTGATTGCCATAGACAGTGATAAAGTTAGATAAAACATTGTCCAGCTGCTTTTATGAAGTTTTGGAAACCATACTGTTAACTCTTGTAGCATAGACAGTTGCCTTGGCCTTTTTTCCCCCTTATGCTTAATCAATGCTTAATCCATAAAAGCAATGATTAATGTGACAATATAAATTAGTATGCTTATTCCACTGTTTGCTTAGAGATGAGAGATTACTTTTTTCCTTCATGCTACTCTAAATCATGAATAAGCCCTGGCTGGTGTGGCTCAGTGGACTGAGCACTGCCCTGTGAACCAATGGGTTATCAGTTTGATTCCCAGCCAGGGCACATGCCTGGGTTGTGGGCTAGGTCCCCAGTTGGGGGCCTGCGAGAGGCAACCGATTGATGTTTCTCTTTCTTATTAATGTTTCTCTCTCTGTCTTTCTCCCCACTTTCCCTCTCAAAATAAATAAAATCTTTAAAAACAGAAAATTTTTTAATTTCTTAAAAAAAGCAACTTTGTAGTTATTTCCTAATTTAAGCAGCACTTGTAGATTTTTAGTGCTGGTATTTTAGACTCCCATTGAGTTTTCTAAAACTTAAATTTTGAGCAAATGAATTGTGCATTCTGGGTACTTGATTAATCACAAGAGGTAGTACATGTAACTCCCTGGACTTAGCCACAAATGACCTCATTCTGTTCTCACCTGTACTGTGAAAGCGTAGAGCAGGTAGTTTACTTAAAGGATACTTTTGTCGTAGGCCTTCTCATTTACAGTAGTAGTGAAAATTGATTTTCTTTTCCTCTTTCATTTGGAATATGTAGCCTTTTTTTTCTTTAATTGTGGGTGGATATATAATATATACATCTCCTAAAGTTTGTCATTGTAATTAACCATTTTTTAAGTATCCAGTTCTGTGGCATGAAGTACATTCAGACTGTTGTGCGGCCATCACCATCACTCATCTCTGGGACTTCATCTTCTCCACCTGAAACCCTGTACCCATATACCAGCGACGCCCCCTCCCCTATCCCTCCAAACCCTGCACCCACCACCCCACTCTGTCTCTGTGAACCTGACTGCTCTGGGCGCTTCCCTCATGCAGGTGCCCGCACAACGCTCGTCCTTTTGTGACTGGCCTCTTCACTCAGCATAACGTCTTCAAGGCTCCTCCATGTTGCAGCGCATGTCAGAATTTCTTTTTTAAGGGGCTGAATAATGTTCTATTTAAATATACAGGGTGGGGTAAAAGTAAGTTTACAGTTGTATGTGAAACAGTTTATTCTTGTGTTATTAGTTATTGATCATTGTCTTATTTTTCCATACAAACAATTGTGAATGTACTTTTGCCCCACCCCGTATGTGTAGACCGGCCTCTCCCTATTCGTACACATATAGCACCTATTTATTTTTTTAAGGGAGAAAATTATATTGACGTTTTTAATATAAAGTGACTTTTAAGTATAAAGAATATTGAATGTTTATTGCAATTTAACCCTTGGACTTTAAAACTGTTTCCTTAAGCAGCAAATTATCCTGATGGAACTATTCAAGTAAGCAATGGTAGCCTTGCCTTTTACCCAGCACAGACGAATTTATTTCCCAGACCCTCTCAACCATTTGGCAATACCCGGGGATCTGTTAGAGGATGTACTCGTGGTGGGAGACTACTAACCAGTACGTATCGGTCCCCTGGCAGTTACAAAGGTATGCTCTGAATAAAATTTAACTATACTGAATTATTTTGTATATTTACTTGCTCAAACTGTTTTTCCTTTACCTATTTCTTTTAGTAGTTGTCATTTATAATAAAGGTGTCCCTATTTCTGCAAAATACAGTAGTATTTCTAATATACCTACTTTCTATAGCAGAGGAAATCTTTATATGAAAAGCAGATACATCCTGTTACTTACTAAAGTGAAAGGTTGAGCGTCTTTTGCGGGGTGGGGTGGAGGGAATGAATTTTGGTTTACATATTTGAATAATTTGTTCTTTTTGTTAATTGACTTGATTGCTCAAAATGTGTCATAGACAATGCCTATTTTCTAGTTATTTGTCTATCAGAGTATGCCACAGATAAAAACATAAGCTTTGAGACTACAGCAATGATATTCTTTTTAGTTTTAAATATGGTCCCAAGTATCCCAGTCATTGTGTGGTATTAGCAAAGTACTCTACACACAAGCCTTATCCCAACCCCTCTTACCCTACACCCTTTCCCACCCTACCTGCAATCCAGCAGTAGTAAATTTCTACAGTTGGCTTATTTGAAGTCAGCAGTATTTTGTAAATAGGTGTCTTATTGTGGAAGCAATGTTAATAGACTTTGCTTAAAGAAGGCACAAATCTAATGTTGGCATATAGGATCAATGTAACTTTTAAATTGGTATACAATTAGACTATTTAAAAGTTTGGGATAATTTTGTTCATAATTTTATGTGAGTTGTTTATTTATTAGGTTTTGATGCTTATAGAGGACCTCCTTCAGTTTCCAATGGAAATTATAGCCAGCTACAATTCCAAGCGAGAGAATACCCTGGAACACCTTATTCCCAAAGGGTAAGAGTAGTTGCCGTAGTTGAATAGCAGTACGGTTGTTGATGTTATGCTGGTGTTTTGTATAAGACACTCTTAGTTTTACTTGTAAAAACTGTGAAGAGTTGAGCTAGAAGCATTTCTGGTAACCCACGGAGGATAAACGACAACTTAGAAGATCTAAAGGACTTTAATAATCATGTTGTTTGTATTCACTTATTTACCCCTCCACCCTGTAAGAGAAAATGGGATTCAGAAACAAGTTAAATAGCTTGTCTGAGGTCACTTGGCAAGTAAACAGTCAGACTGAGATTAGAATGCACGTCTCTTAGCTCCAATGGCCATGTTGTTAACTTCACTGTGCTGCCTTAAAGTTCACTTTTCCAGATAACAAGTATAGCGAAATCCTTTTTGTATAAATTTATTTTTTAATTCTGAGTTGAATAACGCAGGAGATTTTCTTTACTACAAATGATAAAACTTTGATAGGAGGATGTTAGATATTCCACTTTAATAAACCTTGGGAACTCCCTGTCTATGAAAATATAGACTACATCAACATTTTCAGTTTTATAAACCTTTAAGTATGGTGTTACACTGAGTTCTGTTGAAAATACATGAAGTGCCTTTACTGGAAGAGCTTACACTTATGTGAGGAAGATGGGTGTCTGTGCAAAGGCAGTATTGAAAGGAGGTGGAGAACATACCAAGTGACCTAATGTCTTGAGTTTGACCTGATTTCACCACTTCCCCTGTTACGTGACCACAGGCAGGTTACTCAAACATTCTGAGCTCTAGTGCATCTAGTTTGTCTGTTTCAATTACTCAGCCTACTCTGTTGTGAGAATCACTCTAGGAAATATTCTGAAGGTTAAATGAACGAATGCATACCACAGTGTGGGTGTATCGAACATTCACACATGAGCTGTTGATTCTCAGGTACTGTGTGTGAAGGGGAGTGCATTGATTAATGTAGACTTCAGTAATGAACCTATCTGTTCTTAACACCAATATTCTGTTATTTTTGCTCACTGCTTTAAATTTCTGCCCAAGGAAACAATATTAGTAACAGCAGTTGCTATTGGAAAAAGGACTAGGAGTCTGGGTGGGAGACTTAATTATTATATTCATTGTATACCTTCGTGTATTGTTTCAATTTTTTATTACATGTATTAATCAACACTACTAAGTATTCTTTTCATGGTTTGTATGGAGGCAGACTTTTAACAAACTTTGGAGGCAGTTTGAAATGTTGCTCCTTCAACACATTTTCTTGAAGCTAATAGATTACATTTCCAGGGACTAATACAGTTATGCAATGTAATTCTTATCCATTCCCCTGCCAGGACAAAACAAAGCCCTAACATACTTTGTAACTGTCTTTATAGTTTGGTTATAAATAAAGCAAGATTGAAGTAGTCTGTGTTCTTGCTTTATTATCTCCTTTTATACTGAGATGAGGAACAGAGGACCATGCCACATTTTTTTGTTTTTCCCATTACCGAGCATTGTACCTTTTAAATAGTGCTCTCTAGATGCTTTATAGTTTTTGCAAGTGTCAACCTGCCTAATTGGTCAGGTTGCTGCTACTGTTGCTAAGCAAGTATTGCTACTGTTGCCTTATTTGTTTTTCTTGGTGTATGGCAACATCTGAGCCTTTTGGGTTGTTGAATAAAGGGCTAGGAGGATTTACAATCTTACAGAATTACCAGCCAATAATCCTGGGTAATAACCAAGTACTGCCTTGCATTTTTGGTGCCAAGGTAAATGTTATATATTTATTTTAGGATAATTTCCAGCAGTGTTACAAGAGAGGAGGAACATCTGGTGGTCCTCGGGCAAATTCAAGAGGTAAGGATAATTAACTGAGTAGTTTATTTACCTAAAACTACCATTTTCTGTCAAGTTCTCCCTAAATACATTGTTTTTAGCATTTGTTTTATTGAGGTTGTGTTTGCTTAATTTGTAGTACTGAACACCTGAGGGAGATATTAGACTACTTAGAAAGGCTGTGGAAATCAGTTTTCAATTAATTAAGTGTGCATGTGTTTCAATTTTCTTGACATCAGAGCATAATTTAACCTTAGATATACAGGGTGGTGCAAAAAGTAGGTTTATAGTGGTGAGCATGTGAAATACAGAATTTCTTCTTGTATTCCTGTATTATTTGCCCTACCTTGGATGTTCACAATGCCAGCTTCACATCTGTTTGTGGGGTGTTTCAGGGTGATGGTTTTTGTAATAACGGGCACATGCAAATGCTCTAGTGCCACTACATTGATAGGAATAAGCAACGATTAAGACACACAGTTAAGACGTGAAACAAAAGCAGGAAACTTGTAATACTTTTTAATATGTGAAGGTACTACTTAAAGATGCAGTGTAACTGAGAAAATCAAGAATTACTGAAGAATAAGTTTGTCACATGAAAAGTCTTTCTTTTTTAAGAAAGTAGCCAGTATTTGTGTTGCCTTCGCTTTACTTCTAAGTACTTTTGTACAATACTGAAAACATTTCATGATATCACTTTAACTTGGAAATAAAGAACAGGCATTCATCACGGGGCTTAGTACTACACCAAAATATCCTTGAAGAGTTAGTAGTTCTAAAAGTTGGTTCTTTTATGTAATCTCAGTTTTCTTGAGTTTTTCTACATCAGAAACTTTGAGTGGGTTTATTGGTGAAGAATTAGAACAGTGAGAATTATGAGAGAAAGATGAAGTAAAAAGAATGTTCAAACCTGGATTTTAGATTTTGGTAACCTTAACTGGTAGTAAGTTGTCTAACCTTTTGGGGGCCTTATTTTTTTAATCTTAAAAAAGGAATGTGGCTACTAGACAAGACCACCAAGGTCCCTTTTGGCTTTAGAATAGGGGCATACAAGCCTATTGGCTGAAAAATCTTTGAAAGCACACTGTAGCTATAGTTTATTGCTTTTGGTTTGGAATGTACTATAAAATGTATTTTTGTCTGTGTTTCAGTAGCCGACTAATGTTAAATGTTGTGTTCAAAGCTAACTGCTTCATTATGAGAAACTCACTGTTGCTAATAAAACAGCAGGGTGGAGTGATTCTTCTCAGGTGAGCAGCCCAGAAAGAGACAACGAAGCCTTTAACAGTGGTGACTCTGGACAAGGTGACTCCCGTAGCATGACCCCTGTGGATGTGCCAGTGACAAACCCAGCAGCCACCATACTGCCCGTTCATGTCTATCCCCTGCCTCAGCAGATGCGAGTTGCCTTCTCAGCAGCCAGAACCTCTAATCTGGCCCCTGGAACTTTAGACCAACCTATTGTGTTTGATCTTCTTCTGAACAACCTGGGAGAAACTTTTGATCTTCAGCTTGGTAGATTTAATTGCCCAGTGAATGGCACTTACGTTTTCATTTTTCACATGCTAAAGCTGGCAGTGAATGTGCCACTGTATGTCAACCTCATGAAGAATGAAGAGGTCCTGGTATCTGCCTACGCCAATGACGGTGCTCCAGACCATGAAACTGCTAGCAATCATGCGATTCTTCAGCTCTTCCAGGGAGACCAGATATGGTTACGTTTGCACAGGGGAGCCATTTATGGAAGTAGCTGGAAATATTCTACATTTTCAGGCTACCTTCTTTATCAAGATTGAAAGTCAGTACAGAATTGACAACAAAAAGATGGTGTTGTAGTTGGTGGGATTAAAGGAAAAGTAGTCCTTGACCTTGTTACTAATTGGTGTAGGGAAATGTTTTCATTCCTAGAGGAAGGAGGAGGTCCTTATTTTTGTTTTCCTCCCTAAGGTGAAAAATTTCAAGCCAAATGACAATTAGCACTAATCTGGCACTTTATAAATTCTGATGTAGCCTCGCTAGTCAAGCTGTGAAAATGTATGTTGTTTGCACTTAATCCTTAACCGTATTAATGTTCAGCTTACTACACTGACTGCCTCAAGTCCAGGCAAGTTATAATGCCTTGTTGTGCCTCAATAAAAAAGTTACATGCACTTTCAGTGTTCTTATTTGATTAAACATTTAGTTGAGAGAGAAAATGTTTAATTTTCAGTATTCGTCACTCATAACTCTTGAATAAGGGTATTTATGGGTTCATCCTATTAGGTGAAAATAAGAAGCTTTTTATATATAACAGTTCCTTTCAGAATTACTTTCCTCTGATATTATACATATCTTTCATCAAATGATTTCATGTTTTCCATTGGCCAAACATCTTTTCCTTGAAGCTGTCTTGCAGTTGGATCTGTACTATCATTTAGTTACCTAATATTTTCAGGTACCTAATACATGCATAATAATACAAGATACAACAAGAGATACACAGATAATACTACTGGTTCACCATTAGTAAGGTCCTCTACTTGCTATTAGTCTCAAGGTATTCCTAGTCACTACTTAAATGATTAGGCCAATAACTTTATACTTATTTTTCAGCTTTTGGGCAAGTGTTAACAGCTGATAAGTACAGCTCACTTGCCACCAGTACAAGATGTTGAATGCCAGGTTTTAAAATACTGTTACCTATTATCAATTCTTAGAGGTCTGAGGCTCACTGATACTGTTTCTCAAGCATTATTCCTTTTATTTCAAGAGCTGCCACATACCTTGAAATAAATTAAATGACTAATTTAGTCTTTCCAATATATGGGTTAATTGATTTGTACCTGGTTCTGGAGCTACAAAGATGAGTGACATTTAAATGTTCGGACACATCAAGCATCAGACAAATCAGTTTTACCTCCTGAGAGCAAAATCTGTTCTTGGGTTATTTCTTTGCTTTCTATCACACCCCTGGTGTGTTTATTTTTTATTTTTTATTTTTTTTAATCCTGTTCTGTATCTGCATTGTTTACTAGACATCCTTGGACCAGTTCATTAATTTTCTCATCTTTTTCTTTTATCTCTAATTTTTATTCTCTGGGAGACTTTCTGAATTTTATCTTCCTGCCTTACAGTTTTAAATTTTTGCTATGTTTAAAATTTACAAGTACACTTTTATTGTCTGAACATTCCTTACATATGTACATTGTTCTTGTTTCATGCTTGCATTTTCTAATTTTAAGGATAAAGTTTTAAAAAACATTTTCCTCCCCCTGTAGTCTATTTCCTACACTTTTTTGTTTTAGTCTCTTATCTGTATTGTTATATTTGTTTAGTATCTTGTGATAACTGGTTGACTTTGTATTTAGGAATGGGACACCGAAAGATGATTGAAAGCTTTGAATATGGAGGTGGGACTTGTTGACTTTTGTGGGGAGAACACCAGTGTGAAGTGTGGAGGCTCTTTCTAGTAACAAACTATAGAAATGATCCCTGAAAGTATAGTCTTGGAGGCTCTTTCTAAAGTAGGACACAAGGCCCAGAAGCCACGAAAGATGGACCAATTTGATTTGTGTAATTTATTCCCCTAAAGCTTCTATTTAGGGAAACTGTCAAAAGACCAATGCTTACCTGCAGTGAGAGGAAATCGGTAAGAAAAAGATGGCCCCAAAAAAGAAACATGTGAAGAGACAGTTCATACAAAAAAAAAAGAAGTATATGTAAAGTTTTAAAGTACATATTTTGGCAAGCATGTGGAGAAATGGGAACTTACACTGAAGGTGGGAATAAATTTGGTATGTTTTTGGAGAGTGAATTAGCAGTAACTATCAAGGTATAAAGTACACGACCCAGAAATTGTTCCGTGAAGAGTTTACAAGTAGTTTTGGAATTACAGCAAGGTACACACACACACACAGGTATTTTGTATAGCATTAATCCTATAGTAAACTTGGAGAAACAACCTAGACACCTGTCAACAGGGAATTGGTTAAGTCAAAACAGAAGACAACAGAATGTGCGACATTTGTGTAAAAAGTTTTAAAAGCATGTGTCTGTGATTACTTGCCTCTTTTTTTCCTGGCAGTATGTATAAGAAATTCGATAGTGTGGGCTTTGAGGACTGGGTGTTATAGTAGAAGGGAGGAAGATTTTTGTCTTTCATTCTGAATCTTACTGTAGAACTTGAAATGTACATATTACTTATTTATTAGGAAATCTTTAAAAGGTAAAATGGTAGATTGCTATGGTATTTACTGTGCCTTGTCTTTCCTCAGATAGAGCTTGAGGGTTTGTTTAAATGCAGTCTGGGATAACACATGGAAGAGCGTTGCTATAAAAAACCCAAACACCTTTCATCTTTTACTAATATTTGCATTTCACCTCATAATTTATAGAGTATTTTTATCTGTCATCTCATTTGATCCTCACAATGGCCCTTGTGAGGTACACACTGTTTTAATGGATAAGAAAATTTAGACTCTTGGAGATTGACCTTCTAAGGCTACTAGTAGAAGTGCTGGAGCCAGACTTCGCTTTCTCAGATCCAAATACAACATCACTTTTCTACGGTGTTCTTTCCTTTTCTATGGTTCTTAGGTGCTGTGGTCTTCACCATGTTTCCCGTTGCTGTTCTGCACACACACATCTTTGGTGCACTACTCTGTTGCTATGGCAAACTAAACACTTCGTGAGCTGGACCAAGGGGACTCCATTGCATCTGTCATAGTTTCTCATAGGTCCTGAAGTCGAGGCAGGATGACCCCTTTCTAATGTGAAATGTGGAAAGTCTGAGGAAATGAAAACACTTTGAGAGACAAACACTGATTTGAGATATTTCTTCTTTGGTTCTGGTTAATGCTACTATTTCTAGCTTCTCCCCTGCCCACAACCACTACCATTTCGTCTCTTGGTGAAGGCAGTTTCTGGCTTCTGTTCAGAAACTTCCTGACCTCCTATTGTATTTCAGTTACATATTACTGATTTCTTTGTTTTTAAAAAAGTTCCTCTTTAATTGAGCAGTCTGTTAAATACTCTTGCAGTATATTCTACTTGGAGCTTTTGGTTACATGTGTTGTAAAGGAGATTCCTATTGACTTCTATTAACAAAATACTAAAGATCTTACATTTATAAGATATATGTACATACTCTTTTTTTAAAAAAATCCTCACCCGGGGACATGTTTATTGATTTTTAGAGAGGACCGAGGAGAGAGAAAGGGAAACATCGATTGGTTTCCTTCTGTACGCTCCCTGACTGGGGACTGAACTTACAACCTAGGCATATGCCCTGACCAGGAATCGAACCCTCAACCTTTTGGCGTATGGGACGATGCTCCAACCAACTGAACCACTTGGCCAGGGCATATGTATGTACTCATATATTTTAGGGGTTATGATATACAGCCCTGCCAATATAGATGCTTTTTGAGTAGAGGTATTCACAAACTTTGCAGTATTTGCTTACGGATTATTTAACATGATTTAATGGACATATTGTTAAACTTACAGGTAGGGATTTTGTGCATTGGGTTTTTGCTCCCTTTTTCTCTTTACCATGTGGGCTAAATTAAAGCTTAGTAACAGACCAGCAGATGAGCTGCCGCCAACAGATGGGGAGGACAGCTGTGATGTTCCATTTAGATGACTAAAATGTTAAATCTCGAAAAAGGCTGCAGTGGTAGGGCTTGGAGTAAAAAATTGCTTTCTGTAATTTGAGCTGTAATCATGCCAGTTATTCTCTGTGCTATTATTTCTAGGGTAATGACATCCACTTCAGTGGTATCACCTAACCTATATACACAGATGACTCACAGTTTTCAAACTATTCCTCCTCCCCTGCCATAGCTTCCTACGTGACTACCAGATGTGGATTTCCAGTTGTTACTGGAAACCTCTAGCTGGATGACTCAGTACAATACTTCTAGTTCAATATGTCCACAGGCAAACTCATCTTTCCTCCAAAATCTAATACTCTTTCCATTTTCTCAGGTTAATAGTTTCCATTGGCCATCAAAGCTGGAAACTTTAGTATCATCCTTGACTTCTCTTTGTTACTTTATATCCAGTCAGTCACAAATTCCTGTTTATTCAACCTGTGAAGTGTCTCATGTCTGTATTCTTACTGTGAAAATTGCATTCTAGATCCCTTATTTTTCTCACATGCTTTTATTTATTCATCCAACCAGTTCTTATTGATTGCTTATGATGTGCCAGGCATAGTGTGAGAATATGTCTCACTATGTCCCATTCATCAAAGGCTGAATAAGGTCTCACCTGTCTTTTTTAAATAGAATACAAGGATAATAGTTAATATTGTATCATGAACAATGTGTTTATCTCATTTAATCTTCACTACAGCTCTTGGAAGGAGATGAAACAGTCACAGAGAGGTGAGGTGCATGCAAACCATGGTAATACAAGACAATATGCTGGCTCAAATTCTACCTTAAACAAGATATCAATAAATGGAGACATCCTTTCATATCATGCAAAGAAATAAGAAAAGAGGGGACTGGACCAAATATAAATTAAACACATAGTTTAGGGAAAGCAACTTTAAAACACTTGAAAAGAAATCTGAGAGCAGAATCATAAAAGCTTATGGGTTCTTTTCCTGTTGTCTTGGACACTGCTAATTTGACTACATCGTTTTTAGTAACTGGTCTTCACTGAATCCAAAGTGTATGAAGTTTTCATGGGAGCATCAAGATGAGAGCTGAAAAAAAAATGTTTCTTGCATTTGGTATCTCGGGGATCCAAAGATTTTTGGATTTTTTTTTTTTTTTTGCTTGTTGATTTTTGCTTTGCAGTTTCAGTGGGCAGAAACCTGGGGATAGCTTATTGAAACATGAATAGGAAATAGGGAAGTAGGGACAATGAAGACTATTCTTTGGAATGAAAAGTGAAAAAGAATGA
The DNA here is from genome assembly GCA_039655065.1 of Glossophaga mutica. Lineage (NCBI taxonomy): Eukaryota > Metazoa > Chordata > Mammalia > Chiroptera > Phyllostomidae > Glossophaga > Glossophaga mutica. Next base: position 38,890,070 of record CM077304.1, on the reverse strand, counting down.
ACAATCACAAAGCATTAATTAAAGATTTTTTAAAAAGATTTTATTTATCTTTAGAGGGAAAGGGAAGGAGAGATGGAGAGAAATATCAATGTATGGTTGCCTCTCATGCATCCCCTGCTGGGAACTGTCACTGGAAACTGTCCTGCAACCCAGGCATGTGCCCTGACTGGGAATCGAACCGCGATCCTTTGGTTTGCAGGCCTGTGCTCAATACTTACAGGTTTTTTAATGGAAAAGTGTTTTTACACAGATTGAATCAGTGGAGGAAAAAGTTTTACAAATTGTCAGCATTGAGCATGTGGTAATACCCAAATGTAATGAAAAATATGTAGGAGAGAAGAGAGATTTACGGAGCAAGGTCCCAGAGGAGATGGGAGAAGACTGGGTTCAGATTGGAGGCAAGGAGATTAATTTGTGTCTGAGTTGAGCCTGATAGCTTCGCTCATCTTTCCAGGGCTCTGTGAGGAGTGGAAGGTGGTGCCGATCACAGACAAGGAACGGGATTGTTGAGCTGAAGAAAACAATGCATTTGTAGTGGTGGTATTTTGTGCAGTAGGTCAAGGGTACACCTGAGAAGTAAATTTAGTTTAATAGCCAAGAAGCTTGTGTAGTCAGAAATGAATAGGCTAAGGAGAACTGCAGAAGTGATTGAATTGGGAAACAGGTGAGAGAGAGTGAGGGTGAGCGAGAGCTCGCAGAGGAATAGGTCCTAACTTGAACAGTGTATTGGAATTAAAATTTCAGATGTCAAGGAGTTTTAGATAATTATCATGAGGTCTGAGAGAGTGGGTTAATGAAATAGAGTGGAGAGGAAAGGCACTGTGTTTTCTGTGTTCCTGGAGTGCTAAGCAGTTTGTATTTTATATTGACATTGATGGGAAATCATCAAGGAAGAAATATGACTCTGAAGGCAGTGTGGAGAATGGGTTAAAGAGGGTCACAATGAAGCAATCAGAGTCTCGTGTTGCTAGGCACTTTGGCACCCAAGTGAAGGGCGCTGCCCCATTTGGAGCCTGTAGAGGGGACAGCTTTCAGGCAGGTAACTTTTCTGCCATATATATATATATATATATATATATATATATATATATATATATATATATATACACACATACACACATACATATATATATGTATATATATATATTCTACTCTCGATTGAACCCAGTTAATTGAACGAATCAATCTTCTCAGATACATTTTGCCCACAACATGTAATCAGAACATCAGAACTCTCCTTTTTGGTCAACCTCAGGAAAAACTAGCTCCTTGATACTTTTAGGCCATTGAAGTTGTGGGGCCAGATATGGCCATAGTGGGCCTTTCACTACTTTTCTGAGAAGGTCTGGACATTTTTCAGAAAACTCAGCCATGTAGTTAGTGTCTCCGATCTATTTCCAGAATTACTTTGTAAATATATTTTACCAGTTTACATTTGTCCCTTCTATCAGGTTATAAATTCCTTCATAGTAACCCGCATCAAAGTCATGCCCTTCCAATGGGGTGCCTGAATATTTCGATACTCTGAACCAATGTTCAGCGAGCGAATGAATGAATGAATGATGTCTCCCACCAATCGCGGGGACCCTGCCCCGCTGTGGGCTAGAGGATCTCAGGGCTCCAACAAATGCTGCCCTGGAACCCACTCAGCTGTGATGCGCGCACAGCTCTCGGACTAACAAAAACTGCCAGCTGCCCATATACGGTCATTGTGGAAGCAGCAGGAAAGAGACACCAGCCCGACGGGGGAGGGGAGGGGGCCCCTTTCAGTGCGCAGCATGGCCGCCGCTGGCCGGGGCGGCCGGAGCCGGTCCGCACGTTCCGCGCCGCGGCACCGCGGCACGCCGACCGCCGGGGGGAGCCCGCCCGCGCCTCAGCCCGGGGGGAAGAGGCCGCCGTAAAGGAAGCGCGGCTTCCTCTTCTTCTCCCGCCTCCCACCGGCTGTCGTAAAAGGGTGAATGGAGAGCGAGTTGTGGGGGCTGGACAGGGCGGACAGGGGGCGCGGAGTCGGAGTGGCGCAGCAAGTGGCTGCAGGTGGTGACGGTGGCGGGGGGTGGGGAGTGAGGTAGTCCAGGGGCCGCGGAGGAGGAGACTGAGCGGCTCTAAAGGAAAACTAAAGCTACAGTCTGGCCTACTGGTCCGGGGGCTGCGGAGCCCCCGCCCGGGGAGATGGACCTCAACCGGATCATCCAAGCGCTGAAGGGCACCATCGACCCGAAGCTGCGGATCGCAGCTGAGAATGAGCTCAACCAGGTGAGGCCCGGGCCTGCGGCGCCCCCCCGCCGGCTCCGCGGCTCTGCCCCCCGGCGCCCGATCTCCAACCCCCACCACGGGCTCCTACCGACTGGTGCGGCGCCCGCCCCTGCCCCAGGGAGCAGTGTAGCCGCACTCCCGGGACCTCTTCTGAACAGCCCCGGCACCTGTTGGCTACCCTCGCATCTTTTCTTGTGTTCCTTCCCCCGTGCAGTTTGTTCAGACCGCTGGGTCCGCAGAAAGAAGCTTTAGCAACCTTTGCTGGTGTTTCCAGGGTGTGATTTAAGCACGCTGACTTGGGGAGGCGGCTGGGAAAATTAACTTAAATTTCAAATCCGAGTCGGGCTTTTCTCCAGACACAGCCCTTTTTAGGTGTTGCTGTGGGAAACGCTGCCCAGCGCCTGCTGCTGTGGGGTTCGCGGCACTGTTTTGACACTGATTGGCGGAGTTCTGTGCGCGAGCTGGGAAGTGCTGCCGGGAGAGTGCTCTAGGAAGAGGAGGCGATTTTCATGGTGGTATTGCCTTACAAAAGGCACGTGCAAAAGACGTGGTTGGAGGGATTTCTGAAAAACGCTAAAATGCATATGGCTCTTTTATCCTCCATCCTCTAAGTAACTAGTCTCAACCTTGTCTCCATGTCACCGCCTTCATTTCGAAATTGCAATGAGCCCAAACTCTAGCTTATCTTTTCCTCTAAACCTGTAAGAATGAATCAGACCTCTCACTGAGAAGTATGAGTTAAGGTCCATTCCCTAGACAGAATGACGACTGTTTGAGGTTGTGATAATCCTTAAAATATAAAGGAATATTCCTAAATTAGTAGTTTTCAAAATGCTGTCCGGGATGAACGGCGTCAACATCACCTGGGAATTTGTTGGAGATGCAAATTTTAGGGCTTCACTATAGACTTAAAGAATCAGAGACTCGGGAGGGAACCTAATTTTCTTTTAATTAGCTAGCTAGGCGATTCTGTGCTTTCCTAAAACGTGAGAGCGACTGTCCTAAGTAAATGTTTCTGTAGGAGCTTGCTAAGGTTTTCCCTGACTGGAGCTGACTTAGTGCGGGTGTGCACTGAGAATCTTTGAAATGGATTGCTTTAATGGGAAATCTGGGTGGAGTTTGGAGTGATTGTGAATCCAGGATTTTCAACAGATAAAAGGGAGAGTGAAAACGCTGACTCTGTAGAGAAGGTTGAGTTGAACGGTAGCCTAAAGGGAAAGTATTTCTTCTCAAAAAGAGAAGGACTCTCCCGTTAGAATAGGGGAAAGTTAAAGTCAGTACTTGTCCCAGGCTCTGCAAAGTAGAAGTACTATATGTTGATTGGCTAGAAAAATAATAATCCAGGGGTTGATTAGGAGGAGCAAAGCAAGAATCGAACTTGCAGTCTACTAGTGTAAACAGAAGAGTTGGACTCTTTGTGACCTTTCTCCTTACAGTGATTCCAGATGTTACTTTAACAGTGTCCATAGGGGTCATATCTTTGATATTGTGATGTACGTCCCTGCTTCTGTTAGCATACCTTTGCTTTGTTTCTGATTCATCAGTACATAGGTGCAGTTGACTTTATAGAACTCGGGAAGGTAGGTGGGCGATCCTGTAGAACTAGAAGTGAAACTCAGAACCCAGTTCTATTTTTTTTATGGTGTTTCAATTCAGATTCATTCCATCCTCACTCTGCCTTTCCCCGTATTCACCCAACTCATCACAGGCCACAATTTCCTCTGTAACTTCTAAAAGCTTATTGCTATGCCACGTTTTAGCATTTATATTTTGTATAATGCTTTGGATTGTAATATGCCTTAAGTATTTTTTTGAATTGTAAGTAGAAGGCTAAACTATGTCATAATTTACATAGAACAGTAAAACGTGGTTGTACTGTTGGGTTTTGTATGCTTATCCTTTACCATCATGCTCTGTTAGATAAACTGGTGGGAAATTTGCCGTAAGTGATGAGGGACCAGTTCAGTTATTTTAGTCTGGGTCAGCCCCTCAGCAGATAGGCCCTGCATAGGAATTGGGAGCATCTTCCACAAAGTACTGATTGGTTTCTCAGTTGCCATTTAGAAGAGGAAAGCAGTTTCAAAATGTAATAGCCTGAATTCCACTGGATAAATTCTTATTCGGAGCTATATTTTTCCTTTGGCCTACGTAGTATTTCTGTTAGCAGCGACTGATTCCTTGCCTGCTATTTGTGATACTGTTTGTATGGGAAAATGCATTTTCACTTTTATCTCAGGATATTAAGAGTTCTTCCTGTACATATTCTTCACCATCTCTAGACCCAGAAGCCCCTGTAGCAGCAGCACAGAGAAGTAGGAATGGGTAGATATCTTGCTCCAGTAACTCATCCAGAAAAGTGTTTCCTTTTAATAAATAATTCTCCACATGGCCTAAACAAGGAAATAAAATATGTGCTTTTATTGCCAAGCTTTTATTTCTGCTTTTCCATGCATCTGTGGTATCATTTTTAGTGCCCTTTAAGGAGTTTGCTTATGTGAATAACATTTATTGAGTTGTATTAAAGGTACCAGCACAAGACTCTGCTCTCATATAACTTGCATTCTAGTGGGGAAAACAGACAGGTAAATAATATAACTTCAGGTCATAAATGTTATACTGAGAGTAAAGCCCTAGAGTGTGTTGGGTTGTGTAAATAGGGTGGTCGTTCTCTGAAGAATGACATTGAGCAGAGATGTAGATGTTAAAATGAGCAGGTGAAGAACTGGGAGGGGAACAGAGGGAAGGGCAAGCTCAGCAGAAGCCCTCAACTTGGCGTGTTGGAGGATGGGAAAAGTTAGCGTACTGGGGGCAGTGAGGCAGAGAATGGGGAAAACCTAAGTTCTTTGCTTTAAGTGAGTTCTCATGAAATGCAGTATTTAGCTAAGCAAGTAAACTCTTTATTTGCAGAAAACTTCAAAATGTCTTTTTTTTTCACCCTTAGACATTTGATGCCTAAGGTGGAAAAGGAAATTGGATAAATATTTGAGAGGAAAGTAGTATGAGAATACATCTTAATTTACCACCAAATGTTTTCGCTGGCCAAATCAACATAGATTGAATCAAGATTGAAAGGAAAAGACAAAAATTGCAGAAGTTCTTTGAAATGCAAACAGTTGCAAAAAGAGGAGTTTCAAAATGTGTAAAATGGCAACAATGTTGAAATAAAAGTAGTCTCCACAATAACTATTTTCAAATAAGTAGCATAAATCTAAGTATAAAGATTATTTTGTACATACATGTAATAAGACTTTTAAATAAATACTAAACTGTATAGATTAGAACTAAGCTACAGAGATATTTGATTCACTGTAATATCTTCAAGTATCTCAAAAGTTATAGGCTCAAGTTATTTTATAATGTAAATGTAGGAGGTATAGAAGAGTCGGCTAAATCCGTATTAATTTTGACTCCTGTAAGTCGCTGTTAAAAGAAATGTCTTCTTTAAAACTACTTTAAAATTCTGGTGGTTTCAATTATGGATAAAACAGAATTTATTTCATATGCAACAGATTTAAGATTCTGAAGTTTATACAGGATGAAAGAAAGAACAATTTAAGATGATTTAAAATTTTACTGAAGAATACAGAAAGGTTTGGAAAGCACAATATTTTTAGATGGAAATGATCAATATTTAGAAGATACCAGTTTTCTCCAAATTTTTTAGTCAAACACTTATCTTAATAAATGCTATTATAAATAAATGGATATGCTCTTGGGAGATGGTAAGATGAATGGAATCTCTGCATCATTTGTCCAGCTTTAGTTATTTCTTTCAAAGTATATTTTATTGATCATGCTATTACAGTTTTCCCATTTTCCCTTGCCTTTATTCTCCTCCACTCTGCACTGCCCCCCTCCCCCCACCAGCATTTCCCCCTGCCTTAGTTCATGTCCATGGGTTGTACATATAAGTTCTTTGGCTTCTCCATTTCCCATACTATTCTTAACCTCCTACTTTCTGTTTTGTGCCTACCATTTGTGCTTCTTATTTATTGTACCTTCCCCACTTTTTCCCCTCCCCCTCCCAGCTGATTACCCTCAGTGTGATCGCCATTCCTGTGATTCTGTTCCTGTTCTAGGTGTTTGCTTAGTTTGTTTTTTGGTTTTTTTTTTAAGGTTCAGTTGTTGATGGTTGTGAATTTGCTGTCATTTTACTGTTCATATTTTTGATCTTCTTTTTCTTAGATAAGTCCCTTTAACATTTCATATAGTAAGGGCTTGGCAATGGTGAACTCCTTTAATTTGACCTTATCTGAGAAGCATTTATCTGCCCTTCTATTCTAAATGATAGGTTTGCTGGATAGAGCAATCTTGGATGCGGGTCCTTGCCCTTCATACCTTGAATACTTCTTTCCAGCCCCTTCTTGCCTGCAAGGTTTCTTTTGCAAAATCAGCTGACAGTCTTATGGAACTTCTTTGTAGGTTACTGTGTCCTTTTCTTTGCTGCTTTTAAGATTCTCTCCTTATCTTTAATCTTGGGTGATGTAATTATGATGTGCCTTGGCCTGTTCCTCCTTGGGTCCAACTTCTTTGGAACTCTCTAAGCTTCCTGGACTTCCTGGAAGTCTATTTCCTTTGCCAGATTGGGGAAGTTCTCCTTCATTATGTTTTCAAATAAGTTTTCAGTTTCTTGTTCTTCCTCTTTTCCTTCTGGCACCCCTATGATTTGGATGTTAGAACATTTAAAGTTGTCCCAGAGGTTCCTAAGCCTCTCCTCGTTTTTTTGAATTCTTGTTTCTTCATTCTATTCTGGTTAGATGTTTATTTCTTCCTTCTGTTCCAAATGATTGATTTGAGTCCCAGTTTCCTTCCCTTCACTGTTGGTCCCCTATGTATTTTTCTTTATTTCACTTTGTATAGCCTTCACTTCTTCCTTTATTTTGTGACTATACTCAACCATTTCTGTGAGCATCCTGATTACCAGTGTTTTGAACTGTGCATCGGATAGGTTGGCTATCTCTTTGTTGCTTAGTTGTTTTTCTGGACTTTTGAACTACTCTTTCACTTAGGCCATATTTCTTTGTCTGGGTGCACCTGTTACATTGAAAGGGGTGGAACCTTAGGTATTTGCCAGGGTGGGGCATTGTGGCACTGTATGTGGGGGAGGGGTCTGCGAGGCAACAATGCCACTTGCTCAGCTCTCAGCTGGCTTTCAGTCACTTCCCCTTCAACCCACAAGCAAATTGGGCCCTTCTGGTGCTGATTCCTGGGTGGGTGGTTTTGTGTGTGTTCTAGGACACTGTGGGTCTCTCCAACAAACTTTCCTGTGAGGCTGGGAGTTTCTTCTGCTGCCACAACCCCCACAGATTTTTATAGCCAGAGGTTTTGAAGCTTTCTTTTCCCGTGCTGGAAGCCTGGGTTGTTCGGTCTGTCTTGCTCCCCAGTTCCTTCTGGTTTATTTGCACATAAATGTGGGACTGCCCAGTCTTCTAGCTGCCACCTTCCCATGGGTCTTCTCCACCCTAGCTGCCCATCTCTGCCTCTCCTACCAGTCTGGATGAATGTTTCTTCTTTAACTTCTTGGTCAGACTTCTGTGCAGTTCAATTTTCTGGAAGTTATGGTTGTTTTTTTGTTTTTAAATTTGTTGTTGTCCTTCTTTAAGGTGTAGAAGGAGGCAAAGTGTATCTACCTATGACCCAGGCAGCAGGCACTTCATCAGCACAGGCTCATGGGGGCATTGTTAGGGTTAAAAGATGCTCCAGCACCAGAGGGTCTCCTGTTGTCAGCTCTTTTAGGCACGGGGTTCCAGTCCCTCTGCACAGCTCATGTACAGCTGTCTAATGTTATCTGGTCCATTCGTTTCTGTGTTAGAGCTTCTGTTTTCTGTAGCTTATGTTTTTCTGTTTTCAGTTTGTCAAAAATAACAAACAAAATTGAAGCACAAATAAGCTGGGAAGAAATGCTTGCAATGTATAGGTAAAAAAAAAAGGTTGAGATTGTAAATCATAAATAGCTCTAAGAATTTATTAAGACTAAAAGAGATATTCTGTTTACAGAAGGATAAAGAGAATAAGGAATTTGTAGAAAAACAAATAGCTAACAAACAAGAAAAGTTCAACATAGAGGAAATGCAATTTAAAATATGAGTAAGGTTTTAAAATTTTTGAAGGAATGATAATCTCTCTATTGGATAGATGGACACACTCTTAAGATGCTACTGTTGTACTGTAAATTGCCATACCCTTTCTGGAGAGCATTTTGACCATATATGTGGAAACAAACAAACAAAATATTCATACTCTTTTATTCAGCAATTTATTCTAAGTAAAAATTTTTTTGACTTGAAGTATTTTAATAATCTTTAGAGAATTTCTCTCACTTTAAAAGTTTTATTTACAGTAGTGTATGTAGTAACAGGTGCTAATAGTTATTCATTTATATTGCCCTATTTTTAAAAATATTTCTTTGTAATTTCAGTCCTACAAGATTATCAATTTTGCCCCCAGTTTACTTCGGATTATAGTCTCTGACCATGTGGAGTTCCCAGTTCGCCAGGCAGGTGCGTTGGTTTTTTATCCTTTATAAATTTATTTATGGTAAAAGTAAAAATAGAGTTTTATTTTAATTCTAAATATCTGTAATTTCTTGAAAAAATAGGAAATGCACAGGAAGTATTTCTAATGGTTTATAAAAATCACTTTCTGCCTTGACCAGGTGGCTTGGTTGGAGCTTCGTCCTGCACACCAAGAGGTTATGGGTTCTATCCTTGTCAGCGTGTGTGGGAGGCAACTGATGGATGTTTTTCCCAAACACTGATATTTCTCTCTGTCTGTCCCCATTGCCTCTTTAAATCAGTAAACCAACACATGGAAAAACAAGGGTGAGGGTGGAAGCAAGGGAGGGAGGTGGGTTTGGCTGGGGTGGGCGGGGAGTGGTGAGGGGAAAAGGCCGACAACTGTGATTTAAAAAAAAAGAAAATCAATGAACATATCCTCTAGCAAGGATTAAAAAATAAATAACAATAAAAAATAAACATTTACTTAAAAAAATATCACTTTCCGTTTCCCTGGAAACTTAGAGGCAGACACTGAACTCTTAAGTCTCCCCTAGCCTTTTCCTTCTTTCTCACCCTTCCACCTACCACTTCCTTGCCTCTGTAACTTTGCCATTTCTCTCCTTATCGTTCCTAATTTTAATAGCTTCATCTCCCCCTCCCCCTCCCCCTCCTTTTTTATGGTTTCTGGTGGTCTCGCCTTCAGGCCCGCAGTTTAATACCGTACATTTGTATTTGTGCATTTGAGCTCCATTCGTGTGTCAGATCGTGGAGCCAATGCGTTGCACAGTTGTTCCTGACTATGTGATTGGGGTACAGGCTTTTCTGAAGATTTTATTTATTTATTTTCAGAGAGAGAGGAAGGGAGGGAGAACAAGAGGGAGAAATATTAATGTGCGGTTGCTTCTCCCACGCCCCTCACTGGGGACCTGGCCCATAACCCAGGCATGTACCCTGACTGGGAATGGGATCCTTGGCCCTTTGGCTCACAGGCCGGCTCTCAACCCACTGACCCACACCAGCCAGGTGGAAATAGGCCTTTTGCTTTAAACATGAAGTTACCTTTAAGTCTGTGGTACCTATGGTAGTTCCATGATGTGTGGTTTTTTAAAAAATAATAAGCTTTTTGTTAGAACCCAAAAAGTCAAAAAATGGAGAAAGCAGCCTTGGAGTATCATGAGATCTAAAAGATAGTAACTTCAAGATAAAGGGGGTAAAATAATAACTAAATAAAGAATAGTTAAAAAGGATTTTTAAAAATTATGTAAGTGGTATGTACTCATTGTGATTAATTTGGGCAATATAGGAGAATACCAAGAAGAAATTAAAAAAATATTACTCAGCATTCATCTCTCAAAGGACCATCATTAAGACATTTGTGTGTGTTTGGGTAGAGGCATTGGTGAACAGTTTTACAGAAATGGGGCTGTACTCTACATGCTGATAAAAGTATTTAATTTTACTTGAGATAACAGATAAAGTAAGGAATCATTATACTTTGAGGAAATATTTATGACAATTTGTATGATTTCCTGAGAGATCCCTTTGTAGTTAAGAAAAATCTATAGAAAGACACTTGTATTGGAATTATTTTTTACTTTAATAAGGTTTGTAATACTTCTCTGTAAGTTCTTTTTGAAACCACTGCTCTCAGTTTTATTTAACCTTTGTTTTACAAAATAGGCTGTTCTGAAACCATGTTTTGCTAAATGAAATTTATTTTAATAACCTGAGTATTTATAGGGCCACTGTGAAGTTTCTATGGAAGCTTTTTGGAAGTAGTATTTTTAAAAATCTCAAAGCAATTTATTAAACTAATATTTCTCTTTATATGGCATGTAAACATTACAAAAACACAGACTTTACACATTAGATTGCTGTTAATCCCTCCCTGAAAGATAGCTGCCATTAGCCGTGGTGCATAGTTTTCCAGTTCTGTTCTTTCTTCTGTAGGTATGCCAGCAGGCTTAAAAAAGTTACAAAGATCTGTTTATATTACACATGCTATTTTGTAATTTCCTTTTCCTTATTCAACCTTGTACTTTTAAGGGATTGATCCATGTTAGTTCATATGCATATGCTTTATGAAAATTGTTGAGCATTTCTTTGTACATGCTACCATAGTTTATTTAATTTGATATTAATGGACATTTCCTTTCTTGTTCCCTTTCATTGTTGTTGTTATAGAGCCAGTGCTAAAATGAGCAGCATCCTTGCACATGATATCTCTGGATACTTGTAAGAATATTTTATAGAATAAATTATGAGAGATGGAAATGCTAGGTCAATGCCTTCTAATGATGTTAACATTCAGAACTTTGAATTTTATCACTAAATTTCTTTTGCTTGCGTTTTCTATCAGCAGTGCAATAGAATGCCAGGTTACTGATATGATCATAAAACCATTATAATCCCTGTAGAATTTGTCTTGAAAATAAAAAGCAACCTTCAGACAGCAAAGATACACACATGGTAAAATCATGGACTTACTTATAATTCCACCATTAAATGCTGTTAATTTTATAACTAAAAATATTTTTATTAATAGGTCACCATACGAGATGGCCAATATAAAAGGCATACTGTGAAATTTATGATGATAAGATTTTCCATTTTTGCTGACTGTCATGTTTAACATTGAAGGGATTAGCCTTTCGTGCCCTGTAAAGCTGAATGAAAGTCATCTTTTTGTTGCTGCTACATTAGCATTTTTTTCTCTAACTTAGCTGCCATTTACTTGAAGAATATGGTGACACAGTACTGGCCAGACCGAGAACCTCCGCTGGGAGAAGCAATATTTCCATTCAACATTCATGAAAATGATCGCCAGCAAATACGTGATAACATTGTGGAAGGAATAATTCGGTCTCCAGATTTAGTGAGGTACTTTATACTGTATCTGTATGATTAGTAGGGGAAAACGCAAAAGTGTATATGGATGGGGGAGGTTGAATTTAATCATCAGCCTCAGATTTCGTAGGTAAGCTAATGAAGACAGGCACTCAAAGAATATTCTTTCACTTATTTGTCTTTATGTTTGTAATCCTTTGCAACATGTTGGGAAAGATTTAGTTGCTTTAAGTTGCCACAAAAAAGAGTTAAGGCAAAAATTTTATTTGACTAAAATTGTTGTGCGAATCCCCACTATGGAAATAACTTATGTTCTTAGTTATGATCTCTTGACTTTTTCCTGTCTCCTTTTCTTTTTCCTAACTTGGGAAATTGACTTTTGGAAGTTTTTAACCTACCACTTTTCTTAACGCTTAACCTAGCTCTTCTTTCATTTTTGTGAACTGAGTATCTTATCCTTCAGAGCAGGCAGGATAGAGTAGGCGTAAACTAGAAGAATTGCCTGTGGTTTTTCACATGTACCTGAGGTGATGTCCAAGAGAACTTGTGCAGTGATGGAAATCTTCTTTACCCACTTTGTCTGGTATTTAGCCATGTGACATACTTGGTATTGAGTGCTTGAAATGTGGCTAAATGTGTAACTGAGGAGCTCAATTTTAATTAAATTTTGATAAATTTAAAGTGTGCACAGGTAGCCAGTGGCTGCCCCTATCTATTGGACAGCATAGCTGTAGAGTCGTACAAATTTTGCAATCTTAAGAGAGGAGAAACAAACTCTTTGCAACACGAGCTAGTAATTAGATTTTTTTTGAAAATGGAGGAGGGAAATCGATGAAACTGAGGGAGGGGAATGAAATTGTATAATGTCAAGAGATTAGATGCAGCTTTTTCCCTTGGGTGTCCGCTGCACATTATGACATAAGCAGGAGAAAGGGAAGAAAGTGTGAGGGAAACAGTGACGAGGGAGGAGGGACATTGAGCTCTTCTTTGTACAGTTATTTTGTCTGTTGGGAGGAGAAATAGGTTTACTGATTAAAGAAAATCACCGTTCTCACGGGTTGCCCAAATGCCAGCCTGGGCAGCGGCTCCCCCGTGGTACCATCATGGATCCCTGTCTTGTTGCAATCTTGACATTTTCAAGTACCTCCGAGTCTTGCAATGCTTCCGTGTGGTATTGCATGAAAGGAGGGCTGTTCATGGCCATCCTTCGCTTGGCTGGAATGACAAAGTGTCGGGAGGGTCAGCCCGACGAGGAAATTTTAAAAACTGGAAAGTTTCTATTATTGCATACAGATTTGATGTATTGGTTGTTTAGAACAGCTGCTGGTGACACAAGGGGAGACCTTTATCTTTAAAATGAGATAGTTCTTTGTGGCTTGGCTTCTTTTATGCCTTGAAGCCTTAGCTGTAATCACTTCTGAAGAAATATTCTTAAAGTTTATTTAAGAGTATTGCAAAGAAAAATTTTCAAATAGATTTGGTCACATAAGGGAAAGGCATTATTTTGTGTGTGTCATTTCAGTGAATTCAAGTTGTTGGCTGTTCAACTCAACACACGTACACACGTTTTTGGTTTTTATTTTTCATCGTGGAATCCTAATTAGCCAGGCTCACTTTCTGACCATTTGCCAATCACCATGTGAGGACATACTGGTAGTTTGGAGAAGAGAAAATGTTTTCCTCATTTTCTTTTTAATACCAGTTATGGTTGGGATCCTGTTGAGGAAATGATTACAGACCTCACGTATTTTATTGTTTGGCTTTGTGGTTTTATGAAAGGGATCCTTTTTTTCTCTTTTATGTTTTTCCTGTGGCTTTTTTTCTTTATATATTTGGAAATAGCTCTTAGATTTCCTCTTTAGAAATTGCCAGCTTGTTTCTTATACTCAAAGTCCAACATTGAGTATTTCAGGAAGCTTGGATAGGTGCAGCATAGTGTGTTGGCTGTTAGCTGAAAATGGATGCCTCAAGGTTTCGGCTCACAGACATGCTTCTCACCATTCTGTAGGCCTCTGTTTTACTTACCATTTTACATTTTTAGGCTAAGTTTGCCTACTTGAAATGTACAACACTTTATTTGCTTTCTTTTCCTCTTAGGCTGTGGTAACCGAAATAAAAAATATAACAAGTTGGGAGATGTTGCAGAGCTAAATACATAGTTTTATTTATTCTTTTTGAAAAATTATAATGAACTTATTTTAAATCCTTTTTTCCCCAAAACTGTATTTAGGATAAAACTGTTTGAAAGGCTGTATTTATTTGTTTTAGGAAACAACCTGTTCTCTTTATTGACAATTAAGTTGAGCTACTGAGGAGTTTTTTTCTTGATAGTACTGTTTTTTGTCCTTCCACCCCAGATATATAACTATATAATGTAGGTAAATTGGAGTTAGTGTGCTTTTATATAAAATATTAGAGGTCTTTGAAACCTGATATTTATTAACTACTTAGATTTTGGACTTTCTTCCCTCACCTTATAGAGTCCAGTTGACAATGTGTCTCCGTGCCATCATTAAATACGATTTCCCTGGTCACTGGCCAGCGGTAGTTGACAAGATAGACTATTACCTGCAATCTCAGAGCAGTGGAAGCTGGCTTGGCAGTTTATTGTGTCTGTATCAGCTGGTGAAGACATATGAGTAAGTTGATTTCTGTTGGGTGAAGATACCGGCCTTGTGTCATTTAGAAAGAACTAAATCGCATAGAGGGTTCTGCTGTGGGTATTCTGTGGAATCAGGGTAATTTGGCAAGCAGTAGATTAAGCATAGTTAAACATGTTTATTTACTACTGTTATTTAAAGGACCTTTAATCTGCCCATGTACATCGCTAATCTCTGAGGCAGTGATGTGGTAATGCATTGCTTTTCAAAATTTTTGTTAATTTCAGGTGGTCATTTTTAATGGCTTTCCTTGGAAAGTCTGATATAGAGATACCTTAGCAATTGTCTTTAAGTGAGCACCTTAAGTACACCAAATATTAATATTTACTTTTTTGGATGCAAAATAGAAAATGTTAAAGTTTCTTTGCTAGTGACTTTCTTTTCTATAAAAGTTGCTTGGGAGGTGGGGATGGGTGTCACATTTAATAGCATTACTTTCTTCTTTCTAAGAGGATTGCCACTTATGCACGGAGCATCCTGTAGTTCTATTTACAAACTAGTTAGTTCATACTCTGTAGGATTTTTAGAAGATATTTTAGATTTGTAGCAATTGAAGTATCTAAGAGCTCATAAGTTTGTAAACTATTTATGTTTCTCAGTTTAGGATAGTTTAAGATGAAATGTTTTTACCCACATTACTTGTTATACAATAGGAGTGTCTATCTAAACAGACATATCAACTTGTATTTAATAGGAAGAATTGTGTATGATGAAAATTAATTTAAGTAGTAGAAAAATTTATGTAGGAAAGTTGCAAAATAGTCTTGGATTCTTTTAATCCAAGACTTTTAATTCTTTCCAGAAAGATTTTTAGTTTCTGCCTAAAACAGGGATGTGCTCATTTAACGTTCTTCCAAGTTTATTCTAACAATCCAAATGGAAAATGCAAGCCAGTGGTTGGGATGTTTTTCTTTTCTTAGTTTTATATAGCTTTAAAAATATATACATATATATTTTTTCACTATTTATAGTTCTTTTGTGGGGGGGAACTAGTTTTATTTCTTTTTGTTTCTGCGCATGTAGGTACAAGAAAGCAGAGGAAAGAGAACCTCTTATAGCCGCGATGCAAATATTTCTGCCTCGTATTCAACAGCAAATCATGCAGCTCCTTCCTGATTCCTCCCATTACTCTGTTTTACTACAGAAACAGATTCTGAAAATATTTTATGCACTTGTTCAGGTAAGTTTCTGTTGTAGAAGACAAATACGGTGCCTTGCTGTTCTGTCTGACACATGAAAAGTGCTCAGTTAGTGTCAGTTATTGGTAAAAATTATGTATTCTCACATGTAGTTCTTTAAAAAAACTCCTTATGAGAAAACAGGCTCACAGAAATTAGCTTGGTAGTCCAAAGTGGTCTGAGTGGCAGAGCTGCGATTCAGGGTTTGCATGCCTTTTACTCCAGTGTCTGAAGTGCTGGGTACCGAAGAGCCGGGGTAGCTAACTGCCCTGGAACCTGATTACTTTACTCATCTGTCCGTAGCGTTCTGCCCATAGATTAGTTATGATTACAGAAGAAGGGGAAGGAAAGGAAGAGCCTTCCTCTTTATTGGGAAATCGTATTGATGGTCGTTTCTTTGCATTTGACCTAATTTAAAGGTAATAAAGAAGATTTTGTGCATTTTCCGTCATTTAAAATACTTCCTTTTTCTTATCTAAAGGGTGTAAAGAATATTAATACGGGAATCTAAAAATAATTAGGAGAAGATGGAGATGATAAAGTGTTTTAAATATAAAAATATTTAAAATTTAATCCTTGAAAGTTTTAGGTAAATTATTTAGATCTGGGTAGAGGAAGAATAATTATTGTCAGTCTGAACTGCTTGCTGATGAGTGAATTAAACCTCTCCCTTACATGCTCTTTAGTTAAATCAGTGATGGCAAGAGGGTAGTTTTGTCGGGCCAGAGAGCCAGGATAGTTCGGTTTTGTTCTTGGCTTCACATGCGACTTAAATATTTTTATACTGTTACAGAGGATTTCACTTCAATAAAGATTTATATTTTTAATCCTGTCTTTTAAACTTTTAATGGAGACAGTTTGATGCAGATTTTGTTTTCAGCTCAGCCTTTTTTTGGGAGAGAGGGGAGGGGGAGGAAGGCAAGTCTGTGAAGAGCAAAGAAACTCGGATACCAGGAAGATATATTCTCTACCCTCTATTTTTTCTTTTTTAAAGTAATAGGAAAGGAGGATTCATGGTGTCTTTGCTTTTTCTTTAAAGTGCTGTTCAGAAATTTTCCTCAGGAGTATTACTTTACTCTGAGGCAAACATTTTTCATTCAGTGAGATGCCATTAGATGTAGTAATATTCCATTTATTCCGAGGTCAGAGTTCCCTTTCCCACTGGGAGAAGTATAAGCAGGAATCAGGAAGTATGACAGAGGCTGATGGAATAATTTCCCTCAGGCCTTTACCTCTACTTGAGCTATGAGGGCAAAATCCAAAACGTTTATTTTCTCAACATATACATGCTAAAACCCTAAGAAACCAATGAAAATTTCAACATTTTAAACCATTTTTGTAATCTATTATGTGCTCCTAAAGAAATATGCTCCCACTGGGTATCCTGGCAGCAAGGATTTAGAAGGCTTTAAGAGGGATAATTACAGTGATAATGTATTTATGTTTCAAGAAGTATGATACTATTCATTCGACTTTGTTCAAGCATTTATTAATATTGTGCACAACATTTGGGTATTTCACACATACTTCGAAACTCAGTTTGTCCAAAGGTGAACTCATTGTCACTTTCCCTAAGCCTCAGCCTGCTCCTCCTCTGTTCCCTCTCTCAAGCCTAGACTCCCCACCACACTTAGAATAGAGTGTGCATTTCATTCATTCATTCATTCATTCATTCATTCATTTTTGGAGACAGGGTAAGGGAGGGAGAAAGAGAGGGAGAGAAACATCAGCGTATGGTTACCTCTCATGTATCCCCCACTGGGGACCTGGCCTGCAACCCAGGCACGTGCCCTGACTGGGAATCAATCAAACTGCGACCCCTTGGTTTGCAGGCCGGCACTCAATCCACTGAGCCACACCAGCCAGGGCTGAACTTCTTAATACGGTTTATAAAACCCTTCATCTCTCCACCTTTTCTCTTACCATTTTCACCTTTGTACTTTACACTCTAGCCATACTGAAATTCCTTCAGCTTTGCTAATGTGTCCTGCCCTTTCTTACTTCTGAGCCTTTAAAATATTTCTACCTGGAGTGCTCTTCTTCCCCCTTATACTCTGGCTGATTTGTGCTCTTTCTCCATGTTTCAGCTCACATTTCCTTCTTCCAGAAAGTGGTACCTGATACTACCAGGCTGGGTTAGTGGTCCTCTTGTGTACTGCTCTTATCCATACACGGTATCATGCCACAGTGTAATTCCTTGTTTATACATGTTGTTTTCCCCAACTAGAGTGTGAGGACAGAGACTGCGTCTCTTACTTATCATCACGTCCTTAGCATGTAGCAGGTTTGGGAATGTGTGGACGCAGAGACGGTATTGCTTATCTCCCTTCACTCACAGTGCAGCAGGGGAACCCACGGTCATAGAGTAGCTATGGTATTATGCCTCAGTGTAGAGGAATGTGGTTGAAGAAAATGTTTCTTGAGATAAAGATTTTCATTAAAGTGGTTAAAATGAATTCTCACCACAGGACAGGTAGTTATGTGAGGTGATAGAAGTGTTAACTGAGCTTATTGTGGTAATCATTTCTTAGTATATACGTGTATCAGATCATCATCTTATGTACCTTAAATACAGACTCACAGTGTTGTATGTCAGTTATATCTCAGTGGAGCTGGGGAAGGAGTGGTGGAAACTAAGAGTTTGACAAAGGGGTAAATGGTAAAAATCACTCATCTGGAATCTCATGCTGAGTAAATGAGACCTTTCTGTATTACAAATATTTTGTTTTCATTTAAAAAAGTAGCTCAGAGAAGTAATTCATGGCATGTATATTTTTAGATTTTAGAATTTTAATTTGCATACATATGTTAATAGGTCTATTTTAAATTAAATTTTAGGTTGAACCATATGAAATGTTTTCATGGTCAAACGTTAGCCATTTCATGTATTTCAACCCTCTAGTATAGATGAAATTTCTGAATTTTTTTTTTTTGAGTGGAGGAGCTGTTGCCTGACGGTGATGTTCTTTTGTTTCAGTATGCATTGCCTCTTCAGTTGGTGAATAACCAAACCATGACGGTGTGGATGGAGATCTTTCGAACTATTATCGACAGGGCAGTTCCTCCCGTAAGAGAGCTTCTGTTCTTAAGAAAAATTGGGAAAACTTGGGTTTGGGATACTTGTGGTAGACTGATTTATAATTCTAGCCTATTTGGGAAAAAACAAGTTACCACTGTAGTAAAAATAATTACTAATACATAGTCAGTTTTAGAATATTCAGGTAAGCAAAACTAATAAAATAACTATTTAATTCCTACTAAAATGATTAAAAATTTTTGAAAATTGGTGTTTATTCCTCTAGCCTTTTTTCTTTGTCTGTATGTAACTATATTTTACTTGTAAAAATAGTATATGTAGTTACTGTTTTGAAATTTATTTTTCACTTAAAATCTTTTATAAGTATTTTTATGATTACAAATGTTTATATGCTGTCAGTTTTGTTGGATGCTTCATTTGCTGGATGTTTAGATTGTTTTAGTTTTTTAGTATTTTAACTATAAGGGTGTAGTTACATTTTTATACACATACATGATTATTTTCTTTGGATAGATTCTTCTAGAAGTGTTTAAAGCTTTGACAGATCTTGCAAAGTACTCTCCAGAATCATTGCACTGGCTTATACTTTAATAAACAGTAACAGAATATCTTTTACATAAAATTCTAAGTTTGTCAGTTTGACAGGTAAAAGGTAGTGTCTCATTTTTATCTGCAATAATAATGATGCTATAATTATCAAATTAACTAAAACAATCAAATTAAATTAAAATATATCAAATATTTTAAGATTTAAGCTTGTTTTCAAATATGCAGTATTTTTTCTCTTATTCATATCTTGGGACATACTGTGTTTAAGTTTAATTTATGTGCCTTAATGCACAGAACTTTTGCATTTTTGCAAACATACATTTGTATTACTATCACCCAAATAAAGATATAGGACCTTTTTGTTATCCCAGAGTTTCCTCGAGTTACATGGTATTTTCTATTTGTTTTCTACTTTTTTGGGCCTTTTGAAAATAGGAGATAGATGTGAATAACAGCATTGGCTAGTTGAAATTTACTTTTCTTATTTAATTCCTAGCTAGCAATCTATAAGTAGGAATTTCCATTTGTATGGCAATCAAAATTTAGAATTAATATTACTCAATGTGTAGCAAGATTTATTCTGCCTCTGTTATTCACATAAACCCTTTTATTATGCAGACATTTAATCTGGGTGTTTTTGTCCTCTCAGGAGACCCTGCAAATTGATGAGGATGATAGACCAGAACTAGTCTGGTGGAAGTGTAAGAAGTGGGCTCTGCATATTGTAGCTCGTCTTTTTGAACGGTAATTGTGTTTATTAGATTTATGATCTTATGTCCTGTATTTTAGTATTGGATATAATAAAATTGGGTAGGTCTCTTAATTGTCCACAGAATATGGTTGTCTGTCTTTAGTGCCATAGAGGCACAAAGTCACCCTCTGTTTTAAAGTAGGCTTGATTGTGATCACTGACTTGGAGATCATAAAGAGGTGCTGGGTTTTCTCTGAATCTTTCTATTTTTGTATAAAAAGAATGGAGAAATGACACTGTTTAGCTTATTGGAAATATCCAGGAATTGTACAAGAAGGTGCTTGGAAACGCACCATAGGAAACGTAGTCAAATTTAATATGGAAGCATTTATTGAAAAATACATGTTGGATATATTTTTATTTGTAACATTTACCCTTTAGGAGATCTTTGTTAACTAAGGAGGTAGATGTCTCTATCTGAAGTTTTAGTAAGACCCAAAGTGCAGTTCATCACGATTTCATTTTGGGGCTTGTGAAAAGTAGGGAAAGTGTTAGTTTTCTGCTCCAACAGAATATCTTTCAACAAAGGATTTATATTTAAGCTAGTGAACATGCTTGTTTTTAAGATTTACTCTGTTTAAACATTTTCTCTTTGTATTTTAAGCTATGGAAGCCCAGGAAATGTCACAAAAGAATATTTTGAATTTTCTGAATTCTTTTTGAAAACCTATGCAGTGGGAATTCAGCAGGTAATAAACTTACGTTTTTTAAATAGAAGGATGGTTACTACTGATAGTAGTTAAATTATTTCTGTCCATTTAAAATTAGGTTACAAACATATTAATATGCTGTGTATTTGTAGGGGATGAACTGGCAGCTTTGGAATTTAATACAGTGCAATTAGTTTTAGAACCAGGTAGCCTAGGGCAGCTACCACATGAAGTGCCCTTCCAGACGCTACACGCCAACCTTTTTGGTTTGTTGGTACTGCTGTAGCAGTCACCATTATTAGGTTGGATTCTGCTGTTAACTCTCTGATCTCTTATGAGTTTCTTACCTTCTGTTTCTTTGAGGCTTACCTCTGTTCCAAGCATTTTTTAATAAGAGTTAATGCAATACAAATTGCTCTATTTCAAGAGAAGTTTAGCTCAGAAGTTACACTTTCAGAAGTTACAGCT
The DNA here is from genome assembly GCA_039655065.1 of Glossophaga mutica. Lineage (NCBI taxonomy): Eukaryota > Metazoa > Chordata > Mammalia > Chiroptera > Phyllostomidae > Glossophaga > Glossophaga mutica. Next base: position 38,869,180 of record CM077304.1, on the reverse strand, counting down.
GAGAACTTACTCGTTTTTTATGAAAGTTTGGGTACTATTATATATAGTAAAAATGAGAGTTCTTGGGAATAAAATTTAAAAACTACAACAAGTGGACATGAAGATTGGTTGATCTGTATTGCCATTTGAATAATGATATTTCTGTTTATATTTCAACAAGTAAAATGTAATGACTATTAAGCACTGTCTGGGTCAGGACCATATTGAAGAAGCAATGATTGCTCATATGTGGTGAAAGGCTTTAATCATATAGAGGGTGTTTCTAGATTTTTACAAATTTGTGCATATAGGCTTCTTTATTGTAAATAATATAAAGTTAATGTTAATGATATAAACCTGTCATCTGAAATGGAATACTTCCTTTTCTAGATTATTTTGTCCGGTATCATTTTATGGATTATCATTTCTAAAAAGTACCTTGCAACAGGTCAGGAAAGCTATGGCTGTAATTCTCTCACAAATTATTTTATTGCCCCTTGGAACAGTCTATAGGGAAAATTAGTGAATAATGATTAAAATGATCTGTTTAGCAATTCACTGTGAATGCTAGCATACTCAGGAAGCCGGCCAGCTTTGCCTTCTGCTCTCTCTGCTGCTGTTAAACCCATTAGGCTTCCTGAAGTTGATGTCCTCTTAAGGTGTGTTCAGTAGAGTTTTTTCAGTCTCAAACAAACGTGAGTGTGTCTAGGCACACATACATTTAAATGTCGTGCTGTTGCAGCCATGTCCTAAATTCTTTGTGCCTTAGTTCTTTACGGGGCATATTCCTAGTGTTTAAAAGCAGTTTTCTTATAAAAAACTATATCAAAAACTGTTCTCTACTCTTATGTCTCATCCCCCCCACCTTCACTGTGTATGAGCCACACTGTGTCAGGAACACCGTGTTCAGCCGCACCCATTTTTAAGCCTGCATTGCTGAAAACCGCATAGGTCTTGGAAAGACTTCAGACAAATTTTATAAACCTGAATTTTATATAATTTGAACTGAGTTTATCTCCTGAATTTATAAATTTTGTACATGTTTTGAAAGAACCCTTTTTATTTAATTCACCAGTTCTTTATCAGCTTGCTGTAGGGGAGAGATCTGGAGACCAGGAATTGGAAAACTGACTTCATCGTGTTACCTCTGACCCAGGGTCCTTGGAACAGGCACGGCTGCCTTGGGCATGGTTCCTTCCTTGTAAATAATCTCTCTCTTTTAAAAAGTAACTTCTCAGTTTTGTGCTATGTTTTGTGCACAGTTTCTGTGCACTGAGATTCTAAAATAAAATTCTTCCATATTTTCTTCTAGGAATTTTAAGCTTTTATTTCTTTTGTTGTTGAAATATTTTCTTATCTGGAATTTATTTTGGGATGAAGTTTAGTTACTTTCATTTTTTTTTTTTTTTTTTAGAGGGCTAATCAGTTGTCCCAATACTATTTTTTTGGGTAACTTATCATTTCTCTTCGTTTGAAGTGCAACTTTGACATGTATTAAAGTATGCCTGTGGTGATTCTTGCTGTATGGTTGTTTTCTGTGTTCATTTAGTCAAGTCTGTTGTTGCTGTTGTTTTTTTTAACAGGAGTCTTAATTTATTTGAAGAGCTAGTATGTGGAATACAGTGTAGATTTACTATGAGTAGATCCACAGGTTAGAAGTAGGACAAATGGCTGGAAATTACAGTAAGACACCGTTCCGATATAACATGGATGTATCTAATAATTAAATTTGCCCACGAGTTTTCTCACAAAGTATTGACTTCCTTATAAACCTGTTCATCTTTATCTTTATGCATTCTGGGTTTTATGTCATGCCTAAAGTGCTCCTCCCCTTAAATTTAAAATTGTACGTGTTCTCTTATATTTTCTCTTCCTGTTTCCCTATAGGTACTACTAAAAATTTTAGACCAATATAGACAGAAAGAGTACGTAGCACCTCGTGTCCTCCAGCAAGCCTTCAACTATCTCAACCAAGGGGTTGTCCATTCTGTAACGTGGAAGCAGATGAAGCCACACATACAGGTTAGTGTCGGGAGCAGTTCTCCAAATATTCGCTGGTTGTTAGGCTTTCTAAACAAAGAAAATATTACTAATTCATATTTTATATTAATAGATTTTTATTTCCACTTATAATTACAAATGGGTGCAATATTATACTTATTTGAAGGACTTGGAAATTTAAGTATTTGAGAAGAGCGAGAACTTAAAGTTTTATGAGTTAGAAGGCTTGGATTCTGCTGATTTTGCTTAATTGTTTAGTTAAAGATAGAATTCCACATTGTTATTTAAAGAACAAATGAGAATGAAAAATTATGGGCCATTAATGAATAAAGTCTTATTTGCATACAGACAATTTTGAGTAACTCAATGATATTAGGAACTGAATTTGTTTTTCCTCTTAAACTGTAAATTCTTAAATTCTGTAATCTCTAAGATGGTATCTTAAAAGGAAAATAAATTCTTTTTCTTTGCCTTTGTTGTCCAGGATAGAGTTTGTTTAGTATTATCTTATTACAGGTCTTAAGAAATATAGTATCATTTGCATTATTTTCTGTGGATATCTTAGTATTTGTCTAATCTCCTTGATCAAAGAGGGATCATTTCTTTGCTATTAATAGATACTGATTTCATTTTATTTACTGTGTTCCTATAAAGTAAGGGTGAATTATGATAGTATTTTTTTTTTACTTTTGATGCCTTTGGCCTTACTTTTACATGGCTATAATATAGGATTCAGAAAACTTTTATCCTTAGGCTGAATTTTTTTCTCTTAGAAATATTTAATTTATTTAAGAGATGATTCTGTTTTTAAATATGTAATTGTTAGCACACAAATCAGTGTACGCACAGATGTGGTTTTTTCTTCCCCCCTGAAACCTGCATTTGTAGAGTAGGAAATTAGGTTTTTGAAAATGGAAGAAGGAAAGAAAATTTTAATATTGTTGCTAGGTTGACATTTAGGACCAAATGAGGAATGAAAAACAGTTCACAAAAAGAAATACAGTAATAAATATAACCTTGCTTGATATTTATTTCTCTTATGTTTAATACTAATTTGTTAGTAAAACTTTATTATCCTTTCTAGTCCTTAAAAGAAGAACATTTACACTTGTCTCTTTCTCTGTATCTTTAGTCACTCGTTTAAAAACAGTCATGTTTGCCCCTCACCCTCAGCCCCCTGCCCCCACCCTAGGCGCTTGCTTTCCTGTCTCACTTTAGCCACTGCAGGCTTGACAGAAAATAACAGTTGGGAAAACTAGCATTATAAAGGCGGTCAGTAAATACATTATTAGTGTTCCCCAAATCCGAATACCCATTTGTTGTTGTTTTTCTTCCTTTGTAGAATATCTCTGAAGATGTGATTTTCTCTGTGATGTGTTACAAAGATGAGGATGAAGAGCTGTGGCAGGAGGACCCCTATGAGTACATAAGGATGAAATTTGGTAATCAGGATGATTTTATTCCTCGTTAGTTCCTGGGCATCTAAAATACTGTAGCTGAGTTTATATTTTAAGCAGATTTTATTACTTTGTTAAATTCTCTAAGTTCTGCATTGTATATAACCTTTGAAACTCCTGAGAGTTTGATGTTCTCTAGAATCGGTGAACTTGAGGCCTTTGGGTATGGGAAGCGAAAAGCCGGTTATTTTATCCCTCTTATGGGTGCTGAAGTAGTCCTGGAGCCATCTATAACTTTTTCTGTCATGATGCTGATCTGCAGGGACCATCCCTTTCTGTGTCTTTTGGGATACCCATTTGTAGAGTGGGTTGTGCTCAGTCTGGGAGATCCTTCGGATTTCTGCATGTTTTAGGAGCAACTTGATTTAGTTTGCTTCCTTATCCCAGAGACTAAGGGAATGAGGTTATCTACAGTGGCCCCATTGTGTGGCCCTGTTTCTGGGGTGGGGGGTTTTTTTACTTTCGATTTTCCTGGAAGCTGTTGAACAGTGTAGATTGCCTGAGTTCATTTCCTTTTACCCCCAGTTTGAATTAATTGCTTCATGGAATACTCAGGCACTTAACATAGCAAAATGCTATTTGTATCTCTGTTTCTCCCACAACTTAGAGTGATCCGAGGGCAGGGGCTTTATCTTATTTATTTGCTTTATTTTGCATTCTCCGTTCCTTCTGCATCTCTGCATACTAGTGTTTGGCTCTAGTATGTCTTTGATAAATGTTGAAATAAATAATTGGTAAAACTAGCACTGCCCAGGGCATATGGAAGGTGCTGTGGCTACACAGGGCTTTCCCTTATTGGGCCAGGTGTCTCTGGCTACTTGAGTTAAGCCTACCGATATAGATGCTAGATTGCTTTTCCAGTGCTTGGTGTTAGTGTTACTTGATTCAGTAAGTGAGGAATGCCTCTTCTCTTGGAGACAAAGTACAGGAAAAACAAATGAATGAGAAATGGTATTAACCATCTGCTTCATTCCTTCATTCTAACTTTTCCTTTTAAAAACCATTACACATGGGCACGATTTTCCCCCTTCTTAGTGCCTTTGTTTTTCTAGGAGCAGAGTGATTAGCCAGTCTCCTATCTTTTTCTTTTCGTTGTATTTTTTCCCCATCACCATTTATCCCCTTTGTACCTTCTCCCCCCGCAGTCACCATACTGTTGTCCATGTCCACGAGTCCTTTTTCCTTTTTGCTGAAAACCCCTACTCCCTAACCTCCCCACCTGCAGAGCTGTTATCCTGCTCTCTACCTATGAGTCTCTCTGTTTTGCTCTTTAGTTCAGTTTGTTCATTAGATTCCACATATGAGTGAAATTATATGGTATTTGTCTTTCTCTGACTGGCTTATTTCACTTAGCATAATGTTCTCCAGATCCATTCATGCTGTCACAAAAGGTAAAATTTTCTTCTTCTTCTTCTTCTTCTTTTTTTATGGCCAAGTAGAATTCCATTGTGTAAAGGTCGCATAATTGTTTTAAGTAGAATTCCATTGTCTAAAGGTTGCATAATTGTTTTATCCATTCGTCTATGGATGGACACTTGGGCTGCTTCCAAATCTTGGCAATTGTAAATAACACTGCAAAGATCATACGGGTGCTTGATGTTCCTTTGAATATGTTCCCAGTAGTGGGATTGCTGGGTCAAAGGCAGATCCATTTTTAATTTTTTGAGGTATCTTCATACTGTTGCCCACAGTGGCTGCACCCGTCTGCATTCCCACCAACAGTGCAGAAGGGCTCCCTTTCTCTACATCCTCGCTTATTGATGACAGCCATTCTGACTGGTGTGAGGTGATGTCTCACTGTGGTTTTAATTTGCATCTCTCTAATCATTAGTGATGTCAGCATCTTGTCATATGCCTTTTTATCTTTTTCAATGCATTCTTTTAATGTTTAGCTTTTCTGTAGTACCTGTGTTTTTTTGTAATGTCAGAGTAATTGTTCAGCTGTTTGGAAAGTTACCATTATTTCATTTCTTTTTTTTTTAACAGTTGGTGTTATTTTTTTCTTTGTAGGTTTTTTAAAACCTATTTTTAGAGAAAGGGGAAGGGAAGGAGAAAGAGAGGGAGAGAAACATCAATGTGTGTTTGACTCTCACACGCCTTCTACTGGGGACCTGGCCTGCAACCCAGGCATGTGCGCTGACTGGGAATCGAACTGGTGATCCTTTGGTTTTCAGGCTGGTGCTCAGTCCACTGAGCCACACCAGCCAGAGCACACTTAATTCTTCTTACCAAATAAGATACTGTCTGTTTTAGAGATAAATTAAGAGCTATGAGTGTTGATCGACAGAATTTACATTTTATTGGTTAATAGAGAATATGGATAACTCAAGACTAGCTGAAGTGCCTTTACCTTAACCATTTCCTTTTTATTAACCATGGAATGCAGTAGCTAGTTTTGATTTGTATATTTTACTTATGGATAATATCCATAGGGAAGAACAATTATTACATTAGTTTTCTTTTTATATTTTTGTCACTTAACAATTGTTTATATGAATGAAACACTCCTATCTAAATGTATCGACTGATATTAATAATTAAGGTTTAAGATTTGGTAACACGTACAAGAGCCCGGGCTTTGATGTTAAGGCAGCCTGTGCGTGAGTGCTGGCTTGGCCACCTGCCGCGGGCTCTGTGGGCAGGTTACTGAACCTCTCTGAGGTGCAGTGTTTTCAGCTGTAAAGTGGGCAATGGTAAATAGTGCAGGATGGATAATACACGTAACTAGTTGTGTTACCAGCTTAGTGTGGAATACTGTTGAATACATGCTGGTAGAAATCTTGGTATAGTGTCTGGCACAAAGTAAGTACTTGATAAATGTTAGTTAATAGTCTCATTACATTTGTGTTTTATATTTTGAGGCAAAGACTTGGACTTGGTATTAGTTAATGTTTAAATGTGGATATATCAGATCTTCTCAAGTTTTCGTGTTCTTATATAAAACTGCCTATTCTGAAGTTTTCATGTAGTTAAGTGGTGTTTTTTACACCCATACACACACACACACACACACACACGAGTATATATATACTTATATATAAAAGTACGTACATATATATATACAAGTACATATATATATGTTGTGTGTGTGTATATATATATGTATACAAGTACCCTTTGAATACCTGTTGAACTTACCTGTTGACAGAGGCAAGTGCTGTCCTAGCAGTCCCTCAAGACTGGTGTTACACTTGCTGTTTCCTCTCCTTGGAGAGTTGTATCTTTAGGTTTCTCTGTAGAGCTTTCTCCCTTATTCATTCAATTTCTACTTACTTGTCACCTTAAAGGAACATTGCAGAGGCTTTCCCTGACCCCCTATTTAAAATAGCACCTTATACTCTGTCACTCTGTGTCTCTGTCCAGTTGTACGTTTGTTTGTAGCCTGACCCATTATGTGTGTATGTGTGTGTATGTGTATAATGTTTCTTACTCTCACCTTGTAAACTCCATGGACCCTTTTTGTTTGATCTTTGTGTCCCCAGAGCCAACAACAGTGCCTGGCACATAGTGAGCACTAAATAAATTTTTACTGTTTTTTGGTAGAGATACAGCACTTTCCCTGTCCTCAGTGAAACAGATATCCTAAAATGGGTTGCTTTTTCAAATATGATTGTCTAAAAAGACAGCCTGTAGAGTTTGGTACTTTCATGCATGAAAACACTGATAGCCCCTCAGCTCTTGTATGCAGTCAACCAGTGTCATGTGTGGGTGTTTTGTTTCTTGGTTTTGGAATAGTGATTAATTAGGTTTAAAATCTATAGGAAGTAATTATATTTTTACTAACATGGTTTAACCTTTTAACATCTTAGATATTTTCGAAGATTATGCTTCTCCTACCATAGCTGCCCAGACACTCTTATACACTGCTGCAAAGAAAAGAAAAGAGGTACATAGTTATTCTTTTTAAATCCTCTGCCGATTTGATACTTTAATATAACCCTAGTAATTGAAAAATGGTGTTATTCGTTATAATCTGTCACTTTCAGAATACTTTCCGGTTTTGTAAGTGCAAAGTGTTATTTTGTTTTCTTATTTATAACTACTTGATAAAACACAATAAAGTGGCTTTAATTTTGAAAATTTGTGTTTTGTATATAATATTATAGTAATGTGGCGAAAGCTAATCTAGACTAAAATGGATTCTTCTGTTTCTTTAGGTGTTGCCAAAAATGATGGCATTCTGTTACCAAATCCTTACAGACCCAAACTTCGACCCTAGAAAGAAAGATGGAGCCCTGCATGTGATCGGTTCCCTAGCTGATATTTTATTGAAGGTTAACTTGTTTAAAATTTAATTTACTTAAAACTGTAAAGTACAGGCAGATGAGAGAATGTGAAAGTTATGGATAATTCAAAACTAGTGACTGCTTCTGCATGACTGAGCTGACTGTAAATATTCTTTCTGTCACCTGTTTCTTTAGTTAAAAGGAACATTTGACTTTTTGTCAGTGTTTCCATATGAACCTATTGCTATATATTTAAAAAAACATGAAATGGCTTTATTTGTTTCTACAAAAGTCAGTTTCAAATAATATTTAAGGTACAACTTTTGTCTTATTTTAAAATAAGCAATATGTAGGTGAAGTAATTTTACAAAATTATAAATAGAAATATATTAAGTGTAAGTCATAATAAATATTTTATTGGGATGTGATTTCTACCTATGAAGAAGACATTGATAAGTTAAAACTTGGTTTCTGTTTCCTAACAGAAGAGTTTATTCAAGGACCAAATGGAGTTGTTGCTGCAGAATCACGTCTTTCCATTATTGTTGTCTAACCTGGGGTATCTTCGAGCTAGAGTAAGTTTTTCATATTTTCATTACGTATCTTAAAATGTTCATTTGTAAGATAATTATTGAACTAAATGTTTTTGGATAAGTTGACAAATATTAAGGTGAAAGGAAGTCAGATTGTTTCTTATGTCATATAAGCTGAATAAAGAACAAACTAGTAAATAGAGGGATTTGTGGATTTCCAGATGTTTTCATTTTCCACCCTAGCCTCACTTCTTGCACATGCAAAACATACAGTTCAGGGGATGATGTTACAGCAACAGTACAGAGTAAATTCGTAAACCGACTTTCAGTGTCCAAAAAACAGCATGGAATTCTAGTTTGGCTAAAAACTTGATTATGATTTCTAGTATATTAGGTACATATGCCTTAGTAAAGTGGAGAAAATGATAATCCATGTAAACTTATTGATGTTCTAAGTATATATTATTTCTAGAAGCAATATATTTTATGGAAAAATAGAACTTGAATTCAAGAACCTAGTATTTATCTTTATAACTACGTCAACACAGAAAAATTTCTTGCTAAACATAGCATATGTTATTAATGCCTTATACATTCTAAAGCATTTGATAAAAAATAATTATCACTGGAGAAATTTTTGGACAAATGTAGATTAGAGATGTTGAGCACACTCAAGCATTTTTATAGGTAAGCTGCTATCTCTGAGAGTATGTATAAATTGTAATTCTCCTGATAAAAGTCTTTAGTAATTCAAATTAATTACTGTCGATTGTGTGTAATGCACATAGAAAAATTTTTTAAAAGTAATAATAAGGTTCTGTGGTCTAATAGTGTAAAATTTGGTCCTCTATACAAGGTTTAAAATTCTTCATGCCTTATGTGAATGGAAAAAGGAGGTTTGGTGTAATATGAGGGGAAGTAGTGTTTCATTTATTTGCTGTAAAAGCTGGCAAATGAATGTCAAACATTGGTTTGTAGTAGCTTTTACATAAATAATAAATTAGTTATGAATCAATATTTATTAAAAGCTTAAACAGGACTTTTTTCTTTTCTCTTTTTAGGCATGTTCTCTGAATTATTCAGTTTTTCAACACATGGTTCACAAATTGAAGCCAATTCGAGCATAGGGGCTAGGCTAGGGTTTATTTATATTTGAAATAGGGTGAACTTTCTTTTTTATAGACAATTAAATTTGCCTCTGTTTTATTTTTCCTTTAAAAAATGCTATTGCATATAAGTAATTTAGGAGTACTCAAACTGCCTGTTTAAAAATAAAATGTCTGGGAAATCAAGAAGTTAGCAACTATGGCTTATATGCTTCCCTCCAAAAAACAAATAGGACTCGGTAGAATTAATGATATTTTACCTAGTAAGTTATGTGTGACATTATTACAGAATGCTATATGCCTAATAGTTTCCTATTTACTTTCTTATAACATAGTCCTGTTGGGTACTTCATGCGTTCAGTTCTTTGAAGTTTCATAATGAGCTCAATCTGAGAAATGCAGTTGAACTGGCGAAGAAGAGCCTGATTGAAGATAAGGAGATGCCTGTCAAAGTTGAGGCCGCCCTTGCTCTCCAGTCATTAATTTCCAACCAGACACAAGGTAAAGCCAGAAATACCTTTTAGAAGGTCTGCTGGCTTGTTTGTATTTGGACATGGTCTTCTCAGATAGTTTTCTTCAGTTGCTTCCCTACTGAGGATGATTCTATAAGTCTTAAGATTTAGGATTTGGATTTCTCAACTTCTGCCCCCTCAGAATTTAATAGGAGTTTATTCTTGACCTTTTTAGGAATTCTTTTTCACTGTGGTTTCCAGAAAAAGTTTAGATTAGGGAACCAGTTGATAATTGTTGGGCATTATTATGGTAGACTGGGAATTAAGAGACTTGGTGTCTAGTTTTGATTGTGCTACTAATTTGCCACATAAACCTGGGCAAGGCACATGATTTGTTAAGGCTTAGATATCCATATATTTAAATTTAGGGGGTTGAGCCTGATGGCTTCAAGATTCTTTCAACCTGAAGATTCTGTGGTTTCGCTACTTCTGAAAGTAGCAACTAGCATTTCTAGTAAGTGATAACATAGGTATTTCATTTGTTTAGAAGAATATTCCTTTCCAAGTTCAAATAAACCTTTGAAAGTAAACATGAACCCAGTTTACCTCTATTCACCAGTGTTTTAATGGAAGTCTGAATATTGTATAAGGATACGTGGGGACAAGACTGGGTAGAGATGAGGTGGGGCAGGGAATGGGCACCGTCAGTGTTGGGCATAGTTCTGTGTACATGATTTTTTATACTGTGTCGTGCTAATGACAGAACATATTTGTAATTTAAATTTCTCAGTGGGGGCTGTTGGCATTTTGGGCAGGACAGTTCTTTCCTGTGCAGGACTGATTATCCCTGTGTTGCTCTGGGGAATAATAATGTGTTGGTGGAGAATATTTTGGTACAGCATTGTGACTTACTGACCACAGAACAAGAACCTGTTACACTGTGTCACTTTACCTTGTGAGCAAGTTAATTCTTTTTATCACTTGTGAATGGCTAATTTTTTAGTGATTTTGTTTGTTTTATTGCATTAGCTAAGGAGTATATGAAGCCACATGTGAGGCCTATTATGCAGGAGCTATTGCATGTTGTTATAGAGACAGAAAATGATGATGTAACTAATGTTATCCAGAAGATGATATGTGAATACAGTCAAGAAGTAGCCTCAATTGCTGTTGATATGACCCAACAATTGGTAAGACTGGGAAAAGTTTTATGTTAGTTTGGTATAAAAGCCTTGAATAATCTAAATAAATTAAACTGCAAAATTTAGAGTTCAGTTTTATGTGTAACTACAATGTTAATATAAAAATGTTTGCTCTTCTAATCTTGACAGTTAATTTCTGTATTTAACTAGATTTAAGTCTAATAACATTTAAGAAGATCTGCTGTCATCTATAATATTCTGAGATTTCATAATGACTTACCTTAATGCGAGCCTTCTAAATTTTCACTTTCTGGGCTTTGAATCATGAAACTAATTTTTTTCAGTTTTAGGCAATTTCTTATATTACTTCCTTGATGAATTTTTCCCTGTTTTTTTTCCCCCCTGTAGTTCTGATGTAGAATATTGTGGGCCAGGACTGAGTTTCTGATTTCCTTACCTTTCTCTGCCATCTGTCGTGTCCGTTCTTTTTGTCTCTTTTCCTAGGTGATTCCTTGTCTTCCAAACCTTCTATCGAATTTTTCACTTGAGTATTACTAGATTTCAGTTTTCCTAGATTTTGGATGTATTTGTTTAATGATAACCAGAAGTTAAATATTAGCTCTCTGATTGTAATAGCTAATGTACATTCTACTCTAGCGACTAGATAAGGAAAAAATGGCTATGTTTCAAACATAACAGGTTCTGTCATTGATCACTTGGCAAAGTGCGTAACTTTGCCAACATTTATGTGTGTGATACTGCTCTTTGCTCACTTACAGTAAAGAGGAGTGGGTACAACGGTACTGACTGTTGAATATGTTTCTGTTAATTTCATAGGCAGAGATATTTGGCAAAGTTCTTCAAAGTGATGAATACGAAGAAGTCGAAGACAAAACAGTAATGGCCATGGGAATTTTACACACCATTGACACTATCTTGACAGTTGTCGAAGATCATAAAGAGGTGGGGTGTCTTTGTGTTTTATTTTGTCATTATAGTACATTAACTGGAATTCACGTGGGCACACATTTATTTTAAAGTCCTGACTTTTACATTGATATTGAGTTACATTGCTAAATGTTAAAAATTATCCTCAAATTTTAAAGACATATTAAAATAATTGAGGGGAAATATTACATGTGGTTATGTCTGTACTATATCCTTTTGTTCCGAACCGAACTAAGTTCAGAATGTCACATCTGCTCTGTGCCAGGCTAGGTTTTTAGGGAATAGCAAATTGAGTAAGACATGAGTTTCCCCTTCTGGAATCCATAGTGTAGTCTTCTTGGTAGAGAGTGGTAGCCATTCAATCACAGTGGCAAATATTAAATAATGTAACAAAATTCTGATGTAACAATTACTGTGAGGGTGGAAGGGAAGAAGAGCTTAAAACGTAATTTTTCCTAAGCTGAATCCCAGAACAATTTGAGAAAAGAGATGTGCGGACAGTCATCCAGTGCTTTCCCACCCGTCGGCTGGTAGAATCCTACCCCTGCCATCCTGAGTTAGATGGAGCAGGCAGTGGCAGTGTCCTCTTGCAGAAGAGGACAACAAGGTTCGGGCAGTCTCAAGGGACATGTTCAGGGTCACCAAGTTTTGGGTTTGCAGTCCAACCGTTCTGTTAATGTATTAATTTATCCCCATCTAAAACCACTGCTCTCTTCTGCAGGTATCACAGAACCTTTCCTTCATTCAAATTAGATTCGTGTTCTTTACTTCTGTGAGCTCAGTTGACTCGTTCACCATTGAGGGCAGCTCTTGTTTTATACAGCGAGGACTTAGGAAGCAGGTGCCAGTTCTTTAAATAACGTTGTTAAACTCCATGGCTGTTGATTTATCCTGTGTTTATCACAAAGCAACTCAAGATTACCAAATCCTTAAAAACGGTTCGATATTCTTCACCTGGGCAGGCCTTCTTTCGCGTAAAAGGCTTAATGTGAATTTCAGTTTCCATGTTCATTATTTTATTTTAGTTTCACATCCTTTTGAGACTGTATGGCCCTCTTGGGGACAGTGAGGTGTTCCAAGTTAAATCATAACAGTATACTTGAGGGTAATTCTTTCACCTTATATGTAGAACTTGTATTTTAAATCTGAAGAGACCTGAGAAAGCACCTAGTCCAGTTTTCCAAAGTGTGTGTGGAGGATGGAGAGTAGTAGAATGAGCGGCAGGATTATTTTGAAAACTAAACAGCATTTTATATTTTTGTTTTAATTTTTTTACTTGATATTAAATTTATTTTGAATTTCAAGTAAAGCTAAAGGAGCATGTAAACTTACTGTGATTAATTATCAAGAGAGGCGAGAGTTAAAACCGAGAGCACTGATTAAACCCTCACTTACTTAAGCGTCCTCACATACACCGGAGAAAACGTAAAGCCTTCAGCTAAATGGCTTTTCCAAGGTCACAGATTGGTGATTTGATTGGTGATTTTCAGCCTTTTTCTCTCTTGCCACATCTAATTACTAAAATTCTGTGGCACACCAAAAAAAGGTTTTTTTGGCAATGTGACCAAAAAAAAAAAAACCAGGTATAATTTTGATTCATTCACAGCACATGGCTGTTGTTGTGCTGGCTGCTGTCATCTTTTTATTTGACAGTCTAGGGGAAAGAGGCCAGTGTCCTGACTGAGTAGTCAGGTGTTGCATGTTTCACAAATTCTTGGGTGCCCGTTTGAAAAGTGCTGCCAGAGATGACTAGGGGCAGAACAAGGGCCGGAATATTGTCTCCCGGTCGCCTGGGCTGTGATTTTAAATTTCAGGTTGTTAAAAGCAGACGTTGAAAACAGTATTTTCTCAAAAGGGAATGTCACATGTGTGTGATTAATATGCAAATAATGTGCGAAGGTCACAATTAAAAGTCTAAAAGCAGATCTTAAGCATATGGAGTTTTGCTTAATGGTTTTAAATATATTGACAGATTTTTTAACTGGGAAATTTTGGATTATTTGAACTTTAAGACAGTTGTTTAAGCTGAATATTGTTTAAGACAGTTGTTTCAGGTGAATATTAAAGAATACTTGTGAAAGCTGAAGTAGGATACTTAGATGAAAATGTAACATAGAGTGGGTTTTCATTTTTTCTAATTTAAAAACTTTTATACAAATGTATATTGAAAATTCAGAGGTGTGAAAAGGTATTCAGTGAAATTTCACCCTCTCCCTCAGTCCCTGATTCTCTTTGCAAGGAGGAAGCTCCTTTAGCAGGTTTTTTGTGTCCTTCCAGACATTTTTCTATTATAATATCCTGGCAACAAGTGAGTAGAATATGTGCATTTTTCTGTAATGAAAATGATAGCATATGGTTTTCATCTGCCATGTTTTACTTAATGTTTCTTTATGAGTATTCCATATTAGTCAATATAGTTACATATTTTTAATAGTAGCATAATATCTCTTTGTATGATGTATCAGATTTATTTAACCAGTCCCTTGTTAATGGATTTAATTATCTCTTGTTAAATGGACATTCAGTTGTCCTAAACCTATGTATATCCCTACTTTTTTTTAATCCTCGCCCGAGAATATATGTGTTGATTTTAGAGAGAGAGGAAGAGGAGAAACATTGATGTGAGAGGGAAACATTGATTGGTTGTCTCCCGCACACACCCCAACTGGGGATCAAACCTACTATCCAGGCATGTGCCCTGACCGGGAATTGAACCCGAAACCCTTTGGTGTTTGGGATGATGCTCCAACCAACTGAGCCACTCCTCTAGGACTAAAGTCTACTTTTAGATCACTGCCAGTCTGATAGGTGAAAAGTGTTAATCCTGTGCTTAGAATTTGTACTCTTATGTATTAAACATCTTTTTATAAGGTTAAGATCCATTTATATTTTTTGTAATTTTTTGCCTTTCTTTTTGTTGATATGATTTCATGTGAGGGAATTTTATCTTTGTGATATCATTTGAAAATATTTCCCTCAATTTTTCATTTATCTCTGACTTCTACCTGCTCTACGCAGCCATTTTTAATTTTTGATACCAAATGACCCAGTATATTTATTTCTGGTTTCTGGGCTTTGAGTCCTTTTTTCCTTTAGAATTATACACAATTCTTTGTATATCTTCTAGAATTTTTCATGTCTAAAGTTTTAATGTTGAAATCTTTAATCTATTAGGAATTTATTTTGGTGTAAAATATGAGGTAAGAATTTAATTCTTAATTTTATTATGGATTTAATTCTCATTTCCATAATTGGTTTACATTTCAGAATTTTCTGGTATTCTTACATGTTTAATTTTTCACATGAAGTTTAGAATTAACTTGTAAACTTCTCTCAAAAAAGCCCTGTTGATATTTTTATTGGGATAATTATAACTTTATAGATTAATTCAAGGGTTATGATGAATTTTAAACTGTTTAAAACTTGTCTTTAGGTTACTCAGCAGTTAGAGAATATCTGTCTACGGATCATTGATCTCGTTTTACAGAAACATGTAATTGGTAAGTTTAAAGGTTGAATAAAAATGTGAATTGAGAATTTAAAAAAATCTGAGGAACTCTCAGTACATTTTTAGCCCTTTAAATTCAAGAAGATAGGCAATTTTGAGAAAGAGAAGATGGCATTCTCTTCAGTTTTTGGATGTACTTTCTAATATCTGTATTTTTGTTTAGAGAGAAACTGATACATCCAATAAAGCACTTTTGGTCTTAGAATTTTTAAAGGGCAGAGAAGTTAAAATTTTACATTTTTATTTCTTTCTTTATTTATTTAATTTAGGAAGGATAAAATTTATTATGGTTTTGATCTGTTACTTCAAGTTATCAAAAACAGTTTCTTTATTTGATTGTTGATATTGTACAGTTTTCTGTCTTTTATTCCCCCCCAGCCCACCGCCCCAGCCCTCCCCACCTCCCTCCCATTTCCACCCTCCATAGTTTTTGTCCATGTGTCCTTTATACTTGTTGCTCTAAAATTTTACATTTTTAGAAACCAAGAACTGGGATAGAGTTCAGGTGAGGTCACGTGAATCTGGGATGGAAAATTGTGTGGTGATGGCCGTGTCTTATCGGAAGCATGGCTACATCTCTCTGCTATCTGCTCCAGTGCCTGACTTCTGAGTAGAATTAGTGACTTTGCTGGATTTTATAAACTGATAGGAATTTGTAGAGGAGGCTACTTTTCCATATATTCAAGACTTTTGAAGATGTGACTCCCAAGGCATTTGGACTTGAGGGAGGTGCACCCTGTGTCGTCCACAGATAGAGAGAGAGATGCGGGAAAAGCCTGTTACTGCTCAGGAGCGGTTGTCGCCAGACTTGAGCATGTACTTCTAATATATATGGATAATATTTGAATGTGTATTTATAGGCAATATACATATATTGCTTGTAACATTTACATACATAAAGATAGAAATGTAAAAGGATGAGATTAAAGGTGTTCTAGTACATTCTTCTCCCATCTCAGCGGATCATCTTGCACACTGCCTAGGGCACATCCTCCTTGTTTTTGAAGTCATTGCTATAAAGCAGTAGTTTTCAAACTTAGGTGTGCATAAGAATCACTAAGAAGCTAAAGTGATGATTCCTGGACTTCACTAAAGTGAAGTAGTCCCAGAGATTCAGATTCTTAATTTGAGGCAGTGCCCAGGAATCTGCATTTTTACTGAATATTCCAGGTGATTCTCATACAGGTGAAATGGTAACTTGAATAGATCCTATTCTATTAATAGGATCCCTAGATGCATGTACCTTTCTTTACTTTCTTACTAGAGCAAATGCAAAACAGGTAACATAATCTAGTAGCCAGAAAAGAGTCGTCACTAGTAATTGTAGGAAATTTGGTGGCTATTTTTTAAGCCTGGCTACTGTGGAAACGAGGAATTCTTAATGAAAGTGTTGCACTAATAAACAGTGATTCATGATATGATTAGTGTCTTAGTTAACCTCTTACTGCACTCAAGGCCAACTTTTACTTTTTAGCAAAGCATCAATTTGTATAAAGCAGGTAAGGGTAAGCGAGGCTATTACTTATCCTCGGGGATGTGTTCTAAGACCCTCAGTGGGTGTCTGAAACTGCGGGCAGTTCCAAACCCCATATGTAACTGTATTTTTCTGTACATGCATAGCTACGATAAAGTTTAATTTATAAGTTAGGCACAGTAGGAGATTAACAACAACAATAATAAAATAGAACAGTTACAACAGTGTACCGTAATAAAAGCTATATGAATGGCTTTGAGGCTATTAAGTAAAACAAGGCCATTATGATGGAACATGGGAGCAGTGAGACTGTGACAGTCAATCTGGTAAGTGGGGGCTACTAAGTCATGGATTGTGGGGTCTCCACCTGCAGAGCCTCCACCGGCTGCCACAGATGAGAATAAGTCTTCCAAGACATGATCTGCTTGGGGAGGAAAGGTGAAGGGCCTTTCCTCCCCAAGCAGAAGGGCCAGGAGCCTATTCCTCAGTGGCTTTTATTAGGTTCATTTGACACAGGAATACAGGTAAAGCTCATCACTCATTGTCAGGCAGTAAGGATCAAATAATAGGTAACATTCAAAGAACTAGGAGGACTTATTCTGAGTCAGGGTCAGAAAGCTAAAGGGCTATAAAACTTTGGGAAATGAACACATTTCATGCTTGGACGCTTATCAGAAAACTGAGGGCATTCTTAGCAAAACAGGTTTCACAGGACTTTGTGCATTCATTCTTAGGCCTGATCGCCCCCGGGAACCTGCCCTTTCCAGCACAGGGCTGCACTACCCTCTGTCATCGTTTCAGGCTTAATTCAGGCAGGGGAAGTGAGGCAGCCAAGAGACTAGGAGACTTTTCACAGACAAAATGAGGACTCAGCTTATGTCAAAGCTGAGGGGTGAGGGTTCATCACCCCCTTTTTCTATAGCCCCCCAAGTCCTTCCCTGAGGGCCCCTACATGACCAGGCCTGTCTTAGGTCATTCCTCCCTTGAGGGATCTTACCGGTCATTGGCTAACCAGTCATCCGCCTGGGGCCAAGAAGGGTGAAGTAAAAGGGGGCAGAGGCAGTGCCCCTACCAGGAAGATAAGCTTTGTCTCCTTAGTGGCTTATGGTCCCAAAGTCTTTTTACTCAGCCTTAGTCACGGGGGGTTACAGCTTCTGAAACCAGTCAGGGCAGTTCCCAACAATGGCAGGTAGTATATACAGTGTGGAGACTCTGTGTAAAAGGTTGACTCATCCCCAGCAGGACAGAATGGGATGGTGTGAGATTTCATCATGCTACTCAGAACAGTGTGCAATTTAAAACTTAAGCATTGTTTATTTTTGGGATTTTCTGTTTAATAGTTTTGGACTGCCGTTGACTGTAGGTAACTGAAACCATGGGAATAACCATGGTAACTGTGGATAAGGCAGGGGCAACTGTTTTGGAATTATTTGAGTATTATACTAAGACACAGATAAGAGATATACAAATATCATATACTTAACGGTGAGAAAAGTGGCAGCAGCCAGGCAGCCCAGGTATGCAAAGGTTACCGCTGTCACGATGCGCAGGAGGAAGGCCTACTTCAACGAGGGGGCAGTGAAGAAGGAGATCAGTGAGGTTGTCAGCTAATCCTGTGTTTGCAAAGTGGAAACAAAGTAGAAAAACATGGCAGGAAAGGATAAGTCTGCAGACAAAAAAATGCAAACAACAGGGGGAAGGGGAGCAAAGGGAGGACAGGCCGAAGTGGCTCACTAGGAAATGAAAGTGGAGACACTGAAAACAGGAGTCCGGCCTCGGTTGGAGCAGCCAAGAAAGCAGGCGTGTCTGCTGGGTGTCATGTGCCGTGTCTTACCAGTGGTCCCTGTCTCCCTTCCTGCGCAATCCAGAGGAGTATTTTTATCAAGTATTCTGTTAATGCCAGTTTTTGTAGCTCTAGAAACATTTTTAAGGAGCAGCACCACCTCATCCCAGTTTTTAAGTGTGAATGCTTTTTTTTTTTTTTTTGAGAGGTGAAATTATTTACTGGTTTTTGGTTTTTTTTTTTTTTTTTTTTTTTTGGTACAACCAGAAAATAGTGGTATATTGTGTATGGGAGGCTTTGATTACCTTGGGTGTCAGCTAGTAGTCCATAGATGGAGCAGTTTTTATATCCTATAATGCAAAGCACATGAAGTGGCAATTTGGAGTCAGTTGTGCATTTAATATGTCATGAACATTTTAAATTGCTTCTATTCTCATGTTTTTGGTAGAATTGTTTACTTAAAGAAAAATCACTCCTTGATTTTGGTTTTCCTTGTCAGAATTGTACGCACTCTGTAACATCTTTGGAATGATGGTCCACTTTTCCTAGTTACTTTGTTAACATGCCATGAAAGATTGGAAATTTGATTATGTAGAGCATATGATATTAATTGTGAATTAGTGGGACTTTGATATAACAGCATGTCGACATTTGAAGCTATTGGTACTTGAAACTCTATTAAGGAAAACTAGCCTCCATGGTTTCAGCTGGGAACTCACTGGAGTGACTCTTCAGAAAAGAACCACAATCATGTGACCTTTTAGGTTGTGGGATGTATGTTAGGAATTGTGTACAAATTGAATGACTGTGTTTAGCCTCAAAACAACTAATACAATCTCAGTTATGAAAGAAAAAATTATTAGATACTTAAAATGCATCTACAAAGGGAGGTAGAGAAGTTTTTTTAAATCTTTTAATTGCTTAAGTATTCTAGAATTACAAATACTTGCTTTTCTTCTGGGTAGCAGCAAGAATTATTTTGTGATTACTCATCTTTATTTTTAGGATATTATTATTGCCATTGGAGATGTTAAAATTGGGAAGGTGATAAGGTTAAAAAGAATATGTTCACTTTTATCCTTACTTAGGGAAGAGATTGCAACAGAAAATTCTCCATTTAAATTTAAAGTAATCTTGAGGAGGAAAACTGAAGTAAGGCAAATGGAAATAGTTTATCCCAGCCTTCTATAATCCACAGATACCAGCATTTGATTTGAGCAATTACAGCATCGGGATGTTAAGAAAAGGAAAGGGACCTATTTCTTGGGAGCAGAGGGGAGAGGAGAAAACCAAGGTTCGAATCCCCTGTCCCTTCCCAAGTCCCAGGGTGATGGATAATCTCTCTTTTATTTTTAGCTGTGACGCATTTAATATGGATGGCCTTTTTGAACCAGTATTTGGCCACACAGGATCTCAGATAAAAACAAAATATATACGGTTCTGGAAGATGTCACAGGTTGAATCTGTTCTTCTAGGACCCCAACCACAGCAGTCTGACCATGTTTATGTCCATGGTCCAGTCTCTTTCCATTATCCCACTTCACTTCCTTCTCTGCCTGTTTTTGTTGCTGATTTACTCATAAAATTTTATTTACTAGAAGCCAGGCTTAGCTGTTACTGCTTTAAATGCTTTATCATGTGCACAAAGTCAAACTTTGTAAATACCAACCTACCCTAACATTTAGTCTTCTGGATTGAGAATGATTGCAATAACTTCTGGTCAATTTAAGCATAAATGGAATTTAGGGGGAGGATATTTGGTGGCAAACTGAATCAGTGGGAAGGCTGGAGTTAGGTAGAGCCAGCAGGATTCTGCCATAGAAATTGTCTACTTAGAAGGCCAGAGCTGCCTTTGTCAGCGCTGGGTCCTAGGCTGCTGCCCATCACAGTCTGGACTCCAGCACAGCCACAAAAAATCATCTGTAACAGCTTTGTGCCTTCCAGTTTCTCCCTCAAGTTTCAAAGTCCTTGTCTTGAGTGGCCAGGTTCTACGCCCATACTGTGGTTTCAAGAGTATGGAAAGAAATACTGGGCCCCCTCTTTTTTTCCCCCAGAGTTTAAAAAAAATTACTTTTATTATTGTTCAATTTCAGTTGTCCCCATCCCCCCCCATTACTCTCCCCTGCCCTACCCACACCCCACCTTCCATATTCATTCCTCGCCCCCCACCCCTGTTGTCTTTGTCCCTGGGTCCTTTATACATGTTCCTTGATGACCCTTCCCCTACTTTCCCCCGTTATCTCCCTTCCCCCTCCCCTCTGGTCACTGTCAGTTTGTTCTTTATTTCCATGTCTCTGGTTCTATTTTGCTTGCTTGTTTTGTTGATTAGGTTCCACTTATAAATGAGATCATGTGGTATTTGTCTTTCACCTGCTGGCTTATTTCACTTAGTATAATGCTCTCCAGTTCTATCCATGTGGTTGCAAAGGGTGGGAGTTCCTTCTTTCTTTGTGCTGCACGATATTCCATTGTGTAAATGTACCATAGTTTTTTGGTCCACTCATTTACTGATGGGCATTTAGGCTGTTTCCAGCACTTGGTTATTGTAAACAACACTGCTATGAACATTGGGGTACCTAGGATCTTTTCAATTGGAGTTTCAGGGTTCGTAAGTTATAATCCCAGCAGTGGAATTGCCAGGTCAAAGGCAGTTCCATTTTTAGTTTTTTGAGGAAATCCCATACTGTTTTCCACAGTGGCTGCACCAGTCTGCATTCCCACGAATAGTGCACTAGGGTTCCCTTTTCCCCACAACCTTGCCAGCACTTGTTCGTTGATTTGTTTATGATGGCCATTCTCACCAGTATGAAGTAGTATCTCATTTTGTTTTTAACGTGCATCTCTGTGATGGCTAGGGATGCTGAGAATCTTTTCATATGTCTCTGGACCCTCTGTATGTACTTCTTGGAGAAGTGTCTGTTCAGGTCCTTTGCCCATTTTTAATTGGATTGTCTGTCTTCTTGGTGTAGAGTTGTGTAAATTCTTTATATATTTGGGAGATCAAACCCTAGGTCATTGGCAAATATGTTCTTCCATACGGTTGGTTCCCTTTTCATTTTGCTGATGTTTTCTTTAGCCATGCAGAAGCTTTTTAATTTGATGGAGTCCCATTTATTTAGTCTCTCCTTTATTTCCCTTGGGCTCCGTTTCTGCCTTTAAGCTTCATGTTAGGAGGAGGCATTTGCTCTCTTTTGTCATCTTCCAGGGTAGGGTAATGATGACCAGAACTTTCAGAAAGTTTATATTCAGATAATTTGTTGTTTTTCAGGTGATTGCGTTACATAAACTATTTCCCAGTATCTGTGATTTACCCTTGTATTTTGTTTTCATTAAGGCAAATATCTGCATTACTAGTTTTTGAATATATTGCTTTAAATAATGTTACAGAAAACAAAAACAACTTTATTCAAGCTTCCAGGGTGCGTATTAGTTCCTTTTAATAAAAGAAAAAAAATTGAAGTCATACTTTTTTGCTGAGTGACATGGAAAGACTTAATTAGGAATTTTTACATTGAGGTTGGTGTTTTCTGATTGTACGTTTAGATATATAATTCCCTTCTGACTTAGGTAATAGTAAATATATGCGCAAAAGCAAGAACATTCTCTTTGGACTCTTCCACTCTATAGTGGGTATAGTTGTCTTGATAGATTGAAAAATACTATATAAATTTTATAAGTTACCTAAACTGACAAAATACTGTCCAGTATATAGTTTGTAAAAATATTTGAGACAGGCAGATATTTTAGCCTAGCTTATTAAACTCCCCAAGAATATTAATTACTTGTAAATTTAAAATCCTGTGCATGAGCAATACACAAAAAGTCTGTTCCTTCTTGTATCTATTTCTATTATAGTTTTGTAAGCCTAAGTTATATTTTATATATTACAGAATATTCAGTACTACATGTAAGTTTAGCAAAAACAAATCGTTGCCTTATTGAGCTGGGGGCAGATCTCGGTACGAGACGGAAGGTGACGGTACAGGGAGCTGAAGATGCGCACGCCAGGAAGGGCTTGTGTAGCTGTAAGAGGCATGTGTGCGAGTGTGCAGTCTCAGTCCCCCTGTGTGGTCTTCGTGTTTAATTTTTTGCTATTTCCTAGCATTCTAACTAAAGATTTTCTTTTTTCTAGAATTCTATGAAGAAATTCTCTCACTGGCTTATAGTTTAACCTGCCACGGTATTTCCCCTCAAATGTGGCAGCTTCTAGGAATATTATACGAGGTTTTTCAGCAGGATTGTTTTGAATACTTTACAGGTATGGTTTTGACCATGTAACATTTTTTGCTTTTTCTGTGTCTACACATTATGTTATTTGACACTTGAAATAAAGACATAGATGATTTTAGTACTAATCAGAAAATAATTGTTCTTGGTTCCCTGATGAGCAAAGGCTGGGGCTGTTTTAGCAGTGATTTTCAGCCCTAGGAGTACAGGTAATAAGAGGGAGCCTGTGTTTCGTCTTGTATCTTTAGTTTGCAATCAGCGATTCAGTTAATATTTTCTGAATACCGACTCTGTTCCAACAACTCTGTGCTGTTCTAAGCTCAGAGTGCATCAGTAAACAAAATAGCCCTTGCTCTTTTGATGTTTTCATTCTAGTGGGAGAGAAGGGAATGTATAGAAATGCCCAGACAAGCAAGAAAACATGTAGTGCCTGGCTGGTGTAGCTCAGTGGATTGAGCGCGGGCTTGTGAACCAAAGGATCGCGGTTCGATTCCCAGTCAGGGCACATGCCTGGGTTGCAGGCCAGTTCCCAGCAGGGGATGCACGAGAGGCAACCATACATGATATTTCTCTCTCTCTCCCTCTCTCTCTCCCTCTTTCTCCTTCCCCTCTAAAGGTAAATAAATAAAATCTTAAAAAAAAAAAAAAAAGAAAACATGTAGTGTGTTAGATGGCGATTGTTAGAGAAAAGAATATTCAGAAAAATCACCACATCAAGTGATGAGCATTTTATTCTTTCGGATCCATATTTTCTTCATCTATAAGTAGGGCAGATTTGTCGTTTTGTTTCTAGCATTTTGTAGTTGCAAGGGAAGATAATAATGTGTGGGTGCAACAGAAATGTGGTTTCAGTGGCAATAATTTATTTCTACTCCTGTTACTCAAGTCTCATTGGGATTTTGAAATTTTTTTTTTTCAGACATGATGCCTCTCCTGCATAATTATGTGACAATAGATACAAATACTTTACTATCAAATCCAAAACATTTAGAAATACTTTTCACGATGTGTAGAAAGGTAAGCATGCCCTAATCGGCTGTTGTAGTATTGAGTGTTTTACTCTTTCAGTTTGTTTCTTATACATTTACCGTATTTTGCCGTGTAATGACGTGCTCCCATGCATAATGCGCACCCATGGTTTTTGCGTGCATTATACGTGGGGTTATTTTACCCATTATTATGCCCATGGTATGTAATCATTATACCCATGTATAATGTGCATCCTTATTTTTCCCTCAAAAATTGGGCAAAAAAGCGTGCATTATACCCGTCAAAATATGGTAGTTCTTCTCTATTGTCTTCATCAACATATATTTGCTATTTTGTGTTTTTAAAATGGAGTTTGGGATTGCAATTTGAAAATTTCATATGGTGGTGTTCTTAAGAATGTTTGCCACTTTTATAGCTGTCTACTTTATAATATTCAGAGGTAACTGATTTTCTTTGTGTTTGTTTCTTTCAAAAGTGCAAACTTGTTACTTAATTAAAGAAAAGTGCTAGGGAAATAACCACACAGTTGGCCAGTCATTGATTTTTCTTTGAATTGACTGTACATATTGGAAGTTGCTAGATATAGGTAATTTGACCATAAATAATGTGAGACAGAAGATTGAAATTGTTGGAAAAACAGCATCATTTAGCTCAGTCCAGGATAATTTATAAGCTACATAATGGCAACTGTTATATTTACACACAAACCTTGATTGTCTACTGTGCTATTTGGCCTTCTATTAGCTATATCTTGGAATCATTAATGACTAAGTAATGTTTCCCTTCTGTAGGTGAATATACAGTATGTACACACATAAATGTAAAACTGTATTGCATGTAGTTAGCAGAGTTTAGAGCGCTCAAATAGCTAAACCTCTGTTTGGCCTTGGAGTTGGGAGCAAAATACTAGTGTACCACCTGTTTTCCTCACCAGGGATATGGACCTGAGTGCCGAACCGATAATCAGTATATCTGAGTTAGGTCTCAGTTCAGTTAAAAAGACCCTGGAAGATTTGGAGAAGTCACTGAATTTCTTCATATATAAACCGAAGGAACAGAATCATGGTTTTTAAAGACTCCTTTAGCACTAATACCCAGCTTGTTAAATCATAATCACTTGGCATTCTTCAGTTTTTCCTAAGTTACAGAAACAGCTGCTAGTGAGGAAAAGAGGAAGGGAAAGCACCGAGCAGAAAACCAAGCTGTTGTATGTGTTCCCGTATAACTTAGAGCTGCTCTGTATTATAGCAGGAGAATAAAAGTAGTGTTCACAATGATGGACTTGTACTTGTCAATTACTGAAAATGTTTCATCTTGCTTTTAATAATCATTAATAGTTATTGAACCCTTACTGTGTACCAGGTATTTCTTAAGCACTTTATACATACTAACTTATTTAATCTTTAGGAGGTCGAACCACAATTGCTTGCAGTATGCCTGAAGTTTAGTAAATTGTCCTAACTCACGGTGTGTTGGAGCCAAAGTTGAATACAGGCAGTCTGGCTCCAGAGCCAGACTTAATCTGATTCTTAAATTACTGAAATATATTTTGTTTCTTTTCCTTTTGAGGGAGTGGGGGTGGGAAAATAAAACCAACCAGCAAAACCCCAAGTAAATGCAATTTTGGGAAAGTGGAGTGATTTTTTTTTTCTTTCTGTATCATACAACCCCATGAGGTAGATATATTATTATTATCCTCCTTTTACAGAGGGGAACAGTAAGACTGAGGGAGGGTAAGTAGCTTTTCTACAAATACAGCTACTAAATGGCGGAGCTGGAATTTGAACTGAGGCATTCTGGTTCTAGAGCCCATTCGCAGATCTAGATACGTGGCCCTAGACGTAGAATTTCAGATTTATGTAAATAGGATTGATTCTTGGCTTTAGCAGCTCTCTGCTTACTATTCAACTCACTGTTCCATCTGTTTTCTAGCTTCTAAAAATTTTATAGCTGTCTCTTTTTTCCTTTCCTCTATCTTTGTGAATGTATATCTCTGAAATCTCTTTATTATATTTTTAATGGCTTTTTGGGAAGGAAGAAAATTAAATGGGAGTATTCAATCTGTCATCTTTATCTGGAATTTCTTTTTAATTCAGTTTTCTTAAATTGTATTTGTATTCAAAAAGATTGGGAAAACATAGGGTTTGTTTTACTGTTTAAAAGGAAGGTTTAAAATTTTTTTTAATTGTTTTGGTGCCTTCAAAAGAAAAAGGATTCATGGATGTGGATAGCAGTATGGTGATTGCTGGGGAAAGTGGGGCATAAGGGGAATAAATGGTAATGGGAAAAAGACAATAAAGATTAAATCAAAAGAAGAGAAGCCTCATGTGTCTAGATAATTAACTGATACAGTCCACTTTATTACACCAAAGTTAAGTGAATTTTTACTTTTTATGAGGAATTAGAATAGATGAAGAAGATAGACTTTATTTTGACTTTTTCTCTTTGGGTTGGCAAGGTAAACTTAAAAAGCAAGCAAAGCTATGATTCTAATGGCTGAATTTTTATGAGATATTTGCTTCGATATTTGACTCGATTAAATTTTGTGTACTGCCACTCACTGCTGAGCTAATTGTGATTGTGGCAGGTGCTGTGTGGAGATGGAGGAGAAGATGCAGAATGCCATGCAGCCAAACTTCTTGAAGTCATCATTCTTCAGTGCAAAGGGAGGGGAATCGATCAGGTAGCATGTTTGGAAAGCCTCTTATTTGATTGATGTTTATATTTAAAATTTACATTCCTGATTGACGTGTTTATATTATCATGGAAATTTAAAAAAGATAGTCTATAGTTTGTGCTTGCTGGTGGAATCCTATTTAAATGACAAAGAAAGAGTCTACAGCCATACCACCCTGAACGCTCCTGATCGCATATGATCTTGGAAGCTAAGCAGGGTCAGGCCTGGTTAGTACTTGGATGGGAGACAAAGAAAGATACTCATGCAATTTGGAAATTTTACCTTACATTTTAGCTGAGAAGGAGATTCACAGAAAAATATGTAATAATCTAAGGGGCTACCAGGCAAATCATAAAGAATATACATGTATAAATTCTACACAGTTGGATTCCCAGAGATTTGAGTTTTCACTTTGTTTTTGTGTGTGCTATTGAAGTATTCCCAGGTTCTTTTTTTTTAAACCAGAAATGAAAATACTATGTAAAAAAGAAAGATGTTTCTGTTTACTAATTATTTTTCCTGTTTACCTTAAACATGGGAAGGCTGAGACCACACTGGAATTATTGCCACCATTTAGGTGAGGGCTTTTTAGGACAACCTCCACCTAACTGTGATCTGCCCTGAAAGGCGAAGGAGACTCACTGGCACTGCCGTAGGGCCTCTCTTTGGCCATTTCATCTCTCTGCGTTTTTTCTGGAATATAAATTTAATATGTCTAATAATGATTTAAATAAGCAAAAGTTTTATTGCTATTGAATATCTTATTTATTGATTATGCTTTTTACGAACATTCATCTTTCTCTGTGTCTGGTTGATTCTCTTCTTGTTTATTTCCTCTAGTGTATTCCACCCTTTGTTCAACTCGTTTTGGAGAGATTAACCCGAGGGGTCAAAACTAGTGAGCTCCGCACCATGTGTCTTCAGGTCGCAATTGCGGCCCTGTACTATAACCCCGACTTGCTGCTGCATACCTTAGAAAGAATTCAGTTGCCTCACAACCCTGGACCTGTAACTGTGCAGTTTATAAATCAGTGGATGAATGATACAGATTGTTTTCTTGGGTACGTGTTTTCTTGATTTTTCACTGCATTTCTGTTTCTGGAAAGTTGAATTTTTAATATGTGCATGTAATAGCAAATAGAAAGATAATCTTCATATCTTAAGAATTATCTTTAGTGTATTGTTAAAATATTTAATTTTTAGAGAATAAAGACTGTGTTTCAGCAGTGTAATCTAGTAGAAGGAATGCTGGCTCTGAAAATTAGGTGTAGCCCTTCCCCCTTACTTTTGACTTGCACGTGTTGCTCTGTCTGCACGTAACAAAACCTAAGTGTCCGTCCAGGCTCCACGGCAGTGGAGTGTCTAGGGATAAAGACATTCTGCATGGAGTCAGGTTTCTAAGGACGTGACCAGTCTGGTAGCGTATAATGTACTGTCCCAGGGTATCAAACACCTCGCAGGTCTCAGGGGAGCCCTTTCGCAAGCGTGAGGTCAGGATCGTTAGATGTGGCCCAGGTGCTGCCCTGGTAGGAGAGTTTGGACTTAGGTGAAACCCTCTCGTAGTTTTCCAACATAGGCAAAGTGGGATTCCAAAGCGGTTATGTGCCCACCTCAAGGGACCTGGGACACAGTAGAGAGCCAGCACGCTGTAGTGACCGTGTTATGCTAGAATTTGAGCTAGATTGTTGGCTCATTTGTTAAAAGCAGTAGAAATAGTGAAGGTTCTTCTTAAACTTTGTAAGATACCATTTAGAAAAAGTGGCTGGCAGCGGGGCGGGGAGACTTCCAGCAGGAGAAATAGGATACTGCTAAGTGGTGGGGGGATAGTGGTAGAACGGGAGTAGGGCAGCATTTTATAAGCTGCTCTATTTCTTCAAATTATTCTATTTGTAGGAGACTGGAATTTGGCCCTGTTTTAGATGTCTTACTTAAACCGTAAAGGGATGCACATACTTTAAAAAGAAATAGTGTCTAAAGTTGACTCTGACAAAGATTTAGGGAGTAGAGATTTGGTCATTCACAGTTAGCAGTTGGGTAGCTTATCTCTGTGTTACCATCTATAAGCGGTTTTTCCAAAGATAGAAGCGCTATCTCAGCTGTTGCCTAGGTCAGGCATGCTTGGATTGTGCTTCCTTGGGTTCTTCAGAGCCCCACTTTGTGATCATCTTTCCTGCTGTGATCCCTTTGACACCTGGTATGCACTGCTAGTTAGGGGCTACGTGGATGAGAGAGCCCTCAGGGCCCACACGGTCCCTGTTGGAACATGCCACTCTGGCAGCAGTCACTTGAATGAATCAAGCAATGCAAATAATGAAGAATAACAGAAGCTTTTAACACATTCATTATTAGGTTTATTGTATACTACTCTCATTTTAAACAAATTGAATCACTGCAAATGAATTTTTTCATTCATGCCACAATTTTAAGTGTTATATCTTATAGTAGTCTTTTTATTCTTAATATTTTTAGTTTTAAACAACTTAGAAGAATCATTCAGTAGAAAAATGTATGTAATATATATATTGGTCATTTTTCCTTCATAATTAAATTTTCCTTATCTTGTGGCAGAAGACATTGAATAGATTTACTGATAGACATTAAGTTCAGCTTATTAGATGCTGAGTTTTTGAAATAGCAGTTTTGGCACTTGGGGGTTAGTATAGGGTATATCTGCCAAAGAACCTTGTAGACCAACACAATGAAGACAGAGTCTAAGGAACGCTTCTTTTTTTCCTTTGGATGGGAATTTTATGCTGTCAAATGCAGGTATTCCTGCTGTAATAAAACTTGTTATGCAAAGGCCCTGATACAGCATTTATATTAATCATAAATCAATATTATAGTAAGATTCACTATACTAATTGCAGACTTCCATAGGTCTTTGATGGCAGTAATTGGTTTACGAACTTCATTTCCATGGGATTTCATATAGTACAAAATGGGGGATATGTCTGTAATGACAATGAATGAACCTTAGAGTGCACCTTGGACATTCCTTTTTTATTTCTTCAGAATTTGTCCCCATTGCTCATAGGCACATTTACTTTTCCTTCATCATTTGTAGGCATCATGATCGGAAGATGTGTATCATAGGACTGAGTATCCTCTTGGAATTGCACAATCGACCTCCTGCGGTAGATGCTGTGGGGGGACAGATTGTGCCCTCTATTCTTTTCCTTTTCCTCGGATTGAAGCAGGTCTGCGCTACCAGACAACTGGTAAACCGGGAAGATCGCTCAAAAGCAGAGAAAACCGATACAGAAGAAAATGGTAAAGTCTTCTAATTTCCGTGAATGCTATAATTGAATTTGATTTGAGCATGCATTTTCTTTGGATCTTAGTCTATTTGAAGTCATTAAGCAGATTTATATTCTTTGGCCTGTTGCACATTTCACAGATATTTTGGGTTTGGTTGACTTTATTATATCATGTGATATAAATTTATATTTGTTCACTTTTTGACACTTAAACGATTTATTATTGAGCCTACTGAATGTTGTTATACTCTGGGAAATACATTTATAACAGGATTCAATGGTCTTGACAGTAAGTTAATGACCCAGTATTTATTTATTTACTTTTTGGTGCTAACAGTCTCAGTGAAGGCAGCAGTTACGAGTTAAATGAACCATTAGACTTAGGAGTGTCGGTAGAGCAGATTAGTGGAGTGCCTGATTTTTTTTGTAATGATTCTTAGGTGGCTCATTGTCAAAAAATTATGACTGGGAGATATTTGTGGTTCCATATTATCCATTTAAATAAAGTACATAAATGAAGTTGATTTACTTAACTGAGTGAGAATAAGATTGTTAGAGTTAAGAATGTTAGATCTTTATTTTATTTAATGATACTGTGAAACTGCTTCATAGGACCCAGGAAGTAACACTGCTCACCTCCAAATGGAGGTTTTCCTCTCTGGTTTAAAAACAAATTATTCTGGAGAATATACAATTCTATTTTTTATGCTAAATTCTATGAGATTCTATGTAGGTCTTTGGCAGTAATTTTTTTAAAAGTTTTATGGAGGTTTTATGGGGTTTTTTTGCTAAGTATATGCCAACAATTATAGATTTTTTTTCTCTTTATGATTTCTTGTGTTGACCACTTTATATTGATTTATAATTAATATGACTTGAGGGAAATTTTTCTGTAATATTCCAGACTTTCTTGATGAGTTTCTTACTAAAGTATAGAATTAACTAACAAAGGTACTTCTTGATGTCTTTGTAATTATACCTTTGCCATGTATATATATTTATATACAGACACACACACGTATATGTGTGTATATATGTTTATGTATGTGCTTTGTATGTGAACATATGCTTATGTGTGTGGTGTACGTATGTGTGTATGTATATATGTGTCTGCATGCTTATGTATTTGGTAAAAACAATGGTTTCTTGCTTTATTTCTAAGACCGTCTTGCAGTTTAATCCAGGTATTTATTGTCTACCGGTTATTTACAATACTGGTCTAACTGGAACAGATGAGCACTGAAAATAGAACAGAGTCCATGGTGATAAACAGTTTAACTTTTTAACCCACATGTAGCTATTTTATTTTTCCTTTACATTTTTATATTTTTCTGTTTCTATTAGCAGAAATGACCTCTTCACTCAACCATTTCTGAGCAGTTCATAATCAACTTAGCTCATTGTTAAGTCCTGAATTCTCAGCGGGGGCTCATTGTTATTTAAAACACTTAGGTACTTTAGTCAGGTAATTGCACAAATAGGCGGAATCAGTAGCAGTGTGAAATCTGAATTCCTGCTGATCCAGGCGCTAATCTGTTGTGACTGAGACCATTAGGAGCATTGCCATTGGTGACATAATAACAGTTTCATATTTAAAAAAAAAATAAATAAAACACATGTGCTGGAGTACACAGTCATTTTATATCTTTTTTGACAAAGTTAATTTGGGTATCTGCAGTTAAATAGTATTTTATATTAATAAACATGAGGCAGCCATAGCAAAACAGTAGTAATGCTCAGCTGGACCACAGATTTAGGCATAATTGGAAGTTGTTTTCAGTGAGGAGGAGAAAGTCATTTTCAGTTTAGGAAACTACAGTAAAGATAAGGTTTATTTTTATCATTTTATTAAAATTATGTAGTGGTTTTTCCATTTCCAGAATGTCATTTTATAATTTTTGTTTTCTTTATGGAATTTTATATTTGTATTTTTTGTTCATGTATGTTTTGATTCCTTTGCAATAATTCATGGATCACAGAGGAGATTTCAAGCGATGAAGAGGAGGTGAATGTAACTGCTCAAGCAATGCAGTCGAATAATGGAAGAGGTG
This sequence comes from Glossophaga mutica, assembly GCA_039655065.1. NCBI lineage: Eukaryota > Metazoa > Chordata > Mammalia > Chiroptera > Phyllostomidae > Glossophaga > Glossophaga mutica. Next base: position 38,837,369 of record CM077304.1, on the reverse strand, counting down.
AAGATGAGGAGGAAGAAGACGATGACTGGGATGAAGAAGTGTTGGAAGAAACTGCCCTGGAGGGATTCAGCACTCCACTTGACCTTGACAATAGTGTGGATGAATATCAGTTTTTCACCCAAGCTCTGCTAGGTATGTCTGTACTCCTTAAATCTTCATATATTTTTCTCTAAATGCTGTCTTCTTTTTCCCATTAGAAGTTTTGGGATCTTCTTACTACGTGAAGTATTTACCAATTTTGTGTAGCAAAGGACGTTATGAATACAGTTAAGGACTCATAAAAGATGGGGAGAAAATATGTACCGCATGTCATATCATATCATAGGCTTTATTACTACATATCATAGGCTTAAGATCCACAGTTAACAAAAACCTTCTTCAAATCAGGAAGACCAATAACCCAGTATAGAAATGGGAGCTACAAGTGGAAAATATATAGAACTAAAAATAAATACTAAGCCAATGAAAATGTTTAGAAAATTATAATCAGAAAAATTTTATTAATACAGATACTGTGTTTTATACTTACGTAGTATTCCTGTGGTTGTACCATAATTTATCTCCACTGATGAACATATGACTGTTTCCCAGGTTTTTTTGCTGTTACAAGCAATGTTAAAGTGAACATCTTTGTGTCTAAAAATATTGTTTGCAACATGGCAACCATAATATAATGTATTGGCATTATTTAGTCTCGCTACAAATACTCTTAATGAAGGTTAAACCACCTCTGTGTTTCATTGAAAGTTAGCAGGAACTAGAGAGTACAGGGAAGGCCTTTCCAAAGCGGGAAAACAAGAGCATGAATGTGGGGATGGGAATAGGGAGGGTGTTTGCCTTCAGGCGTGGGTGTGCATCATAATCAGCAGAAGCTTTTAGGTCTTGGGCGAGATCTTGGGATATGTTTTAAAATGCTGGAGTGATGGGCAGTCATCTTTGGATCAGTATTTGGTAGAAAGAAGCACATAGGTGAGATTTTGAGAAAGCAGAGAACTGGGTATGGAGAGGAGGACATGGTTAAAGATGTTAGGGCTGTATTTACAGTGGTTGACTAGGGAACTGTGATGGAAATAGGGAGATAAAGAGGGCTTGAGAGGTGGAATGGTAACTTTAGTTTTAGTTGTGCTGAATTTAGTTGTGCCTCAAATTGAATTTTGAGTTCTTGGTGTAGGTGGGATGTGGAAGCTGCAGGCAGTGTGAGAATTCCGGAGGAAAATGGTAACAAGTGGGTATGGATGTTTTCCAAGATCTGGATTTCAGGGAGCATTCATAGTTAGTAAAACCCTAGCAAGAAGGCGCAGGAGGCAGAGAGCTAGGTAAAGCAGAGGTTTTTAATATCCAGCTGTCCTTTGATGGCCCCACAGGGTTGGCTACTGACTGGATCCTCAGAAATAATCCATCGTTGGAATAAGTCTCATTACCTTGTGTTTGTCTGCATTTTTGTCTCTAACTACCTGTGATCATTTCATTGTAATTTGATCATGTCATTATTATTCTCTGTAATAATTGTCACTGGGCTCTCTTATCTTTTGCTCCCCCACCTGCCCTCCTCCCTCCAAATGCCACAGCTGTGCAGAATCGGGATGCTGCCTGGTACCAGCTGCTGATGGCCCCGCTGAGTGAGGATCAGAGGCGAGCACTGCAGGAGGTGTTCACACTGGCCGAGCACCGGAGGACAGTGGCAGGTCAGATTAGAGTGCATGTGTTCACGTGCCAAAGTCAACCTTACTTCACCAGCCTGGTGGCACTTATATACTATTTTTTAATTGTTAGAAGCCAACTTTTCAAGATAATAAGGAATTATTATTGTGTGATCTTTTTCATCACTCATGGTATCTTAGCTTTATAAAACCCTGTGCCTCCATATGTGTCTTTTAGTGGTAGTGTCGTTCACATCCTTGTCTTATTTCGGAGCCAAAGGTGAGACATAAGGGTTGGGATGAGTCTTGCCGAGGGGGAGCTAGTCTGCTGGATCTCGCTCCTAAACGTCTTAAGCACAGAGGACCAAAGGCACTTTATGAGTTCTCGCAAGGAGCTCGTATTCCTGGAAATGAAAGACTCTCCATTACTCTTTGTTGAGCTTTACATATTGGTGATTCTTGTTGATTTTTGTGTTTTGAGCTGGAGACATTATTTTACATAATTATTTGACATTATTAGGGTCACTCCTAGAAAATCAATGGAAAAGATTTTGTAATCACAAAAATATTTTTGTGGGAGACACCATGGAATAGGCGTCTGGAGTTTGGAACCAGTGCTTTCTGCATTGGTGTAGGTTTTTAGTCCCGCACAGGTGTCCTTCCTGGCAGGAGCCATCTGGGCATCCTTTCAGCGGGAGAGACCATGGAGCTAGTGGAACTCAACTTTGAGACTTGTTTTCAGTTTGATTATTGTTAGCAAACAGTTTTTCCACGATGGTAAATATTCTTCCTTACTGACTGGAGTCTGTTAAAAGCTAGCGGTCTGTAGGGCAGGGTAATTAATACCACGAGTGGCGTTCCTTCACAGTGCAAAGTATAAAGAATCTGCCTCCTTTGAGGCTATTTCCAACTTTGTCACCTGAAATACTTTTCTTTCCCCCCCCTTTCTCTTGGCAAATGCTAGAGGCAAAGAAGAAGATTGAACAACAGGGAGGCTTCACCTTTGAGAATAAAGGAGTCCTCTCTGCGTTTAACTTTGGAACTATGCCCAGCAACAACTGAAGATGGAGTATCAACTGACCAAGACCAAGCATCAGCGGGATGTTTCTCTTGGCCAGGGGAACTGGGGCATCAAGGGGAGGGAGGGCTGGAGCGGCTGTGTGGCGTCCCCCTGCTGTGCCAGTTAGTGCCTGGCACAGGGCAGTACTTTTATCCACTCTCCCCTCTGACCTTTCTCACCCTGAAATATGTATTTTAAGTGGCTACTGTATGAAATTAAAGGAAAACATAATCATTGGACTGAAAAGGACACATCATATGCTCCAAAGGATGAACAACCGAGGTGGTTTAGCAGATTGGATTAATTGCACGTCTCAGGTTTTTGCCATGCAGAATCAATGGATTTATGCGGATAACAGTGCCTTCTGTTGTACATGAATTATCTGAAAACATTTTTTTGGAGTGCATTGTGATTTTTTTTAAAGCATAAAACATATTTCTAGATATAATGGAAACCTTGGTGATATGTTGACTTATTCTGCATTTTACTATGTGAATTTACTGTTAGTCAGTTAGCTACAAGTCCCTCTGGTTTCAAAAACATCACCACTCCCCTTGCTCACCCAGCTGCTGGGGCTTTCTTCAGGGGCTGTAACATATGCACCGGCTCTGGGTTCCCATTGTTTTGTGGCTTTCCTAGTAGTGTCTTATTTCCTCTTCTCTCGTGCTTTTCAGCCCTGAAAGGGTGGTATTTCTTTTGGAGTCAGCAGATATGGGTGTCAGTTTCACTCATAACCTGGTACGTTCAGGACTCGAAAATTCTTGGCAGGGCTCTCCTTAGTCACTGGAATTAGTAAGTCCAAGTGTATTCTGAACCATGTACTTGATTATGCAATGAATTGACCATTATATTAAAGCACACCGCACTTCTAGGAGAAAGGTGCTACATGAGCACACTGTCTTTCTGGGTGGGGGCTTGCATTTTTAATAATTTACCATTCCAGCTCTGTTGGACCCGGGTCCAAAACATTTTGTAACAATGGTTTTTATCGAGGAAAAAGACCCAAATCTAACTCCGTGCGTTCTCACGCATCTGAATTTTCTCCTGCCTAATTCATTCTAGTCTTCATTATAGCTCAGTTTGACTTCTCATGTTTTTCCAAGTTGGCGCCGTTGGTCGGCTGCACTCTTAGATGGTACTAACGTGACGTGGCCCATTGAAAGGATTGCAGATGGAAGTAGCGGCTGTTTCTCTGAGCTGATTCGAGATAGAACATGGGTCGTCGTGTTTTCATTCAGTAAAAGGAAAGTGTATTTTCAGAACCTGTTACTGTATGTGGTACAGTTTTCCACTTTTGTGAAATGTCTGCAGCTTGTATTGCCCATCAGTGACTGGAGGAATTTTCTCCAGGTGCTTCCTATCGTACTATCTCTTACTAATACTAACTCTCTTTAGAATTTCAGGTTATTTAAGTAGTTTTTACAGGAGTAGCCTAAGAAGCTATGAGTTTCAGTGTTAAATGATCCTCTGATTTCCTCTGTCCCTCTGTTCCCAAGGCACTGAGGTCGAATGTGCCAGCTGGTGGCCAGAAGAGAGCAATGACATTGGGGCAAAGTTTAGCTGTCTTAAGCTTTGAAACTCTTCTTATTCTACCCCTGCCCCAAAGCTTTTAATTTTAACCTAAGTAGTATGCCTTCACACTGGATTGTAAAAGGCATGTGACTTTTATTTTGTGAGGTATTGTCTTCTGCAGTATGAAAAGGAAGTAATTGTTAATGTGTATCATCCTATCTCGTTTTTGAAGCCAGGGTAGTTGTATAATTTTGTTACCAGCATTGCTAACCTGAATGTGGTCTCGGTATCTTGGAAATGCAGGAACTTACATGAATGTACTGTAAAGTAAAATGCGGACTGATTCCAGGATCCTGAACTTTCCTGTGTGTAATGATTTCTGGAATGTGGAGTTGTGTTGAAATGTGGCGGGTGGTTAAAAACCTGTCGATGTTTTCTTGACTTCTTGGAACAAGGTGGCAGTTGGTTTGGGAGGGTGAGCAAGACTCATCAGGAGCAGCTAACGAGTGGGGTATCGCCCTGGCTGGGTGGCTCAGTTCGTTGGAGCGTCGTCCCATACATCAACAGATTATGGGTTTGATTCCCAGTCAAGGCACACACCGAGGCTGTGGGTTTGATCTCCACTTGGGGCGTGTATGGGAGACAGCCAGTTGATATTTCCCTCTCACCTTGCTGTTTCTCTCTCTCCCTCTTCCTTTCTCTCTCTTAAAAAAAAATAAATAAACATATCCTTGTGAGGATAAAAAAAATGGGGCATGGTTGGGAGCGAGAACCCATCTCATCAACCAGGATGTCTACATGAGTGTGATGGAAGCTCTGAAAAAGCGAAGGTCCTTTCCACACCAGGACCGGGAGGGAAAAGAAAAGGTGGTCGGACTGGGGCTATTTTCTAACGGGCTGCCGTCAAATTAGGAGCCGTCAAGACTGAGTGGAATGGTAACTGCTGGCCTGTGGATTCTAAAATACTCACCTAGTATGACAGTAAGCTCCTCTTCCCACTTACAATTTCTGTTAAGACCACATGGAACAATAAATTTCTGATCAGGGAAAATTCCTAAGGTAGAAAACAGTTAAATTATGCCACTTAAGTAATATAGTGAATTACAGTCCAGTTTTCTGTTCAGCAGTTGAGACTGGAAACTAATAAATTCGTCAGGAAACTTGGCTGTGTGACCAGAGACCACCAAAGTGTGTGTGTGTGTGTGCAGGCACGCGCTCCTTACACGGTAAACTTCCTGTCCGTTTCACACTCTCCATTGAGGTCAGTGTGCCGGGGCTGCTTGGGCAGTTCACTGGTGAGGAAGGCCACGAGATCAATGAACAGAGGGTTGGACTCTGCTTCAGGAATAAGCACCACCTGAGGGTGACTGTGGGGGAGAGGTGTGTATGCAACAGCAGTGAGTGGCTGGCCCCAGGAGAGTCGTGTGGTGGGGCTCCGCCTGCAGAGCCCCCGCCCGTCCGCCACGGATGAGAATAAAACTACCAAGACATGATCTGCTTGCGGAGGAGAGGTGGCTAATCTCTCAAAGGAGAAGGGCCTAGAGCCCCTTCAGTGGTTTTTATTAGGTTCGTTTTACACAGGAATACAGGTAAAGCTCATCAATCATTGTCAGGCAGCAAGGATCAAACAATAGATAACATTTCAAAGAACTCTGAGGGTTTAATTGAGTCAGGGTCTGTCAGCTAAGGGGTTACAAAACTTTGGGAGACAAACACATTTCCTGCTTGGACCCTTATAATTTAAATGAGAGCACTCTTAGCAAAGCAAGCTTCACAGGACTTTACAAATTCTTTCTTATGCCCGATCATTTGGGGAGCCTGTTCTAGCCAGCACAGGGCTGCACTGCCCTCCGTCATAGTTTCAGGCTTAAGTGGATCAGAGTCAAGAAGCAAGAGATAAGGAAAACTTCTCCCAGAAGGAATGAGGACTCAGGCTAGGTCAGGATAGCCGGGGGGCAAGGATCCATCACCCCCTCTTTGCTGCAGTCCCCACGAGTCCTTCCTTGAGGGCTTTCCAAGTGGTCATGCCTGTCTTAGGCGACTCCTCCCTTGAGGGATCTTACCCATCATTGGCTAACCGACCAAGCATTGGGGGCCAGTTATGGATGAAGCAGAAGCAGCGCTTCTGCCAGGGAGATAAGCTTTGTCTCCTTAGTGGCTTACAGTCCGAAGGTCGCTCACTCAGCCTTAGCCATGGGGGGGTTACAGCTCCTGAAACCAGGCAGGACGGTTCCCAACAGAGTCGGGCTGTTGTGGGGAAAAGGGAGTTCAAGGCTCTGCCAGTGAGCGGGGAGGTGGGTGAGTGCCCACGCTCCCTGGCGGGCACACGAGAGGACGTGCACCTTGGATATCGCCGATCTTGAAAACTACACAAATAGATGGGTGCCTAGAGGGTTTGCGATTTGCAGGCGGCGAAGGGCAACTCAGGCAGGAGTGACCTTATGGAGCCTTTTCCCCAAAGGACCTCTGGGATGAAGGGAAAAGCCAAGGAGGATGAGAACTACACAGGAAGGCCTCATGGGCAGCTTTCAGCTGTGGCCCAGTGTCCCTCCCACACAAAGCTCTTCTCAGTTTACAGCGACCCACCTTTCCTCCTACCCAGCGAGTGAGAACAGTGCCCGCCTTTCTCTTCCTTTGCCATCGTTTTCTCCCGGGAGCTGGTGCAGCTTGACCTGCACCCCCACTGATTTCAGACAGCCTGACTCCTCTCTCCTTAGCATGTCAGGGGGTTAGAATTCCGTCAAAGTGGGTGAGCTCCGAACTCGGCATGAGCTCCTTTTTGTTTTTTGTTTCACCTTGACTTGTTCATTGATTATAAGTTTGAGGGCAGAAACTATGATTTACATAGTATTTTTGTATACGTTTTGTCTTCTTTATATACCCTGGACCTGGTGGCCAACCATAATGCCTATAAATGAATGTGGTCCTGGCTAGTGTGACTCAGTGGATTGAGTGCTGGCCTTCGAACCAAAGAGTCACCAGTTCAATTTCCAGTCAGGGCACATGCCTGGGTTGTGTGCCAGGTCCCTAGTAGGGGGCACACAAGAGGCAACCACATATTGAGGTTTCTTTCCCTCTCTTTTTCCTTCCCTTCCCCCCTTTCTAAAAAGAAATAAAATATTTTTTAAAAAAAGAGAAAAAAAAACCAAATGAATGTGCTTTTGAGGTTCTGCCAATGAAATTGGAATTCAGAGGCATCTCCAAGGCCTCAGATAAGGTGTTAGAGTCAGGGAGGTTCCCGTGGAGGCCCCTGGTTTTAGGAGAAAACAAATTTGCAGCAGCAGCGGCAGCAGCAGCAGCAGCAGCTGGATGGCGAAGTAGGTCTGTGCCACTGGAGGTAAGATGTCGCCTGTGGATCCCTGTGGTCCCTGCTGGCCTTCCCATGTCTAGACCCAGTGCACAGGGTTGGTTTGTTTTTTTTTTTTTTTGACTGTTTGTTTGCTTTTTGTGCAACAGCATTCTAGGGAGTTGGTCCTCTCTTTTTCAGACCCCTCTTCCTTTAGTTTCCATGACAAAGAACCCCTTTCTCCTAACTCCAGCAGTTTCTTTCCTTCCCTTATTGGTTCATTATCCTCTACTCAATTTTAAGAGCCTCTTTATATATTCATCAGATATTTATTTTGCAGAAAGTCCTTCCAAGATTGATCCTGGGCTCTCTTCTAGTGTCTTCACTTTAGTTAGCACTCCTGACCTCCGCCCTGGCATTCAGACTTCTGGAACCAAGTGCCACCTCTTGAGGGTGGCAGGCATCTCAAACCCCACGTGTGCAAATGGAATCATGTTTTCTTACCCTCTGTCTCCAACCCTGCCCTCCCTCAGCGTTTCTTGATTGGTAGTACCAGTCACCAGACCTTGTTAGATATCAGGGTGTCATCCTCGATGACTCCCACTTCTTCACTCATACTGATTATCTCTTCAAAAAATAGTCTGGGTCTGTTTCTTTCTATATTATCTTACTGTAGGCCACCACCATTTCTTGCTAGAGTATTCTAGTGTCCTCCAGTCTGAGATCTTACACCTGTTCTTCTGCCCCACCTCACTGCCCTCACTGATACACCAATGAGGTCGAATGATTTTTCAAAATGCAAATTTTGATTGTATCACTAATCTGAAACATTAAGATCTCTCACTGGTTTTTAGGATACAGCTAAATCGTTAAACTGGCCCAAAGACCCTGAGCTGATTTGGCCCTATTTAAACTATCCATCCTTTGCTACTTTTTAGTGCCTTCCAGCTGCCTTTGTCCCTGCTTCCAATTCACTGGTTTCTTCCTCCTGGAAGTTCACTGATGCGATTCCCCCCCCCCCCCCACTTTACCTAATAAATTCCTCCTGACTTTCAACTTTGTACATAAGTATTTCCTTAGAGACGCTTTTTTGCTCTTAGGATCCCTATATCAACTTTGGATCATGTATCCTACTTACAGCCAAATACTTGTGCAATATAAGCTTCTTGAGAACCAAGTCAATGTCCTACTTATTACAGAAACCCAGTACCTAGTGCAGTGCTTTGCATGTAGTGGTTTTATCTTTGGGGGCCTGCGTGATCCGAAACCCTCTCAAAGGAAGACTTCCTGGTAATATGTAAATCGGAGAAGTCTGTTGGCCTTAAAATATCCCACCTGAAATTGAATTATCCACCTAGTTGTAGTCAAACAAACATGTAAAGAAGGCCAACAATTTGGTCTCCCCTAGTGATGTTTAAACATTTGCTCAACATTTGTTTTGTGGAGTTAGGGAGAAATTGATTTATTAATAAAACTTGTATTTTCAAAATAAGAAATGTATGCATTTATCACACAGTTTTCCAAACCGGATAACTAAGTTTTGATCATTCCCCATAACTGAAACTGCAAATTCAATTCATAATTTTTTAGCTCCCTAGAGTTGCTCGTGTCAGACAACTCTCAGCTGGGTGCTCTTGGGATTGGCAGCATTTTTCCATATAACAGAATGTCCAACCTTGGTAGATACCAGCAAGTAGTGTTTATTTCTCCATGAAGGAATGGTCTACTTTGGTGGGAACAAGAGCAGCTTTCATATCACTAGGTAAATGAGGAGTTGCTCCCTGGGGCTGCAGTTCCAATGTATCCAGTGAGGTCTGAGTGCCCTTGCAGCTGGTGTCTAGGCTGCTCCATGGCTGGCCAGCCCTCCCCGGGGCTGTGGTTGGGCACCAGGGACAGACCTTCCCTGAAGCCAGAAACCAGCAGTTCATTGACTCTCCCAATGCGCCTGCAGCTGACAGGCTTTCAGCCTCTTCTTTCAACCCAGGTTTCAAGCCTATGGCATGACCTAGACCAGCTGCACTGCCAGGTGCTTGCTGCTGCTTCCCTTCCTGCTCTTTCAGGATCCTGTCGCCTTATATCGATCCTCGCCTGGGCTTGTCCTTTGCTCGGTGGCTGTGTTACAGGATGCGGGAAGCAGAATAATGACACCCCACCCTGACCCCGAAGATGTGGAAATCCCGATCCCCAGAATTTGTGAATGTGCAACCTTACAGGGCAAAGGGGAATGAGGTTGCAGATAGAATTCAGTCTGATAAGCAGCTGACCTTAAAAACGGGGAGCGTAGTGTGGTTACCAGGTGTGCCCAGTGTAATCACAGGGTTTCATAAAGGTGGAAGAGGGAGGCACAAGAGAAGGGCCCAGTGAGACGTGAGTACTGACGCTGTCCTGGCCAGCTTCGAAGGGGGAGGGATGGGGCTGTGAGCCCACAGGCGGCCTCCAGACGCTGGCAAAGGCTAGGAAATGGACTCTTTCTGGAGCTTTCAGAAAGGAATGTGGCCCTGCCAATCCCTTGGCTGTTAGCCCAAATGAGACCCAGCTGGGACTTCTGATTTCTGGGACTGCAGGATAACAAATCCGTGTGTGGTAAGCCTTGAGTTTGTGGTGATTTGCGGCACCGGCAGAACTCGAATACACAGGCCCTGGTGGGGGCAGGTGCAAGAGTCTCAGCAATGAAGACTGAGATGTTAATATTTTGGGCTGGACATTTTAATTTCTACATCAAGACTGTGTTTGCAGTGTAAGTGGTGATGCAGTCTCTTGCTACCTAAGTGCAGTCAGGAAATTACTGGGCCTGCTGGGCATCTTCCTCTGAAACTGGGGCAAACTTTCTGCAGTGGGCAGAATTTAAAGAGCAAGTGGAAGGTAAAAATAAATGTGCATTTTGATTATAGCCCATAGGTTGTGATTGTTAATGTCCCTCTTATAATAGCACAGCATCTAAACTAGTGTAAAACATCATATTTTATATTTAATATATTCATTCAGCAAATATCTCACGGTTCCTGAAATCATCTGAGCCTCCTTAGTAAGCCTTCCCTTCAGTTCTATAAGAAACAAAGATTTTTTTTCATTAAATTCCTTTTCTACTGAAGTCAACTAGGGCTGGTTGCTATTGCTCACGACTAAGCAGGCTGATGGATGGAGGAAACAGCACTTTCTCATCCAGAAAGTCGGGTGGCTCCAGGGGGACTGCTGTTTGCTTGTGGTGCAGCCAGCCTCCGAGACGGCCCCCGGCGGTCCTTGCGTTGTTCCCACTCCCACTGTTCCAGTGTCCGACTATCAGCTCAATAGCATATGGAAGGAGTTACCGTGTCATTTCCAAGATTAGGTTATGAAAAAACTGAGACAGCTGGGGCACACTCAAGCTCTCCTGCACTCTTGCTCACTCTCTCCACTGAGTTGCTCTGGTGGAAGCCATGGCCTGAGGAGCCCGGTGGCGAGGCCCACACGGCACAGGAGAGAATGAGGAACTCAGGTGCTTCGACCCGTCAGGTCTGCAGAGACTGCAGGCCCGGCTGACGGCTTGACTAAAACCTCACAAGGAGCTCAGTCACGCCACCCAACTAAGCCACTCGGGGATTCCTGACTCTCAGGTACTGTGTGGGACGATACATAATTGTTGTTTTTAGCTAAGTCTGGGGACAGCTTGTTATGCTGCTATAGATGAGGAACACATTGCTCATTAAAAACTCTCCTAGGCTTTGCAGTATGTAAATACAGACAATACATCCTGAACTACTGGGATTACACTCAGTTATTTCTCATACAGGCGCACTGGCGAGGGGATGCTGGCATCTGGTACAAAGCAGAACTAGGTCACTGCTGGGATTCCTCCCCAGCCTGAGATTCCATAATGGGTTGAAATGGAAAAGTGAATATAATTGAATTTTTCTAAGTTAGTCTTATTGTCTACTTTCAAACTAAGCTTTATCTAAGAACATATGACAAACTCTGTAGCTTAGATTCAGTTTACATCTATATCCAAATGTTAGGCATTTGTTCTCAGGGACTATCATTTATTTTTAGTCAGTTATATTTTCAATTTAATCTTTGTTGTATTTTTTCCATTAGCATTGAGCCCCCTTTCATCCCCCTCCCCCAGCAATCACCACACTGTTGTCCATGTCCATGAGTCCTTTTTCTTTAGTCAGTGATTTTTAATATGCAAAACTTTTTACAAATGAAAAGCCATGATCTAATTTATAGGCTATATTTACATGGGCACAAACCCCATTTGCAGCCATGGCTGAATTAACTTTTCACATATTTAGATGCTCTCTCTCATTACACCGACTCCATGGGTCAGTTCCTCTAAACCGTGCAATTGAGATGGTTCTTCAATAGATCAGTTTACCGTGCGTGACCAACTCACATCGCTGTAAAGCTATTTCCATCTCTTTGAAACGCGTTCACAAGCCTGGCCGTGCCTCTCTGCCCTTGGGCTGTGTTTTTACCCTCTCGTGTTTATATTCAATTTGGAAATCTGACTTTCAGAGACGTCTGGGTTTAGGGTTGGCTGTGGGGTTTGAACAGCAGACAGATTACTCGTGTAATATAATAACATGGGCATTCGCTTCCCTAGGTCTTTTGTTGAGCTGCCACTTGCTGATGGTTATTTGGTGATACTGTTAATTTTATTCTGCCACGCGGAGAACCCTTACATTAGAGCAATGGATTATGTTGTCAGTCAGATTTGACAGAACCTCTATGCGATTTGGTAATGGAATGAAATCAACACGGTCCAATAGTACTCACTATGATAAGTAGTATACCTTATTAATTAAAGAGCTAAAATGTTAAAATGCTGTAAAGTGCATTTCTTTATGGTGGGTCTATTTTTCCACTGCATGCTTTCATAAGATTGTAAATGTAGTCCTCAGGGTAAATTTTAACTTCCAACATTCTCAAAGCAAAGTTTAAATGTGAAGTTTAAAAGCACTTGATGATCTATATGCATACGTGTATATAGCTATGTCTGTTTGTGTGTGTGTGTGTGTGTGTGACACACACACACACACACACACACAGAGCAAGGGAGAGACCTTTTCCTCTACTCTCTTAGGTTCAATAACTGGGTGTTTGAGAATTAAACTAAGAAAAGACAATTAACAGGAGAAAAGATACACAAGTTTTATTAACATTCATGTGCACTGGAGTTCACAGGAAAGAAGTGAAGGTTCAAAGAAGGGGTTAGATTTGGGGTCTTATATACCATTTTAACAGAGGAAAGTGGGTTTGGGCTCCAAGGGATGGTAAGTCGTGCAGAGTGACTAGGAAATCTGTGGGGAAAACTGATGGAAGGTAAAAGTTCTTTTAGTAAAGTCTGTTCATGCAAACACATGTTGGGTTGTCTGTTCGTCTCCGGTGATGAGTTTCTCTTCCCCTCTTGGTGGGGGGCGGGCACTTCTTCCGGAGGGAAGTTTATGCTTGGCTTTCAGGTGGATGAAGGGATGGCCGAGACCTATTGTTGTAACTGTTGGTTCTCAGTTGCCTTCTCAAGATAATTCTTATGACAAAGTGGCATATCCTGGGGTGGCATAGCCTGATCTCCTTCACGTAAACGCGCCTTTGCGTTACTGTCTGTATTCACACACACTGGACAATCGAGGGCAGCTGCCAGGCTGTTCACCTTCACCTTGAGGCTGCCTTTGTTCTGTTACCAATAGCAGGCAGAAGAAGGGTGACTTTTCTTGTCCCCAGGATTTCAAAAACTATTTTGTTCATGAGTTTCTTGATGGTCTATAAAACATTCTAAAATTTTTAGTTCTTGGTATGTCCTTTCCTGCTTTTATAAAGAATATTTATGGGCCAATGTGACTTTTAAAAATCATGGACACCAGTTTTGGCAAACTTTTATGCTTCATTTTTCTCATTTATTTTCCCCTTCAGTTTCTTATTTTTCTTTAGATTTCTCCTTATCTCTCTCTAGTCTTATCTGAAAATTTTGTTTGTGTTAGAAATGTGCCAAGCTCATTAAATACCTGCTAGAATTTTAGAGATGGAATGATTGTAATCGCGTTCACGCTAAATATTTTGACCTTTTAATAAAAAGGAAGGAAAAATGAAGGGAGAAGCGTAGATGTGCAAGTGAAGTGGGTAATGGGATCAATCATGTTGCCATCATTTGGGGAGCTAGGACCAAAGTCGGTCCCTTGCAATGAAAAATTCACCTGACCTACACCGTTCCTAAGGCTCTGACAGCAGCCACGTGTTGCGTGCGTGTGTTTATAGGGTAGTGCTGGTGATGGAGGGGTGATGGTGCTGATGCGGGGAAAGCCATGGTGAAGCACGTCGAAGAGGTGTTCATCTCTCTGTCCCGCCCCTGCCTCAATGGCCTGCTTTGTGCCCAGTGCACTTATTATTGTCAGCAACTTGTAGTCAGTACTTGTTGTTTTCTTACTTGATACCCTGCCACTTTTTCTAACTATAGAATATAACAAATAAGCGATCATTCATACAGCCCTCAAGGCAGACAATGGAGTTGACTTATTCATCTGGTATTAGGATTCTCCAAAGAGACAGAGCACATAGGGAGATTATATGATTATATACATACATGTGTATATATAAATAGATGTATTTTATATATTACATATAAATATAAATATAAATATAAATATAAATATAGGTATATATGAGGGGGGACCCGGAAAACCCAGAATTTATTTATAAAAAATTGTGTGTTTATTCTTACATTTTAAAACTTCAGTCACCTTCAAAGTACTCTCCATTTGATGCAATACACCTATTGAGACATTTTTCCACTGCTCAAAACAGTTTTTGAACTTGTTGATTCTGATGCCTTTTAGCGCTTCTGCCGTTTTTTTGTTTCGCCTCTTTCACATCAGCAAAACATTTCCCTTTGAGGACTTTTTTCACTTGGGAAAATAAAAAACGTTGCTCAGGGTGAGATTGGGTGCATAGGGAGAGTAGGGCACATTGGTAATGCTGTTTTTGGTAAAAAATTGCTGAACACTCAGCATAGTGTGGGCAGATGCACTTGTAAATCACCCACCATGAAAGGGGAAAACACGTTGAGTCTTCAAAAAAAATTCACTGAAGCTGAATACAGCCTCTCACAGCAATGCCAGCTGGTACACTGATACAGAAGGGCTCCCAGGACACTCACCTAGTGGGGGAAGCCTGTACTACAAGGGGACCACCTTCCAGAAGACAGTTCAGTTTATTTTGGGTCCCCTCGTATATATGGTCTGTCCAGAAGGTATGCAGCCATGTAATATGAAAAATAGAGACATTTATTGAAGAAGATACAAGAAACATTATACACAGGGCAATGACACCCTGTCCCCTTCAAAGTAGGCACCTTGGGACCTCACACAGTTCTTAGCAGCCATCAGCTGCCTTGTTGTATTATCTTGAATCTTAGCCATGGTCTGACGATCTCTTTCCTTTCAAATGTGATTTTAGTTTGGGGAAAAGCTGGAAGTTGCAGGGTGCCAAATCTGGGCTGAGTCACCTGGGCAATTTGATCTTTTGCAAAACACTCTGCACAAGATGCGGTGCATAAGCAGGTGTGTTGTGATGAAGCTGCCTATCACCAGTTGCCCATATGGCGGCCTTCTGAATCATCCGAATAGTTTCTGCAGAGTAATGTTCAAACTTACCGCAAAATTTGATGCAAGATTCATTGTTCTATTTGTTCGGTCATTTTGAATGTGATTGCCACACAGTACCCGTGTTCACTCGATGGCATCTACCGCTCCCACTGACTAGTGCAGTGAAGTCATCATTGTTCGCACATGTGCATTCTGGTCCACTCTCCTTGGTTTCCAATTTACGTGAATGTAATTCAAACCGTTCTCGTTATATTAACAATGGCTGGACTTTTTCTGGACAGACCTCACATCTTATATTTCAGGAATACTTTCTATAATTACATTTTTAAATATGTGTTCTATTCCACTGTTTTGATTTTCCTGTGTGCATATGTAGGATTTCCTTTCCTGTCTTCTATATTTAAAATTTTGTTTCTAATCCTTTTGAATGCTCTATTTTGGTTTCATTTTGCTTGCTTTCCCCATTTTTTTCCTATCTCTTGCTACACTTTCCATAATATCTATTTTTCCTTGTGTTTTAAAATAACTTATTATTTACGTGTTTTTTTTTGTTTTCTTTCCTGAGTTCTACCCATTTCTCTTTCTCTTCTTCCTGCTTTCTATCAAGTCAGCCACATCCATTGTCTCTGCTATTTATGCTTTCTATCTTCCTTTATTATGATGGTTTTGTTTGAAAGCAATTCTTCTCTGCTCTGTGACAACTCTTTCCTGTGGATTTTCTTTTTTTCATACTAAGGTATGTATTTATTATTATTACCTAATGTTTTATTGTTTATGCTATTATAGCTGTCCCAGTTTTCCCCTCTAAGTCCTCTTCAGCCCATCCTGCAAATTTTCTTTATTTACAGAACACATTTGCTCAGCTTCCCCACATTTTTCGTATTGTGTAGCATTTAAGTAACTGATACACTATCATTTATTTTTGTAATTCATATTTGGATGCATTGTACTTTCCTGACCTGGTACCTGCAGGCAACAAAGGAAGTGTGAGCGAGTGAGCAAGGGCAGGGCTACCTCCTCAGATGGTGCAGCGAAAGACTTGTCTTCACGCAGCTCGTGTCTTTTCTCGTTACTCCCTTATCACGCCCTTTTGTGTTAAGTAGATATATTCTGGTATATCTATCTATTAAGTAGATATATTTTCATTCCTTCATTGGTTCTTTTTACTATATATTTTTTGACTTATTTTTTAGTGGTTGCTCTGAGGATTACAATATACATATTAACATTAAGCAATGTAGTTTAGAATAACACTACCTTAATTCCAATAGTATATATACATTTTGCTTCAATACAGCTCCCCTCTCTTCCCCTGGTGGTGACTTGGTTTTCTCTTGCTATGTTACAAGTTCCCTTTGGCAGTTTGAGTGTGATCTGTGCAGATGTGGATCTGTTTGCACTTCTGTCCCACCCGGAATTTGTTGAGCATCTTGGCTATGTAGATTAATGCTTTTCATCAAATGTGGAGAGTTGTCAGTCATTATTACTTTAAGTCTTTTCTCTGCCCCTTTTCTTTTTTCTTCCTTTCTTTTTATTTATTTAATATTTTAAAATAGAATTTATTGGGGTGACACTGGTTAACAAAATCCTACAGGTTTCAGGCACACAATTCTACAACATATCAAATGCACACTGTATTGTGTGTTCACCACCCCAAGTCAGGTCTCCGTCCATCACCATTCACCCTTCCTATACTCTCCTCCACCTCCCTCGCCCCAGCTCCCCTAGCAATCTCCACACTGTTGTTTGTTTCCATGAGTTTTCTCTTTCTTTTTTTCTTTTTTGCTCAATCCTTTCACAGCCCCTCTCCCCATCCAACACAACAAACAATCCAATTTAAAAAATGGGCAAAGGACCTGAACAGACACTTCTCCAAGGAGAAAATACAGATGGTCAAGAGACATATGAAAACACTGAATGATGCTCAATGTCACTAATCATCAGAGAAATACAAATTAAAACCACAATGAGATACCATCACATCTGTCAGAATGGCTATTATCAATAACTCAAACAACAACAAGTGCTGGGGAGGATGTGGAGAAAGGGAACCCTTGTGCACTGTTGGTGGGAATGCAGATTGGTGCCGCCACTGTGGAAAGGGGTATGGAGCTACCTCAAAAAATTAAAAATGGAACTGTCTTATGACCCAGTGATTCCACTTCTGGGAATTTATTTGAAGAAACCCAAGACACTAATTTGAAAGAATATATGCACCCCTATGTTCATTGCAGCGTTATTTATAATAGCCAAGGTTTGGAAGCAGCCCACGTACCCATCAGTAGATGGGTGGATAAAAATACTGTGGTACATTTACACAATGGAATACTACCTGACAGTAAAAAGAAAGAACCCTTACCCTTTGCAACAGCGTGGATGGACCTGGAGAGTATTATACTAAGTGAAATCAGCCAGTCAGAGAAAGGCAAGTTCCACATGACTCCACTCATATGTAGAATCTAATGAACAAAGTGAACTAACAAGCAAAATAGAGACAGTTTCAGAGAGCAGGCTGACAGCTGTCAGGAGGAAGGTGGGGTGGGATGGGGTGGTTCTTTTCTCTTTATGCTCCGCTGAACTTTCACCTCGTTCATTATGGTATCTACAGTCTGTTTTACACTCCTCTGCTTACTTCACCCAGTGCTGTACCTACGTGGGAAAATGATCCCTTCATTTTTAGAGAGTGTGTTTTAGCTGCTGCTTTTGATAGTTCCTACTCTGGACACCCCTGGGCACCTTACACCTTTCTCTCTCTTCCCCAGCACTCGAAACCTGTTCAGCCTCAGTCCTGCCCACAGCGTCTCACTCAGATGCTTCCTCTCCTCCTGGGAGAACACTTTTGCTGGTGATTTCTGAGTCCTGTTGCTGCTACATCCCTCTGTGCTCTATTATTCTCATTTCTGCCGTCTGCCCGGACTCCTGAAGAGTTCTGCTGAGCTCAGCTGCTTACAGCACTGCTATTCAATTTAGACTTAGTAGGGTTTCTGGGTTTCCTAGTTTCGGGACAATTGAATTTGTGGCTTTAAAAAACTCTCTGTGGTTTCTAAGAGAAGTCCTAGGAAGATTCATAATGAAACTACCACCATGTTTATACCAAATGTCCTCCAGGTATGTTAAAAAAATGTCAAGCATATTTTCAAAATGCATTACAGTATTCAGAAGAAAGACAAGACAACAACAAAGCCGGCCCAGAGTGTTAGTCGGATGTTGCGGTTGTTGTTTACTTCAGTGCGCACCTTTCAGGGGCTTGGGGATCGGAGTGATGTTACAGGAGGCTGGTCACGTGTCTGAGTTGCATTTTTGAGCAGGATTGGGAAACCCCCCTTAACAGGGCCAACTTTAAATATGAGAGTGTCATAATTTCTCAGTGATTTTCTTCAATTTGTCTTGGAGAAAGAAGTCAGAGAGGCAAAGAAAGAGAGAAGGAATTTTGCAAAGGAACAGAAGGTGCAAATAGAGAAGATAGGTGCTTTGGGCTAATGGTAGGACCAGAAAAAAAAACAACGGATTTTCTTTCTCCAATTAGATAAACAAGGACATAAAAGTGGATAGATGGGTTTTTAAAAAATAAAATAGTTTCAGAGCCTTGTGATATTCTCAGAAAAATTTCATTTTAAGTTTATAGGCCAAGAAGAGTAAGTTGTTTCAGTTGACAAACTCCAAGTTAAAGAGGTATCATGTAATTCTTTTAAATCTTGGTATACATTATACCATGTATTTAACTAGTATTTACTTTAATAAAAAAGCCATACACGGCTGGCTGTGAACTTCATTATGTGCCAGTTATCCATTCCAAACTCATTGCATTACTACTCTCGTATGCATCACCATCTCCAGATGACAGGGTCTCCACTCTGCAAGTCCTGTGCATTGGAGGAAGAACCAAGCAGCCTCTTCAGCAACAGAAATGTCCAGAAGTTTGAAGTGCCTTCCAGACCTGGATTTCAGATATCCTAAAAGAAGGGAGAGGAGATATATTTGTAGAAGGTGAATTCTTTCTATAATTCTTCAAGCCACAGTGTAGATGGGGGCCTACCAATCCTTTTTTCTTCCTTATTTTTTTAACTTTATTTTTATGGTTGACACTATTACAAGATGTCCCCATTCCCCACCTCCCACCCCTGCCATTTGCTCACCTCTACCCAGTCTCCGCCCCTTCCCTCAGGCCATCACCCCTGCTGTTGTCTGTGTCTATGGGTTATGCATATATGTTCCCTGGCTAATTCCTTCAGCTGCCTGCTAATTCTTTGTCCTTAAGTCTAGTCCTAACAAACCGTGATAAAGTCACCCAGGCAAGATGGGAAGGCTTCCCACAAATGCTGAGTGGAGGCGGGAGAGTGACAGCAAGGCCTGGGGCTGTAATGTGACCTCTCCAGATGGGCTCTTTCCCCTTCGGGGAAGAGCTTGGTCCTGCCACGTCCTCACCCTTCTTTTGCAAACGTTACAATGGTTGACTTTATTATAAGGATTAAGATCTGTGGTTTAAGTGATGTAATGTCAGCGATCCTTACTTAATCCTATGTCGATGCTACAACTGCTCTCTGTGCTTCGATTTCATTAACTGCAGTGGAGCAGTTTGCACATCCCTGAATTCCAGCAACAGCAACTGCTGTGCTTCCAGTGCAGCTGCTGAGCTGTGAATCCTGTTTAACGGCCGCGTTGCGGAACTGACCGATGCTCGGCTACTCTGAAGACAACAGGCCTGGCTTCATTTGTCTGTGCTATATTAAAAATATGCATTAAAATACATTTATATTTAAAATTTATTCATTTTTTATTTGAAAACACTCAAACCTTGAGTTGCAGACCAGTTTGTTGCATGATTTTTCATGAAATTTTAAAATATAGTAAATGACCCACTGATCACTTGTATTGGTTTTTAAAAATGATATTTCAGGAATCTTTATAATCCCTTCATGATAAGTGATACCTACATATGAATGCTGCTTTTGAATTGGGCTCAGAGTCATTTAAAAAATAGTAGCATGGATGCGTCTCTTCCCTTACTGGCAAAGCTGAGAGACTGTAGTGGAGAAATAGTGTGTGGGTAGGGAGAATTAAAAATAAATGCCTTGAAGTCCCGAGATGACTGAAAGGATTTAAAACGAAAGTGTAAGAGCCCACGAGGTAGCCAAAACATTAGTAATAACAACAACAGCAGCAACAACAACAAGCCCCAAACTGAAAAAACACAGGCCCGGACATTTACCACTTCAGGAAATACAGCACGATCGCTGGGTTACTGCGTCGTTTGCCTTGAAGCCGCAGCCTGTCCCTCCACCACTGCGTACCACACCACAGCCCTCTTCTGAAGAAAATGAGGGAGGCCAGATGCCCTTCTGGGGATTTAGGCAAAACCGTGTTCTAGAGACAGCCTCCACAGGGGATGCTGACAAACTGATCATTTCGATGATTTCATTATAAGCAATGTGGATTCCAGGAGACAGGCAGAAATGGACGTTTTCTGTCAGCGTTTGCCAAGATTGGTGCTGGTGTTCCCCGAGGCCTGCTGCGTAGCTGAGTCTTCAGATGATAGGGACTGAGTAGCCAAGAGGCAGGAGATGACCTGTCAGACCCTTGCTCCTGAACCCTCATCACTGACCGTGACCAGGCACGTCTCCAGTAATCCTGAAAAGCCACTACACACCGGAACCTGGGCTCCTGCTTCAGGGCCTCTGTCAGCATTTCATGTTTCTTCCCAGGCCAGAGAGAGCAAGAGGTTGCAGGGACAAGAAAGAAGACAAGCTCTGGAGGCCCCGGGTTCAGATTCTTGCCACTGAGCCGAATATCAGCCACTGTCAGGTTATTTAGCTCAGATAATACAAATATGGCCTGTCCCGTTTACCGATAGAGTTCTTACAAGGGTTCAATAAAATCAGAACCTGTCGAACATACTAAGACTTTTAAAAGTTGTAAAAGGCTGTACGAATGTTACTACATTTCATCTCTCAGCTAATCAGCGTCTTTAATATTGTCTATATATTTGGCCCCCGTGGGGCTGCAGGTAGGATGTGGGGTCCCCGGAAGGTGTTTAGTAAATGCTTGTCGCATGCGTGATCATCTGGAAATCATGACCCTCGTGGTTCATCATTCAGAGGTGGATTCACATTCAAAGAACAGCGCAAATAGGAATTCAAATCACATGCAAATCCAACTCCGAACTCTGAGGCAGTTCCTACTGAAACCCTCTGTCCCTCCTATCCTTTGGCACCTCTCTGGGGCCTGTCACTGTCCCCTTACAGAAGGACCCTCTCCCTCACTCTTCCTGACCCGCCTCAGTGCTCTCACCCACCCCTCACCCACCTCCCCCGACCCTGCACTGGGCCCTCCGGTGCAGGGAGGTGTGAGGTCCCCTGGGGGAATGAGGCTCCTTTTTACTCTTACTACCATTGCGAGAATAGCCTTTCATCTTCATCTCATTTTCTGAATTCTGCCTCCTGATCACCCAAATCTTGCTTAATCTTGCTCAGAGGAAGAGGGAGGAACGAGGCAGTGGGCAGAATCAGAGCCTGATTTACTCGTCAGGAACGAGGGCTGGCGATGCGTGCAGCAGTTCAGTTTTTATTGGGACAGAGAAGCTCCGCCTTGTTTCTGGCAAACAGAGAAAGAACGGTTTCATCTTTGTGTAAATTAATTTCATTAAACTAAGAAGCCATAACAGTGGCATCTGTCTCACTATAGTTTTTTTCTTTTTCTCCTGTCTCTGTATAATTTGTTGGATTACAAACATAATTTTGGGGGGAACCAGAAGCTGCAGTTTGCTGAACCACCATTCTTTTGTTCCATTCTAAAAAAAAAACTTGCTACTTATTTACAGGTAGTGTCAAAATAGAAAGTTTTGGAATTAGGAGGAAAGTGCTGAGCTGGATACTTAGTAGCTAAGACAGGCAAGGAGGCTTGCATCAGACTTTTATAGAGGCCACTGTCTGAATTATTCATGTGTCTCAGGTCTCAGCAGTGTTTGGTTACCATCCTTTATTCAATCTTTTTGAAAACATAGGGAATTCAGGAAATTCAATTAGAAATTATGGAGGACTCACGACATACCCAGCACTGTCAGCACAGGTGGCAGCCCGTACAATGGAGACCCAGTGCTTGACAAGTCTGTTTGCGCTGGAGAACCTCACTCTTCAATTCACCGGCTTTGTTCGCTAGTGCTGGGGATCAGTGCTGTGTTGGAACTCTCAGTAAAGAGTCGGAAGCATGCTAGATGGCAGAACATGCCAATTTATTGTAAAGAGTGGTACTGCAGCATTCCACAAAAAGCATGATACGTGGATGAGAATGATGGTGTCTCATTTCTGTGTGTAAATAGAAGGAGGTATTATGTTTTACAAATGAGGAGAATGAGTTAGAGAGAAGCCAGATGGAATATACTCAGATATACCAGCAATATTCAGCCAAGACTTTCAATTAAATGTTTTTTCTTTATTATGCTGGTCACGATTGTTTTTTAATACAGAGTATTTGTTCATTAGGATATGCAGAAGATTATTGTTCAGCAAATTTTCAATTCCCCTTCTCTCCCAACCTCCATGGGTACTGTGTGCCCTCCTCTCCCTGCTGCACTTGACTTTGGACTCAGACACCTGGACTGCTTTAGCCAATGCGTGTGAACAGATGTGAGCAAAAGCTTGAAATGTGCTTGCCCACTGGGGCTTGCTCTCTCAAGCTGCTGCCTTTCACCATGAAAAGAACGTGCTGTCCATACTACTAATCTAAGAAGGATGAGCGATGAGGAGCAGACCTGGACCCAGCCTGCAGCCAGGAGGCAGGCCCTGCTAAGCCCAGCCCATGTCAGCTGAGCCCACAGACATGTGAGGGGACAACCTATTGCTGCAGGCCACTGACATGTCCGGGTTTGTGGTTAGTTCATTGTTTTGGTAATAATAAATTAATGCATACTTTTGTAAGGAGCAAAGTAGTTCTGGGTAGCACCAGTAGCACACACTGCTTCTGTATTTTGTAGAGTGGAAACAAGGTGAGAATGGAGGCTGAAGGGTCTGAAGAAATGGCCCCAGACTGGAAATCAGAAGTCCTGGGTTGTAATGATTCTTCCACTTTTAATAATATAATAGCTTATCCTTATGAAGTGCAGACATTGTGGCAGGTATGTCTTAAAAGCAGTTTTATTAACTCATTTAATCCTCACAGCAACTCTATGAGTTTATTATTATTCTCACCTTAGAGGTGAGGAAATGGAGCCAGAGAGAAATTAAGAAACTAACGGAGCTCTCAGAGCTAGTGAGTGGCTCAGCCGAGGTTGGTACCCAAACAGGCAGTGTCACTGGATGCTGTCATCACTCCCCTGTTCACAACAGAGGGACTCTGCTCTCCACCAGCTGGGACTCCTGCTCCTGAAAGCTCTCACCGGAGTCCCTCTGTGTGCGTTGCCCTTGATCAAAGGGAGTGGCCTCATCCAAAATTCTATCCATTCCTGGGGGTAGTACATACAACGTCTGGTCAATCTGAGGCCAGAAACCTTGTCAAAACCCGTTTGCCTACTACATTCAGGGCAACCTGAAGTCCCTTTCCAACTCCTGCGCTCTCTGCAAGATCAGATTAGTCCTTTATGGCTCCTTCATTAATTGCCTCTGCTGAACCCTGCTTTCCTCATTTCCTTTCAGGTGTTGGTTTTTAAAACGCTCCCAAACAAACCTGCGTACAAATATCCATTGCAGAATCTAATTCCAAGGGACCCAGTCTGAGACAGCAGCATTCTGGAATCCGAGTTCTTAGCCACTGCACAACATTGCCAGTCACCACTCTGAGCTTCATTAGAAGTGGGGGAAACGTCTGTCTTACTGAGAGGATTAAAAGTGGTAGCATTTTATTTTCGCTTCACTCTGGAATGTGGCCATCTGACTTCTGCCCTGCCCTCCCCACTCCATGGAATGTCCTTCCACTAGGGCCATCGTGACTTTTAATGGCAAAGCCCAGCTGGTATCATTTATAGTGGACTCTCCCACATTCGATTCCATCACTTCTGAACTTGGTCTTTCGGTGATTGTTTTCCACGGGATTCCGACTCCCCCTCTTTTGTTCAGCTACCACCTACACCTTCGTGGCTCCCCACCGCATCTTCTTCCCTGAGCTCTGGAGTTGTTTCCTAAGTGGTTGAGTCTGCATTACCACTTGGTGTCTCCCAAGATCATTAAACTCAGCACTTCCAAAATAGAAATCACCATTTTCTCCAGCAAACTTGCTCCTCCTTCTCTATTTTGCTTTGATTGGTGACACCATCTCTCCAGGCCACCCTTCAAATACAAGGGTAGCTTCCTTGAATAGTTCCTCTTCCTTTTTTAAAAGAATATATTTAATTAATTATGCTAATACAGTTGTCCCATTTATTTCTCCCCTTTATTCCCCTCCACCCTGCACCCCACCCCATTGCCACCAGCATTCCCCACCTTAGTTCATATCCATGGGTCATACATATAAGTTCTTTGGCTTCTCCGATTCCCATACTATTCTTAACCTCCCCCTGTCTGTTTTGTACCTACTATTTATGCTTCTTATTCTCCGTATGTTTCCCCCCTTTCTCCCCACTCCCTACCCTTGCTGATAACCCTCCATGTGATCTTTCTGAGAATCTGTTCCTGTTCTAGTTGTTTGCTTAATTGGTTTTTGTTTTTGTTGTTTTAGGTTCGGTTGTTGATAGTTGTGAGTTTGTTGTCATTTTACTGTTTGTATTTTTGATCTTCTTTTTCTTAGACAATCCCTTTAACATTTCATGTAAGAGCTTGCTGATGATGAACTCCTTTAACTTGACCTTATCTGGGAAGCACTTTATCTGCCTTCCTATTGTAAATGATAGCTTTGCTGGATAGAGTATTCTTGGATGTAGGTCCTTGCCTTTCATGACTTCAAATACTTCTTTCCAGCCCTTTCTTCCCTGCAAGGTTTCTTTTGAGAAATCAGTTGATAGTCTTAAGGGAACTCCTTTGTAGGTAAGTGTCTCCTTGTCTCCTGCTGCTTTTAAGATTCTCTCCTTTAATCTTCGGTAATGTAATTATGATGTGCCTTGGTGTGTACTTCCTTGGGTCCAACTTTTTTTTTTTTTTTTTTTGAGCTTCCTGGACTTTCTGGAAGTCTATTTCCTTTGCCAGATTAGGGAAGTTCTCCTTCATTATGTTTTCAAATAAGCTTTCAATTTCTTGCTCTTCCTTTTCTCCTCTATGATTTGGATGTTGGAACATATAAAGTTGTCCCAGAGGTTCCTAAGCCTCTCCCCATTTTTTTGAATTCTTGTTTCTTCATTCTGTTCCGGTTGAAATATTTATTTCTTCTTTCTGCTCCAAACCATTGATTTGAGTCCTGGTTTCCTTCCTGTCACTATTGGTTCCCTGTGCATTTGCCTTTATTTCACTTTTCATAGCCTTCACCTTTTCCTCTATTTTGCAACCATACTCAATTATTTCTGTGAGCATCCTGATTACCAGTGTTTTGAACTGTGCATCTGATAGGTTGGCTATCTCTTTATCGCTTCATTATATCTTCTCTGGAGTTTTGATCTGTTCTTTCATTTGGGCCATATTTTTTTTTTTGTTTTGGCATGCTTGTTATGTAGTAAGCAGCGGAGCCTTAGGTGTTCACCAGGGTGGGGCAACCCACATCGATGTGTGGTGATGCTGTATGTGGGGGAGGGGTCCGAGAGGGAACGATGCTGCTTGCTCAGCTCTAGGCTGGCTTTCAGTCACTTCCCCCACTACCCACAAGCAAATTGGGCCTTTCTGGTGCTGATTCCTGGGTGGGTGAGTGGGTTTGTGTACATTCTAGGACCCTGTGGGTCTGTCCAATGAACCCTCCTGTGAGGCTGGGAGTTTTTCTTGCTGCCTTAACCCCCATGGGTTTTTCCAGTCAGAGGTTTTGAGGCTTTATTTCCCTGCGCTGGAACCCTGGGTTGTGCAGTCTGTCTTGCTCCTCAGTTGTTCCTCCTGGTTTATCTGCATGCAAATGTGGGACTGGCTACTCCTCCAGCTGCCTCCTCACCTGCCCTGGTCCTCCAGCCAGTGCCTTGCCACAAATCCTCTCCATCCCAGCTGCCTGTCTTTGCCCCTCCTTCTGGTCTGGATAAATGTTTCTTCTTTAACTCCTTGGTTGTCGGACTTCCATACAGTTCAATTTCTGATAGTTCGGCTTATTTTTTGTTTTTAAATTTGTTGTCGTCCTTGTTTTGGTTGTGCAAGGAGGCAAAGTGTATCTAACTATGCCTCCATCTTGGCTGGAAGTCAGCCTAGTTCCTCTTCCTTACCCCCATACTAAATCAATAAGTCTGGCTAATTTTAGCTATGTCCCCAAACTTCTCCAATATGTCCTTCCTCTCCGTTCCTTCTGTCTTTGCCCCACTTGAAACCCTTCTCATCTGTCATTTGAACAACTGCTATAGCTTCCTAAGTGGACTTCTTGCTTCCAGCTTTGCTTTCTCAAAGTCATCATCCAATCCACAGCTCACGTGATCTACTTAAAAGGGAAATCTGATCATGCCACCCTTCTGCTTGAAACTGTTTAGTAGCCCTCACTGTCTACAGGATAATTTCTGCCCTATAGTAAAGAGTTCTTCATTATCTGACAATACAGTGCAGGGGCTAAGATGTGGGTTTTAGAATCAGACAGTTGAATTAGGCTCCTGGCTCCACTGTTTATTAGTGGTGTGGCCTCTACTAACCCCTTCTACTTAACCTCTCTAACAGAATGGAGATGTAATAAAAATATCTACATGAGGCACTTACTCATTACATTTTCACACACTTCCCTTTGTTTTCCACCTATTCTTGCAGTGAGGTTGGGGTCACGTGACAACTGACTGGGAGTGGCATGGATGGAAGGCCTGTGACCCTTCTCAGTCTCCCGTTTTCCTGCTGTGACAGCCTTTGAGGCCACATGTTCAGCTGGCATAGCTAGTGTGGCTAATTCCTCTTTTACCCGTCAGGGTTCCCTCGGGACCATGGGCTCCCAGAGGACACACTGCACTTCGTTGTGGCACCTCCAGCCCTAGAACAGTGTCTCATCCATGTCAGGTGGTCCACAAATGTTTACTGAATAAATCCTGGGACTTTGGAAAATAAAGTCTTTTTTCTTAAAAATTTGCAGAATAGATTTATACCCTTGTATTAATTTGCTAAGGTTGCCGTCACAAATACCACAGACTTAAACAACAGAAATTTATTTTCTCACCGTTTTGGAGTCTAGAAGTCCAAGACCAAGGTGTTGGCAGGTTTTCCTCCAAGGCCGCTCTCCTTGGCGTGCAGATGGCTGCCTCCTCACTCCGTCCTCCTGTGGTCATTCTGCTCTGCATGCAAGTGTCTGGTACTCCTCTGTGCATCCAAATCGATCCTTCTTATAAGGATACCTGTCAATTGGAATAGGGCTCACTGTTAAAATTAACAGCTTTATTTTACCTTAATTACCTCTTTAAACACCTCATCTCTGTATATGGCTAGAATCCAAGGTGGTAGGGGTGAGGACTCCAACACATGAATTTTGGAGGACACATTTCAGCCCATAATAACTATCACCTGAAGACCATCTTGAAGTGACTCCAACAGACCAGAGGACCTTTTCCTCTTAGGAAAAAATGACTTGTAATAAAAATGATCGGGACAGCAGAAAGTAACATTTATTGTTGGTATGGCATGATGACAGTAGCCCACACCTGTCCATTCACTATATGCAAAGTTTCATGCTAAATTCTATAAATACGTATCTCTTTCAATCTCAAAATGGAAATACAGGAAGATAAAAAAAAAATGTGTCTTAGGATATACAGCTGGTAAGTAAGTGGTAGAGCAAGGATTTGAGATTTGAACCCACATGTATGCCCTCTTCCCTATTCCAGTGAAATGTCACAAGTGCCCTGTGAGGGAGTATACACTTTTTTTTTTTTAACTGATAAAATAGCAAGCGTTTCTACAATTCTTTCTACGTGACAGATATTCTCCTCGGTTATTTCATGTAAGTTTACGCACTTAACCCTCATAGCAATGCTGTGATGGAGGTACTATGATGTCATTGTCCCCCTGCCAGAAGTCGCCAGCAGGGAGGAGGCAGAGGAGGATCCGAGTTCAGGGAAGTCTGCCTGCCACAGCCAACTGCCTCTAGAAAGGGAGGAGAAGTAATCTGGCCTAGGGAGTGCCACTTAGATGAGACAAGACTGGCATCTGTACCTGGGTCTCTCTGACCGCAGACCCCGCCCTCCCTCCGTTGCCCGGCACCGCCCCTCCTCTGCCTGTGCCTTCCTTCCCCTGCTTTGTGATTTCCTGCGCCTCCTCGGTGACGTGAACAGGTCTCCCAGACTGGAATGCTGACTGAGGGCTGGGGGAAATGCTCCTTTGCAATGTTATTGGAATAAATTTGTTTTTCCTTAGACTGATTAGCTGCAAGTTTAAAATTTCAAAATATAATAGTCTTTAAAAAATCAAACTGGTTGCGTCTGGAAGGGGTGGGATACTTCAGCAGGCTGGTGGTTGTCTGCACACTGTTTGACTTCATTATATTTATAAAAGTTCTGTCACCAGGCCTCTGGGAACATTTGCACAATTTAAAATATATGTAAACTAGAAAAATATGTTGACATAATTGTCTGCCCTGAGGAACTTTTTCATAATCACAGTCTTAATATAAATATTCCCACTTGGTATTCCTCCCCAGGCAGAAGCTGGAGTACACACATCAGACTTTCGGTGAGCTGAGAAGTTAGCAAGCAATGCTTTGTCCCAACCCAAGGTCACTTCACACTAAAGCTCCCCATAGACAGCATCTCCAGCCTTCTGCCTTCTGCTTCCTCAAGCAGGAGCCTCATCTTCCCACCCTTGCAGGCATCTGTGGCTTTGTGGTGCTGTCCCCTTTCTAGCCATCTTCAGTGGCTCCTGCTGCTCACCGCTAATGCTGTAAGACCCAGTCAACACCTGGATCCAGGCAACTCCCCTGGCCCCTGTCGCCCCCTCCTCCTTCTAAGTCCCTGTGCCCCTACATTTGCACCTGCATTATTTTCCTGTCACAGGTTACTCCCTGAGGTGCCTGGACCCACTGCCTGCTGCACAGTGCTAGCCTGTTCCCAAGCGGGCTACTGTGTGAAGACCTGACAGAGCCCCCCACCCCCCGTCAGAAGTGGCTTGTCCTGGAGCCAGCTTTGTTTCAGCTGCAAGCCTGGGGTCCGTTTACAGAGTCCTCACTGTTATCGGTACATGTTTTTTGACATCTATCTTTTTTTTTCTTTTTTAAAAAATATATTTTATTGATTATGCCCTTACAGTTGTCCCATTTCTCCCCCATCATTCCCCTCCACCCTGCACACCCTCTCCCACCCACATTCCCCCCACTTTAGTTCATGTCCACGTGTCATAAGTTCTTTAGCTTCTACATTTCCCACACTATTCTTGCCCTCCCCATCTATTTTCTACCTACCATCTATGCTACTTATTCTCTGTACCTTTTCCCCCACTCTCCTCCTCCTATGCCCCTGTTGCTAACCCTCCATGTGATCTCCATTTCTGTGGTTCTGTTCCTGTTCTAGCTGTTGGCTTAGTTTGCTTTTGTTTTAGGTGTGATTCTTAATAGCTGTGAGTTTGCTGTCTTTTCACTGTCATATTTTTGATCTTCTTTTTCTTAGGTAAGTCCCCTTAACATTTCATATAATAAGGGCTTGACGACGATGATGAACTCCTTGAACTTGACCTTATCTGAGAAGCGCTTTATCTGTTCTTCCATTCTAAATGACAGCTTTGCTGGATAGAGCAATTTTGGATGTAGGTCCCTGCTTTTCAAGATTTCAAATATTTCTTTCCAGCCCCTTCTTGCCTGGAAGGTCTCTTTTGAGAAATCAGCTGACAGTCTGATGGGAACTCCTCTGTAGGTGACTGTCCCCTTATCCCTTGCTGCTTCTAGAATTCTCTGCTTCATTTTAATCTTGGCTAATGTAATTACGATGTGCCTTGGTGTGTTCCTCCTTGGATCCAACTTCTTTGAGACTCTCTGAGCTTCCTGGACTTCCTGGAAGTCTATTTCCTTTGCCAGATTGGGGAAGTTCTCCTTTATTATTTGTTCAAATAAGTTTTCCACTTGTTGCTCTTCTTCTTCCCCTTCTGGGACCCCTATAATTGGGATGTTGGGACATTTAACGATGTCCCGGAGGTTCCTAAGCCTCTCCTCATTTTTTTGAATTCTTGTTTCTTCCTCGTCTTCTGTTTGGTTGTTAGTTTCTTCCTTCTGGTCCACTCCATTGATTTGAGTCCCAGTTTTCCTTCCATCTCTATCCATTCCCCATACATCTTCCTTCATTTCATGTATTGTAGCCTGCATTTTTTCATCTAATTTGTGAGCAAAATCAACCAATTCTGTGAGCATTTTGATGACCAGTACTTTGAACTGTGTATCTGATAGGTTGGCTATCTCTTCACAGCTTAGAGGAATTGACTCTGAGGCTTTCATTTGTTCTCCAGTTTGAGCCATTTTTGGTGTTTTGTTTTGTTTTGGTTTGGTTTTAGTCTGGTTGCGGCTATTACGTAGTGAGGGGTGGAGCCTTAGGTGTTCTTCAGGGCGGGGCAGCCCAGTCGCTGGGTTGTGACGCTGTATGTGGGGGTGGGGTCCGAGAGGGAACAATGGCGCCTGCTCCGCTCTCTCCTGCATTCAGTCCCTTCTGCCACTTCCCCTCTGCCTGGACTGTCTGCGTGCATGAATGTGGGACCATCTGGTCAGCCAGCCGCCTTGTGCGGCCTCACTGGGTCTGCACAGTTGCCCCCCTGTGCCCGGGGCCCGCCAGCTGCCACCTGTGCACCTGGGAACTGCGAGCCGCTGCTACTTGCGTTCCTGGGTCCGCACCTCCACTTTCTCCTGTCGCGACTCCACCCCTCTTACCGTTCTGGATGAATGGTTGTTGGACTTCCGTACAGTTCAATTTTCTATAAGTTCTGGTTGTTTTCTTGTTTCTAAATATTTGTTGTCCTTAATTTTGGTTGTGAGAGGAGGCACAGTGTGTCCGCCTATGCCTCCATCTTGGCCGGAAGTCTGACATCTATCTTAAAACACCACAAAAGGCAGGATCTGAAGGTAAGAGCCAACGTGTCTATGGTAGGAATCAGTAAGTGGTGGTTTCATCTCTTTTACTTAAAACAAATTTTCTACATTGCCTGGCCTGTTAAATGAGAGACAGTATTGAGGGAGAAGTTACTAGAGAAAAACTTGCAACAAATTTTTTAAAACAGTTTTTATTGTGGTAAAATATACATGACGTGAAACTTACTATTTGACCATTTTAGGGTGCACGGTTCAATGGCATTCAGTACATTTACGATGTTGTGCTACCAGCACCACCATCTGTCTCCAGAACTTTCTCCACTTCACCAACCGAAACTACATACCAGACACGAACACCCCCTTCTACTCTCTCCCCCGCTCCCCACTTCCTGTTACCCCTATGATTTGTCTCTATGAATTCGCCTATTCTAGGCACCTCATATAAGTGGAATCATATAATATTCGTCCTTTGTGCCTGGCTTATTTCACTTAGCATGATGTTTTCTAGGTTCTTCCATGTTGTAGCATGTGTCGGAACCCATTCTATCTTATCTATCTATTTATTTATTTATTTATTTTTTAATTTTTATTTTAATTGTTGTTCTTGTACAGTTTTCTTTTACTCCCACCCCAGCCTACCACCCCAGCCCTCCCCACCTCCCTCCCATTTCCACCCCCCATAGTTTTTGTCCATGTGTCCTTTATACTTGTTGCTCTAAACCCTTCCCCTTTTCCCCTGAAATTCCCTCCCCTCTCCCCTCTGGTGACTGTCAGCCTGTTCTCAATTTCAGTGTTTTTGGTTATATTATGCTTGTTTGTTTGTTTTGTTGATTAGGTTCCTGTTAAAGGTGAGATCATATGGCATTTGTCTTTCAGAATCCATTCTATCTTAAGGCTTAATAATATTCCATTGTATGTATATGACACATTTTATTTATCCATTCCTCTGTTGGTAGACATTCAGGTTGTTTCTGCCTGTTGGATGTTGTGAATACTGCTGCTGCAAATAGTGGTGTAAAAGTACCTGATCGAGTTCCTGTTTTCAATTATTTTAGGTATATACCCAGAAGGGGAGTTGCTGGATCATGTGGTAATTCTGTTTAACATTTTGAGAATCTACCACGGCTTCTATTTATCTCTTTATTCTGTGCTTTTCTTCATCATCTTCTCCACTCTGCTCCCAGGCTGCCCTCCCTGTATGTCTGCTTTTTAAGCACCCCGAGAAAGAGTGCAGTTGTATGATAAGTTTCGCTCTAGTTTAGAATAAGCTGTTGGACAGGCCTCTGGATGGCCCCAGATGGTGCCTGTGGCCAAAGAGTGGGTTTGTTTGGATGAGCTATGTTTGCATTATCAGGGCTACATGATAAAACCACCTCTGAACATGTATAAAACTCCAGCAAAAGGACTATGGATAATGCAACATTCCCAAAAATTAGGCCATCTGCAGGCACGCCAGCAAACCCTGGGTTCACAAGAAAAACCGCAGAAGGAATCACAGACCAGCGAGCCTTTCTTCCACCCCGGGCAGAGCTTACTGCTTTTCTACAGATTTCTTCCGTGGTCAATCCCCATTTTCAGTCCAGCTTTTCATTACTTGGCCAAGTTTGGTGTATTTGGAAACTTCCAAGAGGTCATTTCTCCTTGAAACTTTTATCATGAAAAGATTTGTGCATCCTGAATATTAATAATTTAGAATATTGAGTTCATTATATTAAGCAATATAATAAGTCAATCTTGCTTTAAAGATGACTTCTCTCCTTTCCTTTGTTCCCAGCTACACTCTTGGGAGGGGAAGACAGTTGCCATACCTGACCCCCACACCTGGCCCCCAGGAATTTTATTCCAGAATGTGGAGAGGAAGTAGGGGAACAAATTCTGAATTGAATAGCACTACCAGAAGGTAGTTTGTACTCTTTGGCTTTGGCGGATGACAAAGCCGATTCCTGTGGCCATCTTCCTGGTTTGTCTGGTTACAACGCTCTTGACATGGGTGGTTCATTCTCTTTCATTTCTACAAGTCTCTCCCTCAGTCTGTGTTTCTGGTGTCAGCGATGCATAGATTATCCCTGTTGGGGTCCCATTACCCTCCTAGGCAGCAGAAGAGAGCCGCCTCTCCCCCTCATGGTCCACGGGAAACACTCAAGTTTAACTTGCCCCAACAAATTCTGAGGCGCCTGGTGGTGGCTGATGAGGCCCTCTACCTTTCTGTGCAGGTTGTTTTCCCTGGCCCTCTTGTGAGTTGGGCATAGTCCCTTGTGCCCCCATAGCTGAAAGGAACACATAAGGGTCTCCAAGTGGTCCTGTTGAAGCTTTTCAGTCTAGGTTTGATTGAGCTGAGGGAAGAGCACCCATCTCTCCCCAGCAGAGTAAGAGTCACAGAGCACCAACTGTTTTCTCCAAAGAAATTCGCTGACAGCGCCCTCTGTGTCAACACACCCTCAGCTCTTTGAAGTTGATTCATTATGCCAGTCGGTCTTAATGCTCTCTTAGAATCTGGTATTCACTGTATCTTGGTGCCTTAGTTGAAACTTCTAATTTAACAATCTTATAGTCATTTACCCTTCCATTTGCTTTGCAGCTAAAGCATTTCCCAATCCCTAACAAAACTCCCCTCCCCCAACAAATGCCATTCTTCTTTTTTTCCCCTGTTGCTTTTGAAGTAAAACCTTGTCAAAGGCTTGCCAAGAATCTAACTTGTTATCGCACAGAATGTAAATTTTCTTGCTCAGTCTCTGGCAGATAGTGAGTACTCAGTGAATGTTAGTTACTGGTTTCCTTTGATACTGATCAACACTCAACAAGGGGTATTTCTGAAAAGTTTGCTGCAGTGTGGAATCTGAAACCTTTCATGCTTTGGTACATTAAAATCCATCGGTTTATCTTGCACCGTGAATGAAGCTTTTATGCGGGGATGGTTTTATAATATCATGCATTGTTCATTTACAAAACAAGATTCATGGAGTTATGCAAATCTTCCCAATGTCAGCACATTTCATTATTCCACATAAAAAAAAATCACATAAGTTGATGTCACTACCACAATCCAAAAAAGTCTTTGAGCAATAGAAAGACTTTGAGCAATAGAAAGCTGATGGTGACTACAAATGAATACGATAATAAATACAATTTTTCCAAAATTCTAATTTGCTTGGAAGTTGGAATTTTATCATTGGCAACAGATACTGTTAGTGCTTTCCTTGCATTGATGGGCTCGCTGTTTATTTTTTGAGAAACTGTCTGCCAAATACCCAAGTCTGAAAAGCTGCGAGTCTGTCAGGGGTTCTGTGGTGTTAAAACTGTGTCCTGTGAAAAGAAAGTGACCAGTTCAGCTGGAGCCCCGATGGGCATGCAGGGCTTTCCCTGTGTCAGCCGCCGCTCTTCCATTCTGCCACACAGAATATTAAAGAGATGTGTACTCGAGAGCTGAAATTTCATAAAATTAACATTTTTGACTGCCTCAAGGACATTCTTAAGGGAAACTGACATTTGAAAAAAATTGTGAGTGCCTGGTGATGAAGAATATGATTCCTAGTACAATTTGCTGCCGTGTCTTTGACTCATGCTAAGGGGTCAGCAGTTCCAGCCACCATTGCTTTTGCACCTTCCTTACAAATCTCAACGCAGTGAAAAAGGCAGATAACCTATTAATATGATTATGAAAACAGTTTTGACTGCGTGGACTTCCTAGTCTCACAGACACCCAGGGAGCCACAGACCACACTGAGAATTGCTGATCTAGATCATTCCCTCAGTTAACAAAGCAATCTTTTATGAGATTGACATTTTGGCAAATTCAGGTCAATTCTGTTAAAAAATATCTCACCATTTGGATTTTCGGATTGTTTCCTCATGCTTAAAATTTAGGTTAAATAATTTTGGCATGAATACTTTACAGGTGATGTGGGCTTCCTATTCTATTTCATGAAGAAGTGCTTACTGACTTCCGGCCAAGATGGAGGCATAGGTAGACACACTGTGCCTCCTCACACAACCAAAATTAAGGACAACAAAAATTTAGAAACAAAAAAACTACAAGATATGATAGAAAATTGAACTGTAAGGAAGTCCGACAACCATTCATCCAGACTGGTAAGAGGGGCGGAGTCGGCGGCCAGTGGAGAGGGGTAGGGGCAGGGAAAAGTGGTGGCTGGCAGACCCTGGGTGCACAGGGTGGTTGGCTGACCATGAACACACATTCGTGTGCAGGTGGACCAGGTGAAAGCTGGGAGAGAGATGGCCTGCACAACCCAGGGCCCTAGTACTGGGAAATAAAGCCTCAAAACACCGATTGAAAACACCTGTGGGGGTTGAGCTGCCAGGAGGGACTCCCAGCCTCACAAGAGAGTTCGTTGGAGAGACTCACAGGGTCCTAGAAGGTACATAGGCCCACCTACCAAGGAACCAGTACAAGAAGGGCCCAGTTTGCTTGTGGGAAGTGGCGGAAGGGACTGGAATATGAGGGAGAGTGGAACAGGTGCCATTGTTTCCTCTCTGACCCCGCCCCCACATACAACATCACAACCCAGCAACTGGGTTGCCCCACACTGGGGAGCGCCTAAGTCTCCGCCCCTCATATGTAATAGGCACAACCAGACCCCCCCCCCAAAAAAAAATGCCCCAAACGGATGAACAGATCAAAGCCTCAGAGCCAATACATCTAAGCGACCAAGAGATAGCCAACCTATCAGATGCACAGTTCAAAGCACTGGTGATCAGAATGCTCACAGAATTGGTTAATTTTGGTTGCAAATTAGATGAACAAATGAAGGCTACACTAAGTGAAATGAAAGGAAATGCACAGAGAACCAATAGTGATGGGAGGAAAACTGGGACTCACATCAATGGGGTGGACCAGAAGGAAGAAAGAAACTACCAAACAGAAAAGAAGGAAGAAATAAGAATTCAAAAAAATGAGAGGCCTAGGAACCTCCAGGACATCTTTAAACATCCCAACATTCAAATTATAGGGGTATCAGAAGGGGAAGAGGAAGAGCAACAAGTGGAAAACTTATTTGAACAAATAATAAAGGAGAACTTCCCCAATCTGGCAAAAGAAATAGACTACCAAGAAGTCCAGGAAGCTCAGAGAGTCCCAAAGAAGTTGGACTCAAGGAGGAACACACCAAGGCACATCAGAATTCCATTAGCCAAGATTCAAATGAAGGAGAGAATTCTAGAGGCAGCAAGGGATAAGGGGACAGTCACCTACAAAGGAGTTCTCATCAGACTGTCAGCTGATTTCTCAAAAGAGACCTTACAGGCAAGAAAGGGCTGGAAAGAATTATTCCAAGTCATGAAAGGCAAGGACCTACATAGATCTAAGATTGCTCTATCCAGCAAATCTTTCATTTAGAATGGAAGGGCAGATAAAGTGCCTCTCAGATAAGGTCAAGTTGAAGGAGTTCATCATCACCAAGCCCTTATTATATGAAATGTTAAAGGGACTTATCTAAGAAAAAGAAGATAAAAAATATAAACAGTAAAAAGACAGCAAACTCACAGATATTAACAACCACACCTAAAACAAAAGCAAAGTAAGCAAACAACTAGAACAGGAACAGAACCACAGAAATGGAGATCATATGGAGGGTTAGCAACAGAGGAGTGGGAGGAGGAAAGAGGGGGAAAAGGTACAGAGAATAAGTAGCATAGATAGTAGGTAGAAAATAGATGGAGGGAGGGCAAGTATAGTATGGGAAATGTAGAAGCTGAAGAACTTATGATGACACATGGACATGAACTAAAGGGGGGAAGGTAGGTGGGAGGGATGTGTAGGGTGGAGGGGAATGGGGGGGAATGGGACAACTGTAATAGCATAATCAATAAAATATAATTTAAAAAAATGTCCATAAAAAAAGAAGTGCTTGACAGTGACCAGAGAGGAGAGGGGAGGGAATTTCAGGGGAAAAGGGGAAGGGTTTACAGGAACAAGTATAAAGGACTCATGGACAAAAACTATGGGGAGTGGAATTGGGAGGGAGGTGGGGAGGGCTGGGGTGGTGGGTTGGGGTGGGAGTAAAAGACAGAAAACTGTACAAGATCAACAATTAAAATAAAAATTTAAAAAAATAAAATAGAGATTAAAACCATAAAAAAAGAAGTGCTTACTGTGAGTTTGTCTCATTACTGATGATTATATATATATATTTATATATAAATATATATGTGTTATATATAAGTATATATAAATATATGTGTTCTATATAAGTATATATAAATATATGTGTTATATATAAGTATATATAAATATGTATGTGTTATATATATAAGTATATATGAATATATATGTGTGTATATACAATTCAGCAAGTTAATTGGGCAAGTGAGAACATTCTTTTAGTGGCTCCTTGCTCCTTTTAGCATGTCTCCATCAGTCTTGAGCAATTCCTTGCTTTCTGGTGTACAGTATTCAAGATTCACTTTCTCCTTTCCCTGAAATCCTGAAATCAGCCATTTGTCTAAGGAGCTTTGGTTGCTTTTCCTGGGAATGGTGGTTAGAAATCAAGATTTGGGCACTATTTGTGTTCATTGCTACCAGGAGTTCATTGCTTTCAGGCTCTTTCAATAGACAGATCTAGAATTTACATATATATTTTTAAATGATTAACTTTGAATTACTCATACATGCAACAATACGGATGAATTTCAAAGACATTACATTGAGTAAATGAAGCCCCAAGAATGCGGTCTGCAGAGCAGAACCAGAATCCCAGGGTCCCCTTTAGCCCAGCTGAGCATGACCTAGATCAGCTGAGCCATGGCCCACCTTCAGATCTGTGAGTAAAAAATGAAATGGCTTTTTTTGCAAGCGACCGAGATTTTGGGATTGTTTGCTGTGTGGTTATTTGTTATTGCAGCCAGAACCCAAGGAATAAGAAGGAAAGCCAGGAGTATGTGATCTTGGAAGGTAAGAAAGTGGTTCAAGGAGGGTAGTGATGAAACATTTCAAATGCCACTGTTAAACCTATGACATGTTGACTGGAAATGGCCATTGACTTCAGCAGTATGAAGGTATTGGAGAACCTAACAAGAACAGTATCGTGATGGATGGGTGGAAAGTCGGATTAGAGCACGTTTAAGAGAGAGTGGGGGATGAGGAATTGGAGATGGTGAGTTAGAAATAAATACGCTTTCAGGAGTTTTGGTGAAAAGAAATAGAGCAGCAGCTGGCGAGGGAAGTGGGACCCCCGAAAGTTTTGTTTCGT
Source organism: Glossophaga mutica (assembly GCA_039655065.1). Classification (NCBI taxonomy): domain Eukaryota; kingdom Metazoa; phylum Chordata; class Mammalia; order Chiroptera; family Phyllostomidae; genus Glossophaga; species Glossophaga mutica. The sequence continues at coordinate 38,799,075 of CM077304.1, read as the reverse complement.
TTTAAATCTAGGGTGGGAGATACATAAGTGTGCTGTATACTGGTGGGGTGGTCCAGAAGAGAGCAGTAAGTGAGGGCGACAGTGTCAGGAGTGAGGTCTGGAGCAGCAGGAGTGCCTGGAGTCCGTGCTCCAGAGGCTTCTTCAGGCAGACTCGAAGGAGTGTCCACCCAGCATCCCCCCGAGTGCTGAACTCTCCATAAACTACAGTTGAGCTTACTGGAGTTGAACATATTTTCCAGAAGCCTGGTGCACAGCCCTGACCAGTGTGACTCAGTTGGGTGGGTGTGGTCCTGCAAATGGAAAGGTCATGGGTTCAATTCCTGGTCAGGGCACATGCTTTGGTTGCAGATTTGGTCTCTGGTTGGGGCACGTGGGGAAGGCAATCAATTGATGTTTCTTTCTCACATTGATGTTTCTCTGCCTCTCTTTCCCCCTCCCTTCTCCTTTCCCTCTAAAGAAATAAATAAACTTAAAAAAAAAAAAAAAGACTGGTGAACAGCAACACAGTACCAACATTGCGGGGCCTGAAACCCAGTTCAGGTGATGGTCTCTCTTCAAATGCTGATGCAGGCCTTGTGCCTGATAAATACTCAGGTCAGCACTTTCCTCCTTACCTCCAAGCCCTTCCGTTTGCATACCACTTATGAAGAAGTGGCAGATTTCATTCATATAGGAAAAAAAAGAATGATGGGCCAGCCACTGTAGCTTCTAATCCATTAAATGGCAGTGGGACCCATGCCAAACTGTTACGGTTCTTCAGTTCAATCCGATTTACTTCCCTCAAATGGAATTCTTATCTCTCTGCAGAATATCTTTTTTCCAATAAAAACAATTACCAGCATCATCCAGCTCCCTAAAGACAATCTGAAATTATTATGATCTGTAACTATTGTTTCCTACACACCCTGCCATAGCTATCTCATGAAAGCCGTAGAGTATCACTCCCTCCCCCAGCGTCTGTAAAGAGTTCTGGAGTGCTCGCAATGCATAAGACGCTGTGAAGTCCTCTGGGTACCAAATCTTCAAGGATGGGGTGATGTAATTTACTTATTTCATATTATCCCTAGCTCCAGATTCCCAGTAGGAATGTAGCACAGGCTGACTTGACTGTTCTCCCTCCAATCATTCCATGGCATGCGTGCCCAGCTGAAGGATTGCCAGATTTACAACCAACCAACCAACCAACCAACCAACCAACCAACCAACCAGTGAAAGGTAGAACATGTTATTAAATTTGAATTTCAGATAAAGAACAACTGTGTCTTAGTACAGTCTGTTTCTGGAGGATCACATGAGTCTCGTCTCCGTAGCACTCTCCATCCGGATTACCCCTGGAGGATTTGCCTGCTTTGAAACATCTCACTTCAAAAATAGACGCATTTTTACTTTTGGACCTTAAAAGCTGACTTAGAAATGGAATTGAGCCTCGGGTTGCAAATGTAGAGAAAAATATAAATGAAACCTGAAGTGAAACCAAGTGTAAGTGAATGAAACATTAGGTTTTCTTCCTTCCCTACCCTTTATATCTTCTGCCACAGAAAGGCAGATTTCTCAGCACCAGTGTCAGCAGCCTGTGTCCCTAAAAGCACCACCCTGAATTTGGAGTGAGAGCGAAGCTTCATTGGTTGCCCCCTTGCTGATGTGAAAACAAGGCCTCCAATCACTTTCTTCTTTTCCAGAGGCACCGCATGGCCCCATGAGAGGGTCTGTCGCTGCGATTGTCTATTGTCGTCTAGGTGGGGAGACCGACTCCTGGTGCTTCCCACTCACCATCTTCCCAGAATCCACTGCCCCATCTGTTTTGCTTAATTCCCAAGAGCTCAGCTCAGCTGAAGAGAGCTGCAGTGTGAGGTATTGGAGTAGCTGATGAAGATGACAAGCCAAAATGAAAGAAACAGTCAAGCCTTTAAACGTATACTGCTGTAGCTTGGCCAGTTCCCCCAATTCTGTTTTTCCCTGTGGAAAGGCCTGCTGGTTGAAGGTCAGGTGGATCGGTGTAGGTCTCACTGCTAAGAAAGCCTCAGCAAAAGTCTCCTGCCCCTTAATGGGGTAGGGGTAGGGAGAGAAGGCTGGGAGTGGACCCCGACTGAGTACTGACTCAGAGTGGAGAAAAGTGGACTTCTGTGAGTTTTGTGAATCAAAGGATAGTGAATTTTTGCTTTTTATTAGAGAGATCCAAAATAATTTTCAGCCTTTCCTGGGTGGAAGCTTCATCTGGAAGCTTCATCAAGTGTAGTTTTTCTAATTAAAAAAAAAAAAAAAAGGTTGGGGGGCTCTGGTTGGTGTGGCTCAGAGGACTGAGTGCCGGCCTATGAACCAAGGGTGGCTGGTTCCATTCCCAGTTAGCTTACATGCTTGGGTTGTGGGCAGGGTCTCCAGTGGGGGGCCATGTGAGAGGCAACCACACATTGGTGTTTCTCTCTTTCCTTCCCTTCCCCTCTCTCTAAAAATAATTAAATAAAATAAAAAAAATGTTGGAGGGAGGTGCAGAGGGAAAGCAGGATTATTTACTAGCAAAATTTCAGAAAGGAAAAAAGGATAAATATAAGAAATTGAAAGTAATAAAGTAAATCTTGAGTCTCAACATTTGAGTAAAACACAGAAAAATAAGCCAACTAAATTCGAATAGATATTTAATTCACACAGACTAGTGTGTACTTGCTGCGTGCTACTTCCTGTGCATACGATTCTATTTGTGATGACTCGAGTCACAGTGCCTCATTAATGCACTTTTTATTTATGGAAGAACAAGGGATTCATGATATTCAACATCCAGATACATAAGGCTGACCACAAACTGCTAATTTCACTTTTAAACATCCATGTTATGGTCTTCTAAGAATTCAATGAACATATAGGGGTTTATTATTTATTTATTTATTTCTCAACTAAAGTTTCATTTATTTATTTAATGTTTTATTGATTATGCTATTACAGTTGTCCCAGTTTTTACCCTTGGCCCCCCTCCATCCTTGGCCCCCACCCCCTCAGGCAATCTCCCTACCCTTGTTCATGTCTGTGGGTCATGTGTGTAAGTCCTTTGGCTGCTCCATTTCCTGTGCTGTACTTTACATCCCCATGACTACTCTGTAACTACACACCAGTGTATAAGAGAAGTTTCGTACTGCATTTCTAATGACAAGAAAAGCCTTATTTTAGGAGGACTTTTCACGAGGAAAAGAAAAAAGTATTTTTTGTGACTTCAGCAAATGGATCTAATGGGACCGCCATGCTAATATTTATAAAATGGATATACTAAAGCTATTCTGGTTCTGTTTTGAGGGCTATTAAAGCCTGCGTATGCATATGCTATACTCATTTTCTCAGTTCTCTTTTTTCTTTTACAAATTTTAAAGAGTTATTGGTGGCCTACTCACCAGCATGGGGTTCCAGTGAGAAGGCTGAAGTGCCGCAGCTCCCTGGTAAATCTGCAGAGCCTCCTTCACGCTGCCACTGTGGGGATGTGGTGCTCCCTGGGTAATCAAGGGTGACGACAGCCTAGGCCCCCCGGGTGCTGCCTGCAGTGTGCTGACCAGAGCATAAGATTCTTTATGTTTTATGTTTTAAATAAGCCGCAGCTTGCCAAGTGAAGCAGAGGAGTTTTATCATTTGTGCCATTCTCCCACCACTGTGCTCTCTCTTTATGATCTGTAGTGCCTCCCAGGTTCACCACGGCCACGATGACTCCCTCTAGGTTAGGTGGGCTGTTGGTAATGGGCCACTGCCTTCTCTGGAGAGCCTATAACCTCGTATGAGTTGGTAAGAGCAAAACACTGTTTATAAAACCACTGAAGTTCCTCACTCTCTCTTCTGGCACATCGTTTTTCCTCATTATTACAGGGTCATACCATCAGTTACTCAGTTTGTAAGTTAGCTTGCTCTCTAAATTTTTCTCCTTGCCTGTGGAGGTGCTCTGCCTGCAGGCCTCCCCCCCCCCGCCCCCCACCGCTCCCTGCCCCACAGGAAAGGATGAGAATAAGTTTACCATGACATGATCTGCTTGGGGAGGAAAGGTGGCCAATCTCTCAGAAAAGGGCCAGGAGCCTGTTCTTCAATGGGCTTTTATTGGGTTTAATTTGCTTAGGAATACAGATAAAATTCATCAGTCATGGTCAGGCAGTAAGGATCAGACAATAGATAACACATAAAGACCTATGAGGGCTTATTCTGAGTTAGGGTCAGTTAGCTAAAGGGCTATAAAACTTTGGGAAACAAACTCATTTCTTGCTTGGACCCTTATCAGAAAACTGAGGGCATGCTTAACAAAGCAAGTTGCACAGGATTTTGTGCATTCTTTCTTAGACCTGATTGCCCTGGGGAACCCGCCCTTTTCTGCACAGGACTACACCTCCCTCTGTCGTTGTTTCAGGCTTAAGTCAGGCAGGGAAAGTAAGGCAGCCAAGCGATTAGGAGACTTCTTGTAGACAGAATGAGGACTCAGGCTATGTCAAAGCTGAGGGGCGAGAGTCCATTACCCCCTTTCGCTGTAGCCTCCTAAGTCCTTCCCTGAGGGCCCCTACATGACTAGGCCTGTCTTAGGTCATTCCTCCCTTGAGGAATCTTACCGGTCATTGGCTAACCAGTCATCTGCCCAGGGCCAAGCAGGGTGAAGTAAAAGGAGCAGAGGCAACACCCTTACTAGGAAGATAAGCTTTGTCTCCTTAGTGGCTTAGGTCTCTCACTCAGCTTTAGCCATGGTAGGGGTGGAGGATGGGGGTGGTTTCAGCTTCTGAAACCAGGCAGGGCAGTTCCCAACACTTGCCACTGCTTAACTTTAGAGTATTTTACTACTTACGTCTATCTTCAAAGAAAATAATAAGAAAGCAACAACAGTAATGATGGCGACAGTTTTTATGTGTAATGCAATTGCATACCTAAATAATACAATTCATGCAACTTAAAACATCTCATTTGCTTTTTGAGGTGTTTCAGTAAAAATTTTTGTGGGTCAACATGCTAGCTAATATGACATTTTGATATTATCAGTGACTCAAATATCTGAATGTATTAATAAAGCAAAGCATTGTGCAGCCACTTCTAAGGGGCTAATTTACTATGCTGGAACATAACATTTGAAGATACTGCTTTAAATCAGTCTGTGTTAGTTAAAGCTTGAACATTTTACCTAAAATTTTATTTTAGTGATATTTACTTTTTTTAGTTTTCTATTTATTTTATTTTATTTTATTATTTTAGTTGTTGTTCTTGTACAGTTTTCTTTCACTCTCATCACAGCCAACCACCCCAGCCCTCCCCACCTCCGTCCCATTTCCACACCCCCTAGTTTTTGTCCATGTGTCCTTTATACTTGTTGCTCTAAACCCTTCCCCTTTTCCCCTGAAATTCCCTCCCCTCTCTCCTCTGGTGACTGTCAGTCTGTTCTTAATTTCAGTGTCTTTGGTTATATTATGCTTGTTTGTTTGTTTTGTTGATTAGGTTCCTGTTAAAGGTGAGATCATATGGTATTTGTCTTTCACTGCCTGGCTTGTTTCGCTTAGCATTATGCTCTCCAATTCCATCCATGCTGTTGCAAAGGGTAGGAGCTCTTTCTTTCTTTCTGCTGCAGAGAATTCTATTGTGTAAATGTACCGTAGTATTTTTGACCCATTCACTTACTGATGGGCACCTAGGTTGCTTCCAACACTTGGCTATTGTAAATTGTGCTGCTATGAACATTGGGGTGCATAGGTTCTTTTGGATTGGTGTTTCAGGGTTCTTAGGATATAATCCAAGCAGTGGAATTGCTGGGTCAAAAGGTAGATCCATTTTTAGTTTTCTTAGAAAATTCCATACTACTTTCCATAGTGGTTGTACCAGTCAGCAATCTCACCAACAGTGCACTAGGGTCCCCTTTTCTCCACAACCTCTCCAACAGTTGTTTTTCGTTGCTTTGTTTATGGTGGCGATTCTGACCTGTGTGAAGTGGTATATCATTGTGGTTTTAATTTGCATCTCTCTGATAGCTAGCGATATTGAGCATCTTTTCATGTGTCTCTGGATCCTCTGTATGTCCTCCTTGGAGAAGTGTCTGTTCAAGTCCTTTGCCCATTTTTTAATTGGGTTGCTTGTCTTCTTAGAGTGGAGTCATGTAAGTTCTTTATATATTTTGGAGATTAAACCCTTGTCTAAGGTATCATTGGCAAATATGTTTTCCCATACAGTTGGTTCTCTTTTTATTTTAATACTGTTTTCTTTAGCCATGCAGAAGCTTTTTATTTTGATGAGATCCCATTTGTTTATTCTTTCCTTTATGTCCCTTGCTTTAGGGGACATATCAGTAAAAATGTTGCTGCGTGAAATATCTGAGATTTTCCTGCCTATGTTATCCTCTAGGATTTCAATGGTGTCATGGCTTATATTTAAATCTTTTATCCACCTTGAATTTATTTTTGTGTATGGTGTAAGTTGGTGCTCGAGTTTCATTTTTTTGCATGTAGCTGTCCAGTTCTCCCAACACCACTTGTTAAAGAGGCTATTTTTACTCCATTTTATGTTGCTGCCCCTTTGTTGAATATTAGTTGACCATAGAGACTTGGGTTTATTTTTGGGCTCTCTGTTCTGTTCCACTAGTCCATGTGCCTGTTTTTATTCCAGTACCAGGCTGTTTTGATAACAGTGGCCTTGTAATATGGTTTGGTATCAGGTATTGTGATCCCTCCTACTTTGCTCTTCTTTCTCAAAATTGCTGCAGCTATTCAGAGTTGTTTATGGTTCCATATAAATTTTCAAAGTGTTTGTTCTATGTCTGTGAAATATGCCATTGGTACTTTAATAGGTATTGTATTGAATTTGTAAATTGCTTTGGGTAGTATTGACATTTTGATGATGTTAATTCTTCCGATCCATGAACACGGTATATGCTTCCATTTGTTTTTGTCTTCCTTGATTTCTTTCTTCAGTGTTGTGTAGTTTTCTGCATACAGGTCTTTTACCTCCTTGGTTAGGTTTACTCCTAGGTATTTTATTTTTCTTTTTGCTATATTGAACGGGATTTTTTTCTTGATTTCTGCTTCTGCTGTTTCATTGTTGGTATACAAAAATGCCTTTGATTTCTGGATATTGACTTTGTATCTGGCTGTTTGGCCAAATTCATTTATTAGGTCGAGCAGCTTTTTGGCTGAGTCTATAGGTTTTTCTATGTACACTATCATGTTATCTGCAAACAATAATAGTTTTGTTTCCTCCTTTCTGATTTGGATGCCTTTTATTTCCTTTTCTTGTCTAATTGCTGTCACTAAGACTTCCAATACTATATTGGATAGAAGTGGTGAAAGTGGACAACCTTGTCTTGTTCCTGATCTTAGTGGAAAAGATTTTAGTTTTTGCCTGTTGAGTATGATGTTGGCTGTAGGTCTCTCATATATGGCCTTTATTATGTTGAGGAATGCTTCCTCTATTCCTACTTTGCTGAGTGTTTTTTATCATAAATAGGTGTTGTACCTTATCAAATGCTTTTTAGCGATATTTACTTTAAAGGGACTTTTAACAATATAATTATAACAACATCACCTTCCATTTGTCTAGTGCAGTATATGCATTAAACTACTTGTGCACATGATCTTGTGTGATCCTAGCAAGGAATTAAAAAAAAAATCCAATAGCTACCTAAAACCCCTTTGAATTATAAGATAACATGAACAGACAAATTTATACTTTACAGATAGAGAAGCTAAAGCACAAGAAGCTTAGTGCCTTGACAAAGGTCCCCAGGGAAACAGGAGTTCAGAGTGAGAGGTAGAATCAGGTCCCTGTAGTCTAGATTTCTCTGTAGGAGAGATTTCTGAACTTGGATAACTGACCTTGGTATACATTTTCTGCAATGGACTGCTTACTCTGTGCACAGTAATTTTTCCAGACATGTTGCTTTGGAAGTTTGAGTGACAGGAGACAAGAGACACCACACTGACAAATCAGCATGCAGAGGTGGCAGGGGAAGAACTGGCAGAACTTCATAAATATGAAAACACAGAGGCAAAGAGAAAGTATATTGTTGGCAAGATAATTAGAGTGAATAGTGGGTTGACTTGGGAGTTTGTTGTTAAAGTAGAAGGAAGAAGATAAACTATTCTCTTGAGGTCTAATTTGGTTTTTAATTTCTCAATGTGTGTAACTCCTAATTTGTATTATGTTGCTTATAGATGAGTAGGAAAGAATATCTAGCAATTTTATATGCACGAATAAAAGCATATTGCTTGGGCAGCTCAGCTTTAAAATAATTCATAATGTAACTTACTTTCTAGAAAACAGAAGATCATCAAATGTGGTTTAAGTCTGACCTTTCTAGACAGTTCTTAACTCCAGCCTGATAAATTTCCTCAACTTCCTCAAATTGCTCTTTAAAAGAGAATAAAACGGAAAATAAAACTTCTTTGAACTTGTCATATTGAAAAAAATAATTAAAACTGCAATTTACTGCAGGCAAGCAGTCTATTAGTCAATGAGAATAAAATATTTTCTTACATTAAACTTGACATTTTTTCCATAATTTATAAGTGTTTATTACATACCAACAATAGATGGAGCTCCACACAGATCATAAAAAAAGAATTTCTGCCCAATAGATTTTACATTAAGTAAGATGAAGTGTATTTTATACAGCACTTGCCATATGATAGTATCTTGTCAATTATTGTATTGCTTCCATAAGGTATTTTAAATGATGAAAGAGAAAAAAGTATGGAAGGTTTGTATCTTATTTGGAAAACTAGTATCTACCGTGTACTGTGACTAGATTTAAAAGACAGTTTCTGCAACTCTATGGAGGTACATTGCAAGATTGTGGATTTAAAGATTTGTGTAAATGATACTAATAGCAGATGACTGCTTCCTAAGTCATCAAGATATCATCCCATATCCTGCAGAGTTTGCCTTAGAGATAGGATTACAACAGCTGGATGCATTTTACTGAGCCGAACTTGAAGATTCAGAGAAGTCACAGTCTCAGGATATAGTGCAACTGTCAACAGCATGAGCTTCCTGTCATGCCTTGTGAGTTTTATTCCTGAGGCATTATTTGGGTCACTGCCATTTTCTTCACAGACAGACCTGATCAGCATCACCTTGTCTCAACAGAACAGTTTCCCTCAATCTCACTTACCAGGCTTGACCAAGGAAGACAGGGCTCATGTTTCAGTCTGAGCTTTCTAGTCAGTTCTTTACTCCAGCTTGATAAGTTCTGTCAGCTTTCTCAAATTGCTCATTAAAAGAAAATACAAAAGAAAATATATAATTAAAAAATCAAGACTAAAAATCAATTCTAACAGGAGAGGGAAGGTCAAATAGGAGAAGAAGTAAGACTACTGAGCACCTACTATATACCAGGCACTGTGGTAAATACTTTACAGGCTTTGCTTGAATTTATGTCAACATTAACTATGAAAAACATCTACAGTTCATATCCATGTTACTATTTATTTATTTTCATTGTTTTTATTTTTTATTGAATTTATTGGGGTGGCATTTGTTAACAAAACTGCGTAGGTGTCGGGTGCACAATTCCACAACACAACATCTGTGCCCTGTATTGTGTGTTCGCCGCCCCCAGTCAGGTCTCCTTTCTTCACCATTCATCCCCGATAACCTCCTCCATGTTACTGACTTTAAATTCAGTTATTAAAATTCTCAGAGTCTTACTTCCCAGCAAATAAGTTCAACATTAAACAACAATTTCCAAGAGCAATTACTGGCTTTAATTTGGGTTTCCCTTACTTTTTTTTTTTTTGCTAATCAAAATAGACTACGGCATCATATTTTTTCACCTAAAATGTTTTGCTCCTATTTCTGAATTTCTAAATTTGATTTCAATCTTGAATTCCTAAAGGATAACAAGGAATCTCCAAATGATCATTCATGATAAAAACAAATAGCCTCTCTAGTCTCAGAATTCTGGTCCAATGGAAAGTGTTCTCAGTAGCCAACTTTCTTCCCTTTCTCTCATGATTCTAAATCTCCAGGAGTGATTAAAGCTCTACTGATAACCTGTCTGAAGGGGGACCACTGGAGAAGGGAAATGCCTGATATGTATTTTATTTACAAAAAGCTTATTTTTGTAAACCCTGGGGAGGCAAATCATTATTTTTAAGTAATCTAAATAGTCCAGTCCTTAAGTATTTTTGATAGTCTAACAATTTAAGCAGTTAATTTCAAACAGTTAATTTTCTATTTCATGAAGTTGGAAGGTTCTGAACCAAGCCTGGTCACTTGTGTGCTCTGTTGATGTTGTGGATTCAGGAGAAAAAGAAGATGGGCACATGTAGGACATCTTTGATTAAAAACACATATGACTGGGACGATAGTTGTGGTGGGCAGGGGAGTGTCCCCAGAAGGAGTTGCTCACACCTGTGTGTATCTTACCACAATGACAGGTGTATGAGGGGAGAGCTCCCCAATAAGCCAACAGAGTCACAGGTTACACACAGAGAGGGGAAGCTTGGCAATAGAGGTGAGCCGGGCGAGGGTCCAGTGCCAAGTCTCAGACACCAGCAGGTCTGCAGGTGCAGAGGCAGGCATGGGTCTCAAGCCGGGTGACTGCCATGGCAGCTGGAGTGGAGGCTGCAGTGGGGGCACGTGTCGGTGGACTGGAAGTCTGGCAAGGCTCTGAGTGTGACCGTGGCACAGCCAAGCTGGAGTGTTGGATGGCCGGAGCTGTAGGATTTTATAGCCCACCAGGGGTGGAGGTCCCACTTATATTAGTGTCTAGGTGGAGTCCTTATCCAAGTGTCCACGCTGTGGTTTTGGGCATTTCAGTCCTCTTCCAAAGGTGTTCCTGTTACACCCCATTACCTCAGTCTTGACATAGCACTTGACATAACTGTCATGGCCGACAGTGACTCCATCTTGGATTATCAATGGTGTCCAAAAAGTCCACTCTGCTCTTGCTCTATACAACAGTCCCTACAGCTGTGCTGTCCGCTATACACTGAGTCTTCAACCAGTCACTGCTTCACCATGAATCAGCTATAGGACAGTTGTGTTGAGAGCAGTATTCTGCACTGGGCTTCTTGTGGTGGGTGGGAAACCTTAGCAGGGGGTGAAAATGCAAGTGAGCCATGGGGAGAGAATATAACATTGGAAACATTGCTTTCTAATATTATAATCATCTACTCTGGCATGCTCTTTATCTTGAAGAAGAAAAAGCAAGAAGTACACCTTCTGAAGAAGGTAAAGGACTCTTGAAAGTTATTTCTTCTCTTGAAACAACTGATAACAGTTGGAAAACTTTTGTGATTTGGGTAGCAAAAGCTTGGAAGAGAAATGGATGGTGGAAAATAACATACACCCGGTATACAGAAGTGTTAGGGTATGGGGTGCCAAACTAATGAAGGCGAGGTGGGTTTTGGGGCTGCCACTACTGGAAACTTGCTTGGCATCCTGACCTCATCATCGTGCATCTGAACCACCTTCTCAAAATCCTTTCCCTCTACCAGGGGTATCCAACCTGAAGCGCAACACAAAATCATAAATTTACTTAAAGCATTATGAGATTTTTTTTGTGTGTGTGATTATGTGTTGCAATGTATTTAATGTGTGGCCCAAGACAATTCTTCTTGTAGTGTGGCCCAGAGATGCCAAAAGGTTGGGCACACTGCCTAGTCCCACACTCGCAATCCCCAGTTATTTCCCCAACATCCAGTTGACTTTCTAAGTTACCACATCTGAAGTTGGAAATCAGTGGACGTGTCAGTTTATGCTAATTATTTTTCTAAGCAACATGCCATTCAAGACACACCAATTAAGAAAAATCAAACAGAGAAACTGCTTTTATTATGCCTTCTACAAAACAGTTCCCTCATTCATCTGTCATTATTAACATGGGCATTTTATGAGAAATGCTTTTCAGTGTTTGCTCACTGGTTGGTTCATCTTTCCCAGAATTGTGATAAATAATTTAATCTGGCGTTCTTCCCACCTAGCTGCCCAGCAACTATTCCCGCCCCGCCACACCGCCCCCTGCCCAACCTGAGGTTTTCTTAGCAGCCAGCAGAGTGTGATCAACACATAACTGACAATTTAAGCAAGAGAGAAATACCACTTTAAAGAGAAAATACCAAGAATTGTGAAAGTTAAAAGTGCGACATGATCCATGAACTGCAGATACAGAGGTAAAGCACTGTCAGGAGACCAGGAAAATGGAGGTGGGGAAGGAGCAGGAAAAGAGAGAGAGAAAGAGAGAAGAAAACTGTGACGCAGGTAATTGCAACTTCCTGTTTATCCAGACCCACACTCATCTCAGAAACGTACGTGTTCATTCTCTGTACTTTCGGGAACACTGACCTTCTTCCTATTCCTGGAATCCTTAAGGCAAAAGATGGTTTGCTTTGGCTTGCCCAGAGTGGCACAAGTGTCTGAAAATATCCAAAGGATTGTACTTGTGGAAGAAGCCATTGACCCTGGATACCGTGCTTAGATTTTATTGGTCCAATTTTCTGTTCTATTCTTGTGCTGGGTGAAGTCATATACCAAAATTCATGAAAGGAAAATGTTTGATTGGATGTGCTATTAAGTTAATAGCTTTGTTTAATAGTTCACAAACCTGAGACTAGTAATAATTTATAGATGGTCAGGGTCATAAAAACGTTGATTTTGGGGGAGTTGGCTGGGATGGGAATAAAACACAGAAAACTGTACTTGAACAACAATTAAATAAAAAAACAAATAAAATAAAAATCACATGCATTAAAAAAAGAAAAAAAGAAAAACTTTGATTTTTTTCTTTTATGGCTGACTATTACCTGGGGCAGAACTAGGTGGTTTATAACGTTTGTGTGCTTGTAAATGTTTAAAAGCCTATCTGTGAATCTAGGTAACAGCCAGTTCTCAGAGCTAAAGGATTGAAAGAGAATCAGTAAGTCCCCCTTTCTAAACCCAATAGTTTACTGTTTTCTCAGTTAAAAAAAATTTATTTTTGTCGCTTTCTTGACACAGCAGTGCTGTCACCTTCTGTTTGACAAGGTTTCAGTCTGTAACTCCTGTGACAGTGCACATCCATTGTTCTCTTTTATGACCTCCCTTTCCCTTCCCAGCCTCCTTACCTGTTATTTACATGACCTTGGGTCAGCCATTGCATTCTATGCACCTCATCTGTCAAATGAGTGATGATACGCCTCTGAGGTTTATCTTCCAAAATTAGTCTCCATGTTCATTCACTCTCCTGAAGAATTTGCCAGTTGGATTTTGTTTATTATTTATATATGAGAAAATCATGAATCCCCATCTCCAGTCTAACTTTCTCTCACTTTCAGTTGTCCATGTGCCATCCCAATGGAAATGTCCCATTTACATGGAAATTGGTACCCTCTTTTGGGAGCACTTTAATGACATGTATTAAGAGTCATGAAATATATTCATACATGTTGACTCAGGAATTCTACTTCTAGAAATTCATCATAAGAAATAGTTTAAGATACATTTTTGGAAAGCCCATAAAAACAGTATGTTCAAATTTAAAGCAATCTAAATAACCAATAGTAAGGGAATTAAGTAATTTATGATAAATTCATTTAATAGATACTAAAAAACCATTAAAATAGTTTACTTCCATGTAGCCACATGGAAAATCTATGCAATATTATATATAATGTAATGTCATATAAAATAGCATATGAACTGAGCCACCTACAAAGTTTCTGTAGGAAATAACCAAAATGGTAATAGTTATGTGTTCAGGCATAAGATCAGATGTGAGTTTTTATTTTGTATTTTTTCAAAGTTTGCAATTATATATTTTATAGCACTTGTGTAATTGAAAAGAAAGTCAACATTGAAAACTGATTCTATTTCCGTTCTCCCTGAAACTCTTGCTTCTCTCTGGCTTCCCTCACGGTGGTCACATGTCATCTCAGTCCTCTAGGTGCCCTGCTCTGGGGTTCTTAATTTTCTAAGTCTCTTTTCCTTTCACCTCTCATACGCCAACTGTGCCCAAGTGATCTCTTCTACAGCACATTCTGTCCATCACCACCCTCTGCCCAAATCTAAGCTCTCAGCCCTTATAACCAATTCCTCTCTTCATAAGTCTACCTTTTCCCACTATTACCTACCAATTTCAAATTTGGATCCAGTGTCGATCTTACTACCCTTTCCTTTATAATCACTGTTCAACTTCTTGCCTTGTATTATAAATATCCCCATCTCAAATTCTCTACTCAGGCCAGAAAGCTCTGCTGAGTTGCACTTCCATGTTTCGTACCCATCAATCTTTTTGTTTCTTCCTTTGGAATCCACTCTCCAGGCTGTATTATCTGTCCTTTCTATGCTTGAGGATGCTGTACTCCATGTATCCTCAATCCTTATTAACATGGAATTTCTAAGCATCCTGGTGAAACTCAAGTGTGATAAAATATTTGAAAAATGGTACACAAACATTAGGGAATATGCTCTTATGTATCATGTGATCTTTAAAGAATTACGGTTGGTGGCTAGTATTTTTTCTAATTTTTAAAAACTTTGAACAAACGGATTTAGAAATAACAGACTAGTGAATATAACGTCAGTCACAGGCAAAACACTAAGATGGATTACGACACCCGTGGATTTGTTGTCACTGACAACAAGAAATGGCAGTCAGCAGAAGCAGTGACAAGGCGTTCCAGACTCACTTTGATAGAGTCATTAGCTTCTACCAGGGGGATGCTTTCAGCACAGTATTTGGCAAAGTAACTTTGACAGCTTTGTAGACAAGACTAAGAAATGTGAGCTGGATGATAATTACTTGGGTAAATACCATACGTGTAGCTGGTTGAAAAACTATACCAAGAATCTGGATTAAGATAGAAATCAACTTGGAAAGACAGTTCTAATCTATCTTGTACTGACCTCATTAACATTTTCATCAATAACTCGAATAATCAGAAAATATTGACATCAAATTTGCCCAATTAAAAGAGATAGAAAAGATTGCTTACACAATGAGTATCAGAAAAGGCTAGAGAAATATGTCCCCCAAAGTCTAAAATGTTGGACTAATGTCAAGAAGATGAAATAAAGTACGGATGAATATGAATCTTTCAACTCCGGTATAAGAAATTGGCTACACATCCGCCAGATGGGCGAGACTTGGTTTAACAAAAGCTCATGCGAAGAAAGAAAACACCAGAGGTTTCAGCTGACTGAGTCTCCAACACGAGCCACAGAGTCACATGGAGGCAAACCCCCAAACAGCCATTTTGAATAGAGTAACGGCACAGGGTCCAGAGCCAGGGAAGTACAGATTTCACTTTACCGTGAATGTCCTGAGCCAGAGCTTGAGAGAAATAGTTTACTTCAAGGTCCCTTATTTTAAGGGGGAAAATGGGCAATCCAGAGGTAATACAAACCCTTTGAGCATAAAGAGAAATGCAAGGAAACTGGGGCAAATGAGGCGTGGTGAGAAGAAATGGGGCATTTAGCTTAAAAAAGAGATCATACAAAATGTTCCATGACAATTACGCTCACACATGTAATAGGCTCTTGGGTAGAGGAGGGATTAGGGGCCAGCAGTTGGGCCAAGATATGAAAACAAGGCTTTACTGTCCTGGGTGCCTGAAAAGCTGGGATGCTGAACAAAGTGTGTCACCGTGAAATGAATCTCTTTGCTGCCAAAGAATGAGTCAAATCAATTTCTCTTTAACAGCATCTCTGTGCCTGGCATGTGCATCTAAAGCATTCTGCAGAAGTCAACACACGAAGATGAACTAACGAGAGTCAGGGAGGGGGAGAGGGCTGCTCTGTGCCTTTGATGCTAAAATCAATTGCCTGTGGAGGTGGAGTGCGAACTTTTCAATCTTTCAACTATACTCCCAGATCATGGGGCATTCTGAATCACATTTATGGTGTGAAAGACAGGCAAAGGATGTGTGACCTATGGATTTGGGGAGTGATTTAGTCTTATTAAAACTATTTTTCTTTAAAATTGTTTGCAATATTAACTCTGTGAAATGCAAAACTTCTCGTCAATTTATTTTGTGATGTTTAGATGAAACCTATCTTATTTTCGATTCAAAAATAGGTCACCAACCATTGCTTAAACATAAATGAGGTAACAAAATGCATTTTATAATACTAATTATGACAGAGATTTAAATTAGTAAAGTATTGATTGGTGGTTAGTTGATATTGGAGATGCTCAAAATGTTAAACTAAGAGAGACATTAAAGATCAGATCACTTAGTACAATGTTCATTTTTCAGATGTGGAAACAGACCCAGGAGAGGACAGACCAGTCCTTTCTGCCCTGCAATGTCTGGAACCTGGGTCTCCAAGTTCACAGCCAAGTGCTCTTTATGTTATAGCACAGGAATTGAAGTATAAAGTGAATTAAGTCAAGATAGTGTATTGAGCACTTGGTTTGTACAATATACTGTGCTAAGCCCTGGCAGGAGAATCCAAAGAGGACCTGGCCTTTTTCTTAAAGAAACTGAGAGTCTCAGCCCTGAGTCACGCCTGAAAGACTAACAATCCAAACAAGGCAGAGTCCGTAAGAACAGTTCTATGAAGGACTGATGCGGAGAGGCTCCTACGTGCAGCTTGCTAGTGATCTATCCTGAAAAATGAGCAAGATACAGAACACATGCAGGAATAGTGGATGACTTATTCTTTATATTCTTTAAGCCTGGACTTGTGTGAGAACTGTGCAGCAGGGAGCTCCAGGGTTCATCTCTCTGGCGAACCTATAATGGGATGGGGTGGGGTTTGTGCTGGTTGGTTACCAGGGGTTTCACATGTATGACAATCACCAGATAAGAGAGGGGAGAGTCCCCTTGTAACAATGGAGGAGCCAGGTGGACAAAGGAATAAACATGAGTAGGGACCATGTTACCTTCAGAAAACTTGTTTCTGCTTTGACACCCAAATGGTGGGTGAGGACTGACAATATATACCATAAAGCATGACCAAAATTGTTGTAACTTAAGTATTTAAACATGCATTAAATTATTCATCACAGCCATGGAAAAACTCACTGAAATAACTACTTGCTAGAACTACCAGTATGAGCCAGCAATTTCACTTCTTGGTATTTATCCACAAGAAATGAAATCAGGATCTTGAAGAGACATCTGCACTGCCATGTTTGCTGCTGCGTTCTTCATAACAGTCAACACATGGAAATAACCTAAGCATCTGTCATCAGATTAATGCATAAAGAAGATGGGATCTATATAATGGAAGACTATTTAGTCATGAGAAAGAAGGACATTTTGCCATTTGTGACAACATGGATGGACACTGAAGGCATTGTTTGAAGGCATTATGAAAAGCAGACAGAGAAAGACAAATGCTGGGTGTGTTATCACTTATCTGTGGAATCTAAAATAGCTGACCTTGTAGAAACAGAGGAGAGGGAAATGGGGAGATGCTGGTCGAAGGTACAATCTTCCAGTTAGAAGTTGAGTAGGTTTTGGGATCCAATGCACAGCATGGTGACTGTAGTAGATGATAATGTAGTGTGTACTTGGAAGTTGTTGAGAGTAGATCTTAAAACTTCTCACCTCAAAAAGGGATGGTAATTATGTGATGTGATCGAGGTGTTAACTAATGCTATGGTGGCAATCATTTTGCAATATATAAGTGCATCAAATCAATACATTGTATACTTTAAACTTACACAGTTATATCTCTTGAAGCTAGCAAAAATAACTGCTTCCTGGTGAATCCTTCATGATTAATTAAATGCAAATTTTACCTCTTGGTAGCTGACATGCAGCACAGAATCATTCATTAGATATGAGCTAATTGATTCATTAGACAGAAACCATCACATATAAGCTTTAGGACAGTTGGCAAAGGTGATACATTTGTTTTTAAAATGTGCAAACTGGCATGGACATCATAAAGAAATCATTAACAGCACTGTGTATTCACAGAACTCTATCATCAATTTAGAGAAGACAACTTACTTAAGAAACCTCCCTTCAAAATCTCAGAAGGTCGTAGATTCAAAGTATGTAAAGATATAACATTAAATCCTTTAGAAATGAGTGAAGAAGGGGTTTCAAGATAATCTGTTTCTTGCCAGTAGAAATGTTGTCCTAGAAGCACTTCCTCACAACACTTCATGATCTTTTGAGAGGTATTGAGATGCAGGTTGTGTGAGTTTATCAACAACAGAGCTTCTACTGAATTCTGACATTTTAGGGCATAGCCAATTCCCCAGCAAAGGCTGCTGAGTAAAAAGTAGTCACACCTGCAAACAATTTTTTTTCCTGATACGTTTTCCACAAGATGTCAGAGTCTCTATCAATGACCTCAGCGGACTGACCCTCCTACACCTTTGGAGCGGTAAATATTTGTGTGAGAAATCTAGGCTTGTAATTGTCAAGAAGAAAATGAAACAACATGAGCTATGAATCAAAGCTTATAGTATGAAAATCTATACAATATTAATTTATAAAATTGATTTAAATTGAGACAATATTGTGTGAAAGTAAATGGAAAAATGGAATCCTTCAGTAAGAGGATGGCTTCTTTATTTCTCTCCTGGGAACTTACAGATTATGAGGTAGGGAATGAGAAAAGGAGGGAGGGGAGGACATCTTTATTAACATTTTATTTAAATATTTTGAGAAGATTTAAAAAATTCATTTGTTTTAGTAAAGATTTATTCTGCATTTTCACTGAAAATTGATTAAATCAGGCTTTCTCAAGGTGCCACCAGATTCCATGTTTCTGAATCTTCATCAGAAAGAGCAGCTAAGACTTAAGTGCAGCTGCAGGTAATTCTCCAGGTTTTCTATCTGTCTCCTTGCTACAGAGTTTTGTTCAGTACTTACAAGTTCTTCACAAGATCTTCACTTGACCTTCAGCAGAACATCGGTCAGGTGATACTGGTGGCCGGAGCCAGAGTCACGGTGATGTGGAGGATGACTCAGCCTCTGACGTACAAATCACACCGCTGCAGGCTGAGCCACCTGCCTGGGACAGGCCTGGCCGTGTATCAAAGGCAGGGTGATTTCATACACAATTTATGTGGAATGCATGTGAAAGATCAGCTCTTATAACATCATATTTTTATTGCAAGGAGCTGGTTCTGTCTCCCACTGCTGGCTCAGAGGAGCTGAAAGTTGTTCAAGGCCTTAAAGTCACCACTTTCTTTGTGAAGATTGTCTCTTGTGGGTGCCACAGGAACCATCGTCCAGGCATCGATGTCTTTACAGACATCAGTCACTCTGCTACCACCCGAACTGAGCAAGCCCTACCTGAGCGCTGCTCAGAGCAGGACACTGTTGTTGGCATGAAAGGGGATGAGGAGTGGAGCCCTCTGAACGTCAGAGAGCCCGTAACCTGTGTTTGCCATGCAGAGCAGGACTTACTGAGCAATGGCTGTATATGGAGCACAGTTCTACACTTTTGTATAAAGTTATTCATTAATTTTCACAAGGATCCCATTAAGTCTTCTTATTGTCTTCTTACTATACCCATCTCCCAGGAGACAGTTTGGATTCAGAGAAATTAGGTGATTCATCTGTGGTCATATAATGAGCCTTCAGACTCCAGGTCTATGGCCTTCTATCACACCACATTTGCTTATTCTGCTCAGCTACTAAGAACTTCCCCTCTTCCTCTTATGAACTTGATGTCCTCCGTGTGGCCCATGGGTGGACCAGCTCAGTATCACCTGGGAGCCTGTTGGAAATGCAGAGTCTCAGGGCCCCCCAGCCTTGCTGCATCAGA
Source organism: Glossophaga mutica (assembly GCA_039655065.1). Classification (NCBI taxonomy): domain Eukaryota; kingdom Metazoa; phylum Chordata; class Mammalia; order Chiroptera; family Phyllostomidae; genus Glossophaga; species Glossophaga mutica. The sequence continues at coordinate 38,779,431 of CM077304.1, read as the reverse complement.
TCCTGCATTTTAAGAAGGCCCCCAGACTGTCCGCACTCTGAGATCTCAGCAGAACTGCTCCCTGCATCGTCAGAGGCAGCCGAAGGCAGCTCCTGCTACAGAACCCCTCTGGCTGCAGCCTGCGGGATCAGCTTCTGTGAGTTTTAGCTCTTCAGTGCCAGAAGCACTTATTACAAGACGATTTCACCTAGAAGGTAGTTTCCCATCACAGACGTTGAAAAATTATGGTTACCACACAGACCTTACATTTAATGATTCAGTTTCACATATATTTATTGTTGTCTCTTATTTGCTCGGCACTGAGTAAGGCACAGGTCTTAGCGATTTCCCAACTTCTGGTTGGTTGTGGTTCAGCCAATTCCTGGTTGTATAGTTACATGTTGATAATAAAATTGCATCCGTACTTCTCTTAATGCTGCTTTCCTGTTGATTCATTCGTTTAGTCAAACAACGTATTTAGTCATTTAGACAGCAAGCACCTTTCAGGATGTACAAAACATAATAGCAGGCCTATACACACGTATTTCCACGCAAAATTATATCCTGAAGCAATTCTTCAATGGGGACATGTTTCTTAAATATAGACTTTTTAAAAAAAATCATGGTAAGTTTACTCCTGTTTTTACAGTTAGCAGAACTCCACCTCGGAGGTTTCATAAATCTTCATCAACATTGACTTGGAAATTCTCCCAGCAGCCCAAGGATGGATGCAGACTTAGGAAATCAAGGCTGAAAAGTAAGTCCCTCAGGACATGTTGTCACCACAATAATTTAACTTGGATGTTACTCAAAATCTGCAGACTTTTTTTTTTTTTTTTTTGCAATACTGTTTATTTTCATTTAAAGTAGAGCTTCTTAAATAACTGGCATTTAAGCAAGTTGGTGAATTTCAATACTTGGGGTCTTCTATGATCATCAAAGTTACATGCTAGAAACTCTGCTCCCTTATGGAAAACTAGAGTCCTGAAATCCCTTGAGGGGACGACATACTGCAGGAATAACACTCTGTTGGGTAATTTGGTTTTATGTGGGATTATTAAAAAATGCGAAGACTTCAGGCATAAGACTTCTTTTTGGCTCCACACTCCAGGTGATTCTACTTTGCTTGGGGAATCTTTTTTGGGAGGATAATTAGTCACCAAGGAGTCAGGCTAATAACAGGTTTGTTATAGCTTGAAAGATATTTTAAAATGTTTTTAAAGGAAGTCATTGAGGTAGAGAAATTGATAGGTAGTAATTTAATAATTTAACAATTTCTTTATTGAGGTGTAATATAAATACAATCAAACATACATGTGAAGTGAATGATTCAATGAGTTTTGACCCATGTCGCACCACTAAAAAAAAAGATAGAGAACATTTCCATCATCCCAGGAAGCTTCCTCATTTATTGCCAGGTGCCGTGCTAAGTGATTTGTTTGCATTATTGAAACTTTCATTCAATATTGTGAAACAAGCTGTTACGGGCAAAATTGTACTCCCCCCGTATTCATATGTTGGAGCCCTTACACCTAGAATCTCAGAATGTGACTGTATTCGGAGACAGGGCCTTACACAGATGATTAATTTACGCCGTTAGAGTAGGCTCTACTCCAACATGACTGGAGTAGAAGAAAAACTTTGGACTCATAGGGAGATATCAGGGATGCCCATGCACAGAGAGAAGGGTGGCCATCTGCAAGCCTAGGGGAGTGACCTCAGAAGAAATCAACTTAGAAGACTCCTTGATCTTGTACTTCTAGTCTCCAGAACTGCGAGAAGACAAATTTCTGTTTTTTAAGCCACTTAGTCTGTGGTATTATGTTATGGCAGCCCTAGGAACCTAATACACAGGTATTAGCTTTAGCTTTCTTTTTGAACAATAAAAAGATCAAAACAAAGCAAAAACAGAGCTTAGGGGTGCCATAAAATCTGTCCACCGCCATTCAATCCCTCAGTGATGGGCAGGGGTTGCACCCGAGGTGTGTCTGGCTCCATTTCCACACTCTTACCGCTGCACGAACTGACCACACGAGCCCCCAACACCAGGGCTCGGAATGGAAGCTGACTCTAGCCAGTCCCACTGCCAGGCTCCAGCAAGCTCCCCCTCCTGCTGGTTCGCCACTTACTAACATTTTTATGCACTTAGCTGTGATTAGTGCTGGATAATAATCTGCACTGAGGTCAGAGTGAGTATCTTATTACTCTGAACCTCTTAATAATATATTATAATAGAGTTATGATGAGATTACATGATTTCAAGTGATTAGAGAAGTGTCAGGATCACAGAAGGCACTTTTTTTGTCTATTATCTCATTGAATTTTTAAAAATCACCCTTTACACTACTTTTATCGTCTTTTTTCTTTTCTAAAATTAAAGAGACTATAATGTATTTTGAAAATCCAAATAGGCGATATTGTTCTACAGTTTCAACTGTTCTACAAAAAGTTTAGGTTAGACATCAGAATGATTTTTCCTCGTGTTGGATACAACAGATTTTTGATAATCACCATTAAACACACATAATAATAGCATTGCCGTAAATGTACCAATACAAATAACACCAATAACAAATGAATCATTGCTATCAGAAGACTCATCCAAGGCAAACGTCAAGATGAGGAGGCCTCAAAGGCAGACTATTAGTTCAGGATCCACTCAGCTGACACTGGGGCCAAGGATGGAAGCAGTTGTACATTTCGTAGAGCAATCGCCAGAAGTGAATACTTAGGTAAGAAATAACAGGCGCCATTTGAAATCTTCACTAGGCAAGCGTCCTGGTAGAACAGTTTCCTAGAGCAAAATGTTACAAAGGGGAGGACGTGCAGGACATTTCAGAGCATTACGCAATCAATGTCTTCACAATGCAAACCTGCTCTTACCTGCTCTGACAATAGAGATCAACCTTGAGATACCATGAGATCTTATTAAAATACCCCAGTGCATTTATTTTGACTGTGTAATAAGTAATTTTGGGAAACCAGAAGCCAGTCCTAGATCTAAATTCCATCTATATAGAACTGTTCTGTTAAAACATTTTAGCTAAATTGAGTTCAGAGGGGGAAAAGTTAGTAAAATGACATTTTCCTCTGAGTCTCCTACATCACGACCATGTGATATAGGTTAACAAGTCCACAGGTCAGGTTGTTTTCCATATTAATGAACAAAGCCTGCATTAATTAGTCAATATTTGTGGGATGAATGGCTAAAATAAAAATGGCTGAAAAGGTATACAAGTAGATACCGTCTCAGTTCATGTTTTGTTCAATTACTACGGGTCCATGTTAGTCCACATGAGCTACAGAGAAGAATGCCTGGGGTCCTCTCTGAAAACAATGGGAAACTGAGGGCAGCACACCAAAAGCCTCAAAACTCCTGTTAAGGGTGTTTGGTGGACACTGATGAAACTGCTCGGGGCTCCTGGTTAAATGACGTAAGCATTTTGGAGTAAAAGCAGCTGCAGGGTCAGGCGAAGCATTACCTTTTGGAATCTGCTAGTTCCTTGCCCATTAAATAGTCATCAGGTGACTAGAATCCTCCATTGACAGGTCCCTAAATTTTCTTATGCTAGAATGGTGGGGAGCTTTTAAAACTCTTAATGACCAGGTGGCACCCATACCAATCAGGATATCTTGGGGAAGGAGCCATGCAAAAATGTCTTTAAAGGAATCCCTGGATTATCCTATTGTGTAGCAAAATCTGGGAAGCACCACTCTCTGACTTCCCCCCTACATGAGTAACCTTCAAATTTGAAGGCATAAAAATCACATGTAGTACTTGCTAAAATTCAGAGTCCCAAAGGGTTTAAGTAGGTCTGGAACGGAGCCCTAGAATTGGCATTCTTAATAAGCACCTGGGGTAGTCATTTGCCACATTGAGAAATACTGCCTTAGTGAGTATGCAGGGTTTTGGCCCATCAATTAATGCTTTGATACCAGGTTACCTTGAACAAGATGCTAAAAGCTAAAATGCAGATTAAAGAAGACTCCTAGGACAATGAGCCAAGGCCAAAGGTCACAGTGGCTGGCTTGTTCAAACAAAATACCTCTGGTTGCCAAGGTGACGGACGTGAGGAGCCTGGGGTTATTTCTTGCCTAAATATCCTTTGATAGTATTTACTCTACAGAACTGCACACCCACTCCTGACCTTGGCTCTGATGTCAGCTGCTGGCTACATTTGTGTGCGGTGATGGGAAATGCTGCAATAGGAAGAGGAAGCTTTCTTTTACAAGAGCTCTGTTCTGTGTGTCCACTTCTGAGCTAGTTTCTGTGGTATCCAAATAGGTATCATGACATGGATAAAATCTCCTACTACTCTGCAGGCCCACTCTAAATATTCCCCAGGAATCTCCAAAAGGTGGAGAATTAGGGATGGGGTATGACATGGCACCAGTACTAACTTCATCATGTGTTTAGTAAAAACAACATTTATGAGAAATTAGATCCCATTCAAAGGATATAAATTTCCTCAGTAAGCATTTGTAGTGCCCTAGGGAATTTTCCCTTTGGTTATCAGCAGTGACATTGCCCTTGGGGTGTTAAGTAAAAGCATTTTCATCACCCCAGTTTCCTGTCTGTTTCAATAAAAGAAGTTTAGCAAAAGCAGAACAAGATTTACCACATTTTTTTAAAGCAATTAAGGACTTGTTAGTGTGTCCATTTAGGAAAAGGTTTCAGCGTTCCCTGTCTAAGGTTTCATGGTATTTTCATTTAAACTGAAAACAGACACTTTGAAAAACCATTGGTATTCGGGGAGAATGTAAGAAACAAGTCACAGGGTCAGGTGGATTTCGCAAACCGCTTGGTGGCAGTAAATGCCCTGCCAACCGCAGTCTGCTTCTGAACTCCTGGGCGGGCTTCTTGGTTTCTGTTTTTTTTTTTTTTTTTTGTGTATGTGTTGTCTTTTTTTTGTTATTATTTTTATCCCCAAACAATATTTCTCTCAAATGAAAAAGGTATGGTTTCTTCTTTTTTTTCTAATTGACTGAATCGTATATAATGATTAGATATTATGACATCTTCCAAAATATTACATTTTCAGAGTTAAATTATGAAAAGTCCAAGTAAGAGCGCTCTGTATCTTGTTAGAGCACCCACCTTTCATGGCCCCATCCAGGCTGAATAAACGTTTATGTACGGAGAGATAAAATTGGATTATATTCTGTGTAGCCTATTTGCTCATTATATTACAGTAACTTGCAAAAAACATCTATTGTTCTACACAAACAACTTTCAATTTTCTCCACAAACTTTGTCACAGTAACTTCTCCATCTTTTATCCATCTAAGAGCAGAGGGGTGTGCTTAAAAATGTAATTTAATATAAATTATGACTATCTAGATTAGGTGTCAACATATTTGGAACTGAAAAATTTGTTTGGTCAATGAAAAACCATGATAGACTGGTCCTGGTAAAAATGACAAGTCACATGGGTTTTTATGTTTCAAGTTTAAAAAAATTATATTTTACTGATTAGTACTATTACAGGTGTCCCAGTTTTTCCCTGTTTGCCCCCCTCCACCCAGCACCCCCACCCCCTAGGCAATCCCCCCACTATTGCTCATATCCATAGGTCATGTGTACAAGTTCTTTCTTTACTCCATTTCCTATACTGTTCTTTACATCCCATGGCTGTTTGACAAGTCACATGGGTTTTGAGAACACCGAGTTCCGGTCCAGGATGTGTCACTAACGGTCAGTGTATGCCTGGGCAGGCCACTTAATCTCCCAAAACCTCGATTCCTTATCTGAAAATGATGAGGTTGGGCAGAAAGATCCCAAGTGCATCCCTGGGAAATACAATGGGAATAAATCATCCAGTTTAGGGGGAGTCTTCTGAATAGACTTTATGCAGAAGCAATATATTAGAACTTTCTGGAGAGTAGAAATTCATTTTATATGGTGGTATACTCACAGAAAGAGAAGAAATCAGCTGTTCCTCCCTCGTTTGGATAGCTGCATGAAGGATTGTATCTGGGTCACTACAGCAATGCGGGCAGGCAGCCTAGGAGCGGGCCCTGCGTGGGGGGGCTCTCTCCCGCTGAAGGTGGAAGGATACAGATGCTCCTTGACTTATGATGGGATTTTGTTTCAATTTACTCGTCATAAATTGAAAATATTGTAAGTTGAAAGTGCATTTAATACCCTGAACTCACCTCATAGCTTAGCCCAGCTTACCTTGAACACGCTCAGAACAGTAACATCAGGCTCCAGCTGGACCAGCTCACCTCACTGCTGCCGCGCAGCATCATGAGAGAGTATGATACTGCATTTCAGTAGCCTGGGAAGGATCAACATTAATTTTAGTATTCAAAGTGTGGTTTCTACTGCGTGCAATGCCTTCACACTATTGTAAAGTTGAAAAATTGTACATAAGTTGAACTGGCACAAGTCGGGGATCATCTGTAGATTTATTTGGAAGTTCGGACTCTATAGATAAGAACAGAAGTGGAGATAATTCACATAAAAGGCCTCACATAGGGCCTAACAGAAAGTAGCTGCTCAGTAATTTTACTTCCAACCTCGTGTTTATTTGCTACTTTGAAGTACCTCATGTTCCCTGGCTCTCTGAGGCAGCTGCTTCTGAACGCCAGCAGGCCGCTCTTTGCTGTCTTATGGGTTTGTTTCTCCCTGCGAGGAGTCAGTTCTGTTAAGAGTAACTTGTAATGGATGAGGCAGGAAGTTATTTAAAAGTTATTTAAAAGTGTTGTGAAAATATTTATGCTAAACCATTCCACGATTAGAAGGAAAGCATTAAAAACAACGCTCAACAATAGAAAACACAACAGCAGAAAACAAACAACTCAAATTATATTTAATGATCAAAGGCTAAAATCGAGATCAAGGAAAGGTTGTCTGTTCTTAGCACTTCAACTCAACATTGTCCTGGAGGCCCTAGTCAGTAGAATAAGGCAAGAAAAAAATTAAAAGTACACAGTTTAGACAAGAAGTAAATGTTCTTTATTCACAGATGACATGGTTATCTATGTGGAAAACCCCAAGCACTCTACTAAAAAAAAAAAATAATAATAAAACCTACTAAAACTAGTAAGTCAATTTAGCAAGCTTGTCAGATAAAAGATTAATATACAAAGATTGTTTTCCTATACACTAGCAATAAACAATTAAAAAGGAATTTCAAGGATGATGTTTAAGTAGCATTATGAAAGCATAAAACTTTTTAGGGAAATTTTAACAAAAATATAACACTTCTATATTGAAAGTACAAAAACTTACTGAGAGAAATTAAACAAATGCTAAATAAATGGAGAGATAAAGTGTTTATAAGTTGAAAGATTCATATTATTGAGATGTCATTATTCCAAAATAGACCTATAAATCTAATGAAATCCCAATCAAAATCTCAGGAGGGTTTTCATAGAAATTGACAAATTGGCTCTAAAATATATAAGGAAATGCAAAGGAGGTAGAATGGCTAATCTTGAAAGATTTAACTACTTGATTTTAAGTAATACAAAGCTACCATAATGAAGAGAGCATGGTATTGGTATAAAGGTAAACATTTAGAATAATGAACAGAGTAGACTGACACAAGTGACTCATTGATTTTTGATAAATGTGCAGAGTCATTTCAGTGGAGTAAACATAATCCTTTCAATAAGTAGAGTTGCAACAATTGCACATCAATATGCAAAAGACTTGAAAAGTCAACCTAACCCTCACCTCCTTGTAGAATTGCACACCAAAAGAAAAAGTTATTTTTTTACTGAATGCAACGTTAAGAAAAGTGCATTGAGGCACCTGTATCCTGAAAGGCTTGAGAGGCGAACAGGGGTGTTATGTTTGGCAGAGTGTCTACACGTGATAACACTCAATAAATTTTAACGGCATTGTTTCTTTCCTACTAACCAGCCAGCTTCCCACCTGGCCGAAAATTTCCATCTAGTAGATCACTGACAGATTCCTACAAAGGTGGGGGAATTACCCCGAGAAGGAGCCCTTCAGATGGAAACACTGCCTCTGAAGAAAAAAGAGACCTGCAGTTTCCTCTCTGGGCTTCTTCAGCTGACACTTGGGGTTAGCAGTTGTGAATCCTACACTCATAGACGGTTACAACCACAGAGTTTCAGAACTAGAGCAGCCCATCACTGCACCCAGTCCACAACCTCCTTTACCAATGTGAGACCTGCGGGTCAAAGAGGTTGTTAACTACACAAGGCTGTTCATTCAGCCTGTCTCCTTTCTGAAACATGACAGTGTTGATGTCCCTGTTCCACCGAACACTGAATGGTTTGGTTCGGGAGAGAAGGGGAAGTGCCTTGTAAACTGTACTTTTCACTTGGAGAAGGAGGACAGCGGAAGGGGGGAGGGACAGAGAGCACGGCATCACTGCGCAGCAGACAGGTGGCACCACACAAAAGGGGGTGACAACAGGAGGTTGGTCGGACCTGACCAAGGTGGCTGCCAAACAAGGGGGAGGAGTCATCATGAAAAGAGGGAGAACTGTAGGCAAGCACCTCCCCGCAAGGGCAGGTGTGAGCCAGAGGGAATTTACAGTGTCCTCACTTTCTCATTCGTTCTTTTTTCCCCTTCCAATCATGTCTCTCTTCCTGGCCTGCATCCAACACTTTTCAATAGGAAAATCTTTTGATCATTTCAAAAGTCTCAGATACAAAATGTAGCCTTCAGGGCAGGGTAAAATTGATTCTTGACTACTTTAAGATAGGAGGTTGAGGAAACAGAGGAAGTTGAGGTAGACGTGGGGTTTTATGCCCGGTAACCTAAAGTAAAATATCGAGTGGAAGAACTGATTTCCAATGAGCATGGCTTATATCTCTGATTCCTTTCCTAGAATTACTTTTTTCTCAATTCACATCCTGACTTGTGAGTTGTTTCAAGTCATCACTCAAGACATAGGCTTAAAGAGACTGGATTTCAAAAGCATCCAAGAAAGTCTATGAACCTGAAGAGTTGGGGAAACAGTTTTTTTGGGAGGAGAGACCACTGACAGTTGTGATTGGGCACAAAGTGGTCCAGCCTCTGTCAGGAATGTTCAAGGAAAGGAAATGGTGGCATTCCAACTGCTCTCGGAGAATGGAAACAAACGCATAGGTTCCTTACAGCTCTGCTTTTGCCCACAGTGCTTCCTGTGCAAAATTGCGCAGCCATCATGGCAAAAGAAAGGCTTGTGAAAAAGACATTCTATTGCAAATCAAGAGTCCATGCTGTGGATTTATGAACAACCTTTTTATGCTAAGTCCAGAAATCATGATTTGAATGGACAGATTTTGGTGAAGAAGGGTTTTAGAAACACTCTTAAAATTATTTTAAGAATTAGAGTTCTGTGTATGTGGAAATAACTCCCAAATCTTGAGAGAGTCGGTGAGTAGTTTTTGTCACATTTTACAGATAACTCAGTTTTATATAAAAAGCTGAGTGTAAGTAAATAAAGAGGCAAATGAAAGCACATTTCAAGTGAACTAAGAGTTCTCACTTTTCAGAAAACCCTTAGATGAATTTCTTTGTAACCTTCCATTTGATTAATTTTGCATATCTGTGTTTATTTATTTTCTCCTGACACCAAACATGAGGCTTCTGGATCAAAGGCAGACTGATTACTCACTTGCAGAACATCCTAGTGTTGGTTTGCTATGTCCCGATTTTCTCTTGGGGCAGTGTGATGAGGACTGATGTCACCCTGCACGTGCAGGGTCCACACGAGAGCAGGGACCAATGAGACGATGGCACTGAAGCTTCTACAGGAGCCGCTGTGCAGTGCGCCCTCCTCTCCAGAAAGAGGGAGAGCAATTTTACCTTCTTCATGTAAACAAGCCCTCTGCTGAACAGAAAAGCAGAAGGTTTCTAGGTGGTATAGCTCTTTGGAATATAACGTATGGCTCAAGATTTTATTTCCCTTTGAAATAGAAAGAAATGGCTCCAGGGGGAAGAGAAACCTATAAAGCTCTCAGGAGCAACTCTCTATTCTTAACTTCCAAGGTGTGGTCGCTGCTGGGCGGTCATCCCTTAACTGGTTTGCCAGTCATTTTTGCTCAACAAACACTGAGTGAAATATGGAAATGTTATTTATTTCTCAGCACCACAAAATCTAATGGGTGTAATTGTATTTCCTAATCATTGACAAGTGATCCTGGCTTTATGGATTCTATGGAGCTTCAGGTTGGAGGCAGGAAAGGTTTGAACTTTAGTCTTGATGTTACAGGAATAAAATGAAAGGCAGTATATCTGGTTGCAAAGCCATAAAAAAATTGTCCCCAATACTTAAATGTATTACCAACTAACTGTTGATATAAAGAATGGTTACATGCCTTCTTGTCTCTTTATTTTCTTGAAATTTGATTTTCTAAAGAATCAGAGTAAAACCATCACATATGTGCTGTTATCAAAATGATCTTGCACATAGTATCAAAATAATCATATTTTGATATCCATATTTACATATGGAGTTTATTCTTATAAACATTTAAGATGTGACTGAGGGTAGTATTAGGGAGGGGGTAGATATAATATACATAAGAAATTCTTTTATCTTCATTTTCAGTAGTAAATAACAAATATTTTGACCAAAAATTTACAGAATGTTACAACTATTTGTAACATTACTTACAATTAAAAAGTTCTATCACAATATTCTGATCCTTTAGAGACTCGTGCTTATTCATAAAAAGTTTGTGTTAATCTTGCCTACTTTGAGGCCATATACTTTTTTTTTTTACATTTTAGTTTCCAACCAGAACCAGCAGTAATTGGTATAAATTAAAGATGCTGGTGTGGAAACCTGCTCCTTGTCAGACCCTTACGCTGGAGTCGTGCCGCCCAGAACACTGATGGACTCGTTTCAAGGTCAGTGAAATGGTCACGGAAAAACCTAAAATCTTTCAATAACACTCTGTGCAGTCTACTTGCTGTGGAAAGGCCCACAGCTGGCCTGCCCTATGGTTCCATGGGTCCAAATGAAACTTATTCTCAGTATTATAAGAGAGTCCCATATCAGAGATAAGAATAGGATGCTCTGGAATAGCAATGTTTTATTCAGACTTTTGCGGTTGGACAAGCCTTCGTGTTTCAAAATCCAGGTCATTAATGGAGAACTGGGGCAGGACCCCGGGCCTGGGGTGGCCACAGGAAGGCAGCGGAGTGCGTGGGTTCCACTCAGGGTTTGCTCTTGGGCTGTGAGCACCTTCCTCATATCCCAGTTTTAGTTTCCTTATTTTCTTATTCTCATAATATAGATCAGCAATTTTCAACCTTTTACCTTCTCATGGTGCATATAACCTAATTACTAAAGTTTTGTGGTACACCAAAAAAATATATTCTTTGCTGATATGACAAAAAATAGGTATAATTTTGATTTATTCACACTGGATAGCTATTACTGTGTTGTCTGTTGTCATTTTAAAATTTGACAATCTAAGGGAAAAGAGGTCAGTGCCCCTGACTAAGTCATCAGGTATTGCATGTTTTAAAACTTCTTGTGGCACACTGGTTGAAAATCCCTGATATATATGATAGTGCTCACCTCACAGAGATGCTCAAATCTAATCTAAACTCATCACATCTAAAAAGCTAACATGGGGTTTTATAATAAATATTAAATTCCAGATTTAAAGGATTTTTGAAAGTAAAATCATGGTGTTATACAAATATAAACCAAACATATGCTAAAGATTTTGTTTAACTCATTAACTAATAAGAGTACCAGTAAAATGTTATAACTAGTTCAGCGATGAACTCATGGGGAGGTAGAATGAATTTACAAACAGAAACAAAACTGGTTAGTATCCACGGGGCAAAAATCAGTTGCATTCTGCTGGAAGCAATTTACATTTCTGTGGATAAGAACCATTTGCATTATATCAGTTCTTGACAAGTGTTTCACAATTTTTCTGGACACATACAACAATAAGGGTAATGTTTTTATAGGGTAAACATATAAAAGTTAGCTGCCCAGAGAGAAGTAAATAAAATCTTAAATAAATCAGTAAAATTGAGCAAATAAAAATCAAATGGAAAATTCTTTCTTTCTGCCTTTGGGCCACTGCTGTAACTTAGTGTCGCATATATCTTAAGGAAAGTGTGTTAAAGTTCATAGTTAACTACATTTGGATGATCCCTGATGTTTTCTGGGTCACCTCTCTTTGTCACTCAGGGATTCTGGTTCAGGAAATGTAAACTAATTTTATTGTCTTTGCAAGAAAGATATAGTAAGGAAGAGGCTTTTCTCCGAAGAAGTAAACACATGATCGTAAGGTTACATGCAAATTTCTGCACTGCAGTGGCATCTGAGCAGCATGGAGTCACGGGGAAGAAAGTGCATAGGAATCCAGATGCATGGATTCCGGCCTGGATCTTCCACAGCGCAGACCAAAGTCACAGCACATTGCTGAACCTCAGTTCCTTTGCTCCCATGTTTCATTGGAAATGATTATGATGCCACAAATCTCAAAAGGTTGTTGTAAAGATGAAATTAAATGATGAATATGGAAGAAACATATAAAGTATAAAGTATTATTATTAAGTGTTAGCTGTTACCACAGTTTCAATCTCCTGGATTGACATAACACAATCTGTAGATGGAGGGGCAGGTGGTGAAGCAGGTTGGCAAACCTAACCCTGGAACTGATTTGCTGAATGATTCTGAACAGATGATGGAAACTTCAGTGCTTCCCTGGCCTCTCTGTCCCTTTTTCATTCACAAACTAATTGTTAATTTCTAAAGAAATAATGACGGCACTCAGACGACTACAAAGTACCATGTAAATATCAGCCAAGTCCAGTAGTTTGGCTAAACATCAGGAGCTGAGAAAATTAGAGACATTTTTCCTTTATTGGTTATTTATAATAACTTTTGTTATAAAAATAACCATTTCTGTGATTAAAAGAATCCATTCCTCCCCCCCCAAATTTTACTCACTTGTACTAAAGGTAATATGTAATTTTATTATTTATTTTTTTAAAAGATTAAAAATGTATTTTATTGATTATACAATTACAGTTGTCCCATTATTTTTCTCCCGTTAATTCCCCTCCACCCTGTACCCCCCTCTCCCACCATCATTCCCCACCTTAGTTCATGTCCATGGGTCATACATGGAGAAGTTCTTTGGCTTCTCCATTTCCCATACTATTCTTAACCTCCCCCTGTCTATTTTGTACCTACCATTTATACTTCTTATTCCCTGTACCTTTTCCCCCATTTTTTCCCCTTCTCCTCCCCACTGATAACCCTCCATGTGATCTCCATTTCTGAGAATCTGTTCCAGTTTTTTGCTTAGTTCGTTTTAGTTTTCGTTTGTCATTTTTTAGGTGTGGTTGTTGATAGTTGTGAGTTGTCATTTTACTGTCTATATTTTTGATCTTCTTTTTCTTAGATAAGTCCCTTTAATATTTCATGTAATAAGGGGTTGGTGATGATGAACACCTTTAACTTGACCTTATCTGGGAAGCACTTTATCTGCCCTTCCATTCTAAATGACAGCTTTGCTGGATAGAGCAATCTTGGATGTAGGTCTTTGCCTTTCATGACTTCAAATACTTCTTTCCAGCCCTTCCTTTCCTGTAAGGTCTTTTTTAAAAAATCAGTTAACAGTTTTATGGGGAACTCCTTTGTAAGTCACTGTCTCCTTTTCTCTTGCTACTTTTAAGATTGTGTCCTTATCTTTAATCTTGGGTAATGTAATTATGATGTGCCTTGGTGTGTGCTTCCTTGGGTCCAACTTTGGGACTCTCTGAGCTTCCTGGACTTCCTGGAAGTCTATTTCGTTTGTCAGATTAGGGAAGTTCTCCTTCATTATGTTTTCTTTTTCCCCCCTCTATCCTGACTTGCACCCCCCTTGCTTGGAGAGGGGCAGTGGCCTGGCCCCTGGCTAGAGTGCAAGGCTGCTCCTGGGGCTGCCTGGCTCCCTTTCCCATCCTGACTTCATGTGAGGTCTTGGGGTGGGGCTGGGGTGGTGGGGTTTTCTCTTCCTGGGGGTGCCTTTGAGTGCTGGGCTTGGCACACTACCAGGTGCCTTGGGGCTACTCTACCTGAAGCAGTGGTTTGGGGCTCTGGGCTCTGAAACCCCTCTTCCAGACAGAGCCAGCCCTGTGCCTCTGTGGAGGAGGGGTTCCTGGGCTGCCTGTGATGGTGGTGAGGAGGGGTGGAGAGTGAGGAGTCAGGGTGAGCATGGTGGAGCCAGGGGCTGGGCTGATTCTTAGTTCTGGGGTCGGAGAGGGCCACTGAGAGGGTGGAGTTCTCTGGGCATGTACTCTGCACTCCACATGATGTTTGAACTAAAGTGGGGGAATGTGAGTGGGAGGGGGCATCCTTCATTATGTCTTCAAATAAGTTTTCAATTTGCTGCTCTTCCTCTTCTCCTTCTGGTACCCCTATAATTCGGATGTTGGAGCGTTTAAAGTTGTCCTGGAGGTTTCTAAGCCTCTCCTCATTTTTTTGAGTTTCTTCATTCTGTTCTCGTTGGAGGTTTATTTTATTCTTTTGTTCCACACCATTGATTTGAGTCCCAGTTTCCTTCCCTTAACTGTTGGTTCCCTGTATATTTTCCTTTATTTCACTTTTCATAGCCTTGTCTTCTTCCTCTATTTTGTGACCACACTCAACCATTTCTGTGAGCATCCTGATTACTAGTGTTTTGAAGACTGCATATGAAAGTTTGGCTATCCCTTCATCGCTTAGTTGTACTTTTTCTGGACTTTGATCTGTTCTTTCATTTGGGCCATATTTCTTTGGGCACATCTGTTACGTATAAGGGGTGGAGCCTTAGGTGTTCACCAGGGTGGGGCAAACACATCGTTGCACAGGGAGGCTGTATCTGGGGGAGGGGTCTGAGAGGGAACAATGCCGCTTGCTCGGCTCTCTGCCCACCTTCAGTCACTTCCTCCACTACTCACAAGCAAATTGGGCCCTTCTGGTGCCGATTCCCATGTGGGTGGGTTTGTGTACATCTAGGACCCTGTGGGTCTGTCCGATGAACTCTCCTGTGAGGCTGGGAGTTTTGCCCATGCAGCAACCTCCACAGGTGTTTTCAATCAGTGCTTTGAGGGTTTATTTCTCTGTGCTGCAACCCTGGCTTTCATGGTCTGTCTCGCTCCCCAGTTGTTCCTCCAGGTCCATCCACACACAAATGTGGGGCCGCCCTGTCCACTAGCCACCATCTCACTGCCCACCCCCTGGAATCAATCCTCCAGCTGCTGCCTTGCCGGAAGTCCTCTCCACTCTGGCTGTCCATCTCCTCCCCTCCTACCGGGCTGGGTGAGTGTTTCTTCTTTAACTCCTTGGTTGTTGGACTTCCATACAGTTCAGTTTTCTGGAAGATCTGGTTATTTTTTGTTTTCCTCGTTTTGGTTGTGCGAGGAGGCAAAGTATGTCTACCTTGGCCAAAAGTCTGGTAATATGTGATTTTAAAAGGAAACTTCACAGTATCATTATCTTGCCTGTGACTTGGCAAAATGCAGCTTAAGAGATCTCTGCTATTGTTTTTATGTGGATCACATTTGGCATAATGTTATAATCCTTAAGGAAAGGAAATCTATTACAATGAAATGGCATTTATAACTAGGCTATTAAAACTGGTTGCTTTACAGCTTGGATGGAACTGGAGAGCATTATGCTAAGCTAATAAGCCAGACAGTGAAAGACAAATACCATATGATCTCACCTTTAACAGGAACCTAATCAACAAAACAAACAAGCAAAATATAACCAAAGACACTGAAATTGAGAACAGGCTGACAGTCACCAGAGGGGAGAGGGGAGGGAATTTCAGGGGAAAAGAGGAAGGGTTTAGAGCAACAAGTATAAAGGACACATGGACAAAAACTAAGGGGGGTTGGAAATGGGAGGGAGGTGGGGAGGGCTGGGGTGGTTGGCTGGGATGGGAGTAAAAGACAGAAAACTGTACAAGAACAATTAAAATAAAAATTTAAAAAAAACTGGTTGCTTTAGAAAGATTATCCAAACATACACACAAGCACACACAAATCCACATGAGTCTTGCAATAAGATTTTAGTGATGTGGTATGGCCCAGGAACCCCCAAAGGCATTGAAAGGTATTTTTTCATCTTTCATGTTATTTGGTCCCTAAGTAGGATGCACTGAGTTATGGCAATGATTTTGTTTTAAATCAGAAAGTAACCATGAAAACTTAAAAACAGCAAAGTAATAAACATCATATAGTATTAAACCTATATAATAAAACAATAACTAGTTACACTATTATTTGTCAATTATATCTCAGTAAAGCAGGGAAAAAAATAACTAGCACACACTGTCTCCCATTCTTTAATTTCCTTTTATTTTTTTTAAAGGGAATTGGTGCAAAAATGGTATAGTTTTCAAAACATGCACTTCTATGTACAATTTTACCATTTTTTATTTATACCAAATTGTAGCAATGTCACCCAATCTTCAACTTTCTTAGTTTGTACTGAATTACATTTCTGTTAACTTTTTAAAAATAGTATTTTATTAGCATCTATTTTGTGTAATGTATTCTCCTGTTTCTTTTTTGCACCAACAAGATGGATGAAGCTATTCTTTAACATAAATGATAAAATCCATCTCCTTGTACTATATTAAGATTACTCCATGATTAACTGAAATCAATGCTTCTCTTAATGTGGTGCTGAAGATAAATACCACACAAACACACAAATTAGTAAGAGGGAAAAACCTCTAAGTGAATATGCCTCTAAAAGTGATAAAAAGGCAGGATAAAAAGACACAGTACACTGAAATATTGAGGTAATTAAGTCAATTCTATGGTGAGGAAAAAAGAGCATCAGCTACACAGTGACCTAAAAGGAAATGGTAAGGGGGCAGGTAATCAGCCATATGTGGGGCCCTTGACAAGCTTTTTTTTTTTTTTTTTTTTTTTTAAGATTTTATTTATTTGTTTTTAGAGAGAGGGGAGGAGAGGGAGAAAGAAGGTAGGGAAACATGGATGTGAGAAGGAAACATCAATCATTTGCTTCTTGTGCAACCCAGGCATGTGCTATTACTGGGGATGGAACCAGTGGCCTTTCAATTTGCCAGACGACACCCAACTGAGCCACACTGGTCAGGGTGACAAGGTATTGATGAAAGACAGGAATGGAGGTAGCTATGTCAATTGATGTATGTATGTTTGCTCACAGTGACTTTCTCAGGAATGGACTGAGCCAGCAAAATGTTTTCCTAAAGAAGCTTAGGTACACACGTGAGAAAATTATACATCCTTAGGCAAATTAGGCATTTTAGAAAAATTATTAATTAAGATGGGACATAAACATCTATACATTAAAAAGGCAAGCCTAGTTTATTGCCATATTCAAAATAGTTTATTAAATTTTGAGTTTTAAAAGAAATTCTTTAAGTTATTTTTAAAGAAAAGTTCAATGATAATTTCAATTTTTCACCTTTGTGGATACAATGGGGTATGACAATAACATGATATGGGATGATCAAAATTCTGATGAGTTGTTGTGATTTATTTAAGTAAGAAACCATGGTAAATATGTTAAGATGTACAAGAATAAGTAAGTATGTGAGGTCTATGTGGAAAAAGTTCAGCCATTGTTAATATAACAAGAACAGTTTGCATGACATCTATATAACCTGACAGCCAAGGAGAGTGGACTAGAATGTGCATGTGTGAACAATGACAACTTCACTGTACTAGTCAGTGGGGGTGGTAGATACCATTGAGTGAGCATGTGTACTGTGTGGCTGTCACTTTCAAAATGAGTGAGTGAGTAGAGCAATGAATCTGCATTAAATTTTATGTTAAGGTCGAACATTCCTCCACAGAAGCTATTCCGATGACTCAGAAGGTGGCAGCTATGGGCAACTGGTGATTGGCAGCTTCGTCATGACAATGTGTCTAGTCATGTATCACCTCTCTTGCAGAGATTTTTGGCAAAACACCAAATCACCCAGGTGACTCAGCCCCATACAGCCCAGATTTGGTGCCCTGTGACTTCAGGATTTTCCCAAAACTAAAATCACCTTTGAAAGGGAAGAGATTGCAGACTGTCAATGAGATTCAGGAAACTACTATGGGGCAGCTGATGGCAACTGAGAGAAATGTGTGAGGTCCCAAGGTGCCTACTTTGAAGGGAACTGAGGTGTCATTGTCCCATGTACAATGTTTCTTGTGTCTTCTAACTTCTTCAATAAATGTCTTTTTTTTCATATTACATGGCTGGATACCTTCTGGACAGATCTCGTATATCTTGGCCTCCAGAAGTTTACAAAATGGAAACCATCTCAGTATGCGTGTTAATTGCTAATGTACTAATAGGTAGAAATGAGTGTGTCACTATTTTCCCTTATTTTAACTATTTGCAAATTTGTTTTGCCACTATATTATTTGTAACATGACTTCTAGGTTCATAAGTTCAATCCCTAACCCCAACATTCCTCCTGTGATATCACTGCCACCATGGCCATGGCCACAGTTAATAAGATACAAGGTGCAGAACTTGTCACTTATTGTCAATGATCCTGATTGTATTATTAATCCTCAAAGAGCAGTTATTGAAGAGCAAACACCATTGATTATTTCTAGCAGTTATGCATAAGGGCGAAGTTTACCCCTATAACTGCAGGTGAATCTCACTTCATTCCCTACTTTTAGTAAAAATTGTTGTAGTCATGTGATTTGGGGTACAACACTTTAAAGTACCTGTTTTTTCCTAGACCAGTCTTCCATGTATATCCAAAGAATGTTTTGTCTTGGGAAAGTTCAACCAAAAAAGGGTATCTTGGGAAATTCTGAATACTATACTCCCTTTCTGAAGAGTCACAAAGATAGGTTAGTGTATTAATGACTCTCATAACAAAGGAACCTAGTTATCTTTGCTTAACTCAGCATTTCCTAAATTTATTTGACCATCGAATTCTCCCTGGCCCATTGCAAATGAAAAGCCATGAACATCCCTCAGAACTTGTGTTTCCAGGAAGACATTCTGGTAAATGCTTTTCTTGACTGACAAGGGGTGGACTCAATTCAGATGATCCTGTCAAAGCTTGAGAGCCTTACTAAGCTCTAGGAAGAGGCCATGGCACCACATTTAATGAGTGGAAAAGGAAAGGATTTCTGGAAATCACAAGGCCACCTGATCAGTGGGAGACGTTCACTTCCTCAAGGAGCTTCCCCAGGGTGAAGGAGTTTCCTGTGGGCTGTGGATGTGGTTGGAGAGCCCTCTGACTGTCCATTTGCCTTTGCTGTGTCTCCGGTCAGCATTCCCAGGTTTTCAGGGCAGTTGTATGGTATGGAAACCACCTGAAATAGTATAAATGCTAAGCTATTATTTTTCAAACATTTTTAAGTGGAGTACATTTTTTTCTTAAATCCAGGTATTCCACAACCAAAATAAAACACTGGATTCTTCCTTTACTCTCTCTTTAAAAAGGGTATGCTTGTGTTAATCTTTATGGTCAACTTCTTTTGTGTAGAAAAAAAATAAAGCCGTTTAAAGTTGTTTATAAATTTTGCTACTGGAGGTAGACAAATCTGGCAGGAGAGCATAGATTTTTTCGCATAATAGTCTAAGTATAACCCTAAATAATGCAAAATTTAGAAATATTACATAAAACTACCATGATTACATAAAATTCAACCCTTTATGGCTTATACAGTTATCTACAAGTTTTTTTGTTAGAAAATTCTTTTGATATGCTGAATTTCTGGCCTGGTGGGGTTGCTGAAAATCTGCTCAGTAGTACCCTCTTTTTATGCTGGGTGGTGAGAATTCTTTGGTTTGTGTATGAGGAAGGGATTTATGTAAATATCTTTAGAACAGGGCATCAGTAAAGCTAGCATTGTGAAGAAGGAAAGGTATATAAAATTCATAAAAGTGAATAAAAATAAGTATAATTCATATTCCTAAAATGGTTCCTCATCTGGCTTTACTATTTTGTCTCATTTCCCCCTCTTTCTGCTGTGAGATTCTACTTTGTCTGATATTGTTCCCAGCCTTAAAATCCTGGCAAAACACACAAAATAAAAATATTAAATGATGCTTAATTGCGTTAAAAAAGAAAAGGCCAGCAACTTCCAAAGTTCAAAAGCAAATGCAAAGGAGGTCTGGATATCCATCAATAAAGAATATTTATGCTGATGTAAGAAACAAGGGGATCTACTTACTTCCTAAACAGGAAAGAAGCCAAATGATCACAGCTACATAGTTTAGATGTTTCTGCAACATTGGAGCGGACACATTTGGCTACAGACTCTTTCCATCTCTGCCACCCAAGGAACGAAACTGTGAAGCTGGCTTTAATGTAGAAAAGCTGAGATGATGTCCAAGGAATAAAACGAATGTCGTGTTCACCCCCTGTTCTTTCCTATTTAAGAAGATCAATTTAATTTTGGAGCAGAAGGAGCTCCTATCGAAAGGCCAAGGAAGACACGTTGCAACAGTGTGAAAGGCCCACACGACAGCGTGGACATATTGTCAGAGGCAGCTGGAACAGGTCCTGTAACTGCTTTGTGTCCGCTTTGATTTGGCAGACATTCCTCAGGCCTCCTCTGTGCCCCGGCACAGCAGAGCCCAAGGGATGTCTCCAAAAGGAGCTAGAGGATATGGTACCTGTGATAGGCAGCAAAAAAATACTCTTGTGCTCCATGCCTGTGGAAGGTCTGGGTATCTGGGACACAGAAACAACTTTGTTACTCCTTCAAAGTGACTACAAAGAGCATGTCTCCACCAGGACTTACTGATGTAAGTAAAGCTCTGTGACCTCTAATAGATGAAGGGATCCTGTGGACATGGCGAGGGCATTTCCCAGGCTCATGGTTTCCTTGATGGCATGCAGTCACAGAAGGCCTTCTTGAGACATTTCTCTCCTTTTATCAAGAAGAGGTAATTTCTTAAAACTTGATCTCCTTATTTCTCTGGGTTTTAGGGTCTTTGAAATAAACATCTGAGGGTAAAGATACCAACTAGGAGAAAGGTCAAAGCAAAGTGGGTGAGAGCTTGGTCAGTGGGCTCACCCATCTGTAAATACACCTGTCCGCACTGTCCCTCCGTTGCCCACTCCTGCTGGTTTTCAGCCCACCTGCTGGGACTTTCCATTCACCCATGACCCTACTGTCATTTAAATTGCCGTGTTCACTGACTATAGAATTGTTTTTCTCTTCTTTTTCTTCTTTGACTGGAAACAGGAAATAAGTTCATCCCTGAGCTCTCAAAACCAGACACAAACATCAAGAAGGAGAAAGAAAAACAAACAAAAAAAAAGAGCTCTGTGAGCCGAGAAAACCTTTTAGCTCAGTCCGAGGAAAGACTTTGTTCTGACAAATAGCCCCAAATTAGAATTGGCTTGGTGGTATTTATTGTAATTTACTGATTCTATTACCAAGCTGTGGTGGTAATACAGATGGA
The DNA here is from genome assembly GCA_039655065.1 of Glossophaga mutica. NCBI lineage: Eukaryota > Metazoa > Chordata > Mammalia > Chiroptera > Phyllostomidae > Glossophaga > Glossophaga mutica. Next base: position 38,758,105 of record CM077304.1, on the reverse strand, counting down.
GATCTGGATAATGTGCAGACATTTTTCGTTCCTGGTAATGACAAAGGTCTGTAAGCAATATCCTGCCTCTCTCGAGGTATCTGATTAGTAAAAATTTCTGTGGCTTCACCCTACCACAGGCGAGCACTACGTCGTTTATGAAACAAAGCTGTATTTTATTTAAAATGTTCTTTAACAATCAAGTAAAAGATATCACTTTTGACTTTTAAAATAAATTTAGTTTTATAAAACATATCTGTTTCTCCTACTTACTGCAGACCCATGCAAAGTAAAATCTACTTTGTGTTTTTATCCTTAAGTATGTACTTAAATTATATTGGAGCTTAGATCTTCAGAAATGTCAAGCGGGGATTATTTCTATTGGAAAGATGAATAATTTAAGAGATGTCTGTATTTCCACAGTAATTGTCAAAATAAACTTAAACATATCTTGGTTCCGACTTCTACAGGTATGTCATACGAAAGCTCTGTTCATAGTTATTCCTCACCCCATCTAAGAAACTCACAGAGTCCCACTGGAACAAAAAAAACAAGTACTTCAATGACTTTGAGAACACTGGTGATTTTTAGTCCACTTTTGAAGACCCACTGTGAATAGCCACTGCATTTGGTTGCCCTCACCATTTTAAAAAATTATTTTTTCTTTAAGGTGAATTAAAAAATTCTATTATAGGGGTATCTAGTATTCTTAAGTAATAAGTCTTATTGTTGCATTTTAAAAGACAAATATAATTGCAAGATAATTAGTTGGATAAGTTGTACAGAAAAGAAAGACATAGGGAAGAAATTATTTGTTATGGAAAAATCTCTAATTTATTGAGAATTTTTATTCTGATATTGGAAAGCTTAAATGTTTTATAAGCACAATATATATTTAAGGGGATCTTACTGTGCATCTAGCAGCATTTCATTAAGCAGAAGTAGTAGAGTAAGTAGGCAAGGAAATAATTTCCTTCCCCACTATCTATTGTATTTGCTTAAGAGAAAAATAGGATTTAGGAATAAGGGAAAATAAGTCCAAATGATCTAAAGTAGTGGTAATGACATTTTACATTTATCTTATGCTTTGCAGTTTATACTTATCCATATATTATTTCATTTAATTTTTCCTTTTTTCAGGAAAAATGTTGCCTACTTTACAGCCAAGGAAACCAAATCTAAGAGAAACTAAATTAATTATAATAAACAAACAAACAAAATAACTAATATCTCATAAGCACTTGTGTTCTTGAAGTGTTAAGAGGCAGATGATTCTGGTAAGTCTGTTTATTTGCTGGACATGAGTAATGGCTCAGGCTTCAGTAGGAGTGCGACCACAGCACCCCCCCCCCCCCCCGCCCCGGGCTGTAGCGTAGCAGTCGCAGAGCGTTGGGCTGATCGTGAGTATGCTGCTACCAACTGGTCTTTGATGTGGAATGATTGCTGCTGCTTCTCCTTGGCCAACCCGTTCAGCTCCAACATTTCAGAGAAGAACACTTGAGTAAAAGTGAAATAGATCTAAAAGATCTGGGCCAGTAAGATTACTTCTTTAACTGGAAAATGTTGTTTCCTATCACACAAAATGAATGTATCTCTAAAAACTAGGCTGTAAAGGCTTTTAAAATCAATAACACTCAGTAAACAAACAAGACTGGACTCCCCACATGTCATATAAAAATTAAAGTACAAAATGCTTTTGGTTCTACTATTTTTAAGCTCTATCTTTGACCAAAGTTCCATGGGCTTAAGTCAAAAAAAAAAAAAAAGAAAAAGAAAAAAGGAAAGGAAAGGGTTATATAGTAGGCCATACAGAGATTAGCAATTAGTGAAATTTATGCAAATAAAGTTTAGCTTTTCTCATATCAAGAATTTCCTTCAGAGCTCATACAATCTGTTTAAGACTTATGGAGGTCAGCAGTTTTCTATTGTTCCGGCAATTTGTAATTCCATGCTGAACTAAACCTGCATCATGTGCTCTAGTTTGTAATTTCCCTTTCTGTGTGCATGCAACCGGATTTACTTGCCTGATTTCCATTCCCAGATTTATTTATTGTAGGTTAACTACTTGTAAGGTCAGGTATTTATTTTCTATTTCCTGTTGAGAAAAAAAAAATCAGAGAAAAACATGACTGCCAAAAAAAAAAAAAAAAAAGAAAAGAAAGCAAAACCAAAACAACCCCACCCATAATCCTGAATTTTTTTCAGGACTAAAAGCTACCCCAGATAAACCCAATGTCAGGGGGTGGCATTGTACTATCACTGTGTTGGTCTTTCTTCTGCTTTGTGGGCATGGGGAACGTGGGGGTGGGTTCCTTCCTTATCCCCAGGGAATAATGATCAACCAACCTACCCTAAATGCAGCGGATACAACAAGGGTGATTGAGAAAACCTCCCTTCTGTTTATTTGACAATATGATTTAGAGTAAAACCAGGAGTCCTCTAAATAGCTCACTGTTCTGAGAGTTGAGGCTGCCACTGCCAGAAAGCAGGGAATTTAATTAAATTCTTTCTTAAAATCAGCATCGCACTTCTCTGCTCCTGTAAACAGAATACAGTATTGTGAATATAATCTAACCTTTTCTTGTTTGGGGGCAGCATGGATGGAAAGCTGCGTTGGTGGAGTGGAAAAGGAACTGAACTGGAAGTCAGAAGCCCTAGGCTCTGTTATGGCTACGATACTTCTTAGCTGTGTGGGTTGGATTTGTGTCTGGAACTTAGTTTCTCGCCCTGTAATAGCAGAGCCAATAGAACACCTCCCTAGGCTGCCTGGGAACCGCAGAAAGGATTTGTGTGAAAGTTCCCATGGCTACCTCTGCTACATTCTAACAAATGTGGTTGTTTCTGTTCTGGGCCTACTGTTTCCTATACTCAGTTTATTTTAGGGTCCTTGGGTCTTTCTAGCAGAGCTGGAGGGGAGCCCATGCAGCTGCAGAGCCTCCAGTTGATTCGGTGGTTTCCACCACCTTCGTGAACTCGTGCCAGGTGGAAGGATCCAGCTCTCTGTCTCCCCCATGACTCGCTCATCTTCTGAAAAAGCCTTCCACTTGCTCCCTTCAGTCAATGTCAGCTGTTACTTCTTCATTCACTAAGAGTGAAGACTGGAGTCATCTTGTATCCATCCACTTCCCTCACGCTGTGCCTTGGGTGTGAAGGATGAGTGCCCGAATTGTCTTTGTTGGGCGTGCCTTCCACAGTGCGCTAATCCTTCTTCATCCAGAGCAGATGATCCTCCCAGACACCAAACCCATTTGTTTCCGGGCCTCTTCCTGGGACTTAACATCAAATGGAATTCTAGGCATACAGAAGCCAAAAAGCGGGGGCAACAGTGAGGCCCCAGGAACCCGCACAGCTGACCCTCCCAAGACGGGGCTCCACACTGAAGAGAGAGTGCTGGGAGCGGAGCTGAAGCTCATCGGGACAGGGACAACAAAGGCGACAGACAGAAAGAGCTAGGCTAACGTGGGGAGGCAGGACATTTTTGGACGCTGCGCGAACGCCACAGGCAGAACGCTCTGCGCAGTTAGAAAGCTGCCTGAGCTGCGCCTCGCTCTGAGAGTTCAGGAGAACTCGTTTCACAGGAACACCAATGGCGTGGTTTCAAGGACAAATCACACACAGAGCTATTATAAAAATGATAATGAGCAGAGTAACGTCTATGGAGACAATGAAAGCGCACTAGAAACATGCGTCCACAACCCGGAAAAAATTATAATATATTATTTCAAAGTGGGCTGAAAATGATACAAGACCTGAGGAGCATAAATCAGAAGAAACACAGAAATGAGGTGACTGAATTCAGGAAAGAACTAGAAATAAAAGCAAAAAAATCAGTTTAGAAAATCAGTTTAGAAATGATTTCTAAATGATTCCTTCCTAAACCAGAAGGAACACAGGAACAAATAAACACAACAGCTAATTCCTTAGGAGAAATGGAAAGTATAGAAAAAGAATTTTTAAGTAAATTAATGAAGAAATATTTTTTATTTCAGGCAATTCCATGTTAAAGAAAACAGTACTATATGGAACACTCAATCATTCAGCAAGTATTTACTACAGGCAAGCCATGTGCCTAACCCTGTCCCGTGTGCTGGGGCATAAAAAAAAAACCCTGCTCTTCTTGTGGAGGAAGACGGACAGTGGACAGAACAAGTAAAACCGTCAGAAGGTGGTGAGAGCTGTGGAGGGAAACAAATCAGGGCAGAGGGAGAGGGGGTGCTGGGGGTGGGGTGTCCTGACTGAAGCAACTGAAGCCAGGTTGAAGGGATTGATGCTGATTGAAGCTGGGTGGTCAGGGAAGGCCTCATGGAGGAGGAGACAGAATCCTGAAGGAAGCAGGCAGGTGAGCCATGCGGATGTGAGGGGAACGGCACCCTAGGCACCCTCCCTAGGCTGGGGCACCTGCAACTGCAAATGCCCAGGGGTAGGGCTGTGCCTTCGGAGCTCCAGGAGCAGCAAAGAGCCTACTGAAGCTGGAACCGAGGGAAGAAGAAGTGAGCAGTAGGTAGCAGGGACTGGGGTCAGGGCCGGGTGGGCCAGACTGAGGGAGTGTGTGGACTGATGTGAGGACTTTGACTTTCACTCTGGATGAGAACGGTGCTGGGCTCTGAGCAGAATAGTGACTTGAACCAAGGATCCTGGAATCCTGAGGCTGCCCAGGTGGGAACTGTTGGAGCGGAGACAAAGTGGAGGCGGGGAGACCAGTGGGACTTAGGCCGTGATCCGGGCTAGAGGTAATGGTGACACCCGTGAGGACGGGGTTGGGGAGCAGCAAAATGCAGAGACGTGGTGAGATGCTAAATGTAGTGATAGCTACCACGGAACTGACCAGTGAGCACCAGTCACTGCTAAGTGCTTAACTTGAATTTTTGATTTAATTCTCAGAAGAATGCCATAAGATAGCCGATACCACCATCCCCATTTTTACAGACAATCCAAAACAGCACCTTGACAAAATTGCCTAGGACACTCTCAATAGATCATCCACTACCCTAGGTTTTGATGTGCAAAGTGGTTTGAGGCAAAAAAGTAGTTTTGAGTGAAAATTATAGTGTTTTTAAGATGTATCTAGAAATGTGACCGCTATGTGGCTAAAATAGCTCTATTTAAAAAAAATAAAACAATGCTTTTTGGATTTAATGATCAAGACTGCTCGACTTAACATGATACGTGTAGTGAAAATGTAATTCCTTCAGCAAGAAGATACAAGAAACAATGTCAAGTGTCCAAGTGAGACATCACAAAGGATACTCCCGCCTCTGCCTGTGGGAGCCCATAAAGTGATGGTCCCTTCCAGCAGAAGAACCGTGTCCACATGTGAGACCTGGGCCACAAGTGGTGTTGGAATTGTAATTCTGTCCAGAAACACGTGCTGGCTGGCATTTGGGGTCATTTGCAGTTAGGGGAGTTACTTGAAAAGTTCATTCAAAATAGGCTGTGTAAATAAGGTAATGTTTTTTTACCTCCTCATTGGGTCCTAGCTTTTACAATGTTTGAACTGCATAAATTTTATTGAACACACTTTTTATAAGAAAACTATTATAAGAATCTTATTAAATGCACTTTTGATGTTATCAAAAAGTAGGTTAATTTTCACCTGCAATTATATTTGTTACATTTCACTACAGTTCTAATGCTATATTTCTGTACTATTCACCCATCTATTTCTTTTTGAAATAATTAATTTCTTATTGAAAAAATATATATACAAGTCTAATGAAATTTTCTTGAAGAGTTCCAGTTGTCCACATAGGAAGGATAATTAAGTACTGTATCAAATGGCATAATTATTATAACAACTCTCTATTTTATGCATTAAATAAGTTTTAATAAGATTGTCAGTCCCTTCCTTTACCATGTTTTAGCAAATTAAAAAAAAAGTGGAATAGGATTTCCTTCCTATGAAATCATTAAAGCACAGTCCTTACTTTCTTCGAACAGAAACAACACAATCAGGATCTTCAGTTCTGTTTGCAGTTTGCTGTCCTTTTAGAGGTTCTGCTAACGATATCAGCAACAGACATATTAGGAGCACAGAAGGCCATTCTAGGGGTCCCTGGCTGCCCAGGCATACTCAAGTATACCGCAGGGCAGGGTAGTGTATCTCCAGTTTGACTGCAGTACTGGGGGAGAAAGTCAATCTTAGTTGATTTACTGTTTATTTTGTGCTACAGCCATACCTGTGAAGGGGAAAATAGTTATCTGGGTGACTGAGGATCTCAGCCTCTTATCACAGTTAAATCCTGCACCTGGCTGATATCCGGACACCTGGGGCACCTCAGCAAATCTTAGAGCACTGGGTCCTGTAGGTGCCTTATGGGAGTGGAGCGGCAGGAAGGATATCTAGGTGAAAAAATGTTCCATGGAAAATGGGGCACTAATCTGGTGACGGGGCATTAGCAAACCATATTCTGTATTCCCTGATGCATGGTTCTTGACCAGGTGAAAATAACCAATGATTGTCATCCCGTGAGTCTAAACAGTAGTAGAAACTATAGTTTCTACTCTTTTATCTGTAGTACACGTATTTCACTGGTAGTAGAAACTCTTCTGAATAACCTCCACTTGGAAGAGTCACCAGGGTAGCGGCTCCTCCAGCCCTCAGTGAAGTTTAGTTGCGCCGGGTAGACACAGGAGGAAGTGCTCTGCCCCCAGGCAGCCCGTGGGCCTCTGCTCCCACTGCTCGGTGTTCGACTGCTGAGCCACTGCGTGCTCATTCCTAAGTTTACTCAGTTGCACTTTTTATTGTAATTATGCAATTTAGTAAAACATTCTATAAATGGATAAAATCTGGGTGTGAAAAGAGTTGCCATTTCTACGAAAACCAAGTACATGCTTTGGAAAGACTAAAAGGTGAAGTTGCTAAAAATACAAAACTGCTTTTTGATTAGGTGTTGATGAGACACTAAAAGACTAGAGGGGAAAAAAATCCTTAAAACTGTGGATTCTCTATCCAACTGACTCGCAAGTCTTTAAATGTTCATTCCACTGTAAAGATGTGAAAACTGATGATAGTTATACATGATTTTGGGTGTGGCTTATGTGAGAGTGATGATTTATTTTCCAAACGATGGGCTCTTATTAAAAGGCATTGGCCTGACTTTCAATTGTGGGTCAATGTGCGTTTATATGTTTTAGGTTAAAGTAAAATGCTTAAGGTTAAGTAATATTCGATTTATGATTCTCCATTTAAAACTAACTTTTTTTTTTACTATAAATCAACCAATTATTAGCCAATTAAAAGCTCACTCAGGGACATCTTCTGCACTGTTGCTAGGCAGGGCCATTGTTTCTCTTTTTGGATTTATGGGATGAGGCATTTCATGGGATGAGGCATTTCGTGGGATCGCTTGTGCAGGGAGAGCTGAGAGGCTGGGTGACCTCTAGACGTTCTACTCTGGTTGATGTGTTGGGATGGTGGAAACCTTCCCAGGGTAACTGTGGGGTCAGAAAGCTTTGGAGGCCCACGGCAGATCCTCCAGGGGGCTTCTGACTCTCCAGCGCACAGAATCCCAAGCTCCACAGAACCTGGACCTCCATGTATAGACATGAGGGCTGCCCTGCACAGCAAAGTGAACCTAACATTCTTGTTCGCTGAAAACTTAAGGAAATGTTTTTGACTTTTTTTTTTTGATGATTTAGGTTTTAAACTGCAACTATAACTTTAAATGCAGTATTTTTTCCAGAGAAAGTTTTCCCACTTTATTTAAAATATAGGTAAATGGGCCATGCCCAGAGGGAAGGGGACAGAGTAATGCTGCAATACTGTAAAAGTAAAATAAAAATGTAAAAGAAGCAGAATGGTCATGTTGTATATAATTACCAGTTTTATATTCAGCTAGTCCGAGAAATGTAAGCCAGCTGCACAGTGATTGGCCGGCAACAAATGCAATTCAAATGACTGACATCACTGTTGCTTTGGGATGTACACACTCATCAGGCCTGTAGCAATGACTGCTGGGCCAACTTCAGGTGCTTTCTACCTGCAGGCCCCCCTTACTCTCTTTGCTGCTGTGTATGAATGTGGAGAGAATTAGATACACTGAGGTGGAGACCGGGGACTAGGCACTTGGAAGGGAAAGGAATTATTTCCTCAGCAATTTTTTTTGTAGAATTAGCAATATCAAAATAAAGATAATCTTTCAGTCACTTCGGATAAATAATCACCAAAATAATGAATAATCCTGGCATTTCTTTCTTTTCTTTTTAACACTGATAAAGGCACCAACATCTGTTGAATATTTATAATAGAGGCCTCTACACACAAAAGATGATACTTACAAATAAGCCAGTTTTGGGCCTGATCTGAGAGAATAAAATGTTTCATTACCAACTATGCAGCGTATTTGTTTTCTTTTTCATTTCTCAAGAAACATGTTTCTCACAAAAGCATGTTTAATAAAATGATCTTTATTTTTATTGTTTCAATGGAGACAAGCTCAAAGTGTTCGACTGACCACCACCAGTGAATCACACTCTATTTATTTATTTTTACTTTTTGCAGTTTTACAACTTTATTTGATAGTCAGCAGTTAGTTCTTATCCACATGAGCTATTTGTAGATTTCTGAAAGTTACCACTTTCAAAGGTACATAGGTGACCAATGTACAGAGTTCGCTTGGTGAATCTTCATCCTCATTACTTTTCTGGACAAGCGTACCTGGATAAGGTCTGGGACATTCCTTATTCCTCTGGCCCAGACAGCTTTGTTGAGCCAGGTGTCAATGCGTATATCTAGAGTTCCCATCTCCTTCATGGCAAATTTCCAGATCTCTCCAAGGGCCTGAGGGGCACACTTCTTGAAACCCACTGCATGGATGTGCTTGTGAATGTCGATGGTGTATCCTGGTCACTGCTCCATTGACGGCAGAGTGGCCCTTCTTTGCGGGAGCCATTATACTGGGCCCAAGTTGGAAAGAAGCCACACTCACTTTATATCCTTATCCCAAGTGACTTCAAGTCTGCCTTTTTGTTTGTTTGTTTGTTTGAACCTGACAGAAAATGTATTCTAAGAATAAAAAATGAAATACTAAAACCTTTCCTTTCATCCTACATGTTTTTTCAGGTAAAAAGCGTACATCCTGGTAGAACTTCAGAAAACAGAGCCTCCACACTGTAAGTGAAATATATTTTTCTATTTTGTATATTCCTGTTGGATGTGTGTTTCGGCATCCGTGGCAGTGGAGCTGTGCTAGACAACTCGGCCAAATGTGGGTCCCCCTGTGGGCACAGAATCCTCCTGAAAAGGCCCCTGTTGAGCTCACAGTATTCAACGGAGTACCCACCTTGCTTTATTGTACTCTCATAGTTTGTTTGTCCAGTCTCCACATTTTGAAGGTCAAATCTATTTCTTTTATCTGGAATCCTGAGAGATGGTAACCATGAACACTCAGCAGTGAGATAAAAAAGGAATGTCTGCGAGCTGCTGCAGCAATGGGCTTTGCCCAAGAATGAGATACGGCCACCGCCACCCACGTGCTTGATGCACTGCAGCCCAAGGGCAGGTATGAGGGCAGCCCCAGGCCCTTCAGCTGGAGAAACCTAAATACAGGGGTGAGCAAAAGTAGGGTGACAGTTGTGAGTATGGGAAACAGAGTTTATTCTTGTATTATTTATGATTATATTACTTATTTGTATTACAACTGTAAGTCTGCTTTTACCCACCCCTGTATATACATGTTTTTTTAAAAAACTCCAGACATGACAATAAAAATGCCTTCTCATTTTACCCTTAATCTAACAGGACCTGGCAGGGCATCTTAATTGCTTTGAATGTCTCCATAGAAATCTATCCCAAGCAGTGTGAGCCTTGGATATTCCCATATAAACAACATTAATAGTTCACAGGAATACATGATCTGAGAACTGACCAGTGTGTTTTGGACAATCAACTTCTGTTTGTCTGCATATATGTATTCAATGGAATGTCACTTCATTACATAAACTGTAGCAATGGAAATTTGGCAGGAATACACAGAGAGTTAGAAGCAAGGTAGAGTTACCACACACAGAACAGACATGAACACGGAACCATAAGCCTCAGAACCCAAGGCCTACACCACATCCAAGGAGATGTTCATGGTCACCAGGAAGAAACCAACGCCCCCCGCCCCGCCCCCGCTGGGAGGGGTGAGTGCAACAGACCAGGGCCCGAAGAGCCCGACGGTGACACCTGCGGGGTGCATGGCACTTACTTGAGGGCTGTCCTGTAGTGGGAGATCGCTTCCCTGTTCCGACCTTGGTCCTTCAGGAAATTGGCGTAGTCGTAGTGAACCTTGGCATTGTGGGGGCAGAGTCTGAACTTTAGATCTACAATTAATAAATGAACAACAACAACAACAACAACAAAACAAAACAGCAACAAAGAGTACTGCTTAAGAATGATGTCAGTTTTCTTCACATTTTACTCAGTTTCATGGATCTGGATTTGGGATGGTTATCTCTTTCTGAGTTAGGACTTTCAATATTTGTGAATTATATGAGGTACTAAATATGCCTACATGGAAAATGATGAAGACAGGTGTGAACGTCTAAATGAATATGCTACCTGCGTGGGAACAAAATGCCCTTAGCACGTAAACCTAAGGGTTTACATGTGCCAAAGGCACACACACCTGAAACCTGGTCACAGCTCTGTCATCTCACCTGAGGCATCTCTGGGAGCACAGCAGGGCCCATGTCTAGAGCCGAGGCGCCCGCTATACAACCAGGGTCACACTCTGAATGATCAAGCCGGCCTGGCTTTCCTAATTTAGGGCGCAGGGGGCAGCAGATGCCATGTCCCTGGGCCTGCACAGTGCAAAGCTAGACCCTCACAGACCTTCCCCCTGCTGGGAGGAGCCTGGCATCAGGCAAACCCTTTTTCCTTTTCTCCTGTCCATCTGAAAGGGGGAAACTTTTTAATCACAGAGATTTGAGGAAATAGCCTCAGTTATCTCTCAGAGCACAATAGAGAACCAAAGGAAGAAAAGATGAAACCGTTTCCATAAAAGGAGAATAACCACAAACTGCAACCTCCTCCGTAAAACATGAGATCAGGTACACCGTGCGGTGCCCCTTTATTTCCTGCCTTCTTTCCCTTTGTTCTTTCCTGTTGGTTTCTGTCAACGTAGGAAACGGCGCCACCGGCGTGTGCAAGACTCTCCCCTACTCCCTCTCCACCCGCAGAGTCACCCCTTCCTTCTTTACATGCACCATTCTCAGGGGTGCCTGTTGGAAGGAAAGCGCATTCTAGACCCAGAGCTGTGCACGGGGACTGGAAAATTCCTTAATTACTCAATAATGGTGGGTTATAAAGTCGTGCTTGTGTGAGATAATTATCACATGCCTGGCCTGGCCAGAATGCACTGAGTGTTCAAAATGCACTTGGAGTTCCAAGCAAATGGAGAGGAAGGAAAATGTCTAAAGGTGTGTACAGCCCAGAGCAGAATTATGACTAGGGGAAAATTCCAGCAGTGACATGGTCTGGACAAATTAACTTTCAAGCGTTTGAAAGTCTGAGTAATTCAATATATATGCAGCATCCACTGTGTGCTAAGCACTGTGCTAGCTGCTGGGGGCAGTCGGAGCTTCCTGCTGCTGTACTGACAGGCAGGACACCTGGGCAGTTACAGCGGTGATCGACCACGGGAGCGGGGAAGACGAAGCTTGTCACAGACCAGGGGGAGCAGGGAACTCTTCCGGGAGGCAGCGACAGCTAAGCTGAGTCTTTAAGAATAGATCCCAATTAGCTTCTAGAGGGGAAGGGGAGCGGGGGAGGAGGGGCAGAATATCCTAAGCAGAGCACAAGTAGAAAAGAGAGTGTAGGGTTTTTGAGGGACTGCAAGAAATTCACTGTGGCTGGATCTTAGGAGGCTGCGTCTGGGAGTGAGGGCTCGGGGGTCGCGTTAGAGTCGGGATTTATTTGAACTGCAGTAGGAGTCAGTGGGATGTTTTAAACAGAGGGGTGGGAAAGTTTTCTGTAAAGGGCCAGAGAGTAAATACTTTGGGGAGAGCCATTCGATCTCTGTTGTAGCATGGAAGCCGCTATAGAGAATACGTGAGCAAATAGGCGTGGTTGTTTCCGTAGAACTTTCCTTACAAAAATAGGTGGAGGACTGGATTTGACCCAAAGCCTGTAGTTTGCTGATATGTGGTCTGAAGTGTTAAGTTTTAAGTTTTGGTGAGGTCAAGTCCTTTATGAGCCCATCAACTTCCTCCCGGTAAACGGATGAGTGGGCATCCTACGCGGCCGGGAGTACATCCCCATTGCTTGGCTCTCCTGATCGAGGCCGTGGTTATTAACTGTGGTCCATGGATACTTCTCTGCGAGTTTTAGAGAATCCAGAAACTGGATATCAAATAAAAATGATTTATTATGTTTCCCCCTATATTTTAAAGACTCTGGAGGAAGAATCGATCAGTTTAAAAGTTAGGTCAGTAGTTGTCTTAATCCAAACAAATGTTGGGCAGAACAGACTCCACCCCGGTGGGGGTGGGTAGGCATCCCTGTCCCCAGGTTTGGGCATCAGGAAGCTTCTTTTTGTTGGGAATGAAAGAAAATTCCTTGCAGTGTATTGCGAATATTTCTCTTTGCTTACATGGAGCCTAGTTTAGGTTGGAAAATATAAAAACAAAAGATTGAGTATTCTTTGGCTTTTAAATCAGATGCACAAATTCTGCCTCTCCTCCTACTCGTTGTATTAACATGTGCAGATTACCCACTCTCGCCAGGCCTCAGAGTCCTTAGTGTAACATGGGATTGGAAAGATTGAGTTGAAATGTGTGAGCCCTCGAGTGCACCAGTCCAGTACATGGAAACCCTCATTAATGGTATCGGGACCTGTGGGGCTGGGTTCTCGTGCTTCCTGTGCATAAGGTTTTATCAGTGTCCATTGCGGGGGGGGGGGGGACACCTGTCATCTGTGTCATCCTGAAAATGTAGGATCTCTTTTGTGTAAAGAAGCTCATTTGGAAAAGGCTGGAACTTGACCAGAATTTGGATTTTCTCCAAGACAAAGGCCCATGCTAAAGTGTTCTGTGGATTTGCTTCTAGCACTGCCAAGCAAAACCACCACACATAATTAGAGAGGCCTTGGTGAAGCCGAATGTCCTAGCAATGGTCCAGTGGGTTTATAGTTTGGAATAGAGGAGAAAATGGAATCAGGGTCTGTGTCAAAATGTCACCTTCCCCCAAACTGTTGACATTTCTTCTAATTTTGTGAAGTGAATCATGTTGAAATTGGCAGTCCTACAAGACTGTCCCACCACCCACTGCTGATGCCAGTCTCAAGTCCAAGGTGTTACCTGTTATTCTGACAGACCATACGTTGGAGTTTCCCACAACTCCCTTTTTCAGTTTGGTTAATTTGCTAGAGCAGCTCACAGACCTCAGGAAAACATTTCACTTACTATTTGCCAGGTTATTATAAAAGAATATAACTCAGGGACACCAGACAGAAGAGACACATAGGGCACGGCACCAGGGAAATGTCATGGAGCGTCTGTGGTCTCTCCAGGTGTTCCAAAGTCACCTCATTGACATGACGAAAGACACCTCTATCCTTCTCATTACTTAGGAAATTCCAAGGGGTTTAGGAACTCAAGCCAGGACCTGGGATAAAGACCGATCATATATTTCTTATTATAAATCACAATATCATAGGTAACTTACTCTGGAAATGGAATGAAACCCAAAAACAAAGGTTAATTTCATAGGTCCGACACATTATTACTTAGTATGTTAAAAAATAGAAGGCATGCATGCCCAACTGAATGTTTATTTTCTATCAAGAAAGTGAAATGGTCAAGTTTTAAAATCACATGGTATTTGCCGCTTTTGTGGGCACCCCAGAGTCTGTTCCCCCTTTGTAGCCACACCTGATTTCCTGTTGGGAGATTCCCTCCCTGCCTACTGTGCGCATGCTTGGTGAGACTCAGGGTTCTCTGCTCTCTCTGCTGTAGAGTTCTCCGAAGAGCTCCTTTGGATAAGCCGGTCATCTCACTGACCTGGTGGGGAAGAGGCTACCTGGGCTGAAATCACGTTCAGCTAATGAGATTCTCTCTACTAGCACTTTGACGTGGGGAGGGACAAAAGTGGTGGGGAGGATTGGCCCATTTGCTTCAGTGATGATTCAGAGCTTAACTGTTGAGCTCCTGCATTGGTTTGCTAGGGCTGCCATAACAAAATAGCATGCAATGAGTGGCTTAAACAATAGACATTTATCTTCTCACAGTTCTGGAGGTTAGAAGTCCATAACACTGTGCTGGCAGATTCGGTTTGCTCTGAGGCCTCTCTCCCAGGCTTCCAGATGGCCACCTTCTTGTCCTGTCCTTACATGGTCTGTCTTTCTGTGCAAGTGCATCCCTGGTGTCTTTCTGTGTGTACGAATCACCTCTTATTATAAGGATACCAGTCAGATTGGATTAGAGTCTCCCCAATGTGTTCATTTTAACTTCATCACCTCTTTAAAAACTGAAATACAGTCACATTCTAAGGTGCTGGGCATTATGAGTTTTGGGAGGGGGGACACAGTTTATCCCATAACATCTCTCATTTCTTGTTTGCTACTAGAGAGCTCCTTCAACATTCTCTTAAATTCTGTGAGCGCCCCCACCCTTGCAATATATTCTTATTTAAGTTATCCAAAGTCAGTTTTTATTTGCTGCTAACTTACACCCAGTGTAGTGTGGACTGACAGGCTTATCTAAACCATGGGCTTATCTAAACCCTGACATAGTAGAGCAGTTTGACATAGAAAGATTCGGTCTTTAAGAACATTTTCTTCTTGTCTAAAGTTTGTTGAATTAATATTTCCCTTTGATGGCAGCTGGTGAGAGAGACACTGATGAGACTGGAAAGATTGGGATGAACTGATGAGAGACTTGGGCCTGAAATTACCAACAAAATTTAATTCTTCAGAACTTCCACTTATGGATTAATTTTGTCACTTTCCTGTATAAGTGATGAAAGCTTGAATGACATTTTACATGTTTCACAATAGACACGACTCTTTCTCTGAGGCAACAGGGAAGGGAAGATGAAAAGAGAGCTTGTGAAACAGAGAGATGCTGGGAGCGCTCATTCCACATGATCTTTGTCTTAGCAGAATGAGGATGGCACCTGTGAACTCCACTCATGGTCTTTAGGTACCTCACATGCTCATTTCATTGAGGGATTGAAGTCATCCACAGGGTGTGGTGATAAGGGATGAGGAACTTTGCAGTGAGTCCTGGGGGATAGGGACGTGCCGTGCATGAGCCGTGAACTAGAGATGAGCAAGTTTTGGTCATCACACAGCTGAGGACGAAGAGAACAGATTCATGGGGAAGCTGCCTATTTTCAAGACATTAGCCAGCAAACTTGGTGGCTTTTTAGTTTATTTAAAAATTAAAAAAAGTGTTTATTGATTTTAGAGAGGAAAGAAGGGAGAGAAAGAGAAACCTTGATGTGAGAGAGAAACAACAATTGGTTGTCTTCTATACATGCCCTGATCAGGGATCGAACCCACAACTTTCTGGTCAAGGGGATGACACTCCAACCAACTGAGGCTCACTGGCAAGGCTGTAACCTTTTAATAGCAGAAGGAACATGGATTCTTTTCAAGGATTGGAAATAGTGCATTAAGCACACAGAAAACCAAGAAAGGCAGTTAAAGGGTAACAGATGGGATACTGGGCACACACCTGAAATGACCAACCAATGGGTACAGCTGAAAAGGGAAGCAAGAGAAACCAGGCTGATAGAATTGGCCAACTGGGTCTTCATGAGCACAGCGCAGACAGCTAATTTAGCAGGGATAAATTAGGCTCAGATCAGCAGTCTGTTGGAGTGGGGGGCGGAATTCAAATGGTGTTGAGATGTGAGGAGACACCAAGTGAAGGTCCCTGTTGCTGGCAGAGTGGAGGAGCAGAAACCCCAGGACACACAACTAACACCCTAGAACACTCTTTACAAATGCATTGTATGTCTCTTTCTTCTTTCTATGTGAACACCTTTGGCAATTAATTGACCGAACAATAAAATAAGGCCTATCAGTTTCATTCTGTTTATAATTGATATTATAAGCCCAGCTCATCATTAATACTGTTTTCATTTGAATTCACAGACTAAAAAAACCTCCTTACAAGCGTTTTCTTCATAAAGTCACTTTAGGACCAATCTCTGTTAGATTTCATGTAATATCATTTGAAAAAACTAAAGACCTCAGTGACACTATATCTTCTATTCATAGCTCTACTAAACTAGTTCCTTCCTTCCTTCCTTCCTTCCTTCCTTCCTTCCTTCCTTCCTTCCTTCCTTCCTTCCTTCCTTTTTTGATTTTAGAGGGAGGGGAAGGGAGGAAGAGAGGGAGAGAAACATCAGTGTGAGAGAGAAACATCCATCAATTGTCTTTCAAATGTGCCCCAACCTGGGACCTAACCTGCAACCCAGGCAAGTGCCCTCACCAGGAATTGAACTAGTGACCTTTTATTTTGTGAGATGATGCCCAACCAACTGAGCCACATGGGCCAGGGATAAACTAAAATTTCTAGATTAACAAATATTACCAGACCCACACTGCCTCATTGGCTTGAAAATAAATATGTAAACAAAGAAATAAATGTGAACGGGTTCACTTTGATCCATCCAGTCATACCTGAATAAGGATGTCTGTGACAACCAAACTTCATCCTAGCTCACAGGAGACACACTGAGGGTGATGTCCCCACATGAACTTCGTCAAAAGTAGAGGTTGCCTAGTCTGTGCATGAAAGATGCAGTAGCCCATGCTGGAAAACAGGGTGGGGAAGCAGAATTACTTCGGGGGTGCAATGAGTACCCCCGAGCCTTCTGTCCTATCCTTTCATAAAGAGCTATTTCTTTTCCCTTGAGGAACATTCATGTATAAGTTCTTTAAAGGGCAGCACTAGTGTGTTTCCTAGTTCTTCGTTATTGCAGAGCAGCATAAGAGTTTTGTCTCACTTACTCTAACTGCCCTGAATTTCAGTGGCTCAGGCTGTAGATGTTTGGACAAAGATGTGGTTGGCAAATGATTGTCACTAAAATCTCTAATACTTCCAGTCCTAATGTCACATGTAATCATCAAACCTCCAACTGGAGGTAAGCCGTTACTGTAAACTGGAGTGAATGAGTGCAAGCATGAGCTCATTCAACCTTCTCTGTGGCTGTTTTCAAAGTGGAGATAATAAGCGCACTAGTGCCACAAGGTTCTACTTTTTGTACCCTGAAGGACTGTCTCTCTGGAACTACCGGTGTTGGTGACAGAGGGCAGGCCTCCGAAGGGCAGGCGACATCATGAGCAGTAATTACCTGGGCATGTAAAGGACTCTCTTGGCCACCACGAAGCCCACCCTGAAGAAGAGATTGCTGGCTGGAATGAACGGGAAAACCAGGAACAACAAGCCCACTAGAACTTCCTTGTGCTCCAGTCTCTGAAACACACAACAGGGGAGGACAAATTAGTTTGGGGTTAATTCCACTTCACTCAGCAGCATTTAACCAGCTCTTTCATTTTCAAGTTCTCATTGAAGGAATGAATAAATGAGACCAATGAAAACCTTTTGATCCATGTGCTGAATTCATCAGAGAAAGCCCTCAGGCTAATAATACCTTCCCATGTCAAAATATTCACACGCACCCAGGCACACCTTTGCTACCCAGAAACATCTGCTGTTTGCATAATATGATCAGGGGCCAGTACTCCTTGTTCTGGGCTGGCTCTACAGCAACCCTTCTTGTTAGTTCCGTCCTTTTCAGAATCTCTGTCCTCTCCTCCCTCCTGGTCCCACCCTGCAATTCATGTCTAGGGAGCAAAGCAGCTGAGCCTGATCAAGTTCACCAAGATATCAAGAAGAGCTATTGTCCTCTCAGAAACAGAATGAACTCAAATAACAACTACCGCTACCAAAGCCCACCAGGAAAAGCAGAGCTTGGCATAAATGAAATTAAATGCAAATGGTAAAATCTGGTGCCAAGGAGGGAGATCGTTTAAGCTGAGGAGTTTTTAGCACCTCTCAGGTTTGGCCAGTAAGCTAGTATTGGTTCCATGAATTTTTTTGGAATCAAAATTATTACAAAGATTAATTAAACTAAGACAGTACCTTTCTCTTATATTGTATGTATTAATTTGTGAAGGTTTCCTGTCATATAGAAGTAACAAATAATTTATGTTTATTACTAATAATATACTGTAGTGGTCACTGTAAAAATAGTTTGTGTTTTCATGTGGAGATGAGGGTGGGAGGAAGCTCTCAGCCTCCTCCAGATGAGTGCTGTGCAGACTGAAAACTCACAACATCATGTGTCCATTGGGTTCTTCAAACTCCAAGCACACTCTTTATTCCCTTCCCAGCAATCATTTGGATTGAAACGACACATTTATCTGTGCCTTTACTCTCTGTCTTCCCCATTAGTCTGTAAGTGGGTCAGTTGTGCTCACTGGTGGAGAGTTTGTGCTTTGCTTAGTGCCTGGCACTTAGTGGGTTCTCTGAAATATTTGTTGAGTAATTCAGTAAGTACTGGGCCAGAGAGAAAACTAGGTGGGTGAAGCGGGGCGGGGAGGGAGGACATCCTGGTGTAGGTGTCTGGCTTTGAAAAGGGAGTAAGTGCTTATGAGGCAGAAAACATTGAAGGGTCAAGGTTAGGGGCTTTCCAGGCAGAGGGTACACAATGTGTAAGAAAGGTAAGTGTCCAAGGCCACACAATATATTTAAGAGCCATTCTGTATTTCTAGAATGTAAAGAGCAATGGAAGACTGGTAGGAAATAAGATGAGACATGGGCATGAGACACGTCTGGAGGGCTGGCCATGACCTGCCTTGGGTTGACCTTTATCTAGAGGCAACGGAGGGTGACTGAAAGGTCCCACATGCATGAAAGTACAGCCTCAGGTCAGTTGTTGATGTCCAGACTCAAGTCATGGCTCGGCCACTAACACCATCAGTCACCTTAGGCAGGCATGTTAGTCTTTCCACCTTCAAGATGCCTCCACTATAAAATGATACCAGAGAGGCGTAGCGCTCTGAGCTCAGCCCAGTGGGGTTGGGTTCCAAAGCTCCTTCTAGTTCTGAAAGTTGATGTTATTTGAATTATGTTGCCCTGTGACGTGAGGCCCCTGGGGGTGAGGGAGGAGGAAGTGGAGATGCCACAGTGTGAGCTTTGACATGTGGAGGCCACTGCTCCATGTTCCTGGTGGGGAGTGCTGATCCAGAAAAATGAGAAGCAGGCCCATGTTCCTCTTTATTTTCAAATATCTCACTGAAGACCAGCACAGACCATCTAATTTGCAGGAAGGTAATTTGGAAGACAATAATATTTACCAATGATTCCTCAGTCTAAACTTGAGCTGTCCATATTATTTGTCCTCCCTCCCCGCCAGTCAACTCAGACAGATTTCAAATATTTAACATATTTCTTTAAATCACAAGTAACTATGCTAAGCAGAAAGTTGGGAAGTTAGGCAGAAATTTTTCACTAGGACATGACTAAATTTCCCAGGACAAGAAAACTGTGGGGATCTTGGCAATCACAGATATGACAAAATTTGCTGAAATGAGCTTTTCAGCCTAATAGGTTTAGATGAAATTCAGAAAGTCTAAGGGACTAGAAAGAGGGACTTTAGGACATTTTCCAAAGGAAGTGCTTTAATTTTTAAAGAGCTTAATTTAATTATTAGAAAAAGAGCCAAATGGAAACTCTTCCTCCTACTTACAAAAGGAATAGAGATTAGAACTAAAGTACCTAATAAAGCAGCTACTAGCAGCATGCATATTTTACCCATGATCAACCATGGGACTTTAGGAAAATTGCATTTTTGTGTTTTAACTGGATGATCAGTCAAAAATAAAGGTGTTGCTACCTGACCTACCTGTCTCACAACAAACCTGTGAAAACAAGAGGGGAGATATTAATATATTTCCCGTGGCAGCTATCCCAGGGCTTGGAGGATACAGGGAAGTCTCCTTCTGAGTGCAAAGAGAAATTCTTTCTCTCAATACCCCTCTAAGAGTCTCCAAGGTGCCTGAATGCAAGCCCAGGTTGTCACTCAGCCAGCATCAGCACGGCCGCACATCTGCCCAAGCAGCTAACAGAAGAGCCAGTTTTTCTCAATGCTATAAAAGGCCACAGAGGAACCCCAGCTCTGGGGCAGAACTGTAATGGAAGCTCCTAACCAGGAGCTTTTTTACTCCGAGATCAGCTTCCGGAACATGCCGGAAACAAACGTGCACCCACAGATACAGGTGCCCAGAGAGATGCACACCATGAGGTGGGGCAAGAGAATCCGGGGGTGGTCTTAAGGTAAGAAAAGTTAATAGGTGACTCTGAGAAGCCAGATCACTTCTGCCGTATCTCTTAAGGATTTCGCTTTTGGCTTAGTCTCCAATTTAGGATTAAACTGCCACAACACCGTGCTGCAGTGGAGCAGGTCTCCCATGGCAGAGCGCAGGCCATACCTGTGTCTCAGATGCAGACATGGATGGATGATGCACTTAGCTTTTTCTTTCTTCTGAACGCAACAAGACGCAGCTGAGCTGGCACAGAAAGTGGTTGTTTCAGGCCCCCACCAGCATGGCTGCCAGACCACACTCGACTCGGCTCAAGTTGGGATTCGCTTCATGAATTTCATAAGCTTGAAAATTCACTGGTGAAATTTAATGAAGAAACTAAATAGCTGGGAGACAAAAGTAGGTTTATACACCCCATTCTTCTCCCAGCCCCTTCAAGACTCGTTATGCTAAGGCCAAACTTCTTCCCCAAGCGGCACCTATGACAGACCAGTGAAGGCAGGTTCAAATCGATGTGCTCATAAAATTACATGACATAGTCTCTCGTTCTTCTACCACTTATTACTGGTTGTCACATAGGAAGTGGGGCCTCTGCACTGTAATCTGTGGTCAATAAGGAAAAGAAAACAAATATAATCTCTAGAGTTTCACCCACTTGGTGAAGATTCAAATATTTGAGAGCTGCGAGTCCTGAAGGCAGTCAAATGTTCATCATACTTGATCAAACAAATGTGATGAGAGACCTCTGGCTCACTTCATGACATATAACAGTAACAATAAATCCAGTAAGCTTCTATTTCAGCAGCTAAAAATAAAAGAAAAATTTACTTTGCATTGCAGCTTCTGGAAGAGCTCCTATTAATATAGATTTGACTCCTGCTATCTGGGCTGCACTTATGCAAAGCAAAATATCTTCTATGCTCTTTGGACAGAACCCAATTTCCAATTCTGAGACATATGGCGATAAAAGCATGATGGATTATTTTGCGTTTTAAGAGGTGTTTAAAAAGCTCCTTTCACAGATAACTCACTTAAAAGTGTAGTTCACTTCCCCCATAATTAAATGTAAATTCAAACAGCCTGCCTCTGTAATTTAAAAGGGCAATTGTAATTGACTAATAAAATGTAGCAATGGATAAAAAAAGAAGCCCAGTGTTTAAAAATGGCACCTGCTACTACCTGTGTTGCCATGAGCTCAGTAGTCATTCACATATACATTCATCACCACGTGGAAGATGCGTCCATGTAGGGGCTGTGTTCCGTCGTATGCTATCAGCGTAAGTCTTTAAAGTGTACCCAAGAAAGAGGAAATTCTAAAGTTTATAAATGATCCATATGAGGCTTAAAAATGTGATAAAGACACGGTAAGAACTCAAGCCAATGATCACTAATTGGGAGTTATTTTTTCCTAGAAAATTCCTTTAAGATGATGGAAACAAATGTATTTGGCTAAAAGCAAAGAGTAAAACTGATTTGCTAGCAACTGATTTGGCATTAAATTATTACCAAAAAAGGACCTTGTTAAATAAGGTCCTATGTGTGTCTATAGGTAATATCTGCATGTAGACGATTATAATCTATCTGCCAAAGTTATTAACGCTAAAGGGACTGTGATAGATTTGAGAATGACTAGAATTTTCTAATGATCTCCGGAAGGCTGACATTAAAATTATTCTCTCATTGGGTCACTTTTTTTATACAAATTACCAGAGTCCTGTTGTTGGAAATTAACCTAGGACATTTTGGCTGCTTAAAGAGCGCCAGGTTCTTTGTAAACACTGGTTGTCCTTGGCGTTTAGAACCAGATGGGCTGTAACATTGACAGCAGGTCTTGGATAAAATGCAGCCGGAAGTACAAACGTTTATCAGCAAGCAAGTACAAAAACAGTGTTCGCCATCTGCTCTTGTAAGCTCAGGGAAGTCTCCACTCAGTCTCGTGGCTCTCCTACCTCATCTTGCAGGGAAAGCTCTCTGCAATGGGAGGATAATCTGATGAGGCAGAGCAGCCCACCCTTTAGTGAGGCCCAGAGCCTTTGTGGAGGGCAGAGACATGGGAACGAGCGGAGCCTGGGTTCTAGCTCTGAAGGCTGCTGGGATTACCAGTCTCAGACCTTTTTCATTAAAAAATGATGGTGTCTGTACACTCTAGTCAATTGTCTTGGCCACCACTCATTTCACCAGTATAAAATTATTTTCTAACAACTTTGTACGGAAGAATAAATATCTGGCATGGGTGTTGGAAAAACATGTGGCGTCCCCTCAAAAGTATGGACTCCTGAGTGTAGATAGTACTTCGTATGCTAACTACCTACCTCTAACACGAACATTAAAGTTAACCTCACAATGCAGGCAACACAATGTTGGCATGGATGCATTTTTAAAGGAGTTTGTCACACAGACAACATAGTACCTCATTCTGTGTTTTTGTTGTTCCCTTTGTACTTGCTTGCCTCTTTTTAAATCAATAGTGAACCAGGCAAACAGATGACTTTCCTCCCAAGACATTTTACAGTTATTGTTACACTTACTGTCAACTGGTTAGAAATGCTCTATCACTTAAAAAAAAGGTTCCAAAGGAATTCTTATTGAGCTGGTGTTGTTAAAGGGTAACTCCATGGATCAATGAACAACAATGAAAATAATAAAGGATAACTCTGTGAAGATTTGTTTTGTTCTCGTTACCCTTGAAGGTAAGGATAAGACAAGTTAGAAAAATTTTAAATAGTACCCTGAAGGGGCCATGAATGGTCTGGACAATTTACCCACCTACTTGTATCTGTCTAAATCAACACTTCTCACATGCTTTGAAATGCATTTGATGACAGAATTCCTGCTTTGAGTCAATGCTCTTAATATCCTGTAATATCCTATAATGCTAGCATACACTTTGAGAATAGCTGGTAATGAACTATCCCAGGTAGAATGAGTTGAAAAGAAAAGTTTCCACTCAGGAAGAGGTTTCCACATAAAGCCTTTTTCAAGGAACCATCTGAGTATCTGACACACCTTTCTTGTATCTGAAATACATCACTCCTGCAATTTTTTAATAGTTTATTTTTTATTGTATTGTATTTTTTCATTACCATTTATTGCCCTTATACTCTCCTCCACCTCTAACGACAGCACTTCCCCACAGAATCATCATGCTGTGGTCCATGTCCATGAGTTCTTTTCCTTCTTGCTCCCTCCTTCACCCCCTCTCCCTCCCCATCCCCCCTCCCAGAGCTGTCTGATGGCTTCTTGCAGTTTTTAAACCCATTTCCTGCTCTTCTGTCCTCAGTGGAGGTGAAAGCAGCAGTCATAATTTTCATGGTAAAAAAATCATTAGTCATTTAGAGAAACATTACAACATCCATTGACTACCTTGGCTGCAATAGTAGTGAGTCCAGTTTATTAAATAAAGCTTAGGTTTTAATCTCTAACAAGGAATAATCAACTTCATAACTCTACTTGGAATGCCATGGCACTCAGTGACTACTATAGAGCCACAGGGGGGTTAGGTTCTAAAATTGGGGTATAAAGCAAAAATCATCCGTAGTCAAGATTACTTTTAAAAATCCTTTAGAAGAGGTCCATGTTGGAGAATGATGTACCATATCTTAAGAAGCTGAACTTCTTAATGGCTAGTTCTCTGATTGAGCATGAAAGTAAGATTCATATGAAGATGTCATGTCACATGAAAAATGCCTATCTTTAAACACTAGAATCCCATTTACCACAGCAAGATCCTCTTACTGTGCAGGCTCACAGGAACTGAGACTGCCTGAGTGAAGGACAAATGAATGCACCCCCTCAACTTCCGCTCTCTCCCAGAACTATGCTTCTTGAAGGCAGTAGCCACAAATTTACCTGCACTACTTAAGGTGCTACTCTCTCTTCTCTCTTTTTGTTTTCTTGGTTGTTTCTTAAAATTTTTGCTGATCCAGCATAATGGATCTGTTTGAATATATCTAGGCAATATAATTTTAGTCAAATTGAAAAGATAAATATATAAATACATCTATACAGATTTATAAATAAATACATGCATGTAAATGCATACATACTTATTTTTTAAATTTGACTATATGTATATAGTTCCAGGCAGGGGAAATTTGCTCAGTTTTGTTTTATTTTATTTCCATGAAACTTGTTTCATTTCACTTCAATAAACATTAACAAATACCCACCTAATGCAAAGAGTTAAGGGACTGTTAGGCAAAAAGATGAATACAACATTACTCTGCTCACAGAGACTTTAAAATTGATGTAGGTAACAGCAAATAACGCTACACTCCAAGTAAGGCTATGTTAAATATAATTGGCTTAATTATATTTAAGACAAAATTGGCTAAATCATCTTAAAAGTCCTTTCCCACCCTCAACAATGGTTCCATCAGTCATGCAGGACCACTCATCATTCTTTCAGTCAAAAAATGTAAATGCAGCACCTCACACATACCAGACACTCTTCTAGGCTCTCTGAGACACAGCAGTGAGGTACACAGAGAAAAATTCCCTTCGTCTATGGAGCCAACATTCTAACTGGGAGCGGGAGTGTGGTTTCAAGAGACATGACAGACAAATAAGTAAATTATGTAGCATATAAAAAGTACGGTAAGTATTATGGGGGGGGAGTGGGAAGCAGGACAAAAGGTACCTGGAATGCAGGACTTCAGGGCAGGTGGGGATTGGTTGCAATTCTACGCAGGGTGCTCAGGGAAGGCCTCATTGGGAAGGAGACAATTCAGCAGGAACTTGAAAGAGGAACTGTGGGGGGACTGTTCCGGGCAGAGGGACCAGACAAAGGCAGTGAGGAGGACAGTGTAGCTGTGCTAAGTAAGCAGAGATGATCTGAGGGCAATGGTAGGAGACGTAATGGGATGGGGCGGTTGGGCTCGGCCAGGTCAGAGCTTGTTTGCTTTTGTAAGGTTTTGCTCAGAGTAAGACGGGAAGCTGTGGGAGGTTTTGAGGAAGGGGGTGACATGATCTGATGTGTTATTTTGGCCACTTTACTAAGAACAGACTGGGAGAGAATGCAAGGGTAGAAGCAAGGCGATGTTAGTGGAGAGCATGGGGACTTGGACCAGTGTGGTAGTGAGAACTGACCAGATCTGGAATATATGCATATTTTCACGGTGGGAAAGACAATATTTAGTGGTGGATTGGGGATCCATTGAGAGAAAGAGGGCTGTCAAACACTGTGGTCTGATCAGCTGGTAGTATGGCTTCCCTGTCACCGAGAAAGAGAAGACTGTGGCCGGGGGTCAGACTGTGACGGAAGAAAAGGGGGCACAGCTTTGATGACTGGGATGTGTCTGATGTTCGAGTGGAGATTCATTTCCATCGCACCTCCATTTCTACATACCCAGGTCCCCGACATACACTAATTCTTAAAACAATTCAGAAAGAAACATAGGAGACCATGTACTTATCACATTTTTCAAGTGTGAACACTTACTTATAAAAATTATATAATTGCAAATTTGGAAAAATAGAGCACCAACCCCAATTTTTTTCACCTATAGATTAGGCAACCACACTGGACCATGATTTCTGGAGACTTGCTGTTGGCAGTGCTTTCTCCCCCAGGAGGCTGCACCCAGCACGTTTGCCTCACCCTGGGAGGCACGTTAGGCAGCGTCTTCAGGACTACATCACAACACTGTCAGAACTTGGCGATTAGTCACGTCAGCCTCCAGTGCATTAAAAAGTGCCCAGCAGGCTTTCTGTGTCATGCGCTTGCTTTAGCTTCTTTTATCCCTAATTATACCTCCCATGATTTCTTCTTAGGATAGAAAAGGATGTGTTCCTTGAAATGGAATTTTATATCCCGAACAGAAATAAGAAAGACAAAATGGCTCCAGATTATAAAAATGACTTTTATAACAGGTTCAAATATTCAGAAGTATGGCAAGACTAATTGGTAATGAGTTCCTGTTATAAGATTTTGGAGCATTAAGAAAAATAACTTAGGCTTAAAAGCTGACTTTACCATTTCAAAAAGAGTGATATTTTTGGCATGCTGAGATAATAATACACATTACAAAATCTTGGTGAGAACCAAAAGAGTAAAAATTAAAAAAAAAGTTAGATTAAGAAAAAGAGAAAAAACTGTTGGTGTTCTCTGCTCTTCCCATAACATAGTGATTTTTAATATTTCCACCCAAACTTCAGGGGTTCTTTAAGGAATAAGAATAAATATGAGAGAAACTAGGAAGTCATTTCGTTATTAAATACTTTGATTTGTGAAAATACATTTTTCTTGTGAAGACCAATAAAAAGAGCAAAATCAATAAACGCTGTGGGAAACTGCCAGACTCAGGCTGAAAGACAGGCAGACTCAGCGCTCCAGGTGCAGTGGGCTGTTATGTTACGCCCCGTCTGTGGAAGAAGGATTTGTGTAAAATTCAGCACAGAACAAGGAGAATGGCTTCACAGGTGACAGACTAATAATGGAAAAAAAGGAATACCTTGAGGCAGACTTTGTTCAAGGGCCTCAACTTTAGGTAGTCACAATAAACAGTTGCATTGTTGGTGTCCATTCTGTTCCAATTACTGCCCTAGAGAGGGCTGGAGAAATCCAGCAATGGCAGAAAGGGGTTTTATGAACAATGATGATAGAAAGGGATTCATTTCTCATTTCCTGCCATTTTTTGTTAAATTACCAAACTCCTTTAAAAATGCCTCTAAGTTTTTCTTCTGTAGTTTGCATGCTTAGGTGATAACTGAAATACTCATTTACAAATAAGTCACTGAATTTTCCCATTCTTTGCTCCCTTGATAAACATTCACTTTTTGGATACATATTCATTTTTAAACTAATGGAATAGTTTTATGTTATGAGTCTGTCCTTCTGTTGCATTTGAATACACTGACCTCTCGAGCTCTGTTTAAGCATTAAAAACCTGAAAGTATGCTACTATCCTTAGCTTTATGACAAGAATTTAAGCTCCCTGTCACCTGAGGTGGAGGATGAAGGAGGTGGAGAGAGGGAGGATTACTTTTCATGAGCAGCGGTAGCATCAGACACAGATTCTGATCAAGGAAACGTGCCTGGACCTTGACATACAGAGACTCAAAAAAGGCAGTCAACTTTTTTTTTTTTTTTTAAAAATCTGTTTGTCTCTACAAAATAGAGACAGGAGCCTTATTGTGCCCCTGGATTTAAGCTGAGACAGTTACATGAAGAGGTGGTGATGATGACGACAATGAAGACTATAAAGACAGTTGACAGGTTCTCAACGCTTCCCACCTGCCAGCCACGGTGCAAAGTGTCCTGTGCGGCTCCCCGTGGTTCAGCCTCCGGTGACCCTGCACTATGGGTAGGAGCAAGGCTGAATGTGGTGACTCCCAGCGGGTCGGCGGCAGAGCCTGGCCTCCGCCTCAGCTCAGGGCTGATCACTCCGCTGCACAGCCTCCGGTCCTCCAGCCTCCGGACTCTTGATGTGGAACTTCGGGCAGTGCCCCTCCCCGCGCACAGAGGGCTGCCTCGGACATGGGTTGGCGATTGACTCCTGGTCTCGTCAGAGAATCAGTGGGTGTGAAATCCAAGGTATCATTCCGGGGATCTGACAGGGCATATCAGTCATAATAAAATTAATTTACTGAAAAACGAGAAGGGACTTGAGCCAGCATTCATGCATTCCCTCATTTTATAGCCGAGGTAATGGGAACCCTCAGAGGTGAATTGACTTGCCCAAAGTTGAACATCCATTGGGATGGGAAGAATAGAAGAAACAGATCAGGTGAGCGGATGTGCAAAAAGAGGCGTGGAAGAGGTACAGGGACCCAGGTGAACGGGTATTGGTTAAATCTTCTTCCCCAGATTAAAAAAAAAGTTCTCCTATGAGTTTATAGATTCTTTAAAATCTTCCATTTTTAAAAATTCCAATTTGTGTTTTTATTTTGCAGGTTTGAACTTTTATGCAAATAGTGTCACATTGTCATTTTTCCCCCATTCAGGATGTTTTTGTGATGTATACAGGTTGATATACTCAACAGCTGTAAGGCATTCATGTATTCTATATCTTTTGTCTGCCTTGGATTAACAACCCATGAAACACACAAAAATGTATTTTTAAGAATGCCGTCTGGAGTCAAGTTAGGCTGTGTAACCGTTTGTGATTCATACAAATTCTCCCTGCTTTGGTCACCGCCATGCTTTGTCTGCCCCACTCCTACCGCCTGACACTTCCAGTTCCAGAATTCTGTCCCCTTCCTTCTCCACCATCTTCTCCCACGTACTCCGCTAACCCCGGCCCTAGATCCGGACATCGCCCGGCCCCTCTCCTCCAACTTTCCACCCCAGGGGGACCTCAGGACCTGAACACCACCCACGGGGCCACTCAGAGCCCCTTGAGGAAACCCCCCCCTGGAAAGTGGTAGCATCAAGAAATATTTGAATTGGATGAAAGAGAGATTTCTAGAACTTTCTTAGGAATACGCACTCCTTCAGAAAAAAGTAACAGAGGAAACAGAAGAAACAATGAAATTCCACTAAGTATTCAAATGTAGTGTTTAGAAAGAGAACGAGATTGATTTACACGTTTTGTTCCCAGGAAGGTTGAAGGGGAAAAACTGCTCAACAGTCCTGAAGTCGAAGGCTGCAGCACAGACTCTGAGATGACATATATAGTATATGATCCGACAAATCACTTAAAAAAAGAGACGAAGATTAGGAGGAAAAACATGTGTCTCGTGGGGCAGAGTTATTGACTGTTTGGAGCCAGGGAGCATATTTTTTGTGTGAAGGCAATTTCCTAGGATTTTCACCCTGGCAATGAATCACTCTGCAGAGAACTGTAATGGGCCATGGGTGGGAGGGAAGATGATGATGAATGTGCCCAGAAGCCTTCAGATGACTAAGGAGAATTTGCAGAAAAGGTAGCTGACGCTTTCCCAAGCTCTGCCTCTGAGCTTCCCTCAGCACAGGGTGGGGGACAGCCTGGTTTGTCCCCAGCGTGCAGGCCCTCAGGCTGGATTTCCTCCTGCGCACCTTCTCACCCAATTCCTCACATTCGTCCAACAAGTGTCTTTCTGTGGTTCTTGGGCAATCCCCCCTCCCACTTTTCTTCTGCCTCAGTTCCATCCTCCCCTCACTTATAAAGCAGCTGAAACAGGAGTCACAGTCACCACCCAGGAGGGTAATTAATGTTAATTGAGCTCCAAGGGTCTGTCTCTGAAGACTTCAAAGAGCTGCTCTGCTAAGACAGCCTGGGAGTCTCCTTATTGCTGATTTGAAAAGTATCTCAATTTTATTATTATTTTTTTCTATTTTAAATCAAAAAGGTATTCTGCAGGCGAAAGGTTTCCAATTGCAACACTTACTGAGAGTCATTTATTCATTCTTCCATTTATTCAACTAACATATACTGAGTCCCTACTAAGTGTTGTCATTGTGTCAGGCAGAAGTGCAAAACAAACAAACCAACCAACCAACCGACAGTCAAGGCCAGGTTCCCTGGTTAGGAAGTTTGCATTCAGGTGGAGGAGTCAGATATTGTTTAAGTTTACATATCTTATCACTCAATTCTTATCATTTGTGTGTGATAGATGGGAAGTGTAGAGCCTAAGGTGAGTGCAAGATGTAATGGCAGCATGAAGGAATCTTTATCCCTTTCAAAAAATAACCTTTTAGATGAGTGAAATCCTCGCTTCTTAGGCTTTTATTCATGGTCCCCATCTTTCTGACTCTGTCATTTCTCACTTCCGTATGTAAAAGCCCTGAGTAAACTGGCTTCCTAATTTTTTTCCAAACATGTTGCACACATTTCCAATTTCATACCTTTGCTCACTTCCTTTTCCTGACTGGGATGCTGTTTGTCTAGTCCAGTTTCCTATTTACTGTGCTGAATATATCTATGTCAGGACAATGGCTTGCCATATTGTATTGTATACCCATAATGTACCCACATCTTTCACTGAGTGAGATGGGATATAATGAGCAAATAATTATGGCATAGTAGTGTGGCAAACAGACTCCAATCTAAGGTGGTCCCATGATCCCTGCCTTCTGTTATTCATGTTTCTGAGTCATCCCTTCCATCTGAGATGAACTTGCTTCTAGCCTAGGCCATGGCAAAGGTGATGTAATCATTCCTGTGATTACAAGATGTTATATAAGTCTCCATCTTGCTAGTTGACTGATGCTAGAGACTTCTCCCTTGCAGACTTTGAAGAAGTAAGCTGTGTGTTGTGAGAGAGCCTTTGGAGAGGGCCACAGAGCAAGAATCTGTGGTCTGTAGTTCCTTCTGCAAGCAGCTGGGAGTGACTCCCAGTCACTAGATAAACAGAACCACAGAAATGGAGATCATATGGAGGGTTAGCAACAGGGGCGTGGGAGGAGGAGGGGGGGGAAGGTACAGAGAATGAGTAGCATAGATAGTGGGTAGAAAATAGACAGGGGGAGGGCAAGAATAGTATGGGAAATGTAGAAGCTAAAGAACTTATGACACAAGGACATGAACTAAAGGGGTGAATGTGGGTGGGAGAGGGTGTGCAGGGTGGGGGGAATGATGGGGGAGAAATGGGACAACTGTAATAGCATAATCAATAAAATATATTTAAAAAAAAAAAAAAAAAAGAAGCTAGGGACCTCAGCCTCACAGCTACATGATGAAGTCTGCCAAGAACTGAATGAGTTTGGAAGTGAATCCATTCCCAGTCAAG
Organism: Glossophaga mutica; assembly: GCA_039655065.1. NCBI lineage: Eukaryota > Metazoa > Chordata > Mammalia > Chiroptera > Phyllostomidae > Glossophaga > Glossophaga mutica. Next base: position 38,727,215 of record CM077304.1, on the reverse strand, counting down.
CCCTCAGATGAGAACCTAACCCTGACCAAGACCTTGACTGTAGCCTTATAAGGACCCAGCTAAGTCATACCTGGACTCCTCACCTACAGACATTGTGAGATAATAAATGTGGGGTTTTTTTTTTTTTTGCCTTGCTAAGTTTGTGGTAACTTGTCACACAGAAATAGATAATAGTGGCTTACATTCTATTGTTCCTTTCTTGTTGGGATGTGAGTGTTTTGAGGGAGAGAGAGAGAGATGCTTAAAAATCTTTGTTTTTTGGTTGTTGTTAGGTACCTGTGTTCTCTTTTGGTGAGTATGTTGTTCCCCAACATACTCACCAGCTGGGGTGTAAATGAGCGTGGACAATAATTGAAAGGAAGGCTGAGAACACACATCTTATCCCTCAGATAAATGCAGTTACATCCCAAGGTGAGGAAAGGCATCAGTACCACCCACCCACACTGCCCTTCATTTTCATCAAGTTGTCACTGCTGGTTACCTGCATTGGTCAGGCTGCAGACTTGTTCCCAGGTGGACCTGAGAATTTGGCTTGTTGTCCAGGTCCTAAGAACTATAGCCTATGATTTGTGCTGGTTATGAGGGGGTTGAGGTGGGAAAAGATGGACGGATACATGGATAGATTGGGACAGATGATCCCCTCTACAGAAAAGAAAAAGTCTTCAAATCAGTCTGCTGGGGAGGACTCCACTGCTTTATATTCATGCACAAGAGACATTTCATTGTTGTCATTAATAGGCAAGTCAGGTCCCTCATATCCTGAAACCCACCCAAGGTTTTCCATTTACAAGTATGACACATAACTGTAGAATAATTATAAGAATAACCCCAAATCTCAAGGCACCCTGTGAGAGTGTAATGAAAAACCATTATCAAATAAGTTACTCATAAATAAAATTCAGTGATGTTTCTTCTTGTGCAGGGAAACCACATTAGAAGACGTTGGGAATAGATAACTATAAAAATAGATCCAATGACTTTAATTCCCTTAAACAATCAAAATTAAACTGGCGGTTTTCCTGATTTATGTCTGTATTTATTACAAATCAACATACTCTGTCCAGCTTGAATCTACAAGAGTCATAAAGAAAAACCCAAATGCATTTTCAGTCTGTGGTCCTCCAGGGGTACAAACATTAACTACTCAGAGAAGAGGATGAAATAATCAGCCTTCATTGCTTAAATATCCTTTATCTCTGCCATACTTACATTCTAATGGAATGATTATCTTAATCACAATGTTGAGAGCAAATTAGTTCATTTAAAAATCACTTAAAAATCATTATTGATGAAGGATTTAGTTCAGTAATGAATTTCTAAGTTGCTCTCTACATCAGTTGAATGAAATCCAGTTCCGGTACGTGCAGGGTGTGAGTAGCAGGCGGAAATGATAGGAAGACACAGGAGGGACTGCATTCTGCGGTGTTCATGTTCTCACAGTAACGAGGGCTGCATTCCTCTGAGGTACGAACGGAGATATCTTTTTCTGGCAAATGATAAACTACCTCTCAAGCCAGAGCTTCTTAGGCTATGAAAATATAGAGAACTAGAATCAATCTCTAATTTCAGCTTGTAATTATTTCCACAGAATAACAAAACCTTAATTCTGAATCTGACTCTTCTCCTCAAGTCTGGACAAAACTTTAGCAAGTTCAAAATCTATGCCCTGTGTCATCTACCTACATGAATCCTCCAACCTGATGTTGAAGCAACCTGAAATATTCTGCAACTTGGAAAATTCAATTTTACTTCTCAAACGTATAGTTTGTGTTTGTTTTTAGTAAAGGTAAACATGTACAAGAGCAGATGTTCTGTACTGGCCCCTAGAGGGTAAGGTTTGGAGAAGGGGAAGATAACACACATGGTATTTCATTTTAATTGCGGTAAACATATTTCTCATATGCCTTACTCTGTAGCTTTTAAAAATGTAGTTTAAATGTAAGCAAAGAAATAAAATATTGAAAATAACTATGAGAGGATGTTCTACCAGCCCTTCACATCCCTGACTCATATTAAGGCGGGATAGCAGATAGCACATTGCATTTGGTAACGTGAGGAAGAGACAAAGATTGCAAATATAAGAATGCACCAAAATGAGGCATTAAGAGGTGGTTAGTATTAGTAAAAAAAGAAGGCATGTCTGTCTTGTAGGCCCTTCATTGACGAGAGCCTATTTTTTCCCATTAATCCTCACCCCCAACTCCTGCAAGCACACACACAAAAGCATCTAAGGAATCTGAGTTTTTTCTCCCTAGTCTTAACCCCCACCACTCTGACCTGGCTGCATCAAGAAGAAAACCAGACACAACTGCTTGACTGCCAACAGAGTCAGAGGCCAAGTGGAAGAAGCATGGCAGGAGAGGGGAGAGTAAAGGAGGCTTAAAGAGTTGGAGGCTTATTCTGTACACATGTACACACATACCAATTTCTCTGAGCTCATTTTATATTATATAGCTCTACCTCTGCCTCCTCAGTTCCAGCCAAGCCAGCCTCTTTGCTGGTCTGTGAACACTCTTGTACTTTTCTGCCCTAGGGCCTTGGCGCTCTGTCTGGAATGATTTTCCTCAAATAGCTACATGGCTCACTCCTTTATTTCCTTTGTCATTACTCAAGTATCTTATCTTTGAGGCCGTCTCTGACGTCTTTACAGCACTTATCCATACCTGACATACATTTACACATTATGTAAATAGATGTAAATTAATCTGTACATAAAGGAATGCATATGCAAATATGATAAATGCACTTAACATTAGTATTTATATACACAGATATTTATAATAATTTATTATTTCAAACATAGCTCAATAAGGGTTGTGCCTTTCTTTTGTTTACTGCTGTAGAGTCTCATCAACTGGAAAAATGTGTAGCTTGTTGTAAGTGCTCAGTACTGACCGAGGTAGAAAGGAAGAGTGACCCTAGAGAGAAAGGACTCCTTCTGATTATCAGGCAAGGTGGATTAGGTAAAGCCCTAGCCCAAGTGGCTCAGTGTGGTTGGGCGTTGTCTAGGGATTGATCCCTGGTTTGGGCACATGCCTAGGTTGCAGGTTCCGTTCCCTGTCCGGGCTCATGCAAAAGGCAACCAACTGATGATGTTTCTTGCTCACATTGATGTTTCTCTCCTTTTCTTCCCCTCAACCCCTGTCTCTTAAAAAAAAAGGAGGTTTAGGTACAACTGAGAGTCCACTCTAGGTGAAAATAAAAGAAGTACTTTATATCATCCTTCAAAGTGTATATCTCTGTGTGTATGCTTATTCATCTATAAATTTTTTTTCCAGTAAACAGCTCTACTTATATACTTTTTCAAAACTTAAGGACATAGCTGGGTTATAAAACCACTTCAAGGAAACTTTTACCAATATAATACATATGTTACTTGGAAAACAGTCTAGGTCAACAGAGTTGCAATTACTGTATTCCCAAATTTTGGAGACATGTCATCTATTGTTCATTTTTATTAGAGAAAAAATGCCTGTAAAGCAGTGTTTCTATTGTCATAAGTGTTTACCTTCACTGTAAATGAAGATTTACAGATCTGAGATGCCCCAGAGTCAGAGCCCTCCAGATCATGTCCTCAGCCACTAAACATCACACAGAACAAATAATTGTCTTTGCCTTGAGAGGTTGCTAATTAGCAGGAGAATATGACTTCTAAAAATCCCAGTGTAGAAACAGACTAGAAGAGAGAGGCTGGGGCAAAAAAAAACAACAACAACAAAAAAAAAACCATGAGACAGAACCCAAATCGCCCCCCCCTTTTTTTGTCTAAAAAACAATATATAGTGTAAGTGACCACAAGGGATTGCCAGATGGATTAGTTAATGTTTGCAAAGAATTTTCAAAATGAACACTATCACTGAAGGGCTAAATCTTTCTCTTAATGCAGCTGGAATGCTTTCTTGATTTTTCCATGCTGCCTTAGAAAGTCTTTAAAACAATTTCCACATGTAAAAAAAAAATGGCTAATGACCTTCCAAGGAGGAAGTTTCACTCATTCATCACTTTATCAAAAACACTCCAGGGAGAGACAAGGCTTGCTTGTGTGTGACGTTTATTGCTATTGCAAAAGTTCATATTTAACATACCTGACTGAGATGACAACCTGAGGGACTCAGCACTCTCCTTAATTAGTTGGGAGGGAGTCAAGAAAAACCCTTACTAATCCAGTGTTCCATTGCATTTGTTCCCACAGATCAATTATAATATAGCAGTCAGGCCACACCATGAGCTAAGGCCAGATTCTAATAATTCACATTCATCCCCAACATTTCATGATGCTGTTGAGTTTTTAAATAGGTGTATATAGTTTGGTTAAAAAGTATTTTAGCATCCAAAATCCAATTGAACAAAATGTAACAGCAGCTATCGGTCTGGAACACCCTTCCCAGGTCCTTCCACTTAATCTTTGCCCCTTTCCTCTTATCGGTTAGAAGTAGAAAATCATCAATAAAGATCAGGTTGAGGGAAAATGAGAAGGGTTATTCATTCCTCCTACTCTGAAGCCTCATTGGATAAATGGGCATATATGTCAGTAATGTTTTTCTATTCTTTCCTCTTTGAATGTTTTTTTTTTTGTAAAATGTTGAAGCACAAACGTTGAAGACTTGACTGTTGCTTTTCTCTTTTGGGCTTGAACCTTTGTTATCCTTGTATTTCTTGATAGTAAGGCTGATGCTATGTGCCTACCAACTTAGTGGCAACTCTTGGGATGACTGAACTTTGCAAGAAGATGGCACAGCTTTGTCACTCATCACACCCTCCACCTGCCTCTTAAAAACATATTTTAAAAAGTTTCAGTCTTTACCTCTTGAAATACTGAATCTAGGCCAGTAATCAGCAATGGCTGCTAAAATTATTAGGTTGAAAACTAATAGGGATGGATCAGGCTGACAACACCAGAACTAATTAAATTTGGCACTGTACAAGAGAAAACCAGACATTCTCCTGATGGAAATTAAAAAAAACAAAAACAAACAAACAAAAAAACCCCTACAACATATTCATGTCAAAAAAGGAATCAGAGGTTGATCTGAAGAAACCTCTAGGTCTATCTACCAGTTTACAGCAAATAAGGGAAATGAAAGTACAGATCAACTAATAACCCAGGTATATAATCAGCAAAATCAAGAATGTGCAAAACAAATGATCCAGTTTTGTCAATGGATGTATTGCAAAGGCAAAAGGAAGTAAGAGGGACTATAGGTTTAAGGTGATCTAAAAGATTTCTCAAGCAAATTAAATGTGGTGATTTTGTTTAGGTCCCTGTTTGAACCAAACAACTATTAAAAAACATTTGCAAAGTAGCTATTAGAGCAATTTAAATATTGATTGGATATTTGATGATATTAAGAAATGGCTCATTTTTTAAAAAGTGTAATAATTGTATTGAGGTTATGCTTTTTAAAAGGGTTATTTTGTCTTAGAAATACATACTAACACATATAGTATAATATGATGTCTGGAATTTGCTTCAAAATAATCTTGGGGGAGTGAGGGAGGATGGTGGAATACAGATGAAACATGGTTATACGTGTGTTGGTTGTTGAAGCTGGATGCTGGGTACATGGGTTCATTATGCTGTTCTCTACCTCTGAACAGATTAGATGTTTTCTGTAATAAACACTTAAAAAACAGGGTAAATGGAAAACAGAATTGCAACAGAAACATTTGCTTATTTTATATCTAGTTGTAGCTTGAAACATGGGATATTTATAGCTGTACAACATTATTAGTTTTGATTTTAAGCTCTCTTTTGGTCTTGCCATGTGTGTTGTCCTCAGCCACTTTTTGCATTTAAAATTTTTTTTGTCATATTGAAAAAAAGCAAATATAAAAAGTAGTATTTTTTAAAGTTACAATCTCAATTGAATTTTTAGATAGATATTTTAGATAATTTTTTTTTAAGATTTTTATTTATTTATCTTTAGAGGGGAAGGGTAGGAGAGAGGGAGAGAAATATCACTGTATGGTTGCCTCTTGTGTGTCCCATGCTGGGAACTGGCCTGCAACCCAGGCATGTGCCCTGACTGGGAATCGAACCGCGATCCTCTGGTTCTCAGGCCCGCGCTCAATCCACTGAGCTACACCAGCCAGTGCAGATAGATATTTTAAATAAAATATAAGCACCATGAGGTTTTAAACATCTGCTTCTGCAACAAAAAAAAGGATTTATTTGTTTTTAGAGAGAGGGGAAGAGAAGGAGAGAAACATCAATGTGTGGTTGCCTCTCACACGCCCCCTACTGGGCATCTGGCCCGCAACCCAGGCATGTGCCTTGACTGGGAATCAAATCTGTGACCCTTTGGTTCACAGGCCTGTGTTTAATCCGCTGAGATACACCAGCCAGGGCACAAACAGGATTTTAAAAGAAAAAAATAAAAATAGAACTAAAAGGGACTTCCTTAATACTATAGAGTCATGATTACCCCAAATGCTGTACCCTCATAAAATATATTCATTCCAAGTAGAAACTGATAGACACCTTTTACCTTTTCATTCATTTGTATTCAAGTCAATATTGCTAATAAACTGTTTTGATAGTACATGAAAAGCAGGCATAGAATTGCATTTTTTTAAACAGAGAGGAAGCCATTCAGAATCACCCTAAAACTAATTATACTTGGGAGGGAGGTGTCAGTACAACCATCTCTAATCAGAAACTAAAATATTTCTTTTTAGCTTGTTGACTGGTGCATTTCTTTTCTTTTTTTCAATAATTTTTTATTTTCAATTATAGTTGACATATAATATTAGCTTCAGGTGTTCACCCCAGTGATTAATGTTATATAACTTAACCAAATGGTCATCTTGATAAATTTTGTAACCACCTGAAACCATACATAGTTATTAGAGTATTATTGACTATATTCATTATGCTGTACTTTACCTCCCCATGACTATTCTATAACTACTAATTTGTACTTCTTAAACCCTTCATGTTTATCAGTCATTTCCCCAATCCCCCTCCCATGTGACAATTGTCAGTATGTTCTCTGTACCTATGATTCTGTTTATGTTCATCTTGTTCATTTATTTTGTTATTTTTTAGATTCAATATGTTGATAGATATATATTTATTGGCATTTTAGTGTTCATATTTTTTATCCTTTTTTCTTTTTTTTTGAACATGAGCCTTTAACATTTCATGTAATACTAGGTTAGTGGTGATGAACTCCTTTAACTTTTTCTTGTCTGAGTAGCTCTTTATCTGTCCTTCAATTCCAAATGATAGCTTTACTGGGTAGTGTAATCTTGGTTGTAGATCCTTGCTTTTCATCACTTTGAATACTTCTTGCCAATCCCTTCTGCCCTGTAATGATTCTGTTGAAAAATCAGCTGATGGTCTTATGGGAACTCCTTCACAGGTAACTAAGTGCTTTTCTCTTGCTGTGTTTAAGATTCTCTCTTTATCTTTAATGTTTGGCATTTTAATTATGACGTGTCTTGATGTGGGCCTCTTTGGGTTCATCTTGTTCGTGACTTTTGTGCTTTCTGGTCTTGTATGTCTATTTATTTCACCAGGTTAGGAAAGTTTTCTGTCGTTATTTTTCAAATAGGTTTCCAAATTCTGGCCATCTCTCTTCTTCTCTGGTACCCCCATGATGAAAATGTTGGTGCACTTAAAGTTGCCTGAGAGGCTCCTTAAACTATCCTCATATTTTTGGATTCTTTTTTTCTTTCTGTTGTTCTGAATGTCTTTTTCCTTCTTTAATTCATCTACTCTACTGTTGATTGCCTGTAAATTACTGTTCACTTCATTAATGTATCCTTCATTTCTGACTGGTTCTTTTTTATGGTTTCTATGTCCTTTTTTATGCTGTTGAAGTTCTCACTAAGTTCATCTACTCTTCCCCTAAGTTAATTTTGCATCCTTTTAACCAGTGCTTTAAAATCTGCACCTAGTAGATGGCTTGTCTCCATTTTGTTTAGTTCTTTTTCTGGAGTTTTGTTCTGTTCTTTCATTTGGGGCCTCTTTCTTTGTCGTCTCCTTTTGGCAGCCCCTCCTGCACTTGTTTCTATATGTATTAGGCAGATCTGCTCTGTCTCCCAGGCTATGCAGCATGGCCTAATGTAGTAGGTATCCTATAGGGTCCAGTGGAACAACCTCTCTGATCACCCAAGCTGGGCACTCTAATTGTGCCCCCTTGTGTAGGCTGTATACATCCCCCTCTTGTAGTTAAGCCTTGATAACTGTTGTTGCCTTGATGGGAGGAATTTACCCTCAGTCTAGTCTACTGCAAGGACTGGTTGGGACCACCACGGAGGATCAGCTGTTCAGGGGGCCCACCCCACAGAGTAGGACTTAGTTCAGCAGGACTCTAGTTCCCACTGAGTTTGTCCCTTAAGTGTGCTGCTTGTGGAGGTGGTTGAGTGGTGCTTCAGTGTCATCTGAAATTATCCAAAGTCAGCCACTGCCTGTGCTCTGCCTGGAGCCACCTGGCATGAGCTACAAAGCAATCTGCAGATGGCTGCTTCTTGTGCTGGGCTGAGTTGTCCAGGAGAAGTCAAGTTGTGAACCAAGTCCAGCTACCACTAATACTAAGCCTGGGGCCACTTAGTAAGTGGTACAAGGCATGCCAAGTCTAGATGTTGAAGTCTGAAGCATGAGCCAAGATATGTCATTTGTATGTAAAAGTCATTGAAAACAGCTCACGTGGGTCCACAAGTTGGGTGAGGCAGGGCCTCAGGGAATCGCCAGGGCAAAGTGAACAGTGATAGCCAGGTTAACAGAGACTCAAATATGCTATCTCTGTGGGTGGAGGGCTCAGAAAAGAAACAATGGCCTCTGTCAGCACTTTTTTTGTTAGAAACCTGCCTTTCCAGCCATTGTCCTGATACCAGACAATTCAGTTCCTCCCTGTATGTCCCTGGTGCCTTTGAATTGGTGCCTCAGAGCAACTTGGAACAATATAGATGGACGGTGAGGGCATTATACTAAATAAAATAAGTCAGAGGATAAAGGCAAATACTATATGATCTCACTTATATGTTGAAATGAAAAGGAACCCCTGAACTCCTAGAAAGAGAGAACAGATTGGTGGTTACTAAGGAATTGGGTGAAGGTGGTCAAAGGGTACAAACTCCCAATTTTTAAATGAATAATTTCTGGAACTGTAATGCGTAATGTGATAACTATTGTCAATAATACTCTCTTGTATGTTTGAAAGTTGCTAGAAGAACAAATCTTAGAAGTGCACAACATATGAAAAATATTGTAACTATGTGAATGATGGATATTAACTAAATTGATTACAGTAATCATTTTACAATATATAAATATGTCAAATTATTATGTTGTGTACCTTAAGCTAGTGTGATGTTATATGTCAATTATATCTCAATAGAATTGGGAAAAAACCTAAGTGTGAGGCCCTTTTGTAGGCAGATACCTATCAATCAGGCCCTGTCCCCACAACTGTCGCTCTTTCTATGCAGATGTTAGGTGACTACTTAGGAATATCTTAGGCTCCATCTTGATTTTAGAACCCTTCTTTAGGAACCCTCATGTGGTGCACCTTGCTTGGCCCTGCTCTGCATGGGATCATCCTCCTTTTGGTTCTTCTAAGGTCTCAGAAGTGTGGATACAGTGACTGACAGATGTTCCGGGTCCCATCTAGTAGGAGGTTTGCTTAGCAATTGCTTTCCAGTTCCTTTTAGCATCCTGTCCTTGGGCCCCACAAGTCTGGTTCTCCTGTGCTCCTCAACCCCTGGACATCTTGTGCTTGAAGGCTATGTTTCAGAGGGCTGTTATGGTTCTCAGAACTTCTCTTTCCCTTTTCCAAAAACCTCTATCCATCATATACCTTGGCTGTGTGGATCTGTCTTGTTCTAGAGCCAAGATACACTCAACATCCTTCTGGCCCTGGCCCCAGATCTAGCCTTTCTTCCACTCAGTCCCTGACATTAGGCAAAACACTTGTTTTGGCTCCTGGCAGGGGAAACCTGCAACTGTGAAAATTCTACAGACTTTTTTGTTATCCTTGGATTCATCTCTGCATCATGTGGTCTTTCTTCCTTGTCTTTCTTGCTGCTGCTATTCTTCAGCTGACTTTGACATGTTCTTTTCCTATGTCTTTCTTCCCACGTTTTTTCCCCCAAGTCCAGTGTCCACTGAGAGTCTTCATTTCCTGCCACCCACTCTCCCTTCCCTTTCTGTTTATCTCTCACAATACTTAATTGAGTGGTTTCAAGAATGATGTTCCTTCTTTCTATACTGAGGTTGGAGATCATGGTTTATTTCTCTTTCTATCCCCCCTGCACCTAGAAACAAGCTGAGATTTCAAATCTATGGCATTTACTTGTTCATAACTGCAGAGTGTGATGCCTGTTATGGTGGAAGAGTACAGGACACTATAGTGATGTGCTGTCCAATATCGTGATCTGACAATATGAGGGGATGTGGTCTTGCTTTGTTTTGTGGAGTATCTAGCACAGTAGGGATTTATAAATAATTGATAAAGATGAAGACAAACTATAAGAAAGAATGTACTTTTTAACTAAATAGATGTGTATGAATTATACAGAGAAAATTAGTAAGGAATGAAATTATAGAAGCAAATAATTTTGCTAGAAGTGATGTTAGAAGTCACCCAAGTAGTGACTCATAACCTGGTAGGAACCCTTCTAGAATTCTGATAAACAAATGCTATAGACAATTGAAATAAGACCCACTCAAGGCCATGGATCCCAAGTCAATTGTCCCTACCATGATGCTTGCTTAGAGTTAGAACTGCAATGGGATTTTCCAAACAGAGCTCCAGCTTACCAAGTATGGCAGTCTTTGAATACTTAGTTGTGTCCAGTAAATTCCAAAGACAAGATATATTTGATGTGAAAAAAATTCAAAAGTCCAACAAAATACAGAATGTACTCTCCTGAAACTTCGACTAGTATGTTTTCCAGGAGATGCATAATAGGAAAAATTGCCTCTAAAACCAGATGGATCCAAGGCGTTTGGATATTTTCAAATCACATTGGCATGGGAAATCAGCAGTAACAACCCAATACAACTTTATCTCGATTTTTCCCTGAGTAAATGAGCTAAGATTCTTTTTGTTATAAACAGAAACATGAGAGTGAGACCAAAATGGCTGTTTCTGCCAAAAGAATATTTTTCACTCTAGTTCTGCAACTGAGAGAGAAACTAATTGGAAAGAATAAAGAATAAGTGTTGAACACAAAAGGAAAGGATTTTAAAATTAGCATTTATTTCTTTTTTTCACTATGTAACACAATAAAATTTTCTATACCATCTATAACAAATACAAACTGCAGGTATAAAGGAGGAAAATAACTTTTAACATTTGCAAAAAAGTTTCTGGTTAGTATACCAGTTTAAGAATATGGATTTGGAGTCAGACTTCTGAGTTTCAAATAATGATTTATTTCACGCTGTGTGACCCTGTGCATTTGGCACTAGAGTTCTTAGAACCTCAGTTTTGTCTTCTGTAAAACTGAGATAATAATATTTATTTGATAGGAGGATGTGTAGATTAAATAAAAGAATCCATGTAAAGTGCTTAGTACTATATCTGGTATGTTAAGAAAGAATCGAGCAAGAGAATGCAAAGAAAAAGTAATTTCTCATCAGAGGCAGATAAGAAAGAATAGAACAACATATTTGCACATACAAGTAAAATAAGTACATAGGGACAAAAAGTTTTGAAGGGAAATTTCACATATTTCCAAAAGAAAGAGAAAAATGAAACTTAAGACAAGAGAGCAATGTGCCTTGGTGTGTTCCTCCTTGGGTCCAACTTCTTTGGGACTCTCTGAGCTTCCTGGACATCCTGGTAGTCTATTTCCTTTGCCAGACTGGGGAAGTTCTCCTTTATTATTTGTTCAAATAAGTTTTCCACTCGTTGCTGTTCTTCTTCCCCTTCTGGGACCCCTATAATTCGGATGTTGGGACGTTTAACGATGTCCCGGAGGTTCCTAAGCCTCTCCTCATTTTTTTGAATTCTTGTTTCTTCCTCGTTTTCTGTTTGGTTGTTAGTTTCTTCCTTCTGGTCCACTCTATTGATTTGAGTCCCAGTTTTCCTTCCATCTCTATCAGTTCCCCATGCATCTTCCTTCATTTCACGGATTGTAGCCTGCATTTTTTCATCTAGTTTGTGAGCAAAATCAACCAATTCTGTGAGCATTTTGATGACCAGTGCTTTGAACTGTGCATCTGATAGGTTGGCTATCTCTTCACTGCTTAGAGGAATTGGCTCTGGGGCTTTTGTTTGTTTTCCGGTTTGAGCCATTTTTGGTGGGTTTTTTTTGTTGTTGTTGTTTTGGTTTTAGTCTGGTTGCGGCTATTACGCAGTGAGGGGGTGGAGCCTTAGGTGTTCCTCAGGGCGGGGCAGCCCAGTCGCTGGGTTGTGACGCTATAGGTGGGGGCGGGGTCTGAGAAGGAGCAATGGCGCCTGCTCCGCTCTCTCCTGGACTCCTGCCCTTTCTGCTGCTTCCCCTTCACCTGGATTATCTGCGCATGCGCTCATGCTGTTACGTAGTGAAGAGTAATTACATTAGCCAAGATTCAAATGAAGCAGAGAATTCTAGAAGCAGCAAGGGATAAGGGGACAGTCACCTACAAAGGAGTTCCCATCAGACTGTCAGCTGATTTCTCAAAAGAGACCTTCCAGGCAAGAAGGAGCTGGAAAGAAATATTTGAAATCTTGAAAAGCAGGGACCTACATCCAAAATTGCTCTATCCAGCAAAGCTGTCATTTAGAATGGAAGGGAAGATAAAGTGCTTCTCAGATAAGGTCAAGTTCAAGGAGTTCATCATCACCAAGCCCTTATTATATGAAATGTTAAAGGGACTTATCTAAGAAAAAGAAGATAAAACTATAACAGTGAAAAGACAACAAACTCATAGCTATCAAGAACCACACCTAAAACAAAAGCAAACTAAGCAAACAGCTAGAACAGGAACAGAACCACAGAAATGGAGATCATATGGAGGGTTAGCAACAGGGGCATGGGAGGAGGAGGAGGGGAAAAGGTACAGAGAATGAGTAGCATAGATAATGGGAAAAAAAATAGACAGGGGGAGGGCAAGAATAGTATGGGAAATGTAGAAGCTAGAAAACTTATGACCCATGGACATGAACTAAAGGGGGGAATGTGGGTGGGAGAGGGTGGGTAGGGTGGAGGGGAATGATGGGGGAGAAATGGGACAACTGTAATAGCATAATCAATAAAATATATTAAAAAAAAAAAAAAGACAAGAGAGCAGAGTTCTCCACTTGCCTGAGTGGGTTTATTTTTTCTCTGTCCTTTCTTTTAGAGAAATTCAAATGCCAGATGGTAATGGAGCCGGTCACAAGTAGATGACACTTTTGTAGCTATTTGTCTACTTTCCAAAATATGCTTAAAATTCAAAAAATTTTTTTAAACATCTTTTTAGAACAAAAATTAAAATGTTACTGTTAAGCGAAGTAAGCCAGGCAGTGAAAGACAAATACCATATGATCTCACCTTTAACAGGAAGCTAATCAACAAAACAAACAAACAAGCATAATATAACCAAAGACACAGAAATTGAGAAAAGGCTGAAAGTCACCAGAGGGGAGAGGGGAGGAAATTTCAGGGGTAAAGGGGAAGGAATTACAGGAACAAGTATAAAGGACACATGGACAAAAACTATGGGGGGGTGGAAATGGGAGGGAGGAGGGGAGGGCTGAGGTGGTGGGTTTGGGTGAGAATAAAAGACAGAAAACTGTACAAGATCAACAATTAAAATAAAAATTAAAAAAAATGTTACTATTAAAAACTTTTAACAACCGAACTTTAACTCTTTATACCTTTATGTAAGGTAGCTTAATTATGGTTGCTATGATATTCTAATGATATCAGGTACATAAGCATAAGATATATTTAAAATATAAAATGCTTCACTATCATTATCTATATAAAGAAATGATATGGAGAAGGATAGATAATCCATAGTGTGAGGAAAAGTCCTCTTTTGTAGATGTGAGATTAAGCTGCTACAGGAAGAGTCAACAGGAGGATATGAACCAGAGGGAGGTAATTTTGATACTTTTGCAAAAAATGGGAAAGACCTCTTACTGGTACAATGGTCAATGATATCCTTTCCCCTCTTCAAATAAGCAAGTAGAACTTAGCTGATTTTTGTTTTTCTCATTTGTTTCCTTCATTTCCACTGAACAACATTCTTTAATCAAGCAGCTGCCACGCCGCCAAGTGGCTTCCAGCCTGAGCTGCTGCAAACACAGCCGCACCACCTTGCTGGGGGCCACACAACATAGTTAGGCCTTTTAGGACACAGCAGGTCCCTTGTAAGGCGTCTGGCTGCCCTGCTTCCCCTGCATGCCAACCAGCCTGCCGGCGGCTCCTCCTCCGCAGCCACCGGGACCTGCTCCTATTTCAGCGATGTCTCAGGAACATGTGACTGAGAAACCAAATGACGTGGATGTCCAGTGTGGGCCGCCGACCTGGACTTCCAATGCCCTTCGCAAAACCTACCTGAATCCTTCACAGACCATTTGTAGAGAAGAAAACATAAAAGTTAAACTTTTAACAGGATAAGAGGGGAAAGTGTTTACACAGAAACTAGTCTTTTTCTGATGATGGGAAAGGGAGGACGTAAGGATCGTTAAAATAAGACAGGTTTCCGTGAATTTAGAACACGATGAACACTGTTTTTTTCCCGTCTCACACATCAATACTGTCTCATGACCCTCTGTTCTAAGGCAGAAAGTGAAGGTCACTGACTAGGATCTTAGTGTCCCTGGTTTAACGCAGGCTGTAAACGGCAAGGACCACGTGTTTCCAACGTGGCGGGAAGGCAGTGCGGGGGTGGGGGGAGGGAACTGCAGGCTCGGAGCAGCGGGGGTGTAGGGGGGCAGTCAGGGACCGGCGATCTGGAGGCAGAACTCGAAGGTGCTGCTGGAGCTCGGCGTGCGCTCGGCCAGATGCTCTCTATCACTTCACAGAGCAGCCCTGTTGCAGCTGGCTCGTGTCCGGAAGGCCACTAGTGCGCAACAGAGCAGGGACTTCCCCTGGGACAACTCCCACGTGAGGGAGAATCCCGCCCATTACCCAGCCTGCTCAGCCACCCATCTTATGTCAGGTGGGACCACCGCCAGCACTGTTGCTTTTGTGTAAAGGCACTCAGTAAACACTCAGTTGTTCAAACAGATTAACATTTCAAGGAAAAGTTCAACTCCCAGGGCGGTCTCTGCTTTAATGAGACTTACTCTCTTTCCAACTCTATTTGCTCAGTTACCTAATGGATCCCCGCCAAATCCCCATGCGTAACTCATGCTGGCATGTGCTGAGCAGGATGTTTTCCTGATCCAGTCAGAGAAAACCGAAGACCCCTGGACGTGCTCCTTCCCCTGAGTGGCCTGAGGAGTGCTGCCATCCAAGTGTCATTGAGGTTCTTCCCAGCCCTTCTCGCACTTGCCCACGTCTCCCAGTTGTAAAGAAAGACACACGTCTCGCATACCCCGAATTGAACAAGGACCTGCTAGCCTGGAGGGCAAAATCCTCCCAGGGTGTCATGTGAACGTACAAAATATTGGTGCTGAATGACTGGTCAAAGTGGAGTAACAGGGACCAGATTTATCTTACAGCTGAAACAACTTCTCCTCCTGGCCCCCTCCTGCAAACCCAAGACACACGAAACAACAGTTTTCAAGACACTGGACATCAGGTAATGAAAGGTGGTGATGTCCGAGGGCTGGGAAACAAACAAGAGTTGCTAGGCTGTGGTGCAGGGAGGGGAAACTGAGGTGGACTCCCTGAGCTGGGGAGAAGAGGGCATCTGGAGTTTAGAGGGCAGGGTACCAGGGAGGAGAGAGCTTCATGGAAAGAGATCCTGGGAAATCTGCAGAGCACCCTGTTCAAGTATTCAGTAGAGCAAACTACCCAAGATTCAGTAGACTTGGGAAAGAACTATCAAAAGAATTAGAGGACACAGTGACTGGTCCTCATGTAGGACTGGGACCAATGCCTGTTTCCACCAGCCAGCCTGGAAAAAGTCATAATTTACGGGGTCTTGAGTAAAGTACTGAGGAAGGTCTGGCCTTGGTTAAGGAGAAATAATTAGCCTGTACCTGCCTAACGAATTATAAAATTAAAACTCAGAAGGACAAAATGGTTTCAAGTAAATTAACTGCATAGCAGAATAAGAAGAAAAGCAACAGGGATACAAAAACTTCCCTAACCCAACAAGGTACAGTCATCCTGTCTGGCCTCCAACCAGGATTATCAGGGGCACAAAGAGGTAGCAACACGCCACCCACAATGAGAACACTATTCAGTCGATGGAAACCAGCCCAGGACATACCCACATGTTAGAATCAGCAGAGGAGGATATTAGAACACTTGTTATTTATCAAAAACTTGTAAAGTTGCCAACGTCCCTAGGAACTTTATTTATAGTAGCTAAAGCTGGAACCAGGGCAGATGTCCATTAACAGGACTATGGATAAACAGAGCACTTAGTAATAAAAAAGAATGATTCTCCAAGAGCTGCAACAACACTAATGAACCTCAAAAACATTTTGCTGAGTGAAAAAAGTCAAATATAAAAAGTACCTACCACATAATGATTCCACTTCTTTGAAATTCTCAAATAGATGAAATTAATCTATGGTGATACAAATCAGATTAGTGGTTGCTTCTGAGATGGGGAAATCTCTGAGAAAGAAGACAGGAAATTTTTTGGTGATAAAATATTCTTTGTATTGATAGTTAGTGGAGTATGCACCATAAAAGTGAATCAAACTGTACAAATTCTGCGTTTCATGAAATAAGAATTCTTGTTAAATGTTTAATAATTTACTAGAAAAATAAGCACTTCATTTTTAAAAGAAAATCAAATAGCCATTAACAAACACAGGGAAGTATGCTTATTGTTATTATCATTCAAGAAAAAAACCCTCAGTGATGCGCCGACTGCTTTGTACCAACCAAACTGGTGTATTTTAAGTTTGACAGTATTTGCCACCATGAGATCACAGCTCTGCTGACGCTGTATAGATTGGTACAACTACTTTGAGAAACATTTTGGTTTCCTAGCAATGTTGAAGAGAAGCATTTCTTGGACTCTGGAATGCCACTCCTGGAATAAGAATATTTCTGAAAAAGGTCTTGTGCATCAGAGACCTGTAAATCTTATTTGTGATAGCATTATCTGTGATAACAAACCCCCCCCCCCCCGGAAACCTGAATGTTTAGTTACATGGTTATAAATAAATACACATATAGCCATACATTTGTCGAACACATTTACATGAAAGTAGAATTTAATGAGTTTCAGCTACATGAATAACACAAATGAATCACAGGGGTATAATGTTGAATAAGAAAAGCAAGTCTCCAAGAATACCTACAGTGTGATTCAATTTATATATATATTTCAAAACCATATAAAACTAAACTATGTGCTATTTAGAGTTACAAACACATGGTAATGCAATAAAAACAAGACAGAGAATAATTAACTCAATTCCAAATAATGGACCTTGAGAAGGGAAAAGAATTGGGGAAGAACACACAATACAAAGGTATTCACTGTATTGTCATTTTTTATACTTCATTCCACTAAAATCCTTTCTTGTCCACTTAATGTGTAACACCCAACTTACTAAAAAAGTGAACAAAAAAGAATAGAGACGAGTAAACCAAAGAAGTGAGGTAAAATGTTAAGTGTTATTTTTTATCATCAAATGACAACCTAAAAATCTTTATAAAACCGAATTGTACATCTGCCAAGTTCTTCGTGAGGAAATCTTTCATTTAGAATTATAAGGTCACGATGTAATAAAGGAAGAACTGAAAGACTGTGAGTGAATAATGGTGTTTATAAAACAATGACCCGGATAAATGTCAAAGTACTAGAAAAAGTATTATTTATCCCCAGCTCATAATTAATTGAATGCCCTGTGGAGGCAAGATGCTTTAGTTTAAAGGTTTTTTGTCATTTCTATAAAGATGTTCATTTGGTCTTCTATTTCACAATAGCCAATTACATACAAGCAAAATTCATCTTTGCATAATGTTTCAAAGTCATCAGAGGTATTCAGGAAATGACTTTCAGAATTAGGGTGGTGGTGTGAAAATAGCATATGAGGTGCACCCCTTTTTACAGACAGTTTTTTAGAGCAGTTTTAAGTCTACAGCAAAATTGAGCAGAAGGTACAGAGATTTCCCATATATCCCTTGCCCCCATACATGCTCAGCGTCCGGATTATTAACATTGCCCACCAGAGTAGTACATGTGTTACAGTTGATGAACCTACATTGACACCTCAATATCACTCAGAGTCCATACTTTATAAGGTCCCATTAAAAAAACCCTAATATTCAAATTCAAAATGTTATTCTGCTCCATCTTAATACTAATGATCCTCAGTGCAAGCATGTGTAAAATTGATGTTTGGAGAAGTGCATCTGAATCAGAGTAACAGGTTGCCTTTGGAGGGAGAGGAAGTCCATTCTGACCTTTAACTGTTTTCAAGGTCAAAAAGTCTCCATAGACAGATCTACCTAGACCCATCATGTCAGGATTTCATGGCCTGACTGAATTACCAAATATGGGCCCAGAAGGAAGAGAAAATGAGGGGTCTGATGCACCACACTCAAGAAAGGAAAGAACTTAACGCCCACTAACAGAAATTCACTTGGGGGAATGAAGATCCCTAAGCAACGGTTCCCAATCAACAGTAAGCAAAATAAATGGTCCAGGGACATCAGCAGCGAGAGACTACCAACTGCTATCCACAAGTTAAAGTAAAATTTTTGCTTCCTTGGCATGCAATTTATTTGGAAGAAGCTTTTAGTGCTAAGTGCTGAAAGATGCCAAGAAGCATTTGAGAATAATGATCCATTTTAGCATTGAGCCCAGTTCAAGCACCAAAGCAGTTTTCAGTAAGCTTTTAGATGAACTCATTGTGGTAATTTCTTTTCTACCACATACTCTGGGGTCTGGCTTAGAAAGAGTAACAACATTCTCCACTAATGGTTAGGAAATACTAATAATGATTTTAAAAAACAAAGACCTCTAAGGGAATAATTTTCTGGTAGTCTCTATAATTCTATGAGAATTCGGCTTGGAAAAAAATCAATTAACTTAAAGAATATTAAAGTCAGGAGAGCTTTGTAGGACAAAACCCTGTTCCCCAATGGCACTCCCCCAAGGAACACAGACCATAACTAAGGAAACTAACAACAACAGGCTAATACAAACAGCTTTTTAAAAACTCTACAGCAGTCCCCACTACTTTTGTCTCTCCTATCACAACATAAGGCCATCTGGCTACTCTTCCCAGTAGAATACGTCCTTTACTCCCCTCTGTCCGCAGAGCCTCAACCACACTCACTAAGTGTGCCTGCACTCCAGTAACACCAAAGAGCACTAAGTGTTAGCAGAACCTATTTTTATTTCACTGTTTTAAAAACGTATGTTGTGTAAATGATCTAAAAGCTTTAGATGCACGTGGAATTAAAAATCAGAAAGGGATATGAAGGAATCAGAAGTGTATTCAGTCTATGATCTTTAGTATAAACAAATATACAATTGTTTTAATAATAAAATGGTTTTACGATAATTACAATGGTTGGTTTAGTACCAGACATTGCTTGGAAGTTTCTGTTCCTCATGTTCCAGCATCATCACTTTCCTGACGTCACTGAGTCAAGTTGCGATGGTCTTACTGTAGCTGTCATCAGTGCAAAACCACAGTGCTTCTGCTGCCCAAGAAGAGGAAGAATTCTGCAATGATATGCAATTGAGCACATCAATAAACAAAGAAAATTCATGTGACAAAGAACTGGAGAAGTGTGGAGAAAAGAAGAGGAACTCATTAAAATTGGAAATAATCTTTAAAATAAAATGTTAAATTATATCTACTTTCATGAATTGTGCTCTGAGTCAAAAGTCATCTATTAATATTTAAATAATTGACATCTATTCATTCATTAGGTTTTAAAATTTCTTTAAAATTTTTTTTATTGTTGTTCAATTACAGTTGTCCTCCTCTTCCCCCCATTACTCTCCCTGCCCTGCCCCTCCACCCATATGAAGACATTTAAAATGATGGGGTGTGGAGATTTTAGAACATGGCTGTAGATTTTTCAATGCATCTTCCATTGAGGGGTGAGGTCTTTGTCTCCTTTCTTGAACCTCAGGGAATTGGTGGCTGCTTCAGCCGGTGTGGTGCAGCTGAGGTGATGCTCTAGGACTTCTGAGGTTGCGGCTTCCACCTCATTCACTGGGAACGTTTGCTCTTGGAGTCTTGAGCCTCCGTAAGAGAAGTCTGGCTATCCTATATGCAATGTCAGAGAGGTCACATGTCAGCTTCCCAGACCAGTTGAGCCTGTCCTTCAGGATTGTGGACCCTGTGCTGACCACCACAGTGAAGAAGCCCTCTTGGAAGTGTATCCTCCAGCCTGTCTCCCAGGCCCCCTCTAGCCATACAAGTCACTGCAACCGAGGCTCCAACAGACAATGGAGCAGAGGAGAGGAGCCTTCCCCACTGTGCCCTTTCTGAATTTCTAATCCACAGAACCCATGAGCATAATCAAATAATTGTTGTGTTACACCACAAAGTTCAGGGATAGCCTGTTATGTAGCAAACTGAAATGGGGGTATAGGTATCTATTACACCCCGCCCCCCCCAACTTCATTTGCAAATGATGGTTCCACTTTCTCCACGTCTGATTCACTTGGCTACTTCATCAAAGGCAGCCGCCAAATTAAGTTGAGCATGGCCTGGGATCAATCAGTAAGAAAGGTGTAAAAACTCAGAACTGATTTGTTGTTCGTTGTGATGACGTGGTCTGCTCAGAGCCCTACGTGTATTCATCACAAAACTCAGAAGTCCATCTTAGGATGGAGCAAGACTGGGAAATTTTTGCAGCGATTCTTACTTTGTGAGAAGAGAGAGCAGTGCAAGGTCTGAGAAATGAAACATTAAAATGACACTTAAAAGATTGGTTAACCATTCCAGCAGTGAAGGTCAGAATATTTATATGCTCTCTTAAGTCCCTTGAGTTTTAAATACCTTGTGGTTTTAATTTAGTGCCTAACATGAAACTTTTCTCTACTTCCACACCTGTCTTACTTAGCTGATTTACTTGCCCATGTGAAGGTAATTACAAGAAAGACTTTTAAGATCCACTGAAAACCTAAGCCATGTCTGATCCACAAAAGGTAGAAGATTTTGAGCAAAATCATCACAGTCACACCTAAGTTCCATGAGGGCAGAGTTTCGTTCTGTAGTTTGCTGTACCCTCAGCACCTAGAATAGTGCTTAGCATGTAGTAGGTGTTCAATAAATATTTATTGAGGAAATGATTAAACATGACAAACCCTGCAGGCTGGGCAACTGCAGAAAAGAAGAAGAGAAAAAAATGTCCATAAATTTTCTGAGTCAAAAACTGCCCCCACTGCATATTTTGGTTACTATTAAATGGAAGTGAACTCAATCACGAGAGTATCTGTTTATATATACACACACACATATACTAAATGTAACATATATAATATTCACATTATATTATATATCTGCTATATCAAATCTATAATGTAATATAAATCATGTTATAATTATATATTATACATGAACATATTGTATTTATTATATACAAATAAATATATTTATATGTAAAATGAAGATAATATTTCTTATGGAATTTATTGAGCTTTCTAATGTGAAAGGGAAAACCTGTGGGCATGAACTTGGTGTTTGGGGTAGGAAGGAGTGTACAACATGGAGTAATACAGTAATGCAGAAAAGAAAAAATCAATTGAAATTTTACCTGATTGCAGGATGGATCTGTATATCCTCAGTCCAATGTTTCTATAACATATTAAGAGTTTTCTCACTTAACACAGTCACTCAGTGGCAGATAAATCCAGGCAACTAAAGAAATGGTATTTAGTAAGAAAAGATTCTTTTCCTCACGTTGGGTGATTTGTTTCAGATTTGTTGGCAATTTGTTTCAGCTTTGTAACAATTCCTGTTACAACCCCAAATTCATGTGAAGTTATTTGTCACGACAGCTCTCAAAGTTGAACAACTACAAAATCTCCACCTACCTGATCCCAGCTTACAACATGTGGACCCACCATTATTTACAACGCCCAATATCAAATATTCGGCAGAGCCAAGCTGCCATTTAAATCCCGGTCCCTCTGACTGCAGTCAGGGTTCTGAAGTCATAGACTGTATGTCTGTATCTTACAGGTTTTATTAAGTTTATCTAACTCATGTCCTACCCTGAAAGTACAAGCATAGGTCCACCAAATAATTTTAATATTAAATACATTTTACATTAAAAAATTGATGGCTTCATTTTCAAAAGAAGGAAGGCTTCCCTCCATACTCACTCAGTAAACATCTGGTCTGCGTCAGCAGGGCTGTGGTGTGCCGTCCAGTCAGGCTCACTCTCCAAAGTGGTCCAGTGCATGAAGATGAAAAAGAAAAAGTAACCTATTGATGCTATTTGTTTCAATGTATTAGCAAAGATGTCCCACCTAAAAGTCTATGAAGAATCATTTAGTAAATGGAGCTTTTAGAGGACACAAATGTGATCCTAAGAAGCTTCCCACCCTTGAGAGTTTAACAGGAGACTGGTCACACACATAGGCGGGAAAAGGGCTGATGCACTGAACTATGCGTCAGATACCGTGGAGCCTGAGAGTCCTGAGAGTCTGCATTGCCAACCAGCTGCTAGGTGGCTGTAACAGCTAAGGCAGGCTGAGTTTCTCTCTCTCTCTCTCTCTCTCTCTCTCTCAACACAGCTGTTCCTCCCATGGGGGAAGGGGTGCACATGGGTTAGTGACATCATCTTTAGAGTCACGCAAACTGGAGTCAAACCCCTGGCTACATGTCCTATTAGCTGTTTCACTTTGGGCTGGTTATTCTTTAAGTCTCAGTTTCCTCCTCTGTAAAATGAAAATAGTAACAGCCCTTATCTTGTAGGGTCCTGTGCAGCTTGAGTGATAGATGGTTAATACTCAAGAAACATTCACTGTCACTGACCAGTCTTCCTGTCACACACTTTCGTGGTCCTCCAAACTTTCCCTTTGTAGTGCTTACCACCATTGCAATCAATTTTCCTGCAGGTATCCTTCCCCAGCAGACTGTAAGCTCTTTGAGGGCAGGAAACATCTGTCTTGTGTTTGGCTTTACTCCTAATGTCCAGCTGAGTGCCAGACACACAGGGCACACACTGAATGAATGAATGCTTTCGTGTGTGCGGGGTTGCTGGATGTGTTAAATGTTTTGGAAAGCACAGAGTTTGAAATTATGTGTCATGGGCTTTCTAAGCTACATATCAGCAGTATTATTCCTTTCATAGAAATTCTGCTAGTTTATTATGCAGAAGATCAAGTAGGTTTTCAGTGGAACAAAAGAGGTAATTATCCACTTTGCTACAGACCTGGCTCAACAGTGACAGGATAAAGAACAGAAAGGAATGTGGGTGACAGTGGCCTGGAGAGTCCTGAGACCAGTGGAGATAAGACCCAATGGGGACATTCGAAGAGCTCTGAACTGGACCGACTGAGGGAGCATGTCTGTAGTCGGTTGTCATATCTTTTTGTGGTCAATGAAGCAAAGCAGAAAGAAGTTAGGAGGCAGAGGCAAGTGGGGGCAGGAAAAAAGTGGGAAGCAAGAGTGTTTACAGGGTCACTCTTTAGAAAATAAGGCGGGCAGTGCACATAATCCCATCAGCTGAGAGGAAAGGCATTCTCATGTAAGCCAAAGGGAGGTGCTCTGAGTCACGGCTTTCAGGGCACGTTGGTCTTTGTAGTAAAATGCTCACTTGGCCTGAGCTTGGGTCAACGTGATAATGCGGCTCCTTGCCTCTCTTTCACATGCTGGGACTACAGAATGCAGGTTATTACACAGTCTCCAAAGACCACATGCCCAGGCTGAAGGTGATCAGAATGTAATGACTCGTCCCAGCTTGTAGCCACTCACCAGCACCTCTGTCATCTTTCTGTCAAGGAAAAAAAAAGACATAGGAAATTTTTATTTTTTGAAATTATTTTAAATATATTTTATTGATTATGCCATTACAGTTGTCCCATTTTTTCTCCCCTTTATTCCCCTCTACACTGTATGCCCCTTCCCACTAGCATTCCCCCACTTTAGCTCATTTCCATGAGTCATACATATAAGTTCTTTGGCTTCTCCATTTCCCATACTATTCTTAACCTTCCCCTGTCTATTTTGTACCTACCAATTATGCTTCTTATTCTCTGTACCTTTTCCCCCACTTGCCCCGATCCCCTCCCCAATGATAACTCTCCACATGATCTCCATTTCCGTGAATCTGTTCCTGTTCTAGCTGTTTGCTTAATTCATTTTTTGTTCTTTTTTTAAGTTTCAGTTGACAACTGTGAGTTTGTTGTCATTTTACTATTCGTATTTTTGATCTTTTTCTTAGATAAGTCCCTTTAACATTTCATATAATAAGGACTTGCTGATGATGAACTCCTTTAACTTGACCTTATCTGGGAAGTACTTTATCAGCCTTTCCATTCTAAATGATAGCTTTGCTGGATAGAGCAATCTTGGATGAAGGTCCTTGCCTTTCATGACTTTGAATACTTTTTTCCAGCCCCTTCTTGCCTGCAATTTTCCTTTTGAGAAATCAGCTGATAGTTTTATGGGAACTCCTTTGTAGGTAACTGTGTCCTTTTCTCTTGCTGCTTTTAAGGTTCTCTCCTTATCTTTCATCTTGAGTAATGTAATTCTGATGTGCCTTGGTGTGTTCCTCCTTGGGTCCAACTTTTTTGGGACTCTCTGAGCTTCCTGGACTTCCTGGAAGTCTATTTCCTTTGTCAGATTGGGGAAGTTCTCCTTCATTATTTGTTCAAATAAGTTTTCAGTTTCTTGCTCTTTCTCTTCTCCTTCTGGCATCCCTGTGGTTCAGATGTTGGAACATTTAAAGTTGTCCTGGAGGTTCCTAAGCCTCTCTTCATTTTTTTGAATTCTTGTTTCTTCATTCTGTTCTGGTTGAATATTTAGTTCTTCCTTCTGTTCCAAATCATTAATCCGAGTCTGGTTTTCTTCCTGTCACTTTTGTTTCTCTTTACATTTTCTTTTATTTCACTTTTCATAGCCTTCACTTCTTCCTCTATTTTCCAACCATATTCAATCATTTCTGTGAGCATCCTGATTACCAGTTTTTTGAACTCTGCATCTGATAGGTTGGCTATCTCTTTATTGCTTAGTTGTACTTTTTCTGGAGCTTTGATCTGTTCTTTCATTTGGGCCGTATTTTTTGTCTGGGTATGCCTATGATGTATAAGGGGTGGAGCTTTGGGTGTTCGCCAGGGCAGGGCAACCCATGCCATTGTTGTGGTGCTGTATGTGGAGGAGGGGTCTGAGAGGAACAATTCCCCTTGTTCAGCTTTGGCTGACTTTCAATCACTTCCCTTACTACCCACAAACAAATTGGGCCCTTCTGGTACTGATTTCTGGGTGGGTGGGTTTGTGTACATTCTAGGACCCTGTGGGTCTCTCCAATGAACTCTCCTGTGAGGTTGGGAGTTTCTTCTGCTGCTGCAACCCCCATGGGTGTTTTCAGTCAGAGGTTTGAAGCTTTATTTCCCTGCACTGGAACCCTGGTTTACTCCATCTGTCTTGCTCCCCAGTTGTTCCTCACGGTTTATCCGCATGCAAATGTGGGACCACCTGGTACACCAACTGTGTCTCTGCTGCCTTGCCATGAGTCCTCTCCTCCCGGGTGCCCATCTCTGCCCCTCCTACCAGTCTGGATGAGTGTTTCTTCTTTAACTCCTTGGTTGTCAGACTTCCATACAGTTCGATTTTCTGGAAGTTCTGGATATTTGTTGTTTTTAAATTTTTTATTGTCCTTCTTTTGGTTGTGCAAGGAGGCAAAGTGTGTCTACCTATGCCTCCATCTTGGCTGGGAGTCCAGGAAATTTTTTAAAAATCAGATAATTCAGATTATATTCTTCGTCTGACAAGGCAGGAGAATAAATCAACTACAAAAAAAGCTGAAACAGGTAAGTCCTTATAATTACTGCTATTAAAGAAAAGTCTGCATGTCAAATGGCTGCTATTTATGGATTTAATAGAGGGAGAAAATCGCCGTGTATACTTAAATGCTTAATATGCCATAGCCATTCTTATCATCAATAACCTACAGGTAAAAATGCACTTGCTTAATTTTAAGAAATGAACATAGACTACTAAATAAAGCTCTTATCTGAATATAACATATAACTAAGAAGTATCACCTGATCTTCCTGTGTGGTTTGTGGAATTCTAAGCTTAATTACTGGTGTCATGAGTTCTAACAGGCTTAATGACTGATGTCTTTGGTATTAGCAACAATGTGCCTCATTACCTTCTAGATACCACAAGTACTTGCCCCAGGGCTCCACACTGGGAAGAAGGAAGAGGGGCTAAGAGGCTGTAAGATGGGGCCCAGGTCTGGGAATGAGGAAAATCAGCTTAGGGCCAAGGATGTTTGGCTTCTTCTCACTGTTATATGTTCAGATATCCGTGCACTTATGGATAACTGGAATTATGGCAGATGACTATTTGGCAGGTGACGAACATAAGAGCTTTCCTTCCTTGATCACTTGCCTGAAGCCAAGTCAAGGATATAAGATGGATCTTTGAAAGACCTGGCTACACCTATTCCCCATGCTGAATTATCACAAAAATGGGTCTTGGGCCAGTATCCACCTGCTGGGAGCCAGTATCACCCATCTGGCTAGATCTGGATGTCATGCTTGCCCACCCAAAAGACCCCAGATCACTGCTACTGTCAATAGGACTGGCTCAGGATTCTCTCGCTACCACCCCTTTCTTTTCTCCTCTCTACTAATGCCTTGTGCCACCCAGCTGTTAGCAGCACCTCTGGGCCCAGGCAAGCTCATAAGCAACCTCAACAGGAGGATGCTCACTCTGCAGCTAGCTGTTTTGGGGTGCTCAGACAGTGGGTCACAGAAGCCCTGAGTAGGCCACCACAAATGACCATCCAATAAGTGGCAGGATTACTTTGAAGGAGCCATTAAGAGGTATAATCAATCTAGGACTGAAAACTTAGTGACAGAAATCTATTCTTACTTGGCCACTGTCTAATTCAAGTCACTTAAACTCACCGAGCCTCCGTATCTTTATGTAAATGGCAGATGAAAAAATGTAGAGCTCTTGCTGTATCTTTTTGTAACTGAGGCCTGTCCATGTCAGTGCATGAAAATTTGTGCAGGCATGTGTACAGCACAATACACACCTCAGGCTTCTGGGCACCCCTCAACTATAATAACTACCCACTGGGAAAGCACAAAGGAACAAGATTAAACCGGAGTGGGGATTGATGCTCTTTTGTAATCAGGGACTTCAAGATTACTTTGATTTAAGATTTCCACAGCACCACTCCATATAATCAGGATCATAATGGGTTATCACAAGGTCTGATCTGTGTTAGAACAGCGTTTCTCAAACAGAGACACTTGATCATTTGTGAGAACATTTTGCACAGATGCTGGTCAATAAACCGAGCCAGGGATCAGAGTTCACAAACTGGAATCAGGCCTCCCTCCCATAAGCATATCACCATCATTGGTATGTGTGTCCTGCCCCTGCTCCCCAGGAAGCTTCCTGAGCTTTTCCCTGCAGAGGAGCTGGAATTCTACCTTGGGTAGTGCTCATGGTCGCAGAGATTTAATAATGACTTTACATAAGAAAGAGTTGAGGAAGGACAGTGCAGTATTTTAATATTTAATTTAATTTTCAACTTCCTTCTGTGGAGAGTCAATGATCAAAATTCACATGATCAAAATTCATTCATTCAGTTACTTTTTTCAGAAGTAATTTTTGAGCAATGGCTGAGTGTAGCCTCCATGCTGGACTCTGGGGTATCAGGGTGATTAAAATAATTGGTTGAGAAGACAGTCCTGAATGATCGACCATAATGCACTGCTAAAATTAAGGCACATTTACAGGGAAGTACCTAGTAGATGAACAGAATAATTTTGTGAAAAGCAGAGGTGGGATGTGGTTCAGGCAGTGCGCCAAAGATGAAGTCACATTTTGAACTCTTAAATGGTAAACCAGAGTTCACTAAGGGAGGGAGCAGGGGTCACATTTAAAACAGAGGAAAGAGCAGAGTGGGGAATCGAATACCAATTTGTAGCAGGCAATAATTTTCTGGAAAATATATGGTTATAATCCTCATAATAAACCCACTTTGCAGCTATAATTGAGAGGGAGTTTAATGAGCATGGGTGCTGGAGTTAGATCACCCAAGGTTTGAATGCACGCTCCTTCACCTGCTAGCTGTCTGTCCGTGGACAAGTTGCTTCTTAAACTTTCTCAGCCTTAGCTTATCATCATAAAATTGGAGCAGAACACCTCCAATCTCCCACTTCATGTGACTATTATATTTAACGAGAGAAGATACACAGAGTAGATGCTCCATAAATTTTGATGAATCTCTCCTCTCTTCTCCTATCCACTCCATAGAAATAGGTGGGGCCACAGAATGTGGGACCTGCTTCATTGAGTGTTTGGGAAATTATTTTATTAATTTAAAATTCACATGGATATTGCTATAAATCAAAATGAAAAGGAATTTATTTATATGCATACACATAGATTGACACCAGCTCACAGTAAAAAAAGAAATTCTCTACTGACTTACACAAAATCTACCATGAACACAGACAAATATTTTCATTGGGAGCAGAGAGCTGAAAGCTATTACCATAGTGCTGCTGCTGGAACACACTGTCCATTGATCTGTGAATCCGAGAGCAAGTAGGAAATCAGGAAGGCCGGCCCGATGCAAAGGAGGCGGGCAAGGGGAGTGCGGTGTCACCATGGTGTCAAGACTCCGACTCACAGCCTGGAAGGCCATGATTATGAGCGGAGCAGCTGTGAGGCCCAGGCCTGCTCCACACACACACAGGCTCTTCGAGCACTTGGCTCTGCAGTGCCTGCAAGGCCTCCTGAAGGTTAAACAGAGAACCAGGCTCATCAGTGAAGAGGTCCTGGAGCAAAGCCTAGAGTGACACCATCATAGCACAAATGAACACATAAAAAACACAGATGACACGGTGATCTGCAATGGCTATACGAGGTAGCAACTTGGAATGAGATAATCATAAATCAGGCAAGATTTAATGATGCCCCGAAGACTTGCTTCTCACCCCACAGTCCAGTTAGGAGCTACTGGGAAGCCTCAGCAGCAGCAGGAAGTGCTGGTCGAGTGTTTTGTTCTATGAAGACTGTCTCATGTAGCAGAGGGTGAGAGAGGAAAATAGTGTTAGAGTTGCTAGCAGTTATGCCAGATTTAAAATCAATTACGTCAGTGACTACACTGAGAAGGAGCTGTTCATCTGGCCATAGCTGACATTCAGATACAAACACCAAGCCTTTAATGAGCATCAACCCTGCGTCCCAGCTGGTTCTGGGAATTGTGGAGAAATTAGAGTTCTGACAAATAAGGTGCTTGTAATCAATGAATGTAAGCCTACACTAGGCCCACATTAGTATCACCCTGTTCAGTAATTGTATGTTTTATTTCGGTGAACAAACTTTTCCCAAGTTCCTCCTATTTGTCTGGTATTGTGCCAATGGGAAGGATACAACCTGTCTCAAGGAATTTGTGCTCTGGAGGGGATGAAAAGAGGGTGTTAAATATGATACCAGGAAGCTGCGCATGCCATTAAGAGAAGGAATGATTGCCACAGGAAGACAGCAGAGGCAATGGGAGTGATTCAGACCAGGAGATCTGGGAAGGCTTCACGGAAAAGCTGGCCTGTGAACTGAGACTTAAGGACAGACAAGGAGGAGTTCAGGAAGCAGAAACGAAGACATGTTTTCTAGGCCAGAAAGGAAAAGATGAATTCCAGGCAGAGGAAACAAGAGGAGTTAAGGAGCAGGGATGTAAAACAATATGGGGCATTTATAGAAGGAGAGGGGAGAGGCACCAAGTGACAAGGGCATTGACATTGAGTAAATGCAAGTGTAGGTACAGAGGAGGGGTGATGAGAGGCAAAGCTGTAAGAGGAACTGGGGCTAGAACATGGAAAGCCTTGAATGCTCCACTAAGACAGGTGGACTTTATTATTTTATATTGAAATGCTTAATTATGGGATACGGAGGAAACAAAAAATTGGTCAGCTTGTGGTCAAAGAGAAATGTATGCAAATGGGCAACACATATTTCTGCTTCAGACTGTGGGCTGCCCTGCTCTGAGAGGTGGATTGTGCTGGGCAAACTTCACATGCTATCAGCACTTTCAGGAGACACTTCCATGCATCACCAGGCCTGATGGAGACAGGGTCCCCGATGCACTCAGCAGTCTATGCTGGCACAAAACATGTCCATGAATACGTATGGCAAGAATGAATGAATAAATTCTTCCCTGCCTACCCAGGTTGGAATGAATTTCTCTCCCTGCTGAGGTTCTTGTTTGTATCACAACAGTCTCCTAGTTCCGATAGTTATTTTTATGTTCTTTTGCTTTCCCGTGAGACTCCAAACAACTCATGGGTAGGGATCGGTCTGAGCCTGTTCAGATATTCTCCTGGTACCCAGAGAGTGCCTTGCACCCAGTAGGCACTCATTGAGTAGGCACTCAATTATTGCTGAGAGTCTAATAATACGGCACTTGAAATACTCTAATGAAGTCATATAAATACCAAAAAAAGGTGTTTTTTAAAAAAAATTCCCCACCATTCCTCTTATCAGTTATGGCCTATTTTTTGTTCCTAATTTAACAAAGGGACATTATTTCTCTTATTACTGCATGATTCTCTCATTCTTTTATTCCTTCATGATTTAAAATTTTTTAAATATAATTTGTTCTTATGTTTTTACAGAGCGTGTCTCTTCCTTTTTTTCCCTTTCTCCTCAGAAATCTGAACTGAGATCTACTTTTTAAAACACGAGTCTCTTGTTTTTCATTCCCCAGTGTAATTTGTCTCCAATTTTCTTGACTTCTTCCTACACCCTCCTGTCTTGCTGATGCAAATAGCCTTCTCCAACATCCTTTCCTAAATGAATGAATATCTGCTCCCAAGCTCCTTTGCCCCTTTTATCTCGTCCCTACAGATTCTTTTCATTTAGTGCCAAAGCCTGCTGAAATTTCTAAAAAGGTTATTTTACTAATAGGATTTTCCTTTGTCCTTAGAATCCAACCTACACCCTATGAACTTGAGGTCACTCTGCCCAAGGTTACCTGCAGTTTCACGCACTCCCTCTCTGCAAGTATTGTATTAAGATAGTTATCTGCCCTCCTCATTTGTTCCTTCTCCTAATAATTGTCTCAAGGTACTCTAAGTGTGATTTTCCATTGGACTAGAAAAGCGGTTGTCCGAAGTATAATGCTGGCATTTGAATAACAGAACATACTGCTGAGGAAATTCTATGGAGTTTGTAGCAGAAGCATCTTGCCTCATGAAGTAATTTTTAAAAACGATATATTTTCTCTCAGCTTTTAGATGAATAGTTAAATGTGCCTCATAATTTTAAATAGAAAGGATGTTCGGTTCATTGTATATCTGACATTTTAAAATGAAACCTCAGTATCCCTGTGTTAAGTGTACCCAGTGGAATCTAAATGCCATAGCAATGTGAAACTCCTTCATCTTTTTTTACGTAAACGTGAAGACACTCTTCCTTAACAACTGGAATATTTTACATCCTTCCTTCTCTCTTGAAAGAAATACTTCTGTTCCATTATTCCCACTTTAGCTTGCTTTAATATGTGTTTATGCTGGAAAATCTCTAATTGCTTCACCTCTCATTACAGCTATGTATATAAATTAAAAAAAAATTTCCTGTAGCAGTAAGGCTTTAAATGTTAAAAAGTGTTTAATTTGAATTAAGTTGTGATTATGTTTGTTATTTTGATCAAACCACATCCCCCAAATTTTGATAATGAACTATTAAATATAGAAATGCATTTTGAAGCTGTTGCTCTTACATATATGGGTAAATATTACCTATTGCTAGAACCAAACAGTGGACAGTATCAACAGTTTTCCCCCCCTTTTTTTTACAGATTGTTCATGTATGAGGTCTGTCCAGAAGGTATCTGGCTATGTAATATGAAACATTGTACATAGGACAGTGACACCTCAGTCCCCTTCAAAGTAGGGACCTTGGGACCTCACACAATTCTCCCAGTCATCATCAGCTTCCCTGCCATATTTTCCTGAATCTCATCACAATCTGAAATCTCTTCCCTTTCAAAGGTGATTTTAGTTTTGGGAAAAGCCAGAAGTCACAGGGCACCAAATCTGGGCTGTAACAGGGCCCAGTCACCTGGGGGATTTGATGTTTTGCCAAAAAACTCTACATGAGGCTTGATGCATGAGTGAACATGTTGGTGTGATGAAGCTGCCAATCACCAGCTGCCCATAGCTGCAGCCTTCTGAATCAGCTGAATAGTTTCCATGGAGGAATGTTCAAGCTTAATGTAAAATTTGATGCAGATTCATTGCTCTACTTGCTCAGTCATTTTGAATGAGAGGGCCACACAGTACACATGCTCACTTAATGGTGTCTACTGCCCTCACTGACTAGCACAGTGAAATCATCAGTGTTCATGCATGTGCATTCCAGTCCACTCTCCTTGGCTGCCAGGTTATATCAATGTTGTGCAAACCATTCTCATTATATTAACAATGGCTGGAATTTTTCTGGACAGACCTTGTATATGAGAACAGGAGGAACTGTATTTTTGTAATGACTCAGTTCTTTGAACTCCTTTCAGAATGCCAAAATTCATGTGTTGATTTATCATCAAAAATTGTCTTTAATGTTGTAGGAGTTGACAACTCAATTCCTTTGTTGAAAGCAAATAAATGGAACCCACCTGATGCAAAATGTTTTGAAACTATTATTAGAGTCATTTATTTGCCCAGTTCCTGGGAAATGGTGAATAAGGCTTTACTTTTATCAAAGGAATTTTTACTTATATCTAATATCTGTTACTTAGAGACACCTTGATTAATCTAACAAACTTAGAATGAGTTGTAAAATGAAAATACTGTTATTGTACTATACCTTTAAAACAATACTTTAAAAGTATATAAAATATTTTAAAATGTATTATAATTTATACATAATACAAATACTATTCTTTAAATATGGTCATCAAAAAATGGAAATTGAACTCATTCAATTTGTGAAAGATATTTACCAGCTTAATTGGTGAAACCAGCTTTGACTATGAAACCAACTGCAAATCGGATGTGCTTTTAGTCACTAAGTCTCGTTTCGTGTTTTTGATTGTAATAAGCCTATGAGAGCCATTTTCATGAGAACCGTTTCCCTTCTGAATGCAGAACATTCCCAACACAGGCTCAAAAGCCCTATTTCTAATGCTATGCGCTGCCCTTTTGAGAAAGCGACTGGGAGAAACAGATGATGTGTACACTGGTTTTGTCGACCTGAGCACTTCAATTGACCTTTCACTTGTACCTCAGGTTTTTGCAGCTGGTGTGAGGAATTCATATGACACCGGATGAAAGAATGGTGACTTAACGTTTATAAAGAAGAAAGCTCTCTGTGAACAGGGAAGAGGGCAAAGAGAGCCATCATGGTACCATGACCACGGTCCATTCTCAGGCAGGCCAGTGTTAGAAAGCGTACAGATGGAAGTTAAGGCTCTGGGAACTGATTCCCTAAAATGTGTCATGCCCATGTGCCTCTAGGGAAGTCTTTGTCCCACCTGAGATGTACAGGTACCTTATCCAGTTAGCTTAGCACAGACTGTCTATGGTTTCTGTGATGGGCACATGGGAGTCTGAGAATTCCAACCCAGTGCATCATCAACAGAGGGTTACAGACAGAATCTCTGTATGTTAGAAATCCATAACTTTATTTTTGTTACAAGAATAACTAGAATTCTTATGAAATGTCTTGGAATACAATTTCTAGGTCACGTAGTCTGCCATACTAACTTTGTCATGGTCCTCTCAGGGCATTCACAAGTCTGCGTCATAAATACTATGAACAAAAAGGCAGGGTGAGGAAAAGGTAAAATGTAAATTTAGACCAAGAATAATGAGTCAGCCTGTTAATAGGCACCTCAATGGTGATTGCTGCTTAAAATACCTCAGGGTACCAATTTTCTGCAATATAAGACCGTGGGCCTTTATCCATGTTTCTAATGGTAATGATGTTTAATAATTTTAAAGAACCTGTTCATCTTGCATGTTCAGTAAAGGCAATTGTGATCACAAATGTAAGCTGCAAGTAGATATGTGTGGTATATTATTTACAAAGATAAAGAAAATGTTTTAATGGCTTTTTTATTTCTGTTCACCAGTTATTATTTGAATTCGAGTAGAGAGAAAAAAATCAATTTAGCTTTGTGTTTTGTTGAGTTCCTCAGTGTAAATACAATGCAGAATGAAAAGGAATAGGGAACAAAAGCAAGTTCATGATTCCTGAAGACTGCTTTGTCACAATTACATATCAGCTCAAGACCCACAAGGCAGTGCGGAGTTATATTTACTGACTAGAAATAGGATGGGTTCCTGTCTGTCAAAAATATATTTAGCTGGGGAAAACACCCCGAAATAATGAATCTGAATTAGCTATAAAGAAGTTATAAGTACCATTAAATGCCATGAGAAAAGCAGAGAAAACTGGATCACTTATAAAGATAAGCTATTTAATTGATCAGTTGAAAATTATTTGCAACACCTAGTTATTCTATAAATTTGAGTATGTATTACTTTCTGAATTCCATAATTGTGGATCTGCTCTGTGGTAAGGCTTGACCCAGAGTGGGCTGTGGTGGTGACCTCACTTGCTCCATGGCCCACCCAGAGGGGATAAAGGGCAGTGGACTAACTACAGGGAGGGGCAATTAGAACGTCCACATCACCTATCACAAGGGCCCACATGCTGCGGGATGGCTTCAAAGGTCAGGAAGACCCTGGAGGGGACATGACTAAGGTCCCTGTTCTTTGAGAAGAAAATTTAGGCTTAGTTCCCTCAGGGTGGCCAAACTGACACTCTTTCGCACTTCTTTAGGAAAAATTTTTCCGAACAACTAAGCCATTCAGTTAAAACCAGGTGATGATGTGAAGAAACAGGGACTCTTAAAGGCTCATGTTAAGAAGGCTCACGTTGTATTTAAAAGCTCAGCGTTAAGAAGATGAAAGATGGAAAATAAGAACAAACTTCTAGAGGGCAGGATCTTTA
Organism: Glossophaga mutica; assembly: GCA_039655065.1. Taxonomy (NCBI): domain Eukaryota; kingdom Metazoa; phylum Chordata; class Mammalia; order Chiroptera; family Phyllostomidae; genus Glossophaga; species Glossophaga mutica. The sequence continues at coordinate 38,692,032 of CM077304.1, read as the reverse complement.
TCATATTTTCATCTGTATTCCCAGTGCTTAGCATAGAACTTGGCTCAAAGTATACCCTCAATAAATACTGGCATGAATGCACGGGTGGAAGAATGAATGAATGAAATACTGAAGGAGTGCGTTTGTTCTGAGTTACTCCCAAAGGGGAAGATTCCTCTTTAGAATTACTAAGACCATTGTCTATTCAGATATGGCAAAAGGGCTGCGTTAGGGTGAGGTCTAGTCTGTGAACTCATTTTGATTAGCTGTTGTGTGTCAGTGTGACAACACTTAAAAGTCAAATTTTACATGAAACAAAACTTACTTCTGACTTGACTTGAAATGTCACAAGAATTGGTAATACTGGGCCCGCCTGCATAGACTATTTGGCCACTCATTGAATTAGGCAAGTGTTTATGATTTGTGATAGTCCCTGAAAATCCCTGTGTTCCCAACTGGATGCTGTCATTTATCATTATACCTGCACTATTGTTCTTTTTACAGTAAAGAGGAGAGTAAAATACTTTTGGGGTCTATATTATGATTTAATACACTAAATCAAAAGAAAGGCTAAAATGACTGCTTGTCCTGAGAAGAAAAAGGAAGAAAGAATGTTTGCCCTGAGAGAGGAAAAGTATTTTCATATGTTCAATAGGCAAAGCACCCCTGAATCAAGAGTACGTCACCCAACACTCAGCTCACTTCACTCAAATACCAGCCTGACCTGCTTATACTCCATATACTGGTAACCAGGTGGCAATTTCAACTAAGTTCAAGAGAGAATTGATATTTAAAAACTGAAACAGGTGCTTGGGTAACCAAAATGTCCAGGGAAAAGCTGATGACAGCCCACCTGAAACAGCATTCAAGAAGGAAGCATCTCAAGTTCCACATCGCCCTGAACATACTTCCATTATAGTACGTAATTAATTTGTAAAAACTCCTTCACTGTCCTTTAGAATAGATTATGAGCAGTTTTCATATACTCCGTCCTGTTCATCATGGTATCCTATATACACTACAGAGTAGGTTCTAAATGAAAGTTTAGTGAATGAACAAGTAATTATTGTATTAAGTTGAAAGTTGGAAATGATTGTTTTCTCACATATATGAATCTCTGACTCTACTTGGTTTAATCTTCATTTCTCATTTAAAAATAGGCCAGGTAGTTGGACAAAAACAAAAACAAACAAAAATGACACACGATTTTTTTCTTTGAAATCATGTTGATGGCAATCACTTATAGGCTGAGAGCTTTCCAGACTGTGGCAAATAGAAATGCAGACAAGCTTAGCTCCATGTAAAATTCCCTCTCCCTCCTAGGAAAACAGCCCAGGAAGTGGGAGCAGTAACAAAGCCACTGATGTCAGAGGGCACCATTCCTGGGAGGGAGGCCATGCCTGGGAATGCTCTCAGAGGCACACACCTGGAAAGCAAGGGAAGTGAGGGAACAGAGTGTGAAGGGAAAGGGGAGAAGAGGCATGGATTGACTTCTTAGAAGCAAGGTACTTTAGATAAAGTACATCTCTCTCTTTTAATGCTCTTTGGAAAATAGCCCAGGTTATAAACAAAAAAGACTGTAACCCTGGAAGAGAGACCTTTACCAGAAGTATAAAAACAGTCACTCCCAAGGGAATGAGGGAAGAACAAGAAGATGGTTTCTTGCAGATCCCTTTGTGTGATGAAGGCTAAGAACATCCCTAGAAAGCTGCCCATGTGTTCACAAGAACAACATTTTGCCTGTATTTTCAAGGAATTGAAAGACTACCTCCCTCCTAGGTCAAACCCCAAAGCCCAAGTTAAGAAGCACTGCTTGAAATGCTCTGAATATCTCTGCACTTCCACATTGTCTGATGTGTCTAAGGGTAACAGTCCCTACATCTTAAAGGCAGGCTTTTGAGGGTTTATAAAAGCCCTGCCTATCTGCTTTAGGCAAAGTAACAAACTACCAGTGGCCTAAGAGACACTCTTCTATCCCTGCCTCCTCACCTCTTCCCCTGTCCTTTCCAAGGCTCCTGGAAACCTTTCTCCTTGTGAGGATGGAGTTCAACATAGCATCAGTTTAGCCTTCCCTTGGGAGCCTACCCAGAATAAATAACATGCTTCAGCAACACTGCATTTGACTCACTTCTGTTTATTTAAAATTGTATGAAGACCATTTCTGAAGGGTCTGTACACTGTAAACACTGCAGGTAGTTATCCTTCTAGAACAGAAACTGTGCATATAAACACATCGCTCCCCAGGGGCTTCTGGTAAATCCATATTAATACATAGGAAGAACATAATGTGTCCATGTCTCCCTGGGGAATTTCTAATGATCCTGATCAACAGGGAAATCTTTCCATCCCTAGGAAGAGGATATAAATAAAACAGAGTTGTGTGGATGATTAGTGACTTTCTGCCCAGGCTGAGGGAGAGAAAACAGCTCAAGAGGGAAATCAAGAAGGTCCAAACCAGATGCAAGGCAAGCATGTTCTTGGGAACTGAGAAAGAAGATGCCAGGAAAAAAGCACTGGGATGAACATTCCAAGTGAGGGTCAGAATGCTCAGTGATGTGCTGATGCCAATTCTTTTCAAACTCTTCCAAAAAACAGAAGAGGAGAGAACACTTCCAAACTCATTTAGTAAGGCTAGCATCACTCTGATGCCAAAACTAGATAAAGACACTACAAGGAAAAAAAGTTACAGACCAGTGTCACTGAAGATACAAAAATCCTCAACAAAACATTAGCAAACTAATTCAACAACACATTAAAAGGATCATATACTGTTATGAAGTGAGATTTATTTCAGAGATGCAAGGGTGGTTCAATATCTGCAGATCAATCTGTGTGATATACCTCATTAACAAAATGAAAGATAAAAATTATGTGACAAAATCCAGCATCCTTTTAACATAAAGATGCTCAACAAATTGGATATAGGAAGAATATACTTTAACATAATAAAGGCCATATATGACAAACCATCAACTAACATTATACTCAAATGGTGAAACACTGAAAATTCTTCCTCTAAGATAAGGAACAAGACACTTTTGCCATTTTTATTCAACATGGCACTGGAAGTCTTAGCCAGAGCAATCAGGCAAGAAAAAAAAAAGAAATAGGAAAGGAAAAAGTATAATTGTATCTATCTGTAGATGATATTATATATAGACAACCCTAAGGATGTCCCCCCAAAACTGTTAGAATTAATACATGAATTCAGTAAATTTTCAGGATACAAAATTAGTTACAAAATCAGTTGCATTTCTCTACATCATCAGTAAACTATCAGAAAGAAAAAATTTTAAAATCATATTTGCAATTATATAAAAAAATAAAATACTTAGAAATAAATTTAACAAAAGGGATAAAATCGCTATACACTGAAAACTTAAGACATCGAGGAAAGAAACTGAAGAAGACAAAACTATTTAAATAGAAAGATACTCTGTGCTCATGGATTGGAAAAGTTAATATTATTAAAGTGTCCATATTACACCAAACAATCTATAGATTCAGTGAAATCCCTATCAAAATTCTAATGGCATTTTTTTTTTTTTACAGAACTAGAACAATACTAAAATTTGTATTGAGCCACAAAGGATTTGAAATAGCTAAAGAAATCTCCAGAAAAACAAAGCTGGAGATATCACACTTCCTGATTTCAAATGACATTACAAAGTCATGGTAATCAAAAAACTACAATATTGGTATCAGACAGTAGATCAATGGAACGGAATAAACCCATTCACATATGGTCAATTAATGTACAATAAAGGAGCCATGAACATACAATGGGGAAAGGATAACACTGGAATGCCACATGTAAAAGAATGAAACTGAACCTCTATGTTATACCATACACAAAAATCAACTTAAAATGAAGTATAGACTTGGACATAAGATCCGAAACTCTAAGACTTCTAGATGAAACCGCAGGAAGTAAGATCCTTGACATCAGTCTGGGCAAAGATTTATTTTTTTTATTTTGACCCCAAAAGCAAAAGCAACAAAAATAAAAAACAAATAGGACTACATTAAATTACAAATATTCTGTTGAACAATGAAATTAACAAAATGAAAGTCACCCTACAGAATGAGATAAAACACTTACAGATCACATATCTGATAAGGAGTTAAGACATCAAACAACTCAATAGCAAAAAACCCAAAAAATCTGATTAAAAATGGGCAGAAGAACTGAATAAACATTTTTCCAAAGAAGATATACAAATGACCACAGATGCTTGAAATGGCACTCAATATCTCTAATTGTCAGGGAAATACAAATTAACACCACAAAGAGATATTACCTCACACCTGTTAGAGTAGTTATCATTAACAAAATAGAGATAAGGGTCAGCTAACACGTAGAGAAAAGGCACCATTGCTGGAATGTAAATTTTACTATTGATGAGAATGTAAACTGTTGTAACCATGGTGGAAAAGAGTATGGCTGTTCCTCAAAAAATTAAAAATAGAATAATCATAGGTTTCAGCAATCCTACTTCTGAATATACACCCAAAGGATGGCAAATTATATATATATATATTTGAATATTGTTTGGCCATGAGAAAAAACAAAATCCTGCCACTGGAGACCTGGACAGATGTTGAGAGCATTATACTGAGTAAAACACAGGTGAGAGAAAACAGACGAGAATGGGAATAACCAGGAGCTGGGGAGCAGGGGAAAGGGAAGATGTTGCTCAAAGGGTGTAATCTTCCCACTGTAAGCTCTGGGGGACTAATGTACAGCATGGTGATTGTAGTCAATAATACAATGCACTCTACTCAGAGTTGCCAAGTGAGTGAATCCTAGATGTTCTCATCACATGAAAAAATTGGTAATTATGTGACAGGCTGCATAGCTAGTGCAATGGTGGTGATCATGCTGCAACATATAAGTGCATCAAGTGTACATCTTGAACTTAAACAATGTTGCATGTCAATTATATCTCAAAAAACAAAGAAAGCATTCTTTTTACCCACATTAAAATTATAATGAGGTGGTAGATGTCTAGAAAAGTAAATCTATCCAAAAAAATCCCCCAATTTGCTTTTACCTTCCCGCATTCCCATGTTTGCTCTCCCAGATCAACAAATCTGGAAATTTGTTGTCAGTTTGTTGAGAGTCTTAAGGAAAACCCCCAGCATAACCTGCCTAACGCACAGTAATTTAATTTCTATCTGAAAATCAATTTAAAGGTCACTTGAGATATTTCTCTTTTTTTAAATTAAATTTGTTGGGGTGACATTGTTTAATAAGAATATACAGGTTTTAAGTATCCAATTCTATGGTATTTGATCTGTATATTACCTTGTCTGCCCGCAGCCCAAAGTCAAATCATCTTCTGTCACCGTATATTCGACCCTGTTTACCCTTTGCTATCCTCACTCTCCTTCCCTCTGGTAACTGCCATACCGTTGTCTGTGTCCATCAGTTTTTGTTTTTCTTTTTTAGTCATTTGCTACTTTCAGTTTTATCTCTCAAATATGAGTGAAATCATATGTTCTTAACTCTTTCTGTCTGACTTATTTTGCTTAGTGTGATGTTCTCAATATCATGTATTTCTCTTAATAACTTGGAAAAGTTTGACTTTCATTTATGACTATCCATGTTTTTCTTTGTTAAGTAAGAGCTATGTAACTTTTGTTCCAGTTTTGCTTTGGCTTCCAGGAAATTCTGAGTTTCTCTTACTGTTTAGGGGTGATAATTAACCTTAGACTCAATTTCCAACACCATTGTCTCTCCCGTGTTGTTACATAGCCTTGTTCTGTAATAAATGGATTTATTATATCTGTCTCTATTATAAACCAACATCAAATATGGATATATAGCAAGGATATAATGATAAAAAATGAATAAAATATTAGGTTGAATGTAAGAAAAGTTTCCCATATTTGACCAATTTTGACCTTTGAAAAAAGTTTTAACCTAGTAATGAATAAATGAAGACATTATCTATAATCACTTTCATTCATTTTTGCAAGAGGATGTTTGCCAACATCATCAGTAAAATTTGTATCTTAATGGGAAGAACACTTTCAAACTATAGATATATTCCTTCCCCTGCAGTACCCTACTCCCTTAAAAATTACTGTTGGGTAATTGAAACTGGAAAAAAATCTTTGAATACCATTTCTGTTGTGGCTTTTAGATTTTATCCCCTGGTGGTTCTTTATTATTATCACATATAGCCCGCATATTCTTAGTAAAGTATCTTCAGAAACTACTCAGAACCTGAATTTAATAATAATTTATGAATAAAAATACATTTTTTCTCTCCTGAGTGGAAATACAAATTTCTTTAGGCCTACAGACAATCTGCTGCAAACTTCCCAAGAAGAGTGTGAATGTATACTTCAAAATCAAACTCAAGTTTCCCTTCTTAACAATGTATGAAACAATAATGCCACTTATTTAGTATAGACAACTGAAGAGTTCCAGCCAAGATGGAGGCTTCAATAGAAATGATTCACTTCCTCGCACAACCTAAAGAAGGATAACAACCAATTTAAAAACAAAAAACATCCAGAACTGCCAGCAAATCAAACTGCATGGAAGTCCGACAACCAAGGAGTTTAAGGAAGCATTCATCCAGACTGACAGCATGCCAACTCGGTGAGGAGCATCACCCACCCTGGCAAATACCTAAGCCTCCACTGCTTACAACATAACAGGTGCGCCAAGACAAAGAAACATGGCCCAAATGAAAGAACATCAAAACTCCAGAAAAAGAACGAAACAACAAGGAGATAGACAACCTATCAGATGCAGAGTTCGAGATACTGGTGATCAGGGTACTCACAGAAATGGTTGAGTTCAGTTGCAAAATAAAGGAAGAAGTGAAGGCTATACAAAGTGAAATAAAGAAAAATACTTAGGGAACCAACAGTGACAGGAAGGAAACCAGGATTCAAATCAACGATTTGGAACAAAAAGATGAAATAAATCTCCAACCAGAACAGAATGAAGAAACAAGAATTCCAAAAAATGAGGAGAGGCTTAGGAACCTCCAGGACAACTTTAAATGTTCCAACATCTGAATCATATGGGTACCAGAAGGAGAAGAGGAAGAGTAAGAGTAGGAAATGGAAAACTTATTTGAACAAATAATGAAGGAGAACTTCCTTAATCTGGCAAAGGAAATAGACTTCCAGCAAACTCAGAAAGTCCCGAAGAAATTGGATCCAAGCAGAAACATCATAGTTAAGTTCCCCAAGATTAAAGATAAGGAGAGAATCTTAAAAGCAGCAAGAGAAAAGTAGACAGTTACCTACAAAGGAATTCCCATAAGACTATGAGCTGATTTCTCAAAAGAAATCTTGCAGGTAAGAAGGGGCTGGAAAGAAATATTCAACATCATGAAGGGCAAGGACCTAGACCCAAGATTGCTCTATCCAGCAAAGCTATCATTTAGAATGGAAGGGCAGATAAAGTGCTTCCCAGATAAGGTCAAGTTAAAGGAGTTCACCTCCATGCTCTTATTATATGTAATGTTAAAGGAACTTATCTAAGAAAAAGAAGATGTCAAAAACTATGAGCAGTATAATGACAACAAACTCACAACTATCAACAAGTGAACCTAAAAAACAAAAACAAACAAAGCAAACAATTAGAGCAGGAGAAGAATTACAGAAATGAAGATCACATGGAGGGTTATCAGCAGGGAGGAGGAGGAGGGAGAAGAGGGGACAGGGTACAGGGAACAAGAAGCATAACTGGTAGGCATAAAATAGACAGGCGGAGGTTAAAAATAGTATAGGAAATGGAGAAGCTGAAGACCTTGTATGTACAACCTATGGACATGGATGAAGGGGGCGCAGGATGTAGGAGGATGGAGGTATCCAGGGTGGAGGGACATAAAGGAGAGAAAAAGATTGGGACAACTGTAATACCATGGTCAATAAAATATACTTTAAAAATATATAGACAACTTACTTAGAAAAAAACTAGTGTTTAGTCACAATTACAACAGCTGGAGTCAATTCCAAATGCTTTCGTGAAATTCTTGTTTCAGATGTTTTTCTCACTGTGTGCTCACTGTGGCTGTGTGTTCGAGCTTATTGTGCCTGCTGTGGACAGTGAGTCTTAGAAGCAGCGAAACATTTAGGCACATCATCACAGAATTAGAGTAAAGCAGCGAAAGCAACTGTGCCAAGCTGGAAGAACACTGACGAAGTAGTCATCATTCAGTCTTTCCCAATTCATGCCATGTTCCTCAATGAAATCCATAGTATCGAATTACTTGTCAACCCTCCATTTAATTTTTAAATGGCAAGCCAGGGCATTTTATGACTACTGATGTGCAACTTACATCAGAAAGCAGTTCAGGTGAAGTTGGTTGGACTCATTTCCTTTGGGATGGTTGATATTAGGGAAACAATTATAAGCTGTAAATATTTGTAAAAATGCTCAGTATATTCTAAAATTAGAAAAGGGTTTATTTTTCAGTTAAATTTTGTTTTCTGGACAACTCATGTTATTCAGATGTGTGGAGAAAAAACAGTGATTAAATAATAAGACTCATTTATGTAAGGGGAAATATCTGATAACCCATTTCTGCAGTGAAGATCGTAATAATTCTGGGTGGTATATTGCCCATTTTTCAGAGGAAAAAGAATGGGTCTCAGAGAAAGGTTCATTTCCTTCAGAAATCCCCTTGGCCATGGCTTGGTTCTCCCTTTGAGCACACTTACATGTGCTTTTAAAAAGTTTCCTTTGCAATAGTGTTCCACAGCACTTTTAGCTGGGGGAAGGTACAGGAAGGAAACGTCCAAGACTTGGTGTTGCTTGGACCCTGTCAGTAACATTTTCAAGTTGTTGAGTGGTTTCCATGTTTCCCACAGGTCTTCATCCTGTGAAAGCTGATGGATGGGCTGACAGAGCCTTCTAGACTTGTGTTGGTATAATATGAGCCAAGTGCCTGGAAGCCTGGAAACAATAAAACAGCAATTTTCTAAGAGATTTGCCTTCAAGAAAAGCCAGGAACATAAAAGCCTTTTCCAGTTTCCCACCCCAAGGCTCTTCTCTTCTCTCAGTCCCAGGAGGGGCCGGGGAGGACTGCATCCCGTCAGGTTAACTGGGGGTGACAGGCACCGCAACCTCAGCAGCAGCGACTGCACTGGCTCCGAGGGAAAGACCCCTGGGGCGGGAATCAGAAGAGCTGGGCTGCAGTGGAGGCTTCCTGTCAGGAACAACAGAAGCCAAGGCTGCAGGGGCTAGGAGATGTCAGGTCTTGTCTTGTGAAAGCTTGGACAGAGCATCCAGTCGTGGTGTGACAGGTAGTGGTTCCGGCTCCTCTGCAGTTAAGTCCAGCAGAGCTGGTCCAGACCGTCTGAAATTCACCTCGGGCACCGTGCACACACTGCCTTCTCAGGGGGCTGCACTTTGAAGCTGGGTTGCTTTACACTACAGGGAAAGAAGGGATGTGGCTCCTGGACTCAGTGTCCCGAAGACGGATTCAGCATAAGGAGGTCTGGTCGAAAGTGAGGTGGGGCCTCCCATGGGGTCTTCGTCCCTCAAGTCAGTGATTTTAAAGATTTTATTTATTTATTTTTAGAGAGAGAGAGAGGAAGGGTGGGAGAAGAAGAGGGAGCGAAACATCAATGTGTGGTTGCTTCTAGCACACCCCCTACTGGGGACATGGCCTGCAACCCAGGCATGCACTCTGACTGGAAATCAAAGCGGTAACGCTTTGGTTCACAGGCCCACGCTCAATCCACTGAGCCACACCAGCCAGGGTACCTCAAGTCAGTTTTGTAACAGTAACCAATTGATCTTAATGTTCTACCTAAAGTGCCCCCTCCAAGTCCACAGCTCATTGGATACTTTCTGGTTTAAAATGCATAGAACTATATTAATGCTTCCTACCATTACTCTTTCTTCTTTGGCAAACTAAATTTTGGCATGAAGTATTTTATATCCATGTTCACACAGTTAATCCTTATCTGTTCCAAATGTTAAATAACTGAAACTTAAAATAAACTATCTGGGTGACTTAAGAAAATAAGGATAATTTCTTTCAATGGGATTTTGGTTAAACAATGGATCAGATCATATTCTGAGAGAAAAAATATTATATATATATATATTTAAAATATATATATCATATAGGTCCAGACCAAAAAATATATCCAGACCCCAAAATATATATTTTTATATATTAAATTAAATATATATTTTTATAATATATAAAATTATATATTATATATTATACATATATTTTTTAGGGTTTAAAAATCATAAGCCTTAAACTCATATATGGCCAAGTGGCAAGATAACATAAGAAATTCTTTCTGGCAGGATAACATGATGAAGACATTTACTCAGCAGTGAGAGAGGAGGAACTTTTTCTCCTTTCCCCCTAAAGAGGTGGAGCAGGCTGTTGCTCTAGAGACATGATGAAGTCCCCTTATCTCAGGGCAGGGTTAGGAGACTTTTTAAAACAGGCTCAAGAAGGTAAACCAGTTATTTTTTCTTTTCTAGTCCCAGGTTTTGACTTGTAGAGACTGATCTGCTGCACTCCCAGAAAGTGCTGGACTTTGATGCCTGGGCTGTGAATCCATAGTGCTTCAGCCCTAAAGGTCTCAGTAGGACCAATGGCCAAGCCCCATGTCACAGAAGCAGTGGGTGCCACGTATAACAGGACTGTGAATAGCAATGACACTTAACCTTTGAGGCAGGACATGAGCTTGAACATCAGATGATCCTCCGGGTGGTAATCATGATGGCTTCAAGACCAGAAGCACCCTTTTAATTTTCCTGCATTGAATACACCCCTCAAGCTTCCTGGCAATTAAGAATTAGACATCCTCCCAATGCATGAAGATTTGACTTGATTTGTGTGGGGGCCCCTGTCCTGGGCACCAGATGTGGGGGGGCTCCGCCTCCAGAGCCCCATCCCTCCGTCATGTATGAAAATAAAAACTACCAAGACATGACTGCTTAGGGAGGAAAGGTGGTCAAACTCTCAGAGGAGAATGACCCAGAGCCCCTTCCTCACTGGGCTTTTATTGGGCTCAAATACATAGGAATACAGGTATGCCAGGGGCAAGGATCAAACAATGGTTAACATTTCAAAGAAATCTGAGGGCTTAATCTGAGTCAATGTTTGTCTGGAAAGGGGGTTGCCAAACTTTGGGAGATATACTCATTTCCTCCTGGGACACTTATCACTTAAGTGAGAGCAGTCTTAGCAAAGCAGGTTTCACAGGACTTTAGGAATTCTTTCTTATGCCCGATCACCCAGGGAGCCGTTCTGGCCGGCACAGGACTGCACCGCTTGCCCCCACAGTTTCAGGCTTTAAGCCAATTAGGAAGCAGGAGACATCTCCCAGACGGAAATGAAGACTCGGGCTATGTCAGAATAGCCCGGGGGTGAGGGTCCATCACATCCTCTTTGCTGCAGCCCCCCCACCCCCAGTCCTTCCATGAGGCCTCCCAAGTGGTCGTGTCTGGTTTAGGTTGCCCCTCCCATGAGGAGTCTTACCCGTCATTGACTGCCAACCAAGCATTGAGGCCAGAGATGGATGAGGCAGAAGCAGTGCTCCTGCCAAGGAGATAAGCTTTGTCTCCTTAGTAGCTCACATCTTGTGACAGAACAGACCCAGATGAAGCGGGTCCCTTGGGCTCTTACACAGCCCACCATGGGGTGAGGGTTACAACTCCTGAAATCAGGCTGAATGGCCTGCAACAGATTTGGAAAAATTAAGTGCAATGACTTGTATACCCATGTATTGGGGAGATAATTTATATGTATTAATGAGGAGCTAGTGGTTTCATTCCCCACTTTCCTGCCCCATGGCTAAAATAACTTTCTTAACTAATGAGTAGTAGTTACTGCAGGAGCTGAGCAGGAGTGGCTACTAATAAGGGAACTAAGGAGAATAAGGTCAGCAGAAAGCTATAAGGCAAGTGTAAGTCCAAATGTAAATTTTATTCAGAATAATTAGGGTTTGCCTAGAAGCTGATGGATTAATACCCAGTAGCAAAAAGGAGATAGTCCATGATCTATTTTGTACAAATGATGGAATGAAAAGTGGTTTGAGTCTTGGTTGGTTTCAATTGTACCTTAAAAAGCCTTGTAATGAGCTATAAGTCAGAGATGAAGACACAATCCCCAGGTCTACCCAGGAATACTTTTAACCTTCAATCCTTGGTCTGGACCTATACCTGTAAGATACCGGCCCCAAAGCAGCGAAGTGTTGGATTTTGTCAACTTCTCATTGTGCAGGGCTATGATGGGAAGCCCATGCAGAGCCATCTTTCCCAGCCCGAGCCAGAAGTCAGAGCACAGGCGGGCCACCAGGCAGAAGCAGAGTGGACATCAGAGGCTCTGGCTTGGGGTCCGGAACTGGGAGAAGCATGCGAACAGTGGCTCCCTGTCGTGAGGTATTTCCAGAGAGAAGCTCAGATTGTGCTGGCTGGGCCTCCTGTCTCCAGTCTAACCTTTCCCTGCATCACCTCCAGGCCTGTGCTGGCGCCGTGCGTTCCAGACTGATTGGTCCCGTTACGTAAGTTTCGAATGGTGATTTCTGTCTAAACAGATGAGTGAGAATTTTCCTTAGTTGCATCTCGTTTTACTAACATCACTAATTTCTCTGCTTTCTTGCATCCAATCAATCATTCCACTTCAACTGTGCATTTTATTAATGAGCCATTCACTTGCTCCTTTTTCCAGATTGTTCGTGAAGATGTCGAATTCCGACCAGATCCACTGTCAATTCTCATGACTCAATATATTGGCTTCCCTGGGAGCTTTTATCGTCCCAAGCTGGTTTTAACACTTTTTGTTAATTCATTTTTAAACACTTTTGGGGACATAGATATTAATGTTTACCCAAGTTCCTGTCTAGGGGGTGAAGGGACAAAAGGTAACATGATACATAGCACAACATACATACCCATGAAACTGTAGCCTCTACGGGGTGCATAGCACTAGGCTCATTTATTCATTCACTTTTGTCTAAAGAACAGGAAAAGGGTTACACCCTTCAGCTGTAACCCTCTCTACTTTTTAGGCCATTCCAGCACTCACTTGTCTATTGGTGTGCCTTTTGTACTGACAGAAGCTCCTGATTTCAGGATATGTTCTTGGCTAGTTCTCGGGATATTTTGTGAATATTAGCAGGTTCTTGAATAGCCGTGAATTTCACAAAGGTGGCTAACATTCAACTCGGGGCTAGCCATAGGTTTCATACTCAGAAGAACAGGAATTCTTTCCTGGACTTTACTTGCCTGTTTTCGTTCTCTGTGTAAATATGGTTTTAAATTTGTGGCTTAAATTCAAGGAAATAAACCATTAGATGAGGTTGGTTTCCTTTCTATTTTGAGGTTGCTAGATACTGAAAGTCTTCAAGTTCCAGGTATGTCCCATCACCAGCCTTTTCATCTTTGATGTGACCCCTGAAGCACCTTCCTTCTTTCTATTAAAATACTTTAAAAGGTCAGCCGTTCTGTGCGGTAGCCATTGAGGAGCAGCAGCCATGGCTCTGCACCACCCCATGGCCGTGAGCCTCAGTAAGGGCCACAAGGTGACCAAGGACGAGGGCAAGCCGAGGCACAGCCGCCCCCGTGGGCGCCTCACCAAGTGCAGCAAGTTCATGCAGGATGTTATCTGAGAGGTGTGTGTGGCTACGCCCCCTACAAGTTCACCCGCTCCAAGGGACCTGAAATTCATCAGGAAAAGGGTGGGGACACATATCCGTGCCAAGAGGAAGAGAGAGGAGCTGAGCTATGTCCTTGCAGCCGTGAGGAAGGCAGCAGCCAAGAAAGACTGAGCCCTGTCCATTCTGTGTAATAAAAACTGTTCAGAAAAAAAAAAAAAAAACCCTGTAAAAAACATAAAGCTTGGTGCAGCAAAAGCGGAATATAAATGATATCTGTGCTATTCTTTTAACATGTAAAAATATTCACTTGAGCACAAGTTGAAAGAAAAAAGAAAAGAAAAGCTTGATTTTCTAGGTCGTATAACTCTGGATAAATTATTCTTTATTTTAGAATAATTTTCTTTAACATTAGAAAAGGAGTTATTTATGCATTATACTCTTATATATTCCAGGTCAGGGTGTGTTCTTTCAAAACTATGAAAATTAAGGCTGTTAGAATCTTTTCAGGGAAATATTTTCCTCCCAAATCTTTCAGTTTGGATCCCCAAGTGAAAATGGATCTCCCATTAGCTAAGTGCTGTGCATTTCCTGAGCAAAGCCAATAAACATCTCACCAGGTAATAGCATCTCTGAAGCAGCTTTACTATTTTATTTCAGGTGTCATGTGGACTAGCACATGCGATCAGCAAACCATTTTAGAATGCTAGTCATCCTTCCATGTATGCATGTTCCAGGTACAATGAGGCTTATTTAAATTAAATTGTTAAATTACCTTACACTAATTCGTAAACCATGGTATAATGCATTGTACTGTTCATATCGTTTATATGAGTATGTGCCCTTGTATTATCTTTATGGATAATATATTGTGGTATATTGTGTTGTATGTTATATTTTAGAGTGGTGTATTATGCCATCGTGTAACAGTGTGATATGATGCAGTACAGTATGGCATAGTTTAGCCTAGCATAGAGTAGTACAGTATAGAATCGAGTGGTATGGTACAGAGTGGAACAATGTAGAGTGGTTGGTATATTCTAGAGTAGTCCAGTATAGTACAGGGCTGCATGGTAGTTAGAACAATACTTTGGAGTCACAGACTTAGTTTTCAAAATGTGGCCCTATCATATGTTAGGTATATAATCTTGAGCCTATTACTTAATGTTTCCAAGCCCTAATTTCATGACCTGAAAAATGAAGATGAAAAATACTTACCATGCATTATGAGGATTAAGTTGTGAGGGTCACGAAGGTGGTGTACAGAGGGGTGTGCACTGACAGTTCATAAGCCCTCAGCAAACACTCTCATTTCATGTCCCTCACTGGCAGTGGGGTGAATGCTACAAGCCCTGGCTTTAAGAAAAGTGCCTTGCTAAGAGCATCTAATAACATTTGGCTAGGACATGATTGATGAGTGGTTGGGTATTTCATATTTACCTCCTAAGACTAACATCTTAAGTAAAGCTCTGAATCACTTATGATATTTTACAGAGATGGGAAATGACCCTGGAAGGATATGGAGTTATTGAATCTTAGCATTACTGATGAGCATAAGAGAGAAGGGATTTTAGAATGACTCATAAATGGTAAGTAGCTTCAGTCCTTTGTAGCTAGGGAAATGCAATGTTAACACCATAAACAAGTGGTTCACACCCATGAAATTGGTATTTTATTTTGTGTTTTTTCTCTTCCAAAACACGGAGAAGGAAAAGACTCAGATGTGCTTAAATATTTGCTCTCTAGAGCAGTGACTGTAAAGCATGGGAAGAACTGGAATCAAAATGAAAACCCAGTGAAAAATACTGTGGGAATCAAATGTTTAAGACATTAAAGTGTATACAGATAAATTTGCCGCAAATTTCTTTCCGACTTGACTACTCACAATGACCCTAACCCGGGCTGGCTCTGATGTGTCTCAGATTTAGAAGTGCTTGGCAAAGATGTGTGCACCCATACACACAGAACCTCTGTGCCCCCACTCAAAGGAAAACCATTGCCAGAGGAATACACTGGGCTCAAGACTTCACCGACTAGGGGATGAAACGAGAAATGTAGGTGTTATATATGGAGGATCAATTTTACTTTTAAAAATGAAATGTAATGACAAGCACATTGAAATGAGATTAGGAGACTGAATTCAAATGCCTACTCTGACATTTCCTGATGCTGTGACCTTGGCAGATTTTCTGAGCCACAGTCCCCACACCTGGATTACAGAGAGAATGTCACTGCCCTTCCCTGTCATCTAGAGGAGCTGTGACTATCCAATGAGACCACGTATATGGGACTTCTTTAAAGAGTGAAAATACTGTGGGTTGGCCTCATTGTCCTTATTAAAAGAGGAAGAGAGAGGCAGGAGGAGAAAGCGGGAAGAGTAAGGGCTTTGGACACAGATAGGCTTGTGTTCCATAGCATCTTCGGTTCTCCTCTTAGTAGCTTTGTGGCCATAGGAAAGGCACTTAACTTTTTTTGGCCTTAGTTTCCTTATATGTAAGAATGGGTTTAATAAGCACTACCCCATAGTTGTTTTAAAGATTAACAGAGGTAACGTATGTAAAATCATGGATATTTTTGTTTGCTATTTTAAATCCATAGCTCATGCGCCTGAATATGTCAGGTCTATTTCTTCATAAAAGCACTTAAATTTGGAGGGGCCGAGTGGCCAGCTCAGGTTTACTGAGCCATGCACCAGCAGACACAGAATTCCTGCTAAATTTGTCTCAATCAGAGTATTTAAAGAATGTTTTGGAAACTTTAAGAATCCAAGACCTTGAAAAATACCTGTTTTGACTCAAAGATGACTATAGCTTTTATGAAAACAATAAAATACATCTTACAATTTAACACTAAGAAACAATATGAAAGCTTAAGAGTATTTTAGAGCCTTTGTCTCTTATGTTGAATAATTTTCCTGCGGCTCCATTTCAACTGAGCTTCAGATGTACTCTTCTTTCGTTTTCAGATCGAGTTTTCTAGTGTTAAGAAAGGGGGTGTGGAGGGGAAAGAGGTTAGTGAGATTCAAGTAGCTTTAGATTTCCTAAGCAAACCAGATCCATGTAAGAGCACCCTGACAATTCGTGCCTCTTCCAGTGACTGGAACTAAGTCAGCAAAGTAACCTGTCTGCTTTCTTCTGAGATTATTATTACTGTTACTATTGGGTCCTCCAGTTTGTACCAGGAACCTCTGGAGCAGGCTTCGAATGAGGCGCTCGGTGGGTAACATCCCTCTGGACGTATCTCAGCTCCAGCAACGCCAAACTTCTGTGTAACTCTTACCTGTTTTACTCTCTCAGTCATTAATTCCAGTGGAAAGTCTATTTACATAAACAGGAAAACATTACATCTGATTTTTATCGCATGGAGCTAAAGGGAATTTCTATCTTGTAATGTTTCTCTCAACAGAAGTAGGACTTCCTTACTACTTTTTAAGTGTCTTCTGCACCTGCCCTTGGGGGGAAGTGACGAGGAAGACCGACACCGTTTAGAATCCAGCATGTGCTGTGCCACGATCCCCATCACTCTTGTTGAGCAGACAGGTTGGGACAGCTGTTGTGTGTGGTCTTAAAGAAGGGCTTGGGGCTCGAAAGCTTGGAAACATTTCCCAGCTTTTACGGAGCTATTGCTATATTTTCTGTGTATGCTGGATCTATTTTTTACATGGTGTACAGGAAAGACTATTTGGAGAGTCGCCTATGCCTGTAGGATTTGAGCTCCTGTGAGTTTCTATGATCTGCATGAGAGATAGGACCTGGGCTCCATCAGGAGAGCAACATCCACTCACACACTGTGTAACTGGGCATTCAGACCTCGAAGGCTGGGGGAGTACAGCACCGTGGCTAAGAGTGTGGCCTCACACTCACGTTGCTCTGGTTGAGTTAATATATTTTTAATTACTAGTAAGATGCAGGGTGTTTTGCAGTGCAGGAACAGCAGCAGACTGAAACACATACATGCACACATACACACACTGACACATACACACATGGGAAACTTTCTACAGCGATGAATTCGAACATTCGAAAGCTACAAGTTAGTACTGCCTCTATGTTTTTAAACACACAGTGGTAGTATCTTCCTAATTCTTTCAGCACCATAAAGTGTCTTGGTAATACAACTTTTAATTTTTGTTGTATAATTGACGTATGATACAATGTTCCTGTTTGAACAGTTCAGTAAGTTTTGACAAATGCGCAATCTCATGTCAACTCCCTACCGATGAAGATAGAGAACATTTGTATAAGCCCAAAATGTTCCCTTGTGCTTGTTTACATTCTGTTCTACTGTCCTTGTCACCACGAGTCAGCTTTCTGTCACCATAGATTAGTTTTGTCTCATCTGGAAAGTCATACAAATGGAATTATGTCTCATGTACTCTGTATCGTTTCTCACTTTGCATTATGCTTTTGAGATTCATCCACACCATTATGTCTGTTAGTGGTCGGTTCCACTTTATTGCTGTTAATAACCTGCGTCTTCCAATGCCCAAAATCCTCTTTCCTATTTACATTGATGTAGTTAACTTACAAGGTGGGGCAAATATAGGCTTACAGTTGTTTGCATGGAAAATAATACAATAATTAATAAATAATAAAAGAATGAACTCTGTTTTGCATATTTACAACTGTTAACCTATTTTTTGCCCACCCTGTATTTGTTTTATCCTTGAAACATATCAATTATTTCAGAATTATCTTTAATGCATTAATCTTGTTTTGATCATATTTCTTACTATTTTTAACTTAAAGATGAAGATGTATAGTAAGTTATGCTTTTTAAAGTGTTCTTACAAGGCAACTGGGGCTCCAAAAGTTGAATCAAATGGATACCATGGCAACTGAGCTTGGCTTTGATGAATTTCTAGGGATATGGCCCTAGATGTTATGAAATTCTTCCTAAGCTGGGGTACTTTGAAGTGACTTTTGTTTGGTTTTAGTGGCTTTTTAGATTTGCTATCATATTAACATTTTGGCACCAAACATGTAAACTGCTATAATAAAAATAAAATAGGGCCCTGGCTGGTGTGGCTCAGTGGATTGAACGCCAGACTGTGAAGCAGAGGGTTGCTGGTTCGATTCCCAGTCAGGGCACATGCCTGGGTTGCAGGCCAGGTTCCCTGGTGTGGGGAGCACAAGAAGCAACCACACGTTGATGTTTCTCTCCCTCTCTTTCTCCCCTTCCCCTCTGTCTAAAAATAAATAAATAAAATCTTTAAAAAATAGTAAGACTTCAAATAAAAGTAAAAAAAAAAAGGTTTTAATTAATAAATCCTTACTCTATGTGATTCTGCATATTATACCTTATCTCATTTAATCCTGAAACTAGCCCTGCAAATCAAGTCTTATTGAACACCTAATGACTATCAGCTCTTGAGGAGCTTACAGTCTAAAGGAGGAAGCAAACATTAATGAAGGTATGATCCTTGTGATGCTAAGATTGGGAGCCATGAGAACATATATCAGGGCAGCCAAATCTAGTCTTAGGGGCAACTAAGACCTAGTCGAAGAAGTAACCTTTAGGAAGGGACTTGAGGGACAAGTAATATCAGCCCAGCCAGGAAAAGTACTAAGAGTGTTCCAATGTGAACAACATGTTTGCAGACCCAGAAGTGAGAATGGCCCTGGCAAGTAGGGGGAATTGGTCAGGTTTTTGATGTAATTTGGAATGCAGAGCTGGAGGCAGAGAGGGCCCAGCTGAGCCAAGGTGTGCCTGAGCGAGGACCAACTGGGGAAGGCTGCAGTTGGGGATGCATTTTGAATATTGCTCCCTCCAGAACGGCAGTGGTGTTTTACACGCACGTATGTCTGAAGACTCAGAGGAATGAATTCCAGTGGATTTTTGGTAAGAGAATTCAAAGGGGGGAAATTTTCAGTGGTTTCTCACATCAATCATTGGAATAACATGATGTCAATTTATTTATGACATTCACTTTATACATTACTTTATTACTGCAATCCTAATAATATTCCCACCCCCAGGGAAAATCATTCTTGGTGTTTCTGAGGTAGAATTCAGAAGACATTTGAAGTGGGAGGACAGATTTCTATCATGATGCTGCTTTTAGCTAAAAAGAATTTAATTTGCAGATGTTGTTAATCTCATACTTTTCATACACAATATTTTATTTTTAGAAGTTAATGGTTGCCACATAGAACACTTCTGTGTGAGAAATTTAAGAAATTGATTAAAGCAGTCAATGATACATATCTGTGTATTTTAAGGGTAACATTTACACTGAAAATTGCATCTTGGTTTTACCCTTATAGTAAGTGAATAAGTCTAGTATTACAGATTCTCAAGGCAATTGTTGGGAGACCGACACAAGTTTGATTATTAATCACATTGAGAAATTAGATGCAGCAGACAAAGAATTGAAATGAAATTTACTGAACCAAAGTAACACATATTGGAAAGTATACAGATTGCCTGGCTCAGTGCGAGATTCGAGTAATGTTTGTGTATCTGTTATGATCTAGAATAGAGATCAAAAATGAAGAAAACATTATAACTTTCTTCTTGGAATGAACAGGTTAGGAACCAAGGGAATATGTACATTTTATATGTTGATATTATTTTAAAACATAAGGTAAAGTTATCATTCACATTGGTATTACTATAATATTATGGAGGTTAAAATATAGGTGGGGCCTGAGAATTGGATGTTTGACTTAATCCAACAAATGTCTACTCCAAGAATATGTATAATATAAAAAATAAAATATTGGGCGTGATCTTATATAGAAATAATAAAATATTAGAAATTAATTCTTTTAAGATATTCATCACCAATGCACCATTGGTTTGATAAAAACTTTTTCTTTAAAGTTATTTTTGTTGCTAGAAAGGATTTCTAGTTACAAGTTTGGGTTTTAGAAACATTATAAATATAGAAAAGCTTGAAAAAATGTGGGCTATGTTGTCACAGCTCCTGTCCCAGAGCACCTTGACTGGCCTTTCCTTCTTTTTTTTCAGCGTGCTCCACACCCACTGATAGCACCGATTTCCTCGAATGGCTTTTCTCATGTCATTTCCTGGGTTGGGAATCTGCAGAGGCTCCCTTTGTTTTACTACATCAATCTACATTCTTCCACCTGCCTTTGGGACCATCACTACTTTCTTTTCATCAACAATAAGTTCTTATTTTTTAAAAAACATTAATGATCTGTAAATTTCATAGATTTATTCAGCAAGTGTTTATTGAGGAAAGGCAACATCAGATCAGTGTTTTGGAAAGAGCACTCCGGATTGGGGCTGGGTGTGCCGAGAGAGCTGTGGAGCGGTCTGTCCGAGCCTGCGCGGGAGGCCTGGGGGGAGATGATGACGGCTTGAAGCGGGGTCTTGGCTGTGGAGATGGAGTGAAGATTATGGTTTTGCAATCTACTTAGGAGGTGTATATCCCTCCCACTCACCAGAAACTCATTGTCCCTACATTTTCTGCCAGTTCTTTTACCTTTAAACCCCACTTGAATGACCACTTCTAGCTATGGGACCCATCGCTCTAGCTGTGAGTGTTGAAAACCTTTATATATTTGTTTTTTCCCATTCCTAAAAAATGTGGACAAAAAAAGGGCCACATACTAAACCTGCCAGGCTCAGGGAATGCCCGTATGGACGGCCTTACAAAGGTAGAGAACAAAAATAACCACACAGGAGCACACACAGCGTGGTACAAGCATACAAAGTCCAAACTAAAAGTGGGTTGTGGGGAGTAATCACATCCTAGCCTGGAGCTTCCTTGACAAAGGTCAGTATTTACCTTCGAAATGGTCTACTGTCTTCATTGTAGATTCATTGTGCATCTACAACGAATACCTTTGAAATGTCAAAGTGTTTTTTTTTTTTTTCCTGACCTCTTGAAGGCACCAGAGCAGGAGCCAAGAGAACCCCTCGTTGTTGTCTTCTTGCCCACACACCATCTCTATGTGCTGGAACTATTCACTATCCTGCACCCACCTGTGTAGAAGAAGTACGTATCACTGCCTTTTGCTTTTTATCCAATCTTTGAGATTTTCCGATTTGCTTTCTTCTACCTCTTGAATCTACCACCAGTGGATTTCATGTACCCCTCCTTATATCTCCTGCTTTGATTCTAATCTATAAAGTAAGCTGCAAAACTGCCATTCTCCAAAGCATTGTTTTTCTGGGCAATCATCATCATTTTTGTTCAAACAAACACTTATAAGACTTTTTCTGAGGCTGGACATTCTTTCATTGGCAACAAAATGTAATAATAGTACCTGCTCTAAGTAGCTGTTTTAAGGCTTAAATGGCTCAAAGCTTGCAAAGATTTTTTTAGCTCAATGCCTGGCATGTAGTAAAAACTCAACCAAAGTTAGCTGTCAGTATTGCTACTACATCTTTCCTGATTAATCTAGAGCATTTGGTTTACATACAGAACAGAACCATTTAATCTTTGAGCTGAAAGAGATCTCAGAAACTGTCCCATCATTTTCTCTCATTTACACATTTAGAAATGCAGTCACGGGGGCGGGGAAGGTGGGAGTTCCTCAGTGCTAGTTCCAGAAACAGAGCCTGGGTCTCCCATCTCCAAGGTCAATGCTATTTGCCCTGGACCATAGACCTTTTTTGTACACCAGTGTGTTTTTTATTTTAGATAAAATTTAAGCAACTTTAGGGTGTTGCCCCTCCTCTGTTGATTGGTCCAGTATTCAGCCCAAAGCTTTGCACTGAAATGCTTGCTGTAAATTGGAATGAAATTTGATGCTTTATGTTACAAATTAGATTAAGTGGATATATGGGCTAAACCATTTTCAGTTCCTTGTCACCATATAATGGGAGAGATTAAAGTAATCTAATGAGTAATACCTTATTTAATAAACATCTTACCAGGTGTATTTTCTGAATTACTAGATGTAATATTCCCTAATGATCTAATACTTGAACTACTCTCTGGGAGGAAGTGAGGCACTTCTTGAGCTATGACAATTTGGTTAGGATACCTCGGAGTCTACTCAGGTGAGCACTTGCAAATATGCTCTTCCAGTTTACTGGGCTCTGAGGGAGAACCAGGGCCAGTGGTTAGAAAATGCAGACCCCAGATTTCCATTGCATAGGTGGAGATGCCTATGTAATTTCTTGCATAGGTTCCTTTACTCAGTCAGTGGTGTAACAAGAGATAAAGAGATAGGGAGATAGATAGACAGATAGGGAGAGATTTACTTTTCTGCATTCCTGAGTTAAGAAACAAATCTTACATAATTTGTTATTTGCTTTTTCTATCATATAAAGCTGAGCATTCCTTCTGAGTGGCCTAATTGGTATCGGTAGAATGTTTGCGGTCTTGTGGCATAACATAGGTAGATTCAATTTGCCCAGCTACTTAGTATTTACTGAAGTGATGATTTTAAGACTTTCCACTGGGAAATAAATTTATTCACACTTCCCATCTTAAGAAACTTTAGTCCTCAGTTTACTGTATAAGCAATTTTTCATATTACCCACATCTCCTTTTTCTTACTCCCCTGATTCCCTGTTGTCTTTCTCATTCTCAGTGTCTACATTTTTATTTTCATCTTCTCATTTCTTTTCCTACCGAAGTTTTTAACAATAAACCTTGTTGTTAAAACTTTCCAAGTTACCCCCCAAACAATAGTAACTATGATAGCAAATTGTTCCTATAATATCTAACTCTAAGGATACTGTGTTGTGACCATTCAAGGCTGGGCAGGTTCATGGTACTCGTGCGGATGAAAAAATATTCATGGAGCTGTTGGGATGTCTGGCATGCCTTTGTTCACGGGTGGGTGAGCCATGCATGCTGCAAGCCACATGTCCCCCTGCATGTCTCTGCGTGGCACATGTCATGGCCCTTGCTCTCCATTGTGGCACCCATTGTGGCACCTGTCCCCTTGCATGAATCTCTCTCATCATTGAACCCAGCAGGGAGTCCCTACCTGTTTAAATACTAGAGGGCAACAAAGTCAGAAAACTGCCAGAGCATTACATAACATAACATAATTCTGTGCATGCGAGCCCACTTCATGTTATGGGAACAGTTTACTGGACCCAGTCTCAAGGCTATGAGAGCACTGGTTATCAGGCCCCTCCAAGGCTATGGGAACACTGCTTCCCTTAGTTACCCAGACACCTGGGTGAGGAAGCCAGACTTCCTCCACTTACCCTACTGATGCCAATTTTTATAGAATGATAGAATTTTAGAATTAGAAGTGATGCGAAAAAGTTTGACAGCTATCTGGATATTCTTGTCAAGAGCCTGCTCACAGAGTTTGCCCCTGGAAGTAGGTTTAATTATGGCCCCCAAAGATATCCCTAGAAACTGTTAATGTTATCTTATTTGGACAAAGAGGTTTTGCAGATGTGATTAAGTTAAAGATCTAGGGATGAAGAAATAATTCTAGATTATCTGGGTGAGCTGTAAGTGCAATTACATGTGTTCTTGTAAGAGAGAGGCAGTGGAAGGTGTGTGGGGTAAACAGCTTTCATTTTTGCAGTTGTTTTTAACGCTGCAGTTGGTACTCATTGTCTTAACTCCTCCATTATCCATTCCAAATTCATCTCCTGTCTCCTTTCACTTCTACAGGTCTTGGTGTTTTAAACCTGTGTGATATTGTGACTTATAATAAAATACATATATGTATATATAGTTGGTCTTTTTCCAGAACAGAGCTTCTAAAATCCTTGGAATTCCCTAAGTGGTAAGAGCTATAAAGGGGAAAAGGCTGTCCTTTGTTATTTAAAACAAGCCTCTTTCTTTTAAAAAAAGTTTTATTTTTCAATTACAGTTTACATTCAATATTATTTTGTATTAGTTTCAGTTGTACAGCATAGTGGTCGGACAATCATATACTTTACAAAATGATCCCCCTGATATTTATAGTACCCACCTGGCCCCACACATAGTTGTTACAATATTACTGACTATATTCCTTATGCTGTACTTTACATCCCTGTGACTGTTTTGTAACTGCCAATTTGTACTTCTTAATCCCTTCACATTTTTTACCCAGACCTCCAATGCCCTTCCTCCTTGCAACCACCAGTCTTTTTCTATTTTGTTTGTTAGTTTATTTTGTTTTTTAGATTCCATATATAAATGACTTTCAACCACTTTGGTTTAGGTTGATAAGGTGAGTTCCAGAAAGCCCTAAAGGATGGGGGGGGGGCTGGTTGCCCTGGAAACCAGTCACATGATTAGAGGGTCTGGAGTTTCAGCTCCACTCTTTTGACCTCCAGGGAGGGGAGACCGGGTAGAAGGTTGAGTTGATCACTGATGGCTGATGACTTAGTCATGTCTGTGCAATAAAACCTCTGTCAAAAAACCCTAACTAAAGTTCAGAGAGATTTTGATTGGTGAACTCGTGGAGGTGCTTCCACCATATCTTGTTCTCCTGAGTTGTATCCTTTTATATTAAATCAGTAATCTACTACAGAAACTGTTTTCCTGAGTTCTGTGAGCCAGACTAGCAAATTATTAAACCCAAGGAAGGGATGTGGGAACCTCCCATCTGTAGCCAGTAAGTCAGAAGCACAGGTGACAACCTGGACTTGCACTGGCTTCTGAAGTGGAGGCAGTCTTGTGGGACTGAACCCTTAATTTGTGGGATTTGATGCTGTCTCTAGGTAGATAGTGTCAGGATTGAGTTATATTACATGATACCTGACTGGTGTTGAAGAATCACTTGGTGTGGATAAAACCCACATACATCTGGTGGTCACAAGTGGAGAACAGAGTGTAGAAAAAGAAAAGTTTTTCATTTACAAAGGGGATGTGACTCAAACCCTCTTTTTTGAGATGTGTAAGCCCTTGATAACCATTTCCATCTTAGGCCAGCATTGCGATGCATGTCATTTACAGTCACATTTGGACAAGGAAATGCCAAAAGTCACCCGGTGCATCTCCTGACTTAGTCACACATTCCACTCTGCCTCATTATCTAAGAGCAGCCTTGCCTCATCTTCCTGACCCGGGTCAGTTATCCCTGCCAGGAGGCTAGCTCATTTCTCAGCTGACAGTCCCTGGGCACAAGAAGTCCAAGGTGCTCTCAGCAGTCATAGGTCAATGGGCCCCTTGCTTCATCCTCTGAAGAAGACAAAAACCTTTAAGCATGTAGAGTCCAGGGTTTTGGGGAGCAGGAAGTATAATATTCCCAAGGGGATGGGGAGTCATGGTAAGTAGAATCATCCCTGCTTCCAATCTTTGTTTCCCGAATGCAGGTATTCTTCCTGTTAGGACGGTCTCTGGAGGATAGCACTTCATACTTCAACCTGGTAGTTCGGTTGTACTTTCCACGGGGTAATAGAATACTCTATCAGACTAGCTACTTCTGGAGAGTGCGGCATGGGGTACAACCAGTGCACCACTTCGAAGTGTGACCCCTGGTTTGGTGCTGTGTTGTGTGGAATCTGGCGTCCTGCAGTTCCTGGACAGTGGTACAGGCTGAAGTTTAGTGGGCAGCAAAGGCAAATACACACAAGGAAAAGTTGTCTATTCCTGTGAAAATAAACCAACAGCCCTCCAGGACAGAAGGGGCCTGATGTAGTAGACTTGCCACCCGCAGCTAGATCAGCTTTCATTAGTTGGAGCCCACGCTGTTGGGCGCATCTGTAGCCATTCCTGAGTGGCACTGTTATGCTTACCCCGCTCTACAAAGCACCTTCAGAAGGAACCAAACTCTGGGTTTCCCCTCTTCTGTCAGATCCTCAGATGAATCTCCCAAGTGGCCACGGGTGGAGATGGAGGTGCAGCGCTGGTGTGCAGTTGGTGGGTGACACAGAAGTCCGTGCTTTCTCTAGGGAGTTTACACACTGGCTCTGAGGAAGAGTATGTGGAGGTACGTGTCTTAGTGAATTCCGGTAGCTATAACAGAATTCATAGACCGGTGGTTTATGAACGACAGAGACTTATTTTCACAGTTCTGGAGACTGGAAATCTGAACTCAAGGTGCCAGCAGATTTGGTGTCTGATTAGGGTCCACTTCCTGGTTCATGGATGGCCTTCTTCTCGCTGTGTCCTCACCTGGTAAAAGGGGTGAGAGAGCTCTCTGAGGTGTCTTTTCAAAAGCATTAATCTCATTCATGAGGGCTCCATCCTTTCCACCTAATCACCTCTTGAAGGTCCCACCTCCAAACATCACCTTGGAGATTAGGTTTCAACATGTGAATTTTGGGTTAAGAAAATAGTTAGTTTATAGAAATATACAAAATTATTTATTATAAATTTTACTGATATGAAGAATGTATAGCACCCAATTTTCAAAAAACAATAAAATAAATAATACTCTCTAAATTCTGTATAGTCAAATGATTCTTACAGAATGCTTTTGTTGATTTTTGTCAAATTCTTGCATCTATAGCCAAGCTATGCTTCCAATTGACAAATAAATATAGTTCTGACATGAAGACTGAAATTTTTATTTACTTACTTTAGAATTTGACTCCTTTGTCACTGACTTACTGGTTGAATGGGACAACAGTTTAAATTTTTGGTTATAAATTTTATTTTATTATTTTGTAAATTGTTGTTCAAGTACAATTGTCTCCATTTTTACCCCACCAAGCACTCCCCTCCCCATACTGTTTTCCACAGTGGCTGCACCAGTCTGCATTCCCACCAACAGTGCACTAGGGTTCCCTTTTCTCCACATCCTCTCCAGCACTTGTTTGTTGATTTGTTTATGATGGCCATTCTGAGAGGTATAAGGTGGTATCTCATTGTGGTTTTAATTTGCATCTCTCTGATGGCTAGTGATGCTGAGTACCTTTTCATATGCCTCTGGGCCCTCTGTAGGGCAGCAGTTTTCTAATACAAAAATAATGTCTCTTCATTTTTTGTGCTATTCACAATGTAATGACTGTAGAAATGACACCCTTTTATACTTAGTCTATATTAAGATTTTTTTCCTCTTACATGCTATGTAAACAATAAAACAATAGATTAAGCTCTCATTTGCAGCGTTGCCAAGTTACATGGTGTAAGTACTTCCTGAGTGGCTGATTTAAAATGATTGACATGCCCTGGCTGGTGTGGCTTAGTGGATTGAGTGCCAGCCTATGAACCAAAGGGTCATTGGTTTGATTCCCAGTCAGGGCACATGCCTGGGTTGCAGGCCAGGTTCCTTGTAGGGGCCACTGAGACGCAACTACACATTGATGCTTCTCTCCCTCTCTTTCTCACTCCCTTACCCTCTTTCTAAAAATAAATAAATAAAATCTTTAAAATAAATGATTGACATGACGTCCCTGAGTGTGGAGCTGTGAGGAGATGTGCTGTAGCACACTATTCCAGAGTATTTCCACCATCTGGACATAGAGGACATACATAATTTCAAGAGCATAGGTAGTGGTATAATACAGTAAAATAATAAGATTTGAGTGTTTCTTGCCTTTGTTTTACATACGATTTATTTAATTGTTTTATATAATTTACTTTTTAATAATGGTTTTATTTAATAATTGGCTAGCAAAATTCCTGGACATTTCATTGTGAGGCAGCACAAGCCAGCTCTGCCACCTCCAGCTTTACTTTACGGTGTACAGATGGACCACTTCCCTCACATGTCTGAATGCTTTCATGTGCGTCCAGCTCTACGACTTGGTGGGCCTGGCAGAATCTGGATCACCGTAGCCCTGTCACTCGGTGCCCCACAGGTTCATCAGTGTATCTCTACCAAACCCAGCAGCACACCAGGAGCTGTTTTTCCGTGTAATTTAGCACTGCAGATGGCATGGCCTTGTCCTAGAACCCTATGGGTCTCCGCTGATTCCCCCCTAGGGACTTGCCAGACTCTTCACATAGTGTCTTTTGTCACCGCTGATATCTGTAACGTGGGGTCTGTCCAGATGCACGGCCTGGGGAAGGGCAGCTCGCACCACAGCTTGGACCTGCTGCACAGTTCTTTCCTGCTTCGGGGCTCTCTGAGTTGGCAGATTTTTGGCCACAGTGTCTGAGCCGGACTAGTATTCCTAGGTGTGGCTTATGCTGCCTCCAGAACCAGCAGAGGCCTACAGAGCACCGTGCTTCCTTTTTGAGAGGTGGAGGGTGCAAGGTGTAGTGATTTGTCTTTTACTTTGGAGGAGTTGTTCTGCTACTTGATACCCAAATGCTTCATTGATAAGACAGGTCTCCTAACCTTTGTAGGATTTCCCTCCCACACTCAGGAGGGCATGTGTCTTACCAAGGTCTCCAGACTTAGTAGCCAGAGGTGAAGTGGGAGCAAATCCTTAGAGGTACACGAATTGTCCTGGGAGTGCTCTCGGGATAGAATTGGGATTGGGGAATGGGAGCAGCTGTGCCATGATGTGGCTTCACTGAAGGCCCCTTGGAGAGAATTGAAGCTGAAATGGTCCCACAGAGTTGTCCCTAGTTAGGGCAAGAGGGTCAAGCTGGCCGTCAGAACCCCAATTCCATCAGTCATTGGACGCATGCTCCTCCTGGCAGGGGGAGATGACCTTGATGGTGATGATTCTTTTCAGCCAAGGCAATTCTGCAGAGAACCACCCGAGGATGGCCTGCCTGCTGCACTCCGGGTCCTGGGGGGTAAGTCTTGCAGTTCTGAAGGGAGGATCTGGAAGGCCCCTCAGAGGCTCACCAACGAGGGACCAGAAAGAGTTAACCAACTTTCAAACACAGAGACATATCTAGTGAGAGGTCCTCTGGGATATCTAATTATTGACAGGTTATAAATTGTGCTTTAAGAAGAAAAACGACCTTTGAAGGAGACAGGGATGATGAGGAGCCAAAGCCGGATGACGTACAC
This sequence comes from Glossophaga mutica, assembly GCA_039655065.1. Lineage (NCBI taxonomy): Eukaryota > Metazoa > Chordata > Mammalia > Chiroptera > Phyllostomidae > Glossophaga > Glossophaga mutica. Next base: position 38,662,717 of record CM077304.1, on the reverse strand, counting down.
AGTTCTTTGGGCATGGTTAGCAGGAAGAGTTCAAACACCTGCAAAGCCCAGAAAACAATCATCAGTCCCAAGTGATCCATTTGGGGAAGGGGGAGGAAATTGCTCCACATCTCCCAGATTGACTCAAGAGCCTAAGTAGAAAATAAAATGGGGAGCTATGTTTCAGAAGCTAACTCAGCGTGGAGACCCAAATGAAAAATTGAAGCTGGAGCCTCTGGACAAACAGGACCGGGGCAGGCAGGGAGCGCATGGCCTTTCTCTGGTTTTCAGAAAGGGGCTTGAGAAGCTCCGTTCCCCCGCGGTTTCCAGCGCCGAGTGGGAGACAGAAAGGCCCAGGCAGGGGGTGCAGAGAGGGCTACGGGGTGCGAGCGCGGGTGGGGTGCGGGAGAACATATCCCCAGGCAATTGCTGTTGTCTGGCCTGCGGCCACTCTTCTCTCTGAGGGAGGGGTGCTGGGTTTGAGTAGCGCCACAGCTAAACCGGGCCCCGGGCTTGCCCTACTACATGAGACCCTCCCCAGCCCTATTAGGGGAGCGGGCGAAAAATGGGGGTTTGGGGATGATGATAGCTTGGCAAGGCAGCCCTGCACTATGATGCTCAATACATGTTAGTGAACGAATGATTGCTCTTTTGAGTATTTAGGAAATTTTCCAGATAATTAATAAGGTTGCCTCTTCTTTCCTACTCCCTCTGTCCTTTCCTCCCTCCCTTCCTCCCTCCCTTCCTCCCTCCCTTCCTTCTTCCCTCCCTTCCCCCTTCCCTTTCCCTTCCCTCCCTTCCCTGTTTCCTTTATTATTTTTCATTCTGCAGATAAAGTGTCCCTGGTCCCTCTTCTAACTAGGATGTCTCTGGACACACTAGAGGTCCTGGTGACTGGGGAGTGAAGGAGCAGCTCTGACTTCCCCGGGGGATGCTTGTGGCTTTTGGCTGGAACCTGCTCTGGCTGGGACTCCTTGTGGAGGCCCGCTTTCTCCGGGACTGCACATTGAAGCAGGACTGTTGGTGGATCCTGCCCTAAAGTCTGTAAATACCCCAAGGGGGAACCCAGAACTACAGGCAGTGCTCTTCCTATCCCCCCTAAGTTAGAACTCAATTCCTGCTGGGTTGGTAACCTGCTTTCCCAGAAAAAGTCATTTTCTTCATCTTCTTTCTCTCAATTAACAGGCAGGAAGCCATGGATTTTTTTCCTTCTTGGATTAAATTGAGTACAAAGACCTGAAAATTGCTTCTCCTCAAAGCAGTTAACGTGAATTCCCGGCTCTCGTCAGCATTCTACCAATCACAGACTGTTAAGAGAAAGAAAAACCTTTGCTAAAACTCACCAACCCTGCAATCACCTTTAAAGAGAATTCTTAATGTTTTCTGATGTAATTTGTATTACTTGCTGACTTCCTTTTCTGAGGGTTTATTTCCTCCACTCTGTCCTTTTTTTCTGGGACTTGCCACCTTCTACATGGAGTTAGTGATCTTTCTTGTACTTGGTTTCCACACCTCTTCTTTGGTGCAGTTGTTACTGTAAATAGTAAGGTGACAGTAGTGGCAGTAACTGCTCCTGAACTTGGCCATGAGCATGGTCTCTTCTCCACCAGCTCCCTTTTCCCTTTCTCATGCTTCTCCTATCCCTCTTAAAGCTTTTTTAAAGCTACGTATGCTCACATTGGTGCCTGAGAGTCATATCCATTCTTACTTCAGAAACATGAAGTGATGACGATTTGCTCATTTGCTCCTGGTACAGGCTCCTGGGAGGAATGCAGAAGGGCAATCAAAATGATGAAGGGCCAGAGAGACTCTCCTCAGAGGAAAACCAAGAAGAACCAGATGTTAGGTATTGGTTGAATGATCTAAGGAGACTATGGAAACCACTTACAAGCATCTGAGAGCTGCGATGATGGCAAGAGACAGGGAAAAAGAAAGACCAGCGCCTTAGAGGAAACCAGGAGAATGTGCTGTGTGTTTAGTATTGGGCTGTGGGAACTCACTCAGAAAGTGTTGTAGAACCATCATTTCAGACTCTGGAAACAGATGATAAAAGCATATATATATATATATATATATATATTTTCCCCCCCTTGCTGGAATTTTAGTTTAAATGGTAGTGAATGTGCTGAGTTACTAGAGAAAGCTGGGTTTGGCTGGGAGTATGGCAATTGACCCTCTCTCTTTACCTTGCTCTTACATTTGTAGCCCTGTGTTTCTTGATGTCTTGGAACTGCCCACTTAGAATTGAGGTGCTTAGCCTAAATACATCAAGAAAATTTTAGAGGACTTCAAGAAAGATATAGACAGCAACACAATTATAGTAGGTGATTTTAACACCCCACTGTCAAAAATGGACAGATCTTCCAAACAAAATATCAACAAAGATATTGTGGCATTGAACAACACTCTAGAGGAAATGGACTTAACTGATATATATATAGAGCCCTTCATCCCAAAGAAGCTAAATACACTTTCTTTTCAAATGCACATGGAACATTTTCAAAGATAGACCACATGATAGGACACAAATAATGCCTCAACAAATTCAAGAAAATTGAAATCATACCAAGCATTTTCTCTGACCACAAGGGACTGAAACTAGAAACCAACCCCAAGGAGAAAAACCCAAAACCCTCAAAATCATGGAGATTGAATAGCATGCTATTAAACAATGAATGGGTCAAGAATGAAATTAGGGAGGAAATCAAAAAGTTTCTGGAAACAAACAATAATGAACTCACATCGACCCAAAACTTATGGGACACAGCAAAGGCAGTCCTCAGAGGGAAGCTTATAGCGATACAGGCCTATCTAAAAAAGACAGAAACATCTCAAACAAACAACCTAACCCTTCGCCTACAAGAACTCAAGGAACAACAACAAAGACAGCCCAGAGCAAGTAGAAGGAAAGAAATAACCAAGATAAGAGCAGAATTAAATGACATAGAGACTAAAAGCACAAGTCCTAAAGATCAATGAATCCAGGAGTTGGTTCTTTGAAAAGATCAACAAAATCGACAAGCCTTTAAGCAGGCTCATCAAGAAAAAAAAGAGAGAGGACTCAAATAAACACAATCAGAAATGAAAGAGGAGATATTACAACCGACACCGCAGAAATACAAAGGATTGTAAGAAATTACTATGAAGAACTGTATGCCAAGAAATTTGAAAACCTAGGTGAAATGGACAGGTTTCTAGAAAAATATAACCTTCCAAAACTCAATGAAAAAGAAACAGAAAGCCTGAACAGACCGATAACAGCTGGTGAAATTGAATCAGCAATCAAAACACTCCCCACGCACAAAAGCCCTGGACCAGATGGCTTCACAGGAGAATTCTACAAAACATTTAAGGAAGAGCTAACCCCTATTCTCCACAGACTATTCCAAAAAATCCCAAAAGATGGAAGACTCCCAAACTCTTTTTATGAAGCCAGCATCATCCTAATCCCAAAACCAGATAAAGACACAACAAAGAAGGAGAACTTCAGGCCAATATCGCTGATGAACATAGATGCTAAAATCCTCAACAAAATATTGGCAAACCGCATCCAACAACACATTAAAAAGATCATACACCACAACCAAGTGGGATTCATCCCAGGGATGCAAGGATGGTTCAACATTCGCAAATCACTAAATGTAATTCATCACATAAACAAAAGCAAAGACAAAAATCACATGATCATATCAATAGATGCGGAAAAAGCATTTGATAAGGTATAGCACCCATTTATGATAAAAACACTCAGCAAAGTGGGAATAGAGGGAGCATTCCTCAACATAATAAAGGCTATATATGAGAAACCTACAGCCAGCATCATACTCAACGGGCAAAGACTAAATTCTTTTCCACTAAAATCAGGAACAAGACAAGGCTGTCCACTCTCTCCACTTCTATTCAACATAGTATTGGAAGTATTAGCCACAGCGATTAGACAAGAAAAGGAAATAAAAGGCATCCAACTTGGAAAGGAGGAAACAAAACTATCATTGTTTGCAGATGACATGTTAGTATACATAGAAAATCCTATAGTCTCGGCCAAAAAACTGCTCGACCTAATAAATGAATTTAGCCAAACAGCCAGATACAAAGTCAATATCCAGAAATCAAAGGCATTTTTGTATACCAACAATGAAACAACAGAAGCAGAAATCAAGAAAAAAATACCATTTGATATAGCAAAAAGAAAAATAAAGTACCTAGGAATTTACCTAACCAAGGAGGTAAAAGACCTGTATGCAGAAAACTACACAACACTGAAGAAGGAAATCAAGGAAGACACAAATGGAAACACATACCGTGTTCATGGATCGGAAGAATTAACATCATCAAAATGTCCATACTTCCCAAAGCAATCTACAGATTCAATGCAATACCTATTAAAGTACCAATGGCATATTTCACAGATATAGAGCAAACTCTTCAAAAATTTATATGGAACCATAAACGACCCAGAATAGCGGCAGCAATCTTGAGAAAGAAGAGCAAAGCAGGAGGGATCACAATACCTGATACCAAAATGTATTACAAGGCCACTGTAATCAAAACAGCCTGGTACTGGCATAAAAACAGGCACGTGGACCAGTGGAATAGAATAGAGAGCCCAGAAATAAACCCTAGTCTCTATAGTCAATTAATATTCGACAAAGGGGGCAGCAACATAAAATGGAGTAAAAACAGCCTCTTCAACAAGTGGTGTCGGGAGAACTGGACAGCTTCGTGCAAGAAAATGAAACTCGAGCACCAACTTACACCATACACAAAAATAAATTCAAGGTGGATAAAAGACTTAAACATAAGCCGTAACACCATTAAAGTCCTAGAAGAGAACATAGGCAGGAAAATCTCAGATATTACACGCAGCAACATTTTTACTGATATGTCTCCTAAAGCAAGGGACATAAAGGAAAGAATAAACAAATGGGATCTCATCAAAATAAAAAGCTTCTGCATGGCCAAGGAAAACAATATTAAAATAAAAAGAGAACCGACTGTGTGGGAAAACATATTTGCCAATGATATCTCAGATAAGGGTTTAATCTCCAAAATTTACAAAGAACTTACACGACTCCACTCTAAGAAGACAAGCAACCCAATTAAAAAATGGGCAAAGGACTTGGGCAGACACCTCTCCAAGGAGGACATACAGGGGATCCAGAGACACATGAAAAGATGCTCAATATCGCTAGCTATCAGAGAGATGCAAATTAAAACCACAATGAGATACCACTTGACACCAGTCAGAATGGCCCTCATAAACAAAGCAACAAACAGCAAGTGTTGGAGAGGTTGTGGAGAAAAGGGGACACTAGTGCACTGCTGGTGGGAGTGCAGACTGGTACAACCACTATGGAAAACAGTATGGAATTTTCTAAAAAAACTAAAAATGGATATACCTTTTGACCCAGCAATTCCATTGCTAGGACTATATCCTAAGAACCCCGAAACACCAATCCAAAAGAAACTATGCATCCCTATGTTTATAGCAGCACAATTTACAATAGCCAAGTGTTGGAAGCAACCTAGATGCCCATCAGTAAATGAATGGATCAAAAAACTGTGGTACATTTATACAATGGAATTCTATGCAGCAGAAAGAAAGAAGGAGCTCATACCCTATGCAACAGCATGGATGGAACTTGAGAGCATCATGCTAAGCGAAGTAAGCCAGGCAGTGAAAGATAAATACCATATGATCTCACCTTTAACAGGAAGCTAATCAACAAAACAAACAAAGAAGCATAATATAACCAAAGACATGGAAATTGGGAACATGCTGAAAGTCACCAGAGGGGAGAGGGGAGGGAATTTCAGGGGAAAAGGGGAAGGATTTACAGGAACAAGTATAAAGGACACATGGACAAAAACTATGGGGGGGGGTGGAAATGGGAGGGAGGTGGGGAGGGCTGGGGTGGCGGGTTCGGGTGAGAATAAAAGACAGAAAACTGTACAAGATCAACAATGAAAATAAAAATTAAAAAAAAAATAAAAGATCTCAGTATTAAAAAAAAAAAAAGAATTGAGGTGCTTAGTAAATAGGCAGGTCTCTGGGCCCCTCTCCAGGTGTCGTGAATTAGAATATGTGGCATTGGGTTTAGGGAATCTGCAGTTGCAGGATGCACTTCAGGGGAGTCTCAGATACTTAGAAACTTCAGAACCATGGGGTGTATGTAGTACTTAGAGTTTGAAGTATTTTACTTGTATTAACTCAATTTAATGTTCACAGCTACCCTACAGATTATATTGTATTATTGTTTAAAGTAAACACATGAGGAAACTGAGGCAGAGAAAGGTTAAGTGATGTGCCCAGCTGACACAACTAAGAAGGATCAGAGTCAGAAATGCCCCTCTCCTGATAGTCTGGTTCCTAATTCCCCACTCTTAACCAGCACACCAAGTGGTCTCTTCGAGGATAGTTCACTTTGGAATCCTGTTGGCCTTATGGGATGGAGCAGTAGGGGAAATGGTTTATATTCCCCTTTACTAAAGGTAAATTCATCTTTCTTTTGGTTTGTATTTAAACAGAGGTGAGTGAATAATTCAAGGCCTTCCATGCCTGTGAAATGTGAGTGAACATGTAGTGAAATCAACTTTGAATGGAAAATCCTGGATTTGTCATTTACTGTGAGAGTAAAAGGTTGAGAGAGCTTTAATTTCGGTAAGTGGCATCTGCGATTGAAACAGGGAGGAGCTTCCATGAGGGTTTTTATTGCTTTTCCATAAATTAGGTTGAGGTTGGCTGCTTGTAAAAGTATTAATAGTTGAACTCTAAGGCTGATACACTGGACCTCAAGGAAGTGTTTTATGTGTGTCTCTCCAGGTTAGTTAGTGCCTTTTAAACTGTGAATGTTATGCTATCAACTTTGTATTATTTGGTATTCTGTTAATTCCATACATCTTTTAACTTTCACACTGTATCATACATAGTAATAATGAATGAGTCAAGATTTTGAAATATGTTTTAGATTATCAGAGAAAGATGAAATTATATCCTTTATATTTTAATGTTAAAAACTTCATCAGCAATTTGTTAATTTATTAATTCACCTACATTTAATGAACATAGATTTTGGTGTTGGACATAAACTATTGAGCAAGACAGATTAAGTTCCTGTCCACAGGATCTGGATAGTTGAACACTATGAAGTTGCTAAAATTTAAGAATTTTTTGGACTTCTGGCCAAGATGAAGGCATAGGTGGACACACTGTGCCTCCTCATACAACCAGATTTAAGGACAACAAAAGGTTAGAAACAAACAAACAAAAAACAACAACAACCAGATCTGACAGAAAATTGAACTGTAAGGAAGCCTGACAACCATTCATCCAGACTGATAAACCAGGTGAAAACGGGGAGAGAGACAGACCTTGCAACCCAGGGCCCCAGGGCTGGGAAATAAAGCCTAAAAGCACCGATTGTAAACACTTGTGGGGGTTGAGGTGCTAGGAGAGACTCCCAGCCTCACAGGAGACTTCATTGAAGAGACCCACAGGGTCCTAGAATGTATACAAGCCCACCCACCTGGGAACCAGCACCAGAAGGGCCTGGTTTGCTTGTGGGAAGCAGCAGAAGAGACTAAAATACAAGAGAAAGGGCAGAGCAAGTGCCATTGTTCCCTCTTGGACCCCTCCCTCATATACAGCATCACAACCCAGCAACTGGGCTGCCCCGCCCTGGGGAACACCTAGGGCTCTGCCCCTCATATCTAACAGGTATGACCAGACCCCCCCCCCCCAAAAAAAAAAAGAAAAAATGGCTCAAACGGAAGAATAGATCAAAGCCCCAGAGCCAATTCATCTCAGCGACAAAGAGTAGCCAACCTATCAGATGCACAGTTCAAAGCCCTGGTGATCAGCATGCTCACAGAATTGGTTGATTTTGCTCACAAATTAGATGAACAAATGAAGGCTACACTAAGTGAAATGAAGGAAAAGGCACAGGGAACCAATAGTGATGGGAAGAAAACTGGGACTCAAATCAATGGAGTGAACCAGAAGGAAGAAACAAACAACCAAACAGAAAAGAAGGAAGAAATAAGAATTCAAAAAAATGAGGAGAGGCCTAGGAACCTCCAGGACATCTTTAAACATCCCAACATCCAAATTATAAGGGTACCAGAAGGGGAAGAAGAAGGGCAACAAGTGGAAAACTTATTTGAACAAATAATAAAGGAGAACTTCCCCAATCTGGCAAAGGAAATAGACTTCCAGGAAGTCCAGGAAGCTCAGAGAGTCCAAAGAACTTGGACCCAAGGAGGAACACACCAAGGCACATCAGAATTACATTAGCCAAGATTAAAACAAAGGAGAGAATTCTAGAAGCAGCAAGGGATAAGGGGACAGTCACCTACCAAGGAGTTCCCATCAGACTGTCAGCTGATTTCTCAAAAGAGACCTTGCAGGCGAGAAGGGGCTGGAAAGTATTCCAAGTCATGAAAGTTAAGGACCTACACCCAAGATTGCACTGTCCAGTGAAGCTGTCATTTAGCATGGAAGGACCGATAAAGTGCCTCTCAGATAAGGTCAAGTTAAAGGAGTTTATCATCACCAAGCCCTTATTATATGAAATGTTAAAGGGACTTATCTAAGTAAAAGAAGATAAAAATATGATAGTGAAAAGACAGCAAACTCACAGATATTAACAACCAGACCTAAAACAAAAGCAAATTAGGCCAACAACTAGAACAGGAACAGAAACACAGAAATGGAGATCACATGGAGGGTCAAAAACAGGGGAGTGGGAGGAAGAGAGAGGGGGAAAAGGTACAGAGAATAAGTAGCATAGATGGTGGGTAGAAAATAGACGGGGGAGGGCAAGAATAGTGTGGGAAATTTAGACGCTAAAGAACTTATGACACATGGACATGAACTAAAGGGGGGAATGTGGGTGGGAGAGGGTGGGTAGGATGGAGGGGAATGATGGGGGAGAAATGGGACAACTGTAATAGCATAATCAATAAAATATATTAAGAAAGAAATTTTTGAATTTCAGAAATGACATTTTCATATGACTCAAGAGCAGGGAGAGGCTAACAACAAATGTATAAATGAATAAATAAGAAAAATAAAAATGATAAGTGCTTGTGCCAGTTATCAAGCTATTTTCTTTGCCCTCCAAACCTTTCTCTGTCTTTCTCTACTCATCTTTGTGTTGCGGAGGATGGGTTTGTGCGAACTACACTTTGCTTTGCCAGCTAGATCCCTATTTAAGTCTGCCAATGGAGAGAGGAGAGGGAGAGCCTGCAAAGTTGGGGAGCGGTGAGGAGAAGGGACTTGTTCTTTCCTGTCTGCTTCCTTGCCTTCCTGTCTGCAGACGGTTTCTGTGATTATCAGTCACCCCAGCAGGCTTCTTCTTGCCACAGCAACAGTGCCTCTCTGTAGCAGCAGCTGAATCACAGCCTCTTCCCCTGAGATCTTAATTTCAGCTCTGCCAGGTCCCTGCTCTGAGCTGCTTCTTTTGAACAATTCCAACCCCTTTCATTTGTTTCTCCAGCCCTAGGGTTGGAAACTGCTTCCAGTAGTTGATACCTTAGTGTTTTTTCATTTTCCTTTTTTAATAGGCCCAGAGGCATAGAATCATGGAACAGACTGACACTGGTAAGAGGGCATGAGGGAGGTGGGGACTGTTTGAAAGAGGTGAAGGAATTAGTCAAAGAACATACATGAAGGACCCAAGGACATGAAAAATAGCGAGGGAATTGACTATGGAAGTGGGGGGCTGTCTGAGCAGAGTGGGGGTGAAGTGGGTAAACTGGGAGAACTGTAACAGCATAAACAATAAAAATATTTTATTTCTTACATTGGTTATGGGGGTGTATATAGGTTTATATTATTCTCTATATAATTCATTATTATGAAGTATTTCTACATAATTTAAAAATAAAAGGTAAAAAAGAGTGTTTTTTTATACTTTTAGGCTATAGTTGGCTAGTCTCTTTGAACTCCTTTTCTTTTAACTCAGTTTCCCCTACTGAAAATTATTTTCAATAACACTTGACAGTCAATATTATTATTATTATTTTAATTTTTTAATATATTTTATTGGTTATGCTATTACAGTTGTCCCATTTCTCCCCCATCATTCCCCTCCACCCTGCACACCCTCTCCCACCCACCTTCCCACCCTTTAGTTCATGTCCATGTGTCATAAGTTCTTTAGCTTCTACATTTCCCACACTATTCTTGCCCTCCCCCTGTCTATTTTCTACCCACCATCTATGCTACTTATTCTTGTACCTTTTCCCCCTCTCTCCTCCTCCCACGTCCCTGTTGCTAACCCTCCATATGATCTCCATTTCTGTGGTCCTGTTTCTGTTCTAGCTGTTTGCTTAGTTTGCTTTTGTTTTAGGTGTGGTTGTTAATATCTGTGAGTTTGCTGTCTTTTTACTGTCATATTTTTATCTTCTTTTTCTTAGATAAGTCTCTTTAACATTACATATAATAAGGGCTCGGTGATGATGAACTCCTTTAACTTGACCTTATCTGAGAAGAACTTTATCTTCCCTTCCATTCTAAATGACAGCTTCACTGGATAGAGCAATCTTGGATGTAGGCCCTTAACTTTCATGACTTGGAATACTTTCCAGCCCCTTCTCGCCTGCAAGGTCTCTTTTGAGAAATCAGCTGACAGTCTGATGGGAACTCCTTGGTAGGTGACTGTCCCCTTATCCCTTGCTGCTTCTAGAATTCTCTCCTTCATTTGAATCTTGGCTAATGTAATTATGATGTGCCTTGGTGTGTGCCTCCTTGGGTCCAACTTCTTTGGGACTCTCTGAGCTTCCTGGAAGTCTATTTCCTTTGCCAGATTGGGGAAGTTCTCCTTTATTATTTGTTCAAATAAGTTTTCCACTTGTTGCCCTTCTTCTTCCCCTTCTGGTACCCCTATAATTTGGATGTTGGGATGTTTAAAGATGTCCTGGAGGTTCCTAGGCCTCTCCTCATTTTTTTGAATTCTTGTTTCTTCCTTCTTTTCTGTTTGGTTGTTTGTTTCTTCCTTCTGGTTCACTCCATTGATTTGCATCCCAATTTTCTTCCCATCACTACTGGTTCCCTGTGCCTCTTCCTTCATTTCACTTATTGTAGCCTTCATTTGTTCATCTAATTTGTGAGCAAAATCAACCAATTCTGTGAGCATGCTGATCACCAGGGCTTTGAACTGTGTATCTGATAGGTTGGCTATCTCTTTGTCACTTAGATGAATTGGCTCTGGGGCTTTGATCTGTTCTCCCGTTTTAGTCATTTTTTTTGGGGGGGGGGGTCTGGTCACGGCTGTTATGTAGTGAGGGGCAGAGCCCTAGGTGTTCCCCAGGGCGGGGCAGCCCAGTTGCTGTGTTGTGATGCTGTATATGGGGGTGGGGTCAGAGAGGGAACAATGGTGCTTGCTCCACTCTCTCTCAAATTCCAGTCCCTTCTGCCACTTCCCCTTCACCTGGACTATCTGCGCACGAATGCAGGACCACCTGCTCAGCCAGCCACCCTGCGTGGCCTCACTGGGTCTGCACTATTGCCACCCCATGCTTCGGGTTTGCTAGCTGCCACCTGCATGCCTGGGATCTGCTAGCCGCTTCTGCCTGTGCGCCTGGGTCCGCCAATCTCCACTTTTGCCTGCCATGACTTCGCCCTTCTTACTGGTCTGGATGAATGGTTGTTGGACTTTTGTACAGTTCAATTTTCTATCAGTTTGGATTGTTTTCTTGTTTCTAAATCTTTGTTATCCTTAATTTTGGTTGTGAGAGGAGTCACAGTGTGTTCACCTACATACACCTTCATCTTGGCCAGAATTCTCGTCTGCCCAAATCTTGAGTGAATCTCTGCAGCTCTGAAAGGCTGCAAGACATAGGTATATTGTAGAAGGACCAGCTCAGTGATTTCTGCCTCATCTCTGATCATTCTGACTCTGACCCAGAAGTACTGCAGGACTTGTCTTTGAAAATTCAGCAGTTAGAAGGAGCCTGACACTATAAGCTTGGGAGTAGGAGGGCTGGGAGTGCATTATGAGTAGGGGGAACTGGGTCAGCGTCTGTCACTTGCTATTTATCTGAAATCAAAGTTTCTTGAAATAGTATTGTACTGCACTTGCAGTTATTTCTTACAATTTGGTTTAGGACAAAAATTGATATTTATTCAAATGTATAGAATAACAGATTGGGAATAATTTTAACTAATTAATTGAATAGCTATGTTTTTATAAATAACAGATTCCCTCTGCTTTCCCTATGGTATTGTTTGGAATTCTTTGAACCCAAGAATCACATGTGTTTAGCTAACATATTTTTGTGCAACAAACATCATTGTACCCTGCCTAATGACTCTTGTGTTGATATATACCTGTGACAAAACTGGCTGCAAGAACCATGGGCTTTTGTTATGGTGTTGCTTAATGATATCACTCTGTTCATACTGAAGTGGTAAATATAACTGGAATATGGAATTATAGACCAAAAATACAGTAAAAGCTAAATTGATCTCTCCCCCCTCTCAAAGTCAAATGTTCCACTTGAATTGAAATAATATGTGATGAGCAGGGAACAAACACTCCACTAATCTAGTTTCTTTATTTTTAATAAATCATTAGCTGGATCTACTTGACAGCTTCCCTTTATTAGTGTTCAAAATTGCCTTTATTGTACTCCAAGGAGCAACTGCTTTTCTAATTAACCACCATTATCATTATAAGTAAGAACAAGGGCCACAGATTTTATTGCAGAAACTTCAAATCCTTGGTATTTTAAGCACTAAGCATCCTTTGAGTTGTCTATCATGATGAGTTATTATTCCTGTTCTTAAATTTATGCATTTTCTTTACTCTTCCTTTATATTTATAGTATTTTTAATGCAGAACTATGAATGCTCTGTAATCACCAGAGAAAATAAGCATGGCATTCTTCAAAAGGAAAGACAGAATTATGTGACTTATTTGTCTAGAAAATATAGACATTCTAGCTCAGTGACCTTCCTTTGGTCACGCACCAAGATAGTGTTATGAGACTACTTTATTTTATGTCACAGTACCCGCAGCTAACTTACACTAACCCAGCTCGGGTATATGTATTATTGAGACTTTGCAAGGGACACATGGGATACCATTTTAAAAGTACATATTTCCAGTGCCTCAATGTCCATTTTCCTACAGTTGCCTGAACATGGGTGTGTGATAGTGACATTGAAGTAGTTCTTTCTCTTATCTCTTCCACAGATGCATTGCTCTCAGTTTAAAATGTAAGACATGCCTATACCTAGAGTGGTATTGTGCCACAAGTGTAGAAACTGTGGTGGCTTCAGACAAGCACAGAATTTGAAAAGTTGGTGTAAGCACACCTTTCATTAAGCACCAAAAGCTCAGTAAGACCTTTGGGTTTTCTGTGCTAGATTCTTGTTTCTGTAAAGGGTAAAGTATGGCATTAGAAATAGGATCCAGGCATACCTCAGAGACATGGCGGGCTGGCTTCCAGACATCCACAGTGAAGTGAGTCATAATGGTCTTGTTGGGGGAGGATCTTGCCTTTGGTTCGTAAAAACTGCTGCACCTGTGAATCACAATAAAGTGAAGCACAGTAAAGGAGGTATGCCTGTGTTTTGACCCATGTCAGTGTTGGCACGAAGGAATTCAGAAGGGAGTTAGTTGTTATAGGGATTACTGAAAATACTTTTATTTGAATTTAAAAAATGAAGTCAGCTTTCCTTTCTCACAGGAAGAAGTCTTATTGGGCCAATTGATTTGATAATGAAGAATGACTTTGCCTGTTAAACTGTATGGTGAGTATTTTCCATTAATTGCTTAAAGTAATTGACAGCTCCAAGACTTTGATGAAAATGTATTCAAAGCGCATGTTTGGGCGACACATATTCCAGCAGAATCTGAACCTTCTGAGCAAAGGGAATGTTTGAATAGCAAACAGCCTGGGAAGCTAGAGACAGTGTATTCCTCAGGAGAGATTTAGAGACATCCCCCCCACCCTTTCTGAATATGTTGGTTAAATAAGGTGCTTTTATGTAAAAGAGTAACAGATGTGAGCAATAATATTTGTTAAGTAAAGCTTTTTAATGTACTTTCCAGAGTTTGAAAAGTGAGTGACTCTAAGAACAGGGTACCAAGTCATTTTGCAAGTAAGGTGGATTCTGATCATTTACTTTCAACAAAACGGAATGGGGCTCTACTGAGTTGTTACCTGGTAATTTAACAAATATATTTTTGAACATAGACCGCTATATAATTTTTGGCATATAACATGGGAAGAATTCAAAGAATGAAGTCATTGCTTAGGGTACAACTCCTCCTTCTACTTTCACTAGTCCGTGTGCACAATCTAGAGGAACAAAAACTAGACGTAAGGTTGGTGCTGCATGCGCTCTCCTTCGAGCAGAAGCAGCAGTGATCTCAGGGACAGGAAGTAACAAACAAAACCAAACGCAGAGCACTCAAAATAGCCAAATTGTCTTGTTAAAAGGTACATATTTTACATTTAATACTTATTTATAAAGATTATAATACATTTATGTCATGTTGCTTGTGTATTTATAATAATGTAATGACAACTTCACCCAAAACAGTAACACTTATAAAGCCCTATGATCAAAAGGAAAAATTTAAATTTGTGTGCATATTTTGTAGAAGAGAAGTGGGACACTCAACAAAAGAATTTCAAGCATGAAAGTATGTTACAGGAAGAAGTTACAGTAAGAAAAAATACCGAAAGGGAAATGGAGTGGAAATGTCAGTTTCAGGAGAGAAAAAGAACATAAAATGGGGTGGTTGACATTTGTGTTAGGAGAAGATCATGGGCTTCAGTTGTCATTGCACTTGGACACCATGAGGTGCGTGTGAATCAGTGATACCACTTTTATAACATCAGCACTTAGGGTACACTGGAAAGAACATCCTTTCAACTAATTAAAATTATGATGAAAAAAATTTACATATTAATTTTACAAGGTGAAATTGAATACATAGTTTTTAAAAATTATTTTAGGAAATACATGAGAAAAAGACCAGACATCTGTACTTTAAATTCTATAGAATGTCCTATGACAGCTCTGTAGGCAGTGTCTTCCCTTTTTAAAAAGTAGAGCCCACAGGTAGAGGTATTATACCTTTAGCAAGTGATTTGTTTTTAGCTTCATTAAAAATCCATGCTTGGACTTCCGGCCAAGATGGAGGCGTAGGCAGACAAGCTGTGCCTCCTCTAACAACCAAAATTAAGGACAACAAATATTTAGAAACAAGAAAACAACTAGAACTTATAGAAAATTGAACTGTACGGAAGTCCAACAACCATTCATCCAGACCGGTAAGAGGGGCGGAGTCGCAGCAGGAGAAAGTGGAGGTGCGGACCCAGGAACGCAAGCAGCATCTGCAGGCAGTTCCCAGGTGCACAGGCGGCGGCTGGCGGTCCCCGGGCCCACAGGCAGCAGCTGGCGGACCCCGGGCACAGGGGGGCAACTGTGCAGACCCAGTGAGGCCGCACAAGGCGGCTGGCTGACCAGGTGGTCCCACATTCGCGCACGGAGACGGTCCAGGCAGAGGGGAAGTGGCGGAAGGGACTGAATCCAGGAGAGAGCGGAGCAGGCGCCATTGTTCCCTCTCAGACCCCGCCCCCACCTATAGCGTCACAACCCAGCGACTGGGCTGCCCCGCCCTGAGGAACACCTAAGGCTCCACCCCTCATACGTAATAGCTGCGACCAGACTAAAACCAAAACAACAACAACAAAAAAAACCCACCAAAAATGGCTCAAACCGGAAAACAAATAAAAGCCCCAGAGCCAATTCCTCTAAGCAGTGAAGAGATAGCTAACCTATCAGATGCACAGTTCAAAGCACTGGTCATCAAAATGCTCACAGAATTGGTTGATTTTGCTCACAAATTAGATGAAAAAATGCAGGCTACAATACGTGAAATGAAGGAAGATGCATGGGGCACTGATAGAGATGGAAGGAAAACTGGGACTCAAATCAATGGAGTGGACCAGAAGGAAGAAACTAACAACCAAACAGAAAACGAGGAAGAAACAAGAATTCCAAAAAATGAGGAGAAGCTTAGGAACCTCCGGGACATCGTTAAACGTCCCAACATCCGAATTATAGGGGTACCAGAAGAGGAAGAAGAAGAGCAACAAGTGGAAAACTTATTTGAACAAATAATAAAGGAGAACTTCCCCAATCTGGCAAAGGAAATAGACTACCAGGATGTCCAGGAAGCTCAGAGAGTCCCAAAGAAGTTGGGCCCAAGGAGGAACACACCAAGGCACATTGTAATTACATTACCCAAGATTAAAATGAAGGAGAAAATTCTAGAAGCAGCAAGGAATAAGGGAACAGTCACCTACAAAGGAGTTCCCATCAGACTGTCAGCTGATTTCTCAAAAGAGACCTTACAGGCAAGAAGGGGCTGGAAAGAAATATTTGAAATCTTGAAAAGCAGGGACCTACATCCAAAATTGCTCTATCCAGCAAAGCTGTCATTTAGAATGGATGGACAGATAAAGCGCTTCTCAGATAAGGTCAAGTTGAAGGAGTTCATCATCACCCAGCTTTTATTATATGAAATGTTAAAGGGACTTATCTAAGAAAAAGAAGATAAAAATATGACAGTGAAAAGACAGCAAACTCACAGCTATTAACAACCACACCTAAAACAAAAGCAAACTAAGCAAACAGCTAGAACAGGAACAGAACCACAGAAATGGAGATCATATGGAGGGTTAGCAACAGGGGCGTGGGAGGAGGAGAGAGGGGGAAAGGTACAGAGAATGAGTAGCATAGATAGTGGGTAGAAAATAGACAGGGGGAGGGAGGGCAAGAATAGTATAGGAAATGTAGAAGCTAAAGAACTTATGACACATGGACATGAACTAAAGAGGGGGAATGTGGGTAGGAGAGGGTGTGTAGGGTGGAGGGGAATGATGGGGGAGAAATGGGACAACTGTAATAGCATAATCAATAAAATATATTAAAAAAAAATCCATGCTAATATTGGTGTGAGGATAATTACTGGAAGAAAGAACAAGTGAGTGGGGCAGTAACTCTTGGTTCAAAGCTTGCAGAAAGGGAGTGCATCAGACTGTATGAGACTTGGGCAATATGATCACAAGCTGATAAAATTGAGGTTGGAGACTAAGATAGGCAAATACCCTATTAGTAAAATGACCTTTTAAAAAGGTTTCAGCATACTTTGGCACTAATTGAAAAGAATCCATGGAAACAAGATAGGAGAGCAAAGCAGTTGGAGAGTTGGACATTTATTTAGGGAAAGATGTTGGAGAAAGCCATTTGCATTCACGGAAGATGGGAGGGGTGTAGGGAGGAGGTGAAAAAATTTGTTTGAAGAATCAAGTTACACTAGAAAATGAAAAACAGGAGACCCAAGTAGATTAATAACTAAGATCATAAATGATATCAGCAATGATGGCAAATCTATCATTTTTCAAATTTTATTGAGATATATTGGCATACAGCATTATATAACATAATGATTTGCTATATGTATATTGTGAAATGATTGTCACAATTTATTTAATATCTGTCACCTCATGTAGTTACAATTTATTTTCTGATGAGAACTTTTAAGATCTACTTTTCTAGCAACTTTCCAATATACATTACAGTACTTATAGTCACCATGCTGTACATTATACACAGAGGAATTATTTCTCTTATAACTAGAAGCTTGTACCTTTGACCCCTTTCACAAATGTTGCCCATTTCCTACACCCATCTTTGGCAACCACAAATGTGTTCTTTGTATTACAAGTTCAGTTTTTTGTTTTTGTTTTTTTAGATTCCACATATAAGTGTGATCATTCAGTATTTGTCTTTCGCTTTCTGACTTATTTCACTTAGTGTAATGTCCTCAAGGTCCATCTATGTTGTCACAAATGGCAGGGTTTCATTTTTTTTTTTATGGATTAACATTATTCCATTTGTATTTCTATCACATTTTCCTTATCCATTCATTCACTGATGGACACTTAGGATGTTTCCATGTCTTTGGTAGGGTAAATAACGCTGCAGTGAACATGGGGGTGTAGCTATGTCTTCGACGTAGTGATTTCACTTCCTGTGGACACACCCCTAGAAGTGAAGAGCAGATTCAGGTAGTTTTCTTTTTGGTTTAGATTAACATGTTGATGTGATGTAATTAGGCCATTTTATCTTCCATGTTATTTATTTATTTAATTTTTATTTCTTAAAGATTTTATTCATTTTTAGACAGGGGGAGTGAGGGAGAAAGAGAGTGAGAGAAGCATCAATGTGTGGTTTCCTCTCAAATGCTCCCTACACTGGACCTGGCCTGCAACCCAGGCATGTACCCTGACTGGGAATCAAACTGACAACCCTTTGGTTTGCAGTCTGGTGTGGGGGGCCTCCACCTGCAGGGTGCCTCACCACTACACCCCTGGCCACCACAGATAAGAATAAGTCTACCAAGATATGATCTGCTTGGGGAAGAAAGGTGGCCGATCTCTCAAAGGAGAAAGGCCAAGAGCTTTTTCCTCAAAGGGCTTTTATTGGGTTCATTTTGCACAGCAATACCAGCTCATCAATCATTGTCAGGCAGTAAGGATCAAACAATAGATAACGTACTAAGAACTCTGAGGGCCTATTCTCAGTCAGGGTCTGTTAGCTAAAAGGCTACAAAACTTTGGGAAACAAACTCATTTCCTGCTTGGACCCTTATCATTTAATTGAGAACATTCTTAGCAAAGCAGGTTTCACAGGATTTTACATATTCTTTCTCAGGCCTGATCGCCCTAGGGAACCCGCCCTTTCCAGCACAGGGCTGCACCCACTACTGGCATTGTTTCAGGCTTAAGTCAGGCAGAGTAAGCAAGGCAACCAAGAGATTAGGAGACTCCGGAAGACAGAATGAGGACTCAGGCTATGTCAAAGCTGAGGGTCCATCACCCCCTTTTGCTGTAGCCCCCCGAGTCCTTCCCTGGGGCCTCCCTGTGATTGTGCCTATCTTAGGTCATTGCCCCCTTGGGGAATCTTACCCGTCACTGGCTAACCAATCAAGCACTGGGGGCCATTTATAGACTAAGCAGAAGGAGCAGAAGTGGTGCTCCTGCCAGGGAGATAAGCTTTGTCTCCTTAGTGGCTTACAGTCCGAAGGTCGCTCACTCAGCCTTAGCCATGGTGGTGGGGGGTGGTTACAGCTCTTGAAACCAGGTAGGGCGGTTCTCAACAGTCTGGCACTCAATCTACTGAGCCACACCAGCCAGGGCCCATGTTATTTAAATACTCAACAAATAATGAGTAACTTCTATTTACAAGGTACTCCACTGGGTGTCAATGGGTATGTGAATAGCCACAGCTGGCCCCTGCCCATAAATTGCTTACATGTCAGAGAAAAACACAGAAGCATATAAATGGTTATAGGACCAAGCAGTATGTTGTGATACAAACAAAAGAAACAATTTTCAAATTGTGCAGACAGGGAAACATTCATTTACTCCTTGTTTTTGCAAGTATTTACATCCACACTGCATGTCAGCACCCAGAGGAGATGGGATGCAGCGGTAATTATGGTGGACCCAGTCCCCACCCTCCTGGTGGTGCTGGTGCAGAGAGGGCCATGCGAAGTTCTCCCTGGTGGCAGTAGCTTGCAATTTGAAGCATAAATATTGTTTTCCATTTGCATGCATTCTTCTATTGTCTTGAGGTCTTTTTGTAATTGCCACACCTCACAATTGAGCACTTTTTAAAGAAATACAATTAATTCCATGGGTCTGAGAAAGTGTTCAAAACTTTTCATAGCGTGGCCCCAACTTCCCTTCCAGCTTTGTCCCTTGTAACACTCCCTCACTCCTTTCATTCACTTGACTCTATCTTGTCCCTTCACGCTTCCTCTTCCAGAAACACCCCCTGTTGTTGCAGAGCCCTGTTCCTTTGTTCCTCTGGCTTGCTTTGCCTGGAATGCACCTTTTTCTTTTCCGCCTTGAACGCATGTTTCCTTGACTTCTGCTGTTTCAAATCCTCTTCATCTGTCCCTAACTCACAGCTGGAAACCTTCCATGAAACCATCCCAGACCGTCAGTCTAAGGCACTCCCTTTCTTCAGTGTCTTCCCACGGCGCTTAGTTCTCTTCTTGTGTGTGCGGTTTCCAGCTGTCTTGACTCTCTCTCAGATCTAAACCTCCTTGCACAGTAACGGACAAATAGGTGGCACTGAAAACAATTTTGTTGAGTAAAATACTCAGTTGTTGAATTGGTGGTGTCGGCTAACTGAACCACAGTATGTGCCTCACATAGACATATAGTGGCTGATTGCTGGCACCTTGTTTTTTAGAAATCGGACCTCGTCCTCTGAGTGGACCCACAAAAAATGAGATACAAGGTAAGTGCCTGATGTTTAGTGCTGGTGTCTGAATGGACAGAGGAGCCTGAAGAGGCCAGATCAATAGCTCTTCTCAGTGTGTCACTCACATGATAAATGGTTTTCAATCTGGCATCAACGTTAGCACTTCTGACACTGTTTTCCTCTCTCAGTCTCTGCTCCAGGGTGCTGCAGTCTTTATAGTGGGGCTCAGTGGGCTGGCACATTCTGCTGCTGCTGCAGCTTCCTGGTAGTGTTTAACTGGACTATGAGGTGACAAGATGTGTTTCAGGGTGTCATTAAAACATGAGCCATGCTTACTCGGTTTGTGATTGCCTCATTCCAATTTGCTGTACCCAGGAGCACTTGCAGGTCATGATATTATCTGTGTTTGTATATCCACATGTGTAGTGATGAGTGTTCATCCAGACCCAGGCACTTGGCTTTGCTCCAGGATCTTATTGCTGGTGAGCCTGGTTCTCTGTTTAACCTTCAGGAGGCCTTGCAGGCGCTGCAGAGCTAAGTGCTCGAAGAGCCTGTGTGCGTGTGGAGCAGGCCTGGGCCTCACAGCTGCTCCGCTCATAATCATGGCCTTCCAGGCTGTGAGTCGGAGTCTTGACACCATGGTGACACCGCACTCCCCTTGCCCGCCTCCTTTGCATCGGGCCGGCCTTCCTGATTTCCTACTTCCTCTCGGATTCACAGATCAATGTACAGTGTGTTCCAGCAGCAGCACTATGGTAATAGCTTTCAGCTCTCTGCTCCCAGCGAAAATCTTCAGCTATGTACACAGTTTTCCTGCTTGTTTCAATTATCTATTGCTGTATGGCAAACTACTTACAATGTAGTGGTTTAAAAATATTTTATTCTGTATCTATGATGCTGTGGGTCAGGAATTCAGAGCACAGGAAGGATGGTTTATCTCTGCCTCATTTTCTTGTCTGTTTTGCCTCAGGTAACTGAGGGCTGGAATAACCACAGGCAATGGGCGTGTAGTGGGCTTTTTAAATGGATATCCAGGATTCTAAGAATTAATTTCCAAGATATAGGAAATGGACTCATATTCTGGGCCTGGAAACCGGCACTACTTTCATCATATTTAATTAGTCACAAATGAGTCACAGGGTCAGCCCAGGTTCAGGATTGAATACTGGGCAGAGCTGGCTCACTGAGATCTCTTTGGAGATAAACTTTCACTATAGTAAAGGCTGGTATAGAATTTCCCTCTATGTGTGACTTGATAGCAATACAATGTGCACATAAAAATAAGTTAATTTCATATAGAGTTGTAATTAATAGACTTATTAATTTAATAAAGGCAACCCAAAACAGCATCCAATTAAACCTTAAATTATTAAGATGGTAATTACAAGCTACACAAGCAAATTTATCATTTGCTTTGTGGCTCCACTTTCTTAATCTGAAAGGGAATAGAGAAGAGAAAGACACTGATATGCATGGAACACTTCCAATGTAGCCTCTGAGTTTTATGTGTTATCTCATTTAATACAACAATTGTATGGAGTTTCTTATATGTACGGATAAGAACACCAGGTAGGTGATTGTAAAAATGACCACAAATTTCTCCCTACCATAGTGGGTGGGATTCTATTTCTCCAGTCTTTGCATTTGTGCTGGCGTTGTGACCTGCTTTGTCCCATGGCATGAATGCAGTGGAAGTGACAGTGGGAAAGTTCTGAGCTTGGGCTACAAGAGGTGTTATGCACACCTTGTTCTTGCTCTTTGAACCCTGTCACCACTACGCAAACAAGCCCAGGTCACCTACTGGAGGATGAGAGGAGGACAGACCATGTACAGCAAAGATCAGCTAAGCTGTCTTAGCTGAGGGCCACCCCCTCCCTCCACACACACCCCGAGGCATGGGAGAGAAGTCAGCCCAAATCAGCAGTACCAATACAGCAATGGACCGTAGAGGCACCAGTGAGCCCACAGAGACAGGAGAACCACCCAGCTGAACTATATCCAAATTGCTGACCAATGCAGTCCTGTGCTAAATAAAAAATTTAAAGCCACTAAATGTTGGGGCAATTTAATATCCAGTAAAAGCTCACTGATTCATGAACTCTGGGAATTTAATGTAAAACCATATCCATAGGCTTTCAGCTAAAAAGCACTGAAAACTTATCATAGTGACAATTACTTAGACCAGTGGAGAGCGAGTGCCACTCAGTCTTGTATCATGTGTATTTGAGCCAAACACCTACATGTAGTTTGCACTTGCTTGTATAATTTGCTTGTTCCTCGAACTGATATGGGCAGGGCTTTATTTTAAAAAGGTTTAGGCAAAAAATAGCCTCTAAATTAATTACCTATTTCCAAGAGTTCAGCCTCACCCAGAGGATGTGTAGGAAACTTTACTGCCTGGCAGCACGTGAGTTTCTAAGTGTTAATGGTCTCTTTTGGTATACGATACATTTGAGTACCTTTATTGTTTTCTTATCATTTTTAAATCAAAAATATATTGCTAGACATGTGTGGAATGTCTGAAGCACATTTGAAAGCTCTAAAGTTTCTGCACAACACAGTTTAAAAAACTTGTTACCTAAAATGTTAATATTACTTACTAACCCCAAAGTTATACGTACCTGATTCTAATTTTTTCAAGACTAGTCAATGAGGTAAATTGCAGCGTGCTCTCAGTATTTAATGCAATTACTGGTCCCATTTCACTGAGCATCCAGGATTTTAGAGAGGGTCTGGGGATGGAGACTGGATTCTTTACCTTCTGTGGAAAGTTCTCATGTGCACACTTACAGTGATTCAAGCTCTGTGCTGGGTCCTGCTGAACTGGCTGCTGTTCCCCACTGCGGGCTGCTACCGTGTAATGTGCAGATGAGAGAGGGTGATGACTCGAGTTGTCATCACAGATGCCCTTGGCCTGCCTGGGATTCAGGGGTGCCAAAGTATTGATGAGAGAGTTTTCTGGGGACTTTCAATATCAAGTGACCCAGCCAATGCATAAATTGTGTTTGAGTCTCTATTCTGAGCTGATTTTAAACTGCTTAAATTTAGGGAATGTCTGTGACCTCAGGGTCTGGCATGAAACAAGTATAGTTAAATCAAATGGGGAGGGTAGGGTGATGCTCTCTTCATAGATGATTGAGCTACTGGATCTTTTGAGAGTAGCTAGCTCATCCAGAAAGTTCTCGTCTCATTGTCTATCCAGAGCAACTGCAACAGACTCAGGCGGCTGCACGTATCTGCAAACCAGTAGGCTACCTTTTTAGACGACTAGCCCACAGTGGGAAGATGCTTACCTACTCGACACCCATTTCCTGCCCGTAAGTTAATTAATAGAGTGGAGCTGGACTGTTTGCTCATCACAGGGAGAGAGCAGGTGGTCACCCCTCCTGCTTCACTGAGTTCGCACTGATGGCAAAGAACACTATGATCAAGGCCACTGGTTTTGGTTAATATATTTTTTTGTTTGTTTATTTTAAAAACCTGTGAAGGTAGACAGAGGATTTTTTCCTTTCTGTTGCCATAGCGATGCATAAGCAACATGATAGAATCCCATAAATGAAAAAAAAGAAAATAAAATGCTGGTGTTAGATAGCTTTAAAATTTATTTTTATTTTTAGATAGCTTTTCATTTATTTTAATTAATTTTTTCATTCAACAATGTATTTATTTTTTTTATAATTTTTAAAAATTGTTCAAGTACAGTTGTCTCCATTTCCCCCTACCATACGACCCCTGCCCCAGGGATCATTTCTATAGTTTGTTATTTTTTAGATAGTTTTTTAATTTGTGAAGGAAAAATAAGATTTGTATTTATATCCAAAACCCTTTTTCCTTTTCAGTTTAGCAAATCCATAAAACTTTTTATGGCTTTAAAAATATATATTATTCTACCCTGGTTGGTGTAGCTCGGCGGATTGAGTGTGGGCCTGTGAACCAAAGGGTCGCTAGTTCGATTCCCAGTCAGGGCGCATGCCTGGGTTTCAGGCCAGGTCCCCAGTGGAGGGCATGCAAGAGGCAACCAAACATTGATGTTTCTCTTCCTCTCTTCCTCTTTTGTCCTCTCTCTAAAAATAAATAAATAAAATCTTTAAAAAAATAAAAATATATATTATTCCATTTGACTTTTATCTTAGGGAATGAACAACAGGGCAGGGTTTCCCCCATTTTAGAGTTGAAGACACTGAAGTTAGATGACCACTGTTGGTTGGTTTCTGGGGCACAGACTCTGAGACAGAATTTAGCAGCAGGATGTTCTTTAAGGTGTGTCCTTAGGAGTGATACCTGGAAGAGGGTAGGAGGAAGCAGGACTGGGCAGAGGGAGTCACTGCCATGTGACGCAGGCTACCTCATGGAGAGCTCTCTAGCTGATTTATCCTGAGTTTGGTTGCAGTGGCCAGGCCATCACTCAGTCATTGGATGCGGGCAGAGTCATTGACTCTGGGAAGGGACAGGACCTTGGGTGAAGCAGTGCTCTGTCTTTAAGGCAATTCCAGAATGGCAGCACTCTCAGTACCAGGCGAGTTATTTCCTGGAAGGAGATTTGCGTGGCTTGCTCCTCATGAGGCTTGAACCCAGTTTTTCCTATCCATTCTGGGATTGGCCACTCTGGGATTCCAGTGGACCTCTTCTGGGGGAAACTTGGTGGAGGAAGACAAGTAGGATGAAAGCATAGCTTCACTGGGGGAGCTGGACTCAGGGCCACAACTGCTACTCCTGTCCCTTCCTCGGTACCTGTTCTAGATGCCTCCTACATTCAGCTAGCACCTCTGCTTATCTTAGTGGTTCACCTGGTGGCAGGACCCAGACCTGATCATCAGGAATCTGAGCCCTGATCACCATGTTCTCTTAAGGTCCGGTTGCTACTTTTGCCCAATTGTAATACAAATTGAGCAAGGGAGTTCCAAAAGGCACCCTGTGGATTGCCTGGATTCCTCCCTCTTTCTATTGTGCAATAGCAACCCTGCCTCTTCTTGATTATCAGGGCAATTACTCCTGCTTAGAATGGTGACTCTTTTTCTTGCCTGCTGGTCTGTTGGCACAAGGAGCCTTAAATGCCCATACAGCAGTTACAGCTATCAGTGGGATTCTTTGTGTATCCTTTGGTGGAAATAGAGAGGAAGAATGAGATTGAGGGTGGGAAAGAAACAAAAATAGGTACCCCATTGACTGGAACAGCAATCTGGGACTGGCCACGTGGGGTGGGCGATGATGCTCGCTCGCTACAGGACTACCCAGGCTGGCTGGTGCTGGCTCCTGGGAGGTAGATGCTGCCCTGAGATCTGTCTCTGTGACAACTTGGCATAAAGGTTATGTATAATCAGGGCTTTCAAGGATCTATCTGGTAGCCTGCATGATTTGAGCACACAGGGAAAGCTACTGTTTTTGTCACATGTTATAGTCATGTCACCTTATAGTTTAAGATCACCAATGAAAAGTCACTATGCATATACAGCCTTGCTTCTGGCTCTTCATGCATGAGTGCTTATCCTTCTTCTTCAGAGTCTGATTTGTATTATCTTTGGGGCTTTTTTGGAGCCCTTTACAAAACCTTCCCACTGTGGAGTCCCTGGGCTTCACAGCTTCAGTTGTGACTCATGCATCTAAATAGTGATGTCCAACAAAAGGTGCAGCTGACCTTGGAGCCTGTTTGCTTCCTCCAGTGATGCAGCTGGAGAAAGTGGCTCCACATCGTTTGCACGTTGCTTTTTATCATTTTTGCAGAGGTTCGGTTTGAACCGTAGAGGCACGTTGCTACTTCATTGTCATGCACCATATTCAAATGACAGAAAAACTTTACTTAGTATTCCATTTAACTAAAAAAAAGTAAAAAACATAGGCATTTGAATGTGTGGAGAATTGATAAGAATGTCGTGACTAAGCATATGAGAAGTCGAAGCATATACTGATAATTTCTTTTCCTATTAAATCCCCAAATAGCAGCCATTTGACAGACAGACTCCAAATCAGTAATTATAAGGCAAAATCACTTTTGATCTCTTTCTTTTCATCGCTGATTTATCCTCCTACCTTGTCAGAAGAATTTTACCTTAAAAATATTCTTTTCTCCCCCCACCAATATCTCCCACTTCTTTATTCTC
This sequence comes from Glossophaga mutica, assembly GCA_039655065.1. Lineage (NCBI taxonomy): Eukaryota > Metazoa > Chordata > Mammalia > Chiroptera > Phyllostomidae > Glossophaga > Glossophaga mutica. Next base: position 38,636,338 of record CM077304.1, on the reverse strand, counting down.
CCTGAAAGAAAGATGACAGCAGCTCTATTGAATGTCAACAAGCTGGGATATATCATTAAATTTTAATCACCTTCCTGACTGTGAAGTTGATAATTGGAGATCATTTAATGGAGCCTGCTGCTCTGTTGGCTCTCTGCAAATCCCAACCGTTTGAAAGAGGCAATGAGCCCAGTTCTCATTAGAACCCAAGCTCAGCTCAAGCACGGATGTTGTGCCAAATGCCCCAGTACCCAAATGCCATGAGCCTGAGGGCCTCCCTTGAGCTCACATGAGATTCTTTCTTTTCTTTCCCCTTCACCAATGGAACAATTATAATGTAATGTCATGTAATATAAGACCAGCCTTACTTAACAGAGATTGAGCTACTGATCTCCTTTGCTTTCCTCTTTCTTCTCAAATACACTCAGAAGATTTCTCCCAGCTTTGTTCTGCTTTGCTCCAGGCAGCAAACGGATGTGACAACTAACTGCACTCTCGCGTCTGGTCCAGTCCAGAGCTGTTTTAATTTTATCTGTGAAATAGTATCCCCTGTGGTCTTGTGACTCTCCAGCCAACTGTCACCTGCACTTCTTACTCCTTTTCATCCCACCTCTATAGAGCCAGTCTTCTTTATTCAAAGGGGGATAATTCTTCCTTCCATCCTATGAACCCTCCTTGACCATCATCACAACAAACTATCAAATCTGTGGAAGGAGTTAGACCATTGATACATAGCGTAGGAGTCTCAGTGCTCAGTTTCCAATTCTGTAATTTAAAAGAAACAGCCCTCACACTCCGCATCTCTGCATTAGTGGAGGCACTCACTAATTCTTCCTTCATCTCTATTCATTCAACATATGTTTATTTTGTGCTTGGCACTCTGCTAGCTTTAACAGTACAGCTGAGAACAAAGCAAGCATGGTTCTTGTCCTTGAAGAGCTTTGGGGAGACTGACATCACATAGCATTACATGAACACTCAATTACACTTGTTATAATTTCTCTAAAGGAATTATGCAGAATGTAACAGGGAGACCTGGCCAACAATGGGTTTTAATATTTCCTGAGTCCTGGCCATGTACCAGGCACTGTGCTTCATCATTACAGATATGAAGTCATTGAATGTCCATAATTAGTCTGTTATTCTCATTGTACACAGGGGGAAACAGAGGCACAGAAAGCCACACAGTCTGAATGTAGCTGTTTATACTCATAGAAACTTTGTGCTAGAATTCCCTTTGTTCTTCCTTCTCACTAATGCTTTGTGATATTAGGTATTTAATTTTTGACAATTTGATCGGCACAAAATTATATCCCGGTGAGGTCCAGGAAAGAAAATGTAGCTGTAGTAAACTGTGAATTGGTGACAAACAGGATTTACATGGCCATGATAAAGAAATGTGAGAATTAATTTAACTGAGTACTGTGAGAGAGTAGTTTCTGGAGGAGGGAGGGGAAGGGAAGTGTGTGTTTGTATGTGTGTACACGTATGTGTGCATGTGTGGGGGTGGTGGTTGGTAAAGATGATATAAGGTGGCCAAATGCTAGTTTCCATAGAAAGAAGTCAATGTGATAATGTGGAAAATTGAAAAGTCAGGGACTGGTAGTATACTTGTGTTATTTTAAAACATGGAGGTAAATACTGGAAAAAAAAAGGAAGGAGTGAAAAGAAGTGAACATGTTTGCTTCTAGAGAGCAGGCTTTGAGAGAGGGAGGGGTGGGCCAGGGGACAGCTGTTTCTTCTCGGAAGCCTTGTCATTCCATTGACTTTGTTTTCCCTCAATTCCACCGGTAATCAGGGGCCCCGGGGTCATCCATCAGCGCAGCCCAGGGCAGCAGCACGGGAGCCGCCTGTCCCTCCTTGCTGCCAGTGCAGCCTGTCCAGAAAACCAGAAGCATCGGTTTCCTCACAGAGGATCTTGGAGAGGCTGCCACTCCCCATTGCCACCAGAACCCAGGAGCTGTGAATTCCCCATGTATGCTTGAGCTGTGGGGTCCACCATGAGGGTCTGGGCTGGGATCCTCATCTGAGTGAATTTTAATGTTCCCTGTCACCTATGTGGCATGTGATGACCAGAGAAATGAAGTGCTAGGTCAGTTTTTTGTGACCTCCCAGTGCTTCCCTCCCTCCATCTCTTCTCCCTTGCTCTTCCTTCCTTCCTTTTTTTCCTACGTTAGCTTATAAGAAAGCTGTCAGCAGTAGGGGAGAAAAAGAAGCCAGCAGAAGCCCAGCTGTCTGCTCTCATTTAGAAACAGGGGAGGTGAGGTGTGGGCCTGTGAAACCTCAATTAAGAAGAGCAAACATTTTGCTGCTTCCCTGGCGGAAGAGCTCTGGGCATCAGAGAAGAGATGCCCTCCGTTTTCTGGGGGAGGATAGCGCTCTCTCTCCCCCTGCTCTGCCTCTTCCTGGTCTTTGTGTTAGAAAAGAATTTATTATAGCTCAAGTATGGGAGGAAGCCCAGGGGACTCTGCTTCTGAGAAATGTTTGTAAAGAGGTAAAAAGAATGCTTTTAAGCACAAGAGTTGCTGAAGGCTTTGTAGTTTTATTGTTGTCTTCTTTGAGCCAGCTATGAAGATTGACACAGATTTACTAGCACAGGTGCCTGCTCAATTAGGCTGCTTGCTTCTAAGGACAAGTAAGAATTTTAATAAATACAAAAGTTTTATTTATAGCATTAGTATTTTACCACTTCAAGTTATGTTTTCTGTACAGTCCCAGAAAATCCCCTCTTTTCAGGGTCTTTGTTCCTAGTTATTCTCTCCTTAGCCTCTTTTCATCCATTCCTTCTTGTATCCTACCAGCCATTCATTCAACAAATATTTTTGAAGCATCTACCATGTGCCCAAGATATTCCAGGTACCAGGGATGTCTTGAGGACTAAGGAAAACAAGGTCTTTGCCCCTGTGTAATGTTTCTTCCAGTAGAGGCAGACAGGCACTAATAATCAATGCTGAGCCAGCATTGGTGAGCATGGTGAGAGCAGGGGCCTTGTCTGTTTTTGCTCACACTGTATCCTCAGGTCCTGGCCCAGTGCCTGGCAAATAGTAGTAGCTCACGTATTTGTGAAGTGAATAAATGAATGACTGGGTGGTAAGGCACTGTTGGAATTGAGTGTTTAACACCTTTGGTACATTTGCCATTGAAGATATGATGGGGGGTGGGAATCGGGGGGGACAGGATTTTAGCTGGAGAAATGGCAGGTTTTATATTCATTTTAAATTTAATGGACAAAGGATTCCTGAAGATGGTTATAGTTACTGGGGGTGGGGGAACCCCTAGGGACAACTGGTGATAGGCTGGATCAGGAGGGCAACTGATAGAATGAGGCCCTAGAGGAAAGGGTGGGGAGGATGAGCAGAGTGTGGGGGCAGAGAGAGAATAGTAGCAGGTGCGGGACGTGGGGAGGAGGAGGAAAAGCATGTGGTACAGTCTCCTCAGTGCCAGGGTGTGTGCTATATGCTCTTAGGTATATTTTCTCAGGTAACCATCACAATAGCCATTTGGTATAGATATTATAATCCTCAGTGTACCTGTCAGTGACTGAGGGTCCTAGAGGTGAAGTCACCAGCTGAGGTTCCAAAGTGAGTAAGCGGTAGCATGGGTTCCTACTTTCACCATTAGGTTCTGCTGTTGCAGGTTGGAGTTGGGGTCTTGGCAAGGAGTCAGACCAGGTGAGGAGTCAGGCGGTGGGTTTTTGTGGTTATTTTCACATTTAACCCCAAACACCATCAGTTTTAGAGAGTGAGATACCTGGACTGCTATGCACAGCACCATGGAAACTGGAACAGAGGTTTACAGGTGGCCATGTCTGTGAGCAAGGAGGGAACTTCCTTCTCTTGAAAAGGAATCTGTCATAGTTTTGTGTATATTGTCAAAGTATTAAGGTAAGTTTTGGGGTCTTTATACTTTAGTATCTAGTGGTAGGTTGATTGAGTTTAACTAAAAAGTCTGAAGGGGTGATAGGTGTAGTACTTAAGCTCTGACCCTGCAGGCAGAAGGCCTGGTTTCAATCCCGATTCCAGTACTTCTTGGCCATTTATTTAATCTCTCTGAGCCTCAGTTTCTTTGTGTGTAAAATGACAATGATAATATTATCTTCCTCAGGAGAGGCTGAGGACTGTGACAGTGTATATCTTGACTTCTAATACAGAGGTAACTATTCCCTAATGGGACTGCACCATTATCTTTGTTTTGTTGTCATGACTATTATTTTCTTGCAAATATATCTTAGTCACCTTGGGCTGCTGTAACAGAATACTATAGACTGGGTGGTTTAAAAACAGAACTGTATTTCTCACAGTTCTGGAGGCTGGGAAATCCAAGGTCAAGGTGCTGGTTGATTCATTTCTCCAGGGAGGGCTGTAGTCCTGGCTTACAAATGGCTGCCTTCTCATTGTGTCCTCACACAGCAGGAAGAGGGAGGAGGAGAGAGAGGGAAGGGGAGGGGGAGGGGGAGAGGGTAGGGGAAGGGAGGGATGGGAGCTTCTTGGTGTTTCTTTCTATAAGGGCATTAATTTCATCATGAGTGCCTGATACCCATGATCTCATCTAAGTCTAATTACCTCCTGGTGGTCCTACCACTAAATAGCATCACAGTAGGGGTTAGGGTGTCAACATATGCATTTTGGGGGACACAACACAGTGCATGGAAAAGCAGGAGTGTGCATCATGGTAAATGGTGGATCTGGCATTCTAAGAGGCACCGTTTGGGAATGAAGAATGAAGTTGTGTGGGGCTTTATTGGTTGTTGTTGCTGCCGTTTGGCTCATTTGTACTATTTGTGAGTAAAACCCTAGGGTGAAATTATATTGAGCTTATTACTCTGAAGCTGACACAAATCTGACTAAATACTTTATCTGGTGAATAAAATATGGGTTACAGATGTCACCAAGCATGGGGAAAATCCTTTCCTTCTCATTTCATTTACTTAGTTGCCTAATTTTATTTTCTTTGTGTTGATTGGCTTAAGAGTAGAATTTATTGTATTGGAAATCCTGGACTGTGGGTATGTAGAGCTCTGGATCAAAAGAAGTTCATTTGCTATTATTTTTCCCCTGAACTGCTACTTGTGAAATGAGAAATGCTTTGTATTTAAGTACTCTTTCTGCGCCCCCTGAACTATATATATGTCAAATTAATGCACACAATTCTTTCCTTTAACATTAGAAAGCTCAGGGATTTACACAGGGAGTCTTATCCTTATTCTCCTTATTCCTGATTGTGTGTGTATGTGTTTCATATTTTGATGAAATTCTCCACAATTTACACAGAGACAATTCTCGGCTCAGTGAATGCATGGGTATTTATTTTCTCCTCTGCAGTATCCTGTGCTGCAGGGTGTCACATATTTCTTAATTAATTTACAATCCTCATTGAGTGCCTGCCACATGTCAAGCATCATCCAAGGTGCTGGGGAGATGTGGCAGTCAGTGACACAAACTCCTGCTCTTATGGAACTTAGCTGGTTGATGACCATGATGATTTGCTTAGAATGGGCTTGTTTTCTAAGTTTAATGGATGAAAATCTGGTTAGATTTCTACTCAGTGAATCTTAAATTTCTTTATTTTAATTACCTTGCAAAAAAGTATGTAAATCTAGTTAGTGAGACAGGGTCCAATTCAGTTTCATATTTGGCATCAAAGTAAAATGGTAAGGTATGTAAACTTAAGGGATATAATGAGACATACAAATATTTCAGCTGGTAGTGTTGGAATGAGAAACTTTCAGGCTGCTGTAACTGAATACTTTAGACTGGGTCGCTTATAAACAACAGGAATTTATTTCTGACAGTTCTGGAGGCTGGAGGTCCAAGATCAGTGTGTTAGCAGATTTGGTGTCTGGTGTGGGTTCATAGGGGGCCATCTTCCGGCTGTGTTCTCCTGTGGCAGAAGGAGGAAGTGCTGGTCCTTCCAGCTCCTTGTAAGGCATTAAAGCCATTCCTGAGGGATCCATGTTCATGACTTAATTACTTCCCACAGGCCCCACCTGCCAAATGTCATCACATTGGGGATTTAGGCTTCAACATATGAATTGGAGGGGGGGGGCACTGCATAACCATTCAGTTCATTGCAGTAACCAAACTCTCAAGAGTCAGTTAAATATTTTATTTTTATAGACCTGGTGCTTTGTTCTTTCTTCCCCAAGTACAAAACACTGTATAAATTATCCTCATATTATTTAATATCTCCTTAGGTGGAATGTTAAAGTTTTATTCCATACATATGATGCTATGAGAGGCCCAATGCATTTCAGATCATTATTAACAGCATTATACTATTTGATAGAAACTTGATGAGGTACGGCAGTGAGATTTGTAAGTGATGGAAAAAAATCTGTGACTAAATCATGTATTATTAATAAATAATAATATTTTAGTCTGCAAGAATGTTGTTCATCTATTATCCCTCCTGTCTGCATCTTAAACACCTTTCATCATTGACTGAATTCAAATGAGTAGTTCTTGACTTTATTCGGCTGCTCCCTGTCAAAAATGAAATAATGGAACGAGCAAAGTGTGAAGTTAAATAATGAGTTTACACAGAACCTACAGTCACCTGTGAAAGTGATGTTTGTGGAATCATGTTTGCTTAGTGGGGTAATCTCTTCACTTTAAAGTGTCTTGATGAAAGTTTAAGCCCAATAAGTGAATTTTCTTAATTCAGAACAGGAGTAAGAACATAAAAAGTAATCCATTTTCAAATTTTTGAAACATTTTTTTCCTTCCTGAATTTCACTGTGTCACTACTAGTTTCTTCCTACTTCCTTTATTTCCCCATGAAATGTCTTGCTAAAAGATGTCTTAGGATACACATTGCTATGAAAGTTTTTATTTTCTTGGTAGAGAAATATTCCAGTCTTCAGTCCTAGACCTTATGATGGCCACTTTCAAGATCACTATCAGCTAACTTGGCAAAGCAGGAAGGTGGTGATGGGCCAAAAGGGAGCAGTAACTGTTCTGTAGCATTTGTTTCTGATACAAACCAAAGCAACCCACAGAACTATTGTAATATCATTTATTTTTTCTATTTTGAACTCTGTAATTAATTGGATATGCAGTACTTCCAACCAAGATGGAGGCATAGGTGGACACACTGTGCCTCCTCTTACAACCAAAATTAAGGACAACAAAAGTTTAGAACCAAAAAAACAACCAGAACAGATAGAAAACTGAATCGTACGGAAGTCCAACAATGATTTACCCAGACTGGTAAGAGGGGCAGAATTGGTGCCCTGCGGAGAGGGATCGCAGCAGGAAAAAGCAGTGGCTAGTGGTCCCAGATGCACAGGCGGTGCTTGGCACACCCCAGGCGCACAGGCAGTGGTTACCAGGTGGGGGGAGGCAACAAACAGACTAAGCAAGGTGTACAAGGCAGCTGACCATAGTCACACATTTGCATACAAATAAACCAGGTGAAAATGGGCAGCAAGACAGACTGTGCAATGCAGGGCCCCAGCTCTGGGAAATAAAGCCTAAAAGCACCGACTGAAAACACTTGTGGGGGTTTAAGTGCCAGGAGAGACTCCCAGCCTCACAGAGGGGACTGAAATCCGAGAGACAGAGAGCAGAACAAGGGCCATTGTTCCTTTTCTGACCCCACCTCCACATACAGCATCACAACTCTGCAACTGGGTTGCCCTGCCCTGGTGAACACCTAAGGTTCTGCCCCTCATATGTAACAGGCATGACCAGATTAAAAAAATAATGGCTCAAATGAAAGAACAAATGAAACCACCAGAGCCAATACTTTTAAGCGACCAAGAGATAGCCAACCTATCAGATGCACAGTTCAAAGCACTGGTGATCAGGATGCTCACAGAATTGGTTGATTTTGTAAATTAGATAAACAAATGAAGGCTACAATAAGTGAAATGAAGGAAAAGGCACAGGGAACTAATAGTGATGGGAAGAAAACTGGGACTCAAATCAACGGTGTGGACCAGAAGGAAGAAATAAATAACCAAACAGAAAAGAATGAAGAAACAGAAATTCAAAAAAATGAGGAGAGGCTTAGGAACCTCCAGGACATCTTTAAACACCCCAACATCTGAATTATAGGGGTACCTGAAGGGGAAGAGGAAGAGCAAGAAGTGGAAAACTTATTTGAACAAATAATAAAGGAGAACTTCCCCAATCTGGCAAAGGAAATAGACTTCTAGGAAGTCCAGGAAGCTCAGAGAGTCCCAAAGAACTTGGACCCAAGGAGGAACACACCAAGGCACATCATAATTACATTAGCCAAGATTCAAATGAAGGAGAGAATTCTAGAAGCAGCAAGGGATAAGAGGACAGTCACCTACCAAGGAGTTCCCATCAGACTGTCAGCTGATTTCTCAAAAGAGACCTTACAGGCAAGAAAGGGCTGGAAAGAAGTATTCCAAGTCATGGAAGTCAAGGACCTACATCCAAGATTGTTCTATCCAGCAAAGCTTTCATTTAGAATGGAAGGCAGATAAAGTGCTTCTCAGATAATGTCAAGTTAAAGGATTCATCATCACCAAGCCCTTACTATATGAAATGTTAAAGGGACTTATCTAAGAAAAAGAAGATAAAAATATGACAGTAAAAAGACAGCAAACTCACAGATATTAACGACCACACCTAAAACAAAAGCAAACTAAGCCAACAACTAGAACAGTAACGGAAACACAGAAATGGAGATCACATGGAGGGTTAGCAACAAGGGTGTGGGAGGAAGAGAGAGGGGGAAAAGGTACAGAGAATAAGTAGCATAGACGGTGTGTAGAAAATAGACAGGGGGAGGGCAAGAATAGTGTGGGAAATGTAGAAGCTAAAGAACTATGACACATGGACATGAACTAAACGGGGGAATGTGGGTGGGAGGGGTGTGCAGGGTGGAGGGGAATGAAGGGGGGAATGGGACAACTGTAATAACATAATCAATAAAATATATTTAAAAAATTGGATATGCAGTTAAGATCGTTATGTTAATGAAGAAACCCCTTTATCATTATGGAATGCCCCTTTTTATCACAGTAATATTCTGTGTTCAGAAGTGCAAGTAGTCAGATATTTACATAGCCACACTAGCTTTCTTTTAATTAGTGTTTGCATGGTATATTTCTGCCATCCTTTTCACCTATCTGTGTTTTTCTATTTAAAGTCAGTTTTAAAAATATATACATATAATTAGGTCTTGCTTTTCTTCATCCAATTGAGCAATCTTTGCCTTTAATTGAAGTGTTTTACAATTACAGTTAATGTAATTGTAGATGTGCTTGTATTTAAAGCAACCATCTTTTCTATCTAATTCTAGTTCTTTCCTATGTGTCTCCTTTGTTCCTATTGTTTTGTTTCTCTTGTATCATCCTTTTTTTGAGTATTTTTATGATTCTTATATCTCCTATTATTAGTTATACACCTTTTTAATTATTTGGGTTGTTTTATTGTTTTCAACACATATTCTTAATTATGACAGTTCACTTTCAAACAATATTGTAGTACTTCCTGTATGCGCAGGAATCTTTATCTTTATCATAATACACTTTGATTTTCCTTCTCTTTTTCTTCATCCTACTGTTCTCACATGTTTTAAAAAGATTGGAATTTAAAAAAAAGTCATATTTACCCACACCTTTTCTGATGTACTTTATTTCTTTATTTTTATCTGGGACAATATTTCTTCTCCTTGAAGAACTTTAATATTTCTTGACGTACAGGTCTGCTGATGATAAATTCTCTAAGTTTTTGTTTGTCTGGAAAAATCTTCATTTTGCCCTCATTTTTGAAAAGTATTTTCACGGCATACAAAATTCAGACTTGACCCATTTTTTTTCTTTAAGTTCTTTAAAAATGTGACTCCATTGTCTTCTGCTTGCTTAATTTCTGACAGAAAATCTGTTTTACTTCTTATTTCTGTGCATCTGTGGAAATGCTTCTTTTTCTCTGGCTACTGCCAAGATGTTCCCTTTTTCTCTTGGTTCCAGCAGTTTGACTATGATGTGCCCAGTGAAGATTTCTTGGTATTCACACTCTTTGGACTGTCTGAACTTGGATCTGTGATTTGTTGTCTTTTGCTAATTTTGAAAATTATCTCTTCAAATACTCTTTCTTTCCAATTCTCCATCTTCAATCCTTCTGGTATTCCAAGTTATATGTGTGTATATATATATGTATTAGATCACATATTTGATGCCGTCCCATGTCTCTTGGATGATTTGTTCTTTATTTTTCTCACTCTCATTTTTCCTTTGTGACTAAGTTTGGATAATTTCTATTGGCTTATTTTCAAATTCACTGATACTGTCTGGCTCTATTGTGTCCATTCGGCTGGTCACCTGTGCAAGGCATTCTCTGTCATGTGTGGGTGTGTAGGCATTTATGTGTTCTAGAATATCTATTTGATTCATTTTTATAGTTTCCCACTCTCTGATGAAATTTCCCAGTTGTGAATGCATATTATCTACTTTTTTCACTAAATCTTTACAGGGGGTGTCCAGCTTTTTGGCATCTCTGGGTCACACTGGAAGGAGAAGAGTTGTCTTGGGCCACACATTAAATACACAAACACTAACAAAAACTTATGAGCAAAAAAATATTTTAAGTAAATTTATGATTTTGTGTTGGGCCTCATTCATAGCCATCCTGGGCTGCATACGGCCCGTGGACTGTGGGTTGGACACCCCTGAATCGACTGTAACTATTTTAACACCCCTGTCTGTCTGATAATTCTAACACCTGAATCCCTTCTGGGTCTGGTTCTGTTGACTGCTTTATTACTTGATCATGTGTCTTTCATTATTTTCCTTTTTTGTGTGTCATAAGTTGTCATTGAATACTGGATTTATTTTTAAAGAGCAAAAAAGATGGAGGTAAATATTGTACTACTTACACCTGGAATTGGGGCACTGCTTCTTCTGTCAGTACCTGTCAGTGGTGAACTGGGTTTGTCGTTGCCATAGTTACCTTCGGTGCACCTGTCTTCAGATTCCTCTGAATGGAAGGCTGCTGTCACTTTGTGCTTAGCATGAGGCTGGCATTAGAGTAGGGCTTTTTGCAAGGTTCCTGTTCTGCTCTCAGCTATCAGCAGGTCCTGCATACCTGAGATACAAATGGGTATTTTTCCAGGTTCTTGTTACCCACAAGCTGCAGATTGCTATTGCTGCCTAATTGGTAAAGGGTCATGGTGAGGGGCTGGTGGGCTTTCTTGGTTCTCTCAGTGTAACTTCCGTCTTGGCGGGGGGGGGGGGGACTGTTCACCTACATTTTGGGGGTGGAGCTTTCTTATTGTTTCAGATCTCTGTCCTTACTACACCTCGCCCTTCCTCTCCGCTTGCTCTATCTGCTACCCTGTCACATAGCCATACTTTGACCTATATCTGTGAGGTGGGTTTTGAAGGGTGAGCAGGAGCACCTGTCCTGTAAGCCTCTGCTTTGTGTCAGTTTAGTGACCTGGGCTCCAACAGATGTCGCCTCCCTCCCTCAGCTGCAGATTGCCTTTGCCTCTGACCCTCCTTCCCCTACAGTGTACCTTTGTCTGGGAGCAAGGGCGAGAAGATTTCCTACCTCACACTTCTCATGAAATGGGGTTTCATGCCTGTTTCACTGTGGGGGCTTATGCTAGGCACCATTTCTACCCTGTCTTGTGAGTGTCCAATAGGAGGCCCCAGATAAAAGCTGATTAGTGAGCGCACACTCACCTTAAGTCTTGGGCTTCCAGAGAGCTAAACCGACAGGCTAGTTTCTACTCACCATGTAAGAATTTTGTTAAAATTTCATCTAGGGCTCTGGTCAGTGTGGCTTGGTTGGTTGGAACACTGTCCTATATACTGAAAGGTTGTGGGTTTGATTCCTGGTCAGTACACATACCTAGGTTGTCGGTTTGATCCCTGGTTGGGGCATGCGTGAGAGGCAACTGATAAGTGTTTCTCTCTCACATTGATGTTTCTCTCCCTCTCTCCCCCCACCCCTCCGCCTCTCTAAAATCAATGAAAAACTTGGGCGAGGATAAAAAAAATTTCACCTAGTTTTTTTCTCTAAATCCTTGGGTGAGAATAAAAAAATTTTCATGTAGTTTTTTTTCTCTAAATTTTACTTTAGTGGTTGGTGACCTCTTCCTCCCATGCCATGCTCAAACTGAAACAGTTGGTGTGTGCCATTTCTCTCAGAGGGCTTGTCACCCTTCCAATTTCAGTGTATTGTGGTTGCTTTAAAATAATTTATAACTGAACCCTTCACAACACATCCTATTATTTGAATTTAATAATTCTAATACCTCTGTGACCATTTCAAATCTTATTCAGTTGCATAAAAAATATTTTATATTGTTTACAAAATAGTTTTATTTTTAAAAATAATGAACTGTCCTTAGATTTTGTTAATACTGAAGACCCTGAGGTAGAGACATTCTTAGCTCATGGTAAGGCCTTAGAGAGGTAGCTGGGTGGTAATGATGACCCGGCGAATGCCCCTCAGTAGGGAAGAGAATACTTAACTGGGGACATGCCCAGATAATCTCACTTTATCTCAGGAGAAACAGACATGTTGGGAGCCATTGGGAAATTTATAAAAGAAACTTCATTAGACTGATATTGTTAGTTTTCTAAATTACGAGCCATCTTCCTTTGGGGATTATCATTAGGGCAGAGGGTTTTGTTCTAGAAACCTGCTTCTGTTGTTCTTTGGGCAGTTTGCTTAGCTGGACTCTCAAATGCCTTTATCATGAAAAGCAGAGAATGCATTATATATATCTATCATATATTATATTACATTATATTATTTGTATTATATGTCTTCTAATCAAGTCCCCAGAATATGTAGTCAAACACAAATTACACTATTTTTTTTTCATTTAAAAGGTTATTGGAAATTTTGTTGGTACTTAAACTGATTCAACACTGAAATGGTTCATTTCGATAAAATGCTCTTGGCTTCATTCAGAAATTGAGCACTAAAAGCTTCTTCCAAATAAACCACATACTAACGAGACAAAGTTTCTTTACTTTATTAGTGGCGTTTGGTAGAGGTTCTAGCGACTGCTGTCCCTGGTTCATTCTGCTTAGTGTTAATTGGGTACTGGTGCCTGGCAGTTTTGATCACCCATGTGAATTTCAGTCAGAGGAAGATTAAATTCTTTCCTTTCTTGGTTGAAACTGATCAAATTTATGCATTTGCTTTCTAATAAATGCCCAGGATCATATATTGAAAGAGATGCTCTCAGATTATAGGCATTTCCTGGTTGACAGGCAATTCAATCACTGTCATAACAGCTTCTTGGTAGAGTACCCAGGTCTCAAGCTTTTCCATTAATCACTGTATGGAGTTGTCTATCTTTGGTTTAGAGGCATGATTAGGAGATCATCAAACATCTCTCTCATTCTTTTGCAAAATACGAACTAGCTCTTTTCTTTTTTTCTTTTCTTTTTTTTTTGTACAGTTTTCTGTCTTTTACTCCCACCCCAGTCCACCACCCCAGCCCTCCCCACCTCCCTCCTATTTCCACCCACCCTAGTTTTTGTCCATGTGTCCTTTATACTTGTTCCTGTAAACGCTTCCCCTTTTCCCCTGAAATTCCCTCCCCTCTCCCCTCTGGTGACTTTCTCTTTCTCTTTCCCTGTTTTCCTTCATTCTTTCCTTCTTCCTTCTTCCTTTTAATGTAGCTTGCTGAAAGGTTGTGATTATAATTAAAGCAATCTTAGTTTATATTTATGTTGTAAAAAATCAAATTACATATATTTCTTTCACAGGAACATAATTGTAGACCAGGCAGCAAATCCGTGTGATCCCAACTTGGTTAAAAACTCTAATTATTTTCCTTCTCTGAAAATCATGTCACATGTTTTAAAATTTTTTTTAATTAAATTTATTGAGGTGATGTTCGTTAATGAGATTATATAGGGTTCAAGTGTAGATTTCTATGCTACATGATCTTTATATTGCATTGTGTGCCCACCACCTTTGGCAGTTCTTCAAAAAATTAAGAATGGAGTTACCATATGACCCAGCAATCCCTCTCCTGGGCATCTACCTGAAAAACTTGAAAACATTTATTTGCAAGAATATGTGCACCGCTATGCTCATTGCAGCAGTATTCATGGTGGCTAAGACCTGGAAACAGACAGATCACCCTTCCATAGATGAATGGTTAAAGAAGATGTGGTACGTACCGACTGTGACACATGTTTTAAACACTGAGTGATACTATGTTTTGTAGAATGCTTGTGACAGAATGCTAGATAGGCACATTTGAAACATTAAAAAATAACCATGAACAGTTTAGAGGGCCTTTTTTTTTCAGCAGAATAAATTGAGATCATAAATAAAAAAATACCTGAGACTATAAAAATTATTTTATAATTCAGTAATAAGAATCATGATTCATGGTCATGATTATCAACCCAATAGCCATTATGGTGACTGACATAGTTACTCTCAAGTGAGTACTTACTAAAGGATGGGAACTATGCTAATTGTTTTAAATTATGCTAATACATTAAAAATTTTCACTATTACAAAAGCACGTAAATTAGCAGTATACTGAGTGGTTAATAGCATAAATTGAAGGGTACTCGGGTGATTATTGAGCTTTACTATTTGTTGGGTATATGATCTTGGGCAAATTTGTTAAACTCTTTGTGCTTCAGGCTCCTAATATGTACAATGGCAGAAAAACTAGCTCCTGTAGGGTTGTTGTAAGGAATTATGAGATAATACATGAAAAGGCTTAAAACAATCTGCTATATGGAGGCAGCTAATTAGGAGTGCTCGGGTTTCCCCATGTGTATTGTATGCTAAGCCAACACTGAGGAATTGCTGTTGAGAACCATGTTCTTTTTCCCACATTCCCTTATTCTCTGCCTGGGCCCACTGGGGAAAATGCCTGGATTTGACATATTTATGATAGAAGTTATTTTCTCTACTTTAATGAGCTTATAACACTTGAGAGGAAGCAAAACAGAGTGTAAATAAATAGATGATGAAAAGTACTTTGGGATGACGTTGTAAAGTCATCAGTGTTTAGAATGCTCAGAGAATGCCTAGGTTAATGCTCATTCCTAACAGGAGGGTGTATTTATTTTAGCTAACAAATCCTCATTATAAATTGATTGAGAAGAACTACTTGTGCTTATTATTTATTTTTCTGTGATTAACAGTTAAGAAAAAATACCCTTTTGATGGTTTTAGAGTGTTTGCTGAATAAAGTAGCATTAGTTATATAAATCATTAGATCAAAATAAAAAAATAAAGACATAGTTTACTGATTTTTAGATAAATAAACTTTATTTTCATATAGGAAGCTATTTTTCTTGTATGTAGACTTTAAAAATATTAATACTGTTCATATTATGCAGACCATGGTCTTCATTATTAATATATAATCTAGAAAATGCATATCGATTTTGAAATCATTCTGTGCAGTCTCTATGAGGAGACTGATGTTATTTCCCCTTGAAGATTTAACCTCCAATGTATTGGTGAAGTATTTAAAGAGAATATAACATTTTGAAAAATATTTTGTTTATTTATTTTTAGAGAGGGGAAGGGAGGGAGAAAGAGAAGGAGAGAAACAAGATGTACGAGAAAAACATTGATCAGTTGCCTCTTCCATGCCCCTAGCTGGGGACATAGCCTGCAACCCAGGCATGTGCCCTGTGTGGGAATTGAGCTGGTGACCTTTTGGTTTGCAGGCCAGTGCTCAATCCACTGAGCCACACCAGCCAGGGCAAGAACATAAATCTTGATTTCTAGGAGATGGAGGCAATAATTTATCATAATCTTAAAAAAAAACAGAGAACAAACTTAAATAGCCATCTAGATTAAGGTAGGTGAAGGATAATGCTTGTGTTGAAATTAAGGACTGGCATATCCTTCTGCATCTAGTGAGTAATTGATGGATTGTTATTTATTAATCAATAGAGCTTTATGTAACTTTATGTAACTGATAGTTGTCTTTATCATAGATTTTTCTTTCATACTTTCGACTTCATTTTAAGTAATTTTTATTTGTGATCAACTGTGAAAGGAATTACGATATACTTCAAATATGAGGAACACATATTAATGGTTAAAATGGTTGCTTATTTAATTTGATAACTGTAGTTGTGACTTTTATGCAAAGAAAATGAGAGCTTGTCTTTTATATCTCTACTCAAATCACCTAATGTACAGCTGAGATGCAGAGCCCCTCTGGGGCTTCTGTAATAGCCTTATTTAAGGTGCTTTCATGGTGAAGACTAAGAGAGCAGGATGTCTTAAATACCTGAGCTCTTATTTTTAACCCTTATTGCTACTTTTGAGAAGTCTGCAGGATGTAAAACCACTGGTTTTGCTCTTCTAAAAGCTCGTGCCATAGAAGAGATGTTTCCCTGGTTGGGCTTGAGTCAAAGGTACAAGAAAGCATGTTGGGTAGGAGAGGAAAATGGCTGGTCTGGTAGGAAACCTGGGCTCTACTGTGAGTCTCACTTTCTATATGACCTTGGGCCAGTTTTTTCACCTGCGCAGGTCTCCTTGTTCTCATCTTTCAAATGGAGGCAACTGGAGGAGGTTAAAGGTTTTGAATACCTTCTAAGTTCCTTCTTTATCAAAAACCTTATAAAACAGTACTGCCATTTTCTTCTTTACAAAATTGCTATTATTTTCAATGGTGTGTGCAAAATTGAAGGTTCTGATGGGCGTTGGGGGCTGAGAGGGAATCTTGTTCTGACCTAATATAGTAAAAGGCAGTCATTGGTTCATTTAGGTAACAAATATTCATCACTTACTACATATAGGTGTCTTAGGGATCATTTACTTGTTAATAAGAGAAACGCTTTCAAATTGCTTAAGCAAATTTTTTGGAAGGATGCAATGAGAATCTCAGAGAACCCAAGGTTGCCTATGTGGTCCTAGTTTCTGGACACAGGAATTGGTAAGTCACACTGATTTGTTGTTTGCCTCTTCAGGGATGTGTGACTTCCCTCTTGCTCTTTGTCCATGTTGTCTTCCCTTTCCTCCTCTCTTCAAAGCCTGGCTTTCCCTAATTTGGGGAGTACAGACTTGCCTCCATCCCAGTTGCGTGGTCTCTGTTTGTCTAGAAAAGAGATGAACTCGATTTACTGTGCTCTGATTTCAAGTTCTCATAAAAAAGACTGGTCCAGCATGAGTTAGAGGTCTGCTTACACTCCAGCGGGTAAGTCATAGAAATAAAAAGTGCAGTGATAGATGTATGTATAAGGTGCCATGAAACCATGAGACAGAGCATGTTACCCAACCTGGGATGTTCAGCCGGAGCCGAGCCCTAATGGACAGTGAGCTGAGGAAAGGTGGGAAAGGCTCCAGGTAGGAAGTAAAGCGTAGGTGGCATGAGAGAGGCATACAACTGCAAAATGTGTGTGGGTGACAGCACACAGCTGTCACAGAGGAAGCTGAGGGACTCCTGTCCCTGGCAACAAATGTGGTGGCATGACCATCTTTGATTTAAGTTTCTGTGTGACAAAGTATAGTGAAAAGCAAGAAGGAACATACCATTTAAATGTGAAGTTTAAAAATATTCAAGCCAGATGATACTGTTATTTTTCAACAATAACTAGCAATGACAGTTAATTGCTGAGAATACAATATAATAGTTCTGACTTTTACCATAATCAAATCTTGCATATCTGTGAAAGCTCAATATTGATTATCTCTTAAATAAAATTTTCTTTGTACCTCTTGGTAGCTTGACAGATGGTATTATTTTTTATATTTAAAAATGGTATTAGGAGCCTTTGGGGTATAATTTCATCCCACAGGAAGGAGAAACTATGCCATTATTCATACCTATTAAATGATTTTCTTTTGAAGCATATTTACTCAATATGCTTAGTTTATGATTTGATTTCTAGATTCTAATCGATTCCATCTATTTTGAGCACCTTCAGCTGGATATAGTTGGGTAAAATGACAGCTGTCTCCTGGCCAGTTTTGAGATTTGAGACCTTGATTGGAAGAGGAGAAATATGTCATCAAATTGATAATTGGGAGTAAAATGAATACATTGGCAGTAATGTCTTGTTTTCTTGTTATGACAAATACATTAAGCATTCATAGCCTCATTTTTAAAGTTTGTTTTATTCAATTTTGATAATATTATCATAATAATATGGCAGCTAGTTGATGTTGAATAAGGTACATTTGAATGAATTACCTTCAAGAGCCAGGGAAAAGAACAGCAAATGTATTTCGTTAGTGGTCTGTCAGTAAAAATTAAAATAAAGGCCATTTATTAAACAGACTTCCATCTGGACTGTTCTTGTGTACCTGGTTGATATGTAAAACTCAACTAATTATGTGGTTTGGCTTAACATTTAACTCATGCTTGTTGCATCTAAGGCAGCTGGTAAACTTTGTGCTAGAGCAGATCATTGCTTATTTATTTGGCAAAGAAAATAAACATATGTAAGATAAATATATTTTTCTGGCTTGATCATTAGGAAGTTCTGTAGCTAATGCTGACTGTGTTTTTTTCAGTGATGCAGTAAGTGCAGCTCAGACTTACTACATCAGACTTCAGCTATGAATTGTCAAGAGGTCACTTTGATCAAGATTATACGACAATGACTGTAGTATCAAAATGGTTAGAATTAGGGCTTGAATAGTAAGAAACAGTTTAGTTGCTTTTTTTAATTTATTGATTTGGAGAGAGAAAGAAATATCGATGTGTTGTTCCACTTATTTATGCATTTGTTGGTTGATTTTTTCTAAGCCTCACCTGAGAATATGTTTATTAATGAGAGAAAGAGAAAGAGAGAGAGAGAGATGTGAGAAACATCAATCAGTTGCTTCTTATATATGCCTCAACGAGGGGTCAAACCCACAACCTTTTGGTGTATGGTACAATGCTCCAACTAGTTGAGCCACAAGGCCAGGGCCAGTAGTTGATTCTTGAATGTTCTCTGACTGGGCATTGAACCCACAATATTGGTGTATTGGGATGACACTAACCAACTGAGCTACCTGGCCAGGGCCTGTTAGTTTTCATATAAGGAGAATTGCATAATGACTTGAATATTTGTGCTGAGGTACTTTTCTGGAGTGTCCTGTCTTGTTTATCTTTAACAATGATGGAGTAGCACGGCCTAGTGATTAGGTACATAGCTAGCCCCTGGAGTCAGAAGAAGTAGATTCAGATCTCAGCTTTATCAATTAGTAGTAGTATGAATTCAGGTTATTTCTTAGTCCAAAAGTGGGAATAATGGTAATATAGTTTCAAGAGGTAGGTGTGAAATTTAAACAGGAATAAGTATAGGAATTATTTAGCATGAGTCCCAGCACAACTTAGAGCATTCAATAGACATTCATAAGTGTTGTGATATTATTGTATTATAATCCTCATGAAATTGACTAGTTTTTCTGAAATTGGGAATGGGAGGATAAAGTATCAGGTCAGTTTCCTGTTAAATGCATCTCTGATGCTCTTTTTCCATTTCTTGAGAGATTTGGATTAATTTTTCATTACCTCTGTACAATTGGGAAGGAAAAGGGAAGTACCATGGAGTGCTTATGATAAGCCAGGATATTTATACATTAGCTGTCACACTGTCCCTGTGAAATAGTTCTTTTTACCACACATACACATGTGAAAGGCAAAGATCAAGGAGTTTATATTATTTGCACAGTGTTGCAAAACTAGAAAGTGGGAGGTCCAGGATTTGAGCCCAGGTCTGTCTGATTCTACTCTGTAGGCTGCCCCAAATTCTAGAGACTGAGGCCCCATCGTGTCTTCTTAGACAGCTGGAAACATCCAAAGTCGTGGAGGGCATGGTGCTAACTGATTTTTCTCCTAGCCTCGTGGGTCCTGAGTGGCTTTAGCCTACATTTTACACGTGTTGGGCACTGATCATTTATTCTACTGCTACCCATGTCTTCATCACACTGGAGAAAAGTGGGATGGATTTCACTGCCCAGGGCCCTGAGCTCTGACCTATTCGCCTTGAAATAAAATATAAAATGAGTCACAATTCCAACTCTAAGCAGCCCTTTAATACATTTTTGAAGGGCTGGAAAGTGACAACCAGATTGTTGATAGAATGAAAACCCGGGCTCTGATGGTTATATCTGATGGTTTTTTTTTTTGTTTGTTTGTTTTTTTTTTTTTTTTTGCTGGATTGTTCTGTTCCTCAGTGAAATAACTTTATGTGCAACATTTCTGGGGGATGGATGTACATAAAGTTTTTTGGCAGTATATAAAGTTATAATCACTTTTATGGGCTTTGGGCCAAAACTTTTCAAACAGAATGCATGCCTGTGCAGGCACTCATTGGAGCCATGCTAAAGCAATGTTTCACTGTAACTGGCCATGGTCATGCACTAATGAGTCGTTAGTTGCTTGAAAAAAAATGCGAGGCAGTTAAATAAGAGGCAAGTGCAAATGTGGTCTAGTAGGCCTCCTATTTGAAATGAAATGTTCTGTAATTTTAATTTTGCACTTATGCCTTTCTTTTTTAAAATATATTTTATTGATTGTGCTATTACAGTTGTCCCATTTCTCCCCCATCATTCCCCTCCACCCTGCACACCCCCTCCCACCCATATTTTCCCACTTTAGTTCATGTCCACGGGTCATAAGTTCTTTAGTTTCTACATTTCCCACACTATTCTTGCCCTCCCCCTGTCTATTTTCTACCCACCGTCTATGCTACTTGTTCTCTGTACCTTCCCTCCCTCTCCTCCTCCCACTCCCCTGTTGTTGACCCTCCACGTGATCTCCATTTCTGTGTTTCCGTTCCTGTTCTAGTTGTTGGCTTACTTTGCTTTTGTTTTAGGTGTGGTTGTTAATAGCTGTGAGTTTGCTGTCTTTTCACTGTCATATTTTTTATCTTCTTTTTCTTAGATAAGTCCCTTTAACATTTCATATAATAAGGGCTTGGTGATGATGAACTCCTTTAACTTGACCTTATCTGAGAAGCACTTTATCTGCCCTTCCATTCTAAATGACAGCTGCACTGGATAGAGCAATTTGGATGTAGGTCCTTGCCTTTCATGGCTTGGAATAGTTCTTTCCAGCCCTTTCTTGCCTGTAAGATCTCTTTTGAGAAATCAGCTGATAGTCTGATGGGAACTCCTTGGTAGGTGACTGTTCCCTTATCCCTTGCTGCTTCTAGAATTCTGTCCTTCATTTGAATCTTGGCTAATGTAATTCTGATGTGCCTTGGTGTGTTCCTCCTTGGGTCCAAGTTCTTTGGGATTCTCTGAGCTTCCTGGACTTCCTGGAAGTCTATTTCCTTTGTTAGATTGGGGAAGTTCTCCTTTATTATTTGTTCAAATAAGTTTTCCACTTGTTGCTCTTCCTCTTCCTCTTCTGGTACCCCTATCATTCGATTGTTGAGATGTTTAAAGATGTCCTGGAGTTTCCTAAGCCTCTCCTCATTTTTTAAAAATTCTTGTTTCTTCATTCTTTTCTGATTGGATATTTGTTTCTTCCTTCTGGTCCACTCCATTGATTTAAGTCCCAGTTTTCCTCTCATCACTATTGGTTTCCTGTGCCTTTTCCTTCATTTCACTTATCGTAGCCTTCATTTGTTCATCTAATTTGCGACCAAAATCAACCAGTTCTGTGAGCATCCTGATCACCAGTGCTTTGAACTGTTCATCTGATAGGTTGGCTATCTCTTTGTCGCTTAGATTAATTGGCTCTGGGGCTTTGATCTGTTCTCCGATTTGAGCCATTTTCAGATTTTTTTTTTTTGGGGGGGGTCTGGTCACACCTGTTACACAGTGAGGGGCAGAGCCTTAGGTGTTCCCCAGGGCAGGGGAGCCCAGTTGCTGGATTGTGATGCTGTATGTGGGGGCGGGGTCCGAGAGGGAACAATGGAGCTTGCTCCACTCTCTCTTGTATTTCAGTCCCTTCCGCCACTTTCCACAAGCAAATTGGACCCTTCTGGTGCTGATTTCTGTGTGGATGGGCTTGTGTATGTTCTAGGACCCTGTGGGTCTCTCGACGAAGTCTCCTGTGAGGCTGGGAGTCTCTCTTGGCACCTCAACCCCCACAGGTGTTTTCAATCAGTGTTTTTAGGTTTTATTTCCCGGCGCTGGGGCCCTGGGTTTCCAGGTCTGTCTCGCTCCTGGTTTTCACCTGGATTATCTACATGCGAATGTGAGACCGCCTGGTCAGCCAGCCACCTTGCTTGGCCTCACTGGGTCTGCACCGTTGCCACCCCGAGCCTGGGGTCTGCTAGCCGCCGCCTGCGTGCCTGGGGCTCCTGCATGCTGTTGTCCGCCAACCTCTGCTTTTTCCTGCCGCGACTCCGCCCCTCTTACGGTGTGGATGAATGGTTGTTGGACTCTGTACAGTTCAATTTTCTGTTAGTTCTGGTGTTTTCTTATTCTAAATCCTTGTTGTCCTTAATTTTGGTTGTGCGAAGAGGCACAGTGTGTCCACCTACGCCTCCATCTTGGCTGGAAGTTATGCCTTTCTTTTCAATTCCTTATCTAGATTATATGATTCCTTATTCAAGCACATTTTGTAGTAATTCTTTCACAGGTTGCCTTTTTTGGCCTTTTTTTTCCCTGAAAAGTTAAAAATTAGGAAAAATATATAGAAAAATAAAATAAGCACCTATATTCCTACTGCCCCAGCAAGAAAACCTTGAACATTTGGAATTCTTCCAGACTCTCCACAAAAATAAAACATTGTGTAAACAGCTAATATTTCCCTTAACTACATTAACAAAAATCTTACTCCTTTCCCCCTGCTCAGGGGCAATGGCTATGGTAAGCTTGGTGTGCAGCCCTCTGCTCACTGGCTGCTGTTCTAAGGCCTTGCCTATCTTTTCTAAGTTATCCAGGAAACTGCGTCGACCTTTGGTTAATCAGGCCATGCCACCCGTTCCTTTACAGACAGTGGGTGGGAAGTGAAACAGAGGACACTTTAGGACTCCCCATGTTCCACCCTTTAAGATATTATGTGACCAAGGGTTTTTTTTTTAATTTTATTTTATTTTATTTTATTTTATTTTTAAAAAAATCTCAAATGACTCAGGGAGATCTTTGCTGGTAGAGCCCTGAATTCTTAATGATTGACTTAGAGTAGGAAGTTGTTGCCCAGGTGACACTGAGATTATGTGTCTTAAGGGTCTTAAACTTGTCCCTCAACTTTTAGCTCCTCTCAGAATCTTCATGCAAGGATACCGTGGAAAAGATTCCAGCTTTTACTTTGTCTGGATTCCTAATATCTGATCACTAGAGACCTTCACTCATTCCTGAGCCATTCTGCTACTGGGAACTTCCAGTGAGAAGAGTTGCCCAGCGGCTCCTGGGCCTCTAGATTAAATAGAACAATGGGGCCCATTCGTTTCAAGCATCTCATTTCTGTTTACCTCTATTGCTACCAGAAGCCCAGATCATGCTGGTTATGTATCAACACTCATATTCTCATTCTATTTTAGAAATCCCCTAATCTGATCTCTTCATTCCTTCCCAAACACTTGCATTGTGCACCCAAGAGCTCCTTTTTATCTGCATTCTCTCCACCTACTTCGACTAAATGAAGCTTAAGTTTCCCTGATAACACTGCAGCCCTCTTGAGTAGAGGTCACATTTTTTTTCTCTCCCGTAACACATCTCAGTGAGTGGATACTGGCCAGGCGTTGCATCTCACTGCCCCTCCTCTATCTTCCCTCAGAAAGATAAGTACCCTGCAGTACTTTCCGTTGCTGTCGTGAGCTCCCTGCCCACCCACTAGTGTCAGGGGGTTAAGAACACAGGCCCTGGAGGTGGACTGCTTGGGTCTGAAGTCAATGCTGCTGCTCGTTAGCTGCATGACTTGGGCCATGCTGTTTAATTTCTGTGCTTTGGTTTCCTTGTCTGTAAAATAAGGCTGTTGTGAGGAGAAATGATAATAAAAGAAAGGTTCTTACTAATGTCTATACATAGTGTGTGCTTAATAAATGTAAGATACTATTTAAAAAATAATTATCATCATTTTCTTATGCTTATCTCCATCACTGACTGTAGTGTTTCCAAAATCTCGGTTTCAAACAACCTAATGTCTAACCTTTCCTTTCCAATGTCATTCCTTTCCAGTTCGCTTTCTCTGACGCTTCCTCTCCAGCATCTCTTCCACTTCATCAGGGTCTCCAAGCCCCAGTCCTAGTGCCTGTCACTCTCAGTCATCCTCCCCGTCATCATGATGTCTTTTACCCACGTCACACAACATTGATTACCTTCTTCCTCTCTCCTCTTCTCATGCGCACCTGGGAAGACCACAGCTCTACTTAAACCCAGTTTTCTACCTATTCTGCCAGAATCCAAGCAATTAAATATTCATGGAGAAAAAAAGGATAACCTGCAGATTTATGACTATAAAATTCAAATGGGAACTCAATGATGCTTGTCAATCCCACTGAGCTTTCTAGCCTGTCCAGTTTTTCATTACTCCAAAATGACGCACATCTTTCCTCACTCCAAACCTGGAACTCTTCCTCTATGGCCTCGGTTTTCCTGGCCGTCTTCCTAATACATTGGCTTTCCCCCCTTGGTCTCCTTTGCTCATTCCCTTATTCCTACCTTTAATAGTTGTGCTTAACAAATCACCTCAAACTTACTGGCTTAAAACCACTATGTTTTTGGAGTGAGCAGGCCTGAGCCTCAGTGCCCTGACCTGCAGACCTGGGAACTGCTCACCTGAGGACCAGGGGACAATGAGAACTGAGACGAATGGACTCAGGCCCCACCTGAGGGTCAAGGCCCTGCAAGGACCTGGGTACTTGACGTCACTTTCCTACACATCCCGGTTAACCAGGAGCCAGCCGTCTTGCTTCCTGAACTGAGACCGTGTGGAGATCCCTCCAAGGAGGCCAACAATTCTGAACTGCTGACAGTTCATTGTTGTTGTCGTTGCTACTATTAGAAAAAAATAGAAGACTATGTGGAGAGTGGCTTGTGTACACGTCCTGGCCAGAGAAACTTCTTGGGCTGGGCCAATATTAACTTAGGGGCTCAGATAGGATGACAGTTCCCTTGAGCCAAAGGCCCTGCTCTCTGCCCCTCCCCTGAGAAGTGGAGCTGAGCTGCTGTAGAGACGACTCATCCACACTCTGCGTGCTGCTATGTACTCAGCTCCTACCTGTAAGGCTTTGAAGGCCTAATGTGAAGCCAAAATAATTGTTGGGGAGTATTTTGCCTAGGGAAGGTCTCAATGATTTAAAGGGTAAATCCATTTGCTGCTCTTACCACTAACTACTCCTGAGGACAGTTCTGTATTTCTTGGGAGAGGAGGCTAGAGTTGTGATACTGACCTTTAAGAAATACTTTGGTCATCACGTGGAGTCTTAGAGATCTGCAGCAACAGAGCCCCATAGTGCCTCCTTAGCCATGTTAACTTATGAAATTTTGTGGTCACTGTTAGAGGAGGTGACATAATAAACTTGAAGAACCATCGTTCAGTCCTAAAGGAGTGATTACCCAGTATGCGTTTCCGTCATTTGGCCATGTGAGGAGAGCAAAGAAGTGTGGTTGTTAGCTTAAATCCAGGGCATCTTGGATGTGCATGCAGCTTCTGACAAGGTGCATTTCATAGCCACAATCTGCACATTTGTGGAGAATCTTATGCTTTATGGAAAAACACTCCAAAGGAAAAAAAAAGAATACTATGGCTTTGAAGATGCTCCTATAAGGACTGTATCAGTTAGTATAACTTCTTTATACCCTTTAAACTTTCTTTGGATTATGATTAGTAAAGGACATTGAAAATAACAAGCTCAGTTTATAGGTATCAATTTTAATAACTTTTGTAACTGAGTGCACACTGGTACTAGCAAAGAGCAGAGTAATTAAATGGGAATTGAAATCTAAGTTAGAAGAGGCTTTAAAACCTGAATATAAAACTTAAGGAAACCACAACAATCTCTTTCCATTCTGGATTACCTGACCTGGATTTGTCTGTAGGTCTACTGAGCACACCACTTAGTAGCTTTGGATAAGGTTTCACATACTGTAGGTATTCAATAAATACTCAGTGTAAGGCTAAAAAAGTGGATAATTTGCTAGATAAGTTGCTCCTTCTCAAGGACTTAAGAAGATAGCTTGGGTGCTATAAATATGATAAAATGATATTATAAAAAATCACATTGAGGGAAAATACTTAGAATCTATTTTATTGTAAAAACAATTTCTAGAAGTTTTAACTCTGTATCTTCTTAGTTGTAGAGCAGGCACCATTTTCATTTTTGCTGTTAGTCTATTTTCAGCAATCGCTAGTAGCACTGCAGCAAACATTTCATGACTAAATATTTGCCTTTAAGAGAACTTATCTCTAATTGTCAAAAGAAGTGATTACTATATAAAAAAGCACATTGTTTCCTATTTTTAAATTTCAGTTTTGGCATAGTGAAGGGCAAGGTCCAAGGATTTGAAATGCCAGGAAGGAGAAAACAATCATCAGCGGAGGACATTTCGCTGGTACCAAATAAAGAATGCCTGGAGTGATAGAGATATGATAAATTACCAGCAAACACCATTATTTTTCTTCTTGGACAGGTCCCCAATATGTGAGAGCCAGCCACAAAAATCAGGCATAAATGAGATATGACTATTCTCCAAGCTACTGAGGTTTAAAAGAAATGAAGAGTCTTGATTTATTACTTATTAATTATCTTCATAGACTATACATAAACTCCTAGGGAGCAAAGTATGGTTTTATATGATTTATACAACATTAATGGTCAATAAAAATAAAAAAGGTTGTCATCTCCTAAACACAAAGTTATTGATACCCATGTGGTAGAATCTCCAGTTTATACTTGTGTAAACTGAAAGTGGCACGAATGACTCATTCCCTGAAGGTCATATAGACAGGATAATACTCTTTTTTCGTCTCTTTGTCTCTCCCTTCTCTTCCCTCAAATATTGATGGTTGTAAAAAAAATTGAGTTAATCAGAATTGTCACTATATTAACCATGTTGTTTTATGTGGTAAAATCAACAGCAGAATGGTATGATTTAAATTACCATGGTGGTCCAAATCTGCAAACTGGCTTTTCTTTTTCATGAGCTAATAGTGGGAAATTCTGTTGTATGTCACAAATAGAGACACATTTTCCCCACTTACATTTTTTTAAAGGGAAAATCATGCCCACAAGTTAAAATGTCAGCCCCTTGAAGGCAGGAACTTTGTCTTATTTTCTGTTGTCTCCCTGGCACTTGTACCTGGTACATTGGAGCTCAGTAAATCTTTGTTGAATGGAGGGGGAAACTTATATTTTTAAATTATTTTCCTCAGTTCCCCTGGGTCAGGAATTTGGGAGTGTCTTGTGGTCTCATGAGGTTGCTATCAGCTGTTAGCTGAGTCTGGAGGTGTCTGAGGGCTTCCCTTGGATGGACTCACTCATGTGACTTCTGCGTGGTGCTGCTTGAGTGTCTTTGCAACAGGATGACTGGCTTTCCTTTGAGTGAGCAGATGGAGAGGGCTGGGCAGATGCTGCAGTTTTGTTTATGACCAAACCTGGAACATCATACACCGTTACTACTACTACTGCATCCTATGGCTCACACGTGCTAGCCCTGATTCACGGTGGGGTGGGGGTAGGGGGCACTACACAAGGACGTGGAGACCAGGCTACGAGGAACATCAGGGGCTGGTTGCCACAATGTGATGCCTCAGCCTCACTGCTAAGTGCTGGCATGCCCCAGGTCTCTGAAGAGATGCTTCTTTTGTTCTGTATCTGTATTCTCTTCCTTAGTGCTCTCATCCAGTCTAATGGATTTATATATCCTCGGTAAGCTGTTGACACTCAGCTTTATCTCTACCCCTAAATACTAGATCCATACATGTGAATGCCCATTAGACATGTTCAATTACATGTCTACTAGGCATTTTTAACTTTCTTCCAGATATTTTCTGGTCATTGTCATTTCCATAAATGGTGTCAGCCTCTGTCTCATTACCCAAACCAGGAATCCAAGAGTAATCTTGAATCTTCCCACTTCCTGATGAAGTTCTTGACAATGCCTTCACACCATACCCAAAATTATCTACTTTGCTTCACCTCTGTCGCCACTATCCTAATTCAAGCTGTCATTATTTCTTGTCTCGTCTAAGTCAAAAGCTCCTAACTGGCCTTGCCATTTTTGTAATCCACTATTCATTCCTCAATCACAATGATTTCTAAGAAGATCGGTATTATATTTTAATCATGCTTAAATCCCTCTACCAGTTCCCATTCCACTTAGAATGGGATCCCTATTTCTGCCTGAGAGGCCTTCTATAATGCCATGTGCACACCTCTCCAACCCCATCTGCTCCTGCTTCTTCCCTTGCTTGCAATATTCCACCCATACATGCTCGCCTTCTGGCCCTGGACCATGCTGAATGCATCCCAGTGCAGGGTCTTTTGGGCTGGCTTTTGCTCTGAAGTGCTCTTCCCTTGGATCCTGGTGTGGTTGGCTCTTTCTTATCATTCAGTTCTCAGCTACGTGTCTGGCCTCCCCAGAGAGGCCAGTTCTGACCCACCCATCTAAAGCAGCTCCAGGTCACTCTCTATCTCATCATCCTATTTTACTTTTGTAAAAATTTTACATCCTATTTTAATGCTTGATACCTCCTGCTACTCCTTCCTTGTGTCTTTATTTGCTTGTTGTTCATACTCTGTAGTAGAATGTAAGTAAGCTCTGTAAATGCACAGGCCTCAAGCTTCCTGTTCACTACTGTAGTCCCAGCTTTTGGAATAGTGCCTGCCTCATAGTAAAGACTCAAAAATGTTTACTGAATGAAAAAACAAAGAGTTGTTAACTGGTCACTCACTAAGGTATGTTTCTTGGTATCACTTATATTGAATTATCCTGGAATATTTAAGTTACCACAAGGGAAAAATATTATCTGGGAACTATTTAGTTGGAGGACAATTCTTTGGTATGTTCTAGTCCAGAGAAAAAAATCCAACGGATCTCTTTTTTTTTTTCTGTAAGACTGATACTGACTCCTTCACATCAAACATCTGTCCTTCCTTTTCTGTGTTTTGTTGTAAGAATTCTCTTTAGTGCTCTTGGTATTTAGGCAAATTTGCCTACATTTTATGAATGTTGCAATTTCTGTTCTAGATAATTATGCCTTCAGGCTGTTGTGGGTTTAAGGCATCTTGTGTTAACGTAAATGCATGTACCTTTATGCTGTTTGCTAAGGCTTTTTTGTTTGCAGAGTTATTCTCTACAGCTTAAGCTCTCAATTTTTTATTGCCAAATTTATTGTTAAACCTGGATCTACACTGTAGAGAAACCATTGAAATGTTTCTTTTTCTGGCAAGACCCCAGAGCCTATCTTTGTTGTTGTTGTGTCTTCAGAATGATCATCCTTCCTTGTTGCAAGTGACTGCGCTTTTCCTCTAAAATAATCCTGAGATTCAGACCTCTGGGGGACCCCTCTCTTAATTCTCCTCAGCTCAAACTCTTTTTCCCTTCTAAAGCATGATACATTTCCCTTCATTTTGTCACTTAAACACATGTGTATTATTTTTCAATTGTTATGTTGATTAGTGATGTTCTGTGATTTTGTTTCATTTTTTTTTTCTTTTCTCCTATTGTATCACCCAAGACCATATCCATGCTGCACAGCTGATGCTCAGTCTGGGTGGGTGCACACTGCTCCCCTGTTCATGCCGGCCTGAGGTCCCCCCAAGACCCACCCAAGCCAACTGTGACTCTGAGGGACATACCCCACCTGTGAGATGGGCACCAAAGTTACATGTGGGTTAACTTTCCTTTATTCTCATCATGTTTTGGGCTAGAACACTTTATGAAATAAAGTCTTTTCTATCAGCTTAATTGTACAAACATTTATGCATGTTTGTTTAGTACCTATGAATCAGTCGCGATTCTGATTCAATAAAAAGTACTTCAGGGATATTAGACATGTCCAGAATAATTAGTATACTGGCTGTAACAGTCAGGGTTCTACCCAGAAAACAAAACCAGTAGGATAGCTGTATCTGTATCTGTTTATCTGTAGCTTTATAATCCAGTTTATAGATTTATATAGTTGATCCTCATTTTTGGATTTCATATTTGTGAATTCACCCACTGGTTAAATTTTTTGTAGCCCCCAAATTAATATTCGTGGTGTTTGATGGTCGTTCACGAACATGCAGGGCAGTGAAAGACTGGAATTGCCTGATGCCCATGTTCCCAGCTGAGCTGAACATGGCAACGCCCTGCCTTCTGGTTTCAGCCCTCATACTATAAATAAGAGTCTTTTTCAC
This sequence comes from Glossophaga mutica, assembly GCA_039655065.1. Lineage (NCBI taxonomy): Eukaryota > Metazoa > Chordata > Mammalia > Chiroptera > Phyllostomidae > Glossophaga > Glossophaga mutica. Next base: position 38,606,193 of record CM077304.1, on the reverse strand, counting down.
AGTCTATGTAGTGCCACATTTTTCATATTTTTGTTCTTTTTGTTGGTGATTCACTGTTTAAAGTTGACACATGAAACGAACCCTCACACTAACATCTACTGAGTCTTTATGCAGGCCTTGTTCACCAGGCCTTCATACTTTTTAACCCTCACAGTCCAGTGTGGTTGGAATGATTATCATCTGAATTTTACAGATGAAAAAAACAGAGGCCTAAGCAAGCACAAGTAACTTGCTCAGGATCTTAAGGCAAGGGGGTAGTGAGGCTGGAAGTCAAACTTCTGTAGCCTGGCTCCCAGTCCTGCTCAAAATAGAGCCACTCACTCAGAGTGTGTAAAAAAAAAAGTCTGCAGTGGCAGGAAATCTCATAACTTCCCAAGTGGAGAGGGTTTTCATGTCAAAGGGACTGCTGCCTTGGCCAACATCGAGGGCCATTTGGGGGAGGGGATTCTGGCCTTCCGAGTGGGGGCAGTTCCCTCTTGTGTCATGAGCTTTTGCCTCTGTCCACCTGACCAGGCTCAGCCTGGCTCTGCGTTTGATGGGACCACAGTTATGATGCAATTGGTTATTTCAACCATTCTGCATTTTTAACCAGCCTGGAATAGGCTAATGCTTACAACAGAAGCCAATACTGTTGGGAAACACAGTTCACACAAAGACGTCTACTGAATTATGTTCTGACAATGTTTATACAGAATTGAAATAACCCCGGAGGTCCCAGGTAATCGCTGTAATCACAGTATGGCTCAAGGCGGTTGTTAACCACTAACTGCCGTGAGGCAGGAGGATCTATGATTGCTGGAAATATAATGGTTTCAGCTGTGAACAGCAAAACATGTCAGGATAGGAACACGAATACAAACTTCTGAAGTTGAAGGAAAATAAAATTAAATGAAATCGAGCTCCACAAAAAAATTAATGGTGGTCCACCATAAAAAGCATAGGGAGTGTGGCCCATTCCAAGACTGATTCTTCAGCTATTTCCATAATTTGATTCAAAAATAATTTTGTTTTTATTCTGTTTGGTTTATAGGACTCTCAAAATAATTTGTGCTCTTATGGCTCATGGGTGTGTACTGAGGCAGTCCTGGAAAAGGACTTGGAACTGTGAGGGGAACTTAAGAAGTAATGGTGGGTGTCCTAGATAGAAGTTAGGGGTTCATTCATATGAAAAATAGGCTGTATCTTCCGCAGCAGCCACGTACAAAGTCAGATCAGGCCATCTCTTCCTTAGGTCAGCAAAGGCTGTGGCCTCATTAGATAGAGGCCAACTCAGATGGGTGGTTGAGAGGAAGTACACCATCCCTATGTACGTCACTCTTCTCAGTCCTAAAGTAGAAGAGGCATGCGGAAGAAGGAATGAAAAGACAGAATGTCAGCCTCTTTAACAAATGGTGTTGGGAGATCTGGACAGCTACATGCAAAAAAATGAAACTCAATCACCAACTTACACCATACACAAAAATAAATTCAAGGTGAATAAAAGACTTAAATATAAGTTGTGACACCATAACAGTGCTAGAGGAAAACATCAGTAGGAAAATCTCAGACATTCCACACAGAAACATCTTCACTGATATGTCCCCTAAAGCAAGGGACATAAAGGAAAGAATAAAGAAATGGGACCTCATCAAATTGAAAAGCTTCTGCATGGCTAAAGAAAACAGCATTAAAATGAAAAGAGAACCAACTATATGTGAAAATGTATTTGCCAATGATGCCTCAGACAAGGGTTTGATCTCCAAAATACATAAAGAATTCACACGACTCCACTCCAGGAAGACAAAAAACCCAATTAAAAAATGGGCAAAAGACTTGAACAGACACCTCTCCAAGGAGGATATACAGAGGGTCCAGAGACATATGAAAAGATGCTCAACATCACTAGCCATCAGAGACATGCAAATTAAAACCAAAATGAGATACCACCTCACACTGGTCAGAATGGCCATCATAAACAAATCAACGAACAAGCATTGGCAAGGATGCAGAGAAAAGGGAACCCTAGTGCACTGTTGGTGGGAATGTAGATTGGTGCAGCCACTGTGGAAAACAGTATGGAATTTCCTCAGAAAACTAAAAATGGAACTGCCTTTTGACTCAGCAATTCCACTGCTGGGATTATACCCTAAGAGCCCTAAAACATCAATCCAAAAGGACCTATGCACCCCAATGTTCATAGCAGCACAATTTACAATAGCCAAGTGCTGGAAGCAACCTAAGTGCCCATCAGCAAATGAGTGGATCAAGAAACTATGGTACATTTACACAATGGAATTCTATGCAGCACAGAGAAAGAAAGAACTTCTACCCTTTGTGACAGCCTGGCTGGAACTGGAGAGCATTATGCTAAGTGAAATAAGCCAGGCAGTGAGGGACAAATATCATATGATCTTACCTTTAACTGGAACATAATCAGCAAAATAAAAGCAAACAAAATATAACCAGAGACATTGAAATTAAGAACAATCTAACAATAGCCAGTGGGAAGTGGGGAGGGGACTGTCGGGAGAGGGGTTTTCAGGAACTACTATAAAGGACACACAGACAAAACCAAGGGGGAGGGTGGAAGCAAGGGAGGGAGGTGGGTTTGGCTGGGGTGGGGGGGAGTGGTGGGGAGAAAATGCAGACAACTGTAACTGGACAACAATAAAGTAATTTATGAAAGAAAAGACAGAATGTCAACATACATCACAAAGGAGTGAATCATAGTTTAAGGCAGTAGCTTTCAGCTGGTTGGGAGGTAACAGTTGTTTCCACACATATTTTAAAATGTGTTGTATACTTAAGCGAGTAGAAGAGAGTGATTGATCATTGCACTATAAAGATGTACAAAGACTTGAGCCCCATTCTTTGTAGTAAGTTGTATTTATTTTCTGCAGTAAAGAGCTGGGTATAGGTCTTCAAAAAATATAAGTGAATAGTTTCAGGTACACTAATATTCTGTGGGCAATGACATTATCAATAGTAGGCCTTGTGTTGTCAAAGCAAAGAATGGGAAGCTTCTCAAGATACACAATAGAGGGAGCAGGGCTGTCCTGGAGCAAGTGAAGGAAAGCAGGGAGTGATGAGTACAGAGAAGTTACTGTTGGCAAAGAAATCGAAGAGGAGGCTGCTGAGGAGTAAGGGCTTGAACAGAGAAGCAGTTCAAGAGCCACCGAGGCCCATGCCGAGGCAGAAAGCCAACCTGATTGTAAATTTTGTCAGGTCACAGACAGGAGAGGGAGAAGGCCAGCTGTATTCAGATGGTAATTTTGACCAAAACGTATCCCTCTGGAAGGAAAAGAGACATTACAGGTGAACATCAGAGACCTTAGCTGACTCCCGTGGCTTCCCTATACACTAGTAAGAATGAAATGCATGATAATGAGTGATAACTTTCTAGAGAGCACAAAGGATTTCCTTTTGACTATGTTTGGCTTGTCCCTTAACCAAAGGCACTCTCATGCGCGAGTCAGTGAGGTCAGGGAGGCCCTGGGCCTGGGGGAGAGGACGTTGGCCCACGTGTTTGCTTTTCCAGGGTGAGAGGCGGGAAGGAGAGGGTGATGTTGCATCTCCGGGTCAGACTACCTGGTTCAGATGCAGCTCTGCACCCACGCCGTCTGTGACTTGGCAAGTTACTTAAACTTTCTGAACCTCAGTTTCCCCATACGTAAAGTGGGGTCATAGGATTGTTAGAATGATTAAACTAGAATACATCCAGTGCCAGGCATAAAGTGGGGCTCTGAAAATGTTTGCCAGTATTCCACCTGTACAGGGTGTCTGCTGAATGCTGGGTTATCTTTTGGTCAGGTGCTTTTTCTTTATTTATCTCAATTAAGACACACAATAATATACGCAAGTTTCTTTTATTATTTACATTTTTTACCTGTGAGAAAATTGAGTTCAGAGAAAATAACTTGTCAAGACTAACACATGCAGTCGCTGTTTGAAGCTAGGTCTTCCTTGACCCAAGTCTGGGTTAACAGTACAGGGACACTTGGCATATGGCAGAGCAGACATGGAGCGTTGCTGGGAACTGACAGCTGACTACAGAGGCAAGAGGTGTGGTTCTGGAGACCCTTGGTTATCATCGAAGGCTTCATTATATCACTATACTGAGACCCTTCCAATGGTGACATAATGAGACCCAGGCCCCTCGGTGTGGCTGATGACGGGAGCGCATACTTTTTTGACCCCTTAATATGGGCTGCACACTGTGAAGGAAATGCTCCCTCTTATACTAACAGGGTTTCTCTGGGGTAGTTACCATTATCATCTCCATACTGCAGATGAGGAAATAAGGGCTGGCAGGTGGCAGAACCAGAATTGGAGAGGACACCTGCCCGCTCTCAGAACTTGTGACGTCACACCCGCGGGGCTTTCTTTGTCTGCAGCTGTAGCTGATTGGCCTCATGTCCACGTTGCTGCCTCATCTCCCACTTTCCTTTTGAAGTACTTTGCCCTCATCAAACCCTTCTCTTCATTGCTGTGAAATTACCTTGCACTTTCTGGTTGCCGTGGTTTTCCAGTGTTGTCGCCCAGATCCATATCCTCTCCCGCATAATTTATGTAGGCATAAAGCAATCCGTTTGATACTTTTTTCTTGAAAGCCCTGCTCGGTTCAGTTGTAGCTTATCTAAAAACCTATAACACTTCTATAGATTTACGGATTCAGAAATTATCATTTGCTAGTTTGTAGTCTTCCACTTTCTTCCACCTGTGCCTTTTCTTCTCAAATGTATTACTAAACCCATGTGGTCCCTGTTTTCTTTTTTCTAAACACTCAGAAATCCTTACTTCACACACTGTCAGACTTCATAAATATCAATTAATTCATTAATTCAGGACAATAATATATTCATCAAGAGAGATAATATTAAAATATGAATGAAGACAAATCTATTATAAAATTATAGCACAAATCATAGCTTATGGATATTAGAATAAATAGACTTCATCATCTTGATTATTCTAATGAAAAGAAAGTGGATGAATGTAAAAAGTCATAGCTAAAAAAATATAATAAGAAAGGCAAAAAGTTAGATGGAACATATATTGTGTCATATTGGATGGATCATGTTGGAATTTATTTACTAGTTTAGAAAACTGATCAACTACATATCCAAATCCTTGAATGTGTAACAAAATACAACAGCTAACAGAAAAAAGTCTATACCAAATATAGCTATTAAAGCAGCACTTCATTTCTCTTATGTGTTCTTTTTATAGCCTTCATATTAAACAAAATTTTTATATTTATGATATTGTTTATCTGATTTCATTCATGTAAATGAGAGAAAAATGATTTAGAAATTTTTAAATTTGATTTAGAAATTTTTAATGTGTCTTCTTCCAGTATTTTATTTTACAAGGAGCAAACATATTTTGTAGCCATGTAGTTTAAATAGTTACCTGGTTTTCAATCGTTTCTTTTAAGAACTTAATTTTATTCTTTGATGTTTTACCATTGTGTTGCTTTATGTTGTATACGTCTGAGTGTGTTTTAAATATATATTTGCTTCACTAGACATTTAGACCGCTATTCAACCCATTTCTGAGCTTGCTGATTTAAGTATTTTAGTAGAAACTATATTTCACTGATTGAATATTACAAAAATTGTGTTTCTGTGATTAGTTTACTTTATTCCTCCTTTCTCCAAACCTTCCTGAGGAATATGTAGAATCTATTCCTATTCCTTGTACTAACAGATGCTATTTGTAAGAGAAGCTGAAGTCTAATATTCCATGACTTTTCTCCTTTTTGAATATATTCCCATCTTTCATGTATTTTCAGAGGACAGAATGTAGCTATTTTGTATCATTATTATAATACCTTCCATAAAACAGGGAATTAAAAATATCATTTTCAAGGAAACTTTTTCCCTTTTTTTGATCAATATTAAGTAGAATTTTCTCATTTGGTTCCTGCTTTATTTGTACCCCAAATAATTCTCACAAAATTGGCTATTAAGATGCGAGAGCACACGAGTCATTATTACCCTGTTTACCGGCTCTTGTAAATGTGTGCAATTAATTTTAATGTGGAGCAGCTGGAGAACAATCAGGTAAAACCTCTGCTGGCATCGAGATGTAATTAAATCATCCTTGTGCTAATACCCACCACCCTCACTGCAGGTGGCCATGCTGTCCTCCTCTAGTGATCTTTCTCCGAGACAGATCTGAGGTGGACTGCCAGCCTGCTTGCAGTGCATCTGACTCTATTTTACAGGCTAAGTGGAAGATAGGGCATGATAGCATCTTCTCATCTCTAGGTATGGATATTATTATTTTGCTAAAATTGTAGACAGATGTGGAAGACAGTTTTGTGAGGCACTCAAGCCCAGAATTGCAAATGGTGTATGTTACTAATAATATGTTTGGTGTAATCTATCTGCCTCTTATATAAAGAAATGTGGCTGTTTTCTACAAAACACATTTGGGAAAGCTACCTCGGGACTTTGTGTACCAGATAGTTCTTGGGAAGATGGTGGGTTGAATTGCATGTGATCACTGATGCGAGAGGCAAGCTCCTGAAACTTCCTTTCTGTATTTATTTTTTAACTCTCACTCAGGTTTAATATTTTAAGTGCCTTTGGATTTATTAGGTAAGAATAAATGATTTAGATGGAAATAATTATAACTTTCTTTTCAACTTAACAGTACCTTTCATGGCCCCCACCTTGACTTCTCTCTCTCCAGCCATCGATTCCAGGAATGTTACCTTTGTGTAGCTCATACTCCCTCTTTCCCTGAGTCCTTTTCAGGAGATTCTGCCACATATAATCAACAGTATCTCTTCCACCTACCTACTAAGTACTCTTAATACAGAAAAAAGGGAAAAGTTTAATATAATACAGAGTACAAAATATCCATCCATCCGAATGAGTGCTAGGCACTGGGCTAGGTCCAGAACATAAACCCATGAGGTTGGGGTCATATTCTCGGCAATAGATCATATGTGGTACAGAAGTAGATATGTAACCAGATAGGAACAGGGTGGACAGAGGCACAACAGGAAAGAAGACACACTCAAGGTAGAATAATTGGAGGAGGGTGTGTTTGTAAAAGCAGATATAGGGCCCCATAGGGAATGGTGTGGTGCTCAGGCTACTAAGGACAGTTACTCTTATCACTCCAAGGCCGAGGGGAAAAGGAAGGAAAACAGTTACTCCCACCCAGAAGAGGCACTCTTGTAGAAACATTCCCTTGAGACTTGCAAGGAGTGACACACCCACCTTGAAGCAACCTTGCAGGGAGGAGGCCACAGGAATATGTGCTGAGCTTCCTTTCCTTCCTTCCTCCCATCTCCTGTTAGAGTTCCCCAGTGCAATCCAGCTGGAAGACAGAGGACATGGGAACAAATACAGGGCAGGCTTCTGAATAGAACAGAGTGAAACAGGGTGGAGAAAAGATCTTGGGGTAACAGGAGACAGGCAGCAAATGCAGGTAAAATGTGCTGCCAGCAAGAGAATGAGGAGTAAAGAGACACAGACAGCTTGGCCTGCCAGGTGCTCTGGAAGTGGTGTGCAGAGCAAGCAACCGGAGCCCTGGGGACCTCTACTGACTCAGAGGGGGAGGGGTCGGAGGGGTCTGCAGGAGGCATTCCTAGGCTTTGAATGATGCCATGCTTTCCTGGCACTCACAGGTGGACCTAGGTATTCTACTGCGCATAAACAATTTCACAGAACCTCAGCATCAGAAAATGTCGATGGATCTGTGTTCAGATGGATCAAGTCAAAAACAAAAGCATTCTGAAATCATGTCTGAACATAGGCAAAAGCTTGAACATTGTCCAAGGCACAAAAATGGCCAGACACTCCTCCATCCTGGAGAGTATGAGTGCCTGCTCCTTCTTTACAAATTATAGATTTAACTTTGCTTCATTTCTCCCACTTTGTTAATAAGATTTATTGAGAAACTTAATCACAGACAGCAGCCAATCCTGAGCAAAGCTCTTCCTTCCTACTCATATTCACCTAATGCTAGACTTAATCCGATAATGGGTTCTTTCTAAACTCTCTTACTGGCATTCCACAGTTCCCCAAGGTGTGCGATATCCCTTTCGTCAATGAGTCATAAACTCAACTTGTTCCTGATGGTGTTTAGTGAGAGGACACTAACACTGGTTGAAATTGAAAGAGGGCATTTAGGTTAATGGTGCAACATGTAAAAAGGCACACAGTGGAGACAATCTGATATACTGGAAAATTTTAAGTAACTCACAATGATTGGAGCTATTTGTGTCCATTAGGGCCTATGTCTGTGATCAAAAATAAATTTTATTCTTTCCTAGCTTGTGTAATTAGGTGAGGAAAAGAAATAACATGCATAAAAATGGGAGAAAGATTTTACATTTTGAAATAACCCCAAATTTAAACCTGTAGGCAAAAATTAAAACAGCTTCTTTCTAGATTTTTTTTTTAATTGCAAAATTACAATAGATTCCTACAGCTGTACTTTTCTGAATTTTTTTGTGGGGAAGGGTGGAGATGTGGCTTGCTTTGTGAGTATCTTGAACATGCTTGGTTGTCCTACTGGGTTATACAGTGCTCTGGGCATTGTGGCAAATGATGAGACTGGTGTAGCAGTCCTTTTATATTGAGCCTAGAAGTTTCTTTGTTCTTTGAAGACACCAGGGAGTTGTGATATTAAGCCTTAAAAGCCTTGCAAAGTCCATTATTTTTAAGCAGAGGCATTTCTATACAGAAAGTGATAGTTGATAACTTTTTGATATTTTTCTTGTAAAATCATAAGAACTATACTGAAATACTAACTGCTAAAACTCATGTAGAATTTCCTTTATGCTAGGCATCATGCTAAGTACTTTCCATATATTCACTTGTTTACTCCTCACAAGAACCCCATTAGGTAAGTATTGTGATGATTTTGCAGCAGGAATCAAGAGACAGAGAATTTAAGGCATTTGCTTAGCTTGTAAGTGAAGCAATCAAGATTGGAACCCAGATCTGCTTTGCGGGGTTGGGAGAGTTAAACAGTGTGGTGCAGAGATGCTTTTCAAACTTCGATGTGCATGGGAATCTTCTGGGGATCTTGTTTAAAAATAGTCTCTGTTTCAGTTGGCCTGAGATGGGGCCTGAGAGTCTGCATTTCTCCCACATGCCATTGCTCTGTTTTGCGTAGCAAGGGGTTGGGGACCAGGAGTTAGAAAAGTGGACGCCAAGTGCTGGGCAGGAGTCTGGGAGCTCAGTCAGTCAGTCTCTGCTGTTCCTCTTCCTGATGAGTGAGCTGAGCAGGCTGCATGATTTCTGAGGCCCAGTCAAGCAGGCAAAGCCCTGCGTGCCCCTGATTTCAGACCCAGAGGCTCCTTTGCACTGTCATTGGTGCAGTTCTCCTGGTCAGGACCACGTAGGAGGCTCTGGAGAGGGAGCGGCTGTGGGTAGCTTCCTCCCCCCCAGGGGCTGAGTTCAGGTGACAAAGCCTGAGCTTCTGGTGGACAGGGGCTGCTCTGTCATCAGCTGTTCCTTCCAAATCTGAGAGTTCGCCCAGCATCTGGTGCCATTCCCTTCTGTCTCATGGATTCTCATTCCCGGTCACAGCTGATTAGGGAGCTGGATCTAAAACTGGAGCCTGATGCTCAAGGTACCACATTGTGTCATTTTTACTGTGCCCTCTAATTTCACCTCCCAACTGTAGCATTCCTGTGAAGAAACCTCTAGCATCTTAGTAAGGCTCCTTTTCCTTTTAAAGGTTTCCCCCTATTAGACATGCAGAAGATACTTAACTCTTGGTGTGGCCAGCCAGCGCTGTGCTTAAAACTCAATTTCCAAACTGCTTTTGCTTTTGTAATAGTGTGAGGACGTATCAATAGAACACAATAAATCCTCTTATAACTTAAGCTTCAAAGAAAGTTTCATTGTTATGTTTCCCTAAGTCTCCAAGCATTGTACCTGTGATTTAGGGCCCGTTTCACTGTAATCCCAGTTCTATATTTACTATGCAACTCACAGATTTGTGTTTCAGATGATCGGTCTGGGTCCACAGCGGTGGGCCTTCCTTCCTTTCCTTCCTTTTGCTTTGATCATGCAGTGCTATAGCACACGCTCCATAAATTATGCAAAGAACCTCTCCAGATGCAGAGCTTCGGTGACATTATGTGTTATGGTTTCCATGCTGCATTTTGACATTTTGTGAAATTTAATTACATCTGATGATACTCTCAGCCCAGCCAGGCCAGAGCAGTAGTGCTATCCCCCTGCTGTACTCAGCCACGAGTGCCTCCTGGAAGTTGTAGAGAGGGGTATTTGCTGTCCCGTCCCTATGTCTATGTAATTCATTATCTTTTAACTATATCCAGGGCTAATTACAAGTCCCAAAGATGTTTGGATGGGGTAATCTGGTAAGAATACTGTTCATTTCCAAGTAGAAACAAGTCTCTCCATCATTAGAATGATTTCTGGATTGGAAGTCTTGAAGGACTTGGCTTCCTAACTTTTCCTGATCTGTAGTTAGGGATGTTTTGATTATGTGCGTTGATAATGGCTATTCCCTGGCACTGGACCAGGGACGGGGATTTTAGGACTGTGCGGTCCATTGGTACGAAGTTGTGAGGAATGTGGTACAAGAGGAATGGTGGTTCCAAAAACTCTTGAAGAAAAACACAGTTGGTTTGTATCTCTGTCCAGATGTCTGTCTTGGCTCCACTCCTCCTTGAGTGGGAATGGATGGAAGAGCGCCACAAAAATCCAGGAAGCCCTTCTTTAGAACTTTCTTAAGCTTGGAAAGATAGTAGAGTCCTTGTTACTAACAGAGTAAATACTGTATTTAAATATCCTCTATGCCTCTGAAAGCAGCTTTGATGTTAACTGCTTTTGAATTATAGTAAAAAATGTTGAAAACATCTATTGAACAGGCAGAAGTTAGGGTGGAAATCAGGGGGTAATTTCACAAGACAGGCTGCATCTCCCTCCCAGGCCTCACCTCCTATATTCTGTATTCTGTATTCAATGTTTTATGTTCTGTATTCAATACTCTACATTCTATACCTCATATTCTACAGTCTTGTCCCAGCAGCCCCAGAGTGTGGGCAGCACACTGTCCCAACTTGTGGGGTTGGGTGGTGTCCTTGGTGCTTCACTGTTTTCTGGAGTGATGTTAGGTGAATCAGAACACAACCTGTGGTTTTTCTATCCCTTTAGGGCCCTACTTGCCTGTCAGTTGGCCCGTGAAATCCTGGGTCTGGCTAGTGGCTCTGCATGTGAGGACCTGAGTCACTGTGGAATTTGTCCCTCTCCACCAGATAACCTATTATTTGGATTCAGATTCCCTTCGTCGAAGTTGCACTTGCAAGTTTATATACCTGCTGGAATTTTAAATTTGAGTATTTGGTTTAAAAAATTGGGACCCGTGTGCATTGTCCCCTCCCTCACCCCAAATCAATGTAGTTCCAATGACTTTGACATGGTATATATGAGAAATGGAGTGTGTGTTCCCATAATCGGCTCTTGTGAAATAGACAAAATTAACATCCTTTTATAAATGACAGGAATTTAGTACTGTAACATCTTGTCTTCAGAGAACACTCAATTAAGATTTGTGGGGAAATAATAACTTTATTGGCATTTATCTGGATGCAATGTTTTATGAATAAGATTATTCGCTAATAGTCTTTTGATTCTGATTTTATTACATGGTAATCATGATTTAAATGAGAAATGACAATGCTTAGAACTTGGCAGAGATATCATTGTTATGTATAGATTATATGTAGTTTATTTATTTTTTAATTTGTAATAAGCCATTTATGGCATTTTAATCTCACATCTTTTATGTACTTTCATGCTCTAATTTTTTTACTTTAAAATATTTTAAAGCATTAAATATGAACACAAAATTTTTTTAAAAAGATACTCAATAGGTTTAGAGTTTTGACTGAATTCAGTAAATATTTCTGAACCCCTCCTCTAACCCATTCTCTTTCAATTGCCTCAGAGATACCATTATCAGATTATAGAATTTTGTTTTTTTCCTGTCTTTTAAAATGTTTTTTCCACATATGTTTGTATCCCTAAAAATATAATATTTAGTGTTTCATGGATTTGAAATTATATAAATCAAATCATTGTTCTGTAGGAATTATTTTTGAAATTGTTTTTTCACTCACCTTAATGTTCCTGAGATTCAACTACATTTTTGTTTTTAGCTGTGCTTGATTCCTTTCAATGGCTATAGAATATTTAATTATAGTATTGTACCATTATATATCCATAATTCTACTGATAGGCATTTGGTTGTCTACTATTTCGCTATCACAAACAGTCCTGGTATGAATAATTTTTGCATCTCATTGATGCAAATGTGTAAGACTCTCTCTAGTTAATATTCCTAGGGTTGACATCTCCAAATCTTAGGGCATGGACACCATTAAAATTACTGGATGAACCAAAAATTTTTTCCAAGGTTATTACACAAATCTTCATTCCCATTAGCCAAGTATAATGCAATCCAGTTGATTCATATCTTTGCCAATACTTGATGCTATCAGGCTTTAACATTATAACCAATCTGGTGGGTGAGAAATGGTATGTCATGGTCATTTGTAACTGGTTTTTCTGCAAATGCTAATGAGATTAAGCATATTTTCATACTGTACTACTGGCCATTAGGGTTTTCTTTTCTGGGTAGTGCCCATTTTAGGCCTTTGCCCATTTTTCTATTGGGTTGTTGTTATGGGCTGAATTGTATCACCCCAAAATTCATATGCTGAAGTCCTAACCCCTAGAACTTCAGTGTATGTCTGTACTTGGAAATAAGATGTCAGAAGAGGTAGTTAAGTGAACCCCATGTTCACTTAAATTTTTTCCTATGGAGTCTTAGCTATTCTTGGATGTTAATTTTTTCAAATTAATAAGGTTTTGATTAACATCATTGAATTTATAGATCAATTTCAGGAGACTTGATTTCATTAAGATATTGTCTTCCTACAAATGCTGAGACTTGTATTGTTTTAAGTGACAGGAAGTCAATGGCTCTTGAATCAGGCCTGCATGTTGTAAGCAAGTCTCATTTTAGTGACTCAACAAGCTGATTACCTGGAAATAAATTCTAATTATGTTCTCTGGTTGTTCACAAGGTGTTTCAGCATCCCCTTTGTGCTGCTGCTTTTTAAAGCCTTCCATGTTTTTGAATGCATTGTTCAACATGTACTTAAAAAGTCATTGTGATGTCAGGATAACTGTGCAGTGCAGAGTTACGTATCTTTTCCACAGTGAAACTTCTAATTGTTGGAATCAGTTACCTTTCCCATTGAATTGTCATTCATTTTGAACTTCTCAATTTTCTTTTCCTAAAACACTGTGCATCTTTGTTTTCTTAGTATTTTTATTTGAGCCTCTGAAGAATGTAGATAGTCACCATGGCAACATGGTTGCCTCCCCCACCCCTAGAAGCAGCATGTCATAGACATTCTAAAATCCACCAACTTTTAATCTTATCAATTAACTCATTTGTCAAATATAATCAAATGCATAAAAGTAATAATAGAGCAACATATGGTCTTCCGCATGGTGACAAATTGCATTACTGGTTTTTAAGCCATGGGATTCACATCAGCACTGTTGTCAGCACTTAACAGTGGTAGTTGACGCCTTCTGACTGCTTATCATGTGCCGGGGCTGTTCCGTATCTGACCTGTGCTACCTCGCTGATTCTCGCAACCACCTGCTAGGTAGTTCTGGTCATTACCCTATTTTCCTGATGTGAAATGGAGGGGAGGAGAGTTAAGTAGTGTACTCAAGGTCACTGAATAATAAAAGCCAGAGACTTAATTTGAACTTTGGAGCCAGTGTTCTTGCCCTCTATACCCATTTCCCTTGTAAGGTCATCATTTGGGACAAATTGGTATTATAGAGCATTCAATGATAATTTTTAGCTATGAAGTCACCAAATTTTTCTAGTCAGCTTGCCATATACCCTCAGAATAGAAACTCATGTAAATAGCTGATAGAAACCCAGATTTCCCCCTGAATCCCACATTCTTTATTCTTTAATTCACACTGTACTTACTGTCTCTACCTTAAAACTTTTTTTTTATCACAGTACTTGTTTTTTCTTTGGCTTTGTTCATTCGAATTACTTGTCTCTTGTTTTCCTTACATTTGATTTACTAATGTGTATTCAAAGACCATTGGGTAATTTCATTACAAATGTAATAGCTGCGTTAATAAGAAGTGTGTTACATAATATTTAGGTAGAAGATATTTTCTACTGTTTACACTTTTAAATTATTAATTTTTTGGAGTAGATAACACATGCACATGGCATTAGAAGTCAAATTCTAAATACCAAAAAAGGAGTAAGTGAAAGATGAGCCCTCCAGCCCCCTGTCCTTCAACTACTATCTCCCTCCAGAGAGGGAGCCACTGAGTCCATGTCACGGACTACGCTGGGATGTAAAAAGCAGTCACTAGTTTATGAGATGCATTTGTCTCTCTTAGATGCTTTTTTCTTTTCTTTTTTTCTGTTTGCTTTTAAATCATCACCCTCTACTCATTTTGATAATTTTACATATCTCTTGTGTAAGTAATTACTACTATGGTAATGCTTATTTTAAGAGGTTTAATTCATTGTCAGTGTTCTGCAATGTTTTGTAGAGTATTTATTTTTGGTAAGTGCCTGTCACTCACTGTCTTGAAAGCTGAGGAGGCAACTTAACAACTGAAATGCAGTTATTGGTCTGCTAGAATACAATAAAATGCATATTTTGGGGAAAGAATTATACAGAGCTAATATCATACAATTTTGAGAATTCCAGAGTAATTGCTAAATGACTATTACTAGTCACTTTCTAATTATAAGTAGGTGTTGCATGATATCTATAAGCATAGTTTTACATCTCATATGAAGCATCAAAACTAAAGAAGGCAATTGCTGGCCTATTTTCACCCTTAAAATTGTTACCTATATTTAGTAGGTAGTGAAGCTTCTGTAATGGGATACAGAACAGAATCATTTTTTACTAAAACTGAGTCATGCAAGGCAAGGCCAGCAGGCTCGATTCAATTCAGATCTGGTATCTTTCAAAATACACGTTAGAGGCCTAGGAGTTAGATCTTGAAAATTTCCTTTTTTATTAGGACAGGGAGTTTAAACTTTTAAACTTTTGGTTTATATACCTACTAAATCTTTACAAACTACACATGCCCTCACACAATTTTAAGTGGGTATCTTAAATTTTAATTATGTTATGAGTTTAATAGTATGTCATTTCTCATATACTATAAATGTCGATGATTTAAGACAAAACTATTTCATCCTGATTTTAAATATACCCAATAGAATCTAAATACTGAAGTGATTTGTTATCCATCAGTATCATTTTAAAAATACATGACAGCAGTGATTTCCAGTTATGGCAAAGTGAAGAATTTGGAGAAACCTCTCCACAATAACGGAGTATAAAACTACACGGAATTGTGAAAAACAACCACTTTGGGGTGGTGCAAACTGAATAAAGACTGATCAAAATACTGAGACACATTTATTATTGAAATGCTCCCAGAGCTTCTGGTAATAACATCAGGGTATCTGCAGCTTTCTTGTCTGGGGCTGTTTCCAGGCAGCTTTATGCCTATCATGTTGCCCGCTTATCAGAGCAGAGATGGATGCAAAACACACAAACAAGCAACTTTGCTGTTAGGGGGCAAGCAATTTGTTGTGGGGAGCAAAGTCACCAGTTTGACAACTAAAACTCAAAAACTCAGTGAAAAACTTTAATATAGCACAATGTCATGTTGCTATTTCAGGTGAGTGCAGGATCAGCAAGAAAGTCAGGGAGATTCTGCAAAAGGGTGTCATAGGAGGGATGAGAGAAGTTCTGCACTCGTGCCAGGTTAGACTGGAAAACTCCACACAAGCAAACAGTCAAAGACAAGACAGACTTTTGAACTGGCTGTCACTGCGAGTAATGTGGAATGTGCTCCCCAAACCACAGAGAGATTAAATCACTGAAGATGAAAGGTGCATAGCTCAAGGTGGTTAGGTGATGTCTGCCCAAATCATTAGCTAACTTCTAAGATATGCAGACCCCAGAGTAACCCCTGGTAAATCAAGCCAAAAAATAAAGATAAGAATAAAAATTGAGCACAGGCAACAGAGACTACATCCCACAGAGGAGACATTCCATAGTTTAAGCCCAGGCAAATTACAACAATAACAACAACAACACCCTCATAAAAATAAAATAGAATCCATAGTTTCTACAGTATATCATCTGAAATGTCCAATTTTCAACCAAGATTTAGGAGACATGCAAAAAAAAAAAGTGTGATTTGTATTCAGGAAGAAAAAGGAAATAACACCAAGAGGGCCCAAGGGTTGGATTTATTGGACAAAATCTTCAAAGTTTAGATATATGTTTTAAAAATTAAAAGAAACCATGTTTCAAGAATTAAAATATCATGACAGTAATTCAATAGGGAACATTGTTATATAAAAAGAAGTTCTAGAAGGAACCAACAGGAAATTCTAGAGTTTTAAAAAAGATGGAGAAATATGTTTCAAGGGAATTCCAGAAGGAGAGGAATGAAAGGGACAAAACATTTTTATAAATTAATCATTGAATCCATCTCAAATTTCACAAAAAGCATTAATCTACAGATCTAGTGAACCCCAAATTAAAAAAAATACAGAAAGATTCACACCTAGATGTGTATAGTAAAACTGTCCAAAGCCTACCTGATTTAAAAACTTACTAACACTGCAGTAATTAACTGTCTTATTGGTATAATGACAGTTATATAGACCAGGGAACAGAACAGAGAGTCCAGAAAAAAACCCAACCACACATTTATGGTGAATTGATTTGTTCAAAAGTGACAAGTAATTTTAATTGAGAAAGGAGAAATTTTTCAACAAATGTTGTGAGACAATTGATAACCATATCTCTACCTATCTTTCTAAAAGAATTTAGACACTTCCTTATCTTACCTCATGTATAAAATTAACTCAAAGTGGATCAAGACAAAGTATAAGAGCTAAAACTATAAATATTTACAAGGAATGTAAGAGAAAATCTTAATGACTGAGTAGACAAAGATTTCTTAGATATGATATTAAAATCATGATACATGAAAGAAAAATTTGATAAATTGGACTTCATTAAAACTAAAACCTTTGCTTTTTAAGTTTAAGAAAATGAAACCATTAACCATGAAGAAAATGAAACACAAGCCAAAGACTGGGAGGAAATATTTCCAAATTATTTATCTATTAAAGAGCATCAGAATATGACTACTACAAAGGACACATGGACAAAACCAAGTTGGGGGGGGAAGCAAGGGAGGTAGGTGGGTTTGGCTGTGGTGGGGAGAAAATGCAGACAACTGTAATTGAACAACAATAAAATAATTAAAAAAATACTTGAATAAAATAAAAAACATCAGAATACGTAAGGAACTCTTAAAACTCTCTAGAGGATATCAGAAAAGTCCATTAAAATGGGCCAAAGATTATATAAACCAAGGAAAGAATATGATTAGCTAGTAAGTACATGAAAAGAGGCTTAGCATTATTACTCATTAGGGAAATGCAAACTAAAAAAACCATAACGAGATACTACTATGTGTCAATAGAATGGCTAAAATTGAAGTCTGTCAATACCAAATGTTGGAGAGAGAGGATGTGAAGAATCTCTCCTGAGTTGCTGGTAGGAATGTAAATTGCTACAGTCGTTTTGGAAAATAGACACACATTTTCTTAAAAAGCTAAATACACACTTCTCATTGTACCCAGCAACTCTGCTCCCACATATCTACTTAATTGTACCTAGCAATTCTGCTCCCACATGTCTACTTAAGAGAACCATCTGTCTGCATAAGACTTACATATAAGTGTTCATAGCAGCAGTATTCATTGTTCCCAGTCAAAAACTGGAAACAAACCAAATATCCATTGCGGGGGGCCCCTGTCCTGGGCACCAGATGTGGGGGGGCTCCGCCCGCAGAGCCCCATCCCTCCGTCACGGATGAAAATAAAAACTACCAAGACATGACTTCTTGGGGAGGAAAGGGGTCAAACTCTCAGAGGAGAATGACCCAGAGCCCCATCTTCGCTAGGCTTTTATTGGGCTCAAATACACCAGAATACAGGTTTAACATGTCAAAGAAATCTGAGGGCTTAATCTGAGCCAGTGTTTGTCAGGAAAGGGGGTTGCCAGACTTTGGGAGACATACTCATTTCCTCCTGGGACACTTATCACCTAAGGAAGAGCACTCTTAGCAAAGCAGGTTTCACAGGACTTTAGGAATTCTTTCTTATGCCCGATCACCCAGGGAGCCGTCCTGGCCAGCACAGGGCTGCACCGCTTGCCCCCACAGTTTCAGGCTTTAAGCTGATTAGGAAGCAGGAGACATCTCCCAGATGGAAATGAGGACTCAGGCTATGTCAGAATAGCTGGGGGGTGAGGGTCCATCACATCCTCTTTGCTGCAACCCCCCACCCCCAGTCCTTTCATGAGCCCTCCCAAGTGGTCATGTCTGGCTTAGGTTGCCCCTCCCATGAGGAGTCTTACCCATCATTGACTGTCAACCAAGCATTGAGGCCAGAGATGGATGAGGCAGAAGCAGTGCTCCTGCCAGGGAGATAAGCTGCGTCTCCTTAGTAGCTCACGTCCTCTTGACAGAACAGACCCAGATGAAGTGGGTCCCTTGGGCTCTTACACAGCCCACCATGGGGTGAGGGTTACAACTCCTGAAACCAGGCTGAACGGTCCGCAACAATCCATCAGCTGTTGAATGGACACAGCAGGGAGCACTACTCAGCAATGAAAAGGAATGAACCACTAAACACATGCTAAGTGAAAGAAACCAGCCATAAAAGGCAAATAATAGATGATTCAAGCATTTATGAAATTTCTAAAGAAAGAAAAGCTGTAGAGATAGCAGGTCAGTGGTTGCCAGGGGCAGGGAATAGAACTGGAGATTGATTGTAGACTGTGTGCAGGAACTTTTAGAAGTAATGAAGTATCTTGAAACTGGATTGTGAAAATGGTTGCAGAATTGTCTTATATTTAGTAAAAATTCTCATTGTTTAAAATGGGCAAATTTTGTGGTATATTAATTATAACTCAGTAAAGCTTAAAACAAATTGGGAAGATGTGTGGATGAGTAGCTCTGTAGCTCTGTGATAAAACAAGTGTAATAAAATATGAATGGAGAGTTTAAGTGGTGGGCTTATGGATATTCCCTATAAAATTCTTTAAAAAATACACACAGACGCTTTGCCTTTAAGAATTCAAATTGTATCTACCTTTTTTCTCCTTGAATTTGTGCTTTGATTCCACTTTCATTACAATATTTTATCTAACGTGATACTTTTTAAAATTATATGGCTTTCATTAACTATTATATTTCACTGCAAAAAAATTTGTGTGCATTTCAAATTTTAAATTGACTATGACTTTAAGTCTGTAAATATTTAAAACATTTCTGTATTTGGTTGTGAACACAAATAACCTGAACGTATTTATTATAAACGTATTGAGACAACTAGGTCATGGTTAGGAACACAGACTCTGGAGTCAGACTGCCTAGATTCAAAACCTGAGCTCTGCCCAGCTGTGTAGCTTTGGGAAAGTTTTGTGAACTCTCTGTTTAACCATTGTCTCAATTGTAAAATGGGGTAAAATAATATCTAGCTCCGAAGGATCTTAAAGGAGTTAAATTAATTCCAAAAAAATCTATAGCACTTAAGGTCCATAGTAAGCACCATATATGTGTTTGTTATTTTTATATTGATAGTTATACACAGAAGGTAACATTTTATTGGAAATGTATAATGAATATCAGTTATTGCTCAGCATCAGTGTTATTCCTATTTTCCATTATACGATTACAGAGAAATAATTTTCATTGTTCAGTAGATGGGAGTTAAAGAAGGTTTTTTTTTTCCCTTTGATATATAGCAAAATCACTCAATTCAAGTTACATGCCAAAAGATCACTTATCCTTTCTCTTATCAAATATTTTTAAATGACCCTTCACTGGATGACTTGGTTCAGCTTTATTGAAAGCAAGGATTTGGAGACTACCCAGCTTGCAAAAGTTTTTCCCCTCTGTTTTTTAGTCATTTTCCTCCGTAACCACAGCACCTCTGTTTGGTGTCTCCCCAGGTTTTTTGCTCTTCAGGGCAGTGGGCCTTTGTGGTATTCTGGCAGAGGGAAAGGTTTGTATTTCCTCTATGAAGTGGTGGAAAGAGCTCCTGGGAAAGAGGACCAGTGTGATCCACACTGTTGGTCTTTTCAAGAAAACTGAGGAAATCAGAAAACTGAGGAAATGATCTTGATGTGTGGCCTGGGGACGAGGGCTCCAGTGTGCAGAGCTGGAACTAGGGGTGCTCTTTTCTGTCAGGTGTTCGAACCAGGAACATCCCATGCCCGGCGTCTGCCAACTCGAGTCGTCTGTGCTTGTCCTCATCGTGTGGGGCTTCTCCGAGTGGCCTGTAGTAAACAGGAGGACAGAAAGTTGGGAAGGAATGAAATTGTCACTATGGCTGAGCACATATTGTAGGTTAAATGTTATCTTCAGTGGTTAACCAGTTTGGACATTTTTACATAAAAAAGGTTTCTTACACAAAACGGTGCTATTTTTTATGTGTGCATATTCTTTACACTTTTAAATTTACTGCTAGAAATGAAATTATATCACAGAAAAAATTAAAATATAGTAAAAAATGTTAGCCCAATCTTCTTATTGCCTTAAAAGAAAGATTCTGACTTTTCTGTTAAAGTTATAGTCATACAACATGTTTCTTTTTTATGCTTACTTTTTTAAAATTATGGAAACATTTAGATTTACAGGAAAGTTATGATAGCACAGAATGTGCCTATGTACCTGTCACTACCCTTCCTTAAAGCACATTCCCCTCCAGCTTTATTGAGGTATAAGTGACAAATAGAAATTGCATCTATTTTGGGTATATACAACCTGATGCTCTGATATCTATCCGCTGTGAAATGGTTATCATGGTCAAGCTCATTAACACATCCATCCCCTCACACAATTGCCATTTATCTTTTTGTGGCGAGAACACCTGAGACCTACTCTCTTAGCCAATTTCAAGTGTACAGCACGGTGTTCCTAACTGTAGTCACCACGCTGTGCATTAGATTCTAGAACTTGCTCATCTTACAGCTGGAAGCCGCATCCTCTGGCCAACATCTCCCTGCCCCCTAGCCCCTTCTGCTCTCTGTGTGTTTTCTGTCTGTTGTAAAATGAATGGTCTGAAAATGGCATCCATTTCTAGGATTCACTTCCATGTAGTGTTGCTCCCCCCACCCCCCAGGGATGGCTTTAATACATTTGAGAGTGACGGAGGCGCACCAAGAATATGTGAAACGAGCCATTGAATACAGAGTTGCTTTGTAAAGTGGCTTTGGGAGCATTTTTCCAAGTGCATGCAAGTTGGGAAAACTCAGTTTTTCTTTCATGACCTGACTCTACCCCACACCCTGAGCCTCTCCCATGTATGCTCCTAGCACTCCAGTGACCCTCCCCCCAATAGCCGTGTCAGAAACAGACCAGCATCTGTCATTTAAAGCTCAGGTTAAAAACAAAAGTTACCAGTCCTTGGTCAGTGAATTTAATTTCTTGGTATTAGAACTTACAGGACAATGCAAAACATTTCCTCAGGTTTGAGGGACTACAACAGCAACCTTTTGAGCTAAAAAAACATAAATCTATTTATCTCGAATGTTTCTTGTTCTTTGCTCCCCAACGCTAGTTTCTATGAAAATATTTTCCCTTGTAAAATATTTAATTTTCATATTTGCTACTTTGAAAATGGTCTTCTAAGGATTCAGTAGGTTTTGCCAAAGACATTTGACGTCCAGGTTGATGACAGACACTGGACATAGCACTGTTTGGTTTCTCGTATGTTTCCCAAATAGGAGCGTGTCCCAGTAGCCACCGACAGGCTAATTGGCATGCAGGGGGAACAGCATAGCCAGACGCCTTACAAGGGACCTGCTGTGTCCCAACAGGCCTAACGATTTTCCGTGGCCCCCAGCAAGGTGGTGCGGCTGCGTTTGCAGTAGCTCACTTAGCAGTGTGGCAGCTGCTTGATTAAATGTTGTTCAGTGGAATCAATGGCAACAGAAGTCAACTAGAAACTCCGCTTGCTTCTCTAAGGAGGGACAGAGAGTGTTCTTGTGCAGCAGACCAGAGAGGGGCCTGTCTTCTTTGTTGATGAGTTGTCAGAAAAACGTCCTTTTGGTGGATTCTGTCCTAATGTTGCAACTTCTCTTAGCAAATGAAC
Organism: Glossophaga mutica; assembly: GCA_039655065.1. Taxonomy (NCBI): domain Eukaryota; kingdom Metazoa; phylum Chordata; class Mammalia; order Chiroptera; family Phyllostomidae; genus Glossophaga; species Glossophaga mutica. The sequence goes on along the minus strand of CM077304.1, from coordinate 38,583,945 downwards.
CATTGCATACTTGTTCAAGATAACCTGACTCATGCTGTGCGTGCCTGTCTTTTGTGCTTAATTTATTCACATGTATGTGCATACGATGGTGAGACATTGGAGTAGTGTTTTATGTGTGTTTTTGTATGACAAGAACCCTACCGGTCAGCATCGATAGACATTGAGTTACACTATCAAAGTCTCTCTCTCTCTTTTTTAATGAAGACAAAGGCATATTTTTACTTTAAAGCAAAATTCTTAAAGCAGACATATTGCTGGAGACTGTTATCCAGTCTGGATTGGCTCCATTACCACCTGGGATTAGATTCTGAAAGAACAGCAGAGAATGGCCAAACAGGTTTGGCCTTGAGGGTGTGGGTTGTGATGGGGAGTGGGGGAGGGAGAGGTGAATGGGAGGGTGGGGTGTTCCCTGATTTTTATTTTGCCTTTTTCTTTTGGACATTTGTGAAATTCCCTCCTTCAAAACTTGTTTCTGACATTATATTTTAGAGATGGTAGCTGTACGTGGAAAAACATTCTATTTTTGCTCAAATCTAAATAGGAGAATACTCCTTTTTTATCCCTTTTTCTTTTCCACTTTTCTTTCCAGCACTTTTTAAATGTACCAAGCAAGTATTGTTCTAAACACTCAACCTGGATGATTTTATTTAATGTTTACACAGCCCTGTGAGGCCAGCACCACCGCTGCCATTACTGTTATCTTCCCACTTTGCAGCAAAGGAGAACAGGCCGTGAAAAATTAAATGCACAGACCAAGGCCCCTCGATGCGGAAAGGATTCAGATGCACTTGCACCCAGAAGCTGGGCTGCATAGTCTTCTGTTTTTAAAACCACTCTCTAAAATGGCATCCTTAAGCCCTGACACTTTTCTCTGAATTTGAAACTAATAATTTTGTTCTGTGGTGTAAAAAGCAACAGAAACAATGACTTCTTCTCTTCCCCATTTTGTTGTTAATTCCTCAGTGGCTGTCCTGACTAAGGTTTCTCTAACTGGAGAGAACTAGTCTGGAAGCAGGGATACTTGGCCAGTACAGCCTTTTTTAAGTTCCCGTGTTTATAAGAAAAATAGAATAGCTCACTTTACTCAAAGAAAATTAAGATGACATTTGTTTTGCCTTTGTTCTTACTTAAGAAATGGGTTTGATTTGCAAAGGTTCCAAACGTCTTGCATCTCTTCTGTAGAACATTTCTGCTTTTTTGCGTCTCCCAAAAGAAAGGTTTAAGAGAATATATTCTAGATTTGTGTTTGGACTCTTTGTTGGGTGGATTTTATTTTAGGGAAACCATCTTTTCTTTGGGGTTTATTTGACAAATTAAAGTTTTTCAGAGGACTTGCTATCCTGGGTATGAGGTAGCTCTGATTGAAAAGCTATAACATAGCCTGACTGTACATTACGTCATGTAGCTAAAGCGTGAGAAAACTGCTAGGGGACTGTTAAAAATTGGTGATTGGGAAAAGGGTTTTCTAAAAGGAAAAAGGGCAGCTCTGGGAGCAATAGGAAGCCTCCAAATGATTGCCTTGGAGTGCAGGGTGCTCAGGGTGGAGAGAAGAGAGCGAGACTTGAGTGGGAACACAAGGGTGAGATGCTAGAAGATATGCATCATAGCAGCTCAGCAAGCTCTGTTCTAGAAGGAGACAGAGTAGGCCAGGCATTGTCTACGTGTCCTGCGAACAACTTGAGGATGACAACGAGGCAGGCTGGGGCAGAAGCCAAGCCGAGGAAGGAGCTTCACTATGCTCATCATGAGAGGAGGCCTTGGGGGTTGGGTGACCTACACATGGTCAACCCTTGAGTGTGGCACTAAAACCAAGCTATCCCAGGAAAACCCCAAGCATCTGCTAGTGTCTATTTGGGATCACTCAACCTTCTGCCCAGTAATTGTTTTCCCCTAATCTCCCCCACATGTCTGCCTCATAAGAGCCAAGAGGACCCCCAGGTGTAACTGTTTCATCCTCCAAAGGACAGGAATTCTGTCTGACACCTTCATCCCCCACAACCCCTAATCCCACACTTTCCACAAATAACAAAGTCCACTTTTCTGTTAGCAGTTTATTTTCTGTCTTCATTGCACCTTCCTCTGATCACACATCATAAATAAAGCCTGATCTACAGGCTTCAGTTTTCTTACTCTTTTTCTGAAGTCAAATTTAAAAGGAAAACTACAAGGATAACAACCAAAACCCTCCATCTACTTAAAGATAAAGGAGGGGGAGTGGGGGAGCTTTGTAAACTAAGAAACCACAGCACAGAAACTGAATGAAGTTTACTAAATATACTCTTAGAGAGTGTCATCAATAGCGGCAATCACAAAATCCTGGGAACTAGGAATCTGATTCTAGTCAATTCATTTCGAACAGAAATAATTATTTTTATGGACAACAGTCCCCAAGGGGTTGATGATTCCTGGAGTCAGTGTTCCAGATGAAAGCATCTGTTCTACACCCTGTTAAAGCACTTCCAGAATCGCTTCCTCACAGACCGTGTTTCAGTGAAGAAGCCAAATGTAGCTAGAAGTAATTACTTCAGACAAAGCCATGATGCTAACGGTGCTTCCTCATTAGCTTTGTGGCTCAGTGAGGAGCCAGAGTATATTTTTAATGAGTTTACAATGGTGATAAAGTTAAAGTGGAATGGTTGGGCAGAAGGAATATGTAATCCTATTATACTAATGTTTCAGCATAAAGGGAATAGTGATGAGGTTGTATTACTTTTGCTCTTGTCTTTGCCTTTTATGTTCCCTGCTTGAGCTCTTGCCCTTTGGGAAATGCACGTGTCTCCCCACTTCTAACCTTCCCCTTCCTGCAACTGTCTGAACTGGTGGTGGTGGTGTTTGGGCACCAAAACTCAAGGTATGTGATTCATGCTACAATTCTATTTCTGTGGCAGTGCCACATGCAAAGCAGCCTCAGTGGGTTGATTTTATTTCTAGAAAGCATAGGAGGAGGATATGTAGGGAATATGGGCAATATTCAATTTTGTTTGACATTTTTTGAGGACTCATTGTATATAGAGCAGTGTGAGAAATGAAACAATTAACCAGAAGCCCATTGCTTTTATTCAAAATGTTACTGAAAAATACAAATACATCAAACTTCCCCGGAAGTCATGCAGAAGTACATCATCGTCTTCATAAACATTGTATGAACTATTTCCAATGAGAGCACCATATATAAATGAAGGCCTGAAAGGCATAAAATCATTCATTCTTGTATCTATCTATTTATTTATCCATCCACCTCTTTAGAGGCATCAATGTATTAGGTATTGGGGCACAGAAGTAAAAAGTATCATGAATGGAGTTCCTGCCCCATGGAGACCCTGCTCCATGGAGACCCTGTCTTTGTAAACATAGGAGATAGAGCTCAGGTTAGAATCTAGTCGTGAAGGAGTGTGTATGACATGATAAGCCATTTGAATTTTATTCTGAATTCTATAGGGAAATGTTGAGAATGTTAAGCAAGGAAGTAATGAGAATGATTTATGTTTCAGAAAGATCTTTCTGGCAGCATTATGAGAGATAATAGCACACTAGATATATGGCAGACCAGGATTGGATACAGGGAGATCAGAAAAAGACCATCAGATATACAATACAATCTCTCCAAACAGGACTCTTTAATAGGTATCTTGATCACCAGTTGGGGAGCTAGAAATATTTCTGGCTGAATACTTGTATCTGTCTAAAAGCTTTTGGTCATACACACCAAAGATGATTAAAACGACTGGGAAGTTCTTGGTTGAAAAGGAATACATTTTGAAAACAAAATTTTGGTCATAGTTACATGCAGTTTTGTTAAAATTATGTGCGATGAGACGCCATAATTTTTGCATTGGTTGAATTAAACATGGGACCATTAAAAATAAAGTGGCACTCAAAAGGGGTTGAAAATATTTTGTGGTTTAATATAACTGTTTTGTTCTCTCACGTGGGATTTTATTTTGTTACTAAGACACTAAAATTCAATTTGTTTCCTTTATCTTTACTATGTCCTTTCCCAAGAGTTGAAGTACTCATTTTCATATAAAAATGTTAAAAAACAATTTAGAAAATTCAATGAAAGTAATAAAATTTTGTCTGGATATGTTGAGAGAAGAATTTCATATGAGCAAACATTCTTTGTTGGACACACCAGAGGAATTCACAGATCTTGCTCTGCACAGCTGCTACCCTGTTCCACTGTAAAAGTTGGTTAAAAGAAATGGTTCATCCACCTCCTTCTACCCCTACCTTGGAACAGATAGGACATTCCTAAGCTGAGCATCTTGTGGGGTCCATAGTTAAAGATTCTACTTGTGTACGTAAACTTAGCTGTCCTCTCCAGTTTCAATGGTGGATTTATAACCCCACCTATCAAAAAGTCAAAATTATGTTGCCTATTAGTTCTAATAAAGTAGCGGGAACTTCCTGGAGATAATGCTGACAAGCCTAATTGTTCACAGCTGGCGGATGTAGGGTTGGTTCCACTCATGAGAGTTTTAACCCTCTCCTTCCCCATTTCCCCTTCAACTGCACAGACAGGAGTCAGCCTGTAAAGATCTGTGACAGAGATATTTGTATTTTCATTACAGTGATGATTTGTTTAAACTCTGGAAAGTCTGTGAGATATTGATTTGGATTTGATGATTTAATTAGTTCTATGCACACGTTGGTTGCTTCCCTGAAATATGCAATGTGAAGACGTGATTCTGGGAGTGATTAACCACAATAAGAGCACAATTCACCCACTGGAAGGGTCGAAATTAAAGACTCATAATATGAAGTGTGAGGATGTGAGGCAACTGGAACTCTTACACATTTCTGGTAAAGTGTAAATTAGTACAACTATTTGAAAAATAATTGGTAGTTTTTAAAAAAGTTCAACACACTTAGCATGAGACCCAGCAATGCCATTCCTTGGTTATTTACTGAAGAGAAACGAAAACACATATCCACTAAAAGACTTGTACATGAATATTTATGGAAGATTTATTCAGAATACCCAAGGTGGAGACAACCCAAATGTCCATCAGCAAATGGAAGTATAAATAAACTGTGGCATATGCACACCATAGAAGCTATGAATTACTGATACATACCACAACATGGATTCATCTTAAAAACGTAATGCTGAGTGAGAGAAGCCAGACCCGAAGGAGCACATGCTGCATGCATTTCTAGAATAGTTAAAGCTAACCTGTAGTGACAAAAAGCAGATCCATGGTTGCCTCACGCAGGAGGTGGTGGGGAAAGACTGCACAGGGGCACAAGGGAACTTTTGAGGGAGATGAAAATGTGTACATCTGTCACAATGTATCTAAGTGTGTGTATGAAATGTGTGCATTTTATTCATGTAAATTTTACCCAGTGAAGTTGATTCAGAAAGTTAAAACATATGATAAAATACATGCGAATTTTATGATTTTGTTTTATTTTGTCTGTTAAAATAGGATTAATGTTAAAGGTTGCACAGTGTCCAGTATAGGAATATATGATATAATTAAAAAATAATGGTAGAATCCTTTTAGTCCAAGATATATGTTATATTTGAGATGAACTCTTAAAATATGAACCTTCCCTGTAACAAAACTTTTTGAGCCACTTAATAAAATCTTTAAAATTCATTAGATTGTCCATACTATTTTATTCCAGATAGCCTTAGAAGCCAGTAAACTTGGTCCTCCCATCTTTCCCTTTTCTCCTTGTTATTTTAATAAAATGAAAGTGTAAAATATGTGCTATATTGGCTGATTTCAATCTGATGAAAGAATTCATCTGACAGCCATAAAGTATGGATGAGAAAATTCTAGTTCTTTTATCTTTTAGAGAGTGAATGAGCTGAAACCAGTTAGTATTTATTGTCCACTGGAGAAACACTTACTTGTGGTACACTTTTTATAGACAAGGGATGAGTTATGGATTCCAGAGACGCACACAGGGCAGGACAAATTGTTGATTTCTTATTTGCCTTTTTCATTAGGCTTTATTATGTTATTCCTTTGCACTGTGTCCACTTGCTAGAGGATGGCCATTTAGACTCATGCATAAACCTCTAGAATCTACAACTTTATGGTAGAAAAATTTTAGGGGAGTTTGATTCAAGCATGAGTTCAGGTTCATGACAAAAAGTATATTTTTAAAAATAACAACTTTAAATTTGACCATGATACTAGTCAGATTTTCAACAGATAGGGTATGAATGGAATATTTCTTTCATAAATTCCATCAGGTGAATTAAATGCATACTGTGCAAAGCCCGTGCTGGGATGGCAGGGAAACACAGAAGGGTAAGGGCCTCACTCTTCCTACACGTCTACATACCCTTCTTTATTTGAATGTTAATTTACACATGGCTTGGTGACTGGATATACAGTTAACAGTGTATAATACATCACTGAGAAAATGAAATTGACTGCAAATAAAATGGGAACATTAGATTAAGCAAGTCTATGTGAAGGTTATTAGTAGTATGAAGCTAATACCTAAGTGTTAAATAATAGTAGAGCCATGGCTAATGATGCCTGTGTGTGTGTGTTGGGAAGTGCACCCTTTGTAAATCAGTAGGAAGGCTTTCCTTCCCCAAGACAAACACAGCCTCCAGCCTGAGTACATGTATTGGCTTTCTGTCCCTGTCCCTATGTGTCACCTCAGCCCTATGTGTCACCTCAGGGTACCCTTGCCCTATTGCATGGCAGTGGTCTGACCTCAATATCCAAGTTGAATGAAGGGGAATATTTAAGGTCAAATTAAAGTTTCATTTTTTAAGACAATATTGTGGGGCCATCAATGTACAATAACTAGTATTATTTGCTGCCTGAGTGATGCAGGAACCCAAAGCAATGCCTGAATGATAAAAAAAAGGAACACACCAAAACCTCTTTTTGATAAAAACAGAAAGAGGTTTAGGGGCTAAGTTTGGTTTTTGTTTTGTTTACTTTTGTCTATGCATTTGTCTTTTACTGTCTCCCTTCTGGCTGTGTGGCTGCATAATTACTGTGCACCCACACCCAGAACACCTAAGGGCTAGGTGGTTGGCCTGGGCTCTGCAGACAAACGTTCTCTTTCTCAGGATGCATCACAGTTACGGGTCATTACAAATGGAGTAGTTTTGATTGAGTTTTTAACTTATTTTTATATTGGAAATATCATATGCTTTGGTTGACTTGATTAAAAATATTACATTAAAAGCAAATATGCAAACATATTGCTTAATAGGACAAATCAGAATTTTTCATTTCTTTAGCAACTTTCCAACTTAAACTTCCTTTCCATGTCTTAAATAATAGATTCCCAGGTCTACAGAGAAAATCTGAGGTTTAGAAAATTATATAACCAAAAGATGTGTGTATTTCATTTTTATATAAATCATAATTATGATGTGTACATTACTTCTACAAAAGTGATAGATATACAAGTCAAATTTTAAAATCCTGACACAAGTAATATCCTTATAGATGCCTTGAATACTCTGTGCTTGGGTCAATGTGGTTCTTATTTGCACTCTGAAGCCTTATTTATGGTTTTCCTGTAAGGAGCTAGCTTTCCATGTGAGTGAAAATTCAAAATAAAAAATCAAATCAAATACATATCAAATATTCTAGAAGTGAAGCCTTTACAAAAAAATCTATAGACTGTTTTAAATCTATAGGCTGTCTTCAGGGTGAAAATAATCTGAGTTCCAACTGATGACCCATGGGACTCTTTGTCCAGGCAGCAATCTCCGCTCCATGCCCTGGGGTCTCCAGCCACTGTGACCTGATGGGACTCCCAGTTCAAGTCCAGTCCAGGAGACCTTTACTTGTTTCCCTGCCCTGTGGTCTGGAGACTTTCTTTAGGCTGGTAAGCAGGGGTAACTCTTTCTGCTTCTCAAGGGTCACTGGCCTTTATTGACTGGTATTTTGTGGGTTTTGTTATTATTGTAGGAAGAATAAATTTTAAAGGTGTTTGACAAGATTTGTGGAGAATGACTTACTGTCCACATTCTAGTCCCATCTGCAATGATAGTCAAATCTTTGTCCCTTAAATGTAAAGTCACATTGAAAGTGGAAAGGGGGTACATGACCTGTACTTTGGGTGAGTTTTGTCTGGGCTCAGAAAAGATTTCTTTCTCTTGTATCAGCTTTATTTATACCTTAATCACACTGTGCTTTATGAGGGCCACCTACTCTGTGAAGGGCTTGGGCCACAGCTGGGAGGTGGTCGGTTTGAGGAGGAGCTGTGGTCTGTGGGAAGCTGAGGCTGCAAAACATCTTCTGTGGCCTCTAGGTGAACTTGGCTCAAAAAACTCATGGCCTTTAATTCTCTTAAAACTCTTCAGTTTGAAATTATTTTAGACTTAGGGAAAAAATGAAAAAATCATACTGACTTGAAAATTAGCATCAATACATGATACTAACTGATTGATAAATCTTATTCAGAACTTGTCACTGTTCTCACTGATGTCATTTTTTTCCTGGTCCAAGATCCTATCCAGAATCCCACGTAAAAATACACCCATCTTAAGTATGCCTTTCAATGAATATTTTGACAAGTTTGCATACCATGTAACCACGGCCAAAATTAATACACAGGACATTTTTACCAATTCCAAAGGAATCACCTGGCGTGCCCCTTCCTAGCCAATCCGCTCCCACCGGTAACCACTGCCCCGCTCTCCATCACTATAGATGAGATCTGTCTTTTCAAGTATTTCAGATAAGAGGAATCATATGACATATACTCCTCTGTGTCTGGCTTTTTGTGCTAAGCGTAATTACCTGGGAATTTATTCATGTTGTTTTATTAGTAGCTGTTTTCTTTTATTGCTGAGTTTGGAAATGCCTTACAGTTTGTTCATTTGTTCACCACTGATGAACGTTTGGATTGTTTTGGGGTTTGAGGTATTCGGAGGATGAATCATAGGCAGATGATTGCTCTTCTGCTTCCTCTTCATCCACGTAGGGTTCTTGGCGACCAAAGGTAAACACAAAGAACAGTTGCCGACTGGATATCAGAGCATCTAAATGTCCGCGGGTCAGAACCCTCTGTTCAAAGCTGCATTGGAGAAGCTGGTTTGGGTTTAAGGCATAAGTGAGGCTTCTTCTCTCTGCCTTTAATCTGAGATATCTAGCCCAGACTAAATTACCTACCCAGTTGAAACGAAAATTGAGGTAAAGAGAAGGAGAGCTAGTGTTGAGAGTGTGGGTTCAGGGACCAGCTTACACAGATTCAAGTCTCAGTTCTACTGATTACTGAACAGATAACCCTTGACAAATCAACTTACCTCTGTGTCTCAGTTTTCTCTTCTATAAAATGCAATAGTAATAATAACAACAACAATTCCTAAGACTTTTGTGATGATTAAAAAAGTTACTACATGTGTTTAGAAAAGTGCCTGGCTCCACGGTGAAGTCAGTAAATTCTGGCTATTGTTTTTAAATACTCAATGTGCACATTTTTTTCAGGCTTGCCTGGATGTTCCTTGTGGTCAGAGATGCACAGATATGTTTTCTATCTTTTGCATTACCTCTAGGTTTACTGCAGGGCTGGGCAGAGAGTAGCTGTCCAGTATTGGTCTTTCAAATAGAATATTGGTGTCTGAATTGTTTATCATTTTCATAGTGATGAAGTTATAACTTCTCTTTTGTTGGTTCCCCAAATTGAGCAATGATATCCTGCTATCATAAGTTATTTTTCTTTCTAACATATACCATTGTGTTTCTGGGAATAGTGTCTGAAGTTCAAGTACTGTCCTGGGAATATGAAAACAGAGATTTTGCTGATGATGATGTGAGAGCAGAACATCAGTGTTCAAGAACAGAGGTTCTGGTTCAGCATAGCCTCGGTTTAAATCTGACTCTGCTTACTTACTAGCTGTGGGATCTTGGGCAAGTTACTGACCCCTCAGAGCCTCAGTTTCCCCTCTGTAAATATAGATAATGGTACTGCGCACATCACTGAGTTATACTGAGGACTGACGTATTAATGCAAGTAAAGTGCTGGTAAAAGTCCCTTGTACAATGTAAACATTCAATAAATGTTATTCATCATAACAATTGTTATTGTAAAATAGTCTAATCCCAATTTTCCAAGGCAGTCCCAATGTCAGATATTCTGTTTTACTATCTTAATTGTACTAACATTTATTGGCTCGGGCATCCAAATTAGGGATTCAGAAAATATGATCGGAGCAGCACTGGACGTTTTTCATCTCCTTAGTGCCAGGCTGACTTAGGCACCTGCATGAGCATGTGAGGCGGGTAGCAGTGGTTTAATTTCCATGGATTCCCTGGAATCTGTGCTGTGCAGCAAGTTTGGACAGGTGGAGACAGAAGAGGAAACACACTAGATTATACTTATGATCATATAGCTAGGAGAACAATGAACTTCAGAAGACTCAAAATCTGGTTCATGGGCCACCCAGTCTGGTCACTTTACCTCTGTGAGCCTCATCTGTAATGTGGGGGGGCAGTGCTTGCTGTCTTGCCAACTTGGCACAAGGATCATTCAAGGATTAAATAAGAAAAGAGATGGAAAAGCCCTATGTAACCTATGAAATGGCATATAAATACCTAATGTGTATGTTTATGTGACTGGTTAAAATTCTGGCAAATTAATTGTTCAAATAATAGAGCATTTTCATATACAACAAATTAGTGACCGATTAGCAGAAAATTAAAACACTTTGAGAAAATATGTGGTACCTCAGTCATATTGCTCTATACATATAACATGCTTTCCTCACTCTTCCATGACAAAGGGAGTCTTCACTTTCTACCACTGGAGCTCCTTAATATTTCTAGAAGTTCCTCTGATTGTATCTCAAATGTTCTCCTAAAGTGCTGTTTCCACCTCTTATTCTGCCTCCCATCACCGACGTTGCCCTCTGGTCCTTGGACCTTGCCTCACTCCCCTTTACCCATCCATGATGATTCTTTTTGCCATGGGCCAAAAGAAGAGGAAACACACTAGATTATACTTATGATCATATAGCTAGGAGAACAATGAACTTCAGAAGACTCAAATTCTGGTCCAATGTACAAATGTTACTCACTACAGATGCCACTGTGCTGAAAATCTGATTGTGTCCTCTCTCTGCGTAAAGTCTTTCCCTGGCTCTCTACTGTCCTCAGAAAAACAAGGTCAAATTCCTTAACAGACCTCAAAAGACCAGTTTCTTCTGACCCCTCCCTCTCTTTCCAGCCTCACTTCTCACCACTCTGTCAGTAGCTGATACTCCAGCCATAGTGAATGTCCTTGATTCCCCGCCACATGCCTTGCTTTCGTTCAACCCTAAGCTTTTGTATTTGCTCTTCCCTCTAAGTCATCTTTGATTATTTCATGAGTTCTTCATCATCCTTCATGGACACAGATTTGCTGCCGTAGGGCTTGTTAACTGGGCTATCTCAGGAACGACAGTGCAGCCCGCTGGTCCACTGCTTCATCTCTCAGCTCGGTGTGCACTCGCTCTGGGGTCAGCTGTGGTCAGCTGTTTTCCTCTTAGGGTTTCTGAATCAGACCGTCCTACACAGGGGTCTGTGTAATCTGCAGTATCCAATGTGTACATTTATCTTTTAATATTTTATAGAAGGCCCTTTAGGACTGCACATAGCCTAAGTTCATTCCCTTTGGCAAACATTTATTTTGTATGGTGTGCCAGGGACTATTCTAACTTAAGGAGACATCAAAGATAGATGAATGAGTTTGTTGGGTTTTTTGAAAATGAAAATGAACAATCATTGTATTACAGGCACTGAGACATACCAGCAAATAAAAGATATTATGGTGAAACATGCTGAATAAATGGACTTTTATTTTACTTTTATAAAGTATAGATGAGTTGATGGCTTTGGACTTGGGCTTGGATTCGACCTCTACCATGTACTGACTATGGGCTTCTGGATAAGAACATCTCTCAGCCTCCTCTGCAAGGCAGGGAAGAGCTCTGGCTCAGATGGCAATTGTGGGGATTGGATGAGATAAAGCATGCGATGTGCTTTACTCAGAGACCAGTACATATTAAATACATGAAATATCAGATTTTTAAAATTAAATTGAAATGTCCCTGGGACTGTTAAATGACAAAAGCGGCCAATGTACCAAAAGCAATTTAAGCCATTAATGATGGAGGAAACAGAAATTATTACTCTGGGATCTTTGACTAAATTAATGGGATGTTATATTGACAAAACCAGTGAAATAAGCATAAAGAACTTGAACCCCTGTAGAACTTGGCACTTTGACGTTAGATGACTACATGACTTCTTGCAAGTCATTTGATATCTCCGACTTTATTTTTTCTTATTCGTAAACTACCAGATCTTACATGGTCCCTTCTAGTATACCAGAACTTTGTCATCTCTTTAATGATTTTCAGAGTGGTTTAAAGAACTGAAATTACTATATTTTGCCATATATAATGTGCAAATTTTTGCCCAAATATTTGAGGGAAAATAAAGGATGTGCATTATACATGGGTAGTATCTGAAATACCTTGTATCTATTCTTGTGTTTTGTAATTACCTATTACATAAAATTTCTTGTAATTACCTATCACATAAAATTTTTTATTCTTGAACATATGTTCAAGAATAAGTCCTAGAATTCCTTTATAATGCAAAAAAACCCCAAGAATCTAAATATAAATAAGTAAATAAATAAATAATTGAATTAAAAATTGAAATGAAAGTTTTTTTTTCCTGAAAGTTCAGGCCAAAAATGTGGGTGGGCATTATACATGGCAAAATATGGTTTATGCCCACATGCCTCTTTTAATCCCTGTTTCTACATTTCCTAGGATAATACTAACATCCCTTCTTTCTAAGTAATATGCTGGGATAAGAGTTTAATGGTTTAGGAGGAAAAATTTATTGTAGTCGCCAAACAGGATATTGAAGGTTAATTGAGCTTTGGTGCAGTGGAAACATTTATGAGTGGCTTCTCTGATGAGTTGGACAGCTTCTTTCCTTCAGAATCTGCCACTGAGTACCAAAGGAGACATGGGAGGTTGTTCTGCGCCTCCATAGAATGCCTTTGGTTATGTAGATTGACATGACACACTTCATTTGTTCAAGGCAGAGAGAGCCCATAGACGCTTAAATTCTCTCTGCTGTGTTTGTTAAACTGTAGTCTTTCCTAGTTAGTGCAAGCCATACCATTGCTGCCTTAGTCAGCTGAGAAATCTTTGTCCTACTCTTCAAAAGGAAATAGGATTTTCCAATTTTTTTCTAAAAACTTTGAATTCAAATTCTTTTTTGAAGATGTGAGTCTTTGTTCTCTTTTATTGCCTAAAGGAACAAGGAAAATTATATGAGTATAATTAATGTTTTAGAAGAAATTGCATAGAAACTGCAATTTATGGATATAACATGAAATAGTTACAACTTTTTGCAATGAGATGTTGGTCCCCAGAGTCAGTATTTAAGCAAAAATTGTCAAGGGTTTATATATTCTGTGAAGGACTTGAGACTCTAATATTACATTTTCATTTAAAAGACCATAAATTAAAATGGAGAAACAATACATCCCATGTGGTTCTTCTTCTCTACCCTGCTGTCTACATCCCAAGCTGTGAGCTTCACCAAGCATGGGTGCTTGAGTTTTTTTCTGTGAGTTCGTGTCAGCTCAGTAAATATTTGTTGATCATCTTGCTATATGTAAGGTGTATGGTAGTCCTTTGGTGGTGCAAATGAATAAGGGAGCTTATTTATTATCCAGGAATTCACAGACTTGTGAGAGAGATGGCTAAATGCATGTTTTGACTACTACTAGGTTGATTCTGGTACGGGCTGTTATGTAGACAACAAGAATGAGTATGCACAGAGCTAAAAGAAGAGGCTCCCAAAGAAGATAGACTCTGCTCTTTACATTTCGTTAACTGCATCCAAGGTATTGCCTCTTCTCAAGACCCAGTTTCAGAGATAATGTCTACCTATGAGGGTCACTGTGAGGATATAGGCATGGAGGATTATATGTGTAGATACTTATGTGTATTGACACAACACCAGACACAGAACAAGAGTTCACAAAAAGGTAATTAAGTTATGTGAAAGACCAGAAAAGCGAGAGATTAAGTCCTATTGGGGGATTGGGGACACCTTCTTAGAGAAGGTGAGATTTTATTTGGTTTTAAAGAATGAACAGTTTCCTGATGGGGGTCATGGAAAAGAAGGGCATTCTGGGCAGGAGAAGCTGTCTATTCAGAGGTTGCAAAGTACAGAGAAGGAGGACCCAGAGTGCATTCGGGGGGACCTGGGTGTGTCTGTAGTGGGAGACCATCTATATTTGTTGTTTGTGGTCAGATTCTGGAGGATGAGAGTGGGGGAATACCAGTGAGGGGGTTCTTTGAGGTACTCAAAGGGAGAGATAACAGGGACCTGAGCTAAGGAACTTCCAGGGCAGGTAGGAAAGGGAGCACAGACTGCAGAGCCTTTGTGAAGGATGGGAGGGCTGATGGACTGTGAAGGGTGAACTTTAAGGAGAAGCAATTTGTGGCTCTGAGGTTTTGAACCTGATCAACTGAGAAGGTGGATGTTAATGCTCAGAGAATTTGAGATCTTTTTATTGTTGGCTTTTTATTTATTGTTTGTGGCAGCAACCCTTGGAAAATTTGACTGAAATTGCAAAGTAATGACTTTTGAATAGTGCCTTATGTTTACATAGCACAGTCTGGATATTTATCTCATGATTGAATTAAGAAGTAGCTGAGGATATTTGATATAATGCTTAAGTATTATTTCTAGTTCTTTTCATCTGTAAAATGGAGATTTGCCCTTGGATTTATATCACAGGAGTTAATGTGTTTAAATTACTTACAACAGTGTCTAATGCATACAAATGGTTTCCCATTATTATTTTTGGTTTTGCTGTTATTAAGTTGTCAGGCTGCAGACCATATATAATGGACTGATGAGGAAAATCTCCCAGCCCAGTTTTCTAATGGTGAGGGGGAGAGAAAAGAGATTTAGAGAACTCAACCCCTAGAGTGTTCTCTGTATGAATTTATGAGTTTCAGCCTCTGATCTAGAGTGGAGGAAAGGCCAGATCATTTTTAGCACATTTTCTCTTTTATTATGGGTTGACACAGAAAAATAGAAACCTTGAACTAGAGGTACTTTCTTTAATTGCTGATCATTCTAGTTCTTCATTGCTATGGGATGCTCACTCTAATTAAGAGTAAATTATTTGGCCCCTTTAGATTCACTTCTTGAGGACATGGAATTTTTCATGGAGGAAGAACTGCTAAATAAGGGAGGGCCCCATAAATAAAATTCCTCAAAATAACAACCTCAGCACCTTTTCAGGGAACCAGAATATGAGCAATTTACCTCAATATGACATTTTAAAAGGAATTCCCAAACATGAAGTTCATTGTTGCAGAAAAGGGGAACCACTTATGATTTCACCCATTCTGTTAAAATAAATAAGCAGAAGAAGAGATTGAGAAAGTGAGCCTTTAGGAGCACTGTTCCATTCATCGCCCACCCTCTGAGCACCTTTCCCACGTTGTTATTGTCCTTCCCACCGCTGTTTAATTTGATCCTGTAAAGACATCACAGGAGTACACAGCGTTTGGTCTCTGTGGTGTAGACAGTACCCATTAGGGTGCCAGAGCTGAGAGGAGGACACTTAGAAAGCTTTTGGAATTTGGGATCACAGATCATGTTGAGATGGAAATCAAAGATAAACTTCTACCTAGGAAAAATGTCTTAATGCAAATGCATGCAAAATGTTACATAGAAAATTTCAAGGGTTGTGGACTTTCTTAAGCCCATGCTGGGACAGGAGCTGCACCTGTTTTGGGAAGGCTGACAGTATCTCTCAGCTTTCTCCTTGCCAAGCCCACTGTTTGGAGCTGACAAACGGAGAGAGATAAAGAATAAATATGGTGCTTGGGAGTGAATTCAGTCCAGGGCTTGGTACAAGTGACTCAATTCAGTGTTGTGCAGACTCCTCTTACTTTTTCCACTCCCTAAATACTTGGATAGTAAGTGTTCTAGCTATGTACCACTTCTGCCAGGATTGTAGCTATGGTAACAGGGGATCTGAGTGAGTGGGTCATTTCCTCTCTCTGTTCCATTTGGGTATATTTAACTGTTACATATGAGACCACGTATATTTTCAGAGCATCAAAATAGAAATTTCTTTTGGCATTCACTCTGGTAGTCAGACTTACAGAAGGATTTCCCCAGAGGAATCTCAGTCCAGTGCAAAATTTTGAGGGAGTTGGGAAGATATTCTCTGAGAACAATATTGAATTAAAAAAAGAGTAAATTGGCAGGGAAAAGGTAAAAGTATGTGGACAGTAAAGGTAAGCAAAATGGTTGCAGGGTTTTATGATTGAGGCAATTCATTTACCTCCTTTCTCCCTTTTAATATGTGCTTCATTTGCATGTGGTTTGCACAAAGTAACCACCTCTGGATATAACCAAAGAATCTATGCAGAATTTGACGTGGAATAGAAAGTAAACAATAACATAATTTAAATTTTCCCATCTCATAGCTTCTCTTTACTTGTCTTTATTCAGTTATCCAACCCACGTATTGAACATGGACCAAGGTCCTCTTTTTGTGAGCGGGTGCACTGTGGCTGACTCAGGGCCCTTAGATGTTTTCTGCCCTGCTGAAAGGTCCTATTTTGGTAACCAAATAGTAGTAACTACCTCTGAGTATAGCCAAATAATTTATGTGTAATTTGACATTGAAAAGAAAGTAAGCGATCACACAATTTAAAATTGTTGTCTTGAAGACCATTGAGAAACTAATGACACATGATAGAAAGCAAATGGTCACTGAGCTTATTAATTTTGTGACTTTGGGGAGATCCTATAACCTCACCAAACCATGATATCCCTGCCTTTTTAGTATAAGAAAGGTCTGTTTGGGAGATAGTCAATAACATAAAATAGCTTATTTATTCTTCAGAACAGAACCATGAATTAGGTACCAGTGATGTCTCCATTTTATAATTCTGAAGAATACAGAGATGTAGACAGCTTAAGGCAGTTGCTCAAGATTAACCAGACAGTAAGCAGCAGAGCTGGGGGTTAAAATGAGGTGGTCGGCTCCAGAGACCACGCTCTTAGCTTTGGCCCTTGTTGGTTCACAGATTGGATTCCATACTCGAATAGCAAAGGGAGACCGAAGAAAGAGGCACACTGCTCTAGTTTGGTAGGTAGTAGGTTTAATAAGCAAGGGAACTTACACATGAGGCTTGTCTTGCACTACTTCAAGATAAGTAAATCTCCACACTTGCCTGAAAGAATCTTAAAAGATTACATAGGGGCTTTAACTGGGTTTGGTCACATACCCAGTTCGGATGATCTCAACAGCACGTTAGTCTCTCAAGGCCGTGTCCTTGGAACAGCTCCCACTGTGGGAGTGGCAGGCAGAGCATGTTTCACGGACAAGGGAGGGGCTGAGGAGCCTCTGTTGGCTGGGGTCCAGCTTGAGGGTCAACTGGCAGTTGATGACCTCCTCCAATAGTCCTTTACATCTGTCTGCAATTAATACAGGTTGAATGAAACATTTTTAAAGACTAGAGCATATTACTTTAGAAAGAACATTATATATGTGGTATATTCTCAGCATGTTGTGGGGAAAATTTTTCCTTTCTCTTTCTGGTATATGGCTAAAAGCAGTGATAGACATTTCTGTTCCCACAAGACTTTAAAAAGTTATTTTTATTTATTTATACATTCACTAGTTGTTTCTTACATGTGTTCTGACCAGGGATTGAACCTGCAACCTTAGCATATTGGGCTGATGCTCTAACCAACTGAAGAACATGGCCAGGGCCCCATGAGACCATTTTTAAAAAAGGACTATTTTGATGATGTTATGTAAGTACATATATGCTTTTAAATGTCTGAAAAAGAATGTTGTATTTTAATTTGACTCTGGGTATTTAGTAAACTCTGTTTGGAGTCTAACATCATGGTCTAATAATATGTTCTAATAACACCTGATATTGCCTATATTCCTGAAATTGAATTCAGCAGTTCAGGTTACTGAGTCAGTAAATCAGTGCCGTGAACCTAGTTATTCTCTTCTTAAAGGAGCCTCCTAATAAGCCAGCTTAGGAGGGCAGCCTTGTGTGTTGTTGCTCTTTCTTATACATTTTTTATCAACAGTTATGTATAAAATACCTTTCTGTTTGTTCATAATGTCAGCCTTTAATCTAATGTGATTATTTACCTAACATTAAAACATACTTTTGGGAGAAGAGGATTATGCTAAAAATGGAATGAAGAGGAGATAGTTTTTTTAAAAAAGAGGCAGGAACATGTGTCTAGGGAATACACTCCAACATCTTGCACAGAATTAAGATGCTACTGGCTGACTTAGAGGCATTCATTTGTGTTTTTGTGTGTGTTACTATGATGGAAATTGTCAAATTTCAATCCATCTGTACTTGGAATAATTTACTTCTGAATTTTCTTTCAATTCTGTATTTTGTTTCCATTATTAGATTTGTTTTCATACTATTTTTGAGGAAATCATATTCTTTGAGGGTAGGTACATTTTTTATGGTTTAGTATTTGGCATTGCCACTAAAATGTCTCTAAGAATTTAAATTAAGTCTGCAATTTTGCTAATTACTTTGATTCACTCTAACAGAGGATATTTAATAAGTGTAGAATTGAGAAAATGTTGAATTATTGCATAATTACTACCACAGAGATGAGATACATCATACTGATGTATATGCTATTCCAATTTTTAGATTTGGGCCATGTATACAAATATTTCACTATTCTATTCATTTTTTAAAATCCAGCCATGACTACTTCAAAACATAATTCCTTATCTCTTATTCAAGTAAAGGATGCTCATTGATTTCAACAGGGACAATGCAGTTGGTCTTAACTGAAATGAGAAGAATGCCCAGACTATGAACAGAGTTCATCACGGCTCCTTGTCACCATGGCCTCTGCAGTTCTCTTGCCTGGGGTAGCCCCAAGTTCTCACTAGTCCATGATATGCAAAAAGGAAAAATCTTTCTTTGGGGCCTATTGAAATAAACCTTTTTGCGTCAGGACATTCAAGAATTGGCATTGTTCCAGCTGTTTTCATGCAAGAAACAACAATATTATGAATCACATAAAAAGAACTCGGAAGACTGTGAGCACAAATGTTAAGAGCTTGGGCTTTGCATTTTTAAAACCTGGCTCTTATAATTTACTAGCTGTATGCTCTGAACAGATTGTATTTAACTTCTCTAAGCCTCCACCTGCCCGGGAAGGGAGAGGGGAGAGGAGGGGAACAATGATATCTCCATCCTAGAGTGTGATGAAGATAAAACAAATGGTAAAGCATTTAGCCCAATGACAGGAAGGGCACAGTAACTCGGCTTCTCCCTGGCCTCATCACCTTCATTACTTACTCTTCTTTAACCCAGCGACTCGCGCTTTTCCTACTCAATTCATTGTTAGGATGAAAGGTTCACCATCAGAAACGTTTGTAAACTGAGATGTCCAGAACGGTGTATCACTCTACCCAGTGGTTACTTACCCACCTTTTTGGACTGTCCTCTGCAGTAATTGTGTAGGTGCTGCTGTGTTTCCGTCTGCGGATTACAGAAGGGTTCACGCTACTCTCCGGATCGAGAGAACCCAGTTTCATTCTTGCCTTACGTTTTTGCAAGGGTAGTAGAAATGACATTCTTGAAACCTCATGTAGGTGTATGTTTGGATAGGTTTTAACAATCCCACAATGTTTTGTTTTGCTTTTGTACTTTGAGGAAAGAATAGTCACGTTCTATTCAAGGTGCGGAGAAGTTAGAGTGACAAACAGAAATGAATAGCTATTTTTTGCAAGGTGTTTTTTTCTTTCTTGTCAATTTATTTAGGGAAAATTAATGAGACAGCCCAGTGTTACAACAGAATATACAAGTACCTAGAAATGTCTAGTTCTATTATGTCATCATTTGTCCACAATAGTTCTAGAAGTATTAGGATGAAGGGAGATATTGATCAATGAGTCTGATTCATTGATAGGCTTTCATAGAAATCAATGGCATTGTTTGTTTGGTTAGGGGGCTATTTAAACATTCTATTATATAGTATATAGTGTATATACCATATGGTATTTATATGGGAAGCTTTATATATAATGCTATTGCCAATAGATTAGTTTATAATGAAATGCCTTTTGTTCCTTTACATTTAACCTCACTTTGAGGCCTACCATTTAAAAACAGAAACTTGAGAGTTGTATTTGCAAGGAAGGTTTTTGGAGGATATTTATTGATTGTTACCATGTATCAGTGGTGATTGTCATAACGATCATGAAAAATGTAGAAGCATTCAATAAACTCTCTTTTATGTTCTTTCAAAACCTCTAAAATCAATTCCAAATAGCATATAGAGAGCTAGAAGCAGTAATTTGCAAGAGAAACTAAAGCAGAGTTGATTTCATTTGAGAAAGTGAATAATAAATATCAACATCTTAATTTCTATGCTCTTGAAACTGTTTACACAGATAGTTGCTAATATAAACAATAAAATGACATATTTAATAAGATGTTCACACTTCAAATTTGTTCTCTTTTATCTTAAAACCAGCTATTGGTAATAGTTCCTTTTGATTTTTGTTTTAGCTGCTTAAGAATGATTTAAATGTTTTCTACTCTGTCATCAAAACTTGTTTACAAATGAGATCTTTAACAAATGACTCCAGCAATGTTATGCCAAACTTCAGTCTACTTGATGGGTCAGTTTCTTTCCCACGTGACTTAGTGGAAGCTGAAAGTAATGAGCAGTGCTGGTGATGGGGAATTGGAGGTTAATGAGATAAAAAATGAAAAGTGCTGAGCACTACAAATGGTCTGAAGTCAGTGTTCCATTTGTAGAGGTTTTTGTTGTTACTTATTATTAGATTGATAATATTGTTTGTCCTCAAGGCCTTGATAAATCTCCTCCTTATGACACACACGCACACGCATACATTCACACACTTGCAGCAAAGCAATTTGCCTTATTTGGATCTTGCTTTAAAGGGCTATCCTCTCTGTAATTTTTAATAAACGTAAGTAGTTCCATAGGAAAAAATAAGATTTAATGAGCATTAGACTCTATTTATTTCTCCTCAGCATTTACTATCCTTTGATAATATTGTATTCCATAGTATTAATATTAACATGCTTATTATTCTCTATGTAAATAATTTTTAAAGTAAAATTTGTATATAGTTTTTAAATAATACATTATTATAGTCTGCATTTGATACATGACATAGTCATTAAGGGGACAGTTTCAAAATCTTCACATAATTAAGCAGTTTTAGAGTCTTTTGTTATTTATCACATTAAGAAGTAAAATACAGAATACATAGATTTTTCTACATTTATGATATTTCTCAACTATGTTTCTCTTACCTGAGAAATTCTAAAAAATAATCCATATGAACTTAATAAAAGTAGTTATTCTGTCTTGTCATTAGGTTTTATTATTCCAAAGTTTTTTTATGCCATTTATTATTTGATATAGTTTTTAAAATTGTATTTTTATTCTTAGTATTCTAATAGCTACTAAACTTGACATTGTAAATGGATAAGGCTTTCAGGTACAATTACATTTGCCATTTTAAATCTATTTTTCTTCAGAATATATTGTTACGTTGTTTTGAACATATACCTGCAATATTATTAGTCATTCTCTTATGTAATATAACTTTATCTGTAAATTAATTTCTTTAATATAATAGCAACCTTGTTAATCTGTTCTAATTTTCGCCATAGGAGAAACCTCCATTTTTTCTTTCTGTGTTTGCACAGACATGACAGACTTTAAATTATCCCTCAGCTTTTGTCCACTTATATTTTAACTGTAAGCCTGTCTCTGATGGGCTTCACATTGTTTCATTTTTTCATACCAGTCAGTGACCTATGCTGTATAGTGGAGTTTAGTTTACTTGCCTTAAATATACGTTTTAATTGATAACTTTCTGCTACTTCCTTTGCCCTGTAAGCTTTTCTTCATTGTTGCCTCTTTTTATTCCATTTCATTATGACATTTCTGTAGCTGACTTTAAACTTTTCATTTTTCATTGAAAAGATGATCTACCAATCTGACAATATATTTTAACAACATATTTTGATACAGTTATTATCATTACTTTAACATACATTTAATTAAACAAGTTAATCTTGAATACCCTCTCAGGGGTGGTAGGCTGGCATAGTCTGGTACATTTTATAAAATATTATTTCTATTTTATGCTTATCAAAATGTGGTCTAATGAACTCTTTTATGGGTTATTTCTAACCACTCCTTTTATTAATCTTGCAATCTACCAGTCCTTAATAGTTATCTTTCATTGTTTTAAAATCTTTGTTTCTCTTTTTTGGAATATTTCTAGTTGTGCAACTTCACTGATAATTTTTTTCAGGTTTTTGAGACTTTTCTAGCATTCTAAACAGCCATTTTTCTATCTTCAAAAAGAAAATTGATCATTGCTAGATTCTGTTCTTTTACAATGCCTGGTTTTTCCTTAAATTTGGAGAGATGTGTATTTGGAGCCTGTCCTGCACCTCTAATCTGAACATCAGGGCAGTCTTCCCTGACATTCATACATAAGTCAGATGGGGCCTGTTCCTTAAGGCTCCCAGTCTCTGGACAACTAAGGTGCAGAGGCAAAAGAGACAGACAGAGGAGAACAAGTGTGAGCACCCGCACCAACTGTTCTCAAATCATCCAACACTGATTCCTATTGTATGCTCTGTCATCAGTGAGGAGGAGCCCACCCCCTGCTCCTTCGACCCCGGCTTAGGGCTCTCCAGTCTGTGCCTTGGTACCTGTCTGAAGAGAGCGTGTTGTGGCTTCTTTCCGTATGGTGGCCTGGAAAAAATTCTTCCCTTTCTTTGGTGGACTCGTGGCAAAATTAATATACCAGGCATTGCCTTCTACTCCTAATAATCCAGATATGTACATGTTATAAAAGTAATAATATTCCTTAGCAGAAGTCTCTGGTGGAAATTTGACCCACAACTTCTCTGTATGAGTCTGTCCAAGTGTCTGTGTTCAGGAGGGAGGCTTTGGAGGTGACATAATTTGCCCCTGGATAAAGGATCAGCAGGTGGAAAATAGCACGCCAGTCTAACATTTGGTATTTCACTTCTTGGAGAAAGCTACATGATCCTACATATTATATTTAATATTTCCATTAAAATCTTCAGTTGTTGAGAAACATAAAAGTTGAGGAAATAATATTTTTTTAAAAATTGGAATATAATGAAAAAAGTAGTTTTCATTATGACAAAAATGCCAGGTCTAGTGAACACTATGCAAAGCTTGTAATTTACAATTTCATTCTGGCTGTGCTGGAACAAAAATTTTCAGCAGTGTAATCATCTATTGGCTGTGCTATTGGAAGAGATTATACACTCATGGTAATCAGCCTTGATTTAGTCACATGGAAGTTCAAGTTCACCTGGGCTGCACTGCTGAACAGCCTGGGTCTCAGGCAGGTGCTTTCTGGGTCTCAGGCAGGTGCCAAACATGTTTGAAAGCAATATTTGACACAATGTATTCCCTAGTACATTCTACACATGAATAAAGAAGTGAGAAAGAGAGGCCAGATGATGCAGTGGAGAACTGGATTTGGAGCCAGAGAAACTAATGTCACGTGGCAAACTAATGTCACTCTGCTGTGTGCTTGGAAGGACCTCGAGAGAGTCACAAGAACATTGGTAGGCTGTTTTCTCAGCTGTAAGACCGAAGGGGGTTTGTTGGTATCAAATGATTCTTACACAGAAGTTCTTCGTAAACCAGAAACACTGTATACTCACTTGTGCCATTGTTAATGTGATCGCTAACCTATCCTTTGATTGGTAAACAAGATGCCTGTCTGGAAACCAGGAAACCTCTCTGGTGCAGAATATGCACCCTGTGCATGTTAGTTAAGTGAAACTGAGAGAAAAAAACGAGAGAAATAAAATACATTGTTTTAAAATAAATATATTCAATGATTTATTTTGTAGAGCAGAACTAGACTATAGGAAAGAGACGAACCAAGTATACATTTTGAAGAAGGGCCCATTTGCTTTTCTGCAGGTATATGGTTTAGAATTTGTTGCTGGCAATTAGGTGCAGAAACTGAGTTTTTTTTAACCCCTATAAATCTGTCTCTGTTAACTGTATTAATACCATACTAGACAATTTAGAGAGTCTTTTTAAAAAAATATTTTTATTTATTTATTTTTAGAGATGGGGGAGGGAGGGAGAAAGAGAGGGAGAGAAACATCAGTGTGTGGTTACCTGCCCTGCACCCTAGGCATGTGCCCTGACTGGGAATTGAACTGGTGACCCTTCGCAGGCCAGCCCCCAATCCACTGAGCCACACCAGCCAGGACAATTTAGAGTCTTAATGGCACTTCAAGTCCACCTTAGACTTATCCAGGGTAAGAAAAGTCCTCACTTACATTGTGTTATTGTTCAATGCAAAACAAAAAAGAATCTGGTATAGGTTTATTTATTGACATTCCTGTAACCTGTAAAGGGGACTGCATTCTCATTCATTTCTTGCTGGTTGATTTTACTGGGTCCCCAGGGGTATACCAATGATTTTCAACCTTTTTCATTCACGGCACATATAAACTAATCACTAAAATTCTGTGGCACCCCCCAAAGTGTATTATATTTTTTGTCAATCTGACAAAAAACAGGCATAATTTTGATCCAGTCGCACCAGATGGCTATTGTCATTGTTTTAGTTTGAAAGAGGTCAGTACCCCTACTACATAGCCAGGTATTGCATGTTTTACAAATTCTTGTGGCACATCAGTGTGCTGTGGCATGCTGGTTGAAAATTGCTGGCTTCTATAAAAGAAGCAGATCATCAGCTGGATGCTTGAACAACTGGAAGAAGAGCAGGTGCTTTTATGGGGAGGTAGCAGCGTATAAGGTGGTCTCAACAGGAGCAAAAAGTATGGGCTTGAAGTATTGCCTTATTTGTAAGCATTATTTTAACATAGGGTTGATTTATTAAAGCCCATGGAAGGCATGCACATTTATTTAAAGAGCGGAAAGCCAGGGAAATAACTATACACAAGAAATTGTCCCTGTCCCTGAGGGATTTGTTTTAGTGCGAAGACAGACATTCAAGGACAGGTACAAAGCCCTGAGGCTAGTGCCCTGAGGCACTAGCCTGGCCTGGCGAGGGGGCTGTCACAGGGAAGGTTCGTTAGAGGAAGTGACATCCACACTGGGACTTGAAGGGCCAGGAGGAGTTAAAGTTCAGCGACCTGTGACCTGCTAGAGTTGATTCCAGAAGATGCGGGGAGCCAATTAGGTGCTGCTCTTGGGAATTTGAAACCTGCGAGGGAGCTGTGAAGACTGTAGTGACAGTGTGCGAAGGCTAGAGGAAAGGAGAGGCTGGAGGAAGCCCGGATGGCCATGGCCCAGTCACAGTTACAAGCAAGCATGAGAAGCCCCCGAACAGAGGGAGGAGGTGGATCAAGTGCACAGAACAAAGCAGGGTGGTGGTGGCCCAGAGAGAGAGAGAGAGGGGGGGAGAGAGAGAGAGAGGGAGAGAGGGAGAGAGGGAGGGAGGGAGGGGGAGAGGGAGAGAGAGGGAGAGAGAGAGCGAGCACACTAGAGCTGCCTTGCTCCTGGATGGCTGCCCACTCCAGTTTCCAAGTTGCCTAGAGATCTATTATTTCCTATCCTTGGCTTCTGTGAGATTCCTCTATTCTCAAAGCAACCTCATCTTTACTTGAATTAATTTGAATAGGTCTTTGTGCTTTATGAACCAGATGATCTTGAACTTGATGGTAGGCCCACCAGAAATTCTACTGGTGTCTTCTTTGAAACAGCCCTGTGTTCTCTATTCCCAGGGGCTGCAGCAGTGGGCTCCAACGTTTTGGTGAGTCAGACCCCTGCAGTACCCTCATGGGAGAGCCGCACCTCTTGTCTGGACCTTCTCCCTTGCTCCCATGGTTCCAGAGACCCTTCTGGACCGTCCTGAAGGAACGAGTTCCTGAGAAGTACCACCCTCTATCTTATTAACTGAGAATTGCCCGTGGCTTCCTATTGGTAGGCCAGTGACTCATGGCTTCAGCCTTGTTCCAAATCAGTCCAAACTTTGTTTTGTATTTTTACTTAAACGAGCTTCCTTTCTTGCACACTCTCATTACTTGCTTCTAATGCTTTATAAGCACTGTGCCCTTGGTCTTGATGCCTTCTTAGTAGTTACTGGAATCTGCCATGACTCCACTTAAACTTGAGCTGGGATTGTCAGCCCTTCTCAAGGTGATGCTGTTGTAGCAATATTACCATTTGACCCTTACAAAGTCACCAGGAAATTAAATCTGAGTACTACGTTTAAATTTTGAATGTCAGTTGTTGAGGTCATTAAAGTAATAATCCCTCAACATAGAAAGCACTACTTTTTTTTCCCTTCTAAAAGTAGAATTGAGCAAAGAGGTAATAACGGTTATTGGCCACTACATGATGTATCATAATGACAGTGAGTGAGGAACAGATGGTTGGGTGGAGGTGATAGTAGCCAGTAGGAAGACAACCTTTAGTGAAGCTGATGGGAAACTCCCAGTGAGAACAAGATTCAGATAAAATCTCTTGGCTTGTAAGAAGGGGAAGCCCCTATCCAATGGAAGCTGTGATTTGATGAACCACATTAGGCAGATTCTAGAGCCTGAAGGTAATAAACAATTAGTACTAGAACCCATGTCTTCTGGCTCTTGAGTGACTCAAACTCCTGAGATAGCCAGGGAAACAACTTCTCTAACTCCACACATACCGTCTCCTTGGCTAGAAAGCCAAGAGTTAGACAGGGCCCTGGGGCTCATCTGGCCTAGTCCAGCATCCTGTCCTCACCCTAACACCCCTGAGTAGCCAGGTTCTTTTCCATAATCCCAAACTCAGGTTGCCAATCAAAGAATCGATGCTCTTCCTCCACAGCTTGAGTACCCTTGCCATACAGTCTCTTCTGGCATCACTGCCAATGTCCGGCAACTTGAGCCAGAAACGGGAGTCGCCTTTGACCATTTCCTTTCTTTTCCTGTATGTTAGCATCAGAGTCCAGGTCGTGTTTTGCTCTGTTTCTCTGAAGCAGTGTTTTTCCTCTCCCTTTCTTTGTGTTCCTACTGGGTAGTGCTGTCGAGACCTTCATTATTTTGTGCTCCAATAATAAGTTTCACACCAGATCGATCTTTCTGTCTCATGGATTTTGTCAGAGCTCTTCTGCTCAAAATCTTCTCCAGAGAAAACCACAAAAACAAGTTTTATTGTACCACCTGGAATTTAAGGCTCTGTGCAGCTTGCTACAAATGGCAACCTCTTCAACTTAATCTCATAATTATTGTTACTATGTAGTACACAGTCTGAACTCTATTTTTACTCAGAAAAGGTTACATTTGTTCGAAATAGAAAGGCTTTTTATTTATTTTTTAATTAAAAAATTTCAATTACAGTTGACATTCAGTATTATATTAGTTTCAGGTGTACAGCATGGTGGTTAGACATGGAAATAACTTATAAAGTGATCCCTTGATAAGTCTTGCACCCACCGTACACTGTGTGTAGTTGTTACAATGTTATCGATCGCACTCCCTGCACTTTACACCCAGGACTCTTTTGTAACTGCCAAGCTGTACTTCTTAATCCCTTCAATATGAACCCTTTTGAATTCAGTGTCTCCTGCGGGGCCTGACCCTGTCCCATTATCCCAGCTATCTAAATTCTGCCTAGAAAATGGATAGATTTTCTCATACTGCCCCCTTCTTCATTTATCTCTCATTTCTTGAACTCTATTGACACTTGGTGCTAGTAACACAAATATTCACCATGTAGTGTGAGTGTGTATGTGTGTGTGGGGGGGCGGGGGTTACTACCATTGGAGCATAAGCCTCAGCAGGTGAAGGGCAGGCTCTGCACATCACTTAAATAGAGTGAGAGCTCTGATTCTATATGAGAAAAGTGCTGACAGTAACATTCTTTGGTTGGTTCTAGAGAAGGTAATTGACAAGGAAATGAGACGTTAAGAATGTTCAAGAACAGAGTAGGTGACAGCTAGTGCTAGCTGAGACCTAGAGACACTTTGAAGCATCCGTGCTAACTTGGGAATGTTGGGGGCAAACATAGGGGGACAGCCTTGGCAGTCAGGTGAGATTGCTAACCCCTGGTCAGCAGAGCAGAAGGAGCCGGGGCCACACACCAGTCTTAAAGGTGTTTGCTATTGAGACTGGTATCCTTGGCAAAGTCAGACAGTGTTCTTCCCCAAGAAGGAGGCAATTGTATGAAACAGACAGACCTGCCGTGTCTTCCTAGAAGAAAAGGGGGGTTAAGGGAAAAAAATCAGAGAGATCCTTTAGCTTTGAGCAGTAACGTTCTGATACCAGACAAACAATTAATGTTCATGTGTGTTTTTAAAAATTTTTATTTTTACCTATCATAGGCATGTCCCCACGCTGAGGGGATATTTTGGACTCTTGTTATTTCTTTCCTGAACATGGTTCTCAAAGACAAAAGAACAGAGCTCTGATTATCATTTTGAACTTAATGCATTCTGAAAATTTTAAAAACTTTTCTTGGTTGAAATTGTAATTTGAACTTTAAAGGCCACACAATCTAACGAAAGGCCAGGGCACCACAGTCTCCATCTTCCCTTTCCTGCCCATATGTTCTTCTCATGGATCCCTTTACTTTTTCTCTGATTAACCCACTGAAATGCATGACTAAATTGTTTAAGCTCCATTGCTGGCTTTTTTTTCCCCCCGCTGTACATTCTATTTTCTTGGCAAGTTATTTTAGTGGATCTTCTCCCATTAGCAGAATTTATGGTAGAAAATTGCTTTTGCTTAAAAAAATAGACCCAGCAGGGCAGAAAGTTTAAGCTAATCACTTAGTTTCTGAAATTGTAGCAGAAATAAACAAGATGATTAGTTTGAAATGTAATCATAATCAATGAGTTAAAAAAAACAACCCTTGAGTTGCTGATGATAGCCAGCTCAAATAGACCCCCTAAAATGTAATTCGCTTTTGGAGTGATTCCAAATGGATTCTTTCTGCTTACATTTGCAAAATTTCCCTGTGCTGTGTCAATATTTCAAATAGTATTGAAAACATTTATCACCACTGATCTGACTTCAAATGCATTGAATGTGGGTGCTATGTTGACTTTTATGAGTGCTATATACATGGATTGAAAGGAGACACCAGTTGAGAGAAATGCATAGTCCTGATTCTTTCCTGTATACGATTCTTTGCAGCTCTCTTGTCCTTTTTTCCCTAATGTTTTTATTTTTAAAATTTATTTTTGTTTATGGATAATTTCAAACATACATGAAGGAAGAGAGAACAACATAGCAAACCTCAGAGTACCCAATACTCAACTTTAAGGATTATCAATTCACGGTCATCTTGCTTCATCTCTACTCCTACCTACTTTCTCCTTCCCCCGACACTGAATTATTGTGAGGCAAATTCCAGGCATTTGAGTGATTCCACATGTAAATATTTTTGCATGAGCTCTAAATTATGATTCCTTCTAAAATCACTTTAATATCATTACCACGTCTACAAACACTGAGACTATGGATTTCCTTCATTAAACATCCAACTCAAATTTTCTGTTTTGTGTCATATGGTTTTTATAGTATATTTATTAAAGGCAGGATCTAAACAAGGTACCAGATACCACATGCTGTATCTGGTCAATATGTCACTTAAATCCCTTTTAATTGTAGGCCCCCTTCCAAGCTCTTTTTTCTTTTTTTCTTGCAATACATTTATTGGAGAAATGGCATTTATTCCCATAAGTTTTCTCGTGCTGTGGATTTTGCTCATTGTGTTCCCAGGTTTCTGTTTACCATCTTGCTCTATGTCTCTTTCTTAGGAAATTCTTATCTGACCAAGGCAGGAGCCCATCCTTTGCTCTTATAGCGCTTTTTTCTTCCTAGCAATTAACTTTGTAACATATATTTTATATGACTTTATTAATTTATTCAATGTGTTTTAAAAAAAATCTATCTTCTTTTCGCATATCACTGAATAGTCAGCATCTAACTTTAGCAACTAGCCTGTAAAAATGTACCAAAAAAATAATCAGTAATATGTGCAACATAATGAATTTAATGATTGACTTAATGAATGCTATACTCTTACCTTACTAAATATTATTTAATAAAAATGAGGCAATAAGTTGTGTTTTAGTTATTTTTTATCTTATCCTACCTCCTGGCCTTCCACTTAGGGCTACTTTTAATGCCCACTGTCCTGTGGTGCTGCAGACCAGGGATGAACACTCCTCGGGGAGAGACTATGAAGGACACGTGAAATTCAGTCACCTTCTTTCTGGTGGTCTTGATGGCCTTGGCAGTCTGCATTGTTGAGCAGCCTCCAGGAAGATCTTTTCAAAATGGAAAAGAACTCTCTTTGTTTAAAAAATGATGTTTATACTCATGTACTAGTCGCTGCAGCCTACCATGACACAATCTCACAGACTGGGTGACTGAAACCACCGAAATTTATCTTCTCACACTTCTGGAGGCTGGAAGTCTCAGATCCACATGCCAGGGAGGGTGGTGTTTGGTAAGCCCCTCTCCTTGGCTTGTAGACATCCATGTTCTCACTGTGTCTTCAAATGGCCTTTCCTGTGTGTACCTGGAGAACTCTCTGGTGTCTCTTCTTCTTACAAGGACAGCAGTCCTATTGGATTAGAGCTCCATGCTTATGATCTTATTTAACTTTAATTCACATACAGTCACATTGGAGGTTAGGGCTTCAGCATACCAGGGAAAACAATTCTATCCATAAAAACTCAGTAATACGTTCACTGGGAATCTGGGTCTAAATTGAACCAATTTTCCTAACCATTAAACTTTTCTTCCTTTTTAATTCTTGCTGATGGGTGACTCGTTTTAAAAGGCTTTATCAGGGATCGAAAGATCATGACCACCTTACCTATAACATTGTTTTATCTGTGTCTGCCAGCTCTAGGGCCACTGGATCAAGAGTCTGGAATTAGCATATATGAATTATTTTTTTTCTGTGATTGTCTAATATTTAAATTAAACATTGGATTTAATATAATAGTTAAGTGACATAATTTTAAATACTAAAAACAAAGTTAAAACATGCAGAGTAAAAGTAGGGATAAAGTTAGACCGAAGATGTGGCCCTGAGCGGTGTGGCTCAGTGGGTGGGGCACCATCCCGCAAACCAGGATGGTCAAAGGTTGGACTCCCAGTCAGGACACACACACGCCTGGTTGTGGGCCAGGTCCCGGGTTGGGGGCCTGCAAGAGGCAACTGTTTGATGTTTCCGAGCACAATGGCATCCCTCTCCCCCTCTTGCTCCCCTCCTTCCCATCTCTCTAAAAATAAATAAATAAAATCTTTTTTAAAAAAGGAACTAAGATTTGAATACAAAACCTAGTGTATATTTCTGAAAATTTTTGTGAGGTACTTGAAATATACTTACTTAACAGGAACCCAGACATAAACATCTATGTAGATCAATTTATAAATGGGCCCTTTAAAATGATATAAAAATATCCTCTAACATACTCAGACATGCTGATTAGTTTTATGGCCCACAGCTCAATGCTCACCTTCTCAGTAATCCAGGCTCTGACCCTCTTACCTAAAGTGCAGTCATGCCCCTTCTCCTCAGCTCTTCCTTTCATTGCTTTATTTCCTCCACAATACCTATCATTTCCAGAAATATCATATACTTTGTTTATTCTGTTTGCTTGCCTCCTTCAACTTAGAATGTAAGCTCCACGCGTTCAGGGTTTATGTCTGTTTAGTTCCTTGCCGAACCTCTGGCCTCCAGAGCAGTGCTTGTGACATGTCAATCAGATTTCGATAGCCAGATCTTTTTTAATGTAAGCTAAATATAACTTATAAAGCAATGCATCCGAATTATCTGGAGGGCTTGTTACAGCACAGATTGTTGAACTCTGTCCCCCAAATTTTGGATTCTATAGATCTGGAATGTGGCCTGAGAACTTGCATTTCTAATGAGTTCCCAGATCATGCTGATGCTGGTGGTAGAGAGAGAAAAAAAAAAAAACACCCTTTGGAAAACACTGATTTAAAGAAACCAAAACTCAATAGCATCATGAAATGTTGGGGATGGATATGAATTAGTAGCATCTGACCTTAGCTCATGGCTTAGTACATCTGCTATATTGTAATTAACCTGTGGGAGCAAATGTAGCAGAGCACAGGGTTTGTAAGGCAGTAAGTGGTTTTCTTGACTCCCTCTCAACCAATTAAGGAGAGTGCTGAGTCCCCACAGGCTGCCATCATTCAGGTGTGTTAAATACGGACTTTCATGATGGCAGTAGATTCACATAAGGCAAGGGCTGGTTCTCCCCAGAGCTCTGCTGTTAATGTAATGAATGAATGGAAATTTCCCCTTTGGAAGGCTGTTAAGGCTTTTCTTTTGGTAGAATCTTTAAAAAGTTTTCTAATGCAATGTGAAAAAAATAGCATTCCAGTTGTTGAGATAGTAATTTAGTCTTTCTAAGGTGGCTTTCATCCTGAAAATGCTTTGCAAACATTAACTAATGCCTTAGGCAATCCTTGGAAGCAATTTACACTCTCTACATTTTGCTCTTTTAGAGGCTGGAGACAGGTGTGGATTCTGTCGCTTGTGTCTGTGGTCTGACCTCTCTCCTTTTTGGTCTGATTATGCACTGCAAGGGAGATGGAAATCAGGTCTTAAAGTCAGATTCTCCTGCTGTTTAGTAAACTCCTGAGGCAGGATGTTTCCTGCCTCAATTGATATCTGATCATCTTAGTTTTTATTTGCAATGATTAGTTTTTAAGGCATGATCTTAAGAACTCTGACTCTGTTTATCATCCAGTAGGAGGTGAACTTAACAGGGAAACAAAGGTCTTGCTTTTGTGGACATTCTTCTGTGTTAAAAAGAACAATAAGTGAGATGTACATGCAAAATTTTCAGCAAAATAAATACAACTATGTTGCCCTAGAAATATTTTCGGTAACATGCTCACTGTATTCAGTAATATTGGGTTAAATTTATCTTATAACCCCTACATTATTAAACTTTGGGACGGTGGGAAATCTATCACCGGAAAGAATATCTTATTGGATGAGAAAGGACACACAGAATCCAGAGGCTCAGGCAAAGCATTTCATCCGTAAGTATGCCCAATCCACCTTGAGCAGTAAGGGAGGGCGGCTGCTCTTCCTGGTCTTTCCTCTTTCTTCTTTCACTTAGTATTTTTTTGAGTGCCTGGTATAGTCTAAGTACTTGTCTAGTTTCTGGGTTTAGAGCAACGGACAAAACAAAGGTTCTGTCCTTGTGGACTTAGATAATTGCAGAAGGGAATAATTCATAAATAAAGCTGTATGTGTTTATCAGAGTTAAGCATCAATAAACTCTGTGTAGACATCAAGACAGAGCTCTCAAGTAAGGTGACGTGTGGCAGAAATCCAGAAGGAAGTGTGAAAGTGAGCCACTTGGATATTTGAGAGAAGGACATTCCAGGCCGAGGGAGATCAGGAGCCAGTGTCCGGAGGTAGGAGCATGGCTGGCATACTCGGGAGCAACAGGGAGCGAATGGGCCTCAGTGGAGTGAGTCAGAGTGGAGTAGTCCTAAAGGAAGTCAGAGGGACACGCCAGTGTGCGGGGAGATGCAGGTAAGCCCCTTCATTGTTTAATCTTTCCATGAACTATTTGGAAGGTTTGCATAAGTAGAGGATCCAAAGAGTAGATATTTAAATTTTATAAGACATTTTCTGGAATTAAGTAAAAGAACTAAAATATCTACCCTGGCTGGTGTGGCTCAGTTGATGAGTGTCAGCCTGGGAACCAAAGTGTTACTGGTTCAATTCCCAGTCAGGGCACATGCCTGGGTTGCAGGGCAGATTCCCAGTAGGGGGCACTTGAGAGGCAACCACACATTGATGTTTCTCTCCCTCTCTTTCTCCCACCCTTCTCTTCTGTCTAAAAATAAAGAAATAAAATGTTTAAAAATAATAATTGAAAAAAGAACTAAGATATGTCAGATTTTCTCTAGAACAGTGATTTTCAACTGGTATGCTGCAAGAATTTTTAAAACATGCAGTACCTGACTATTTAGTCAGGGGCACTGGCCTCTTTTCCCTTAGGCTGTCAAATAAACAATGACAACAGCCAACACTACAAGAGCTGTCCACTGTGAATGAGTCAAAATTATACCTATTGTTTGTTAGATTTGCAAAAATATATACTTTTCGATGTGCCACAGAATTTTAGAAATTAGTTTATGAATGCCATGAGATGAAAAAGGTTGAAAACCGCTGTTCTGGAATAATTGCAGATTGAATATGGGGATTGTTTAGACTTGTGTTATTTTCTTCATAGCACTAGAAATTTAAGAGCTCCAGGGTAGCTTCTTATTTATCACAAAAGAGCTCAGGTTGCATCTCTAAGGACTGTGACCCTGAAGAGGAATCATCATGAAAATTTGTGTTTAGGACTTGGAGCATTCTGTGTCTTTTCATGATATCTTTCTTCTACTTCCATCGTACAAGCACTATGACTGAAATAGGGCATATAGTACATCATGCAAACAATGATTAAAGAATTTAGCGCTGGACTGAGCAATACATTTTAAAATAAACTGATTTGCTGTTGGCCATTTTGATTGGAATAATCACCCCGTTGTAATGTATGTATAGTAGAGATAAAGGGAATTAAAATTATGAAGGCTGATTATTCCATTTTCTTCTATGAATAGTTAATGTTGGACCCCAGGAGGACCATAGACTGAAAATGCAATCAGGTTTCCTTTATGACCCTTGCAGATTCAAGCTGAACTAAGCATGCTGGTTTGCAATAAATAGTGACATAAATCAGGAAAATAGCCAGTCTAATTTTGATTGGCAGAATTTAATGTCATTGGATCTATTTTTTATAGTTCTCTATTTCTTAGGTCTCCTAATGTGGCTTCCCTGTATAACAAGAAGAAACATCATTAAATTTTAATTATGAGTAATTTATTTGGTATTGGTTTTTTCATTACATTCTCACAGGGTGTCTTGAGCTGTGAGGTTATTTTTATGTATTTTACAATTGTAGGGTCTACTTGTAAATGGAGAAACTTGGGTAGGCTTGGAGGCATGAGAAAAGATGTGACTTGCCTTCTAATAATCAAAACAATGATATATCCTTTTCTCATGGTCTGGGACAGTGGAGCCCCCTTTGGAAAGGTGATCTGAAGTCTTTTTTTCCTAGTAGAGGTGACCGCTGTCCTCATCCATCCATCCATCCATCCATCCATATTCTCTCCGGTCCTTCCCCTTATAACCAAAACAAATCATAGGCTATGGCTCTGGGACCAGGAAACAGGCCAAATTTTTAGGTCCATGTTGGGATGAACCTGCAGCCTGACCAATGGAGGTTATCATCAGTGACAACCTGATGGAAATAGGTGGGAGTGGGGCTCATGCTCATACATATCCTCTAGGGAGGTGGCTGTATTTGTCTCAGGAATCTCTCCTTTGTAGCTGTTTTCAGCCTTACTCTTGATTAATTTCTGTGCTCATCCATAGTACATCCTTCCAACAGTTTCCTCACCAAAAGAGCGGACATCTGACAGACACACAGAAACTGTCAAACATCTCTCTCACCACACATGTGCATGGACACACATGTGTGCTGAGACAGTTTCTGAAATGGTTGATCCCTTTTACATTTCCGCAGCAAAGTATAGGAATCCCAGTTTCCTAATCCACTCATGTGCTTATCGGTCATTTTCATTTCAGCCAACCTAACAGGTATGAAGTGGTATCTCTTTGTGATTTTGATTTTAATTGCCATTATGATTTAGGATGTTGAGCAGGTTGATGACCACGTTTATTTGCAACTCATCCTTGCCCATGACACACTACCAAAAATCTTGGTTTGTTCAGTCTTTATTTTTATACTATCAAAATACTGACTACCTTCTAATATGATACATAACTAACTTATCTATTGCTTATTATCTGTTTCCTTAACCATCTCCTTTACAAACTAGAATGTTGGCATGGAATTTTTTTCATGTTTTGCTTGTCGATGTAGCCCAGAGAATCTAGAATAACCTGGCATTTATTTGATATTGGATGATATTGGTTAGAAGAATGAGTAATTATTAGTCCTTTAGTATTAGGGGCAACATTGTTGAGAGTGGGAGAGTTTTCAAGAAGACTCACATGAAAGAAGTGAAGGGGGAGGGTTCTGCCTATTATTTCCCTCCATCATCCATCCTTGTTCTTTCTGTGTCTCATAGGCAGAGGCCAGCTATGTGAGTAGCATGACTAGTTGCAATCAGCAGCTACATACATAGTTGTGTATACTGAACCATATGGGGATCCACACTTGAAAAACTTGATGGAAGTGCAAAATTACTATAAATATGGCAATGTAATCAAGTAAAGCAGAATAGCTTTTATGGGAGATATATATGCAGGGCAATGCTTTTGCAAGAAAAAAGCAGTGAAGTATAAGACAAAATGCTAGATATTATGCTGAGTGTGGCAAATAAAGATAGAGAGTAAGACCTAATAGCTGCCTTGAGAAGACTGCCTTGTCCTAGTTTCATTCCATTCACTCTAGTACGAATATGATCTATACATGTTCTCCAATAACTTTACATTCTTTTGCAGAGCATTCAGGATCCTTCACAATTTAGAGCAATTATATTTATGGTCTTTCTAACTTAACAAGGTAATAGGAAAAGAGGATAATTTCAAGTGGAGCCATAAAGAGGGTTAACCTTTATGGAAGATGAATATTTAAGAAATGTTTATTCATTGTACTTGTTCCTGTTGTGACAAAGAAGGTAAACGGATGTCCTAATAAAGGTCTATAAATAAATTATGATTTCTGAACTAGAAAATGGTGACCAGTTGGTCTTTTCCACTGAGAACACAGCAGCAGGACATTTTTAAAATGTGGCAATAAGGATTTGTCTCAGATACTGGAAGATTTTCTGTTTGCCAGACACAGAGATGACTTCTTGAGAGAAGTTATAAAATCTACTAATGTGGAAACTTTTCTCTTTAACCTCATTCTGTCTGGAAGAGTTTATGTCAACATTTTTTCAAAGTATGCCTAGCATTTTATGGACCATTAAAGGAAGTTGCTCAAAGCAAAGATTCTGTTGTCAGATGCATTTCAGTAACACTAGGTTTAACAATGTTAAACAGACTTCTTCACTGAGAGGGCTTCACAAATCCTTGTTCTGTGCTCTGTTTCGGGTGGAGGTGGGGGCGTGTTTCGTATGGCACACTTCTAAAAGTTATTCAATCATATAGCTCATTTTTAGAGTCCTTTGTAAGTACTCTGATTTACTTTGAAGGTGGCTGATGAATTAAGTGGACTTTTGTTCAATGTTGAAAATTTTTCTTGCTTTGAAATTTCTACTTTTAAAAACAACAACAAATATCTCCACAGAGCTATCATTTTTAAGAAACCACCTAGTTTTTTTTTTTTTTTAAGCAAATATTATTGGCATGTCCTGCTAGGAGTTAACCAGCCTCCATGGGGTGTTGGGGAAATATTTTCTTTCTTTCCTTTTACTTTTTGTGGGGTGGGAGTG
Source organism: Glossophaga mutica (assembly GCA_039655065.1). Taxonomy (NCBI): domain Eukaryota; kingdom Metazoa; phylum Chordata; class Mammalia; order Chiroptera; family Phyllostomidae; genus Glossophaga; species Glossophaga mutica. The sequence continues at coordinate 38,546,429 of CM077304.1, read as the reverse complement.
GGGAGGGCATTGAAGTTGTATAGTTTTGAAGCAGGTAGTGATACATAGTTCACTTTAGTTCACTTGGCTTTGGTTACGTATTGGACTTGAACAAGTGAAGAACACATGAGTGCCATTTTAAAAAAAAGTTATAGAACAAACAACTGGCTTTAGATGTTTAATATGGAAAAATACTCCTGTGCCCATCTTTTAATGTAACTATAAACCTGGGAGCAAAGATATATTCTGCTTTTCTACTTAAAAAATAAAAATAAAAATAACACCTATATACAGATTCCTTGGGAATAATTTTACAGTTTTAGCCATTTTCCAGTGAGCCACAGTGAAGTGACAGCAATGAGTGTTAAGGACCAGAAACAGATTTGTGGAATCTTAGTCCTCATTCTGGTTCCCAAACACATTAGTTTTGATAATAACAGTGGAGGCAGAGCCTATAATTATAAACATGCACATTAACTTTGTTACTATGATGAGTGAAACTCTGAAGGCTTCTAATAAAATAAGAGGTAAGTACAAGGCCATTTATGAGATGGTATAATTTGGGGATGATAATTCCACCTAGAGTAGCACTACATTACATGACAGTTTATCCATGGAAAGTGAAAGTGTCACCTTATATAACTCTTCAATATTTATTTTTACAGTGGGAAGTTCTCAAGTGAATCTTTCAGGAGTTACATAAATATAAATGGAAAAATATATAGGGAGAAGTTACCTCTGCATCTGCTTAACTGTTCATTTGAAATGAGGCAAAGAATAAAAATAAAAGAGAAACAAAAAGAAATAGAAGAGACAGTGAGGGAAGGGATCCACAGAACAAGGTGATGTATTGTCTAGGTGGTAATTTACTTTAACGTTGTGTTGAATGTGTGTGAGGCTAAGTGACCTTTCATGCATACTCTAGAGGTGGTTGGTCAGTCCCTATAGGAAGTACCCAGATCAGTGGTCTTCACTCTTGAGAATGTATGTTAGTGAGGGTTCTTCCATACGCAGAGCGTGGGGCAAAAGTAAGTCACAGTTGTGAGTATGCAAAACAGAGTTTATTCTTGTATTACTATTTATTAATTATTGTATTATTTTATACACAGACAACTATAAACCTACTTTTTCCCACCCTGCATATATATGAGAGAAAAAGGTTTATTTTTAGGAGCTGGCTTGTGCGATCATGGAGGCTGGCAGATAGAGCAGACCAGGAATTCAAACAGGCAGGCCTTCTGTCTTGGCGTCTTGAGGAAGAATTACTTCTTTCTCAGAAAACCTCAGTCTTTGTTCCTAAGGCCTTTGACTGATTTGATGAGGTCCACCTACAATATGGAGGATAATCTCCTTTACTTAAGGTCTACTGATTGTAAATGTTAACCATATCTACAAATACAACTTTATAGCATTATCCAGACTGGTGTTTGACCAAACCACTGGCACCATAGCCTAGCCAAGTCAACACACAAAACTACCCACTACAGATATCTATACAAGCACTTCCAATTTTGCCATTGAAGTCCATACCAGAGGTCTGTTCTTCAGCATGAGAGTTGTTAGAAAATAATCTTATGTTGGTGCAATAAGTAGTGGTCAAACTAAGTAGTTGGCCAAAAAGAGTGTACAGGCACTGCTGTTCTCAAGAGAAAAAGGTCAAACTCTGGAAGCCCAGCAGCCTTGTGGGGTGAGACCTGAACTAGCTGTGGTTATGTGTCCCTGCAGAAAAGTCTCTGTTTGCTCTGCTGGCTAGCAGGTGAGCTGGTCCTGTCTCAGAGTACTGGTCAACCTCCTCAGAGTGACCCTATCTTTCAAAGTTCTCACTAGACAGTTGCAGGACAGAGGGGAAATTCCCAAGCTCCCATGGGCAGGTGGTGCAGACTCTTTGTATCCACTTGTTCATGAATCTTTGCACCCCAGCAGAATTTTGCCTAAGACTTGCTTTCATTTTTACATCCCACCTGGCTCTTATTGCTGGAGGCATTTACAAAGGCTTTGGTCATTTTTAGATGGCCACGCCTAGTTCAGAACAAGAGAACTTTGGAGTTCAGTATCAAAAAGCAATCGTTGGGAGGAACACTGGGGTTTCCTCTCCATTCCAGTTGACTGCAGTCATTTTTTGATACGAATGGCTTTGGTTAGTGAGTCTAGTTTTCTGCCTCCTTCAGGTTTAGGTCCTCATTTTGAAAATGTCTTAGGAAAATGTCATAGGAATAATCAAATGCCAAGAGTTGGAGAAATAATCTTACTTATTTTTCCTGTTTGAAGCTTAAAATTCTTAAAGGGATTTTTCAGGGAAGAAATATCCTTAAGTAGTATTTAATATGTTGGCTTTTCACATATATTTAACGTAATTTTAAGCATCATAGGAGTCATGCAAAGCTCCCTCTCTTTTATATACACTTCAGAATGTGGGTTGATGCCATTTGATGGAAAGCAGTCATTTTAAGAATGCATTTTCCATACCATGAAACAGGGAAAAATAGGTGAATGAATGCCTAAAGTCAGAAAAATACAGATATTTGAACAATTATAAAAAACAGGACCTATACTACATTTTATTACCCCCTTAACATCCCCTTTAAGTTATGGAATGTAGGTATTTGAATGTACACTTAAAAGTGGAAAAAGGGAACTAACTATCCAATCAGGTGAGTTTTCTCTAAAAATTGCATATTAACCACCTCTTTAGAAGCTAAACAATCCATCAGGCTTTATTACCATGAGCTTGGGAGTAGGAAAGTGGATGTTTTCCAAAGAGACATACTATATTTTGATATAGAAGATATTTTGCTTTTGAATGAATACATTGATTGATAAAAGGAGTCAACTGCACTATTAATAGTAGCTCCCCTGAAAGCTCTATTATATAAATAAATCTCACACAATGTTTTTTAGTTGCTAAGACAGATACTTACTAGATTTATCATGCCTTTCAAATAATGTGGCCTTAAAGTGAGCCACAGATTTCTTTACAAGTTTGTTTGATAAAGCATGGTGAGTTCATGTCTACATTTAAGAAATATTGCTCTAAAGTATTTGGATCTTTGCTAAGTGAGTGAAACCATGAAATTTTTGGCCCTTTCTTTCTTCTCTGTCCTTTTTCTCTGTCAACATTTAGTGACAGATGAATGAAAAATATTCCTTGAGTAAGGATGACTCAGAAGATTTCAGAAGATAAATGTGTTCTCAAACCAGTACTGAGCAGCGGTAGAAGCTCCTCGTCCAGGTGTATGTTGCCATAGGAACAAAACTATTAATGCGTGCATCTAATTTACACAGATGTGTGTTAGCTACCTTCTCATTTTCTCTACCTCTGTTTTCTCCACTTCATCAAAGCAACTTCACTGATGACTCCATTTGTATGTTTAAGTGTTCAGAACCTAGGGTTCTATGGCCCAGACCTTACTTGAGCCACATTCATCTCTGGCCAGAACTGAAGTGTGGTGAATTGATGATGTGCCAGGCTTCGGTCTGCAGACAACTCTTGAATTGTTGTATGTTCTTCTCTTCTGTCTCAGATCTTAGTTATTGTGGGTTTCCCTGTATAGTGCTCATCTCCAAGCCCTAGCTTCCCTGAAGCCACTTGGGTCTGATGGGGGTTCTGGTACTTCACCCAATCTCTTGCTTTACCCTTAGTTTACTCAACTGGCTTTGGTTCTGCCATATAAACATAGCTCCCTCACAGCAATATCACTGCTTAGATTTTCCAGCTCCACCCATCTGAGTGAATACCTAGCATTGAATGTCCTGATAGTGGAATGTCCTTCAGTTCCACTGAAAACCCAGCCATTTTCATATAGGTGTTTGTAACTGAATGGATACCCCTCTCCCCTATTACTGCCTTGTCTTAGCTCACCCTGCCCATCCATAGCCACTTCCTGTTGCCATCCTGTCTATGATGGTTGATTTTATGTGTCAGTTTGGAGGGTTTGGGGAGATGACATTAATATTTAAATTGGTGAACTTTGAGTAAAATAGATTGGTCCTCCATAATGTGGGTGGGCCTCATCTAATCAGTTGAAAGCCTGAATAGAACAAAAAGACTGACCTCCCCAGGGAATTCATCAGTAGACTACCTTCCACTTTCACCTGCACCATTAGCTCTCCTAGATCTCTACCTGGTGCTCTTCAGACAGGGACTGAACCTTTGGCTATCACGGGTTTCGAACCTGGCAGCCAACACTACAGATTTGCATTTGCCAGACTCTATAGCTCCATGAGCCAATTCCTTACAATAAGTCTATTTCTGCACATATACACATCCTATTGTTTTTGTTTATCTGGAAGACTCTGACTAATACATGGCCTTCTGTTGTAGTCCCTTAAAGTACAACACTATATAGATGTATGTGTTTGCATTTACCTCTTTATATATACATGTGTATACTGTAGGGAACATGAGGCTTCATATTGATTTTGGATCAGAGCTCTAACAGACAATTTTATTTTCTGTGATCATGGGAAAGAGTTGGCCAAAAAGCTATCAAAGAATAGTCCTCAGGCCTTTTCTACCTGGAATGCTCTTCCATCAGAGAGTTTTATGGTTGTTCCTGCATTTTGATTTAGGTATATATTCAAATGCCCTTCTTGAAGAAGCCTTTCCAAACCACCATCTAAAATAACACCCTCCATCCCTCTGTGTAACCTTATTTTGAATGGTATTTCTTCATACCACTTCTAACCGCCTAACATGTTAGTATGTGGACACTAATTTGCTTGTTGTCTAGCTTTCCACAAGCATTTAAAGTTCATGGATGTTGCTTTATTTACTGCTGTATCCCAGGTGCCAAGACGGGGACTTGCACAGATTAGATGTTTGAGCAGTATTTGTTGAATAAATGAATCAATGAGTGAATGTTCTATATAACAGAATAATTAACACAAGACTTGTGCATTTATGTACCATTTAACTTGAGCAAAGGCAGAATCCTATAGCAAATGTCATATTACTTTAGTGGAAAATATTATTTCCTGTAGCTAATATGTTATAAGGTTGAGAGGTCATGATAAGATTGCATTACTGGAAAGTTAATAGAAATTTTTATGAAGTAAAGAATTGTGTATTAAAGAGAAACATTATGTTTATGATGACAAGGAAGAGAGAATGTTGGGAGTTAGAGTTTAAGAACTTTGTCCCCTCTGGCTGATTCCCAACTGTGCTGTTTGTTCCTTGGCCCTCTGTGCTCCCTGGAATGTGGATGGTCCCTGTGGATTCTCCAGCCTTCTCTGGATTTTCTTACTGAGAAGGATGATTTCCACAGAGCATTTGAATGCTTAGGTGAAAATAAACAGGAAGAGGAGGGTATTAGTGTATACTTTTTTATTCCTAAGGTAAAATATTGTGGCTAGTGCACATCCCATGTCTCTTCTTTCAAATGCTGGGTGCTAGCATAGACAGGTGGTCTATGTAAAATAATGGGATGGACTAATCGGTAAGGATCTTTATATTCTGGGATTGCATCTCTCTATGTTATAAAATAGCCATGTCTGCATTCACCTGGCCAAGTGAAGCAGGGATGCCCTATGTGAGAGACCTGTAGCGTGGAGATGTTTCTCAAACGCCATGGCACATGGCGGTCTTACCTGGCAGCCTCAGATCACTGCATCTCATCTGCTGTCGGAGTGCATTTCAGCTGAATAACAGCCAAGCAGTGGACAGGCGAGAATTGCTTCCCATATTTGAGAATGGCTTTGGGGTCCAAAGCCAGATGAGCTGTGGGAAGAGAACAGGCTTTGGAGTCAGCCAAGTGTCAGATTGAAATCCGGCTTGCCTCTCGCTGTTTGGATGAACTTAGCGAAGTTATTAAATCTCTTTGAGCTACAATTTCTTTTCTTTAACATAGGAATAATTGTACTTACCTGGTAGGGTTACCATGAGGTCTCATTTGGCACATATTAAAAACACCTGACAGATGATAATGTTTCTCCTACTCTCCACCATTTGCAGTTTATTAGTGGTTTTGTTTCTATTTACTTATTTATTTTTCCTGTGGCATGTCTACCTCTTGTAGCACACACAGAATTTGTGATTTGGAAAGGATCTTGTACAGGTCATCTAGGCCAACCACATACACACATACACACAGTTTTCTACTTCCTTTCCCATTTCTGGTCCTAACCATAGATTATAAAGCAAGTTTATGCTATTGGACGCTCCCCAGGTCTCCATAAAACCCTATAATGGTTTCTTTCCAATTGTAAAAATATTTATTAATGCTGTAATTCTTTAAAATCCACCTCCTTTCTAACAATCCTTTAACTCAAACTATAAATGGATTTCCTGTGTTACACCCTGTCCTCCCATCTTGACCCTTCTACAGAAGTAATTTTTAAAAGGGCTTTGACATATTTCCCATTTAACATTTGAAAACATATAAGCAGAATGTATCTCATATTTCCAGATTAAACTTTGAATCTGTTCATTCATATTTCTTATAAAAAAAAAATCTTAGAGCTGGAGTATCCTATTCCATTTAACCCAGAAAGGTATTTTTTTTTGTGTTTGTGAAAAAAAGAATTATGTTTTTAGTTGAAATATAATTCACACACAATGAAATGCACGGATCATAATTTCAAGGAAATGAGAAGTTTTAAACTCATGACCTAGTTTGTGAGGAGTTTAAGACTACTGATTAAAAACAAAACCAAACCGAAAGGGCGACAAAGAAGATCACATTCAGAATTCACAAGCCAGAAATGTAAAATCTCATTGTATGAACCTTGAATTTTCTTTTCTAAAAAATACTTTACTTATTTTTAGAGAGGGAGGGAGAAGAAGGCAGGTAGAAAGAGAGGGAGAGAAACATCAACGTGTGGTTGCCTCTGCATGCCCTCTCCTGGGGACCTGGCCCACAACCCAGGCATGGACCCTGACTGGGAACTGAATGGGCAACCCTTTGGTTTGAAGGCCTGAGCTCAATCCATTGAGCTACATTGAGCTACACCAGCCAGGGCTGAATTTTCTTTTTTAAAACATATAGATACTTTATTTTATTATTATTATTTTACTTTATTTTTATTGTTGATACTATTACAAATGGGCCCATTCCCTGCCCACCCCCACCATTTGCCCGCCTCCACCCAGGCCTCGCCCCCCTTCCCTCTGGCCATCACCATGCTGTTGTCTCTGTGTCTGTGGGTCGTGCATATATGGTCTTTGGCTAATCTCTTCACCTTCTTTCATCCAGCCCTCCCTCCCTCTCCCCTCTGAGACCTGTCAGTCTTGAACATTGAATTTTCCTCTGCTTTCAGCTCCCTAATCATTATTGTGGGTGGCAGTGCCCTTTGAAGAAGAAATTTGGCCTTTGAAAAGGCCAAATTGTAAAATCTGTAAAATTGTAAAGGCTAATTATAATCCTAATTCGATTCATCACTGGTCATATTAACAAGTATAAGGATTTTCTTGGAATCAAATGTCTGTGATGTTTTAAATAAATCTCTGATTTACTCCATCAGAAACTCCTGGTTTCATATTCTATAGTTAACAGCAAAGGCATTGGGCTACTGACAATTCTTAAAGCAAATGACAGCTCCTGAATTTTGTCATTGTCAGACCTGTATAGTCTTCACATCCTCTGGCTTAACCTTTGTGTTTCAAATTATTTGTAAGAGACCCGAAGGTCTAAGATATACACACCCATTTGAATGGAGCTAATAATACCTCTACCACATCACTATGCGGATGAAAGGAGCATTCGTTTACACGTGGCACAAATTTAGATTACCATGCTGCACGATTCATACAGAGGAGGCGTTTAACTACTGAATACCTCCCTGATGCCCAGTTCTGCCCCCCACATCTCACGTAACTGGGATCCTGATCGTACTTCTCAGGAAAGTCAAAGAAGAATTGTGCAATCTGATGATATATGGTGAGTTCTGGTTGATTTAAAACACTTAGCTTTCTCTGTTTAAAAATTCTTTACTAATGAAAACAATAAATGTCTCTGAAACATATTGCTTCGCCCAAGCAAGAAAACTGTTATGGTCGTGAGAGAAAAAACAGTACCAAGAGCAATGAATACAATTTTGAAAGTTCAGATGGCAGATATGGTGTCCTACTGAAAACGGTCTCCTTCTGGTGTCAGTGCTGTTGACCATTCTGAGACACCCTTGTATGCTCAATACTTGAGAACTGCCCCCTCACCTTCCTGTCACCTGTACTGTTGGTCAGCAGTTATCAGAGACAGATAACCTTAGTGGGAGGTCCCATAGAGCCACAAGAGTGCCTGGAAACCCCAGTGATAAAGGTGCAGGCCTCTTCACACATTTTTCTTAACACGTCACATTTTTACTGAGTACCCATTTGGTGTGTGCCTGGTCCAGAGATGGCAAATTCAAACATATTGTGTGAATCCCTGAGGAATCTGTAGTGTGATGGAGAAATGGGCACACAAACAGATACAAAACAATGAGTTAAGGGCAATTGTAGAAGTTTATACAGGGTGTTGGAAGTACCCGGGAGAGGGGCAGCTAATCTGGGTGAGAGGGAAGGAGGCTCGTGGAGTAATGAAGAAATGTTTCTTGGGGAAGAGACATTGAGCCTTAAAGAATGACTAGGAGATCTGAAATGCCCATGATCTTTTTACTCAGATTCACCAACTGTCTTGCTATGGCATAAAGACACAAGCACATGCCTAGAAATGAGTGTGCATTTAGATCTGTATCTCCCGTTTCACTCTCTCTACTGTAATTGAGAGCACAGAGGAAAGAAGCCATATTTCCACACCAGGAAAAGAGGCAGAAAGGAGAGGAAACCCCAAAGGAAAAGGCTGGGATTCCTAATTGCAGCCTGGGTTGTTTGCTCACGCCTGTTGAACGGCCCCTTTCTGGGTCGGCTGTGTCTAATACTTGCCAGTGGGAAAGATTATGAATTTTCAGAGTATGTGGACTTTGATGTGAATGCAGCAGGAAGTCTAAGTAAACAGAGATGCAGCTGTGTCAGTTGTCAGATTGGCAAGTGTCTTAATCCTGGGCTGAAAGGGGAAGCTGGACTGTCATCAGCTTCCCTGAAGACTGATAAATTGGATGCAGACAGCTAGGGCCAAGGCCTGCCAGACAGATCTTTAGGGCTGAAATATAACTTCTATATGTAGAACTCTGAGAAACATGCATATGCCCCAAATGCATCATGATCCTGCTTAGAGTTAAGACTTATTATATTAGAAATGATAATGATAATTAATATCATGAGGCCCATTTTCTGCCTCCGAGGGAAGACAGCAGCCTGCAGTGGATGAAGTCTGCGTTTAATGGGCAGGGGGGCCTCTTCTGTCATGCATACTCACCCCGAACTGCTGGCCACGGTGTGTGTCTGCAGGGAGTGTGTGCCTTTAGATGAGCGTGTCTCCCTCTGTAAGCATACATGGGTGTGTGCATCTGTCTGTGTGCCTGTGTGTGCTTGTATGACTGTCCATGTTTGTCTTGTCCATGTATGTGGGGTGTATGTTCATGTACCTGTGTGGGCATGTGCATGTATCCACGTCTCTGTCTTCATGTACATGTGTGGGAGGGTGTATCTCTGTGTGTGTCTATTTCTGTTATGTCTGTGTATACATGTGGAGGATTGTGCGAATGTACTTCTGTATATGTCTTTGTGTACCTGTGTGGACATGTGCGTGTGTCTGTGTGCCTGTCTGACTGTGTGTGTATCTGTGTTCCCCTGTTGTGCTTCCAGGTTACACTTAAGTCGGGGCTGGATTTCCGCTGCGGTAACTGATCGCCCTGAGCCAGGCCACTGCTGTTTCGCAGCCGCTTAGCCAGAAGTGCTGCTGTGCCAGTGTCACCTAAGCAGCAATCTGGGCTTCTACTCGGTCACCTCAGAGACTCTAACAGGAGTGTTGAGATAAGATATTTGCTTTCTTGCAGCTCAGAAAGACCTGTCCAAGCCAGAGAATGAAGTTCAAGTTCAGTAATGTCTGTTGCAGGAAATGTGTTGATGTCCCACGATGTTTTTTTCTTAAAGGTTTGTCACGAGGTAGGGTAGGTCTGCAATTACTACATTTTTTACATATATGGGACAGATTAAAGTATAGAAAAGTCCAAGGTCACATAGTTAATCAGAGGCAGAAATACAGTGTGTCACCGGTGGTTGTGTCATTAGCTATTTTAATCCTCATGTCTCTTCCATTTCTTGTGCAGTTAGGAATGTGTACCTTTCCATTGGCCTATTTTCCCAGAAATGAACACACTGTTTCTTGGAAAATGCCACAAATGCCTTCTTTCTGGTTTCTTGCATTGTATTTGAGTTTCATCTGAATTTATTTGGCTTAACTATGCTATAATTTCTTTAGACAGATTTGTCAAATAAACTATAAAAATGTTTAGCCAATTTTTGGTCCCCAGTTTCAAAACTGGGCTCCTCTCCCAGTCTTTTCTGTCCTTGGAAACCAGACATATCTCAGTGACACATTTTTGCCCAATTTTCCAACTTTCTACTTGGCAGATAGATACATATGCAATTTAAAGAAATATCATCTTAAATTTGGGGAGGGAAACTAATGTTATGAACAGTAGAATTTGAAGTTAAAGAGACATCGGTGAATGCTATTGTTGTTGCTGCTGTTGTTTTAACCCTATAGAGTGTGGGTATTTTGTCAAGGTGTTTACTTGAATACTTTAAAAATAAAAGCACAAGCCCACTCCTTGCCTTTTCAGCTCAGTGCCCTGGAAAAAGGAGAGAGGCTGCCTCCCCAGCTCACAACTCACGTGGCGGGAACTCCCTCTTCCTCACTCCATGATGACCTCATGTCTTGGGGGTCACATAATTCAGATAGCATGCACTTCCAGAGCTGGACAGTCTTTGCAGTCACAACCACACTGAGCCCTGAGCCTCATCAGACACCTAAAAACAAGAAGAGCCAGGACTTGGTTCCCAGCCTGCTGGCTTCTGATCTAGGCATTTTTCCTCCTGTGCATGTGGGACTCTTCAGTAGCTTCCCACTGGCTACCAGGCGAGGGTCAACTTCACAAAAGAACATGTGAGACCCACACTTTCCCCTTCCTGCCCCCGTGTCTAGACTGATTTCCTGCCATTCCTCCCTTGCCACTTTATAGTCAAGAAATAAGGGACTTCCGGCCAAGATGGAGGCATAGGCGGACACACTGTGCCTCCTCTCACAACCAAAATTAAGGACAACAAATATTTAGAAACAAGAAAACAACCAGAACTTATAGAAAATTGAACTGTACGGAAGTCCAACAACCATTCATCCAGACCGGTAAGAGGGGCGGAGTCGCAGTAGGAAAAAGTGGAGGTGCGGACCCAGGAACGCAAGTAGCAGCGGCTCGCAGTTCCCAGGTGCACGGGCGGTGGCTGGCGGTCCTGGGGCACACAGGCGGCAGCTGGCGGACCCCGGGCACAGGCAGGCAACTGTGCAGACCCAGTGAGGACGCACAAGGCGGCTGGCTGACCAGGGGGTCCCACATTCGCGCACGCAGACGGTGCAGGCAGAGGGGAAGTGGCGGAAGGGACTGAATCCAGGAGAGAGCGGAGCAGGCGCCATTGTTCCCTCTCAGACCCCGCCCCCACATACAGCGTCACAACCCAGCGACTGGGCTGCCCCACACTGGGGAGCGCCTGAGGCTCCACCCCTCACTACGTAACAGCACGCACGCGTGCGCAGATAATCCAGGTGAAGGGGAAGCAGCGGAAGTGACCGGAGTCCAGAAGAGAGCGGAACAGGTGCCATTCTTCCCTCTCGGACCCCGCCCCCACCTATAGCGTCACAACCCAGCGACTGGGCTGCTAAGGCTCCACCCCTCATACGTAATAGCTGCGACCAGACTAAAACCAAAACAAAACAAAACAAAAAACCCCACCAAAAATGGCTCAAACCGGAGAAAAAATGAAAACGCCGGAGTCAATTCCTCTAAGCAGTGAAGAGATAGCCAACCTATCAGATGCACAGTTCAAAGCACTGGTCATCAAAATGCTCACAGAATTGGTTGATTTTGCTCGCAAACTAGATGAAAAAATGCAGGCTACAATACGTGAAATGAAGGAAGACGCATGGGGAACCGATAGAGATGGAAGGAAAACTGGGACTCAAATCAATGGAGTGGACCAGAAGGAAGAAACTAACAACCAAACAGAAAATGAGGAAGAAACAAGAATTCAAAAAAATGAGGAGAGGCTTAGGAATCTCCGGGACATCGTTAAACGTCCCAACATCCGAATTATAGGGGTCCCAGAAGGGGAAGAAGAGCAACAAGTAGAAAACTTATTTGAACAAATAATAAAGGAGAACTTCCCCAATATGGCAAAGGAAATAGACTACCAGGACGTCCAGGAAGCTCAGAGAGTCCCAAAGAAATTGGACCCAAGGAGGAATACATCAAGGCACATCGTAATTACATTAGCCAAGATTAAAATGAAGCAGAGAATTCTAGAAACAGCAAGGGATAAGGGGACAGTCACCTACAAAGGAGTTCCCATCAGACTCTCAGCTGATTTCTCAAAAGAGACCTTCCAGGCAAGAAGGGACTGGAAAGAAATATTTGAAATCTTGAAAAGCAGGGACCTACATCCAAAATTGCTCTATCCAGCAAAGCTGTCATTTAGAATGGAAGGACAGATAAAGCGCTTCTCAGATAAGGTCAAGTTCAAGGAGTTCATCATCACCAAGCTCTTATTATATGAAATGTTAAAGGGACTTATCTAAGAAAAAGAAGATCAAAAATATGACAGTGAAAAGACAGCAAACTCACAGCTATTAAGAACCACACCTAAAACAAAAGCAAACTAAGCAAACAGCTAGAACAGGAACAGAACCACAGAAATGGAGATCATATGGAGGGTTAGCAACAGGGGCGTGGGAGGAGGAGGGGGGGAAGGTACAGAGAATGAGTAGCATAGATAGTGGGTAGAAAATAGACAGGGGGAGGGCAAGAATAGTATGGGAAATGTAGAAGCTAAAGAACTTATGACACAAGGACATGAACTAAAGGGGTGAATGTGGGTGGGAGAGGGTGTGCAGGGTGGGGGGAATGATGGGGGAGAAATGGGACAACTGTAATAGCATAATCAATAAAATATATTAAAAAAAAAAAAGAAATAAGGAATGGCTCGTGCATACGCTGTGGCATTTTACATTAGCCTGTCCCTGTACTTCCCGTAACTTCTGCCTAGGATGCTCCTAGCTACCAGGGGTAATCTGAGAGGTGGCAAGAAAACTCTCCAGCTCAACTGATCTCTCCCATGGGCACCAAAAGCACCACCATTAAATCCCTTTATACTCAGCATTGTTTCTCTTGGTGCTCCCCCCACCCCATAATTTGTTTTGTTTCTGAGAAGACCACAATTTAAAATTTCATTGGTACGTTGGTATGATTGAGTTTTTCAGTTGCATTTCTGCTGGGAGGACTAGATGCCCAGGCAACAGGATTGCCAGGAGGGGCAGGAAGCCAAGCTCAGGAGCCGCTAAAGGTGGTCTCCTCCGATTAGGATTTTGCTTATGCCCAGCCCAGTGACTACACCACGCAAATATCAGATGTTTCTGTCAGAGGTGCAACATGTGAATGTTTTGATGTGTCAGCTTCCCACCTGTGGGCTTTCTCTCTTAAATTCAGCACCCTGATCAGCATGTTTACACTGGTCTGATCTATTCATTACTTTTTATGAGAATTTGAAAAGGAGAGAGATGGTTAAAAGCCAACAGAACAGAAGTAAATGAAAATTCATTTGTCCTTTATGATTGTGCCTTCCCCAACCAAATTGGATGTTCTGGATGTTTGCCTCTCTTTCTGAGTGGCAGACCACAAAAGTAGTGGCTTCCAATGACAGGAATCCACAATTTGGGCTGGGCTCAGTGGGGCTAGCTTGTCCTTGCCCCACTTGGCATCAACTGGGGCAGCTCAAAGGCTGGGATTAAATCCTCCAGGGGCTCCCTCCCTCACAGTCAGGCAGATGGTGGCAGCTGTCACTGAGACCCCAGCTGGAGCTGTCAGCTAATTACCCAGGGGTGGCTTCTTCCCATGGCCAGCATCCTCACAACCTGTGGCTGGGTTCCCAGGTGAGGGTCCTGAGAAAGGGAGTCAAAACACCCATCTCCTTCATGATCTAGCCTGAGAAATTACGCAGACTCACTTCTGTCACATTCCATTCATCCCTGCAGCCACACAGTCCTGCTCGAATTCAAGAAGGAGCATGTGGGATCAGAAATATGGCTGTGGCCATTTTTAGAAAATTCAATCTGCTACGCTGAAGCAGAAAGAAATTTTAATTCCTTGTTATTCCTGGTTTTCCTGTTCATTCCAGCCAGCAAACTCTTCTTCAGGGTGGGTTGTGTGGTGGCCAAGAAAGTCTTTTACATGCCTAAGTAATTATTGTATTTGGTTTCTATTTAAATGAGGCCTGCTCTTCATCAGCAACATCTATTTGTCCAGAGAGAAAAACTTTTGTGCATATAACAATTAGATCCATGTGGATTGAAGGTTTTTATTACAATAGCTTTAAAAACAACCTCACAAACTGGTGTACGAGATTGAATTCAGGCCTGTCCACATAAGTTTTTATGCTTTAATGTATATAATTGAAAGATTTACAGAAAATCTGAAATATTGATTTGAATAACAGCAACAGGTTAGTGCAAAGTTTTGGCCAAACACCTACATTTTCTGGAATGTAATTAAAGTACAATTGATCCTTGAACAATGTGGGTGCTAACCCATGTATAACCCACGTATAACTTCTGACTTTCCCCAAGACTTAACTACTACTAACAGCTCACAACTGACCAGAAGCCTTACTCATAACATATACAGTTGAGTGACACATGTTTTGTATGTTACATGTATTATATACTGTATTATTACAATAAAGGAAGCTATAGAAAAGGAAAATTACTAAGAAAATCATTAGGGAGAGAAAATATATTTACAGTATTATATGTATTTGTCAGTATGATCCACATCTAAGTGGACCCACACAGTTCAAACTCATGTTGCACGAGGGCCAACTGTGCTTGTCTAGAAATGTGTTGATTTCCATAAAACCATTAATTAACTATGTTGAAGTAATTAGCTTAGTTTTAATTAACCTATTCCTCTAAAAATTAAATATAAGGAAAATCTCTTAAGAATTTGCCTTGAGAAAAATAATACAAGGTTTAAAAATTTTAACAGTATTAAGACATTTGTAGTTACATATGCCACTTAGTTTTTGGATGTTTCTGAAGCTTGTCTTTTGTCCTATTCTGAAGCTTGTCTTTTGTCTAATTCAGCCTGCATCTTTCTGAGGCTGTGTTTCTTTTCAGATGCCTGGAAAATCCCCAAATCAGGGGATAAAGTGTTAGTTCTACCACTAAGTTTGATGACCTTGTTTTTAGAATGGAAGCATTTGACTAACAATCTTTAAAATAGTTTATTTTTTGAATGATGTATTCAGAAATGACATTTACTGAGAGTATGATAAAAGAAAATAATGCAAAGAAATAATGGTTTTTATTCTGATGTTGAATTAGTAATTAGGAATGATCAAAAACATATATTTTACTTAGATGTGCACTTAAAAACCTTTTATTTTTCCAACCACCAATTATTCAGTCTCTCTTGAGACATTTCAGGGTCTTGTTTGGACTTGATTAAGGAAGCAGTCAACCTTTAGCTTGCTTTATATGACTTTACTACAATTTGAGAAGCAAATGTTGCTTAGTAAATACTGTTTGATAAGGGCAAAAATAGGACAAAGATTTTTTGCATCTGGAATAGGTCTTGAAATGCAGTCTTATGAAAACTTGCCAATTCTGAGAGCCGTACCCATATTTCAGACAGGCAAAAGGAACCAGGACCTCTACTCTAGGCCATTTGCTAATGCCAAGATTGTTACTCTTTGAGAGTTTTGATTATTGTGATAGATTAAATATTCATAACCATTCTGAATACCTTTTAATTCAACTGGTATTTATAGACCACTGACTCCAAAGTAGATACTTAGTATTAGAATCTTAGCAGCAAAAGTAAACGTGCCTGTCCTCAAGGAATCTGTGGCTGTCAGAGGTCAGTGCTTACCAGGAACACTCAATAAGCTATAAAATATCTTAAAAGGTTATTATATTACTTCTTTGTTGTATTAATTAAGACATTCTTTTGCCATTAACAAAAATAGTAGCAAACTTTTATTGAGTCCTTATAACATGTCAGATATAACGCTATGCCCTTTATATTCATTGCCTCATACAATACCCTCTTTGAGGGGTCTTTTGAGCATGGTGCCTATAGCCAGAGGTCTGGGTTCGAATTCCAGATCACCCACTAGCTGTGATGATCTCCAGCATCATTGCATTGACCGTTGAGGATTAAACGAGATAATCATGTAAAATGCTTAGTGCAGTGTCTGGAAAAATAGATGTTCAATACATGTTAACTATTTGTAATTATTATTGTCCCCATCAACTCTATCAGGGAGGTAATAGAAAAAATATGGCTTTGAATAGGAAAGTAACTTGCCCATCACAAAGCTCTTAAACAGTAGGAATTGGGATGCAATGCTAATTGTAGTTTAATGCCAAATAACTTCTGCACTATAATTCTGTCTAATAGTTAAAATGATAAAACTTAGTAAAATATTTCAGTACTTTCAATTCTGTTAAATGATTAAAACTTGGTACTTTAAGAATTCTGTGATCAAAATTTTAAGTTTCTGGTTCCGTGTGGCAAAGATTTGCAAGTGAACACACTCAGTTTTCTTATTTAGAGTTTCTGGAAATGGGAAGACAGTTTGCAAAGGATGAAAAAAAGGCAGAAAAAAAGAGCAGGAATTATGGGTGCCCTTTCAAACAGGCAGGAGTCTTTGTGGTTTGGATGATTCTTCCTAAACTTTTTGATCTCTTATTCTTATTCTAGGAGAAACTTCTACTTGTGCATTTCTTGTCCTCTACATACCCACATTAGAATGGGTCAAATGTCTAAAATGTCCTAAGATTAATGAAGCAGGAATAGCTGATGACAGCTCTCAAAGCGAAGCTGTAGAATGCAATCAGAGATCCGCTATTCATTCACATGCCAGATTAAGGGCGATTTATTCCCTTTAGTGCCAAACACCAAATCCCTAAGCTACTTTAGGAAAACATGAATGAGAGGAGTGTGGAAAAATAAATTGGAATGAGAAAACCTGAATTAATATTTTGGGATAGAAGCGATCAAAAATAACATAGCATATGGAAATAGAAATTGCATAATGTTGTGAGGGAAAGAGAGGAAAATTAAAAATAGTGCGAAGCTTCGGAGAGATGCTGTTTGACCACTCGGTCAAGCATGTGCTCACATGAAACATGGAAACATTTGAAAAGAGTGCCCTATGTTATTTTTAGTTTTGCGCAACATCTTCAAATCATGGCAATTAATTTAAAAGGCCAAATTTTGCCAAGCAGTAATCGCTACTAAAGCAATGCTGCAGTATTTATTTCTTGGAATACGTAATCCAAGGATGTTACCATTGAGGTCACCTTCCTTTTCTTACCTGGTGTATGAGAACCACTCAGTTGAGACACCGATGAATATAAACCTCTGATTCTTTAGTCACTGCAGGGAAAGGGATGGTTAATCGATGTTAAGTATAGTTGTTGCCAATATTAGTACCCACAGAAAAATCACTTAAAATGATCATAAACTAAATTTAGCAAATGTCATAAAGAGAACACTGAACTGGAAATCAGCATGCAGCAGTCTGCCATTGGTATCAGTAACTAACTGAGTGACTGAGTCATTTTCTCATCTGTAAAACCGGAGCCTCGTTCCAGCTCAGGGCTTGGGCTGCTGCTGAACAACAAAATAAGTGAACGCTGCTGAGAGTAACACTGTTGGCTTATGGAAGAGTTTAGATGAGTATGAGGCCAAATAAATGGAAATAAAAGGCAACACAAATTTTTATAAAACTAAACGATGTCATTTTAAAACTCTGTGATTGCTTGTCCTATATTATTGCTGTTAAAATGCCCTTTTTCTTATTAAATAATGGTGAAAGCAGATGTCCCCTTTAAGGCAAACCAAATTCTCCCTCCCTGCCTGCCTTTTCTTCTATATGGTAAGCCACTTGGAAAATTGGAAAATCTGGGAATCATTATTTTGCATAAATTCTATAGTCTCTCTAAGTCCAAAGTTCGATTTGGATGTGTTTGTGATCCAAAGTAATGTAGAATATACGTGTGTGTGTGTGTGGTTCCCCCTTAAGCTTTTATACAATGCTTCCTTCTCCCCCCACCCCCCATGTATTGGGACGGCATGTTTGCCTATGTCTGGTAAGATTCAGCAGAGTGGACCCTGAAGGGAAAGGCACGGATCTGCCATCTGATGCATCCTGTGGGGCTCATGAGGCGGGAGAAAAGTGCACCTGCCATGAGGACAAGCTCTGCGGTGGACCTGGCAGTGGGCTCCGGGAAGTGTTCAGGAAGCATCAGTGTGGGGCCTCCATGGTGAGGGAATGGGAGGTCCTCGTGAGCGGCAGGAACTGGCAATGCTCAGCAGATCATGTGGGCAGGCAGCAATGAGCAAGGTGTGTCAGGGGGAAATGGGGCCCTGGGCACTGTGGTGGGGTGACAAGGGAAATGCCAGACCCTGCTCTGGAAGGGATGGTAGTGCAGGTGACTTACCAAGACAGGTTGCAGTCCATGAGGACAGGTCCAATGTTTGCCTGGCCATATGGAGTCCTGAGACGGGACTCGGGAACTGAGGTGAAGCTAAATATCTAAGCAGAGGTTCAAGGTCAGAGCAAGACCGCCCACAAAATGACTGGTGCCATTCAGAGTGTTAGGAGTTAGTGTAAGTCCCTGTATGTAAGGCAGACTTGGTGGGGATTGGAGGAGACTGAACCTGCCACTTCGACTCAAGTAGTTCCAGATTTAAAAGGGGCCAAAGCCACAAGAACAGCAGAGAGTCCATGAATCAGCAGATGTCTCTAGCTTGATGCTTTGTTTGACATCTCACAGTGCTATTTATTAAACGGACAGGAAAAGGAACCTTGGGCTTGTCAAAAGCCATTCTGCTGAGAACACCAGTAAATAACTATGCGCGCATTTTTCATGGTTCTCAGGTCCCCCATCTCACCCTCTGTGTCTGTGTGTGCCTGGATGTATGTGTGTGTCTAAATCATGAAAGGCCTTTTGTCATTATTTCCTGGTCCCGAATCCATTTGCTATGCATTCCTTTAAGTTAGTCTTCATGTCTGAAATTATTTTTAAATTTTATTTATGTTTCCAAGTATGCCAGACTCCTTTGCTTTCCTCTGCATAGATGCTTATAAGCCAGAAGTCTAAAGGTTGCATATATTTAGAACTAGGTCAGACAGTGTTTTAATTTTTGTTTCCACTGTCAAACAATGTGTAACACTCAAGAGGAAAAGGAAAATCTATTTATTTACCCATATTTTTGCTTACTGGGTTCTTTTTTTCTTCTTCTTGATGTATCTTCTATCATTTCCTTTTTGTTTAGGGAACTTCCTTTAGACATTCTTTAAATGCAGGTCTGCTAGTGAGGAATTCTCTTTATTTTTCTTCCTCTGAGAATGTCTTGATTTCCCTTTATTTATGAAAGATATTTTCACTGGATATAGATTTCTGGGTTGGCAGTTCTTCCTTTCAGCATTTTTTATGGGCAAAATATTTTGCCACTTAATATTTTGCCACTTCCTTCTGGTCTCTGTGAATTCTGATGAGAAATCCTGTCACTCAAATTGTTTTCTGCCTATAGGTAATGCGTCATTTCTCTCTGCCTATTTTCAAGGTTTCTTCTTTGTCTTTAGTATTCTGAAGTTTATTATGTACCTTGGCATGGACGTTTTTATGAATTATTCTGCTTAACATTTGCTCAGATTTTGAATCTCTAGGATTACGTCTTTTGCCAAATTTGGATTGTTCTCAACCCTAATTTCTTCTAATACTTTTTAAGCTATGTTCTCTCTTTCTCCTCTCCTGCTGGCCTCCAGTGACATGACTGTTGGATGTTCTATTATAATTCACATCGCTGAGGTTCTGTTCATCTTCTTTTATTCTGTTTTCTCTCTGTTGTTCACATTTGATAACTTCCATTGTTCTAGCTTCTAGTTCATTGACTCTTTCCTCTGTTCCCCCTGTTCTGTTTTTGAGCCTCTCCATTGAGTTTTTTATTTTGGCTATTGTATTTCTCAGTTCTAAAATTTCTTTTTTCTTTGCATCTTTTGATTTCCTTGCTGAAACTTTCTGCTTCTTTGCTGACACTTTCTACTTTTTCATTTGTGTTGTATGTGTTTATAAAGGCTCATTGAAACACTTTAGTGATGACTGCTATAAAATCTTTCTCAGATATTTCTAACATCTCTGTTATCTCTGTGTTTGCATCAAATGGTTGTCATTTTTCATTCATTTTGAGATCTTCCAAGTTTTGGTTATGATGTGTGATTTTCAACTGAAATCTAGATATTTGGGGTATTATGTTGGGAAACTCTGGATCTTATTTAAACCTTCAGTTCAGTTGTCTTCCTTTGATACCTCTTTGGCAACGCAAGTGGGTTCCATCTTGTTACTGCCAGGAGGGCTTAGAATTTTAGTTTCATCAATTGGCTTCTGTTGACACCAAGGTGCTGGTGGTGGGAGGAGGTGTCTCGCTACTGCTGGGCAGAGGTGGGGCTTCTTGTTCCCCCCTGGGCCTCTGCTACTCCTTCCCTGGGATGGATAGATGGGCCTGGTTACTGCTTTTCTTTGTCCTCCCTGACACAAAGTAGGTGGGGCATGCCACCCACCCATGCCCATCGAGTGGTGGTGAAAGCTCTGAGCCTCCACTAGGCCTCTGCTGGCATCACCCAGAGGGGAGAGGGAGGGATGCCTCATTACTGCTGGGTGGGGCTGGAAGTCCAGGCTCCCCATGTGGTCTCCATTGACACTGAGAGAGGGGAAGGTGCAGGGTTTATTACCACCCAGTGGAAATAAAGGTCCCAGCTTCCCTAGTTGGCCTCATCTGACATTGCCTCTTATGGGGAGCAGAGAACTGAGGCACTTGTTACAGCTGGGCAAGGGTGGAACGTTGGCTATCTACCTGGCATTTGCTGGTGTGGGTAAAAATGCAGCCACAGTTCTCGTCTGTGATTTCTGACTGGAGTAGAGCAATTGTTGTCTCATAGTTTACTGTCTGGCTAGATATCCTCATTGCTGGTCCTTTGGCAAGAGAGAATGGTCTTTGTCTTTAAGCCTGCACCGGTTGCTATTTCCGAGTTGCTGGCTTCCCCAGTTCCAAATGTGGGATGCATACGGCTAAGAGAAGAGCCAGGGAACCCACCACTGTGTCATCCCTTGGGTCCTGAAGTCCCTAGCCACTCTGCCTCCTCCTCAGCACCTTTTAGAGGCTTTGTGTGTTCATTTCATTTATAATATCTAGGGTTTGTAGTTGTGCTTAGTGGGCAGAATAGGGAAAAGTATGTATATTCATTCCATTTTCCCAGAAGTGGAAGTCAATTGCCTACATTTTACATTAAGTTATTTAAAAGATCCATCATTCTCCTTGCAGTCATTTGTGCATTTGCTTACTCCCTCACTCTTGGAGAAGCACTGACTGAGTGCCAGGCACTTAGCACCCCTGGGCGCTGGAAGGCTTGGGACTTCTGAGGTTTCTCGCTGGGACAGGGGGAGGCCATAGCTTGACCTCCTTTTCCCCAAGCACGGCTCCTCCTGGATGTCTCTAGACCTGCTGCTGCTGCCACACTGACTCTCAGCCAGGCTTCCCCAGGCTCAGCTGGAATCAATAGGGTTATAATAAGGCGAGGAAAGTAAATATTTAATATTTGTTTATAGTTACATGGCTAAGCTTATAAATAATGCATAAGAAATTTTCCAGGGAAAAATGTTCTAAGGGGACATTTTATTAATTTTTTTGTAACGTGCCATTAAAATTTTTTTATTAGGTAATAATCTCCCAACTTACTAAAAAGTGTCAAAAATCAGAATAGTAAAAAGAACTCATATATTCCTTACTTAGATTTGCCTCTTGCTGACATGTAACACTTCTCTTTATAATTAGTGTGCTTTGTCTGTGTCTCTCTCTCTACACACACACACACACACACACACACACACTCATTAACACAAATTAGCATGCTACTTGTACTCCAACTTTGTCAGTTGACCAATACGTAATGTCCTTTACAGCATTTGCTCCACCCCCCAGTGCAGGATCCAGGATAGCATCAAATATTATATGTGTTTGTAGAATTTCTTTAGTTTCCTTTAATCTGGAACAGTTTGAAATGTAATTTTTTAGGCAATAAAATAGCAGAACTGTGTCTTATATCATTAATGCTATTTATAGTTACTTTCGGCAGATTGTAAACTTATTAGCATGCAAAAAAATAGAATGTCAGTACTCTGCAGTAGGAAAAAGGATATTTTAGCAGCATGTAATTAAATCAAGAAGTGAAGCCACAGCAAAATTATAAAAACTATAAAATGCTTGACCCCAAATCAGAAAGTTGTTTATATAAGTTAGAATGAAAGTATTGTTCTTTTATTGTTCTGGGGATGATTAATGAAAATGCATTTGTATAATTTACATAGGAATTAAATGCCTACCAAGTTCTAAAATGACAGGTTTTGAAGCTTAACTAGAAAATTTGTTTAACTTGAACACTCAAGTATTGCTAATTGGCCTCACTTGATAAATGCCCTTTAGACATACACTGTAAAGGTGTAAGTGTTAGAAGCAGAGTATCTTTATTTAAGTGCTGAATTCTAAACAGCCTGTCAATCATGTTCAGAATTGGCAGTACCATTAATTTGCAATGTAGGGTCCCTGCTACGGGCCTGGGCTCCGGTCCCTGAGGCTGCAGTGGGGTTTTTCAAACACGCCTTGGAAGTGGAGTAAAACCAAACATTTGGCAACCAGTAGTTGTGTTTCCATCTTCACGTGTCAGTGGCTAGCAGTGGCTCCTCCATGCTCCACGTGGAGATCTCTCTCCAAGCCCAGAGTTTTCCCGGCAACCGGGGCCTGCTGAACTCTGATTTCATCTCCCTGGAGTCCAGAAAAGCATGTTGTTTCTTATTCACTTCAATTTTCATTTTCGAAAGGAGGACTTGCTCTGCTCCTAGAGATGTAGAGAGAGGGTTTCTCTCAATGCCTTGGACTGATGACATCTGGATTAAACCAGACATTGAAAGATCTTTTGTATTAAAGAAGCATCTTAATTTCTGTAATATTTGTGTTAGGATTTTAAGCCATGTAGCACTTGTCTAGATTCTTTTCCAAACAGAGTAGAGATTATTTTAGATGAAATATGATTTCTTTAAACCGTATTTCATTTCAGTGGTTTGGAAAATTTTTTCTCAGTTGTGTTTTTCTATAGATATCTTCTGGTTATTGCATTGTGTTGGGGGCAGCCTCCGAGGCAGGACTGCCTTGCTGGCATTCCACCATGAGTGGGCAAGTGAGTGAACACTCCCCAGTCTCAGTTCCCTCATCTGTACAAGAGGAGGGTCATAATAGTGACTAACCAGGATTTTAGCAGCAGTTATAATGTTGGCTTAGATGATGCATTTAAAGCCTGTAAATCTCATACCCAAACATGAGATTCCCATCCTGGGCTGTAGACTTCCAAGGCCTCCACCCTCACTTTCCTATAGCAAAGTTCTTTCCTACAGAGCAAGGACCTGAATCAGAAGAGTGGAGGGGTGGCGAGGAAGTGTTCACTCTCCCACCCCCACCCCTGGCCTCCCTTCTAAAACTGGGTCTGGGCATTAGAAATTCTAGATCCCTTCCCAAATGTTCTCAAGTCCACTTGCAGGGCCTTTGCTGGCATCTTTTCTGCATCCAGCCATCTGACGCTGAAACCCACCCCCTCACTTGTGTGAACTCTAATTTCTATTAACAATAGTGTTGTCTCCTGGAAACAGTGATGGCTGCCATCTCCAGCCCAGGACAGTTATAGTTTATACTATCGTACCCATGTTTGGAGTAAAATAACACCATAATTTGGTGCCCCCTTTTCTCCAATTTTCAAAATACTAGATAAACATGAAATAAAACATCCTCAGTTCTTTCCTCTATTTTATCACTTTTTCTCCCTGCCTGGAGGCACCCTTTACCTTACCTCCTTCCCAATCCCCACAAATCTAATCAATGGAAGTTTCAAGCTCTTTTCCTCCCAAGTAACTCTCAAGATCATCTACTTTTATGTCATTACCTCAGTTCAGGCCAGGGAACAGACTGTAGAACCAAACTCTTTGGGTGGGAATTCCAGCTCTGCTGCCTACCAGCTGGGCGACCTCAGTCAGATAACTGAACCTCCCTGCCCTCAGTTCCCAGTCTGTAATTTGGGGAGGATAGGACGTAATCCACAGGTTTATGGAGATTAAAGAGGATAACTAATACATAAAAGGTACTTAGAATAAGGCAGTGCCCTTATAAGGTGCTACTGTCCTTAGTTTACTATAAAAGGTCTAAGATCATAGTCTTATAAGCTACCTACTCATAGTCATTTTCATTTTAAACTAATTTTGTCAGGAAACTTATCCAAAGCTTGGATGTAGGAGAAATAGTCACAGGCTATCTTTTCAGTGGAGTGTCCATATCTTCTCCGGTGGATCCCCCAGGATTATCTGATTCTGTAACTCTGATTACCTTTGATATTTTTTTTTTGCATTGATTAGACTATTTTACAATTTTGCATGCATAGAATTAGTAGAAAACTGAGAATAATGCAAATGATCTTTGTCATTTAAAAATGCAAAGGAATTTTGTTTTATGGAGATAAAATTGACTTCCACTCTGTAGAAAAGATAATCTGGAAACATTGTGTTTTTCTGCACTGTAAGATATCAACCCCTTTTGCAACTATATTCCATCATTTCTGATTTTATGTGAATGTGTGTTCACTGAATTCTTCTTTAAAACAATGTTAACATCTTACTGGTACCTTCATTAATTACCAAATTAAATTAAATCCTTTAAATATGTAAAGTTCCCAAACAACATAACTAGGCCAAATGAAAGTCCCTGGCTAAAAAACATAAAAAATTTTCCTTTACTCATCTTTTTCTTTTTCTTAAACCCAAAGAAGGCCCCAAGATTGGCCTACGGTAACACTGAGAATGTATCAACTTTGTTTCTAGTATTTTCTTCTCTCTTTCTGTTAGTCTTCCCTTTCCCCTGTTGCCTTCTCCCTATCACAGAAAATGCCCAACATCCAGTGATGATGATGATGATGATGATGATGATGGAGAATATCACATTTTCTGCACCAACCCAGCCCCACCTCTGCTCCAGCCCCAGCTGATGCCCCTCCTTGATCCTCGTCTAACAGCAATCTGTGTCCTAAGTCTTCCCTCATCACCATCGTCACCCTACCCCATAAAATTAGACCCACTGGTTGTGATCCTTAGTTCCTCAGATCCTTAATAACTGATAACAATTAATCTGAAAGCAGCATTTCATTATTGAACAAAGATTATTTGTTGAGCTCCTATTAAAGTGCCAGCCTCTCTGCTGGTGCTAGAGGTAGAAGCAGGAAGAAGACAGACTTCCCAGTCTATTGAGGGAGACAAACCACAGATTTGGGTACAGTGTATAGGAACTCTGATTCGGGTAAGGACAGGAGGCTTTGGAAGTGAAGGGAACAGTCTCATGGAGGTGACATTGGAGACCTGAAGATAACAAGAAGTATATAGGGGAGGACATCCTGGGAAGTACAAATTCTAAGGCTCAATCTCCAGGAAAAGGCCAACAGGGTCCTCTGATTAAATCAGCTATAAGTGATCAATAGACACCCCTCCCCAGCATCCAGTTTTGCCTTCAAAAGATTGCAGTTCCTAGGCAGATGGCCTCAGCGTGGAAATGCAAAGAGAAAATCCTTTAGCCAACTATTTTTGTTCCCACCTCTTGGTGTCTTTCCTGATGAAAAATTCTACAGGAAACAAGACAAAAATGTAACACTTGGTTCTGCATGACTTGAGAAAAGCCTGCAAAAAGTGGTTCCTTCATTTAAGAACAGCTTCACATATCTGTTCAGCTAGAAACAACCTCTGGTGACACTTAGGTGGCTGGACTCCCTGTGCCTGATTAGAGAGCACTATACTCTTCCTAGTAGGTAAATGCATGGGCTTCCAAAGTCCATCAGGTTGAGAGGTTCAAAACCTTGTCTCTCATTTGCTAGATGGTGACCTTGAGTAAGTCACTAAACGTCCCAGAAAAGTCTCCCCTCCCATCCTTGCAACTCAGGGGATAATCACACCTGTTGTTACACAAGCGCTCAGCATAGGGCCTGGCGCATGGGAAGGGATAATAAAAGGAAGCAATATTCAACCTTCCAAGTAAAACTTACCAACAGTCTACAAACAATACAGTCTGTTCTGTGGCTTGCAAAATTTTGTCCAAACAAGCATGCAGAACTATTTTTACATTCACTAGTTTGGAAATGTGAAGGTGCTATGTACAAAACCATCTATTTCTGTATGGATGACAGGCACTAATGCGGTAAGGAATTCAGTGGTACTGAAATATTCATGTATTACGCCATTCAGGTGTTTTATATCCCTTTGAAAAGTAATCATCTCTATGTCCTTTTCATGTGTCTATGTCTCAGCTGCTGGTCCACAGCAGACATGAGCCAATTTACAACAGTGTCTGGCACTCTTCTCCAAGGTCGTTTTAGGACTGACTTGAAGGGATCGCAGCGAGGCTGCGGCAGGGCTTGTGTGGTTTCTTTAGGCAGGAGTGTGTGATGCCTCTGCCTTTCCCCATTAACGACTTCACCCCACCCTAAAATGCATTGCACTTTGGAATAAATGCAACATAAAACACTTATTGTGACACCAAAATTCCCAGAGCTCATACGTGCGGTGTTCCCCGGGAATTATGCCTTTGTAGCAATATATCTGTACATTCTGCCCTCTCTTAATGTCGTGGATTGGTTCTGTGACCTCCAGCGAAATGATGTATAATAAAACCAGTTTTACCACAGACTAATTGATACAAATAGTAGTTAAGTTCCTATGGCATCTCATCAATATTATGATGAAAAACCATTGAATGAAATTCAGGGACCTGCTGTACAAGTATTTTTGTTTTCAGGAAATTCACCTTTACCAAGTAATGTCAACAACAGTGTTAGGGGCAGAGAGTATAAAATAAAGATGGTATCATGTCTCTGTTCTCCTCCCCTCCCTCCATAGAGCACAAGTTGAATAAGGCTTACCTACCAATGCATGACTATTTATGCACAGATATATGGGGAGTATGAACACTGGGCCAGAGACCATGATATGCAATCATCTCTGATAGGACAAATGGAAAAGAGAAGTCATTGAGTATTCACAGAGGAAATAATGTCAGGATTGGGCTTTGAAAGATGAGATTTCACCAATGAAGATGGGGACAGACAGTACCCTCTACCACAGGGCTGTTGAGACTGCCATCTCTAGCAGTATTTAGAGAAGGAGGCGCAGTAGTTGGGTGATGATTCTGGGGAGGAGGACTAGTAGATAGGGCTTAGAGAGAGGGAGGAGTACAGAGGACAGCCCCAAGTTAAGGGACTCTAAAAATAAGTGAGGCCTGCTTTCTTGTTGTTTCTTGACACTATCAATAAAAAGCTGTTGCCAACATTTAATTAGTTCCTCATCTCAACACAGCTAAAGAGGATTCCTGTATTGTGCTCAGGAGTGCTTCTATGCATGTACTAGATTATAGATCTTTAAGTCCACCCATAATAGTTTCCTTTTGTGTGAAATGTCAGTGAGGGAGCTGACTCAGCTCTGTCAGTGTCCTTGTCCACCTTCCTAATGCGTTTGGAGATATCAGAACAATTTCCATGTCTCTGCAAGGTTTGCAAGACAGAAAATTGTGATGTCATTGCTTTGCCTTCCATATCCATCCACTCCCATCTCCACTTTTCTTCATGTTCTAATTACCACAATAATATGGAATACAGGGAAAACAGCAAGGTTTTGATGAGGGAAAGAGGGTATTAATGAGTTGTTTTGCTCTTGTTCAGTGCACAGCTCTAGCAGGATGTCTGGAGGTTAGACTAACAGACAACCATGGGAATGAATCTTGAGCTGGAGAGCTCGGTGCAGCTGAATCCAGCTATAGCCCATGATGGGGTAAGGAAGGAGGACAGGCAGAGTAGTTGAAGAGATTCACAGGTAATATCCCTCATCTCAAGGATAGAATAAGCATGGTCTTCATCTAAGATCAGGAAAATAAGACGTGTTAAGGCCCAAGAAGAACATAATACACATTTGGAATGACTGCACTGGAGAACTCAAAAGATAGCTGATGAGTAGCCAGTGAAAGAATGTCTATATCTGGGCAGCACTGATGTCTAAAATGAAATGGGAAACCACGGGGGTTTGGAGTGTTATACTATTCAGCTATTCTGTTTTCACCAACAGTGTTTGACCACCTAGGGGAAAGCAGGAGGTTGGGCTGATTCAATTGGGGACTGGTCAGGCCGGTGCTGCAGAACATCAGGCAGTTTTCCTGCTCGTGTTTCAGGGTCTGATTTCAGTATTTGGTGGTTTCAGGTGGTGCTTTGTACCTCTTCATACCTACCTCAGATAAAGCTGTGTAGTGTTAGTAGTGTGAATGTATATGATTGTAGGTGACAAAGGAGTTTGTTGGCTATGTAACAGGTTTCAAGATTAGTAATATACCTTACAGGATTGTCATAGGGATTAAATAAATTAATCATTTTAAGGGTATAAAATAGCTTCCAGCCTATAGATGCTCAATAAAGCATTTGGTACATCGGCATTGTCATCCAGAGTCCATACATTTGCATGTCTCCATTCTGCCTACTTGTTATTAGCTTCCTTCTTGTTCATATACGGTGGGAAAAGACCTGCTTTCTAATTTTTCTCCCAGAAGGGTGAGGAACCATCTTTCTCAAACACTCACAGCTCTTTGGTCTGACTTCAGTCTAGACCACTGGTGGCAAACACAAGGCCCGCAGCTGAATCCAGCCCTCCACCTTGTTTTATCTGGCCCGGCACCTTGTTTCTACCTGGCAGCAGTGCCGAGCCCTCACTTAACTATTAAGGAGTAGTTACATGTACACAGTCCTCAAATTACACTTGGCCCTTTGAAGGCAACTGCGAGGCTGATGTGGCCCCCCATGAAAATGAGTTTGACACCCCTGGTCTAGACCAATGCTCTGGCAAAGAGACTATCATTTGTTTATGGACATTGTCTTTCTCAGTAGGACAGTCCCTGTGTTTGGGGAAATGGGTTTCCAATGTGACTAGAAAAAGTGGAGCTCACCCTAGAGATGAGCCTGGGGTCAATTTTCCTGCCCAGATTACATGCCTATTACATTGCAGGGAGCAGTAAGATATTTTATAGACAATAAAAAATTTCACTGTAGTCCCTGAAATATTCAAGAAAAAGTATAGCTTGCTCAATTCAGATTTAACAGAAAATCATTTTCCTAGGCTCCCATGGAATTGTTTTACCGTCATGAGAAAAATATAAGATTGTCCTGAAGAAGCCACTGGTTCTGCTGCATAATTACTCTCAGAAAAACTGTTGTATGAGTTGCCTGTGGCTGCTGTAACAAATTAGCCCAAACTTATATTCCCTCACCGTTCTGTAGACTAGAAGTTTGAAATCTGTATCAATGGGCTGAGTCAAGGTGTTAGCAGGACCATGCTCCCTCTCGAGGCTCAAGGGAAAAATCTGGTTTTTGCTTCTATCAACTTCTGGTGGCCACTAGCATTCCTTGGCTGGTGGCTGTGCCACTCCAATCTTCAAGGTTAGCACCTTCAAAGCTCTCTGCTCTATTTTCACATCGCCTTCTCCTCTGTCTATATCAAATCTCTCTCTTACAAATATTTATGGGATTGCATTTAGGCCCCACCCTGATAATCCAGGATAATTACCCTATCTCAATACCTTTAACTCAATCATAACTACAAAGATTTTTTGCCACATAAAGTAATAGCCACAGGTTCTAGGAGTGGGATCTGATATCTTTGTGGGTCATTGTTCAGCCTATTGTAACTGTCTTTAGATCAATTTCAGTAGTCCTCTGAAAAACCAAATTTTTCAGTGGTTTTGCTTTCCAGGGTTTCAGTTATACAGTCAGCCATGGTCTAAAATTAGTAAATGGAAAGTCTCAGAGATAAATAATTTATGTTTTAAATAGTGTGCCATTCTGAGTAGTGTAATGAAGTCTTTCGCTATCCCACTTGGTCCTGCCCATCCCTTTGTTCAGCATATACACACCATAAGTGCTACCTGCTCACTAGTCACTTAGTAGCTGCCTGGGTTATCAGATCAACTGCCACGGCATCACAGTGCTTGTGTTCAAATAACCCTTATTTTACTTAATAAAGGCCCCAAAGTCTTTTGCGTAGCTTTTATTATACTATACTAATTGTTTGATTTTATTATTAGTTATTATTAATTTCTTTTGTGTATAATTTATAAATTAAACTTTATCATAGATAAACTTTATTTATTTTTAGACAGTATGTATTTATAAGAAAAAAGATAACATGTATAGGGTTTGCTAATCTCTGTGTTTCAGGTATCCTCTGGGGGGCTTGGAATGTATCCCCCACAGGTTAGGGGTGACTACTGTGTTCTAAAATAATTATATTTAGTGTTGGTAGAAACGCTTTTGTAATCAATAACCCAGTAGAGCAGAACAACTTGTTAATTCTTACACAATTACGTCAAAGGATGTTACACAATTACCATATATTCTTAATTGTAAGGCTTCATCGGCTGTAAACAACTTTTGAGAGGGGAAAAAAATCCCAATTAATACTACGTTATGTGTCCACATTCATTCTGATTTCAGAAACATAATGTGGGAAAATGTGACTATTAGAATTGAGGAAATCTGATAATTTATCTTGGCGATATCATCAGGAAGTCACATTGTTTAAAACTAGGATTTTCTAAAGAGCTATCTGAGGTGAATGGTAACACTTCTCTGAAAATTTTCCAGAGTAAATTCATCATGGCCATGAGTAAGGCATAAAAATCACTCCTCTGTTGGGGTGTTGGAGATCTCAGAACTGTTTCTAAAGGTCATTCTTGGCCATTTACTCAGATAGTTCCACTTATGCCACTTCTGCTCTGACCCCTTTTTAAAATATTTTTCTTATTTAAATAATTTGTTTTTGTCATCCACCTAGATATCCCCCACCCCAATAATGCTAGGCTATCAGTGAATGAAGGAAAGAAGAGAGGAACAACGGAATCGGCTGAGAATGCAGGGTTGTTCCGCAAGGAGTCGTACGTCTCCAAGTGTGGTTACTTCTTCTAGAATATCTCCTGAATCCTTCTGCTTGTCTCAGTACCCACTGTGGGAGGTAGGATAATGACCACCAAAGATGTTAACACTCTAACTACTAATCTGTGAATATGTTGTGTTACATGGTGAGAGGTGATTAAGGCTAAAGGTGAAATTAAAGTTACTAATCAGCTGGCCTTTAAAAAAAGGTTGTATTTATTTATTTTTAGACAGAGGGGAAGGGAAGAAGAAAGAGAGGGAGAGAAACATCAATGTGTGGTTGCTTCTTATGCACCTTGTACTGGAGGCCTGGCTCACAACCCAGGCATGTGCTCTGACTGGGAATTGAACTAGCAACCCTTTGGTTTGCAGGCCCATGCTCAATCCACTGAGCTATACCAGCCATGGCTGCTGGCCTTAAAATAAAGATTTGCCTGGGTTATCAGGTAGCTTGCAAGTGCCCTTAAATGGGGAAGAGGAAGACAGATGATTCTGAACCAGAGAGATGATATTATGAGGAAATGTTGACCAGCCATTGCTGGCTTTGAAGATGGAGAAGGGGACCATGAGGCTGGAATGTGTCAGCCTCTAGAACCTAGAAAATGCAAAGAAACAGAAAGGCACACAGCCCCGGTGGCTCCTGCTGATAGCCCAGGGAGACCCCAGAATTGTGAGATAATAAATGTGTGTTGGTGTGAGCCACTAAAGTCGCGCTGATTCTTTGCAGCAGCACCGCGTGTGGTTCCTGTCATTGTGTTTCCTAGGTTACTGAAACCAGCCATAGTGTGACTTCCAGTCTTGTCTCCTTCCAATCCATTTCTACTTTGTGGTTAGTGCTGTCTTTCTACAATGCTGTACAGTTGGTCTCTCTCATCTATTTAACACCCTCCAGTGACTCTCTACTGCTCATAAAATAAGGCCCTGAGTCTCTAATGAATGAATGATTTATTACTTTAGCTATTAGAAAACGTCATCTTAAACTGAAAGGACACAGACCAGGTGATGTTGACTTTAAAAATTAATTAACAGTTAGTAATTTTAGGTTGTATTCTAGAGTGAAGAAAAAGAGCACTATGTTTATCTGAAAACTGTAGAATGAAAAGAAATGTTTTAGTAATTTCTTTTTATTCTAACAGTCTATTTTTCTGTTAGGCTCAAGCCAAAAAAAGAAAATAAGGCAGTCTTTAAAGCAAAGCTCAGAGTAAGGATATAAAATGAGCAAAAATCACTGGTAGTTAATTTTACAGAATTATGAAAGCTGGTTAGGTACTTTTAGCTTCTCTCTGGTGAAATTATAAAAATAAATCATGTTTTATCAACTGTGCTTCTGGAAGAAACATGTCTCTTGAGAAATTTAAAAAAAAGCTACAAATATACTGCACAGTGATTTTTGAAATATTTTATCTTCTCATACCAGGCTGAAAACATGTTCTGCTTTAAAAATATTAGCATGTATGTGTGGAGCCCCCTGTTGCGAATATTCAAATAAGGTTGGTCATTTTTGAAATAAATTACTACTTTTTAATGTTTACTGGAGAGAATGGAGAAAAAGCAAGGGCAATTCATCATTTTAATGATCATTTACTCAGATGATTGGAAGAGTGTTTGTTTTTACTTTGATTTTGTAGAAGGTCCTGAGGGAAGGGTTTCCTCTCTCCACTTTGTCCCTTCCCACTCTAAGTGCTGTTTCCAGTACTTTCCATATTTGCACACAGTAGGGAGAAAAATAATTGGGAAAATGCATGGATAAGGTGAAATGAGAAATCAGTTCTAACAATGCTTTGCTGCTGATGCTGCAATGAACACATCAATCCAAAGACAATAGTTATATTTGTCACCAAGGTTATACAGGGGTCCAGCCCAAATAGCATGCCTTTTTTATTAAAAAGTCTTTTATTACAAAATCTTAAAACATGTAATTCTGTAACAACAATATCACATTCAAGCACACCATATGACGTTTTAGGTGAAATGTTCAAATTAAAGCCATAAATCATTACACCCATATTATTACCCTACCAACCACACTCAAGCAGGCGTTACTTCTGCCGGACCCTGTATTTTTCTATAACAACCAATCTGTTTTGTCTGGGTTATATTTTTTAAAGTAGCACAGTATTAAATTGGTATTCATGGACTACATGACCGTTCTGCTGTTTCAACTTTTTATTCGATTTTTAAAATACTATGGCAACAGGCCTGGGCCAGGTAGCTCAGTCTGTTAGAGCATCGTCTCCACACACCAAGTTTGCGGGCGGGATCCCCTGTCAGGGCGCATACCAGAATCAACCAATGAGTGCATGAATAAGTGAAACAACACACTGATGCTTCTCTCTCTTTCTCTCTCTCTCTAAAAATCAGTAAATAAAATTGTTAAAAAATATTGCGGCATTAACACTGTCCTTTTACTTTTTAGCCTCCCGTATTTTTACTTCTGCAGTATGAACAAAATTGCTCCTGAAAAATGTTGCTTCTAAGGTTGTGAATTGAACTTAAAACCTGAATCATAAAAGCAGTCAGAACCTTTTTCTAAAAACTTCAGAAAACATGAGTGATAACTTTCCTTTTCTCATGAGACAGCTTTTTTAGTTTTACAGTTGCTGTTATGTTAAGGCTTGCAATTATATGTCTTCTCAGACATCAGATAACCACGGGAGTATCTACCATAGGCTTCCAAAGCTTTGTGACCATTAAGTTTTGTGACAGGTACTTACTATTGTGTAACAAACTCCCCCTCAGAATTAGTGGTCTAAAATAACAATTATTTGCTTACAATTCTGTGACAGGCTGGGCTCAGCTGTGCAGCTTGTCTCTGCCCCAAGTGGTACCAGCGAGGTGGGCTCGTGTGTTTGTCTGCAGTCAGCTGGTGTCATGACTGGGTCTGGAGCACCCAAGATGGACTTACTCATGTATTTTGCATCTCATCTATGATGGCTGGAACAAATGGGTCCTGGTTTGGCCTTTCTTTCTTCAAAGTGGTCTTCCATCTTCCAGGGTCTCTTTCCATGGTGTGTTTTCCATTAGCGGGCTAGTTTGAGCTTTCTTGCATGGCACCTCATGGCAGCAAGAGAACAAAAGCAAAAGGTCTGAGGTGTCCTAGGGCCAAGGCCCAATAATTGTGTAGCATCATTTTTGCCATACTCCGTCAGTCCAAGAAATTAATATTGCATGGTAGTATCCGATGGTAAGAAATCAGGGAGGAGTGACTCATGGGGACCCATTTCATAACAATAAACCCCACTTATCCTAAGGAATGTTTCTGTAATTCCATTACATCAGATGCCAAAGATAAGTTATACTCCCCCCTTCAGTGACCATCCAAAATCAACTCACTATTCCTACATAAAAACTTCAAAGTAGTTGTCCAATGAAATGACAGAAGCATATAAAGGACTCATGGACAAAAACTATGGGGGGGTGGAAATGGGAGGAAGGTGGGGAGGGCTGGGGTGGTGGGCTGGGGCGGGGTAAAAGACAGAAAACTGTACAATATCAACAATTAAAAAATACTGATTAAAAGAAAAAATAAATAAATAAAAGGAGTTTTGCTCAAAGGGGAGCAAATAAAAAAAAAAAAAGAAAAGAAAAGAAATGACAGAAGCACAGTGAATCTACTTGAATGAAGTACAGCATACCAAGTGAATGGGTACTTAGTTGAAAGATTAATTTTAAAAGTTAGTTAAAAATGGAGAATCATAAAACAAATGATATGTAATCTTACATATTTCATTTTAACAAAAAGTGAGCAGATATGAATTTATTCACTGGTATTTTAATGCAGACCAAGGGCTTTTGTTTGAGTAAGAGTTCATTCACCCTTCTTGTATGAACCCACCAACAGTGATAAACAATGATTATCAATTTTGACAGCTTTGAAGTGAGATGAAAACTCAATCTGTTTAGAGAATCTGAGATTTTTATGTTTTCTTCCCATTGTCTCACCCACACCTTATTCACTAGCAATTGTTTGAGCAACTTCCTCATCATATTATCTTTTCTATCCCATAGTTTTCATAAAGATAAAAACTAGTTCTTTCTATACCCATATGTGATCAACTTACAGATACCTTATGCAATTTTGATTAAAAAGTACAACTGGGGTAAATTTGGAAATCAACTCAGCTGACTCTTAGCAGTTATGCAATTCAGTACATGCAGAAGTGCATGGGCTGACTGATTCTAGAATGTTTATTTGGGCATGAGTTTCCACTGCTATGTTCTCCAGAGGAAATGAGGAATGTCTACTAACCGGGTGACATGATAAAGTGGAGACTGTTTAAAAGAGTTGCTACTATAGGTGAAATATATCTATCATAAGTAAATTAGTACCAACTCTGAATTTTACTATTATTCAAACTCCATGCACCACTCAGTGATTGGTTGATTCATGTGGGTTGGTCATTAAAAAACCCTGCACCTAAGAAAGTAAAATGAAATTCTTTACTGCCTGATGATTTGGAAGGTCTCAATGCTGCCACCAGAAAATTACCCATGATCCACTGAACATTTGTCCACCAAGATGCCCTTGGTCAAACTCCATTCCCCTAAGATCCTGCGGCACCCCATGGTCTAAGATTCACTGATACGACCCAGTGTTGGGTTGCCAGCTCTGTGTTTTCTTCCAACCTGACCCAATGCCGTGATCCTCAATTAAACTTGAAGTCCTTTTTGAGGGGAATTTCCACAATTTTCTAGCAGATTCTGAAGCACCCTTCTTTGAGAACTATATTGACCCAGACCATGTTCTCTGTGAGTGGATCTCAAGAGAGATCCTGATATTTGGTTGTTTTTTTTTCTTGAAATGACAAAGATTTACACGGTTAATTTGGGCATATTAATTTTGAGAAGTGTGGTTTTGACATTTTAAATTCACACCAAACATTGAAGAAAATGAGTGTAACTGTGAGACTACCAAATAATACCATTAGTTTTCCAGAGAATTTATTTATTTTTTTTTAACAGAGTCTAACTGCTGATAGATCTAGTCCAATTTGGTATAGTTTTTGCCAATGTCTGCCTGCCAGTGAGTCAAGTTCTCTATCATGTAAGAAAAATAAGGA
This sequence comes from Glossophaga mutica, assembly GCA_039655065.1. Classification (NCBI taxonomy): domain Eukaryota; kingdom Metazoa; phylum Chordata; class Mammalia; order Chiroptera; family Phyllostomidae; genus Glossophaga; species Glossophaga mutica. The sequence goes on along the minus strand of CM077304.1, from coordinate 38,510,198 downwards.
GAGACTGAGTGTTTTTTTTCTGGGGCCCCATGTAGGTTAACATTTGGTGGTTGAAAATGTCACAATCCCAGAATATTCAAAGATGTTATAATGTTCATGCAAGTTCCTAATAGAAGCATACAAATACACAAAGACCTTTTTTCTGGCCGATTCACTGTTTTTTTTCCCCCTATGGAACAAATTTCCAGAATTCAGGTTTTCAAAGAGGACTATAAGTGGCTACCCTAGCCTATTTGGAGTTTTTCACAAAAGGCCTAATGTGGCCCCTACAAATGAAATCTGTCTCCTTTCCAAATTTCTGGAGAGGATATGTGTCCCTCCCTGGGTCTCCTCAAAGGACAGTTGGTTACTCAAACACACTTTTCCTCACACCAGTGTCTCTTCCCTGAGGCCACCCAGCAACCAGAGTGCTATTTGTTGTATGAAGTATTCTAAGGATAGGGATTCCATGAACATGTTTATCTGTCACACAGGCACCTCACAGAACTTTGAGTGTTATTACTACCTTAGATACAGACTTTTACATTGAGCACGCCTGGAATTCCACTTGATGTTGGCATTTCAGAGAGTCTTCAAAAAACGACTGCACAGGCGTCTGTAAGATCGTCTGTTCCGGATAATGGCTTGACAAAATTTGGATGGAGCTCTTGACACGTTTTCTCACAGGCTTGAAATAGAGATATTCACTCATCCTTCACACTTAAAAGCACTCTGTGTAAGAGAAAGTTGTCTCGAGTGCCACTGGGTTAGTGACAGAGAAGTAACGGGTGGTATCTTGACTGATGGGAGCAAGTGGAGGACCGCTAACAGCAGTGAAGAAAATGGTTTGGGGAAGATGAAAAAGGCCAGGAGAGCAGCAGAGCCGGGTGCTTCCTCCTGGCATGAGTTCACTTGGCCATGGCGCCAGCGGAACACCACTGCCTGGAGACAAAGCGAAGGGTCCTCCCCTATGGGGTGAGTTCAGAATGGAAACAACCATATTTAAATATTTAAATTCGACCACATTTTGTAAGTGGGCAGTCGTGGCTGGTTTTACGCAAATCATTTCATTTGTTCTCATAACAGCCCAAGGACATGATACTGGCCTTATTTTTCAGGGAAAGAGACTAAAACACTGACATAAATCCAAAATCACACAGTTAGAAAGTGCCATTGTCAAAAAAGTCACTTAGAACTTCTGAATCCAAATTCAGCTCTCCTTCCATTTATCCAGGGCAGTTTCGCATTATCCTGTCACAAATACTGAGGCCCATTTTCTTCATGGCAAGCCACCAAGAAACGGTGAAATTATGGTCATCATCCTCTTTTTGATCTTTTTAAAATTTTTATTAAATTCTTTTTTCAATTACAGTTTATGTTCAATTTTATTTTGCATTAGTTTCATGTGTGCAGTACAGTGGTTAGACACTCATACACTTTACAAAGTGTTCCCCCTGATGTTCTCAGTACCCACCTAGCACCATATATAGCTATTACAATATTATTGACTATATTCCCTGTGCTATACTTGGTATCCCCGTGACTATTTTGTAACTACCAATCTGTGCTTCTCAGTCCCTTTACCTTTTCCACCCAGTTTCTTAACCCCTCTCCCCTTTGGCAACCATCAGTCTGTTCTCCGTATCTAGGAGTATGTTTGTTTTGTTTGTTCTCTTTAGATTCCACATATAAGTGAAATCATAATGTATTTTTCTTTATCTGACTGGCTTGTTTCAGTTAGCATAGTGCTCTCTAGGTCCACTGATACTGCTGCAAATGGTAAGATTTCATTCTTTTTATGGCCTAGTAATATTCCATTATATATATGTACTCCCACTTGTCTATAGATAGGTACTTGGGTTGCTTCCCTAGCTTGGCTATTGTGAGTATTGCTGCAATGAATATAAGAGTGTATCTATCCTTCCAAATTAGTGTTTTTGGGTTTCTATGGAGATGCACCCAGAAGTAGAATCATTGGGTCTAAGGCAACCATTTTTAATTTTTTGAGGAAACTCCATACTGTTTTCCACAGTGGCTGCCGCAATCTGCATTCCCACCAACAGTGCAAAGGTTTCCCTTCTCCACATCCTCGCCAGCACTTGTTTGTTGAGTTATTGGTGATGGCCATTCTGACAGGTGTGAGGGGATATCTCATTGTGGTTTTAATATGCATTTCTCTGATGATTAGTGGTCACCATCATCTTTTTAATAGAACAGTATTATTGTGCAAGGGGCAAAGAATTTCATTTAATAAAATGCCTTTTCATTGGTACTTTTAACCCCTCAGCTAGTAGCCAATTTAGTTATTTACCAAGACTCATTTCCGGAGGAAATGAATAGCAGTGGTCTTACCGTCAATTGTCTGGGGAAATAAACAGGGCAGAGTCCTTTTAGGTAATTCCTAGAAGTCATCTGTCCTCATTGTGTGAGGTCAGGTTATTTGAAAAACCACTCATTTGAAAAACATGTCACATGTTTCTAAATCACCTTAATGTTTTTTCAGATCTGTTCATTAGGGGCCAAAAGCAATACCATTAGAGCAGGAAGCACCTATCTGAAATGTTTATAACAAGTCCAAACAGTGAAGGAAGCAGACCAGTAGGATTAGCTACTTTTATTGGTGCCAGTTTATTGACATGATAGTGCAAATGTTATGAGAGGAATTAAGTTCAGGTTAAGATTACAGACCAAATGCTTCCCAGGGGTATGGAAAGATATAGGCATTTAATGAATGGCAGAGACTGACATGGATGAGATACAGTTTCTTTGGGTATTTTTAAGTTCTGTGAAAGTCAGGTTTGTAAATTTCCAGTCATATTTTCCTTTTGATTATTTTAAAATATGAAATAAAAATAAATATCTTAAACATAGGAATCTTCAATAAATTAATGTGTGAAAATGGCAGTCAGACAAGTAATACTATGTACATTCAGGAAGGAAATTGCAGAAGGGTATGCGTGCAACAGTAAGAAAGTGACTGAAAGCATAAAAAAATCATTAAATTTCGAACAAGAGTATTAAAAATCTAAAGGAAATGATTGGAATTAAATATAAATTAGAATTTACTTATATAAATTCCATCAATGTATAATATTCCTTTATTACCTAGATTAGAGTCCCATTTTATTGCTTTCCAGACTTCAGGCTGTAGATTATTAGTTGAAGAATAATAGAGCTGAATGCATGTTATATTTTAATTTGTGTTTTTCTATAAAACTGAGGAAGATAAGTTTTACATACTTTCTGAATGTCATCTATTCTAAATTGGCTTTCCATAATGCCATACATTTCAGGAATGTAATGTTCACTTTATATAATCAAAAACAAACTTTTTATATTCAAAAAGAAATTTCAGTAGCCCAGTTTCCTGAAATGTGAGTTTATTTATTTTCTATTTTTGAAAACTGGTCTCTAAAAGCTGACTAGATGGGCCAGTGAAACAAAATGAAGTAATTATCCCAAAGGAATATTTAAATACTACCTACATATTTATAGTTTCCTTAGTGGGCTATACTCTTGAAAATTTAACTGAGTTGTCTCTTTGGAAAACTTGTGTATTTACAGAACACATTGGCCTCCATGAATTTTTAAAAAAACATCGGTTTTTAATAATGCAACTAGGGTAATAAAATATATATATTTTAATCATCCATTGTTTACTTAATTTTTTCCAGCTGTGGCTTCTTCAATTGCAAAGTAGGGACAATAATCATGTCATTGTAAAGAATTGTGAAGACTGTATAACCTAATGAATGGAAAAAATTTATAAACTATAAAATATAATACAAATATGAAGTATCAGATTCACTGACTTAGTTATTCCGATCTTTTTGGTTGTGGTCCATACCTTGCATTGTTCCCTTGGCCATGTTCTCCTTCCCAAATGCTCCTCCTCACAAGTCACTGATGCACTGGCATAGCTGTAGAGAAGTAACTCTTGCCTACTACTTTTAATAGTTGTGTTTAAGAAGATGCTGTTAGACAGAGATTAAGAGCCCCTTAAACGATCAGAGAGTTGTTTGTTTTTTCACTGCCTGTGGCACCAAAAGGAGACAGGCAGCGGAAATTGCTCGTGTGTGACAATTATTAAAACATTAAAGCACTAATGTTTTAATCAGTGGATTAGAGATTATTTCCATGACAACTAATTTCTTTTCCCTTCAGCACATTAAACCATATTTCTGTATTTATTTTTTCTTTTAAAAGAAATACCTTTTCTCACCTCACCACTTGAAAGCTCAAACACAGTACCGTATAATAAATTGTAAATATTCAATTCACAGGAAAAATGAAAAAGCAGTAGTAAGAGATTCCCCATAAACAATAAAAATGTTGAATGAGACTGAGAAGGAAATTTTAGGGGCTATTTCTAGCGATTTTCAAAAGAGGTGAAAATCCTCATTCTGATCCAGTTCAGTGAAGTGTTGAGTTATATCAGTGGGACTCTGTTTTCTGAGATGGGCAGGGAATAATTACCAACAGGGCTTTTGTTCAACACACCTGTAGAAGACAAAATCAAGATGTGCTTAAATTTATTCAGACAGACATCTCTTGAATTAGTCATCTTTTCAAAAGAAAAGACCCCTTTTTGACCTAAGGGGGCCCTCAAACCCCCAACTAGTTCAAACATATGTTTAAAGGGGACATACGCAAAGTATGTTTTGTTTCTGGATGAGTCTGTGGTAAATATGAAATATAGGTATTTATTTATATCTATGTATAACACATAGATATAGGTATATGTTTTTTTAATCTCTTTTTAAAATCTATTTTATTGATTATGGTATTACAGTTGTCCCATTTCTCCCCCATCTAAGAAAAAGAAGATAAAAATATGACAGTGAAAAGTCAGCAAACTCACAGATATAGGTATATATTTTAAGAAAGCATTTGATTTAGAAAATCAAAATAAAGTGTGATTGTTTTCCTGACCTGGTTGATGAAGAATCATTTTAATGAAATTGAGCTTTGTTTCAGAGCCGGTGCAATGCTTGCACCTGCTCAGGAACCCCGAGGGAATTTTCACCGCCTCTGATACCTGGTGAGGGATGCTATTGCTTTCAGACAGTTACCGTTACCAGAAGCAACAACAACACAAGTCTCTGCACGTTATGTGTATGGAGGGCCATGCTTGGTAACAGAATCAGTAAGTTGCTCTAAACTCTAGCAACCCTCTACTCTGACAGTTCGAAGCTTCTGTTAAAGCAAAGCAGTGGCCATCCCGAAGCCCTTTCCCTGTCAACTCAGGGAAGCATGATTCTGCAGCCGCAGACACACTTTGTGCACAGGATATATGAACGGTCTTCTCAGCTCACAGACTTTATACTTGTTTTTCTCTCCCAAGGAAAGGATCAGGCTTTAAAAATTAATTTTGGTGTGCTGAAGGGAGGACAAGTTCCCAGGTAGGCTTTCTGTCACTGCATGTCGTCAAAGAAAGAAGCAGCAGGGGAACTGCCCCACTGTGTCCACTGGACATTCCTGAAATCTGCCTGCGGTCAGGGAACCTAGCATAGATAGGTGATGATAGATAGATAGATAGATAGATAGATAGATAGATAGATAGATAGATAGATAGATGAAACTTCTGAATTACTTTCCTGGCTGTGATATGCTTTTATAACTACTTCGCCGATGCAGCAAAGTAATTCTTAGACACAGCTGTCTGGGAGAGTTTCTAGGGCAGAGCACAAGGGTATTCTGTGCTGCAGCCATAGCTGTGAAATCCGCTAGCTGCCTGTTAGACAGCACCTGGGACTTACTATCCCCCAGTTACTGCCGACAGTGTAGTTGAGGGGATGAGAAGGCCCTTGAACTGTCTTTGCCAATGAAAGACAGAAGGGAGAGGCAGTGGGTCATTCTGAGGCTGTGTGTGTTTTCTTTGTCCAGCCTTCTCTCACATGTCTCTCATAATAGCTTCCTAAGCTCTTGTATGGGACTTGTAAGTCAGTGCAAGTGTCTCCCTGGCCTTTCAATAAAAATTGCTTCTGCCCCATGTAAATTGATCCTCTTAGATGGGGCAGTGCAGGGGAGCAAGCTTGGCATTCAATTGTCCGGAGAGTTGGACAAGCACTGATCCTGTTTTTATTACTTTGGTATTATCTTGGCTTTTCTACATTAAAATCCAGCCCCATAGGCTTATTTCTAGATCTTGGGTGACAGAGCTGAAGAGAACATACTATGTCAACTATGTCTACTATAAATGGGGCAAAAATAAGGGTAGGGGTGCTGATTTGGCCTCTGTAGCTTTGGGTTAAGGAAGTAAGTAAGCTCTTGCTTCCGTAGTTGTTGCAAAATTGGCTTACTGATACACACACACACACATGCAGCTAGCCTTGCATCTGCTTCTGAACATTGGGGATGCTGGCCTGGTTTCTGTTTCGTTTTATTTCCTGGTAATTGTGCATTGCTTAAATATTTTTTAACAGTATTTTGCCAGCATTTCAATTCTAAAGAAGTGTATTATGCCAGGTGGAGTCTAGTGGCAAAAGAGGAAATGAAACAAAACTGACAAGGAAATCGAGAGAAAGAACAATTTGGGCAGGATTTTGTACATTTTATTTTTCTGTAATGTAGATTCTTTATCCAATGAATTTCCTCCATCCTGTGCAAACAAGAGAGCAGTGTAAGAGCAGGTGGTCAGCAGCCCTACTGGGCCAGAAACTGAGCACCTAGGGCAAGGGGGATTTTTTAATGCAAGAATTTAAAAGTAATTGTAGCTCCAAGTGAGCTAAAATTTATTTAATGCTGGTAGTTTTTGCCTAGTAGCTCTAAATTATGCATTATTAGGTGATTATTTATTTTAATACTCTGCATCGGTGGTTTTATCATTGAGGGAAAATTTACCAGTGTTTGGTTTGATAGTGAATTGTCTGGGGACAAAGGAACAAGCCAACTCTCTCTAATTTAGAGTTTGTCGCGCAATCAAATGGCTTAACATTTTCACTCTTTCAGGTTATGTCCCCACCATGCAGGTGCCGGCAACAGCCATGGGCTCAGCAGAGAGAAAGGTATACTGTCAGAGGGCCCTCCACTTACATCCACACATGACTGGGCCTTTTCATTCTTGTTTGTTTTGTATTGGTCTTGACACTGATTATCTATTTGTTTCTTTTTAATTTTTCATTGTATTTTTTTCCATTACCATTTATCCCCCTTATACCCTCTACCACCACCCTCTACCACCTCCACCCACACCCTCCCTCCCTGCCAGCCCCACCCTGCTATTGCCACACTGTCGTCCATGTCCGTGACTGGGCCTTTTTAAATCTTGGATGTATCTTTAAGGACTGGGCAAGGTCAAGGGCTTTGTAATTTAAACACTGTTTTAGTTACCATGCCACAGTCTCTACCTAGGGCAGAATAATTAGAGTTTTCAAGCTTTCAGAGGATGTAATATGCATCTGAATTAATTCCTTCCCTTGTCAGTCAACAGTAGTATTTCTCCATGTGTGTCTTATATGTGTGTCTCCACATTTCTTATATGTGTCTTCCCGAACATATAAGTTCTGAGGGATGTCCATTGCTGTTTTTAAATGAATGAGGTGGAAGCAGGGAGTTCCCTGGCCAAATAAATTTAGGAAATGCTGAGGTAAGCAGAGAGATTTCTTTGTTGCAGGAGCCATTAATATGCTAATGCATCCTGTGAAACTTTAAAGAGGAAATATGAATACAGCATTGTCCAAGTAATGGTGTTCAGGGAAAAGCGTTTTTTTAAGACCAGCATTCCAAGGAATGTAATTTGGGGTAAAACATGCAGGATTATAACTCATAGTGACCAGTTGATAATGCCCAGTTTATGCTGTATATAAGAAATCAAGAGAGCTGGGATCAGTAGTGGCAACTTTCACTTTTATGAAAACTCTTTGGCTTTTGCTTCCTGTCATGTTCTGAGTTGCTGATGTGATTGGGTCATTGAAGACCCAATTAGAGTTGGGTGAATCTTGTTTGTTTATTAATATAAACCTTAGACATGTGAGTGACATTGTTAGCGATGGTAGTGGTGATGATGGTGTTTTACTTCCAAACTAGAATAAAAACAAGTAGAAATATTTTTAAATGCTTGAAATCAAAGAAAAATAATGAAATATTTATATACATTTTTTGAGAGGCTGAGAAGTCATACAAATGATGAACTAGCTTTTGGATTTAAAGTTACGTGGGGGCAAAGACTAAGTTTGTGCATCTACAGGACTTGCCTTGGTCTCATATTTGTTAGGTAATTGATGATGTTTTTAACTGAATTAAAATAGCAGAGATTCAGTCATCATAAGTCATGAAATTGGAATGTCCTGTTTTATCTACAAAAAAAGAAAACTTAGATTAACTATAAACTTTTCTCTAAAATATTTTGAGTTTAAAGCTTCAGAAATAAAAATATTTTGAAGGGTTTTTTTTTTAAATTTGAAATTTACTAAACTAATTTTAATGACACATTATGACAAGTTGTTATTTATAAATGTTTTTGCACCATCTAAATGAAAAATTATTGAAAAAAATCTAGTTGCTTGAGGCAGAAATCATCTTTCCTTATTTCTTCTTGTAAGGTCGTGATTGCCCATCTGAACAGACGATGCCTGACGTGGTTCCCTTCAGTCCCGCCTTTCATTAATGCTCTGTCAGGGGCTCTTTGCAGATGGCTCTTAAAGTTAATGGGTTGCTTGTGTTCTTCTATCCTCTTCATAACAGAACCGATGTAATTAACTTGGTAACTGTAGTATAATGTGCTTGCCTGTTTACCTCTTGAATCTCGAGGTCACATTTACAGAGATATTTGTGCTTTTATATGTGTGTGCGCATGTGTGTGTGTGCGAGAGAGAGAGAGAGAGAGAGAGAGAGAGAGAGAGAATTTGCATTTTTCTTTAGTCCCATGAAGTAGAAGAATTGGTGTTGGTCGATTTTGGAATAACTTTAGCAGAGGGTAGAGTGATAACATCCATCATGGGCACAAAGTAAGTTGTACATTCGGAAAGGGCCTTAGAACTCATGTTGGAATACAAAATAAAGGGGACATACAACACAAAAATGCCATTATTGTACTGTTTCAAAAAAAACAGAAACTGTTAAGCAAAAGGTGAAACAGTAAACCTTTACTGCTAAATCAGTAGAAATTTTAACACTTAATTTGTAAACAAGGTACTATTTGACTGAAATTGAGCAGGATGAACACCATGGTGACTGAAGATGTGTGTATTGAAGCAAAACTGCCATTTTAACACTAAGAAGCTCCATCAGGAAATAAAAGGAAATCAAAAGGTGAAAGAAAAATTGAGTGTAGTTATTATTATTTATTTAGAATACAGGACTATATGATGCTTACTATTTTATTCTACTACAGTTAGATTTTATGGCCATTTATTTCTTCATGTGTAGTTCTAAGAACTCATTTTTTAAAAAGTTATTGCTGTTTCTCAATATGCTCTACTTAAAGCCCAAATAGCAGAAAGGCTGAAAAAACATTCCTTCTTAGACCTTTTTGGGTCTCTGGCTTATATAAGGCAATGAAAAATTGATTTCAATTATTATGTAGATGTGAATTTCTTATCTTAGCTAAATCTTTTCAAGAAAGCCAGTTTTATTGGTCTGGCTACAAAGTGACATTTTGTTCTTATGAAAAGTACCCTGCCGTTATGCTATAACATTGTGTAAATGTGGCTCCATAGAAGAAAGATGACAGAGATTCTTTTAAATTCCATTTTGCCTAGACCTAAGCAAGAGATCAATACTATAATCTTCCCTTTTCGATTCACATAAATTGCCAGTGCTGTTTTCTAGAATGAGTACATGAGTTCAATTTAGAAAAAAAAATTATTCTGAAGGATGGAAATGACCCCATTTCACAATGAAAAATGTTCAAGAAAAACCAACACATAAATCCTTTTCTCTAATTCCACTCTAGTAAAGTCAATTTGGGATGAGTAACCTAGTTAATGCTGTGCCTTATATTTACCTAGTAGTGTGTAGTTTTCAAAGTGTGGTCTTTTCTTTATTTCAGGAGAACCTCACAATAAGTGTGCAAAGTAGATCAGGACGAAGAGAAACTGAGGCTCTGAGAGATGTAGTGACTTGTAGAAGGTCACACAACTAACTGACGACAGGACCTAGATTGTCACCCTGGTTTACAGTCTGTTTTATCTATTCTTTACAAGCGGAACGGCTGTATTTTAGAGTAGATCATTCAATCCAGTAGTTTAGGAAAATTGTAACAGTTAACAGCTATATGATACTTTCCACTTTACAGAGTTATTTCATGTCCTTTATCTTATTTGATTTTTAGGCTAACTTAGCCACACATAATCTATCATCTTGATCCCAATTTAACACACTAAGGAACCAAGATTCAGAGATCTCACGTGCCCTTGGCCTTGACTGCAGACGACCCAAGTCTGAATTCCTGCACTTGGACTACTGTCCTGCTCACATTCCATTCCCCATACTCCCCCTATAATTCTTCAATCTAAAAACTGTTTACGTTCAAACTTCATGAATTTTGTTTTCCTCTCTGGAGAAAAACACCCTCTTCACCGTATCTTTCTGAAGGAGATGTTCAGGTTAGTCTACATCCACCTGAGCCAGTCAGTATCTCTGAGTGCAGAGCATGGTGACCCAGAAAACAGCACGCTAATCCACATTCAGATGACTCTGAGCTCCTGTTCGCTGTCCTGAAGATATTTATACTTCTAAATAGCCGTGGGTCAAGGTCTGGAAGCAGAAAACAGTATGCTATATTTGATTCATTTAGGTTTATTTTCTCTCTCTGTCTTACAATGACATGTTATATTTTTCTTTAAATTGTGCCCTTTAAAATTATTGTCCTTTTTTTTAAAAAAATTGAAATTTAGAGTTCATTTTAAGAGCCAAAGTTATCTCTTTGGGTGTGAGCCCCTTGAATTAGACGTGGGTACCTCTCTAAGGCAGAGACCGTCCTTATTCCTATTTCACAAGTGAGGAAACGATGCACTGAAGCCCCAGGAGGAGGCGGACCTGGGATTGGGACCTCAATCTCTTTGCTCTGAGGTCCGTCTCTCAGGTTCCTCTTCAGCAAATTTTTCTCACCACACATATGCATACACATGCACACAATGGTTAAAATAAATAAAAAGAAAAAACAGGAGCCATCTGAAACTGCCATTTTAAGGGAGACAATGAAGCCTCCTAGATGATTGGTTTTTTTGAGGAGTTACTTAAATGTAAAACTGAGAAAGGATACTAAAACCAGAGAATTTCAGATAGTTGTTATGCATTTTCTTAGCAATATGAATGACCTATTTACTCTGACAGCACGAATCACCCCCGAGACAGCATTGACGATAGCAAGTCTTGCTAATGCATTTATTTTGACTGTGTAATACATAATTTAGGGAAGCCAGGAGCCAAATATTGATTTAGGCCTTGTCTATAAAGGAGTTTATGCTAACCATTTGACAGGTGTATGCAGAATGGAAAAATAATTAGTAAAGTGAAATTGCCTCTAAATTGGCCAGGTAAGTGTCATATGTAACAAACTCTGCAAATTGTTTTTCTAATATTGACAAAGTATAAAATCCCTAGGTCATGTGTATTGAATGAATCGATAAAATAAAAATGATTAGATCAACTCTAGAAGTAAATAACACTTCAGTACATATTCTGTTCAATTAGCCAGAGGTCCATTTTAGTGAAGTCAGAAAAAAGAATGCTTCAATCACTTTTGAAAAATCATGTGATATCAAGGGCAACATACTAGTGACTCTCTGAACTTCTCTTAAGGATGTGCAGTTGGTACTGGATGGACCAAGGAATTCTGGTTTCTATGGTCTGAATGTCCTCTCAAAATCCATGTTGAAATCCTAATGCCCAATTTGATGTTATGAGTAGGTGGGGCCTTTGGAAAGTGATTAGGTGAACCAGTTAGGCAGAACCCTCATGTATAAGATTTTTTTTTTTAATCAGTATTTTTTAATTGTTGGTATTGTACAGTTTTCTGTCTTTTACCCCGCCCCAGCCCACCACCCCAGCCCTCCCCACCTTCCTCCCATTTCCACCCCCCATAGTTTTTGTCCATGAGTCCTTTATACTTGTTGCTCTAAACCGTTCCCCTTTTCCCCTGAAATTCCCTCCCCTCCCACTCTGGACACTGTCAGACTGTTCTCAAATTCAGTGTCTTTGTTTATATTATGCTTGTTTGTTTGTTTTGTTGATTAGCTTCCTGTTAAAGGTGAGATCATATGGTACATGTATAAGATTAATGCCCTAATAAAATAGGTCCAAAAGAGCTCCCCTGCCCCTTCCGCTATGTGAGAAGTCTGCACCCAGATGAGGGCCCTCGCCAAACCACTCTTGGACTTCCAGCTTTCAGAACTGTGACAAATGAATTTCTGTTGTCTACAGGTCACCCAGACTGTGGTATTTTACTATACCAGCCTGGGCAGACTAAGACACTGTTAAATGAGATGAGCAAAGTAAAAATTGCTCTAGGATAAAGCAATATTTCCTTCTAGAAACCTTTACTCATCCACTTTGTTTCTATTCACTTGCCTATTCTGGACATTTCATATAAAAGTAATCTTGCAATATTGGGGCTTGTGGCTGGCTTCTTTCACTTAGCATTGTGTTTTCAGTGTTCGTCCCTACTGCAGCATGTATACTGATAAGTCATTTCTTTTTAATCCCAAGTTATACTCCACTATCTGAGTATACCAGAGATGGTTGTTTCCACCTTTGGCTATGATGAATAATGCTTCTGTTAGCATTTTGACTCAGGTTTATGACTCTGTCGTGGAATTACTTTAAATTTAGTGCAGTTCTGTGGTTCAGAGATGTATTTCATCCATGAGTATGCTATTGTGATTCTGTCAAAATCTGTTCAGGGAAAAATTGTACTGAAGTCTTCCTTACATTTTCTGTGGGGTATAAACCACTATTTTCTCCTTGATTTTATAAGTTAATTAAGAAAAGGGAAATCTCAGTTTTAATTGGCTACTTAAAAAAATTAAGAGAGTAAGAACAAAACATTTGCTTCATATGTGCCAGGCACTTTTCTAAACATTTTCAGTTGTTTAATTCTCATGAATTATAGGCATTATTATTGTTTCACTGCAAAGATGAAGACACTGAAACATGTGGGCACAAAATAATTTTCCCAAGAAATACAGCTAATAAGAAGGAGAGGTAAGACTTGAACCCAAGATGTCCTGACTTTAGAGACTGTGCTTCTGACATGGGGATAGGCAAATAACTGACTTAGCAGAACCAAGTCAGCCTTAGCACTACCAACATCGTTTGATAGTAAGTGTTCAATAATTAGAGGTTCTAATTGTCATTTTCTTATTATTCCAAAGTAAACTTGGGATTATTCTGTTTTCCTTAGGAGCATGTCTGTGATTTGTGGCGCTGTGCCAGTCCAGACCCCGGATAAGGGCAGAATGTTTCTCAATATCGTTTGACAACAGGAAAACTTACATAGGGAAAAGCTAGAAGCGTACAAAATTATAACAGTGTTTTATGTATCTAGAACATATTTATTGGATTGCCACTGTGCGGATCACTGCAGTAGTCTCTAGAGTCAAGGAGGTAGAAGAAATTAATATGACATGATCTCACTCTTACCAGAGCTTATAACCTAGTAAGGATCATGGCCAGTTGCATGGCTACGTAAGAGATTAATTGGAGGAAAGAAGGATGCTGCATGTGACCTGCCTGTGGAACCAGCTAGATTTGATATTTCAATGAGGATTGTGCTGCTGAAGTGTTTGGGGGAATTAGTCCCCTGCAGTGGTTAAAGAATTAGAGTCAAGCACGCCCAGGTTCAAATCCCAGCATTTCCACTGAGCTGGGTGACTGGGCAAAGGCTGCGACCTTAGAAACACTTCCTATTCTATTTTAGAAGGAGAATAATACAGGGAGGGGCAAAAGCAGGTCTGTGGGGGAGCTCCGCCCGCAGAGCCCCATCCCTCCGTCACGGATGAAAATAAAAATTACCAAGACATGACTGCTTGGGGAGGAAAGGGGTCAAACTCTCAGAGGAGAATGACCCAGAGCCCCATCCTCACTAGGCTTTTATTGGGCTCAAATACACCAGAATACAGGTATGTCAGGCGACAAGGATCAAACAATGGTTAACATTTCAAAGCAATCTGAGGGCTTAATCTGAGCCAGTGTTTGTCAGGAAAGGGGGTTGCCAAACTTTGGGAGACATACTCATTTCCTCCTGGGACACTTATCACCTAAGGGAGAGCACTCTTAGCAAAGCAGGTTTCACAGGACTTTAGGAATTCTTTCTTATGCCCGATCACCCAGGGAGCCATCCTGGCTGGCACAGGGCTGCACCACTCGCCCCCACAGTTTCAGGCTTTAAGTCAATTAGGAAGCAGGAGACATCTCCCAGATGGAAATAAGGACTCGGGCTATGTCAGAATAGCCGGGGGGTGAGGGTCCATCACATCCTCTTTGCTGCAACCCCCCTGAGTCCTTCCATGAGGCCTCCCAAGTGGTTGCGTCTGGCTTAGGTTGCCCCTCCCATGAGGAGTCTTACCCATCATTGACTGCTAACCAAGCATTGGGGCCAGAGAGGGGTGAGGCAGAAGCAGCGCTCCTGCCAGGGAGATAAGCTTTGTCTCCTTAATAGGTCACATCCTTGTGACAGAACAGACCCAGATGTAGTGGGTCCCTTGGGCTCTTACACAGCCCACCATGGAGTGAGGGTTACAACTCCTGAAACCAGGCTGAACGGTCCACAACACAGGTCTACAGTTATAAGTATGTGAAATGCAGAGTTTATTCTTGTATTATTATGTATTAATTATTGTATCATTTTCTGTATAAAAAACTGTAAACCTACTTTTTCCATACTCTGTATTACCTACTTCAAAACATTTAATGAGCATTAAAACATATTATGCATCACTAAACATGATACTTAGCAGAAAGAAAATGGTCAATAAATAAGGAACTTTCTGGAGTGATAGAAACAATTGGGTGTATACATTTATTAAAACTCTTTGCACTGTACACTTAGTTGCACTTAAGTATGTGTAAATTACCTCAAGAAATGTGATTAAAAAAATAAATACCCCTTACAAACTTCTTGGGTTTGATGACCTGTTAAGAAAAGTTATTTTAGGGGATGGGGAAGGTGGAAGAGGATAAGGAGGGACAAACGATGAAGGCAGGAGATGACTTTGGGTGACGAACACATGACGCAGTGTGCAGACGGTGTGCTAGAGAGTTGTGCACTTGAAGCCTGTATGGTTTCATTAACCAATATTGCCCCAATGAATCCAATAAAATTTTTTTAGAAAAGAAAAAGTATTTTAAACATCTTTCAAGGTGGCATTTACCTAATTTGTTAGCTTAAGTCTCCAGTATCTAATAATTCTCCAAAAGCTTCCAGGAAAAGTTAGAACGCAGAGCTGAGAGGAAATATTTCCTGTGCCTCCAGGCTTTGCGTGTTGTAATACTCCCTATTGTGATAGTTAATTTTATGTGTCAACTTGCAGGGTACTTTCAGATGAGATTAACATTTTTATTGGTGAACTCTGAGCAAAGCAAATTGCCTTTGGTCATGTGGATGGGTCTCATCTATTTGGTTCAAGATAGATGAATAAAACAAAAAGGCTAGGCTCTCCCTAGCAAGAGGGAGTTCTCTCAGCAGACTACTTTCCAACTTGAACTAGAACATTGACTCTCCTGGGTGTCCAGCTGCTGGTTTTGGACTTGTCAGTCTCATAATCACATGAGCTGATATATACACAATGCTATTGGTTTGTTTATCTGGAAAACACTGACTAATGCATACACTAAAATAAATTATGTGATCAAATCCTTCTATTCAGAGTGGGTCAATCCCTCATGGGATTTATAGAGGTACAGCTTCCTGTAGAGGAGCAGAATTTACAGAGAATGACTATGATGGCATTTTTGGATTTGGCAAATGAATATGTAAGGGGAACCTGAAATATTAAAATTCATCACCTGCGTTTAGTGACAGGTACTCTAGTAGAATCTAGTTATATAAAAAGTCAGTCCAGGGATAAAATCAAATAAGTTAAACATTATTAAATCTTCACTATAAAATTGCTGTCTTTTTTCTGTTGATTTTGAAAAGCATACAAGTTATATTATTATGAAAATAATAAATCCCAGGAACTTTTAATATGTGTTTCCTAAGTTTATTCCACCTTGGGACACATTTCCAAAATATTAAAAAATCAGTAAAAACATTTGAAGTCCTTAAATTTGACGAACTCTATTAGCCATAAAATTCATGAAAAATACACCAATCCTTTGAAAACAACAACAAAAATTATGTAAAAAAACCAGTTGTTTATTTAAGAGTTACTTCAGGGGATACTTTAGTGCAAAGCCTGAGTATGTGTCAACATAGTGGACTTTTACAGTGAGCTGCACATGCTCTTTAAATATTTGTTCACTAAATGATGAATCAACAAGACAGCAGCATTAAGAGAGCTGCAGAAGCAATTGTATTATAAATATGCAACTTTAAAACCAGGAATTGTCTGAATCTCGGAAAGCTGGAAGTAGCACGGACAGCCACCTCCCGTGGGAAATCACTAAGACCTGCACCTCCTCCCTCCTGCCTGGCAAATACCAGACAGTGGTAAATGTTTGCTAAACTGAATCATTGAATACAAGGTCTGCTGGGAAATAAAAAAATTTTTCAAAGTCTGTGATAGGAAACTGCCTTCTAAGTGAAATTGCCTTGTGATAAGCTGTGGTGCTTACAAATCAAAATGTATGGAGTCCAATTAGTTTTCACTCTGTAGTACTTGGTCCCACAGGCTGGAGCCAAAGGGTTTCTGTGGCAGGAGCTGCTCCCAGCAGCCCTTGATCAGTCATGGAGCAGTGTGGCTGAGATCTCCACATGCAGACAGTCTGAGGGGAGGGCTGAGACTCTGTGTTTCTAACAAGCTCCCAGGTAATGCCGAGATGGGGTCCATGGGCCACACTTGGGGCATCAAGATCATAGAGGGAGAGGAGAATTCCTCAGTGGCCATGCAGAATAAGCAGATATAGGGCAATGGAAGGCATTGAACCTGGAGTCTGAAAGCTGGTTATATGACCACAGATGAATCACTTAACTTGTCTGAATCCAAATTGCCTTACGAGGAAAACAGCAATAATAATAACAATAATAGCCGTAACCACTTCGTGGGATCCTTGTGAGAATTAGTGAAAAACTTCCTATAAAAATGTGGGACTGCGCTACATATACGGCCATTACTTAGTAAATAAATGCTTGCTGCCTCCCAATGACACATACAGGTCACACGCCCTCTACAGTTCTGAGGGCTCCACCCCTTTGTGGTAAGGGCATTGCCCAGCTTCGAACAGATGCTCAGGTAGGGCCTGTTCAGTTAGGTCAGTAGTAGAGCGATGTCCGGAAAAACACTGATACCTGGATAATGGCTCCTGTGCACCCACAGAGAGAATCTTCAGAGAGAAAGCAGTAACTTTTAGGCCTTGGGCAATTTCCAGCTCCTCTGAGCCAGCAGTGGGAGACAGAACTGGCTCCCTCCAATAAAAATATGATGTTAGAAGAGCTGATCTTTCACATCCATTCCATATAAATTGTGTATAAAATCACCCACCTTTGAAACATGGCCAGGCCTGTCTCAGGCTGGTGGCTCAGCCTGCAGCAGTGTGATTTGTACCTCAGAGGCCAAGTCATCCTCCACATCACCGTGACTCTGGCTCCTGCCACCAGTATCTCCTGACTGATGATGCCCTGCTGAAGGTCAAGTGAAGGTCTATAAACAGCTTGTAAAGTACTGAACAACTTGTAAGTGCTGAAAACATCTTGGTCCTGTAAACAGCTTATAAAGTACTGAGCAAAACTCCCAAAGAGCATAGCGGGAATACAGATAGGAAACCCAGGAATTACCTGCAGCCCCACTCAAATCTCTTAACAGCTCTTCCCAGTGAGGATTCAGAGACACAGAATCTCTTGGCACCTTCGGAAGGTCTGATTTAATCAATTTCAGTAAAAATCTACAGTAAATCACTTAATCTTTGCTAAAAGAAATGAGATATTGAGATCTAATCAATGTATTTTGACAAAGTGTTTTTAAAAGGTGTTCTTTCTCCCCCGACATAATCTATATAGATCCCAGAACACAGGAGCTGCTGCCTGTTACTGAAGGCCCCACCACGCATGGTCCAGGGTTGGCAGACGGGTTGGCAGACGGGCAGTCAAGCTTTGCTTCTTTACTGGCTGAGCAGGCAATTGTTTCTGCTTAATTTTACACAATATTTTTTAAATTCATTGTCCAGTTTATAAATTAAGATTGCACAAATATTCATAGAATGGTTTTAACTTGTAAGTTAGAATTGATACCTACTCTTCCTGACTATTTTCCTTTGTTAAAAATTACACAAATTAGGTACTTCGGAATAAGTAGGTTTTAGGCCAAGGTAATCCATTTTATTGATTTATTCTCCATCACTTTGGGGAAAATATTTCATGGAAAATATAAGATTATTTGCCACTTTTATTAATCTTTCTTCAGGCTTTGCTTAGAAATTGGTTATTTCACAACTGAAATGGAGTAAATTATGAAATTACTGATAATCTTATAGACTCTGCACATTAATACGTTCTAGAAGATCAAGGGCAGTTGTGACCATGGGATAAAACACAGATGTAATTCACAACTCCTGTTTTTTTTTTTTCTTTTTATATAAATGATTTGATACTATTTTTCAATGTCCTGGATATATTCCCCCTGCTATTGAAATTAAAAATATAAATTGTATTTTATAATAGAATTATATAGTTTTGTTAATACTTGGGAGTGTCCAAAACAGACATCATGTCCTCTATTTTTTTCCAGAGGGAATATTTCTAATCAAACTCAACCTTTCTGACAGAGGCCCACTGTTCAGTCAGCTGATATCCAGTGAACAGCTCTATCCTGCAGATCGGTTACCTAGGGCTGCAGTTCATGGTCAGTTAATTCTGCAAGATTTACCGAAGCAAAACTGAGACAGTCTTTGGGTATTTTAGGAGATCTGTTTAATGGCTATGCATGTGGTTTTAAAGTGTGAGGGATTTTGTTTTTAACATTTTAACTAAAATACTCTTGGCCTTGCTGTATGGTATATGTCATCGCTGCCCCCATCCCTCCACCCCCTGCATTTGTTCATGTATTGAAGCAGACACAGAACTTCCTTGTTAAGAAGATGCTAGCTCTGCCCATCAGTGCTCTAGGCCGACCTGACCCTCACTGTTGTGTTTTCAAAAGAGGCCCTGTCTCACCCTCCATCTGATTATGAAGTATATGGAATGCTGTTGAACCTGGAACTGAGCACATTTCCCCTGCGAGTTCTCATAAGAAACTATGACCTGGGGACTCTCTTCTACCAAATTTTCATCAAAGAACTGATGTTTATAAAGAGGCCAACCTTTGGTCTTCCTACTATTTTATTAAGACTATCATTTTAGGGTTTTGCACTATTTCTTAGGGCCTCCTTTCTCCCACATATTCCTGTAGTTTCCTTCTGCATTCAATCATGTCTCTTTCATATCAGAAAAACCTTTCATGTGGACTTGTTTTAGCATAGCAATGCCTTCACCCCTCCAGTGCTTTATCACCTCCACAGTTCAGATTTTCTCATAGCATTCATGTAGAGTTTTTATCTTATTTTGTTCCTTTATTTAATGTTATCCGCATTTCCTCCATAGCTGTAATTCACGGCTATCTGCCTAGTGACTGCCACATAGTAAGTGCTCAATAAAATTTGTGGAATGATTGAATGAATATAAACTAAAGAATATGTAGTCTATCCCTTCCGCATGTGTTAGAAATTTTACTCTTGTGTCATGATGTTCAGATCATCAGAGACCTGGGGCAGGCAGGACACCTGATCTGAGTCCCCTCATAAAACTGCTTTGTGCCCCAGCGTACTGTTCTTGTCCCACACTAAGGGAAATCATAAGGACATCTGTGTTTATTGTAACTATAGTTTGGGGATGGAGTCTATACCATCACCTGTACACCATCAGGTGACATTTTGGTGCATACACAAGGGCAAAATTCCTTTCTGGAATTACAGATTTGTTTGTAACTGATGGATACATTTCTTTGCTAGTTAAACCTATGCCCCCCATGAACAACTATTCAGTCTTAAATCATTTGGTTCTCTGTTGGCTAGTCTTCCTCTTACTCCTGGGTTAATTATTTATCCTCAGTAATTTATTTCATAGGATTTTTGTATATACATTCACATGCTTCTTCAATTGTGTTCTGAAAAGAAAGGACATAAGGGTGAAAAACAAATAAGTAAAGCACTAAATTAATAGTTCCTAGTTAGTTTGTTCCCTCTGAACTAAGCCAGGTAGATACTAAACATGTAATTGCTGTTTCTAACAGGAAACACTCTTAGGCACAGTGTCTCTCACCTAAAACAAGTGATAACACATTATTTTGGGAGGAGTACTTTACAGGTATGAATATGACTTATACTTACTCATACAGTTCCATCGTTCTACGGCATCATCTTCCTTCTTTTTTACCTTTAAAGCCCATCAATTCTCCAAGATCCCATTCTACTCCCACTTCCTCCCGAGAGCATGTTTGCAACTCCCCATCTGACCTTAGTGTTCCTGTTACATGAATTGTACACACATCAACAAGCACACTAATTGTGTACTTTTATTTCCTGTGTTACTATCTTGAACCACAATTTAAGCCTTATGTTGATTTTCAAGTTTTCAGGTTTGTCTTCTGAACTACGATTGTCAGTTTCTTTAAGAAAAGTGCTAAGCTTTTTGGCATACCTTTTCTACTGAAGAGCTTAGTGCGGTTCCCTGCATAAACCAGGAGCTCATTACAGTATCTCTTCAGTTACCTTACTTTGTGTTTCATCTACTCTGCTGTGTGATATAAAGACCAATTGACATGAACTTGGAATTCTGGGTTCCGGACCTTACCCCAGAGTAACCAGCTGCATGGGCTTTGGGGTAGTCTGGGCTTCTCTGATTCTGTTTCCAATCGAAAGGCTAAGAAATACTCTAAATGATCTCTTCTCTCTTATTACTTTCACTATCAACAAGTTGCTAACCAGCATTGTAATGAATAACATAAGTCTTCATTGTAATCAGTACTATTTTCCCAATGTAAATGTGTTAATATGTTGAAATAGAGTTTATGTTTTAATAACACTTTGGAGTTATAACTGAACACCCAGGCTTAGAATGATTACAGGTTCTAAACTGTTCAACTCCAAATTTTCTGAAAAGTTACTATTTTAAAGTGTTTGAGCTGTGTAGGGACCTCAAAATTGATTTTAGTGTCTCTCTGCTCTTCTTTGAATTTAGCCTTACTTTTGGCAATTTTTATAGAAGTGGAGGTTTAAAAAAATGACAAATACATTTGTCTTCACTTTGTTTAAGAAATAAAAGACACTGTATTTCAGAGTTAATAATATGATAGATTTAATCTGAGTGAACCTCAAAGGGAAACTGATGTGAAGTTAGTAGTGAGTCATCAAACTGGTAGCTTTGAATAAGAAAGGAGAAATTAGGTGGGTAGATACAGAGTACAAAGGTGAACCCAGCAGAGCTTGCTTGGTAAAAGTAGAATTTGCAATTGGGAAGTTTTTTAAATAAAATAATAAGTGGAAGAAAGATTTTATAAAGAGATTAGAAGACACACGATGGAGCCCAAATTTGAATTACTAAAAAACAAAAAGTGAACATGTGTTTTGAGGAGGGAATTTGGAAGCAACCCGTGAGAAGGAGGACTCTTGTGGAGATAACTAGAGTACATGGGCATGTGTTCAATGCATTCTGATGACAGTGGTTAAAGCCCGGAGTTGGGCAGAGAGTGTCAGAATGGACAGACTCCATTTGGAAGAACAAATGGTGGCACTAGGGACAGCTTCAATGTGAGAAAAAAAAGGAGTAAGAGAAACAGAAAATTAAAAAGCTTAGGACAAAGCACCCAGGAGACTGAGAAGAAGCATAGCCACAGATATCACTGATCGGGACATGGCAAAGAGGCAAGGTTTTAGGAAGGGAGGAAATAAAATCAGATCAGTTTTTTTTTTTTTTTTTTACTTATATAAGAAATATGATAATGTAATGAAATATTTGAAAAAAGAGAAAGCAAATGAATAAGTGAATAACCCTCCCATTAACCATAATATATGTACTTCAAATGCATTATTTTATTGTTTTTTTCTATAGAATACATGCATGTGTGGCATCACTAGTCCTACCAGGTGAATGACATTTTGCACTGGGAATTCACATTCCCTTTGTGGAGAGATAGACATATAGATCATTAGTCAGGGTTCTCCAGAGAAACAGAACCAATATAATATACATGAAAGAGGATTCTATGAGCAGCATGTGTATACACACACACACACACACACACACACACACACAGATTTATTATCAGATATTGCTTCACACTATTATGGAAGCTGAGGAGTCCCACGATCTGTTCTCTACAAGCTGGAGACCCAAGAAGTCAGTGGTGTAGTTGGAAGTCCTGAGAGCCAAAGAGTCAATGGAGTAAATTCCAGTCCAGGTCTGAAGGCCTGAGAACCAGGACCACTGAGGGGAAGAGGAGATGGATGTCCTGTCTCAAGCAGTCATGGACAGAAAGAGCAAATCCAACCTTTGTCCACCTTATTGTTCTGTTCAGGCTCTCAATGGACCGGATTATGCCAAGCCACACTGGGGAGGGCTTATCTGCTTTACTTAGTCCTCTAATTCAAATGCTAAGCCCTTCTAGAAACATCTTTAGAGTCACACCCAGAAATAATTTTTAACCATCTTTTTAGGCATCCCTTGTCCACTCAAGTGACACATAAAATTAACCATCAATAGATAGAGAGATAAAGAGATAGAAAGGAAAGAAAGGGAAGGGAAAAGAAGGGAAGGGAGAAAATTCTAAAGATGGCCCTGCTAAGATTCCTATCCTTCAGTCATTCAATGAAACACAAATCTGGGTACTGCTTCTGTGAAGAAATTTTGCAGATTTAATTAAAGTCCCAAGTCGCTTGACCTTAAAATGCAGAGAACCTGGATGAGCCTAATCTAATTGCCTGAGCCCTTCCTTCAAAAGGCAGAGGGGAAGGTAGGAGGCAAAGTTGGAGATTTGAAACATGACACACCATTGCTGTTTTGAAGTGAGTCATGTGAGGAGGAATGTGGACACTCTGCGGAGAGCGAGGAAATGGGAACCTCAGTGCTATAGATACAAGGCACTGGATTCTGGCAGCAACCCAAATGATCTTGTAAGCAAATTCCTCCCCAGATCCTCTAAGGAAGAACCTACACAGCCAACATGTTGACCTTGATCTCGTGAGACCTGAAGCAGAAAACCCAGCTGAGCCTCAGACTTGTGACCTAGAGAACTCCGAGATCATACATGAGTGCTGTTTTAAATTGCTTAATTTGTGCTATTGGTCTCGGGGCAATATAAAACTAATATTCTCTCTATGTGCACACATACATACTAATTTTTCTATAAATACATGCCCTGTTCTATTCACTTATTGTATTACATAAAAACATTGCACATGTCTTTTATGCTACTAGATAGGCTTTGTAAATACCATCTTTGTGGATGCTTAGTATATAGTTATCAAATTCACATATTAGAGAATCATTTAATAGTTCCCCTGTTGCTGATTGTTTAGATTCCCTTACATTTTTGGTAGAAGTGAATATCTTCATGAATGTGACATCTGGAAAATGGATGTGGGATAATCATCTTAAGACGGATTCCTAGTAGAATTTGTGGGTCAAAGGATGAGCAGTATTTCACAGCTACTCATGCCGTTATCTGAATGGCCAAGTTAATCTAAACTAACTTGTAGCTGGAGGCACCCAGGAGGACAAACAGTTACCATGCCCAAAAGTGGAGAAGATGAGGTGAAAATGCCCTGAGACAAGTCAGGAGCAGTAGAAAGCTGCCACTGTATGCAAAATAGAGAAAGCGGGTTTTTGTGTGTGTGTGTTTTTTTGTTTATTTTTTTCCCTTTTTCAAAGTTATCTGTCAGGGCTGTAGTCCTGTGGCTGCTGGCTCACATACCACTTTTTATTTAGCTTTTATTTGATAGTGTTTGGCATTTCCTCTTTAAAGTGCTGTTTCTCTCTTGCATATGTTGTCACATTTTGATACAGATCATACCCTGTTAGCTGCTAAGAAAACCCCAGATTGGAAAAGAACTCACATTTGCTGAGTGTAGGGGGCGGACGGGGAGAGTGCCAGATTCAATGATTCGCGTCAGCTCTATGTGGAGATGAAGTAGAGTGCAGATTTGGGAAGTGGGTGGCTCCCCGAATGGCCATATTGATGACAGAGGAGTGTCAGTGCTATTTTGTAGAAGAAGCAAGTGCAAAAGTAGAGGATAAAAGAGGGTGCATGTCTGTTGTGTCTTTTGAATTATGGGTCTTGATGTTATATGTCTTAAAGAAATAATTAGGATAAATCTTAACCCCCCATGGGTCTTTGTCCTAGTTTCCTGTGGCTGCCACAATAAATTACTACAAACAGGTGGCTTAGGACAGCTGAAACGTATGCTCACAGAGTCTGGGGGCCAGTGACTGAAATAGGGCAGGGGCCTTCCCTCTGTGGACTCTGGGGAGAAGCCTTCCTCGTCTCCTGAGTCCTGATGGCTCCACTCCTCGCGTGTCTTGTCTTCTCTGGCTTGTGACCACATGGCTTCAATCTCCGCCTCCATTGTCACATGAACTGCTTGTGTCTTCTTCTCTTCTCTCTCTCACAAGGATACTTGTCATTGGATTTAGGGCTCATGAAGTAATCCAATGGAATTATTTCATTCTAAATTCCTTAACCAATTGCATCCGCAAAGACCCCATTTTCTATAAGGACACATTAGAAGATTCCAGGGATTTGGATGTGGACATATCTTTTGGGGCCACAATGAACCCACTACTGTCCTTAATTTATTAGAGCTGTTCTGTGTTGGGGGAAAAAAGGTTTATGGGAGGTAAGTTATGACTCGTCATTAACTAAGATGAAAAACACTTCTAGAAAGGGGTTTAGCACTAGAACCACCTTCCAGTAGTGGCACCTCAAGTCCATCTGCCTCATGACTTTGAAATGTCACCCCCATCCTTCTAGGCAGGAAGCGTGTGTTAGTAGAGATTATCCATTAAGTAATATTTACATGTTCCTATTTCTGGGTGTAGCATTTGCTAATTTCCATAGTGTAATGACTTCAAGCTGCCAGTGTGATGTCACTGAACCCAGAATTGAAAGAGATGTGCCCAGTGGGGTATAGGACCCACTGGGAACCTATAAGGAACCTTTTCTCTGTCATATGCATTTTTAATTACAGGTGACTAAATATTTTATCTTCTTTTCCTCCTAAACTTACAATGTCTGTAGAGATGAAGAATGGCCAGGCTTAGTTCAGGAACTTCTAAGTTAGTAAATTAAATGGAAGAGAAACTTTATGAAATTAAGCTTCAACATGTAGATAACACTATTATTTAGGATAAATGCACTGTGTGTACAGAGCACACAACAATAAAAACCATAAATTGATTTTAAATATGTTACATGTCATTTATTTTCCGTCTATAGTGATTTCTGCTCATATTTTTGAGTGGAATCTTAATTGCTCCTTGAAATTCAGAGTCATGAGTGAAAGAAAAGATAAATATCAAGGACATTTGCCACTGAACCAGAGAGGTAAGACTGCCCTTTGGGGCTGAGAAAGCTCAAGGTGTCATTGTTTGATCTCCATATGATCTGAATTCCTTTGACTCTAGTTTGAACTTCAAAATTTGCATTTCTACTTGAAATCTAGCTGAGTAACCCAGTACAGGGAAGAGAAGGTTCAGATGAAAAACCGTGCTCTGACTATTTGAGGACAGAAGGAAGTAGAATTCGTTTGGGTAAGATAACAATTGGGCTATTGTTTACCTTTACATTCTTTTAGGAAGTCACCTTGTGAGGATATTGATTTTAATCCTTTCAGGGAAAAGTACTTCCCCTGAGTGTGTTTGTAAGGGTGTTTTTGTAAAGCTCATATTTATTCCACACACAATGCTGGCTCTGGAGAAAAGGGAGATGTGTCTTGGAGCAGCTGTCCCCAACCTTTTGGGCACCAGGGACTGGTTTTGTGGAAGGCAATTTTTCCACAGACTGGGGGTTGGGGCTGGGGGAATGGTTTCAGGATGATTCAAGTGCATTACCTTCAAGCTCGCTTCCTGCAGTGCAGCCCCATTCCTAATAGGTCTGGACCAGTACGGGTCTGCAGCCTGGAGGATGGGGACCCTTGTCTTGGAGGACAAATTTGGTGGCACCTCTGTTCCCTTCTCCTGGTTGGCAGGGGTTCATATGGTCAGTGCTGCTGTTCTCACCCAGACAGCAGCATACGGACGCTTTCTCAGGTTTCTCCATATCTTTTCTCTGAAATCCTAGTGAGGTCACCACCTTGTCCTGGTTATACATAGGAAAATCTTACATCCCAGATTCCCCTTCAGTTCCAGGTAAACCAGGACAGGTCATTTGGTCACCCTAGAGCTTAGTGGGGTTCCTGGAGGGAAATCCAGCAAGGATGTGGAACACCTTCCTCCATGTCCATGGACCCCAGGGGCTTCCTATTCTCCCAGCTAGTTTGCACTTAACCTTGAACAATGTAACATTTTTGGTTTCATCTTCCCACTGGTTTATATGGCATTTGGTAGTATCTGCTCCACAATAGCAAATGCTCAGGTCCTGTTTCTCCCTATAAGCATCTGTCTCTTAGGTTGGTTGTTTGCCCTTTGACCTCAGTCATCTGATAGGTTCAAGAGAAGTCATTAATTTGCAGTTTGTCCAGTATTTTCCCATGGTAAGGATGGAAGTGATGTTCTTTCCATCTCTCTATATCTTCCAGCCACTCAAGGCCTTTACTAACTAAATCTGAAATAAATAAATGTGGAATTGGAGGTTTTTGCATGCTTCATGTTGACATCAATGCTAAATATTTAAAGAGTGCATCATGGTGCCTGGCATATAGCAGATGCTCAATAAACATTAGTTCTTTTCCTTCTCTAACTCTCTCTCAGTGGAGATTATAGTGTTAATTTTTTAAAAATCTAATGTATTTTTCTTGTTACTCTCTTTTAAAGAAGTAACTTAAGGCAGTTGAAGAAATGAATTAGGGTGGAATAAAGAATTGTCTGGTGAACTCAGATTTACATAGCAACTGGGTTTCTGAGTTGACACGGGCAAGGGAGATTAAAGAAAACCTGTTCTGTTGAGATTAGATAATGCTAATCGGGTCTATCTATCAAACAATTGGCAGTAGCCCAACTAATGCACCACAAATAAAATTCACTGAGCTTGGCAGAAAGTTCAAAATGATGACAGCCAGATTGTACCTCAGGAACATGATTTCTCCGGTGCTCCAAGTTCAGCTTAGAAAAATCTGCCTAGTTCTTACAGTCACATCTCTAAGAAAAACTCGCCAGGCTACAGGAATCAATATTGATGCTTTATTGAACAGTGGACTTCTTTTCATATCATTTATACAAGCTTTTATGTATCCATGGTGGGGAAATATTCCACTGAGGTGATGCAGAAACTACCTAAATCTAGACATAGGCTCAGGGTGGACACTAGATGACAATAGATGACATCTACATATATTTTTTTCCCTTACTCAAAATGCTTTGTTTAACCATGTCTACCCTACCTTATAGTTGATAGAATGCCCTTATAGAATAGGGACTCCATAAAATGCTCTTACTGTAGTTTATTTAAAACAACACCATTTGGGAAAGAACCCTGTGTTTTATGATCTGGGCAGAACAACATACTTGTGGCACATAACGAATACTTATAAATAATGAAAAGAAAAATTTTAGGTTGATGGCAAAAACATAACACCATTCTCATTGCCCAGTAGAGTGTGTGCCCTGAAGTAAAATTCTATTTTAATTATTTTTCCAACTTGAAATGCACGTGAAGGTTTTTTACTTTTTGATAAATTTGAAGCTCTATTGTTTTCAAGAATATAAATTTGTGTTTTCAATTTAATATTGACTTGCCTAAGAAGTTTGTTTAATTTGCATTTAAAATTGTGTATTTCTGTTTGCTGACCAACCAGTTTGCAACATAATATAAATCAGGAGTTAGACACATTAATAAACTAACAAAATTTACACATTTACAAAAACCAGAATAGAATTCAAGAGAATGACTGGTTTTGTCCCCTTTGACTTTAATGACACACACACAAGCAAACCCCAAAGCAGTCTACTTACTGCTCTATTTATATTACCAACAATATTCTTTCTCTTTCTCTTTGTGTCTGTATCCTTGTGAAGTTCCCTAGTCTTTCCCCTGCCAGCTGCTGTATATCCCTATATAGATTTGTTTCTTGTCAACTGCCAGTCAAACCTGCATTCTAAAATGGCGTACTTGAAAAGATTACCATTGCCTATTAACTTTTTTCAATTAGAGTTTACATGCAATATTTTTTAAATTGAATTTTGGGGTGACATTGATTA
Organism: Glossophaga mutica; assembly: GCA_039655065.1. Taxonomy (NCBI): domain Eukaryota; kingdom Metazoa; phylum Chordata; class Mammalia; order Chiroptera; family Phyllostomidae; genus Glossophaga; species Glossophaga mutica. Next base: position 38,481,736 of record CM077304.1, on the reverse strand, counting down.
ATAAAATCACACAGGTTTCAAATGTACAGCTTAATAAAACATCATCTGCCCATTGATCGCATTGTATGTCCATCCCCTAAAGTAAAGTCTCTGTCCATCCCCATTCATTTCCCTTTTGCCTGCTTTCACCTCCTCCACCCTCCTTTCCCTCTGGTAATCACCATGCTATTTTCTGTCTATGCATCATATATATATACTTGAGATACAATACATTATATACATGTATTTGCTTAATCCCTTCACCTTTTTTGACTCAGTCCCCCAACCCTCTCCCCTCTGACAGCTGTCAGTCTGTTCTATATACCTATGCTCTGTTTCTATTATTTTATTTGTTTAATTATTTTATTTATTAGATTCCACATATAAGTGAGATTATTTGGTATCTTTCTCTGACTGGCTTATTTCACTTAGCATAATAATCTCCAGGTCCATCCATGCTTTTGCAAAAGGTAAGATTTCCCTCTTTTTTTCCTGTTTTCTTCATTTTATGATAAATATTTTTATTTTAGTTTTTATTTTTAATACATTTTATTGATAATGCTATTACAGGTGTCCCATTTTTTCTTTTTATTCCCTTCCACTCTGTATCCCCCCCAACCATCATTCCCCCACCTTAATTCATGTCCATGGGTCATACATATAAGTTCTTTGGCTTCTTCATTTCCCAAGAGTTCCCTCTTTTTTATAGCTATGTAGTATTCCATTGTGTAAATGTACCAGAGCTTTTTAATCCACTCATCTACTATGGGCACTTAGGCTGTTTCTAGATCTTAGCTATTATAAATAATACTGCAGTGAACACAGGGGTGCATATATTCTTTTGAATTAGTGTGTTGGGTTCCTTTGGATATATTCCCAGAAGTGGGATTGCTGGGTCAAAAGCTAGTTTCATTTTTAATTTTTTGTGGAAACTCCATACAGTTTTCCACAGTGCCTTCATCGTGTGCATTCCCACCAACAGTACATGAGGGTTCCCTTTTCTTTACATTCTTGCCAGCAATTTTTTTGTTGTTGATTTGTTTATGATGACTATTCTGACAGGTGTGAGGTAATGTCTCATTGTGTGGTTTTAATTTGCATCTTCATAATGATTAGTGACATTTAACTTTTTTTATATGTCTGTTGGCCATCTGTATGTGTCTATTCGGGTCCTTCGCCTATTTTTAATTGGGCTCTTTTTCTTCTTGGTGTTAAATTGTAGAAGTTCTTATATATTTTGGAAATTAATCAATCCCTCATCAGATGTATCATTGATGAACATGTTCTCCCATTCCATGGGTTGCCTTTTCATTTTGTTGATGGTTTCTTTTTTTTAAAATATATTTTATTGATTATGCTATTACAGTTGTCCCATTTTCCCCCATCATTCCCCTCCACCCTGCACACCCTCTCCCACCCAAATTCCCCCTTTAGTTCATGTCCATGTGTCATAAGTTCTTTAGCTTCTACATTTCCCATACTATTCTTGCCCTCCCCTGTCTATTTTCTACCCATTATCTATGCTACTCATTCTCTGTACCTTTTCCCCCTCTCTCCTCCTCCCACACCCCTGTTGCTAACCCTCCATGTGATCTCCATTTCTGTGGTTCTGTTCCTGTTCTAGCTGTTGGCTTAGTTTGCTTTTGTTTTAGGTGTGGTTCTTAATAGCTGTGAGTTTGCTGTCTTTTCACTATCATATTTTTATCTTCTTTTTCTTAGATAAGTCCCTTTAACATTTCATATAATAAGGGCTTGGTGATGATGAACTCCTTCAACTTAACCTTATCTGAGAAGCACTTTATCTGTCCATCCATTCTAAATGACAGCTTTGCTGGATAGAGCAATTTTGGATGTAGGTCCCTGCTTTTCAAGATTTCAAATTTTTATTTCCAGCCCCTTCTTGCCTGGAAGGTCTCTTTTGAGAAATCAGCTGACAGTCTGATGGGAACTCCCTTGTAGGTGACTGTCCCCTTATCCCTTGCTGTTTCTAGAATTCTCTGCTTCATTTTAATCTTGGCTAATGTAATTACGATGTGCCTTGGTGTGTTCCTCCTTGGGTCCAACTTCTTTGGGACTCTCTGAGCTTCCTAGACATCCTGGTAGTCTATTTCCTTTGCCAGATTGGGGAAGTTCTCCTTTATTATTTGTTCAAATAAGTTTTCTACTTTTTGCTCTTCTTCTTCCCCTTCTGGGACCCCTATAATTCGGATGTTGGGACGTTTAACGATGTCCCAGAGGTTCCTAAGCCTCTCCTCATTTTTTTGAATTCTTGTTTTTTCCTGGTTTTCTGTTTGGTTGTTAGTTTCTTCCTTCTGGTCCACTCCACTGATTTGAGTCCCAGTTTTCCTTCCTTCTCTATCAGTTCCCCATGCATCTTCCTTCATTTCATGTATTGTAGCCTGCATTTTTTCATCTAGTTTGTGAGCAAAATCAACCAATTCTGTGAGCATTCTGATGACCAGTGCTTTGAACTGTGCATCTGACAGGTTGGCTATCTCTTCACTGCTTAGAGGAATTGGCTCTGGGGCTTTTATTTGTTTTCCGGTTTGAGCCATTTTTGGTGGGTTTTTTGTTTTGTTTTGTTTTGGTTTTAGTCTGGTCGTGGTTATTACATAGTTAGGGGTGGAGCCTTAGGTGTTCCTCAGGGCGGGGCAGCCCAGTCGCCTGGTTGTGACGCTGTATGTGGGGGCGGGGTCTGAGAGGGAACAATGGCGCCTGCTCCGCTCTCTTCTGGACTCTGGCCCTTTCCGCCGCTTCTCCTTCACCTGGATTATCTGGGCACGTGCGTGTGCTGTTACGTAGTGAGGAGTAGAGCCTCTGGAGCTCCCCAGTGTGGGGCAGCTCAGTCGCTGGGTTGTGACACTGTATGTGGGGGCGGGTCTGAGAGGGAACAATGGCACCTGCTCCGCTCTCTCCTGGATTCAGTCCCTTCCACCACTTCCCCTCTGCCTGGACCGTCTGCGTGCGCGAATGTGGGACCACCTGGTCAGCCAGCCACCCTGTGCCCGGGGTCCGCCAGCTGCTGCCTGCAGGCTCGGGGACTGCCAGCCGCCGCCTGTGCACCTGGGAACTGCAAGCCGCTGCTGCTTGCGCTCCTGGGTCCGTACCTCCACTTTCTCCTGCCTCGACTTCGCCCCTCTTACCAGTCTGGATGAATGGTTGTTGGACTTCCGTACAGTTCAATTTTCTATAAGTTCCGGTTGTTTTCTTGTTTCTAAATATTTGTTGTCATTAATTTTGGTTGTGAGAGGAGGCACAGTGTATCCGCCTACGCCTCCATCTTGGCCGGAAGTCCTGTTGATGGTTTCTTTTGCTGTGCAAGAGCTTTTCGGTTTGATGTAGACCCATTTATTTTTTTTTCTTTTGTTTCTCTTGTCCAAGGAGATATATAGGCAAAAATATTGCTAAGAGTGATGTCTGAATTTTACTGTTATGTTTTCTTCTAGGATTTTTATAGTTTCACAACTTTCTTTTCATTAAATATGCAGTCAATTAATTTTTCTTTCCCCTACAAGTGTGCTCTTCTCCTTAACGTATGTGCAATCATTCAGCACTGTGACTCTGGGTCATGATTCGGCACACTTAACTAATTTTTTATTAAAAAGCATGAGTTAAAATAGTCTCCACTTATTTGCAGGGTATACTTCTAAGACGCTGGTGGATGCCTCAAATCTCGACAGTACTGAGTCCTATATATACTATGCTTTTTCCTACACATTTGTATCTATGATAAAGTTTAATTTGTAAATTAGACACAATAAGTCCTGACTGGTGTGGCTCAGAGGGATGGCATCACACTGCAAACTGAAAGGTTGCTGGTTTGATTCCCAACCAATGAGCCAGGCAAGTCAGGGCACATGCCTGGGTTGTGGGCCAGGTGTCTGGTTGGAGGTGCTCAAGAGGCAGCAGATCAATGTATCTCTCACACAGTGATGTTTCTCCCCCTCTCTCCCTTCCCCTCTCTCTAGAAATAAATAAATAAAATCTCTTAAAAAGAAAAAGTAAATTAGGCACAGTAAGAGATTAACAATAATAACTAATACTAAAATAGGACAATTATAAATTACAAATAGATAAATAATCTAATATACATATGATCTAAACAGGACTGGCCTCTCTCTCTCTCTGTTTCTCTCTCTCTCTCATAAAATTAAGTACTGAGTTACTTAAAAATGTTATCAAAAAGCAAGTACAAACACATTTAGAGAAATGGATTTAAACGTGAACCCTCAACACAGAAAACCATAACAGACTTAAAAACAGAAATTACCTGAATATTTCTTACCTGAAAAATCTTTTTGACGCCCACCTTCTTAAGTTATCTTCTATAACTGACAGCATAGTTTTCTTTATACATAAATATATATACATACACATATATTTCTAACTTCATTAAAACAAAGGTATTAATGATAATTATATAAGGTACAGATATATGATGATTAGAATATTAGACTATTAATAATAAAGTGTGTTGAGCACTTACTATGTTATCAGGCACTGTTCTGAGGCTTTTACATATATTAATTAATTTAATCTTCACAACAATCTTATAAGACAGGTACCACTGTTATTCCCATCTTAGAGATGAATCAACTTAAAATAAGTAACTTGTCCAAGGTCACACAGTAAGTGGCATAACCTATGCCCTACTCCTACCCCTGTTCAATAATAGTTAATACAAAAATACACACTCCATAATCTATTTTAACAGTTACTTTTTAAAAAATATATTTTATTAATTATGCTATTACAGTTGTCCCAATTTTTCCTCCTTGGCCCCCTCTGCCCAGTACCTCCTTTCCTTCCAGCAATCACCTCCACACCCTTAGTTCATGTCCATGGGTCATACATATAAGTTCTTTGGCTTCTCCATTTCCTGTACTGTTCTTAACCTCCTCCTGTCTATTTTGTACCTACCAATTATGCTTCTTAATCCCTTCACCTTTTCCTCCATTCTCCCCCTTCCCCCTCCAAGCTGATAACCTTCTGAATGATCTCCATATCTATGATTCTGTTCCTGTTCCGGTTGTTTGCTTAGTTTGTTTTTTTGTATTTAGTTGTTGATAGTTATGAATTTGTTGCCCTTTTAATGTTCAGAGTTTTGGTCTTTTTCTTTTTCTTAAATAAATCCCTTTAACATTTTATGTAATAAGGTCTTGGTGATGAATAATTCCTTTAGCTTTACCTTGTCTGGGAAACACTTTATTTGCCCTTCTATTCTAAATGATAGCTTTGCTGGATAGAGTAATCTTGGATGTAGGTCCTTGCGTTTCATGACTTTGAATACTTCTTGTCAGTCCCTTCTTGCCTGCGGTTTCTTTTGAGAAATCAGCTGATATGCTCATAGGAACTCCTTTGTAGATAACTCTGCTTTTCTCTTATTGCTTTTAAGATTCTCTATTTATCTTTAACCTTTGGCATTTTAATTATGATGTGTCGTGATGTGGTCCTCTTTGCATCCTACTTGTTCAGGACTCTGTGCTTCCTGGACTTGTACATCTATTTCCTTCACCAAATTTAGAAAGTTTTCTTTCATTTTTAAAAAAATAAGTTTCCAATTTTTTGCTCTTCCTCTTATCCTTCTGGCATCCCTATGATTTAGATGTTTGTACATTTGGAGATGTTCCAGAGGGTCCTTATACTATCCTTGTTTTTTAAATCCTTTTTTCTTCTTGCTGTTTTGGTTGAATGCTTATTTCTTCTTTATGTTCCAAATCGTTGATTTGAATCCAGCTTTCTCTCCTCTACTGATGATTCCCTGTAGATTTTTCTTTATTTCACTTAGTGTAAATTTCATCTTTCTTTACGTTGTTGCAGTACTCAATGAGTTCTTTGAGCATCCTGATCACCAGTGTTTTGAACTCTGCATCCGATAGGTTGGTTATCTTGGTTTTATTTAACTCTTTTTCTGGGGTTTTGTTCTGTTCTTTCCTTTGGGCCATTTTTCTTTGTCTTCTCAATTTGGCAGTCTCCCTGCATTTGTTTCTGAGTATTAGGTAGAGCTGCTTTGACTTCCTGTCTTAGTAGTGTGGTCTATTGTAGAAAACGCACCTGTAAATTGTGCGAGGCAGTGCCTTAGGTAATTGCCAGAGTGGGGAAACCTGCTTCACTGCTTTGTGGCTGTGCGGGGGTGGCGGGGGAAGGGCTCAGAGAGGGGACAATGCTGCTGACTGGCTTTTTGGAGGTTTGCCTGGCACTCACCCCATTATAGTCACTTCGCCCACTCCCCGTATGCAACTGATGCCCTTCCATCTGTTGCCCTGGTGGTGAATCCCAGAGTGGGTGGGTTTGCATGCATTCTAAGTCCATGTGGGCCCTTTAAGTTGCACCTCCTGAACATCTGGTAGTTTTTTCCATCACCCCAACTGGTTTTTACAGCCAGAAGTTTGGGGTATTTATCTTCCTTGCTCTGGAACTTTGGGCTATACAGTCTTTCCTGGGGCTAGGATCACTGCTCCCAAGGTATGCCTCCCTAGTTGTTATCCACAATAAGTGAATGTAGGATTGGCTGTTTTTCCTTCACTGTCTCTACCCCCTCTCTGGGCCACATGTCATGTCCGTGCCTCTCCGCCCATCTCTGTGACTCCACCCCTCCTGTCCGTCTGGGTGAATGTGGCTTCATTATATGCTTAGTTGTCATACTTCCACATAGCTCAATTTTCTGACAGTTCTGGATGTTATTCCTTTTGACATCTAGTTGTAATTCTTTCTATGGTTGCATGAGGAAGCAAAGCATGTTTTCCTATGCCTCCATTTTGACCAGAAGTTTGTCAGTTACTTTTAAGAGAATATTTTCTCTTTTGTTTGGTTTATGTGAAAGTAGATGGACTTGATTCGTTTACTTACTGCATCCATTTTTGATCATTAAAAAATAAAGAACATTAAAATATATTACTAATATGTAAATAGAATCCACATTTCAATTGACAGCAACCATTAGCCTTTGTCTGTAATCTGAGTTAACACATTTATGGTGATCATGCTATTAAAATAGAAAATTACTAGGAGAAATTCTTTACTGCAAATCAAACAAAACATTTAAAGAAAATCCCCATGGATATTACATTCAATATAATATCTATATTTATTTTTTAGCTAAAAAGAACAATTTAAGAGGAAGTGATAATGCATTTCAGACATTTGAAGACCTTTCCGATGGCATGAGACATTTATTGTGTGTTGCTCTAGACTAAGCAGCAAATTTTGGCTGAAAGGTAGTCTAGTAATTAAAACTCTCTGCCAGTGAGATAGGCTTCCTGAGGGGCAATGAGCCTCTGGACATGGAGATATTTGTGCATAGACTAGACAACCACAACAGTGATATTGCAAAAGGCATGCCTGCCTTGAATGCTGAGCTGGGTTAGACAACTGCTCTAAGATTCAATGGTAATAAAAAATTTTTATTACGAGCTTCATTCATAGTGAAAAGAGCCGAAGACCACAGTTTTCACACAAGTCAAAGCCAGTGGGAAATGAGGCACAGTAATTGAGATCACCTGGATTCCCTTTAGGCATCGCCAACCTCTTTTCATCCACAAGCTTAACTCTGTGGGGAAATTACACATTTCAGTTTCTTCCACTTTGGAATCAGCAACTTAGGCTGTGCCTGGATTTCAGAAAATACTAGGAAAGAAAATTGGGCATTTCATGAGCTAGTAGTGGCTGGGTCCACGATGATGAGTGTTGCATTCATTATTGAAGTCCTCGTGTGTGAAGAGAGTGCTTTGCACAAACCTGTAAGCATCTACCTTTGTGACATGATGATATTTCTGTTTTTTAAAATGTATTTAGAGCCATGAAGAAGTCACGATCGAGCAGAGGCCTGAAAGAACATGGGTGGACTCCAGCACATTGGGGTATAAGGAATACTTTTTTTAATGGAGTGAGCTTTTCTGTTTTTTTCTTATTTCTTTCTTCTCTCAAATAATTGAAAGCAATAGGTTATTTTCTCTTTGAATTATTTTGAAACAAAAAAGAGAGATTTCTAAAAAGTGAAGTTAGTACCATATGTGTTTCCTGTTAACTAGATACTGAATATCCTGACTCCCTTGTCTCGTTTAGTTTTTACTGTGTCTGTAAACTGGGTGTCATGGTTTTACTGGTCACAGAGAGAATTGTCTGCACTTACGGGAGCGATGATTTAACACCAGTTAAAATCCATTTTATTGAACTGAAGTCCTGTTGGAGCAGTCATTCTCAATTAAGGGGATTTTTGTCCCCCAGGGAACATTTGGCAATGTTTGGGGACATTTTTGGTTGCCACAACTTGGGAGTGCTACCAGAGTTTAGTGCGTAGAGGTCATGGATGCTGCTAAGCATCCTGACTCACACAGGATGACAAAAACTTGTCCAGCCCCCAAACAGCAACATGGCTGAAGCTGAGAAACCACGTGTTAGACTTAGTGTAGCTCCATTTCTGCACAGCTTAACATAAGTGTTTTCTAAAGTGTTACTTCAAATATTTTCATATTTCTTATGTACAGAACACTTGTTCTTATCGGAAAACAAGCTTGTTTGTTTAAGAGTAAAAGTTACCTTTGATGAATCTCCCTGTCCAGGAAAACTAAAAATAAGGAAACCATATTGCTTACACCTAATAAAAGCCAAGATTCATCATAATTCACTCATTTATCTATTTATCCAACTAATATTTATGAAAGGTACCCTAAGTGTCAGGTACTTGTCAAGTACTAAGAATACAGCAACGAAAAAATCCTACCTTCATGCGGCTTTTATTTACTAGAAGAGGACCCATCTATCTATCTATCTATCTATCTATCTATCTATCTATCTATCTATATAGATATATGTATACACACACACAGACAGACAGACAGAAATACAAAAATGAATGCTGCAGAGAAACACAAAACAGGGAAGGGAACGAGGAGTGCTGGAGGCAGAGGTTGCAGTTATAAATTAGGGTGGTTAGGGAAGGCTTCAGTGAAAAGTATATTTGAGTAAAGACCCAAAGTCTGTGAGAGAGCAAGCCACATGGCAATCTAGGAGACTAGCTTTCCAGACCAAGCAACGAGCAAGTGCAAAGGCTTTGCATTTCAGGAAAGTGCTATGAGGCTGAGGCAGAGCAAGTGAAGGGCAGATCACAGGGGCCAGATCATGTATGTCCCTGAAGGTGACTATGGGGACTGTGGCCTTTACACTGATGAATTGGAGACATGAGGAGGGCTTGAAGCAGGTCCACTCTGGTTCAGCCGGGCTATTCTCAGGCTTCATCCCCCTCAGCCGTTCTGCTCTCTAGTTTGTGTCCAGAAAATGTAAACAGATTAAGTGGCAGGGCAGTGGTTAGAATGTCAGCCTCCTCCTGTAGCTGTGATCAACACAGGGCTAAGGAAACTTTGTACTGTGCAAAAATGGGACCATTCTAAAGTATGAAACACAACAGAATATCCAGACCAGAAGGTAATTTACAGTGCTGGGACTGGGTAGGGGTGATGTGGGTGTCATCCTGTGACTAGCAGGCCTTGATCTAATAGAGAACATCTGAGCAGAAACTTCATCACCTAATGACCCAAACTCTGGTCTTAATGATAGTAAACCTATAGGCCAGGTGCACTGCACCTTATGTGGCCCTGTTGATGCCATTAGTGAATGGGACTTATTCCTACATTCACTGCTGGGTACTTACTTGTACAACAGGCTGTCTTGCTTTATTCCATAGCCTCACTCCTTCCCTGAGACAGGACGAGGCCGAGAGTGGGCTGCAGGCTGTGGGAAGAGGGTAAAAGTGCCAGATAGGATGCTGCTTTAGGGGAAGGTGAGGCGAAGAGGTGAGGTGAGGGTGTCGGGGAGCATGCATGTCTCTAGCTCAAAATATTTAGTAATAAAAGAAAATGTTTTTACACTTTGGGGTGGGGTTGTTGAATACTGGGTCCAAAAAGCAACACTAACATTCTCTGTGAACAAATGGTAGAGTCAATTTGGCGATATCTTTCTAGATAAAGAAAATAAGCTATATTTTCTTTACAAAAATGTCCTGTGACAGTAATAATATTACCTAGAGACTACAAGATTTAATAGTTTAGGATATAGGGAATAGAGATACTAAATCAAAGGTTCTGAATCTGTCATGATTTCTGTTAGGACATTTTGAAGGAGAAAAAATGAAGGGGAAATTTGGGGAACTAAGTATTGCCACAGTCAGCCTGGATTTTGAGTAAAAAGTCAGAAGAGAGAGTCCTGACCAGAGAAGGAGATTCCAAGGCCTCAGACTAGAGCCTTTAATTCGGGAAAACTTGGAAACACAATTTGATGACCAGCTGCGGTAGAAACACATATTAAAAACTCCCAGTTAACTATACATATGTGTAAACCTTAATAAATATCAGAGGTACTTGTAAGACAAATGTTTGGGTTGAAAACAAATAATGAAATGTAGCAGTCCCAAGTTCTCACTTATTCAGGATTTTATTAACCCTCTTCATCAGAGTCAATATTATTAATAAAAAAAATCTGTAAAATTTGCTTGAACACACAGAGAGCCTGAGAATTCCACTCAACCACAAGGGCAGTTCTTTGTTCGTTCATCCCCACCCTCCTTTTCACATCCTGGACAAGCAATGCTATAAGGAACAGACACTTTTACTCAGTGCCTGGGTGGCAATAATGGTAGCAATAATGACAGCAGAACACTGAGTGCTCACTGTGTGGCAGCCTGTGTTCTGGCCCTTTACAGGTGGCCCCTCCACTGGGATGCCACAAACATCAGTAAATGTTAGTCTTTAGTTGCACAAAGTACTTTCACTCCAAGAGGTTCTATTTTAATCTATGATTGAAATAAAGAAAGTAAACATTTATCATCCATATGTGAGCTTTAAGCAGAGAACACAGTGGAGAGACCTCCTGTTTGGGGCCATGAGGAAAGTAAAAGACCTTGACTCTGAGACTTTGCAGGACAGGGAACTGAAAAGAGGATGAAGCAGATAAGGAGGAAAAGGGATTTACAATTGGAAAGAGCCTGGAGAAAATTAATAGTTGGGACTGATTGGCGATGACTGAGGACCAGGCAGACCTGAGGATGCTGGTTAGGTAGTATTGACCAAAACAGATTGGGCCAAAACAGGGTGGGGCCAGTGTTTAGCAGGGCGGGAGACGGGCAGATGGGGCTGGAGCACTGCACCTTCTCTCCTGCTTAAGGGTCCAGGAGGTGTGTACTGCCTTGATTCTTGGGAATGGGCAAATCTAACACTGTTATCACTATCTGTTCTTTTCATTTAAAAAAATGACATTTTTACTTAAATTATTTTCTGTAAAAGGTATTTATATGTATATACTTTAAGTTGAAGATTATTATAACTCTGCTTAGTAGGTATGACACACTTAAACTTTTTTATAATCACTCTTGAAGTTCTAAAAACTATCCCCCCTCTTTTTTACTTTATCTCTCTCCTTCTGTCCTTTCAATAACACAAATCTCTAGCCAAGACTCTAGTTAATGAGAACACTATAAAATGATAGCCCAGCTGTTACTTCCAGAAGGTTCAGCTGATGTCTTCAGACCTTTCATAAGCAGAATTGAAAAATCTGCTCTTCTGCTGTCTAACCTTGTGGAATGCCTCGTTTCTTTCACATTCTCCAGCTGGTCAGGTACTTAACGTTAACGGTGAGTTCTTCAGGACAGGGACTGGCCAGGATCCCCCCACTCACACAGGCAGTGTTTTCTTAGTCCTCCTCATTCCATTATGACAGCAGGCTGATGACTCAGACTGGAACCTTCTCTTCCTTTTATTTCACGAGGGCTCTGGTGTCTGCAAAGGATCGTCACGAGAAAAATCTCACCACCAGTTTCAAATAGCAAATTACTAGAGGAAAATCTTGCCAAACTGGAATGCCTAGGAAAAAAAGCAATTGCAGGAAATTCAAGAAAAAGGTCAGACATAGCAGCACCTGTACCCAGTCCCAATGGGACAAATCTGGATTTATATCAAACCACTATACCTTGACAATAGAAAATATGCCTTGTTCACTCTTGGGAAAGGGAGTTACAAATATGGGTACGGGGAACACTAGAATGAACTCTGTGGGGGCTGGGAACAGTGACATCCAAAAAATAATCTATGCTGCTTACGAGGCACTGAGATAAGTTCTTCCAATTATGGAGGCATAGTTTAAATTCCTTCTCCATAAGCTTTCATGGAGAACCCATTTCTAATCAAATGTTCTCTTTGGTACTGACAGCTCTTATTGCCTTTACCATTCACTTGGGAAAAATCACCTGCTTTTTTTTTTTTTTCTTATGAAATTTTGCTCTCACTCCAACCATTTATTAGAACTGTTTTCTTGGAAGTTTTTTAAAATAATAATCTGTTTCTCAGATCTTAATCTCTAATATCATTCCCTCTCAGGCTCCCTGCAAAGGTAGGTGATTTCAGACTGGAGAAGCATTGGTATAAGACAGGCCTGAAACATTTTATTATACCGGAAAATTTCAATAAAGGGATATTCAATAAATTGATGGAAAATATCATGGAAGAGTCCATTTTGAAGGAGTTTTCAGTGGCCAAATATGGAACTATTTGACACCAATGTCAAGGAGTTTTTTTCTCCTGTTTTCTTCTAGAAGTTTACAGCTTCAGGTCTTACATTTAAGTCATTCATTTTTGTGAGTAATGTCAGATAGAGGTCCAGTTTCATAATTTTATGTCTGTATCATTTTTCCCAATACCATTGATGAAAGAAAATATCATTTATCCATTGAGTATTTTTAGCTCCCTTTTCAAACAATAGTTTGCCATATGTGAGTTGGGTTCATGTACGAGCTCTTGATTCTGTTTCATTGGTCTGTGTGTTTGTTTTCAGTGCGACCACTGTGCTGACTTGACTACTAGAGCTTTACACTATAGTTTGAAATCAGGACATGTGTTGCCTCTGACTTTGTTCTTCCTCAAGATCGCTTTCGCCATTCAGGGCCTTTTGTGGTTTTGTATGTATTTTAAGATTATAGTTTCTATTTATGTGAAAAATGCCATTGGAATTTTGATAGGGACTGCATTGAACCTGTAGATGGTTTGGGGTAGTATGGACATTTTAACAGTATTAACTCTTCCACTCCATGAACAAGAATGAGCTGTCTTTTCACTTATTTGTGTTTTCTCCAATTTCTTTCATCAGTGGCTTATCCTTCTTAGCATATAGATATTTCATCTTTTTGGTTAAATTTATTCCTAAGTACTGTATTGTTTTTGATACTGTTGTACATAGGATTGTTTTCTTTATTTCTTTTTCAGATGGTTCATTGTTGGTGTACATAAATGCAACTGATTTTGTATGTTAATTTTGTATCCTGCAACTTTGCTGAATTTCTTGATTAGTTCTAATAGCTTGGTGGGATCTCAGGGTTTTCTACATATAAAATCATGTCATCTGCAAACAGAGACAACTTTACTTCTTTATAATTTGAATGCCTTTTGTTTCTTTTTTTTTCATTTACATCTTTTCCTATTGTGTATCCATTAACAAATTGTTTTAGCTATAGCTATTTTCAATACTTCTGCCCTTTGGCTTTTACACCAGCGTTAAGTGATTGCCACGCCACTGCGTTACAGCACTGAAGCATTTTGAACTTGACTATATGCTTACCTTGAGCAGTAGGTTTTATATTCTAATATGCATACTCCATATTTCCACCTTCATGCTGTTGTCATCATTTCTTGGAGATTTTCCTCAAATTATTCTTCCAGTTATTATATAGAATTTTTAATTTTTGCTAGTATATTTTTCAAACCCAAAATTTTCTTGTTGTTTTGATAATCTCTTTATATTTTCTTCTCTTGTTTCATGGGTACAATATCTATTCTTATTTCTCTGGGAACATGAATGATGTTTCAAAGCTTTTTTCCACGCTCCACGGTTTCTTCCAGGATCCATCTGTTTGTTTGGTCTACGTCCTTCCCGTTAGAGGCTCTCTTTTCTACTCTCTCCAAAGTATTTCACAGAACCACCTCCCTGTGGAGTCATTTCCACACACTTACTGAACACCCACTCTGAGCAGGACACCGTGGGAGATACAAGACTCATGAGAAAACTTACTACTCTAAAACAGCAGCCGAAAACCCAAGAAAAGGTACATGTAAAAGAGAAACCATGTGGTTACACAAAAATTCTCATCATATCATACGTTTTGTTTATTGAAAAGGAGGAGGAAATAGAGAAAGAAAAAGGAGGAGGTGAAAAGGAGGAAGAAGAAAATGAGCTTTAAAAAAGAAAAGAAAGCCTAACATAGTGTTGTACATAAATGCCAAATGAGTAATAGAATATGTGTAATAACTCAAAAGCTGAGGCAGATTTTTATGGCTTAGATGATTAGGGGAAGTGGAGGAAACAATGCAGGCTTACTCTGGTCTTTGAAGGACAGAACAAAAGGAAGAATATTCCAGAACATGAGGAAAAACAAAGCTTAAATATGGACATGGGATTAAGGAGTGAATGTTGTAAAATAGAATTTAAACATCAACATACCCTAGGAAGATTTAGGTCTTAGGTATGGCCTGAAAATATATGTATTTTAAAATATACCTCAGGTGCTTCTTAGATAGTCAGCCAAGGATGGGTTCTTGTAAGAATAAAGTGGAATTGGTTGGGAAAAGTAATCTGGGGACAGATCGTAGCAGACTTCACTTCTGAACCGAGATAACCTTATGACTGAGAGAGTATGAGAGAGTATTGTTGAAGTTCTTCTTTAAGGGTAGTGAGCGCATGCACCTGAGAGTGTTATCAAAAATGTTATCAAGCAATTACATGCAAGAGGAGCCATGGGTGGGGGGTGGACTCAGAAGCTAAGCTTTAGGCAGTTACTTTCTTAATTTAGGAATGAGCTAATTAGGGCCTGCTTTGGTGTTGGATTCACAGTTGATGGAAAGAAGCATAAAAGAGAAAGACATTTTAAAAATCAAACTACATGATTGTGGAGAGGACATTATTGATGATGCCAAAAGTTTAGACCGATTGAGGCGGAAAATGATAGAACTAGTGGTAGAAATGGGGGAAGAGGATTTTTTTAGTAAAATGTTAAACCTGGGTTTAGATCCGCTGAGTCTGAGGTAAGTTGTACAAACAGAAAAGTTCAGGAGACTTAGAAGGATCGACTTAAAGGTGCCATCTCTGAAAGTTCTCGGTGCAGGAGTGAGCGGCACCTGCAGGAAGCGTGAGACTTTCAGAGACAGAGGACACGAGAAGTAGACGTGCCTCCCAACATCCGCATTTCAGGAAGCACCCACAGTAAATGAAACGGTGGACACTGAAGGACACAAAAGTCATAGAACTATGCAACCCAGAGACTTGCACTTTGTAAAATTTCCTTTGCTATCCTCCAGAGTTAAGTATTAAGACAGTACACAGAAATATGTTTGTTGTTTGAATGAGTGTCAGTGACTGCTATTTGTAGTAAGGCTGTATTTTTCTATCTTACTGCCTAAGACACTTTTACTGCAACTTGATTATATCACAAGTTACTCTCTCATATAAGAATTGTCACTTCACTTTATTTTCCTTGTGTCTTTTTTTAAGATTTTGTTTATTTATTTTTTAGACAGAAGGAAAAGGAGGAAGAAAGAGAGGGAGAGAAACATGAATGTGTGGTTGCCTGTCGTACACCCCTCACTGGGGACCTGGTCTGCAACCCAGGCTTGTGCCCTGACTGGGAATTGAACTGGCAATCCTTTGGTTTGCAGGCCAGCACTCAGTCCACTGAGCCACACCAGCCAGGACCCTTTTGTCTTTATGGCACCCCAAATGGGACAGTTGTGCAGAATCGAAATGCTCATTGCCATCAACTGCTAATGGCCCAGCTCAGTGAAGACCCGAGGAGGACGCTGCAGGTTTTCGTGCGGACGGGCCCTGAGGCCCAGCAGTGGGTCAGCCAGAGTAACTTGGAGGCTGGAGCGCATGTGTCAGATTCACAAGTAGTGTGGGTGAGTTTATGAACTGGTTGGTACCCGAATGCTGTTTTTAAACTTAATATGTATCAAACTATCAAAATATAAGGAATTGGCCTTATTTTGATTATTCCTCATTTTAATTGTTTATATTAGCTTTGTACCATCTGTACATCTTCATATGCTAAGAGAGAAGGTTCTTATTTACATCATTATTCTACTTTGGAAGCAAAGGTAAAAAATAAGTCAGGATAAGTCTTGCTGAGGGAGAGTAATTAGCTGGATCACCCACCTAAGAGTCTCAGCAGCACATGGCCCAAGGCACTGTACAAGTTCTTGCAAGGAGCTTGTATTCCTGGAAGTGGATGAGAACATACTCTCCATTTCTCTGTTTCATTTTATATGGTAGTGATTCTTACTGTGGACTGTTAATCTTTGAACTGGAGAAGTTGTTCTTTACAGGGATCATCAATGATCACAGTTAATAGATCAATGGAAAATATTTCATATTTACAAAAGATATATTTTCAGGAAAATAATTTTCCTGAATGGAAAATGATGGGGCAAGCATCTAATTCAGTAGCAAGTTCCCTCCATTATTACCATAGATTTAGGTATTTCTGGAGCTTTTGTACCAACCTTCCTGGAATCGTATGAGAAATTCAAGCCTCTTTCTTTAATAGGGACCAGAAAGCTAGTGGAAACAAACCTAGGAAATTGTTTTCCTTTTGCTCATTTTTAGTCATTTTTTTCTATGTTTAATACTGACATATGCCAGCAAGATGAGTTTATTTCTACTTGAGGCATTGTCTAGCTCAGTAGGAGCAGGGACAACTTTTATTTCAGTAGTTAAATAAGGAGTTGTGTTTGAAAACCAGAGTTAACCAGCAGCGCATTTTCAAAGTGAAGAAAACAACAGGTTTTAGACTGCACACTGGTTGGTGCTCTAGGCCGCTCCCCAGCTGGCCAGCCATTTAATCGGGCTGTGTGTGGTTGACCTTAAAACCCACCCTTCGTAAGAGGCAGCACATCATTTCTGAAAGCAGAAACAATTCAATGAACAGAGGTGTGCCCACACCTGAAAAGGGTACACATCTCATATTTCTACCCAGAATACAGGATACACTCAACCAGCCATCGCCGAAAGTGGCCCTTTTCCCTACTGCTCTTTCTTCTTCTTCTTTTTTTTTTTACATAAAGTTTCTTTTCTTTTTTAAAGATTTATTTATTTTTAGAGAGAGGGGAATGGAGGGAGAAAGAGAGGGAGAGAAATGTCAATGTGTGGTTGCCTTTCATGTGGCTCCCACTGGGGACCTGGCCCACAACCCAGGCATGTGCCCTGACTAGGAATAGAACCGGCGACCCTTTGGTTCTCAGCCAGCGCTCAATCCAATGAGCTACACCAGCCAGGACCCTGCTGCTTTTTCAGCCACGTGTTCCTCCTCACCCCGGGGGAACCTTTGTTTGGCTGCTGCATTATAGGCTGTGGCAAGATGGGATGCCTTACCTTTAAATAAAGTCTGAAGTACTGATTAATATTTTGGACCAGATGTTTTAATTTCTGAGTCAAGATCATGTTTCACAACTTATGGTTTAAAGTGATATTTACTACTACGTAAGAGTGACCAGGACAGTTAACGAGGCTGCTAGAGATTTTATCCAATGAAAAGGGATAAATATGTGTTTAAAGAGACATTGGAAGATAGTACTAAAATTCCACTTTGATTATCTACCAGGAGTTGTACTTGTTTAATATATCTTTTACAATTGTATAAACTCATGCACTGCTTAACAACAGAGATAGATTCTGAGAAATGCATTGTTAGGAAATTTCATTATTGTTCTAACATCACAGAGTGCATTTACATAAAACTAGATGGTATAGACTACTACACACCTAGGCTATAGAGCATATTCCCATTGCTACTGGGCTGCAAGTCTGTACATTATGTTTCTGTGCAAAACAGCATGAGATTAAATCAAGCACAAGAGAAAATGGTGCAACCTAGAGACCCAGTAAACACAAGAAGTATGAGGCTGCTGCTGACATAAAGTGGCAAACTGTTTTACAGCAAACCTTTTTTTATAAGTAGAAAACATACTCTAACATAATAACTAAAAAGTGTAGTATGGTAAATACACAAAACAGTAACATAGTCATTATCATTATCAAGTATTATGTACTGTACATACCATATTTTGATGGGTATAATGAGCACATTTTGCCCAAATTTTTGAGGGAAAAATAAGAATGTGCATTATACATGGGTATAGTGATTACATACCATGGGTATAATCATGGGGTATAATAATCCCATGTGTAATGCACACAAAAATGTGGGGGCACATTATACACAGCAAAATGCGAGTAATTGTATGTGCTATACTTTTATATACCTGGCAGTGAAGTAACTTTGTTTGCACTAGCATCATCACAAACAGGTGAGTAACAACGTTATGAGAGCTACAGCATTACTAGGCAAAAGGAATTTTTCAGCTCCATTACAATCTTAAGGCACCACCAGCTTATATGCAGTCCATCATTGACAGAAATGTTGTTACGTGGTGTGTGACTGTACAATAGTATCTCATGCAAAATGTCATGTTGTTTTTCAAACTTAGTCTATCATCCAATGAACGCTTTTCACGTCTCCGCTCCCTGCTAAGCACTATTTAGACACCGAAGGCATGGTTTTGAACTAAACGTACATTGTGCCTACCCTGAAGCAAATCTACTCAGAGTTTGACATTCGAGTGCTCTGCTACCCGACCACATTTGAGAAGCACTGTATTCGGGTAAAGTGGTGACACTTCTCAGGTCCAGCCTGTCTGAACTTGGGATCATGCATAGGAAGAGAAGTGGTTGTTCTAGTGGGAGAACTCTGAGAGAGGAGACAGCTGTGACTGCAGTTTTCTTTGCATCCAAAGAGACCTCCTTTAAGGAGATATTTTAAAACTTGGCTGATTTTTTTTGCTGTGAAAGCCACTGAGAGGATGTAGTTGACATTTGCTATTTTGAAACCAAGAAATCCGAATCTCAAGGGAATGTACCAAAAATTCGAGACTCATTAGAAATTATTCTTGACAGCAGCATCAGGGATCAAGCAGCAGAAGAGGGAGAAGGGCTTACGGAGCGCTGGCAGCACCAAGCGCCCCATGGCAACGATGCTCAATGGCAGCAGGGGCAGGGATGCCTGCCACCCAGGGCATCCTTGGTGCAGGTTCTACGCTGGTGCCTGCTGCCTAGCGGTCTTACTTCCTGACATTCCCCAAGCCTAGTTCCTTAGCTGCCTTTCAATTCCTGGTGCAAACATCAGGCTTTTCTAGTAAATTTCTTTTTTACTTCAGTTAGCCAGAATTGGTTTCTTTTGCTTGCAATCGACAATGCTAACTGGTACAGGAAACAGACTGGTACTTTGCTCCCAGATGGGTGGACCCAGGTGAATTATTATTTTCTGTTCCCGACACCAATTTGAGATGAGACAAGGCAGGAGCATTTTCTTCTTTTCACAGTTTGGAGGAGTGATTTTTTATGCACGCCAAGCTTAACGATTGATTGCAGAGAGTGGTCCAGCTGACAACCTAAGGGCGACTGGAATTTATTGAAGACCAACCATAAAACAAGCACTTTGTTAGATGTTGTCTCATAACTACTTAATCTCTTACATTCATTTGTAAACTAAACATTATTATTCCCGTTTAACAGAAGCCCAGAGAAGTCATGGTATTTATACAAACTCATGCAATTAGTGTGTGGTGAAGAAGAATCCACAGTTCATTCTCCTTCACACCATATCAGTGTATTTACTTACAGGAAACCAGGTTCACAGAGTTCAGAGTGGATCTGTTCCGGTGCACTGGAGCTGGTGCCAAGGTTAGCATTCCAGCTACCTCTGAGCCATGACCTCAGAGAAGGTGAAGTGGGGCCAGGGACTGAGGAGACCGTTCCCACGATCTGCACTCCCCACGGTGCAGGAATCATCCCAGGGGCTGGTGCTTTGGTCAGCCTCTGAGACTGCTTCCTAGAACTGAATTTTAGAAAAACCACCTAGTTATTCTGAGCCCTTCATTTCCTGGGGTGGAAGTCATATAGTAAGCAAAAGTCCAAATGCTTTCTGGTATATTTCTGCCTATATCATTGCTGTTTATTTTCTTAAAATCACCTACTTCAAGGTCCTATTCAGTGTTAATGAGCTGTGGCATTCTTTAAGATACCTTACAAAACTGTGCAAGTTTCAACATTTTCCTCAGTCATTCGTGGAAAGGTAAAAATCTGTGAGAAACACAGAGGCGTCATTATCAGAAATACAATAGGTCAGATTACCTTTTTTGGACGTACATCATTAGAAAAAGAAACTGAACAGAAAACAAATAACCAGTTATACATTCTATGTATGACTAGCCTGATTTCTGTTTTGATAAGTGAGATAGGATTGTTATTTTTCATTGTACTTATTTCTGAACTACAGAATGATGGCTGACATTTCTTGAAGTTGTGTCCTTCTTAATTAGGGTCATGTAACCTCTCCGACACTTTGAAACATAAATAAAGACATACAAACCTTGAGCTGCCATAATAAAAGGGTAGGTATTGCCCACGTAGGAGCATGAGAGATGGAAACTCAGCCTCAGATTTGAGAAAGAAATAGATCTTCAAGGTTCTTCCTCGTACTAAGATTCTGTGAGAGGTTGACTGTGAAGAGCAAGCGATAGCTGAATTTTCCTATAATGGTAAAACTTGGATATTTTCAAATTATTATGCTTAAAAATGACTATGACATGAACTCAATTCAGGTTTATATCTCTTAGGCATTTGATCTCAGGTACTATTTTTCTCCTCCACTTTTGCCACTTTTTTTATTATGTCATCTCCATTTTCAGTGTACAAAATTTTCTCTAAGTGAAAAGGCATGATCAAATTTATAGGTTGCGTTTATATGGCCTTAAAGCCCTATTTGGAACTATGGGTGATTTTTTAAAAAAACATGTATAGGAATTAGCTCAAGTTAATACTTCTTAATGTGCTCATTTATAGTAGTCGATGTGTTTGTTCTTTGCTACAAGGGTCAGACCTACTACCACAGACAATGTATTTGATAACTGCAAACGTTTATGAAGGCAGAGCAAAGATGATGCCTTAATAGGTGAGTTTAACGTGCATGGAGGACTCACATCACTGCAAAACTGTTTCTCAAAATTGTTCAAGAGTATTGCTAAGTCTGGATTGTGGGAACTGTCTCCTCAGTCCCCACCCCCACTTCCCCAAGGTCATGGCTCAGTGGTAGCTGGGATGCTAACCTTGGCACCAGCTCTAATGCACCAGAACAGATCCACTCTGAACTCTGTGAACCTGGTTTCCTGTAAATACACTGATACACCTTTCTGCCCTTGGGTTCTATTTTCAACATCTCATGTTTATGTTCAACTTGAAATCTAATTTTCATAAATGTCTGGGTTTAAATGTAAAAACAGGATGGTTCGTGTAAAATAATAACCAGGCTTTTGACTTCCCAAGTCTTTTATTGAGCTGTCACTTTGTGGTAGTTATTTGGTGACACCATTAATTATATTCTGCCATGCAGAGAACCAGTAAATTAGAATAATGGATTATGCTTTCAATTAGACTCCCTATGACCTTGCATACTTTAATAGCTGAACAGATGAGAAAATACTGTAGAGGGCGATTCTTTATACCAGCTCTATTCCCCCCTGCACTTCTCCTGAGGATTGTAAATGCGATCCCGAGGGAAAGGATGTGACTCCATGACGGTCTTCCAGCAAAATTCGAGTGTTCGATATTTAAATATTTCCTTACTAAATAACAACAAAAGGTCTAACAACAAGGGAAAATGTTGGAGTAAATGTACTTTTGCTTTACTTTCTCTCTCTTTCGAAGCGTGTAAAAATGATAGAACATCACCAGACATAGAGCTTCATTTATTAAGGAAGAATGTATAGAAGTTATTAAATAAGAATATGATAGTGAGCTTGGCCATATTCTAGCCTGTGCCCATGTGCACTGTGGGTGAGTAGCAAAGGGATTATCCTGACATCAACCTTCAGATGTTGCCTTCAGATTCTGTTACCAGATCAGGGCAGAGGAAGGCAGCTTTCTTATCCCCAGAATCTTAAGAAATTATTTCTACTAGCATATACAGGGTGGGGCAGGAGTAGGTTTACAGTTATGAATATGCAGAATAGTTTATTCTTGTATTATTACTTATTAATTATTGTATTATTTTCCATATGAACATCTGTAAACCTACTTTTCCCCCACCTTGTATTTTTTGTTACTCTGTAAAACTTTATATCTAATTTTTGTTACGTTCATGCTTGCTGATAAAAGGAAGCATATTTCTGAGTTGCCATGCCATTATAAAAGCTATCAATACTATTTTTGGTAAGATTCAGAGGTCATCATCATCTCTTTCTCCTCTTATTTCTACTATATCTTTGGTACCTTTTTTCTTCAACTTACTCCACTATTCGCAAACTTAATTTGTATTAACAACAGACAGCTACTTTCTCAAACTTATTAATTAATTAATTAATTAATTTATTTATTTTTAATGTAGTTTTTTTAAAGGTTTTATTTATTTATTTTTAGAGAGAAGGGAAGGGAAGTGAGAGAAATATCAATGTGTGGTTGTTTCTCATGTGCCCCCCACTGGGGACCTAGCCCACAACCCAGGCATGTGTCCTGACTGGGAATTGAACCAGCCACCCTTTGATTCACAGCCCGTGCTCAATCCACTGAGGTATACCAACCAGGGCCTACTTTCTCAAATTTATTATGCACTTACTTAGACCCTCAGAGATGGCAAGTTTTGTAATCTGATACATTCTGAACATTTATACTTTAGATGTCAAATAAGAAAAAGATGAAGAAAGAAAAGTATGTAAACAAAGATGTCATGGTGAAAATCATAAACACACTGTTAGGAGACCAGGAACAATGTCCAAATCCTTTTTAAAACCGTTTCCAAAGTTCTGCATGTTCTGGCTCTAAAATCAGCCATAATATTTAAGTGATTGTATGTGCTATGCTAAATAATCACTTATCACTTTGGATATGTAGGGATTGGAAAATCATACTGATGCTGGGAATTCAATAGTAAAGTATTGAAATATACACGAAGATGTATTTGTATGTATCTTCAAGACATAGAAAGATAGACTGACTGGACAGATAGGTGAATAAGACCTTCTCTCCCCCACTTCACCCTCTACTCCAATATTCAGCATTGGCCAGGGCACACTCTAAGTATTTAGTCAGTACTGGCTGATTTTTGGGTCTTCAATTCTCTATTTACTTTTCTCAGTAGCTACAGAATACAGTCAAGGGAGTGGTAATTTCTATTTCCCTGAAGGGCATAAGCATGTAGTCGACTTCATCCTCCATTCCTTACTGCGCGTCAGTCTTTTTGAAAAGAAACTGAAGGATGAAACTGCGGGAGAGTTTTGTACCTGATGAGCCTGCGGGAGCTGCCACAGGGTTTCTTTTTCACCAAGAAGGGCTGAGGGTGGCGTCCTAGGGAGTGACAAGCAAACTGCTTTTACACCTTTGCAAGCTCATTCTCCTCCTAATTCTGCTCACAGAAATCTGCTCACAGATAACAGAAATCAACAGAATATATACAATTTAAATTTCAGGTGGACTCTAAAAAATTAAATTAAAAGCAATGACACAATTACCAAAAAATTGAATGTTTTTAAAGCTTAATTTAGTAAAAATATCAAAATAAAGTTACTATTATTGTTTTGTAATTACACTAGAAAGTGAATAATTTTGCATTTTTAGGTTTAAAATTAAGCTTTTACATGTACTAGATTAGGTGCCACGTGGTCAATACCATTTGCAGAGGGAGCTGGTTTCAGTAACCGGACACTTAAAGAACGCATTTGACGTGATCTTCCCTCCAGGCATGCCGATTTTATCTGTGCTCTGTTTCCTTTCCTCCCTGACTTCTTATGCACCCAGCACCTACAGGTTCTCAATAAAAGCTGATTGAATGTATCAAGATGTTAGAGGCAGCAAGTGAAGGACTAAGGGTAGAAATGATCTCCTTATATTCTTTGTGGAATAGGGGCCATTCGAGTAGGTGGTGGTATGGCAATAAGATAAAGTCAGAGGACATCACACCAGGTCAGTTGGGTTTGATTCATTCTGATACAAGAAAATTTCCAGTGATTTATATGAACAATATTCCCCCTTTTCCCAGATGTGGTAAATGATGGTTTCTGTTTATAAATGTTTTTCATCCCCCATTCAGGCAACAGTGTGTTCTCAGATAGAATGTTACCAAGTGTGCAGTTTCAGAGTGTCGTACATTCATCTATCAGCTAACTTTATCATAACATTTCCTACTCTTGTTAGAAATTTATGAATGGGAAACCTCTCTCTCAGATTTAGAATCCTATGCATCCTATAGGATTCTAAATCCTATAGGAAGTCTAAAGAAAGAGGCTTAACTTGTTGACAGCTTTAAACAGAAAACGTTAACTCAAGGCAGGGAGAATTCATCTATTCAGCATAGTCTCACAGAGCCTAGAAATTATGATCCATTATTCTAATTTAATGGTTCTAAGCAGAATAAATCAACAGCTGTGTGCCAGGGGTTGCAGTAGACCCTGGGGCTACAACAGGAAACAAAACAGACAAAAATCTTGCCCTTCTCAAGCTTACCATCTCATGCAAAGAGACAGGCAATAAACAAATAACTAAAATACCATAATTAATTTATTTGAAGATATATATTTTGCGCATTTTAACACCTCAGAGGTTTGTTTGTGCCTTGTATCAATCAAAATGTGGTTGTTATTGCCTGCTCATGTGTATCAAAACTTGTGAAATCAGTAGTTTGGGACAAAATCCTGGAGAGAGCAGTGTACTCTTCAGAAATGCTGAATTCCCAAAGCTCCTGATGGCACAAAATACAGGGAGTGGAGAACACCATGTGGATGATATCATGTGTTGAAGTCTGAATATGATCAAGTTTTAGGAATAGCAAACAACTTATTTTGCTTGTATTTTTCTCTTGGGTTTGCACAGTAGTAATATATAATAAAAACCAATGTCTGTATAAGTCTAAAATTGCTTTTTCCTTGAATATAAAATACTTTTGAAGTGATAAGAAAACAATGAATGGGTCAGTTTTATTGGCAACAATTTTTCATTTAATTAATGTCTTAGTGGTAGGTAAAATTATATCATTTCTTGTAATTGATGGTTTCTTAGATGTGAAGAAGTGTAATGTTTGTATAATAGGTAGAAGAGGACACTAAAACATATAAAGGTGACAAGGAAATGCCACTGAATTGGGCAGTTTGCAATTTTGATCAAGGTAGACAGAGAAGCCCATTGGGAAAATGACATTTAAATAAAATTGGAGGAGAAACCAATTATTCAGACAGCTGGGAAAAGAGTGTTTCTGGTAGAGTGAACAATTTGAGAAAGAGCAGGGAGGCCATGTGACTGGAGTGGAATGAACAAAAAGTAAAGTAGTAGATGGGCTTGAAAATGAACATGGGACCGCCTCTCATGAGACCCTGTAAGAGATTATACAAGTGTATTTTGAGATATAAAAATGTTCACATTTACTCTCGGTTAGATAGGGATCCATCGCAGGATTTCATGCGGAGGAGTAACGATCTGGCTTACATATTTCAAGGATCACTGCAATGGTCGAATGGAGAAAAAGACTGAAGGTAGAGAAAGGCAGAATTAGGGAGATTGGTTGGGCTGTGACCATAAACCAACGGGCAAGTAAGCATGGCTTGGACCAGTGTGGTAGGATTGTAGGGACCATGAGGAGCTACTGGATGTGTGCCTCATTTTGAATGTAAATCAAAAAAGTTTTGCTGATAATTTGAATAAGAAATGTGAAACAAAAGAATACTCAAGTGAGTCCAAGGTTTCTTATGTCTTAGCAATTAGAAAGATGAAGTTGGCATTAACTAAGATGAGAGGAAAACCAGAGAAACAAATTTGGTAGGGCTAGCCATTCATTTTTGAACACACTAAGTTTAAGAGGTCTATTGGACCTCCAAAGGAAGAGGTCATGTAGACAATCGGATACATGAAACTGGAGTTTTTACAACAGTCCTTTGGCAAAATTACCCATCATCTACTCATTGGCTGGAGTGTGTTCTCTTGTAGTTTCCTTGAAAAGAGTAATTTTTCCACTGGGTCATATGTTCATATGAACAATATTCCTGTGTTCGAACCTATCTGATAATACCAAGTCCTAGAGAGAATTGTTAACAACAGAAGCTATGAATCACAGGTCACATTGTCAACTGGTATAAGTGCTGTGAAAAATAGTTAGGTCACATATGTTAAAGTTGAACATTTACAAACTCTATTATAAGCCAGCAATTCCATGCCAACATGGGTATCCAAGAGAAAATCTTGACAAATAAATTGCAGCACATGCACAAAAGTATTCATAATAGTATTTGCAGTAGCAAAACCTGGAAATGATCCAAAAGCATTTCAACACAAGAATACATAAATTGGTATATTTCCAGAATTCAATATTATATAGCCATCAAAATGAATGATCTATAGCTAAATCCAACAACAATGAACCAATCAGCAATATTCCACATTTCATCTATTCTAACAGGTATAATTTTTCTATATAACATTTTAGAAATCTTTGCTTACTTGGCATAATTTTTAATTAATAGTTGTGCCAGTGATTAAGATATTGTTCCTTAGCTCAAAATTTACTTATCTATAATCTGCCTTGTGATATTGGCGACTCACACTCATGCTGTGCCAACTCTCTTATATTAATAGGGGCACTAGAGGAGACTTCGGTGCTGGAGGAGGAATAAGGGACTTGCTCCTCCTGTTGGCTTCCTGTTTTCTGTCCCTGTGACCTGTCCCCCCTCCCCAGCCCCACCCAGCAACCTTTCTTCACAGCAGCAGTGGCAATTCATTCTTAGAACAGCAGCTAATCCACTGTATAGTTTCTCCATCACTTGCAGAAACAGTTAGGTAACGCTACCTCACCAGAGGCAGCCACTGAGGAAGCCTACGTCACACTGTTATCAACTGAGCAGTATTTCCTCCCCCAAGGTCGAAGTTTCAGCACCATTAGGGCTCCTTTTCTAGGTTTGTTCCTTACTCCCCTTTGTTTTCTAAGGCATAGGAGATGATAGGTTCTTTCCACAGTTCCTACCTCCAGGATACCTGAGAGTTCTCTTTGTATCCTTCTAGTGGAAAACAGCTTTATACCTGGCCACAGTGCTTTATTTCGAATTCCTCTGTTCAAAGAACAGGTGTGGTTTCTGTGTGACTAGTACAATGGTATATACAAAAATTGTACTCCTTAATGATCCATGGGGTATTAGATTTGAAGTCTCAAAAGATCGTATACAGCAAAATAACTTTTGCACAAAGTTAAAAGCAAATGAAACTATATACATTAGGAACAGGCACACACACACGGATGACATAGGCTAGTTCTTACCTCTGATCTGTGGAGGCAGAGATAGGTTATGGTGAAGGAATCTATAAGCACGTGGAAGTAACTATAATGCTAGAGTTCTTATAGTTGATTCATTGGATATATATGTTATTACATAAATAGCCACTCATGTACATAGGCACACATATGCACAATACATTCATAACCCATTTACACACATATATACATGCATGCATTCACACATACATAAAATAAGACAAGCTGTTGAACTTTGATGAGATGATAAAAAGAGCTCTGATGAATCTAATTCTCTAAAGATAACATCAAGGTAAAATAAAATTATTTCCCTTTCTACTATAAGTGATGTTTGGCTGACTATGAAATTCTTGACTCACGTTCTTTCCTTTAGTGTGCTGTAGGTCTTTCTTCAGTCTTTCAGTGCAGAATGTTTCTGGACAGAAGGCTGGTGCCATCCTGCTTTGACCTTGCTTAGAAGTGAGTTTATTATATTGCCTGGTGTCTGAATATACAAGGATTCCTTTTTTATATCTTTAAAGGATTTCCCAAAAAAAAATCTGTTCTCTATCTCTAAAGACAGCAACTTCACCAAAGTGTGACTCAGTGTTGAATGTTGTGTGCCCTGAATTTTCAGTAATTATTTGTTAAAATATTTGATCACTGCTTTCTCTTAGGTTTTTCCTTTGAAGTGCCACTTAAGCGTAAAAGGGCTACGCTTTGCTTCAATTCTTCACTTCTATAGTGGGATTTGTTGTGAATCCTGTCTCTTTATTACTCTTTTATTTTGTTGTTTTCCCAATTTCTATCCTTTATATTCTTTACTCTGCTCTAACTGTTGTTGAGTCTCTCTTGTGCCCTTTCTAATTTGTTTTTTAAATGTTTGTAACTTTTTGTCTTGCATTTTCCCCTGAGTTCTACCATTACTTTCTGTTGTCTGTTCCTCTCTTCACAGAGTTTACCTATCTTGGCTTTCATTTGGGATTCATTTAATCTTTTTCATATTAATGATAGATGATTTAGTTATAAGTTTTGTCTGCTCTATAGTCACTTGCCCTGAAAACCTTCTTTGTCTGTAGCAATGTCTGCTGTTCTTTTCCACATATTTTCTTAGAGTATTTTTGGATGACTGCTACACATTTCTTTTAAAAAATGTAGTATTGTTGTTGTATTGTCCTAAACCACCTCTTGCAAGATGTTAGAGGTAGAGGGTAAATGAGGAGGAGTAAGGGCCAAGGTAACTTTGCTGGCTTAGAAACTCAACCTAGATGCCCATCAGTAAATGAATGGATCAAAAAACTGTGGTACATTTACACAATGGAATTCTATGCAGCAGAAAGAAAGAAGGAGCTCATACCCTTTGCAACAGCATGGATGGAACTTGAGAGCATCATGCTAAGTGAAATAAGCCAGGCAGTGAAAGACAAATACCATATGATCTCACCTTTAACAGGAAGCTAATCAACAAAACAAACAAACATTCATAATATAACCAAAGACATGGAAATTGAGAACAGGCTGAAAGTCACCAGAGGGGACAGGGGAGGGAATTTCAGGGGAAAAGGGGAAGAATTTACAGGAACAAGTATAAAGGACACATGGACAAAAACTATGGGGGGGTGGAAATGGGAGGGAGATGAGGAGGGCTGGGGTGGTGGGTTGGGGTGAGAATAAAAGACAGAAAACTGTACAAGATCAACAATTAAAATAAAAATTAAAAAAATAAAAATAAATAAAAATTGAAAAAAAAAAGCTGGGGGGAAAAAAAGAAACTCAAGCACTTTACCTCCTCTGTTACTATGTAAATGTGACACTCTTGTGAAGCCATGTCTTCTGTACCTCCCTGAACTTACCTAGTTCAAGGTGGCTTCTCTAACCAGCCCTATGCTCCTCTAGTTCCTTCACCAGTTACTGCCATCAGGAGACAGAACCTGCTTTCCAAGGTGATTTTCATACTTTTTGAGGGTGTATTTTGTTGATGCTTTAAGATATGCCAACTCTGGATTGCGTGGGCAGCTCCTACACCTTGCTTCTTATCCTTTCCCAGAACTTCTAAGCTCTTTGATCTAACGCCTACCTGCAGCAATTCCCTTACAGAGTGGGACATTCCCCTTCATAAGGGCTAAATCTTTGGAGATTGCTGAGATGCATCACACTAACCCCTCTGTACTTCCCATCTTCCAATTCTTGCCTGGTGCTTCCTGCACCCCAATGCCCCCCACCTAGGGTTTTGCTGGCTTCAGCTCTTCTTGGCAGTTTTTAAATGTAAATACAGTTAGCCAGGTTTCTTTGTCTCCTGGCTTCACTGTAAACAAATATTCTGTTTTTAAAAAATCTTTCTTTTTCTCTGTGTGGTTTCCAAGAGAAGTTGAGACAAGATTTAGAGTTAAGCTGGCACTGAAAAAAAAAAGCCTGCCATTGAATTCTCTTGAAAATCTGTTTTCGATCCTTAAAAATGATGTGAAAAATGAATGTGACTTAAGGTTTGAGGTAGATATTGTGACTGACTTGTGCTCATTTTTGTGAACTGTTTCCTAGGGGGCTTGGGAGCGGACTAGGGCAGCGGGCGTTGCGAGGGCGTGGCTGAATTGAATACCGAGAATGAATGGGCAAACACTTTCACAGGACCCAACTGGGTGCATGATTACCACGATTTCTTGGTGATTTTCTGGGACGAATCATGGCGAAAGAAGTCAAAGGAGCAGAGAAAGAGAGAACACACTGGAACTCTACCATGAAGCCTGTGAAAAGGAAGACAAGGTGGCAGAGGAGACTGTGTTCTGAGCTTCAAGGCAGCCAGGAAAAAAATCTCCCTTAGACAAAAAGCATGCACATAAAATTTGGTTCAGAAATATAATTTTAGAGCTGTGCAATATTAAACTGAAAGATGAAAAAAATTTTTACTTTAATTTTGGAAGCTGAGAATAAGTCAAATTGCAATTGATACGATATTTTAAACTGTACAATATCAACAATTAACAAATACTGATTAAAAATAAAATAAAAAAATGGAAAAAAGTATTTTAATGTTAAGAAGTATGATGTTATTCATTTCACTCTTGCTAAATGAAGTAGCTCTTACATTTAGCTAGTGAGTGTTTTTTTGGTGTCATATGAGTGTAAGAAAGGTATACCTACCTGGATTGTTCACATCATCACACCTCTCGGTTATCCACACTGAAATCATCGAATTGCTATGTTCAGCTGAATCACCATCCATTTAGTGAGAGACAACCATCAGAACTGCAAGTCTTTTATGCTTCGAAGAAAAAACTAGCCAGGCTCTTGAGTGACAGAAATGTGAGGAAGTCTGAAAAACCCTTAACACTCCCCCAAACTAAATCCCCTGTGGATGAATTTCAGACAGATTTTGACAGAGGGCAGAGGGTATTATTTTGGTCAAGAGACTCTTTCCAGAATCCCTCAAACCACAGTTGGGTGGTTGTCCACTCACTTTTTGCTTCTAAGTCTGGCCTCTAACAACTGTGACATCCATGGCGGATGTGTTATTAACACATTCCTTGGACTGTTGTGAGGGGGTGTCAACGGGACTGCAGGCAAGTGCTCGGGAATGGGTCTCACAGCCCTGGGATCTTGTTCTGCTTCACACAGCTGTAATGCTTGACTCTATTATAGGGATTAAGACCTATGATTTCAGTTATGCAACATCAACAATCCTGTTAATCCAGTAATGATTCAACAACTGCTCTTAGATCCTTTGATTTAGTGAAATGTGATGGAGTAGTTTTTAGGTTCCTGAATTTCAACTACATTAATTGCTATACTTAGAGTGCAGCTGTGGAGCCTTTAATCCCTCTTTACCGCAATGATATTTAATTGAACTGAATTATATTAAATTACCCTGAATGTATTAATGACTGTTCATTTGTTTGTACTGCATTAATTTAAAATTTTTTGAAAGCAATCAAACTTTGAGGTACAGACCAGATTCCTTCATGATCTCTTATGTAACCTTAAAATATAGTAAATAAAGTAATGCACTGGTGAAGCAAATGGGGGAAGTTTCTAAACATTTTTATTTTCAGGGACATCTGTCATTCTTTAATGATACATGATACATATATCTGTACTGCTTTTCAATTGCAACTACACTCATTTAAAATCAAATAATAGAAATACCTCTCTTCCTTATTAGATGGAATCTGCATCAACATATTTAAATCACAAAATCACAAAACAGAGGGACAGAGAAGTGGAAATAAAGACTAAAAATAGTGCTGCTTAGAAGGCAAAAATATAAGAAAGCAGAGGTAATGAGTTTCTGTTGTGCTTAGGTAGGCACTAAGATGGCACATTTATTTTTTCATCAAGTATAGCATGGTGGCAGGGCTCCTGGGTGCCCACCAGCCCAAATCACAGTCTTTCCTTCTCTGTATCTCCTTGGCGTGGCCCCTGGAGAAATGTCCATTAGCCATCGCATGACACAGTCCAATCTTTCTTCTGAAAAAAACAGTTCCAGGAGTTCTTTAAGCACAAAGTTACTACGGTTTGAGCCCAGTTCAGAGAGGGAAACCAACCCTGGTGCCCTGGTCACCACTGATTAACCAGGGACTGTTGCCTAAACCAGTCACCATGAGGAAGGCCAAGAATCTCTGCCAGGCTTTGGTCAAACTCTGGCCCACAGAATGCTCCAGATGGAATAGTGACAAACTGACTCAATCAGATCTGCTTTCTTAGAAAGAAGGAATCCCTAGAATGAGCAGGGATGCTGAGTATATCCCAAAGCTGGAGGTCTGCTCTCTCTGACCACGTGGTAAGCTGTGTGAAACCGAGAGTGACCACAGAGCCAAGAAGGAGGCAATCACCATGCGGCTGACATGTCCCTACATCACAGCCCTGATCACAGTGGTAACCTGAACACCTCCTCCCTATTCAGTAATCTTAAAACCCACCTTATACATCAGAAATTAGATCTGTGGATCAGGGTGTCTCTCTAGTGTTCCATTTTCCTTCCAATCTAGAGAGAATATGAGAAAACAGAAAGGGGACAAGCTTTGATGCTCCCCAACATGGGGTCTATTTCTAACCCTGCTGCTTAGAAGATGACAGCCACTGTCAAGTCTTCTCTGGGCTTCAGATTCCTTATCTCTAATACAGAGACAATCTACATCTGACCAGAGAGCTACATACCTCTCCACCCCTTCCCCCTGTCCATCAGTAGACACTTCTCCAAAGAGGACACACAGATGACGAATAGACATATGAAAAAAAAAGATGCTCCACATCACTAATCATCAGAGAAATGTAAATTAAAACCACAATGAGATATCACTTCATACCTGTCAGAATGGCCATCATCAACAAATACTGGCAAGGATGTGGAGAAAAGGGAACTCTTTTGCAGTGTAGGCGAGAATGCAGATTGGTGCAGCCACTGTGGAAAGCAGTATGGAATTATCTCAAAAATTAAAAATAAAACTTCCTTATGACCCAGTGATTTCACTTCTGTTAATTTATCTGAGGAAACCTGAAACACTAATTCAAAAGAATACATGCACCACTATGTTTGTTGCAGTGCTATTTATAATTGCCAAGATTTGGAAGCAGCCCAAGTGTCCATCAGTAGATGAGTAGATAAAACAGCTATGGGACATTTACACAGTGGAATGATACTTGACTGTGATAAAGAAGAAAATACCCTTTAAGACAGTATGGATGACCTGGGGAACATTATGCTGAGTGAAGTAAGCCAGTCAGACAAGGACAAATACCATATGATTTCACTCACATGTGGAATATAGTGAACAAATTGAACTAACAGGCAAAATAGAGACAGACTCAAAGGTAGAGAGCATGCTGACAGCTCTTGGAGTAGGGGAGTAAAGGGATCGAGCAAAAAAGAAACAAGTGAAAAAGAACTCATGGACAACAGTGCAGTAATTGTAGAGGGGAGGGAGGTGAGTGGAGGTGGAAGAGCATATAATGGGATAAATGGTAACGGGAAAAATGCAATAAAATATTAAAATTTAAAAAAAATAAAATAATGAACAATTTTATAAGCTATAAACTAGTGTATACATATGATCATATCAATCCTTAGGTAAATTATGTGTCTCTACTTCTGTCACTTATTTTATTCCCCATCCTACATAATAATGTTTGAGATCACCAGGCAAGGTTAATAAATGCTGTTGCAAAAGTTACTGCATCATAACCACAATCCACATAGGTAATTCAGCAGAGATACCACATTCAATGAAGACAAGTACAATAATAATTCAAACCTTCATTTGTGTTTCTTGTGCAAGGTAAAACTCAAAGGTAACCCTTGCCAAAATTTTCTTCCTCACTTATGATTTAATATCTGACATCTCCCAGGGCCTGTCACTTGCCTTCTCTCCTTCATCCTCTATAACCCCTCCTATGTATCCCTTTCTCTTGCCCTTCCCACCTCTACCCTGAGCCCTTTATCATTATTTAGCCCTTCATCATTATCGCGTCACTTCACACTCTCCAAGTGTCAGCTCCCCAAACTCCAGGGCCTATGGGGGAAAAAATATTCACATTCCCTCTCATTAATGTTTCACAGGAATGGGGCATTTATCCCTCAACTGGTATCTCAATTCTGGCTCACTATAAACACAGGACCACTCTGTAAATCCTTCTTGAGGGGTGTTGGAGAGGAAGGAAGTGAGCAGAGGCCAAACAGAGCCGACTTTATTTGGTAGAGAAAAGCTGGGAGCACTTGCCTGTTGTCATTTTGGTCCTATCCCATGTAGAATGATTGGATGAAGAGCAGTCAAGTTAAGAGTATTTATTAAGTTCCTACGGAGAATCAGGCTCTAGTAATGATATCATAGACTTGAGCTTCCTTGTCTCTGTCCTTCAAAGGTTTGCAGCCTCACTGATGTGCCTAGTGCCTTATCCATGGTCCAGAAGGTGCTGTAGGTGCTCACGGGGGTGATGATAACAAGGTGCTGTCACAAGATTAATCTGGGGAGGGTGTGCAGGGAACAGAAACTGCTGGGATTGCAGTGATTTCAGGGTGGCTTAGGGAGTTGGTTGATGCTTGTAACAATAAGGTTTTCATCGGGGTATAGAAAATATGCCTTGTGTTTGGCAAGCAGAGAGAAGAGAAACTGATTTGAACTAAAAACCTATAAAAGTTTGGCACCTGTCCCTCTACAATTTGATGGTAGAGAAATGTACTCTTTTTTTTTTTTTTTTTGGTGTAGAAGCTGCTGCTGAACCACCTTTTTGTTGTCATTGTTGTTGTATTTGAATGAATTTTGCAGCTTCTTGATAGGTGGTACTCCAACAGAAGTATTTAGAATTAAAGAAGAAAGTGCCAAAGGAACACAGGCCCTGGGGAGAGGACATGGGCTGGGACCACCCTTTAATTTGACCAATCTTCTTGTAAACATGTTCAAGTCAGGTAAATTCACTTAGAATTTAAGAAGTATTCACTTTATAACCAGTGAGAGATGCTGAAATGTTTTTTAAAAATAAATTAGAGATAATAATACCTCTTATTAATGTGCTTACTAAGTTGATTGAGGGGATTAAAAAGTATGAGTGCAAAATGATAAATACAGTACCTGGTACAGAGCAGGAGCTCGATAAATATTAGGGTACAAATGAATGAACCATAGAAAGAATTAGCCTTTTTGCTCTCTGAAGTGCATCTGGGACTGAGGAGTCCAAAGTCATGGGTTTTGGACTGAGATCATCTTCTGAGGCTGTGCGATATGGTAGTTAGTAGGCTCTGGACACAGACTGTTTGTCCTGAATCTGGGACCTGCCACTTGTCAGCTCTATGACCTGGGCAAGTTAATTTACTCCTTTTCACTTCATTTTCCTATAAATAGGGACAACCACAGGGGCTACCTTGAAGGCTTATTGATAAAAGCATTTGGAATGTCTACCATCATGAAAAATCCCCTGCCCATTTGGAGCAATTACCATCCCACCCCGGTGGTGGTAACCAACAGAATATGGCAAAGATGACAGGGTGTCACCTCCATGATTAATTAAGATTGCAGCATTGGTTTTGCTGAGGGGCTCGATCCCTTGCTCTGTTTGAGGAGAGAAGCTGCCCTGTTAGGAAGGCCCATCTAGTAATAACTAAGGGGGATTCCAATAGACCTCTGTCCAACAGCCCATAAGAAACTCACTACTGCCAACAACCATGCAAGCTTGGAGACAGGCCCTCCCTTATTCAAGCCTCAGATGAGATCTCAGCCCCAGCCAGCACCTTGACTGCCATTTCTTGAGACTCTGGAACAGAGAGAATCCAGCTAAGCTGTGCCTGGACTCCTGACCTACTGCGAGTTCTGTGCGTTGTTTTAAGCCACTAGGTTTGTGGTCACTGTTGTGCAGTGATAAATAACTCAGACAAGTACTTTCCCGGAGCAGGGACAGGTAGTGCTCACCAAATAATTATGCGTTTCTCCACATTTCCCAGCCTCACTTGCAGTGAAGTTGGGGATAGGTGACAAGTTCTGGTCCACAACCTGTGTGCAGAAGTGATTGCGAATAGTTAGGAACCAGACTGTCTTCCGTATTTCTCTTCCTCTGCTCTGGTGGCCTGATGGGCTGCAGCTTTCAGATGTCATGGCTCCTAGACATGAGTAAGCTGCTTGGCCTACACAGGACTTTATGTGATAGAAAATAGGCTTCTGTTGTGCTAAGCCATTGAGGGTTCAGGGTTTGTATACCAACCTTGGTTAACAAAACTACCCCACACGGGTTATTATAGGATTATCCAAGATACTGTACAAACATGAATAGCACATATCATACAAATTAACACTCAACTAAATCAACTAGTTTAGCTTTATCTTTGTCTTATATTCTGTAAATCTGTACTTTTGAGCTATTTTTTATTTTTACAAACATACCATGTCATGAAGCCTTCATGTTGTTCTCTCTGCCTGGAATGCCCTTCCCTGGCTCATGCATCCTTTCAAAATCTGGCTAAGGCGGCACCTTCCCTGGGTTAGATGTGCCCTCTTTTCTTTCCGTAGCAGCATGCTCAGTCTGCCCCCAGCACCAGTGTAGTGTAGTTAACGCTGCCAGTGTTAACTGCCAGCTACACTACCAGTCCAGTGTAGCTAATACTGGACTGAACTCACCACCTGCTTGGACAAATGGTGAGTACTTTTAAGAAAGGGGTCAAAAGCTCTAGATACTTTAGACTTCCGTCCAAGATGGAGGTGTAGGTAGACACACTGTACCTCCTTGCACAACCAAAATAAGGACAACAAAAATTTAGAAACAAAAAAAAACCCAACCTGAACTGACAGAAAATTGAACTGTATGGGAGTTTGACAACCAAGGAGTTAAAATAGACAAATTCATCCAGACTGGTAGGAGGGGTGGAGTCGAACAACCAGGTGGAGAGGGATCATGGCAAAAAAAAAAAAAAAAAAAAAAAAAGCTGTGGCTTGCAGACCCCGAACATGCAAGATGGCAGCAGGCAGATCCTGGGTGAGGGGTGGCAGTGGGCAGACCCAGCAAGGCATGCAAGGAGGCTGGCTGACAGGTGGTCCCACATTCACACGCAGATAAACCAGGCAAAACTGGGGAGCAAGACAGACCGCACAACCCAGGGCTCCAGTGCAAGGAAATAAAGCCTCAAAACACCGATTGAAAACACCTGTGGGGGTTGAGGTGCCAGGAGAAACTCCCACCCTCACAGGAGAGTTCGTTGGAGAGATCCACAGGGTCCCAGGACGTACACAAACCCACCCACATGGGAATCAGAACCAAAAGGGCCCCTTTGCTTGGGGGAGGCAGCAGAAGGGACTGAAATCTGACAGAGAGAGGAGCAAGTGCTATTGTTCCCTCTCTGACCCCGCCCCCACGTACAGTGTCACAACCCAGCAACTGGGTTGACCCACCCTGGTGAACACCTAAGGCTCTGCCCCTCACTACATAACAGGGGTGACAAGATAAAAAGAAATGGCCCAAATGGAAGAACAGATCAAAGCTCCAGAAAAAATACAACTAAGTGAAGAAGAGAGAGCCAACCTATCAGATGCATAGTTCAAAACACTGGTAATCAGGATGCTCACAGAATTGGTTGAATTTGGTTGCAAATTAGATGAAAAAATGAAGGCTACAATACGTGAAATGAAGGAAAATGTACAGGGAACCAACAGTGATGGGGAGAAACCTGGGACTCAAATCAGTGGAGTGGACCAGAAGGAAGAAAGAAACAACCAAACAGAAAAGAAGGAAGAAACAAGAATTCAAAAAAAATGAGGAAAGGCTTAGGAACCTCCAGGACATCCTTAAACATTCCAACATCCGAATTATAGGGGTACCAGAAGGGGAAGAAGAACAGCAACGAGTGGAAAACTTATTTGAACAAATAATAAAGGAGAACTTCCCCAATCTGCCAAAGCAAATAGACTTCCAGGAAGTCCAGGAAGCTCAGAGAGTCCCAAAGAACTTGGACCCAAGGAGGAACACACCAAGGCACATCATAATTACATTAGCCAAGATTCAAATGAAGGAGAGAATTCTAGAAGCAGCAAGGGATAAGGGGATAGTCACCTACAAAGGAGTTCCCATCAGACTGTCAGCTGATTTCTCAAAAGAGACCTTCCAGGCAAGAAGGGGCTGGAAAGAAGTATTTGAAGTCTTGAAAGGCAAGGACCTACATCCAAGATTGCTCTATCCAGCAAAGCTGTCATTTAGAATGGAAGGGCAGATAAAGTGTTTCTCAGATAAGATCAAGTTAAAGGAGTTTATCGTCACCAAACCCTTATTATATGAAATGTTAAAGGGACTTATCTAAGAAAAAGAAGATAAGAAACGTGTATAGTAAACTGACAGCAAACTCACAATTATTAACAACCACACTTAAAACAAAAACAAAAGCAAACTAAGCAAACAGCTAGAACAGGAACAGAACCACAGAAATGGAGATCATATGGAGGGTTAGCAACAGGGGAGTGGGAGGAGGAGAGAAGAGGAAAAGGTACAGAGAATAAGTAGCATAAATGGTGGGTAGAAAATAGACAGGGGGAGGGCAAGAATAGTGTGGGAAATGTAGAAGCTAAAGAACTTAAGGCACATGGACATGAACTAAAGGGGGGAATGTGGGTGGGAGAGGGTATGGAGGAGAATGCTGGGGGGAAAATGGGACAACTGTAAAAGCATAATCAATAAAATATATTTTAAAAAGGCTCTAGATACTTTATAAATGTTTAAACCATTCTTTTTCAGGATATTCCCATGAAAACCCACAGACACTATTTATAGAATAAGAGCTCTTTATTCCCATGAAGAGAATTAATTTCCCATTATCTTCTATTGCTGTCTACTTTAGACTGAGTCCCAGTACTCCTTTTAATCTTTCTGTTGTAATTTTAATCCTCAACACTCTAATTATCTTTCCAAGCTGTCTCCTTACTTGTGAGGTCAAGAATCACAAGAGTGTTCTAGAAAAGTCCCATCATGACCAGGGGGGAGTGACAGACTCGGTAACCTACTCTATGATTTTTTGTTCTTGACTCGATGGTGCTCTCTTCATTAGCTGCTTGCTCCTGGAGCCCCAGCACCCACACATCTTAAGTTGTCGTACTGTTTTATACAATCTTCTCCCTCCAACTTCCCAGCCTCAAAGTCAACTTGTTGAAAAAGAAGCAAATTTTATCCCTGCATTTTCTCTCATTGACTTAGGTGATTTGAAATTCTAGTTCTAAACCTTAGTGTGCTCCTTCTAGAAGTTAATAATCTTCGATGATAATAGTAAGCAGAAACTCTCTTCTTGTGGAGCTGTACAGGTTTAGCTGTACTGAGCTCAGCCTCTCTGTGTCTCAGTTTTGCATGCCAAAATTGGCAGATTAGAAATTTTTAACCCCTGTGTATGACTCAAAATGTTCTCCGGGCCTTGAGAAAAAAGACTTGCAAACACACCTTACAAGCTTATTAATGTGTTTACAAAACATTCACAGGTAGAAGTTAAGGGAGCTATTCTGATTTTATGCTGCATTTCATTTTGACCTTGGATGTGTTGGTATTTTCCTCTTTAAGATACATTCATTTTTTTTAGGCACTATTTGCATGATGTAAATATATCTATTCATATCAGCTGTACATTTGAAAGATAGTTCTCTGTAGATGCCATGGCCAGTCACCGGGAAAAAGAGAAAGTATGTCTCATTTACAAAATTGCTCTCTAGATGTGATAAATGGTACCCAAGAATCAATGAAAAGCTGAGACTTGTGTAAAAACACCATGCCAGAGAAGCTTAATAATGATGAGGTATTATCTTTAATAATATTAATGAAAATGAAATTTTAAAGAGCGTTTTCCACTTTCCCAAGCATTTTCACATGTGTTATCCCGTTAAGTCACTGAAGCAATCTTGTGCTTAGGCACGTAGGGCAATTCCTGTTATAAGATGTGGACTCAGAGAGACGACTAGCTTATGTTCTTACAGCCAGAGCAAGTAGCAAAGTTGGAAAGATCACCCAGTATTTTCCAATCTTAAGCCACTTCTATTTTCACACAATATAGTATTTCTTCATTATTTTATTTATAAGCACTAATAACCTTCAGTTAAATGAGTCTTAAAAACAAAATCCTTTCCAAGTTGTGTTTGATTTTATTGCCCTGGGTTTCAGCCACATAAACGTCTAAGCAGTGATCTCTCACTGGAGGTTTTACTGAGGTTTCCATTGGCCAGTTCACTTGTCCTCAGGGTGGCAGAGCTGGGGCCACCCTCAGTTTCTGGAGACTTCTCTCTGGGTTCTGCATGCGGTCCGTACATTTCAGAGCCAGCATATTGAATCTTTCTCATGCTTCCATTTCTCTGCTTTCCCTTTCTACCCATCTTTTCTGACTTCCTTTTCTTCCAGAATGAGACTCTTCCCTTAACAGCAGACATTTTCACTGGATGGGCTGTGAGCAGGGAGTAGCAAGTCCATTTAACTAGCAGGTCCAAGCTATGTTCTACAATATTAACTTTACAAATAATATGTTACAACAATACTTTCATCTCTTTATAGCTTCCATCTGCCTGACTCCTCCATGTAACTTGCAATTGGTTCTGAACCCCAGTTAAGAAAGGATTGTTATTTATTGGCTTCCCTTAAATCCCAATGCAAATAAAACATGACCAAGACTGGTAGCTTCTTCAGGATATTTAGGGTAATTTTTTATTTGTTTGTTTGCTATGTATATTTTCCCATATACTTTCTTTTTTAAAGATTTTATTTGTTTATTTTGAGAGAGAGGGGAAGGGAGGGAGGAAAAAAGGGAGAGAAACATCAATGTATGGTTGCCTCTTGCACAACCCCAACTGGGGAACCTGGCCCACAACTTGGGCATGTGCTGTGCCTGGGAATGGAACTGGTGACCCTTTGATTTGCAGGCCAGCACTCAGTCCACTGAGCCACACCAGCCAGTGAGATGTACTTTCTTCTAGTCGTTTTATAGTTTTCATTTTTACATTTAGATTCATGATCCACTTTAAGTTGATTTTTGTGTGTGGGATGATGTAATGACATGGTATAGTAAAGGGCAAGAGTCATTTTTATCTTCCAAATAGGTATCTAGATGGTCTAGCATGATTTGTTGAAAAGGCTAGTGCATTCCTATTGAATTACCCTGGTAATGTGCCAAAAATCAATTGACCAAAGTACAAACAGCAGTCTAGAATGCTGTTCTTTATATAAGAACAAAGGTGGATGTAAGAAATGTATACATGTAATTGTTCACTTATACAACAGACATTCAGGAAGGATAAACCTAAAACTAATGAGGTGACGTAGAGAGAACAAGAACGAGTGCAGACAAGGACTGGGGGAATGGGAGCGAGGGGACAACTTTCTGCGTGGTTATGACTTCCTACGCAGCTCCTACTCCTAGAACCGTGACGCTGCTTCGCATACTCAAAGAAGACATAAGTAATCAAAATTCAAGGATAAAATGAACCCGAAATGGGATACGAACAGTAAAAAAAATCAAACTTAACTGTATTACAAATGAATAACATAACTGTACTTAAGGGGATGGGGAAAAATACTAACTTAAGCAACTTTGGAAAATGGTATTTTGACTGTTTACCATGGAGCTAAAAACGAAAAGAACTGGAAGTATGCACAAATATTGTACTTGAACGGGTAAATTGGTTTCTCAAAGAAGCTTGGGCTAGCAATTCAGAAACTACTTATGCGTGCATGAGAACTGAAAGAATAAGCAAATGTGTTGTAGATCATAAGAGCCAAGTTTTTCTGTCAGAGAAAGAAGTTATAAATTAATAAAAAGTAAGATCCTGTGAAGTAGGGTTAGAATTATAGATGCAAGTACGAGCTCATGGTCTTTAATGCATATACATAGATATAGGATTAAATCTATGTATGCGGGCGGGCATTAGTGTGTATATGCAGTATGTGTGTGCCCCCCTGGAAAGGGTCAGGATTGGTCTCGAATCTGTACCTGGGTCTCTCTGACCGCAGACCCCGCCCTCTCTCCGTTGCCGGGCACCGCCCCTCTGCCTGTGCCTTCCTTCCCCTGCTTTGTGATTTCCTGCGCCTCCTCGGTGACGTGAACAGGTCTCCCAGACTGGAATGCCGACGGAACCAGGGCTGGGGGAAATGCTCCTTTGCAATGTTATGGGAATAAACTTTTTCCTTAGACTGATTAGCTGCAAGTTTAACATTTCTAAATGTAACTGCCTTTAAAAATTGGATAAATCTGGAAAGGGGTGGGAGTCTTCAGCCGGCTGGCAGGGGTGTGCAGATTGTTTGACTTTAATATATTTATAGAAGTCGTCTCTGTCACCAGGCTTCTGGGAACACTTGTACCATTTCAAATATAAATCAGAAAAACATGCTGATGTAATTGTCTGCCCTGAGGAATTTTCCCCTAATCACAGCCTTCATGCCAATGTAAAAATTCCCACTTGGGGCAGATGAAACTTGAAAGTTAGCTTATCCTTAGAAGTTAGCTTGAAATGCTTTGTCCCCACACAAGTTCATTTCAGACTAGAGTTCCCCATAGACAGCATCTCCAGCCTTGCTTCTCCCTCTGCCTTCCCTTACAAGGAGCTTTGTCCACCTCCCCAACCACTGCCCCCTACCCTCAACCCTTGCAGGTATGTGTGGCTTTGCAGAGCTGTCCCTTCTTGGATGTCTTTAGTGACTCCTTCTGCTCACTCCTAGCCATAAGACCTTGTCAGTATCTGGATCCAGGCAACTCCTCTGGCCTCCTTTCTGTGTCCCACATTTGCCTCTGCACTGTTTCTTTCAGACCAGTTACTGCCTGCTGGTACCAGGACCCATGGCTCAGTGCTTTTGCTCAGTCTTGCCCAATGGAGCCCCTATCAGAAGTGACCTGTTCTGCTTTATGAAGCCAGTGGTACTTTACCTGTATGCTTAGGGGCCCTTCTATAGAGTCTTTGCTGTTACTGATGCATGTTGTTGATATTCCCTGCTAACCCAAAGCCATAGGAGGGCATAGAGTTAGCGCAGAGATAGCAGAGGTAAAGTGCCTGGCACCCCACCTGGTGGGCATACAAAAGGCCCTTGATAAATAGTTGTTTGTACTTCTTTGTCCTCTGCATTAAAAATAGTAGATGAGCAGTAAGTATTTTTAATAAAGAATGTATTGGAGCAAAATTTACAGAGAGATTTGAAATGAAGGTATTTTTAAGTTTCTGAACTCAGATTTTCTATTTGGAGAATACAGAGCCTGAATATGAGACAAGTACTCTTCTCAACATAGCAGCTATGGGATGAGGTTAACATCACAATTTTAGGCAGATCACAACTGAGTTTTAGCTCCAGAACAAATGTGGCTATGCATCCTTATAGTGCCTACAGGGTCCCATGCAAGCACTCTTCAACCCTCACCCTCTCCAGATTCATCTCCTACTTGTAGCCTTCTTTTCCAGCCTGCCCCATTCATTCTGGCCTCTTTGATGTTCCCTTAATTAACATGGTTCTGTCTCAGGGCCTTTGCATAATTCTACTCTCTACCCATAATACTCTTCTCTGAGATATTCATGTAGCTTCTCCCTTTCTGTGAGTCAAGTCTTCTCTCAATGTGACCTTCTCAGTGAGGTATTTCCTGATCATCCCATTTAAAATTGCACACACACACAGACACACACACACACACACCTTATCCCTCTTTCTATGCTTTCCTCCCAAACCTTTTTTACCTTCAAATATACCACATAATACATTCATATTGTATTTTTTCCTCCAGTGTTCTTTTTCTATTATGAAAGCTCCCTGAGGGAAATGAGTCCCCCCTCCGCATTTTAGAACCATACTTGGCATGTAGCAGGGCATCCATAAACATGTATTTATTGCAAAAATGAATGGAAACAATCAAGTGGAATACCAATTTCCCCTAGTTCTCTAGAGAGATACCCCTCTCATTTTTGGCTTTCCCTTTTTGACTACTGAACTCTCTCAATCATAATATATGATGAGCAGTATTTGCATCGCACTAAGATAAATTAAACTAATTAATTACTTGAAATAAATTCTTTACTAAATTAAAGTAAATCCTTTTCCACTTCTCTTATATCTAAACATCATTACCCAACTTCATTGTTACAATCTTAACTGCTGAAATAGAAGTCTGGAAAATACCAGTATTATAAAAAATGTTATAATTTCAAGGAAGGTTATAAACACACAAAACAATAAAGTTTATGCTATAAAAGCCACGTTTATTATTAATTCAAAAAATATTTACTGGGGAGGGTGAAAAATAAACATTTATATTTACTGAGAGCCTATCAGATTCCAGGCCCAGTTCCAGGAGCCAGAGTCACAGAGGTGAACACAAGGAGCTGGCCTCCTGGAGCCACGCCCACAAACGGGGAACCAATGAACATGTGACTCAGTTTCAGGTGAAAGCTGGGAATAAAATT
Organism: Glossophaga mutica; assembly: GCA_039655065.1. NCBI lineage: Eukaryota > Metazoa > Chordata > Mammalia > Chiroptera > Phyllostomidae > Glossophaga > Glossophaga mutica. The sequence continues at coordinate 38,437,546 of CM077304.1, read as the reverse complement.
AACGTGGTCTAAGCAGGTAGAGTAAGGGGATCTACTGTTACAGACTGGTCAGGAAAGGAGATGTGGAGAGAATTTGAGCACAGATGTTTACAAAGTGAGACAGAAAGTCATGTGACAATATGCAGAGAATTTTTTTGGCTAAAGGAGCAGCAAGTACAAGTTCCTGAGGCAGGAATGAACTTGATGTGTTTGCCAGCCTGATTTCCCTCACTGCTGCTAGTGGTTTCAGGAGGCAGGCACCAAAGGATCAGTGGATCTGTCCATCTTCAGGGTAGAAATGAAGACAGGCAGCGGATATCTGAGCAGGTGCCAGTCCTCGTCTTTAAAATAGAAGAAATCAGTGCCTGATAGACTCCTGGGACTTGCAGCATCAGGGCCATCTGAGAGCTTGTTAAATACAAGTTCTTGGGCCATACCCCATACTTACGGAATCGCAAATTATGGGGATAGGGCTTTAATACCTGTGTTGAAGCAAGCCTTCCATGGGGTTCTGATGCGTGAAAGTTTGAGAAGTGTTGAAATGGGTGATGTTGAATACCTAAACTTCGATGTTTTTATTACAATGGAGCAAAGAGGAAGAACTAGATTGAGGCAGCTTCCACACTAGGACAGCAAAGAAGGCACTGTTAACTTGACCCCCTCCCAGCATATCCTCTCAAGAAGCGTTCTGTAAAGTATGACTGACCACCATGCTGGATACCAGGAATGAATACAAGATAATATTGAATGTAAAAATATGTATACTTCTGGGGTTTTTTTTAAAAGAAAACTGAAAAAAAGGAAGCATTCTGTGAATTATTTATATAGCCAGGCCCTTCCAGTGCTGTCTTTTTAGAAAACCTCTCTTAAATGCACAAATTACACAATGATCCATAATTGTGTATGAGCAGCTTGAGAAATGAAAAAAACATTGAAAGAGTCATAGAAAGTGGTATCTGCAGAATCACTGGCCTCTTGAATAGCCCACGGCATATATCTTAACTTTTCATGTCCTAGAGTTTTTGTTGTGTTTTGTTTGAGTCCATGATGGTTCAGATACCATGTTAAGCTCCTTGAAATGTTATGTAAAATGGTGTGTGTATGTTCATTTTCCAGAGGAAAGGGTCAGTAGTTTTCATAAAATATTCAAAAGGGTCCATGGCTCAAAAAAATTTATAACCACTATATAAAATATGTGGTTATTGAACATTGGCCAAATGTTAAATACAGCTAACTTGAAAGCCAAAAAAGATTGACTTTCTTACCCCAGAGCTTCTCAGCCTAAATTCAAACATGGAAAAGAATTAGCTCTGTGGGTGGTATTTTTCTTTGTTTATACAATATATGCTTTTAGGACTTATAACCTCATAAATAGCAATTTCATGCCTGTCAGTATTGTTTTGGCTTAAGAGGGTGGGATTACAAATTCTACTGGCCTCATTCCAGCTCCATCATTTTACTTCCATGGCCTCACTGGATCACAGAGGCTTTCGGTTCTATCTTTTTGAAAATTTACATAAGGACACACATGCCCACACAAAGTGGAAGTTACTGTGGTCTTAAATGTTCCTTTTCTTCCTCTTCTTCCTATACAAAACTCCTATCTTCTTTAATTTTATTGGCTTCCCTTCTGTTCTAATTCTGTTCACAGCAGGCAGGGTTTTTACCCTAAAAATCAAGTGTCATAAGCAGGCATGGTGCGTCCATATGGTCATATGGGAATTCTCTTTAGGTCACAGAGTCAAGCCACTGGCGAGGGAGTTTCTGGGAAAGTAGTAGTAAACTTTTAAGGGAATGAGCTGTACTGCTTGTGGTCTGACACAAGTGTCTGTCATTTAATGTCTTAACTGGGTAGATCCCATTGTCTTACTCTATGTCAGGTTCTTCCAGATTGCCAGGAAGAGAGACATAGGCTATCAGTTATGGGGGTTTATTGTGAGAATCCATGCAAAAAAACAAGGTTAAAAACAAAGCTGCTAAATACATAGGAACTGAACTTACAATCATAGTTATTTACTTATTTGTAAGTGTATATGTATGTACGTAGGTATGTATTATCTGCACTGGTAGAGCTAAAGGTCCAACAGCCACTTTGGAGCAGGGATTGGGGTGGAAAGGAGCTAACCCAAAGTGTTGAATCCACAGTATCTCTGATGAATTCTTGGGGTTGGGCCCTCCCTTTCTTCCTTTGCTTTTCTTCTCAACTGCCCATATTTGCCCCTCCAATCTTCCTGGCAAGATGACTTCTATTTACTGCCTTCACTCCTTGTATCTCTACATCTTCACCACTCTATTAATAGGCCATTGTCCTTGTGTGTCTGCAGTTTAAGAATCCCAAAGGACAGGAGCTGATTGGTTTGACTTCTCTCCTTCTTGGATACAATATTTCTTTTGGTGAGAATTCTAAAAGGAGTCCTTTGGACAGACAAGCATTGGGCTAGGAGGCCCCTTCCTGAGTAGGTGAATGAGTGTGGCTACATTTATCATGAGTAATACCATCTGTGAATACTTTTACAATCCCAACAAAACGTTATAAATGTGGTAGCAGTTTTCATAATTTGGCTAAATGCATGGCAGGCTGTGTTGGGCAGAATAATGTTCCTCAAGGGTGTACTTATCCTAACTCCCAGAACCTATGAACATGTTAACCTTACATGGCAAAGAGGACCTTGTGAATTTGATTGGGTTAAGATTTTGAAGTGGGGAGATTATCTGAGTGAGGCCGATATGAGAGAGAGCGAGCGAGAGAGAGATTTTAAAATGCTAACTGCTGGCTTTGAAGATGGAGGAAGGGGCCATGAGCCAAGGAATGTAAGCAACTTCTAGAAACTGGAAAAGGTAAGGTAATGGTTTCTCCTCCAGAGCCTCTAGAAGAAGCACAACCTTGCCAACACCTTGATTTTAACCCAGAGAGACTGTGTCAGACTTCTGATCTCCAGAACTATAAGGTGATATGTTTGTGCGATTTCAAGCCATTAAGTTTGGGTACTTTTGTTACTGAAGCAAAAAACTAATATGCTCTCAAAACATTCTTTCTATAAAAATCTCCTATTTATAAGAAATAGTTTCAGAAGGAATTATAGATTAATTTCTCTTCATTCCATACCAGGCATAACCTAAGTACACTTTCTTGCCTATCCACAAAGACTTTTCCATATTCTTCTCTCACTATTGGCTCAGCTCTTGATTAGTCAGGAAACTTGTCATTTGAAGTTTGATTGGGACTGATGCTGCCCATCCCCACCCTCCCTCCTATTCTTGAAAGTTGTGGACATATATCCTTGGCCATAGGATATGTCCATAACTTGGCCATAGTTGTTGACCCAGGGTTAGACATTGAACACAAACATAAGGTCCTCTGGCATGGCCATGGGAGATGATGTTCTCTTTAAGCTGGTGGCAGATGAGTGTAGGGTTTTACGTGAGCACTGTGTCTTCCACAGGTAATGAGTTATCTGGAAAAGGAAGAGAGTCAGAGCCCCAACTTTACTGTTTCAACTCCAGGACTGAGCTATGCCTAACGTCTGCCTTATTCTTGGTCTTCCTAATTAAATGAGTTCCAGATTTGATCTATCAGCACATCCCATTAGCTTATTTTCAAAATCTTTCCAGAGTCTAACCACTTGTCATGACTGGGTGGCCACTACACTCCAGTCCACGACCCTCTCCCTGAGTTACTGCTGCAGCCAGTGACCCGGATGCGCTGCTTCCACATTGCGTCTCTCCACGCCGTTCTCAGCCCAGCAGCCAGGACGATGCTCTCAAAATGTAACTCGGATCACGCCACTCCTCCACTGTCTCCTGGTTTACTCAGGGACTAAGTCACAGTGAAGTCTGCACTGGTCCCCAGGACTCTGTATCATTGGCTCTCCCTGACTCTTACCCTTCTGACTTCACATCCTTTGGGTCTTTACTCAGATGCCATCCATGATGCCTCATGTTGTAGCTTTCTTCACAGCACTACATTTTATTCTTTTGTCTTAAAAAACACTTGTTGCCTTGGTACAAATTACAAAACAGTGACCTTTCCTCCAGGCTAACTATGTGGCCCACTGAGATTCAGGGCTTAGAGTTCTGATTTGAACTCCTCTCATCTGGGTGCTTTTGGGAATTGACTAAACTGTATGATATATATATATATATATATATATATATATATATATATATATATATATATATATATATATGGCAGCCTGTATCTTTAATGTCTGTTTCCTCACTAGAATGTACACTTTATGAGATCACTGTATTTGCATGTGTTATTAACTATTACAGTCTCAATACTTAGAACAGTGCCTCATATATGATAGGATTTCAAGAGATATTTTCTACAATTATGTTTGTAAGTTTTCTTTTTAGCTTGAGCTAGCCTGAATTGGTTTTCTGTCACAACAAGAAGAGTCCTAATATACCCATGGAATGTTCAGATGTTTATGTAGAATAGCACAAGTGATATAAATGGCTGTTCTCTTGAACAATTCATTTTCTGTTTGGATATTTATGCTTCTTTGAAAGTTCTATCTGACAGTGTAGTGTAATCTATCTCTCTGAAAATTTCACACATTTCTTACTTACTCACAGATTAGGCAACACAAAAGAAATTTAATTCTTTTCCTATACAACCCCTGAAATATTTGAAGGCAGCTATTGTTATCTTTGTATCTTCTCTTTTTTTAATCAAAGCCCCCATTTCTTTAACTGTTTCTCTTAAAATGTTGTATTAAGAAACCTCATTCTCCTTGTTAGCTCTTTGAATGTCTCAGAGTTTTGTTTTGTTTGTTTGTTTTTAAAATGTTCCTTTGAATCAGATGGAATTCAATACTCTGTGCAGGATTCAACCAGCATAGAGAAGAATTGCCACCTTATCTTTAAGATATCCATCTAATCTTTATGATATTCTACTTTCATTAATGCAATTTATGGTTGAATCAATAGTTTGGGGAAGTCAAAACATAACCATGATTTATGTTGAGCTTACCATGAACTGAGACTCCAAAGTCTGTAACACAGGGGCTGTTGCTAAGCCATACTACATTATGTGATTGGACGACTGACTCTCAGGAACCAAAATTGCTTGCCCCCAGGTGCTTGAGCCTTATATCAGTCTCTGTCCTTTGTGGCTTTCTGTCAACTTCATGTTTTATAGAATTCTTATGTTATCTTCATCCAAATCTCTCCATTTTCCTTCTAATGATCACCTCTGTAACCTGATGGTTCTGAAGCAGAATGTACCCAAGCTTCTCCAACCCAACCTCATATTCTGGAGCTGGAGGACCGGGGCTCCCACCTCATGTCCAAGACCCAGCGCCTTCCATGCACCAGAAGATACTTGCTTTCCTGCCTAGGTTCTATTTCCTGTTCCAAGAATTTGCCTAGGGTCTCAGTCTTCTCCTGCCTCCATGCCTTGCTATAATCTTTGTGGGGTATTGGAGCTTTTCTGCTCTTCTCCTTCTGGTGGAAGGAGACCCAGGTGCTAATCTGTAGGATGCCAGCACTGCTTGCAAAGACCTCTGAACATTAGCCAACTTCTATACCCCCACAGCAATATCTGCCTTCCTATTGAAATACTCGCTGTTTTGGCTGAGAACTATATTCAAGTCATAATTAAAAATTATTTTTCTCCTTTATCTAGAACATACTAAGTGCATGAGTAGGTAGAAAAGACCCAGTTTTAAAGGTGGGAGAAAGATAGAATAGGACCAAGAGAGAAAACAGTTTCAAAGAGAAAATTGTCATCAATTTCAAATGTTGCAGAGAGATCAGAGGATTTGAGCACTAAGAAAACATGACTGTGCTTGGTAAAGTTTCTCTGATTTCTGCAAAGAGAAACTTGATACTTGCCTTCAGTCCATCCCGGTACAATCATCGCACATCTTGTATCTGTCCTTGGTACTCAGCTACATTACTCTATCCTAAGTGATCACATACAGATTTTCTTAGCAAGAGAGTGGAATTTAGAACTAAAAATTACTCTTTGTATGGACCACCTATAACTTATAGGATAAGCATATTCCATTGCTTGCAGGAGACAGGAAAAATTCAGACTCTTACCCTTATCCCACAGAACTAGGATAGTTACGGGGCTATGAGAAATACAGTGTCATGGGAGTCCTCAGGACTTTCAGATCCATGCACAGGGGGAAAGGTAGAAGAGGAGCACCAGGGTAAGCTCCGGTCTCTGGGAGATGCTTCTGGGCATGACAGCTCCAAGCTGGGTCATTGGAAAGGCAGAAAAAGAAAAGCAGCTGATGTTCAATCATTGCTGTGTTAGACTCCTGGGATTGTCCTGGCTCCTGCTCCTTTGTAAAGTTCCCTCTCTACGCTTTTTGGTTATATGAAGAGCTAACCACATTCCTGCATGTTACTTAGAGTTGGTTCTGTTCACTTGCAACCAAAGAACCCTGACTGACATAAACACCACAGCTGGAAGTGGACTAGCTCCTTTTTCATTCCCCTAACCCATACTTCCTTTATGAAAGGCTGAGCACACCCTCCCTTTTCCTCTGACATTAGTATTAAAGCAATTGCTTCTCCTCTCACATCGATGCTCTTTAAGGCACTATCCACCTTCTTTTCCCACATGTTGTAGCTTAAGCCTCAGCAGAAAAGGGAAGGCGTGAAAATCATCTGAATGTAAATTGAATTGAATTTGTAAATGAGACAAAGTTAGACATACACACATCCTACCTACGAAGGTTGTCGATGCAATAAGAATTGAATACCTGAGGGGGGAAAATGTAATGTGTTCCAGAGAAGAATGTGGTAACAGTTTTTCCAGAAACCTCAGCTATAATGAGCATCTCTTCCTTATCACTTTCCTGGACACCACAGAAAACAGCCAAACTCAATGAATGCTGAGATATATTACATTACTTTCTTTTTGTATTATAGTCCGAAGTTGTTTCTGCTCACAATTACATTTTTGGACAAAACCAATCATCTAACCCCAAATCTGATCAAGTTATAGTCTGCAGTTTTGGTAGGTCCTGGGACATGCTGCTTTCCATCCAAGTTACTCTAAGCTTAAGTAAACATCTGGGGGGCAAACCCAACTCTCAATTAATCTTTGCACATTTTATCTTCCCAACAAATTGTAAGCTTTGAGAAGACACAAACCATGGTGCAGTGGAAAAAGCATGGACCTGGGAGCCAGACAGACCTGAGCGTGACTCCGCCCTGCGGGCTCTTCCACTTACCACTTGTGTGTGAGTTCCTTAGCCATCTGAGCTCTGTTTCTTCATCAGAAAATGGAGAAAACAGCCACTACATGATTATCAAATACGTTACTGTTATTAACCTCCATCCCATTTCTTCTCTTTCCTTATCACGGTGCTTGGTGTAGCATTCTGCATGCAAGTAAATATCAGGCATCATCCATTCAATATTCATTGAATGCTACATACTGAGAACTGCAATTGATCCTGGGGACACAGTCCTGAAAATAACAGCCTTCAATCTGCCTGCCTTCTCCATCACTGGGAAACATGGCTGCTAATGGCTTGTGACACATGTCATTATGTCACACAACATCAGAGTCAGAATAGACTAAAACTTGTTCTCTTCGGTGAGATTCAAAACTTCGAAGGACTCCAATTGATCAAACTTGAGTGAGACTTCCATTTGGTTCCAGTTATCTGTGGTTAGAGATTTTAAATTCTTTACTGTGACCATCCCAACTTGGATCTGTAACACATTCCATTGACAGTCAGCAGTGGCTATGAAAAAGGAGACACCATCAGAAAATAGGGCCTCCGTTCGATTTATTTAATAGGTAATGGGGCATTTCCCAGAAGAAAGAGGGTGTTACTCGAGGCAGACAATATAGCACCTGTCTAAGCTGGTGTTTCTTAAGAGTGGGATCTTTGTCTCCCTGGTTTTATTCACCTGCATTCATCTAGTACCCAGCCCAATGGCATATGCATATGGGGACTTGTAAGTGCAGGTGCAACGGAAGAGTATAGAAAATCCAGAGAATATTTAATTGCTAAATTATAACTGCAATGTAAGTTCAGAGAAAGGAAGAACTGTGTGAAATTTAGAAAGATTATAGAAGGGGTAGGACTTTAATTGGGCCTCCAAGAATGATTTAAGATTTAATTAAGTGAGGAGGGAAGAAGGCATTACAGAAATGGGCAGAGCTTATGTGCTTATGTGAAGCATGGGGGAAAGCAATTAGGGCCCAAATGGACCTTCCTGGAGCAGTGAGGAAATAGTGGGTGAAGATGAGGAAATTACTGGAGGCAAACTATGGGTAGCCCAAGAAATAGACGGAGGAGTCTGTTCTGAATGTGTTAGTGAAGAATAGGTTCTTGATTAAAGGAAGGACACAAACATGAATTCAGGAAGATTAAGAGTTGCAATGGTGAGGAAAGTGGTCATGGAAATGCTTATTTGGGAAGTTGGCAATTGAGCTCTGAAAACTAAGGCCCTGAAACAATACATAGAAACTATTGATTTTGTGACAGATTTCATATAGAAACTCTATCTTCAGTGTCTTGTTATTTTACATGTACAGATCATTCATATACTTTGTTAGGTTTATTCCTAGATATTTTATTCTTTTTAAGGCAGTCGTGAATGGGACTGTTTTCTGAATTTCCTTTTCTGTTCATTATTGGCATGTAAAAATGCAACTGATTTCTTAATATTAGTTTTGTATGCTGATACTTTGCTGAATTCACTTATCAGTTCTAGTAGTTTCTTGGTGGTACCTTTGGGGTTCTCTATGTACAGTATCATATCATCTGCAAATAAAGGCAGTTTTACTTCTTCCTTTCTGATTTGGATGCCTTTTATTTCTTCTTCTTGTCTGATTGCAGTGAGTAGGACTTCCAGTGCTATGTTGAATAAGAGAGGTGAAAGTGGACACCACTGTCTTGTTTCCCTTTGTGCCAGAAGAATATTAATCTAAGCGAGATAAGCCAGTCAGAGAAAGAAAAATACCATATGATCTCACTCGTATGTAGAATCTAATGAACAAACTGAACTAACAAGCAAAACAGAGACAGATTCATCGATGGAGAGCAGGTGACAGCTAGTGGGAGGGAGAGGTGAGGGAGTACAGGGATTGACCCAAAAGGAAAAAGGACTCATGGACATGGACAACAGTGTGGTGATTACTGGGGGAGGGGAATATAAGGGGACTACACGGTAACGGAAAAAATAAATAAAGATTAAATTAAAAAATTAAAAACATAAACAGCCTAAAAAAAGAAAAATTGAGGAAAGTATAACTACAAAGGAAGGAAGGAAGGAAGGAAGGAAGGAAGGAAGGAAGGAAGGAAGGAAGGAAGGAAGGAGCTCTATTATTTCACCAAAGGAATATTCAAAAATAATTTCAAGGTTTCTATAAAAACAATGATATCACTGGAATATACTGGATGGCAGAGAAGAGATGCCAGCCTAGTTGGGGTTGTTGGAAATAACATACTTTGTTTTTGACATGCTGAATTCTAGATGGCAGAGCATCTGGATCAGTAGACAGCTAGAAATACCATCCTGAAATCAAGTAAAATCTGAAGGTTTATTTCAGGAAACCACAATTATTTTTATAATTTTATTTAACAAAGATGTGTTGAGCCTTTCCTGAAGCGAGGGTCTGGACTAGTGTTCTGTCAATACAAGAAGAATACCATCTCTGCCTTTTAGTCACTTGCCTTCGGTTGGGGGATGTGACAAGAAAATGTATCGCCACAGTACTAATAAACATAGAACCTTAGACTTAGGTTAGTGTTTCTTCATATTATTAATTGAAAAGTGGGATTCTATACTAAAGACAACATTAGAAAGTATTCCTAAAAACGATGGTGCAGCAACATTTGTTTTTATTGGTTGCCATGGCAATCAAGCTTGGCATTTCCTGGAAAAAAGTGCACTTTGGATTCTGAGCTGGGGCATTCTGAGATGGCCTTTGTCTCCAAAAGCTTCTGAGACTTGCTATTATCTTCCACACCATGGCACGGAGGGTGTAAACTACCTTGGTAAAGACGGCTCAGCTCCCGTTTATTGTGCTTGAAATTTTTGAAGCTATGCACTCTATGTATGTTATCGCTTTTAATTCTTGGAATAGCCTACACAAAGTCTCAAAGTGGTGAGTAACCAGGTGTAGATTATACAACCTTTCATTCATCCATTTACTCAAGTGATATTTACTGAGCATGCACCCCCACGCAGGCCGTGGTGTTAGACAGCCCTTGCCCCTCAAGGGGAAGAAAAACACTACAGAAATTAGTTACAGTATAGTATAATGCTTGGTATCATACTGGGAGCATGTATGTTCCTGGGTGCTATGGAAATATATGTGTGTGTGTGTGTGTGTGTGTGTGTGTGTGTGTGTAGGGGCTCTAGTCTCATGGGCAGAGAAAGCCTTGCTGAAGAAATAGTGACCTTTAAGCTGAGACTCAAAGAGCAAGTGGTACTAGCTCAGCTAAAAGGGAGCAGAAAAAGCACTCCAGGCAAATACACTGAAAAACATGTCTGCCAGCCTGGAAATGGGAGAGAAACTGGCTGATCAAAATAAAAAAAATAGTTTTGTATATTTGATCATAATATTGGAGGGAGAAAGTGGGCCCTGCTGACCCAACGAGTTATTGAGCCAGGATTAGAATTCAGGTCTGTTGGACCACAGCACCTGCCCTTGACTCCTCTCCCCAAAGCCCACTGCAGCTGGATCGAACTGCCATTTTCACATGTCTCAAAAGCCAGAAAGAGATGGATTTCTCATTTCAGGGTGACAGGGTAGTCCCATCGCACAGGTCTGTAGTTCTGAAGAGCAAGAATGGGTTTTGAATAATGCTCTGTTAAGTCAGGGCTTCCCACAAGCCCCTGTGCTTTAACAGAGGAAACTTCAGCGGGTTGTAAGAGAATTTGGAGGAGAAATGTCTCATGTTTTCTCGGGTTGGAAATTTGAAACAATTTGCTGTCCGTATTCACTGTACAAATGACTATTTTGTGACTGATGTTCTAGTTAATATTGTTTCCTTGTAAAAATTATTCTCAATTTTAGAGTGGCCCCTCTGAGAACTGAGACTGTGTGTCAGAAAGAGGATCCTATTCTGCCACTCCGGCGTCTTCAATCTAGAGAGAGGGCTTAATTTGTGATGTAAATCTGACACTCCTCACAGACAACATTTTTATCTCAACGGTATGGGTAACGAGCGTGCGCACCATATAGAAACATTCTACGTATTATCAATAAAAGGATTGAAACAGTTCATGAGAATATCTGTGCATTTTAGCAGCAACCTGTGCATTGAGGATTTCATCACGGCGTTGCCCTTACAGTAAATTAATAAACCAGTACCTTAAATTCCCAAGGCAACAGTGGGGAAGACCAGGAAAGTTCAGTTATTAATCATATTGTGGAAATAGACATAGCAGAAAAAGAACTGAAGCAAAACTCACTGGACCAAAAATAACCTATATTGGAAAATGTAGATTTGCCTAGTCAGATATGAGATGCAAGTGATATTTGTTTTTCTGAGCTGTCTCCTGCCCTAGGATAGATAGCCATAGTGAGCAAAATGCTATGCATTTCCTTTCTGGGCCTAGTAAATTGGGAATTAAAAGAACGTGCTCCAGGCCTGGCCGGGTAGCTCAGTTCATTAGAGCATTGTGCCAATACCTCAAGGTTGGGGGTTCCATCCCTGGTCAGGGCACATACTAGAGTCAGCCAGTGAATGCCTAAATAAGTGGAACAACAAGTCTTTCTCTCTCTCTCTGCCCCCCTTCCTCTCTTTCTAAAACCAATAAATACGTTTAAAAAGAGAATATGTTCCATATATTAGAAGTACTTCTCCCAAAACTCTTATATAATTCAGCAGTTTAAAGTTACAATGAAGTGTTAATTCTTATAGTCATGAATATATTATGAGGATTAAATAAGAGCAATGATTTATACCCTTAGTGTATGCATAACATGAAGGTAAAATAATGGATATAGCCTGGGGTTACTGAAATAATTAAACGTAGGTTAGATTCTTTAAAACTTTGTATCATTAATGAGCTCTAGAAATTTTCTTTTTAAAATTTCTTTTGTTTGCTAGAAAAGATTTCTGGGTTAAAAATTTGGGTTATATTAGAAACATCATAAATGTAGAAGAGCTTAATAAAATTGGGGCTTGCCACAAGTAGGTTTCCTTTGAAATTCTGATAGTTAAGATGCTAAAGAAATAATACACCGAGACCTATCTGTTCCCCCACTGATGATGGTCCCTAAGACTTGTGAAATCATGGTTTGTCTTTCTATTTCCCTGGATTCAGCTCCTTTCCTTTCATTCAGCTCTTCCCCATATCCCTGGATTGTTTCTCTGAGAATGCTTTCAGCTGGAGTCCCTCTGTCAAGCTGCACCTTGGCCGTGCTCCTCAGAGCACCAGAGCTCAACCCTGGCCATGCTCCTCAGCCGCACCTTGGAAGGAGCACCATCCTGCTGCTCTCACTCCACCAGTGAGCTCTGCACACAGCTTCTGGAACTACTTTTCCCACAGGTAGTGTTTATCAGGCCACTTCCTGGCTCAGCTTCCACTGTCCAATCCCATTCTCTCTCTCTCTCCCCCTTCCTCCATCCCCTCCCCACGGCCACCACCCTGCTTCACATTGATCAGTTCTCAGGCATGGATGGACCCCATTGTACTTCTCATGTATTCATTTAGCAAATATTTATCAAAGAATTGACAACATCGGACTCACCTTTTGGAAAAATCACTCCAGCTACACTATGGAATTGCCCCGGGGTAAGTGTGACAAGAGGTCCCATTGGGGTTGTCTGTTGGAAGCTAGTGCTAGAGCCCTGGCAGGAGAGGATGACGGCTTAAAGCACTGTCTGAGCAGTGGAGATGGAGTGAAATAATTGGTTTTGCAACCTGTTAAGGGGTTGTGTATTCCCTCTCCACACTAAACGTGACTTTCAGACTTTCAGTGGTTGTTTCCCAAAATTTTTACCTACCTCTAAGTTCCACTTTAAAAAATCACTACTAGGTATATGACCGATCACTCAGTATAATCCATGGAGGGGATTTTAACCCTCTGCGTCTCAGTTTCTTTCTCAGTAAGGTGAACCTACCTGCATAATCTGCTTCATAGAATTGTTTTAAGGCTTAAATGAGAAATGCTTTAAAACGTTAAGTTCAGTGTTTAGCTCATAGTAAGACCATAATTGTTGTTAGTCCCTGTATTCCCACTACTACTAAGTGCACAACTGAAAATTTCCTGATTAATCCACAACACCCTGAACACATCATTTCATATTCATACATCAGAACTAATTTGGGAGCTGGAAGAGACTTCAGGAATCATCTTACTTAATTCCCTTCCTTACAGATTTGGAAGTATGGGTACCACTTGGGGAAGTGACTTGTTCAGGCTCACAGAGTTCCTCAGTGCTAGATTCAAAGCCAGAGCCCCCTTGTTATAGGCCTTTCGTTGTATCTGCTTAACTAAAATTTAAGCAACCTGACAATGTGGCCCTGTTTTGGTAACTGGCCCCAGTGCTCAGCCAGAAGCCTTGCACCTATCTACTGCCACATGGCAATGTGGAAATAAATTCTGAAGCTTTTTGCTACAAATTAGGTTAAATGGATTTATGGGCTAAACCATTTTTCAGTTCCTGCTCACCATATAATGAGACATATTACAGCACTCTAAATGATTAATACTTTGTCTAATGATCATCTTACCTAGAGTTCAAAGTCTTTTTAAAAGAATCATCAAGTAGTCTCAGTATCCAACTATTCCTTGGGCAATTCCGAGGCTGTGATAATATGCTTAGGGTACCACTGATTATACTCAGGTAAACACTTCTAAATAGGCTTTTCCCGCTCACTAGGGTCCAAGGCGGAATCAGGTTTCTCAGTTGGCACAGCCCCCTGTGAAACCAGCGTCATCGCAAAACACAGGCACACATGACTGGCTGGCGGGGAGGCTGCTCCCTGCCAGCAGGGTCGCATCTGCTCACCATCTCCCAGTCTGGCAGGGGAGTCATTTCAGAAGGAACCTGGTAGAGGGATTCTTTCTTCTGGAACTTACTAACACAACAACAAAAACGTGTTCTTCTTTGCTTTTTTTGGTAATCACACAAAACTAAGCATTCCTCTTAAGTGGCCTAATTGGAATCTTAGAATGTTTACTTTCCCACTGACCCTAGATGAGGAGCTGAACTCCCCTGGCTCAGCTACTTCGGAATCAGCAGCACTGCATTGATGGTTTTGAGACTCAGCGAGGAAATCCATATAAATTGCAGGCCTTCTCGGGACACAGTCCACTACATGCCTTTTTGAAACCGTATCCGCCTGTCTGTTTTTACCCCTCTGGCCCATCTGTCTTTCTTGTACTCAATTTTTAACTTACTTTTCTTTTTCTCACCTTTTTTCAAATGATGTCTCCTGATAAAACTTTGTTGTTGAAATATTCCCCACAACCCCTAAAACCAATGAAAATAAGAAAATAAAATTACTTTTATCTTATTCTCATAATATTTAACTCAGAGAATATCTATTCTGTTAGAATCATGGGATCTTAGAATAGAAAGAGCCTTAAGAAATTTGACAAAGTTAAAATATAATCGGAGTAACTATAATGTTTTATGAATGGCGCATTTTAATTCAGTAAAGAAATTTTATTTCCTTTGTCAGGAACAGTTATCCAAGCCTTGGAAATGGGCAAGAGAGATCACCAAGGTGTCCATGAAGTGCATGTGGGAATGTCTAGTAGAATTTCGGGGTGTGGAAATTTGATTGTCTTTGACAAGCTGTTTGCCTATCTGTAGCGATAGTTTTACTCATGCAGAAAACCAATGATAATGCAAATGTTTCTTGTCCATAGCAAAATATCCCTATTCATGGTGATGCAAATGAATTTTGTCCAGTAGGGAATATAAATATCTCTAAGTCAGTTTCTCATTTGACTTGGTTTTAATATCATACTGGTTTCATCATTAATTGATGAATTAAATAAAATATTGAACAGGTGTTCATTTTACATTTGTATGAGAATTATATTTTAGCCATTTTGAAAATCTAACACAACTTTGCTCTGGATAAGTTGTTTAAAATCTATTAACTGCTTTTTATCTTTAGTAAATGTGGTATACTTGATTACATTTTTAAGGGTTTTGCGGTGTCTCAGGATTTGGATGAGGGGCGCCAGTCTTCAGCCGTGCAGGTGTCCAGGAGAAGCAAGTACAGGCTAGGCTCGGGCACACGCGGCTTGGAACCGGAGTGCTCAGTTGAAATCCTCACTCTGCCCTTTAACATCTGCTTTCTGGCCAGTTACTTAGCTCCTTTGTGTTTCAATTTCTTCATTTTTAGCATAAATTTGATGTGAGATTTAAATAAATAAATATATGTAAAGCACTTGGGACAATCACACACTATTTTATTGTGATTGACATTAAGTCATTCTCAAAAACAGTGGGTGTTTTTAGCTCCGGAAGACTCAGTCCTGCTACGGGTGGAGAGAAAACCCATTTAAGCTCTGCGGGCAATGCCTCCCAACCCAGGGCTGGGCGAACACGTGTGCTTGAAGCAGGGGTTCAGTGGACAGTCATCAACTGGGTGCCCACTCCGAGCTGCATTCCACCTTGGCCTCTGGGATGGTTTTGCTGTGTGTCAACTTGGCTAGTCTGAACCACATCTCCAGAAGTTTTTCTTGTAATTTCTGGACAGGGAAGGTCACACGTGAGATTCTTGCAAGACTGTAGCTGACACACGTTACTGCTGGTCAGTGGACTTGCCTCATCTGAGTGAGGCAGCTGCTGGGCCTGTAGAGGCTCCACCTTCCCCCGAGTCCTCCTTTGGTTCTTTGGAAGGTGGAGGTGCTCAGTTTCATGACAGAAGGTCCCAGCTTCTGCAGGATACCCTTGTCAGCAAGGACAGAGGCAGTAAGAATGGATACAGGTTTCAGTTCATCCTTGAGGAAGTCCAGCCTGCTTGTGAGCTTCTCTTCCTGTGTGTCCTGAAAACTGCCATCTCCAGTGACAGAGAAAGGCACACGGCCTTCCAGGGACTGCTGAAGCAGCCTGTGGAATGATATAAGCCAACCCCCGGTAATAAATCCCTTTATTTATGGATAAGTAGGTAGGTAGGTAGGTAGACGGACAGATGGATAGATACCAAGATTGGTATAGCTATATCTTGCTGAGCCTATTTCTCTTGTTGAACTGTGACGCATGCAGAAGTCGGTACCAGGAGTGTGGAGGCCAAGAAGAGCGCATTCAATTATTTTTCCATCTACTCAAAAATGGACTCATGCTAGAGATATAATTACATGATTTACTTTTGTCACCTAAAACTGTATTATGAACATCTTGTTCTGTGTACCTCATCCACTTTTAATAGTTAGATAATAATCCCTTGTAAATATGTACCTTAAGTTATTTCATAAAGTACCTCATGTGAGTATTCGGGTTGCTTCCAATGACAATATACAATAAATAATTCTCTGAATACACATTCACTTCTCATTATACTCTTCAATTCCCAGAAGAATAATTATTTAGCCAATTATTTAGTAATTATTTTATTAGAATGGTTGTTTCAATTTACTCTCCTTCCAACTATGTACAGAAGGACATATTTCTTCAGAACTTCCTTGGTATTTTAAATCATGGCATTCTGATTTAAACCAGTGGATTTCAGTGGTTTGTCTTGTGAACTGAACTGGATTTACTATTGCTTTTAGAAATGTCTAATAACTAAAACTTTCTCTTAAGCCAATTGGCTGCTTTCCTGTTCAGGTGAAAACATCCATAACCAATCTTTGAACTCTTCAGGTCAGTGACTGAAGCCAGAATCACTCTGTCCCAGGTTTCCTGCCAAAGTCCAGGCACCTCTGTCAAGCCCATCTCTGACCCTTCACAGACAGTGTTCATAGTGAGCTATTTAAATAGCTCGGGGCTAGCTAAGGAAGTTTGCTGAAAGCAGCTTGCTTGTGGGTAGTGCTGATGAGCTTTCATTCACCAGTGTTTGCAAAGTACTAAAGGGACTGGAGATCTTTAGCAAAAACTTCTTGCTGACTGAGAGAGGAAGAACTGCTGAAATCCTTTAAACTCCCACCACACTTACTCAGAACTATCTGAATGCATTTAAAGTATCTTTTAGAGGATGCTAAAAGGAGTTTGCAAGTTGTCACCAAAGCCTATCCAGATGGCAATGCTCACATAATTGTTTATTTTCCATCAGGTTTGAAAGAACTCTCTCCCACTGCAGGTTTAGAGGTGATGAGGGGTCTCAATACAACATAATCCATTTTAACTATAAAACATAAATACCCATGAAAATTTTATCCTGTTCATAGTCTTTTTTTTCCCCTCAAATGTAAAAGAAAACAACCCTCCCCTTTGGGAAAAAAAAAAAAAAAGCACTGTGAAAGCTAATCCCTGTAAATACAGTAGCTGAAATGGCTTTGCCCTGTAATTGCTGGCCTTTTCTCCTCAATCTTTTCTTCCCTGATTCTTAGACCAGGTGAAGAAACTCCGTATCTTTTCTACGGATATTCATAAAAGAGCTTCGCACGGACAATTGCAGTGTTTCAATGAGTAAAAGCTTAAGGAAGTACTAGTTAATCCCTGTGTCCATTTAAGTGAGTACTCACCAGTGTCAGTGTTGGTATTAGATGAGTAGACAGACTTAAATGGTTTCATACCTGGTCTGGAGGTCAGGAAGTCTATTAAACTGGTGGACTGGGAGACCGAAAACTAATTAAACTAATGGATCTATGAAAAAGACAGTAACATTCTTTATTTCATAAATGTGAAACAGAAGGAGTTTTTGCAAGTGAGATGTATTTGAGAGTTGGGCCATGTCCCACTTCTGAGTGGCTTCTTGGACCTAAGATTGCTGATTGGAAGGATAAATGTACAGATGTATTTGCATTTTGGAAGCTGCTGAGCTGAATGTACCCATCTTACCAAAAAGAAAAGCTCCACTATCATTCGGGGTCATGTGAAACATTTTTTGGTTCACCTAAAATTTCTGCTCCCTGTTGTCTAAATTATCCAGAAATGAAGTGCTTCCCTTCCTAACAGCTTTCCTACTGAGCAGTGCCTTTTCAAGTTGCAGTCTGTCAAAATAGCAATTATTTTTAAGAGAGAAAAATTCTGTCTGTAGGAACAAAGGGGGTCCTTCATCTTCAGACATGCTGTGCCAGGCAGCTGGTCAGCTGTGGAGACCAAGCAGCTTCTCATTGTCTGTGAGTCCTGGTTGTTAATGGGCAATGATCATTAGAATATTTCAGGATTTGGATCCAGTAACATTTTATTTTATTTTTTTAGATTTTTATTTATTTTTAGAGAGAGAGGAAGGGAAACAGAGAGAGAGAGAGAAACATCAATGGGTGGTTACCTCTCATGCAGCCCCTACTAGGGACCTGGCCCGCAACCCAGGCATGTGCCCTGACTGGGAATCAGACCAGCGATGCTTTGGTTAGCAGGCAGGTTACTCAATCCACTGAGCCACACCAGCCAGGGCAGGATCCAGTAACATTTTAAAAAGGAGATTTGGGCAGGAAGAGGGGAATGGGTTGAATGGAAGGGAGTTGGGATTTATTTTTTATTTTGGAGTATGTCTCACCTGATCAATTTGAAGGCAACTTAGGCTGCCTAGGCTGAATATTTGATGCAGATTTCTAACTCTTTTAGACATTTTAGCGATCACACTAGTTCAAATTCCTCATTTAATGGAAAATGGAATTGAGGACTTTGATATTTTCTTCATCTTTAAGCTTTGCCAGTTCAGTAAATATGTGTGCAGTGAGTGAGGACATGGGTGGACAAATTGGATGGATGATGGCACAAAAGAAATACAGAAAATGTGTCAGGCATGGCTAGAGGAAATACTCAAGTTAATGATTCTAAGAGAGGGCTACATGGTTCCAAGAACACACAAAACTGAGCAATGTAAACAACTTGAAGTCTTCTGGTTTGACTGAGAAGGCAGAATGTGGGTGTCACCCTTCAGGAGCTTCGTGAACATCAGTCATCACTATACTGGTGGAGCTCTGAAGTGTCGTTTGTAGATGCGTCTGCTAGACAGAATGTGGGGGTTGGGGTTAACTATCAGCACACTAGATCACTGCCCTCTAGGAGCTTACCAACTATGTTGCTGACCTCTGTAGATGCGTTTATTCAGGACATGTAAGCACTTGCCTTCAGATTATATGTCAATGATGTGGACTCACTGTTTAAGCAGGAAAGGTGTGTTCCACTAAGGCACCTTCAGTATCTGACCTGGTGCTGTGGGCAAGATGGTACTGAATGGGTGAGTGGGTAGGGCCCATGACTTTGGAATATAATGTTCGTATTTGCAGAACTGAGTAGCCCACACATCGGGAGAAAAGCTATATTCCTGATTTCTAAATCACTATGCTCTCACTGCATGATCGCAAACTTTTGAAGATCATGTATCCTTATCGCGCTTTCATAGCATGCACCCCTAATGTGTGCGTAAATACATTTTTTATTAGTTATATGTGTATTGTTGTGCTAATACATGATATACATTAAAATGAACATTTGAAAAGATAATGTAAACATAAATAGATATCGATGGCTACTTCTGGCACACATGGGGCAGGGCAAACCTATACTGTAAAGAATTTCTATTCACCTCTGGAGTGTGTTAATTATACTTCCTTTTCAATCCCAGTGCCATCTATATATCATTTCCTAAATATTAAATGGTAGCTTTATCTTTTAATAAAACATGTTAAATAAGAAGAAAGAGGAAAGGAGAGGAATAAAATAGTCAACACAGGTGTACATACAGCATCAAACAGAGAAGGAACCGTGTGAAGCTGCTGCAGTACTCATTTCTGTAACTCACCGCAAGGCTGTGGCTGATTTTTATAATTTCCTTCCTCCATTACACACTCCACGTCTCCTTTTCCATCAGCCAGGACCTCAACTGGTCAGGGTTCTTCCTAAAAGACTGAATCTTCAGTGGCTCTTTCTTTTACTGGTTGATGTAGCTTTCAGTTCACTTTGACAGTACTGTTGGAAATGATGGTAATAAGACATATCACAGAGAATCCTGTCGGTCCCAGGAATAGTCCCCACTGTTCACATTGTCTGGTATTAATTCAATTTACTCTTAGTAATTAGGATCAACCACTCAGCAGAACAGCTTCTTTCTTTGCCTGTTAATTTAGTGGTATGAAGAACTCAGACTGTGGTTCCAAACTCCTGTTTCATGTAACCATTGTGCTAAGGATTTCTCTGTTAGAAACAAAGACCTCCAAACAGCTATACTTAAAGTTGTAGATATGGATGTAAAAATTCTGCAAGTAGGTTGCTTGGTATAAGGAGAGATCTAACTATCAGAGAGACAGCATCATATATTGTTACCAGATCAAAAGTGCATACTAATTCCTGGATGACAGATTCATATTTTTTCAGAGCTTTGTGGGTTTTGATGTTATTATATATGGAAGTTTTAAAATTCAGTTTTTATGTTGTTTGCTGTAGCATGTAAAATACACTTGATTTTATTATAGTAAGCTTAGTCCTGTGACCCCGACAAATTCATTTATTAGTTCTAGTAATTGTTTTATATTTATTAGTTCTAGTAATTATTTTATAGTTCTTAGGAATTTCTACAGAAATAATCATGTTATCTGCAGGGAGAGAGAGAGTTTTACTTCTCTTTTCCCGATCATTTCCTTTTTGACCCTAACCCTAACCTCCAGTACAATGTTGAGGAGCAACGTTGAGAGTGAGCATGCTTGAGCAGGGTGCACTCTATCTACACTGTGGAGTTGAGTCCAGTGTCTCTAAGCTCAGAGAAGGGGTCTGGCACCCAGACCTGTAAGGAGGGTGGGGGCTGACTGGCTTGGGGAGGAGTCGTGAGAGGGTACCATGAGTCTGGATCTGCAAGTGTTACAGGAATTACAACAAGCAACTGCCAGTGCAAAGGCAAAGAGACATTTGGAGGGTGATACAGGAACGGAAAAATAGGCAGGAAGCCCACACGCAGCAAAAGAAAGGCGTGATCCTTTCCTCCTTCTCAACTTTCCAGCCCCCCTCTAGTGCCCTCTATTGGCAAACAGAGCCTGCCAGAATCAGTTGGCAAAACAGATGCGGCTTGCAGAGTCCCAGACCTAACTTCTCCAGGCTGATTATAGATGGGTGGGCTTAGAGCCCAGAGACAGCAAGTTACTAACAGGCACCCAGGAAGCACACCTCAGGGTTTAGACTGAAGCACATCTACTCTTCAACCCCAAAGTGAATCCCAAGAGTCATTAAAACTTTCCTTCTGTTTTATTTTGTTTTGTTTTTCTAATTCTGAGATTTGTTTAAAAGACACTATCATGCTTCTGCCTAATGGGATTTCATTTTGCCCTCAGATCATTCTCCCACTGAGATGCTGGGAGCTCGAGGCTGTGGACTGGAGTTGCCTCCCTGAAGTCTCTTTTCTAGTCTAAACTCAGCCTATCCCAGCTTTTCTACTTTATTCTTTTCCCCACTTTCTCTGAGTCATTGTAACTCCCTTCCACAAAAGTATTTTATTCTTGGTCCTGGCAATCTTTTGTGTTGTAGCATCTCCTGTGTTAAATAGTATGGTTCCATTCAATACAGAATTAGTGCAGCAATTTCACTACATTCTTTGTCATACACATTCATGCATACAGATTCACACACATACTCATAAGTATACAGATACATGGAAACTTCAACATCTAAAGCCTGAAATATTTTACTCAGAGAAATTCTAGTAGCCACACAAGTAGAAAGAAGCAGAATTGCTATTTGACCTCCAGACTGGCTGATTCTCAAGCTCTTACCCCTTCCATTTCCCCACCCTGTCTCTCTTCTTTTCTTTTTAATACTAAAAATAATAACTCCACTTTCATCATTTTGTTTTTCAATGTGCTTTCACATATTTGCTGTCTGCAACAAGCACAACTGCTCTGGGAAGTAGGGCAGGTCATATTATTTTCTCTGTGTTGCAAGAGAGGAAGCTTGGCTTAACACATTTCTCAACAGAGAGAGGAAAATGTTTCCAAAACAAAACATCCAACTAGTCATTGATTCTCTCTCCATTTCAGTACACTTTTCATTAGAGCTCAGTTATAATTTTTTAAATTAATATTGCATTTATAACACCTATAATCTTTGACTTCCATTGCCCATGTACTATTGGCCACTGTCTCTACTTTGATGAAGGGTTGCACTTTCTGGTGGTGGTGGTGGTGGAGTCATGTGTAGGATGCAAATATCTTTGCTAAGCTCTTCTAAGTCAGAAACAGAGCAGATCCAGGCAACATCAGTAGTCAAATCAGAATGAAATTTGTGTTGAATTTACTAGTATAAAACTTTAACGTCTTACAAATTTGTTCCCTGTGGTATTAATCAGTGCATTTGCATTTTTACCCTAGTATCTCTATTCTCTACTTGCACTAATTTGGGGGTATATCTTTTAGAACATCTGGTTCTTCCCTTGGTATATGGTTTGGAAGAGAAAAGCACAAAATGAAGAGTATGCACTTGTATTTCACTGCAGTGCTGGTCTTGTGTTACCCCAGAGCTAGGAGAGTGCAGCCATTTAGCCCCATTGATCATCCAAAAGGTCTTCTCTTTTGTTTCACACTAGTGGTATGAGAGTTTGTAATTCCACATCCTTCCAGCATCTTCTCCTCTTTCTGTGAAATACAGTGGCCAATATGCAGGGTCATAAATAACTCTGGTCTTAAAGTGATTTGACAATCAGCCTACCTCACCTTAGCCAAGTATCACCTGAGCCCATCAGAAACTTTCAGCAAAGACCTTCTCTTAAAGCCAACAACTTGTCCTTATCTTAGGTCATTGGGATGTAAAATAGTAAGTCTTTATTGAATGTTTACTAGTGTCTTTTTTTCCCTCTTTGCAAACCTTGCCTCACTGTGCAGGTTCATTTTAATATGTCAACTTGGTTGGGCCACAGTGCCTAGATATTTGTTCCAACAGTCTCTGGTTGTTTCTACGATGGTGTTTTCTGGATGAAACTGATATTTACTTCTGTAGACTTTGAGTAAAGCAAATTACCCTCCATAATGTAAGTGGGCCTCATCCAGTCCATTGGAGGCTTTAACAGAACTAATGTTGACCTCTCCTGGGCTGTCTTTGGATTCAAAATGCATCTCTTCCCTGAGTATCCAGCCTGCAGGGTACTGTCCTATCTGAATGGGACTCGCTCAGCCTCCACAATCATGTGGGCCAATCCCTTAAACTAAATCTCTCTCTTATATATATACATATATAGTTTCCATTTCTTTGTTGAATTCTAATATGCACACTCACTCAGTCCTCATAATTGGTATGTATCATTTATCATATTTTCATGTGGTAAAACTAGGGCTCAAAGAGATTAAAACTATTCTTAAAATCATACAGCTAGTGTGTGGCAGGACCAAGATTTGAACTTACACTGTTTTCAAAGTCAATGCTCGAATATTACATTATTTATTTGTTCCACAATGCTATGTTATACTCTAGACATATCAAAGACTTTGATTATGTAGAGTAATACACATCCAAAGATCCAGCGGCATGGCACCTTCTAGAATAATTTTTGAGTTATATGGTACAACCTACATGCTACAATATTTGACATAAAGTAATTCAAGAATAATATCAGAGATCCTGTTTCCTGGAAAATGTTTAATGGTGTTACTCAGGAAATGCCACATCACCTGGCTAATGAGAGCTCCATTCTCAGCTTGGACTCCAGACAGAAAGAAAGAATTTCCCCAAAGGTTTTAAACATTGCTCTTCTTCACAGCTTTGAAAAATACTTAATACCCATGTAAGAGTGCATTACAGATTATATTATGCTAATCACACTAAACAAAATTATAATAAGATAAAGAAGATGTTATCTTCAGTGTTGCCACTCCAACAAACATTTCATTTTATAGTTTTCAGGGTACTTTCATAAGCATTTTTTTTTTGCAACTTACAGTGGTAGTAGAGATACAATTTTATATTCTTTCATCAAAAAAGTATTCTTCTAGAAAGAAGAAAAATGCTATTTTTTTCCTTGAATTTCAGAAGGAAATTTCAAGACAAAAAATGAAATGTTGATGTTGAAGCTTGAATACTTTGTATAACCAGGAACCTAGGGATAAAAATAAAAGCAAATTTAACCACAGCTACTAGATTTTTTTGTTTGTAGTTCACACACTAGAACCTGATTTTCACTTGAAGCAGGTAAAGAAAGGTCAGAAAAACCCAGAAAGTAATACCTGCATTGAAGCCACTGAGAACATCACTTTCTCCAAACCTACATTTTAGCCGCTTATGGAAGCTACAAGCCCTCCAGAAGCATGCTGATTTGCATAAAACACCTTAAGAGTAACCACAAAGATGGACTAAAATCAGAAGTTTCTATCAAATAGAAAAGGCAAATTGATAAAAAAAAAAAGTGCAGTGCTGGAAAGGCATAAGAAGCATATAGCAGAAACATATAGTCCTTCTATTTTTCCAGAAACAAAAATGAATGGACAAATGAGCCCACGCTATGTGGTCTGCTGGGTGCTGAGGTTTCATGGGTGTAGCGTATGGCCCTCTGTCTGATCCTATGAAAGTTTGGAGTTCCCTGGGAAAGCATTAATTTTTATAACATCCTAAGCGTTTCTTGCAAAATAGATTAAAATTGGTTTGGGGTAGTGAAGGCACATGTACGAGAGTGATGAATGGCTCTCCGGGGAGCTCTCCGGGAAGCCAGCATCGAGCCTTGGGAACTGGCATTAGGTCCAGTCAGAATTTGACATCTTCACTAATGATCTGGAAGAGGGAGTCAATGGCTCATTAATGAAATCCACAGATGAAGTGGAATGATTGATTAGATGCAAGAAGCAAGGAAATTAGTGATGTTAGTAAAACGAGATGCATCTTATGGAAATGCCCACTCATCCTTTAAACAGAAAAGCACCATCTGACTCATTTAATGGGAGCAATCAGTCTGAAATGCATGGCTGACAGCAGAGGCCTTGAGGTGAAGCTGGGAAGAAGGTTAGACAGGAGACAGGAGGCCGAGCCAGCACAATCTGAGCTTCTCTCTGGAAATACCTCACGACAGGGGTCCAGTGTTCGCATGCTTCTCCCAGTTTCGGACCCCAAGCCAGAGCCTCTGATGTCCACTCTGCTTCTGCCTGGTGGCCCGCCTGTGCTCTGACTTCTGGCTCGGGCTGGGAAAGATGGCTCTGCATGGGCTTCCCGTCACTGCCCTGCACAATGAGAAGTGGATGGTGGCCAACACTATTTTCCTTTGAGGGTGATGACTGAGCCAAGGAGAGGTGCAGCTCCAACACTGGCATGCACATTGGATAGTGCTGCAGTTTGGATCACTAACTGTTGTCCTCATCTGGCCCACACCTCCATCTAAGGTGAGTGTGTGTTGCAGTCACAAGACCTGCTGCCTGTGGCATCTGCTGCTTTAGTCACTCATGCCTCGGGCACAGGACCTGCTGGGGCTTTTAAGTCTGCAGCACTTTGAGTTCACTTTCTTATTATCCATGTGTACCCTTCACTGTCCCGTGACCCCCTGAGACATTGTGCAGGACTGAAGAATGTAGGTGTCTGCCATGAAAATCTTTGATTTTAAGAGGCCTGGTTTCAATCAGCTGATTCCTTCAATCTCAGAAGAACCCAACTGTCTCCTCAGGGTCGGGCTGCACTCTTCCCTCCTCCCCTCTGCTTCTCCAGCTTAACACAGCTCCCTAACTTTGCCTTGAGATAAAGTGAGCTCCGTCCTTTTGGACTAATAACGCTTTTCCATCTTTAATGATGGTCCTCTCCCCTGCCCAGCAATAAGACACAGACAGCTTCCTATCACAATACAATGTCATGTAAGTTAACCTCACATTAGGATTTTAAACCCTGAAGATATAGTTGTTTCCCAGTGAGAGCCATAAAGTCCATTAAAAGAGATTTTTCCAACATTATTTTTTAGGCCATTGGGAGACCTTATTTTAAGTTTGTAATTATTTAACATTTGGAGTAGTTTTGGATTGCTGGGTGAACCAGGAAGTAAAGTATAATGTGATTGTTAAATTACCAAATAAGAAACAGCAATGGTCATAATTCGATACATTTTAGATCAGGAAGTATCCAATGGACTGTGGATTTGGATGGGGGACCCAGAGTATGAGCTTCTTCAGAGGAAGGTTAATTGGTTACTGTTACAAAACTGACTTGAGGGACAAAGACCCCATGGGAGGCCCCACCTCACTTTCGACCAGACCTCCTTATGCCGAATCCGCCTTCGGGACACTGAGTCCAGGAGCCACATCCCTTCTTTCCCTGCAGTGTAAAGCAACCCAGCTTCAAAGTGCAGCCCCCTGAGAAGGCAGTGTGTGCACGGTGCCCGAGGTGAATTTCAGACGGTCTGGACCAGCTCTGCTGGACTTAACTGCAGAGGAGCCGGAACCACTACCTGTCACACCACGACTGGATGCTCTGTCCAAGCTTTCACAAGACAAGGCCTGACATCTCCTAGCCCCTGCAGCCTTGGCTTCTGTTGTTCCTGACAGGAAGCCTCCACTGCAGCCCAGCTCTTCTGATTCCCGCCCCAGGGGTCTTTCCCTCGGAGCCAGTGCAGTCGCTGCTGCTGAGGTTGCGGTGCCTGTCACCCCCAGTTAACCTGACGGGATGCAGTCCTCCCTGGCCCCTCCTGGGACTGAGAGAAGAGAAGAGCCTTGGGGTGGGAAACTGGAAAAGGCTTTTATGTTCCTGGCTTTTCTTGAAGGCAAATCTCTTAGAAAATTGCTGTTTTATTGTTTCCAGGCACTGAGCTCACATTATACCAACTGAAGCCTGGAAGGCTCTGGCAGCCCGTCCATCAGCGTTTATGGGGTGAAGACCTCTGAGAATCAGGGAAACCACTCAACAAGTTGAAAATGTTAATGACATAGTCCAAGTAAATACCAAGTAAACATGCCTGTATGCTACCTTTCAATTTCTTATTTCACATTAAAGTAACATAGAAGTCTATTGCAACAGAAACAAACAGAAAGTTTGCGTGTGTGCATGTGCATGCATTTGCACGCACAGAAGATAGTGTCAGAGCCAAATGCACGGGGAATTCCCCCCCCCCAAAAAAAAAAATTAAAACGTAGTTCCTGTCGAACTTTCTCAGAGAAGCCAGTCTTTCATCTCTGGAAATGCGTTTCCCACTGTATGCAATCCCGAATTATTCCAGTCCTCGCTGACGCGATGAGGGATTGGGTGGTTCTCCATACGCAAACAAGTTTTCTATTAATCACTTGCTTTTTTATTCATACAACAACTCAGTAACATTTGTTACCAACAATTTAATTGAAAAATAAGAAAAGAACTGTCCTAGCTTGTTTAATGTCTTTTTAATTTAGGTATTTACTAAGTGTACTTAACAAAGCCCCTAACAGGTTGTGTTAATCATTAATCACAAGAGCAAGAAACAATGTAAACAGATAAAACAGATAAAATACAGGATATCCAGTTAATTTTGATTTTTATCTGAAATACAAATTTAAATGGCCATTCTGTATTTGTTTATGGAAATTCTACCAACAGACAGATTTTACCCACAATGCTTCTGGAGTATGCTTTACATCAGGGTGTATCAAACAGTCTGGCCTGCCGAGGAGAAACTCACCACTCCTTGACGGTTGTTCTAGCCTCTTGGATGGCAGCGAGGAAAATATTGGGAAGGAACCAAACAAGAGCGAAGGTTGACGCTGCTGCCATTGCTTTTCTGGGTTGTCACAGTTAATTTGCTGCTCTTCATTTGCTATTCTACTTTTTAAATGTACATTGATAGGATTTTTTTCCCCCAGAAAGACTTCTTAACCATAGCAAATTTCTTAATTACTCTGAAAGGTAAACATGAACATATATAGGTCAAAGGAGTATGAGAAGAAAAAAGAATTCATGCTGATATTTGAAATTGTTATAATTGTATCTGAAAATTTGTTTTTCTAAAAAATAAGATTTCTAAATTAGGCAACTGACACTGTTTCATTTAGTGTCAAGGAGGGTATCTTGAATTTGATATTTAAATGCACTTCTTAACTCCTGTTAAGAAGTTTTCTGATGGTTGTCTTCATCCTGAGAAATTAGTATTTCTAGTTTTTTACCATGAAGAAAATAAAAATGTATTTCTGAGAAGTATAAAGAATGTTTTTGAAATTATTATTTTTAAAACATCTTTCCATATCTTTTTGTGGCAAGAATTAATGCAGGCAAGATGAGGTTCTGCATGAGGAATGAGGTGCTATGTGAGCCCCAGGCATCCTGAGATTTCAATTGCATAACTCACAGGGATGGCGTTACAGTTCTGGAAGCCCCCTTTTCAAGCATCCTCTGACTAGGGGTGAGGTTGGCCACAAAAGCAGTCTTGTTGCGGATCTATATGGCTGTCATAATCTCTAGATGATTCCGTCATCTCAGAATGAGGCTTTGGAGGTAGAACAGAATCTGGCTTTGTTGTTTCTTTAATCCAATGACAGCAGCTGCATGGTGTAGCACTTAAAATCCTGGAGTCTGCCCTATGCGATGGCAACACAGGTGAAGAGTGAGGGCAGGAACAGTGTTAGCCTTTACAGAATGCCTGGAGGATGTAATAATCCTAAAGCAGTGAACCTCATCTAAGAGCAATTCTCTCAGTGTTCCTTTGGGTTTCCTGTCGGACATCCAGACATTGCGTCCTTTAGTTTAGATGTGGGCTGGTCTACCTGACCGGTGCATTGTGAGTTGTTAGCAAAGGCACAGACACTACCTGGCTGCATGATGAGGGAACTGAAGGGTTCCATTGTCCAGTGCTGTTTTGCAGTGGAAGTACTTTTTATAATTTTGGCCAAGTTAAATAATATATTTATATTTCTGACAAAATTTCCAATTGGATCATCTCCACTTACAGGGTGGTATTCATAAAAAGTTGGTAAATCTCCAGAGGACAGTTCATTCTCTATTTTGTAAGTTATTGGACACACACTTCAGTGAAATGTGGCCCATAGAAAGTGGAAGGATGTGAAATATATAAATTCCCCCAAAACTACTCAGTAGTCATAAATCAGGTTTGTGTGTGGCAAATAAGCAAAGGCTTAGTGTCCACAGAAGAAATAGTCCTCTAGAAGAGTTTTAGGGGAATGGCATTGCTTAACATTATAGGAGTATGCCAGTTGCCTTTCCTTGGCAGAGTTGGGCAGTATTCATGGGAAAGTTAGAAGACTCTCTGAGGATAACAAGTGCAGAAAAGACAGAGCCAGCTTTAATTCCCACTTCTGTGTAATCCCTACATCCAGAGACAGTACTGTAATTATTTTTGCAGTATTTTGCTATTTTGCATAAAAAGTCCAGTGTTTATGTGGTTGGAGGGTAGGGTGCATAAATGTGAAGACCGGGGCACCTGAAGTTAGTTAAAGATACCTGCCACTGGGAGTCTTTGATGGGTTTTGAGAGAAATGGGTGGACTTAGTAGTAGGGTTTATCATTAACATTGTAGCACTCATTGCTATGAGACACTGAACTTGCCCTTAATAGTTAATGGTAATTCTTGTAAGTTTAAGAAAAAAATGAAAGTCAGGAGCTACCATACTTAATTTCCAAAGTCATTACCTCATTTCTCTTTTGTTCTAAGAACATCACAAAATGTTTGGCTAAATCCAGTGGTATATTAGGAAAGCCATTTTCTATTCTAGCCCTTGCTTATAAATCCAATCCTCTATTTCCAGCTTTAGGCCATGCATAAAAATGGGGGTCATACCAGAAGCAGCTGCCTGAGGATCTACCCAGAATGTTGTTCCTACTCAGAAGGAATGGAAAAAGATGACTTTCAAAATCTCCCATGGATGTGCCCTTCTTGTGCTTATAAATTAGATGGATATCAACTCAGTCTTTACTGGCAATCCAACATGGACAGCCCCGGTAAAAAAGCTTTGCCCCTGCATCTTATGTTTGCCATCGTCCCTGCTTTGTTTGAAGCAATCAGGAATAGCTAGACCCTTTTCTGGACCCTCCACTCAACATTTGAGAGCCAGACTTTGGCATCTAAAGAACCTACTGTGTCCATGTTGATTTAGTTTAGGGAGACTGGGATTCCTAGCTCCTAGTAGTATTTTAAATTCTTGGTATATTTTCATCTTTTCTCTGGGGACTTAGGGAAATCCTTTTGCTTAAAATCTATCTTCTCCTCATCCTATTTTGGGGGACTTATTTTTAGAAGAACTTGTACCTGGTGATGGAAGCAGAACAACACGATGTGTCAGGATAGGGACTTTGGGAAGAAAGGAAAAGAATGATGGAGAGTGAGCAAGAGAAGGCGCTGGCAGCTGGGGGCAGTAGTCGCAGGGGAAGGAGTTAGGGCGGGATGTAGGAAACGACAAGATTTTAGTGGAACTGAAAGGTTTTAAGTTTCCTTCACATTTTTCATTAGCTTTGGGGGGAAAAATCCTATAGCAAACCCTTTTAGAAGTCAGAATTTTGGTTAAATGCTTCTTTCCACTGTTAAAAGGCAGAGCATTGAATATAAGAAATTGTCTTGCCCTTTTGCTGTTATCTCTGAGATGAATAATTTTAATCATATTAGAAGCTCATCAGAGGGGCCACTTACATTCCAAGTTATCTTTAGTGAATTCATACCATTTTGAAAGATATGCATGAGAATTTGATTTATAACGAGAATGCGCATCAGATGATATTTGGCCTGGTAGGTGTTAATATGATCTGAGATGATCCCCTTAGAGTCGACAAGATAAGTCACAGGTGTTGCTTTCCCACCTCTTTTCTCAGCCCCCAATCAGAATTCAGCCATATCTGACTTCAGACTTGACAACTGTCCGCCTCCAGGAGATGGAGGTTTTGGAAATTTCATCTCCCAAATCTACTCTCAGGAACACAAAGATGAGACAGAGGAAAAAATAGAATTGGTAAGCTTTCCAGAGAGTGGCCCCAAACAAAATTTTTTGGGGGATATTGACCTGACAAGACTTTGTCAGTGTTGAGAGCCAGTATGGAAATACAGTCATGTCATGTAAGTGAATGTTAGGCTGGGACTTAACCAAAGGGGCTTGTAAGAGTCCCCCCACCCATCTTTTTTTTAAAATCACTAATATACTGATGCTGGTTTTAAGTAGTATTGTCAAGGTACCTTGTAAGGTTGGTTTTGGGATGGACTAGAGCAGAGCTGGCAAACCTACAGCTCTTATTATTGCCGCTACCCCTTCCCTAGCCCGTGTGATGCACTGAGAGTCAATTACGGTCATTTTTATGCTGTTTTTTATTCTCTCTTCTACATAACCACTATCCATAGATAATATTGGTTATTGAGCATTTACTGTGTGCCACTTTTCTAAGTACTGTATACACATTAACTCCGACCATCCTCCTAGCTGTTTACAGATTCTGTAGCTTCCCGAGGTCACACCGCAGCCTGGCAGCAAAGGCCCGCATCGCACCACTGCGCTTCCTGACCTCTGGTCGGAGTTAGCGCAGGAGCTGTCGCTGGAGCAGGCTGTTAAAATATCGGAATACCGGGTAAGGTGTTGGTGAGGTTGGGTCTCTCTGCTGCCTGATCCTGGCCTCTCCCTTGGGACCTCCTCTCCTAACTCCCTAACAATGAAGAGTTAATGCCTCGCACAGAGGAGTTTCCAGAAGCCAGCTCAGGAACACAGCTGGGCTCTGTCATGGCTGGTCAGAGTTGGCCAATGCCCAGGCTTCACAAATTGTTAAATAGGGAGTTTTAAATGTCGTCTCTGGATGGGATCCTTTTTGATCTTGGCCCTAGGAATATACAATATCAATATTATTTACATATAATGTTATCTTGAATAACCTTATTCACACTTTGTACTATAATAAATAAAACTGTATCAAAATACAGGAAACCATTTTTAAAAAGTAAACATCTGACAGCATTACTGTTTTCTAATGAACTCTTATTACATTTTCCTAAACCCCTTTTCTCACCAGTAGGCAAAGCTAATTTTCCACTGCTGATGTTGTGCTACTGTTGCTTTCTCAATTGCTTCTAAAGAATACTAAAGTTGGGCATTTCTCCTCAATTTTTTTAATACTAACCATCTGATTCTAACCTCCTCAGTGGAATGAATCTCATTTTTATAACTCATTTCTGGTTCAGACTTTCCTGCTTAGAACAATTTCCCTGTCCTCCCTGAGCTGTATCGTATTGATGATCAGAAGGTGTTGGGCATCCTTGACATGTCCTAGACCCAGAGTGCCTGCACAGAGCAAGCAGGTCAGTGAAGGCTGGTGCAACCACAACCCAGGGAAGGTGGGGCATGTCCTGGCGGTGGGTACTGGAGCCCCCTCTGCCCTTGTCTGTCTGAACAAACACCCAGCTCCCCTCAGGCTCCAAAACTGTGTTTCATTCCAGGACTCAGATTTTTTCTGGTTCTTGTATTTGAATAACCACTGGCATTTCCTCTGGCTGCTGATCCATTCTCTGTCTCAATTCCTCCATTTCTCTTTCTCCTGCAGACCCTGCCTCGTAACGGCTGCCATCACTGACCCAGCCAGGCCTGAGCTCCACTTTGCCAAGCCCTGTGGGGCAGACCAGGCAATTTCTCAGCTCATTTCTCCTGAGACGTAATTTAGATACTGTGAAGTTTCCACTGAGCTCAAACTCCTCAAGTTGAAGCTGGGGCGACAGAGTGGTGAATTGAATTTTAAAAAGACCAAGTTGATTATGACATTCAAATAACATTGTTCTATGAAAATAGAACCATTTAACAGTAGTTAAGAAAACAACAAAAACTTTGTATTAAAAATGTTCCCTATTCACACTGGAAGAGGGAAGAGAAATGATCTTAAATTGTAGGTATTGAGTAATGTTAGAAGAAAAACTTAGGGACAAGAAACTGCAGAGTAAGAAATTGTGGACTTCTCTGGAGGTCATGGAAGATTTGCAATCGTTGTAGACAAAGCTGTCTGGAGGATGAGCATTGACCTTGGGAGATACCTTCCAAATGGTAAGCAGGTGGGAAATGTTTCTGAATAAAAAATCAGGATTTTCATCACTCAGCAGAAGTAACAATGTAGAAAGCGAATCCTGTATCTAGTGATAACTGTTGCATGCCTCCAGAGTGTGACTTTATTCCGTTTCAGAGGTTTATAACATTCTATAAATGTGTTACTTTCTATTTTGAAGCTTGGAACATACTTATACATTATTGTAGGAAAAGGAAAGAGTGAATTTGCATCCTACCTCCAGGAAATCCTAACCATCCAGCTTTCAGAAGTCCTGCCTGCTTTCCATTTATGAATGCATTCCAGCATTAATCATTCCATCAACGAACCGATAACTGATTTGTTACTGTGTGTGGGCAATCTGCTAAGCTCTGTCTGTGGTGGACCAAACAGCGCTGGGCCTGCTTTGGGTAATTTAAAGCCCAATGAAAGTGGTTTACAATAGTATAGCATTTATAAAACAGAAAAATATTTATAAAGCTGTGGCCTTTTTTTTTTAAGTCAGAGTATTTAAAACTTCATATTTTCATTGTCTGAGGTGATTTGTCTTCATTGTGTCCACTAAGTTTATTCATATTCTTTACTCCGCTGCTGCCTTAACTCACCGTGTTAGGAAGAAAACATAAAGCACAAGTTTTATATTTCCGCTCTCTGTTTGCTTGGAAACTACAGCACTGTTTTGTTAGGGGATCTTTAAAAAAAGAACTGTGGAGAAAAGTGCACTGTTTATGAGTATTAACCCTTTTGGCTTGGTTGCCTTTCTTTTTCAAAAATGTGTGCGTGTGTGCGTGTGTGTGTGTGACATGACGTGACACACCTATAGAATGTTCACAACACATCATTTTAAAGCCTAATGACTAATTCCTAATTTGCGCTCTTCCCAGACAATTTCATGGTCCAGAACACTTGCAGCCCATGTTGCCCTTCTTCCTTTACATGCTGCTCTTGACGTTGCACCTTTTCCCTTTTCTTAGAAAAGCCTCATTGAGATAATTTACATACCACAAAAAGTCACCCTTTTAAAGTGTACAGTTCGATGGATTTTCGTGTACTCTTAGAATTGTGCAACATCACCACAATCCAACTTTAGAACGTGGCAATGACTCAGAAGAAATCCTGGACTCATTAGCAGTCACTCCCATTGCTCCTCTCTCCAGCCCCTGGCAACCAGTAGTCTGCTTTCTGTCTCTACAGATTTGAAAGCAGGTAGTTTTCAACTAAATTTAATCCTATGTTACCATATTTATCATTTAAGTTGCATTCTTCCTCTATCTTTATGCTTTCATCTGAAATCAACAGAATTGCATTCTGTTGGAAGACCATCCATAAGCATTTTCTCACACTCGTCTTCTGGTGATAAGCTCTTTTAGTTTCTATTTCTAAGTTTTTCAGCTTTCCTGAGATGATCAGAATCCCTGGGAACCGGGTTGGAGTCAGAAGTAGTGGCTGACTTCCAGCTCCTCTTTGTTTCTCGGATGCCTTCTTCAGGGTCTGCTTGCTATGCACAGGGTGGGTTTCCAGGGTACTCTGGATTCCAAGTGTGTTATCCTTCCTGTTCCCTGAAGGGTGTCAATGCTCAGCTCAGCCTCACACTCATTCTGCGGGCAAAAAGGGCCCTGGATGCTGAGCGAACCCTTTATCTTTTCCTGACCTGGTACTTCTCTGCTCTTAACCATCCAATGTTGTAAGGCAAATGTTGTTTAATCTGGTTTTCCATGTATCCTCAGAGAGAGAGAGACAGACGGAGAGACAGATAGACAGACAGACAGGACTGGAATCATTGAATGCTCCATTTCAGGGTGGGACAGTCCCTCTCACTTTTTTTATACCCATGACATTCCTATTTTCCCCAGGGTTAGCTAATACTGCAAAAATACTAGTTCACTATCTTCTACCGTAGAGTTACAACGAATAGAGCCTAGGAGCTTAAGCTCCAGATATACAACTTTAAAGGAAAGAAAACCAAGATGTCCCTGAAAATCCTGGGAGAAGAAATCTTTAGAAAAATATCTTTTCATTACCTCTCTATAATTTTCCTAGTTCATTTCACCATAAACTCTGATTCACAAGGAAATGTAAATTTTTTTTAAAGCAGATCGAGGAAAGGGATTAACATTAGTGATAAAATAGCCAAATAACTTTGCTAGTAATTTCTTCTGTAACCATGGGGAAATACAAAATTTTTTCCTATGAAGTGATTGTTAAAAACTTATGTCCTGTAATGTTAAAGGTTAAAGTTTTGGAAAGAAAAATTATTAAACATTCCTTGAGAAGCAATATGATACTAGCAGTCAGATTAGAAACAACAGAGCAGCCTGTGACTCACGGGGGATGGAGGCGCTCTCTGGTACCCGGAAAGGAGGAGGGTCATGACTTGACCCCATTGCTACAGCGAGGCAACAGAAAGCAAAGCAGACTCGCACTGTCCAGAGTCAATCCTGGGTAGGCTCACAGCCACAGCTGTCATTATAAATGAGGAAACAAATAATCAATCAGGAATTGGGAGGCAGATATCTAATAGTTGCTTGATAGCAGATTTTCTATTTTTCCGTAATGGAGAGAAATAGAAGTAGCCAAAAAATTATTGAGAGCAAAGAAAGAAAATAATTCTTCTCTTCCTCCTCTTCCTCCTCCTCCTCCTCCTCCTCCTTCTTCTTCTTCTTATCATAGCCAACTCTCACTGGGTACACTCATGTTGTCAGGCATTCTTCAAAGCTCTTGACTTTGCTCACTGAACTGTCACAATTGCTTTCTGAGATACTTTCACAGTTGAGGAAGCCGGAACCCAGTCCAGAGGTGATCTGGCAGAGGAAGGCCCGGTTGTCAGTGAGCATCTTGACTATAAACCATTCGATGCAAGATAGACCCCTTAGTTCAGGAACTAGTGGAAGCTGGATTGCAATGCTGCATTCTGCTGCTTCTAAAGGGCACAGATTAAATACTCTCTTCCTCTGTTCATCAACAAGTGAGTACTTTTCAATTTTGGAGGAGATGGAAAGCTCAGGATTAGATTTAGTGCTGATGAATTATGGCTGAAACTGCAGTAGTCATCAGGGCACTAATCTGTGCCTGAATTATTGACTTTCTTTATAACTAGCACTAACAGCATTTTAAATGGGTTTTTAATATTTTCTAGGCATTTCAGTCATATAAGTACTCTAATATGGCAAAAATACTTGTGTGGTAATTTTCACTTCTCTGATAATATATATATTTGCAGAATAGTGAAAATTCGTATGAAAACCTCCTAAAAATACCCCAAATACAAATGAAGTAATCTTCTAGATCTGCTTAAAATTTTATCAGAAATACATTTGCTCAAATAGAAGTGATAACATGTAAAATTATATATAATCATCTAAATATAAACATAGAGAGAGACAGATAGAGAAAGAGAAACATCTTCATAATGGTAGCATTTATTTTTATGGAAAACATTGTTGTTTTAGTACCCATGCCTCCTGGCAACCATATTTCAACTCCGCTCAGGGATAGAAGAGGGGTTTGAACTCACAGGCAGGCCTATCAACCGAGAGTGGCAGCCTGAAGGGTTGTGTCGAGAAAGATTCTAAGACGCATCAGGAATTTGTGGGCAAGATTATCAGAGCTGATTAGTCAAGTTTTCTATAGACATAGAGAGGAAGAGGGTTTATGTCCTGTTTTGTGGGTTTGTTATCATGGTAATTCCTGATAACACCTTTTCATGATTGTTGTCTGAATTTTGGGCCAAGTATGAAGGGAAAAATAGAGTAACATTATGTCCATAATTTCCAACAGGTCAGCAATGACAGTGTGACAGGATACTCTTCCTTAGAATGTAGGCATAATGCTCATTCTCATGAAAGGCAGATAAAGTGCTGTCCTAACCCCTCGCAGTGTGGAAGAGGGAAAGACAGAAATCACTGGACCAGTGGGGAATGAAAGGGACAGAGTCTGTGAAACAGGTTGTGAAGCAAAAATCTGCCTGTCTTCTACCTGGAAAGGCCACAGCACTTTTCCAAGATGTACAGAGAAGACTCAAAATTACTTACAAACACCACCACCCCAACAAAAAAGCCCAGCTGTCTCATTCACAGAAACATGGCCAAGAATAAAATCTAAAAGACAGTTTTCATTTTTGGGGGAAGCTACAGTAGGCTGAAAAGACTCATTTGTACTGTTCACATATGGAAAAATAGGCCAAGAAACAAGAGTTAGTAGCGTAGGAAGAAAAGATGGGGGATTCTTATTTCTGAAGGGAAATAATCTATCTCCAGATACAATCTTTACTTGGCAAAGAAAAACTGGCACAGTAGGTTCTCCAGTTTCTTTACATCGTAGGCTACATTGGCTCATGGCAGGTGTCTTATTAGGTCTCTTGTGCCCGAGCCCACTAGCTGTGGCTGTCTTCAGACCACGATTTCCAAAGAGTACCCTGAATAGCTTGGAAGAGTTGCATGAACAGGATTGTCTCTCAGAAACAGGTCTTGCTTCATGGATGCGCAACCAGAGCAGTCGCTCAAGGCCCTGCTTGCGGCAGGACCCAGTACTTGGAAGGGCTCCCTCCTAGTTTCATTCTTTCCTCTCCCTATCTTGAAGTTCTTAATAATTTTTGAACATTTTGTAATTTTTATTTTATATTAGGCCCCCAAAATTGTGTAGCTGGAGCTTCTAAAGAAAGCAGGGAGTATGAGTTCCTTAACAAAATCATTTTTATATCTCATTACACAAAAATAAATGTGATATTAAATTAAACACATTAAAACAAAATGTTACTGTGTGGCATGGAACATCAAACATTGAAGACTGTAATAAATGTTTTATATAGACCACTTGGGCTTTTCGGTTTTTCTCATTATTTATTCTCTCTTTTCTGAAACAGTCCTTAGTTTCGAGCCTCAACACCTACAAACCAACAGTCACACAGGAGTAACTTTCCAGCGGTTCCCAGGCAGTGGCCCTAGGTTTTTATGGTTCTCTCTGTCTCTCTGTCTGTCTGTTTCTGTCTGTCTCTGTCTCTCTCTTCCTCTCCTTGCTTCCTTCCTTTTCTTTCTTGTTTGGTTTTACTTTTGTGGTCTTTCCCAAAGATTTCACATAGGGAAAATCATTAACATGACGTTGTGTGTGTCTGTTGTTTCTTCCATTCTTCTTGGAGGAGGCAGCTCTCCATTTTTTGTTTGTTTGTTTGTTTTTCGTAGGAAAATAGTGTTAAGGAGAATTTGAGCGCAATCTCCACAACAGTGCTCTCACTTCTGACACCAGTTGCAGATTTGGGGTGTTCCAAAAACCACCCTCAGTTTAGGCAATTTGCTAGAAGGATTCGCAGAGCTCGCTGAAAGCGGTTATTATAGATGTGACTGCCACAGGGAAGGATGCAGACGAGAAACAGCCAAGGAAAGATGCACGCAGGGCAGAGTCCAGAAGTACCACACACAGCTCTCACTGTCTCCTCTGCATGAAGTCAGGACATGTCACTTTCTTGGTATTAATGCGTGAAAATACGCACCGAGTATTACCAGTCAGGGAAGCTCACAGGAGGCTTTGGTGTTCAGAAGTTTTACCAGGGCTCATGGCATACCGCCTGCAGGGCTAACCGTTAGTCATTAGGCCTTCCCAGAGGTCAGGCTAATACCTTTAGTTTCTGGTTCTCTCGGAGGTCAGAACTGATATTGTACAGCCAAGAGATCTCATCATAAACCACGTTGTCAGACTGTCCAGTAGCCAAAGCCCCCAGCAAACAAAGACTCTTCTGTCACGCAGGACATTCCAGGGGCTTAGATATCATCTCTCAGTCACCAAGGGCAATGGCCAGGACTCTCTTATGGTTAATTCTTCACTACAAAAGTATAATGATGCCCCTCCCCTGCCTCTGCCCATACTCATCACTTGAATTCAAAATTATAATACTGGCCCTAACCAGGAAGCTCAGTTGGTTAGAACATTGTCTCCATATGCAAAGGTTGTGGGTTCAATCCATAGTCAGGGCACACACAAGAATCAACCAATGAATGCATAAATAAGTGGAACAACAGATCGATGTTTCTCTTTCTCTTTAAAAAATCAATAAAATTTAAAAAATTATAGTAGCAATAATGGCCAATTTTATTTCATTTGATAGTGTGCTAGTCAACTCATAACTAGTTCACTAAAACTTAAATTTTCAGGATTTTTGTAAGCTAATTGTTAAACAAAACCATCATAAAAAATAACTCATATAAACTTATAATTATATAAATTAGATTAAACAAAGATAATACATGCTCAAGATGCATCCTTTTCTAATTATTTATGGCATTGTACTATTCATATGCTCTTAATCCAATTTACAGCTCCTATGTCTGTATGATGAAAATACCGTAGAACGATAATGCTACTGTGACTCTCTTCCCATCTCTGTGTTAAGTGGCATTGCAGCGGTGGCATGAAATTGACCGTGGTAAGAATATTTACACAATGAAAGTCAGGAAATGCTGTGGATTAGGACTTTTTTTTTTTGATACTCTTTAATTTTGAGAAGTATCTTTCTGCTTATCCGATACTGGAGCTGTTAAGAGTGGATTGTGACAACACAGGGATACATTTCTGATAATTATTTCAAAGTATAAACCATAGTGCTTCTAGAGCTGATGATACTGATGGAATAGTTTTTCTAAACAATGTAACTTATTACAAATCAGTTTGGTGTGTGAATTTAGTTTTAGCAGTAAGTTTACACAATGGCATTTTAGTATTTCCTCTGACATTTTCTATAGGCTGTATGGGCTGTACAAACCCTAGTAGTGCCCTTTTGATTTGCATATAATTAAAATGTATGTAATTAAAATTTCATATATGTAAATATTGTTTTTCTGTTATATACAATAATGTCAGCATTTATTTTCTGTTTCTAAGACTCTGGACATTGCTTTGTAATGTTGCCTCAGTTTTCCAAACCAGAGTTCCTAAACGCTTTGAGGAAATCTAGTTAGACTTGATATGCTTTCTTGCAACACATATGTGTATGCTTTCATCTTGTCATAATTTGCTGACCAGGTTTATTGCTCGTGGTCCAGAAATAGCAAGATCACAACCATTCTTTGACAATCTTTTATTTCATTCTGTGCGGACACCATAGAGATTGGCTCTGGAGTTGGAAGGGAAGCCAGTTTACCTCCACTGAGGGGCCCCTCTTCTCTCCTGCGGCTGCTGCCACCAGCCTGGCCCCAGGTCGGGGTCCTGCCCTCCCTCAGACCCCACGACACTGCTGACTGTCCCGCACTGTCCCCTGGGTGCTGGGTCAGCTTCTTAGAGTGTGGACTGGCTGTCCTATGGCAGATCCGGTGGGGTGGCAGGGTGAGTGTATTTAAATTTTTTTGTTCTTCTTTCTAGTTTTCTGTATTTTATTCAACAATAATAGTTAAGTAACTAGGTAACCAAAATTTTTTTTAATGTAAATTACGTTATCAGCGCTTTTCCTGAATTTCTGCCTTTGTAACATTGTATTTGTTTCTTGATGTAGGGTGTGTCTGAACAGGTATATAAAGTTGAAAAGCATAGTGTGGTAACTTGAAATTTGTTGTATTAAAATATTTACTTGCCCTTGATTTATTTTTAGTTGTGTCCTCATTTCTTTCAGGAATCTGATCCATTTTAATTTGCACAAGTGACTAAATCTGTATGAGCTTCAGAGAGGCGGTTCTATAATAATTTATGTTTTAAATTGCTCTGAGTGGACAAAAGGTATTTTAGGAGGTAATATTGCTTTAACTATAAATCCTTTAAAATAATCAGAAACTAAGTGACAAGAAGTAAATCTAATTTCATTTGGGGCCCCTTGAGGAGTCAAGATGAGTGCTTTATACCTTCAGAGAAAAGCAGAAGGGATTGTGGGCTGATGTAGCAACGTAAAGCTAACATGAACACTTTTACAGTATTTTCCAGTAACTCAGAGCAGTACTGAATCAGAAATGATGGAGCCACGAAGAATGTGTTGAATTTCAGAAAGTATGTACTTACTGTATTTTTCAGACCATAAAATGCACCCAGGTTTTAGAGGAGGAAAATAGAAAAAAAATTTCGAAGCAAAAAATGTGGTAAAATATTTAATAACATAAATAACATAATATTTCACCAATGTAAATGCAAAGCTACATTTGGACTATAAGATGCACCCCCATTTCCTCCCAAATTTGTGTGTGTGTGTGTGTGTGTGTGTGTGTGTAAAGTATGTCTTAGAGTCCAAAAAATACATACTGGTTTGTCCTTAAAGGACTTGAGGTGTCTCACTATTTTCAAGTAAATTAATCCAAAATTCATCATCTGAACTAACTAGAACTGAGATGCCATTGAACTTAGAGAAAAGCATAATGAACTGTCTGTGGAGAAATATGGAGTCCCACTTCGAGGTTGGCATATCTCTTCTCCTTTCTGTTTCTTTCTAGAGTCCTTATTTTCCCCTCCCCCCGCCCCCCCTTGGTAGAGAACTCTGACACTGTTTTCATCTAAAGAGGAGAACAAAAGTTCAGACACACAGGAGTGGGCAGGGCTGTGCTTCCTATGAGAGTTAAAGGTGATTTAAGGGAGAAAAGTTCTGCTGTCTATAAAAATCGATTATTAGAGTCCCTCATTGGGAGTAAGACATTATCTCTAGAAAGCCCTTATTTATTATAGGTAAAGATTGATACATTGGCCTGTTATAAATGCTATCATTTCAGCAAGGACAATTTCACTATCCTACTCAGCTGTTAACTAAGAAAGTGAGACTTTTATATTAACTTTACACACACAGACACACACGCACAATTTGAGCAGCTTTGGTCATCCAGCCTAGTACTTAGCACATTGTAGCCTAAGGTATACCTTTCATATATTTTTATTAAATTAATAGGCAAAGAAGAAAGGCTCTGTGTGTTCTGTGGTATGTTCAGGTGTGTGTGGAGTCTGGATATTAAAGCTACCGAGGCTAGCTTTTTTTGATGCAAAGATGAAAACATTTCTCAGTCACTAAGTTTCAAGTCACCAAAAAACAAAGTGCAATAGTGAAATGCATCCTGCCTTGGAATACATTTGTCTTAATTCATTGGGTTTTCAACTGTTCAGATATATCTTTAACCTAAAATTAAATATATAAATTAGTGGAGTAAAGAAGTCACGCAAATGCTCAGTCAGTATGAGAACAATGTCTTACCATTTTTTTTTTTAGATCTATGAAACTTTTAAGGATTTTGGAGGGATGGGAATAAAATGGTGAATTTTATATTCCAAGTTTTTCTGTCTGGTTATGTCAAATTCCAGGCAACTTCAATAACACAGCAATGGGACTTTACAAGGGGCCTCAAAGAGTTAAAAGATTTTTCAAACCTGGTGAACTTCTAATAATCTTTACCTAACTTATTTACTTACTGTAATTAGTATTTTTTAAAAGAAAACCTTTCAGAAACACAGAATTATTGGGAGTCAATGCCAGAGGTCTTAATGCAGTTGATTATTATTATTATTTATTATTATTATTATTATTTTATTTAATCTATTGATTGAGTAGGAACAGTACAAACACTCCCATAGCCTGGTATAACCAGATCGAAGTGGTAAGTTTAGATGGGAAGAAAAAGTAATTTGCTTGGCATCTCCTGTATTATCTCAAGAGTTTCAGTAAAAAATAAAACGAGAAGAAATGTTTCGGAAGCCAATTCGGCGTCCAGACTCAAACCAAAAATCGAACCTGGGACTTTTTCTAAGTGCGAGCAGACCAATGGAAGGTAAAGGGAAACAGCCAGTGGCGCCTCTGGGCCAACGGGGCGAGGCGGGCAGAAAGCCCAGGGCCAGCGAGACCCTCTCTCGGGGTTTTCGGGAAGGGGCTCGGGAAGCTCCGTGCCCCCGCGGTCTCCTCCGCCCGACGCCGGAACCGCAGGACGCAGCGCGGGGTGCCGGTCCAGAAAGGCCAGGGAAGGTGATGGGGCGAGCGCGGGCGCAGGGCGGGAAAGCGAGTCCCCAGGCGTCGCCGCTGCTCTTGTCCGGGGTGCTGAAAAGCCTGGAACTTCCCGGCAGGCAGCGGCCACTTTTACCTTCGAGGGAGGGCTGCGGGGACCGAGGTGTCTGCCAGACGAGGTCCTCAGCCCTGCCAGGGGGTGGAAGAGAAAGGACGGGGGTGATCCTAGGGGCAGGGCGGGCGGGAGGAAACCCGGGCAGCTGCGCGCCAGGGCCGCCGCTCCACCTGCGCGCGAACTCTCGCCTCCGCGGGACGCAGCGCCCGGGGACAGAGCGCCGCGGTGAGCCGGGCGCGGGCGGCGGGCGCGGGGGTGTGCGCCGGGAGGCGGCCCCGGTCCCGGGATGGGGGGGTGGCGGTGGAGCCCGGAGCGAGCGGGGCATGCGCAGTGGGGCGGAGGAGGTGGCGAGGGCCGGGGGAGGCGGGGGGACTGCTGTTTATTTGCAGCTGGGCCAACTCGGAGGCGCAGGCGGCGGCGCAGCGCGGAGCGCCGGCGGCAGGTTCAGTGGCCGCATCATGCCCGAGCCCACCTCCAGGCAGCCGCCGCGCGCCGCCGGGGCCCCGGCCGGGGAGGATGCCAGACGCCCGGGAG
Organism: Glossophaga mutica; assembly: GCA_039655065.1. Taxonomy (NCBI): domain Eukaryota; kingdom Metazoa; phylum Chordata; class Mammalia; order Chiroptera; family Phyllostomidae; genus Glossophaga; species Glossophaga mutica. Next base: position 38,394,099 of record CM077304.1, on the reverse strand, counting down.
AGGCCAGGACAGCGGTGGCGGCGCAATGGTGGTGACAAGCTCTGCCCGAGGCGGCGGCGGCGGAGAGGACCGCGCGCCCTCCCGGTGGCGGGACTGCGGACTCGCGCCGGCCGGTGCCGCGGCGCTGCTGGCCGGGGCGAGCTGCCTGTGCTACGGCCGCTCCCTGCAGGGCGAGTTCGTGCACGACGACGTGTGGGCGATCGTGAACAACCCCGACTTGCGGCCCGGCACCCCGCTCCGCTGGAGCATCTTCGCCAACGACTTCTGGGGCAAGGGCATGGCCGAGAACACCAGCCACAAGTCCTACCGGCCGCTCTGCGTCCTCACCTTCAAGTGAGTCCTCGCCGCGCGCTCGCCGCCGTTGCTTTGCACTTCGCCGCGCCGGGCTGCGAGAAGTTGCGGGACGAGCTCGGGGGGCGTTTCTTCTCTTGCTGCCCTTTCCCCTCAGCGCCTCCCTCCTCTCCGGGCTGCCCGCGCGGCGCTGCTCCGTGGACCTCGGCCCCGCTTCTCTGGGCTCCCAGGCGGTCCGGGAGGCGCGGGCTTGGGAGTTGGGATCGAGTTCTCAAGAGTCTGAGCCCTCCGCGGGCGAGGGCCGGGAGCGGGGTTGGAGGCGCTGTCTCCGCATCCCCCCCACCCTCCCTGCCGGAACGTGGTCCAGCGAGACCCGTGCGGGCTCGTGGAGCCCCGAACCAGTGGCTGGGGTGGTGATGCTTCCAAGTTGGGAATTTCTCGGAGGTGTTTTGCAGCGTGGCAGTTGGGGAGTGTTGTTAGTTCTTTAGGGGTCGCGTTTCGAAGAGGCGAGGCGGGAGCCTAGAGCTGCCAGGGCTGCGTGAGTTTTGGGGAGAAGCAGGAGAGCGAGCAGTGGCTCTTTCTGGACCGGCACGCTCCCAGACCCTCTCTACTGTGCGGAAAGGGCCCCGGTTTAGACTTCTAAGGGTGCAAAGGAAAGGAATGCAGATACCTGGGATCCTCTGGGGAGCCTGGCGTCCCAATCGAAATACTTTTACATCCTCGGAGTCATGATTCAGCATTTCTGGTGTGAATAAAGTGTAAAGGGACCCGAGAAAACGCCAGAGTTTCGCGGGGTGGAGAATTTTCTTGCATTTAAAAGAGGGCTAGCTTCAGGTGGAAGGGGAGGAGGGCTGGTTGGAGGGAAGTGCCGTCATACATCACGAGCTTGATTCAAACCCCTTATAATTTGGCTCAGCATTTGAGCTTATAATGTCTCGGATAAAACTGTTGTAATAATGTTCAGTATCATCAGCGTTTTAAGCTTTTTTTTTTTTTTTTTTTTTTTTAACGGAGGTAATATGAACCCGTCTTTACGGTAATGATTATTTGAGACAGTTTGAAAAGCCTGCCCCGGCCTGGAGGCCAAGGTCTCCTGACAGGTGGCTCTGATGACTTAGAAAAGGAAACCGTAGCAATTGGCAACAATTCACGGGCTTTTGACTTAATTCTTTCCATTGAAAGTTTAATGTTTTAAGGGGGGGGGGGTGAGGAAATTGCACATTTGACTCGGAAGAGAATATTTTATAAACATTTGTCCTTTTGGAAAGTGGTTCTGGTTTTCCGCTGAAAGTTAAAAGCCCTTGAATTGTTGCCAATTGCTATGGTTTCCTTTTCTAAGTCATCAGAGTCACCTGTCAAGAGACCTCGCCAGGGCCTCCAGCTACTGAGGAGCTCAGTACTTTGAGTTTTCCAAATGTTTCTTTAAAATCTCCTTAGATGGCACAAATATAAATGTTTAACTTTAGATTGACCTGCTTTTTTCATCCATACCAGTGAGTGTTGTTGGCTAATTTAAGGTGCTGATTCTCACAGCATGAGGTGTGCTTACAATAGCCATGAAGGTCCCTGTTCTGAGTATTTTCCGTTTAAAAAGGTCAATGTCAAATGCTTCGGTCCAGTTGGTGGAGGGTGAGGAAGGGTGATTTCATTTCTTGACTCTCTATTGTTTTGTTATATTTCATTTATTTTTAATTAATGCAGTAGATGGCGGGGGGCAGAAGAAAGGAGGGCAGGAAGGAAGTAGACAATGAGCCAAGGCCACTGAAGAGGAAAGTTAGCAGGGATACGGCAGGACAGGGCACAGGAGAAGGGGAGTTGGGGACCAGGGGCAACTCTTGTAACCACTGGTTATAAACAGCGGCTTGGTCTGTGAGATGCATTGCTCTTTGAACAGTGTACCTTATTGGCTATGCAATGTATACTTACAAAAAGTTCATTTTGAGAAGGTTGAGTTGCAAACCTAGGATGCAACAGAGCACTCATTGGAAAGGATGGGTGCCTCCTCAGAGACAGAAAGCACACTAATCTTTCTGTACACACAGGTGTGGATTTAAATAGGACCTGGAAGTGTCCTTAGTACACAGTCACCTGAGGTGAAACTGCACCACTGATTCAATAGCGTAAATCTGGGCACGTATAAGGGATGATGAGCTACGCTAGACCCACATGGCTCTAAAGATTGTTGCAAGGAGGGACAGAAAATCACACTCACTGACTCTTCATTGTGATCCAGGTATTGGCCTAGGTGCTTTACATAGATTATGCCCTTATGATTTTTATTTTAGGTAATTGGTGAAAACACCAAGTGGCCTTTGAATTATGTGCAGACTGTTTTAACTATATCTTAAGTTAGGCCTGCTTGAGCAAAAATCTTTGAGAATTTAGAACTGTTTTAAAAATTTGACTTTTTATTTTTATTCTGGTAAGAACACAGTGTGAGATCTGCCATCTCTAAGTGGAAGCACAGCGTTGTTACATCCAGGCACCGTGCCGTCCGGTGCCTCTCCAAGGCACTTCCCTTGAATAATTGAAACTGTATACCTGTGCAGCAGCGACTGCTCTCTCTCCCAGCCCCGCTCGTCGCAGCTGCCATCGCCCCATCTGTTTCTACAGGTTTGACCATTTTAGATACCTCATAAGTGGACTTCTGCCAATGGCAGACTTGACTTAGCATAATGTCCTCCAGGTTCGTCTATGTGGTCACACATGGTAACACAGGTGAGCAGGGGTTCCTTCTGTTTTTTTTTTTTTTTTTTTTTTAAAGGCTGAATAATCCATTGTGTGCATATACCTTTTTTCTTTATCCATTCATCTGACATTGGACACATCAGTTGTTTCCATGTCTTGGTTATTGTGAATAATGCTGCAGTGGACGTGGAAGTGCTTGTATCTCTTCAAGATTCTGATTTCAATCTGTTTGGATATACACACAGAAGTAGGATTGCTGGATCATACCATAATTATATTTTCAAGTTTTTGAGGATCCGCTAACCCGTTTTCCATAGTGATAGCACCATTTTACTTACCGACCAATAGTGTACAAGGGTTCCAGGTTGTTGAATTTTTCCACATTTTTGCCAGGCCAACACTTATCTTTTTTTTTTGTTTGTTTTATAAAAACCATCCTAACAAGTGTGTGGTAATATCTCACTGTGGTTTTGATTTGCATGATTATGTTTTGATAATTAGGATATTATCATTTTTTCATGTACCTATTGGCCATTTGTATGTGTTCTTTGGACAAATGTCTATTTATGTCCCTTACCCATTTTCAAATCAGGTTATTTGTTTTTGTATTTTGTTTTTGCTTTGAGTTGTAAGAGTTTCTTACATATTTAGATATTAATAACCTTGGATATGTGGTTTTCACATACTTTCCCATTCCATAGGTCACCCTTTTGCTGTGTTGATTGTTTCCTTTGCTATGCAGAAGCTGTGGAGTCTCAGTTGTCTAATTTTGCTTTTAATGCTTGTGCTTTTGATGGCATATCTGAAAATCCATTGCCAAGCCTCTAATATGAAGTTTCTCCCTCTATGCTTTTATTCTAGGAGTTTCACAGTTCTAGGTCTCACATTAAAATGTTTAATACATTTTGAGTTGATTTTTGTATATGGTGTAAGATATGGGTTAAATTTCTTTTTTTGTGTGTGTGTGTGGACATTTTCTCAATTCCATTTTTTGAGAAGACTATCCTTTCCTCGTGTGTATTCTTAACACCCTTGTTGAAGATCATTTGACCCTGTATGCATGTGTTGATTTCTGGGCTCTTGGTTCTTTTTCTTTGGCTTATATGTCTGTTTTTATGCCAATACCACACTGTTTTAATTACTGTAGCTTTGGAATACATTTTGAAATGTGGAAGTGTGATGCCTCCAGCATTGTTCTTTGCACATTCAGGTTTTTTTGTGGTTCAGTATAAAATTTATGATTTTTTCAATATCTATAAAAATGCTGTAGGCATTTTGTTAGGGATTATATTAGGGTTGTATAGGCATTTTAACATTATTAAATTTTCCTATCCATGAACTGTGATGTCTTTCCATTTATTAATGTCTTCTTAAATTTCTTTCATCAATGATTTGTGGTATTAAGTGTACAAGTTGTTCACCTCTTTGGCTAAATTTATTCTTTTTTTCTAATCCTCACCCAAGGATATGTTCACTGAGAGAGAGAGAGAGAGAGAGAGAGAGAGAGAGAGAGAGAGAGAGACATAAGTGTGAGAGAGAAACATCCATGGGTTGCCTCCTGCACACACCCCACTGGAGATCGAACCTGCAACCTAGATATACACCCTGACTGGGAATCAAAACTGCAGCCTTTTGGTGTATGGGACAACAGTCCAAAAAAATGGGTCTGGTCAAGACTAAGTTTATTCTTAAGTGCATTTTACTCTTTTTGATGCTATAGTGAGTGGAATTGTTTTCTTACTTTTGGATAGTTGTTAGTATATTGAAACACAGCTGAATATTTAATGTTGAATTTGTATCCTATCACTTTACTGAATTCATGTATTATTTCTAATTGTTTTTTGGTGGAGTCTTTAGGTTTTTCTACATATAAGATTGTGTCATCTGTGAACAGACATAATTTTACTTTTGGATTTGGAGGTCTTTTATTTCTTTTGCTTGTCCATTGCTCTGGTTAGGACTTCTGTGCTAAGGGGAATAGAAGTGACACACGTGGGCATTCCTGCCTCGTTCCCAATCTTACAGGAAACGCTTTCATTTTTCATGGTTGGGTATGATGTAAGCTGCAAACTTTTTATAAATGTCCTTTATTAAGTTCCGGTAAATTCTCTCAAAGCCTAGTTTGTTGAAAGTCTTTTAACATTACAAGGTGTTGAATTTTGTCTTTTTTCTCTGCATCTATTTATGATGAGCATGTGATTTTTATTCTTTGTTAATGTGGTGTATCACCTTAGTTGATTTGTGTATGTTGAACTATCTTTGCATCTTAGGGACAAGATTCACAAGTTCATGGTGTACTTCTTTTTTTAAAAAAAGATTTTATTGGTTTATTTTTAGGGAGGGGAAAGGAGAGAGAGAGAGAGGAAGAGAAACATCAATGTGTGGTTGCCTCATGAGCACCCCCTGCTGGGGACCTGGCCTGCAACCCAGGCATGTGCCCTGACTGGGAATGGAACCAGCGGCCCTTTGGTTCGCAGGTTGGCACTCAATCCATTGAGCCACACATGGTGTACTTCTTAATATAGTGTAGGTACACGTCCTTTAGCAGATATGTGCTTGGCAAATGTTTTCTCCCACTCTATAGCTTGTCTTTTCATCTTCTTCACAGGATGTTTCCCAGTGCAAAACTCAAACCTATTTATTTTATTAAAAGTACTATGTTATCTTTGATTCAGTGCATGAATATTACACATATGGAGAGCTAGAAATTCCATTAAGAATAAACCGTTAATGTCCCTGGCTGGTGTGGCTCAGTGGATTGAGTGTCAGCCTGCAAACCAAAGGGTTGCCAGTTCAATTCCCAGTCAGGGCACATGCCTGGGTTGCAGGCCAGGTCCCCAGTAGGGGGCACATGAGAGGCAACCACCTATTGATGCTTCTCTCCCTCTCTTTCTCTCTTTCTCCCCCCCTTCCTCTCGCTCTAAAAATGAATTAATAAAATCTTTTAAAAAATAAACAATGAATAAATAAGTAAAGATGCATAACACTTGTTATTGTGAAGATGCTTGCTTGTATAGAAAGGTTCTATTCACAATTTTTCTCAAATAAGAAATTGGCTGAATTTGAAATGAGGAAATGGATTATCAGGGTGTCTTCTTTTACCAGTTTGGGGGGCAAGGCTAAATGGAAAATGAAGGCAGCTTATCAAGATGTGGTGGCTTTGTTTTAGCTAAACCGGAACTGTGTTTCCTGGAAATTCCTTTCCTGTGTTGTACTGGGTTAGAGTTAGACACAAAAGAAATTTCTTAGAGATTTAGAAAGTGAAAGTGAAGTGGCCATGCTCCCACTCAGAAGGTTGGTGTAGGTTTTGGTGCCATTGCAGCCTTAGACGCTACGGCTAACCTGCCCTTCAGTGTGCAGTTAAAGCCAGGCCCACAGCTCCTCCAGAGCTCTCCAGACCTCCACTAGCAACTTGGAATCGTGGTGCAGGTGAGTGTGCAGCTCTCTGGGGGAGGGTGCCAGCCTGTTTGCAAGCCATTTGTGTTATTACAGTTGGAGCCTTAGAGGTTTTAAGAAGTAGAGGTGTATTCTAGTTCATCTTCATGGGTTCCAGCTCATCCTTCCTTTCCTGTCCTTCAAGTACATCCACCCCCCCTCTTCCTTAGTGCCTGCTGACTTCCCACTTCTATTACAGACACAGAAGCAGCTGTCTTCCAGAGCCTATTAACCAGCTCCCGCAATTATGAAAGGTCAAATCTCTAGACTAAGTCCCTTCTGTTGTACCATTCCCAGTGGTTCCGCTTCTGTAGTCAAACCTTAACTGACACAAATGGTCATCTTTCTGTGCTCCTTGAAGTGAATTTAGAATTCTAATGAATTTCTGGTTTTGGTCTAATTTTATATTCAGCCTTTTCATAAGATCGTTTCCAAGAGCACACAGGAATATTTTTGGACCACTGTAGAGCAAAATCAAAACATCTGTGAAAAGTTAATCTGCAGCAGTTACCTCTTTTATTTTGCTTCTTTATCTTGCAGTGGCCATGACCTGTTTTTAACTGTGGGATCAGGAGAAACACACTCCAGACACTGGATTGACACAAAACCAAACCCATGATGCCTGGAACACCCCACCTTGATAAAAGGCCTTGACTTTCATTTGAAGGGTGCTTAGCTTTTATTTTATTTCCTCCCTAGTCCCTTCCTTTTGAGAAGAAGCTCCTGCTGGATCCTTAGCAGTGACATTGCATACCAGGCAGCAATCAAAGCTTCCTTTAACAAGAAAGAACCAGTGGGTTTTCCATTTTAAAGATGAGGAAATTAAGGCAAATTAAAGGAGCTTACAGTCTTTCTCTCTGTTTAGGCTATTCGATCATACTATTTTACTAGTTTACTATAAATTTTTATTTTATTGAATGCGTCTGATGGGAATATAAACCATAAGAGGGAAAGTGGGTAGTTTAAAATGTCAGAGTTAAAAATAACAGAATATCTTAATATGTGCAGCTGTAAGGATTTGCAGTATTTTAATGTTTGGATCTTCGGAGGTTTTCTTGTTTTTTTTTTTTTTTTTTTTTTTTTTTCAGCAGTTTGCACCTTTTAGTCACACATGATATGCCAACCATGAAAATCAGTTTTAGCCTCATGCTCAAAACCTAAAAGAAACGGTTCCTTTGGCTCTGCTCCTTTTGACTTGACCTGTATGGGAATTCATTTTAAGAAGGGTTACTGCTGCAAGACTGATAAGTTTGTTTTCTAAGTCTGTGATAGGAGACAAGGTAAGGTTGTTCAGGATGTTTGACTAGATTGTCTAGGATGTTCGGTGATGGATAAAGCCAAGGAAAAATATGATTGGAGGCAAAAAAGATATTCTAGCAAAAAATTTAGTAAATGGCTTTTGAAAATTTCATGCTGAACTAAGGTTACTGTTTCTACAGGAGGAGAAGGTTGATTGTTGCCTGTTAGAATGTGCTTTAGATGTAAGATAAGTTGTGGACTGCAGTCTGGTAGTGTAGGAGGGATAGAAAATGAGAGGAATATATTGTCGATTCATGAGGGTTTTTGTAGGTGAGTTTCTGAGTGAAGGCTTGGAGAACATCTTTTGAAGCAGTCTTTTTTGTTTTTTTCCAATCGACAAATGTCTTTTTTTTTTTTTATCTTCCTTTGGAGCTACATTCGTATTTTTTCTAACTTTGAATGCGTAGTCATTCTACATAAAGAGGGAGGTGAGGAATGCTTGATCATTACCAAAGTAATGGTCCTGTTCCTTTTCCAAGTGATGAGAAGTAGTTTCTCTTCTACAAGGCCCTGTGTGATCTGACCCCTGGCTGCCTCTCCGACCTCTGATTCATCAACGGCGTTCTACCTGCGTCAGCTGTCTGTTAGGAGCGGCATTCCTGTTCCTTATACGGGCCAGGCCTGCTATTACCAGGCCTTGGCGCTTGTTTCTTCTTCCTGGAATGCTCTCTCCTGGATCTGTGCGTTCTTACTCTCTCACCATCTTCAGTTTCTGCTCAAGTGACCCTTCATCGTAGAGTCCTTCCCTGGGTACCCGATCTAATGAGACCTAAAATAGCAGACATGCCTCCGTGTTTCATCCTTGCTCTCTTACCGTCTTTGCCTCAGTAGCCCTCACTGCTCCCTGGCATCACACATTTGGTGATGAATTTTGTCTCCTCTCACCGCCACGTGAGCACGGGGTGCACCTTTAGCACCTAGAACAGCTTCTGGCGTGCAAAGTAGGGGCTCAATAAATCGCTGTTATAAAAATGAATTCATCATTTTGGTGGGTGCCTGACTTCTTCATGTAAATATTTAGATAGGGTTATACCTTTATAATGTAGAGAAAAAAGTCTGCTTGATTCATTTCTAGGCTTACTTACCTTATTTATCTTCCTTTGTCAAAGAGAAAAGTGGAGGCAGGCAAGGGATTTCCAGGACACACACAGATGGTTCCAGGGGGTTTTGCTTCCCCGGGAGGTGAAGAGGTGGCTTTGATTCTGGAAGGGGCAGGGTGGCCCTCTGTTGTAACCTGCCGGGGATGGGACTGCGGAGAATGAGGGTCTTGGGCACTTTTGGATCAAACTCCTCTTGCTTGGCCTTCTGAAGTGTGATGGTTGTTGGGTGCTTGCTCTCAAGTTTAAGGCTGGACACAGCAGCTGTACATTCTGAGGCAAACCCCAGAATTACATGGGGTTCTTTCCACACCCTGCTCTCAGGGGACTAAAGATTATCCATGCCAGCGTCCTGTTGTCTAGAAGGAGTGGTCATTTTTTCCAGTCAATGAGGTAGACATGAATTATCATTTCCGATTGTATCAAATGGAGTCTAAGGACCCAAAAATACTTTCTCAAGGGAACTATGATGACTGCGACTTCCTGTCCCTGTGTTTTGTTATCTGTCTTTGTCCCAGGTTCCTCTGAGGGAGATTCTAGATCTTGGAATTTCCGGAGTGATAGGCGTGTCTCTGTTGTTCATGTGGGCCCCAGGGGCCACACCCCAATTCATGCTGAAGAGGAGCAAACTCATGTAGGCCTCCAGATAGTTTCAGAATGGGGGCTGGCCATGCTAGAAAGGCCAGTCATATGATTAGAGAGCTGAGACTTATAGTTACATATCATCCCAACCTTCTAGCCTCCTGAAGGGAGAGGGGTGCTTGAGGCTGAGTCTACTCACGTGGCCAGTGATTGGGTCAATCAGCCTACGCCGTGCAACCTCAATGAAGAGGTCAGTGCTAGTGCTGAAACTTTGTTGAGCTTCCCTAGTTGGTAATCTTACCTCAGCATTCAGAGAGGGTGATTTTTTTTGTTTTTTTTTTGTGTTTTTTTTAAAGATTTTTATTTATTTATCTTTAGAGGGGAAGGGTAGGAGAGAGGGAGAGGGAGAGAAATATCAATGTATGGTTGCCTCTCATGTGTCCCCTACCGGGACCTGGCCTGCAACCCAGGCATGTGCCCTGACTGGGAATTGAACCGCGATCCTTTGATTTGCAGGCCCGTGCTCAATTCACTGAGCTACACCAGCCAGGACTCGAGAGGGTGATGTTTTTGAAGACACGGATGGTTTCTTTTTAGGACTCTCCCAGACCTCACTCCATGAGTCTTTTCTTTAGACTGGTTTTGATTTGTGTTTTTAATAATAAAACTGTAATCATAAGTATAGTGTTTTCCTTAATTCTCTAAGTCGTTCTTGCAAATTATTGAATCTGAGGGAGCTGTAGGAACCCCTGAACTTGTGGCCAGTTTGTCAGGCATGCAGGTGGCTTGGGGGCCATTTGAGTCTCTGCTGGCGTCTGAAGTGGGGGGAGTCTTATACAGGACGTCATCCTCAGCTGTGGAATCAGCACGAACTGGGCAGTCAATGTCAAAACTGTATTGCATCCAGGAACTCCACCAAACACGTACCTTTTAAAGGAAAAAAAAATTGTTAAAAATTGACAACTTAGAGTTATAACTAACCAGTTATAACTCAGTGTTCATCTGTTAATTTTCATTATTTGCTGCCTCTCCTTTTGAAATTTTCTTCTGGGACTTGCTGTCTTCTAGATGTGGTTACTGATCTTCCCATCTTCAGTTTTCTCACATTCTCTTTGATGTAGTTTTTGGTCCAAATACTTAGGTGATAGTGACCATAACTGCCCATTGCATGGGGCGTGGTCTCCTCCTGACCATCTCCCCTTCCTCTGTTTCCTCCCTATAACTTCCTCGTAGCCAGGTGGAAATGCAATGTCTTGAGCTCAAACAAAAACCTTGAATTTTGCTTTTGCCTCAGAACACCAATCTCTCTTCCACCCTGTTGTGTGCGGTGGTGCCTGCGAATCACATCCTTTAGTTATTGAGATACATTAAATGATGACGATTTGCTGATTTGTTCCTGGTACTGAAGGGTATGCAGAAGAAAAGTAACCAAAACGATTAAGGGCCAAAGAGATTGTCTTAGAGGAAAAATGAGAAGAACCAGATGTTATTTATTGGTTAAGTGATCTGAGAGGACTATGGAAACCACTTGCAAGCATTTGAGAGAGTGATGAGAGCAAGAGCTGTGAAGAAGAAGAATGAATGGTGATAGAAAAAGACAGGAAAATATACTACGTGTTCAGTGTTGAGCTGTGGCAACTCACCGGGGAAGTGTTGGAGAGCCCATCATTTGAGACAGCAGAGACAGATGATAAGGGGTACGTTTAATTTTTCTCTTCCCTGGTTTGTAGTTCTTATTGGAAAAGAATGTATGTGTTATTGCGGAGAAAACTCGATTTTTCTGGTAAGTGTGACAACCAAGCGTAACCTTCCCGTAAGCTTTGAGACCTTGTCTCTGTTACGCGCATCTCCTGTCTTGAGTCACTGGCTCGCTTGCAGATCTGTGGGCCCCATTTTAGATCTACTGGCTCAGAGTATCTTGGGATGGGATCAGGGAATCAGCAATTGTAGTTTCCATACCAGGTGATTCAGAATCCTGGGAACCACTGGGGCTCAGTGGGAACCTGTATTTAATGAAGTTGAGGTGCCATAATGGAGAGAAAGGAATCCCAAAGCTCATTGAGACAGTAATGTTAGGGCGCTTCACTTATCATCACATGCTGCCTGCACACACCTGCCACCCATCTCTCTACTTTGTTCCCTGAGAGGGCCAGGCGATTTCCCTTCGCAGCGACATTGAGAAATGCGTTGGTGAGGGAGCACCTGCAACTTTGAGAAGCTCTGCATCAGCTCTTTTCTGAAGGCAAAGTGTGATGGGGGAGATGCTGCCAATGAGGTGGGCTTTCTGGCTTCAGTGGGGGTGATGGGGTTCTGGAGTGCCAGAGGCCAGGCTGCAGAGAGAGCCCTGAAGCCAAAGACAAGGCGGAGCGCGTTGCCATGAAGGCCGGAGGGATGCAGTGGCAATCTGAATGTTTTGACCCACAAAGATCGTTGGTAGTGGCTTATTAATTATGTTGTCTGGGAGATGAAGTAGATAGTCAGCCCTCTTAAATGTTGCTTGATCTGTATACCAGAAAAACTTCAGGTTCAGGGACCCCCCCAAAACCCCCCCACCACAATAGAGAGTCAGGGCCTTGTATGCCTCTTCCAGACCTCTGACAGTTTCTTGAAGGCAGAGCTGTTTGACTGAGGTGGAGTGGGGGTCCCCTTGAGGAAGGGCCCTAGTGTAGTCCCTAGGAGAACTCTCTGAGATACAGCTTGGTTTTGTTTTTCTGAACCAGAGCTATTTTTCAAAGGAGAAATTTAGAAGAGAGAAATGGGCATGTTCTGGAGCTCTGGGCTATGAGAGTGTGAGGAGACAGCGGGGCAGCCGAAGGCTCTCTCTTCTCCCCTGCCCATCCCTCCTCCTGAGACTTCTTGGTGCCAAACTGTGTGACCCTGCGGCCTTTCCTGGGGACTGGCACTTTCTGATTTCTGTGAGCTCAGTGTGGCTCCACCTTTCTGAGAAGTTTTACGAGGAGGCAGAGGAGTTCAGAAGGAGGAGGGGCTTTCTGTGTTCATATTTGCCAAAATCTGGAAGGCTTTCAACCAGCCAAACATGATTACTACGATTATTTCAGAAAAAATATTTTGTTTCCTGTTGATTGGCCTAGCTTTAAAGGAGAAAGGAAGGCTCTAGCAAATAAAAAAGAGGTTGTAGCATTGGAAGGGAAAGGCGGTCTGTTCCAACTTCCAAGTTACTATAAGTTTTATTTGTTCACTTGGCAAACTTTCATTTAGAATCTGCTAGGTGCTAAGTGCGATGGATACAGTGATGAAAAGAAATTAATTTCTTACAATGCATGAAAAATGCTTACAGTATTTGAAGAATGTGGTAAAAGAGTTTAAGGAAATTGAGTAAATGCTCAAATGGAGGTACATTCAGGATGATGTGGAACTCGAGAGACTGCTCTTTATCGATGGTGTTTAAGGCAGGCTGTTACCATACTTCTGCATGGACATTTATGGTTATCCAATACCATAATATCCAACTATTCTAGTTTCAAATATTCTTTCTCTGGGCTGAAGTCTGACTCTTAGTAGTTGGCAGGCACTGTGGCACATTGTGACTTCTTGTTCCATCTAAATGGGAGCGCAAATATTTCCATGCAGCTATGTAGGCCCAGAGTTGCCAGGTCTAATATTTGAAGAGAAGCTGGAATTTTTTATATGAAACCACCTATTTAAAAATGTCGGTATTTAAAAAAAGAAAATGTATACAGGTGAAACAAAGCAGTCTGCCAGCTAAGCTCTTGGACAGTGTGGTTGCAACATTGTTGTTGGATCGTAGATTCCCTTCTGGGAGCTACTTAGAATAAGTATATTACTTAAATATTTCATTCATTCATTCATTCCTACTTCCATCCATTCATTTATAATACTTTTTGTGTGACAACCACAAACCATGCATTGTGCTAGTCACTGGGGATATAACCTTTAATATGGCAAAGATCCTTTCCCCTGGAGGACTTGGTATCTTTTCTGTCATCTTTCTCTAGGCTGAGCATCCTGATTTCCTCAAATTTACCTTCCTGTGAGACCCTCCCATCCCTCTAGCATTCTAGAGCTCTCCTGTACAGGTGCTTCTGCATTTAAATAGCACTTGAAGAGGCTGCTGTCTCACGTGAGATACCACCCACCTTCCCACTCCTGCCTGCAGGTAGAATACCTCTACCTGTCTCTGCACCTGGTAGGTTTTCCCATTGCCAGAATTTTTAAACTAACCTTTAATTATGTGTTCAAATGCCACTCTTTCGTTCACTATGCTGCTAACTTTTTGGTAGCAGGTGCCATGTCTCCTCTTTGTATCTCTGGGCTGTGCGTTGTACCTGACATGTAGTAGGTGCTCAATAAATATCTGGTGGAGTGAATTCAAGTGAAGAATAGTTTAACTTATGTACTTCCCTGCCCCACTGTTGGTGGTTTGTTCTGTTTTGATATTTAAGACACAACAACTCTTTGAGTTCAGGGCAAACCAGTAGTCCTTCAACAATACCATGTGTAGAGTTTTAATCTGATTGCAGATATTTTGTTCTTTTTAATGTCTAAAGGTGGGTCTTTACTGTTACCCATATTCTGTGTTAGAATTAATGAACAATTTCAGGCATTTAAATTCCTTGTGAATGTCCGTCAGTCAGCCTGCCAGTACAGTAATTCTCCTTCCCAGTTATAGACCTCCTGCAAGCTTGGTTAGCATGCACTACAGATTCATTTAAGTCTTCGATAAAAGTATTGGGCAGACCAGAGATAGTATCAGAATCCCGTGGCATGCACTGGAGGTCTCCATCCAAAGAGACATTGATTTATTATTCACTGCTCTTGGTGTTAGCTGCAAATCTGTCTTACTCCATCTTGTATGCTAGGAGAGTCTGAGAGATTTGGTACATGCCTGTGTAAGATGTGCTGTGTCTCTCACATCCTCTGTCCTATTAACATATGAGGTTGATCAGTTAAATCTCCTTTTTGTGAACTCCTATTGGCTCCCAAAGTAGAGATTTTTTTCCAGTGCTTGCAAAAAAGATAAGTTCTGAAATTTTGTTATTTTGTTTTGAGCTCATCTATAGTGTGGAGAGGTCACTCTCCTTCTTGTGGGGAACTCTCCAACCTCTAGGTTCTAGGTGATTTCCCAGAGCTAAGGTTCACCAGGGTTAGGTTCCATGTGAGACACTTGGATACTGTCACCTTCTTACCACAGTGGTTCCCCCTTCAGCAGTTTATTTTTTTCTTTTGGGATCTAATTGAATTCACTAAAAATACCAGGCACTCTCTCCTAACCCATTTCCAGAAATAATAATCCACACGGATAACACCTGTACATTTCAGATACGGTACACGTGGACCCCAAGGTGACTCATGCCTACCAATTTATGTCATTTTTAGAAGGGGAAAGGAATTATTTTAAGTACCTCATAAAAGTGTGGTGATATAGTAATAACAACATTATCCTTAATGACGCTTTTTTTACTTTTCAAATGGCTGAAAAATGAATACTTTCAAAAAATAACAAGTCATCTGTCCCCTTTTTAAAACCAGTGCAGTTATTTGTAATCCCAAGTTATGATCTACAGTATCATACTGAGGGAATAGCCAAATACATCAGGGATTGGCTTATTAGATATCTTGCTTTCTCTTTAGTGTCATTTGCATAACTAAGAGTGAGATGCATCCTTGTGCCATGAAAAGAAGACTCCTGTTTCTTCCTCTACTCATACTCACAATACTTCTGACACCAGGCGTGTGGCTTTACTCCGATAAACCAACCAATTCTCCGACACCAGCTGGGTGTATGACATTTCAATTTAATTCTGACACTGTCAACCTGAAATTAGCATCAGATCCCCTAGGTTAATGGCTCAGTTCCACAAGACCGCCTCTGCATCAAATGTCAATCATAAGTAGTAGGTCCTTAGGTTACCTACGTTTTGTCCAACTTGCCTACAAATCAGGAATTTGCTCCTCAGGTTCAATAAATAATTCACTATGCTGGCTCCCAGAACTTAGAGAGACACTTGTGTGTACTGTTCATTATATAATAAGGGGTGTGGTAAAAGGTGAACAGCTAGATGAAGGGATACATTGGGCAAGGTCTGGAGAGTCCAAGGCACAAGAGCTTCTGTCTCCTTCAGATTGGGGGGCTGGACCGTCTTGTCATTTGGATGTGTTCACCATCCTGGGAGCTCTCTGCGCCCTGTGGTTCAGGGATTTTTATGGAAGCATCATCATGTAGACATAATCAATTATTAGCTTGATCTCCAACCCCTCTTCCTATTCTGGAGGTTGCGGGGTGGGGCTGAAATTTCCAATCTTCTAATCATGGCTTGGTCTTTCTGGTGGCCAGCCCCCATCTTGAAGCTATCCAGGAGTCCACCAAGAGTCACCTTATTAGAACAAAAGGCATGTTTATCACCCAGGGCATTTCGAGGGATTTAGGAACTCTGTGCCAGGACCCAGGGATAGAGACTAAATGTTAGAAAAAAGGTGCTCCGAGTGCCTTCATTGCTTAGGAAATTATAAAGGTTTTCCTATCTCTGACCAGGAGTCAGGATGAAGAACAAAGTATGCATTTCTTACTGTGTCACAATATTACATGTATGTGTGTATATATTTATTGAAATATTTTTCTGGTTATTTCCTTATGGAAAATTTCTAGAAGTGGATTTTTTGGTCAAAGGGTATGCATTTTTTAAAGCCTTCGGTACATAGTGACAACCAGGGGTGTCTAACCTGTGGCCTGTGGGCCACCTGTGGCCCAGAAGGGCTGTGAATGTAGCCTAACACAAAATCATAAATTTACTTCAAACCATTTTTTTTGCTCATCAGGTTTCATGAGTGTTTGTGTACTTGATGTGTGGCCCCAGACAACTCTTCTTCCAGTGTGGCCCAGAGACATCCACTAATCTGATGCAAGATTGTCTTAGTCCTGTCAAAGTCACAGGCCTTAATGTTAAATTAATGGCTTAGTTGGCCTGGGACTCTCAGCCTGATGACATGGAAAGCAGGGTATAATCAACCTCAGGGGGTGGGCTCCTAGGGAACTGCAGCCAAGCTGTCTGAGGATGGGGACTTGCTTTTACCCTCCTCCTAGCTCCTCCATCCCTGGCTTTCTGATTTCCAGCGGCTCTCTCACTACCTGTGGGGTCTCTTATGTAGTCATGGGACACTGCCCTCTTGTTTGTAGTTGCACCTGCCAGTCCCCTAGTTCACTGCTGGTTCCTCTTTCCCTTTGGGTGAGTTATTTCACCCCAGTCTCCTTCCTGTCTGAAGGATTCCGAGTCATGCGCAGACTCACGGGCCCTCCAACGCAGCTGGCGTCAGAGCCCTGTAGTTGTACTCCACACGGCAATTCATTTTTCTAAGCTTAGTTCAGTGGGAATGAAAATGGAGTTGGTTAGTAACTATGACATTTAGATTCATGTGTCCAAATAAAGCTTGAGTTGTTTAAAATTCTGTAGGTTAAAGCTGCACATGAATCAAGTTCAATATTTAGGTATGCCTATGTCATTGCTAACGTTGACTTTTGCATTCTTGATGGTTTCGGCAAAGAGGAAGTATTTCTATAAGAGGTGGATCAAGGATGGGAAAATAAAGATGCGGGATTGCTGTTCTGGAGAAATTGGCTGGAGTGTAGATAACTATAGGCAATACCACTTGCGGTGTGTCCACCCCTGCCACCTGCAAAGGAACCATGCCCTGTATGACTGCACTTTTTCTCTAACCCACAGACTGAGCTGGGGACATTATGCCCTGTTATTAAATTTAAGGCAACCTTTCAAAGTTTCTCTGTTCTGCATTTCTATCAGGAAAGTATTTTTTAAAGATGTTGAACAATAAATTTCCCTTCTCTTTGTGGTTCTCTCTCTCTCTCTCTCTCTCTCTTTTTTTTTTTTTGGTCATAATCTTGGAATTCAGATTCTGGGATCCGTGGGAATTTATATTGGGAAATATTTAATGCAAATTCTGAAATGCTATGCTTCGCCCTTTATTTTATTTTTCATTTTATTTTTAATATATTTTTCCATTACCATTTATGCTTCTTAGACCCCCGCCCCACAATCCCCACACTAGGGTCCGTGTCCATGAGTCCTTTTTCCTTTTTGCTTGATCCCTCCACCTCCTAACCCCCCAGAGCTGTCATCCTGCTCTCCATCTATGAGTCTGTCTCTGTTTTCCTTGTTAGTTTGGTGTGTTCATTAGATTCCACATGTGAGTGAAATCATATGGTATTTGTCTTTTCTCTGACTGGCTTATTTCACTTAGCATAATGTTCTCCAATTGTGCAAATTAAAACCATAGTGAGATATCATACCTCACATCTGTCAGGATGGCTATATCATCAGTAAGTCAACAAACAGCAAGTGCTGGAGAGGATGTGGAGAAAGCGGAGCACTTTTGCACTGTTGGTGGGAATGCAGACTGGAGCAGCCACTGTGGAAAGCAGTATGCAGTTAGCTCAAAAAATTAAAAATGGATCTGCCTGTTGACCCAGCAGTCCCACCACTGGGAATATATCTGAAGAAACCCCAAACACTAATTTGAAAGATCATAAGCACCCCTATGTTCATTGCAGTGTTATTTACAATTGCCAAGATATGGAAACACCCCAAGTGTTCATCAGTAGATGAGTGGATAAAATAACTATAGCACATTTGCACAGTATAATTCTACTTGACTGTAAAAAAAGAAGACAATTTTACCCTTTGCAACAGTATGAAAGGCTATGCTTTTGCTCATCCTTTTACATTCGGCTGTGTCTGGCAATAGGATGCTTGCTTGTGGGGTGGGAATTAATGACGATTTCTGGTGCATAATCTGGAAATTTGGTTCCTGTGGCACCGTGGGTAAGAGAACACCTTTATGCCTGGTTTGTCCCAACTGTGACCACAGTCACAGTCCTGTGGTTTCTTTCTCATCTCCACTGGCTGTGGCTCTGACTCATGGCCCTGTGGACTTGCCTTTGAACACTGAACTGCTCAGAAGCAGCAGCAGGGAAGCAAGAGTGTTGTCCAGGTGCTTGCATTGGCCGCGAAGAGAGGAAAATAGGGTCAGCACTTATCTGCCTGCCTTCTTGTGAGACCACGAAGTCTTCTGAAATAACTTGTGCTGTGTTTGCAATGATTGCTGTGGACAGGAAAATTCCGAGATAGGAAAAAAGTGATACTGAAATATATAGAGTAGCCTGAGATTGGGAGTCATTTCAAAATAATTATTTGAATAGCTTACTTTTTAAAATGATAGATTCCCTCTGATTTCCTTGTGCTTATGTGGGTTTTTTTTTTTTTTTTGTAGCTAATTGTTTTTGTTTTTGTCTATTTGTTACAGGCTAAACATATTTTTGACTGGCATGAACCCATTTTACTTTCATGCCGTAAATGTAATTTTGCACTGCCTAGTGACCCTTGTGCTGATGTACACGTGTGACAAAACTGTCTTCAAGAATCGTGGACTTGCTTTTGTTACGGCGTTGCTTTTTGCTGTGCATCCAATTCATACTGAGGCGGTGAGTGTCACTGGAACTCAATGAAATGACCAAAAAAAAAAAAAAAGCTAAACTGATCGCTTTTTTCCTTTCAAAACCACGTTAATTTAAAGCTCTACTAAAATGTTTATATTTATATATATATATATATATCTCATTCTGCTTGACAACTTTTCATTTTGAATGTTCAAATGGTCTTTATTGTATCTCCAGGATTTAATTGCTTTTTAAAATAACCACTGTTATTACTACAGGTAGTAATGCATGATCACCATTCTTTATTTGCAAGAAATTTAAGCCCTAATGCATTGTAAACAACAAGGAGAATTTTGAGATACTTATGCTGGGTTGTTGTTCCTGCTCTACCTTTTCTCACTTTGCTTTGTACTTGTGATATTTACGATGCATAATTTTAAGTGCTGGGAGGAGGGTTATGAAAAGTTAGACTGATGTTCAAGTTAGAAAGACAGACTTAGGAGACTAACACATAGTTTTTAAAATTATCTAACATGAAGTGTAGTTATTTTGTAGAAGGTGAGAAATGTATTTATAAAGTTAGATAGTGTAGATCTCTGGTCCTCTTTAAAATACTGATTTAACCATGCCCCACCATGGCATTATCAAAGTTACCTTGTTTCACATTTCAGTAACTAGAGTTGATTTATTTTATATTTATTGCTAGGGGTAGACGAAGACTTTCCAAGGAAGACATGGGTACCACAATTTTAAAACAATTGTTTCTAGAGCCTCAACTTGCATCTAGACACTTTTCCTAAAGTTGATCTGCCTGAGAACACACCTGGGGTAAAGGTGTTAAGTTGGTTCTCTTCTTTATCCTCCCCTTTCAATTGCTCTTCTGTAATTTAAAGAAGAAGGAGGAGGAGGAGGAGGAGGAGGAAGAAGAGGGAAGAAGAAGAAGGAAAGGGGAAAGAAGAAGAAGGAAGAAAAGGGAAGAAGAAGGAAGAAGAAGAAGAAATGTCTCCCATACATCAGAAACTTACCATGCACCAGGTGCACAAACTTCGAAGGTGCTTACAAAGAAACAATTTGAACCCTGGCTGGGTAGCTCAGTTGGTTAGAGTAGGTCCTCCCGATACACCAAGGTTTTGGGTTTGGTCCCTGATCAGGACACATACAAGAGTCAACCAATGGATGCATAAATAATTGAAACAACACATTGATATTTCTCTTTTTCTCTCAAAGCAACCAACAATTTGATATATTGTCATCAGCGAGGTCTCCTTCAGTTGAGGCATCATAAACCCCAAGTAGGGCTTTCTGTCTTTCTGTCTTATACATTACAAATCCTGTGAAGATTAGAGCGTGTTACTGGGAATAGAGCATGGTGTCCTGTGTTGAAGTTCTGAATTCAGAAGTCAGATGGCTGTCACGGGGATGCGTAATAATACGTTCATTTGAACTGACACCGGAAGTTTGATCTGGCCATTGGTTTGATAATGAGGACTGGTTTTAGGCTGTAAGATGGACATTTCCCACAAACAAAATTCTAAATCTATAAGCCCAAGGTTTTGACAAAAATGTATTGAGTAATTAAGAAAAAAGTCACTTTATTAAAATATTACATTATTAAGGTAATTTTCCAGCCTTTTCTGAATATCTTAGACTGAACAAGGTGCCCCTAAGTAGAAGACTATGAGACATAAGTAATAGTCGTTTGGAAAGTTTTGGCAAAGCCTTTTTGCCCTGCTTCGGAGAAACGATGAGAGTGAATGACTAATGACAGGAACCTGCAGTGATGGGCATGCTTAAATTACTTGCTTTCAGCCAAATGAAGGAGGACCTGATTGAGTTGTCATTGGCTGGTAGATCATTAAACAGTATGTGAGAGGATACGTCACTATGGTTTTGTGCATAACTTTGGTGTTCAAAGAATTATGTCGCTGTCATAACATGGTTAGTTCTATTCCCATTTCCATGAACCATCCAACCAGATGAGAGCTAGGAACTGAACTGATGCTGCGTGCTTTCTTCGTCTAATGAAAGGAGGTGTTCAGCCGTAGAACACTGAATTTACTGAAGAGAAGGCTGCTGCATCTGTTACATAGAGATCTATCCTTTATATTTGATGATTATTTATCATTTTTATAGTTTATTTATGATGTACTAAACAATTACATATTAACACTCACTAGAAAAGTAATACAAAATTAAGAATAATACAGAAACTTATGATCACAAAAAATTTTAAAAGCATTTAGTTATATCTGTATTTTATCACAGGGAGGGATGATAGAATACATGTATTTTTAAGCATAACTGTATAATAATTAAGAAAAATGCTCAGGGGAAATAAAATGGAACTGTGAGTTCAGGGGAGGTATAAATGTCCACCACTTAAAGAAGAGCTTGTTGATGTTGTTTAAATGGAAAATGATGAGATTTAACATGCTGTGGTATATTTCAGATTCTTTTTGGTACATTTAAAACAGTAGCATTATAGCCTTATTTTAAAATGTCAATATTTACATCACATAGGAAATTATGTCCTTTCTAGTATCTAAAGTTATGCTGAAAATTTTTGATATGAATTTTGAAAGATGAGAGAGGTAACATAACTCTTTAATACTCTTTTTGGCTGTGATGTGAAAGAAATACTGATCAAGGGCTACTACCTAGCCATGTAGAATACAGGGTAGGGAAAAAGCAGGTTTACAGTTGTTTGCACAGGAAATAATACAAACCCTGTGTTTCACATATTTAGCAACTGTAAACCTAGTTTTGCTCCACCCTGTATGTGATGCTGGTCCAAGGCAATTTCTAAATTATAGACAATATTACATTTTTTGAAATTTTCACCTGAGGATATGTTATTGATTATTCCAGAGAGAGAGAGAGAGAGAGAGAGAGAGAGACATTGATGTGAGAGAGAAACATCTATCAGTTGCTTCCTGTAAGTGCCCCCACTGGGGATTGAACTCACAACCTACCTAGCTAGGGACTGGGGATTGAACCTGAAACCTTTTGGTGTATGGTGTGATGCTCTAACCAACTGAGCCACCTGGCCAGAGTGACAATATTACATTTCTGACAAATAATTTTTAAAGTTGAAAATCTGTGCTTACCACATCTTGGGGAACTTTTTGCAGGAAAGAGCAAATTTGTAGGACAGTCACAGTCCTAATTCTCAGCTTGCAGAGTAGGGGAACATAAAATGCAGGTAACCTCTGACAGTGTGATTGTGGGCTGATGAAGTTAGGTTCAATTCTAAATATGAAAGGAAAATCCTGTTAGCAAAATGACCTTTAAGAAAGGGTTTCAACAAGCTTTTGTGCTGATTGGAAAAAAAAAGCCCATGGTAACACAATTATAAGAGCAAAAGAGTCTACGGGTTGGACACTTATTTAGGGAGAAGTGTTAGAAAAACTATTTGCATTCACACGGAGAGGAGGGAGGTGTGAAAAGGAGGCAAAGAAATTTGACCTACATAGCAATCTATATGAGGAAGTAAAATCAAGAGACTGTTATTTGATTATAGATATTAGTTCAGGTTTCTAAGGAGAAGGGTAGAGGACTAGAAAGAGATGTGCTTTAGAAAAGACACAGTGATAAATTACATTAAAAAAGAAAAATAGAACATAGTGGGTGGGAGAGGGGGTTAGTGGGAGATATCTCTACTTCGTTAAACAAAAACAGAAGTGGGACTGTGATTTATCTCAGGAAGGATTGAAGATTTAAATTTAGGGGGGAACAGGTTTAATTTAAACATGTTGGTGTTATTATATTTAAACATGTTGATATGATTAAGGCTTTGCTTTATTAATTATGTAATCAAGAAATAGTTAATGAGTGCTTGCTTGGTGCAGGCACTCTGCTGGGTTCCAAGGGGCTAGGTGGATAGATAGCAAGATCCCTGTGCACAGTTTGTTCACAGTGTCCTAGGAAAGCCAAGGCACATGCACCAAAGTGCAGAGAAGACTTGGGCACATGTTGTAATAAAACAAGGATCCCAGCAGAGGACAGAATTGTTGGGTTGGTCAAAAAGTCTGTATGGTTTGTCCCGTAAAATAAGACCCATTTTTCATTTTTACCACTAACTTTTTTGATTTGGATTTGTTGAGTATGTCGGCTAATCTCCCACATGGTATAGCACTGACTGTTCTCGATGTCTTGATTCGATTACTGTCAACTTCAACTGGTCTACCTGACAGTGGAGCATCATTCTCCAGACAGCAATCTCCAGCAAGAAACTTCACAAACCTCTTTTGACACGTTCAGTCAGTCCCAGCACCTTCTCCATACACTGAGCAAATCTTTTTTTTTTTTTTTTTTTTTTTGCATTTCAGTGCCTTCTTACCTTTCTTGAAATAATAAACATAATATGCTGAAAATGTCACTTATTTTCTTCCATCTTCAATTTTAAAATGGCTACACAAAAATTCACCAATTTTGATAAGTTTTTTAAAAAATACATGCTGGTGTGACAGCTGTCACAATCCAATCTAATAAAATTGTTTTGAATGAAGTTAAAGACAACTAAACACTACTAGAGCCACGTTACAGAAAAACACAAATGAACTTTTTGGCCAACCCAATATTTCCAATTTAAGTAGACAGGAGCAAATTCATTTATGAGGGAGAAGCCCCCAGAACTACCATTATTGTCTGGAGGGTGGGCCCCTTGTTCTACAGGCTTCTCCCGCTAGATGAGTGTTCTAGGAACCCATGTGTATCAGTGTACCAGCTGGTGTGGTTGTGAGAGGCTGTGTGACAGCTTCAGTGAATTTTTTTTTTTGAAGACTTTCAACACGTTTGCCCATTTCGTGATGGGTGATTTATGAGCACACCTGCTTATGCCGCACTGAGTGGCGAACAGTTTTTAACCAAAAAAGGCATGACCTCCATGCCCCACCCTCCCTATTCGCTGGTTCTCGCCCTG
The DNA here is from genome assembly GCA_039655065.1 of Glossophaga mutica. Lineage (NCBI taxonomy): Eukaryota > Metazoa > Chordata > Mammalia > Chiroptera > Phyllostomidae > Glossophaga > Glossophaga mutica. The sequence goes on along the minus strand of CM077304.1, from coordinate 38,370,356 downwards.
AGCAACTTTGTTCTTTGTTTCCCTGAATGAAAGAATTCCTCAAAGAGAAACAGTTTTTGCTCATATGGAAGGGGTAAAACAAAAAATGGCAGAAGCACTAAACGGCATCGAAATCAATGAATTCAAAACTGTTTTGAGCCGTGGAAAAAAGTCTTGATGGGTGTATTGCATCAAATGGAGAGCACTTTGAAGGTGACTGTAATTTAAACATGTAAGAATAAACTTATAATTTTTTATAAATAAATTTCATTTTTTGGGTCCCCCATTGTACTGACTCAGTTTTTCAACAGATGTTTGAGACACTGGAATGTTGTCCTCAGTACAGGGATGGAGCCACGAATGAGATAAACTCAGACCTTTCTTCATTTAAAGCTTTGCAGTTCTTGGAAGGGCTTCCTGACAGTATATTTCTTAGGAAATTGTGAGAAAAATCAGTAATTGGGAAAATGGGGAAAATTATTGTAGTCTCCTATGAGAATTAAGGCTTACTCATCACAGAGACATTATTACTGGTTTGAAGGAATGCACTTTAGTTAAAAGCATCAGCAGGAAATGCTGATACAGCGAGTTGCAAGTTAAGGTCAACGTTTCCAGAACTGGGACAAGAGCACACAGGAGAGAACTGTCATGATCTAATCAGTCCATCCTGCCGTTAGCTGCTGCCGTGTCTTAAGTGTGTGTTCCTGGCTCTGTCTGACGCTAATGGAACTCATCCTTGCAGATAAAATAATTAATAACTTTATACAAATCTTGTGAGTGGTATTCCAAGAAGTAATAAGTTTGAGGAGGAAATTACGTTCTTAATTGGCACTTTCCATATGATTCTGTTATGCTTACTCGGAGATCTGAATGTTACATTATTCCAATTCTACCAAATTCACCTATGTTTTTCCACTTTTTGAATATTTAAAGGATACTGTTCTCGGGTTATAACTGCCCCCTTGGAGATGAAAACCTGCAGCTTGAAGCAGAAATACATGTTGTCCATCTGCATGTATTTTTGAGCAAGTCCTTTTGTACTTCCCAGTATCCTATGGTTCAACTGACATTGTCGCAGAATCAAGCTCAAGGGGCTTCAGCTTACTCTGTCTTTGCTTCCCGGTGGCCGCTCCTGCCTCCTTTCCATTTACTCAATGCTCTCATTCTTCTATGCCTTCCCTTCCAGAAACACCTCGTATGCTTTCTGACTTTCCTTTCCTCTGCCTAGAATGTTTCTGCATTTCCTCTCTGGCGCAGGATACACATTCCCTTCCCATGAGCTTCCTGAAGTCTTCTTTGGCCTGTCCTTTGTTTTAATGTATAAGACCAGCCTTTTCATGAAGCCTTCCCAGACCCAAACGTCAAAATTAATTCCTTTAGTCTTCCCATGGCAGCGATTTCTCCTCTTTATGAGACAGCAGCTTCCCTGTATCATATTAATACACTCCTTTGACTCCTCACCAGATGTTAAACTCCTTGAGGTAGGTTATATCCCTCCAGCTTGCATAATACCTGACAGATAGGAGGCACTTGGAAGATGTTTGTTGACTGGAATACACGGTGCAATTACTGAATATGATCCTATTAACTAATTGAGTGACAGTGAATGGCTAGTCTAGGCATATAGCAGTTGCTGACAGGACCCTAATTCAACACAAATATAGAGTAGATGTTCAGTGAATGCTTGATGGTTGGAAATTGGCAACAAAGTCTATGAGTGTTAGCACTAACATTTTAACACCCCCTGACCTGCTCCAAGGGACACCGCATTCTTTATATCGGGACACATCCAGCTGGCATATTCTGCTGCTGCTGTTTCCCAGCAGCACTAACTGGCTGCAATTCGAGAAGCAGGGCTTCAGGTGCCTTTAATGCATTACTTATGCTTGCCTAGTGTACGATTGCCTCATTCCAGCTTGCTACGCCCAGTATCAGCTTGCAAGTCTTGCTGTTGTTTGAGTTGGCCTCTTCAGTTGTGTTATGATGGGTGTCCCTTTGGGCCCAGAAGCCTGGCCTGATCCCAAGACTTTGTTGCTGGCAAGCTGGGCCCTCTGTTTAACCCTCAGAAGGCCTTACAGTTGATGTCGAGCTCCATGCTGACAGAGGCAGTGGTATACACTGAGCAGATTTGGACTGCACAGGTGAACCATGTGCAATTAATTGTTGCTTTACAGATGGTGAGTTTGAGCTGGGCTTTGACACTGAGGTGACACCACATCATTACTGCCTACCTCCCTTGAGTCATGCAGTCTTCCTGATTTGGCACTCAAATTTGTCATAGATTAACAGGTCAACGAACAGTGTGTGGTCCAAGCAAGCCTGTTAGGTAATAGCTTTCAACTCTGTACTGCCAGTGAAATTATTTGACCATGTCCAGGTGTCTCTTGATTTAAATTGAAGTAGAATTTTTCTCAATATGTGACTTGTTATCAATCTATATGCAGGCATGTAATTGAATTACTTTTATTTCTGTTTTAACTAATAGATATATTAGATTATCTAATAAAGTTAAATTGAAAGGTAATATATGTAATCCTTAAGGTAAAAAGATGATTTCTATAATCCACACAGAGCATCCTGTCTCAGTGCCGAGAGTGTGACCCCGTTTCTCTGCAGGGAAAAGGGAGAAAGAAGGGCACCCGTGTTGGGTGGGCACTTTGTATGTATCATCTCGTTAATTACAGGAATAGTATAAGATAGGGGTGTTGTGTCCATTTTCGAGGTAATAAAACCGAATCTCAGAAATTAAACATAACCAAGTTGAGTCTCGCTCCGATGGCGAGGGGAGTCTATGTTCCAGCGCTGGGAGGGTCTGACTCCAGGCGTGTGTCATTGCTTCTCCGTAATGACTGCAAGGTGTGCTCATTATGTGAGGATATTTATGGGAACATTTCCCAGGGACTACTTTCTGCTGTTAATTGTTGGTTGAGTCTCCAATATACTGTGACTTCAGGTCCTGTGTAATTTGGGAGATGCTAATTTCTGTGCCTGAGATGTTAACGCAGTTCATTTCCCTGTGAACTCCTTCTGATCTTTAAGATCCAGCTCATATGTGACCTTTTCTTTGAAACATTCTTTGAACCATACCTCATTTTCTTTCTTTTCAGTTTTCTTTCTTGGATTTAAAAAAAATTAAGGGACATTCACACACGTGCAATAATACAGAAATTTATAGATAGCCTTCTGTCCCTACCTCTATTCCATTTTGGCCCGTTCTTGAATAACACACTTAAAAAATATCAAACTTTAAAAAAAATATAATGACCATATATACTCTTTATCCAGAGTTGCCAATTTTTCAAAAGTTGCCACATTTATCATTCTTCCTCCCTTTCTTTCTCAACATGTACAAATATTGTTTTTTGAAGCATTTGAGAGCAGGTTGCATAATTCATGCCCCCTTTCCTGTAATAATTTAGTTGTATATTCTAAAACCAAGGCCATTAATCATCATTTCTCTTCAGTTTCCTTAAGTTTGGAACAGCTACTAGTCTTTGTGTCTTTCAGTAATATAATATATAGCTTTAAACATAATTTAAAATTTCTGTTAGAATGTATATAACAAAATATTATTATTATGCTTTTTATAACTTTGAAGTCCATAGTATTATATATGCTATATTACACAATTAAAATATAAATATATAATGCATGCTATATATTATATTTTATATATAAATATATAGTGTGCACTATATATAATATAAATGTAGAGTATATTAACATTTTATGATATTAAACACATAAATATATTTATATAATACATAATCTAGAGATATATAAAGATAAAATATAAACTATAAATGTGTAATGTGTGCATATATAGTATATCACCTAAGTACAACATATACCTGTGATATATATTAATATATTGTATATAATATTATATTATGATAAATAGGTTATAATGAGTTGTGATATAATTAGTAAATTAAGATATACCATAATATAAGTGAGAAGATATTAAGATATGATAAAATTTAGTGTTATAAAATAATATAGAATTATTATATTATATACTTTATTAGTAGAAAATATATATTAATTTGTGTACTATAGTAGAATGCTCTCATCCTGGGTTGTCTCGTGATGTCTCACAATTGTATTCAGGTTGTATTTCCCTGACCAGCAGACTATACAAGTGATATGTCCTTAGGGTGTCCCAGGCAGAGGTGTGCCATGTCCATTTGCCCTTGATTGGTGAGGTTGTTTTATTCTCTCACCAAGATGTAATGCAGTGCAACACATTTTTCCATTGTATAATTATTTTTTTAAAAATTTCCAGCTAATAAGTAATCAGTGAGGAAATGGTTTGGAACCCCGCAAATATCCTGTGCCTCATTAAACTTTCATACCTTCTCTTTAGTGTGCTTTGATATTTTGTGATGTTTGTTGATCGAGCCACTCTTGACTCATACGAAGAAGCAAAATAGCTGTTTTCCAGCTGCACTACTCCCTCTACATTCATTAACTGGATTTTTAATGTGAGGATCAGCTGTCCATTCTCTTCCATTCACTTGCTCACTGTATGTATTTAGGAACTTATACATGTATTCATCTGTCCATCCATATATTTATTATCAGTATGCACTCACAAGTGTCTTTTTTTCAGTGGTTTATAATTTTTAATGTCCATGTTTATTATGATGTTCAAATTGTCTTGTATTTGGTCAGTGGCTTGTCACTAACTTCTGTGTCCTTTTGACACGTACCTGTCATTTTTGGAACACTTTCTTCCTTTCTAACAAGCTTCTCTTTACCTTCCAGCTCAACCCTGCAGTCCGTGTTTGTGGTAGAGGAGGGGTGCCTCTCCATCAGTTAATTAGCGGGCTCTTTGCCGCTGGGGTATTTGCTTGTAGGCCCGTTCAGTGGCGGAGCTGAGAAATACACACATGCGCATATACTCACATACAGCAGCGATGAGTTCACACTCATTCCCATTCTTGTCAGAGTTATCGATCCCTCAGTTCATTTTCCCAGCACTGTGTAAACGCCCTTGGCTCCATTCACGCTCCAGGGCCCAAAGATCAGCACAATGTTTTGCACTCGGTCGTTGCTCAAAAAATATTTTTGAATAAACCAATACATGAATAAACTTGGATGCTGTGAATTAATCTTCTATAGAAGAAAGGTTAAAAATGAAGTTAAACTTGAAAATCTTGGCCCTTCCTTCCTCTTTTGCTCCTCCCATAAACTTATTATTAAATATATATGATAACCAGAGGTGGTGGGTCATATATTGGAATTTGAAGAATGGTGTGTTTCCCACTTTATTACACCCTACATAAGCCAATAAATTTCTGTAATGGTTTTTGGGAAGTAATTCTCTGAGGTTTTTACCTTGTGTTTTTCAAACATTCTAGGTGGCCGGCATCGTCGGCAGAGCGGACGTGTTGGCGTGCCTGCTGTTTCTGTTGGCCTTTCTCTCCTACAATCGGTAGGTACGGCTAAGAATGTCCTTTTCTGTGATTATAGTCGTGCTGTCCCTTGGGGATTTCTGCTATGTGCGTGCACGTGGGTGTGTAGACACGGGGCCTCTGCCTGAGAGAGGAGGGAGGCTTCTTGGCATTGAAATGCTCAGAGAGCTTCCCAGAGACCTGGCACAGGAAATCCTCTCCTTACCAACTGCTGGATGGTCGCTCTTCCAGCTGCATTCCGAACCCTGTTGTAGCCTTTTGTAGGAACTGCCCTCCCAGTACCAGGAAGGCAAGCTCTTGCTCCTTGATTCCTCTTAATTGTGGTTTCTTACTGAGAGTGGATTTTGGAATCTTAGCTCTGAGCCAAAATATATGGGATGTAGTCTGCTCTCTTATTTGCCTATGATTTATTTGATTTTTCCTTTTCATTTTGGTCCTTTTTTTTTTTCCGCTTCCTTATCCTCATTAAAGTAGCTCAGAGCTTAAAACAAGGCTGAATCGAAAGCAGTTTTCTCAACTGTGGTTTTCCAATTTACATATCCTTTCATCAATATACAGCAGCTTCTTGCTTTGGGAGATTGAAATGCAATAAAACAATTTTTTAATTATGTTGCCTCTTGCCCCGCGGTGTGATCAGGTTCTCACCTGAGTGGCGATGTAATCAGTCATGGAGAAAAGGGGCAGGGTGAAAAGAACCTGTACATGAGGCGAATGGCTCAGGGCGTGGCCCTGAAACAAGGGGCCAGTGAGCCATGCTGTGCTCCTTCATGGAGGGATGCCTGGGTAGGGATTGGTGAACCTTGATCTTTGGGTCAGTTCATTGTTTTACACTCTTACCAAGCCCAGTGACTCTGAGGGACACTGTTCTAAACCAGTGGTTCCCAACATGTAGCAAATCTGCACCTACTTCCAACAAGGGACATTTTTGACAATGTCTGGAGACATTTTCACTTGTCACAACTTGATAGACCAAGGATCCTACAATGTGTAGGGCAGCCCTTAAAATAAAGAATCTTCTTCCCCACCGTGCCAATAGTGCTGAAATTGTGAAACCCTGTTAGACTTTGGATCAAGACTGAAATGAATTGTCTTAAGTTTTAGTAAAGTGAAGAGCCTTTTAGTATAGCACCAGTCTTCTCTTCCTGGCTTGGTGACCTCCCATGGCATTGCTGGGCATGTATAAAGATGTAAAAAGTCTTAACAATATAAATCCCAATTCAACCATGGTTTCTTGTTTACTCTGGTGTTAGATAGAACTAGATTGAACTTGTTCTTTTGAGCCCTCTCCGTGTGGCTGATATGTTTGGGAACATGATTAAGCCTGTGGTGCATCCATATCTGTGTGACAACAAGCCGTCATAGTCCAGGTTTCTAGTGTGCCTGCCACTCCTGCCTTTAGCAATTGAGGCTATCGACCGGCATGGAAGAAGAGTTCAGGCCTACTGCACATTTGGCATATAATTTTATGCAACTGCTCCGAGACATGAGAGTCAGGGTAAGACATCACAGCCACAGAAACATTGGCCTTTACTTCAAAGGAGTAGGGCAGGCAGGTGTGGCAGCTGCTGAAGGTGCGGTGATGCTTCTTCCTGCGGGGCTTCTTCCATTTTGTGAGATGCAAACAGACCTCACGCTGCTGGAGGGCTCTGGAAAGTCCCCGCTGGAACTCATACTGAGAAAAACCTTTATCTAATAATGTCCTCATGGAACATGAATTTAAAAGTACAGAGTAGGCAGAAGAGAAGAAAAAGCTAAGACATCTGTATTTTCATCAGAGTCAAAAGATAATTATGTTTTGGGGGGTATATGTGTGTATGTTTATATATACTCGTATATCTCCACTGATTTCTTTGTTTTGTGTACAAAAGCATGTTAAATACCTTTGCTAAAATAATGATGATAAGCACTTAACATGAAATAAATCACTCATTGAATCCTCCTTCCAACATTGTGGTCCCATCTCACAGATTAGGGGACTGAGGCAGAGAGGCAAAGTAACCTGCCCCATATCACCCTGCTAATTAAATGCAGAGCAATAATTTGCACCCAGGAGACCTGGCTCCAGAGTTCATGCATAAGGCTTAGTGTGACCTGTGCTACTCGCTTAAACATGTTTCCATGTCACTAAATATATCTCTATGGTAGCATTTTTAAATGGCATTTTAGTGTGCATTTATTATGTGCCAGTTTTCATCATAATTTTCATATACCTTAATTTAAGTATCCAAATCAATATTAGACAGTTTTTTTCTATCTTTGTAATTTTAAATGATTTTATTCTTGAAATCTTTGCTCACCTTCCTACTTAGAATACAGTGAAATTGATGTTAGATCTTATTGTTAAAAGGTGGTATCTCTTAGATGAGAAGACTCTTGACCGTGTTTTTCAGGAGTGTGGACCAGTGCTGTGTTGGGGACTGTTTCCCGTCCACGGCTTCTCCCTTCTTCTTGCTGCTTGGTTTGTTTCTGGGGACCTGTGCAATGCTGGTGAAGGAGACGGGCATCACTGTGTTTGGAGTGTGCTTGGTTTATGACCTCTTTTCCTTGTCCCACAAGCAAGAGAAATCGTAAGTCGTTTGAATGTCTTGATATCAAGCTGTGCATTGCAGAAAAGTACTTAAATAAATAGTTTTCAAACTTTCATTAAAATAAGGTATAGCATTTTTGTTAAACACAACTTCACCTTAGACCATAACATAATAAACAAATCAGATTTCATTAAGATACATCTATTACATATGTTCAAACTCTTCATTCATGCTTTTATAAAAATCAGTGGGGACTACAAAATTTTCGTGAGCCCCAATTTAGGAATTGAAAAGACCTGTGCTACTTGCAAGTTTATATTAGCAATATCTTCTGGTTGCAAACCACTGAGAAATTTTGATTCACATAGAGAAGTGTTTGCGAGTGGAAACCATTTGTTAACAGCTCGCCTTGAATCTGTGCGTGGAAATGAGTGTGATCCATCAAAGGGCCCCGCTAAGTCGGAATGTGCTCTAGGGAGTCCATGTTGTTATCGAAGAGTCTTGGGACTCTCATTTTGAAATGTCACAATGGGCCAGCCTAAACCATACAGGAAGGAGTATTTACACATCATACTCAAACCAAAGAACAAGTTTATTTAGTAGCCTGGTTTCTTTTTCAAAATTTAAGGCACGTTCATTTTGCCCCGTGGTCTGTAGCTGGTAAGAATGACTAAGGCAAGTTCAAACACATAGTATAATTTTCTCCCTCTGTCAAATTTATAATTATTAACAACGTGATGACACACAGATCCCGTTTTCCAGAAAATTTAATGTTCTTACTTTTGAACTTTTAAAAATGTGTTTGATTTATTTTTCTGCCTCGTCCAATGAAGAATTTTACTTTTTAAAAAATCCTACCTTTGTATTCTATTCCCAATCTCTTAAAAGACTTCTTGACATAAAGTTAAGAGCAGGGCTATTGAGTGGCAACAAGCTGAGATTAATCATTAAATTCTGATCACCTTCCTGCCTAGGTGTACTTGGATATCATTCAAATAGAATTCAGTGCTCTGTCGACTCCCTGTGAGTCTCAGAGGGGTGTGAAAGGAAGGAACCCAGTTATCATTGTGACCTAAGCTCCTGCCAAGAAAGTGTGAGCCTGAGGATCCCCCATTGCTCGCATGAGAATGTCTTTCCCCTACATCCTCTCAGCTGATGGGAATAATTGCATTGACCTCCTTTTCTTTGAGAATGACCTATCAACCTCTCTTGCTTCCCACTTTCTCCACTTTCTCCTTGCATCCTTTTTGCCTCTGCCTTCTAGCTTCTTTCTGCTTTGCTTCACTGACAGCAGAAAGATGTGACAACTGACTGCAGACCCTCCCCTTTGGTCCAGTCCAGAGCCATTTTAACCTCATCATTGAAGCCATGTCTTCTATGGTCTTGGGACTCTCTGGCCCAGTGTTGCCTATAGTGCATTCTTTTTCATCCAGTCTCTCTCTCTTTTTTTTTTAAATCCTCACCAGAGGACAGGCTTATTGATTTTAGGGAGAGGGGAAGGGAAGGAGAGAGGGAGGGAAGGAAATAGTAATGTGAGAGAGAAATATCGATTGGTTGCCTCTGGCATGCACCCCAACCAGGAACTGAACCTGTAACCTAGGCCTGTGCGCTGGCCAGGAGTCAAACCCACTGCCCTTTGGTCTATGGGACAGTGTTCCAACCAACTGACTCACACTGGCCAGGGCAAGCCAGGCTGTTTTCAAAGGGGATAATTGTCTCTTTTGTTCCTTTAATAATCTTTTTCTGACCTCCATCATAAACTGCTAGAAGTTCTATGGGAGGAATAATATGCTGAGATGTAGCTCAGAAGTTGCACAGATCATAATCTGTGACTTCTTTTAAGTAACCCTAGCTCTCAAAACCAGCAGCTCTGCATAAGCAGAGACATTCGTTTTTTTCCTTCCTCCTTCTATCTGCCCATTCAACACATACTCATTCTGTACCTGAGAGATAGGATTCCTTCCCTCAAAGAGCATATGTCATAGCGGGGGAGACAGACATTTCATAAGTAATTATGAGTAACTGATTACAGCTGTGAACATGGTGAGACAGAACCCAGATCATGTTACAGGGAGACCTGGCCTGTGATGGTTACTGTCTCTTGAGTTCTGGCCATGTGCCAGGCATGGCATGTGCCGGGCTATTTATAGATATGAAGTCACACAATGCTCCCAACTGTTGCCTTCATTTTACAGAGGAGAAAATAGAGGCACAGAAACTAACCTCTCCAGAGTCACCCAACTGTGAGAGGAGCCAGGATTAGGAACCCTCTCCTTGTGACTCCAGGGTCGCACAGCTGCCCCTGAGCATCTTGGCCTCCGTGAAAGGAATACCTCCCAGAACACCTGCTGCTCAGGAATTGGCCTCACATTCATACCATGAGACCAACTCAGAGGTTCTGAGTATATTTGTTGGAGGTCATGACCCCTTTGAGAAGCTCACCAAATTATGTCCCCTTTCCCCAGTATAATGTACACACACAGTTTTACGCAAACTCCTAGGGATCTACCCCCGACTTTATTTGCTCATTTAGAATAAAATATCTTGGCACTAGGTTGTTCTTGAGGTCTTTCCTTGTATGATTTGGGCAGTGGGAAAGAGATAGTAACAGAAACAAATGTTGGAAGCACTTTCCTACATGAAGAGTAAATCATTTCTAAATTTGAAGTGGACCACACAAATGGAGTGGGATTTATTTTATTTGATACCACCTTTAGGAAGAAATAGTTTTTAGTGAAAGATGAGCTCCTGAAATTTAAATTTCTTTTTCTCTTTATTTTTTAAATATTAGGATGTAATTTCCAACATGCAGAGATTAGCAATCTCTGACCTCAGTCCCTAACCATTTGCTTTGCTTTTCACTTAACATTAGGCTTTAAGACACATCATTGTCAATACAATAGCTATAGTTCATTCATTTAAACTGTTACATGGCATTTGATTATCTCAACTTATTTATCCATTGTTATGCAGTTGGAAAATAGATTATTTTCACATTTTTTGCTATTGTAAACTAAATTTCAATGGAGTTCCATGTGTAAATATGTGTGCGACTCTCTGGGACAGACCATAGTGGAGTTGCCGGGGCCTCAGGAAGGTGCGTGTTCACTGTGTTGTCACAGGTTGAGACACAGCTTTTGAAATGATTGCAGCAGTGTCTCAGCGTCCCTGTGCCGCATTCTCACCATCGCTTGGTAGTGTCAGACTTTTTATGTTTTGCCCATCCAGTGGGTATGAATTTATGTATATGTCTCAGAGGACTCATGAAAGAAAAATGTAGTCACAGTACTTTGTATGGATCAGCTATGTTTTTTTTTTTTTTAAACTTTTTTTTTTTTTTAAGATTTTTATTTATTTATCTTTAGAGGGGAAGGGTAGGAGAGAGGGAGAGAAATATCACTGTATGGTTGCCTCTTGTGTGTCCCATGCTGGGAACTGGCCTGCAACCCAGGCATGTGCCCTGACTGGGAATCGAACCGCAATCCTTTGATTCGCAGGCCCGCGCTCAATCCACTGAGCTACACCAGCCAGGGCTGGATCAGCTATGTTTTATAAGATCATAATTACGCAAATACCGGATACCACTTAGATCAAATATTATGAGAGAAATAAATTTGGAGAATGAGGGGTGAAGAACAGTGTGTGTGTATGTGGGTGACCATATAAAAGGGACAGAGTCCTAGTTTTCTGTATTAGGAAGTCAATGTACTAAGTCCTAAAATCAAAAATACATTATAATTGTGTTATTTTTAAAATACTGTGATTCATACCAGAAATGAGAGCTAAAATGCTTGAGAATGGTTGCTTCCAGGAGCAGGACTTTGGGGTGGGACAGGGGATGGCCATTTCTTGTTGCCAGCCTTGTCATTCCTTTGACTTTGTTTAGGAGCAATGGGGTCATCCGTCAGCGCAGCCCGCAGCAACCTGGGAGCCCCCAGCCCTCCTCACTGCCAGTGCACCCTCCCCGGGAGAATGGGAAGCAGCAGCAGCAGCAGCGCCTCCCTCACAGAGGAGCTTGGAGTGGCTGCCACTCCGCATTGCCACCAGAACCCAAGAGCAGTGGATTCCCAGCGTCTCCTCGAGCTGTGTGGTCCATGATGAGGTACTGGGCTGGGCTCCTTGACTGTGTGCGTTTTCACCATCTAGCATCACCCATGTGAGCTGATAGGAGAACTGAAGGCCTGAGTCGGTTCTTTTGACCTCCCCTCTCTCTCCTTGTTTCTCTGCCTTCCTCTTTCCTTCTTCCCTCCCTTCTCCCTCCTTCCCTTCCTTCCCTGTATTAGACCAGATAAGAAAGGAGTAGCTAGAAAAAGCCCTGCTATCTGCTATTACTTAAAAGCAGGGGGTGAAGGGTGGATCTGCGAAGACTCAATTAAGAAGGAACAGTTTTTTTTTTTTTGTTTTCCTGGTGGAAGAACCTTGCATTGGTTTTCTGGGGGAGGAGAGAGTGCTTGCCCTGCCTCTGTGTCTCCTGCTCTTTGTGTGTGATAGGAATTTATGACAGCATAAGTACGGGAGAAAGCCGGGGGACTCTGCCTCTCTGAAATGTTTTGAGAGTGTGGGAAAATCTTTAAAGCATGGGATTTTCTTTCTTTTAAAAAATATTTTGACCTAGCCATGAAAACTAACATAGATTGATCAGAACAGGCTATTTTAGATTGCCTCTAAAATAGCACAAGCCATGGGCAAGACAGGATTTAATAAAGATGGAAATTCAATTCATACTCTTAGCACTTTATTACTTCAGATTGCTGTTCTTATTTTTCTGTGCAGTTCTAGAAAACTCCCTCTTTTTCAGGGTCTTTGTTTCCCACTATTCCCACCTTTTCCTGTATTTCCTTTGTATCTTGCTCCATTCATTCATTAAATATCTATTTTAAATAAAATACCTATTGAGTATATACCACATGCCAGGCACTATTCTAGGTACCAGGAATGTCCTGGTGAATAAGGAAGACAAGGTCTTTGTTCTTGTGAAGCTTCCTTTTTAGTAGGAGAAGATGGACCCGAATAACCAACAATGAATGAACAATGTGATGGAGAGGGACGAGGGGGCCTGGCCAGGGCAAATTTGCATTGGTTGATCACAGAAGGCTGCATCCTCCTTAGTGAGAAGAAGAGTTAGCCCTGCAAAAATCTGGTCAGAGGGTTCCAGACTTGGGGTGATGGGCAAGTGGGGATTGGAAAGGCAAGGTCACGGGGTGGGCAGGACCCAGAAATGAAGGGTGGTGGTAGCCATGGAAGCAAGTTTTAATTTTAATCTTGTGGAATAGAAAGACTTTGGAGTTGTTGTGGTTTTTTTTTGTTTGTTTGTTTTTTGTAATCTTAATATGGTGAGAAATGATTACATTAAACGTTCTGGCTTCATCTTGGCATATGATGTTGGGGATAAGAATAAAGTAGGGAAAGGGTTAAGAGGTTTTATACAGACTGAGGGAGAAAGAAGGGTGTTGGCTGAGGGTGACCGAGACTGGGTGAACAGATGTGGTGGATATGGGATATCTTTTGGATACAGACCCACGATGACTTGCTGGCGTTTGGGATGAAGGAAAGGAAGGAAACAAGGATTTGGGGGTTTGGGGCTTAAACAGTGGATGGATGGTGGTGTCAGTTACTGAGATGGAAAGTCAAGGGGAGAAGTAAGTTTTCTGAGGGCTGAGGGTAAGATAAAATCACAGTAGTGTACAAAATTCTTTAGAAAGAAGGGGATAAACAGTCAAAACATTGAGGAAATCTTGACTTATATGGGGAGGGCCATGGAGGAGAGGAAGATAAACATTTGGGGAAATTATAAACTGTTTTTAAGGAAGCAAAGGCTTTAGGGGAAAAGAGGAGTTGATAGAGAGTTGTGCACTGTCAAGGCAGGACAAAGTCAGGCTGGTGTGGCTGCGATTCCCTGAGGGCAGGGGCAATGTTGGCTTTCGCTCATGTCTCCATCTCCAGTCCCCTTCACAGTGTCTGGCTGATAGTTGCATGAATATTTGTTAAATGACCAAATTAATGAGGTGATGGTGAAAAGTGTTGGAATTAAGCATATATAGAATAGATTCAGTAAATTTGGCAGTGAAAGAATGGGGAAAAAGGATGGAAAGTGGAGGGGGGTTAGGTTTCTGTTTTTAGTTTTATTTTAAATTTGACGAGCATGGGTTTATATGTGGTCGACTTGTGCAGGGTAGAGATGAAAGATGCTGGAGCGGAAAGGAATATGATGAAATGTGAATACCAGCGGTGTGCTGGTGAATGTTTAATAACTGGCTTCCAAAGCAATGCAGTCCTGACTTGTGTTTGCCAATTCCCATGTGAACTACTCCTTTGTAGTTTATTTCAGCTACAAATATGACATCACGGAATGTGGCGCTGGGGGAGAAGTGCCGGAGCCCACCATTATGCAGTATTCCCACTGCCTGCTAGACAGTGGGCGTAAACAACCTCAAGAGCACCGATAACAGTGAAGTGACATAAACTAGTAGGCAGTGATGAGGTCTGAGTATTTATCACCTATGTTTTCAATAATATTAATTTTAAATCAATATAATTTAATTTTCAGCCCTGGCTGGTGTGTGGCTTGGTGGATTGAGTGCCAGCCTATAACCCAAAAAGTCACTGGTTTGATTCCCTGTCAGGGCACATGCCTGGGCTGTGGGCCAGTTCGGGGCATGCAAAAGGCAGCTCATCAATGTATCTCTCACACATTGATGTTTCTCTCCCTCTCTTTCTCCCTCCCTTCCTTTCTGTCTAAGAATAAGTAAGTAAAACATTCAAAAAATATAATTTAATTTTTGGTGATGGCTGTAATTAATAACTGGCTTGCAAAATACCTAAAAACTTAATAGTCATTTCTTACAAGCCAGCGAGTCAGCCATCACACACCGGTGAAGAAGATCCTTCCAGAGGAGGAAGAATGTTTTGTATCCGTTATTCGTCTACTGGGTACCAGGACTGGGCTAGTATTGCCCATACATACAGCATCCCATGCAACCATCATAGTAATGCATTTAAGGTAGATATTTTAGTTCTGATTACCAGGAGGAAATGGGAGATCTAGAGGTTTACGTACCTTGTCCACATTTACATAGGAAGTGGGAAAGTCAGGATTGGAACTCAAGCTGTGTGACCCTGTGCTTTGCCCATTTCCTGAACTCTGAAATCCATAGTCGTGGGCAAGGGCTTTGCTCTGGGGATGAGAGGACACTGGTGTCATTCTCTGGGGAGCTGGCCTCCCTGTTGAACTATCAGGGGTAGACAGATTCATGTAGCCATCCTAGCATTCAACATTAGGCACTTCTTGACTTGCTTTAACATATGGTATTGGTGCTAATACATTTAATTAGATGACATGCTTTAGTAGGTAATGTTTTATTCTTTTTCCACCCTGAGCCCCAGGCTATTTTAGAAAAAAAAAAAAAAATGATGCCTGGAGAGCAATACACAGCACAGCTGGAACTGGGTCAGAGTCTTGCTAAGTTAACCTGTTTGTAGGTGGGAGGACCATTATCCCTCCTTGAGAAGGAAAACTGTCAGATATTTTCCCTTTTTGGAAAGAAACTGGGTCATGTATTAGAGTATAAATTTAATTGGCATTAAAATTAATTTTGAAAGCTATGCTTGTTTTGTCAGAAGGTGATCAGGTAAAGCAAATAGAAGTTCAAAGAGGCAATGTTATCTTAATTCTTAAGATCTCCACAGGCAGTGGCTAAATCATGGCTTCTTCGCCTACTTGATCCTGGATAAGTTATTTTATCTCTAGGGGCCTCAATTTTCTCACCTCAAGAAGTGGGGAGTAATAGTGGTACCTTACTCTCAGATTGGCAGTAATAGTGGTACCTGACTCTCAAATTGGCAGCAATAGTGGTACCTTATTCTCAGATTGGCAGTCAGGACTGAAGGCTCTAGCACATGCAATAATCCTGTAGGTAGGTGCCTGGCACAGAGTGGCCATTTAGTGCATGGCAGCCAGCAGCATCATTGTTAGCAGTTTAGTGTTATGATTGGTACGATTCCTGCATGGGTTTCTGAACACTGGGCTGCATTGTGAAAATGGTACATCCTCAGTGTGTAGGCAGGGAGTGAGTTTGTGTGGGATGGGTTTTTTTTTGCGGGGGGTGGGGTGGGGTGGGCGTTGAACTTCATTATTTGCTAGTGTGTATTTGCATTGCATGGATGGCGTTAGACTGACAAAACATTAGCCAAATACCATCAGGTAAAATGTTTTCAGAAGTTACCATACATAGGGAAAAATCCCACCCCAGGGAACAATTCTACTGCAAGTCATTTGTTTAGTTGCCCAATTCTGGTGTGACTTAAGTGATTGGCATATAGGTAGAAAGTGCAATGAAAAGCCTGAGATTTAGGGTATATGCCCTGGAATTCAACAAAATTGCAATTGATACTATCTTTTACTCAGTTACTCCATGTGAAATGAAAAATGTGTTGTATGTAAACATTCCTTCTCCCTACCCTCTTCATTAAATCAAAATCATTCAAACAAGTGCCACCTCCTCTTTTACATTAGAAAGCTCAGTGAGCTCTGCATGAAATTGTACCTTCAGAACTCATGTATATGGATATACCTGTGTATCTAGAGTCTTTTTTCTCATGTATACTTCATTGATTTAATGTTTAAATAACAGTGATCGTAATAGGCATAGAAGAGAGTTCTTGCCTCAGATTCTTGCTCATTTCCTTTGTTTTCTGCTACCCTATAGGGTCTGTCATGAACCATTCATTCAACTGTATTCACTATGTTCCAGACACCATTTTTGGCAGAGAAGTAAACAAAGCCCTTCCCTCATGGATCTTAGCTGGATGATGGTTGTGGTATTTTTACTTAAAATGGGCTCACGTTTGTGGGTGAGACAGTAGTTAGACTTTTCACTTCGGTAGGTATTGGAAGTTTTTCTTGTAAATACCTTGGACGTAGGCATGCAAATCCAGAAACTAAGACAGGTTTAGGACTAGGGAACAATTTGACATGAAAGTGAACCTGTGAGGTAATTAGAGTCAAGAGACTGAGGGAGGCATTCAAACATTTTGACTTTGCTGATGGAGTGGGTAACTGATATTTTAAGTGCTTTATTTCTGTAGGCCTCACATTACACTCCTTTTCCTCAAAGTAAGCAGTGCTGTGCAGATTGAACTCCTGAAGTGGGACTTTGAACTTTTATTTCACACCTAGGATCCTATGAGTAGGGCAAATGTGTTTCAGATCCTCATTAATCACCTCATATCAGCATTGAGAGAAATTAGTGAGCAGGTGAGGTGAGATTTGCAGGTGACAGAAAAAAATCTGTGTTGAAAGCCTGTATTACTGATGAATGACTGGGTTGTCCTGCACAACCCCCTCCCCCATTTCACACACCTTTTCTGTTGACTGATCTCATACATACCATTTTCAGTCTCACCTAGCTGCTGCTTTCAAGAGCTGTAGAGTTAATGTAAGCCTATCCAGCAGTTAAAAGTGAAGTTTGTGAGTTCATGTTAATAAATCCCCTCCCCTACTTAAAATTCAGTGCAGGTGTAAACCTCAATGATAAATCCACGTTAAGAACAGAAACTACCTTCATTAAGTTAAAACGTTACTTAAAAAGAAAAGAAACTGTGTCAGTAAGAATGAGCAGGCTTCTTAATTATGAATTGTGTTCATTGGGATAGTGTCATTAATGTGACTTTAATGTTCTTTGGTGGGTTGATTTACCCAAGCTGGTTTCCCAACTTCCTTTATAGTAGCTTTTCACAAATGTAAAGCTTACCAGAAAGGTATGCCCTTTTTGTCAGTGGAGAATTTGAGAGTTTTTTATTTTCTCTTACTATTTGCTAACAATTAGCTGAGAGTGATGTTATTCCTCCCGAAGCAATTTCGGCCCTAAAGTGAAACTGTGAGGTAATTAAAGTCAGGGGACTTGGAGAAGCACGTAAATATTTTGAGTTTCACTGACTAGAGTCTGTGGTACAGCAGGAGCTACCTTGATGAGTTTATCTGAAAGCTTATTGAACTGAAAGCTTTGGTTCTTGAACTGAACTCAGCACTGAAATGGACCATTTCAATAAAATGTTCCTTGGCTTCTTTCAGAATTTAGCACTAAAACTTCCAAATAAATCACATGTAAGTAGGCAACATTTCTTTTAATTTATGGATAGCAGTTGGTAGAATTCCTAACTGCTGACAGACCTTGGTTCATTCCGCTTAATCCCGATTGGGTAGCAGTTCTTGGATCCTCTGTGAGTTTCAGTCGGTGGATGATAAGTTCTTTGCTTTCTCAGTGTAGAGCAATCAGGCTCAGGCATCTGCTTTGCAACCAGATGCACATATGTTGAAAGAGAAAACTCTCAGAGTGGAGGCATTTCTGGTTGGCATGCAGTTTTGTCACTGCTACAGTAGCTGCTTAGAAGATCCTGGTCCCATGCTTCTTCATCAGCTCAGCAGTCACCCCATGGAATGCTCTACTTCTGTCCTGTGCTGTTAAGAGGGTGGGGGACTTCAGGGCCGGCAAGCATTTCTTCCTCCTTTTGCAGAATCCAGATAGGGTGCTTAAGGCGTTGTAGGAAGTTTGCTGCAGATTTCTTTGCTCTTTTAGTTAATGCCACTGTCATCCAGATTAATATTTTTGTCTCTTTCTCTTTTCTAAGATAGGCTGCTGAGAGGGTGTGGAGTGATTGTAGTAAAAGAAATATTCGTTCCTCTTACCATTGCAAACATTCAGGGTATAAATAATTTTTTCACAGGAACATTATTCTATGCCAGGCAATAGATCATGGTGGTTTCAGACATATTGGTGGTACTTTCAGTTTGTTGCTTTGAAAATTGTCTGACACACAATTTGATCTGCTACTGTTTTGTAGATTAAATCTTAAAAATGTACATGCTTGAAAATAATATTTTTTTAAAATTCAAGAAGAGTTAGGAGGGACCTTTAATTCAGTGGAAGAAAAAAAGAATCATGGAAATACAGATGATTTGACAGTTCTCTTATAGTTCAGAAGCAAGCATCATGGTCTTGATTTTCACCAACAATCAGCATTTTGGACACTTCTGCAGTTCCTGAGGAGTGGGCACTTACCAGCGGCCAGGAATCATGTCTCAGGTTGTACATACAGCTTACAGTTTCAATTCTTGCAAAAACCTATGAGGTAGACGTTCACATAGTGCATAGACTCATACAGACTACCTAATTCTGCTCTACTGCTTACCAGATATATATGCTCTATGGCAAATTACTTCAGTTTTCTGTGTTTCAGTTTCCACGTGAGTAGGTGGTAATTAATAGTAGTACATACTCCATGAGGTATTTTGAGGAGCAAATGAGTTACTACACAGAAAGAGCTTAATGTAGCTTTTACTGGTAGCTTTTTAGAAATGGTAGTGTTATGATTTAGCTTCCCCCACCACCATGCTTATTTTATGCCAGAGTCACTGTGGAAGAATTATTGTTTAGAAATCTTTTTTATAGCATTCACCTTTTCTTTGCTGTATTTATGAAAGGAAATGGTATAGTCTTGATACGATTTGTTGTGATACATTGTTATTTTCTCTCTTTTCACAAGCTTACAATATTTTAGAGGGAAATGACTGTAAAAGAAAAACATTCTTGTAGCAATGATGCAAAGTTCAGTGGCGTTCAGAAGATCATAGAATGCCTGTGTTAAGACTTATTCTGATGTGGCGGATACTGTCCTCATTTATAAGTTGTTGCAAAAGATATACTTAGTTTCTGAGAATAACAGTTAACTTTTTAATTAAAAATATTTGATATATTTAGAATTACTATTGAAGAAAACATCACTTTAATAAATAGATCATTAGGTTGAAAATAAAATAAAACCTTAATTTACTAGTTTTACAGGTAAACGACTTTATACCCATATAGGAAGATGTGTTTCATGTGGATTTATAAATTTTTAATGCTATTCATATTATCCAAACCGTGATCTTTATTACTTTATATATAATCTAGAAAGTGCATATTGATTTTGAAATCACCCTAGGCAGCAATCTCCATGAGAAGTCTGGCATTAAAGGTTTGCTCTTAATGATTTAATCTGTAAACATGTTGGTGGAGTCTTTAAAGGGAACCTAAGTGTGGATTTTTAGGGGATGAGGGCAATTACTGTATCATAATTCAGAGAATTACAAAACAACTGAAGCCAAACAACCAGCCGGAGTTGGGTGGAGGGAGCAGTGTTTGTGTCACCTGTTGAGAGCGAGACACGCCCTCAGGAACCACAGTATTTCAGCTTTCCGGGGCTAGAGCTCTTAGCTCCTGACAGTTCAGTCTTTGTCTTAGATTGCTTTTGTGCTCTGTAGCTGGCTCTCCCTTAAGTAATTTTTCTTTGTGACAGTGAGAGAAATGTGACTTTGTGAAAGGATTCATGACCCATGCCACATTTGCGATGAAAAACGTTTTGATTAAAAAAGCTTGTCTATTTAACTATAAAACTGCACTTTTGGTTTCCATGCAGTCAGTGAGAGGCCACATGTATCCTCAGTGAAGTTCGTTTACATCTTCTTTACAGTACAGCATCTACAGCTACAGCAGACAGGACAGGTAAATCTTCCATACTAAGTCGAAATTGGGTGTCAGTCTCTGGATATTTTTAAGCAGAAAATAGAGGTGTGATAATAGTTAATGACCAAGAGAATATGATGTCTTGAAAGTTACAACTCTCACATTGTCCCTCATTGCTGTTTATGAAGAATTGGAGCAATATAGTATTGCCAATTGTTTTTTTTCCCCTCTTTAAGTGAAGAGCTGTTTCCTGGGTTGGGCTGCTTGTAATAAAATGAGAGGCAGCGTGGGGTAGTGTAAGGAGCCATGCATGGCCTGGTTGGTGGGAAAGCTGAATTCTACTTCAATGTGATTTGTTCTGGGACTTGGGCCACTTATTTTACTCCCCTGGGTTTCTGTTTTCCTTAAGGGAGGCATGATAGGGTGGTCTCCTGTCATTTGATACCCTTTCTAAGGTCTGTTTTGGTCAAATTCCTGTGAAATGGTGATATCACTTTTCCTCTTCTCTTTTGATTTACTGTATTCCTTTGGCATGCGTGTTGTTGGGAGTTGTGGGTTGACCCTAAAATGAGATACCAAAACGGGAAGCTCTTATAGCAACTAAATAGACTGTACAGGAAGTTTTGCTAATGTGCATTTTGTTATTTCCTCTTTTCCTTTTCCAACCTGGATTCTTGGCTACCTAAGTCTTTGGTATGTAACTCAAATGTATTGATGGAAAATGGCAATACTAAGAAAAGATTAAATTTTGCCTCACACATGTTTTGCCTCCATCCATCATGGATGTAATTAACACTGTCCATTTGCAAACTGATTCCTATTGGCTCTTCAGAGACAGTTTGTTGATTCATTTGATTAATAAACACTTATTAAACACTACATACAAATATTTTAGGGATCAGTTCTTGCAAAGAATGAAAACTTTTTAAAACTTGTTTAAACAAATTGGGGTGCATATTGAAAAGATACACAGCACCCCTAGACTCTAACAGCACCCGTCCTGAGTACTGAGCCTGGTTTCAGGACACAGAAGATGGCAAAGTCAGAACATTTATTATCTGACCTCTTTGGGGCTCCATGGACTCTTCTTTAAAAAAAAAAACAACAAAAAAAACAAATCTATATTGTTTCCTTTTTTTCTCTTTTTAAAGAGTGACTTTGCTTAATTTGGTGAGTAAAGGGCTACCTGCACTTTCCTCTGAAATCTCTGTAAGAGATGGACCGTGTCCTGACTCCAGATTCTCAGAAAAAGAGACTCTGATGGACCCAGTATGGGTTAGCCTACATCCCGGCGGGAGTCATACAATGAGAGATATATGAGGACTGAGTTATGGGAGGCACGGGGTAGGAAATTTTAGCCAGTCCGGAAGTTTGGCTCAAGCAGAGTCTTAATAGATGAGATGACAAGCTGAAGAAAGTAGGGCTGTCTTCCAGGCAGAAAGCACAACTTGAGGGAGGACACAGAGCCACGCACCTGCAGAGTGCACGTGTGTGTTTGTCTGACTACCAGCAACTCGGGATCTGAGTAGTGGGAGACCAGGCTGGGAAGGTAGGCCCTGTCATGGGGGAACTGGGGAGGGATACTATGGGGCTTAGATTCCTACATGCGGTGTCATGCTCAAAGTGGCTTTAGGAGAATCTGATCATAAACCCAGATGGAACAAATTATCTAAGTGTGAAGATTTAAAAAAACAATCCATTTGATATTAATAATTATATTTTCGAGACTGAAAAAGCAGTAGTTCCAAGATTGTTCCCATAATTAATCCTGCATATGTGTGACTGCTCAGTGTTTTCTGTTTTTTAAGATCATGTCTTACATAAATTTTTCTTTACACATTTTTTTGTCATTTTAGAAGAATTCTCACATTTTAGAAATGTTAACAGGAGCCTTTAGAATGCATTTCCCCGTGATGGTAAAACGCTGTGCTACTTATCCATATATGTTAATGAATTTAAGACTTTTCAATTTATGATTTTCTCCCAAAAAACAGAAATTAATGGAAACTTCATGGACGTGATAATCCCTTCCTATTAGGCATTCAGTATGCTAATACATAATATGTGTATTCTTATGTGTATTGTGTCCAAATAGCTGTTATATTTTGTATTGGTGCAAATAATTGCTTTTCTACTTGGCAAGGAAAATGAGCAGATGTAAAATAAATATCTTTTTCTGGCATGATCGATTGGAAGCTCTGCAATCTCATGTTGACTGAGTTCTTATAAGGGATGTGGCAGGTGCTGCCCACTGTTGGCTTGGGCCGAGGTAAATTCTGACCAAGCCTGCACATTAGACTCATAGTGTTAGAGCTTCAACATAAGAAAGAGTTTAGTTTTCACAGAAGGAACATAGAATGCTGACTTGAAGGACTCCACTGATGCAATTTTCCCCACAAGTGATTTTAGAATTTTTTCCTTGTTCAACTTTAATAATGATGGAGCAACAGCATACCCAGTGGTTGGTGTATGGATCCTGGAGTCACACGAAGTGGATGTAAGTCCCAGATTTCCCATTTAGTAGCAGTGTAAACTTGAATTAAGCAGTGACCACATCTATACAACAGGAATAATTAGTAATAATCATTATAAATGGCATGAAGGATGTAGAGTTTAGCTCAGGGCCCAGTATACCCAACTATACTCATTACTGTGCACTAACTAATATGAAGAGGTCCAGTCTTTGCACAGTTGGCCATGGGGGAGCTAAGCTGTCTGTCTCATGCATCTGTGGAGGTACTCGTCAATGTCTTGACAGTTTGGCTTAATTATTTATTACCTCTTTCCCGCTGGGAGGTAAAGGTGAGCCAGTGTGAAGTGCCTATTACAAGCCAGGAGATAGGTCATTTAACTGTCGCCATGTCCTTAGGAAGTGAGTCTTCCCACCACATTGACATATGTGAAAGGCAAGGTTCAGGGAGTTTGCATAATTTGCACAGCATTACACAACTAGAAAGTGGAAGATCTAGGATTTGAACTGATATCTGCTTGGTTTTACTATGTAGGCTTCGCCAGGCCGTAGAGGGTCAAGCCCTTTATAACACTGTGGCAAAAATGGAAGTATCCCGAGAGCATTAATCCATTCCTCTTTCCTCTGCATCACTGGAGCCCAAGCGCCTTCACCCCATTTACAGTGGTGATGCTCTGCCTGGCTGGGGTCCCTGTCACCATCACGCTAGTGGGGATTTCTCTTCGAGCACCCCGCTCCGCCCTTTCTCGAAGGATGTTCTTTACCTGACAGTGAAATGCTGGGTGGGACATGTCACATTTCATCCATGAGCAGTCATTAAATACCATTTTTCAAGTTTTCTGAAGTAACAGTGAGTCAGCTGTTCAGTCATAGATGCATTCCTAGATTATCGTGTATCTGGATTTTATGTTGGATGGTTGTGTTGCTTTGCAGTGAAACTTCTTTATATAATGCTTCTGAAAGATGGAGTGTGTGTGTGCGTGCGTGTAGGTACTGTTGCTTTGTGGACTTTTTAAAGTTAGTGTACACCTGGGAAGGCATGCACTATGGGCATGTCAAAGCCTTGTTTCATTGTGGTCGTGGTGGTTGTAAGTCATTCGTTTTTTTTAATTCACTTTTTAGAGAAATTTTATGCTCAAAGCAATGTTGAGAGGAAGGTACAGAGATTTCCCATAAACCCCAACACATTATCAGCATCACTCACCAGAACGATACGCTTATTAGCAAGGATGAGCCTACATTGTTGACACGTCATATCTCCCACAGTGCATAGTTTACATCAGGTTGATTCTGGGTGGCGTGCATTCTAAGGTATGGACCAAAGTATAGTGACATATATCCATCATTGTACTATCATACGGGGTATTTCCCCTGCCCTGGAAATCCTCTGTGTGTGGCCTTTTTATCATCCTCCTCCTCAACCCCCAACAATTAATCACTCTTTTTATTTCTTTCACAGCTTTAACTTTTCATATAGTTTTGTGTATTTGCACAGAATCTCATATAGTTGGGATCTTACAGTATGTAGTCTTTTCAGATTGGCTTCTTTCACTTAGTAATAAGCACTTACATTTACTCTCTGCTTTTTCATGGCTTGAAAGCTCATTTCTTCTTAGTGCTGAATAATATTTCATTGTCTGGCTGTTCTACAGTTTATTATCCATTCACTTACCAAAGGACATCTTGATTGCTTCCAAGTTTTGCAGTTATGAATAAAGCTGCTAGAAATATCTGTGTGCAGATTTTTGTGAGGATGTAGGTCTTTAACCCCTGTGGATGAATGCCAAGGAGTGCAGTTGCTGTATCATATGCTGTATCGTATGTTCAATTTTATAAGAAATAGCCAGACTGTCTTCTAAAGTGGTTGTGACATTTTGTATTTCCACCAGCAATGAACGAGAGCTCCTATCTGCTCCGCATCGTCCCAGTATTTGGTGTTGCCAGTGTTTGTGGTTTGGCCATTCTACTAGGTGTGTAGTGGTATCTCCTTGTGTTTCCATTTCCCTGATAACGTGTGATGTGGAGGGTCTTTTCAGATGCTTATTTGCCATCTGCATATTTTCTTTGGTGAGGTTTCTGTTAAGGTCTTTGGGCCACTTTTATTTACTTTTGTTTGTTTTCTTATTGTTCAGTTTTAAGAGCTCTTTGCATATTTTCATACGTTTTTTTGTTAGATGTGTATTTGCAAATATTTTCTCCCAGCCTCTGGCCTGTCTTCTCATTCTCTTGGTATTATTTTTCACAGGGCAGAGTTTTTAATTTTAAGTTCAGTTTATCAATTATTTCTTTGATAGGTCATGCGTTTGACCTTTTACCTAAAACGTCATAGCTATAAACAAGTTCATCAAAGTTTTTTTTTAATGTTATCTTCTAGGATTGCTTTAGTTTTGTGTTTTATATTTAAATCTGTGATCAATTTTGAGACAATTTTTTTGTGAAGGGTATAAGACCCTTTAGTTTTTTGTCTAGAATAATTGTTTTTTTGCACATGGTTATCCAGTTGATACAACAGCATTTACTGAAAAGACTGTCTTTGCTTCATTGTATTACTGTTGCTCTTCTATCAAAGAACAGTAGTAAGTCTTGAAGGTAAATAGTGTTAGCCTCTAATTTTATTCCTCTCTTTCAATATTTTGTTATCTGTTGACAGACAGCAAATTGAGAGAGGCTCTTTTGCCTCTCTGTATAAACTTTAGAATCAGTTTCTGCCATCAGTATCCTCACAATCACTTGCATGGATTTAGATTGGGTTTGGGTTGACTCGACAGAGTAAGCTGGGAGGAATTTACATCTTGATAATGTTGTCTTCCTGTCTGTGAATGTGGAAGGTTTCTCCATTTATTTAGTTCTGCTTCATTTTTGCTCATCAGAGTTTTGTAGTTTTCCTCATATAAATCTTGCACACGTTTTGTTAGATTTGTACCAAACTATTTCATTTTGGGGGTCCTAATGCAAATGATATTGCTTTTCATTTAAAATTCTGCTTGTTTATTGCTGATATAAAAAAAGCATTCGCCTTTTTTATATTAACCTGGTATTCTGCAAGCTTGCTGTAATTGCTTATTTGTGACAGGAGTGTTCGTTGTTGTCATCGTTGATTACTTTGGATTTTCTACGTAGGCTACCACGACATCTGTTTTCCATGCCATTAATTTTTATTTTTTTGGAGAGACAAGTAAGGAAAAGTCTGCTTTTCTTTTTCCCTTTTTTTTTAGCCCCGAGAAATTTAAAGCATTCAGTATAAAAATAATATAACAAACACTCATACTATATGTGGTCGTATTTATTTTGTCTTTATTTTTTTCACTTTCCCTAAGGAGGGAAACTGCCCATATGTAGCACAGTCTACTGTAACATCGCCACTCGGTCATTTTCTTCACTGTCCCTCGGGGCAGTGCCTGTCTGGGGTTTGTGTGCATGGGCTATTTTCTGTTCCCACATCTACGTCGCCTAATTATGCTTCAACTTCTGGTTCAACTCCTCAGACAGTCAGTTTCCACGTATAGTATCTTTGGATCTGGAATAACCCAGAGAGATCTAATCTGGGAAAGCCCTGCGGCTGACTTGGGATTTCTCTTCTTCACCCCCGCTTTCTTGTCCCCTGGAACAACACCTGCTGCACAGTCGATGCTCGGCCCAGCCTCAGTGGGCATGGCTCTTAAGCTCCCCTGACCTGGAGACCCTCCTGATCCCTTGGTCTGTCTGAGCCAACAGTGAGTCTTAGACATACTTGCCTCACTTTTTCAGGCTTTGCACCTGAGTTACAAGTGCAGTCAACTTTCTCCCATGCCCATTGACTTTTATGTTAGAATGTTTATGAAGTGTCATCACTTTAAGGAGCGTAATTTCACAAATATTTATTAAACACCTGCTACTGGTCAAGATGGAGGCCTAGTAATACAGCTCTCCTCCTCGCACAACAGCAAAAATTACAACTAAACTACAAAACAGCTATCGTCCAGAATCCTCAGAAATTTGAGTTGTATGGAAGTCCAACTGCCAAGGAATTGAAGTAGTCACATTCTTCCAGACGGGTAGGAGGGGTGGAGAACAGAGATGCAGGGACACGGGTGGTCCCACACCCATGTGTGGTGGGTAAAAATTGGGAACGATAACTCAGGAGTGAAGGATCCCAGCCCCAAACCAGACCACCTAGGCCAGGGTTCCAGTGTCAGGAAGATAAATTTCCATAACTTCTGGCTGTAAAAACCGCTGGGGTTTGGGGCATTCGAAGAAACTAGGATTCTTTGGTGTTTCTTTTTAAAGGGCCCATAACTGATTTAGGACTTATGCAGACTCACTCCCTCTGGGCTCCAGCACCGGGGCAGCAGGTAGAAGGGCACCAGTGGCCTATGGGGAGAAACTGAACTGTCTGGCATCAGAGTGAGTGCTGGGGGCAGCTTCTTCTCAGATAAAACTCCAGAGGCCAGGCAGCAGTCATTGTCCCTTTTCTGAGCCCTCTTCCACAGAGAGCCACAGAGTGATGACACCATATCTGAGACTCCATCAACCTGGTTCACACAAGTTGCCCCACCCTGGCAATTACCTAAGGCTCTGCCCCATCCAACTTACAGGTGCACTTTTCCACAATAGGCCACACTACTAAGACAGGGAGTCATAGCAGCTCTACCTAATACATAGAAACAAACCTGGGGCCGGGGGGCGGGGTGGCTGCCAAAATGAGAAGACAAAGAAACATGGCCCAAATGAAAGAACAGAACAAAACTCCAGAAAAAGAGATAAACAAAATGGAGATAAGCAATCTATCAGATGCAGAATTCAAAACACTGGTTATTAGAATGCTCGAGGAACTCGTTGGGTACTTCAGCATAAAAAAGACCAAGGCACAAATGAAGGTTACACTGAATGAAATAAAGAAAAATTTACAGGGACTCAACAGTGGAGTAGATGAAGCTGAGAATCAAATCAATGATGTGGAACATAAGGAAGGAAAAAAATAATCAGAACAGTAAGAAGAAAAAGAATCCAAAAAAATGAGGATAGCTTAAGGAGCCTCTGGGACAACTTCAAATGTACCAACATTTGAATCATAAGGGTGCTGGAAGCTGCAGAGGAAGAGCAAGAAATTGAAAACTTATTTGAAAAAATAATGGAAGGAAACTTCCCGAATTTGGTGAAGGAAATAGACATACAAATCCAGGAAGCACAGAGAGTCCCAAACAAGATGGACCCAAAGAGGCCCACACCAAGACACATCATAATTAAAATGCCAAAGGTTAAAGATAAAGAGAGAATCTTAAAAGCAGCAAGAGAAAAGCAGATATTTACTTACAAAGAAGTCCCAATAAAACTGCTAGCTGGTTTTGCAAAAGAAACTTTGCAGGCTAGAAGTACTCAACGTGATAAAGAGCAAGGACCTACAACTTAGGTTACTTTATTCAGCAAATTGGAAGGCAGATAAAGTGCTTCCCAGACAAGGCAAAGCTAAAGGGGTTCATCATCACCAAGCCATTATTATAAAATGTTAAAGGGAGTTATTTAAGAAAAAGAAGAAGATCAAAACTATTCACATTCAAATGGCAATAAATTTGCAACTATCAGCAATTGAATCTAAAAACCAAACTAAGCAAGCAAGCAACTGGAACAGAATCATAGATAATGGAGATCATTTGAAGGTTTATCAGTTGGGAAGGGGAAGGGGGAGAAGGGGAAAAAGGTGCAGGGATTAAGAAGTACAAATTGGCAGGTACAGAATAGACAGGGGGATGTGAAGAACAGTATAGGAAATGGAGTAGCCAAAGAACTTTATATGCATGATCCATGGACATGAACTGAGGCAGGGAGGTTTGCTGGAGGGAGTGGAGAGTACCGGGTGGAAGGGGGCAAAAGTGAAAAACGGGACAACTGTAATAGCATACTCAATAAAATATATTTTAAAAAACCCTGCCAAATGATGAGGTAACCATTCTCTTTTTGGATATAATACTGAAATCCAATAACTGATCCTCCAGAGTATATTGAGTATAACTAATAATAATAGCTTATGTTTATTGAGTAAAACACAGTTTTAAGAGCTTTACATATATTAACTCAGTCATCATAAGAACTCTACTTTAGGTGCCATTACTAGCCATGTTTTATGGATGCAAAGATGGAGACCGGGGAGAATAAGTAACTTGTTCCATATAAGGCAACTAGTAATTGGAGAACCTGGAAATCACACCCCTGCAGCCTGGCTCCTGAGTCTTTGCTCTTAAAACCCCCTCACTATATAGTTCTTCCACAGAGAGAAAGCATGTTTTTGTGAGAAATCTCACAACTTCAAAACGTAATCAGGTTGTCAGTTCCAGGATGGCTCCTCCTTGCAGAACAGCGGGGGAGATCTGCCTTCGTGAGGGGCCGGCCTCTGGGTGGACGTAGGTGTTTCTGCTGTCGTGCCTTTTCCATCAGCTCACCCAGTCTAGTCTCAGCTTTGTTCTGGGGTTTAATGAGAACATGGTGGAGGGAGGACTAGTTGTTTAACTTGTAGGTATTTTTAAGTAGCCTGGGATAGGCTAATTCTTACGACAAAAGCGAAATTTGTCGAGAAGCAGAGCTCATAAAAAACAGATCTACCAAATTATGGTCCCCCTGTGCTTACACGGAGCTGGACTAGCCCTGGAGCTGCCAGGGCATCCGTCCCCTCCATCATCACACAGTTGAAGGCGACAGCTGTCTCGAGGCAGAAAGATTCATCCCTCCTACAAATAATCTACTGTAATGGTGTAAAAAGCAAAAGAAGAAAATAAAAAGTCCAAATAACTAACATCTGAAATTAAAGTAAAATTAAGTCACATTTTTGAAAGAAATGAGCTTTGTGAAAAATTGCTAGTGGCAGTTTAATATGACAAGTATAGGAAACAGTGTATATGCTTAAAATCTTTTGCTCAGATATTTCCATAATGTGATTATCTATTTCCAGTTTGGTTTGTAGAACTGTCGAGATAGCTTACAATCTCCTGACTTATTAGCACAGGCACCTATTTATTACTGAGGTGGTCGAAAGGAAGGGGTGCCAAATGCAAAAAAAAAAAACAAAAAACCCAAACCCAAAAAACAAAGAGAAGTACTGATAGCCTGGGAAGGGGTCAGAGGTCCATCCATATGTAAAAGTCTTGTGTCTTCTAGAACCCACTTGACAAATCAGAGCATGTTAGGTATTTTTTAAATTAGAAAATGCATGTGGCCTTATTGTATTCAGGCAAAGTAGAGTGCTCAGAAAAAATATTTCATCCTTGTAGATATCACACTTGAACTTTCCTGAAGTTTAAGAGACATGTGAAAATGTTAGAAGACAAAGAGCAGTATTGAATTAAGAAAGAATGAATCATAGTTTAAATAGATTCTTTTGTCTGCCCAATGAGAAAGCAGATGTATGTAGCAACAAATATTTTAGGGCACATTAATTTTCCAGGTTGAGTGAAAGAGAACAGAGGATCATTGCATTATGAAAAGGCACGAAGACTCCAGAAATTAATGTCAGAAGCGAGTTATCTTCCCCAGTAAAGTGTGGGATATATGTTTTTCAAGAAAATTATGTAAACAGCTTCATATACATTAATGTTCTGTAGACGGCTGTGAAAAAATAAGGCCTTGGGTTGTCAAAACAGAAATGGGAAGCTTCCCAAGAAAAACAATAGCGCAAGCAGAGCAATATTGAAACAGGTGAAGAAAAGAACACGATGTGTTTGTTGAGTAATGAAACATTATTGAAGGCACGGAGACGGAGGGAACAGGCTGATAGGGAGTGAATAGGGAAGCAGCTCATAAGACATTCAAGCTCACACGGAGGCAGAAAGCCAACCTGATTGCAAATTTTGTCAGGTTGCAGCTAGGAGAGGGAGAAGGAAGAATGTGCTCAGAAGATAGAATTTTTTTTTTCATCAAAATGTGTTAATTCTGGAAGAAAAAGAGACATGAGTGTGGTAACAGCTGGGGCCTTAGCTTAACTCTTGAGACCTCTTTATATATAGCATCAAAAGGGCTGTTAGTATTTGGCATTAGGAGTAAAAAAAATGATAATAAATAAATTCTTAAAGGATATTAAGGATTTTCTTTTCATTATGGCTTTTATTCAGCCGAAGACATTCTCACAAGTGACTCGATGAGGTCAGGTTGGCGCTGGGCCTGGGAAGGCTGACACTAGCCAGCGCAGTTACCCTCTCAGGTGATGTCTCTGGGTTCTGAGACCGTGCGGCCGGAGGGAGGGAGGGAGGTGTGTTGCATTCAGACCACCTGGTTCTGATGCTTCTCTGCCCCCCCATGTTGTCTTTGACTTGCAAGCCTCAGTTCCATCCGTAACGTGAATAATAACAAGCATGTACCTCACGGAGTTGTTTTCAGGATTAATTAGATTATAATCAATGCTTAGCTTTCTGTTTTACATGATGTGCTCCTTTTTTTTTCTTTATGTATCTCATTTAACCTCATAAAAACATACCGAGATTAGTTTCATTATTTCCATAGTTTACATGTGAGAAAATTGAGCTCAGATAAAACAGCTTGTCAAGAGTGAGACAGGTAATCAGCAGCTGAATTTAGGTTTCTCTCGACCCACGTCCATGTTCGCTGGTCTATGAAGCTTAGCATCTGTAAGAGCAGGGAGCAGAGCATTACTGGGAAACCACGGCTGAGTGCAGAGGTAGGAGCTTGGTTCCGGAGGCCCTGGGTGTCATGGAACAATATGGCTGGCTAAGAGGTCACTTCAAATTCATGGCATTGGACCCACTTTAAGTTGCATTGAGAAAGCTGCATAGAAGGCTGTGAGAAGAGTGGCCTCCCACTCTGGTCAGGTGTTGGGAGTGGTTTGTCAGGCGAAGGATTCTTCACGTCACTCTACACCACAACCCCTTTGGTGGTGACAGGATAAAACCCGGACGCCTCAATGTGACTAATACTCGGAACAGACTTAAATTTTTTTAACCCCTTGATATGTGCTAGGCACTATGATAGAGTTTATTTTTTATTGCTTAGGGAATCTCCTTGAGATTCTGTTATTAGGTTCTGTTATTACCAACATTTTATGCATGCGGAAACCCAAGGTGGTAGGAAGCAGAACTGAATTTAGAGAACAAGACTTGTCTGGCCTCGTAGGCAGCCTCTGACCCTCCCACAGTGCCTTGCCCTTGGCGTCCAGAGCTTCCTTGGGTTCAAGCCCATCTGTTTATCCTCATCTCCCAGTGCTTTCCTACTGTATGTATGGGTTTACAGAAGCGAAATGGCTCTCCTCACTTCCGTTAAAACACACCTTGTACTACCGGTCTCCATCATTTGTCTTTCTTGTCATTTACCATTATAACCTTCTTGTTCCACTCACTTAAAAATTTTTTTCTGCTTTGATACACTGTTCCTGAGCATGTAGCTCTGTCTGCTTGTCTCTTATCCCAAGGCCCATTGCCCTTGGTGTTATTGCTTTACCGATTTTACAATGAGCACTTGCTACCATGTATTTGTAACTTTATTCTCTGTGCCCCGTTCAAAAAGAGGTTAAAGCCTTTGTGGTGTGAGTTTTCTTTTTTAATCCTAACAGTGTTTAATACCATATCCTACACAACGTCTTCAAATGACTAATTCCAGGACAAGAATATTCTGAAAAAAGGAATGAGCAAAAGAAAATAGTAGCCAAGAAAAACTGTATAGTAATAGAAGGAATGTACTGAAACCACATGTGAATTGATATTCAGTTTAGAAGAATTAGGTAAATGTGTGCCAAAAATCTTCAAGTGTATATGAAAAAGCAGAAACTAAAGTGACTGGGAAGATGTGTACATTTGTATAGCTATATAGCAGCATTCCATTTTTCCTTTTTTTGTATTTTAATGAATTCAAAGCATGAACACTTTTATATTGATAATATTTGGTTATCTTTTTTCAAATAAATGGAAAGAGAAAATAAAATTGATATTAGATTCAGAGATTTTTCTCTATTTTCTTATAGTATTTCCTTTAAAAGGAGCAGATGGTCTCTAAATGTTTTTTCTTTTCTTTTTCTTATTGTTTTTGTTCCTAGAACATAAACTTTACTCTCCACTGTGTCACTATTATGTTGTTTGAAAATCTGCTTTGCTGTACTTTTAGGCTATTATTCAGCCCATTTCTTTGATGAATTAAATTATCTTTTAAGAACTCAAGTTTCTGGTCAGAAAATGGATTTTCATTGATTTGACTCCACTACTCACTAGTTACTTCTTCCTCTGAATTCTCACAAACTTCCTCAGGGATATGTGGAACTGGTTACAGCTGTCTGGAGTGTCGAGCAGAGGTGGTCCTTGGGGGAGCAGCTGTCCTCACTGCACATGTCTCCTTCGTAAAGCAGGGTTTAAAACTCATGCTCGATGCTGACAGATTCTAACTAACAATGACAACACATTGAGAGCATTCTCCCTTTCTTGAACAACTGCTAAGTGGAATTTATCATTGTGATCCTTCTCCTTTGTACATGCCAAATGAATCGGTGCTAAGTTGACCTTCAAGAATTTGGAATCTAAGAACCATTATCACAGATTTCTGTCTTTATTCAAACGGGGGACAGCTGAAGGAAGAGCAGGGGAAAACCTTTGTTAGCAGCAGGAAGTAATTGTATCATTTTAGTGCTCGCACCGCCACCCTCCAGGGCAGGTGGCAGTGCTGTCATCCCCTGACAGTCTGCTTGCTTTCAGTACATCTGACGTTTTGCGAAGGAGAAATGGGAGAAAAGAATCCAGAGCATCTCCCATTCTCTAAGGCATGGGTGTTATTAATTCAATGAAACTTTCAGGCAGATGTGTAAGATGATTTTGTGAAGCCTCAAGCTCAGAATTTTAAATGACAAGTATTGCTAATAAGACATTCAGCTTCCTACGAAATGTGGCTGTTTTCCATAAAATCCTTTTTGTTTTTTTCTTTCAAACCACCAGCCAGGATATTTGCGTGGGACCATTCTCTTAGGGAGGGTGGGAGTTATGAATGCTGTATGCCATGGTTTGATCTGCTGGAAAAGCTGCGAAAGTCACCTTCCTGTGCTCACTTTTAAAATATCTCACTTTCCCAGGTAAAATATTTTCAAAGTCTTTTATTTAATTAATGAAAACAAGTAGATTTGGATTCAAATCCATATAGTGCTGGTTTCAGCTGTGCCCTTCCGCGAGCTCCAGTTCACTTGCGTGGCTGGTTCCCGCCCTCCATCATCCCGCTGGCCCATCTGCTCGGTGTGCCCCTCGGGTGCTTGGTGCACGCTGTTGACACAGGACTGAGGAAAAGTTGTAATGAAAAGAGGAAATTCCATGTACCATGTAGAAGAGTGTGTGCCAGACACAGTGTCAGGTCCAGAATGTCCATTCTGCAAGGGCAGGCATTTTCCCCTTTTTCTTTTACTTCTGTATCTTCTGCAAGTGGCTGAGGGTTTGGCTGAGTGTTTGGCATTGTTGACGTGCACGGGTGTTTACTGGGTGAATGGAGGGAGACATGGTGTTTTGGTGAACGTCACACCAGCAAAGAGATGGCATGTGCAATTTAGGGTAACAGGATTATTTACAAAGGGGATATTGACACGAGTAACTGCAGAGGAGCTGTTATCACCCAGGACCTTGGAAGACGCAGGAAAAGTCGCCTTGAAGGGAGCCTTTGGTGGAGGCACCAGCTGCCTGAGGTGACTCAGCAGACAGGAAGTCAGGGCAACAAATGCCCTGGTCTTCCTTTCCTCTAGTCCAGGGCTCCCTGTTGTGAACTAGAGGGTAGGACAGCCCACTGAGGCAGACCACATGGACCAGCCATCTGCTAAAGGAGGCTAGAGGACCAGCAGGAGAGATCTGGAATACATGGACGAAACTCCCGGCCACTGAGGTGCCCTCAGTCCCTCAGGGAGATGGAAGCGTGGGAAGACACTTTAACATAGTTAGAACAATAAGGAAATATTTATTGAGTACCCTTAAAAGACCCCAGTGAGATAGGTATCGTGATAATTTTTGCAGATGAAAGCAGACAGAGTTTGAGGAATTTACCTAGGGTCACACAGCTAGGAAGCGAAGGGGTCAAGATTGTAATCTAGGAAGTTTGTGTGTGACTCTGCTTTGCGGGGTTGGGAGAGTTAAACAGTGTGGTGCAGAGACATGCTTTTCAACCCTTGATGTGCATGGGAATCTTCTGGGGATCTTGTTTAAATATAGTCCCTGGTTCAGTTGGCCTGAGATGGGGCCTGAGAGTCTGCATTTCTCCCACATGCCATTGCTCTGTTTTGCGTAGCAAGGGATTGGGGATCAGGAGTTAGAAAAGTGGACGCTGGGTGCTGGGCAGGAGTCTGGGAGCTCAGTCAGTCAGTCTCTGCTGTTCCTCTTCCTGATGAGTGAGCTGAGCAGGCTGCGTGATTTCTGAGGCCCAGTCAAGCAGGCAAAGTCCTGCGTGCCCCTGATTTCAGACACCAGAGGCTCCTTCGAGCTGTCATCGGTGCAGTTCTCTTGGTCAGGACCGTGTGGGAGGCTCTGGAAAGGGAGCCACTGTGGGCAGCTTCCTCCCCCCCAGGGGCTGAGTTCAGGTGACAAAGCCTGAGCTTCTGGTGGACAGGGGCTGCTCTGTCATCAGCTGTTCCTTCCAAATCTGAGAGTTTGCCCAGCATCTGGTGCCATTCCCTTCTGCCTCATGGATTCTCATTCCTGGTCACAGCTGATTAGGGAGCTGGATCTAAAACTGGAGCCTGGTGCTCAAGGTATCACATTGTGTCATTTTTACTGTGCCCTCTAATTTCACCTCCCAACCGTAGTATTCCTGTGAAGAAACCTCTAGCATCTTAAAGCTCCTTCTTCTTTTAAAAGGATTCCTACTCTTAGACATGCAGAGGATACTTAATACTGTGTGACTTAAGTTTTAGGCAGAAGTAGTGCTCTGCTTAAACCTTGGAATTTTCAAATTCACTCTCCTTTTGCAATAACTGGCGAAGGGCATTGCTGTCAGGAGCACCTGCAAATGGAAAGTGATACATATTCCTGCCACTGAACACTCAAAACAAACATAAGTGTTTGGTCCCCCAGGTTCCCAAGCTTTCTACCTTAATTTGGGGAGAGGGGCTCCTGTTTCACTATAATCCACAACTATGTATACAGAATGCAAAATCTCAAACTTCATGTTTCAGAAAATCTGTCTGGGACTGTAGTAGTGAGCCTTTCTTTTTTTTTTAGTTCCTTTTTCTTTGACAATGAGGTGCTATAGCACATGCTTCGTAAGTCACACACCAAATTTTTACAGATGACATTGTGGGTATGGTTCTCTTGCCATATTTTGACATTTGGGGTGATTTAATTGCACTTGATGAGGCTCTCAGCCCAGTCAGGCCAGGGCAGCAGTGTTAGCCCCCTACTGTGCTCAGCAGTACCTTCTGGAGGGTTGTAGAGAATCAGATGTTCGCTGTCCTGTTACCATGTTTACATGATTCATGATCTCTTAACTACATCTAGTGCTATCTGCAAGTCCTGTAGGTATTTGGAAAAGATAATCTTTTATGTGTCCATGTTATAAACAAATCTTTGTAACTTTGGAATCATCTCTATGTTGACAGTGTTGCCTTACCTGGCTTTCTGATTTGTTTCTGGTGTGTTCCCAGGAATGTCTATCATGTGCTGCCGAATCCCAGTGAGCGTTCCTATCGTGGTTTGATAGCACCCTACGCTGGCATGGCCAGCACTTAACCGGGGATGGATTTCTGGCTTGTTAAAGGATAAGAGGTGCAGTAGTGTCAGATGTTATAAAGCTTGTGATGAGTGTGGAGAGAAAAGGCAGGCTTCCAAAAACAATCGAAGAGAGGCTAGGGCTGGCTGCCCTCCTGGGGGAACATAGTCTGTACCTCTGTTTACATGCCTGTTGGCCACATGCCTTATTCCACTTGAACTTCCAGACTCAGATGTAGGTGAAAGAGGACTTTATTAAAAATCTAGGGAGAGCTTCTCTGGGGTTATATTAAGATAGGGAGATGGCATGGGTTCTCTGTTACTTAGGAATCAAATACTGTGTTTAAATGTCCCTGGTGTCTATAAAGAATAGTTTTCATGTTAATTGCATGTATCTTGCAGGACAGATATAAAATACAGCTAGTGAGCTGGTGTGAGACGTTTAACAGGCAGACATAAGGGCGCAGACCAGGGATGTTTAAATGAGACAAGCTGCTTCCTGTCCCAGCTCCTTACCTCTGCATCTAGCACAGACTAGAGCTCTCCCAGGCTTCTGGGCTGGGTGGTGTCCTCTGCACAGCACTGTTGTTTCCCAGAGCAGTGCTAGACGGACTAGAACATGCTGTATGTTTTTTAATTCTGCTCAGGCCAAATACTTGGCAACCAACTCAGTTGGGCTGAGGAACCCTGGCTTTAGGTGGGTCTGTTTATAAATTCTTAGGTCTTAAAAAAGCTCAGAGGCCAGAACGGAATTCTTCCAGCAGGCAGCCCGTTGTTTGGATTCAGATGCACTTCTTTGAAATATCGTTGGCAGAGGGAACAACTGAAGTTTTTCCCTTAAGATTTTGAATTTGAAGATTGGATTTTTAACAGTTCAGGGTCTTAAATGTCATTTTCCCCCTGAAAGTCAGCTCCAGTGATGACTTTGAAATGCTATTTATGGAAGATTGAATGCTGTAGCAAATGATAGACTACCATGAAATAGCAGATCCAATAAATATGCCTCCTGAAATGACAAAAACTTTATTACTGGAACATCTTTTCTTCTTAGGGCATATAATTAATTATGAACCAAGCATAAATAATATATTTTATAGAAGTTTTGTCATTTATCTGAGTTCTGTGTTTTATAAACACAATTATTCACTAGTAGTCTTTCAATTCTGCCTTTATTACGTGATGATCTAATAATTCAAAATGAGAAATTATTACACTAAGAACTTGGCAGAGATACAGCCAAGTTTTATATTGAGTTTTAGGTTGTCATTTGTGATAAAAATATATGAACTATGTATGACACATCAGTGTGTTAGTTCACTTTCATATAATATTTTTGTTTTACTTTAAAAACCACACACTGATCGTATAAAGAATTTGTGAAATTTACATAAGTATAGAGAATTAGTAAGACAATAATTTCTGGGAATTGGGTATCCTTCCTTCAACCTATTCTGTTCTCTCCCAGGCCCCTCAGAGGTAACATTATCCTGAATTTTTCTCTTTATTTCCTTTATGGTTTTACTACAAAATTTATCCATAAACAATAAATTTGTGTACATTGAATCATAAGATGTGTATTTCTTGGCGACTTGCTTTTTTCACTCAACATTGTGTTCCTGAGATTTCTCTCTCTTGTTGCTGGTAGCTGTGTTCCGTTCACATCTGCAGGTGTGTGATGCTCTGTGAGCACCGTCTAAGCTGTGTGATGGCTCTTCCACTACTTACCTAGCATACAATGGAAGGAAATTTGGGTTTCCATTTTTTTCTATATTAAACAGTGCTTTTGCGAGCATTCTTTATGGGTCTGATGCATTTCCTGATCTTTAAGAGATTTGTTATTATCAGCTTAATTGTATTGTGATCATAGAGTGTGGTCCTTAACATACAAATCCTTTAAAATTTATTTAGACTTATTTTATGGCCCAGCATGTATTTAACATTTATAAAAGCTTTATGTATTTTCTTCATTTGTGGGTGCAAATTACTGCATGTTATATTCTATCAATTGTCACAGTGTTATTTAGGGACTCTGGGGTGTCCCCAACAACTTTCCAGAGGTTCATGTGGTCAAAACTGTTCTTGCCTCCTCAAGCCTCGTTCTCTTAGGAGGGTGCAGTGGAGTTTTCCAGAGGCTCTATGACCCATGACATTGCAACACAATGAATGTTGAAGTCGATAGGAGGCCACAGCAGTCACCTAATAAGGGAGATGTTTAAGAGATTTGCCAGAAGGAAAAAACAATCACTAATTTCTTTATCACTAATTTCTTTTTGATGTTAGAAAACAGACTTACTTTTCATACAAGGTATGTTATTTATGATAACATGTAATGGGTTTATTGTGATTTGAAAACTATCACTAAATATTTTTAAGATTCTGTTTTAATTTATTAAATAGTACATGTCAACAAAAATAACCCATATAGCCAAAAGCTTTCTAGGATTCTCAATGATTTTGCAGAATGTGAAGGAGGCCCTGAGAAGCGCTGGTTTATGGGATCAAACTTCCTTCTGCGTGATTCAGATCATTGATGTTATGGTCAGTGTTTCCTTTGGTCTTTTAAATTTATCAATTACTAAAAGAAGTATGTTAGAATTTTCTCCCATTAATGTGGATTTGTTTGTTTCTCCTTGATGTTCTGTCAATCTTTATATATTTTCAAGCTATGCTATTGAGAATAAACAACTTTAGAAATATAATGTCTTCTTAATGATATGAATCCTTTACTATATAGCAGTGGTTTTTGTCTTAAAGTATATTATGTCTAAAATTGTTATAGCTGCATTGGCTTTTGGGGTGTTAGTGTTTGCTTGATGCTTTCTTTGTCTTTCTAAATTTTCGGTTCTTATAACTCAGATATGACAGTTGTAAACGAATTTAAAAGTTATTGAATATGTCAGAAAATACAGTCACCTTCTCATAAAGTGTCTATTATTATCATGTATTTTATTTCCATCTTTTCTTGTTTTTATACATGTCTGTCTATACACACACACACACACACACACACACACACATACACCTGCAGTATTCAGTGTCAGTTCTGCATTTCTTATTGACCTCAGCCCTCCTATCTGTGACCACTTTTTAGCCTGAGGAATATTCCTTAGAATTTTCTGAAGTCCATGGTGGTGGGATACCCCTTTAGTTTTGTATGTTTAAATATCTTTATTTACCTTGATTTTTGAAAGATATTTTAAGCTATATTTATGCATACATCTGCATTTCTGGATTAACAGTCATTTTTTCCTCAGCATGTTGTAAATAATGTTCTGACTTCCAGTCCCTGGTTTCAGGAGGTTGCCAGTCAGGTCATCACTCCTTTGTAATATAACCTATGTTTTCCTTCTGATGGCCTTTAAGATTTTTCTTTGGTCATCTGCTTTTCATTTTGGTAGTTGAAACGTTGATTTCTTCTTATTTATCCTGCATTGGATATGTTGGGAGCCTCAAACCTGTGGATTGCACTGCTTACCAATTTGGAGTGTTTGTAACCATTATATGTTTAAAAATAGCCTCTGCTTCATTTTTTCCTTTTTTTCGTCGGCATCTCTTATTGAAGTGAGGTAAGCTTCTCACTCCATTTCTATCAACCCTGCTTTCATACTCCTTTTGTCTCTTTATAGTGTGTCCTGATAATTTCACCAGGTTTGATTCTACTTCACCAAGTCTTTTGTCATTTTGATTCGTTATGTTCATAAACCTGTACGTGGAGTCTTACATTTTTCTTAAAAAATTTTACTGAGGTATGATTGCCATGTACAAATAGTGTATATTTAATGTATACAACTTGATACGTTTGGAGATAAGTATATACCCATGAAATCATCACCACCATCAAGGCCACAGACATATCAGCCATCACCTCCCCGGCTCTTTGTTATAATTGCGTGTGTGTGTGTGCGCGCGCATGTGTGTGTGCACATGCTCGAGAGAGAACACTTAATATAAGATCTACCGTCTTTGCCATTTTTAAGTGTGTAATACAGTATTCTGTTATATTTTTTATTTCTAGAAGTTTACTCTGATTTTTACTCAAATCTTAGTCTTTAATATTCTTTTCCTTCTTTCACATATTTACAGATTCTTTATACATTGCAGAGCAAGAAAATGTAAAATACCTAAGAGTACACCCATTGAGCCACCAGCCTCCCTCCTGATTGGGGGAAGCTCACAGGAACAGGAGTCTGTGTATATGTGCCCGCCCCCCTTCTCGCCCATTGTGCCATGAGATACGCTCAGGGATCAAGGATGGAGAGTTGTAAGACACCAGAAGGAAGAATAGGGATCTAGAGCTGTGAAATGTTTAAGCTGCAAGATTGGAGTAATACTCCTCTTCCCCTAACGTGATAAATGGAGCTCAAACTTTGGGTTATAACATTATGACATAAAACTCTGGCCCCCTTATCTGTTATCCTACCTCAGCATTTATGGTCAGGGGAGCACCAGCACCTCCCTTAGCATGGTCTGGATTCTGATGTCCAAGGACATGTGGTTGCAGCTCAGAAGCAGACTCTTGGCTTGGTTCGTGGCCTCATTACTCTACCAGGACTGATTATGAAAAGCACTCAGCAGTGGAAGGGTTCCATGGGGCTTCACAGTAAGCCAACTTTCAGGGAGTCAGTCCTGGATGGAGTAATTCTTTCAACTCAGCCATTTGAACATGCTAACTGTGTATTATTCTTCCTAAGGTAAATATTTCCCCCTCATTGACATCTTCAAAATTGGGATACAGCTTACAATTGTAATTGTTAGTGTTGTTTTTTCTCTTTATGTTATAAAATAATGGTGCATTTTAAATTGATGGCTTTTTATACTGGATAATATACAGATGTTTATATTCTTTTGCAGGTAATTCTTATTTATGAAGGCTTTGTGAGTCTTATTTGGCATCTTCATTATTTTTTCTGCAGGCTGTCTCATAGCGCTTTGTTTCCTTGTGTACTTTTTGATGATTAACTCTGAGCTCATATATCTTGGACCTTTTTCTGTGTGAATACTTGGCTGCCTGGTCAGCATAGTCTGCATTTGCTTCATTTGCTTTGGGGACAGTATAAAACTTGAAGTTTTTTTTGGAGGCTACAGTGGTATGAATTTAAACTATAAAACCTTATGCTGGCCAGTTTGTGATTATAAATTATCAAGGGAGGTTTTTTTCCAGCCTTGTCCAATGCCAAAGTTGAGGTCAGTTAAATTTCTCATGGTGTTACAGTAAAACATAACCCTTTAGAATGCCAGCTTTATGCAGGGGGAGAGTCTCTTGCTAACTCCCCGTCTTGGTGGTCATTGGACTTTTTCTTTTATTCTCTAGTGTTTGCAAGGCCAAGGACTAGAAAGCTCTCTACTGCAACCTGTGTAGCAAATACTTTCACAGTCCTCTTACCTCTTTGGTATCCTAATTTCACCTGGTTTCTGGAAAGACTTTTTAAATTTTTTAAAATTTGGGCGGAAAGGTACAGGGAATAAGTAGCATAAATGGTAGGTAGAAAATAGGAAGAGGTTAAGAATAGTATAGGAAATGTAAAAGCCAAAGAACTTATATGTGTGACCCATGGACATGAACTAAGGTGGCGGGGGGGTGGGGTGGGGTGGGGAGATGCGGATGGGAGGGGGTATGCAGGGTCGAGGGGAATAAAGGGGGGGAAATGGGACAACTTTAATAGCATAATCAACAAAATATATTTAAAATTTTAAAAATGTTAAATTTTGATTTTTAAAAAGATAGTATTTATTTGTTTTTAGAGAAAAGAAGGGAGGGAGAAAGAGAAGGAGAGAAACATCAATGTGTGATTGTCTCTTGAGCACCCACTACTGGAGACCTGACCTGCAACCAAGGCATGTGCCCTGACTGGGAATTGAACTGACGACCCTTTGGTTCACAGTCCAGTGCTCAATTCACTGAGACACATTAGCCAGGACAAAAGATTTTTTTAAAAACAATCCTCACCAAGGATATGCTTATTGATTTTAGAGAGAGGGGGGAACATTGATGTGAGAAAGGGACATCAATCTGTTGCCTCCTGTACATGCCCCAACCAGGGATTGAACCTACAACCCAGGTGCTTCCCTGACCTGGGATTGAACCCACAGTCTTTCTGTGTATGGAACGACTCTCCCACCAACTTCACTACCCAGCCAGGGCTGGAAGTTTTTTATCTGTCCATCAGTATATTTGCACATTGGATCTTAAACATGTTTTATCTAGCAATTTTATTTTTCCATGGGGGGATCTAGCTGTCACACTACAGAACAAGAAATCTACCTGTATCTGTTCTAAACTACAGGCATGGTGTGGACTGAGCCTGTGCCGCTTCACTGGACAGCTTAGTGGCTTTGGAACCACCACAGCACGTCTTAAGGAACAGTTTCATCTTGCAGCCCCACTTACACTCTACAAAATGAATCTGTACCACATGCTCTGGTTGGTCACAGGAATTTCAGGGCC
This sequence comes from Glossophaga mutica, assembly GCA_039655065.1. Taxonomy (NCBI): domain Eukaryota; kingdom Metazoa; phylum Chordata; class Mammalia; order Chiroptera; family Phyllostomidae; genus Glossophaga; species Glossophaga mutica. The sequence continues at coordinate 38,327,380 of CM077304.1, read as the reverse complement.
ACATCTGTCCTGTTGTCACTTAACACATTCCTCGCTTCTGTACACACCTTTTTGCAGCTTGTTCAGTGACCATGGTGATGTGAAGATGTCTAGGCCACGCAGAGGAAACATCTCTTTGTCAGCGAAACTTAAATTTTGGAGCAAGGTAACTTGTCCAGGTCACCTTCCCCACCCCACACCACCCACAAAAAACATTATTTAAAAAATTAATTTCAGGTTACATACATATTTTTTAAGATAAGAATGACAGCTTGATAATAAAATATACGACATCAAGGTATAATTCTGTGGGAAAAGTAGGATAAACATGAGTACAAAAAGAAAAATGAAATGCAAAATTTCCAACTATTGAAAAAGAGGTCAGTGTGGGTACTTTTTAAACAGCTTTATTGAGATATACTGCAGTTCATATATCCTACAGTTCCACTTTTAATTTTAAAGTTGCCTTTCTTTAAGCACTTAGGGTGTCTGTGTTCGGGAAAAGTCCTGGCGGAGTGTATACATGAGTGTATTTCTGAGTGACAGGGTAGCTTTCTTTCCTCAGAGCAGCAGATTGTAGCCATTCTGAAATGTAAAAACACTTGTAATCTTATCCCAATAGCACATACTTATCATGTGCAATCAAATACAAATGAATAATAAAAATCATTGAAGATATTCTATACAAGACCGATTGTTTTCTAAGCAATAGGGTTTATATTGACACTGGCGATGCTTAATTGAAATACTGTGTAACATTTATAAACACATACAAACATTTATTTAATGTTTATAATGCATAAGATACTGTTCTGAGAAATTTAATACTGTGCTACCTCATTTGATCCATACAACAACTACATTAGTAGGTCCTATTCTATTGTTTCCATTTTCCGGATGAGGAAACTGAGGCACCTATTCAAGGTTACACAGCTAATCAGTGAAGTAACCATGGTTTGAAGTTTAGACCAGCTTAAGAACCATTATGCTAAGCTGCTTCTCTTAAAGTAGTAGGAAATTAAATTGTGGCTTTTATTTTTCTTTCGTTTTTTTTAATTGAATTTATTGGGGTGACACTGGTCACCAAAATTATACAGGTTTCAGGTGTACAATCATCATCATAGAATTGCACACCTTAATTCTGTCACCACCCCAAGTCAAGCCCCCTTCCATCACCACACGTACCTCTATACCCCCCTCCACCTCCCCCATCACCTCCCCTCCCTGGCAACCACGGCCCATGTCTATGAATGTTTTCTGTTTCTTCTCTTTTGTGGCTTTTAAATGTGAAATTATCATTTTTTTCTGAGTTTGTCTGTCATACACCCTGTAAATGAAAGTTACTGTAAAGATAAATGAAAATCCAGCTTTTCTTCCAAATTCCAGACCACCTCTCACTATCATGAAGCTTAGCCTTGGTTTTTACTCATATTATTTTTTCCCTTAATTTCGCTGACTCTGCTCATCTGTGGGGTAGTTCTCTTCATGACTGCTAGGTTTATTAAGGCATGTATTAATTAGGATGGAAAGAGCCAGTTCATAAGGAACATAGTTTTTATAACAGATGAAATCACTTCTCTCCTTATGCTGAAAGTCAGTCTTGTTTTTTTATATTATTTTTTTCTGATTTTAGTTATTTCTCTCCTGTGTGCTCATTTTCATTTCTTCTAGATTTATGGGTTTTATTTTAATAACATTAGATGATATCATTAGAAATGAAGTAGCAAATTAATACGAAATGTAAGTTTTATAATTTTTATAACATAAGAAGATATAATTTTCTCACTATTAGACTTTAAAAATATTTAGGGTTTTTAAATACTGAAATGGTATTCAGAAGGTACAACAGGGCATTCAGTGAAAAATGATTCTCCCGTTTCTCCTCTTCTACCTGTTTCTCTTGATAGAAGTGACCCCTGTTACCACGTTACTGGGTTGTGGGAGAAAGATTTGTATCTTCTTGAAAACAGTCTGTCATCCTCACTTTCTCAGACATAGTTGCTTTTAAATGCCTGCCCCTGCTTGTTTTGTTTCAGCATTTAATGGTAATAGACTACTGCCCTTTATGTTGTTGCCCTTTGTGTTCAATAACATGCCGTCAGATATTGTATTGCTGGTCCTCTGTATCAAGTGTGTTTTCTTCCAGGTGTGGTTTTCTTTGCATTTATACTGAACTGGGTTTGCTAAATTCCTTTCATCTTAAATGTAAGCCTTTTACAGAATTTTAGAGTATTTTGGTTAGTATTTCTTCAAGGATTTATTTTTTCACTTTAATTCTCTCTTCCTTTGGGGTTTCAATGATCATTTCTTTTAACTTATCTTCAAGTTTGCCAACTCTGAACGGTACGCTGTTAAGTCTGTCCAGTGAACTTTCATTTCAGGAATATTTTTTAGTTGTAGAGTTTTCATGTAGCACTACTTCAGATGACTTCTGTTTTATGCTGAGATTTCTTGTTTGTTTATTCATTATGAGCATGATTTTCTAACATAGTTATAATAATTGCTTTAAAATTCTGTCTCCTAATGACACCTAGGTGTTCATGTTGCCTTTTGTCTTAAGTGTGAATCACATGTCCTGTTCGTATGTCTAATGAGTTTGGATTGTATCTTAGACATTGTTAATGATATGTTATAGAGAGTCTGGATACTTTTGTGTTTTTCTGAAGAGTGCTGATTTTTTAAATTTTAGTTAATTGAGCTGAATTCAAACTTCCGCAGTGTCTGTTCTGTAATAGGATGGCAGCTGAAATCCGTGGTCAGATATTAATAGCCTTAATAGGGCTGTTTGGAGCTCCGCTTTGCAGATGGATGCCGTAAGTCAGCCACAGATTTGGGGAGAGTTTAAATACACAATTTGAGACATTCTTCTGTGGGTCTTATTTTTATTGGATCCTTTCTCACTTTACAGCCACCATGGTCACCTGGATTCTGTCATTCAGATATTCAGCTGAGTAGGACTAGGAGTTTCTATGAGTTTTAGCTGCCCTCCAAAGTGGAGCTGACTTTGTCCTCCCCTCAAATGAAGAGACAAATAATGGGGGGAAACGTAGAATGTGAAAACCAGTGCTGTTACCTTCTTCAGAATGTTGATTTCCCTCTGGTGTCTGCCTGCTTTTGATTTCTCTCTAGTTCCTTCAGTAGTTATTTTTGATATAGTTATACAAGTGTTTTTTTTTTTTTGTTTGTTTGTTTTTGTGGGAGGGTTGGTTCTATACAACATATTCCACCATTATTAGAAACAGAACCTTCCTGTACTTGATCTGACATTTTAACTTATAGTATGCATAATAACTAGGAAAACAGTGTTTATTCTGAGTGGTTTGATTTATTGCAAGGGGTCTGTATTGTATTATAGAGTGTTTCTTTTTGGTAAGTGCCTGTCGTTGCTTTATCATAAATCACTTGCAAGTTCAACATACAAGTTGCCTAACTGAAAGGTAATTATTGGGCCATTAGTTTATAATGAAGTGCATAGCTTTCTGTTTGTGGAAGGAATTATAAATCCCAGTATGACAAAATAAGAATCCCATAAAAATTACTGACTGATTATGCTGCTATCAAGTTGGAAGTAACTATTGAAGGATATTACTATTTCATATCTACTATGAAACATTTAAAGTAAAGAATATAATTACTAACTCTCTTCAAACTTTTAGAAATTATAAATTTACTTAATTTTTATTCAGGAACACAGGAGTGTTAAACGTATACATAAATAAAGCTGTCCCTCTTAGTAAGTATGGAGAAAAGACGCATCGTCGATGGAATGCCCATTGGTAAACAAACAATTAGAAGGGTCGCAACCACCTCACCATTCTAACGGAGTTCCACTGGCCCTATTGGTTTCAGACCTGGTGCATTTCAAGCCATTCTCTGAAAATTCTTCAGGCCAAGGATGTGAAACTTTCCCACCTCTAGGACAGTACTCTTAAAACATTGTGATCAGCATACCCTCTACATTACTCTTAGAAAACCATGGATCCTTCTACATTTAGGTTGGCAGCTAAGTAGTTACAAGGACCAGAATCTCCCATATGCAGAGTGGGTCAAAAGTAGATTTATAGCTGTGAGTACTCAAAACACAAGGATTATTCTTGTGCCATTACTTATTAATTATTGTATTATTTTCCATATGAACAACCATAAACTTAGTTTTGTCCTACCCTGTAGTATATATGTTGACAGTTTAAAACAAAATTATTAATCTCTGTTTTACATATGTCCAATGGAATATAAATACTAAAAGTGATTTCTCTACCATCGTACATTTTTAAAATATATCTTTAAGCTTTTCTCTTATCACTTGGAGTTGTACATGATTTTTTTCCTACTTTGAATTTCTGTTTTCTCCCATTCAGCTTATAGAACCTTATTCGATTTTAGTAGTTTTATTATTCACCATCATTTCTTTGCAATAAAACTGCAAATAATTAATGTGATCTTTAAATTTCCCATTTCCTTAGGCTCTACATATTAAAATTTCTTCTAGAGTAGTTACAAGTATAATTATTATTGTGTAATTTAGCAAAATGCTATTATATTTTAATAATGTATTGAAGCAGCACAGACTCTGGAGCCTGAATGCCAGGTTCAATTCCTAGCTCTAACTCTTGTTGCTCTGTGGCTTCATTTGCTTTATAGGTAAAATTGAGGTTGAGAACAATATTAATCTAATATGAATGTTGTGAGGGTTAAGTGAGTTGGACTAGGTAAATGTTTAGAATAGTTTCTAACCTATAATAAATACCATATGCTAAATGCTTTATTATTCCATTCACAAATATTATAAATGAAAAGTAAAATGTTATTGGCCATGCATCTTGTAATGAGATGGAGGGATCATTTTAATTTTTTAACAATTAGTTCACATACGAAGTGATAAATATTATTTATTGTTGAAACGAGTCTGTTTTCAGCACCATGGCCATCCTGATTTTTCACTTATATGCTATGAATGAGAAAACTTTTTATATAGTTGAACAGATGGAAATACAAATAGTCTCATTATGACAAAGTTTTTCAATTCTTTGTTATTATATCAAAGTTTCTCAATTCTTTGAACTCGTTTTTGGGTATGTGCCAAAAAAATCACTTATTGACCTTTCATCAAATATTGTGTCATTTTAAATGAACTTTCACTGAATGACTCCATTGGACCTGCTTCAATTTGATTGAAAGCATTCTATTGGAAACCCCTCCCTTGCAAAATGTTTTTTCTCCAGTTTTTATAATTTTTTTGTGACACTGATACCAACATTTTCAATTATATTTTTGTTGGGAGCCCTGTGAGGATTTAACATTCAGACAGCACACTATTGTAAAAAAGGGATGGGGAGAAATGTCATTTCTTTTACAAAGAGAGAGGCAGGTCTAATGTGAAAGGGAGGGCAGAAACAGAACTAGAAGTGGCATCTGGATGCGCTCCTGAAATGAGTTCGTCCATCCTGGGGAGTCTTTGTGTGCCCTGGTGCCCAGGCCCCTTTCCCTTCTCCACCATCCTTTCTCCCTCGTCGGTGTGTGAGCTGGGGAGAAAGCAGGGCAGTTCTGTGGTTCTTAATCTGTGCTCCACAGGTCTATGGGAGGCCCCAGGACCTTTTAAGGGATCTCTGAGGTCAAAGCCATGCTCATAATAATCCAAAGACACTCTTTGCCTTTTTTACTGTTTGTTGTTTGCGCTGACTGTGCATTTGGCGCACAGATCAAATGGCCCATCACCACGAATCACGGTGATGGCACCACATGTGACTAGTAGTCACTGCATATCCTGCCACACACTTGTGATTTTTAAAAAATCCCACTTTCACTGAAGAATGTCCCTCATGAATTAGTAAGACTTAGTTTTGTATTAAACCTCAACAGCTGAGTACGTGCTATGTGATGAAGTTGGCAGTGTGCACCGAGCACTTCTACTGCACAACAAAGAACGCTGTCTTGAGAAGCGTATGATTGAGTGGCAAGTCTTACTGGCCTCTTAAAAAAAAAAAATGAAACATTGTTTTTGGTAGAAAGATTTACTGGAAAAGATGTATTTAGACTTGGACTTTTACTAGCTGTTTTCTCCAGAGTGAGCAATGAGCTGGTACTTTAGGGGAACCAACTCACAGCATTTATTACTTGTGCTGAAATTCAAATTTGCCAGCGATAATCAGCATTTTAGAAAACTTCTAATTGCCATTGTGAGCTTGACAATTTCCCAATACCAAAAGACTTCTGATGAGATCAGTGATATATTAGCAAATATAATTTTCAAAATATTGTGTGATGAAATGTGTGGACATTTTTATAATTTATATAATTTAGTGACTGAAGGCCTTCAGCTGATTGGATGAGGCCCACACACCTTATGGAGAGCAATCTGTTTTACTTAACATGTACAGATTTAAATATTAATCATATCTAAAAATGCTTTCACAGAAACACAGTGGAGTTTGACCAAATAACTGGAAATTGTGGTCCAGCCAAGTTCACATAAAAAATTAACCATCAAAATGGGTAAAAGACTTATCCAAAGTTTGAGTTAGATCTGTGGATTCTACACTGCAACTGAGCTTTAGGAAACGACCACTTGTTGAGTGATGTTATCACTCAACAGTTCTGTGGATACCAACAGAAGGATATCCACAGTTCTCTGGAAAAGCTATCAGAATACTACCCTGTGTACACCCGTACCACCCCGGACGTGCCCGATCTTGTCTGATCAGTCTAAAATACTCCCCCATTCTCCAACTACGTCTGAGCAAGGGCAGATTTTCTTCTTACACTTCCACCAAATCAACACATAATGACAGATTAAATGTAGAAGGAAATGTGGGAATATAGTTTCTATTCTCTTTTATCAAGGCAGATATTTAAAGAAATTGGCAAAAATGTTTTTAAAATTTTTCATTTTTTAACTTTGGAAAATATAGAACTTAAAATAAATTATGTTAATAGGCAGTGGGCTTGTTTTTATTCCTAGTGAATTAACAAATACAGTTTTTTTTTAGTTGAACAATCATAAAACTTCTTTGTTTTCTTCAGTTAATTTTTAAAGGGGTCCTTACACAAGGAAAATTGTTTGATGGTTGCTACTTTTAATGAAAAAAGGAGGTGATAGGTTGGGGGAAAATAATTATTAAGACAGCACACATGTGTCTTTACGTAAAAGCGGCGTGCACACCCCACAACAGTGTTGGCGGTGGTCCCACCTGACATAAGATGGGTGGCTGAGAGGCTGGGTAATGGGGGGGATTCTCTCCCACGGATTTGACCCAGGGGAAGTCCCTGCTCTGTTGCGCACTAGTGGCTTTCCGGACATGAGCCAGCTACATAGAAACACGTGGGAACAACACGTGGCCCTTGCCGTTTACAGCCTGCGTTAAACCAGGGACACTAAGATCCTAGTCAGTGCCCTTCACTTTCTGTGTTAGAACAGAGGGTCATGAGACAGTATTGATGTGTGAGACGGGAAGAAAACAGTGCTCATCACGTTCTGAACTCACGGAAACCTGTCTTATTTTAACGATCCTTACGTCCTCCCTTTCCCATCATCAGAAAAAGACTAGTTTCTTTTTTTTTTTTTTAAGATTTTATTTATTTATTTATCTTTAGAGGGGAAGGGTAGGAGAGAGGGAGAGGGAGAGAAACATCAATGTACGGTTGCCTCTCATGCGTCCCCTGCTGGGAACTGGCCTGCAACCCAGGCATGTGCCCTGACTGGGAATCGAACCTTGATCCTCTGGTTCGCAGGCCCGCGCTCAATCCACTGAGCTACACCAGCCAGGGCAGAAAAAGACTAGTTTCTGTGTAAACACTTTCCCCTCTTATCCTGTTAAAAGTTTAACTTTTATATTTTCTTCTTTAAAAATGGTCTGTGAAGGATTCAGGTAGGTTTTGCGAAGGGCATTGGAAGTCCAGGTCGGCGGCCCACACTGGACATCCGCGCCATTTGGTTTCTCAGTCACATGTTCCTGAGACATCGCTGAAATAGGAGCAGGTCCCGGTGGCTGTGGAGGAGGAGCCGCCCGCAGGCTGGTTGGCATGCAGGGGAAGCAGGGCAGCCAGACGCCTTACAAGGGACCCGCTGTGTCCTAACAGGCCTAACGATGTTCCGTGGCCCCCAGCAAGGTGGTGCGGCTGCGTTTGCAGCAGCTCAGGCTGGAAGCTACTTGGCGGCGTGGCAGCTGCTTGATTAAAGAATGCTGTTCAGTGGCAATGAAGGAAACAAATGAGAAAGCAGAAACAGACTCTAACTGTTGTTTGTTTGAGCAGAGCTAGAGAGACACATTACACTAGTGAGTGTGACAAGGTGTCACAGTATCGGAACAGCCTGCCTCTGGCTGGTGACATCCCTCTGTGGACTCGTAGCGGTGGTTCAACGAGACCTCCTGCTATAGTCGGTCTCTTCTCTGCAAGGACGGGAAACTCACGTCCTGCAGTCAGAGGGCACTCCAGGCTTCCAGCGAGCCTTGTCTCCACTCACTCCTTAGATGCCTGCAGCAGCCTCTGCAAGCCTGCCTCCCAGGATGCTGTCCAGCGAAGAGTAAGACGTAAGTTAGTTCAAAACATTTTTTAAAATGTGTGACTATAAAGGAATTATAAAAATTTTAAACATATTTTGGAAGGCAGATGTGTATCTGGCTAAGTATTTTCCAGTCGGGACTGGCTCTATTACCATCTGTCATTTCCTTCAGAGGAAAGAAGGGCAGAGAAAGAACTTCCAGATATGACCCATGGACATGAGCTAAGGTGGGAGAATGAGGGTGGGGGGCGGGTACTGGGCAGAGGGGAGTAAAGGGGAGGAAAATGGGACAACCGTAATAGAATAATCAATAAAATATATTAAAAAATAAAGAATGGCCAGGCTCAGAGAAGTGGGATTTTCTCTGATTTCTTTTCCAGTCTTAACTCTTTATTTTGAAAACCTGTGACATTTCATTCACAAGTTCTTCTTTGAAAGCACTTGTATTTTGAAAAGAGGGGCATTAAAATGTTTTGTTCTGTTCCTCCTTTTCTGTATCTCATGTGGAAATATTTTCTCCTTCCGTTTTTTCCTTTTTACTCTCTTGCCTGTGCTATTTTATTTTCTAACATGCCAGGCATTACACTAAAGCTCTTTTATATGGATTCTAGATTTATGTCTGGGCTGTGTTTTATGTGCTTCTAGCATGGAAAATACCTCATCTTTAACATATTTTGCACAAATACAAGTTTATTGGACCTGGCACGTCTGGGTATACTGGAGCTCTGGAAATGTGCAATGTGTTTCTGCCCTGAAATGGAAATTATGGGTAAAATACCATTAAATTATTCCTCAACTTGTGTCCATGAGTCCCATTGCAACTGTATGCAACACTGGTTTGTGTTTGGATTTTTAGGGGGGCTTGGTGGTTAGGAACCACTTTGAAGTGATTTCCTATCAAATTATTTGTTCCTGTGACTTCAGTGTCTCTTACAACTGGATTTTTTCTGTGCCTTTCATATTCAGTTATTTAGTAAATAAATTGCTAAAGGTTTTGGTGGCTTTCTTCACTTTAATTTCTCACTTATTAGCTGTATTTAATAATTTACTCACTTTTTATGAACTCCTTAATGTGTATGCACTCTGCAAAGCAGAAGCCGTGTCCACTCAGAATAAATCAGGTCGCCTCATTACACAATCATGCAATCCTGTGCTTTTCCATTTCAGTTGCTGTCGCATTTTGTGATTATTTATTTGAGGAGCGTCTTCCTCGGGAGACTGAAAGCTGCAGGAGGTCAGGGCTTGTGTCTGTTTTCCTCTCTGATGTAACCACAGTGCTGGGCACACTGCCTAGCAGGTAAAAGGACCTGGGGCAATATTTGCTGGATGCAGACATCTTTGTGTCTCTTCAGAGTGCCCACGTATTAACAGGAGTTCCTTTCTTAATCTGTTGTGAATATGTAATCACCAGGAATTTAAGTGTGTGACTTGGTTCTGTGTACTGTGGACACAGGAACAGAAAACAGGGCTTGATCCCCAACCTCCAATAAGCGTGTAGTGCAGTAGAGGAGGAGAGAGGAACATACCTGAAAACTTTCAGTTTTTAAGTGCCACGGGAGGTGAACAATAGGGAAAGGGAGTCAGCAGTATAGACAGGTCCGTCAGTGCAGATGAGACCGGGGAGGATTTAGGGGACAGGAGCACTGCAGAGAGAACACTTCAGGGCCAGCTGAAGAACAGAGTCAGCATGAAGGTGGGATGGCCACATGGTGCAGAGACGAACCCAGGGATAAAATGAGACCTGCTAGAGTTTCCCTAGTTGCACTGTTGACTTCTGTCCATCACCTTTCTCTTAAAATCAGGGCTTAAGTGAAGAAGGGCTAGCGTCTCTTGGTGACTTGTGTTGGGTGACTTGTCTTGGTGACTTGGTGACTAATGAAGGGGATTTTCAAAAAGGAGAAACAGAAATGCGGGGAGTAATAGTGGCCCTCTGAACCCTGCCTGGTCTTGTAGAACAGGGGGCCTGGGGTTGGAGAGCAAAGGGGAAAGAGATGCTGTGTGTGTGTGTGTGGTGGGGGGCGGGGGAAGGTGGGAGATGGTGGGGCTGCGGAGATGGGGAGTGAAGATAGCACAAGGCAAGATTCTGAAAAAAATTGCACCGAGTAACTGAGAAAGCCCTTTTCTAGATGGAAATGTGGAGTATATGTCAGCCAAGCTATATCCATGACTCAGGCACTTCATGAGGACCAAGATGATGACTGCTGGGTCGGACACATCTCCAAGGAAGAGGCATTACCATACACAGGGGTTGGGTGGGCTGCAGGTGTAGCGGGTCCTGCAGTATGGTTTTCAAACCAGGCCAACCTCCAACACACTCCCAAGCCATCTCTTAGTATCCACAAAGTAAAGAGCAGCAAATCTGTGGGAAGTTGATCTTTTGACTAGCAATTACTTATTTGCCACCAGGTCTATTTGTCCCCATAGGACACAAGGCCTCCAGGCTGACCCACTTTTTTCTTTAGGGATTCAATGCTGTTGTCTTCTTCTGGTATCACCTTAACTCCCTTGTTTTGTCAAGGGATTATCATCAACAAAATGCTGCCCAAGAAAGAAGTCTCAGCACAGAAACTGAAGTCTATCGAAAATACCCACATGGAATGTCATCAACAGAATTAACAATAATCTCCAGGGAACTGAGGCTAGCCATACATTATGAAAAGAATTATTTTTATGGATGTCTGTTCCCAAGTGTTCTAAGATTCTTGGAGTTGGTGTTCCAGGTGAAAGCATCTGCTCCAAACTCTGTTCAAGAAATTCCAGAATCACTTCTTCACAACCCCACATTTCAAAGAGGAAGCCAAAATGTAGATAGAAATAATTACTCCAGTCTAAATCCTGATGCTAATGGTGCTACCTCATTAGCATTGTGGCTCATTCAAGAGCCAAGATATACTTTTCATTACTTGAGAGCAGAAATAAACTGAGTGTGCAATGATTTGGCAGAAAGAAAATGCAATTACTGTATGTTGCAATACACAGAGAATAGTGAAGAAGATTGTATTACTTTGGCTCTTGTCTAATGTTCCCGTCTGTTTGAACTCTTGCTGTTTGGGAGATGCACACCTCTCTCCCCTTGTAAAACTTCCTCTTCCTGTAGGGCCCAGGTCAGATTTTGCCATCTCCATGAAGATTTTCTGTGGACCCTACTACACCTTTCTCTGAATCCAGGTGTCATTGTTGTTTAGACATCGTATGTGTAATGTGATAAAATTCTGTACCTCCCTTTGAGCCAACATCCCTGGTAGATTGATTTACTTTCTGGGAGGCACAGGAAGAATTGTAGGAAGCATATCCTGGGCCTCAGTGGAACCGGTGAAGATGAGATAAGAGATAGCTTAAGAGATAACCTGTAAGGAGAACTGTAGCTTTCCTTTATATAGCATTTTATAGCTTATATGGTGCTTTTTTTTCCTGGCCCAAAGCAGACAAATCTTGGTGATTAGAAGCTTCAGTAGTGTGAGAAGTTGAACACATGATTCTTTGAGATCATCCTAAGGTTTTGTTTCGAGCAGGCTAGACCTAGCAACCAATGACTGCAGAAGAATTCCCCAGTCTTGACCAGGGGACCAGTTGTAGACTCTTGGGTTTGAAGACACCTTCATATTAGTAGTCTACTCCTCCCACAGCACTCTCTCCAGCATCGCACTGTCATCTGTGTTTGGCCTCTACACGGAACCCTGAGCAACCGTGTGCTTGCTACTTCCTGAAGCTGCCCATTCCTCGGGGATGAGGAGGACTTGTCTGACCCTTCTCTGCTGATAGTCCTGCAGATGTTTGCAGGCTGCATTTTCTCCTCCCAAATCACTTCTCTTCTAGGATAAAGACCTTCACATTCTTTACCTATTCTTCACGTACCACAGTTTTAAGTTTTCTTATTGTTCTGGTTGCTGCTTTTTAGATGGTCTGTAATTAATCAACATCTCTAAGAAAGTGAGATGCCCAAAGTTGAATTCTACTGCAAGAGGAATACAACTTGCACTTTTTCCTTATGGACTAGACTTCTGTTTGTTCATGCAGCTGTAGGGGAGGAAAAATAACTTTCCCTCTACAACTGTGAGTTCTTGGCTGAGACCCTTGTAATAAAAGATTAACAAGAGAAAAACAGATAGAAATTTATTAACATGTGTACCTCATACATTTGTGGGAGATACACAGGGAAAAATGAATAACTCAAAGCAGTTGCTTAGAACTCTGGCTTATGTAGCATCTTTAGCAAAGAACAATAAGTTTATAGAGAAATGATAGAAGAAAGGAAAATAGTTTTAGGCTTTGAAGATTGGCAACCTATGAAAAGGTAAATACATGGGAGGAAACTAATTAGTAAAGTCTGTTCCGTAGATCCTTCTGGCATCTTCTCCAGGCTGCTGGGGTCGACAGTTTCCTTCAGTGATTAATTTTTATCCTTCCTGGTAGAGAGGAGAGGAAGGACACCTTTGAAAATTTATTTCCTGTGTTTAGACAAAGGGGGAGATTAGTGAACTTTTCTTGCATTTACTTCTTCTCAGCTGTCTTCAGCTCAAGATAATCCTATGCCTAAGTGGCGTATTTTGAGGTGGCATATTCTGCTACCTTTCACAGCCTAGTGCGAGGTCTTGTGGCAGACAGATATTACTCCTAGACCATAGTAAATGCACTGTCAGCATCTGCTGCCTCCCTGAGACCTTCTTTTCCTGTTTAGTTTTATCTTTCTCCACTTCTGCTTTCTATCTATGAAGTTGTGGAGTCTTGAATTCAGATACTAAAAAATAACTGTCCAATAAAATTTCAGTGTATTAGATTTGGCCTCTTATTCTTACCTGTTTGAGATATATTTGGGTTTTGATTCTGTCACTCATTGTAGTAATTATTGCTGCACTTCTCTCCCAACTCCCAAAGTTGCACCATCTCTAAGAGCTGGGGTTGTAGAAGTTACAGGTAGGCTCTTTCCTTGTGAAATGACTTCATCTGCCCGTGCCCCTGAGATTCATTCCTTTTCATTCTGACTTTCCAGCATCAATTAATTTATTCATTTATTTGTTAGTCCTTCTAGATGCATGGTTTGAAACTGAGCCACTTTTGTTTCTGATAGCACAAAGTCAAACTTGGTGTAACTTTATGTTATAATAAAGCATATCAATATTTTCTCATCAAAATGGCATGGTGTTACATTATGAAAATCAAGAATGAATTTACAAAATAAAATTGGTTTTAACTGGGATAAGTAAACTCTATAAAATTATCATATTTAGCTGATATCAACATTACATATCAATTACATTAATAACTCAACCTAAGTAAAGTCATAAGTCTTGGAAAAAGTAATTGCAACTTCAAATTGAATGTTTCCCAAGAGTTATTAGTGGCACGAAATGTAAAAGGATTTCAAAGGGTTTGTAAAATTTATCAGTGGCTGAGCTATGAAAGTTTAAAGAGAGGCTCCACTGAAGGAAACCTTTGATTGACAGCCAGGAGCATAAAACAACAAGGGGGCTGAACTAGATGGCTTCTAGTCTTTTGTAGCAGAATAAGTTCCTATAATTTTTGCATCTCTCATTGCCTCATTGAGGTTTTGTTGGGGGAGAGAAAACAGCTTGGGATTGACCAAAATCTAATGCATGTTTGTGACACTTTAAGAAACCAACCAGGTTTTCCATAAAAATACTCGTAAATCCATAAAGAGAAAAGTTTACTATATTTTGCAGGCTAAATTAGATGCTGTTAACAATGAAATGCTATTAAAAAAAAAACACAACCTTTCTGACCAGGCTTTTGCAAAGGCCCTGGCCAATATCAACACTGGGAGCCACCTCTGCAATGCAGGGGCTGGAGGCCCTGGCCCAGCACTGGTGCGGCACCAGCAGGAGGCCCTGCCCCCTCCACCGCTGCTGCCCCAGCTGAGGAGAAGAAAGTGGAAGCAAAGAAGAATCTGAGGCGTCTGATCATGACACGGGCTTTGGTCTTTTTGACTAAACCTCTTTCATAACACATTCAGTAAAAAGCTAAACTCTGAAAAAAATTTGCTGGATAATGACAGACCTCAAGCTTTTTCCAGGCTTAATTATGAGAAAATTCTTCTGTAGGACTTTCTCGGTTGACACCTTAGACTAAAGCACTGTTTTTCTGAGCTCCTTACATGACTCTTTCATGCCTTCAAAAGGCAGTTTTCTTTACTTTGTTTTTTTCTCCCACATTTTTATCCTTGTGTATTCTAGAGGACTAGGCATTTGTTCAGTGTATTTGTTTACTTTTAATCAAAAAAGGGGCGACAATCCTTAGCTGCCTGGTGTGGTTTTTGTTGGTGTTGGTGTTGATTTCAATGAACCGATCTTTAAGCATTGGAGGAAAATACCTTTTAAATGAGTGTTTACAGTAAGGATGTGGGAGGCATGCCCAAAGATTGCCCCAGTGGTTCTTCCTTCTTGGTACTCATGCCCCTGGGTAATCCCTGCTCCTTGAGTGTAGGCCGGATTTAGTTAGTCCCTCATTTTTGTGGAACAGAGGTGATGGATGTCACTTCTGAGATTAGCTTACAAAAAAAAAAAAGCTGCAGCCTTCCTCTTGGGGATTCCTTCCTACGCTCTTGCTCACTTGCTGTGAGGGATGCCAGCTCTCTTACAGAGAGGCCCGGGTGGCAGGGAATGAGGGAGGCCTCCAGTGGAGGCCAGGGGAGGATGTGAAGCTCAAATCTAACAGCGCTCAAGGAACTAAGTTTGGCCAACAGCCACCTGAGTGAGCTTGGAAGCAACCCTCTCCCATCAAAACGTCCAGGTAGACTGAAGCCCAGGCCAACGCCCTGACTGCAACCTCATGAGAGAGCTGGAGCAACAGGTACCAGCTGTGCTGTGCCGATTTCTGGCCCACAGAAATGGCGAGATAATAAATATTTATTGTATACTACTAGGTGCTGTAGTAATGTTCTACACGCAAAGAGAAAATAAACACAAATTGTTCAGTGAACAGCACACTACTGTGCTGTCATCAGCTGGCCAAGTCTTAGAAGCCAAGAAAATGGTGCATAGGTAATTCTCAAATTAGAAAAATTATACTTCATTTTAGAAAAATAGATGCTGTTCCATGGAAGTAGAGATGGGAAAAGTTTGTTAATTCATCTACGGTTGTGTTTTGGTTCTTGGCATGTCTTTCTTTTTTGAAAAACTCAAATTAACTTGCTTTTCACCTTTTCTATTTTCTTGGAGCTAGATTACTCCTTTTTATGTCAAAGATCATTTAAAAGTCAGATGTGAAATTCAGAGAAAGTCATGAAATTATGACTAACCATGAAAAAAGGAATTGTGCGTGAGCAAACACTTCCAAGTTGACACTGGATATTCGGAGACCTTGTTCTGCATAGTTGTTACCAGACCTTCTGTATAATTCCATTAAAAGAGTTTCCTTAGTCACAGGCTAGTTTCTCCATTTCCTCTCACTTCTGTTTTAAACACAATAGGGCATTCCTAACTTGAACATCGTGTGGGGTCCATAATTAAAGATTCAACTTGTGCACATAAACCCAGCTGATCCCCTCCCAGTCTTGATAGCAGATTTATAACCCCACCTATCAAAAAGTCAAAATGCTGTTTCCCATTCATTCTAATAAAGCAGCAGGAGTTTCCGCAGGGACTGCTGACAAGACTAATTGTTCGCAGCTGGAGCGTGTAGGGTTGGTTCCAGTGATGAGATTTTTAACCTTCTCCTTCCCCATTTCCCTTTTGATTTTACCGATAGGAACTGGACTCTAAGGATGAGTATTCCATATGTACATTTTGAGGAGAGCAAAGATCTGTTTGTGCTCTGGGAAGACTATGAAATATTGATTTGGATTTGATGATATGCTGAAGGTCAATACCAGAGGTCTATGTTTCAGGCATGAGTGTAGGTGTGGAAATATGAGTGTTTGAGGGGAGGGCGGTTAAACAAGTGAGACTCTGGAGCAGCTGAAGAACAAGGTCTCTTCCTGGTGTTCCATGAAGTTCTCCTGTAACTTAGATACACAAGGACCACGAGGGCACAAAGAGGAGATGTTGCGGGACACATGCTAGATTTTTATAAAGGTGGCTACTTTAGACACCGTGTCCCTTAAACATCAGAGAGTAGCCCCATCTTCATCATCATCTTCACATTCTGAGTTGTGAGGGCATGCCGTGGTGGACACTGGGAATGCAAAGGGAGGGTGGAATCGTAAGAGTAGATTCTATTCTTGCAATAGAACCCAGGGAAAGAGGACACACATGGTCATATGAAGGGGAGACATATCCAGGCAGACGCTGTGCCAAGTGCTAAGTGCCTGGGGAAGAAGTGGGACTCAGCTAGGACTGGTAGACAGCAGGCAGTGGAGCCTGTACTTAGACTTAGGGCTCTGTGATTGCGCTCTTGGTTCTTTTCATTTCTTCCATCATTTATTTGACAGATACGTGGTGGGAACCTACCACATGCCAAGCACTGCTCAAGGTTTGGGGAACAAATTGTTAAACAAAGCTAGTAAATTCTCCTACTCCGGTGAAATGTAAAGTTCTAGTTTTCATAGTGAATGAGGATGATTTCTAAGAATAACTAAAGTGTACTTCTGTGGACATTCATGGTTGTCAAAACTCTATTATGTCCTCTTATTTCATTGTTCTTTAAATAATAATATTTCTTCTATGTCAGTTTATTAATATCAAGTTCTTCGAGTTTATTCTAACACAAATTAAAAATTAGGGAATGAAGACATTAAGTATTTAAAAATAAATTATGTTAATTTTCAGAAAATACATTTTTTGTATATTCTTTTTTCTTTTTATTATCCTACTCTACCCCAGCAAAACCTGTTAAGTATGTGACCAAGCATATTAGTAATCCTGAGAAAATATTAGCATATGTATTTCTTAAGCTTTAAAAATTAAAACTATAGGCTGATAAAATACGGATAAACCTTAAGCGTTTACCCTTTTTAACAAGAAGAGAAAACAAACAAAAAATTGTAGACTTTAACACTGATGGTTGTTAATTCTTAGGTGTGTTTAAATCTTCCATTTTAGTGTATGTTACGGTGTTTGAACCATACAAATGCTTTGAAAATATGAGGCAGCAGCTCTAAAAGAAACTTAATATTTACTGACTTTTCTTTTAATTTCCTTGGAAAATGTGTATTGTAAGAAAATTCAAGATCATCTGCAAGTAGCGACATAGTATGGAATAACTGGGCGAGAAGGGAATAGAATTGGTGCAGACCAAAAGATTTCTTATAATTTTCTTTTGAGTTTCTCAGTTTATCTTTAAAAGTTTAGGTGGAAAATTATAGCAGTATATTACAATATTGGTAAGGTTTCCCAGTTCAAAGGTGGAGTAGTCAGGGTTGACTGTTTTTGAAATCTAGTCACATCCAGAAGTGAAACTGAAAAAGCTGTTGGCAATTTCCATTTATCCTCATTTTTGAAGCATTCGATAATATATTATTCTTTTGTTCTCTCCATTCAGTAGAGCTCTGTCCTCCTAAACTGCGGTGACTCAGAGCTGCTGTAAATGTGAGTGACTGATCCCATCCTTTCCACAGGCACAAACTGAAGGCAGTGATAAAATGTCTATATAGAGTGAAATATCTTTTCCTATTGTTTCATAGTTAATTACAAAATTTTATTCCTCTTTAAGATATATTTAAATATATCTCCTTTGGAAAAACACTGCTGTAGAGTTACAGGAACCATGCAATATAACTGCTATCAATCAAAAGGAAAATTTGGAAAATTTTAAAAGCTTGGGAGAATAATATGCAGCTGGCTCATGCTCGAGTAGTGACATGTTTACTCAGTCATGGAAAGCTTGCTGCCTGTTTTCCTGTTAGGCCATAGTCAATCCCATCACAAAATCTACCACCAGAATTTAGTTGGAGACATAGGTTAATAAAAGAAACAATTTTCTGACAAAAGTAAATTAATAGGGCGGCAAAGCTGCTTAATATGGGTATTGTCAGACTTTTAAAAATACTTTAGAATTAATCTTTAGATTACATAGTATAGTGAGTTTGATGGTGCTCCTCCCCCTGAAAGTTATGTTCTTGTTCAAATCCCTAGAACCTGTGAATGTGATTTATTTGGAAAAAGGGTCTTAGCAGGTATAACTAAATTAAGGATCTTGAGATGAAATCACCCTGGATTACCCAGGTGGGCCCCAAATCCAGTGATGAGAGTTCTTATAAGAGACAGAAAAGGAAAAGGTGATACAAGAGTGGCATAACAGAGCTTGGAGTGATGTAGTCACAAACCAAGGAAGATGAGGAATGCTTATAGTTTCAGAAGCCCCAAGATTCAAAGAAGGATTCTTCCCGAGACCCTCCAGAAAGAGTGTGGCCTTGCCAAAGTTTTGATTTTGGTTTCTGGCCTGCAGAAATGTGAGAGAATGAATTTCTGTGGTTTTAAGCCAGCAAATGTGTGGTAATTTGTTATGGCAGCCATGCTAAACTAATACATGTGAGGTTCAACCAAAATCCATTGAATATTATGTGTTACATGGAAACCTAGGCTGTACAGTGTAGGCTGTATCTCCTAGGCAATGAGCCTGTACAGCCCATTACTGTACAAAATGACACTAGATTAATTCAACCACAAGAGAAAATGATTCAATCAAGAGACTCAGCAAACAGGAGATATGAGGCTGTTGCTGATGTAACACAGCATACTGGTTTGCAGCAAACTTAAAATATATGTAGAAAGAGTATACTCTAAAGTAGTAATAAAAGAATAATACAGTAAATACATAGACCAGTAACATAGACATGTATCATCATTATCAAGTATTACGTACCTTAGATAATTGTATGCGCTGTACCTTTGTACCACTGGCAGTGCAGTAGGTTTGTTTAGACAGGCATACCACAGACACGTGAGGCATGCCTTTTCCTACAACATGATGACAGTGAGCACCATGACTTGTGCAGTCAATGGGGGACTGAACATCGTTATGTGGTGCGTGACCATAATACAAAAAGAGATGCAATCGATAACCTAAAGGCTGGGGTTTGATAGAGTTTTAAGCTGGAGTACATACATGAAGGCAGTATTTCAGTCTGTTCTGTAAATACCAAGAAAACTAAAGTATGACACACAGGATGGGGAAAAAGTAGGTTCACAGTTGTAAGCATGTAAGACGCAGAGTTTATTCTTGTATTATAAATTATTGTATTATTTTCCATACGAACAACTGTAGACTTGCTTTTGCCCCACCCTGTATGACATGCTATGAATCTGCCTGGGCATTTTAACACCTTTTCAACACAGGCTGTCAGATTTGTCTTTCATGAAAAAGTATCTCTAGTTTTACAATGGAATCCACTGAGTAAATTCTTGTCGTACTAATATTTACCACTACTATGTAAAAATAATACTCAGAGTTTTTAAAGCTTTACTGGGTTATAATTTACATACTATGAAATCTACCCATTTTAAGGGTACAGTACCATGCTTTTAAATAACTGTAGAGTTGTGCAAACATTATTCCAATCCAATTTTAGAACATTTCCCCCAGCCCCAAATGACCTTTCATGCTTATTTGCAGTCAGTCCTCACCCCCAATCCCAGCCCCAGGCAACCACTCATCTGGTTTTTGTAGATTTACTCTATCTGGACATTTCTTCTAAGTGTAATAATAAAATAAGTATTCTTTTGTATTGGCCTTCATTAACTTAGCATAATTTTTTTTGAAGTTTACCCATATATTAGCATATATCATTATTTCATTTGTTTTTATTGCCAAATATTATTCAGTTGTATTTTATGTATCTATTTACCAGTTAGTGGACATTTGGATGGTTTCATTTTGAGCCATTATCAATAATCCTGCTGTATACATTTGCACATAAGTGTTTGTATGGGCATATGTTTTTATTTTTTTGGAGAAGGGGATCGCACCTAGGAGGGAAATGCTGGGTTATGTAGTAAGTTAATGTTTTTATTTTCACAAAACCGATCTCCACACCGACTGCCAATTCATGTTTCCCACCAGTAATGTGCGCAGGCTCCAGTTAGTCCACATCTTCACCAGTATTTTTTACTGTCTGTCTTTGGATTGTGGCCACGCTCTGGGGTGTGAAGTGGTGTCTTGTCTTGACTAATGACTAATGATATTGATTCTGTCTTTTGTGGTGATTCAGCTGAACTTTAGCTCTTAACTGCTGTCATTGGTCTTCAAGACCCAATTGTGTATTTTTTCCTGACCAATAATGGCAAAGAACACACAGTGCAAAGAGGAAAAGATTATAAGAGGGACTAATAAGGAAAATGAAATAAAGAGGATGGTGAGGGAAAGTTGTGAGGAAAAGTAGATGAATGATTATGGAAAAAAGAGAAGAACTTATTAAAAAGAAAAAAATGTGTTGTTTGGGAAGCCAAATCCTGTTATAATGAATCACTGAAGATAGAAAAGACACGAGTACATCAGGACCATTGGTAACAATTTGAATATTCTCTGTGAAAAGTAATGACAGTGTCAACCAAAATCATTGAGATCAAAATGCGCTCATGAGCTGAGAGCACTGTTGAGTTGCTATCCATTACGCAGCTTCTTTCTTTGATTTATTAAGATCAAAGAAAGTTATGCCCTTGAGTTATGCCCTTTCCTTTAGTGATCCACCACCTTCAGGACACAGCATCAGGCCTTCTGTGGTCGCTGGTGTCCATCATTTTCAACATCACATGATCGTTACCACCCAATAAAGATGTGAAGATCCAAGCAGAGTAATCTCTGTCTCCATGACCACTGAGTAAGCTGTCGGAGAATGAGAGATTTCTGCAGGAAGGGATCCTCTACAGAGGACAGAGAAGACAAATTCTAGGACCACAGAAGAGGGCACACTCACTCATTCATCTAACAAACCTGCAAGGTAATTACTATTAACTTTAAAACATCCAGACTTGCATTATAAATTTAAGTTCTTAAAGTTCTTTGCATGGAGTCTGAATAATCCCAAATTCGATGTCTCTGTTTTTCTACTAACACACTTTTATCTTTGCAGCCCACTGACTCTTTTCCTTTTTCCGCCTCAGCATTCTTCATCACAGACCCTAGTACAGCATGTTGGGAAAGTAGGTTTATTTATTTATTTATTTTTTACTTTTGGGCTCATGAGTCGCATAACTTAACACATAATCACAATGTCTAATGAAACCTCCTGAAATACTTCCTCTGAGAATGCTAATACCTGAATGATTGAGAATTGTTTCCTTAGTTTTGTCTGTAAGTGAAAATCAGCTGAACAGTTATAGTAAAGAATCCAAAGCAGAGTTTTCTTTTTTTTAATTTTAAAGTATATTTTATTGATTATACTATTACAGTCGTCCTATTTTTTTCTCCCTTTTCTCCCCCTCCACTCTGCACCTGGCCTCCCTCCAGCATTTCACTCACCCTTAGTTCATATCCATGGGTCGTACATATAAGGTCTTTGGCTTCTCTATTTCCTGTACTACTCTTAACCTCCCCCTGTCTGTTTTGTGCCTACTATTTAGGCTTCTTATTCCTTGTACCTTTTTCCCCATTCTCTCCCTCCCACTCCTCACTGATAACCCTCCATGTGATCTCCATTTCTGTGATTCTGTTCCTGTTCTTGTTGTTTGCTTAGTTGGTTTTTGTTTTTTAGGTTCAGTTGTTGATAGTTGTGAGTTTGTTGTCATTTTACTGTTCATAGTGTTGATTGCCTTCTTTTTCTTAGATAAGTCCATTTAACATTTCATATAATAAGGGCTTAGTGATGATGAACTCCTTTAACTTGACCTTATCTGAGAAGCACTTTATCTGCCTTTCCATTCTAAATGATAGCTTTGTTTGATAGAGTAATCTTAGATGTAGGTCCTTGCCTTTCATGACTTTGAATACTTCTTACCAGCCCCTTCTTGCCTGTAAGTTTTCTTTTGAGAAATCAGCTGACAGTCTTATGGGAACTTCTTTGTAGGTAATTCTCCTTTTCTCCTGTTGCTTTTAAGATTCTCTCCTCTTTAATCTTGAGTAATGCAATTATGATGTGGCTTGGTGTGTGCTTCCTTGGGTCCAACATTTTTGGGGCTGAGTTTCCTGGACTTCCGGAAAGTCTATTTCCTTTGCCAGATTGGGGAAGTTTTCCTTAATTATTTGTTCAAATAACTTTTCAGTTTCTTGCTCTTCCTCTTCTCCTTCTGACACTCCTGTGATTTGAATGTTGGAACATATAGAGTTGTCTCAGAGGTTCCTCAGCCTCTCCTCATTTTTTTGAATTGTTGTTTCTTCATTCTGTTCTGGTTGGATGTTTATTTCTCCTCCCTGTTCCAAATTGTTGATTTGAGTCCCAGTTTCCTCCCCTTCACTGTTGATTCCTTGTATATTTCCCTTTATTTCACCTTGTATAGCCTTCATTTCTTCTTCTATTTTGTGATGGAACTCAACCATTTCTATGAGCATCCTGATTACCAGTGTTTTGAACTCTGCCTCTGATAGGTTGTCTATCTCCTCATCATTTAGTTCTTTTTCTGGAATTTTGATCTATTCTTTCATTTGGGCCATACTTCTTTTCCCCAAAACAGAGTTTTCATATTAAATCAGTTATTTAATCCTGGTATCAAGGGAGCCATAAAGATTTTTCAGAACGTAGTAAAATAAAATATATATTCACATTTAAAGGAGTTTCTTGAAAAATTTAAAGAATAGGAAAACACACATACTCTTTGATGCTTAATTCTTTTTGTCACCAAACTAAAATATGTGTGTATATGAGCTGTGAAGATCAAGTACTATGACTATAGTTTTAATAAATAGATCAGAACATATATAAAGGAATGTTATATATTTTGAAATTAATGATTTTGGATATAAACTTATTTTATTCATTTTGCAATTCCTCAGACGTATCAATATTTTGGAATTTCCATCAGTGCCAGTTTATGAACCAAGTAAAAAACTGACCTCATCACTTTGTCTCATCTTATAGATAAGATGCAAAAGCAACTTGCCTTAGTAACTGAGATTATAAATAATATTCCTAATTTGTATATTACCTAGTGCTTGGTTTAGCCTGTTTTGAGATGCGAACATGTTTTTTTTTTTCATCTCATCTCATAAGAAAAGCAATATGTTTAAAACAAAGAAGGCACTAATTACAGCACTTCCTTCCTCTAAGTCCATTACTCTTTTCACTAGAATTGAATACCAAGCCCTTTTACCAAGTATTACCAAAAAAAAAAAAAAAAACAAAAAAAAACCTCTCTAAGAGGCTCTGAGATGACCCAGTTTGCATTGTGATGAAAGTCACTTTGGCAATGGTTTATGGGAGGAATTGGTTTCAAAAGATATCCATTTATACCATTATCTATTGAATTACCAAACAGGGCCAGCAGTGATATGTATAAATATGGATACAGCAGTTGGTAGATGCAGTCTTGTTCAGATAAAGGACATGGTTAAATATGCAACTATCTTCCATGTGATCAACATCATTTTCAAAAACACACAGTTGTTACCAGGCAGCAGAAATGGAAGATCCAAGCAGGGTACTCTCTCTCTCCATGGCCACTGAGCAAGCTGTTGGAGAAGGTGTGGCTTCTGGAGGAAAGGGATCCTGCACAGAGGATGAGAGAGAACAAATTCTAGGAACACAGAAGGGGCCCATTTACTCACTCACTCATCTAACAAGCCCAGAAGGTAATTACTATTAACCTTAAAACATCCAGACTTGCATTATAAATATATGTTCTTGATGTTCAGGGAATTATTAAAAATCTTCATGCCTCAGTCTCCTCATCTATGTACCTTGTAAAAGTTATAAAAATTAGGGAATAGAGATGAAGTTCAAGTCCAGAACAAGCCACATTATATATATTTCATTTGAAAAAAAGTTTGGTAGAAGTTCAGCTACTATATTGAAAATAAACAACAACAGAAAACCATAGATGAAGCAAAGTGGTAGCTTGCTTTTCTCCATTTAAATGAACTCTAGAGGGAGACAGCTTAAGGTTGGTGTTATGACTCCACAAACTTATCTGATTCTCTTTATTTTGCCAGATCTTTTCAAGTTCTCTGTTCTTCCACCCCTAGATAATGACCCTCACCTTTATAATCTAAAACAGTTGCTGGCACTCTGGTCATTACACTCAAGTTCAAGGAGACAGGAATGAGGCAGGACACAAATAGGGTTCTTATCTGTTTTTTAAGAAGATTTCTTAGTAGATCCACCTGACATTTTTGCTTATATCTCATTGGTCCTACGAGAAGATGGGAAATGTTAATCTTTTAGTTGGTCAGCAATATGCCCAGCTACAAATTGTGTGTCTGTTACTAAGAAAATAGGGGGAATGGATACTGGAGGGAAGGGCAGACTCTCATAAAATAAAGCTGTAGTTTTCCTGTGTTTTTACTTAGCAGTGTAGTGAAGTTATTGAGTCTTTGTTTTCTCATCTATGAAATGGGGACAGTCCTAACTTCAAAGTCCTGTTATGAGTAAATAATAAAAGAGATAGTATATATACGACATCCACAGGTAGCTGTATTCCATAACTGGAGCATTAAGTAGGTTTTGGGCAAGGAGCCTCCTGACTGGAAGGGATCGCACTGCCTGGGCAAGGACATGAATACCTGACCTGGCTGGGCTGATAGAGGACCTGCACCTCACCTGGCTGCCCCATAGTAGCAGAGATAGCACCAGAGAATAGCATATTAGGACCTTAGCTTGGAGCAGATGTATGGAAACCCCCCTTTTTGGTTATCTGAGATCCAACTTTCTTGGTAGAATCAAAAAGGCAGAGGAAGTTTTAAGAGTGCAATATGGGACTTCATACTAGTTTTTGTAATTTAATTGGAGGAATAAGATATGGGTCATTACTTAGTCTTTGAGATGTTTATGCAGAGAGGAGGGAAGGAATTTGAGAACATTATGAATTGTTGGTCAACCCTGGTTGCTTAGAAAGACTATTAACCACCCTTAAATTATCCCGTCCCTGCCATGGTGCACTCTGGAACACATCACATGGAATTGTAGAAGTGACAAGCCACACCATCATAAATAAGCACTTGCAGTCTGGGGTTCCCTGTCTGGTAATGTTTGACTAGAGGCTCATATTTGACACTGTTTATCTTCTGTGTTCCTAGCATGTTTTCTGATTTTTTAAATTAACTTTGTTAGCATGACATTGGTTAATAGGGTCATGTAGACTTCAAGTGTCCATTTTGATGATAGAAGATCTGTATATTGCCCTGTGTGCCCACCACCCAATTCAACCATCTTCCATCACCATGTATTAGCCCCCACCCCACTCCCTTCTCTCTGCTAACCACCACACTGTTGTCTGTGCCCAGAGTTTCAGGTTTATGTCCCACACATGAGTGAAATCATATGGTTCTTAACTTTTGCTGGCTGACATTTCATTTGGCATGATATTCTCAAGGTCCATCCATGTTGTCACAAATTGCAGTATTTCGTCTTTTCTTATGGCTGGGTAGTATTCCATAGTATATGTGTACCACATCTTCTTTATCCAACCCTTTATCGAAGGACACTTTGGTTGTTTCCTTGTCTTGGCCACTGTCAATGATGCTGCAGTGAACATAGGAGTGTATATATGTTTGAGAATACATGTGTTCAAGATTTTTGGTAGATACCCAGGAGAGGGATTGTTGGAACATGTAGCAACTCTTATTGTTATTTTTTTAAGGAACTGCTGTACTATTTTTCATAGGGGCTGTACCAGTGTACATTCCCACTAGCAGTGAATGAGGGTTCCCGTTTCTCCACAACCTCTCCAACACTTGTTATTACTTGTCTTGTTGATAATGTCCATTCTAACAGGTGAGAGGTAGTATCTCATTGTAGTTTTGATTTGCATTTCCCTAACAGCTAGTGAAATTGAACATCTTTTCATGTATCCATTGGCCATTTGTATGCCTTCTTGGGAGAGGTGTGTCTGCTCAGATCCTCTGCCCATTTTTTAATTAGATTGTTTGGTGTTGAATTTTTTGAGTTCTTTATATATTTTGTATACTAACCTTTTGTTGGAGCTGTTGTTTGCAAATATCATCTCCCATTCAGTCAGTTGCCTTTTTTTTATTGTCAATTTCTTTTGCTGTGCAGAAGCTTTTTAGTTTGATATAGTCCCAGTAATTTATTTTTTGCCTTTATTTCCCTTGCCCTTATGGTCCAATTCATAAAATGTTTTCTACGACTGAGGTCCATAAGTTTAGTACCTATGTTTTCTTCTATGTAATTTACTGTTTCAGATCTTATATTTATGTCTTTGATCCATTTTGAATTAGTTTTTGTACATGGGGACACATTGTAATCTAGTTTCATTCTTTCCAGCACCATTTATTGAAGAGGCTTTATTTTCTCCATTGTGTGTTCCTGGCCCCTTTGTCAAATATCTTTTGCTCATATACATGGGGCTTTCTTTCTGGGATCTCAATTCTGTTCCATTCATCTGTGTGTCTGTTTTTCTGCCAGTACCATGCTGTTTTGATTATCATAGCCCTGTAGTATAATTTGAAGTTAAGTAGTGTGATACTTTTAGCTTCCCCCCCCCCCACCCCTCAGGATTGCTTTGGCTATTTGGGGTATTTTGTGTTTCCGTACAAACCTGGTGATTTTTTGTTATATTTTCTTAAAAATGACATTAGGATTTTGATGAGAATTGCATTAAATTTGTGTATTGCTTTGGGTAATATGCCATTTTAACAATGTTATTCAAATTATCTTCTTATACCCTAATCTCTTAAAAAAATCTTAAGAGCACCAAATACATTGTATGTATGCTTTATAACTCAGATTTTTTAATATTTTATTTTGACAAACTTTGAATATTCAAGAACAGTATACTTCTTATATACCTCATCCACATTCCTCAAACAAATGTTAACATTTTACTACATTTGCTTTATCATTTTGTATCTATCTATCTATCTATCTATTTTATTTTCTGAGCCATTGGAAAGTAAATTGAATTCATGATGCCAT
Organism: Glossophaga mutica; assembly: GCA_039655065.1. NCBI lineage: Eukaryota > Metazoa > Chordata > Mammalia > Chiroptera > Phyllostomidae > Glossophaga > Glossophaga mutica. The sequence continues at coordinate 38,299,985 of CM077304.1, read as the reverse complement.
TTCCCCCCACCCCAGATGTTTTCCCCTTGCTTTCCTGAAAAGGTATCATGGACTGACTTGTACCCTCCATTCATATGTTGAAGCCCTAACCCCAGTGTGTTAATATTTGGATATAAAGCTTGTAAGGAGATAATTAAGGCTAAATGAGGTTATAAGGACAGGACCTTAGCCTGATGGGACTGGTATCCTGATAATAAGAGGAAGAGACACTAGAGTACACAGCACAGAGGTCACAGAAGGAAGCCACCTACAAGCTAGGAAGAGTGGCCTCACCAGATACCAACCCTGTTGGCACTTTGATCTTGGCTTTCTAGCCTCTAGAACTGTGAGAAAATAAATTTCTATTGTTGAAGGCACCCAATCTATGGTATTTTGTTATAGCAACCATAGCTGACTAATACATAAGGCCATTCTTTTGCATAACCACATAATCACTGATTAATAACATTAATCAGTAAATTAATGTTAAGGCAATATTATTCTCTATCTACAGACCTAACACAAGTGTTATAAATTATTAATAGTGTGTTCCCTTGCCCTGCCTCGTAGTCTCCTTTAGTCTGCAACATCTCATCATTCTTTCTTTCTCTTATGATATTGAGACTTATTATAAGTATTATAATTATTCTGTAAAATGTTCCTTAGGTTGGGTTTATCTTATGTATTTTTAAAGATTTTATTTATTTATTTTTAGAGAGGGGAAGCAAGAGATAAAGAAAGGGAGAGAAACATCAATGTGTTTCTCTCGTGCACCTTCCACTAGGGACCTGACCGGCAACGTAGGCATGTGCCCCAACCAGGAATTGAACCTGCAACCCCTTGGTTCACAGGCAGGCACTCAATCCACTGAACCACACCAGCCAGGGCAGCTTTGTCTAATATTTTGTCAAGAGTAGATTCAGGCTATGTATTCCTGGCAGGAATACAACAGAATTGATATTGTGTCTTTCTCAGTGCATATAGCCAGAGACACATGGTGTTAGTTTGTCACATTACAGATGGTGTTAAATTTGATCATTTACTTAAGGTGGTATTGACTAGGTATCCTTACTTTGTAGCTATTTTCCCCCTTTTGTAATTAAATATATTTCTGGGATCAATTTTGAGACTGTAAATATGCTTCCATGCAACAAGCGTTCATGGAATGCTTCCACTAATGTTTTCTTTCTTGATTCATTTACTACTCCTATGGTTGCTAACTGGTGATTTTCTTATTCTGTCATTCCTTGTACATTTATGGGTTCACTTTCAATGGTTAGGAAGTGCATTCCCTTCTTCCTCATTTCTTTCTTTATAACAAAATAGACTAATATATATTAAAATATGCTGTGATCCACATTTAAATTCTGGTCATACCACATGAACTTCAAGTTTGGTGAAAATATATTGATTTGTTTAATGAGGTATGGCAATAAGACCAAAAAACTTCAACTTAACTTTTGTAGAGATAAGATTCCTATAGCTGAACTGGATTTTCTAGCTGATGAACGAGTAAGAATCAGATATGATTGTCTGACATCTAGGTCAGGTATGATACAAAATATAAGAGGAGGGGATTTAGAGATGAAAGTGTTGAGTTGAAATTGCAAAAAACTTATTTCAAGGAGAGGTGGTTTGATGTGTGAAACTGAAGCTCAGGGTGGATGTCTGGCAGGAGATGAGGGCTGGAGCGCAGCTGTGTGCTGGGACAGGCTCCTGCTGGGTCAGAGGGCCAGTTTTTTGTGCATCTCTTCCCAACTTTGTCTCCAGTGCCGTCACATGGGTGACCTGGGGTCAGCCATGAAGGGAGAATTTATACCGAAGAGATTAGCGAAGGATACAAATCAAATCATCCCCTCCTGAAGGTGAATGAGATCACTTAGTGATGATGTTTAATAGGAAAATAAAACATGTTAATGATAAAATGTCGTATTAGGGGTGGGTGGAAGAAGAAGAGCCACAGAAGGGCTTCAAGAAAAGATGGAGAAATGTTTAAAGCAAGCTAGAGATGAAGGTTTTCAAAGAATCCAAGAGATTAGAGATTTCCAAGAAAGTTTGATAAACAATGTCACATGTGGCCAAGATGTGTAGTAAGATAAAGACTAAAAGCGGGTTAGAGTATTTGATTGTTTTCTTCTTTAGTGGAAGTTTTAGTTTGGTGACTTGAGTAGATGCTGGATTGAGTTGAGAAGAATTCAGTAGCTGTTGAGTAGTGAAAGGATAATTATGCAGCTTCTAGAGCCGAGAGGGGGAACAGGCCAGACCCACCTTTGCTGTTAAACATTCCTGCTATATAATAGTCTATAGTTTCAGACCACAGTAAATGTGAGGTGAAGGAGTAGTTAGTTCACCTTCTGTAGGTGCCCTAGCCTACTTTATTTCTAAAGGAGGGAACCCATTTAGAGTTTACATTTGCTTGATTTAATCTTGGTATCGTGGGCTCCCTATCGATTTTGTCAGAATATATAGCATAACACTGAAAATCAGTTTCAGAAATAACTGTACTCCTTCGTTAAGCTTCACCGTTATACTGCTCGCTGTGTTGCACACCAGGCCTCTGTCTTTTCTGGTTGACAGTTATGTTTTCAGTAGAAAATAATCCTTCTTAAAATAATAACTTGCTCCTTTAAAATCAGTGGTCAGGTTTGTGATTTTTTTTTTGTAGAACCACAAGTAAATAGAATGGGATTTTATTTCTTTACATTTTTGTTGGTTTTAAACAACTAATTGTAATTTAGGTAGCAAAGCAAAACATAAATCTGTAAGCACAAAAATCTTCATGTATTGCATTTAATAGTAGTTTATTCATACTTGTATGACTTCCTAGAAAGTTTTTTTCTTTTCAAAATAAATTTGGAAATAAGGAATACTATACCACTGCATTTGAACAAAGAAACACATGCAAAAGTATATAAAAATAAATAGGGCAGTTTTAAATTCTAAAAGGTAGACTATTTTGTGCTATGCCTGGGGATTTGTTTTCTGAATCTCTGTGCCAATAATATGGTACTAATGGATTTATTTTGCTGCTGCTGAATGATATACTTGATACCTAGTTAGGAAAATCCCTTCTTACAGTTGAACTAAGTTGAATTTACAGTCTGTGAATGCATTTTAGTTGAAAAAGTAAAAATGTGTATTGGAAAGATATAATCTTATCCTATGCACACTTACTCTTTAAAAAGCAGTTTCACAGGTGGGAAAAAAGTTCTTGGAGTTTTATTAAAAATGTCATGGCATATCTGAACAAGGGACTTGTTTACACATTTTCTGTGTAACTATTGAATTAGAAAAATTCTGTATGTTCACTATAACCACTCGGCGCTAACAGTGTTAGAAAATAATAATGGTGGTAGTCAACAGTGTGTGTGTTGTGTGTGTGGGTGTGTATCTCAGACCTTGTGCTAAGTATTCTCATTCACTGCATTTTCTTCCTTAATACTCACTGCTGGTTGTAGCTCGTAGCTAGGAAGTAGGAGAGTCAGTCTTTGGATCCAGGTCTGTCTCTAAAAGCAGAGATATTATACCATTCACACCAATATCTGATCAGTGTATATTTGAGGGTGAGAAAGAGGGTCAAAACATTAAATAAACAAAACATTTCTCCAAGTCCCTAATTTTGATATTTCTTAACATTAGGAAATGAATCAGATGTAAATTTGTTCAAAGCAATTTAGGATCAAAATGAAAGAGAAAGCCATGTTGTTATTGTTGCTGTAAGTGTCATCTTTGGATATGATATTTGTAGTCAAATGAGATCAAGTACACATATTTCTTCTGATATGAGAAAATCTGAAATTATTTATGATTATCTCAAGCTGTTAGGAGTTTACAAACGTTTGGGGTAATTTTCTTTTTAGTGTTCTTTTTCTCTAATCAGTAATTATCAATAAAACTTCTCTGAAAATCCCATGTTTTACCCAAAGAAGAGTAAACACGGAGGTGTTTATTTTTTAACCACTTTGTCCTGCCAATACTGTTTTCGCCTATGAAAGTGATAAGAAATAAATTAATTATTCAGTTCACATGTAAGCTACCCTGTTAGTGTAAACATCTCAATTCTTTAATAATTATGAGAGACTGTTTGCAAAGTTTGTATCCTTTAGGTACCTTAAATTCTTTTTATTTCCCTTCTTTTGTTGGACTTTTTGCTTTCTCTGAATTTTTGAATTGTCTAAAACAGAAAATTGTAGTTAAATTTACCAGCACTTTACAGAAACAACTTGGCAAGAGAGATCATAATTTGGTGTTTATTTATGTTACACACAGTTGACTACAGGTTTTATATACAGACATTTTTAGTTGTTGAGGGTTATGTGGAGTTTTGATGAGTATTATTTAGGTTCAGATGATAGAGGGTTTTCTTTAAATTACTTTTCTCTGATTTGGTACAACGATGTTTATCTCAATTTTACAATCTCCTACTTTTTGGAAATCTCATATTAAGTTCCTGGATGTTTTTTTTGCAAGAGTGATGTAAATACACTTGACTTCACTTCTTAAAAGTCAAAGTTTCCACTGATTTCAGTTGTAAACCCTCTGGGCAATTAAATATTAAAGGAAGGAAGCCAGGAGTTCTGATAATTCCGTTGCTGCCAGCAGTCACCAAATTCAGCCTGTACTAACTGCCTTTGTAAAATAAGCTAACTGCAGATGCTGAATATGTGAGTTTTTAACAGCTGTTCTTGCTTTGAACTTAATGCTCTTAAGTGATGAGGCATCATAGACCGGGAAGAGAGACATGGGCTTAAGAATGAGATCAGCTTGATTTAAAAAAAAAAAAACAAACAAACTTTTTATTTTAAAATACTTAGAGATTCACAGGAAGACCAAAGATAATACAGAAAGGTCCCAGTCACCTTCACCCAGTTACCCTTAAGCTTACATTATACATATAGCTACAGTACAAGATCAGATTCAGGAAATTGTCATTGGTACCATGTATGTGTATAGTTCTAGGTTGTTTTATCGTACCTGGGGGTTCATTTAAGCACATCACCACCAGGATGCCGGGTTATTTTGTCAACGCAAACATGTGCCTTATGCTGTCTCTCTCTACTCTGCCACGAACCCTAAGCCCTGACAACCACTACTTGTTTCTCTGTAATTTTGCTACTTTAGGAACATTATATTAATGAGATCATACAGTATGTGGCCTTTGGAGATTGGCTTTTTTCTTTTAGCATAATGTCTCTTTGATCCATCCAGGTTAGTGTGTGTATCATGTGTATTCCTTTTTATTGCAGTGTGATTTTTAGGGGGAGGGGGCAGGGGCTATTGTAAACAAACTGCTATGAACATTTATGCACAGGTTTTGTGTGGACATAAATATTCATTTCTCTGGGATAAATGCACAGGAGTGGGATTGCTAGGTCACAAGGTAAGTATATGTTTCGATTTTTAAGAAACTGCTGAACAGTTTTCCAGATTGGCTGCACCATTTCATATTCCCTCCACGATGGAGAAGAGAACCAGGTTTTCTGGATCCTCCCCAGCACTTGGTGTTGTCTCTGTTTTCTACTTTAGGTGTTCTAAAAGGTGTGTAGAGATATCAGTGTTATTTCATTGCTGTCTTATTTTCTTTTCCCTAATGGTTAGTGACATCAAATGACTTGTTTTGTGTTTATTAACCATCCATATATATTCTATAGTGTGATGTCATTTCATTATCCTTTGCTTATTTTCTAATTGAATTGTTTATTTGATTGAAAATTTTTTTCCTGTTGAGTTTGGAGGGTTTTTAAATATAATATAGATACTAATCCTTTGTCAAGTAACTATCCTAAATTCTTAAAGAACTATACATATTATGGAAAATTTGAAACATGTAGAAGTTAGATAAAAGAATATAATGAACCCTCATGTACCTGTCTTTCATCTTCAACAATTATCAGCCCCCTTTTCACCCTCAAATTATTTGGAAGCAAATCCTAGACATCATATCACTTCATTATACATGTCAGTAGGACATTAAAATACAAGGACTCTTCTTTTAAATACAACTATGACAGCATTTTAATAGAAAACATTCTTAATTTTATCAAGTAGCTAGTTAGTCATTAAATTTCCCCTTTTTCATATTTTTACTTGTTTGTTCTAGACGGAATACAAATAATGTCTATACATTTAAATTGATTGATGCACTTTTAAAGTCCCATCATTCCAGTTTCTCCCTTTCTATGCTACCTGTTTTTTCTTTTGTCAAAGATAAATAGAGCCAGGCATCAAAGCAGCAAACAGATTCTTTTTTTTTTTTTAAATCTTTTTTTAAATTTATTTATTTATTTATCTTTAGAGGGGAAGGGTAGGAGAAAGGGAGAGGGAGAGAAATATCAATGTAGGGTTGTCTCTCGTGTGTCCCCTGCTGGGAACTGGCCTGCAACCCAGGCATGTGCCCTGACTGGGAATCGAACCGCAATCCTCTGGTTCGCAGGCCCGCGCTCAATCCACTGAGCACACCAGCCAGGGCCAGCAAACAGATTCTATTCAGCAACTCCTGATGGTAGGGGGCTCAGTTCTTACGTGTGCAGAGTTGACTGGGAGTTGGAAAGGGAGAGTGAGGTAGGGAAGGGGAGAGTGAAGACACAAGTGGAGGAAGGCAGAGGGTTGGTGGGTGAAAATGAGATTAGGCAAATGTGTCTCCAAGCTGGCAATTGTTGAAGCCAGACTTCTGTTCTCCCTGGACTGGGAGACAGAGGCCCTACCCTTTCTGATAATTACATTTCAAAAGAATGGCTTTCAGATCCCTGAGAAAGACACCCCCTGGGTTGTAGGAGACACATATACATTTCCAGAGGACTGAGGGAAGATTTACACTTATGAAACCTTTTTAGTAAATGCTCTAAGAAAGGGAATCAGAGGCCTATCTTCAGGTGTTAACTGGAACCAAACAGTAAATCCTTTTGACAACTCCCCCTGAGCTTTTTTAGCAGAGAACTCACCAGGAGACTGCGCCATTCCTGCGTTAGGCTGCAGGCTGCTAGACCTTGAAGTTTGGTCAAGTCTCAGTTGGAATGCAGTGTTCATGCTGAGTTTTTGCAGTTCTCACTTTTGCCATAGGTTTTGCTTTTGTTTTATGTTTGTTTGTTTGTTTATTTTGTCCTTTGATGCTTCCAGAAGTCTGTGTTTTGGTGATTTCATCTCTATGATGTCAATTGATGTGTTCTGTCTGCTGTCTTTCCTGCAAATTGATAGCTAGATCTAAAGATTCTACTGCATTCAGGCTTTTGATTTTTGACTAGAATACTTCATAGATGGTGTTGTGTATTTCCAGGAGAAAGTAAATGATTCTGGTTGTTTTTCTTTTTGTGAAGTGAGTTGCCATAAGCCTAGATTTATTATTTCATAGGGATTGAAAATATGTTCTATTCTAATTCTATCATTCTTTCTTCATTTATTAGACAGAATATGTATCAAAAGAGACATTTCTTCATGAAATATTTGGTTACCCTAGGGGTACAGTTCATATAGGCAACACAGGACAAATGCTTGTTTCTTTTGCTTGTTTTGCCTATTCGATTCTTGCTGATGCTTATGTGTTCATCTTTGGCCAGTAGAAGTGTTGCTGGAGGAAAGAGGATTTGCTCGTAGAGTCACGGGAAATGCATTTTGGGAACCAACACATAGGAAGACTTAAGGTGCAGTGGCAAGATCAATTGGAGCAAAAACAAAGGACTGCTCCCAGGAGTCCGATATCTCGCCCACGACCAGGTGGCTCAGCTCTGTCTCACTGCAGAAGCAGTCGTGGGCCCGGTGAGCACAAGTGCCCACCAGGAAGGTCAGGGTCTAGAAGTACTGTAATGCCATCACCCTGGGCCTCCGCAGTCCAGCATAGTTTCTGCTTCTGCTGTGCTCCAGTCTGAGCGGCTGTGCACTTCCGTCTAGGCTGGCGGCTGCTATAAAGAGAGTGAAGAAACCAATGAGCCCAGAAATTCGTTAGGCTTTGATTATATCTCTTTGAGTTTGGGAAGGGGTAAGCTCTCTTTCAAACTGAATGAGCTTCTTCCTAAATCTTTGTGGGCCTATGCTAGGCCCGCCCCCTGATCTAGTCCCCTTCCTGGATCTTCCAGGATTTCATGCCGTTATCCAATCCAGTCTGTTCCCCAGATTTTTCGAGGCTATGCTACTCCCCTTTATGTTGCCATTTTGACTCCTACTGCACATGCCTCCAAGCTCTGCTTCATCATCTGGTTTTACTTCCTGTGCGCTTCCCTCCCCTGTGCCATCTTGGCTTCTACTGGGCATGCACCCAGCAAAAGGCTGTTGTTTTATCCACTCCCCACAACAGGCTGGCTCCTTGGGGAGATTGGAAAGCTGGTTCTTCCTGCCCCCTCAGGGATTAGCATTCATTTGGCAGAGGATGCAACTGTCCCCTGGGGAGTTTGTGAATGCTTCAGCTTCCTACTTAATTAGACTTAATTTCTGATTCCATTCGCCCCCTTCCTTTATTAATAACTAACTAGCTACCTATGCAAACAGAAGTGCATACAAAGGAGTCTGTGCAGTATTAATGGTTATTAAATCCTTGTTTCTCCCTGTCCTCCTTTCCTTTTTGTTACTTTAATAAAATGATGCTATAAAGAATACCTTATATTGGCTTATTCAAGTAGAAAAAATTTGGTGGACAGCTGGAAAGTGTGGGTGAGAAAATTTTAGTTCTCATGTTTTCAGAATTAACAAGCTCAACCAATGAGTAGATATTGTCTACTAGAAAACACTTGTTTTGATTAAATTCTTATGGATAAGGAAGAGTAAGTCACAGATCAAGAGGGGTGTGTGTGTGTGTGTGTGTGTGTGTGTGTCCAGAAGAAGAAAATGAAGCTATTTTTTCTTCGAATTCTACAGAATTTATATTTTGGCTGACAGCATTTAACCTGTGACGGGCTGGCCTGCAGGGTGAGCATCTTCCTAGGGTCTTCCCAGCACCATCCCAGCTTGAACAATGAGAGGCCCATGTCCCAGCAAACTCCTCAGCACTGGGTAGCCTGGACTGGCACTTATCCTCGATGAGGATCCAGTCTTATTGATGAAAATCTCTAGGATCTGGAGACTTAGAGTGGAAAAATTTCCTTTTAGTTTGGCTTGAGTTCAGTTTAGGACAGGAAAGTGCATTTCTTAAAATAACCATTTCCAGTTGGGCCCTGATGCCAGTGAGGTTTGTAAAGGTAGTGTTAAGACTGCTATGATTAGGATTTTTTAAATTTAGTTTGATGAATTAAATGCCTACTGTACAAAACAGTGTGCTGAGTCTGCAAGGAACACTCAGCTGAATTAAAACAGAAACAAATGCTATTCTTCGGTTGAACATTAAGTTACCTTGCACCTGGTTTGCTGACTGGAAATACAGTAACACTGTATTAGTATGTCAGTGAGAAAATGGAATTGGCTACAAAGAAAATGGAAATGTTAGATTAAACAAGTTGCTGGGAAAGTCATTAGGACAATGAAGCTGTCTAGTGGGTGTTAAATACAGTCCTGTGCTGCTTAGTGACAGGGATCCGCTCCAAGAAAGATGTGGTGAGGCGATTTCTTCTTTGCACAAACTTCACAGAGTGCCCTTACATAAACAAACCTGGATGGTCTAGCCTACTACCCTCCTCGGCCGCATGGTATAGCCTGGTGCTCTGAGGCTACATGTCTGTACAGCAAATTTTCTGTACAAAAACACATGAGATTAAATCCAGCACAGGATAAAATGATGCAACCAAGAATCTGGGCAAACACGAGGTATATGAGGCTGCTGTCTGTCTAAAAAGGCATACTGTCTTACAGAAAACATTTTCAATGTAAAGAGTAAATGCACTCTAAAATAACAATAAAAATATAGTATTGTAAATACATAAACCAGTAACATAATTGTTTATTATCATTATCAAGTATTGTGTGCCATACATAACTGTATATGCTGTACTTTTATGTGGCTGGCAGTGAATTAGGTTTGCTTACACCAGCATCCCCAGAAGCGAGTAAGTAATACATTGCACTACAAGACCGATGAGTGCAACACACTAAGCCATCGGAATTGTTTTAGCTCCATTATAATCTTAGGGGGCCACGGTTGTACGTGTGGGTTTGTCACTGATGGAAATGTTACGTTGTGCATGACTGATGGTAGTGGATCAGGGCTGCTGCTGGGCAATAGCGGACACTTGTAGGGAGTAGAAACGAGTGTGGGTGTGGTGCATGGTGGGTGCCTGATGTTTGAGTCAGGGCGTCTTTTGTTCCTTTGGATGTGTTGGGAAAAGTCCCACTTCCTCAGGGCAGCTGCAGCCAGCTCGGGGCTCAGGGGTGGTTGAAGAGAGCATGGGCTGGATTTCATCCTTACAGGTCACGTCAGTTCCACCTCCTCAGACGGCTACCGTGTTGCAGGCACAACCTGCACAACACATATGAGTACCTGACTTGAGCATTTGAGGTGAACAAAAGGAATCCAGTGAGCAAGAAAAATGTGAAAGCCAAATTGAAACCAGAAAAGACACCAGAGCTCGTGCTGCCTGTCACTGCCGCACCCAATAAGCAGAGGCAGAGATTGAATATGGGCGCTTTATTCAGAAGGCTGGCAATCTGAGAAGACAGCGGGTTAATACCCTAAAAGAACAGTCTCCCATTTTCCTTCCAGGCCAACATAACAGGGAATAAACAAGGTGTGGTGAGGGGGTTTGAAATTCAGGGAGAATTAGGTGACAGAGACTGCAGCATTCTTGTCCTGGGCAGTTAGCTGTTCCCAGGGACAGGTGGTCTCTGTTTCTCTGTGAAACACAAAGGCCCAGATGCCTCTACTTGTACCCAGGCGGTAATCTTGAGCAGTTCCCCAGGAGGTCGGCTGTTTTTCCAGGAGCCAGGATGGGCCTTATCTGTAGGATCTGAAACAAAAGCTTTAACATATGCATTTCTTACTAGGCTTATAACTGTTTACCTTAAACTAATATTTTCCAACTCTTGAGTCCCCTATCAAAATCAAAGCTTTGCCTTCTAGGAAAATACCACGTTCTCTTTCCCTTCTTCTAGGAAGAAGGGAGCTGATAGAATCTTGGAGAGATCAAGTCCTTTTTCTGTCCTTATCCTAGTTGAATCCCTTTACTCATTTGTTTGTGTGTGTGTGTGTGTGTGTGTGTGCGCGCGCGTGCGCACATGCTCATGTGCGTGCTCATGCACCATAAAGACTGTAAGCTATGGGGTTTTAGTGTTTTTGGAAGAGCTATGATCACTATTCTAATAATGGCTGGTTTTGATGCCTTTGTGGTGGCACTGTGTTGATCCATTTCCTTACCTTATCTCATTGAAATCCTTTCAACAATCTTGTAAGATGACCAGTTTAGACTGGAGGCATCTGGGAAATTAAAGGGCTTGACTAGTCTCCCGGTTTGTACCTGAATGAGCTGTGAGCCTATGAGATGCCGTGGCCTGTGGTTGTTTCACCCCCCGCCCGAACATCAAGGGTGCCATCTTTTAAGAGTTTAGCATGAGGAACCCTTAGAGATCTGTCTGTCAACTAAAGCATCCTATACCGAGATAATTAAAACTTAGCGAACTGTGACTTTGTAACATTATTTTATGAATGTTGCTTTGAAAAATATAAGTAAAATAAATAAATCCATGTAAATATGTGAATATATATGAATCATGCCTGGGGCTGGAATTTCAACTTCCTTTGGCAACTTCCCTATTTAGACTTTAAAAAAAAATTTTTTTTTTAGTTATTTTTGGTCCTCACCTGAGGGTATTTTTAAAATGATTTTAGAGAGAGAAAAAAGGGAAAAGATATATATATAGAGAGAGGAACATCGACGGGTTCCCTCCCATATATGCCTCAACGAGGGATCAAACCTGTGACATAGGCATGTGCTGCGACCAGGGATTGAACCCACAACTTTTTGGCGTATGGGACGACACTCTAACCAACTGAACACCCTGGTCGGCCCTGCTTAGGACTTTTATATATCTCAAAATGAGACTCTTGGATCTAGAAGGAAATTAGGAGAACAATAAAAAAATTGTATAACCAAAGAAGCATTTGAAAAAATTTATACAGAGTTATTACGGATTTCTGACTTCTGCAATACTGATTGACATTTTGCACAAACATTAAACCCCTGTTGATTATCTGAATAATGTCTATATGTTACGCATACTCTGCACTGCACCCAACTGTGTTTTCTTAGGCTGCACACTCTGCTGCGGGCCTTTGACCATAGCTCGGCCAGTGCTTTAGGGAGATAATCTATTTCAGGAGAAGCCATGGTCTGCAGGAAGCCCAGACTGCCAAATGTCCTCCTTGCCCTCCGTGTGAACTCAGTGCATGACACCGTGGGTGTTGGAGAGCTTCTGGACTCAGGTCTATTGTTATGAGTTGCTGCAGAGCATGGACATGAGGACTTGGGAAGAGGGCTCTGTAGGGCCCTACATTGGAGAAAGTGGCTTTGTAAAGATTTAAGTGACACTTCCTCCTCTCTATGCCCTAAATCGAAGCTGCCTGGATGTGCAGCACAGCACCCCTTCCCCCCCACCTAAGTTACTCACCCAGCAACAAGCATAAGAATGGGATAGAGAGAGACTCAGCTGGGCCAGCCTGGCCTGCATTCTACAGGGTGCAACAAGTGGGGGGAAAAGCGTGCTCACCGGGAGCACAAGGTGACCTCTCCCAGTAGCAGTGGTTGCCTGGTCTGCATCCTGGGTACTGACCGCAAGGTTTGAAAATCCTAAAGAGCAGGTCAGAGGTGGGGCTTTGGGAGAGGCTGTTCTGCTTTAGGTACTATTGGGGCCTGGGGCAAGCAGCTCCAGAATACCCAACATTGGCATATTGATTATTTTGACTTAAAGTTACTCGAAAAGCAAACGGTGAGAACTAATGGAAGGAAACTTGGCTTGGGATAATGAATACACAATACAGTATACAGATGATTTATTATAGAATTGTGCACCTAAAACATATAATTTTATTAGTCAATATCACCCCAATAAATTCAATAAAAAGGGGGCAAAAGAAGGGTACATTGATCCTCCTTTGTGTCCTTGAATGCAGGAAATAAATCCTGTGAAAGGTGTTCTCCTTGCTTTGCGGGGTGGTGGGACTGAGGCAGACATCCTTGCAACCAAAGTTAGGAATTCAAGACTGAAAAGTCTATATAAACGAACCTTGTCACTTCTTTAATAATTTAGTGCCCAAACCAAAACTTTGCTTAGATGATTGCTTACTAATGAATACTCAAACCTAATTTTCTTTGTCCTGCCATTCCCTCACAAATTTATTGTTTCTTTTGTCTAAATGGTATAAAAAACTGCCTGCTTCGATCACTTCTCTGAGCATCATTTATTATTTCCTGTGTGTACATATTGAATGGGATTTTTCTCCTGTTAATCTGGTTTTGTGTCCATTTTATTACTAGTCCAGTCATAAGACCTCAAGAGGGGCTGGGGGGAGGTTGCGATTTCCCTTTCGCCTCCACAGTATCTAAAGGGCCCTACTGACCAGGGCGACACCAGGTGAGGACTGGGGCAGGCTTAGGGGAAAAGGGCATGTCTAGGTCACTTTGCCTTTGTGGCTGAGTAAACAGGAGACAGAATTACATTAATCTGTGGCTGTTTAAATTTTCAGGGTTATGAAGCTCTAGTTCAACATTCCTTTATTTAGATTTGAGGCACTCGACTGAAACACAGTGAGGAGGGACCAGGGGAAGGGAACAGGGCTGTCTGCAGTGTTTGCAGGGAGCCTCATTGTCCGAGGTGGGCTGTGCTCACCCCAGGCAGCTGCCTGGGCACCTGTTCTCTTGGCCCCTCTTGGCTTCCGCTGACCTCTCCCCCTCTCACCTTCTCTGTCCTCCAGGCCCAGGTCAGGTCTCACTTCTTCCCTGCAACTTCTCTTCATTTTCCAGCCCATGATGAGTTCTTCTTTTACTGAACTGCTTTAGTCCTCGGTCATCTGTCCTCCAGGCCCAGGTCAGGTCTCACTTCTTCCCTGCAACTTCTCTTCATTTTCCAGCCCATGATGAGTTCTTCTTTTACTGAACTGCTTTAGTCCTCGGTCATCTGTCCTCCAGGCCCAGGTCAGGTCTCACTTCTTCCCTGCAACTTCTCTTCATTTTCCAGCCCATGATGAGTTCTTCTTTTACTGAACTGCTTTAGTCCTCGGTCATGTGCACTCCTTGGGGCAGTGCAGAAAGTACAGAAAGGCCATGTGGTGTAGTGTTGAGGGTTCTGGCTTGAGAACCAGATGCATATGTTTATGTTCTAGTTCTGCTAATTACTGGCTCTATGATCCCAAGCAAGTTTATTTACTGCTGCATGCCTCAGTTTCCCCATCTGTAAGATAAGGATAGAAATGACACCTGCTTCATAGTTGTTCTTTGTTGTTGTTGTGTATTTAAAAAATTAATGTGTGTGTTTAGAACAGTCTCTAGCTCACAGTTTTCACTTGTTGAGGAGGAAGAAATTTTTTCTACCCTTTTAGGTTCTTCCAGCTGATCTAATAATCAAATCAACACGAGACAGGTTAACGAGAGAAAATAAGCAAATTTGGTTACATATGCATGTATGGGCTCACGTGTGGGCCCACTTACATGAGAGAGTTAGAGACCCCACATGCGTGGGGACTACAGAGACAGAAAGGCACGATGAGGTTCATATGGCATTCTGAGCTAAAAGGTAAAGTGCCTGAGATTTCCAGGGGAAGAAGGGCATTCACAGGATGATGAAAAAAGCAGAGGTTCAATAATTAGAAGTTTGCCTTGCCCTGTAGACAGGTTATTGTACATGTACAAGTAATTATGTTACTTTAAAGCTACTGCACATGTGGTCTCCCATGATTTTCCTTGATTGGCCACCAGGGAAGGGGGTCGCACAATGTTAATTTATTATAATGCTATTATAATGAAGCAGGGGTCATGTAGCATCTTCTGTGCAGGTGCATTGATGAGTCACCATGATTCAGCACTTTTCCAGAAAGTGGGAGCAAACAGTCTTAGAACAGGGTCTCTGTCCTGTATCAATGTCTTTTATCTTAGCCTTGGGGCACCTCCAGAGTTTCCTCCTTCCTGACCATCTCCTGCATCGACTCACAGAGCTGGTATGAGGATTAAATAAAATTAAAAAGATAATGTGCTCAGCACAGAGACTAGCACATATTAAATGTATAAAGTATTCCCTATAATTAATAAATTGAAAATTAACTAGGGCTTTTAAGGACAGAAGGGTGATATTACCAAAACTAATTTTTTGCCATTACATGTAGAAACAATATAAATTAGACCATCTGACTAAATTAATGAAGCTTAAAATCATAGACCTTTGACACTGAAGGACTGTGACCTTTTGCAAGTCAGTTAACATTCCTATACTGTATTTTCTTCCACCTATAGAACTACCTAAGCTGTTTTGAGTCCTTCCAGTTCTAAATTTGATTTTCATATGTCTAAGAGAACTGAAATCATATTCCCTTGTGTCTTCTCTGACTTTATTTCCATCCTTTTATATGTGATAATCTAAGTAAATGTTTGTTTGTAAGTATTATAACATACTGGTCAAGAGTTTAAAATCTATGGGTGAGAATTCTATGACAGCCACAGAATGAGGAATTGAGAGTCAGTTTTGGCTTCTGAGTAGATAGAACTGAGAAATGCATCTTGTTCTTAGAATAGTTCCTTCTCTTCAAAATCTGTATTTAAATATCAAAGAAGACATCAAAGGTTGTTCTGCTTTTCTGTAGAATGCCTTTGGTTATTAAGATTTAGATGAAGCACTTTATAGTTTCAAGGAGAGTGCATTAAAGAGAGAACCCAACCCCACTTAAATTTCCTTTATTGCTTTTGTTAAGCTTATAATCTTTTTCTAATGTAAGCTTCATCTTTGTTACTGTGGTCAACTGAAAAATCTTGTCCTTGTGTTTCAAAGAGAAGCAGATTTCTAAAAAGCTTTGAATTCAGTTTTTTTCCGGTCATAGTATGTGACTATTGATCTCCTTTATTACTTTGATAGTGCAGGAGAAATTAAATTAGTATGACTAATATTCTAGAAGGAATTTGGCATACAGCTTTTTATATTTTATTGGTACAATGTTAAATAGTAACAGCTTTTTGTATCTGAGCTGTGTGCCACTGGAGATGTATTAAGGCAAAAATTATCAGGTTTTAGGAGATTCTGAGAGGAGCTTGAAAGTATAATATAATATCTTCATTTAAACCACCAGGATTCAAGGTAAGGGACACAGTACAACTGAAGTAGTGTTCTTACTTTGGACCCTGGTTTAGCATTGGGTCCAAAAAGAAAGGGGGTTGATTTGCTAATGGCAAACCTGTACGAGAATGTTAGATCTCAGTACTTGAGTTTGGCTAAGAAAAGAATTAAGAGCCAAGGAATTCAAATACAAGCAAAAGTTTCTTTAGAAAGTCACATGAGTGGAAGAAGTGAGCCAGCTGGGCTGCGTGGACTCAGGAAACAAGTTATAGAGACAAAAGAAGGGCCCTCGGAGCTTAGGAGAGAGAAAGGCGAAGAAAATGCGTCTGAGGGAAGGAGAGAGGGAAAGGCACGGGCATGCTCTAGAGAGAGTGAGTAAGCTGGGTCCTTCATCTCAAGGGCTTTTATCTGGAGGTATCAGGAGAAGACCTCAATAGAATATTCATCAGCTTTCCAGGTGTGTCTCAGAGTCATGGTCTTCACTGATTGGGCAGCACCAGGGCAGGGGATCATTAGTCATCGATGGTCCTGATGGTCCTGGTGCCACCAGGCAGCTGGTCCTGATGTCAGCCATGGAGTCACCCTGCCTGGATTTGCTGCTTTTCTGGGCCTGGAGCTGAAACCCAACTGAGGCCTAGATGTTATCACTGGGTTTAATGCTTAAGGAAGTGGTCATGTGAGGGCTTGTGTGGGAGTCATATGAGGCTTTTCTCCAGCCCCCTTATTCCTCCTCTGGGGGGGTACCACTTGACTATCGACATGCCGGGGGAGGAAAGGTCAGGAGAGGGTCAAACCACATGACCAGCAATATGAAAAGTCAGGGTCTAAACCATATGACCAGTGATAGACTAGGGAAGGAGAGTTTGCCCTGGGGATGAGGTCACACCTACAGTTGTCTGGTACTAGGCAGCTGGGGCTTTCCACCCTGGTGGCCTCTTGTACCTCACCTATGGTTCCTACTCCACTCATGTAGTTCCTGCTGAATCAGATTGGAGGCAGAGAAGTATTTTTAAAATTCTATTTGGGTCCCTAAGCATTTACTGATCATCCTACTGTAAGTATCAATTATCTGTTGACATAACAATTCTGCGTTAACAAAGTTAAGTGACTTAAAATAATCAGTCATTTAACTCTCAGGATCATGGCTGGGTGATGCAGGGTGGCTCCTTGTCCTGGTCTTGGCTGAGACTTCCCAATTGGCTTTGCAGCCTGAGGAGCTCTGGAGGGTGCCCTTAAGGAAGAAGTCATATTTAGCTCTGATTTTTAAAGATGATCAACTGAAAAGGCAGATGTTAATAGTCAGAAAATTTGGGATCAGAAAAACAGAAAATTTGGGGTGAAGAGGAGCATGGTTTAGGGCTTTTGTTTGCCTAAAATCACAAATTGTTAAAAACACAGAATTTGATAATGCCAATATCCTTGTTTTAAAAAAATTTCAGTTGCGTATACTTAAAGATTGCATTGCCTTTATTCAGTGATTCATGGAATCAGGCGGTTTCCCACCTAGCAGATAAATACAAAGGAACTTCTAGGAGCTGCACAAAAATGAAAGACTTTCACAGGCAGAAGGTGTGGGGCTAGGAAGTTCCTACCAAAGAATGGATTGCTTGTGTCATCTTCCCTTGAGGACAGCAGGTTTCTATCAGGCAGATTACCTCACTAGTGCAGACCAGATGGGCTGGTTTAATATTCCACTCCTAGGGGAGGTTGACACTCTAATTAAGTTAGGTGGTGTTAAGTCTTGGTTTGCTGATGTGCGCTTAACACAAAGTGACTGCAGTTTGGGCGTGTTGACTCTTTTCTAATTCCCCAAACTTATGTTAAAATAATTTTTTATGGCAACAACTTGGATGGGCCTTGAGGTTATTATGCTAAGTAACATAAGTTAGCTGGAAAAGGACAGATACCATATGATTTCATTCATACGTGGAATATAAAATGAAAACAAAACAAGCTCACAGAGGCAGACAGCAGGTTGGGGGTTAGCAGAGGGAAACAGGGTGGAGGAGGCAAACAGGTGACGGGGCTCGATTGTGTGATATGGACGGAGACCAGGCTTTTGGTGGTGAGCATAAGGTGGTACATATGGTTGTCGATTTGCAGTGTTGCACACCTGAAACTATATAATATTACAGGCCAGTATCTCCTCAATAAAAAGAAATTACAAAATAAAAAGGTATTTTTTCATATGCAAATTATGAAGGGTCTACTCAAGTGGCGATCAACTAATATTTGCTTCTTCCTAATTCCTTAAGCATTTAAAAAAATTTTAGTAGGTTTCTCTCTCTTTTTCTTCTTTTGTCATTTATGATGTCATCAGTTGGTGAAACATCCAAATATAACAATAGTTTAGACCTGAAGGGGACTGTGAAACCATTTAGTCCAACTTTTATCGATAAAGGAAACCAACCAACCAACCAACCAAACAAACAAACAAACAGGAGCTCCCGTGGACTTGCCCCACGTTGCAGGGCAGAGGAGTTGGAAGCACAAGAGTAGAACACTGGACCCTCGCTTTCCATTCTAGTGGTTTCCTCTGTGGTTTAATTTCATTGTTGGGATTTTCTCTAGCTTCCTGGGAAAATAAACCAGTGATGGCATTTGCATAGTGCCTTGTAAGACACCTCCAGATACTTTAGTTTGTGGTCGAAATGAATAGCTGACAGAATCTGATACAGTAGTTAAGTATTACTTCTAATCTTTTGGTCTTCTCCTAATCTTTTGCTTTGGTAAAAAAGCAAAAAGGATTTATAATGTTCTGTTTCAATAGAATTGTTCTGCCAACAATAGAATTGTTGGAAGTGGTAAATAAACTGCTACAGTGTAATTACTTAGGCACATGTTAATTCTTTTCTATTTTTATTATTGTTAATGTAGTGATTATTTGCTATTGTTTTTCTACTTCACAGACCACACATAGATGCTGGATTAATGGAGTCATTCCCTTGTCCAGTTTTGTTGTGCATGGGGAAAGAGGAAGGCGTGTGCCCTTGGGGTGCTCCCTGTGTGAGCTTAGGGATCTCAGCCTCTGATCTTGTGTTTAGCAAAAAAGGGGGCCATGTTATTTTGGCATGTTTCCTTATTTAATGTTGGTGAGCAACTAAAAATAGAAGACTTGAAAGAAGGTCATTTTGTCAGCCACTGCTCTCTGTATCATTCTTGGCTCCCGTTGCTTTTGGGTGCTGCATTTTGAGAGTAAATTATTGGGTGCCTAAAAGGAAATGGAATTTCTCATGGAGGAAGGATTTCTAAACAAAGGGATAACTTATAAATATAACTCACTGAAATAGCCATCATAGTGAGCTTGCCGTGAAACAAAATATGAATTTACCAAAGTTTACCGTTGGAAAAATTCCTAAACCCTGTGGTTTGTTGTTTTATAGAAAGGAAACCACTCCTAAGTGCTACACTGTGTTAAAATAAACCAGCAACTGAGGGAACCTGAGAAATGAAGCTTGCAGAAGCAGACCAACCCAAGAAGCCCCGCTTCCCATTCAGATGTATTGTAACTCCAGCCCTCCCACACTGCCGGTCCCCTCTCTGCAGCCATTTAGCTTACATAAGGGAAGAGCAGAAATATCTAGGGTTGGTCTTGGTTGAGTTATTCTGAGAACAATACAGGCAGAGCTGAGAGAGCATGCTTAGCAGGGCTTTAATCTTCCTGGAATCACAGACCAAGTTAACAGCGAAGGTTAGAGCTAAGGAATTGGGCTCAGGAACATACACACATGCCAACATACACAAAACCTCGAGGACAGCTTCAGGATGTGGTGGGCGCCTGGACGCCTATTTTGGGACTTGAGTGATTCACCTGTGTTGCGAAAGTCGACAGTGTCCCCGGCTTTTCTCCTTGCCAAGCTCTGTTTTGAGAGCTAAGTGAGAAGAAAGGATTTAAATGTAGTACTTGAGGATGGATCTAGTCCAGAAATTGCTAAAAGCTGACTCCATATAGCTTTTGGGGGGGTCACCTTTTCTCCACTCATTAAATATGGGAAAGGTCAGATTCTCAGCTGTTTATGAACCAGGAAGGGAAAAGGGAAGCAAAAAGGAAAGGACCTGCCTCTTGAGTGACACCATCACCTCCTTACAGTGCCATTTGGACATATTTTTTATCTGTCCAAACAAAACAGAAGAACTACATATAGTTTTGTAAGCAGTTGTAAAGGTGGACATTTCTTTCTGATGCTAACCCACTCAGGTTTTACAAAAGGATCTCTATTCTATAGAATAGTCCCATTGCGTAAGAAGACCTTATTCAAATGTAAATTTTAAGACATTTGGGGAGAAATTCTTTGAGGAGAAATTGGATTAAAAAGAGTAATAGAAAAAAATGAAAAAGGGTAAGGGTAATGAGGATAACTTGGAAAATGCTTGCTGGATGATGCCATTTGATTTGACTTTTTCCCTCTCCATTCTGTACTTTAAAATACAGAAATTTCTTGCTTTAGTTTTTCATTTAGTTGCAAAAATGCCTTGCTTTAGTTTTTCATTTAGTTGCGAAAATGCCTTGCTTTAGTTTTTTCCTAGGGGTTTGTTAATAGCCACATCTTGCTTCCCTTTCATTGTCTTTATTAAAGCCAGCTGATCACCGTATTTTGCCATGTGTAATGTGCACCTTTTTGCCCAAATTTTTTGAGGGAAAAATAAAAATGCACATTATACATGGGTAGTACCAACTCCACATCTATATAAATATTTTTAATTCTTTTATTTGTGCTTATGGGTTAAAAGTGTAACTCTAGAAAGCAATAATGCTCTCTGTGTGCAAAATAATGCCCTAGAATACCATAATCTGTTTTGTTTCTAACCATAAATAAATAAGAAATTGAATTAAAATATTAAAACGGAGGATTTTTTTCCCTGAAAGTTTGGGCCAAAAGTGTAGGCGCACATTGTATGCGGCAAGGTAAGGTGCGTGCCTCCGTGTGGATACGTGGAGCTCCCGCTGCGTGCGAGTGCGTGCTCAGGGGCAGATGCAGGGTCTGCGCAGGTTCCTGCTTCACTAGTAGTTGGCATTCCTGTAACCTGGTTTGGTTCCAAAGGCCATAGGCAGGTGGGAAAATTACCCACTGTGTGCAGGCGAGCTCTGATCCCACCACCAGCGCTTACTGACTTTGCTGCCTTGGATAAATGACTTCATTTCACACAGCCTTGGCATCCTCGGTTTTCAGGGTTAAGACATTTGTGAAATGCTTTGTGGCTGGAACACATTGTACTTCTCACATTGCATAGGTAAATGAACTCCTACTTTGTTTAAGATCATCCCTGTGACTGGTATACTCGCCAGAGTGCCTGGCTTATTGGGTTAGATAGGACAGTCATATTTAGAGCTCATAGTGCTAATTGGTCTTGTTCCATGTATTATTTCATTTGTTAGTCATAACTTTTCCACGAAGTAGATACTATTATTATACCCCCTTTTATGGGGGAGACAAACAGATGTGCGGGGAGGTCAGAAGACTTGCCCGAAGTCTTCCACAAAGGAAGTAGCAGAGCTGGGGGTTGAAACCCAGGTGGTGTGGCTCTGGAAGCCACACTCGGTCTTCCCCCGCCTTTCTCAGAGCAGTGGCGTGTTCACGTGGAGAGGAGAATGTTGATGTGTGGTTGACTCTGGCACTTATTTAAGATTTTTTTTCTTTCCTCTTTCAGGTATCTGACAACAAGCAGTAATAGAAATTTCCTGCTTACCATGAGGCCATTCTTGAAGAGGGCCATTTTGGTCGTAAGCTATGTAAGTACATATATGCTTTTGAAATATGTGATAAGGGATGTTTCACTTTAAGGTAGCTCAGAGGCATGATCCAGATTATTTAATAGAATCAGCAACAGAGTGTAACACCTCGATGTTAGGGTCAAAGAGTTAACATGCCAGCAATGTTAGAAAGCGTTAGGAGGGACATGCAAAAGAATTCCAGGGACATGTGAACGCCATGAGAGACAGCGTGAACTGCGGGGTTTCACAAGTTCCTTTCAGAGTGCTGATGCTGAGTTCTCTTGGCTGAGTCATCACCCATGACTGTATCAGTGATCTGTTGCGGCAAACCAACTACCCCACGATGGAGTGGCTTAAAACAACCCCTTCTGTATATCTGGCCTCAGTGCTATAGTTTGGGCAGCATCCAGCTGGATGGGTCTGCTCATTATGATTTTTACTGGGGTCACTTAAATCCGGGCCGCTGTCAGCTGGGCTGCGTGGTCTCTCTGTGATATCTCATTGTCTAGGCCCCTTGCTGTGGCCGCTCTCACTAGCGGGAACACCAGGCCTTCGTTGCAACATGGCAGCTGGGTTCTCAAAGAACAACCCGAAAGTTGCAGGGCCTGCCTAGGGTCAGGCCCAGGACTGACACAGTGTACCTTCTACCACTTTCTGTTGGTCGATGCAACACAGTAGACCAACCTAGATTTAGGGGGCGGGGCAGTTGGCTCCATTGCTCGATAGGACAAAGGAGAATGCTTGTGCAAAGATGAGAGGAATTCTCCGTGGCCGCCTTTGGTGACTGTCACATTAATCACCCTTTTATGTTGTTAGATGTTTCTATTCAAGGACATTAGGAGACCAATCTCTAATGCTGTTGCTGTTTCTCATAAATTTCCTGTCAAGATTTAGAATAAGTTTTGACAGGAAACTTATGAAAATGTCTTTGAATTTATTGTTAACAATGTGAGTTTTTTTTCTCAACCCAAAACTATGTTTATGGAAGAAGATAAGTATGAAAAAACTGAATGAGATAGAGAGCTTTGACTGGAGAATTTCAGAAGAAGGGGCAAAACACGTCTGTAAAGAATTCCCCAGTGTCTTTGCAGCAGGATAGCACCAGTTAGTGATAAAATTCTGTTGGGTATCACAAAAAACATTCCCCAGGGTTGTCGAAATAATCCTTCATGAGTGTTCTAACTCGTGGCATTCAAGGGTTGTAACATTTCCAAATGTGTTCATTCAGGACTCAGCAGTATTACCTACAATATTTAAATTAACTTTTTTTGAGCCTATGTGAGTGGGATGGTTATGAAATTGGGCCGTGCAGACCAATGGCACGGGTTCAATTCCTGGGTCTTGCAGGTTCCCAGTAAGTTACCCAGTATTTTTACCAGTAAGTATGTGATACTGACAGCTGTTGGTAAGAATTTGCTTGCTGCTCCCTCCTCACCTTCATTATTCACTCTTCTCCCTCTCCTGCTATTTCCATTTTTCCAAGTCATTTTACATGTTAGAATTTTATAGAAATGCTCACTAGAAAAAGTGTTTGCAAAACAAAATTGTTGTAAAGCATCTGGAAATATCCTCCAGAAAGGTGGGTCTCGCCCCAGCAAGTGATGGTTTTCTTACTGAACCTTTTTCCCCCCTGAAGGTGATTGTGGTTTTGTACTTCCGTCTGTGGATAATGGGAGGGTCTATGCCCCTCTTTTCAGAGCAAGATAATCCAGCTTCATTTTCACCTTACATTCTTACAAGGTTAGTGGAAATACACTGTTGTAACTTTACCTGGTATTCATTAAGTTGTTTTGTAATCTTAAATGATAAGTTGGATTTTAAAAGAAGGGGGGTTGGTGTTCTGTTCAGGTTTTGGGGGAAAATAAACTACTATTTATACATTTGGAATTCTTTTCAAAAAAGGTGCAATTTTGTCATATCATTGCTGTTGTCCTCATAATGGTGTCTATAGACATGCGTGTTTATTCAACAAGTATTTTATTGAACACTTATCATCCATAATAAATATCTAGTGAGGCAAATGTTACAGAGCAATGCACAGGGTTGTATAGAGGTTGAATGGACATCATAACAATTTGTAAGATTAACATGTACGAGGAGGTTTGAAGTAGCAAACAAAAATGAACAACAGTTGTTGCTAAGATACAGCTAATTGTATCTTACCATGCATCTGTAAGAGATTTAGAAGTATAGAATCAAGAAGGGATGTTGATTAGTGAATCCAGTTTGTTGAGAAGATTTTTAATACCTTATCTCTTCAGTCTTCTGTGATGTTCTCCTTGAGGCTTTCAGATATAATTATATTTGACAATATTAATATATTTTCTTCAGGATATATTGTTGCTATAATAGTTAAACATATCATGCCCTCTTCTTAAATTTTTATAGTTTTATATACCTAACATCTAATATCATTTTCATAATAGTAACTTTCAATTTTGGGAGCTTTGCAATGATATATAGTCCTAAATTAAAACTTGGCTTATCTAGCCATTTCTATTTTGGTTTACTTGTATCTCTTAGGGAAAACACATTGCTGAATTTTGTTTTTATGCCAGGGCAGTGATCTTTGCTTTATTTCATTCATTTACCTTATATGTATTAATTGGTAATTTTTAAATTTTCTTTGCCTTGTATATATTTCTTTATTGTTCCTAGTCTTTTCCGCCTTTCTTTAAAAACTATTTTCCACTCAAAAAAGGATACCTTTACAACTGATTACACCATTTTTATAGTAGATATTATGTCACAATTGTTTTCATTACTTACAACATGTATATGCATTTTTAAAATCTTGCATATACCTTCAGAAATCTTATGGTATTCAACCTCAAGGTTGACTTCTTTTCTTGAGGGATGACTATTAATTTACCACAAAACTGTCAACTTACCCTTGTAATGCATATGCATTGTTATAGGAAGGAAAGTTGCTTTTAGTCTGTGGTTTACCTTTTTAACCTATTTGGGTTATAGTCTACATAAACAGTCACAATGAGCATTAAAAAAAATCTAATGACATTAAATTCTTAACTTTTTAAAAATAATATTCTTTATGTTTGCTTTTTGTCAGTGTGGCATTGTAAGAGGAGAAAATATAAGAAACTGAGGACAACTTGAAGCGCAAGGGCAAATGCGAAGTGAACATCCCAGTAAAGTCTTCCCGCACCTGCAGCTGTTTCACAGTCAGGCTGCAGCTAGCTGTAATATAATGAAGTATTCCTGTTTCAGTTCTCTTTTCGCCTTTTCCACCAGTTTAAAAAAAATGTCATTTTTTATGGAAAATATCAAATCCATGCAAAGGTGGAGAAAATGGCGTAAAGAATCTCCGCATACCCTTCATCCAGTTTCAACAAACGTAACTCGTGGCCGATGGTTTCCTTCATACCACCGCCTACTTTTTTCTCCTTGCTTTGAAGCAAATACCAGATATCATCTCCATTTAGATGCATATAGTTTAGTGTATATTTCTAAAAGGGAAGGACTCTTAGAAAAAGAAGCACAATACCATTATCATACTTTAAAAATTAACAATTCTTTAATATCACATATACCATCAGTGTTTCGATTTTTTTGTCTCATGATTAGTTATTTTTAATAGTTGTTTGTCTGAATTAGAATCCAAACAAAATCTGTACTTGGTTTGATACATCTTTTAAGACATAATTTGATTGGTGTCCCTCTTCTTTCTGCCACCTGTCCTACCCGCATCCTACCCCCATCCCATCCCCGTTATTTGTTGAAGAAACAGCCATCTTTTTGTTCCTGGGAATCTGCATCATCCTGGATTTTGTACACTGCAAGCTTGTGGTGTCATTTAGCACGTTCCAGCATTTTCTGTGTTTGATATAACCTGGTAAAATAAAGGGCATGATCGGACTCAAGTTTATTTATTGATTTTTTTTGACAAGACAACTTCATAGGTGGTGGTATGCAAATCCATCAGGAGGGCACCTGGCTGTTAGTCTCACTTTCGGTGATGTTAAAATTAATTAGTCAGTTCCAGGCATCTGATGTAGCCTGATCCATTCATTATTAACTATTTCACCTAATAAATTTTTACAGCCATTTATAATCATTGCTTATAACTGTTGTATCAAGAAAAAGAGATATTTTTCAAAGTAATTTTTAAGACCTGGAGTATAACTGAGCAACAAAGCTGAGTGATTTTCCTGCTAAATTTGGTGGTTCGGCGTTCTTCCTTAAAGCTGTCACAGAGAAGCACGCTTCTGAACTAAGAATTTGGTGGGTTAGAAGCTCTGTGAAAAATAGAAGCACAGAGTGACCCAATCATCTTTCTATGGCATTGGCCTTCTTGTAAGACACTTTCTCAGGCCCAAGCCTAAAAGGGATAAAGCAATTTTTTGTTTTCATTTTTGTTAAGTAACAAAGCTTGTGGTATATTCAACGCTACTGGTACACTAAGATTTTATTAAAAATAACAGAGAGGAGAGTGTTGGGAAACGCCATTGCAGTGTCCCCATTCCTTCAACCAATTTCCGTGTTTGGACTTGAGAGTTGGGCCAATGAATAATCTCCATCCCTGAGCCTCATCTGATCATTGTTAACCATTTTCGACTGCCAACCTTGGAGGAATAAAAGTCAAGGGAAGGAGATCAGTGGGGAAGGTCTGGGAAGGATGTGCCGAATTAGTAGCTACCTGTTGACAGGATTTCGAGGTGATTTGACTCATCACACTAGAAGGTAACTTAGAAATTCTCTCATGTACCCACTTTGCAATCCAAGAGTCCTTCCAAAAGAATCTGAGAAATAGGGGAGGACTTTTCTTCACAATTTGCAGTCTTACAGTGCATGTCTCATTCTGCTTCTTTAATTCTGTGCGTCATATGTTCACTATTGGATTGTATATTCTTCGAAAGCAGGGAAATTATCTCATGATTTTGTTTAATCCCGTCTAGGATGTCAAAGATAAACACAGCTGGACATTAGTTAAAGCAGTGAAAACAGAATTTATTCAGTAACCGGTGACAGTGAGGGGAAGAGCTGAGGACCATTCTGATTTGTGCACAGCCGATTGGATGGTTTAAAGGGAGAATGAGAGAGGGGCCACGCTAGGGCTCAGTGGAGTCAGAGAGGTGACGAATGACAAAGATTGGTCAGTGTGACTGCGATTTGGCTGGCTGAGCCTGCTGGCAATATTCGAAGTGAAGATGTGTCCTCTCAAAGAGACTAGGAGACAAGCCCTATCCTTTCTGATGATGGCATTTTAATGCAGTAGCTGTCAGGTCCTTGAGAAAGACACTTCTGAGTTGTAAGACATACATATTCACAACTGTAAGCCCATTGTAGTAAACACTCTTAAAAAAGGGAGGGCAGAGCCCTCTCCTCAGGTGTTAGCTAGAACAAGCGGTAAATTCCAGCAGTGATGAGTTTTCTCAGGCAAGCATTTTAGTGGGAGGCTGGACTATCCTAGGAATATGGCCTTAGGCAGCTAGGAGCAACGCTCAGGTTTGGTCATCTCCTACTGCAGAGGTTAGGATATAGTCTGTCCTGTGCTGAGCCTTCTGCAGTTGTCAAGGGTCAAGAACACTACTTAAGTAATTTGTGAATATTTAAATAAATTCCATGTTCTCTATCCCAGATGGAAGGGGTTCTGTTAGAATGTTTTCCACTTTATTGCAGTGCCTAGACACAGCCAGGAAACTTAGTAACACCCCCATTCATAGTTTCCTTCCCTGGGTCCACCTGGCTGTTCTGGTTAGCAAGGACCTTTGTTCTTGCCTCCTCTTGAAGGATAGTTCCTTCATTTATGAATAAGAGACTTTATCTCCCTACCACAGCTATTTTGATTTTTTTGGAAATAATTCAATATGGATCAACTTGCTATAAAATAATCTGTGATTATAATCAATAAATATTTTCATATCTACTACTGAATTCTGGGCACTATTAAAAGCAGACAGTTTAAATGTCTCTTACCCAAGGACTCCTACCCAGTGGGGCAGCATTTCTGTCATATGCTGTCATCAAACTGTTCCTTCATAGCATTTATCTCAGGTCCTAATGTCTTTAGTTGCATGATAATTTTACCATGTATGTCCTGGAAACTAGGTCAATACTTATTCACCTTTGAATGGCCAATATCTACGACAGTGACTAGAAACTATTCGATACTTTCCCAAATGATCGATTTACTGACTAAACAAACACCTTCCAACTGTGACTTTTCCTATAAGATAATATTGACAGAGTAGAAATGCTGTTTAATAGAAACAGGGTGAATGAATGTTTACAGAACGTCATGGGCCTTAAGTCGTGTTTCAGCGAGTCTTCTTCTCTTTGCAGATTCCTTACGTATTCCTACCTCTTGGCCTTCAACATGTGGCTCCTGCTTGCACCTGTCACCCTGTGCTATGACTGGCAGGTTGGCAGTATTCCTCTGGTAGAGACCATATGGGACACGCGGAATTTAGCCACCGTCCTTCTGGCAGTTGTGATGGCCTTGCTGAGCCTGCACTGTTTAGCTGCCTTCAAGGTAATTTTCTTAAATGTAAATGAACTCTGCATTTGAAGAGATATAATCTATAGTCATGAATGCTTTCTTTCTCAGCTGGAGGTGTGGGTCTAAATTGAATCTACTCTTTTGTTTAAAAAACTTTATGTATTTAATATTTTCCTGGTAGGCAATATATATTTTAAAGACCTTAATGGGTTTAACAGGCCATGGTCACCTTAATTATATTTCTTCTGATGTTTCTACTGACCCTGAAGAAATTAGATCTGATATTTAATGCTTGCAAACACGATATGTTTTTTCTGCTGTGGTTGGTTACTTTTTGAAGTAATTTGTTTGACATCATGTAATGTTAAATGAGATAATAATAGTATATTTAGAAGTGCTCGAATTACATTTAAGACTCTACTTCCACTGATGACTGTCCGCCTCAGTTGGGTGATACTCACTTCATAAAAAATGGTATAAAGCTAGAAAAATTATTGACTGCAGCTACTTCAAAAATGATGAAAGATAGTAAAGAAGGTGAAAATATTTACTTATGAAAAATTGCTACTGAATTGGGTAAGATGCCTGAGGGCCTTCTCATCCTCCCAGTTCCCCGCCATCGACCCATGTTAAAAACTGGTTGACTGGCTAGGGGTGGCTGATTTGCTTTGGGAGAGCATCAGGCAGCTAGAAATTTAGCGGGGAGATTTTGGAAGCAAAGAGCTATGGAAGGGCTGAGATAGCATGCTCTCTAAGCATTCAGGGCCGACTGCCCAACAGCGTGTGTGCATGGTATTCCCTACGGAGCACAAGCAAACTTGAAAGCCTGGGGAGACTACTTACTTGCTGCAAATCTGAATGAATTCCTCAACCCCTATGTAGTTTGGGTAGCAGAGAGTAGACAGTTCACTGGCTTAAGTTGTTTATGTATGCCCTCCATTGAAATTATCGGCTGATCACAAACTATGCAGGCACTAGAGAAATACCCCAGGGATTCAGGGGGGAAAAAAAACCAAACCTTTTTTCTTTTTGCTCTGGAAGAGCAAAAATTTCAGCTCTCTGTAGAAAAACAAGTTTTTCAGTTTGACTCCAGGCGAGTTCCTCATATAATAAAACAGGAAAACCAGCATATTTCAGAAGAACAAAATAGAATAGAGTCACTACAATGCACGGCATACAATATGTAGTTTTTAATATTATTGGATATGTGAAGAAACAGGAGTGTGACCCAATCTCAGGAAAAATAATAGTAAAAAAAAAAAAAAGGAAAATAGAAAAGAATTGAGATTCCCTAGCTCAACTCACATTTACATGATCAATGGACTCTTGACAAAGTTACTGAGAAAGGATGGTCTTTTCAATAAAAGATATGGAAATAATAGAAGATCTGTCATTCTTCCGTGTTATCAACCAGGGCTCTGGAAGATGGGGGCAAAATATGATCTACCCTGTTACAATTGTATTTATTCTTACTTGATTTTTTAATTAATATTTTAATAATTGACTTTACAAAGCTACAAATTAACATGTAATTAACACATGTAATGAATAAAACAGGAAGTTTGTTATTTCCCAGTCACTCCCTCAAACCCCACCCTCTGTAAGCTTCCTTTGAACATTTGTTCTTATACATTTTTACACTCACTAAAAACAACAATTCTTTCTTTGTACAAGTAAGTTAAGTTAGATGCCATTACAAATCGCAGGCTCTTTCAGACCACTGCCATGCCCAGTGGAAGTACCCTGTAAGTAAGCAGCACAGGAGTAGACGTTTGACTTTTGACAAACTCTCATCCAGGATTGAGTGGGAGAACGAGCCTACAGAATCTGAGAGACCTCTTTCTGAACTAACTGCAGGAATAACTTAGAGATTGGTTGTCGCCCTGAGTGGCGTGGCTCAGTTAATTGGGTGTCATCCCGCAAAGTGGAAGGTTGCAATTGGATTCCTAGTCTGGGCACATGCCCAGTTTGCAGGCTTGGTCCCTTGGTTGGGCTAATTATATGTAATAAGAGTCAGCTGATCTATGTTTCGCTCTCTCTCTCTCCACCCCCTCTTTCCACCCCCTTTCCCTCCCTCCTTCTCTTTCTAAAAATAAAATCTGTAAAAAGTAAATACATAAAAATATTGTTTCTAATTTTTCCTATTTTTGTGGCATAAGAAATTTAAGGCCTCAAGGAGTAGTTTATTATTTATGATAGAAGAGCTCACTTGGCATCTTTAGGAATTTAAATGTAGAATTTGTCTTATTTTGTACCCCTTCTTCATCCCTTGATTCACTAGCAATGCATTGAATTTATATAATATGGCATAGATACCAATCTAGAGATCCATTAACAATGAATTTCAGAGTGAACTAATTTGCTCTTATTCTTTGTGATGAAGACAATCACTCTGTTGAAATGTATGTACAGTAGAAAAAGAATATTTAAATCATGAAGTCTGATTATCCCATTTTCTTCTGCGAACAGTGAATGTTTATATACCAGGACAACCATCGGCTGAAAATGCACTTGGGTTTTTCTTTATGACTCTTCCAGACTGTGCGTCCGTCAGACGGTTGACCTGCGGTAAACGGCGATGTGTAGCTGGAGAGCAGTCAGTGGGATGGGGATTGCTGAGAGCAGTCAGTGGTGCCAGCGGTCCTGCTCTTTTCAGCTGCCCTTTCCCGTGGCCTCAAATGTGATTGTCCTGCATTACAGAGGAAATACCATTGCATTATATTTAAGAGTAATTTACTTGTTATTGATTCTTTATTACATTCTCACAGGGTGTCCTATATATTGAGGTATTTTTTATAGCTTTTACAATCTTGTGGCATGCTTGTAAAAAGTAAAACCCAAGGAAAGAAGAAGGGGGTGAATGATACCCAACTTTCCTCATAATGACCTCAACAGTGAGGTGTATTTTGAGTCCCTTTTCCCAAGTATGGGACTTTCAGAATTGTTTTGTTTTATTTTTAATTTTAGTAGGAGGGTACACAGTTTTGTCCTAATCTACTCATAGCATTCCACATCATTCCTTGAACCTCACATGAATCCTAGGCCACATCCCTGGGCCCCAGAGAAGAAGTCCAATTTTCATGTCTACGGCAGGACCAATCTGCAGCCTGACCAATGGAGGTGACCACTAGTGTGACAACTTGGTGAAAGTGGAGGGGTAGGATGGGGTGGCACTAATGTAGCTGCTGACTTAGGGGAGAAGCATTCATCTCAGGATCTCCCTTTGTGCGTGTCCCCAGTCTTGCTCAATTAGCCCCCGTGCTAATCCAAATCACAACCCCATCAATATACTGGCTAAAAGAACGATAGCTATTGCATGGGAAAACAGCAACCATCAGCCCTAGATCTCTCTTCTTTCAAACCCCCACATACCTCAACACAGAGACAATGGAATGAGAGCCACTACTGGAAAGTGACTATCTGCTCATTGACATTCTTACTGCATTCCAAAAAGGACTCAGAGCAGCTTAAGGGGACAAATATAGTACAATGGGATAGACCAGGAGATGGAAACAGTTTTTTCTTTTTTTTTTTTTTTTTTTTTTTTTTTTTGCGAAGAACCAGACAGTAAATATTTGAGGCTTTGCTGGTCATACAGTCTGTCACAGTTGTTCAGTTCTGCCATTGTATTGTAAATCAGCTGACCCCTGGTATAGGACATTGTACTGCCACAAACCCACACAATCGAATTGAACATGCTTTCAGATTTCTAAAAATTATTTTGCATTTTGTTCAGCCAGATAACGTGTTAATTTATTGTGGCACGTAGATAACTGTGGAATAACTTACAAATTCTAGAATAGCCATTATGTAACCTGGTAAAATAATCATGTTGTTTTAATACACTAAATGGTGAAATAAAATTGAACTTAAGGAATGTAGGTTGTTTTTAATGGTGAATGGCTCTGTGCCAATGTTGATCTTTTTTTCTTTCAAATTTCTGGACTATATTCTCTTTCCAGTTCCTGTTCTCTGCATACTCCATGTTCTCCATTCTTTTCCTGTCCTCAATTCATAAAAATCCTCCTCAGACTATTAAGAGTCCAGTTTTTCTCTCCCATTTACAACCCATCTAATTTGTCCTGCTTTGGGACCATTGCAATCACTGACAGAAGAGGTTGATAATATCTCGTCACAGTTTGTGTGTCCATGACCACCAGTCAAGGGAGTAGCCATTGTCTGGGATGCCTCTCTGTTTCAGGTTTGGCCAGCCCTGTCGATCCAGCCTCTTGGCCACTGTGCTCAGCTGGCTTCGCCCCCTGCCACCTTTTTACCTACATGATAACACCCAGCTACTTGGGTCATGGCTTTCAAGGTCAGCAGCTGTAGTCAACTTTAGCCCTTAGATCATGCTCCAAAGCTCAGATTTCTGTTTATATCACTGTTATGATGAGAGTTTGAAAATGACCTTACTTTACTGGTCCATCCGATGCAGTGTTGGCAAATAGGAAAATTGCGTCTGCACCACATTGTGAAATAGAAGATACTTAAATATGTATGGGGACTGCCTTTTCCTACATACTTTTGTGTCATTGCTTTGCTATTTGTGATACAAATTATGGCTTACATTCTATCACCCTAATTTCACTGGTAGTCTACTTTAAATTCTTGACTCCAAGCCTCAGATAGAAGCCAGTCCCACCTCTGTGTCAGAGGCAGCCCACGTGTGAGCGGGGAGGGGCACTGCCCAAAGTTCCCCATCAAGAGTCCTGAGGCTGGAGGATGGGAGGCTGTTCGGGAGGCTGTTCGGGAGGCTGTTCAGCGGGGTAATTAGCCCTGATCTGAGGCAGAGGCCAGGCTCTGCCGCCGACCTGCGGGGAGTCACCACATTCAGCCTTGTTCTAGGGTCATAGGTGGTTGAACCAGTGTGAGCCATGAGACACTCGGCACAGTGACTGGCATGTGTGAAGCATTGGGAACCTGTCAGGTGTCTTTATAGTCTTTATCATCATGAGCACCATCACCATCATCATGGAATTGTCACAGCTTAATGTCAGGAGCACAATAAAGGTTCTTATTTCTATTTTGTAGGAACAAAAGCATGAAAAGCATAATCCGTTTGACTTTTTTGACTGTATATATTTCAATATGCAATCATGCTTTACATGATCAAAAATATGTGTAATGTACTGAATATTGACTCTGCCCCACCCCTTTTATTCCCTACTAAGTAACAGAGGCTAAATTCTTTTTTTATTATTATATTTTATTGATTGTGCTATTACAGTTGTCCCATTTCTCCCCCATCATTCCCCTCCACCCTGCACACCCTTCCCACTCCCATTCCCCTCCTTTGGTTCATGTCCATGTGTCATAAGTTCTTTAGCTTCTACATTTTCCCACACTATTCTTGCCCTCCCCGTGTCTATTTTCTACCCACCATCTATGCTGCTTATTCTCTGTACCTTTTCCCCCCTCTCCTCCTCCCACTCCCCTGTTGCTAACCCGCCATGTGATCTCTATTTCTGTGGTTCTGTTCCTGTTCTAGCTGTTTGCTTAGTTTGCTTTTGTTTTAGGTGTGGTTGTTAATAGCTGTGAGTTTGCTGTCTTTTTACTATTATATTTTTTATCTTCTTTTTCTTAGATAAGTCTCTTTAACATTTCATATAATAAGGGCTTGGTGATGATGAACTCCTTGAACTTGACCTTATCTGAGAAGCACTTTATCTGCCCTTCCATTCTAAATGAAAGCTTTGCTGGATAGAGCAATGTTGGATGTAGGTCCTTGCCTTTCAAGACTTCAAATACTTCTTTCCAGCCCCTTCTTGCCTGCAAGGTCTCTTTTGAGAAATCAGCTGACAGTCTGATGGGAACTCCTTTGGAGGTGACTGTCCCCTTATCCATTGCTGCTTCTAGAATTCTCTCCTTCATTTGAATCTTAGCTAATGTAATTATGATGTGCTTGGTGTGTTCCTCCTTGGGTCCAACTTCTTTGGGACTCTCTGACCTTCCTGGACTTCCTGGAAGTCTATTCGCTTTGGCAGATTGGGGAAGTTCTCCTTTATTATTTGTTCAAATAAGTTTTCCACTTGTTGCTCTTCCTCTTCCCCTTCTGGTACCCCTATAATTTGGATGTTGAGACATTTAAAGATATCCTGGAGGTTCCTAAGCCTCTCCTCATTTTTTTGAATTCTTTGTTTCTTCATTCTTTTCTGATTGGATGTTTGTTTCTTCCTTCTGGTCCACTCCATTGATTTGAGTCCCAGTTTTCCTCCCATCACTATTGGTTCCCTGTACGTTTTCCTTCATTTCACTTATTGTAGCCTTCATTTGTTCATCTAATTTGCGATCAAAATCAACCAATTCTGTGCGCATCCTGATCACCAGGGCTTTGAACTGTGCATCTGTTAAGTTGGCTATCTCTTCATTGCTTAGATGAATTGGCTCTGGGGCTTTGATCTGTTCTCCCATTTGAGCCGTTTTTGTTTTTGTTTTTTGGTCTGGTATTGGCTGTTATGTAGTGAGGGGCGGAGCCTTAGGTGTTTACCAGGGTGGGGCAACCCAGTCACTGGGTTGTGAAACTGTATGTAGGGGTGGGGTCTTGGTATCTTTAGGTTTTATTTCCCGGCACTGGGGCCTTGGGTTGCGAGTTCTGTCTTGTTCCCTGTTTTCACCTGGATTATCTGTGTGCGAATGTGGGACCACCTGGTCAGCCAGCCACCTTGCGCCTGGGGCCTGCTATCTGCCGCCTGCCTCCTAGCAGCTGCCTGGGCACTCAGTCCGCCAACCTCTGCTTCCTCCTGTCCCAACTCCACCCCTCTTACTGGCCTGGATGAATGGTTGTTGGACCTCCATACAGTTCTGTTTTCTCTCAGTTCCGGTTGTTTTCTTGTTTTTAAATCCTTGTTGTCCTTAATTTTGGTTGTGCGAGGAGGCACAGTGTGTCCACCTACGCCTCCATCTTGGCCCTCCCAGAGGCAAAATTCTTGATCTAAGAGCCAACGGTAGTAACATTCTCAAGTTTTTAATGCTTTAGCTTATTTTGGAATTTGGAAGTAGGTATGTTCAAATGTATCAGAAACACAGAATCTTAACATAAAACTACTCTGTTAGTTAAAAAGTGAATTTTTATCAAGGGAAAGGAAGTAGTGACAAATATCACTGACTTATTTACAAATGAACATTGGAATTGCCACCTAAAACACCAAAGAATGGAAATATTATAGATATCTTTAAAAGTATTTGAAATTTTAGCAAAAATAGACAGGATATAAGAAATAATCATTTCCTTTTTTTTTTTGTTTTCCTTAAAACTTACTGTCATGGTTGGATTTCTCCACCCCTCTCAGTGATGAGGACGGGAACAAAATAGACACTAGAAACACAACTTTAAATGCAGTGGTTACCTGAACCACTCACGCAAAGTCTTCCCAAGGCATTCCTTTTTGTCCATGATTAATATGTCACCTGTGAAGTTGTTCTCCTTGTACTCGACCTGAACCTTACACAAATCTTTCTTCCTCAGTTTCTGTGTAATACACACTTCACTTCCACCTGAGGTGCTTTGTTTGGCTTTTGATCTAGGCCTGGCTGGAGTTCTTTACATCATGAAATAGTTTGTTTTAATCTTTGCCTTCACAGGGCAATTACATTGTCACAAGTCACATTCTTTAATAGGAAAATGATTTACCTATTCCTTTGATGTTTATACCTTAGTTAGAACACTTGCTGAATTTATTAATGGAGGAATTAGTTGTATAATGGAAAAAGGACTCTTTAGATATCAGTAAGAGTTTATTGTTTTTCTCGATTGCATACTTTATGAGTCTCAGCAAGATTTTATAGTCTATATTATTTGCTTTTACTCAAAATAATTGCCACCTTTTGAGTGATAATCTTAATTTGTAACTTTTTATTTCTTTTAACTTAATAATTCACACTCTCATAAGAGCAATTTATTACCACCTATACTGCTTCTGACTGTTTTTAAACTCTTAAAAAGGTGAAAAGACATTTTAGTTATTCCTGGAGCCTTTCTGTCCTTAGTGTTTCCATTCAGAACATAAAATTTCTGTTTAAAGGAGCACACTTTTCTGTCTTGTTTTAAGAAAACCATGAAATATGTAATTAGGACTCTGAGATAAAAATAGCTAAAACAAGTCCCTCTAAACAGAAAGCCCACTGGAAATTACTTACTGTATCAGAAAATACAAAGGAAACTGGTGATTGATTGCCCAGCAACCCAATAAAGGGGATGATATTTGTGATCAATACAACTGGAGATAATCAACCCCCACCCCCGTAAAACCCTAAAATACCTTATTTTTACATGTTGCTTTGCCTAAAGAGGCAGCATACAGTATTAGAAAGAAAGCAAGTTTGTAATATGAGCTTTTATGATTCTCTCTCATCTACATTGTTATACATCAGCACGCTAATGATAAGGTCTTCAAACTTGTTTCTAATCTGAAATATAATAAGAATAAATGAAATAATATATGAGGTCTGTCCAGAAGAAGTCCAGCCATTGTTAATTTAACAAGAACGTTTTGCACAACATCGATGTAACCTGGCAGCCAAGGAGAGTGGGCTGGAGTGTGCATGTGTGAATAATGACTTCACTGTACTAGTCAGTGGGGGCAGTAGACACCATTAGATGAGCACATGTGCTGTGTAGCTGTTGCGTTCGGAATGAGGGAGTAGAGCAACTAATCTGCACCAAATTTTGTGTTAAGCTGGAACATTCTTCCATGGAAATTATTTGGATGATTCAGAAGCCCATAGCTATGGGCAGCTGGTGATTGGCAGCTTCCTCATGACAACATGCCTGCTCGTGCATCATGTCTTGTGCAGAGTTTTTTGGTGAATTACAAAATCACCCAGGTGACTCAGTCCCCTTATTGCCCAGATTTGGCATCCTGTGACTTCTGGCTTTCCCCCAAACTAAAATCACCTTTGAAAGAGATGAGATTTCAGACCATCAGTGAGATTCAGGAAAATATGACAGGGCAGCTGATGGCGATTGGGGGAACTGTGTGAGGTCCCAAGGTGCCTACTTCAAAGGGTACTGAGGTGTCATTGTCCTTTGTACAATGTTTCTTGTATCTTCTTCAATAAATGTCTCTATTTTTCATATTACATGGCTGCATACCTTCTGTACAGACATCATATATGGTACCTGGGGTTGTTCAGAAAGGAAAGTCTGAATTTTCCTATGGATGTCTCAAACTCAACATTCCAACGTTTAACTCCTGAATTTAGCCATTCATTGTTTACCCCACAATGGATGTTGTTATTTTCAATCTCTGTGTGTTCTACTAGTTGCTCAAAACAAAATTATTTGTGTTTCCTTGTTTCCTCTCTGTCCTTCTCTCTAATAACACA
This sequence comes from Glossophaga mutica, assembly GCA_039655065.1. Classification (NCBI taxonomy): domain Eukaryota; kingdom Metazoa; phylum Chordata; class Mammalia; order Chiroptera; family Phyllostomidae; genus Glossophaga; species Glossophaga mutica. The sequence continues at coordinate 38,262,342 of CM077304.1, read as the reverse complement.
TCCAACCTATCAATAAATTCTGTCAACTATACTTTCAAAATATATCTAGAATCTGACATCTCTCCAACTTCATTGCAATCTCCCTGGGCCAAACGACCACCAAGTCTCACCTGGATTATTTCCATAACTGCCTACCTGATCTCCCTGCTTCTCCCTTTGTGCCAGTGGTCCAGTCTGCTCTCAACACAGTGGCCAGAATGAGTCTTTAAAAATGAAAGCAGAGCCTGTCCCTCTTGTACTTAAAATCTTCCCATGGCTCCTTATTTCTCTCACAGTAAAAATCATTCATAGTCTTTATAATGGCCTAAAAGATTTTATATGATCTGGCCCCAGCCCACCTCCATTCCATTATCTCTCTCGTTCCTTCCCAAACTCATGGCCTACTATGAAATGAGTTCCATGGCTGGCTGCCTCATTTCCTTTGCTTAATCACCACTTTCTCAATGAGGCCTACCCTGACCACCACGTTTATAATTGCAATCCACTTCTTGCCCACCTTACATTGCAGATACAACTTACTAGGCACTCTCTCTCTCTCTTTCCCTTCCTCTCCCCAACTCAAATAGTAAAGATTATTTTGTCTTTCTTTTTTGTTAATGGGTGTATTCCAAAGAATGTAGAATACTACCTGGAAAATACAAAGGAGATAGGTGATTGATGACAAATTCCTTACGTGATTATCTAAAAGCACAATATCTGAATAAAGCATAGAGACCACAAAAATATGTATGTATTGAATAAATGAATAATTTATGACTATGTTTTACCAAGACAACCATTGCTTAGGATGGGAAAATTTTCATGAGTACTTTGACAAGGCAAATGAATTGGGAGTGTACCATAGTACTCTTGATGCTCCTGTATTTTCTGTGTCTCTCACAGGCGAGAGGGGACTGAGTAGCATGACCAGTCACAGTTAGCAGCCACCCCTATAGTTGTGTGATAGAAATGGAAACTGGACTTAAAAGCTGGCAGAGTATTTAGAGACCAGCAAAATAACTGTGTAGGGAATATGTAGGTGCAGGATGGTGTACTTGGAGAGGAAAACAGTTAGATAAAATGTTAGATATTTAATTCATCCACCGCTCATTGGTTCAATGAATTAAATATTCAAGCAATATACTGACTATGGAGAATAAAAATAAACCAACCTAGTAGCTACCTGGAAGAGCCTGGTTTTCTCTACCTGCATTCCATTCTTGCCCCCGCTCCCTGCAACCTCTGAGAGAATTATCCTACTGAACACAGATATGATCTAAACATGCCTCCGACCTGCCAGGAAACCTTCCTGCTCTCAGGACTTATCCTGGCTGGAGCCAACGCTGTGCCGATAGATGGCTGAAGTTCTCTAAACATACAGTGATATTTTTTTTAACCTGGCATATTTTTTTAAAATGGCAACCAGCTCTTTCACATTTCCCAAGAATGAACACCAGAAAATGTGTTTCAACTGCAGTATGAAGGCTATAGCTCAGAGATGCAGGGAACGTTTTCTGTTTTTGGACAGTGAGATGATTTGGGGGACAGGCACTAGAAGCTCCTAAGGTGGAAACTTCTTTCTGCCCGAGCAGTTTGTACCGTACATACACCAGCACTTTTCACATCATGTCCTAGCATCGTACAGGTCATGGGTAAAGTTACCCTGAAGAAAGAGTCTGCATTTCAGAAGTGGTAGTTAAACTTTTTTTTCCTAATGGGGGGACTTCACAAAGCCTTTACTGTGCGCTCTAAGCAGCCTTGTGAGTTTTCAAATGGGGTGTAGAGTAAATGACATTTCTCAAATTTATTTGAATTTGGAACCCTTTTTATGGGTGTCTTGCAGGTTCAGTGTTTTTGAAACGTGATTTGGAAAGTATTAGCGTAGATATATGAGGGTGGGTGAGTGAGAACTTTGAAGTCCATTCTTGGGCAGCATTTAAACCCTTTTTTTTACTGCCTTATTTGTACCTTCAAAAACAATAGCCACCACTACAGTATCAACAAATCCTATTATTTTTCCTTTAGCAGTACCCCATGTAAAAGGATTTCTTTGAAACCATGTATTTTAGAGTTTGAGTTTCCAACCAGTCAATACCAAGTGAAAAATAAGACCTTGAAACTGATTCATGGAATTCTTATTTTCCGTTGTAGTGAGGCTGTAGTTAGAACTGCTTCCCTGGGTGTTTGATACAGTGACTGAGACTGCTAAGACGCATGATGGGATGAGCACAGGACATGACCACCTAAGAAATGGTGCAGTGTTAACAAGTGAGTGTCACCTAGAATAGGTGCGTGAAGTGGCAGTTTCCAAAGCGAACTGCCTGTACCTCTCTGCATACAGTATTCCTTCTAACTGGAGAAAGTTAAAAATTGTATCTTCACCCGCTTAGCTGATGAATTAAAAAAGGAGACACTTGAGAAAGTACTCCGTGCATTCCCTGAGTAGCAAGTGAGGTGTTCTTGCCTCGGAATATAGTTCCGTTTACAGAAGACTCCTGGAGGCAAGCTGGGCTACAGAGAAAGGACTTCCTCCAGCTTCATGATTAGCCAATGGACTGTTCGCCAGTAAGTGGTTGCACTTCTGGCAGAATTTCATTAAACCTTGCTTTTATTTTTATATCCCGCCTGGCTGTAATTGCCAGAGGTTACCAGCATTTACAGAGGACCTGGCAACTTCAAATGGCCAAATTGACTTAGTCAGTTGTGACCCAGGACTCTGGCATTTGGTATTAAAAAGTGATTAATTGAGAAGAACATTGATTAATGTCAGCCTTCTTGGCGTTGCCTTGAAAATTCTCCCCATTCCAGGGGAGCGTGGTTCCTTTTGGATGGGATAACCCTGGCCAGTGAACTCTGTTTTTCTCCGCGCTGTGACATGCCTCTGCTTGGGAGCCATTCGGTGCCAAGGCTTGTTGGAGAAATAGTTTTACCCTTTGTTTTTCTGTGTGAATCATTTTTTTCTGTGACCTTATATGCATTTTCCAAGGGAAAAGGAGTCCCAATTAGGCATTATATGGCCAAATTCTTACTTGTATCTTTATGTCAAACCTCATATAGATCATTTCAACCTCTCTTATATACATTTTAGAGATTTATGTTACTATTTATGTTGTAAAGCAGTCCTAATGAAAAAAAAACAGGTACTTCAGTGTCTGAACTCAGAAAATTATTTGATATAATTAAAATACAGGGCCTTTGTTTCTATCCTTTGCTACATTTATTAGTTCATTACATTTGCCCTTTTAAGCTTCACTAAGGAGGATGTGTGAATGCACATTTGAAGGTAAGGGACAAGCATTATTTAATCAAGTCAGTTATTTGGAAAAAAAAAGCTTTTCAACAACTTCTGATGAAACATAATGATCCACCCAACTTTTAACAATGTATGCTTCAGAAGCAAGAAAGAAAGTAGATCTTATTGAAGGAGATGCAACATATCTTGATTATGGAAGATACTCTGATTTTGGATGGATATATTAACAGATTATAGGAGTCAAATCCACTGTTAATAGTAGTTTCTCTAGAAGCTCAAGTGTACAAATAAATTTCAGTTTTTTTAGCTGTTAAGAGAGCGTACTAAATTTCTTATTACTTTCATGTATCATAAACTTGAAGAAAGCCAAACTTCTTTTTTGTAATTTATTTGCTAAAGTATGGTGAAGTATAGTCCTTTTTTTTTTTTAGATTTTAATTATTTATTTTTAAATTAAATAAAAGGGAGGGAGAAAGAGGGAGAGAAACATCAATTTCTGGTTGCCTCTCACATGCCCCCAACTGGGGACCTGGCCCACAACCCAGGCATGTGCCTTGACTGGGAATCAAATCAGCGACCCTTTGGTTCACAGGCTGGCGCTCAATCCATTGAGCCACACCAGCCAGTGCTGAAGTACAGTCTTTTAAAAATGCTGCTATAAAATATTCAGATTTTACTGTGTAGAACTGTGGTATTTTTGTGCTTCCTTCTGTTTATTCATTTTAGATTATAGGAAGAAGGGCTATCTTCTGTGTAACAATTCCAAGTGGGGAGATGAATCATACTTTTTAGTGAGTGTGACTCACTGTATGAAAAAAGTAAAACATCTTTACTCTTGCAAAAAATAGGTATATAGTATCCTGCTGTGGGCGGTTTGGGCAGAGGGATATCTCCTTAACAGAAATGTTTGAGCAATAATCATAAATAGAAGACTTCTTCTGCCAGGCATGCATATTTCATTGGAACAAAGCTATTTACAAAAATGCATTTAGTTATCCTGTGCCTCCTTTTCTTTTTCCTCAAAGCTAAATTCACCCATGACTTTACTTGCATGGTTAAATCCATCCTGGTTTCTAGTTGAATTTTACAGAGGGGCAAAAATGGGCTAATCATTCCTGCCTCCCTCTTGTGCTAGTCACCTTATTAAATTATAGTTCTCGACCTAGAATTCAGTGGCATTGCTGTGTCATCACCATTTCTCCAGCCAGAGTGGATGGGCAGGCATGGTGCAAGACTCAGGTCTCTGCGCTGTGGTCTCTCTCCCTCTCTTCTGCCATCTGTTCTGGAAAGGATCCAGGCACAAGGTTGACCTTCTGCTGCCATTTTCTCTCCTTGATTCTCACAGACACCCTGTGTAATGCACCATTAACCTCCCCTGAATCCGTGGGGTCTCATGGGAGTGCTGATACCTGCCCCCTTTCTTTCTCCCGAATCCACCCAGCTAGTTTTGGTATCAACACATATGAACACATATCTCTTATAGCAACACCACTATTTTGATTTTCTAAATCCACCCTCTTGAGTGAATTCCTCATATGTGTGTGTGTGTGTGTGTGTATGTGTGTGTAATAAAATACATATTATAAGATTAAATGGTATATCATAGTGTCACATTTCTAAGATTTATATATAAACAAATATATAGTTCACACCAGGGACATATGGTGTGGAACCGAACTGTCTGGCATTAAGAGAAGAGCTGGAGAGGTAGCTTTCTCCCAGACAGAGGTGTTAGCAGAGGCCATTGTCCCTTTGCTGAGCCTCCTCCATCTGGCTGTTGTTGTTTCTCCCACTCTGGTGATTTTCTGAGACCCTGCCCCACCCAACTTGTGGGCCCACCCAAGTTGTTTCCAGTAGCTTTTCCATACAAATGGTCTGTCTTGGCTTGTGCTTCAAACTTTCCTGAAAGTTCTCAAACAAGAAGCATCTAGTTTGGTTTGCCCTGTACCTCTAGATAAGTAGCCCTAGGCCTAATAATAGTGGCAGCTGGCCTTGGTTCACAGCTTGGCTTCCCCTTGGCAACTCCAAGACCAGCACAAGTGGCAGCAATCCGCAGATTGCTTTGTAGCTCATACCAGCAGGCCCCAGTCAGGGCACAGGTGGCAGCTGACCTTAGCCTGTACCTCCCAGGAGGCCCCAGATCCTGCAATGAGTAGACAGCTTCAGGCCATGTTCAAACAGTACCCTTCCACCTCCACAAGCAGTGCACTGATGGGGATGACTCAGTGGGCACCAGAGCCCCACTGAAGTAAGTCCTACTCTGTAAGGTGGGCCCGTGCACAGCTAATTCTTCACTGTAGTCACAGCCAGTCCTTCTAGCCCATCAGTCTGGTAGTAAATTACTCTGATGGATGTACCAACAGCAATCAAGGCTCAATTACAACAGGAGATGTACACAGCCCACCCGGAGGCAGAGACACCTGAGTGTCCAGCTCAGGTGAAAAGGGAGGATGTGCCACTGGACCCTATAAGACACCTACTACATTACGTCACTCTACAAGCTCAGGAGACATAGCAGCTCTACCTAATGCATAGAAACAAACACAAGGAAGCCGCTAAAATGAGAAGACAAAGAAACATATTCAAATGAAAGACTAAAACAAAACTCTAGTAAAAAAACTTAACAAAATGGAGACAAGCTATCCACTAGATGCAGAGTTCAGAACACTGATTATAAGGATGCTCAATGAACTTAGTGAGAATTTTAACAGCATAAAAAAGGACATGGAAACCATAAAACAGAACCAGTCAGAAATGAAGGTGACACTAACTGAAATGGAGAGTAATTTACAGGGAATCAGCAGTAGAGAAGATGAAGTTGAGAATCAAATCAGTGATTTTGAATATAAGGAAGCAAAAAACACCTCACTTTAATGCAAAAGGAAAAATAATCCAAAAGTATTAAAATAGTGTAAGGAGGCTCAGGGGCAACTTCAAACACATCAACAGTCAAGATGTGCAATATGGGGGTGCTGGAAGGAGAAGTGAGAGGGCTAGAAATTGGAAAACTTTTTGAGAAAATAATGACAGAAAACTTCCCTAAACTGGTGAAGGATATAGACAAGTCCAGGAAGCTCAGAGAGTTCCAAACAAGGTGAATCCAAGGAGGTCCACATGAAGACATCATAATTAAAATGTATAAAGTCAAAGACAAAGGGAGAATCTTATAAACAGCAAAATAAAAGCAATTAGTTATCTACAAGGGAGCTCCCATAAGACTGTCAGCTAATTTCTCAACAGAAACTTTGCAGGCCAGAAGGGGTTGGCAAGAAATATTCGAAGTCATGAAAAGCAGGGACCTACAGCCAAGATTGCTCTACCCAGCAAAGTTATCATTTAGAATGGAAGGGCAGATAAAGAGCTTCCCAGACAAGAAAAAACTAAAGGAGTTCATCACCATGAAACCAGTATTACATGAAATGTTAAAGGGTCATCTTTAAGAAGAAGAAAGAAAAAGATAAAAATATGAACAATAAAATGGCAATAAATACATATCTATCAATAATTGAATCTAAAAAACAAAATAAATGAACAAGCAGAACAGAAACAGACTCATAGATACAAAGAACATTTTGATGGTTGTTAGATGAGAAAGACAGTTGGGGAGATGGGCAAAAAAGGTGAAGGGATTAAGAAGTACAAACTGATTAATAGACTTGTCACAGGGATGTGAAGTGCAGCACAGGGAACATGGTCTACGGTATCCTAGTAACTATGCATGTGTCATGGGTATGAGGTTTATCGGGATGACCGCATAGTGAGTTATATAATGTCTAATCACTGGGTTGTACCCCTGAATCTACTATAATTTTACATGTCAACTGTAATTGAAAAATAAAAAGTGGTTTAAAAAACAGTTCATAAACAATTGAATATCAGAAATGAAAGCTTAAAGCAATACCAAGTTACAGAGCACATGTAAAGTTTAGAAAGCCTGTGTCCCATTCAGTGGACCACCTAGCTTATTTATTGTGCCTCTGTGGTCACTAGAATGTGCATGTTCTCTTATTCTCCTTACTAAGAAGGACAGTTTCATCACAGTACTTAATTTATTGTATCAAGAATAAATATTACCCTTCTCTCAGGGCTTCTCAAATATAACTTTAATTAACAATTCAATAATAAAGGTTAGTTAAATAAATGATTACATCTTACCCTATTCTGGCTGGTAGCCATGGATATGTCTATTCTTCCAGAGGCTGGTCATCAGCATGAGTAGGTGGACCATCTGAAACCACTCATGCAAACAGAATACTTGACAAGGGGTGCACATTCTGTGCTGTGTACCCTGCTGATCCCTGTAGACTGTAGAATACTTGTGTCTGCATTTATCTGGCAAAGTGAATCGATGGCGCCCTCTGTCACATGCCTTGGAGATGAGATTTTCTAGACTACTACCCCAGTGTCTTGGTTGGCAACCTCCAAATTACTGGATCTTACCTGTTTTCAGTGGCAGAACCAGAAGACAGTGAAGGGCTGAAATATCCATCCCCCCCCCCCGCCCGCCACACACACACACAAATACACACACTTGACATTAGTTTTGGATTCCAAAGCCACGTGGACTGTGGGAAAAGAACAGGTTTTGGAATGAACCAGACCTCAGTAAAACCCTTGTTGCTCACTAATTGGATCAACTTAGATAAGTATCTTAAGCCTCTCGAGTTTCAATTTCCTCATCTATAAAACTGGAGATAGTTACATTGTAATATTATTAGGAAATTCCAGTGGGACAATTTAAGTCAAATGTGTGGCATTTGGAGTGAGCAAAGGAAGTATTTGTTTTTCTTTCATCCTATACCATTGTCACTTACAGGGTGGCTTTTATTGCCCCCTCTGCATGTCTCCCTCCCACAGCGTGCACAAAATAATTTATAAGTTAAACACAACTTTCGAAGAGATCTTGTCCTGCCCGTGCCCTCCATCTCTCTAGTCTCCATCACTCTTTTTTTCAATGTGTAGCTTTTGGTACCTTTTCCATTTTTGTTCGGAACCACGGATAGAGATGAAGAAAGTTCATTTCTCTGATTTCTCTCATTTCTTCACAAATTCCTGTAATAGTTACATTTCTAATCACAACAATGTTTCTTAAACAACATTTTTCTAATTTACTTAATTTTCATAACTCCTTACTAGTGCTCAGTTAACTAAGCGAATGGTGTTGTTGCTCTAGATTGATATTTTACAATTATGTCACTTCCAAAGAGACTTTTAAAAGATTTTTGCCTTTATTTTTGGAAACATTTAAAACACACCTATGCAGAATGTAACATACATTTCCAAATAAAGTTAGGGATTAGTTTATTCTCAATTAGAATAAAGCAATCTGAGAGCTTCACTCTTCCACCCAATTCAACCCTGAAACATAATTATGTGCTCTTGTGAGATAAGAAGTTTCAATCTCAGGAACTGGTGTTGGCAAGAGGATTCAGACTGCTGATTAAAAGCAAATCAAACAAAAAACTATGCCAAAAAAAAAAATGAAATCTAGAACCAAAGACCAGAAATCAAAACTGCTAGTTTAGGAATGCCCTGATTTTAATCTGCCCTCAGCTCTCTATTCATTAGCGCATCTGGCAGGGCTTCTTGGTGAAGAAAGTTTGGCATGGGAAAGACCTGTGTTTAGATTGGCTCAGAGAAGACACAGAGTGTACAAATCTACTTTTGTCTCTGAGGGGGTATAATTTCTTCATTCATTTCCCCTTTTTAAATTTTTCTCCCCATGCATTTATAAGTAAATTTTAAGGCACATGAAAGTGAGGAAATGATATCACCAGCCTAAGCCAAGGAGAGTGTGGGCTGGCAGCTATGCTGTTGAGATCTTGAACCTAAGCCAGTTTCTGTCCCAGCTCAGCCTGTCTCATTGCTTTCAGACTGGGGAGAAAAAAATCACAAGTGTGCCTTTTCATGCTGTCATGTGAGGTGTGAGCTGTGTGCGTGGCATGGGAGGACTGTCCTTAAACTTCTTGCATTGTCCAGTGGAACTAACCCAGGGCCCCAGTTGAGTATAATATAATCACCCCCAAAATTTGACAGCAGTGACTGAGGCTCTGAGAATCAGCTTTCAGTTTTTCTTATTCTCTCTCCTTAAGACTGCCTCCAGATTCCTCTTGCCTCCTGAATTGCTGTTAGGGAGTTCGGATTCTAGATCTTGTTTGGATCATAAGAAATAGTCTATTGCATTTGATATCACAAAAGCAGTAGAAGTTCAAGACTTTCTCTTCTCTAGTTATTGAGACATTGGTCCCAATCTCATCCGCCAGATAAAAATCTCTCTCAGATTGCTATTACTGTTTTTATACAACATTTAAAGTTTTCTATAACTACAATGGCCTTTAAAAGGGTGGTTCACCTAAGGACTGAAATAGAATGGAAATACAACAATATAAGGAGGAGATCAAGTCAGGAGTGGGCTGGAGTTGGTTCATGTCAGCTCTTAAGAGCCAGAGTTCTGTTCCTTCTTGAAGTTCACATCTGTGCTTCCATCCCCATATTCTTTCACTTTGAGCTGACCTATGAGGTAGAATCCTGGCAGGAAACACATGGCACAGCCAGTAGGATGATTGAAGAGTTTATGAAGGCACCAAGTGCAGTGATGTGGACAGGGTTAGTGAACCCACCATGCAAAGTGACACCAATCAGATGGTCTGATGAGGCAAAGGAGGGGACTGTCACCAGCACCCAGTGAGAATTGTGATCATGGAAAGGAGCCTCAGACAGGAGCTATGCCTGTAGATAACTAGTGCCAGACAAAGGTAGAGGAGGGAGAGGCTGTAAAAGGCAAAGGAAAGCACAGGCAACAGTGAAAATCAGGTAGACAAGAGAGTAGCCCAGAGGAAATAAGTTTAAGGTACATTCGTGCACAGCTCAGGTGGAAGCCTGTTGCCCCAAATATCCAGGTTCTTTCTGTGCTTCCTCCTCTAGCTTGGCCACTTCCCATGCTGGTCTTGAAAGCATCCTCCTTGGCTTCTCAGTTAGTGTTTTGGGACCATCCATTTGATGCATTCTGCATTAGTATCATCCTTGAGAGCATCTCAGGGATTTTGCAGTTTCAAAGTTCATGCTGTTTTAAATAAACCCGAGCTTCTGATTTATTCAAGTGGAGACTCGCTGATGCATTTCCTATGGCTAGCAATAGGGGTGTTGGGCCACAAAAAATTCTTAAAATGTACAAAGCAGCACAGTGACAGCCCAGATCCCCAAGTTTTACAAGAAGACCTCAAGGTCTATGCAGCCTTATGGAAATAATATAATAACCCTCTGACATTTTTGCTGATTTCAATTACAGCTGTTTGTGAAGGACCCAAAGGTCTAAGACATATTAGAGTTTATAACAGGGATAGTATCCCCACAGCGTTGTAGTGAAGATTAATTTGGAATTCATTTAAACTTGCACAAATTGTAGGGTTGCAATTTGGGAGTCTCTTAGCCAGAGAATGAGCCTAGCTTACTGCCCAGCTCAGTGACTGGAATTCAGATCAAACCCCTCATAAGGAATGCACTCAAATAAAGCACCAGGGGATTCCAATTGATTAACTAAATAATTTGTCTTTCTCAGGTAAAAAGAACTTTCATAATAATAATAGTGGTAATAAATAATGGGATAGTTAATAAATTAAAATGCTAAAAAATTAAAATTGAATTTCGATAAAGTGAAAGATGTTAGTTTTCCTGAGCACAAAAGTCAGATGATCGTGGAAGACCTAGAAGCACAATAGTAAGTAGCAGTGAATGGAATTAGAGAAGGACAGAGGGTATGCATATGTCCTGCTTAAAAATGCCTCAGCACTGTTGGCCCCCTGTGCCAGATCCTTATAAGATACTCTGGGACACTGAAGGACTGAGGGCCTTCCACCCCAAATTAATGTTGCAAATACTGTGTTTCTGAGGGTTACCAAAAGCAAAAGCTTTCCCTAGTGGCAAGTCCCTGAAATGGATGTTGGGGTGCTTGAGGACCCCAGTGAAAGTCATATGTATATGACTTTCATATATATACAGATATATGGGAGTCATATATCCGTATATACATACAACTTTAATCACTGATCTTTACTACCACAATACATACTTGTTGAATGATGATTGTTCTGTACCAGGTATCTAGGTAAAAAATTCACACGAGATGGTAAATCCTGGAGGAATCTATAGTCTAGTGGAAGAAGTAGACCCATAAGCAGATACAAAAGGAGGGCCTTGGGTGTTCAGCCGTGCCAGTTGTCATTTTGGCAAATGTCTCACCCCCAGGGTTGAAGAGCTTTACTGTCATCAGCTCCCTAAAAATTGAGAAATAGGATTTAGACAGCTAGGGCCTAGAGTTGCCAAATAAATTCTTCAGCTTGAAATATAACTGCACCGTATGTAGAACTATGACAACATGCTCACACCCTAAATGCACTACACCGTTTTTCTGAAACCTGTTTAGAGGTGAGAGAAAATGTGGTAATAGTGATGACAGCAATTGATATAATGGGACCTTCCTCCAGCTCTGTGGAAGGGAATAGCCTGCAGCGGAAGTTGTCTTCGTCAAATGAGACAGGGAGGGGTCTCCTTCTCAGGAGCACACACTCACCTGCCGCTGGTCACAGTGCTTGTGTGTGTTTGTCTGTGTGTCCTCCTCTGTGACCAGTGCTTTGGAAGGTGAACTTGGAGTAAGATGGGGAAGGGATAAACCACAAGCTATCCACCTAGACATGGATTCTGGAGCTGGATTTCCTTGGAAGTAATTGCTGGTTCTGAGAAGACTGGGCTGCTTGTTCAGATATGTGGCTGGGCCAATAGGGGCTGAGTGCCTCTCTGGGCACCTTAAGAGGGATGTTAAGATATTTTTACCTCTTTATAGCTCAGGAGGCTGCTTCTTTGTATTCTTCTAAGCCAGAAAAGAAAATCATGGTGAATCTCTTACACATTTTTCTTACTAATACGATAGATATCAATACCCTTGCTTTTGTTTAACTGATCATCAAATTAAAGCTCAGAGAAGTAAATTAATTTGTCTGAACTTGCACAATTAATCAGCAAATGACATGTATTATCAGTGGCTCATAATTAGCTCTTTGAATTCTCATGCCTTTTCACCCCCAGTGTAATTTGGAATAAGTAAGTTTCCATTTGCTTCTTTTCCTAGAAATAAATGCACTTTTGTGTGTTTTGGAAAATGCCACAGATTTTCCCCTTTTCCTCCACCCATATTTTGTTTGCATTTCATCAGACCCTATTAAGCTGAAATGAGCTATAAATTATTTAGGCAATTTTGTTACATCTGTGATCCACAGGATACTAACTTGGATTCCCTCCCAGTCTTTCTCATTCTAGGAAGTTCAGCCACATCCATGACATATTTTTTCCTAACTTTATGCTTGGCTGATTGGCTCACAGCTTAAAGAAATATATATTTTTTTAGATTTTATTTATTTATCTTTAGAGGGGAAGGGAAGGAGAGAGGGAGAGAAACATCAATGTGCGGTTGCCTCTTGTATGTCTCCTGCCGGGAACTGGCCTGGCAACCCAGGCATGTGCCCTGACTGGGAATCGAACCGCGATCCTTCGGTTCGCAGGCCCGTGCTCAATCCACTGAGCTACACCAGCCAGGACAAGAAATATATTTTTGAATATTTTCTATTCCTCTCAACCCAATGGGAAGGAGGAAAGACAATGAATATAATCATCAATTTAATTTGAGAATAAGTCACTTTTTCATGAATATTATTCTCTTCAAAATAAAATAACAAAACTTCATTAGGTGTGGACACAATGCCACTGCCTTCAATTGAATATTTTGAAAACAAAGAAAAATACCCTGTAAGACCAGCCCATCCGGGAGCACAGAGCGGTCTCCTCTGAGCCCACAACTCACAAGTCCGCTGATGAAGAAATCTTTGTGACGATCTAGCCCCACTGAGCCCTGAGCCTCACTCGTCTCATCTTGCAGTTGAGGCATGGGAGAGGTAATGAGGTCCCCACTCAAGGTGACGGTGTGTTGATGGCAGGACCACGACTTGAATCCGGATGTCATCTCCTGGACACACTGACTTGCTTTTCTTTCTTTCAACACGTCAGACCCTTTCGTAGCTCCCTATTGGCTCTAAAGGTCAGCTCCACACAGGGCTGACAAGATCCTCATGATTTGCCAACCACCAACATGTATAGGTTTACTCCCTGCTTTGTACGTTCTGTATCTGCTTCCTGGAATTCGGTTAGCTGGGATCCCTCCTCACAGGCATCACCAGGTTTGCCTGGTAGGCATTCATTCAGTTTTCAAACCAAGATTGTCACCTCTACCAGGAAATCCTCTCTACCCTCTCCTCTTCTCATGCCTGGTATATTTATTCACTTATTAGTTTATTCAACAGATATTATGAGGACCTGCTAAGTGCCAGGCACTGAGCTAAACACAAATCATGCACCAGTGAACACAACTGACTGGCTCCCTGCCCCGTAAAGCTTACCATCTAGTGGAGGTATTTAAAGTAGTAAACACTCAGTTAAATATGTAATTATAGCTGGAATGATTGCCATGAAGGAAACAGAGACTGTGCTTGGAGCCCGAAGAACCCATCTCCATGTTCCCAGCAGCAGTGAGCATTTGGGGATCCCGCCCACTCTAGGGGCTTGGTGAATGAGGAGGGGGCGGCATGCAGTTTGACTTCACCATACACCTGATGCCCACATCTTCCCAGCACAGTAGCCGTGGGAGCACTCAGTGTTTTGTTGAGTAAAGGACATAAACATATACTCATCAGAGTGAGGAAGGTGGCCTTTGGTCAGGCAGGGAGGTGTGATGTTTGGGGTGTGAAGGTGAAGTCTCTTTTGTATCCCCAGTGAAGGCTGTTCTCTAATAACCTTGATGAGGGCCAGGGAGGCACTTCTTTGGGTAAAACACTGGCTAGAGACTTGGATAATAGCCCAGTGGGAGTCCCGTTTATACTCTTATTCTTCATAATTCTATAGGATTAACAAATAAGAAGTATTAAATTATCTTTAGAAATGTATATAGGAAGATAGATGAACATTTTTGTAAAAAGCATTTCAGCTTTTAAGAAGTATTCAGCTATCTTTTTAAAAAGTGCACCTTTAGAGAAAAATATCAGTTTCTGGCTGAGGTGGAGGTGGAGGTAGATACACTTCACACCCTTGTACAACCAAAATAAGGAAACTACCAACTTAGAAACAAAAAAAAACAATCAGAACCTTCAGAAAATCAAACTGTATGGAAGTCTGATAACCAAGGAGTTGAATAAGCATTCATCCAGACTGGTGCACCAAGACAAAGGAATATGGCCTAAATGAAAGAAGAGAACAAAACTCCAGAAAAAGAATTAAGTCATAAGGAGATAGCCTACCTATCAGATACAGAGTTCAAAACACTGGTAATCAGGATGCTCAGGAACTGGTTGAATACAGCTGCAAAGTAAAGGAAGAAGTGAGGGCTATACAAAGTGAATTAAAGCAAAATATACAGGGAACCAACCGTGAAGAGAAGGAAACCAGGACTCAAATCAATGATTCGAAACAAAAGGAAGAAAGAAACATTCAACCAAAACAGAATGAAGAAACAAGAATTCAAAAAATGAGGAGAGGCTTAGGAACCTGTGGGACAACTTTAAATGTTCCAATATCCGAATCATAGGGGTGCCAGAAGGAGAAGAACAACAGCAAGAAATTGAAAACTTACTTGAACAAAAAATGAAGGACAACTTCCCCAGTCTGGCGAAGGAACTAGACATGCAAGTCCAGGATGCTTGGAGAGTCCCAAAGAAGGTGGATCCAAGAAGAAACACACCAAGGCACATCATAATTGCATTACCCAAGATTAAAGAGAAGTAGAAAATCTTAAAAGCAGCAAGAGAAAAGGACACAGCTACCTACAAGTAGGAGTTCCCATCAGCTGATTTCTCAAAAGAAACATCACAGGCAAGAAGGAGCTAGAAAGAAGTATTCAAAGTCATGAAAGACAAGGAACTACACCCAAGATTACTCTACCCAGGAAAGCTATCATTTAGAATGGAAGGGCAGATAAAGTGCTTCCCAGATAAGGCCAAATTAAAGAAGTTCATCATCACCAAGCTCTTACTATATGAAATGTTAAAGGTACTTATCTAGGAAAAAGAAGAAGATCAAAACTATGAACAGTAAAATGACAACAAACACAACTATCAACAACTGAACTTAAAAATTAAAAAACAAAACCACCTAATCAAACAACTAGAATCACAGAAATGGATATCACATGGAGGATTATCAGTGGTGATGAGGAGAGGGGAGAATGGGGGAAAAGGTACAGGGAATAAGCTAATTGGTAGATACAAAATAGACAGGGGGAAGCTAAGAATAGTATAGGAAATGGAGAATCCAAAGAACTTACATGTATAACCCATGGATGTGAACTAAGTGGGGGAATGCTGGAGGGAAGAGGGGTACAAGGCAGTGGGTGATTAAGGGGAGAAAAAAATGGGACAACTGTAATAGCATAATCAATAAAATATACTTTAAAAAAGTGCACCTGTAAAAAGAGCATATTAACCTTGTACTTAGTGATTGGCACAGACTTCAGGAAGAATACTCAACATTTATTCTCCACGATTTGTTTTATTTACTTATTTTTAATATGGAATTTTTATTTTCCAGTTACAGTTTACATGCAGTGTTATTTTGATTAGTTTCAGGTGTACAGCATTGTGTTTAGACAATCATCTACTTTACAAAGTGCTCCCCTCCATATTTCCAGTACGTAGCTGGCACTGTACGTAGTTATCTCAATGTTACTGACTATATTCCTTATGCTGTACTTTACATCCCTGTGACTGTTTTGTAACTACCAATTTGTACTTCTTTATCTGGGATTTCTTTTTAATTTTAGCAAGACATACTTGCTCTTGATGTCACAGGATTTTTATGACAGTGTTTATTTTTTAAATTATGTAAACTTCAAGTTCTTGAACCGAAATGGTCTTTGTAAACTCAAAGTGTAATCTAAATTGCAAAGATAGCATGCAGTTTTAAGTATAATGAACTTGCTACTTTTTCTCACCCATTTTTTAAAATCGATTTTAGTGGGTCATAGAAAATACAACATTATTGCACCTATTTGAGTGGAAAGCTTGTTATGGAAGCTTTTTTTCCCCTTCATCTTTTAGTTTTAAAGAGTGTGGTTCCTTTAGGTTAAAAAATGAGATCATTATTTATAGGTTGTTGACTATTAAGGGAAATTGTCCCAATCACATTTGTTCATATGGACTTACTGTCAGAAATTTTATTATTCTATATGTTATAGTAAAAAAAAACCCAAGTATTTAAATAATGACAGATATCCCAAGATGTTTAAAATTTTTCAGTTTGTATACTTAACGTATTAGTAGTTTATATTAGGGAGTCTCTAATATTTATATTTTGAAATTTTCTATTTAGTCTTCTACAATTATTAAAAGTAATAGACTATTTTAAATGTTCGTAAGAAACATTGAAAACTGTAATATGGAAAGCTCTGTTTGGTTTTCTTAAACTTTTTTAAAAGGAAAAGAAATAACCCCTCATACCTTAAGATTTGTGCTAAATAGACCTCTCTTCAAATGTGTCCATGGACACTCATGAAATATGAGCTACTTTTTGCCGTGTCCATTACAACATATTATCAGTAACAAACAGAATTTTTTTCTGTGAACTGTGACAGAAAAATCTTTACAAATTAGTATGTATAATATTACAGAAAGGTGCTTTGTCAGTTAATGAGTTCTTGTTGTAATGAATTTTAATTCCAAAAATTTTCATGGAATAAATACTTGCTTACTGGCTTAATTTGAGAGGTGTTAAAAAGTCTTCAGCTCAAATGATCTTCCTCATTGGTACCAAATTTTACCATTTGCATTTAATTTCTTTTATGGTAATCTCTGCTTCTCCTGGTTTCTGTGTGTGTGTTTTTTTTTTTTTTTTTAAATGCATTCTGTTTCTGAGAGGACAATAATTCTGCATGATGCCTTTGTGAGCTTGGGTATATTAGTTGTTATGTTCCCTGAGAATGAGTTGCCTGCGGGGACAGAACCAAGAAACAGGGTTGCTGTAGAGCCAGCCCAGAACAAGCAGTATTGGCCCCTGATCATATTATGCAAACAGCAAATGTTTCTGGGTGGCAAATACGCATCTGGGTGTGTGTGAATATTTTGACATGCAGAGGTGTTAGCCTGAAGGCTTTCTCTGATGAATTCAGCACATGGATCAAAAGGTTTTCATTGGTCTCATTTAGTCATTCCTTCAATGAGAACTGGACAGTGAAGGAGCTGGTTACACGCTGCTGAGTGAAGTGGAATTAACCCCAAATGAATTTGTCCTCCCCTGTTGTGTGTTTCAGAGACTGGAGCACAAGGAAGTTCTAGTGGGCTTGTTGTTCCTGGTTTTCCCGTTCATTCCAGCCAGCAATCTCTTCTTCAGGGTGGGCTTCGTGGTGGCCGAGAGAGTCCTTTACATGCCCAGGTAATTACTGCTCATGATGTCGCCTGCCCTTCGGAGGCCTGCCCTCTGTCACCAACACCGGTAGTTCCAGAGAGACAGTCCTTCAGGGTACAAGTAGAACCTTGTGGCACTAGGGTGCTTATTACCTCCACTTTGAAAACAGCCACAGAGAAGGTTGAATGAGCTCATGCTTGCACTCATTCACTCCAGTTTACAGTAACGGCTTACCTCCAGTTGGAGGCTTGATGGTTGCATGTGACATCAGGACTGGAGTATATTCAGGATTTTAGCAGCAGTCATTTACCAACACATTCTTTTCCAAAGATCTATGTTTTTTGCACATAATTATAGTGATTCTCTAGAAATATTTTTGATGTGCTTAATATTATTAAGTAGCAGGATCACAATTAAATTCTATCTCGTTCCTTCTAGCTCGGTCTCTTTTTGTTTGGTTTCTACTTTAAACATAGGAACAATCCCAAGAAAATGTGTCCTTGAGGAAAAAATGGTTAAAAATATAAAGGGCATTCAGATGTGTGTGATTACATAATGCCATTTAGTTCTGAATATTTGAACTATCCTGAAGCTTGTCTGTTTTCCTGTCTTATTCAATTGGTGTCATTCCAAGGCTGCATTTCTATTCAGATGTCTGGATATGCCCCTGAAATGGTCCTGCCATTTGTATGTTGTTTGATTTTTTAATAAGACATGAAGCTTTTAATGAAGCTTTTTGCACCCACGTTTTCTAATTTTTAAAATAAGGATTTTAGTAAATTTCCAACATTAAATAATTTTATGAGTGATATATGACACTGTACTCTCCTAAAAATAAGTATCATAAACAAATATTATTAGGACAATATTTTATTTTTTATTATTGATATTATTATGTTAGAATTTTAAATTAATTTAGATATCAGTTAATAATCCCTGGCTGGTGTGGCTCAGTGGATTGAGTGCCAGCCTGTGAACTAAAGGGTCACTGGTTTGATTCCCAGTCAGGGCACATGCCTGCGTTGTGGGGCCAGGTCCCCATTTGGGGGTAAATGAGAGGCACACACACATCTCCCTCTTTTTCCCTCCCTTTCTGTAATAATAAATAAATAAATAAATAAATAAAAGCTTTTAAAAATATCAATTAATAAAATTTAATTATATTTATTGACATTGTGTTGGAAATTTTAAAATACATATAATTAGAAATTAATTTCATAACCTTTGATTTCCCCCCAAACCAAATCCCTGACAGCTTTCTTAATTAAGGCTTTGCAGCGTCTGGTTTTGACTTGGTTAAGGCAAGAAAGCCCTGAGTTTCTTGATGTGTCTTCAGCATAATTTGGGAAGGAGAATATTTCTTGGTAAATACTGTCCAATAAGGAAAAAAATACAACACATTTCTTTGTATTCTATATTGCCTTAAGATCATAGGCTTATGAGGTCTTGCCAATAATAAGAAATATGAAGGGTGAAAGGAGACATCAGTATCTTTTCTAGATAATGTTTTTGCTTAAACCAGTTGCAAGTGACTTCGGCCAGGTTTTCTTGGTAATACTGATGATTTCAAGTGGAGTCGGTTTTCATTCTTCATTTAACGGATATTCCCAGGGCAGCTTTGCCAGGTGCACTGTTGTGGCATCTGAAGCTACAAAAATAAATAAACCTCAGTTTCTTTCCTCAAAGATTTACTAACTGCTTATAATAAAAGGGCATAGTTCTCTCTAAACATTTAACAACTCATAATATTCTTTAAACTAGTATTATTCTAATTAATACCATTTTAACATTCATCATATCGAAACTTTCATTGAAATTTTACATCAGCCACTGTGCTAAGCATGTTGTATTTGTTATATCAATTAATTCCCACTGTGGGTGGTGGTTGACAGCATGCTCCTGAAGGCAGAGTGCCTGTGTTGGAATTCTGTGAGCATGATGTCACTAAGCATCAGTTTCCTTATCTGCATAAAATGAAATAGAACCCAACTCAATGAGATACTGTGAGCATTAAATGAGATGATCATATATAAAACTTAGAACATGCTTGTATTGCACATGGTTAATAAATATCAAGTATTACTGTTGAATCAGTTGAGGTAGCTGATACCATTATGTGTATTTTACAAAAATCAAGCCTGGGTTTGGAGAAGTGAAGTGACTTGCCCCAGGCGACATAGCCAGGAAGTAGCAGAGCCGGAACGCAGATCGTTGCCTACCACCGACAGATCGCTCACGTTCCAGACTATGCTGCTTCTCTGACAGTAACATCGAGTGAAAAGAAGGAAAACGTGAACTTAGGAAAGTACTTTTAGCTCAACGCCATTTGGTAATCAGGACTCGAAATCCTCAGGAGTCTGGGGTTCTGGGTGACAAAAAATTGTGTATGTTCTAATCCAGATACAAGAGAACAATTTGTGTAAACAAGAAGTTAAAATTTTATTTTCCTGAGGCCCTTAGGTAAACATTATGGAAGTTCATTGTGTTGCCATCAACCAGTTGTGGAACATCTTACTTAAGGCAAGGGTTTCCTCTCACCCATGTAGGCATGGCCTCCACACACCCGAAAAATCCTGTCAGTGCTGGCTCTTCCCAGGCTGCCCTATCTATAATAGACCTTTCTCTGACTTTCTTTCGCTTTTTCTGAAAAAGACAAAGTAGTGTCACTGTCCTTTTTCTGCTAGGAATACACTGATATGAATTAAAATAAAAGTTCTGAATATGACAAAAGTACCAGTTTTACCAAGAGCAAGAGCCTGCCTCTCAGAAGCAATCTGGATTTTTGCTGCATTGTGCAAACTTGGTGCAGAGCCATCCAAAATCAATTTCTGTAAACTGGTCTTTGCTAGAAAGATAGTTGTCCTTTTCCCTTCAGTTTCCGGCAGCTACGCATTGCAGTGTTGGGGCTAAATCATCGTCTTCTGAGGATTTCTCTTTACTGCCTGGCATCGCCTGCATTAGCACGCATATCATCACTGTGCCCAGCCAGGCCATTCTCCTCCCTCCAAAGTCATAGTCTCTGCAGATGCCTAAGCCTTGTGACAGGGAGGGGAGGCACTCTCCTGCCCCTTAAAGTTGGTCCTGAGGGCTGAGAGGAAAGGGTCAGATTGCTGGGCCAGGTCCACAGCTCTGGGCACAAACCTGAGAGTTTAATGCAGATTTGGGGAGGCTGGAATTGGAGGAGGAGACCTAAGGTTTTTGAGACTTTGTACCTCCAACGAGCACTGGTATTCCTTCACAGCCATTGTTGTAACTAACACCACAGCGGAGCAGTTTTCCTTGGGGCAGTGGAGTCCATCGTTATCTAAAGCTGTGTCACTGAGCCTCAGAGGTAGTTCAGGCTGTCAGGAATTCGAGCCTACGTGGGGAAACTTCTGTGCTGTGGGCTTCGAGAGTTCTAGCGACTTCATCAGAGCCACTTTATAACTATTGACAGCTTTCTCTGAAAATCAGGGCTTTTTCTGGAAAAGATTTTACCCAGCAGTGACCCACACCTCATCTCAGTAGAGAATGGTAGACAGCTGGACAAAGAGCTGCCAAAATCTTCCTGGGGGCCGCGGAGAATTTTGCACATGCTGCCAGCAGCCCTGAGAAGGTGTCAGAGCATTGGATTATGCCTGTTGCGTTTAAAAAACCTGCACGTTGGCTTTGATGATGGTGAAGAACATGTTCTAAGCCTTTTATATACACAGGAATCTTCTCTTTATGACCCTCTT
The DNA here is from genome assembly GCA_039655065.1 of Glossophaga mutica. Lineage (NCBI taxonomy): Eukaryota > Metazoa > Chordata > Mammalia > Chiroptera > Phyllostomidae > Glossophaga > Glossophaga mutica. The sequence goes on along the minus strand of CM077304.1, from coordinate 38,240,958 downwards.
TCATTATTGACCTTGATAAGAAATAGCCGGTTTCCACCACAGCATCACTACCCAGTACTTTAAGGAAAGCATACACATACATACTTAATGGTGTTCCTGAAAATACAAGTCATTATATTCATGCCAAAATTTTGTGTTGTCTCCAAAACTTTACCAAACAATAGGAAAACAAAGTAAAGAGCTCTATGGATAATCCCTCTGAGGAAGGCGAACTTCCTACTCATCAAATGATCAATCAAGTTATTATGGAATCAACTCCTAGCTTTAGAATTTCATTCATGAACCCCACAGAAGTCATGTCCACCCTCCTGGGAGACGGGTGAGCCCCATCAGTCCCAGAGAGCTGAGTTGGCCCTTTTACAAGATAAGCCCAGAATGAGTTGGACCAACAGTGCTCTTTCATCTTCCAACTTTATGCCTAATAATGAACAAGCCACTTAAATCTTCTCACTTCCCTCCCTCCTGGGCTGGCGGAGACTGCAAATATCCCCTTCCTTTCACTTGCACTTCCTTCTACTTGTGATCTATGGATAAAAACAACAGGAGTAAAATATTTAGCACTGCAATGCTTTAGTGTCAGGACTTTACCACTAAAAAAAAAAATTGGAATGATCTTTTCTTGTGATGATAAATGCCAATTTTGTTGATGTCTTTTTTTGAAGAGGCAGGAGAGTTTAGAACTTAAATCATTCTTACACAGAAATTTTGATCTCTTATTCTTATTTCAAGAGAAGCATACAATTCTATGGTTACCTTTTTTTGTATGTTATACAAACCACATTAGAATGCTTAAAAGGACTAAAATTTTTTAGAACCAATGAAGCAGAAGTCATTGTTGAGAGCACTCATAGAATGTGTTCAGCTATCCATTCGTATGCCAGATTAAGGGTGATTTATTCACTTCAGTGCCAAAGAGCAAATTCCTAAGCTGCTTTAAGAAAACATGAATGACTAGACACAGGAAAAGAATAGGCAGGAATAAGTGAAGGGTGCAAGAATATTGTGAATAGAACTGATGAATAGTTGAAACCACAGAGGATAACATATATTTGAGGGAAGAAAGAAAAAGAAAAAAATTGCCCTACTCTTAAAAAGAGATCTTCAAATGGCAATTTGAATTGTATAGTCCCTAAACTTATAGACGGACTAGACATAGAAAATTGGGGAAAAGATGATTCTCATTCATTTTCAATTTTAAGAAACGTCTTCAAATCATACCTATCCAAAATTCCAATTTGAAATGGAATTTTAACATCTTACACAGGTTGCATTGGAAATAATACTGCAGTACTTATTTCCAGCATGCAAAATGAGAAATGTTACCTCTGAAGTAACATAACCTCCATTATCTTGTATTGGAGACTCCTGATGAGCCGTCTGTGTACATATTTCTTCAGAGTTGATGGAGGAGAGTGATGATCATTTAAGAGAGAATCAAAGTTTTATCAAACACTAAAATCAGCAGAGAAATTTTTTGACAGCAGCAAAAACTTACTTGAGCAAACCCAGTAGGAAGAGGACTGAACTGGGAATCAGCAGCACAGCCCCATCTGTGCCCCCCTGCTTGGCAGTCGGGGGGAATCCAGTTTCCTATCTGTAAAACCGGAGGGTTGAGCTTGTTCAGTAGTTCCCAAGAAATACTGAGAGAAGCAGGGTCACATGACCCTTGTCAGTGTCTCTTCCACCCTCTCAGCTCCCCCTTTTTGGCAATTTTACTGGCTTGGGAAATCTAAAGCTCCTGTAAACACTGCTATGTGATCTCTAAGGTGTTTTCTGCTCCAAAGTTCAACTGGGGTGTGTGTGTGTGTGTGTGTGTGTGTGTGTGTGTGTGTGTGTGTGAGATTTTGAATAACCTTATGGAAAGCACGATTTTTTTTTGCCCTTAAGATCTTAAACAAAAATTTTGTTATGCATCGGAATGGGACCACCTCTGTCTGCTCAGTTTCAGCAGGCTCGGCCCAGCAGGGAAAGGGAGATGTGTTTCCCAGGAAAGGGAGGACGGGAAGGAATGCATTTGACATGAGGACAGGCTCCCTGAAGGGCCTGCCAGGAGACAGCAGGCATTGGTGTTAGGCCTCTACACTGACAGAAGAGAGTGTCCTCCTAAGCAGCAGGAATAGTGATTTGTAGAAGTTGATGTAGGCAAGCAGCAGCAAGCACCGCATGTCAGGAGGTGATAGGGCCCTGACAACAAGAACAATGCCAGACTTCTCTTCGAAGGGCAGTAGGACAGGCAGCTTATTAAGAAGGCTGCAGTCCATGAGAATAGGTCAGAAGTTTGTCTATCCATATCACAGGATGAACCTCCATGGGGAGATACTCAGAAATTGGAATGAAGCCTAATATCTAAATAGGGGCTCAAAATGAAGGGTGAGACACCACATAAGACTGATTGGTACTGAGTTCAGCATGTTGAGTCTCTCTCAAGCCATTGCTAGTAGAGATAGGACAAGGCTGACCCACCTAAGACGACACAAGTAACCATTTTGAGTAGACCAAGTCATAGGAACAGTAAAAAGCCCAGGAACCAAGGGGAGCCAGATATTCAGTCACTTTGCCTCTTAGTTTGATTCTTTGTTTGAAATTTCCATCATATAATACATTAGAGGGATGGAAGAAGCCACTTGAGCTTTTCACAGAGCCACTCAACTAAAAACCTAGGAGACAGATTGACAGGCACATTTCTACTTGTAGATTGACCTTGTAATGCAGTCCACTGAGTTACAAGGTCAAGTGCACTGGCCCTCTGAGAATATGTGTATAAAAGCATGTATGTATATGTAGGCTAAATTACTCAAATCCACTCAATTTTTATTTAGTTTTAGATCTGAATTCATTTATATGCATTTCTATCATGGCCATCTTAAAACAACGAGGTGCTCCTTTGTCATGATGAAAATTACAAGAGGAAAGCAGAAATGCCGTACACTACATTAGGGGACAGTAAAGTAAGGCTACCCTGTGATCCGAAGGTGAAGATTAATGATACTGTTGGAAAAGAAATTCAATATTTGGGTAATGAAAAAGTCTTTTACTTGGAAAGAAAATCCGATGTTTTAAATGTGGTGTCTTCTATGTTACTCACTGTATTTTCAGAGAAAGCAGAGTCTGTCAAGCTTTCCCACTCCTCCCCAGGTCTCCGATCCTTTGTGGGACAAACCTCCAGGCAGAGGTTTCCTGCTGGTTATTAGCCTACACTGAGGATTCCATAAGTTGACTAACATTATTCTTCAGAATGTCATAGGGTAAAGATGGGGATATTTGACTTCAGTGTGTTTGTCTCTTTGCTCTTTGAACAGGGCCAGCATGCACTGTTTCATCTACCCCTTTGAGACCTGAACACAGATGAGGGTGTGAGATCTAGGAACTAGACCTTGTCCATGGAGGGTTACTCTGCGGGGCAGTGCCCAGCTAGGGATGGTACTAGGGCAGCACCAGACTGGTGGGCAGTCACCAAGACATCATGGGGATGAATACTGTGTGAAGGTCATGAGCAGGAAGGGAAGCAGGAGGACTTTGCTGAGGGACTCAGCTGAATGTGTTCTAAAACTAGACAAATACAACATAGAACAGAGCAGTGGTGAGAATGAAGTGAGCAGACAGGTAGTGCTCGTGGGTGGAAGATAACTGGCCAATCTGTTGTGCTGAATTAGTTGTGCTGAGCCCAGGGCTCAAGGTGGGGATACGTTTGAACAGTTATTTACTAGACTATAACCGTGGCCCTAATATTACAGAACCCTACTAATTATAATAGATGAGTGCTTTTGTGCCTGTTAAGTCCTAAATGGTGAATAGTAAATTTCTTAGAAACCAGGATTCAAAAGTAAAATTTGGAGAGTATAATTTGGATTCAGATGATGCTAAATGGAATAACATATGTGAAAAATATTGTAAGCTATGCTAGGTAATTGCAGGTCATTACTTCAATCCACCCTGTGCAGATGAGAAGATCGGGTAAGTCAAAGTCAAAGGAAATCCAAGTAGCGCAGGTGTAGGCCTGTCCTTCCCCAGGTGCTCAAAAGTGAACGGTCCTGCATAGCCTGTTAGTGGTCTGAAACGCAGTACCAAAGGTTCTGAAATGTGCCTCTGCGCATGGAGGAGACTACAGAGTACATGTCACATGCCCAGTGTCCGGCACAGTTGGCCGTGGTTTTGCCCGGAGGGTGTGAGTGGACTTAAGTGTGGCCATTTCAGTCTCCTTCCTATCAAGATCCCTTGCTGTCATTAGTGAATCTATTTCTTTTTCCCTTGGATTCTGCACAAGGAAATATATCTCAAACCTGTGACTTCTTATACAGATTTCAGTAATCTGAAAATATCTTTTATACTCTTTTAGAAATCTGGATTGCCTTGCTATAGTGAGGACCACCAATTTGTGTGTCTGTCTGTGTTTTGTCATAGTACCAGGCACAATAGATGCTTCATAAAAGAGTACTGTTGAGGATTAAAGAGCAGTGGACTGGTGACCCAGCCTGTGACTGTGTGATCAGGTTTTTGTTAACATAGGGAATACTGGAGGGGTCAGCAAAACTAGTGGATTGTCCTTATGCCTTTGCTTCAACAGCGAAGAAGCTGCACTCTGGAATATGGTGGTTTATTGAAGAAGTTGCAGAGTCAAGGTCCTAGACATGAGTGTGCCGTAGGGCGATGGAGAAGGTGGTCTTTCTGACTTTTAATTCACCAGGAAGATTATCTGTTGCATTTTCTTCCCTTTCACGATGATGGAGTAGAAAAAGATTTGAAATGGGTATAAGGGAAGACTGGCTTTTTGTGTTCGAGATCTATGAATTCACGTTAACAAAAATACATGGCTATATATATATTTCACGTTCTACAAGTGAATCTTATTTTCAGCAATATTTCATTTTATAGAATCAAACCTTTCCAAAACAAATAATATTGTACAAGGAAGTTTGCAGTTTTAAGGGCATTTTTGGTGAGTGCTCTTTAAAGACTTATAATTGCCCTATAAATTAGATAGTTTGGGTCTGTCTGGACCTTGATAAAGTGGATTTCTTAAGGTGTATTTACAGATCTAACCACATATTTTAATGATGTACAGACTACATTTTATTGATGTAATACAATATAGCATGCTAAGTACTTGAAGACACCAATACCTGTATTCAGTTCACAGAACATATCCACATACATTATTTAATTTACTTTAAGGCAGGCCATATTAAGTCCTAGTAATATAAACAAATAAAGCTTCATGAGGTTGAGCAAATCTGTGGCCACAGAATCTGTGAGTGGCACAGAAGATCCAGCCCCAGACTCTACTCTGCAATGAGTCCCTTTTCCTCACTGTGAACCTCCAAACTGAAAGCCTGTCCCTGAACACTGGGTGCCACCGCAGCTGGTAGCGTCCGGGGCCTTGGGACATTACTACATTTAGAGGGGCCTGGTGTGGAAACATCTGTTTCTACCTGGAATACAAACTTTACATGTTTCCTGCCTTATACTCCATGTAGCAGAAAATAATTCCCTAGTAGTAATATTATTATAACATAATAGTAGTGGTATCGGTTATTGTTTAGTGTGTATCGACCAGTGTCCACAGTGTGAAATCACGTCTATTGACAAAATAAGAAAACCAAGAATTAGAGAACTTAATTTATCTGAGATCAAATAACTGTAAATGTCAGAACTGAGGTGCAAATTTTTTTTTTTTTACTTTTTTATTGTAATTTTTTCCATTGCTATTTAGTCCCCTTACACTCCCCTCCCCCCAGCAATTACTACACTTTTGTCCATGTCCATGAGTCCTTTTTCCTTTTTGCTCAATCCCTCCACCCCCTAACCTCCCCTCCCCCTCTTAGCTTTCATCCTGCTCTCTAACTATGAGTCTGTCTCTGTTTTGCTTGTTAGTTCCGTTTGTTCATTAGGTTCCACATAGGAGCAAAATCACATGGCATTTGTCTTTCTCTGACTCGCTTATTCCACTTAGCATTCTGACTCCAGAGCCCTGCCTTCTTACCACAGGAGGTCTCACTGATTTTAGAGCTGGTAGGTGAACTAGGAGGTTGAGGAAGCATCTCATCTTCAAAGAGGGAAAGGAGGCAGTTCTCAGAAGGTAAAAGCCATGGCATTTTTCTCCCAGTTGTTCCATAGATATGCTGAGAAAGGAACAGAAGAGATCTATTTCATGGAGAAGTAAATACAAAGAAATTTTCATACCTACCCTAAATCTTTAGGATGGGGTGCTGGGCAGTATACAAGAGATTCTTTGGGGGTCATTTTTAGAAAGTTAATACACTCTCTCATTATGTTCAGTCTTCTGAGAAATATCCCCATCCATGAAATATTTAAGGTAGAAGAAGCAGGCAGGGATGGGGACACTAATGAGTCTCGACTTATAGAAGCTGGTCCACTGACTTCCTGGTGCTTCCCAGCTCCAGAACCAGCAACTGTTCTGAGCTCAGCGTCTAGGGCTTTACTGTTTAACCACTTTGGGTCAATATCCATGAGCCTGGAATAAAGCCTTACTGTTAAGTAATGTGCCGTTTGGGAATTCAACAGATCAGAATGAAGTTAACTATGGATATGTTTCATTTAAACTGTATAAAGTTAGGGATTTTAAAACTTTTTAAAATTTATGTATGGATTTTAGAGAGAAAGAGAGGAAGTAAGACAGAGAGAAACAATTGATTTGTTGTTTCACCTATTTATGCATTCATTGGCTGAGTTTCGGATGTGTCCTGACTTAAGATCAAAGCCGCAACCTTGGTATATAAGGATGCTCTAACCAATTGAGCTACGGAGTCAGGGCTAAAGTTAGGAACTTTTTAAAGTAATAAAATGGGAAGATTGTATCTGTCTTGTATCATTAATATGATAGAGACATTTATGGACACTCTCAGTGGGTTGTTTGAGCTTGTTAAGTTAAAAGGTAGAATTTCTGTTCTGCTTAATAACAGAAAGATTGTCTTTGCTGTATCTAATTAAACAAGAAGTGAAGCCACAGCACATATCATAAAGTACTTGGCCCAGTTTTCGTAGTATTGATGGCTGCTTTCCTGCTACAAAAATAGAGCTGAGTAGAAAAGACAGGAGCTACGGTCCGAAAAGTAGAAAATTGTCATTTTGGGGGGTTTATGTGAATGGGAATGGAGAGCGTTGTTCTCTTATCACTTAAGAGCTTCTAGGCAAGGCTTGAAAAAGTGCATTTGTACAATTTACACAATGCTTAACTGCTCTCTCAAAGTTCTCAAAGAGGTTTAAAATATTTTTTATTCTAATGTGAAAGGAAAGACATTGTTTATTTGCATTTCCTGTTCAGTTTGCTTTGGGTATGCATCATAAAAGTATAAAGAAGAGATGCAAGTCCTTCTTGAATGCACTGCATGCTGAGTAGCTTGTCAATAAATCACGTTCGGAATTGGAGTTCACATCAGCCTGTGTACGAGGGATTAGCTCCATTCCCTGAGACAGCCGTGGTGCTTCCCATCATGCTTTGAAAATGTGTCTCGCTGCGGAGCTGAACCAAACATTCAGCAGCCAGAGCTTGGCTCTGGGTTCCCCAGGGTATGATTTTGCCCAGTAACAGTGTTTGCACTGACTGCTTTGTGCTCTGTGTAGAGGTCTCTGGTCAGAGTCCAGATTTTCCTTAATCAGATAAACCAGAGCAAACCGGTGTCTGGTTTCATTTCTCTAGAGGCCAGGAAAACATGTAGTTTCTCATTTGCTTGATATTTCCCTTTGAAAATAAGGACTTGCCCTGCCCTTAGCAGTGGAGAGTGATTCTCACACCCCTGCTGCTGAGATGTTTAAAGATGAAACGCCATAATAGAGAAGCATTTAATCTCTGTGACATTGTATGCAAGCTTATTAGAATGTGATAGTCTCTAAGAAATTTGCAAACCTGAATGGAGATTATTTTATTTATATGTATATGATCTTACATTTCTTTAAACCACATGTGCTAGGACGTCTTAAAAAAAAAAAAAACGGTCCTTTCACTTGATCCCTGTGCCTGTGCTGAGTGGAAATGAACGGTGTTCCCTTTAGTTTTGGTTATAGCAGGAGTGAAAAACCGGTGGCCCGTGTGGGATCTGGCCTACCACCTGTTTTTATAAACAAGTCTTACTGGAACATTAGTCATGACCTTCATTTTCAGGGATGTCCAAACTTTTGGCGTCTCTGGGCCGCACGGGGAGAAGAGTTGTCTTGGGCCTCACGTTAAATACATTGTGACATGTAATCACAAATAAATCTCATAATGTTTTAAGTAAATTTACGATTTTGTGTTGAGCTGCGTTCATAGTCATCCTGAGCCGCATGTGGCCTGCGGGCCGCAGGTTGGACACCCCTGGTTTACAGAGAGTTGTTGGCTGCGTTCCTGCTACAAAAATAGAGTAGAAAAGACAGAGGCCATAAAGCCTAAAATGCTGGATACGCTCACTCCCTGGCCCCTTACAGAAAAAATGTGTCGACTTCTGGATTACAGCGCAGTGTTAGGGCCATGGGTCTCCCGCTCTGACTCTATTACTGGCTTTTGGGGCTGTGTGGGCAAGTTATTTTCCACCTATAAGCTTCAGTTTCCCCATTTATGAAATGAAACGTGCTGAGGATTAAGTTTTAAATTACATAAATTTATTCGTCTAAATACAGTTAAAGCCAATACTGCCCTTGTGCCGTTACGCTGTGAGCAGTCCCCTGTTAAGCACAGTACTCAGTGCCCGGCGGCACTCAGGGAACACATAGGAGGCACTCAGGGAACACATAGGAGGCACTCAGGGAACACATAAGCGTATGAGATAGTGAATCATTTTGGCTGTCTTTGTTACTCCTTGTCGTCTGCGCCTTTGCGGCCAGTGATCTGGAGCTGTCGGAATCTTAGCATTTTCCCTGCCCACTGCTCTGCCAGATGGCAGCTCTGCTCCCCTCGCAGAGACAGAAAACACCAATTGAGATTTCGTGAGAGGAGCGGTTGGGAAGGAAGCAGGTGAAGCTGCGAGGTAAGGTGTGAGGCACACAGGAATCAGTGGTCCGGTCAAAAGTCCAGCAACAGGACAGCATGTGGAACAGGGCTCTGGAATCTGCACTTCCCGGCTTCTGCGGCTGCTCTACTCTGTGTGAGCTGTGTGACCGAGTTCAGCAAAGCAGGTCACCTTTCTCTTCTTTTTCTGAAGGCAGCTGCCCTTGGCAGATGTGCGCAGCTGCATGGCACACCCCACTGCCCTTCAACGCTTCGTTCACAGGTCACCTTTTCTCCAAGGCCTTCCCTGACCATCACCCGTATTAAATCGCAGCTTCCTCCCCACCATGGGCTCCCTCTGTCTCTTTCCTGCTGCATCTCTTTTTTCCATCCGACGTATCATACTACTCTATTGACATACGCTTTGTTTTATTTGCTTGTCAGCTGTTTTTCCTCACCCATGGGAATGTCACAAGAATTGGAATTATTCTCTGTTTTATTCACTGGTCTGTTCTTGGTGCCTGTAACAGTGTTTGGTGCATAATCAGTGTTTTTTAAATACCTGGTGAATGGAAGGATGGCGCCCAGATGGCTTTCATATGGCCAGAGAAGCACCCTGCTCACTGGGGGCTTGGGATCTGGCTGGACTAAAGGAGTCAGTGGTGAACTTAAGTTGTCATGATGCTGATAATGACATCAGTATGGTCAGTTGTAGAAAAATGGGAGATTTTTTAGAATATCTTAATACCTTTAAGACCAGACATGAAGAGTTATGGAAGTACAAAGAGGGTTTCTTTGTTCATTTGTTTGTTTGTTTTGCACTGGTGACTGTGGTCTGGCATTTGCAAGGCTCTGCAAGGTGCTCGTGGCAATAAAATTCAGTGATAGGGATAGGAGGTCAGGACCACGGGCTTCCTTAGCTCAAACTATCAGCCCCCCAGTGCTGGGTGGGTGGTGATTTGATTCCCTTTGGCCAAACAGCAAACCCTAGAACTGTAGGGAGCTGGACCAATTAACTTTTGGAACTTGAACTGTGGAGGTGGAGCTCTAACTTGACTTGATACCCAGGGTCTCCAAGTCAGGAACTTCAAATTCTTCTCTCTTGCTCTTCTACCCTTGATACCAAAGTATAGATATTGAGAAAGGCAAACAGAAGGAAAGTGGAGAGGTGTTTCTTTTAAAGGAGGTGTGTTAGACATGAGAATATTCAGGCATTTCCTTTTACAAAACCAACATCCTTCACTAGACTGGAGTTCTTTGAGGGCAACGCCTCTCTTTTGTTCATAATTGTATTTTTAGCACTTGGCATATTGCCAATCACATAATAGAGAGCAGATGAATAAATAATGAAAGAGTAAGCAGGCTATATCAGTTTTGGACTTTGTATAGCATTAGTAGTCTGACTAATGTAGGGTTTATTTGCACAAGCTTGTTTTATTTTTAAAATATTCTGTAATAATTTGTAGTTATTATCTTTGGAATGAAGTGGATTTTGACTAAAATGTGCACAGCAATAAGGGGCACAACTAAAAGTCTGAGTTTTTCTGAGGCTAGTCATCAGGCAAGAAGCATTCCTGTGGGTGCGTAGATGATGTTCGGAACCACGTCCTGTCCAGCGAGCCAGAGGCTTTGAGAGACGGTATTTCAACATGTCAAAATTCCACTCTGATGGATGACATGTGAGAGTCTTCATGTCTATTAGGAAAGCTGAGCCAGTGTCAGCAAGAGAATTGTATCAATACAGCTTGTCTGTGACAAGCTCCAAGCTACGAGAATCAGGAGTTGGCTCTTTGGGTAGATTTTCCTTCAGCTGAAGGACTCAATTGGCCAGAGTGGCACATGCTAGGTAGCACATTCCTGGAGATAGAGATGAATGGCCCTTGGTGACTGGCACCCTTCCACCTGACAGGGAGTTCTTGAGCACTGTCTCCTACAAAGCTGTGACTTGCTATAGCACAGAGTCTGCATTTGGCCACACAGTGCCAGTAGTGTGATACAAGGCCAGTCACATGAAAGATCAAGGGTTGAAGAGCCCATTCAGGACCCAAGAACATGCACAGGGGACTGAGATCCAAGGCAGTTTGAGTCTACAACATGAACTTGTTCACCACACTGATGCCAAAGGGTGGCCAACATGCCGGTTGTAGCTGTGGAAGAACTAATGTGTAGACGCCATGTGAGATAGGGAAGTTCATATCTGCCTTTTCTCTGTCACAGGACAAGCTTCATTTGAAAGTTAGCTGTGTGGGATAAAATGCCCAGGGGTCTGTATGGCTCCCCACAGAGTAACCCTGCTTCCCCACACTGTTTTCCAGCATGGGCTACTGCATCCTTGTTGTGCATGGACTGAACAAGCTCTGCTCTTGGCTGAACCGATGTGGGGCTACCACGCTGACGGTGTCCACTGTGCTGCTGCTGCTGCTGTTTTCTTGGAAAACTGTGAAGCAGAATGAAATCTGGCTGTCAAGGGAGTCCCTGTTCAGGTATGATTAGATGGGTCAAAGTGAACTCTTCCCGTTTATATCTTTGCTTATGCGTTTGTTTCCAAACAAACAAGCTAACATGGGTCTAACAATATTTATTAATCCAGAAAAAAATATTTAGTGGAGTTTTAAGTGGAAGATACAATTTTATTTTTTCTTAACTTGGATAGTTTTAAAAATGATAATATATAGTTTTATAGGAGCTTGTGCCAAGTGAATTTATGAAAATAAGTTTCAGGGGAAGGTTTTTGGGTCTTTGTGATCGGCGAGGCTATCAAATCAAGTCTAAACGCAAGGAAGAGTGGTGGCCTGAGTTCCCCATTCAGACGAGTGAATGGGGAAGGTGAGCACATAACAGGAAGGGAGAAAGACACAATACATTTTCTTTAGGTATTCCAAAGCACTAAGCTGTGGTCTGTGATCTAGTTGCTTTATTTTAAATGTTTATTGTGAATGAGGAAATGAAAGACCTTTTCAGCTCCTGGTAGATTTTCACGTGGTGTGGAAGCTGTTTCTGAATATGACAATGTCAAATTATAGCCCTAAACCCATCAGAAAGTATGAACACTCTTTGGGATTAATAGCTCATTATACTGTGTCCCTGGGGCTAGTCTGTCTCCCTAACACCATAGTGTTGGTGACCTTCACCTTTTTTCCCCTGTCACTACCACACTTGGTACCCAACAGTATCTTCCCCAGACATCCCCGGCCTCTGCCCCCTTCCAGCTTCTGTCCTGACTTAGGGTACAATTGGCCAATTCAGCCAACACTGTGTTCACTAGGTTCCCTGCTCAGCTGGTGCCCGCCCGTTACTCTTTGGAGGCAAACAACTGAAACACAATTGGGATTGCTTGGGGAATAGGGGGTAACTACTGGAAGAGCATACAGAAGTGCCTCTGGGCTGACGGGCAGGTGGAGAGCCTGGGACATAGCAGACAGGAAACAGACATCTGGATTGCACTCTCATGGGAACGCATGGGCAAACCTGCACCAGTTTTTTTTGTTTTTTTTTTTCCTATTTTCACATCACAGTCCTGGGGTAAATAAAGTCCTTTTTCCCCAGTCAGGTGGCTGAGCTTGAGCTGAGGCCGTGTGCCTGCCTCTTGCCTCCGCAAGGGCACTGAGATGATCTGGCCAACAAGCTCCTCTGACTTCCATGGGGCAAGCTAGAGCAGGCAGAGCGCCCTGGGGTTCCGCCGTGACCCCACAGAGGGAGAGAAGAGAATTCCCCACAGGGAATCCAAGTATTGGAGGAGGGCCACAGACTCCGGGCCACCGGAAGTGAGTGGGTGGGTGAATAAATAAGTGAGTGAACAAATGGACAAATAAGACAAATTTTCACTGCCTTCTTCTATTTTAAAATCATCTATCTGATTCTACTACTGGGCAACTTAAATTTTTCATAGAAAAAATGAGTCCGGCATGCATATTGTACGAGTTTATTTGTTATTACTTCATCATTGTCATCCTCATTGTTTCAGTGGGTACTGTAGGGGCCTGCTACGGCCATGTAAGATGTTTTGTGTGAGTTTGATTTTTTTTAAGATTTTTTTTCACTTTTAAGCTTCAGATCCTTTTCATTCTCTGTCTACCCCTCTGCCTCCAGTGCTGTTCTCACACCCCGCAATAGACTAGCTCCTCCTACTCCCCAGGCCCGAGGTCATTCTGTAAACACAGGGCATTGAAGTTCAGGAATACAACTTCCTCCTAGTCTCTGCGGGCTTCTTTCTTTCTTTCTTTTTTCTTTTTTTTTTTTTACTTCCAGTAGTGATTGCTTTAAAGAGAAACTTTAAAATGGTTCTGCCTTGCGTTAAATCCTTGCCATGAATAAAGGTGCTAACAGCAGTTGTATCCTCTAATGATTTTTACTGCTTAATCAGAGCAACTTTGGGAATGGATTTTGGCAGGCAGCAGTTTATTTCAAGGATAACAAGTTAGTGTTCAAACCCTCTACAGTTGATGCCAGTCACTTAAAAAAAAAGTTCATTGACCTTACATCCACAAGCTTCTTTTCTTTTACGTGGAAGTATGTAGTAAGCGAACAGTTGATGACTAAACCAGCCATTCTACACATGTGCTTAGAGAGACTTTGTGCCCTGAGAGTTCTTTAGTTATCAAATGGAATTTTGTATTATATATAAATCAAAGCTATAGATAGTTTTTAAAAAGTCTGCTGGTTATAATTTATCTATGTCCTAAGAAAACTATTAAGCATATGAGACTTTAAGGATATTCTTTTCCCATCAAAACCAGATGCTGGTATGTATTCATCTGTGCTGAGTAATATTCAAATAAGTTAAACAGACATTTACCAACAATCTATGAGGCAAGGCAGGCTTAGTGGTTGAGTGTGAGGTTTGGGTTTAGGCTTCCTGGCTCTACTCCAAGTCCCCCCATTTCATCACTGTGTGATCTTGGGCAAGTTGCTTAACCACACCTGCCACTTCCCAATCTTCAAAATACCTGGCAAGACAGAGACAACATACTTCCTTTTGCACCCTCCTCAGGCTCTCTCTGAACCCTGTTCGTTAGCTGTTTAAGTGATCCGCAGAATTTACGGCCTCGTCATCCTGCCCCTGGGTAGGAGACGCGTTGCCCTTTCCTTCCCTCAGAATTGCTGAGCCCGAGAGATCAGCAGCCTTTCCAGAATGGAGACTATAAAGCAGGGATTGGCAAATTCATTTGTAAACGTTGAGATAGTAAATGTGTTAGGCTTTGTGGGCCATGCATTTTCTTTTGCAACGACTCCACTCTGCCATAGCCTTGGGAAGGGGATCAAAAAGATAACAAGTAAGCACATGGATGCACCTGTGGACCACAAGGCCATAGTTTGCTCACCACCGATACCAACGTTGTGAAAGTGAAATTCTAAAGTTACTAGTATCTTGTGGTACCATTTTGGTTGGGCATCAAATATCAGTCAACTCCAGGAATGATTCTGACCACATACTGGCCTTGGTTGAAATCTCTGCTCAACTACTTACTAGGTCTCTAATCTTAGAAAAAGGTCTTAATCTCTCTGAGCTTTAACTTCCTGACCTGTAATATAGAAGATACATGAATACTCCTTATCCGATAGGTTATTGAAGGGATGAAGTGAGATCATCTATGGATATGGGTGCTTAGCCCAGCGCTTGATTCCGAGTGAGCATTCCTTCAGCACTAGCCATCCCAAGTGTGGCATTGCAGGGCCTCAGGTTAAAGCAGGGTCAAAACCGAGGAGAGCCACAAATTCTTCTTACTTATCTTTCTTGTTAACCTTTGGCTGAATACCACCCATTTTAAAAAATGTTTGTTATCTAATCAGGAATTTGTTATTTCTATGACTTTTCAAATCTTTTGCAAATGAGGGGTGTGAAGGAAAAATGCAAAGTGCATGAATTGAGATCCTGAGTTGAAAGGGAAATTTTTTTCATAATCATTGTTATTATTATTAATAGGGTTTGGGATCTAGCCATGTAATTTATGAATGCTGCATTTCCTTGTAGAGTAAAGATGTGCAAAGCTGTGTGTTTCCATTAAAACAGTAGCGAGTACTGACTGAATCATAGCACCAAGAAGGCAGATGGAGGCGTCTGGCCCCAGGGAGGAGGAGCCTGGCCAGTTATAGCAGCATGGAAACTTTTGCCTTTGGCCAGTTGTTTATTTGACTTTTTTTTTTTTTTTAAATAAAATGTTCATTGTAAAATGAGAGGCTGGAAAAATACAGCAGAAAAAAATCAGAGAGAACATAAAGGTCAAAAACAACAATGGGAGAAGCAACGTGTTCTAGGATTTCAGTTACTCCACCCACGTCTGCTTGCCTGTTGTGAATATTATTGCTTCCTCTTGCCATCGCTGAACAATGCCCTGACCTCGGAAAGGAACATGTTTCCTCAGGCCTAATTGTCTATTCCTCAGTGACACATAAATTAGAACAACTATGGTAATTTCACAGAAGGAAGGATCAATTCTGATACATATGCCAGTTATATTGATGCTAAAATCAAAGTTATCTGTAAAACCTACCTGTTACCACGAACTAGTTACTTCTAGATAGAACAATCAAATTTTCCTAGAAAGAAAAATCAGAAATTTTCCTGGAAAGAAATTGGATGTGTTTGCTAAGCCATTGCTATCACACTGACCCAGATCCTGCCCTGTGACTAAATTCACTTTGGGTAATGTCCATTTTAAATATTATATTAAAATGCTAGCTCTGTGTCAGCTGGCGGGCCTCACCACAGGGTGATTACAGGAAATAGGTGGTTTCACTGGACCACCCTACTGTCAGCCCTTGTAAATCTCTCCACTGAGAGGAGAGGATTCCCCCAGTCTTCTCTCTGGGGGATCCAATCCTAGCTGCGAACATTCAGAACCTTACATGGGGAAGGAACCGGAGGAACCCCCATGTTCAGAATACAAATTTTCACTCCATTTGCCTTTGCGGTGCAGCTTTTCCCCTGACTTCAGCTGTACCTATTGTTCCTGAGTGCAAGTTCTCTCCAATTCAGCTTTCCTGGAGAGGAAACCTCCTGCCTTCTTCTGGGATAGGGAGAGAGTAGTTGAAAAAGTCACCTGGATAGGAAGGGAGGGAAGAAGACTGGGAGTCTAACTGCTCCTAATACAAATTTATGCTCAATGTCTTTTCAGCCTCACCCTACCACAAAAAGTAAAAATAATCCGAGCTACCCACAGTACCTTTGAAGTCACCGAAGCAGCTGTATAAAAGCTTGGACTCTGCTGCTTTTTGATGATCTGTTGCTCCCAGGTTAGCCTCTGGCTTCCCGCACTCCCTGTGAACTCTCTCCCTGGAGAGGTCCTCCAGCATCCAGCCAGCGGGCTTCAAGGGGGCCATCTTTGCTGGCCCCAGGGGCTACTGCAGCAAAAGTTCGACAAAGGTGCAATGCCCTAACGTATTCCCCCAACAGGTGTTAATGTGTTGTTTGAAATTCCCTTATTACTCTTACCTTTAAATTAAAGAATAAACAAAAATACGTTCTCTGGAAGAGATGGTACATTGAAGCATAATTGCCCAGAAAGTAGGTTGTCATTCTTTCTCCTTCCTCTCTGTTGTTAACTGTCTTCCTCTTGCATTTAATCCACATAAGTGCAGGAGTCTTTTCTCCACATAGCCCTCAAACCATCTGCTTTCATCATTCCCCCGCCACTGCCTCCTTGCAGGTGACAGAACAGGGACTCCAGAGCTGAACTCCTTGGGTCAGAATCCCACATGTGCCCCTTATCAGCCATCTGATCTGTGCTGGGTAACGTTGTGAGGCAGTACCAGTGACAAACTGATCCTCTTCTGCTCCCACCCACTCCTGCATCATCTTCAAAGCTTTGCCGTTACCCCATGGGGGTTCCCCAGCTATTTCATTTTGGCACCAGAAGCAGAAGAATAAGTGACCGTATGAGCAAGGTTCTTAACCTTTCCAGACAAAACCACACTTCCTTATCTGCAACCTGTAGAATAAATTATGGGTATAATTTATTTTTTAAAAAATCACTCTGAGTCCATAGGGAAGGTTAATTTTTAATGAAAATTAGTAGGGAGACCAGTCTACAGTCATTCCTGCTATATTAACTTTTGTAGACAATCTCAATTTTTTTGAGGAAAGGAAAGCTGTGTGTGAATGAAAGAAGCAAGGAGAGAACTAACCAAATTGTTGACCTGAGCACGCAGGGCTGTTCTCCCATGATGTGTCTACACCAGGTCCTGCCGCCCCCGCTTCGTGTGCCGTTGGCGCGCTTGGCTGTGCGCAGCTGTGCGCTGCCTTCGCTGTTTCCCATCCCAGCATGTTCAGTAACTCGTGTGATTCACAAGTTTTCGAAGACTTGACTTAAAGGGTGCAGTGGGCATTTCGAATGCTGGGTCATGAAACTGAGTAAAATCTGAAGGAGACTGACAACATTCCTAAGCAGCGCTCTTTGTTTTCCTTTGTTTTTTTTTTTTTTTTTTAATTTTTTAATTGTAGGTCTGGAGTTCATACTCTGCCCCACAACGCCAAGGTTCACTACAACTACGCCAATTTCCTGAAGGACCAAGGTCGGAACCGGGAAGCGATCTACCACTACAGGACGGCCCTCAAGTAAGCGCCATGCACTGTGTTGGTGTCACGGTCGGGCTCTTCGGGCCCTGGTCTGTTGCACTCACTCCTCCCAGCAGGGTAGGGGGCGTTGGTTTCTTCCTGGTGACCATGAACATCTCCTTGGATGTGGTGTAGGCCTTGGGTTCCGAGATTTATGGCTTCGTGTTCAACTCTGTTAATAGTGTGATAACTCTACCTTGCTTCTAACTTGATGTTTTCTTGTAAAAGTTTCCGCTGCTACACATGACAAAATGAAGTGGTGCTCAGGTGAGGAAAAATATATATATAATACATATATATGTGTATATATATCCCCAATGAATTGCTCCTATTCCAGGCTTCTGTCTGAAAGGATTCATATGAAGATATTTGAGTAAACCAAATATGGCTTTAAATATGACTTTAAGAGAAAACTAAAAATTCAAGTTCTGTGTTACCATCGGCAGCCTTGATCACTCTTAGGTACTCTGAAAAACTGCAGCTCTGACTTTCAAGATGGTCTTCTCCAAAAAGTCCTGGATAATAAACGTATTTGACCTGGAACTTGTGGAGACATGACAACAGAGCCTTAGACTCTCTCACTGTGGGCAAAATCAAACACGGGACTCTTCCCTTCTACTGACTACTGCAGGCTCACAGAAGCCTTTCGAAGAGTTTTCTGTGCCCCCCCAGATTGGCCTACATTTGGTTGAAATTTCCTGGTACTGTTCCACCTTAGGACATACTTAAAATACTTAAACCAAACAAATTGTGTATTTCACTGAAGTGCCAACTAGGATTGGCTCAAAGCTCAGTTTGAAATCATCACTTTTAAAGGAACTGACCTGATTTCTAAAAGTATCCTTTTGATAGTTTTCTGCTCAAGTGTGTTATTCACCGGTCAACATCTGTTAGATTTTAGGGCTTGTTACTTAATATTCAGTATGGCAAAAATTCTCAACTGTCACATCAAGTTCTTCTCCAAAAGTGCTATCAAATACTTTTCCAAAGATGTCAAGAAATGTTAAGTCCTAGAATACTTGTAACAGAGCTTTTTATTGAGGATTATAAATTTTATTAAGGAATCAACGATAGACTGGAAGGCAGTTTACCCAAATGTTTACATTGCTTATCTCTGGTTGGTGAGATTATGGTTTGATTTTTTTTTCTTTATATTTTCTTTTGTGCTCCAGATGTTCCACAGTGAAAATGTATTTGAGGAAATGTCACTTTTAAAAAGGCATATTCATTCAAGGATATGCATAAAGTATGTTTTGGCTTTAACAATTAATGTTTTATGATTTTAGTAACATTCTTGAAAGAAAGAAAAGAAGAATAAGTTGTGTGAAAAATAACAATTGGAAGAAAATGTGTATCTTTTTAAATTTGTTTTATTCTAACAGATGATTTTCTCTCAAGTTCACACAGGAAAACATGGTAGACCCTAAGGCACAGCTTGGGGCAAAGGTATAAGTTAAGTAAAATTCCCTGGCAGATGATTTTATTCAATTATAATAATTATAGCTGGTTGGGTACTTCAGCATCTTTCCCATAAAACAATAAAAATAAATGTTTGTTTCAGCAACTGTGCTTCTGGAAGAAACATATCCCTTGAGGAATAGGGAAAAACAATGAAATCTATAAATGTACAGCATAGTAATTAGTAAAATATTTCACTCTCAGACCAGGCTCAAAATACTTCTGATTTAAAATAAAATGTCATTATTTTTATGTGGATGCCTCTGTGGTGACTTTTCAACAGATGTAGGATTTTTTTAAATGTAAGTAAATTGTCACCCTGTGTTAGAAAGAAAAAGAAAATACCTGAACTGTTTATCATGGATGAACTTACCCTATTTGACCTGAAGTTTGCCCTTATTTCGATATTGCTGTTTCTTTGTGGAAATTGCTGAGAAAGGGATTCCTCCCTCTCCCCACTGCTCCCCACTCATTTCAACTTCCGTGTATCTGATATTTTCCATATTTGCACACAGCGAGAAAGAGAATGATTAAGGAAATGCAGGGTCGAAGGTGATACTATCTGAAATCAGTCCCAACAATCACTCGTTCCTATTGTAATGGCTGTGGAGATGCCACAGGGAATGGTGAAATTGGTCACTAGGATTGCATCTGAAACAATATCTTTGTGGCCAGCTTACAGTTCTAAAAACAGCACTATACTAGATCATTATACAGGATATGGATATTCTGCTTCTTTTAAATGTTATTTTTTTTAAACCATGTAGAAGTGCTGCTGACTTCTCTTCCCTTTTGAGGTACCTCATTTATTAGATTTCTGTAATACAAGGGAAATCTTGTATTTCTGGAATATGCTACAACCAAGACTATAGATTAAGATTAAGTCCCACATCATTAAATAAAATTTTCAGAACCCTTTCTGTAAGTCCTCAACAAACATAAGTACTAGCTTCACTTTGCTGTACAGGGCAGCCCTCATGCCCACACATATTGTGGGTTCTGTGGAGCTTGGGATTCTGTGCGCTGGAGAGTCAGAAGCCCCCTGGAGGATCTGCTGTGGGCCTCCAAAGCTTTCTGACCCCACAGTTACCTGGGAAGGTTTCTGCCATCCCACCTCACACCACGCGATGGGAGTAGGGAGTTCAGAGACCACCCACTATCTCAGTTCTTCCTGCACCAGTGGTCCCATGAAATGCCTCATCCTATAAATGCCCAAGGGGACATAGTGGCCCTGACTTGATAAAGTGCAGAAGACACTGGATGTCTATTTGGTCAGTGGTTTTTTGATTGGTGTAAAAAGCCAGTTTAAGGTAAAGAATTATAAAACAAATTACGTGTGCTCTTGAAGGTTTTATCAGATGCTAAAATTTCACATGAACATCCACTCACCAATCTTCTAATGTCAAACCAAGTCCTTTCCTTTGAGTAAGAGTCTACTGATCTGAAAAACCACATCTATACTTTATTTCTGTGGTAATCAGTTTTGATACTTTAAAGTGGAATAAAAATTTAGGGACTATTTGAGATTTGTTTGATTATTCTCTTTCAATCTTGTACAATGATCTTATTCACACTTAATTCAACAGCAATTGAGCAACTTCCCTTTTGGAGTGCTTTTAGATAATTGGTTTAGTTTTCATATAAATAACAACTCTTTTATTTATACTTTATCAGTTTTCAAAGTATTTTATTATATTATATAATTGTAATAAAGGCTGCAATTGGAATAAGTTTGTTAATAAACACAACAAATTCTTAGCAGCTGTGTAGCTCAACCTATGGTAACAAAAGGGCCCAGGCTCACAGAGAAAGCTCAAGTTGTGTTTATCCATCAATATGTTCTACAGAAAACAGAGAACAAACATCTGGAAATCTGATGACATAATTAGAGACTATAGCTGATAAAGTCATGGAATCTATTTTTTCATCTGGTATTTAAATTCCTGACATGAGACTTCCGGCCAAGATGGAGGCATAGGTGGACACACTGTGCCTCCTTGCACAACGAAAATTAAGGACAACAAGGATTTAGAAACAAGAAAGCAATCAGAACTGAGAGTAAATTGAACTGCACAGAGGTCCAACAACCATTCATCCAGACCAGTAAGAGGGGCGGAGTTGGGGCAGGAGGAAGCAGAGGTTGGTGGACCAGGCACCCAGGCAGCTGCTGGCAGACCTGGGTGGCAGACGACAGCTACCAGGCCCCAGGAGCACAGGCAGCAGATAGTGGACCCCAGGCACAAGGTGGCTGGCTGACCAGGTGGTCCCACATTCACGCGCAGATAATCCAGGCAAAAATGGGGAACAAGACAGAACTTGCAACCCAGGGCCCCAGCGCTGGGAAATAAAACCTAAAAACACTGAGACCCTGCCCCCACATATAGTGTCACAACCCAGCAACTGGGCTGCTCAACCCTGGGGAACACCTAAGGCTCTGCCCCTCACTATGTAACAGCTGCAACCAGACCAAAAAAAAACAAACAAAAATGGCTCAAATGGGAGGACAGATTACAGCCCCAGAGCCAATTCATCCAAGTGACCAAGAGACAGCCAACCTATCAGATGCACAATTCAAAGCACTGATGATCAGGATGCTCACAGAATTGGTTGATTTGGGTCACAAATTAGATGAACAAATGAGGACTACAGGTGAAATGAGGGAAAGTGCACAGGGAACCAATAGTGATGGGAGGAAAACTGGGACTCAAATCAATGGAGTAGACCAGAAGGAAGAAACAAACATCCAATCAGAAAAGAATGAAGAAACAAGAATTCAAAAAAATGAGGAGAGGCTTAGGAACCTCTGGAATATCTTTAAAAGTCCCAACATCTGAATTATAGGGTTACCAGAAGGGGAAGAGGAAGAGCAACAAGGGGAAAACTTACTTGAACAAATAATAAAGGAGAACTTCCCCAATCTGCCAAAGCAAATAGACTTCCAGGAAGTCCAGGAAGCTCAGAGAGTCCCAAAGAAGTTGGACCCAAGGAGGAACACCCCAAGCACATCATAATTACATTAGCCAAGATTCAAATGAAGGAGAGAATTCTAGAAGCAGCAAGAGATAAGGGGACAGTCACCTCCAAGGGAGTTCCCATCAGACTATCAGCTGATTTCTCAAAAGAGACCTTGCAGGCAAGAAGGGGCTGGAAAGAAGTATTCCAAGTCATGAAAGGCAAGGACGTACATCCATGATTGCTCTATCCAGCGAAGCTTTCATTTAGAATGGAAGGGAAAATAAAGTGCTTCTCAGATAAGGTCAAGTTCAAGGAGTTCATCATCACCACGCCCTTATTATATGAAATGTTAAAGGGACTTATCTAAGAAAAAAAAGATCAAAAATAGTAAAAAGAGAGCAGACTCACAGATATTAACAACCACACCTAAAACAAAAGCAAACTAAGCCAACAACTAGAACAGGAACAGAACCACAGAAATGGAGATCACATGGAGGCTTAGCAACAGGGGAGTGGGAGGAAGAGAGAGGGGGAAAAGGTACAGAGAATAAGTAGCATAGACGGTGGGTAGAAAATAGACAGGGGGAGGGCAAGAATACTGTGGGAAATGTTGAAGCTAAAGAACTTATGACACATGGACGTGAAGTAAAGGGGAGGAATGTGGGTGGGAGAGGGTGTTCAAGGTGGAGGGGAATGACGGGGGAGAAATGGGACAACTGTAATAGCATAATCAATAAAATATAATAAAAAAGAGTTCACATTAAAAATGAATAAATAAATAAAGTCCCGACATGACTCAATTACCAGTTGGCTAAAATGGTCTGGTCACCAGGAATCCTGCAACTGGGAGTGAGACTAGAGTTTGCCTTTGTCCTGGGGGCTCAGGAAGATCTCTCTACTGTCAGCAGCAAAGTGCCCCATGTTCCACTGAACATTCATTCACACAGATGCCCTCTTCTTCCCACCCTACTATAGTAACACCCCACCACACCCAGATTTGCTGATGTGGGCCAGCTGCTTGGATATCAGCCATATGTAGGCTTCCATCTTGATAAAAGGTCTATGATCAGTCACCCAGACAACTATTTTTTCCCCACAAATATGATTTTGACATGAAATACACAATAAATCATCTAAGATGTTCCCCTTCCCATAATCCTGTCATGCAGGAGATGCAGTACCTTGCCCTGGGGGTACTCAAGTGTATGTGGGAAGCCATGGGACCCTCAGAGCCACCTTTTTCATTCCTAATATATCTGTTATTGATGTTTTAAACAGAAAATCTGAAATGAGAGAAAACTATTCAGAGGGGGTTGAAGTTCCTGACCACGTTCTTTTCTTTAGACATTACTGAAAGGGAGGGAATGAGCTTTTAATGCCCCTGTAGAAAACAAATCTACACTTGCTATTTAATTGGCTAACATGTGGGAAAGAATCAAACTAAAGTATTTCTGATTGGAATTTTTTTATTTTATTTTTTTAGTCAGTATTTTTTTTAATTATTGATCTTGTACTGTTTTCTGTCTTTTACTCCCCCTCCCAGCCCACCGCCCTAGCCCTCCCCACCTCCCTCCCATTTTGATTGGAATTTTTTAATGCATAAAATAGAGACTTGTCATGATAATAGTGCCCATTGATAACATCCTTTGTATTCCCTCCTATGTGGGTACCTGGAACTCTGCAAGGAGGTTCCATTAGACTGTAGTAGGTGTATGTGGAAAAGGGAAGTAATAAAAGAATGACTATTGAAGAAATGCCATATCATTGGGGTCTGGAGAAATCTAACCAAATCTACTTAACCCACTATTGATCGATATTCTGACTATCTCAATAATATTACTTTATTATAATTCCTTCAAAAAATGTTATTCGTAAAACTGGTGGAATTTGAACATTTTTTAAAAGTCAGGATTTATGTAAAATGTCTTTCTTTACACAGCCTATTTTGAATGAACATTTGAAATAACTCTCATGACCACAGGTAGCCTTGGATACCAGCTGCCGTGTATTTCTGGAAAGAATTAAAATTCCAATACCATTTGTTAGCCAGGTTTAAGAAATGGAGATAGGTTCTTCTGTTGGTGTGGTAGTTTCACTTATAAAAGCCTAAATATGCTTTCCCATATTATGGGTAGATACGTGAAATTATATTTGTTTCTTATTGATGAAATTATGTTCTCACTATATATATGAATGTTGTGTTCTCACAGTTTTATTCATTAATTTAAGAAATTAAACATTATTTCTTTTAGAAAAAAGATAGAATTTTAGTCACATTATGGATGTACTTATGGACTAAATTTTCAAATGAAAATTTCATAATTCATATGGCCCTTTCTGTCCTTTTTCCACCTTATGTGACTCTTCCACAATAGGAAACTTGCTGTGGTTCCCTAGGAGACAGAGGGAATGCAGAGGTGTGCCTGCAGGAAGTTTGCGAAGGAGCGTTCTCTGAATCACCTAGAGAGCAGGATGTGCAGAGGGGAAGCTGAGGTGCAGTGCACTTACGAGGTTGCAGGTGATCCCGCAGGAGCTCTGGCTAGCCCCTTAAGATGGTCCTGCATGGACAAGAGATGGAACTTTTATACCCGTTTATCGGGAGAAAAGCCTTGACTGAGGCAGCTCTCTGAGGCTGAGAGCAGTGCCCAGAGAAGGACTCGCTGTGAGCTTCAGCAGCTGGGGCACCAATGGCCTAGGACTTGAAAAGGGAGTCTGGGTGGCGCAAGACAGCATCTACACCAGCTCAATTTATGATTTTTTTATATAAGTCAATGTGAGTTTTAACACAGTGTCATTTAGACTTTCCATTAAAATGAGCATAATGGTGTTACCTACCTCTGGGTTGGAATATTACAAAATAATTCATACAAAAGGCTTAAAGCAATGTCTAAATACTGGCAATAATAAACTCGGTAAATGTTATTCATAATCCAAAATCTGACCACTTCTGTCCACGTGCAGCACCCACCATCTCTCACCAAGATTACTGCAGCATTCTCTGGTCTCCCCATGTTCACCTCTGCACCGCTCCCCTCCAGTCTGTCCTCAACACAGCAGCCATAGGGATGTTCCAGTGATAGCAGCCCCATGCTCAGAGCCCTCTCTAGCTCCCGCCCCATTCACGGGAACTCAAAGCCCGTCTAGCAGTCTTAACTTCCTGCGGTGCCTACCCCTTACTTCTCAGGCCTCACCTCCTACTATGCTTCTTGCTCGCTCAGCTCTAGCTGCATAGAGCTGCAGACACATGGCAGTCAGGCACACACCCGTCACATTACATTCCTACTTCAGGGACTCTGTGTTTGTCATTTCCTCTTTCCTGAGCACTTTCTCTTCCCTAAATGGCTCCTTTCTTCTCTTCCTTCAGGACTCCTCATGTAACGTCATCTTGTCCATGCGGCCTTGCTGGTCTCCCTTCTTCAAAGTGCAGCCACCCCCAACATACTGTGTTCCCCTTCTGTGCTTCATTTTTCTCTCTGGCATTGGTCACCCTCTCATGCAGTCATTGGCAGAGGGACTGGCACATCATAGGTACTCAGTAAATGTTTGTTGAAAGAAAGGCTGAGTTAATACAATGTGTAAAATCTCCATCACAGGCCCTCTGAGAGTCAGCGGACAACTCCATAATGACAAGCAGTGTTTCTCCCCGGGAGAGCCGTTGACAGTTCAGGTGAAACAGCTCTTCGTTTATGCAGGACTATGCATTGCAAGATGGGGTTTTTTTAAATATATTTTACTGATTATGCTATTACAGTTTTCCCAACTTTTTTCCTCCCTTTGATCCCCTCTCCTGCCTGCAACCTCCCACCCTCCAGCATTCCACCCCCCTTAGTTCATGTCCATGAGTTGTACATATAACTTCTTTGACTTCTCTATTTCCTATACTATTCTTAACCTCACCCCACCTATTTTATGCCTCCCAATTATGCTTCTTATTCCTTGTACCCCCATTCTTTCCTCCCTTCCCCATCCCCCTGAAAACCCTCCATGTGATCTCCATTTCTCTGGTTCTGTTCTTGTTCTAGTTGTTTGCTTAGTTTTTGTTTTTAAGTTCAGTTGTTAATAGTTATGAGTTTTTTGTCATTTTACTCTTCATAGTTTTTGATCTTCTATTTCTTAGATAAGTCCCTTTAACATTTCATATAATAAGGGCTTGGTAATGATGAACTCCTTTAACTTGACCTTATCTGTGAAGCTTTCCATCTGCCCTTCCGTTCTAAATGATAGCTTTTCTGGATAGAGTAATCTTGGATGTAGGTCCTTGCCTTTCATGAGTTCAAATACTTCTTTCTAGCCTCCTATTGCCTGTAAGATTTATTTTGAGAAATCAGCTGATAGTCTTATGGGAACTCCTTTGTAGGTAACTCTCTCCTTTTCTCTTGCTGCTTTTAAGATTCTTTTTCTTTAATCTTGGCTAATGTAATTATGATGTGCCTTGGTGTGTTCCTCCTTGGATCCGATTTCTTTGGGACTCTCTGAGCTTCCTGGACTTCCTGGAAGTCTATTTCCTTCACTAGATTGGAATAGTTTTCCTGCATTATTTGTTCAAATAAGTTTCTAGTTTCTTGTTGTTCTTCTTCTTCCGGCGTGGCTATGATTCGGATGTTGGAGTGCTTAAAGTTGTCCACAGTTTCCTAAGCCTCTCCTTGATTTTTTGAGTTTGTTTCTTCATTCTGCTCTGATTGGATGTTTATTTCTTCCTTTTGTTCCAAATCATTGATTTGAGTCCTGGTTTCCTTCCCTTCACTGTTGGTTCCCTGTATATTTTGCTTTAGTTCACTTTGTGTAGCCTTCATTTCTTCCTTCATTTTGCAGTCGAGCTCAGTCAGTTCTGCGAGCATCCTCATTACCAGTGTTTTGAACTCTGCATCAGATAGGTTGTCTGTCTCCTTGTCTCATAGCTCTTTTTCTGGAGTTTTGATCTGTTCTTTCATTTGGGCCATATTTCTTTGTCTCAGTGCACCTGTTATAAGGGGGTATTCACCTTAGGTATTCACCAGGATGGGGCAACCCTCTGCTGCATTGTGGCCCTGTTTAGGGGGCAGGGGTGGTCCAAGAGGGAATGATGCCACTCGCTTGCTCAGCTCTAGCCCTACTTTCCAACAAACTGTCCTGTGAGACTGGGAATTTCTCCCACCGTGACCGTGACAACCCCTGCAGTATTTTACAGCTAGATTTGAGTCTTTATTTTCCCATTTAGCCAGCCCTGCCTCACCTGCGCATCCTCTTCACTTGGCTGCCCGTCTTCATCTCCGCCCCTCCTACCGGTCTGGGTGAATGTTTCTTTAACTCCTTGGTTGTCAGAGTTCCATGAAGTTTCATTTTCTGGCACTTCTGGTTGTTTACTGTATTTAAATTGGTTGTTATCCTCCTTTTGCTTGTGCTGGGAAGCGAAGGGTTTCTACCTACACCTCATCTTGGACGGAACCACATTGCAAGGTGTTTAACACCCCTAGCCCCTGTCTATTGTATGTAAGTGGTGACCCCAATTCCTAATGTGACTATCGTGGAAATGTATCCTGCTTCTTCTCCACTCCTCATGATCTTCTTGGTTGGTGGTTATTGATTAGTAATATGGACACTCTTTTCCTGTTCACCATTTTCTTTTCTCTAAGTTGATCCAAAAATCAGTGCTATTCATGCTACAAACCGTTATTACAATCAGGATTCTACAAGTGCATTGATCTGTCACAGAAAGCTTTGAATGTCCTTATAACCTTGGAGGTAGTTTTTAAAATTGCACGTGTCTGGAATTCCACTTGGTGTTGAGCATATCAGAAAGGCTTGGAGGAAATTGCTCTGGTGCCTGTGGGAATCATTTGCTTTAGATGATGAAGGATTGACAGGCTTCGAAGTGAGTACTTGACAAAGACCATTCCTACATTCTTAAAATGGAGAGGGTCACATGCCCTTCACATCTGAGAACACACAGTATGGGGGAAACAGATGGATACAAGATGACTTGAGTGTTCACTGGGTTAGTGATGAAGAAATAATGGGCATTACTTTGACTGATGGGAGTGAGTCAAAGGCCATGAACAGCAGTGAAGAGAGTGATTTTTTGCAGGATAAGTGATCCATATGAGAGAAGGAGAGCTGGTAGCCTCAGCCTGGTGTGGGTTCATTAGGGCTACGGAGGGAGCCAGGTAAAACCACCCAGTGGTCCTGCAGCTGACTCAAAAGCATTAAGTGTAGGCAGTGTAATAGGTACGATGATGGCTATTTTCATACTCCCCATCTTATTGTTCACATAAAAGCTGATTTGTTCTCACAGAGGGTCAATATGTTGTTAACCTTGTTATTACAGAGAACGCAAACTAAAGCACAGACTACAGTCAAAATCACGCAGCTGGAAAGTCACCCGTGACTTCTGCCTCCCCATATAGTGATTTTTGCACTCCGCCAAAGGACTTCCCCGTCCATCTGCCACAAAAACCAAAGTTCACCACGATCACCCCAAGCCTCTGGGAAAGGTTAAATTATGTTCATCCTTCTCTACTTAAAAGAGCAAAGAAGTAGTTAATTCAGTCCATTCCCCAAACTGTTAAGGTAAATTCTCAGGAATCGGAAAGGTTTCAGCCATTTAAAATTACTCATTTCCTCAGGGTATCAGAGAGCATGGTTTTACCCTAAATTATCTTAGAAAATCAACTGGGCAGAATCCTGAATCGCTGCTGGAAGTCGTCCATGATGAGAGGTCAGATCATTTAACTGGCCCTCCTTGGTGAGAGTGTCACATTTCCCTAAATTGCATCTGAGGGTTTTTTCCAAGGCTGTCTGTAGTGAGCAGCAAGGAGTACATTGCAAAAAGAAACTGGAAGACATCACAATTAAAGGAGCATACCGATAAATAATCATCACCCAGGTGCAGTTA
Source organism: Glossophaga mutica (assembly GCA_039655065.1). Lineage (NCBI taxonomy): Eukaryota > Metazoa > Chordata > Mammalia > Chiroptera > Phyllostomidae > Glossophaga > Glossophaga mutica. The sequence goes on along the minus strand of CM077304.1, from coordinate 38,212,200 downwards.
GTGACATGATGATTCAAATTTCATACCGTGAAGGAACCAGGCACTTAAGAATGCCAGAGACTAATTAGGCTGAAAATACACCGCCGACTCCTGAAATGAAGTTTACTTCGGGTATTTTTTTCAGTCCAATGAAATCTGGGTTCTATGATTGAATTTTTTTCCCAGTCAAGTTTTTCTTTTGTATTCCTTTTTATTTTCTCTAAAGGAAATAGAAAATAAACATCTGACTTTAGCATAGTTAACCTCAAGTAAAATTAATGTGTGAATGAGAATCAGACAAATCAGGGTGTATATATTCTGAAAAGAAATTGCAAACTGGAGCACATGATACAATATTACTTGAAACAATGAAATGCTTTATAAGGTACTCAAAAGATGAAAAATTAACAGTATCCTTAACTTTTGAACAGACTGTATAAAATTTAAAGTAAATGACAAAATTTAAAACCAAAATTCAGTCATATACCTCTCATATCTATAGATCTTTAGTTGTGGTTAAAACTTAAGAACAGTGGATCAGAGAGCATGTATGTAGTTCTTATGCACTGAGTGTTGTTGATTGTAGATTGCTTTGCATAATACCATGCTCCTCAGAGACACCACGATTTTGTATGGCAGGAGACAAATTTTTTCAGTGAATGGGAATCTCTCGGCAACTGCATTTCCTGCATTTACTTCACTTTTGTCACTGAGCAGTAGTTTTGAAGAGATCACAGTTGAATGGATTGGTTGAAGGCAAAAAAAGAGAGAGAGAATATATTCAAGATGGAAGCTATAATTTGTATTTATTTGCTCATGGTGGAATGATTCATGTATTGTTTGGGAAAACAGATTTACAGGAACTGTCTGCCTTCTTACTACTTAAGAACACAAGGAGTTCTGAGATACTTCTTTGTTTTCTAATAATCTATTGCTTAATTGTTCCAGCATCCCTTTCTTCAACTATAAAATAATGCAATAGTTTTAATTAAAGAACTAGGAAGGCTACACGAGCTAATGTATGAAAAAGCCCTCTAAAATAAAAAAAGGCCATGAATACATCCTGGCTCTTTTGAGACCCACTTTCTTATGTTCCTGCCTTCTGTTTTTCACTTAGGCTCCTGTTCCCGTTAACATATTGTTGATGTTCATTCTTCCCAAAGAAGATGACTGGGAATGGAGGGGAATAATACTGTTCTTACCTATCTACTTTATTAATTCTGCCAAGAGATAAAAATGAAGAACCCCTTAAATGCTCAAATGGATGTGTGTTTATCACAAATGTATATTATCCAGTAATTGAAAAACCTCTCTTCAGTTCATGGAACCATACCTCTCTGTCTAGATTTCGTTTTTAAAGAGGAAAAGTAAACTTCCCAACAACCCCGGAACTATTTGACAGTATGACACCTTTTCTGGATAATCAATTTTAAAAATTTAACTCACTGAAATAAAAATAGTAAAGAAATAGCAAGAGCCCCCATAAACAATGCAAGTGGTGAACGAAACTGTGAGAGAAAAAATCCAGTGGTGTTGGTCTTTGAAAAGTAGGCCCAGCAATCACCACACTGCTGCAGCCCAGCGAAGCTTTTGTGGAGGTTTCTCTTTTTTAATGGGAAAGGGAATAATTGCTAACAGAACTTTTGTAAAATGTACCTGTAGAAGTTAGAGTCAAGATGGGCTTAATTTATTCTGACAATTGCTATTAGTTACATAGACGTCTCCTAAATTATTCATCTTTTAAATGGAAATCCCCTCCTTGCCACCCCCCTGCCCCGGGACCTCAGGGTTGACTTAGACCCAAGTAGATAAACTTGTGTTTATTTCAAAAGTAAACACACAGCCCTGGCTGGTGTGGCTCAGTGGATTGAGTGCAGGCTTGTGAACCAAAGGGTTGCCAGTTCAATTTCCAGTCAGGGCACATGCCTGGGTTGCAGGCCAGATCCCCAGTCAGGGGCGTACAAGAGGCAGCCACACATTGATGTTTCTCTTCCTCTCTTTCTCCCTTCTCCTCTCTAAAAATAAATAAATGAAACCTTTTTAAAAAGTAAACACACAAAATGAGATTTGTTCTGACATAGGTCTTCAGTACACAAGAGAAGAGTATCTGTTTTAAGAAAGTATCTACATCTTTATAAAAATCAAAATAAAAAGTGATATTTTTATTCTGACCTGGTTGTTGAAGAATCCTTTTAATGAAATTCATCTTTGTTTCATAAATGATCCAATGCTTGCTTGCGATTAAGTCAACCTAATCAGATGACCCGTGAGACACAATATTACTAGAAGACCCTTACTATCACCAGGAATAAATACCAATTCATTTTGCAGGTGGAGGGCTTTTCTTGGTAACAGATTCAGTAAATCACTTTAAATGCTGGCAATCTTCTTGGAGGTGTCAGGCCTCTGCTAATGAACGTAGAGCCTCTTTTCTGGCTCCTGCTGGCCAGGAAGCCCTCTCGTCATCCTCCTGGTTCTGCAGTCTTAAAGCACAGGCACACTAAAGGTTTTTACTTTCTCACTACTTATTTCTGTTTTTAAGAGTTCTGTGTGGACTTACATTCAGTTTCTGATTTGACAAAAGAAATGACAAAGAGAGAGAAACATTTTTGTAGTCAGTGAACTTTGAAAGTGCATGCTGTTCCTTTAAATGACAGTGGGCTGGTGAGTGACTACAAAGTGCAAAAAGGAGGGCTGAGCACCAGCTGGGGAGCGCCAGCTGTTCCGCAGTGCAGGCCAGAACTCGGGCACAGAGGTGAGCCCGCTGTGGAAGCTCTTACGGAATTTACTGTCCTTGTCCGTAGTTTGTGCTTCACCACCGACATTTGTTTTGAGAGCTTCAAAGCCTAAAGAAATAAGGGAAAGATCAAGTTTATGAAGTTACCTCTTCTGAGAAGGCAGATGTCTCAGGATGCTTTTTATCACTGTTTGTCATCAGGGAAATGATGAGAATTATTCTCGCTGTGTTAACTAGACATCTCTTAAATCATTTGGAAGTCACAGAGCTTTACTCAACGTAAAAAAAAAAAAAGTTCCTTTAGAAGAATTTGAGCCCTGGCCCTGGCTGTAACGTGCCTTCCGTAACCACTTCCAAAATCATTCTTAGGCACAAGCTTCCCAGGAGACTTCTGGGTATGGAGTGAGCGGGCAGGTACAAGAGCATTTTATTTTTGTCTCTCCTCATTGTGCTGATATCCTGTGGTGGCATCTCATAGAGAGAAAAGAACTTGCCATGCCTCCAGAACTGTGAGATTGGGTATTAAGGGGCTGGGACCAGGGGACTAAAGTTGTCTTTGCTAATTAAAGGTCACCAAAGAGAAGCAAACAACAGTGCTTGTCTGGCCTGGCGTGTGTTCTTTCCCCGACTTCCTCTCATAATATATCTTTCCCTACAGCCTTCAAAGCCATTGTGAATAATTAGGGCTTTTAAGCTTTGAGAGGATGTAACATTCATTTGAATTGATTCTATTCCTTGTCTGTCAAAAGAAGCATTACCCAAAATGTCTTTTTAAAAACACGAGTTCTGAAGTTCTGAGGGACGTTCATTGCTGTTCAGTGAGGATGTAGGGAAGGGAGGATGGTGCAGGAAAATAAACTTAGGAAACTCCAGTTAAGCAAAGATTTGAAATAAAAAGTTCTGCAACTTATCTTTTTGGCCCTCTAATAGCAACCCCTTGTCCCAGAATTAAATTGATATTCTTAGAACATACAGAACAGAGTGGGAGGGCATTTGATTGTCAAGAGACTTGACAAGAACAGATCCGATTTTTATTACTTGGGCATTACCTTGGCTTTTCCACATTAAAAGCCAGCTCCACAGGCTTATTCAAAGTACTCTGGGTGACAGAGACGGAGCGAACCTCTTAGTGGCTAAATATGTCCACTCTAAATGAAGCAGAAACAGCTAAACCATGTTGCTGTGCTGATTTGCTTTCTTTATAGTTTGAGTTAAGGACAAAAAAGTGATTCCCTTTCTTTCTTAATTAGCACAAATTTGGTTTACTGATATATACCCAATCCTTTGCATTGGCTTTTGAACACCAGAAGCATTGTTTTTACTTTTCTGTGCATTATTTAATATTTGGCATTTTTGTGCATTTGTCAGGATTTTTATTGTGAAAACTCTATTAGGCCAGGTAGTACCACAGTGCAGAAGGAGAGGGAGATCAGATAAAATGGTAAAAGAGAGTCAAGAGAGATGATTATTTAGGGATAAAGTTTTTTTCATGGGGAGACATGTACCACCTTTTCTAAATGGTGATGGTCTAACTGATGCTCCAGTCCGAATGTGGTTATGAAGATGTCTCATCCTGGGACCTCCCAGCATCTTGTGGAAAGAGTGGGCACTGTAGAGGCAGCTGGTCAGCAATCCCACCAGGACAGAAACTCAGCACCTGAGGCAAAGAGACTTTTCTGTTAAAGCAAATTGAAAGTAATCTTAATCTCCAAAGGATTAAAATTTATTTAACCCCCATAGATTCATACACTATTATCTTTGTACTGTTTGGGAGTTATTTACTTATGCCAGTAAATGCCAGACATACGCTTCCCTGCCTTATTTATATGCTTGCAACTGTAAAAATAGTTCACCGTTAAGATTTGGCGTAAGAAAGGAAAACAAAGCTGGAGGCATCATGTGCCATTTCAAACTATATTAGAAAGTTATAGTAGTCAAAACAGTACACTATTGTTTTATTTTAAAAAGCCACAGTGATCAATTGAAGAGAATAGATAGCCCAGAAATAAACCCACACATCTATGGTCAATTAATTTACTACAAAGGAACCAAAAATACAAAATGTGAAAAGGAGTCTTTTTAAGAAATGGTGTTGGGAAAATCGGACAGCATATGCAAAAGAATGAAACTGGACCATTGTTTTACACCATACACAAAAATTCACAACATGAATTAAAAACAAAGATCAGAAACCATAAAACTCCTAGAAGAAAACATAGGCTGTAAGCTCCTTGACACCAGTCTTAATGATTTTTTTTGGGGGGGGGGGGATTTGACAGTTAAAGCAAAGGCAACAATAGTAAAAATAAATGAGTAGAACTATACAAAATTAAAAAGCTTCTGCACAGCAAAGGAAACCATTGATAAAATAAAAAAGCAACCTTCAGAATGTGAGAAAATATTTGCAAATCATATATCTGATAAAAATTTAATACCTAAAATATGTAAAGAGCCCATACGAGTCAAGAACAAAAAAAATTCAGTTAAAATAACTGAAAAGAACACATGTTTAAAGAAGTTATGGTGTGTATATTATTCATCCATTCAAATGCAGTATTATTCATCCATTAAAAAAGAAGGAAATCCTGCAATTTGTGACAGTGTGACACTATGTTATGTGAAATAAGTCCAACAGAGAAAGACAAATACAGCAGGTCCTTGCATAACGTCATTTCAGTCAATGAGGTTTAGTTATAATGTTAATGAGATACCTTAGGAGCTTACCTCCTTTCTAGCAATTATTCAGTGGTAAAATTGGTTGCATTATAATCGATTCACTTAAAATTGCACAACCTGTTGGCAGTGTTAAATGAGGGCTTGTATACTGTATGATCTCATGTACATGTAAAATGTTAAAAAAAAAAAAAACCAAAACTATAGAAAAGGATATAAGATTTGTGTTTACCAGAGCTGGAGTAGTGGATGAAGGTGGTCAAAAGTTACAAGCTTCTAGTAATAAGATAAATGAGTAGTAGAGATGACTGTAGCTAATACTGCTGTGTGGCACATACGAAAGTGTTGAGTAGATCTAAAAACTCTCTTCACAAGGCAAAAAAAATTTCTTTTTCTTTTGTATCTATATGAGACGATGGATGTTAACTAAACATATCATGGCACTCATTTCACAGTATATGTAAGTCAAATTCTTACGCTGTATAGCTGAAACTTACATAGTGCTTGTGTCAATTATATCTCAATAGAGTAGGATTTTAAAAGCTTGATGTAGACATACCATTAAAATAAAGAATTCAGTGTTTCATTTTGCTTGTGGCAAAGCTGGGGGGGTGGGGGATAGGACAAGCAAACTGTGCCTGACTTAGAAGTTTTGAACGATCATGCTTTAATATTTCAAATTTTCCAGGTTGTACCCACGCCATGCGAGTGCCCTGAACAACCTTGGAACACTGACGAGAAACACGGCAGAGGCACAGATGTACTATCAGAGGGCCCTCCAGCTAAACCCGCAGCACAACCGCGCTCTGTTCAATCTCGGGAATCTCCTTAAGTAAGTGACACATGTACCTTTGATCGGGTGGCCTTATGATTCCCATAAATCCTTTTCTTCTGAACACTTACTCGATTATGCTATTGTCTCGTCTTCCAAGAGTGGAATAATTAGGGATCTGAAGCTTTGCGAAGATTCAATATTCATCTGATTAATTCCGTCCCTTATCAGTCAAGAAGAGTATTATCCAGAATGTCTTTCTGGAAGCATTAGCTCTGGGAGATGTTCATAGTGTCTGTAGAGAGGTGGAATTAGAGAAGGATTACATGGTCACATAAACTCAGGAAATGCTGAATTAAAAACTAAAGATAGTTCCTTTACTGCAAGAATTTCTAATACGCTAAAGGCCCTGTGAATCCGCAAGCAGGGACTATGGAACGCAGCATTTTCCTAGTCAGTCTTTTTTCGGCAGGGCATTTCCCAAGTACTTCCTGAATATACTTCGGGAAAAGTGCTGGTGTAGGAAAAGCAGTTTGCTCTGCAGGTGTAACCACATGTCCCAACGGCAACTCTGCCCAGTTTGTACTGTCGGTAAGAAACAAAGGGAGGCGTGCCTGGAATTAGTAGTGAGTAGAGCAACTCTCTAAGGAAGGCCTCTTGGGCATAATCACTGGTGGTGGCTTTTCCCTCACTGCCCTGTAAAAGGTTAATAGTGCCATTAGTGTCACAGAAGACTAACACAAAGCGGTGCTTTTGCATCTTGTACTTTTATTAATAGGAAGTCTAGGCACGAAATGTTGGTGATGGGGCTGGCAGTGATAATTTAACTTCTAAACTTAAAAAATAGGTTGGAAACATTAGAAGTGGGCATTAGACGGTAAAAGTATGGCTGGAATCAGGTTGTAGCGATGTATTTATCTGTACTTGTTAGGATCCGACAATCTGCACACACGCTGAATTGGCTTCCGTACCGCTAAACCTCCAGAGAGCACGTTCGGTACCTTTGAGGCTCATGTTGTGCTGTGTTCTTTTATCGTGTCTCCCGGACAGGATTGTCCTCACTGCGTCGGTAACTTGTGTGATGCACCTGCCTCACCTTCCTGTTTACTCCTTAAATATTCCTTATACAGGTAGATGTTGCTACTAAGATGCTCCCTTTAAAAATAAGAACAAACCAAATGTTGGGGGAAATGAGTTCTAATTGTAGACAACTAGTTATAGGGTGTTTTTGCTTTACTCTTTTTATAAACTCTTAGTTTATAAGCTTCAAAGTTTATAAACTAAGGACTCACTTTTTAAAGTTGTCGTTACAATACGTCTGTATGGGTTCTAGCTTAGAGCCCAAATAACTTCACGTCTGGGCAAAAGCCTACCCAGTATTTGGGTGGGGGGGTGCCCATGGATAATACAGTACTGATTTCAAAACTCATGTAGATGAGTATTTCCCCCCTAAAATTTAGCTTCAGTGGCTTGTATATAAAGTGTTGTTTCTTGTTAGGAGTGATAGCCTGCAGTTATGATTATCATAATGTGCTGAATGTGCCTCGATTCGAAAATGATGGCAGAAATTTGTTAAAATTTCATCTGGTCAACGCCTGTCTGCACAAGAGAGGTACACTGTAACCTTCCTTTTTCAATTCTCCCATGATTGCCACCGACTGTTATCTTGAATTAGTGTATGTGGGTTAAAAATACAACGAAATATTTTTTGGAGCATGGCGATGACTGCTTTGCACAGCGGGAGGGACTCCTGGATACCCACAGAGGACTGCTTCTCTTTCAGTAAAATCAGCTCTTGATTGTCACTCAAACCAACAGCAGTGCTTTCCATTTGAATAGGACCCTAGGGTTCTGAGTGCTCTTGGAATGAGCGCCTCCCAGTGATGGGACCAAGTCAAGGTCCCATCTAGTGAAGTGTCTGTGCAAAGCCACCCTTGTTCGCCTGCTGCGCTTTCACATTGTACCAGAGAGCCAAGTGGCTACATCTGTGTGAACTATTCTCAGAATCCAGTAGAATAAAATGATCATAACAGCTAACATCTGTGTAATGCTTTCCAGTTTACAGATGTGTTTTTGTATTCATCGTTAAATCTTCAAAACAAACTTCTGTGAGAGGTATTGTTATCCTCATCCCCATTTTATAGATGAGAAAACTAAGATTTGGAGGTTTCTTCTGACCTTGGTTTAGGCTGAGGCAGACCCAGGATTGAATTCCTGCCCTCGGACTTTTATCCTGTTCGTGTTCCACTGCCCCTGCTGCTCAAAATAGCTCTTGTATCCAGAAATTATCTAATGTTTAGCTACTTAATGGTATATGATTGCCTTTTGAGAGAAAGGTCCTTCCTGTTTTTCTTGAGCAAACCGTAAAGGCTGTTTCCATTGTATCTCTCAATAGCAGAGAGAGGTGACTCACCCAACAGCAGAGCCCATCCACATTTGGATTATGCCAGGTTTTACTTTTGCTTTCCTTAGTGTTTTTCTGCTAAGTAGCAATGAGTCAAAGGTGAAAAGAGGAAAGGATATTATAAATTTGGTTTGGTTTGATCCATTTTACTATTTATTTAAGATTCATACTACATTTATTTCTCATTAAGCAGCTTTTTTAAAATCCTCACCCAAGGACATGCTGATTGATTTTATAGAGAAGGGGAAGAGAGGGGGAGAGAGAGAGAGAGAAGCATCCATGTGAGAAAGAAACACCGATGGGTTGCCTCCTGTATGTATGCGCCCCAACTGGGGACCAAACCTGCAACCTGGGTATGTGACCTGACCAGGGATCAAACCCTCAGTCTTCCGGTTTGCAGGATGATACTCCAGCCACCTGAGCCACACAGGCTATAGCTAGGCAGCTGTTAAAAATTGTGCTCTTTCTTGTAACACAAAAATTAGTGCTCATTCTAAGAACTCAAGATATCTCTGTAGATATGAGCAGTTTAGATTGGAGTAGCAAGGTGCTTAGGAAGAAATAGAAGACCTGGGACTTGAACCTGGATCTGTCTGACCCAGTCCCCTCACTCTGTATCACTACACTCCACTGCCCCCTTGTGGCTCACCTGAACCTGGACGCACTCTAGAGCAGCACTACCCAACGAAATATGAGAGTCAGAATCTAATTTAAAATTTTCAGATGGCTGTAGTTCATAACATAAAACAGGTGAAATTAATTTTAATAATATGTTTTAGTTGTCCCTAATATATCCAAAATATTGTCATTTTAACATGTTATTGATCTTAAAAAATAACTTTACAGTTGAGCATGTAAAAATAATGAGATAGTACACATTCTTTTTTATAATTAATTGTTGAAACCCAGTGTATATTTCACACTTACAGGACATCTCAGACTATTTATATTTCAAGTGATCAACAGCCATATGTGGTTAGTGGCTACTACATTGGACAGCACCGACCTTAATTAATGCCCTTGACTTTGAGAGCAATGTGAGCCAGAAGTTCTAAATAAGATATGTTTCTTTCAGAGAATCTTAGACATCTTACAGTGCTGAGGACAAATTTTACCTGAAGTTTTGGGATTTTATGACAGGCATCTTCCGATCTGTTCACAGTAGTAGACTTCACTGAGCGCTATCCAGATACATTCGGCCTTTTTCGAGACCCTTGACTGGACTGTAATCTATCACAAGTCTGTGTAGCATAGTTACAATGGGACAGATTGATAAGGAACAACTGTCCATGCCAGTATTCTTAATTTATATTATTGTGTGCCTTGCTTGGAACCTAACGTGTAAAAGAAAATAGACAAGATTACCATAAACTTTTTATGAATGAAAAGATCAAAAGTCCCTGATGGCTCAAAAGAATATAATAGAATATTTAAATTCAGGGTATGAGAAAATATTTCTATGACTGCTTTCTGTGTCTGTAAAATAGTTGCTGGTATTTGAAACAGAATGTGCAAAGAGCCTCTTAAAGAATCCCATTATTTGCCCCTCATCACCAAAAGGACCTTCCATTCATACGATTAGCTATAGGTGTTGCATGGAAGTTGTAATAAACCTTATCATCAAAACTCAGAAGAAAATGAAATAGAATGTCCAATAATTAAACCGCATAGAAGACGAATTTGATAACAGCACACATTTCATTTTCTTTAGTCTTATCCTTTAGAAAATTGAGTATCTAGAGAATAGAAGAACCCAGAAAGCATAACCATTGTCTTTGAAATAAGCTTAAATGTTAGTGATAAATTTTCTTATAGCTGTGATACTAGCCACACCACATTTTATTTCATAAAAATGAATTTTATACCCTCAAGATAGTAGTTTTCTCCTTCTCTACTTATTAACTGAAGCCCCAGAGAATCCAAAATGCCACCCCATTGTACAAAGAAAAACATGTTCAGGTTCCTCCCACCACATTAGGATTTCAACTTTGAGGGGACAAGTTCTGCATCCTGTCCTTGGAGTGAAACCCTACTCCCCACCCCTGTGGTGACCCATCAGTCTCCAGGTTTCCTCCAACTTTACTTATCTGTAGTCTCAACCCCGTTGCAGGTCTTCCCCCTCATCTTCCTTCAACTCACAGGCGTCTCTCTCCCCGGGTCTCCTCCCCCCAGCTCTTTAGAAGCCCAGTCCAGCATCTCCCTTACACCCTCTCCATCCTCATTGCTGCCATTTCACAGACTTCTGTACACTATCCCCTCATCCTCAGTGGCTTGAGCACCAGAGCAATAACTTTCTCTTGCTCCCAGTCCCTGCTGCCCTTTTTGGCAAACGCAAAAGTTCCATTAATCACCTGCTTCCTCTGCTGCCTGCATTCCAGGGCCCTCCAGTCCGCTCTTGCCTTGGGCACTCACCGAATGGCCATGCTGTGGGCTTTTTCATGATGCAGACCTTTGCATTCTCTAACAGCTGAATTCTGAAATGTTCCTCTTTGACCTTAACCTCTTACTTCTGCCCACCTTCCCGTCCTGCTCTCTGTCACTCCTACTGACCTATTGACGGAGTGATGATTTACGACCTGCCACTTTCTAGTTCAGTTGTCTTCAATTCCTCTGTCCCTGTACTTCACCATCCTTAGAGTCTCTGTTCTCAGTGATTATTATGTTCATAATTTATTACCTACCTCTAATTTATCTGATCTATTTTAGTTTTGTGTGTGATATCATCTTAGACTCCTTCACGCCTTAACTATCATTTACTTGCCTAACTACAGCCCCAACCTAAGGTCCTCCTACTGCTTGAATTTTGCTTTCCCTAGATTAGCATAGCATTTCTCAACATTTTTCATTATCACCTCACCCTTTTTAATCATTTTTTTCTAATCACCTCCAACCCCAATTTAAAACTCAGGAATAAGATTTGTTAGGTGGGGTTGAGCATTGGGAGACCACACATCATTGTAACATCTAAGATGATTTTTTACTCTACCACCTGTCGTCTAAGAAGCAGTTTTCACCTTTGTCAAGAATGTACACCCTAGACTCTCATCTAATCTATTACGCACTGGAGATGAAAAACACAAATCTGAGGTAAATGGAACCCTTACAAAAAACTCTGGAGACAGCCATGTGGGCGGGGCGGGGGCAGGGAATAAACAGAATAGGGTGGGACACAGAACTGTGAGATTCATCCTTTCTGGCCTTGCAATATGTCTCAAGTATATCCTGTCTTCCTAATGCATATTTCCTGTATCCTTGTTCCCCACCTCAGTGCCCACACACACACCCAGAAGATGGCATCACCCCTTACTTTTACTAATAGTGTTCAAGTTATTCAGGGTGAATTTTTTGCAGCTTCCTTTCTGCCTACCTCAAAATTCCCTGCATTCTCAGACTGCCTCTTCTTCGGTTCTTCTGTGGGAGAAAGAATTGCCTTGCCTCTCTCACAAGGCACCTGTTCACACCTGTGTTTGTGGGTATTTTTTAATTGAGGCATAATTAACATGCAAAATATGCACAAATCTCAAGTAATGAGTTTTGAAATTTTACATATTCTTGCGGTTACCCCCAAAATAACACATAGAGTAATTCCATCACCCCAGAAACACCCTTCATACTTCTTTTGAGTGATTTTCCCCTCCTGGGAGGCCATGGTTGTTCTGATATTTTTCCCCCTTGAACTAGTTTAGCCTGTTTTAGAGCTTCATGTGCAGGTGACCAGTACTCCGATTTCTCTTCAGATTGCATAAATCTTTCACCTTTTACAGGTGATCATTTACTATGTACTTTTTTGCTCTCTGAATATTTTGCTTAGCATAATTTTTGAGTCTTATCTATGTTATTACATGTTATCTTTTTATTACTGAGTAGTATAAATTTAAAAATGTGTATAATTGTACATATCCCGTTGTATAAATATGAGGTAATTTGTTATTTTCCATGGGTAGATACTTGGTTTGTTGATAGGTTTGAGCTATTATGAATATTCAAGTTGTGAATATTCACATCCCAGTCTTTGTACGTTCATTTTTGGGGTAAATATCTAGGAGTGGAATTGTGGATAATTGTATCTTTACTGTTTTAAGAAACTGCCAAACAGTTCTTCAGAGTAATCGTACCATGTTTCACTCCAACGATGGTGAGCAATCCCCTTGCTCCACACCCTGACATTTGGTGTTGTCAGTCTTTTTTATTTCAGTCCCGATTGCTCATTAGTGTAAAACCCACATATGTCCTCAATGCTATTTCTCCCCCGCCCCCGCCCCATCCATTGCCATGGGTTCTCTCTCAGGTCTTTAGATTCTTCCCATTCCACAGACGTCTGACCCCTAGGGACGCTTTCTAGTTTGGTCACGCCCTCCAGTTGTTCCCCTGAGTCCTTCCTCTCTCTGACCAGATTGACAAGAGGAATGGGTGACACATGGTGCTTCTTCCCCGACCTGTCCTTTCAGCGTTCCAGTTCCAGCAGAGCTGCTGTCTTGCGCATCAGCTGTGAAGTTCAAAGGCTCTCTCAGCTCTCACTCCCTTGGTTTCCCTGGAGTGAAGAATATGACACTGTTGACCACCTTTCACTGCTTTTGAAGCTCTTTCTCTCATTGTTATATTACAGCACATCATTCTTCTCTTCTGTTTCCAATATCTACTCTTCTTCCACCCCTGCTCTGAATTTGGGAGCACCTGAGAAATTCATTGACTATCCGTTACAGGCACACATAGAGTCCATGTGCCATAGCATTTGAGACTTTCCTGCCACTTCCCTCCTCCTTTTCCACTATCCTCACACTGTGTGAACCCAGATGCTGCGCCACACTGGGCACTCGTCAGTGTATGAGAAACACTAACTTGCAAACTACAGTCGAGAAAAATACGACAAAGGTTTTAAAGTAAGAACTTTTCTAGTTCATCTGATCTCTGCTTTACTTGCATTTTTATATTCAATGTCTTACAAAACTGAATTATCTGGGAAATGATGAGAATGTTTACCTACTTCCTCAAGATTTTGGAGTTATTTGTATATAAACAGATTGCTAATTGTGAAAATATTTTTGTAAGTATCTCTCCCTCACCAAAACTCTACTCATTTAGGCTGTGATTACTAATGAATCAGGCATGAGTAAGTTGTTTTAAATCCACAGTGCGGTTAGCAAGGTCCCTTTTATCAATCCTGTCTTTTGCCCCGATGGCTGCGGTGAGCACGGTTGAGGCCAGAAGTCGGCTCTGCGCAGGGAGCACTGTGGGAGAGAGCGAGCTCTCAGGAACTGCTGGCTTTGTTTACCTTCTCTTGAAGAAATTGGGATGTCATCATTTTCTCTCCTCGCATAAATATTTGAGACAGCGGCATTGAAAAGGCCGGCCTGCTTTGTGAAGTACTGGAGTTTTCAGCAGTCCCCTTTGCCCTGAAAAGAACTTTTCCACCTCCTTAAACCTCATCATCTGTCCTGGATTCATTTGCCATTTAATTCCCTTAAGCTCCTGCGCTGGGGAATGACTTGGAACAACTCTTAACTTGGAGTGTACTTAAAGAAGATACAATTCAATTTAAAAAGAAATGAGGGTAATCATTGGAATTTTTTTCTTGGACATATTGTCTTACTTCAGGGGACCAGGCACCTCAACTTTTTTATCTTAAATCCTGTAGGAGATCAGCTTTGCCCTGACACAGAGGTTAATTTGGAATCTAAGTGGTTAGAGAGCACTGAAAGGTGTTCAAATCTAAAAATGCTCTAAAAGTCCAGGTAGAGAACTTCAAAGGACAGAAAGAGGCAGTGCACGCCCGCTGTGTTGCCTGTGGCCCGCACTTGCCTGTGGCCTGCACTTGCCTGTGGCCCGCAGCCCCTGTCTGGGAAGCTGTGGGGGGAAGTCAAACCTCCCTTAAGGCTCCCTTCCTTCTTTGTGACTCCTCACCAGTTCTGCCAGCCTCCCTCCCGTGTTCCACTCTCTCCAGCAGGCCCAGCATGGGACTGTCCTACTCATGTGTCCTGCGGTGCCACCTGTCTGCTGGCAGCCTTGTAAGGCTCACTGCCCTCAACCTTTCTGCTGCCTCTCCTGCAAGTGAAAAGAACAATAGTAACTGACTCTTGAATGACAAATACAGAGTGCTTCCTCATGGCTCCAGAACTTGCCCACTGGGGGCTTGTGGAGGGCTACCACCATCACTCCCCTGTTACAGGTGGGCACGAAGGGAGGTGGGGTCACGGGCAGTAAGCTGTGAGGTGGGACGTCTAGAGCTAAGGCTTTCCCTCTGTCCGGCTGGGCGCCACGCCAGCCTCAGGTCCAGGAGGTGCAGAGCTTAGCGAGTTTGGATCTCAGCTCCATCATGGAGTAGTCTCCAACCTAGGAAAACGATTTTGTTTTGCAGTACCTCCAATTACTCATTCATAAACTGGAAATAACAATAGTAACTGCATCCTTCATGAGTACTAAACACAAGAATGTATGGAAGTACTTAACAGGACCTAGCCCCCAATAAAGATGAAATAAGTTTTAGTGATTATTAATTCTTACCAGCCCAAGGACATATTTTCTCACTTCTAATCTGAAGCCCAAGTTCTTAGAATACAGTTAATTATGAATGAGAAGGAGCTAATACATTTTCTACCCCTGCAGTTGAACAGCTCTTAGGGCAATATTCAACCGCTTTGAGGCTCCATTTGCTCCTGTTCTAAATGAGGGATGGGAGAATCTGTGGTTTTAATGAGGACTCCAAGTTCCCCATCTCTTAACTGAAGTGTTAGTAGAAGACCAGAAAGGAACTGGAAGTCCCTTTTCTTTTCAGAGGCAACACTTGCATTCGAACAGCATCGTGCCTGTGCTGAGAAATCAGCTAGTGAAACTTCTGGTAGAAGTTCCAGGTGGGAGCCTGGGTGGAGGCTGGGGAAGGAGCAAGTGGAGCTCACGTTTCCTGCACCGTCCCGTGTGCCAGACGCTCCGCTCAGCGCACTGCCCATGTGTGTTTGTTTCACCCTCACAGGAAGCTGGAGAGGGAGGGATTAACGTGCACATTTCACAGATGCGGCCACTGAGGCTCCTCATGGAGATGGAGTGTCTAACCCAAGTCACGTAGCGGGAGAGGGCAGAGTCGGGATGCAGACAGCACTCAGCCTGAGCCTAAACCCAGGGCCGAGCCTTCAGCTGTGGCCCTTCATGGGAGCGGTGAACAAGTCCTGGCTGAATCAACTGCTCTCAGAGGCCTTCTCCTCCGGGTCCCACCCTGGGAGCATTGTTTCTATGCGTTCCTTCAAATCACTGAAAGGGTTAGCTTAAATATTTGCCTGCACCTTGAAGTGATAGTGACTTGGAGCCATTCCTCCACCCCCTCCCAGCCCACCTTGGCAGGGCAAGGCCATCATGGGACAAGCGTCCTGATGCCGGCGTTTGGGACAGTGACCTCTCTGAGCTGCCGGTAAAGACATCGACAGCCATTTAGAGGAGCGAAGATGAGGGGACTCAGGAGGAACATTTCCTCTCAGCCTACTTGGTGCCAGGCCCTACAGGAGGTCTTCACGTGAGCCGTGTGTCCGTGTCTCCGTGTCTGCTGCTCTGTGACCAGACAGCGTCAGGACCTTCTGTCACTCCATTCCCTGAGTGTTCAGCGGGGGAGGCAGGTGTTCAAAACGACCAAAGTTTGACCACTCATGCCATGTAGGTTGGGCACCCCAGCTGCTTCCCGTTGTTGCCACAGTGACCTGAATCCGATCCCGCAAACCCGCTGTGGGGGGAGGGCAGGTAGTCTGCTTAACACTAACTATATTGAGCGTGGGTTTGGAGTTCAAGAAAAAACTCATTCTGTTCCACCACGTAATATGAATCAGTCCTCCAGACAATTAGTTCTGTGCGGCTTCTGTGAAAAGTCAAGCAGAAAAACTAGGGTGAACGTTGCTAAATTAGATGCAATATAGCCATTGCATTGCCCAGAAATGAGCTCAGTAAACACGATCATAAAAGAGGCCACACAGAGGATAATCCAATCTTTTTAAATTTGCTGTACAGGAAATAGAGTAGAGCCACAGAAAAATGTGTGCTGTGAGAAGGTCGTCTCAATCAGACGTTTACAATTTGACTTTCATGATTCGGCTTTTCAGAAAAGCTAGGAGAGTCTACCCACCACTCTCTTCTCCCCACCACCACCACATTAAAGAAAAAAAAAAAGAACATACCCTTTTTCCTTTGTGAAAGACATCATTTTTTGGATCCAACAACAACAAATACCCTGACAAAGAAAAAGAAATTAAAAAAGCTGCCTAGCACTCCAAGTTCACACTGTGGTTAATGGGAAATTTTATTACTGCCAAGTGCATTGCCAAATCCATTTATTTCTGTTACTGGCATTTCCTAAATTCTCCCAAAATGTCAATACTTTTTCAAGGCAAGCATCTGCTTTCAGTTTAAATGAATGTGTCTTGAGAGTTTAGACAGGAGTCCAAAAAGTTTTCTAAATTGACACTTAACAGGTCTTTAATTACTAAAAGAAAATGTGGTGAGGTTTTATTTGCTTTTGCTAAATATCTGTCATTGAGCTAGAGCCAGGAAAGTGAGATGATGCAAATGTTTTTACTTAACACGCAAGAAAAGCTGTCTCACTGCTGTATAACCAAAGGGGAAATTCCCTGTGAAACTACAAATGCTTAATGGCAAGATTTGCACATTATGAACAAGATCTCATTTCTACTTGATGTTTCTCTTATGAAATCAATGTTGAAGGTGTTATTGGTTCCAGGAACCCCATCTCAGGAATTTTAGCCTTTTGGAAGTTCCTGGGGGAAACTTAAGAGAGTGGAATTTTGCTTGCAGAATACTAGGAGCTTTTTATTTATATACGATAACACAGGAGCTAGGACTTGGATGCAAAATAGAGGACATTCACAGCAGAGCTTCTCTGGAAGAGAAAACTGCCTCCTCCAGTGGCAGTGTTTCCCGTTGTACCTCTCCACCCCCAGCCTCCCCACATCACCCGGCATCCAGAGGTATCAATCACCTGGGCCAATCAGCCGGCCATTGTGACCTTTCTCTTTGGCTCAGATTGTCCCAGGAAGTCTGCTTTTTTAAAGCTTCCTTAATCCTGTTACATTTAGCCTTACATCAAGGATCAATTGATCAGACAATCCCACATAGTAATCAGGGAAGACTTTCTTTTTTATTTATTTTTATTTTTTCAATATTAAAATATATAGTCCTTATTACATTTTCCCATTACCATTTAGTCCCCTCACACCCCCCCACCCCCCAGCAATCACCACACAGGGGAAACTTTCTTAAAACATAGGCTGAAGACCACCCTCAACAGAATCACCTGAGGGGCTTATTAAGAATACTGATTCCTGGCCCCGCCCCAGCCCTACTGTATCTTAGAGGGATCCTGCATTTTACCAAACACTTAATGATTTTTAAGCACTAAGATTTGAGAACTACTAACCTAAGGGAAAAGGGAAGACAGAATATTTTTGGTCCTGGAGGATTATCAGTCATCAGCTGACTTTTTTGGCAGATAAGGAAATTCAGGATGCTGGGAGGCAAGAAATATTACTTCACCCTGGAGTGGTCTTACTGTCACCTGTCCAGGTGTCCCTCATAGTTCCATCAATGCCAGTTGCAGCCCCTAACAGAAGCCCTGATGGTCCTCAGTGCCCTCAGCGTGACATGAGTTTCCAAAGGGTCTCCATGTACCTTCCTGTGATCCTAAACTGGAAGTGCTCCCATGGCGAGTTGTGTGGGTTGTGTACTGAGGCCAACCTTATCAGTTTGTCCACCAAATATGGGTTCCTTAACTCAAGCTTTTTCTACTGAATTCAGAGAGAACCCGTGAACTCAGTTACCTACATTACATGCTTGGTCAATTCAGAGGCAAATGTTATTTTCACATCTCCCCCTTTTTAATTGACATGTCGATTCATGGTGAACAGATAACAAACAAAGTGTCTCTGCGTCAATGGAGTTTACATGGACAAGGGACTTCTGGGTTTCCTGAAGAGCGTATTGCAGAGCCAAAATGAATGCATTAGGAAGTTTTAATGCTGTCTAATGCTGGCCCAGGGATGGTCTGTGCCATCAGAATACGTAGGTAATTCCTGTGATTAAGGAATTTCATGGTATCATTTTGAAATTTCCTGCTTTTCTTATTACATGTTTTCACTTGGGAACAGCTACTTAAAACGTTCTTTTCTAAGACGCTTTCCTGGTGTGGCTACAAAAGAGGCTCAAAATTGCTTCTGATTTTTTCATGCCTAAACAGTCACCGTTAGCAATCACCCTGAGCAGTGAAGACCCACGTCTTCGGGTGGCCTCACCATCAGCTGAGTGGGCTCTGAACTACGGGTCTGGCATTTACGCTTTCTCAACTCCGCATTTGCCCGAGAACGAGGTTCCCGGGGTAAAGCCTCTGTTTGTTACTGGTGCTATTTTCCATTTAGTGCAGCGTGATTTATTTGTGTATTTAATGATGATCATTACACTAAAAATCCATTGTGATATCAGACACAGGAGAAAAATCACTCTGATGTCTAAGCTAAAATTTTTTATGAATAGTTTAAAAAATGGAAGTATATTACTTTTGAGGGAATTTCAACAACACCACATTCTGCTTTATTTTAAAAATTAATTTAAAAAGAAGAGAGAGATTGATTTTAATGGCTGATTTTTAGAAACATTAAATAAGCTAATAAAAGCCAAAACATACATCATACCTACTGTGAGCCTGAAACACAAGGAGGTCAAATAATTTGCCTAAGGAATCACAGCTAGTAAATGGTAGGAGCAGAGTCCAAACCCAGCCCTGGTTTTTGAGTCTGTGCTTTTAACCACTGTGCAGACTTAAGGTGGGGAGGCTGTTCAGCAGTGCCTGGTAAGTTAGAAGGGCTCATAAAATGGAAACGAAACTTGTAATTTTTTTTATGATTCCAAGCATTGGGTGCTTCTGCCTACCTTGGGATCACTTCTATAATATTGAAAGAGGTGTAGAAACAGAGGTATAAAATGGATTGTATTATCCTCTGTCAAATTTTTATTAGAATATTGGAAAACTTAAAAGAGATTTGCAAATGTCTAAGAATACAGAAAATAGAAAAACCATGGTTTTTAAAAAGTAATTTAGCAATTATTGAATTTCTACTCTGTGCAGATCACTGTATTAAACTTACTGAATTTCCACCTTGTACAGATCTCTGGGATAAAAGAAGTAAGTAACATGAATAAGACATCAGTCCCATCTATGAAGGCACTTAAAACCTAGTACTGGTCACAGACAGGATGAGTAACATTTAAGAGAGTGGAGGCGGAAGTGCGGACCATGGTCTGTCGATGGGTCTGCTGTGTTCAAAGTTCTAACTCACAGAGTCCTGCTGTTAGACTAGCTGTGTACTGTGGGCAAATCACATTATCAGTGTTTTTTATGGTTGTTGGGGTCGTGGTTGCTAGTATCTAAAATGAAGATAATTCTACCTAATTCATACTGCTTAATGGGAATTAAAATAAAGAACTCAAAGGAATCACTTTCTCCTTCGAGGGGAATAAAATGTTTAGCAAACAACTGTTGGGAAACAAAGTTTGAGAGACTTCCCTGCTTGACACCTTCACTCATGCACAAGCGTGCACCCTACTGCAGAAGGCCGTGCTGGGAGCCCTTGGCATGCTGAGCCCCGGCCTTGGAGAATAAAAGTAATGGGGGACCCAGTTATTCCTTAGAATGTAGAGCAGGAGGGCAGAACAGGGCTTCTAATGGGGAGTCCCCTGCCACCTTTTTTGTTCTGTTTTGTTTATTTTGTTCTTTGTTGCAAAAAGAAAACCCAAATATAAAAGAGGTAGCATATATGTGGTGGCTGACTTTGCTGCATGATTAGGATCCCCGAGGAGGGGATCACGCTGTGAGCTGATTAGGTCAAAGAAGGCTTCCAGGGGGCAGAAGTTGTGCAGGCAGAAGGAGAAAGCCACCTGTGAGGTGCAGGCAAGAGTGCCGGGCTGAGAGGCACCAGACCTGGGCGTGGCCTGCCCTTTAGCTTGGGACCAGGGCAAATCACTGAGGGCCCCACGTCTTGGTTTCTGCTACTGTAATTACCAAGGAGGTTAGACTATACCCACAATTCTCAGATCCAGGCGGCTGTTACATCCCTGCAGAGAGCTTCCTATGAAGACACCCAACCTCAGAACACCAAGTGGTTTTAAGGGACAGTGAGGGCAAAGAAGGAGTAGGAAGTCTCTTAAGTTCTAGAGACTAGGTGTCAAAGGCCACCCAGTCCAGCTGGACTAGTGGACACCTGGGTATGTTTAAACATTGGTCAGAACCGTGACGTAGAGGGTTTTAAACTAATAGTCCATCCGTAGACAGTAGGGCATTGGTGAAGATGTTTATGTAAGGAAATGAGTTGCATGCTCTAGGAAAACAAATGTTTCTTGCAGTTGTCTGTATGTCATAAAAGGAGAAGAGAGAAGGGACCAGAAACAGGCTGCAAACTAAGGGTATCAACTCAGGTGTGTTAGCAAGCAAAACCAAGTAAGGTGTGCTCCAGACTGCAATAATCTCGTAGAATTGTAGGAGTATTGCCCGTTTTTTAATATGGGATGATTATCAGAGAGACTTGAGCCATAATGTCAATGTGAAAGGGATGCTCTTCAGAAACAGGTTGAAGTGAAGCTAAGTTCTCTTATGGTAATTGCATGACCAGTGACCAAGGAAGGTTCCATTTAGGTGAATTATCTGCTATAAGTTACTGTGTCAAATCCACACCTATTTCATGAACTCCTACCAAAGGGTAAGCAAAAGAGAGACCACAGAAGAAATAGGTCTTCTATCCTCTGAGTTAATATACCTACTATTTTTTCCCTTTCTGAAACAAAAACAACAAAATTACCACATATTAATTTTGAGGGTTTTCATTAAAAAGGTTTTTTTAACAGTCAGTTAAGATGACATGTGCCTGACCCCCTCGGTGTCTGATGACTGACTCTCAAAGGTTCTCACGGGAAGCAGGGCCACTGAGGGTGCAAAGCCAAGAGGAAATGGCCTGTGTGCCGCGTATTTGCACCTTACAATGCTCACACTAAACAAAATTGTAAGATACAGTGGTTTTCTGAGAGCGTGGCAGTCAGTCCCTTTAAGAGATTCATAGAAACACAGTTTTCATAAAGAATTCAAGTTCCGTATCCATAACTTTGATGCTACGTTTTCCATGATGGTCATGGGCTATTTTAAGAGCTAATTAATCTCACTGAGTTCATACATAAAAGGTTTAAGTTGCCATTTTAACTGAAAATTTGACAATCAAATTATTGGTTTTTTCCTGCTGATTTTAAAGAACATCCAAGGTAAATTACATCCTGAGGCACTTGATTTTCAGCCTTCATTTCCTAAATCCATACCTTCCTTTGGTTTTGGAGAGAATTTCTGAATTAATGGGAATAAAGATTTACAAAATCCTCGGAGGAAGAGTCCTGCTAACCGTGAAACCAACAGTAAAATTACCAGCATTAGAAAAAGAAGTTTTTATTTAAAAAGATGTGCCAATCAAGAGATACTTCAAGAACTATTTGAGAATAGAGACTAGAGAGTATGTAAACACGGTGGACCTCCACAGACTCTTACAGGTCCTCCTTAAATGTCTGTTGACTAAAATGAATGAATCAGCATAAAAGCAGCACCAGGAGAGCTGTAATGCAGATGTTTTATAACCGTGCAACTTTACTGCAACATCCCAAGGACGATCTACTTAGGACACAGGGGTTGCACTTTGATACCAGGGCAGGACTATGCGTGGAGAGGAGACCAGTAGGAGTCAGCTAGACCCTGAAAAGGAGAGGATAGTGCAGACAGCCGCCTTCTTCAGGAAACAGCTAACACGTAAAAGACAATGATAAATGTTTGCTAAATTGAATAGTCAAATGCAAGGTATACACCGGAAACATGGCTTTTTTCCCCCCAAGGTCTGTGATAAAAGGCTATCTTCCAAGTAAAATCACCTTGTAATATGCTGCTTCTAACACTTGGAACTCAGGCATGGGAGTCAATATTAGTTTTCCTTTTGTAGAACGTTATCCTGCAGAGACTGAAGCCTGAGGGGTTTTTGTAGCAGAAGCGACTTTCAGCCACTTTTAATAATTCATGGGGCAATTATGCTGCAATCTCAGCATGTGTACAGATTACCTGAGAGTCTTTTTAACATGCAGGCTGTGGTTCTATGGGTCTGTTTAGGGCCTGAGACTGTGCATCTTTCACAAGCTCCTAGGCAGTATCAAAGACACTGGTCCATGAATGGCACTTCGAACAGCAAGGTCGCCAGAGGTAAATAGGTAGTTAGAATGAGCAGACGTGGTGTGCTAGAGGAGCGCTGGCTCCTGACTCATAAGATGGATTGTGTGAATATGATGAGTCACTTGGCTATTCTGAATCCAAATTTTCTCATTAGAGAAAATGAGTATAATAAGACAATAATACCTGCTGCATGAGATGGTCATAAGAATTAAATTAATAATGTTGCGTGAAAACTTACCAGAGCATACGGTAGATATTCATTGCTGAATAAATGATTGTTGATTCTAAATAGTAAGAATGTAAGCACACAATTCAGCACTGGTGGCTGGTAAAGATGGGGCTCCCTTGGCTGTGTGCCCAATAGTTCCAGGAGTTTTGTTCTTCATTCCACTTCTTTTGCCAGTTATAATATCTAGCACTTAGCAAATGATCAGTGTTGTGGGATTGTACTAGTAGCAAAGTTGATCATGGCCAGTGGCTATTTTCGGCCTCAAAGATAGTGATATTAGAATGACCCAAGGTTTCCTCGTGGCACTAAGAGTAAAGGGAACTGTCACCCAATACAGTGGTAATTACTCTGGGGCTGTGGGTACTCTTCGAACCAGAGGCATAATCGCTGGGAGAAGATCGAAATGAAAAACACAGACCCAGCCTCAAATCTTAGTAAAAACATGATGATAAAAGAGCTGATTGTTGTTTGCCAGCCAGTAGTCACAATATTTCCTAATGTTATAAATTATGTGTAAAATGTATGTCTCTCAGTTATAAAAACAAAGACTAATGTGGACAATCTGGCTGGCTTTTCGCTTACGGGTGCTCGGCGGCTGTAAGGGGCCCAACCCCGCAGAGGGGCAGCGTGTCACCCAAGGGCTCAGATCATCTTCCACAACCTAGCACCTGGCTCCCACGCCACCCAGTTGCTCCTCTGAGAGTCTAACTTTCTGGCTAACAAACTTGAAAGATATTCAATAAAACTCCCAAGAAGTGTCTAACAGGAAGTGAAGGCAGAAAAATCAGTGAATGACCTGCTGCATCATTTATGCCTTAACATCTCTTTCCACTGAGAATTTACAGGTGGAAACTGTTAACACTTTGAGACAGTGTAGTTCAATTCATTTGCAATAAAACCAATTCATTTACAGTTCATTTGCAGAATGGATCAGTTACTCTTGGCTAAAACAAATAGATCTTAAAGCCTAATCAGAGGATCAAAACAGTTTTATTAAAAGATGTTTTTCCCCCCTCTTGTAATCTATAGGTCCCAGGAGAAAAAAGAAGAGGCTATCACTTTACTGAAGGATTCCATTAAATATGGTCCAGAGTTTGCAGATGCTTATTCAAGCTTAGCTTCATTACTGGCTGAGCAGGTGATGGTTTCCATTTAATTTCACATAATATTTTTTTAATTTTACTGTTGAATGAATAAATTAATATTACACAGATTTTGATACTCGTGGTTTAGTTTCTAAGCTCACACTGGACAACTAACCCCTATGTCCGTTTTCTTCTTGGCAGAAATTACAAGCATAGTATTCTCACTCTAATATTTTCTGTGTAGTGTAGGTGATCTTTAGACAAAAATGGTTCATTATAGACCTTCGATATATTCTCTATCACTTTGGGACAAAATCTGTGAAGAATGACACACAATACTTCCTGGCTTTACTACTATTTACTTATCACATTTTTCTGGGGAGATTGTTAAGGTACTGAGATCTCTAAACTTAATGTGGAACCAATTATCAATCATCTTATAGATCCAGTGTCTTAATACCTGTTAGAAGGTCACAGAGGCTTATAGGACAGGCTTCTGAGACAGCATTTATCTCGGCATAAAATAAAGAAGTATTTTGATTCCCCTCCTTCTTTCCACTTGTGTCTAACTGATTTGGTACCTCTTGTCAGTGTGCTGGATGCCTGCCCCTGCTATGGGGACACAAAAGTAAGTTGTCTTCTCCAGATTGATGATAGTTTTGTTGACACATGTAAGTGCCCTCGATGCAGTAGATTCTGCTAGCATACACTTGCCAGATTGTCTTTAAAATCAAGCAGAACACCCTTGAGAGATGCCCTGTACCACTCAGCTGGCTTAAATGTCATGGATGATTTGGTCTGCATGTAAGGCACCTAGGGGTGCAATTTGCATTTGAAAAACTTTGGAGGTTTCACCAGGAAACAAAATTAAGACATTCTATGGATATTTCTGTGTCAGAAATGATAAGTGTAGTTGTCTTGCTCTAATAGTCTATGTGCAATGTAAGTGGCTTTAGACAAAAGTCCATGTCTCTAATGGGTGATCTTAATGCCAGTTTTAGCACAAGATTTGGGCTACAGTGATAATGGTTGTGTTCTATGGTGTGCACCGGCAGACCTCAGCTGCTTTTGGCTTGTGCTGAAACAGAGACAGTAGGGGTTTTCTGAAGAAATGAGTGACTCCATCATTATTCTCTTTCACCTCATTCAGAGTCCTTTATTTTCATCAGAAGACCCGCACCCTGCCGATGCTTGACTGACCGGCTGTCTTCCAGCTACTCAGACATGCGAAGCATACTCCTCACTCAGGGCCTTCACACAAAGCGTTCCCCTTGCATGCAACAGTTTTCTCCCAGACATCTTAATGTTTCCTTCCTCTTATCATGCTGGTCTTAGCGCAGATATTACCATATCAGAGAGGTTGTGTGTGACTACCCTTTCTAAATATGAATCTCACACTGCCCACCATGTTCTCTATCACCTTACCCTGCCTTACTTTCCCCCGTATCATTTTCCATCATCTCTCATACATTTATTTGCCTGTGACCCTTCTTCCACCACTAGAATACTTAACTCCATGAGAATGGCTGCCTGTTTTTATTCATGTCTCTATGTCCATGCCTGTCACAGTTCGTGCAATCAATAAATATTGAGTAAATACACGAATCAACATGAACTGAAGAACATGGAGCATATCCCTCCAATCCAGCACATACTCTAAGTTTACTCTTATGTTACAAGGAGGGCTGCGACTGTGGACCACCCTGTTTTGTAACTGAGTCGTTCCTCTGCGTGATGCTCTTGTCCTGCACTGAGGAATAGCCGTGTGAAATTAGTCATTTCATCCGTGGGGTCAGGGGTCGGGGTGAGGCCAGCACCTCCTACATCAATCAGTGGCTTCTTTACTATGTCTCCAGAGAGAAATTTCTCTCACATTTCAATATTAAGAAAGGCTAGGCTTTTGAATTACAAGGTTTGCACTTTATTTTTAATCTACTGCATGAAAAATCTTGCAAATCCTGGAAAGATTAAATCTATTTCCATCCCCCCTGAACCCCACCTCCGACTAACAGCCATTCTAGACTATAGAGTCTGCTTTTCTGTGACTGCTGCTTTTAATCCTGGGTTTGTGATCATTTTCCTTAATAATTTATTTTTATTCAGTTTATGTTCTATATTTTTGAAAGCTGCCTCGATTTCTTTGTGAAATAATGAGGTATAAGTAAGTAAGTAAATAAATAAGGCATTGCATTAATAGTTCCCATTCATATCTTTTTTCCACAACTCACCAGGACAAACAGTAAACATTAAATTGCTCTTCTTGGTGAAAATGAGCAATTTATTTTCAGATAAATGACAATACCACTTATCTAATAGTACTAGTAACCCCACGGTACACCATCTGGGGAAGGGCTTTACAGGTAACTCACACGGTTCCATCTTTCTGTAATGCCCTCTTTTCTGTCTCTCCCTCCAAAACCTCCTTGTTTTTCAAGATCCAAGTTAACTTCCACTTCCCTCCTCAACATTCTTCTACCTTCCCATCTCCTGGTGAGTTCAATTGTCTTGAAACTCCTGTAACTTTTTAGGAAACACATATTGACTAATCATATACTTTTATTTCTGAAATTAATATCTTAACTTATAACAGTTTTATAACAGAACTATAACTTAAATAGTTTCCTAGGTTTATTTTCCTTGTACGACTACAAGTTTTGCTTTTTTTTTTTTTTTTTTTTTTTTAATAAAAGCGGTTTCTTCTTTGTATATGTATTCCTTTACTAGGGCTTAAGAGAGTTTACTGTGTACAGCAGGCATTCAGACAGCATGTCTCAATTTCAGTTACTTTGGCATTCAGCTACTCTGTACTGTACTACCACGAGCATTTGACAGGGAGCCGGGGCACCTGGGCCTAGACCTCACTTCATGGTAACCAACTGCTCAGGCTCAGGTGAGCAGTACTTTACCCCTCTGTGACTCAGCTTCCAAACTCGAATATTGATAAATACTCTAAATTATCCTCACTGTCTCTTAAGCCTCTAACACTTTAGGGTGTCTAAAAAGATCTTGTTTAACATCAACTACATGCTAATGAATATTTAATGAATAGCTTAAGGCTCCAATGTAATCAGTGCTATTGTTTCTATACAAGTAAAAATTTTAATATGTTAATATGTGAAAAGTGATTCGTCATAATAAATATCTGAAAGTTTCCATTGTATTCTTTTTCCAAATTGATGAACTCTAAGTTCATTAAAAAGTTACTATTTTTAAAATGATAGAGATATTTAGTAACCTTGAAATTTACTCCATTCTGTGGTATCTTACTACTAACAGATTTTATAGATGGTAATGACTAAAAAGGATGGCATATACTTTTTCATCATTTATGTTTAAGAAGTGTTAAATGCTTTATTTAAATCAATTGTGTAATAAATTTATTTTTTTGAGAATCACAATGGCATGGTGATGTAACATTGCATATCTCACAGTTGAAGCTGTGAACAATTTTTACAAAACCAATTATGACTGTGGCCATGATCTCTTCTTACATACAAAGGCCACTTCTTTCGCCAGTCTTTCCTATTCTGGGTTCAGGCGTAGAATGCTGTGAGATCTAAGAGCACAATTGGAAGATGGAAAGGCTTTCTGTGCTGCTCCTCCGGGCAGTGGACTTGAACATCAAAGAGACAGAGCGCCCGAGCGGTATAACCCAGGATTGCCTTCCCTCTCTTTTAACATCTTGTCTTCATGTTTTGAATTCTTTAGCGATAAAAAGAATACTTCAGATATACAAGCAAGGCACAGAGAAATTATTAAAGGAAAGTCCACCTAGCTTCACATTCTTTGGAAGCAAAATGAATTCTTTTTGTGTGTAGGGAAGGGGGAGTGGCACAACCTTATATAACAGCATTCCACAATTTCAAACACCCAGGTGTATGAAAGCAATGTGTGCAGACCTTGGTCAATCTGAGACACACTTGTGAAACCCTCCCCTCACAGGTCACCTACCAGGGCCACCTGTGCACATAGATGGCCTGTGCTTATTGTGGTTGGGGCCAATCTAATGTTAAAAAACCCCGTCCTGCACTGGATTGAAACCACCTGTTCTGTCGTTTGCTCCCGTTGGGCCCAGTGCAACAGAGAGCTTATTGAGCACAGTTACCTTGTCACGCCTTTAATCGTCTCTTCTCTCAGATAGCCCCACTTCTTTAAACTTGTTTCTCAGCTGCCCTGGTTTCCAAATACTTTCCCTCCAGTCATGTTGCTTTGCCTAACCTCTGGATTACCCATTTTCTCTATGAGAATGTGGCTCCCAAATTGAGCTGGCTTCTCCAGCTTGTTAATAAGCTCATGGTGGAATAGAAATACTTACCTCCCTGTCTTGAGATCCTGTGCACCTATTACTTCACACCCTAAAATGAATAATATTGGTTGTTTAGCATCCACATGATAACCTGGCTCAGATTGGAGATCCAATCAACTGAAAACCCTAAAAAAGTGGAGGATCGTCAATCCAGGTCTCACCCATTTCGCAGGCAAGTTTTTACAGCCTGGATGAAAGAATTCATCTTTATCTGTATTTATCTCAACTTCTTTATATCAGCCTAAAATTTCAGAACTTTTTATTTCTTTTTCATGCCATTCATTGTATTAACTACCCTTTCCAGCTATTTCAGTTGGCAGATTGAGTAAGAATAGCTTCTAGTTACCTATTTACAGTGTTAGTAACTGATGTTGCTTGGGTCACAGCAGACCCCCAAGTTGTGGCTGTAGTTTTCTCTCCAGGTTGACCTCTATTTTACCCAAGACTCTTTACATACAGCTACTCAGCTTTTGGTTAATTTGTTGAATTATACAACAGGGGCCCTCAAAAACCCAGAATTTGTTTATAAAAAATATGTAGTTATTCTTACATGTTTAAACTTCATTCACCTTCAAAGTACTCTCCATTTGATGCAATACACCTACCAAGACTTTTTTCCACTGCTCAAAACAGTTTTTGAACTCATCGATTTTGATGGCTTTTAGTGCTGCTACCATGTTTTAACTCTTCCACATCAGCAAAATGTTTCCCTTGAGGACTTTTTTCATCCAAGGAAACAAACAAAAAAATAGTCACTCCTGGCAAGATCGGGTGAACAGGAAGGGTGGGGCATGGAAGTCATGCTGTTTTTGGTCAAAAACTGCTGAATACTCAGTGAGGTGTGGGCAGGTGTGCTCATAAGTCACCCACTGTGAAATTGACAAACACGTTGAAAGGGTCTTCAAAAAAAATTCACTGAAGCCAAAAGCAGTCTGTCACAACAACACCAGCTGGTATACAGGTGGGTTCCTAGAACACTCACCTAGTGGGGGGAGCCTGTACTGCTAGGAGCCTGCCCTCCAGAAGATAATTCTGTTTTTTGGGGGTCCCCCCAGTACTCTTGGCCACAAGGGCGTTGTGAGAGATTTTGTCAGTCTCCTGAAATCTTTCCCCCTGATCTAAGGTTGTGACTCTATAGGTAGATAGGTAGGTAGGTAGGAAGGAAGGAGGGGAGGAAGGACCATTTGGTAGTGCCCTGCTCTTACTGTGAGCATGCTACTGTCTGTTGACACCATTTCCTATCCTCACTGATAATAAAACTATCAGTGTATGTAATAATACCTTCTGGGGGTTTTCTGTGACTAATACTGTGTTTCTTACTCTTTTGGAACCTGAAGGTAGTAAGTAAATCAGGGCAGAGTAGAGCATCTGAAAAGGGGACATTTGAAAAATAGGATAATAAGCCTGAAAAGACATTATATGATGGAACATATTGAAGCCCAAGTTTGAAATTGATATGTAATAGAAAGCAAAGGTTAAATGTCTGAGGGGTGGGTTTTAAAAGATGTGAAGGGGAAAGTCCTGTGGAAATATGGGAGGTGTTTTGGAGGCTTTAAATGCATTCTGGTGTCAGCAACTGAGAGCCTTGTTTCAGGAATGAAGTGTAGGAATGGATAAACTGTGCTGTGGAAATAGATTTCCTTTGTACTGAGAGACTACCTGCATGTGAAGGATGAAAGGAAAAGAAAAATAGAAAGTTAAGAACCCGAGCCCAGAGTGCCTGAAGGGCTGAGAAGACCTGCAGAGCCACTGACAGCTGCGGGGAAGCTGGGGAGAAGCAGGATGTTAGGGAGGGGGGAATGAGAGCAACTTCTACACTGGTGTCAGTTACAGGAGTAATATGAATGTGTAATGTGTGCAAAAGTCAGAGAAAATAAAATATGCCTTTCACCTGTAACATACCTGGAAACAACAAATAATTCGTTTCTTAATATCCTGCAGGTCTTTGAAATGCATTTTTTTGTTTTCATACTTATATTCAAATATAGTTGTATCCTGTTTTTTGCACTTACCATTAAATTATATATAATGTGATATGTATTTTCATGGTGCTAAATCGCCTCCATAAATACCATTTTAATTGATGCATACTAGTTTATCAAGTGATGCATTATAATTTATATAATATCCTAGCTGCTGGTCATTTGGGGTGTGTGTGTGAGAGAGAGAGAGAGAAAGAGAGAGAGCGCCTTATCTTTCTATGGCTTTTTAAAGACAATATTCTGAGTCATTTCTTAATGACAGATTCCTAGAAGTAGAATTCCCATATCAAAGAGGATTAGCATGTTTCATTGAGGCACCTTACAAAATCACTCTTGGGATTCATTACTAAATTGCTTTCCAAGGGAGTGGTACTAATATGCTCTGCCACCAGCAGAGTAAAACCTTTATGTCTTGGGTGTTAGTAAAACATTTAAATGAAAGTAGCATATGGACAGATGGCAGTGAGAGAGATCAGGGATGGAAAGGTAGATTTAGGACTTGGAGAAAATGAAACAATATTATGAGTAGGTAATTTCTCTGAGGAGAAAATGAAGAATAGTATGGGGAGAGAACCTTAAATTGTCTGTTAATTTCTCATTTTTCAGATAAAGATTGAGGTGCACAGAATTAAGTGCTGGTCAAGGTCATACAGATAATCAGTGGCAGGACCTGGACTACAGCCTGGTCTCCCAACCCCTCCCCCACTGCTCTTTCCCTGCGTGATGTTGGGGTCCTGGCACTGGACTGTGGGAATGGGCCATAGTTAATGAGGTTGAGTGCACAAGGGGCCAGAAGGGAGAAGAGAAGTGACAGAAGAAACCCAGGTGGGTGAGTTGTCATAGCAATTAGGTACATAAAAGGATCCAGAAGAAAGCCCATGCTCCTGTGTGTCTGTTGCAGCAAAGAAGAAAACAAAGGACAGCAAATAAACTCTTAGGTTTCAGGTCGGGGTGGTCTCTGGCTTGCTGCTCTCTTCTGGTTCTCCACTAGCATTCAGAATTGGCTGTCCTCCAGCTTCGCAGATAGGATTATAAACATTTACAGACCCACCATCATTTTTAACCAGCTTATGCTTGCCACAGATTATATAGCTTACAATACACTAGCAGTAAAGGAAATAAAATTAACATTGTTTATGACTCTGAACCACTGAAAATTATGGCAAGCCCCAGCTTTATAGCCTGTTGAAAAACTCATTTAATTATTTTGATAATACTTAAAATATTTTCCTTTTATGTATTTTGGGATATGACTTCACCTGATACAGGAATGAAAATGGGAACAATAAAATATAAATTAGAAGTATAGATTAAGACTAAGAGGTTCAGAGTCAATTTCTGGCTTCTAAAAATGCCCCTTTTTGGGTAGATTCACCCATGTAGCATTGCATGCGTGGCCAAGTGAACTTGAACTGAACCCTACTTTAAGGATTCATTGATTTAATTATTCAGCACATATTTATTGAGCACCAAGCATTGGAGATTGTTGAAGTGGCAAGGTATGGGCCTTATCCTCATGGAACTCAGAGTCTAGACAGTAAGTCTACCCCCTAAACAAAGAATTACATTATTGGCCTCCATCCAAATATCTGACACAATCGTGACAAATGGGCAAAGGGAAAGTCCCAGTGAATATGTTAAGGGGACCTAACCTAATGTGGGAAGGGGTACATGGGGAGTGGGGACAGTGACATTTAATCAGTGATATTTAATCAGATACCTGGAGAACTTGTAGATTATAACTAGGTAAAAATGAATAGGACAAGCTTTCTGGCCATAGGGAATAGACCATGTGAAGGCTCTGATGTAGAGAACAGTCCAAGTGCCTTCCTCTAATAGAAAGACAGTCATGTGCCTAGAACTTCAGAAAATGGAGATCAAATGGCTTGAGAAGAAAGCTGCTCATGAAATGGGAGTATTCTCTCTTTTCCCACCCACTCTCCTGACAGTGTTATACCCTGTGGTTGCTTACGCTTGTCATACTTTCTTTTTAGCTTTTTTAAAAAATGATTCTTGGCATTTCTTCTTTAAACTGTTTCTCTCACTGGAATTATCACGGGTGGTGTTGATCACAGTCTTCTAGATGATGAGAAAATTCAAATTTGGAAATACCTAACATTTCCTCGATGTGGAGAATGGCCAAGGTAGTTGATTCATTTCGGTTTAATGTGAAAGAGAATCAGACATCACATACTGACAGCATGTTTCTCATAAATGTCCACGTTGATGACTAATGAGTGGAAAAAATGTTTTGTAAAAAACACAAAAGCAAAGGAGAAGGTGCAAAAACAGAACATCTCTGCTTTTTGTTTTGAGCTGCTGTGTCTTGAGTTTCTCAGAGAAGTCGTTGACATGACTTTAGACACCTCCATTGGTCCTAAACTTCCCAGGTTGGTAATAGTAAATAAAGTCATGTATTAGTCATAATAAAGTCATGGATTTTCTGAAAGAGGGAGGATCTTTCATGTAATCTTTTCCATGTTTAATTTTGTAGGTGTATTTCAGTCTTCTTTTGAAGAATTCAGATCTCTGTCCAAGATTTCAGCAATGCCTGATAACGGTATAGCAAAATTGCAGCAAGTACTTCCCATTGCTTTTCCTCCACAGATCATTGAGTAACCAATGCTACGTGGTTTGCTAGTAAATACCCTGGGACTTGCCATCAGGAGACCTGGATTTTAGGCACCTTTGAGTGACCAAAACAAAAACAAAATGAAGTCGTTCGGTGGATAGATACCTTACGACTCCATGTGCTCACATCATTGACAGTGACAGTAGCTCTCGAAAGTCATTCAGATGCATGGCCATGATGTCAGGACATGAGGACAACTTTCTGTCCCCACCCCCGTGGGTCCTTCACGACTTTAGGATACCATGCCCTGTAACTTCTACACAGTAAGCACACATGTCACAGGCCACTCACTAAGCCAGCTGCTCACAAAGGGTTTATAGGGGACCCTGGGGTCCAAGAAGGTCTATGTGGATTTCGTAATAGTGCTAACAAGTAATTTGCCTTTTTCATTCTCATTCTCTCATGAGGATACAGTAGCTTTTTAGAGGATACATGATGTATCTGCAGTTATGAGAAGGCTATTAAAATATTCTCCCAGTTTCCAAGTAAATATCTGTGTGAGGCCAGGTTTTCCTCATATTTTCAACAAAAAAACCCAAACAAACAGATTGAGCATAAAAGTAGATATGAGAATCCAACTGTCTTCTATTAAGCTAAGCATTAAAAAGCTTTGCAAAAAATATAAAATAATGTCACCATTCTAATTTTTCTTTGCTTTGGAGAATACAACTGTTTTTCACATAAGTGTGTTATATTTGAGTTTATAATAAATTTAAATAAATGAATAAATATTTTTAAAAATTTCTCAGCTTTATTTCTATTGTGGTAA
Source organism: Glossophaga mutica (assembly GCA_039655065.1). Lineage (NCBI taxonomy): Eukaryota > Metazoa > Chordata > Mammalia > Chiroptera > Phyllostomidae > Glossophaga > Glossophaga mutica. Next base: position 38,178,399 of record CM077304.1, on the reverse strand, counting down.
ATACTTAGAGCTCAGATAAGCAAAGCTCTTTTGGGGTCCTCAGTAATTTTTACAGTGCAAAAGGATCCTGAAACCAAGAAGTTTTAGGATTGCTGCATTAAGCCGATGTCTGTGTGTCGTCCTGGTTGCTGCAACTTAAACTATTAAAAATGTTTTCTAAACATATCAGTTGATCCAAGAGAATAATCACAGTCAGGTTTCCTTTTTCAGAAGCTCTACTTTTTTTCCCTTTCCCTCCCTTCAGGTAAAAAGCATACCTGCTGGGGAATCACAGCAGGTAAAAAGTGGAGATGCTGAGTACGTTTTCTCTCTCCCCAAAGACCCATTTTATTCCCACCCCGCTGGCAATGCCTCTGCGCCTCGGAGAGGGGGCCGCAGCTGCCTGCTGCCCGTTTGGAACCACTGCCCTGGCGGCCGATCCCGTGCTGAGGCAGCGGTTGGTTGGGGATTCTGATGTACAGCAGGCAGTATGTTTTGTCGGGTCCCCAACATTTTTAATTAAAGTTGTTCTACAAATAGTTTATGTTCACTTCCCCTGGATCTTACACATCAGTAGAGACCAGGAATCATGGGGCTTAGGTCAGGATAACGAACCAGAAGAGGTAAATGGAAGTGAGGGCCTGAGATGGAGCTTCGGGGATTGTACTAGTACTACTGTTCAAGACAAATGCATTGTCCTTCTAGAGGAGGTGGAATGTATTTTAAATAAACAGCTAGGAGGTGTTTTTCTTCTACAGTATTTTTCTTTTCATTTTTTAATAAAGGGAGGTAATCATTCCTTGAAAATGTACAGTCATGTAAAGAAAAAGAAAGACCCATATTGACGGCATTTTTCATGGAGCCAGAGTCTCGAGCTGCCCTTGGGGTTTACCGGGGGCACAGAGAGGTGATTGCCTCTGACACATACAGTCTTTTAAATCCCTTTTCTTCTTTGGACTTTGAAAATTGAATTTCTAAGGGAAATCTAGCACATAAAGCCAAACAAAAGAGAAGTTTTACATGAAAAAGGTGATCTCCTTTTTCTCTTGGAGAAGCAAGAAAATGGGGGAAGAAAAGTAAATTCACATCAGGTAAAGAGTAGTTGCGCTTGAAAACTGTTGTTAACTGTTGTATTTGACTTCAGCGAGTTAGAGTGTGAAGACATCCATTGTATCTCTCTCAGGAAAACCATCTTTCCACACTCCCTCAGTTTAGTTAGAAGGCTGTTTTTAAGATCTCAAGTGGCTACAGATTTTTTTTTTCCCCAAGCACATCATCATGTGACGCTGGTGCTGGAGGTGGTGGTGGTCAGCGTCCCTAGCCATTTGGATGATGACAGGTCCGCAGTGCCCATCCGATCCCAAGTCTGGGTGTCACTTCTTGTTGCCTCCCAAGTACCTTGTGCTTCTCCTCCACAACACTGTCACCATACGTTGGCAATGCCCTCTTGTCTGAATCCCACTGAAGTGTCTGTCTCAGGATGGTGTCTGTCTCGTTTAGTCTTAAGTCTCAACTCTGCACTTGACACACAAATGGCGCTCGTGAAATACTTGTCGAGGGGATGGATGAATGGATGGGGAGCCAAAGGTGTAATTGTTTCTTTTGGTGCTAGACACACCCTTGTTTATTTCCAGAAACTGCTTTCATTCCAGGATTACCAATTCCCTGAATGTCCACTGAAAACCTCCATTCTTCTCTGTTCCCTTGTAGCTCTGAGATCTTGGGCAAATCTGTTAAGCACTTTGCAGCCAAGTTTCTCTAATGGTTAAAAATGGTAGTTAATTAGTATCCATTAATGTTCTCTCCAGCTCTAATATTCTTTTATTTCCTGTGCTAAAAATCTCACCTATTGTAGTTTTAATAACTTTGTATTAGTTTAAATAATCTATGATTATGTTAGTGCATTTAAAGGTGACTTGTAACATGGAGAATTCAGTCTTATGAAAAGAAAGACTTGGCATCCGCATCAAACCCCAACACTGTTCAGGCATTAACTGGAAACTCAGGATTTTCAGGAGTTGGCTCTCCAGGCTGGGATTAGCCAGGGTGATCTTCCTCTGGTTGCCTGTAAGATATCGTTTATTCATTTCTGCATTGGAAAGTGATTAAGAAAAGTTAACAGAAAAAAATATTCAAGTTAGTTGACTATTTCTCATATGGATTTACTTAAAGAATTTTGATGGGCGAGGAAGTCGAAACTGTTGGCTGAAACTCGCTTGGGCAGGGTCATGGTTTCGTGGCCACAGAAACAGCTCTGGGCCAGCTGAGCTCAGGGCATCTGCACTCACCTCTCGAATACTCTGCTAGCATGGGGTTCTGTTTGTGAGTTCATTCATCTTTGAGCTTAAGTGGAGGTTTTTTGTTTCATTCATCTCCATGTCGTTGGCGTCTCTCTCTCGGTGTTTTAAGTAGTAAACATTCAAGCTGGTCCTACTCCTGGTGGTAATAGTAAGGAAGATGGTTAATATGACGAAAGTGCTGATTATATGCTAAGCATTCTTCTAAGTGCTTCATACGTTTTAATTCATTTAATCCTCACAACTCCATGAGAGGTGGCTGTTGTCTCTAGTTTGCAGTGGGGCACAGGGGAAGTGAGGTCACGCAGACAGGAAAGGGGGCGGCTGGGAGTCCAAGCCATACCACCGAACACTGGCAGCCCAGCGCTGAATCGCTGTGTCATCCTGGCTGTAGCTGAATCGCTGTGTCATCCTGGCTGTGGCCGTTGCCACAAACGCATGCTGAATGAATGGATGAGTCAGTACAAATGCTACTCTCTAACTCTTAATTTGATTGGAACCTTACATAATTTGTGTTCTGCCTTTCCATTTAACACACACACTGTGCCTGCTCACAGATGTCCTAGTCCTTTGGTAGATGTATCTTTATAAAGCTTTTTCTTCAGTAGATTGAAAGGAGAGATTTAGAGATTTTCATTCCTCTTTAACCTTTTCAGTTTGACAATTTATGGAGTTTGGCAAGTAGAAAAAAACATATTTTTAGAAACATAGATCTCCATTTTTGCTGGATTATGGATCTATAATTGAAATAAGTCACATTTGCCAGGTTCAAACCATACTTCCCCAAATGGTACTTAAGTCTGTGGATTCAAAGAGATGGCCTTGGTCATTCTGCAGAAGGTAAACTGTCTTTACCTTTTTGGCTCCAATCAGTGTTAGGCTTCTTGGCTATTGTTGAGCACACTCAACACATTTTTAGTCACTAGCTTAAGGTATCATGTCTGAGGAACATGATGCTGTACCTTCCCTTGTCACTTATCTGGTTGAATGCTTAGTACTAGTAACTTGAGATAAAATTATGGATAATATTCATGCTCCGAGCATATTAAAGGAAAAATTGGGATGTGCTTGATGCCAAATCATTTCTTCTCACTTGACCTTCACAGCGGTACTAGGAAACTATGAAATTGTTCACTCGTGAGTAATTGTTAGAACCTGGGTAACTTTGATTCACTAATTAACTATTAACTTCTACAGCATAAAGTATGTGACATGACAATCTAAGATGGCTGTAAAAAATGTACATGCAAGTAATTAAAGTATGTTAAAATGAACCTCTAGAGAGTAGACCAGGGCAATTAGAAAACAATCCATTGGAGATGTGGTGACTGATTTGGACCTTGCCACAGAAGTAGGAGTTGGAGGTGTGCTTTGATTCCTAGTGGATGGAACAGCTCAGAGAGGGAAAGCACAAGTTGAACAAAGGAAGTGGTGAATAGTTTGGTGGGCTATAGAAACATTTTAATAAAGAAAGGATTCTCCCTGGCTAGTGTGGTTCAATGGATTGAGTGCCAGCTTGCAAACCAACAGGTTGCTGGTTCAATTCCTAGTCAGGGTACATGCCTGGGTTGTGGACCAGATCCCCACTTGGGGGCAAACGAGGGACAACTACATACTGATGTTTCTCTCTCTCTTTCTCCCTCCCTTAACCTTCTCTCTAAAAATAAGTAAATAAAATCTTAAAAAAAAAACTAAAGGATTTGACAAAGCCTCCCATAATCTGCACCAGCCTCTCCTCTCCCTCCCCCCTAAACTTCCCCAAATAAACTCTACAATGTAGGTGAAAGAATGGTAGCTATGCAAATGCAGCTGTGAGACAGATACCGGGACCTCCCTGCCTCCCAGTCAGATCACCACCAGGAAGAAGAATTCTGTATTCATGAATCACCCATTTGCATCCAGAGAGCTACTGGGTGGAAGCATCCTATTTAAATAATCACTTTGAGACTATTTCCAACTATAAAGCAAATCTTTCCAGATACTACTTCTTAGTAAACACCAGCTGTCTGCCCTGAAACAACTAAGCACAGATACAAACTGTAGGTACATGTGCAGCTAGCGTTGGCTTTAACTCAGAGTACCTCCTGTTTGATCTCGGTGCCGACTGCCACATGCATGCGCAGTGAGTGGTTTTCCGATTTTGTCACCTCTGACATTCAGTTTACTGCTAATTCTTTGAACTCTCTCGTTTACTTTTCTTTATTCTATTTTAAAGGAGAGATTTAAGGAAGCCGAGGAAACATACCAGGCTGGGATAAAGAACTGCCCGGATAGCTCAGACTTACACAACAACTATGGAGTTTTCTTAGTCGACACTGGTAAGTGAAATCAGAGAGAACCTGTCCTGCTGAGCTGAGGTGATACTCTCAAGCAAACTGACCATCACCCAAACATTGCTGTCTGAAGGAAAGTTCGCTGGGCCTGGAGAGGCACTCACACCGTTGACAGTCGCCAGGTGCCCTGGAGCTGTCATTTATCTAAATCTTCAGGCTCAGATCAGTAAAATTGTCCCAGTTCTTATCATCGTATCTCTAGGGAAAACTGCCCAAGTGACAGGAAGTAGCCTCGATGATTTGAAGAGTCTTCTTTGGGTATCATTCATCCAAGTTTGTAAGTCTGTGATAATGAAATGTTCCTCCACAGTGATGCACAACCTGCTCCGACTGCAGTTGCTGGCAGATGGTAAATACTGTTCTGTAACTAATAAAAAAAGCCTCCAGAATTGTTTTAGTGTTCCTTATGTGATATACATCTGAGGAACTGTATTATTGTAATTGACAGAATACTCGTGTGTGACAATGTTTTATAAAATATCCTTACTCCATTTTATTTGATGAAAAACTTTATGGAGCAGGGATTCTGTTTTCTTTTTATTGTTATTATTGTTTTTCTATTACCATTGTCCCAGTCTTTCCCCCTTTGTCCTCCTCCTCTGTGACTTGTGCCCCGTGCACTGTTGGTATGCTGTGAGCACTTAGAAAGAATAAAAAGGGATTTGAATTGAATGCAAACACCACTCGTTCTCATTGACTATTACAATATCTGCCCTGCAATACAATTTCATTGTAATTCCTTTGTTTTTTGAAGATATTGGAAGTATCACAATTTACATTGCGATAACAATCTTTTATTTTTGCATGTAAAATTGTTTTGTAGTGCCACCTGCTGGTTCATTAGCAAAATAGTAATAAATCCCTGTAACAAAGATGTAAATAAACACAGCAAGAGACTTCCTGATGGCCTGGTCAAGTCCTCTTCATTCTACTCCAACAGCAAAAAAAAGTCCACCCCAATCCTTAACCCCAGTTAACCACACTGTGTATCTTCCCACCACTCCCTTTTTTATTTGTGTTTTTATACTGGTGAAATTCTCCCCATTACCAGTAGTCTGGCACCTCCTGAGTAAACTTGCGTTCAAAAAAGGTGCCCTTGAGATGTCTGTGCAGATGATAAATATCCCATCCCATTTAAAATGTTAAACTCTTCTGCAGCCCAGTCGCTCAGTTATGATTTCACTGGGAAGCTTCTTCGGAGAACCTTGCAGATTCAGGGGACTTGATTCTAGCTCTGGCCTTTAGCCTCACTTGCCCTGGGATCTTTGTCAAGTCTTGTAATGTCTTTTCATTTTAATGTCTCTTTCTGTAAGTAGTAATTTTGTTTATTCTAAAATATCTCTTAAATCCCAAAAGGCAGCTAAGTGGTATCAAAAGGCAGCTAAATAGTATCAAAAATACCTGCAAAGACCATCTGAGATCACTTAAAGTGTTGTACAATATACAATGTTCTGGATGAATGCAAGGTGGCATTATTATTATTTTTTAATAAATACCTTTTGAACAAAAATATAATTAACAAGAATGTAATTTAATAAAACTTATTTAAAGTAGTGTCTCAAGTTACGATGTTGTGGTATAATAATTGAGACAGACCCTTAAAAATCGCTTCAGGACAGTTTTCTTTGTATAATAGCCACTTCTATTTTTTTTTTTTTTGTATAATGAGTAGCAACATATCTTTATAAATAACAGCCACTAATAATCTCAAAACATCATATTAGCCAACACAATGGTCCAAATAAACTTTGACTAAAATTATATATAATAAAAGATATAGGTTTTAATTTCTATTGCTTTGTTATCATTAATTTCTTTGGAAGTGGGAAAGAATAGTGAAATGGTTCAAACTTAGGCAGTGGCAAGGAGAAGCAGCCAAAATGCAAGGTAATTTACAAACTATGTAACTGATGGTATGACTGTAAGAAGAATGATGTACATCAGAAAATTAAAGTGCTCGTGTATTTTATAATTAAGGCATATTCTGCTCTTACCGATGCACCTCTGGTTATAGGCTCTCCAGAGAAGGCAGTGGTCCATTACCAGCAGGCCGTCAGACTCAGCCCAAGCCATCACGTGGCCATGGTGAACCTGGGCAGACTCTACAGGTCTCTGGGAGACAACAGCTTGGCTGAAGACTGGTATACACGGTAAAGTTCCTTTCCTTCACTTTGTAAGTTGCCCGAAGACCTCTGCAATTGCCCATCAATTTTTATTTAAAATTTACCTTATTTTTAAGTGTAGTAGACATGTGATGTTAGTTCCAGGTGTGCGACATAGTGACTCTACATCTGTATACCTTATGATGGGATCACTGCAATCAGGCTGGTTACCATCTATCACTGCACTGAGTTATTACGACGTTATTCACTATGTCATCAGTTTTTCAGTTGGAACAGACATACTCTCAGAACACTAGTGAGTTTTGCCAGCGCAGGTAATACAGAGTCTCATCGCCAAAGTGAACAGTGCAACGCTGCTAATGGTACTCAGATAATGACTTTCCGGCCTGCTGGTTAAACATGGTGATAAACCGAGGTTGGAATTTAATTCCCACTGTTCTCTGGAGCTGCAGACAGCAATCCAAAGCATTAACAGCAGTTTCGAAAGTGGGTGTAAATGAGCTTCTGTGCACCCAACAAAATGGGTTCGTCACAACGAATGGGAAGGACCGTTGGGGCTCAGCTTCCATGCTAGTGGGCCATCAGAGATACTCGCAAGAGTCAGAGTACGGCACCATGATCTTTTTTTAACATTCTTTTTTTTAAAGATTTTATTTATTTATTTTTAGGGGGGGATGGTGAGGAGAAAGAGAGGGAGAGAAACATCAATGTGTGGTTGCCTTGTACACACCCCCCCACTGGGGACCTGGCCTGCAACTCAGGCTTGTACCCTGACTGGGAATCGAACCTTTGACTCTTTGGTTCACAAGGTGGCACTCAGTCCACTGAGCCACACCAGCCAGGGCTAAACATTCTTTTTGATATAAAAAGAACAGAGCAAAGTATCAAATCTAAACAGTCACCCCTAAATCTAAGTTTTGACCTTTGGAAATGTACCTATTAGAAGAAAAGTGTTAATTCACCTTTCTTAAAACTCAGTGCCTTGAAGGTGGCACGCAATGCTGAGATATTATCACCTTTGGGAGCGCTGTATTACAACACTGGCCGCTACGAAGAGGCTTTGCAGATTTACCGGGAAGCTGCGGCACTTCAGCCTTCTCACAAGGAACTCCGCCTGGCCCTGGTGAGTAGACGGACCAAAGAGAACGAAGCTGGGGACGTGCACAGAGCAGGCAGCTGAAGGAGCGATGGTCAGCAGGCCTCAGAACTGGAACTGGAAATGCTGTAATATATCCATCTTATGAATATTCATGTAACCAGTGTTAGAGCCATTTGCACAAGACATGGACACTAAAAATACCTGTAAGATTTTGTTTTGAGCCAATTTCAAACTTACAAACATTTGAAGGAATGTTAAATAGCTCCCTTATACTCTTTAACGCAGGTTGATCAGTTCGGCATTTCGATGTCTTCATTTAGCACCCTCTCGTGTGAATGTGTGTGGATACATATATGCATATTAGGAATGTGTATGCATATACATAGTGGTGCATATACATATCATTAATAAATGTTATTTCTTCCTGAGCCCTGTGATTATTATAGATCTCATTCCTTTTATTTCTAAATACTTCAACATATATAGTTCTTAACAATAAGGACATTCTCTAACATAACCACAATATAGATTTTAAATTCAGGAAAATTAATAACAATATTTTTACTTCAGTTTTGAATCAATACTTTTCCTTTTCCTTAGATTTGCCATACATCAAATTTATCTTATTACAAACACAGAAATTCATTCTGACATAGTCAATATTTAGTCAATTTTTTTTAAAAGGTACAAGTCATTTCATTGGATATCTTTAACATCCCTGCCATTCATGCAGAAGTGCTTGCACATACCTAAATAAAGAAACAACAAAAATTGCAGCCACATGCTGTGGTGATTTATCTCTCTCTCTGAGTCACAAATAGATGCTGAGCAGTTTTGTCTGGGGTGTTTCCTAAGTGCCTTGTTTCAAGGATGCTTTATTTGGTAAAGTGATAACTAAGTGTCTTCCAAACCAAGGTTAGTATGGTTTTGTAGGCTCAGGTGTTGGCCATGATGGGTCAGACCAAGGAAGCTGAGAAGATGACCAATCACATCGTGTCAGAGGAGACTGGATGCCTTGAGTGCTATCGCCTGTTGTCAGCGATCTACAGCAAGCAGGAGAACCACGACAAGGTAGAGGACACTGGCGTTGTTCGGATTCATGGGTAGAAAGAGGGTGGCCCCTAAAATGGGTCCAGGCTGCACAGGAACAAGGCTGAGTGGTCTTGGACATCACCATCAGTCAGCATACCCTGTCTCTGGATGCTTTTCACAGATAGCCCTTTAACTTCTAAGATTTCCCTTGAAATAATAGGTGCTTGGCTCATGCTTGGTGTGAAGATTTTATGTGACATTACCTCAGTTTGTTTTCAACTCACTCTAGAGAGATAAAGACTAACATCTGTATGCTTTATCCTTTTCCATGTTCTTGAAGTATGTTTTTATGGAATCCTTACAGCAACCCTGTAAGGCAGGTCATTGACCCTATGTCGCAACTGTTGTTGCGTCTCTCCATTCGAAAAGTTACATATCCAGTAGATTCATGAACTAATTCAACAAAATATTTATTGAATGCCTACTCTATGCCAAACCCTGTAGCAGGCACCAGGAATAAAGTGGTGTGACAAAAAAAATCCTGGCCCTCGTCCTCACGGAGTTAGGACGTAGAGAGGAGTTAGTAGAGAGGAGTTTACAGAGAGAGCATGAACAAGTAGTGACAAAGTCAGTGTAGAATTCCACAGTGCTCAGTGATGTCATGAAGAGTGACATAGTCCCTAACAAGGATATAATCAGGGGACCTGAGTGGTCCGGGAGGTCAGGTTCCCTGCAGAGTGATGTGAAGGTGAGGGCAAAGTGATAAATAAGAATTATTAGGCAAAATGGGGGCAGTGATGAGCATTCCAGGTATGAAAAGCACATGCAAAGGCCCTGTGGTGACAATGAGGAACCTGTTCGAGGGATTGGCCTGAGAGAGCAGGGTGCAATGTGACATGCAGCTGCAAACCTTTGGAGGACTAGACCACAAGGCTTGGAACCAGGATGAAAGTTCTGTTCCCTTCTTGGGGAGAACCTTGGGGTTTTAAGCAGAAGAGCAACAACATCAGGTGTGTGCTTTGAAGGAATCTCTGGCTGCAGGGGCTGGAACCGTGCGTGCTGGGGGCAGAGTGAGCATCAGGCACCTGTGCAGGGACTGTGGGAGTGGTGCAGAGGACATGCAGTCAGGGCAAAACACCCAGCACTGGATTTTGTTTTCTTTGAACTGGATCACACGACCCCCTGTAAAGTGATTGGGGGTCATTTCCTTATCACTGATACAAATGGCAAACCTGGAGGATAGGAAAATTTCTTAGTCAGAGCTACATTTTCTCAATGCGAACATCGGAGACGATGAAGAATTGATGGTCGCCACACTAGCTAGTTCATGAGAACAAAAAGTATACATTTTATCATTTAAATTAGTTTTCCTTTATCCGATCTTCATTTATTCCATCTTCATTTCCAATTTACGCAGGCACTGGATGCTATAGACAAGGCTCTCCAGCTGAAACCAAAGGACCCAAAAGTCGTTTCTGAACTTTTTTTCACAAAAGGAAATCAACTAAGAGAGCAGAACCTTCTGGACAAAGCTTTTGAGGTACAAACACTTAATAAATTATGTTATTAAATTCATGAATTAAAATTAATTCTTCCTCAATTTTTAATGAAGCATATATAGTAGATTCTAAGATCATCAGCATGTTTGTGAGTTTTCTGATGAGTCGACATGACATAAGTTTATTTTTTATAATTGAGCTTCTGGTTTTTGATTACTCATCATCCTGCCATAGCTCTTCATTATTTTCTGAATTATCACCTTTAACTTACATTTGAGGCATTTTATATTTTGCCTCCAAACCGGCTTCTCTCTCTCCCCCAACCTTTCTCGTTCTTCTTTTCTGTGTTTTCAGTAACCATCTCTTCCAGCTGGACTACTGCTTGAATAGCTTTGGGCATTTCCACGTGTCCTTGTAACACTCTCTCCTCCCCTCAAGGATGCCCCCTCATCCACCGATGCACAGCCCGTGTTCTCCTCCCTCCGGAAGCCTCTGGACTATCCTTTCTCCCCATGACCCTAATTCCTCAGAACTCTTAAAACACTTACTGTCTGTACAAGTCACTCGAAAGTGTCATGTAATACATGGTGCTGTCCTTTCTTGCTCCCCTCCGTTGCCTCTGTGTGTACGATATACACGCATTTTGGCTCCCCAATTAGACTGGACTTTTCCCTGTGCAAAGGGCCTGCTTCCTTTGTCTCTAAAGTGTAATATGTCATATCTTATAAATGTCCAATATGTGCAGCTTTGGAATTTAATTGATACACAATTTGAAATCAAAAGACATTTACAAGTATAAGCGGAAATGTTATAGATGCCATACATTTTCCTTGTACCTGGTAAAGCCACAAGTTGGAATTAATGCAGTAAAAAAATGTATACTAAATATGTCATGGGAAAGGACACTTTCAAATGCTGTAACTGTTTTTAAAAATAGACAGTAAGTGGCTTTTAAAATGTTATTGGAAAACATATGTGAAGATAACTGGAAAAACTAATTTGAATGTGAACCCTTCAAACAGAAATGGTAGCATATTTGAGGCAGAAATTGTGCATTTTTCTCTGCTTTGTGAACATTTTCAATTCTTAAGTTATTTACAACTAAAATAACAGTTTAATGACTAATTAATGATAATTATGAATATTTATATGGAGTCTTAATCTGTGTTTATATATTGTACAGAAAACAAAAGTATTTTCTAGTTGCTGGACCAGTGGTTCAAATAATCATCATAGAAAAGATGCATTTCTGAAGAGCAGGAGTAAAGCCCTTACCTAGTAATAACAGCTAAATGTGTCGACACTTTTATGGGTGACTCGCACGTATTACCTACTTTAGTCTTCACCACAGTCGTTTCAGAAAGTCATGGTCATTGTCACCATTTACAGTTGAAAACACTGAGAATCAGAGGTCATCTAACTTGCTCAAGGTCATTCAGAGGAAATGAACTAGAGGCAGGAGCTGAATTGACACCCCATCTACGCTACAGCTTATCTCAGCTGGTAGAGGTTAAGACATACTCTGTTAGTTTATTTGAACAGCTTTTTAAGAGCAGATAGTTTCTTAATATTCGCTCTTCTAAAACTAAAGCAGAGGAGGGATGGACAAATTCTCATTAGTTAAGGATCTGATCGACTGGCTTCTTGCTAATGAAAATAGCAAGGAGCATTAAACTATATATATACATACTTAGCTTTGTAGTTGAACACTTTTTTAAAAAGATTTTATTTCTTTATTTTTGGAGAGAGAAAGAGAGAGAGGGAAACATCGATTGACTGCCTCTCGCACACCCCCAGCTGGGGACCTGGCCTACAACCCAGGTGTGGGCCCCAGCTGAGATTCAAACTGGCGACCTTTCAGGCTGCAGGCTGGCACTCAATCCACTGAGCCACACCAGCCAGGATGTAATTGAACACTTTGTAAAGGCAGCACTCATAGCCTGTGGTTTTATTTAAGATGACTACTCTTAAAATCAAGACTCCATGCTGAGCATTCCTTTGATGCAAAACACATGCAAAATATTAAAAATGTATCTCACAAATATTACAGCTAATTGGAAAAATGTTCTTCAGGCAAAAAAAAAAAAAAGTATTCGAGGGTTAAGTAATTGTCTTCAAATATTGAAGACCTTTCATATGGAAGAAAAAGAAAAGGAAGGCTTTCTAATGATTAAAACTATCCCCTAGTTAAACAGACATCCTTAGAGAAGCAATGAGCACCCTGTGCCTCCAGGAATTTCGGCACAGGACAAAGAACCAGGCCAGTGATATTGGGAAAGGGGTTATTACAGTAAGGTTAATCTGTTTAGGAAACAACTCCAAGATCCTATTATTATAAAATCATTTTTCTTACCAACTCCATTTATAATGAAAAAGGCCAAAAAGCACCATTTTCTTGCAGGTCAAGGCCAGCAGGAAATGATTCGCTGTGACAGAAATCCCCTGGATTTCTTGCAGGCGTCTTCAACCTCAAGTCCAACCATGAGTTCTGCAAGGAAATGACACATTTCAGTTTCCTCTACTTCAGAACCGTCAATGTTAAAAAAGTGATAGAAATAAATGGGACCCCTGTGAACTAGAAGTGGTTGTTCATTTTCTTAACCATTTAAACTTTCACATATGAAGCAAGTGGTTTCTACACTTACGTAGCATTGAAGGTGGGTTCTCGTTCCTCAGCCTGAAGATATTTTTTGTGTGTTTAGAGCTACACAGCTGCCGTGGAACTAAATCCCGACCAAGCCCAAGCCTGGATGAACATGGGGGGGATCCAGCACATTAAGGTAGGGGAGTCACTCACTCTCACATGAGCTGGGTTTTCCACTCGTGTTTTCTCTGTCTCTCTTTCTTCTCTCTTGAAAGGTTGAGAAACTATTACTAATTTACTCTTTGAATTATTTGAATACCCAAAACATAATTGTTTAAAGGTAAAATCAGCACAGTTTATGTTCACTTTGTATTATCTAGGTATTTAATATCATGAAGCCATGAAAAAATAAATCTATATAAACTAGATCCCATGATTTTATCATAAAGAAAATCATATGAACCATTATTTTAAATTTAGTGGTACTTCCCCTCGAATTGGTATCTGGAAGTTAAAGTATCTATTGAGCGTTACTTTAAAATGTAGCCAATGCCCTGATAAAAGTTAGTACATCCTTTTTCATCTTTGAGAATATCATGTATTAGGTTGAACAATATAAAATTGGCATGTTTGTAGTTTAAAAATGGTCTAATATCGGTGAATCATGTGACGCAGTCCAGTACAAATATATGGACCAGGGACATGACTTGGACGTGGTCATGTTTACATTTTTTTAAATGTGAGTACAGTTAGCATACAACCTTCTATTAGTTTCAGCTGTACATTATAGTGATCTGCCATTTATGTACCTTGCAGTGTGATCACCACACACAGTCTAGTAACCATCTGTCATGTCACTAGGTAAAGTTATCACAAATATTATTGATGAAATTTCCCTTGGACATGGTCATTTCGATGCCATCATTAAATGCAGGGTTACCATTAGGAGGCCTGCAAGAACAATTGTTAGCTCTCTGCGTCTGTTGCATTGCCGGGGAGTGTATGCGTGCCTCAGGCAGTGCCACCGGGTGGCCGAGCCTCACTGCCTGCCTGAGCCTGGGTGACGTGCAGGAAGGCCTGAGGGCTGTGGTAAGGATGGGACTGGCATGAGGCTCTGTGAGAAGGTGACGCAGAGAGGCAGGGAGAGGGGAGTTGTCTCTTGCTTGTACTACTTGGTAGTAGAAGGTGATATTTTTATGAAGTATTATGGATGAATGGATAGACAAAAAAAAGCTACAATATGTTCTTTTTTAAAATCGGTTTATTTTTATTGTATTTTTTTCTATTACCATTTATCCCCTTTATACTTTCTTCTACCTCCACCCACCCCCTCCCCCACCCCACCCCACAATCACCACACTGTTGTCCATGTCCATGAGTTCTTTTTCTTTTTCGCTCAGTCCCTCCAGCCCCCACCACAGCTGCTGCCCAGAGCTGTCAGCCTGCTCTGTGTTAGTTCAGTTCATTCATTAGATTCCACATGAGTGAAAGCATATGGTATTTGTCTTTCTCTGTCTGGCTTATTTCACTTAACATAATGTTCTCTAGGTCCACCCATGCTGTCGCAAAGGGTAAAATTTTATTCCTTTTTACAGCCAAGTAGTATTACATTTTGTAAATGTACCATAGCTGTTTTATCCACTCATCTACTGATAGACACTTAGGAATAAACAGTAGGTTAGATGATACAATACGTTCTTTATAATCATAGTTGCATCAACTGGGCCATATCGTAGAGTACTATTTTCAGTACTGCCTTATGACATTAATGCATTTTCTAGAGCAACACTGTTCAACAGAACTTCCTGCAATGATGAAAATGTTCTATATCCAAGGTAGCAGCCAGCCACTAGATGTGGCTGTCAAATATTTGAAATGTGGTTGGTGCTAATGAGCAACTGAATTCTTATTTAGCAATAAATGAAATTGCCACACATGACTAGTGGCTATCATAGTAAATAGCACATTTCTAAAAACTGGATAATTTGCCCTGGCTGGTGTTGCTCAGTGGATTGAGTATGGGCCTGTGAACCAAAGGGTCACTGGTTTGCTTCCCAGTGAGGGCACATGCCTGGGCTGTGGGCCAGGTCCCTGGTAGAGGACACACAAGAGGCAACCACACATGTATTTCTCTCCCTCTCTTTCTCCATCCCTTCTCTAAAAATAAATAAATAAAATATTTAAAAAATAAAAATTGGATAATTCACATTCCCTACCTGGCATCCAGGAATTAAGTACATTGAATCAAGGGATATAACTTGTTTCTTAAAATAAGGCTTCCGTTTTAATCAGGAAAAGAGCAATTTGAGGGAGAGAAAGTAACTCTGTGTCTAGATTGTGTCTGAAAGGACAGAGAAAGCTGACAACCAGAAAGGAGATGCCAAGGCATCAGGCTGAGGCCTGAATTCAGAGGAACCTCTTGGAAGACAATTTCAAAGTCAACTGTAGTAGAAACGTATGTTGAGGCATTTTAGGGGCCACATATATTCTGTTGTTTGCATATGTGTGCTAAGCTTAATAAACATCGGGAGATACTTGGAAGATCAATGCTTGAGTTAAAAAAAATTAATGTCGCAAATACAGGTTCTCATTTGTCCAGAATTCTGTTTAGTCTCTTATCAGAACCAGTGTTAATAATCAGAAATATCTTCATTTGTGCACATACCAGATCTTGATTCCCAGTGTACAATTTCCTGTTCAGTCATTTACACTCTCCTTTTCACCAATGTAACAAGCAAATGCTAAAAGAAATACAGTGTTTACATGGAGCCTGGATAGTTGTTTAGTAATAGCAATAATGATAGTATCAGATTGAGTGCTCTCTATCTGTTCGATAGTGTCTATGCTCTTGAGGCATATTAAATCATTTGGAAGACAGCAAAGCATTCAATAAATATTAGTTGCATTGCTACCTAGTACTTTTGCTGTAAGAGAATACTATTTTAAATTGTGGTGGAAATTCAGAGAGTAACTGGTTTTCACCTACATGGAACTGTAACTGAATTATGTAGAGCAAATTTATAGTTTTTGGAGTGGAGAGATTTCTAACAGTCTTAGACTGAGACTTGGCAATACCCATTTAGGAGCAGGAAAGGGGCTGGAGAAAGTTAATAATTGTGTCTAATTTGTCAGGGACCATCTGGAACCAGGTACACATGGCTGCTGTCAGGGAGGCATTGAACAAACCAGATGGGGCCAGCAGAGGGTAGGGACTGGCATTTTTAGCTGGTCAGGAATGACATACCAACTCTCCTGATTTAAAAGTATCCAGCAGGTACATGTGGTCACACACCTTGAGTATTGGATAAATGTGATTCTATAGTCTTATCGGTTCTTTTCATTTTATAAAAATTTATATTTGCTTTAAAGGCTGTATTAGGCAAAAGTTGCAATTTTTGTTTTAATTTGAAGATTAAAGTAACTCCTACCACTAAGGAGTTATTGTGGAT
Organism: Glossophaga mutica; assembly: GCA_039655065.1. Lineage (NCBI taxonomy): Eukaryota > Metazoa > Chordata > Mammalia > Chiroptera > Phyllostomidae > Glossophaga > Glossophaga mutica. The sequence continues at coordinate 38,162,004 of CM077304.1, read as the reverse complement.
TTCTAGACTACTTATTTTTGTATTATTACTGTTGAAATTTCAAAATCATTTCCCCACACTCTCTCTCTCTCCACCCCCTCCCTTCAATTTATCCTGACATGCACGGCTCCATTTCATCACAAACAAATAGTGCTAACCCTACGAAATGATAGGCTCATACCCTGCATTAAGTAGAATTGAAAATCTGTTTTCTGCCATTTAACCTTATGTCATAACTTCTGTCCTTCACATTCTCCAGCTGGACAGGTACTTAAAACAAATGGGTTCTCCAAAAGCACCAACAGATGGGTAAAATTACCCATGCAGGCAGTTTCCTTACTGGGGACATGGATGTTAAACAGGGCGAAATGCTCTGTTTCCTAGTCTCTCCATTCTTCGACAGAGTGTTCTCGTGGATCAGATTATTCTCTTTTTCTCGGCAGGGAAACTATGTGTCCGCAAGAGGTTATTATGAGAGAGCCTTACAGCTGGTTCCAGACAGCAAACTGCTGCAGGAGAATCTCGCCAAACTGGATCGCCTAGAAAAACGATTACAAGAAGTTCGAGAAAAAGATCAAACGTAGCAGCTTTTGACCTACTCTCCAGGGACAGTTGCCGGTACCTCTGGAGGAGGAAGCAGTAATAGAGGCCTTGCTGCCGCATCAGCAGGGGGACACACAATGAGGCTTTCCTCTCGTTCCTGGTCCAGGAGGCCACATTTGGAGGCACTTGCCGGTAGCCCTGTTGCTGAGGGGCTTGCATTCCCATGGAAAAAAAAAGACAAAAAGTGCAAGCAAGGGCAGGGAGGTCTGAGAGGGAACGAATATGACAACTATACATATTACAGATTTTTTTTTCTTCAACTCCAGATTTCCCTCCAGATGCTTCTCTGCAGTTGCAACCCAGATATCTGGTTCTTTTTCTAGTTTAAACTTTTATGTCGCAGAAATACAGAAATTGGAAATGCTATGAAGGTAGAGCATTGCTTCTTCATGGAATATTTCAAAGAGGACAAATCCTCTAAGATAAGCCATTTGGGAAATTCTGTCAAGAGGTGGCTCATTTAATTCTCCAAAACCAGAAAGGAGTATCGAATAATTTCTGTAGAACCTTCTGGAATTTGTGGAAAAAGGGGCTGTTGTTAAGTGAGCTGGATCTGATATTCCCCTAAACATATCGCTGGAGCCCTACTGAGCAGTAAACTAAAGTCCACTCTGATGCAAACTTTCCCATTGCCTAACGCATCAAACAGGAAGCTTCTGGAATTGTGTATGGATATTCTTACCTGTAGGGGAAAGTCAAGGATCTTGGTGCCCCTAATTCTTTATGGAAAACCTGAAATTATTTTAATTTTATTACAAGTATTACTAGAGTAGTGGTTCTGCTCTATAATTTCAGAAGTGCTTTTAAAATCACAAATGTTTCTGCCTCCACGTATATTGTTATTTTGGTGGAGAAAAACATAGCATATTCTACATGAAAATTATTAAAGATATTAACTGAGAGAAATGTTCTACTTTATTATCTTAACATTTAGACATCATGAGATTTATTATTTTTGAGAAATGAACCATTTAGGAATCTTTACAATATAACACAGAAATCTTCATAGACTTTAAATGGAAAGAGAGCTTTATTGATTTGTCTTCCTAGGCTTACTGAGAATTCCATGCTTAGAACATGAGTAATGAAAACCCAAAATTCTTTATTAATTAATTATTCTTTATTCAAATTAATTATTATTAATTTGTAATTTTGGAGAATTTGTGGAAAATGCTAAAAAATCTAGAAAAATCTAAATTCATAACTTAAAAATGTATATTTATATTTAAAAATAAGGAAGGCAAAGTTGAACTTATGAATTGACAGTTGTTTTTTAGTGTTATTTATTTTATAACTTATAAAATATTTAATATATACACAGTTTTTTTCATTGTACATAGTGGTTTTAATAGTGGCTTTTTAAAACTTATCATACAAAAATTACAAATCTAAATTACAAAGTAGTTAAGTTTTAACAGCACTTCAAAAAAGTTGTATTGATTATTCAGTTGCTAAAATCAAAGAAATTAGGGCTCAGTCTACAGTGCTTGGGTAGTAGTATATTTTGGTATATATTTTGAAATTGGAACACTTGGTTTTATTTTGAAAAATTAAAAAATCAAAAACCTGTGGACAGTGCTCTTCATGGTACTGAGCCAGGTTCCATAGAGATATAGTAGTTTGAAGGCATACGTATTTCCCATGTTTAGGCTAGGATATGGTTTAAAAAAAAAAAAAAAAAGAAAAGAAAACCCTTCTTAGCTTCTTTTTGAACCAGTTCAGGAAGCAGTGCCCCTGTATTCTTTTTTTGTGGGGGGAGGGGGAGGAGGGCCAAGGTAAATCTAGATAAAAGGAAGAAAAACTTCTTTAGAAAGAGATAATGTAGAAAGAGATGATGTAAGGAATATTTTAAATGCAAAGAATTATGGAAATGATATTAGCATACATCTGCGTGTGCATCAGTAACCCAGTAGCAGTTATATTACCACTATGATCTTCCATTTCTAATACTCTTTTAAAGTTGTGTATCATAAACTTATCCAAAGTTTTATTTAAAATATTTTTTTTCCTCCTCAAATATATTGCTATAGTCCTAAAGCCAAGAAAGGTACTACAGTATATTTGAATAATATGCTGTTATTATACCCACCCCCAAAATGAAAAACATGAAGCTCTAGCTAAGACCAATATCTAGGACTTTAGTCACAACTGTTTAGAATGATCTGTAACCAAAACTCACACTTACAAGGTTGGTGGAAAGACTGAGCCCCAAATTTTGAAAAGCAATTATGCCTTACTCGAAGTGCTGTGAAAGCTTTAAGAGTGCACTTGTAGGATTAGTTGAACAGGCAATGACTTCCCAAACATCTCTGGGAGAAAGGGTCACACAGCCTTCAGGAGCCATTGCCCACCTTATTTTGGGTGCTTTTCTCCCCACCTCCAGCTCCATGTCTGTTTCTCCCTCCCCCCTCCCATCCTCCCCACCTGCTTTCTATGCCCCTGTCTCCTTTTCTCATTCTGTCTGCACACACTGGCATCTCTTTGAATATTAAAATTTAGCACTATTGGCATCAGATATTTTTGTCTTCAGTTAATCCTGTCACTGAGATGTGGCCAAGGAAATAATTTTTATAGTAGAAACGGTGCCTGTAAGAAAATAAATCACATATTATTTTTTCAAAGATATTAAGTATATTTTGTAACTATTTTTATTTGGTCCTTGTAACATGAAATAATACGTGGAACCCACACTTTTCAAAATTAAAGCTGAGCACCCGGCGAGTCGTGGGGCTGCACCCAGGTGGCCCTCCAGCCAGCACGACGGGCTCGGGAGCCACAGCGCCTTTCTGTGATGGAATTGCCGAGCCAGCTTTATGGCTGTGCCACCTACACTGTCCCTCAGGGTCCTGTGCTCAGAAGCACTTTATGCTTGGTTGCATACCCTGCTTGAAATTCCTAGCATTTTAAACAGGAGTCTTGCAGTTTCAGTTTGTGCTGGGTCCTTAAATATGGAGCAGGTGCTGGGCAGGAGGTAAGGTGGCCGAGGACAAGACAGGAAGGAGCTGCTTTAGTCTGGATGAGCACTGGATCCAGTGATTAGAGTTTCAGTTGTGATTCTGTTACTCGGAGAATCATTTGCTCTTTTTTCTCTGCTGCGTTAGAGTTCCTTGTGTACGCATCTCCGCCCTCCTGCTGCCAGTCCTTCTAACCTGTCCTTCAGTGCCACCTAGAACCAGTCAGTTCTCTCTGCCTTCACAATCCCTGGAAGTGGCAGTCCCCGACCGTGTCCTTTGACATGGGGCCATAGAGCGGCTTTACAAGCTCATTTCAACCTTACGAATTATTCAGGAGTTTAAAATGGGATTCAGTTGTTTTCAAATTGTTAATGGCATTTATGAAACATGGTTCAGTGATATAACACGGGTGAACTAAACCAAAGATTTAAATAACTTGGAGGAAGAAAACATTTATGTTGGAAAACCCTGATTCTTACACACAGCTAGGCCGGAGAACCCCCAGCAGCTAACAGCTTCCCTGGGAGTTTTTGTAACTTGTACAGAATAGATGTTTATAGTCTCTCACAGAGGAGATGCTTTCACAACTTTTACTTTTAAATCTAAACTAAAATAAGCCAAAGAATTCTAAAGAAGGATTGATCATTTGGCACAACTGGTTGGCTTGACCAAACAGATGGGTAGGGAGGAGGGGTTTTGCGCTGTGGCTATGGAGCTATAATTTGATCTGTATTTACAGAATTCTCGGTTCCCGGATGGACAGGGTCTGCCTTGTCATTCACGTGTACCCAGACAAGGTACCCGATATATGAAACTCATATTTGTTATGACTCACGGTGTCCGTAACATAGTTTATGCCTAGACTTATGTCTTTCTATCTTCAGGTTAATTATGCACATGTCAGCGTTGGCGATCATTTCCTCCTTGTACTCATTAGTTTAAAAACATTGTGCTCTGATTTGTGATGGATTTGCATCTTAGATTAATAAATCTATAGGATTTAGTAACAACATTCAAAAGTAATGTAGTTATAGGTGCTTTATTTTTTTCTGATTTCCATATCACATTGACTTTGATTAAACTATATATTTCCCAATAATAGCAAAATTTATTGAAATAGCATCTTTTCACATTTAAAGAAAGCAAATACCTTTTAAGTCTTGCATTTAGGTGGCAATTGTGTAAGATAAAAGCTTACAATGCCCCCAAATACATAGGTATATATTATAACTTTTTTATTATTCTTGAAGTTTTTCATGTAAAAGAACAATATGTTAAACAATTCTTCCAAAAATAGCACTTTTTTATTATTTCTTAAGTAACCATATGGCTTAAGGAAAAGAAATAAAATAACTGCAAAGATATGGTTTAATATCAGTCAGTAAAATGGCATAACGGAAGCAATGGTATACATATCTATCCATTAGCTTGTATAAAAATGTCCCATTATTATCACCAAGGATCCTTGCAATGAAAACCTTTAGGGTGTATAACTCATAAAATTAGCACCTATCACAATATACAATCATTGTTCATTTGTAAGTTTAGAGCACCATTTACCCTAAATTGGAAAGAGATGTCTATATCCAGAAATCCAGAAGTTTCGTCCCATCCTCGGTGGTGCCCATGTGAATTTGTGTGTGACATTTGGGAGTTTCCAACGTGCACGATGCCCCTGGGTTTGTCTCGCTGGTCCATCAGGAGACGCAGCAGTTCAGGAATGGGGAGGTCTGGGTTCTTAGTCCTTCCTCTGCCCCGAAGGAGCCATCTCGTCCTGGGCACATCACCAAACATCTCAGTCCTGTTGACCACGCGCCGAAGCACGGGTTAGTTCCATGGAACTATCAAGCCTTATGAGTCTCCTGATCCAGATTGAAAGCCCTCTGCATCTGAAGACAAAACTGATAAGCATTGCCCTTTGTTTCAGGAATTCTTAAGATAATCACCACAACAGAACAAATACGCAGACAGCCCTGAAAGTGACTGAACTGCCCACGGGCTTTAACACAGTGGAGGAAACCAGTCTTATCTTGCAGCCTGTACACATGAAAACTTAGTGATTTTGTTACATTTCTAGGGAAAAAAGATGTTTAAAAATTTCCTCCTAAGGAATTAAACTATCTGTAGAAGCCATGGCTTGCCTTTCTAGTGTGGATATCATTTGACTTGCTGTAACTCACACCGATCCCTCTTTTTTTAGGGGGAAATGACTTGCATCATGTTCTTTGTTTATAATGCTTTTGTTTCCTACTTTGATCAGTTGTATATAAACGTACATTTTTGTTACTTTTGCTGTGCCAGTTAGAAATATATCTTCCACAAAGTATTTCTCCCATGTAAGTCTGATGTACACTTTGCCTAGGCCTTTTCAAAATAAAATTTATGTAAATGTCTATTTTATATAAAATATAATGAAAATAATTGTCTTGTTTGGCCTCTAGAGTGCTCTCTGATTAGTACCCATTGAAATCCATGTCACCAGTTGGTGTCTACTTTAAAGAGGAAAAAGACCATCTTCCTTCCTTCCTTCCTTCCTTCCTTCCTTCCTTCATTCATTCATTGCCTTGCATTGTTCTGTGTGCTTTGAGTCTGTTTCCTCTACCATACCCCACAATGACTCTTCAATACTTACCCGCTCCAGGTCTCCTCCCCTCATCTTGCTGAGTACACGCCTTCACAGAGTAAACACAAGGTAGGAAAAAAGCACTCCCTTAAAATATCCTGCACTGGATCTGCAAACTTACCTGCACCCAACTCTCCCTTCTCTTCTATTGCTGCAATTGAAGAAAAGGGTCTTATTTTGCCTCTTGTAGAACTTCATTCTATTCTAAACCTCTTTTTCATCTTTAACTTATTCTTTTTGCTGGTTCTTGTTCATGCTCTTGTATTTTAAAACCCATACACAGGTAACCACCATCAAAATCACTTGAAAAAAAACTTCCTTCTTTTTATCTCTAGCTGCTACCACATCTCTGTCATTCACAGCCAAATTATTTGAATGACTTTTCTTCATCCATCCTTCAAATTCCCTTGACATCATGTGATATCTGTTCCTGCAACAAATATTCAAATAAAAGTGCTATTTTTTTAAGGTCACCAATAATCCCCTTAGTGCTGAATTTTAGGTCTTGTGGGACATTGGAGAGGGTTCTAGAGTTTAGACCAGCGGCTTAGTTTGGGTGTAAACATTTTTTTTTTTACATGAAACATCATTTGCCCCTAATTTGTCCATTGCTCATGAGTTAGTCACCTAATACTCCTACTTTTACGACTCTTCTTTGAGTTGGGGCTTCAGCAAGAGACTTGGGGGGCCTCCAAGAGCATATCATTATTCTCCTGCCTTAATGAAGATATGTTCAGATTAAAGGCAAAGTTCCCATACGTCACAAGTCCAAACTAGGGTAGTCCAGTCCACTCTGCCTTTCCTTGATGTCCTTCCTTTTCAAATGTTTATTTTTTAAATAAGAGAATACTTCCATTTGAACAGTTCAACATCTCTATAAAGTTATAAACTTTATCTATTATCTTACAAATTTAAATCTAATGACCTGACTATTGCACATTATGCAATTTATGTACTAAATGGCTCTTTTCCTACTTAATGGAAAGGCATTATTTTGTTAGGCCTGTAAGAGAGCAATCCTTTATGTAGAAGAACAACGTCTCACTTGAGGCTGTGAGTTTTGAACTCTGGAAACAAAGGGGGCTGTGCTGTAACAGGAAATGAGGCAGTGTCCAACCCCACAGAGATCTCTGGGTGTGAAACAAACCACTGAAGGTCTTGCAAAGCTCTGCACACCTCATGCAGCAGAGTGCAAAGGGACAGGTCTGTGAGCCTTATGAGAAGTTCAGCCGTGAACTTCAACACTGTGATTTCAACCGTACTTGCAAAGCATATGCTCATTTTTTTCTTCTTCCATTTTATTTTGTAAAACCTGTGTAGTAGTAGTTTTAATTTGGCTCTCTTTTGCTAAGAAAGAGTGGAGTTGGGTCCATTTGAAGAGTCTGAGCTTTTTGTTGGAGAACAGCATGCCCCCGGGGCCGGGGAGGGTTATGGCAATCTGTGTGAGAAAACTACGGTGAAAGCAAAACTCAGGGATGAGGATGGTGCGGCCGCTGGTCAAGCTGCCGCCATATCTGAAGATTTCCTGGCCAGTGATCAAGCCAGGAAGTACAGTAGTTAATTTTCATAGAAGAGCTGCTTACCTTACCAGGCCCCATCCAAGGGTCACCTAGAGACCAAGTTTGGGTGCCAATCACATTCTCCAAGCTTCTTACCCAAAGGCACCCATTCACCTTCTACTCTTTTCTGCAGTTACAGGGGTCACTGTCCCAGCTGACTGTCACCTGCCTAGTCCTGTACCTGCATTCCCGCCATCTCGACCGTCTTCTGGTTTTCTATTCACCTGTCTACCGCCTGCCTACCTTCCTAGGTTTGTTTACCGTTCTACCAAATAAAAAACTCCTCCTCAAGGAGTTTTTATTTCCATCTTACACAGACTGAGACAACTAGGCCTGGGGGATTGGTGACCAAGTTAGTCGATATGTATACAATGTCCACTTAGCCTTGCCCTGTTTTTTGATAAAATATAAATCCATTACACATTCTGGCTTTATTCCTCTCCCAACCTCAAGCTAATTTAGTACAAAATAATACTTATCGAAAAAGTGCTGACATGATCGTTTTAGCAATGAATTTATTTTAATAGTCTTAAGTGATGCATCATACAGCTTTGGGCCGCTCCACTAACGCTCATAACACTGTCATTCAGAAAAGCAGTGACAGCATAAATCTGATCTTTCCTGTCCACTCTATTTGGAAACTCCTTTGGGTGTCACAGCCTTCAACAAGCTACTTAGGTGCGGAAGCGGTGCCATTAAGTACTCATTAAACTTTCCTGAGTCTCCTTCCTCTGAGAAGCTGGCTCTAGCCTGTGTCTTGTATGGATGACAAGCTTCCTTGACCCTGTGTTTGGGGCACGCTGCCCGGTATGGAACAGAATTCACCTGTGCTGAACCTTCTAGGTTACTGATCTCCTTCATCCCGCATCTGTCTGTAGGGACCTCTGCACACGTGTCAGCTTCCCACCAGCCATGGGGACACCTCTCACCCTTCTCCATGGGCCAATGGCTGGGCCCTAGAAAACCTGGGGTGGCCAGAGAGCAGCCACCTCTCTGGATAATCCCAAGGAGGAGATGCTGTGAGGGCCGGTAGCAGGGCAGGTGCGGCCCATCCATCCCGCCGGCGGCAGGAGTGAAGAGCACAGCGGGCGGGCTGGTGTGCTCGTTCAGGAGAGTGAGGGCCTGCCGTGCTCGGACCACTTTCCTCGCTCAGTTTTCTCAGCCCGAGAGGAAGGAAGATGGATGGAGTCATCATGGGTGACACCATGTGGGCATTGGCCTGGCTTGGGGTACTGCTGCTTCTCGCTGTGGGCCTCCCTGCAAGCCCAGGTGAGCCCAGCCCTGGGCACCCAGGGTGCAGATGCAGGGGCAGGAGACTGCATATTCCTCAGGCTGGAAGAGGCAAGGATGAGGGGAACAGTGCGGGCCCAGGTGTTCCCAAAGACACGTCTGGGCTGGAGTTTCTTGCTGAAATTCTTGGATTCTGGAGTCCAAGGTCATAGGCACATGTGCTAAGCAGCCTGCTCCAGAGAACAATAACCTAGCTGAAGTAACTTATAGCCAAATATCTGTCTTCTGGGGTAGCATATCAACTTATGCTGGTGGGTATCCATGGCAGGTCATTATAACAAAGGCATTGATTTCTTAATGAGAAAATGGTAAAATATTCCTTTTGTTTCAAATATCATAACTCTAGGTTAACATGTCATTTTTGTCTTGACACGTTTGACCTATCTGCCAAAACATTTACTTGTTAGGTAATGTCTTAGTAACCAACTTATAACTGTATCTAAGGATGTTACAGCACATTAAAAGAGTTGACTTCAAATATTTCTGAAGGAGTCAGCATACATGGGGATATGTAGTTAGTTGTATTCTAACTTTTGTCTTGGGCAGATCTCCCTAAAATTTCTGGGGAGGAAGCTTGATTCAAGATGGCCTGGTGGTTACAGCAACACACTGCCTGGCTAGCCTTGATGAGTAAGCTGTGGCTTTTCTCACTTGTCAAACTTGGATTCGTTGTGATAGAACTTGGAGATCTGATGATCTAAATACCTTCCAAGGTTAAACCTCAACCCCTTTCTTAATTTTACGACCCAGTGTACTCACCCATTGACTTTCCCCATGCTTCATACTTTCACTAACCAGAAACCCCAGAGATCCAAGACTTCATCTATAATTTGTGGAGTTAGTGGGAAGAAAAATAATTACCTGCTCTCATAAAGTATTAACATCAAATGTTAGGTGGATGCTCCAAAGTTTTAATAACCTGAGTTTTAATCATTGGGAGGGAAAATACTATGGAAACAACAGGTACTTGACTAGATCGAAAGAGGGTGTTAGTAAGGAAAAGAAGGATAGTTTTAGGGACAGCTTTTATATCTTGTTAAAAAAAATGGAAGCACACGTGTAGACTGGTTTAAGTACAAAAGACAAAGAAGATTCCACACTTAAATATTTTACACAGAAAGACAATGAATCATAAGGGAAAGGGTTCACAGAATGTAAACACTATGACTAAAAACCTTGCCTTTTTATAGATCCTTATAATTTACGGGAAATTATGACAATTAGTAATCACTAAAAAAGTATATCTTCTTTGAAGACAGTAATACTTACAGGTACTTTATTCATTGCTTTCATTTAATTACATAAAACCAAGTGTCTTTTCTGGGGAAACAACTGTTGTGCTTTGAAACATTTTTCTTTGTTTTTAGGGAGCAAATTAAGAGTCTGGCTGTGATTGCTGGGGAGTACAACCTCTTTCAGAAGGATAAACAAGAACAGAGTATCCATCCTGAACACAACACACTTCCTCTGACGTCTTCCTCTTCCTAGCCCAGCATTTAGTCTCTTTTCTGCTTTGTACCGAATATTCTTTTGTTTAACCTGCTCCAGACATCCTGGCCTCCCCACTGTTCCTCAAACACTATGCATGACTCCACTACAGGATTTTTCCATTCTGTTTCTTCTTCTTCAAATGCTTTCCACCAAGATAACTGCATGGGTCCTTCCCCTAGCTTCTTTAAGGCTTTGTTCAAATGTCAGAAGCTCTATGAGACTTGTCAAGTGACAACCCTATTTAAAATTACATCTCCCCTGCCATCCTCTTTAAACCCCAGATTTGTCTTCTTTACCCTGCTGTGATTTCTCCAGAGCACATATTACCTCATAGCTAAATTATTTTATTTACTGTTTGTATTTCGTCTCCTCCTGCAACACACATGCACACACATACACATAAGTTCTGCCTACACAGGGATTTTTTTTTCCTGCTTATTCACTGAGGCCTAGAAGAGGGCTTACCATACAGTGGTACTCAATTTACTATTGAAAAAAAAACTATTTCTTAAGAACAGGCCTACACCGTAAAATGTTAGTAGTTTTTTTTTGGGGGGGGGTTATTGTGGTGTATAGAACAACAGGTTATGTTTTACCTTGTTTTACATTTCCTGCATTTTTCTAAATTTCCATATGAAATAATTTCAATGCAAAAGGAAAACTTTGAAAACATATGTCAATGTAACACTTAGGAATAAACTGTAGAAGACATGAAATCAACCAGTGTCACTTTCCAAATACATTCAGCATCACTTGTCTGTGAACCTCATAATTTTTTTTTCAGGAATTGCTGTTCAGCCAATCTGTCTTCCCAACAGAGATAATAAATTTGAAGAAGGGATTCTTGGCATGACCACTGGATGGGGCAAGAATTCAGAGAGTAAGGGGCATCAAAAATATATATTTCTTCCTTTTGCATGCCCAATAGGGACAAGGATTTTGTTGGCCATAAGTAATACATTTATCCTCTGGTTTTCTTTGCCCTGAGTTCTGACTCATTGAAGATTTCTGGTTGTCTTCACCACAGAAAAGTCTATACCTAAGGCTCTTCTACGTAAAACTCTGGCTGCCATTTTGGTCAGCATGTCAGATGAAACTGGATGTAATTATAATGCGTAAAGGAGACTACAGGAAAGGAGTTATCTGGAAATAGTAACAATGGTTATGTTTTTGTATCTTTAATGTTATGATTTTTAAAGAAAATAAGGAACTTTATAAAATATTGCTTTACTAAATAATGTTTTTCTTTGGGGAAAACATTCAAGCATAGCTTCAGAGAAGCTACAGTTGCATTTGTTACCCTAAAAATCTGCTGGATTTAAAAAAATGTTCTTTATCACATATATGATTTTAGGAAAGAATATGTTTCACCCTTTAAAAAAATAAGAACTTCTACATTTTGGTTAAACATCTACTTGAAACAGTTTTAAACTCGTAGGCTTCCTATGATTTGTTTCAGTGAAGACTGTTGACTAATCAGGCCCTTCTCCACAGCACCAGAATATTCAAATATCCTACAAAAATTGGAACTTCCTATCATGGATGACACAACGTGTAACTGTGCCCAAGGGTGTGGACCTTTCTCTCCTGGGAAGGACTGTGTTGTGTGCTGGTTTCCCTGACGGGGAACAGGATGCCTGCCCGGTGAAAAGCATAAACCAGCCCAGTTATTCAATAACACATGGCTGATAGTGGGTTCTGCTTTTCCCTGTGAGCTGCTTTTGGGAGATACCACTTCAAAATTCCCTTCCCTTCCTCTTTTCAGCTGGCTTCTACTGAAAAAAGTTGACTTATCCTGAGTTGAGAGAATTCTTTCCTGTCCTGTGCCCAATCCTACCCCCACACCTCTTTTTCAGGGGGCAGGAATGGGGGAGGTAGAGGATGTGGTTTGAATATTTCCAACCTAATAGAATCAAGCAAGATGACCACTTTGGCGAACTAACTAGGTTCAGCTGTGAACTTTTTTATTCCATCTTTTGTTAAAATTTTTAAGTATTTAGTGCGAAATGCGATCTTTGCACAAAGTTTGACCAAAGATAGCATAGTTATAGTAACTGTTGGATAAAAAGATGTTGTGATTGACAGTAACCTCCTGAGGACAACAACTTCACAAAGGAGAACAATCTTTACCAGATACAGAGAGGAAAGGGAAACCAATTTGCTAAAGACATGAATTTTAAGTTTAAATGGAAAAGATGATTTACTTGGAAAGCTTTTTTTTTTTTTTTAAGTGGAGGATCAAGGAGTCTTTGTTTTTTACCATCACATAGTATAAAACTGCTATGAGAAGCTCCCTGAAATTATCTTTTGGAAAAATGTGTTTTCCTTCCAGGAGGCGACAAAGACCAGGAAGAGTTTGGGAGGGAGGAGATAAAAATTATAACTGTGCCACTTTCTAAATTGGAACACAGGTAGACGAAAGCTGTTTTGTCCTGTCTGCATGCTTTACAGGTAATCTTGTTTTGGATGAAGCCCTCAAACAATTCCATGCCTTTTGAGGAGGGCTTACTCTAATACAAAAGTGGCACATGTTCTCAAAGCAGCATATTATTCTAAAGGGTTATTGAAAATAGGATCCTGAAATCGTGGTTTCTTATCCTCTACAGAACCAACAGTTTTTGATACATAATCTCTGGGACAAAACTAGGCTTCCAGGCATTCTGTTTTCAAAGCCTTGAGCCATACATAACCTTGCATAACCTTGGGGGCTCTATTCACTGATGCTATAGCCTTGGAATATAACCCAGTCTATTCCAACAATTGCAGGTGACAAGCTGTTGTAGAGGCATGTATCCGTAAACTCACTCTCTTCCTTCCATTAATTTTGGAATGTGTATGGTTGTTCCCAGAAAAGAAGAAGGAGGGAGAGAGATGTTAAGTGTTAGGTTTACAAGATTGCAGGCAACAGGTGGAAGTAGGTTACATCTGGGTAAAACCAGAGTACCTTGAAATTGTAAAGAAACAAAAAAATGAACAAAAAAGATTGATGGACAATGACCATTGGGCTTATAGGCCTCTACTTCTCTGAGATTAGTGCAGATATTTGTGGATCTGATAAAATATTCTTAACTTATGAATATTTTCAAATTTTCTCTTTCTCTACTATAAAAGGGGGACTCTGGAAGCCCACTTGTTTTCAGAAGGGACAATGGACTCTGGAATCTTTCTGGGATAACTTTCTGGGGAGCTGGTTGTCCTAGAAGTTGGGCTCCTTCAAGAAATAACTGTGTAAGGACCTCAGCTGGCATTTTCTCCAAGGCGTAAGAATTGATGGATTTTATCACTCAGAACATAATCACAGGTAGGTGTAATTTCTGTGAATTTTTCTTTTCTCATTTCATTGCAACTCATAAATTGATTGTACTTAATTATTTCAAGGGTATTTTGACACATTTCAGATATAATTAGGACTAAGCTTTAAAACAAAGCAAAAATATGGCTGGTCTTCAGTTTATAATCCAATGTGTGTAAACTTCTATCTCTGCATTCATAAACACTGGTATCTGTCAGTTTAACTGGATCATCAATTGGATCTTCAGGTTTATGTTCATGTAGGTTTTCATGGAATGTTTTTTGTACTTCTGAGATTTAAAAATGCAGGAAAGGATTCAGAGTATTCTTTATTTATCCAGTTGACTTATTTTCTCTAAATTACTTAAGAGCACAAAATACATCACTCCTCTCCCACTTTCCCCATTCTGCCTTGTTCATTTTACTTGGCAACAGTGGAAAAAGAAGGGAGGCTTTGCAGTTATTTCTGTTCTGCAGCACTACACCCTAGATTAGAGAAATAAACATGGGTGTGGAGATGCTAAAGTTGTCCTCAAGGAACTTTCCAACTATTTGGGGAGAAAGTAAACGGACAGTTGCGATAAAAGGTAAAGTGCAGGTAAGCCTAGGGAGTCATCAGGTCACTAAGGAGGAGTCTAGGGACTCCTCCTAGAGGACTCAGTCCTAAGGGACCGGAAGGTTTTTCTTGCAAAGGTGCAGCATCTTCACAAGAAAGTGGCACATGGGCAGCCCCTGTAGAATAAAGAGGCATGAGAAGATACAGTTTCCAGAACAAGTAGTTTAACATAAGAAGCAACCTTTTTAGAGGCCAGGACCCAGAGCGGCAGAACATCATGTTCCCTCCATCCTGCTTGCATCAGAGCCCAAGATCAGCCACCGGGCTGATGGTTGGGAACAGGAACGTGCTGCTGCTGTTGGGCCCGCTGCACGCCAGCTCTGCCTCAGACTGCAGCAGGCTCTCAACATACCTCCATTGGGCCTTGGGAGTCAAAGCATTCAGTTTATTGCCATGACTGCAGGGGGAATTCTCTCCTGGTGGCAATTCTCTTCAATTTTTTATCACCTGGAAATGAAGGTTAAAGAGGTTAAGAGCCCTGAACAAAGGTTAATGATAACAACATTTTTAAATGGCAAGGAAATGAGGCAATAACCATTAATTCCACAGTCAAATGAATATCAGAGTGTGACAAGTACTTTATTTAAATAACACTTCTTTAAGGGATCTTTCTAAGCTTCCAATCCCCTAGTTGCCTATTTCTTCTAGCTCCCAACAATTGAAGTGTGGCGCTGCCATGTGAAATCTCAGAGTGAATGACAGAGGCTTGCCATGTCTTTGCCAACATTTATACAGTTTCACTTTGGTATCTTTAAACAAAGGTATTTATTATAACCCAGGACAACCTGGGCAGAGATGGGAGGACACTGTTAGTTCCATACACAATAAATTTGACAGCTTCTCAGTGAATTGTGATTTGAGAAAACTGGATAAATCTTAAACTTGAAACACTCAAACAAAGAAAAGAACATTCTGAATACTATTCAGCCATGAAAAAGAATGAAATCTAGACATTTGTGACAACATGGATGGGCTTGAAGGCATGCTGAATGAAATAAGTTAGAGATAAGTACTGTACGACCTCACTTATATGTGGAATTTAAGTTTTAGGAAACGAAGCTCATAGGTACAGAGAACAGATTGATGATTGCCAGAGATGAGTGTATGGAGTTGAGCAACATGGGTGGAGGGGGTCAAGAGGTACAAATTTCCAGTTATAATAAGGCATGAGGATGTAAGGCAAAGCATTGTGACTATAGGTAATAATACTCTATTGCACGTTTGAAAGTTGCTAAGAGGGTAGATCTTATAAGAACTCATTACAAGGAAAAAATTTGTAACTGTATGTGGTAATGGATATTTACTAAACTTATTGCAAAACTTACACATTTTGTAATATGTAATACTGAGTTATTATGGGTACACCTGAAACTAATGTAATGTTATATGTTAAAATTATGCCTTAATAAAAATAAATAGGAAGAAAAGCATTGTAGAAGTATGTCAGGTGATTAATTAATAAAACTATTAAAAAAGAAAAGAATGTATCATTTAGAAATTTTCCTAATAAAGTCTGCAAATACAATGTCTCAATAATAGCACCTAAAAACATATTCATTCCCATAAATACAAATTATATAATATAAACTATACAGCTTTGAGCTGACTCTGTACCATATGTCTTGAAATATTGTCCAAAGCTGAACAGAAGTTTGATCTCCAAAATATATAAAGAACTGACCCAACTCCACTCCAAGAAGACAAACAACCCAATTGAAAAATGGGCAAAAGACTTGAACAGATACTTCTCCAAGGAGGACATACAGAGGGCCCAGAGACATGAAAAGATGCTCAGTATCACTAGCTATCAGAGAGATTCAAATTAAAATCACAATGAGATACCACTTCACACCAGTCAGAATGGCCATCATAAATAAAATAACAAACAAGTGTTGGAGAGGATGTGGAGAAAAGGGGACCCTAGTGCACTGTTGGTGGGAATGCAGACTGGTGCAGCCACTGTGGAAAACAGTATGGAATTTCCTCAGAAAACTAAAAATGGAACTGCCTTTTGACCCAGCAATTCCACTGCTGGGATTATATCCTAAGAACCCTGAAACACCAATCCAAAAGAACCAATGCACCCCAATGTTCATAGCAGTGTTATTTACAATAGCCAAGTGCTGGAAACAGCCTAAGTGCCCATGAGTAAATGAGTGGATCAAAAAAACTGTGGCACATTTACACAATGGAATACTATGCAGCAGAGAGAAGGAGCTCCTACCCTTTGCAACAGCATAGGTTGAACTGGAGAGCATTATGCTGAGTGAAATGACCCAGGTGGCAAGGGACAAATGGACAAATACCATGTGATCTCACCTTTAAAGTGGAACCTAATCAACAAAACAAACAAGCAAGCAAAATATAACCAGAGACGTTGACATTAAGAACAATCTGACAGTAACCAGAAGAGAGGTGGGAGGGGATAATGGGGACAAAAGGGGAAGGGTTTTCAGGAACAACTATAAAGGAAGGACACATGGACAAAACCAAGGGGGGTGGAAGCAGGGGAGGGAGGTGGGGATGACTGGGGTGGGGGGGAGTGGTAGGGGGTAAATGCAGACAGCTGCAATTGAACAACAATAAAATTTTAAAAAATGAAAAAAAGAACTATTGTCCATAGCCGAAGTAATTAATAAGTTTATTCCCTATGTTTTGGAAGATTGTTGACCTTGGGGAACAGTGCTATTTAGGGAAAACGGGAAGGCCCATTATCCCCATTCGAAAGAGGGCAGCTATTCTCATAAATGATATGTATCCTAGGTGGGAATGATTCCTAGATTTTCCCCATAAACAATGTCATTTAAGAATCTATATTTTGGCAGTTCAATCTAGAATCTCAATACCTTTACGTGATTAACATAAAAGTCTATATATTTCATCTGAAGCTTTCTGGTTGGCAAACATTTGCCAATCAGTATTTCTGATATCATAGTATAAATTATCAACACAAGTGGTATTAAGACTGGAGCTTACATGAATCGATGTATTCAAATGACTAACATTAACAGCACCTGGTAGTGAGATTGTCATGGGAATTTAGGGGTTAATCCGTTTCACTTATTTCTGTAATAATGATAATATTTTGTTAAATGTTGCCTAGAAGATAGAAACTAGTTCATGATCTGTAAGCTTCAATGTCTTTGAAAGTTTCTCTACATACCCTGCCTTCTCTATGACTAAAGATATCTTTAAAGTTTAGAAATTCATTTTGCAAGTATCTTGTTTTCCTACATTCTTACAAATGAATGTTCTACATTCACTTTTTAAAATTATATTTAGCAGTGAAAGGTATTCAAAGATAGATGATAGTTCTATGAGTTTATAACCTGGTAGGAGGAGAGAGCTGGACAAAAAAATAACTATACTATAGAAGAAGATAAAATAAGCTTTGTAGTCTGCACTACATAGGTGTGTTGACACTGTGGAAAAGGGAAAGACTAATTCTCATTGCAGGGGTTTCTGAGGTGAGTGTACTGTAGTGTGGTTGGGAGAGGTTGGGGATAGGAATGCTTTGGTGAAGGGGGTGGTATTGAAACTAGGCTTTAAAAGATAGTTATGACTATGTAGTTCATGAAGCCTTTCATAGCTCCAATATCTAAGATTTCTACAGTGAACTCTAGGCAGAGGGACTTATGTGTAAGCAATGTCAGGGAGCTGAGGACCATGGAGTTGTTTGAGCAATGTGTATCCCGATGCTGCTGGAAAGCAATGTTAATGTAGACAGGAACTGGAACGGCAGCGGACAGTGAAGATAAAACAATGGGAAGGCCTTAATCATAGAGGACCTTGAATTTCATGTGAACAAATTTAGACTTTATTCCATATGCAATGGAAAGCTAAAATGATGGTGAGGTTATAATTTATAAAATTAATGTAAAATGAATGTAAATATTTTCACGAGTAGAGGATGGAAATGAAGTGGCTTATTGCAGCTCATATTTAGAAAGCTTAAGAGTCTAAGTTGGCTTTCTGTGAGCAAACCTATTAATAACATACAACCAATAAAGTCTTCGCCATCTTTGCTTATTCTTCTTTTAAAAGAATAGAATTCAGAACAAAAATGAGAGTCCTGTTTTATTAGAGTTCTGGGCAAGGAAGTAGGGAGGAGGCCTGCAGGTACCATCTTAGAGCGGGACATGGATTAGTCAGAAAGTAGCTGAAGGACAATGAGTTAGATGGGAAAAAAAAAACTTAAAACAGTGTTTTGAGAGATATGGCAGAAGGAACTAGGAATATTTGTGGTCTAAAGAAGACTTGAGAAAAGGAAGGAACTGTCTTAAGTTATATGAAAGGCTACTAGAGAAGCGGAATCGAACTTGTTCTGATTAACTACAGAGCTGAGAAAAAGGAACGGAGGGTAGGTGTTAGGAGGAGGCAAATTTCAATTCAATATAAAGTAGTTTCTAATTTGCAATATTTCTGAGACTTAATGGACTGCCTCAGGAGACAATGAATTTCCTTTATAAATGGTTATTTGAGCAGAGCATGGATGCCTATGGGTGAGATTTGAAAAAAGCATTTATATATTAGGTAAAAGACACGTAGATTACTGCCTTTACCCTCAAATGCAGAGAGCCCGTGGTTCAACTTAGTGAAAAATTGAGGCTATCTCTACAATAAGAACTGAAGATATCTCTTCGTCTTGAATGTCTTTCTCTACAAGAAAGACATTCAAGACAAAAAGGTTTGGTAGTAATGTCAGATATTGCAAAAGTTGAAAATGAGTTTAGATTGAATACCATTGGATATGATAGTTCAAAATTTGGGAGGTGATTCAATAGAAATTGTTGAATCAGAAGCTATATCCATAATGGGTTAAGTGACTGTTGAAGACTTTACTTTATCTTCTCTTTACCAAATAGTAAAAAAAAAAAATATTAAGAGCTTAAGATGTGTCAGGCACCAATTTAGGTGTTAGTAAGATAGCAGTGAATGAAGCAGATAGAAATGTCTTCCTTTGTGGGGTAAGTTGGAAGGTGGAGAATGGGGATAATGCAAATAACATTGCATATCATAGTAGAAGGTCGTAAGTACTATGTCCAACAATAAAGTAAGAAAGAGAGGGTAGTGAATGACAGGTTGTGCAATATCAGAGAGGATGGTCAGGGAAGACTGCATTAAAGATGATATTTTAACAAAGACTTGAATAAGATGAGGGAGGAAATTATATGATCATCTTGGGAAGGGACATTCCTGGTCAAAGGAATGGCATTTGATTCTTGAGGCAGGAAATCCCTTGGCATATTCAGGGCACAAGAAGGTCAGGGAGCCTGAGTGACCTAAGTGAGAGGAGAAGTGGCTGTGAGTAGTGGTGACCACACTTACAGGACATAGGAGGATCTGGGATTTTATTGTAAGATATGGAGCTGTTGGAGGACTATGACGAGAGGAAGAACATTATCTGATACATTTTAAAAGGATCATTTTGGCTATTGTATTGAAAATACAACATAGCCCTGGCGGGTGTGGCTCAGTGCATTGAGTGCCATACTGTGAACCAAAGGGTCACCAGTTCGATTCCCAGTCAGGGTACATGCCTGGGTTGTGGGCCAGATCCCTCGTAGGGGACATGTGAGAGGCAATCACACATTGATGTTTCTCTCCCTCTCTTTCTCCCTCCCTTCCCCTCTATCTAAAAATAAATAAATAAAATATTTTTTAAAAAAGAAAATAGAATGTAGACAGGCCCACCCAAAAGCTGAGAACCTAGCTACTGCAACAATCCAGGTAAAGAGGATGTTAGCTTTGACCAAGTGTGTCACAGTGCAGGTGGGGAGAAGCGGCAGAGCCACGGGATTTTCTAACAAGTTGAAAATCTGGGGTTTAAGAGAGAGAATCATATGATTAACTTGAGGGACTTTTTTATTTTTATTTTTTTAACCTATGGAAGGTTGCAGCTGCCCTTGTTTGAGATGAGGAAGACAGTTAAACAGGGAAGAGAAAGAGGAAATCAGAACAGTGGCTTTTGGGTAATAGGGCCGCAGGGAATAGAGAAACAGTTTTTGTTTGCTGGGTTGGTTTTGGAAGTGGAGGCTTACCTCTCCTTATGGGCAGAAGACAGGGTAAGAGTGATAAGTCCAGAGAAATCCATACTGATGTGAAGAAAGTTTAATAAGAACATAAAGATAAAGAAGGTCTTAGCTTTGGAAAGAAACACAATTCCTTTTCTGGGAAAGCCACACAAAATTTTGAGGTAATTTATAGGACAGTTGAAGGAATTTACATTAAATGCTGTCTTTGTAATTATAAGATTTCAGTTGTTTCAAGTTTAAGAAATGAAGTTGAGAATAATAGGTAAAAAGACATTACATAACTTTTGGGGACTAAAGTAGGAAGTCAACTAAAGACAATAAGACTTTCAAAAGTATCACAACTCAGTAATAGAATGAATTTGTTACATTTCAGCAGGTTTAGAACAAACTGGTTGTGAAATTTATCATTATTTCATGTACCACCATGAAAGAAAACGAACCACTGGAGACTGAGAGATCCCCAGATGAAGCTGGGACACCGAAGGCCTTCAGTGTTGGGCTAATTGAGGCATAAACTCACCCACATGGAAAGTTACATTTTTTCCCTCCACCTTGGCACTGAGAATTTGAATCACAAGCTAATACTCATGTCGGTCTATAGATTAAAATTCTCTACACCAGTGTGGTCCAAACTACCGTAAACAGAAAAATTAAGTAGTATTCAGTTAAGAATACTCCACAGGTGACTAGCCATAGCTAATACAAGTCCTTTCCAGAAAAACTCTTTCAATCCATGTCTAACAGAATTGTAAGGTCCTTCCAATTTTAGAATCTTCAAGTGCAAAAAGACATGTTTTAGAAATATCATAAGATATGGAGCCAATATGCATACTTGGTGACTTTCCCAGCATGCAAAGCAGTGCTGAATAGTAGAAGGGTTTTGTAAATTCCAAATGGAGTCAATCAGCTAATGGTGAGTGGAAAACAGATAATGAGGAGAGAGGAGTGGGGAGTTACACAGTCTTCTCCAGGCCTAGTACTTTTATTCTGGTAGGTGATGGCTAGATTCAGAAATGACAGATATGTGGCACTCAGGTGGTCTCCTTTTTTCCACACCTGTGGTGAAATTGCATGTCTTAGAAGCTGGAAGAGTGACTCAAGTATAACAAACACTCAGTAGATATTTGAATAAATAAGTCAATGATTAATTTTTGTGCTCATCTCTCAGCTTGGTAGACCTCAAAATCCTTTTTAATGTAGAAATCACTAACAATAAATCAAGATTGGCAAATGATTTGAAATCTGTTTTCCATCTCTGAATTAGAGATTTTGAGGCAGAAAATAGTTTGATGAAAACAGAAGAAAGTACTGGCCTTTGAAATCATAAAGCCTAAACCGTATTTCCTATTATATGAGACATGATGAGTCCCTCACTATTGATGCCAGTTTTCCCACTTGGAGAAGGGGAGTAATTTCTCTCCTGTCTGCTTCGGAGGGATGTAATGAATATCAGGGAAAATGATAGATGTGGAGCACTTCTTCAATGAAAGTGCTTTAAAGAGTGAGCTTTATTATATATTTAGGTAGCTTATTGCTTTTGAAATTGAAGTGCTTAAAAAGTGATCTTGATAATATTTTAGGCAGCCTCTTTTTACATCTATGTTCAGGATGATGGACCTAAATAGAAAAAGAGTAAAGCAAGCAGTTTCTGGTTAAGGAAGAGATATTTGGTAAGAAGAATTACTGTGTTTGTTTTTTGGAAACTGGCCATAAACGAGTCAATGATTCCTACAGTCCTGAACATTTATTGCTTAGAAGGCAGTGGGGTGTTAACCAGTCTAAATATGTTGATAAAGACTACTACTGAGTTTAGAAAGAAGTTCGTTCTGACATGTTAGATTGTGGATAAGGTTGCTTTACATTCAGGCGAGCGTGAGACATGGAAGGCACAGAGAATTTATGGCCCACTGAGGTTTCTTTTCTTGAATAATAATATGAATTAATGTAGGGAAATGAGGATGTAATGGGTTATGTGTTAAATTATGTAAGACTACGTTCAAAATATTTAGGCATGTTTCTAGAGATACTGGGAAAAGGTCGCAGCTGACCTTCCTGGGAGTTTGAGAGCTGACATCACGATGGCGGGGTCTGCGACTCAGGCTGATGATCAGTCCCCAGCTCCTGACTCATAATTCAGCTCCTGGGCGAATACTATGAATTTTCAATTAGACTTTGGACAGAAAGATGAATCTTAGGTTTCTTCAATTTATAGTTCATAATTCTAGCATTTTATAACTAAATGAAATTTTAAAGCTGGTTTCTGGCCATTCTATAATTAACACTCCTGTGGTTGTTGGATAAATGTCAGAAATTCAAGCATAAACCAACTATCCTCAACATAAGGAATTTCCATTGCTTTTTATCTTTTAATATCCTGTAAAATGTTGTTATTGGTGACTTATGAGCTAAAGCCAAAGCAATAAATCTTATTTGTCACACTTGACTCCGCCATTTATTATCTATTCTTCATCTTACTCTAGCTAGTCTATGTATTTGGAAAATAATGGTACCAGAAGATAAAACTATCGTATTGAAATTTACAAGCTTTGGCATAGAAAATCAAGTTGGATGTGACCATGACTATGTATTTCTACAATCAAGCAACAGAGTGCTTATTAGTAAGCATGTTACATTTATTTTGTTTGTCATTTTGTAGTTCCTGCAAGACTAAAGAGGTGCTAAAGGATCTCTTCATTAGAAATTAGATTTTTGCACACCGCGCAATTCTTTTATCCTAAGTACTGCGCCCTTCTTGAAGTGGGGCTCTGAGCAGTAAAAGTAGAACCAATGACCAGCATACAATTCACTCTCACTCAGGGACATGCTTATTGATTTACAGAGAGGGAAAGAGAGTGAGAGAGAGAGAGGGAGAGAAACATTAATGTAAGAGAGAAGCATTGATCAGTCGCCCCCTACGTGCTCTGGGGATTGAACCTGCAACCTAGGTATGTGCCCTGACCAGGAATCAAACCTACAACATTTCAGTTTATGGGATGATGCTCCAGCCAAGTGAGCCACACCAGCCAGGGCCAGTGGCCAGCACATCAACAGAGCATTCTCTATTCTTTTCTCAAGTTTAATAGCAGTGTTGAATAAAATTGTCATGATTGTCAGGAAACTTCTTTTCAAAGCAATGCTTATTTTTTCATTTTGCCACAAAAGGGGGTGCGTGTTTGTTAAGTCTGGTAAAGATGAGCAAATGGAAGAAAATGTAAATTAATCGCAACCCAACTACCTAGAGAGAAACGCTGTTAACATTTTGATATATATTTATGCATATTAAATATACACACTGAACTTTACTGTGCATTGTATTGTAATGTTATTTTTCTCGTGATAGGAGAGATCATTTCATGTCATTGAATTCCTTTTACTGAATACATCATAAGCTATACAAGCATAATTGACATAGTTGTTGAATTGAAATACTGTGAGTCAGGCATGATAGAGAGTCTCTGGAGCTGGTACACACCTTAGTCTCTAGGTCTCTGTAAGGCCACTGGTTAGGATGAATGTCTCTTCGCAAATGTTTGAAAGAATGCTATAGACAAGGTATTGTGCTTAGGGTTATAACATTTATTACCTAAATGATTTCACGCCTCAGGCCTGCTATTTACCCAGTGTTCATTCCTTCAAACAATCATTTATTGGAAAACAACTATGTGCCAGGTACTACACCAGGTCTGGACATGGAGAGAGTAAAAGCAGTCTCTACAGTAACGAGCTTGCATTTGGGTGAGGAATTAAAGGTGCGCAACAAAGTTGGAAATGACATGAAATAGGGAATGTGCTGTGGTGATTCAGGGAAGGCAGCGGTCACTTCCATTCCGTGTCTGTGAAGGTTTTTGGGAGAACTGGACTTTAAGTTAGACCCTGACGGATGAGTAAGATTTGGACATGGGAGATTGGGTGTGAGAAAGTGAATGGAATATAAAATCACTGAAGCAGAGAGTGTGGAATGATTAAAGGGGCCACTAAACAGTTTAGTGTGCTTACAACAGAGAGTTCATGAAAGACAATATTAGGAAAACAAGCATGTTTACGTGCTGACAGGGGACTGAACCTGCAACCCAGGCACATGGCCTGAGCAGGAATTGAACCGGTGTCCTTTGGCTTTGAGGGACAATGCCCAACCAACTGAGCCACACCAGTCAGATCTGTTTTTGCCATTTTTTTCATACTTGTATTTCAATTGCTTTTTCTTTTAAGGTAAGGTGTGGAGATACATTGCCCTCACCATTGCTGGCAGAGTCTACTGAGGCTATAGTTGCATTTGCTTCTGACGCTAACGACGGTGGCAGTGGCTTTGGGCTTCCCTTTACTGCAGTACAGAAGAGCTCAGAAGCAGGTAAGTATTATAGATATTTAATTCCCTGCTATTTTTCTTTAATGGGGGTGGTGAGGAAGAAAGAATGCCTTCGGCTATCCACTTTGGATTTCCTCCACACTTTCATAGGCTCAGGGTGCGGGAGTGCAGCTCTATTGGTGAAAGAAGGGACGATTCATTCTGCCAATTACCCAGACTTACATCCCAAGAATTTAAGGTGTCATTGGTTCATTCACACTCCAGAGAAACACATTATAAAGGTAAGCAGTGAACAAAGCATTTTACTTTATTGAGAACTTAGTGATGTTAGTTAAGCGAAACTTGCTTCCTCTGGACTGTGAAATTGCCGTCATGACTAGAATCTTCTTTGCCTTTTACTTTTTAAAGCCCTAAAAGAGGATTTATGTATGTGGTTTAAAAGTTTCAACAACTTAAAAAATAACACAATGAAAAGTATGCCTCCTTCTCATTCAACTGCCATCCTACCTCCTGGTGGCAAACACTGATAAGCTTTCAGGTCAGCCCTAGAGAGATATTCTGAGCATTTACAAATATATGTGTATTTATGTTACTTGGTGATGCTTTTTGTACTTAAAAAATCTCTCAAAGATCTTTACAGATCAGTCCACAGAGCTCTTTTCAACAACTGCATAAAATTATATTGGGCAATATCCCATAATTTCTTAAAGCGGTTCCCTATTAACAGACACTTGGTGAGTTTCCAGTCTTTGCCCGTGCCAGCAAGGCTGGTACGCTCCTGTGTCACTGCATTTGGACCATGTAGATGAACTCAATTCCCAGAAGTGGAGCTGCTGGGTCAAAGCACTTGTGCATTTAAACAGTGTAGTCATCGCCGAACTGCCCTCCAAAGAAGCTGCAATTATTTACACCCTATCAGTGGAATGAGAGGGGGTTGCTGCAAGCCATTTAACGTACAGAGGGAAGCTGTTCAAGTTGATCTCCTCTCTCCCTTGACCACTTCTCTGGTTATGTTTATAATTTGTACAGTTGACATTTGAGAACTTTACAACTGAGTTTAACCAAAACCGTACTTGTGATGCTGTTGTGATTTATGGTGATGCTGAAGCAGAGCAGGAGTTAGGTAGGTAACATTCTGTTGTCTAAATTTACACGTATTTTTTGGACCATAAGATGCACCTGGGTTTTAGAAGAGGGGAAAAAACTTGAAGCAAAAAATGTGGTAAAATATTTAATAACATAATAGTTACCAATGTAAATGTAAACAGAACCCAGCAGCAGCATTAATAACCATTATTCCTCCCAGATTTGGGCAATGCATCTTATAGTCCAAAAATATGGTAATCTGAAAAGCATGAGTCTAACCAGGGTAGCTGTGCACTGGCCGGCTTCCCTGGGCACCCAGAAGTCAGCTGGGAATATGAGTTTCTTACACTGGGCACTCATGATGCCAGAAAACACAGCTTTAAATCTGGGGGCCTGCAGTGGGTTCACCAGTAAAGTTTTGAATAGAAGCATGCAACATTTGAAGAATGTTTTAGAATATTCCCTCCTTTTCTGTATTCATCCCTTCTATTGCTGATATTTTTATTTTTATGTCTACAAAAACAAATGAAAAAAGGTAACCAAAAACTGTCATTTCTACTTGAGTCTTAAAAGTTAATTTTTTGAACTAAAACATCAAGTATTCTTTTAGTTTTGACCTACCAATTTACCAAGTATAAAAAGTTATCCCTTCCAGCCCTGTAGCCACTTCCTTAACACCTTAGCTGGGTCCTAGTGCTGGTCCAACACCAGGAATGTTGGAAGGTTCAGATGGTTTATTTGATGTTTAGACAGGTGAGTGGAAGCACAGTTCCCTGATCCAGCAGAACAGGGTCTGTACAGAGGAGGGTTTGAGCGAAGCCGATTGCAGGCGTTACCCATGCACACACAGCGTAGCCATGTTCTGTTTGGAAGGAGGAATACCAAGTCTGGGATTTTTTTTTTTTTTTTTACTTGCCTCTTCTCCTTGTCTACAAATGAACAATCAGTTGAGGTTTTTATGCATACTAAAAATCAGATATGTCTTTAGCCTGTCTATGGAGATTTTTTCTTGTGCGATAAAATTATAATACATTGTTATCTGGAAGCTAGTGTTTAATTCCCACAGAAAATAAAAAGGACGTGCCTACAAACCAAAGCTGAAGAAAACCATAGTAGCTTAAAAATAATTAACCAGATAATAGTTTACCTCTTTTTTTTTTTTTTTTAATTTCTAACTATAAATCAAACTGCCCTAAAACTTTTGCAGCTAAACTTTGTGGAACCTTCAGCCCTACTCCCATATTCAGTCCTGGTAGCCTGATGGTGATTCACTTTAAAAGTGACAGTCAAAATAACTTCTGAGGCTTCAAGGCCAGATTCACCTTTTTGCCCTCAGGTCAGTATAAACACTTGTGCAGTGTTCTGCTTATGAAAATGGTTATAGGGAAGATAATTTGCCCATGTTTACCTAAATTTAGGGTGCTGAAATGACCTCAGTGGCAAAATAAAAATGCAAACAGCTGGGCCCGCCCCTCTGTAGATCCAGGATTGTGCCCTGGAGTCTGTACTTTACCAACCCGAGGAACTGCACCTACCACCAGTTGACCAAAAAGGATTCTGAGCACCTTACATTAAAAGTAGATCATTCAGATTAGAGAATGTAATTCAGAAATGAGGTGGGCTAGCTCTGTTTCTGGATGTTTGAAGGTTTTAAAAGATAAATAGGTGTCTAGGCATTCTAGGGATAAAGGAGCCTTTGCCCAGAAAAAAGAAGATCATCTGCAAAGACCCTAATATAAAAGAGAATGGATTGTATACAGAAAAATAATTCAACAGTTTGACTTTTGGAAAGGATAGTAGCATAGGCAAGAGTTAGACTATGATGGACATAGAACATTAAATTTTAAATACCAGAGTGATAGGATAGCTAGTTAACATTTCTTGATTACCTGTTCTGTACCAGGTATAGACTAAGCATTTCACATGCATTATCCCATTTATTCCTCCTTAAAAACCTGAGAGATTTTTGCACTGCTCCCCTTCTCACAGATGAGGGCCACAGAAGCTTAGAGAGGTAAATTTCCCAAAGATGCATAGCTACTGGAAAATTCTAGGGCCAGAATTCAAACCTTGGTAGTAATGTGGAAGATGGATATAGAAATTAGGGGTGAACTTACATGCCTAAGCAAGTCCTTGTAAGAATTTATTCCAGATATATTGTTTGATTAGATATGTTGTGGGGAAGGAGGTGTATGAAGGAGAAAAATTCTAGCATGATTTTGAGGATTCAAGTTTGAATGGCTAGATGCATGGTGAAGCCACTAAATGATACAGAAAAACATCAGCCCATCTTGACTGTAAAATCAATTGGTTCCATTTGAGACATGTTGATATTTTATGAGCTTGTAGGAGATCCAGATGGTGGTATCTAGCAGTCCTCGCTTCTACAATTCAGGAATGAGATTTAGATTGAGGAGACAAATTTGGAAGTCATATATATGTAAACCTTTAAAAATAAGGTTGTGAACCATGCCTTGTGGAATATCAGGCTGAAGAATGGAGTCCTAAGAAAAAGACCGATATTGAGAAAAGGCCTTAACTGCATTAAGAAAATTAAGAGAGTAATTTTATGGACCCGAGGAAGGAGGAAATGCTTTAAGGAGTCAGATACAATGGGGATATTAAAAGATATAGATTAGATCATGTCTATGGGATCTGGCATTTAACATTTGAAGGGTAATGTCAGTGAGCTCAACATTAGAGTGGGTTTATGTTTGACCAGGCTGAGCAAGTAGAGTCAGCAAGTATAGGCTACTCTATTTTTTATTAGATTGTTCTTCTACAGATTCTTTAAACAAAATTAGATCAATATCACCTCCCAAAACCAATCCTGTATCTTCTGCAAAAGCTATTCTGTGTAGTGAGTTTATGGCCATATGGTTACTCTTCGTTGAATCTCTTTTCTTTAACAAGGTGTCTGTTTTAGTGAGTCTCCTCTTACATTGAAGTAACTCCACAGTGAAGGAGAATGAGTTTTATACGAAATTATTTAGGACCATGAAATTTCCAGAAACCTGTTTGGGTTTGCATAAAAACTCATAAATGGAAAGAAGAAATCAACTTTACAGTGAAAGAAAGTGGTCCAAAAGGCAATCCTTTGTCCTCCTCTATGTCTGTGCAAACTCAATATTTAAATTATCTTCCTGGACTCTGTACTTAATATGATTATTCATTTTGAGGCAAAGGGGGAAAACAAAGTTTTTTGTTCTTTAACACTCACTGACAACTTTTAACTTCTTCATAACCTAAAGTATCTGGTCAAATATGAGGATCTGTCAGTCCTCTGTAGGCACATACTGAACCTGTCCTAGTTGGTGGGCTAGAATAGAAAGCTGTGCAGGTTGCTGTGAGAGGCAAAAATAGCTGCCCCTTTAGTGGGGAGGCAGAGAAGGCTTCGTGGAGAAGATGGCACTTAAGCTGAATGCTAGCAGTATTCTAGATAAGAGAACAACATTTGCATGTCTGAGTGGATTTGGCACATTTGAGGTTGTAAACAGTTTTATACAATGAGAAGGCGATAAGACCAGGACATATAATGAAGAACCATGTGTGCTCTGCTAAAAACAAAACTTTCTTGCTAGAATATCAGTTCAATATACTATAAATTCCAATGTGAGTATATATAATTTCTTCATAGAGCTACCTGGACAAGCTTTTAACATCAGACTTTCCAGAGGTAGGTTTGGGGAATCTGTACCTTTACAAAGCTCATCTGGTGTTTGGGAATTACGGTTGTTGCTTACTGCAAGCCATCGGAGAAGGGCGCTCTTAATTATTTCACTTGTGCGGGTCATTAGTTTTATCCTCTTTGCTGTAGGTGTCTGTGGCATCCCTCCGTTCAGTGCCCAGTGGCTTTCCAGAAGAACTGCGGAAGGGGAAGAGGCCTGACCCCACTGCTGGCTGTGGCAGGTGGGGTCGAGGTTTCTGGGCAATCCCCAGTATGGCGGGGCCGTCATCAGCCCGAATGGGATTTGGACTGCAGCCCGCTGTGTGTGATTGTGAGTGAAACAGACGCTGCTTCACCAATGTGCTGTTTATGTAGTCCATGCCTGGGACATAAACGTAATGGTCTAACTTCTCAAATCACCCAGATTAATTCCTGTCAGTGTTTCTTCTGCATTGCCGTCTAGCCTCCATTTAAACAGGGTCAACGAGGAAAAAGTTAATCGAGCTCAATCTATTTCTTCTTTTACATAAACATCTTTTCTATAGTTGAAGAACCCTCTCACACTGTCTCATAATTTGATCTTTCAGCTAAATGCTCATTGTCCCACTGTGATTCCAGATGCCTCGCCGTGGGTCGATTTAGTGTTGTTCCTCGTAAAATACGGCTCCAGCGGTGGCGCGCACAGGAGGTAATCCACTGCCTCCATCACTGCACGACCAGTGGATTAAGATTTTGGTTGACTTTTCAAATGTTTTAAAATTGTGAATTATGCCATGATATGAAAGAATATACATAAAATATGTGTAATTTAAAGAATAATTATTACTATACATGTGTGTTCTACCATCCAGTGTAGGGAGGATCTTTATACTTACTTTTCAAGGCCCTTAGTGCCCTTCCTGAGTGAAGTAAACACTACACTAAATTTTGTAATCATAATTCTTTTCGCATTTCAAAAAAAATCGGTTTTAACATCTATAAATCTTTAAAATTAGTATATTGTTTGTTTTTTCTTGGTTTTGATGTGAATTTAAATAAACATAGTTTGTATGCTTCTGACTTTCTTTTATCCTCATAACATGTTGTATAGATTAAGTGGTGTGGATGTGCAAATGTAATTAATTCATTTTCAGTCCACACTTTTTCAGACAATCACTCGTGAGTAGGTTCTGCACCCCGTATACTTAAATACTCCCCAGGTGCTTCCAAAGTACAGTCCAGGTCGAGAACCACCCCCAGTCTCTCTGACTTGTCTTGACCACTCCCCCGCTTGCTCACAGTGGGCCACCCCACTGCTCAAACACTGAGCTTGCTCCTGCCTCCAGGTCTTTGTGGTCGCTGTCCCCACCGCCTTTCCGGACACCGCATTACGTTTAGTTGTCTTGCCTCCTCAGGCTCCCCTGGGCTGTGAGTCTCACAGACTTTCTTTGTTTTTGATGACTTGGACAGTTTTGAGGAGCACTCATCCGGTATTTTATAGAACGTCCCTTGATTTAATTTTGTCTGACATTTTCCTCATGGTTTTACTGGGATTATGAATTATGGAAAGGAGGATCACAAAGGAACATGCCATTGTTGTCACATGCTATCAAGGGCAAATGCTATCAACATAACTTATCACTGATGACATTAATCTGGATCACTGACCAAGGCACCGTTTGCCAAGTGTCTCCACTGAAAAGTTACATTTTTCCCTTTTCCATACTCACTCTTTAGAAGCAAGTTACTAAGGGTAGGCCACACTCAAGGGATTGGGTGTTAAGCTCTACCTTTTTGAGTAGGGAGTATCTGTATAAATTATTTAAAAATTTATATGGGAGATTTGTCTCTTCACCATTTATTTATTTATTAAATATTTTTTTTCTATTAGTATGCACTCAGGAATATTTATTTTATGATACTACATATATTTATTTTGTTGCTCAAATTGTTTTAGCTTTGACAACTGTGTGCTTTTTTTTTTTTTTAGGATGGCTTCTTGGCTTTTGAAATGCCTGCATCATTTTGTGACTCTGCAAGATGCTCCAGGCTCATCTTTCTTTAAAAGATTTTTATTTATTTATATAGAGAGGAGAAGGGAAGGAGAGAGAGAGGGAGAGAAATATCAATGTGTGGTTGCCCCTTGTATGCCCCCATCTGCAACCCAGGCATGTGCCCTAGACCTGGAATTGAACAAAGTACCCTCTGGTTCACAGACCAGCATTCAATCTACTGAGCTACACCAGCCAGGGCCAGGCTCATCTTATACATTCCCTTCTCAGTCTTAGAATCAGCCAGTTTCCCAATGAGCCCTGATTCATTGCATTAAAGAATGGTATGAAAAACCAAGAGCTGGGTGCTGGCCATACTAGTGACTACTGGGGTTTGATTCTAGTAAACTTCTAGGCCCTCTCAGCTGACAAAGCTAGATATAGGGATCATACTAACATAAATATAAATACAAGTTCATACAGATGTTTCCAACTCATTGCAGTGCACATGGTTCATTCTAGGCCTCCCCTATCCTTTTGAAAAAGTCTGTTGTGTAAGAATTCTATCAAAGTGCATTTCTTTGTACTATGAAAAAGAAGCCTCAATGGTAGGTGATTAATTGGTGAAAAATTCATGTATTGGAAAAAACAAATGTTAGTACTAATGCCCAAGGGACAGAAGAAGCTATGGCAGACTCCCCTGTCAAGTAATATAGTCTGTTCTTGAACTCATGTGATGGATGATGATGCTTGTGGCAAGATGTAGGGATCACAGCAAAACCACCCTTCACAAGGCAGAGATTCAGCTTGGTGAGTCAACTGGGATTAATAAACAATCAGCTGTAAATGTTTGTGACCTACTTAAGTTAATTGCAAAAAATTTTGTCTGCTATTTCATCAGTGGCTCTTCTTGATTTATTTTTTAAAAATTTATTATAATAGTGATGCTTGTGGGAAAAGACAGTTAAAGAAAGCTACCAAATAAATCTAAAACACCCTTTCCATTTTACTAATCTATCCCTCCTCTATATTAAGTAATAGTATTAAGAATGCTTTAATATTTATGCACATAATATATATATTTAATAGTATTTGTATATATCACATATGTTATATTATAATTGTTTGCACACAACATTATTCTTTATATTGATACTGATATGAAAAATGCCTGTGCGAGTCATTTTTTAAAACTTTTTAATAGTTGCCTAACTTATTGGACTGGAAGAATATCTTTCTGAAGCTATTCCTTGAAATGCATGGACCTTTATACCAGAGGTTGTTGGTATGCTGGTATAACAAAGCAGTATGCCCCACTCCTCCTGAAGAGTTCTGTGGGAACTCTTCAGGTGATTCCGTTTCTTCTTGTCTCATCTTCCTCAACTACATAGACATCCAGGCTCCACCCTCCACTGAAGGGGGCTTTTGAAGGGGCCTTCCGAGTGCCCAAATACTTTCAAAAGGGAAGTTTGCCATGTGGGTTGAGCCAGTCAGAGAGCTATGCAAAATCTGTGAGCTGTGATAGATACCATTTTTGCTGGAGGTCAGCAGGGACCAGGCCGGCTGACATAGTTGGGTAACACTCTGCAGATACAGTAAGGACAGCTGACAGCAACACTGGGCCACCTCCCGTATGCTACAGCTCCCCTGGCGCTGGTTGCCTTTTGGACTAGGTCTCAATCTTTAGCATACCCCAGGATCACCTGGAGGGTTTCGGATTCTCTAAGAATTTACATTCTTAAAGAGAAATTGTATTTCTAATACATTCCCTGGTAATATTATTCCACAATTAGGGAAAGCCCAGTGCTTTTTTGCTAACTCCCTATTGGTCTTTGTGCTTATGTGGAATTTCTAACTTACTTCAGGGAACTAAACTCACTTTGCAATTATATGTCAGAATCTTTCTGTCTCAAACTAAATCAGCAGTTTCAATTTCAGCCACTTTCTTTCTATAATTCAACAGTGAACATTTCTTTTCCTGTAGCAGTCAGGGATGCAAATGCCATCATTGCATTAAAGATAAGACCCTAAAAATATAACAAACAGGATTTGATTATGGGTAAATGGGAATGAAGGATGGAGAAATTTATCAATTGATACCTTGAGCTGTTATCCCACCCAAATCTCAGACTGTTGCTTTGTAAATGCATGTTCCTCTGTCACACACTTTTTAAAAAATTTTTTAATATATTTTATTGATTATGCTATTACAGTTGTCCCATTTCTCCCCCATCATTCCCCTCCACCCTACACACCCTCTCCCACCCACATTCCCCCCCTTTAGTTCATGTCCATGTGTCATAAGTTCTTTAGCTTCTACATTTCCCACACTATTCTTGCCCTCCCCCTGTCTATTTTCTGTCCACTGTCTATGCTATTTATTCTCTGTACCTTCCCCCCTCTCCTCCTCCCACACCCCTGTTGCTAACCCTCCATATGATCTCCATTTCTGTGGTTCTGTTCCTGTTCTAGCTGTTTGCTTAGTTTGCTTTTGTTTTAGGTATGGTTCTTAATAGCTGAGAGTTTGCTGTCTTTTCACTGTCATATTTTTGATCTTCTTTTTCTTAGATAAGTCCCTTTAACATTTCATATAATAAGGGCTTGGTGATGATGAACTCCTTTAACTTAACCTTATCTGAGAAGCGCTTTATCTGTCCATCCATTCTAAATGACAGCTTTGCTGGATAGAGCAATTTTGGATGTAGGTCCCTGCTTTTCAAGATTTCAAATATTTCTTTCCAGCCCCTTCTTGCCTGGAAGGTCTCTTTTGAGAAATCAGCTGACAGTCTGATGGGAACTCCCTTGTAGGTGACTGTCCCCTTATCCCTTGCTGCTTCTAGAATTCTCTCCTTCATTTGAATCTTGGCTAATGTAATTCTGATGTGCCTTGGTGTGTTCCTCCTTGGGTCCCACTTCTTTGGGACTCTCTGAGCTTCCTGGACGTCCTGGTTGTCTATTTCCTTTGCCAGATTGGGGAAGTTCTCCTTTATTATTTGTTCAAATAAGTTTTCCACTTGTTGCTCTTCTTCTTCCCCTTCTGGTACCCCTATAATTCGGATGTTGGGACGTTTAATGATGTCCCGGAGGTTCCTAAGCCTCTCCTCATTTTTTTGAATTCTTGTTTCTTCCTCGTTTTCTGTTTGGTTATTAGTTTCTTCCTTCTGGTCCACTCCATCGATTTGAGTCCCAGTTTTCCTTCCATCTCTATAGGTTCCCCATGCGTCTTCCTTCATTTCACGTATTGTAGCCTGCATTTTTTCATCTAATTTGTGAGCAAAATCAACCAATTCTGTGAGCATTTTGATGACCAGTGCTTTGAACTGTGCATCTGATAGGTTGGCTATCTCTTCACTGCTTAGAGGAATTGACTCTGGGGTTTTCATTTTTTCTCCGGTTTGAGCCATTTTTGGTGGGGTTTTTCTTTTGTTTTGTTTTGGTTTTAGTCTGGTCGTGGCTATTACGTAGTGAGGGGTGGAGTCTTAGGTGTTCCTCAGGGCGGGGCAGCCCAGTCGCTGGGTTGTGATGCTATAGGTAGGGGCGGGGTCCGAGAGGGAAGAATGGCGCCTGCTCTGCTCTCTCCTGGACTCCGGTCCCTTCCGCCGCTTCCCCTGGATTATCTGCACACGCACGCTTGCTGTTACGTAGTGAGGGATGGAGCCTCAGGCGCTCCCCAGTGTGGGGCAGCCCAGTCGCTGGGTTGTGAGGCTGTATGTGGGGGCGGGGTCTGAGGGAACAATGGCGCCTGCTCCGCTCTCTCCTGGATTCAGTCCCCTCCACCACCTCCCCTCTGCCTGGTCGGTCCGTGCGCGAGAATGTGGGACCACCTGGTCAGCCAGCTGCCCTGTGCGGCCTCACTGGTTCTGCACAGTTGCCCCGCTGTGCCCGGGGCCCGCCAGCTGCTGCCTGTGCACCTGGGAACTGCCAGCTGCTGCTGCTTGCGCTCCCAGGTCCGCACCTCCACCTTCTCCCGCCTCGACTCCGCCCCTCCTACCGGTCTGGATGAATGATTGTTGGACTTCCGTACAGTTCAATTTTCTATAAATTCTGGTTGTTTTCTTGTTTCTAAATATTTGTTGTCCTTAATTTTGGTTGTGAGAGGAGGCACAGTGTGTCCGCCTACGCCTCCATCTTGGCCGGAAGTCGATATGTCACACACTTTTGACACAGTGTTCTCCATCAAATTAAAAGATATTTGATGACTATGCACATAAAATCTCACTAGAAATTGTGGTCTACATTATCAACTCTACAATAATTTTTATTCATTGTATTGTGCACACTATCCTCTATATTCCTTTATATAGACTTTAAGAAGTAAGTTTCTTAAAGAAATTTAAAACTTCTTTTTAGAAGTTTTTTTATTACCAAGTAATAATTTAGAGGATGACTTTGAAAATAAAGTTTAATCCTTTCATTAGCGTGCATGGCAGATAACAACAATGATAATGGCTACCATATGGAGTCATTACCATCTGCAAGGTAGTTGCCAAGCACCTTTACCTGAGGTAGCTCCCTTAATAATGTCATATGGAAACACATGAAAACAGACTCATCATGCAAAGAATTGAAATGAGCATAGTTATGGCTTGAAAGAAGATGCCTATGTGTATTAAGAAACTTCTCCTTTGAATAAAGTGTATTGAAAAATAACTTCAGTAACTTTGATAACTTTTGCTGAAGAAACACTTTTGAAAAATGAGTCTCTAAGCTGCAGTGGCAGAATATTTGTGACAATTGAAGGATTCTTTCTTCAGAGTATTTTCTTCAGCTGGAGTTGTTGATGGGGCAAATTAATGGATGTTGATCCAAGTTTTTAAACATCTTTTGGAAGCATATCAAACGTGCAATCTTAAACTTGCAGTTAGAAGGATTTTCACAAAGTGATCACCCGTGTAACCAGCACCCAGATGAAGGAACAAGTATCACAGCCCCCAGCAACCCCCCTCTTGTGTTTCTTCCCAGCATTGACCCCCTAAAATGATTGGTGGTTTCTCACCGTGATTTCCAACATCATAGGTGAAGTGCACCTATTTATGAACTGATCGTCTCATTTTAACCTCAGTTTTATCAGTTTGCATGATTCCTTAAAAGATGGCAATTTCATATGTATTTCTGTAAGATAATGTTTGGATACTTTTAACAGTAGAACACAAATCTGAGGCCACCTCATTTTGAATGATTATTTTTCATGTATTCTTTATATCAACATGAGATTGAAATAAGCTCTAAGTTTTCTTTTTTCCTTCTCAGCTTAAAAATAGCTTTTGGTGTTATTTGGTGAAGGCTTCAAAGACATTTTATGGCCAAAAGAAGGAGGGGAGATACACAGGTAAGAACTTCTCAGGTCTATCAGGAGGCATGGTGCCCTTTCCCGTGGGAGGTCACACAAAGTGCCAGATAGGACTGGCTGGCTGGCACCTGGCTGAACTGAGTGTGCATGTTGGGAAAGCCAGATAGGGTTAGCCGAATGGTGAAAAATGTCATTTCACATCAAACTTCTGTTCTTTCTTGAGAAAAAAATAATCCACTCTTCTGGACCATTGTTGCTGGAGAGCATGACTGAACCCTGAAAGAGTCGACCGAGCAGGTGAGAAATGTTTTTAGAGGTCATTTTGCCTGCACGCGAAGTGTTATCACATGCCAGGGACTTCCTTCAGCAGAACCATGCAATGAGATATTCATTTCCTAGTGCCCCTTTACATTTACAGCTTATACCAACATGTGAAGAAACAATCGGAGGTCACGTATTTAACCAGAGGATTAGGTGAAGGTGGTCAGGAAGCACAAATTCAGGTCCACGTGCCTAGGTCCACATCATTCTGGTCTCTCCAGGACTGCCAGCCCTCAGAAAGTGCTTCAGGGCTGCCTGCAGATTACCAACAGAGATGAGATTGCCTTTTCAATGTAGCACAAAGTCATCTCCATTGCTGATATTTGGAAATATAGAGATTTAAGATTTATTTTGGACCATTCAGCAAGGAAGTAATTTGCTTGACTTAATCTTGTACTTCTCTCGGTTGCCGGTGATACAGAATAGAAAGGCAAAGCATCCGGTGGCCCACGAAAACCCTGACAGACTGCGCGCTGACTCTGACATCGCGCAAATGTGGCTGACCTGGCCTCCGGAGTTCAGCTCTGTGGTGAGGCTGTGCATCTCCCACCCAGCACCAGGCCTCTGCTTCCCTCTGAGATCTGCGCTGTGACTGGGTGAGGAAGTACTAGTGGAGGTAAACATTTTACATTTGCATAAACTTTGCTGCAGGTTGGTAATTTGGAAAACTTGTCATGGAACTGATATAAGGCAGTATCTGCTTTAACCTTTCTTCCTTCCAAAAGTTAGAAACCATGTTTTATTTAGTGTGACAGGTGATCGAGTTAGAGAATGAGCTGTTTTACATTTTCCCTTCAGGTTGACTCATTATAAGCAGGCTAGACCTACAATCTCAAGGGCCAGATAAGGTTTTTAGGCTGTGCAGGCCACATGGCCTCTGTCGCACTACTAAACTCTGCTGCTGCAGCACAACACAGCCACAGGTGCGGTGTGACAAGTGGGCGTGCTCTGCTCCAACAGACCTTCATTCACGAATTTTAAATGTCATATGATATTTATGTGTCATGAAATATTATTCTTATTTGAGTTTTTTCCAACCATTTAAAATGCACATACTATTATTAGTTCCTGGATTGTACTACACAGGGGCTGGGATGGGGTGGAAGGTGCTGGAACGGCATGGGCCCGCTGTCTGTGGTTTGCGGACTGCTGGGCTAATTACAGAGTGCTTAAAGCTGCAATAAAATACTGAATGATCTGAATGGGTCAGTGTTTGCATTTTACCTCTTTTCACTGTAAAAGATTATTTTCTATTACATTTTCTTTCTGCTTCTGTGTCATTTACTTGGAATCTTGAAGGAGAGGACTTATCTTTGTGCACAGTATTCATGTTCAAAGGTCCTATACTACCTGCAGCCAAATTGCATTTCCCCAAAGTCTTTGCAGCCACCACATAGGAGACTTTTATCTTCTCTGTTTTGCAAATGAGGAGGTTATGGCCCAGAGTTATGCAATTTACTAATATCCCAAGACTACTAAGTAACAAAGGTAGGATTTAAAATCAGCCATGGCCCAGCCGATAACTCTTGAATTCCCAGCCTGACTTGGGCTCTGTGTAATTTGGCCTCCACTTAACTGTCCAACTTCATTTCCTCCTTTTGTCCCTTCAGACACCGTGGTCTTCCTTTCTCCTAAACACCAAACTTATTCTGCTTTCTGAAGCTCTGCACTTCATTTTCTTCCACTTAGAATATGGTTATGCGGCTCGCCCACCTGCCTCCTCATCATTTCACTCTCCGTCTCCGATGTCACTCCCCTTCCCAGCCCTCTGTGCTGCAGCAGGCCTGTTCTGGCACCTACTTTCTCCACTACCCACTGTGTC
This sequence comes from Glossophaga mutica, assembly GCA_039655065.1. Taxonomy (NCBI): domain Eukaryota; kingdom Metazoa; phylum Chordata; class Mammalia; order Chiroptera; family Phyllostomidae; genus Glossophaga; species Glossophaga mutica. The sequence goes on along the minus strand of CM077304.1, from coordinate 38,123,101 downwards.
ATCTCACTGCACATGCACATTCTTGACATGTTTTTATGTGATCATTTTCTGCAGCTCATCCCTTAGAGCGGGAACCTCTAGGAGGCAGATTTCGGTCTAATTCAACACCCTCTCCCCAGGGCTAGAAGTTTACTTAGATTAGAGTGAAGAGGAAATATTTACTGACAGACTGGTTTCAAAGCCTCTGAATAAGTATACCCATTCTCTAAAACCTTCAACCTTTGCCAACTTCATGACCACCAGGTAACTGAGAGGTGGTTACAATCTTATGGAAGAGGAATCCGTTCTTTCAGACTCAGAGATAATGAGTTCTTGATTTTGAGACATGGTAAGCAACACTGATGGGATGCACGGTCCCTGAAAAGAGGAGTTTAAATACATTAAAATATTTATGTGTTAGATTAGTGTATCAAAAACAGTGCAAGATTTAGAGTCAGACCTAGGCTGTAGCACTGGTTCTGTCCCAGAGGTGCTGTGAGATAGAATGTCCAGAGCTGTGCCATTTTCATGTGTGAGACCAGTGCGAGCCCACCCCACAATGCTGTGGTACTGCTAGGTTGGAGGAAAGGACCCTATAAATACTAAGGTGCTTGCTATATAAATGTAAGGTAATTTTTATTTTGTCCTAAAAGGTTTAAGACTATAAAATAGTAAACCTAATTTTTGTAATGTCATGAATCTAATGTGATAGAATGCCATGCAAAATACATGTTAAGAAAGGCATGCTGAGGGTCAATTATGAGAAGAAATTCTTTAGTGTCATTTTAAATTGGAGTTGAGTTTAGGCGACAGTGTCAATTGAGGGAAAAAGGAATATGATTTTAGTTTATATTAGGAAATCATAAGAACATATTGCTATCACATATTTATAATATATACTTACATAATATATGTATACATATGTAATCATATCAATCACACATAACACCAGTTCATATCTTGATTTTCTTTTTCTGAGAATTTATGTAGCAATATTTGAAACACTAATATTTAAATTGGAAATAAGCTAGAAAAAATGTTTTTGGCCTTGTTCTCCTGCCAATGTCCTTCTTTTACGAAGATGTCACATCTGGAAAAGAAAATACTCTGCATAGTATATATTTTTTGATTTAGTATTCTACATCAGCTCAGACACAATGGAATGATTGTAATTATGTTAGTGCAGAGCAAGTCTGAGCTTCAATATTTTTTAATGTAACTTCTTGCTTACATCATTGTGAAGCTCTCTTTCTGAATCTGTTTCTTAATTAGATGGTAGCCTGGCAAGTATCCTACAGCAGATTCAAGTGCCTGTGTTAGAGAGAGAGAGAGATCCACAAACACACTTACTATTCTCCTCATCTGGGAAGGATCAGAGAGAGGTTGATCTGTGCTGGCCTTGCAGCTGGAGAGGGAGAGGGCTGTCAGGTGAGATTTTGCAGAAGAAGACAGGAAGTCATCATCTGCTAGAGATTTTCCTTGCACAGGAGGAGACAACTCTCAAAGCCACAGACAGCTCTCTTAGTCTGTGCTCCATTGCATCATTCCATCTCCCCTCCCCCGAAGGCCAGATGGAAGACAGGCAGAGTGAGTTACTGTATCCGAGCTTGCTGAGCTGGTAGAGGTGGGTGGAAAGAACCTACAGCCAGAAGAGCAGGGGGATACAGCGAGGGGCCATGAGAAAGTAGGAGATGGCAGCACCAACAAACTGGCCTGCAGGTGGGAAGATGTTTTCAATATACTTCAGGCTTTGGGAAGAGAGGAACAAGCAAATAAGGATTCTAAATTAGTGTATCCTAACTATCACTGAAGAGTTTCATTGTTTTAAATTGTTATTAATCTCCCATGCACTCACACTTGTTTTTCCACCCCCATGGAGTAAAATAAAATAAGCATGAAGAAAATAAGAACCTTTGAAAAAATTATTTTCATACACAGTGAAAACCAAATCACAAAGCACCAGTTTAATTTCAGTAATATTGTAGATGTACTCACAGGGGCAATGACACTGTTGGCAAGTTCAGAATCAGCTAAGGAAAAGACAGAACATGGGCAAATAAATTACAAACACCAGCTTTACTATTCACGAAGCCAACTAAGGAATGAGATTTTAGATGTACAACCAAAAAGGGTTTCTAACACTCTGCAGCCCACCGTCAATATCTAGTATGGATTTGAGCAGCCCACCTAAAAGAAAGTTGTGGTCTTCACAAGTTTCATACTGGTCTAGAGTAGAGAGGAAAGAAAGAATGAATCTCTAGTCTTTACTGCTTTTTGGTAGCACCTCCCCCAATCAAGAAACTTGAACCAATGAATGTTACCTCTATGGGGAAAAAAACTGGTTATTAATCTGAATAGAAGTCCTTCTACCTGAAAACATGAAGAGAGAAGGGAAGTGGTCCCTTCTTCCCTAAATTGATGAGATTTACAAAAATCCAACAGGGCAGCTGATGGCAACTGGGAGAACTGTGTGAGGTCCCCAGGTACCTACTTTGAAAAGGACTGAGGTATCATTGTCCTATGTACAATATTTCTTGTATCTTGTATCTTATTCAATAAATGTCTTTATTTTTCATATTAAATGGCTGAATACCTTCTGGATAGACATATATTAAAATCACATATATAACAATCAAAAAGTCTGATGTCTTTAACTTTGTTCTTTCTCAGGATTATTTTGGCTATTCGGTCTTTTGTGGTTTCATATGAATTTTAGAATATTTTTATTTCTGTGAAAAGTGCCACTAAAATTTTGACATAAACTGCATTGAATTTGTAGATAGCTTTCATTAGTATGGACATTTTAATAATATTAATTCTTCCAATCCATGAACATAGGATAGCTTTTCAATTATTCGTGTCTTCCTCAATTTCTTTTGTCAGAATCTTATAATTTTCAGAAGAGGGATTTCATGTTCTTAACTAAATTTATTACTAAGTATTTTATTCTTTTTGGTGATATTGTACATAAGATTTTTTTGAATTTCTTTTTTATATATTTTGTTAGTGTATAGAGACAAACTGATTTCTATATGTTCATTTAGTATCCTAAAACTTTACTGTATTTGTTGATTAGTTCCAACAGTTTTTTGGTTAGAGTCTTTAGGATTTTCTATATATAAGATTATATCATCTGCAAACACAGTTTTACTTCTTCCTTTTTGATTTGTATGCTCGTCTAAAATTTTGTCTAATTGCTTTGGCAAGGGCTCCAGTATCATATTGAATAGCAATAGTGAGAGTGGATACCCTAGTCTTGTTCCTGATCTTAGATGAAAATGTTTCAGCCTTTCACTGCTGAATATGATGTTAGCTGTGTGTAGTTATGTGTAGCTTTTATTATGTTGAGGTATGTTCTGTCTATCTCCAAGTTGTTGAGAGATTTTTTTAATATCATGAATAAATATTAGATGCCCTTTCTGTACTAACAACATGATAATATAATTTTACCTTCCATTCTATTAATGTGGTAAATCACACTTACTGATCTGTGTATGTTGAACCATCCCAGGATCACTGGGATAAATCCCACTTGATCATGGTGTATTTTCCTTTTGAATTCAGGTTTGCATTTAGTTTGCTAGTACACATGTGCCTTGACTTATGATGAAGTTACATCCTAAGAAACCCATTGTAAGTTGAAAATATAATTAAGTGGAAATGCATTTAATACACTTAGTCAACCAAACGTCATAGCTTAGCTTCAGTTACCTTAAATGTGCTCAGAACATTTACATTAGCCTATAGTTGGGCAAAATTATCTCACTGCCATAGACCAGCAACACTAGAGAGCAATATGATAATACCGTATATTGCTAGCCCAGGGAAAGATTAAAATTCAAAGTATAGTTTTTACTAACTGCATATTGCTTTTTCACCATCATAAAGTCAAAAACTGTAAGTCAAACCATCGTAAGTCAGGGTCCGTCTGTATTTTGTTGAGAACTTTTATATTTATATTTATCATGGATAGTGGGCTGTGATTTTCTTTTCTTATAGTAACCATATCTGTCCTGGGTCTCAGGCTAATGCTGACCTTAGAAAATGAGCTGGGAGTGTTCCCACCTCTTCAATTTTTTTGAAGAGTTTACGAAAAATTGTAGTTAATTCTTTCAATGTTTAGTAGATTCATCAGTGAAGCCATCTGGTCCTGGGCTTTTCTCTGTTGGAATGTTTTTGATTACTGAATCAATCTCCTTATGTACATTGGTCTGTCTGATTTTTTATTGCCTTATGATTAGGTCTTGGTGGGTTGTATAATTCTAGGTCACACGCCCTGCTTAATGACCAGTATACATTCTGAGAAATACGTCGTTAGGAGATTTCCTCTTTGTGCAAACATCATAGATCATGCTTACGAAAACCCAGATGGCATAGCCTACTACTTTGTAATTGTATGTGCTCTACTTTTACATGATGGGCAGCATAGTGGGATTATTTACACCCGCATCACCACAAATGTATGCATAATGCATTGCACTACCGTGTTAGGGTAGCTACAATGTCACTCGGTAATAGGAATTTTTCAGTTTCAGGAAAATGTTATGGGACCACCATCGTATATGTGGTTTATCACTGACCAAAATATCATTATGTGTGGCCTGGCTGCATGTCTTCTAGGTGGTCTGATTTGGGGTATATAATTTGTTTATTACAGTCTCTTTGTATTTCTGTAGTATCAGTCATAATGTCTCCTCTTTCATTTGTAATTTTACTTATTTGAGTCTAAGTATTCTAAGGTATACAAATTGACATAGAATGATTCTTTTAAGAAATTAAAGAAATGCATTATGAAGAAATTATTGGTTATTCCTATTCCAAAATTGAAAACAGGAGCTTTGGTTAAAGCAAATTTCTAGAACATGTTTCCTTGGTGTTTCAGGGAGACTCTGGTGGGTCATTAGTGTGTAGACGCAAAAACGATCCCTTCAGCCTCTGTGGCATCGTCAGCTGGGCGGCTGGCTGTGCTGGGCCAAGGAAACCAGGTGTGTCTGCCAGGGCAAGTGTCTTCTCGGACTGGATTCAATCCAAAAAAAAGGTAAATATCTTTCCAATAATTATGAAAACCATGTCTCTTTCTTTAGATTTCTATCAGCATTAAGAGAAGACTATAAAGTAATATTTTATCTATTTTAGTTTTAAAACCCATTAAAATGCACATTAAAGTTCTGTAAGAATATGTTCTCCCTAGACAGAGTTGGGGTGAAACTGACTTTTCCTCAGGCTGTTTGAATCCTAGACACGCATTCCCCTTTAACAAAAGCTGCTTTGGTACAGACTATCTGTTGTCTCCAGGCACTCATTTTTAATTATTTTTTACCCTGGTCTCTCCAGATACAAAGTTTGCTTCACTTCAGATAAATAATAAAATAAAAATCTTGACAAGGAAACAATGGCCACCACTCATAACTTTAACAGACAGTGCATCTGGGCCAGGTAACGAATATTCATGGTATCCCGTTAAAACAGCTAGTAAGAATTTAGCAAAAACTATTCCATGTCTGGGTTCCCTTATTTCCTTGGAACATTCTAAGCTCTGTGTTTTCATTCTGTTAGGGGGTTTAAGAAAGAGAGAATTGTAATTGTGATGGTCTGAGGACCTTTTCTATTTCATAGAAACAGTGGTCACAAGTAAAAAAAAAAAATCTTTTGATTGTAAACAACTGCCTGAATTTGAAGCGCACAGAATTATTTTGGCCTCTGAGCTGTTTATTCCTACATAAACAAAGGTCCTATACTTTCAGGTATCTTGCCTCATGTAAGACTCTGGCTATGGGAACCCCAAGACTAGCATGAGGGTTACTATGTCTCTTAATTCTCCCACAATTGTTACTGTCTGTTTTCTAATAGGATTTTTATTTTTAGTGAAGAGCAAACAGCAGCCTGAGGTTTCGAAGTCTGTAGTGGACTTGTGGGGAGATGCAAATTCTATGATATCATCATTCTTGGTTTTCTAATGGTCAGGGCCTTTCCCCTTTCACCTAGCTCTTCCCCACTCACTCCCACATACACTCAACCCAGCAGACAATAAGAGGAGTTGGAGAAAAATTGAAGAAGATAGAAGCAACAAGGGTTGAGGAATTGTTAGGTCAATGACTTCGGCAGAAGAAAGGGATGAGATCTAGTGCTTGGCCGGAGGGCTTGGTCTTAGGTAGGAGCAAAGCGCAGTTCCTCTATAATTGCCAGATGGAAGGCAGAATATTCAGTCACTGACACAGGTGTATGGGTACATATAGAGATGGGAGCTTCTAGCATTTTTTTCTAAGTGCTTCCGTTTTCTCAGCAAATGAAGCAGGGTGTTATGAAGGTAGGTTCAAGGGTTTTAAAAGGAAAAAAGAGAAGGTATGAAAAAATTCTCTAAAAAAAGTGGCAAAGTGCATAGACTAAGAAAATGTAGCAGGACTACTGGATGGCATAAAGCCTCTGAGATTAATGGTTATAAATTCAGAAGGAGACCAACCAGTTGGCTTAATTGTATGTTTTCCTCTGTAGACACTGAGCACCACCATATAGATGCAGAGCAGGCAGAGAATGCATTCGGACAGAATGGGTTTTCTCAGGTACTCAAGAGTATAAGGGAAGTGAGAATATGTGTGAAGTGAGAATATGTGTGAAGTGCGAATATGGGTGAACAAAGGATTAAAACAATGGGTCATTAGAATTGAACTAGGAAAGGAGTAAACAAGGATGTGAGATGAGTCAGGGACCAAGGAAGAGGGGATAGGGTAGATTAGCAATTTTCAAGCTTTTTCATATTGTGGCACACAAACATGGTATACTAAAATTCTTCAGCACACCAAAAAATATATATTTTGCTGATCTGAACAAAAAAAATAGGTATAATTTTGATTCATTCGCACTGGAAAGTTATTGATGCGTTGGTTGTTGACATTTTCTAATTCAACAATCTAAGGGAAAAGAGGTCAGTGCCCCTGACTAAATAGTCAAGTATTACAGGTTTTAAAAATCGTTCTGGCACACTGTTGTGCCATGGCATACCGGTTGAAAAATCTCTGGGATAGTTGAATTGCAAGTCTCAAAAGTGGTAAGGAGTGTTAGAGGAACTTAAAAGATAGAAGTTTGTGGCTGGAGGCAGTGGTGCTTAAAACTGAGATTATGAAAGCTTGGGGTTTCTTCTAATGTACAGGCCTCTAGGGGCTGACCTTTGGGATAAGGCTGAGGTTGGGCGGGGGAAAGTTGAGAAACTGACAAGCTTCAGTTCTGGAATCATCATCTACATTATAGGGATACTGAAATCAGCAAGTGTTGGAGGAATCCTGTTGGAGGGAATGTCTGCTAAAATCTAGGAATGAAAAGGATTAACTCAGAGACCAGTTGTGGGTGATATGGTCTGACAACATAAGAGTCGGAGAGTCAAAACAAGAGTCAGAGTCATATTTAGATTAAAATGAAATCTGGAGCCCTGGCTGGTGTGGCTCAGTGAATTGAGTTTCGGCCTGCGAACCAAAGGTCACTGGTTGAATTCCCAGTGAGTCAGTTGCCTCAGTTGTGGGCCAGGTCCCCAGTTGGGTACATGCAAGGGGCAAACAAATCTCTCAAACATCGATGTTTCTCTCCTTCTGTTTCTCTGTCCTGTCCTCCCTCTCTAACAATAAATAAATATAATCTGTAAAGAAATGAAATCTGGAATTGGGGTTGAGGTAGAGAGCAAACTTAGGTCCAGAATTCTAAAACCTAATGATTTCAATGGGTAGAGTTAAATGACTAATTTCAATCTGTGCCTAAGTAATTTAATGCAGGGAAAGCACTGAGAATCCAGGTGGCATGAGCCGGGAGAAAGGTTAGTAAGTGGTAGTGATGGTGACAATCAAATGTGTTCCTTGACCTTTCCCGTTCAGGCTATTAGAAAATAAATATTGTTACTATGTAGAGAAGATATTTCTCACTTGTATATGTTCAGAAATTCTTACGCATGCCAAAGAACTTGGAAAGTTTTACATATGAAACTGCATTGTTTTATTTTAGTTCTAGGGGTATTATATGAGAGAAGACGTTAAGACTATGCCACATTTAACACCCACCCGCTCCTACCACTTGTTTTTTACGTAAGGGAATTAATGAATCTTAGCTATTTTTTTAATTGTTCCCCATTTATAAAAAGCAGTGACTGGTTGGGAATTCATGAATTTATATGATTTGGCTCTTTTTCCAGGCATATTTGTCACAAAGGATTCATGTGGAGAGGAAAAAAAGATTGAAAAGATTGGAAAGGCGTATTAGGGGTAGACTGTGAAAGACATTGTAAGGTGTACTACTTCAGTTGCTCTAAACAAAGAAAGAACTCAGTTCCTCTGTTTCATACACTGTTCCCAGATTGGAGGGCATGGTAGGGGAATATTAGAGACTGGTAAATCAGGTAGGTTACTGTTAAGTCAAAGTGGATTTAATAAACCTATAAATTATATTACCATAGCCATATAAATGAAAAGGAGAATTTTCAGAGAAGCAACAGAAGACCAGGCGGTGGAGTAGCATCCTGAATTCTTGGAGCATTTTATTTCCCTTCTACCACCCTTCATCTCTACTTGGTTAGAGTATTAATTTTTCTACATGGAACATAAATAACCATGTATATATTAATTAACAAATACACATTAAAACATGTTAATTTAAACCCAAGTATTTCAATATATAATTGTTCTGAAGATTTTTATCAGGGAGCTAAATGAGCATAAGGGAAGAAGGAACAGTCAAGGATGTAACCTGAAGGAGGAGAAGCTGGTTACGAAGTCAGTGGGCCAGAAAGCCACTGGCATCTGAAGCTCTGCAGGTATCCCTGCAGGTCTAATGGTGGCCTTGAACTTGCCAGATAAATGAGAGATATTCAAGAGCTTTCAGCAAATTCCTCTTGACCTCAATCACAAACTGCATGCATGCAATCATTAGTCCCAGTAGGATAAATGCTCAGTGAAATTAGTGAAGATTTAGGAACAGATCTTTGGTTGCATCTCAAAGAAGGAAAGAAAGAAAAATGTGTTGGGAGTAGAGACTGTAAGCCACTGTGCATTTTCTAAGAAATTTTTAAAATTCAGTTAAAAGTCATTTTACACCATTATAATTTAAATTCTACTCTTGCAGTCTTATTTCAAGAAAATAGGACACATTAAATGGGATGATCTTTTTTACCGAAGAACTTATAATGGAGTGTAATAAAGTTTTACTTTTCTTCTTGTAAACCTAAATTTTTCAAGTTCGTAATAGAACCTCATTTTTGTCGGCTTTGCTTATATTGGCCCTTGGTGTCTGTGGGTTCTGTCTGCAGGCCGTTCCTCTGAAGTGGAGCTAGAAGAGCCCAAAGGCTTTTGTTCAACTCTGAGGTATCCATTGGATTATCGGGGAAAACTGTAATGTTCTTGGGTGCTCAGAGTCTCACCAAGCAGTACAGCCAGATTTATGGTTGAGTACCTGTCACTCCCTGGGTCGCATATGTGTCAAGACTCAGTCCTGACTGTTTATGAAGAAGGCCACAGTGCGAGGAGGATGTCAGGTAATCCTTCGAACTTCGGGCTGGAGCTCTCGTCTGGAGAGGCGGCTCTTGGACTTGGTAGTAATACCGCCAAATGGTGATCCATGTAATAGGCATGCCTTTTTTCCTAGACACACCTAATATGTCCAAATCTTACAAAACAGGTATACTAAAGGTTGAGTGTGTGTGTTTGTATTTTATTGTTTGTATAGTCAAGGGGAAAAAAGACAAAAGGGACAGACTTCTTCAAATGTACCCAAACCATGCCAGAATGCCTGAACTGTGTATATGTAGGAGTCAAGATGGTTAAAAATGGGGGGTGGGAAGGTAGTATTGAATTTTAAAATGAAGCAAAATACATTAAAGTTTTTTAAGATGGCAGAATTAAAAACATTGTAAGTAACATGCCAGCTGTCATTTATTTCATGTACCAGCAAACCTATTTTTGTTCAACAAAACTAAGTTGCAACATCTTGTCTGTTTAGGTGTCATATAGGTCTTTTGTCTCTCAGTGAAGAGGAAAGTATTGGAAATCATATGGTTAATGGGGAAACCTGGAATGAAAATAAATTTGTGTGTATGGTGCACACACCTATGCATGTGCTTGATTCAGGAGTACATGGAGGCCTGGAAAATTGCTTTGAAAGTGGGATTATTTTCTTAGGTTTACATTAGAGTAAGAGGTTAAATCATTGACTTAAAAGGCACACACAATTTTTTCACGTTTTAAAATTGTTGTTCAAGCACAGTTGTCTCCATTTTTCCCCCATCACTCTCCCCACCCCGGCCATCCCCACCTCCCACTCTTGATCCAAGTCCCCTTTGGTTTTGTCCATGTGTCTTTATACATGTTCCCGACAACTCTTCTCCCTTCTTCCCCCTATTATCCCCTCCCACCTCCCCTCTGGTTACTGTCGGTTTGTTCTTAATTTCAGTGTCTCTGATTATATTTTGCTTGCTTGTTTGTTTTGTTGATTAGGGTCCACTTATAGGTGAAATCATATGGTATTTGTCTTTCAGTGCCTGGCTTATTTCACCTCGCATAATGCTCTCCAGATCCATCCATGCTGTCACAAAGGATAGGAGTTCCTTCTTTCTTTCTGCTGTGTAGTATTACACCACGTAAATGTAGTTTTTTGCTCCATTCATCTACAGGTTCAGCAAGATGGCGGAGGAGGGAGTGGAAGCACTGCCCCCAAGAGAAAAGGCACATGCATTTATTTAAGGGATCTTCCTTTCAAAATACTATCTTATTTAGACTTCAGAAAAACTATTAACTGGCCTGTCCACTATGGACATCTTTCCCCTGCAATCAGATCATCTTTGCCATGCCTCTTAAAACTACTCAAGATCTTGTCCTTATAGCTGGATGAAATAAAACCCAAATCCTAGCACACCTTTCCCCTCTCTGCCCCCTAACTCCATGTGCTCTGGGCACTTTCATTCTCACCTGAGGGCCCTTGTGTACCTACTTAACCCAGTTGTCCAAAGAGCATCTTCTCATCCTTGTCTCTCACCTCCCTCAAATGTTGACTGGAATGTCATCTTCCTAATGAGTCCTACCTTGATTGACATAAATTGCATCATCTCCTGACTATGTACTTCTTAGTGCCCTTTCCTTAGCACTTATTGGCTTCTCATATATTTTGGTGTTTTTTCATGCCTGTGTCTTCCCCTTTGAATGTGAGCTTCCTAGGGGCCAAAACTTTTGTCTCTTCACTTCAAGAATCCTCAGTGCCTAGAACAGTACCTGACACATGGAAGACACACATGGAATGAATGAATGAATGAATGAATGAATGATCACCTCCTCAAAGATGCCTTGTCAGTCTAAAGTGGCATCATTTATTCCCTCCTGACAATCAGTTTTTATCATATTCTGCTAGATATTTCATTTTCAGTCTCAGTCTCTATGTGCAATCATCTTCATTTATCTGACTAAAATGAAAGTTTCACAAGAGCAGGGATCTTGCTATTCTGTTCTGTTCTATGTCTCCCCAAATCAGGTTAACACCTAAAGACTCAGAACATTTTTCACATGAATGTGTACTGCTAAATCACTCTTTAGTAAGGCTAAATCAGTTTTTGTTGCCATTAGCAATACGTGGAGCCTCTTCCACCATGCCTATAACTTAATATATCAACTTGACAGGCACTTTTATTTTTCAAAAATATTAATGGGGATATATATTTTTCATATATTGCTTAGCTATTTGTATTTTTAATATTTTGTCATCGTCATCCATTTTTAAGTGTTATTCTTTTTACTAGTTTATAAAAGCTTTTATATATAAGGACATTTTTTCTTTATCACAAATTGCAAGTGCTTATTCATAAGGTTATAATTTGCCTTTAAATGTTATTATATGTTAGTGTAAACATTCTAAATTTTATTTGCTTAAATATCTTCATACATATCTCTGATCTGTGACTTATCTCATTGCTTCTATATTAAAAAAATAATTCATCCTGAGTTCTGGAAAAAAATTAATTAAAAATTTACTTCTTCAGTCCTGCTAAAATGTACTAATAGTAAAGCAATGCTATACCTGTTTATTTAAAAATAAGTTATTTTCCTTCCAATTTATATCACTATCTTTATTATATACTAGGTTCTTATATAGAAAGACACATTTTTTGAGACAAACTTTCCTCTGTCATTATAACCAATTGAAAAACATGCTTGACTTTTATGTGGACTGAGGAACCACTATAATTTTTCAACTTGGCATTTGTTTGCTTTGAAATTGTCATCTTGATCTTTTTAGAAATGTTTTGTCTCTTCAGATAGCTCGAAGAATTGCAAGACTGTAATGGAAACATTACCCCTCATTCAAGTTGGATAGTATTCTTCTATACTGCAAAGTGCTATACTGCAAAGTGCTATCCTTTCCCCTGTGGGAGCCAGCAGTTCATTCAAGAGCTGCATTTATCTCTACTTGCTACAAATAAATATTTGCTAATTTTTCAAATAGTACTTCAACATGATTTACCCAAATACGTTATGCCAACTAATTTTTTTTTCCTTCTTGGGTATAACCTACTCCCTCTCTTTCTCTCTGCAAGCATTTGTGGAGCACCTACTATGGACCAGAGACAGGCTCTTCTTGGTTTCAGGAATCCAGTAGTGAACAAATGGACAGAAAGTCCCTTTCCTTATTAAGCTTATGTTCTAGTGGGGAGAGGATGCATAACAGGATAAAATAAAATGTATAATGTGTTATATGGATGAGCTGGGAGGGACATGAAGTAAGGAGGGAGAGAAGTAGTATCTGGGACATGGGTACCACATAATCATGTGTAGTCTAAGCAGCAACATCTTTCTGAATAGGAGGCATCTAAATAAGTGTTACGGAATGATATGGTGTCATTCCAATAGTAGATGAGTTTTATGCTAAGAAACCTCACAGGTTCTTTTCATATTTTCTTAATCAGCCCTCTGAATTGTTTTAGAATCATGGTTATAACTTTTTTCCCCATCTTTGCTCTCAAAGTAAAGCAATCAAAGAAAGACTGATATGTAGGGGAAAAAATCAACTTACAGATAGAAAAAGTCTTCCATTATGGATCTTTGTGGTGAAATACTTTTAATAATTAGGTTAATTTTGTAGGAGAAAAATGTCATATTGCCATCATTTAAAGGTAAAATAGTTTCCTGCCTACTGTCCTTCAAAGAGCCACATGACACAGTAGAACAGGCTACGATGGTGTCGGACTTGTGGCCCCGGGCCTGACCCTCCCCCCTCAGCATACCAGTCTGTGACTTTGGGCAAGTCACTTGAGTTCTGGAACCCTGTTTCCTCATGTTGTGAATTGGAGTAAATTTATACCTGACAGGTACACGCTTGCAACTAATAGGCAAATAAGACCCAGGGATCTAATAACGCACAGTATAGTGAGCATAGGCAGTAATATTGTATTCTAATCAACAAACTTGCTAAAGTACTAGATATTGATTATTTCTACCACAGAAAAAGAAGAAATAATTATGTGATGTTGTTGAGGAACTATTGCTACAACTGCCATAATATTACAACATATAAATGTATCAATCAACATGTTGTATCCCTTAAGTTTACACCATATTACATTTCAGATGTATTTCAATAAAAACAAATAATGCTTGCAAATAAATAGTTCATGTGCCTAAAATAGAAAACCTGCTCAAAAACTTGAGTCCTTGTTTTTTACTAGATTTGATTTTTTTTTAACCTAGGTGAATTACGTGGAAGAAGCCTTTACCCAATGATTTTCTTGAGTTCTGGACCACTGGTGAGGGTGACATTTCATTCCCTGTACAAGGTGCTTTGGGCATAAGTTATATTATTTTTAGAGTCCAAGGTATGTTTGGTCATTATAAAAGTGTATAAAGTTTAAAGTCAACGTTTTTCTTTTTAGAAATATTCAAAGCCTGTACATTGTATGTGAAGTCATGTTTCTGTGGGCAATGAGTTAAGCGTGAGGTGATCGAGGTTAGTCAGGCCCAATAGAGAAACTGCTCCGTGGACAACTGGACTGACTTGTAAACCATCCAGAATTATGATTTGTGGACACAGCTAAGATATGTGGGTTGCAAAACAATGTTTTTTATTGTGATTGCGATTTTACACCACAGAGAGCCTTTTCTGCGGCTGTAATTCTTGTGGGTCAGAAGATCTGGGTTTGAAATCTTGGCTGGCTCTGGACCGGTTGTTATCTCTCTATCAGAGTTTTCCTTAGAGTGATATTATAGTAATAAAAGGTTGGAATGAGTTCTAAAACAAACTACACAAACATTAGATGCTAGCATTATAAATGTAAACTCTGTGGAACTCAGAGTTATCTATCAGATTGCATTTTGGAACATGTGATTAGTGAGGATTTTCTACTCCAAATGAGCATAGGTAACTGAAAGCTTGTTCCTCTCCTTGGCACCAAAAAATCACTGCAAAGATATAGCTGGGGAAAAGTTCAGTGAGTAATAAAGAAAAGCATGCATCTCACATGAAAAGTTTTTTTCCCTGAAGCACTATGGTAAGAAGGTGGCTTTCAGATGGAACTGTGCATGGAACCAGCATTGCCTGCATTTACCACACATTCCCATGGACCCTGGACTGTGCCAAACACAGTTCCAAGAGAAGGGCTGGCTTTCTGTGTCTTTGCACGTTTCAGGTAGAGATGTTTCAGAGACACTCACCACCTACTGTTAACTTTTTTAAAGAAAATTTGCAGCTTTGATCTGAAAAGGCGTATAGCAAACCTTTTAAAAATTAGTTTTATTCTCATTTCCTTTTCTTTCCTTATTTCTAGGTCCAAAAGTCAGTAAAATAACCAGACTTCCTCAGAGTTCAAACCAAGGGCACGTGGCCACTCGTAACAATGTCATTCTGACCAAACCAGCAGGAAGCGTACAGATCCCAAGATATTTTCGCAGAACTACTAGGAGCTGAGGACTGTTAATCATGATGAAAAAAGTATGGGAAGGATTACTTGACAGGTAGCAACCCTTAGTATGTGCCTCAAACATTATTTTTCACCTGATCTGAGGCCTTTAATATATAAAAGCTGATTGTAAGATTATCCCCATTAATAAATTGTACTTTTTGAACTAAAGAGATTATTTATCAAGCAAAGTGGAAAGTCAAATCTCAAAGAATTTTAGAGATTAAAATAATATATGTAGAATCTTCTAGCACTTAGTAGGTACTCAATAAGTAGTTCTTAAATTGCCATGATGGAAATAGGACTTTCCTGGAATTAAACAATAAGATAAATTTAAACGGATACATGAAAAATGAAGTTTTATGTAATATCAATCCAAACTAAATTTATGTGATTTGAGGGAGTTTGGGGCAATTCAGACAAGAGTAGATCCTTAACTCTAAGAGATTGCCAGTCAGAATTCAGAGTACTTTACATGATTAACCAGCCATTCACCATGATGGGTGAATTTACTTAAACCTTTTAACAAAATAAGTATTAGAGAATCTTTTTTAATTGCTGTAAATTAAAGTAGAAATCCTTCTTTCACCCAAGCACAAAGAAGCAGATATAAAAACTAAGGCATACTAAGTCAATTACAGTGATGCATTAAATTCTGAACAAAGTAAATAATAGTACATGCTGTTTAGAAATCATTTCTGACGTTCTTCCATCTGTGCCATATAGATGCCACTGGAGGTTATTAGCCCCTCCAAATCACATCATTTGCCTAGACATTATCAACTTCCAGATGAAACCGACAGCCTTGGCCTGCCAGGGTCACCTGTGGGTTATGAAGGACTTGGATCAGTCAAAAAATTAATAGGTAACTAGCCTCCCATGAAAAAGTATGTTTTTGATTTTATTTTATTAAATATTCTTAGACTGTTTTATATTCAGAGTGCGGCTTACAGGTGATATAAATTCATCTCTTATATGATATTGAAATAGGTTACTGTTTTGATTTTTAAAAATTTATAATTGAGATTAACCAAATATTCCCTTCAATTAAGTTGAAAACTAAACCCAAATAACTCTATGCTGCTTACTTGGGTCATGCCTAGATTAAACTTGCCCAGAGATACCAAAAATAAGGGATGAATAATGCAGTTTTATACAAATGTAGCATAAGAAAAATTGAGACTATAACATCAATTAGTCAAAATAATATTCATAGGAAAAGGCATTAAATGGGTTTGTCAACTAGATAGTAACCAGAAACCTGATTACAGTGACAAATTTATTATTCTAGAGAGAGAGAGAGAGAGAGAGAGAGAGAGAGAGAGAGAGAAATCTAGAGATGTGTGGATACACAAGTTCAACCGTTCAGCTCTGTCGAGACTGAAGTTAGTGCAGTTTTCTTGGCCTTTTCCTAATAGTTACATAATGACTATTTCAGTCCTTGTCATTACCCTGGAGAAAAAAGGAAGAAGGGGCCTGAGGAAGGATTATCACCATGGACAAAGCAAACACGTTTCCCAGAATCCTGTAGTGGGTTTAAGTTTCTTCACCCAGTTTTGTCACGTGCCCACAGGGGACTGGGAGAAGGGAAATGGAGAAGGGTTTAGGCTGGCAGACCAACAGTACCGATGCAATGGGATCTGACCGTCCTGGTTTCAAATCTCAGGTCTACCACCTGGTAGTTCAATGTCTTTGGGATTGTTCCCAAAGCTTTCTAAGACTGTTTCCTCATTTGTGACATGCAGTAATAATATCTACCGGTTGCTTTTCATGTGATTTTTGAGAATAGACACCCCACCATCACCACCACATACTCGTACATGTGAAATATAAATTCCCAGTATACTTAAAAATACAGATACCTACTGACATAAGGTGACTGCCCAGAGGGAGAGGATATATGGCGTTTTGCTGGACTTTGACTTCCTAAAAGTGAAAAACAACCCAGATGCCAGAGTTGATAAATCAGTCAATTGTGAAACCACTGTCTATTTTTCCTTCGGACTTACATGACCATCCCAGAAGGGAATGTTAATAAACACAGAGTTTCCCTGATTCCTGAGACAACTTTGCATCAAAAGCATCATAGCTTCTTGTGGGGGAGATGTAGGATCTGGGCCCAGCATCCTTGTAGATGATCGGTGCTTCTTCCTTTCTTGCCTTACGAAATACCTATTTGAATGGCCTCATAAGGTGGTTTTGAGAATTTAATGAGAATGTATGTTAATTAATATAGCAGAAACCAAGCTTCTGCTGTGTTTGGGTTAGAAATATGCATTCCTATTTCTATCCTTTAAATTGTGCTGCCCAGAAGAAAAGATTAGATTGTTGTTTCCCTGTTGTCTTTCAATGCATGAGTTGTCTGAGCACGCAGTTTGGAAGAATGAAGAAATATAGAAAAGTGGGGAGATAGTACATTAGCTGTATCAGTTATAATTCATAATGTTAATGAGCTACGTACCTATTCTTTACTTAGAATTAGTTCTTAAAACATATGCACCACTTCCCATCTCCACCCCCAAAAGTTTTAATGACCCTATTTCAGTTTTTGCAAGTAAATTTTACAAGCTCCAGGGGCTAACTCAATGCTTGAGGTCAATAGGTTGTTCAATGAATATTTAACATAACCAAGTACTATGACTTATCCTTATAATGCAAGAATCATTTTTTTAATATTGAAAAATATGTGTCATCATACAGCAATTATACCTTTAAAGTCATACCATAAAAATTAGTTAACAGATATAATGGAAAAATGACTTCAATTATAGTTAACAACAAAAGCCATAAGGATAGGAATAACTTTAAAATAATATATGAGATATATCATCAAATGTAAAACTTGGCACACACATACACATCCACCATACCCCGACCCCCCCCCCCCACACACACAGATCAGAATAGAGAAAAGTAGCATGTTCTAATGCTGGAAGATAGAACTAACATTAATTTACCCCAAATTAATTTTACAAATATATTTCCCAACAAAATTCCAATGGGAATTTTTTTTGAGACTAAGGAAGAAATTAATAATAACTAAAGTTTATCCTTAAGATAAATAGCACTAGCTGAAAATGTTGTTTGAAGGGGAAAAGACCAGATGAAGCAAATTATCAGGTATTAAAACATATTTTGAAATAATGATATTCAAAACAGTGTAGTGCTAGAACAAGAAGAGACACACATGGGCAGACCAGAAGGGAAATCAGAAATATAGGCATTAACATGACAAATTTGGCATTATAAATCAGAGAGGAAAATAAATTATATTTTACATCATGTCATAGAAGAGCTGATTAAAGAGTTAATTTTTCCTCAGCCTTTAAATGTATAAAATATAAGTAATTATTTTAACTATGGATGGAGAAGGACCTTATCATATAAAAGCAATGAAAGAGAACAGAAAATTATCAATAAATTCCTATATAATTAAAACTTTTTCTACTCCAACCAAAAGCAAATTTAAAAAGCAAATAAGTGGCATTTTCAACAACTCTGTGAAAGGGTTAAGGTAATTAACATAGAGTATTTTAAAATCAATATTAGAAAAGTTCAGATCTGTAAAAATGAATGTGTAGGTCTCAATATCTTTGACTCAGCTTGGATTAAGTTCCAAGTTAAAACCAGAATCTCCAAAGTGTTTGACTTTTGTTCATTTTCCAAGAGAATGACAAACTATGGACCCAAGTGATTTTGGGAACATAAAGCACTGGATTAATCATTAACCTTTTTTAACAGATAAGAAAGGTTAGAGAATATTTACATATCAGTTACTATCCAATCTAAATTAAATCTTTTTATTTTCTGTCTTGTCACAGTGAGGTTAATCCTCAAGCCATCAGTTTACTAAAAAGGCAGAGTTTTCCTGCAATAGCAAAAAGCTTTAGAGTTCCTAGGATTATTGACTTGCAACCTTGAAACTATGAATGGTATAACATACTACCTTTGTAAGAATGTTCGATTCAGAAAATACTGTGTATGATCAGAGTTGAAATGGCTTGTCATAAGAAGCAGATTTAAATCATCAGCCTTCTGAGAACCCTTGACTCTAACCTTTCTAATCAACTGCTACTTGACTTATCAAGTATAAAGCACAAATTTATTTTTTTAATTAAAGTGAAAATATAAACATTTTTTAAAATAACTACAGTGAATAGGGGTTTAATCAATTAATTCTGAAATACAATTCAGAATCACTGTTTGGGTAGATAGACCCTAATAGGAAAATGGGCAAGTGATCTAAGTGAGCAATTTAGAGGCAAATAAATAAATAAATATGAGAAAAATATTTAGCCTGGTTAAAACAGAACTGAGAAAAATTGTATCTAGTAAATTGAGAATAAAGATTTTGGAGAATGATTACATTTATTAAATAAAATGCAATGTGGCTGACATTTTTATGTTGTCATTGAGGTATAGTACAGAATATGCTTTCTGGGAGGAGGTTTAGAAATTTTTCAAAAGCTGAACTTTGATTCAATGTTTCAACTTTTAGTCATACTATTAAAAATATACTTTACACATGTGTAGAGGCATTTATGTACAAGGTATTCATTTAGCTAGTGTTATTTATAATGGCCAAAAGAATTTTAATGGAATATTGGTTAAGAAAGATATTATAAATCCATAGGTAAAAATGTTATGCAGGCATTAATTATTTTCACATAACTTTTTAATAAAATTGAAAAAATTTACATGTAATATTGAATGAGAAGATCAGGATGGAAAGCTACATCATATAATTAAACATTTTTAAAGTGCTACATAGGACTAAAATAAAGGTCTAAAGTTTAAGTGGATATTTCTGGAGTACGAGATTATGAGTAGTTAGTTTTGAAATTCTCTAAATTTTCCTCAGTAAATGAATGTTGTGATCTTAAAACTATGAAAAGCAAAATAGGGAGGAACACTGTTTTGTGCTAGAAGCTGACTTAGCGTCATGGGGGAGAACATCAGGACAACATTCTGGCTATTGACAGTGTACCTCATAAGAGAGAGAACCGTCTCGGAAGGAGTTCAGACTCCATCGCCTTCTGAAGGATGCCTTGGAGATCCCGGGTAACGGGAGGCTGAACCATTGCTAATTAGAGCCAGGATTGGTATCTCAGGAGACATCTAAAAACTATTGCCTAAACCATTTCATTTAGACTAGCTAATGGTTTTATCTCTTGTGCCAATTATTGCAACCTGCTTCTTACTCATTTGACTATGCTGTGAATACATGAAGGTTGTGTATTGCAAAGGCTTGAATACACTCCCTATGTATGAGTGTTTTTCTAAAGTCTGGTGACAAGAATAATTTTTTCGTTCCCTGAGGAACTGGCTAGACCCTGTCACCTTCTCTTGCAATATATAGCTTTACTATGTCTATCAAGGTTATTCCAGGTACTATACTGTGTCCTTGTTGGTTTACAACCCCTCCCTAAGAACTGCTTAGATTCTGGAATCTAGGGCTTATATCTCTCTATTCTAATAGCATTTTATTCTGCTTGATTTCCCCATCTCTATATTGTTGGAAATAGACATAGTATAAATTTGTAATTTCAAAAACAGGATTTTTCTCTCTTATTTTGCTCAATAACCTTTGCCTTGATGTATAGTAGATTTTTTTTTTTTTTTTTACTAGAAGAATTATGTTAAGGACAATCAC
Organism: Glossophaga mutica; assembly: GCA_039655065.1. Lineage (NCBI taxonomy): Eukaryota > Metazoa > Chordata > Mammalia > Chiroptera > Phyllostomidae > Glossophaga > Glossophaga mutica. The sequence continues at coordinate 38,102,561 of CM077304.1, read as the reverse complement.
TTTCATTAAAATCTCGTGGTCCTCTTATGATGTTGATTCTCATGTACAATGTCAGTTTGGCCATGGAAGAATTTTCTCTGAAATATTCTTTTCATATTTCTGGGAAGTTGGTTGCTTTTATTCATTTTTGTTTACATGCTGGTTTTATTGTTCTGCGTTAAGAAAACTATGTTACCAAATAAATAGATTGGAATTCTCTGTTTCATGTGTCAGCTTTGGGGGAGAAGACAAAAACAATATCTAAGGTTGTGACTTTTATAATCTGTGGAGGCCTCAATCTAAATCTCTATAATGTATAAGATTGATCAGATTTATTACATTTTTTGTATAACACCTAAAAATGTTGTCTATTTTTCTTGGTACTTGAAATATTATAAAAATATAGTAGGAATATTTTATCCTTATCAAAAAATTTAAGTAGCTTTTCTCTTTTGAAATTCCTTAATGTGTGACTATTATGAATAAGTTAGTTCTCTTTTACTTGTTTGGTGTCTTGCTCATATACATTAGTTGCATCAGGGTTATTGAAAAATGTGCTCTGCCTGACATTGCTGTGGTCTGGGCAAAGGCACTGATGGTATTATGAACACTGAAAATTATTGCAAATTATAGAAACTGGGTGTCATGGAGAAAATACTTGCAATTATATTATTAGAATTGCTCCAGTTCTTAAGATTAATCAGTTCATCTCCATTAAAAATGTTAATTGAAATACAGTTGAAGAGACATTTCTATGAAACACAGGTTACTTCATGTAGTCTGACCATGTGAGATGCGCTGGTGGAAGATAACTGGAGAGGCTTGGGTCAGGCTCAGTGCATCAAATACCACAGGGGGTCCAAACCTCTGGTGTCTCCGGCCCACACTGGAAGAAGAAGAGTTGTCTTGGGCCAAACATTAAATACACAAATAATAATGAAAACAAAAAAATCTCATAATGGTTTAAATAAATTTACGACCTTGTGTTGGGCCGCATTCATAGCCCTCCTGGGTCACATGTGGCCCGTGGGCAGCAGGTTGGACACCCCTGCTAAGGACTCACATAAACAAACAAGAATAAAATCTCACTTTTAAGCCTGTAATTATTCTGTGAGCAAATGGTTTTAAACTTATGCCAGGAAGATTCAGCAGTGAACAAGACAGTACCTGCCCTAGTAGAATTTATAGTCTTGTAGGGGACCTAATAAATAATCAAATAATCATATAGAAAAAAATAAATGTATTAAGTTTGGAAGGAATAATACAGAATGCAATGGAAATATATAACAGGAATTCTGTGCAGTTTGATAAAGGATGGAGATGGACTTCTACGAAAAGTTTAATTTCTCTGTTTTCTTACAGTAAAGCACTATGAAATTTATTTCTGTTTATTGTCTCCCCTTTTGCCCTTCAATCCATTACCATAGGACTTTTTCTCACCATTCTACCGACATTGTTCCTGCCGAAACTACCAGTGACTTCCAAAAGTCCAGATCCAGTGGTTACTTCTGGGTCCTACCAGCAGCGTTTGACACAGATGAAGTCTCCTTCCTTCTGGAACCTCATTTGGCCCCCAGCTCACTGCTTTCCCTGGGCTCTCCTCTCACCTCCCCGATCATTCCTCATTTTCTCTACCACTAAAGGCTGAGGTGTTCCAGGACCCAGGACCTTGACTCTCTTTTCTTTTTACCTATACTCACTCTTAAGTGAGTGAGTGCGCAACCCCTAGCTCTAAATGCTGTCTACACACAGATGACTCCCAAATACACGTCTCCAGGCCCAGCTCTTTCACTGTGCTCCAACACTGTGTATGCAAGTGCCTCCTTCTCCTTGGATGTGTAGTAAACATCTCTGGCTTAACATGGCCAAAATTCTACTCCTGATGTCATACCCCTGCCTCCAAATACTTCTTCTACCAAGTTTTCCCATCTCAGTAGATGACAACTCCATTTTACTAATTTATTGCTCAAGCCATTAATTTTTGTTGTCCTTGGCTTTTTTTCTTACATTCCACATCGAATATACCATAGTTCACATATGGGCCTTTCATTAAAATAGATCTAGACTCTATTTCTCAACAATTCCAATGTAACATTCTGATATGTATGTCTTTTCAGTCTGTTTTACTCCTATCAGCTAGCGTGATCATTTTAAAGTACATCATTCAGATATGTTATTCTTCTGCTTATAATCTCCCAATGTTTTCCCAACTCATTCATACTGAAAGTCCCTACAAGGTGCTATATGATCTTGACCTTGGCTACCTTCTTGTTTTGTCCTACTGTTTTCCCCAATACTCACTACACACCAGCCTCATCAAACTTGTGGCTGTCCCTCAGTCACACCAAGCATGCCCCGTTGCTGTTGTCTCCAAAAATGACAACCATGCCTAGTGAATAGTTGGTGCTCGATAGTTGTTTATTTGAGTAAGGAAATTACATTACAGACAAAGCAGGTTAGGGAATAAAGAGTAAGAAGGTTGCTTCTTGTCCAGTGAATGGGTACAAAATGTATCTGTTCTGTTTATGGTAATCCCCTGGCTGAGAGCTGAAGTATGAGTTAAAATTAACTCAGGAGACTGTTATTACACATATTCAATTCTGGTTTTCCAGTAAACACAGAAGATCTTTAGTGCAGACATTTTTCTAATGACAGAAGAAATTATTAGATTTATATACTGTGCATGAGGCTTATTAAAAATCTAACTCATCATTCATGTTCTTGAAATTACAAATTAAAGTATGTCAATAGAAATTATGTTCTATCTATGTGAATTGAAAATATAGAACCATAAAATATCATACAGTTTGATGTTAATAGAAATTATGTTCTATCTATGTGAATTGAAAATATAGAGCCATAAAATATCATACAGTTTAAAACAATGTACATGTAGCATAGAAAAAGGCCTGATGGGATTTACATTAAAATATTAGCATTAGTTACATATAGGATTGAACTACAGAAGACTTTTTATTCTTTTTTGAACTCTCTGCAATTTTGAAATTTTCTACAATGTGCTTGTATCACATCTATAATCAGAAGAATAAAAATTATAAAGTATTTACTTGGATGTATTGACCCTGAATTTTCTCTTATTCTAGATGCCATGAGAGGAAAAGTTAAAGATAAAGGTAAGATTATAAAGGAGGGAAGGAATCCAACTGGCTTGGATTCAGTTACATAATATTACGGAAATAGACTCAAGAATATCTGTGTTGCTAAGCACTGTTTAGTAAAAAGTATACTGTGACTTCAGTCAAAAACTTCCAGGTGTCTGTGTCCTGATTCTAGTTGCTTTATAGTGAAGTATGGACTTGTATTTTCTTAGTGTTAAACTTCGGAGGTAATGAAGACCCAGGGTAGATTAGAGAGTGAAGGGTAAGGAAGTAGCATCTTATCCAGTTAATGGATAAGAAAATCATCTGTTTTCTTCATGGGAATCCTCCTAGCTATTTTAAGTCTATTTATTGACATTCTTTCTATATACTCATATTTTAGTTCTTTTGCATTATATATATGTTTCTCTGTCTCTCTCTTCTCTCTTACATAGACACATTCCATTTTTTCTTTTTCTCCTCCTCTTCCTTCTCCTCCTCTTCCTCCTCATCTTTCTTCTTCTTCTTCTGGCTGGGCCAAAATATAGTAAAACTGAAGAGCTAAGATTATTGATGAAATAAGCCAATTTTTGGATGACATTAATTTTAGGTTGGTTGATAATACCTAGAACATTTGGAGGAGCCCCAAAATGTGACTGAATTCCTCAATTCTCTTTTCTGGTGCAGTAGCCCCTTTGGCCCTTATGAAACTTAGTATCCTGGTTTCAACTATCTGAAAGTGATCCAAATTTTCCTATCCGATAAATATGTGTAGTTTGAATTGTGTATGCTGTGAAGCTGAATTTTAGGTGCACATAATTTTCCTCATGTATTTAGTCTAGCCAAGTACTCAGATTGACTTTTCAAAGTGCCTTTTTCTTTACTCTTATTTTGTAATATTGAAATTATTTCTTACTGCATTTGTAGGGAAATAAAATATTGTTATGTTATTTACAAACTTAAGGAAGTCCTTATATAAGGACTTTTCCATATATATATGTGGAAAGTATGACCTAACAATTACTTTGAGAACAGTTATCACTTGTTGTCCGTGATTTTCCCATCAGATCCTTAATCAGAATCCCCAGACACAATGGGCTGAGCAAGCAACCACTCACACTGGGTTTTAACCTCAGCTCTTCTTGATTTTGGGTTTTAATCTCAGTTCTTCTTGAATTGTCCCATGATTCCTATCTCCCTTTATCATTTGAGAGCACTCTAATTTGTTCTTTTCAAGATGTCATATGTTTTAAGAGGTTTTATTTTCTAAGCTGAATATTTAGGTAACTTCTTTGAAAATTTCTCTCCTTTGGTTGCATTTTCAGAGTAAAGGTGGCCATTTTTAAACAACGGGCAAATTAAAGAGGAAAAGGCTAATAAGGCTGAATAATCTTTACAGGTTTATTAACCACACAGTGTCCATCATACTTGGACATCAGGCAATATCCTGTTCTGAGACTGACTCATAGAGGGAAAGTGTTCCAAAGATTTTTTAATCTGATATTGCATCACCTTCTCCAGTCTCCTCCCAGTTCTGCCACTTAAGACACCATTACAAGCCACCTGTCACAAAGGGCAAGAGGAGAGTTTTTGATAGAGTCTTTTCCCAGGGACCTTGACCTCTTCCGTGATATTCCAGGATTTTATAACACCTGTCTGTTCAGCAGTTTGCTTCAAAATTCCAAAGTCACCTAACTTTTCCTTATCTGTGAGTTTGGTGCTTATCTACATTTCTAAAACAATTAGAGTATGGGAGAGGGGAAGATACAAAATGTCCAGCTATTAGTTCTCCTGAAGATTAGTTGGAGGAATCTACAGCATCTGACCTTGCATATCTAACTCTCATCAAAGCCCTTGAGCCAAAGACCCTGAAACACATCTGTAATTGAACAATTTGAATTCAATACTCACTGCAAAGAAAGAGATTACATACTGTGGTAAACCATGAAGTCTCAGTTAGAGGATGTTAGAAATAATCTACTACAGGATTTGAGCTTTGGTTGGGTGATTTCAGAGAGGGTTTAAGGCAGTAGACTTGGCTCTACATTGGATGCTGTCAGGAAGTGGAGCAATTTTATGACTGGATATCTTAATCACAGGGAGACCTGACTTGAATAAGGATAAAACTGCAAATGAGTAGCAATCCCTTATTTTAGCCAGGGGTGGGGAGTCGGGGGTCGGGGGGGGGGAGAGGGAGAGAGATAGAGAGAGATAGAGATAGAGATAGAGATAGAGATAGAGAGAGAGAGAGAGAGAGAGAGAGAGAGAGAGAGAAAGAATGTGTTTGGTATTTTGGTGGTTACACATGACCTTGTTTTTATCTTACCTCATTATAGACTCAAAGAGCCGTAGCTGATGCTGATGTTCTGTAAGATTGTTTATGTCCAACAAGAGAACAACACATTCTAGCTGTGAGCATCACATAACCAGTTCAGAGGCTGCTTTTTGCTTTTTCACTCTTTTATACTCTTCAAGCTGGCAACATTATTCCTTTTTAAAAGTTCCGATTAATCAAAAATCAAGAGGGGTCAGATGATTACAAATGAGACAAGTTATATTTCTATAATTAGCATATATGATTCTGTATAAAAATGAGAAAGTTACCATTTGTTTACTAGCTTATCATTTTACTTCATACAATTTTATATACTCATATCATTTTTCAATGAAACATGCAATTTCTATAAAGATTTTTTATAGCTCTTGAACACAGAGCCCCATTGCTATTCTAGCTAGTTACAAGGGCTATCTCTTATACAATGTCTTAGTTATCTTTTCTTACTAAATCTCTTTGTTCACTTAAGTATAATTTACCAGTTTTTAACTAGTTTTTAATCATCGATGTGACTATAAATGGACTGGTAGATAGCCACCAAATCGTTTCCTTTTCAATACTTTTACAATATTTCATTGAAAATAAATTTAGCAAAATTAAGGTCATCTAGTCACCTTTCTTCATTTACTCCATGAAAGTAATTAGTAAACACAATATTAAATGTACAGGTTAAATTCATTAGGACACATTATTATCCTAATGTGTTAGGCACATTGGAGACACAATGGTGAATGAGTCAGATGACCACTGCCACCTTCTCTTAGGAAGACAAAGAATAAAGAAGAAAAAGATAATACTATTTAACAATACATATCTAAGGCCTCCTCTATCCCATAATCTAAACAACCCACCTCCACTTTTTCTTCTTGGCATTTATCATGACCTAGCAGATATGTATTTGTTTATTTGTTTAAAATCTTTCTCCCTCCACCAGAATGAAAATTTCCTGAAAACAGGACTTAGTCTGGTTTGTTCATCGCTGTGTCTGCATTGGTTAGAGCACTAGCACTTAGCAAGGGAATCATTTGATGGCTGCTCTGGCAGCTGTGTGGAAGAGTGGCTTTTGGGGCAGCAGGGTGAATTATATCAACAGTTAGGAAGCTATTGGGGTAGTCTAGACCTGCATTGTCTAATATATGTTGCTATTAAAATTTTAATTTGTTTAAATGAAATAAAATATGATATTAGCCATCTTTCAAGTGCTCAGTTGCTACATATAGTGATTGACTACCATACTGGACAGGACCAATATAGAACATTCCATCACTGCAGAAAGTTCTACTAGTAGTTTTAGATAATAGATTGCCTTACCTTACAAAACGACTACCTTACCAACAATAGGGTACAAGTGAAGTGGGAATATCTGGCATAGAATTGACAGAATTTTTTGATGGACAGTATGGAATTAAACACGCAAATCAAGGATGACTCTTGGGTATACGGTGTGAGATGTTGGAGGTGGTATTTTTAGAGATGGGAAATGCTGAAAGGAAAACTAGATTGGTTGGGGAAGATCAGTTTGGGCCGTGTTAAATTTTCAATGCTACGCTGTATACAGATGGAGTTGGCAATAGGTGGCTAGAGGTACAACATAAATTTGAGAGTTATTAGCTTCTCACAAAATCCCTTTAGTTATCCTTTCTCCCACATCATCAATCTCTTCTATCATTCTCAAAGTTTCACACATGCTCTAATATTACCCATCATTTAAAACAAGGTCAAACAAGAACTTTAGCTGTTGCCCCATTTTCCTGCTTCCTTTCACAGTAAAGTCTCTCACTTACAGGCTGATAGATTTAGAAAGTTAATGGGATCAATGGCTACATGGTCCTGGTGAGATCAGACAGTTGCAGAAGGGAAATACTAACAGAGTTGAATAGATATGAGGTGGTGGTTTAGAAAGTGGGTGTTTCAAATAAGTATTTCTGAAGTGTTAAATGGTTATGATTTTTCAGAGTGGTGTTAGTAAAGAATTAAAAGATAAAGGGACTCGTAATTCCACTGTATGGTCAAACGTAGTGTCGGCGCTTAGTTGTCATGCACTAACTTAGTCTCACAAGTCTTCACAGCCAAGGCCCAATCTGATTGGCTGTTGCCCTGCCTTACTGGTTATTTTACCCTTAGTCATGCAACAATTTTAAGGGACATTGACCAACTGGAACACAACCATAGAGCATAATGACCAGGATGCTAAAAGTTGTGGATACTTGGGCGTGTTTACCTGGGAGAAAAGACAGAAGGATCATAAGCCTTCTTTTCAAGTATTTGTGGAATTCTTATACAGGCCATGTATGAAACTTGTTCTGTGTAGTATCTAATAGTTATTGAGTGTTTACCATTATTCAGGCATAGTCCTAAGAGCTCTCTTAATCTTCTTAAAAAGCCTAGAGATGTAGTTATATTAGTCTCATCAAAATAATAAATCAAGTCACAAGAAGATTGAATAACTTGCCTTCAGTGATATAATAAATACAGAAAGTAGGATTTAACCCAAGTATTCTGATTCAAACACTTACATTCTTGGCCACTATACTAATGGTAGTCACTACTGTGATGCCTTTTGATTCAACTTGAGAAAGAGCAGTTTAGCAATTAGAACTATTCAAAAAGAGAAAATGCTAATAAGGTCCACATCATATTTTCAAGGCTAATAATCATATGTCCAGGGTTATTTTAGAAGGAACTCAGTATTAGATGAAATGCTAAATTAAATGATCCCTCAGTCCTGTGTTTAATCTAGTTCCTTATTCCTCATCTAGCCACCACCCATCCTAAACCTACAGATTTTGTAAGTGTGTTACATGTATTTCTGTCTAAGCCATTCGTAGAAATCCTGTACTTGGAAGAACCAAGGAGAGAACCATTTCCATACCATTTCTATACCATTAAGACTTTCCCTCCAGGTTAACAGTGCATGGTTATTTGAGCATCAGTGAAACTTCCTAGCCACATAATTATCCACTTACATTCCATATCTGCTCATAGGGACATCGTAAGGTACTTTGTTAAGTGCTTCACAGAAATCAAGATTCATTAAGTTTATCTCCTTTCCCCTAGTCACCATCTAATTATCTCTTCCAAAGTTTAAATTAGGTCGATTTAACATGGCAGGATAAGGATCCCATGCGGGCTTCACGTGACCACTGAGTTCTTCTCTAAGTGCTCAAAAAACATCTGTCTAATAATTAGCTGTAAAATTTTGCTGAGGTTTATTTTTATTTAACAACCCTAATAGTTTGTACCAATTCATTTAACTCCATGTAAATATTATCATTTTTATGTCCACTATGCAGGTGAGACATCTGAGGCACAGAGAGAGGGTAAGTAATTTGCCCAGGGCCACAGCGTTAATGAATCGCAGAGCTGGTTCAGACCAGCATTTGGTAGATAGAATCTGCCTGTAAACACCAAACTGCGTCACTTCACTGATAAACGACCTTCAACCCCACCCCCACAACTCTTTGTTTTTTCTGTCTCCTGCCCATTCTCCCAACCCCCAATCTCCTTTTTAAACAGATTAACCTTTTCCCATTTCCATAATTTAAAAACTCCTAGGAGTTTTGTTGTTTCTACCCAGAATCCCATTATTTGCCATGTTATATCCCAATGTTCCCCATCACTTCCAATTTGCCACACAGTTTATTTGAGGATAACAATGGCATAGAGAATAAACAGTCCCCTATTCTCCATATTTCTTAGATTTCTGAGATAACATTGTCTTTAAGACAAATCAATAGTGTGTTATTGTTTTAATTTAGGAGAATTTAAATTACAGCATGTACAGAGACAAATCAATAGTGTGCTATTGTTTTAATTTAGGAGAATTTAAATTATAGCAAATGTCTTATCACCATCAGAATCACTTTTTGTTTTTCAAAAGTAAGAAAGGATCCTCATTAATCTATATTTAGGCAACCTGCGTGGCTTAGTTCAGGCTTCTATTAAAAATGTTCCATTGTCTGGGTGGTTTGAAGAACCATTTATTTCTCAGTTCTGGGGGCTGTGAAGTCTAAGATTTGGTATCTGGTGAGAGCTGGTGTCCCAGTTCACAGACAATTGTCTTTTTGCTATACTCTCACGTGGCAAAGAAGGGGCAAGATAGCTTTTTCGGGTCTCTTTTATAAGGGGACTAATTCCATTCATGAGGGCCCCACTTCCATGACCTGCTGATGTCCCAAAGGCCTCTCCTCCTAATACCATCACATTGGGGTTAGGATTTCAACACACACATTTCGGGGGCAAAAGAGTGGGGCATAAGCCAAAAAATAGCTCATAAGCTATTGTTTCTCTGTCCACTTACTTTCATCAAAATGCTTCTTTTCTCATTTTTTACAATCATAGATTGGTACACAATTATATATCATTTTCATATCAATCACTAACCCAGCCTTTTCCCTTTGATCTTTTAAAATCTATTCCTTTCCATGGCTGCAATGAAATCATGAATTCCATCCTACAAATCTTCATCTTATACTGTTCATAATTACTCTTTCATCAATATTAACAGTTTAGGATTTAATATCACCTCTTTACTGTCTTTTGCCTATGTTATTGACAGAAGTATTTTAATTATTGAGTATGTCTCACATTGCAGCTCATTTATGTGGCTCCAAGAAAGAGTTTGTCTTGATATACAAGGGTGCTTACACTACTGTGCATTTTAAGACTGATGAGTCTGTGGGCGAAAAAGGTTTTAAACTTATTTTGGAAGATAGGATTTAGAAAAGCAATATTAAGTTGCCTATTAATAGTAAGTAATTATTAAAAATGTTTATTAAAGCAGATGCCACAAAGGTCTTGAAGTAGAACCAGCAATGCTGGTTTAAAGGTCAGTTACAGGACAACTTCATCTTGAATCATTCCTGACAGCATGAAACTTGGGCAGTTCAGATACATCATCTGAGGTAATTAAGTTAATTGGGGGGGGGAAGTGTGCATGTATGTGAGTGTCTCTTGGTCTGTGTGTGTTATTTTCATTTAGGAAATAATGATAAACATAAAAGAGAGCTGCTATTAAAAAGATCCAGTGGGGATATTCAAGTTGAAACAAAACTAGAGTTCAGTGTTTCCATGTGTGTTACAATGTCTCTTTTATTAAGTAACCGCCCTCCTGTTCCTACAAAGGCCTCAAAGAAGAATATTGTAGCTGAAAGTGTAAAAACTTCTCTACATAAAATAGAAACAATTTAAATACTTTTCTACTCATCAAACCTACCTTTTTTAATAAAGATTTTATTTATTTATTTTTTAGAGAGGGGAAGGGAGGAAGAGAGAGAGAGAAACATTAATGTGTGGCTGCCTCTCACACGCCCTCAACCCAGACTGGGGTTGTGCCCTAAATTGGGAATCGAACTGGTGACCCTTTGGTTCACAGGTCGGCACTCCAACCACTGAGCCACACTAGCCAGGGCCCAATCTACTTTTTAGCCAGAATTTCATTAGTTGTGCTTAAGATTAAAAGCCTAATGAATGTGTTATTAGGAGATTTATTTTTTTTTATCAGAGTGTAATTCCAAGAAGAATTCTAATGAACTTGCATTTTGAAGTCCTTTTTGACATCACTTTGTCTTTATTATAGGGAAGTGAATGGGCTCTCAGGAGAGTCCTTGATTTGAGCCATAGAGGGGTGAATCTCACCATTCCATAGGTGTGATTTTTCATTGTTTTAGCATGCTCACCTAATTGACCATTGCTTTTATCTTCCCACCTTTACATCTCTATGCTGAAACTTCATTGTCACAGTAAAAATATTTAGGCTGCCTAATTTTTTTAAGTATTCTTGCAAAAAGAATGCAATGCAAAATTTAGTTCCAGGTAGATACACTTCACTATCTCCCACAACCAAAAGAATGATAACAACCAACTTATAAACAACAACAACAAAAAACACACAACTGCCAGAAAATCAAACTGCGTGGAAGTCCAACAACCATCCAGATTGGTAGGAGGGGCAGATATGGGGGTGAAGAGGGCATGAGATAAGGCAGTGGCTGGCAGACCATGTGGGCGAGGCAGCAGGCTGGTGGGCCAGGATATTCCACATAGCGTGTGGATAAGCTGAGAGAAACAACTGGGGAGCAAGACAGACTGCACAAACCAGGTTTTCAGCATGGGAAACTAGAGCCTCAAAACCTCTGACTATGAAATTCTATGGGGGGTGTGGTGGCAGAAGAATCCTGCAGTCTCCCAAGAGAGTCCACTGGAGAGGCCCGCGAGGTTCTAGAATGTACAGAAGCCCACCTGCCTGGGAATCAGCACCTGAAAGGGCACAGTCCACTTGTGGGAAGTGAGGGAAGTAATGGAAAGCAGTCAAGAGCAGAGTAAGCGGCATCATTGCCTCTCTGACCATCCCCCCTCCCCACATACAGTGCCACAACCCAGCTGAAGTAGGTGGCCCCACCCTGGCAAATACCTAAGGTTCCACCTCTTACAACATAACAGGTGTGCTGAGACAAAGAAATATGACCCATATGAAAGAATAGATCAAAACTCCAGAAAAAGAACTAAGATGAGGAACTAAGATAAGGAAACTTATTAGATGCAGAGTTCAAAACAATGGTAATCAGGATGCTCCCACAACTGACTGAACTTGGTTGCAAAATGAAGGAAAAAATGAAGGCTATACAAAGTGGAATAAAAATATACAGGGAACCAACAGCAAATAGAAGGAAACCAGGACTCAACCAACAATTTGGAACAAAAGGAAGCAATAAACATCCAACTGGAACAGAATAAAGAAACAAGAATTCAAAAAAAAAAAAAATGAGGAGAGGCTGAGGAAATTCTGGGGCAATGGGAAACATGCTAACATTTGAATAATAGGGGTTCCAGAAGGAGAAGAGGAAGAATAGGAAATTGAAAACTTATTTGAACAAATAATGAAGGAATACTTCCTCAGTCTGATGTAGGAACTAGACATGCAAGTCCAGGATGTTCAGAGCCCCAAAGAAGTTGGATCCAAGAAGAAATACATCAAGGCACATCATAATTACACTACCTAAGATTAAAGAAAAGGAGAGAAGGAAGGAGAGAGTTACCTACAGAAGAGTTCCCAATAAGACTGTCAGCCAATTTCTCAAAAGAAACATTACAGGCAAGAAAGGGCTGGAAAGAAGTATTTGAAGTCATGAAAGGCAAGGACCTACATCCAAGATTACTCTATCCAGCAAAGCTGTCATTTAGAATGGAAGGGCAGATCAAGTGCTTCTCAGATAAGGTCATGTTAAAGGAGTTCATCATCACCAAGCCCTTATTATATGAAATATTAAAGGGACTTATCTAAGAAAAAGAAGATGATCAAAACTATGAACAGTAGAAAGACAAAAAACTCACAACTATCAACAACTGAACCTAAAAAAACCCCAAACTAAGCAAAGAACTAGAACAGGAACAGAACCACAGAAATGGAGATCACACGGAGGGTTATCAGTAGGGAGGGGCAAGGGGAAGAATGGGGGAAAACAGTATTCCCTGAAAACTTACAGGGAATAAGAAGCATAATTGATAGCCACAAAAAAAAAAAAAAAAAAAAAAAAAAAACGGGGAGGTTAAGAATAGTAAAGGAAATGGAGAAGCCAAAGAACTTATATGTATGACCCGTGGACATGAACTAAGGTGCGGAGAGGGAATGCTGGAGGGAGAGGGGTGCAGGTTGGAGCAGGATAAAGAAAAGAAAAAAAAATGGCACAGCTGTAATAGCATAAGCAATAAAATATATTTAAAAAAATAAATTGTTCCTTTTTTTGGAAGTTGAATACTAAAAAAACATTGCTATGGTACATGTTTGCTAACAGCCCAAAGTTATAAGACTTGCTACATATTACCATATGTAATGTAGATTGTAAATGCAGAATAAACATGCACTAAGGCAGTAAACCTTAATGCACTAAAAACTATTTAAATAAATACCTTTTGTGGGCTTTTCTGAGACTAAGATAGCTGAATTTTGAAGAGTTTGCATAGTTTTTGTAATATGTATCTAAAGGAGGCGGGAATCCTTGTTTTATACATATCTGAAGAGAAAGTTGCAAAGAGTTTTGATATAAATATTGAATAAACAAACAAATCCACTGAGTTAGAATAGCTTTCTGGTGTAAAACTGAAATTTCAAGTAAATAACTTAACACATGAACATATTTTATAATTCTTAAATTATATGGCTACAGAGAAGCTTAATTTTCTTAATATTTAAGGAAATACTTAAGTCTTGTTTTTAATATCATGACGATCTTCTTTTTAATTCTGAGAATGGAATAAACACACTGCTAGAAATTTTCCTTATGCTTTTCTTTTATGTACATATTGTATCTTGAATATATGTAGTATAAAGTATTTGGATATGTCTACATATGTTATACTAGGGTAATGCAAATAATGCCACAGAAAGAACAATGTCCAGTAACTTCATAATTAAGTGCAATATTTTTGTTTCTTTTTAAAAAATTTGATGTATGTTCCTATTTGCCTAAAGATGTGGATATTAATGCTTCAGTTAACTTTACAGATTTTTGCTCACTTTAAGAATCCTAGTTCTGAACCTACAAAAGAAACAAACACATCTACTCTGAAATTTTAATAGATTTTCGTAAGTATTTTTATCTAATGTTTTGTTGTTACTTTTTTAGGAATGACACTAAAAAACAATACCAAAAGATGGCCAACCGAAGGCAAATGTGGAATTTCAGCTGTTGATCCATTCGTCATAAAAGAGTCTGAGAGAAACAGAGAGGTGTTTCAGGCTGAGCTTGGGGAGCCCAGGGTGGCTGGTGGCCCTGGCTGGTCAGTCTGCAGCACTGAGGACATCACTGTGGAGGTGCTCTGAGTGCAACGCAGTGGGTCCTGACAGTAGCTCCCTGTAACTTCAGGTTTGTTCCTGTGTGCTGCATGGGGTGCCGGAGTGCTGGGAGAGCCCACGGTGGTTGCACTCTTGCTCTCCTTGTGACACAAAAAACTTCCAGCATCAGCTCCCACTTGCAAATGAATTGATGTACTCTATTAGGTTGATGAAACTTTCTGGGCTTCCCTAATACCCGTCGTACTAATTGCTTTTGATTTTGAAAACTACTTCTTGCTTCTAGGTATAATTTGGTTAATAAGCAACTAACAACACTTCCTTCTCTTTTCTCCTCTATAAAATGGAGATAATGATGTTTTAACATTTTCTAATTAGTCTCTTAATATGATATTCATACCTAGAGCCCAGGGGTTGCTCAAATGTGAATTCATTGTCATCTTCTTCTCCTGTTCTAACTCATCTGATCACTAGACCCACTCCTAAAATAAATATGTAAAGTTCCAAAGATTTTTGTAAATGCCCTTTTTAAAAAAGTTTTTAAACTAAAATAAAATAGTTCACCCATTTTTGTCCATCCCAACCTCTGCCTCTGGTGTCCGCCAATCTGTTCTCTATACCGATGAAACTTTTTTAAAAAAAATGTGTGTGTGTATGTGTGTTAGACTCCACACATAAGAGAGATTACATGGTTTTTGTCTTATTCTGACTTATTTCACTTAGCATAATAATCTTCAGATCCATCCACAAATGGCAAGATTTCATTACTTTTCATGGCTGAATATAATGATATGATACGTATATAAAAGCAAAATGTGTTAAAATTTTTTATTTTATAAGAATTTAGTTGATGCTTCTGTGAAGTTTTACTGATTAAAAAACTGAATTTAACCTATCACTTCAAACTACTTTTTGTCTTGACATTAAACAGTGTAGCTGAGTTACACCTCAAAACATGTAACATGCTTTGGGAAGAAAACTGTGTCATGTGTACACTTTTTATAACTTATACATGATTGTCAATTTTGTGTTGGCATACATACCAGAGACCATATTTTTGTACATTTACTGGGAACTTAATAAGTTATTTGCTGGATAGAGAGAAAAATAAAAACTAAATAAATGAATGTACATGCCAGATTTAATACATGCAGTCCCTAGACATTTCTTTAAGAAACATTGTATTAAAAATTGTACTTGAACAACAACAACAACAAGAAAGAAACATTGCATTAAGGAGCAGAGTAATTGTAACTTTAAGAATAGTTTCCAGTGACCATTACATAAACATATAATATAATGTATAACATTGTGATTATAATAATATGTAGAATTAATACTTTAAGGTATCATGATTCTTAATTGTGAAAGAAATATTACATTGTTTTATTTAATGTTATGAAAGCAAGAAAGTAGGTACTTTAAAGGACACATGGACAAAACCAAATGGGTAGGTTTGAGGGTGGGAGGTGGGAATGGGGTGGGGGCTGAGGTGTGGTGAAAATGGAGACAACTGTATTTGAACGACACTTAATAATAATAAAAAAGAAACCTTCATTTTCTAAGAATTCAAGATAACAAAGATTTTAATGTAGATTAGAAATGTTAAAATATGTTTTTACTAATTTTGAAAAATTATGGCCTCATTAAAAGTGGTATCTATTCTCTCACTCCCTTGTCCGATACAAGTCCTGTCACAGACACCCTAGTGATGGAAGAGTTGCCTCTTGCACAGAGAAAATAGTGATTTGGTAGCAGTGGAAGCTGGGTGCGCTCACCCTGGCTTCACAGTTTCCTCTCAATGATGATCCATCCTTGTTGCATCTGGAGAAACCTGTTGAACTAGGTCAGTATGAGTAACTCTTTTTTTTTTTTTTTTAAAGATTTTATTTATTTATTTATTTTTTAGATTATTTATTTATCTTTAAAGGGGAAGGGTAGGAGAGAGGGAGAGAGAAATATCAATGTACGGTTGCCTCTCGCGTGTCCCCTGCTGGGAACTGGCCTGCAACCCAGGCATGTGCCCTGACTGGGAATCGAACCTCGATCCTCTGGTTCGCAGGCCCGTGCTCAATCCACTGAGCTACACCAGCCAGGGCTGAGTAACTCTTTTCTGTATATTGAACTTTGCCATATAGTTTGTATTTCATTTTGCTAAGACATGCTGTATATACTTTTTTTTTTTTTAATCTTCACCCAAGGACATGCTCATTGATTTTAGAGAGAGGGGAAGAGAAAGGAGAGAGGGAGAGAAACATGGAAGTGAGTGACAAACATTGTCTAGTTGCCTCTTATACGCACCCCCACAAGGGACTGAACCCGCAAGCTAGGCATGTGCCCTGACTGGGAATTGAACCCTCTACTCTACTCTTCAGTTTATAGGACAACACTCCAACCAGCTGAGTTACAATGGCCAGGACAGAAATGCTGTATACACACACACACACACACACACACACACACACACACACACATCTGAAGTTAAATAATTAGTTCAGAACTTTCTTATACTCTATGATATTTTCTCTAAAAGCCTGAATAAACATTTTCTTTTTATGTGCTTTTAATTAATGAAGGTCTGGAGAAGATGTCAAAGAAATACTTTTTTTTTCAGCATTTATAGGTCATTTGTTTTTTATTGTTGTTTAATTACAGTTGTCCCCATTTCCCTCCCATTTCTCTCCCCCTGCTCTAAGAAATACATTTTTAATTTTGTTCTGTTTATTCTTCTGAGACTGTTATATCCTATGAGGTTAACCCAAAAACTTAGAACAGGAACGGAACCATCAGATGTTACATTTCCTGTACCTTCATGACTTAGTAAAATTTGTCTTTCCTTAATGTTTCCTTAAGCCAAAACTACATTGAAAGTGTTAATCTGCCTCTGTCACCTAGTAGCCATGCAGTCTTGGGGCAGTGGGTGATATAAGTGATATAAGTGTTCTGAGCCTCAGCTTCATCATTTACAGAAAGCAAACAACAGTAACACACCAACCTACTTAACACAGGTGAACATTTAGTGGGAAAGCAATGTATTGTGGGAAATGTAACTAAGGCCTGTGGGTCGTCCCCATGTTTATGCCCATGGCTTTACCCCAACTCTCTCCTGTGTTTCTGCACTCTTCATTGTTCCTCTGACAATAGCCTCACCTCCCTTTTTATGTCTTTTTAACGCATCCATCTTGCAACCCGCCACTCATGGTTCAGTTCACCATTTGGTTTTTGTGCTTGTACAACTGAATCAGTGAGAGCGTCTAAGAACAGTGCTTCTTAACCTTGACTGTACATTATAATCCCTTAGGTTGCTTTCAAACAAGACAAAAGTATAGGCCAGGATGCATTTTGGACCAATTAATCACAATCCCAGTAGTGGAGACCTGACATCAGTGTTTTTTTCCTCTTTATCCTGATTTTAAAATTTATTTTAATCCGACTTTCTATGTTGAGATCATTGTAGATTCACATGCAGTTGTAAGAAATAATAGACACCAATGCACTCTCTTATATATGTAAATATTATTTTTTATTCTTGTTTATTCTATTACAGTTGTCCCAATTTTCCCCCTTTGCCCTCATCCATCCTGCCCACACTGCTCCTCAGTCAGTCCCCACAGTGTTGTCCATGTCTGTGGGTCATTCATCCATGTCCTTTGACTAATCCCTTCCCCTTCTTTCCATCCTTATCCCACCACCCTTCTGGCAGCTGTCAGTCTGTTCCATGTTTCCATGTTTCTGGTTCTGTTTTTTTTTTTTATTAGTTTATTTTGTTCATTAGACCTCTCTTATAAGTGAGACCATATGGTATTTGTCTTTCACCAACTGGCTTACTTCACTTTGCATAATGCTCTCCAGTTCCATCCGTGCTATTGCAAATGTAGGAAATCCTTCTTTCTTTCTGCTGCACAGTATCCCTTGTGTAAATGTACCACAGTTTTTAAATCCATTGATCTCCCAATGGGCACTCAGGCTATGTTCTGACACTTGGCTATTGAAAATAATGCTGCTATGAACATTGGGGTGCATAAGTTCTTTTGAATTGGTGTTTTGGGATTCTTAGGGTATATTCCTCAGTGGAATTGCTAAGTGCAATGGACCCTACCTATTTTTCACCAATGGTAACATCTTGCAGGATACTGACATTGATTCAGTGAAGATACAGAACATTTCTATCACCACAAGAATCCATAATGTTTCCCTTTTATGTTAATAAATAATGGTACAGTGGTCTGTATACTGTGTGCTATGAAAAAATGACATGGTAGATCTAAATATAATGATACAAGTGATATAACCATAATTTAATAAATGAAAAAGATCAGAACAAGGAAAATGGCTAATTAATAATATTCAGGTAAAGGGAAAATGTTTATTGTCACCCCAGGAAATTTGGCAGGACGTAATATGACAGACCAATGACAATCTGTGGAGCCAGTATACCATAAGATTTAGAGGCAGTTGGCACATATATGGAGATAAATAGCACAAGATTAGACAAGATTTTATTATGGGATAGCAGTAAAAATAAGGGACGAATCATTTTAAAAAAGGTCTCGGACAGCAGGTATGCTGAAGCATTTAAGCATGTAAAATCTAGATAAGAATGAAGCAAAGCATCGTGGGAAAACAAACGCAGGAGTGCTGCATTCAGTGCACTGTGTGGGTAGTGTCTATACACACAGACACACATATAAACCCACAATATTTATGGGTATGCAAATTTTGATGATAAAAATGTGAATGTTTAAATGTATAAATATAGCTTATATATTATGCCTTTACTAGATATAAAATACGTATTAGCTATAAAAATAGGTAAAAGGTTTTGAGTTGCTCCAAATGTCGTTTTCCCCACTCCTCATGTACTACAGTTGAAAAAAGAAGATAATTATATTCTCCTCCACGGTCATCTCAAATTCAACAAGGTGATGTCCTGCAGGCACATGGACAAAAAGACACGTTTGAAAAAATGGCTGTAGATGAGAAAGCAGGAGGCACACGTCCCCGTGGAGAGCATGTGTTTCTCTTGTCCTAGGAGGACATGGAACTACATGGAGCAAAGTGGTAACGTGTAAATCGGGACGATCCTTTCTGAGTAATTAACAGATGTTATCTTCTTGAAGACTTATTTATTAAATTATGGTGTTGACAAAGGTAGTGTGGGTCAAAGTAGATATTTTTAGAGTCATCACTAAAAAGCAAACAATGTTAATATTGATCCTATGGACTAAAGGATATTTGCCTTTTTCTTTCTCATCTTTTTGATTAGGAAAGTTTATGTCTCCAATTCATTTGCCAGGAAAAGACAATAAAATAAATATACTTTCCAAATGTATGACTTCTGGCTGGGGACTAACTGACCCATATCGTGAGTATATTCACTACTTGTTCCAAGATTAGAATCCAAACACATGTGAAATCTGAGTATATTATTTATTTTAAATTTTTCTGTATTTTTGTAGGAATGATAGTAGAAAAGGTGTTTTTCACAATGGATCTACAAGTGACTGCTTGTGTTTTAGGCCATCATATTTATTGATGTTAGTTCACTGATAGTAGTTCATTGATACTTGTAAAAATGTGTGTTGGAGTATATCTAGTGATTATATCATCTAATAAATATTTATGTGTTTCATTTATATGTAAATATTCCCTAATTGCTCTCTGACCACACACATGCTCACACACAATTGCGTTCATAACAATATGCCACTACTGTGAAAATCCACACATGCAGATGTGAGCCTAGCCCTTGCTGGTGTGGCTCAGTCAGTTGGGCATTGTACTGCAAAGTGAAAGGTCACCAATTTGATTCCTGGTCCGGGCGCATGCCTGGGTTTCGGATTTGGTCCCTGATCTGGGCCAAAGGCAAACCAATCAATGTTTCTCACATCAATGTTTCTCTCCCTCTCATTCTCCTTCTCTTTCCTTCTCTGTCAAAAAATAAAGAAAAATGATATGAGCCTATTCCCAAAGATATGAGGCTTTTTTCTGAAATGATAGGCTGGTAACAATGGTATAAATGGATGTAAAGATTATGTGCAAATAACTAGTTCACATAAAGATCAACTCATGACCCTGGTCTCACTTCTACTATATTCTACAACTGAATTAACAATTTATAAACATCCAATAAATGAAAGACTAAATCACAAAGCAATTTCAATTGACAGCTTCAGACAGTGTCAGCACTTAGACAAAATGTGTGTTAAGCAAAATTCAAGTCAAAGGAATGAGAACACCCTGAAAACAGTGGGATAAAGTATAGATTTAACATGTAAAATATTAATTGTATTGTTTCCTGTATCAACAACTAATTTGGGTGTAAACTTTACCATTTTTCTTCCAAAAAGTGCTACTATTTTTCTATCATCTTAGGACTGTACTAAAGGGAAAAGACCCCACATAACATTTTTTTGTTATTATTATTTCTGTTGTATGAGCTGTGGTGTAGTAATAATAGCAGCTCTTTGTTTTTTTGTTTTGTTTTGTTTGTTAATAAATCAGCTAACAGCATCATTACATTGCTGAAAGGAAAGAATAGTGGGATTTAACCTTTGAAGTCTATCTACAACATAGGGTATTTTTGTTGTTGTTTTAATTTTTTAAAGCCTTTGCCTCAGTAATGTGTTTTTATTCCTCCTCTACTAGAAGATGAATTTTCCAAAACTGTGCAGCAGACAAAGGTGTATCTTGTCAAAGTTACTGGGGACTGGATATTAAAGATACCGACACATGCGGAGGGGCCGCAGGATCATCCTCACGCATGGCAATTCAAGGATTGCATTGATGGGTGTAGGAGCTTTCTTCTCAGTGTGTCTCATGAACCGGTGTTTGCTGACGATAAGGAGTTATCAACGTATGGTAGTAAAAAATGAAGAGTGAGAAGAATAAGTATGCTGCTAAGTTGATGTGCTGCCACTGTTAATTTGATACTTGAAGTGGACTACAGTCTCAGAAGGAATTAGTCAATCATTTGTTTAGTTAAACTATATGAAATTAATGATATCCTACTCTTTTTGACCTACGAAAATGATAATTTCTTATGGTTTGATTTCATAGCTGAATTAGGTAGCTCAAAGTACCTACTTCTGGTAGTACTAAAAATATTAATTAAGATGTTTTCATGTAATTCAAAACTATCATTTAGTCATTGTATTTAGTAGATGCTTGAAACTTTCTTCATGGCACACTTTATTGTCTGCATTGAATGAGTTTACGCTCGATGTATATTTTAGCCTCTCCTTGAAAATACAGTTTTTGATCTGATTCAGATTATATATAACATCATCTAATGATCTGACAGCTCTGGTTTCCTATGCAGAAGTCAGAGTTGAGAGAGTTGAGACACTGTCCGCTGGTCCTCTGCCGCTGGGGTTAGCCTCAACCATGGATCATGCAGCCAGGAGAACTCCTCTTTGTGTCGGTTGCAGGGAGATTCTGGAGGACCTCTGCAGTGTGCCCAGCACAGGCAGTACAGACTCATCTGTGTTGTGAGCTGGGGAAGCAGTAACTGCCATCCCATAACATCAACGGTCTTCACCTGGATTTCTGTGTGCAGGGATTGGATCACATCTGTCACTGAAGAGAAGCATGATCACTGAGACAGAAGACACTGAATGGAATTGTGTTATAAATGGGAAAGAAAGCACATTAATAGCATATTTGAAAATGAGTCTCTTACCAGTGCGAAAGCACTCAATGTCACTTCCCTCAACGCTTGTATTGAGGAACTTGGATTTGGTATATCTCATACATTCAGTATTAAACATCAGTCACAGAAAGTTGATGTTGCTTCATGCCTCCTGGGAACTTACAATCTGAAATGTCATTAAGTTCATACTTAGTGTAACATGTATATGTCATAGTTGAATACGATAATATACACTTTCACTATTTTTCTAGTTTGGTAAACATTGGAAGACATAAAGTTGAATGTTATTCAGTCCATAAAATTATTAATTTTATTCAAGGAGAATAATACCCTACACTCAGATAGGAGAGGTCCCTGTTTCACAATTTTAATGAGCAATAGATATTTAAGAAATTATTTGTCAGGCTTATATTATCATTTGATTTTTAAATAAAATAGGGTATTTCAATTGTTTCCAAAACATTTCATTTATCTGTGTCTGAGGTTAACCATTTCACTATGCTGCTGCTTAACAATGTGAGGGAGATAGAAACAAATCAACTTAAAGTTGATTTGAAGTTTTTTGACTGCAGTCTTTTGACAGGAAAGACTGGAAATGAAATTGCATCAGTGGAAACGATTTGTCCTTATACGCTAGGATGGTTTCAATTTAGTAAAATTTAATGTTTCATTAAAGGTTAATTCACTAAATAAAAGGGCAGTTTTGTGTTGTGGTTAATATATTTCTCTCCCTCTCCCAGCTATCTGACTTTGGGTAGATCACTTAACTGCCACTTGACTGAATTTTCTTATTCACGAAACTGGTAAATAATGGTATTACCTGCAGTTGCAAATGAAATCAGGCAAGTAGAGCATTTAAAATAGTACTTACTGGAAAAAAAGTGCTTACTGTGTGAGTATTAGTTGTTATTATGCCTTTGTAAGACTTTTGGTCAATCAGAAAATTAAAATCTAAATGTTTGATTGGAAAATCTGATAACAGATATGCTTACTCTCAAATAGTTCCCTTTCTTTCCAAAGTCCCCTCTATTAAAAGATGAAGTTTTAATTTCTTTTAAGAAATATTTTAGTACATAGTACGTATTGACAATATAAGGGTGCGAAAGACAAATGCTCTTTCTTAAGGAGCATACCATCTGGAAGACAAATAATAAATCTGAACAAATAACTAGAAGTGTTGCCTATGTCCTGAAAAGTAAGTTTAAATATTCTCAGCGGGGGCAGGGGGAGGTATAGAGGCAAAGACAGAGAACGTGGTGCAGCGTTAGAGGACCGATACACATCCTACGCCTACGACTTTCCTCCGTAACGAAGTACAGTAAAAGGAGTAGAGAGCCATTAATACTGTCGTCTCTTAGACGGTAATCTACCCCTTCCTGGAGAAGCTGTTTCCTTACTGGCCACGTGGTTACACCTAAAATAAGTTTCAAACGCGGATCTCTTCCGTGACGCCCCTATCATCTTGACCACGCCTCTTGAATCACGAAGCACTTCGTCAGCCAAGGGCCTATCGCGAGAACTCTACATTGTCTCTCTTCTGAGAATCTCAGTGGTCGGATTGCTTTTGTTCTCGCGATATTTCCCGGTGAACCGGAGCCCGGGCGACCCGGGCTTCTGTGAGACATGGCGGTCGGCTGGGACCGAAACACAAGGTAAAACAGTGAAACCCTGCCGGTTGCTCTTCTCTCGGTTGTTCCAGGGCTGTTCCGGGCGGGAGTGTAGTTAAGGGAGCTGAGAACTGTCATGGAATTGGCTCCGTGTTTTCATCGCTCCCTTCTGGAGAGCGGGCCGGACCGGGTGCCGCTCCACTTCCCCCGGGGGCGTTACTGGCAGGACCCTGGGCAGCGCTACGCCTGTGAGCTCCCGTTTCCCCGGCTCGGTTTCTCTGACCTATATTGCAGCTTGAAGGAGTTTAGGTGTTTCCTCGGTAGTTACTGACCCTGACCCATTGCTTCTCACAGTGCCTAGTACCCCGGAGGCTCCTCCCGTATGCAGGCGAGGAGAGTCCCGCGTTGTAAAGACCATATGGTTGTATACCGATCGTCCTGGATGTCTGGCTCCCCACCATCATTCAGACAAATATCAAATTCTTGGCAGCAAGTTTCTCCCTCCTTTTAAGAAAGACCGAGGTCTTGGCCTCGCCTGGAAGGAGAGTTTCGCACCTTGCTTGGAAAAATGGGAAAGGGGCAGGGCAGGGTGAGCTGTTGCAGGAGAGACAGGTACGAGAGTCACTAAACCTTCGAGGATTAAGAAACCCTTGGAAAGCAACGTGTCAACTCGTAGAGAATAGCCTTGGGTAAATGCTATAGAGTTGAAAGAAAGATCGTTATTTGAGAAAACACGTTTAAGTAACTTGTTAGGATTTAGTCTCCCAGAGACAACGCAGAGTTACATAATATCTGTTAAAATGTTGCAAGACTAGCTTTCAGAAGCTATTAAAATACGTGAAAAAACCTCCAAGATGTATTCATTTGTTTGAAGTGATACGTCGAACTCTAGTATATAGGTATTATAAAGGAAAAAAGAAGTCAGAGGCTTGTTCACAGAAGCATTCAGGACACACTGGCATACTTAATTTGTTTATTGATGTATTTAAATTGATGCAATTGTTCCAGTTCCCAGAGGAAAGACATGAGAAAAAGAAATCCAGGGGTTTGAGGGTGAGGTGGGATAGGGGAGGGGATGAGTTTCTTTCTTTTTGAGAATAAAGTTTACCACACAACTGAGTATTGCAATGGCTCGAGGGTACGTATCGTAAAAATATATCAAGCTTGAAAGTTCTATCAAAGGAAATTAGGCCTACTCTGGAACAACACCAACAAAAAAGAATTAGGAAAAAAATTATTTTCTTTGGGAGTTAGTGATTTAATTGGAAGAAATTGTGATTTTATTTTTAATAGAAGTTACTTTCAGGTAGTCTCTTCCTGCTACTAATTCTATTAAGAGTTTTCAGCATTCTGATTCTGCCCCTTAAATGTCATGATGGGCAAATTAACCTCTTTGTGCCTTAGTTTCCTTATCTGCAAAATGGGAATAATAATGCCTAATTCATGTGGCGATTGGTGAACATGAAATGAATTAAAACATGCAAAGCACTTAGAACAATGTCTGGCATAAAGTTAACATACATTATGTGTTAGCTCTTGTTATTTTTAAATTTTTGTTTTCTAACTTATGAGTTTACTCACGAAATATTGGCTTGGTACTTAGTCAAAATACAGACTGAAGAAAAGTTTTTAAAAAAAAATTTCTTTTTGACCCCCAAATTAATGAAACATTCATTTTATATGGTTAGTTAATATGTCTGTAAACTCCACTTCCATTTGGTTGCTTTCTTAATCTGTTATCTTCTCTAAGGTAAAAATTCCTCCTTCCTACTGCTTCCTACAGGCTTATTCCAGTCTAGGTCAGCACTGTTGCTCTGTAAGTGCATTGTTAACCCATTCTCCTTGCTTTTGGGGACATTCATTCTATTGTAAATATTTCATGTTTCTCTGACCTTTTCCTTACCATTCCTTTTTTACTTCAATTTCATACACTTTTATTGAGTAGTTACTATAGTCAAGCCATTTTTTTGTCCTTGGGTCACATTGCTAGTGGGCACTTACTGCTACTTGTTGTGCGGTCATCACTCTGCAGTCCCTTCCCTTAACTTTTATTCTATTGATTTATACCATCCTCAGTCTATTCATGTTATTTAACTAATCCCATGTGTTCTCCCATTTTCCTTAAAGACTTAACATAACTCTCAAATATCCTACAAATCTTTGCATTTCTTTTGAGAATTAGAAACAGGCATTTATTAAATGATTAATTTTTTAATCTTGAATAAAAACTGTGAGGTAGCCATTATATTCCTCTTCCTCCTTTTAATATAAAATGATAATAGAAGATTCTGAGAAGTTGAGGGTATTCCCAAATTTGCCACACAGCTAACAAGTGCCTAAATATTACCCAAATTTTTCTGATCACAAAACTCATCTTTATACTATTTTACATGGCTTCCAAGTAAATCTTTTAATCACTTAGATGGTTATTAGATTTATTTGAATTATATGATGATAAATAATTTTGAAAACATAACATTTAACTAAGTTTTAAAGTAAAATGAATCAGTACTTCTTTTGGATATCTAGGTTTATAGACTGAAACTAAGCTATCTTTAATAGAAATATTTTATTGTAATATATCATAATATTAAATAATGTGAAATTATGGATAAGTTATAGTTTTGCATTTCATTTCTAAAGTTCAGTAATAGCCTGGATAATACTTCTTTTGTCTTCTTTCTCATTCTTTTTAAAGGCTTGTATTAGTTTACAAGGCTACCTTAACAAATTACTGTAAACTGGATGCCTTAAAAAAAATAGAAATTTATGCTCTCACAGTTCTGGAGGCTTGCAGACTGAAGTCAAGGTGTCAGCAGGGCCACCCTCCCCCTTGACAACTCTGAAAAAGGATTATTCTTTGCCTTCTCTAGCATCTGGGCAATCTGTGGCACTCCTTGGTCTGTACCTGCATCTAATCTCTGCCTCTGTCTTCACGTGACATTCTTCCTTGGGTCTGTGTGTTTTCACATGGCTTTTTTTTTTCTCTTTTCTTCTTCTTTCTTTATTGACTACTGAGTAGATTCACATGGATTTCTTAATGACACCAGTCATTTGATTTGAGGCCACTGTAATCCAGTATAATTTCATCTTAACTAATAATATCTTCAAAGACCCAAATATTTCTAAATAAGGCCCATCCACAGGGTTAGGACTCTAATATATCTTTTTTTTTTTTTTTTTTAAATCCTCACCTGAGTACATGCTTATTGATTTTAGAGAGAGGGGAATAGAAGAGAGAGAGAGAGAGAGAGAGAGAGAGAGACAAACATCGATGTGAGAGGGAAACATCGGTTGCCTCTCATATGCACCCCAACTGAGAACCCACAATCTAGGTGTGTGCCCTGACCAGGAAGCAAACCTGTGACCTTTCAGTTTATGAATGACACTCCCAACCAACTGAGCCACACTGGCCAGAGCTCAATATATCTTTTTTAAAAATTTTATTTATTTATTTTTAGTGAGAGGGAAAGGGAGGGAGAGAAACATCGATGTGAGAGAGAAGCATCAATCTGTTGTATGCATTCCAGCCAGGGACGAAGCTCTCAACGCAGGTATGTGCCCTGACTGGAATCAAACTGGTGACCTTTCGGTTTGCGGGACGATGCCCAACCAACTGAACAACACTGGTCAGGGCTCAGTATATCTTTTTGAGGGACACAGTTCAACCTATAACATGTCCATATCTATTAAATAATTAAGTATTTCTCATATTGCCAAATAAATTTTAAAAATAGAAGGTAGCTCATAAAACGTAGGTAGCTGGACATAAATTATGTTTCCATTTTTGTTTGGAGATGTAAGAAAACAATTGAACAGACAGACTAAAAAGTCATGAATTGTATATTTTAATTTTAGCAAAGCATCTGATAGTCTTATTGTTTTCCCATCGATTCAAGGATAAAACATGGGCTGTATGATATTGCATCTGTTGAGGTTGATGGTGTGTGTCTCTGTGTTCCAGCATGGAAGGTTGTTTCTTATTTCCTATGCAGTTTCTCAAAGCATTGTCCTAGTGGCAACTGTCTTTTCCTGGAGTTTTTTTGTTTGTTTTATTTTTTTATCATACATGCAGTTTAGGAGAGAAATTGGAGAAAACAGATAGGGTACTGGAGATTGGCAAAGTATGAAGAGCAGCACCAACCAGTGGACAAAGGAATCTAGTGCAATAGCTAAATTTTTAGATTTTGTGGAGCAGTACTAAATATATACAGAAGAAGAAAAACGGAAGAGAGTCTGGATTTGAAGACTGACATAGAACTGCAGTTTTTAACTTTACTAAAGGAGGACATCAAAAAACAAAACCAAACCTCTGTTATCTACTTTTATCATTTCATTAAAAAAAAAAAGACATTTTGATTTCGGCAGTTTTTTAAATGGCTGACTAAACTGGATGGAGAGACAAGTAGAGTGGGCAAAGGAGCAGTAGAACTGGATAACTCAGAGGAGTCCAGGAGACTGAGACCACAGGGAACATGAAGAGCAGATTCCGTCCTAGTGAGCCAGTTACAGAGCTGGAAGGATAATTGGTTCTGCTTAGAGAGGAAAGTTAGTGTCTTGGATTTTAGACTTGGGACAGTTTTAAAAATAAAGAGATGATAAAACATGCCTTCCTTATGTGGCGTGAGGCTTTGCATAGAAGAGGCGGGTCACTGGAGTCCATCTGTTCCATTTACATGGTGGAGGAATACCATAGGATGAGTGTCATCAGGTCCTGAGTTCCAAAAGATGGTGGAATGGGGAAGAAGAGCAAATTAAGTGATCCAGATGCTGAAGTCATTAAGGGATTTTTAAGTTTTTACTTTCTTACTGAATTTATCCGAGTGACATTGGCTAATAAAATTATATTGGTTTCAGGTGTATAATTCTATAATATATCATCTGTAAATTGTATTGTGTGTTCACCACCCCAAGTCAAGTCTCCTTCTGTCACCACTTATTTCTCCTGGAAATTATAAATATATCCAGGTGGAGTAAATGATAACAAGTGCTAAAGCGAGAGTGTACACTATGGTTTGGAACATGGACTCTGGAGCCAGGCTGCTTGAGATCAAATCCAGGATCTGTCACCTGTTATGTGGCCTTGCAAAAATGACTGCACTTTCCTGTTCCTCAGTATCCTTATCTATAAATGAGATTAAAATAGTATCTAATCCATAGAGTCATTTAGAGGATTAAATGAATTAATGTATAAAGTGTTTCAAATAATACTTAGCACATAATATAAAAGACTATAATTCTATGTAGTATATATGTTTGCTAGAAGATAGACTTGAAAAGGGAACAAGTGTTTGAGAAATCATGATAAAACATACTACTTTTTTAACTTTTGAGTCTCGGAAATAAAGTAACAATTTAAAGGGAATAACTACCAGTTATACATCATGTTTTCATATTGAGAGCAGGTAGGAGGATTGTTTTTAGACAGACTTATTGTTTGTCTGATATTGTTCATATCAGAACAGTGGCTCTGTAGAATAGAGTGGCAAGCATCGAAAATGCAGTGAGTTTCTTGGATGTAGGTTAGTGCTGAACTAACAGGAATGGGACAGGAGTAGCAGTAGAGTGACAGGGTACTCCGTTCTGGAATAGTAATCATTGAAAGTAGAAATGGAAGAGGCTAGAGACTGAGAAGCAGCCAAGTGGGATAGATCAACTAGCTAGAATTTTTTTTTAACTGATTCCAGAAAGAGGAAAGAAGAGGGAGAAGGGAGCAGAGGGAGAGAGAAAGAGAAGCATCCACCCATTGCTCCACCCACCTTGTATCCCGTGGTTGCTTCTTGTATGTGCCCTGACCAGAGATGGAACCCGCAACCTTGGTGTATCGGGACAACACTCTAACCCACTGAGCTACCCAGCCAGGGCACTAGCTAGGCTTCTAAGGGAGGCGTGCCTAATAGGCTATATGAATTGTTAGAGGCTTTGTAAAACTAATTTTTATATATCTTAATACTTATATATAATTCAAAGTAAGCATTTATAAAGCTTATAAAATATAGAAAATTTAGGAAGTAAAATTCAGTTTTATTCATTTGCCCAACAATGCTATCTGCTATGTGCCAACCACTGTTCTAGGTGCTCAGGATATACTGTAGTAAACAAAACAGAACACTTATCTTTGTGGACCTTACACTTTTATATATTTATTTATCTAAGAATGATGGTTTGTTTTGCTTGGAAAGCTGTGCAACCATGGGTATTTCTGGGGAAATTCCCCACCTTCCTTTTTTTTTTTTCTTCCACAAACGTTTATCAAATCCCTGCTGTGCTAAGCACTGGAGATAGAAAGATCAAGTCAGATGTGGTTCCTGAGAAAATAGACAATTAAACAAGCAATTAGAAACAGTATTCTAGGAGCACATACTATAGTATATTTGAGGGCACAGAAAAGGAATCTCCCTACCCCATCCTCAACCCCACCAAGAGAGAGAGATCTAGCCTGAGACTTACAGAGTAAGTAGGAGTTAGCCAAATGTAGAGGTGGGGGGAGCAGGAGAAAGGATAGTTCTGGCAGAGAGAACATGTTGAAGGACTAGAAAGTGATTTAGTTTGGATAGAATTTAGACTTTGAGGGATTAGGTTTAAAGAGAGGTAAGCAGGACCTGGCTTTTGAGGATTTTGTAAACTTTGTTAGGATAGAGTCCAAACTCTTCAAATGTAATGGGAATGAACCTATTCAAAGACTTTAAAAGAAAATTTATATGATCACTTTAATGTATTAAAAAGATTATTGGTTGTGGTATGGAGAGTGAATTGAAAAGTAAAGGTTGTCGCAGCAATGAAGAGATAGAATGGCAGTTGGGACCAGGATCCTAGTAAGGAACTTCTCAGTGAGCTCGGAAAAGAAAAGACAGGTTTGAGAGAAATTTAAAAGAACTTTAGTTTAAGAATCTAACCATGTTGCTGGCTTGTGTTTTTGGGCTTGTGTTTTGGGGTACATGCTATCATCGTTGACTAAGAGGGGCACAGGAGAAACAGGTTTGGTGGAATAAAGTATTCATTTTTGGACTTGTTGAGTGTCAATTGTCTTTGGAATGCTCCCATGAAAATGTAATAGAGGCAGAAAGATAATACATGTCTGCAGAGAGCTTTGGACTTGGAATAAAGATTTGGGAGGAATCAACATATAGATGGAAATTGAAGGGAGGGGAGATCACTTGGGGAAACTGTGGAGGTTGGGAGAAAGGCCTACTGAAGAATTGGGAGGAAAAAGAATCCACAAAGTAAGCCAAAGAAGATCTTCGAGGTACCATGAAAATCAGGAGGCTACTATCGCTTATGTCAAGGTAAGAGACTGTTTCAAGAAGAAAAACAAGTGATGGACAGTGTCTTTTCTGACAGGCAAAATTAGATAAAGACTAAACATATCTATTGGATTTACTACTAAAGAAGTTGTTAATGACCTCGCTTAGAGAAATTTGGTTAAGAGGGGAGCCTGTGCTGAGGAAGTAATCACAGTGGATGAAGGGGACAGCTTGTTGTTTTAAGTTTGCTTATATTAATAGGTATGCAGTCAGAGATCAGTAGTTGGAATTGGACTTGAACTGCAGTGGAAAGTTTTGTTGTAAAGATAAGAAGATTGAATATATTTAATATTTAACTCCAGTAGGAAAGCATGAATAGGAATGGGAAGATTGAAGGAAGATCAATCTTGGTGCAGTTACTACTAAGCAGGTACAGAAAATAAATTTGATTGTTCTGTCAGCTGAACAATTTTAGGAAGCAGGATCATGGCTTATACCTAACACACACTGAGAAGCTAAATTTACAAATGAGAATACCAGTTTTATAACTTTCCTGGAGCTTAGAAAATGTCATCTGTTTTTGTCTACATGTTCTTTTTTCTTAGGAAAACCATATACATGAGAAGTAAAATTATAATCTGAAGTCCACTTTGTGAACATGGAATCATCAAGGGAAGTTAGTTGAATGTTTTTAATGGCAAATGAAATCAATCTATAAATGCATCCAGCTTCATTGTAGGACAGTAGCTCCTTTGTGGACAGGGACAGGAGCATGGTAGTGTCCCTGATTAGGGCCTGTTCTGTTTTGAACAGTTTTTGTGATTGCTGCCAGTTTTTACTTCTCTCACTCTCCTTTTTCTCTATGAGTGCCCTCCGATGGCCTATTCTTCTGTATTGACCCTACCCATGGGATTTTACACAAATCTTTCTGCTTTTCCTTTTAGTGGCATCTGCAGGCATTTGATTTATTCTGCAGTTAGTTTATTAATATTTTTTAACAAACTTTGATTTCTGGTAATGCTTTATAGTATCACTTATAGTATTTCTATAAATCTGTCATAAAAATTATATAAATATTTGAGAATTCAGTTATTTTTATGGTCTTGTAATATACTTTAGATGTAGTTGGCGTACTGATCAAAAAGAGTAGCAGTCAATTTTTAAATATTTTTATTGTAAAAATAGATAATTTGGTAGAGGAAAATTAAAATCCTCACATGATCTACTTCAAAAACTTTATGTATAGACCTTCAGTTTGTTTCTTGAATGTTTTTTCTCCTGTCTTTCATAAAACTGAACCCATACAGCCTACTGTTCTTTTCTTAAAATATGAGTATTTTCTTATTAAATTTTGTCTAAGATTTTTAGTGTTCGCATAGAATCAGAGCTTCTAATTAATCATAATTTATGTATTGCATACCATGGATTTGTTTCTGTCTTCAATATAGTTAAATATAACAATATGAGAATATCCATTAAGATTCAATTTCTGTGCATAACCCAGATTATTGCCTTAAGCTACATTCTTTTTTTTAATTTTATTTTAATTGTTGTTCTTAAGATACATTCTTAAAAGAGGAATTTAGTGAAAAGAGGAATGGTGAATAGTTATATTTTCATTATCAATATATGAACATGTCTATTAGTGGGGATATATTATTCATATATAAATTATTTATTTTTAAAGATTTAATTAATTTATTTATTTTTAGAGAGAGGGGAAGGGAGGGAGAAAGGGAGCGAAATATCAATGTGTGGTTGCCTCTCACATGCCCCCCACCGGGGATCTGGCCCATAACCCAGGCATGTGCTGTGACTGGGAATTGAACTGGCAACCCTTTGGTTCGCAGACCAGCATTCAATCCACTGAGCCACACCAGCCAAGGCCCTATATATATAAGTAATAGGATAAAAAATATTTATTTTGTTTTGCATATTTAAATATTATGAATGTGGCTTTCTTTCTTCTTCTATTTAATGTGTTTGTGTGTGTACGTTGCCTTTCATTAGTATTTTTTGTCATGGTGAGAGGGAGAAAGGAGAGGTGTGCATGAGTGTTAAGCTTTCTTTCTCAAGGAGGAATGAGAATATTAAGTTCTTCCAAGGACATTTGTCAGTTATCTAAAAATAAAATAAACCTTTATATCTTTTTAGAGGATACATTTGTTCATTGTTTATTCCTTAGCATGACTATATGAAAGAAGAAGGTTTTTCTGAAGATGAGGCGACTGAATCGGAAAAAAACGTTAAGTTTGGTGAAAGAGTTGGATGCCTTTCCAAAGGTTCCTGAGAGCTATGTAGAGACTTCCGCCAGTGGGGGTACAGGTGAGAGTATAAATTCAAATTAAAATACCTTCACTAAATGCAACTCTGAGTGATCCAATCAATAACATACAGAAATATAGCCATGAGGAAAAACTCATCAATGTAGTAACTTTTTAACTGCTCTGTCCTCATGTAATGCTGTTTTGCCCTAATTTGAGTATGTGTGTATGTGTGTGTATTCTCTCTGGCATCTAACTCAGTGTAGTCTGTGCATTTAGCAATGTTTATTGAAACATTAATCCAGTTTTACTGTTTTTGGCTCTGGTGAGTTATGTATGATTATATGAACAAGATTATTATAAATAAATATAATTTAACTTGGAATAAGTTATTTAATGATCTTAAACTGCTTCAGTGCTATTTTGGTTAAGAACAAATCAATTTAGACATTATAATAAAAGTTCTTACATTTCACCTTACTGGACAGAGGCAGCATGGGGTAATAGTTAAGAGCTTAGACTGTGGAACCAGACTGTCTTGATTTAAATCCTACCTCTTCCCCTCCCTAACTACGTGACCTTGATGATGTTCACCTGTCTCTGCTTTAGTTTATTCTATGAAATGGGGACAATGTCAGTATTTACATAGTAGAGCTGCTGTAATGATTAAGTAAGTTAATATTTATAAAATGCTTAGAACAGTACCTGGTATGGGTAGAAGTATGTGTTGGGTAAAATAAACAAATAATGGACTATATAAGCAAAATATGGAACTATAACAGTATTTCCTGTTATTTCTTTCTCTGAGAAGAACTGATAAAATAGTATTTCACAAAAGATTGATATTTCATTTGGTAAATGTGTACTAAGGTTCTTACTATTTCTAATCTCTTGTGATTAATTTTTGTTAACAAAATTAGCTCAAGTTCTTTTTTCACAATCCATTTTAAGTGTGTTTTGTCAAGTACATGGTAGTTCTTTCCTTTTTGTCATGTCTTTGAGCTGCTTTTATAAATGAAATGATATGTTTAGGAGATCCCAAAGTAGATGAGAGTTTTATTAGAGATTTGGAGATGTATGTTATCTGAATTTCTGGCACACAGATTATTGTGGCTTCTCAAGATTTAAAAAATTCGTCTGATTTTAAAAATTGGGCTGCAGGCAGAGATGCACTTTTAATTTGTGCTGTAAAATGTATGCTGCCTTTGATTATTTACTATGTGACACTGCTATATGTAAGAAAGCATAAGTTTTGTGTCTTGAAATACTGAAGAAATAAAATGCTTTCTCCACAGTACAGATGTTTGTGTTTATTTGTATGTTCATTGATCATTAAATCTTATTTTCTTAGCTGTTTTAGGGGGGAAAATCTATCATGGACATTTTAAGAAAAACTTTTTATAATATTAATTCTCATGGCAGCCATGAAGGCATTCTTCGATATATTTAATCTCACTAAAAGTAGTTTCCTAGTATTTACTTATAAAAAAGTTTTAATTGTTTTTCTTTTTTGTTTGATTTCTCAGTTTCTCTAATAGCATTTACCACTATGGCTTTATTAACCATAATGGAATTCTCAGTATATCAAGATACATGGATGAAATATGAATATGAAGTAGACAAAGATTTTTCTAGGTAACTTCTTTCTTTTTGAAATATCTTTAGATTTAAATTGTTTTAAAGATAATATACCATTTTAAAAATATCAAATTATTTTAAAGCTAATATGCCTTTTTAATAAATACCTATTTATCTAAAAATACATATTTTTTCATACTTGGTTTATTTTAGTTCTGAAGAAATAATTCTCATAAATTCTCATTTTTGCATGCATTAGTTGAAACATTTTAGAATCATTTGAATACTGGTTAAATTCTAAAAGGGAGGTTCTCTGATACAATATGCACTGTATAAAATGGTTAGGAAAACATGTTTTTTTTTTAAGATATTGAACTGGTAGGAATTATTTAATGTTTTTAAACTGTTTACTTTTTAGATTTTGAAATAGCTTACTGATCTGCATAAGCTGGAAAATGAACTGTTTAAAGATACATGCTTATAACGATTTTTATAAATTATATCCAAATTAAATTTTAATGTAAATAACATCACTTAAAAGTTTGAAAATATAGTGCCTTAATAAGGAGACAAGTATACTTTATTTTATTTGTATTGGGATATTTTAATCGACTGAAGATAACAGGTTTATAGTATTAAGATTGTACTAACTAGATGGGAGGGACATTTACTTCTCAATTCTAATCATAGCTCTGCCATTTACTAGCTATCTGACTTTTTAGGGAAGTTACCAAATCTGTATCTGCATGTGTTTCAGTTTCTTTTTCTATTAAATGGGGATAATAATTATAGTACCTTCCTCATGACACTAGTGAGAAGTCAGTCAACATTTGTTAATTGCTGTGTAACCTTGGGTAAGTCACACACTGACTTACTTTGGGCCTGAGTTTCTTTCTTCATCTATAAAATGAAGAGTATTATTCTTGATAACATGGGTTTTCAAATGCTATGTTATTTTTCTTATTTTATTTGTTTTTAGCACCAATGAAACACTTTTTTCTTTCCCAAATGTAGTCTTACATAGTTCACCAAATAAGCCTAGTGGGGATACTCAGAAGCCTGTCTACTTGGCCTTCTCTTCTGATTCCTACAACATCTCCTGAGCCTAAACCCCTGGGTTATTTGGAGCACAGTTTGAACTCTAGACAACTTTAAGACTCTATGAAATCCTAAAAATCTCTTGAAAATTATTTTGAAGCTCTAAAAATTTATTTTGAAACCTGATAAAAATTCTTAGAAGTTTTGATAGGCAGCACAGGACGAGACTGATGTTGATTATACTCATTCTGTTATTTATGGTGCTTAATTAATTCTAATATTTGAAAATCAATTTAATTTGAATTCATCATTTATTTAATAAAGCATTTTTAAAAGGCCATGCAAAACTTTAAGCATCAGAGTTTTTCCCTGGCAATTTGGCTGCATTTATTGAGCCACCCAGACCTAGTTTCCAGTAATGCCAATTCAGTGATTATGTGATCTTAAGCCAGGCATCTGTACTGCTCTGAACACCATTGTTTTATCTACAAAACTGTGAAGTCTCAACTTTATAGGTCCATGATAAAAAAATAAAGAGGATAATTAGAATGCTTGGTGTATAGTATTTGACAGAGGAGAAAGGCTTGCAGTCCTTAACTCTTGATTTTGAAAGTTTTAAAGGACTATTTTAAATAAGATTTATGTAAAGAAAGGTTAAGACTTATTTTTCTGAGTTTCTTGCAGTTATTTAATTTAATAAAATTAAATTACATGAGACAGTATTAAAAACCTGTGAAACTAGAAAGGCTTTTGGAATGATTTCAAAATAGAATTTTACTTTCAAAGTGCTTTCGTTTTTGCCATAAGAAATGTTTTCCAAGTTCTAATTGACATATTCTTGAAATCCAGGTTTCTCAGAGAGTTGACTTATATTTCTCATGTTTTTTTATTACTTGGTGGGTACTAAAGTTTCCTTTTTGTCTTATAGCAAATTGAGAATCAACATAGATATTACTGTTGCCATGAAGTGTCAGTGTAAGTATACCTTTAACTTGATGAATCCATATATAGCTATGGTTCAAACAGTTGCTAGTAAAAAATAAAACCACTGGTTGTTTTAACTCTGTTTTTCCTTCCTTTGCCATATCTTAAAGTGCTGCTGCAGTGCTATTGATAATGCAAATTATCCCCCAATTTATATTCTTTAAATTTCTTCTTTAGAAAGAGAAGAGACTTAACTTTCACATTAGTATAATTAAAATAAAAGAAACTGAAGGAAATTTTTGTGAATAAAAGTTTTAGTGTAGGTATATGTCCTTCTTTCTTGTTTGGATTACGAGTTTTTACAACCATGTTTCTCAAGAATATCCTGTTTCACTCTTCCAGTTTATCACC
Source organism: Glossophaga mutica (assembly GCA_039655065.1). Classification (NCBI taxonomy): domain Eukaryota; kingdom Metazoa; phylum Chordata; class Mammalia; order Chiroptera; family Phyllostomidae; genus Glossophaga; species Glossophaga mutica. Next base: position 38,065,641 of record CM077304.1, on the reverse strand, counting down.
CTTTACCCTTTCATGTTAAAATATAGACCCAAGTGTTTGAAGTTAATAGTGATCTCTTTTCTGTTTTAATTGTACTGGTAGAAGTGAAAAAATGTTGATATATTATATTCCACGTAATGTTTGAATCAGTAGTACTCTCAAAAAATGATATTTTTACATAAAAGTTATCTTTAAATTACCACTTGAAAACTAGAGACCAAGAATTTAGTAAGTAGTTCAGATAAAATTTTTTATAGTGTGAAATAGTATTCTCCAATTAAGGAAGTTAATTTCTGGGAAATTTTATCATAGGAATCTTAAATCTCTTTACCTTTTCCATTTATTTTTTTCTTATGTTAGTGATTTTAAGAGAATACTTTGTATCTAAATTATGAGCTTGTGTTAATACTGAATACATCATATTTTACCTTATTTTAGATGTTTGAATACCATTAGAATTCTAGCCTTCTCAAATAAACATTTTCTATTGATATTTAAAAAATCATCAGTAGCTTTGCCTTAAGATTTCTTTTAATCTCTAAAAATAATTCTTATAATTAATATTTTGTGTAGCAGCCATTTAGTACTCATGATTAGGTTCTTACCAATTTTTGCAAAGCTCTTCAGTAAACTTTATACTGTTTACTGTGACATTCTGAATTGTCTTTTTACTGAGCAAGAAGTAAAGAAAATATTAATTTTTGGAATAGTTCAACCAAATCTATATAATGCTACTATTTTAACTTAAATAAGCAATATAGGAGCGTGAGTTTTCTGTTAATTTGTTAGTTTATATCAGATATAGTTGGGTTCTTAACATAGAATGTAAAACTTATAATTTTTTTTATGCAGATGTTGGAGCAGATGTATTGGATTTAGCAGAAACAATGGTTGCATCTGCAAATGGTCTAGTTTATGAACCAGTAAGTTTGATTCATATATTTTTAAGAATAATATGCTTTGAGAAATTGTTCCCTTGAAAACAGTTTTTATATTTTCTTTGGTTTTGTCTCAGCCAGTTTTTAAAATATATTTTCTTAATTCAAAAGAAATCCATATTCTTTGTAAAAATTTAGAAGGGGGAGTTGTATGTAATACCAAAACTTGAGATAATCATTGTTAGCATGGTTAGTATTTTGAATAAGCCTTTAATGTCTGTTTTATAACCTATTCTTATTTTACATTTTTGTTAATGTTTTCTAATAGTTTTCCTTTCTAATAGTTTTCTAAATGTTTTCCTTTTCTCTTTTTTTAGAGTTGCTGTAGTGATGAACTATTCTTTTACTCTAATGATTTGGAAATTTGGTGTCCTCTTTGTATTTCTCTTAACATAATCAAGAACGGAGCAGTTTCTGAGAGGAGAAATTTCATGTGCATTATTTCTTTCTTTTTCACGCCTCCATTTCCCAAAGCTAGTGATATACTGACATTTTCATATTGTTTTTATGGGACAGATTGTGTATAATGTAATTGATTTCTCAGAAATCACCACCAGCCTTGACTGGTGTGGCTCAGTTGATTGGCAGTCCTCCCACGGAGAAGGGTTCGCTGGTTGGATTCCGGCAGGGCATGTGCCTAGGTTGCCGGTTAGTGGGGCATATGCGAGAGGCAACCTATCGATGTTTCTCTCTTCCATCAATGTTTCTCTCCCTTTCTTTCTCTCTCCCTTCCCCTCTCTCTAAAAATAGGTAAATAAAATCTTTAAAAAAGAAAAAGAAATCACCATTACATCACTGGGGCAGGTATCACATTACAAAGGCTGATAAGTCATGACCAGAGATAGCCCTAAAGAAGCAGTTCTGCCTTGAGTTACTGGCTGCTCTGTTGGCATTATGGTACTTACGTTTACCATGCGTTCCTGAGTTCTTTGTTTGCCATTTGCATGAATGCTTTTTTAAGCAAAATTGCAAAGTGAAGACTTAAAGTGATAGAGGAGAATTAGAAGTAACTGAATCTGAGGAGCAAAAAAGGGAACCCTTAGGTCCGCTTTGATTACAAAATTATTTTTAGCTTACAACAGCAAATATATTTATTTCTTTTGGTGCATTCTTTTTAAATAGAAATTTGTAAAGAAACATTTTAGTAACTTTCTTATTGTCATTCTTCTTTATTCCCCCTTAAAAAATTGATATCACAGTAATTTTGTATGAGGTTAAGTGTCTTACAAATTTAGGCACCATGTTGCTGCATATTACATACGTCTGAAAATTTAGATCTGGAAGATTATTATTAGATACTTCAAGATTTGCATTACATTTTATATTACTATAATAATGATTACTCAGTTTTACTTCTATGTGTTGTTATTCTTACTTTCTAATATTCTTAGTTTCTTGATTTTTGTTTATTACTTTGTTGGAGGAACTTTTTGGGACTTTATTTGTCAGCAGGAATGTGTGATTTATGTTTATGGACACTAGGATCACTGCCTGTGCCATTCTGCTATTTGTACGTGTAAGCGTGGTTGAAGATAAAATTCATTCTTGTTTTTTGATGTGTTGCACTCAATTTTATAGATATTCCTTGTCTTCTGGCATGATTATTTTTTTCCTTCATATGTAATATATTTACTGTATCTGCTTGAATGCTTTTTTTCTTTTACTTTCCAAATCCAAATGTTTATCCTGTATGTCCAAGTGTGTATTCCCTTTAGGGATTTTTGTCCATGCTGATCTTAATTTCTAAGTGATTTTTTTTTTGCTTTTGGTTTGTTTTAATGATGTTCAAAGCAATGCTTTTACCTCTGCTTTTTAAAATTGTCATATGATATTGAATTTTGTGGAGTTGTTCTCAATATCTTTATTACTCCTTATGTTAGATACGTATTTTGAATTTTGCCTCTGAGTTCTGAATATTATTTTGATCCAGAGGGTTCCTTCCTTCCTTCCTTCCTTCCTTCCTTCCTTCCTTCCTTCCTTCCTTCCTTCCTTCCTTCCTTTTTAGAGAGAGGGGAAGGAAGAGAGAAAGAGAGAAACATCATGTGCAGGAGAAGCATAGATTGGTTGCCTCTCACACACCTCTAACTGGGGACCTGGCCCAGGCATGTGTCCTGACTGGGAACTGAATTAGAGACCTTTCTTTTTTTTTAAAAAAAAAGTTTGTTTTTATTTTTGTTCAAGCATAGTTGTCTCCATTTTGCCTCCACTACTCTCCCCTGCCCCACCCATCTCCACAGCCCACCTTCAATACTACCCCACTTCAACTTTGTCCATGGTCCTTTATACATGTTCCTTGATGACCCTTCCCATTCTTTCCCTTGTTATCCTCTTGCCCCTGCCCCTCTTGTTACTAGCTTTGTTCTTTATTTCAGTGTTTCTGGTTACATTTTACTTGTTTGTTTGTTTTGTTGATTAGGTTCCACTTATAGGTGAGATCATGTGGTATTTGTCTTTCATGGCCTGGCTTATTTCACTTAGCATAATGCTCTCCAGTTCCATTCATGCTGTCCAGAAGAATAGGAACTCCTTCTTTCTTTCTGCTGCATAGTATTACATTGTGCAAATGTACCATAGTTTTTTGATCAACTCATTTACTGATGGGCACTTAAGGTGCTTCCAGCACTTGGCTATTGTAAATTGTGCTACTGTGAACATTGGGATGCATAGGTTCTTTTGAATTGGATCCTTAGAATATACTTCCAGCAGTGGAATTGCTGGGTCAAAAGGCAGTTCCATGTTTAGTTTTCTGAGGACATTCCATATTGTTTTCCACAGTGGCTGTACCATTCTGTATTCCCACCAACAGTGCACTAGGGTTCCCTTTTCTCTGCATCCTCTCCAACACTCACTGGTTGTCGATTTGTTTATGTTGGCCATTATGACCTGTGTGAAGTGGTATCTCATTGTGGTTTTATTTTGCATATCTCTGATGGCTAGTGATGCTGAGCATCCTTGCGTATATCTCTGGGCCCTTGGTATGTCCTTGTTGGAGAAGTGTCTGTTCAGGTCCTTTGCCCAATTTTAATTTGATTGTTTATCTTCTTGGAGCAGAATTGTGTGAGTTCTTATATTTTAGAGATCAAACCCCCATCAGAGGTATCATTAGCAAACATATTTTCCTGTACTGTTGTTGGTTCCCTTTTCATTTTTCTGATGTTTTCTTTAGCCATGCAGAAACTTTTTATTTAGATGAAATTCCATTTATTTATTCTCTCCTTTATGTCCCTTGCTCTAGGGGACATATTGGTGAAAATATTGCTGTGTAGAATATCTGAGATATTCCTGTCTATGTTCTCCTCTAGGACTTTTATGGTGTTGTGACTTATATTTAAGTCTTTTATCCATCTTGATTTTATTTTTGTGTATGGTGTAAGTTGGTGGTTGAGTTTCATTTTTTTGCATGTAGCTGTCCAGCTGTCCCAACACCATTTGTTGAAGAGGCTATTTTTACTCCATTTTATGCTTCTGCCCCCTTTGTTTAATGTTAATTGAACAAAGAGGCATGGGTTTATTTCTGGGCTCTCTGTTCTGTTCCGTTGATCTATGTGTCTGTTCTTATGCCTGCACCAGACTCTTGATTACCGTGGCCTTGTAATATAGTTTGATGTCAGGTATTGTGCTCCCTCCTACTTTGTTGTTCTTTCTCAAAATTGCTGTGTCTATTTGGGGTCATTTATGGTTCTATATAAATTTTTGAAATGTTTGTTCTATATCTGTGAAATATGTCATTGATATTTTAATAAGGATTGCATTAAATCTGTAAATTGCTTTTGGTAATGTGGATTTTGATGATGTTAATTCTTCTAATCCAATGAACACAATAGTATTTACTTCTATTTATTTGTGTCTTCCTTAATTTCTTCAGTGTTGTGTAGTTTTCTGAGTACAGGTCTTTTACCTGCTTGGTTAGGTTTATTCCTAGGTACTTTATATTTCTTGTTACTATATCAAATGGGATTTTTTTCCTTCCTTCTGTTTCTGATGGTTTGTTGTTGTTGTTGTTGTTATAAAAATGCCTTCAATTTCTGATTATTGAGTTTGTATCCTGCTGTTTTGCCAAATTCACTTATTAGGTAGGGTAGATTTTTGGTGGAGTCTATAGGGTTTTCTGTGTACACCATGATGTCATCTGGAAACAATGACAGTTTTACTTCCTGCTTTCCAATTTAAATGCCTTATATTTCTTTTTCTTCTCTTATTGCTGTGGCTAGGACTTTTAATACTATGTGGAAAAGAAATGGTAAAAGCAGACATCTTTGTCTTGTTCCCGATCTTAGTGGGAAAGCTTTTAGTTTTGCCCATTGAGTATCACATTAGCTCTAGGTTTTTCAAATATGGCCTTTCTTATGTTGAAGTATGCTCCCTCTACTCCCACTTTGCTGAGTATTTTTATCATAAGTGGATGCTGTATATTATTAAATGCTTTTCCCGTACCTATTGATATGATCATGTGATTTTTGTCTTGCCTTTTGTTTATGTGCTGTATTATGTTTATTGATTTGCAGAGAGTGTACCATCCTTGCATCCCTGGAACGAATCCCACTTGATCATGGTGTATGATCTTTTTGATGTATTGATGTATTGTTTTGATCTATTTGATGTATTGATGTATTGTATTGATGCAAACCAGAATATTGGTTTGCCAATATTCTGTTGAGGATTTTGACATCTGTTCATTAGTGATATTAGCCTGTAGTTTTCTTTCTTCGTTGTGTCTATCTGTTTTTAGGATTAGGATGATGCTGACCTCATAAAGAGAGTTTGGGAATCCTCCCTCTTCTTGAATTTTTTGGAACAGTCTGAGGAGTATAGGGGTTAGCTCTTCCTTAAATGTTTTGTAAAATTCTTCTGTGAAACTGTCCAGTCCAGGGCTTTTGTGTGCCAGGAGCTTTTAATTACTGCCTCAATTTCATGCTTTCTGCTTCTTCTTGATTCAGTTTTGGAAGATTATATTTTTCTAGAAATTTGTCCCTTTCACCCAGGTTTTCAAATTTCTTGGCATATAGTTGCAGGCCAATGCTCAGTTTACTGAGCCACACCAGACAGATCTATGTTTTAAAATTCAGTGATTATATTTTCCACCTCTATTATATTGTGGATCACTCCATTTTTTTCCTGTCTTCACGATACCAGTATGTTTGAGAAACAATTAGAAAAACTAACATTTTTCTTCTTATGTTTAGAAGTGGTATCAGGAAAATTAGCTCTAGTACTTCATATTGACCACTGCTTTCAAATTAATAACTCTTAATATGTCCCTTGAGTAATTGATTTACTTGTTTATCTTTAGAATAGGGAAGTTAGTGGCGTATTAAGTAATTGAGAGTTGAAATAGAGTGTTGTCAGTTGTTATACTTGCTCCTTTTTTTTCCATACCTAGATGAAAGGATTTTATATATACTGTGTTTCTGTGTTAGATTAGATCCTCAGATGGTTTTGAAAGGAAAAGAAGAAGTCACAAACGTGTCTGGGATGGCAGAGTGGTTCAGGACATCCCAAATTTCTTTTTCTGTGTTTGCATTAACAAGCTAAATTTAGCAAGAGTGACTTCTTTCAACTGGTATAACTGTCCTCATTAGCAGCCAGCAATGGCAGTATTTTTGCTTAGTTTAAAATACTGTCCAGGCCACATATAAGCTAGGAAATAGCACCACTGTGGAATGCTTTCCCCATGTGGCCTTTGACACTGGATTGAACTAAAAGTGTTCCATGGATGAAAACTGCCTATTTCTGAAGTGTCCCTTTATTTTTTATAAACTGTTTTTTCTTTTGTTCCTCTGACTTGGAGATTGTACTTGCTGCCTACATGTACTTTTCTGTTCCATGAAATAAATTTTTCATTGGGCTCTTTTCTCAATTTAGTTTCCCTTGTATTCTGTCTTGAGTAAATTCTTGAAAATTTCTAGCATGTGGATGCTAATTTAGAATGATTTAAAATGATGACATAATTGTGTCCTAATTTTTATATTTCTTTGAACATTGTGAAAATTTGGTTATGATGAGACTTAATCATCTTGAAATTATCCTCTAAAATTTATTTATGCTGTTTCTGTAGCATTTTCTTTATATTCTGAGTGTCTGTCATTCCTAATCTCCTTCATTCCCATTTATTAAGTCCTTGATTTTGTTTATATATTTTTTTCTGAATAGCTTGTCTATCTAGATTTTAGCTCCTGAGAAGTATTAACTATTTTTTCTTTATAGTTCACAAGTGTAAAGCATAATACCTTATAGGTATTCAGCACTAATGAATATGTTAGAATCATGTAATTGTGATAACTTCATTGATTCCATTGTAAATAGTTTCTGTCATCTCTTCCATTCATAGTGGAATAGGAAAGTTTTATTTAAATTTAACTGTCATGTAATTACAAGTCATGCCTTAGCCAGAAAGTTAGGAACTTAAAAATATTTAATTGTATATTCTTTGTCAGTAATTTTAAAATGTTTAACAATGTTTCTGGTAAGTATTCATTTCCTTGTCCTTATATATATGAAAATATTTAAAATAAATATTATATTTAGTATAAAATATTAAGTATCTTTAGTATAATAAATATTAATATAAAATTGTTTTAAAGATCATTTTACTTCCAAATTTTCATTCATTGTTTTAATATACACTGTGGATTTAAAAAATTTAACCCTAATAACTTGACTAGCCCCAAACCATGATCACACAATATACCATGATAGTTACTGTTTTGCTATTTGCTATTATGCTATATTGCTCTTTTTATTTAAAGAAAATAAGTATTTTTGAAAATGTGGGAAGGTGAGGAATCTGGCAGAGCTGGATTTTACAGACTGACCCTTACTATCTGATTTTGAAAAAATAGTTTCAACCTTTGAGTGCCATCCTTATATGCAAAAGGAAAAGAATGACAACAAACTCATAAGGTAGTTACGAAGGTTAAGTGAGATAAAGAATTAAGTAGTATAGTGTGTAGCACAAAGTAGGCTGCGCAATAGTTTCTTTAACCCCTTGTGCTAAGCATTATACTAAGCATTTCAGGGAAGTCAAGGAAGAATCACATAGTCTCTACTGCTACTTATTTTATTCACGGGGTGACCAGGGAGCGTTGCATGGGGTGTGTTTTATAGATATTAGCATTATCCTTGTGTGCTGCAGTGTGAAAAGGGTTGGGAAGCATGCTGCAGACAAGTTTAGCAGGGGGAGTAATCAGAGCAATTTCACTGAAATCATGGTTTATAGACCTTAGATAGACATAAGGGTCAAAATTACAGGAGAAATTTCCTGTAGGTTGGTATAATTAAATTACCAAAGGCACAGAAATAAAACTGTTTAATAGAGTGAGAGATTGTCCCACTTTAATTTAAAACCGACAGTTTGTAAAGAGAGACTAGTAGGTTAATGCCTAATTATGGAGGGGTAATTAATAAATTAAAAAGTAGGATTGATATGCTTTATTATAAATTGCCTTTATGAAAATCAAGACTTTTTGATGCAAAATTAAGTTGTGAATATCACCATAAACCACGAGAAACTTTATTTTCACCAAATTATGTAAGTAGCCAAGTCTGATTTTGAATTGATGAAGATAGGTCCCAGATAAAATTTCTGGAATTATTCTTTATTGTTAATACAATTTAAGAATTATGGTGTTATTATTTAGCTCATTATAAACAATTATAAAAAACTGTTGATTTCATCATGGTATTATCCAAGCAAGAATATGTGCTTTGAAAGCTTAAATATTATACTTAAGCTACATGTCTTTTTTTTTTTCCTTTTTAAATACATAGTTTCATGCTGGCATCATTTAAATGATTTTAAGTCCTACAATACCATTTTGTACATATGATAGATTACTGACTTGTATCCATTTTCATAAATGTAGATAACAGGAAAATATTTGTGATTGATAAAATTTCTTTTACTATTTTTGAATAAAAATAAAATATATTTAAATTTTTATAGGTTGACTTATAGAGGATGAAATAAATATGAATACTTGTTTTTAAGAACACTATAAACTTGTTTCTTACTCCAAGAAAATTTTTTAAAATTATTATTATAAAAACCAAGAGAATTTGACAGTGTTGGTGACTGTGTTTTCCTTTATTTCAGGTAATATTTGATCTTTCACCACAGCAAAAAGAGTGGCAGAGGTAATAAGTAAACAAAGTATTGTGATCCACAGAAATCTAGATCCCATTTTGTCTGTCGTAAATTATTCATACATCAGTATATTTCTCTCGGCATTTCTCTGGATGAAATATTAGCAGAATATAGTATACAATATAATCTTTACACTTTCAGAAAATTTATCAGGTCTTAAAGTCATGTTTATCCTATTTCTAGTGTACTTTGGATAATGAATACATTTTAGTTTTTTTCTTTATCTTTTTTTAATTTTTATTTTAATTGTTGATCTTGTACAGTTTTCTGTCTTTTATTCTCACCCCAACCCACCGCCCCAGCCCTCCCCACCTCCCTCCCAATTCCACCCCCCCATAGTTTTTGTCCATGTGTCCTTTATACTTGTTCCTGTAAATCCTTCCCCTTTTCCCCTGAAACTCCCTCCCCTCTCCCCTCTGGTGACTTTCAGCCTGTTCTCAGTTTCCATGTCTTTGGTTATATTATGCTTGTTTGTTTGTTTTGTTGATTAGCTTCCTGTTAAAGGTGAGATCATACACTTTAGTTTTTATTTAAAATTTTATTAACTTTAAAAATCTAAAAAAGCAGTATATAATCATTGCTTAACATTCAGTTTGAATAGAAAGGCTGTAAAGTAAGAGTAAAAGCCTCCTAATCATTTCATAAACCTAGTACTGACTAGTGATAATAAGTAGAGTTAAATTTCTTGTGTAGCCTTCTAGAAATTTCTGTTCATATATAATTTTTTTTGCATATTTATGTTATTTTTTTCTAATACAAATGGGATCATTCCATATATTTGTTCTATAATTTGCTCTTTTTTCATCTAATGTAATACTTTGTACAGCTTCCTGTTTACGTACATATAGTAGTCCATTTTATGGATAAACTATACTTTATCCAATTGGGTGATTACTATGGGTAGATTGCTTGCAAGAGTCTAATATTGAAAACAATTCTTAGTGGCCCTGGCTGGTTTGACTCAGTTGGTTGAAGTGTGGTCCTGTAAACCAAAAGGTTGCAGGTTCAGTTCTTGGTCAGGGTAGATGCTTCCCTTGGTTGGGGGTTCAGTCCCAGTTAGGGTGTGTACAAGGGACAGCCAATTAGTGTTTTTCACATCGATGTTTCTCTTTCTCTCTTTCTCCTCCTTTCCCGCTCCTCTAAAAATCAGTGAATGTCTTTGAGTGAGAATTAAAAAAAAATGGTTATTGAAAATTTTGAACCTAATTAATTCCTTAGGTACTTGTGTGCACATGTGTGTAGTTTCTAGATTATCACAAGGAAAAAAATTTAACACTGTGCAGTGATTGCTGTTAATTGACTGTGGTAACCATTTGCAATAAATATATATATCAAATCATATCTTCTACACCTTAAACTTACACAATGTTATATGGCAATTATATCTCAAAACTGGAGAAAAATTTTGATAATGCCAAATATCTTACCAAAGTAGTTTTGTTTATACTCCAAAACTATATGAGATTACCTGTTTCTGTACAACCTCACGAACAGTGGGTATACCACGACTTTTGTACTTTTGCCAATTTGATGGGTGAAAAATGGCATTGCACTTGTTTTAATTAGTCATCTCTTTATGAATCAGTTGAAGACCTTTATGGGGTTTTTCTGTTTGTACTTCCTTTTTTTGTGAAATTGCTTGTTCATGCCATGTACCCATTTTGCTTGTTCATTTGTTTTTTTTAACAACTCTAAAGCATTTTTTGTATACTAAAAAATGAGTCCTTTGTTGTAAGTGGTTCCTCTACTGCTTCTACCAGAGATTGTGGGTTTTTGTTTTGTTTTGTTTTTTTGGTTTCCAGGCTGTGTCTTGTACTTAGAAAGTCTTATACCTAAATTAAGATTATTATAAAAACATATTTTTTACCCATCTTAAAAAAATTTTTTTCTCATCACTAAGTATATTTCAGAGGCCTTTCTCTCTTAATTTTCAGGTAGACCATTTGGGGAGATTTTAAAATTAAAGTTCAGATTGAATGTAGTTGAACAAAAGAACTGAGTATTAGGTGTTTCTGGGGATTCTAGTGGTCTTAGTATAAAGCTATCTAGAGATGAAATATGTTACTTAAATCTAGAAATAATAAAGTGAGAGTCACTTTTTATTTGGAATTTTATTCATTGTTCAAGATTAGTAATAAGTGGAATCAGGGATTGAGTTTTTACTAATAAAACGTTAGTCATTTTCAGTCATAGTAGAGTTTCCTATGTACCTTCATACATGGAATGTAAGCTTGGGTATTTGTTGGTATGTTTGAAGTAGAAGTCACACACACAATCTACATATTGTTTGGTGTCATTGTGTCTTCTCACTGCCTTACACTAAAAGTTGAACTTTGGAAATACAAGACACAAAATTATGAAGCTTTCAATTGCTGCCAGCATTATATTCAAAGATTTTAGTCTTTACATTTACAAATCTGAAAATAGGATCTAGCTTTTTGAAGCTTCCTACAAAATGATGTCTGCTTCTAAACAAATATTCTTGAATGGACTAGAGCTATCCAAGGCCTAGCATTCTAAATAATGTACTTACCAATGTTCTTTACCTTTAGAATTTGCTGAAAGAGATTTAAGTTTACTCTCAATTGATCTTCTGCTCTCTTAAAATACTTAGCATCCTAATTACTCTCCCTCTTGTAGAAGTAAATTTTAATCCCTGGGCATAACCTATCTGCTTTTTATTTGTAGATTTAAGATTTATTTTGAACTAAATTTACATTCTAAAAGTGACCTGTTATTTTAACTAGTCCTGTTTTACCAGTGTTTTTAATTGATGGTGCATAAGTATTTTATCTCTCACTTGCACTTCTGGAAAACATTTATTTTATCATTATGATTGGATATGAAGTATTATCAGATTTACATTTGCTTCCTTTTTCAGTGCCTATATTTGTTCATAATTTTTCTAAAGTTTTATTCAAAAACCTTATTTTTTAGAGTAGTTTTTGGTTCACAGCAAAATTGAATGAAAACTACACACTTCACCATTACGCACATCTGACACTGGAATGGTACCTTTCATGTAGTCTTTGAACCTACATTAACACATCATTATTGCTCAAAGTCCATAGTTTACATTAGGCTGTGAGTTTTGACAAATGTGTAACGACATGTATCCACTATTACAGTACCTGTTGAATAGTTTCACTGCCCTAAACATGCTCTGTGTTTTGTCTATTCATTACTCGTCCTTTACGTATAATTTTTATAATTGCTGAGCTTGAACTTTAGTACACATGACTTTAGTATCCAAAGACATAGAACTAAAGAAGGTAAAGTAGCATTATGTCTGATGATACAAAGTTATTGCTGAAAATGTTAGGAGATAATATGGTCCAAAGGTAGAAGTATTAGAGGAAAGGCTTTTATTTTTGGTGGTGTTGTTTAGAGTAAGTAATTGAATAAATTATTGTGGATATAAGAATTTTGTTTAAAAAACCCTCAAGCAACTAATTTTTGTGGCTAGGTATGTTTAAAAAGAAAGTAAATACTTTGTTTTCTACAATCCTCTGCCTTATATGCTGATATTCTTTTCATAAAATATAGATAGAGTATAATACTTTGTTTAGAATGGTCTTATCATTGAATAAAGTTCAAGTTTCTTCAGAAAAGGAGTCACTAGGTGATATTAAATGGCACTGTGTCTTGGTTTGTAATGAGAATTGGATGCTGGTGCTGCGGCTTCTTCATAGGCCAGAAATCTTCTACTTTAAGTCTTTCAGACCTATTGTGTGGTCCCTTCTTTATCTTTTTTCAATATCTATAATGCTTTATTCAATGCTGTACAAAAAGTAGAAATTTTGTAATTACTTCATGCATACATGAAAGATGAATTTAGATATTCAGATGAGCATATCTATTATTGATGGAGTCAGACAGGTTTATTGTGTAGCCGAGCTACTAGACGTGTAGCCACCCTGCCTCACCTCTTCCTTCTTTCAAGAAAAATGACCAAAGAAAATTTAGTGTTTTATTTTAGAATAAATTCCTAAAATAATAGATGCATGGCTTAACTAAGTCTTATATGTTTTTTAAGGGTTGGCTTTCTTTGTGTACCTTACCATATTTATAAACTATTGCTTGTTTGTGTTATGTTTAGGATGCTGCAGCTGATTCAGAGTAGACTGCAAGAAGAACATTCACTTCAAGATGTGTTATTTAAAAGTGCTTTTAAAAGTTCAACAGCACTTCCACCAAGGTGAGATGTATGTTCTAAATGTGCAACTATTTATTATGAACTTGCTTTGACAAAATTTTAATATTGATTTAGTTATCCAGATCTCATATTTCTCAGAAAAATGTAATCATTCTGCTTGATGAAGATTTTTTTTTTTTTTACTCTTAAATGTATAGCCTGTGATATTGATCAGGATTATTACCAATATATTATAGTTGATCCTTGAACAACATGAGTTTGAACTGCTCAGGTCCACTTATATGCAGATTGATTTCCATAACTGCCTGTACTGTTTTTCATCTGGGGTTGGGACTCCACAGGTAGAGGGCCCACCATATGCACTGATCTGTGTCATTTTATGTAGGGGACATGAGCATTTGTGAATTTTGGTATCCCTGAGTCCCAACACCAGTCTCCTACAGATACCAAAGGAAACTGTGTAAAGTTTTGGTGGAGTCAAAAATTACACATGGATTTCAGTGCCCCTAATACTCCTGTTGTTCAGAGTTCACTGTATTTCATTTTCAGTTAATTTTTCTCTTTTATATGTTTTTGTTAGACCTCCATATAAAATTATTTTATGCTTTAAGAATAAATTAACTATATTTCCTATTAAGCTGACATATAAATTTTGATTAGGAATTTTGTGTTTTTTTCTTTTATAGATTAGAATAGCTGGCATTTGGAAATGCTATAATAATGAAAATGATCATTTAAGTTTAAAACTACATAGAAGGTTCACATTTGCTTAGGAAGAAAGTCATTGTCTATTTGAACTTAGATGGCCTGCCTTTCCCTCACTTCATTTCTATTCCTATCCTCCCCAGTTCCATAAAATGCCAAAAACAGATGATGAAAGTTTGTCTTTCTTGGACTTATTCTTTACCTGTAGCCGTATCTTCTATCATGGAACTTTGTCCTTTGGTTAGATTTGGAGAACCATGGAATTTGTGTAAATGTAATATATGTGTGATGATTATATGGTTTTTTTCCATTTTTTAAATACATGCTTTTTTAAACAAATGTGTAGACTTCAAAGAACTACTCCTGATATTTAGATATTACCTGAAAATTGATCTATACAGATCAATATTGATGACAATATTGAACATGCTGTAAGTAACCCTAACATATCCTGTTGCAATAGGGAAGATGACTCATCACAGCCTCCAGATGCGTGCAGAATTCACGGTCATCTGTATGTCAATAAAGTAGCAGGGAATTTTCACATTACTGTGGGCAAGTATGTTCTTTTCACCTACTGAAAATACTTTAGACAAGTTGGCAGCTTGTTAAAAGTAAATTCTTGACTAAAATATTATAAGACTACTAAAGGACTGCTTAAAATGTTTTGTATCTGTATTTTTGATGTCTCAAGACTGCTGTTCTAGGCTTGAAATGCATAATAGAGAAGACTACTTACTGACTTGAAATACTACCTCAAAACAAAAGTTAAATACTCATTTCATATTTTATATGTTAAAGTAAATGAGCGGTGGGTAAATATGAATTAAAACCTACTAACCAAGTTTTAGTAGCCTGAAAACTCTTACCTAGACATTTCGTTAATTTGTTAATTTTGTTGGATGGCATTAGGTTTTTGTTTTAGTTCTTCTGTTTGCTGATCATCATGAAAATATAACCCTAACTAATTTAAGATTTCGATGTAGTTAGCAATTACTAGTGTCTGGGAAAAAGTTAAAGTAGGTTAAGGGAAAATATTCGATCATGTACCTTCATAAGCAGTACCCGGCACAGAAACTGTTATACAATGAATATTTGGTAAATTTCTGAATGAATAAATAGATTCTCTGATCCTGCCTCCCTTCTTCTCTTCCATCTTGAGTTGCAGGACTGAACAGGTCTTCATTGTAAGAGACATTTTTTGACTACTTGCTATGTACAAAGTACCATGCTAGATACCAAGGATGAAAGAGAGAAAAAAATCGGAAGGTGTTTGTCCTTATGGTACTGGCAGTCTGAGAGAATCTAAACTTTAAACAGTGAATCACACTAGTAACTATTTAATTATAGTTGTATTGGGGCTATAAAGGAGAAGTACGGCTGATAAGAAACTGCATAACAAGGTACCTGACCTACTCTGCATGTCAGCAGAGGCTTTATTGAGGAAGACCTTAATAGTGTCCGAACTAGTGGATGATTAGCAATTTTATATATAAAGGAGACCAAGGCATCCACACTGAGGGGAAGGTTGTAAGGCAGAAAATTAGAGAGAGAGAGAGAGAGAGAGAGAGAGAGAGAAAACACGAGCATTAAACTTTTATGCAAATTATTTCAGTGTTTACATTGATCATATCACACATTTCTTTGTTGTCCCACTCTTTTTAACATTAATTTTTTGTCATTTTGTTACTGTTGCCAGAACTCATTGTCTCCATTTTCAGTCTGTATCTGGGAGTCTTAGAATGTTTGGGTATCATACAGACAAATAATACTTGGCTCAGAGAAATTTAGATTTTATTACATCTTTGGATACAAGCAATATCCTACTCCAAATCTAACTGACAAGGGGAAACTTTAACAAATATTGTATGAGCCTATGAACCTCTACATTATGGCCTTTGTTCCCAGTCTCACTTCTCTCTTCATGTGGTAGCTCATGTCAGCAATAAGAGAGCCAAATGGAAAAACATTTAGTTTGCATCTTATACTTAATCATCTCTGAAGTATCCTGTAAACCATTCCTAATAATCTGGTACTAGATTTGCCAAATTGAATATTGATTTAAAAAAAAACAAACAAACTTCACATTACTTCTCAGGCACAGAATTATTCTCAACTGTATTATAAAGGAGAACTATTTAAGTATGCAAATTCTTGACCATGGCTACATTAGATAAAGTAATGAAGTAGGCAGATGCTTGCCACTTAAATGAAGACTCATTACAAAAGCTGCAAATGCAGACTGAAACAGATATGTTGGCCACTCAAGTGTCATGAATGGTATCTCTGTTGATGAGGTTGTGTTCTGAAATAAGGAACAGCTCCTTGTAATACTGTGAACAAAACAAAATATAACATTGCCTCTGTTTCCTGGGAAATTTAGTGTCTATGGAAACTACAACAAATTACTTTGTATAGATAAATGGAGTTAAGTTCTAGACTCAGATTATTATACATAGGTTTTTCACTTATATAGTGCCACTTAGAATGTTTGGAAGTCATGCAAGATGTGGGACAATATTATTTTGTTTGAGACTGTCATTGCCTTGGCAGGACCCCTTGCTTCTCTGGCTGCTAGCCACTAACTGCCAGTAGAACTCCTCCTCAGTAATTGTGATGATTGAAAATGTCTCCCCTCAGTGCTGTCCAATTTCAGCAGCCTTCCCTTCACTGAGATTTATGTGAAATAATGTATCATAGTCCGTGAAAAATATATGAAATTTAAATTTCAGGATCCAAAATAAAGTTTTACTGGACCATGGTTGTGCTCATTTGAAGTTTGTGAAAATTTATTTACATACCTAACTACATACTGACTTTGATTTTTCATCTTGACCCACGAAACCTAAAATATTTACTCTCTGGCTCTTTACAGAAAGTTTGCCACCCTCAGTTTACAATATCGCTGAGATGAGTAGACTTACCTACTTAAATCATAAGCCAAGTATGTTTTTATTTTATATTAAGAAAATTATATGACTTAGGAAAGATCCCTTTTCAAATTTTAATTAGTTATACATTTGAATGTTACTACTTAATCTCTTTTCCTCCTTTCAGGGCGATTCCACATCCCCGAGGCCATGCACACTTGGCAGCACTCGTCAACCACGACTGTAAGCAGTTTCTGAGATTTTCTTCTTCCATGAAGATATCCTTGAAAAAGTTTGGTTTTTAAAAAATTTTTAGCACAGGTGCAAGGTAGGGCTTTGAGAGTGGGCTGTTTGAAAACAGGTATCTGTTGGAGAAAGTAAATAGTAGATGTGTTGGTTCTAATCCATTTTCTCTTTAAGCTTACCTGTATTTCTGTTTAGTCATGGCTCAGAGGTTGCCACGGTTAGGGAGGAGAGCCTTAATGTGCCTCATATCACTTTGTATGCATTTCTGCTAATTTTTACGGATAGTGAAGGAGATACGTAAATCTAAGTATGGATACACGTACCCATGTATGTCTAAAGTATTCAAGTTAGTTTTTTGTAATGATTGTCATAAAACTTAGTTTTTAAAGTCTGCTTTCAAGAATAGAAAAGAGTAATAAATTCCATAAAAAATCAGCAGTGTTTTTGGTCAAAAAAATCCTGGTCCCATTTAGCAGTGTATTAAAAATATACCCGATCGAAATATGTTTGGGTTCATTGATATCATCCCTGTTTTGACAACACAATCCTATTATTATGTGATGATTTGAACCTAGAAAGACTTAACTTTTCAGGTTATTAGGATTGGATGTAATATTATTTCTTAGACCTTAATTTGTGTGTAATCATGAAATTTGAGATATAGCGTTTTATCAGAATTTGCTTACATTTAATTTCCACATATTAATTTGCATTTTTCTCAAAATTAATGCAGTTTTAAATACTATATTATTATACTAACAGATTTTAGATGTTTTCATCTAAGAGGAGATAAGAATGTGAACCCATGTATAATATGTGTTTTGAGTAATAATTTACCTATTGCTTTTATTTTTTGCCTCAGCATACAACTTTTCTCACAGAATAGATCATTTGTCTTTTGGGGAGCTTGTTCCAGGAATTGTTAATCCTTTAGATGGAACTGAAAAAATTGCTGTAGATCGTAAGTACTTAATATTTACTGTTGAAATTTGTAGGTAGGCAATGTTTTTATATCTTTAATATTAACATATTTTAATCCTCTTCTTAACCCCCTTGTAACAAATAAACAGATAAATCTTTAAGTAGTTTAAGTGATTGCTAACCTTTAATTGGAGATGTGTGTGGAGAGAGTTTGTCCTTGTAGTGGGTAAAATTTAAATGTTAAAAACAAATCCATAGAACAGAGTAAGAAATTACTTAAATGTAGGCTAGAGAAGGAGTAGCATTTACAAACTCTTTCAATATATGAAAGGTTAATGTGTCAGGTAGGGCAGAACTTCATTCTATATTCACCAAGAAAGAATTAGAATAAAAGAAAGCTTCAACATTCCAAGAAGAATTTCCTTGTTTGTGTAGGTTCAAAGTTCTAAAATGTATATTTACCATTTTAGAAACCTCTTTGGAGAGCTTTGCTAACATCAGAAACCTAGAGTTGTTATTCCAGAGCGGTTTGGCTATTAACACAGACAGAAGTTGTTCGTTGTGGCAGAGATAGCTTTTACATTGTTTTAACCTACTCCACTGTTTAAAATGTCAGTTTTTCCAAATATGGGCGGGTTATTATTATTATTACTTTTTTAGCAAATAATCTATTCTTGACTTTCACGATGGGTTTTGGTTGCTTTCCTCTTCTTAAACAGTAATATTGCATGGCATATCCCACCTGTCGGACCTTTTAAGGGTGTCTAAAGCTTCCTGTGCTAGTAGGAATTCTAGCCTTTGCCAAACTGGAATTAAGGGTTTCATTTTTATTAATCCAAACAGATTTATTAATATTCTTTTCAGTATTTTACTCTTTTAGCATAGTCTCATAATCAGATGTTACACTTAAAATAGTGACTTCTGTTCATGAACATGTTGTTTGAGAATTGTTTCACTTAAGGAAACGTAAATGTACTAAATTCGTTAATGTGAGTAGAAATTATAAACTGTATTCATTATAATCTCATCTTTAAGTACATGTTCATTCTACACCAAAATGCATTAAATATTACTTAAGAGATGCTCATTTGAAAACATGTTGCTTAATACTTTGTTTCACGATGCTAAAATGAACTATAAATTTCTGCACAGAAGTGGCACTAAGTATAAACATTAATTTTCAAAAGGCTCATTTTATGTCCACTTGTTCCTAAATTCATAGACTAGTAGGTATTTAGGGTTTTGTTATAAAATGCCACCAGACAAGTGTCAGTAAGTTATTAAAAGCTTTAAAGCAGGTTTCCTAACATACCTTCTGTTGGGCTTCTTTTTCCAAAAGAGAAAAAAACAAATCAGCATTACAAATCTGTTGTGTTCAGGTAACCACCTCCTCCTTGATGTTCTCCAGAAGTTTTGAGGGGATTACTTAGCAGTTACATGTTTAAAACCATGCAGATTTGGACAGATCTGAAACCTCTGGAACATTTTGTGGCTTGCAACAACATGTCATTCAGCTACATTTTCCACACCTTCTCACCCCTGACTCTGCCCAGCCTGGCAGTTAAGTTATTTAACAAAGTTCCAGCCCTCTCTTGAACTAACGTCATACGAACAGGCCTTCAGTGGTTGTCTGGCCACAGGTTGAAGGTTTCCAACTTTTCCTGTCCTGTCTCTTTGACCCTTGTTTGTTATTTACTGCAGTGATACTTCACTCCTCACTTATGGTGAGAGGTTTCCTCTGTCCTTCGTTTTTACTCCCAGGTCTGATTATCCCACCCATACGTATGGCATTAGTTACTGCCTCACCCCTCTCAATGTCATCTTTTTTCATAAATGCGTAATACTTAAACACCTTTTCCCCCAGCATTTTTAGTTCACTTTCATTGTCTATGACATGATAGAGTTTATTTGTAAAACACCTAAAACTGAGCACAGATTGAGCAACTCACCTTACATCAGAGAACAACTGAAAGGATGAAACTGAAGACCATCCACACTTGATACGCCTTCTGTTGGTGGTAGACAGAGTTGACACCCTTTCACCCTAACATTGTTCGTGATAATATTTAGGATATTAAGTTGAAATTAGCAATGGGAGAACTGGTCGAAAAAATAATCATTAGTTAGAACATACTATTTCTCCATTAGTAATGGGAGAACTGTTTGGTTTTGAAAGTTACAGTGGTACAAATTATAAGAGAAATAAGTGGTGAAGTTGAAACAGGCTTTGCTTTATTATGTTAGAAACTTGTTGAATGCTAGTAGTGTGTGAAGAAACCATTATGCATACCTCTCTCCCTCCTCCCTGCTTTTACCCTTCCCTCCCCCATTCAGAATTACACTGAGGTAAGAGGAGAGAAAATGGGTTTTTAGAAATAAAAATTTATTTGTGCTGAGAGAAAAAGGTAGACATACAATGTATGCTTCCATTTATATGAAATTCTAGAATAGGCAGAACTAATCCCTGACAATAGGAGGTAGATTTGTGGTTGCCCTGGGCCAGAAATAGAGGGGATTGACCACAGAGAAGAGCAAAGGAACTTCTCGATGTGATCAGAATGCTTTATATTTTCATTGTGGTGGTGATCATGTGGATGAGTGCATTTGTTAAAATGTGTCAAACTATATGTCGAAAGTCAGTACACTTTATTCATGCACATAGTTTTCACAGACAGTTATTACCATGTGATGTGAAGTATGCTTGTTTGCAGGTCAAACATAATGAGGCACTTATCTACTGGAAACTATAACATCTAATTCTAAATTTTTTATAATGCAGATCTAGAGAGTTAATGTTTTCTGTTGTGTGAACTGTTAATTACTTGAAGTTTGTAGTTGGTAATAAACTGGTATTTATGACTTGTATTAAACCTGAAATGCTTAATGACTATGTAAATATGATCCTTTTGATTACACAATAACCCCCAGGCCATCACTGAGAAGTTTCTTTATATCTTTCTGCTGTGGTATCAATTCCTTATGTATTTATCCAAAAGCCAGATAATTCAACTTTGGTTTATTTACCTATCTTAAGATATCAGTATAAACTAAAAATTTGTTGTGCAGTGATTATAGTATTATAACTTTATTATTATAAGTTTCTGTACTATAAGGGAATGCTACTTTTATTTTCCATATTTGATATAAGGATAATAATGACTATAAAGGTATCTAAGTGACTAGATCATCTTTTTAAATATAAAAGGTCTGTGTGTGTGTATGTGACTATTTTATGATTACTGAGAACTTGTTTTATCAACAGTATTGGTATATTGATTTCATTCATTGTTTTAAAACCTGTTTTTAGACATTAAGTCACAAGTAGCATTAAATTTCAGGTTAAGTGTATTTAATAGAAGGAGGATATATTTGGCAGCAGTTTTGTTGCTACTGGATTGATGAGGGGAAAAAACACATTTTGTTTTCATTCTAGACAACCGGATGTTCCAGTATTTCATTACAGTTGTGCCAACAAAACTACATACATATAAAATTTCAGCAGATACCCATCAGTTTTCTGTGACAGAAAGGGTAAGTTAAATCCAACTGGTGATTTTTTTTCTTTAGCATTTTATAGTTCTCCTGTTCCAAAATAAGGTTGTAGTTTGTTGGTGTCCTCCCCCTTGTAAAATTTGTGGGAATTTTGAAATGCATTAACATTTTATTTTAAGATAATAAAATATCAGAAATAGGTGTTAGTATGTTCTAGAGCAAACAAAGAAGTAGATTTTTTAAAAAAAAATTTAAAGATTTTAAATCTGGAAGGTTTTGTAGTCATTTAAGTCTAAATTATTAAACTGTGGTGCTATTATTTTCTTAATACCTTAAGTTTGTAATGTTTTCTCATGTATTGGTAGTAGCTGGGGTTTTTTAGATATTTTTATTTATTTATTTTTTAGAGAGAGGGGAAAGGAGAGGGAGAGAAACATCCATATGTGGTTGCCTCTTGCACACCCCCAACTGGGGACCCAGGCATGTGCCCTGACTGGGAATCAAACTCAGTGACCCTTTGGTTCACAGGCTGCCACTCAATCCACTGAGCCACACCAGTCAAGGCTGCAGTTTTCTTATTTGCCAGCAGATTTTCTGATTTATGTGTTTGTCATTTATTTTTTACTTAACACATCTAACCTAGGGCATGCATGGTTATTGTGGCTCAAATAACAGATTTTGAGGGTTTGGCTTTCTAATTTGTGCCTTGTATTTGTTTGTTTGAGAGGACAAATGTTCTGCAGTCTCAGGGTGAAGTGGCCTTATAAATAAATATGACAGGATCAGACTTTTGGAATTGCATGGTTTAACATTTCTCATCTATTCTGGGGTCATGTTTTCTTATTGTGTTTAAGAATGGTGAATATTGAAATACTATTATTCTAAAGAATTCTAAGGCAACATTTAAGTGCTTTAAAAATTTGCTTTTGTCAATATAGAGTTTTCTTTTAATGGTCTTATAATTTGTGATGGCTATGTCCTCAATAATTGTGGAATTTTCCTATTCTAAGGAGATTAAATATTGAAGGTTTTAGGAGTGAAATGTTATGTGTTTATAACTCTTTACATGATTCGAGGGAAAAAATAAAGTATGTAACTGTGTGTGTGTGTTTACACACACAGAGCGAGACTAGGTCAAGTGTGTACAAGTGTATTTTGTGCTTTTCTGCATTGCTGTAGGGGTGGGAAGATACCCTTCCTCCCTAAGATTGGCACCACCTGAACATTAATCTACACAGTGGCAAGGCTTTTGGAAAAACAGGCACACATACATTATTGTATGGGAATGCAAAATGGCATAGTCTCTATGGAAGGGGGTTTGTCAGTATGTACAGAATGACATTCATTTATGCTTTGACTCAGCAATCCTCCTTCTAGAAGTTAAATGCAAAGATAAAGTAAAAAAAATACAAAAATGATGTGTGTATGAGACTCTTCATTGTGTGGTACATCCACACAGTGGAGGAACATGCAGTTTCTTAAAAAGAGAGAAAAAGATATCTGTATGCTGATATGAAATTGTTGCATTATCTCCATAATGTATTTTAAATAACAAAATTAAATTTAAAAAATAGAATCCCAGAGTGTTTGACCATTGTGGGGTTTGTGCTGATAAGGTGACTAAAATAATTGAGTTGCACTTAAAAAAAATGGAGTAACTGGAGTTGGTAGAGTGGAGGATGAGGGGGACAGAAATGGGAAGAACTGACCTTCACTGGTCCTGCACCCCAAAGGGAATCATTATTAGGCTTTTGTTATGTGGACGCTCTGATCCCTGAAACAGCTTTAATTCATATAGGTGGTGACAGTATATTTATAATTTTGGCATGGTTGGACATATCAGAGCTTTAAGATGAAGTCACTTTATTGGAAACTTGAACAGTGGCTTCATAAGACTCTGTTGTGTTAATAGGGGAAGGGGTTTTGTAATGTCCACATAACACTGTTTTATTCTAAAGCTTGCAATTTAGTTACAGCTTAGCCAAAATAGGTAGGGCCTCATATAAAAGTCATAGCAAACCACTTTGGTGACATGGTTGTTTTCAGCTATAATCGAAATTTATTAGAAAGTTTGCAAATTTGATTTTTGAAAGTGTAAACTGAATGGAATGAAATAGAATTACTTTCTCAGTGTGCACACTGCAGTGGGTTTATAATTTTAGTTACATTTCTTTAAAGAGAAAAGGTTTCTTTAAACACTGAACCAGTTGCTCAAATATTGATATCTTTCAAATTAATGCATTGTTTCTTTCTGTGCTATATCTCATGCAGTTTAAAATGAACAACACAGACTGAAAGCATTCGTTTTTAAATCTGATTATTTAAATGACAGGTAGTAAGTATTATTTTGTAAATTCTTAGCAAATATAAAAAAATATTTCTTTAAAGTCAAAATATAAACTTGTTTTATTGTTTTGGTCAATGAAGAATGTGCCATTCAGTTGTGAGCTCTTGAGCTCAATAGAAAACGTGTATGTAAAGTGATCTTTTAGAGAAAATAGGAAAGTATGATTCTGTTCTCCTGATTGCTTCAAAATCTAACCACACAAAGAAAATACAAAAATTTGATTGTCTTATGATATTAATCTAGTAGGACAATATGTACAAAGATTTGGGTGTTTCTCTCATGTGGTACAGGTGTAAGGCTTTATGTTGATTATAGAAGTGAGTACCCAGGTGATGTGAGTCATGTTTTTGTCCTCCTCCTGTCCTCCTCTCCCCGTCCTGCCCCCTTCCTTTCAGGAACGTGTCGTTAACCATGCTGCAGGCAGCCATGGAGTCTCGGGGATATTTATGAAATATGATCTCAGTTCTCTTATGGTGACAGTTACTGAAGAGCATATGCCATTCTGGCAGTTTTTTGTAAGACTCTGTGGTATTGTCGGAGGAATCTTTTCAACAACAGGTAAAGATTGATTCCTTTTTTTTTGTCTAATTTCTAAAAGTGTTGCTGACACTGAAATTAAGATGCTTTTACTTAAAAGGAGCAAGAAATATGCACACTTTCATGTTTTGATAAAACGAATAATTTACACTTTAAGACTTCATTCCAAACCTCCAAAATTAATTGCTTAAGCGTTAAACATAACTAAGCTTACTGCATTCAGCGATTTAAGGGAGACGACTTAGTAAGCTAGAACAACCCTGCGTGTGAGTCCGAGTCCTGCCGTGTACGTAGAGGTCACCTCCTGTAGATCCCCTGCCCTTTCCCGAGTTGTTTTTTCATTTATAAAAAGGAATGATGGTTTCAAATTTGAAAGCATGTTATAAGATTAGATGAGAAAATACTATTAGAAATAAAGGACACTTAGAAATAGTAGACACTTGAATGTAAATTTTCTTATTCACTTAAAGTATTTTTAACTGTACAATATGTAAAACCATATATTATGGTAGTTTAAACTATGATAGTTCAGTCCGTGTTTTTATGATTTGGCCCATTTTGCCCTAAGATTATGGAGTTTTCTCAAAAATGATAACTTGCAGAATTGTAATCATAAAAATTTGAGAGTTAAGTACAATAGATAAAAAAAGGAAATAGATCCTTCTTTTCCCCAGCCCCTACTCAGTATTACATGGAACTGAGTAGTTTATATACTTTTAATTATATTTTTTAGATGAATGACTAGCTTTTCTTGTAAAAGTCTTTGTCACTGCTTATTTAAATGCATTTAAATTTGTGGTGCTGATATTATTTATTTTTCAAAATTATGTGGGTGCGAGATTATTAAGCACCCTTGAAGAGATTGCTTTGTCAAGATCATGAATTACTTGGTCTTGTAATTTTGAAAAGGAATTAATTTAACTGTCTTGTTATTTTTAACTGTGGGAGTAAAGCAAACTGCTTTATTTTCTTCCTTAATTTATTCCATTATAACTAGTTTAGTTTTATATTACATAGCAATTTAAGAAATAATTTCATTAAAAGCATAATTTAATGAAAACATTTTTATTACAGGCATGTTACATGGAATTGGAAAATTTATAGTTGAAATAATTTACTGTCGTTTCAGACTTGGATCCCACAAACCCGTCAGCTCTGTAAGTGGTTTTGGTGTAGAATAAATGGTACTGATCTTGAACTCACAGTACCATCGTTAAATCTAAACAGTATTTTTTGGTGCTCCCCCCCCAAAAAAAAATTGCCCCAAATAAAGCATTGTGTTTGGAGGAAATAACATAAGGAATAAAACTGATGCTGTGGTCTCTTTCTCCCTAGGTCCCCTTTGAGGATGGCCACACAAACAACCACTTACCTCTTTTAGAAAATAATACACATTAGCACCTCCAGATGAAGGAGAAAAACTTTTTGCCTGAGATATAAAACCTTTTTTTAATAAGAAAATATTGTGCAATATATTCAAAAGAAAAATATGAATAAGAAGCAGGATTCATACCTAGGAAAAAAAAGAAAACCGAAACTGAAATCCTATATATGTTGTGTCTGTTACAAATGTCCTAGAAGAAATTATGCAGCTAATCAGTGAAGAAGCCCAACTGGAATATTGCTTTGAAGATGACCCTTCCTGATATTTTCATAGCAAATGGGCTGTTTCAAATCAGACCTTGAAGACCTGAAGAAGTCAAACCACGTCTAAAGAAAAAGGCATTATAGTGCTAATGTCTGCGTCCTTTTGTTTTTAAAATACTGTGTCAGAATAAAATATGTAAAACATACAGAAAACTAGTCTAGACTTTAAAAAGTTGTGATCAGGCCACATTGTTAATAGAGGCAAACATCGATGGGCTCACATGCTGTAGCCATATTAATGTTAAGCCATAATGACAAGACCGCGTTTATCCAATAATTTGGTTTTATGAAGGTAACTGCTTTTCTTTAAACTCTGGCTATTGACTTTGTTAACTTTTCAAGGCAGGGTCATGGAAGACTGAGGTGAGTTCTCAGAGGGGCAGGTATATAGGTGCTATAATATGTAACAGAAGTATCATTCACAAATTGTATGGTGGGCACTTACAAATGGGGAGAAGAAAGCACATTTTTTAAAAACCTGCTAAATTTCCTAGTATGATCATTATATTGTTGGTATATTTTGGAGTGGGGAGTGAGTAATAAAAAGATCCACTACTGTTGATGAAAATTATCAGTTTGTAAAATATTAAGAGGAAATGTAGAATATTTTATACATTTTGTGGTGAGTAGGCAACAGGGTAACATTAAATAAAATAGAAGTGTGAGACAACTATTTAAGGAAGATGATGTCATATCTGGGAGATGGTCATGTTAAACAATGTCCATTGAACTGTAAAACTGGGTGGAAGAAGTGTCTGCATTCAGAATGTCCTGAATGTGGTGGACTGTGTATTAGATTGTGTTGTTTTGGCTTTCTTACTATTTAAAGGCTTGATTTAAAGTTTTCAGACTATAAAAGATTAAAAATAATAAGGGAGATATCACTCAGGTGCCATTAAAAACTTATTTGGAGTGTGTGTGCCAACATCAGTTTTTCTTTCATAATACTTAATAATAGAAGAATCACCAACCAGTCCCCATGTTTTAAATCACTTAGGGAAGTGAGGAGACAAAAACTCCAGGTAAGGAACAAGGCCAAAACTGAACAACTAGATTTAAAATCATGGTTTTTAGAGAACAGGCTGTCACAGTTACTGTTTTTCAAATGGATTTTTTTTTGAAGGTTAAAAATTTTTTTTGAAAACAGTTGGGACCGTAATGTAGTGAGAGGAGAAATACTGATAAAACTGCTTTGCAGTATAGCTTACACTGAATGATATTTTGCTGAAAATAACAGAAGCATCAATATTTAAAATACACATTTTATCATTAGGAGCCACAAAGTTAACTGATTAATACAGGTAATATAACATGCTTTGAAAGATATTTGAATCCAGAAGACTCCAAAACAATCCATGTATTTTTTATTTCTTCAGGTATTTCTAATGAAGTTAGACTAGGAACTAATAGAACATGTCTCAAAAGGAATTTCAGCTGGAGAGAATTAGAATTTTAGCTATTTTTAGACTGAATTTGGTTTTATAAATTTGCTTGTCAGAAAGTTCAATTAAATTTCAGGTTTTTTTTTTTTTTTTTTTTTTTTTTTTTTTTTTTTTTTTTTTTTACGGAAGGGAAAACAAGAATGATTTAGAATTATTTTCTTACTCTTAGGATTTTTTAAAAAATATATTTTGATTGTGCTATTACAGTTGTCCCATTTCTCCCCCATCTTTCCCCTCTACCCTGCACACCCCCTCCCACCCACATTCCCCCCCTTTAGTTCATGTCCATGTGTCATAACTTCTTTAGCTTCTACATTTCCCACACTATTCTTGCCCTCCCCCTGTCTATTTTCTACCCACCATCTATGCTACTTGTTCTCTGTACCTTTCCCCCCTCTCTCCTCTTCCCACTCCCCTGTTGCTAACCCTCCATGTGATCTCCATTTCTGTGGTTCTGTTCCTGTTCTGTTTGCTTATTTGCTTTTGTTTTAGATGTGGTTAATAGCTGTGAGTTTGCTGTCTTTTCACTGTCCTATTTATTTATCTTCTTTTTCTTAGATAAGTCCCTTTAACATTTCATATAATAAGGGCTTAGTGATGATGAACTCCTTGAACTTGACCTTATCTGAGAAGCACTTTATCTTCCTTTCCATTCTAAATGAAAGCTTCACTGGATAGAGCAATCTTGGATGTAGTTCCATGACTTTCAAGACTTCAAATACTTCTTTCCAGCCCCTTCTTGCCTGCAAGGTGTCTTTTGAGAAATCAGCTGACAGTCTGATGGGAACTCCTTTGGAGGTGACTGTCCCCTTCTCCCTTGCTGCTTCTAGAATTCTCTCCTTCATTTTCATCTTGGCTAATGTAATTATGATGTGCCTTGGTGTGTTCCTCTTCAGGTCCAACTTCTTTGGGACTCTCTGAGCTTCCTGGACTTCCTGGAAGTCTATTTCCTTTGCCAGATTGGGGAAGTTCTCCTTTATTATTTGTTCAAATAAGTTTTCCACTTGTTGCTCTTCTTCTTCCCCTTCTGGTACCCCTATAATTCGGATGTTGTGACGTTTAAAGATGTCCTGGAGGTTCCTGAGCCTCTCATTTTTTTGAATCCTTGTTTCTTCATTCTGTTCTGTTTGTTTGTTTCTTCCTTCTGGTCCACTCCATTGATTTGAGTCCCAGTTTTCCTCCCATCACTACTGGTTCCCTGTGCATTTTCCTTCATTTCACTTATTGTAGCCTTCATTCGTTCCTCTAATTTGTGAGCAAAATCAACCAATTCTGTGAGCATCCTGATCACCAGGGCTTTGAACTGTGCATCTGAGAGGTTGGCTATCTCTTGGTCGCTTAGAGGAATTGGCTCTGGAGCTTTGATTGGTTCTCCAGTTTGAGCCATTTTTGGTGTTTTTTTGTGGGGGGAGGGGGGGGTCTGGTCGTGGCTGTTATGTAGTGAGAGGCGGAGCCTTAGGTGTTCCCCAGGGCAGGGCAGCCCAGTCGCTCGGTAGTGATGCTGTATGTGGGGGCGGGGTCCGAGAGGGAACAATGGCGCCTGCTCCACTCTCCCTTGGAAACTGGTTCCCTCCACCTCTTCCCCTCCGCCTGGATTATCTGCGCGCGAATATGGGACCACTTGGTCAGCCAGCTGCCCTGTGCGGCCTCATTGGGTCTGCACCGTTACCACCCTGTACCTGGGGTCTGCCAGCCGCAGCTGCCTGTGCACCTGGTTCCACCAACCACTTTTTCCTGCCGGGACTCCACCTCTCTTACCGGTCTGGATGAATGGTTGTTGGACTTTTGTACAGGTCAATTTTTCTATCAGTTCTGGTTGTTTTCTTGTTTCTAAATCTTTGTTGTCTTTAATTTTCATTGTGTGAGGAGGCACAGTGTGTCTATCTACGCCTCCATCTTAGCTGGAAGTCCTTACTCTTAGGATTATGAGAAGTATCTTTAAGAATTTTAAAAATTATTTTGGTATATATATGTATTTGTTTTCATGTTTTCCAAATAATCATATTGACATTTTAATGAAATTAATTTGTTCCATTAAAACTACAAAAGGAATTTCTCAAAACAAAATTCAGCTTTACTATTGATTTTTATTTTAAAATTAAGAAAGGTTTCCAGCTGAAATTCCTTGAATAGCAATATCAGATTTTTGGCAATCAATACGTAAGATTCTGACCAGCCCTTTGGTTGATGGATGAGGGAAAATATTAAGATTTGTTAAGTGTTTTGATCTCTCCAGGTGTTTCTTTTCGATTGCAGAGAACACTGTACTGACCTACCTTCCTATTAGGCACTTTGGCTGGTGCCTGGGGTGCCTTCAGTAGGATATCTAACTTTACTAACTAACTCAATCCTGCTTTTTATTTTATTAGGCTATTCATAGTATCTACATGTGTATACTTCAGCCTAAATATTTTAAAAGGTTAGACCTCAAGTTATATGAAAAAATTTTAAACTGTATTGGCCATTCATTGGCCAATAAGAGGTGAAATATTTAGGTAAATAATTTTCTGCTGCAGTCTTCGTATGCTTCAGACTACCTCTTGGTAAAAGCTTAATACTAGAGTCACAAAATGCTAACTTTCAACTTAGATAATTAATATCACATTTTTCTCATACACATTTTATACAGAGCACTGAATTTTTATAATAAATTTACAAATGCAAGCAAAATTTATAATTAACACAAACTTTGGAATTCACAAAGGAAAAAAGATCTCTTTTTAATGGTGTTATGGGAGGGCAATATTATACAGTCTGTCTTTATATCTTAGGTTAGTAATTTAGTCCCCAAAAGTAAATTTACATGTGACATCCTTGCCTTAAAATTTAAAACTTTGGATCTTGAACCTGAATTCAAGATGCATATTTTTTATTGTTTAAAATTTACTTACACCTGAGCCTTAGGACCTTACAAATTTCACCATGCCCTTTAACCTGTACTTCCCCTTGTATTTAGAGCTCTAGCAAACTCTCAGTAAGCCAAAGGGGATTGCCCTTGGTCAGCACTGTCTAGAGAGATCACCATTTCTTCACACTTTGCTGCCTGGATTAATAGCCGACTAGGTCCTTACAGGTTTTTTTCCCCTTTTGAAATATTTCTTTAGTGATGAAAATGCTTTGCATTATTTTAAGAGTAGAAAACAAACTGCCTTGGAGTTTTGTGTTTTGTTTTAAAAGAACAAAACCCACTCGTTTAGCGTCGGTCTTGGGCGTACGGACTCTAAATGAAATGACACATCACAAACAATGTTTTTGTCCTATCACAGTCACCCATAGTGAAGCCTCAGTTCCTCTTGTCTGAGCTTCCCCAGCCCAGGAAAACTATAGCAGCCTTTAAATAGCACTTAGTTATGTTTGCTTTTGTCTAGATGAAGCAATCTCATAATTTAAATTATGAGATTGGATTTATTTTATCTTTTTCTTATTAAATGTAAATGCATGATTTAAATTGAACAGTTGATGCAAGTCTATAAATCAGTAGAGTTGAAGGTTATAATTGGCAAAATATTTAAATAGTTTTTTAGCAACTCCAAATTGTATTGAATGCGTATTAACCCTCAGCTAATGTAACAATGGCAAAAACAAAGCTCTTCCCCTGTGAGCAGGACCCAGACAAGGATGCCCACCCTCACCAGTTCCGTTCAGCATGGTGTTGGAAGTTCTCACCAATGCAGGTAGACAAGAAAAAGAAATAAAAGTCATCCAGATTAAAACGGGAAAGTAAAACTCATTATTTTCAGATGAATGTTTATCTAAAGGAATTAGGTTAACATCTCCTCAAAATATAACTCATTTATACCATACTGTCTAATTTTAGGTGAAATTTAATATGAGAAGATGTGGGGAAAAGTATCCATTAATGACAGCTACGTATTGTACTAAAGCAGGCCTTCAGCAACAAACTATATAATAAATATTTTACAAATTGCTCTCTACTTTTAAGCAGTTATACTAATTGATTATGTAAATCAATTGATTATGTATATACTGAAGTACGGACATACTAAAAATATTTGTATATCAGAAGAGTTGTTTCTAGCTAAACTCAATTTCAGTTAATTGCTTCACAGGGTGCTACCTTCTGATAAGCAAATTACATCTTAACACTAGTAACTGCCAGTTTCATTAACCTTTTAAAATACATATATATATTTAAAAACTAATTTAGGCAGGGAACATGTTTCCATACATTGTGTGGGCATATGAAACAACCATACTTTTTACTATAGGTAGTTATGTTTCCATAACATCAGACTTAACAGTTGTAGAAAAATAGCCACGTGGAAATTTGCATGTGATTCTTGTGAACTTTGGAAAATATTGGTGTTTTTGGAAACTTAAGGCTGACCTGCTAAGGGCATTGTGAGATGACACAGTATTTGGGTATTAGTCCCGCAGATCAGTCTGTTTACTTTTAGATTCCAAGTCAGTTATTTAAATCGTTTACTGGGAACGATGATGTTATGTTAGTATAAAATTGTGAGATGTTTTTCCGAGTTGTGGACCCATCTACCTCAACTTTCTCTAGTATCAATTGCCTCAGGTGGTGGCTGTCTTCAACTTGGTAGTATTTATTACTGTATCAGGTATCTAGTGAGTACAGAATATAGGGATTACTGAAACTTCTTTTTAAACATAGATAGCTTTCCTTTTCGTTACTTGCCATCCCTTTCCCCCCAAAGTAGAAGGTTTTTTCTCATTGCACTTAGGCACTCAAATCCTTGTTAATTGGTCTTGATTTAAAATAATTTCGTTCATACAGACACCTATCTACTTTCACTGTTGAATCACAAGAGAACTTTACGCATGTCATTTCTTTAATGCCACAGATAGAACATGCTTCAGCATGTAAATGCAGCCCTATTAATGGTGTGAGAGAAAGTGAAGCATTATGTACCTATGTGTTTATATTAGTCTGGTAGGTTCTTTGGAAGATTATAGCCTTTTTTCTCAGTGGGATGGAGATCTGTAACAGTCAGCAGTTAAAGCACAGGAGGAGAGAGAAACATTTTTAATTCAAATTTTCATTTAATCAAAAGCCAAAATGAATACTTGATCAGTGAAATTTATTCAATTAGTGAAACAATAATCAAAAGATAACTTCTTATGTTTTATCCAATCTCGTTGAATTATATATCTTGATTTCATTTTTACCATATCTAGTTTGCATCGTTATCAATGTGACTCAAAAATAGACCTCGCAAGCTGAAGATCACCGGTGTTTTGTTTCAGAGCTGTGTCATCTGCCCTGGAAAGTAGTTCCCGGAACTTAGATGAGACTGGGAGACACTGCCCAGAAGAGTTCCCACAAAATGTCCTTTAGGGGCTCAGAAAAATCTCCAGTAATGCTAGAAGCTGCCCTCAAGACCGTGTACACGTCAGCTACTTGAATGTGTCATTCTAAGTGTTACCAAGTATTCCAGAGAGTGAGCATAAACATAGCTTGTTAACATCCTGTGCTCATTTAATTTTCTAGTAGTTGTGATTATTTTTAATTGTGTAGGCCTCAGGTATTATATTTGAATAATAGTTCATGTTTTTAACATCAAATACTACATCACGCACTGACTTCTCAAATATGAGGAAAGTTGGGATATATTATTAATACAGAAATTTGAGAATAAATACACTACTAATTCATTTTAATTACACAAAATATTTTTAAACAAAACACCTATTGTCTAAACTTGGAGTCACTTAATGACATCTCTCCTGCTGTACATTGTACAGTTGGATGATTAAGGTACTAGCAAATCCCAGGGGTCACAGAAGAGTAATCTTCCCCACTTTATAGAAAAAGACTAAAACTAGCATTTAAATTTTTGAAATTTTGCTTTCCTCAGTGGCAAAGATCAGGAGACTGGGTTTTTTATATAATTCCAGCCTAGAACCTTCCTCTCCATTTGTCACTGAGGCCTGAGTAATATAAGTGAATATAACGGATTTGGTGACTTTGATGAAGAAGAAGGAAATGCTTGAGAGAAGGTTATCAAGAAAACTGGTAATTCAAAAGATTTAGAAATAATAGTTGTCAAATTCAAATTAAGAGGATTTTTAGTTAAAAGCATAAAAAACTGAGTCAATGCAAATATGCTTGAGCCCTCATTCTGTACATAATTCAGTTCTTTTTAGGTTTTAGAAGTGGATATGGTTAAGAATATTAAATGTAAGTCCACTTTTCTAATTTCCCTGGCCCTCAACCAGGACTCCATGGTGTAACACAAAAAGGAAGCAAACTTTTCAGTGGAAAATTAAAGTATTTCTATCACATCATTAGGACGATGTTGAGACCATTCTTCCTCCACTTATATTGATTTTAAACCTTTATACTGGGTACCCCAGAATAGTCCCAAGGTTACAACTGCCTTTTTTTTTTTTAAGCATAATTCAGCTTCTACCATGTGTTCTTCCATGTTTTTTTTTTTTGTTTGTTTGTTTTTGTTTTTTTTTTTTGAGTTGAAATTAGTCCTCTCAAGGAGAAAAGTGGTAAGGGTAGAAATAGCGTTGTACTTGGGTATTTTTTATTTAAGGACATAGACTAGAGTGTTAGAAAACAGGTTGGAAATAATTTGTTCCTAAAATATATATGATTATAGGGTAGGACATTACTTTCCTTCTCTCACTGTAATAAAAAATATAATTAAGAAATAGGGATGCATATGTGACAGCACATTAGACAGGTAATGAGGTTACAGATTCTTTGTTACTCCTCATCTTCAGAACCACAGTTTGCTGTTTTAGAGGTATCTGAGAGGTTCCAGATGAATACGGACTGACAAATGTCCTTAGGCCTTGAGCGTGCTGGATGCCCTAAAGTAGGAGATGAATTTGTAACAGAAGCTCACAATGAAGAGCCAGACATTCCGAGCCATCTGAGATCTTGCGATGAGAAAGCGCCAGGCGATGAGGAAGAGGGCGGTATTAAAGAGGTAGTGAATATTTCGGAGCCTGGGGAACAGAAGTACATAACCAAAGTTAAAACAGTGCCAAGTACCCAACTAATGTTATCCGCAGCATACACTTCAGATAGTTTCTATTCCAGGCTGTGACAAGCAAATAATTAAAGACAGAAATGACCTGATAGCCTTTTGATTTTATATCTTTTATTTTGACATTTTTTCAATAATCAGATTTCTATAATATTACCCTGAACAGTTTCACTTTCTCACACCTCTTTTTAACCTATCTTGCAAACAAGACTAACAATCTTTCTTAAATATACTTTGATCATATTACCATATAACAAATCTTAGCTGGTTCTTGTTCACTAGAGGGTAAGTTCTAAAGTTCTTAGCCTACGAATCAAAGTTCCATTCTGTTTGCAATTTACTTTTACATTCTTACCATCTCTGTATTAAAAGCCCTTTGCTTCTACCAGAATTATACCCGACTGCTGTAATTCTTCATTTTTTAAGGGACAAATTTAAGGCAGTTGAAGGACTTGAAGAGTAGTTATATGATTTGCCATATTAAATAGTGTGATCAGGTCTTCAGCTGGGTATCCTTTCTCTATATCACATTATGATAAGACTATCAGGGATCATTTCCATACTGTGTCATATTACGATAGGGTGTGGTATAAGAATCGGAAGCTTGAGTTCGAATTTGGCTCTTGTACTTACCATATGTTACCATGAACAAGTTACTTACCTTCTTTGAGCCTAACTAGTTCTTTGATAAAAATTGGATAACAGAAATAATACCTTCCTCACAGGGATGTTCTGAAGTCTAAATGAAACAGTATATCACAGGGATAGTACACAGGGAAGGACCTGTTAATGTAGTAAATGCTTCAACAATGTTAATTCCTCCCCTCTCCCACTCAAATTTCATGTCTGGTATAAAAATCAGATACACAAAGTGCTCAATAAATATTAAGTGACTGATCATGCTTACCTTCTTAAGTGTTGCTTTGCTTCTGGGACCCCAGCCATATCCTCTTTCAATAAATACTTCTTAACTCCTAAAACATAATTTTCAATGTATTCCAACCAGTTCAACTGGCGCACATCAAAGTTGAATACCTGAAAGGCAAAAAGACAATGGATTGCTAAAATTGCAAAGTGGACAATCACTTGTTCACTTAATGAAGTTTCTTTTATGTAAATGAATGACAATCAGTTTAGAACACTTAGGTTTGACCCCTCAAAATAGATTATTTGAGCTGGCAGCGATTATTTCAAAGGCAGCGATAATATGGATTACCATTTGCTTGGCAATATTTAAGTGTGGATCAAGCATGAATATTTGACCTTTAAGAAGTCTTGTGAGGGAAATTTAAGGAACTGGTATTAGTCTGGTGAAACCTAATTTCATTTCAAGTAAATACAGATTAATAATTTTTAAAAATGATGTGAATACTATGTTAGGGACCAAAACAAATTATGTGTCATTTTCTTTCCATTTCTCTTAAGTTTCAGGGTGTCCCCTTGGCCTACCATCCTTTCCTACAATATCACTACTTCATTATGCAGATTAAGGCCTTGACATTATGCAGCCTTGAGGAATAACTTAGCAGGATTTATATTTTGTATTTACTTTAGCAGTATTATCCATCATAATATCCATTAAATGAAGCCTTCAAAACATTTCTTTTAGGGTTAAGTGGTAAGGAAAGCTTTGCTTTTCTTGGAACACTAGTATATTTTCTCTTTTTGGACAAAGAATACCATGAAACTATATTTTCCTTTTTACTTTTCTACCGAAAACTCAAGAACAAATTCACTGTTTAACTGCACCAGCTTAGGTATGATCTCATAGACTACGCACGGACATTCCATTTTTTTTTTCATTCTTATCCTTGACTTCATACTTTAATTCAATTTTATTTTTATGTTAGTTATTATACATGTTTAAGATGTATCAAGTATTTGAGATAATGCTCCATATAACAAAGAGAGCAGATGAAATTAAGAAGTTACAAAGAGCTTCACAGACTTGTCCAAAAGCTGAACTGCATTCCAAAAGTCATTCTCTGTAACCATTTTGTTTGGATATGTTCTTTTTCCACAGTATCACTGAATACTTCAATATTATTTATTCATTTATACGAACAGAGACCTTTACTTTCAGACCATCTCACTTTTCTAAGTTAGGTTTCAGTGCAGCCCTCGTGTAGCAACCTGGTTCCAGACGGCAAATCAAACTGGGGGCTGAGCCACACCAGAGTTTGGCCATTCAATCCAAATATTTAGGATCATTGCCTTTGCTAAGATAATTTGAAAGCATGTGTTAAAGCCACTGCAGATTTAACTTTTCATGGAATTTTAAGTTATTTTAGATTAAAATAGTAAAATGTCAAAAATGAAACTCTACCTTTTGAATTATTTAGATGGGTAAACTCTGAGGAGAAAATGCTATAAAGATAAGCCTACCTAACATTGGAAGCTAATTTTTAAAACAGTGTACAATAACTTGAAAGGTTTTTTTAATAAGCTGATTTGATCAATCATCCATATATTTCAAACAGGTACTTAGAATTATTCTAGCTAGTGAAGGTATGTAAATATTTATGAAAATAACTCTACTTCGTTTTAATTGTATGAGTACTCAGTCATGACTTTGGTTAAAATATCCCTCTAAATCTCATCTAGCTTGTCAATATAACATCTTTAGTGAGTGTTGGACTTTGCAAGTAACCTTTAGGTTCCATGACCTAAATCCTAGGACCTGGATTTGAATCATGCTCTCTGAGGCTAAGTATAAGTAAAATCCTTAGCTGGCATGTGAGGCTAGCTCCCTATCTAACATTTACTTCTCAGGATGACTTGGTTTCTTCTACATGCTGTCAAGAACGAGTTATCCCAAGAAATGCTTTTTTTAAAAAAATTATTTGAAAAATGTCAATCAAGGGAGTGAAAATTTTAAAGTTTAATTGAAAACTGATGACAAGTTCAGGAAACTCATGACACCTTGAGCAGAAAACTAGGAGCATGTACAAAGAACAAAAGATTTCTGTATTTGTGAATTTCAGAAATACGCAAAGATTTATTGTTTGTGACAGCCAAGAAGCTAGTGTAAAAAAAATAAATGGCACTGATGCCAAGCAACGAAAGTGAAGGCCTGTTTTGAGAAATACGAGTCTGAACCACTGAAGTTGTTACTGGGAGTAAGATTGGCAGAGCTGGCGAGAAGACAATGCTGATGGAGGGAGGCCTCAGATGGGATGGAACGAAGAGTAGAGGCTAGCTTTAAAACAGAGGAAGAAGCTCTATGGCTTGAGAGGCACCAATGGTTTTGATATGACAAGGACAGTGGATGAGAGCGTTTATGAGCAACACAATGATTATTTTTCATCAGCCATGCGCTATGGCTGTCAGGGGAAAGACAGAGGTGCAGAGTGTTTGCTGAAAAGACAATAGCTGCAAGGGGGAACCGGGGCTTAAAGCCGAGTTCCCAAGCATGACTGCCGAACAGCAGTGAGAAGCCAACCGAAGTCCAGGAACCTAGATCTACCCGCATGAAACTTGTTTCCCACAACTGTGTTAGTAGCAGCATTGACTGATTTTCTTAGTGGGGGGGGAAAAAAACCCCAAACTGTATATAACTGAAACTGTACTCATCAGCTGTCCAGATCAAATCCTTTCAAATTCCAAATGAGCAAGGTTTCCCAGTTGGTTAAGGCAGTGCTGTGCTTACTTACTCTCTGGTCTTCGGGACTCAGCTCGGACATCAGCATCTCTGTGTTGTTTGTGCTCCATTCCCAGCTCCGGTTGACAAAATACTCCAGTACGGAAACAGTTCTTAAAAGCCGATTCATGAGCTTTGTCATCCTGGCAAAGGTCAGAAAGGAGCAGATATCAGCACAGCACAGATGGCTGCTTCTCTAGGAACGCATGAGAAATTATTTTTGAGAAAAATATAAAAAAATCCCTTCCCTCCTTCCCTCCAATCTTCATTAAAACTCTTACTCATATTTTCCTTCCGCAACAACTCTCTGTTGAATGAAGGTAAGGGGATGAAGCTGAAGGAGCATTTTAATGCCACCAAACTCCTCCTCTCCCTCTTGTCTATCATCTCCTTCACAAGAGCAGCAAACATGTTAAAAGCCAAGCCAGAGAGCCACCCTCAATGGCATACAATCCATTTTTTGAATTCTGAGCTAGACAATTAGAAAACTCATTTCTCTTCTTTATTATGTCACTAGATTTTTTAAAAAATAGATGGACCCAAGGTCTTAGCGTATAATTTCTGGGCAGAAGTACTAGCATCCACATGCCTCCCGACTCGTGAGGCACTCCTCTCATTGTATCGCCAGATGCTAATTGTGATGCCGATTGTAATTTGGAGTGAGAGGGAAAATAACTTTTGTCGATAACCTACTCTTGTTCAGCATAGTGCTCATACTTTTTGAAACTATCTCCACTAATTCCCATGGCCTCTCTGTTAGGTAGGTATAAATATGCATTTTAAAAAGTATTTTATTTATTCTTAGAGAGAGGGGAAGGGAGGGAGAAAGAGAAGGAAAGAAATATCAAGTCCGGGGACCAAACGTACAAACCAGGCATGTGTCTTGGCTGGGAATTGAACCAGTGACATTTTTGCTTTGCAAGATGACATCCAACCAACTGAGCCACACTGGTCAGGGCTAAATCTGCTTTTTTATGAATGAGTAAAGTGAGCTTAAGATGAAGTGCCACAATAATAGGTGTCAAAGCCAAAATTGCAACCCAGCTTTGACTGATCTCAAAAAGCCTCTGCTGTAATCTTATCACCCCATGTCACATTACTTAAAGTGGACCATGTCTTCCAATCCTGTGGTCAGAACTTGGACCAGCTCTGCAGTGTGAACTTCCCAACCTAACAATTTGTAAAAAACCTCCATCTATGATCCTATTGCTCCTGAGCCTGTGAGGTTAGTACCTACATTACTTGCCCTGACTGGGTGGCTCAGTTGGTAGGATTGTCGTCCTGTACACCAAAATGTTCCAGTTCAATTCCCGGTCAGGGCACATACCTAGGTTGTGGGTTCGATCCTCGGTCAGGGCGCCTACAGGAAGTAGCAGATCCATATTTCTCACACCAATGCTTCTCTCTTTCCCTTCCTCTCTCTCTAAAATCAATAACCATAGCCACAGTGTCCCCTTTTCTCTTTGCTCAAGGAGAAGCTGGCCATAACTGACGTATGAGCTCTTAAGAAGGTCTCTGCAGGATCCAGAGACACATGAAAAGATGCTCGATATCTCTAGCTATCAGAGAGATGCAAATTAAAACTACAATGAGATACCACTTGACACCAGTCAGAATGGCCTTCATAAACAAAGCAACAAACAGCAAGTGTTGGAGAGGTTGTGGAGAAAAGGGGACACTAGTGCACTGTTGGTGGGATTGCAGATTGGTACAACCACTATGGAAAACAGTATGGAATTTTCTAAGAAAACTAAAAATGGACATACCTTTTGACCCAGCAATTCCACTGCTTGGATTATATCCTAAGAATCCTGAAATACCAATCCAAAAGAACCTATGCACCCCTATGTTCATAGCAGCACAATTTACAATAGCCAAGTGCTGGAAGCAACCTAGGTGCCCATCAGTTAATGAATGGATCAAAAAACTGTGGTACATTTACACAATGGAATTCTACGCAGCAGAAAGAAAGAAGGAGCTCCTACCCTTTGCGACAGCATGGAAGGAATTGGAGAGTATCATGCTGAGCGAAATAAGCCAGGCAGTGAAAGACAAATACCATATGATCTCACCTTTAACAGGAAGCTAATCAACAAAACAAACAAACAAGCATAATATAAACAAAGACACTGAATTTGAGAACAGTCTGACAGTGTCCAGAGGGGGAGGGGAGGGAATTTCAGGGGAAAAGGGGAACGGTTTAGAGCAACAAGTATAAGGGACTCATGGACAAAAACTATGGGGAGTGGAAGTGGGAGGAAGGTGGGGAGGGCTGGGGTGGTTGGCTGGGGTGGGGTAAAAGACAGAAAACTGTACAATATCAACAATTAAAAAATACTGATTAAAAATAAAATAAATAAAGTCAAAAAAAAAAAAAGAAGAAGGTCTCTGCAAAATTTGGAGAAATTCTACATAGCCTAAGTTTTAGTCATTTGCTCTGCTAGTAAGAATGGAAATTAATCATGCTGAGAGAGACTTCCTCCTTTATCAAGAAGCTAGCACGGAAGGCAAGACTGTTCATATTTCTGATTCTTTACTACAGCAATTGCTTTTGGTAATTATAATAATAATGACTCATCAGACACACCTAGCATTCAAGTGAGACAGGGAGAAATGATATGTCCTGTCACAGCTGCATGGCGACAGAGCTGCCTCCGCATTTGCATACTTTTCACTCCACCTTGTTCCCTCTAATTTCTTCATTCACCTCTAGGTGGCAGTATATCTAGTTCGGATTTCTCCAACTCTTTCTTCTATTAACTTTCTTTGAGACTATTTGAAATTCTTCCCTTAGCTTCTGTTTCCTCATTTGTAAAATTGGGATGATGAGACTGTCCTGCTTGGGTGGTTGTGCGAAGGAAGAGGAAGTCATCATGTATCTTCCCCTGTGTGTGTGAGGCTGTTACCATCATTGCACATTTGAAGATTACCTAATAATTTATCATTTTTTTCTTTTTTTCTTTCTTTTAGATTACCTAACAATTTAGAAAGCCCCAGACACAAGAGTCTGGGATGCTTTCCTTTGGGGGTGGATGATTACTTGCTGAAATCATCAAGCAATTTCCTTAACGTTTAACTTCCTTTCTTATGATGAAGGATTTTTAAAGTAGGGGTCCTCTGGGGCTTCTCACCACTATTATTTCAGTTGTCCCAAACCGTGTGTGTGTGTGTGTGTGTGTGTGTGTGTGTGTGTGTTGTTTTAGGTTCAGTTGTCACCTTTGATCCCCAGCTGCAGTAAGGGCTAAGGCCTTTAGGATCCTAATCTTCCATGCAGTGATGCTCTTAAAGCTGTTGTCCCAGCCTCTCACCTGGGTTTCCGCCCTGTGAGCCGGAGGTAGAGGTCGTAGATGATGGCAGGGGCCCAGTGGCTGACTGCATTCTGGTACTGGGTTGTGATGGTGTTGGTTGTGAAGTCAGCATATGGCCTCCTAAAAGCTCTCTCAAATGGGATTTTTTCACAGGTTGCCAAGATTTGGAATCCTGGGGGGAAAAATAGAGTAAGTGGTAAGTCTAGAGCACTTGAGCCCATTGTGGTGGGTGGCATTTGCAAATGGGCCAAAACAATAGAGAATAAGTGCTGGCTGTGTGGAGTCAGGAATCAATTTCTGAGACAGTATTACGATTTTTATCCTGGCAATTCCCTGGCTGGTGTGGCTGAGTGGACTGAGTGCCAGCCTGCAAACCAAGTGGTCCCTGGTTCATTCCTCACTCAGGGTGCATGCCTGGATTGTGGGCCAGGTCACCAGTAGGGGGAGCTCAAGAAGCAACCACACATTGATATTTCTCTCCCTCTCTTTCTCCTTCCCTTCCCCTCTCACTAAAAATAAATACATAAATTTTTTTTTTTTAAAAAGGATTTTTATCCTTGCAAGTAGTCATGGCATTGTGAATAGGTTAAGACTTGAGTCCTCTTCTTGAAATCTTTACTCTCAAACAATTTCTGGGGGACAGAGTTTTAATCAGCGAAGCGATGCATTGTTCAGAAAAAATTTAAATCCATCATTCACTTCTAAGGTTATTTAGTCTATTCCAAAAGTCCCAAGATGGAGCCTACGGACCTTATTTCCTTGTTTGGATCATTACTTGTAGAAACATCAGGAAAGTTTCTTAACATTTTACTCAAACCTTGATAAAGGGTTACTTAAGTCTTCCTCCTGAGGATTTAAGGAACAGAGAGACTGCAACAGCCGGACTTGTCCGTGCTGGTTCACTGCGAGTGCCACCAGCTTTCATTTCTTTGGGATTTCTCCTTCTCTGGGAACGCGGCAGACTCAACTGTTCACTCTTATCTCCAGGGTTCTTTTCATAATATTTCTTCTTTTTTTTATTATTACTCAGGTAAAAACTCATTAAAAACTTTAAATGCAAATCTGTAAATTCAATAATTCTTTCCCAAAGCTATTCATTTGTATTCCATTTTTATTTTATCTATGTAGAACTTTCAAAGGATATGCCTAAATTCATTATTCAGTTATGATGAAGACGTCCATTATTTTGGTGACATGATTATTGTTCTATTTAAAAGAAGCATCTGACCCAGGAATCTGGACTCTTTTCCTCCAGGGAGAATTCATATTCACTTTTAAGAGTCACTAGCAGAGTGATTAGATCAAGTGAAGCAGGAAAACTGTCTTCTATTTCAGGGACCAGCTCCGCATCTGAATTTGAAATAGATCATTTACTCTCACTGGGTCTCATATGCAAAGTAAAGCAAACTGCCTAGATTATTTTGAAGATCACTTTCTACTATGAGATTCTATAATTCTATAAAACAGATACTAAGAATTTTTAGCATGACAGAAGACTAATTTGAATCTCAGAATAAAATTTACATGTAGCATCTTTAAGAGCTTAAAATACTTTATTTGCATCTATTAATGCCGCTCACTTTTTGTGAGTGATACCTTAATTCTGTTACTGAGGTGGA
This sequence comes from Glossophaga mutica, assembly GCA_039655065.1. Taxonomy (NCBI): domain Eukaryota; kingdom Metazoa; phylum Chordata; class Mammalia; order Chiroptera; family Phyllostomidae; genus Glossophaga; species Glossophaga mutica. Next base: position 38,022,662 of record CM077304.1, on the reverse strand, counting down.
GGAGACTTATTTTTACTTCCAAGTGTTTTCAAAATTATTTAGATATATAATTTAAATAACCAGATATATGTTCTAAAGAAATTTGCTGCTAGAGAATTTCATTTTAATTTTCACTGAAGTAACAACTTTGCAAATGGCATAGCACAACTGAGTGTTCTGAATTAGAAACCAAATTCTAATAAATTAAGTCTGTTTCATTTTTTGTCTGCATCTAGTACCTTAAAAAAACAGCCAGACCATCTAAAGTTTCAGATATTCACAAGAAAATCAACTCCTAAACTGACAAAGGAGCACATGAGTGGTTCAGTTTCTACTCTACGCAGGATTGATTTTTTCAACAAGACACTTTCAAGGTTCCTTTCATGGCTAACTGCACAACTAATAAGACCATTACTAACCGATAATGAAAGTTCATATTATTGGAAGTTTCTAAATCTACCTGGTCCTGTCTCATCGTCAGGGATGCAGCAGTGGGAGCAGCGGCCGCCACAGGAGCAGGGTTTTGTCACCGACATCGCTCGTTCTCACCGACTTCTACTTGGTTTTGCTTATTTTTAAAAATCTCTTTAGCCATCGGACCCCTTGCTGCTTACAGTCATGCAGAGGTTCCCACTGACCCTTCTTTGGTACATTCTAGTGTACTCTTACACATCTGTGACTAGTAAATATTTTATCTCTTTACTTAGTTGTTCGTGCATTTTTTCCCCATTAAACTCGAAGCTCCATGCCACACTTTGTCTAATTGTTCTTCCTGTGGTAGACATAGTGGGTAACGTCGCTACAGGCACTTACCCATTTTGCCCCAGTGACAGGGATTAAAGTTACTAGACGTGCAGTGGTAGATTAATGTTGATTTAGGTCTGGAAAAGAAAATAAAGTTTAGATAAAGGCAACAAAATGAAGAGCTAATGAAAGGAAGATAAGGGAAAATAGTATTTAGACAAGGTTGTTTCAATAATTCGCATGAGTAAGACAACCTAGCAACTTTCCTTCTTTTGTTCCTTCTTTGGGTTAATAAGCACAATGGAAGAAGTTAGGAAAAGTGTGTGTGTGTGTGTGAGAGAGAGAGAGAGAGAAAGAGATCTCAGATAGGCTGATGTAGCTGTGGAGCTAACAGAGGTGTCACGATGAGAAAGCCCATCGTATCTCCAACTTAGGAACATGTTTACTGGGCAAAACTATAGATTTAGTGTTTTTCTAAATCCAGCTAAGTCCTGCTGGTTTGGAAAACATCTAAGTGTCTCACATCAAATAAGAAGAAAATATTTAATTTATCATTTACTAACAAAGCCAAAAGTACAAACAACATCTTTTTTTTTTTTTTTTTTTTTTTTTTTTTTTTTTTTTTGTCTGCACTAGGAAATACCTCACCCATGGTGAGCTGAACTTTTGGCATTTATCAGGAACTGTTCAGGTCCATAAAATATACAAGATGTTCTCATTTCACCCACTTTTATCGCCTTTGCCTTAAAAAAGAAGCTCTATGTTAGATTACTAAATAGAAAGACATTTTAGTTATAAATAATTTTATGGCTAATGTAAAGCGTTTGCTATTTTATGACAAATGTAGCAGCACTAAGCAGTACTAATCAACAGCTCAGCATGGATGATGGCATATTTGGAGCTATGTAAATTATTGAAGCAGATACCCTCTCACATTTGGGGTCTCCTATAATAAAATGCGTATGTTTAGAAAATAAGCCTAACATATTTACCCTCCTTATCACCAAATCTTTGAAAGCCAGCCTAGCATCCACACCTGTGAACTGCTGTGTACCATCCTACAGCCAAGGTGAGATTGACGACCGTATCGACTGGAATTAGGTCTGCCACAGCCATCGGAGTACCTCTTAGGGCCCGGAGAAAGCCTCTCCCAGTCTGCACGGGAAGAAGAACATAGCATAATGAGCCAGATCTTAAATAACAGCGGGAGCTAATAATGATGCTGTTAGGAATAACAGCTAGCATTGATTCACCCCTTACTAGGTTACGGTACAAAGGCTGACCTCTCTCAGACTGCCCAGCCTTCCAGCCGCGTGCATCTCAAATGCCAACATTTCTGTGAACCACTAGTGAGTGGTCCTGAGATCCTTTAGGGACTGAAATCTCAAATTTGTGAGAGGTAATACATTTAATTAATTAACAAACACCAAGAATAGTTTTTCACATCTTAAAAATTAATTCATAAGACATTTTAAGAACTAAGGTCTCCCAAATTTCCCATTAATACTATATTAGTTTACTACTCCTCCAAGTTTGCTCTTTTCTGCTAGTGCTCACTAACGTACAAGCAACAGCAGACACTAAAAGTTTAAGAAATGTTTATGTTCTTAAATTAACACACTCCTGCCCTGACCAGTGTGACTCAGTTGCTTGGGCGTCATTCTGTACGGCGGAAAGTCGCCGGTTCGGCTCCCTGCCGGGGCGTGTGCCTGGGGTGCAGGTTTGGTCCCAGATCAGGCATGTCCCACGGGCAAGCAATGGATGTTTCTGTCTCACATCATCGTTTCTCACCCTCTCTGTCTCCCTCCTTTGCACCCTTCTCTGAAAAAATAAATAAGTAAAATCTTTAAAAAAATTCATCCATTTAACAACTTTGTTATTCCTTCGGAAAAGGCCACCATTATTTACTTTTCACTTAGTTCTTAGTTCCTTCACTTAGTATCTTAGTTCACCTCACTGATCGCAAATGTTGTACGGATGCAAGAATTGGGAATTATTAATGTTAATGAGTAAGTCATGCCAATAAATAAGTCAGTGAGTAAGAAAAAAGTTTTATTTTATGAAGTAATTGATTATTTATACCTTGCATATTTCCAACATTGATTTTAGTGGCTGTTAGCACTTTCTTAGGTTTCTAATTTCTGTTTTCTTGTAACTGATGCCTTCAGACAGAAGATACCAGTTTGAAAACTTTGATTTTTTTTATTTTTTAAAATATATTTTATTGGTTGTGCTATGACAGTTGTCCCAATTTTTACCCTTTGGCCCCCTCCACCCAATAACCCCTGTCCTCTCCAGCACTCCTCCTCCACTTAGTTCATGTCCATGGGCCATGCATAAGTTCTTTGGCTTCTCCATTTCCTATACTCTTCTTAACCTCCCCCTGTCTATTCTGTACCTACCTATTTGTACCTCTTAACCCCTATACTTTATCCCCCTCTCTCACTCTTCCCCTCCCAACTGGCAACCATCTAAATGATCTCCATATCTGTGATTCTGTTTCTGTCCTGCTTGTTTGATTAGTTTGTTTTTAAATTCAATTTTCGATAGTTGTGAATTTATTGCCATTTTAGTGTTCATAGTTTTGATCTTCTTTTTCTTCAATAAGTCCCTTTAACATTTCATATAATAATCGTGTGGTGAGGATGAACTCCTTTAGCTTTACTTTGCCTGGGAAGCACTTTATGGACCCTTCAATTCTAAATGATCACTTTGCTAGATAAAGTAATCTTGGATGTAGGTCCTTGCTTTTCATCACTTTGAATACTTCCCTTCTAGCCTACAAAGTTTCTTTTGAGAAATCAGTTGACAATCTTATGGGAACTCCTTTGTTTTTCTCTGCTTTTCTCTCTCTTTATCTTTAACGTTTGCATTTTATTTATGATGTGTCTTGGTGTGGTCCTCTTTGGAACCTTGGTTCTTGTTTGGGACTCTCTGTGCTTCCATTTCTATTTCCTTCCCAAATTCAGAAAGTTTTCTGTCATTATTTTTCTCAAATAGATTTCCAATTTCTTGCTCTTTCTCTTCTCCTTCAAGGACCCCTATGATTCAAATGTTGGTATGTTTGAAGTTGTCCCAAAGCCTCCTCACAGAGAGTCTATAAAAATAGATATAAAAATATCCTCTTTTTAAAAATTTTTTCCATGTGTTCCACATCATTGATTTGATTCTCAGCAACATCCACTCCACTGTTGATTCCCTGTGAATTTTTCTTTATTTCACTCAGTGTAACCTTCATTTCTGCCTGGGTCTTTTTTGTGTTGTTGAAGTACCCAATGAGTGCCTTGAGCATTCTAATAACCAGTGTTTTGAACTCTGCATCTGATAGAGTGCTTATCTCCATTTTGTATAGTTTTCTGGAGTTTTGTTCTGTTGTTTTATTTGGTCCTTATTTCTTTGTCTTCTCATTTTGGCAGGCTCCCTGTGTTTGTTTCTATGTATTGGGTAGAACTGCTTTGACTCCCTGTCTTAGTAGCATGGCCTGTTGTGGAGCACAGCTGTAAGTCAGATGAGGCAGAGCCTTAGGTAAGCACCAGGGTGGGGCAACCTGTGTGAACCAGGTTGATGGAGTCTCAGACATGGTGTCGCCACTCTGTGGCTCTGTGAGGGGAGGGCTCAGAAAATGGACAATGCTGCTGCCTGGCCTCTGGAGCTCTGTCCGGGAGGGAGCTGTCCCCCAGCACTTGCCCTGATGCCAGACACTTCAGTTTCTCTCCTTATGCCACTAGTGCCCTTTAAGTTGCTGTCCTGGTGCTGGAGCCCAGAGGGAGTGGTCTGTGTAAGTCCTAAGTTCATTGCAGACCCTTTAAGAGGAGATGCCTGAAAATCCTGCAGTTTCTTCTGCAGCCCCAACCCCCAGTGGTTTTGGCAGCCAGAAGTTATGGGGACTTATCTTCCTGGCACTGGAGCCCTGGGCTGGGGGGCCTGGTGTGGGGCTGGGATTCCTCACTCCTGAGATATCCCTCCCATTTTTTATCCACCACAGGTGAGTGTGGGACCACCTGTTCCATGTCTCTGAATCTTCCTGTCTGTGCTCCTCCTACCCATCTGAATGAATATGACTTCTTTAATTCCTTGGTTATTGGACTTCCATACAGCTCAATCTTCTGGCAAATCTGGGTGATAGCTGTTTTGTGGTTTACTTGTGATTTTTGTTGTGGTTGTTTGAGGACGTGAGTCATGTTTACCTACACCTCCATCTTGACAGGAAGTCTGAAGTCCAAGTAAAAAACTTTGGTCTTCTTTGTCCCCACCTTTGGAACTGAGTTGTGGGTTCTGTCTCCAGTCAGAACATAGGAGAGGCAACTAACTGATGTTTCTCTCCTTCTCCCCTCTTCAGAGTGTGAATAAAGCTTGGACTCTTGTAATCTCCTGGTGAGACAGACGCAGGAACGCAGAAAACAGTGGTGAACACACTTAGGCAGAAGTACGGAGAGAGGGCTGGAATATTTTAGATAACCTGAATGAATGTGCAATTTTATAAACAATGTCAGGAAACATACCCCTTGGGTCATGTTAAAATAATGATGTTCTAAGTTACCAAATGTTTACCCTAATGAAGCCTTAAAGAAGAAGGCAGAGAACAAAAAGAGAGAAGGTGGAAGCTGCTAGAAAATAAAAGAAATTAGAAAGTTCATCATCACTGTCTTTGACGAGTAGTCATAATTCACTGTCTTATGTGTGTATCTTAGTTCGTGTTGACCGAGCTGTGGGAACACAGGCAGAGTTTGAAGTTGAGTTTGTAAGGTTTAAACGCAAAGAAGTGCATGGGGGTCCCGGCCCTAGAACGCTTCCGCAGGCACTGTGAGGCCACCCGGCTCGCACGGGCTCAGTCTCCACTGCGGGCAGACACGCACACAGGGCTGCTGACCCAAGGGAACCATTCACGTTTCTCCTTGTCTGTGAGAGAATTACGGTTGAAAAGTTTCCCATAGTCGTCAATTTTTAATTTGAAGTCTTGGCTCCATGGGTAGTTCTCATCCTTATATTTATTAAGAACTGATTATTGATGTATTTTATGCATTTATATAACCTATATCCACACACATAAATTCTTGCATGTGTTTTATAATGAAGAATTTGATCGTTTTTGTGAATATGATTTTTATTGTATCCCCAGTTCGCTGCCTTAATTCAAGCTATTAATGAACAACGAAAAGGAGGAAACATTTCTATCTAGTGGGCTAAAAAGGAACTACAGACATGGTCCTCAATGCTCAAAAGCTTTCCGAAAACAAATTCCTAAATGGTAATTGATATCACAGCATGTCAGTTTTTCTGATAATAAAATCCAAAAATCAACGTAATTTCATCCTGACTCTATTTTTCGATCAGCCAAACTGAGATAAGATGCGTCAATTGCAGTTAGTAAAGTAACATTCATGGTTTTGGATCAATGAAGCAAGCCAACACTAAGCATGTTGTTAGTTACTATCTCTTCACCACATTTCAAGGAGTCATTTCCACGTCATTATACATACCGCAATAATGAGCCCACTGGGTCCATTTACATTATCAACCCAACCCTAAAAAAAAAGAAGAAGAAGATCTCTATTGGTCATACATGTCAGAAAACTTTAATACCTTTGGAACATTTGCAGTATAATCTTAATCTGTTCCAAACAGGAGCACTGAGATCCCAGCCAATCTAACTGTCTGATCCTATAGTTCTCACATCACAAAGGCCGATGGCAAAGCACTGCACAGTTTCTGCCTTTTATTTGTGCAAGAATTGACATTCTGCCGGCAGGAGTTATGGAGAGTTTTAATGACATCGTAGGGGCTAAATTGGACCTTGTATTCATATCATGATCTGCTAACCAATTCATCAATCATCATCTTCCTCCATCTGGGATCTGATTTCGTCTCCCCAGGGGAACATTTCAAACATGATTTGCAGGAATTATCCATTTCTTAAGCATTTTAAGAGCCATACCATCCATTCTTTCTACCTACCTATCTATCTATCTATCTATCTATCTATCTATCTATCTATTAGCTTGCTTAGAGATGTTAGAGGGAAGATTATGTTTAGGAGCAGTTGGAGGAAAATGTCATTTTGAATTTGTCTCTTCAGCCCTGAGCAAGTCAGTTGACCTTATTATGTCTGTTTCTTTATCTGTGAAAGTTGAAATGTATGTGTAAAGTGGAAGAAGAGACGGAAGATAGGAGGAGAAGAAGGGGCTTTTTCCTGAGCCTTGTATGCAGGACCAGACACTGCTCTGCACTCCCCACATTTGCTGAATCCAGTCACCTCTCCAAAGTGGGTAGTTACAGCCCCACTTTACACACGAGACAACTTCAAAATCTGCATTGTCATTAAGCAGTGGAGTTCAAATGTACATGGCCCTAAAACTTCACAGAATTGCTTCAAAGAAGATAATTTAATCCAAGGTGCTTTCAAAAGCATAGAGCAGTATACAGAGGTTAAAAGTTATTATTTTTAAACTGAACACCTTCTGTGAGCTTTGTGATACTTATTTATACCGGCAGATGTAATACCACCGATTTCACCATCAAGAACATTCTGGTATATTTAAACTGTAGTGGTAAAGGCAAGAAATAAAACTATTGCATATGGAAACTCTAAGACTAGCATTAATGAGAAGCTGACTTGAGATCTCCCCCCAACTCCAGAGTAGTCAGTGTAAGTCCTGGGGGACCTTGTGCGGAATAATTCATGAACCAAATGTGGAATTTTGCCCAGTTAAAATGGGTTTGTGTTTGATTTCCTACACTCAGTGTAGTATATATCTTTCTATATATCCTGGAGAGAGACAGAGGGGGAGGGGAGAGAGAGAGAGAGAGAGGAAGTAACTGAGCTAGAAAGATGCAGGCCTGGAAGCCGAGCAAGGGATCCCTGTGAGTGGCCTTACTGGGAAGGGCTCCTGCCAGGTTGCTCCCACGATGGAGGGCCTCACGATGGCGATGTTGAGGTTTCCGCTTTCCTGGTGCACCACCATCTCTCCCAAGGCCTTCGTGTAGGTGTAAGTGTTGGGCCAATCCCGGATCAGTTTGGGTGTGATCTCGTCAACAATAGCGTCGTCTAACCACCTGAAGGTAGTCAGAGTGAAAAAGAATTCTAGCAACACATGTTAGACAATAGACCAAAAACAACACTGTGAGACACAGACACTCAAATAAAACTCCCACTTTCTAGCTTGAGTTCTGGAGGTCGAAGAGTCACAGGATACCAGGGCTGAGTGTGTACGTTTTCAAACCATGTGTGAGTTCTTTGCTGTCCACTGCTGAGCCCCATCTGACCAGCTGACTCCAATCTTACCAGCTGACTCCTACCTCCTCTCTCCTAGAGAGATAGGTTTGACAGCTGTGCACTCTACTACCTGATTACCTATCATCTCTGTCTTCAATTACTTCCTCTCCAACAGGTTCAAAAGTACATACCCATCAAACACGTTTGCTAGTGCTGATCAAGCACCCAGGAGTGTGCTCAGTGCGTTTCCAGAGTGCGGAGGTGCTCTCAGCCCTGGGGGCTTCTGTTGCCACCCCACTCACCCCTGGTTTCCAGGGAGCACCTAATGCACCAGTCTTGCAAACTTCAGCTTTTAATTTTTTAAATTCCAATTAATGCCTCAATGAATAAAACAACTACATTTAGCAGACTTATAATCTGTTTCAGCAAGTCTATAAAATGTATTTTGAAGGTCTATTTAGGGGCTATGCTAATAACTTGGTAACAACTTCTACAGATTTCCAGTGAGTTCTGAAGTGCTCTAATCACTGTTAATAGTCTGTCAAGTAGAGTGGTCCTAGTCCTGTAGTCCTCGGAAGCAGTTGTAATAGTGACTATTGGGTGCTTCTCCTTACAAGAAAACATGTGTAATAAACAACTGAGTTACCATGACAACAGCCTCACCTTTAAAGGTGTCAGAACCATTTTGATAATCTCCAAGTCTATCTGCAAATCTTGGAGAGAGCAATAATATTATTGTGAATTAAATATTTAATGTTTCTCTTAGCTGGCAGATCTGTTTGGTCAAACTTTGATATAACCTAGTTTTTAAAAATTAGACTACCTAAATATGTTAGTGTGATTTGATACATTTATTTCTATCTTATAGAACTGAGCTCAGTCACACTATTTTGTAGAAAAATCTTAGCATTTACTGCTTTGCTCCCATTTCAGATCGTGGAGCATTTAAGATGTGTGTATGCCAAGACTTGATCAGAAACACAACGCTCCATTTTAATAACTCTCATTTGTAATAGACGAGCATTGTCTATAATGTTTGGTTTTTCACTTTGCTGCTACTCAAATGTCTTTTGATTTAAATTGAACAGGGAAAGTCTGAGAAGTTCTGAGAATTAAAAACAACTCCAAATACTCAGAAAAATAGGTATTCCAATTATATAGCCACCCAAGGGTTGGGAGAGAGAGTGGGATGATGCAGGCAGCTCTCCATCTTCAGAATGAGGTTACCTTTTGCTCACCTTGCTTGGGGGTCAACAGCGGATTAACTAACCTACGAACACTTTATTTCCTTGAAAAGACATATGGGTTACAAAAGCTGGGTCAGAAGAAATACAGCCTAATTTCTCTATTTTTATACAGCTTTACTGAGACATAATTCACCAAACATACAATTCACCTATTTGATGGAAATACAGCCTCATTTTAATAAGGCTGCAAAGAAGATAAACTCTAAGCAAACAGCAGACCCCAGAGACACACCAGGGCTGTGCCCACGGCCAGTCCCAGCTGCTGTGCTGGTGCCCCCTGCACCGAAGGGGTACCATTTACAGCCCTTACCAAACTGGGTGAGTTTGCTTCTCAGAAAATGCTGGTTTTGTAGGTTTCCAAGAACATAAATTCAGAAGCTGTAGTGTTTTGTAGACAGCCAGCCTCTTCCCTTCGTAGCTTCACCTATATTTTGCTGTATCATCTTCTTGTTTCCCCCATTTTTAGTAGTGAAAATGGCAATAATTACATCTGCTCTAAAGTTTTAGGTTGTCATGAGGGCAAACAGAAATATCTATGACTGTACTTGAAGCTTTTTCATAAAACAAAATGAGCCTATCAACCTAAGGCATTCTTATTTTTGGCAAAACATCCAAGGGGCATATATCTACAAAGGTGGTAGTGGCTTTTAAAATATCTTTTCCAGTGCAGCCAAATAGACCAGGGCCTGTCTCATCCAGCCACTTGCTGAGTTCACAGAGCTGAGTGTAACAGGGACACATGTCCACCGGTCAGGCGGTGCCCCTTTTAAGATGAATAATCAGTTCATGCTCTTCTTTACCAAAGTTTGATGTGCTGCTGTGGCTTGTTCCAGTTCATTTTAAAACAGTAAATAAGGACTTCTGGCCAAGATGGAGGCATAGGTGGACACACTGTGCATCCTCTCACAACCAGAATTAAGGACAACAAATATTTAGAAACAAGAAAACAAGCAGAACTGATAGAAAATTGAACTGTATGGAAGTCCAACAACCATTCATCCAGACCAGTAAGAGGGGCGGAGTCGTGGCAGGAAAAAGTGGAGGTTGGTCGACCCAGGCACGCATGCAGCAGCGGCTGGCAGTTCCCAGGCATGCAGACAGTGGCTAGCGGACCCTGAGCACGGGGTGGCAACTGTGCATACCCGGTGAGGCTGCACAAGGCGGCTGGCTGACCAGGTGATTCCACATTCGTGCACAGATAATCCAGGAGAAGGGGAAATGGCGGAAGGGACTGGAATCTGAGATAGAGCGGAGCAAGCGCCATTGTTCCCTCTCGGACCTGCCCCCACATACAGCGTCACTACCCAGCGACTGGGCTGCCCTTCCCTGGGGAACACCTAAGGCTCCACCCCTCACTATGTAATAGCTGCAACCAGACCAAAAAAAAAAAAAAACCCCAAAAAAACCACAACAAAAAAAACCCCCAAAAACAAAACCCCACCAAAAATGGCTCAAACTGGAGAACAAATCAAAGCTCCAGAGCCAATTCATCTAAGTGACAAAGAGATAACCAACCTATCGGATGCACAGTTCAAAGCCCTGGTGATCAGGATGCTCACAGAATTGGTTGATTTTGCTCACAGATTAGAGGAACAAATGAAGGCTACAATAAATGAAATGAAGGAAAATGCACAGGGAACCAGTAGTGATGGGAGGAAAACTGGGACTCAAATCAATGAAGTGGACCAGAAGGAAGAAACAAACAAACAGAACAGAATGAAGAAACAAGGATTCAAAAAAATGAGGAGAGGCTCAGGAACCTCCAGGACATCTTGAAACGTCACAACATCCGAATTATAGGGGTACCAGAATGGGAAGAAGAAGAGCAACAAGTGGAAAACTTATCTGAACAAATAATAAAGGAGAACTTCCCCAATCTGGCAAAGGAAATAGACTACTAGGAAGTCCAGGAAGCTCAGAGAGTCCCAAAGAAGTTGGACCCAAGGAGGAACACACCAAGGCACATCGTAATTACATCAGCGAAGATTCAAATGAAGGAGAGAATTCTAGAAGCAGCAAGGGATAAGGGGACAGTCACCTACAGAGGTGTTCCTATCAGACTGTCAGCTGATTTCTCAAAATAGACCTTCCAGGCAAGCAGGGGCTGGAAAGAAGTATTCCAAGTCATGAAAGTCAAGGACCTATATCTGAGATTGCTCTATCCAGCAAAGCTGTCATTTAGAATAGAAGGGAAGATAAAGTGCTTCTCAGATAAGGTCAAATTAAAGGAGTTCATCATCACCAAGCCCTTATTATATGAAATGTTAAAGGGACTTATCTAAGAAAAAGAAGATCAAAAATAGGACAGTAAAAAGACAGGAAACTCACAGATATTAACAACCACACCTAAAACAAAAAGCAAAATAAGCCAACAACTAGAACAGGAACAGAACCCCAGCAATGGAGATCATATGGAGGGTTAGCAACAGGGGCATGGGAGGAGGAGAGAGGCGGAAAAGGTACAGAGAATAAGTAGTATAGATGGTGGGTAGAAAATAGACACGGGGAGGGCAAGAATAGTGTGGGAAATGTAGAAGTTAAAGAACTTATGACACATGGACATGAACTAAATGGGGGGTAATGTGGGTGGGAGGGGGTGTGCAGGGTGGAGGGGAAAGATGGGGGAGAAATGGGACAACTGTAATAGCATGATCAATAAAATATATTAAGAAATAAAACAATAAATAAGTTAGCATGGAAAAGAAGACACCATATAAACCAGAGCACATTTCTGAAATGAACCAAATGCCCACCGGTATACTCAAGAAGATGTTTTGAACCCATGGGCCCCAAATTCTAAGCTACTTCAATTGATTCAAAAGATGTAAAAAGTTATTAAAGATTTCAGAAAGTAATGTGTGTGTGTATATACACACCCACAATTTCCTCTAAGTATTACTTTTTGGTTTGAAACTTATGGAATCAATCTCTTAATATCATTCACAGCTTCATAATTTATGTACTTCCTGAATGAGATAGCATGAGGAATATGTATTTTTTTTCCTCTCAATTTTCTTATTCAGTAAGCGGAGCAAGCAGACCGGTGTATCACGAAAACTTTCCGGAGAGTGAGTACTGGACACACTGCCTCGTGGGGGTGTCTGCTCCCTCCTTCTCTCCTCTGAATTGTGTGCTTGCCTTGATCATTGCCATCATCATGCCATAGGTACTTGCTCATGTGTCTGTCGTCCCACTTTTCAACAAGTCCAGAGAGAATGGATTATGTTTTTTTCAATCTGTGTCCAATCACCTTTCTGTCCCCAGGAACCAGCTAATTTCATTCAGTAAACGGATGTTCTCCCATATGATGGTTTTCATTGGCCAATTTATATTCTGTGACAGGTTTCAGGAAGCTGAGCTGGCCAATGATAGGAGCAAATGGGTGGACTCAGAAGGAGCTGAGGTTGCAGGGGGACTGTGGAAAGGAAGAAAGAGGATGGATGTCTTCATAGAGAATGGAGCAGGGCTGAAAGTGGAAGTGTCCCCTGGTAGTGGGGGAAAGTGTTGGGAAGCTGAAAGCCTATAGCTGTTGAGCAACTTCAACTTGTCAGGGTTGGCTTCAGAGTAAATCTGAACTTTTACTGGGGAGAAGGAGGGTATATATATCTGAGCCTAGTGCTTGTGTTGAATGGACTTCAGTATTTTCCTCCAGACTTTTATTGAGCACTTATTCTGGCCTCCAATAGCCTGATAACATGAAAATAGTTCAATTTCTGAACTATTTATAGTTCAATTTCTGAACTAAAGTTATAGTTCTAATTTATACTTAAAGCCCAATAATATTAGAAGCACACTGAATTTTCAATTTTGTGTCAGCTACATAGATGCTGTCTTGAGATAACACAATCTCGAAAACGAAAGCACGGATGCTGAAACTAGCCTTTTGGCCCCTAGCACAGATAACGTTCTTCCTGTTCACGGTGTGAGCTTCAGCACCAAGGCAAAGCTACTTTCCCACATTTGACTTCATCCCATGGCTCCCAAAGGGCCATGCGCGGGGCTGGGGGTGCAGGTGGCTTTCATCTTCCCGCTTCTCACTCTCCACCCTCAGCCCACCCCGCCAGAGTTGACCGAGCTGTGTTTGATCAAGAAACACCTTTTCTTTGTCACATGGCAGATTAGCTGTGCCTGGTAGCTTCAAAGTGTGATTTTTAGCAGGTACAAATCTATCAGGAACTTTTTAATTGAATTAAAGCATCTAGAAATTAAAAGACAACAGAAGGTGAGGAGAGTCAGGGAAAGAGGCTGCACGGATTATCGGAACACGAAGGCACCCCACTGCAAATGAAAACCGCTGAGAAAGCTCGTTAAAACATTATTTCCCATGCTTGCCGGCTCTGAGACTCGCAGGAAGCCTCTGATGGACATCCGGACTCCTGGAAGATTCTAAGGTTCTATCTTAGAACCACTAATTCAACCTTTAGGAGTGATATCCTAATCATCTGGTGATTCTTGTGGCCAGGCAAACTGGGGGATCACTTATTTAAAAGAACTCCACTCCATAAATATAAGTCATTCAATTTGCATAAATTGGGATTAGCTCTCAAAAAGGCATTGGTGCTTTGAGTGAAAACTTCAAGAGAATGAAGCTTTAAAAGATTTAAAATCCTGGTACTATTTAAAAATGTAAACTGTGACAATATGCATATTCTAATCTGATAGCTAATTAAATACGTGTAAGACCAGTAGGTAAAGCATTAGCCATGTCCTATTGTATTTTTTCCCAAAATACGGGTGTTTTACGTCTGTTGCCAGGCCCCTTTCCAGTCCTCTCCACCACGCCCTCTGGTCTGCCTGCCTTGGGCCACTTCCCAGGCCCGGGGACATTCCTGGTCCAGCACGACCAAATTAATGTTCCTGCTCACTTTCATCCAAGTCTTTGCTTAATTAAAACAACTGACTAACGAATGACACACACACACACTCACACACAGAGCCCTCCTTCAGTGGGTCCCTACTGCCTACAGTTAAGTGCAATCCTCTGCAGGGTATTCAACATCTCCACGGTATGGCCCCAGCCTCTCTCCAGCTTGATTCCCGTGCATAGCGTAGGTGCTGCCAAACTGGACTCACGGCGGCATCCCGAACATGCCCCGGGCTTGCCTGCTGCCGCCGCTCTGCCGGGCACGTGCCCTGCCTCATCTGCTCTTCCGAGTCCACCTCTTATGCCTGTCTTTATAGTCTTTCTACTCCGTCCAGTTCCATCAAACTTAATATGTACCAGCTGCTCCACACGCGCCCCCCCCCCATACATAATCTGCTCTGCTCTGTTCATGCTTGGTGGTGAGCCCCTTGGAAACACAGTCTGTATGTTAAGAAAGCACCTTTTAATCTCTGCCCCTGCCAAAACTGTGGGTACACTTGGGAAGACTATGTCCATGTAGACAGATTACATGGCTATGGAGGAAAATTGTGTTTCTGTGACTTACTGGCGGAGAGGCTTCTGATGAGTTACTTAGCCTCTCTACGCGATTGTCCCTTTCTTAGTACAGCAGTGATAGTAGTAATTATCAACCCAACAAAGTCGTGTTAAGGACTTAAATGTCAGAAAGTATCTTTGCTCACAATAACTGCTTAACAATAGCCATCATTTCCTTCTTAACGCAAATTCACTAGATTGATTGAAGTATGTTAAATAAAGCAGTAAATTTATGTACAGACCCATTTTTCTAGTTCCTAACTCTAGTTATTTTAGCCTTTCTTTTTGTTTAAAGATTTTATTTATTTATTTATTTTTAGGCAGATGGGAAGGGAGGGAGAGAGAGAGGAAGGGAAGCATCAGTGTGCAGTTGCCTCCTGCCCGCCCCTGCTGGCCTGTGCCTTGATTGGGAATTGAACCAGCTGATCCTTGGGTTCACAGGCCGGTTCTCAGTCCACTAAGCCAGACCAGCCAGGGCTAGTTCAGGCTTTTACACAGGTGCAAAAGCCCTTTTCTACTACACTGGCTCCCCTAATTTAGGAGAAGTGCCCTTGGCTTTAAAAAGCACCAGCCCCAAAGCCCTATCTTTCCTGTCAGTTACATGCATTTAAAAAATAAACATACTTAAGCTGTTATTCTGAAAAAAAAAAAAAAAGGAATTTCACTGGCAATCTCTGATCCATCTGTGCACATGAGTTTCTAGAGGTAAATATCACTAACTGTGCAGAAGCTAGAATTCTAAAGGCAGACGTGAGTAGGAGCAGCGGCACAGTACATACTCACACCACTGCGGAGGGTGGGGTGAGGCGCGGAAGACGGCTGCAGGCAGGAGAGCCAAGAAAATCAGTTGTATAACACTGATTCATGGCCGTGCTTGTCGTGCCAATTAAAGCATTAACTCTTAACTGGGGTTATTAAAATGCGCTTACGCTAAAGCTTTTATGTTAGTACAAGCAAGCTGTATCTTTTGGGATTGGTTGAGGACGATGGTGAAGCCGGAGTTTCAGACCTGCGCCAGAGGAAGGGAGCGGAGGGTCAGTGGCGTGGGGCTGTGGGCTGGAAAGGACGGGCCGGGGATGGTGGGTGTCAGATTCAGGCTGACGGTCCCCTTCCCTGTCTGCACAGCGCTGAGCAGGAGTACTGGGGCCTACGCAACGGGGAAAGTTCCTGGCAAAAAGTACCAGTCCTCTTTTTATTTCCCAGAACTGGAATTCCCATTAAACTGGTTTTCTGGAAAAAGAAAGGTTCGTTTTAGTTTTTCATGGGCGAGTTTCTTTTTTTTTATTATTGTGTTTTTCATGTTTACTATGGTATAATTGATAAGTAAAATTGTGAAATACTTAAAGTGTACAGTGTGATGATTTGGTATACATCTACATTGAGGAGGATTCCTCACATCTAGTCAGTTAACATATTTACACAAGTGATTGTCTCGAGATCACAAAGCCCAGGTACAGCTTTAAGAGCGTCTTGTTGTCTAATTCCTGGCTCCCTCTTTTTTTTTAAATTATTTTTTTTATGAGGGCCACTGGAACACTAAGAACAAGGAGAGCTGTGAGATCCCAGAGGGTTACTGTTAATAAAAAGTTTCAAGGAAATGAAAACCTAAAAATCTTGGGAAATAACTTTTACTTTATGCCCATTACAAAATAGAGAAGAAATCAGAGAACAAATATATATTTAAAACAAAGCAATTAAATTAGATAAGTTAATATTTATTCGGAATAACTTTAATGGTATTTGTTATTCTTAAACTTCAAAAAATTCCATCTGATACAGGAGTTGCTGAAAGAGCCATGAACATTGATGTACCTGGTTATTCAAAACTTTAACACCTGGGCTTTATTTGAAGTTTAAGAAAAAAAATGAGCACCCGGAAACAGGGCTAAAATGTGAGCTTATAGGTATTTTATTTTATTTTATGTTACTTTATTTAAAGGTTTTATTTATTTATTTTTAGAGAAAGGGGAAGGGAGGAAGAAAGAGGGAGAGAAACATTAATGTGTGACCGAAACATCAATATGCAAGAGAAATATCAATCAGTTGGCTCTCGCACGCCTCCAGCTGGGGACTTGATCCTCATCACAGGCATGTGTCCTGACTGGGAATTGAACTGCCAACCTTTTGGTTTGCAGGACAACAAAGGTTTGCTGGATGATACCCAAACCACTGAGCTACACCAGTCAGGACCTTATAGGTATTTTACAAATAAGACTTTACATCCCAGAATAACAGCTTACTATGAATTCTGCCATCTATACTTGATTGGTCAAAAACAAACAAACAACATCACCCATTCCCAGCCAGAACCACCTGAACTATGATCAGCTAATGCAATAAAACAGGTTTTATTCATTCAGCAAGTATTTGAGCCCCTACTGTCTGCTGGCAATGGAGAGCAAGAAGGAGCCAGGCACCTTCCCTTCCCTTGAGAAGCTTACTGTCTAATGGAGAATATGAATGAGCATCTGGATATTTAGAACAAGCGTGGGGCCCTAAGCCTGAGGGATTCTAGGGCAGAATTCTGATGTCTGAAGCAGAGGTGAAGTCATCTTTAGGAACAGAACCGCAATACACAAAGGCAGGTAGTACGAGACAGAGGAGCAATTATTTCAGTGGGACTGCAGTGCAAATGGAGGGGAGGGCGGGGAGGGCCGAGAGGGCGCAGTTGAACAGGTGGTCCCCAACAAAAAATTCTGAATTAATAAACGGTGGGTATGCCTTTTCCCCTGCTTTACAAAAACACCTAAGCTCCTTAATTGCATTCAAAATGCATTCTGCTGAGATAAAATATAATTTCCTTCCTAGTTCTGTTTGGCTGCATATTTATTTAAATAATCATTCTCCTTGGAGAGCAGTAAATGACAGAAACATAAATTTTGGACAAGTGTCAATGACAGCTGGATCATAAATCATGTAGCAATTAGCTGCCTTTATGGGTTGACATACAGTGGCTGAGTGTGGGGAACGCTGAGTACATGAGAATGAATCCAGACCTGCTCTGGAAGGTGAGTTTATTCCTCTTTGAAATCGAGGGGTGCTGAGTGTCTGGACACAGTCTGGGAGGGAGGAGGCTGTATGAAGGACCTGGAGAGCCCTCCCCCTGCAGATGAACCGAGTGTTTATTTCCCACCTCTTTTTTCCGGTGCACCCTCAGAAACGTCTGTGCTGCTTCAAGCGGTGCTACAGTCTGTTGGGTGCGAGAGGTCAGCGGTGGACTGAGTCTGTGGAATCTCAGGGCCAGGGTCTGGAATCCAAGGAGGGCGGCCCCTTTCCTGGGCCCATCCACGCGTCAGCACCTTAGTTACCAAGACACAGCTCTCCAAGGAGGCCAGCAGCCCATTGACAAACAAACCAGTTCCACCCTAGACATGCCCCGAGGCCGCAGGACATCAACTTGTGTCTTTTCTCTGCTTCTCCTAACAGACTCTGGACTCTGAGAGGTTTCTTTTCACCAATTAAGCCTAACATGATTTATTAGCAACTTTAAGGAACCGCCGGGTCTTTAAAATGACTTTCAGTCTTCTTTGTCCTGGATATTTTTAATGACAGGTAAAAATATCTGTTCTCAGAGTATATGAGATAAAAATGTTTGCCCTGAGGGGACTGAACTCTGATTTAGCTAAAGCTTCATTTTAAAGAGTATTTCTTAAATGGAAATACAGTGTTATATGAAATTACAGTCTGACAAATTCACTGTGAAATAGTCTATTTTCTCTGCTGTAATACTTTTTACGCAGAGTTAAAATAAAACAAATGAAAAAGGTAAACTTAGTAAATGGAGGGAAAAAACAAAGAAGCAGAAAACAGATACTTATTCTGAGACTGAGATCATGTGCTAAGAATAAGGTGGTTCCTGCTGGTTTGCAAGAAGATAAAAAAGCTAGATATTGCTTCTCCTGCACAACAGGAAAGTAAGGGAAGTATATCTTGACCAAAGAGGTCAAGAGACTGACTCCTTCTGCCACATCTGGGAGGAATTCCTGCTCTCTATTAGTTTTTCTTTACTAACCTTTGGATTATCTGCTGTTAAACACCCCTAACACTGAAATAATTGCTTGTGTTTGTCAATTTATCATCCTAGCTATAAGATGGACACTATTATTGGCCTCAGCTTACAAATGAAGGAACTGAATGAAGCTCAGAGAGGCCAAGGAACTTGCTCAGCATCACACAGCTAGAAAGCTGCAGAGCCTAAAGTTGAACCCCTGTTGGTCTGACTCCAAAACCTGCCTTCTGAACTTTTAAGCCATATGGTAAATTTTCTTTAGTGACAATGCTGAGCTCACTAAGAAGTGAGATATCACTTCTATGTAAAGCATCCCCAAGTACCGCATTCAACCCTAAGCTATTTAACAAGATCCAGGGATGGAGGGAATAGCAGGGCCTGGGTTGCTAAAGCTAACACTGTAACACCATTTCAAAGCGCTTTGTTTTGATGGTGTTTCACATTGTTACCTCACTAATGGATGACCACCAGCAATCGAAGCGAACAACAGTCTGCCCACCCCTGTCCCCTCATTTGACCCAACTTACTCCATGGAATCAATGATTTTTTTTGGCTCCACAGGGCATGGATAGATAACTTCATCAATGTGCTTCAGGTTACAATTTGAAAAGGCAGTAGAGATATGTATGAAGGCTTCGAGCTTCGGCATCTGACTGGCCATGAGCAAGAGCTTCTGGGTGGCAGTGACGTTAAGCTGCACAGCATGTCTGGAGGAAATTAAGCAGAAGGAAATACAGCTAGCCTGTACCACGCTTCATGGTTTCAAAGTCAGGGTCAAGCAGGCCTAGAATCACAACTGGAACTTAACATGCTCTGAAGTTCCAGCCTTGTGATTAGGAAAATAAAAATTAACAGGTATAAATGTGGTAGGGGCAGTCACAAACTCAATGTCAGATTATATAATTGTATATCTAGAAAACAAACAGAAGCAGCTAAAATGAAATCTGGGATAGACAATAAGGCGATTTAATAAGGTGTCCATTCATACAAGTTATGCAAAAAAAAAAAAAAAATCACTGGCTTTCTTGTATAGAAACAACCATGAAAGAATAGAATAGAAGAGAGGCACGCATTTAAAATCCAACATTTAAAAATATATCAAATTAATAATAAATGAATAGACTATAATTTAAAAATGATAAAAGTTCATTAAGGTCATAACAAAAAAATTGAATAAACGAGAAGACATATATTGTTCTTGGATAGGAAGAACTGATGTTCTCAATATGTTAAAGTTTCTCTAAATGGATCTACATGTTCAATGTAATCCCAATCAAATTCCCAACCCTTTTAAAAACTTGGTAAAATTATTGTAAGTTTAATCAGGAAGTATAAGCAGGTGAGAATAGTGAAGGAAATCCTATTTACAAAGAATAATGTGTGTATACTTGCCTAATAAAATAAAACTACAGTAATTAAAGTACTATGATGTTGAAAGAGAAAGTCTAACAAATGAAACTAAATAGTTAAAAGTGGGAATTGAATGTTTCCTTTGAACTAAAGAGCAAAAATAAATCATTTAATAAATGTTGTTTCAGAAATAACCATCTGTGAGGAATTAATAAAAAAGCTTACTCTACTTTCATACCTACATCACTCTTCTTCCTATAGAACTTGCCCCATTATTCACCCCTGTTTATAGCTCAATAAATTTTAAATGGGTCAAAGGTTAAAATATGAAAATAAAACAAAAACACTAGAAGAGTTTTCAAATAATTTCATAACTAATAAAAACAAGGTTGATAACAGATGATGAACTGTTAAAAGACTTGGAACCTTATAGAAAAAACAAAGAATTGCTAAATGTTTCAAGAGACCTTAAAATTTATGAGAAAAAAATGCCGCAAAAGAAAAACAGGCAAAAACCATGGATAGATATTTCACAAAAGAGTAAAATGCCAACCAGCATTTAAACATCTTTAACCTCTCTGATTATCAAAGAAATAAAAAACCAAAACATACAATGTCATTTGTATGATCATACTGACAACAGTAAAAAGAATTAAAGAATCATGATACAGTATTGTTGTGGGTGTCAGAAAGGAGCATTCATATGCATCGGGACTGGGCAAAGTGAGATACTCCTCTTTGGAGAGCTACTTAGCATTATGTGACAAATATAAACTGTGCATAATCTGTACATATTTGATCCATATCTAACAATTCTATTTCTGGGAATTTATCCAAAGGGAAGCACACAAAGGTATTAAAAAAAAAAAAAAAACAACGTGTGCAGAAAGATGTTCACTGCAGAGTTACTTAGTGAAAAAAACAGAAAAATCTAAAAACTACCCACCAGTACAGAGCTGGTTGAGTACATTACTTTTGTGTACAATGGAGTATTGTGCAGTCAATGCAAAGCACAGTAGAACATTCACTGCCAGTGAAAGATAAAAATGCAATTGAGCAGTTTGCAAAGCATTCTCAGCATGATGGCTTTGTTTGCAAATTTGAACATGATTCTATTTTATTATGGATGCATAAAGAAAAATTAGAATGGATATTCTCCACGATATTAAACACTTCTCTCTGGAATGTGGTATCTTGGAGAAGTTTTACTACTTCGTATTTTTTTCATTGAAAAATTAAAAAAAAAACCAGAAACCATAAAGAAACTTACACACATGTGTACTTGCACACTCACACACACAAGCACAAGAGGGAAGCAGGAACGAACCTGAGAGGGTCGTTGAAGCGGACGGTGGCAGCGCAGTGGAAGACAATGTTCGTGCAGGACAGCAGCTCCTGCATGTCCTCCTTGCTGATGGCCAAGTCGCTGTGGTTGAGGTCTGCGTAAATAGCTCTGATCTTCTCATTCACGTTCGGACACACTTCTTTGACTTTCTCAAACAGCTAAAACGTAAATGTAAATCAATATACAGAGATCACCATCACCATCACGCTGTTCTTGTTCTCACTGGTTTCTTTCATTTTCATTCTCAGCAACTGGTTTTAGTTGTCACTCAAGAGCATTTTGCTTAAGTTCACACAATTCAAAGCCAGTTTAGTATAATTCCTGTTCCTCTTAATTTGATAAACATTTTTAAATAAATGAAATGCTACCTATTTATTTTTTGAGACAGGAAGGGAAGGAGAGAAACGTCCATGTGCAATACAAACATCGATTGGTTGTCTCTCGCATGCCCCCAGCTGGGGACCTGGCCCTCAACTCAGGCACGTGCTTTGATTGGGAATCAAACCCGTGACATTCTGGTTCACAGGCTGGTGTTCAATTCACAGAGCCACACCAGCCAGGGCTTGGTAAGCATTTGAAAAAGTTCCAATAGCCACTAAAAAGTGTATTTTGAACTTTTCCTAAAGAGTGGAGAGATGGTCAATTAAAGATATCCTGCCCCATCCCCTTTCTCCCTATAAGGCAACTTTGTGGTTATACATGGTGATTGTTACCATTTTGTGCTGGAAATATTGTTTTCAGTGCAAAATTACCAGCATTTTACACTGCCTTTATAGATGATTAGTCTTCACAAAGTCTCATGAGCACAAATTTGAAACAATTTGTTTAACTGGACAGATTAACAAGATGTTCTAGTAGCACAAACATAATGAGAAACAAATTAAGCAAATTTGTAATGGGTAAAACAAACACAAATTTTATATCATCTCTTTCTAATATAAATTGCAGTTATTGCCTGGTAAGAGAATTACATGAGCTCATGTACTTTTTATGAAATTGTAATTGATTTTTTTAAAAATAATCTAATTTATAAAGGAAAAAGGCAAGAACACTAGCAGCTTTAGCTTTTATTACCATTATTTGCAAGGATTAAAGTCTCTAGCTTCACCTCCACACAGAAGTTCTTAGATTAAATTGATATCTTCTGTTTTGTCAGGAAACACAATTTTAATAAAATGATCTCTGTTCCAACCTATTTTGATAAAATGGGATTTTACTGTACTATTGGTATGGTATGTTAACAGTGGGGTAAAGAAAAGTAAGGCTAAATGTTTAGAAAGGTTAAGAGCAGAGGAAAATCAGTCTGTGGTTTTAATCATAATACAGTAGCAGAGACAAGGTCTCTTCTGCACTCTCACCCCAAAAGCACATTTCATCTAGTCCTCGATCCTTAGTAGCAGCCATCTTGTCTTCATTAGAGAGCTACCCTGGGCTTTTTTATTGGGGAATAAGTAGTGGATCTTGGGGAGTCAGAGAAATCATGTCTCATGTGCGTTGGGCAAGACTATATTCCCTGATTTCAAACTATATCATGAAGCTATAGAATAGTATGGTATTGGCATAAAAACAGACACATAGATCAATGAAACACAACAGAGAGCCCAGAAGTAAATTCACTTATATATGGTCAAGAAATTTACAACTAAGTTACCAAGAGTATACAAAGGGGACAAGATAGTGTCTTTAAAAAATTGTTTTGAAAGTTCCGGCCAAGATGGAGGTGTAGATAAAGATGCTTTGCTTCCTTGCACAACCAAAAGAAGGGTAGCAACCAAGCTAAAAAACAATAAACAAGCAGAAGTGCCAGAAAATCAAACTACATGGAACTCCAATAACCGAGGAGTTAAAGAAACATTCACCCAGACCAGTAGGAGGGACAGAGATGGGCAGGCAGCTGGGCGGGCAGAGAGGACACACTGCGGGGGAGGGTGCAGGTGCAGTGGGGCTGGTTGAGAGGGCTCATGGCAAGGTCACGGACCACGTGGGCAAGGCACGGTTGGCTGCATGGGAAACTAAAGACACAAATCTAGCTGTAAACTACTATAGGGCTTGCCACGGTGGGAGAAACTCCCAGTCTCACACAAGAGAGTTTGTTGGAAAGTGGGGCAAGAGTGGAGCAAGCAGGGGGTTTTGTCCCTCTTGGGCCTCTCCCCCACATACAGTGCCTCAACCCAGCAAAGAGGGCTTTCCTGCCCTGGAGAATACCTAAGGCTCCACCCTCTTACAACATAACGGGTGCACCGAGACAAAGTAACATGGCCCAAATGAAAGAACAGTTCAAAACTCCAGGAAAAAAGCTAAGCAACAAGGAGATAGCCAACCTATTAGAGGCAGAGTTCAAAACACTGGTAATCAAGATGCTCACAGAACTGACTGAGCTTGGCTGCAAAATGAAGGAAGAAATGAAGGCTACCCAAAGTGAAATACAGCAAAATATACAGGGAACCAACAGTGAAGGGAAGAATATACAGGGAACCAACAGTGAAGAGAAGATTAAAATCAATGATTTGGAACAAAAGGAAGAAATAAACATCCAACCGGAACAGAATGAAGAAACAACAATTCAAAAAAAAAAAAATGAGGAGAGGCTTAGGAACTTCTGGGGCAATTTTAAGCACTATAACATCCAAATAATAGGGGTGCCAGAAGGAGAAGAACAAGAGCAAGAAGTTGAAAACTTACTTTAATAAATAATGAAGGAAAACTTCCCCAATCCGATGAAGGAAATACACTTCCAGGAAGCCCAGAGTCCCAAAGAAATTGGACCCAAAGAGGAACGCACCAAGGCACATCATCATTAAGTTACCCAAGGTTAAAGATAAGGAGAAAATCTTAAAAGCAGCAAGAGAAAAGGAGAGAGTCACCTACAAAGGAGTTACCATAAGACTATCAGCTGATTTCTCAAAAGAAACCTTACAGGTAATAAGAGGCTAGAAAGAAGTATTTGAACTCATGAAAGGCAAGGACCTACATCCAAGATTACTCTATCCAACAAAGCTATCATTTAGAATGGAAGGGCAGATAAAGTGCTTCCCAGATAAGGTCAAGTTAAAGGAATTTATCATTACCAAGCCCTTATTATATGAAAAGTTAAAGTGATTTATCTACGAAAAAGAAGATCAAAAAGTATGAAGAGCAAAATGACAACAAACTCACATTATCAACAACTGAACTTAAAAAACAAAAATAAGCAAACAACTAGAACAGTAACAGAAACAGAAAAATGGAGAGCACACAGAGGGTTTTCACTGGA
The DNA here is from genome assembly GCA_039655065.1 of Glossophaga mutica. Taxonomy (NCBI): domain Eukaryota; kingdom Metazoa; phylum Chordata; class Mammalia; order Chiroptera; family Phyllostomidae; genus Glossophaga; species Glossophaga mutica. The sequence continues at coordinate 37,998,103 of CM077304.1, read as the reverse complement.
GGGGAAGAATAAGGGGGAAGGTACAGAGAATAAGAAGTATAATCAGTAGGCATAAAATAGACAGGGAGAGGTTAAAAATAGTATAGGAAATAGAGAAACCAAAGAAGTTATATGTACAACTCATGGACATGAACTAAGGGGGGTGGAATGTGGGAGGGCAGGGGGGTACAGGGAGGAAAGGGGATAAAAAAGAGAAAAAAATGGGAAAATTGTAATAGCGTAATCAATAACATATACTAAAAAAATAAAAAGTAAAGAAAACAGAAAAAATTATTGGGAAAATTGGGCAGCTACATGCAAAAGAATGAAACTGGAACACTCTCGGACACCATACTCCAAAATTAGCTCATAATGGATTAAAGAGTTGAACGTGATACTCGAAATCATAAAACTAGAAGAAAACATAGGTGGTAGTCTCCTTGACATAGGTCTTGGCAATGATTTTTTTAATCAAAAGAGCAACAAAGAAAAAATAAATAAGTGGGACTACATCATAGTGAATAGCTTCTGCGCAACAAAAGAAACCAGCAACAAAAATGAAAAAGCAACCTACTGAGTGGGAGAAAATATTTGCAATCATATATCTGAATGGGGTAATGCCAAAAATATATAAAGTTTTACATATAATTCAATAGCAAAAAAACTGACATTTTTTCAAAGATAATATACACATGGCCAATGGACACATGGAACAATGTTCTATGTCACTAATCATCAAAGAAACGCACATTGAAACCACAATGTGATTTCACTTCTCACCTGCTTGAATGGATGTCATCAAAAAGATCAGAAATGACAAGTGTTGGGGAGCGTATGGAGAAAAGGGAACCCTTGTGCACTGCCGTGGGAATGTAAACTGGTGCAGTCACTAGAGAAAACAGCATGGAGTTTCCTCAAGAAATTAAAAACAAAACTATCACATGACTCAGCAATTCCACTTCTGGGTATTGATCTGCAGAAAACCAAAACACTAACTTAAAAAGATATATGCGTCCCTGTGTTCGTTGCAGCACTATTTGTAGTAGCCATGCTATGGAAATGACCCAGATGTCCACTGATGGGTGAACAGATAAAAAAAAATGTGTATGTGTGTGTGTGTTATCTATAATTCTGCCATGAAAAAGAATGAAATTTTGTCATTTGTGATAACACAGGTGGACCTCAAGGACATTATGTTAGTAAAATAAGTCAGACAGAGAATGACAACTATTATATAACCTCTCTTACATGTGTGATCTTTAAAAACAAGCAAGCTGATAATACAAAGAACAGACTGGTGATTGCTGACAGAGGTGGGGGCTGGAGGTTGGGAGAAATAGGAGAGAGAGTATAAATTTATTTAAAAAAATCAATCAAACTACCAGTCCTGTGAAGTGGGTATTATAATTTTCATTTTGAAGTTTAGATAGCCAAGCCATACAGAATTTAGGTTTTTGCACAAGCTCTCATGACCAATAAGGGGCATAAACTCAATTTATCCTGAAGGGTCTGCATCCCCAAGCCTGTGTTTTAACCTCAGTACACGTACAGTGTATTCCTAGGCCTACGAAATATGAAATTACTGGGGCTTCAGGAGTTTGTCTTTCACATCAGTTTCTCTAGTTGATTTTACCTGATCCCAAGATGAGAACTTTTCTAGTTGGAGTGTTAACACAGATAATTATGATGAACAAATATCATTTCCCTTTACAACAGCCGAGGGCAGTTACAGGGTATTGGTAGTTTTCAAACTGTAAGCATAAAAATAATCTGGACACTGGTTAAAAATGATTTCCTTACTCCATCCTCAGAGATCTTGACTTGGTAGGCTCGGTATGGAACCCAGGACATTATATTCCCCAACAGGCCACCCAGGTAGGTCTGACAGTCCTGGTACTATACTTGGAGAAACACTGATTCTGAAAATTCATGTCCATCTTTAAAGCAAGGGCTTAAATTCCCCCATTCCCCCACCCTGCCCACTGTTTTGTAAACCACTTGTTTCTTGTTCATCTCTGCTTGCCAGCACCCTGTTCATTGAAAGGATTCAAATTTTATTTATTAAATTAAAATTAATTACTGTAAGAATACTAACGGAATCATGAATGGGAGTTTGATTCCTGAAATTGTTTGGTTACCAGCTCTCTTGCGTTGGTAGGAGGAAAGAATGCAGGTATCTACCACTAAAAGAAGACACAGAGTGTCTGTCCCCTGGGGTTTTCTGTATCAATGGCCCATGGCAGCTGGAAAATCTCCAGCAGGGCGGACCGCTTCCCTTGTACTGTTGACAAGACCGCAGGACAGAGGAAATGACGCAAGTGGATCTTCAGTAAGCACTGGCTCTCCTGAAAGTTTCTTTTGCTAATGTGGGACATTAATTAAAGGTAAGAAAAAGTAGATGGAGTAAAAATGAGTGAAGAAAAATGTAACTTCAAAAATTTCACTGAAGCACCACCAATGAAGAACTTCATATTATTATTTTAGATTCTAAGAGTTTATTTTATTGCTTCTCATATATTCTTCATTTAATGGCCCCAAGCTGAGAAGGTAAAGAGTTGACTACTTGCCATGTAGGAAAACTCAAGCCGAGGGACTGCTGTTTTTCCATTTATGAAGCCGTGTTCTTGGCGGAAGCAGAGTGTTTCTGTGGTCACTGGGAGATAACAGCTGGGAGGGGATCCAAGCATCTCGAAGTGATAACAAAGCTATACGTTTGTCCATTTTTAGTGGGAAGTTTAAGTGTGTTCCCTTGATTTGACATTATACAGGCAAGTATTTCTCGTAATTTGGTTTTAAACATGAACAACTATCTTATTTATGCCAATAGTTACTTACAGCCCAGAGGCAGAGAGAAACTTTGCAAATCTTAAGTAAGAAAATTCAGCAGAATGAGAAAACCGCAAGAGAAATTACTTTGGAATCAATAAACTCCTTGGGTACAACTTTTCAACTTCTGTAGCCACACCTGAAGACTGCATTTTTACTGGAAGCAGGAACTGGGCAAGGGGTGGGGGCATGGCGTTTATATTGTGCTTTTGAAACAATGTAGAGGTCCTGAACTTGGACTTCTACAATCCACATGACCTCACCTTAGAGGGATCCACAAAGCGTTTCAGTCACTAATTTCCTGGGGACCATTGAAGGTAATCAAATCTTTTACGATGATGAGAATATTTAATCCTTATTCAGTTTCCTGAGTCCCTCTCTTTAGTTATGACCATATTATTTAGTCCCAACGACTCACTAAAATTGGCTTAATATTTTTAGGTTGGTAAAGAAAAAGGTAATGTCTCTTAAACGAAAGGGTGACCTTTGTGCAATATCTGGTGTTCTATTGCAAAAGAGAGCCTGCAGCACTTATCAGAGAAATTTTAGAGTGCTGAGTGAAAGCAAACCAACGGATGGTGCAAGCTAGGCCTCAGACAAGAAATACTTGGACATGATTAAGAAAGGGTATAATCTAAATTGAGAATGATTAAACACAAATAAGTGCTTGCAAATTAAGAAGAAACCACTATGATACCCAATGCAAAGATTAAAAAAATTCACAAAATGTTAGCATTTGGCTAGTTCATTCATAGGTCCTGTAAGACATAAAGGATTCACCTAGAAGTTTTTACTGCATTAGCACAGGACCAATGATGCTACAGGACCATAAGGCAGTATGGTGTGGTCGTGTGGTTATCAAATTTCGGCGTACAGCAGGGTTGCCTGGAAAGTTGTTTACAGAACCAAAAAACCAAACCCAGATGTCCTGACTGTGGAAATTCTGACTCCACAGTTCTGAGTTGAAGCTTGGGCATTTCTCCGTGCCTTGTGCAAGCTCTCCAGTGAGTCTGAATCACACGGAAGGGGGGGACCGCTGACGTGCTGGAAAAGAGCAGTCAGGCCGATCCGAGTCAGGAACCTCAGGGTTTGAATCCCGGTTCTACCATTAATTCGCTGTGTGACTGGGGCAAATTACTCACCTCGTGGGGCCTCAGGGCCTTGTTTGCATATTTGTCTAAAATGTTAATCACTGAACTATCTCATTATATGATCCTAGAGAACTAATGATTCAGCAGATACTCTGCTATTGTGAAAAACAATTTTGCATTTAACAAAATTTTAGTTTACGTAAGTAAGCACCGATAATAAATGCTAGAGGCGGACACAATGTTCAGTGCGTTGTCTTGTTAAAGCTTTGTTCCCACACCAGAGGACACGTTCACGGGGAGATCTTTCGGAGAGCTGAGTACCTGGTTAGAAGCAGCGCCACCCTAGGGGAGGCAGTGCAAAGCAGCTAGGAAAGCAGGGGCTTTTCAGAGATGAAAGAAACAAACTGAAATTCTACTTTGTCATTTCCTGGGGTGGGTGCCAACTTTTTTGGATTCGATTCTCATCTGTTGAGGGACCAATAAGGCATGCCACAGTTTTGTGAGGATTAAGTAGGGTAATGAAAGTCAGATGTCTAGCATAGTGCCTGCCACTTAATAGGTTCCTAATAATAGAAGAACTCCCTCTCTGCTTCCACAAGGATGCTTCCTTTTTGAGAGCTGCTAATCTGACAGCTATGTGTGTATGTGTATTTGTGTGTGTCGGGTCATCTCAAGGTTTGTGTTTATATCATGTGATCCAGACACCTCTGAAAACCGAATGTATTCCAGTGTCACGTTAAATGTGTGGCTTGATGACTTTTTGAGTGAAATTAGGACAGGCAATTTAAAGCTTTAACAAAAGACCTGATATGATTGGAAATAATTTAAAAAGAAGGAATGAAGTTGGATATATGAAATCATGCCAATGACTGAATTAACTAGTGAATGGTATTTTAAAGGAAAGTAAGAAATTGAGAAAACAAATCACTTCTGTTTCTGTGATTTTTAGTATATCCCCAGGACTAAATCAATTTCTTTAATTTGTTTTATTTCTTGAAAGAAAGGAAATAGCCCATAAGGGAGAGGCTTAACATGCTTCAACTAATCTGTGCTGAGTAACTGTCAAAACTGAAAACCGGTTACATTCTTTTAAAAGTGTGTATTTGTTAGTCCTGGGAAATTTAAGTTGCTGGCAAGGTTGTATTCCCTCTAGTTGTCCCAAGTTTATAGAAGCCTCTTGTTTTTTGTGGGATAATTAGTTTCTTAGGAAAAATAAAAAATAGTAATGGAACAAAACTGGCTTTGGAGATTTATAATACAAACTTCTGTTTCCAGTTGCCTTTGCCTTATACAGAGATTTAACAGAATCATTAGTGACAAACAGCTTTTACACAGGGTAGCCTGGACCAAACGTAAACCTGGTTTCCCACCCCCTTATCAAAGAGTCTTTACAAATTAACACGCAACTCTGTGTAAAATGAAATAACATTTCAGTTGGGCATTTCTTAATACTCAGAAAAGTCAGATTGCTGGCCTTTTCTTTACAGATGTTACTTGGTTCAGAGTTAATTTTTTTAGTTCGAAGGTATTTATATTTAGTTCCAAGTTGATTTGTTTAAATGTATTATTTTTCCTCTCAGGGATTAATTTATCTAATGCTTTCTAGAAACTACTGAACAGAGATAGTCTTGCAAAAGAATTCAATTAAATATTTCATTAAATTTTATTATCTTCTATTGTCTTAAACATAATCAGTTCTGTGGTTTGGGGCCCAGTGTGTGGCCCTGCATGATTCATTCTGGAAAGCTCTCCAGGGTATTTCAAAGTTGGTTTAACTCCAGGCCAACTGAGGGCTTATTGAATAATTCACATTTTTCCAGAGAAGTTGACTTGAAATATTCAGTGCAACCTGCCAAACTCTGCCTTTGCTTATAAATCCACTTTCTGGTTATATCATGCAGGGTAGGCCCTTCCTGGAAACCTAGAATCTGGCCTTCTCTGAGGATACGTCCTAAACCCAGCACAATCTCCCTGCGACCTTTCCATGATCTGATTACTACAGCTCCGTAGACAAGCCCACTATTTTTGCTGTTCTCTGAATGAAACATTTCTTTTTTTTAGATTCTGAGATCACAATCACTCATAATTAACTACCTCACTCTTAATGTAATTTCAACTATTTGGGATTTATTTTTCAGGTATGGATTTTGTTTTCTTGATGTTTTCTTAAAGAGTTATTCAGAGTAGATTACGGACAGTTTAAGAGCTAAATAGATGCATGTGGAACATGATTGTATATTTTTTGTGTGAAAAAAACAAAACAAAACAAAACAAAAAACACATCACATCTTTAAGCACTAAGGAACCCCAAAACACGCTCAATACTTCTTTGAATTTCCCAACTGCAGGATTTGTTGGCCGCTACTTACCTGTGACAGTGGGGAGAACATCCATGCCCTGTGAGGCCAAGCCACATTCAAGGTAGCACAATGGATAAAGTATCAATTTCTCTATCTGAGACTGTTTCAGTTAAGATGCAAATCTGGTTTGTTCACATTACAGGGGCACACTTTTCATAAGTAAGAGACAAAGCGGCTGGCTTGGGAGCCCTCGGCACCCCCCCCCCCCCCGCCAACCCCCAGGGACAAGCGTGAGGTTGCGGTGAGCGTGCGTACCCTGTGGCACATGAGACCTGGCTTATGGGCCTCAGAAGCTTCTCAGGTTTGGTGAAAGAAGCAAAAACGTATTTTTAAAACACAATGTTGAACACTTGGAATTATATTTCTAATAAAAATGAGTCAAACTATTTAATTTTGATAAATAGCCTCAAAACTAAAAATGAACCGAATTTAAGTCTAATGACATCATTTGGGAAATTTTTTATTGTGTCCCCTGCCTTATTTATTTACTATTTTAAAAAGTGACCAACATGTTCATTGTAATTGTATTTGGAAAACTTTGGGAAAAGATTATTTTTTTTTATTTTTTCACTTTGAAAAGGTTTTTTTTCTTATCATAAAGGAAACATGTTCATTATAATGGTAATATGGACATTTGGAAGCACTGCCCTGACTGGTGTGGCTCAGTGGTTGGGTGTTTTGTGCAAACCGCAAAGGTTGCCAGTTGAAATCTTGGTCAGGGAATGTGTCTGGGTTGAGGTTTTGTCCGGTTCGGGGTGTGTAAGGAGGACAACCAGTTGATGTTTCTCTCTAACACTGATGTTTCTCTCCCTCTCTTTGTCCCTCCCTTCCCCCCCTCTCAAATAATTAAATAAACTTAAAAAAATGGAAGTGCCAAAAATAAAATCAATCTAAGATCCCATCAGCATTCAGGGCCATTAACTGAGATTATACTGAACATGGTTTTGTCTGGGTTTTTTTTGCATTGAATATAATATAAGTGTTTTCTCTTGTCACTTAATATTTTATAAAATATAAGTTTCAATATCTGTGTAATATTTCATCACATGTATGTATTATTATTTATCTAATTAATCCTCTATGGTGGACCATTCAGATTGGTTCTACTTCTTATTGCTACTATAAATAACACTACAACCAACATATTTGTATAGTATTTGTGTGTTTCTCTGGTTGTTTTCTTACAGTAACACTTAATTACCTTTAAGAGGAAGTCCTCAAAAATCTGTCATTAATTCAGGTACCTTTCACTTCATTGATACAGTCCTTTAAGTTCTCTGAAAATACTTAAGAAACTTGGTCATCTGTGATGAAATGGATCTTCTCTTCTGATTCTTGAGCCCCCATTTTATGTGACCAGCAGATTAAAAACACCCTTCTTCCCCAGGCTTCTCCCTCTTAGTTGTCTCCCTCTGAGAGCATGAGAGCAGGACGTGGGAGGTGGTAGCTCTCCATACCAAGAAGGAAAGGAATGAAGCAGATGTCTAAGTTTTGATAGAACAGATGTTCTCTTGACCATATTTCCTGAAGACATAGTGGGAATCAAAGGCAAACTGGTAACATTTTTTACTTATTATGTTTTAAAGAAAAGTATCCAAGCCTCACATTTCTGGTATTCTTAATCCACTGTCAAGAACACTGCATTACTTAAAGTGGGTTGGAAATCCATAAACTGGCTACCAGACTGAAGACCCATGTCTACCAGGTGATGAAAGCCCATTAAGAATAGGTAACTGAGCCAAGCGGTCTGATGAGACATCTGAGACTTCCTTCTGGATTTCGATTTGATGCCACATCAGGCTTTGGGTCTTATCCTTAGGAACCATTAGTTACGATGCAGGCAGTATTGGGGTAGGAATAAGCGGGCTGGCCCTGGAGTGGGATTGTGGGGGCCTATAGTCTGGCTGTTCCATTGATGAGCTGGGTGACCTTTGCTAAATTAACACTTCAGATCTCAGCTTTGCTGTCTATAAAATGAAGATATTAATTGTTCTTTCTTTACAAGGTCATTTCAAAAATCAATGAGGTAAGGCATGAAAAACCCTTTGAATTAGTGTCTGCTGTGTACTAAGGAACTAAGCTGTGGTTGTCCTCTGCTGAGCCAGCACATGAGACAGAGAAGCTTTCCTGATGCTCTTTATGTTTGTACCTACATCTCGTCTTGGTGTCTGCAAATGAATGTGAACTTGAGGTCTACTGAGCGCATATGATGTGTGGTGTTCTCAGATACACATTAGATGTTAGTATTCCTACACACTGGAAAGAAGACTCTATCAAAAAATATCTTATTTAAACTTTCCTTTTTGCCAATTCTAAGTGACCCTTTATATCCCAAAAGGGACTATGAACCAGATATTTGCATTTTTTCATTTAATTTTATGGCAATCCTGGATGGCTGTCATCATTATTTCTATCTTAAATATTGCAAACTGGAGCTTAAGAGGTAAAGTGATAACAAACTGATCAGTCAGAATTTGTGCCAACATGTGTTTGAGACCAAAGCCTATATATACTGCCTTCAAATTTACAAGTTAAACCATGAGAGGGCATACATAATATTTTTTTGGAGGAATGAGAAGGTTTGATACCCTAATGCTAATTGATTTTTTATGTTTTTTTTTCTTTAGAACAACTTATGGGATAATAGAAATATAAAGGGATAATAGAAATATCACGTTACCATAGATAAAGTATATAACAAGTAATAAATATAAGGTGTATAACCTTGTGGAGTGTAAATAGCTATAAATATTACTTCATGGCTACTTAGTTGTTTGATAAAATACAATATAATAAATAAATTAATTAATATAATATAATAAATATAATATAAAATATAAAAAAATGTAAGGGAAAACTGCCTTAAATTTAGAAGAAAATTAAGGAAAAGTTCAGATGACCTTGTGAGAGTGAGGCAGGACAGTAAGAAGCCAGGAAAATTCCTGGGCAAGTGGAATGGGGAAACTGAGGCAAGAAAATTAACCAAGGCTGAACAGTTTGAACAACTTACAGACAGCTGGTGAATCACAAGAACTTATCTCTCTTAACCAAGGGCTGGAGAGCAAATGGTTTGTACCTCTCCTCCCTAACCAAAGAGTACACAGCTTAAATCACCTGGTCTGGAAAATAGATAATTAGAAACCCAATTAATGTCATTTGTGCCAACTAAATCCAAGAGAGAAAGTCAGAGGAATCAAAACCAAAAACATTATTAAAAGCCAGACAGACCCAAGATAAAAGTAAAATAGTATAGCAGACCAAAGATTAATCCCAAACCCTCCCCTAAGATTCTCACCTGCAGAAGAAAGATAAAAAGCCCTCAGAACAAAGACACAGCACAAGCTCGCTCTACAGCATGCCATGCCCCTTCCTGGGCACGAACTTTTTACTTCCTCCTAAACTCTAAGGGTCCCCATGAGACTTGCAGCCAGTGGAGCATCAGGCCACAGCAGCTCAACCAGGGCTTACCCTCAATCCTTTTCCTCACACTTCCCAGTGAGCTACCTTCCCTCACTTCTTTCCTTTAATGTTTCTAGGGAGCCAAAGCAGAGCACTGCCTAGGCTGTCTCCCGATACTTCTTCTACCCTAAGCCCTTCCTTCATTTTGTTGTCCCCAGCCTTAATAAACACTCTCAAAATCACCTGGACTCATGTTGTGAAGTCTTTCCTACACAAAGTCAAGAACCCACACACCTGCCCTGGCTGGTATGGCTCAGTGGATTGAACGCTGGCCTGCGAACCAAAGGATCACCGGTTCGATTCCCAGTCAGGGCACACGCCTGGGTTGAGGGCCAGGTCCCCGGTGAGGGGCACAAAAGAGGCAACCACACATTAATGTTTCTCTCCCTCTCTCTCCCTCTTTTCCCCTCTGTTTAAAAATAAATAAATAAAATTAAAAAAAAAAAAAAGAACCAACACACCACAGACCAGTCTGAGGCAGACCCACTCCCGGCTGGTCCCTGTCCAGTAACAATAGGTTCCAAGCCTGGAGAATACACTTGGGAGTTTTAGCATTTTGATTCTTACTCAGTAATTTCCAGAACACAGATTATCTGCTTGGTTGCCCTGAACAGAGCCTAAGCACTCTTCTCTCTCTTGTGGGAACACACAGCAGAGTCCCCAGAGCAGCTGGTTGCTATCGTGTTTCGTCTCCTCTCCTCCATCTGCCCAGACATCCTGGCCCTCACTTGCAGTGTGAGGCGGTAAGGGAGCACCGTGGCGAGTTGCCCCGCCCTACATCTCTTCCGCAAGCCATACCTTACTATTTAAGATCTGGACAACCCTCTGCTGCAGTGTCTGGCCAGCCTTGGGCCTCATAAGGATGTAAATGACTTTCAGGTCAGGGCTGGTGCGAAAGAGCTTCTCCATCAACACTTTGCCCAGGAAGCCTGTGGCCCCAGTAATGAGAATGGACTTGCCACTATAGAAGGCTGCAATCATGGACATGATTCTTCCCTTCGTCTTTTATGGCTCCAGAAAGAGGTTCCTGAAAGAGAAGAGAAGTAACAAAAGATTACACTCTTAGAAGTTCTAAGACGCGATCATTTAAAATATTTTCTGTGCTTGCAGAATTTTGAGTGTGGAAGAAGTTTAGACAGAATAACATCATGGTTTATTGACAACACCGTACATTAAATCAATATTTACTTAGCTCACTGCCCATGCCTGACTTCATGCCAGGAATTGTGGGCAAGAAATGAGTAAAACATGGCTCCTGCCCTTAAGGAACTTCTCATCGTCTAATGCGAGAACCTGACATTTTAAGAGATTGTTACATATCACATTGCAAGTGGTAAAACAAAAGGGACACAGTGGAGGGTGCAGAGCAGGGTCTGGAAATGTCAGGAAGGTGGCAACTGAGGTGACCCTGGAACACAGAGAAGGGCTGTGGGAGGGTGTTCTGAGCCAAATAAGAGAGCGAACAAAGGTCCAAGGTGTGGTAGAGTGTGCTGTATGGTCGAAATAAAAAGAACTCAGGATTATAAGAATGTAAATGATAAGGCTAGGAGTGGCCTTATAACTTGTTACACTGAAGCTTAGAACAGCTATCAATTTTTTATGATGTAATTAGGATTTCAGTTGAAGTTTTACTTAGAGACATCACTGGAGGAAATAACTTTTGGTTTCACTTGGGCTAACTGGCCCTGGCCTACCCAGTCATTTCTGAATGAATGTGATGTTCTTTTCCTTGAGCTGAACATGGGTCGAGTGCCATCCTTTCCTTCACATGCTGCCCGTAGGCATGACAGAGTGCAATCGAGGAAGGGCAGAGAATGCTGAACAAGCGAGGCCTCAGACTGGTGGCTTGCTGAGCCCTGAAATAGCGCCGGGTGCAGCCCAGTGCTGAGTCCGAGGGAGGCCCTGTTTCCAGGAGCCGAGGCAGGCGGTGGTGGGAGGCCAGCAGCCGCACTCAGGTGCTGTGACTCCTGACAAAAAGTCACCCATGCTGTAGGAGTGTTTCGTCTTTAAGCCCCAGGTTATGGACTGGTGATTGGAAGCAGCGGCTGCGGGCTGTGTGGGAGCAGACTTCCATTCTGTCCTCTGACTTTTCCGGCTAAAGCAAGTCCTTGGCCATCCGCTCGGTTGGAGTTTGTGTGGATCTTGCATAACACAACTTTGGGGACTGACCCTGACATCAGAGTTTGTAAAGAAGAAATAAACAACAAGGCCGAGAGTCAACATGCTGCCTCTTCAACTCCAGTCAAGGTCGCTCAGCCAGTAACTCTTAAGAACAATGACTTTTCATAGTTATAATTTGTAGTCATGATGTATATACTTTGAGGAACTTGAGGCTACGTTCTTGGGAATGGTAGTAAACAGGCTGTGTGCAGCTTAGATTCTTCCTTTCTGTGCTGGAGCATTTTTTTTCTCCTTAGGATCGCCAGTTTCCCCATGGTCATCAATAAAACTAGTTTTTACTCTCCTTTGGATAGTAAAATGAGGCTGTTCTCAACTCTAGAAAACAGATGTTAAAATACTGAATCATAATAGCTGTGCCAAGTTATACATTTTTTTCCAGGTCCCAGAATATAGGAACTTGAATTATTCTTTGGGTGGTTCTTCTGGAAAATGAAAAATTAAGATTTAAACATTTAGGGAGAGAAGTTTATCCAAATTTCTTCAGAACTCTTTGCCTTTATAAGATTTGCTCATGCATGAATTCATGCCACACCTACTTCGGGGAGCCTGTCTTGCTGCCACTGTGGCAGAGGAGGTCAGGGTTACAAAAGTAAGTGCATCAGCAAACAAGACCAGGCAGACTGTTACAGATGCAAATGAAACAGGACCAACTATGGCAATCACACCGGGTCATGGATTGATTTTCGTATCTTCTCAGACTACCACTGCAGAGAGCAGAGGGACGATTTCCTATTCTTCAGGCTTGCGGCAGGGTTTGCGAGAAGCCTAAGTCACTTTGCCTAACACCAGAATCACCCAGGACGTCTGAGGCTTGAACGAGAAAATAAGGAACCTGTGAGAGTCATCCGGTGTATTTTTATTGAATGTCAACTATGTGCCAGGCTTTCTGTAGATCAGGGGTGTCAAACTCATTTTCACCAGGAGCCACATCAGAAGGCGGTTGCCTTCAAAGGGCCCAATGTAATTTTAGGACTGTATAAATGTAACTACTCCTTAACTAGGGGCAAGGAGCTCGGCGCTGCCACCCAGTAGAAACAAGGTGCCCGGCGGGCGGGATAAAACAACGTGGAGGGCCGGATTCGGCCTGAGGGCCTTGTGTTTGCCCCTGTGGTCTAGACTCTGGGACTGGTAGTGAACAGGCAGCTTAGATTCTTCCTTTCAGCTCTGAACATATTTTTCTCCTTAAGATCACCAGTTTCCACATGGTCATTAACGAAAATAATAGTTTTTTTTTACTCTCCTTTGGATAGTAAAATGAAGTGGTTCTCATTTCTAGAGAACAGATGTTAAAATACTGAATCATAATAGTTATGCCAAGTTATACATTTTTTGCATATGGGAATTTGAATTTTTCTTTGGCTGGTTCTTCTGGAAAATGAAAAATTAACATTCAAACATTTAAGGGAGACAAGTTTATTCAAATTTCTTGGTAGTCCTTTAGAGAGAAACATTTTTGAAAAAGAAATGAGGTGCTCTGCCTCTGAGAAATCTAACTCTTGACCAAGATTTCTTGGTCTTGGCACTCTAACCTTTTGGGACAGATATGTTTTTGCTGTGGGGCTGCTCATTGCCACATTGGGCGTTCAGCAGCGCCCCAGTCTCCACTCACGGGATGGTAATAGCACCCCTCCTTTGTTCGGACAGGTGGAACAATTGAAAATGTCTCTAGACTTTACTAAATGTGCTCTGGAGGAAAACTGTCCACCTTCCCTACCCCCACTCTGAGAACCATTATTCTAGAACCTTCTTTTATGAATCTAAACCTATTATAGGCAAATTTAAGAAAGGATGGCAATTGGGCCAGCATGAGATCAGCTGAGAAAAAAATCATTTAGTAATGGTTGCTGTATATTAATAATTCTAGGCATAATCAAGTTAATATCCTTTATAAGTAATTCTGTTGCCTTTTTTTGAAGATATCAAGTATGCTGTGTGTTAAGTGGTATCTCATGTAGACAAATGGAATTTTGGTTGGCAATGGGCCCAGTAATACAGGCTAGCTTATTGAAAAAAAATCAATGCTGCCTTTAAAAAATTCAGTAAATAGGAATCGTTCGTCTTCATCAAAATTAAACACTGTAATTTTTTCAATAAGTATGCTGAATTAAGGAGATATACTTACAAAATAACATTTCATTTAAAAAAGAAGAACGCAAACTTGTAAAACATCATCATGCCTGTTCCAAATCCCTGTGGAAAGGACTGGAGGGCAATGAGATAAATGAGAGCGGCTGCGTAACAGTGCGAGGGGATTAAAGGTAAATTCTGTTTCGTGGCAGTAATTTCTTCCCATGATTTTAAAAGGTAATTTAATAAATACATACCTAAAAAAGAGGTTCTTAGAAAGTAATAGCAGCTAGTGCTGTGGGCACTAGAAATATAAAGAAATTTGCTAAGCTTCCTTAGTTTAAGGTGTAGTTAAATTATTTGAAGACATGTAGCTCAGCTGACATTACACACTGTGGTGGACTAAATTGTGTCCCCTACAAATTCATATGTTGAAGCCCTAGCCCCTAATGTGAAGGCATTCAGAGATATGGCCTTTGGGAAGTGATTCAGGTTAAATGAGGTCATAAGGGCGAGGCCCTAATGTGATAGGACTAGTGTCTAAAAGTAATAATAATAAGAAACACCAGAGAACAGTCTCTCCTTAGGCAAGCACCAAGGGAAGGCTGTATGAGGAGAGAGCTTTCACCAGAAACTGAACTTTTGGGGACCTCGATCATGGACTTCCAGCCTCCAGAACTGTGAGAAATAAATGGCGGATGTTTAAGCCACAGTCTTTGGTGTTTTGTTGTGACAACTTGAGCAGACTAATACAGGCACAAACACACTAGAACAGAGACATGCACATGTTGGAAAAGTGAGTAAAATAATTCTTACAATAATTTATATTAACATCTTCAGTTGGGGTGTAAACCTTCATAATGAAGCAAATGTATCTGTTTCATTTTCCCATCTTTGTGGCATAGAGGTACAATATTGGTCCTCGGTTTTTACAGGCTTGTGAAATTATGGACAGGTCTTTTATGATAAACGACAGAAATGTCATTAGTCCAAGCCCGAAACCCCTGTATATATGTCGGATATCTGTGTGTGAAGGGCTTGGTGGGATAAAAGTTTTTCTGAGAGAACTTTGAAGTTCTTCATGGGGGAATATTAACACCCAGGGGTATTGTGGGCAGCCTTGGGCACAGGCCTCACTAATTGGATTAGCAATGCTCCACCATCAAGAAAAACCAATTTGGAAAGAGTCCCAGCTGGGGAGAGACAGTTCAGGCTGGCTTTAAGAACACAAAATTTAGCAATTTCCTCAACACATTCTTCTAACTTTGCTTCTGCTTAGCTTATTATTAAGGCTTAAAAAGAAATTGTCCTAATTTAACAGAAATGAAAAAGGAAAAAAGATATGACCTAAATTCATCATTTTATAATAATTAATTAAACAGGTATATTGTGTGCCTACTGTGTGTTAATACCATATTAGGTGTGGATAATTAATATGTAAACATTCTTGCTAGCTGGTGAAGCATTTGCAAATGCATGGTATTATTATTATTGTTTACAGGTAAGTCAAATATTAGTCGGCATGGAAAGAATCTAAAATATCAAGAGGGTCAAAATCAAGTGCAAATCATGATGCTCCCTATTTTCTCTTGGGGAATTATAGATTGGTCTGGTTCACATAAATGCAGAGTTGGTCAACACAACCACAAAAGCAACCCTACTGCTTAGGGTTAAAGACTTTTTATTTTGGAGATGACATGACATAGCTCTCTGGGGTGGGGGGTGGGGAGAGAGAGCAAGAGAATTGGTTTATGAGATTATGGAGGCTTGCTAAACCCAAGATCTCCAGAATGTGTCTCTTCTAGTAAGAACACAACACTGACCCTTCCCTAATGGAAGTGGTTCACTGTAATCAGCCTGCCACTGAGTAGCTGGCCGGTCGCCCTGAGGAACGGTGCCAGGTCAGGGACTCAGTGTCAATCTCTGCTGCTGGCGGACTGGGCACTCAGCAGTGATTGAAGCCAACTTGGCCTGGCGAGCAGAAGTTTGTGCTCCCGAGCCTGCGCATAATGTCCATCGTGCCACGGTGGGGCGGGGTGGGGGACAGAGGCTGGCTGCTGTTTACGGCATAGGTCATGCTTCTATTTGATTACTAAAATGTTCCTTTGTTGAGGTCACTCTTTGCTGAGCATTTATGTGGGACACAAGTATCTTCATGTTTTTGTCCCTTTCACACACATCTTTCCCAGCCTTCCTTGTCATCAATTTTCCAATAATGTTATTTTCTTCCAAGTCCCTGACGACTCAGCCAAACCATTGGCCATAGGCCATGAATCAATATATAACTCACATCTGAGCAGGTGCACTGCTTGAAATTATGTTCACTGAGTCAATTTTCCTTTACCACCATCCTTCAATAATGTTCCAGAAAGGGGTTGTAATGCTACAGGTAACCACTTGGGGCAGGGCTTTGCTTCGAAATGCTAAGTGCTGTGATCCACCAAAAGAGGCCCACTGAAGGCCCCAAACAGCACCCTTCTCTGCCACCAACATTTCAAGGGCTATTACATCTGCTAGATCATATGGCCCAAGTGACAGAGTAGCTTGCATGGCATCTTGGACCTATTGCAGAGTCTTCTCCTGTTCTGGGTCCCATTCAAAACAAGCAGCTGTTTGGGTGACTCACTGAGTAGGCTAGAGCAACGCACCCAAGTGGAGAATATGTTGGCTACAAATTCAAAGAGGTTCACTAGGCATTGTACCTTTTTTCTTGTTGTAGGAAAGGCCAACTGTAAATGCAGTGACTTAGCCTTTACCTTAGAGAAGACATCTTGACATGCCCCATACCTTTGGACCCATAAAATTTCACTGAGATTAAAGGTCCCTGAATTTCTGTTGGATTTATTTATCACTCTCTGATACACAAATGTCTTACTGATAAGTCTAGAGTGGTTGCCACTCTTGGCCAGCACAATACCACCATCATTGTGATGGAGCCCGGGAAGGAGGTAGTCCTTTCAGTTTACCACTTTGCTAGGTGGAGGCAGTGCTCATGGTTTCCACTCGGCCGCCCTCACCATGACAGCCCTCACCGCCGAGGTCAGGGAACCTGTGCAAAGACTCCACCAGCTGCTGAGCATATCTACTCCAATCATGCTTTCCAGAACTGGAAAAATAACCACACGGTGGGTTTGAAGACTCACTGGGCCCACCTCAAGAAGGACCTGAGATAAGGTCAGCGGACCTCCATGAGCCCCTATTCTGAAGGGTGGACCACAGCAACATTTTGGGCTTCCTGGAATCCGGGTCAGTTCAGAGCCAGGGTTCAGTCATTCACCAAAGCCTCATTAGTTCCTCCCCCTATTGCCCAGTTAGCCTAGTAAAAAGCTATAGGTCCCCCTGGGAATGGCTGGGAGAAAGATTCAGAGTATAAGTTTTTAGTAAGGTACTGGGGACCATTCTCAAAGGGACCTAGCCTCTCCTGCATTCAAGAGGTACTGGGTCTGTAAACTGGCTCAACTGAGGATTGGCTAAGAGGTCATGAATGTTTGTGTGATTCAAGTTAGACTTCTGTTCAGTCGACTTGGGACTCTTCTGCTTATACGGATCAAGAAATAATTTATTAGGCTTCCCATCTATTCACTTACAGGAACACCAGGATCTGGAAGTCAAGGCCACAGTTCTCCACAGCTCAGAATATTCTGATGGCTACTTCCGTCTCTTATGGTAACCACGGCCACCTTGACTTAGGCAACTGAAGGTCACCAGCTGGCCCTTGCTGCCCCAGGATCGCTGTTACATTTACGTTTGCCAATTCAACGACAGCAGTTTCCACTCTGAGTTCTGCTGCAGAGAAGAGAGATCGCAGAGCTCTTCCAAGAAACTGGGAGCTCCCCTCTCAAGTTTATTTGTGTGGTCCAGTGAAGCTGACACATAAAACTAGCCATCACAGTGATTATATTTTCTCCTAACACAATCACCACATGCAGGACTTCTCTCACACTTTTTTTTTTTTTTTTTAAGGAACAGAATCCTTGCCTGATTGCCTGGTAACTGAACATGAATAATGCTTTTTGATGGGAAGGAAGTTTCAATTATTTATTTGATTTGGAGTGTTTCTTATGTTTGTTTTTCAGCCAAAGTACTAAGTAGTGAAATAATTTCACCTCATCTAAATTCTTCTATCTCTAGACTGCTTAAGTAAGAAAAAAAACTGTATGTGATACAATATAGGCACAGTGAGAAGAACACTGGTCTGAGAATTATTAAATCTAGATGTGAAATTTGCTCCACTGTCCACATAACTCTGCATCTCAATCTTAGCTCTCAGACTCAATTTTCTCTTTCTGTTAAATGATATCTTACCTACTGCACAGAATGGTTTTAATGGACAAGAGAGATTATTACTCCAAGTATCACCTGACAAGGACAAAATGATGTCTCTCTTGTTCTGGATGTTACATATTGTACTATCAACACTGCTTTGAGCCCGAATCCAAGTACTTTGTGCTTACTTCTTAATAAATATTGAAGACACATCTTGTCAGCCTGATTAGGTGATAAAACACTTGACACAGATGGTGCATTTTATTCTGTATTCTCCGCACATGCTGACTACCACAGTACAATGTAATCGCAATAATCACAGTGCAATAAAAAGTGGCTCAACAAGTATTGTTGGATCAATGAACGAATGCTTCAGGACTGAAGGACTGATCATTTACTCAATCAATTTAAAAAAAAAAAAAAAAAAAACAGGGACTGGTTCACAAACCCTAGTGGGCATAGGAGTTATTTGGAAAGCTTGTTAAAATAGCTCTTTACTGTACTCCATTCTCTGAAATCCTGATTTGGAAAGAGGCATTTTAATGAGCACCCCAGCTGATTCAGATCTAAGTGGTTAGAGAAATGCTGGCGTTGGGAAGTTTCTTGAGCATGTTTTGATTCCAGATCATATTTTGTACCTTAGCTTATACCTTTAATATGAGCCCATGCTGTCCCTAAGATTAGTAAAACAATAAAACAACCTTTTCACTAGATAATTCTCATTTATAGTAATAGTAGAATGTGGATAACACAGTCGTGAAGTAGCAGAGAGTTGCTTCAATCCACCCGGAACCCGAGTTCTACGCTTCAATGACCTCCGATTTGCACTGAGGTCATTTTGACCGTGAGACTTACTGCGTATTCACTACAAGCATCAGAGCTCACAGGCGTCGCCCACAAGAATACATGTATTGGGAAAAGTTGAATGAGGACACATCTTTTCAAATAAATAACTAAAGCTTTTAACAGTTATTTTATTTTCTGTGTTTCTGCTTCCCAAAACAAAAAGTTAAAACAAATGGCTATTTAAAGGATTTTTTAAAAATGTAATGCAGATTTATGCACAGATAGTAGAATAACTTACCAATAAATATATTGTATTACCCTGGCAATGACAGGGTTATGTATCAAAGTGTTGATTGTTCCTAATTTTTTGGAACAATCATTTTCTTTGCCACTCACATGGGTTAAAAGACTTACTCAGACTCATTCAAGTGGAGCTTAGAAATAAAATCAAAGATTTCTGTTGCCCAGTCCATACAACTGTATCTCAACCTTTTATTCAACCAAAGAAATTATGTGGAAAAAATTAGTTGGGATGTGTAAAGATCTCTTACAATAAGGACTGGATGAAAGGAGGCTGACTTAACATCTTCAACTCAGTTGGCCAAAAAGACAGTTGATTCACAGAAAAACACTGAAGAACTGCTACAAAATCATAGGGCTAAGTATTGATTGCACTATAATGTTTATATCTAAAAACACATAATTCTTTTGCAGATATGTGGGTTACCAGAATTTGTTACTATCAATAATTAAACACAATATTTATAAGCTATATGCTAACACAGCAAATAGAAGGCAAGGTGACATACTTTCTTCATAAGAGTTACTTATTCTGAGTTGAAAAACTCACTCACTCACTCATTCATTCATTCATTCAACTGCTGATTAAGTGTATACCATGTTCCTGGCATTGTGCTAGAAGCTGGGAATCATGAGATTCTTATTACAGAAGCTTTAAACTCTGGTATCCTCTAAATACATCCTAAACTCAGCATGAATTTAGAGACCTATTAGGACCCTGGAGTTTTCTGGGGCTTGTATAGTTCCTACAAGTGCTATTAACTGGATGGGAAGTTTTAGGCTCTCCTAAGGAATCACAGGTGTTTTCTTACAACTGATACACCATTCATTTCAACTCTGACAATTCCACAGAAAAGGACCTAGTTAATACCAACATAATCTGTCTTTCCCACATCCACCCAGTTGTGATCCAAACCTCAGCCCTGACATCAAGAAAAATTTACCAGATAGCAGTAGTTTCAAACACTTGCAGAGACTGTACTTTTACTCATTGAGCACCTCCTACAGGATAGCACTGTGATGAATGCTTTCCACCAGTGCAACCCAGAGTCTGAATATATGAATGGAAAATGGCCACACCTTACAGAAAAATCAAGCTTTGACCCACAACCTGAGGCAACCTGCTCAGGAACCCCAGCTCTTATCTACAGTAAACGATCCAGGAAGCCAGCCAGCTAAAAGTCAGGTTTGCAGGAAGTCAAATTGCTACTTCTGGTGATAACACAGGAAACTAAGCAATAACTGCTCTGACAGTTGGCACCACACAGCCAGAACATGATTAACAGCTGATAGCTTCCCTCGTATTTGTCCCTGTTTTAACCCTAGCACCAAAGAATGCCACATACGTACCACTAACCAACCACACAGGATGCCCCACTTCTAGTTACTATGACTACACCTTCCCAATGACGTCCAATCAGGGCAGACCCGAAGCCTTTCCCTTCCCCACTAGGAAGCTTTCCAGCTCCTCTGCCTGCCTGTGGGGTCTGCGCCAAGACACAAGTGAGGGTGGCTGCCTCCCTTAGCACAGAGAGCTCAGAATAAATAGCCTTTATTTGTTCTCATGTGGTTGGTCTTCATTTACTTCCATACAACTATTATACTCATTTTACAGAGAAAGGAATTTATAGAGATTAACTTTTGAATGGGGCCACACAAGTGGCAGAACAAGGTTTTCCACTTGATCTCACTAATTCCAAAGTTATTTCATGAACCATTATCCACACGTGGAAAGATAAAAGAGGCTTTTTCTCTGCTAAAGGTAATTTTTACTGTTGGATACTTTTCCCTTGCTTTAAAAAGAAATGACTCCAAGGATAATGCTGTTAATCTGTATGTCCGCTGGAGCAGCAGGAAAGTTTAACACATTTGCATATTAAGAATTTAAGGTGATTCCCAGGAGATTAGCATTATATGGTAACCCTGGTCCCATGCTTCTTTACTGTGAATTGAATATATGAACAGGTTTAAAACCCAGCAGGTGGTGAGACTTCAGTTGCTTATGGGGAAACAGTTCTCTGGCTATATTGTCACAGATTCATGGGATCATAGTGCTGCCCACTTCTGTGGCATCTCAGTGACTGAATTAGGGACTTTGACCTTCTGAAGGTGGGCCTCGGTGTAGCTTTAAAAATAACACGCTAACTCCAAAATGCAGAATTTTAGCATGTGTATGTATAGTCACTAATTTAGTATAGTCGCTAATATAGTTGTCAGCATAATGGTGTTCAGAGGTCACAAAAAGGAGTTGATTTAAAGAGAAGAAGCTTTTTTTTAAGTTGCTATATTTTATTTGTCATTTTGAGTTACCTAGTTCTAAATAGAATGAAAATGTCAAGAGGAAAGGCCTCACATACGCATTCCTCTCCAGTCTACAGAAACCCTGAATTTTTTTGTCAAAACTTACGTGAATCCTTTTCTGTAACATGAAATGTTGTGCATTGAAATGGATGCACAGAAATATCCCGAGGCAAGATCCATGCTTGGCATTCAGACTCAGTTCTCCAGAAGCCTCACACATGACATCTTTCACTGTCACTGGGTGTACTGACTGAGTGATTTCTCCCCAGACTCTAGAGAGGCGGAGGGTGTTCCTCACTACTCAGACATACATCCTGGGGTTCTGGGCTATACCCATCAGCAACTGTCCCAGGAATCAACCACCTCCTGGAGCTGCTGAGGTGCCTCCTCAAGAATGAAAGGCAGGAGAGACAGCAAGCAATGCGAGTGGCTGCTGGAATAGGCAACAAGAAAAAGGAAACTGTTTGCTTTCATTTTGAATGTTGACACAGGAAGGAAAGGAAGGATTTTACATTTCATACCTTTTTTTTTTAACAGTAGCTCAAAATAAAACATCGAAGGAAACACTTGGAGTATCGTCAGGTTGCAGTGAAGTCTGCAAAAACACTGCAGTAGCGAAAATAAAAAAAAGAAATAAAGAAACTAAGCTAGAGAGACAAGAGGAGGGAGAGAGAGAATATTTTTTTTCTTGATAAGAAGGAAAGGAAACTGAGTAGTATATACATGCAAAAATAGAAACCACAATTTGCAGAATATCTAGGCAAAAATAAATCTAAAATTTACAGAAATTCCACCTTCATTTTCTTGAGAGACTATTTTTAGATTTCTTTCAAATTTAAAGTAACAGTAATACATAGTTAGAGGAAGAAAAAAGAAGGGGAAATGCACTTTAACACGTGTACACACATAGATAAATATCTATACATTATATCAGAATACACACATATACACCCACTTTATGTAATATAGACATAGCTTATTTTTTCTTTAGTAGAAATTCATAATGAAAATTTCAAAACTAACCTTTAAGTATAGAATACAATTCCTAGCACTTAAAAAAACGTGTACCTTTTAAGCGAATCATTACATAGCTCGGTTACCCTTTTTCAATGATATCATCTTCCACCCTCCTCCCATTAGAAAAATTGTATTTGAAACCACCTGGAACAAACAACTGAGCCATAGCTAGAGAGAAGCCCTATAACTCTGGACAGACAGAAGAATCAGCTTCGGCACAACCTGTCTGGTAAGGAGTGCGGTGGAGACTCGAGAGGGCTGGCTGAGCGCCCACAGGCAGCAGTGCTGAGGGATAATTGAGCAGCCTGTTGGATCCCCCTGAGAAGAATAGGCTCCAAACCCTAAGCTAGGATGCCCAGCCTAGAGCACCAGAGCTAAAAAAGTACACAGATAACAACCAGCAGCGAAAAGTGGCAGGGTTGCTTTCTACAGGAGACAGATGGCTGGAGACGCAAGAGCCATTTAAAGGGCCGACACACAAATTTTCATTTGCAGCCACTTACCCTGGGCTCTGGCAAAGGCAGGAGCAGAGTGGGCTGGTGACGCCTGAGGAGAGACTAAGGACTGAGGCTTTGGGGAGAGAACTGAGAGAGTAGCCACCAGCATCTTGGTGCTGAGCCAACCCCCAAGTGCAGCAACCATCCTGGTCCCACTCAGGCAGACCACTCCCCTCTGAGCTGCAGCAGCCCAAGGGGGAACAATAGCCCCAACCCTAGGAGTGATTCTGCCCCCGCCCCCGCCCTGATGGTGCTTAAACCTGACTGCTGAGTGCAAAGTGACCAGATTAACAACTGAAGGAGACAGCCAGGGACAGCAGGTCACTGGAAGTATCAAATAGGCTGCCTAAGGTCAGATGTGGTCAACATCTGACATCACCAGAGGCAGATCCAGAAAGAAAAAAAACAGCGGTAAATATAAGAAGCTACTGAGATGAAAGTCACTGTGGTCTTCTCCATGATTTGCAATGTTTTCTTCCTTGTATAGCTTTTTAACATTCATTTCTTGTCCAGCATGTTTGTACATATTAAGTCACTAGATTTTATACTATATTTCAATTTACATATTTTGCCCTACCCTCCTCTTAGCCCATTTTACCTTCCTCTTTCATCGCATTATTTTCATTTCAAATTTTGTTTTTTCTCTTGTTACAACTTGTTTCTATTCCACACTCTTACTATTTCTCCCCCGTCCACACACTCAAAACCAATTTTCTTGTCAAGGGTCATCTCACATCCTTTGTCTCTGCTGTTAAAATACCTGTGTTCTCTCTCCACCTTTAACAATTTTTGCTAGTAGGTTGTGGGTAGGGTAGTTGTTGTTGCTTTGTTTTTTCAACTTTAGCTCCTATACTTCTCAGACTATTCCAAAAAATTCAAGAAGAGGGAAGAGTCCCAAATTCTCTTTATGAGGCCAGCATCATCCTAATCCCCAAACCAGATAGAGACATAACAAAGAAAGAAAACTTCAGACCAACATCACTGATGAACATAGACACTAAAATCCTTAACAAAATATTGGCAAACCACATCCAGCAATAACTAAAAAAGATCATAAACCATGATCAAATGGGATTCATCCCAGGGATGCAAGGATGGTACAATATTCGCAAATCATAAACGTAATGCATCACATAAACAAAAGGAAAGACAAAATCACATATATCAATAGATATGGAAAAAGCATTTAATAATGTACAGCACCCATTTATGATAAAAATACTCAGCAAAGTGGGAGTAGAGGGAGCATACCTCAATGTAATAAAGGTCATATATGAGAGACCTACAGCCAACATCGTACTCAACAAGCGCAAACTAAAAACCTTCTCTCTATGATCAGGAACAAGACAAAGATGTCCACTTTCACCACTTCTATCCAACATAGTATTGGAAGTAGTAGTTGCGGCAATCAGACAAGAAGAAGAAATAAAAGGCATCCAAATTGGCAAGGAGGAAGTAAAACTGTCATTGTTTGCCAATGACATGATAGTGTACATAGAAAACCCTATAGACTCCACCAAAAATCTACTCTACCTAATCAGTGAACTAGGCAAAACTGTGGGATACAATATTCAGAAATTGAAAGCATTTTTGTACACCAACAACAAAATATCAGAAACAGAAACTAGGAAAAAAATCCCATTTGCTATAGCAACAAGAAAAATAATAAATCTAGGAATAAATCTAACCAAGGATGTAAAAGACCTTTACTCAGAAAACTACACAACACTGAAGAAAGAAATTAAGGAAGACACAAATACATGGAAGCATATACCATGCTCATGAATTGGAAGAATTAACATCATCAAAACAATGTCTGTACTACCCAAAGCAATTTATAGATTCAATGCAATCCCTAATAAAGTACCAATGACATATTTCACAGATATAGAACAAACATTTCAAAAATTTATGCAGAACTATAAATGACCCTGAATAGCTGCAGCAATTTTGAGAAAGAACAACAAAGTAGGAGGGAGCACAATACCTGACATCAAACTCTTACAAGGCCACGGTAATCAAAAGAGTCTGGTACTGGCATAAGAACAGACATAGAGATCAATGGAACAGACTAGAGAGTCCAGAAATAAACCCAAGTGTCTATGGTCAATTAATATTCAACAAATGGGGCAGAAGCATAAAATGGAGTAAAAATAGCCTCTTCAACAAATGGTGATGGGACATCTGGACAGCTACATGCAAAAAAATGAAACTCAACTACCAATTTACACCATGCACAAAAATAAACTCAAGATGGATAAAAGACTTAAATATAAAAGTCATGATACCATAAAAGTCCTAGAGGAGAACATAGACAGGAAAATCTCAGATATTGCACTCACCAATATTTTCACTGATATGTCCCTTTCCCCTAGAGCAAGAGACATAAAGGAAAGAATAAATAAATGGAACTTCATCTAAATAAAAAGCTTCTGCATGGCTAAAGAAAATATTAGCAAAATGAAAAGGGAACCAACTGTATGGGAAAATATATTTGCCGATGATATCTCGGACAAGGGTTTGATCTCCAAAATATATAAATAACTCATATGACTCCACACCAGGAAGACAAACAACCCAATTAAAAAACTGGCAAAGGACCTGAACAGACACTTCTCCAAGGAGGACATACAGAGGTCCCAGAGACATATGAAAGGATGCTCAACATCACCAGCCATCAGAGAGATGCAAATCAAAACCACAATGAGATACCACTTCACACAGGTCAGAATGGCCATCATAAACAAAGCAACAAACAACAAGTGCTAACGAGGTTGTGGAGAAAAGGGAACCCTAGCACACTATTTGTGGGAATGTAGGCTGGTGCAACCACTATGGAAAACAGTATGGAATTTCCTCAGAAAACTAAAAATGGAACTGCCTTTTGACCCAGAAATTCCACTGCTGGGATTATATCCTAAGAACCCTGAAACATCAATCCAAAAGAACCTGTGCACCCAGTGTTCGTAGCAGCCCAATTTACAATAGCCAAGTGCTGGAAACAGCCTAAGTGCCCATCAGTAAATGAGTGGATCAAGAAACTGTGGTACATTTACACAATGGAATACTACGCAGCAAAAAGAAAGAAAGAACTCCTACCCTTCTGGACAGCATGGATGGAACTGGAGAGCATTATGCCAAATGAAATATGGCAGGTGGTGAAAGACAAATACCATGTGATCTCACCTATAAGTGGAATTTAATTAACAAAACAAATAAACAAGCAAATATAACCAGAAACATTGAAATTAAGAACCAACTGACAGTAACCAGAGGGGAGGGGGAAGGGGGATAACAGGGGAAAGAGGGGGAAGGGTCATCAAATAACATGTATGAAGGACCCATGGACAAAGCCAATGGGGAGTATGATTGAGGGTGGGAGGTGGGGGTGGATGGGGCATGTGAAAGTGGTGGTGGGAAAATGGAGACAATTGTATTTGAACATTAATAACAAAATTATAAAAAAAATATACATTGAGGTCTGTCCAAAAAAAAATTGTATTTGGAATTGGCATTGACTTAGATGTTCTTGAAAATATTTTAACATATATAGTCCCTTCTCAATCAAAGTTTACAAAAAGAAAAAAATAACGCTAATAAAATGTAAAATGATGACATTTCACATAGAGAATTGCAATTCAAAGCTAGGAGGAATGTAGAAATCCTATTAAGGAGATCATTTTTTTTTTGTTCAGGAAAGTAAATACGGGCACATTTAGTCCTGAGAGCCAGTACCTCTCACTTCTTCTATGTGATGGGGTGGTGGGAGGAGGGAGGGAAAGGGGAAGGGGAGGGATGGGGAGAAGGGATTCCAGAGTAGGGAGAGAACTGGAGAGAAATGGTGGAAAAAATCTGGGGAAGAAAGAATGCAAACCAAGAAGTGTGTTGTGGATAATGAGGTAGGACAGTGAAGTAAAATTTTCAATGAAAATTTCCGTTTTGAGCTGTCACCTTTCTGTGTGACCCCGCAACTTTAGGCAGTGCCTGCTGCACATTTACGGCACTGGTACCCTCAGTGAAGGGAGTGGTGCCTGCCACGGGGAAGTGGTGTGGAACAGTGGCCATGACAGGGGGTGGGCAAAGGAGCGCAGGTGTGAAAATGCATGGGAGCAAGAATTCAGAATGAGAGGTGATCAGGACAATCCAAGCCCGTGGTTCAGGAAATAATTCAGTACTTCAAGAGGTCAAGGGCAGTTTCTTCTGAACATTAAAGCTGTAGTAACAAAAGCACATCAGCTCTACCAGCCATGTCTCTCAAGCAGCCCACTGAGTCCATAAAGGAAGATTTCCTATTTTTTAAACTAGAATTTACTGAAAGTATTGCAAGAGCATCATGGTATTAATAAGCAGCACTTTAACACTTGTCTTATTTGCTTCTATCACCCACCACATTTTCCCCCCAGAGCCGGGCATAGCACCTGGTGTAGCACGATGCTTTGTATCTACAAAGCCTGGCAATACCGGTGGGACTGACTGGTACCCGGTCCAGGGTGTACTTGGATAAGGCAATGTGTAATGAAAGGTTCTGGAATGGCTTCCAGGTTGATTTCAAGAGAGAAAAAAAAAAAAACCCCTAACAATTAGCAAATGTACATGAACTATAGATTTATTTTCTTACCACAGCTGGACTCCTCAATGTGTTGTTTGACCACACAGTTCAGGAAGTGGCTTAGTAATAGTCAATTTTCAAGTGAATGACTTGTGGAAAAATACTGAGAAATGCATGAAGGTACATTTCCGCAACACAAAGTGGCTAAAATTGCATGCCCAGCATGTACTACAGTGAAAATATGATGAGACTTTCTAATTTGCACATAAAATTTTCCAACCACTGCTTATTCTGTCATCCTGATTCAAGATCTTTATTTTCATTCCAGTCTATTAATCTTACCCAGCTTCCCAGCAAACATCTTTCCTACTGCCTAAATACTATAGAACATTGATAGAGAGAAGTCCCAAAAAGAGAAGAGATAAATGCAAATGCAATCCAGATACAAGTGAATGAATAAATTTTGACAGGAGTTATATGCTAATTTGCTGTGAATACAGATAATTCCCTGCAGGTACGTGGCTGGTAAGAGGGAAAAGAAGGAAGTGGCATATTGTGCAATTTATCATGACAGGATAAATTGACACAGTTTCTATCTTCTTTAGAAATAAGAAGGAAGATCAGGTGCTGAAAATGGCATGGCAAATTGTGGTTTGGAGAACTTTGAGGAGGATGGTGAAGTGCTAAAAATTGTTAGAAGCAGATGACCAGGACAGACACAGGAATTACTGAGCAGGATTGACGGGCTAGTCAAAATGCAAACAATTAGTGGCATCAGTCTGCACACATGTGCAATTTTCTGCAGCTGCACGTGGTGGTGCATGAGTGGGTGCAGAGAGGCTGGACATTAGAGTTTTGCCCCAGTTTAGATTCTGGAAGTATAGAAGGCAGCTGAAGAAAGGAATATACAATTTTAAAATAATGGTTTAGGAGAATAATTAAAAATTATATAGTCTAGGCTGCTTACAGGAGAAGTGAAGCTGAGACTCGGGAGGACTGAGGCAATGGAAGGCGGTGTCAAAGGACTGGAGCACTCACTGAGGCCAAAGAATAGGCGTGGTGATGACAATACTGAGGACCTCGACAAATCGTTTTTAGACAGTGAGATGCTGAAGTTCAGGATTCTAGAGTTGAAGCAGCTCTGGGTGACATGGTCCACGATGTGGCCACGGGAGTGATTGCAATGAAGAGCTCACGTGAAGAGCATCGGAACCGAACAGACCAAGGAGAACTTGTACGAATGGGTGTATTTGTTGGGTCCTCTACATTGATGTAGTAGAATTTGGAGTAAAGGGCAAGATTGTGACTCAGAAAAGCTACGAAAGAGTATGGACAAATAGCTATAATGTTGACGGATAGCAGTGGTACCAGGCAGAATAAGAATCAGATAGCATGGCCTACAGAAAAGATTCCTGGAGGGTTAGGACATAAGAGAATTCTGAACACCCTCTTGACCATGAGAACAGACTATTTGTGATAGTTCCTATTGGGATATCGAAATTCCAGTCAAAGTAAGTAGGTAATCGATGTAGAAGGCTTCCACAAATATGATGTAAGATTGGGGAGGAGGGATGCAGTAGGAAGAAAAAACCACGAGAAGGGAACAAAGGACAAAGCAATGTGGAGGTGACGATAGGGGGAAGACAGATGACCACAGAGGGTTATAATGTGTACAGTAGCCAAGGGTGGAGAGGGTGAGACCAGCTGGAAACCAGTTCCGGGTCAGCACAGATCCCTGGACTGCTGGAAGCTGGGTGACATGCTCGTGCTGGGGACTTTGCTCCAGTTTTCAAGGAAAAGTTGTTGAGATAATGTTTTTGAAGAGATCTTAGCCCAGAATTGCAAACAAATAGTTCAATCCTAGGACCTTAGAGTGGAAACAGCATCTGTCTCTTTTTCCAGGGACAAATTACAAAATCCTAAATGCTTGAATTCAGATCCCCTGACCTCTCAGGATATGCTCTTTTTCAGATCATAATATTGTAATATGGTCATGACATCGTACCCACCTCTCCTGTCTGAACATTTGAAAACCTACACCCCTGAAGGTTTGGACGTGCATCTAACTATGCTCAGTGTCCCCATGTCTCTGATGAACTCTTCTGTACAATCTTTCCTATTTGACTGAGGAATCCTTGACGAGAAGGGTTGTTTCTTTTCCACATCTACATCCACAGCAGTTTGAGCCCCTGGCACATGGCGGGCACACAACGTGTGCTTATTGAATAAATGAAGCACACGGATAAGTCTACTTGCATCCGTATCCATCCTTTCCAGGAGAAAACAAAAAGCTGCTTCTCTTTGTATTTACCGCTCACTCACTCCCGCATTGGGAGTCCATCTCCTCCGGTCTTCTTCGAGAGCGATGTGATCGATTATTCCTTCCCTCTCTTGCATTATCAACCTGCCTCGCTCAAAACTTTCCTTCCTTTTTAGCTTTGGACTATCTCTTACAAATTGTTTTCTCGGCCTAGACTTGATCCCCTGAGCTTCAGACCATGGCACGTAGTTGCTTACTTGACATTCCACTTGGATACCACAGAGACACCTTAATCACTGGTTCTTATTCCAGTTTTTTTCCTGTATTGAATGAAATTACTGTCCATCATCTTGTACAAGCCCCCAAATCAAGAGTCACCTTTTTCACTCCCCCCTCTTTCACTTCCATAGGCACCCATAACCAAGTACTGACAGTTGCCTCCTGAATTTGTCTAATCCCCTGACTTTGCATGTCCACCACCACCACATGCCCTGGGCTACTACAATATCTCATCTGGGTTGTTGTGATAACTGATATGTGTTCCTGCATCTGCTCTTACTCACATCAATCCCTACCTGCAATCTCTGCCACAGGCAGCCAGCTCCACTTTGGAAATGAGAATCTGATACCCTCAAGTATCCCTAAACACCTCATGTCTTCCTATTGCTTTTAGGATAAAGGCTGAGATCTCCAAGGTGACCTCAAAGGTCTGATGTGGCTTGGCCTCAGTCCGCCTCTCCAGCACATTGGACGGCATGGTCCCCTGTGCTTGCTTTGCTCAGACACACTTTCAGTTCATCAGGCAGGTCAAGCTCCACCCACCACAGGACTTGGCATATGTCAAGAGCCTTCCCTAACCTAACATACCTCAAAACAAGCTCCTGAACCACCCCTCTCAACCTACTCCTCTTATAATCTTCCCCATCTCAGTGAATACAAATTCTGTTCCTTGCATTCATCAGTGCAAAGACCATGAGGCCACCTTGACTCTCTTTTTCTCACTCTGCCCAGTCTTCAGTAGATACCATCAGCTCTACCTACCAAGGGTATTCAGGATCTGACCACTTCTACCACCTTTGCTTGTACCAAACTGGTCCAAACTGTAATAACTTCTAAGTGGTGCTTGCCGCCTTCACCCTCTATCAGTCCTTTCTCTCTGTATTATTAGCTCAACTGATCCTTCTCAAAGGCAAGCCAGCTCTATCAATTCTGTGCTAAAACTCTCCAGGGGTTGCCTTTCTCACATAAAAGGTGCTGAATGATTTGGCCCCATTACCTCTCTCATGGCATCTACTAACCCTGCCTCCATCCTCCCTGACCATTCCCCTCTCACGCGGGGACCCAGTTCCTTCTGTTTCAAGAGAAGCTCTACTCCAGGCCCCAGCTCTCATTCTTCCCGCTGCCCAGGGAAACCTCCCTACCCACAGCCCCAAGACCTGCTGCTTCCCCTTCAGTCTCATCTCAAAGGGAGCTTGCTCAGAAGACCTTCCCCCAGCTGTCCCACCTAACATATGCTCCTCCCCTCGTCACCCTGCACTCCCTATTCTGTGCATCTTTTATTTTCCCCAGCACTTCTAACCACCTGGCATCATTTATGTTTATTTGGTCATTTGTTTATGGTCTGTTTCCTGCCCTACAGAGGCAGGGAGTTTGTTTTGTTCACTGCTGTCTGCTCAACAGCAGCCCGACGCAGAGACTGACGGCACGATGTTCCCTTCATGGACCTGTTCTCGAGTCCGTCTTTGTCTTATCATCTCCCAGTCCTCCTCCAGATATCAGTTTAATTGTTGCTTCCACTGAGAAGCCTTCCCTGACCTTTCGTATTCAGTCTGGTCTATAATTTAAATTCATTCCACACACCTTTCTCTGTTAGCATGTATCACGATTACAGGTCGACATTTGTCTACGTGACGTACAGATTAAAACCGCTCCCCAGTTAGACTTTGAACTCCATGAGGGCGGGGACACTCTCTCAACACTGTATCCTCCGGATTTAGTGCAGAGCCCAGCAGTTGGTCGACACTCAGTAATGATTTTTTGAATAATGGATGAATTAATCAGGGAAAGAATGGATGCACTCTTTTTACTGACATCTAAGTTTCTGACATCTTGCCTTTGCCAATCAATTTTTTTTTGTTGTTGTTCAGGACTACTTTGTTTTTCGTTGCATTTTCTTTAAATCGAGAGATGAGACTGTCAGCAGGTACCTCATGAATTTAAAGTGGGATCATTAGAATAGCGACGCCTATCTGGACCACCTGTGCAGCTTGTTTAACAATCAGATTTCCAAGCCTCACACCTGAGTTTTTCATAAGGCTCTATTAAAAGATATCAGATACCTGGCAGGCACTTCACACCTTATCCTACTTTGTTGCTTCATCATTAGAAGCATTTAAAAAAGACAACAACTTCAAAATATATTAATTCTGACACAGACCTCAACGGGAAGCTCAGCATGCCATACTCAGTGGGGAATACAGGTTTCAGAATACCCTCTGTCATGGGTGGGAATGCTTTCAAAAACAACCATTGTTGACCTACTGCAAAGAATGTCAAAACTGAGTAACTGCAGAAAGAACATTGCTGCAGAAAGAATGTTTCTGCAAACGAAGGAAAAAAAAACCCCTTAATAGTCTCTGTGTTGTCCTTCTGCTCCAGAGAAAGGCATTTTTTTATGAGTTTCACCCTAAACCACTGCAGATACTGGTCAGGGATACCCACACTTCAGGAGTTTAAGATTTTCTGCCAGAGTATTATGGGAAAAATGAAATGAATCACTATATAAAAATAATTTTGTAGGAAGTTTCTCAAATGAAAAATTTTATAGTACAACAGTTAAAAATCATAACTTGTTAAAATTTAAACCTTCAAAGTAAATGTAATCTTAAGAAAGGGGGTGCCATTTTTCAGAAGGAAATATTGAGACATCACCCAGTATTTTAAAACTAAAAATCCCAATTATATTTTTGCTGCATTTGGAAACAAAACTACCAATATGCAAGGTGGAATGTAGGACTATTAGAATATTTTGCTGAGAAGGTAAATTAGGTTAGCAAATATAATGTGGTTTGAAAAACCTGTTCTTTATAATAGAATAAAAATAAAACCCGATTTTATTAATCTTAGCAAAGTATACCAATGAAAGATACATATTTGTGGCTATTACTCTGTCATAATATTAAACTTAGAACAAGGCAGATGTTAATTGCCCTGGAAAATTAAATGCAACATAAAAATTCTTCGGAAAAGAAATTTTTCATACAGTCAAGAGAATGTTGCTTTTTCAGATGTTTCCTTGCCTGACACAAAATTTCTTCTTTTAGATAGTGTTCTTGGGAAAAAAAAAAGATTGCTTCATAAAGCAATTTGCCTGGATAAAACTCTCTGGAAATGATCAGTTGTAACATCCTTGTGTAAAAGGCAAAATAACAACATAATCGTGCTGAAAGGCTTGGGCAACTATGAATATGTAGAGTATCTGATCAATAGAGAAGAAAAGGGACCTACTTCTTACCCATAACTTAAAATTACCCACCCGTTGTTCATCAACCCCAAGGAAGATGGAAGGGATCATGCATGCTGATTGTCAGGAATTAAACGGATAATAGGAAACCATGGTGTCAGGGACAGAGGGTTAGCCAATTATACACTACGTATACACATGAACAATCTTCTGTCTCAGAGAGTTCAGTATAATGTTTCTATTTTCTTTAATTTATATTCCCTTCCCAAAGATTTTAAGTAAATTCTTTAATATTGCCAGCCAAATGCCTCGAACAAAATATTTTTCTAGCTCTTAGCAACTAAGGAGACAAGTCCGCTGACAAACGCCAGAAATCAGAAATATAACCATCACAGCACAGAGGGCGCCCTGCAGAAAATGAGGAACCTCCACACTCCAGCAGATCCCTCATTCCGCAACGAGGTGAAAAAATAACCTTCTTACAAAGAGGGAAAGCGCCGTTCGCTTTAAATTTTCTTTTCTATTCCGATTTTTAAAAATCTAAGTAAAATACAGGGTCCAGCAGAAGTAACACCTGCTTGAGTGTGGTTGGTAGGAAAATGATATGGGTATAATAATTTATAGTTTTAATTGGAACATTTCACCTAAAATGTTGTATGCTGTGCCTGAGTGTGATATTGCTATGTTGCAGAAGTACATGCTTATGATTTTGTAATAAAAGGGGGGGTTACTTGTGCATTAAAAATATTAAGAATGTTCGACGTTCTTTCCAATACGCCGCCTCATTATACTTCTGCAGGATGCTCCTCCACGTTGTCTCTACGGTCTTCCCAAGTGCACCATTTGGCTCTAACATAAATGAGCAATTCTATAACATTATTCAAAATAACTGGTTATAGGAATCCAGAGGCTTCACACACTGGTTCTCAACCAGGATGGGACGAGGACTAAAATGATATCAAAGTGGAGTGAAAATGTGAAAATTAGATATACACGCCAACTCTGTGACAAGACTGATGGAAAAGATATGCACGCTCTACTATAGTAAATCAAAATGATTTTGGATGGATTGGAATCTCATTTTGGAAGAAACTCACCATCATAAATAGGTTTGTCTTTCCAAAATAGTTCAAAAAGGAAACTAACAGTTTAAACCTTTTTCCAGAGCAAAATTTGTGCAAGAACTTTTGCAAATTTTAACTAATTAGTTAATTAAAAAAATAACTAATTAACACCTTATAGTCACTGTAGTAACAAAGACCTTGTCCCAGTCTTTGGGAGTCTTCACTGTTAGAAGTGGAAAGAGCAGCAGTTGAGGTCTGAAGACAAGTCTCGGGTTCTGTGCTATTACATTAAAATAAATGAAGCAAGTACAGAGGTTTGACAATGGATTTGGGAACAAGACTTCTAGTCTCCCTTTCTCCCAATTCCTTTACTCTTAGTGAACTTAACTCATGGAGGAAACTATATAATAAAACCAGAATAATATCTAGCTTCTGTTAAAATAATTAAACAAGGAGGCCATTGGACCGAGGTGGCTTTAATACTAATGTCTTACTATCCTATGTAAGCAAACCAAAACCTAAGCCTGCTATACTTCCAAGTTAAGAAATTGAAACCCAAGGACAACCAATCACAACCAACCAATTAGGCTTTCCCAAAATGAAATGACTTAAGCTATAGCCAATCAAATAATTTCCTTGCTTTGTTTCCACCTCTTCTCTATCAAAGTCTTTCCCTTAGCTCCTGTCTGTGAAGGGCTTCCAAGCACTTCTGGGGTGGCACTGCCCAATTCTAATAGATTTTTGCTCAAATGAACTCATAAAAATTTTAAGTATGTATCAGCTTATCTTTTAACACCTCTCAGTGCAAATATATCCAACAAAAGAAATGAAAAGGATTGCTAATGTTTGTCGAGCGCTTCCTAGGTTGCAGACAAATGTCTCATATAATTATTTTCTCATATAATCCTTCTAATAACATCATGAGGTAACAAATGAGGACTCTCAACCCAGGGAGCTTAAATTTACTTGTACAAGTCCAATACTAGAAGAAGAGCAGGAATGTGAACCCAGGAACTCTGTCACCAGAGACTGTTTTGTTCTGTAGGAAACTAGTAAGATGCCTTTATCTAAATACGGGGTTCACCAAAAAGTTCATTTGTTTTTTTCCGTAAGATGGTTCTAGTGGTGCTTAGTTGTCTTTAACTTCATTGGAAACAATTTTGTTAGATTGTATTGTACTGCCATATCAGCATGCATTTAAAAAAATCAAAGTTTGTGAACTTTTGTGTAGCCATTTTAATATTGAAGATGGAAGAAAATATGCATTTTGGGCTTATTATGCTTTATTATTTCAAGAGAGGTAAAAACACAATTAAAATGCAAAACGAGATTTGTGCAGTGTATGGAGAAGATGCCCTATATGCCTTGTGACTGATTGAATGTGTCAGAAGTGGTTTGTGAACTTTCCTGCTGGAGATTTCTTACCATGTGGGAGATAGCCAACATACTCAAAATATCCTAATCATTAAATTATTGGTGAAAATGAAAAATGTGTCTTTTATTTTATGGAACTAAGTGGACTTTTTGGTCAACCTAATATTTCTCTACGGTAAAGAGAATGCACCTTCACCTCCATACATAATTCAGTTTGGAAATAACAGAAGAGCTGAAATCTTTTTAAAAACGAAAGCAAGGTAAGGCTTTAAAGTGTCTGAACTTGCGCTAATATATAACTATTGAGCAAAGCTCTGGTAACTCCACTCTAGGGGGAATGTGATTGCCTTCATTCACTTTTGCTGTTTACCTCACAATTTCCACATCAGCATTTCTTATAAGATAGCTGTCCTGTAACTGCGAACTTCTATCAATAATAATTACAACAATAGCTACGAATTTTTGCCCCAGGCCTTCTGCTAAGGGATCACATTTAATCTTTACAGCAATCCTATGAAGTTGGCATGGTCATCATGGATGAGAAGAGGGAGACTTAAAGAGGGTAAGCAACTTGCCCAAAAGTTCTTTTATGCACAAAGTTAACTAGTGACTTGTTAATTAATGTTATTTTCATATCCCCTAGCTTCAGAAAACGACCTGAGGCAACTAAGTATTCATTCGGTGACCCTTCAGGTAGTCCACACAATCATACATCTTTCATATCATTGTACTAATTCTACCAATTTAAATATACATTGAACATATTTTTAAATTACTGTTTAAGTCTAATAAATCCCTACGTTAGTATGTATGTACAGGATCTGAACAAGTCCCGTGGAGAAGCCAGCTGAAGAAAAAAAAGGTGAAATGGCCAGGGAATGAAGGCCCCATTCCAATTCCAACAGAACTGGACATACCCAACAGAACAGAACAATCAGCCTTTTGAGCACTCAGGAGTTCACTATTAATTGAAAACACACATCTATTGTCAGACATGAGCTAGAATACATAACCTCTGATCTGGGTATGAAACTTCAATTTTCTTTTTTAATTGACTTTTCCAGGCAAATTCAATAAAATGATCAAAGGCAATTGAAATATCATATTCTGTCCTGGACCTCTCATGTTCCCCTCTATTGTAATCTATACTTGAATCCCATGTGAAAGCCCTCAGACTATAAATCTGTACCATACATGCCAAAATGACTCATAATTGACACAAAATGACATGAAATTCAATTTCAGACACTAGCAACCACTATTTCCCCCTTTTCTCCCACCACCCAATACCCCACCTCCACAAAAACATTTCATATAATGCAGTTATAGTGAAAAGCAATTTCTCTTCATTCAAACATTTAAATGACATCAACCATTATTTGGCTTATACTTCACAGCACAAGTTAAACCAAACACTCATTTTTAACCATTGTAGAACATTGCAGATTTATCGATTTTACTTCACAGGAAATTAGCCATTGATTTCTTAGGATAAATGACTTCTTATGAGCTACGGTAAAGACCCACGAAAAGTGAAGATGAGTTAGAAAGGCCAGTCTCTCACCCCAAGATTAATGTGGCTTGTCACTCCTACTAACAGCTTTATCAACATCTGCATTGATTGCTTGTGTTTCTCTTACCTTTTTGTCTTAACTCTCTCGCTTCAGGTTTCTTTAGGACCAGAAAATATGAATAAGAAGAGCTGAGCAGGAGATGTGGCAGAAGAATCTAACTCAGACCTGAAGAGCTACAGGAGGAGCTCTCAGGGAATCCTGCGACCAGCAGCCTTTCATTAGCAGAGCTTTCTCATCTAGGGGAGAAAGGTTCGTCTCCCTGTTATATCCACACGCATGAGGTCCAGGCTCACCTCAGGCTGATGTTGGAAGGCTCTGTGGGCTGGGCTCCCAGGGACAACTGCAATCACCTGTGCATTGTGAAATGGTGACAACGTCTTCTGGTTCTAAAACGTTGCCATTGCAGCCAGGCATGCACCGAGTTTGAGAAACATAACTTGATTACTTTGTTGGGGATCAGGAACTGGAAATCGCCTTGTAATTCATGCAACCATTCATTTATTGAAGAATAAAAAGTACTGGTGGCCTGCTGTGTATTAAGCACGGTGCTAGGTAGTAAAGCTAACGAGTTCTGAGGATAAAAAGTGCACCGAAATACATGGGCTTCCGCAGATACATTTCCACTTCCCCCTTCACCCAGTTCTGTGTGTTTGCACGGGGAAAGAGGAGAGAGATTTTGTAGATGTGGAGATGCACGGTGCTCAAGAGCCCCATCTTCAAAATCAGGGTGTTCAGGCTCCAGCCACAAAACTCACATACTCTAAGTAACGTCGGACAAGTTCGTAACTGCTAAGTGCTTCATTTTCTGTCTATAACCCCGAGATGAGGGTAATAATAGCATTTCCTTCACAAGATTGCAGGGAGGATTAAAGGGATGAATTGTCAGAAATTAGGACAATGTCTGACAAAGAGCACACTATCAACATTACAAATATTTTCATCATCCTTTGATATTTCTCAAATTTTCTAGATTTAATTTGTAACACAGTGTCAGTGTGGGGGCAGTTCTGCTAAAGGATTGTTCTGATAAGAAAAGTTGGTTTTGTTCATCCATGGATGAGCCTCATGAATGATAGTAGAGCTTCTTCACAAGAGTTATAAAATAACTAGTACAGTACCACTAACATTCTGCGTTGGGCCGAAAATTCCAGTTTTAGAAAGGTTATGGCAACACCACTTGTTAAGGAACCAAGTTCCTCTCCTCATCCCATTTGTTTTAGGCATTTTTCTAAGAGAGATTGTAGCAATTTATAATCCCAACTGTCCTGTGGTTTTTATTTATGTAATAAACACTTCTTTAGAATTATGGAGCAGCTACTCTTCTATGGACCAGATTTATAACAATAACCCATTTAATTCTCATATGAGCCAAATGAGGTAGGTAACAGCTGTACCTGCTTTGGATATAGAATTCTCACTGGGCAGGGTTTTCTTGTCAGCATTTAAAGATACCATTCCATTATCTTCTGATTTTCATTGTCTCTGAGAAGTTAATCATCATTTTTATTGTGGTTTTCCAGGATGTAACTTTTCCCCCTCCATCAGCTGCTTTAAGATAATTTCTCTTTATCTTGTCTTTACAGCAATATCCCAGGAGTCATTTTCTTTGTGCTCATCCTTCTTGGGGATGTGTTCACATGATGGGTGAACACAAATTTGCATGTGGAATAAAATATAAATGAATAACTTTGCCAAGTGATGGTGAAGGCAGACCTGAGAGCCAGCGGTTAAAAATAGCATCTTGAGTAACTCTACATATTAAAAAAATTAAAAAATGTTCAGAGAAAGAGTAGCTAGAGGAGTGAAATAGAATCCAAGGGGAGAGGTCACAGTCAGGAAATAGAACTGCTCGGGACAGTGGGAAATGGAGTAGGCAGGTCAGCAAGAACAGAGGCTAGAAATGGCCGCTGGACTTAGCCGCATGTTTTCCTCAAGAAAATGCATTTGTTTTGTTTTTAGGGCAGAGGTAGAAGTAAAATCCAAACTTTCAAGGATTTGCCTTATATCGTTCAGATTCAGATTCATATACTTTGTATTGGTTGTATCTTGATGAGCATGTATTATTTCTCAAAAAATAGAATAAAATATTTCTAAGCATACATTGAGAATTTCTAACTACTATTTTTTAAAGTAGTTAACAAAAATAACACTAATAGAAACAGAGAATATGTCAACCACAGATTTGTGGTTAAAATATATTTTCTACTCAGATCAAATAAAGTCCTGTTGATAGATCCTCCAGGTTCATGAGAGAACCAGCCAGTGGCATCTTCCCAACAAACAGAAGGATGCTTCTGGAAGGGGTGCAGATAAATGGTATCTCTGACAGTTTCCTTCCCTTCCTGGGGTGCACTGTGTTTCATTGTAATACCTCTAGGGCTTCCCCCAATAGCATCCAGGCTTTTGTTTTTTCTTCTTTGCCCCAGACTATGAAGGCTGGTCCCATTCTCTATATTTTTCTATTTTCCCTAACAAAATTTTGTCCTTGTTATCACTGCATTTCTTATAATAGGGGGAAAATCTGAAAACAAATGTCTGACAATAAGAGAAGATGGAAATTAGTTTAGTCATTGAATTAAATACTCTGAGGTTACTTAAAAATGTCCGGGTGTAATTAATAATATGGAAAAATGTCAATATATTAAGTAAAAATATGTCTTACCTATAGTCTGGTTCATAGAATAAGAATATTCTTACAGAAATAATAAAATATTTGAAATTGGATTTGCCCCAAAATAACATATGACCATAAGCACCATGTTAAATAAATGGTCTGGGGCAAAGAACCCCACAGTGTGCCAAAATATACAACCATTCAAGCATGTGCTGAGGTTATAGGCTACCATATGGCTATACACAAGTCACTTTTTATATCTATGTCATTTGAATGATTTACAGAGAATGTCACATACCAAAACAAAGTTTGGATTTTTCATCAGGAGATTAAAACATCATTCTGGTGTCCTTCTTTCACCAGTAAAGTTTAGTAGCTCTTCTAACAAAGACAAAATGGAAGCCCATGAAACAGTGTTCATTATCATTATATAAACTGTATTTTGAGTTGATGTGGTTTCATTATATGTCACTAAGTAAAACCTTCTGGACCATCTGTTTTTATATTTTGTTTTAGGATTTTTTTTACTGGTATTTAAACAGGAAACTAAAGATTGTTTCATTTAAAAAGAGAAAACACACACAAAACAATTTTCATTAAAATGACTATAATTAAATTAATTTGACAAGGCAACTAAGAGAGGAAAGGCATGCCAAATAGAGAATGTAAGTTATTCCAAATATTTCTTGTGGAAAACCATTTATTTAAAAAAGAATCCAAAACATTAGTTTTTCTTGCTATACCAAGTATTTGTGTCTCCCTCAAGATGCTATCCAAGTGAGTTTTCCTCTAATTTATATGCCTTAAAAATATATCACATCAGTCCTTTAATATGTCTGTGAATCAAGAAGAAAAATTTTCTTCATTTGAATTCAGAAAATCTAGCACAAGAGATTGACTCAATTATTTTAGGAAACTGAATAATCCATTGGGAAAGTGGAAATAGATTGCAGCTCATGTTCTTTCCTTCTTTACATAAAGTTACAGTTTTCAGTTGTTATTTACATATGGGCACAAAACTGATCATGTTATAACTATAATTACTAAAAAAAGGACTAAATATTGCCTTTTTATTAGTATCTAAATCCTGATGGTATAGTCATCTACAAATCTGTATGCACACATTACATAATCTACTAAATTCACACATGCACACACACATCACATATTATATTAGCACCATTTTACTGATGGAGAAAGCAGAGGGTTTAAGTACTTGTATGGAATATAGAACAAGTCTTAGCTGTAAAAGATATAAATCAAATCTGAAATTGCTGTTTATCAATGTTGCTGGAGTGTGGGGAAGAAACAATTTGTAAACATAAGGAAGATTTTTGTTGTCTGAAAGATATGTGATGAATGGCAGGAAAGTATGTATTCTATGGCTTAATTTAACAAAATAAAGTAAAATAAGCAATGTTCTCTCCTTGAAATTAAAAAAAATACCTACAAGTTCAAGGGGGAATACACAGTTTACTATTAGTATATATTCATTCATTCATTCATTGGTTGAATTCATTAGACTTGTCAGGTATTATGTGCCAGGCTACATATGGTACTTGATCAAACCAGAATTTATCATGCAGCTTATCTAGTGGGAAAACTAAGGATTTTAGTGCAATATTGTGGATCATTGTGATAACCCCCCAAGGTATTGTAATGTTAGGTTGTATTTATTGAAGGATAGTATCTAGAATAATAGTATATTTAATTCTATTCGAAACTACATGCTTGTGACCACAACCAAGATTTTTATGTTCCACAACTAAAAGACATACAATAAACTGAAACAAACATTATGCA
Source organism: Glossophaga mutica (assembly GCA_039655065.1). Taxonomy (NCBI): domain Eukaryota; kingdom Metazoa; phylum Chordata; class Mammalia; order Chiroptera; family Phyllostomidae; genus Glossophaga; species Glossophaga mutica. The sequence continues at coordinate 37,956,272 of CM077304.1, read as the reverse complement.
GCCGATCATAGAGGTTAAAAAACTAAAAATTATGTTATACGAGTAATAGTTGAAAGAACTCAAGGGCTAGTTTAGAGAACAAGTGACTTCAGAAGGTCATGAGAGCTCTCAAACACTGAAGGGACTAACATGTGAAAAGGGAATTAAATTTGTTCTTTCTCACTTTTAAGAAACTGAACTACAATGAATGGGTGAAAGCTGCATTGTGCGTTGCTGAAGACACTCAAATATCCAATGGATGACTGAGCTAGATGACCTTTTGATGCCTTCCAAACTTGAAAGTCAATTAATGTATAATGCAAGTTAGAGAAATACAGGACAACACTGAATTTGTTTATCTTTTCAATGTGTTTGTTTCTATCAAATGATTTCCTTTTTGAATGATCTTAATCAACATTGATGTTCAGAGAAAGATCTTAGGTTTACTTTGTGTTATGATATAGTTCATACCATCTTGTTGCACCCATTGCCCTATTACTCACTGTGTTAGTTTTCTGGGCTGCGGTAACAACGTACTGCAAACTTAGAACAATGGAAATTGATTGACTCACAGTTCTGGAGGCCAGAAGCCCAAAATTAAGGTGTTGGCAAAGCCATGCTCTTCCTTAAGATGCTAGGGAAGGACCTGTTCCAGGCCTCTCCTCTGGTTTCTGGTAGCTCCTTGATTTGTGACAGCATAGTCCCAGTTTTCATATGATTTTGTCCCTGTGTGTGTCTGTGTTCAAATTTCCTCTTTTTACAAGGATACCAGTTATATTGTAATAGGCGCCCACCTCCTTCAACATGACTTCATCTTAACGAATGACCAAATAACCAAATACAGTCACATTCTGGTGTGTTGGGGTTAAGATTTCAACTTATGAATTTTAGGGGAACAGAGACTAGTGACAAGGCCTACTCAATTCATTTCTACCCAGCCTGCCTAGCAACACTAACTTCCAGTTTTCTACCAGCAGGGCTGGAAGTTCAGCAGCAGCCAGGAACCCTCCCCAGAGTCAGAGGGAGTGAAAACACTGCTCCCATCACTGATTCAACATGGCCTCCATCAACCATTCGAAGGTACTTGTCCTAAAGGAGTGCATCGCTTTCTGAACTGTGTACATTCTAGATGACTTGGGGCCCACGGTAATCCAGTCTCAAAATAAATACATTGATGATGGACCCAATCCACTTCATCTATCAGAAAACAAGAAAAACATGGTGAGAGAAGACTTTAGGACCATACTTATAAAGTCAAAAGCATTTCAAACGACAAACGATAGCACGAGAAATATCTGTTATTCATTAAACTATGTGACATCTAATATTTCTTTTTTATCAGAAATGTTATATGATCTTTGGATACTTCCAGTGAAATTTCTCTTGGATCCTCTTTTTCTTGTGCAATGCTTCATTCTTAGTGCAGGTCTAAATTACCTCCTGCCTAAATTTCTCCAACAGCCTCCTTGCCCATGCTTTGGATGTAGCCTTTTCTGGTTACCAAATCATCTACAGACTAACCTAACAAAAGCAGCTTGCTTTTCCCATATTAGTTTCTATTTTGTCACACCAGGGTTGCATTTTGACATTGGAATATTCTCCCATGATTTTGTTCATTTTTTGCCCCGCTACTCGGAAATGAAATCCCACTCATTAGTCCAACCCCATGTTTCGGATAAACACTCTGGTGCACATAATCATTTCATTTTTAGAACTGGTGTTGCAGCTGTTATAAGTATCTCTCACTTTAGTATTCATTGATTCTCTAAATTGGTTTATATTTTATAATTGTGTCTCCAGAGACTCTTTTTCTTTCTTCTTTCTAGCACATAGCTTGAGACCTGAGTTCTCAATAAATATTCCTAATACCTGAATAACAGACAATAACATTTTTCCTTAGGAAACTGACCATAATAAACCTTCTAGTTTAGTCTGATAGAAATGTAAGCGAAGAGTAACAATTGTGCATTGGCATAGCTACAAGCCAAGAAAGGCTCCGCACACACAGAAATGAGAAGAAATGTTCTTTGACTTCTGGCTTCTAATAAGCCTTTCTCCTATTTCACGGGACTGGGTAGCAGGGCTCAAGTTTCCTGTCCCTGAAGTTTGGGCAAAAGACTGCCCTGTCTATCCTGCAGCTGTTCACAGATGAGTAGATGAATGAGAGTAGACAGCAGCAACCAGAAGTGCCCACAGTCTTTACATTTCAATTCAGAGAAATGGCCACAGGATTTTGGCTGCTTTCAGAATGTGTGTGTGTCTCACATAGGGGCCATGGGCCTGCTCAAAGCTCTTGTCCCATCAGGAGGAAATGCCCAGCTTCTAGTTAGTGGCAAGGCAGTACATTTAGTGCTGAAACACAAACTTACTCCAAATAGTCTTTCAGGTTATATGACTAAGCAGAGACTATGTCCTGTGCTATGTCCAAGTTCCTGAATTTGTATAGCAGTGTGATTTTTATCTTCTTTCAATGTCTAACAGAATTTCATCTACAAAGAAGCATATGAAAAGCCAGCAATAAACTAAACCATTTCTATCTAGTTAGGCCTTCTTCAGTTAAATCAATTATCCACCCTTCCATCCATCCATCCATCCATCCATCTATCACCTAACATGTATCAGCTCAATAGCAGCCATAATATGATTGAAACTTTACCCAGGACTGCCCTTCAAACAAGGAAAATGAGAAAGAAGTAGAGACACCCAAACAAACCAACCTGCAAGTGAATCGAAGTCATGGTGAAAGTGTCTGTGTAATTCAGGAGAAGCCAAGTGCAGGGCACCTTCACTGTAGGTAATACTGATGAGACCCCAATGAGGCCTAATTACTCTGTGGGAGACACTAGCTTTGCTGCCTCAGTGGTTCCCCCTTCTGGTCAGTACTCCAGGGATTCTTCACAATAGCTATACTTCTGTATGAATCACCACATCCACACAGGAACAGGCTGGATCTGTATCTAAGAGAAATGAGGAACTACTGAAGTATTAGCATGTGTCTACACGTAATTTTTGTCTAACTTAAGCTTCCAACCAGCGGGTGGAAATGGGAAGTGAAGAGTTACATGATACAGAGGAATTCCATTATCTTTCTCCAACTGTAAAAGTCAGATGTTACTGCTAAATATATCCAACTCTCCTGAATCAAATAGGATTCCAAAACGTCTTGGCCTGGCACACATGGCTATTTACAAATGAGTTGAAACCTGACTTTTCTGCTTTCTCTCTTTCTCTCCTCTTGCACTGAGGTTTTACCTGACCAAACAAGTTTTGCTTCTTAAACCTTTTCTTCTTTCTCATGAAACCCCAACTTTTCTTTTATGCCTGTCCAGGATATCCCACTCCCCGATATCTCTGAAACCTCCCAAGATGGTCTCACGTCTGGGAAGGCTGAGAACCACTAGCCTAGCCAAGGCCCAGATCAAATCTTCCTCCATTCATGGTTCCTGCCTGGGCTGCTCTGGGACTCAAGCATGTCTCCTCCCTCCACCGGTCCCTCGGCAGTTACGTCATTTCATGCTGTGGTCTTCTTTTATTCTTATTTAGCACTTTCACTGTTCTTTCCCTTCCTTAAATGTCTGCATGTCGTAATCCCCCAATTGGAGGTGGAAACCATGAGAGATGATTCACACTGTGCCTTCCATTTAGGTAGCAGTCAATAAAAATGTTGAATTGCCTGAAAAGGGTCAAAGGCATCACACCGTTACTTTACCCATGGCAGACAAAAAGGAGCTGGTGGGACTCTGCGTGTGACTCTTGGGTCTGAGTCCTTGTGAGAGGGTAATACAAGCCATAGTAGAAGATATTCAACACAGTTTCTCAATCAACCTTTGTCTTGATAAGGCAAGAATTTGTGTTAAGTAAACTTGGGTGATCCTTTGGAATGTTGTGTCTTCACTGTTGGGCATTGAACCTTGTAGGAACATTGCAACAGTCAGATAAAATTCAAGTAAGCTATACATGTCACTGGGATTCACAGCACCAAGCATAATAAGAGATAGGCACTTGATCCAACTCTGCACAAGGGTGATGCTTGCTGGACACTTGGGTGATTCTTGCCCAGTTCTTGGGGAAAAAGTCAGGTAAGCAGGGGCTTCAGGGCCATTCTCAGTGGGTGATGATGCATTCTCATGGGATAAGCTTCTCAGTGATGACAAATATTGGAGAGTAAATTTAAGAAAAGCACCTTTTAAGAAACTGCATCTTTATTATGCTTTTACTTCTGGGAGATACTATCATTAAGGCATAGTCCCTAGGCTCAAATCAAAGTAAAGGAAATTGATATTAATTTTTTTAAAAGAAAGGACTTTATAATGAGCATCTGGTAGCCACAAGCCAGAAAAATAAAATACAGTTTTGTTTTTTTTTTTAAACAAGTAGACATAAGAATCAGTAAGCTCTGGACCCCTAACGGTCAGCTTGCAGCCTCCTTTAATATCCTGCTACATGACATAGCTGCTATTTCACAGAAACTGAGCCTTCTGAGAATTTTGTGCGGTTCTGAGGCCCTCTCAAGCTTTAGGGATGCCTTGTATTCTCCCTCTATGTAAGACCTTTGGAGATTGGCTGGTACTATTATTTCACTTCGATCTAAAGGATCATATGGGGTTTCTTCATTTCACTGGTCTCCATGTCTTCAGAGCCTGGCCTGTACCTTTTGGCGCCACTTGGCTGCTCTTTCACTACGCACTTACTGAAACAGCAAGTGCTGAAAATGCGGCATAGGTTTTAGTATCCACATTTTATGTACGCATATTCTCATTCAGTCATTCAACAAACACCGGGAAGTGGAAATGTTGTGCCTTCAGATCAGCAGAATGGCTCAAGGAAGAGAGCAAAAGTTTGTGTAACATGTAGGTACACTGAAAATTAGCAGGCCTGTTCTTTGCTGAGATCAGAGAAAATAATATTTTGTTACTATTTCACAGATTTCTCTCCACAACCCCTGAAAATCTCTGTAATAATTCAGGTCTGGCAAGGGCCAACAAGTAACGTTTCCTGAACATAGTAACATGCATAAACTTTTACTGCCATACCGAATCCCTGGTACCTGGGTGATTTCCATAGGCTGAAAGGAATGAAGACTTTTGAGTGCTCATTTTCCCTGTAGAACAATAATGTAATGGGGAGACTCAAATTTCTCCATGAAAGCAACAATACAACACATATTTGTAGTTATTATAATATTATAAAGGAATCCTCAGTATGATTCTGTTAAGAAAAAAAAAAAAAGGCCTGGAAGAGCCCGTGGCAGCCATGCAGGGACAGCACCTCACCTGTGGGACTCTGCACAGGCTGCTTTCTCTGTGAAGGGCTCATTTGCCCCGCTTACCTCCTTTGTTGTTACGCCCAAGACACAAGTTGCTGTGAGTTGGCTGCTGTTCAAGTTTTTGATTACAACACTGTGCTATGTCTTCCACTTCAGATCTTACTGACTGAAAGATGATGTTAAACCTCTGAGATATTTTCTATCTAGCTCAAAGTATTCTGCAATTTGTAAGGTGCTGTGGTGATCAAGTGTCCAGCCACTTACAACCTTTCCTCCTGCACCAACACATGCAGTTTTCATGCAGTTGAAATGATATTGTGGGAAATGAAATTGCTTTAGTAACCATGACTTAAAGATTTTCTTGGGGTCCAAGTGTAAGCATGTCAACCCTTCCTACTAGCTAAGGTTTTACTAGGGGCTTCACTCTTGGGTGATTCCCCCACAGGAACCTAAGAACCAAGGAAACCTCATACCTAAGTACTAATTCTTTGTCAAAAAAGAAAGAAAGAAAGAAAGAAAGAAAGAAAGAAAGAAAGAAAGAAAGAAAGAAAGAAAGAAAGAAAGAGAAAGAGAGAGAGAAAGAGAGAAAGAGAGAAAGAGAGAAAGAAAGAAAGAAAGAAAGAAAGAAAGAAAGAAAGAAAGAAAGAAAGAAAGAAAGAAAATATGTAGCATGAGTTGTTTTCCTGCAAAAACCATAAAGGCAAAACAATTACACTGTGGCTGGAAAGCCACCATGTTTTCATTTACTTTCCTAAGGTTGAAGGAGGAGATTTCTGGCTTATTAGAATGTCACATAAACCAAAGACCACAGTTTTAGAGCCAAAATTTTAGCAAAATCAAATTTTGTAAAGTGCTTCTCTTTTTTGTAGTATACTAAGTATCAAGTATCAGTGCTTTCTTCAAAAGTCATCTTTAAGCCCTGGCTGGTGTGGCTCAGGACTGAGTGTGGGCTGCAAAACAAAGGGTCATCAGTTCAATTCCCAGTCAGGGCATACGCCTGGGTTGTGGGGCAGGTCCCCAGTTTGGGGCATGTGAGAGGCAAGCACACATTGATGTTTCTGTCCCTCTCTTCCTTCCTCCTTTCCCCTCTCTCTAAAAATAAATAAATAGAATCTTTTTAAAAAGTCATCTTTAAAATGAATTATAAAATTATTTGTGCTGTCTTGTCTCCATGAATTCTTAAAGTCTTGGGTGATTTAATCAAGCAGTATCCATCTTCTGGAAAATATTACAAAGATTTATTTCTTCTAGAATTCTCAGATTTTCCATGAAAATATATTTAGAATGGATGTGGGATCATTGTTTCACTAGAAGCAGCTTCTTTCAGAGCTTGCTTTTGATGGTAAGAAAATAAATGAATTTCTCAGTAAGTTCTTAGAAGAGTGAGTACCTAACTACCAACATGTTCTTTAGTTAAAGAAAACACTGTTCATCTGAGAATACAAATAGTTCCTGAAAGAATCGGACGGTTTTTCCTTCGTATTCTGTGTACATTCCAATGTCCATCCTTATTTTACTCAGAGAAAAGGAAAGGTTACCATATGGTGATTTTTGTAAGGCATCGTTGAATAGTGGACTTTGGACCACATAGAGCTTGGGTTTTGATTCTGCCACTTGCTTTCTCTTCACCTTATTTCCCTCACTTGTGAAATACTAATGGTAACACAGAATTAGTAGAGATTAATTTAGATCATGAGTATAAAAATACTTGGAACACAATCAGATGCTGATTGGAAGCAAGTTTTTCTTTTTCTTAAATTATATTGAAAACCAAAAATCCTCTATGTAGGAGAATTGAAACGGTGCATTATTGCTGAGATTCAGTTATTTCCACAAAACCTTCAACAGTGGAGGACTGACAGGAATAACCGACACTGTTCGGGGGTCGTGCTCCCCAACAGGACTTTTGTGGTGGGGAAATGCTCTACACACCTGTGCTGTCCAGCATGGCAGTCACTAGCCCCATGTGGCTCACGTGTATCCGCAATGTGGCTAGTGTGACTGGGGAACACAGTTTTGCTTTTACTTAACTTTTGATAATTAAAATTTAGTTTTACACAGCCAGATGTGGCTAATGGCTCCCACACTGGACAGTGTAGACAGTTCTAGTGAAATGAGCTCAAATTTGAACCAGATACATCAGAGTCAGCATTCAAAATTAAGACGATAAATGATACCAATAGACAGGTAACTTTTGACTAACCAATTCATCTTATTACAAATCTCTCTGTAATACACACTGAAAAGTGAAGGTCTTGCCCTGGCTGGTGTTCTCAGTGGATTGAGCGCCAGCCTACGAACCAAAGGGTTGCTGGTTCAATTCCCAGTCAGGGCACATGCCTGGGTTGCCAGCCAGGTTGGGCCCCCAGTAGGGGGTGTGCAAGAGGCAACCATAGATTGATGTTTCTCTCCCTGTCTTTCTCCTTCCCTTCCTCTCTCTCTAAAAATAAACAAATAAAATATATATCTTTTTTTAAAGTGAAGGCCTTCTCTTAATGAGACTACTTCTTAACCTTCATTTATACTCCTAACTCCAGCCTACATATAGAGGAAGAAGGCAGACACCTCATTTGAGCTATGAGGTCAGATAGTTGGTATGACTGTCTAAAATCAGGCTGATAAGGTATAGAAGCAACCCAAAAGCCCATGGATAAATGAGTGGGTAAAAAAGCTGTGGTACATACATATATAATGAAATATTACTTAGCCATAAAAAAGTGAAATCCTACCATTCGTGACAGCATGGATAAATCTAGAGGGTATTATGCTAAGTGAAATAAGCCAGCAAAGAAAGACAAATACCATATGATTTTACTTATACGTGGAACCTAAAGTACAAAAGAAATGAACAAAATAGAAACAGACTCATAGATACGACTGGTGACCAATCGTCAGAGGGGAGGGAGGTTGGGGGACTGGGTGAAAGAAGTAAAGGGATTAAGAAGGACGAATGGATAGTTACAAAGTAGTCATGGAGATATAAACTACAACATAGGGAATATAGTCAATAATATTATGATAAATACAAATAGTGCCAGGTATATACTGGAAATATCAGGGGGAACACTTTGTAAAGTATATTATTCCCTAACCACTATGCTTTACACCTAAAACTAATATAACATATTTGGAAAAAAGATAAATAAAATGCAAACAAAATAAATAAATAAAATCAGGATGATAAAATTTCCCTCATCTGAAAAGATGATGGCAAATATGAGGAAGACCTGGCCCTCCCTTTTATCCCTTGTTCCTAAGGCACCTATATTCAATTATAAATACAGTCCATGCTCACAAATATACCAAAAGGGCAACAGAACTCAATGAGAACTGTGTTGAAACTGATAGGATTTTGAAGCCCTAAGGGGAACCTGGGTATGCTGAGCCAGGTGCAGATAATGGAGATTGTGAAAGGTAAAAAAGCAATGAGAAAACAATTAAAATGTATCCTGGGGCATCAATGACAGTCACGGACTACCTACTGGTCTCGAATCTCCACAGGGAGCTATCAATGGTGATACAACAGCCACATTCAGCTTTCCGTTTACTTAAGACCCAGGTGTACTGGAAGGATCCCTTCCCCATCTCAGCAGCAGCCTTTGCAAATTTTTCGATGGTTCTCTTGTCAATCTATATCTGCAGCTCAGACGGCCAGCAGTGGTAGACTTGCTGGAATCTACGTGTCCAATGATGAGGATGTCGTTACGAGTCTTTCCCTTTCCCATTTTGGCTTTGATTTAGTGGTGGTTTTCACAATACCTGTGTTCCAGCAGCAAACCCATTGGAAAAAAAGCAAAATAAATTCTTTCTTTTTTTTGGGAATGATTCTTGTCTACAATAAAGCATACAGTTAGTGTTAAACAGCATATCACACAGGCAAATGCAAATGTTGTTTAATGGGGTTTTCTCTCCGAGGGTTTTCATCAGTTCTCTTGTCTCCAAATAGATTGAGAACCACTGCCTAGACGATTGCATCATGGAACCCACTTTGTTCTTCATATAAACACATTTTAAAATATTGTTTAAAAAATGCCCTACAGAAGAGAGTTTTTTCCAAATGTTTCTTGTTGTAGCAGATGTTTTTCAAGTGTATGCTGAGTTTCTTCCATTTCTCTTTGAGTATATTCTTTTTTAAAATATATTTTATTGATTATGCTATCACAGTTGTCCCATTTCTCCCCCATCATTCCCCTCCACCCTGCATACCTTCTCCCACCCACATTCCCTCCCTTTAGTTCATGTCCATGTGTCACAGGTTCTTTAGCTTCTACATTTCCCACACTATTCTTGCCCTCCCCCTGTCTATTTTCTACCCACCGTCTATGCTACTTATTCTCTGTACCTTTTCCCCCTCTCTCCTCCTCCCACGCCCCTGTTGCTAACCCTCCATGTGATCTCCATTTCTGTGGGTCTGTTCCTGTTCTAGTTGTTTGCTTTTGTTTTAGGTGTGGTTGTTAATAGCTGTGAGTTTGCTGTCTTTTCACTGTCATATTTTTGATCTTCTTTTTCTTAGATAAGTCCCTTTAACATTTCATATAATAAGGCTTGGTGATGATGAACTCCTTTAATTTGACCTTATCTGAGAAGCACTTTCTCTTCCCTTCCATTCTAAATGACAGCTTTGCTGGATAGAGCAATTGTGGATGTAGGTCCCTGCCTTTCAAGACTTCAGATACTTCTTTCCAGCCCCTTCTTGCCTGGAAGGGCTCTTTGGAGAAATCAGCTGACAGTCTGATGGGAACTCCTTTGTAGGTGACTGTCCCCTTATCCCTTGCTGCTTCTAGAATTCTCTCCTTCATTTGAATCTTGGCTAATGTAATTCTGATGTGCCTTGGTGTGTTCCTCCTTGGGTCCAACTTCATTGGGACTCTCTGAGCTTCCTGGACTTCCTGGTAGTCTATTTCCTTCACCAGATTGGGGAAGTTCTGCTTTATTATTTGTTCAGATAAGTTTTCCACTTGTTGCTCTTCTTCTTCCCCTTCTGGTAACTCTATAATTCAGAATTTGGGACATTTAAAGATGTTCCTAATCCTCTCCTCATTTTTTTTGAATTCTTGTTTCTTCCTTGTTTTCTGTTTGTTTGTTTCTTCCTTCTGGTCCACTCCATTGATTTGAGTCCCAGTTTTCCTCCCATCTCTATTGATTCCCTGTGCGTTTTCCTTCATTTCACTTATTGTAGCCTTCATTTGTTCATCTAATTTGTGAGCAAAATCAACCAATTCTGTGAGCATCCTGATCACCAGGGCTTTGTACTGTGCATCTGATAGGTTGGCTATCTCTTGGTTGCTTAAAGGAATTGGCTCTGGGGCTTTGATTTGTTCTCCGGTTTCAGCCATTTTTGTTTCGTTTTTGTTTTTGTTTTCGTTTTTTGGTCTGGTCGCAGCTGTTACGTACTAAGGGGCGGAGCCTTAGGTGTTCCCCAGGGCGGAGCAGCCCAGTTGCTGGGCAGTGACGCTGTATGTGGGGGTGGGGTGCAAGAGGGAACAATGGTGCCTGCTCCACTCTTTCTTGGATTCCAGTCCCTTCTGCTGCTTCCCCTTTACCTGGATTATCTGTGCGTGAATGTGGGACCACCTGGTCAGCCAGCTGCCTTGCTCGGCCTCACTGGGTCTGCACAGTTGCCACCCTGTGCCCGGGGTCCACCAGCCGCTGCCTGTGTACCTGGGAACTGCCAGCCGCTGCTGCCTGTGCACCCACATCCACCGACCTCCACTTTTTCTTGCTGCAACTCCACCCCTATTACCGGTCTGGATGAATGGTTGTTGGACTTCCATACAGTTCAATTTTCTATTAGTTCTTGTTGTTTTCTTGTTTCTAAATATTTGTTGTCTTTAATTTTGGTTGTGAGAGGAGGCATAGTATGTCCACCTACGCCTCCATCTTGGCCAGAAGTCTGAGTATATTCTTTTGTTCTTTCCTCAATGAAGGCACAGAAGAGTTAGCCACAGTCATTCAGACTTGATCTTAACTTTGCTACTTTACTCTTTATGGGATAAAGAGTTGCTTTTAAGAATTTTCTCTGTTACCAATATTTCACAATATAGATATTATTTTCCTTTTTGATGATGATATATGAGAACAGGGTCAGTATTCTGGAATAATATGCAAGATGAAAATTCATAAGTAATAGAAGAAAGATTCACTATCATTCAGTTTAGAAAAAGAATTTAAAAGTGGTTTTACATGATGAAGACAAATACCATATGGTCTCACAATAAGAGGAATCTAACAAACAAAATGAACTAAAAAACAAAATAAAACCACAGGCATGGAAACATGGAATGGACTGAAGATAACCAGAGGGGAGAGGGGAGGGGGACAATGGTGGAAAGAAGGAGAAGGGATAGTCAAGGAACACATGTGAATAACCCATGGACATGGATAACAGTGTGGGGATGGACTGTGGGAGCAGGGGTGAGCTGGGCAGAGGAGGTAAAAGAGAAAAAATTGGGACAACCATAACTAAATAACAATAAAAATGATTAAAAAGTACAATTTCCTTGGAACATTATGAATTAAAATAATTTAATTATATCCACTATAGGTAAGGTTCACTAATCTGAAGAAATTATTGGAAAAGATATTTTGATTTCCAGGCTAAAAAAAAAAAGTAAGGAAGACTAGATCAGAAAACATATTGAATTCTCTAATATCAAAGAATGTTTTGAAGAAAAGTCTCACAAGCTTTTCTTGTGAGTGTTTTTGTGGGAGAACTGTGAGCGTTTTCTCTGTGAGGTTTACAGAAACAAGTCCATCCTTTTCAAATTATCAACGTAAACAGTGATAATTTGCAGGTTCCACACTGCCCCCCCACCATTGATCAAAGGTAAATACATAAAAACCACATACCCTGGAAGCCAGAACAGCTTACGCTCTTACTTGGCAGGGGTTCCGCTGAGACTCCACCACACACTGTATGAACCATTTCGCTGCACTTGGCTTTAATTTCATGTTAACTAAGCAATCTTTTTCGTTATAAACCTGAAGACTAAGTACAATAAAGAGGCTGACTCCATTTTTTTATGACTATAGACATCTTTTAAGCCTTCTCCTTCCCACTTCCCATTCTGCCTCACATCTGTGCAAACTGATAAGAAAGCCCAGGTGCTCTGTCACCAGCAGTAAGTTCAAATCATGTGCTACAACACTCACCCCAGCCCCAGCCCCAGGCACCATAAAAACCCAAACCCGCCTGCTTTCCTTTTTCATAGGTCTTACAAGACATTTTTAGTTCAGCTTGTGAGATCTTTCCTGCTCTCCTCAGAAAGCTTCATTATGGGAACAAAAAAAAAAACCTTTCCATACCGTGTGTGTGTGTGTGTGTGTGTGTGTGTGTGTGTGTGTGTGTGTGATCAGCAGTTTGGAAGTCCGAACCGAGTTTTGGGTGGGGATCCCTCCAACCCTACCGACTGGCCACAACAGCCAGTCACCAGGGCACTGGGAGGAGGGTCCCTTGCAATGAAGATGCAATAATTTTAGTACCTAGAAAGAAATATGCATCCAATAGAAATTTAATAAACTGGGATTCTAGTTTATATATCAATTTCTTGTGAGTTTATATACTGGTAATCCAATGCAAAAATGAGGCCAAGTCTGAATTTCAGAACCTGGGAAACTGAAGACTAGTCTTTGGAAATAGCTAACTACACCAACAGACTACTACCAGAACTTTCTATTTTTGCTTCCATTAACATATGGAAAAGCAACTTTGTTCCTGTAAGAAATACTACCCACTGCATTTGAAGGAACAGTTCTATGTTATGAGACGCAAACTCCTTTACAAGAGGCCTGCAGGGAGCAGTAGGCCCTTACCTTAAACGGAGCCGTCAAGAGAAAAAAGATGTGCTCAGTTTCTGTATTACAACTCAGAATAACCTGGCTCCATTACATTGTCTATTAAAACACTGACTGTTTATAAAGCATGTGCTTTAAAAGGCAATGTACGGCCAGCTTTTTTCCCCAGCTGTAATTGCTAAGGTTGAAAGTTGTGTGACTAGAAATATCAGAATTTTTACTTTTGTTATCAAATTAAAAAAAAAATCTCTTGATATCTGCAGTGTAGACACTAACTCACAGGCACATGTGTGAATGGCAAAAGAGTGCCACCGAAGGAACCAAGGCCTTTTTCCAACCCTCTCTTGCCTTACATTTCCACTTTTATTTATATTTCATGTTGACCAGATCCTTATGTTTCATTAATTTTTATGAAAGCTGATGCTCACTTACTGGACCTCACTCCTGAAGTAAATTTAGATATATTACTTGCGTTTGGTATTTCATGCACAAATGCAGTATTTTATGGAAACTTTGAGCAATTTGATAAACATATAGCAAATATTACTTGCTTAACTAAAACTCTGCAAATACATTGATGATTTTTGAAGAACTCTGGGGTTTTGGAGTTATCCAGAACTAGGTACAAATACTGGCCCCACCCATTATTAACTGTGGGGAGAGTTGCTTAACTTTATCTGTTCCACAGAAGGTTTTGTGACAATTTAATGAGATTGCATCCATATAACAGCCATCATAATGTTCTGCACACAGGCAGTGCTTAAGAAATGTTAACTCCTTTCCTTTCAAGTTAATCTCTTAGGGTCCTTTGTGTTTTGGTACTCTGAAGCCTTGTCAGTGCTTCATGAACCTGGTAGTTCATATTTATTCAGAGTATTTAAATTGCGTAATCATAGCGTTTAACTGATTAAGTCTGTGGAGGTGCAATGATAAAACAATGGCAGGAATTACTGCGATGTGTTGATTCAGCCATTCTTGAATTTGATACAGTGGAGAAAATGAGAAATATAGTGATAGTTATTTTCACCCATGGCTACACACTGGGCCATGACTATTTTTCTCTGGCTTTTGACAAGCCAAGGAAATCTACCTGCTTGGAATCCACAGGCAAAGTCCTAATCAACCAACAGAAATAGCCAGGCAACTGACTTTCTGATAAATAGGAGTCCACTATTTACTTTAAAGCAGTAGTCTCCGTATGGGAATTCATTAGCAAACCTCAAAAAATGTTGCAAACTGTGGAGAAGAAAATTAGGATGCTAGTAGTAATGACATTCTGAAAGATATCAATCAAGCTTTCCACTTTATCCTTCCTAAACAATCCTTTCAAGTTACTCTTCCTTGAAAGTTTAAAACAAAGCCACTTACAAACACCCAGAAAATGCAAAAGCCTATTAATACAATGTTAGGGTTGAGTATGCAACTATACCGAAGGTCAAGTTTCAGTTACAGTTCCCATAGCAACTGTAACATGGCCAACCGTAACAACCCAGGGTATCCACAACCATAGGAAGCATTTCTGTCCCAGCCCTAGGCCTCTCTGTCTTGGAAGAGTTTTAGTTGTTATGTTGCATTGGTGTTGATGTGTTTACTCACATCAGCATTTCCAAAGCACCGCAGTCAGGTGTTACTACTGAAAGCTCTTCAAATTGGCCTCACTGATTCAATGGTGATGGCTGCAGCCACATGTATCTTGCAACTGTCCATTTTAGTCAATATCATTATAAAGTGCATCCTTACACTTTTATGGAGAAACATTTATATAAATCCTCCTTGGTGAACTGCATGACTGTTTTTACACTATATTGTAAATCAGAAAACTTAGCAGTATTCATCACTCAGCAAATAAACTCCAAGTGGGAGGTATATAAAAACGAAGGATCAAAAACCAGGAAGTGATAAGCCCAAAGCTGAGAGTGAGGTTTCATAGAAACTGCTGAAACAAAACGACGACAATGTAGACATCAGATACATTTTGTTTTAAAAGCAGAGGTATAAATTATTTTTATAGTACACATAGCCGGAAAACTAAAAGACAATATTGTTTCATAGTCAGACAAGAATTAATGATCTCTTAACCTGTCTTCTTTGTAGTCAAAGTTCAATATAACAACTCGACATTATGCCAGAATCACAACAGATCAAATGGCCAGTCTCTACAGTCAACATGAAGTGTGTGATCCTGGAATATCCAGAACAAGGGTCGACCAACTACAGCCCATGGACCGAATATATGGACCAAACAGCCTGAGGTCTGTTTTTGTAAATAAAGTTTTATTGCAACATAACTAGCTGACACCTTTACATATAGTCTTTAGCTGTTTTCATGATACAGTGGCAGGCAGATGGAGTCATTGTGACAGAGACCATTAGGCTGGCAAATTTATGATCTGGTCCATAACAGAAAACTCAGCCAAAAGCTTAAATAAAAGCAGATGTACAGATCCACTGCCTGGAATATATAACATTTTATTTTGATTGAGCAAGAAAGAACAATAAACATATAAACCCCACATGGACTAGAAATGACCATTTATTTCATTATTCTTTAGGGCCATAAAGTTACCAAATCTCAACTAAAATGTGCATAAACATTCCATTTAAAATATTCAGAAAAGCTGATATAATTGCATCTTTTTCGTAGTCTAAACTACTAAATTCATGTTTGATACATTTTAAAACCTTACTATCTTGTACTTGCTATTCAAATATTAAAGAGTATATTTGTGTTTTTCTTTACTTTAGGAATATTTTTACTGAAAGTCAAGTGGAAATACAATATTTGTGAAAAATAATTAAACAATGCCCCAAGTAAAGTGTTTATCATTTAATAACCAACCTCTGGAGAAATGGGGAAGAACGGAAAAATTTGTTACATTCAATACAGCATGAAAGAATGCCAGAAGGAACTTAACAACATGCAAAATTGATCTTGTAAAAAATGATTAAGAAATAAATAGTTTTATTTGCTGGAGGAAATGTGGGAATATTTATGGAAGATTCAGCAAGGGAAACTTAGGCAAAATATTATTTTTAAAAAGAGAAAGTCATAAGAAGAACTAGGTTGTACAAATTCTGACAAGAAGGCTAAAAATTTGTGTTCAGGCCATGTGCTGAATAAAGAAAGCAATTATGACAAATGCAAAAAAAATGCATGTTTTTCAGAAAAGAAGCCAAGCCCAGAATTATAAAATGGTTAATTTAGCTTCATACCTAAAAAAAAAAATGATGGTAATAACTAACATGTCATTGGTTTTCTGAAAAACACGTTAGGCAGACTGATCTCACTTCTTTCTATGATGCACTGAGAGGAACTGGAGATGCAGTCAACTGAGGCCTTTCATTCAGCTGCTCACGATACACGTCTTGTAAGGAAGATGGAGAACCATTTAGAAAACGTGTTCAGAATCTCCTGGAATTGCACTGCAGGAGCCAGTAGCTACAGGAGACTGCTAAACACTTGAAATGTGGCTGGTCTGAGCTGAGGTGTGCTGTTAAGTGTAAATAAATAGCAGATTTGGAAGACTTAGTATAAAAAAAACCCCATAATATCTCATTAATAATTGTATATTGATTGCATATTGAAATGATAATATTTTGAACATACTAAGTTAAATACAATGCATTATTAAAGTAATTTTACCAGTTTTAAAATATTTTAATGTGTCTATTAACAAATTTAAAATTACAAGGTAGCTTGCATTCGTGGCTCCTACTATTTCTACTGGATAGCACTCTCTGTAATATAGACCAGTGGTTTTCAACCCTTTTCATCTCAGGTACACATAAACTAATTACTAAAATTCTGCTACACACCAAAAAATATTTTTTTTGCCAGTCTGGCAAAAAAAATTGTATACAATTTTGATTCAATTGTATTGGTTGTTTTCATTTTTTATTTGGCAAGCTAAGGGAAAAGAGGTCAGTGCCCCTGACCAAATAGTCAGGTGTTGCATGTCTTAAAAGTTCCTGTAGCACACCAGTAGAAAATTGCTGATATGGATGGATGCTAAACCCAGTGGATGGCAGGAGAAACTCTTGCCTTTCACGAGCATCAGTTTTTCCTGTGTTATGGGGGTGGGAAGGTTGGGAGGTCAGTAGGCCTCCTGGGATGGACACAGCACAGTTCTTTGTTGGACTGTGTGGAGGGTGTGTCTCCTGCACTGCATTGTGGTTAGCATTTCTAGGTCCCACCCACCCATGTTTGCCCATCTCTAGTCATGGCAGCCAAAAAACATTCTTCTCATAGCTCCAGTGTCCCTAGGGTGATGTGGGCTGACACCCTCTCACGTTGAAAACCAGTGGCCTAGGAAATGCTCATAAGGTCCTTTTGAGGGCTGAATTTTTATAATTCTATGGTGCACTTTTACAAAACTCCTTTCTTAGCCTTGGTTTTACGAAAATTACTTTTCTGTTAATTTACTACCCCAGGGCCTGATGACAGCCTACTTGAGGGCTGAGCTATAAAACTGCTCTTAGTGTTTACCTTGAATAATGTTCTGAGTTTGTCTGAAGTTTATTTACCTAGCATTCCAGCACTTTGTGCCTGCTGCTTTTTTTCCCCCTTACATACAAGCCTTGTGCTCCAAGCAGGATCATGAGCTCTGACAGCAGGAAAAGTTCCTGATACAGATTTCCTCTCCCATAACAAATGAATGATACCAATGAAGTAAAGGGATCCAGTGCTCAGAATAGCTTTCTGGACTGAGTTAGAATCTGGTGTTATTTATTATTTTCAGCAGTGACTGTGATGTTGAAATATATCACTCATTTGAACCTTAATCATCTTCTGCCTTATGTGTTATAAACATTTCATAGATTTAAATTTGATTATCCAAATTAAACAGAATTCTTTGAGGGCAGAGAATTATATCTTAGTGTGGTAACAATATTTTTAAATAGCTTTATGGTGTTATATACAGTTCCTAATTTAGGACTGAAAGAATTCTACAAAGCCATTTTACCTCAGAGGAAACTGAGATTTCAGGAGGTTGACAACCTGACAACATTGGTGTCAGCATTTGAACCTCGAATTTGAAGTTAGGTCATCTAATACTAGGTTGATGGTCTTTGTGTCACTCTACAGCATTCTTAACCTCTTCTTGTACGTGTCCTAGTCTGTGTTCCCACTGATTTGACCTTGAGAAAAGGATTTGAGCAGAAGTTTGGGATGGTGCAAGAAACAACCAAAGGGATGTGGAGTTGTCACACAGGGAAAGAAAGGCGTCCAGGAAGGAGTGATACTAAGCCAGGTGTTACTCTGGGCAAAGGGGCCTTAACTTCTCAGGGAAGCAATTAAACAGTGTAAAACCCATGTGTTGTGGGCTGAATTGTGCCCCTCACAATTCACAGGGCCTTTAAAGAGATGAGTACGTTGAAATGAGGGAGTTAAGGTGGGACCTCAACCAATCTGACTCTTGTTCAAACAAGAAGACATTTGGACACACACAGAGACACCAGGGATGTGCACTCCCAGAGCAAAGGCCACGTGGGGACAGAACAAGAAGGTGGTCATTTGTAAGACAAGAAGAAAAGCCTCAAAGAAATGATTCTGTCCACACCTTGATCTTGGACTTTTTAGCCTCCAGAACAGTGAAAAAAAAATCAATGTCTACTATTTAAGCTACTCAGTCTGGGGTGATTTGATATGGCATCCCTAGCAAGTTAATCCACCACACCTTGGAATTTTCCCTCCCAAGTAGTGAGGGAGTTTGAGCAGTTATACTTGAGTTTCACCTTTTGTACTCACGCTCTGATAGGCTCTCCTTGTCAAGCTTGCTGGGCCTCTGACCTGGAGACCACTTGGAATGTCCTCACCTGCGTCCTGTTTCAGCTCCTGACCCTTGTTCTGCTGTGTTCCAGTATTGCTCACAGACAGTAGCACATCCATTTTCATTTGAATAAGACCTTAGGGGACAGTCCTGCTCAGCTAGGACTCAGGTAGCAGAATTTAAAAGAGTTGAAAGAGCTGGAATTCAGGGTACGGAATGGATTCTAATAGCAAACACATAGAGTTAAAAACACTTCAGAGAGACAAGAGCCACCAGTTATTGCCAAAGATTTAAGATTCAAACTGAGTTCTACCGCAGAGTTCAGCATAGTAACACAACATTAGTGTCCTTGTAAGTAAAGTGCCCAGGACTAACAGAACAAATGAGGTAAGGGTGTGAATGCAAATTTTAATTCCTTGCACCAACAGTGCTTGATGGTGTTATTATGAGTCTAGAGAAGAAAAGAATAGCATGTTGAAAGAAGAAATTAAGTTTTTCATTATACATCTGAGAAACAATCATATCTAGTCATATCTAGTGGAGCCCTATGAAATAATTCATGAAATGGAAATATTAAAAAGAGGCAAAAAGTAAATAATAAAGATGTTTAAAATCTGTTTGAAACCTTTGAGGAAAAGCTTATAAAATTTGAGAAATAGAGAAATAAAGATCAGCAACAATACTAAAAATTTTTGAAGTGGTATCGCTGGCTTCGGCCCACCTGTTATCTATTGCAACTGAGAATTTAAAAGAGAAGAAGTAGATTTTAAAAGCTAAAGGAGAGATTTAACTGGGCCTCATAAACTTTGAGGGTCAGAGTGAAATATTAGAAAATGCCTCCAAAGGTTGAAATAACTATCTTTCTAGGTATGCTTAAGAGCAAAGTTATATATTAACCATTACACTGGATCTTGGGAACAAGCCATATAATTTATCACAGTGAAGACAAATAGTTTGGAAGTACAGTTCTTGGACTCTGAGTGGTATATAAGAATTCAGTGGTAACTTAACTTGCCTACAACTTCTTTATTGAAAGCCTGACCTAATCTCTTCCAGAACTGCACATTCAAATTGATTTCTGCGGTCTGGATAGATAACTATGCTGGTAGAGTTATGTAAAGTTATTTTATAGAGGAGGGATATGAGCGTCTCAGAGGTTCTCTATCTTTGGATTGATCTTTTTTTGTTGTGGTGGTGAAAGTCACATCACATAAAACAAACCATTTTGATACACACAACTCAGGGGCATTTGATACATTCACCATGACATGCAACCATCACTTTTATCAAGTTCCAAATTTGTATTATTTGCAGCTAAGTCAGTCTTTAGTATATTTCTTTTTGAGGTTTCCTTAAAAATAATAATAATGTGGTGGAAATCTGAAGGGTTCCAATAAACTTTCATTTGGAATGATACATGTTTGTGCTTGATAAACGTATGACAACATATTAAGTCTGAGTGTTAGTGACCACCAAGATAAAATGCTAACTGGAAAAGGTCCTGGAGAAAAATCTTACTTCTTCATTTTAGCTTCTGGAGAAACATGAAAATGCACAACACTCCAAATGCACATTGCAAATAAAATTTGGTTGCTGTAAACTGTAAAAAATTTAGTCTTCATTGGGGAATTTTGTGCATAAACTTCTGGAAAATGAATATAAAAGTTTATTACTCTATGTTTGCACATTGTTACATGATATGGTTGAAAAATGGTAAAGATAATAAAAAGATAAACACTGATCATTCAGTCAAGTAAAAACATGCAAATATATTTTATAGATAAGTACATGGGATTAATGAACTTTTAAGGATAATAAAACGTAGTTACAATAAGCTTTGATTATGTAAAAATACATATGCTTGAAAAAGATATCCCACACCAAAAGATATATCTCGAACTGATGTTCTTTCTGCAGAGACAAGGGTTAATAAATGAGAAAACCAAATGCCCTCTCAGGAAATCCAGATTTCCAGCCCTTTGGACTTTGTGAGTAGTTTTTACAGGTAGATAATGGATGGATAAATGGATAGATGGATGGATGGATAGATAGATAGATAGATAGATAGGTAGATATTCACTGAAAAATACAAGTGATCTTATGAAAATACATGTGCTTTGAAGAGAGAAAAAATTCCCCATACCAAGTATGTCTCCACTAGAAGTCTCACTTGGGGTCTGAAAACACTATCAGAAGACAATGAAGTCTCTGGTTCACTGTATATGTGTTCTTGAAGGGGTCACATGTAGGATGGTTATACCTTCTCAGCAACGCATTTAAGGGACTAATTTAGTAGGGTCAGGAGTGAATGAGTAAATTTAGATGTTGAGGAATTCCCTGAAAGTCAAGGATGTTGAGTGAAGAACTTCATTGGGAAAGGGCAGTTTGGGGGCCTGACTCTGAGCAGCATGAGGGCATGGGAAACCCACCTTGACAGAAGAAAGTAAGAATTCAGAGACATTTTCAATAGGCTTGAATATCTTTAAGTTGTATTCTATAATTGGTGGTACTGTGCTCTCACAGAGAAGTCTTCTTAATATAATGATTAGTCATTATTGCTCTGCAAAACATTTAGGGTATTATACAGAAAAAATGTCCTGTATAGGAAAGTGTGGGATATCTTTTTCTTGATTTAAGAAAAAATCAAGAAAAGAGACACCTAGGCATTCCTTTACTGTCTCCCCAGCAGGGAATTTGTGTTTAGGTTCACTCTACCTCTGCTGGCATTGCTGAGCCTCTGAGGGGAGTTGTTACAGTGTAGTTCCTCTGAAGCTGGCTGATCTCCGCTCTCCTTAACTGATCGTGTAAACTGCCTAAGTGTCCCAGCACTCCTCCTAAAGAGTACTTTTCATTTCAACTATGAAATGAACACCAACATCTTTAGTATTAACACTCCTTAACTCACCTACTTTGAAAAGCAGGATTTTTCTGCCTCAGCCACTTTTCTCTTCTTGGTGGTAGTTATAGTGGGAGTTTTAAATTTTATTGCAAATGGCCCATTTCATTCCCATCGACAATGTGCCTTGCTGCAAAACTCCATATCTGACTAATGCAACCAAATTTGCAGCAGATTAATTGACTCAGATGACAGATCCCGGAAGTAGAAGAGACAGATGGGGACAGGCTGGGGTTGGTTCTCTCTGGGCCTCAGTTTTTCCATTCAAAACAGGACAGTGTTCCTGAAACTAGATCGTACGGGTTCGAATGGCCATGGATTGCCTATCAAGGATCTATCTGAGTAGACAGGTGTCAGCCTGGTGTCCTCAAGGGTGAGCAGGGATTCTTATCGTGTTACGCCTGTGTGTGAATCCCAGCTTTGAAAAACGCTATCACCTCAATTCTGTCTTAGGTGGGCATCATATCTGGCTTGAAGCCTGGTTGTGAGGATTAATGAGAACTACGTAAAGTCCTGGCACAGGGTAACTATGGCAGGTGACTATGAGTGCACATAAACTCTGAACTACCTAGCCTAGCACACCACACAGGAGAAGCAAATAAATGTTGGTTTCCTTCCTCTTTCCTTTTCTCATTTATCTCAGCAACTTTCTGAATTTGGTATCAGGATTCAGTGTCATTCCCGTCTCCTCTGGACAAATTGGATCTACAGGAGCAATACAGGTGAAGCCCTGCCGCATACATTCCAAATGGTCTGCAGAGCAAACAACAGAAAGCTGGCTGTGGCTGTGGCTGTGGCTGTGGCTGTGGTGTTGATGAGCCATTTTTAAGAGACGCTCTGCTATGATGCTTTGATTAACATAGTATTGAAATGCTTCTGTGGGAAAAACGTGGATAGAAGTACAATGCCACTGAGGACTATGTCAGTGAATCTGTTCATCATCTCAGTGTCATTTCTCCAGGGGAAAAAAAGGAAAGGAATGTACCAGTTTTTCTGTGATTGATATAAGAAGGTGTGTCCTAGGATTTTCTTCTGCAGCTGGAGAAGTAACAAGGTATTTAGTGGAACTGTACTCAGTGCACTCATTCATAGGTCTCAGATCTGGAAGGATGTCAACTGAGCATTGGCTCTGGGACTAGGCGGTATTGTTATGCTTATTTTATAGATATGCCCCAAGATTTCCCCAAGATTTCATGTAATCATCAACTGTACCATTAAATAGCAATTGTGACATAGTCTAAAAAATGTAGCAATTGTATTTCTGTCCAGAAGACAAATTGCCTTTATGAATAAGAACCATACAAAAGGACATGAGAAAAATTGAGTTTATCTATGTTGCTGATATGATGGAGCTATGTAGCAGTATAAAACAGTGGATAATCTAAAATTTCAAGTGCAGCCAGTGGTAACTCCTGGGAGACACATCGCTCATGGTCCGCTATATGGTGGCTAAACTAATCATTTTCATCTGGTGGTCAGCATAAAATTAATGACCCTCAGAAATAGTGATCTAAATAGATGCAGGTCTATTATAACAATTACAGTGATAAAAATAACTATAAAAAGATTTCTCAATAAAATTGATTTGCTATACTACCTCTCTTTTATGGTCTTAAAACTTACATTAGGTAGTCATTTTTTAAAGTATGCTCATAAAATTAACGTCTTTTTTAGAATAGAAAGGGAGGACAGTTTTGTTTTTCTAGCATGTGAAGCCCAAGTTCTTTGATCCTTCTTCTTGGAATATAAGCTATAAAGACTAGATAAACCGTATCCTAAACAACTTATTGAAAAGTTACCTAGTTTTGCTGACAGTGTAGGGCTTGCTTGTCATGCTTATTGGATTTACAGACATATTTAACTGGATGAATATGCAAGCACTGTCATCACCAGGTACCACCACAGAATCAGTGGCTTAAACAACAGAAATATATTCTCTCGCAGTTCTGGAGGCTAGAAGTTCATGATCAAGGGGTCAACAGGTTTGGTTTTCTCTGAGGCCTCTCCCCATGGCCACTTTCCCAATGTGTCCACATGTGGTCTTTTCCCTGGTGCCTAAATTTCCTTTTCTTATGAGGACACCAGTCAGATTGGATTAGCACCCACCCTAAAGACCTCCTTTTAATCCAATCTCCTCTTTAAAGATTAATCTCCAATACATTTGCACTCTGAGGTACTGGGTTTAAACATATGAATTTGGAAAGGGAGGAAACACAACTCAACCCAGACAATGTCTTAACTGCACTGCATCTGAATGATATCTGTATCAAGTGCCTCACTGTCTGGACATCTTCTAAAGTATTCCAACAGCATCTCTGAATGACTCGGCTCTATTCATTGTTGTATCATTCATAAACTTCCTCGGGCTCTTACCGGGGTTATTTTAAATTCACTGCACTTTAGGAAGCTCTTTGGCTCTAAATAACATTGGCTGCTGCTTCATTTCCTGAGGTAAGCGCTGGGTGTAGGCTGCCTGGCTTAACCAAATTGATGAAGGATTGGAGGTCAGCATGGCTCCATGAAATTCACTGGTGGTTTGTTAAAGAATACTAATTTAACTTACAGTTTCTGGCTTCTCCACAACCAAACATATCACTTTTTCTCCGGAAAAATATTCGGTTGATACCCGTAAAATCTTCTGTGCCATTTCCTCTGATATTGCTGTGGGTGGAAGCCCACGGGAGAACAGAGTGGCTAAGGCAGAACCCACACAGCCCGAGGACAACACACCGGAATAAAGACCTGTGTTTTATTCCGAGGGTAACGCATCTGTGTTTTATAAGCATGACATTCGCAGCATCATTTCCTCAGCCTTTGCCATAAGCGGTTAGAAAATGTCACAATTGTTGATGTAAAGGGGGGCAGTTGTAGCCACGATTCTTATTTTCCTCTGGACAGTCTTTCAACTGCTTCGTCTGAACTTTATTTTCTTTAAATAAAAATGAGTTGGCTTTTGTTTTCCTGAAACAACTTGTCCTTGTCTAGGTTGAGGAAAATAATGCAAACCAAATAAGAATGTTCAAAATGCCATCTCTGCCCCTGGCCAATCACCTGCCTGCGTTTGCTAAACGCAGCGGGAGTTCCAACTACTGGTCTTTCAGAGAGCTAAGTCTCAGGCCAGTGACCCTGACAGCATCGTGCACATCCCAGTCGATAAACTGACCAAGAAAGACAACTGTACACCATGTTTTCATAGCAATGATTACCCTTTGCAATCATTGGGGAAAAAACAGCTTTTACCAGAAATTAAATATTCTCTCTAAACAAATTTGCTCTATATTTCCCCAAACTTTTTATAGGAGGCAAGAGCAATCTAGGAAGCTTAAAAATAAAATTTGATCATGAAAATCATAAAGACTGACCTCAAGCTTAGTGCTTTGGAAAACTTAAGTAACAGGTGCATAGTTTTGCAAAACTAAAGGAGTTCAATATTTAAATTATTCATCCTTGAAAAGTTCATAAACTGAGATCACTTAGTTTTCACCATTGATATTAAATTTTGGTATTTTGTTCTGTTTTTCAGTTTGTCCTCCAGCATTTTATAAGATGAATACCAAATTATTACTTATTGTTTGCATTACTTTCTGTTGATTTCTTTCTGAGCCTGCCAGTACACTCAGGAGCCTCACCCATCAGCAGGTGCACCACATTCTCCACCCCCAGAAACTAGTTCACTGGGACTAGGCTCTGGGTTACTTGACATCTGCTAACAGTAAAAGGTACCTCATGCTGCTTCATAGGATCATAAACCTCAGTTACTTCCGTCATCATAAGTGAGGGTTCACTCTCTCCTTTTATGGAGCAAGAACCAAGGTTCAGCAACTCCCTATTGGTCTCTGTTTCAAGGTACAAGAAACTGGAAAGAAAAGGCTTCTGCTGACATCTGTTTACTCCCGACTGATACATTATCAAGAACTCACCCTCTAGTACCTCCTGGAATCTCAAGTACAGAAACCATTTTAATTGCATTTATGAGGTTAATCACATTTATTTTGACTGCACTTTCTTTTTGATATAACATTTCTCCAGGAGTTTCATATAGTAACTGATAATGAGAAATGCATTTATTTTTTTCTCAAAATTCCCATCACTGTCCTTCAAGTTCTTGTTTCTGACTTGAGGTTTTGTGGTTAGTGTTCCGATACCATCTCCTGTCACACATTGGTCAAAGCAGCAGAGCACATTCACACGCTCATCCAAAGCAAACATCCTTATTGAGAAAGATAAAATGTCAACCTAGAATAAGAAAGTGACTAAATAAAGCACCAAAATAAGCCCCCCCCCAAAAAAAATTCACAAACTGTTTTTTGATTGTAGTATTTTATATAACAACTCTGGACAGATCATTAGGACAACCAGTGTAAATTACCTTTGGGAGAAGCTTGTCCACAGAGGAAAACGTGAGGGAGAGTCACACAGCAGCAATAGGAGGGCAGAAGGACGCACACCTGAGGGCCTGTGGGGGAGTTTATTTGTTGGTGAAATGGGGTATTTGGACATAGACGGCATCTGAGAAGAATTATACAAAAAAGGAGGACAGGATGAAAATGAGTGGAACCGAGGTTCTAGAGAAGCTCACAGGGAATGCATTTAGCAGAGAGGATAGAGTGGTCAACCCTAAACACAGGAAGGTCATTTCATCCTCTGAGAAGGAGGACAAGAGGTAAGGGTGGGTGTGTGGGAGTTGTAGGTGGGAGCAGAACCTCAAATAGATCTTTGGTTATTTCTGTCTAAAGAGTATGAGGCCACATGTATTTTGTCAAAAGAGCTGCAAGTAAAGGAAGGTGCTCAGGGAAAAGGGCAAAATATCTGTAACTACTGCTCTAGAAAGGAAAGAAAACAGACCGGAAACTAGCAAAGAAGCTGAAAGCAGCAGCATGTCCTGCTCAGGTTACAGATGCATTCGAATGATCTCTACTTCACACAAGTGCTTACCTGGTCTTCTCCAGCAACCCCTGACTGCCTGTGGTTGGAGCAGGGCATATGGATTGTGGCCAGATCCAAATCTGGGCGTATGAACAGTGGAGTTACAGAGAAAGAGATGATAAAAGGTAGGGAATAGAGGAAGCTGACAAAGGGTTAATTAAAGCAATGGACCAAAGCTGCAAAGGGAAAGAAGATAGCCAGGAGAAACCTCATGGGCTATGAGAAAGTGTGTGTGTTTGTGTGAGTGTTTGTGTGTGTGTCTGTGAGAGAAAAAGAGTATATGTGTGAGAGAGTGTGCATTTGTATATAAGTGTGCAAGAGAGTGCTTGTATACATGCACTCAGGCACTCAAGAGAGGAGTCAAATGACTGGAGGAGGTCTTGCTGAATGGGAACGGTAGCTTTGGTATGGAGAAGAAAATGAGAGCTGGGAGCACAGAACGTCACTGTCCACATGGGAACTGTCCATTTATGGAGTTCAGACACATCCGTCTGGAGCAATGCTGAAGCCAAGGCCTGGCCTCGGAAGTAGGTCTCTATGACCAAGGTGCTTCTGTGCCTGAACTGCAGGCTGATGAAGAAGTGAGGGTGCTGTGCGCTCCTCCACAGAGATGTGGAGCTTACAGATATGCTCCAAAGTTGGAAAGGAGTGGACATGCATATGTGAGTTACCTATTTGACAAATATCAGAGAAGAAGCTGGAGGCAAAAGGTTACAGTGACGAGGACCGATAGAAGTCTCAAATGAAGGGAAGCTTTCTTTTGTGTGAAAAGCAGAGATCCGCATTAGCGACATGGAAAGGCAGGACAGCACTTTGCCCGCCTCACTCGTTGTTTGGAGGCTGGTAGGAAATGATGGATATAAAAGTCCTCCACGGAGTGTAAATGATAATTTAAATTAAAATTATTATTATTTTTTTGTGCACAAAAGTGCACATAGACATTGATATTAGAGCCTATGTATGCAAATTATCAGTCTTATATGCTATTAACACTATTGACATTAGCAACTTGTAATATCTTATGCTTTATCTTAACAGTTCTGAAAGCATTTCATGTGCGCATTTCAGTGCTTTCTCACAACAACCCTGGCAGGGAAACAGAGAATATGCTGTTACCCACAGCCATGGAAACTGATGAACAGGGACACCAAGTGATTTGACTAAGGCCCAAACCAGGGACAGAGCCAGCAGTTAAATTTTGATAAAAGAAATTGAAGTCTTCAAATTTTTACAGGTAATAAAGAAAAAAAGCTTTTCACCAGGTGTTCATTTGCTTCTTGCTTTTCCTATATGACAACACCTAGGACACCTGTACTGCATACCTAATAGCTCTCCATTCTGTATTTTTTTCTTAACCACAATTATTTTTCACATCATCTCTTAGTAGTAGAGACAAAGCCCTGATTCTGTTCCTGGGACACTGCTCATTGCAAATGAATATAGAATCATTTTTTGGTTGCTTTTCAGGAAAATATGATGCTATTCTTAATATAACCATCTCTAATCTGTCCAAATGGGAGTGTTTCAATATCAAAGGCATTCTCAAAATAGATTTTTTCCATTTGAAGCCTCTCTTCACTGAAGTTATGCTTCAGTGAGGACTATATTTTTTATGCGGATGCTTGCCTAGTGACCCTGTTTTAAAATTCATGAGCCTTGGTTTTCTCGTCTGTAAAATGTGTAACCCGCAGGGTTGTTGTGACAGAGTTTTTAAAGTGCCTGTGGGAGGCCTGAGACCTGTCAAACAATCAGTAAACAGTAAGGGTGATTTTATGCAGCGATGACTTAGTGCCCTGCGTATCACTGTTAGACTATTTCCTTCTTCTGTGGAACTGTGTCACTGCACTGACACCAACAAGAGGAAACCGACTGCTGCAACCTTGAGGAGGACACTGTGGTCTCACTAAGGAGGCATTCACAAGTTTATTTCTTAAAAGGTGGTGCTCTCGCTCTGTAAGACAGGGAAGGCTCTCTTTAAACAAGACACAAATCTCAATACAAAAACACTTAGCAAATTCACCAACATTAACAGTAAGAAGCTCTGCTTTTCAAAACACACCAAAAAAAAAGTCAAAAGGCAAGTCACAGATGAGGACCTGTATTATATGAACCCAGCAATGTGAGTCATGGTTAATATACAGGATGCTGGGCAATGACCAGTAAACAGTTTTGCAAAAAACGGCTGCTAGTCCTGGTTTTACTCAGGAGAGGGAGGCTTTTAGTTTTCTCTTCTTTTCTGCTACTTCTCTAACATCTTTCTTCATCTTGGCTCATGCACAGTTATATCCTCATCATACAAACACACTAATACTTGTCCGAAGTCATGCAGCCAGAGTATGGGTCTTCAACAGCCCCTGCCTCTGCCCTACCCCAACTCATGGCTGGTTGGGGCACCTTCCACCCTGCTCTCAATTCTCCCCTCTGCTGGGTCTCTACCCAGAACCACTCTCAGATGTCCCTTCCTCTCACGCTCCCTGCAGGGCCAGCCTGGTGTCTGGAATGCCTGCGGAGGGGTCTCAGACCATAGATGGCCAGTAGCAATATGATACTGTAAAGCAGAATGAAATTAGGCCCCTGATGCCAGGAGCTAGGCTGGGGAGGGCAAGTGGTGAGGGAGAGAAAGCTAATATCAATTCAGGAACTTTGATGTTAAATTTCCATTTGGAGTAAAAACCTAGGCCCTTGTAGATGAAAACACTGAAAATATGCAAAATGGCAGTGGAAGCAACCACTGAAAACACAACCCAATGGATCCTTCCAGACTAATCACCTAGTGAGGTCCTCATGCCGGCCTAATTGTCAAGATAGGAAAGGCCTAAGCAGCTGCTCTATGCAATGCCTAATTGTTTTGCCAAAATAAACTGGGTGCCATAGGTTTGAACAATCCAAATAGCTTAACAATAAAAGAAAACCTCTAGGGCATCTTATTATGTGTCAAGCACAGTTCTTAGTTCTTAGCATGTGACACTTTTGAACTCACTTATTTCTCAGTACATCCCTTTAGAAAGTGTCTGTTGTTATGTTGAGACTTGTAAAATTGCCAACATCCAACTGTTGGGAAGCACCCTGCCTGGTTTCAGAAGCTGTAACCCCTAATGGCTTAGGCTGAATAAAAAGACCTTAGGATCATAAGCCATTAAGAAGACAAAGCTTATCTTCCTAGCAGGGGTGCAGCCTCTTCCTCCTTTACTTCACCTTGCTTGGCTCCAGGCATATGACTGGTTAGCCAATGATGGGTAAGATTTCTCAAGGGAGGGACAACCTAAGACAGGCATGGTCATGAAGGGGCCCATCAGGGAAGGACTTAGGGGACGATAGAAAAGGGGTGATGGACATTCACCCCTCAGCTATGTCATAGCCTGAGTCCTCATTCTGTCTGCAAGAAGTCTCCTAATCTCTTGGCTGCCTTACTTCCCCCACCTGACTTAAGCCTGAAACAACGCTGGAGGTGGGTGCAGCCCTGTGCTAGAAAGGGCAGGTTCCCCGGGCGATTAGGCCTAAGAAAGAATGCATAAAATCTTGTGAAACTGGCTTTGCTAAGACTACCCTCAATTTAAATGATAACAGTCCAAGCATAAAATGAGTTTGTTTCCCAAAGTTTTATGGCCCTTTGGCTATCTGACTCTGACTCAGAATAAGCCCTCATAGTTCTTTGAATGTTATCTATTGTTTGATCATTACTGCCTGGCAATGATTGATGAGCTTTACATATATGCCCTGTATTCCTAAGCAAATTAAATCCAGTCAAAGCCCATTGAGGAACAGGCTCAAGGCCCTTCTCCTCTGAGAGACTGGCCACATTTCCTCCTCAAACAGATCATGTCTTGGTAGACTTATTCTCATCCACAGTGACCCGCAGAGCCCCCCTACATCCAACCATTTTGACCTGCGAATGGCAACTGTGTGTAGTTCAGCCTGCATTTTGCCTGAATTTTACAGGAGGAACCTAGCAAGACATAGAGCACTTCCCAGAGCTGGGGCCCAGTTTCTATGGTTGTTATTAACTACTGAAATACACCACCTCTCTACCACACTGAATCAAAGTGACAGAAATGATTTCTTCCAATTTAAAAATTCTGTCCATGAATTTGTGCCCTATCATTCCCAGTCTGCACACACACCAATCTCTTGTTTGAATTGCCAATTTCTTTTGAAATAATACCACTGTTCATCAAGTCACTCAGCTGGAAATCTCAGAATCAAATTTGATTTCTCTTTTTATTTCACAATGACCAGAATCCACATACTATTTATTAAGCCCATCTTAGCAGGAGCTGCAGAAGCATAAGGCTTGAGAGCTGGAAGGGACTTGAGAGATAACCTAGTCATTTTTCTAATGCGGATAGTGTCACTGAGCAAGCAGGACAAGAGTCTGTACTCCTGGGTTCTGGTTCTCACACTGGACTAAAGCTACCAATAAGCCCTCCTTGCTTCTCCCGAGCTTCAGGACCAAACCTTTCCATGTGACAATAGCTCAAACTCTATGGAAGTTACTATTATAAACTCCATTTTACAAATAGGAAACTGAAGCACAGAGAATTTAAAATGATTTACCTCAGGTCACACACGTTGCAGACTAGTTCCAAAAACCACATTCCAGACCACTTGGACACATACCCTTTGTCCCATCCTACCTTTCAGTGGGCAAAGCTCAGACTTACTGCCTTTGGGAAGCAGTTCCCAATTCTCACCCCTCTGTGGGATGAGTTGGAAGTCTGATCTGCCAAACCCTCAGAGCCCCCAGGAAATATCCCATTGTATGGAATGCACTACTTATTCATCTGTTCTCTCCACAGAATTGAACACACCGGAAGGGAAGTGACTGTGTTTTACTATTCTTAACACCCACAGGACTTGACATAACACCTAACAGTAATCACTAATGAATATTGTTAAATGGCGATCTGACTACTCTTCTCACCTTCAATTTCTCCTTATTCCACCCATCTTTCATCTTGAAGTCAGCTGGGGAAACTAGTGAG
Organism: Glossophaga mutica; assembly: GCA_039655065.1. Lineage (NCBI taxonomy): Eukaryota > Metazoa > Chordata > Mammalia > Chiroptera > Phyllostomidae > Glossophaga > Glossophaga mutica. Next base: position 37,924,658 of record CM077304.1, on the reverse strand, counting down.
ACCTTTACTTGTAAGTGCAATGGAAAAAGATAAAGCCCTCACTTGTCTTCCTTAATAACCAAAGATAAGCCTTTTGATTATTGTTCCCTAAATGTCTGGCCATGAACTTTTAACACTATTAACACAGTGATATTTTTCATCCATGGTCACTATCTCAGACCCAAATTATTTTAAATTTTATACTTGGACTTCTGAGTGTAAAATAAACTAATTTATTTACACTAAATAAACTAATTTAAAGTAAATTTATTTAAACTAACCTATTAGACCAGAAATTAGATCCCTACAAGCAGGTCAAAGAAGTGCATTTGATCTTAACACTGAGGGTCCTAGAGAATTCACAGTTAGAGTGGGCTTCAGAAGGCACGATAGTGAGGTAGATTTTAAGTGACTCTGTGCTTAAATTTGTTAATTCTAACTGAGGCATTTAGACTGCTACTGTGTCCCATGGTTTGAAACCACATGCAGAATTATAATAAATAGTGCAGAGTCAATTGGATCTCCAAGTGGAAAAATGTATTTTTATTTTTCACATCATATTAAAAAAAAATTAATTCCAAATGGGAAAGGCAAAATTATTAACTCTTTACAAATTATTTTGACCTGTGAGTGAGCAAAAATCACTAACTACAGAAAAATAATACTCATAAATTGGGCTCTACTAAAATTAAGAACTAGTGTTCATCAAAAGAAAAAAAATTGACAGACTGCAAAGGAAAGCCATGGCTTGGGAAGCCATTCCTAATACATACATCCAATAAAGGAACTGTGTCTAGAATATATAAAGCATATTTAGAAATCATTATGAAAAAGACAATAGACAAATGGATAAAGACTTGGGCATTTCTCAAGAGATCTAAATGGCAAAAAAAAAAAAAAAAAAGCCAATATGAAAAGGTGCTCAATCTTGTCAGTCATCAAAGGTATAAATAAATAAGACCACTATCCATACAACTACTCTCCTGCCAAAATGGCTAAAATGAGGACAGAAAACAAGAAATGTTGATAAGGATCTGAAACCAGGAGATCTTTTAAGTATGCTTCTGGGAGAATAAATTGCACAACCACTTTGGAAAACTCTTTGAGAGATTTCATTAAAGCACTCTATAGAAAGCAATTCCATGTTGAAGTATACCCAACAAAATGTGTACATATGTTTAACAAAGGACATTCATAACGATGTTCCTAGCGGCGCTGTTCCTAAGAATCCCAGAGTGGAAACTACACAATTGTTCATCATCAATAGAACAGAGGGATTAAATATGGCATATTCATAGCCTGGAGTACTGTACAGCAGTGAGAATGAATAATCCACAAATTTACACAGTTTGGGTGAATCTCACCAACATCACGTTGAGTAAAGAAGCCAGACACCAGAGAAACCACGCTACATGGTTTCCTTTATATGAACTCTCAAAACTTGTCAAGCTAATCTGTGACTTAGAAGTCCGAATGGTGGTTCTTTTGGGGGGGAATAGGTAGTGACTGGTTGGGAGCACAGTGTGGGCTCATGGAATGCCCAGAGCGTTTTGTTTGTTTGTTATTTTTTTTTTTTTTTTGTCTGGAAGCTGGAATCTGAGAGATGCTTGAACATGTTCAACTTACTGTGTTTACAATATATTCACTTTTCCTCATGTGAGTTATGCCTCATAAAAATAATAAAAGTCACATGAAGAAGAAACTCCTGGTAAAGGGAACAGCCATTACTTACATTCATTATGAATTCATACCTCCGATGTACATAAGGTTGCTTTTTTTAGTATTTATTTATTTTTATAACACAAAATACTTAGTAGATATAGTTTCATCACCTCATTCCACTGTGGTAGGGAGAAGTCAAGTTTTAGGTCAGGTATGAGGTTCCTGGGGGTCAGGGGTTGAATTGTCCCAAATTCATGTATGGGAGGCCGACACCTGTATCTCAGAATGTGACCTTATTTGGAAATAAATTGTTACAGATGTAACTAGGTAAAATGAGGTCATACTGGATTAGGGTGGGCCCCTAACCCGAGATGACTCACGTCCTTATCAAAGAGGAAACTTAGACATAGACAGGCTTAGAGGGAAGATGATGTAAAGACACAGGGAGAAGACAACCTGCAAGGCAAGGAGAGAAGCCTGGAACAGACTCTTCTCTCCCAACTCTCAGGAGGCACCGACCCTGCTAACACCTTGATTTTGGATTTCTAGTCTCCAGATCTGAGAGACAATAGATTTTTGTTATTTAAACCACCCAGTTTGAGCTATTTTGTTACAGCTGTCCAAGCAAACTAACACATTGGGAAAACCAAAAGGTCAAGTATCTTGCCTATGGACACCCAGCCGGACAACAGGAAGGGAAGGTGATGTTAAAGGCTCCTGTGTACTGCCCTTCTCTGCCCAACACACACACTTCAATTAGCATCTCACATGCTTGGCAAAACTGCTCTAGAAAATGGAGAGCAATGTTATGCAGGGGAATGGCACAATCCTCTTCCTGTTCTGGAACAATGTAGTACCCTGAGTCATGTGACACACTGAAGATGGAGCATGAAAACCTACACCTCCCGAACAGTTCTCTGGGCCCTGGGAGGAACCTTTAGAAGGGCTATCCCTGACCTGGCAGCAGCCTAGATCTGGAGTATTTCAAAGATGGAAAGGGAACAACGTGATTGCTCCCGAAGGTTCCCATCTTGCTTCAGTCATGACCTCTTTGAGAATCTGCTGAAAGCTATAAATCACCTCATCAGGCAAATGTCATACTCACCCAGGTTTAAGAGTACAGGTAAGGGTTTTTTTAAGGCAGGGGATTGGTTTCTTGCTTTCTTTTCTAGAAATAAAGATAAATAGTTAAAGAAAACAGGGCTTCCCGCTCATCATCTCAGAGAAAGACTGCAACTAACTAACTACTGGTCCCATGCCAAGACTCAAAGGTATTCTGGAAACTTTGTAGCTTTCCCACATTCGTTATTTCTGCTCTTCCCCTCTATCTTTTCCCACTGTGATTAGTAGTTAATTACTATGAAAGGGACTGTGGTTAAGAGCAGAAAGAAAGGGGAAGCCCAGGACAGTACCCACTCCATAGCCAAGCCTGGGAGTGAACAATGGAGAGGAGAGGAGCTCAGGCTGATTAGTCTTCAGGACTTGTGAATAGCAGAATATTGTCTCCTTGGGAAGATTTTCCACTCTCTTTCCTGTGGATTTTTTAATATTTTATTTTAACTCTATTTCCCATCATGCCTTTACTGCTCAGAGCTATGGGAAGCCAAATCATCAAACAGAGCTGGTCAAAGGGGAAAGAAAAGGACACAAGAGCATAAGAATTTTATATTTTTACACTGAGGATCTTAACTAAAATATTTCATAAACTTCCAAGTTGTAACTGGTTAAATATTCCTCAAACAGTAAGGAGTATTAAAATTTAAGGGCAGGTTCTTTAACTTGTTCACCATTGTATTTGCAGAGCAAAATACCCTATCTGTCACATGGAAGACACTTAATCAATTGTAGGAATGAATGAATGAATGAGTAAATGAACAATGAATGAATGGAATGGTCATGGGATTTGCAGTAATAAGATTTGGATACCAGTCTACTCATCCATTACATAGATGTGTGACAAGTTGCTTTGTATCTTTGGGACTGACTTTTCCTTTCTATAAAATGCAGGAACTGGACCAAATGGAGATAAGATACTTAGACATTCTACAGTACAGAATATGAATATACGTAGTTAAGGTGAAGCTATTTGTAGTCACCACTATGTATAGGTGATAAGATGGTATGATATGTGCCAACACATAGATGGCTAGGAGTTCAGGGAAGTCTAATTCCAGCAAGTTTCACTTTGTCCTAAAAGAAACTGAGACCTAATTTACCTAACATGCAATCCTATGATCAGCATGTGCTCCGAGGCAATTTGCAAAACCACTGCTTCAGTCAGGACGAGACCGAAATAGCAGGAGGAAGAGGCAATGTCTCAATTCCATCAGGAGAACGTTTTGACAAGTACACACTGTTGAAACAAGGAAGGAAACTGCTCATCTGCATGAGAGAAATTAACTGTTTCAAACCACCAAAAATTCCTACAGCTTCGAGAATAGTTTTGTAACTGGTTTTTAATACCCTTGAAGCCTTTTGGTAAGAGAACAAGAGTCCAACTCTTAGATTATATACTTGTCTTGAGGGCAGATATGTCCTGAAAGTCTTATGTAAACAATGCATGATAGAAATGGGATTCAATTCAGAATAAGACAACACTTACAGCATAATAGAAACTGACATAAAGTTGATTTCATTAATATTTATCAGGCTATCTTACTTACATGTATGATTCAAGTGAAATTAAGTGGACAAATTCTCTTAAGTTTTAGCTAAATGGCTCTCCTTTTATTAAATGAATACTGTCCATCTTTGGGATGCTTTCATTACTATAAAACTATGCTTCTACCATCTAGGCATCTTATTGTATTAAATGTTCTTTCTGCAAAGTAATAAGCAAAAAGACTTCAATACATGCACACACCGAATTGTTACACACAACTGGATAGATTCCTCCAGTTTCTTCACAATATTGTGCACTGGCAGATCTAACTCCACTCGCAACACTCAAGTGGTTTCAAAAATGTTGGGACCAGACATATAATTTAATAGTCTTCCTAATTTCCTGCTATCCCATCTTCAAGAATACCTGGGTTTTGTGCTGACTTTTGTGGAATGTGTCCTCTCACTGACCTGTGGTAAATAAAGCCTTATTTTTCTAAAATGTGGAGCATTTTCACAATGACTTTTTCTTATTTCTTGGCTCAGAAAATATTATGCTTGCCTCCTGTGATCATCCTGTTATTCACCAGCTAATATTACTGCCCCAACAACTCCTCAGCTGAGGTGAAAGGATGAAAAAGCAAATAGGACAGGCCCTGGTTGTGCCTTTTCTACAGCCATGCATAGGAGAGAGCCTTTGTTTTCCCTTCCTCCCCTCAATTCTGTGCTCCCATGTTTTGGGGCTGTCTCTGGAGGAGCCTGGGAAGTTAAAATGCCTTAACCAGAAGAAAACAGTATGCCCAAAAGCCATAGGGGACACATGTCATCAATTGCAGCTTGAAAATACTTCTGCTGCACTGCAAGTGTTAAGGATAGAAAATTATCTAAGACTTTTAAAATAAACCATGACTTAAACAATAAACATACTATTCTTAGTGTCTGGTAATTATAGTAATTTCTTGTTATCTACTTAATCACACTGTTGACTACACAATATTCTTTCCTTTCATATAGGTGTTGAATAAAATGAAAACACATCTATTGAATGATCCCACCTAAAACCATTCTTTTTTTAAAGGTAGGTCTCTGATGGAAAATGCCCAGAGGAATGAGGCTGGCAAGGAGCCCAATATTTCATACCATTTGATTCCCTCAGAATACCCTGATCTGGAAAGATTTTGTGGTAGCAGTGATAGACCTGAGAATTACTCCTCAGGTGTGCTATCTTCCAGTTCTAAGTCTCATGGAAGTACCTGGACCATTTGTTCCCACATTTTGTACCTGAGCTATGCTGGTTGTTTCTAAAGCACCTGGCGATTTTCACGCCAAAAGTCCTGATTCAATAAATGTCCAGTAGGGACAATGAAATCTGTATTTGTCACTCCCAAATTAAGACTGTTATCCTTAAAACATCACTCTTCATAAAAGGGTACATTAATAAAAAGTAGATTTGCCTCATTATTGAAATAAAAATTGGAGGTGATTACACACAGGAAATCCATGCTCACAAGTAGCAGATTTCAACAATTAAGTAATATTAGGGTTAATTAGCCCCTCTACCTCCTGGGACTCTTGTTATATTGATCTACGTGCCTACCCTTTACATATGAGTTCAAATATTTCAATGACTCTCAAAAGCTATTACTTCAAGACTGTCCTCTGCTCCTCACATCGGCATGTAACATTAGCTACACCAGTAATCAAGAATAAATAAATAAATAAATACATACATACATACACTTTCGTGACTCCAATGCCAATAACTATTGAGGCATTTCTAGGAAGTCAATGTACATATTTGTATGTAAACCTTTGCTACAGACTGAATGTTTGAGTCCCCCCACCCAAATTCATACGCTGATATCTAGTTGTCAGTGTGATGGTGCTTGGAGGTGATTGGGCTTGAGGGTGGATCCCTCCACAGTGGGATTACGTGACCTTACAAAGAAGATTCCAGAGAACTCCCTTGCCCCTTCCAACATGTGAGGTGATGATGAAAAGTCATCTGTGAACCAGGAAGTGGGTTCTTCCAGCCTCTAAAACTGTTAGAAATAAATTTTTGTTGTTTATAAGCCACCCAGTCTAGGGTACTTTGTTACAGTGGCCTGGATTAATTAAGGCTACCCCCAAAATATGAACAAATGAACAATAAATCTATTAAAAGTATCAATGGCTAGTGAGTTTAACATCCCAGAGCAGTGATCCACAAGACATTTCCTGTAAAAGGCCAGATGGTAGATATACAAAGGTCTGTCCAGAAAGTACCCAGCCATGCACTATGAAAAACAGAGGCATTTATTGAAAAAGATACAAGACACAAGAAACATTGTTCATAGGAGAATGATGCCTCAGCTCCCTTCAAAGTAGGCACCCTGGGACCTCACACAGTTCTCCCAGCATCTCTTCTACTGTTCAAAACACTCTGCAAAATCCTTTGTTGGAATCTCCATCAGTCGTTCGGTCATATTTTCCTGAATCTCATTGACGGTCTGAAATCTCTTCCCTTTCAAAGGTGATTTTAGTTTTGGGAAAAGTCAGAAGTCACAGTGCACCTAATCTGGGCTGTAGGGGGCTGAGTCACCTGGACTGACAATTTTTGTTTATCGCAATCTGTACACGTTCAACATTCTCCGGTGTTCTGCTTGTTGCAGGCCTTCCATAACGTAGATCCCTTTCAACAGATTCTCAACCATCTTTGAAGTATTTGTGCCACATTTCATTTGTGTTGTACTCATTGCATCATCCCTGAAAGCCTTCTGAAAGCCCCTGAAAGTTTCTGAGGGGGAATGTTCAAACTTAATGCAAAATTTGATGCAGGTTCACTCATTTTGAATTCAATATTCACACAGTACACATGCTCACTCAGTGGCATCTACTGCCCCCACTGATTTGCACAGTGAAGTCGTCACTGTTCATGCACGCGCATTCAAGTCCACTCTCCTTGGCTGCCAGGTTACATCAATGTTACACAAACAATTCTCGTTATATTGGACTTTTTCCTACAGACCTCATATTAGGCTTTGCAGGTCACAACCATTCACTGAGTGGGGCACTAAAGCAGCCATAGACACGATGATAAATTGATGCATGATACTGACTGGCTTCCAATTAAACTTTATTTATGGGCACAGAAATTTGCATTTCATATCTCATATGCTACAAACAAAATTCTTCTTTTTTTTTATTTTTTCCAACCTCTTAAAGATATAAAAACCATTCTTAGTTCAAGGGTTCTACAAAAATAGGCTGGGGCCAAATTTGGCACTCAGGCCATAGTTTGCTGATCCTGGGCTCCAGCCCCAAGTGGATGAAGCCACTGCTGAGTTCATAGCTGTGTAAAACCCTTCTCTTCTGTTTCACTCTCTTGCATTGCTCTTTGGCCACAGATTGCATTCCTGCCTCCACCCCACCGCCATGCAAATGCACTGGGGACCAAGAAAGAATGTATGTATGAGAGTCATCGCAAAATCACACAGCCTGTGTATTCACAGTGTGTGGCTCTGCAGCAGGTGCATTACAAACATCAAATAGGGCCCAGACCTACCACGACGCACAAGAGGCCCTGTGAAGTCTTCCCTGCTGTTTATGCATCGGGTTCCTCGAGTGGAAATCTAGACTTGACAGAATGTACCTCAGAGAGGTCCCGCAGAGCCTTATCAGGGAGTAGAATTTTAAAAAAATAAACGTTTTTTATTGTATTGCAGATCTTTTTTGTGACTATCTCTTTATGTCTTATCTATGTAGCAGAATTGTTTTGATTAGCAACCTAAAACCTATTAACAGGGCCAGTTCTGGCCTCCTGCTTTCTTCCAACTAAGTAGCATGAAAGACATGAGAGAAGCTGATGGTTAACAGACAGCTATGGATGTTAAAGGTTTAATCTATTAATATAGGGCAGCATTTCCCAAAGTGTGTTATGCTGAATGCTGACTCTGTTAGATGTTCTGCCAAAAAATCATTTCAAGGTCAAGTGAGTCCAGGAGATGTGGCATAAAATACCTCTTCTTTTTTGATGATGCTTAATAAGCATTAGTATATTAAAGGTTCTGAGGATTCTTGCAATAAAACTGTTTAACTAGGTTAACCAAAGGATTTCTCAAGCTTACATGATCAGGAAAGCTTTTTTTTTCTTTCACGCAACTGTTATTAATATTCCAAGAAACTAATAATCCACAGGAAATATTTTGGGAAGCCCTGATATGGACATATAGACAAGGGGGAAGAATTTAAAGGTTTTATGCAGGGGAATGAGTTATATTTTAGAACAACCACTTCAGTGAGGATCAGTCCTTTTTCTCCTAGTTTTTGTCATTTTAAGAAATTACCGAATATTCTATCCATGAACTCAAGCCAGAAAAACAGGAGCCTTACTTGTTGTGGTGGCAACCTTTAGATGATTGTGAAATGCATGCACGATTTTAAAATGATCCCAGCAGCACAAACAACAGCATGAAAAGTGAAAGTGTCCTCCCGTCTCTGTCCCATCTCTACCCACAGCCCGGCCTACATTCTAGAGGTACGAACTAGGGTCAGCAGTTCACATGTCACTTTTCGGTTCTTTTCATGCAACTCTCGGTCACATGCACGTGAGCCTATTGTTTTAGATGATAAACGTTCAGCAGGATCTGTTGAAGGACCTTATTCTCACCATCTTTCCTGCCTCGCCACCTCTCAGGTCTGCCGCTGCACTGGCTTCTGTCCATTTTACTTTCGAGATGCATCTCTCTTCTCTCCATCTGCCGGGAAGGTACTGTCATCGGCGCTGTGTCCTAGTTGGTTTCCCACTTCTCGTCCTTTATCCCTCTAGTCCATTCTCTTATGGTCGCCATAAAGATCTCCTTTAAATATACATTAGACAGTCTCTGGCTTCCAAGTTTTCAAAGGCTCCCCACTAAAATAAGATTCAAAATCTTTACCAAGATCTGTGAAATTTAGCATGACTGGGCTCCTTCTTACCTCCTCATACTCATATCCAGACTCAGCCAAACCCTCACCAAACTCCAGCCGCTCGTGCCTTTGGACACGTCCAGGCTGCTTGTCTCCTTGAAGCCCTCCCATTTACTATGTCCTTGTCCCAGAATTCCCCCCTTCCCGCCCCGCAACTTTTTTTGCCAGGTTAACCCATATGCTTCTTTTAAACATGAATTTAAACTTGTTCCTGCAAACCCTCCCCCTTTTCCCCCGAAATTCCTTCACCTCCCCTGCTCAGGTCACTGTCAGCCTGTTCTCTATTTCATTGTCTTTGGTTATATTTTTCTAGTTTGTTTGTTTTGTTCATCAGGTCAACAATTTATAAATAAGTAAGTAAATAAATATTAATTTAAATCTCTTTTTGTCAAAAAGACCTTCCCAGAGCATCAAATCTGAGTCAGCCCGTCTGTTTTTTGCATCATAACACTTCGTTTTCCATACTACTTCCAACAATTTGTTATTATATGTTTATTTTTTCAATGTCTGTAAATTCCAAAAGAATAGGGAGCATACCTGCTTTATTTAACGCTAAATGCTGTAAAATTGGCAATGTCTCCAGTCACACAATGGGCTTAATAATTATTTGTTATATGAATGAAGCTAGGCAGTGGAAAATCCTCTTATGGTTTTATTTCCTGTCTTTTCTTTACATGAAATTTAGTCCCATCCAGACTTTCATTTTTGCAAACTTGTCATGCAGATGACTCACACATTCATTCTTCTCTGTTACAAGCAGAACTTCAAGGGACACCTCATGTAACTCCCCACTTAAGCTTCACTAACCACCTCAGTTTCTTTTACTCTCTTTTGGGCACTCATTGCATTTATTTTCTCTACCATTCATTCCATGCCAAATGTTATAATATCTCGTAACAAGATATCTTATCTGCTCTTATTAATTAACACCTTGTATTTACATATTTTGTCTTGCCAATGATGTCACAAGTCTATCAAGTACAGGACTTGGTATTCATATCCTGAAGTACACAGCAGGCCCCTGAACAGAGCAGTCGCATGGAGGAAGGAGGCTCCATCCATCCGCTTTAGTGAAGGGATTGATATGGGAGTTTGACCCATTTCCTTTCACTCTCTTTTCTTCCTCAGCCCTTCTGAGTGCGTTGCCACTATGCTGGGAATGAAAGTTGTAATAAAGATAAGTTCGGAGGGCAGAGAGAAGCAATTAAGGAAGGGGTGTGAAGACAGAGGACTTGCCCAGTCTCTCACTTCCTCCAGCAGTGTTACAGGAGGTGAGGACAACTTGATAAGGGAATAGGTGTGTTTTAATAGTGCTAAGCATCTCCTAGAAGATGTAAAAGAGTGACTTGTCCAAGATTTTGAAAATTAGGGATTTTTAAAACTTAAGTGAAACTATGAGGATTACACCCTCAAAAAATGTCAATCATTGACTCAGTTTCTCTTTAATATTTGGATGAATTAGACTTAAACATCAACTTAATTCAGAAAGTGTCTTTGGGATCTGTGAAGTTATTCTGTACTTAGTGTTGCTACTTCTCATCTTGTCCAAATAATGATATTTGAGTAATGTTTAAAAAACTGAATACCTTAGCTACCCTCCCACCAAAATATACGGTTTATAAAGGATCTGCAGTCTTTTATTATATTAAGCCAACCTTCCTCAACTTACTTCTGAAAAATGGTGTAGAAAAGTTAAGCATGTAACAGCACCGTCTTTGTTAGCATAGAATTGTTCAAGGTAAGTAGACGTTCACAATCCCGACTCTTTTTGCCTAGTGTATCTTCACAACAAGCTTTTAAGATGAATAGAGTAGAAGATACTGTCTGTCATCTTTATTTTGTCAATGAGGAAACTGGGCCTACAGGACTTATTGACATAGTCTACAGCAGCTAACTTATTCTGGAGAATTCCCCTGAAATGCAGAACTGTTATGAGACAATGCCGCTGTTCAGTGAGTTCTACGACAGGGTTGTTACCCTGGGGTCAGAACTGGCTGCAGAATTTGCAGAATCTCCTGTATGGTGAACATTTGGAGCTCCTTGTTTGAAATTTATTAAGGCAGCCAAACGGGACAGAACATTAAACCAAGTATGGGGGCGCTTCCAAGGACAGGGCTGTGTGTCTCTGAAGCAGGGCCTGCCTGGGGTCTGTGGATGGCTAACATTTGGGTACTAAGGAGACCCTGAACTCCTGAAAGTTTAAGCAGAATTCTGTGTGAATGTGCAAATGACTGTTTCTTGTATTTCATGGCTTTTGTCAGATTTTTACAGTGGTCTGTTAATACAATGAAGTGTTAGGAATGAATCTTCAAGAGCAGTAAATGCTCTCACAGAGCCTACAATGTCAGAACAGATTTGCAGGGATGAGCATGTGGGTGGTTACTGTGCACGACCCTTCAGGAGAATATTTATGAATGAGTGAGTTCTCATGAAAGCAGGGAAATGAATACAGGAACCAAAAATGGTTAAGATGTTGCTGGAAAGAAACACACTCAAGAAAGCATCTTCAAATTATAGGAAATCAAATAGTGAGGTATTCAAGATGATCTCATTCTTTATCAACCCCAAAGTAGTAGCTGAAAATGAGTTATTTTATTTATTTTCACCCCCTTAAAGGAAGGTTCTCTTTCTTCTGTAATTAGGTGTCATATTCTTTCCTTTAAATAAAGGAGAAATGAATCACTGGAAGCTCTGCCATCTCATTGTAATTTATATTTATTTGATATATAATTATAACCCAATGTTAGGAATTGGAGTAAGGTAGGACTTTGTTACAATAATAAAGCCCGTGGAGAAGATGCCCTCAGAAAAAGGAAAAGAGAACTCAAAACACCTGCATCCTGCCAGTGGTGATCATCTCTTAGAAGTGTCACACACACACACACACACACACACACACACACCCCTAAATGTAGATTTTGCTGAAAAGCCTGCTTTTGCTGTTTGAGTGGCTGCCTTAAAACTGTATTCAGTCCCTTTGCACTTTTTAGACTAAAAATGGGGATATAGAGAGATGGGTCATTGAATCCACAGAGTAATCCTCAGATTTCCATTTGCACAGTGTCAAACTTCTCTTGATGCGGCCTCTGGCAAACAGAAAGAGCACGCGTGATTTGTCTCCTGGTCACTGCTGTGCCCTCTCTGTTCTTGCTATCATAGCACCGTGGACACTCTACATGATTTCACTGGCTGCCAAAGCTCTTGGGTTCCAGAGAGAACCGTGGTTGCTCCTTCCAAGTAGCTCATCCACTGAAGAATGTGTTCATAAATCTACCCAGACCTGACGCTGAACGCGTAGGAGGCTGGCAGGTGGGGCGCCTTCCAGCGGTTTCTAGGACTCAGCTGATCATCTGTTTTCTCAATGGAATGGAACTGCCCCGCGGGTAATCTTAACTTGCCTTCCCTCAGGCCATCTACTCCAATTGGAGTCTTTTGGATTTGTTCCCCTCCTCTCTGCACGATGCCTGGGCCATAGGAAGAGGTCGAAACTTTCAACTGGGACAGGCCCCGTCCCGGTGGCCCAGGCCTCTTCAGCCTCCGGCTGGGTACCAGCCAGGCTCTAACCCGGGAGCGGGGTTCAGGGAGGGGGTTTAGATGCGCACGCACAGCCCCAGGTTGGGGACCTGCAAAGCCGCGATGTCCGCGTCGGGCAGTGCGAAGCGGGAAACGCAGGAAGGACAGCGGGGAGGGCGCCACGCCGCTCGCGGTCCCAGGGTCGGCATGCTCTCTCTAGGTACAGCCCCCGAGGCCAAGGAGGCCTAGGAGAGCCCCGGCATCTCTCCCCCTAGAGCCCCGCAGCTCCGGCGCGGCCCTTCACGTTAACCGTCCCGAGCCCCGGCCCCTCGCCGCTGTTCCCGCCCCTGCGCGTCCTACCTCCGCGGGCTGTGCCGGCGCCCCCGCGCCCTAACCGCCGGTTGCCTGCAGGGTTCGGCAGGGGCAGCTGCCGCGGGCAGCCCGGGAAAGCGCGTCCGCGCCCCTGCGGGGCTGGACGCCCACCCTACCCTGCCTCCGGGCCTGCCGGGACCCGCCCTTCCCGCCCGCCCGCCCACCCAGCCCGCGCTCCGCTCGGCCAGACCTGCGCTCTGCCAGCGTCTGGGCTGCGACCCCTGGAATACCTGCGCCCCCGGCTCGGGCTGGGGTTCAAAGAGCGCTGCTCCAAATCTCGGTCCTTTCCCGAGGCCACGGGAAATAACTCCAGCCACTAGGAAACTGCTCTGGTCTTTCGGCTCCCGAACGTTACACTATATATCCGGCTCGCAGGCTGGGTGTGGGGCGGGAGGAAACCGCCCTCCCCCCGACCTTCCCCGCGGCCTCCGCCTCGGGCGCGGAGCCCGCGGCGGCCCCGGCTGGGGCGGAAGGAGGGCGAGAGGTTGGCGGGGTCCTGCGGGCCGCAGGGCGACGGCGTGGAGGGCAGGGCGGCCGCGCCTTCAGGCCAGCCCGGAGCCTCCATTCATTCAACACCCAGCAGATCCACGCTGTTACTCCAGGGACCGCCCCCCTCATTTTTTAATAGGTGGGTGAGGGGAAAGGGAATGGGAGACGCGCCCTTCCCTAGTCTGGAAAAGAAGGAGAGCTCCCACACATCAGAAGGGAGAGGAGGGAGGGAGGATAAAGACAGACAGACAGACAAAGGGTCAAAAGTTCTGCACTGAACACTTGGAGGACACATCTTTCCCCACCCGCCCTAGCCGAGAAGGCAGGCAAAAATCCGAGTTTACTCAGCTGCACACCCGTGGGAGGGATGCCTGCCCCCAAACTCTGCGGGAGGAGCCCCTAAACGACCCACCAGCGCAGTGTCCTTTCAAAAATCCAGGAGGGGCTGGAGACGCGGTTTACTTAGAACCAGGTGTGGAGGGCAGAAATCTTCGGAAGGTGCGGGGGCGGGGCGCGGGAGTGGGCAGGTGGGTAGAGAGACTGGAGAGGATCCGATGCGGGGCGAAGGAGCAGTGGCGGGCTAGCTTTGCTCAGCAGCTGTTCTCCAGATTTTTTTTTTTAAAAGACGTTTGGTTGCTTAGAGTGACAGCTTTTTAGGGGAGTTAGATTTGGTTATTGTCAGGGCAAACTTGCAGAGGGAAGGACAGGCAGGTAAGTGGAGCGAGCAGTCACAGTTCTGGTCGGGCCTGTACTGAACACCGGCCAACGCCCAACTTAATTCCTTGGACACAGTGAAAAACAACTTCCCGCTAAATATGCTACGTTAAGAAAACCCTGAAAAGAACATTGCTTTATAAGCTGTCTTCGTTCTCTTCACTACAACAATCGCCTTCAGACAAAGCCATCAAATTCATGAAGGTTAGAATTAATGAAACAAGCTATTTCTTGCATTAAACATTTTACACCCATCTGAATTCTCTTCTGGACTCTCTTTGACTAAAAGCATTTAGGAAAGTGTAGTCGAAAGACCCTGTGGTTAATTTCCTCTGGTAACCGCCTGAAAGCAACAGAGCGAGGAAAATTAGGACCAAATAAACATACTCTTTGCGTTCTCAAAACGTGCGTGACAGCACTTGAAAAGATACTGTCAAATGTTGGTGAGAAAGTGTTGAAATCATTCATCACAAAGCAGGTAGAAGGAACTGTTACAGTTCTTTGGAAAGCAATTTAGCAACACTTTTCCAAGGCATAAAATATTCAGTCACTTTTTTTTTAACCATTCTAAACAGTAAAAGATTGGTAAGGGATTCCCATTTCCTAGAATGTGTTCAAAGGACATTACCCACAAAAAGATAAATGCTGTATGGACAAAGTTGCAGGTTTATTACAGCATTATTAATGAAGTAGAAAAAACATTTTCAATGGGCTGTTGATAGATAAAATGCCACATTGTTATAGAATACAAAATCATAATTTGATTATTACCATTAATACTATATTTCTGTATGGATAATGCATCAGTTTGCTAGGGCTGCCATATATAAGTACACAGGCCAGATGGCTTAAACAACAGAAATTTAATGTCTCACAGTTCTGGAGGATAAAAGTCCAAAATCAAATTGTTAGTAAGGTTTGCTTCTTCGGAAGCCTTTGAGGAAGAGTCTGTTTCATGCCTCCCTTGTGGTGGGTTTGCTTGTAATCTCTGGCTTTTGTTGACTTGTGGAAGCATAACCCTGATCTTTGCCTTCATCTTAACAGGGTGTTCTCCCTGTGTGCGTGTTTGTGTCCAAATTGCCTCTTTTTATAAGGACACTGGTCATATCAGATTAGGACTTACCCTAATGACTTCATCTGAATTTATTACTCCTGTCACCGAATAAGGCCACATTCTGAGGTATTTAGGGTTAGGACTTCAACATATAAATTTGGTGGTGGTGGGAGAAGGGGGAGCAAAGTACCAGGGGGAATGGCACTTTTCAGGTTTTATCTCAAAATGACTTGCTCAAGGTCAACGTTGAGAAATGGATTATTACAACAGCTGATCTCCCTTCCCAAATCTTCTCTACCTCACTATTGCTCACTCACTTACCATTTTATTTAACCCTATAAAAATGTTTCTTTCTAAATCTGCCTGGAAGATGTTATTTAATTGCAAAATACTCACAAAATGTGCCAGATCTAAAGCATGTCAGATCATTCTAATGACAAGTTAAAATGGAAGGTTGTGAATAAATGCGGTATTCCAAGAGTGTTATCCTTCCCCAATACTGTTTCTTTAAACAAATACTGTTTCTGTTGACTGACAGTATCATGGAAACAGAGGTTTGATTTTGATCTACAATAGAATCATAAAAGTACAGTGTTCTGCAACTAGAAAGCTAGCTTTCTGGGCCCACTATCTTACTTTGTAGTGGTGAAGACTGGACTTGTGTCTTTTCTAAGGTCACTGTATTGGTTTTCTGTTGCTGTAGAGTCAATTACCAGAAACTCTGTGTTATAAAACAATACCCATTTATTATTTTAAATTTCTATCAGTTAGTCATCCAGATATGGTATAACTGAGTTAGTTCTTTGCCCAGGGTCTCACAAGGCTGAAGTCACAATGTCAGCCCTGGTTCTGGTCTCGTCGGTGCCTCTTCTGACCTCCTCATTGGTTGCTGACAGGATTCAGTTCCTTGAAGCTGTAGGACTGAGGACCTTGTTTTCTTACTGGCCCTTGGGGAGGGTTTGCTTCCAACTCTAAGAGGCCATCCTGTGCCTGGACACCCCCCTCCCCGCCCACCCAGTGCTCTCTCACAGAATGGCTGTCAGCTTCTTTAAAACCAGCAGAAGAAAATATCTTTCCCTCTTCAAATCCGACCTTCTGTAAGGGCTTCAATTGAGTTATGTGGGAGTCATTTGAGACAATCTTGCTATTTATTAACTCAAAATCAACGGATTTGGGGCCTTTGCTTTCATCACGTAACACAGTGACAGGAGTGAAACCCATCATAGGCATAGTCCCACCCCCTCCAGAGGACAGGATTACACAGAACATACGCGCTAGAGCGCAGTGACCTTGGAATGGTCTCAGAATGGAGCCTGTCTTATCACTTGCTTCGATGGTGGCGGCAGCATCAGCAGCAGCCGGGTGTTGTTGCCTACTCTATTGCAGAGTTTCTTTTGCATCAGAAAAAATTGTTTTCATTATCTGGCCTTTTTATCAAAGCAGATAACTATAGAGTTTTATAGTTTGCTTTTTTCTTGGCTCCTTTTCACTACAGAGATATACAGGTCTTTAAAAGTTCTACACTTTCTGCTCTGGCTGGTGTAGCTCAGTGGATTGAGCGCGGGCCTGCGAACCAGAGGATCGCGGTTCGATTCCCAGTCAGGGCACATGCCTGGGTTGCAGGCCAGTTCCCAGCATAGGACACACAAGAGGCAACCATACAGTGATATTTCTCTCCCTCTCTCCTACCCTTCCCCTCTAAAGATAAATAAATAAAAATCTTAAAAAAAAATAAAAGTTCTACACCTTCTTTATTCACAATTGTAAAAGTGCAACAAGTGAAGACTAAACTCATATTTCCTGATTCTAAGTATAGTGTATTCTGAGCCGATGGTTCCTTAAACCTTGCGTCATAAACACCAAGAGTCTATTGAGAATACTTTTGAGAATCCTGTTTTGAGAATGCAGCAGGGTAACAGCTGAATTAACTAAAGGCACATCCTCTCTATTGACTATAGTGCAGACATTGAAAGGAATGAATTAAAGCTGTTTCAGTTGAATTGCAGTAATTTCCAAGAGGTTTAGTTTATGAAGAAAGTTACATGCTGGAAGACATGTAAAATATGATCTTGTTTCTATTGAACCAATATCAAATAACTTGGAATTAATACTGATATACATTGATATATCGAGAAAAACATCGATGAGACATACTCAGTTATTAATACATTACCTTGACTGGTGAAAGAGAGGCCGTGATACATAAGGGAAGTTAGAAGGAAGAGTGCCAGGCAAAGAAGGACAATGAAAGAAAGAATAAAATATACATTAAGGTATTATATGATCACATTTATTAATTTGTTTAAATTATATTAAAATATTTTAATTAAAAAGAATGCTATGAGTCATCACTGCCTCTTAACAAGTAAAAATCTGAACAAATTGAAAAATAAACTATCATTCTTAATTCGTCAGGGAAGTAAACTCACAGGGCAAACTGCTGCCACCAAAATCGGAGAAAGAGACAAGCCAATACAGAAAATCACAAATGACAGGAACAGAGCCCATGACAGAAACTTACTAGTTTCCAAATTACTAGTATCTGGGTAGAAAAACTGAATTGTACTTGATGA
The DNA here is from genome assembly GCA_039655065.1 of Glossophaga mutica. NCBI lineage: Eukaryota > Metazoa > Chordata > Mammalia > Chiroptera > Phyllostomidae > Glossophaga > Glossophaga mutica. The sequence goes on along the minus strand of CM077304.1, from coordinate 37,906,754 downwards.
ATTACTGGAGACTCTGAGAATAATGCTGAGAGTTAAAAAGGCTCCCAAGGGAACCCAGTAATGGGGTTGGAGGGGAGTACATTTTTGTGACTTTTACTTCCAGGACCTCTACCAGGTCCTCATAGTGAATAGTAAAGAAAAATTCCCTGGTGCTTCCAGCAGGAGGAAGAAAAGAGGGACCTTATGATACAAGTTAGAGCATTCTATTCTTCTTAACAAGGCTTGCATTCAGGAGAAACTGTATTAACAGAGGGCTAACCTGTGGGAGTTTTACTGAGCCTAAGGTAACCATCCAACTCCAGCCTCCCTCCAGCCATCCAATTCCACCCAAAGGGGGAACAACTGAGCAGCACTTGTGATGCCCACAGCCCTGGGGCACAGACTCACCAAAAGACTAAGAGGCAATCATAGGACTATAAAATGCTTCCCTTCTCAGTTCGTCTTGTCATTGCATTACTAGATGCCTATTTACTGCAGTGCCTTTTACCCAGGACTCATGTCCACCTTACAAAAAAACAGTATAAGACTTGTGAAAGTCTAAAAACATATTTTGCAGACACAAAACAAGTATCAGAACCAGAGTCAAATATGGCAGGAATGCTGGAATTATCAGACCAGAAATTTTTAAAAACTATAATTAAAATACTAAGGGCTTTAATGAATAAAGTAGGCAACATGCAAGAACACATAAATAATGTAAACAGAGAGATGAAAATTCTAAGAAAAAATAAAAAAATAAATGCTAGAGATAAAAAAGAAACTGTAGCAGAAATAAAGAATGTCTTTGATGGGCTCAGTAACAGATGGGATACAACTGAGCTGGAGGACAAAACAACAGAAATATCCAAAGCTGCAATGCAAAGAGAAAACAGACAGAGAGGACCAGAACTGAATATCGAAGGGCTGTGAGACAGCTATAAAATGTGTAACCACAACACTCTGATGAACGCCATCAAAGAAGAACTAAATAAATGGAAAGATATTCCAAGTTCATGATTAAGAAGACTCGATATTGTCAAGATGTCAGTTTTTTTCTACCTTGACCCAATTCAATCAAAGTTCCAGCAAGATATTTTGTGGATATCTGCAAACGGATTCCAAAGAGTGTACAGACAGGGAAAGGACTCAGAATAGGAGAACTCAATATTGGATAATAACAGAGTTGGAGAACTGACAGTAGCCAATTTCAAGAATTACTATGAGGCTATAGTAATGAAGATAGTGCGGTACTGGTGAAAGAACAGACGCATCCATCAATGGAACAGAATAGAGAGCCCAGAAATAGACCCACATAAACATAGTCCACTAGTGATCTTGTCAAAGGAGTAAAGACAATACAATGCAGCAAATGCAGCCTTTTCAACAAACAGTGCTGGAGCAACCAGACACAAAAAGAAAACAAGACTCTAGACACAGAATTTGTATCCTTCACACAAATTAACTCAAATGGATTATAGAATCAAGGCAAAACTCATAACTCTAAAATTTCTAGAAGATAAACAGGGGAAAACCTAGATGATATTAGATTTGGAAATTACTTTTTAGATACAACAACATAGATACAATCCACGAAAGAAATAATTGATAAGCTGGACTTCATTAAAACTAAGAGAATGAGAAGACAAGCCATAGACTGGGAGAAATACTTGTAAAAGATATATCTGAAAAAGGACTCTAATTCAAAATATACAATGGACTCTTAAAACTCAACAATAAGAAACAACCCAAGATCAAGATATGAGGTATAATATTAATATAAGTTTTGCTCTTCCTTTTCCTGTGGTCATAGACAGTGTAGGCTCTGTGATCCATGATTGTTTAATGTAGGTTTTGGTGGAAGAAGACCACTGGGCTTATTCTTGCAGATGTTTGATGGTTTGGACAATGGTGGTTCATGACAAAGCACTAATTCTGCTTTATAAGGCACTAAGCATTCTCATCATTGGGCATGGGATACAGGTGGAGTTCAGGTACCCCACTCCCAATAACCTCCAGTAATCTGTGGAAGTTTGAAAAGAGGCACGGCAAGAAAAGGTGAAAGAGGCACCCCCACTCCCAACACGTGTTGTTCAGGATTGCAACAGGCTACAATGAGTATATTATGATCTGGGCATGAATATTCTAGGCCTAGAATTCCAATAGATGAGTAGATACCAATATAAATCATAACCTTTGTCTTCTATAATGTGGTTGGGACCAGAATTGTTATTATATTTATACTCACATAGTCTTTCACAGTCTTAATAGCTTTCTAAGCAGAAAAAACCTAAAGTTTTCAGCTGTTTGCTTAATAATTAAAGTGCTATGTGCTTCTGAATTTCAAGTACTCGAGGCATGGCCTATTTAGGTAACTTCCTTCATCTCCATACTCCTTTCACATTACTAAGGCCATTTAACTATCATGTTTGGCACATGTAAGTCCAAATAAATCCCATCTACATTCCCCCAAATAAATATTTTCAAATTTTGCTTTTCTTTCAGAGAAAAATATCTATGCAAAGTAACAAAAAAGTTACATGGATTCAGTAAAATATTGAATATGCATAAGTTTGGGGTAAAAATTCTACCAATTTTGTTTTCAAAATTTCAATCAGTCAGTGGTCATCATGATCAGGTGCTTGATATTGCATGTGGTGATGGTCAGTTTCCCTGACTGAGAACTACCCCGAAATATATGGGTGATCATCCATCAACCATCATTCATTCCTTCCTCCCTTCCTTCTTTCATTCACCAATACTCATGAACCGTTTGTTATGCATCAGGCACTCTTCCACTTTTGAAACTGAGACAAAAATATCAAACTCTCTTCCCTCTTATAGATTATAGTTAGAGAGAGTGGGAGACAGAGATTAAACAATTCCAAAATAAACATTTGGTTACAAATTGTGGTAAGTGCTATGAAGGTATAGAATGGACCTCTGTGAGAGAGAGTAACAATGGGAACCTGTTTTACATGTGGATGAGGGTTTAAACAATGCTGTCAAATGACATTTTGGTTGACATGTAAAGGATGAGAAAGTGTGATGGGGAAATTTCGAGGCACGAGAACAAGTAAAAAGGTCTCAAGGGGAAATGTATCTGAGTAATGGGGTACATGGTTTAAGTAAATGTGGAGAAAAGGTAGGCACCAGATGATATTTGGACTTGAAGGGAAGTACCACAGCACCATGGAAAGGTTTTAAAGGGGGTTTTAAGAGCCTGCGTTTGTGACTGAAATCGATTCATCCAAGGATGGTCACCTGACCTTAGCTAAACTAATCAGGATTTCCCTTCCAGGAATTTGAAATTTCTGACCCAAAAGACACAGACTCGGAGTTTCTGGAGCCTCAGTAACTCTACACAGCATTCTAGAAAATTCATGAATGTTTGCTACTAAGTTCCTTCCTTCCCAAGGCCTTTTTTTTTCTTGGATTCTGATATATATGTCATCATTCTAATAGAAATTACTTATTATTATTACTATTATTATTATTTTGTTCAAGTTAAGCAAATTTCATTTACTTTTATTTCAAAAAAAAAAAAGCCTTAGCTAACATAATTTATGACATGATAATTTTCTGCAGTGGCTACTGTTATATTTTGTTAGTGCTTTAAAATGGCTAACCCAAAGAACAGATATAGAAGAAAGATGAGTTGAGAAGACAATCATTTTGATGATATTTCTGGTCACCATTTTTGTTTTATCAAATGAATCTTTGAAGCTTTTTTACTGCGCATACTGGGTAAAGGAGAAACTGTTTTCAATTGATACACTTAGATCCTTAAAAAAAACAAGGGTACTGCTTCCCTAAATCAGGACAGGTAAAGAAAAGTTTAACAATTAGGTGGCTTTTTCTTTTCCCCTTTCTGCTGTTTTAGTAAAATTTCTGGCTGTAACAGAGCAGTGGCATTATCAAAAACCTGCTTGTTTTTAAACAAGAAGGCACATGCCCTGTGAGGACTTTCTGTGAAACCTTAAGCCTGCAGGCTCCCAGTTGATTAGAATTGAGTCGTGTTCCAATGCAGCACTACATCTTTGCACTTGAGCAAGTCTGTGCCCTCTTTTTTGGAAGATTGTGAGAGTCTAGTGGGAAGGAAGGATGTCACAAATAGAGCATTCATTAGAAGTAGGCAGAGCGAATACTCCCTGGGAGGTTCTTAGAAGACAAGGGCTTGAAATTAAAAGCTAAAATAACAATTCAAAGCAAAACACTGCATTATCTCAATTATTTCATCACTAATGTGGAATTCATTATTTATGAAAATGTGGACAAAAAAGTTTTTAAAATTTAATATGATCTTTCTGGATGCAACATTACAGAGAAGTACACAATTCTAATTGATTGTTTCCTCTTTCTCACTTGCTTGCTTTTGTTTTTACCCTTGCTCTCATTCTCTCTGTTCTTGTAAAAACAGAAAGGATAATGCTAACTCAATAAGCTTGCAATGAAAATTAAATGAGAAAGATGTATGTAACAATGAATAGTGCAGTATATAAACTATATTAGTTTCTCAGTGGAAATTTGTCTTTTTTTTACTTTCTGGTCAATTAAAAATTGTATGAGATAAATTGTGAAGACATTGATTAGAAAACAATTTAAAAACAGAAACAACCTAGCTTATAAAAAAATCAAAACAGATGCTTATTATTAAACACAGAAGGAACCTATTGAAATAAAAGACATAGAAAACTCACAGCAACTGATCTTGTTAATCATTGTTTCTTCACTTTGAAATATATTATTTTACTGTTGATCGGTGTCCTTATCGGGCACTCTGCAGATCTCAAGTAACTGTAAGAACCGAAGATCCAGTGTTGTCACCACTCGTCATTTACCCAGGGTCACCAAACACAGAGTGCCAGTATTGGCAGTCCTTAGGACAATTATCAAATAAGTCAAACTAAAAAAGCTTAACTATAGTTTGGTTGAGCAATTTGCTAATCTTAGTGTACACTTGACAATTGGCTAATTTGACCTGGGGTGTGTGGCAGACGCCCTGGAGTGCCTAAGACTCCTCGGTAGAGAGAAATGGGCTGGTACAAGTCGATTCGTTTTAAAAAAGCAAATAGTAAAAAAATTTTAACAACCATTTACATGTTTACTATGTTCATGGCTCTAAGGACATTACACATTTAATTCATTTATTTCTCATTACAACCCTGTGCAGAAGGTAGCATGATTATCCCCATTTTACAGAATGAAATTTAGGAAAATGAGGCCCAGAGATGCATCTTGTTAAAGTCACTGTTGAATGAATTTTGTCAGTGCTCCTCATTTTACTTACTGGTCCCTTAGGACAGGTGTCTATTAATCTTGCTGATTTTGGGGGGTGCAACTTATTTACAGTAGATTGGACTAAGGGCACTTGGTCATCTTCCCGTGTAATAGGACTGTAAAAGTGGCATTTGGTACCAAAGCACCTCTCTGGTAGTTAACCTCCGGCACTAGTATTCACAGCTGCTTTTGGTTTGGGCACCAATTCCTGGTCCCTTCAGTTATAACTGAAGTGGCAGTGTCACATTATTTATGGTTTCGCAACTTCGTAAGCAAAAGACGGACCTATGGCGACTTTTCTCTGGAGAGAGCTGTGAGCACAGACGATGCTCCAAGGCTTACAGCCCCCCATGTAGGGCAGATCCCCAAAGCTTCATATTGCTCTTACTGCCTTGGCCACCTCTCCCAAGACCAAGGTCTAAGTTCGGTGCTTGGCCATCTGATCTCTGCCACTCCGACAGATTTTTGGAATCTTTCCTGGTGATTTTAACAGTCCTGATGATACCCCTATTTATACCTTTTGCCTGAACTCCAAATTTCCCACGTCCACACTAAATTCATGTCTTTATTCCACCTGCTAGCTGTAGGTTCTGCCCTTCCTCCACCCCACTGTTTTCTGTTTCCTACCTCTTTTTTCTCCTTTCTGTTAATTTTCCATTTATCTCCCATGGTATCTGTCACCTCTATACATTGCTTCCCAGCTAATCATTTTCTGTTTCTTTCCCTTTCTTCGTTGTGTGCTCTATCAGCTCTTCGTCTTGTCCCCATCCTCCCACTCCCTTGTAGGCCTTTCATTGGCCTAACTTGAGTTGGGGTCACTCCTGCTTTAGAATACCGTCTTCACAGTACACGTATTCGTTTTCAAATCAACACAGATAGGCTCTACCAGTCTCAAAAATAATTAGGACTGCCCATCATGCACATTTAAAATTCAGCCTCTGGAACTCTCACCTCCTCACATAATCCGCTTCTCATGGAGATAAGTTTTTATACAACTTGTACTCCTATTGGTTACTGGCAAGGCTGGTTTGGGTTCCCTCAGCCCATGCCTTTGTGCTATCTGACTTGTGGACACAAATTAGAGGAAATGTTTCACTTCTAAAATATAGCTTTTTGATGCATAATAATAGCTAACCTTCAAATAACCTGAATGACCTAATAACCTCTAAGTAACATATTGTTGTGTTTTTCATATATTTGCTCATTTAATTCTCATAAAAAGCCTAGATATAGGCACTATTATTATCCCCACGTTAAAACTGAAATGACTGAAAAAGAACAGTAAATTATATATAGGAAAAGCATTCAAAATTGATGGCAGTGAAGAATGGTAGTAGTATCTTAACTTGAATGTGTGTGTGTGTGTATGTGTGTGTGTTAGTTTGTGTGAATGTAAGCAAAACTGTATTTCTAAATCCATGGTTTTGCCACACTTGCTTCCTTGGAAAGTGATGTAATGATTTTTCTATTCCACAAACAGGAGATAAGTGAGATGGGTATTCTCACAGGATGATTACATTAGAACTCTTATTTAAAAAATCAGGCTCATAGATGCCTTCTTCCACTGATGTTTGAATATGACTACATTTTACACTTTGGATTTCATTGTTAAAAAAGCAATGAAAATGCTTAGTAACAGCCTGACCCCCTCTTGCTGATCTTTTTCGTGAGATCAGGACACACCTGGGTTCCAGACTTGAGTATGCGGAGGACAGCTGAGTTAGTGTGATCTTATTTCCCTTTTTAGCTCTATTATTCTATGTTCTGTGATTTTTCTTTTCCTCTTTAGAAGGTTGATTTTTTTCCCCTGACTGACAAAAAGGAAGATGACTAAACACTTCATTTCTGATAATTCTCTTTATTCAACATGAGTCAGGGGTTATTCATGTCAACAGGTTTAGGAGATATTTAACGAATTCCTTGACAACAAGTCTTTCAATCTATTTTAAACTAATCTTACAAACGTAGAGGTCTCAGTGCCTGCTTGTTCAACGAACCAATTGAAATTCCGATCCATGGGTTTACGTTAATAGCACGATTTGGCCTCAGCATCTATGAAAAACTTAAAATAGTAGGGGTTTACCTTTAAAAATTGCTTTCATAGCCTTTATTTTTAAGTTATCGAGGTAGTTCTATTATGTGCATCTTCTCTTTGAGAAAACTGACACACTGAAGCAAGTGACTTGCTAAGACCAAGAAATAACTGAGCAGTGTTAGGTGTGCAAAAAAAGGAGAAAGTGGCATTAGATCACACTTCATTCTAAAAAGATCGGAGAAAAATAATAGCCTTCCTGTTTCAATTAAAAACATGGCTGCGTGATGGTTTCCTTTTCCTTTTCCCTTCCCTTTCCTTCTTTTCTTTGCAACCAAACTGGTCTGAATTAAAGCAGGAATCCTGTTGTATTAAGATTTATGGCTTGGCCATTATGTTCAAAGCTATGATATGCAATAAATCACAAGTACTTCCAATGAAACTTTTTCTAAAGAAGCCATGATGCAGTTGAGGAGTTTCCTTAATGCTGACTCAGCTCCTGGATCCATGTATTTCCTAGTGCCTGGTTCTGTTTTGAAACCAGCACACTGAGCTTTAATGCACTTCACACCACTCTTTCTAAGATCTGTCCAATTTACAGCAAACCACTCAGGAGCTGAAAACACAAGAGGCTTGGTGAGGTCCTGGAAGTTGGACCTCCGATTAGGCTTCCAGGAGATGCCTGGAACCAGTGGAACAACTGGTTTTCTTTCTTTCTACTCCTGAGTTTTCTTAGTAGTAGTGACCTGAATGCAAAGCACTCAAACTGATAGATGATCGTGGAGAGTTATTCGAGGGCCAGGCTAGACACTGGATTGCTCTTTCACCTCCCAGAATTGTTCTCATTCCTTTATTATGCAATATTTATAGAAGATTTAAGTGAACGAGACCTATTTTTCCTTCAAGGAACCTGTGGTCTAGAGGGAGAGGCTGATCCCTGTATTACAACTATACTACAGGGTCATAAATAAAATTTTAGGGGACAGCCTGCAGGTGCAGAGAAGGGCATATCACCCTGTGAAGAGTGTGGGGTTCAGAGCAGTGTTTGGTGTGGTAAGGATTTTTGGTGGAGAACAGGAGGTGTTTCCTTGATGGAATGATGGATAAGGGGGAAGAAATACCCTTGCACGTGAAAAAGTGGCTTGCATGTTTCAGAAACTAAATAAGAGACCATGCAGTGTATGTGAGGGACCACAACCCGTTCCCTGCTGCTGGGGACATGACTTTATACATATATAAAGTATTACCATGATTGAGTTAATTAACACACCCATCACTTCACATATTTTTTTTAATTTGGTTAGAACACAAGTTTTACTCTGTAGTAAATTTCAATGATATAATACACTATTATAAACTATAGTCACCAAAATATACATTCAACTCTCAGACCTTATTTATCTTATGACTAATAACTGAAAGTTTGTGTCCTTTACCCGCTGCCCCCCATTTCCCAGACCCTAGTAACCACCATTCTCTCTATTTCTATGAGCTTGCCTTCATTTTTAAGATTCCACATAAATGTGATTCCACACAGCACTTGTCTTTCTGTGCCTTGCTTATTTCACTTCGCAAAATACCCTCCAGTTTCATCCATGCTATCTCAAGTGTCAGAATTTCATTCTTTTTAAAAGCTAAATGATACTTTATTAGATGCATACGAGGTCTGTCCAGAAAGTATATAGCCATGTAATATGAAAAATAAAGACATTTACTGAAGAAGATACAAGAAACATTGAACATAGTGTGGGAGACCGCTCTGCATGGCGTGGGCCAACCTCCACTCGGAGGTGCACAGAATCCCTGCCCACGGATGGGTTCCCCCATGGGGAATCAGGCCTGCATTTATACCTAGGCCGCTTTGAGTGCTTTTGCTAAAACTCCCTCACCCTGATTTGAGACAGTTTGGAAAACCAAGCTGTTTTCCAAAGTGTTTGTACCATTTTGCATTCCCACCAGCAGTTAATGAGAGTTCCTGGTGCTTCACATGCTTGCCAGTACTGGCGTTGCTAGTGTTTTTGACTCTGGCCATTCTAATAGGTATCTAGTACAATCTCATTTTAATTTGCAATTCTGATGCGGACACTGGCTAGCAGTGTCTGCATCATTATGGATGAAATAAAACATACATACGGACTACCAAGTCTGGTGGAGGAAAAAGGACAACAGCATGGCTTTTCTCTCAAGGGGAGCAAAAGCCCTGGCCTCCTCCATGACATGCCTTTATTCTATATCTCCTCTCATTACAAGATGGTCCTCACTCACTATCCCCCAGTTACAACAAAAGGAGCCAATGCCCCTAATTGTATCACAGAAGAAGGATATTAGCAAACGAAAAGGCAAGAGTGGTTGAGCCAGTCACACTGGTCCCTGCAAGGTTTAGCATGGATTTTCGGAAGTTACAACAAGCATGTGCAGGGTGAGGGAGTTTTCAGCAAAAAGCAGCTTAGGTATATTGCAAATCTGATTACCCACGTGAGAACTTATCTGTGGGCATGCGTCCTATGCATCTCCAAGTGGGAGCTGGGCCCACGCCACGCAGAAGGGTCTGCCACACAATTCTTTAATGACATATGATGTTGAGCACCTTTTCAATACTTATTTGTCATGTGTACTTTTCTTTAGTCATGTTTCTATTCAGATATTTTGACAATTTTTAAGTCAGATCATTTGTTTTCTTTTTGTTGTGTTTTAAGAGTTCTTTGCATATTTTGCATACTGGTTCCTTATCAAATGTTTTATGCAAAAGTCTTCTCACAGTCTGCAGCTCATCTAGTCACTCTCTTGTACCAGAATTGTATTTCTTTTAAAGGCTGAACAGTATTTCAGAACATGTATATACCACATTTTGTGTAGCCATTCATCTGTTGATGGACATTTAGATTATTTTCACCCTTTTGTGAAAATAATGCTACTATAAATATCAGGGTACAAATATCTGTTCAAGCCCCTGCTTCATTTAGGGGATCACATATCCACCAGTGGAATTGCTGGGCAACTCTTTGCTTTTAAAAACTCTGCAATTGTGCAGCTAAGCCATTGTTTTCAATAACTGCTTCTATTAACAAAATAGTCATGTAACATTCACGACAAGTAGTCATGTAACGTTCGCACTATTAAAACAATCTTTGCCTTTTGTATGTTTACTGTTTCTTGTTACTAAGCAAAGAATGAGTCAGCAGCCTGCCAGCGTCAGGAAAGTATGATCCTTGACTGCAAGTGACTTTCTTTACCTGAAGGGAAAGCGAAGTGAACCAAAGCTAATGGAAATTTGTGAAATGCCTTAAAAATAAAAGCGATGTGCCATAGTTCCCAGTTGAAAAAATAAATCCTGATTTTAAATAGAAACCTGATAAAAGTGGATTAGAATAAAAAGGCCTGAAAAAGGACCAGAGAGAATCCACATGAAACCTTGCCCCTTGCTTCAGCAGAGTCTGTACATATCCAAAGCAATGGCAGTAGAATGTAATTGTATTTTTATGTGTCAAATAATCCAGCATTCCATGTTATACTCAAAGTACCAAGGAGTAGGTAGAAGAATCTTTTGGAGATTTACAATCTTAACACATGAAAAAAAAATTCTTTTAGGTACCTAGCCTTTACCCATGGTAACCTGCCACCAGGTAGACATAGAGATTGGGTTCTGAATGTAAAGCATGTGTTTTATATCTATGATCCAAAAAAGAGTTATGACATTTTCTCTTAATATCTTCTAAAAATAAAAACACGAGAATGTGTAAGCAATATAACTAAATCTTACAGTAAAAATCTCATTCAGATGTTTGACTATTTATTATCTGAGTCTACCTATGGTCAAAGGCTTACCTTCAATAAATGCCTCAGGGTATATGGCTATATTCTCCAGTTCTTTCCAACTCTTAAAGAGAATGTATTTCCTATAATGTATAAACTGTTCTATATTGTAGAAAAGATGAAAATATGAACCAATTTTACTGAGTATAAATCTAGTACCCAAAACTAACGAAGCTGTAATAGAATATCTTACTTATCAGTGTAGATTAGGTTGTCTAGAGTTAAATACTCAACAAATGAAGGTAAAGTGATATAACAGTTCGAACCAATCAAGTGGACTTGAACCCAGGAATGAATTAATGTATAATATTCTATTTTACAATAGAAAAATATAAAATTTCTAAAAATTATTGTAAAATCATAATTATTGTAAAATGTTGCATTGCATTTCAGAGGATTTATGGATAATACTTTGAAGCTTCTCAATGGATATTCTAGTAAAATTTTCTTAATCTTTTATCTATGAGGAATCCTTGTAATAATGTCCAGGTCTCAGGGACTTCTGCATAAAAATTATATTTACAGTTCATTGTACATTAATGTGACAAATAAGTTGTAGATAAAATGAGTCAATTATTGTTGATGATCACTTAGAAAAGAATAATATTTTTCCCATTCCCTTTTTTTTGGCCAATTTATTAGCTTACTCTTTTTGTGTAACATCTTTTACCCTACAAAAGAGGTTTTCCCTTTGCAAAGGAAATTGATGCAAAAATTGAAAACTTCAATTTTTTTCTTACTTAATCTTTTAAACCTGTTCAAATAGGTCTAAAAGTCTTACAACAAATGTTTAGTAAGTAAGATGCTAATGAGTTATAACATGTAGTATATGTAATAGATAGTATATGTACAAGTATTTTTGTATTTAAAACTAAAAACATTTTAACCAAACATTCTTGAAAAAGAACTAGATAACTAAGATTTGCTTACTTTTCTCATAATTAATCTTTGCTTTTTATAAATTTAAAAAATCCATAAGGCAAACATCATAAATTTAGGTAAATTACAGCCACAAGCCAAAATGAAATTTCAATTTCCTAAAAATGGTTTTGGTAGGTTTAATTTAAATAATCATTATTAATTGATTTTAACTAATGCTATTTACAACATAAAAATTTGTTAACAATGCTGGACAGTAAAACTACTGAAGTCATAAACTGAAGCTATATGAATGAAAATACACCCAAGACACAACTTTACTCACACTTTACTCAAAGTGACATGATCAGGCTCATAGACTTAGCCACTTCAACATTATTATACAAGCATTCTTGACCTTTTTAATAGAACTATTGATGCATAATGATGCTGTTCTGACACTAAATGTGAAGAATAAAATTCACCTCTTTATTTTAAATCCTCTTCATGATTTTTGCTACACACTCAATTCTGGATAAAACTTGAGATAAGCACACACACATTTTATTTTTAACTGAAATGAGATTTCTGTCCTTGTCCTTAATGCATGTTTAAAGAAGAAAAGTCTTGGTCATACATGTTAAGAAATTGAAATATTCAGTAGAGTGTTCATTGCTTCCCTATGACTCGAATCATACTCTTCCTACACAGAGATCCAGGACTTCTCTGGGGTAGATTGGTAAATCTCATCCTAAATGTACATCACAAAGTTCTTTTTTTCTGTTAAAGTCACATTCTCAAGCTGAGTGGTAAATTCAGAGAGAAGGGATTGAAAATAAGCCAGATGGTGAAAAACAAATACCACTTCTGGCCAAGATGGAGGTGTAGGTAGACACACTGTGCCTCCTCGCACAACCAAAAGAAGGACAACAACAATTGAGAAACAAAAAAAAAACTGGTACTGACAGAAGTCCAACAACCAAGGAGTTAAAGTAGACACATTCATCCAAACCAGTAGAAAGTGTGGAGTTGGGCAGCTGGACGGAGAGGGCTCTCAGCAAAGCAGCGGTTGGTGGACCCAGCAAGGCGGCAGATTGTGGAACTGGTGTGGCGCACAAGGCGACTGGTGGACCTTTCAGTCCCACATTCATGCGCAGATAAACCAGGCAAAACTGGGGAGTGTGATAGAACTGGCAACCCAGGGTACCAGCACGGGGAAATAAAGCATCCAAACACCAATCGAAAACACCTGTGGGGGTTGAGGTGCCAGGAGAGACTCCCAGCCTCACAGGAGAGTTCATTGGAGAGACCCACAGGGTCCTAGAATGTACACAAACCCACCCACACAGGAATCAGCACCAGAAAAGCCCAGTTTGCTTGGGGGAAGTGGGGGAAATGACTGCAATCTGGTAGAGAGCGGAGCAAGTGCCACTGTTCCCTCTCAGACCCCTGCCCCACATTCAGTGTAACAACCCAGTGACTGGGTTGCCCCAGCCTGGTGAACACCTAAGGCTCCACCCCTCACTACATAACAGGCACCTCAAGATAAAAAAAAATGGCTCAAACAAAAGAACAGATCAAAGCCTCAGAAAAAATACAGCTAAGCGAGGAAGAGACAGCCAACCTATCAGACGCAGCTCAAAGCACTGGTAATCAGGATGCTCACAGAATTGGCTGAATTTGGTTGCAAATTAGATGAAAAAATGAAGACTATGCTAAGTGAAACCAAGGAAAATGTACAGGGAACCAATAGTGATGGGAAGGAAACTGGGACTCAAATCAATGGAGTGGACTAGAAGGAGAAAAGAAACATCCAATCAGAAAAGAATGAAGAAACCAGAATTCAAAAAAATGAGGAGAAGCTTAGGAACCTCCAAGACATCTTTAAACTTTCCAACATCTGAATTATAGGGGTACCAGAAGGGGAAGAAGAAGAGCAACAAGTGGAAAACTTATTTGAACAAATAATAAAGGAGAACTTCCCCAATCTGGCAAAGGAAATAGACTACCAGGAAGTCCAGGAAGCTCAGAGAGTCCCAAAGAAGTTGGACCCAAGGAGGAACATACCAAGGCACATCAGAATTACATTAGCCAAGATTCAAATGAAGGAGAGAATTCTAGAAGCAGCAAAAGATAAGGAGGCAGTTACCTACAAAGGAGTTCCCATCAGACTGTCAGCTGATTGCTCAGAAGAGACCTTACAGGCAAGAAGGGGCTGGAAAAAAGTATTCCAAGTCATGAAAGGCAAGGGCCTACATCCAAGATTGCTCTATCCAGCAAAGCTGTCATTTAGAATGGAAGGGAAGATAAAGTGCTTCTCAGATAAGGTCAAGTTCAAAGAGTTCATCATCACCAAGCCCTTATTATATGAAATGTTAAAGGAACTTATCCAAGAAAAAGAAGATAAAAATATGTATAGTAAAATGATAGCAAACTCACAATTATTAACAACCACACTCCAAACAAAAACAAGAACAAACTAAGCAAACAATTAGAACAGGAACAGAACCACAGAAATGGAGATCACATAGAGGGTTACCAACAGGAGAGTGGGAGGGGGAGAGAGGGGGAAAAGGTACAGAGAATAAGTAGCATAGACGGTGGGTAGAAAATAGAAAGGGGGAGAGTAAGAATAATATGGGAAATATAGAAGCTAGAGAACTTATGACACATGGACATGAACTAAAAGGGGGAATGTGGGTGGGAGAGGGTGTGTAGGGTGCAGGGGAGTGAAGGGGGGAAATGGAACAACTGTAATAGCATAATCAATAAAACATATTTTAAAAAAAGAAAGACAAATACCATATGATCTCATCTATAAGTGGAACCTAATCAAGAAAACAAATAAATGAGCAAAACAGATCCAGAGACATGGAAATAAAGAACAAACTGACAGTGATCAAAGGGGAGAGGGGGGAGGGGGATAACAGGGGAAAGAAAGGGAAGGGGCAAGTTGAGGAACGTGAATAGAGGGCTCAGGGCACAGACGATGGGGTGGGGACTGACTGTGGTGGGGGGAGGGGCAGAGGGGCAGGGCAGGGGAGAGCAATGGGGGAGAATGAGGACAACTGTAATTGAACAACAATAAAAAAAGAAAAAAATATAGTTCGATTCTAACCTGCAGTTCTTCTAGCTGGTTTTCAACAATATTTGAAACTTGGTAATATCCTTTCTCACCCTCAGGTCCAAAGAGCAGTTTAAAAATGTCATTTTGCAACATGATTTTCCCCACGACTGAGGTCCTTTGATGTTTTCTTTTTTTTACATCCAAAAATCATGTCGTGTGAACTCAAAACATTGTCTCCAGGCTTTGCAGAAACTTGTTCAACCGGTTTATGTGCAGAAAATGTCTGCAGAGAAGGCTGGTTTCTGCAGCCATCTCCATCTTTAAGTCGTGCAGGAAAGCCTGGAGTGCTAACTTCTTGAAAATGCTCCTGAAATTGATCTTCCAGTCCAAACAGGGTGTTAAGAACTCTTCGCTAGTTGAGTCACCGGATTTCTGTGTGTAGCAGATTTGTTGGTTCTTGGTCTAGATTTTCACACTAGTCTTCTTGAACAAACTGGTCAAGAAAATTAGCATTTAGTATCACGCTAATAATTTTTTAGAGTATTTTCAAGAACACTGGGCACCAGAATCCCTGTGTGAAAAGAGCACGTTGTGATAAAGTTGACTTTTCCACAAGAGAGGTGAAAGCTTCCACGAATATAATTAGTTGAGAGGGCGCCATCTGTACAGACACCAGCACTGACCTTGTGCCCAGACATGGTGATGCCTGGATCTTGGGCCAGCTCTCAAAGCAGACAATTTCTTGAATTTCACTAGCATATAGGATTTTACAAATGCTAAATACCATGGCTTTTATTAATGAAGTCTGTTGACCCATCAGATTGGATAGGAAGGTGGTGTTCTTAAGGTTATTACACAAAACTTCTTAAGATTCACTTGGCCAGTGATCAACAGGTTGTGAGATCGTACTATTCAAGAGAGGAACCTTTTCAGTTTCTCGTCCTGCATCCTGTCTGAGCATTTACTCACTCCAATTTTACATGCTGGCATCATTGTTAACCGTGCGAGTGTTTTTTCTTGTGGCAACAGGTTCTGCTATCGAAATAGCTTGATCCTTGAGCCTTTTATTGATTTGACCCTCCCACGCCCAGCTTTATTGATGTACAATTGACAAATAAAAATTACATATATTTAAGGTGTACAGTATGATATTGTATATGTGTACATTGTGAAATAATGACCACAGACAAACCAATTAACATATTCATCACTTCACATAATTACTTTTCTTGAGATCTATCCTTTTAGCAAATTTTAAATATACAGCATATTAATATTAACTAATATCCACTATAGGGTACATCAGGTCTCAGAACTT
Source organism: Glossophaga mutica (assembly GCA_039655065.1). NCBI lineage: Eukaryota > Metazoa > Chordata > Mammalia > Chiroptera > Phyllostomidae > Glossophaga > Glossophaga mutica. Next base: position 37,890,410 of record CM077304.1, on the reverse strand, counting down.
ACTCACCTTGTACTGAAAGTTTGAACGCTTTGGTTAATGTCTGTTATTTTTCCTCACCTCCTAGCCTCTGGGAACCACTATTCAACTGTGTTACTGTAACTGGGACTTTTTAAAAGATTCCACATCTAAGTAAGACCATGAAGTATTTGTCTTTCTGTGTCTGGCTTATATTTCAGTTAGTGTAAGGTCCCCCTGTTTCATCCATGTTGTTGCTAATTACAGTATTTCTACCTTATTTAAAGGTAAAGAATATTCCATTGTGTGTGTGTGTGTGTGTGTGTGTGTGTGTGTGTGTACGTATGACATTTTCTGTATCCACTCATTTCTTGATGGACACTAAGGCTGTTTCTATATCTTGGATGTTGTAAATAATGCTGCAATGAACACAGTGATACAAATATTCCTTCGAGACAGTGATTTTATTTCCTTCGGATTTATATCCAGAAGTGGGATTACAGGGTCATACAATCACCCTATTTTTAGTTCCTTGGGTAATCTCCATACTTTTTTACCATAATGGCTGCACCAGTTTACATTCCCACCGACAGTGCACAAGGGCGCCCCTCTTCACACCCACACTGAGAGCAGTTACCTTCTGACTTTCCACAATAACCATTTCGGTGGATATAAGGGGATCGCTCCTTGTGGCTTTGACTTGTGTTTCTCTGAGGATTAGTGATGCTGAGCATCTTTTCACGTATCTGTTGGCCATTTGTATGAATTGTTTTAAACAAAAGATTTCCTTGGTTTGTCTGGAGATTCCAAAAGTCACTCAGAATAATCAGCATGTTTGTATGTCTAATGGTTATGATTTGTAGATAAGAGGTTTTTCCATTTTTAAAAATCAACTTATTAGATATGTTTTACATACAATAAAATGCCGTAGTTTCTAATGTAAAATTCTATGAGTTTTAACAAAGGTATACAGCTATGCAATGACAACTGCGACTAGTCATGATACACTGACCATTCCCACTTTGCTAAAAAGTTTTCTCATTCCCCTTCCCAGTAAATCCTGTTTCCTGATTCCAGATCCCAGGTGTCACTGATCTGTTTCTGTCACTCAAGACTTACCTTTTCAAAATTTAAATAAATGGAATTATACAGTACGTAGTTTTCATGTCTGACTTCTTTTGCTCAGTGTAGTATTCTTGAGATTCACCTCTGTTGTGTGTATAGTAGTACATTTTTTTCATTATGAAGTAGTGTTTCATTTTATGAATACACCACACTTTGCTAATCTCTTTACTAGCTGATGAACATTTGGGTTGCTTTGAGTTTTGTCCTGCACATTGCCATATAAATTTTGTGGACATGTGCATTTTTTTCTGGGTAAATACTTACGTGTAAATTTCTGTGTTTTATTGAAATTGCATATAAACACTTTAAGTTTCTAAACTGTTTTCCAAAGTGTCTTTATTATTTTGCATATGGTAATAATATATGCAATGTGTGAGTGGCTTTATTTGCTCTAAATCCTTATCAACACTTGATGTTGTCAATCTATTTAATTTCTGACATCCCAGGAGTGTACAGTGATATCTCATTGTGGTTTTAATTTGAACTTCCCTACAGATTATGCTAATTATTTAGTGTTTTTTTTTTTTTTTTGCTATTTCTATATGTCTTTGGTGAAGTGACTATTCAAAACTTTTGTTTATTAAAAAATTAGGCTGTTTTTCTTTTATTATTGAGCAGTAAGTCTTTAGTTTCTGGTTGCTAGTCCATTTTTAGATAAACGCATTGCAATATTTCTCCCAAACTGGGCTGCCTCTTAATTTCTGTAACTTTAATTTTTGAATGGTACAAGCTTTAAGTTAATAGAAGTACATATTATCAATTTTTCTTTTATGATTTACTTGGTGTGTATATGTGATTTACCTAAGAAATTTATGCCTGGCTTGGTGTGCTCTTGCCTATTCAAAGTTCACAAAGATATTTTCGCTGGGTTTTCTTCTAGATGTTTCATGGTTCTAATTCTTACATATAGTTCTGTAATCTAATTCATATAATATTTTTTAATGTGGTGTGAAGTTAGGGTTGAGATTCATTTGAATGCACATAATTATGCAATTATTTTTAATGGTTTTTTGAAAAGATTATTCTTTCCTTTATTGAATTTCTTGGTACTTTTGTTGAGAATTACAGTATATGTGAGGTTTTATTTCTGGACTCTGTTTTGTTGCTTGATTTATAACAATATGTCAGAATTTCACTGTGTTGAAGTTTTATAGCAAATATTGATGTCTTTTATTTTACTGAGCAATTTCTACAAAAAAGTCTTTGGGAATTTAGACTGAAATTCTGTTAAACTTACAGACTAATTTAGCAAGAACTGATTTCTTTACACTACTCAATAGTTTTAATTCATGAACATAGCATATCTATTTCTACATTTATTTAGGTCTTCTTTAACTTCTCCAAGCAATGCTTTGTACTCTTCAGTGTAAAGTCTCACAGATATTTTGTTTGATTCATCTTTATTTTGTATTATTTGATGCTGTTACAGATGAGGGTGCCTTTCAAATTTCAAAGTGTTGGTTGTGAGTAGACAGAAACCACTGATTGGTGCATGTCAGCCTCGTATCCATGGACTTCAGAGAACTCACTTATTAATTCCAGTAGCTTCACAGTTTCATAGCATTTTGTTCACAAGTGACTATGCCATCTGTGAATAAAGACAAGAGATGGAAATCCAGAAATGGAAAAAAAATAAACAGAGAACATTAAAGGCCAACCAAAATTTTAATAAATCCATAAACATCACTGGAATACTTGGAAGAACCTTGAAGAAATCTCACAAAATTTCTTGGAAAAGAACAAGGATATGAACATTTTTATAGAGAAGGTGACAAGTATGGGAGATCCTGAGGAGTTTCGGCTTCCATAGAACAGTGTTCAAGAATAAACAGACCAAACCTGTGGGACACAGAAAGACTTACACAGTTTTCTATGCTCCACTTTAGGTGTAGCTACTGAATTTTTCTTCTTATGTCTTCTAAATGATGATATGCAGAAGTAATCTAGCTGCTGCATTTAGCATAGTTTTGACATTAGATTCATTTGGTACAAATTATTGCTCAATTTGTTGCTAGCTTTGTGACTTTGGAAACATGTACCTCATCTGGGTCCCTCAGTTATCTCATTTGCAAAGTGGAGATAATGATAGCACTTACTGTATAGGCTTGCTTTGATGTTTAAGTAAGATACTTTATATAAAATACGTAGTATTGTTCCTGGCACAACAAAGTATTTAATTAATGTTACTTATTACTATAAATATTCTTTCTTAATTTTTCATGCTTCAATTAGGAATGTTTCTGAAGTAGGCAATAAATACTCTTATCCAAATGGCTTGAATAATAAGAAAAAATTGATTGGATCTTGAAGAGATGAGGGAATGAGTTTACTCAGGGTTCAGGCAACCTGTTCAGTACTTAGCGTCTGTCAGTCTGTCTGTCTCTCTCAGTCTCAAATCAGCTTCTTTGGCGTTGGCTCCATTCATAGGCAAGAGCTCCCCTTATGGCAGAAAGATGGCTATCAGCAGCTTCCAGAACTTTATCTTTTATTCACATGAAACTGACAGAGTAAAAGCCTCTCCCCCTCCACCAAAAGTTGCACAGGAATAGCAGCTTCATTGTGAGTTGACCAACTGAGGTCACGGGCCCTTTCTTGAACTAATCACTATGGCTGAAACACTACCCCTAGAGATGAGGGTGGGGTCGTGTTCTTATAAAGCATTTTGGTTACATGAAGGCAGGGTGGGTACTGCTAATAAGAGAAGGGGAAGTAGATGCCAGACAGTTTAAACCAGTAACTATCTACGACCAATGTTATCTCATTCATGTTGTCTCTTCTTAATAGAGATCACACATTTTGATCTCAAGTGGAGAACTACTCTTTATCGGCTTTCTTGGGTAATTACTCTGCTTCCTTTGAGTGGACTGCTGTTTATTTGATGTTTGCATGTGTGTGTTAGAGTTATTATGTATTAGCTCATGCTGGTTTCTTCATAATTATTACTTATCTTTAAATGGAAACCAGCCGCTTGGCAAAAATAAACAGCTAGCTAGTTAGATAGATAGATAGATAGATAGATAGATAGATAGATAGATAAATAAAACAATAAATCCTGTGGGATTTATTACATAATCCTGTGGGTAGGAGTGGCTGAAGATAACATAACAGCAACGTCTTTTAAGTGACAAGCTCTGTTGGAGTCTCGCCAGCACTGCTTCTCCTCTTCCCTCTCACCCCACTTCACCTTGAGAGGTCGCCCTTGGCGAGGACAGTCTATCATGGATCTTTTCCCTTTCCCTTCCCTTGTCTTCCCTTCTCTCTCACTCATACAGACACTAAGTCAGCATGATTGGTCTTTCTACTGCACCTCCCCTGCATTCTGAGATGTCACCCTGGGACTCTACCAGGACACCCCTCCTTTCTCATGGACTCCTTGTATTCACAGAGCTCAACACGCATCTCAAAGGATTTGGGGGCTGTTGGTGAAGGGAGTTTTGGAGGAAACTCGCTATCCTGGTCTAGATACTAGGAGACGAGGTTGGCTCTTCTTGCTCTTCTCTCGTCTTAGTCTAGACTTCACAGTACTTGGCAGATCTTCCTCCCAATTTGTGGCTTGTGGTTGTGTCCCTTTCCATGTTTCACTGAAGATAAATTATTTTCCCTCTATTTTTTGTTTGTTTTTGGTGGAGTTTGAGGGCATGGAGAAGAGTAAAAATTCTGCTACTCCCTCTTCTTTAACCAAAAATCTTCTTCAGAATGATTTCAGTCCATTTGATATTTTCCCTTGGATGCGCCCCAGATACATCAAAATTAGCATGTTAAAAAGTGAAAACATATTCCTTCTTTCTTCTACGACACTTCTTTTCCTTCTTGAGGTTTTCCTGCCTTAGGAAGCGGCAGCATCATGTCTGGTAACTCGGTTCTGAAATTCTGGAGGTTTTCTAGATATCTTTCCTTCTCTCTTCTGAAACACCTCATGGCTGCCAAATCTTACATATTTCATCTCTTGGATACCTTTTAAACTCATCTTCCTCTTCTCAGTCCCTGCTACTATTTTTAGACACCATTGATTTGTGCCTATTCTACCTTGACTTCCTCTAACCTGGTCTTTTTTTCTTCATTCTTATTCTTTTCTTATCCAGATAAGAATATTGAAGCCAGTGGGGAACGGGGTGGTTTAACCAATAGCCATTGAAGATGATCTTCAACCAGTTCCAACGCCTCCTTCCAAGCACATACAGAAAGTCAGGGTATGTGACTTCAGCCACTCCTTTCCAAGATGCCCCACTTTTAATTACATCTCTCCTCAGGGCTCCCATTGATGAAGTCCGAGACATTTTCATGCTGTGTTATAGTGCTGGATAAGAGGTGGGAGATGAGGGAGGTAGACAGTATAAATTGTTTCTTCCAAATCTATTCTTAGACAGCTTTCAGAGAAATCACCAACCAGTCTCTGGTTCTGGGCTTATCTTTACAGTGGGATAAAGGCTACACTTTTGTTTCTGAGAAGAAAGAATGACCTATTAAATAATGTTTTCAAAAATAAAAACCAAGCTGCTCCCATTTGCCGATAAAATTGTGTGCTTTAGCAATGACGGCAGAAGGGTGGAGTCCTGGTTCAACTTTTGAAATGAGTTCAGCCAGCACAGGGAAAGGGACAGGGACCTACGAACACGGAAAACGGAAAACGGTTTCAGTCTGTGTTCAGCAAGAAGCTTAGTGAAAATTGTAAGTAGAGGACACCTAGTGGCGCTTTGTAGAAATGCTCTTATGTTGACACTGGACACTTCACTATTAATAGCACCCACTGTACCAGGGTCTTGTGGCTGAGTATAACACAGGCACGATAAGACACGAAGTACAAATCAAACATGACATTGTCTAGTGGTGTGGCCAGTACAGGTTAACTGCTGTCACAGATAACCTCCAAATTCTTAATGGCTTCATGTAACAGTTAATTTTGTACCCTCAAAACAGTGCCGGCACTCAGGGTGTGGCCTTCCATGTAATGACACAAAAAAGCTCCCTGATCACATGGGGAAAAACATACTTTATGCTTGTATCAAAAAGTCAACAACATAAAAATATCATTTCTCAAAAACAAACAAATAAATTAAAATACAAGACTGTATGTTAAAATGGGCACAGCTGTTTAAAATTTTAAAGACTCATCAGACTTTGCACTGAAGATCTATGCATTTCATTGCATATGCATCAATTAAAAAATAATTAAAAAACACCCGGCATAATGCTGGAAAAGAAGAGCAATAAAAGGGGGAGGAAGAACCCCTGTATTAAAGCTCATAAAATTTGAATATTTAAAAGAAAATGAAACTATAATTTAAAAAATAAACAATTTTTAAAAAGGACATGTGACTAGATAGACTATTGAAATAGAATATAAAATCTGGAAATATACCCAAGTGCACATAGAAATTCAGTAAAAGATAAAGTAGCCAGCAGAAATCCAATCAACTACTCAGTATATGTTTTGGGAATAACTGTACATATCTGTTTTCTTGTTTGGAGGAAAGAAGGAAGGAAGCAAGGAAGAAATAATGGAAGGGGAAAAGGGGTATGTAGGAAGGAGAAAGTTAATTCATGTTCGACAAAAATGCTCCTGGGCATTGCATTAGTCAGTGTTCTCCGAGAAACAGAATCAATGGAATGTGTAGGTCTTTATGTGTGTTTGTTACTGATGTATGTATACATACAATAATTTATTCATTTATTTATGACAAGAAACAGCTTACATGCTATGGAGGCAGACAAGTCTGGAGATCTGTAGGGTGAGCTGGTAAGGCGGAGATCCACGAGAGCTGATGCTGTAGGTCGAGACTGAAGACTGGCGGGCTCGAGACCCAGGTAAGGTGATGATTCAGTTCAAGTCTGAAGGCAGGAGAAAGTTGATGTTCCAGTTCAAAGGCAACCAGGCAAGAGAAATTCTCTTTGATTCAGGAGATAGTCAGCCTTTTTGTTCTATTCAGGCCTTCAACTGATTGGATGAGGTTCACTCACATTAAGGAGGGCAATCTGCTTTACTCAGCCTATAAACTTAAATGTTAATCCAAAATGCTCTCCAGGCACATCCAGAACAATGATAGACTGCATAGCTGAGTACCCCATGATGCAGTTAAATTGACTAATAAAATTAATCATTACAGGCCTCATAGAAGACTTATGTTCTTGGACTGCTTATTCTCTTTCCTGAAATCTTGAAGCCGAAAAGGATCATGATATCTTATTTGAAAGGGACCACCAAAATTATTGAAGATCCTTCAGCTGTGTTTTTTTATGTGTGCACAAAAATTCTCCTTTCTGGCAGTCCTCTACTGCTAATGGAATGTGGGTGTGCCTCAAGTGCACAGCAAAATATTTGTGTCATACATACACATGGAGACACTCTTGCTCTGTTAATACAGTGGAACAGTACCGGATCACGGCACCTCCGAGCACCCTCTACGTTAAAGTGGTCATTTGCCATTGAGTTTTACGTATAGACATGGGCATCACCACGCCCCCAGCCATTAGGATGCCCCTAACCAATAGGAGCACACACTCCTCTTCATTCTCCCCTTTTGCCTTCCCATGGATTCGAATTGATCCGTGCCTTAGGTGATCACTGGTGGTTACATTACTCTGACTGTTCACTTGCATGCATTGCTGTGCGATCTCTCAAAGGCATGTGAAAGAGGAGAACAGTAGAAATGTTGTTGAATATAGCATAGCACTCCAGTTTCGATCTTGCATGGCCTGGAATTATCTAAGTTATCTCACAATTTGAAAGGATCCTAATGAGGCAGAACTTGTAGAGAAGCCTTTCTGAGTGTCCCAACCCATGCCACTTTTAATCATATGGGCACCTTTCTGCACAGCATTTCGGTCCTGGGGAAGGGAGGCACTGACCTGCACAGACATGGCCTTTGTGGGGTTGTGCTGAGTGGCATCAATAGCTCACAGGGTTTTCGGATTTTGCATCTGTTTTTCTTTTGGAGCAATTCAAAACTGTATCCTTTGGTGTCTCAATTGAATCAAGCTAAGAGAAAGTCTCTCTGGCTTTGGAGGGAAAATCAATAACTAAATTTAAATGCTGAATTAAGGTGCATTCCATTCTCTGTTTGACATAACGGGAATACGCTTTCTGAAAATTACCAAGAATGAATCTTTTAAGTGACAAATAGCTTTCTCATGTCAAGCCTCAAATTACTGTGACTGAGATATGTGCCTATTATACTGGGAATGTTCTTTGTTCTTTTATTTTTCCTTCAGCGCAAATCATGTGCATCTCCATGTGTAACTGGAAGAATTCACCACTGCCTTAATTTGCTTGCAGCTGTTTTCTCTGTCCCAGCCCCACCGAAGATTAAAGAAAAATAATCTGGGTCCTTATAAGAACAGCGGAACTAAGGCCCCTCTCCGGCTACCAAGGAAGCAGCCGTGGGAAGATGATGTGGCTCCTCTGTTTTCCTGGTGGGCCCTCCGGTGAAAGAGAACAGAACTGGGACCTGCTCTGTACGGACCTTGATGTTTCCAGGGAAGATCACTAAGTAGTCATTAGGCAATAAAGGAAAACACTTTTTTTCTCACTGTCGGTTTACACTGTTCTGTCACTGGAAATTGATATCTCTGCTAGACAGGAGTGTTTTTGTTTGATTCAGTAGGTTCAACAGTTGAAGAAGTAGGCGTGCCGGCATTCCACACACCTCTGAAGTGTTTACTGTCAGAATCCAAGGCTCCAGAATACAATGGTGTGCAGTACATGGTAGGTGTTGCAACATTTTGTTTTTTTGCTATGTCAACAAAAGAACGTCTAGCCTAAGAAAAAGTCTTATAAACATTTATTTGAGCCAAACTGATGACAATCTCTGGGAGACAAAATATCAACAGATTGAGAAAATGCTGTGGATAATGGTGGTTTTGCAGCCTATTTTATACATTAGAATCAAAGGAAGAGATGTAAGGAGGGTTACAAGAAATTCGTTGTTGGTAGATTAGGGAGGCAGGAGAGAGCAAAGGGGGGAATCTCTGTGGTTGAATGAAAGGCAAAGTGTAGAGACACATTCTTCTTTTACGTCGGCGGGTGCAGGACAGTCAGCAGTTCCAGCCCAGAGAGATGGTGTGTGGGCAACAAGACAACAGGAGTTCTCTGGTCTCCTGCTCTGGTGCTGGTGGCCGTGTCTGCGAGAGGTCTGGAAAGGAACACTACTCTGACATTGCACAGGTATCGATCTTAGATGCACAAAGACAACAGACACTTTCCAGTGTAAAGCTTGACCTTTATCAGAGAAGCTACAGGCCGAAGTCCATGTTTAGTTAGGACTTTATATGTTCGAGTTTGGACCACCCAGAGTGGTTACCCGTGGTCTCTAAGTTTGTAAGGCCCACGGGTGTCCTCTGAGCTGGTCAGGTTTAGTATGTATCCCCCCCCCCTTTTTTGTCTACAGATGTGTGAATGAACACTTGAATTTATAGACTGATTCATAACTGATAAAAATTACAATTATCATATGTACATACATTCATGCTTAAATACACTCATATACATGTCTCAGTAAATGAAACAAAAGTTAACTTCACACTGTGAATTTAGCTCTCCTTGCCTTTTCTCCTTGTTTTTCCTGGAACTTTAGTTTTCCTCAGGCTCAGTGAATTAAGAGTCCCCTTCCAGCAACAGTCTCTGAAGCTACACGCCCCTCCTCCTGCCGTAAGGTGCAGGAATTCATGGGTGGGACAGATGCTGTGATCAAAGAGAACTTCCCATCTGCACATATTGGGGTCGACAAAAGGCTGCCGCTTGTAGAGAGCGTATTTAGAGATGCTCTAAAAGCCTCTGTCCTGGCAGCGGCCAAAGAGAGGAGCTGTGGGAGTGGCCTGTTTTGGTGGACAAAGTATTATATCATTGACCTTGTTTAGAATTACCTGCATAGGGCGGAAATAAAAAGTGGACCAACATGTAATCCGTTTTATGACTGTTTTAAAATGATCTACAAAATATGCCCCTTTTTGTTGGGCAGCGCTCTGCCTAGACGAGCACGGCTCTGCGAGTTCCTATCACTAAGCTTTGGGATGCGTGCTTCTGGTTCGAGCAAACTGCCGTCTCCCAGAGGAGCACCCATCCGCCTGGATCTCGCTGTTCTCCCAAGATGAGGTTGTGGTACGGATCCTTCAAGGAACACAAAACGGGACCACTGAAAACGCGGCAGAAGTTAGAGTGGCCACGCTCTAAGTGGAAGAGAGTAAAGGTTAAAGTGGAAGATGACCCGTGCTATGCTTTCAACTGTCTTTCCCTGAAGGCTCTGATTTCGGAGCATTCTTTTATGCTCTTTTTAGAGAAAAAAGTCCTTTGGATCTCTGTATTTATTGCCTGTCTACTGGAAAGCCAAACAGACCTTGAGTTCTGCCTGTATCTAACTCTGTTCTAAAGTAACAAAGGCCAGGGCAGTGAGCCAGTTTAGTTTTAGGTGCCAAACTGGCTGGGCCACGGTGCCTAGGTATTTGATCAAACATTATTCTGGTGTTTCTGTGAGAGCGTTTTGGGATGAAATGAACATTTTTTTTTTGTAGAATGATAAAATTTTAATGGATTTTAAGCAAGAATGTTGCTATTCCAAGCAACATTCAAAAGTAGAAGAAATGTTTTAAACATTTCAGGATAATTTTTCCAAGGTCCCAGTTACAATTCAAAGATGTGATACCATGTGTCATTTCGTTTCTACCCCCAGGTGTGCAACACGACCACAGACAGGAAACACGCAGACACCTTCTTGGAGAAGTGTGTGACCGAGTCCATAATGAGCATAGTGAGCGGCTTCTTTAACTCCCCGTTTTCAGACAACAGCACCAGCCTCCAGGTAACCTCAACAAGCACATGCGAGGGCATTCCTCCACACAGAACCGATCCGCCTCATTTGAGTGGGGAACACTTTAGTCTGGTCGGGAGGTCATGTCCTACACTTCTGAAGTTCACTGTTCTGCCAGATTAACTTGCTATTATCCTGTCTGAGTTTACCAAACCTCGTTTCGGTTAAAGAGGCCCCATCCTCAAGTTAATTTATTCTTGCTTTCTCTCTCTACATGTAATGGGAACTTTCATGTTATATTTTGACTATTTGCCAAGTGTTGAAAGAAATGATATAATTCTTTAAATAGATAAACATTTTTTCTCAATAATTACAATTTAGTAATTTATCCTGAAATAATTAGCAGGGATTTATATGCTAAGATTTTTTAAAAAATGTTTTTCAAAGGAAAATTAACATTTAAGTTGTTGAATTTTGAATCAAGCAGATTTTCCTTTCTGATGGGGGTTGACTTCTCTAATCAATTAATGGTCTGAATAGAACCAAAGATTCACTGCCCCTGAGCAAGAAGGAATTCTGCCAGCAAATGACCTTGGGCCTTCGGTTTGGGGCTGGAACCACCCACTGGCATTTCCTGAGTCTCCAGCCTGATGGTCTCTACCCTGCAGATTCTGGACCTGCCAGCCTCTGTAATTTCATGAGACATGTCTTAAACCAAACCTCTCTCTTTGTAGATAAACATCCTCTTGTTCTGCTTCTTTGGAGAACTCTGGCTGATATACAAGGGTATGAAATTACATAAAGATCTGGGAGAAAGCACCAGCTGGTAATAGGAGGCATGCCGCTTTCTGGAGGGTCTTCTATGTACACATGCTTCAGGGATGGAGCCAGGGTGCTGGAGACCATGGGATGTAGATGATCAAGAATTCAGAATCCACGCTGGTTGTTGAGGCTCAGTGGATTGAGCATGGGCCCGAAAACCAAAGGGTTGCAGGTTCAATTTCCAGTCAGGGCACATGCCTGGGTTGCAGGCCAGGTCCTCAGTAGAGGATGTGTGAGAGGTAACCACACATTGCTGTTTCTCTCCCTTTCCTTCTCCCTCCCTTCCCTTCTCTCTAAAACTAAATAAATAAAATCTTAAAAAGAAAAGAAAACTCTTAAAAAAAAAGGAATTCAGAAACCCAGCTCTGAATATCTCTCTTCACAGACATTTTTACTAACCATTGCATGTGCTTTTAGCTATCTTTGGAGAAATAATACACATAAAAATAATGATATCTTTGGTTTAAATAACAAAATCTTAAACTCCTAGTCTAAAAATATGCTCCCTAAGGATTTTCATTAGTAGATTGTTTTCTTCCTCAATCCATAATAATAACCAAGGGAATAATTTATGCAAATCGCAGTTACCTAGAATGAATGTGGAACCACCAAAAGCTAGAGAATCAGCAAGTGGACTTTACAGTGTGTTATGTGGTTTTGAGATGGTTTTGCAGAGATCTGTATGAGGAAAACTATAAAACTCTGATGAAAGATATAAAAGAAAAACTAAATAAATAGAGAGGTATTACATGCTCATGATTAGGATGACAATATTGTCACTATGTCAGTTCTTTCCAATTTGATATATACATACAATGCAATCACAGTCAGAATTCCAGCAAGGTATTTTGTGGATATCAACAAACTGATTCTCTCTTTTTTGTGTGTGTGGAGAGACAAAAACAAAAAACAAAAAACCCAAAGACAAACAAAACAAAAAAATAACTAGTCAAGTCCACAATGGGGAAGAAAAGAGTTGGAAGACTGACACTCCCAACTTTAAGACTTACTGGGAAGCTACAGTAATGAAGACAGTGTGGTGTTGGTGAAAAAAATAGACAAATGGATCAATAAAAGAGAATAGAGAGCCTAGAAGTAGAACCACATAAATACAGCCAACATGTCCTTGACAAAGGAGCCAAGGCAATGCAATGGAACAAAGATAGTCTTTTTTGAACAAATGGTGCTGGAACAACTGGACAGTAACATGCGAAAGAATAAATCTGTTCTAGACAAACAAAAGCTGAGAAAGTTCATCTCCACTAGACCTGCCCACAAGAAATGCTAAAGGGAGATCTTCAAGTTGAAATAAAAAGGTGCCACAGAAATGGAGATCATATGGAGGGTTAGCAACAGGGGAGTGGGAGGAGGAGAGAGCGGGAAAAGGTACAGAGAATAAGTAGCATAGACGGTGGGTAGAAAATAGACAGGGAGAGGGCAAGAATAGTGTGGGAAAAGTAGAAGCTAAAGAACTTATGGCCCTGGCTGGTGTGGCTCAGTGGATTGAGCACGGGCTGTGAACAAAAGGGTCGTTGGCTCGATTCCCAGTCAGGGCACATGCCTAGGTTGCTAGGCCAGGTCAGGCCCCCAGTGGGAGCCATGTGAGAGGCAACCACAGATTGATGTTTCTCTCCCTCTCTTTCTCCCTCCCTTGCCCTCTCTCTAAATATAAATAAAATTCTTTAAAAAAAAAAAAAGAACTTACCACACATGGACATGAACTAAAGGGGGGGTGATGTGGGAGGTAGGGGGTGTGCAGGGTGGAGGGGAAGGATGGGGAAGAAATGAGACAACTGCAATAGCATAATCAATAAAATATATTAACAAAACAAAAAAACAGAAAACAACAACAAAAAAAGGTGCTAAGTTACAACATTAAAACATGAAAGTACAAAACTCACCAATCCAGGTTAATATACAGTGAAATTCATAATACTCATAATATATTAACGGTGGCTCATAAATAACTTTTATCTCTAGTATAAAAGTTAGAAGGCAAAAAATTTTAAATGACTATAATTTGTTAATGGGAACAATATAAAAAAGAAGTAAAGTGTGACATCAATAACATCAAATGTGAAGGTGGTTGAGAGGTAAAAGTGTACATTTTTTTTAAATTTTTTTTTCTTTTAGATTTTATTTATTTATCTTCAGAGGGGAAGGGAAGGAGAGAGGGAGAGAAACATCAATGTGCGGTTGCCTCTTGTATGTCCCCTGCTGGGAACTGGCCTGGCAACCCAGGCATGTGCCCTGATTGGGAATCGAACCGCAATCCTTCGGTTCCCAGGCCCGCGCTCAATCCACTGAGCTACACCAGCCAGGGCAAAAGTGTACATTTTTTAAAATAAGATAAAAGTAAGGTGCTATCAGCTTAAAATAGACATAACTATAAGGTGCTTTTATGTGAACTTAATGATAGCTAGAAAAAGAAACCTCTAGCAGATGCATAAAAGGTAAAGAAAAAGGAATCAAAACACTATAAAATCAACAAATAACATTTTATGTTAACTTAAAACATAAATGGATCTTCATGTATAGTTATTTTTCCTTTTGTAGATCTAAAAATCTTTTCTTTGAGTATGGGCGCACTGTTTGAAGTTCAATGTTGTTTCTCTTATGTTGTGATGATAGTCACACCAACTGTGTATCACTTGAAATGTCCAGGTTCTGTTTCTTCACCTTGGAAGAAGAACTTTAAAAAGAAAACATATTATAAAGAATACTAGATTTTTATTACTTTTTTCTAATTTGTTTATTTTTGTCTGCCTCCATCAAATTGATTATGATTTTTATTGTCATTTATATGCCTTTTCATTTATGAATCTTTTGAAAAATTCTACTTAACTTTCATAGAACCAGCAACCTTATTTGCTCACTCATCTGTTCATAGGCCTTTGTAATATTTAGTTGAATTGTGAACTAATAATAATACATTGGACAGCAGTAAACAGGTTTGGGGACAAACACTGTCACGTCTTGGTACACAAACAGCGTGTGAGTGTGGGAATGGGTAGACCAGCGGAGTCTGCGTCGGTGGGACTTGGGCAGCAGCGTCACACTGGGAATGGAGAGCTCTGATTAGTCTGGTGAGTCTGGGAAGTCTGAGACTGGCTTTCTCCCACATTACATTAGAGAAAAATATTTTTATGTGAAGAATATAGAAGTTTTTTGAAGAGAAATTCCATGTCTCTGATTATGAATATGATGGATGTTTTATAGGTTTAAAATATTATATTAATGATCATAAGGAAGAAATGAAGCTCACAGTATTTGGTGGGGTAACGTGTAGCATTATGCAGAAGAAAGGACACTGTGCCATTCCGAAGCCTTCCGAAAACATTGCTTCAAATCATATTACAGATTTGAAAGATTTCTTTCACCAGCGTTATTTTCATAGTTTTTTCTCATTCCAGAAAGTGAAAATAAATAAAACTCATTTCCTTGAGGGAACTTCTGTATAAGTAGACCTAGAACACACACTCATTGTAAAAATTCTGAGAATAGATCGTTTGACCAAGTTATTCTGTCAGATACATGAGCATTGATTATTATCAGTGTCAGAAAACAGTCCTCCCAGAATGCCTGCCTGCGTGGGACATTTGCAGCGACTGTGTAGACTTTATGTCACTCACTCATTCCTCCCAACACATATATGTGGTAAGCACTTGGATCTCTATTTGGCATTTAAATAATTGGGGCTCAGAAAAATTAGGTCAATTATCAAAGATCAAGTAGCTAGTGAGTGTCTAAAGCCAAGGCCAACCATTTTCCTTCCTATTATACAAGATCCTCCCTTCCTGGCCTGAAGTGTCCATGTGTGTGGGTCAGGAAAATATAAATATGCTGAAACTAACTAGGTATTGCCCTTTAAATTTTGAGTGAGTGTTCTCCCTTTATAGAGGTCCTACATTGTATGATTCATGCAAGTCTTCAGATCTAGGAATAACACTAACAATAATAACCATCCTCTCAAAAATGATTTCTCATATCCTTGGGTTTGTTTAGAGGACAAAGTGTCTAAATCCTTGTCCTGCAAATAGAAATCCCTACCAAAATAACTATAATAATGAGCTAAATTAACTTCCTAGTTATTATATTAAGACCAGATTATTCCATTATTCATTTATAAAACTATTAATTATCACTAGTATTGATTATTTTGTTTATAAAATGAAATAAGTGCGCTAATGCCTGGAAACAGAAGTGTTGACCATATAATCTCTGGAAATTATTTTAAGAGTACATAATGTTTTTCTCTTTATTAAAGAAATAAAACAAAGAGGCTGGTTACTTCAGGGGGAATGTATGGAACTTAATTTGATTTCAGCAAGGAGAAGGAAAACAAACAAAACAAAACTAGGACTTCAAAAATTATTTTGCATCAAGCGTATTTGCTATTTTTAAAATATAACTCAAACTTGGCATATATAAATTAGAAGACCATGGCTCCCAAGAGATTTTGACTCTCACCTGAAAAGTAATAGGATAAGGAACAGTATAGAGAGTTTCAGCTTGTAATAGAGTTGCCAAATCAAATAGAAAATAATAAATAGCAGTTTCCTTGACTGTTCCGTAGAAGCCCAGTGTAAGACAACATACTCTTACATGATCGCTCACATAGTAATTAGCAATGTCCACTCTCCAAGCCTGCCTTCCCTCCACGCCTTTGCTTGTGACATTGTCCCCACCAGACTGCTTGTCTTATTCCTAGCTTCATAGACAACTCATTGTCGACATCTTCCCTGAAGCCTTCCATGAACCCCTCATTTGGAAGAAGTTCTCTCTCTATTCCATGAACTTCTAGAGAATATCTGATCTTTTAAAATCACATTATCTATATTAAGCACTGATTGCATATTTGGTTAGTTATATACGTATCTTAATTTCTCTGTTTGTAAACTCTTAGAGGGCAGGAATCTCACTTATATTTCATCTTATTCCTGATAATAACATAAAATATTCAAAAAGGTGTTAATACCTACCTTATGAATAAATGACTATGTATTGAATACTATTTGCTACCAATATCTTTCCAACTTGTCACTAACACATGAAATTTAATTATTAGTGATACATTTCACTGACTTAAGCACTGTAGATTTTTCCATAAAGGCAAATAGTCTAACATTAGTAGTCAGTTGTTACTCATTATTTATGTGAATATATATGGTCTGGGACAGTATGTATGGATATATAAACATTGTCTGGAACATCATGTGAAAATGAGTTTTTGGGAAAATAGGAAAAGAAAAGTTGCTCAAAGGGAAGATGAGACAGTAAAAAGGAGGCAGGGCCTTCTAGAAGAGCCAGGGGCAGGTCTATGTCTTTGCTTTCTCTAAGCCTTGCCAGGTATGGATGTTCTCACTAAAGAAGTCCTCTAAGAAAACATTTTAATAGTTTTTTTGTTCTGAAACCTAATTCCAACATGGAAGTGTTCCAATCTAAGGCCTTCCTGGAACTTGGTAAGTATTGGCAAGTTTGCGTGCTTCAAACCTGGTCAATCATTCATTCAGAAGCAACTAGACCTAGGATTTGTCTTCACCACATTAAAACATTTGTCATCCTTCCATAAATCTGTGGCAGGACACAGTTGTTATGGCCGCCTTGCCAATTAAGCCCATTTAGGGCTTTCTAATTGAAGTCTCAAATAGTGGCATCTGTTCTTCATCATCTTAATCTCTGGTCATTTTCCTGAAAGGCCAAAGGTGGCCAATTTATCCTCAGACTGGAAATCAATATGCCTCTAACCTCATGTGGCCCAGATTTTATGAATAACATCCGTGGTTTAATTCAGTAATATTCCACCTTGCTTTGATTCTTGGATAAATAGAGATCATTCTACACTCTGTTTCCCAGATGGTTCTGTTTTTAGCTGGCGTTCAGCAATGAGCCAGTAGCCAGTTTATTAGAATAGACCTGGAGAAATGCTCTCATTAGCACACTGTCAGGGATCATATCTTTGTCATCAGATGCCCCTTCAAATGGCTCTGTGCTCAAGGGGAGATTCTGCCAGGTGAGCAATGGCAGGCATTTTCTTCTTGGGTTGCATAACCTGAAAGATTTTTTACTAAACAGAAGTTTTAGTAATAAGTTAATAGAATCTTTCTGATGCTGGTTTACATTCAGGTTAGACACATGGGATGCTGCTGCTCACCGCTTAGATTCTACAATCAGCATCATATCATCCTTACTGCACATTCTTCCCTTTATTCATTCTACTCTTCATCCATCAATTCCTCTGAATTTTTGATGAATTTCAAAGTACATAACAAATATAAGTATACTCCTTCCTACATGCTTCAGCATGTTTTTCTTTAATTAAATTTTAAACTTTGTTTACAGTATTTTTCTTTAATGACATAATTGATTAAAAAACAAAATTTGCAAAATTTAAGTAAACATTTGTTTTGACAAATGAATATATCTATGTAACCCCAAACATCTATCATGAAAACCCCAGAAACTTCTCTCATGTCACAGTTACCATTATGTATAATGTTAGTTGTACAGTTTTGTAGTCGTCCTTCATTAAATTGAGGAGTTTCATTTTATTACTTCTTTGTTGAGACTTTTTTTACTGTGAGTAGTTGCTGAATTCATTAAATAATTTTTCTTCAACAACTGAAATGATACTATGTGTTTTACACCTTTATCTTGTTAAGGTTGATTCCACTGATTGAATTTTAAAGATTCCACTTCCTGATTTTAAACTATCTTACAAAACTATAGAAATCTAAACAGTATGTTATTGGAACAAAAACAGACACACTGCCAAGGAAACAGAATTGAGGGGCCAGAAATAACACTGCATATGTACAACTATTTATCACAAAGGAGCCAAGAATATACAATGGAGAAAAGACAATGTCTTCAATAAATGATGTTAGGAAAAGTACATAGCCACATGCAAAAGAATAAAACTAGATCACTCTCTTATACCATACAAAAATATTAAATCAAAATGGATTAAAAACTTTATTGTAAGACCTGAAACCACAAAACCCCAAAAGAAAACAAGTGGCAAGTTCCTTGAATTATGTCTTAGTAATGTTCTTGTGGATCTGACTCCAAAGACAGGGGAAACAAAAGCAAAAATAACCACATGGGGATATATCAAACTAAAAGCTTCTGCACAGCAAAGGAATCCATCATCAAAATGAAAAGGCAACCAGCTGAATGGGAGAAGATATTTACAAATCATACATCTGATAAGGGATTAATAACAAAAATATAAATAACTCATACAACTCAGTAACAACAAAAACAAACAACCCAATTAAAAGAGGAATAGACATTTTTCCAAAGAAAACACACAGATGGCCAACGGGCACATAAAAAGATGTTCAACATCACTAATCATTAGGAAAATGCAAATCAATACCACAATGAGATATTACCTTATATCTGTTAGAATGGCTATTATCAAAAATACAAGAATAAGTGTTGGAGAGGATGTGGAGAAAAGGGACACTACTGGTGGGGTTGTAAATTGGTGCAGCCACTGTAGAAAACAACATTGAGCTTCCTGAAATAATTAACAATAGAACTACCATATAACCCAGCTGTTCCATTTCTAGGTATTTATCTCAACACTATGAAAACACTAATTAAAAGGATATATGAACTCTTATGTTTATTGCAACATTATTTACGATAGCCAAGAAAGAGGAAAAAAACTAAGTGTCCATCAATGGATGAATGGATAAAAAATGTATGTTTGTATACACAACAGTATACTACTCAGCCATAAAAAAGAAAGAAATCTTGCCATTTACAACCATATGGGCGGCTTTTGAGAGTATGATGCTAAGAAATACAGACAAAGACAAGTATGTATGATTTCACTCCGGTGTGGAATCTAATGATAATTAAAAAAAAACCCAAATAAATAACACGAAGCAAAAAACCAAACTTACAGATGCAGAGAACAGATTGGTGGTGACCAGAGGGGAAGGGGGTTGAGGAGTTGGCAAAATGGGGAAAGATGGTCAATTGCATGGTGATGGGTAGTAACTAGACTTTTGATCTCTTTACAGTGTAGACAGATGTCAAATTAGTATTACATGCCTAAAAACTTATATAATAAAAAAGAAAATGGAAGCAAACCCAAAGTGATTAAAAGGGAAGGAAATAAATGTACAATGCACTGTAGTGACAGAAAGCAAATCAATCATTGCCTGGACTGGGAGTTGAGGAATATTGATTGTGAAGGGACAGCAGAAAACATTTTAGGATTTGAGAATTTTCCTCTATTTTTAGTGTAGCGGTGAGTACATGAATGTATATTTATCAAAACTCATTGAATTTTACACTTGAAATGAGTATATTTTACTGTACATATTTCTGCCCCATTAAATTTGATTTAAATGTAAAAAAATCAAACTTTTTGAGAATATTAAGGAATATGTGTAAAATTAGTAGCAAAATAGCTGTACCTAGGCGGTGTTCAATTTTGCTTTGCGAATGATGCTTATACAAGTGCTTCATTGTGAGTGGATATTTCCGAGCTGGTTGGACAATTCAAAATGTCAAGTTTTCTTCGATTACTAAATATTGTTTGGTAAAAATTGAGAGACTGCTGTCTTCATCTAGAATTAATCCAGAAACAGGGAGAGAAGGTAAGGAAGGGTCATGATTTTGGGTAATGTGCTTCACTTCCACGCCCTTCTGATCCCAACCCTGAGACAAAGACATTACTTAAAGAAACATTCTCCGTCAATTCTGGTGTTGACCTTTTATTGTGAGATGTACTTTCACAGCAAGTAACAGAAAATTCAGCCAACAAATGGCTTATGGAAAAAGAGTTTATTTTCCCCCTCAACAAGAAAATGTGGCAGCTGATGATGGTTTAGCAGTGCAAAGATATCACACCTGGCATTTCTAAAGTTCTCTTGACCTTATCTTCACTTTCACACTGCCGCTGCTGCTGCTTCAGACATCAGGTCCATGTTCAAGCTGTGACGTGGCATCACCAACTATCACTGCCCCCTGTTTTTCAGATGACTCCAGCAGACTTCTGCTTTAGTCTCTGGCCGAGGATGTGACATGACCATCTCTAGCTGGAAGGTTGGCTGGATAAATCAGCTTCTATGGAAAGGAGAAAGTTAATTCATAATGGATGCAGGCTAACCACCCCTGCTCCCTCACTAGGTGCTTGAGAACTTCTTCCTTAATGGGCTTTTTCATCTTCTGCACAGTTAGAGATTTATTCCCAGGAGGATTTATGCAGCTGTGGGAAAAAAAGATATTCTATTTGGGAAAAAAAAAAGATTCCAGGTAATAGTGAGAGCAAACCTTGACTCTACACGTAGTAACTTATTTTAGGAATCTGGGAAGGGTAATTAATTTCCTCTCTAATTCTTCATCCACTGCTTATGCCTGGATTTCTTGTTTCGTCCTTGATAATTCATATAGAAAGAATATCTCTGGTGTAACAGTTGAAGATGTTAAACAAAAGCTTTCAATTACCTGTGAAGTAAGGCGCTGCAAGTAGATTTTAAAGAGGAATAAGGGAAGCATGAGCGTGCTAAGGGGTACACTGTGGGAACCAAAGGCAAGTTTCATCCCCTTGACAATTTTGTTCCAAACAAATCCTTGCACATCTGTCATCCATCAGAATGGTTTATACATTATCCATTTCTCTAGTAGCCAGTAGTTGAATTGGATTCTTTGCTTTCCTTTTTAAGAGAGTAGGTATCAACCGATACATACCCCTAGCTTATTGCCTGTTACGCTCCCATAGAAACCACAGGGCTTTTCCTTGCTAGTCTCAAGATATGCTGTGCACTTTCCTGCTTAAAAATTATTGCTCAAGCAGTCTCACCCAAAATGCCCTCTTTCTCTTTGTCCACTGAAATCTTGCTCATTAGTCATTGCTATTTTCATATACTCCTTTTTTGTTCCTCCCTGTTACAGTTTATCAGTTGGAGTTTCTTTTGGGGGTGCTAACCACATGCTACCTGGCATGGCAGAGACTGTGTTATAGCCCTACTAAACCTCAAAGTCCTTTATCTCAGAGAGGGACAATTAGCCATTTCTATAGTACCTGCCCTGACAGCTTTCATATTACAAGCACTTCATTTTTAATCTATTTGTTTAACTTCTGTTCTATTTTAGTCTACTTGTAGAATTAATCAGTAGAATAAATGAAATATTATGTGCCTTGAAAAATTATTGGCCTGAACAAATTGAAAACATTCTAAATCCCCTCCAGCATCATCATCAAATGCTACGTGTACATTTTTAAAGGAGCAGCTCACTTTGACATTGGTGTTTGAGTTGTTGTTGTTATATTTTAGATATATCATTAAAATCATAAATAAAGGCCAGTCTTCTCTAGGACAGAAAGAAAGAATTCTGAACATTTAACACTAAAATATATAACGGGCAGTAATTTATTTAGATAATTTTCTCAAAGAGCTAAATTGTTAATCTTGGTTACTTGCTATGACTGGTGTTCGTGATGTTATTGTAGCAATTCCTCCACTTGGTGATAGCCAGTAGCTGAACTGAATTCTTCTTTCTTTGCCAAGGGAGTAGATGACTAAATAAGACTGTGGTGTTTCTATATAATAGTAATAACATGTAATATTTTTTGGTAGGTCGTTTTCTCCAGGAAAGAAGTTTCAAAGTTTAGATCACCAGTTTTTCACTGAGAATTAACTCAAAACAGATCCACACTAAATGGAAGAGCCATTCTGTCAATAGTTCTCTGACCATTGGCCAAAGAACTATTGGCAGGTCATAGGTTCTGAGGGCAGCACCAAGACTTGTCACTCCCAAGTCCTGCTGATGTCTAAAGGTGCTGCCAATATGCCAAATGGAGACCATGATCAAACCCTTATGAACGAAAGATCACTGGGAGAATATTACATATTTAAGATTTTAATGCAAATAAATGATAATTTCCATTTTTTCCCATTTAGAAGCATGTCTATCCTGATACAAACAATTTCAAGGGACATAGGCTTTTTAAAATAGATTCCTTTCTATTTTGTTTCTGATGCAGTGATTTGTCACCCACACAATTCAGGAATTTTATAATTTTCAGGACCTGAATTCATCTTAGGCTAGAAATAAAAAATTGCTAATAATTTTAACAAAGTCTAAAATTATTGTTGAATCAAGAGGATGCTAAACAGAACTAAAGGATAAATTTCATCCAATAATTTCAGAGGCGTACGGCTGCTAACTCCTCCCTCTGTCACTGTCCTGAGACAGCGTGTGAGCCCCACGGAGACCCCTAGAAAAAGTCAAATGAAGGGGAGAGACATTTCAGATCACTCCAAGAATTTAAAATGAAACTGAATGCCACCCAGCTCCACCCCAGAAATAAGGATCTTCCAATTACAAAATTTCCATCTAATCTCTTTTCAAAATCCTAGCCTACAAATATTGCCTTCCCTTTCTTCTCCTCGTTCAGGGTTGGCTTCCCCTCAGACCTGTCATGCTGTCTTTATTTCAAGAAATCAGGATTCCTTACCTTCTGAAGACTGATTTACTATTTGAGAATGGTCCTTCTTTTGCCAGCATGTCAATGGATTGTCCAAAACTGTGTTTCTGAAATAGCTGAAATAATTTTCAGGCCAAACTCCATAAACATTACTTTTTATTATCCTAGAAAGAACCACAAGACATTAGTCACTGCTAGCTGCATTCCTACACTATGAAGGGCTTTTATTACTTCTGTTTCTATATTTACGAGTGTGCCCCAGTTTTCTCAACATTATTTAAAACAACTAGTCATCATGCTCCTAGACTGTCATCCATTCTGTACCACAAAGCTTCTGATAAGCTCAGTGGACACTTTGGAAGTGGCCGGTTCTGAGTCAGCTGGACCTTTGTGCATCCTTTACCTCTGGTCCATGGTCCGTGGAGGGGAACTGAAACACAAATGTTTCAGTTCTTCAGTCTCCAAGGCAGGTAAGTCTGGGAATCCACCAACGAGGACCCTTGGCTCCACCTCCTACAAGTGACCATTCCTGTGAACAATCTCCTCCCACTTCACTGTGGTGTCCTTGGAAGGCCAGTAAGGCCAACCCCATAGTGACAAGAAAATGTATCACCTAACTCATCTAAAATACTCAGTAATCATACAGGACGTTTTATATCCTGCCTTTTCACACTTGCATTTATATTGTGATTATTGTTAATGTTCTTAGATATTTTTAAACTGTGAGATGATGGTAACATTGTAAAATATAACTGTGTAACTTATGCAACGATTTTCTTAAATTTTCACATTTAGATTTATTGTTAGAGCTCTTTTCTCTTTATTATTTTTTATTCTCCCTGAGGACATGCTAATTGGTTTTGAGAGAGGGAGAAGGGAGGGAGAGAAAGGAGAGGAATGTCATAGGAGGGAGAAACATTGATCAGTTGTCTTTCACACGCACCCCGACAAGGGACTGAACCCATAACTCAGGGGTGCACCCTGACAGGGAATCAAATCAGCGACCTTTCATTTTACGGGACGATACTCTACCAAGTGAGCCACAGTGGCCGAGGCATTTTCTTTCTGTTTTAAGCATAGTATTACATTAAAGCATCTTATTCTTAATGCGTTTTTTTTGTTTGTTTGTTTAGTTTTGGCTTTACTTTGAGTTTGAATATCAAAGTACTAACAGAGGTTTGTTAACTTTCTCTCTATCTCCTCTCATCATTATCCTGAGGCTCTTTGGGAGTAGAATTGAAAATAAAATAGAGGCAAGGACTTCCTGGCTTTGTAGGCAGCTGTCTATTGGTTCTGCAGAGCAAAACACGAGAAAGGCTGCTGGATGCTGACCTTCAGACCTGGCTCATCTGGCACTGGCAAAGGAGAGGGTCCCTCTGGGAGGCAGGGCAGGCCTGAGTGTCAATAGCTTTGTGGAGGCAGTGGAGTGAGCAGTATAGGCACTCCTCTTTTTGAACTCAGAAGTGGAAACTTCCTTGAATCTACTTTGTCTTAAAGTGGCTTCACACCCTGGATCATAAACTGGATGCGGTTTGGCATAAGAAGTGAAAGCAGTTTAGACAATTGGTCTTAGGTTTGGTCCCCCTGCTTTTCCACCCTATTGGTCTGCGAGGCCATCTCATACCTCCTCTTGGTACTTATATTCATTTAAATGGTCATTACTGAGTGCTGCAAATACATTTTCCTCTCGATGTCATCTCACCTTTTAACGATACCTCTGACACCAGCTCACTTCCCTAGCCCACCTCTGATTTCAGCCACACTTGTGATGCAAATCCAACACGATCTTGGAGTCACCTTGCTTGTGCAGCATCCCACTTGTACAGTGCACTGGGTATCTTTCCTCCTCCTGCTTCATGTCTTTTCCACCTCTGCAGCAGCGTGAAAGAGGTTGCTTGACCCAAACGTGAGCTCAGTCCAGAAATTTAGGGCAGTTCATTTTTGTCAACAAATACGGAATGAGAGCTGGTGTTCAAGGATCACAGCCTCCTATTCTTTGTCTTGTGAAGTGACAATTCTAGTACATGTTTTGCCTACTTCTCTTGGTCTGGTCATTACCAATAGTAGAGACTTTCCTTGATGTTTCCTCAAAAATTATCTTCTTCCTTCCTTGTCTGATTCTGCACATTACTTCACCCCTGTACCCTGGAATCACACCCCAAGTGAAAAATCCAGGTTCTTGTCCTGGCATCTGCTTTCAGGGAACCCGAATCAATTCAGTTGGCAGAGAAATGGTCCTTAAGAGATGGTTCTTAGAACTGGACCATGGAACTGGGTCACTCACCTTTTGGGAGCAGTCAGATGGCATCAATGGTGATAAGTGGAGAGGTGATAACCTCCAAGATGGCCGTAACTCCTGTCAAGGTGCAGCATCACCATTACCAAAATGTCCACCTGTGTTTGATTCAGAAAAACTACAGATATATGACATGACGGTGTATAGCAGGGGTCAGCTTGCTGTGAAGCTGTTGGCTAAGCCTGATCCATTGCCTAAATTGGTACATTAAGTTTTTTTGAAACAAATCCATGCACTTTAATTTATGCATGGTCTGTGGCTGCTTTTATCTTAGGATAGCAAAGTTTAGTAGTTGCAACAGAGACCACATTTGTTAGTCTAAAATATTTGCTGTGTGACCCCTTAGGGAAAAAGTTTGACAGCCTCTAATGTATAGCATGGGTGCAACTCAGCCAGACTGGATGGCGTACTTAGTGGTTACCTGTTTATCTAGAGTTGCCTGAGGCATGGTACTGATCCCTGAGCAAAGCTATAGCATGAACTAACTGAGATAAATTATATCCTGCAACCATGAGTCTCTGAGTTGTTTGGGGACAGCTGAATGGGCTGAATAGAAAATATGTTTTGGTTAATATGAGAACTACAATTAGCAGCCATTTAGACAGAGATAAAAACCTCACAGGAGGAATAAACTTGGCCACTTCATGGCAAATGACTTCCTTACGGTGAATAAAAGAGTCCCATGTTTTTTCCTTCAAATCCCTTCCCATGGAAATAAGGATGGGTGAGGGAGAAGTCGTCATTAAGACTATTCTTCCTCCCAGCAGTTTGGCTCAGCTAGTGTGCTTTCGTGGTGACAGAGACACCTGATTCAAAATGTGGGGCAATTAGTAAGTACTACGATATCCAGGACAGATTAAAATGTGGGGTCTCTGGAAAGCTCCAGTAAGAGACTCACAGGTTATACCTGTAGGGGTGGGAAAGAAGGCTATGCACTTCTGGCACAGAATTCTGCATCATTCAAGAGGCTGGTCCTGGTGTCATACCTGACCCTGGAAAAAACTAACTGTCAGGTCTTGGGGTGTCAAGTAAGTTACTATAAACCCATGCTGCCCAGCATGAGTTAGATAGTATCAGACCCTCGCGGTAACAAGAGTGGATGGGCACAGAAGCAACGCGCTGTGCATATCTTATATTGGTTTTGGCAAGTCCAAAAAGCATAAGGAAATTCTTTGAATCGGTATCCCAGGCTCCTGTGACACCTACATTTTTTAAAAAAATGCTTCTTCCTCAACTCACAGCACACTTCATGGAAGATTTCCTAAGGCCATTGGAAGGAAGAGGAAGAAACTTAGGACTAATTCACAGATAAGTTTATGAAAGTGTTCTAGCTGTAAAATAAGTGCTACAGAACTATAGTCCCACTCAGGAATGTCCTGAAAGACAGTGGTGGGGGCACCCCCCCCCCAAATTGGAAAATCTTTTAAGTGGTGCACTTGGCAGCTCTTTCATGGCTAGAAAAATAGCTCATGGTAAGAATACACAGAATTCTGGCCAGTGGCAAGTAGCGAGGAAGGAGCAAGATCCAGGAAAAGGCAATCTGGGTCAGTGGCATGAAAATAGATTTTTGGGGAGGAATGGACACAAAATATGAGGACTTTGTATTAACATTATGCCCACACAGAATATCCACTACAGAGAAGTCAATCAATAGGCAGACTAACACAGTAGATGTTAGTCAGTCTCCACCTTTAGACACACCACTGCTTGGACAGCGGATCCATGAAGGTAGGTGTGGTGGCAGCAATAGAAGTTCTGCATGGGTCTAAAGCACAGGATCCCTCTAGTCAAGACTGATTTAGCTATTGCCATGCCTGGGTGTTCAATCTGCAGGCAAAGAGGCCAACACTGGGCTCTTATTGTGGTACAACCAACTTTCTACTTGAAAGCAAGTTAATTACATCGGATCCTTTCCATCCTAAAAAGGGCAGCGATTTATCCTTAACAAAATTATCTATGCTATATTTGAGCTTGCTTTCTCTATATATAGTGTCTTGGTCAGCATCACCACTTGAGAGCTTATAGAATGAGTCACCTATCAGCAACATACACCAAACATGTTTTTTCAGACCAAGTGACCTGTTTTATGATAAACGAGGTACAACACTGTATGCATAGCAGTGGACTCTACTTGTCTTACCACATATCTTACCATCCTGAAGCAAATGACATATTAGAATTGTGGCGTGTTAGTTCAAAGCTCAACTAAAGTAGTAGCTTGAGGCTAACACTGGCTAAGTTTTTGGGTGTTAGTTTGGGGTGCTGTCTTCCAGCATAAGGTATGTGCATTGAATAAACAATAAGTATGTGAGGCTATCTCAGCAGGTAGACTTGGTGGGTCAAACAAGCTAGGATAGGAATAGGATTGTCCTCTTTCGTCATCACTTTTGGATACCACTTATGGAATTTGTGCTATATCCACAACCTGAACTTCTATTTTATCAGAGGCGCTAGCTCCCTAGGAAGAAAGGCTTTTGCCAGAGGACAGAGTAAGAATTCTATTGGTTCCAAATACCATCAGACCAGCAAGCAAAGAATGAATGAAGTGACTGAAAAGATGAGAGTGATTTGCCTGATTTGCATAGAGAGCTAGGGTTATTTCTGTACAATGCAGGTCGAGAGGAAGAAGTCTAGAACTCAGGGAACCCACCAGGTGCCTCTTTTGCTGTTTCCATGCCCCACATAAATAATGAACAGGCAATCAGCAGCATTCACTTCCTGACAAGAGAAAAACAACTAAGGGTTTTGGTGTCTCAGGGATGGTGCTCTGCATCACTTCTCCAGGAGCTCTAGAAAAATTAGCACTCGACAAAAAGTAGAGAGTGGAGGAGAGAGATAATGAATATTGGTTGTTGCCTTAGGGCTGGCGGTGACAACAAGGACATTAGTTTTTTCACCTAATCCCCCAGTATTAAGTCTTTGCAGATATTGTAGCTAGCCACCCCCTTGAAGCAGGCCCTGTGACATATTAGATTTAATGGAGAGCTTGAGCAGATGGACAGGATGCAGGAGGTGGCCTGTACCAGATAACTCCTGTGCATCATATTCTAAGCCTCACATTTTATACTGATGCAGACCCCGGCTCGTGGGGTCCACCACATTGTGGGTGAGACGCAAGAAATTCACACGTACTACCGAGTCCTGTGGAGGAAAAGGGACCGCATGGTTTTTCTCTCAAGGGGAGAAAAAACCTTGGCCTCTGCCATGACAAGCCTTTATTTCTTTTTCTCTGCACATTACATGATGGTCCTTCTTTACTATGCACAGGTTCGCTTTAAGTGGTTACCTTTACAGAAAACAAAGGAGCTGATGATGATGTCAATCACATCACAGAAGAAGGATATTAGCAAATGAAAAGGGGAAAGTGGTTAAACTGATTACACTCATCCTTGGGAGGTTTAGAATGGATTTTAGGAAGTTACTTTGCAGTAAATGTTTGCTGCCTCAATTCAGGGCAAGGGAGTTTTAGCAAAAGCAAGTCTCAAGAGTGGCCTAGGTACATTACAGGCCTGATTTCCCACGGGAGAACCTATCCATGGGTGTGGGTCCTGTTTGGGCCTACGCCACGCAGAACGGGCATGTTCTACATATACAAACTATCATAGTGGTAACCAAATACTGCTTCACTTTTGATAAGCTTTATGTGGGCTTCATATATACTTCGTGATTTCTGCTCCCTGGTTTCTCTGATGCCAGAATATGAGATGTCTGTGGATATTAACTCGACACTCACAGTGTGCAAGTAGAAAGTGCAGGAGGGTTAAGGTTTTGGGGGACAAAATTGATTGATAAAATGTAGGAGCTCAAGGACAAATGCATCCTTCTTTTTTCTCTTGGGGACATAGCTCTGAAACATATTTCCCAATATTTCTTGGACAGCCCCATAAAATCAAGCAACGGTTACCCGAAGCAGTAAACAACTTCATGATGCATGCTTCGATTGTTTTTTTTCTTTCCTTTTTCATCCCCTCTGTCCCTCACACCTGCTTCTTAGTTCATATTCTCAAATAAACCACCTGCATGCATCGCTTTATCTCAAAATCAGCTTTAAGAGGGGAAACATATGTTAGAATTATTTACTGACATGCTTTTGTCCCTATTGTACTGGAAATTTCTTGAGGGCAGAGACCACAGTGCTTAACGAGTGTTTATTGAATGAATTTAAGAAAGAAAAATTCAACACAGATAAATATTTTCCAAGTATAGCATTGGCATAATCTATTCTCATAACAGAGTAAAGCATAAATATCCAAGGAAATCGAATTTATTTTAAAAGGTTCAATTACCTGTTAAAACAATGGTGACCATTTTTTACCATTGTCAACTGTCTTAAGTCTGGAAGTCAGGGGACAGTTGACAGGTCAATAGAAGCTGGAATATCTGAGGACTGGCTGCCACAGTGTGACCTCACTTGGAAAATAATTAAACATAATACAAATAATTAAAATGAAAAGGAAATTGCCAATTATTGGAGTTCAGTAAGTTGCCACACATAAGGGGAAAGTGCTACTCTAATTAATATAATTGTGACGTTATAATAATAGCTGATATTTCTTGAGAACCAAGCATGTGATAGGCATTTTTCTAGGTGTTTTATTGTGTTCTCTCAGTTAATCTTTATAGTTTCATATGTAGAGACCTATAATTTTCATACATATGGAAACTGAGGTAAGGAAATATGAAGTAACTTGCCCAAGTTCACACAGTGGAAAGATGAGTCAGGACATGAATTTAGACTTGGCTGTAGAGCATGAGCTCTGTGCCACTGTAGTAGAGCTGGAAGATACACATGGGTGATCTATTAATTCTGCACTAGGGCTCAAGTTCATATCTAAAAATCCGAATCACTTTTAAATCTCTGACCCAAAATTCTTGACTCTATATTAAGCAAAACCAAAATTTCATATAAATTAAAAGGTAACAAGAGTGAATCTAGATACCCTATACAGACAAGTCCCAGTGTATGCATTATTTTTATGATATCTGTTATTAAATGTTCAAGTAAGTAATACACAAAAAGGTGTGTATCTAGAGCTGTCTGAGTCCCGAACCTGTGCTTTTGTTGACTCTGCCACAGGAGTGTAACTTAATAGGAAAGATATAATCTGCAAATTCAGAGAGCTGGCTTTTAATGCCAGGATAGCCATCAATACTTTAAACAAATTATTTAGACTTCTGTATTTTAGTTTTCTTCAGTCGTCTCATGGTTACCTGTTTTCCACCTAACCACAGGATTCTTACAAGGTTAAAAAGATTATGGTTTGAGAAAGCTGGAAGACCTATTTAAGTGTTTAGCACTATTAATTATTACTTTCCATCGTTCAGTTTATTGATAGTAGGCATCTGCTATATAACCCCCACACTGTTCATTGTATAAGATCATCTTTTCTATAGTGAAAATAATCCTCAAACCAAAAAAATGTTATTATGACTCAGGGTTAATGCAATATTTTCAGAGACAGAACAGTGAAAAAAGCTTAAACCTCTGAGAATGCGTAAATGTTTTCTTTTCCTCTCTTTTAACATTAAAGAAGCCACTGAGCGTTCTGGACAAATGCCCTGCAGGTGCGGTGTCTCTTCTCTTGGAAACTTCGTGATGGTCCATGTAACCGGAACCCTCAGAACACTTGCTCAGGATGCAGGAACGACCAGTGTCAAGTGTGGCTGTTGGTCAAATTCCTATTTGTCTTCCAACCCAATTTAGCTGCCACAAGAGTGGCCAGACTCCTCTCAGACCTAAACAGGGGCAACTTCCACACAAATGCTGCAGAAGGGTACTCTGTGTGCCCGCCCCCCGGGGGGAGTGGGGAAAGGCTCCAGCCACCTCAGTGGGGAGGGGAGCAGAAGGATGTAGGAAATCGAACTGGAAACAAAACAGAGGAGGACTGAACTCCGAAGGGCTAGCAGGGGGCGGAATCTTCATTTCTCAATTGCCAGGACCTGGAAAAGCATTTTATAAACATTTTAGTAAATGATATTTAAGGAAAGAATAAACAGACATTTAGCTAAAGGAAATCCATTCCATTCAGACAATAAAGGAATAATTGTGAGGTTGAAATTAGAAAATCAGGATTCAAATCTGATTTCTTCTTATGGTCTGTGTATTTGTTGAATTTGTAAATGCTTGAAACTTCTCATCTGTGAAATGCAGGTGGAACTAACATCCATGTGACTGATAGAGAAATCTGTACAAAATGCAAATTTTCTCTTGCTTTAAAACCTTGTAGTCTCCAGGATCAGGACTGGGTTCCCCAGCGAATATCACACACACACACACACACACACACACACACACACACCCTCCTTAGTGTGACCTTTGGCTTTCTTTCGGACAAAAAAACTCTTAAAGCTGCACAGTAAAAGAGCTGGAGGATTTACAAGACATAAGAAGTAGCTGAAAGAACAGTCATGAGTATGTAAGAGAGAATAGTTCTTACACTGTCAAGTGGGCAATGGAGCCCCAAGCATCAGGAATGCATCCACTGCAAATAATAGAACACCCCACTACAGTGATTGAAGTAGATTGGAAGGAATACCAAGTGCAAAACCCCTGAGGGAAGCAGGTCAGCATGTTCCAGCAGGAGAAGCAACCAGTGAGAGTTACAAAACCATGCGGGAGAAGAAGGCAGAGGTCTGATCAAATCACGCACAGCTCTGACTGATGCTCATAACAATCAGTTTGAATTTTACACTACATGCTATGGGATAAGGTTAAAAGGACTTTAAGCAGGTGAGAATAAATATGAGGTGAGAGGTTGGAAGGAATCAAGGGTTTGGCTTCTCAACCAATGGAATGGTGGGGGCATTTACTCATGGGGAAGGTAGAGAGAAATGGACTTGTTGATTGTGGGGGCAAAGGAAAGGAAATAAAGAGTTTTATTTTGATACATCAGAGATGCCTGTTAGACATTGCTGTAGAGAGGTTTAGTGTGGGTTTCAGAAGTGAGATGTAGGCTCGGAATAGCCCTCCTTTCTCTACAGAGTTATGGGCTTCATTCCAGTGTCCACCACGGAGGATTTTAAACTCTTCTTCCGCAGTTGTAGGTCCCCCAGGAAATACCATGGGGGCAACTCAACAAAGTGAGAGGCAGCTCAGGGGATGAAGGTCCTTTAACAAAGCTGCTTTTGCTTATTTTCTGGTTCTTTAAATTTGCTTTCTACATATGGATTCCACATAAGATGTCATTTTAACAAATATTTCATTTTAACAAATTTTAACAGTTTCATTTTAACATATTTTAACATGTATTCTAACAAATGTTTGAAAATTACATGATAACAATAGCCAGCATATGCATAGTGCTTACTATATGCCAGACTGTACAAATGTACACACCACACATATATATGATATACCTATATGAGATACATATACTAATTTAAACATTATAACAATATGGTAATGCAGATGCTATTATTAACCTTATCTCATGAGGGGGAAAACTGAGGCAGAGAGCTTAAGTCACTTCCCTGGTCTCAAAGCTAGGAAGAGGTGGAGTCAAAGCTTGGCTGGACTCCTCACTGCTACGTGCTACCATACAATAATATTGAAATTTTCTAACAAGTTGCATAAAAGTTTACCCTACTTTGCTGCTTCATGGCTTTTAAAAATACCCCAAGCAGTCCATACCCCAACTAACCTGGACTGTGACTATTCCTCCAAGTCATCCATACTCTTGCCTTTGTTTATTCTGTCCTTCAAAGCCAAGCTTGTCTGACTCCTCACCTTCTGAAGGCAAAGTAAATCACAACTTCCTTTGAACTGTTAGGAAGTTCTGTTCACAGTCCAATTATATCATCATGATTATTTGTGCACTGATGTATCTTCTACCTTCACCTCACCCACACAGGTTGTGAAAGCCTTAAGAGCAACAATACACCTACCTCTCTTATGTAACTGAGCTTTGTAAGATCTCTTTGCTTTTCAAACTAATGGTTCATTTCTCAAAATTAATATAGGCATAGAAACAACTATAACCACCCCCACCAAAACAATTGCAATAAGAACTGGCACTTCACCGATTCTTGAATCTGACTATTTAGATCCTGCCACTTGCTTCCTAAACTTAGAGATGTTAGTTAACCTCCCTTTGCCTCAGTTTGTATATTTGTAATATGCAGATAAAGTTACCTAGCTCATAATGCTGTTATAAAGATTAAACAGGGCATGGAACACACTTTGAACAGTGACTGGCGTATAGTATTTGATAAAGGTTTGATATTATTACATTGTCTTTATCACAAAAATATATTCCAATGTGTCCCAGAAGATTATATTTTGTATTTCTAGCACTTATAATTATGAGTGGCATTACATGTTTTTCAGTGACTGACTCAATTAATGGATAGACTACACTCACTGCATCATTCATTAATGCAACAAATATTTATTAGCACTCACAACATTCTATTGTTATGCTAATTTTTTATTGTGTGTGTGAACCACATAAATAAAATTTATGTCTTCTCAGGGATTATAGTCCCACTGGATAGGGCTTGGGTGGCACTACTAAATGAATAGGCAATTCCATCACAAGGTCATGATAAAGAGTGCGATAAGGGAAGAGTATGATATGGGAGTAAGGGAAAGATCCCTTCTCATATTTAGGTCTAAATGTTACCTAAATTAATACCAGCAACTAGACAGATTAGTGGATCAGGAGCAAAGAGAATACAAGACCAGTTGTTTAAGCAGAGATCATTCAAAAGTTTCAGAAGCCAGGGAGACCAAGGCTTATCAGAGGAACTCCAGTGTGATTAGATACAAGGCAGCAGAAGGGGGCAGGCTCAGAGCATGGGCAGGCTCAGGCGATTTTGTTAGTCTGGACTCGATTCCAAGAGCAATGGTTAGTTATTGAAGGTCTTATTTAGAAGAGTAAGTGGATCAGAATTATTTTTTTAACAATATCATTCTAACTTCAGTGTATAAAATAAATTAGACAAGGGCAAGACTGAATGCAGGGAGACCAGTTTGGAGGCTCTTACAGAAGTCTAGAGGATGAAGAAAGACTGGACTAAGTGAGTGGGAGTGAGAATGAAGAAACAAGCACTAAAGCTAAATCACCAAGGCTGGTGATAGATTGGACATGAGGGCTGGTGAAAAGGTAGACAAGTCTAGTGTGATATTTTAATATCTGCGAGATGCTGAATAGATAGTAGTGCCCAGTACAAAGATAATGCACAAGAGGCTGGAATTGATGAGAGTATGATGAGTTCCGGTTTGGTTATAGTTTGAGTTGCTTACGACATTCAAAAAGAAAAAGGAGCTAGCCAAATCAACGCAGGCAGTGATCAAATCAAAAAGCAGCATGATGACTGAGAGTACTGTAAGGATTCATTAGACAAGATGGCTTATAAAATCTACCACAACTAGGTGGAGATGAAAGAGTAAAGGGAAAGTCTGGATAAA
The DNA here is from genome assembly GCA_039655065.1 of Glossophaga mutica. NCBI lineage: Eukaryota > Metazoa > Chordata > Mammalia > Chiroptera > Phyllostomidae > Glossophaga > Glossophaga mutica. Next base: position 37,855,611 of record CM077304.1, on the reverse strand, counting down.
TATAGATAAAGTAGATGAGCGAAAAACCACACAGGTACTGTCAGAGTGTAGGCACAACGATGATAAGCAGAAGAATAGAAGAAAAAACGTTGTGGTCTAAATTATTAGAGCTGATAATGTCAGGGATGGGCCCCTCCAGGTTGATGATAAGGACCAAATTTTAGTCACGAGAATGGGAAATGGAAATGGAGTAGAGGCAAAAGTCCACAAGAATAAGTAAATCAAGAAACCAAAGGGTCAGGGAGTTGGTTGTGTGATACAAGTGCATTTCACATCGTTCAGGATGGCAGAGAGCTTGGGATGGAGAGGACAACATTAAAATTGGAACAGAGTCTTTGGTCAATATGATAGAGCAACTGGGATGTTAGTAGACGACACCAGTGAGGGGCTATTGAAAGCAGGAATAAAGACAGCTGTCTGGGCTTTAGACTTCAGAGAGTCTCTGGGGACCCTAGATACACTCTAAATTTAAAATAACGTTTTAGAAAAAATATGAGCAGGGCAGATAATGAAGCTGCATAATTTAACTCACCGGTGGGTTATATTGCCAGAAACTGAGCAAAAGCAGATTTTTCATTATCAGTTCCAGCACAGAGAGTCCACCTGGGAGACCCAAACATCGCATGCAGCTCATTTCTTCCTTGGCTTTGAAAAATTGGCACCTAAGTTAGAAAACAGTGAATGAACGAAAACAGGAAACTCCCAATAAGAATTTATTCTTTCTGAAAGGCTATTTTTAAGACTAGGATTTTTTATTTTTTAAGAAAAAAAAAATGGTTCCGAGATTCCCACCACCCCTTCAGAATCTAGGTGGAAGGAAACGCAAAAACAAATCAGTAAAAAGAACTGGAGATGCTCCACTCCCTTGATGTGCTCCAGAGCAAACACCCCGGGAGGCATGGAAAATGCCACAAGGCAACGTTTCATAGCACCCTGGGATGTTTGAGCTGGAAGGCGCCTGGGTGGGTCGAATGGACCAAGGCTTCGTTTTCAATGAGGATGCCCGGGAGAGGCCAACAGGATGGAAGGCTGGCGGTCAAGCTGGAACACCGCTGATCAGAAAAGCCATTGCCTGCTTCTCACAAAATTACCTTTTTCAATTTCACAGGATGCCCCCCCTTCAATGATTCCAATGGTTTTTTTTTTTAAAAAAAAATCTTAGATAAGTAAGCTCATTATGGAAATGTACCCTAATTAGAATTTTAACAAAAATTATATTGCTCATAAGACCGTGTTCATATAAGTCTTTTGTATTCTTGACTCCAAACCTGTGAAATAGCCCTGAAACTCTGGGAAGGCAAATGCCCTGGAACACAAAGCCGTTTCACTGGCAGTGTAACCAGCAAACCAGAAGTGGTGCTAATTGGGAAGTTCAAAATGATTTATTCCACTAATGTTATAATTTACTAACTCATAGCAATTGCACAATATTCTGTTTTTTCTCTTTCCCTTGAACAGTTTATTTACATTTATGTAAAGTGTACCTAATACAATAAATTAGACAAAAGAAGTGACACTTACTTGTCACTGACATAGAAGTCAGGCAAATCTGTTGCGGACCGTTCAGCCTGGTTTCAGGAGTTGTAACCTTCACCCCATGGTGGGCTGTGTAAGAGCCCAAGGGACCCACTTCATCTGGGTCTGTTCTGTCACAAGGATGTGACCTACTAAGGAGACAAAGCTTATCTCCCTGGCAGGAGCACTGCTTCTGCCTTACCCATCTCTGGCCCCATAGCTTGGTTGGCAGTCAATGACGGGTAAGACTCCTCATGGGAGGGGCAACCTAAGCGAGACGCGACCAGTTGGGAGGCCTCATGGATGGACTCGGGGGGGGGGTTGCAGCAAAGAGGATGTGATGGACCCTCGCCCCCCGGCTATTCTGACATAGCCCGAGTCCTCATTTCCATCTGGGAGATGTCTCCTGCTTCCTAATTGCCTTAAAGCCTGAAACTGTGGGGGTGAGCGGTGCAGCCCTGTCCTGGCCAGGACGGCTCCCTGGGTGATCCAGACATAAGAAAGAATTCCTAAAGTCCTGTGAAACCTGCTTTGCTAAGAGTGCTCTCCCTTAGGTGACAAGTGGCCCAGGAGGAAATGAGCATGTCTCCCAAAGTCTGGGAACCCCCTTTCCTGACAAACACTGGCTCGGATTAAGCCCTCAGATTTCTTTGACATGTTAAATTTGTATTCCTGTGTATTTGAGCCCAATAAAAGCCTAGTGAGGATGGGGCTCTGGGTCATTCTCCTCTGAGAGTTTGACCCCTTTCCTCCCCAAGCAGAAGATGTCTTGGTAGTTTTTACTTTCATCCGTGACGGAGGGATGGGGCTCTGCGGGTGGAGCCTCCCCACATCTGGCGCCCAGGACAGGGTCCCCCCGCACAAATCTAAGTCTCTTTTCTTCACCATCTGATAATATGGCATAATTTGCTTAATTATATTTCCAAGCATGTCTCATTTTGGCTTTGTGCTGGAATTCTAAGACATTTCATTTTTATTGTTAGCAGGACTCTTTATTCAAATAAAATCATACCAACTATGTGAAATACTTAAAGGCCAGATTTCTAATTGAAATAACAATGACACACGGCCCACATCTCAGCCCACATACATCTCTGCTCTCTACATCTCCCTCGGTCTAGTGCAGGCGTGTCCAAGGGAGACACCTTTTGGCGTCTCTGGGCCAGGCTGGAAGAAGAAGAGCGGTCTTGGGCTACACATTACATACACAAACAATAACAAAAACTAATGAGCAAAAAAGAAGGTCCGTGTATAATTTTCATGATTCCTGCCATCACAGATAAGCAAAAAGTTCCTCACATAATAACCCTAATTATGTAGTGGCCCTTTTGATAATCTCTTAAAATCATTGATCAGGTCCCAAGTCTGTGATCACGAATATAGAAAATGTACATATCTAAGTAATAAAACTTAGTATAAAACTTAGTAATAAAACTAAGTAATGTTTTAAGTAAATTTATGATTTCGTGTTGGGCTGCATTCATAGCCATCCTGGGCCACTGCATGGTGGATACCCCTGACATAAAGGGTTTTGTGGAGCAGTGCCATAAGGGGATCTATAAAAAGCAAAGGTAAATAGTCTTACACTAGTTTATTTACACACACACGTACACACTTCACATGTAGTCACACACAGATATGTCCGGGGGAAAAAATCCAGTCATTGTTAATATAATGAGAATGGTTTGCGCGACATCCCTGGCAGCCAAGGAGAGTGAACTGGAATGCACATGTGTGAACAATGACTTTAAAATCACCTTTAAAGGCAAGACTTCACTGTACTAGTCAGGGGGGCAGTAGACGCCATTGAGTGAGCATTTGCACTGTGTGGTCATTGCATTCAAAATGACTGAGCGAGTAATGAATCTACATCAAATTTTGTGTTAAGCTGGAACATTCCTCTGCAGAAACCATTTAGATGATTCAGAAGGCTTGTAGGGATGATGCAATGAATGCAGCACAAATAGAAGTGTGGTACAAATGCTTCAAAGATGGTTGAGAATCTGTTGAAAATGACCCATGTTCTGGAAGGCCTACAGCAAGCAGAACACCTGAGAATGCTGAACATGTACAGACGGGCTGCAATCAACAAAGCTCAGTGACTGACAGTCCCAGAACTGGAAGCTGATCTGGGGATTCCAAGAGCTACTGTGTCCAAGATTTTGATGCAGGATTTTGGCATGAAATGTGTAGTGGCAAAATTCGTTCTGCAGCTTCTGCTACCAGAGCAGAAGGAACATCATGATGCAGTCACTAATGACTTAATTCAAACTGCTACCAATAGACCAGATTTCCTCAAGAAGGTCATAACCAGAGATGAATGGTGGGTCTACGGCTGTGATCCAGAAAGGAAGGCCCAGTCGTCCCAATGGAAGTTGCCTGGTTCTCCACACCCAAAGAAGATGCAGCAAAGTTGCCGCAAGATTAAGACCATGTTAACTGTGTTTTTTTGATTGGGAAGGTGTTGTCCATCATGAGTATTCCTCTCCAGGCCAAACAACTAATAAGGAGTACTGTCTCAATGTTCTTTATTGGTTGACAGGTGCAATACAATGAAAACAGCCACAGCTATGGGCAGCTGGTGATTGGCAGCTTTATCATGACAACGTGCCTGCTCATGCATCACGTCTCATGCAGAGTTTTCTGGTGAAGCATCAAATCACTCAAGTGACTCAGCTCCTCTTCAGCCCAGATTTGGCACCCTGTGACTATTCTGGCTTTTCTCAAATCTGAAATCACCTTTAAAGGGAAATTTCAGACTGTTGATGAGATTCAGGAAAATACAATGGGGCAGCTGATAGCAATTCCAACGAAGGATTTTGCAGAGTATTTTGAGCAGTGGAAGATGTTCGGAGAACTGTGTGAAGTCCCAAGGTGCCTTCTTTGAAGGAGACTGAGGCATCATTGTCCTATGTACAGTGTTTCTTTTATCTTGTATCTTCTTTAGTAAATGTCTCTATTTTTCATATTGCATTGCTGGATAATTTCTGGATAGGAGGTATGTATAAAAAGTGCACATAAAGTGAGACCTGGCCATGTATTTAGAAAAAAGCACCAAAGAAGCCAAATAAAAATATTATTCTGATGTATTTGGAAACGTTAATGGAGAATGGATTTCAATAGTTTACAAGGGTTTATGGTACAATGCATGGTCTGGTTTATACCAATTGACACTGGCTTCTACTGTCTAAGAGCTGGATTTTATTTATATTCTGGTTGGAACCTTTGACTCATATGATCAGACACCCACACAGCCCACTTAGTGAAAAAAAAAAAAAAAAAAGAAACCCAGAGTGAAGAAGGTAGACTGTTGCAGTCTTCTTTGTGGATTGTGGTTAGTGTAACAGGATCATGAACAAAAGAGTCACGAAACCACATGGTTTGGATGGGGAACACTTCAAAGCAGCAGCTGCCTTCAAACTGAGAGGGTTTATAAAGGCAAACTGAGCATATGGTTAGTTAGTGTCCTAAGATGACTCGGGGGAAGACTGGACCCACGGGGAAGGTGAAGGGCATAAAATAAAGATATCTTTGGCTGAACACCTACTGTGCATCAGAGGCTTTCTATGTATAGCCCCCTTTTATCCATAGTACAAAGTAGGCTATCTCTTGTTTATAAAAGAGGTCACTACAGTTAGGAGAGGTTGATTCACTGGCCAAGGTTATACCACCTGTGTTTGTTTTATCATTTCACACTATCTCCTTATTCTTCCACACCTGCACTAAGCTTGCTTGTTTCTATCTCAAGTCCTTTGCTATTTGCTGTTCTTTCTGCCTACCATTCCCTTCCAACAGAAATTCCCATGTCTCACTTTCTTGTTGTAAATAGGTCTCTGCTCAACTGTACCTTCTTAGTGGGGCCTTCACTGAACACCATTCATAAGATATCACTCGTTATCATCATCTACTTTGTCTATTTTTTCATAGCATTTATTGTCACTTGACATGACATTATATAAGCTCTTACTCATTGGTTTATCATTTGTCTTCCACCCTACAATATAAAATCCATTAGGACAGGGACCTTTCTTGTACAGTTTATGGCCCCAGCCTCAATACCTGGTGTAGCATGTGTCTAGCACACAGTAGACCAGGGGTGTCAAGCTCATTTTCACTGGGGGCCACATCAGCCTCGTGGTTGCCTTCAAAGGGTTTAATGTAATTTTAGGACTGTGCAAATGTAACTACTCCTTAACAGTTAAGTGAGAGCTTGGCGCTGTCGCCCGGTAGAAACAAGGTACCGTGCTGGATAAAACAAGGTGAAGGGCTGGATTAGGCCCACGGGCCTTGTGTTTGCCACCTGTACAATAGATGGTTAATAACTATTTGCTGGTGGGTGAATAATTAATGAATGTATACCAAGAAATTAAATAATAATTAAACAGTTGGAAGAAAATTTGGAGATTCTATTCCAATTTTAGCCCCTTCGCTACGTTAATTTATATTTATTTATTTTTTAGAGAGGGGAGAGGGAGGGAGAAAGAGAGGGAGAGACACACTGACGTGAGAGAGAAACATTCATTGATTGCCTCTCGTATGCACTGCAACCAGGGACTAGGCCCACAGCGGAGGCGTGTTTCCTGATTGGGAGTCGAATCTGTGACCTTTTGTTTTGCGGGATGCTGCCCAACTGAGCCATATCAGTCAGGGCAATTTTTCATTAGTGCTCTGTGTGAGTCTCTTGGCCTTCTTGGTCTAAAATTGTCATTTGTAAGATCCTGTCTTACAGATTGGGTGGTGTAGGGGACAGCTTTTGGAGATATTTGTGAAAATACCTCTATTTTCATGGCATTGTCACCAGATATTCTTTGGGGTCCCTGCCTCTTTCACATATTTACCAGACTGATTTGAGTAGCTTCTTCCTACCCTTGGCAATATGGATGGGGCTTCCTTGGCTTGAGTCAGTTAGTGAAAACCACAGTTCTGGCCAATGCAGGTGCCTCAGGGGTAGTCACATGACCTGGCACAGGCCAGTGAACTCAGAGAGACATTTTTTTTGTGACTTCTTGGGGAACAAGGAACTTTATACTCCTGAAAGTATTATTAACAGATGATATTTTCTTTTGTGACATGAACAAATTATTGGGAAGGGGTTCAGCAGAAAAAGCCTGAGATGTGGCTAAGGTTTATTCACCCAGCACGGCCTTTAGTAAGCGTCATATACTGTTTTGGACACTGAGTATGTAGGGCTGAATAAGAGAGAGAAGGTCCTTGTTTCTTGGAGATTGAACTTTTGTGGAGCAGACAAAATAAGTAATCAAATAAACTGTTAATTTCAGGTTGTGATACATGGTCTGAGGAAAATTAAACTGTATTATATAATGAAGAACAAAATTAAACTGTGTTATATAATTAAGAACAAACAAATCTTCAGATAAAAGCGCTCTAGGAAAAGGGTTTCTAGGTTTCCATATGGAAGCTTCTTTGGTCCAATGTAAATAAACATTACATTTTTGTAATAAATCAACTGTATTAGTTTGAGTGATTTGTGGGCATAATCAACACAATTTAACATAAAACTGCAAAAATAAAAATTGTCACATGTATTGTAGTCAATAACATTATGATACTACCATCCTATATCTTTTTGAATTTAACTTTTATCAAGTATTTCAGAAAACGTCCTCTCTCATCTCATTGACACCTACTGAGTGGATATGACCATTTCTAAGCCAATTGCCTTGTTCAGGGTTATGGACAAAGTCACTAATTGGCTTAAGTCCACCCACAGACTTGAGAGTAGGCTCAATCCTACCTAGCTGTCAACCTAATTATGATCAGGGGTGTGATTAAATAGTGCTATGGAGAAATTATCGTGAGAATAGCCAGAAAAAATAGGGGATAGAAATAAAATAGACCATGAAATCCACAACCTCTTCTCATCCTATGTTACCAACACATTGAACATGTGGTTAAACCTAACTCTAAAAAAAAAAAAAAGAGATATCCTCAGGTGTTGAAACTCAGAGGAAACTCAAGAAAGACAGAATCAGGAGCTGATAACACAGCAGTATAGATGAGCACAAGTCCCTGGCATGACATGAGGGACAGAAGATATGGACTTGAATCTGTGCAAGGAGGAATGCTCAAACTAAGGTCCTACATAAAGCTAGAAACCTTTAAGCCCCACCTCCGGAAAGAAGGACCAGAACAACTCCACTGACAGATCTAGAAACAGGAAACGACAACAGCATACTTGTCACCCACCTGGAACTGTGTAGAAAGAAGTCAGCCCTAGTTATCAACAATACAAACTAGAAAATTAGTCAGAGGAAATTAAAACCTTGGGGGTCTTTTGAAGCATAAAATTTAAAACCATTTTGAAGGGAGCATTTTCACAACCTACAGGACATAGAACCTTCCCAGGAGGAGGAAACACTGAAGATGAGTTAACACTCTAAGTTTAAACAGCACACAAGGAAATATACCACTGTGAGGGAGTATCACCCAAGTCAGCAATCACTTAAAAATGACAGTAGTAAAAACAAGCCTGGATTTTCTAGGGTACGGAGCCCAGATATTTATGGCCAGAGCTGAAATGGGGAATACTTGGAGGCCAAACTAGGCTGGAATGAGGGAGAGTTTCTAAGCCAGACTGGCAGAGGCTCTGTCTGGGCCAGCAGGCAGTGAGAATTTCCCTCCACCCAGCCAGATTCTTATAGCATCAGAGTTGAGGGGATATCGATTTCATAAAAACAAAGAGGGGGGAAGCTGCGTCTGAGACACCTGCGCTGAGCCAAAATAATTGAGGAATCTGAGCTTATCCCTGTACAAGGAGATCAATCATATGGCCGAGAACAATTTGAAGAGTTGCTCAGAACTCCCTCGGAATATGACTCTCAAAGGCAAAAATAAGCATGATTTCAGAAACAAGATTGCCGAAAAGCGAGAGACAAGCAATCATAGTAAATGCTTGTTAACAGTACGCAAAATAAGAAATTCTGAAAGACTGAATGTATTAGAATGGGCAAATACAGGATGCAGAAAAACTCTGTATGAAAATATTTTACATATTACAATACAGTATGCAGTTACCGGGAGGAGTATAATATCAAGAATGAACAGACAGATGTTTCAGAGGCAAACAGGAGTTCTGGGAGTAAAAACTACTGTGTCTATGTTTGAAGTGACAACATGGAAAGAAAAAATGTCAGAATGCACTCTGTGGTTAAACCCACGGGAGAAGCATGCTCTTCTCAGGAGAGGAGATGGCGGCGAGGCAGCTCAGGGACCGCCTGGGGTTCTTCAGGGCTCCGTCTCCGGTAAACCACTTCGGGGAGGAGTAGAAGCACACTTTCCTTTTTCTGCTGCTTTTACTGTTCTCCAAACCAATTTTACCTTAATCTGACCCATATCTGTTTTTTAGATTTATTCTTATTGTTTTGACATGTTTTGAATTTATTTTCTAATGTTTTATTTAAAAATTATAAGCTACAGTGAACTAAAGAACAAATTGACAGTAACCAGAGGGGAGGGGAAGGGGGACGACGGAGGAAAGAAGGGGAAGGGTTGTTGCGGACCGTTCAGCCTGGTTTCAGGTGTTGTAACCCTCACCCCATGGTGGGCTGTGTACGAGCCCAAGGGACCCACTTCATCTGGGTCTGTTCTGTCACAAGGATGTGACCTACTAAGGAGACACAGCTTATCTCCCTGGCAGGAGTGCTGCTTCTGCCTCATCCATCTCTGGCCCCAATGCTTGGTTGGCAGTCAATGACGGGTAAGACTCCTCGTGGGAGGGGCAACCTAAGCCAGACGCGACCAGTTGGGAGGCCTCATGGAAGGACTCGGGGGGCTGCAGCAAAGAGGATATGATGGACCCTCGCCCCCCGGCTATTCCAACATAGCCCAAGTCCTCATTTCCGTCTGGGAGATGTCTCCTGCTTCCTAATCAGCTTAAAGCCTGAAACTGTGGGGGCAAGCGGTGCAGCCCTGTACCAGCCAGGATGGCTCCCTGGGTGATCGGGCATAAGAAAGAATTCCTAAAGCCCTGTGAAACCTGCTTTGCTAAGAGTGCTCTTCCTTGAGGTGACAAGTGTCCCAGGAGGAAATGAGTATGTCTCCCAAAGTCTGGCAACCCCCTTTCCTGACAAACACTGGCTCGGATTAAGCCCTCAGATTGCTTTGAAATGTTAACCATTGTTTGATCCTTGTCGCCTGACATACCTGTATTCCCGTGTATTTGAGCCCAATAAAAGCCTAGTGAGGATGGGGCTCTGGGTCATTCTCCTCTGAGAGTTTGACCCCTTTCCTCCCCAAGCAGAAGATGTCTTGGTAGTTTTTACTTTCATCCGTGACGGAGGGATGGGGATCTGCAGGCGGAGCCCCCCCACATCTGGCACCCAGGACAGGGTCCCCCGCAAAGGGTCATCAAGGAAGGTGTATGAAGGACCCAGGGACAAAGCCAAAGGGGGGAAGGGTGGAGGGTGGGAGGTGGGGTGGGGGAACGTGGTGGGGGGAAAATGGAGACAACTGTACTTGAACAGTAAAAATAAAATAAAAATCACAACCTACAAAAACATGTAAGAATAAGGCAATGAAAACACATATATACTTTTTATCTAGATTCAGCAATTGTTAAAATTTTTCACACTTTATCTCTCTCTACAAATGTGTGCATATTAATACAATTATTACTGCTCAGAACGATTTGAGGGTAAATTGATGATATCATAAACCATAATTTCTAAATACTTCAGTACATACATACTGGGAACAAAGATATTCTTCTATGTATGTGTCTAAGAAGAAAGATATCGAATTCAAGACAGTTCATATTTAAATTTTCCCAATTGCTCCAGGAATGTTCTTTATAACAATTGTTATTTCTGATCCACGTTTCAATCCAGGATTCACACTGCCTTTGTGTCTTTAATCTCCTTTAATCTGAAAGAACTACTCAGCCTTTCTCCAGCTTCATGACACTGACATTACTGAAGAGTACAATGTCGTTTTTTTTTTTTTAATGGATATCTTCTTCGCGTGGGGAATCTGATTGTCTTCTCAGGACTGGATTTAGGTTTCATATCTTTGCCAAAAGTACAACACAGGTGATCAGTTTTTCTCAGTTTATTACATCAGAAGGCGCGTGATGTTTGTCTCAGTCAAGACGACCTTCACTTTGATCACTTGGTTAGTGTCATTTCACCACCATAGAGGAACCATTTTCCTTTCTGTAATTAATATGGAGTCTATATTAAAATAGTTGGATTCTGTTGAGCAACAAACAATGACTCATTGGTGGTAGCTTCCACTACTGATTCTTGACTTAACCAATCATTGCTATGTCGGTGGCCAAAGGTTTTGTGCCTTTTTATTTTAACTGGATCAGAATGTGGAAGGACAAGGAATCCGATGCATGGCACATTAGCCTGGAAACCTCAAGAAATCAACATAAAAGCCAGAATAGTGAGAAAGCGTGTCTTGGAATGGCTTGGGTAGTAACTTTCAACACAGGCCTTGCTGGTCCTTGAATCTGTGGACTGCAGCAGTTTATATTGTGGCCGGTGTGTGCAGGCATGTGATGGGTTGTAAAAAGCACTGCCAAGTTGGGAGGATTCGCCCACTTTTGGTCTGGTGTCTTTGAGCAGGGAACCCTATCTGGGTTTAGTAAATAAAGGGATTCAGTTTAGGAATTAAGGTAATTGGAGCATTCAATTGAGTGAGTAATTTCTGGACTCAGGAAGAAATGGTGATTTCTTCCCAGTTGTCAGAAAAGACTGTCTTGACTCTGGAGAACAAGCTTATCTCTGGAGGATTTCAAACTCCCTCAGGAGTTGGGGGGACACCTGCACTGAGCTAGAACCTGCTCGCTTCTAAGAGGCAGTGCTTCCTTTCCAGCGTCTCTGGCGGGACTGAGCGCACAGAGCGCTACAGCAGGTACAGACCTATCTCTCCCCTTCCTTACCTTTGGAATGCTGACCACAAGGACACGAGAATGGATTTGATTCTTCCTTTTAATCCCCCCCGGCCCATGTACCTTGTCTCTCAACTTGTGCCAAGGGACAGGCCTTAATAGAAGTTCTGGTTCTGCCGCTAATGGTACTAGGCGATAAAAAGGGAGTTTCAGACTGCCACAGGGAGGTAACGTTTATTCACTGTTTTAGGATTAACAATTGCAAAAGCAGAGTCTAGGGGAACGTCCATGGGTCTCTGCTTCTCATTGGCATGATTAGAGACACTCCAGAAGCAGAAATGGGGGAGTGAGCATGAGCTCTATAAACTGGCTGGCAAGATTGAAAGCAGAACAAGTTATCTTTACTATTATACTGTTTGTCTGTCTTCCTTCTCCAATGGATTATACAGTTATACAGTTACGAATTACTTATTATAATCTCTTTCTGCTCTCCCAGAGTTACTGAGGGTGGACATCGCGGTGAAAATAGTCCAAAGATGAATTCTAGAAAAATCATCATGGAAAGTCCTATTCTGTCTAGTCTGCACACATACACCAAGGAAGCTGGGGACAGTGAAAATGATATCACCTTCTTAAGGAGAGTGGAGGTCAGGAAGTAGTAAGTGGAGGTCAGGAAGTTCTGTTCTGTGGGGTAGCATGCCACCTTGCTCCTGAAGTTTGCAGATGTCTGTAGAAAACAAGGACTGGCATCATGTTCCTGGAAGGATGACTGCTGAGCACAAGGACATGGTGACCTGTGCAAGGGCCACAGAGAAACGGAAGGCCCTTAAGGCAGGAGAATGGAGTACCCCTTTCCATCCCAAGTCCCTGCAGGACAATGGCTCCAGCCGCTGTCCACAAGTCCCAGTTTAGGGATACAGAAGACAGGAGAAATTACCACTCTGCAAGTTTCCCAGAAATTTTCAGAGCATGGGGGGAAGGCTCATGGAACAGGGAAATACTTATGTGATGCCTTCACCTGCTGACCTCTAACTACATCTTTCAAGAGGATCAATCACTGGTGACAACAAACCTTTGAGGGACTGGATCCTTCAGCCACCTCTACATATAGAATCCACAGACTGAGCTCGATGAGCAGGCCTTCATTCAGTCAACAAAGTATTTACTGAGTACCCACTACTTGCCAAGAACTGTTATTGGCAAAGGGACAGAACAGTAAGCTGTACAGATACAGGGTCTCCAGTCCATTCATCAAGAGAGATAATAGACAAATGTACAAGTAATACATAATATAAAACAAAAACATAAAAATGATTAATTAAAAAAAGAAAACAAATCAGCAAATTTACTTGATAGGCATTATATAAAACACTGGCCACTCCTCGATGGTACATCCCTCACAAGAGGCAGGAGAAAGGCAAAGAGGATGAGAAAGTGATACTCCAAAACAAAAAGTTCCGTGGTTCCACGTAGCCTGGAATGAAGGGGGACAGAATAGTGTATAGGTATGGGATAAAAGGGGGCAGATGTTGAACTAAAATAAGACCAAGATACTTATAACAAGATTTTTAGAAAAGTCATTGGATTACAATTTTATTTCTTAATTATATTTCAGTAAAGCTGGGGGAAGATTCATTGTATTGAACTGACCTGAAACAATATTGAAGTTTAAGCAGCCTCGTTACCCACTAGGGTAAGATCTCAACAATGCAAAGATGGCAGTGATTACGGCAAACACGCAGAACCATTTTATGTTTGTAGACTGATGCACTGGGACTGCTTGATCAGATCTTCATCTCAAGGGCCTGTCAGGTGTCTGCGGCAGTGTTTGAAGCATCCCTCATGTGGTCAAACCTTATGCTAGGTGTGGTCCGGGAATTCTTGTTCTACTGTGATAAGTATTTATTATGCTGTTTGGATTTTCTTGGTATAGGGCTGGCGCTTCGATAATTTCATATCTCTGATTACCTTGTTAGACTTATTTAAGAGCAGGAGATTTGATTAATTCAACTCTAGAGGTGCTGAACAAATTACCTGTTTTGGTGAAATGCTCTTGGCTGTAGCCGTGTAAAGAACGCCAGTTCTACCCAGATATTTAAAGTGAAATCAGGCTGGCTGAGACTGAACGGAACAAGAAATGGGGAAATAAAGAAAGAACATTGTTGTTTTGTTAGGGTTTTTTGCCTTTTACACATAGACCAAGGAAGGATATTTAAATTTTGGCTTTTATTTATTATTTTTTTTTAGGAATTTGTTACTAGAAGGGTGCTCATTCAAATTTGAGCGAATTTTAATATTGCTGGCCCTACACTATCAGGGGTTATTTATGTAGTTATTTGGGATCATTACAAAACTTCTAATGAACTGTAATGAAGAATGTGGCTGGACATCAGTTGTAACAAGAGAGAGATCAAGGATTTCTGGCCTCCTAGTACAGAGTGGTTTTGTGGATACTTAATGCCCTGGTCTGATTCGTTTCAGAGCAAACTTAATACTGTATCTTTTGGGTCTTAGGATGGTCAGTAGAGGAGCAGTCTTTGGAACTGGAAGAAGGGCCACAGGGGAAGAAAGAGAGCAGTACTATTTGACAACTGTAGGAGGTTGATAACAACCTCTTGCCTAGAGGTCCAGCCATAAAGAGTGGGCTGGAATGCTTAAGCATATTAGATTACAGAACAAACATTATTTGGATTCTTTGTATATTATAGATATTAACCCTGTATCTAATAATTGCTTTGTAAATATTTTCTCCCATTTCATAGGTTGCCTTTTTTTTTTTTTGAGAGCTCGTTTTGCTGTGCAAAAGTTTTTTACTTTGATGTAGATGCACTTGTTGATTTTTGCTTTTGTTCATTGTGCTTTGGGCATCATATTTAAAAAATCATTGCCAAGACCAATGTCAAGGAAATTCTTTTAAGAATTTTATGGTGTAATGTCTTGTGGTCAAGGTTTTTTTTTTTCCTAAGTATTTTATTTATTTTAGACAGAGGCGAAGGGAGGGAGAAAGACAGGGAGAGAAATGTCAATGTGTGGTTGCCGCTTACACACCCCCTATTGGGGACCTGGCCTGCAACCCAGACATGTGCCCTGACTGGGAATCAAACCGGTGATCCTTTGGTTCTCAGGTCAGCACACAACCCACTGAGCCACACCAGCCAGGGCTTGTGTTCAAGTCTTTAAACCATTTGAGTTAATTTTTGTAAATGTGTAAAATAGGATCCAATTTCATTTTTCTGCATGTGGCTATCCAGTGTTCCCAGCACCATTTGTTGAAGACACTATCATTTTCTCATTGAGTATTCTTGGTTCTCTTGTTAAATATTAGTGGACCATTAAGTGTGGGGGGTTATTCCTGGGCTTACAATTCTGTTCCATTGGTCTGTGTGCTTATTTTTGTTCAATATCATACTATTTTAATTACCATAGCTTTGCAGTATAGTTTGAGATCAAGAAGTGTGATGCCTCTGACTTTGTTCTTTTCTCTCATGATTGTTTTGCCTATTGTGGGCCTTCTGTGGTGTTATACATATTTTAGGATTTTTTCCATTTCTATGAAAAATACCATTGGAATTTTGATAGGGATTGAACTGAATTTATAAATGGCTTTGGTAGTATTTCTTTTCTCTCATGATTGTTTTGCCTATTGGTAGTATGGACATTTTGACACTATTAATTCTTCCAACTTGTAAGTAGAGGATATCTTTCCATTTAGTTGTGACTTTAATTTCTTCTGCCTAGTTTTTAGTGTAAAGATCTTTCACTTGCTTGGTGAAATGTATTCCAAGGTACTTTATTGTTTTTGATGCTACTGTGGATGTGATAGTTTTCTTTATTTCTTTCTCAGATGTTTTATTATTAGTGTATAGAAATACAACTGATTTCTGTATGTTGAATTTTTATTCCGCAAGTATTTTAAATTGACTTATTACTGTCAACAGTTTTTTTCAAAATTCCTGTCTTTTAGCTCATTTATTCTGCCTTCCATTCTCTCCACTTGACTGCAGATGCTCTTTACTGAATATTTAATTTCACTCAATAAGTTCTCCAGCTCCAGAATTTCTGTTTTGTTCCTTTCTTATGCTTTCTATCTCTTTGGAAAATGTCTCATTTTGACACTGTATATTTTTATGATTTTGTTGAATTGTCTTTCTGAGTTTTCTTGCAGCTTATTGAGTTTCATCATGCGGAAGATAACGTATAGCATTAACTGCTTATATTAGAAAAGAGAAAAAACCTTAACTCAACAATTTCACCTCTGCCTTAAAAAACTTGGGATGGTATTCAGCTGAGGAAATGAGGTGGAGCCTCTGCTGATTTCTGAAGCGTCCTCCTAGGCAGCCTTCCCCTTTCTGGCACCCTGCCCTGCAAACTCTAGCCCTTTTGGTTTTCCAGACTTTTGTATCTGTCTGTTCTGCTCAAGGAGACCACTAAGCTCTACCTGCGTTATCCCTTTCCTGTATGCTGGCATGGAAACTCTTGCTGGGGCAATCGTAAGGATCACCTTGTTTGTTTCCCCCTCTGAGAGATTACTGCACTGCTAATGTCCCATGTATATAAACTACTTTTTATTATGTTTTACCTGTTTTTTTTTTAAAGGAGTTTTATGTTGGAGGGTAAATATGGCCCTGGTCTCTCCATCTTTGCTAAAATGAAAATCTCATTAATTTTTTTAATAAAGAAAAGGTTTGTCGAATTCAATAAGTTAACAATTATTTTAAAAATCTGATTCCTATTGAAATCTATTTAATATAACTGTATAGAGAAATTTGCATTTTTATGCATTTTCCTGAATATTACGCTGTAGTTCATCAAAGGATTAAAATTTAAAAACCACCTGGGTAAGGAATTTGAACAGAAGTTGGACAGAAATGTCATAATCTTCTTGTGGAAACTTTCATATAAGTAACGAGGAGCCATTTTAGACTTTCATAGTATCCCAGAGAAATTTTATAAGGCCGTTCTGTCAGTTTTCCAAATTCAGGCCAATATGAACTCAAATGTACAACACCCTTAACTATGGATGGCAAGAAACCCATAAAGAAAGAAAGTGCAGATGACACTAGTCATTTAAATTAAGAACTTTGTTGATGACATTTTTTTTTTTGATACATGCGTTACCCAGTTGAGATAGGATGCCATTTTTGTGGGATTTCATTTTTTTTTTAAATGCCAGGACAATACAGGTGACTGTAATTAAACTCTTCTTTTGATGGACTTTAAGTGTTTAATTGTATTCGTCTATTACCAGTGCTTATAAGAAGGAAAGAAATGAAAACTTTCTTTCTGATGAAGTCATCAAAGACAATATATTTTTAGTGTTAATTAATAACCAATTAAAAGAATTATTAACATAAGCCAAACAAAGTAATTAAAGTTCACAGATCACACCTTGCTCAGAGCTCATGCCACTGAACGGGAGATTGACTCCAAGTAAAACACAGCAGCGCAGGGACATGAAGAAACGCTCACGGAGGTTCCGATAGCATCAGAGGAAACGTCTCTGGAAGGCTTCACATTTTCCTTTTCTCCGTCAGAGCATTTGTTTCACGATAACTTTTAAAGGAGTGGGCGGATTCCGGCAAAACTTGAAACGTTTCAAAATTTACCCATATTCTTAAGTTTGCTTTCTGGTTCATTCTGCCACCTTGAAACAGAAATGATTCCTCATTTGTTTAGTTTTTCAAATGGAGATGGCCATCACCCTTTTATAAGAGAGTTCGATACAGTTCTGTAGTTACGCAGCAGTCAGAGAGACACGGATACTGTGCAGTGTCGGGTCCGTAATTTGCGGCGCCCGCAGTCTTTCAAAGGGCACTGCGGTTTGTCTTGCTCGTCCTGCTCATCAAGTTCTATCTACTGCTAATCAGTGTGTTAGTCCCTTGCCAACTTTAAATGTCCCGGAGTTACCCAATTTTGTGAGTGAATCCATGACTCATTCTGTTTTCTTGATTTAAAATTGCAAATAATATAATTTGCCAAATGCTGTCATTTATAGTTTTAAAGATACTTTTATTAAGTTTCCTGTAGGGGTAGAGTGACTAGATTATAATAGGATATCATAAAAAAAAAGCTCATTCCACAAATCTTAGCTATTTGCCATAGATAAATATCATTAGTAATGAACATCAGAAAACAATTTATTACTTCTCAGAAGGCTTCTGTGATCAGATTAACCTTGACATCAGAGAAGTGCAAAATTCAAAAGAACCTCAGAGCAGTTCCTGCGAAATCACACATCTGGTCTTTGGATTCCTTGCACTACATCCCTGACGAACCCAACTTGGATGTGAAGTTCTTCTGTGGCTTTTAAGTCTCTGCTTTTGAAGGCATCTATTCTACCTTTAGATAGTTTTGAACTAACATTGATTCCAGACCAATTTCTCTGTAGCTTTCATACATTGATTTCACTTCTCCATTGGGATCACAAAGAACTAGGCTCATGTCTTCTCCACATGAAAGTCCTCCTTGTATTTTTAGAAAGTAGTAGTTCCCCCAAGAATTACCCTTGCAAGAGAAAATATTTCCAGTCCTTTCAACTGTTCCCACTTAGCATGGTTTTTCCATCCTGGCTGCCCTCTTTAGAAAGAGCTGAAATCTTTTGAAAAGAGAAACTTTTATTACATAAGACTAACAGATAATGGTTAAACATCTGTTGAGTGAGTAAATGAATAAATGAAACCATTGCCACAGAAAGCTGACATATAAAATAAAGCAAGTAACTTGGTCTCTATATTGAATCTTACTGCTAATTTTAGAAAAAGCAATTTCTGTCTTTCAATTGTTTTTCCTTGATGTCTGGGCAGTTATGGAGAAGGTATGGGCAAATATTCATTTTATTTAACATATATGTTATAAGGTTATAATTTCTAAGTGCCCTCCAAATTCAAAACTGGCTTTTTTGACTTAACACCTATTTGGATATTCACAAGCCAAAAACTGATGGTTACTTTTAAAATGAATAAGAGTTTATAACCACATTTGAAACTTAATCCCTCTTCCAAAGTTAAGTTTACAAATAAGGCCTTTTACTTTGGCACTAATGTGCTCCTCCAACAAACAAACAGTGCTTTGTAATTCAAGAATTATTAGATACTTTCCATTTCAAATTACTTCCACACTGCTGTCTGAAAACCAAGGAAGGGAAATAGCTACTTCCTTAGAGAAGTGCTGTTCAACACAACGTTTTGCGATGACGGAAATGTTTGACACCTGCCCGTCTAACATGGTAGCTGCATGCCGCACACAGCTGTTCAGCACTTGAAGTACAGTTATTGCAACAGAGCAATGGAATTGTTTATTTTATTTAACTTTAATTAATTTAAATTTAGATAGCCACAAGTGGTTAGTGTCTACCAAATTACCTAGAGCGGTTCTCATCGATGATTCCTCAGATATCCTTGCCTCTTAGGTACTGTTTCAACACTTATCAACTGTGCTGGGATTTTTCCCTCCCCAGTTAAATGCGTTTTTCCCCCAAGCTGTTGTCATTGTGCAATTGAACATTTTTGTTGGAACGTAGGTGTTACAAACCATGGTATCTAAATAATTTTTTAAACTAATGGCTTTTGCTTATTTCCCATGCATTTAATTTTTCTATTGTGTTTTGTAATGTTTCTTTCGATACTTATTCAGTGTCTGAGAGCCTGCATATGACTGTGAGTTCATAATTACTAAAGTGGGTATTTTTAAGGGGTGGAGGATTAGAAAAGGAAGAGAAGGAATTACTTATTTTTCAAAGTGAAAAGGTCACATAAGTAATAAAGATTGTCTCGAATTTTAAAACCACTGTCTTAACAACAACCAATTGGGAGAGCTCAGATATCAAGTCCTGGGATATAAGCAATATTTGCCATTGATTAAAGGTCAAATTATACTGCTTTATAAATAAACAGTTAGCATGTAAAATGCTGAATAGGAAAGAGGAATGGGAATTTGTTAGCCGTTTTTTGAGTGCCCCAGACAATTCCAAAGACTTCCTCAGAGAGTTTATACTACAATTATTTTTAAAACCCCGGGAAACAGCCTTGGAGACGTTGCCAGGAGTGTGTCCATTGGCAGTTCTGAGCAATTGCAAAGGCTCGTTGCTCTTCCTGGTGAAATTGTTCCTTCGGTTTCTGGATGGGCAGCTTAACTTGAGAGAGCAGTATGTGACAATCAGAGACAGAGCGTTAAGGCGGAGAGCTCACGTTCAGTTGCTTAAAGACTTCACTGCCACAAAACCACTTCCCATTTCTAACTCTGCATCTTTGTGCACTATGATATTTCATCTTATTGTTCAAAGTCCACTTCAAATGTTGCCAACTATATCAAGTCTTCTCTAATCAAGAGAATGAAAGCCAGGTGTTTCTTTCCATTTCTATAGTACTTTAGTTATGCTATTCATGACCCTCCCCACCGACAGTCTTTACCCACCAGGCATCTTCTCTAGTAGTTTGGGATATTGAGGCAGGGTTCATGTTAGCCCTTACTAATGATGTGATGCCACCCCCAGGTTTAAAATAAGCCTGATAAACCACCAACTACACATATTGTTTTGAATACTGCTGCTGCATAACAAATCCTCCCAAATCTTAGCAGTTTGAAACAATGACTTTGTTGTGCTCATGATTCGTGGGTTAAGAATTCAGACAGGGTTTATCTGTGTAGCTCTCACTTAGGGTCCCTCCTGCAGATACAATCAGATGTTGGTCGGAGCTCCTATCATTTGACAGCTCACCTGGGTCTGATGTCTAGGTTGGCTCAGGATACCAACATGTAGCCTCTCTAGTGTAGCAATCTGTGTAAGTCATCGGTTTTCTTATGTGAAAGCTTAGGGCTCCAAGTGCAAGGTTCAAGCAAAGTGGAAGCTGCATTGCATGGTCTGACTTGGCCGTAAAAGTTCACTGTGTCACTTCTGATATACTTGATTCTTGACAGTGGTCAGAAGCCCACCCAGATTCAAAGAAGTATAAATTAGACTTTACCTTTTAGGAAAATACAACCTGCCACATATAAAAAAAACATGTTAAGATACATTTTGAACCGCAAAGAATTATGGTCATATTTATTCATATTTTACCTTCTCTTTTATTGTACAGCCTTCTGAACTTGACCTGTTCATTTCTATCTCAGGCTTTATACTTATCTGCTGAGTTATACTCAGAGTCTGTACCCTCAAATGCTAATATGGAAGGGTTAGGCAATAATCCTAGGAATTTCTTTAAGTTGGTCTGTTTTACTACTCTACTCTTCTTTCTTTCCTGTGATCTTTCAGCACCCTTGCCTGTTTTGTTAACCTTTTATCAAGATGGCTCCTTTTATACACGCTTGCTGTATTTTTCCTCTTTGGTACTCTCAGAGGATCCTCATCTTCTCATCTCACCACCCCTGACAGAAAAGACTTTGGAACCTGCAATATGTAAAGGAGAATTTCGAGTTTCAGAAACTCCCGACAGTTCCTAATAACATCTAGGGGTAATGAAGCAAGGGATTGTGATGGCCGGAAGCATTTAACCTCTATTGTAGAAGGTTAATTTTAACCCTTCTATGTCCACGCTGGTCTTTATAAACGGTGTGGAATCATTGTATTAGCTTAAACCTCCCTGGGTCAGATTTTGTTTTTGTGCTTAATTAAATGAATGAGAGAGTGAGAGAACACAAGAGCAAGAGAGCAAGAAGGTGCCTCTTTTTATGGGGGTGGAAGTGAATTCCAGTCATGGTAACCCAGGAGAGTGCCTGATACAGTAGACTCTGAGAAATATTTATTATATGAGTACATAGAAGCACCACTGACCTGGTGCTGACTGTGTACCAGCTAGATACCCGGTGGGGGCTGCAAAGAAGTCATCAGGTTGGGAAGACAACACTCAATCACAGAAGTAGACAAGAACCAAACAATTCTGTTTTGGGGTGTGTGTGTGTGTGTGTGTGTGTGTGTGTGTGTGTGTGTAGTCCAAAGTTAGGGGTATAACGATAGATTATGGTCTTAGGAAAGGCAGGCAGAACTATCATTCTCAGGACACCTTTTGTGTGCTAGTTGGTCACTCCCCTATGCTACTGAATCCTCATAACAGTGCTATAGTGAAGAAACAGACGGAGGAACTGAGGGAGCAGGGAGGGGTGTGAGGCCCCCTGGTCAGGCACTTTGCGAAGGGAACCAGAACGGACTTGGGTAGCCAACCTCAATGCCAGCTTTCTTTCCCTGGCTGTGACCTGTGTCCTCTGGGAGAGCAAGATTCTTTACCCCTTCTTGGATATCCTTTTCATTTTATTCTTAGATGTTATAACATGACAGGGTAATTAATGTGTAATTCTGTGATGCCGACTGTGCCATTTCTAAGAGGTAACAATCTGAACAGGGTTCAATTTTTCCCACAACCACTGGAGGGCTCCCCACCGTAAGCTTTATCAACAGTCATGAGGCAGTAGTACTTCTTTTTGGTTCTCTCTTAAATTTGATTAATTCCAGGACTTTGGGAATTGGTGAGGGACTATGTCACTCTTAAAAATGAGGGATGAATAATATTTGGCCTGAACCAGATTGAGTCAACTTTGGGCAGAGGTCAGGCAAGGATCTTGCCACACAGCTCTTCATGTACCCCTGAGGCCAGGCTGCCCACACTTTGCTCCTCAAGTCCCCAGCCCACACATAATTCAATCACTACACCTACACGTCTGGCCTGCAGCACTGCGCCTACATTGTGCCTCCTTCACTGACCACCAGCCTCTCACTGTGCTCTGCCTTGGACTCTGCCCTAGGGGCTGAGGCCTCAGCCAGGGCAAGGAATTAATTTGTTCACTGCCAGAGCCTTGGAACATTTTTCAAAGTGGCCCTCTAGGCTCTGCCCTTGTTCTGCCTGAAAGCAAGAGAAGGCCCCTAGGAGGGTTTAAGGAGGTTCCAGTTTGCTCTTAGACAAAATGCACTCTACTCTCTACAGCTTTTCCCTGCTGATCAATGTCACCCAGCCTGGTGCATTTACAGTTTAAAATACAGAGAGCAAAGGAAATGTTGAACACAGGGTAGTATATTGTGATGGCAGAATCTATAGTGCAGCAAGTGAGATTTTGGGGCAAAGACTCAGAGCTCACCAAAGTATACCAAGAAGAATAGCAAACTGTGGTGTTCAGCTGCTCGAGGAGAGTTGAACATTTCAAAATGATTTTGGAAGATTCATCATGCTAGAAAGTTGTTTGAAAACTAAAGTGGAACTTTAAATAGGGTCTTCTCAATGAAAGACTCTGCCAAAGTGTAAACAAGAATTATTTCATGGGAAAGTAAATTGCTCCACCTCTGGAATGATTTTCAACAGGGTGCTTTCCCCCATCAGAAGACATCAGAGGAGGGTCACATCCTTCGTGACAAACTCAGGTAGATGCAAGAACTAGTTATGTGCTTCCCTATTGGGTCAAATCATCAACAGCAGACAAAACTGGAGAACCATGGGATGCTGAATATCAGGTTCATTACTGAGTTTCCAGGACCAGAGCTCCAGTGCAAAGCCTATCTCCAAGGTGACCGACCAAATGCAAACCATCTATTTGTTTAGAAGTAATTGATCTACTTTACCATTTGGTACCTTTATGAGTTAAAATAATTGTTTTGTCAGAAAGACTCAGGTCTGCCAGGTTGTGGGATGTGGTGATGAAAGTGGCTTACGTCCTGATTTTTGCATAGGTGTTTGCATGTGAGTTAACTAGGTCCCAGCGCCATTGTACTTATTATCTTCACCCCCTGCAGCCAAGACTTGAGTCCTTTTGGCAAGAGACCTATATAAGCACAATCACACAGACCTTTCACGGAGCCCCTCCCTGACGTGGGTTAATGTTCTGAATTACAGAAGTCAGAAACAAGACCACCAATCAAAACCTGAGAGTAGGGCAGACACTTTTACTGGCTCAGGTTTGACTCGTCCAGTCAGAAGTCAAGCAAATCCCCACCAACCTGTCTGCCTGACAGCAATTTTCCACCCCAGTCGGGGAGAAGTCAGCAGCAGTGTCTGTCTGTGGGGTTTGGTTCTAATGACATCAAATTGCCAACACCAATCTCTGCCGCTTTTATCTCAGAAAATTCCACCCGCAGAGGTCCCTGGTCTGTGCGTAGTTCCACCCATGGCCTGGATTCTGGGCTGCTGCTTGGGTGGTATGCGGAGTAAGTCCTCCCCTGGCTAGATCCCATCCGCTGCCTGGGCCACAGTCATGGCTCAGTACCTGTAGGTGGAAAGGCCTTGGAGACAGGGACTGCTAAGTCCTGAGGCAACCACCTCCACACCTCTCAGTATCAATGATTTAATTGAGTAACGGAGGAAATAGATACGTAATGCCCAAAGAGCTTTAGCATTATCCTAGGTTCAATTTAAGCTAATCATCAGCCTTTCTGGAAAATGCCTATGTGGGTTTTTCTCATTAAGGGCAGCCAGCAAGTCTGAACCAAACCTTCCTGTGCTGTCTGATACAACTGTGGCTGGACTCACATCCTGCAGTACTGCGTGACCAGCAGGGCTCTGGTGGCGCTCTGGGCCAAGTGAGGTCGGCTCAACGGCGGACACAAGCCTTTATGAGAGAAGATTGAAGTTTCTTGGATGGAAATGAATGTGAGGGGATTGGGTACTCCATCTTGAACTTGAAAGAAATTGAGCATGGAAAACTTATGCTTCTCAACCCACAGGGGCACAGAGTAAGGGAAACACTTTTAAACGGAAATATAAGGGAAAGTATAAGAGGAACTATTGTTATACAAAGCCTAGACCCATTTAGACAAGTCAGAGAATAATTTTCATTGGTTCTCAGCACTGCTCTGTCACAGCATGGCTGGATCATTTGCTGCATACAGAGGCTAGAATGACGTAGAAGGCTGGAGTAACGCCAAAGGGCCTCTCGGAACACAGTTTACAAGGGGCTTAGTTGTAGAGGCCGTGATCATTTGAAGCAGTCATTCTTCTGGAATCATATGCAAAATAAATGTTACACAGGAGCCCAAGATCTCAAATGTAGGGCAGTTCCACTGCTGGTTAGATTAAAATAAAGAACCAGGTAGGTTAAGTAAGTTTGTGAATTACATGTGTTTTTTGCATATCCATTAGAGGGCATTCTTGCTTCATGAATTCTTGGATTTTCTTGTCATCAGAGAGCCTTTTCTTCCAAGGCAAGTCTGCATGATAGGTGGTCCAAACTGGCAAATGGTATGCCAAGCAAGGTAAGAGAAGTTGAGAGGAAACAATATGGCATTTCTTTTTTCCTGCTTTCAAATCAGCAGTGCATACCCAAGGTTAACAGAAAAGAGGCTTGGGCCAAAACTGTTTTCCTGGGAATTTTTTCATTTCACAGACCTTGTACACAGTACATCCATGGACTGCCAGACCCTTCCCTGGGGGAGGCTGAAAGGGGAGACAGTTGATTTTTCAGAGAGATTGTGCAAATGCAGCCAAGCAAACAGGAAGGTGCCTCGAGTCCTAGACGGGGGCCTTTCCTCTCCATGTGCAGTCGCTGGGGCCCTGTGTGTGGGGAATGAGGCCGAGCCTGAGCAAACTGAGCACCGCCTTCAGCATTCTGCACACCCGTGCTGTCTCCCTGGCCAGCTGCTTCCCGGGTCCTGATCTGTGCGTCGTTTGCGTGCACGTATGCGTGGCGGGTGTGTGTATGTGTGTGTAACACATGCACACATCCCTGAATGAGTTCTCAGAGCATGCGCGTGGTGGGAATGGAGTAGTTCTACCAGTGTTCGAGTTTTGGAGTACGAGACACAGGGAATGGTGCGGTTGAAGAGATTGATACTTGCCCGGACCATGCTCTGAACGGTGGAGCCATACGGGAAGTTGCGGTTTCTGGATGACAAAGCATCCTGTGAACATATATTCCTGAGTGCACATATGGGGTGGGGATGAGACAAAGCAAAGACGTTGCTCCCTGCCCTACAAGAGACCAGCAGGTCTTTATCCTAAAGCTAAAGTTATTACTAAAATAGTAACTTTGCTGCCCAGGGAATATCTGCCTCAAAAGCTGTGTGGCAGGTTTTTGATCAGGCTGCTGTAACAAAGTTCTGGGTGGCTTCTGAACAGCGGGGGTTTCTTTCTTACAGTTCTGAAGCCTCGAAGTCCAAGATCAGGGCGCCATCGCTATCAAGTGTGAGCGAGAGCCTTCTTCCTGGTGGCAGACCGCTGACTTTTCCGTGTCCTCGCATGGCAGGAAGAGGGCGAGGCAGCTCGCTGGGGTCCCTTTTATAAGGGCACAATTCCATTCCTGGAGGCTCCACCTGCATAACCTGGTTATCTCTTGAAGACTCCACCTCCTCTCATCACGTTGGGATTAGGGTTTCTATATTTGGACTTTAGGGGGACACACTCATTCCGTTCTTTGCGCGGTGGGAGTGCTCAGTGGTGCAAATGCACAGGAACTCTGGAGCTCTGCCTGGCCGCACCCAGTGGCTCACCTGAGGTCTCTGCGCACTTCCTGTGCTCTCCGCACACACAGGAGGGTGCAGCTGGCTGGTGGTGCGGCCTGGGGTTGGGGAGCCAGTCTGTGAGAAGAGGGGTGCCAACGTGAGCTGTTACGTGCTTCCCTCACTTTGGGCCTAAGAGGACAGTAGCTTAGGATCACCCCAGACTTGAACAGGAAAACATAGTTGTGTTTTACCAGGATGCAAAGTGTTTAATTTGGAGTGGTTGTAGAAAATCATGTCAAGGCAGTAATAGTAAGGTAGCTTTTATGAGAATCTTAAGGTACAATGCTGGCAGAGGACTAATGAATCTTGGGATAACTCAGATGACTAAACCTGTCTCTAAAGTGCTTAAGTTAGAGACCCTGAGCAAGAAAATAAAACCTTCAGTGGGAGGGCGAGAGAGCAGGGCCTGAGAGCAGTGCCCTTGGCAAGACCAATGCCAAGTAATAGTAATTATGGTGCTGGGAAGGGAAAGACTTGTTCTCCCCTGCAGCCCTGAACCTCTGGTTTTACAACTGAAGCTCCTGGCCCTGGTTTGCATTTTGGGCTCTGCAGCAACACAGCACCTTTGGCCCAAATCTCTCACTTTCTATTTTTAAAAAGCAAGGATTTAAAAGTAAAGGGGAGCCTATAATTTACCCAGCACTTGAAACAATCAAATCCACCCCAAGGCACGGATGGAGCTCAGATCCTCCTGCACAGGTTTTGATGGTCCTACCAACACACTTAAGGTTTCCTTTTATGTGCAGTGGTAATCGCCTTAGCTCCCTTGCTGAGTGCATTTTATGTCTCACAAAGTGTAGCCTAGAAGTGGGTGTGCTCATGCATAGAATGTGGAACCTAGTGCTGGGTTCTGTTTATAGGCTTTCGGCTTGCAAAACACGGGATGCTTTGCCAACTTTAGAACCCCCTGGAAACCTGTGGATTTGGAACTCCAAATAGAATTCCATTTTTTTTTTGAGGTTCGAGTTCTTTTAACTTTTGGCACAGATGGGACTTCCTGTTTCTAAGAAAAAAAAAAAAAAAGCTTTAAAAAGTTCCACTAAAAGAACTCCTAAAGAGCCCTGGACATCCAGTGGTTTTTCACAAAACAATATTTTGATGAGTTAAGTGTAAATGTATCAGAAACATATGGATTAAATTTCCCTTGAAACACGCAGGGGTTTGAAAAAGGGGAGAAAAAGCAGGCCAAATAAACTTTAGGGTTTTGCTGAACCCAAAACATTCGAAAACTACTTTGAGGTGTTCGAGTAAGCCCAACCCTCCAGGGCTGGCCCACCCGGGATGGCAACGGCAAACTCGCAGCCAGGCAGACACCCGTCTCCCAAACTGCGGTGGTGTTTGTGTAGGCAAAGAGACACGACGTTCACGGTGCAGTGCAGCTTGGAACCAAAGCAGGGGCTGTCCACACTCCAGACAGGGCACATGCCTAACCTCCCTGTCCAAGTATTTCAGCTCTGAGTAACGCATAAGAAAAGCAGTTGGCTGTGCTTTTGGGGGGTCCGATAACACAAATTTCTTCTATGTGATAGTGCAATAAAATGGATTCAACTGAATCCATAAGTGCGAGCCAACTTAAGCCTCTACACTGCACTTTATCTGGACCAATTACTGAGCATGGAGATGTTCCCCCAACCATATGTTCCTCTCTCTCCCCCTTTAATCCAGCATCTACTTTTGTCTCTTCTCATCTCGGCTGAGACCAGAAGCAAGAAGTTCCCACATCACCCTCCAGGAAACGCTGTCACAAGATTTCCGGCTCTATTCTTTGAAGGCAAAAGTTTGAGTATGGTTCACAGGAGCACCAGCACCGTGATTGGGAGGGGTTAAGGGTCAAAAGCCTTGCTTGGGAGTCCCCCACTTGCTGAGGTTGACTCAGGGGGCATATGGATCATGCTGCACAGAGCAATTGCCTTGGAAAGGGAACAAGGGACCCGAAGCTGCCCGGCCGCCGAGCAATTCAGTTTTTCCAGTAAACTAAGAATCCCCAAAGAGAGTCAAGACATTTCCCCTCTTTCCCCATCCTGTTTGCTTTTTAAAAAGATGATGTAGGTCTTTTCCCTTTGCTTCTCGAAGATTCCTGTTTTCAGCTGTATACTATACTCCCAGTTATCTAAGACCTGGCCACTTTTTGTGGATAAGTAGGGATATAAAAGTATGAGAATGTTTTCCACTTCTGTAGTGCAAATCACCCTAGTTCTAGCCCCTTTCCTTACTTCTTTTTAAGCTGTTTAGGGGATTTTCAACAACGGGACTATTTATTGGTTGGTAAACTCCAATGACAGAAAAGTTGGAAACCAGAGGTTCTCAGCCCTGACAAGGTCAAAACAGATTAGAACTAGATTCAAACAAACACATTTTAGTTGAAAGAGCATTTAGCTAGGCATCAAAAGAAATGGGCGGAGGTTGGCCTTTTTTCCCCCATAATTAAGTCAGTTGTACTATTCCTTCCTCAGTTTTCCCATATTCCAAAAAGAATGTGTGTACGTGTATCTGAATCTGAATAATTGCTGGGAGGATAATGTGAAATGCTTCAAACTTCTTGAGGGCAAAGCTGTTGGATTAAAGAAATAATAATAACTGCATTATATAAAGTCTAGAATTATGGTGAAATCAAGTGCAGCACTGAATGTATTAGGAAAATTGCTTCATCTGTACTTCCTGTCATTAATAATAGTAATTATTACTATATGCCAGGTATTTTAGGTGTTTTGTGCATATCAACTCATTCAATCTTCACAGCAACATTAATAAGTAGGTACTTTTATCATTGTTATGGGGAAACCAAGGCACAGATAAGCAATTTGCCACCCCAATGTAGGCAGAGCCAAACTTTGAACCACACAGCAGTCAGCAACTTCAGAGTCCCTATTCTTAATGTCCACAGGGTGAAGCCCTTTCATCTTCAGGCCAGATGATCCCAATCCTCCCTCTGAGTTCTCTGATCTCCAAATACCCTCATGAATTTTTCCCCCACTCATGTACTTCACAAGCAAATAATTACATTAAAATAAAGCAACACACACACACGCGCAGACCATTTCCCTGTAATTTGCCATCTCCGTACTCACTGCCAATGAAGCCATCTTTAGACAAACATGCTTTGTCTTCATGGGGCAAAACTACTCTGTAGGCTGATACAAAAACCTATTTTAAAAATGTTCATAAGGGGAACACGGTCTGTTTCTTTTAATGAAATCTCTACAGTCTCTGGAAAAGCAAGGAAAGTATATAGACACTTGGTGAAGTTGGTGTAGAAATCAGTCCTGAGGACAATTGCAATGTGAGCTCCAACTTTCGGAGGAAAAAGGAAGGAGGTGGAATGTCTGGATTCCTCAGGAGGAACGTGTGGTCTGCGGCATAGGTGAATGCGGAGAGGGGGCTTTCTTTCACGATGGGGGCTGGGATCCAGAAGCTGCTTCTCCCACTAGCATAGCACCCTTCCACACCAAGAGTGTCAGGGAGCACTTCCAATACTTGGAGCACCGAGAGGGCACACTGAAGGGTTTCTGTGTAGGTACTGCTTGCAAGGAGAAGACAGCGGTCTGCCAAACAGCACTTAAGCTTCAAAGTGCTTCTGAAGCCCTGCAGCCCTGAAAGGCTATTTTGACTTTAAGGAAAGGCTTGCTGGGAGTTTTGTTTCTATGGAAATAAAGCAATTAGGTTAAACAGCAATTGAAAACTATTTAGTGAAAAGGATACCCGATGGTATTTTTTTCCTTTTACACTAAATTGTGTAGTATTGTTTCAGTTAGTGACTTACGTACCATGCATATTTATGCTTATTTTTAATTAAAGGTTTATTTCTTTTTTTTTTTTTTTAGAAAAGCAGCATTGATTGGACTGGGTACCGTATCAGGTGCCCAGTTATGTTCCCCAGGAAAAGCCTGTGATTGTGTGTGAAACACCCTGGTTCTGCTGGAGGCACCATTTGAATTTCAGATTGCTCTCTAGGATGACAATAACACATTCAGACTTGCCTTAAAAACAACAAAGTGTTAATTATTGTCCTACATTAGAGTGCTTTAAAGGATGAGTGGCCTGCTTTGCCTAGGCTGAAAACGATGTTAGGAAAATGTTGCCCAGCATTCACCACTCTCTTTCCACTTCTTGCTCCTCCTTCTTCTTTATAGGACAGCATCTTTTTCTTGGGTTGCTTCTCAAACAGCTCACCTGGACTTTCTGTGAACATGCAAATTCTTAACCCATAGATCTAGTGTGGAGCCCAGGATTCTGTGTTGCTAACAAGTTGCCAGGTGACGTCCATGCTCCTGGTTCAGGAAACGCCCTTTGAACACCAAATAGACCATGACCAATCTCTGTGTGTGTGTGCATGTGTATGTGCGTGTGAATGGTTAGTGACTGTAATACTTGCCCGAGTTTTCCCCCTCTTTGCAAATATTCAAATCTAAAAGCTGAAATTAAGCCCTGGCTGGTGTGGCTCAGTGGATTGAGTGCCGGCCTACAAACCAAACAGTTGCCAATTCAATTCCCAGTCAGGGCACATGCATGAGTTTCCGGCCAGGTCCCCAGTAGGGGGCCCTCAAGAGGCAACCACACATTGATGTTTCTCTCCCTCTTTTTCTCCCTCCTTTCTCTTCTCTAAAAATGAATAAATAAATAAACAATCTAAAAAAAATAAAAGTTGAAATTAAATGGAATCTCATTTTCTCAGTTCTAATTTACACTTGCTTAACAAATGGGGCTGGCAGGGTAACAGAGCCATCAAAATTACTGAGGGTATTTGCAGCACAGAACCACTCCTGATATTTCTCCTCCTGCCCATTGTCATGGTGTTGGCTCCTGCCTCCTCACATCTCCAAACGCATCTCTCAGTAAGTTAGGTGCTTGGGATAGGTGACCCTGTTTGTACCCAAAGTTATCATGCCCCAGCTGTGTCCTCACATACAGACTTATTTTGACTTCCTGCCTTCCTTCTGCCTGATGAACATTTAGCAGTTCACTCTGATACAATTATGTCAGTTCTTTGCATCCCTGGGAAAATCCAGGAGTTCAAGTAAAGAGAAACTTATACTTTGATTCAGCTTCTCCTAATTGGTTCAAAGATGACCTGGGAAAATTTACTCAATTTTTCCATTCTCTTCTTTTTTTTTTATTTTCAATATGCTATCCTATTTTTTCTATTAATAAAATATTTGCAATCATAAATGATAATGTGTGCAAGCGAACATATTATTTTACCTACTGTTGACCAGCAAAGACATAGGCAGACTGTATTCTGTAGGTGCTGACTGGGGGCTTCAGGGGGCAGAGCGAGTCTTCCCTGGAATTCTTAAGACCTGTGGTGTTAAGACTGAGTGTTAATTTAACATCTCGCCTGTTGACAAATGGTCAAAGGACAATGAGGCCGTAGGAGTAGGGCAGAAGGAGAGGGAACAGGGAGAGATAAGTGGAGTGGACGCTGGTCCCGGGAGGGGTAGGCAATTCATGGACAGGGAAACAAAAATGGTTCATATGACACAGATGGTAACCTGGAAACCGACTAAGGAAGGGAAGAGGGACAAAGAGTAGGAAGAAGAAAGTTGTACAACTTGGCCCTCAAATGAAGCTGAGTTTAAACATCAGCTTTGGCCAAAGATTGATTATTTGAAGGGATAAACCTTTATTGCCTCTGAGGCCATAACTGAGCAATGAATGTTCTAATGAGAAGGGGCTCAGACTAGCAGTCCTTTAAGAATATCAATGCACTCGTGGCATAAAAGTGTTTCTCAAATGTGGACCAAATGGACTTGCTGCGGCTGGGGAGGGAGGGAGGCTGAGGAAGGTGCAGGGAAGGTGCTGCCTTTGGAGCGCGTTCCTGCCCAAAGGTTCTGGAGGAATCGAAACTCACACAGGGCACCATGTTTTCTGAACTTATTGTTTCTTTTTCTGAAATCTCACTCCATAGAAGACACGAATGTAACTAAACCCTGAAACCAAAGCATAAAAAGGGGAACCCCCTCTCTGAACCTTTCAAGTTCTCCTAGGTCAGGTGGAGAACATTTTGGCAAACCAGGAAAAAAAAGGAGGGGGGGCGTCATTTTTCCATAGCCTTTGCTTAAAATAGACAGTTATTTTGGGCTCTTTTGTAAGTTTTAGAAATAGAAAACATCTTAGGCGCAGTATGACTTTATGCTCTTATTTTTATAGGAGAGGAGAGGGAGGCAGCTTGCCTCTGGTCACATAGCTGGTGAGTGATTAGATTAGACCTTGGTTATTATTTCGTTTTTGAAAACTCTCAGTGCAGTATTCTTTTCCTTAGACTCTAAAACGGTGTATCTGCTTTCTCTCAGTAATGCTTTGCCCAAGTATGGGATGAAGTCTTTTCTCAAATAAGGGCAGCATTAAAGAAAGAAGGGCTATGGATGTTCCTCTATGCTAATGCTGTTCTTCAAATAGCTTTTTTTTTCAGGGGGCACTTCAAGACCTCTAGCAATTTTCTGCACTCCAGCTGCTGATTTGCCTCAGAGACTAATTAGGAAACAATAGAGAAAGAAGCAGGGCATTGGTTTGGGCATGTTTCCTAGTCTCTCAGCCTCTGTGTGTGGGATGACATTTCCATCGGTCACTTCTGACTTCAGAAAGGGTTTGAGCGTGTGTGCTTTTTATTAATTTGGACTTTTCATTCTCAGCTAGATACCTGTGAATGCTTCTGTGGGAATTCCTTCTGATCAGGATCGCCTCCATCAGGGGAGAACTGGTCAATACTGACACACTGTCCTTTGCACAGAGCAAAAAGGCCCTTGGGACGCCAGCCAGTGCTCCAACTTTGAGATCACTTTGCTGTTTCCCCTCCAGCCCATTTCAATGGCAGATACAATCTAGAACCTCAAGAGGCTGGGCTGGAAACTAAACAACAACTTGGCTGTCAGTATTCTGGGCTTCAACCTGCTTGGGCCTGGGGGCGGATAGATGACCTCATAGGTCCTTTCCATCTCCAATTTCTGTGAAGCATTGTTCTTGGGAATAGATGATTCAATAGGCTAATACATATTTGTATTTGCCCACTCTGCTGTTCTTTGTATTTGTTATATTTCACTTGGTTACTCTGGGAAGAACAAATACATTATGTAAGTCCAGAGACACTCAGAGGTCAACATCTGAAAAGGGCAGAGTTTGAAGGGATGTGGTCAAGAAAGAGAGAAATGGTGGAGAATAGGAAACCTGAGCTCACAAGTACTTTCTAGATGTTCCCTGAATAAAATCTGAGCAAAGTACCAGGAGGTGATATCTTCTGGTGCAATGGAAAAAATATAAATATGGGACAGAAGACCAAGTCTGAATTGTTACTTACTGGCTTCTAATGATTTCAGTTTCCACACAGATTATGGATTCAGTAATAGTTACCCTGATTATTTCAAGAGAGGTGGTTTGAATATCATACGAGAGAACATGTGTCTGTGTATTTAAGTATAAAGCGGTATATAAATTAGGGATATTATTATTTAATGAAGTGATTCTTATGCTCAGAGCTAAATAGAAAAGTTCTGTGTAGAAAGAGCTATGCCAAAAACAGCTATGTTTTCTGAAAGTAATTTTGGAAGAAAGGACAAAAACTGACAATAGGAAATTAAGTTTCATCAGTGCACAGGAAGAAAGAAAAATAAAACCTCAAATGTTCTCATCTTCTGGTTTGTTCAGACTGTAAGCCAAGGCACATTTCAGTCTGAGAAATACTAAAAATCATCATTGATTTTTTATGATGAATGACTCCTCAAAATTTTTAAAGTAATGTGCTAAATGTCATAATATTCAAAGAATCAGATTGAAATAATGTAATTTCACATAAATTTGTCTGAGTAGCTTCTATGTGCAAGACCATGACCCAGAGTTAGAAGGGGTAAAAAAAATCCTTGCCTTCAAGAGCTGCAATTTAAAAGGGAAAAGATGAGTTCATAAATACAACCAGTGTTTTGTAGGGCTTAAAATAAGATCAAAATGATTTTCACAAAAAAAGTTTTTCTTTGTCTCTATTACTGCTCAAGTTCTGACAGGTATCCAAAGCTGTTTTTCAGTGACCCACCTGCTAAGCCATTGGCCACCATGTTGCAAACACCATTTTTGTTCTCTCCTGTTCCAGTTCATTGCGGTAATGTCTCCTGACTTGATTGAAATCCACGGAAGCCCCCACCACTGCTGGCTCTCAGAGGTGCCTCCCCCACTGGTTCCTCTTTGAGGTGCCACTGCTGATCATGAGGGCCTCTACTAGTATAGCACAAGTGACATTAAATAAGTCAGACAGGTGTTTAAACAAGGTGTAGTAGGAATGCCTAGCAGGAAGCTATTGATTCTGCTCAGTGATGGGTCATAGAATACTCTCTCTGAACAAACACATTTATTCTTTAATATGAAGCATAAATAGATGTCAACAGACAGAGAGAGAAGTGCATCCCAGGATGATCGAAGTGTGTGGACAAACCCACAGAGATGCCAAAGTTCATGATAACATCTAGTCTTAAAAAATAAAGTAGGACCTTCTCTCAAAAGCAGCATAATAGAGTATTAAGAGCAAAAGGAAGTTAAAACAAGGGCCAATAGTCTATAAAAGAGGGGATGTGTATCTTTGCTTTTCCACCATTTTACTTTCCTACAGTAGAATAAGAGGTAGAGTTAATAGTATTACCCTTATCATTAAGCAATAAAACAGGATTTGAATGAAACCCCCCTCAGTAAAGTTCTGAGGTAGAGAAGAGGTGTGGTGAGTTCAGGGGGGCAATGGAGCACATCACCAAAGTCCCTGGACATCTATTCAGTAAAGGCTCAGAATAGCTATAACCAGCAAGCCACCCAGTAAAAGCAAACATAATCAAAGCTGGGGGTCTGAGACACTGAAGTCTCTTCATGATGGCATATGGATGTCTAACAAGAATTAGTACATTTGTTAATCTTCTAGCAATTTTGGAGATAGTCAGACTTCTCTGTTCATGTGATGCTAGAGAATCTCTAATTGTCCTCTCTACCAGACTTACACATTCTTGCAACTCTTCCCACACAAGGCAAAAGGAAAATGACTACACAAATAAAAATACTGTTCAGGACGTACTATATCTGCACTAAACAGTTTCCATAGATATGACATCTGTTCACTCCGGTAACTCAATGATCCTGCCGTTTAAAACACAGGAACTGAAGCTTTGGACAGGTTGAGCAAATGTCCCAAGGTGACATGGTGAGAAGGTAGCAAGGCTGAAATTCAAATCCAGCTCTGCTGTCTCCAAAATTCATACTCTCCAGCAGGACATTCTCAGTCTCCTTCGTTCAAACAAGAGCAAGGTTGTTCTGTGACTCGGGAGGACCAGACCAGGGGGTTACCTACTGTAGATCTTGGGGTTGCTGTTATTACATCTCCTTTCCAGTGACATAAATGATAAACATAGAAATTAGCTCAAAGAATTCTGGGTAATGTTATGTTAAGACATTGATCATACCCTGGCCTATTATTTTTTAAAAGGAGAAAAACATAATATTAATAATGCAATGATGGTTAATAGAAAAATACAAAGATTTAATACAGGCAATAGAATACAAAATATGGAATGACCAATTGACACAAATTCATCTGAAAATGATCTGGGAAACAAAATGTGTATTGTATTACCTTTCTAAAAAAGACAGGGAAACAAAAAAAAAATTAAGACAGTCTATGGCATAGGATTGAATAGAAAGAGACAAGGAAAACGAGTTTTTATCATATAGTGAGACATGGTAAAGCCTTTTCTTGTCAACATATTATAGGCAAACTTCATTTACACTTAAAGGAAGAAAAGTTAAAGATGTTTCAGTAAAATAACTACTAATACATGGGAGAAATAGTGGCATTTGAGTTGTTCGGTTTAGAGAAAAGAGTGATAATAGTAGCAGTTGCCATATACCTAATTACAAAAATGGCATTTTTGTTGCCTTTGACTTTGACACAGAACAGAAGGATCAGAGTTTGTTTCAGAGTTGCCTCATGTTGGGCAAAGAAGTTTTCTTTTCTGAAAAAAAGTACATAAATCAAGAGATTTTTATCAAAATCAAACTATGAGTTAAAAAGCAGGAGGAACTCCATTAATAGATTCAAATTGGAAAGAAATGAAAACCCTGAATTATTCTTTTCTATGGCACTGTGAACAAACCACAGGTTCCCTCCACTCTCAACCCCCGCCCTCCAAAAAGCTTCGGTGAGTCAGTTCAAGCAATGAGTATTATAAATTTTTCTAAAGCAATTAAAAGGGAAAAAATCAGAATATCAAAATATTCTCCAACCCAACCTGACCTGACGTGATATTTCACTTGGTTGGAGTCCCAGATGTGAAAAAAAAATTTTTTTTGAGTCATACTTTGAATGCACCAGGGAGCTCTTATATTTCAAAAAGAAATCCTATGGTGGATGCTTTAGAAAAACAAAGACTTTTGTGACATGAATAAGCACTCACTGATCTGTTTGTTTTGAAACCGTTGGTTTTTAGAGTCTGGTTTGCTTAAGCTACCTGCTTATCGCTAGGTCTTGATGCGGCCAAACCAGGTATAGATAAAACTGGCTCAGTTCTCGTGCCTACGACTGCATCTAGACAACGTTGCTGGTCATTTTACATGAAAACTCACGCAATTTGAGTGATACATGGCATGATTTAACTCAGAAAGAGGAGTTTAGAGCATTGGCATCTTACTTAGACTCCTTAGGAGCTTCAAGAAGTCGGAGTTGGCGCATGCATTGTTACAGCTCTGTCAGCGACCGTGGTGCTTACGACGCTCTGAAGACGCCCGCTGCTTCCCCTCCGACCACAGGGAAGCCTGGGCAGCCCTTCTGGGGAGCAGCCTCAGCCAAGGAGTGATGCCCTGACCGTTTTCCCTTTACTTCGACACTGGGGTGGTTTTGAACACCTTAAGGAATGTGTTTCTTCAAGCTTGTGTCCCTTACTTCTCAGGGAAGCAAAATAGTGCATTTATTTTTCCTAATAAAAATGAAGGGCCCTACCCTCCATTTCGTAGTGTCTTGTTCTTGGTTTCTTTTTCCTTGAATTCGACTCTTTGATGGGGTCCTGGGGATATTAGAACTTCATTATTCCAAGTTTTATACCTAGAGGCTAATTTAATCAACCCCAAACAGGAGGAGAGTGTGGTGGCAAGTATGGAGAAGTGCCCTGCTCCTTCTAAGGTGTGAAGCCAAGGGCCCTCATCCCCTAGAGGGGGATATGTAACAAGCAAGTAATAGGATGTCCCCTTTTATCCATTTCACCCTTTCTACCTATTAGTGTAAACATAGGTCTGGATCCACAAGAAATTGGTTGGGGGTTTGGAGGGGATTGGCTACTCAGATACAGATTAGGCAGGAAATATAAGACCAGGTGAAGAAGTGGAGTCTGAGAATATTTCTGATCCTGAAAAATGGGGAACTTTTCTATAAAAGAGCAGGCAGATACATATGGAAAAGACATCAAATTTGACTGCCTGATAAATTATATTCAAATTATTTATGACAAAGATACTTTTCCTCTAAAACAAGCTGTCTGATCTTAGGCAAGTTATTTAACTTCTTCCATAATATTTTCCCTTCATACAATCAGGAATTTTCTTTACACAATAGTATTATTTGGGGGATTAAATTAAAGTATAGAAATTGGCTAATGTAGTACTTAATGTATAAGAAACTAAGAGAATATAAGTTCTCTTCTTTTCTTTGAACCTAACTTTTAAAACACAAGTGTAGAAGAATGACTCTATCACCCACTTACTGAGGGTCATCCAATGACTAATTAATTCTAGGTGCTTTATATATTTTGCCTGCATTGCATAATTTAACCCTTCCAACAATCCTGTCAGGTAAATGTTATCACCCTCTTTCTATAGGTAAATTAATTAGGACACAGAAAATGTAAGTAACTTATCTAAACTCTAACAACGGGTAAATGGTAGAATCAAGATTTGAATCCACACACTATGACACTAAAATACTGTGCTCTGTGTTTCCCCTCTGAGCCTGCTAACCAGTGTGCACAATTATGTTTAGGGAAAAGATTCATAGCTCTAATTCAGATTTTATCAAGAAGAAAGAGTATTTTTTACTCAATGATCGAGAAGATTAATTTTATTTTCTGAGTTACCTTAAGAAACCTTGAGATTTCTGGGTAATCTAAAAAACATCTGGTCATTTCCTCTGGGACCGTCCTGACACTTAACAGTAATATTCTCTTGTATCTGATGTTTTTCATTCAACAGTATGTTTATGAAGTTCATTTAAGCTGTGCGTGCAACTGTAGTTCATTTGTTTCAATGATGAATAGACTCCCTGGGAGGAATATACCATTGCTGATCATTTGGACAGTCTTCACTTTGGAGCTATGATGAATAATGCTGCTCTGAATATTCTTGTGCCTTTCTTTTGGGTGCACATGTGCTTGCATTTCTGTTGGGGTAGAATTATCACCGTATAGGATGTGTATGTTTAGTGTATGATACTACCAGTTTGCAAAGTGGTATATGCCTCATAGTTCCACCAGCAAAGACCTCCAGTTGTTCCTCATGCTCATCAACCATTGTTATTGTGAAGTCTTTTTCATTGCAGCCTTCCTGGCAAGTGTGTAGGGCTATCGCACTGTGGATTTGAACTTGCATTTCCCTCATGACAATGAAGGTGAGCATGTTCAAATATGCTTATTGGCCATTTATATATCCTCTTTCGTGAAATATTGTTTTGCTCATTTTTCTGTCATGGACCTTCTTATTGATGTGTAGGACTTCTCTATGTATTCTGGATGTAAGCCCTTCATTAGTTTTAAGGATTATAAATATCTTCCTTTTTGTGGCTTGCATTTCTCACTCTTGATGTCTTTTGAGGAATATGTTTTTAAAGTGAATATAGCCCAATTTATTATTTTTTTCCTTTAATAATAATGCCCTTTTTGTTTGGGTTAAGAAATCTTTTCCTTCCTTGGATAATGCATATACTCTTCTATATTATGTTTTAGAACTTTATTATTTTTTGCCTTTCACATTTAGATCTACAATTTATCTGAAATAGGTATTTGCATATAATTTGAAGTAGAAGTGGTTCATTTTGTCCATATGTGTATGCAGTTGTCCCAATACTACTTATTTTTTAATTGTTTTTCAAGTACAGTTTTCTGCTTTCCCCCCACCCATCCCCACCATTGTCCCAATACCACTTATTAAAAATTGTTGCTTTTTCCATGGTTGTATAGTGCTACCTTTGTCTTCGATCTAGTGTCACC
Source organism: Glossophaga mutica (assembly GCA_039655065.1). NCBI lineage: Eukaryota > Metazoa > Chordata > Mammalia > Chiroptera > Phyllostomidae > Glossophaga > Glossophaga mutica. The sequence goes on along the minus strand of CM077304.1, from coordinate 37,816,616 downwards.
ATAGGGTAGGCCGATATACACTCTGTGCTATTTCCGTAGATCTGTCAGTCCTTGAGCCAATGTCATACTGTTTTAATTACTGCCATTTTATACTGTCTTTGGACAAATTTAATCTCTATTGTATTTTTTCCATTACCATTTAGTCCCCTTGTACCACCGTCCCCCCCCCCCCCCCCCGCCCCGAGCAATCATCACCAACTGCTGTCCATGTCCATGAGTCCTTTTTCCCTTTGGCTCAACCCCTCCACCCTAGCCCACCCCCCACTAGCTGTCATCCTGCTCTCTATCTATAGTTTGTCCCCATTTTCCTTGTTAGTTCATCTTGTGCATTAGATACCACATATGAGTGAAATCATATGCTATTTGTCTTTCTCTGACTGGCTTATTTCACTTAGTGTAATGTTCTCCAGGTCCGTCCATGCTGTCACAAAAGGTAAAACTTTCCACTTTTTTACAGCAAGTAGTATGCCATTGTGTGAATATTGCATGGTTATTTTATTTACTCATCTACTGATGAACACTTGAGCTATTTCTATATCTTGACAATTGTAAATGACACTGCAATGAACATAGGGGTGCTTATGTTCTTTTAAATTAGTGTTTTGGTTCCTTCAGATATATTCCCAGAAGTGTGATCATTGGGTAAAAAGCAGATCCATTTTTAATTTTTTGAGGTGTTTCCATACTGCTTTCCACAGTGGCTGCACCAGTCTGCATTCCCACCAACAGTGCAAGTGTTCCCCTTTCTCCACATTCTCTCCAGCACTTGCTGTTTGTTGATTTATTGATGATAGCCATTCTGACAGGTATAAAATGATATTTCATTGTGGGTTTATGAATTTGCATTTCTCTGATGATCAGTGACGTTGAGCATCTTTATTTTTTATTTATTTTTATTTTTATTTTTTACATTGAGCATCTTTTCATATGTCTATTGGCCATCTGTGTATCCTCTATGGAGAAGTGTCTATTCAGGTCCTTTGCCCATTTTTCACCTGAGTTGGGGTTTTTGTTTTTTGTTTTTGTTTTTTTTTTTTTTGGTGTTGAGTTTTGTAAGTTCTTTATAAATTTTGGATATTACCCCTTATTGGATGTATAGGTAAATATGTTCTCTCATTCTGTGGGTTGTCTTTTTTATTTTGTTGATTATTTTCTTTGCTGTGCAAAATCTTTTTAGTTCAATGTAGTCTTCTTGGTTTATTTTTTCTTTTGTTTTCCTTGCCTGGGAGGATATAACCAATAAAATAGTGCTATGAACATGTCCAAGACTTTGCTGCCTATGCTTTCTTCTAAAATTTTTATAGTTTCAGGTCTAACATTTAAGTCTTTGATCCATTTTGAATTTAATCTTGTATGTGGTATAAAGTGGTCTAGTTTCATTTTTTTGCAACTATCTGTCCAATTTTCCCAACACCTTTATTGAATTGATTATCTTTAGCCCATTGTATGTGCTTGTGTCCTGTCAAATAGTAATTGACTATAAAGGTGTGGGTTTATTTCTGGGCTTTTTATTCTGTTACATTGATGAATGTGTCTGTTTTTATGATAGTACGATACTGTTTTGATTACAATGGCCTTACAGTATAATCTGATATTAGGTAGCGTGATTCCCCCAACTGTGTTCTTCTTTCTCAGGATTGCTGTTGCTATGCAGGGCTTTTTGTGGTTCCATACAAATTTTTGAAATATTTGTTGTAGTTCTGTGAAATACATCACTGGAATCTTGATAGAAATTGCATTGAATCTATAGATTGCTTTGGGTAATTTGGGACATTTTAATGATATTAATTCTTCCTATCCATGAACATGGTATGTGCTTCCACTTATTTGTATCTTCTTCTATTTCTTCAGTGTCTTATAATTTTCAAGTACAAGTCTTTCATATCCTTGGTTAGGTTTATTCCTAGGTATTTATTCTTTTTATAGCAATTGTGAATGGGATTGTTTTCCTAATTTCCCTTTCTGTTAGTTCATTATTGGCATATAAAAATGCAACTTATTTCTGGATATTAATTTTGTATCCTGCTACTTTGCTGAATTCATTTATCAGTACTCGTAGTTTTTTGGTGGAATCTTTGGGTTCTCTATGTACACTATCATGTCATCGGCAAAACAACAGTTTTATTTCTTCCTTCCCAATTTGGATGTTTTTTGTTTCTTCATCTTGTCTGATTGCTGTGGCTAGGACTTCCAGCACTATATTGAATAACAGAGGTAAGAGTGGACATCCCTATCTTTTTCCTGATCTTAATGGGAATGTTTATAGTTTTTGCTCATTGAGTATGACACCGGTAGTGTGTTTGTCATACATGACCTTTATTGTATTTATATATGTTCCCTCCATTACCACTTTGCTGAGAGTTTTTATCATAAATGGGTGCAGGATTTTATCAAATGCTTTTTGGCATCTACTGATATGATCATGTGGTTTTTATCCTTCATTTTGTTTATGTGGTGAATCACATTTATTGATTTGCAAATGTTGTACCAACCTTGCATTCCCAGAATAAATCACACTTGATCATGGTGTATGATCTTTTTGATGCATTGCTGTATTCAATTTGCTAATATTTTGTTGAGGATTTATACTCTCTTGACATCTGATATCTGGGAAAGCAAATCTTCTCACCTTGTTTTCCTTCAAATAGCCCTCGGGAAGCCTTAGCTTTCTTAATCTTTCGATATAAATTTTAGAATTAGTTTTACAAGGTCCACCAAAGTTATCCAGACTCCCCTCCCAAACTTTAGGGTTTGAGAAGGGAAGTTGCATTAAATTTTAAAGATCATATTGGGGAGAATTGACATCTTAACAATATTAATTCTTCTATTCCATAAGCGTGATATATCCATCTATTTATTTACTTAGGTTTTCTTTTTTTCTTATGCAATATATTTAATAAATTTCTGTGTAGCAATTGTATAAGGCTTTCTTTATATTTATTCCTAGAAATTTTAAAATTTGATACTACTGAAAATGACATCTTTAAAAATTCAACTTTCCTTTGTGTTAGTTGCAGTTAAACACAATGCAATTGATATTTTGCATATTGATTTTTATCTAGCAATTTCTAAAAAGTTACTTGTTATTTTGATTCTTCTATACAACCACATCATCTGTAAATGTTAAGAATTTGGTTTCTTCCTTTTCAATACCTCTTACTTATTTTTCCTACAGAACTTACATTTCTAGCACTTGCGTTATGATTTTGAGTAGAAGTGACATTAGTGGGCATCTTATTCTTGTTTCTGACCTCAAAGGGAAAGCTTTCAAAATTTATTACCATAAAGTCAGACATCTGAAGTTTATTTTTGTAGATACAGACTCTTCATTATATTAAGAAAGCTTCTTTATATTCACAGTGCACTAGGCTTTTTATAATTATAGATATAAATGAAATAATTTCAAACGTTTTTTTCCTGCAGATATTGAGGTAACCACATCATTTTTCTCCATGATTTTCTTAATGTGGTAAAGTACACTAATTGACTTTCTAATGTTACACCAACTTTGCTTTCCTGGTCTAAACCCAAATTGGGCATGTGATGTATTGAATATTAACTTTGGCATACCTTGCTACTATAGTGTTTAAGAGTGTTGCTTCTATGATCATGAGTTAGATGCATCTGTAATTCCCCCCATGATTTCTTTCAATTTTTATTATCAAAGTTATACTGGCCTTATAAAATAAAAATGGGAAGCTATCCCACTATATTTTTTTAAGTGTTTGTGTAAATATGTCATTATCCCTTTCTGACTGTTTGCTAAAATTCACTGCTAACTTCTCTCTACCTGGAGTTTTCTTTGAGTGAAGATATTTCTTTACATAGTTTTTTTGTTTAATAATTATAGTATTGTTTACATTTTAATTCCTTCTATCATCTTTGGTAGTTATATATTTTTAAGTAAGTATTTCTTAAAATTTGTTCATGTTAATTGAAAGCTTATTTCCTTTACTTTGCTCATGATTATAATGAACACACAATTTATAATCCTACTGCAACACTCTTCAAAGTAAGAGGGGGACTACAAATAACTGAAGTTGTGTAATTTTAGAAGTGTTTATTTATGGACCTAAGATTAATTTTGTTATTTCAGTATACTTATAAAATGGTTTCATTGAAAGTCTATTTTCAAGAGAGAAAAGCTTTTCTATAAGATATAATAGCATACTTACTTTTATTAACACAAAAAACTTTTTTATATAGAATAAACATACTTGTAAAATGACCTAAAATATTTATCATTAGTCAATCCTCATGTTACTCAATAAGTTTTTTGGCTGTATTTGTCACTAATCTTACTGGATCACTGATGTTAACTGAAGAATATTTTTTCTAATATTATTATTTTTAATTTTTCATATACAGTAATACTTTGCTTAATGATAGGGATATGTTCTGAGAAATGCATATTTAGGTGATTTTGTTGTGCAAATGTCATAGAGTGCACTCACACACACCTAGATGGTCCAGCCCACTATACTCCTGAGCTATGTGGTATAGGCCAGTGCTCCCAGGCTACAAGTCTGCAGGATGTTACAATATTGAACACTGTAGGAAATTTTAACATAATCATAAGTGTTTGTGTATCTCAACATAGAAAAGTTATAGTAAAATTACAATATAAGAGATACAAAATGATACTCCTGTATAGGGCACTTATCACCAATGGAGCTTGCAGAACTCTGTCTGGGTGCATTAGTGGGTGAGCGGTGACTGAGTGTGAAGGCCAAGGACATTGCTGTGCCCTACTGTATAGTATATAAACACAGTCCCACATGCCATCCCCCTGCTTCCGACAGGGTGAGAAATAGAACATAGAAGTTGTCAATGCTACTCCATAAACAGGACTTGGGTTGGATTGACTGGAAATATTGAGGAGAAACCAGCCAGGGAAGGCGTAGATGGTAATAGTAATAGTGACTGTTGTCAGGGATCGAAAAGTGGCCTGAGGACCAGTAGAATAAGAAATCAAGGTGGAGAGATAAAGGAACATAGGGATTGTCATGACGATGTGGTTTTGACTATTGCATGTTGTAGCACTAGGAACTCTGTTTACTCTTTTTTTTTTTTTTTTTAAAGAAGGTGTTTTACATGGAGGATTCAATATTTTGACTTTGGAATTTTTTTTTCCCCATTGACCCTGTCTGGCATAAAGGGCTCTCAATGTCACTGAGCTGATGAAAGAAATAAAATGTATCTATGCTTTACACCATTAGAACCTGAAAATATTCCCAAAGGACAGGTACAGGCTGGCTTCACTCTACCACAAAGAGCTTTTACTAAAGTGGCAATGACAGAATACTTGTTAAGGAATCTCCGGGGGACCTTTGCCATATAAGGATCATGGGTCCTCACCAAAACATGTACAATGATGTCCTCTGAAGACCACCAAGCCAGATTGGGGAGGGCTGTAGAACCTTCTGAATCTATAGCACTGGAGAGACAGGCTCCTCTGTGTTGAAATAAATCTATGGCTGACTTACTGAGATGTAATCTGTGCACTCAAAATTGAGGTGCTGTGACTGAGAGGGAATCTATTCCTGAGCCCCATAGGCATTGCTTCCATTGGAAACATAAAATTCCTCTTGAACCACATATTGTTCCATTTCTTACAGGAAATTCGGCTCCATTATAATCTTAAGAGACTATGATTGTACATGGTAGTTCATCATTGGACAAAACTTTGATATGTGGGGCATGATTATAATTGCCTGCAGTGTTTTCAAAATTGAACTTTATCTTTTTAAATTTGAAGTAGTTGACAATTTCAATTGACTTTTCTCTATAGATCAAAATATTTTTAATTGAGAGCATGCTACAGATGTTGAGGTGCCTCAAAGCTCCTAGTAGTTTCCTGGAATAAATTTTATTATTTGTTTCATAATGAAATTTATAAATATTTTAGTCCAAATATTTTCACAGGTTCTGTCTTTTTGCTTCAATTCAGAGTCATTTCTTTGAAAAATATTTTTGCAAGGCAAAATTCATCAAACAAGTTGTCTATGGTTATGATTCTTTTGAGAATTCACTAAATTTATATGCTGTAAGATTATGGGGCTTTTCAATTTCATTGCACTCCAGGTCAGAATATAAATTTATCCAATTAGAAAGGGGAGCTCCATCAAAAGATTTTTATGAGAAGCTCAAATATCACAAATCTCAATTATAGTGTTTTAATGTTAAATCTTGGACACCATTTGAATTTTCATAGCTTATTTCTCTAGTTCTTCCTTATTTTTAAAGTGATATATTTATATTTCTGAGGGCCTTGTTACTTAATTGTAATTGGTAACTACAGGAGTTGAAGTTTTATGTTCTATTTGTTGAATATTTTCATTAAAGATTTCCATCTGATTTTGGGAAAATGAAACCGAATCTTAGTTGGTCTTGTTTATAAAGAACTTCAAAAATATTGTAGGATGTTGAGGTTGAATTATTAAGGAGTTTTTGAAAGCCTTGAGTATGTCTCAAAGCTGATGGTGGATGGTAAAGACAGAACATGCTTTCTGCTACATTACTTTAATAATAAGTTTGTCACAATTTTTTTTGTAGTTCATTCTCAAAATTTAAGTACACCTGTAAGTACTGTAAACAAGCACTTTTAGTTAGAATATAGTAGCTTATTTGGATATAATTATGAATTATGTGTGTACCACAGCCAATGATTAAGACTCAAGTTTGAAATTTAATAAGGTAGTTGCCTTATGTTGGTATCATACTTTACCAAAACTTGTATTTTTTATCAAAAACCCAAATAATTTTGTCTTCCTTGTTGAATTTCTGAACACAATTTACAACAGTATTCACAAAAATGAGCTATTTTGACTTTCAACAGAATAAACTCCTACACATTTGACTCCGTGTAAGCAACAAAGCATTACTGGATTAACCAATTTTCTGTTTGTAGCGTCTGATGACGCTGGTGTGAAACCAGTGTTCACATGTTTAGGGAGTTAGTGAACTAATGGAGCCAATACATTCGTAGCTGTCACTTCACTTTTCAGACATGCACAAGAAGCCTTATACTAACAAATGAGTGAAGTTAATTTAGAGCAGTCATTTGGCCCAGATGAAAAGCCATCTTCACGAATGATAGATAAATACACCTTCTGCAGCTGCTTTTGTTAGTTGCTGGCTTCAAGAATGGTCTTCTCAAAATGACTATTAATTTTGAAATAGAATGCTAATATGTTAACTAGCAGACTTGTATCTTCTGTCTTTTGTGTGTGTGCAGTCAGAAATGGCACCGTAACCCCCATGATGACTGGTAAATGTAAGCTCTATATACATTTTGTGTAAGTAATGTTTATGAGCAACATGCTTGAGAAACTAAAATTCAGTACATTTTTAACCAAATATATATTTCAAATATAAAAGCATTTAACAGAAAATAAAGAAGCATTACCTAAGAGTAAAAAAGAAATATTTAGTTTTAGATTTTACTCCACTTAATAAATGACAAGAGCACTTTAGTAAGAGACTTAAGAATTCTCAAGTCTATACACTTTATAGCTGGATCACACAGCTGTTTTCCCACATAAATTTCTCATTTGAACTGTAATTTTTCACTTTTCATGCAGACCCGACTGCTGGCAGCCTGGATGGTTCATGCATCTCACAGGCTCCAGCATGAGTCATGGCTGAACTTACCAGAACACTGAGTAGCTGATGGGCAGTGGTACTGAATAGTCATCCACCAGAACCCAGAGGCCAGCTGGTCCTGCCCCTCCTGCAACGTGCACCTCATTTAATCAGTCAGGGACTTGCTGGTTGCCTGTGAAGAGAGGTGTTATGCTGTATCTGGTTAGGGTTAGCCAGAGTGGGAGGGCATTTTCTACTGTCTTCAGTTCAATAGTGAGAACTTTGCTTGCTGAACATACATCTCAAATACTACTAGATAAAGCCATGGCAGAAGGTGAAAGTACAAAGAGGGCACCTACCCAACCCGCCCGCCCTGGGTGGTTTTCCTGCAATTGTAAAAACACCACTTCGTTACAAAAGGAAAACACAGGTGAAATGGGAAGAAGCAGTTGGGATTGCAGGGCAAAAGGTGTAAACTGGGAAATACAGTAATACTCTCTCCCTTTGTTTCTTCCTTCATTCCATTCTTCTCCTGCTGTTCCTCCTCCTCCTGTTTCTGAAAAAAATCCAAGCATTTACCAAGTTAGAGAGACTGGTATAATGAACTTTAATGTACTTATCTCACAGCTTCAAAAACTCTGAACACCTGGCCAATTTATTTCATCTACAGTCTTCCCACTACCCCGTTCCCTTGGATTTTAAAGTAAATCTCAGACACCATTTCATTTCATCTGATGACTCTTTCAGATGTTTGCAGGATCTTCAGTAGTGCTGCCTCCTTTCCATTTTTGATATTGGTTATATTGGTTATTTGTGCTTACACTCTTCTTCTCTTGATAGTGCTGCCCAGCATTTATTTATTTTATTAGACATTTCAATGAACTAACTTGCTTCTTTATTGATCTTCTCTATTATATGTTTGTTATTTCACCACATTCCCTTATTTTTATTTTCTTCCACTTTTTTTCAACTGGATGTTCTTTTCCTGACTTCTGAAGGTGAATGTTCGCTCATTGATTCTCAAGCTTTCTTTCTCTTTTTTTTTTAAAAAAAAAGCAAATATCAACATTATACATGTCTAAGTATGGCTTTAGTGGTATTTCACAAATTTCGATGTACAGTTTATTTTAAGTCACATCAAAATATTTCCAAATTTTTATTTTTTAGTCAAGTTCTGAAATGCTTTATTTTTACATTCAGTTAGATTAAAATATTTTCTGATATTTACTGGGATTTCTTCTGCACATGGATTATTTAGAACTAAATCTCTTAATTTTCAGTAACAGGAGGATTTTCCAGTCATCATTTTTACTATTGGTTCCTCCCTTAATTGCAATGTAGTGAGGAATTATATCCTGTATACTTTCAATTTTTGAAATTGGTTGTTATTTTTTATGTCTCCCCTCATTTCTAACAAGCAATTTTTTATAATATCCCATGCATGAACCAAGCTTTTTATCATAAAGAAATATCCTTATCTTTTATAATACTCTTTTTCTTAAAGTATCCTTTGTCAGATATTAAATGAATGTGTCTGATTCATTTAATCATCTTTCTTTTGCATGTCATCCTTGCTCAGGGGCCATGCTAATCTTCTCTATATCATTCCAATTTTAGTGTATGGGCTGCCGAAGTGAGCACCCATCTTTCTTTTGGTTAGGACCTAGTAAGGAGCAGTTATATTCCACACTTGTGATTTTGGGGGCTGTGCAGGCTTAAAAATTACAAACCCATGAAGAATCTGGAGTTGATAAGAAAAGTCGTAGATGTCACATTGTAGCTTTTGTCACAATTCTTAAGTGCATCTACAACACCTAGAAAACAGGAGAAACATGGATTTCTTGGCTTCGTTTATGACATTCTGATTTACTAGACTAGGCTTGTAAGTGAGCTCAAGTAGCTCTTCCTGGGGAGTTATAGAAATAATGGAATAGAGCCCTGTGGATTTTGCTATTGCAATGCCAATGCACTTAGTATATTATGATGACTAGTGTTGCCTTACTGTTAGCCAACTAGGGCCCACCAAAGGGAATGGAGTTTGTTCAGAAAAGAGGTTTGCATCTAGAGTGAATTCCCAGATCCCCCAAATCCAAGGCCTATGATTAAATTAATTGAGCTAAGACTCAAATTACAATCCAGTTCCCATGGAAAATAATCACCTGTATTGAATTTATCTTGTAGGAACTGTGCCTATCTCTTATCCTACTATTAAGTTTATGTAATGTGACTGTATTGATTTATTCTTTACTATCAGTAAAAATATTTGTCCATTAGGCACACACTATGTGATAGACATTGCATTAATACTGCACATGGCAATTTCTCAATAATCTTCACCATAGTACTATGTAGCAGACATTATAAAAAACTGTGGGAGAGAGATTAACTCAACCATGACTCCAGAGCTACTGACTAGCAGAGGTAATATTTAAGTGAGGTTCATCTATTTCAAAAGCTGTAATTCTTCCAGTCTACAAACACTGTCTCCCTTAATCATGAGAATTTACGAACATGTTGAGAAGGAAATATGATATGGGATTACTTTGAAGACTAAACTGAGTTCAATCACCTCTAATTTTTCCTTGCGAGTATTATCATTCAGGGCTGGATCATGTCTGTTACAAATAGTACTGTACCTGTATCTAGCTTTGGGATGGATAGGGTTTCAACATAAAAGCACTGGGAAGATTTGAGAGGAATTCAAACTACTTTTCTAAATACTATGCACATTTCTTCAAAACTGTAGGATACCAAAATAAACATAGGTCTTGTCTGTAACAATGAATTTATTTTAAGATGGCAAAGAAAGTTGTGAGTCTCAAGAAGATAATATTACATGAAGACAAGAAAAGCATAGTTATTTAAGGGGAAAAAAACAAATAAAATGATGACCTAGAGCCAAAGGATATGAACTTACGGATAAAGAAAGAGAAGAAAAGAGGAAAAGATGGACAAAAAATAGAGAGAAAAAAAGTAAATAGAGCAAGGGGCTCTAGTCCAGCCTACTTCTGTGGGAGAAGTCAAGGGAGCTAAATATTAACTCTCTGTATGAAGTTAGGAATGTTTAAAAATTAGGTTTTTCCACTTATAAGGTAAAGGGGGAAGCTTATTTTCTCTTTTTGTTTTGAGGATATATCCTCATATATCCTTTTGTATAAGTATTAACTTTTATTTTATATACTCTTCTAAACATAATAGTAATTTTAATTCTAGCAGGTTTGTAGGTATAACTAGGGTTTGACTTCACACATTGTAGAGTAACTGGAGTTTCCTTTCTTACATCATAAGTTAAGAAGGAAAGAAAGAAAATAAAAAATGTAAGTAAAGACTAGATTTAAGCATTAACCAGGGTCACCAATGAACTTATTTAAAAAATGAGTAGGTATTTCTTCACTTTATCTAGCCTTATTATGCATTTATTAAAATGACAAAAGTCTCCATGTTCCTTGAACCCTCTTTTTATACTAAGATATGTCTCGATGACTCAATAGCGATACAATAAATCAACTATGGAATTCAATCTGGTGTTGCTAAAAATCACAGTGGCAGGTGCTTTAAGCTAAGCAGTGGCCTATTTCCAGAAATCGTACAAGAAAGGAAATGAAGAAACTGGGCAAAAACCAAGAAGGCCATAATTCTCAGGCTGATTAGAGGCTACAGGTCAAGGTGACACTCTCATGATCTAGCCTTGTTTCATCTTTGCTCAAGTGTTCAAAAACACCTCTTGCTGTTTACTTCTTCATTTACTCTGAGGTCCTCACACCACTGAAACTGGATTAAGTTAAATCTATTGCGTTTCTCTTGGAGACCTCAGAAATCTGTGCTCACAGCTTTTCATCAGTGTCTCAAATGGGACTGCCAAGGGTGAAGATCTCTCACGGAGAAACATGTCATCAAATGTTGCAAGTTCTCAGTCACACCTTTTAATGGGGGGAAAGTCCCTTCTCCTACCCTACACTCTGCTCTTAACAGTGAACTCTTTAAATAAAACAAACAAATTCCCAAACCTCTCCACTGTCCTTCTTACCCTTGTCAGGACCGTGGTACCACTTTTGGCTATGAGATCTGTTTTTCCCCTGGTCTCTGGTGGTCTTGGCAAAACCTCAGGCAGGTTCCCATGCCACACACCCAGGGAGAAGACTGTGGGGTTTGGTGGTTACAGGGAACCAGCCAGAGACGCTTATGCTTTAGTCTCTGCCGAGTAACTCAACTCTCTGACCTTGTAGATGAGTCACTTGGAGATCATTGACTGAAAGAGAGAATTTGGGGGCAAATATAGGAACCTTCTCTGAAATCCAGATGCTGTTTGTGAGCTGTGTTTTCCCAGGTCAAATAAACAAGCACTAAAAGCAGTCATCCAGGCCCCGTGGAAAAAATGTTATGTACCCCAGATGCTTTCATGGCTAGTGGGTGACTAAATTAGGTTCTTGTTTTGTCTAAAGGCATTTGAGTATATAAAAAAATTACATAGCAAATATCTGGTGTCCTCTCTCAAATTATGAAAACTACTATGTAGCCTTATAATATGGTAGTGGCAAGGAATAAACATAAATTAAAATCCAATCTACCAATAAAACATGTTGCTTGCATATTGTAGAAAATCAAAAGGCATCAAGTCAAAACATTTCAATGTCTTAGACTATTACTCACAGTTATGCTTTTCTGGAGTCACACTGCAGTCATTAACTGTTGACAGGAAAACTTGAAGACCCTCGGATTTCTCAGAAGAGAAACTACACATGATTCGAGATTTCTCGTAAGACATTCAATCTTGCTGAGAAAAGGTCCCACCAGGTTCCAATTTTCTGTCCAGAGGGTAACTGACATTTAAGCTCTTTATCTAGGGATGCTTTCTTTTAGAGCATTTGTTGGGTTTGGGCGTTCACTTCCCTCCAACCGTGAAGTTCCAGAATAGATTCTCTGGAAATCCCCAAAGAAAGTCAGATTCAGTCATCCCGAGCGTTGCTGGTGCCTGTTTCTTCCCTTTCCATCCTCTCAACCAAAGCCCCAGGAAATGCACCAATCGTCTCTGTCCGGCATGTCTTACCATTACGTGTATTGGAAAAGCCTTCTGAGCTAGGCGTATTCTTCCTTCTTCCTTATTCTTGCTTTTTTCCTCTTTCTTTTCTGGGGGTGCTTCTTGGTTGATAATCTTTGCTGTCCCTTGCCTACCTGGTAGAATATCCCTTACTTTTCCTTCAGCTCTCCACAGTGTTTTCTGAAGGCCTTTGAGCATCTGCCAGTCAGTGTACTATCATCTTAGCAATTTTATTATGGAAGAAAGTTTGATATAGAAGGAAAACAAATAAAAGTGATTGGGAGGTAGATCCATGGAATGATAATCTTGGATCCACGAGTATGCTTTGAGAGGCAACTTTAACCTCTCCTGGACCTATTTTCCTTATTGTGATAATGATGGGGTTGGCTAAGATACTCACAGACTTTTCTGGGACCTCTGTATTAGCCAGGGTTTCTCCAGAGAAATAGAACCAGTATGATATAGATTAGATAGATATAGCTGTAGATATAGATATAGATAGAGGTCACCCCAAGGTTACACCTGATAAATGGCAGGGCTGAGATGTGAGCCCAGACAGTCTAATATAGATATAGACATATAAATATAGACATATAGATATAGACATAAATATAGATATGGATGTAGATATAGATATAGATGAGATAGATATAGATATAGATGGAGATTTATGAAGAGTGAGTTAATGTGATTATGAAGGCTGAGAGGTCCCACAGTCTGCCGTTTGTAAGTTGGACACCCAAGAATGCATGTGGTGGAACTCAGTCCAGGTCCAAAAGCCTGAGAACCAGAAACACTGATGGAGTAATCCTAATCTGAGGGCTGGAGAAGATAAAACAGGATGTCCCAACTCAAGCTGGGAAGCAGGGATAAAAAGAGCTAGTTCCTCCCACCTTAACCTTTTGTTCTATTCAGGTCTTCTGTGGATTCCATGATGCTCAAGCATAGTATGTGTGTTGAGGGGTGGGCAATGGACTTTACTGAGTCCACCAATTCAAGTACTAATCTCACCCAGAAACACCCTTGAAGACACTCAGCAATAATATTCAATTAGGGTACCTGTTAGCCAGTTAAGTTGACACATAAAACGAACCATCACACCACCTTTTAATGTTCAATGATTTTTCCCCCCTTTCAGGTAATTGATGTGCATTTTAGAATGGCACTCTGGAAACTTTTCCTTAGAGTCTGCATCCTTGAGGGTGAAGTTCTCCATGGTGAGAAAGGCAGGCCAGATAAGAGTTCCTTGTAAACCGTGTTAGGGTTTTCTGGGGTGGTAAGGTCATGCGAACCTCAGCAGACCATGTAATAAAATAATAGGTAAACATTTAGTAAGCACTTCATATATGTAAGGAATTACCTTGTGATTTTAAAGCCTGTTAATTTATTTCATCCTTACAATAACACTTCAAGGTAAATATGATTATCACCATTTTACAGATCAGAAACCCAAGGAAAAGAGAAGTCACATAAATTTCCCCAAGGTCACAGCTGATAAATGGCAGGTCTGAGATGTGAGCCCAGACAGTCTAGTCGGAAAGCCATACATTTATCTATCTATCTATCTATCTATCTATCTATCTATCTATCTATCAATTGTTGTTCAATTACGGTTATCCCAATTTTCCCCTGTTGCTCACCCCTGCCTGGCCTGCCTCCCACTCCCACAGTCAATCCCTGCCCTGTTGTCCACGTCCATAGGTTGTTTATGCCTGTTCTTTGACTAGGCCCTTCCCCTTCTTTCCCCCTCCCCTCTGGTCACTGCAAGCAAAAGAGAACCAGAGGCATGGAGACAAGAAAGCCATACTCTTTTAAAAATGATATGTTGAGGAGGTCCTCCTATAGTGCTCATACTTTTTGCTGGGCCCTTCTACAAATATAAAACCAGCTCTTCATCTATAGACTCTAAATATTGCCACCGGTCCTGAAATTCTAGTGCAAGCTCTAGTCTCCTTCATTGCATTAATGCATACAGGCAGACTCTCCATCCAGTTTTCTCCCATCCTCTGCACGTGACTTACAAGGTAGCCATGAAAACCCACAACCACCACCTTTATCAAGTTCCCAAACACTTTCATCACCCCGAAAGGAAACCTTCTACCCACTGCTCGTTTACTCCCCTCCTTTCTCTTAGACCCTGGAAACCATTCACCTGCTTTGTGTCTCCATGACTTTGCCTAGTCTGGCCATTTTGTATAAATGGAATCATATAATGTGTGATCTTTTGTGACTGGCTTCTTTAATTTAATATCACACTTCGAGGTTCATTTATTTTGTAGCACGTATCAATACTTCCTTCTTATTGCAGAAAATATCCCAACCCAACACGTGGATATGTCACATTTTATCCATTCATGCATCGTTCCACATTTGGGTTGCTTTTATCCTTTGGATATTGTGAATAAGGCTGCTAAAACAGTTGTGTTCTTGCATTTTTGTTCAGACAGGTTTTTTTCTTTTAAGTATACAATAAATTATTAACTATAGTCACCATGCTGTCCATTAGCTCCCAGCACTTATTCATCTTGTCTCAAAATTTGTGCCATTTGATTTATGTCTCTTCTTTTCCTTGACCTCTCAGCCTCCAGCAACCACCATTCAACCTGTTACTGTGAGTTCAGCATTATCTTTTCTTTTTGGATCCTATGTATAGATGAGATTGTGAAATATTTGTCTCTCTGTGTGGAAGCCTATTTTACTTCATGTCTTCTGAGTGGATCTGTAGCTAAAGGCTGGTCCCACTGCTTCTGGCACTCTCTCTCCTCACCCTGTTATCAGGCTAATTCAAGTTCCTGCTTCAAGCCTTGACTTAGATGTACTTTCTTCAAGAAACCTTTTCTAACTCTTAGTCTGCTTTAGGTACTTCATTTCTGTGTCTCTAGGACAGCCCGTAACAGCCTCCTTTTATTTCTCTTTCGCTCCCAGTGGATTGTGAATTCCTCTGGCTTTTGGTGTCACCAGGGATGAATATGACTCCCATCATTAGCACCGCACTGGCTCAGAGCAAGTGCTCATATTCAACTATAACTGAACGAATGAACTACATTCCTTTTGAGTTCTCTTTGAGGAAAAGATAGCAGATGCTTAGAAAGTGTCTAAGTGGAGCGGTGTGTTCCAACCAGTCCCTCTTAAAGGTAGATAGATTTATTTCACTAAATGCAATCTTTCAGGCAAACCAAACAATACTTCAGCATCGAATCCAGTTCTCCTGGGAGTGGCACCTGTATCTTCATATGCCCATTATCTAGTATAAAATCCTTTAAATGGTAGATTCTCAGGTAACAAGGCCAAAATACAAGCATTGACCATAGAGAATAGAAGGATCAGCTGGAGAAGTACCTGAAAAAGGAGACCCCAAGGGAGACTCAAGAGGGTTATTTGTCCAGCAAAAATATGTTTAATTTAGGAGGAAGGGAATTGAGGCATCCAAAGAGGGCCATTGACATGATGCTGTCAAAGGCAAAGCCATTCATACGTTACCTTGCATGTGGAGGTAATATTTAAACATTACCTTTACAAGTACCCAAAGGGTCAGCAAAATCATTTGAGCCTTTTCAATTTCAAGCATCCAGGTTGTTTTCCCTCTTAAGATAAAAGCCGTTCTGGGGCTTGGGAGCTGGGTTGGATGTTTCTCTTCTTTACTTTGTCATACTCCTTGCCCATGTTTGCTAATGGAAGGTGAGCTACTGAGAGCACCCAGCCCCATGCCTGGTGCATGGCAGGGCCAGTGGGTGAATGCCTCGACAAGTGAGTGACATGGGTAAATGCAGGAAGGGTTATGGCTAAAGGGCTCCTTCACATTTACAGAAGGGACCTGATTCTCTTCCCAGCCAGTTTTTCAGTTAAAGGTCCTGAATTCCTGGGGGAAGGAAATAGATAACTTGCCAGCCAGGCCTGTACATTTACTTTTCATCCCTCAAATGTCTATTGATCAGTCATTCTTCGTACAACACTCAAGCACTAAGAATATACAGAAAAATAAGAAAAATATCCTGCCCGTAAGGAGTTTATTGTAGACAGAGATCAAATATCACTTCATATCAACAAATAGTGATGGATCATCTTATTTTCTCGAATCTCTAAACTCAGGAAAATTGTCTTGTTCACCGAACAGAGAACGGTCTGAACACAAGGACACAGGACCACCGACGGAAGGAACAACCTGGGATTATGTGCTTATTCGGCTGCGATGCAGTCTAATGAAACAGCAAGTACAGAGGACTGATTTTACGTAGTTATTTAGCTTGTTGGAATTGAATTAAAAAGCAAGTATAGAAGGTTTTCTTCCTGTTTTAATTTTAACAAAGATAAGTTTCAATGCTTCTAAATAATTGGAAGGCTTTTCTTCCATTTATGGTAGCTCTTACTACTTATGATGGAACAAGATGGAAAATCCACAGTAGGAGTGACAGTATCAGTCTCGCCCTAGGACTGAAAATGAGTGAGTTCACTTGGCAGCATTACACTTTGTCTCTATTTCCCAGTTAAAGGGGGGGAACTGTATTTATTCCCTGCCTACTGATTTTGTTTCACCCTCAAAGGACTGTAGGAAGAGAGAAAATAAATAAAAATCTTAGGTTTGAGTGCTGGCTCCACAGTTCACTGACTTTGTGTCCTCGGGTACATCACTGAGAGTTTCCTCATTTGTTCCAGGAGGCGAGCAGGGTGGCTCTGCTCTGGTGGGCACAGACGACCTTGAAGGTTTGCGCTGGTATTCTTCGGCTCTGATTCTGAGGGAGACACAGGCAGGGTGGCCCTGTTAAGAACCCATCTTCTGAGACACAGAATTCCAGTGCTTTGTAAGTCAGATGGCCCAGTGGCAAGAACTTGAGCTGTAAAGTCAGACAGACCTGAGTTTGAATCCATGGGCTAGAACTTACTAGAACTTATTAGGCTAGTTGTCCTTAAGGAAGTTATATACCTAGACTCTACAGTGAACCTATAAAATAAAAATACTATTTTGTACCACATGAAGTTGTCATAAGAATTAAAAGAAACAAAAACAAATTAACGAGTGTCCTAGTTTTCAACAAATGGTTGTACTGCCTCCCCCTCTCTCAAACACACCTGTTGGCCAGTGTCGTACACAGGCAGTGAAGAAGCGCATGCGGCAGGGCCACAGGCAGCTTCACGAGGGAGGCACAGGCCTGCTGTGGCACAGGCCACGAGAAGGCACGCACAATGAGGAAAATCCATTCTCCTGGACTTCAGCAAATCAAAGGTAGGCTTCCCTCAGGTAAGACTAGATAAAAAAATTTCTCAGACAAGAGGACCTTGGTTGCAAATAGCCATTTCTAGGCATCCGTGATGCCAGCCACTGCTGGCAAGACTGGCTTTTCCAAGAGGGAAATTCCCTCCACGCTGGCTCAGGGAAAAAGTCCAGACTTCACCCTGTCTCTTTCCAGAAAACAAGAATCTCTCAGTTTGTGTTTACGAGAAGATTGCAGGTTTCACTCCAGCAGAAGGTGAAAAGAATGTCCCCCTCCTCTCAGCCGAGCACAGCCCACAGGATTTGCTGAAGGGGTGGAGGAGTTGTTTCTCCCTGGCGTGCCTGCGCGCTTGTATGTGGGGGGCGCCAGGCAGGAGGCGTCTTGGACTGGGGGCCTCAGAGCTGGGAGTCGCCTGGCGCACTTGTATACTGCATATGTTGTGCCTTGGGGGTTGGAAGTTGAGCCAGAAATAATTCCCTCTTGAGACAGAGCAGGGCAGTTCCTACTGGCTTGGACAGGGGGCGGCTCCCCTTCATCGGTCCTGGAGGAGCTGCTGTTGACAGGTTGCTAGGGTTCTTTCAGTTTAGATCTCCATGTGGAGCATGTGTAAGGTATACTGGGGAGTGGGAGAGAGGAGGCTGGCTTGAATGTGAAGAGGGGTTCACACCTTGGTGGGTGAGACACCTGCTGCTGCTTGGAGCCTAGGACCATCATGGGGGATGAGGGGGTCCACAGGTGTACTCCCAGGCTCTGACCAGATCAGATCACAATAGCAGATGCCAAACGTGTTTGTACTGACCAATGCCTTGTGCTTTGCACCAATGGCAATGTGCTTGAGCAGCACAATTATCCACAGTGGTGCTGAGGAGACATAATCAAGCCTGCTGTTATATAACTGTTGGTAACTTCCATTCCTTACGCTTGGGGAAATGGACCAAGGAAGATGTCATGGGAAGAGCAATCCAAAATGGAGAATTATGAGTTCTCTTGGAAAAACTATTTTGATGCCCTGGAGCTGGTTCTAACAGGGGATTCTGGGGTCAATAATGTGGACCCCTGTTCTGCATTCTGCTCCCTTTACTGTCATCCAGAAGCTGTATGGCCTGAGGGCAGTCTGCAACCCCACTCTCAGACCACCCAGCCTATTGGAGCTCTGCTTGAGACTAAACCTGAAAAGCAAATGAATTTCCTTGTTGTCATTTTTAGTAATCATATATTTTACCAACCTTGAGGGTAGTGAGGATAAAATATGGGGGAAAGAGGTGATGAAAATTTATTCTACGATTAACAATAGTAATAATGATCATGATAACACCCCTCGGACGAGCCAGGCTCTCGCTCAGGGCTACGCTACCGTGGCTCTGGTTTGGCTGGCCTCCGGGGCTTGGCAAGCTCCATCCACTTCATCTCCCCCTTCTCCTGTTGGCTGAGCTCCATCCTCCTCTTGGCTCCTGCAGCCTGATTCCTGGCTGGCTACGCTAATCCCACATAATATTTTACGCAAATTTATATGAACCCCATTACAAAGCCTAGCAAAGAGGCACTGTTTCTTTTCCTTGATAAAATTAATCATTTATAACTTGGCTTTAAGAAACCAGCCCCACTTGTGGGTGCTCCGTTTTTGCTCGTAAGAACCATTCCCAGCCTCACTCTAAAAGAAAAAGATTTCCCGTTCCTCCGCCTGGCTCTGGCCCCCCAGCGTGCCATCTACTTTGGAAATTCCCACCAGTCTCATCTAGAACCGCACTCGCAAGCTGCCTGGGAAATTCTCCCAGAAAGCTCCCATCTACCCCATTTCTTGGGGCTTGATTTCCCACAGACCCCTGGGTGGTTT
This sequence comes from Glossophaga mutica, assembly GCA_039655065.1. Classification (NCBI taxonomy): domain Eukaryota; kingdom Metazoa; phylum Chordata; class Mammalia; order Chiroptera; family Phyllostomidae; genus Glossophaga; species Glossophaga mutica. Next base: position 37,796,950 of record CM077304.1, on the reverse strand, counting down.
AGATTGTTGTGTATATCAACAATATGATAGACTTACTATGTTTATCAAGCTTCTCCAAAGAGTTGTGGGAATCATTTGTGAATTACTTCTTTGATTTTTCTTTAACAAAATTCTGTTTTTACTCATGTTAAATGACCGTTCCCAGAGAACAGTTTCTTTAGTGGCATTGTCACATGAAGGAGGCAGACGTAATCCCTGGTTCTAACAGGAATTGATGAAGCCACCAAATTCTAAATTTGCAATTAGGACAAACAAAGTTCAGCCAAAAAGCTCCTCCGTCAGCCCCTGATGCCTCATTAATAAAGAAAGTAACTAAATTTTTCACCACTAGAGAGAAAAATCTAAAGACTACACTATATGTGTCGGCACATACCTACAGCCTCTATACATAGACTGTTCTAGGAAAACAGAATAGAATTTCTCTGCTCTTGTTTTCTTTAAGCAAAGACAAATAGCAGATTGTAGCATCTAGCACCTCAAACTTTTCAACAAGTCAGGGGGAATGGAAAGAGCATCTATTGATCCAGTCACTTTTCTCCAGCAGCGGCGTGGGTGGCGGGAGGCTTGTGTGTGTGTTTTTGTACCTGGTGCTAGTGAAGCGTTAGTCAACTGTGCTTATAGTTCCAGCCTTGGGAATATGATTTCTGCTTTCCATTTAAACACTTAACTCTCCTTTTTTTTTTTTTTTTTTTTTTTTTTGTAGCAAAGCGTCATGCCGAACTTACACTCAGGGAAGCTTTCTTAGGTGTCAGTAAAGTAAATCGGGGTGGACACCAATGAGCACCCCTTCGCAGGCGAATGACCAGCAGTCCCAATGGATCATTTAAAAATAAAATGTCTGAAGCTCAGAGATGTGGTTGGGTTTGTTCAAATCATGCAGGGACTTAGCGACAGAGGTAGGACTAAGGTCTAATTCTTCCAATTCCTCATCCATTGTTTTGTTCTTAACTTTGTTTACTATCATTCTTTGTCCCAAATATTTCAGGCAGCATTCTGGATGCTCAAGGTATATGTTATATTTTTTTCCAGAAGAATTGTTCACAATATATTCATATTATCTACTAAATGGGAAGGGGCATATATATATCTAAATCGGCGTCTGCCACACAGTCTTGTTTAGTTAATGTAAATGAGACGGTAACTACAACCAACAGGGCGAACACATGCAGGCATGCACACCCACAAATCCAGGAATCAAAACTCAGGACTCGGTATCTCAGAAAAGAGCAGGGGCCATCTGGCCAGGTTCTACCAATAGGAGACAGCAAAGAAGCGTTTCTCCTTAAAATTGACTTGGGAAGATCATACTTTTGATCCTTTTAAATGAACTTTTTATTTTCAAATAGTATTAGATTTACAGAAAGTTAGCAAATACGCTGCAGAGTTCTGGTCCAGCTGGCATCCAGTGTGCCCTATTGTTAAGGCGTCACATAAACATGGTGACTAAAAAATGTGAGTCAATAGTGATACAGTACTAGCTAAGTTATTTTTAACTAAAGTCCACACTTTATTCAGGTTCCTTTTGTTTTAGCTATTTTTATTTTCTGTCTTTGACTCCCATCCAAGATACCACATCACATTTATTGGCCATATCTCAAGATCCTTTACACTGTGACAGTTTCTCAGACTTTTTTTTTTTTTTTTTTGATGACTTTGAGATGGACTGGTCAGGTGTTTGGTAAAGCGTTGCTTGCTTTGGGGTGTCCGATATTTTCCTCATGGCTAGACTGTGGTTATGGGTATTGGGGAAGAAGATGACAGAGCTTCAGTGCCATTCTCATTACATCTGTCAAGGGTACATACTGTCAACATGACAATGCTGTTGATGTTTACCCTGACCATCTGGCTGAAGTTAGTGTCTGATTTCTCTCCCTGTAAAAGGACTCTTTGCACCTGCTTTTCCAGTATAGCTTTTGGAAAGATGTCACTATGCACAATTCACGGGATATGATGCTCTACCTGCTAAAGGGATCAGTATTTATATAAATTATTTGAATTTGTCTTTGCTTTTCAAATTGCACTACGTATGTAATCCCAAGAAATAGTAACCATAACATTAAAGGAACATAAAAAGGGTAAGATATGAAAACATCTAAAAAATACTTCATTCTATCTTCCTGATTTAATGAGTACTATATTGACTAACTCGAATAGTGCACACTCATATGTGGCCGTGTTAAATTGTCAATATTTATTATTCACTCAATATATGCTTTTTGGTGGATATGCTCTGTTAAACTGTGGGTCCAATCACTTGAATTCAACAGCACACTGCGTAGCAGGTAAGAGAAGCGCCACCACTGCCTCTCAGCTTTCAGATGAGAAATTCATGGCCGAAAGTTTCCTTGGTTATTATTGATCTAGTTGTAAAGAATACACAGCTTTCTAGACAACAAGCGCAATGCTTGACTATACGCAGCAATGTGGTCTTTCTAACACCACTAAGCAGAACAGAACAGGCTGTTTTTATTAAATATTTCCAAGGGGAATCCTTATTTGCTGAGCCATACCTGCTGCTGAGAAATCAAGGATTCAGCTTAAAGTTTTATTTGGCTCATCCTAGGATTCCATCTCCTCTAGCCACAACCTCCTCCCTATCCTTGCCCCCACCTCTGTAAACTATTACGCTGGCTATGTCTATATTTCTGCTACTGAAAATAAGTAGTACGTGGACTACTTGGTTTTGAGTGTCTGCTGTTTAAATATATTACCAATGTGTTTACCTGAAATCTGTTGCTGTAGAACTTTGCTGTTCTTCTTATTATTGTATTTTTCCCTTTACCATTTGCCCCCCTTATATATTCATCCCCTTAGCAATTCCCCACACTGTCCATGTCCATAAGTCCTTTTTCCTTTTTGTTCAATGCCTCCACCCCTAACCCCGGCCCCCAGAGTTGTCAGCCTGTTCTCTATTTATGAGTGTGTCTCTATTTTGCTTGTTACTTCAGGTTGTTCATTAGATTCCACATGTGAGTGACATCATATGGTATTTGTCTTTCTCTGACTGGCTGGCTTATTTCACTCAGCATGTTTTCCAGGTCTATCCATGCTGTCACAAAGGGTAAAACTTTCTTATTTTTCATGGCCCAGTAGCATCGCATTGTGTAAATGTCCTATAGTTGTTTTATCCACTCACCTACCGATGGACACTTGGGCTATTTCCATATCTTGGTGATTGTAAATAACGCTGCAATGAGCATACAGGTGTGTATGTTCTTTTGAATTAGTGTTTCAGGTTTCTTTGGATAAATTCCCAGATGTGGAATCGCTGGGTCATAAGGCAGTTCCATTGGTAATTTTTTGAAGTATCTCTGTACTGCTTCCACAATGGCTGCACTGGTCTGCATTCCCTCCAACAGTGCAGAAAGGTTCCCCTTGCTCCACTTCCTCGCACCACTTGCTGTTTGTTGATTTATTGATGATGGCCATTCTGACAGGTGTGAGGTGATATCTCATTTTGGTTTTAATTTGCATTTCTCTGATGATTAGTGACATTGAACATCTTTTCATGTCTATTGGCCATCTGTATGTCCTCTTTGGAGAACATTTTCTATTCAGGTCCTTTGCCCATTTTCAACTGGATTATTTTTGGGGGTGTTGAGTTTTATAAGTTCTTTATAAATTTTTGTGTTCTTATAAAAGCTAAATTTATCCTGGTACTTTGCAAATCAGTCCAGTAGTAGGAAATAGTGACTAGCTACTGTGCACATAACATTGTACTAGACGTCATAGAAAATGCACTAAAAATAAAGGAAAGAGATCACCATAGGACACATATTCCTCTTTCTTCAGAGTGTTAGGAGGAGAAACTATCCAAATTCAAGTTAATCATACATTTATTTCTAATAGAACATGTTCAGATTTTATAGTGCAGGGTTAAGCATCTTACTCATTTCTTTAGCTCTCTCAGTCTTCATAGTATTGTGGATGCTTTTGGCTGGACAAGATCTCCTGAGCTAGTTCACATAGTATGTAATTATCCACTTGGAAAACATGTCCATTGTTCTAAAACCATTCTCTTCTCCCTCTGGGTATTGCATTTATTGACATCAAAGGAGCCTAAATTCAGAAGATTTAAGACAGAAAGAAAAATTTCTATCAAGTTTTGGGGTCTTTGTCCCACATGCTACATAGCCAGCGAAGGGGAGCAATTTAATCAAGCTTCAGAGGGGAATACACTGGACTGAACCTACCCCCTACTGCGTACTATGGGGGCCGCATGAATCGGATCCATTAAAGGTTTTGGCAGTCAAGGGAAAGTCTTAATGCCACCGTGACTCAGGTCTGGAAACAGAGAAGAAAGGTTCAGTGGAACAAAAGAGTTTTGTTCCATTGTCCTTTTGCAAAGGAAAAGGACAATGGAACAAACAGTATGTCATCTCTCTTTTCATCCACAAATCAGTTTTTCCCTATTGTTACCATACTTGTTACTAACTTGTAGCCAATGCATGTTAATATCACACTCATATTCTGGCAAAGTGACTAAATGGACTTTCGTTTTGTTTTCAGAGTAAAAATGTGTTAGAAAAGCTAAGGGATTGCTGTGGGGCGGAGAGTATAAGGGGGCTAGATGGTAATGGAAAAAAATAATAAAGATAAAGATAAAAAACAGCAACAACGAAAAGAAATTTGAAAAGAAATTCTGGTCTTTTCTTAGGACTACTCACAAAGAGAAGAGTAGGTCACAGCCACAGCATTCTGGCCTACCTGCCAAAAGTTTTAGAGAAATGGAGCATGATGCTCAAGGAAGTTCCAACCTCAACTCCTCTAATCAATATTAAGAGAAATTTTGTCAAAGTCAACTCTTTTTATCATCTGTACTCTAGTTATTCTAAATAATTGTCTCTAAAAAAGAACTTTGCAAAGTAAATGGATGAAAATTTACATTTCAAATGTAGAAAATATGCACATAATAAACTTGTAACTGTGATTTGTTCCAAATGAGGAAGATCATCATGATGTAAGTTACCAGATATTGTAATATTTTATCACAAGATAGATTTATGTAATTTCCCCCATCTTCTCTGCTCTTCTGTGTATGGGGGGGTAAGGACAGGAATCAGAACCAATAAACTCTATTAAAAGACTGAGGTTTTAAAATATTATTTCAAAAGATATCATTATTTATTATAATGTTTAGAAAGGTCGATTGATATGTTATACCTTTGCTAAGTTTACACCTGGGAAATGCATTGGAGACTCAAAGAAAAGGACAAGAAAGTAGAAGTCATAAATGCAAAATGCTTTTGTATAATTATCAAGAGGTGAAGGAACAATAGGTTATATCTATCATCTATCTATCCTTTATACTACTGTTCTGCCCAAGTACATATAATAGTTTACTCTTGGCAATAACATAAAATCTCCTTAACATATTGCCTGTTCTTCTTAATCTGGCTCCACTCTACCAAACCCATCTCCTTTTGTCTTCCCGTTGGCACATATGTTCATTCTCACAGATCCACTGTGTGCATGAATTGCCCCATTCCTTTACCCAAAGTGGGCTTCACTGATGTTATTCACACCCTACCTGGTACACCTTTCCTTCAACCTTCTGCCTACCTTGGTCTTACAGATATTTGAACATTCAGCCTAAATTCCTTCTTGAAAACTCCTTTCTTTCTTAGACTACTTGGATTACCTTTTTTAAAAAATTGATCTTTGAAAAATCCAGACTCCACAATTTATCTTGCAACTGTTTTCTAATGGTTTCAAGTGTGTTTGTTAGTTTGATTTCTAGGCTATACCATACAATTCTCTAAAGAGGAAAACATATCTTAAATTCCTGCTGTACTTACCATGAATTTAAGCAGTTCTAGGCTTAAATATAATGTTGCATGAATACTAGAAGATGATTGATTTTTGCCTAGTTGACAAAAATTCATGCAAAAATCTCTCAATTATTTCAAACATTTGCATGAAAGGTTTTTGTTTCATCCCAACAGAAGGAATCCAGTTGCGTGGCCGGAATGGGGTGGGGGTGAGTGAATGTGCGGGGTAGGGGACAGCGCACCCACAGTGTGCTGCATCGTTTTTAATCTTCCCTCTGAACCCCATGTTACCACCGCCAACTTAAAGGTGAAAAAAACCGATGCTCAGAGAGGTTACATAATTTGCTTAAGTTCATAAGGCAAATATGTGGAATTAAACGCATGCATAATGTTGTAAAACCGATATCAGCATGCATCTCCATTACCATTTCATCTCGTAAAACTGAAATTCTATACCCATGAAACAATAACTTGCCATTGCTATTGCTCCAAGCTCTTGGCCACCACCCTTCTACTTTCCGTCTCCACTATTTTAACTAGTGCCTTATGTAAATGGAATAATACTGTATCTGTCTGTTGTGACTGGCTAATTTTATTTAACATAATGTTCTCCAGGTTAATCCGTGTTGTAGCATGCATCAGATGAAACTGGAGATTCGGGAATTACTCAGTTTTGTGACTTGTCTGAGTTTTTACATTTCTTCATCACTCGGGTGAAAATAGTACTTTTTGGCTTCTGTACGGAACTGAATTTTTGTGAAGATAATTAAGTGAAACTATTGTCAACATTACAATTGTTTTTATCAACATGGAAAAATACCTTTTCCTTTTGTATGATGTAGAAAACTCCTCTAAAGGGCAGTGGAGTGAATGAGAGGAAAGTTTCCCTGACCCGCCCCTGCACACGCCACACAGCCACCCTCATGGAGTGATGAAAACCCCTTCAGTGTCCCAGTTTAATGACACAGCCAGGTTTCATGCTGCTTTACAAAATACAGCAAAGGTTTGAGAATCTTTGGACATCAGAAGGTACATGAGCGCCACCTTTTTAATTGAGGGTTAAAAAGTGGGCATGAGATCCAAGGAACCTCACGTCACTGTGTGCAGGACAGTCAAGCTGTGGTGAGCAGACCATCCAGGCTGCAGATATTTGCACAATTTTACTAGGACAAACACCCAAGCTACCAATGCTTTCATGGAAATTCTGGCTGTGTAACTGTATTAACATTGGTCAAGGCTTGAAGCTATTTTCAGAATCCTTCACAAGCTTACAGGAAGTAACTTCCCTTTTTATTTACATTCGGTATTGTTAAGTATTGCACTTGCAGGAAGATTTTTTTCCCCTTTGCCACGACTAATATTCATGTTTTTTAAATCACATGTATGTGAAGAATCATGAAAACACATACCAATTTGGTTGAGTTAATCTTAAAAAAAGAACAACACTCCAACTCTCCCCTGATTGAAATGCTAGACCTGATGGCTCTTTCTAGCAAAGCTTGAGTGCTTGCAGACTTGGTGGGGTAGACTGGCCCTCCCCGGGCTCCAGCGTGAGCTGTGGCAAAATCAATAAACAAATAAATAAAGTAAAGACCAGAGACTCCGTGGAGAGTTGGGGCTCCCTGTCTCTTTTATGAGTAATGAATGTGGCAACCACAGAGACTTGGAAAGACTGGGCTTCTCAAATCTGCAAACTGACTTTCAAGTAGGTCTGTGCACTATGACAGGGGCTTATTGGGGGTCAGAGGATCAAGGAATAAATAAGAAGGAATTCAGGCAGAAAAACATTGGGCCTTACGATAGGGTGATAGGATAGGGATTGCTGTAAATCGGCCCTCCCTCCCTCCCAACATTTGTGTTCAAGTTTGAATCTCTAGGAACTCTTGTGCAATGTGACTGAATTTCCCAGCCAGTCTCTTAAGAAGTAAGACGACTTGTGCCCAAAAAGACCCACCTGACGAGGCCATCTGTTTCAAGACTGTTTCACTGTCCTGGGTGGTCCCAGGCTTTTGAAAGGGAACATCTTTCTCTTAAGAAACACACATGAAATAAATAGAACAGAAGCTGGCTCTTACACTTTGGCTGCTCTGCTCCATTCCAAATCCTTCATGTTTTCTTAAATGTGGGGGGTGCTTTCATGTGTCCATCCCTTATGAGCCTATTCTCGAATACCAGCAAAGAAAGAGAGCAAGAGGGAAAAGAAGGGACTGCAGGAGCCCAGAGAGCACATGCAGGTCCAGACGGAGTAATACCACCATGGTCATCTTAACAACTGTGACTCCTCTCTTCACCACCCAGTCAGTCATCCCTCAGCAAGGTCATAGGAGGTCAGAAAGGAACTAATGTGGTGCCTTGTTCCACACAAAATAGTCGCTATTCTACAATACCATTATTTTCTGTGTTCACAATGAAAAACATCTTTGGAACACTAATATGGGCATTTTCACTAATATATTCACAGAAATCAAGAAGAACAAAAAGAGGATTTATTTATTTTTCTCAGATTTGTTAAAAGAGGTCCTCACCTCTGTGCAGGATGTATGATTGCCTACTTAATAGGTCAGTCACCCAGCTCTTTGTGTCTTTAAAGAATTTTATGACTCAGAGAAGCTGTCAATAATTCTCCAAGGAGAGAGCAATGTAGCTAAGAAGCTGCTTCTTTAAGAGAAAGTCAGAAGCAGGAAATTGGTATAGAGAGAAACAAGTTGCCTGGCCAGTGTGATACTAGGTCAGGGCACATGCCTGGGTTGCAGGTTCGATCCCTGGTAGGGGCATATGAGAGGTAACAAATCTCACATTGGTATTTCTCTCCCTATATATCTCCCTCACTTCCCCTTTCTCCAAAATTAATAAACATGTCCTTGGATGAGGATAAAATAAAAATAAGAGGGAACCAAGTTGAAGCTATAATATAGTTCTCTTTGCCTCTTCTGGAGTATCCAGGGCTGACTAAGACTTTGCTCTCTGGATGCATGTGTAAGAGGCTTTGAAAAACTTCCAAGCTATAAGGTTAGAGAGGATAGATAAATGTTGGAAATTGAAGAGGAAGAAATGAAATGAAAATCAATCACAATACAGTGGCTCCTCAGGGGTTGGTTTTTATTTTTTTCTGTTTAAAAATGAATCAGGATACAAGGGAATTTCAACCCTTATCCCATTAAAAATGTAATTCTTTGTTTTGGCCACTAGCTCTATCCCTAAGACACTGATTTTTTTCTTTGTATGTAAAAAACAAAATCCACTTTAAAAATGAAGATATTTTTATACTATATTCAGAACAGTGTTCTCTACTCTTCAAGCAGTAGCTAAAAAGAGATCCCATCCCAAAGGACCTCCCAACTTCAGGGCCCATAGTGAAATAAATTTTGTTCAAGGAAAGTTAAAAAATTCTATAGCAAACACATATTTAATTTTGAAATATTGAAAGCTTAGCCTTGAGACTGGGAATGAAAAATGGATACCGCCTAGCATCACTTCTATTTAGCATCGCTCTAAATGTAGTAGTAGACAGTTCAGTAAGCAAGGGCAAAATTTTTAAATGTATAAGAGTAGGAAAGGAAAAACAGAATTATTCAGAAATGTCATAATTGTATAGTTGCAAACTATGAAATCATCTATAGAGAAACTATAGAAGAGTCAGTTTGGCAAAGTTGCTGGATGCAAGGTCCGTGTGCAAAAATTTGTTGGACTTTGATATATCAGTAATGAATAAATTACTGATAGAAAAAATATCAAGAGAAATTAAAGAAGGCCAAGATAAATAGAGGGATATATAAGGTTATGAATATTCAGTGTTGTAAGAGATAACATTTCTCATATTGATCCATAGTTTATCATAATTTGAAACTAAATAACAGCATATTTTGTTACAAAAGTTGATTAAATGGTTTTAAAATGAGTATAGAAATGCAAAGATCCAAGAAAAGCTATGATAATCTTAAATAAGGACAAGAACAAATGTTAAGAGACTAGATAGCTAGACCTATTATAGAGCTAGAACAACTGAAACAGCACGAGCTTAACTCAGACATATGCACTGACAAATGGAATGGTGTCCAGAGCCAGAGCCATCCATCAGATTAATGGCGAAGGTGACAGTGCCGTGTATGGGGAAAACGACTTCTTTTTTCAATAAATGATACTAGGCAAATGGATACATGCATATATGTATATATGCATTATTTTAAACTCTATCTAAAATGAAAACATATATCAATTCCAGATGGATACCAAATCCAAAGATAAAAAGTACAGCCAAAAAGATTTTAAAGAAAAATATAGAAAGGACTCCAAAAGTGTTAACTCTAAAGAAAAAAAAATGGTAAAGTATATTATTACATTAAAATCAAAACCTTTTATTCACCAAAATACATCCTTAAGATAGTAAAAAAGACAGCCTATAGAGTGGGCAAAGATAATTGCAATACCTCTATCTGACAAAGGACTCGTATGTACATACACATGTTTTCTGAATATATATGAACATATTAAAACTCTTATATATCAATAAGACAGAAAACTCAACAAAAAGTGGGCAAAATACATGAAAGGGCATGTCACAAAAAAGAATATTTGACTGGCTAAATTTATTACTCATAATGAATTAGCATCAGCATGGCTAAAATGAGATGAAAAATATCAAGTGTTGACAAGGATGTGGAACAATTCAAATTCTATACACTGTTGATAGAAATGTCAGTGGGCATACCATTAGAAAGCTTTTTACTGTCGCTGCTAAAGCAGAACATATGCATAATCTGTGACTCAGTAGTTTTACTTGTGGGCAGGTACCGAAGAGAAATGTATATACACCAAAAGCTAGAGTACTAGAATGCACATGGCTGCTTTATTAGTAATAGTCCAAACATGGAATCTGCCCAGATGTCCATCAATAAAAGAATGAATAATGAAATTGTGGCATATTTACCCAATGGAACACTAAACAACAAAAACAAAAATCCAGAACTTCACAAATTTGAATTTATCTCACAAAAAACAGTGGTGAGCAAAAAATTTCCAGACCAAAGAAAACAGTACTATATTACTTCATCTATATTTACTCCATTTATGTAAAGTTCAGGAACAGGCAAAAATTAATCAGTTTGCTTAGAAGTCAGGGAAGTGGTTAGCCTTGGGGATGGAACAGATAGTGCTGGGGGGAAGCAAGGCAGGGCCTTCTGGTTGCTCTAATGTGTGCTTTCTGGATTTGGACAGGTTCATTTGTGAATATTCACTGACGTGTATACTCATGATCTTGCACATTTTCTGTCTGTGTATTATACATCATTAAATTTTTGAGTGATTTATAGTTCATTCTGAACTCCAGCAATTTTCTTTCTTTAGTGTTTTTGGCTAAGTTAATTAAAATAAAAGTTGATGGATTTATGCATTAATTTACAAAACCTTTTGCCACGCCTTGAACTATGAAATCTATTTTTTCCCTACCAAAGCAGAATTTTCCATTACTGCCTGTGCTATTGCATTAGAGAGTTGCCATTTCAAACACCACTGGAAGGTTCCATTTCTTCTTACAGTCTATTTAAATTACACTTTTAGAAGCTTTTAATTACAAAAACACCCTGTGCTTGTTATAGGCATTTGTCAGTTCTCACCATCTTTAAATGGAAGAAAAGATAAATCTTAAAGTTTACTTTGTTGTAAAGTGGATGTAAGATGTTGGGGCATGAAGCTTTTGCACTCTTTCACATGTCTGGTATTCCTTAGAAGAATTGTTTTACAAAACCTCACATTCTAAATGAAATGAGGACAGCTGAAAGAACAGGCAGGAAGAAAAGGAGATCGGTTCTCTGAGCCGCTTCTTCATGCGTAACCAAAGCTACATAATAAAAAATGTGTACTTTCTAGAGGTTGAATTTTATGAAACAAGTGGCGTTTATGAAACACACTGGGAAGCTCTTCCTTCTGACCTTCCAAAAGCCACTACACCAAGGCCATTCCCCTACAAGGGTAATCTTGGCAGAAAAAGGTCAAGTGCAGTGGAAAGCCACTATCTCGATGAAGCATTTCCTGATTTTTCTACTCATCCTTAATTTCCTCCTCTGCTATAATTCTGTATGTACTTCATTCATATTCACTTTTATTTTCTATTCCAATGTAATTGGCCTCTCTTAACCAAAATGCTGCATTTTCAAAATGCTTCATAAAAACTGGGGTGCTTCAAGAATTGTAATAGCATCATAGGATTACACTTTGTCTAATGTTGCACAAATTTTCCTTAACCTGGATACGATTTCACCTTCCTCCTTACAGTGCCAATAAAGAATTTTTTTAGCATTTATTTATTTATTTATTTATTTTTAATTTTTATTTTAATTGTGATAAAGAATTTTTATGCTGGAACAGAGAACTGCCATTCATGTTCCTACCAGCCATATTAACACTTATCTAAAAGGCTTAAGTAACCAAATGTCTACTGAAAGATGAATAGATAAACAGAATGTGGTATATACAAATAATGGAATATCATTCAGTCTTAAAAAAGAAAATTCTGATGTATGCTGCCATGTAAATGAACCTTGAAGGCACGATGCTATGTGAACTATGCCAGTCACAAAAGAACAACTATTCAACGACCCCACTTGCGTGGGATTTCTAGAGTAACCAAATGCACAGTCACAGAAAGCAGAGTGGTGGTTGCCAGAGCTGAGGCAGGGGGAGGAAAGAAAGGGGAAGTTACTGGTTAAAGGGCACAGAGTTGCAACTGAAGAGAAGAGAAAATTCTGGACATGGATGGTCGTGGTGGTGACACAGCAACGTGAATGCACGTGATGCTATGGAGCTGTGTACTTGAAAATAATTAAAATGGTAAGTTTTATGATGTGTCTATCTTACCACCATAGGAACAATTTTAGAAATTAAAAAAAATTCTCAGCTCTTGTTCGTCAGCAACTCCTGGGGGTGTGTGTGTGTGCGCGCGTGCATGTGTGTGTGCGCGTGATTTTTTGTTCCTAATATTCTATTCTGCCTGTTCACAATTTTTCTGTCTTATGTAATAACATGTGACTCAGATTCAACTTTGGACAACATTATGGTATATTTGCAAACGAAAAGTGCTAAACACCATCCCAAAAGAATCTAGAAAGGCATTTTCTTTTATTCAGCGACAATGTCTCAGAACAGAGATATTTTGTTATGTTTTAGCCCCATAAGGAAGCTCTTTTGTTCTGTTGAGTTTTCAACAATGGAACAAGATACACGGAAACAAAGAAATAGTGACACTGACATCAGCGTTGGGGTCATAGGAGGTCACTGAGCTCCCTGCTTAGAGTCCAGGGCAAACATGTTTTTAGAAATCAAGGAAGTCTCATCTTCTGAATATATATGAACGGGCAAAAATGATATCGCCTCATGGAAAATCTCCTTAATTTAAAAAATTAAATTCAGGTTTAAAGGAATAAATAATCTATATTTTCTAATTTCTCTTCTATTTTCTATTAAAAAGTAAGCACCATCCAACTGCTTATTGAATTTCTCCTTCCTCTCCTGTCACTTTCTCCTTTTCACATATATAGTTCCTTAGGACTCAGAAAAAAGTCAAACTTTTTGTCATGGAATATAAGGTTCGTCACAGCCCTCCCTTATTTCTTACTGCTGGCCCAACACACCCTAGATTCACTCAGTTTACGGCACAGCAGCCACCTTCAGAACGGCCATGATACGTACATCATCTTGTCCTTTCTTTACAAACGCTGCATGTTCAGATCAGAATACCTTCCCAGCTTTCTCCACGTGATGACTTCCTAGTCATCTCCGAAACAATTCACTTTTTACCCTCTCCGTGAAGCATTCCATGTTTTTCCCTCCCCTGCCAGTCAGGTGCCTATCCCTCTTCAACGATCCCTCGTGATTCAGGGGCTTTCTGCCTAGTTCTCCTACCCTGCTCACGGCACATTCTCCACACGCAGGGATCAGCTTTCAAACTACAGGAGTGTCCAGAGCGGTGCCTCAGTTGTCTCACAGCACCGGGCACAGCACCTGAGAGGAAGTTCCTGGGTGCTTGTTTGATTACATGAGTGAATAACGAATGAAAGAATGAGTGAAAGTCCAGACACACACCTTCACTATTAGGGATTTCACAGACAGAACTCAGAGGCTTATGTGTTTGTGGGACAGGGACAAAAGTAAAGTTTATTTAACACAGAGAGAGCAGAGTTTTGTAGTTACTGGTTGGATGTCAACCCTTCTTACAACTCAAAATCACTTGCTCCACTTTGTCTCTGCAGAACATCACACACAGGCGTGCTGGGAAAATCAAGCCACGTCAGCCAATGAACGGCTTCCAAGTTGAAAGGTAATAAATTGTCATCATTATAGAAAATAAAAATAATGTCTTCAATAACCTTTTTAAGTAGAAAAGAATCCCTTTCTATGCACAACATGTGTGGTAAGTCAGTAGAATTGTTTCCACTTACAATGCTTTCAAGTTCTATCCCTGGAGCCACTTGGCCTGAGATACAAAGGTGGAAAGAAACCTAGTTTCGTGCACATGCATACTCACACACAGTGCGCTCTCTTATGTAAACCGGGCAGTGACAAGTTCCTTGGATGGCTAAGTCAAAACTGGTCCACCAAACAAAATTCTGCACTGTGCTGGAGAGCACTCGGGCTGCTGGGGTTGAAGGTTTGCCTTGGCTGGGATTCCCTGTAACACCACCCACCTCTCTCCAGTTGCAATATTCTAACCAGGTCACCTCGATGCTGTGAAACAGATGTTCATTGAAGGGAAAAGGAAATAGGTGGTGTCCATTGAAAAGTGATAGCTATGGCACAGGAAAAGCATGTTTTTACCTACAACACACGCTGAATATTAGGGCAACTTAATGGTGAGGCAGGCATCCCTAGCTCTCCAGGAATCGGCAGCACTTAGTGAGCACTTCAGTGTACTGAGAGGCAGGGAGCAGGGTGCTGAGGGGCTCAGGCTCTGGGGTCAGACCGTTTGGCTTTAACTCTTAGCTCTGTACTTCCGAGTCATATGTCCTTGGGCACATTATTTAATCTGTATCTTCAGTGTCTTATCTATAAAACCAGAATGATAATAATACTGATTTCATATGGTTCTTGTGACAATTCTGTCTTGATCCATGTAAAGGATTTCAAATAATGGGTAGTGCTGCTAACTATTATCATAATGATTGTCTCTCTGCAGAAGGACTCTGTTGCCCATTTGGGTTGGTGACCAATTTAACCTAAAGTTCAAACAAGAGATAAACAGTGATCAGGGCTTCATCAAGGGGCTGGAAAACCCAGGCAGTCCTCAGTGTTAAGAAGATTTTTCACTCACAAAAGCCAGGAGGGGAGATGGCAAAACAACCAACTACAGAGCTTAACACCATCCCCGGATCTTTCAGAACCTTACTATACAAAAGCTCCACAAGCTGTGGCCTGAATGCAGCCCCTGCCTGGGAACTGACTAGACACCTTCTTAGCAGTTTGGTGGAGCTCTTACTTGGCGATGCTTGGCCTCGGGTTTGGGGCCCCAGATTCCTTCCTTGAATCTTTCTCCCCTGCACCTCCATGACCATTCCGAACATTACTCATCATCTCTTTCCTTCTGAAAAAATTTTTGTTCTTACCTGATCAAGTTGTTCATGTATTTTGTGATTCAAAGTTTTCATATGTTACACATATACTTTTTTGTGGTTTTGTTATAGATTTTATTTTCTTAACTTTATTTTTATTGTTGACACTGTTACAGCTGTCTTTCTTTTTCCTCCCTTTGCCCACCTTTAGCCAGCCCCCCTTTCCCCTTTCCCTTTTCCCTTTCCCTCTGGCCATCACCATGCTATCGTCTATGTTCATGAACACACTGTGTGCATGGGTCATACATATATATTCTTCAGCTAATCCCTTCACCTTCTTTCATCCAGTTCCCCCTGCCCCTCCCCCTGACAGCTGTCAGTCTGTTCCATGTATTCATGCCTCTGTTTCCATTTTGTTTGTCAGTTTATTTTGTTCACTATATTCCATGTATAAGTGGTATTTGTCTTTCTCCGACTGGCTTACCTCACTTAGTGTAATAATCTCCAGGTCTATCTATGCTGTCACAAAAAGTAAGATCAGGAAGGACCACTTTCCTTCTTTTTTATAGCTGCATAGTATTTGAAAGAATATATGCGCCCCTATGTTCATAGCAGCATTATTCACAACAGACAAGATCTGGAAACAGCCTAAGTGCCCAGCAGAAGACAAGTGGATAAAAATGCTGTGGTACATTTACACGTGTACCTTCTGACAGTACATTGTAATATCTACCAAGTCATTGATTGGCAGAAGTTAGAATTCGCAATCTGGATCCATAGCTTCTCTATTTACAAACATTTTTTGTTAATGCTAACAAAGCTACATGCTAGAACATATAGTATACACATGTATAGCATATGCATACGGTATATACATACAATAGAGTATTAACCTTAAAAAAATTAAAAGGAAATCTTAACATTTGTAGCAATGTAGATGGACCTGGAAGTCTTTATGCTAAGTAAAATAAGCTAGTCTCAGAAGGACAGATACAATATAATTCTACTTATATAAGGTATTTAAAATAGTCAAATTCATAGAAATAGAGAAGACTTCAATTTGTGAAGTTGGAAAACATAATTCAGCTCTTAACATCCTTCTCAGCTGAAGAGATGCACCCAGAAATGAGGCTACAGGTAGAGAGATATGCATATGTAATATACACATATTTCATAGATATAGCCAAATTCAAAACTAAAAATTCTGTCCCAACAACATTGCCACCAGCACTCTCTGATGGTGGCTGCTTTTCGAAGCAAGCCCCACTTGAAATTTATCATCGTTTTAAACTCAGTTTGCCCTGGTGTAAGTTCCCGGCAGCAACAATAACGGAGAAGTAGAGAATAGAATGGTAGTTGCCAGGGGCTGTGTGATGGGGAACTGAGATATTGTTCAACGGGTAAAAAGTTTCAGTTATGCAATAAAAAAAGTTTCTAGAAGTATACTGTACAACATCAGGATTGTAGTTAACAACAGAGTGTTGTGCACTTAAAATTTTACTGAGAGGGTAGATCTTACGTTAAGTTCTTTAACACACACATGAAAAAGGCACAGAAACTTTTGGAGGTGATCAATGTGTTTGCTGCCTTGATTGTGACAATAGTAACTTGGGTGTACACATACAGTCCAAGCTCATCAAATTATATACATTAGGAACATGCAGTTTTTTTGTATATCAATCACACCTAAGTAATACTGTTAAAAATGAAGTGGGGGTGATAAGGATCAATGAGAACACTCACACACTGCTATTGGCAGTATACATTATCTACAACCATGCTGAAAATAATTTGACGTTATTTTATGCATTTGAAGGCATACATACCCCTTTATTCAACAATTGTGCTCCACATAGTACATAACCTAAAGAAATCTTGTCCTAAAATTTATAAAGAAGAGCAAAAACAACAAGAAAAAAACATAAGGAAAATTTTCCTTATTAGATGTCAAGTCCTGCTATAAAGTAACGATATATATTAACTAAAATACTGTGATATTTGTGCAGAAATAAATCAAATTATAGAATAGAGCAGTTAGAAACAGATTCATGTATATGTGGGAAATGGAATATGACAGGGTAACAATCAGTAGTTAGCAGAGAAATAGTACTTGCTGTTATATACAATGAACATATATATGTGTGTGTGAAATACTTATATCAATCTTGTGTGCCAGGCATAGTTATAAGCATTTTTATATATTAAGACAATAATCCTCATACAAGTCTCAGAAAACAGACTACTTAAAATATAGTGACATCAGGGAGTTTTTTGACAGATTCAAAGTAATTTACTAGTTTATTTAGGTAAAATGTTAAATATTTGTGGCTTATCTGAAAATCTGAGCGAAAATTATATTTATAATTCCCTCAAAAAAGAAAAGAGGACTTAAGAAGTTTTTAAAACACCTTTTTTTTCCCAATAAGAAAAGGACTGTATCACACACACATACTATTATTTAGTAATTAGTAGACTTTTGTTAAGAATTTTAATGTAATGTATATGATTGCATTTAAAGTAGGTGAGCAAATGAGAGGGAAAGTAGGGTATTCTTACAAGTAGACAAAATCCTAAAAATATAATAGCTTTTTATAAAAATCATTTTCTATATGCTGTGTATTCCCTGTAGGGTATCTCAATTTCTGTGTTACTTGAATGTTTGGTGGGTAAGCTCTTTGTCATCAGGAATTCACAACCTAATGATGAAAAAAGAATATAGACAAAACATAGATATAATGAAAATAAATTAACCATGTATTTTTCATCATTGAACATATAAACTAAAGAGATGTTTGGATTCCAAGGATGAAATAGTTTAAGTGGGTCCACAATAATTGAGGAATATGCACTCAGGGAGATGAATTTTGATGAATTCTTAAGTGCTTTTAATAAGAATGATCATCAGACTCTTCTAAGCGTATATTTATGTTTTAGTTAAGGGACTGGCTATGAACAATTATCTTCCTGGCTAGATTGGATATGCAGGCAAAATTGCCTAGGAGGTAACCATAGTTAACCTGTGTAGGATACAATAATAGAATTCCTTAATCAAGAATAAGGAACCAAAATCAAGATTTCATATGTCAGCCACTGGACCTGGAAAAGAGCCATTCTGAATTCCTGATTGTTGTCTGGCCTCTTCCTCCCTTTGAGTTCTCTCATGGTCTTCCTGAACCTTCTTAACCCTTTCCATTCTTTCTTTGATCTCTCACTCTTCTCATTTCCACTCATACTTTCTCTGAAATTCTGCAATTTTCTGGGGCCTTGGTTGAACTTCTTTCAGCATTGCACTAGCATCTTCCTCATAATCCAGTTCGCTACAAAGGCAAGATCATGGGCTACTTCTTCCCAATATCCCAGAAGTCTGTGTGCTTTCCCTTGCCATTTATAAGGCTGAAATATATCAGGATTTATTTCAATAGCTCTGTCGCAGCCTCAGATGGCAGCATTTATCTTTTGTAATTTGATGAAGACACTGGCTCTCTTGGTATACAGAGTGGCCCAGTGAGGATTCAGCTTGGTGGCATCTGTGAACAAGTCAACGGCTTTCTGTAGTTCACCATCATGCATGGAGGTCCAGCCTTTTGGTTTTAGCTTCCAAGTAGCAGGTGGTTTTGTATCTCCCATGCTCTCCATCTACTTGCTCAGGAAGTGCATGTCGTCAGCATGCAGAATGCTCAGATCCCACCTACACATTTTCATGAAGGCCACCAGCTCCATCACTTTGCGGGGACCCACAGCCGGAAGTGACGGTAAGTGGTGGGTGGGGCTAAGATTGATAACTTGGTGTGACTGTATGGAAGTGAAAAATCTATTTTAAATAATTATAACAATGCCAGGCACATAGCAAGCACTCGATACATGTTAGTTTTTAATATTAGTATTATTTGGTTCTCCAGCCAGACTTACTGGGGTGATCATTTCTTAAGGTATATAAATGTCTAATCACTGTGCTGTAAGCCCATAGCTAACATAATATTGTATGGCAACATTAATTTAAAAACAAATTTTAGAAAACTGAAAAAACAAAAATGTCAGTAAGGGAAAAGACAAAAGGATTGCTTTAGGCTATGAATATATTCTAATCATAATTCAGGTGAACAGCGGCTCCGATGTGCACGCACGCACGCACACGCACGTGCACACACCTGCAAGCCAGGAGGAAGTGACCATTGTAACAGTGGAGTTGTGAGACTCCAATGAAGGTCCTTCCTGCTCACAGAAACAGAGCAGTGGGCACTAGTTGGAGAGGTATTTTTGGCCAAGGAAAGTGTTGGGACTTGTCCATGAACCAGAATTACTTTGAATTATAAGAATTTGGAAGAGAATTTTACGAGTGTGGTTTAAATGTGTAACAATTCCTGAGTTACAGCTCCAGTGAGTCATGCTGCACGGACTGCACCGGGGAGCGGAGGGTGCGACGCCTGTTCACATTCTCGCACATACCCGGCCTCCTCACTCACAGGGGATGGGGCGTTTATAGACATAGCCTCATTCAGGCCTGTGCGCCTTCCTGCAGAGTTACAAACATTATGCAAATGGCCTTCAACTTGCTTCAAACTATGTGTATTTCACACACTTTTTCTAACCTATGTGTGGCTTCAAACTCTTCATTATTATCTCATATTGATCTTGCAGCCAATTGAAGATGCTAACTAGTCTTCACATGGTCATATCTTCTTCCTCCTGGGTTTATAAATTAATGGCTTTAGGAAAGGACTTTACATTTCTTTGATTATACTTGAGTTTGCTAATTTTTGTCCATCAGTCCTGTCTGTTGAGATCAGACTCTATCATCTAACAAATTTATTTTCCATTCTGGTTTTGGGTCTTTAGCATATCTGTAAGCCTGCATTCTTTAACTTCATCTAAGACACTGATACGAATATTGGAAAGAATAAGATCAAGTCACTACAGAGATCCCTCCAATGTAATATTAATTTAACTATTAGTCGATTTATGTATATACTCCAATTAGCTGCAGATAGCAGACTATACTATTCATCAATGCGAGGGGACTGTATGACTGGGGGACTATGTATAGTCAGGGAGTTCAGGGGAAATCTCTTAAACTGAAATCTGATGATGTAGCTCTGATATTTCACATGCACTGTAATTGTTCAAATTGAACAAGGCTATAGTTTTAGGGCTCTACTTCTTCTGAACCACAAACCCGTATTTTTAAAGAGCACACAGGGGTGCCTATCAACTATTTATGTGAGTTTCTCATAGCTCTAGTCCTGGAAAATTTTATATTACAATCACAACAAGCATTTCATAGGCAAATGTATTCTGGAGATGCTACCTAGTGTGAAACTCAACATTTTGCATTGCATGTTAGCATCATAAAGACTTAGAAAATTCCTCAGTGAAGAGGTACTTACTTTCTATGAAATACTTGTTCATGACACACCCCCTAATATTTCAGGGAATTGAGGCTGTAAAACATTGTGGGTGTGGAGCTATAAGATCCTGTGAAACAATGTCTAACACCCAACATCATGTGAGATAGAACACCATTGTGTATTGGAACCTAAATCGTGTGGGCGGAGCAAGACAGGTCTGGGAGTGGGTTCTATTTTACCTGCTTTAAGCTTACAGTAGCTCAGTGTTCTACCTCCCTGGCTATGTTAGTCCCTGAAGAAGAGTTTGGAAGACAAGGTACAGTCACCATGATTCCGAAGGAGAGAAGAGGAACTATAGCCAGTCCTGGCCCGGACTGGAATCTTCCTGAGTGGAGGTGTCTAGATAATTCTCCATGACGAAAGACAATTAGCCGTGCAATCTAATGTGTATCTCCAAAGTGTGTGACTCATGTAAAATGATTCTCATTCCCATGGCTGACCGTCCACTATGCTGTAAGGTGTAGCCATGGTGGCACAGTCTATTCTCTGGAAAGGAATAGAAGAAGATATTATTTCTATTTTGTGTATTCCTTCCACTTTTTGGAAGTGTTTTGTCTACCGGAGTGTCAGAGGTAAGAAGAAAGAGAAGACTGGGCTGCATTTTGTTTGTTAGCTCAGTGGGAGGAGAAACATCTGGGGAGAAGCATGGGAGGACAGAGAGAGGCCACTGCTCTACCTGGGCCCAGACTGACGACTGCATCTTCATTCCCCTCTCCTTGCGTGTGTTGGGGCTGTGCAATTATAAGAGTGTTGAAACATGTTTTCAGTTGTCTAATTATCCAGGGGTTATATCAGCCAGCCAAATGACACGCTTCTGCCGCCGCCTCCCCTGCCCGATAGTTGACCCTGCCTTGGTGAGACCACCCTCCGACTAGCATCAAATCAAATCTTCCGATTTGGTCATCCATGACTTCTCCCACACACTGGAGAGGCCACATGCATTGACTACCAGAGATTATTTTGTAACCCAGTGGGCTACCACCCTACAGAGACTCCCGCTGAGATCACAATGTTCATTTCCCTGTCAGAAATTTGTTGTGATTTTAATCCATGTGTCTCAGAAGTTAAGACTTCAAGGCTTGCCCCGTAGCTCACATATCAGACTGTATGTCACCCATGGGATGCTTTGGCAGCAGCAGGAATCATGCTTCCCGGCCCCTAAGCACTCGCTTTTTAAAAGCCTTCCAATCTCTAAACACACGCATACTCCCACCCATTCTACCTTCTTTGCCTCCTGTTTTTCTTGGCAGGTGTTAGTGTTGGATAAATACTCCTTTCATGGAGGTCCTTGTCTGTCAGGTCCCAGGGAGAGGAAAGAAAATGGTAAGTTAATGAATTCAGGGCTGTGTCTGGCAGAAGGCTTGTTCCAGTCCCGTGTGGCACATCTGGCAGCAGGTTATAACAAAACGAAATAGAACAATGAAGTAAAAATGCAGCGCTCAGAAACTCGAGGTTAAAACAGAGTTGAAGAAATGTCCTACATGCAAATGTTCCTAAAACCAGGAGCATGTGATGAAAGCAGAGGAAAAAGGACCAGAAAGGCACAACTTCAAAGCAGTCATAACAGCACAATTCAAAAATTACATACAAAACGGCAATAAAAGCTTTCAAAATGAAATTGCTCCAAAAATGTACAGCATTTTTAGCATCTGGCCCTACAGTGCTATCTGAGGAAGGCAGCAGTAACGGGCTGCCAGGAGCAGAGCACCAGCCCCTCCCTGACAGAGCAGCCCGGGCCAGACCCTCAGGGTCTCCTTCGCTATAAGGCCAGAGCCTGAGCTTTAAAGAAAATGCAAAATCATCGGTGGTTATTATTTCAAGTAGGTTTGCAGAATTAATTTTTCCAAGAATTCCATGTATTTTACAATTATTTCTGTTTTGTTGCTCACAATATCTATTCATTTAACAAGATGGGGTGGAGGGATCAGGGCATCTATCTTGTCTGTGCAGAGGCAGAATTTAACTTGCGCCACAGAGAGCACAGCCTTGTGAAGAAGAAAGTGAAGACCCTTTGGATGTGATATTTTATATTTTAAACAAGAAAAGTCAAAGAGTGAAATTTTGAAATGATGTAAAAACTAAAGGAAGAACTGAAAAGGCTACTAATAATGGGATATATAAAAGACTTTTATAAAATGGTAACTACTATCAAGGTGACACCAGCAGAAGATGATAAAACTTAAAACTCTAAGACAGTGCTAAGTCAGGGACCTACACAGAAAACTTTTCAAAAGAAAACTTTTCTTTGGAAAAAAGCAAACATGCCTTCTGAACATGTGAGTGCGTTAAGAGTGAGGCCCTGTGAGCTCATGGAAAGCAAAAGCATCTCTTCCGTGGGAAAGCTTTGGGCCAGCAGATCAGACAGTCATGTCTAAAGATACCGCTGGTTGAAAATGGAAACTTCATTCTCTGTACTTCTACAATGTGGCAGGTTTTGTTTGCCTAAGCCACTAACAAGTTTTTCTTTGCCAAAAATAAAACAATGACAATAACAAAAACTGCAGTTGAACAAACACAAATCATCAGTGGTGCAATTAACCTCAAGAAATCCATGTGTTCATCAGACACCTTATCATTCCTGAATTCTGGAGAAGCTGACACTCGTACCTCATTCCTCACCAGATGTCAGCTACAGAGTCACTGTCCTAAATATTTGCTTAGCAAACAAATAGTAACAGGATGGAAAACAGATATTAAATAAAAATACTCATCTCCTTTGAAGACGTGAAGGTAAGGCAAGTAAAAGCAAAAATTTCCAGGGGAAGATAATTTGGCATTTTGGTCTCGACAGTTAAGTGTTTGAGAGGTCTTGCGGTGTTATATGTTGGAAGGGCAGAGAGGATCCCTCTGTACAGGGGACAGAGAGTCCCCAGAAGCCACAGTGTGCAGATGTCGTGAGGTACCAATCCAGAGACCAAGACTCCCCTACGGCCACATTAGACAGGGTTTATGCTGAACAGGATTGTGGAGGGATGATGGAGTATGTGCATAGCCGGCTGTATCGGGGAGGCAAGAAGGATAGACACATCAGAGCTCTTTTTGCAAGGATGTCAGGAGTAGGAGAACCTGACCACCAGGACAAAAGCAGGCTCACTGGGAAACCTGAGCCCAGGGACAGTAAACTCCTGGTGAGGTTAAAAGGAGAATTTTGATAACAGCAGAATATCCATCACTCTATTTTCCCACAGCCTGGTGAACTCTAATGCAGGGACTGAGGCCAGATACCTGGGGAAGGGGCTTATCACAGTAGGAATGCTTGGATGAGAGTGCTATCAAACATTGAGTTCAAGGTGATGCTCTTTATGTACTAGTGTAAAAAAAATGAGTATAAAGGACTTTTTTTGCTCTTCCTTCAATAAAACGTGATAGGAGCACAGTGGAAGAAATAAGAGAAGGGTGGATGATTGCCACAAGACATGACAAGGACTTAAAGCCATGGTCACCTACATCAAGATCACATTATTCCTTTCTTCAAAAATCCTCTGGTGGGTTCCCACTATACTCCAAATAAAGCGGAAACTCCTTGCCAAGGTGGAGAAAATTCTGTGCTTCGACCCCTTCTTTCCTCACCAACTCTATCTTCTCCACTTTCTCTCCCTCTTTCTGCATCAGCCATCATGACTTTCTTGCTCTTTCCCAAGCAAGCCAAACCCACTACGGCCTCTGGGTCTCCATGCTGGCTTTTGTTTCCGTCTGGCCTGCTCTCTCCCTAGATCTTCATCTTGCTTCCTCTCTGAATTCATACCAATTCCAGCTTAAATGTCACCTTCTGGGAAAGGCCTTTCCTGAGTTCTAAACCAGTTAGGAAGAGCTAGAATTGTACTGGGGTTCCCCTATTCTGAAAGTTGACACTGAATCAGAATCATGCTCATTGGTGAAAAATACCCCACGTAGGTGCTGAGACTAGTGTGGGCCGGAAAACACAGTCCTCACAGACATGCCTCGGAGTTAGACGGTAACACCGTTTTTATACTGCGCTGTTCAGCAGCATGATTTGAAGTTTCCCTGAACTCCTGTACTCCTGTGTAGAATTGAATGCTGGAAGGTTGTCTACCAAAACTCTTAGCATTTAGAAGTAGTACACCAAACACGGTAACCAGATTATCCTGAAAAATTAAATTTCTAAGAAATGAGGACCTCTACCAAGTCATGTAAGAACATCTAATAGTCTTGTGGGAGGAACCACCTTTACAAAAACACTCCGAGACCTCAGAGTAGGGATGGACTTTCTTGATGCTGTTTATCAAATAGCCACCAACACTGAAGACTGCTTGGGGCATTGGAGAGTGAGTCTAAAAATACATCAAGTGACATCCAAAATTTGATAAACAGGCAACCATGCTTAAATCTCTTTTCTCTATGATACAAAGTAATAATAAAACTAACATAAAAGAGAGCTTTATTTTTAACTTTTTTATTCTCAAATACCATAAATGAGTATTTACTGTGAAAAGGCTGAATACAGATGAAAGGGCATCTTATTATCAAATTTAGTTTTAAAAACATGCTTTAAACTTTGGAATGCTTATAAGCAGGGTTGTTTATCTAAAAATCACACCCCAGTGAATTTCCTAAAGTTAGTGCAATGCTAACTCATTTAGTACCAGGCATGACTAACACATATCAGCTTAATAAGCCTTGGCAATAAACAAGTAGAAGAGATGGAAAGAGATATTATCACAGTTTATAAACAAAAAAGGGGAACAACTAATGTTACATTAATCTGTTCACACTTGAGGGTGCCAAGATTTTTTTTAAAGCTACAGTGCTGATTTTTGTGATAATTGAAGAATAGACACTAGCTTCCCTGGTTTTCTTTCATCAGTACAAATGAGGTGGGGTGTTTGCACGTACAGGTATGAATAGCAGGAGTGC
This sequence comes from Glossophaga mutica, assembly GCA_039655065.1. Classification (NCBI taxonomy): domain Eukaryota; kingdom Metazoa; phylum Chordata; class Mammalia; order Chiroptera; family Phyllostomidae; genus Glossophaga; species Glossophaga mutica. The sequence continues at coordinate 37,771,360 of CM077304.1, read as the reverse complement.
ACACATGCCCAAGATATCAGATTCTGCACTATTTATGCAGGTGAGGTGTGTAACAGGGGAAATATTCTGGATGCTCCCCTCAAAATTTGTAGAACACAGACCCAGGAAAAGGCCTCCATCCCAGATCATAACTGTTCCAAGTATAGGCCATGTTGTGGGATGGGACCCAGAATTCAATTTGAAGTAAGCTTTAGTGGTTCAACCAGAACTATGATTCAGAATTTAGGAGGAACACACGTGCCTGGGGTTTGTCTTGGATCTTTCTGCTGGAGCAGCCACCTAGGCAGTGCTGATTAATTAGAATGATATTTGTCCTGAAATATGAATCTTTAACATATGTATCACTTGGAGAAATGGTTGATTATAGAATGGGACAGAGAAAATCCAAGATAAGCCTGGAGCAACTTATAATGCAAATAAATAAGGCAATGCTTAAAAAATAAATGAATAAATGGGAATATTTTATTGGGCAATCTATATTTTTAATAAGTACTCCAGGTGATGCTAAGGTAGCAGATTCTGAACCATACTTTGAAAGCACTGCCCTGAAATCATTACTCCAGCGTTTTGCCTTTAAATCAATGAGAAGTGTATTCTGGTGTTGTTTTCCAAATTAAAGGTAAATTGAATACACCATCAGCAACTTCTAAGGTAAATGTACCCTTAAGTTGAGCTGAGATATATTATTTATAGATCATTTACATATAAATGATGCTCCTTGTCCCTTATTAGAGTACCATTACCTTAAGTATAAAATGTGTTTCCAAAATAAACAACGGAGACCACTGTTTGGCAATGTTTATGTCCCAGGGACATATGGCTACAGTCACATCCCAGGGACTTCTGTAGGAGCACGCCCCCATCACCCCAATCACTATCACCTCACTCTATAAAGTGAAAGGAGTGAGCGAGTTCACTCAGGGTCTTCTCTCTGTTGTTAAATTTCCCCTTTTGCTGGCTCTGCTATTTTCCTCTAGCATGATTTATTTCCTCATTTTAATAAAACATGTCCATGAGAGGCATCTTAAAAAACAAGAAATCGAGGTAAGTAATGTTCAAACTAGCCCTCTGAAAACAATTCTTTTGTACCCACACATTTAATTAATAGTTGAAGTATCAATTATTTTACATTAAAAGCAATGATAAGATTAGAATACACAATTTTTAATGCTTTGCCTCTTTGTCTTCCATCTATCAGTTTTGCTTGACTAAATGTTATGCCTATGCTCTCTCTTTTCTTCAAAATATAATTATTTGTATGGAAGCCTGTAGGTTCTTTTCTTCATCTCAGATATTCTGTAATTTGTGTTACTATTGTGCCTGGGTGTTGGTCTTTTTCAATTATTTAGGTGAGCTCTCATGTTCTTATGTTCTGGTAAATTTTCTTCTATTATTTCTTTAATAATTTACTCTCTTCTACTTTTTTTCTGTTCTCTTTCAGCATTCATTGTCATTAGATGTTGAGTCACTAGAATTGATCTTCTAATTTTCTTACATTTTAACTCTAATTTTCCATCTCTTTATCCTTTTGCCCTACTTTCTTGATGATTTCTTCAACTTTATTTTTTGAAGTCATTTATTAAGTTTTTATGTCTGCTCTCATATTCTTAATCTTAAAAGCTCCTTTTATAACACCTATTATTTTATATGCATGCAATATTGCCTTTTGTTTATATAAATATATTTATCAGTGTTGTATTTTTAGTTATCTTATGTTCCCTGCCTTGCTCTATTTCTTACATCTTTTTATTCTTTTATTTGTATTGGTCTTTACATTTCAATTTTACTTTTTATAATTAGCCCAATGGCGAACTAATGAAATATCAGTTTCTATAAGTCTTTTCTTTACAGCACTTACATTTCTCTAAATAAAAAAGTCACTAATTTTCTGCAAAAGATGTGGTCAAGAATGATATATTTCTGGCTACCAGAATCCTCAAAAGGCAAGGACGTGACACCATTTACTTTCACTTAGCCCTTTTTCAGTTTGTACTTAACTTTTTATCTACTGTTTTTACCCATTTTCTTGGTTTATACATTTAAAAAAATTCTCTACATTCGTGATTTGAGTTTGTGGTTCATCCACCATGTTTAACTGGTCTAGCTTCCCCTTGTCCCATTTGCCTAGAAAACAACAGATTCTCCGTAAATGTCAGTTCAGTGGGTCACAGGCATTTAAACATGAAGCAATGGGAGAGAACATTCTACTCTTTGAAATTTTTCTTTGCGGAGAAACATTGATTTTTTCCCCCTCAAATATCACAGAGTTCTTCTATTATAAGAAGTGAATTTTGCTCCTGCCACTTTCTCCAGACAGACCCTCGAATTTAGAATTTCACGTCCCCTGATCCTAGTCATGGTTCAACTGAGAGTTCCTCAAGGCCAGACTTTATTTCCACCAGACTTTATTTCCACCTGACACATTGCTCCTAAAAGTGTTGAATGAAATTTTCCTTTGGATAGAAGTGAACCTGGTCTAAATTGATCTCAGTCAAGGTCTAGTTCAGTAGCTTGGCAACAAAATAGGTGGATCAGCACTAGAGTAAGACTGATAAATGCCCCAGGCCAACCAATGGTTTACTGTTCTGGGCCTGCCTTTTCAAACTGAAATTTTAAAGTTTCAGTTCACTTCTGTTTGACAGAAGGGCAAGAATGCACATCAAAGAGTGGGATACGAGGAGCAGAGGTGGTAGTGCCTCTTCTGGGCCTAAACTTGCATCTTTCACTTTATGAAAAGGGAAGCTCTGCATAACCAAACTTTTCAGTTAAGGAGAACATTTGGCAAATTATTTTAGACACCCTCTGTTGCATAACTACAGGTCTTGTAAGTGGAGGAATGCCTGCGGTAGTGGTGTGGTGGTGATTGTTGTAGTTTATCCTGTGGTTCATATGGTTCTCTGCCTAAAAGGAGTTGACATATGTTTAATTTTCTCTCTATTTCCAGTGTCTCTTAGAAATTCATGTCCTGGATAATTGCTCAACAAATGTTACCCTTAATTTAACTCTAGTCAATGAATATGTACACTTAATTGTTTTTTCTTCTTTAAGCTGGAAAACTGATGTTGGAGAGAATGATGGAGCAAAAGTATTTGCCTTTGTAAACTTGGTGATGGTTATTTCCATAGCAATTCTATCAGTTTTTACCATAATAAAGTTATTTTAATAGTATATTTCTCATATTTATGCATAAATTTCTAATAATTTGAAATGTATTGTGATACAGCAATTACTGAAAATGTAGCAAACTAATTAAAAAACTAGCAAACATGTCTATAATTTGCATTTTAGTACATGTTCCTCTGAGAAAAGCATTTACATAAAACAGTTTAAATTACCATGCTAAACTAAGATGAACTGCTTTATTTATAATGCAGTTGACACAAAAAAACACTGTAAAATAAATTGACTCCTACTAATAGTTTTTAGAGAATGAAATGATTAATACACACTGATTATTAAATAATGAATACTCTTATTTTTCATTGGAGATGTTAAAATTAAGCATCTATTATTATAACCTGTTCAAATATAGTCTCACTCTCGAGTCAATTTCTGGTAACTGGACAGAGACTAACTCAGTGTTATGGGGTCTTGCTCAGAATGATCCTAGTGGTGTTAACCCAAGATTTTATGTCTTTGATTTGATAACTATTTGCTTATCAAATGAGGTTTCTTTGGACTAGAATGGTGGTCAGAAATACACCAGCGAGGTTACCTAAGCAGCAGATTTAAATGTGTTGCATCCAAAGCAGATAGCCAGATTTGCTCTGTGGATCTTGGGCAATTTTGAAAGCAAGGATTTGAAATGTGGAATTTGAAATATGTGTAAGTGGTGGTGTTATCTTCCCAGCATGTTGCTAAACATGGTTTTATCTCACTTTGTTGCCATTTTCACTTCTGATGAAGACTTCACGTTACTCATACACTATGTTCAACCTAGACCAGGGTTTGCCTTCAAGCACTCACTATCTCAATGTCTTCTTGGGCAACTTTTGGAGGTTCAACCATTTTTGATGGGCTTGGCTATATTTGCTTACACAGAGGAAGATGTTGTTACCAATGACCTATTATTATTTCTTTTTTTAAATCTGCCATTATTGATTACTACTATGCCTAAAACCACCTCTGGATGTCTTATTTGTTCCTTCTTCTAAGACTGACTGGTTCAGGTCTTCCTGGGCCAAACTTGCAATAGACTTTCTAGAACACAGAAGTGGTGTGTTTACTATTGCTACAATGTCAACCAGGGATATATGCTATATTACTTATTTTTAGATTTTATTTTATTATTATATTATTCTTTTTTTCTTTATACAGTTTAGTGGAATGAGCATAGGATAATATAAAGCTAGCATGGAGAATCAGACAGATGGACTTGGATTCAACTCACAAGTAGGCTACTTGTCCTGGCTTTGTGACCTTGATTAAGTTCATTGATCTTCCTAAACTCAAATGTAAGATGTGACCAAATATACTGATTGCATAAAACTGTTATCAGGTTTATATAATAAGGGGAATCTTGTCTTAATAATTTGTAATTAGGTTTTGAATAGTGTGTCCTATCAATAAGGTTAAATAAGTGTTTCTCAAGCTTCATTGTACACCAAAATCATCCAGGGCACTTAAAAAATTTCAAATACTTGAGCCTCAGAGATTCTGATCCTACCAGTCTGGGGTAGGGTAGGGACAGTAGTATTTTTCAAACTTCCAAAGTGATTTTAAAGTGCAGCAAGTGTTGAAAACTGTTGGATGAAAACTCAATGAATGTTAGTGATCATCATTCTAGGGTGATGATGAATAACTTCTTCTCAGGAAACATAAAATGTTAACAATTCTGTAGCTACCATCGAGAAGCAAGAGCCTATGGACTACAACAATAATCAGTTCATCCTCACCTTACCAGTGCTGGAGGAAAGAAAGAGTCAGATGCAGCACTCCTCTGTCCTCTGCACGGAGGTAAGCTCTTGAATGTGGTGTCACAGGTTCTGTGGAGAGAGTAGAGATCAGTGTTCTCAGTAGCAGTGAGACGAAAAGAAAAACAACAGCATGTCATTTAGTAGTTATCACTCAGAGAGAGTCTACTATGGAGGTATATAAAGTCTCATGCAAAATTGAGAGGGGAAATCCCTTCACATGAGTCAAAATAATTACCGCATATAAATTTACACACATCATCCAAAAATTTAAAAACTTCTGATATTTCTTTCTTTAAAAAACTTCAAACAGGAAATAAGTTAGAAAAGCTTTAACATGTGTACTAAAGAAATTTTTAAACTATTTTGAGAGAAATATAAATCAAGATAAATCAAGTTTTCTATCTTCTTATGTAGAAGAATCTGCACAATGATGCTTTTTGCTTTTAGTCTAAAAAAAAGCAAGCGATAAATCTCATAGCAGTTTGTTACTAGTATTGGGGGATCCATAATTAAGTTATTCCTTACTTAAAAGGTAACTCTAGAAAGTAAGTCAGAACAAACATTTTCACATGCTAACAAAACCAGCATAGAGGTAAGGCCACCAGGGATGAATAAAGGTCCGATTCCTTTTGTAGCTTATCCAGATGTCTGACTACAAGGAGAATTAATATATAGTACCAAGTCAAAGATAAATACATTATTATTTTTATTATTTCTACTAATAGTAAATTTATTCATTGCACTAAAGAGACTATATGAACAACCAAAAATAACCACTTTAAGGGAAATACTTCAATGTTTGGAAATGTAAAGTAGAGAATTTGCAATGAGATATTTGTTCCAGAACACATGTAAGAATTCACATCAAAGGCATATAGTACATCTTTGTGAGCTTTCCCATGAAATGCACCTAATATACAGCACCGAAATATTTAATCCGGTTGTCAAGCACCTCACAGTTGCCAGGCACTGTGCCTTGTACATCATCTCATTCAATCCTCACAACAATCTAACCATTATTGTCCCCATTTTATAGATGAACTCCCTCAATTACATCTGGGAATCCTCACAGGTGTCTTATGCTCACAGCTTCAGTCCTGTCAGCTGACACTGGGTGCCCTCTATTTTTTAATTTTTCTCCCTCAATTTTCCTATAACACAACACGTTCACTATGTCCACAGATACTGCTCTTTGGCCAAGTCACAAGTGTGACTTTCCTTGACAATGTTTCTGTTCACCAGGCAGTGTCCAACCAGTGTCCCTGGAAGTCCATTGAGCTAAGGGCATGCTGTCCATTGAGCAGCCTGCTAGAAGAGAAACACTGTTCTTTGGGTTCCTCCTCTCCACAGCTTTAGGGGATTCATGAGAAGTCCAAGCCACATGGCCATGTGACAGCCTGGTCACCCTTCAGCTGAGACTTTGCTACCAGGTCAGCCTCCTCTGCCTGGTTCTCTCTTCCTGTGCAACACTTTTTGTCTACATCACTGTGTGTGACAGTTTTGTACAGCACGTACTGCATAATACATGCTCAATACATATTCATTGTTTTGAATGGATGATTCTTTCTGTAGCTCCTCAGGCAATTTCTGGTAGGTCTGGCCACCAAGTCACCAAGCATGGTCAGAGTCACCTCACTGGAGATAGCTTAAGCTTTCAATGGGACTCTTCTTCCATTAATGAGGAAGATGGATTCTACAAAAATTGATGCTATTAAAAATTAGAGATACAATATTGCTGTCCTTCTTTCTTTTTCTGCATACCTACAGGAGATATGGGATTCCCTCCTTCTCTCCCCTGCAACACCTAGGAGGCTGCCTCCTTTCCTGAGACACTTCATTTATTGATTCTAAAGCTACACGAAATTGAGGCCCAATCTTGGCTTCTCCATCTTCCTGTTGATGTGGTCAAATGGGGTCTATTATCAAATCTTCCCCAGCCACCTTCTGTCTACAGATGCCTCTGGTGCAGCACCAAGGAGATGGGATTTCTCCCAATGACAGGCCACATTTGCCAAGAAATGTCTAATATCAGAGAATATGTGAATCAAGACACAAAAGAACTGTATGTTGGGTTCACTTCTTTCTATTACAGACAGGAGTATACAGGGTCTGTCTGAAGAAAGTCCAGCCATTGTTGATACAAGCAAGAGTGGTTTGCATGACATCAATGGAACCTGGTAGTCAAGGAGAGTGGACTGGAGTGCACATGTACGGACAATGACAACTTCACTGTACTAATCAGTGGGGGTGGTGGATGCCCTTGAGTGATCATGTGTACTGTGTGGCCATGATATTCAAAATGACTGAGCAAGTAGATCAATGAATCTACATCAAATTTTCATTTCAAAAAACCCAAATTTTGTATTAAGCTTGAACATTCCTTCATGGAAACTATTCAGATGATTCAGAAGGCTGCAGCTATAGGCAACTGGTGATTGGCAGCTTTATCACAACAATGCACCCACTCATGAATCACATCTCGTGAGGAGTTTTTTGGCAAAACATCTAATCACCCAGGTGACTCAGCTCCCCTATAGCCCAGACTTGGCGCCCTGCAACTTCTGGCTTTTCCCAAAACTAAAATTACCTTTGAAAGGGATGAGATTTCAAACCATTGTCGATGAGATTCAGGAAAATATGATGGGGCAGCTAATGGCGATTGGGAGAACTGTGTGAGGTCCTAAGGTGCTTACTTTGAAGGGGACAGAGGTATTATTGTCCTTCGTACAGTGTTTCTTGTATCTTTTATCTTCTTTAGTAAATGTCTCTAGTTTTCATATTACATTGTTGGATACTTTCTGGACAGACTTCTTATAACCAAAGACTAAACTAAGTGCTGTAGAATTAATTGTTGCATTTAATTTAATCTTTGCAGTCCTTTTGTGAGATAAAACATTTTTATATGAGGAAACCGAGGCTGAGCTAGGCACGTTAATAAGTAAGGTAGCTAAGAAGTAACACAACTAATAAGTGATATAGGCTGGATTAAAAGCTGCATCTGACTGCCTCCAGATCTGGTCATTCTTCTGACTAGTGTGGACATTGGTCCAAGGAAGTAATGGGCTCTGTCTCCTGCAGGGGCACGTTTGTGATCTGAATCCACAAGACAGAATCAGTGACTCTGAGCTTAAATGAGAGAAATGGCATAAGTTGTGTTATTTGGGTTTGCACTTCATTACCCTTCTAGAGGCTGTTAAACAAGTTCATTTACCAGCTGGTGTCGAGTAACTCCTACCAAAATGCTTGGCGGGTCCCCGCTGTGGGCAGCAATCTGAGGGGGTGCTTAACGGTCCTTACCTACCTGTCAACAAGAGATTCAGAAAAATAGTGTGGGCTTGTGGATGGTGCTGACAGAAGAATGTGCTGCCACCGCCAACGGAAGGCCATGCCAGTAAAAGCCACGGTCATTGTGACTGAGTGATGAGACATGTCATAGAATCTACGGCCAACAATGGCTGCCTCAACTGAGCACCAGATCCTTTTTGGAAACCGTGTGGAAGCCGCACACTGACACCACCCTCGGGAGGCAGTCCAAGGCCACCTTTGGGATCCCAGATAGCATGTAGCCTGGGGAGACCTGGCTCCCCTCACTCTTCCCAGCATGAGTCACATTTGTGAGGATAGAGTTTGTTGATCTTTCAGGAAACTTCTTATTGAGAATGAATAACAAATACCCAAAGGAGAAACTGTCAGGATTAGATGCACGGACTCTTGAGGTTTGGGGAGCCTTCTGCAGAGAGTTCCAGTTCTGACTGAATTCCTTGCTTGGCTGGGGAGCGCCTGGAGAAGGAGGGCTCTCTGTCATCATCTGCCATTTGCTTTGGGACATCTGGCCAGCTTATGTTTACAGAAAGTCATCTCAGACTTTGGGGGCATCAACAAAACTACCCAATGATTTATTTCCCTTTGAGCCAATTCTATCCTCCTGGCACTCCCATCTTCTGATGTCTATATTTGGGGTGTAACCTAATCGCCTCCTGAAAGTTCTGGATGTTTCTCTAAAGCTCTCACCTGACCCTTTATTTTCAAACACTTTTCTGGATGTTCTATTAACAATACATTGCGAGGGTCCATGGACTCCTCTCAATCAACTGCATGGGCTTGCCTGCGTAGGTCATTCTTTCATCCCATTCCTGTCTGGGTCCTGACTCACAGCTTTCTCATGTCCCCACCACCCAAACATGTCACTCTGCACTCTTACACAAAAATGCCCTCAGCAATGTGTACATGTAATAAGCTACCTTGTTCCAAGGCTTGAGAAATTCTCTAGGAAAAACTGTAGTCATTCAGGGAGGCTTCTTTAAACTCTATTGTTCTGCTGAGTTTCCAGGTAATTACTGCTCGCTGCAATGCTGTGGCCTAAGAGCGGCTGTGGATGACCTTGTCCAAGCAGGCCAAGAATATTCCTGGGGCACCAGGCGGAGTTTCAGAGGGTGGGAGGTCATGCCGATGCTTCCCTCGGTGCAACGTTCTGCAAAGTACTCGTGGTACCACAGACTTAGCGTGGAGAATGAATGACATAATATGTCAGTGTATCAATATATGTTAATAAGTACTGTGCCATGTCTGGCCTCTCTTCCATCTGCATCATATGCCTTTGATGCTAAATACATCTGAATTCCTTTCAAGTCATCATTTGCATCCTCACATACCTCGACTCTCTTGTGAGCAGGTGAATTTAATAACTATTTGCAAAGACTTTGTCTCGTGTATGTGCATTACTTTTGCTTAAAATGTTGCATTTTTAAAATTTACTAGTACCCCCAATGAAAACTTTCTGAGGTTTTTTTTAATCCTAATTTGTTTTTCCTTTTCTAACACAAAGAGATTGCTGGAAATACTTTTGTATGTACGGAGTCTCATTAAGGGCAACATCCCCCTTGCCTTATATTCTCAGATACATATGTTCTAAGAAATTTAGTTACATTTTTTCAGTAAAATAATTACAGTGATTTTTTTTTAAACTCAAACTTTTCTCATTACCTTAGTGAAATGTTGTAAGCATAATTTCTTCAGACTCATATTTTTGGTTGAGAGTAAAAAAGATTCTATATTCATGCTTAATGATGAAATATTTTATTGCATATATGCCACACCAAAAACATTTAATGGTGAAAGTCTGAACTTTTCCCTCTAAGATTGGGAATAAGGCAAGGATGCCTACTCTCACTACTTTTTCTTTAAAACACTGTACTGGAAATTCTGTCCAAGGGAAGTAGGACAAGAAAGGAAATTACAGGTATACATATTAGAAAGAAAAATAGTTGAAACTGATTTTACTCACAGACAATATGGTTACATAAAAAACCTTGTGGAATCTATAAACAATTCATCTAATAAGTGAGTTAGCAAGGTCTCAGAGTACAAAATTAATGATCAATATACAAAAGTCAATTGTATTTTTATACATTAGCAATAAACAGTCCAATAATAAAATTAACAAAATGATTCCATTTGAAAAGAGTATTTTTGTTAAAAAAAGAAGGAGGAAGGAAGACGAGAAGGCGAGCAGGGGAGAGAAACTTCCGCCAAGAACTGAATGAAGGCTGAGAGACTGGTTTGAAATAAAATTATATAGAGAGCTGAGGAAGGATGGGTCATAAAGTTACTCGCAGGCTCAGTTAAGAAGTTTGGACTTTAGCCTGAGAACTAGTAGAAAATATTTGAGGGTTTCATGTCTTTAAAGAAGGAAAGATCTTAGCATTTCTGTTTTGGAAAGATCATTCTGGTTGCAGTGCGGACGGGAGGTGGACAAAACAGATTTAGGGAGGTAGAATGCTGTCGCAATACTCAAGGAGAGGATAAAGTTAGTGAAACTGGAAAGAAATGGTCAGATTTGAGGGCTACTTTGAAGGATAAGTAACCTAAAAATGGTTAGGTATGTAAAGCAAAAGTTTGACTCAGTATCAAATAGTGTCAGTGTTTGCTTAGGAATAGTTTCCTGAGAAAGCTGCCTAGATGTGCTATAAAAACTGGTTCCTCGTGGAAATTCCCTCCATCTATTTTACCCAGTTGCTTTATGAGTACTATGCTCAACTGTGGCAGTTGTGTTAGTGGACTCAGGGGCTGTTTAGATGTTAAGATCCTAATGACAATAAAACTAGCTACTGGACAAAATGCTCAGAGGATCGATGATGTCAAGAAAAGGAATATATGAAAATGAGCAATGAGTATAAAACTCTTCTATCAAGGGACAAGCACTTCAAGACTGAGATGAACTTATGAAACTGGGCCAGATTTCCTCATTCATTTAACAAATATTTATTGTGTATTTAGTGTGTGTCAGGAATTAATTTAGGTATGTAGGGCACAGGGATAAGCAGAAAAATAAGGTTCCCTTACCTTAATAAAACAGATTCTAGTGGAGAGAGAAGCACAACAAACAGATAAATTAGTAAGATCACATCAGAGCTTCTGAAGTACATCGAAAGATACAAGCTTGGCGATGCAGTGGAGAGAGTGGCCAGGAGGGAGCTCCAGGAATAGGGCGATCAGCAAAAGTGTTCTGAGAAAATGGCATGTAAACTGAGACAAAACAGCCCCCAAGGTATCATTATATATTATAGTTCTAACAAATAAACTATTGAAAATAGTGAAGATGTGCACATATTCTACTTAGGTCTAAAATTATATCATGATTAGAACCAGTGAGTTATTTGATAAGATGAAGTAAACTAGCTGGGATTTTTTGTTATCTTGATTTTTTTCCCTAAAAGCTTAAAACTGAGAATAACAGGAATAAGTATGGCTAAATTTTAAAGAGAGATGCTGAACACACCAATTTATAATAAGTCTCTGTCACTGACCTCTAACTTATATAAGAAAAGGTCAGATATTTGAAGGGACGATGTGAGAATGCCATTAGCATGATAAATTATAGGTCAAGGGGAGAGTACTCGCTTCTTCCTTATGGGGCCAGTCAGTTCATGGCTCTTGTCAGCAGAGTAATGTGGAGGATCTTGCAGGTTATTCTTCAGAAGCAACTTTCCAATATTTTGTGTCTCAATACTCTGGAACCAACAAGGTTGGGGTACTTATTTCCTGGTAAATAATTCCTCAAGTGGGAAAACAAAAAAGTGGGAAAACAAAACAAGAGATAGATGCACCTGTTTGTTGCTCCACAACCCTGGAGTTTATCTGTGAACAGGGATTTTCTGGGCAGGAAGACTCCTTTGCTCACAACCATCTCATCTCCCACCTTTTTGGATTTCATGTTATTTTCCTGGATTCTGTTGGCCTTTCCCAGTTCTGGTGCAGTGTCTTGTTTTCTACCTCTCTGGCAACTTGTCTCCAGCATCTCTTTGATTCCCCTCATTAACCTGAGACCTAGGATGACTGTTTTCCAAAATAGATAACTATGCACATGCCCATCAGCAGTGTACAAGGGTTCTGATTTCTCCACATTCACACCAACACTTGTTACTGTCTGCCTTTTTAATTATAGCCAGGGCAGTGGTTGTGAAGTGGTATGCCATTGTGGTTTTGATTTACATTTCCTTAATGACTAATGATGTTACATATCTTTTTGTGTACTTTTTTCACTTGTATTTTTTCTTTTGAGAAATGTCTACCCAGATCTTTTACTCATTTTTTTTTTTTTAAATTTAAGTATTTGTTTTAAGCCCTGGCTGGTGTTGCTCAGTGGACTGAGTGCCAGCCTGCAAACCAAAGGGTCACCAGTCCGATTCCCTATCAGGAAACATGCCTGGATTGTGGGTCAGGTCACCAGTTGGGAGTGTGTGAGAGACAACCGATCAAGTATTTGTTTCATTTATTTTTCAGTTGTAATTGTTTTATGTGTACTAGCAAGAAATGTATGAGGTTTGTCCAGAAGGTATACAGCTATGTAATATGAAAAGTAGAGACATTTACTCAAAAAGGTACAAGATACAAGAAACATTGTACATAGGACAATGACACCTCAGTCCCCTTTAATGTAGGCACCTTGGGATCTCACATAGTTCTCCCAACTGCAGTGTGATGTTCCTTCAGCTCTAGTAGCAGAAGCTGAGGAATGAATGTTGCCATGGCATGTTTCATGCCAAGATCCTGAGTCAAAATCTTAGACACAGTAGTTTGGAATCCCCAGATTAGCTTCTAGTTCTTGCACTGTCAGGCACCAGTTTTTGTTGATTGCAGCCCATGCACGTTAAACATTCTCAGGTGTCCTGCTTGCTGCGGGCCTTCCAGAATGTGGATTCTTGACCATCCTTGAAGTGTTTGTGCCACACTTTAGTTGTGCTGCACTCATTGCATCCTCCCTGAAAGCCTTCTGAATCATCTGAATAGTTTTCATGGAGGAATGTTCAAGCTTAATGCAAAATTTGATGCTGATTCATTGCTCTACTTGCTTAGTCATTTTGAATGTGACAGCCACACAGTACACATGCTCACTCAAGGGCATCCACCACCCCCACTGACTAGTAGAGTGAAATCACCATTGTTCACCCATGGGCATTCCAGTGCACTCTCTGTGGCAGCCAGGTTACATCAATTTTGCGCAAACCATTCTTGTTATATTAACAATGGCTGGACTTTTTCCAGACAGACCTTATATATACTACTATCATTTGGTGGGTGTTCTATTGATACATTTTAGGTCTAGATTTTTAATAGTGGTATTCATGTTTTCTATTTCCTTTTTGATTATTTTTATTCTATCCATTATTTAAGTGGAATAAAAATGTCTTAAACTATTATTATTGAATTGTCTACTCAATTTGGTAAATGCTTGATTATGTAATTTGAGGATCTCTTGTTTACAATTATTATATCTTCTCATAATTGTTATATTTTGAAATGTTGGTCTTTTAATCATTATAAAATGTCCTTCTTTGTCTCTAGTAACAATTTGTCTTAAACTCTATTTTTTTGTTATTTTAGTGTAACCACTCAACTACCTTTAAGAAACTGCTTCACAGTATATCTTTTTCTATTATTTTCTTTCAACCTATTTTTATTTTAAATATAAAATATGTCTCTTGTGGACAACATCTCGTTGAAGCATGGAATTAAGACAGAGACAATCAGTGTAGGGCCAGTTAAAAAGCTACAAATATCACTATTCTTGATGAGACTCACACTTTTTAAAAAAATTCTTCCTTAATTTCTGTAAGTCTTTGGTGACTCCCAAGAGTTCTGAAAAGACTGACCATTTTTATTAGTGTTTTCTATGAATGAAAAGATTTTTGGAAGTTTTATGCCACCATTGTCACTGATATAACTGTGTAATCTGATATCTTAAAATGGCATGTCCACCAAAGATACTGAAATATTCACAAATAACTCTAAAGTACAAAAGAGAAACATTAACATAACATTGAAAAGGCACATGCATAATAATTAAAAATCCTGCATGTATGTCTTGTGATGGCTGCATTATGTAATGGTTTTTGGTTAGCCATTCAAAACAGAATTATTTTTAGAACAAGGGCAGGAAAGAATTTCTGCTTGATTTATGGGAATATGTGGAATTGTTTTTCTACCTTTATTCTTTAGTCTAGACATAAGCTCCTTTTTGTTCCTCTGAATAGACAATTTTACCCTCTCATGTCTAAGCCTATGAGAATACAATTCCCTTTGCTTAACATAGTATCATATTTTAATATGCTTGACTATCTCTTTACTTTTCTGAATCAAATTAGACATTTATTTCTCTGGGATATTGTACCTGACAACCAAGTTCAATCAGGTCAAGCAATCCTATATGCTTACTTGGCATCGGGAATTTATGTAGTTACATCATCTATCACACTAAATTGTAATTGCCTCTTAAATATCTATATTCTCCAATAATATTTGAATTTTAGTGAAAGTAGAGATAACATTTACTATATTTCTAGCACCTAGAAAACAACTCAATATATAGTTCAAAGTAAAATGATGAAAGTTGAATCATATTAGAGCAAACAAGATCCACATTTTTAATAATTTCTACTTTCCTACCATATTTTACATCTTTTTCTTCTTTTTCACTTGTTTAACTAGGTTAATAGTTCCTGAGGGCCTCCTTGAACTGTACAAACAAGTGATTTTTTGTTAGAAAAATGATGTTGTATTACTTTATTCTGATATCTAGCTAATTCACATCACTAGAAGAATTTGAAAAAGAAAGACTAGTGCCTTTGTGGAATATTGTAGAAGTATTCCACACAGGAAATTATTTGAGAAATTACTGCTGAAGAGATTTGTATTATAATACACTTACAGTGTATTACAGAAAAGGCCACATTCTTTTCTTGCACTTAAGTTCTCTAAAAATCACTTTAATAAGAAAATTGTATTCATTGAAGATTATTGGAAAAATTATACATCAAAGTAGAGCTATTTTTACTACATAGAAAGTGCATTTCTAACATCATAATTTCTATGAAGAATAAGGAAGTTAAATGTTCCCCCAAACTCCCTTACAGGCAAACTCTAACCATAGACTCTAATCATTTCAATTATGTTTATTCATTCAATAAGTTTATTTATTGATTCAGCAGACTCTTATTAAATAACAGTTTAAATACTCTGCTAGACCTTCGGAATTATAAAGATGAATGATATCGGTTTCTTTGAGAAGTTTACATTCTAGGGGGAAAGACACATATGAAAATATATAATTACTGTGTAAGGTGGTAATTGCTCTGATGAATTCATATAAAAGAGACTGTGGAAGTGAAATGAAAAGAGCATATAACTCTGGATGGGCCAAAGGGTAAAAGGAGAACTCATAGGAAATATAATTAAACCATGTTGAAATAAAAGTATTAGTTATTCAGATGAATAAAAGAAACAAATACCTGGCAAGTGAAGGTTAACAGAAATTAAGATGATAAATAGGAGTTTTTTCTATTCTGGAGTTTTGGATGATGCTTCCAAGCTGAGATAATAGGTGTCAAAACCCTGCACATTGTAAGATAGGTATGAGACTACCCATTCCTGCTTGTAAAGGCCCACCGATGCGGCCAGTATCAGTATTTGTGGCACGGATTATTAGTAGTCTTTTCCTTTCCAGGCAATGAAAAGACACACACCTTGTATCCTGCGTTTAGGTGGGATAGTATGAGTAGTTCCTATCAAGGAACTATGATTAATAGAAACATATCTCATGTCTTAGTCCATTTAAACTACTAAGACAGAGGGCCATAGTCTGGGTGGCTTGTAAACAAAATAAATTTATTTTTCACATTTCTGGAGGCTGGGAAGTCCAAGATCAAGCACCAGCATGATTGAGTTCTGGGGAGAGCCCGCCTCCCGGTTCATGGAAGAATTTCATCTTGCGATGTCCTTACACAGAAGAAGACTGAAGGATCTCGTTGGGGCCTCTTCTGTTACAGCACTAATCTCATACATGCAACTCTTATGACCTATTTACTTCCAAAAGGTGCAACCTCCAAACACCATCATATTGGGCATTAGGACTTAACATATGAATTTTGGGAGGACACAAATATTTACTCCATAGAATATCACTTTCTGATTAAGGGAGGAGAGAGCTGTATTTTAATTTTTTTCCTGCTGAAGAGAATCTGGAGACACATCTTAAAATAACAGATCTTGAATTTAACCAAGTGGCTGAATTTTTATCTGCTGCTGGAGCCAGCAACTTGTTAGATACAGGTTTTCAAGCTTGAGATGGAGGATGGAGAAGTTATAGTTTGGATTAAAGAGTAAAATCTCCACATAAACTGAATTACAATTTTTAATATCTGATATAAGAATATTTGTTCATGTAGGAATGGCTGGGATAAACTAAGGTGTCAGCTCAATATTTTATCTTAGTGCATTTAAGAACAACTCAATGGATTAATTTTAAAAAGGAAATAGTGCCAAAGAATAACTCTACTTTCTGTTTGTACCTTACTGATTCAATCAACTAATTTCAGCAATGCAGGAGAGCTTGGTTTGCATAGGAGCTGCAAATAACTTGTAAGATTGAAAGCAGCTGTAGGACAGATCATTAAAAGCCCCAGATGTGTTGCTAGGGAGTATGTAAGTAGCGATGGAGTAGCTCATCAGAGTTGTAAGGCGGGACACACAGCCGGGGAACCAGGGAAGAGGTTCGAGCTGCGCCTGCGTGATTGGAGACTTTGCCCCCGCTGCTAAACACAGAGGCCAGAAGAGGGGCAAAGGCAAACATAGCTGATGCTGGCCCTCATTGGTTGGAAAGCTGGACACTCCCACTGACCTTTGGGATATATGGGATTCTTGGGGGAGGACTTTCAAAACGGAGCTTGCTGGGAAGCGAAAAGTCAATTGATTCTTTCTGCTCCCCCAGTGGAGGGTGTGTCAACAGTGGCCAGCGTGGGCCTGTGAGCAGAAGCCAGGGAGCACAGACTGTAAAAGATGCCTGGAGTTAGCGACTGGAGACCAGCTAAGCCACCTATGTTTATGACTCTTTTGAGTGGGAAAAGAGGTTCCTGTCTCAATCTTGAACTGAGCTGGCAGAGGGTTACAGGGTGAGTTTTTCTTTGGGTGTCTTAGAAGGAACAGGCTTTGAGGAAGAAACTTGCCATTATTTCCAAAGACCTTGCAGATAACAGCCAGCACTGTAAACAGATTTTTGTTCTTGTGTTCTTTTCAGTTCTTGAACCTATGTAGTACTTGTAATGACAAATATTAATTAGCTATTTTTGATATCACACTCTTTTTTCTTTCTCCTTACTCTTGTTATCCAGATATTTTAGGCAGAAACATGTCATTAAATAAAAGACTCCTTTATTTCTCACCGAACTCCATCTATGGAGATTTTCCTGGTAGGCAGTGAGCAGTAGAACACCCTCTCCCCCCTCCACTGGTTGTGTTCAGTAAGAGTAGCTGATCAGATTTGCCTTTTAGAAGATCATTTATTGAGCAATATGGAGTTGAATCGAAATGAGGTAAATATTGAAACACTGTTCAGAAGGCTATTGCAATCTTCAAGTTAAGAGCTATGAATGCCAAAACTAAGGCAAGAAAAAAGTGAAACACGAAGAGAAAGCTCGTGTTGTTTGGAAGGCAGACTAAAACTCAATTATCAATTAGATATAATGTACAGAAAGAAGCTTTAAGCATCTACTGAGAATTCTGCTTTAGAGTGTCCACTAGAATGGAGAGTGTCTATGGAAGAGCAACGTGAGTAGAAGGAGAATTCAGTTTTGGATAGAATGTGTGGTACATGAGTTGCCTCAGGGACATCCAGGTGGAGCTAGATGTATAGATCTGGAGTCCAAGATAGAATGTAAGAGAGAAGTCAGAGTCAAAATATAATTTTATTTGCTTTTATCTATTACAAAGTTATGGATGTCATGTGACACGACTTGAGTGAGATGCAGCTGGAAATTTGCTGGCTGAGGATTTCCAGGAAAGTGTTTAGATCCTTGACAGCAAAAGATATGGACTTGGCTGTCATGCCCTTTGTCCTTCTGTCCTTTGTCACACCCCTTTTCTCTTCCAACCTGGAATGAGATCACGAGGCTCAGAGTACAGCAACCAATTTTTGTTCATTGGCACCAGCAGAAGGATATGCAAGCAGGGGACAGGGGCACCAGAAAGATGGAAGGAGCCAAGATCCCTGTTAGTATCTTGGACTAAAATAGCTTGGACTGACTACCCCTGAATTTCTTCTTACATGAGATAAATAAACCCATAAATATTTAATCCAGTATTAATGGGATTTTATATTATTAAGAGCTAAATACTTTCAAAACCAATATATGAGATCTTAGATAGTAGCTGAAAAAAATCATGACAATTGCCAAGTTACTCACCTAAGTATTTGAGCAATATTAGCTTGCTTGTGACAAAGTGCCTGTGTTGAGTTGCCATGCAAGCTCAAAATATGAAGAGTTAGGTCACAAAGAAGCAAATGAACAGTTGAAGCAAATAAACCTGAGAGGTCAAATTAAGATTGCTGTAGTACTTGAGTCATTTACTAAATCTGTTCTAGATATGTGTCAGGCACTCACAGCTCAGTGAGTGGCTCTTCTGGGGCAGCTGCAAAGGTTAGAGATGTTCCTACATGCGTTTGTTAAGTCATTGCAGTTGCCTTCTTGGTGATCTTGCTGAAATCTACTCTACTTTCCATTTCTGTTTTTGTTTCAGTCTCTTAACATCCTTACTTTGGGGATCCCTTGTCTTGGACTGAATCTCCATTGCATAATGTGCTTCAAAATCACATAAAAAACATGAATTCTCTCTATGTGTGTATAATACAGTGAGACTGTTGTGCATTGAATTGTGCCCCCCTCAAAGTTCATATGTTGAAATCTCAGGGTCATTGCGAATATACAATAATTAGTTACTTAAGATGAGATCGTAATGGAGTAGGGTGGATCCCCCAATCCAATGCCACTGCTGTCCTTCTCAAAAGAGGACATTTGGACACAGATCTACACAGAAGGAGAATGCAATGTGAACATAAAGGCAGAGATCAGGATGATGTTCTATATGCCAAGGAATGCCATAGATTGCCAGAAAACTCCCAGAAGCTAGGGAGAGGCATGGAACAGATTCTCCCTCAAAGCCCTCAGAAGGAGCCAACCTGCTGATATTTTGGTCTCAGAATCAAAATTCCAGCCTCCAGGACTGTGAGACAAAAACTTTCCATTGTTTAAGCCACTTAGTGAGTGGTACTTTTTCATGCAACACTCTCAAATGTATGCAGAGACTTTTGTTTCTTTCTTTCTTTTTTTTAATATTCCAATGGAAAGAATTCTCTTTTTTATTTAACTTTTCCTTTTCTCCTCAGACAATCCCTTTTGGGATCTCTCAGGACCTCTCTTTCTAATCAATCCTTGAAGGGATATTCTCTATGATACATTCTTGAGATGGTTCTTGTTTTATTTATACTTTAAAACCAAAATGTTATTAATGGCCTTCCTCTGGATGATTGCATTGGAAAGGTTTAATGGATCACGATTCAAAGTGTGATTCAACATTCATTTATCTCCTTATTTATTCTACTGGATTGGCAAAGAGTGTGTGAAAATGAACTGCGATGGAGATTTTATGGTTTTGGTGAAACATTTATATTCAGAACTAAAATATAACATTTAGTTTCAATGCCATCCCCTTCCTATTTAAAGCAAGTAACAGGGTTTAGTTACCTTCCACTTAAATTGAACAAAGAGTGTGTTCTCAAAGAACACAGAGAAATGTGAAGAAAGAAGTTTGTGATGAGTACTGTTTTAGATCACAGGGAGCTAGATACAATTTGGAAGGAACGAGAATTAGAAGTTAAAAAGTGGAATATTACTGTACTTTAATCCAAGAAAGGATATCTGTCCTTTTTAGAGAGCAGCATGATTGAAAGAGGGGTTCAGCCAGTGGCCATGCTCATTAGAGCAATACCAGAAACAACCTGGACTTCCGTAGCCGCGAGTGCCCTGCCAGGCCACAGACCATTTTTGTCTGTTTTCATACGGATGCTTTAACCATGCATAGAGAGTTGCATTAGAGGAGATTAAGTGATAATGCACCCATCTTTGTTATAATTCAGCCTAACTCAAGCCACATTGATCAAACATTGCTACGTGGCATGTTCTGTGCTCATTGTGCAAAGATGAATAAGGTTTGGACCCTGCCTTATTCACAGTCAGCTGAGGGAGGTCAAAAGGTCTTCATGTAGTATATCAGACTTATAATATAGCAAAAACAAAGATCAAGTCATATTCTTTTTGGTATACCCACAGTGCTTTACATACGGTAGATCTTTGGTAAAAATTAGATAATATAGATACTAGCAAGGTGGCTATAGAGACCCCAAAATAAAGAAACAATTTTATCCAAAATAAAGAAACAATTTGCCAGGATTGTTTTACCAGGAAACATTAAGGAGACGTGGATAAAAGAAGCTATTATTAGATTGGGACTTAAAAGCTATCTAAAACTTCACTTGTTTAAAAGAAAAAGTGGGGGGAAAAGCACTCCTGGTTGAGAGACTAAAATTAGGCATGCAAGCATGACTTGATTGAAACAAAAGTAATAATAGTATTGACTAATCTCATAATTCATTCTGGGTGTTTTACACACTTCATTTTATACTGACAACAGTACCGTGGGGAGAGTGTTACTGTGCTGAGTACATATATGAAAACATGATGGTCACATAGCTACCAAGCATCAGGACCAGAATTTAAAGCATTACTCTTCACTGGACAATGTTCCTTGGGGGGAAAAGGTGGGGCAGGGAAAATCCTGATGGTTTTTAACCAGAGGAATAGCATGTTTGAGTTTGTTTTCAGCCAAGAGGAACAAAGATTGGAAGGTGGCAGCTTTCTGCCAAGATTACCTAAACCCAAGTCAACAATCAAGTTAGAAAACATACCTCTTTGAGGGTCCGATTCAATTGAACTGATTTGAAGGTAGGTACTACATTTGTAAGTTCTGAACTTATAAGCTTTCAGTTCCATTGAATGTAGAGATAATCTGTAATAAATTTATATATCAAATATTTGTATTTTAAATTAGTGTAGGCCCCATGCACATACATTTGGAAATAGGATTTTCAATATACCTTACCTGTTTAATGCCTTTTTCTTTCAAGCAACCAAATATGTAACTATTCTGTGTTAGAGCTCACATTGGTATAATGAATAGCTTCATGCTATCTTAAGAAATAAAATGTTTTGCATGCAGACAATTGACCAACAATAAAATAATTGAAAAATAAGTGTTACACCTTTGGTATTTAGAAAAATTACTTTGGCTATTAGCATACAACTTGTTTTCATGCTCTCTTCAGAATCTTTAGGGCATAGGTGGCAAACACAAGGCCGGTGGGCGGAGTCCGGCCCTCCACCTTGTTTCTACCCGGCTGCAGTGCTGAGCTCTGGCTTAACTGTTAAGGAGCAGTTACATTTGTACAGTTCTAAAATTACATTTGGCCCTTTGAGGGTAACCTCGAGGCTGATGTGGCCCCTGGTGAAAATGAGCTTGACACCCCTGCTTTAGGGACTAACACCTCATTCAAATTTAGAGGGTGGAAGATAAGGCAACTGTTCAGTGCTTTGTTTAGCTAGCTCCACCAAAAGTTTGTTGTATCTGCAAATATCATTTATAAATATTTAAAAGATTGCTATTGTCTTTTGCTAGCAATGAACCCTGAAGGAGGACAAGAAATAATTAAAACAGGAGGTTTAGAAAAAATCATTTTAAAAGGTGGATTGGTTTAATAAAGGTCCATGTGTACTCCACCAGTATGGGAGGTTTTCAGTTTAATGTACTTTTATTGAGCTCTCACAAGTGACCTTGCACTATATTTTTAGATGGGAGGTTTATGTTGGGTGGTGTCATGAAACAGAAAATATAGGACAAATGGCGGCTGCTCAAAATCTGTGAGCAAAAAGGCTGACATTCTCTGAGAAGTCCACCCAGTAAGTTTCAGCCCCAGCCGTAACAAGGACAGACACTGTTATGGCAAAACGAATGGGAAGGCTCTTGTTACTTGATGACCATGTTTTCTTAGAACTTCATTAAAAACACTTCTTACTCTTTCAGTTTTCAAGGAGATGGTATGAATATTATCAAAATCATTATGATTTCAGAAGTTGATCCATTCCCAAGTAGTAACTGAATTTCCCAATAAAATAATCCCAGAGTAAACATCTCTTGTTGCCCAACGCATTCCACAAAGCATCTTTAGAGACTTTTAACATTGTATTCCAAGGTCCTTGATGAAATAGCCATGGATAGTGTTGAAATCAGTTCATTCGGGCGATGGCCTGAAAAATAATCACAGTGTAGAATGCAGAATTCCTGGGCATGAGTGTTTCCACGATAGTCATCTTCATTCTTCCAGGGTAGTTTATTGTGTTAGTCTATTTGATATAAAACTGCTCTAGCTATGGCTCTCTACCCAACTCCCAAACTCCCAGAAGTACTCACTCAAATAAATTCAAAATTATTCATTTTTTAAATTAACATTATAGCATAGGGTCTACAGGTATTCTGCTTATGTTACCCTGATTAAGTTTGAAGGAAGCAGTCTCTGCAAAATGATAAACCATACAAGAAGAGATCCTTCTCATGAATCATCCTGAGGAGAAGTTTTCTTATCCTGCCTATATATTATTTATATAATAGAATCCTGTAAAAAGTTTTACCTGATTCATGCAAGTTCAAATACTATTGATTAAAAAGTAATGTGGGTAGGCTTTCAAAATTTCATAGAAATTTTTAAAAGGCTAAAATGATATTGTGAAATATTCTATTTTTAACCTAAACATACATATATAACATATACGATAGCTATAGGTAATATATAAAGCCATCATTGGCATGCGAGTCTATCAATCACTGTAAATCCCACCTCAAAAGAGAAGACAAAATACTTAGCTAAGAAGTAGAAGAGGTCTTTCCAGGTTTGGGTAAGAGTCTTCTCCATCATCTCCCATGATGTTATGCAAAAGTATTATTCTATGTAAATGTCATTGCTACCTGCAAATATTCAATACCCAGTATGGAATCCCTCTAAAAACTAATTTAATAAAGACACGTCTTTGAGCGACTGTGGTCCCAGAATAACATCAAATCAAACTGAAAATTTGTCTCTAGGCTTGAAATGGAATTACAATTTTCCTTATTGAACCTGCTGTGCACCTTATATTTGTGCCTCCTGGGGATGTCTCATTAATGAGACAAATATGCCTATGAGGCATATTTTACATTAAATGGGGCAATAGGAACACCAACAAGCAGGCCCTAAAATGCTGCCAGTGTATTTATTTTAAAACAATGACTCTAAAATCCCAGAGGTGCCATATTTGCATAATAGTGGTCTTGGGACAAAGCTTATCCATCCTGGAGTTTTCCTAACTACTGAAAGCAAGACATTTCCATTAATCATGCAAACCAGTACTAAGCTTGTGCATGCATGCTCACAATTTAAAGTTTTATATAAATTTATGTGCAAATTAAGTGCAGCCCTCAGGCTTCTGGCAAGTTGCCATTGTACCCCTTGGAAGTATAGAACTTGAGTGGCTCAAAATTATAGCTTTTTCCACTGAGGTCTGCTTCATTGACTTTCGCTTTTTTGTGGTCTGCTGGGGACCCTATGCCTGACTCTAAAATGTACATTTATGTTCTTATCTCTTCACTTGGGAGACCCAATGAATAAATTATTTAAGTTTGGAGGAAATATTTTGCGCTCATTTTTTCATTTTCAAGACTTTCTGTTAAGCTCATTGAAAACCTTCATTTGCAAATGATTATGTGAACAGAGTAGTAAAGAGGTAGACAAGTCCTCTTGCTTTTAGCTGCTTCCTGTTTAAACTTACCTTTTAAAATGGTTGACCTTGTGAACATAAAATTGGTCTTCACTTATTCAAAGATCACTTACTCAGTAAACTCTGCTAGCTGATTTCCAAATACCTGGAAGAATGCCTACAAAAACAGTCAAAATTGATTTTGCAGTCTCTGTACCAGAGATCATACACTACACGCATAAAAAAAGTTTCTGACAATCAATAAAAGCCCATTGTATGCATACTTTATCTTTAATTCCAATATATTTAATGAGTTTGTTTCCTGATCCACATCAATTTGAATATGACAACTCAGAATAAACTGTTTTGTATCCAGTCTGGGTCGCCTGACTCTAGGCAGCAGTAACACTTGACAATCTGATAATACATGGGAGAGGAAAAACCAAAACCAAAACCAAAAGCAAAACCAAACCAAAAAAAAAAAAAAAAAAAAAAACTGGCTTAAGAATGTCAGTCTGAGGACATTTTCTATGTTGTCAAAAGCTCCATTCACTTCTATAGCCCATGAGATTATCATGGCTTTACTATACAACAAAAATATGGCTTAATTCATTCAATACACAAGTATTAAGAACTTAATACATGCCTGGAGTTGGGGAAGCAAAGACAAGTAAAAAGTAATTCACATCCTTGAAAATATTGCAGTTCAGCTGGGAAAGCAGAAACATGGGCCATTATGATAGAGATAGAAAATGCTGCATATAAAGAAAGAAAATGAGAGCATAGAGAGAGAAAAAAACTGATTTCTCTTGAAGGCTTAATGGATAAGTACCAGTTGAAATTGTACTGAAAAGCTAATCAGAAGCTTTCCAAGTTGATAATGGAGAGATGGATATAATAGAAAGAAAGAACACTATACGCAAAGCCATAGAGTAATAAAAGATCATGTTGGATATAGCAGGCAGAATTCTCAGATGGCCCCAAAATTCCCACCCCTGCTGAGCATGCCTGGTGTAACCCCTTCCCTTGAGTGTGAATAGAACATACCTGTGAATATGATGGGGTATCACTGACATGTATATGTTGTATTATATATCAAAAGACATTTTATAGATGCAATTAAGGTCCCTAGTCAGTTGACTTATAGTTCATCAAAATGGACATTATCTTGGTGAGTCTGACCTAATTAGGTGAGCCCTTAAAAGAGATTATGAGATTCAAAGAGAGGGAGAGGTCCTCCTGCTGGCCTTGAAGTAGCAAACTGCCACCTTGTGGATAGGTCTTCTGTTAGGGATGTGACAGCCACTTCTAGGAGCTGAGAGTGGCCCCTAGTTATAGTAGTTCCTGTAACAGCTTGTGAAAAACCAGCTACCTCAGTCATATGGCTGCAAGAACATAGATTCCACAAACAATCTGAAGGAATAAGCACCTGAATTTCTCCCTGGTTAACCTCTCATATAAAGATAAAGGTGCGGGTGCCCGATACCTTGATTTCACTTTAATGAGACCCTGGTTGGAGGACCCAACTAAAATGTTCCAGAGTCCTAATTCACAGAAACCGTGAGATGATAAAAAATAAATTGTCACTTTAAACAGCTAAATTTCTCATAATTGGTTATATACCATTAAAAATGAATACAGAATTCTTGGGCAGCAGAAGTTTAAAATTTATGGATCTTGAGGTAGATGGACAGACAGTAGGAGAAATGTAAACAAGGGGAAAACTAATTAAGGATCTGATACATAATGAAAAGAAGCCTGGTTTTATCCTGTGGGTCACAGGAAATCATTAAAAAATAATTATTGTAAAGGGTGCCTATAACAGGTTTGTATTTTAGAGAGTTAATGTTGGCCCAAGGGACAAAGATGG
The DNA here is from genome assembly GCA_039655065.1 of Glossophaga mutica. Classification (NCBI taxonomy): domain Eukaryota; kingdom Metazoa; phylum Chordata; class Mammalia; order Chiroptera; family Phyllostomidae; genus Glossophaga; species Glossophaga mutica. The sequence goes on along the minus strand of CM077304.1, from coordinate 37,745,402 downwards.
ATTGAGCAGGATAGATGATGGCTGAAGGGAATCGAGACTGTTCTAGAAATTGTCCTAGTACGTGGTTATAAAAGTTTATTGAAAGGCAATGACAATAGTGAGGAGGCAAAAGGAGAAGATTAGCAAAACATTTTGAGGTCAAGATCAGCATGACGACCAATGTGAGAACAACATGAAAGAAAAAAGACCAACGAAGAATGATTGAAACTTCTTTGCCTCAGTGATGTGAGAAGAAGGGAAGATAAATGATTAGGGAGAGGAGTTTCTTTGGATTTTGAAAATGGCATGCTTTAACTGCCTTCAGGATTGCTAAGTGATTAAGAGGGAGCCACCCAGAGTAGGTTACAAATACAGTGCTGAACTGTAGAAAAAGTGGAGGCTGGAGATTTATTTGGGGAGTTATCAGTAGACCTGAAGGCATGGGAATAAATGAGACTATTTAAGAAGAATCTGTACTCTGAATAGATGAAGGCAGATTACACTTTAGGGAATTTCAGTATTTAATATAATTAGAAGAGGAGCAGAGAATGGAAATAGGAATTATTATGATTATAGGAGCAAAATCTGGAGAAATGCTATCATGGAATAGAAGAAGGAGAAGTTCTCAGAGAAATAAAGATTAAGTATTGTCAAATGGCAAGTACAGGGAGTGTTAAGGAAAAGTCTTTTAATTTAGCAATAAATTCACCCTACCTAATAAAAGCAGTTTGGCCTTAGTAAGAGGGTTTCAAGGGAATGGTGAGTGTTGAAACCACATTGTGGTGGATTTTAGGAATGAATGGAAGTGAGACACAATGGACCACAAGGAACTTCTTTCAAGTAACTAGGCAACAAGAAAAGAAGAAAATTAAGAAAAAAGAACATTATTAGAAAATTGCAAAGACAACCCACAGAGTGGGAGAGCATATTTGCAAATCATATACCTGTAAAGAGACTGGATAGATAGATATGCATAAGAACCCTTACAACCTAATAATGATATGTAATATAAAGTGCCCTTACAACTTAATAATAAAAATAACCCAACTAAAAGTGGGCAAAGGATCTACATAGAAGTTCTCAATAGAAGATATACAAATGGCCAATAAACACATGAGAAGTTTCTCAACATCATTAGCCAGCATGGAAATGCAAATAAGAAACACAATAAGATACCCTCTTACACCACTAGAATGGCTAGTATCCAAGAGTCAGATAGTAAGTGTTAGCAAGGATGTAAAGAAGTTGAGACCCTCGTGTACTGCAGGAAGGGATACAAAATGACATACAGCCACTTTTGAAAACAGTCTGGCAGTTCCTTGAACAATGAAATATGGAATTTCCATACAACCCAGCCATTTCACTCCTACGTGTATACTCAAGAGAAATGAAAACATATGTCCACGTAGATGTTTGTACACATTTGTTTATAGCAGCATTATTCAAAAGAACAAAAGGTAGAAAACATCCAAATATTCATTAATGGACTTAGGGATTTAAAAACCTGGTATATCTACACAATGGAGTATTTTTTTATCATAAAAAATAAATCATTGATATAAGCAACAACATGGATGAACCTTGAAAATAGTTTGCTAAGTGAAACAACCCAGTCACCAAAAAACCTTGTACTATATGATTCCACTGATAGGACGTCCAGAATAGAGGCGTCTAGAGACAGAAACAGATCGGTGGGGCTTTGGGCTCCAGGGGGTGGGGCTGGCACGAAAGGGTGGGAAGGATGATAGCTCAAGAGTATGGGTTTTTCCTTTTAAGAGTTCTAAAATTGACTGTGGTGATAGTTGCGCACACCTGTGAACATAATAAAATCGTTACATTGTATACTTTAAACAGATGAATGGTATGTGAATATATCTCAATAAAGCTGTTTTTAAAAAGCAAGTAAAGAGAGAACTTCAAGGTAGATAGGGTCGAAAGGAACATTTCTTTTAGCTTGTGAGAGGTTCCAGTACATTTGCACTTTTGAAACAAGGAGTTGAGGGCTATTCACAGTGATTGATGCCCCAGATGATAACTCTGAATCATCAGAAAAGGTCAAATCCTGTTCAATATGTAATATCTTTTAGAAAAAGTTCCAGCAAAAATATTTAAATGAAATATACTCCTTTGAACTCAAAACACATCTTCTTTTATTGGAAAATTAATCTGTGAAGAATAACATTCTCTCTTTGATGAATGACAAATGAGGTGTTACTCTAAGTAGAGGAACAATGGTTACCAAAAAAGTGTCTTTTTAAAAATTATTTATTATTTCTAAAGTCTTGAGGCAATTTTTGGGCTATGAAGAAAGAAAAGGAAAAATCTACAAATCTCATGATTCCCATAGAATTGTTCATAAGATCTGCGTTACCCTTTAGCTGTCTGGCTGCTCAGTAGTAAAGGTGGTATCATCAGGCCACACACCTGTCACTCTGCTCTGGAGCAAGAACGAAAGGGCCCTCGTGCTCAGCTGTGGAGCTGGTTGATGTTTACCCAGCAAGACTGCTGGTACTCTTTGTATTTCAGCCAAAATGCTTGCTGTCACCATTTTGTTTCTCTTTTGAACCTGTGTTTAGCATTATTATTGCTTTCGTTTATTTGTTCTTTTTTTTTTTTTTTTAACAAAGTACTTCTTTACTTTTCAATGCCTGCCCTTGTTGCATATCACCTGGCTATTAAAAACAGATTGTTCAAGTCTTGCTGGCAGAACCCCAGGGGATCTATATGAATTCATTTGCTTTAAAATTTATTAAAATACTCTGGGTACAGATTTATTTTGCTTGCTCAATATATTTTGTTGCTGTTCTTGTATTACCTGCTACTAAGTAGACACTGAAACGGGGAAGGTTTTTGTTTTGTTTTGTTTTGTTTTGTTTACTACCAAGTTCCATCAGAATTGTTTGAAAGTGCCTAAATATTTTTCATTGGAATGACCCACCGCAAACAACCCACCACCCTCAGGAGGGGGGTCACTCACACAAGGTAGCCAGATGTGCTGGGTGAAGAGCAAATATTCAGCATCCTTAAGGAAGGGCGAGACTACTTCGGAACTTGGCAAAAACTCAGCCCATTAAGAAAAGAGACCGACTTCCCATCCCTCTGCTGATGACCAGGGAAAACGGTCTGCTGGATTCCGAATGTGAGAAAAGGCAGCTGAGCCTCCTGTTGATGGAATAAGCCAGGCAAAACAACTTGTCCAGTGCTGTGAGGATGAGCCAGATCAGAGCGTCCTGTGAAAGGAAGTCCGACGGGGGCAGGGATTCATTTCTGGGAAGAACATAATGAGAGCAAACTGCATAATAAATAAGAACTGTGTTTTTTCCCCTTGATTTGGATTTGACCTTCAATGTGGATAGAAAGTGGTTTTTTAAACAGAAAAGAAATGTCTCTGGTTTAGTATGAGTGATGTTTCCATTTTGTACCTATTTAATGAAGAAGGCTTTAGCAAGAAAAAATACCTTAAGTCTGTTCGGCAATTTCCTCAAGTGTGAAAATCAGACTATTTTGCTTTTCCTCCAAAACTTACCGTGTATTTTCTCCTACCTTTCTATCCTGAGACCAAAATCTCCAAATAAGTGCCTTCTACTGCCTTCAGAGGTCAGAACAGTGGATAAGAACTAACAGAGGCCTGAATTCTTTAAGAAATGTTGCTGTCCAAAGGCACAGATTCATTGCCTGCATCTGCATGCCCTTAATACATTTACGAGAATGGAAAAATGTTGACTTCGGTCTCTGAAAACTTGAGTTTGAACCCCATTTTTTCACTTAGTAGCTGACTAATCATTAGCATCCTCGAGTCTCTATCACCTTATCTTTACCTCTCTGTTTCCTCATCTATAAATTGGAGATACTAACACTTCATTGTCTAATATTGTTTGACAATCAACTAAAATACATGTGAAAGCTCTTTGTAGAGTATAAAACATAATACTTAGGTTAATTAGAAAATATCTTGGAACATTTCTCATCTAACTTTACAAAGCCAGGATTTGATGCATGGGTATATGACCCCAAAGTTTGTTTTCTCTAAAATTGCCTTGTTAGTCAATTGTAAATAAATAAATACTTATAAAATATTTAATAATAACATGTATAAAGTAGTTCCAATTTGCAGGTCATTCTCCTTTAAGAGATATCAAACATAGACACTGTTTTCAAGGAGCACGTAGTTTATATGGAAAGCAAGGTATGATACAAATTTTTCCCTCATGAGTTACAAAATGATGACTCTTAAGAGATGTTAATTCAACTATTTGTTTGATAATTACCTACTGAGCATCTACAATGTGATAGGTACTATACTAGATCCTGCGGACAGAACAATAAGCAAAAATAGTCTTGGGTTTTTCCCTTTTGAATCTTATTGTCTGGAAGGAGAAGAAAGCTATTGATAAAATAAATGAAACAGCACAATATTTCTAAGGGCTACACAGTAGAGATACTTATAAAGTGCAAGATTATTCAGAGACTACTTTGAATGGAAAGCATAGAGGGCTGCTTTAAAGGTTCATGGCTGCTCGACTTTTAAAGACAGCTACGATTTGGATCTGCTGGACAGAACGGACCATTGTCTCAGACAGAGAACACAGACAGCGTGCACCAAGGAACAGGGTTAGTGATATGAGTATTCAAAAGTGTTTGGAGGAATTGAAAGTAAACCCATTGGTCTAATATAAGGGAAGAGGATTAGCAAAATAGTAATTGACAGGTATGTTGAAACCATACTGTGAGAGTTTTGAATGTGAGGATAAAGTATGTGGATATTATTCTGTGATCCATAAAGAATTTCTGGAGGTTTATGAATAGCAGGGGCGTGTCCAAGTCTATGCTCAGTGTAATAATCTGCCAGGACTATGGCAGACTAGGTATTGGGTAGCGAGGTGATTAGAAGAAGAGACACCATTTAAGAAACTACTTCAGCAATGAGCTTCTTGAGAACTGAGACAAAGAGGGTCCAACTCAGGCAGTTAGAAATGAGAACACCATGGACAAAAAGATGCAAAGGGTGCAGCTGTCAAACTATTGACCAATTTTGGTTGTAGACAACAAGGACAACAAGATTCATTAAATAAATATACGGAAATTTAAAAAATTCTGTAAATTGGCATTAGTCTTTTTATTGCAGATGGAATCCTTATACTAGGCATTGCATATATGTTAACATACAATTTTTGGACTCAATTTGTTTGTTTATTAAATAAGATGAGTGCAATCACATAAATAAGACAATAATAATGAGTGTATTCAGTAAAACAAATAGATACATTGGGTTCCTTTGTGGAAAATGGCTGTCCTAAATTCACCTATTCAATAGAGAGTGTCAGGGCTAGATAGAAGCTTAGTGACCTAAGTGAGCAGTGGGTTTTGCAAGTTAGGAAGCTGAAGTCCAGAGAGATTAAATGACTCAAGTGAGGCCAAGCAAGAAAGAAGAGCAGAGTCCAGATGTCCTCTTTCCCAGGCCAGGACTCTTTTGCCACTTCATGGAGTCTCTTACTTTGAGAACTGATGTTTATTTGGGAAAATGATATCCTCATTGCAGCTGGGCTTGCCCAACCCATAACAGCCTTGCACTGTTCAACAAAGTCAGTGATTCCTTCTCTGCAAGAAAACAGCTGGATGTAGGCTATTGCAGCTAGGGCTCTAGACAGATGCTCTGTTTTGCCCATCCTAGGTTCTGTCCTATGTCTGAGAAAATTAAATAATTGATGGGAAAAGCCATTGTGAACTGAGAAGCCACTCAAAAAAGACCTCATTCCAATGGGAAAAAAAGAAGCCAAAATGTATTCACTTGGATTAAGTTGCATAAACCAGGTCTGGGAAAGAACATAATATTGACCACGGTGGCCTCATCACTATTGTTTCCCATTTGAGTTGCTGGGTGAGGAGACTATACCAAAGAGCAAATAAAACATAAAAACTACTGCTTCTAGACCTTCTTTGTGAATGTGAAAGTGCAAGGTGAAAATGACGGAGATGCCAGCAGAACTGGCATTGGTGGCCTACAGGGCAGAGGGCTGCCTGCAGGGGCAGCGTTAGTGTGTGCTGTGCTGGTCACGTGCCAGCACCTAGCTGCAAACACCTGGTTTCATGGTTTCGGGTGCCGCCATTATCAATACAGGAATCAGCAGCATCAGGATCAGCAAATACACCTCTACTTGGTATCTGGTAGCTTCACTGTGACTTTTACTTTGGCAGCCTGGTACAGAACAAGTGGATACAAATAATGAAATACCAAGGGTATTTGTGGGAACCATCTAGGGGATTCCCAGCATGCCTAGTGTGGAAATCGAGAGGGAAGAATCTCCTACAGAATGAGGTGAGGGTGAGCAAATAAATTCTCTTATTACCTAACACTTCTTCTACAGTAAAATACAAAAAATGACTTAAACCAATTATTTTATAATAATGTTTGTTCTTTAAGATAGTCTCAGCCTCTGGAACATTGTTGGGGGCTTGGTAAGCTGCTGGATTTGTATTTTTGAATGATTAGTTTCTGTAGAAACAGACCACTGTTAAATCGACTCTTGTCATAAGTATTTTGAGCTTCTTAGAATCTGGGTGATTCATTGTCATCCATCAATGTTTTCTCAACTTTTAATGGAGATAAAATACATATCTACTTAAGGTATTGAGTGGATATCCTGTTTGTCTCCGAGAAAAACACGGGTAATGGCAGTGAGCTTCTGGGAGCATCCATTTGTACAACACGGCACTAGCTTCACAGACATAGTTGACCGGTTCAGAATATGGGCCCATAACCTAAGTTAAGCCAATGGAATAGTCTCTCTAAAAATTTTCACTTGGAATGATATGATTCTGGGCTTAGTTGTGGCTTATCTCTTAATTGTTATCACTGAGGCACAGTGAGCTGATCTGTTTGCCACCAACTGGACTGGAATACAGAGAAAAATTATCTGTGGAGCCTGATGAGGGTGAGGCTGACATACACCAGAAGAAGACCCAAGAGGCAGAAAGAGATTCCAGCTTTCCAGCCCCTGGTTCTCTCTCCTCCTGGGAGCCAGTGCATTTTTTGATCTTGGGTGCTGCAAAACATCTCTATATTCTATCATTTTACCTCTCAAAAAAACTTTCATGTGTTCTGTTTTTCCAAAGAAATGGGTGAGTAACATTGTTCAATGCAAAATGGTACAAAGGGAACACTATTGTTCCAAATACTGGCAGTATGGTTGGTGAAACAGAAGGGTCAAATCCAGACAAAGTATAACAGAGTAGGAAATGCATAGCTGGGGGTGACAGCCACACCTGAATTTGAATCTCGGGTCTTCCAACTGCAAGAGATTATCAAGAGTGAGTAATATTACCCTCTCTGGGCCTCAACTTCCTCATCCGTAAAATGGGTATAATAAAATTAACTGCTGTAAATAGTTTGGGTGAGGATTTAAAAAGATGGTGCATATGTGGACCAGTGGAACAGGACAGAGAGCCCAGAAATAAACCCAAGTGAATATGGTCAATTAATATTCGACAAAGGGGGCAGCAACATAAAATGGAGTAAAAATAGCCTCTTCAACAAGTGGTGTTGGGAGAACTGGACAGCTACGTACAAAAAAATGAAACTCGAGCACCAACTTACACCACACACAAAAATAAATTCAAAGTGGATAAAAGATTTAAATATAAGCCGTGATACCATTAAAGTCCTAGAGGAGAACATAGGCAGGAAAATCTCAGATATTTCATGCAGCAACATTTTTACTGATATGTCCCCTAGAGCAAGGGACATAAAGAAAAGAATAAACAAATGGGATCTCATCAAAATAAAAAGCTTCTGCACAGCCAAAGAAAATAGTATTAAAATAAAAAGAGAACCGACTGTATGGGAAAACATATTTACCAATGATACCTCAGACAAGGGTTTAATCTCCAAAATATACGAAAAACTTACATGACTCCACTCTCAGAAGACAAGCAACCCAATTAAAAAATGGGCAAAGGACTTGAACAGACAGTTCTCCAAGGACGACATACAGAGGATCCAGAGACACATGAAAAGATGCTCAGTATCGCTAGCTATCAGAGAGATGCAAATTAAAACCACAATAAGATAACACTAGACACCAGTCAGAATGGCCCTCATAAACAAAGCAACAAACAGTAAGTGTTGGAGAGTGTTGCAGACCCTTCAGCCTGGTCTCAGGAGGTGTAACCCTCACCCCATGGTGGGCTGTGTAAGAGCCAAGGGACCCACTTCATCTGGGTCTGTTCTGTCAAGAGGATGTGACCTACTAAGGAGACAAAGCTTATCTTTCTGGCAGGAGTGCTGCTTCTGCCTCATCCATCTCTGGCCTCAATGCTTGGTTGGTTAGTCAATGACGGATAAGACTCCTCACTGGAGGGGCAACCTAAGGCAGACACAACCACTTGGGAGGCCTCATGGAAGGACTTGGGGGGCTGCAGCAAAGAGGATGTGATGGACCCTCGCCCCCCAGCTATTCTGACATAGCCCGAGTCCTCATTTCCATCTGGGAGATGTCTTCTGCTTCCTAATCAGCTTAAAGCCTGAAACTATGAGGGCGAGTGGTACAGCCCTGTGCCGGCCAGGACAGTTCCCTGGGTGATCGGGCATAAGAAAGAATTCCTAAAGTCCTGTGAAACCTGCTTTGCTAAGAGTGCTCTCATTTAAATGATAAGGGTCCGAGGAGGAAATGAGTATCTCTCCCAAAGTTTGGCAACCCCCTTTCCAGACAGACATTGACTCAGATTAAGCCCTCAGATTTCTTTGACATGTTAAACCTGTATTCCGGTGTATTGAAACCCAATAAAAGCCCAGTGAGGAAGGCGCTCTGGGTCATTCTCCTCTGAGAGTTTGGCCACCTCTCTTCCCGAAGCAGATCATGTCTTGGTAGTTTTTATTTTCATCTGTGATGAACAGGGGGTTCTATGGGCGGAGCCCCCCGCAGGAGAAGTTGTGGAGAAAAGGGGACCCTAGTGCACTATTGGTGGGATTGCAGACTGGTACAACCACTATGGAAAGCAGTATGGAATTTTCTAAGAGAACTAAAAATGGATCTACCTTTTGACCCAGCAATTCCACTACTACGATTGTGCGGGTGGTCCTTGTTTGGGGCACCAGATGTTGGGGGGACCCTGTCCTGGGCACCAGATGTGGGGGGGCTCTGCCCGCAGAGCCCCATCCCTCCATCACGGATGAAAATAAAACTACCAAGACATGATCTGCTTGGGGAGGAAAGGGGTCAAACTCTCAGAGGAGAATGACCCAGAGCACCTTCCTCACTAAGCTTTTATTGGGTTCAAATACACCGGAATACAGGTTTAACATTTCAAAGAAATCTGAGGGCTTAATCTGAGTCAGTGTCTGTCAGGAAAGGGGGTTGCAAAACTTTGGGAGACATACCCATTTCCTCCTTGGACCCTTATCATTTAAATGAGAGCACTCTTAGCAAACAAAGCAGGTTTCACAGGACTTTAGGAATTCTTTCTTATGCCTGATTGCCCAGGGGAACCATTCTGGCCCGCACAGGGCTGCACCGCTCGCCATAGTTTCAGGTTTTAAGCTGATTAGGCTCAGGAAGCAGAAGACATCTCCCAGATGGAAATGGGGACTTGGGCTATGTCAGAATAGCCAGGGGGCGAGGGTCCATCACCCCCTTTTTGCTGCAGCCCCCCGAGTCCTTCCATGAGGGCCTCCCAAGTGGTCATGTCTGGCTTAGGTTGCCCCTTCAGTGAGGAGTCTTACCTGTCATTGACTACCTATTAAGCTTTGGGGCCAGAGATGGATGAGGCAGAAGCAGCGCTCCTGCCAGGGAGATAAGCTTTGTCTCCTTAGTAGGTCACATCCTTGTGACAGAACAGACCCAGATGAAGTGGGTCCCTTGGCTCTTACACAACCCATCATGGGGTGAGGGTTACAACTCTTGAGACCAGGCTGAACAGTCCAAAACAGGATTATATCCTAAGAACCCTGAAACACCAATCCAAAAAACCTATGCACCCCAATGTTCATAGCACAATTTACAATAGCCAAGTGTTGGAAGCAACTTAGGTGCCCATCAGTAAACGAATGGATCAAAAAACTATGGTACATTTACACAATGGAATTCTATGCAGCAGAAAGAAAGAAGGAGCTCCTACCCTTTGCAACAGCATGGATGGAACTGGAGAGCATCATGCTAAGTGAAATAAGCCAAGCAATGAAAGACAAATACCATATGATCTCACCTTTAATAGGAACCTAGTCATCAAAACAAACAAACAAGCAAAATATAACCAAAGACATAGAAATTGAGAACAGGCTGACAGTCATCAGAGGGGAGAGAGGAGGGAATTTCAGAGGAAAAGGGGAAAGGTTTTTAGCAACAAGTATAAAAGACATGTGGACAAAAACTAGGGGGTGTGGAAATGGGAGTGAGGTGAGAAAGGCTGGGGCGGTTGGCTGGGATAGGAGTAAAGGACAGAAAACTGTACAAGAACAACAATTAAAATTTTTAAAAATAAAAAAATAAATAAGATGGTGCATAAAATGTTAAAAAAGTACATAGCACACAATGAGAATTCAATAAATATTATAACATTATTATTTATGTGCTCATGGAAATAACATTAATCAGCTTGTCCTCAACAAAATCATCAAAGATCACGTGTTTTGTGATAGAGCTTTTTTTGTTTGTTTTCATGTGTTCTGAGTTTTGTGACAACAAAGAGGTGTGGGCAAGCTGCCTAGGCAGGCTCTGCAAGGGCCTCTGGACCGCCCAAAGATGGCTAAAGATACAGATGGCTGGGCATATGAGAAAACAGGCCATACAGGTAGGAAGGAAATGCATACATACAGAAGAGAAATCATCAAACCCAGTCCTGAGAAAGATGTCCTGCTGTGTGGAATGACCCTGAAAATCACTATCACCCCTTTGCAGAGCACTTTCTACACATTTACAGGAAGGAGTCAAATCATCCCTCTCACTTCATTCTCCACCACGAGTGAGCTCTGTCTTCAGGATTATTTGCATGACCATCCCATCTTTCTTCCCAAGGACAAGATGCCTGTCAACTTCACTAGAGTAAAGTTGGTGCATTGGAAACAAACTGCCCTTGTGCAGACAAGGGTCCCCGGAGTTCAGGAGGAGGGCAGAGGAAGCCATAGGTTCTCTTCTGAACGCTCGCCATCTTGGGGGAGACCCCACTCCCCAACTGTCCCCGTGCCTTGCTCCACAAGGTATTTGGGAAGCAAAGAAAACATTGCTGGTGTAACTGACCAGAGGACAGTTTTTTTCCACTTCTTTTCCACTTCTTTTCTAACAGGTAAAGAGACCGTGGTCAACATATGTTTTTCTTTTTCGTTGGTCATTTTCAATGAGTTTGTCTTTCCATCCTTTCTCATTCTGCCCCTTTGCTGTCTATAGGATTAGATGTTCTGTTGACAAAGGTAATTATTTTTATTTCTACAGGGGAGGAAAAAGGACTTAAGTGAACTTGTTTGGGGGTAGTGCTTAAGCTAAAGAAAATTGTCTAGATTAGAACAACAGTAGAGGAAGGAAAGGAAAATCAATTGGGAGCTCAAAACTGGATAAAGCACAGAGGGGCTCGCTGGGCTCAGGCTGTGAGGGCAATGAGAACTCTGGCCTGACCGAGGGGCCCTCTGCGCTCACTGATGGCAGCCATACACACCACAGCCTGGCACACTCTTTCATTGAATTCTGCTGTTTTTCTGGGTTGGAGCAAAAAAATATCTCCTGACAACCATGGCATAACTTATTTTGTGTGGGACACAGAGAAACTTCTTTTAGAGATGCCACAGGTGGCATGCCTTGTGATATTATTTCCCATCTAAGTAAAATGTTCCCCATATCTCGGTTAAAAGCAGAAATGACTTTCTGATAATATTATTTTGATACAATCTCTCATCTTTTGTGGCTCCTTCTGTAAATCTACACATCAGTCTCAGAGGGTTCCCTTGCTCTAACTCTCACCTTACCATTGCTTTCATAGGGTAATTGGGTCTGTGAGGATCTTTTTTTAATTCTCGAGATTCTCTAAAGATGCTAATGAGGCTGGTCAATAATTCAGCTCTGAGTCTTTGAAATTAGTCTTCCAATTGAAATTTAGAGCCAAATGGAATTCATTAGCACCTGTTAGCTATGTAGCTGCTTTATTGTGACATAGGATTTAGTTCGTAAGGTTTCTGAGAAAAACAATAAAATAATGGAATAAAGGCAGTTGTCTCTCCAACTTATTTTTATATTGAATGGTAATCCCATGCTTCCCAATAGTTGAGAAAAAAACCCACTGTATGTAAAAGGGGGTTTTGAAATACTAATATAATGATTGATTAATGAGTGATCTGATTAAGTTAATAAACTTGGGGATGAGTTCAAAAAAGCAAAGAAAAGAAATGTGTTTTAAAGAAACTGGGTTCGTGAAAAGGAGGGAAGGTGGGTAGCAAAGTTCTGAGCCTGCAGAGCAGCCACCGTAAGGAACACATCCCACACACAGGCTGAGGAAGCCTGATTTCACCTTCGTGTGGAACTTTCTCAAGCAAGTATCTCTTATCACTTCTATAATATCCTTCCTTTTTCTACTCTACTGGGAATGTAGAGCACAGAGCTCTTATCCGCTATCTAAATACAGCCAAATAAATAGACTAAATAAAAGTACCACAAGGCAGTCATTTTCATAATTAAGGGAAGAAAAAGCCACTGGATAGGACAATTCCAACAGCGGAAGAACGAAGATCTATGAACTGAAACACTAGAAAAGTCTTGGGTTGCTTTTCTTTTTCTTTTTTATAAGCCTAACCAAAGATTATAGTGTTGCACTTTTATAGAATGGTTTCGTTCATTCATTCCATAGAGTCACCAACTCCCCAAATGCAGTCATTATGGTGCATGCTGAAAATACAAAATAAGTCAGATACATTTCCTTACTTCAAGGATTTAATGATCTTAGGTGGGAGATTTCCATGTAAGCAATTTAATACAATAATCATATGGCAAGGATTGGTAGTATAGTACAGAAAATTACAATGTTATTTTGAAGGGAGTCACTATCAGTTCAGCTGAGAGGTATCCATATCATTTCATAGAGGTGCGAACAATTAAGTTATAATTTGAGAGAGGAGCAGGAGCTTACCAGCTGGAAGAGGGAGGGTATCTTTTCTGGTGATGAAAAGGGCTTAAAAGAGGCAAACACATGAATGAGTGTGATGTGATATGGCAAAGGTATGGCTGAGGTGTGGCGTGTATGGGGGTATAAATGGAGGATGGTAAATGGAATTGAAGCATAGGTTAGCACTGGATCGTGAAAGGATTTTTCTGCTGTCTTCCATATATTAAGAATTTTGGACTTTACATTTTATGCATTAGGTTTTACTGCCTGGTTTGATTTGCACACTTCTCTGTAGCAAAGAAACTTGAAAAAAGGTGTCTTAAAAGGTTAACTCTTATACAACATATAGACTGGATTAGAAAGAAGATAGGAGGTGAGAGAAAAACACCAGTTCACTGTAGTAATCCTAGAGGAGAAATAACTAGAGCTTGAACTAAGGTTGTGGCAGAATAGGTAAAGAAAAGAAGGAATGGAACTGGAGAGTAATAAGTGGAATAAGCCAGGTGGTGAAAGACATACCATAAGATCTCACCTGTAAGTGGAACCTAATCAACAAAACAATCAAGCAAAATAGAACCAGAGACATGGGAATAAAGAACAAACTGACAGTGACAGAAGGGGAGTGGGGAAGAGGGTAATGGGGAAAAGAAGGGGAAGGGTCAAGTTGGGAACAGGTATAAAGGACCCATGGACAAAGACAAGGGGTGGGGCAGGATTGAATGTGGGAGGTGGGGGTGGCTAGGGCAGGGGAGAGTGATGGGGGGGAATAAGGATGACTGTAACTGAACAATGATTAAAAAAAGAAATTAAGAAATATGGATGGGTTTTAAAAAGAATACAATAAAATTACTCTATAAATTAAAAGAGAGAAGAAGGATTCAAGATATACTGATGAGGTACAGTGAATAAGAATTGGTGAGTGGTTGGATCTGAATGTTGAGGGTGAAAAAATTCATAAGTAACCCAAAGATTTCTCCCCTAACTAACTGGGTACTGCATTCATTCCTCTGGCATATAGGAAGGAAGCAAATCTCGAGAGAATGCAGTAAATGAAGTTTTGAACACCTTGAATTAGAGGTTTGTGGAGGGTAGTCAAGATGACCTGTCTTCTACGCAACTAGAAATATGAGACTAGAGCCTGGGAAAGCCAGGGGACCGGAAATAATCTGGCAGTCACCGGAATAGGGGGGGAAATTGAAGTCACAGGTGTGTATACGACCACCTGGCAAGAGCATAGGGAGAGGGGAAAATGTCCTCTGCAGGTGTGAGCAGAAAGCTAGGAAGGACGTGGAAGAAAAGGAGTCACAGTGACAGAAGAACCAGAAAAGAGCTGAGGCAAAAGTAGTTTCTAGGAGGAGGGAGCCGTCAATGGCTTTGAATTACTCAGAGACATCTTGTAAAATACCAAGTGTTTTCTGAACTTGGTGATCTCAGTAAATTCAGTGTCATGGTAGTGATGAGGCAAAAAACCAGATTACAGAGGGTTGAAGGGTGAATGGAGGGAGGAGGGAAGCAAGAGTTAGTGATCGGGAGCTCACTGGGGAGAGAGCAGGATCCAGGGAGCAGTGCATTTGGAAGGAGAGAGAGGCATGTTTACAGACTTAGGGCAAAGCCCAGAGGAGGGAGGATCATTGAAGATTCAGGAGAGAGTGGAGATATTGAGTCCCCTCTGTGTACACACATGCCTATAAATTATATCTTTCAGCCTAAACTGCAGCTTTGCAAGGAACTGAACAGTAGCCAAATAAAAGTGATATTAACCTATAGCAAGATCTACCTGGGTGGGGATAGTGTGCTCTGTTTTTAAAACCAAAACAAAAATAATTGCGAACTCATGAACCATTTAAAGTTCTTTTTTATTCCTCCACAAGCTATTCCAGTTAACAGGGGAAAAATAAAGTTTCTAAATAAAGTCTTCCCCTAGGATTGCATTTTTGACTTGCCAAGCCAAACGAACCAAATCTTTTGTTTCTCTAGCAATCTTGCTTCCCAAGAAAAATACACCTGCAAGTATCAGGGGCCAGGTTTTCGTACCCCTAGCCAATTTTTTTCATCCCTCGAACAACGTTAGAGGGCACTTCTCCATTGTGTTATGCTATCCTTCAGCCAAGAAGGTTAAAAAATGTAAGTTAAAGCAATCAAATCACCGTCTCTATTTTGGAGGTGAAGCAATTGCCCCTCATTTGCTCCTGAGGATGCTCAGGCTATGAAGTGATCCCTTCAGTGTATTCCAAGGATATATAGTTTGAGGGTTCTTGACAGTTCTGGCACAGTAGCATGCAAGTTACCATGTGTTAGTGCTTGTGATAATAGCTATTGTCTGTACCATCTAATTATCTCGTCTGGCATTCTACAATCAGTCATTCTTCCGTGGCTTGATGAGAAGGAAACTCTTCATATTTTATGTGCATCGTGGAGACAATAATTCCCTAAGTGCAAAACCCAGACACTTTATGTGCAGTTCTGGCATGCAGGCAGGCTTTGTAAAATTCCAAACCATGGAAACTTTACCCAGTGTATTTTATTTTGGATCTTTGAGGGCTTTTTTTTTCCTTAAAAAAATTGAACTAAAAGATGGTAGTTCTTGAGATTATTCTGGTGTCTAGAAGTTCTGATATACCAAAGTGTGGGAAGTTGGTAATTAGTTTCTGTACTTAATAAAAGGAAAAAGGGGAGTTGATTTTTGAATGTTTACTATATGCTAGGTACCATGAAAATTGCATCATTTGCCTTATTCTCACAATAATCCTGAGATATGTATCTATAGATAAATAAAGAAATAGATAAATAGCTTGACAGAGATAGATAGATAGATAGACAGATATAAATTCTCTCCATTATGTGCAGCTAGAAATGAAGGCTTAGGTTAAATAGTTGTTTTCAGATATCACAACTAGTGAAGGGTAGAGCTCACAGGTAACTCTCTGGCTGCCAGAAAAATTCTAGTACTCTCTTTCTGTGTCATTTTAAGGTATTTGATTCCCCAAGGAACCAAAATATTGATTCTGCACAGGAGTAGTAAATATTAAGAAAGAACCACCAATAGATCCTATTACTCATTGTGTGAAGTACAAATGCCCCAAGAAGCTCCCTAGATCCTCTTCAATACAATTTGCCATTCCTTTTTAGGCTGCTTTAGCTTCCGCATGCTTGGTCAGTTCACTGACTCTGACATAAGCCATGTACAAAGATATGTTTAGAATGCTTTCTCTTCCTCTACCCACATCCTCCCTTCTAAACTCAGTCCATCTCCCTCTTTTTCCAGGACACTAGCTATGAGTGAACAAGCCTTCAATAAACTTTTCTTCCTCTACTCTCGTCTTACTTATAGAGAGCTGCAGTTCAATTTATATAAACTGATACTGCTATATAGATATTTTACCCATCTTCTTATTTGCCTTGTCTTCTTACTAAAGTTTTCTTTAACATTGTACGGTACTTGGCATGAGTTGTGGCCAATAGCAAAAGAAAGTGCTCAATAATACTTTTGAATGAGAAGTTGATATGATTTTGTTGCAGTGTTTGAGATGGAGAAAAGAACTAGAAAATAAATTTAATCTTTGAATTGTGAAGCCAAAGGAAACCCTCATGAGTACACCATTTAACATGGACACAAACATCCGTCTTGACAAGCTAAGACCCCCTCCTCTTGACTGCAGGAAACAATCGAGCTTCACGGGCACCGCCAGCTTGTGTGGAAGCCCAGCCCAGGCCAAGGCAAAGCAGCTGTGCAGTAGCAGGAACCCACCCCAGAGGAGACTTTGCTGGGGATCATCCACTGGTTGATTCAGCACCCACTGACATCCTGTTCGATACTGTCTCTCATATCGCAGGGACCAGAAGCCTTAGTTACGCATCTCCGCAGACTCCCTCACACACAGACTTTCATGACCATTAAGTAGCAACATACCTTTGGACAAGATGGGTGAGGGCAGTTTTGACAGTGGTAGTGGTTTCCTGAAGTCCCTGACCTATGTGTGTAGCTTTGCACCAGAGAGGCAGCGAACTTAGTGAACACTCTCCCCATCTTTGCTCTTTCATCTCTTCGACGGTTTTCTAGCAGTTTTCCCGTTATTACATCACTTTTCAGTTTGAAATTCCTAAAATGGTTTACATTTTCTTTCCTTTTAAAAAAACATTTTTACTATTTATTTTTAGAATGGTTTATGTTGGTAAATAAATACATAGAAGAAGAAAAGAATCTTATTTTTTGCATTTCAAAAAATAAGTTGATTGGAGTGACAGTGATTAAGAATATTACACAGGTTTCCAGTGTACAGTTCTGTAACACAATGTGTGTTGTTTTGTGTGTTCGCCACCCCAAGTCGATCCTGCTGTCACCAGACGGTTGACCCTGTTTGCCCTTCACTACCTCCCCCCACCCCCCTTCTTCCTCGTTAACCACCACACTGGTGTCTGTGTCTACCAGGTTTTCTGTGGTCTTGTTTGTTCATTTATTGTTTTTAGTTTTATATTCCACATACGAGTTTTCTTGATTTGTGCAGGAAAGGACTTGAGCTAGGACCAGAATCCCAGCTCCACTCTCAGTGAGGAAGATGAAGGACAAGAAGCCATTACAGTGAAAGGAATCTGGCTTATCTAATGAGTCAGGCTCCTCTTTCCTTCCCATCACCGGTGCTGAGACTTTTTCTCTGTAACACATTTCTGTGGAGTGAATTGTGTCCCTCCCATCCCCCCCACCCCAACAATTAATATGTTGCAGCCCCAGCCCCCAGTGTGATGATATTTGGAGATGGGGCCTTTGGGAGGTATAATTAGGGTTAGATGAAGTCATGAATATGGGCCCTCATAAGATTAGTTAGTGGCTTTATAAGAATAGGAAAAGAAAGAATTCTCTCTTTACCATGTGAGAACACAGCAAGAAGACAGCTGTCTACGAGCCAGGAGGAGAGCCCTCACTAAGAACCAAATTGGCCAGCACCTTGATCTTTGACTTTTAGCCTCCAGAAGTGTAAAAGTAAACGTGTGTTGTTTCAGCCACCACCCAGTCCATGGTATTTAGTTATGGCAGCCTGAGCAGATTAACACAACAAGGATCACAACTTGGAACGCACTAAGCCTATTTCCCTGCTTTCACTCCATCTCCTTTATTACAATGGAGCCATGACACTGGTACTTGGTTACTCAGCAGCTAGACCAGAACAACTACAAGGAGTGGCCTGTGTTTCCATAGCACGTGGATTTGAGTTACATTATGACATTCCTGAGTGACCCCTGAGTCTGACCCAGGCTGGCCCACTACATCACTCAGAAACAGTTAGGAAGATTGCTGGTAGCTTCTCCCAACACTGGAAACAATGAAAAAGCCACCTCCAAGTGATTGTTCCTCTCCCCATCCTCCATTTCTTCTAGAACTTGGGCAGAGGGTAGACATGATTCCTGAAAATACTCTGGGAAGCAATGACTCCTGTAAATGTCCCCTTTACTTTTGCAGGAGAGGTACATCACCAAAACCAGAGAGGTATCTCTTGTGCCCTAGAAATGGAGTGACCTGGGACTCTCAACTCTCCTGGAGAATGAGTTGGGACTTACCAGAAGGGTCTGAGCCCTGGAAGAATCCCTTCTCCTGCCCCTTTAAAAATTCCACATGAGATCCAGGGAAAATACTGCATGGGTTTTCTTCTTGCAGACACACTTAAACTCAAGAGTTGGGAGGAGTTCCTTCACCCTGATGATCCAAAATTCCTGTGCAGGATGAAAGTAGACTTTTTCTTTGAAAATATTGGGAAAGCTAATTGATAGAAAGTTGGAACAAAAAATAAAGAGTGTTATACTCATCTGCAGCTCTGAAAATAGAAATTCTTCCTCCTGATGGCCATGGTTTGCGGTCATGATGAGCACATAACTGGTATTAAAAATGGAATAAATTAAGCAGTGAGATGGAGAAAACCTGAAGAGGAAAGGAGGCCACGCCACCCTGTACTACGATCTTTCTGGAAGTAAAAACTTCAGAAAATGTAAACAGTTGGATTAAGACTACATACATGCTCTTGTGGGACTCTCCACTCTACATTTGCTCGAAACAATAGTTGTTAAATGTTGTAAGATACTGAATTACTTGGGAAAAATCCAAAATTATTGAGCACCCTCAACTACTTCTGTGGTGACCCCCCAAACATCTTCATTTTATACATACTCTATATTGCTGCAAGTAGGTTTGTCCATAAATCCTTTTGCTGGTGAACTGTGCTAGGTTACAGATGCAGCATCAGGCCTCACTTTCTGTTTGAATGGAGTAGCTTGCAGTGAGGGTTGGGAGCTGGTGGGTAATACACAGGACATACTTTCACATAGGCAGTTCCAAGTAAAAGATAGGGGAGAGACCCTATTCAGAACTCCGGATACAACTTTGCCTTGCCAGTAGGGGTAGCTGCTGAGCTGCCAGAAGATGCTGTGCTAATGTAGAGGTTTCTTCAAGCTGAGTAGGACCTTTAAGACTTGGTCCAACATGTTCAGTTTATTTTTGGCCACTCCCCCTAAAATATTGTGTCTTCCAATCATGCATAACTACTCACCATTGCTTTACCACACATCGCAATCTGCTTTTGTTCATGTTGTCCTCTCTCTGCCAGGAATGTTATCTCCTTCCCGTTCTTCATCGTCAGATCAGAGGCGACGGTCTCTGACCATCCATCCCAGAACCCCCAAGTGGAATAAATCCTCCCTTACACAATGCGTCCTACTGATCTCTCTCTCTGTCCCCCGCCCCCATCTATCTACTCATCTCTCACAGTTGCAATTGTTTCTTTATCTATTTATTCTCTACCTGAAATGTGAGGTTTCTGAGTGCAGATTCAAGTGGTGTTTACCTTTTATTCTAGAACCCGACCTAGTTCCTGCTACAGACACTCGTGTGGACAGGAAGAGGATACCATTGAGGAATCATATCAAGATTGCTCACAGAGTTCATATTCCAAAAGGTAGCATGAGTTGAGGGCTGAGAAGATTTTCATGTTTATCTACCCCTCCAGTCCAGTGGGAAGTGAGTAGGAAACACGCTTCCCACTGGACTCCACAGCGTGCTCATATGGGTATGTGTGAGGCGGGTGATTCCTGTTTGAGTCAGTGCCCGCACTTCGAGGTGATGCAGTGCTCACAGGGGAGGCCTTGGCCGGGGGGAAACCGTACGGTTAACATTATTAGAAACACGTTCTGGAAAGATACTTGAGGAGCCCAGGCCATGCCCTGGACAGATGGCGCGCACGTGTCTAGAGCCAATGAAAATCGCTGCCGCAGGCAGAGGACGCCGAGGCCTGCTTTGAGTAATGACTCTGACAAGAGGGCAGATTTCACTTGCAGGACAACCTTAGTGCTGCTTCAGGAACTATTCCCCACTGACTTCTCTCACCACCAGGTAGTTTTAAGACATTGGGGGAGGAAGGAGGAGATTCCAAGAATCGGAATTCGTATAACGAGGATTTTCACATCAAAACCTAGATCTGTTTGTGCCAAGGGCAAAAAGGCATGAAATAGCTAGGCATGGCTATTCCCCCAAGACTTGTCTTTTACTAGAAAGAACTTCATAAATGGTAATAGGTATTAGACTAGCTGGAAGCAGGTTTGCTTTGGGCCTAGAGACATAAAATAATCATCACTTTGATTCTAAATGGGCTTAGTATTGATTTGCATTATAAGAATTCCAAATTCCCACTATCCTGGGAAAGTAATCCAAACCTACTACTTCTCATTCCTGGTTGCTTCCTGCACATAAACTTCTTTGAAATTCTGCACCAAAAGTGGAGAAGAATACATGTGAGAAAAAAAGACTGACAAAATATTGCGTCTGCTCTGTCTGTATGGTTCCACCCCGAACACTTGAGGTCAGGTTCCATTTCAGCTCAAGGTTCTCAAGGGTGTGGCCAGAGTCCAGTACATAAACAAAGGGAAAACTTCAGATTAATATCACAGTCACACACCACATAACAATGGACCACGTATACAATGGTGGTCCCATAAAATTATGACTAAGCTGAAAAACTCTTACTGCCTAGTGCTGCTGTAGTTGTAGCTGTTGCATTGTCATAGCAAGACCCTTTACAATTACCAACAGTATTCAGTACAGTCACATGCTTTTCAGGTTTGCGGCCAGGAGCACTAGGATACGCCATATAACCCAGGTGTGTGGTAGCCTAGACCACATAGATTTGTGTGAGTGCACTCTAGGTTCGCACAATGACAAAACCACCTAATGATGCATTCATCCAAATGTATTCCTGTTGTTAAGCGCTGCATGACTGTAGTCCTAAGAAAGCTTGAGAGAGCAGGTATGTTGTATACCAGAGGGCTCATCCCCACTGCACGGGACTTAGGACACACATTAACACGATATTGCACGTCATGAAAACGCTGACCTTGGAATTTTAGAGTGAAAAGGACTTTTGAGGTGATCTTCCCCCTCCTCTCCAGTTAAGAGTCCGAACAGGGCATTAACAGTGTCGAGACAATAAATCCTGTCTCCCGATGTCCACGGCCACACGTCCTCCTCGCTGCGGCAAACTCTCTCCAATACAGACCATTCTACCTTAATGCATACTGCAGGCCTGTTCATCCACTCGTGAATTCAACAAATAGTAATTCTCTGTTACGTGCCAGGATGGTTCTAGCTGCTGCTTGAGACATTTCAGGGAACAAAACAGACTAAATAAAGTTTCTCTACTTGCAGGGATTTTATATTCTAGTGGGATGCCTAAGGAATGTATATTAATGCCCACCTGACAGACCAGGAAATGGAGCCTCAAAAAAAAAAGTGGCTTATGAAACAAGCTAACTAATGCCAGATTTGGCACTAGGATTTAGGGTTCTTGCCCCAAATTCATGGTTCCATCTCAAATTGTAGTCTGAACCACAAGAGGTGGAAAATTACGTTCACATAGTTTTTTAAGTCAGGCCAAAAGCTGCCTAAGGATGAAGGCTGTGTGAGGAGGAAGAGACAGAAAGGTTTTACTTAAAGAATGCAGATTAATTAGGTTTATTTCTAAGTCTGTGCCATTTTTATATCTTGGTGATTGTTATGGGTTGAAATACTTCTCCAAAAAAAGATACATTGAAGTCCTAGGTAACTCATCTGGTCTTATTTGGAAACAGATGCTTTCTAGACATAATCAGGTTAAAATGAAATCAGTAGAGTGGACCCTAATCCAATAAGAATGGTGTCTTTACAAAAGAGGAAATTTGGTCACAGGGATAGACACTTATAGAAGAGGAGGCTGAGAAGACACAGGGAAAATGCCATCTATTAGCCAAGGAATGCCTGCTGCTAACAAGTCTAGGTGATAGGCACAGGAGAGACTCCCTCACAGTCCCCAGAGAGAAGCAACCCAGCCAGGACCTTGATTTTGGACTTGATTTTGGAATTCTAGCCTCCAGAACTGAGAGGCAATAACTTTCTGTTGTTTGAGCCATCCCATTTGTGGTGCTTTCTTGCAGCAGCCCTAGGAAACTAATGCAGAAATCATAAAATGTCCATTTATTTCATGTTCTTACAACATAGCATCAATCTTTTATGAGAAGAACAATCTTCACACTCTTGTGATACAGTTATCACATTTCTCATGTCAGGAACGCAGACTCGATAAGGTTAGAGGTGGAACATAAACAGGTCTCAGAAAAGTATTGCACTGATAAAGACTGAGCAAATGTCTGTCCCGCCCAGCTGCCCAGGCCAGTCACTCACTCAGCACTTGGTAGCTCTGGGCAACTGTCTGTAAATGATGGGAGACCCAATCCTAGAGATAAAGGAGGTCTGTTCTCTCACTGTTTATTGTTAAGTCAGATATTTGCAAAAGTTTTAACTATATGACTCATGCAGTTAACAAACCCACACAATGTGAGAAGATGTAAGGGAAGGGAATATTCTGATTTCATTTGTACCAAAAGAAAATCTCCAAATTGATGACGAATCACATGAACTTTCCTTTATAGTGCAATTGCCTTTGAAATTCACAGAGAAGGGGCTCTCAGATACCACCAGTCAAAACAGAATACGTTATTTACTTATAACCCAGTGTCAAGTTTAGGGATGACTTAGTTTGGGTGGCTAAAAGGATGAAAAATATATCAATCTGTTGGACCAAGTAAGCTTCTTCAGGAAATCCCTGGTACATAGCAGATGCTCATCATAATGTTTGTTGACCAGAGTAAGCTAAAAGCTAATGGAAAACTAAAGGAGAGACCTCTTTATTATAAATCAGAAAGGCATGGAGGAGTGAGAGGATGAAGAGCAAAAATGAGTGCTATGCTGAGTGCACCTGCATTGTAATAATTAAAGTCTACATTTTAGTGCATTTCACTGCACAGCGTTGTTAACAGTCATCTCAATCCATGTGATTGTTGATAGTGACCTTGCCCTCAGGAGAGCATTGGAAAGTGTCCAGTTACATCACGGTATCTGGTAGAGGTACAGTGTTAAACCCTTCTGGTGACTGCATTTAACTACCACATTCCACTCCCCTTGTGCATTTCAGAATTACCACAAAACTAGCATTGATACCTGCAGTGTCAGTCCCTTCTATCAGTCTACTCTCTGCAACACTTAAAGTTAACTTAAGGGTGTGAAGCACCTGCTCAGTGCATAGTAATTCTGTGGTTGCTACATAACACAGCAAACACTAGAGTAAGGGAATCAGTAATTTTAGCTCCACACCGAGTTGTCCCTGGTGGACTATCTTAGGAAGAGTTGACCTAGTGGTCTATTCAAAAGCTTTCCCTGTCTTCGTGCTGTCACTGTGGCATCATCTTTTCCCTTTGTTTTCAGCTTTTCCTTTCTCAGAAGATGATGGTTAAGAGCACAGACTTTGGAGTGAGAATGCCAAAGTTCAAATTCAAGCTCTGCCACTCACTAGCTCTGTGACCTGGATTTAACCTCTATATACTGGATTTCCTTGTGGGTTAAAGAGGACTACTAACAATACATGTGCCCTGAGGTTGTTTTAAGCATTAAATGTGTCAATACACACAAAGTGATTTAGAACAGTTTCTGCTAAGTAGTATCCACTATGTATGCATCTGTAGTAGTTACTACTCTATATTTCACTAGATAATGACAAAAGATGGAAGATCAGCAATCCAGAACAATATTGATAAAGAAACTTAGAAGTCTTCCCATTAACAACCGAAAGGAAAAGAACATTGATAGCTGTTGACACACCGACTTTCATACTGGAGACTTCAGAAAGGAAAGTGTTTCGTGGAAAAATGCACTGTTCTTTACCAAGGGAAAGGGGGCAAAGTATTTGTCTTATTTTGAATAGCAGGCTCTTGCTGAACACAGCTCTCCAGCTCAGCACTTGAGGCAGATGGTAAAAGCCACACGCTTGTGGATTTTCCCACTCTTTCCACACTCGCAGACTCGCAGCCACTTTCGGTGCCCGTGGTTTAACCTCTGTTTCTCTAACTCCTGTTTATGAGTCGAGCGGTTTCATGTCATCAGATTGATGGGCAAAGTGTGAACAGGGGATAAGGATGTGGAAGCAGTTTCCACACTGGGCAGGGCTGCAGTGTGCCAATGCTAAAAAGGAAAAAAGAATTCAAAGCCTTTGGGCTTTGAGGGTTTGTGTTTAGTTAACTTTGAAAGCTTGCATGCAATCAAAGTAGCTATCTGAGTAGTTAGAAGGCATTATTTATTGGATCATAAATAAAGGTCTCAGTGTTGGAGGAGGCTGAGATGATGGTGGCAGCCAAACAGGGTGAGGGTGGGGTCAGAGACAGGCAACCAGATGCTTGTGAGTCTCTCTCCCTTGCAGTTTGGAAAGGGTGTAGGTCAAAGTTCACCAATAACGGCAGCATCCTGTCTGGTTATGACAAAGCTCAGTAATGAGGGCAGCGAGGACACTGTGAACCCTACAAAGCTGTCTGTTTCAACTGGCATGCTTATGCAACAATTTGCTGATGAAAGCGTCTGGAGAAAAATTCTATTTCTTATTTTTTGCTCTTGCTTGACCCCAACCATGTCAAGTCTCAAAATTCCATGAAATCATAGCTGGTCAGAGCTCCCAAAGCCCTCAGAGACTTTCTCCCCACCCCCACCTAATTCTAGAGGCAAAGGAACAAAGCTTAATGAGGTTAGCAAGAAAGCCGGGACTGGAATCCAGTTTCTCTGGCTCCTGGAGAGGAAGCCTTTCACCCTTTCCTCTGCCCCATCCACATCTGGTGAATTCTGGTGGGCTTCTGCTGCAGAATTCTTGGGAGAATAGACATATTTTTAGCCTTTAAATTACTCAAAAATATAGGTGGCACCAATTCCAGGGTGAAAAACACAGTTCCTCTTTAGGGATGTTGGTATGGCCTTTCTCATTGATCCTATTGTGTTATTACTAAACAAAGTTGACCAAACTTCCTTTGTCTGGAGGACTGAAGAGCAAAGCAGTATTGAGAGGGAGGGTGGATTATGAGCAACCTCTACGTAAAAAATTTTTCTTAACCTCCCTTTCTAAGTATTTTCAACATTTAACTAAAGTAATTAATGAACTTTCATAAAATCCAATCTATCTTTGCTATAGTTGAAAATGACTTCCCCCTAACTTAACTCATTTTATCTTCTTCCTAACCCAGTACCATTTCTTCTTTGGCTGAATAAGTTTTTTTTTTTTTTTTAATTTTTCTTTATAGACCAATGTTTCTAAATTTCCCACTTAAGTAGTTTCCAATATAACTTCTCCAGTATACTCATATCCTTCTTAAATTGTGGTACACCTCAGTGGTGTGGGGGTTGACTATGGGAGTTGGGGTGCGCTGGGTGGAGGGGGGTAAAGGGGGAACAATTGGGACAACTGTAATAGAATAACAATAATTTTTTAAAATTAAAAAATATGTTGTATTACACCTAACCAGAGATAAAATTCAATTTGAACAGTTCTTAAGAAGGAAGTGAGACAGTAATAATATAGTAGTTACTTATGTGCATTATATAATATACAAATACAAATCAAATGTATTTGACAATTTTTTGAGGTAGGGGTAGGAGGGGATTTCTGTTGAATGTCTGTTAAACTCAGTACTGAACTGATCATATATATTAATATTTTCTCCCTCACAGCTCAAATACTATTAATTCATTTTTTGAATCCACTTAATATCATATTGCTAAAAATAATTTAAGGGTACTTTATAATGGAGATAACATTTGAAAAAAGTATTCAAAGCTCAATAGATGAAGGATGGAAATATTTCCAAATCTTAGATAATAATATAATTAAGCATAAAATTTAGTTCTGAATTTTCTGGAAGCAAGGCAAAAAGAGAAAATTGTTTACTTTAATTTTAAAGATTACTTTGCTTCAGAGGAACAAACAAGATAAAATCATCTCTGTTCATAGCTCTTTGCTTGAATTTTTCCCTCAGTGATGCAATAGTTCAGTAAGCTCTACACCTCAAAAGCTCTCAGCTATTTGAAGATAGGTTTAATTTCTTATAGAACTAGCTTTTACTTAATTAATGCTTGTTGGATGAATGAATGTTACGTTCTCTGATTTCCCAGAGATTCTTTATTAGGTCTTCAGATTTTCTTAACATATCAAGTAACTACATGAATGTTTAAAGTGTTTAGACTTCTTACGATGGTTTGACATTCTTGGTTCATGTGAGCTTTGACTATATTTGTGTATTTTCAAATTTGATTTTGTAAAAGAGTTTGTAAGGACACTTGCTTTGGGTGGTTTATCTGCAGTTGTGCATAATCCTACCCTAGTCTACCTTCCATCATGGTTAAGGACCAGGAGGTGGTGGAACAAGGCCACTGGTCACCTCCAGAGCTGAAGTGATGAAAATGGTCTTGTATATTAATTGGTCATTAAAAAAGTCTTGCTGTTTAGTGGCTTTGTGTGTTAGGCCAAATCAAAATAAATTTTATGAAAAACTTTGATATCAAAGGAGCTTCTTCAAACATGCTTGATAGTCCTAACATGGAGACACTTAGAAATCAGCATGCCCAATGTACATAGTCTTTTAAAATCTTATTTTATTTTCCTTTTAAGTTGACCTGAAGTCCACTATCTAATTCTAGGTCTTTGTCTAATCCATATAGTACTAATAAATAAAGCGTTTTAAAAGAGATGACTAAAAGGACGTCATGCTCAAAAGTGAAATAAACTTTA
The DNA here is from genome assembly GCA_039655065.1 of Glossophaga mutica. NCBI lineage: Eukaryota > Metazoa > Chordata > Mammalia > Chiroptera > Phyllostomidae > Glossophaga > Glossophaga mutica. The sequence goes on along the minus strand of CM077304.1, from coordinate 37,718,232 downwards.
ATAAATTAGAAAGAGAATTGAAATGCAAAGCAGTAAGCCTGATGGCTGGTGTGCCCAACAGTAGGCGTAGAGACCAAGTCTTAGCTCCTTCAGGAAAACCAACACCTACTAAAAGTTCTCTGTGCAAGGGAGAGGACCAGATCCATGTTACTAATGGAAATTAATGCCTGGAGAGATGCTCTCCTACAAGTCAAGTTTTAAAACCATAGATTCTCTATAACATGATTAAAATGCCAAAATCACAGTTTTATATACAGGGAAAAATGTGGGTTCTTTATTCTTTCTGGAACTTTAAAGATACAATGGCATCAGGCCTCCTCAAGCTTTCTTTTTCTAAAGTATTTTTGACACTGCAAATATCTTTATTCTTGCAACTGTCTCTTCTCTGACTCCCAGGACACTACTTCCTGGTTCCTAGTTCCTGGCTTGAGTTGTTTCACTGACTGCTTTTCAGCATCTCCTTCCTTAAATAAGTGTTTCTCAGGATTCTAGATTCAGGAACCTTCCTTCCTTTGACTAAGTTCCTTCCTCCTGAAGCTTTAGCATTCAGTGTCAATGACTATCAAGATTCTTTGCTTTAAATAAAATTGAAAAACTAATCAAGTTATTAGCAGATGGTTGTTTAAAAGCATTTCTATACAAAAGAAAGCATGTGAATTTAGAATCTCATGTCAAAATATTTTTGAAAAATAAAGTTATATGCTTTTTGTTTATAGAAATGTGATAGGATGAGCAATAAAATAATTTCAAGTCTAAAAATATTACATTAGAAAATAAATGTTGTGAAGAAGGTGGAATTTTAAGGAGTTCATTGAATTTCAAAGTTCTAAGAGAAAAAAAATTCCGCTACCTAAAAGCAGCTTATTCTTTAACAAAAAAGAAAACCTTAATGGATGATGGTGCTTATAGACCTAATATGTTATTTAAGTTCTATTTGGTTTATTTACTGGATATCTAAAACAGTATTATATATAAATCATCATAAATCACATCTTTTACAACTATTTAAATTTACATTTAGATTTCAACTTGCAAATGCCTCAGAGGGTACTAGTTTTTCCAAATATTTTTTAGGAAGTATAAGGAACACAATTTGAGGACCACTGCCTCCTTCACAGGTGGCATCGCCAGACTTTGCATGCATCTTTGATGGATTGAAATCTATGTAACAAAGCTGGTTAAATTAAATTCTTACATCGGAAATTGTACTTTTCAATATAGATCTGAACTATTCTTCTTAAGCAGAGAGAAATATATAAATCACACATTTTCTTCAGTTCATTCTAGCCTTCTGTATTTCATTCTCCTTTTATGTGAATATTCAGATTGAACATTTCCAGACTGCAAATTCACAGAAAATAGGTATCTCCATGGGAACACACACACCCTTTTAAGCTCTTCCCACACGCTGATTCATAACAAGCATATGCTTTTCCATCAACTATGATATTCCAGCTTCTGGTCTCGGCAGCCTCAACCAGTTCTTCAAGGATCAGTGCAAGTGTGGCCCCACAAAGCCTATTCTGCGCTCTCAGACGGAGCGGATCACTTCCGCTTAGGCGCTTCCATCCTATTGATACATGAAACTATCATCCATCACGATGAGGTCTAAAGCAGTAAATATACAGTTGATCAAAGTCACTGTTTGTGGGAGTTCAAAGTCATTTTGAAACTTAAACTGGGAGGCAAAGACACTGTCCTGGACACAACGCAACACGACAAAGAGTGGCTGTTGAAGGAGGAGCAGTTCCGCGGGCCCTGGAATCATCACGTCAGACGATTTTCGCATTGTGATGATATCTGGAGAGGAATTCAAGCTAAGAGAGAAGAGTAATAAAGTAAAAGGCAATAGAAACTGATCAAAGTAAAGAGTCAATCATTTTCCATCTAAAGGGTCCACAGAGGCTGGAGCAGCCATTAGCATACTCCGTCTTGTAAGCTCTGTTTGTTTACTCAGAACTGGTAGCTCTGAACCCTTGCTGAAGCCTGGTTTAGAAACGCAAGTCCTTAAAGAAACTTTCCATCCAGTTTCACATCCCATCACAATGCTGACATTTTCTGTTTTGTTTGTTATGGGCTGGTGGGTGGCTTTAATTTGGTTTTGCCTCCAGTCCCCAAGTCCCAACCTATGCCAATTTAGAAGCAGGCGGGGAGGGGAAGAATGGGGAAAAATACATATGCATGTGCATTCATCAAGTGATCTCAGAAGTAACTTAATACGGCTTCAGTTCGTCCACGTCTTACAAATCAGTTTCATTCTGTGGGTTGTTTACACACCACTTCTAGTGTGTCTCTAATAAATTAAAATCTGCTGAAATGGTAAAATATACTTAAGATATAGTGAATGGTCTACAGGCTACACAGAAGGGCCATTATTCTAAGAGGAAGTAGGAAAAGCAATCATAAAATTTTGAAAAATTATGCAGTAACTTTGTACTTATTGCCCATCTGTATTCATTACAATGATCTGCTTCATAGACATATAAACAGAATGGGAGAGTAACAGACCTTAGTGTGCTCTAGACATGGCTCCCAACTTTAGTCAATGAAATTCAATTAGAGCGTTTAATAAAGGAAACTCTGCAAACACCAAGCATTTGTCTGCATATTTCTTTATGCTCTCCTGAAGTCACTCATTTCAAGTTCTTCCTGTTTTTTCCCTTTTCTCAGAGTCCCTTTTGTAGTGAGATGAGAAGGCACATTTTTCTCCAGTTTGCTGGGGGACTCTGTTGCATCAGTGGCCTCATTCTCAATAAGCATCCAGCTGTCCGTACACATCTTCCACAAGCAGCTAGCTGAGATCTAGCAGGACATCATGCTGAATGTTCTGTATAGCAAAGGACCACACAGATAAGCCCATAAAATTGCCAGGGATTCAAACAAGTTTACGACAGGCATGCTGATCAAAAGGGCTTAACCAAGAGGGTTTTTAATCATGTTTGGGCATTGGAGAGTTCTCAGGTTCAAAGAAATGGTTCTGTGTTTTGTTTAGTTTTGGCGAACCTCTCTTTTCTTCAATAACCTCAGAAAAACAAAGCCAACAGAGTGAGGCCATGCTCGATTTTGTTTCCGTGTTCAAGCAAAATATACCACCTGGAAGAAGTCTTTTTCTTACAAGCAGTTCTGTATATTTTTAAGGCTCTTTTGGACAGGACATGCTCATTTGAATATTTACCCTTTTAAAATGAAACTACATTTCACTTGTGCTGGGGATCACACAAATTTACTGTTGTGGAAAAAAATGTTCTAGTTGTGTCATTTATTGTTTTGCAAAGCTCTATGTCAAAATATTTAGCGTCACCTTTTTGTAAAATTCAAAATACAAAAATGCTAGGTATTATGTGAAGTGATAGCATGGCCTAGAGCAAGATAGGAAATTGACTACCTTTGCAACCCAGGGGCGAAAATATGAAGGAAGATAGACTAACTCAGACCCATTCAATACACAACTGCTTCCTTGTTTCCTCCTTTTGTCTTCTCTTTCTCTTGCTTCTTCTTCCTCTTATTCCCCATTTCCTCCTCCCCTTCCTCCCTCTCCTTTCCTCCTCTTTTAGAATGTCACTAAACATGCAAACTTTGAAAACCCTGCCTAATTCTCTGGTGAGTAGGTGCAGGGTGACTTTGCTAGGGAAAGAGAGTTTTTCTTTCTTTACTTACAAACGTACTGCTCTCTCAGAACAATACCCCACTTCTAAGATTTCGTCAAATCTTTAAAACCAAGAGGAGAGGAAAAACAAATCTCTATCTACTTTTCAAATACCTCTTTTATATTTTTTACAGAAAAATGAAAATACATAAATGTTAGGTAATTGGAGTTACAAGAACATTATGTAGTACATCACTTAATCACATAAACCGCAAGGCAGAGGAAAAAACCCTAACTCAAATATGCGATTTAATAATCACTGAGGGTCAGAAAGAACCCACAGGCATCCCAGAATCTGTGTCCTGAGCTTACCTCAGATTTGGAAGGGGGTGGGGAGGCAATGGAGCGGAAGCAAAGTATGTATGCCTAATTGCTCTCCAGAGGTCTCCAATTTAGCCATGAAGCCAATTAGGAAAGGAGTTAGAACCTCAACCTGTTTTTTGTTTTTTTTTTAGTCCAAGACGTGTAGTAGGTCCCTGAATGGCTGGCTTTGTTGTTGTTGTGTTGTTGTTTGTTTAGCTTTGTTTTACTTTATTTTACCCAAAACTCTGAGATTTCTTCTGGAAAAGCGATAAGTCTTTAGGAAAATTTTGAATGAAGAGGAAAAAGAGGGACATTTCAAAATAAGCATTTGGAGAGCATGATCTTGGAGATCACATGGTAGATTGAGGATGGGGCAGGCGTGAGGCATGAGGGGCATGTGAGGTGAAGAAGTTGTCCAAAGCTGGTCAAACTGTGACACAAAGTTCAGCCAGCTCCAAATAAACCTTCAAAAAGAATCAGGGAGAAGCATCCCAAAACAAGAAGGCTCAGAGGACATTTGAAAATCAGAGGTGGGGAGAAGGGGCAAACTTGATGGGTAGAAACCAAGAAGAGAAGTTGGCAGAGGGTAGATGGCCTTAGATATGAAGTTTGGGGTGGCAGTGAGACACCCATGTGCTGAGGCTGATAGCCTTCTGGCAATTCAGAAGTCTCTGGGTTTATATGTAAAAGCCTATTTAAGGAACACGTGATAACACTCTCGATATTCATTCATTCACCAAAATGTTTAACTCTGTTGAGGTCATTTTAACTAGTGTGGGTCTGTGGTGCTGGTCTTCCTACTCCTTTAAGGATCCAGCAGAGTGACTCGGATGATCTCATTCAAACTAATAAGCACCACTTTCTTCCTCTCTTAAATCCACATCCCTTTGCCTCTTAAACATCATGGAAAGGGAATGTGACATTTTAGAAGGTGTTGTGCTGACAGCCCCACAAACCAAGGCTCCATCTAACTAGAAAGGAGAGCTTGTGCTATAGCTATTAAATGTTCTCTCTCCAGTGTCCTTAACAACATACCCAACCCAGCTAGGTTGGGATCATGGGGTAATTCAAATCAGTCAAATATGGGTCACCCTGTAAGTGTTATTTCTTCTTTCTGTGTCTGCCTATGAAATTCTTCAGGGCAAAGGCATTGTCTTCCTCATCTTTGAGAAGAAAATTGTACTGACCGATTAAAGGACGGTATCCAGCATAGTTCCTCAGAACATAAAGGGCTCTCAGTAGTTGCTTCTTGGGTGGATTGAAATTATTCAGCTCTTGAAACGAAGGGTCAGGAAACCAAAGCATCTCTGTAGCAAACTTCAGAGTAGAAACTTTTGATGAGGCTTGAGTAATTTTTTTCTTTCTCTGAAAGAGTGTAATGGGGGACCTCAATCTCTGCCTCTGGGCCTCTGAAGTTCTCTGGCACAAAGGTACCACTACTGGGGCACTCAACACCCTCATAAAACAAAGATCATGGTTTTCCTTTATACACGTGTATAATCAAACAGATCCTCTGGCTTTTCTTCTGGAGGCCTTTGGAACAAGCCAAACCAAAGCAAGTGCGTAATACTGTAGTGAAGTTTTCTAAACCATGTTAATTCTTTATCTACCTTTTATGTTGAAACCACTTGGCTATCACTGGATTTTTGTGGTAAACATATTTTCCCTTCCATGTAGTGAAATTTATTGTTCGACTTTGTATGCTTTGTGTCTTTGGTGTTCTGTTTAGCAAGGTTTCAATGTCATAATACATATACATATTAACCTATGATTATTTTGTTGTTTTTATTATTTCACGTTTTACGTTCAACTTATTTGGAACTGAATTTCATGAGTAATGGGAAAATATAACTTTTCCCCAAATGTTTAGCCAGTTGTTACAAAACTACGTATTAAAGAACTCAATCTTTATTTACTAAACTTTTATCTATGTTTGAGTCTACTTCTGTACTTTGTATGGCATATAATGAATTCCTATAAGAGTGAAAACATGGTTTTGTATATTTTTTAATTTAATTTTTTTAATTTTAAAATTACAGTTGTCATACAATGTTGTATTAGTTTCAGTTGTACAACATAGAGATTAGACATTTACACGACTTCTGAAGTGATCACCCTGATATGTCTAATACCCATCTGACACCATACAGTCTTACACTTTTTTGCACTTCTAGAAAAATGCAACAATGGTTAGTACTCAATAATCATTAAATCAATGGATAAATTCTTACATCATTAAACTGAGCCATCAGACTTAATAATTCTACTGTACAATATACCTGAAAGTATCCCTATTCCTTTTTTTTTTTTTTTTAGCCCCATTGCCTACCTTTATTCAGGCCCTAATAATTATTGCCTTTTCCAGTGTGTCATATATAAAACTGGAATAAGGCTCTAAAATGCAAATCTGATGAAATGACTTCCCCAGTGAGAATCTGTAAATGACCTCCCGTTTCATTCCATGTTCCATGCTTTCCAGGGCCACCAAGGCCCTGAGCTCAGCCAGGTGAAACTGTATGTAGCTCCCAAACATGCTTTGCTGGCTTTGTTTTGCTTTGTTTTTCAGTTTTAAAAAGTCCTTCCCTTTATGAAAGTTGTTATACTAAGCTAGTTTAGTAAGTGCTATGTTAGAGGTATGGACAAAGTAGATGGATAAGATTGGTGGGGATTCTTGGGCTCAGAAAGGTGAGTGTTGGCCAAGATGAACAACGCTGAGGTGCGGAATAGCACTCATGCTGGCTCAGACCACAGATCACCGAGAATGGCTAGGGTACAAGTGCAGGTGACAACGTAAAGGGGGTCCAAATCATGAATGCTCTCACATGCCACACTGTGGACTTTGAGTTTTTCCTACAGGAATGGAGTCAGATTGAAATGTGGAACTAGCTTAATTACAATTTTCTGTTTTGAATAAGGTAAATTGAATAGTAGAATGCAGGGTGGATTGACGGAGATTGAGTCTAAAAGCCAGAAGCCAATTAATAATAGATTCTTCAATGATGTGAGTGACATACAATAAGGGCTTGCCCCTAGGCAGTAGTACTGAGAGTCAGAGGAAGGGATACATGTGATACTAATAAAGAAAACCCTGTAAGATTTTGTGACCAACCAGGCATGAAGCTGAAAAAAGGAAGAACTAACAACCAATCTGCACGCCACCTGCAAATCTTCTACCCACCATCCTTCCTCCCCTGACTTATCAGGTAAATAATGATGTTCTTTACTAAGATAGGAAATGCAGAAAGAATCTCTGCTTAGGAGATTGTGGGATGATGGGGAAGAAAGAAGACACAACATATTTAGTCTTGGATGTGAGGAGAATTTCTAAGAAGGGAGTTGTCCTGGGTGTCAGATGCTCTGCAGACAGCAAGTCAGATGCCAACTGAAAAGTGCCCATTTGGAGTTAAAAGTGAGAAGGTTTGTATGTTCCTCCCAGAAGCTGGGAAGTAAATAGAGATTGCCAATGCCAATTTCTCCAGAAATGAACTTAGGGGTGAAGGGAAGTAGATCAGTGGCTACAGGAGGCACCTGTCCTACACCTTTTATTTTGCCCTGGAATTCGTAAGAGTTAACACTGTCTCCCAAGCTGAAGTGTAACCTCTTTGGGGCCAGATACTGCATCGTGGTTTCCTGGATGACCAGTTGGTTCTCAAAGCCCTAAAATTTTACAAGTTTTTAATCCTCCACAGTGACTATAATTATCCTGGTACTCAAGCAGTAGCATTCAATTAAATAGTTGTTGAATTGAATACTGTGGATCGCTGACTCACAGCCCTGAACTGGATTATTCAAAATGTCAGTGCCTCAATTTCCTCCTCATCAACAGCAATTATTATTGGAGTTCTTTTAATAGAAAATTGAACATGGAAATATTGTCCTTGCTGTCCAGAAATGTTCACATTCATCTACTTAATGAAAAGGCCAGTCTTCCTTCCTTCCTAGAAACATGAGGAGTAGCTCACATAGGAGGGCGAGCGCACACATGAGGCAGTAGGACGCGGCCAATACGTACAATCTCCCTTCATATATTATGCGCTCTGGGTAGGTATAACCACGAGTCAGCTAACCACACGGGATGCTTTTAGGTCTGGCAAGTGGGATGGAAAGCTCGCTGCATCAGTCTCCTCTGTGAGTGCCTGCACGCTTTCTGGTTTCGGGCTGGAAATGTCCTGTGGTGTGTTTGGCCTGGCCAAACCCAGGAAGTACTGAACTTATTAAAATTTAAAAACAAACCGAAGTTGTTTGGAACCTCCCAAAACACTCACATTGTGTCTGAGGGTGAAGGCTTGAATTTATTTCTGATTTGACATGAGCACCGAGTATCAGGAAAACACAAACAGTGCACAGTGATTTTAGCAAGGGGCTATACGCTTGCAAAGACAGTCTTATGGCAGTCTCGCAAAGCAGCCCTTGTCCAGGGCCTAGAGAAATTCTGTGAAGCTCTTTCTTCTCTCCATTCCTTTTTGTTAGGTTGTCATAGGAATATGTGTTTATGAAAAAACTTTCAGGCAGTTTGACATGAACATCTCAAAGCATAGCTCAGGCTATCTTACCTTGGGCTTCACCAATTGTGTGGAGGCTTGCTTGGTTCCGGCTCTGTATTTGGACCCATTTGCCTATGGTGGGGCTTGGGGGCAGCCCCCAATCTAGCCTATTGCTTATGAAGAGCCAGACCACCCATGGGTAATCCACAAGCATCTGTGAACGGGTAATCAGGAGTTGGCTAAATCAAGCTGGTGACCAAAAATGAACCTAATGGTCAGGAATGAAGTTTCTGAAACAACACACAAGGGTGTGTTTGCCTACAAATTATCTCTAGATCATTGAAAAGAATTACAGAATTATCTAGCACTGGAAGTAACCAGAGCAACTATGTAGCTCCACCCCTCCATTTTTTTTACACGAGGGAAGTGAGGCACACACATTTTACATGAGTCATCCAAAGTCAACAGCAGTCAATGGTACAGCCAGAACTGAGAACCTTGAGCTGACCCCCCTCTCCTTGTCAGTGCTAACACACACACACACACACACACACACACTCGCTCTCTGTCTCTCAACACACACACACTCCACACAAATCAATTTTAATATAATTTGTAGCTCAATAGAGATTTACAGAAATCAGCTCTGTAGTATATAAAAGGTACGGATGGCCTCTTTAACTTAATCCCAACATACCTGCCTTTATGTAGAGTTTGGAAGTTATAAGAGGTAGTTAAATTAATTTACATAAGCAAATAAGGCAGTCTAAGGAGGAAATGGACCGAGACCCTTGTCTTTGAAATTCAAAGAAAGTGGAACATAGTTTTAATCTGAGATGACCCTGTTTAAGGGTCAAGCAGAAAGGTAAAATGAAGTTACCAAGAATGTTCACCTGAGACAGAATCTACTATGATGGTGCACAGTGGATACCTGGCATCCAAGGAGTGGGAAAAAAACAGCTGCCTTAACCAACACCCGTGACCCAGCTATTCTGGAATCAACTTGTGCTGGGGCAGTGGCTGTGCTAATGACTCCAGGGAACCCAGGACAATTTTGATTCAGAATGTCCTTAGCTCCGTGTTCCACAGAGGAAAGGATCCACTTTCTAAACACTGTAAGAAACTGCTACATTCTGAGCAGACATGTATTTCAGGAGCAGTGACCTGAGCACAAGATGGCTATCAAGCCACATGTCTGAGGCAGCCAAGGTTACAGCAGGCACCACACCAAGCTGTGGCTTTAGTAACAACTGCAGCAAGTGGGTGCCAGGGACATTCTGAGTCTGTAGTTCAAGACCAAGGACTGCTAGGATTTTAGGAAGAGGCAACAAGAAGCTCTGGCTTTATCAATGGTGCCGGCAACAGGTGGGAGAGGACTATTTCTTTAGACTGTCAGTTTCAGTGGTGCCCTCAGGTTAGTAATTACAGTGGTGCAGGACAGACAGATCTGTAGTCTGGGAAGAGAAATGGAGTCCCCCAGCTTCAGAGGAGCCCGTCTTCCTTTCATTTCGTGTGATTGGGGGTCAGCAATCAGAGCTGGGTCTTTGAACATGATTAAGCACCCATGGGGATTCTTGTACATGTCAGGAGAAAATGGGTGGTAGAGAAGACAGGTCTTCTTAGGACATCATCGCCCAGTGATGATACTGCATGTCCTCCAGACGAAGCAGGTTGTGCCAGTGTAAACATTTTACTGAAGGTCACAGCATTTAAATTCACCAGATTCTTACTTTTTCCAATAAGAATGATATGTCTGAGCTCTGTCTGAAGTATGGTGGCTTGATGCCTCCTGAAGAAGTTTCTTCCTTCTTTATAAATGGTTTCCCTATATTTCATCATGCAATTCACAGATTCCAGTCCCAAAGAGGCTTTCTTCTTTCTATATTTGACACTGTCTCTGTTAGCAAAGGGAATTCTTCTCTAAACAAAGTTAAACATTCACCACAGCTCCTACTTCCTAGGATTCACAAATCGAGCAGGATGAGAAAAGGATACTCTCGAAACAAGGCCAAGGGGAGGTGCTAAACAATTCATTTTGCGATGAAAGACTATTTACTTGCAGCCATTTTTCCCTTAGAGAGGTGATAAAAGTAGTCTTTCTTCATTGGAACTAGTTTTCGTACAAGTTTATCAAGCCATAATGAAGGAAAATTGTGTATTTTGTTGCCTGTGAAATTCTTCTTAATCTCAAATGTCCACTTTAAATATCATCTCCTCTGTAAAACCTTCTACAAAAACCTTATTTTCCAGCCAAAATTCTCTGTTTCCCTCACATGTGCCCCATTTCTTTTTACCATTAGATGCAATAAGAGTGTAAATGCATCAGTTTTCTCTCCTGCAATCAGTTTCTTGAAGGCAAGGACCATATCCTGTTCCTCTTTCTAATTCCAGTATCTCTCATACAGTAGGTGTCTTAAAAAAAATCTTGTTGGATTTCATTGCCCCTATATATTTTAAAAATATAAAATTAGTTTTAAATTTCAAGGATCATAAAATTGGCTGTGAGTGTCTGTCTTGGAGAACCAGTAAATTATTTAGGATGTGAAGATTTTGGGAATGTGGAACCAAACATATCTGATCAATGGTTTATTACATGTGGATTTGGGGGACACCATCATTATCACATTATGTCCATTTCTACCTAAAGTGAGGATACTATTTGCCCCAACTGTCACATAGGGTACCTGTGTGGATTAAAAACATATTCTAATACATACAAAGGTATTTTCTAAGTATTGACATTCCATTTACAATTATTACAATTATTTTAATTTCTCTCATGTATTTTTATAATCCTATATACAACCACTTCATTATTTCAGTCTTTAAAACACACAAAGGCTAAAGAACAAAAGTGAAATGTAGTTTATATTATGTATTTTTATGCATTTGATGCTTATATTTTATCCTTTATGTAAAAAGTATTTAATTAAAAAATTATAATCTAAAAAATTATGAGTAAGATTGGTGGCAATCTACTCACAGCTTATTCAGAGCTCAGCTGTTGTCTGCAGGTTGCCACATGGGATTTACTCTTGTCCATTGACAGTGTTACAGAATCATAAAGTCGGTGGCTTTAGGATGTCCTCCCAGTCCAGCGTTCTCCTCTGCGTGGGGCTGCGTGATCGTGGCATGGCAGTGTGTTCTGTAGAAGATCTCCAATCTACTGTTACTTGTAAATGCCACAGTTTAGTGTAATTTTTTTGCTTTAGTCAATTATATTTCAAAGAAATTTTAAAGTGATAAAAAATGTGGTTTTTTTTTACATTTACCCACTTATTGACTATTTTCACTACCTTTTTTGGTATAAATATAAATCTCCAGCTAGTACCACTTTTCTTCTACCCAAAGCATTTTATTTAATATTTTTTATAGTACAGGTCTACTGAGGATGATGTTCCCAACTTTTGTGAACCTGCAAAATTATTTATTTTACCTTTATGGTTAAAATGTAATGTTTGTTGCTGGATGTAGAATTCCAAGTTAACTTTATTCTTTTCATCTTTTTAAATATATCATTCTACTGTCTTCTGTTTTGCATAGCTTCCGATGAGAAATGTACTCTAATCTTAATCCTTATTCTTATATACAGAAATGTCTTGTATTCTGTGTGGTAGCTTTTCTATTTTTTTCCTTATTAGTAGTTTTAAAAAATCCTGTGTGTATCCTACTTGTGTTCATTGAGAATCTTAGATCTATAGGTCTATAATTTTCATTATACTTGGAAAATTTTAACTATTGTTTCTTGAAATATTTCTTCCCTCTTTCTTTTGGGTTTCCAAGGACATGTATGGTCTCCCACAGGTCACATAGGCTCTGTTAAAAATTTGATTCCTTTTCTACTTTTTAAACTTTATTTTAGATAGTTTCAATAGCTATCTTTCAATGTTGCTGATCATTCCTTTCCTTACAGTGAAAATTTTTTTTTAATTTTTATTTTAATTGTTGATCTTGTACAGTTTTCTGTCTTTTATTCTCACCCGAACCCACCACCCTAGCCCTCCCCTCCTCCCTCCCATTTCCACCCCCCCATAGTTTTTGTCCATGTGTCCTTTATACTTGTTCCTTCCCCTTTTCCCTTGAAATTCCCTCCCCTCTCCCCTCTGGTGACTTTCAGCCTGTTCTCAATTTCTGTGTCTTTGGTTATATTATGCTTGTTTGTTTGTTTTGTTGATTAGGTTCCTGTTAAAGGTGAGATCATATGGTATTTGTCTTTCACTGCCTGGCTTACTTCGCTTAACATGATGCTCTCAAGTTCCATCCATGCAGTTGCAAAGGGTATGAGCTCCTTCTTTCTTTCTGCTGCATAGAATTCCATTGTATAAATGTACCACAGTTTTTTGATCCATTCATTTACTGATGGGCATCTAGGTTGCTTCCAACACTTGGCTATTGTAAATTGTGCTGCTATAAACATAGGGGTACATAGGTTCTTTTGGATTGGTGTTTCAGGGTTCTTAGGATATAGTCCTAGCAGTGGAATTCCTGGGTCAAAAGGTATATCCATTTTTAGTTTTTTTAGAAAATTCCATACTGTTTTCCATAGTGGTTGTACCAGTCTGCACTCCCACCAGCAGTGCACTAGTGTCCCCTTTTCTCCACAACCTCTCCAACACTTGCTGTTTGTTGTTTTGTTTATGAGGGCCATTCTGACTGGTGTCAAGTTGTATCTCATTGTGGTTTTAATTTGCATCTCTCTGATAGCTAGTGATATCGAGCATCTTTTCATGTGTCTCTGGATCCTCTGTATGTCCTCCTTGGAGAAGTGTCTGCCCAAGTCCTTTGCCCATTTTTTAATTGGGTTGCTTGTCTTCTTAGAGTGGAGTCATGTAAGTTCTTTGTATATTTTGGAGATTAAACCCTTATCTGAGGTATCATTTCCAAATATGTTTTCCCACACAGTCGGTTCTCTTTTTATTTTAATATTGTTTTCCTTGGCCATGCAGAAGCTTTTTATTTTGATGAGATCCCATTTGTTTATTCTTTTCTTTATGTCCCTTGCTTTAGGGGACATATCAGTAAAAATGTTGCTGCGTGGAATATCTGAGATTTTCCTGCCTATGTTCTCCTCTAGGACTTTAATGGTGTTACGGCTTATGTTTAAATCTTTTATCCACCTTGAGTTTATTTTTGTGTATGGTGTAAGTTGGTGCTCGAGTTAAAAAGATCATACACCATGACCAAGTGGGATTCATCCCAGGGATGCAAGGATGGTTCAACATTCGCAAATCAGTAAATGTAATTCATCACATAAACAAAAGCAAAGACAAAAATCACATGATCATATCAATAGATGCGGAAAAAGCATTTGATAAGGTACAGCACCCATTTATGATAAAAACACTCAGCAAAGTGGGAATAGAGGGAGCATTCCTCAACATAATAAAGGCCATATATGAGAAACCTACAGCCAGTATCATACCCAATGGGCAAAGACTAAAATCTTTTCCTCTAAAATCAGGAACAAGACAAGGCTGCCCACTTTCACCACTTCTATTCAATATAGTATTGAAAGTATTAGCCACAGCGATTAGACAAGAAAAGGAAATAAAAGGCATCCAACTTGGAAAGGAGGAAACAAAACTATCATTGTTTGCAGATGACATGTTAGTATACATAGAAAATCCTATAGTCTCGGCCAAAAAACTGCTCGACCTAATAAATGAATTTAGCCAAACAGCCGGATACAAAGTCAATATTCAGAAATCAAAGGCATTTTTGTATACCAACAATGAAACAACAGAAGCAGAAATCAAGAAAAAAATCCCATTCGATATAGCAAAAAGAAAAATAAAGTACCTAGGAATTAACCTAACCAAGGAGGTAAAAGACCTGTATGCAGAAAACTACACAACACTGAAGAAAGAAATCAAGGAAGACACAAATAAATGGAAACACATTCCATGTTCATGGATCAGAAGAATTAACATCATCAAAATGTCCATACTTCCCAAAGCAATCTACAGATTCAATGCAATACCTATTAAAGTACCAATGGCATATTTCACAGATATAGAACAAACTCTTCAAAAATTTATATGGAACCATAAACGACCCAGAATAGCGGCAGCAATCTTGAGAAAGAAGAGCAAAGCAGGAGGGATCACAATACCTGATACCAAAATGTATTACAAGGCCACTGTAATCAAAACAGCCTGGTACTGGCATTAAAAACAGGCACGTGGACCAGTGGAATAGAATAGAGAGCCCAGAAATAAACCCTAGTCTCTATAGTCAATTAATATTTGACAAAGGGGGCAGCAACATAAAATGGAGTAAAAATAGCCTCTTCAACAAGTGGTGTTGGGAAAACTGGACAGCTTTGTCCTTACAGTGAAAATTTTAAATTTGAAATATTGTATTTTTTATTTCTTGCTATTGCATCTGAAACTTTCTAGTGGCTACCTTCTACCGGCATCCATAAAACTGTGGTAGACTAAATTGTTAGTTTGAAAGTAGAGTAAAATCTCAGAATCTTCACTTTTTTTTTTAATCCTCACCCGAGGACAGGCCCACTGATCTCAGACAGAAGGGAGGGAGAGAGAGAGGGTGAGGAACAATGATGTGAGAGAGAAACGCCCACTGGTTGCCCCTTGTGTGCATCCTGACCAGGGACCGAACCCGAACCTGGGCACGTGCCCTGACCTGGAATCAAACCCACAACCTTTCAGTTCACTGGATGACACTCCAACCACTGACGCCAGGCTGATCAGGGCTACTCTTCACAATTTTTGATACATATTTGCTGAATATACCATTTACATTTACATTAGAGGAGATAAAAATAAAATATACAGCAATTTATAATCACTAATATTTATTCAGGAGATACTTAACAAAAAATGCTTTTTAATAAAATAACTCCAAAAACCCAGCAAAGTAAGTTTTTATTCCCATTTTCACACAGGAAACAGCTTCAGAGAGGATCTGATTCAGGCAAAGTCAAATGCTTACTAAATAGGAAGTCAGCATTCAATGTTAAGCTTTTCTCTTTCCAGTCTCAGGAAAACTGCTAGCACTACACAATTATAACAACATTAGCATAAAAAGCATATAATTGAGGTTTAAATTATGTGGTAAACTAAAATAACTATAAAAATTCAGAAGAAAAGGAGTCTGGTGCCAGCCAAATTCCTCAGAAAAGACTGACTGGAGGAAGAACTAAGTAACCTAAGCTAGTGTTTCAAGTCCGACACTCAAAGGCTTTCCCCTAACAGTCTCTGTGTAGCCTGCAGCCTACAATGGAGCTGTGCTATTTCTTGCCCGAACAATAAGGATATAAATGAGAGCACGTCCATGAAACATGCTGAGTGATAGTTCCTTCACCTGTGCAGCTCTCGCTCACCCACCGTGCTGTCCATGATTGAACTGCAGACTGACAGAGTGGGTTTTGGTGGCTGTAGGCACAAGCAGATATGCTTCAGCCTCCAAAGGTACCATCAGGGTGTGGGGGTGTTTCTTGGCAAAGGACTTGACAGAATATTTTTTTAATTTTAATTCTTACCCCCAAAAGTTAAGTATATGAAAACACTCATTACCAATTAAGTACTTACTTTTAATAACCCATTTATAAAATTTTAAAAGGCATATAAAAGAGCCTGCAAATACCAGAACACTGAAAATAATATCTTCCCTCTAAAATTCTCTGTTCTCCAAAATCCTAAATCTAAAATGATAGAACACAGGATCCAACAGGGTCCTACAAGCCCCAGAGGTCAGGGGAGTGGGAAAAAGGGGAAAACTGAGCAATATTAACCATTTTTAATGTGTTCACAATTCAGTCTTAAATACTATTCTACGTCTGACTTTTTCCTCTAGAGCAGTGATTTTGAACTGATATGCTGCAAGAATTTTGAAATCATGCAATACCTGACTATTTAGTCGGGGCACTGAACTCTTTGCCTTTAGTTTCTCAAAAGAAAGAAAGAAAGAAAGAAAGAAAGAAAGAAAGAAAGAAAGAAAGAAAGAAAGAAAGAAAGAAAGAAAGAAAGAAAGAAAGAAAGAAAGAAAGAAAGAAAGAAAGAAACAGCTAACACAGCAATAGCCACCCAGTGTGAGTGAATCAAAATTATAACTATTTTTGTCATATTAGCCAAAAAATATATTTTTGTGAGCCGTAGAATTTTAACGATCAGTTTATGTGTGCATGAGATTAAAAAAAAAGGTTGAAAGTTGCTGTTCCGGAGGGTTAATTGAACAAGAGCAGAAAAATATAATCAATATTGTTAGTTCTGGTGAGAATATACAATACTCATATAAATACCTAAATTTGATAAGCAGAGAAAAATGGATATTATCTTCAACAGGATTCTGTAACAAGAAGCTCCCTGATTCCGGCCTTCAATTCCTTGAGAATTTGTGAGTGAGAAACAAATTGGATTCCTCTCCAAGTTGAAGAACTAATACTTTAAATATTTTGTCAGCCACCAGAAGAAGCACTACAACACAGTGCTTTTGCATGTAAAGAGATCAATGAGTATTTTCTGGGGTAAAGTTAAGCAGGAGAAGTGTGCATAGTCAGATGTGGACAATGCAGCCTAAACACTATGGTCCAGTGGAACTTTCTGTGGCAATGGTAATATTTGTCATCTGCCCTTATTTGATGGTCACTAAGGTACAGATGGCTATTGAGCACTTGTCTTGTGGCAAGTGACTGAACATTGTATGTCTACTTTTAGTTAGTTTTAATTATTTAAACATAAGTAGCTGCATGTGGCTAGGGACTACCTCATTGGACAGGGCAAATAAATCATACAGGAAGTATCTCTATCTCCTTTTTAGTCTGAGTCATATTTTTCTTTTCTTCTTCTTTTTTTATTATTGTTTATACTATCACAGTTGTCCCAATTTTCCCTCTTTGGCCTCCTATGCCCAGCCCGCACCCCCTGCCCAGCTCCCACAGTCAATTCCCACACTGTTGTCCATGTCTGTGGGTCATTCATCCATGTCCTTTGACTAATCCCTTCCCCTTCTTTCCACCCTTATCCCCCCTCCCCTCTGGCAGCTCTCAGTCTGATCCATATTTCCATGTCTCTGGTTCTATTTTGCTCATTACTTTATTTGGTTCATTAGATTCCTCTTATAGGTGAGATTATATGGTATTTGTCTTTCACTGACTGGTTTATTTCACTTAGTATCATAATATCCAGTTCCAACCATGCTGCTGCAAAAGGTAAGAGTTCTTTCTTTCTGCTGAGTAGTGTTCCATCGCATAAATGTACCACAGTTTTTTACTCCACTCATCTACTAATGGGCATTTTGGCTGTTTCCAACATTTGGCTATTGTAAATAGTGCTGCTATGAACATAAGGGTGTATAAATTCTTTTGAATTGGTGTTTGGGATGCTTAGGGTACATTCCCAGCAGTGAACTTGCTGGGTCAAAAGGCAGATTCATTTTTAATTTTTTGAGGAAATTCCATACTGTGTTCCACAGTGGCTGCACCAGTCTGCATTCCCACCAACAGTGAACTAGGGTTCTCTCTTCTCCACATCTTCGTCGGCACTTGTTTGTTGATTTATTAATGATGGCCATTCTGACAGGTGTGAGATGATATCTCATTGTGGTTTTCATTTGCATCTCTCTGATAGCTAGAGATGTTGAGAATTTTTTCATATCTCTGCGGGCCATCTCTATGTCCTCCTTGGAGAAGTGTCTATTCAGGCCCTTTGCCTGTTTTTTTATTGGATTGTTTGTCTTCGTAGAGTGGAGTCGTATGAGTTCTTTATATATTTTGGAGATTAAACCCTTGTTCAATGTATCATTGGCAAATACATTCTCCCATACAGCTGGTTCCCTTTTCATTTTAATGATGGTTTTTTTTAGTCATGCAGAATTTTCTTTGTATGCCAAAATAAACAGGATTCTTAGGGATGACTGTTCTGAAAGCTGCCTTGGTGCCAGGCTCTGCGCTGAGTGTTCTACATTTATCAGTCATTCATACCTGATGGCAACCCTATGAGGCACATTATATCATGACCTGCATTTGACCAAAGCATGGAGATGTTAAGTCTGTTGTTCATAGTGCTAGTTTAGCTGTAGCTTCTTTCCTTTTAAAAAAATGAACAAATGAGTTAGCATGCAAATTAATAGGTTCAGACATGCTACCAGGTCTAAGTAAACACACTTTCCTCTAAAAAATGCCTTTTGGTCTGGGTGAGACCAAGAACTCTAGAGCTCTCACATGCCTGAAAACTGAATGTGAGATATTGCCCTGCCCCTGACTTTTTCTGAGCTGCACATCCTTGTGCCCTTGCTTCTCTCATGTTGCACTTTGCAAACACTTGGGGAAAAGAAAGCTGGAACAAGGATTTTTCCTAAAAATCAGGCCCTGAAGGGGAACAATTGGGAAACAACCTTCTTTCCAGGGAACTAAACTGACTGATGCAAAAATGTTTGCTCAGGGAAACTGCTTCCACAGACGACGAAAATTTACTATGCTATTTTGGTGGGAAAGGATGGTCAGGTTGGGGTAGGAGACTCAGAGGGGCTTTCTTTTAGCACACAGAATGCTTCTACAGTCTTTGTTTCAGCTTTGTATATGTGTTTATTTGCTTTTTGTTTCCAAAAGGTAGACCCCAGCATCTGAAGCCTCATGGACTTTAATTTCAGTAAATGCTAGAAAGGGGCGTTCCTTCCTCCTGCACACAATAAGGGTGGCTAAGGTTAGCACTTAAAGAAGATATGAAATCATACTGGGTAGGAGGATGGGATGAGAAATCCATAACACAAATGGCTCATTATGTGGGATATGCAATGGGGCAAAAACATCCACCCCCAACTCGATCATGCATGATCTTTGGAGGTTAACAAAAGGAATGCCATGGTAGAAATGATGGAAATCTGCAAGAATAAAGTTCTCAGAGCCAATCCTGTCATTCTCCCTGCTTTCATCTCCTTTAAAATTGGCTCATTACACCACTAGAAAAATACACCACAGAATGAATTTATGTTCCAAAAAGGAAGAAGAAAAGTATTGCCTTGAGCGTTCTCTATACAGAAATAATATTTTCCTTTATGATATTGACCATGTATACAGTTAAGTTGGCCTAACAATTGGCTGGCTTGATGCAAATGTTTGCCCTGTCCTTGTTAAAAGATGAGTCTGTGATTTGGTTTAAATGTGTTTATATAAAAATATGTTTTCACCTCAAACTGTTTATATCTATTTGGATACACTGCTGTAAGCATCCACTACAGTTCGTGACTTCCATTATGATTGTATTTATTATTACATATTGCACAATAAGCAGGTGGTGATGATAATAATACACTTGAAAGAACACCTATATTCTCAGGGCAACAATTTGCAATAACGCTGTAGGGATAAACAAGGGAGCCAAGATGGGATTTGTTAACATTTGGGTTGCACACCTGTATTAATGACACCCACCTATGGAAGAAAAAATAACTAAGAGACACTCCTGTAGGCTCCTGGCAATTTTTAAACATGAATACAACAGCTGCTCATTGAGATCCTACCATGTGCCTTCATGTGTTCAAGACAATGAATGCATCGGGCTTTAGCCAAGGGATAAAGATAAGGTTCAGTGTCTGCTACAGTGAATGACTGCTGTCTTTGCCCAGCATCCCATCTCCCTTGTCCTGGGTACAACACTCTGGTTTCACTTTTGGGAGATTCCCCCACTGTTAGCACATGGATTAGATACTAGATCCCCCAGCTCCAGGTTTGGTTTCTTTACCCAAGGCTGGCCAACTGAGTCACAGTGATTGTCTCTGAGTTAATACATGACCAAATGCTGGGTCAACGAAGATGCATACTTAAGATTTTTGTAGAGCCACCAAAGAAGAGATACTTGATTTCAGGGGAGGTTGCAAAACTAATACAATTTACACTTGGACCTTTTGCTATAGCATGGAAAGCATCTGACCGAGGATAAAACCAATAGAATGAAAAACAGATCTGGAGTGGGAGAGAGAGAGGCGGGGAGAGAGAGAGAGTTAGAGAAGAAAGCCCTGTATTTTTTGAATGTCTATATGCATCCACACTTGAAGTTCAGCCCCTTAAACTTCCCAATTATGTGAGTCTATCCAGAAATGTTTTCTTTGTACTTAAGCGACTTATGTGAGGATGGTGTTTCTGTGACTTGTAATCAGAAGGGACCTAACACATTTCTCTCTAGGAGAATGCATATTTAAAAGAAAAACTAACACTTATTGACAATGACCACCTGGTTGGCAATTAAGGATATGTTGTCATGTAAAAGTACAACTGTAGGGCCTTGTATTCCAACATCACATATAAGGAGCATTCTCTTGAGTAGTTGCATTATAATTTGGTTTACATTCATGCAGTTTCAGGCATTTAGATTGTTTCTAAGCTTTGGCTGTTATAAAAAAAATTGTGTAAAACTGGTGTATAATTTGGTCCTTAATGCATTTAAAACCTCAAAGCCTTTAGATATAATAGTTTGCTGCTCACTGTGGTCAAACATTCTGTCCCTTCAGCAATTTCTCTGACCTGTCTAGCCCCAGTAGGCTCTTAATTTTCAACCTCTGTAAAATGTCATAGTGAGCATTCTAGTACATACAACTTTGTCCTCTTCAATTCTTTATGAGCACAGATTCCTAGAATTTGGACTTCTAGGATAAAAGGTTTTCATCTCACAGGACTTCTGTCATCTGTTTCCAACCTGCCTCCTAGACAGTTGTATTAATTTACCCTCTGACTAGCAGTTTAAATTTGTGCCTTTTCTCCAGTATAACAGGTAAAATTATTATCTCCTTGGCATTTCTCTGCTATTAACTGAGTATACACATACATAGGGTATTCATTATTCTTTTTTCTTTTTCAGTTTCTATGTTGATTTTTTTTTTAGAATTGTCCATTTATATGCACATTCCCTGGATAGAATTTTGACAAACCTATACCATCTGAAGTTGGCAGGTGGGTAAGGGTAGAGGGTAGAAGGAGAAACAAAGGCTGTGCAGAGGATAAGTGCCATCCTATCCTATGAGCATTAACCCCCCAGTAAGAATTTGACAGGAGAAGACACTCAGTGGGTCCCTAGTGAATGAAGTAGACAGGACCTCGGGCACCCAGGGAAGCGGGGAGGTGAGTTGCTTATTAACTGAATGACAAGGCCAGGGATTATTTGAAAGTAGTTGATGGGACTGATTCTTTTACTTTATTTGAATATCCTCTTTGAAATTAATAAGCATCTTTTAGTCTTTTTAAAATCTAGTTTACAGTAAATTGGACCAGACTTTGTTGGTGCCTCTGCTTTCTTGGACTGACACCCAAAGCCATCCCCTCTGTGATGTTTTCCTTTTTTTGCTGTGTAATATTGACTTTGTGAATGCCTTTTAAAAATCTGAGTGACATTATTTATTGAAATTATCTTAAGACTTTATTAATAAGGCAGCTCTAATACATCTGCATTAATGTCTTATCTTTTCCTTTCCATTTTGCCTCAAGGAATCTCTCCTTGATTATTCTAAAAATTGAGGGGCTTCATGATAGGTGTGTTCTCCTCTCATTTGAAAGGTCCAACAGAAGATTTTACGTTCAACTGTAGGAAGATTTCCTCATGACCACATCGGGTACCAGTTCACTGTGCAGACCACACCAACAGAGTGTTAGGGAGCATCTTGTGTCACTGCGTGTCCTGTGTGTCCTATAAGTATTCTCAATTCCTGCATCACAGGGCTTGAATGTATTTCAGCATTTTGTGTGTACAAGAATATTCTTTATTTCTTCTACAGTGTAAGTTGTTAAAACATAAATAGTTATAATCTGATCTAATAAAGAGTGAGGCCTAATTACATTATGTGGACATTCTATAAGTCACAATATAATAGGGATCTAGGACTTACAACTGACACCTAGGAAAAGAAAGACAAAAAATGAAAACATACGATCAAACACTAATATCAACAACAATAAACAGTCATGCAATTTAGCTGCTTTGTTTGTGACTTTGGGCTTGATTTATCATAACAAAGAAGATGAATAAATGATAAAGTGGTAAGCATGAGTGAGAAGCACCGATTAGCGCTGGTGTTATTAGAAAAAGACTTTGCTCTTGCAGGAAGAGAGGATGTAATCAGAGCTTGATTTTGACCAATAATCACAGCTTTTGTAGCTATACACTTGTGGTTTTCTAAAAATAAATATTAAAATTCCTGCATAAAATAAATTTTTATTATGAATCACAAATACTTTAGTTTCTATCCCCTTTGTACTTCATTGAGGCAGTAAGTTCGTAGGGCTTTTTAGTAAAAGAAAATTTGTTGGGGTGTCAAATATTGGGTTAGAATAGAGCAGATTGTATTTAAAACCAAAGAAAAAAATTAAAGCAAGCTCTTATTGCCAGTATTATGATCATTTTCAATGATTTATAATCTGCGGGGATGAGAAAAGTCATTTGATAACTGTTGAGACTCTAAATTGCCTCCTATTAATCCAAAAGAATTAGAAAGTTGCCTTAAGACATTTGAAAAAAATTAAGAAAAATTACTCTTGAGTTTATTAAGCTCTTCAAACAAGTCTAAAGGGAACAATACCCCATCAACATCAACAGTGGATGAGGGAAGAAATAAAATGAGCACCGATGAGAGGGGACATGTGCTTTGGCAGGGCTCCCGCTTGGCAGCCAACCACCTGAGAACTGTTCCCAGCCCGCTGTCACCACCAGGTGATCCTTACCTTCCCAAGCCTCAGTTTCCTCATTTTTCTTAACTGACAGGACCATTATGAGAATGAACACAAAGATTTTAATAATGGTGAAGCCATTGAAACTATTTCCATAATAATACTAACACGTCATCTGCCCTGTTCCCTCTTATTCTCTCTTGAGGGTCTGGTGGAGGTTTTCGAGGCTACATCATCTGAGATGTCACAACAGATTGGATGTAGAGTGGAGACGAGAATCCAGCTGCCTTCTATTAAGATAGACATTAAAGGAATTTACAAAAATGTGCAAGTGCTTCTCCTCTCACTAAACTGTATTTTGAAAATATAGTTATTGTTCATAAAACTATGCTCTTGGTATTAGCATGTAATGAGTGTGTTAATGTTATTTTTAAATAAATTAATATAAAACATATTTTGATTTTCTGTTTTAGTTTCTAAACTAGTAATAGAGCAAATCTCCTTGCATAAGCTCTTTGGCTCATCAATAATATGTAAGGGGTCTTAATATTGACTTTGTTCTGCGACCAAAAAACTTGAGAACTAGTGATTTTAATCAATTGCTTGCCAGAAAATGTTTTCCATGTAACTAAATTCACAAGTCAGAAAATAATTCTGTTAAACTATATAGCCCAAATTCGCTCACAGAATATGTAGTAACAATAGCTGTATTATTTCTCTAATTTTTAATAAGTAGTCAAGCGTTTCCCATTTTGTTGTTTCTTCCCATTTTCTGACTTCACAACTTCCCATTTTGTGAAATGAAGACATTAGGATTCTAATACTTGCTTCCACATCTCCTCTCCCTAAAATAAAAATATTTCCATTTCATTTTACAATTACAGTTCTCTTATGTACTTTGTTTATAAGTTGATTCTAGAAGCTGAAAATCAATTAACACCCTTTACATCATGCCATATAAATTTTTTTAACTCTCAGAGCATAATGTGCTATGTTTACATTTCTTCGTTACGTCTTATACGTATCATTATCCAATATCATAATACTTATGCCACTCAAATAAAAATTATCCTACAATCAAATTGTAATGAGTTGTCTTTGTTTTTATAATCTGTCTTTTACCTGTAACAGAATCTCAAATTGTTTCCACCCATAGCTAGATGGTTCTAGTCCAGTGTTCCAATCTGGATTTGCTAGGGCTGCTTCAAATTGGTGAATCTAGGATAAGATGCCAGATTCTTCTTTTCTTCTTCCTTCTTTTCCTCTTTCTTCTTTTAATTCAGTGGTCCCTGGAAGCCATTTTGCTTTTCTTGATTTACTTCCTTGTTTTATAGGGGTGATAATGTGATTCATAATAAAAAATATGTATCATATATACATGTATAATATATTAAATAATATATTGTATAACAAATATACTATATTTGGTCTTCATTCATTGTTCATCCCATTTCTGGCACACAGCTCCCAAAATTGTTGGAATTTCCTCAGTGATAAGAGCAATGGGGCATCTTTTGTTGTAACATTTGGTTTCTTGTCCTCAGTTCCTAAAATTGCTTCAGAGACATAAAGGTAAAATGGGTGTCCTATTATTCATAAATTATTCATAACAAGCCCCTTTCCACCACAACTGGGTTTATGTGAATGAGGTGGCTTTTAGAAAGCACCTAAGGATGGAGGCTGGTTGCCAAGGGGACCAACCATGAAAAGAGGAGTTGAACTTTCAGTCCTACCCTTGATTTCCAAGGAGGGGAGAGAGGCTGGGGGTTGAATCGATCACCGATGGCCAATCACCAATGTCCTTCATGATAACCCAAAAGGAGGGTGCTTAGAGAACTTCTGTGTTGGGGTACCTGAAAACTTCCATGTGCTATCATGCTGGGACTGGAACTCCATGAGGGCAGAAGCTCCTTTGTTGAAGAACTTGCCCAAGAGGTAGTATCCAAAAAAGCTGATTGGAGATATTGTAGGGGTGTAGAAATTAGTATATTATCTTTGGCAGCTAGGGTAGAAGGGAATTTCCTAAAAGAAAAGAAGACTGAGTGGGAACTGTAAGTAAACTCATCTACTTGACCATTGCTGTGGATATCTTCTCTGCTACAGTGGACTCCATAAAGATGAAAGCTCTTCTAGAAATAATTTTCTTAGAGAAACTGCTAATTTAAAATATCAATATGGTAAAAGTCTTTTTATCCTCCAAAACACACATGCATATGACATGTGATATCACAGAGATTTTTGCCTCTTCTGCAAAAAAGAGGTAAAATCAGAACATAATATGAATACCTTGCATCTTTAATAGCACACAGTGAAAACTTAATTATCAATGCGGTATATTGTAATTGGACCATTTTCTTTTTCTGAAAACACATACTCATATAACAATAATAACTCACACCATTTGTTATTCAAAATTTATTTTGCTTTATGAACCATGTAGAATGAAAAGCAATTAAGCCACAAGATGGTACTCTGTGATGTGATAATGCCTTCTATGGTTACAATTCCAACAAACTTGAACTAGGATACAAATGAGTAGCATGAGTCCAAAGGAAATGATTACATAAGGGCATCCAGTGTTCTTAATTAACACAGGAAAGGTGAATGGTTCTTTTTCTTTCCCTTTGGCGGTCTCTCTTGAGAAGAAAAAACATGAGTGCCATTTGATTTTTCCACTCAGTTACATTCACCAACTAGAAGAGGGACCAACAAGGAAAGTTCCTGCCTCCAGTGGTGGGATTCCCCATGGATGTGGCACAGGCACATTACCAAGGCTGATTCTCTGTGATCTGAAGATTCCACAGACAGCCACTGTCACCAAAGGGAGATGCTAAGACTGAACTAGTAAAAAATACATCACATATAAAAAATTATTAGGGCTTTCCCCCTTCTCTTCTATTTGTCTTAACCCTCTACTTAGGGACCTCTCAATCCTTTGAGAATACACTTAGGCCATGTGTGACTAGCCACCTCCCAGCAGGAAAAGAACTACATATCAAAATGGACATGATGCTCTCCAGTAAACCGACAAATCAGGTGAAGAGTGAGTAAAATGAAAATATTAGGAATATCATCCTCCAAAAAAAAAGCTGATGACTGATGTAGGCTGGAAGAGTTATGGTCTGTCAAAATCTTCTGCTGCAAGGAACAGCTTCACCATATACCAATGTCCCAGAGCGCTGCACTCAAGAATCTGAACACAGACTGGAATTCTCTGAGGATGTTATTCATAAAGGCACAGTTAATCAAACTCAGACCTCTCTTCAAAATCTCACTGTACAAGCCAAGCTTATTGCCAGCAGCAGGAAGGTGCCAGACCAGCGAAGGTAACCTAAAATCTGTGTGCCTGGCTTCAGACTTATGAGGCCTCAACCTATTTTAAAAAGTAGAAAAAGTTCTGTGTGTATGTGGTTTTTACATTTATCAAACAACTAGCTTTCTATCCATACAATCAGAGCTCTGTGCTTATCCAAGGATTTTCAACTTCCATAATTAGATATTATTTATTTTAATGTAATTTACCAACAAAAAAAAATCTCCTCTCTTCTCTCTCCTTCACTAGAGGAATTCAGAAAAGGGAAGTACGACCCCAAATCACTTCTGGCTAGAGTCCTCGGTTGCTAAGCAGAGAGAGCAACCTGGCGGCAGGTTTCTGGGTAAATGGCCCTGCCTCCAACACCAGCTGCCTGGTAAGAGTACCGCAGATGCTCAGAAGCTTTCTGTGCCTCCCCTGCCACCACAAATACAAATGGCAGCTCTTTCAACAGAGACGCTGCTGCCTTCTCCATTGATGACACTCTTGGTCTCTGAGAAGAATGGCTTTCTTCATTCTTGGCACAGTGAAATCTCTATACCATAGGGGGAGTCACTTGATTTGTTTAGAAGTGACTCTGAGGGATGAGTCTCTAAAACATTGTCATGTTTTCGCCATAGAAAGGGAAGAGTAAACACAAGGAGATACATGTGCTCTCAGTTTGCACAAGTCCCCTGTGGATCCACATGCTGACACTTGGATGAATGTCATTTTGTTGTTTGGTTGGTTGGTTCATCTCTTTTCCTCCCAACGCAGGGACAGATTTGTCCAAGGCCCCTGAAGATGAACGTGAAGCAGCAGCAGATAAAGGTGTATTTGGGGCTCTCCTTCCACAGGTAGAGAAGGCACAAATGGGGATCATGAGTTCAGTCTTTAGTCACAGGTCTGGTTTTGCTTTTAGCACTGTTCTTCATCTGTGGCATGCAGGTTAAAATTCTTACCTCAGGATGTTGCTGAACTTTTTATCTTCATTGATGGACTTTATTTTACAGAGGTTTAGGTTTTACAGAGAAGTTGAGCAGAAAGTGCAGAGAGTTCCTTTATACTCCTTCTCCTCTTGGCCTCAGTTTCCCCTGTTATTATCTTGTAGCTGTGTGGTGGATTGCTGAATTTTAAATTACATACCACATAAAAAGCACAGTATTTTAGTATTAGAAGGTGCTTACATATGAATGTGAAGTATTATGACTGTAATTCAAGACTCTCTCATTTGCTAATACATGAAGCTTTTATTTCTTTG
Source organism: Glossophaga mutica (assembly GCA_039655065.1). NCBI lineage: Eukaryota > Metazoa > Chordata > Mammalia > Chiroptera > Phyllostomidae > Glossophaga > Glossophaga mutica. The sequence continues at coordinate 37,690,632 of CM077304.1, read as the reverse complement.
ATGACATTTTGTGGGCCGCTCATTAAAAATCATCCCTAAATCCCAACCAGACCACCACAGTCTGTGAAACTCCATCTGTGAAGGTTTGTTTCTTCATGTGTAACATCAGTTTCTCTACTAATATTTCTTCAAAATGCAAATACTCCTGAGAGAATAAAATAATATATTTTCTAAATATTCTAATACCTAGAAAATATTCTAATATTCTAGACATTCTAAAGTTATCTATCATTGATAACTTTATCATTGATTAGCAAAGACATGATCCTCATTCAAACTCTAGAAAGATACTGATGATTAGTTGCTTTGATAAGAATAAGAAAGACTCAGAGGTTCTTAAGCACAATGGTGATCAAGAGGAGGACTGGAGTGGTCTTGTATGGCCTGATGACCCCAGAAGAGGATATTATGGCACATAAGAGGAGAAGAAAGGGAAGCAGTTCTAAAAGAAGTAAGTTCTGAGTCAGCCTTTCTTCAAGGCAGACAGGGTTAACCTCTCTCTGAGCAAGGTGGTAAGGATGAATCTCCACGTCTGGTACAATAGTACTCCATTTCTAACAGATTCTGATGGGTGAGAGGGACAGGTAAATAAATATCTTTAAGCCACTTCCCTGGAATTAATCATTGTTCATATTTGAGATACTCTTCAGTTTCTTGAGCCTGGTATATTGCTCAGGTGACCTAGACATTCTCAGACACTGCTGGACAGACACGATAATTTATGTCTGTCCATAATAATTTCCTTTCTAGAAATTTACCACAAGAAAATAATCAGAAATAAGGTGCAAATTTTACATTCACAGATGTTCACTGAAGCTTTATGTATGTTAGCAAAAACACTAAAAATAATATTAAGTCCAGTAATAGAGAAATGGCATATCCACATTACAAAATATTACACAGTATTTAAAATTGTTTTCCAGTTGCTATGTAATATAAAATAAGTGCATGATACAATGTTAAGCAAAAAAAAAAAAAAAAAAAAAAAAGCCCATGAAGACAAATCTGTATATATAATACGATCTCTAAAATCCTGAGCACCACCATTTACACGTACACTGGATACAAAACTGCAAAAAATGACAGAATGTCAACCATGTTATGCTGTGTTGGTCGGGATTCTGCAAAAAACAGAACCAATAGGATATACAAAGAAAGATTTCATGATGAATTGGCTCACTCAGTTTGGAGTCTGTCAAGTCCAAAATCTTCGATCAGTGTTTTAGTTCAAGTCTGAAGGCCTGTAGGTAGGGGAATGCCCTGGTATTCACAGGGGGTCAGCCTTTTGTTCCACTTGGGTCTTCGACTGGTTGGATGAGGCCCACTCACATGGAGTACAATCTGCTCTACTCAGTCTATCGATTTAAGTGTCAACCTCATCAAAAACACCCTCCCAGAAACACTCAGAATATTTTTTGACTAATTATCTGCATTCCTCATAACCCCCCAAAATTAACCATCACATGTGTTGACTTGATCTGCAAATGTAATGACAGCAGGGACCATATCTTTTAGCATGAATTAATATATTAATAATTCATTATTTATTAGTTAGGCTGAATTTACTCTCAATATTCAAGAGAACTAAATTATATCTTCATTGATGTATTATCCAAAGCAGTGATATTCTTTCTTTGAATTTGGTTACTTTTATTAACCCGGGAAGAATAGCTAAATTAGTGAAAACTCAAAGTTCTTCTTCCATTATCTGGGGATAGTGAATAAGCCCACAGTGGATAAAACCTCTCCTCTCTCATCCTCCGTTCTCTCTTTGCCCTGCCATTGTTCTATGGACACAGTTTCTACAGTGTCCACTTAGCCTCTGGAGCCAGTGATTTGGACTTGTAGCCTCTGCCATCCTGACCCAGTGAATCCCTCCTCATGTTCGAGGATGAGTCTCTCTGAAGCTGCCCTGCCAGTTGTCTTCTCTGGCAGCCAAATGCCAGGTTCTAATGTCAGCCTGGCTGTGCGACCTCACACAAGCTACTTAAATTCTCAGTGACTCAACTTCCACTTCTGTAAAATGGGGATAGTTTTAACAGGGTTTTGTGAGGATTATATAAACCAATATGTGTAATGTCCTTGGAGGAGTCCTGGCACACTAGGAAAGTTTGCTCATTAGAAGTAGTTTTTATTAATATTGTATCATTGTGTATTATTGTTATTTATTATCATTATAATTCTTCAAGTAATGGTGTACTCAGCTGTTCGCCTCACATCTCTTCCTCCGTTTCAGAAACCTAGACTAAGGTGCAATGTTCATTCTTTTATCATTTCTGTACCCTATCTCCCCAAGAAATTGTATCTTACCCTGAGGTTTTAGTGATTGTTTAATTGGATAAACTCCTGATCCATAGTCTAAACTTTCTTTGTAATTCTGATTTTCTACTTTGAAGTGTTTGCTGGGTTGTATTGCTTGCTGTTCTTGCTCCAGTCTTAAATAGAAAATGTCTAAGACCAAACTTTTATCTGAACATCAAAATTGGTTTGTCGTAATTTTCCTACCCTGTATGTCAAACGGACCTCAACATGACCTTGAATGATTTCTCACCTCCTGGTATCAATGTCTTGGTGTGATTCCCCTCTTTGATGTGGGCTAGACCTGTGACTTTCTTCTAACCAACAGAATACGAGAAAGGTGATTGGATGTTACTCCTGTGATGATATTATGTTATTTGACTCCAGCTTAGCAGACTGGAGCAAGGGGCTTTCCTGGTTGACTTGATGAAGCAAGCAGCCATGTTGAAAAAAATCCACATGGCAAACAAACGTGGGTGGCCTCTAGGATCTAAGGGCCACTTCCATGTGACAGCCAGCAAAACACAAGAGTCCTCTGTTACATAGCCTGAAAGGAATAAATTCTGCCAACAACCTGAATGAACTTAGAAGAGATATTTTTCCCCAGTCAAACCTCCAGAGAAAACACAGCCTGACTGATACCTTGGTAACAGCCTTGTGCGACTGTAAGCAGAGAGCCCAAAGAAGATATCCCAGACTCCTGATGCGTAAATGCTTATCTGTTGTTTTAAGTTGCTAAATTTGTCATGTAGCATAGGAAACTAATACACTCGGTATTAGCTAATATCCATGGTAACACCATAGTCTCAGTCTTCCTGAACTTAAAGTTATCTTTGATTCTTAGATATTCCCTGTCATTCAATCACTAAATCTGATAAGATTAAACTTCATAATTACAGCCAATATTTATGGAGTGATTTTGTATGCCATGTGTTGTACTTATTGCATTAATAGAACAATGACAGGCAATCCTTTTATAGACATAGAAATTGAAATTTGGAGGAGAAGCATAATTTGCCAAAGGTTTCACAGTGAATCAATTTCATATCTGGGAGTCAAATCTGACGTATCTGATCCCAGCCTATATTCTTTTTACTACATGGACTGCCCACCCAAATGCCTCTATTATCTCAGAAGTCCTAAGTTCTAGTTACAATTAAAACTCCTGTGACAACATTTAAAATCATTCAAAATCTGGTCCTGGTCTTCTTCCAGACTTTTTTTCCTACTATTCACTTGCTTTTTTTGAAATTGTTCGATGTTTTTCTATCTCCTAACATAGATTCACAGACTTCCCCAGTCCTCTCACATCCTCAGTAAGATAATATACCCCTTTGATAAGTTATTATTGGAGAAAGAATTTCCAAGTGTAAAAGGGTGGACTTACCAACGGGCCCTGATTTTGTCACTGCAAATTTCACCTTCAACTCACACTTGAATTACAAGGATTACTCCTACCAATGCCATGGTGGTCTTCAGGGATTACCGCTTCCCACCATTGATATATAAGCAATGTATTAGGGATGTCTACATCACCTGCCCTGCCCTTAGCCACTCTGTAAAAAGTTGCGCTAATCACTGCCCTCTCCAAAAGCTGAATGAATTGTTTAATATCAGCACTGTACCCAGTCATATTGGAGCCTAAGGCCTAAAGAAAAATGTTTGCCCTCGCATGCATTAATCAAAGTATCCTTATATAGTTTGAACCATGCTGGAAAGTTAATAAAAGTTTTACAATCAAAACACAACTATATATCAAGCTCTGTATTGCACAATCAGTTCACATGTTAGTGTCAATCTTCCCAAACCTACCTGAGAGGAAGGAAAAATCACAGGATCCAACACCCACAGTCTAACTGAAAACAACTCCCCCTTGTTGCACAATCACACAGGGTCACAAAACAAACAAGCAACACCATCTGTCTTTATTTAAAATATTAATGTTTGCTTTATTTTTGGTTCTAGATATTATATTAAATATGTAAATATTATTTCGACTATTGACTTTTTGGCATCCCATTAAATGGAGCACTCAAGGGGAGTGCTTTATTCTTTTCACCCTAATTCCAGCCTTGTACAAGATGAATTCCTCTTTCGCCATCTAACCCAAGGACAACCCATAGGTGATATTCATACTCTTGACACTATTCTGCCATTAAGGAAACTGTTATGGGAAAATGTGGTCCAGAAAGTACAACAGCAATCATACAAACTTTCACACACAAGGTGACATCATCCTTTCCCCTAACCTCTCTTCCATTCTTTCTGTGTGACCAAGACGTCTCCTGTGGAAGGAATGGGAGGAGTGAGGGAGGAAGCAGGAAAGGGAGCTCCCAGGCTGGAACTGAAATGGAACAAGACTCGGGAACTCCATAGGGAAGGTGACTATAGAAAGATAGCAAGGAAGCCCAGATCTTGTAATGTGGGGTTTTATGTGACTTGTTCTTTCTTACTCAATTTTATTGTTTCCCTTAATTTTATACTAAGTTCCCTTCATTTTAAAGCACAATACTACCTTCCAGGGCTCTTTGGTAAGCTTTGCCTAACTACTGCAACGTAGGATAATCTCCTCCTTGTATGCCCACTGTCCATCCCACCAATAAGTTGTCTCTCCTCCATCAGGGCCCTTCCATGTTTCCATTGCCTTGGGGAGCTCCTGAGCCACCTCTCCCAGCCTAGTAGGGTCTGTTCCTAGGATCAGCCTCAGGAGTCAGAAATTTGAAACTAATTCAGTGACCTTCTCCACCAAAGAATATGACCATACCAGCTATACACAAATTACTAACAAGGAAAATAAATTTTAATAAGCTAAAAATGTTAATAAATGAACATTTTAATAGATGATGATTGACATAATCAGTTTAAGACCATCCACCTTCGTGATTTGGATAGCCCCGCTGACATTAATAAGAGAATATCTTCTCCATTTTGGTGCCAGGAAGAACAGCTACATTCCCTCCCTTCCTTACAATCATAAAGTTCAGCTTATCTCCTGGGAACCAGAACTTCTCCTAGGCTGGACTGAATCTCCCATAGCCATAAACACATAAGGAAGTTTTAGTGCTGCAGGAAGGAAATATTCCCCCCTAACAAGCTGGTGGAAATTTCATGTAGGCCAGTTTTTGGAACCTTTCCACAATAGCTATGGAATCCAGAAACCTATCTTTACTATTGAAATAGACTTCTCAATTACATGACATGCCTCCCAAAGTAAATTGTAAGTTTCTTCTTGGAAGGGCCATATTTTAAATGACATGACTTCCTCTCCCCAGAGTTCCCAATACAAATCACTATATAAATTAAAGGGTAATTACAGATCAGACTATTTTGAGCATCTTTGCTTTTGTTAACATTTATTTGCCCCTCTTTAGACCAGGCAAAGGGCAACAGGTTAATTAGGTGAAGTCCCCATTAATCCTCAGGGCTTTGGAAGAAAGAGGAGAAGACAGGCTATCAGAGATGATCCCTGCAGGGCCAGGACTCGCTTGAAGCAGTGCATGGGGAAGGGGAGGCATCTGAGCTGTGTAGAACAGGCCTAGCTGATTATTACATCCATTCAAGATATCCTGTCAAATGCAGATCCTGAAGGACCACCTTCATCAAAAGGGTAAACAGGCTCTGGCTCGTGTGGCTCAGTGGATTGAGTGCAGGTCTGCGAATCAAAGGGTCACTGGTTTGATTCCCAGTCAGGGAACATGCTTGGATTGCAGGCCAGGTCCCCAGTGGGGGGCCCACAAGAGACAATCGCATATTGAGATTTCTCTCCCTCTCTTCCTCCCTTCCCCACTCTCTAAAAATAAATGAATAAAATATTTTAAAAAGTAAAAATAAAAGGTTATATGAAAAAGAAGGGTAAACAGTTACTCTCCTGGAAGAAAATGATAGAGGTCTGCTTTGCAAATGGTTAGCTGAGTGAATGAAGTAGACAGAAAAAGGAAAATGAAGCAAGAGTTGAAAACCAAGGGTCAGAAACAGGAGGAGACGATGACAACTGGCAAACTAGTTTGGGGATTGTTTCACAAATTTGGCCCATCTTTGGTGGCATCCTTCTTAGGATGCTTCTTAGGGGCTTTTCTAGACTTTGTCACAGGGATGTTAATGGAGCTATGAAGTTACATAGGTAGGAAATTGTAGGATTGGGTTTTGGACTCTATCTAAGCAGTAGGATGGATGCCGGAGCCTGTCCTCTTAATCACTATGTATAGTGACCCCGAATAGGAAATTTTCATCATTTCCTTCACCAAATAACTATACAGTATTTCATTATTTTATGTTTTTCCAATGGTTTAGTGTCCTGGCAGTGCTCGTGTTGTTTTTGTCACTATTTTAATTTCCCTTGCCTTATAAAGACTTTTACTCTAGTAGATCGCAACCCTGGGGAATTAGTTTCTCTTCTAAAAACCGAAAAATTAAACACATTTCAAGATGTTAGAGGGGCAAATCATTGCAACAATGATATAGCTCCAGAAGCCCACACAATTTTAAAAGCTTCTTTACCTGGAAATTTACCTAGCGACAGTTGGTATTTGCAACGTGCGATCAATATCGATAACGACACACTCTCCCTGGAATTTGTGGCTCCATAGCATTTATTTCATCAGTAAGGTGACATAAAAATTTTAGTTTTCCTGACCCCACATTTGGTAAGCTCAAACGAACAACTCTTTAAATGCTTTATGTTTATTTTAAAATTTTTTAAATATTTTCTTTTTGTTCAATTACAGTTGTCCCCATTCCCCCCTCATTACTCTCTGCTGCCCTCCTACCCTCCCCTCCCACATTCAGTCCTCCTCCCTTCCTGTTATCCTTGTCCATGGGTCCTTTATACAGGTTTTCATCGATTAAATTTGTCAGAAAGTAAAAATGAAAGTGATGAATTTTCCTTTAAGAATCTGAAGGTATGTTTCCTATAAACTATACTGCCTAATTTCTCTTCTTTAGAAATCTGAATGAAAATGCATGTAGTTGTTTGGTTGTCTGTTTGAGAAATATCGATATGACTATGAAAAGCCTGAAAACTCAAATTCCTACACACAAGCAGATAGTATTAAGGTTGTGACTCAAAGACGGAAACCAGGATGCTATAGACTGAATGTCTGTATGCCCTCCAATTGATGTGTTATAATCCTAATCCACAATGTGATGATATTAAGAAATAGGATCTTTGGGAGGTGATTAGGTCACAAAGGTGCAGCCCTCATGAATGGGATTAGTGCCCTTGTAAAGGAGACCTCAGAGTTCTCTTGCTTCTCCTGCTTTGTGAAGATGCAGTGAGTTGACGACCACCTGTGAACTAGAAGGAGGTCTCTCAGCAGACGTGGAATTTGCCGGCATCTTGATGTTGGACTACTCAGGCTCCAGAAGTACAAAAAATAAATTTCTCTTACTTATAAGCCACCCAGTCTACAGTGTTTGTTATAGTGGCTTCAAACTAAGACACAGGACTTTCTCAGGGAGGAGTTTCACAGCCTCTGAAAGCACAAAAGTCAGAAAGTACAAAACTTCCTTTCCTGGTGCTAGACCAGAAGTATCCTATAGAACTCTCCATGACAGTGGGAAAATTGATATTCTGTCCCCTTTGGTATGGTTGGCACTGGGCACATCCATGTGGTTATCAAGCATTTGAAATGTGGCTAGTATGGTTGTACAACTGAAGGACTTTTAAAATTTTATTTTATTTTAATATAAATAGCCACATATGGCTAGTGGCTACCGCATTGGATAGTAGAGCAGTAGAATGCAGCAAAAATGTTCTTATACCCTTAACTTCCTATGCTTAAGAAAAGGGCAAAACCAAATTCTTTGAAAGGAGTAGTTTGAGTGAAGAATGGGAGAGACCACATTCAGTCTTAATTTCCAGTTGTATCCATTGTATGCTTCTCAGTTTCAGTTTGCAGACCAATAAAATCCAATACAAATTGCTCTATGGTTTTACTGTGAGAGGCAGCCCAGATGGTGAACAGAGCATTTGACGCAAGGTGGCTGGTCTGGAATTCAATCTGAGTGTTCTCTTACCTGAACATGCTCTTGTCCCTCTGAACTTTTTGGATTCAACAAACACTAATGCATCACCTGGCCATAAAGATTTACATTCCCATCTAGTCGAGGAGACATTATTAAAACATTTTAAAAATCACTTTGTAACCACTTACAAAGAAGCAATACAAATCAGAAATTTTTCTGTAGGAAAGATTTTGTGACAGATTAGAATAGAATAGTGATGCAAATGCCTTTTTTCCTAGGAGAATAAAAGTGGGCAATAAACATTATTTGTATGCATATAGCTGCATCCTTCATTCCCACAAGTTCTATTTGCTTCATGCATAGAACAGCCATAGCAGATTTGCAAAATTATCCCAGCATTGGACTCTATGCAGTAGAGGCAATGTTTACACAAAGTGGTTAGCTATAGTCTTGTGAGAGGCCTCTAAATCAAATTTGCACATATAAGGAAAGGTTTTCAAGGACTAATCAGATAATTATACCCCAGGCAACCAATTTGCATGGCAAGTGGGGCAGAGTTTTATTTTATTTGCTTTACATTTAGGCCTTGGTGAAATGAGCTACCATGTAAAATTTCAACTTGTGTGGTGTTTTGTTTGTAATTACTCATGTTTGCTAAAATAGGTTACAAGTTTACAAGGATCGTGTTGTGCTCTGTGACTTGCAGTGTGAAATGACCTCACACTGTAGCCACCAGCAAGATCCTGTGCGATTTGTTTTTCCCTATACCCATCCCCCTACATAAAAATCCTAAATTTCTTTGAAAAATAGACAAGGAAACGTCATTTCTGGCCTCTGAGGCTTATTATTCTCCCTTCAGATGTGTGGTTTGTAACATGAAAGAGTATGAAAGCCACTCTACACCTAATATATTAATAGAGAGATGGCCAGTTGAAACTTTAAATGTCTAACACTCTTCTCCCTGCCTTTTAGCAAAGTCTCTATATATTTCTAATGGGATCTTAAAATATGAGGTAACCATCAGAAATAGCTGCTTTATTTAAAAAGCTCACTGTTTAAGGTACTTTTGCTAATCTGACATCAGGGAAAATTCAGGTTCAAGTTTCATGCTTTGGAAAGCAATAAAAATCGCCACCTGGAAATCCAAAGGCACAGGCAAATTGATATTCAAAGCAGGTGTGTCAGCTTCATAGCAACATGGCAGAAGGCACTCAGTGGTTCTGGAAGGAAGGTTAGGGTCCCTGTAGGGCAGCAACTTCCTGGAGGGCCTTTGCGTTGGAGTTCTCACTGGGCAGGTCAGAATCATTTTCTGCCTTGCAAAGAGAAACCTATTAGTTGTGCTTAGGATGGGGATAGGTGAGTCAAACTGACTGGTTCAAACTATCACCTTCAAATAAAAGAACTGAAAACAATAAATCCCACATGCTTATGAGCTCAAATACTAATGGGCATTTCTATAAGTCTTTTCTATTTTTGACCCTTTTTTTTCTTGTCCCAGGTCTGGATCATGAAAAGACATGCTATATCCTGCCAGAAAGAATATTTGCAGAGCACACGGTCCTACCTTGGTAAGTAACTTCTGGTTCAGATCACATTGGAATAATTTCTGGATTTCCATTTGTTTAATATTTACCAACTACTAATATTATTCTGAGGAAAAAACCCGAGTAGTTAACAGAGTTGTTAGTTAGGAACTATAAAGACAGGATAGGAACCTGAATTAATTAATTCTCTAAGCTTTTATTGAATACCTATTATGGTAGATTACATTAATATTTCCAGGTTTTTACTCTTCTGTATCCATGCCTTTTGCCACGTGACTCTGAAGTTTCTTCCACTAAAAGTGGAGTATGTTTCCCCACTCCATTAATGTTGAGCCAATCATGTGACTTGGTTTGGCCAATAAAATAGTAACGGACCTGACGCTGTCAAAAGTTTGAAACGTGTGTCTGCAGTTGGTGCCCCTGTCTCTGCCATGGGAACATTTTCTTCTGGTTTCCTGCTGCCCCTTCAGGCTGAGCTCCAGAAACAGACCAGAGCACAGCCTACAGCAAGGGGTCCAGCCAACGGGACCCACAGTTTGGAAGGAATCTCCCAGTTGAGGTTAGCCTAGATCTTTAGATCCAGTTAACCTCAGAACCATGCGCTGGAGTCTAAGTGCTACATTTTGTGTGATGCTGAGTTTTAGTGTGGTTGATTACAGAGCATTTTGCAGTAATTGTTGTCAAAGGTAGTTTTTGTGCTGGCCACGGTGCTGGACCCTCCAGACCTCAAGATAAGAGATAGCTTGTGCCCTTGATAAACTTTGGGTTTAATAGAGGAGATATGCACATATAGTTAGTGCTTGAGAGGTCTGGATGAAATACTCTGGAAAAAAAAGAAACAAATGTAAGAAAAAAATGGATGTCTACCTCACAGAGTTCCTCTCCATTGAGTTTACACTAGTCCTTTTTTGGCCTTAAAGACAGTTCCTGAGAAAATCAAACTTTTATATAATTAATCAAATCCCATATCCTACTGGTTAATAATTTTGTTTGTTTTCAAGTGTGTATAAAGTATTCTCATGTTGTCTTCCATACAAACATTAACATTTACTCCAAAATGACAGTTGGCCCAAGATTAGAGTTAGGCTAATTCTCCAACATGAATTAAGTTTGATTCTATTTATTGACAGCATGAGAACTGTCTCTTTCTACTCACTGAAGAAAATATCCAAACCATCTGGGAATGGACAAAAGATACGGTTTTTTTTTCTTCACACATAAATTCAGGTCCTGTGGAAGTGCAAGCTTATGAGGCATTTTCACATCTGCAGATTCTCCATACCACTTGGGATGCTCATCCTGAATACCACTGTTCCTGTGCATTAAAGAAAAGATCTCATCCTTTTTCTGCAGAGGAATTACTTTGGATCACCTCCAAAGACTTACAAAATTCTGGATATAGCAAACAAGGAAGTGAGGGGTGAGAAGATAGATGTTGGATTTATTGATCTCAGCTGGGGAGAGGCTTACTCTCTATGTCTCTGTCTTTTCAACGAGAGGCACAGTTACATCTGCCAGTCTGTCTTAGCCTGTTAGGAGGCCTGAGTAAAGGTATCTATCTATGCATTGTATTAAAAATGTAAATATTCCTATGGGCTTTACCATGCAGGAATGCTGGAGGAGTCACGCTATAACCAGGATCAGCAGACACTCAGAGTGAGTGTCTGTACTCCATACTTCCATGCCCTTGGTAAATATCAATATTAATCATGGAATTGTTTCCTACTGAGGCTTTTAAATTCTTCTGAAAACAATGTTGCAAAAAGCCACTATAGTTTGAAGCTAGAGCACATGAACTTTGGAATCAAACAACCTAGGCTCAAATGTTGCATCTACAACTTCCTAGAGGTGTTATTGGGGAAAATCAAACTTTTTCCATACCTTGACTTCCATATCCATACATTAGGTACAGCAATGCAACCTATTGCACAGGGCTGTTGTGAGGAGGAAATGAGAAATTTGTGTAAGTTGCTTAGAAAAGGCTTCTGCACATAGAAAGAGCTAAATGATTGGTAGGTACTTTCATTATTCTCTGTCTTCCATCTACTAAACTAAGCATGTTTTAGCTGTTTCATTTGACCATCCTTGCTTTAGAGCATCATCATTGGAAATGTCTGACTTGAGAAGAAACTTTAACACAGTTTACCGTCTCATCCAGCTACTCCACTCCTGACCAATTACATCTTTTAGACTAGGAAATAGGCTCGGAGAGGTAAAGTAATTTGCTCAAGGTCATTGGTAGAGTCACGACTAGACCTGTGTTATTCTGGCTCCTGACATCCTGCAATTTCTATTAAACTAAGCTGAGGTAGGCCCCTTTGTCTCCGGCAGGTGATCAAGGTTGGAGAGAGGGCTTCGTGCAGCCCATCACCCGGAATCACCACAGAGGGAAACTGGGCCACCCAGGACCATTGTCGCAGTTTGCCATCAGAGAGATCTTTTCCTTTGGCAAACTAATTGCAGGAAGGACTTTGGGAAGAAAAGTAGAGGCACTGCAGATAAATCTTTCCTACAACTTTTCTTTCACAGAGGAATCTGCGGAGTGAGACCCTGAGCCATTGCTTGTTCACAGTGATGTTCCCAATTCATTTAGTGCTTCTTTCTGTTCAGATAATAGTTAATATTCTAGCTGAAAATCTAGGATGAAAATCAGGCATAGATATTAAGTTAGCTCTGCAGTGGGCATGGGACTCCTTTCCAGCTCCACTAAATCCATGCTACTTTGCACAATGCAAAAGCTCCTCCCATTTCCAACACGCTCACATACACGCGCCCACTGGTGCACACCCTCACATTTCCCTAATGTGGACTAGCATCGCCCTTCCTTACCACAAACCAGTTAGACTAACAAAATTTATACTCTCTTTTGTCAATGAGAAAACTGGAATTTGGAGAAGTCGTAAGGGTGGCTAAAGGTTAGAACAGCAGAATGAGGACTCCCACCCAATCTTCTATCTCCAAATTCTTTGTTTTTGAGTATTGCTAGACGCGTTAGCCATTCCGGCAGGGTCTGCCCCATCTCAGCATTCATAGTGCTACTCAGTATTGAGGCAATGCCGTTGATGCCAAAAGGCTCTTCTATACTTTTTCCTCCTAAAGAAGGGAGCGAAAGAAGAACTCACTTTTGTTTTTATTTTTTTAAGAGTTTATTTATTTATTTTTAGAGAGGGGAAGGGATGGAGAAAGAGAAGGAGAGAAATATCAATGTGTGGTTGTCTCATGCACACCCTCTACTGGGGGACCTGGCCCACAAGCCAGGCATGTGCCCTGACTAGGAATCGAACTGGTGACCCTTTGGTTCACAGGCTGGTGCTCAGTCCACTGAGCCACACCAGCCAGGGCAAGAAAAAATATTCACTTTTGACAAGTGATGTAAAACAGGTAACATATACTTTCCTTTCCGAACTCCAGGCTGCCATGGTGTTCCCCTCAGCCCCCATGCTTAGATCTGAGTGCTCTCCAGAGAGGCAAACCGTCAGCATTCAGTTCTGTATTTCTAAGTATTAACACACATGGTGGGGAGCCTTCCCAATTACTCACTCAGGCTGAGGTCTTGAGGGAGAGACCTCCCTCCTTGAGGGAGGGAGACCTCTCTCCTTGAGGGAGAGAACGCCCCTTTGAGTCGTTCTCTCCCTGAAGCCCCATCAAGCTGCCATGAGCCAGCATGGATATTGTTGTCAAGTGTTGGCAGGAACCTGTCCCACTGGAACCCCCACAACAGAGTGAAAAATGTAAAGAGGAGCAAGTAAAACGGAAGCGATTTTTTAGGAACGTTTTTAACTGCACAGGGAGAATCCTGAATACCTAACACTCAACCCTCCAACCTAAGTGGACTGTTCTAGAGCAAGGGCATCAGGGGGCACATTCATCCCCTCTTCCCCCCTCCGCCGTCTCCCCCTTCCCTCAAAGCCCACACAGAGGAGGGAAAACTCCCACAATTTCCGTGTGACCTGAAGGAATGAATCCTGTCGAGTTAGTTCCATTTTCCTAATATGAGTTGTTATAATAAGTTTAAGAGGCCACCAGAGTCCTTTGAGTTAGGAACAAATCGCAAATCATCATAATGCTACACCTATTTCTGGTTTATGACAGCAATAAATCAAAAGCAGCCTCACTGTGTGAAAACGAGCTACAGCAGTCACAAGTGCCAGGCTCTGGGAGATGCCAGGGCCCAAGCGTCTTTAGCTTTGCAGTGTATGTTTTGGCTCCTGGAGGCTCAATTTTTCAATTAAGGATTTTTTTTTTAAAGTATGTGTGTGTGTATGTAAGAGAGGGAGAACAGCTTCAGGTACATGTGCCAGGCCAGACAACGAGGCTCTTGTTCTTTATGAGTTTTATTTATTTATCTTAGCTTTACTTTTGTGTTCATACGACTTTAGAAAAGGCTATTGGATATGGAGTCCAGCCAAAGAGTATTTACACAAAATTTAACATGACCTTGATTATAAATGAAATGCAAGTCTCTTGAAGATGGTACGTGGTCTGGTACTATCACGGGCCCTGACATCCTGCTTGGATTTCACCTGCAGGTCTTGTTTCCCAGGTCCTGGTTAGAAATCCAAGTGGATTTGCACAATATTTCTTGCATGATTCTAAGCAGTTAAAATAATTTACGAAGAGACTTTGTGCATATCACTATCACTTCAAATTGGTGCTTTCTGGTAGCCAACTGAATTTTTCAAAATGCCATTATCATTTTCTACTAATTTAAGCATTACGTTGCAGAGAATATTTAGCTCTGTACTTGCCTCCTGAAGTTTTATCCATTATTACTAATTCATAAAAAAGGCAACGAGAGCTAAGGATTGGAAACTGATGCTGCTCGAATAGTTCACAGGTATGTTTGGGCACTAATTTTTTATATGAATTGATACTATTAAATAATGTTTTAAAAAAATTTCCTGACTTCTTTTCTTTTGCAAAAAAGAAAATGATATTATAATTATTTTACAACTTTAATTCAGGGACCACTAAAACTTTTATTAAAGACTTCATAAGTACAGATTCTCTCAGGTTAGCCTCACTTTGGTGTCCATAATCGAAATCAAAGTGTCATTTTAGGTTGTTGCTTCCTCTTCCTACCGGTGTCCATGGGAGTGGTCAGTTTCTTCCTTCCTAATGTCTTGACAATCCCTCCATCTCTTTGTTTCCTAGGCCAGAAACTCACCAGCTTGGTATCATTTTTACAGACTCCTAACCTTTTAATCCCCTGTGCAAAGCAGTGCCAGGCTAATTTCTCTAAAGCTCCATTGTCACCATCTTACTTCCCTGACTATTCAGGAAATTCTGGTGACTACCTCCTGCCTGCTGTATGGAAGTATACCGTCATCTCGGCTGTGGAACTGTGTGAGTCAAAAATCACAATCCCGATGGCACTCGCAGACAGACTGACACGTGTACAGACAGGCCCCGGAGAGAGTTATATCCTCCAGGGCTGGCTGAGATCAACGGTTGGTCCTTGACCCGTTTTAAAATACATTATATTTATCAGACTTCCACTAGGCCCTGGAAAATTGATTCATTCTAATAACAAGGACAGTTCTAAACTAGGGCCCAGTTTATTATTAATTTTCAGCAGGTCAGCCACCACCAGACCTGGGAACAGGACTGGTCAGATGTGAACCCGTCACTCCCTTCCTGGTGCGTGGTTTCCCTTGGGAGACTACCCTATTTATCAGTGGGCGTGTGAGGAGCACAGAATTGGAAAAAGGAAATTGATTGTTGCCTGAAGGAAATATGCGTCACACTCTTACAACCCAACTTTGACCTTCTCCACCCAAGGGACAGCTCAGACTAAGAAGAAAATAGAACTATCCTTATCACCTAAATCAAAGCACCAGTCTCCCTGGAGAGTGATGGACAAACAAGGATGGTTCTTTCTTTATTGTGATTACTTCTTTGTGGTTTTTTTTTCACTTCCTATACATAAAGGAACACTGACTGGTTTCCAGTGAGAGATAAAACTGTACACATCCCAGCCACTGCCTGTCGTTAGTTCATTGTGCCTGTGTCATTGAGACTGACTTCTCAATCTTGTCTCACTCATATGTTTTTATCCTTTCACCATAAGGCCCTGCAATTCACTTTCCTACCTTCAACCCTTCATCCTGCTAAGAGAACACTACCAATATTCTGTCTACCTCCTCCACATTTGTCAGTTCAACAGTTTCTCATTCAGTGCTTGCTCTTTGCCAGGCACAAAGGTCTGGCTCCCCTGGAGTGAAGGAGTCAGACTGTTACACAAATGATCACAGCACAGTGTGCTGAAAGCTGTAATAATGAGTGGCCACTATGTATGGAAGGAATTCTGAGAGGGACCTGATTCAACCTATTCTGGGCAGTCAACTGTGTTTCATAGGAGAGGTGGCACATATCTGTGACCTTTAAGGGTGAGGAGGTAGAATAATGCCTTCCAAAGATACCTACATACTAATCCCCAGAACCTGTGAAGGAGTGATAGCTAGTACATGGAAAAGGAGAGTTAAGGAAGTAGATGAAATTAAGATTGATAGTCAGCTGACCTGGAGATGGGGAAATCATCCTGGATTGTGACTGGGCCTAATGTAATCACAAGGATCCTCAAAAGTGAAAACAGGAAAGACTCATTAAAAAAAAAGTGGTTTTAGAACATTGTCTGACTTGTAAAAGGCTCAATAAATATTTCTTAAATTAAAAAAAAGTGGTTACGTAAGAGACTCATATTACTGAATATAAAGATGGAAGGGAGACATGACACAAGGAACGTGGGGAGCCTCTAGAAGTTAGAAATGGTAAGGAAACAGATTCTCCCCACCAGAAAGGAATGCAGCCCTGATTTTAACTGATTGATTTTTAACCTTGACTTTAGCCCAGTGAGACCCATTTTGGACTTCTGATCTCCAGAACGCTAAGAAAATAAATTTGTGTTGTGTTAAGCTGCTAAATGTATGGTATTCGGTTACTGAAGCAACAGAAAACTGATACAAAGAGTAGGTAGGATTTCCCCTGGGAAAGTAGCTAACGAGGATCAGGCACTCAGGGGACATATTTCATTGAGTATTTGCAACCAGGCACTATGCCAACTGCTTTTTGTGCTACAATAGAAGAGGTCCTTTTTTGTGTAGTGGATGAGTATTAGATGAATTATCGATAAAGGCTATTACTGACATAGACCAGAAAACACGCTTTGGAATTAGCCGGTGAACAATAGCGATAATAATAATGTTATAACACAAATTTAGGTTGCATGTGTCAAACTCTGGGAGATCAAGTACTGGGATTCAGTGACTGGTGGGGGTGAAGTCACCCCTCTAGCCTGCAATTCCAACTGACATCTCGATATTCACACCAAGAGGTTCCATTTGCACCTCATGTTCAATAGCTTTTAGATTAAACTCATTATCCGCCTTCTGCAAAGTCTGCTTGTTCTGTTCGTGGCACCACTGCACTGCTAATAACTCAAGCTGGAAAGTTCCAAATCGCCCACCTCCCAACTTTCCTACACTGAATCGACTGTCATGCGTCATGTAGCGTCTATCGCCCTGATTTTCAGATCTCTTTCCCCGCCTTTACTTTCCTGATGTCACCCCTAGATGTGCCATTTTAACATCAAACAATTATGTATGCTCTTTTCCCGGTGAGTCATGAATTTCCTTTCCCTTCCTCACACCTTCTCTGTGACTTTGCTTTGCTCTTTCTCTGAACTCCTGAAACACCGATTGTTCTTCAAAACACTAAAAAACTTCCTGAATGGTTTTACTCATGTTTCCCCATGCCCTCTCTTACTCACCCCTTAGCTCACCACTGCTGACCTCACTTCGGCTGGCCATTCTATTGAAACGGCTTTCCCTGAAGTTATAAATGACCTTCTATTTCCCAAATTTTAGGATCTGTTTCGAGCCTCCCTCAAGTTGACCTTTCAGTGACATTGACATCATATACTGTTCTTTTCTTTCTGAAATGTTTTTCTTCTTTGGATTCTAAACTATCCTATTTCCGGTCTCCCATTTTATTGTTTTACTAATTATTTTAAGTCTCCTCTAATGACTATCCAGCTACTTCTGTCCTGCTTATACTGCTGCTACCTGCTCTTCTGATCTAAGCCCTCCTGACTTGATACCATACAGGTATGTCTCTTCTCTAGGCATTGGATGTAAGTATAGCTTGAAAAATGGAAAAGAACACTAAGATTTCTTAACTCTCTGATTATTGAAATTCTACATTTTTAAATAGTTTTGGAGGATCTGCTTTCTGCTCAGTAGCATGCTAAACATAGAAGAAAATTTAAAAGTGGTAAAGCTTCTATGTTCCGAAAGCTGGTAACCAGTTTAGACAGATGCAATATATACATGTAAAATTTTTGAGAAATGATCCAAGGCAGAATTGACTCATTTACCCATCAGCTGTGACCACTGTCCACCAGTGGAGCATAGTTACTGAATAAATACAAGAATAAAGGAATGTCTCTTCTTTTATGGGCAAAGAGGACAAACACTAAGCCACCAGATAAATAACGGTGCCCTCCCTTTTCTTGAATTGAGGCACAAGGAGGAAATTATACAAAAATATGTCGTTTTTTAAGTTGTATTCAGGCTTGAATGCTGCCTTTTTCATAGTTTTCAAAACTGCAACAGAACTTAAATTTAGTTTTTAGGTTTGTTAAAATATTTTAAAACATATCATTCTTTTTTTTTTTTTTAAAGATTTTATTTATTTATTTTTAGAGAGGGGAAGGGAGGGAGAAAGAGAGGGAGAGAAACATCAATGTGTGGTTGCCTCTCACGTGGCCCCCACTAGGGGCCTGGCCTGCAACCCAGGCATGTGCCCTGACTGGGAATCGAACCTGCGACCCTTTGGTTCACAGCCCGTGCTCAATCCACTGAGCTACGCCAGCCAGGGCTAAAACATATCATTCTTATATGAGAGAGAGGGAGGGGGGGGGGGAGAGAGAGAGAGAGAGAGAGAGAGAGAGAGAGAGAGAGAGAGAGAGAGAGAGAGAGAGAGAGAGAACCTGTCTGAGAAGTAGTAGCAAGGAAAATGTCTCCCAGGCAAGTTAGGCTGGGACCTTTGAGACTAACCCAGCTCTTCTCACTGAAGCGTTTATTTATTTATTGACAACTGTACATCAGGCACCTGCGTTTCCAGCCTTTTCTTTCTCTAGTAAAATAGCCTCTCAGTATCTGATTAGATAACAAATCTTAGACATTGGTATTTACCCTAGATTTATACCATGCTATCTCTGGTGTGTAGTCACTCCTGGCAGAGAACAAAAGCTTTTGGTTTCTGGCTTGAATAGGAATCATTATCTCGGGCATATCATGATGAAAATTTATTTTTCTGACCCATTAGACTGCGGTTCAAATGATCTAAAAAATTTAGTGTCAATCTCTATCATTGATTCTCCATCTGGAAAGTTAGAGCCATATTTCTTACTAATCTACGAGTAATAAATCTTCTGTTCTTATAAAAATAATTATTCTATTATATAATTCTCCTTGGGCAGAAGGAAAGGTAGCAAATCTCTCACACAGTGGTGCCAACCTACTTCCTGGTGTAGCAACTATCAAAAGCCATAACAGACATAGGAATAAATGCCATAGCAGAAGCTTTATGGACTAAACTGAAAGAAAAAAAAGTTGAGCTATGAATACTTCAAAAATTGTTTGCCAAATACCAGGAAATATAGCTTTCCTCATGACATGTTTATTCAAATTCCTAGTCAGTTAAGAAGTAGTATGAAATAAACTTTTACTGTTTCAAATCCAATTTCTCCACCAATAGTCACTTCAGGTGAAATCTGCAGGCTCATGCAACCTCATC
This sequence comes from Glossophaga mutica, assembly GCA_039655065.1. Taxonomy (NCBI): domain Eukaryota; kingdom Metazoa; phylum Chordata; class Mammalia; order Chiroptera; family Phyllostomidae; genus Glossophaga; species Glossophaga mutica. Next base: position 37,671,028 of record CM077304.1, on the reverse strand, counting down.
TTTACCACATCTCTCTAGGTTCAGAAACAGGACTTGATAATTCCCAAGGAGTAGCCAAAACTAAGTTATATTTTCAAGATTATATCAGAAAAAGTATGAAAATAAGACTGGCATATACATGACCATCTGATTTATGACAAAGATGAAACTATAATGCAGTAAGAAAAAGCGGTTAATTATTGGGCTGACAAAAAAGTCTGTATGGTTCTTTCCATAAAATAAAAGACACATTTTTCATTTTTACCAATAAATTTATTGATTTGGATATTTTGAGTATGTCAGCTATCTCCCACAAGATAGAATGTTGATTGTTCTCAATTAATGTCTCGATTTGATCTCCATCAACTTCAACTGGTCTACCCAACATGGAGCATCGTCCAGTGAGAAATCTCCAGCATGAAAGTTCACAAACCACTTTTGACATGTATGACCAGTTACAGCACCTTCTCCATACACTGTGCAAATCTTTTTCTACTTTTCAGCTGTGTTTCCACCTTTCTTGAAATAATAAGGCATATTATGCCAAAAATGTTGCATATTTTCTTTCATCTTCAATATTAAAATGGCTATACAAAAATTCACCAATTTTGGTAAGTTTTGAAAAAATGCCCACTGATGTGACAGCTGTCACAATACAATCTAACAAAATTGTTTCGAGTGAAGCTGAAACCACTAAGCACTACTACAACCATCATAAGGAATACACCAAACAAACTTTTTGGCCAACCCAATAAATAACCATAAGGAAACAATGCATTTTGACTTCTCTCTCACTCTAATCACAAATATAAGTTCCAGATGAATCATGACCTATGTGTAAGAGATAAAAATAATAAAGATTAGAAAAAGAGATAAGTAAACATTTCTATGACTTTGGAGTAGGCAAAACTTTTTAATAGATACAAAAAGTATTGAATCAAAAGAAAAAAATCAATGAACTGACTATATTAAAACTAAGAAGTTCTGTTTTTCAAAAAGACATCTTTGAGGGATCAATGGGCTGTTCACAGAGGGAAAGAAGCTATTAACAATGCATATATCCTGAAAAGACCTATATCTAGAAGTAGATCTATAAATCAATAATAAGAGTACTGACAACTCAAAGGAAAAGGTGGAAAGACTTGAGCAGCCCTGTCACCAAAAAGGATAACTAAATGGTCACTAAATATATGAAAGTCACTTAACTTCATAAGTACAATAGATCACAAAAATGGCTCGCTTCTCCAATCCTGCCTGTCTTCATGCCCTTTGCCGTGTAACTTGAGGTACTCACTGATTTTGAATCTGGGCTAGGCTGTGTGACTCATTTTGAGCAATGGGATATTAGCAAATGTCATGCAAACAAAGGTTGAAAAAGCACTTGCACCACTGCGCTTGTTTGCTCTTGCACCTGTGCCATTTCCATGAGAATGCTGAGGCTAGCCGCTGGAGACTGAGTAGAGATGAGTAACTCCAAACACTCCAGCTGCAGCCAGCCTAGATCATCTTACACCCCTGGGCATATGAACCACGTCAGCTAAAAGCAGTGCAGCTGCCAAACCAGCCCCCAGCTAACTGCAAACTTGGGAGCAGTGCATGCTTGCTACGGAACATCACAGACATTTTGTGGTTCCTTGTTAGGCAGCATTATTGTGGTGGTAGATAACTGATACAACGATTCATGGAAAAGGTGCAAAGAAAACCTCAATGCAATACTACTACATATACAAAAAAATTGCTGAAATGAAAAAGAAGGAAAATCTCAGGTGCTAACAAGGATTTAAAACAGATTTGCCTGTGAGCTGTAGTTTGCTGATAGCTGTTCTAGATGTTCCAGAAAACCAGTAAGTCCCATTTGACTTATTCTCCGTGGTGTCTCCAGGCTCTGGTGTATAGTCATTGATCAAAAAATATTGATCAAAATATATGTTTATACATGTAATAGTACCTTCTTCAGGATATTACAGTTTTCACACTGAAGTTTATTCAAAGAAAGAAAGGGAGCGAAGCTGAATTTCACCAAGAGATGCTACAAAGTTCAAGGTGAATGGGGAGGAAAAGAGGAGAGGTAATGTGTGTATGGAAGGAATACTTAAAGAATAATCCAAAACAAAAATTTCCAAGTCTAGAAGGATCATGAGAACTTCATAGTTTGTAAACAAACAAACAAAATTTCTTCACTCCACTTTTTTTAAAAAATCTTTTCATTTAAGAGGAATGGCCTTGGAGGTCGAGTAAATGTGTCAGTTCTCCCAGTTAGAGGATCTAAATGTGCTCTAAGCTCGGGAAGCATGATTTCTTTTGGTTGAGTAATTCTTTTCTTTCGGGGTCAACTCCTTCACCCCATTCATCCTTCTCTCTCTGAAAATGATCCAGGGAAACTCTGGGCTCCTTCCCTTGGCATTCCACAAATAGAACAGAGCAAGACATTAATGAAGAGAGAAAACAGTTTCCCATTTATTTGGCTTTCAGAAATATACTTGGAATGACCTGTGCCAGAGTTATACTATATCAAAAAAGAAAGCCCATAATCCAAAAGACTAACCCTTTTCAAATGATAACCAACTGCATTTTGTATTTTCATAGAATTACTTTATTTCCGTAAAAAACAAAATTTCCATTTTTCCAATCAAGGAGCTGAGTTTCTAAAGCTTCCTGTGGTCTATTTACATTTCCTACAGTAACCTTCTTAAGCAACAGACCAAGGAAAATATGAAACCAATTTTTTATTTCATTTCCTTTTTTTAAGGGAGCCTGTATACTTTCCTGACCTCATTAAGGGCTCAGAGACAACATCAGTTTCTAAATATAAATTAGCAAACGTCTCTTTATTACAAAAATGACCATCAACTTTTGTTCATACCTTTGCCTCTTGCTATGTGCTATGCATTAGATACGGCATGACTATGGCATTATTTTTTCTCAAGAGCAATTAGAAGAATAGGATAGTAAGACTAATCTAAATGTCTGAGGCAAAAAGCAGGCTCCTTTAAGAGACTGATAGACACCGTGAAGGAGATACTTATTACTATTTAAACGTGGCAAGGGTAAGGAATCAAGACCTAAGAAGGTTGTACTTATTCATTTGTTTAAACAATATTTTTTGAGGACTTCTATTTGACCAGCACTGTGCTGGCTAGAGGGAAAGAGACAGGGTTGCTGGTCATGGTGCTTTGGACCTGTGAGAGTCGCCCTCAAGGCTCTTGGGTAATGCAGAAGAAATGATTCTAAAGATAAGAAACCTGGAACATCATCAAACAAATTATTTTAAGAATGTTTTTGACTTTTCTACATCCTCTGTGGAGCAGCAAAACAAGACCACTCTTTCAAACATGAGGATTTTAAATAGTTCTGTGGATGTCATTCAGCCTAAAAATCCTGCTGACTTCCTCCGTCTATTATTGTATCTTTAGTTGCCTTATTTGTCTCACCACAAAATGGCCTTTCAAACTCATGGCTTCACTTGCCATAGTTTGCGTGGAATGCTCCTTTCCCCTTTGGAGGAAACCCCAATTGGCACAGCACTCCCAGACTCCCTTGGCGCCCTCCCACCCCCCACCCAGGCTAGTGGAATTACTTACCTGGATGGTAAGTGTGGACAGAAAAGGTGAGCAGAGCTTGTTACTCTTCCTTTCTCTTGGATGCAATCTGCCTGCAGAAGCAGGAGGTGTAGTTGATAAGAATGCTTAAGTTTGGGACTCCATGTTAGGCAACTCAACTTACCTGCAGTTATAAATCACAGCCTCCACTCAGGACATTCAGAGGAAAATTAAAAAATGTTGAGCTCTGCATGTCAACTCCCTCATTTTATTTCTCAGCTGGTTCAGAACTTAGGGGAAGGAAAAGATGTCATTACTGCTGCCTCAAGCCATGACCCTAATATCTGGTGCAAAGGACCATGAATTCTGAGAAAAAGAAGACAGGGACAGGAATTTTCAGGAAAAACAAAACAAAATAAAAAACAACAATAACAAAAATGCTTAGAGGCATTTGATGGAACAAGGATGCTTGCTTTGAGGCTTGGGCTTTAGGGAGGGGCATACACATCTTGACCTTGACTGTATTGTGTCGTTTAATTCTTTTGAAAGTTCACTTCAGGACAGCTTCTGCGCCCCAGTTGTCTAGGCATTTGTACAGGGGTGGGCAAACCATGGCTCACAGGCCAAATATGGGCTGACTTTTGGTTTTGTTAAAAAAAAGTTTTATTGGAACACAGCTAAACCTATTCATTTACATATTGTCTATGACTGCTTTCATACAGCAATGGCAGAGTTGAGTGGTTGCAATAGAGACCATATGGCCCACAAGCCTAAAATATTTGCTATCCAGCCCTTTACAGGAAAGTTTACCAGCCCACACATTAATGGGTGGAATAGTCTGATAGCCCCGGCTGTGTTTCTCAGCCAGTTCTGTAAATCATTAGGAATTTTGGTCTTGGAATATTAAGTATTGACCTTCATCCTGGGCCAAGGTAGGACTCATCCAAAAATTGGGTAGCTTGTCTGCCTTTGATCTACCATGTGCTAATTACTCTTGTGGACTTTAGAGATCTATGTTGCAGTGTTACCCACAGAAGAGAAGAGGACTTTGTTATGGAATAAATAACAGAGATGAGGGTCTCTACCGTACTGTGAATATAACCTGCACTAGGACAAGGGTAGGGGGAAAGCTGCTGAAATTCTCAGTAAAACAAAGGCCAAAATAACTACTAAAGGCAGTTGATACAAGTGATGCCTTCACCTTGAAAATTATGCTGACATAGGAATAGTACATACACCAATGATATCAGATGGAGACATTGCAGAAAGCTTTAGATTAACTGAGTTTGGTATTTTAAGAAACAATTTCCCCCCTAAGAGTAGAAGAAAATATAGAACAAAGACATGGTTCTATTCAAATACATTTTTTAAGTGGCTGGAAAAGGAGGGCAGGTTTTAGTGGTTACTAAGACAGAAAGTGACTGAGACTCAAAGGACCCTGAGCAGTGAAAGACAAATACCATATGATCTTTAACAGGAACCTAATCAACAAAACAAACAAACAAGCATAATATAAACAAAGACACTAAATTTGAGAACAGTCTGACAGTGACCAGAGGGGGAGGGGAGGGAATTTCAGGGGGAAAGAGGAACGGTTTAGAGCAACAAGTATAAAGGACACATGGACAAAAACTATGGGGGGCGGAAATGGGAGGGAGGTGGGGAGGGCTGGGGGGGTGGGCTGGGGGCGGGGTAAAAGACAGAAAACTGTACAATATCAACAATTAAAAAAATACTGATTAAAAAAAGAAATAAACTGAAAATACAGGGAAAAAAGAATAAACTTACTGAAACAGAAGAAAAGGAGAATGGAGAAGGACTCCTGGTTTGAGCATCAGAAGGTACAGCACCTGTGCTTGAGTGGGGCTGAGAGACCATGTGGAATCTCAAATTGGACATACTGAGAAGTCAAGAGGCAGAGCCCTTCTAGACATGGGAAGATCAGAAGGACGTCTCCATCCAACCAAGCCAATTATTCATTGAAATCCAGATCAGCCAAAATATATCAGCATCAAGTAAGATAACTTGGCCAACAGCCTTACTGTGTCCAGTGAAGGAGATGCTATTGGCAGGTATCCAGGTTACAAAGAGCTCACATAAGTGATGCTCATCTGAGCCAGTGATGTAGTTCAGCAGCACTTAGTAGCCCATTCCATTTGTATAATTCCAACTCAAAGACCCAGGGCACTCATAAACCACACTACAGAGAGGGCACAGTGGTCACCACACCTGACCAGTGTGAGACCAGATGAAAGGACTCAAGTATGTTCACATAACTGGGACATTGGCTTTCCTGACTATGAAACTTGAGGTCAAAAGACTTTGGTTTAAATATTTGCAACATATGCATTTATGAAACAGTTTCTACACTTTCTAACACAGTTTCCTCATTCAAATGGAGAGAATAGTCATGGGGTTTTTGTCAGAATTAAATGCAAAATTATATGTGAAAAAGCCTTTGCCATATCTTGATGCAGACTCTGGCCAGCGGGGTCCATGTGTTGTGGCTGCGATGAACAAATTCACACCGACTACAGAAGTCCTGTGGAGAAAAAGGGATGGCATGGCCGCTCTCTGAGAGAGAGAGGTCCCTGACCCCTGTCTTTTATTGCTTTTCTGGGTACATTACTTCGAGGATGATCCTCATTTACTATGCATAGGTTAGCTTTAGGTGGTTACCTTTTACAGATAACAAAGGAAAGAATGTTGCTAATTACTTCAAAGAAAAGGATGTTTGCAAATCAAGGGGAAGAATGGTTGAACTGGTTACACTCCATACTTGGGAGGGTTAGCACAGATTTTAGGAAGTTACTTTAAAGATATGTGGTAAACATTTACTGCCTCAATTCAGGTTGAGGGAGTTTTAGCAAAAAACAAGTCTCAAAGCAGCCTAGGTACAGTGCAGGCCTGATTCCCCATGGGAAAACCAATCCGTGGGCTCAGTTCCTGTGTGCCGACTTGCTCCCCGCCGGTTTTCTGAATCTGGGGCTAGGCTATATTTGCCACTGCCACGTGGAATGGTTCCCTATAATATCTGGCATATTTGAGGCACTCAATATTCAGGGATCCCATTTCCTTCCCATCTTTCTTAAAATAAAAGGAGATTTAAAAAAATGATAGACAGGAACCTGGAATCAGTACAAGATGAGTCTAAAAGGTTACTGTCCTCGCCCAACCCCACAGCCTTTCATTAAAACCAAAGCAGGACTAAGATTTACAAGGTAGGGTTATAGCAGACACAATGTCTAATAGAGCTTTTCCAAATTTCCCATTAAATTAAAATATCTGTGAATTTAAACAAAAAGACAAAGTGATGATGGTACTGTAAATACAAAATAAGGAAACGGCATAACCCAGACTGCAGGCAGAATTTCCCTTGAATGAATCACATATGAGGATGGAATGAAATGCATGTTCTTGAATTACATAACATATACTCCACCCTGTGAATCAGAACTAAACAGAAGTCCCCAAAAAAGGTAACAGAAACTTTGTCCCAACCCAAAGGCTGAGAATGGGCACCACTCTGGAAGACAGGAACCCATTCAACAAATGCTTAGGAACTGTGCCTCAGGCAAAGTCATTGCCTTCTCTGGTCCCTCACTTCATTAGCCCCTTCTTCAAAATGATCAACCTTTCCTTGTTCCGCCATATACAGACTAACATTCCTGGACATCATTGCAAGCAGTTGGGTAAAGTGCACAGGTGCAGAAAGTTTATATACTGAGATAATTTTGACACCAAAGAAAAAGTATTGTCAGAAGGGATGGAAAGAGAAAGCATACTGGGCATAACAGGTGCTGGGGGCAAAGTCTTAATGTTCTCTTTTGTTGACAAGAGCATTGTAAGTTGCATCCGAATTTCTAGCTTTGTCACAGGCTCAGACAATCTGAGCGAGAGAAGATGCCCACTGAAGGCCTGAGAGTCATAGTATATGATTGCCTCCTGGGCATCACACTCAGCAGGTGGTAAAAACCACCTTTAGCATCAGAAGATGGGCTGGGGTAGGAACAGACAGGGTTTCTAACATTGAGAGGAATGGAGAACTAGCTAGTTTATATCAGTTATACATGTCGAGAACAAATCCTTGGACTCTTCCTAATAAAAAATTAGCAAACAAGATTACTAAGTGAAGCCTATAAAAAGACAATAATATAAAGTAAAATAGAATCTTTAAAATAAATAAATTTAAAAATGATTTATTACAAATATTTCAAAATACATAAAAATAAAAAGCACTGTGTAATATTTATTGCTGTGTAACAATATTACCACAAACTTAATGGCTTAAACCGACACAATTCTAATATCTCACAGTTTCTCGGGTCCAGGGTCCAGGCATGCCTTAGGGATGCCCTCTGCTCACTGTCTGACAAGACTGCAATCAAGCCAGAGCTGGGCTCTTATCTGAGGCTAAGCAGGGGAAGGATCCATTGCTAAGCTCACTCAGGTTGGCAAAATCCAATTTCTTGTAGTTGTACAACTGAGGGCTTTAGCTTCTTTCTGTCTCTTGGCCAGAGGCCACTCTGAATGTTTCAAAGCTATTGGCTGTTCCAGCCATGTCAGATTCTCTAACATGGCTGCTTGCCTCCACAAAACAAGCAAGGGAGAGGGAGGACCCAGAAAATATAAATTAAGAACCTGGATTGGGATCCATAAAAGGCAAATAGATCGAAATAACAACACATACGGGAGCACTAGCCCAATGGTTTTTAATTTTTTAATAGAATGTACAAAAACCCCAATACCATTAACAAAATTAAAATCTGCATCAAATCAGTAATTTGAAACATAAATTTGAGAACCACCCAGAATTCTAGAGTTAATAATCAAAGAGACTAATTTATTTATACAAATTATTTTTTGAGCATATACTATATGCCAGACACTGTAATAGACACTGGAAATACAAAATGAATAAGATAGATTGGATTCTAACATCATAGTTCTTAATTCTAATAAAAAAGTGGACAATTACAAATAAATAAATAAATAAATGCACAAAAATTCCAGATTTTTTAAAATGTCATAAGAGAAATACATTTGATTTTGTAGTAGAAGTATTTGGGCAGAGGAGAAACTACAGTACATAGGACAGCCAAGAAAGGTTTCTCTAAGAATAGCATTTATGATAAGAATGAAATGAAAGACCCATGTAAAGAATGAAAAAAAGAGCACTTAAAGCATAGATAATAGCAACTGCAAGGGCTTTAAGTGCACATTGCCTTCCTCATAAATTCTCTTCCAGGAGCAATTATAAGGCCAGGTAACGGAAGCATGTGAGAGAAAGAGAGGCGTTAACATGAAATGAAGTTGAAAATGTAGACAGGAGTGAAATCCTGCAGGTCCTATACAGACCAACATAAAATATAAAGGACACTATTGTAAGTCCAATAGGAAGCTTTTGAAGGACTAAAGCATATCAACATACACCTAATAGACATCCCAGAAAGATAAGAAACAAAGGAGCAGAAAGAAATATTTCAAGAAGTAATGGCCGAAAATTTCCCAAACTCAATGCAAAATATTAATCTAAGCACTAAAAAGCACAACGAATTCAAAGGAGGAGAAATGCAAACAGATCCACTCCTGGGCACATCGGAGTCCAACTGTTAAAAGCCAAAGACTAAGAGAAAGTCATGAAAAAAGCAAGAGAAAAAAGACTCATCAGATAGAGGTGGTTAGAAAGTCTGGATCCAGAGTTAACATCCGCAGTCATTAAATTAAAGGTGAGTGACTACAGGGTCAGTATACTACAAAGCAATCGGGGGAACAGAACAGTGTAGCAGGAAGGCCTAAAGACTTCAAAGACGACCTTTCGTTTAGCCTGGTTTTTGCTTCAGTTATAAAGGGAGATGGATCCTTGGAAAGTAATAACAAACAGGACAGCCTTCACCTTCTGGCGGTAACTGACCTGGGATGTAAGAGAAAAGAGAAAGTTTTCTTTTAAAGATTCATGGGAGAACTTGGAAACAGTCTGGTTTTAGTGGAGGCAACAAAAAGATGAAACATTTAGAGAAATCATTGAATTTACAGGGAATATTGCAATTGTCAGACCAAAATGATAAAAGAGACATTTTATATGAAAGACAAGCAAGGGAGATGCTATTGAAGACTCATAGGTACTCCAAAAGAGGCAGAAGCACTACAATCGGGAAAAAAAAAGTAAAATGGAAAAAGTAAGAAAAAATGCCCTTTGTAACTCAAATCTGAGTCTACAGATTAAAAGTATTCCTGAGTTTTGTATTAAATGATGGGTAGTGTTGGGATGGGGGAGAAGGTGGATCCCACACATAGATAAATTTTAGAAATGGTTTTTAAAACATATTTAAAGTAGAGGAGAAAATATTATCCAAGCTTCCAGGAAAATATACCACACAACCTTTATGTGATCTTAAGGCAATATAAAGATATTCTCACATTCAAAGACTTAAAATATACAACTCTTCTTGAGGAAATTATTTGATTACTCATCTCAGTTGACTAAGAAGTAAATAAAAATCAAGAACAAAAACATTACAGCATAGTCAATAAATATATGGTGATAACTGTGTTCATAAGAAACCTAGAATTATTGAAAAACATCATAAAAACAATATTTTAAATAGATAAATTAGTACGTACAAATTCTTTCCACAAAAATAATACTAATAAATGTAGTCTAGAACATTGGAGTTTATAACTGTGAAACAAATGTCATTGAGGCATTTTAGCAATTGGTTACAACTAGCTGTTCAAGAATATCAGACTTTCCCTATCACCCATAGTTACAAGACAGCACACACGTGACGCAAATCCACGACGCCGTTATCATCCACTGCCTTGATAAATTACACCGTTAAAAACAAGCAGATGTAATGCAGAGCAAGAGTGTTTTGTTTTGTTTTGTTTTGTTTCCATGAGCACTTGGTGCTAGGTCTCTACTGGACCAGATTTATCACCAAAAGTGTTTTGTTACTCTAAAATATGTTCTCCACTCAATATTATTTTTTAAAAAACACTCCATGCAGACAAAAATTTTTATATAAAAATAATGGAGGTAATCATGAAAAACAAAACATTGAGTTAAGAATAAATAATGGCTGTTTCTGGGATGGATAAGAAACTGCACAAGAACAACAATTAAAATAAAATTTACAAAAAGAATGATAATAACTATACTTCTTGAATAGTTATTATGCACTGGACAGTGTTCTAGCACTGTTCTACATTTTTCACCTATGTTACCTCATTCCATCCATAGAAATGTATTATGAGGTTTATGTCCCCATTTTATAGACTTGTAAAGTGATAAAGTCACGCAGCTACTAAGTGGTAGACAATAAATTCAAACACAAGGAGTCTGATTACAGAGGACACTTACCCTGATTATCAGACATAATATCTATAAATAAAAATGGATACCCTGATAATTAGGAAAAAATGTAGGATTAAATATATATAACTGTTAAACTCAAATCACAAACATAATTCAAAATAATATTTCTACTTTGCATGTCATGCAAAAAAATACAGCAAGTAAATCATTGTTAATGTAACAAAAAATAAAGGAGACTATTAGTACAAATGAGCTAAACACTCTCATTAAAAGACAAAAGAATAATTATAAAGGAGTATTTTGGTATTTCTGCTCTTTTCTTCCAACTCTGAGCCACCTCTCCAGTGAGATCGCAGCACCAAGATGTGGTAAGTTGGTCAGAGCCCGACTGTATGTATTAAACCATAATCTCTATGGAGGTGCAAGGCTTCATTCCATTCTGGACCAGATGGGAGCCGGAGATCCAATGGTAAGAATAAGGAGCAGAGCCCTCTTTACCCAAGAGCAATCTAGAAAGACCCGCTAGAACTAATGGACCCTTTGCAGAGCTATTCTTGTCCTTGAGACTGGCAGTTACAACTCTTTAGTCATGGGAATACCAAATGTAAACAATAATTGGAGAATCAAAAATATAAATAAATAGATAAATAAATAAATGGCTCTTTATGAACCTTAGTTTCATCTTTTTTTTTTTTTTTTTTTTGTCATTTGTCTTGAGACAGAGAGAGAGAGAGAGAGAGAGAGAAGAGAGACAAATAATAGCATCTCAGGGAGACAGTCTCAAGAAGCAAATCATCAGTTGCAAAGTGATCAACAAATGGGCCATAACCAAATCTGTAGTGACAAGCTCAGGCAAGATGGAGTAAGCAAGTTAGAGTGAACGAATGGAAGACTTTAGCCAATAAATTTCGTGAAGACCCAGCGCAAAAATTAAGGATGCCCTTTATCATAATAAGCCTGTGGCTTGGGCCATTTTTGATATCCCTCAAGAGGCTCCTACTTACCAGCAAAGATTTCCTCTGGTTCACTTGGGGATATCTTTAATAACTCTCAGGAGTTTCAAACAATAAGAAGTGAATCTTTATAAAAATTTCTCTAAACCTGTCCCTCCCCCCTAGGCTGTCATCTGCAGGAGTTGGTGTTGCTAGGGTCTAACGAGCCATTCTACATGTCTCTGTGACTCTGGATAATTACTGGGCACAGCAGAGAAGGCAGTAGAAATATGGTGCAATTTCAAAATTTTCAGCTGTTAATACTGTCCATTAAATTCTTGACGAAGAAATAACGCAGCAAACAGAAATACAGTCTTGAAAAGGAGACAAAAATTATCATTCTTTGCATTTGATCTGAGAGCATACTCTAAAATCCCAGGACTAGTAACTGGACATGTGTTTTTTAATGATAAAGCTGATATGATGATATCAATTTAGGCGGAGGTGAATGAAGATTGAAAACACAAGGCAGAAGAGTCATGGACTAGGAGAACAAACACAGTGCCATCCCGAGGAAGACAAAGTTTGGGAAGCTTTGAAGGGAAGTTCTAAGGAATGTCAGAAGCTGCACAAAATCATGAGAACAAGAACTATCAGTGATGCCACCTACCTGGTCCCAGGTCACCTAAAGCTACTACTGGATATGAGGGACCTGATATCCTCTGAGGCCTTGGAACCTCATTCCACTGATCATTTAAATGTTTAATAATGACAAACAGGCACCCTCTTCTTTTAACATCGGAAACCAAGTGTTATGATTTTATATAACATCGCTGAAAAATTCTCTCATATTGCAGGTTACATATGCCAGCAGTGGATAAGACACCCGCCAAAGTCCACAGCCGGCTGGCACTGAAGTGCTGATTCTTCTAGCTGAGGGGAAATAATTTGACACCTCTGAAGCAGCATATTCGACAACTGCTTGTTCCACCCTCTAAGCCATTCAATCACATTTCAAAACATCTCCGTCAGCAATATCCACACTGTATTTTCCCCCCATCAAAGCAGTTCTTTTCCCTCCCTGGTGTGGTCTCGCAGATGCACTCTGTGGTATCCCTGTTATGTTTTTCATTTCATTTTTTTTTTTTGCATTCACCTATACAAAAAAAAAATTACTCTCATGAGCTGCCTATTCAAATTATCTGAGCATACTTTCCAAAGCTTCCCAAACTGTAGCATAGTGCCTTCCTGCTGCAGTCACAACAGTCCTGACAATCTAGAGGAGAAAAACAACACTCGTTTCGCCTTCAATATTCATTTTGTTGGAGGATGTTTTCTCCTGCAGGTTTTCAGATTATAAGAAATGCCTCCATTTACAAATATTTTTGTTTTGAGACCCCCTAGAATATTATCTTGGATATGAGGTTTTAGAGTATTTGTTCATGTTAATTTGTGTCTACATATCCTCAATGATGTGATTTTTAAGGTTCTCTTTCAAAGCAGAGCCTCAGGAATGGTTAATGTCAAATCACTTTTAAATAACTCAAAATATAAGGCATCATTGCCTGTTAAAATATCAATTTAGGATATTCTGCGCAACAATGAAACTGATTATATAATGGTTACAATCACACCACAAAATGCAACCTAAAGCTTTTTTATTAGATAACTAAGCTTTTCATACGGTGAGTTACAGTGATAGGATATTTGCCTGTGGGTGTGTGTGTGGGGGGGGGCGGTGAGTCCACACTGAAAGATACATTAGTTGTAAAATGATATGTTCTGACCATAGTTTGAAAGAACGGATATGGAGGAAAGTTCTATGAAGTAATGGAAAATTATTTCTCATAATGTATTGTTTATTTAATTTTACTTTTACATATGGCATATTTATATATGTGAAACATTTATACAATTCAAAAGTCAAAACTTTATATTATGAAAACATATATTCTGAGAACTTATCCCTTTTCCAACTCTCTCATCTTGTTTCTACTCTAGAATGAAAAATTATTTTAACTTTTTTTAGCTTTGTATTGTTTTTGTAAAAATAAGCACACGAATATGTGAATATATATGTGTATATATTTCCCTTTCTTACATAAAATGTAGTGTAATATATCTATTATTTTGGTCTTTGATTTATTTTTTTACTTAATAAATCATGAAAATTAGTCCCTATCAGTTCATAGAGATTTCTATCTTTTTTTTTTTTTTTTTAACAGCTACATAGTACTATTGTGTGAATGTACCATAGTGTACTCAACCAATTTTCTATGCATGGTCATTTAGCTTGTTCCTCATGTTTTGCTGTTGGAAAAGTGCCTTCTACATATGTTATTTTGTATTTTGGAAGGTGCTTCTTAAGGGAAAATTCCTAAAAGTCAGGTTATGAAGTAAATGCGTACTTAGGTTTGCAAGCTATTGTAAAATCTAGTTCATGCTAAGAAGTGTTCTTGTAAAACAAATTAGCAAACAAACAAAAAGAAAATTAAACCTCATCAAGCCTCTGAGTATAACTAGCAGGTCACACGAAATATGCAGAAGAGGACATTTTAATGATGCCACATTGATGCAGTTAGGAGAATCCAAAATGCCCACAACTCTACTGAGAAAATAACCTGGCTTCTCTAACACATAATTTTCAAGAAAAGCAAGGTGGGCACTGAGAAGAACTCTAAAGAATACATGAGTTATGAGATATACCAACTAAATCCAACATGTAGATCTTGTTTGGATCCTGAGTCCAAAAAATTGACTAAATCACACACACACCCATTTATGTATAAATATACATACATTTCGTTAATATATAGTATACATGGTATAGTAAAAATAATGTATAGTACATATATTATATCTGAATATAATAGTACATAATAAGATATAGTATATGTTATAATAGTAATAATATATAGTACATATATTATATGAATATATTAATGTATAATATATAAAATGCTATTATGTATTCATATATTGTATATATAAAATACAATTGGGGAAATTTGAACTCTGAATAGATATTTGATGGTATTGAGAAATTCTTGTTAGTTTTTCAAATGTGATAGTTATTTTTTAAAGATTTATTATTTTTAGTTCTATATACTTCAGTATTTATGAATGGCATGATACGATATTTGAGGTCATCTCTAAAATAATTACAAGATATTGTGAGTTGCAATCTTCCTACATAATTATCAGAAGACTGAGCAGATATAAATACCCCTTATTTCTCACAGTGCTTATATCCTCATTTCTGCAACTTTCTGCCTATGCATTTCTTCCCTTATCCACTTTACAAACTTTGACTTTTCCTTGAAGATCTGCCTCAAATAATGTTTCTTCCTTAGAGTCTTTGTAATCCTACCTGTCGGGATAGCAGACACCTTTGGTGCTCATCTGAGACCTTCTTTGGATCTCTTTTTCCATTTCTATACACCACTCCCCCGGCTTCTGCCTAGTTTTGCTTCTAACAGTCCTGTTTCTGCACCTGAGACTCTATTTGGGTGTCTGTCCTTGGGCTGACAAGTCGTTTTGCGTTGTACCTAAAGACAGACAGGAGCACTGGAGAGTTTATGCCTGCTCCCTTTGGGCAGCCCACGGGCAATAACTGCCTGATGCAGAGTATGACCACCATGAGGATGAGAGCAAATAATTTCTATAGACTTTCCCATTGGCCTGTCTGTTAAATTCTTATGTACCAAAGTTTGATGAATTTACATATTGACTCCAAGTCCAATAAATCCACTTCACTTCAACTCTACCATGAGTAGTCTAACTTCATTTCATTTCACGGCTATATGTTTCCCACAACCTCCTAATTGCTCTTATCCTTCCTGAAGCCCTCTGTACACAGAAACCAGGAGAGCTTATCATTTCCCAGCTTAAAATCTTCACAGATGGCATTGATGAAGACTAAGAGACCTCAAAATATAGTGGCCTAAAGAACATAAAATTTTATATTTCTTTTATGTTAACAGCTACAGAGAAAAAAGACCAGATTCTGGGCTGCTTCGTTTCACATAATCTTTCAGAACTAAGGTTCCTCCCATTTTATTTCTTTTCCATCCTTTAGGGCAGGTGCAGCAAACTTTTGAGTCACATCTCTGGTCTCTGCTGTGACTACTCAGCTTTGCCACTTGAACACAAAATCAGTTATATAGGGTATGGAAGTAAGAAGGATATGCCTGTGTTTCAGTGCAACTTTATTTACAAAAACAGGCCATTGCTTGCTCACCCCCACTCTAGAGTTCTTTTTTCAGCTGCACATTGTGGAATTTTGGTCATGGGCTCTACCCTTTTCAACTCATGAGAAGAGAAAGGCCATGGAGGAGTCTGCACTGCATGTAATGCTCAAAGTAGGAAGTGGCACATATTGGCATTGGCAAGTGATGCCATGGCCTTGGCATCCACTTAGCAATATCTAGCTGCAAGTGATACTGAAAATGCAGCCTCTTCCTGGATGGTACCCTTCCTAGCTGCAATTGTATTACTAAGGAAGAAGAAGAAAGGAGATCTTATTGGCCAGCTACTAGCATTGTTTGCCATAAATGACTTCTTCTCTTCTAGGAAAAAGTCCTAAATCCTTGGTGGCCTAGGAGATACTGCAGAGTCTGATCATTGACTTCTTCTTCAGGCCTATCTGGCATAACTCTCTTCCATGCTTTTTACATTCCAGTCACATTTTTTCATTTCTTCCAGTGTATTATGTCAATAGACTGAAAAATTCATAATAGGATCTTGTTTGTTTTGACAGATGTTGCAGCCCCAGTGCCTAGGGCAGTATCTGACTTTATAAGCCTAAAGTAACTACTTGGTAAGTAAATAATGGAGTCAAGTCCTGTGCTTAATGTCTAATAAATCAAATACTGTCTCTGTTCTAAATCTTTGAAATGGTACCTAATGTCCTCTTTGTTACACTCTTATTCAATCAGTTCCTAGGCCAATCAATTCTATCTCCTAAAATATTCTTATACATTTACTGCTCTTTTTCTCTACTTGCATGAAGATAACTAAATCATATTTCTGGATGTCCATTTCCACACACATACACAGTACATTGTCCCTTCTGCTAGCAAAATAATCTACCTGTGAGTCAAACCTGGTCATGTTGTTTCTCTTTTCAAAATATTTTGGTGGATCCCCATCGTCCTCAGCATAAATATTAAATTTTTTAACCTGACTTGATGGACCCTTTTTAGTCCATTAACTGTCATTCTTTCCTGAAATACTAAATGGTTTGTATTAACCTGATGAGCCCTTGATCTCTTTCTTCTGGGCTTTTGAATATGCTGTCACTTTGCTCATTGCTATCCCCAACTAACAACCCTTTTCTGCTAACTCTTTCTTATGTTTCAGGTCTCAGCCAACATGAGCATCTCCCTAAGCAATCTTACCTGAGCCTCAAGTATATAAAAGGTCACTCTCAAGAAATTGATAAGATAACATATAGTATGGAAAAAATATTTGAAAATACTTTTGAAACGTTAACTCCCAAGGTGATGACATTAGAAGTTGAGGCCTTTAGGAAATACTTAAGTCATGTGGGCTTAGTGCTCTTACATAAGAGACTCCAGATAACATCCTCACCCCTTCCACCATGTGAGGTTACTTTCTCCAGACACCAAATCTGCTGGCACCATGATCTTAAACTTCCTGGCTTCTAGAATTGTGAGAAATAAATATTTGTTGTTTATAAGCCACCCAGTTTATGGTATTTTTGTTACAGCAGCCTGAATGGGCTAAAACAGTACTCAAATAAACATTTCTCCAAAGAAGATACACAAATGGCCAACAATCACATAAAAACTGCTCAACATTATTAGTCATTGGGGGAATTGCTAATGAAAACTATAATAAAATACCACTTCATATCCACTAGGATGGCTATAATGAAAAATAATAAGTGTTGGCAAAGGTATGGAGAAATTGGAATGCTTGTACATTGCTGGCAGAAATGTAAAATGGCTCAGCCACTGTGGAAAACAATTTGGCGATTCCTCAAAAAGTTAAAGATAGAATTACTATATGAGCCAGAAATTCTACTCCTGGGTGTATACCCAAAAAGCTGAAAACAGATATTCAAACAAATACATACACATGCACATTCATGGCATAACTATTCACAGTAGCCAAAAGGAGAAAAAAGCCCAAATGTCCATCAATGAATGAATGAATAAACAAATTGTGGGATATAGTACATACAATGGGGTGTTATTTGGCTATAAAAAGGAATGAAGAACTGATGCACAATGAAACATGGACAAACCTCAAAAACATGATGTTAAGTGAAAAAAGCCAGACACAAAAAAATCACCTGTTATATGATCCCATTTATGATGTGAAATATCCAGAATAGGTAAATCCACAGCCACAGAAAACAGAAGGTGGCTGCCAGAAGCTAGCGGGGATGGAGGAAGGGGGAGGAACTGCCTAATGAATTCAGGGTTTCCGTTTGGAGTGATGAAATGTTTTGGAACTAGGAAAAGGTGGTGATTATACAACATTGTGAACATACTGAATGCCACTAAATTGTTCACTTTAAAATGATTAATTTTATGTTATGTGAATTATACCTAAAAGTAAGTAAAGAGGTATCATCCTCTACTACTCTTCAGTCTCTTTTGTGCAAGACCTATTGCTATATGTTTGGACATGTTTTCATGTTTTGCCTTGGTTATTCCCTAAAGGTAATTTTCTGTGCTGTAACTTTAAATGTGATTTGAATGCAAGAAAATCATAATCAGCCAAAAGTTGAAAAATTTGGCAAAAAAGTATTGTGTAGAGAGATTCAACTTTGGAAGGTTTAACTATTCAGTAAAATAAGAGTGTGATACAGGATCATCTGATTCTGTGGCATCTCCCCCAGACGGCCTCCTTGTGCTCCTTCCTACCAGTCACCACAGGCCCTCAAGGGTTTTCTTTTCACTTTGATGAGGACAATCAATCTTTACAACATTACACTTGTTATACAAACTTCACTTGTTCACTTTCAAAATTATATAAACTTATTTATATAAAATGTTTACTTCTATAAACACATTTAAATTTGTAAATAATGTTTTTCTATCTGTGAAAATAGTGCACCCTGGGTTAAAAGAGAACAAATAATGTTCTGTTAAAATAGATGGAAATCGTTTCTTCATTTAGCAACTTTGGACTTAGCGGCAGCATTTTCGGGAATGAATTAGTCATGAAGTTAGGGCTAGATGTGCTAGTTTATCTCTCCCACTAGGCTTCATGCCTGACTCAGAGTTGGCACCCAATAAGATTTTTTAAATAAAATAAAAATTTAAAAGATTGGTTAAACTTTGTAAGACCTAAGTAATGTAAATTAATTAAGATTGTAAGACTAAAGGCAAAAGAAACTGCACATAAGCACAGTACTTTAGTTGGTAAGGTTGTTTCCCGTGGGAGTATGAGCTAATAAATATTCTGAAACTGCTGTACATATATGTGAAAGTTCCAGAACTACAACATAGAGGATGAATGGTAGGAGACAGGTTCCAAGAACAGTGCAGCTAATATTGGCTCACTTTTTACATCTGCAGGACAAGATACCATTTAGGTGGTATATTATCCAAGCCTGACAGGAAATAAATGGCACACTCAGATAGGGTTGTTGAGTAGAGTTTCATGTAGACACTTTCTACAGGGATGAGGCCAGGTCTAAACGAAAGAATATGAGGAGAAACACCAGAAGACTACCAACTTTAGGAGGCCTGTAGCCCTGAATGGCTGAGGGAATTCCAGATAAAGCCGTAGCAATAGCTAAGATTGGAGGAGAGGGCTGCCGACAGAAATAGTGCCTTCATTAGGGGAACGCCGCCAACCCCTGGCCAAGAAGAGAGTTGGTTGAAGGGGAAAATATTCCAGACACCTCCTACCCTCTGACCTCTTGCCAATGGCTATCGTTGGCCAGATGCAAGGGAAAGTCAAAGAGTAAGGGAGAATTCCGGCTGATGAGTTCCAGCTATGTCAATCTCCTGGGCCCAGAGAAAGTGGGAAAGAATAGAGTGCAGATCTTATGGAGCAAGTGGAAAACATCAAGTACACGGGGTGGCTAAATATAGAAAATTAAGCTGAACATACCTAAGACCAATCTCATTTATTTTACGATTTTTTCCCCAACTACTTAGTCCTATTTATCTCTGTGTCTGGAAGAATAAAGGTTTTGGACAGAGATATTTCTGTGTTGAGTTGTCATAACTTAGAAGACACAGTGCCTAAATAGTTGACTTATGATTATGTGATATGGGATACTAAAGGAACCTTCTGTCTGCTCCAACTTTCCACTGACAGATTCTGAGTAACAATAAAAAGACAAATACTTCTCATGACCTTGACCAACAACACTCAATCTGAGCCTTTAGAAAGAGATTTGAAAACTATTTGAACTTTTTATTTGTCATAAAGGATGGGCTAAATCTCCATTTTTTACCACCACCACCACCACCACCACCGCCGCCGCCCCTCTTTGTCCAAACAGGAGGTGGGATGGAGGGTGTTAAACTCTTTAAATTGATCAGGTTTCTAATATATCCAAATTATCTCACATGTCTAAGTCTGGTCTCAAAAGAGTTGAAGTGGAATTTGCTCAGCATTTAAAACTGAATCACCACTTGTTTTTAACCAAAGTTGGTTCGCTTTCAGTCTATTGCCCTGTAAGCTCTAAACGCCAAGGAGAGTTTGAACTTCAAAGTAAGAATTGTCCCATCTGTAGTATGCAAGGCTTCTGGTTCTCCTCTTCCAGTTTGCCTGGCCTTTCATTTCTCATTTTGCCCTTCTGAAAAAAGAAAGACTGAAAATATGCCTCTTAATTGTATAGGGGAGCCCCCATCTCTTGTCACTTGAAGTATGTAATTGCCTAATAAACATCCACCTGTTTTGCTCTGGCTGGCATGGCTCAGTGGATTGAGTGTTGGCCTGCGACCCAAATGTTGCTGGTTCAACTCCCGGTCAGGGCATATGCCTCGATTGGGGGCCAGGTCCCCAGTATGGGGTGTGCAAGAGGCAACCACACATTGATGTTTCTCTCCCTCTCTTTCTTTCTCCTTTCCCCTCTGTCTAAAAATAAATAAATAAATAATTTAAAAATCCTGCATTTTCACATTTGAATTTACCTGCTTGTTTCATATTTTTAACCAATCAAATAGATAAGGGCAACAGTCACTGTACATTCAAGCAGATGAGTACATCATAATACTCCCAAGGAATGCCCTTCCTAAACACAGACTTTTGCTGTTGCATTTTCTCACAATCCAAAGAGATTTAAGGCATTTGGCTTTCAAATGTTCACTGACTTTCCATCTTTATTGAATTTGACTGTTCACTCAAAAAATAGGTATCAAATTAGCCTATTTGTGTGAAGCACATTAGAGTAACTATCAACCTGTATCAAACTGCTCAGGTATTTAAGGGAGGAAAAAAAGGAGTCAACAGCAAATTTATTCAAACTTTTGTGGAAAGTGTAAATGATTTGAGAATACCTGTAAGGCGATGTGGTGCAGTGTGAGGAACACTGAACTTCATGCAGGCGACATCAACTCCATTTCTCCATTATGCTACCAAAGGGGCAGCGGAACTGGAGACGACCTACTTAACCTCTAAGATCTTTCATTTTCCCACATGCAAATAGGATTATGCATCTGAAAATACATTATGTAGTATAAATATGAACGTGCTATATGAAAGGGGAAAATTGCATTGAGTATTTGCCTACCTACTTGTCTCACCTCAAATCTTTAGAAAAAGCAGAGAAGATATTTTTCTAAATGAATAAATCCACAACTTCTCTAGAACACAAAAGTTCAATAACAGCTCAGAAATTTGGAGGAACCCTCCGAAAGATGAAAAAAAAGTACATAGGATGAAATTGATTAAATTAAGCACAGCTTAGAGTTTAAACATGAAAAAAAGTTAAAAAGATAGGTGACGTTCTGATAATTCTACATACATATTTAGAACTATAGTCTGCATAGGGACCATTCAGCATTCCTAGGCAGGTCCACCCTCTGTTCTGACTCCTGTCTAGCAGTAGGCAATAGAAATGTTTCCAGAATAGGACAATGTAGGCACTGGCAGCAAGAAGACCACGAATAGTTCATCATATCCTTACTGAGTAAGGGTCCTCCATTCCAGAAGATGGACACTTGGCCAGAAAAGTCCAGAATATTTCTTGAATAATCTTGAACATTTATTTAGGAAATGTTCTTTGTTTTTCCCATAATCAGAGAAATAAAGTTACACTAAACAGAAACAGCAGACAAACAGGGATATCAAGAAGAAAAAAAAAACACAGGAAAATAAGAAAAAGCAAACCCATGAAAAAAGGCATAAAAAACACTCAGAAGAGGGCTTCTCAATCTTATGTACATAAAAATAACCTGAAGAATTTACTTTTCAATTTTGATTCCCAGACTGTGCCACAAACAAATCTGGGGTGAACCTAAAGCATCAGTGTTTTTTAAAGATTCCCAGTTGATTCCATTGTGCAACTAAGATGGATTATCATTAGAATAAATACTGGGGAATATATAGTTAATCAAGTCAATATAACGTGATTCTAAAAAAAAAAATAACAGTGCAGAATGGTATTATAAAGCATAAGGAGCTCTGTATATCCTCTCCCCAGCAAAACAAACATAATGTGTGGAAATTATAAAAATAATGATTTAATGTCTCTGAAAGTGCCCTACAGGTATATAGCAAATGGAAAAATATTTATACAAGAAATTTCACTAACTCTTGATAAGAACAAGAAGAGTCTGTGGCACTGAGCCACAACCTGCCCCTCCCCCACCTTTAGCTCAGCATCACAGTAGCTCTACTCCAGTGGGGTACAATCAAAAGCGTGGGGCTCCCTCTCCCCCACAGCTTTCTGTCTAGAGCTATGGCTTCTTTTCAAGAGAAGCAAACTTCCAGTATTTCTTAGGACTCCTAGCTCTGTCTTGCAGAAACTCTGTATCAGGCAGGTGCAACAGAGAGGTGCAGAGGTTTACCACTTCCAACATGTGACCTCGGGTAAGTACTTAGCTTTTCTGAGCCTCGGTTTCTTCAGCTGTAGATGGGTTAGTAACAACACACCTTAAAGGTTTTTGTGATAATTAGGTAAGGTAATGTATGTGAAGCAGGTAAGATGGCACTTAACTGATTATAATAAGTGTGCAGCAAATGATATTATGTTTGTTTGTTAGGGTTGGCACAACAAAGTACCACAGACTGGGTGGATCAAACAACAGACACTTATTGTCTCAACATTCTGAAGGCTAGAAGTCCAAGGTCGAGCTGTTGGCAGAATTGGTTCCTTCTGAGGGCTGTGAGAAAGACTGTTCCATACCCGTCTCCTTGGCTTGCAGATGAATATTCTCTCTGCCTGCACACTATCTTCCCTTTGTGTACCTATTTCTGTGTCCAAATTTCCTCTTTCGTAAGGATCCCAGCCACATTGGATCAGGGCCTATCCTAATGACCACACTTCAACTTAATTACCTCTATAAAGAGCCTTCCTCCAAATAAGGTTACATTTTGAGGTACTGGGGCTTAAAGACTTCACGCTATCTTGAAGGCACACAGTTCAGCCCATGACAGTTACTTTTCACTATTATTCTCTCTAAATGTTTCCATGAAATGGAGGAAATCATTGTTTTAAGTCAGGTCAAAATAGGCCAGTGTGGTAGGAGAGAAGAACATGGAGATCCAAGAGATCCAAGACTTCATAGAGCAATTTCCTCCCCTAACTCTTTCATCATCTCCCCTCTGTCCACAAAACACTCTGCTCGGGACACCACAAAACCAAGGACGGCCACTGCAGATGAGAGTCTCTGCCTGGTGCAGGTCTCAGGGCATTTATCTTGAGTCATCTTGGTGAAGGCTGGCCCTGATTCTATTTGCATATGGCTCAACCTCAAACACCAGCTATAGATGAGTACTTTAATTCAAACTGGTGAGTGGCATCTGCGGTCACCCTCCCCTGGAGAAACCTGAAACTTCAGTTTCTGGCAAACAGACAGCTACTAGTGCGTCTTTACTTAGAAGGTTTCTTTAGCAGGAGAAAATGAGTTCTTTCAGAAGAGAAAGTTCATTGTATAAAACCTAGGCAATATTAATATGTAAAGAAGACGAAAGATATATGCCATACCACTTATTTAAGAATATGTCTCTCTATTGTGGTGATCTTTTAGCCACAAAATCATAGAGAATTGAAACATTTTTCCTCAGACCATGTATTCACCCACTGTGAGAAGAAACGGCAAACCCTGCTGATACTGATGATAAACTCTCTCCTTCTCCATAAATGATCTGCGAAATGCAGGGCAAAAGTGCAGTGAGTTTAGCCAGACTTAAATTTCAGATCTGCCCCGGTGGCCAACATATGAGCTGCCTGTTTTGAAGGTGAGCTCCGTTTTTTCTTCTTGTTTTTGGCAAGAATATTGACAGTTGGATTGTTTGCCTTGCATATTTTTAATACCTGAGCGAGCGTATATAGAATATCTTTAAACAGATATGCATTTATCCTCAAAGAAGTACACACTGGACTCAGAAAGTAGGGAATTGCTTAGCTCGCAACCCTCCTGGTTGTTAGTAAAGATTATGAAGATTTTCTTTATCCTGCTTTCATTTCTTTGGCAGAATAAAGAAATGTATGGAAACCTCTCCCAAAGTGGGACCTCTCAGAGTGAGTGTTCTGGAGTCCGGCTTGCTGTACCGATACCAAAGTACAAAATCAGTTTTCCAGTAAGTGTACCTGATAGGAAGAGAATGACTGGAAAGAACAAAGACTTGGTCAATTGGCTCATGTCCGAAGCTAACACCATAATTTCACAGCTGCACCCTTGGGCAAAGTATTTAACCTGTCTCAGCCTGTTTCCTCATTTCTAAAGTGGTGTTTGGGGGAATGGAAACAACTGTGAATCCCCAAGAGCACAAGCTAGAGTGAAAAAGGAGAGGAAATTCTATTCCCAAGGAGAGACAGCTAGAAAGTAGATGAGCTGGTCGCTCTGCGCTCAGAGGGAAATTTGGTGCAAAAGCCAAAGGGTGGGCCTTGGAAAAAGAGAGAAGAAGGAAACGACCATTTACTGGCATTGCTCTTTCCTGGAGAGCATGACAGCCCACTCACATAACAGATCCCATTTGATTTGTACATTAACCCCAGGACAAGATATCATCATCCCCACTGCACAGAGGCTAAGTGAAGTTAAGTAAATTATCCAAAGCCACAGAACTTATAAGATGTGGAGCCAGGAATTAAAATTGTGTCTGTCTGACTCCAAAACCTGCAGTTTTCTGTAACCCTAAACTGCATTAAAAAATAATATCAATAATCCTAATAACAACCCTGTTCCTGTAGAATCCAAAGGGGAGCTGGACCTCTGTCCCTAGGTCACTCTCCCTTAGCTCAGGAACTGCCTCCCTCCCCAGCATCTGCCCTGATGAGTGTCTTATTACTGCCGTTGCCCGATGATCCTAAACTGGACTTCTCCATCTTCCCAGCTGCACCCTTGTTCTTCCCAATCTCCTATCTGGAGTTTCGAGCCTCTTGTTTTGCCTTCACAATCCCATCATTCCTATTTGACCTTCTGTGTTGTCAACTGAGTCCTGATTCAGACAAGTTATCCCTGGAACAGTAAGAGGGTAAAGAAAAGATCTTGATCCAGAGAAAGCATTCTTCATTCTCTCACTTCATCCTCCTTGAGACCTCAGTTCCTTCAGCAGATCTTACATGAGCATCCTTGTCAAGTTAGAGACTTTCTTGCAAGTTCCCCACATCCTACCTGTCTGTATCTATCACAGCCCTTAGCAAACTCTGTTAGATCCTGCTAGTTAACTTGTCTGTCTCCCCCACCATATTATGCATCCTTCAGGGAAAGTATATGCCTTACTCATTGTCGGATCCCTGGCACTTTATACAGCACCTCATACTTGCTGAGTAAAAGTAGATATCACACAGCATTGAATGAACCAATGGACAGTTATACAATTAAGCTTGAGAAACATTATAATTATACATTATGACTTATTCCCACAGGTCCTTGATGTGGTAACAAGTGGTTTTTTAAAGCAGCTTCTGGTGATTACATTTTAAATAGTTTAAAGATAATAATCTAAATGTGAAGAATATATTATAAATGGCAACGTAATTTAGAAAGCTGAGTACAAACTTTTTATCCAAAATTTCTGATATTATGGTCTTTTTTGTCATGAAGCAAATAAACTCTGGTTTGACTATGTCCTTAGTTTAGTTTGAAGAAAAGTCCAATTTGTTGTCATCTTATTTCCTTGCCACCTTCTATCTTACAGCTTTTTATCACTGCGTATCTTAGATGTTCTTCAAGTACCAGATGCAACATTATCCAAAGTTTATTCAAACTTATCTCAACCTTTTGGGGCTAGAAATTAGGTGGGAACTGTTTTCTTCATGAGATTTCTAGTGCTTTTTGGCTTTGAAAGGCTGGAAATACAACAAGAATAGCTTTTCTTGCGGTATTTTGGTTTCTATTCCTAACCAAAATCAGGAAGTGCAGAGATGCACAAAAATTAAAATAAAGGGGAAAAAGTTAACTCAACTTTTTGAACCTCAAACAAGATTCAGGTTCAATTTCAGTTTAAGGCAAAGGTTCAACTAAGATCTTGTTTTATCCAAACCACTTGGACCTTCTGTTGAAAGAACTGGTAGGCTCATATATGGAATTTTTTTCTTATTGTATGGATAAAGGGAATTGTTGTTTTGTAGAATCACTATGTCAACAGAATGTTCTATGGCATTACCATTGTGGTGACAGAAAGCAGACACCCTCACAACTGCAAATTTTACTTCTCAGAAATATATATATGTATATGTATATGTATATGTATATGTATATGTATATGACTATGTATATACATATATATGTATATAGTCGTATATACATATATATGACTATGACTCCAACAAGAAGAGCTTTGTCCAGCTTGAGTTTGCCACTTCTTTCTTTGGGAACATCAAGATATAAGAAAGGTGTTCCTCAGTGTGGGGCAGCCCAGTCACTGGGTTGTGACACTGTATGTAGGGGTGGGGTCTGAGAGGGAACAATGGCGCCTGCTCCGCTCTCTCCTGGATTCAGTCCCTTCCGCCACTTCCCCTCTGCCTGGACCGTCTGCGTGCGTGAATGTGGGACCACCTGGTCAGCCAGCCGCCTTGTGCAGCCTCACTGGGTCTGCACAGTTGCCCCCCTGTGCCCGGGGTCCGCCAGCTGCCGCCTGTGCGCCCCAGGACCGTCAGCCGCCGCCCGTGCATCTGGGAACTGCCAGCCACTCTGCTGCTTGTGTTCCCGGGTCCGCACCTCCACTTTCTCCTGCCGCGACTCCGCCCCTCTTACCGGTCTGGATGAATGGTTGTTGGGCTTCCGTACAGTTCAATTTTCTATCAGTTCTGGATGTTTACTTGTTTCTAAATATTTGTTGTCCTTAATTTTGGTTGTGAGAAGAGGCACAGTGTCCGCCTACACCTCCATCTTGGCTGAACACCTAAGGCTCCACCCCTCACTACGTAATAGCTGCGACCAGACTAAAACCAAAACAAAACAAATCACCAAAAATGGCTCAAACCGGAGAAACAATCAAAGCCCCAGAGCCAATTCATCTAATCGACAAAGAGATAGCCAACCTATCAGATGCACAGTTCAAAGCACTTGTCGTCAGGATGCTCACAGAATTGGTTGATTTTGCTCACAAATTAGATGAAAAAATGCAGGCTACAATGCATGAAATGAAGGAAGACGCATGGGGAACTGATAGAGATGGAAGGAAAACTGGGACTCAAATCAATGGAGTGGACCAGAAGGAAGAAACAAACAACCAAACAGAAAACGAGGAAGAAACAAGAATTCAAAAAAATGAGGAGAGGCTTAGGAACCTCCAGGACATCGTTAAACATTCCAACATCCAAATTATAGGGGTCCCAGATGGGGAAAAAGAAGAGCAACAAGTGGAAAACTTATTTGAACAAATAATAAAGGAGAACTTCCCCAATCTGGCAAAGGAAATAGGCTTCCAGGAAGTCCCGGAAGCTCAGAGAGTCCCAACAAAGTTGGACCCAAGGAGGAACACATCAAGGCACATCAGAATTACATTAGCCAAGATTCAAATGAAGGAGAGAATTCTAGAAGCAGCAACGGATAAGGGGACAGTCACCTACAAAGGAGTACCCATCAGACTGTCAGCTGATTTCTCAAAAGAGACCTTACAGGCAAGAAGGGGCTGGAAAGAAATATTTGAAGTCTTGAAAGGCAGGGACCTGCACCCAAAATTGCTCTATCCAGCAAAGCTGTCATTTAGAATGGAAGGGAAGATAAAGTGCTTCTCAGATAAGGTCAAGTTCAAGGAGTTCATCATCACCAAGCCCTTATTATATGAAATGTTAAAGGGACTTATCTAAGAAAAAGAAGATAAAAAATATGACAGTGAAAAGACAGCAAACTCACAGCTATTAAGAACTACACCTAAAACAAAAGCAAACTAAGCCAACAACTAGAACAGGAACAGAACCACAGAAATGGAGATCATATAGAAGGTTAGCAACAGGGGCGTGGGAGGAGGAGAGAGGGGGAAAAGGTACAGAGAATAAGTAGCATAAATGGTGGGTAGAAAATAGACAGGGGAAGGGCAAGAATAGTATGGGAAATGTAGAAGCTAAAGAACTTATGACACATGGACATGAACTAAAGGGGGGGAGAATGTGGGTGGGAGAGGGTGTACAGGGTGGAGGGGAATGATGGGGGAGAAATGGGACAACTGTAATAACATAATCAATAAAATATATTAAAAATAATAAATAAATATAAAAAAGATATAAGAAAGGTTACTAGTTTCCAACACCTGTTTAGAATGAAAGTGGGCTTCTGTGTTGATCTAATTGGTTAGTGAATCAATCAGAAAGACTCTCAGAAATCATGCCTAGAGAGTTAAGCTTCGAAGGGTAAATGAGATTTTAAGAGCAACCAGTCAAACCAGGATAGTGAATGTTTAATTCCTTGAAATGTATTTTATTTTTTGAGAGTTTGAAGTTTTAGTGAGCATGAAAGCCTATCCATCTATAACCAAGAACAGTGTAAATTTATAAATGGTAAAAATACAAAATAAAAAAACCCCTAAATTTGCTGTAAACTGAGTGGATAAAAACTAGATTTAAACACTCAGAGATTATCAGTATAATCTCTAGGAGGAGTCTTCAGGTTCGACTTCTTAGCTGTTCTTTTACTGGAAAACTTGACTACAGGAATGTATTTGCCTAAGTGCCAAAGGAAAGAAGTAGAACTCCTTTTCTCTTAGAGCTGTGTCTGCACAAAGGAAGAAGTTGACTAAACAACAACAAGCCAACTCACTTAAGGAAGGTCCATCAGACTAGTTGCTTGACACTAAAATGCTCATTTTTCAATTAGTTACACTGGTGCTGTTTAGACACTACCACAACCCAATGTCCAACACAGAATAAAGTTTTAATGAATTTGAGATTTGAATCTTCATGGAAATTTAGTGCTCCTACAAAAGGATGCTAATAAGAATGATTGCCTCAGTTGTCCAACAAACATTCATAACCTCTCAGTACATAAGCCTACCGATCTGATTTTGCTTTTACGTTTCTGATATTTTGACTTTGGTCATAGTTCCAAAACATTACATGACAGACGTTTAATGCGTGTTTTGGCATTAATACCTTGTCTTATGTGGCTTTGAATAAGGGATCTCTGTATACGTTATTTTGTACAACATGCTAATAAATAAGCTGTTGGACATATTTTTCAGGCGAAGATAAAAAAGTGTTTGGTTGGATAGATATAAAGGTTGCTTTATCAAGTATCACCAACATTTTGCAAAAAAAAAATAGTGATGTTTTGGGAAATTTTTGTGATTCAATTTGTTTAGAACATTTCAATAATCTTTGAATGTTATAAAAATGGAAGGCAGATTATCAACATCTGTTGTCTCCTGTTTGAATATATTATAATAATCTACAAAATCTAGATGGAGAAAACCCCACAGCAGTACCAGATTGCAAAATAAGACATGGTATAGTTTTCTAGAGGAAGAAATGTTGGTGTTGGTAGACAAGAGGGATCAGCCATTTTTCTCAAGTTACATATCAAGATAAAGGTCTATAAGTTTGCGTTGGGGGTGTCTCAGAGATATGTGGTATCTTTTACCAGATCTAATGCGGAGAGAATAGCAGGTAAGCAGAAGAAGTTCATAAGGGCGTCTGAGCAGTGGCCAAGATGAATGCATATTCTTCATTTCTTGATGACCCAGGTCCATTCTATACACTTGGCTTTGAACTCACTTTGCACTTCTCTGACAGTGTGTGGAAGTGGAAGTAGACCTCTTGAAGAACTTTGTTAAGTGCCAGGTTAAGAGATGCCAGACTTTTCAAGGAAAGTGGATTTCCCTTGTGTGTTCTGGCTTATAAAGCCTGTCTCTTTCATTTTAGGAATAAAATTGTTGCACCTTCTAAACAGCGGAATAAGCCAAACTCAACAATTGAAAGTTTTGTTTTCCTGTGAATGATCTTGACTAGTCCGTTGAGAAAGGGAGTTGTTGGGTGGGGAATATAAATGTATAAAGAAGAAGCAAAAAAATTGGCTCAGATTATTGAAGTAAGCATTTCATCCGTCCTCTATCTGCCCGTATTGTTTTTTAAAAAGTTGATTCAAGATACAAAGTGCTGGCAGGAGTAACAGAATCTTAGATGGCTCTTTATTCAGAATGGAAAGTAGGTAGGAAACAACCAGGGAATTTCCCCACCCATGTCTATCTCCAAACTAAGCAAAGACAACCCCTTAGCAGTGAAGAGCATTTGAGTCTCTCAAAGAATCAACTTCTTTGAAGGGACCTGAAAATCACATCACAAGTTATATTGGAGACTTTGTAATATTTATATCTTCCTACTTAGAATAAGGCAAATCTAAAGTCCCTATCCACAAAAATCACCCACGCAGTGTCAACTCCTTATGCTTCTTCACATTGTAACTGTACTGATTCATCTTGTCATTCAAGTACATACACGTACTTTAGTACAGGTATTTGTTATCAGACTCGATCCACAGTAGTCTCTAAATAATTACCTGCCTTTACCAGGGAGATGGAAAAATGTAAGATGTTAATAAAGACAGAAATCTTAGAATCATATAAAACCAAATAGAACATCACAATTTGAAAGAGTCCTTTATCTTCCGCCATGTGAAATCAATACGTTCTAATTTTTAAAACACTGAAATGGAAAGAATCAAACAATGACCCTTTTTTGTTGTTGATGTTAATAACCACATCCCATCGCCCCACAGCTATTCAGTGGTAGTTAGGAGAATACAGAGAAGGAAATGTTTCCTAAGAGGACTGTGTTGAAAGGTTGTAATGGAGTATAACATAGTTTTGGAAGCTCAATTCCACTTATGCTGTCTCGTGCTTGTATGTGCATAAGATCAGGTTACTGAGAAAGACAAAAATCCACTGTTCTTTTCATTGCTGAGACAAAGAATGAATTGCAACTAAAACATCAGGTGGGGATAGAGGGACGGAATGAGTACAATTGGTGGTGTCAAAAGAGACAGGACATTCTGGGATAAGAATGTAACAAATGGTTGGCAGCAGTAGCCCTTCTCTCCTTCAGGAAGAATCGTTTCCAGAGAGTTCAGTCAATCCAGATCCAATTAATTCACCCTCCAAGGCCCCATATATCTTGCACAGGGCCATCCTTCAAAATTTATCACACCTGTATCACCTATACTGGGGCCGTCTGTCTAAATAGTACACTTGTGAGCATCTCAAAAACTGCACCAACTGAATATTCGTGTTCACCTCATTGTTTTTCACCACATGATTTCATTAAACCAAGAAATATTTTTTAAAGTTTATGATGTTTTTAAGGTCATGTGGCTTTACATTACAGTACGGCTCAACAATACCACTCAAGTGGCAAGCTCCTTGAAGACAAAGACTGTGTCTTATATTTCTCTTTTTGTCTTTACAGAATACAGACTAAAAACATATTCTGTAAAAAGAACCAAATCCCACTTTAATATTTAATTGCCGTTGAATAGCTCTTCTCAAAGTCTAGTCTGGCTCCTCGCGGCTCCCAAAACCTTCTCAGGAGTCTGCCAAGGTTAAACACCATTTTCATGGTAAAACTAAGGCATGATTTGCATTCTCATTGGGTTGAAATTTAAAAACAAAATGACATGTTGCAAAGGCAATGAGTGATAAAGCTGCTAGTGCTTTAGCACGAATTAAGGCAATGACACCAAAATGTACTAGTAGTTGTGGTGCTCACATTTACACATTCTACACTTTCACTGAAGAATGTCATTGATAAAAAAAAACAAACCTTTTTAATTTTATTAAATTTCAACTCCTCAAACTTTGTGACATTTGATGAAGTGGGAAGCCTGTCACAAAAAAGACAACAACAAACTTTTGCTGCCGGTGAACTCTTTTCCACAACTGGTAGCTTTCCTGCAGTTGAAGAATTTTCTGATGAAATAGATGAAGTTACTAATAAATGTGATTTTTTTTTGTTGTGTAATTAAATGTGTCGGTCTCTGAAGATCTGCGTAACTGAATAAACCAATCTCTTACAAAGGGTTACTAAATGATGATACAAAATAATGCATGTGTAACAAATCACTCGCTGGTCAATTGATTTTAATATAATAGAGTATGAAAAGTTCATTGATATGGTTCCAGATTTCACATCGCACTAACATTTAAAAATCTACCACTTTCTGAGTTGTGGTACAGTATGAAAGAACATCCATAGTGATTTAAAAAGCTTGTAAAATACTCCTCATAACATTTTCAACTTCACAAACTTTAACCAAACAACACATCACAATAGATTTAACGCAGAAGAAAATATGAATCCATCTGTTTTTTATTAAGCCAGAAATTAAAGAGATTTGTCACACTGTAAAACAATGCCAATCTTCTTACTAACTTTTTGGTATTAAAATTATTTTTTATTAAAAAGATGTTATTTATGCTGATATATATGGGTGTCTTATTGTGATTTTAGATGAAATGATAAACAAATATTTTAAATTTTTAGTTTACTTTTTATTGTTAAACATTGATACAACCCATATAAAAGAAAAACAAAAGCACTGTGTAGTCCTCACTAATTTTTAAATGAAGAGACAGTTTTGACCTCTAAGGGAAGCAGCAAATTGAGAGTCTCTTGCCTAAAACTTATTGGTCACAAATAATAGACACCTTGAAAGTTGAGAAATTATAATAACAATGTAATTACATGTCAAATTCCAATTAGCACATAACTTTAAACTTGGAATCTTATAATGTATGTTTTAAAACATCTAATACACATGATACAAGAAAAGTACCTTTAAATAAAAGCCATGAGGCATTCCATAAAAGATCAAGAATTTTTCCTTAATTCTGTACTTTAAAAAAATGGGTTTAGCGATTACTTCTCCCTTTTAGTCATTTCATACATTTTACAAATAAGCATTTAGCTTTCAACCCTCATTTGCAAATTAGAAAAGCTTAAACTATTAACGTTAAGAATACCAATCTACCTCCTATTTTAAATACCGGTGTTTCCTTGCACTTTCTCATTTTTCCCCTTCCTTTGTTTATAGCATAACTATTTATTGAGTAACTAGTCTCAACTGAGCAACATGAAAAAAAGTAAGTAAAGGCGGAAACCACAGCATTGCAAGTGCCGTATGATGGGTAGCAAAGAATACATACAAAGATGAATAAGAAATGGTCTTTGTGCTTGAAAATGTTCTTGGCAGAATATGAATACAAATTAATTTTACTATTGTATTCAAGTTTCCCAAAATGATCACCTCATACTTGAAAACTTCAACATGCTGTGAAGAAAAGCCTCAGAAGATGCAAACTCATCAAGGAATGCAGGGTTTATACGTCACTGACAGGTGGGCATCCCCCAGCCCCTGTCTGCTGTACCTGCACTCGGTCACCTCCACTGGTTCTTCATGCGCGTCGGAGGTAATGAAGTGTCTACTATGATTGTGAAGAGGAAATATATGGATCCTATTTTCATACCTCAAATTTGTACTTATTTTAAATCAATATGTAGTTTTAGTGATTTTAGTTAAAATAACACCCAGACTTAGCTGTTGGCAATGCTCATACATACCTGGGGAATGCTGCCTGAAAGCCAAATGCTGCACAAGTCACAGTGCATTTCAGTCACACTCTGTTTCATATGGCACTAATAACAAATACTGTTGGAAGGCATTTTCAAAGACCCCAGATTCTCTTACAAACTCAAGCCTAGCTACTGAGCAAGCTGGAAGGTCTAGAAATATTTATAAATATTCACTTAAGACACTGTAATTCCAGCTAATTATAGTAAAATTACTCAAAACGTTTTGTTTTTGTACCTGGAAAATGAATGTGCTAACTGCTCTATACAGGTTGGAGCAAAAATAGGCTTATAGCTGTGCATATGCACAACATGGATTTTATTCTTGTTGTATTATTTATCATTGTATTATTTTCCATACAAACATACATTGGTGAGCAATCGGATGTGTTGTGTGGAGCAGTAGAGAAGTATTCCCTTTGCATTTTTTTTCAAAACACAACTCATGCCCAAGGAATCCTCTTTCTTTACATAGCAGAACCCTGTGCATAATCTGCCTGATGCTCCTTACCCATCCCCTACCCATCCTGAGGGCTCAATCCCATCAAACCCACAAAGAAGCTTTCTGCCTAACTTCAGCACCACTGTCTGCTACTATTACCACCAAGGACTGCCATTCACCATAACCCTGAAGCAGCACATAGGGAGAGGCAAGAGTCAACCACCTACGAGTCCCAGGAGGGGAGGCTTCATGGGCGCTTACTATGACTCCCCAGAAATCACCTGTAATGTGAGTCAATCATCAGTAGACAGAGAAAAGTCAATGGGATCCTTTTTTGGGTTCTTGGATGAAATATGATCGTCAGTCTTATAGTCCTCTCTCTGAAGACAACTTGGTTAATGGCATCTTAGGGAAAGTAAATTGGGATGGAAATAGAAACTTGTTCCTGCCTTTGGGCACAGGCAAGACATTTCTCTTCTTCAGGGAACATTGCTTGGTGGTGGAAGACACTTTCAATAGGGATTTCCATCAAGATGGGGCCAATTCAGGCTGCATGAGCTAGAGATACATATTTAACCTCTTTGAATTTCAATGTTCTCCTCTGTAAATCAAGAATCAAAATATTTCCTTCAGAGTTGCTGTGAGGATTAAATGAGTGAAGGGGAAGTTATCCCTTTTGATAAGGTGAGCTCTTTTCACTTCCTTTTCAGGCATTCTCTGCCAGCTGTCAAAATACTCCACAAGCACATCACATCACCCGACATCTGCCACGCCTGATGGATTGTCCTGTCATTGTACTACTATAATAAGATTTCAATAATTATTTGAATCGTTCATGTCAGAGGTGTTTCTGTGTTTTAATATTAGAAATCATCCCACTTGATTTCAATTTAATTTGACCAATACTTGTTGAAGAAATACCAGGAGTAAGGCACAGAGATTGAGCTCAATGAGAAAAACACTCAGTGGGAAAACCACTCAACGGGAAGAACAATGCTTGTGCTTTAGGAACATACAAGAGGGGAGTGACGCTTCTCACGTACACAAACCAGTTGGACCTGATGGGATGAGGAAGTGCCTCAGGAGACACACGGTATTAGAGGAGTTCATGGCAAAGGAGATGCCCTAGATTTTATCTCTTGCAACTCTTCAATAGTGAGAACCTTGGAAGTTTCCATCTGCCATGAAAACACATATAGAATGAGGACCCTTGGTGACTTTATAAAGACTTTATAAAACACTTCATTCAAAGTTTGGCTCTGCAGTTGGTAAATATGACAGAATCCTACCTCATAGCTAGCACTCAGCTCGTGTGTGGCAAGCCTGAGTCAGAACGTGAACATATACATGAACACAATGCTGTAGACCCTTATCCTCTCCTGGAGTCAAAATCGTTGTCTTCCCTTGAATTTGGGGGGGGGGGAGTTGGTAAATCTATATTGCTCCATAAACGGTACAGCACAAAGTCTGTTGTAATTCTGTGCAATTTTCTGTAATCATGTATACTTAAGTGAAATTTACATTATCATTACGAGCTGCACCATGGAAATGACTCCTTTAGCCTACAGCTATTAGAACTGCCCCAGTGCCAGGACCAAGTTGTCAGCACCAGGGGAAGCAATTTCATTGGGTTTCTTTTTACACGGACACACGGCTCCTATTAGCGCTTATGCCTCCTATTTTGTTTTTTTTCCCCCCGATTCATGCCGTTGGCCTCTTTGGGTGGAAATGAAAACAATTTCAAGAATGAAGTTTCAGCTTGTAGCTAAAAATATCCCCAATCATCAGCAGGGGAGGCAATTCCTCAGCCACTTGCAACAAAGATGACCTCTTTGCCAGGCTTGGCCTACAGCAGGAGGTGTCTACTCATGAGCTCCTTTTACATGGACTCAAAATAAACAGCCAGTTCCTCTGGCTGGCCTCCCTCCTTGAATGGAGGCAGGGAACATTCTGTACAAGGAAATCTTTTCCCATCAAGCTAGGGGCCAATTGAAGCATCAGCTGTATGTTGGACATTAACAACATTTAATTACAGGTGTCCAAATGGACCGATTTTGTGTTTTTCAACACTGAGGACTCAAAACATTTAGGGTATTCATATTACAAATGTGAAGCAATGCATCATGTTGTTTTCTAGAAAATAAAATCAAAAACTATTTTTTTCTACCTAAGCCTCTACCTTGAATATACATCTCTCCCAAGGTTACAGGAATACATTACCCTACTATAAGGCACCAAGTGAGCAAAAACTTGGAAAATGAATGCCAAGTCCAGGGAAATCCACTTAAAATTCCCTCCTATCTTTAAAGCAGATGATGAAAATTACACATTGAACCAGCACTCTGAAGAATTGAAACCATATGGTGTCCTTACCCCAGGTACCATTTTGTATGAGAAGGAGACATGCCAAATTTGCTTTTACAAAGAGAGAAATTGAGGCCAAACACTATCAGGAACTGATAGAAATTTTAGGGTTTTGACCCATGGATTGCTCTTAATATCTTGAAGCTGAGAACTTAATCAACTTCCCAGAGTAGAAGTACAAGGTGCATAAAATTTTAAGAAATGCTTTTAGATGTACAAAACTTTAACTTTATTCTTTATAAAGCAATTGGATATCTACTTTGAATCTCCACTGTGTCTGCTATTAGGAGTTGTCATCTTGATCAATTCCAGCTAATTCCAGGAATATAAGATCTATCATTGGTAAATCTAAAATTTCCCCAATGACTCCTCCCTAGGATGGTACCCATGTCTTGTGGGATATTCCAGGTTGTGTTGATGGAGTTCAGGTGGGGCCAGGAGAGGTATGCATCATCTTCTAATATTCACATTATTGAACCTAGTTCCTCATTCCTCAATATTGCTCTTTCTCCATTTTTGCATTATCAGTGATATCTGCATTTCCATCTGCTGAGAGTGCTATCCTGACCATGTCTTCCAGTTCTCAGTATCGTATTTGATCATTTACCACGGTAAATATGTGGCTGCGGCACATTTTGGGGGGAGTGGATACCTAAGCCCTATCCCCTTAGACACACGCATTATGCACCTCTTGTCACACTTCTTTCCCATGCCACGATGGAGCAGGGAGCTTGGAGGTTTGCCCACCCTCTACCTTGGAGGTCACTTTGGGCAGAGGGGAGGGCATAAGAGAATGAAAGTCTACTTCAGAGATATGCATGAGGAGCTTATTATCTTTATTCCTGTCCAGATCTCCCCTTATCAATATTTAAGAATCCTGATGTAAGCTGAGGACCTGAGAGAACACATTCTCAGATACATTAATTAATACCTCATAACACTGCCCTACCTCAGTTAAAATAGGCTTAACATCATTAAATTTAAAAAAATACTGTTCTCCTTTTCTCAAAAAAAAAAACCCAAATATTATAAAACTCTACAGAAAAGTCAGGAGATAAAATAAGAAAACTGGACTAAAAATGATGAATTAAAAATTAAAGACTATTATTTTTATTTGAAACACATCCTCTATAGTTTCCTATTTTTTCCTCCCTTTTAGTTTCTTCATTCCTTCCTTCTTTTTTTTCTTTTCTGGACAGATGATATTAAAAATAGGCATTACATTTGTATAATGGCTGGTCTAGATGTTGTATCACAGTCTCACAACTCTTGACTTATCTGGGCTTTCTCATGGTTTCACGTCACAAACTGTCCCCTCTCTCCCCTCTATTCTGGTTATTATTCTCCTTTGCTTGTCTGTATCTCAGTTTTCCTTTATTCTATTCCAGCACTTCACAATATGTTCACTTCATAAAACGTGATATTACTTGACACTAAGGGATAAATGAATAGTTTTTGGTCCTATTAGGCACTCTGTGGGAGGGTTGGTAACCTAGACATACCTCTAAGCCATCATTCCACCATTTGGTGGAACAGCCCTGAACTCAGCATTAATTGGGAATATTTGATCAAAATCTTGCTCCTCTCATATGTTATCCATGAAGGCACTTATCAACAATTCTAGTCTGTGTCTTAAGAAGCACTTCAAGGATATCACTCAGCAAGAAGAAGCAATGAACTACCAACAGACGTAACAATGTGGACGAATCCCAAATGCATTGTGCTAAGTCAAAAAAGCCAGACAGAAAAGGCCACCAAGCCTATGACTCCTTATATGACATTAGAGAAAAGGCAAAACCTAAGCAACATGAGTTGTTTATGGACATGAGTTGTTGTCTTTGGTGTTGCCAATAACTGGAAGTAGAGGGAGAGATTTACTACAAAAACACATGGGGAAATTTGGGGGAGATGAGGCTATGGAGCTGCCGTGTATCTTGACTTTGGTGGATTCATGGTGGCATTTGTCAAAACTAACAGAACTGTACACTAAAAACTGTTCGT
Source organism: Glossophaga mutica (assembly GCA_039655065.1). Lineage (NCBI taxonomy): Eukaryota > Metazoa > Chordata > Mammalia > Chiroptera > Phyllostomidae > Glossophaga > Glossophaga mutica. The sequence goes on along the minus strand of CM077304.1, from coordinate 37,632,291 downwards.
TTTACTGTATAGCAAAAATAGTAGCAATGTATTATGAGTTTGTAGTGTCAATTGATAGTTTTGGCACCTACTCAACACCAACAGGAATCCCAAATTTAAGGCATGCTGAAGAAGAAAACTTTATTCAGTGCAAAACAGCTCGATTGTGATATAGCACAGCTGTGAAAACAGCAGAGCTGCAGGCTGCTCTGGGGCCAGGCGGTTCTAGAGCCAGAAAGCCCTGGGGACAGGCCCCTCTCCAGATAGACAGCTCTGTCCTTTTCCTCGCTGCTCTGCTCTGCTCTGGTCTGCTCCATTCTGTGACAGTCTGCTGTGCCCTGGGAAACAAGTTCTTACAGCCACAGGGAAGCTGGCTTAAATAGAAAGAGGTCTCCATCCCTGGTCCCTGATTGTTCTGTCCTCATGTAAATGAGGACTCCAAATCCTCACAAATTGGTCCAGAAGGCACTGTTCTGATTGGTCATAATAGAGCTGTTCTATTGGTTGGCGAAGTAGCTGATGAGGATATAGCTATGCAACTTTGATTGGATGGGAAAAGTTGTAGTCCCATTGGTTGAAAGTGGATTTCAGGAATTTCACTGTAAGGGCTGGCTCGCAGGGCAGAAACAGTTCAGTGCAGGTAGTTCAGTGCAGGCTTCTCCCTGAAGAGCAGTTTGCAGGACAGATCCTATATAGAAATGGCTGCTAGATACTGCTTTTTAAAATTTGAGCCCAGTTAGCCATGAGGAGCCCTTTGCACTCAGTATTTTTTAAATCAAGATTCACAGTACCAAATATAAAAGTAAAAAATGTGATAACTGTAGCACAAAACATGAAAAGGAAGAACTATAAACTCTCTATATGAAGCAACATAATATTTGAATTTGGTTTTTAAAGATATATAGTAAACATTTGGGAAATGACTAAAACATTAAGGATACATGAATAAGTCCTCTGTGAAGGTGAAATGAAATAAAGTCAAATAATCAACTGGCACAAGAGCAGGCAGAAACGGTGTGCAGAGGTCTTTGGGGTCTTTCACCCTTGACATTTGTAATTTATGTTTTCTCTCATTTTCTTGTTGGTCAGCCTGCCTGTAGATTTATCAACATTATTATTTGTTTTAAATTAGCTATTGGTTTTACTGACTTTCTCTACTGTTTTTCCTATTTCAATTTAATTTCTGCTCTTCTCATTATTATTTTATCCTTTATATTGAATTTAATTTGCTCTACATTTTCTTTTCCATGAGGCAAAGACCATTTATTGGAGACCTCTTATATTTCTAATATAAGCATTTAATGTATATATTGCCCTCTAGGTGCAGCTTAGCTGTATCCCATAAAATTTGATTGAGTATTTTACATATTATTCTATTATTGATTTATAGCTTATTTGTATTGTGGTCTATATTATTTCAATCATCTTAAATTTCTTAAGATTTGCTTTATGGTCTAAGATAGGGACTATGTGTATTGGTACATAGTGTTTTTGTTCTGCAGCTTTTGTTTTGATTATCACTTACTATTGTTCTTTTAGGCTTCAATAACACTGTAGCTCTGTCTTCTTGTTCTATTGCTCACTGAGAGAAAAGCGCAGAAACATTCAAGTATCATTGCGGATTTGTCTGTTTCTCCTTTCAGTTCTATTAGTTGTTGCCTCACATTTTTTTTTAATGTGCAGAAGATTTATCTAAGCCCCTTGGGAAAGAAAATTCATAAATATATAATTTCTGTATTTCAGAGGTGTAAAATCTAGTTAAAGAGGTAAAGATAACATGTAATAAATAATGATTACTATAACTATACAACCATAAAATTAGTTGCTAGATTACAGGAGAAAAAAATCAGTGAAGGTTATGGCAATGACTTAAGGTTTTGTAAAGGGAAGATCATATTGATCAATCTGTTCATCCATTAATACATTAAACCATAGAAATTGACACCTACAATAGTAATTTGTTTATTTTTCTTTTGGGGGGAATCAAATATATATACACACACACACACACACACACACACACACAGAGATCATGTATCATAGAAATGCACACTTGAAACCTATATGATCTTATTAACCAATTTCACCTCAATAAAATACATAGACACACAAAATTGGTTAATGAGATCATATAGGTTTCAAGTGTACATTTCTATGATACATGATCTGTACATTGCGCTGTGTGCCCACCACACTCCGTCAAATTGTCAGCATTATGCTAAGTGAAATAAGGCAGGCGGTGAAAGACAAATACCATATGATCTTACCTATAAGTGGAACCTAATCAACAAAGCAAACAAGCAAGCAAAATATAACCAGAGACATTGAAATTAAGAACAAACTGACAGTAACCAGAGGGGAGGTGGGAGGGGATATTGGGGGAAAGGAGGAAGGATCGTCAGGGACATGTATAAAGGACACATGGACAAAGCCAAAGTGGGGTAGGATCAAGGGTGGGAGGTGGAGATAACTGGGGTTGGGGGGTAGGGAGGAAATGGAGACCACTGTACTTGAACAACAATAAAATCATTAAAAAAAAAAAGACATGAATCACTCTTATGTTATCCCTCCTTCTAATGAATCAGCTTCCAAAACCTATAGCACCGTCCTTTATTTTTTTTCTTTACTAAAGTTGGTTTTCCCTTTTTTCACATTATTGCTATTAGTAAAGCCATTTGCTCAAATAAAATATTGATAGAATTATAATTTATAGGATATTTTTATAACTAGATAACTTCATTGTGAGTAATATGATTTAATTATTTCCATTTAATTGTCTCGGTTTTGTGTATTTACAACATTTTTTAAAGCTACTCTTTTTTTTTAAGATTTTATTTATTCATTTAGAGAGAGTTGAAGGGAGGGAGAAAGAGAGGGTGAGAAACATCAATGTGTGGTTGCTTCTCACACAGTCCCCCACTGGGGACCTGGCCCGCAATCCAGGCATGTGCCCTGACTGGGAATTGAACCGGCGACCCTCTGGGACCCTCTGGTTCGCAGCTCGAGCTCAATCTACTGAGCTACACCAGCCAGGGCTATTTACAGCATTTTTGACATTTACAAGTGCATTAAAACAATCCAGATACACAGCAAAAATAAAAAATTGTCTTCTGTCACCACGTATTTGGCCGCCTTTACCCTTAACTACCTCTTCCTTCCCTCTGGTAACCATCACAAGGCTGTCCGTCTGAGCTTCGGTTTATAGCCCACAGCAAGTGTGATCATATCGTGCTCACCTTTTCCTGACCAACTTATTTTGCTTAGCATAATATCCTCAAGGTCCACCCATGTTGTCACAAATGGCAGCATTTCACCTTTTCTTATGGCTGAGTAGTATTCCACAGTATATGTGTACCACATTTTCTTTATACCACCCTCTACCAAAGAACACTTTGTTGTCTCCACATCTTGGCCACTGTGAATAACGCTGCAGCAAACATGCAGGTACATATGTCTTTGCAAATAAATGTTCTCAAGTTTTTCAGGTAAGTACCCAGAAAGGGGATTGCTGGGTCATGTGGTAACTCTATTCTTAATTGTTTCTTTAAACCTCATCAGAAGACAAATTTACAGAGAGAGGAAGAGAAGGAGAAAGACAGGGAGAGAAGCATCAATGTGAGAGAGAAACATCAACTGTTTGCCTCTCACATGTGCCTCAACTGGGACTGAACCCAAAACCCAGGCATGTGCCCTGACCAGGAATCAAAGCCATAATTTTTCAGTGTACGGAACAACATTCTAACCAATTTAGCCATACCTGCCACGGCCATTCTTACCTTTTTGAGGAACTGCCATACTATTTTCCATAGTGGCTGACTTAGTCTCCATTCCCACCAGCAGTGAATGAGGGTTTTTTTTTCCACAACCTCTCCAACATGTGCTATTACCTGTCTTGTTGATAACAGTCATTCTAACAGGTGTGAAGCAGTATCTCATTGCAGTTTTAATTTGCATTTCCCTAATAGCTGATGAAGTTGAGCATCTTTCAGCATATCACTTGGCCCTTTGTATGCCTTCCTGGGAGAGGTATCTGTTCAGGTCCTCTGTTCATTTTTTAGTTGGATTGTGTGTTTGTTTGGTGTTGAGTTGTGCGAGTTCTTCATATATTTTGGATATTAGCCCTTTGTAAGAGCTGTTTTTTGCAAATATCATCTCCCATTTGATTGGTTGCCTTTGTGTTTTGTTGTTGGTTCTTTTTGCTGTGCAAAAGCTTTTCAGTTTGAGATAGTCTCATTCATTTATTTTTGCCTTTACTTCCCTTCCTTTTGGAGTCAAATTCACAAATGTTCTCTAGAACTGAGGTCCATAAGTTTAGTACCTATATTTTCTTCTATGTAATTTATTATTTCAAATCTTATATTTAGGTCTTTGATTTCATTTTGAATTAATTTTTATGCATGGGGAAACTAAATTAGTTTCATTTTTTAGCATGTGGCCATCCAATTTTCTCAGCACCATTTATTGAAGAGGCTTTCTTTTATCTACTGCTTGTTTTTGGCTTTTTTGTCTATTAGTACTGGCATATACATTTAAGATTTGTATTATGATTAACTCTATGTCCTCTCATTGTGAAATATCCCTGTTCATTTCTCATTATAGTTCTTCTTTTGAAATATACTTTACATTCATTATAATAGCCATTCAAGCTCTCTCTGGATTAGTTTTTGGATGAGATTTCTTTTCCTTCATGTTTAACCTGCCTGTGACTTTCTATAGAGTATTTTTTTGTAGACAGCACTTAGTCAAATCTTTCTTTTTTACCTAATCTGATAGTTTCTGCTTTTCATGGTATAATTGACATGTAATGTTACATTGGTTTTAGGTATACAGCATAATAATTTGCTACTTGTATACATGTACTTGAAGTGTTCAAATCATTTCTATTTTATCTAAGTATTAATGATGTTGGGTTTAAACCCACTATACTCTAGCTATTTGTTTTCTCTGTTTCCCTTTATCTAATATCTTGCCTTTTTTGGATTTAATTAAGTTTTTAAAAGATTTTATTTTATTTTCTCTATTGCTTTATTAGCTATATACTTTTAATTTATTTGGTTGGTTTTGGTGGTGCAATTAGATTTAAACTATGGGTCTTTAATGCATCAGAGCCTAACTTTAAATAATTATGCTCCCTTCACAGAGAGTGTACAAGTCTTGCAATACTGTATGTTCATTCCCCCTCACGGCCTTTGTACTACTGTTGTCATTGTTTTTACTTCCACATATGCTATTAATTCCATAATACATTATTACTTTTGCTTTAAACATGTGAATATACCTTAATGAAATTTAAAGTGAAAAAAATGTTATTTTTACCTATATATTTACCATTTCTGGCACTATTCATTCTTATGCTTAGACTCAAGTGTCTGGTATCATTTTACTTCCTAAGGTACTTCCTTTAACATTCCTGTAGCAATAAATTCTCGCAACACTTATTTGTTGAATGTTGTATTTGAGTCTTTTAGATAAATTTAATTTAGAGGTATTTGTAGATTCACTGTGCAGTTTTAAGAAACAAGAGACCCCATGAACCTAGTCTCCACCAATAGTAACAATTTGTATAATTGTAGTACAATATCACAACTGGGAAATTGACATGGACACAATCCACCAGACATTCACATTTCAACGGTTATATAGGCACTGATTTGTGTGTTTTTGTTTTCAGTTCTATGCTGTTGTATGACATGTGTAAATTTGTGTAATCGCCATTACAATCAAGACATAAAACAGTTTGATCGCAATGATCCCTTCGCCCCTCTCTTACAGCCACACTGACTTTCCTCCCCTCACCCCACTTTAACATCTGACAGTCACAGATCTTTTCTCCATCTCTATAATTTTGTCATTTCAAAAAATTATGCATACAAATGGAATAATAAAATATGTAACCTTTTGAAATTGGCTTTTTTAAAAATTCAGCATAATCCCTGGAGACCCATCCAAAAATACCAATAGTTTATTTGTTTTCATTGAATAAACTATTTCATAAGGAGATATCACCTCACGCCTGTCAGAACGGCTGTCATCAAGAAATCCACAAACAGCAAGTGCTGGTGAGGATGTGAAGAAAAGGGAACCCTTGTGCACTGTTAGTGGGAATACAGACTGGTGCAGGCATTATGACAAGCAATATAGAGATACCTCAAAAAATTAAAAATGGATCTGCCTTTTGACCGAGTGATTCCACTTCTGGGAATTTATGTGAAGAAACCTGAAACACTAATTCGAAAGAATACATACACCTCTACGTTCACTGCAGGGCTATTTACAATAGCAAAGATATGGAAGCCATCTAAGTGCCCATCAGTAGATGAGTGGGTAAAAAAGCTGTGGTGCATTTACTCAATGGAACACTACTCAGCCATAAAAGAAGGAAATCTTACCATTTGCAACTACCTGGATAGACCTAAAGAGCATTATGCTAAGTGAAATAAGCCAGTCAGAGAGACAAATACATATGATTTCACTCATATGTGGAATCTAACGAACAAACTGAACTTGCAAGCAAATAGGCAGAGACTCGTAGAGGGAGAGCAGGCTGACAGCTGTTGGGGGGATATTGGGATGCTGAGTTGGGAGGGTGGAGGGATTGAGCAAAAAATGAAAAAGAGAAAAAATCATGGACACAACAATAGTGTGGTGATTGTGGGGTAGGAGGAGGCGGAGGGCATAGCAGGGATAAACAGTGATGGAAGGAGATGTAACCTGAGGTGGTGAACACAGAATACAGTGTACAGATGATGTACTGTGGAATTGTGAACCCGAAACCCGTATAATGTTTTAACTAGTATCACCCCAATAAATGCAACAAAAGGCAAAAAATGCAAAACATCCTTTACCTTCCCAGGTATAGACAAAATTAACAGAAAGAAGCAGAAATGTGTGTGAAAGTAAATGAGGTAATTTATTTAAAGTGCTTAACATATAAAGAGCAATTATATGTTACAGTGCCTAACGTATAATCGCTCAATAACCATTAACCATAGTAATAAAGCAGTGGAATTTATCAAGCATGACAACAGAGATTTTTAAAATATATTTTGTTGATTATTCTATTATAGTTGTCCTATCTCCCATCTCCCTTTATTCTCCTCTGCCCTGCACATCCCCTCCCACCCTCATCCTGCCCCCTCTTAGTTCATGTCCATGGCTTGTACATATAAGTTCTTTGGATTCTCCATTTCCTGTGTTACTGTTAACCTCTCCCTGTCTATTTTTTACCTACCATTTATGCTTCTTATTTCCTACTTCCCCCATACTTCTTAGTACCTCTTCCCCCATACTTCCCCATTCTCCTGCCCCCTCCCTGCTGATAACTCTCCATTTCTGTGATTCTGTTCCTGTTCTACTTGTTTGCTTAGTTTGTATTTGTTTAGGTTTGGTTGTTGATAGTTGTGAGTTTTTTGTCTTTCTACTGTTCATAGTTTTGATCATCTTCTTTTTCTTAGATAAGTCCCTTTAACATTTCATATAATAAGGGCTTGGTAATGATGAACTCCTTTAACTTGACCTTATCTGGGAAGCACTTTATCTGCCCTTCCATTCTAAATGAAAGTTTTGCTGAATAGAGTAATCTTGGATGTAGGTCCTTGCCTTTCATGACTTGGAATACTTCTTTCTAGCCCCTTTTTGCCTGCAAGGTTTCTTTTGAGAAATCTGCTCATAGTCTTATGGGAACTCCTCTGTAGGTAACTCTCTCCTTTTCTCTTGCTGCTTTTAAGATTCTCTCTTTCTCTTTAATCTTGGGTAATGTAATTATGATGTGCCTTGATGTATGCTTCCTTGGGTCCAATTGCTTGGGGACTATCTGAGTTTCCTGGAAGTCTATTTCCTTAGCCAGATTAAGGAAGTTCTCCTTCATTATGTGTTCAAATAAGTTTTCAATTTCTTGCTCTGCCTCTTCTCTTGGCACCCCTGTGATTCAGATGTTGGAATGTTTAAAGTTATCCTGGAGATTCCTAAGCCTCTCCTCGTTTTTTTGAATTCTTGTTTCTTCATTTTGTTCTGGTTGAATGTTTATTTCTTCCTTCTGGTCCAAATCATTGATTTGAGTCCCGGTTTCCTTCCCATCACTCTTGGTCCCCTATACATTTTCCTTTATTTCACTTCTCACAGCCTTCACTTCTTCCTCTATTTTGTGACCATACTCAATCATTTCTGTGAATGTCCTGAATATCAGTGTTTTGAACTGTGCATCTGATAGGTTGGCTCTTCTTCACTTAGTTGTATTTTTTTCTGGAACTTTGAGCTGTTCGTTCATTTGGGCCATTTTCTTTTGTCTTGGCATACCTGTTATGTAGTAAGTGGTGGAGCCTTAGGTGTTCACCAGGGCGGGGCAACCCACGTAGCTGTGTAGTAGTGCTGTATGTTGGGGAGGGATTGGAGAGAGAACAATGCCGCTTGCTCGGCTCTCTACTTTCAGTTGCTTCCTCTGCCTTCCACAAGCAAATTGGGCCCTTCTTGTGCTGATTCCCATGTAGGCGGGTTTGTGTACATTCTAGAACCCTGTGGGTCTCTCCAAAGAACTCTCCTGTGAGGCTGGGAGTTTCTCCCACTGCCTCAACCCCCACAAGTTTTATCAGCTGGAGATTTTGAGGCTTTATTTCCCTGCGCTGGAACCCTGGGTTGCGCGCGGTCTGTCTCACTCCCCAGTTGTTCCTCCTGGTTTATCTGCATGCAAATGTGGGACTACGCAGTCCTCCAGCCGCCACTTTTCTGTGAGTCCTCTCTGCCCCAGCTACCCATCTCTGCCCCTCCTACCAGTCTGAATGAAATTTTCTTCTTTAACTCCTTGGTTGTCGGACTTCTATACAGTTCAATTTTCTGAAAGTTCTGGTTGTTTTCTGTTTTTAAATTTGCTGTTGTCCTTCTTTTGGTAGTGCAAGAGGGCACAGCATATCTACCTATGCCTTAATATTGGCTGGAAGTAAAAATTTCCAAGACAACAGAGATTTTTTGATTTCTGATAAAAAAGTAGAATAATTATAACTCCATTGTCTCTCTCACAATGTGTTGAGTAGATCAAATAAAATGTTCATAGAAGAGCTATATAGATACAAGATAACCAAAATAAATTATATTCTTTTAAGCTCACACTACTCTTCATTTATGGATGACCCTAATAAAGATGTAGAAAGCCAAAGCTATTTGGGCTGAGATAAGTGTTTCATAGTGTTTCATAAGAGGTTTCATAAGAGGTTTTTCTGAGCCCATCTGTAAAGCTGTTGACAGTCTTTTTATTGGTGAAGGCTGTGCCTCTTAATGAGGCTGTCATCATTTCTTTTCCCAAACTGGGTGTGGGTGGGGGGAGTCACCACTGAGAGGCAGCCTCTCTGGGTGGTCTGCTGCTGTTCAGGCTGATGCTGCTGTCATTTCTTAAGTAATCGTCACTACGGCTATTTTATAAACTTGACCTCTCTTGCATTCATTAACCTCTCTTGCAGATCATTCAGTTATTGTACTACATTAGCTGAAAATATTGATAATTTTGAAAGCAGTAACCCCATTTAAAAGCACAACTTCCCTGATTGAGCACATATACATATTAAGAGCAAAACATTGTTATTGTAATGTGTGAAAAGAAAAAGAGTGGTATTTCAGTACAGTGAATTACTTGATTTGCACTGCCATAATAATACAACTCTGTGACCTAATGTTGTAACGTAGAAGACATTGAAAATTGCAATGTACTCTAGTGACTAGTGCTTTGAGAATAATTCTTCTAAACACAGACCATTCCAACCGACCTGCCTTGCTCTCATGCTTAATTAACCCACCTCGGCTTACGGAGACACTCCTGCCACAGCTACACAATGTCTTTCGTTGTAAACAGTAGACCCAAGAGAAGGGAAGATGCATTACAGAGGTTTCCGATACAACAGACATCCATCAGCTGCATGTGGCTTCAAGTGTCCACTCTAATCAAGGATTTCCTAGGTGGCGGTTTCCAAAACTCACACCACATTATTTTAAGAGGAAAATACACACATATTAGAGTGACTACTAAATCCAATTAGTCTGGAACTGAGGTGTTTCCCAGAATGCAGAAGCTTTTGTGCTAAAATTGGGACAGTTCCAGGAAAATTGATATGGTTTACCTCTCTGGCACAGGTGTTGCTGGGAGGGATAATATTGGAAAGATATTTGGGTATCTGAGAAATTCAAGGGCAGGAAATACAGACTGGCTTCTTAAGAATTAAGAACAATAAACTAGATATCCAGCAGGAGTCACACAGCTATTCTCTTATTTTTCTCTGTCGTATCTAAGTACTGCAGTTCTGTCTCCGATTTCATGTGTGTTCTCTCTCTTGCTCCCTCCATCCCTTCCCTACCAGATTAGCTCGCACTTTCCCTTACTAAAAAGATGGAAGGATGTAACTGTGGAATTTAAGGGTCCATATCCTTATAAATATAATTTTTAAGGATCTCATGAAAAATTACATTGCAATGTGTTTCTAGGAATGTTGTTTAACCCAATCAGCAGAGTCCTAAAATGCTCATATTGTTTCAGAATTCAGAGTGCACACTCTGAAATTGTTCCTCAATTATCATACTGTTTATTAATTATATGGTTGAGAAAAGGCTACATAAGATTATGGTAGTAACTTCTTCCCACTCAATGAATTTTTAAGTGCCCTTAAATGGAAACACTTGTGCCTTCTCAGAGCGTATTCTAATCCTTTATTACAGTTCTCTTGAATATTTTAAATATTAGACTCAACTAAGGCTAGAACAAAGATTTTAGTAGTTGAAGCATTTATCTTAAAAACATTGGTCTTAAATCTCTTACCATTTCTGCTAAACCTGTGGTTATTACGATGACAGATGTCTCAACAGTTTGTTTGCATAGCTGACACTCTCACTATGAGAAGGATTCTCTAAATGGTTAGTGTAATTTAATTAAAACATGTGTTCAGTGTTTGTTAAGTCACCCATAAAACTACAAACAAAAGACCAATTTATTAGTTCATTGCATGCTAGCTTCTGCTGTAAGACATTTAAGTAATTCATCTTTCAAGTTTCTGTAATGAGCTATTAACAGAACTACAAAATATATTTTAAAAATTAAGTTATAATTGAGCATGGTCTCCTATTGTTTTACAAAGTAAAAAAGCTTCAACCAGTTAACTTGACGAATTCTAAATGGATTTTACTCATTGGTTGGATGAAACTGATGAGTTTCCCTTAAAAGTTTAATTATAGATAGATAGACAGATCAATAGAAAGATATAGTGATTTTTCTTTGAAGAATTTGGAGTGTTTTATTACATATAACACTTTTATTAATTCTTATTTTTAATGATATTTCTTCACAATGATGATAATTCTACCCAATTTGGGTACAGATCCTTTCCCACTGATTATATTTTAAGTTTCCCAGAAATCTTTTGTTTCAACTTTAACTCAGCCTGCATATAGAGTATTATAACTTTATCTTCCTAATATAGTGGTTATTTTATAAATGTTCCATTTTTATTACACTATTAACTATACGTAGTTTAAAAAGTCCAACGGTTCTGTATCCCTTATGAAAACAAGCTAAAAGTGGTTTCCTTTCCCATGCCTCCTCATCCCCCAGAACAACTTCAATTCTTTTTGTTGTTTCCTTGCATGTTTATGTTTGAGGATATATAACATGATTAATACTATAATTTCTTAATTTTTTAAAAAGGAAATTTCAGTTTTATTTGTTATACTCTGAATTCCTATTGTGGAATATAAGAATTTAGATGTCTTAAATCTTGCTTTCTTTTTTTCTTTAAGATTTTATTTATTTATTTTTAGAGAGAGGGGAAGGGAGGGAGAAAGAGAGGGGAGAAACATCAATGTGAAAAAGGAATATCACTTGACTGCCTCCTGTGTGCGCCCTGACCGGGGTCCAAACCCTCAGCTCAGGAATATGCCCTGACCAGGAATCGAACAACGACCCTTTGATTTGCAGGAAAAGGCCCACCCCACTGAGCCACACCGGTCAGGGCTTAAATCTTGCTTTCTACTTCATTCTCCACCCAAATACTCTCCTCCCTCCCATGTATTCAATGGAGCTATAATTGTGGTTAAATCCATTGCCAGTTTTATGAAGATTATGTAAATATTATTTTGAGATGAGTTGTGGAATTCTCTGCATATATCTGTTTCTTTAAAAAAAAAAAAACAAAAAAACTTTTCTTTTCCTGGAGTTAATAGTTGTCTGGGACTGTGCTTCTTTATTTGCTTTCTTAGCCTCTTCTACCCACCTATACTGGATTGTTCTGTTAACTTGGTGAATCTTGGAATCGTTTTCCATAATTCATTTTCTGTATGGCTCTGGGTTGCAGTCAGATAAAAGAGAAACTTACACAGGATCTTAAATGTGGAGATGAAGCATTGAGAAATATTTTTCAAAGATCCCTTTTGTGGACAGATTTATGACTGACAAACGCAGAGGTGCATGGTAGGTGCGGGTTGGTTTTACTTTCCTCTGTCCAGTTCTTCTTTGAGACTGCTGGATCTTCTGACCAATAGTGACTTCAGGTCCACAACCGGATGGGGTATTTACACAGAAGAACTTCCCATGGTCCTATCCACGACCTCCCCTCTCAAGGACCTACATCAGTGGCTGGATATACTTGGTTTCTCAGATTTTCCTACAATCTCCAACTTGCCCACCTGTACCAAGGTTTTAGGATGGCTGGCTAATGGCTTAATTCTTTGATTCTCCTATTGACCCTTCTAGATGTCACATTCCCAGCTTGCCCTACAATGTGTATGGTCTTATTCTAATGCAACAATACACTGCATAATGGTATTTTGGTTAACAACAAACCACACGTGACACAGTGGTCTCATAAGATTATAAAGGAGCTGAAAAATTCTCATTGCCTAGTGATGTTGTAGCTGTGGTAAGGTCACAGGGCAACTCATGGTGGATGACCTACCACAGAACTTGAACAGAAAGACATTGTTCAGTCCACATCATTAAAAAGGAAAGATATGTTTCGTTTCCTTTAAAGGTTGAGTCAGGACAAGAAAAAGTAGATAGCTGGCTCAATAAATAATAAATGGTGAAAGATAAGGTTGAATCTTAAGTTCCTGCCTGTAAATTTTGGTATTTCTACCAACAATAATAAATAGTAAGAATAATAGTTCTTCCAATATAGTTTAGTAACCCACAGGCCATGTGGGCAACTAAAATGCAGAAATAGCTCTAATAGAAATGCTAAGTTGGTAGTCAGTATTTCTAAGACTTTCATTCACCTGTTATTTTCTAAAACCACAGTGAAAGAAAGAGAGAGAGAGAAAGAAAGAAAGAAAGAAAGAAAGAAAGAAAGAAAGAAAGAAAGAAAGAAAGAAAGAAAGAAAGAAAGAAAGAAAGAAAGGAAGGAAGAAAGAAAGTCCAATTTCTAGAAACCTTTAGGCACAATCAGTTGTTGAATCCCGTTCAACAAAAAGAAAATTGTCTCTTTGGAAAGAGAAGGCTCAGAGACACACAAGTTGGGGCTCATTATCAGGAAAACGATCTCAAAATCATGTCTGTCATTATGAAGAGGTTGCATGAAGACAACATTTTAGAAATCTAGCCAGCGGCATTTCAGCATTTTTTTTACCAGTTGAAATTTTAATATAACAAACAAAAGAGCCCCATTCAATCAATACTGTGAACTGTTCCAGTACTGTATTTAAATTTAAAATAAAAATGAGAGATTTATAAAATTAGAAAGGTAGAGCCAAAATATTCACTACTTGGAGATAATTTAAATAAAACAGGTAGAAATTTTTCTATAATTTTAACCACTATATTTCTTATTGGTTATTGCTAATACATAAGATTTGTTTTTGTAAGCTAATTACCTTGCTAAACTCTCACTAGTTTTCATAGCGTCTCAGTTGATTCTTTTGGATTTTCTAAACTCAGTCTCACATATAATCAGAAAAATACAAATTCAAACAATAATGCAAAATGTTTTACTCATGAAATTTGTAAAGTTTATAAGTTTGATAATATCAAATGTTGGCCAGAATGTGTATCAAATATTGAAAGAAACTAGAAGTCCAAGAAAAAAAAATATGAAATTTGTCTTGGGATTGCTAGACATTGTGTGTGTGAGAGTAAATCAGTATAGCTACTCAGGAAGGCAATTTAACAATTCAATAGTCTCTCTTAAAAGTCAAGAGGAGCATTCCCTATGATTCAGAAATTGAACTTGTTGGTTTCTATGCTGGATAAAAGCCCTCAGTGGGTGCCTAAGGAGCCCTGCACAAAAATGTTCATTGTTTATGCTGGTAAAACATAAAAACAATGTAAGTGTCCATTTTATGGGAGGAGTTAAGTAAACTTCGATCTTTTGCTCTGTGTTGGTAATAAAAAGTGCCTTAGGCCTAACCCTACGAGAGCGTGGATCGGAGCCTGAGCACGTCACTGAGCGTCAGAAGGTAGAAGCGTGGGGAAGGCCGCACTGCTGCTCCTCCTTCCTGCAAGCACAGAGATGGAAGTGTTTGCTTCTCTGCTCAGGCCCAGTCACCAGCCTTGATGTGTCTTAGAGGAAGGTCACGGGCCATCCTATTTGCTGGGTAGGATCATAGGTGCAGCAGTGAAGCCCTTAAGCCAGCAGCTGTGACATCGGTTTCTGGATACACCAGTTAATTAAACAGGGCAGAGGTACCAGTCTTCTTGGCAGGCAAACAGTGCAATATTCTGGGAGTCCTTCCTAGAAGCAAACCTAAAAATTGTTTTTCTAGATTATCTAATTATTTTGGAATCATCCAATTTCCTGTATTACATCTTTTTTTTTTTTTTTTTTTTTCCTGAAACTAGCTTGAGAGATTTTTATCTGCAAGTGAATCGGCAGAAACAGTATTTGGTACCAGAAATGGCTGTGCGCAGGAGATTTTTTTAAAGTTGAGAATTTAGGATTATTTATATCTCATCTGGTTAGTTTTGAGCAGTGGCAATCTGATTGGCATTAGAGGCTAGGATACTGATAATCTAAGAAAATTTAGGTTATTACCTTTGTTTACCTGGAATAAAATACCAACTAAAGGGGCGCTGTTGGCAGATTACGAGGTGCCCGCCTTTGCATGATGCGTATGGCATACACAACACGAGGACTCTGGGCGGGGGTGGGCACTTCTACAAATCCCAGCGAGCATTTGTTTTAATTATTTTTTAAAATTTTTTAAAATATATTTTATTTATTATGCTATTATAGTTGTCCCATTTCTCCCCCATCATTCCCCTCCACCCTGCACACCCCCTCCCACCCACATTCCTCCCCTTTAGTTCATGTCCATGTGTCATAAGTTCTTTAGCTTCTACATTTCCCATACTATTCTTGCCCTCCCCCTGTCTATTTTCTACCCACTATCTATGCTACTCATTCTCTGTACCTTTTCCCCCTCTCTCATCCTCCCACGCCCCTGTTGCGAACCCTCCATGTGGTCTCCATTTCTGTGGTTCTGTTCCTGTTCTAGTTGTTTGCTTTTGTTTTAGAATGGAAGGGAAGATAAAGTGCTTCTCAGACAAGGTCAAGTTAAAGGAGTTCACCATCACCAATCCCTTATTACGTGAAATGTTAAAGGGATTTATATAAGAAAAAGAAGGTAAAAAATATGACAGTGAAAAGACAGCAAACTCACAGCTATTAACAACCACACCTAAAACAAAAGCATTTTTTTTTATTGCAGTTAGGTTTTTAATTCTTAGTCTCAAGAATGATCAGAGAAGTAGGACATTTAATATGACCTGATAACTCCACCTCTAATGGCCACACTGTTGCTGTAGCAAAAAATCAGAGGCAGAGACAAACCTTGAAATACCTAAGCTACTATGAAGTTTTAATTCTCCATCGCAATCAAGCTGTCATTTGAAGGTTATGAAACTTACGACATTGACTGGGCAAAGGTGAAACCCTAAGAAGGGGAATTGTGAAATTTTATCAGATATGGAAGACAGAGATTATCTCCAATCCCTAAAGCTCTGTCAGATGAAATGAATCCTTTCTGGCTGGAAGGCAACTATTAATCTCACTGCAGATAGGCACTGAGAAGGAAATCAGTGCAGCTTTTCTCAGAGCCTACTTCCCTGCCTACCATGGCCTCCACACCTGAACTGAGAGGCTAAGAGTCAGATGCTAGCATTCCTTGCAGGGGTGCCCAAGCTTTTGGCATCTTGGGCGACACTAGAAGAAGAAAAGTTGTCTTGGGTCACATATTAAATACATTGAAATACATAGTCACAAAAAAACCCTCATAATGTTTTGAGTAAATTTATGATTTTGTTTTGGGCTTTATTCATAGCTATCTTACACTGCATTCAGCTCTCAAGCGGCAAGCTGGACACCCCTGAAGGGAAACTCAATTACAAAGTTAAATGGGAGGGGGTGTCAGTCCCTAAAAGAACTTTAAAGATGTACTCATTTAAATCAGAAGAAAAACTGAAGAATATGTGCAGAAATTAATTCTAAGCTTCTTAGAACAAGGGAGTTAGATATACAATTTTGCTTCCAGCTGAATGTATCAACAGGTACACATGAGATTTTCAAATCAGTGTGCTCACTGAAGAAGGTGGGAGTGCCTCTGTTTGTACAGGAGATCGATTAAAACCTAGCCTCAACAGCAAAGATATGCTTTACATATGTTACCTCACTTACTCTCGTTGATCACGTAAGGTAATTAGTACTATAACGAGCAGAGATAGGACTAACCTGTATGCAGAAAGAACACAGCGGCTCCACTGAGGGCTCCTACCCACAGGACACCGTGCTATACAAACACTCTAGAAAGGCACGTATGTCACCTTCCAACCGAGTAAATGAAATTCACCTAAATGAAAGTAAACCAGCAACAAAAAGGAAAACGATAATGAGAAAGGCTTCAAATGGAAGCAAAAACAATATAAAGGGGAACGCATGTGAAAAATAGGGGCCAAAATCATAGGAAGATATAAACAAGATTATAAAGGTAAAACATGAATAAAAACATTTTTAAATGTACTTTCCCTTAAAATAATAATGTGATGATGATGATAAAATCTATATTAGAAACTCAGTTATCAGGCAGAACAATGATAGTAAATACACTCCTCACCTTTTCTTTTTGAAAGTAAATTGGGGTTTCCTACCAGATAGAATTAAAAAATCATAGACTTATTAAAATAGGAAAGGATCTCAGGGGTCTTCTAACCAAACCCACTTTTGATATGATAGTGTACACCCCAAAGTGTTATATGAAAAGCTTTACAACTCTTTTTTACTAAACTTGCTTTCATGTACTATCAAATAATGGGTGGGAATTCTCAGAGACTGTAAGCAAATCAGTACCATGTACTACTGATTATTGTGTGTCAAAATAATTGATGGTATTTTTCAGTTCAGGAATCTTAATGAGACGGATGTTGTAATTTTAAGATAGATTACCTTGTCTTGATGTTAGGGGGAACTGTGGTCTAGAAACCTGCTTTTCAATAATGTGGAGAATGGTATAAAATGTTTAAGAAAAAATAGACACTTCATTGTTATGAAGACATTTGAACCATAGGCATTTGGCCATCAGAGAAAGGAAGTAGCATTTCTTTTGGTCAAGGAGCAAATTGGCCAATTCTCCAAATCAATGTCCAATAATTTAGTCTTATTAGTTTATAGTGGTTTCTCATCAAAACAGTTTCCAGAGTCAATTTTGACATGTTTATGTCTGGTAATGGAATATTAATCAAGAAGATGTCATTTTTTTCTTAAGATTGCTCACTTTGTTTACATACCCTGCATGGCCTTATCACACCCATCTTTTACTCTCCAGATCTGGTCTCATTTTTGTGTCATTTGCAATTCAATTAATTATAGCTATCAGATTGCCTGAAAACTGTTGCATGAAAATATGATTATATGGTGTCATAAAAACATTCTCTAAAGTTGTCAAGAATGTATTATTTAGTGAAGAAATCCTATGTTTAGATATAAAGACATGATTACTGTAAAACCATGATTAATGTAAATCATCAAATTGGACTCAGTCTTTTTTGTAACAATGTCAATCAAAAGACAAAATGATTAAATAATAGTTTTAATCTGGGTTGCAGAATAATGAGAAAATGGGTGGTTGCACTATGTAACGTATATTTGGAACATACATGTCCTTTTCTAAAATATAGAATAAAGAAAATAGATTTCAAAAATCATAGTAGTTATTATGAAAAAAATATGTCAAAATTTAGATAAAAAGAATAGTTTTCTAAAACTGACTCAAGATGGAAGGTAAATCCTAATAAGAGAAAAACAATTGAAGAAACCGAAAGTCACCTCATTCCAAAGTAATCAGACTCAAATAACTTCAGTGATGTCTTTGACAAAACTTTCAAGAAATGGCAATTCCCATGTCATAGGTTTATTTCAAAATATGGAAATATTGTAAAAGCTATTATTATTTTATAAAATTAAAATAAACTTCATGCCAAAGCTAGACAAGTTCAGTCCAAGAAAAGGAAGTTATGGGCCAGTTCTTTTATGAACATAGATGTGAAGATATTAAATAGAATACTAAAAAACTGATTTTGACAGTGCATAAAAATAAGACATTTTAACCAAGTAAAGTGTTTATCCTAGGAATTCTTAGATAATTCAATATCACAATGTCTAATATTATTCACTGTATTAGCAGAATGAAACTTATGAGACATACGCTCTCTGAACGTGTACATTCATAAATAGATGGAAGAAAATAATCATTTAGGTCAATATTCATAATAAAAATATTTTATACACCAGGCATTGAAAGTAACTTTTTTCAGCTTCCTCCTTCCTATATTTAAAGTGATGAAGCTTTAGAACTATTTACACTTGTATCAGGAACAAGAGAAACTGTTCTGGCTTCTCTTAACCCTTATGCTATTTGTAAAAAGATGTAATTCTTTGAATGGGAAAGACAAAATTATTCCTCTTTGCTGATAGTATCTACATAGAAAATCCAATAGAATGCTCATAAAAAGTAGTAAACTTATATGATGATTTAGCATAACTTTTGGATAAATTATTAACATGTAAAAATAAATAGCATAACTATATACCAGAAATTAAAATAGAAAATAGGATAGAAAAAATTGTAATAACAGAAGTACAATATTCTTAGAAATAAATATAATAAAATATGCAAAACTTTTAGAAGAAATGTTTTACAAAATTATTAAAGAACATATCAACATGAATAAATGCTATGGCCCTTTATAATAAAATGCAAGAATATCAGTTTTCTCCAAAATTAATCTATAAAATTAATGCAATTCTAATAAATTGACTGTTTCATGTAAAACCTAACAAGGTGGTCCAAAAATTCAGGTGGCAAGGTCTAGGCAGGAATAGTTAAAGGCGGATACTGAAAAACAAATATGAAAAGATTTGCTCTGTTAGATATTTGAAACTCTCAAAGATATCTAGTAAATAAGACAGTGAATAAGACAGTGAATAAGACAGTAAATAAGACAGTGAAACTCTCAAAGATATCTAGTAAATAAGACAGACAAATAGGCCAATACAGCAGAAAACAGAGTCCCAGACAGACTTGTGCGTAAATGAAAACTCAATTTTCACAAAAGCACAGTCATTATAAATGGTAAAAAAAAAAATAGATCATTCAAAAATATTAAAAGTCGTAAACTATGTAAGAAAAACTCTTAAGTAACTCATACCGTATGCAAATAAATTCAAGGCCAATTTTAGACAATATCAAAAGCAAACTTTAGAGTTTTAGAAAAATTGTGAGGATTAAGAAAGAATTTCTTAAATGGGATACAGGAAACAGAAATTATGAAGGAAAATCTAAATAAAGGACTAGATTAAAAATTGAAACATTTTTTTCAATAAAAGACATCATGAGAAAAATTAAACCAAAGGCTGGGTAAAGCCACCCTGTAGGACACGCATTTGTTAAAGGAGTACTGTTCAATCTAAAGCCAAATGATAGCTTATAAATTTTGATTTATATTTTTTTAAAAAGGCAAACCCCCAATAGAGATCGAGCAGAGGATGTGCACAAGCAGGTTACAGAAGAGAAAAGCTAAATAACCAATAAACCTATGCATGAAACAGTGGTCAGCTGACTTGTTGGATCATAAATAGAAAAAATCTCAAACCCTTCATAGGTCTTGGCAATATCTGAATAGCTGACAAAACGAGCACACAAAAATTACAGTAAAGATATGAAAGATTTGAAGAAAACAATTTACAAATTAATTAACAGATCTGGAACATTACATTCAACAACTGAAGACATAAATACAAATTGTACGTTATTTTACTTTTAAATGTTCATTTATTTATTTTTAGAAAGAGGGGGAGGCAGGGAGAAAGCAAGGCAGAGAAACATGGATCCATCGCCTCTTGCATGCTCCATGACGAAGGACCAAACTGAACTCGCAACCCAGGCATGTGCTCTGACCAGGAACTGAACCAGTGACCTTTTGCTTTGTGACTTGATGCCCAAACAAATGAGCCACACAAGCCAGGACAAAAAGTAGATGTTATTTTAAAGCTGATTTGTGGCCATAAAGCAAGTTTCAACAAATTTCAACCTCAACAAATTTCAAAGGATTGAAACGGTAAAGTATGTGTTCCCTGACCAACATGCAATTAAATTATAGAGTGGAATTAAAGATAATTAGAGAAATGTTTGGAAATTAGGCAACATGCTCTGAAATAACCTACATATTTAAGAAAAAAAATCACAAGATAAATTAAAAACTATATAGAACTGAATGATAAGAAAAATACAACATTAAAATTTGTACAATGCAGCAAAAAGGAACCTTTAGAATGATATATTGCTTTTATAATGTTAAGGGCAAAAGGGAAAGATTTAAAATCATAGAGTAATGGGGGGGAATGGGGACAATGGTAGTTGAACAACAACAAAAAATTAAAATAAATAAAAAAATAAAATCAGTGATCTATACTTCTAATTCAAGAATCTGGAAAAGGGGAAGCAAATTAAATTTGAAGAAAGCAGAAGGATAAAAGTAATAAAAATAAGTGGTGAAATTAATAAAATAGAAAAGTCATTCTCCAGCCTTTGTTCTGTGTACACATTAGTACATCAGTTAACATGGCAAAAAAGAGAGGAAACAAATGATCAACATGAGGGATGAAAGGCCTTCCCACAGAACTCACACACATCAAAAGGATAATAAGAGGATGTTATAAACAACTTTATGCCAGTAAACTTGACAGCATAAATACAGTGCACAAATTCTTGAAAAACACCATTTACCAAAAAGTGACCCAGAAGAAATAGAACATTCGTACAATAAATCAAATCCATTATTTTTAAAAAATCTCATAAAAACTCCAAGTGTAGATAATTTCACTGGTGCCTTCTTCCTACTAATTAAAAAAAGTAATAATACCAATCTTACATAAATCCTTCTTAAGAAGAGAAAAATAGGCAACTTACCAACTCCCAACTCATTTTATAAGCCAGCAGAACCCTGATACCAAAACCCGAGAAGGACTTACAAGAAAGCAAAATATGAACCAATACATATTTCTTATGAACACACATAGGCATATATTAAATAAAGCCTTAGCTAACAGAATCTACTTTTATATAAAAACAATAAGACATAAAACTAAGTGAGATTAATTTCAAAGTTAACTGGTATAATTCACCCTGTAAGTGAACAAGGAAGATAAACCACAAGATCACTTCAATAAAACAGAAAACATATTTGATAAAATTCAACATCCATTTATAATTCAAAAGAAAAATGCTCAATACTAGAAATAGCCAGGAATTTCCTAAATCTAATAAGGTGTATCTGCAAAATAAAATCATTTTTAAATATATTTTATTGCTTATGCTATTATAGTTGTCCCATTTTTCCCCCATCATTCCCCTCCACCCTGCACACCCCCTCCCACCCACATCCTTCCCACTTTAGTGTGTCCATGTGTCATAAGTTCTTTAGCTTCTACATTTCCCACACTATTCTTGCGCTCCCCGTCTATTTTCTACCTACTGTCTATGCTACTTATTATCTGTACCTTTCCCCTCTCTCCTCCTCCCACTCCCCTGTTGCTAACCCTCCATATGATCTCCATTTCTGTGTTTCCATTCCTATTCTAGTTGCTTGCTTAGTTTGCTTTTGTTTTAGGTGTGGTTCTTAATAATTGTGAATTTGCTGTCTTTTCACTGTCATATTTTTTATCTTCTTTTTCTTAGATAAGTCCCTTTAACATTTCATATAATAGAGGCTTGGTGATAATAAACTCCTTTAACTTAACCTTATCTGAGAAGCACTTTATCTGCCCTTCCATTCTAAATGAAAGCTTTGCTGGATAGAGCAATCTTGGATGTAAGTCCTTGACTCTCATGACTTGGAATACTTCTTTCCAGCCCCTTCTTGTCTGCAAGGTCTCTTTTGAGAAATCAGCTGACAGTCTGATGGGAACTCCTTTGTAGGTGACTGTCCCCTTCTCCCTTGCTGCTTCTAGAATTCTCTCCTTCATTTGAATCTTGGCTAATGTAATGATGATGTGCCTTGGTGTGTTCCTCCTTGGGTGCAACTTTGTTGGGACTCTCTGAGCTTCCTGGACTTCCTGGAAGTCTATTTCCTTTGCCAGATTGGGGAAGTTCTCCTTTATTATTTGTTCAAATAAGTTGTACACTTGTTGCTCTTCCTCTTCCCATTCTGGTACCCTTATCATTCGGATGTTGGGACGTTTCAAGATGTCCTGGATGTTCCTAAGCCTGTCCTCATTTTTTTGAATTCTGATTTCTTCCTTCTTTTCTGTTTGGTTGTTTCTTTCTTCCTTCTGGTCCACTCCATTGATTTGAGTCCCAGTTTTCCTCCCATTTCTGTTGGTTCCCTGTGAGTTGTCCTTCATTTCACTTATTGTATCCTTTATTGGTTCATCTAATTTGTGACCAAAATCAACCAGTTCTGTGAGCATCTTGATCACCAGTGATTTGAACTGTGCATCTGATAAGTTGGCTATCTTTTGGTTGCTTAGATGAATTGGCTCTGGGGCTTTGATTTGTTTTCCCATTTGAGCCATTTTGGGGTTTTGCTTTTGTTTTTGTTTTTTGATCTGGTCGCTGCTGTTACCTCATGAGGGGTGGAGCCTTATGTGTTCCCCAGGGCGGGGCAGCCCAGTCACTGGGTTGTGATGCTGTATGTGGGGGTGGGGTCTGAGAGGGAACAATGGCGCTTGCTCCGCTCTCTCTCTCGTATTCCAGTCCCTTCCGACGCTTCCCCTTCACCTGGATTATCTGCATGCGAATGTGGGACCACCTGGTCAGCCAGCCACCTTGTGAGGCCTTATTGGGTCTGCACTGTTGCTACCCTGTGCCTAGGGTCCACTAGCTGCCACGTTATGTGCCTGGGGTCTGCTAGTCTCCAACTGCATGCCTGAGATCTGCCAACTGCTGCTGCCTGAGAGCCCGGGTCCGCCAACCTCCACTTTTTCCTGACATGAATCTGCCCCTCTTACCGGTCTGGATGAATGGTTGTTGGAATTCCATACAGTTCAATTTTCTATCAGTTCTGGGTGCTTTCTTTTTCTAAATCTTTGTTGTCCTTAATTTTGGTTGTGCGAGGAGGCACAGTGTGTCCACCTCCATCTTGGCCAGAAGTCCAGGAGAGTGCAAAATAAAATCTTAATGGCCAAAAAAACATGAAAAGATATTGACCACCCCATTCTCCGAGAATGGCAAGAAGACAGGATGGCCACAACTACCAATTCTATTCAAAGTTCAACACTAAAGGGTCTAACTAGTTCAAAAAAATAAAATTTTTAAAGAAAAAGATTCAAATATAACTAGTAAAACATTATTGAGAGATGATATAATTACATACCTAGAAATTTCAAAATAATTTACAAAGTATTACAAATAACAAGTGAATAAAGAAGATTGCTTGATACAAGCTCAATATACCCTGTTTCGTGTTTGGCCCAGAAATATAGGGTGTGAGCCCTCCCAATTAATAAGTACAATAGTGAGGCAGATGATATTTCAGATTCCTAAAGAATCTGAAAGAAAGTTTAATATTCACAGAAGAGATTCCTAGGGAGAACATGGCGGGCACAAGCAGGTTCAGGGAGGTTTGAGTGAAGTGGAGAGAGTGGGCGGGGTCTTCATCGCGGCAGGGCAGTGGGGCTGGAGACATGTTTCAGAGCGAGGGCTGGGGATTTGCCAGGTTTGAATTCCCCACATGAGCGAAGGAAGGGGCTGGCTTGGGCTTTCTTACCAATTCTGTCCAGATGTGGAGCAGAAGGGAGGTAGAAGAAAAAGACAGGCTTGTAAGAAGTCAGAAGCCAAACATCAAGACATGGAGTCAGCACTCTTCTGCTACCCAAATAAATTGTATTTCTGTATGCCAGTAAAAACAAAACAACAACAAGAAAAACACTTGAAAAAGAAATTTAAAAGGAAGGCTATTTATAAAAGCATAAAAATGCATCAAACACCTGGAATAAATCTAATGAAAAAAGTTTAACTTTACACTATGAAAACTACTAGATGATTACTGAGGAAAAAACTAAAGAAAAACTTAATAAATAGGGAAATACGCTATCTTAATTGACTGAAAGAGTCAACACTGTTAAGATGTGATTTTGCCCAAACTGATCTATATGTTTAATGATATCCCAATAAAATTTCCAGCAGCCTTTTGTGTAGATGGTCAAAACTGCTGATGTGCAGGCAGTCTACGTCTGAGGACTGAGCTGCGTGGCCATAATGGTGGGTACAGTTGAATTGAAATCACCCAATGAATTCATCCTATTATGGGAAACAGTTTCCAGAAGGAACTAATACTCTCGTTTGTTGATCTAGAGCTTTATCTGTGGACACTGCTGAAGATAATGCCCCATGTTTGTCTCTTGGTTCTTTCCTCTACTTTCATGGTGACCAGTCTCCCATGTGACTGACATATCAATCCCTTTTAAAATCAGTGTGTTACTCTCCTTAGGCTCAAGGTGCAAATGAGATCATTTTGAATTCTAACTAATAGCTCCAGTTCTTCCCCCATCTCCAAACTTAGCAGGAAAGGAGTCTTCCCTCCAAGACTTTTTTCTCTTCTCATCCATTCCCAAATTGTATAAGAACTTTGGGACTCACTTTATGTAAATGATTCTGCTTCTAAAAGCAATGTAAAGCAAAGAGAATTAGAGATCACGGCTGCTATTGCTTGTGGCTGCCCCGTGGTACCTTCATCCAAAAGCTGTCCTGGAGTCAACACGCCCATCACTGCTGGGAGCCCTGGGAAGAGTCTCACCCAGGCTACAGAAGAGCCCATGAAGGTGCAGTCTATTTAAACTTATAATCAAGTGCTGAACTACAGTTCCCCAAGCACAGTCACTGTCAGGACAATTCATTTGAAGAATCTTCCAGTCTCAGGCATAGAATGTGCTAAAACTGTCAAATCTTTATACTGCAGGGTGGGCCTGAGTTACCCACCTAAATAAATACATATGTAACCCCCCGCTGTTGGCTAGCACCACCCTACTTCACCCCCTCCTTCCATTTCTTGAACCTAAGCAACATTTTAAGGAAGTGTTGTAGAGAGTGTGGTCCAGGAGTCTGCAGCATCTATTAGTTTCATCTGGGATCCTGCTGGACATACAAACGATCTCACCCCACTGCTGACCGCCTGAATGAGAAACAAAAGGATAGAACCTAAGAATCTATGTTTAACAATTTTACGGGATGATTCTTGTGCACAATGAAGTGTGACTTGAACTCTTTTAAGGTATTTTTATATCTCTGCCTCTGCTGAGACATACTACTAGGTTAGTATGTTTGAACAGTTTACTGTTCTCCCTCGTCAGAGGAGCCCTTCCTCTTCTCTCAGTGCCTATTTCTACTCTGTGTAAGTCCCTAGTCATGTTCTTAGCAGTGGGAAAATTTGGAAAGTGTAGCCATTTTCTGAAAGAAAAACACGTACACATATGGAAATCCAAGGGATTGTACAACAGAAAAGTCACTTCCCTTGAGTCACCTATCCACCTAAAACGATGTCATTTGAGTCTAAGTGGTGAAGCCATTGCTCTTGATTGGACTGACACGCGGTCTCTCTGCTCCAGTCCTTTTGGTCTTTTTTAAAAATCCTCATTCTTTCTGCCATATCCTACCTCCTCATTGTCATTCTATGTACATTCAAAACAATAAGTGTATTGCATAACACAACCTGCCCCAAGGAATTCAGAAGTGCATGATAAACCATAAAGCTGTCATTGCTAATTCTCTCCATATTCTGCTCTTGGCTGTTAGAACCTAGCATTTTGGAGAGCAATGTGCATTTTAAAAGATTCAGGGAAGGGATATAAACACAGGTCTAAAGATGTTCAGTCTTTGAGAGTATAATATAAGCAAACCATCTTAAATACTGCAGGCTGTTAGGGATACTGAGTGGGGGGTATGAGGAGTATGAGCCCCCTTAGCTTTAAGCATAAAAGCTAATAAAAAAAGGTAATGAAGAGGATGTTCTTGCAAGATTCTTGGAAACAATCACCTTCTCCAGGCATTGTGAAGCACCGAAATTTCTTGAACAATGCATTCTTCTTCCTCACCCCCTTTTTTCCTAATGCAATTTAGAGCATGGAAAAGTCACAAAACCCATGGACAAATAATGTCATTATGCATCCATCCACACGAAGTTAAAAATGGATTACATTTTCCTGGTCAGGTTACACTAACCCTTTAGTTTAAAAAGCTAGAGGAAATTTTTCACGGACTTAAAGGTTTGCCAAAATTTCCTCATTTTCCTACTAATCCCAGGTACAGAAGTCATATAAGTGGCCTTTGCATTTCAGACATGTCCTTAAGGAAAGCCCCCCCATCTCCTCCCATCTCCAGCCCTCCCTCTTCCTCTGCTCTCCACCAGAAAGCTGTTTGGCAAATTACAAAGAATAATGTGGTCTTTTCTGACAGTTTGGCTTAGGAGCCCCAAATGTAAACTCACATCACTGCTACTGATGAATGATTTTATTCATTTTAAGGTACTTATTTTCTTTTATTCAAATATATTTTTTAAGACATGCAGTACACCATGAGGAAGTGGAATAGGTTTCTTTCAGAAGGGAGACTTACATGACAACCTTGAAAAATATAAAAAATTACTTGAAAAATATAAAACATTGAAAAATATAAAAAAATACTGTCTAAATCTCCCATTTAAAACAGTAGTCATTTTTGCATATTCAACCCCTAAAACATCAAGGTGCGTGTGGGTGTGGGTGTGTTTACAGTTGTGTGGGCCTGGTTTGTTTAGGGAGAGGTTCCACTTCACCATTGCCACCCACTCTGTCTCAAAACCCAAGGTATTCTGAGGTGCCCCTGGGTTACCTGGAAGGGAATTCACCATACTTCAGTACCAGCACGTCTCTCTTCAAAATGTGGCTCAGGAGTCACTAAAGGAAACCGCACAGTGTTAAGACTAAACATTCTTGAGTAAGCCTCAGTTATGGCAAGTTCAACAGCCAGGCTGTTGAGAGAGCAGTTACCGAAATTTTCCAAATAAATAAAGCAAACAAGTTACTTCAGGAAGAAGTTCACATCTATATGATTTATAATGCTGGGAGTTGGCCCATTGAGGCAGGAGGAACCCAGTGAACCAGCAGTAAACCAGAGGCCACCCAGGCACTCAGGGCAGCCTCCAAGGTTTTAGTTCATGTTCAATGACCTACTGAATCCTCGCTAGGTGTTGCTCTGTTTGGGGAGGGGATGGTATCTTACAACATCCTGCAAGACTTACTGGCTTAAACTTAATCATTCAGCCTCTAAATGGGTTAATATTAACGGGGGAAAAAATAGGGATCCTATTTAGAAGCCCCTGGCAGCAAGCAAAGAGAGAAAAAAAAACTCCTCCAAAATCAATGTTTGCTTTGCTGAGGGCCTCCTTAGGTGTACATTGGAAACAATTCTGTCTGTCTCCCACAGTTAAGTCACCCTGCAGCCTCAGGTGCCAGCCAGCAGGACTCAGCAGTCCAGAATCAACAGGTTGCTGATGTTGAGCAGTACCAGAGCACAGAGGCAAAAAAGAATGGAAAAAGTTATATGTGACACAGCGGCCTTGATGGATGATGATGATAAAAGATGAGAAGTACCCTGGAGAATCCTGCCTCTGTTGACCCCCATCCACCAACCTCAAACTGGGCACCGTCTTCAAGCATCATTTTAAGCCATTGGTGTGAGAACTACTGCTCCGTGACTGGTTTCTATAGGTCATTCTCAGGCACAGCCACACTGCACACACACTCACACATGCACTCTACATACTATGCTCATTATGTAGGACATAATGCTTTGATGGAGATAGTAAAATGTACTTAGCATTCTTGCAATCACACCTATATATCTCTCTGCTTGGTATATATTACACATGTGCAGAATTGGACAGTAAAGCACATAAAAGGCATAAATTGTATTCCATTAAATTACCCTCTATAGGTTCTTAGACAGAGGCTTAAACTCCTGTAAGTGGACTAGGAGTGAATTAACAATACGATTCGATCGTTAGGCCTCGGTATCCCATTCAGATTATGAAATGTCTATTAAATTAAGTATTTAAATAATTTATATGTGTATCTCAAAACAACCAAATTAACTATATTAGTCTAATGTCATAATATAACTTTTTAAAAAAGATTTTATTTATTTATTTATTTTCAGAGAGAGGGCAAAGAAGGGAGAAAGAGAGAGAAACATTGATGGTTTGCCTCTCGCATACCCCCAACAGGGGACCTTGGCCACAACTCCGTCATGTACCCTGACCAGGAATCAATCCACCAACCTTTCGGTTCACAGGATGATGCCCAACCCCCTGAGCCACACCAGTTAGGGCATGATGGAACTTTTCAGTCAGCAAATCATAGCAGCAACAAGCAATCTTCTTGTTGTTATACCAGAGCAATAACAAGACACAGAATTTCTATGCTCCCAGGCAGCAAAGTTCTGTCCTTCTTTCGCCATTATATAATTAATACATAGATGCTGTCTTTACACAAATTATATATAACTGAACTAAAAGTTCTACCTTTAAATGGGCTAATAGTTATAGGAAAAAATAAGGATTCTATTTAGAGACCCCTGGCAGAGAAGCAGCCAGTACAACATTCTTTGAGCATGGCAGATGCATGCATGTATCTTTGAGAATGCCACACACACACACACATGTGTATACACACATACATTGGTTATCTGTAATTCTTTTTATGACACTATGATTACATGTCATTCAGCAGGCAGGAGAAACAACATAGGTCAGAAAGATGGAAGGAACTGTTTCTCAAACCAAGACAGAATTAATGATCATGAAGAAAAAACTAAGATCAAACAATAAAACCAGGACATGAAAGCCATTCATGAGAAGGAGGTCTCAGTATTAAAAAGATTTTAGAGTAGCCAGACACTCTTGAATGACACAATATATAGGACCCAAGAAAAACTTGTTCAAATTAGAGTAAGAACATGGAAAAAACTAAAATGTATCTTCTCATAAGGATATAAATAATGAGAAAATATTTGTAGATAAAAAGATTGAGAGACAAAAATTTTGACAATGTCAGAATATTTTATGAACCTAATGAACCAGTGATGGTGGGCCTCATGTTAAAACTCCGGTTCTGCAGCTGTAAAGAAAGGCAGTGTCGAGGGTCACATAACTAGGGACAGGAGAGCGGCCCAAACACAATCCAACCAAGTGTCTGCATGATGGGCAACGTCTACACAGGAAGGCGCAAAACGAAAAGGGAAAGTCAACAGAAGGTGCAGAAGCAAAGGTGTAGTTGAAAGCAGACAGCAATTTCCTACACAGACCATTTTCATTCTCCTTGAAAGTGGAGGACACCCTCTGGCCCACTGTTGTCTGGAAGGCACAGGCTCCCAATTCCAGCATCCAGCCCACAGACACCGGCGATGGGGACCGGTGAAGGAGATCAGGGAGATAACCACCCAACAGTGGTCCTGGGAAAGAGTGTGTCCAAAAGATTCCAGAAGCAACAGCAAAAGCAGATTTTTTTTTTGTAACCAAAAGTAAAGAAGCTCAGCAAGTGGTTACAGATACATTCCTGGTTTGTTGTTTAATAGGTGAATGAAAGAGCTCTGGGGCCCCCTCAAATCTTTTGTGGTTAGTTTTGATTGGAAAGTTAAAATGAAGTGTATGTTGTTTGTTTATTCCTCACTCATTTCCACAAATAATTTAAGTGCCTAGGAAAATGACATCCACCCACCTCACTGGTACCCAAGTTGGTGAAGGACTTTTATATTTTTCTTCTATATGCTTCAGTAGTATTTGAAATTTGTACAAAGGGCGTGGATTTCGCATGGATTTTACAGAGCTCTGTGATAAAATATCTTAAGCCCCAAGATAGTAACACCTAATTGGGTCTACTGGGGAAGTGAACAATTAGGGGCTGAAGAAATATAATCAGGGAAAAAGGCAGCCAAGTAACTCATCACAAACAAAAACGATATAAGACAGATTACAGTTGGGTTCATCCGAGGGCACAGGTGAAGTACAGAGGGTCACAGCTGAAATGCAGTCCGAGAGTTCTTGTTTAGAAGCTTCTCTGACCACTCATCAGTCTCGTTAGCCACAAGTATCCAGAAACAGAGAGTGGAGGAGGCCAGGTCTGATGTGAACCCCACTTCTCTACATTCTAGCCATGAATCTTGAATGTTTCCAGCATTCTGAATAGAATTCTTCTAAAAAATAGAGATTTTATCTTGTAGGACTGTTGTGAGAAGTAAATGTGCTGATAAATAGAAAACATGGAGAAGCTAACCAATAAATGGTAGCAATCCATACCAAGAGCCTCTTTAAAAAAGAAGAATGTAGATTGAAAATCATGCAAGGATATAAGAAAGCATATGACTATAAAACCCTATATTTACATCTGCTTGGATTCTCTAAAAATATATCCCACAGGTTGAAGCAAGAAATAAATTAAGTGGCAAATGAGAAAAAATTGAATTATCTAATGGGAAAAATGTAGCTAACTACTCCAGAACTCTAACCGCTCGCTCTCTCTCTCTCTCTCTCTCTCTCTCTCTCTCTATATATATATATATATATATATATATATATATGAATCCATATGAGGAGGAGATCCAGCATAGGAAGAGGAAATGAGTTTCTGAGCATGAGAAGCTCTGAGTCATACTAGTGAGTGATGTCATGAAGTCCTTCTCTCAGGAATCTTGGAAGTAGATCGACAGCTCTAGTCTCGGTGGCATGCGTTTTGCTGTGCTCTGTGCTAAAACACCTCGAGTTTCAAGCTGGTAATGCAATTGAATAAGGGTGACTTTGAACACCTTGGGAGGAAGTGAAAAGACACTCAAGGAATTTAGATGAGGGGTCCACTTACGGAATTCAAGTGGAAGGAAAGACGTCACAAAAGCAGAGGGACAATGAAAATGATTCAGACAAACATCTCTGTATATGAAATTCACCTGCATATTTCAGGCAGAGACTGAAATGGAAAGAGCTTTGAACCTGGGTGTCAGACACAGAGCGTTGCGGCATCGATGCCCCCAAAGGGTGTTTGTTCCCAGCAGGGTGACGAGTCTCAGAGCGAAGTGAATGTGCAGGTCAGGTGCCAGCTTAAATTCCACCTTGAAAAGATTTGTTGTCTCCTTGCTGCACCCCCAAGACAGAAAGTTGCATTGTCTCCCTTTGAGCTGTTTCTGATGGACCTCCATCGGTGCACATAGAGAACCCAGGGATGTCAGGGCCGTAACTCCACTTGAGAACCATGTGAAGTAAGGTGGCAGTTTTCTCAACACTGGAAAATCTAAAAATTTGCCTCAAACTAGAACTTAGAGTGCCTGACTCTATGAAGAAATTGACGTTTTTACCTAAAATAACTGTTCAAACTGTACATTTGCTACGTTTTTATAAACACCAGAAGGGCACCACTGACACCCAAGTGAAAAATCTCTGCCTTTGCCAAAATGGTTTCACATAAAAACAACTTACCTACCAAGTAAAACTTTCTGCACTCCTTGCGCCCAGGGGAATCTGGGGCAGGAGAGCGTGTGCTGCTCTGCAGAGAAGCGAAGATTTTTAACCCCCAGTGGGAAAGGTGCTTTTAGGCTGCAACGCGCCTGGCTGTAGCGTCTCTCCCTTTCTCTTGGGAGCCCAGTAGGTGCCTCCTGAATTCATCCTCAGAGCAGCCCCACACCATGATTCGTCTGTTGTCCACCTTTTAACTTGCTCTGTGTAAACATTTTCCCCTCTGCCCGCAGACGGCCGCCCACCTCCGCCTGCCTCCCTGCTCGCTGGCTTCCCCACCCCAGGTTTCAGCTGGAGGAGCGCCTCGCAAACAACCCATGCTTTGGGGCTCAATGTTCTTCAGGCCTGCCAGTTCTTTCAGGAGGTCGTTTACACGCTTGGCTCCTACTTCAATGAGCTACTCCGGAGCAGCCCGTGAAAAGTGCTTTCGCTCCTGAGAAATATTGGAGTGCTTTGTTGCACACGGTGGGTGAATCCATGACCGGCAGTCCTTCAAGGTAATAGACAACCCCGTGGAACCAGTGGCTACTTAGCGGGTGGTTTTATTTCCCTCATGATAGGGGAATTTCAGCTCCCAGATTATGTTTTGCAAATAATTTGCTACTTTCTCCTGATCCATCAAACTTCTTTTGGCCCTGTCTACCTGGTCAACCTCTTGTTTGTAAATTGCCATGGTGCATAATTCTTAACGGGCCAAAAAAAGACACAAAGCTAACATTTGCTCATCACATCTACATAAGAGCGTATGAAGAAAAACACCCCCTTGCACACATTTTTTAGAAAAGACATAAATTTTGACAGGAAAAATATTTCCAGGGGAGCTCCATGTATTTTTTTTACTCAGTTGCAATGGCAATATTATCAAATTAGTTTGCGTTGCTTCCAGCTTAGTATTTTCATTTGGTTCTTTTTCCTCTTAAGTGTTCTATAAAAAGATGATTAATCTTTAAAAAGGGTTACTTTTGATTAAGGAAGTTAATTATGAGTGGCTGACTTGATGTGGGTGGGAGGTTTCACTCAGCCATTTTATTTTCTTCTCTGCAGGAGAGCTAGGAAAATGGGCCATAGGAAACATCACAAAGAAGGAATCACTGGCGTCTCAAACCTTTAAAGGAAACTCACCTTCCACTGCCACCATCAATAAGCAGTGCTGAAAATGTTCCTTTGTCTACGTTTTATTGCACATGTAATGGGCCTCCAAGTGCTATACAAACATTAAATAGGTTTCAAAAAAACCCATGATGGATTATATTATAATCACCATAATATACACCCATTTCATGAAGGGGAAGCTGAATCAAACCTGATTTTTAAGAAAAAGAATGTTCATTATTATTGAGTTTCACTCCTGGAGTTCCACAAAAAGTATTTTAGAAAAGGCACTGTAGACAGCATGCACTTTGGAACCAGAATATTTATGGTCAGTCCCTGGTCCTGCCTTCTTGCTGGGTGAGTGAACATGCTGGGTGAGTGAAGTATTTAAATTCTTTAAGCCTCAGTGTTTTCATCTGTAAAATGGAGACAATAACAGTACCCTCTATCAAGAATTTGTTTTAAAGATTGAGTCACTTTTTGAAAACTGGTTAAATTTTATATTTCTATTAGATTTTCCACTCAATATTACTTTGTAATAGTTTCAAGTATACAACAAGTGGTTAAACATTTATATAACTCACAGAGTGATCCCCTGATATTTCCAGTACCCACCTGACACCATACATACTTATTACAATATTATTGACTATATTCCCTATGCCATACTTTTGTTACCAATTTGTGAAAACTGTTTAGAACAATACCTCACTCACATAGTAAGTGTTGTAGAGTAGCAGCTGTGGCTGTTGTTGTTATTGTCGTTATTATTATAGAGACATCATAATGTGCAGACACTAAATGAAAGGAACAATGAAAGTGCAGACGAGGTTGATATTTAGCCTCCTTGGCTCCCGTGCATTTCTGTACCTGACCGGCCTGCCAGTCTGCTGGGCTGCTTCCCTGTGCAAAGAGGATGCCCCACATGGAAGTAGTCTTTACTTTTATCCTGAGACCCTCGCCTCCCAGCCATCATTCCTCGGTTGTGCTGGAGAAAAACTCAGGCCACAACCACTCTCTGCTCCCACTTGAGCTGTCCCTTTCCAAGGCCAGTGCAAAGAAAGTGTTTTCCCAGCTAGAATATCTCTGACTCTGTCACAACTGTGCCACCTTCGTTGGGATTGAGGAGAAAGCCTGGCATTCCATGTGTTCACTGCCTCATGGACTGAACCTGAAAATGGAACCACAGTTCTGTTTCTATAAATTTGGTCTTGGCTCCCAAACCAGGCCTTGTGCCCTTCACACTCAGTGACCTCTCCTCGTGGCCTGGAGAGCAAGGGTGTAAATGAACTTGGCACACATTGAGTGGACTTTTACATTTTTTTTTTTTGCAGTAAAAGTTACCCCTCCGTGTCCAGTCAGCTCCTCCTGGGCCCTAGAAGTCCTCCATCTGGCTGCAGTCTTTGAAGCATGATCTGAAAATCAAGTAAAGCCAAATGTTCTCTAACGCTACCTTATTCACTGGAACACATGGGCATGTCACTTTAAGGCTTGTCTACATTTGTCACCCATGGAATAGTGGACAATGAACTTAATCTTTCTAGCCTCAGTTGTCCCATTTGGAAGGAAGGAAGGAAGGAAGGAAGGAAGGAAGGAAGGAAGGAAGGAAGGAAGGAAGGAAGGAAGGAAGGGAGGGAAGGAAGAAAGAAAAAGAAAGAAAGAAAGAAAGAAAGAAAGAAAGAAAGAAAGAAAGAAAGAAAGAAAGAAAGAAAGAAAGAAAGAAAGAAAACTGATAAAAGGCATCCACCTCAGTTTTTTGTGGAGATAAAATTGAGGATCTGTCACAATTAGGACGATATTTTTAAATGCTTAGCAAATGCCTCCTAAATGGTAGGTATTGTGTGCATGTGATAGAATTCATTTGTTTTAAATGCGTGTATGTTTTGCATTCTGAAATCAGATTACACAGTTGGTAAAGTCAGGGCCCTTCTAGCTTCCAGCTTCTTTATGTTCAGCCAGAATAGTTTATACTGTGATCTTGTGAGGAAATAATGTCCACTTGTTACACCTCTCTGCCTAAGAATGTGCAGGTTTCTCTTTTCTCTACCTGGAATTAACTTTTTTAGATGTTTTGTGTTTGTCTGTAAACACTGCTCATTCTTCCATTTAACTGTCACCTTCTACTGGGGTCTATCTGGGGTCCTTCAGGGTCTCTTAGTGCAGCTTTTCTTATTGTGGCTCTTGTGACAAGTATGAATAGTCAAATATATATTAGAGAGAGAGAGAGAGAGTATTCCTTTGCTTTTCTTGAATTTCTTTGCTGCACTGGAGTGACAGAATACAAATATCACCACTACCTCCTGAAAAGATTTGAAAAGTAAGCTCCCTGACCCCTGCCCTAGAATAAAGAAAGCAGGTGTTCAGTTGCTCGAGATTTGGGTTGGGGTATCAGGATCTCCAAAACCTTTTATGAAAGAGTCAAAAGATATTAGAAGGTACACCAGACAAAACAAGGTGGGGAGGGGTGAGATTTTCCCCAAATATCGGAGGAAAAGAAAAGAATTAAGGAGACAACCAGAGAATTCCCCAGATCCCAGGAAGTCATCCACAGAGGCAGGGAGCTGCGACCCAGAAGAAGGCCTTTTGGAAGGACCACTGTGGGAGGCATTCTTAGAGGACCCAGGAGCTTGCAGGGTCCTGAGTCGTGGCCTCCATACCTCTCAGCAATGACTGGAGGAAGAACACGCCCCGCCCTGAGCCTTGTCTGTACCCAGGTGAGCCCGCTCTGACAGCAGAGAGAAGGGCCCGGCTCCATGTCCTCTCTCCTTGCGAGGTCAGCAGGTGTGATTGCCAGGCATGCCTCCAAAGGTCACCCAGACGGCATCTGAGGATGCCACCCTTATACCCCTTCCCCACCTACACCACAGCCCCAGAACTCCAAGATGCCTATATACCTAAAGGGGGAAGCAGCCTGAGGGGTGGGGGGACGCTCACACTTAGGAACAGGGCTGAACTGAAGGGGCTCAAGACCCACCAGTAGGGGCAGTGCTGCTGACACTTCTGCCATTTGTTTCTGCCCCCTCGCCCACGGACCTGTAGGCGTGGAAGGGTGAGGCGAGGCACAGGCAGGGAGACGGTCTTCCCCTCCCACCTGTCACTCGTATCTGTGTATTCCCAGTTCTAGAATATTTCCTGGCCCACACTAGGGTTAGTTTAGTTATGCTCTTTTGCTTTTAAGAAAAAGAATCACATAGATTAACTCAAATAAAGTGTGGGAAGTTATAAAGTTTCAGGTGAGGCAGAAGAGAAAAATCCCATGAAATCCAAGAACAGGAACGATATGCAGATCTGATACTACCATCCAGTCTGGATTCTTTCTAAGACCTAGTTCAGGGCTGAATCCTGGTGCAAACAACCACCTTCACTGGGCAGGGTTGTGTGGGCATAGCACAGCTGCAGGCCTCCCCTGAACTAGCTTCACAAAGCAGGAAACAAACCCCCAAGTCTTGCTTATTCAGGGCCTACACCCTTTCGGGGTGAGACTCTTCATTTCCGTTTCCTATCTAAGTTATACCATCCGCTGTGAACAGGATATTCCTTGAAACTCAGACTCACCAGGTCAGGTTTCATAGTTCCACCTATGCTCCCAGATACTCTTGAAAGACTCATCATTTATATGGTGACCAGAGATTTCCCAGAATCATGATTATAGTTTTAATATAGTAAAATGCCTTTAGTATACAATAGGAACTAATGAGTGGATGTACTTCCACCTAGAGAAAAAAGTATCACTACTTGAAAGTCTACGGATGTTTCACTTTTAAGGAATTTTTTTTATCTATATCACTTTCAGTTCTCTTTTAAAAATAATTTTTACTATACTCAAGGAAACAGTTTTGCAAGTGATAAGGGTTTTAGTTGATTCTGGCTGGTTTAAATAGGAAAAAAGTTATTGATATGACATTGCATAGTTCACAGAATTACCTGGAAAATTGGGAAACCCACCTCAAAAAAATGTGCAGGGAGAAAGAACTATGAAGAAAATACAGTAGAGAATCTATCCAGTGCGGATACTGCACGGAACACCAGATATTACTAATACTATTGAGATCAGATACTGGTCTCAAAGATGGAAACACATATCCCCTGTGTCAAAACATTGATCTGATCTGGTGTTCACAGCTAAATCCTACTGTCCTGCTATTGGCTGTGATCTCACAGAACATCCATCACAGGCCAGGTCCCTGTACAACACAAAATGCCCAATATCTCCCCTTTTGCTAAATGAGTACCTGCTACTTCTTTACCAATTATAGCTTTACTCTTGCTCCAGGTGCCCTCCTTTGGATAAAATTTATTGAGATAATCATAGAATTGTCCCTTGTTCTGCCTGTATTCTATCAAGAGTGAACCACCCCTGCTTCTTTGATGCCATGGAATGATCAATCACAGCTCAATTCTATAATAGGTTCTTATTGAGACACCCCCCTGGCTTGCTTTATGATTTGCATACTCCCTCACTGCAATGAGCATAAACTCAACTTGTTCAACTACAGGTGTGGTCCTTGCTGTCATTGACAAAGGGGCATTGACATTTGTCATAGCTACTTCTCTGCCACCACTGCTGTTGAAGGATGCTACCATCCCTGCCACTGTTTCCAGAGAGACTCTCCCATCCCTACTTCCTTGTGTCACTAGTTCCAGGTTCAAAACCCCAGGTAGACATATCTGATTGGCTAATGCCCATAGGAGCAGGTGTTTGGGATTTCTTTGCATTCCATCAGGACTCATAGGCAGACAAGTTTCCCAAACATAGTAAAGAAGTTCAGAAGGAGAGAGAGAGGAAGGGAGAGAGGAAATAAGGGCAGAAAAATGGAAGGAAGGAAGGAAGGAAGGAAGGAAGGAAGGAAGGAAGGAAGGAAGGAAGACCTGGTTATGTTTTATTGAAATGACTTCTACAAAAAGTGACACATCAGCTAAAGAAAGAGGAAAAGATTGCATTGCACTCCCCAAATCATAGCCCTGGAAGCTGTCTCTCCCCACAGCCCCCAGACCCTTGGGGCAGTATAGGCAAGAAGGCAGGATGGCACAGTCGCTTTGCAGCCATGTGTCCCCAAGTGACAGACTAGCTCTCTTTGGACTTCCCTTCTATTTCAGTTAGGAGTATGTATGACTCCACAGAGGAGGAAAACCCAAATAACAATGCTTTAGACCAGAGAGAAGTTTCTCTCCCATTTTAGTGACAGTTTTGCTAGTGCCAGCTCTTTTCTACTTGCTATGCCACCATCCTTAGCACATCGAAGGCCCAGGGACAGATCTCGTGGCCCTCACCCTCCATCTTTACATCCACATTTCAAGGGGTCAGGAAGAGGCTCTCTTTCTTCCTTCAGGAAGGCTCTCTGGACTCCCCCATGACAGGATCTTATATATCTTATTGGTCAGACCTAAGTCACAGGCACACACCTAACTGAACAGGCGAAGGGTGCTCAGAAATCAAGACTCTTGTCTGGGTGAAACATCAAAAAGGATGGACATTAGGGTAGCACCTAGCAGTCATTCTTAATTTTCATTGCGTTTTAATGAGCAAATGTCTGTGAGATGCCGTAATACACTTACTGGAGAAAACTCCAGCACCTTTGGAAACATGGGATGGTTAATTCACTACTATTGGATTCCCCAATCAGCTATAAACTGAGTCTTTAAGGCTATGTTTAGCCTTATTCTTCTTTTTCTAGATTTCGTTTTCCCAGAACTGGAGGAGATGACAATGTTAAGGTTGACTTGTTGCAACCCAATCGAAAAGGATAAAAAAGAGTTTGTTTTAAAAAAGATACAAGTGAAATTAACAAATATGAAACATGTTTATTTCATCTCATTCTGTGCCAGAATGTACATTTGCTGTGGTAGAGATGAATGGTTCCCAAATTGTGACCTCAGGGGCACTGGTGGTCCCATATGTCCTAGGTGGTCCTGTGGCCAATTACAAATATGTTCTAAAAATCAGCCTCAATGTGTGTTTCAAATTTATTTTAATTTACTTGTTGAATTTAAATCAAAATATAAGAATCAATATTTTTACATTGTAACCTCAGCAATGATTATTAATCTGAGAAAGGATTTCTCCAGATTTGTGTGTATGTGTGTGTGGTTGTAGGGTAGGTGGTCCAGGGGACCGTTGCCCAGTCTTCATGGTCTACGATGGGAGAAATCGAAAGGAAAGAGTCTATCCTCTTCGGCAGAGGGTGACCCATGAGGCTGTGAAACTAGAATCACCAATTATGGATGACTCAACAGCAGGCTTTATGTCAAAATTTGGGGCAGATACAAGAACCCATGCAGGCTGTATGGGATGAGCTTTCTATAGAAAGGGAGCTATGAAAGCCCATCTTGTAGCATAATTTCGATTCACCTAATGATGATATAGAGACCAACAAAGACACTCTTAAAAATGTAACCAAGGTCAAGGAAGGTCAATTTAAGCTTGAAAATGATGATACGACTTACAGCTGGGGAGAAAAAAATACATAAGAAGAAAAGAACATTTGAGAGTAAGAAAAATCTAGTTTTACATAGTTTTGGTTTTTTCCCCCAGGGAAGAGATTCACTGTTGTTCATGTTACATTGGTCTATCTATTAGTCAGTTTTTGCTTTATGACATTATTTCTTATACTATCCACCTACATTCTAATTCTGATAGAGTTGATTTTATAAGTGGATACTAGTCCTTGGTTGACACATGTGTATTGATGTAAGCTTGGCACTTGGGCTTTCAAATTGGCAATTTTTAATTCATTCTTTTATTCATTCAAGGGGTTTTACTGAACATCTACTTTGTGCTAGATGCTGTGTTAGGTACTAGAGCTGCACTAGTGGTATCACAGGGGATAAATTCCCACAGATAAAATGTACAGTACTTGAATAAATAAAAGTATGTTTCTGAACCATGGATGACCAATCTAGGTAGTGTCATTCTGAAATAACCCTGCTTGAAATAACTTGCCTTGCCTTACTGTTTGCTTTAGACTCAGTTCCCTTCAAATTATAACCTAAAACAGGTTTATGATCAGGTAACAAATTTCTGAAGTGAGTTGAGAAAGTAGTAACAAAAAGGAGGAGTAAACTAGGGCAGGGAGGGAAAAAGGTCAATGGGATGATGCATTACCGAACTGGCCACTGGTATAGGAAAATGGAGCTCTATGCTGTGGAATTCTCTGGGGGATCATAATAAAATCCATATCTTAATGGCTTGCCCAGAGCACAAAATTGGAAAACGTTTATCCTTCAGTTCCCGGCCCACTACAGCCAAGGAGAGCTCCATGGACATTAACATTCCTGCATTTCTGGAGTCTGCATGCGCAAGTGCCACGCAGGGGTCCGTGAGCATCACATGCATCCACAGATCAGGGAGGCCCCTGGTCAGGAAGGGAGAAGTATGCAGCAAGGATCCAGTACAAAGCACTCCCCAGTTACCTCTGGTGAAGGGCTTAATTCAGACTTCTCCAATTGGTAGTCAACTACCTGGTAGTAAACTACTAGGGAGTCTATTTTCATATGTTCCTTGGTTGTTTGAAAGTCTTCTTAGTGAATTTCTTGTTTTATTGGAAAGTGCTTACTTTGATCTTACTTTTTCCTCTTGGATTGATCTTCTTCATGATTTGTATGAGCTCTTACTAGTCTGCTTATTAGTCTGTGTGTAATGTGATGCAGATAAGTTCTCCAGTTAAGTCTTGCATTGTTATGTTTGTTGAGTACAGAACTCTAAAAAATGTTATATAATTAAACCATTCATTTTACTCCTTAGCTTCTGGGTTCTGTGTTTGGGAGGAAACCCCCCACATGATTTTAAAGATTCTCTTGCATTTCCTGTTAATATTTCTATAATTTTATTTTTGACATTTCACACTTGGAATCCATCTGGGTTTTTAGCAAGTGAGTGGTGTGAGCTAGATAATGAATCTTAATATAGTACTTTCCAAACAGACTGCCATTTTTTTCATAGCCTTATTTCTCCCACTGATTCAAAATACCACCTTTGTCATAGTCAATTAATATGTATAAAAAGATTAATTACTGAATCTTGTCCTGTTTCAATAACATCCTATTTCTACACCAGTACACTATATTTTAATTAAGACCTCATAATTGTTCCGTGTTCATTTTTTTATTAACTATTCTTGCAAGTATTCTCTTTCAGATAAATTGGAGAAAACAATTCATCAAGTTCCATAAAATATCAAATTAGAATTTCGTGATTATTTACAATTTATAGATTACTTGGAGTAACTTGACATCTTTACAATGTTTGCATCCAAGAACGCAGCATGTCCCTCCATTCATTCGTCTTCTTTTATGTCCTTGGAAAAGATTTACAGTTTCCTGCATCCAGCCCTGTGCATTTCTTGCTCAGTTTGTAATGGATTACTTTTGACATCCCGCTTCCCCAGCTGACAAGACAGAAATGAAGTCGTTAGACTGAAGCAATTGCTTCAGTTCAAACGCTCTGGTTTCACTCTAATATTTAAAGTTTAGAAAATGCCTACTTATTTCCTCCTCCCTGCTCAAGCAGAGCATTATCCTTCAGTTGCGTCTGTCTGGAGCAGCCCGTGGCACTTGACCTGACCTGCGTGTTTCCTTTCATCTCTGACCCGCATACCTGTTCTGCTGCATGACTGATGGCAAGGTAGTTGATCCCAAATGGCTCAATTCTCATCAACCAAATGGCTCTTTCATTCTTGTGCTATTTTAAATAATGGCTCCCTCTGAGCATGTTAGTTATTAAATCACAGTGAAATTCTTTGTGCACAGGATGACGCTACATTTATATTAAACCCTTGGGGGCAACAGTGTAGTGCATTTGTACACAGGGGCCCACAGGCATGATTTAGGGCCTAGTCCTATGTAGGAAATGGAAGACTTGGCTCCCCTTAGAAGAAGAGACATTGGCATATTTTTTAAGATCTAACAGGTGAATTACAATGGTGAAACAGTCATAATGGAGCTCATTCTCATTCATCACTGTGATACTTTTATTGCTAGGCTTTCTCAGGAAACAGAACTTCTAAAACTTGCTTTGAGTTTCATATTATGGCACAGCATGCTTTTGAAATGCTTACAATGATTTTTATGGAGAACATTTTCCCTCTTCCATTCTTAAAGTGAGTATTTGTTCCTGTGCATTTGAAGTTCTGTCAGTCAAAATAGAATATTAAGATTTGGTCTGTGATAGCAAAAAAAGTGAGTTCTTATCTTTCTAAAATTTCCATCCAATTTTTTTATTTCTCTTGTTTCTTTACATTCTTTTCATCTCTCAAGAATAAATAGTAGGAGACATACTCATTCTGCTGTAGTCCCTGGAGGCTAGAATAGCTTCAGATGCAAAGTAAGGCTGCTGAGACAGAAATATGAGCTTTCTTAACTGTCAGCTATGAGACAACTTCTCCGAGGTTCCTGTGTTCATCATTCACCTTGTGTTAGAGATTGAACTGTATCCCCCTAAAAGATACATTGAAGCCCCAAACTTCGGGACCTCAGAATGTGACCTTGTTTGGAAATAGGGTCATTATGAATACAGTTAGCTAAGATGAGGTCATTCTAGAGTAGAGTGGGCCCTCATCCTGTATGACTGGTATCTTTGTTAGAAGACCTCCGTGATGAGCCACAGAGACGCAAGAAGAGCACCCTGTGAGGATGGAGGCAGGGACTGGAGCGATGCCTCTTCAAGGCAAGGGACACTGACCTTTCCCGTCGTCATGGAAGCTGGGAGAGAGGTCGGGGGCAGATTCTCCCTCAGTGCTCTCAGAACACTCCCTCAGCTCCGCCCTCTTGATCTCAGACTTCTTGCATCCAGAACTATGAACGATTAAGTTTCTGCTGTTTTAAGCCACCCAGTTGGTGGTGATTTGTTACTAATAAACCCTGCTTAAGAATGTAAATATTGGTTCTTCTCTCTAGTGTGCAATTTGGGGCCCAAGTTCAGTTGTCTTCTGCATCCTGCCTCCTTGTAGACACCGCACATCAGCATATT
This sequence comes from Glossophaga mutica, assembly GCA_039655065.1. NCBI lineage: Eukaryota > Metazoa > Chordata > Mammalia > Chiroptera > Phyllostomidae > Glossophaga > Glossophaga mutica. The sequence goes on along the minus strand of CM077304.1, from coordinate 37,589,272 downwards.
CTAAAACCAGACTTTCTGAATATACCTTGTACTTTGCTACAGTAGGAGCATTTAGGGATAAAAATATAAACTAGTGGATGAGCTACAAGTACTCAATTTTCCATATATCTGACTTGACACATAATATTAGTGCTTATAGTTGGAATCTCCTTTATTTCCCAAGCCAACGCCGACCTCTGGGAGAGAACTTAGTCTGATTTTCCCCAAGCCACATCGTCAGCTCCAGGCTGAGCTGCTCTGTCCATACCTCAGTGACCCCCCAACTGGATCGTCTAGATCTGGGCCTAGAATCCTGTGACCAGTCTCTCTCTACTTAGGGACCATGGCATGAACAGAAATCCATTAGTCAGAACTCATACCTTGAGTCACTTTGTGCAAAACCTCACTTCTGTTTCACCTAGCCTTGGTCCCTGTCATCTTCCATACCTGCTGGCCTTCTAACTGTCTGTCATTGCCTCTATTTTTGTTATCTTTCTTTTATGTATAAAGGTGTACATGTGTATACACATACACACATCGTTAACTTATTTAAACTCAGCCGTGTACCCCACACCCCACATTTCTCTTTGGAGTCTTTCTACTGGCTTCACAGTCTTGTGTATATGTTCAAAGAGTATAACTCTTCCGGCTCACTATCAAATCGGTACCTTCAAACCCCCTATATTACCCAACAAGCTTAAGATTTGACTGGGGTGGGGAGGAGGGAGGAGTGTTGTTATTCCCACCAGCACACATAGGATTGAGCAGGATCTTCATCATTGGAAAGTATAAATATTTCATGTGCAAGCTTCACTGGGGGAAAATTATTTATAATATATATACAAACCCCTGGGGCACTGTCTGATCTAAGACACATATGCAGGATTTTTAGCGAAGTCAGTGGAAATCTACATGGGTCCCCTGGTGGAAGGAATGAAATTTAAATAGGATAAGATAATTTCCTCCACTGCCACGTACTTCCCAAGTAGAACTGATAATCATAAAATAAGATTAGCAACGGGAGAAAATACTTGCATTATCTGACATCCTTCACTAGGAGCCGTCCGAGGATAAGCAACAGTCTTTCTCGGTGGTAGGATCTTTGACAGAAAGGAGAACAGTTAGAGCCTTTTTGGAGTTATTTAGAGGTTGTTTTATAGACGTGTTTCTTATCTATGAGAGCTCAGATTACCAGCCTTTTGGTTTTCTTTATTTCAAATGCTTCAGAATACTTCATGGATAAAGCAGGAAAATCACCGACAAGAAACAACCCTCCTGGGATGGATTTCCAGAATTTACCTCCAGACATAGCGTAAGAAGTGTGTTACTGCGCAGTACAGTAACCAAGTGAGTGGCTCCCAGGCCTGCAATGTGAGACCAGCACGAGGGGTAGCCGGCGGGAGAGGAACCTGGGCTGTACCTACTGCCCGGGGCTTCTAAAGGGGACGTGAAGCTGACCAAGGGTTTCCCCGAGGCTGTGCCACGAAATGGCTGTGCTTCCCCCGTCTGCCTCTCATCTTCCCCAAATCTTCTGACCACGTGACCAACTCCACAGCTCAAATGTGGGAAAGCATTCCCCCCTGACACCCACTCTCTGCCACAACATCCTGAACTCCAAAGTCATCTGTAAAGGTTAGTGGGGACTTTGCTTTCAGTTTGATTTCTTAAGTCTGGTGGGTGAAGTAGTCTAAAGAGCTACCATGTCAATGTCAACCACGTGAGCTCCAGTTCCTTACCTTCCCTAAACTAAATGTAAAAAGGGCTGGACTCTCAGCTTTTAGGTAAAAGGCAGTCGCTTCAAAACTACTTCACATATGAAGCGGTTATTCTTGGGAATAAGGGAGTATAACTGCAGTTTTACTTTATTAACACATAATAAAGTTATTATATGAATTTAAGTAGGCACTGCCCTCAGGAACAGATCCAAACTCGATAGCTAGGCCGTGAAAAGGCCCTCCGTGCTTTCCAGCTCAGACAGGACTCCGATGGACCCTCTCACGCTACCCTCATCCAAACTAACCGCTGGCAGCTGATGGAAAGTAGCTCCAGCCTTTCCCCCCACTAATACCCATTTCAAGGCCCACCCCACCTCCTTCCCACCTTACATAATTCTTAATCCTCTTTGAAGGTAAGGATTTCAGCTTTACATTCTACAGTGTCTTCTTGAGCCCCCAAAACCTGGAGGGAGGTTCACTTCTCTGCGTTAACTCTGAGCCTAGCATTTGCTACTTTGTAATTTTCTCTTAATTTGCCTGCATCTTTCACTAATCTGAAACCTTTGATGTTCCCAGTCACCATGGTATCCCTGGCAAAAGTACAGATCAATTATTATGTTTCAGATGAACCTCCCCCTTCCCCTCAGAGCATTTATGCAAACTCCATCAGCAGCAGGCAAATGTTCTCAGTATGTTAATACCTTCCCCACTGGAGAAGGTTGCAGCTGACAGGTGTCTGAACACAGTGTTTAAACCGAAAGACCTGGACAGGAAGCAACATAGGTGAGCAGAAAGTCAGATTAAAACAAAACAGCAAAACAAAAGAAAAGAACTTGAACTGTAATTTCATTGTCTGTTAAATGGAAATACTGTATGTAATAGTATTTCTTTTCCTTAGAGTCATGGTGATGTTAAATGAGACAATCCACAGTTAGTCTCCTATTAGAATACCTGATACCAAGTAAACAATGAGGAACGACAGTACAATGGAAACCAGGAAAAGTGGCCCACGGACTCAGTGGGCTGCCACCACCAATGCCGATCTTGTGAGACAGATGCTGGTGAGAAGCAGGTTTATTCAGGTGCCAGCGACCTGAGAGGATGGCAGGTTCATGCCTCGGAAACCATCTTAACAGCTCAGGGCAGGCAGAGGGTTTATAAGGAGGGAGAGGAAAAGCACAACGAAGAGATCAAGGGCAGGGGCTTGAACAGTTCTTACATGCAGATGGGCCAGTCCCTTCCGATAAGAAGCTTGAAACTGGTCAAGCCAGGTCCAACTGGTCAAACTGGGATGCATCATCCTGGTTTTTGCTTTCCTGGTTTTACAGTTGAAGGTCAGCAACTCTCCCAGAGCTGGGGTGACTGAAGGTCAGAGTCTATCTTTTGAAGTTAGCTGCTAGGATTCTTATACAAACACGCTGTTTATCTACAAGCTACATATCAGTCAGAGTCAGCATTTACAGAAACAATATTAAAGGAATGTTGGGGTAGGTTACAATTTCCCACTGTTATATCATGCTAAGTGAAATAAGCCAGAGGGAGATTGTTTGAGAATTATTTTTTCCATAAACATGTATTAAGTTTACAGTTTCAATTTATTTAACTAAAAAAAAAACCTTTCTTACTATTAAAGTGTAAAATTCAAATGTCATGAGCAAGAAAGCATCCCCAAAGGAGTCCCTCACACACACTTGTGTCTTTCCACAATGCCAGGTTTATCAGGGGAGAGCTCCCCAGTGAGTCACAGGCAGGTTGCACACAGAGACGGGGAGCTAACGAAGTAGGAGCCAGCAGGGCGGTCATCCAGAGCAAGTGCCATCCCTATCGCTGGCAGTGTCCGCAGACGGAGAGGCAGGCATCATCGGTCTCCAGCCAGGCAGCCACAGCGGTGGCATGCATCCGGTGGAGTGGAAATCCAGCAGGGCTCCCCAAGTATGACCAAGTATGGCACAGCCAAGCTCCATCATCAAATGGTCAGAGCTCTGAGTTCTTCCAGCCCACACAATGGGCAGGGAGGTCCCACCCATATCAGAGTCCAGATGGAGTTCTTACCCTAGTGTCCAGACTTGTGATTTTGGGTGTTCTGGGCCCCTCCTGAGGGCACTCCCGCTACAACCATTACTTTAGTCTTGACATAGTATTTGACAACACTGTCATGGCTGACAGTGACTCCATATTGGGTTGTCAAAAATATTTTAAACATCAGCTCTGCTCTATACAACAGGTAAGAGATTTGATCAAAGAGGGCATATTCCTTAATGGCATAATCTTATTAAATAAATTAACATTTCTAAAAGACTATCTCTCCCTTAGAAAGGGGAGGAGAAATGCTAGCCAAAGAAGTTGGTTGTCAACTTCCAACCAACAGTGTTTTGTCCAAAACAGTGTCAAAGAGACAACTGATTGCGATGAAGATCCTGGCACCTTCAAAAGGAAATGAAGCCCAGAGAGTGGCTTTAAACATCCCACCCCATTAGCAAAGCCATCACCGTCATCATAGTGATGGTCACGGCTCTTATGGCTGGTGGATTTCGATTATTTGGTTCCATTAGTAAGACTTTCTCTAAGTCTGATGTAATTACATTAGACTATTTTTGGTTGCCATCATAAAATTCAAGAATTATAGAGCTACCATGACCCAAGATTGGAGGGCGAAGGTACTAAGAAGTGAAGTACATATGTTCACTTTGGAGCTGGATGAGTGAAGAACTGAAATATGAAGCACCCGGAACGGTAGCTATTAGAGCTGTCATAGTCCCTTTTGTTTTGAATTAACATTAGTTTCATCTCTCCAGCCATACTGCATTTTTCTTAAGAGAATAAAGAGGCCGAGTGTGTTGAGTGTCTTCCTATCACCTACACAACTCCTATAGGATCCCTGCACTGAAGACCTCCTTCTCATTGTGTTCCAGAGCTATGTTCCGTTTTGTTCTTCTGGCAAGCTAACCAGTTAGCGGTTCACTGCTTCATGGGTACTAGCATAAGACATGAAATCATGGGTCAGAGACGAAGGATTTATTACTCACCGCACAGCTAGCTAGCAACATAGGGTGCCTATTACGGTAGTTTGCATTAATTTCCTATGCTCATCAGTGGATGATGCAGTGGCGCTGGATGGGCTTTTGCACAGGTATTGTGTTGCCCTTCAGGATAGGAACAATGACCTATTTACTGCTTACTATTTACTGGGTGGTAAGTGAGCTTGCTCCTTGCCTGAAGGGAGATGTTCTCTCACCCGCCAAGGTTATCACTGCAGATGCAACCCTGAGACTGCACGCACTGCCAGCGTGACTGCAACACCAGACTGCGAGACTGAACTCAGGGCCTTCTGAGACAGAAACCTGTGTGGCTTCCTGCCAGTGAACCCCCTTCTGTGTTTTCTCTTCCCTGATGCCCATTCTTAGGGCCTGCATTCTCTTGGAGGAGCTCTAATCCTTTTCGGAACAACTGATGTATCTAAGGGTAGACTTTTATCTTTCTCTCTACTATGTACACATTGAATTTGCCCTGAATATTCTTCCAGTAAAACATCTCTAACACTGATTTTTTTATCAATACATGATTCTCATCTCCCAGAATCGTACCAATCCTCCCAATGTACTGAAAAGTAAAATCTTTCATCTATTTTAAGTGTGTGGACTTTACATTTTCAAATGACTGAACAGTGTTAGTAATAGTAGCCCCAATGATAACTAGTCCTTAATGATGCTTACTATGCTTTAGGGACTTTTCCATAAGCTATAATCTTCTAAGCAGCCAAATGGAAACACTTGGTTCAGCGTCTGTGAACTTACTATTAAGCAAAATTTGCATTATATTATTTCCTTTCTATTTTTTTATAATCATTTTCTTTTTTTTCTTTTCTTACTAAAAAGTGATAACAAATAATAAGATTAGTGGGGCTTTTGCCTTTTCCATGTGAGTCAGGTTTCAAAAACCTTTTTGAAAACCACACACCAGATGATGCGATGTTTGTAAGCAACATGTAGGTCTTAAGTCTCCATCTCCCCCATGTGTTAGTGGAGTTCTGGCAAATAATAGAATCTCAGGGAAGGAGGAGGGAAGAAGGAAAGAAATGAGAAAGGAAAGGGTGGAAGAGGGGGAAAAAGGAGGAGAAAGGGAAGTATGGCAGTAGGAAAGAAAGAAATTGCAAGAGGAAGAAGGAAATAATTCCAATAATCGCAGGTATTCCTGACAAATAGTTGTTGATTGATCTATTATCAGTAACAAAACGACCAGATAAGCAGTCTCTGCTCCAGAAAAGGAAGTGCTTGGTGCTTCAGTGCTATTTGGCCTTGGACCCAGGGCCCTTTCATTTTATCTGGAGTTTCAAACTACCTTTGTTTTTATCTTAGCTTTTTTTCTCCTTCAATGCACATAATTGAAAGAAATAGAAGAGAAGGCAAAAAGATGCTATCTTACAAGATTCCAGTACCTTGGAGTGAGATCATTTTGAACAAGATCAAAAATACACAGCGACACTAGCAATGGAGCTTTTCTTAGCACTGTGCTTCATCCCATATAGCCCAAGTATTATTACATAAAATAGGAGCGTAAACCAGTCTAATTCTAGACACACATTTTAAAAAGCAAACAAATCATTCTTTAAACACACACATGCAATGCCAGCAACCTGGCATTCATGAATAAATACCTCTACTGCAGGGGTGTCAAACTCATTTTCACCAGGGGCCACATCAGCCTGGCAGCGGTTGCTTTCAAAGGGCCGAATGTAATTTTAGGACTATGTAAATGTAACTACTCTTAACAGTTAAGCGGGAGCTCGTGGCTTCCCCCGGGGTAGAAACAAGGTGGAGGGCCGGATTCAGCCTGCAGGCCCTGTGTTTGCCACCTGTGCTCTACAATAACAAACAAGTGTGGGCAGATTTAAAAAAAAATTTTTTTTGTAAGGAAACTAATTCATTCCTAGAGTTTCCAAGGGCTGAATATAAAAAGCAGTGATCACATATTTTGTTAAAACAAAAAATTGCCGGTGTTTATAATTACTTTCAAAAGGAAGTTGCATGGCCTAATGAACTACTTGGATTTGCAGTCAGGAACTACAATTTCTGCTTTCTTATCCACTGTCTGGCTGTGTGGCCTTGGGTAAATTACTAACCCTCTCTGTGTTTCCTCATTTAAAAAAAAATGGGAATTATACTGACGGGACAGAAGAGGTATTGTGTTCAGCAGTGAATTAGTAACTAGAATGAATCGTTCAAACATGAACAAAGAAGCGCTATGTCTAACCTGAAACACACATTTTGAAGTGGTTGGGAACTGTTCCCTCATTAGGTAAATAAAGCAGTCCAACTAGTTAGTTTTTGAAATAAATTCCAACTTTAAAAATTCAATTACTCTAAAAGCCATATTTCTAAAAACAACCCCAGAAAAATCATAATGTACTTTTGATATTGAAACGGTCTCCCCTTCTGCAGTTTCCAAATGAGGACACCCATTTTTTAAAATGTTTTCGTGAAACAGGATGAGAAACAAAGAATCTTCAGCATCTGTGTCCTCATCTGCTCTTAGTAAACCTTATTAACCTTTGGAAGTTTGACTCTCATTTATTAATTATCCTACGGTAAATAATGAAATATGACAGAACCTAAGAAATCTTTCATAAAACCCCAGGAGCACCTAACTAGGATAAGCCCGTAGCATTTTATGCACACTTTCTGGTATTATTTGCTTAGATGTCTGTTGCGGTTATGCAATGATCCAGGGTTGAGACTCCCCCTCACCCATCTTTGCATGCGCAGCACCTAGCACAATGCTTACCACATGGATGCTCTCAATTAATATCTGTTTAGCAAAACTGAAACCAGAGCTGTTAAGTTGGTTTCTTTGGGAGAAATGGATTAGAAATAAAGTTTTTGAATTGACAATTTTCTAACTAACAGAACCAAGAATTGCAGAGAACAGCTTCAGAAGCTTCTGCTATCAAATAGCGGGATAAGAAAGTGTAATGAGGCGTAGATGATTTAGTAATTTCAGTCAACCCCAATAAGTTTCCACCAGGCATAAACTGTCAAACTGAGCATGACACATGGGGCCCTTGCGGCTCTATCACCATCCTTCTGGGATAAAAAAAAAACAACAACAAAAAAACATTATCTCTCCAGCCTCACCTCAACAATGGCAACTCTGTGCAATGCACCCTTCCCTCTGGCCATATTAAACTCTTAGCTCATTTGCAAACATATCAGGCCTCTGTACATCTTACTAACTTTCACGAGACATTTCAAAGGGAAATGCCTTTGAGTGGAAGAATAAGGTCAGCACTTCTGTAGAAGCTGGAACAGGGGTATATAATAATACAGGAAGCTAGGCTGGGCCTGAAAGTAATTATTTTGTAATTAAAAAGTGTGCTGTCACTTGCGTTGAAAACACCCTTCTTAGTGCTGTAATGGTAGGCTGTGCTCCAGAATCTAAATAGTTACCCTGAATATCCCTGATAGTGAGGCCTCATGATTGTTAATATACCCTATCCTAGAGTGTTAGGTTTCATTTTTAAAAAAGAAAAAATAACTAGGAATCAAACACAAAATTGACAAAGAGAGTAAGACAAGCTCATGATTTATGCTTTTGAGGAGAAAACTCTTGCCTTCCCCATTCCATAGTGGTTTTAGCAAAGAGCGGTGATGAATGGCTGCAAGATATCTTTACTGAAAAACAAACCAGCTTCATAGGAAATAGCCTATTTCCTATCACTATGGTTTCCCACCATTCTAGAGCTCACCTGTGTTTCTACGTAGGATTGTAGGGTAAGTGGAGGCAGTCTGGCCTCCTCACCCAGGTAGTCTGGGTAACTAAGGGAAGCAGTGTTCCCATAATCTCGGAAGCACCTGATAACCAGTGTTCTCATAGCCTTGAGACTGTGTCTGATAAACTGTTCCCATAACAGGAAGTGAGCTCGCATGTGCAGAATTATGTTAGGTTATGTAATGTTCTGGCGGTTTTCCGGCTTTGTTCTCCTGTAGTCCTTAAACAGGTAGGGACTCCCTGCTGGGGGGGATGACGATGAGAGACACTCAAGGGGGCAGGTGCCATGATGGGTGCCACAACGGAGAGCAAGGGCCATGACATGAGACATGCAGATAGACCCACAGTTTCCAGAGTGCATGGCTTGCCCACCTATGAATAAAGGCATGCCAGACATCCCAGCTGCTCCGTGAGTATTTTTACATCTGCATGAATACCATGGACCTGCCTGGCCTTGAAGGGGGGCAACACAGGGATCATGTTAATTCACCAGGCAGTGGTTATTCTTGCTCTTTGTGTTACTTATTTCTCAGTGAGCTTGTCCTGTAACAATGACTGCTCTCATGCAGATGAACTTAACTGGGTTTCAGAGGCTTATTAATATTTATTCACTAAACAATTACTATAGGCCAGACACTGGGTTTCATGCTTTACGTGTAGAACCTTCATGTTCACAATAATTCTATGAAGTACCAACTGTTAAAAGTTAAACTGAGCCCTGGCTGGTGTAGCTCCGTGGATTGAGTACGGGCCTGCGAACCAAAGGATTGTGGTTCGATTCCCAATCAGGGCACATGCCTGGGTTGCAGGACAGTTTCCAGCAACAGTTCCTAGCAGGAGACGCACGAGAGGCAACCATACATTGATATTTCTCTCCATCTCTCCTTCCCTTCCCCTCTAAAGATAAATAAATAAAATCTTTAAAAAAAGTTAAACTGAGAGCTTGTTTGGAGGTTCTAGCAGGGGAGCGCAGCTACTCGTATACCCTTGACCGAAGACCGGTCCTCTCCTCTAGTTGGGAAGGTCGTCCTCTTCGACCGAGCGCGCAGCTTCGGGAGGGACGCACAGGGATCGATGAGGGAGGAAGAGGATGCCTGCCTAGCCAGCCAGATCAGCCGAATCAACCCTGGCGATCAATGGGGTGACAGATGTCGCAGCCAGATCGCCCTCACATCCAAGAATGGCCCTCATAAACAAAGCAACAAACAGCAAGTGTTGGAGAGGTTGTGGAGAAAAGGGGACACTAGTGCACTGCTGGTGGGAGTGCAGACTGGTACAACCACTATGGAAAACAGTATGGAATTTTCTAAAAAAACTAAAAATGGATATACCTTTTGACCCAGCAATTCCATTGCTAGGACTATATCCTAAGAACCCCGAAACACCAATCCAAAAGAACCTATGCACCCCTATGTTTATAGCAGCACAATTTACAATAGCCAAGTGTTGGAAGCAACCTAGATGCCCATCAGTAAATGAATGGATCAAAAAACTGTGGTACATTTATACAATGGAATTCTATGCAGCAGAAAGAAAGAAGGAGCTCATGCCCTTTGCAACAGCATGGATGGAACTTGAGAGCATCATGCTAAGCGAAGTAAGCCAGGCAGTGAAAGATAAATACCATATGATCTCACCTTTAATAGGAACCTAACCAACAAAACAAACAAACAAGCATAATATAACCAAAGACACGGAAATTGGGAACATGCTGAAAGTCACCAGAGGGGAGAGGGGAGGGAATTTCAGGGGAAAAGGGGAAGGATTTACAGGAACAAGTATAAAGGACACATGGACAAAAACTATGGGGGGGGGTGGAAATGGGAGGGAGGTGGGGAGGGCTGGGGTGGTGGGTTTGGGTGAGAATAAAAGACAGAAAACTGTACAAGATCAACAATGAAAATAAAAATTTTAAAAAAAAGTTAAACTGAGATGTAATAAAAATTTTAAGAGTTTGTTTTAGCAAAAATTGATTCAAATTGAGCAGCAATCAAGCCAGGAGTGGTTAGCAGCTGTCCACCCACAGGGACGAGGAGCAAGGCTTTTACAGAGAAAACACTGGGGCAAAGCAGGGATATCAATTGGTTGTAGCTTAAGCACTTGCTCTATTTAGCAACTAGAGAAGGACTAGTTGGTTGTTCATGATCAGTCGTCATAGATTTTGATTTCTTAACCTTAGGCATTCCAGGCTAAGGTTTTGGTTTGCTTATTAGGGAGGCTGCTAGGGCATTGGAAACACCTGGTCTAAACTAATTAGTTATCTTTATTTTGCAGATAAGCACACAGAACCTCAAAGTCACACAGCTAAGAAGCTTCAGAGGCAAAATTCCAACCCAGGTTTATCTGATATCACAGCAGTCTCTTATCCACACCATATTGCTCATCTCTGCTCATTGTTGGTGATCTTGTCTTTCTGGAGTAAAGTTAGATATATCTTATGCAATGCTATTGAAAATGTTTGAGAAGCCAGATGCTTCATCTATGTCAGGTTCAATTCTGATATACACCAAAGAAAATGCCAACAAATCCACGTTGAAAATTCCTCTAATTTTATCTGCTTCAGAATGATAGATCAAGGCTGTTCACAACAGAACTGAGCTCACAGATCATCCGATTTGGCACTTCTCAAATTTTACTTGCACCAGAATCACATTGAGGGCTTGTTCAAACAAGACTGATGGGCCCCAGTTCCAGAACTTCTAATTCAGGCGCTCCGGGGTGAAGCCCTAGAATTTGCATTTCTATCAAGCTCCAGATGGTACTGCTGATCTCGGAAACACACTTTGAGGACCAGTGATCTAACCCTACCTTGCTTAATTTTCAGGTGAGGAAACTGAGGTCATAGGAGGTGAAGGAGCTCTTCCAAAGACACTTGGCAACTAAGAAGGAGAGGCAGAATAGAATCTAGATTCTTTCCCCCTCATTATTCAGCCTCTGAAAATAACTGTCAGTCACAATAGCATTGCCTGGAGGAAGTTCATGTACTGCCAGTGGAAGTATAGACTGGCACAAGGCTTAGTGGAAGTAATTAGACACGATATAGTATTAGGCAGTTTTTAGTGTCCCCACTGTCTGACCCCGTCATCCAGTTTTAGTGGACCAGTCTTGGAAATAATCAGAGATGGGTACAGATATGTGTGTGTGCATATATATAAATTTTTGTGTAAAAATGTATACATTATTTTGTGCAAAATTTATATATGTATGAGTTATCTATGTATAAATTTTGTATAGATGTAAATTATATATAAATTCATTCATTCATTCATTCATTCATTCATTCATTCATTTATTTACTGGGGGAGAGTCAGGAGAAGTGGAGCTAATCCGTCCTCCTGCCTGCAGAGGCTCACAGGGATAACTTTAACCTTTACAACTGGGACAGCAGGGGTCTCCACTCTCCCTCCTCTGTCTCCACTCACTTCGTTCAGGCCCGAGGGTTACCCCTTCACGCTATCACCACCCTTCTGAGTGTCCAAGCAATGCTCTCTCTTCCGGGATCTACAACTGTCCCTTGGCTATTGGACAAGACGTAAGGAGGACGAATAGGCATTAATTCAGCCTCCGACGGCTCTGGCAATGGAGCACGCATCTCAGTGTCTCATGTCATTCTCATGTACGCAGATCCTTGCCCCTCATTTTCTTCATTAGCACCTGGGCATTTTTCAACCTACTCTCTAAAGATTTAAAACAAATAAACAAACAGAACGTGTTCTGCAGATTCTACCCCCATTGTCTTACACTTAGAATTGGGTCTATTGACATTAATAAAAGAGTCATTGCAGTTTTATTTTCTGTTTCCCACGTGGGTGACTTTAAGTTTGGGGTAGGAGGGTGGATGGGAGATGCTGGGGAAGGAGGCTGTGGAAGGGGAAATGGGGGGAAGTGTGTGTGTGTGTGTGCGTGTGTATTCATTCAAGAGTTTAAGCAGTATTGATGAGTCGTACTGAAGGACAAAACTTTCTCACAACGCCCTTTCTCCTAATCTTTCCCCAGGTGTGAATTGTTTATCCTCTTCCATTTCTTCAGTTTGTCACCTCAAGGGCCAGAAGTGGGTTTTGTGGAACCTGAAAGGTATTCACTCTATTCTATTATTTTAAAAGAAAATAATTCATGTCCTGGCCAGGTAGCTCAGTTGGTTAGAACATCCTCCAGATAATCCAAGGTTGCAGGTTCGATCTCCAGTCAGGGCACATACAAGAATCAGCCAATGAGTGCATAAATAAGAGGAACAAATCTCTCTCTCTCTCAAAGGTCAATTTAAAAGTGGGGGAAAAAAAAGAAAATAATTCATCTGAGAGTCTGTATACATTTCTAGGTCTTGGAAGGGGCCTGGGTGAGTAAGGAGCCCTGTGGCTTAAGTTTCATTAGTTTCATGCTAGCTCCCCCCTAGGCAATCTCTATGACTCCAAAAACCTCTGTCATTTGGAAAGGTTCCAGCGGAGCTCACCCAAGGCAACCTTTGTGTCACTTTCTTCTCTGTCTACGGATACACGCTAGTTATATTTTTAGTTCTTTGGGATTATTTTTATCTTTAGGTAATGTACCAAAGCCTTACTTCTGCTTCTTCCAGAAGTTAGGTATGAGATTAAGAAATGAACGTGCTTACACTTCTCTCTCTTTTCTCTCAGTCCCACCTCTACTATCCCTGAATTCCTGTCAGCTGTGCCAATACTCCAAAATATCACTTGACAAAAGATACGGTTTGATCAGTATCTACAGGTAAGTCCTCTGTGTCTGTCAATGAAATAATTTTAAAGACTGAAATCAATAAACCACACTAACACTATGAAAACGCGAGTATGAATGGCTGCAGAAATACAGAGTGTGGTTGGACTCTGAGGAGAGAATGTGATCCTATGACACAGCGTCTGGCCTTTGAAGGCACCTCTCTCACACATTCAGGGCAAATAAGTTCTCTGTTCTTACAGTCCATTATTTGCTCGAATTTTTGTCATTTTTAGTTTAATTTTTACTTATACCATGACTTTCTTGTACCGACTTTCCTTAGTGTTTCTAATTATCCTTCTCTTCTTTACAGTTCCCAGGATACTAATTATCTAATGACCACAAAGCACACTAGCTTTTTCAACGTGCTGTGACAGTAAATTTGCTTTTCTCTTGAAGACATCATGCCTAGAACTCTCTGGCTTCCAGCTCTAACTTTGAATGATTTCTTTCTAGGTCTGAGGCCTAGTAAGCATTCTAAGAATTCTTTCTATAATATTTCTCTGTTAGAGCAACTGGGCCTTGACATTAGGACTTTCTCTTTCTTGGGCCTCTCTTTGGGTCTACAGTAGCACATGCTCAAGGAACATCTATAGAAAGAAGAAAGGAACATTTTCTTAAACCATCCATGTTTAAATATGTCATATTCTGCCTTCAAATTTGATTGATAATTTAACTGAGTGTAAAATTCTAAGTTTAACATAATTTTCTCTCAGGGCTTTGAAGGCATCGTATAACTAGTTCTAGCACCCAGCATTTCTCAATAAAAAGTTTAATGTGTGTCAGATTCTTATTCCTTGCAATATTGCCTGATTCATTTTCCCACACTCTGTAGATTCTCTAAATAAATTTTTATCATTGGTGTTTAAAGACTTCAGCAGTCTATACACAAGTGTGGCTATTTTTTTTTCACTTGTTGGGTATTCTATACTTTACTTTTCAGTAAAAAGATTCCTGTTTTTCTCTAGCTCTGGAGAATTTCCTTCAACATTTAAAAAATTATTTCCTCCTCTCTACTTTTCTCTGCTCTTTGGTTCTAGAATTTCTCTTAGTTATTTAATCTCCTGATTAATCTTCTGTGTCTCTGAATGTTTATACTACATTTTCTTTTTCTTGTCTTTTTGTTCTGAATTCTGGATGATTTTCATGAGCTTCCTTCCAGGCTTCTATTGAAAAAAAGTAGCAATTATAGTTTTAAATTCAAATAAATCTTTCTTGTCCTTGGATTTCGCAATTTATTAGAAACTTCTTTGCAGTTTCCTGAATGATCCCTATTTTTCCCAGGGTGAATTGTTGTGTTTCTTCTCAGTCCTTCTCCATGTGCTGTTGGCTTTTCTTCAGCTGTCTTGGTTGGCTTTCGGGTTTGGAATAAAGGAATTAGATTGAATGATACTAGTAGTTTGTGCTCATTTCCTCTGATGAGACATAATATGTTTTCTCAACAGACCTCCCTGCTGAGTGTGGGGCTGTTCTTGGGCTGTGTGCACTGGCCAGGGTGTGTCTCCTGTCCCCAGGAGGGAACTGGTAGAGTGGTCACCATCTTTCTCTGAGGAAAGATCAGCCGTGGAACAGGTACATTTCACACCCCAAACGGGCTTGGTCCCAAGCAGCTTGTCTAACTTCCTCGGAGAAATTCTTTGGCTGTGACCTGTGGATAACTGCCCCTGTCCGTTGCTCTGTCCATGCAAGATGGGGAGGAAAATAGAGGATGAGTGGGCAGGTGGATCAGGTGTCCCATAGCAGAGCCGCGTTTGTTACCGAGATGCACACCCCACTGTGTGGCCCTGCCTTCTTTTACTCTCCAATACCAAGGCTGGAATTTGCTGGGATTCAACTACGGAACTGGATTTCGCCTTCCCTAATTCATCCTCTCTCTCCTGTCTGAGGCTTCCCCACAGTCCACCTGCTTTCCCTATTACAGAAATGTATGGACATAGCCTGCCTGCTGATGGTTCTTATCCATTCCTTCCCAAGCAATGATAGATTTACTTTATTTTGTGTTTCTTTGGTGTTGCTTTGTACTATTTTGTGTTTTTTACGTGTCACTTCAGTGATATTTAGAAAATTCATGATGTAAAATCTGACTTTAAAGGCCCATTTTGTCTACTAAAGCTTTAACCTTAAACAACACACAATGCCCACATATAAAAGACTGGAATAAAATTATTCTCTGAGGTAGGAGGAAGGGGGCTATCCATAGGTGCTCAAAAAATTCTTGGCTAATTGATTCAAATATGTCACCCAACAGAATGCTACAATTTTGTAATATTACACGAGAGGAGCAATGTGGGAAATCGTTACAGCGTGGACACCAGTTTCCTAAGGTGTTTGCTGAAAACTCTGGGCAACGTTTTTCCTTACACAGAGCTGGTGAATGATGTCAAAATTAGCAGAATATTCCAGATGATGCGTTAGTGCATAGCAATGTGCTCCTGATGTTTAAAATGAAACAGCTATAACCACTTTCTCAGTTTCACCTGTACACATGGTCATGAAACATTTTGCAAGGTTTATTGCAAATATATCTTGTAAGTGAAGTTACATGAGCAATAAAACGTAGTAGTCCTTGCTTTACTAGGCCACTCTGGACTTTACCAACACCCTCTTTCTCTCATTCAGCAGCCATTAAGTGGGGAACCGTAACTCTGTGTAATGTAATTAAATGGTAATGGACTTTTAACAATTTTTATGGGCTTATGAAATATTATTCCCCTGGATCTTGGGAATCTGAAAACGGCAGCTCATTGGCAACTTGCCACATTGAAGATTCTTTTAGGTAAGCATGGACTTTGAGTGAAGAAACACTTTAAGAACAATTTTAAACCAAACATATTTTCATTATTTTATTAAATACTGAAAACACTGGTTTCTTTAGACAAGCAATCGTAGAGAAGGTTGGAAATTTTCACTTCTGTGACCAGTTGTGAATCTTTCAGGACCTTCCTGACATTCTGGGTTTAGGTTTCTTATCTTTGGGTTTTGCATAATTATAAAATATCATAGTTGGAAAGATTACCTATTCCTGCTATTTCCACCCTCCTCCCCCTTTATCTTTTCTCTCTCACTCTCCTTTTCTTTTTGAAAATTTAAAAATAGAGACAAGCACAAAGAATTAAATGGCAAACATTGTAACTCTCATCTTTGACAATTTAACTCTCGTCATCCACTCTTAATCATTTTGCTTTATTTGCTCCTAATTTTCCCCTATGAATACATGTTAAAAGGAAATACATTAGAAATGAAAATAGAAGTTTTCTGTAACCTGTATCTTCTTTTCAAAATATTCCCTATGTCTGAGATAATTACTATTATAAATTGGTGTATAACCTTAAAGTCTTTATAAAGTGTATAACCTTAAAATCAAAAGGTTATATTTACATATGCATAGAATAACTATGGTATTGCTCTATATATGTTCTTGAAATTATACACAAATCATATCATGTTTTTTACTTATGTAACTTTTATTTACTAAATAAATCATGTTGTTGAGATCTATTCTTATTAGTACACATAGCTATTATTCATTTGCTTAAATAGCTACATTATAGCCAACATTAAATTCCATTTTGATGGATGATGATATTGCCAAGAACATGTTTTTGGTTAGTATATATGCCATAAAGTCCTTTGGTTTCCCTCACAGTGTCATTTCATCTTGCATGGGTTTCTTATCGATACCTTAGAGTTAGAGAGTTCAAATTAAACAAACATTTTTCTTCTCTAAGTAGACAAATCTACCAATTGCATTTATTGTGGTTCATAATAAATTCAGAGTTCTTTTTTTCCACTTTATTTTTTAGTTTTTTTATTTACCATGCTTCCTCTTTGCTTCTTTTCTTTTCTCATTTCCATTGGAATGTTCATGTTTCTTGTATCCATTTTTCCATTTGCTGGATTTGAACTCATAATTCTACTTTCTAGTTTTCATTGTTGACTCAAATATTTAACATGCATTGAAGCTTATTTGTTCTCCTCAAACTCATTCACCACTCCTCCTTCTTACCCAAGACCTGCTTTACCTTCCTTTCACATTCCTGTGCTCGATCTGCCTTGTTGTTTTCAGAACTGTTCCTTTATTTTACTATCAAAAACATCAAAGAAACATTAGGATTGTTACCACCATTACTTTTCATGGTCACTGTTGATCTGTGCCTGCCATCTGTGGCCTGTGAGTTCTTTGCCGGGTGACAGTATTGCCACCTTGTTGCTGGCCCAGCCAGTGACCAGGCAGTCCTACTAAAACTGTACTGTGGAGCCAAATGTGTCCATTTCAGAGACTTGGAATAGAAGGACACATTAGCTGTCATATATAAGCTCTATTCTACAATCTGTATTTCACCAAAAAAATGCTGTGGTGAGGAGGGATTACGCAGTGCTAACCTGGATTAATAAAATCAGTATTTTGTGTGTGTGTTTGTTTAATCACTGATTGGTGAAAGAGGGGTTAGATAGGTCATTAAAATATGATTATACAATTTTTTATGATAATTAAAGTTAAAAAGAAATCAGTAGTTGATCGATCACAGGCACTGGGGTGATAAATATTTCTTTCTTTCTTTCTTTTTTTTTTTTGGAGAGGTCACAGTGGGCTTCTCAATGAGATATGTTTTTTTTTTAATTTTTTTTAATTAGTATTTTTAATTGTTGATATTGTACAGTTTCTGTCTTTTACCCCGCCCCCAGCCCACCACCCCAGCCCTCCCCACCTTCCTCCCATTTCCACCCCCCATAGTTTTTGTCCATGAGTCCTTTATACTTGTTGCTCTTCAGTGAGATATGTTTTGTTTGGGTTCTTGAGGAATCTGGAACATGACTCAGGCTGGGCATTGTGGGCAGAGGGGACAGCAAACCAATGTCACATAGATATGGAAGAGCAGGGCCAAGTCATAAAATGGCACAAAGCCCCACAAAGGGACAAGAGAGAAGGACAGAGTTCATGAGAACACTGGCAGAAAGAAGGTGGGAGAAACGAGAGATAAACCTGGAGTCAGGTGCTGACCGTCCTGGCGCGCCATCTAAGAGCTGGGCGTTTCACGGAACTGGGCCTGGTGATTTCTAGCACATAGGCTCACCCCCCTCTCTGCATCCCTCACAACACTGAATTAGTCATCCCAGTCATTCCCACTGAGCTTAGGCATGGCCATAGACAACTTTTCAACAAGACACTCTAAGGCAAGAGTTTTCTGTTAAAAAGAATTGGCACCTCTGTTTGTCATCTCTGATGTTAACAGTGAGGAGCCTCTAAAATAGCTGATTCACACTTGAGAAAAACAGCTTTGGAACAGGGACGGACACAAAAGGCGAGCAGGAAATGACTGGAATGATCAGTTACCTGTAGGGTAACTGATACACACTAGAAGAAATAAATTTGGGAACAAATTTAGTAGGTGGATGCAATCCAGATTTGGCAACTAAGAGGAAGGAGAGAAGAGGGTGGAACCCAGGGGAAAAATATGAGGACGGCTCTAGGCTTTATGACTTGGACAACTGGGCAGGTGGGTGGCTTCTGATTCCCACATCCCCTGGGCCCCACCTGTGATTTCAGCTGCAGCTGTGTGGAACAACGGCCATCCGAGCTGTCAACATCCTACTTCAAGGACCTGCTGAGAGCCTCTGCTTCTCTGTGTCATGGCTTTGGAAATTCCTAGCACAGAAATAGCCCAGCAATGTGGAAGAATTTATGACCTCGGGAGTGGTGATTCAAGTTGGTGGATAAATATCCCAGCCTGCTGTCCTTTGGAGGGACAAATCTGAGATTCCTAGGTATTTCCGATGGGACAGAACGTCAGCTGCCAACGGCCATAATCAGATCAGTAGCACACCCTTCATTGGTTTCATCCCCTTTCTTGGATTTTCTTAACTCTACACTCCCACTCCTGGGGCAACCCCTCAAATAAACCACCTGTACCTAAATCTTTGTCTCACACTGTGCTTTTGGGTCATCCAAATAAAGACTGAGACGAAAAACGTCTGTATTAGAAAGGGGGTGGGGGCTTCAAGAGAAAGTGGGAAGTGGGGATCTTAGAGTGGAAAATGAGAAAGTTGGCTTGGGAAGTGTCACACGTGAAGTTCTTGTAGTGATTCCAAGCATGAAGGAACCGAGAATAGCATGCAGCAGGCTCTCAGTAATTATGTGATGAGCAGATAGTACTTGAAGTCTGGGAGTAGATGAAATCTTGTGTCAAAAGCTAATTCATTCTGAAAAGAGTCTAAATGCATGAACTAATGATCTGAGAGAGTTTTATGGAGTCTGGTGCTCTTTCACTGTTTGTACACTAATTGGCAAATTTATAGGGTTGCCAAGACGGCAAGTTTATGGATTAAAATAAATCATATTTTACTAGTAAATGTCATCTGTGTTTGTGCTGCTTTTTTCCCTTTGAAGAAAGTTAAGCTTAAAAAGAAAAGTTAAAAATGACAAGAAATAATTTGCAGATTGATGGCTTCTGTGGATACTTTGACCGAGAGAATGGAGGCGGGACCTGCTCCCCTTCTTCCAGGTCAATGCCCGTTGGGTGGCTGTCAGTGGCTCATTGGGGAGAACAGTTTCTGTATTTTGTTGAGCTGATGTGAGGTACAATTTATGAGTAAGCACCTTTGTTTATAAAGCTGTGTTGTAAAATACATTAGCTACCAGCCACATGAAGACTTGAAATGTGTTTAGGGCAACTGAGAAATGCTTTATTTGATTTTATGTTATTTTAATTTACTTACATAAAGAAGCTGAAGCATCTTAAAATATTTTTCCACGAAATACTACTTTGTTTTGATAGGGCCACATTACGCTTAATTGAGAATTCAGCAACTGAATGGGTATTTCTAAGGCTTAATATGATAATAAAAGCATGTAAAATGTCTTGTTAATCATTTCAACAGCTCTCTTTAGGTATAACTGATACGCAAAAAAAACTGCACGTATTTAAAGTATCCAATCTGATGAGCTTGGACGTGTGTATACCTGGGAAACTGTGTCCACAATCAGGGTAACTGACATGTATATCACCTCCAGAAGTTTCCTGTGTCTCCTCTTCTGGGGCGTGATAAGAACGCAACATAAGATCTACCTACCCCTTCAACCAATTTTTAAGCGCACAATACAGTATTGCTGACTGCAGGCCCTACACTGTGCAGCGGAGCTCTAGAACTAATCTATCTTCCTAATTTTTATGTAGTATTTTGCATTGGGAATGCTTCGGATATGTCAGATTAAATAAAATATATTATTTAAAATAATTGCATTTTTTACTTCTAATGCATCCATGAGAAAATACAATTATTGAGTGGCTAACTAACATTCTGCTTCTACTGACGATGCTGGCGTACAGTGCAGAGAGCACTGGCCTCCAGCCCTCTGGTTAGGGAAGGTCTCTTCCCGTGTCAGGACTGCCGAGGCGGAGCCCCTCCGCAGGCTCTGGTTGGCATATCGCCTCTCACGTGTCTACTGCTATTGATACCCCTTGTCACTTTGGGGACTGAGAGAAAGGCAAGGCACAAGTCCCGTAACAAAAGAAAACTTTCCTAGGGTTTAGTTTTTTTAATGTTTTGATTTTTAACCCAGACTTTGACTCTTTAATATACTTGTCGGTTTGTTTGTTTTATTGAGGCTTAGAGCACTGGATTTTCTTTCAGAAATGGCAGGAAGAGGGTGAGGGTGTGACCTGAGAAGGAAACAAAACAAAACGAAAACGCGTGGCCCTGCTGAGAAGGGAGCGAGGGTGTGGCTGGAACTGAACTGGCACCTCATCCTGGAGCGGGGAGACGAGGGATCAGGTGGAGGACAGCCCGGGCCGCAGGCCGAGATAGTCGGTGAAGGAGGGATGCTAAGCCAGTGGAGCCAATGTTGTTCTCGAGACAGGGTCCAAGAGAGATGAGGCCCGAAGCAGCTGGTGCCAGGGAATCACAATAGGGGCAGGGTCCTATCGCAATGCTGAACGTCTCATAAAAGAGCTGCTAGAGAAAACACCGGGTGAGGGCCAAGCCAGACGTAGGGTGGAGGCAGGGGTGTGGTCCGAGGTGTCCTCCCACAGTCCTCGTCATTCTTGCCGGTGGAGAGATGGCTTCATTGCACATCCCTGTCCGGGACGCTCCACGGCCCAGCTGCTGACAAATGTGCTATTTCCTTGGCCCTAGTATTCAAAGCAAAATCAGGTGGACTCTTTTCAGATTTGTGGGTATTACTGAGTTTTTCGACTCCTCTACATATATCATACAAAATCAAACTTACTTCTTTGTTCTCTGCTCTACTCGCCTGCAATCACCTTACTTTTTTCTCTATTGTCAGAGTCCTGCACGATTACTAGCTACAAGCAAGTAGCAGGGGGGTGAAGCATGGAGGTGAAATTAAATTAGAAAACAGCCCTGCCTGGTGTGGATCAGTGGCTGAGTGCCCCCCTGTGAATCAAAAGGTCATCTGTTCCATTCCGGGTCTAGGGCACAGGCTTGAGTTGCAGCCCAGGTCCCCAGTAGGGGGCACTTGGGAGGCAGCCACACGTTGATCTTTCTCTCCCTCTCTTTCTCCCTGTCTTCCCCTCTCTAAAAAATAAATAAATAAAATCTTTAAAAAAATAAATGAGAAAACAATGTCACTCCAGGATGTGTAAATTCCAGCACTTTTAAAAAAAAGTTCCCGCAATTTCCTCTTTGGAACCACATATACATATTTCAATATTCACATGTATACTCATATTGAAACCCGGTATGGGAAATAACACGGCCATTTGGGTGTCAGTTCAGGTGAGGGGCCATTGCTTTTAGGATGAGTTGAGGAGGCTGTTTTCAAGAGCTGTGCTTTGCAGCTGGATTGTTCACTAACTCCATGAAGCTAAAACTCTCCCAGAGAAGTGAACTGTCCTCACGGAAATAGCTGGAAGAAACACACCAGCGTTTCTTGGCGTGATGCAGCAAGAAAGGCTGCAATAGATTAGCTCTGCCCTTAACAACAAGTTTCACTGGGCCGATGAGAGATGTTATGGAAACATATCAAGGGAAAGAGGACTCCGGTTCAGCTGGCCAGCAGGCCATAGGGTAATCACGGCAATGAAAATACTGAACCAGCACCAAGACTCACAGAGCAGCTTATTATAAGAATTTAATATACAGTATTATGGAGAATCTAAATAGCTCTCGTAATAGGATACGGAGCTTTGCTCTTCTCAGTCCCTGGTTCAAATTTGAATTCAGTCCATTTCAACTAAAACAAGTTACCATTTGAGATAATTTAAAGGCCTTGGCAAAACAAGCTGGTCATCTCATCCCAGCTACCAGCAGACCGACGGCCTCACACAAAGGGGCTGTGCCTCAAAAGTGAAAAAACCCCAACTGATGAACTTTGTGATGCCATAGCTTTACTTTCGGAGCAGAGATGAGGAGTCCCACTAACGTTACCCTAAGAGTGCACCAATCACAGACTCTAGCTCTGTGACCAGAAGGGCCCTGATTCGGCTCTAGAGAGTCAAGATTGCAAAGGTTTAAGGAAAAAAAAAAAAAGAGAACTCTCCTAAGGTAAGTTTATTTCTTCAATCAGACTTCTTTTAAGAAGGCACCATGATAGCACGATAAGTGTAAGCTCCTGTAGCTGTCAGGAGGTTATTTCTCAGGGTCGAAGTCTGCCCTGAATTCCAGTGCAGTTAGAGATTCCAGGGAAGGCATCGCCCAAGACAATGTGCCTTCCTTAATAGCCACTCTCCCGGCATCCTGCCTGCCTTGGCTCATGCACGTCTAACCTATTGCACGGTGGAGTCTGGCAGCAGCAAGAATAAAATTAATTCAGCAAAGGCTTCCTATCTATCTCCATCTGTGAAGAAAGTGGTTATCTGTCAGCTACATCTCACATTCTGGTTTTGAAGAAGGTTAGGAAATGAGAGATTATTGGAAAAGTGCCTGTGAGCATTATGTTGCCTGAGGAGGCTGAACTCCTGGAGTGGGGTGTGGTTTGAGGGACACGGAGGCCCCCTGAGCATAATAGTTAGGTCCACAATCCAGTACCTGCTCCCATCATTGATTCAGACTGTCTCCTGCACTGCCTCCATTGGAAGAATGGAGTTGCAGGTAGAGCTGAAGAAAGGCTGATGTTCCTAACACTTGTGGGCTTCCCCCACCTTCCCTCTTGGGTCTTCCTGCACTCACTGCCCCCGTCTGGCACCTTGGGACTCTAGCCCCATAGCATACCTTTTATTCACTAGTTACAAATCTAGACTAATACATGCTTTTCAGGATTGTGCAGCCTGAACTTTGCATAGAGGTGAGCAATCACATTCTCTACACCCCTCCAAGAGTCTGGGTTACTCATCCATCTGTCATCTCCTCACGGCAGAGTCATTACAATAGGAAAAGAAGATTTGGAAGCACCCTTACTCTACCTAAACAAGTAACTGCTTCGAGGGCAGAGGCACAATGATCTTCAACGGAGGGACACTGTGAAGGGCATTCGTAGACACCAGAGGGGAGGGACAGGACAGTTCTCTGTCTGGTCTTTGAGATCTTGTTCACCTTCCTTCCCAAACCAATCAGAAATGAAATTCATAAATAAAGTAACCTGTAGTTATTCACTTATCGAAAAGTCTCTGCTGTCCTAACACAATGGAATAATAAAAAGAATGTAATTCGCAGTGTAGAATTTATTGCGATGCACCCTTGGGCTGCATCTTCACGGCTGAGCTAGCTCTCAATGTGCTCTGATGGAACCGTGTTTTCTTGGCAACCAGGGGCCTGCCTTTATGAAACTGTAGACGGAGCTTGTAAGTTCCAAATAAGACAAAATGTAGTCTTCTACATTAGGTGCATTCCTTGAACATTCAGTATATGTTCAAGCTGAGCCAAAGATCCTTCGTGGAGACCTGTAAAATAGACTTAGAGTCTGGGCTCAGGTGATTAAAGGGAGAAATAAAGTTTTTCACTTTGGTGAATGTCCAGCAAGGACTCAAAAGTTCCCGATGGACGCTGGGCAACTCCCTGTACTGAGCGGCGTGGGGACACAGTGCAAAACATCCAGGCACCTTGCTTCCTGATCCCTAACAGTCAGTAGCTTCCTCCCAGCATAGAACAACCCAAAATGTCCCCACCACTTTCCAAACTACCCTTGCCAAGAACCACGAAGCTAAAATGTCAATCTAGGGATTTGGTTCCTGGTGAAGCTGCGGTGTGTTCCCCCATAATTTACTGTAAATTCTTATTCAGTGTCTGTCACACCCACTAAATTATAAGTTCTGAGGGAGCCAGGGCTATGCCCATCCTGATCGCCACTGCACCTCCTGACGGGGAGTCAGCACTCCGTAAATGAACCAATGTGAAAATGAATGAATGGATGAGCCCTATAGAGTCATCAGACTGCATTAGTTTATATGCACCAGCTAAGTCTACATTTAACACTTAAGAAACAGGCCTCTAAAGATTTTACAGTCAACTCTGGAACCATACAGTTTTGAAATGCACAGGTTCACTTATACATAGGTGTTTTTCCCATAAATACAGTTAGTCCTTAATATCCACAGGTTTGCCATCACAGGATTTTTTGCCTTCCCAACTGTGCTTTACCAGTAACAGAGTCTCAAATTGGAACTGAAAAATGCTATTTTCGATCCCCAGTTGGCTGAATTCATGGATGCTTAGGGCCAACTGTAGCTAAGTTTTAAAGAGTTAAAAGTTATACACAGATTTTTTAATTGTTGACACTATTATAGATGTCCCCCATTTCCCCCACTTTTGCCCCCCCATCTGCCCCACAACGTTGTTGTCGGTGCCCATGGGCTATGCGTGTATGCATATATGTTCTTTGGCTAACACACACGGATTTTTCACTGGTGGGGTTCATGTTATTCAAGAGTCAGCTGTACTTTAGGATATTTACCGACATTAGGTTTAAATGTAATAACCCCTTGCCATCTCATAAGGACATAACAGCACTCCTAGCTCAATATCTGAAGAGTCAGGGCCATTTCTTCCATCAGAACAATGGGGCTCTGTCCCAGAGGACCAATGTTTAGAGGAAGCAAAGAAGGATGGCCTCGGATTGCTGACATCTTCCTCTTCTCCTGCCCGTTCCTTTCTCTGGGGCTGCATTGCACACTCCCTGCCTGGAGTCCTGCAGGAGCATCTTGAGGAAGATTTCATGTCCTGGTTGACATCTGGATCCTCACTTCGTTGGACTGGGAGTCGGGAAGTCTGGATTTTCATCCCTGTTTTGTCATTAACTAGCTGTGTGACCTTAGGAAAGTTACTTCACTCTTCTAAGCCTCTGTTTCCTGGTTTATAAAATGAAAGGATGCTACTAAAATTTTCTGACAGTTCTTTCCAGCTCTAATATTTAACATTTCCGTGATATAACTGGAATCGACAAAAACAGGTAGGCCCAAAGTTGCGAAAACGCTAGAACAGGGTTTAAACAAGTGAACAACAAAAAGGCAACAGTGGAGCTTTGCCCAGCAAAGTGGCCAAGTATATTTGGAACTTAGAAGGAAATGAAGAAACACGTGTCTGTATAGATTACATGGTCTCTATAGTGTGAACTTAACTAATTTCCCTCTCTGTCTAAAACAGTTTCATATTTTCTTTCGCATTAATTAGCTGGCAGGTCCGCTGCATGATGTATTCCTTTCCTTCAGTTCCAGTGTTCACAGTAGGCCTTAGCAGCAGGCCCCAGGCTGTTCAAAATAAGCACCACGTTGTGAAGGTGGCTGCTCCCTCTCAGAAAGGAGGATCCAGGTATCATAAGGCTCATAATAGAAAATAAATCAGTCTCTCCCTTGCAGAATCCTTGAAACTCTGAGTTTCAATTTAAAGATCAAATCATGCAAACAAACTCTTATTTAGGCCTAAGCACATGGAAGATTAATACCGAGATTTTAAAGAGCTGTAATTTGAGGTTCTAAGATCATCTTATGGTTAGCCCATGAAATCGGGAAATTGCTTTTCCTGGAGAGAAAGGAATTGCAATGCATTTATGTGGCTACAGGATCTTATTTTAATGGTAGTCAGCCCCCCCGCTAGCATTGTCTTTAGAAGGGTTATCACCTGCATGGAGGCACAGCGGTGGGTGGCTTACGATTGCCATTACGTCTCGCGGCATTGGGATACAGAAGCATCTCAATGCTGCTCCTCAGGCACCAGGTTACGCCCACTTCTTGAAGTAACTCCAGGGGTCTGCTGACCAGCTTTTCTCCAAGGTGCCGCTAAGGAATACCGGGGCCGTGTGAGAACTGTGAGCACATGGCAGAGGGAGAAGTCTGGCATGCATCCATCTAGCATGAACCACATTCGGTTCAGCTTTCCTTCTTGTACTAAAAGAATCAAGGAAAGAACAGAGAGTGGGGACTTTTCAGCACCCTGTATCCACCTGCCATAGGAGCTGGAGCTAAGCAAATGGCAGAGAATTCTACTCAGAAGCTTTATCATTCTTCGGTGACTTGAAATTTGGTGTGAGGGAAAGAGATCCTACAGCACTCGTGTGTGTGTGTGTGCGCACACGTGTGCACAGGCAGGGCCCACCCCTACAATTGGCCACTACTCCTCCCTGAACGCCAAGGGCACAACACCAAATTATGAGTGCTTTAATATGGAGCAAAATGGGCAATTCCTGGATGCATCGAAAAGACCCAGGCCAGATTCTTCTGCACCTTCAATGAGCTGCCACTTCTGTTATACGCCACCGATTATCAGAAACTGGAGCCACTTCCACTCTAAGGTTATAGGTGTTAGAGGAGGAGGGCATGGTAGAAATCCTGTGGAATGGGCATCAAATAGGCCTGCCTTCCAAAGCCTCAACAAAACAGAATGCACTGATGACCAAGGCCACTCAGGGGCCATGGCAGCAGCCTTGTCTCCCCCCATTAAGGTCTTTAAAAGCCTGACATAGTTTTCATTTTCAGCATTAAGTCAAATCTCAAAGTCTTTTCCCTCCCCTCCCTACCCATTCTTCCCTTCCCCCTTCTTGTATTGGCTGCTCCAGAAGCGTCTTTCCTGCTATTATTAGTGGATAATTGCTGAACATTTTCTAGAGGTAATTAATCTTGCCTTTAAAATGAAAGAAATCCCTAAATTGAGCAACATGATGAAAGCCATTCTTTCATGTAATTTAGTCTCATCAGCCAATTCCAGCCATTAAGTACATCAATTTCTAGCTGAAAGGAAGTGCTGAAGAATAAGCAGTGGCAATATTGTAAAGAAAAAACCCAAGGTCTTAACACTGTCAATCTCAATTTTTTTCAGAACAGCGCTCCCCAAGGGGCAGCCTGATTGCAAGAAGGCAGTGGTTTTGTTCAAACTCCACAGTGACCTTGACCGAGGGCGCCTGTTAGAAAGAGTCTGTGTCCAGCTGACAGCAGCAGTGCAGGCTTTGCATTTATATCTGAGACTGTAAGTTCACCAGGGGCTTATAATTCTGTGTTAAATTTTAATTTCTCATAACATTTTTAGAAAAACAAATCTGTCATATTGCAAAGGGCTTTGATATTCTACATACAGTCTGCCCATCCCCACCAGCATTTTTATGCATGCCTATTTTGCAATTAAGAGTTCTCTTTTAAGAATCTTACTCAGGTTTTGGGTTTGTGAGATCCCGCAGACAACAGGTTTGCCCCCTTGCCTCCATGTAAGGCTGTGCCCGACTGACTTCAGACTGATGGATATCAGAATTTTCCTCTTGCTAAAAGACAGATTCCCAAGATGGAGACTAAACAACAACCTCTGGTATCTTGTTCCAAAGGTTGTGAAAGTTCTATGCCAGCAAACCACTTTGTGGTTGCATTAGACGCTCTCTGTCGCCCTGCGGTTAACTGGAAGTCAATTTACCGCAGGGTTTTTATCACCCAGCAGCTGCATTTAGCTTTCTGGGTGACCATGGCCCACACCCCAAACCAGAGGAAGGCCCTGAGGGGCTTTTTAAGGACCATTCAGAAACCCTCAGAGATGCCAGGGGTCAATGCCAGATCTAAAGAAACATAGATTGAAAAAGAAAGAAAAAGGCGTGATGATCACTTTGGCGCCCTCTAGGGGCAGTTTATTGCCATCTTGTAGATTGTGAAATAGTACGTTTGGGGAATTTTCACGTCAGTATAGAGACAAACATCTTGTTAGTGATTTCCTTAGATGGCTTACCAGTACCCTTTCCTACATTCTTCTTGTTGATTATTTTACATGACCACAGGATCCTTTTTCTCATGGAAACTTCATCATAAAATCCTGTACCCGAGGGGAGAAAAAACCAACAACAACAAAATAAAAGCCAGATATTTTGATTGTGTCTATCAGTTCTGTTTATTTTGATGCAAGCATTGAAGGCAACTGTTCAGCTATCCTCTTTAAATGTTTCCCATTCACAAACATGTGATTTGAGCTGGTTTTAGCTCCCTTTAACAAATAGGGGAACTCTGGGATGAGGCATACCATTGAAGAGCATGGCGTTTAGAGCCCAAATGACTGTCATTCCCAGACTACTACTTACTGCCTTCGGGTAAGTTACTTAACCTTTCTGAGCCTCTGTCTCTTCAAGTGCAAAATGGGTCAAAAAAGAGTACATTCCTCATAAGATTGCTATGAGAATTGAATTTTTAAAAGGGCCCTAAGTCACGTCATCACCTGCACGTGTACCTGGACTTCCTGAGTTCTTGAGGCCGAAGAGTGGAGGAGGCTCAGGAGTCAAGAAAAGCACCCACCTAGCAGTCTTGTTGAGGACATTAAGTTAGTTAATGAGTCAAAACGCTAGAATAATGCTTAACCTAGTAAACACTTGAAATGGTTTGCTGCTATTGTTGTTCCCGTCGTTATCTCTGTTTCCCAGTTGAGCACACGAAACCATGCAGAGGGTAAGTAATTTGCTTGGGAAACAGACAATTAGTAGACAGTGGGGTCAGGAATCCATCTGACTCCATGGCCCATGCTCTCTATGCATAGTAGCCATGACTGTATTATTTTGACAGGCAGGATAAATTTCACATAGGTTTGCTGTCTTCACCTTACTAAAGAGAAGTCTCTAATTCGTCAGCCTACAAAGTACTCAGTGTGCAGCACGAGCCTTCTTACACCAAGAGACAAAAATTTAACCACCCAGCATCTGGTCTTCTGGTGGCACAGGCCAGAGAGCCACAGCTGTTTTATAGTAAGGAGCTGCCTTCCTCATGCTCAAATCCAGGCTGGTGTGGGATGGGGGAGACAGTTGTTAGGAACGGGAAGAACTGGAAAGTGCTCAGGAGTCTTGCTGCTGAAGCAAACTGAGTGGAGTGCCTGGTAAACTCCGACCTTTCTCTAGAAAAGGCTCCCAGCCACTCCACTTTCTGCCTGGAGAGGGGGAATGTGTAGCATAGGGGATGTTTCCTTTTCCTCTGAGTAGTGTCCTGAGAATTTTTATAATTTCTACTGAACTTGGATGGACACAGTTATCAGAGGTGTTTGTAATGTTGTTATAATAAACACGCTCACTCCTTGACCTGTGGTCTTCTGCTCTCTTTGTTCAGGTATTACCAGCTCTGCTACGTACGTTGCAAAACCTCAGAGTCTTCCCAAATCAAGGATTTCCCATTGATTTTCACTTCCAAAAACAGACTTCTAGTGGGGCACTTATCATCAGATTTTTACCGTTGGTGAAAAGTCTCCTGCTAGTCAGCATGCTGTCTACAAGTGCTGAGGCTGTGGAAACTCAAATCTCTGAGGTAGTCTAATTTTCCCGGAGGGCAGAAAGCTGCCCGAAGATAGTTTGTTGTTTTAGGGAAGACAATCACTCAAACATTTTCTAACTATCTGGCAGGGGAAAATGCACTGGAAAATACTGAGTTTTTCTGATGTTGAGGTGTAAAAAAAAAAAAGGTGTTTAAAATTAGACGTGCTTTCCTTAGAGGTATAGCCAAGATGTATGCCTACCTTTGAATTCAAGTTGGCCATGAGACTTCCTGGCACATTTTCCCATCTTTTATTTAGGCGAGGTCTTAAAATACTTCATAAGTTAGTTTACTCTTCTATTCACAGGGTATATAAGAAGGAGAGAGGCCCACTGATGCTCAAGTGAAATCACCTGAAAAAGTGTTTCCGTGGAATTTCTAGGGAGGCAAGAGGAAAAAGGTTTTAGGTTGAATATTGGCCTTGAAGATTCTTGAAGACTTCATGCTGCCCGAAAGTTGTTACTACTAGATAATAACTGTTAACAATAGAAGCCATGAGAAAACATTGATAATGCCACTTGACATTTATATTGGTCACTGCTGTGAAAAGCCCAAATGCTGCATGTCAGGTTTTAGGTGGTCTCTTGGGTTCCCATTAGCAGATGGAAAATCTAAGTTTGCAAAGGTGTCTGTCCCACTAAAGGGCCTGGAATAAGTCACTCAATGGAGACAGATGAAAACACAACTTTCTCTCATTCTTTTATTATGCATATTGCAGGTATAACGTGGGCAACTGTGGCCACACACAGTGTAATTAGTCCTTAAGGGGCAGGGATGTGTGATATCAGTATTTTCATTCCCGGATTCAAGATCCACCGAGTACTCATTACATTTCAGGGATTGCTCCAGGCAGCGGAGAGAAAAGTCCCTAATCTCAGAGAGTTTACGTTCTGCTGGGGGAAAGACAAAAATAAATCAAAATCAAGTATCAGGTGGAGATATGGGCTACAGGAAAAATAGAGCAAAGAAAGGGGGCTAAGAAAGGTTAAGCATGTACATGGTTCTTTTTTTCTACAGCATGGCCAAAGAAAGCCTCCACAGGAAGGTGGCATCTGAGCAGGTATCTGAAGGATGCTAGGGTTCACTGAGAGTTGTTAAAGTATAATTTTTTAAAATGCAGAAAGGGACTGGCATATAAGTAAAAACTGAACGTACGTCAAAGATTTATTCTACTCAGTAATTAATAAGGGTATCAATAAGGTGTTATGACTGTTTCAAAGAGAACATGAGGACCCGGCATTTAGGAAAAGTTCAATGACAGAGAGTTGGACTAGGAAAGAGCGCTACATCAAAGGCAAACTGGCTAATCTCCTACACAGCAGTAGACTAAATTCTTTGGGGTTCTGTTTTTCTATGGATGAAAATTGTTTGGATCTTTCCTGGGGTGGGGTGGAAATCCGTAAATTAAAAGTAATTTCACTGCATTTTGGACTTTTGATCAATAATAAATAAAGAGTCAAATGAAGTGCTTTCCCCTAAATAATTCTGTGTGAGTCTATTAAATAGTGCACCCAGAGGACTTTGACAGGACACACCCTTCATTCACCCTTTTTTTTTTCTTCCAAGTTTTGCAGTTTTTTAACCAAGCCCTGTGGATATCTTGAGGAAGAGCATTCTAGGCAGAGAGACTGTAGGTAAATCTGCCCATTTCCCTCCACTCACCATGCCACCAGCCAAGGAATGCCCTCCCTGTTAGCTCACACATCCGCCTGGCCCTTATGATGCAGTTGGGTGCAAGGGAATAGCTGGGGGTAATCTAGAGAAGTTAGAAGATTTCTATTGGAAGGAGAGTGGGAATTGAGGTTGGAAGTTGAGAGTGATGGAGAGTTTTAAAAAGATACTATGGTATCTTTTTAAATGGTGACTATAAAAATAGTAAGATGGCAGAAGAATAAATTTAGACAACATATCACTGCTTTTCTATGGCATAAAAATGTACTTCCTCTACCCCAGCCTCACCATTGGCTATTTCAAGAGATACCGAGTAAAGATATGAATTAGTTCAAATTGCATTTTGGTTGCTTGTTGGACTGTGTTCTATATGAGATGAGATCATGACATGTCAGAGCCTCATATCTGTCTGGCACCGCCTTCTTCTGTCTCTGAAATAATCCCACGCGTCGGAGTGTTTCAGCATGAAAACACTCACTGTGCACCAAGGAGAAAAGGAAAAGAGAACATTTCTCAGGTCTGGAGGGTCAGAGGAGTATCCCACTTGGGGGGAAAGCCTGCATCACCCCTCCTCGAATGCGTTAGAACTGGCACCCCTTTTGCACCCTCTACCCTACCTTTACCCACTCTTGAGCCCCCACTCTAGTTCAGGCTTTTCAGAGCCTTGCACTTTGGCTGAACTCGCAGAGCCTGTACATCGGTGCTTACGTCCTGCCTTCCTTTGCCTGCTCCAGGAATCGACCTCTCTCTTCCAAATTGCTTCCTCCTCCCACTCTTTGTTTTCCATAAAAACTCCCAGGTCCCCATGATGTCTTAACTATCCTTGGAAATCAAGGATCTCCAGACTTCACTAGGCCAACTGGGTGATGATGTCATAACTAACAGAGGTCCCATGGGAGGAGGAACAGGTATGAGTGCAGGGAGTGAACGTTTCTGACGTTGGATTCATAGGCCCTCTAGGACATCCACACAGAACTGCTCAGTAGGCAATTTCCCCGTTTTCCCATCACACCCTTTTACTGAGGGATGAACAGACACGAGACAAGAATCTGCTGGAAGAGGAAGACAGCAGCACCAATGAGCACCCTTCACCCCAGGCAAGGATAAAGTGTGGAGGGAGGTGGGGCAATTGGGGGAGGAAAGGGAGCTTGTGACACCAACCTTTCTGCTTTACCAAGGAGGCCTTCGTGCCAACATTTTCTTCACACCGCCTGCAAGGCTACCAATAAGAGATTCATTTGGGTTCATATTAAAATATCCCATCATTCTTCCATCCCTTCCTGTAAATTGCTTTAGTAAACATTTGTTTCCTTCCTTGCTTTATCAAGGTTTTCAACGGGGGGCGGGAAGAGAATCTCATTTTTGGGACCCTCGACAGTGAGGACAAGCCCTAAGTTGGTTGGGATAAACTGTGATCGAAAAGGAGAGGATGCTGGCCATGTTTGTTCTGATCTCAACCTGGAGTCATGGTGCCAAAAGAAGGCCAGGCCAGGGCAGCGAACTGTGCATCTGAGCCCCGACTCCAGGCCTTACCTCCTGGGTCTCCACAGCTCCAGACCAGGGTTCCCTGAGTCTAGAGTCTCTGGCTGTCAGCTCTGAGTTAGTCCTGGATGTTGGTAAAAATAATACAATGCCCATGTATGTCCCCCTATTTATCCTGGGGGACAATTTCAAATTCCATCCAGTTTATAGTGGCACCAAGAAGCATTCCAGTCTCTCTCCTATCTTCAAGGCCAATAATTGGAGTTCCAATGACTGAGAAAGGCCAGGCTTTGCCTAGGAGGGACTCCTCTTTGTCAGTGGAGTCTGTGCGGGATCATTTCATCTGTTAGCAGCACCACCAGAAGATAATAAGGACTCTTTGACAGAGACTAGCACTGACAAATGGTACGCATTTTTGAACTCTTTTCAAAGTACAGACTCCTATTTCATTTCATTTTCTGAAGCTCTGAATAACTTATAGACAATTTAATTGCCTGTATTTGGGATAGGGAATTCTTAAAATGCTGAGTATAATATTTGGATTTAAAGAAAAAGACACCATAATAGAGGCCATTGTTCAAGTAAGTAGAGACAGGTTCATGTATTTCAAACTTTGGATAAAATATAAAGAGGATCATTGAGCTCTAATTTGAAAGAATTTCGGTGAAAGACTCAGAAAACAGTTCACTGGGAGAATATGAGACAGAATTATAATATTTACTGGACAATTGTTTGCTAAAAAGCATTTATTTTATATCACATTTTAACAAGACCAAACTGTCAAACTGTTTAAAATTCCACTGGAAAAATTTGGATTAATACTAAAGTGTTTACTCTTTTATTCTCCCTGTATATTGGATTACTCATTAAAGACAATGGAAAGAATCTGAGAAATGCCAGTTTTAGCAACAACTCAGACTGCATTTCAGAAATATTGGAGACGATGTAAATGAAGGTGGCTTTGGACACGTATTCACATACCCGCAGTACTGCTGGTGCGAGGTAAGGCCCGGGCAGTGAAAAACCCCAGCACCGTTCACAGAGATGATCCTTTGGAAGATGATGGTGCCAGTTAAACATTCCTCCCATCTGGTGACCATGGTTGCATAAGAAAAAGAAAATCATATTCATCTGTTTGTGCTAAATACCATTGTTAACTCCAGTAGCTATGATCCATAACCCGTGCAATAACATACAGCCTTTAAAGTCACTCTGGAACTGTGAAATCATTACCTATGAAGATATTGCAATTATATGTGTCCTAGATCATTCACTGAATGCACATCCAGGCATCCATGTGAAAACCTGTTTAGAACAAGGCTGAATTTGTCTTGGTATTATAATCACTTTTGATTATTCACTCTAACACTCAAGGGGCATTTCTACCTTTTCCCCTGTAGTGTCCAACTTCCAGGGACATAGATTACCTGTGCTGATGCACCTGTGCTTTTCTGCATGAAGATCACCTGGAGGGCTAATAACCGCCTACTGCTGAGCCCTGGCCCCAAAGAGTCTGACTTGGTACCACTGGGGTGGGGCAGAGCATGCATTTCTAACAAGTTCCACGTGAGGCTGACACAGCTTTCCTGGGGATCACACTATGAGAAACACTGCAATCACGGATTCTGGGTAGCAGGAGCTAAAAGCAACTTTAGGAAAAGCTCTTCATATGTGGGTCAGGCTGATCTTGTACCAAATGAAAGGAAGTCTAAGCTCCCCCTGAAGGCTCAGCCTCTCCACAAAGAACCCTCTGCCTCCTGCTTTTCCATCCCTTTCCTACCTCCAGTTCTCGAAAGTGCTCACAGGTCTTGCTGTGTTCATCTACCCTAAAATGTAAATTAGCCATGGCAGTTACTCTTCTTAGGAATCTTCACGTTTTAACATGGACCAAACTTCATACCCAACAAGTGAAATTCAAACATGAAAAGGCACTCATTTTGAATGCGGAAAACATTGTTGCATTTCCACTCTGCCTACGTTACACCAGAATGTCCTACAAGCCGAAACTTCTCATGCCACTTTCCTGCCCAAAGTCCTCAGTGACTATCCTTCTACGGCAGATTTTAAATACGTACCAAGACTTCCAGGCCTTCCAATAAAAGCCAGCACTTATTTGTACAACGTCATCAGCCATCTCTCTGTCACTCCACTTAAAATACAACAATTCTGAACTATTTCAAACTCTTGAAAAATGTTCTTTTCTCAACATCAGCTACATAGTTTTAGGGACCCAGTAAAATATAAACATGCAGGGCCTTTTAAGAAGAATGTATTAAAGAATTTCAAGATAGCAACAGCAGAGCATTCACCCCAGTGCAGAGGCTTCTGAGCATGGGACCCTGCAGGACGGTAGTCACAGGCCCATGAAGTGGCCCTGGCTACTCTAAGACAATAACCCCTAAGTCCCTTGGCACTTGTCTTGGGGCGACCCAAAGAAACCAGTCAAACCTTTTTATTTTCTTTTGCTCTTAATTAGCATCTTTA
This sequence comes from Glossophaga mutica, assembly GCA_039655065.1. Taxonomy (NCBI): domain Eukaryota; kingdom Metazoa; phylum Chordata; class Mammalia; order Chiroptera; family Phyllostomidae; genus Glossophaga; species Glossophaga mutica. The sequence continues at coordinate 37,553,799 of CM077304.1, read as the reverse complement.
GATTTGTTGGGTTTCAAATGCAGGGAGGCACCTGAGTTTCACCATGCATTCGCTCATTTTCCAGGGAAACTCTTGCATGGCCTGAGAGCGCAACCTACCACCTTGACCCCAGTGCGCTGTTGCAGTCTGTCCTTCTAGGCTAGCTTCGGAAGGTGCCAGTCCTCTTCCCGAAATGCCATTCAGTCCAGGCTCCTCCTGTGCTGCGAGGCCTTTCCGGACATCCCAGGGCACACGCAGGCATGGGGGCCACTCCTGCACTTTAGAGATTTGTTTGCTGAGTCTTAATCTTGTTTGCATGAATATCTTCTCCACTAGGCTCTAAGCTATTCCAGGGCACTGATAATGCTTTCATCTTTTTAGCTTCAGGATCTAGCACAGGGCCTGGTCTGAGGGAAGGACTCAGAAATGCTTATTAACTGAAAGGAAGGGTGGTCAGGCATTCTAACATTTTCCACTAATTCAAAAACAATTTCTTATACGAAAAACATTTTGAAAGGCAGGAGGTAACCTAAATGTGATTCAGTCTTCTGAAGTTACTAGGTGAGATTGTAAATGCGCCTCTAGTTTCCACCAAGGTAGGTCACTCCGGGGCAGGAACTGAACTTCTTCACCTGGCAAATCTAATCAAAGTGGGCTTGACCCCCCGCCCCACCCTCTTCACCCTTCCAGAGACGTGTGGAGTCCTGCTCAGTGGAGGAATCTAACATAAGAGAGAGTCTGAGGGATCCTCCAGCATGTCTTTTCTAGCCTGGTTTCATATGGGAACTTTTATTCTGAATTCAAATATCAGCAACTGTCTGAGGCCTACAGTCAATTTTCCAGGGCTGATGGTCTAGTCTGTGGTTGATTTAGGTCCTTTGCATCTTTCCCTCCTTCGTGACTTCTGACTATTCTCACTGCTGCTCTACCGTGGGTGGGTGGGGAAATACCTTACGAGCTGAAATTCAACCCAATAAAGTCTGCTTTTTGTAAACGTACAGTTTATCTATGAATTTCATGCACCCCAGCTATCTTCACCCTGGCCGATTCACAGAATTTGAGCATTGGCAGGCATTTACTTAGGTATTTTCCTCCAACTTACATGTTCTGCTCTGGTCACATTTTGAGAGAGAATACAAGAAGCTTTTCTTTTTTTTTCCAGCACAGTCTTTGTGTGTACATCATCCTTGCAAATAGTCAGAGAGTAAAGCAGCATCTGGCTGTTTTTTTCTGACCAGACCACAGAGACAGCAGAGCCCCTTTTCCCTGGCATTTTTCCCTAAATTGCCGCTTCTTCGTCTTACTCTGTTTACCTTTGTTTCCTTCTCTGTTGAAGCTGGTGGGCTTTCACTCCCTCAAGGTGCCTTCCACCCTGTGGACATCACTAATGATCTGGGACACAGCATGGCCAAGGCCAGGTCTAAATCTTAAGAGGCAAGAAAATCCTGAGCTGGTTCGATCCATCCTCAGAGAAGCATGGTTGCCCGCCTGTTCTAAAAGCCAATGCTGGGCCACCCCACCAAGCCACTAGCTGTGGTGTGGCGGGGAGCACGTGAGAAAGTCTCGGCTGGCCAGAAACCCGTCTCAGTGGCAAGGCAACTGCCGCCATCTCTTGGTTAATGGTTGAGTTTTACTTTTAACCTATTCACGTGGACTTTTTATTCATTCCTTCACTCTGAACTTGTACCAGCTGTGCCTTCCCAAATCCAAGTCCCATTTGTGTAGATACTTAATTTAGGTAGGAGCCTTACAAAGTGCTGTTCTAGGCTTAGAATCTGGACTCTCAGGGTTGGGGGGGAGTTCAGCAGGTTATATATATATATAGTCTGTCTGCGTGCTACACCTGAACTCGCTCCACCACTGTCATGCTTGGGGTGCATATTTTTTCCTAAACATCACCAGGGATGGGAAATTAACTGCTGCCCAAGGTCATTCACTTAGTTCTTGAGCGACTCCATTAGAAATAGCTTTTTTTCCTAAACCAGATGTCAGCTAAAGTCAACTTGCCCTTCCAGATTTAAATGAAATTGTTTTGAATTCTCATGCTTTATGAGGTAAGCCATTTAGCAGCTCTTTCGATCTCCTTGTTAATTTTTGACCTGCAGGCAGGAGGTTGTTTGACATTGTCCCGGCCACTTCGAGCGAAGGCCAAACAGCTCCATTTATGGACCCCGTCTTTTGCGTGCCTGCTCTCCCTTTGGTTGTCCCCAGGGCCTGCACGCCACGCAGCCCTCGCCTTCCTGTTGGGGCTTCCACTTGAGCCCATCTCTTGAGCCCATCTCAAACACAAGGCTGTGCAAGTGTGCGGGGTGTGATGTTATAGGACAACAGTGCAGCAACCAAACAAATTATTTTTAAATATTAGACACTCCTGTTCTTCAAAGCTTCTCAGCAACGTCAGCACCTGGCCGCTTTTCTGTAGCTGCCGCCTCCCACCATGGTGTTTGGCCCTGGTGCTTCTCTCCTTTCAACTCTTCCCCTCCTGTCTAACTTTTGACTTATATCCCAAATTTTAGTTAAGTTTCTCAGTATACAGATTTGGTTTTGCCTTTGTCTTCTATTAAACCTTGACCTTCGGGCCTCATATCCCACACCCACAGCAGTTTATCAATTCGTTTTTCCAAACACAGTCCACGGCCTAGAAGTCTTGTGCCAGATGCTACAATCCCCATGTGACCACCTGTAGCCCCACCTGGGCTCCTGTTGTCTCTCCAGTTTGGTACAACCAGCTCTCTCCACTCTGGAGTCTCCCATGGAGAGAACGTAGGGTCAGGGATTATACACAGTGTCTGACACAGAGTGGACACTCAACGTATTTTCTCTAGTTAAATAAAATAAAATTGAAACCAGGCGTGAAATCGTTAAAGCGGACAAAACCATTAAGTCACATCAGCAAAATGCAATCTAGTTTATTTCTTGAACGTAAGCACAACTTCACTTAGGTTGTTTCTTGTAAATGTCTCTGATAATCATAAAAGAAGCTTAAATCATCTTCTTTGAAAGGTGTAAGATAATCACTTTGAACCAATCCCCGGCCATCTGGAAACCCCCACTGAAATAACCAATCATTGTAAAGGCGAAAGAACGCCCTCACTTTATAAGCCATCTTGTAAGATCATGCTTCTGAGCTTCATACCCCTTTTTATTTGAAGTGTCCCTGCTCATGAACATTTGTTTCTCACTCCATAAAACATTCATGTCACGTGAAGCTCTGTAAATTTTCTTTAACACTTTCCTTCTCCCCCAGCCTCAGTCTTTAGCACTGATGTGAATGAGGCTTCCCTGGCCCAGTTGGATCCCTGTTTACACTGACCTCTGACCTACCTGACATCTTGGCTCTCCTGGGCATTGAATCGAGTCCCCGCTTTTATCTCTGGTTTCCATTACTTTGTGTTCCTGGAGTTTGGAACCACTTAATGTTCCCAAAGTCACTCTTTCTCATCTCTGGAATTTTGCAGTGCCTTTTTGCACAGGCAGCTTCTACTCAGCTCTGACTTAAACACTACCCTCTTTCCAGAAAGTCACCCCTGATCTGTCTAGACCAAACTGAAAGTCACTACTTTCTGCCCCTCTAGTACCCCATGATTATCTGCGTGACATCCCCTAGTACTCTGTTTTGAAATCACTCATTACTAGGCTGCCCCACAGACGGCAAGCATTCTGAGGCGGAGGGACACTCCTTAAAGTTCCATCCATAGCAGAGACCCGTAGCAACCCTTCAAGACTCTTTGCAGTTGAATACACGCACGGTGTGTTGCCTCCATGTTAGGGACCACCCACGGTCCCGGCAGTACACAGTACAGTAAGCATCGCCTTTGAATCACTTAAAAACCATCTTCCTTCCCCCTTGCCATCACCACCTCCCATTGGCATATACATTACCAAAGAATCTGAGCAATAAAGAATTACTGAAGAAAGAGAAAATGTAAGAGCTGCATTTAACTTACTTTTGATAAAAGGATTGTACAAGTTGGGTGAGATCTCTCAAGTTTAGTAAATACAGGTAAAGAACAATAAACTGCAAAACAAAACAAAACAAAATCCAATGAATGAGAACCAGATGCTGTAGCAAACTGGGATATGACAATTGATAGACAACTGTGGAAAGAAGGCAACATATTTAAAGAAACTTCTTATGGAAAAGACAAATTTCTGAACACAGTAGTGATGAGAGGACTTTTAGTTGTTTATTATTTATTTGTTTTTAAATCTTTATTTATTATTTTAGAGAGAGAGAAAGGAAGAGAGAGAGAAACATGAATTTGTTTTCCCACTTATTTGTACACTCACTGGTTGATCCTTCTGTGTATCCTGACATACGTATACAAGGGATCGAACCCACAACTTCAACATGTAAGGATGACACACTAGCCAACTGAACTAACCAGCCAGGGCCACGAGAGGGTTAGTACATTTATGCATATAACACAACACATTATTTTTGCTGTATCCTATGGTTAACAAGTACTTGCATTTGCAGAAAGAAAAGAAATTTCTTTCTGCTCCTCCCTTTGCTGGCCCATATGATCCCGACTGACTTGGAAATAGCTACAGAAATGATTGGCATTAAGTCACAGCTCATAGATATAGCTGAGCTGCCTTACCCCACTAATTCTTAGGTCAAGACCAGAAATTTCCAAATGGCATCAGAACGTCTGAGATCACCAGGAAGATGCAGAAGAGCTGGTGAACGATGCCCATGGGAAGCACTGAGGGAAAATGGTCGGATCTGCTTTCTTCCTCTCACAGGTGGCCCCTCAGACACCCTGAAAAGACAAGGAATCAGAGATATCGTAATAGCCCTAACAACCCAAGTCTCTCTAATACACAATATTTAAAAACCTTGAATGAACAAATAAGATACCTTGGAACATAGTCTCTATTTTGGTGCTAAACAATCTCTTTTAAATAAATATATGAAATCTCAAATATAAGCCATTAAGTATAAAGTGCTATGAATGAAATCGGTACTAAGTGAAGACGATTATTTTGACGATGTATTAACCTACCATATAGGTTATCTGAATCTCAAAACTAACTCAGCCTCTGATGAGGTCAGGGTTCCAAGAAGAAGGTTAACATCTGCTCAGCCAGACAGGTGTCCCAGAATGCACACTTGGCTCAGACTCGGGCATTCCTTTGGCATGGAGAAAGCTGTGTGGTTTTACTGCTATTTCCATATCAGAGGAGAATGCTAAAAGAAAGCATCACATCTGAGTTGCTCAAAGGGATTGCTCTATAAGCAGCGTTAGGCAAATCACTTGTCTTTTTGAGTCTCAGATGCTCATTGCACCAAGGGCATAAAATGAATACCAGTATTCATTAGTAAACAAACCTGGCTATTGTAACAAAAGTCAAAATAATTGTAGCTTAAAAGAAGCAGGAGTTTATTTCTGTCTCCTAATATAATCGGAACGTAAGCAGTGCGGAGCTGAGAGGGCAGCTTGACAGTTTTGAAACCAGGCTGCTCTGATTCTGTTTTGCATCTTCAACACTCAGCTTTCATCTTAGGGCTAAGCTGTCTCTTTCCAGCTCTTGCCTTCACGTCCACATTCCAGCCAGTGGGAAGGGAGATGGAGAAGGGGAGGACACAATCCTTCCCTTAGTAAGGGTACGAACTGCAAGTTGTTTACATCTCTTCTGCTCACATCCCATCGGCTAGTATGGAGTCACATGGCCACATCAATCTGGAAGACAGGCTGAAAGAAGGGGTCTTTTGCTGGGATGCCACGTATCCTGCCAAAATTCAAGACTTGCTAACAAAAAGAGGGAGAATACACACTCTCAGACAGCTAGCAAGCACCCAGGGGATTCTTGGCGATCTGCTGAAATAATATAGGTAGAACATTTGACATAAAATCAATTTTCAATTTGCAGTAGTTAACATGTTTTTTGTAATAAGCAAAGATTTAAATCCATCAATTTGATTCTGTTCTGATAAAGAGACAACAGAAAAGGGTATGCGTATTTCCCAGGGACACACGATGTGGGTCAGATGAAGTGAAGTGAGGTCTGGAAATAGAGTGATTCTCACCTCCTGGCCCGTCTCAGTTTTACAGGTAGTGAAGGCTTGTCTGTGGGCTCCGACTTGCCCAGTTCCTACAACCAGCCCTGAACAGCTTCCCAGTGGGCTAACGGCTCTCTGTTCAGATTCTGGGCTGTCTTGGGTGAGTACACATGGCTGCCCTCCTTTAATGTCCAATTCATTTTTTCAGTTCACGCATCTGAACTTCTGTGGCATTTCTTCCCATTCTTCATTGGTCCACCCATCCCTCGTAATCAATCCTACTCAACACATTACACAAGGGAATGTCACCTACAACACTTGGATGAGCCACTATACCATTATCATTACCTTCAATGCAGGGATTCCCATCACTCCCCACCCCCCGAAGTTCCAAGGAAAGCATAAGGAAGGGAAGGAGGAAGGAAGGAAAGGGGAGGGGATGGAGAGAGGAGAGGCGAAGAGAGGAGAGGAGAGACGATCAGAAACTGAGACAGTAGAAAACTCCACCAGAGAGAGATGTATCCAGACAGAAACCAAGAACACACACGTGGCAGTGGGACTCTGCAGCAGTGAGTGGTCACACAGCAGCGCTCCATAAACTCCACGTCACAATTACAGGAGGACACAGGATCAGTCTTACCACATAGGGGAGCAGGCCTGTGCGTGGTGGGAAGGAGGAGAGGTTGATTCATGCACATACGATTCTCACATCCAGCAGGATATCCAGAAGTACATTCCCACAAAGTTGAGTGAAAAACTGCTGGGCCACCTGGCAAAATGACTTTCTAAGGTATTTCACTGACAGATGAGAAAATTTCTAATCAATCCATGGAGGGGCCCCTCCTGTTGGTGTGTAAAGGAATAACATTTTACAGCAGGTGTCTTTGGGCTTTCTCTGTGGAATGCAATAGTCAGACCAGGTACATTGGACTCAAGGGGAGAAATCTTGAGGACTAATATATGGGTATGAAGGAAGAACCTAACTAATCTGATGTGAGAGCTGCAGGGGGTCTTGTGGCCACTTACACAGAACACGTTATAGTTGAGAAAGCTGATCGATCTGCCCAGCCTGTACGGTCAGGATGAGGCTGCCAGTCCAGTGAGCTTTGTCGGGTACTTTCTGACATCAGAGGAAATCTATTATTCTGAAAAGAAAGTATCTCTTATGGGAAATCATTCGTATGTTCTTAAAACTGTTTTTATAAAAGACTTGGGAGGATGCAACAAATTCTAAGTGCATAAATGTCATCTAGCTATTGTATCATGAACACATTCCTGAGGAGTTTGCAGAATGACAAATGACTTCAAACAAATGTTTGGTTGGAGCTGCACATTTTGTAAATGGCTTTAGAGGAACTGTTGATTTAAGAATTCAGAAGACACTGGTGACCTCAATCTGCTGGGAATGAGGATAATCCTGTGCTTAATGAATGGAACAGAGAAGGAGATAAATGTTTAGAAAACAGCCCTTCCTATCTGCGTGAAATGGTACAGACCGACTAGGTCCAAGAGATGCCCCATTTAAGGGAAGAGCTGCTCTGTTGACTGCACACACCGGCTGGGGCCAGGGGGCCGCAGGGCGGGAGAGCGGCAGTCAGACCTTCCCCTTCCGCAACTGAAGCAGGCAGAAGCTGGTGGGCAGGTGGGGGCTTGGGATGCAGAAAGTTAAGGTGAAAAGCGCATTGCAAAAGGATTCAGAGGATCTGGGTTTCAGTCCCAGCTGTGTCACCGGGGCAAGTCACATCTCCTCTGGATGGGCCTCAGCTTCCTCCGCTGTAAGGGAGAGAGTTGCAGTACATCTTTGCCATCTCTAAAGCCATCTTTTCCAGGGCTCACTACTCAAATACCCATAGCAATGCTTTCCACATCAAGGCAATGTGGCCTCCCAGGGGACATTTGGAAATGTCACGACTCTGTCGCACAGAGGGAAATGGGATACTGCTTCTGGCATCTAGTGAGTAGAGGACAGGAGGCTACCAAACATCTAAAAACACACAGGACAGCTCCCCCCAAAAAAGGATTATCCGGCCTAAGAGGTCAGTAGTGCCAAGGTTGAAAATCACCAACTAAATGGACGAATAATGATGAACTCATTTTGGCCAATTATTGTCTTGTTCCCAGATTTTCTGTTGTTTTTCTTAAGAGAATCTGAACATCTCAATTTTATGTAAAATACTCCAAATTTAAAATATAACAGACATCAAAATTTTTTTAACAAAACACTCGGGTGGCTGAATGATTCAGCACCAATCCTGTCTGCAGGCTGTCAATGTGTGAAATTTTATTTGGTCACATACCGTCCGAGTAATTAGTGCAGTTTAGCTGAACGCGCAGGCTCTTCCATCTGTATCTGGTTGTCTGAGACTGAGCTGAGCAGGTCAAGGTTAATCAATGTGGGTCCTCATGCACTTGTGTGTGATATAGTGGAAAACACTGACCAACTGTTTAGAGACGTTACTGCTTCCCATCTGTGTAACTTTGGGGTAGGAGTTATTAAAGTCTCCAAATAATACGGTATGCATTTTCCAGGAGTGTATCAATACCCTTGCTGTCTGCTTCTCAAAATTGTCACAGAATAATAGTATCATGGAGCTAGAAAGAACTTTAGAAATAACTAAACGCATGATTACACCCAGGGAAGTATTGTGACTTTGCCCTTGAACTCAGTCAGTCAATAAGAGGACTGGGGCTTAAGAGCCAGGTGTCTTACTCCCTGTCCCAAGTTTTGTAAAAAGAGTGAGAGGAAGGTGGTGTGGGGAGAGTGCCAGATGTGTCTCCCCGACACACCCTCCTCCGGATGTGGTCCATCAACGCTTGGTCTTCCAAATGTGCCTGAGCAGCACCAGACGTGATCCGAGGATTAAATAAGCAGGGATGTGAAAGCACTCTGGAGCCTGTAGATTGCTAACCTGTCCCCACATATAAGGAGGGTGTTAGTACTAATTTTTATCTGATCTGTGACCATAGGCACACTTTGGCCAACAGCAGTGCAAGTGCCTGATGCTGGTCTCAAGGAGGTCAGAGCCAGAGCGTGTGACTGGCTCAGCCCAGACACTGTCCCATTCCTAGAAAACACGGTGCAAAAGCAGACTGGTGCCATCAGTGTGGCTGCAGAAAGGCAGCGTTGTCACAATGCCATAAGGACAGAAAGTTCAGTGAAGTTGTCATTATGCATTAACGGCATCAGAAAACAAATCTCCAAGGCTAATCCTGGTTTACAGGCATCAAAAGCTCTACTCACCTCTGGGCCTTCTCTGAGCACCTCCATGCTTCCCTGCCTGAGACTTTGTTCCCTTACCGCCTCCTGCTGGGGTCTAGGACCCTGCCCTCTGCTTATCGAACAGCCTCAACTCGCTCCACAGGACCCTAGTCTTTGAGACTTTGACTTACTGCAGAGCACGCCCTTCTGTTCATGCAGCTAGCTTTCCGGTGCTGGGCTGGGTCAGGGTCTCACCCCGAAGTTTGTTCTGACACGCGGAGCCAACCTAGCCTGCTCCTGGGCTTTGTGTTCTGAGTCAGTCACCTTGTCTTAGCCAGCTCTTTGGGGTTACGTGAGAGATGCCCCGATTTTCAGCATTCAGTTTTTTGTTTCCTTAAATATCAGGCTTGCTCCGCGTTAAAGTATCTCCCAAGTCCATTGTGCACGACGCGACCTGCCCTACTGTCGGCGCAGCAGACGGGCCAGAACATGCTGCCACCGTCGCTGCTGCCCCAGCAGCTGCTGCCCCGGGCTCCGCGCTCCGGCAGGCATCACACTCTAGCATAACGATAGAATTTTCAGTTACTTCCAGGATGTGATTATAAATGCGTGTTCGCCTTAGAACCTGCTCCACAGGCTGACTCTTCCATTAATAGGACACTGTGCCTTTGGGAATGTGTGTACTACCCACCGCCCTTCCCTTAAAGCTCCGCTGAAGCCTTACCTCCCTGGTAGGCTTTCCGGCTATATTTTATCATCTAGTTTTCCTTTATTCAGGATATACTAAATAATATAATTATATTATATGTTAATTACATCGATTACTATATTTATATTAATATATCAGTTATTAATAGTTAATAAGCACAACCAAGACATTGATTGTCATAATATAATGAATGAAATAATACATCAGTATCGTTATCACAAAGGGAGTGGGAGGAAGCTTTGGGAGGTGGAGGATATGCAGCGTGTTGGGCCTACGGACTTGATGGTGGTGATGGTCTCATGGGTATATACCTATCCTCAAACTCATCGAGTTGCATCCATGAAATGGGTACAGATTTTTACATGTCACTCCTACCTCAATACAGTGGCTTAAAAAAGAAATGACAAAACTATCGATAGGAGTGGGGTGCCTGCTATGTTCAACCACTACCCCTTTGACCACGTCTTGTTCTGTGAACCCTTTGGAGGTGGCAGGGACACACCAAGGAGGAGAGGGAAGAACTGTGTCTTTCATGTGAGCTGCAATCAGTGGTGATTCAGAAACAAATATAAACTTAACTTACCTCTCTTCTTTCCCAAAATACACCATAGGTAGTTGACTCTTAGTGGGGAGAAAAACCTGACCCTTGGGTTATTTAGGGAAAAGTCACAGCTGCCTTGATAATACAATTATCCATTTTCTTTGCATATTATAGAAGCCATGCTATTTTACATCTGTATTTTAAAAAATATAAACCAACATAGATACTAATCATCAGTCAAGTAAGGGATGCGCAGTCATCCTTCATCTCGGCCTGTTGCAGGGTTGCTTCCTTTCTAATTTCTGTTTCTATAAATAATTTACGGACTTGTGCAACAAGCAGATGACACATGGAAATCGGAATTACAACTTTTTTGTAGACCACATCTTTTTGCCTGTAAATTGCCTCCAAATGGTTTGGAAGAGAATATTGTTTTATACTGTTTTCAACCAAGAAGAGCTAATACTCAGCAGAGCCTATTTCTGTGCCGCTCCTCCCTCACGCCATTCAGACAGGACCCTATCAGCTGGAGTCTCTTCTTCAGGAATAATCTCACTGGGTTGCAGGAGAATTTAGAGTTCTTGATAAGAAGTTCAGGAAAGAAAAACTCTTTGGAAAAAAACCTGGAGCATTCTAAAAGTTATTGTAATTAAAACACAGCAGTTTATAATTATCCTAAAAGGGAAAAAATTATAAGTAGGGCTCACAAACACCAATGTGGTTGCCCAAGGCCCTGCCACACTAATGCAAATTGACTTGGACAGATAGGATATCCTTAGATGGACTGAAAACTAGTGGGAAGCCTTAAAACAAAAGAAAATGCAATATAATTAGGTGGAAAAAGTAGTGGGTTTGGAGTGGCTGATGTATGGTCAGTCGGCCTTTGACTAACCGATTGACCTTTGGCAGTTCATGGAACTTCTCTGTGACTCAAATTTTTGAAACTGCAAAACAGGATACTACCACTTAACCTTGGGTTAAAGGAATGTGTGTGAAGGTTCCTCTCTGTTCACAAGCACTGCTCTCCACGCCCCAGTACTTGCCCCTGTTCCTCTTCTCTCTGCACAGCGAGAGACAGCCCTCTGCCTAACGTTCCACCGGCCACCTGCTTCCTTTTAATCTCTATGTTGAAATCCTTCCTTAGCATAAGCTCTTAATTTACAAGGTTTTGTTTTTCTAAATATTTCATGAAGCCAGCATTTAACATCATATTTTTAAATTAATCCATTAGTATATTTATGTTCAGTGTTCCTTTACATTACATTCCAAATTAAGAGGCATTCCTCTCATCACCCCTTTGCTCTGGTTGACAAAGCATCTCCTTGGCTCCTTCGAGCAATTCTTTATTCAGTGTTTAAATCCTGGGTGCAAGGAAAGGGGTCAAGCATAAGGGGCACGTGGACGTATTCCACAGATAAGGTCACAGTCACCGTGTGAGAGTTCAGAGATGTTCCCCCAACTTCCTGGGGAATGATGATGGTAATTGTGTTTCAGGAGAAGTCCTCAAGCTTTGTTGTGTATTAGAATCACCTGGAAAATAAGTTTAGAATAAAAAGTTCAGAAGTCTTCTTCAGAAGATGCTGCCCTGGGAAGTTTAGGTAGGGCACCCGACATCTGCAGTGGGGACCAGCCCCCCAACCCCGGGCGGTTCTGACACAGGTGCCTCCGAGATGCTACTGGAGAGTATTTCAGCAATTCCAAGAATAACTCAGAGTTTTGGATCATTGTGGTTAAAAAAAAGGAATATTTTATAAAAGGAAATACCAGCCAAAGGATCTTTTATGTTAAAAAATGTCATGACATGTGTCCTCAAAGCACACACTCGAGTTCGGATGTTAGTTTGTCACTTGATGCCTGTGTGACCCAGAGAAGTTAGTCTTCCTTCCCTAAAATGCAACATAGCACTACTACTAACCCCTCAAAGGGCTATTGTAGAAACAAAACATGCATCAAAAAACAACAACAACAACAACAAACTTAGTCATGAAAGGTAGGATAGGAAGATTAATAGTTACCTCTTTAGTGTTGATAATTTCAAGAACTAGATTGTCAAACTAAATGAAACACAGCTGAGGCCAGATTTTCCACTAATTCCTTTCCCATGGAGTATGCCCACCCACACGCAGTGGGAAGGGCGAGTGCGTGAGCACTCAGTGACACGCTGGGCCAGGGCGAGCACGGGTGCACCAAGGAATGGCAGTGTGATGGAGTAGCAGCTCTCTGGCATTAACAGTAATTCAATAAAATCTGCATTTGATTTAGTACAAAGAACTGCTACTAAGTGTAAATACAATGTAACAGCAAAAATTTGTTTTTCTTATTGTCCTAATTCATTTCAGGCAACCGTAACCCACTCTGCAAAAGAAATAAAATAAAAAGAGCATTCCCAGTTACAGACTGGCTGAAAGTGAATTCTGTGATTTCTCTGTTATCTGAGAGCCATTTTTTTTTTTTATTCTGTTTAAGGCAGACTATAGCTACACTGGTTATAAATTTATTCTATATTTTGGAATTTAGCAAAAGACCAGATACAGAATGTGGTGCCTTTTTTTTTTTCTCTCTCTCCTTACCCCTTCAAATGTATGTATGCATATATAGTCATTATATTCATACAGATTCAGTGCATAATAATACAGAACATGTACATACAATGTGTGCATATATGCATGCACCATTTTCAGATTTGGGAAGGAGAAATTGTTTTCAGTAATATTTCCCAACACTGAATGGCTTAATATTTCCCCGGGAAGGACTTCCGTAGCAATCTGAAGGCACAAGTTTCTATCCTCATCACCTCAGTATCCAGATGTCTGTGTAGTACCCACACACAGCATACACTAAACAACATTCACTAATATGGATGTGATCTTCATTGGAACAATGTCCTCCAAGAAATTATAATGCAACAGCCCAGATTTTCTCCTGAATTTTGTTCTATTCTGTTGAGTTGTATTAAGAAAGATCAGGTTGTGTTGCAGATCTCACCTTTAACAGGAAGCTAATCAACAAAACAAACAAACAAACATAATATAAACAAAGACACTGAATTTGAGAACAGTCTGACAGTGTCCAAAGTGGGAGGGGAGGGAATTTCGGGGGAAAAGGGGAACGGTTTAGAGCAACAAGTATAAAGGACGCATGGACAAAAACTATGGGGGGTGGAAATGGGAGGAAGGTGGGGAGGGCTGGGGTGGTGGGCTGGGGTGGGGTAAAAGACAGAAAACTGTACAATATCAACAATTAAAAAATACTGATTAAAAAAAAAAAAAGAAAAAGAAAACTCCCAGATCTCAGTGACTTACACTCAAAAGAGGGTTATTTCTTATTCAACTGAAACCATTTGTGGAGATCATCCAAGCCAATAGTCCTTCACACAGTGGACTGCAGGCTGTTTTGATCTTGTCTCCATGGCCGCGACACAAAGACGCTTCCACTGTCACCCGGCAGGGAACGAGGGTTTGGGCTGGTCAGTCTGGCAGCAGTGATCAGCTGTTTGTCTTGGAGGGACACGCATCATCACTCTGACCACAGCCCATTACCACTGGTAGCCCTGCTCCACTCACCCGCCAGGGCGTGGGGAAATGTAATCCCTGTGTTTCTGAAACAGGAGAGAACTAGAGAGTCTAAGTTAAGAAATCTCTACCATTCAATGGTTTTCAAGGAACTACAACAGAGAAGTAAGTTTCTTTTAAAGGGGGAAATCATAAAAAAATAAATAGATTGGTTTATGAAGAAACTACTTAATTATAAATAAAATGAACAGATCTTAGATGCTGATTATAAAGAATTTCGCAGTTTGAATACATTTTAAAAAATCTAACTAAAGCTAAATGTAAATTTATTTTAAATGCTATGCATCTAATATTTTTAAATAATCTCTCTCTTCTTTGTCAATGTATGGCTGAATAAACAATTCTAAATAATAACAAAAACTATGATGATGGAAGGCCCAATGGGAAGCTGATTAAAATGCATTGTTCTGGAGGGATCACAATACCTGATATCAAACTATATTACAAGGTCGTTGTAACCAAAACAGCCTCGTACTGGAAGAAGAACAGACACATAGACCAATGCAACAGAATAGAGAACCCAGAAATAAACTCAGTCTCTATGGTCAATTAATATTTGACAAAGGGGGAAAAAGCATAAAATGGAGTAAAAATAGCCTCTTTAACAAATGGTGTTGGGAGAGCTGGACAGCTACATGCAAAAAAATGAAACTCAACCACCAACTTCCACCATACACAAAAATAAACTTAAGATGGATAAAAGACTTCAATATAAGTCACAACACCATAAAAGTCCTAGAGGAGAACATAGGCAGGAAAATTTCAGACATTCCACACAGCAATATTTGCACTGATACATCCCCTAGAGCAAAGAACATAATAAAGGAAAGAATAAACAAACAGGACTTCATCAAAATAAAAAGCTTCCACATGGCTAAAGAAAACATCAACGAAATGAAAAGGGAATCAACTGTATGGGAAAATATATTTGCCAATGATACCTTGGACAAGGGTTTGATCTCCAAAATATATAAAGAACTCACAGGACTCCACTCCAGGAAGACAACCACCCAATTAAAAAATGGGCAAAGGACCTGAACAGATGCTTCTCCAAGGAGGACATAGAGAGGACCCAGAGATATATGAAAAGATGCTCACTAGCATCACTAGCCATCAGAGAGATGCAAATTAAAACCACAATGAGTTACCATCTCACACCGGTCAGAATGGCCATCATAAACAAATCAACAAACAAGTGCTGGTGAAGTTGTGGAGAAAAGGGAACCCTAGTGCACTGTTGGTGGGAATGTAGACTGGTGCAGCCACTGTGGAAAGGGGTATGGAATCTCCTGAAGAAAAAAAAAACACCCTAAAAATGGAACTGCCTTTTGACACAGCAATTCCACTGCTGGGATTATACCCTAAGAACCCTGAAACAACAGTTCAAAAGAACCTGTGCACCCCAATGTTCATAGCAGCACAATTTACAATAGCCAAGTGCTGGAAGCAACCTAAGTGCCCATCAATAAATGAATGGATCAGAAAACTACAGTACATTTATTCAATAGAATACTATACAGCAGAAAGAAAGAAGGAGCTCCTACCCTTCACGACAGCATGGATGGAACTGGAGACCATTATGCTAAGTGAAGTATGCCAAGGGGTAAAAGACAAATACCATATGATCTCACCTGTAAGTGGAACCTAATCAACAAAACAAACAAGCAAGCAAAACAGATCCAGAATGGATATGGAAATAAAGAACAAACTGACAGTGACCAGAGGGGAGGGGGCAGGGGGTAATGGGGGAAAGAAGGGGAAGGGTTGTCAAGGAATATGTATAAAGCACCCATGACAAAGGCAACAGGGTGGAGGATTGAATGTGGGAGGTGGGGGTGGGTAGGGGAGGGGGAGAGTAGGAGGGGGAAAATTGGGACAACCGTAACTAAACAACAATTATAAAAAAGAAAGATATTTCATAGATTTTCAAATAATATATGATAAAACAAAAAATAAAATGCATTCTTCTGAGGCAAATTATTGTGTCACTAAACTAGAGGTATTCAATTCGTTGAAAGTTTGATTAAAGTAATTTTTCCTTCCTTAAACCACATACACTTTTTTTCCTTAGGGACTTCTTGGAAAAATATAATGAAATTATTTAGTTCATGCTAGACCAAAGCTTGAAGTATCATGCTTCTGGTCATCCCAAAATCTTTCTAAAAGAGTTGCTAGAATTGAGTTGATTCTCTGAGAGTCCTTTACAATGGATTTTGTCTGGGACTCTTTCAACACTGGATCCCAGCTGGATTTAAAAATCGACCAATCCCAAACCTGACGTATAAAGCTGACACCAAGAATTTAGAACTAAGTTGTTAACATAATTTATGATAGTTTCCTCCTCAGTCACAGAGGTGTGATTAAACTTACTGATCCAGCCATTGGAGTTGACTAGAGAGCCTTAAAACCAGAAGAAATTACATACATTTATAAGAGATGCCAGCCAAGCTTCGTTTTAATTTTTGTGTGAAAGAGTCTTTAATCATATAATTAATCTTCTTGTTTGGATGTCACTTAGGACAGTGTGAAACACCATCGGCTACGGGAGAGCTCAAACGCAGCACTTCTTGGGACTAGGTAAAGTCTGAATTCCCCTCCAAACCTCGGATTTGATGTGTAGACAGAGCGTGCAATTTTGCAATCTGCTGAGCCAGAAGAGGATTTAATATTACATTCAGAACTGTACTCAAATTGTCAAAGAATGTTCAATAAAATAACATTGCAAATCATACTCAGTTAAATTAGCTGGCAGAGGGAGTAGGACAAAACAGAGAAATACAGCATATGGGACAGAGCGTATTTACGTGTTTTAAGGGCTTACGCCCTGGGTGGCTCGCTATTTACAAGACAGCAGTTTCCACCCTTCCCCTCTGCTTTAGGTTTGAGACGAGGCCAAGTCCTTCATCTGACTTCAGATGACTGTGGTCTAGTTCAGATTAGCATTTGTCACCACTCCTCACAGCAGACAGGAAGGCAGCAGACTGGGGGACGAGGAGGAGGAGGAGATTAAGGGGCGAGTCTGTTCAAAGTAAGCATACCTGAGACAATCAAACAGGGAAGTACGGAGTTGAACAAATTTTAGTCCTTTACAATGGATTAAAGGTAAATGTTGAAGGGAAAAGCATTTGAGAGTTCTCAAAACAGTTGCTGCCACTAGGGAAAGAATGTTACTCACTAAAGCATTCTTATGCCCCCTCCCCGAAGATGTTTTACAGAATTCTAAGCTTCTTACTTAGAAACTTAATAGGGCATCTGGTTGAAAGATGACAGATCATAGATACTTTTCGAACAAATTAAGACATAGTTCAACAGAGGAGAAAAACTATTAATCAGAACAAATGAATCAACAAAACAAAAGTATTTTTAAAAGCCAAAAGGCTTTATCAAAAATAAAAATATTAACAAAAATAATGAAAATGAAACATTTAAAAGTAAAGATGATGTAAACAGCAATTTATTTTTCTTTACAAACACAGAACATAAACTCTTAACTATGGAGAAGACATTGTTTTATTGGCTTACCATGTGTTAACCTTCTAACCTCACGATGTGGCTTCTATGGTTTTTCTAAAACAGAGGAGACTGAGGCACAGGAGGAATAAACAGTAAGCCAGTAAACGCCAGACACTCTGGCTCTGTCCTGTATACACTGTGATAGATTATGAAAGGAAAAAACACATATTTACACTGAGTAAATTTTGCAATGGGAGCAATATCATGTATTTCCAACTTACTTAATATGCGATGTAATTTCTGATGTTAATCTTACTGGTGGGTTGTATCAATTTCAATTAACCGGTAAAATTTGTTTGTACACTATAAACTTACGTAATTTTATTAACCAATGTAACCCCAATGGTTTTTTTTAATTGTATTTTTCCCATTACCATCTAGTCCCCTTATAAAGGCCCCTCCCCATCCCCCCCCCACCCCACCCCTGCAACCGCCACAGGGTTGTCCATGTCCGTGAGTCCTTTCTCCTTTTGAGGAAAGGAACTACTGGGTCTTGGCTCTGTGTTGTGCTAAGATTTAGAACAAAATTAAGTCACTTTATTCAGCCATTTCCACTTTCTTCGCTAAAAATGTAAGGTTATGGTACTCATTACACCATTAAGTTACTGAATCGGACTGATGATTTCCCTTAAGAATTGGTTAGAGCTTGGGGGGAGACCGGTCTCCTGGACGAAGCGTTACTGTTACGTTATGGTAGCGACTATGGTAGCAGCGGATGCCTTGACTTTATCTGTGAGCCAGGCCTTCTTGACGTTTAGCTAATGTAACTTCAGCTTAAACCACAGAATTAAATAGTACTGATTTGCTTGAGCTGTGAAACGTAAATCTTTTCTCACCAGGTCAACAATAGCAATTAAGTGGAATTTGGCTCAGAAAAGAAATGGTTTTCCCACAGCTTTATCCCATCAGCACAAACCCCGCTTCTCCAGTAAACCGCAGGGTTCAGCGCAGGCTTTGGTGCGCAGCCCCCTAGGCGCGGCCTGGCAGCCGCGAGGTTGTGCCCGGAGCTTGTGCTGAGAAAGCTCAAGAGCACCTTGTGGGGTAGATCCCAAACATGAATCCGAGCTGCATGAGAGTCTAGGTTAGAAAAAAGGGGTGAAAGTAGCTGGCAAAGAAGAACATCTCCCCTTCCGGAAAGCTTGGACTTTGGCTTCCGGAAGACCTGGGTTGGGGGCCCCACTTCGCATCCTGAAAGCAGCGTCACAGGTGAGTGATGAGCCTAAGCCTTTAGTTTTCTCCCTTTTAAAAGAACCATTAAACGCACTAACTAGTTGTAACGTGGCTAGCACAATGCATGAAACTTAATAAAAGCTCAATAATCTTTTTTTTTTTTATGAAAAGCTACTTTTCAACAAATTTAATGATGGGGGAAGGGGCATAAATAAAGTATTTTTGAAGACTCATAACTAACTAGACATTCTTTATTATTCATCAGAAATCCATTTTAGAAGTCTGAATCCTTATTATTCAGTTTCTGGATAATGAATAATTTGAAGTATTCTGAATTAATACAGGAGGTTATTCAATTTTTGCTTAATTTTAAAAGTTGCTCACATTGATTCTCTAGGTAACTCTCAAAAACAAACCAACACTAAGGCCACAGCATTTCCTCAAGTTTTGAAAGTGGGTTTCTGATTTCTCGCATAATTTTGGTCCAAGATTGGAGAAATCCCTTCCTGTTGCAGGCACTAAATTAGAAATGTGCTCAGCTCTGACAGCCGTACATTAGTGAGAAGGGGTTTTCAATAAGGTTTCTTTTATGCGTTACTCATGATAACACTAAAATATATCTACAGCACTGGCTCCTCAGTCTTCTGCTGGTAAGATGCCTTTTCCTAACGTGTTTCACATGCATTTGTACTCATGACGCGTCTACTCCCCACATCGGTCTTCAGAAAGAACAAAAGAAACACATTATTGAAGATCAGAGGAGAGAATCTGGCCACTGCTTCTCCCAGGCAAGGGAATTTTAATCCACACTGTCAAATAGAAAAGCTACTAGTGGCATGTGACTAAGTAAATTAACATTAAATAAAATTAAAAGTTTAGTTTCTTCAGTCACATGAGCCACATTTCCAAGTGGTCAGTAACCATACACTACCGTATTAGACAGTGTATACATAGAACGTTTCCATCCTCCCCAAAAGTTCTATCAGGAAGCACTGCTGAATACAGGGTTCTGCACTGGGCCGGAGGTAAAAATTTGGTCTTTAGCATATGGAGATTATATAAAACCATGGAATCAGATGGGATCATATTGAAAGAATAAAAAAATTAGGCACCAGCCCTGTCATATTTAAAGTTAAGGCGTATACAGCAGTGCGTTATCAGGTATATAGAGTTTTAAGGCTTCCCTGGTAAACGACAATATGTACCACAGACAATATGCAGCTCGAGTTGTGAGGAATAGAGATAAAACACACTTCTGAACAAAGGGATTCTTCACGTGGGGAACTGCCAGCGTGACAAAGGTTTTATGTCAGGCAGAGTCATTGCGACACTTTCAAAGAACTGCGTCCACGTAAAAGTGAACACATTTTACTCCTTGGTAACTACAGCTCATTATTTACCTGGATTACTTGGAACCTACAGACAGAGTTTTCCAAAACATCTGACTTGATATTTCTACCTTGTTTACCTCATTTTTATATAACTGCTACCAAAACGCCAGTTTTGATTTGATGCAAAGTATAAAAGTCTTTTCCATGCTTTATGACAAAAGAGGAGGGAATTATAAGAAAAACAAATTGTGTTGCTTCTTTCTCTAAAAGGCCATGAACATAAAAACACATTGGCTTGCCTGTAAAATTATAAAATGGAATGAATTTTAAAGAATAGTTCACTGAGATACTAACTACAATTTTACTAATTGAATCGCTGTTTAAAAATTTTTATAGTTTAAACGTTTACATTTTGGAAATGATGGAAAGCAGACAGAAAAGATAAAGAACATTAGAGAAAACATAAAAGGTAGCGGTTTCCATGGTGTCCAGAGGTTACTAACATTTTCGGAAAAAGAATACCTACACAAAAGAGCAGCAGCTCAAAATTCATCACGTATATATCTTGCCACAAGGAATTTTCTATGATCTGTCTCAGTATCAGAGCTGTGTTGAAGTCAGTGATTTGTACATTCTGTGGCTTCAGTGTTTCCTTTTGAAATCAGCTCCCAGACTTCTGAGAACTGAATGTTTGCCAGGACTGAGTCAAGTTTTCCTACCTTTTGCATCAGTCTGTTTCTTGATTTCTGTGTGTGTTTCAAAAAATACAAGCCCAGTTCGTATCACAATTGGGAGACAGAAGCACATTTAAAAAGTCTCTCAGGTATTCTTTGGCATCCTTTATCACCAGGACTCCCACCGCATTGCTCTGGACATTCCCTGATCTGACCCACCGCCAAGCTCCTCTCCTCCTCACCCACAACTCCCACTGGGTCTCCCGGTCTCGATCACAAAACCAGGCATGCAATCTCTTCTTCCAGCATGCTCCTTTCCTCCTGGTTGTAACTAAAACCCGAGAACCAGGGCCAATGAATGTAGTGCGTACCCTACAGGCCTCTCAATGGGAGGCTGTTTCTTACTCTTATGGCCAGACACCTCTTGGCAACCTAAGAAATTATTTCATATATAATTTTCCAAATGTTCACCCATACTTCCACTCTTAGAGGATCTTCTAAATTTGGGTAGCACGTTGCTATCAATTTATTAGCATTCTAGAGCTATGATTTAGTGATTTGCTTATTCTAGTAGCTTTCAGAAACGTGAGTTCATCTCAGTGTTCAGAAGTTTTGTTAATTTATAGGAGGCTGGTTACTGTTTTATGAGCGTTCTTTTGTGAGAATACTGTTTTGAGTTCTTATGGAACCTCAGTTAGAAACACCGCAGTTTTAGCTAATTCATTAAATTAGTAGTCAGAATTTATTAGCTGGAGAGTAGTTCAGTTATATTACAGGTAAAATGATTGCTTCATTCAATTATCAATGAACTCACAATTATATACTAAGTCCACACCACGGGCGAGGCATAATAAACTGCCTTTACACGAAACAAAACAGATGTGGGCTCTTCAGGAAGAGATAGATATAAACAAATAAGAACACAGATTATTAATTCCAAATGACAACACAAAATATTATTTAATTTTCTAAGGACTCCGTAGGGAATATCTAGTATGTAGTACCTGGGGTGCAGGTGGAATGCAAAGGGGACCAACTTGCT
Organism: Glossophaga mutica; assembly: GCA_039655065.1. Taxonomy (NCBI): domain Eukaryota; kingdom Metazoa; phylum Chordata; class Mammalia; order Chiroptera; family Phyllostomidae; genus Glossophaga; species Glossophaga mutica. The sequence goes on along the minus strand of CM077304.1, from coordinate 37,532,062 downwards.
GAGAATGGATGCTTTAGAGAGAAAAAAAAATTAGAGGAAGGAGCAAAGAATATTTTACCAACTCTTTTCCTTCTATTTATATTTACCAATGATTGATGCCCAAGTAGCCCCTGCGTTATGGCAGCCTGGGTGTATGAAACATGTTTGTTTTTCAATGAAATAAAAGGAGTTTTTGTTTTGCCTGGATTAAGAAAAAAGTCTGGAAGTCAGTCAGCTGTGAATTCTCATATGTTATTTCTGCCCATTTACTATGAGGCTCGTGGCGATGCCTACAAGTAAATGGCCTGTGGACTCCGAGTACACGGGCTTTCTGCTTCTTCAGCAGTTTCTGGAGTGGTGTTTGCCTGGTGTGGGCACCGAAAAAAAAGACCAGAGGCTGAGAGCTTCGATCCAACTCTCCTCTTTCCGTAGGGGTTTTATGTTGTCCGGTTTCTTCCATATGGCTTTTTGAGAAATTCAGGATTATGCAAAGAATACCTTTGTAATTCAGTAAATGAATAATTCTTTTGTTTTTATTGTCATTTAAAGCAAAGACAGCATTTCCTGACTCTACCTAGTTTAACTGTAAAATAAAAGAATTTTAATTCTAGATACCTGACTCGGAGAAGAGGTAACACCAATCACAGGGGCATAGTTCTGGTTTTGATTTCAAAGCAATCTTGAGCAAGACTCCTTTGAACTGGAACATGAATCAGCGTTTAGCAGAGCTGAGTTTAAACCTCTACTCCAGATTCTGAGTGACAGAGAACTTCTAAATAGGGCACTGTTTGTTCCTAGTTTTAGGTATCTGTGATTTACTTGGCCTTGTTAGACAATAGGGGCTTTGGTTCAGTTATATTTTTAACATTCCTTAAAATAAACTGGAGTGTTCCCATTTTGGATTAGTACGGCGGAGGAAATGAACAACTGACAAGTGCCGAGTACCCAGGGGCTCTGTGCTGGGCTCTGTACTGGATTGCCTTGGGTAATATTTTTTTTGGTTGCATGCAATAGAAACTGGCTCTGGCGAACTCAGGGGAAAAAAGTAAGTGGTGCTGGCATATTAGAAGAACATTTGGTTATCTCAGAGAGTCCAAGACTCAGGAAAGACAATGATCAGGAGACTTCTGACTTCGGAAGTAGAGTTCATGTCTGTCTCCCAGGGAGAAAGTAGCTGAAGTGTCTGACCATGTGAACAGGGGGCCCAGCTGGGATCGGATCTTCATCTGCGGATTAGTCAGTCAAGGTCAGAGGGGCAGAATTATACTGTTTAGCCAGTTGTTTGTGGGCAACCACACCTGTATTTTGTGGGCAGTTCTCAGAGAAAGGGCAATTACTGTGAATTGGTGGCCGCAGCAGCGAGGTCAGCTATGTGGGGCATTTTACAAGCTTAATTTAATTTTCACAAAAAAGCTTATAAAAATTGCTATATACGCCTCACAAACATGAACACTGACACTCAAATTGCTTAGGCAACTCGTCCAACAGTCCACAGTTAGATGTGGCCGACCTAGAATTCCAAATAGGTTTACAAGAAGAACTAGATAGCTTTTGTCTTAAAATATTAATGTGATAAGACTACATGGGATAGAAACTTCCAGACTACTGGAAACAGTAAAGCTGAGTGTGGAAAGCTCTGGGGTTGAATCCCAACTCTACCTGGTCATCATGGGCAAGTAAATAAATATCTGATCCTCTCCACTTGTATATGCTGGTCATCTACTTCACAAGGTTCTTTTAACTTCACAGGGTTATTGAGATAGCGTGTGAAAATACTTGGCACAAAGCAGATACTCATTTTTTTGGTGGGGAAAAATGAATCTTTTCTATCAATGAATCCTTAAGCATGTTCTAAAGAGTCACAGTTTGATAGTGGCTTTATCACTCCAAAAATACAATGGCTCTCTTACTCTCAGCCTTTCAAGATGGTGCCTTATTCACTTAAACACAAAGGCAGAAGATGTTATGTAAAAAGAGTTAAGACAATCATATAATAGGCAAAGAAAGTTTTAGATACAAAACATACTGCTTCTTTTTGAGACTCTGGCCTCACGCTTGAGGGAAAACCCCTTACCTTTGGTCATAGCACAATGCTTGACCATCTACTTCTCTTGGTGAACACCGCCCGGGGTGGCCAATGCCCTTGGATCACCAGAGCACACACAGAATGCAGGTCTAGGTGTGGATTTCTGTAACTTGAACATCACTGAAACATATTAGCTAATTCGACTTGGAATAATTAATGTATTTAACAAATAACTCTAAGCCCAGATGATTATTCTGTTATCTTTAAGGGCAACTCTGAGTGGGGAAAAGTACCACAGCAATACAAGAGTTTATGGTTGTGCACGGTAGCTGTTCTGCAAATGCTCAGACTGACTGGTATTAATTTGTTCCAAATTACTTCAGACAATTAGTCTATGTCAACAGTGAAGCTGAACCCTAAATGGAAGAAAAAAAATCTTTCTGTGGTGGTAGGGATGAAAGAGAGGGGCAGACAGTTACGTTCTCTTGGTATTTCCATTATCTCTGGATTATAGTCTCTCTGGATCTTAGTTTGTGACCTTCAGTGCTTCCTTTTCATGTAAGTCATATCTGAGTTATGTTATAAAATATCATTTTAAGTTTGATGACAGAGAATAAAGTAATTTTCTTTCTTCTTTTAGTTTTTGGTCAAGTGATTTTAAATATGACCATAACATTGCATTATTGGCTTGTCCCAAAATTCAAAGCCTTCTCCTTTTATACCAATGCTGCATTTCAGTCAATGACCTGCTTTGCTGGATATGTTTATTTTTTAATATATTTTATTGATTATGCTATTACAGGTGTCCCATTTCTCCCCCATCATTCCTCTCCACCCTGCACACCCCTTCCCACCCACATTCCCCCCCTTTAGTTCATGTCCATGTGTCATAAGTTCTTTAGCTTCTACATTTCCCACACTATTCTTGCCCTCCCCCTGTCTATTTTCTACCCACCATCTATGCTACTTATTCTCTGTACCTTTCCCCCTCCCTCCCTCTCGCATTCCCCTATTACTAACCCTCCATATGATCTCCATTTCTGTGGTTCTGTTCTAGTTGTTTGCTTAGTTTGCTTTTGTTTTTGTTTTAGGGGTGGTTGTTAATAATTGTGAGTTTGCTGTCTTTTTACTGTACGTGCTTTTCATCTTCTTTTTCTTAGATAAGTCCCTTTAACATTTCATATAATAAGGGCCTGGTGATGATGAACTCCTTTAACTTGACCTTATCTGAGCTTGCTTTAATTTCTTGTTTAAACATGTAAGAGAAAACTAGTTATTCACATTTAAATATTTTCAGTACATATTATTGTAAATATTTAGGGTATATGTTAAAAACATTATCATCCATGAACACATAAGTTGTAAAATTTTTATTCATTGATTTTTTTTTTTACAGAGAGAGAAAGGGAGGGGAGAAAGGGAGGGGGGAGGGAGAGAAGGAGATACTGATTTGTTGTTCCACTTATTCATGCATTCATTGGTTCGTTCTTGTATGTGCCCTGACCAGGGATCGACCCCGCAACCTTGGGGTATCAGGATGACACTCTAACCAAATGAGCTACCCAGTCAAGGCAGAACAATTTTTTAAAGAAAGAATTAACTTAAAAAAGAAAGGATAAAAAATAACCAAATAAGTTTTTGAAGCTCTTTTTATTACATTGATATCCCAGAAAAGTACAAGGCCCATGGAAATGAAAGCACTTCTGAAAACAAGACAGAATGTTTACATAATTTTAATGACAACACTTAGTTTTGATATTTAAAAAAACTCATGATTTTGCACTGAAGCACGCTGCTCATGAATTAAGTACATTCTGAAATTATGGGAAAGAATTTCATATTCTTATATGAGCCTGACTTCATATAAATGGTTAAGTCGCATTCCCTTTCTAGAGATGAAGTTCATGGTATAATTTGTTTAAAAAATGACTACTGATTTATAGTGACTTTGAAGAACAGAAACAGGAAATAAGCGTCCATCACACCCATGCTCATTTAAGTGGTATATCAGATCACAGTTGAATTAATATAACAATCTTTAGTGTTTTCATGTTACCTGTAAGAACAGGTCCCATTCAAGAAGTGTGGTGATACTGAAATCCATGCTGTTTTTATCCTCAAAATCAAGTAAACATATGATTACATTCTAACATCTTATCAAGTCACTGTCAAGCAGTAAGTGAAAATATTCACTACCTTTGCCAAATACAATATAACAGGCCAGCAGAGGCTATAAGGTTTACCCGATTAACTTGTGGTAATGTGGCAATTTTCAATGGCTTTTGAGTCACATTATACTTTTTGTTGCTGCTGATGCTACTACTATTACTACTAAAATAATAGTAAATATAAAGGAGAAAACAAAAGGAAATAAATTAGATCTCTTGACAGTTCTAAATATTGTTTTGGTTTACCCTTGAAGTGAAAATCAATTTCCCAAGATGTGGAAAGAAAACAAAAGCGTCTGTATCATTCACAGCATGTATTTAGAGGTCTAATGATTTATCCGTCGCTAGTGTGGGTCGGCTTGTCTTGCTCCCTTTACTCGACGTCGGCCGGCTCGGTGGCTATCAGAGCACTTAACTGCTTCTGAGCACAGGAGAGGAACAGCTCCAAACTGGACAGGCTCCTCTGGCGAATGACTTGGTCAAGCTGTCGATTTATTTTTAAAGAGAAAGAGAGGGAAATGGAAAAAATACACTTAGTTGGGGTAAAGAATATTATGTCACTGAGGCCTACGCAAGAAACCGTTTGCAGGATGATTTAGAAAACCAAACAGTGCGTTAGACTCTGAGGCCCTGGGCTATTGTCTAAGGCGAGACGCTAATCATTATGCTTTCATAGTTGATGTTATCACTCAGTTATTGCAGAAATACAAAAAATTTGATCAGCATGATTTAAAAGTATATACAATAGTGTAAATGCTAGTTCTTGGTGAATTTACGGATCAAACTTTCACGAAGATCACATAAACAAAACAGGTGCAAAAAATGAAAGAAACACACAGCACAGAGAAGCGGCCCGATTACATCGCACACAGAGGTTAGTGAGACAGAGGACAAGGGAGGAGATAAACAATTTTCTGAAATTAGAGAAAGTTTTGGAAAAGATGTACTTTAAGAAATATTTGAGATTATAGAAACTTACTTGACTTGGTCTTCCTGCTGAGATTTTTTATTAGGATTTTTTTTAATGCTTCAATAACAAAGTAATAAAGTAAACTAGAGGTTTAATAATGTGTCGTAAAGAATCTACAGCATGGTAAGGATTATTGAATACATTACAAAAAGTTTCTAGCTGTTCTGCCCTAAAAAATTTGCCCATGGTGTAAAAATGACCAATGGCCACACATCACCTGTAGTTACAGACAATGAAGGAACTCAAAAGAAAGCCACATAAATCCCATCTCAAAATATGTACCTGTAATATTTACCTAAAAGTTGGTATGTCCTTTGCACAAATTCCCACCAACATAAAACTAAAAAAAGACAAATACAAATGAGAATTCTGTATAGAATTACACTTCTATAATCCACTGATATACAAAAGGACTGAAAGAAGATTAAAATTTTGAAGTAACCTAAAAATTAATAAGAAAAGAATGTATTATACTTAGCAAATGCTCATGTAAAAAGATTGAACACTACTAAGATTCCCTTAAATTCAAATATCTGGGGATTTTAATATGTGTACAGAAATAAGATTTCTGCTTATCATTTTTCCTCATTTTTTTCCCTCTTCTCTCAAATGACACCTCTTGGTGAATACTATGTACCTTTTGTTTATAAATCTCTACTAAACAAGGCAGTTCTTTGCACTGGAAATCCCGGGTAAGCAGGGAATGTGTGTCTCGTGGACTCATGCACTCCAGCACCTGGAAGAGGGTCTGGCACATGCGAGACACTCGTAAAATATTTGCGGAGATGGAATGAATCAATAAATATTTAAGCCTACTAGATTGAGGCAATGTACTATGAAATGATAGATGCACTTTGAAAATGAAACATGCTTAGCCTAATCTAAAAGATATGTAGGGACTGAAGTGGAATTTTTAGAAGTGTTATTTTAATATATATGTAAAACTGATTAAAATCTAAATATTGCAGTTTTTGAGATTATTTTGCACTCGGTCCAAGTTCAAATAATAGAGAAGACTCTACCAACAACACCTACTTCCAGTCCATTCCCAGCAGTTTCTGTCTACTTTGGGATGCTTTCAAGCATTTAAAGACTGGTTTTTAAAAGTATTTCATCCAGATCTTATGATCGTAACCACGGGAAGGATCACACAATCAGTTAGTTCTGCTGTCGTTACTGGAAGTTTTCCTCACCTCATTTTTAAGAAACTGCTAGAGCGTATTCCATGATTTATTTAGCCACACTTCCACTGACAGACATGTGCTTACTGCAGTTCTGCCTTGCTTTAAAAGCACCGAAGAAAATTATAGGATGAGTACACTCCCTTCAGAATATGTTCAATGGCTTCTCTTGGACAGATTGTAATGTGTGGAATTTCTAGGTCATAAGACTTGCATATTTTAAATTGTGATAGGTATTGTAAAATTGTTTCCCAGAGTGAGGGTACCAATTTATCAGGACCATGTACAATGTGTAAGAAGATCGTTTGGCCCTGTTTTCTTTTCTTAAATGGCTGCACAGTTTTCCTGTATACATTTATAATTTGATATATAATAGATATTTTGTTATTCATTTATAAATTATTCTATTCATAGACTTTTGGAGTATTCCTAATCTTTTGCTATAGTAGTCAGTGCTGTAATAAACATCCTTCAACACAGACCTCTGTACATTTGCGAGTCTATCTTGTAGAAAGTGCTTGAAAGTAAGCACATGTTACCTGCAATGTTACCTCTGAAACAAATCGGGGGTCCATATATGCCTGAGTCTGTCCCTACCCCTACTGTTCCCACAGAATTCACCTGACCCTTCAGAAATATGAGGCTGTCTTCGTTACTAACACTTCAAAACAAATCTTAATATATCACATCTTAACAGCCGTATTAACAACCATTCCATCAAATATTTCAAATGAATATAAATTAGTGAACACTTGTAACAAAACTGGATTTAAAAAGAAAGTGATCAGTCTACAGACTCTCAGATACCCTTTTCTCATAAAGCAAAACACCAGGCTAAGTCCAAAAGTATATTCTTTTGAGTTACATCAATAGGCTATCATTTCCGAGGCAAGGAAATTATGCAACTGAGAACAGCTGTACTGGAGTTTTATTTGGAGGGCAGTGTCAGGGAGGCTGAGGGGCACAAGTTCGTTATGGAGGCCGCTTCATATGTGTCTGTTTTACTATTACTATGTTTCATGACTTATAAGTGTTAGCGAATAATTCAAAGTCTTTTAGAAGCCCCCCTAGAACAATCAGGAGTTTCATGAAAAACAATTTTGACTTACTATCTTAAAATGTATGGATGTTATATAAAGAAGAAACTGTTCTCCTTTGGAGGGTATGCAGCACAAACTCCCAGTGTGCCTGTGTAGCAGTCAGCCAGTGATTATTGCTGAGGAATAATAATCATCTGGATTTATGCATTCAGAATGAATATTCCGTAATTTTAAAAAGAGCGAAGATATGTATGAGGACAAAGAGTTTTGCAGAGTTTTACCTGAACACACCAAGCGCCTTTCCCTTGCTTGTGTCAGCAGTTGCTCTGGAATGAGCGACTGTAGGGTGAGGGACACGCGGGTGCGGGGGTCAGGCAGCTGCAAGGCTCACTCGCCTCTTTCACATGCCTCCCAGAGACGTCTGGTGGCAAGGATCCACTCAGAGAGCCGGGGCTCCCCACTTTAAGAAGCAATGAGGGGGACACTGATACTCTGTGAGGATGAAGATAAAACGGGCCATCGCAGTGCTGAACTTCCGATGTGGTGGGTCCTTCCTGGGCGTGGTACGTAAGGTCATGCCTGTGAAGGGGACCCTTGAGACCTTTCTCTCACTTAAACAGTGAATTCCTCTCTCGGAAACAAGAACATTAAACTGATGTTCTTGGCAAATTACTGAATTTCAACAGTTTCTGTTTTATTAAGCATGACCTTATTATCCTTTATTGAAGCAAGAAGAATTTTGGCAAAATATTGAACTCTTTTTGCCCCTTGAAAAGTGGGGCTTAGTTCTGCATTTGCGGCTTTCATTTCAAAGTGAACCAAAAATTTGTATTCTGTGACTTCATGTGGGCAGCATTACAATAGAGTAGGCAGAGTTTTGGATAGGGGTTTACAACCTCTTCTTAATAGTGTAGCTCTAACTGCTTTGTCCTCCCTCCTATTTTCTGTTGTTTCAGCTGCTATTCAGCTCTTTCAGATACCTGAAAGATAAAACATCTAGAAATCCTTAAGTCTCTGAAACAGACACTGGGGCTTTATAAACCTTTCCCCCCTCTTTATCATCTTTTCTGTTTGCTAGTATCCTGTTAAAAACAATTTAGAAGAATACTACTTGCTAAAAGTTAATATTTATAAGCTTAGTAGGAAAAAAAGAACACATGACTTCCCAATAACTTGTTAGATTTATCTTTCCATTAGTATTTCAGGCCATAGCAAAAAACAAACAAACAAAAAAACCCCAACCCAATAAAAAACAAAAAAAATGGAAAAAAGAAAAACAAAACATCTCTAGACCTTTGGTTTTAGTCCCTCATCACCAAAACACAGTATGATAGACATGAGGGATGGTAAATTTATATTGGTGTAGAGAGCAAAATTCAAAATCAATGGCAAACATATGTAACTTATTTTAATGGGACTGTTAAGAATGCTGTTTACATTCCAGGAAATCCAAAACATTGCTTTGGAATATATACGTCTTACATGTATATATACCTATATCTTATATGTTATATGTAACATTATATATAAGATCTTATATATAGATATATCTATATCTTATATGATATGTATATATACACAAAAATACTTAGAACTAATTGTGATTTCAATATCTTTTGGGCTTCTCCCAACAATATATACCAAGAGAAGTGAAAATATTAGCTATATCTTTATCACTGTTACTTTTATAATCTTATCTCCTGAAATTTTAAACTGATGATTAAAAAGTGATCTAACTTTTCAAAAAAGCTAGAATGGATATTCAGCAAACCCACTGACAGACACTCATACACAAATGTTGCTGGTTTAGTGATAATACATTTGATGGGTTCAGTTTTCACATTCACTACCAAGTTCCCTCATGGGCACTGCAGAAAGGTCAAGTATGATGGTCTGGAACTTTAATTACTCCAGCAAATTCTCCAGTTAACATCATCATATTGGGTAATGTAGATTGATTATGTTTCGATAAGAAACAAAACAGTTCTTCAGTCTCTTATTTATTACAGTTGTTGCTCTTTTAACATTGTTATTTGGATATGAGTGCCTCTCTTTCTGACTCTATTCGACACCCTGCCACAAACAAACACATGCAAGCTGTTACTTCATTTCCATATTTGAGATTGAGACAATCAATTAGTCAACCAGTTGATAGTAACAGAGTCACGACTGCTCATTATTTGTGCATTATTGCTGAGGCATAGGCAAAAAAAAGTACACAATAATGTCCTTGTCCTTAAGCAGTCTGTATCTTTCTGGAGAGATACAACTGCAATAATTAGGTGCTGACAGGCAGGTGAAGACTGAGTCCAGTGGGAGACCAGAGTGCAGGCACCTCACAGAGGGAGAGCACAGCGGGGAATGCATGGAGGTGGCACGCGCACAGGCTCTCCGGGGATCAAGAGCACGTCCTTGGACAAAGAGGGGCGATACGCAAGAGAAATGCTAGGAAAGCAGATTAGCAAGAACACAGGCAGAAACACAGAGGAAGGAGACATCATTTAGAGCAAGAGGAAGGAGGCTTGAGTCTAGAGGAGATAGTCTGCTAAGAATATTCATAGTCTTTCCTTTGCCCATTTATACAATATTTATGTAGTACCTCCTATGTGCCAAGCACTGTTTTAGGCACTAGAAGTATAGTGGTGAATAAGATAATTCTTTGCTTTTATGTAATATTAGTTTGAAGAGACAAATTACTGGAGATCAGTACTATAAAAAATGAAGTAGGGTAAAGGGTTTGACGGAGACTGAGGGACAGCTGCTGGGGAGATGATTAGGGAAAGCCACCAAAGAAGGTGGTGACAAGAGACTTGAGAGAAGTGAGGGGGGAGAGGAACCAAGCAAAAACATCGGGAAAGAAGATTCCAAAGCAGATAAAACTGCAAGAGAAAACTCCAAAATGTGGCTCAGACTTGATTTGACTGACTATTGGCAATAAATACAAGAATGGGGCAAAATGAGCAAGGGGGAGGGGGACCGACCGGAGAGAGGATCAGAGAGATGGGTGATGGCCAGAGCACGTGGGGGACTAGAGGTCCTGGGAAGCGGGTTTCAGCAGGAGGGTGACTGTGTGTTTGAGAACCATCACCCTTGTTACTGGGAACAACAGGCTGTAGAGACAGAGAGTGGAAGAAGACAACCCAGTTAGAAGACTTTTGGTCTGGAAAAGATGCATGGTTAACCCAATCGCTGGCAGCTGGTCAGATTTGGGCCATATTTCAGATAGGACCAACGTGAGCAGATGATGGATTAAAAGTGTGAGTAAAGAGAAATAAAGGTGATTCTTAGAATGATGGTGTCATTTACTGAGATATTATGAACTGGACTTACAGTGAGTTCTGTTTTGAACATGGTTAGTTTATCTAATCCTATTAAATATGTCAGAGATATTGGATTACAAGAGCCTGAAATTCAGGAGGGAGATTAGGGCTAGCAATAAATCATCTGTGTGGAGAACGCACAGATGAGATTACCTAGGTAAAGGATGTAGATAAAAGAGAAAAGGTCAGAAGACTAAACCCTGGGAACTGTAACACAGGATCTGGCAAAGGAGCAAGGGATATGAGGTTAGACAGATATTCATTGTGATGGTTGAATTGTGTTCCCCATAAGGAGATGTTCAAGTTCTAACCTCTGGATTTACGAATGTGACCTTATTTGAATATAGGGTCTTTATAGATATAATTAAGAGGTAATTTAAGAGGAGTCCGTACGGATCAGGGTGGCCTCTAAATCCAGTCACTGGTGTCCTCATAAAAAGAGCCACAAAAACACAGATGCAGGAAAGAACACCATGTGAAGGAGGAGGCAGAGATTGGAGCGATGTGTCTGTAAACCAAGGAATGCAAAGAGTTGCCAGCAACACCAGAAACTGGAGAGAGGCATGGAACAGATGTGCCCTAGAGCCTTCGGAGAGAGCACAGCCCTGCCAACACCTTGATTCTGGACTTCTAGCCTCTAGAACAGTGAGATAATAAATTCCTGTTGTTTTAAGCCACCCAGTTTGCGGTGCTGTGACAGCAGCCCTGGGAGAGGACGGACGACGGTTTCTGCCTGTGTCGAGGCCCCTGTGTACCGGAGCAGCGTTCCCAACAATGTACAAAACACCATTTCTAAGTAGAAGGTGTTCTGTTTAAAATGAATAAATACAAGGCTTTTTAGTTAAGTCTGGGAAACGGGGGATCGAGAGGCCTCTTCCCCACAGAACCTCTCGGGCAGACTGCGCTGAGAAGCACTGCGTTTGCCACAGTGGCTTTCTGGTGCCCGCGGCGTCTGTCAGGCGTCCGGCCTTGGACCCGCGTGGGCGTGCGTGGACGAAGCACGCTTCGGACAAATCGGTTTCTCTGGAGACTCAAAAGAAATCGTTAATATAGGAAGAAGATGACACTGATTAGGTTTCCCTTTAATAATGAGTGGCCATGAAATTTTAACGTCCGGGATTTTGAGACTGCTGAGTCTGCCATCTCCACTTTACAGCTGTGGTCAGCTGATGCTCTGAGTGGTCAAGAGGCCGATTTCACCAACCCAGTATGTCCCCCTACATTTAAGATATGTATGTATGTATACTTCTTTAAACATATTAACCTGAGATTATGTCTGCTTAAGAAACCCTACTACGTATCAAGTAGATTTTATGGCCTCCCTCAGGTTTCGACAATGGAAAGACCAGACACCCCCGGAGGACCAGCGCTACAACCAGAAAGGTGCTGAACGTTATTCCGGGTGAGATGATTTTGCTGCCTTTACTCTTGATGTAACATGAAGGAAGCGGGTATTGGGTCAATTTTAAACTTAACATAGAAACAACTGTAATACAACTGTCACTGTATGGAATCACCATACTAAAGGCTGAAGACTGAAGAAGAACAAGTCATTCTTGAGGGGTGATTATTTTTATTGTAGCATTTAAACATTTCCCCTCTAAATACCACTATCTTTACTTTCTTCTTCTCTCCTCAAACTCTGTCTCATCATATCAGCCTCAGAAAATTTAGACTTATCTGTGACATTATGGTTGCCTTAATGGAGGCTCTATAGTATCTATTTTATTACTGGTACACTAACCATAAAGGGTGTCTCTTTTAAAACAGTCTTTTCTTTGTATTTTCAAATAAGTAAATGTGATTTCTAGAGGGATATATTGTATGTAAAACTGAAGCTTAGACAGGAGGTCCCCTCACTGGGAATATAACTATGCCATAGTGGGAAATCATGTTGGAAGAGACTGTGAACCAACTTCGGGATAATAGTGTTATGTACAATACACGTTTAGAATGATTCTGACTAAAAGATTCAATATAGGTGGGGCAGTGGTTAGAGCTAAGGCAGTGCCAGTTGCCTCAACCTTGAACTCAGAAAATATAGACCTAACCTCTTTATCAGAATATTTCCAGGCCATGATTCACATCCCATGAAGACCTGCAATTCAGAGTTGACATATCCTGTTCTCTTTGAGAATACTTTTCACTTAAAAGTATACTCCAAGCCTGACTATATATTTAAAAAATGTCAATATACAAAGAGGCTGTGTAACTTTCTGGCATGCACAAGATGAATTACAGATGCTCTTTTGGAGTAAATGAAAATGAGTCTTAAACCCTACTGGCCACAACATAAAAATGGGTGTTTTTTTTTTTTTTTGGTCTTGTTTTGTTTTAAGATGTCTTAGGGTAAGTAAATTCTCTGCTTTTGAATCATCTAAAATAAATTCTATATATTTGGGCAGTTCTGCCTTTTTATTCCAAACTACCATAGAATCCAATGGGAAATGGGAATATTCGGTTTTGCTCTTAACGAAATCATCTGGGCAGAATAAACCAGTATGTATTCCAGACTCCCACGTGCAGGCGCCCCTCCTTGGAACACAGACTTATCCATCATTACAAGCTAGGCAACAGCAATTAGCCGGGGAGGGGTCCACTGTAGTAGTCAGCGAGGGCTGCACTTTTACTTGCCTGATAGCGGGCACTACTCTTTCTAATATAAGATTCCATAGGTGGAGTTTAATGAAACTGAAAAGAATCCTGGTAATAAATGCTTTACTCCTCATTTAGACAACTTCCAAAGAAAATATAAAAATTTCCAAAGCACTCTAAAAAGAAAGCTTGAGATTGAGAGAAATTTTAGGAAAAAGTTAAGGTACATGAAAGGGTTATAGGAGTTGCCCAGAAATCCTCCCTCAGGGCTCTGATCCAAGGGTTATATTTCCCCATCAATGCCCTCTACATCCTGCTTTCTAGAGTTGAGTCCCAAGTAAAGCGTTTATCTCAAATATGAGAGGGACTGATTGTGGCGAGAGGGGCTACCTGGTTTTAATTAAAGGTTACAAAGAACGTTTTTAATAACGATGTTACACAGAACATTTTTAATACAATTTGTTGCCTGCTCCCAAACGATGAACAACTTTTCTCTACAAATTTTTTTGAGATCTTGTTTAGTGCAAATACTGCATAGGATGGCTTTTGAAAATTAAATTAACATAAAGATCTCAAATATTATTAAGTAACAAATTGTTCAAGTAACACACACAAACTGCTGCATTTTTATTGACTTGACTTTTAAAGATTTTATTAATCCTTTGCACCAATCCAAGGAACGATATCTGCACATGACCATTTCCCCTTCGGTGCTGACTCTCAGCAATATAAGTATTATCTTAAAATTCTCAAATGACTGATATATTTTCCTTATAAGTTTCAATTTATAAAAGCAGGCAAGGGACAATCCACAAGGCTCGTTCTTGAGCTTTTTGTACACATGTATTGAAACCGATCTATGGTGCATGATGAACAACCCTGTAATGCTGGACTGATTGAGTTTGATCTTTTCTTGTATCGAGAATAGTGTTACTAATTCTTGATTGGTGATGTTTGCTGTCTCCTAAGCACGGGTGAATCTTACGTGTTGTATTGCTTATAGTTACCGTGTAACAAATCACCCCTCACACAGTGGTTTAAAACAAAAAACAAACAGTATTTATCATGTTAGTGTTTGTGGATCAGGAACCTGGATAATGCTTGATTGAGTGCCTCTGGCTCACGGTCTTTCCTGAGGGGTTAAAATTAAGTTGTTGGCTGGGTCTAGTCAACTCAAAGTTCACCTGGGGAAGAACCTACTTCCAACTCACTCAGTGGCTGTTGACAGACCTCAAAACACCCACTTCCAACAGGGCTCGTGTGACCCTCTCCGCAAGGCTGCCTGATATACAGCAGTTGACTTCAGTCAAAGCAAGCAATCCAAGAGAGAATGGGAGTGAGCATGAGCACACCAGGAGAGTGAGAGAGCACCCAACATGGAAGCCACAATCTCTTAACAACCCGATGCCACTCAGTCCGGCCCAAGCTCAAGGGGAGGGAATTATACAAGTGCAGGGCATCATTGGGAAGCACCTATGTATTATCTCATTTTTCCCCCCCAAAGCTCTATGAATGAGGCCACTGAGCCTTAGAGGCGTTATAACTTGCCCAAGAGGAAGGGCTAGGATTCAAATCCAGGTGCGCATGACTACACTACCTTCTCTGATGAGAACTTTGGTTATGGCTGGCGGCCTTGGCACAGTATCTGTTTTGCTGTAATACATAGGCGTTTCTTGCATTGCATACACTAGTACGAAAACCTGTCAAGATGCCCAAAGCCCTGTAGATACAGTCATTGAAACATGTAATTATCTTTTCTTCCTAAACAGTAGGTTCAGGAAAGTTGCAGTTCCGTTAACACACAAATGGTTCCCTGAAATGCAACAGAAACACTTAAGAAAAACTGGCATGTTAAGTATATCATGCCCGAAAGAATCTGTGAAGGTCAGTGGCTATATATAAAAACAATAGACTAGTTCCTTCTAGGTCCATACAAAAAAAGGGGAAACATTCGTAAAGGTGATGTGAGGTGTGGATATCACCTTGCAGTACCTTCGAAGCTTGGACTAGCTTTGTTTGCTTATCTTCACATCTCCACTGCTGATAAATCTGGCTCAGTTCACAAGTGCGAGCTGGCCACAGCTGTGATGCATACCTGATTCTCATTAGGAAACCTCCGTATCCAAAATTAAACCATTGGAACAAAACACCATTTAGTCAAATGAAAGCTAGAGTGACTACCCTTTTCCCTCTCGTTTTAAATAAACAGGATTGCTCTTCCTCCTCATTCAGGATTTTATGGTGTGTGCTTGATCATTGAAGCCTTATTAAAAAATAACAATACCATCTGTCTGGCACATTTTTAAACAGACTTATCCTCCTGAAGGAACCAAATGGGCAAACACCCTGTCAATCCTCTTAAAATCCATTGCTGCCTCCCAGCTGGACTGAGGAATGCAAGGAAATCCTAACCTTCCTCTTTTTTGTAAACAAGTAGAGGAGTGCTTTCAATTAAGAAAGCTCAACATGGCTATTAAAAGTGGAAATAACACCTGCTCAAATAGAAGATGCTAAAAAATAATTACCATTAAACACCTACCAAACTGAAGACGTAAGAAGCCAGGGATTATGGCAACACCCTCCAGTTCTCTCCCTAATATCCATTCTTCATTTCTTTCTTACAAATAACATTTCAGCTTAGTTCTAGGAACAGCGTGAACATTCTCAGGCCACCATTCCTGACTCCCTGCTAGCTCGGGGCAGCTCAGGAAATGTGAACGAAAGATGTGAATGGAGGATCTCCAAGAGGGCTCCTTAAAAGTGGGACAGGCATCTCCCCTAAATTCTTTTTCCTTTTTTGCATCTTTCATTCTACCTTTTCCCCCCTACCACAAAGGTGCTTAGTGGCGTTCCCACTGCTGTTCTGGAGCCTTAAAGATGTAGGCTAACTGAGGTAATGCTGAAGACAGAAAAAGTGCAAAGACAGAAGGATCCCGAACTAGCTCTAAACTGCTTACTTTGAACTTGATCACACCATCACTATTTCTAGTTTCTGTTACTAGGAGGCGAATATAGATCCTTTGTTTCTATTTCAGTTACTCACTTTTCTTGTCAACTAAGGAACATTGACCTACTGTACTGTATTTGCTCTTTGGGGATCTAAAACAAGCAAATGGTTGAAAACTATAATTCCTAGGGAATTGATAAATGTTATCAGTTGATAAAAAATTTCCATTTCTCACCTTTATTTATAGGTAAGAAAGGTTCAGCAGAAAATTGGGCAAAGTAACTTAAAATGTTTTATGTAACCAACGTTTACCAAGCAACATTATAAAAGGCATTGGAATTAGGAAGTAGGGAAAATGAAGGTTGGAATGTAATCTTCAAAAAAACAGTTATTCACAGAGTACAGGGCAGTTGAGATGCCCCTCAACTACCAGGTATAGTAGCATTGCAGGCCCAAGACATCCGCTCTCCCTGCGGCACAGCACCCGAGGGCCCATCGATCCAGGCAATGCAGTCAAAGCACTGAAACTCCTCCTCATCTTGTGTTTTAATGCAAACAAATGACATGCAAGGGAATGAAAGGAACAAGTAATCTAAATGATATATGTTACATCAAATGCAAACCATTTTGGGAGGGTTTAGTTAAGATATCTTACTGCACCTTTGGCCCCTGTGCGGGGAGCAGCCCCTGCACCTGGTTTTGGGCTCACAGAGGAGGTCAGCCCAGGCCCAGGCCCAGGCCCAGGCCCTGGCCCTGCAGCCAAGGGGCCAGACTGGACGGAACTCCTCCCTGGGTCATCTATGGAAACTAACACAGTATCTGGCCATTTTTGCCAGTGATTACCAATAAAGTAGTCAGAATAAAAATAAAGTATCTGTTCTGAACACTCTTTGGGTTTGCCTGCTGGAACAGAAGTGCACAAAACCATTAACGTACATATGCAGAGTTTTGCAAGCCTTAAATAATGCCCATCTCACTTTGCTCTGATAGTTTGCCCAATTCAGTAGATACAAACTATTACCTTATAGAAATGCCACAAGGATGGTCCACTCAAATGACTTACCATGTCATTTACTCTATGGGTATTACTACACTTGAGCAAAAAATTAAGATAGTTTTGTTGATGTATAGCTAGATCTCTCCAAATAAAAAATACCATGGAGTTTAAAGTCTCCAGGAATACCAAGATAATGATGCCAAATATAATTGTATGCATTAAAAATCTATGAAATCTAAGTATGCCAAACTGAAACTAGAATTATATTCTCTGAACATTTGGGGGTCCACCCCTTTTCTATTAAAATCTAGTAGTCTTGCCCTGACTGGTGTGGCTCGGTGGGCTAGGTGTCGTTCCACAGACCAAAAGGTTGTGGGTTGGTTCCCGGTCAGGGCACATGCCTGGGTTGCAAGCCACGTCCCCGATCGAGGGTGTGCAAGAGGCAACCAATTGATATTTCTCTCTCATGTCAACATTTCTCTTCCTCTCTTCCTCTCCCCCTTCCCCTCTCTGAAAATAAGTAAATAAAATATTTTGTAAAAAAACTAACAGTTTTAAAGGTTATATGGATTGAGAGAACAGAAGCAGAAAGAATACTTCCTAACTCATTCTCTAAGGAAGCATTACCTGTGTAACAAAACAAGACGAAGACACTGTTAAGAAAAGAGGATGACAGACTATGCTCTCTCATGAACATGTAAAAATTCTCAACAAAATATTAGCAAATAAAATCCAAAAAATGTTTAAAAAGAATTATACACAACGACCAGACAGGACTTTTTCCAAGGTGTGCAAGGCTGGTTCAGCTTCAACAATCAACTGATATTATCATCATATCAACAGGCTGTTGAAATCAACAGTGACCGTATCCATAGATGCAGAAAAAGCAGGTGACAAAATCCAATACCCATTCATGATAAAAACTCTCAGCAAACTAGGAACACAGGGGAACACTATCATGTTGATAAATATTATCTACAAACAACTAGAGCTAACATCATATTAAGGTGACAAACTCAAAGCTTTCCCACTGAAATCAAGTGTAGACAAAACTCCAAGTCCTAAATCAGTGCTTCAATGGACCTAAAAAAGACTCCTTTCAGTGGCTTCCAGATGTATAAGCTCCGCTTATTCAACCAGGTTTTAATAACTAGCCCTCTAGTCATTCTTCTTTGTGCATTTCAAATAAAATATTAGCTACATGTGCCCATTTAAAATTAATTTTTGAGTCTAAGCCACGCTGTGGAGACATGAAATTATCTATCGAAAAGAATTTGCCCTTGTCTGCACGTACCTCCTTTTCTGTCTCTGAGTGGAGGAGAAGTGGCCCTGTACCAGTTCGTATGGCTGCAAAACGAACTACCCTAAAAGCTCAGTGGAATAAAGCAACCATTTATTGCTCGAGAAAATTGTGGGTTAGGAACCTGAACACTGCACAGCCATGACAGTTTGTTTTGGCTCCATGATGCCTGGGACCTCAGTGGGAG
This sequence comes from Glossophaga mutica, assembly GCA_039655065.1. Taxonomy (NCBI): domain Eukaryota; kingdom Metazoa; phylum Chordata; class Mammalia; order Chiroptera; family Phyllostomidae; genus Glossophaga; species Glossophaga mutica. The sequence continues at coordinate 37,513,352 of CM077304.1, read as the reverse complement.
GACCTGGGGGCTAGGAGCTAGAATCGACTGAGAGCTCATTTACTCTCACGCACGGTGGCTGATGCTGGCTGAGGGCTGAAGGCCTTAGTTCCTTTGCACACAGGCTCCCCAGGTGGGCCCACCACATAGGCTAGTTTGCAGATGGTGGAGAGATTCCACAGGTGAGTGTTTCAAGAAAGGAAAAAAGGTAGGAGAAAGCCTTATTATCTTTTACGATCTAGCTTCAAAGTCACACAGTGTCATATCCATCACATTCTGTCTGTTGAGCCAGTCACAAAGCTTAACCCCAAATTCAGGGGGAGGGGAAACAGACTCTGCTTACTGATGGGGGATGGCAAGAGAATGTTGGACTGGGAACACTACTGTGGCTATTCTGGAAAACACAACCTGCCATCGGTCTTAATTAGATACTATTTCTTAGCATTCTTAGTTTCCTGAGGTGTTAATCCTATCTCTGGTTCAGATAACTGTGGGTAAAATTCACCTAGATGACAAGAGGTAATATGGGTCTCTGAATTGTAGTCAGGAAGAATGACTTCAATCTTTATTGCTCAGAACTTAGGAAAAAGTGAGATTGAAAAACAATACATATGGAAGAGTTAGCAAATAATGATGAAGATAATATATTTAGGGGAGAAATTATTTTCCCTATTGGTCTTATTTTCAGCAAATCACTTGTAATTGGACTTGATTTACTTCTTAACGAGGTAGAACTTCCCTAAAAATACATCCCACTGTGTCTCCTGGAAAAATATGCCCTTGGCTACACGTAACATTTCTGTCCTGGTCTCAGGGTGCCTTCCTCTGCAAGCAAAAAACAAGGAGAGAACCAGAACATGCACTCATTTTACCCTACTGACTTTACAGGTATCCCATCCCTAATACTGTGGGTTTATATGGCTCTGAGACTTGAATGGCATAAAGACTTCCCTAAATCCTCAATGTAAATGTTTCCTAATCCTATTAAAGCCACAAACAAACCTGGATGAATGAGTAGGAAACTGAGCTAAAGATCTCTCCCTGACCCTGACACCGTTGTCAGTCTTTGCATCGATGCCATTGGCCAGCATTTCCCTCCAAGCACAGCATGGCTCAAATGGGAAACCATCACCCCAGTCCACTCCTGTCTAGCCCACTCAAGACAAATCTGCATGCTGTTGCAGTCAGAGCTCTGGAGAATTTAAAGAATAAGGGTTGAAATACTAGACATATGAAAATAGACACAAAAGAAAATAGCAGTCTATTTAAATTGATATTCCCTATTTAGAGCGAAGACATCAACATATCCTTTTTTTTTTTTTAAAAAGAAGTATAAAGCAGGAAGCAAAATGTCTCCCATCCCCGCTCCCAAAGATAATCACCTTTGTCTTTTGCTATTTAAATATATTTTATAATACAACATACACACAGAGATACAGAGAAAAATGCATTTAAATGCACAGGATCATATAATTCAGGTGATTCTGCTACCATGTCAACAAATGCAGATGAATGTCGTGCTTCCTAACGGATGCGCAGTGCTCCGTTGTAACATACTTCATTTAACCGGGCCCCTCTTGTTGGACATCACAGTTGTTTCTAACTTTAAAAATATCAAAAAATAAAACTCTATTACGTGAACATGTGTTGTGGGATACTGAACAAAAACAAAACTTCCAATTGGAGAAGGACTTACTGTTAAACTTTCTTAAAGGGCAGTTGAGAGGGAAGAGAAGGTGGTACACATACAAAACAGAAAAGTCAGCAAAAGGTTTTGGTAGTAACCCTGAGGGTGTGGGCCCTCGTTAATGAGGCCCTCGGGAAAACACAAGCACTCCTCTCGGATTCAAATCTCAAGCCTCCCCACCACACTCTGGTTTTCAGCTTGAGCTCCCGGCACTCTGGCTGGCAGTCGAGGCCGTGCACCATGGGCCCAACGGAACATGTGGGAGGAAAATCGTCGTGACCTCCTTTTTTTGTTTGTTTGTTTTAAGTAATTTAAAAACATCTGCCATGAAGGAAAACAAAGAAAAAATAGGATGGGGAAATAACTCTTAATAAATAGGAAACATCTTTCAAAGCATTTTTTTTTTTATCTTCATACATCATTCAGAGTATGTAAGAAACTGTCAGGGTAGATTAGCAAGGAGGAAGGCTAGATATGAAATCTCTCACAGATATTAGCGAAAACCCTCCAAATAAAATTACCTAAATGCACGGGTAATGGCAGAACAAAGACGCATTCCAATTCACTTCCCATGTCTCTGTGTCCAGCTGACTTTGCGTGACTGACTAATGGGCATCCTCGTGAAACCACAGCAGATCGATTGTTGTTGTTGTTTTAATCATGAACTTTTTCATTTAGTTAAAGCCTGCTTCACTCTATTTTAAGAGGAAAATAATGGTCTGTCCTTGAAGGCTTTCATATTAAACATGTCAGAGGACATTACTGATGATGTAAAAAGCACTTTGACATGATTAGCATGAAATACTTCAGTGTTAGAAGACTATTCTCTTCTTAAAATGCCAGATTGTTCTCTGAGGCCTAAAGGAGTCTGTGGACTTATTAAAGGAACATGCTGACATCTCCTCGACGAGTCCTTACAATGTCTGTTCCAAGGACAGGAGAGTGGCCCCTGCTGCGGGCCACAGAGGTTGGAAAGAGGATTGGGGAGGGGCAAGGTGGGCCTGGCCTTGGGGCTGGCATCACAGGTGCACTTCCTGTGTGAAAACGCAGTGAGTGGTATTCTTAGAATTTGTGTTAAAGTAAAATAAAAGGTGTTGTGGACCGTTCAGCCTGGTTTCAGGAGGTGTAACCCTCACCCCATGGTGGGCTGTGTAAGAGCCAAGGGACCCATTTCATCTGGGTCTGTTCTGTCAAGAGGACGTGACCTACTAAGGAAACAAAGCTTATCTCCCTGGCAGGAGCGCTGCTTCTGCCTCATCCATCTCTGGCCCCAGTGCTTGGTTGGCGGTCAATGACGGATAAGACTCCTCATGGGAGGGGCAACTTAAGCCAGACATGACCACTTGGGAGGCCTCATGGAAGGACTCGGGGGCTGCAGCAAAGAGGATGTGATGGACCCTCACCCCCACCCCCGGCTATTCTGACATAGCCCAAGTCCTCATTTCTGTCTGGGAGATGTCTCCTGCTTCCTAATCGGCTTAAAGCCTGAAACTATGAGGGCGAGTGGTGCAGCCCTGTGCCGGCCAGGACGGTTCCCTGGGTGATCGGGCATAAGAAAGAATTCCTAAAGCCCTTTGAAACCTGCTTTGCTAAGAGTGCTCTCATTTAAATGATAAGGGTCCGAGGAGGAAATGAGTGTGTCTCCCAAAGTTTGGCAACCCCCTTTCCTGACAGACACTGACTCAGATTAAGCCCTCAGATTTCTTTGAAATGTTAAACCTGTATTCCTGTGTATTGGAACCCAATAAAAGCCTAGTGAGGAAGGCGCTCTGGGTCATTCTCCTCTGGTGGTTTGACCACCTTTCCTCCCCAAGCAGGCATGTCTTGGTAGTTTTTATTTTCATCCGTGATGGAGGGATGGGGCTCTGTGGGTGGAGCCCCCCCCCCCCCCCCCGCCGCCCCCGTGAAAAAGTTTTAGAAAAGGCAACAGCTTAGTAGATACAGCCTCATATACTACGGTTAATTTCTCTTAATCTTTAAAAGATATTAATGGGATATTATGGATAATCAGCACATCAAAATTAAAAAGAAAATGAATGTATCTACAACGATGAAACAACAGCTAATTTTACATTATTGTGAATCACAATGTTACGTATGTCCTAAATACAAACATTTTCTTAATTCTTGAGAGAGTGATGTAATCAGGAGTAAATTTAGGTTTTTCTTACCTTCAGGCATATTAGCATAGTTAGAGCAATGTCTGAAAGAAATTATACAATTTCTTCTAAATAATGAAAGTGAAGATTTATTAAGCACTTACAAGGTGCCATGAGTCAGGCACTCGCTAAGTGGTTTACACGCCCACTACCGTTCGCTCTTTAAAGCACCAGTATCTTTCCTGCTGAGAAACACCCTTCTAAGGCGGCGCACTATGAATATGCGATAATATGAGCTGTTATTTACACAAAATTTCCGTCTTTTCTAGTTTGCATGAATTTTCACTTGTTCAAACATAGTTGAGGAGGCACAGTCTGAATAATATTGCGTCTTCCTGACCTACTTCTCCAGTGCATCTCTGTGAGGGAGGTAAGGAGGGCAAAGAGCTTGGAAACACTTTGCTAACAAAGTTTTGAATATCTTTTAACTTTATAACATATCTGGAACTTGACAAAGACAAGCACAGAATGAGGGAGAAAGGCAGTACAAGGACAATTTCTGGACTTTGACATACTGAAATAATCAGCTCTTCTGCAAATTAAATTTACCAACCAATTACCATTCTGAGGTATCTATTTTCTTCATTATCATACACTTTGGAACTTATTGATTCATCAATTACTCCATGTTTTAATAACCAATCAGTTAATTTATAAACTTTACTAGAATGTCATGCTTTATATATCAGGGTTTGGCAAACATTTTTTTGTACCGGGACAAACAGTAAATATTTTAGGCTTTTTGAGCCATATTTTCTCTGCCACAATTACTCAACCCTGCTCTTACAGCAAGCAAGCAGCTATAGATAATATTTAAACACATGGATGTAGCTGTGTTCCAATAAAACTTTATTTTAAAAACACCTGCAGCTTAAACCCTTGTCCAGCGTATTGTTGGCACATCTGTTCTCCTGTACGGTTGGTTCCCTTTTCATTTTGATGATGGTTTCTTTAGCTGTGCAGAAGCTTTTTAATTTGATGTAGTCTCATTTGTTTATTTTTTCCTTTATTTCCCTTGCCCTAAGAGAAATATTGGCAAAAATATTCCCTCGTGGGGTGTCTGAAATTTCACTGCCTCTGTTTTTTGTTAGGACTTTTATGGTATCACAACTTATATTTAAGTCTGTTAGCTATTTCGAGTTCATTCTGGTGTACGGTGTAAGCTGGCTAATGAGAAAAACGGAACCAGAGACATGGGAACATGGAACAGACTGACAGCGGCCAGAGGGGAGGGGGATAAAGATGGAAAGAAAGGGAAGGAACTAGGCCTAGATGTGTTCAACCTTTTGGCATCTCTGCGCCACACTGGAAGAAGAGCATTCTTGGGCCACACATTAAATACACTGTGACACGTAACCACACCAAAACTCTCAATGTTTTAAGTAAATTTATGATTTTGTGTTGGGCTGCATGTATAGCCAACCTGAGCTCATGTGGCCCACAGGCTGGACACCCCTGGGAGTCGAAGAGCATGTACAGATTACTCATGGATGTGGACAATGGTGTGGAGAGTGTGGGATGGGATGTGGGCTAGGCAGAAGAGAGCAAAGGGGGGAAAATGGGACAACTGTAGTAGAATAATAATAAAAAATAAAACCACCTGCAGCAAGCTGGATTTGGGCCATCATCAGTCATGGCTGGCCAACCCTGCTTTTAGCTCACAGTGCCTTTTCTAGTGCTGGACAGAGAGCTGGCCTCCGTAAGTATGTCTTGCTTGGCAGAGTAAATGGCATTGAAAAAGGAAATGGAGGAAATGGGAGGGAAGTAACACTTGTTTTAAATTCTCTAAGGGAAGTTACTAGTATTAATAAATACCCATATTTCCTCTGCTTCTAATCTGAAATATACCTTTTTCCTCTCTTAAATCATATTCTAGAACCATAGAGAATATTCCCTTTGCTGATTTAAGGAGTTTTCCCATGTAAGGAAAAAAAGTCTGACAAGAAATTCAAATTGATAGGGAAGTACAAACATGTGCTTGGTGTGGTAAGTTTTTTCTTGTAGGTAGAAAACAGATATTTGTAGATAAGGAGAAAATCCACTGAAACAAGAACCTATTCATAAAAGAATGCAGAGAAACCCAAACATGGGTGGTCCAACGAGGCAAGAGTGGTTGGCAGCGGGATTTAAAAACTAAGATTAACACAAGATGTGAAGTACTGAAACCCATCTAGTCACAAACATGTGTGTTTTTAATGACATTCAGAGCCATTTCCATAAAACGAAAGAAGTTATTTTATGTCATTGCAAGCATTGTGAAAAATCCTAGAATATCCTAGAACTAAGAACCTCTTATTATTTTCTCATGGCTGAAAATCACATCCACCTGCCAGCGGCAAGCAACGCTCATGGTGATGGTGGAGACAGAAGCCTGACAGCACAAGATGACGGCGGAGGCCACACCAACACATCTTTTCCCAGCACAACACTGACATGTGAGAGGCAGGCACAGTGCAGGGGGTCCTCAGAAAACAGCGTACGGAGTAAGTAAGCTTTTCCTCAAACTGTACTGAAAGGAACAAGTATTTCAGTAAGAGGAATGACCCTGGGCCCAGTCCTTGCTATGACCCTCACTCTCACTGGCTCAGCAAAGGTTTATTGGACGCCTACAGAATATCAGGCATCGGTGTATGTATTGGGGAATACACAGATTTTTATCTTTTAAAGCATGCCATTTTTATTGGGGGGGGGACAGACAACAACCACTTAAAGCAGTAAGTAAAGTAAGTTGAATTAAAGGTGAGTGCTGGGGGGACAGGCTTTGGCGGGAAAGCACAGCAGGTGGGCGGAGGAAAGCGTAGAGTGGTTTTAGCTAAGCTGCCCTGGGATGGCCTTTCTGGAGAGGTAATTCTGGGGACGCCTTTGGAAGATTTCCGCTGTGGCACTGTGATCTCACAGTGCTCTGGGAAGATGCCTCTCCGCTGTGGGGGGAGGGGCACAGGTCCTGTAAGGCTGATCGCGGCCTGCTCTTGTGACACAGGAACAGAGACTGCGATTCACAAGCTACGCTGAAGGCATATTTGACTTGCTCGAAGACAACTGTGGTTTGGGCTAGAGAGCATGCAATGGAGAGATGACGATAACTTCACGAATTAAGAATTATTTTGGAGTACAATTGGCATGCTTGTTGAAAGACTATGTGTGTTCTAGACAGAAGATGACTTGTAGAATTCTGGTTTGAGGGATTGGTGCTATTTATTGTGATAGGAAAGATTTCCAGAAGAGAAAATCAGGCAGAAGATGGGATGGAAAGTCAAGAATTCTGCTTTAGATACATGAAGTCTTCCTCCCCAGCCCAGATCCTAAGGTAGACTCCACCAGAGAGGAAATCTGGGTGTTGTGTTCCTCTAGGAAAAAGTGATTATCTCACATTTCTTCATATTATCCAAAGAATGAAGCCTCTATTAGAGGTTCAATAAATACGTGGTGAATGAATTTATAAAACGAGTCATTATTCAACTATTTTTCAAAGTCTGATTATGGGAAAAGAATTAGCCAGTTGGAGAAGGAGCACGAAAGGCTTTCAGGTAAACGTTTCTTATTTCCATGTCTTATCTAAAAACCAGCTTCTCCACCCTTTCCAATTGCAACGTTTAACCAGGAGGTGGCCACAGGCCCTTCCACACCCAGACCCCTGGGGGTATATCCATACTCTCAAGAGGTCAGAGTGCAAGAATGAGTACTGAGACACTGCTGGAGCTTGCAAAACTTTTTATCAGTCCAGAAATGGGAGAAGAGTTTTTGGATCAAGACATACAGATTCTTACATCGAAGTGAAAGTAGTACTCTTTCACCAACACTTCAGTCTCGAATTAGCCTTGAAACATGAGAACACTCTCCATTGATGCCTACTTATAAGAAACAGAAATTCTGTAACTAGGTGCTTCAGAGTTTCCTTTTTCCCTCTGCTTGTTTCCATAATTATCAACTTTAAAAAGCAATCCAAATATTTTCATTGGGATAGTGCACAGCTATCTATGACACTTATCTTTTCATTCAGTGTGCAGCCTATAAATACCTCTTTAAATATCATGTCTTTAGTTGACTTCTACAATGATTATCTATAGTTATTTTGAAAGTGAACTTAATAAGACAAAATTATTTTTAAAAAAACCACTTTTAAGTTACTTCTGGCATCACCCAGAACTAAGCTCTGTTAAACTGTGATATATATTCATTTCTATGAAGGGATCCCCCCAAACATGTTACTTGAAAAAACTAAGTAACCATCTGCCTTGCAAGATGGCACATGCGCCCGAGTGCCCCACCCACACCCTGCCACTGACATGTGCCTGGACCCCAGACCAACGCCATGAATCAAGTTACTTCATAATGCAGCCTGGGAAATGCTGTGTTTGTTAAGGAAAGAAAGTGACTGTAGGACTTCACCAACACATACCAGCAGGGGGCAGGAAACTATGTATGAGAGAGTGATGTATCAAGAGAAGATAGAATTTAAGTTTAGATAATGGAGAGTTTATTGATTGGGTACATTCCCAGAACAACCTGAGATAATGCTAAGATACTGCTATGATGGGCCTTGGATGTGTACAGAAAGCAATGGGCTTCATAATAGGAGCTAGAAAATGCCATGCTAGACGGTCCTATTAAAGGTCACATCATCCAGAAGCTGCTGGCCTAATAGGACGGCTTACCAAAGGTACAGCTGAGACTCCACCTTGGAGATGACCTTCTGTAATACATTCTCTAGGACACAGGATATGCCCTAAATCAACAAACATTAGAAGGAACTGTGTTCCCAAGAAGTAGAATTCATAGGTCCAAGAATCAAGAGGTGGCAGTAAGAGTGGCCCTACTTAGTATCATTCTCAGTAACTGAGTTGGAGGGTTTGCACTTCCCGATCCTGCCAACTCTGGGCTTAAGAGATCCTGGTTCCTGGAAAAGTGATACGCTACCAAGGGACCCAGTCTAAGTCCCATTAAACTTTAAGCTATTGCTGTCACCTGGTCACTGCAGGCTCCTTATGCCAAGGACTGTAGGCAAGGAAAGAAGGCGAGAAAACTGATCCTGATCAGCAAGAGGAGATGGCACTGTCAAATAACAGGTTAAGTTAAAACTGTAACTGACATCCAGGTAACCCGATAAGGGCATCTCTTAGAACTCTTGACTGGAAATAGGTAAGTTCAGCAGCACAGCCTAAACAACGTGGGGCAACGGAGCTTAAGAGATCTTATGTATACAGCTCTGTGTAGTCTCAGCAAGTAAGTGCCTGCAACAGCAGAGTTCAGCAAAGAGTAAGAGGAATGCACAAAAAGGAGTAGAGGAAGGATATGAGAACCTTGACACCAAAGCTGTAGGAGTTACAGCTCATCCTACCAAATAAACTTTTCAAAACTTCCCCACAAAAGATGAGGAGAAGACCAAGGGGTGGACCACAGTGCACCACCCGGAGCCAACCTTCAGGACTCAGAGTAATTCCCCTAGTTGCTGGGAGTGTTGGTGGCAGGAACTGCTCCCTTGGCCAGCGTCATGCCCTTTCCCTGAGTACCTCCCACATTCAATGACTGGTCATTGCAGGGACATAAAGGCCCAGACACCTGCATTAAAGTGATTCAGTTCTGAAGGGCCACCCCAGCTCCAAGGCTCTATGGGATTAGCTGAAGCCCTTGTGCAAGTATATTATAACTCTTCTCTTCGCCCTTCCCTTCCCCCCAGCAGGTGTTCACCCGAAAGGCATTTCCTAATAAATTTCCTGCACACAAATCTCAATCTCAGAGCCTTTTGGGGGGCATCTGACTTAAGACAAACTGCTAAGGTTGTGCTATCATCAGCTGATTACTAGATCTGAATGAGGCATAAAGACGTTAATGAACTCCTACAGCTGAAAGATACCAGGAAGAACATGTTAAGTGGTGAGCACTCTTTTTCCCCCCATAAAACATGAATTCAGAAAAGCAGTGGGAAGGCAGACAGATACCATCAAAACATTCCAAGTAGCCTTCATAAGCCTCTTAAAAATATCTTTGTAATTTAGAATGCTTACTTTAGTAAATAGAAGAGTATCACTGAGAAGAGTATCACTGAGAAGAGTGGGAGTGTTGATGGAGTCAATTGTTCTGGTGTCACAACTAGGGGGTGGTGCCACCGGCATCTACCAAGTAGAGGCCAGGGATGCTGCTCAATATCCAGCAACAATGGTTCAGGCAGCACATAAAGAACGATCTGGCCCAAAACACCAACAGTGCTGATGTTGAGAAGCCCTGGTCATCAAGACCAGGTCAGCAAGACCAGGTCATCAAGAGGTCATCAAGTACATTGTTCATCATCTCATTCTATTCATGGGATTATGGGATTTATTAGCATCTCTTCATTACAGATGGGGAAATTGAGCTCAGTAAAAGAAACTAATTTGCCAAAGGTCAGAAAGAAAGCTACCAGCAAAAATGGGTCTAGTAGTTCATTACATTTTAGCATTTTTTTTCTGGCCCACATGGCAGTCACCACCTAAACTGGAGGACACTGGAAACCTGTTACATGCCCCGCCCCCACCCCTTACTCTCCTCCCTACAATACAGGAGGCTGCAAGCCTGTTAATGCAGCTTGATCCACAAGTTCAACATTGTCATTCACTGATAAACTGAAACTCTTCATTATATTCAGAAACTAAACTCTTAATTTGCATCAAACAAAAATCATTTGCATATTTATACATTCTGTATTTACATAACATTTATTCCCAAAGCTTGATTCTAAACCAGCACTTCTATGTTATACAAAACCACTTCTATGTTATACAAAACTACTGGAGCATTTATGTGTAGCATTTAAAAAAATCTGTTTTGTTTTGTCTTCTACCCGAGAGAGAGGTTCCGTAAATGCTATCACTGCTGCTAGTGCACAGACCCGTCAGCAGGCAGCCTGGAGTCTGGCCATCAGGCGCATTCGCTCCTCTGCACCAGTTCTGCCACTTTCTAGTGTTGTGCCTTGGTCAAGTTTCCTAACCTTTCTCAAAGCTGAAGATTTTTTTACCTGTAAAATGGTAACTGAGTATGTGGTCTGTTATAGGGATTAAGCAAGACAATGCACACGAAATACAGTGACTGATAAACCATGCACACTGAATGAAGGGTAGCTGTACTGAATCTTGGTTGCTTTTTGGCTTCCAGCATCTATTTCTCTTCTTTAACAGCAACTTGAATTCTATTTGGGGAATGAGTTCTCCCCCATGAGATACAGCCTGGTGGACTGTCATCAGGAGTCTTGTCCTCCTGTAGTCCATGGGAAGGCATGCAACCCCAACTAGTACAATCAGGTGGCCCTCTCTGGAATTTATATATGGTGTGGAGAGACAAAGAGACAGTAAACGCTGAGTTTTGTCCACTCCTAGCAATGACATCCTGTCCAGGTTCTTTTTCCCCCCATTATGACACCACTGTTAACATTGCTGTCTCTGAATTTCCAAAGACAATTAGCTTCTTTTGCTCATTTCCAAGTCTGGTGGATAGCTCCTCATCAATTCTGCACGCCTCTAATATCCTACCAAAATTTCTCTTCCTAAACTTAGCCTGATCCAGTTTCTATTACTTGTATCCAAAGAACCCTACAGATATACATTAGCTATATCTCACATCAGCAGCAAATTAGTCTAATCGATATGTGATTCAATTAAGTGCGAATAAGATGGGGTGACTTCTCTCAGCTTTCAGAAATACCTTTAATCACTGGTTTGCCTTCTGGCTTTAGCCCCAGCGCACATCCGCAGGCTGTGAAATCTACATAGGAACTGAAGATTGTTTACCTAAAAGAAACTCTTCCTGTGGAGCAAAGGTGCTGTTTAAGCAGTCATCTTTGTTTGCTCTCTGTTGGAGCAGTTCTTGGTAGGACTTCAAGAAATACAAGGCAAATAAAAAGCAACTGAATGTCCAATGTCCAAGCAATTGAAGTCTAATTTCCTGGATCCACAATTCTATAGGCTTACCTGAGATCTTAAATAAGAATCTTTTCAGATACAGAAGCTTTCATTAGTTTTGGCGTCGCTGCTGGGTCTTGGATGTGGTTGCTCTTTGGGTAGAGCTACGGGTCAGGCCCTGTGTGGTAAATCTGAATCTGCAATTACTGGCATCAGGGTCGAAGGAGGGCGGGGAGCAGTAGTGTAACGGCTTGTTTCTTAAACAAGGAAAAAAGTGAATAATCACTTTGGTTTTTATTTTACAGCTGTTTTCATCCACTTCATTTTTCACTGTGAGAAGGTAGAATGACAATTTTCTGAGTTATTTTAGTATTCACTTCCTAGGATAACTCTTTGAAGGCTGTGGAATGTGATGCCTCTGTCAACTGGGTTGCCAGATGAAGCCAGTAAGATGGCATTCCAGCGTGGGGCACAAAAATAAGTTCGTTCCCATCACTTGGAATACAAAAGTCGGTGCTCCATTAGTTCTCAGATTAAAGGATTCTAAAGGCAAACGGTAACAATTCTTTGCAGGGACATTTGGAAAAATTAAACACATATTTAAGAAGGTCAAAGACTCCTGGTTCTTGTTGAATAATTATGCCAAACACCAGATTTTTGTTAAAATATATAAGGAGAAAAGAAATCCACTAGCAGATACTTCTGTGGCTAACAGTTATTATATTCAGTATCACTGAAGCAGCTTTTACCAGCTATAATGTGTATAATTCAGGTTGTTCTATAGCACCATTACCCATACAGAAAGTCATTTTATAGGAAGTTTCTAAAACCAAATGGCAACTCCATAAAGATCTCCACAGATTAATTTATAGCTATAAGAAGCTGTTTTTCTGCTAAACTTCACTCAAGTCAGGTACCTGCCAGACAGCACTTTTCTTTTCTTGATCTATATGAGTGAAATATATGCATAAGAATCTTTTAAGTGACATAAGCATTTCCATGTGTATAATTTAGTAATTGGTTCAAAACTCCTGAAAAAAAATAGAGGGTATGGAAATATTTAGTTATACAATTTATCCCTTTTCATAAGAAATACTTTATCCTCTGGTGGTAAGGAAGCAATTGATTCAGGGTGGTCTTCTGATACTCTTTCTTCTCCATTGTATACCCTCGTTTTTCAACCCACTAGCTAAAAACTCTATGTTTTGTGAGAAATGCAAGACACCCTGGCAAACCTTATGGGTTATGCTGGGCTGAACACATAACAGAACTCATTAAAGATCTTTTTAATGCCCTTAGTGACATTTTCAACATCCTGTCTTATGATAAAACCTTACTCATAATACAAATTTCAAGCATCATAAATTATTTCAGTAGGCACTGTTTAAACAATACTCTAATTTTGCAATTTGCAGCCAGGTTCAAAACATGCTGTGGAGTTTATAATACACTAATTTGAATCCCAAAAGCAGAATAAATGTTCTTCTGTGTGCGGCTGCACCTGTTCATCCTTTCACTGCTCATGGGAAATAGGAGAATGTGGTAGGTATTTCGGTGATTCTCACTATTTCTCACCTGAAACTCTACTAGCCCTGTCTCACCAGAGACAAGCTGAATGCTAACTACTTTTATTAAAGTACAAGAGTTTAAGCTTTTATCATTTTATAAATTGGTATTTTTCAGTTCAAACACAATGAAGCCAACACACTCACTGCCTTTTACATTACTTTTGAGAATTTTCTTTTTCATTAGTTTAAATCAGAGATTACTGTATTATACCTAAGAAAACTATCAGATGGTACAGACTTTAAAAAACATGATCCTTTGCAGTAACGCTGGGTGTCCGTCCTTTATACAGACTGTCCCTTCCTCAACATGCTGCCGACAAACTGCATCCAGATCAGTGACTAATTCCCCTCTGAATACAGCATTTCTGTGGCATACACTTGTTGGAAAGAAAGGCAAAATTACTGTAACGGCTTATCTTTGATGACAGAGTAAGATCTTTAAATAATGGGAGAAGCCTGAAGTCTACGATGGACAGACTATTACATACTTTTAAATGTCTGGACCTGCAGAATTCTGCCTTCGTTTAAGAAACCTGGACAGAAGAAGGCCATGTTCTTTCAGATGATTCATAGATAAAAATAAAATCATTAAAAACACTACCCTAAAATAATGAAGGTGGTTTACAAATTCAAGAGTACTGATAGTTTAGTCAATACAAACTTCACTTCTGCACTCTGCTCAGACAAGTAACCTCCACTTCTGAGTCTGAACTTCGTACTCACGTTGCTGACCTCCCTTGCAACTCGATGCTTTGTTTCTCCCTTCACTTTCTTACTTATCCAAATCCGAACCATTCCTTCCAGTCAGAGTGCATTTAGACGTGCATACCAGAAATCTGACAAACTGTGGCTTGCACAAGTTTATTACCTAATGCGCCCTGCCCTGGGGGTGAGCTGTCCAGGACTGGTAAGCATTCCAGCAGTCGGACCATTTTCCCACATGGGTATCTTTAGTGCGTGTGCACACCTGCACACATCGTGTTTTCCCTCTGGTCACAAGATGACTTGCACCTTCGGGCATCAGTCTATGTTAAGATATGAAAGAAGAGAAAGGACAGGCAAAATATACTTGCCAAAGGAGTCTGTCCCTTTTTACCGGGAAAACAATAGCTTTCTAAGAAGCCTCATGTAATATACTTCCTTTGGGACCTCAGCGGCTAGAACTATGTCACACGGCCCCTCGAGGCTGCAGAGGAGTTTCAGGAGTTGCCTGTTTGTAACTGTGCACAGTGCTACCTATAATAGTCCTGGGCCCTACAGAAGGGCGGGAGAGGGGAATCTGTGTTACGTGGTATTTAGCGCCGCGTGCCACAATTCTTCCATGCTAGATGAAGAAGTGGGGTCTACACAGTCTTTCCTGTTACCGTTCAGTCTTTCTTGATGTTCCAATGTCTAAATGCTCAGAGCAATAATAATTGTCTGAGCCACATACAGCAATTATATACTATCTCACATAATAATTTTAACTACCATATTTTTTGGACTATAAGATGCACCTACAGCCCCCAAATTTGGGAGGAATAATGGTTGTTAATGCTGTTGAGTTCTGTTTACATTTACATTGGTGAAATATTATGTTATTTATGTTATTAAATATTTTACCACATTTTTTGCTTCAAATTTTTTTTCCTCTTTTCCTCTTCTAAAACCTAAGTGCCTCTTAGGGTCCAAAAAATATGGTATATATTTAGATTTATCCCCAAAGTTCTTAAAAATGAGAATCAAATTTTATATTACTTCTGTATCATATATGGATAACTTACTGATGAATTTACTCATGAATTACACCTCTATTTTTTCTCTAGAGAAGTAAATAGCCTACCGTTGTTTTCATCGTTATTTTATTCTTGACTACCCCCTAAGCAATGTAACTTATTCTCTGGATTGCGTTAAGTCTTACTAGCTCTTTACCGTATTCTCTAAGCTTAGAGCTTTCCTATCAACTTCATAACAATACACTGTCCTTTATTATATCAAAGGTCTTGGGAGTGAGGTATATTTTAAAATAACTTTATTTGTAGTATTGGAAGAACTCTAGTACAAATAATAACAACTATTTTGCATCTCTTTCCATCTGGGTTTTTCCTCTCAAATATATCTGCCAACTAAAAGAATGGGAGAACGGACTGAATAATTAGAGTCTTTAAAAAGACAGTAAAATTTTCTCAAGAAAGATATGAAACTACTCTCTCCTCACTACACGGTCTCTTTTTTAAAAAAATATTTTTATTTATTTATTTTTAGGAGAGGGGAATATAGGGGGAGAGAGAGGGAGAAAAACATCGATGCAGGTGAGAAACACTGATCGGATGCCTCTCGTATACACCCCAACTGGGGACCAAACTCACAACCCAGGTGTGTGCCCTGAGTGGGAATCGAACTGGGGACATTTTGCTCTGTGACACAATGCCCAAGCAGCCGAACCACATGGGTCACGGTACTGCACTGTTTTTTAAAAAATTCTTTTTGGCATCTTTTCTTGGACATAAGAATGGAGAAAACCATTGGTTTAAATACTTTGTCCTCCAAAGAAATATTTATAAATTTATAAATATGTATTCCATTTTATACTAATATATGCATATTATGAAATATGTACTTTTTAAGAAGGGAGGCTAATGCAATTGAATGATGCTTCATTATATTGAAACTATTGATTAAGTATTTTGTAATAGAGCAGTTTGGCTCTCAGTATAGTTTATTTTAACATTTGATTTTAATGGCTCTTATAGCTGAAGACAGATACCTTAAAATGATATAGAGGTCCATCTGAAAGAGTGTATAATTATTTAAACACTGTACTTATTAAACCATGATTCTCATTTTTCAGTTTTACCCACAGACTAGAATTACTATAATTTTGAAAACAGTAAACTATTGTGAGACACTATAAACCTGGAAAGAAGCTGGAATAGTTTGCTGCTATGTCTGGCATCTTCAGGAGGTGGGAGAAGAAGCAGGAGGCCACAGCGTGGGGCGTGGCAGCCCACTGTAGGGACGTGGGCCTTTAATCACGGGAGGTGGGGCCATGGCCAGGCTTCATGCAGAGCGGTGACGTGGTATGACTTAAATTTCAAAACATGACTTTGCCTACTGTGTTAAGGGTAAACTTTGGAGGGCAAGAGTGGAGGTGAAGATACCAGGCAGCAGGGGCCTTTTACAGAAGCCCAGGCAACAGGAAACAGTGGCCTGGACAGTGGTGAGAGCAATCGGTGGTCAGGATCTGGATATATTTTAAAGATAGACTTCCCTGTGTATTGGATATAGAGAGAAGTGATTTTTGAAGTTCTAGCTTAGAAATCATCACACTGCGATGGGTTCTGTAATGTGCTGGGATGTAATTACATCTTCATATCCTGTGCTCCTACTTGTCCTGCTTATCCTTATCCTATTTATCTCATAGCACTATCATGTGGCAATTTCCTGTTGCTTTTTCCCCATATCCTGATTAGACTATAAGCCTTGAGAGTGTAGGAATAATGTCAACCTTGTTTGTAGTACGTGCTTAGTATAGAAACATTCAATAAGCATGTTAGTGAATGAATAAGTCTACACAATAGAACTCCATACTCCATTGGCAATAAAAATAGTGGGAAAGATTTTCTGAGTAATACTGTAAACAATCTTCTTTGTTATTTTTCAACTGTGCTGCATCACCGGTTCTATAATATAGTTCATAATCACGTATATTTTATTTTGAGCCACCATATTTACTTAGAGTATGTTCTTCAGCCAGTGATGGTTGTTCTTGAATGACTATCAGTGACATCTAATTCTTTTCATAGACTGATCCATGAAAAAACTCTAAGAACCAAAAGTTTATTTGAGAACTGCAGTGACTGTTTTTGTTGGAAATGTGAGATTGTTCAGACTGTACACTGTCAGACACTAACAGGATGAGTGTAAAAATAAAACAACTATAGCTTCAGAGATGGGGGTGGCATCCCTGTGCTGATTTTTAATCATGCAGTTCAAATCTCTGTGGAGCAGGTCTGTTCTGACAACCTTTTGTTAAGCTGTTGCTTGGTTTTGTACAGTATATACATACTCTGAAACAGAGTTTTTAAAACACAGTTTTAAAAGCCCCAAGTAAATAAGTACCATGACTTTTATGGTATCTATTAATAAATTTAGCTCTTCACCATATACTTTGTATTTGCTATGTATGAGCCTAACAAGAAAGGATTAATATTTTATCATCAAAACTATTTTGGGTAGAAACCTTGAAGCAAAAAAGATAAGGTGTCGCAGGTGAGCATGACCCCCATGAGACACTGGGTGTCATATAGTCCGTGTGCAGATCCCTGTGCCTTATCTTTAATACGCTGTATCTGTTTAGAAGGGAATTAAATGTATACTCAGCTAATGGTGTCTATCTCTTAAGAAGTTTCTCAGGATGATTTTACCTTGGTGAACTTACTACACTCAGAGACTGGTTTCCAGCTGTGCAGGTATTGACCTCAGGTTTGCCAAAATGCTAAAGCACAGACCTTTCTCACAAGAGAAGACTTGGAGTAACTCAAGTTCACAAGACTCGCTATAGAGACTTCCCTGCGTTGTAAATAAGTCGCAGCCAGAAAGCTGCCTAAGGAGCATGGGATCTAAGCAGACGAAGTTAGAGAACATAAATGTTTAATGACATTCCTTCACCCATGAAACAAATTCTACTGAACCTCTGCTATGTGCCAGGTTTTCTTGAGATACTGAAAATAGAGTAGTGAACAAAATAAAAAAGGCCCTTTCTTTCTCTGAGCTTATAGGCAACATAAATGTTGGTCTTTTTTATTTTCTGATGCATCCCTATTATTAGAGTACTGCCTGGCACAAATTAGGTATTTGACAGTATTTGTTGATCGAATGAACACGTAACATAAACTACTAACATAGTTTCAGATAATGATATGTGTTAAGAAAAATATAAAACAGAGTAATATGATAAAGTAAGGGTAGTAGGAGAGAGGATAAATAACAGATTGGGTGGAGTGGTAAATCATTGTTTGGCAAATATTTGTCCATTCTTTCTCCCCACCTCCAAGGGAAGAACAGACTTTCCCACTCTATTGGTGTTAAATATGAAGGTGCAGACTGCTTGGCCTCATGGTGGATGCTGTGCGCTGGGCCATGTGACTTGTTTTGGCTGACAGGTGTCAGAACTTGCAGTGTTTATGTGCTTGGTTTTCCCTTTTGTACTTTTCCCGCTGATACGAGAAGAACATGCCCTGGGAGCCTGCCACAGGTTCCTTCTGAGTTTAGAAACTCTGTTCAAGCAGCTTAGTTTCTTTCACGAAGTACAAGGACTTTGATCCTCGCGTGTCATGCTACTTTCACTATCTCAAGACTACTGAGGTGGGAGTCTTAAACACAGAAGAAATATGAGTGAATAAACTGCATTTGGTGGGGAAGGTGGAAGTAAGAGATTTTCACTATGAAAGTACACAATAAAAAAGGTAAATGAAAACTTTTTTTATTAACTGGATTTTTAGTAATTTAACCACTAAAATCAACTAAGAGCAGAAAGAGAGCATGTTTGTTTAGTCCAGCGGCTAAACTCCACCCCAGACAAGATATTTTCATTTTCAACACATGACACATAAGAAAAGGAAAATGTGGACCACAGGAATGGAATAAATATTGAGAACAAAAGCAAAGTGTTGAATATATTATAGCCATACTAAATCATAAATGAATAAGCATTTTCCTTTATACCACTAAACTATAAAGGAAAAACTAAGCAACAAAGGTATTTTATACACCAAATATCCTCACAGATGAATAAAAAGCAGACATCAATATTCTCATAAAATGGCAAAAAACTATGATTAATATGTTCCTGGTACAAGGTAATAATCATACTATACATGTAAAAATATGAAAATATGAACAACCATGGTGACAAGAAAGTGGAATTACTTAATGAATCAATCCTAATGTATACTGAATATTAGATATAGGATTTATCCTAAAAAGTTGTACTTCAAATCAATGTTCAGGAAGCCATCTACATTGGGAAACTTCATCTGGAAAAGACTCAGATGGACTGGAGAGACACGGTGTTGAAGCTTACTGGCATGGTAATGCTCTAGATTGGCGGCTAGGTGTTGAGCAGCCACAATCTTCCGTAACTGCCCAGGATCTCAAAGGAAGACAGAAGTGGAAAGGACCAATGAAAACAGCCCCAACAGAGCTGACATGCCTATTCAGTTATCAGTTATCAGTTAAGGACTGATGCCTCTTCTTTTTCAGACTTAGAATATATGTGACTGAATTTGATAAATAGTACTTTGCTATGTAGTTTCTCATGGTTTTCTTCAGTTTTACACTTAGAATTGAAACAAATAGCGGAGGTGATGGATAACAGGTGTGACAGTGACAAATTGGAGAGGAGGGCAGAAGAAACAGACACACTGATAAGACTGTGCACAAAGAGGGTGCCAAGGACACAAGAGACGACTACAATTTAGTTTAGGCAAATTCAGTAGAAAGGTTAATGAAGCTCTTTTTTACTTTAGCAACCTTTGTGGCCATCATTCTATGAAAACTACTGTTATATCTAATGTACATAGGATGTCCCTGAATTAGTAGGGGGAAAATTGCTGGTTGACTCAAGGACCATTTTATAACTAACACGCAAACACTTTAAAAAATCTATTTATACATACATTCTAAAGTTACCTATTTTTAGCATACATCCATAGAAACAAAAACTTATCCGCCCCGAATATTGTATATCCTTTGAATAGTGCCATATAATTTTGGCATACCTGTAAAAACCTCAGATTTTTTTGCAAAACAATGAAACTGTGGTGGCCAAGTGGCAGATCTTCTACAAGATGTCAGATGAGCCTGGTGGTTGCTAAAACTCTGTGTTATAGGAAGAATGAAACTCACCTAGTTTGACTTCAAAGAATTAGTTTTAAAATTAGCCAAGAAGCTAAAACGGTGGAAAAATATTTCTACAGTAACCATAGCAACTTGGAAAAAATTCCCAAAGTATGTAGTAGCCATTTGTAACATTCTCTGATTTTTGGTACCCTTTCTAGGTTTGATGAATGTCTAGCCTTATGAGGTATGACTTCCCTAGGTAAAACCCAGAACTCTCAGTTATTGAGCCTGCTTTACTCCCAAGGTCAGTCAACTGTGTATGGCTCTGATCAGAAGTGAACAATTATAGGTAGGAGACTCTGTATAGCATCCATTTTGCTCATAAGGATGTGAAACATTCAGCTGTTGGACATCACAGTGGTTGAGTTAAACGATGAGTTCTCATATAGTGCTCGATGAAAATGTTGTAGCAAAGGAAGACATATCTCTACCCAAGTTTTGAGGTGTAGTTTTGGTATTGTTTCTGGAAGCTCACCCTTGATCCTGGTTCTCCAGGTCTCAATAATTTGGTCAACTCAATTTCTTTTCAATAGACTTTTCTGCTGCACAACTAGCCAGAGGCGGCTTTGGTGGTTAAGCAACCCCTGGTTGATACTAAATGGCTATGGAAGTTGTTGAAAGCAATATTATAACCTCAGGAAAACTGGAGAGCTATCCAATTAGTTATCAGGCTCTGTAAGGGCTGATGGCTCTAAAAATCCAGCTGGTTTTCTTAAAAAAGTAAAGTCTGGCAGCCCACCACCTTCAGTTGCAAAGTACAGATTATTAAGTACAGTCACTTAAAACAAAGTGACCAAAGAAGGCAAGTGGCTAGCAACATGCGACAACAACATGAAGAGCATGAAGAATTCAAAGAGAAAACTAGTTGCTTCTAATTGCACAGGACAGAGTTTGATCAGATCATGAAATGGTCACAATCCTAAATTCTCACTTCAAGGCACAGATCACACTCAAGAGCTACTCTCTACCATGTTCTCTGGGAGGGAAAACACATCATCAGTGAAGGACACAGTCTATCTTCCACAGGCCAGGAGTGCTGATGGGTAACACTGTTTTCAATGTACATAACAGGAGGCCGAGGTGGCGGATGTCAGACAGAAGCACTTAATACAAGAGGCAGGAGGAAATGGTTACTGCTATTGCTAGCAGACCTGAGTTGTAATCAGAATTCTTTATCCTGCAGTGACCACTGGCTTTGGCTACTTGATCAGATGATCCACATGGAACAGACAGAAATGCAAATGCTCCAACTGAGTCAAATTATAAAGTATCTAGGTTTAACCTGAGTCTGCCTCGTATCCAGCCCAGTAGGGACCTAAACACATGGAGTGCAGCTGGCGGCGGTGGAGAGTGGGTTACTAGAGCATCAATCACTTATTCCAGATGCCGCTGAAGTGGCAGATGTACATTCTTTACTGGAGCTCTTAGCACCAGATGTGTGGCTATTAACCTGGCGAATGCTTTCCCCTTCTATCCCCTAAATGGAGAACACCGGTAACAGCTGTTTTGTGACAGGCAGAGCAATAAATCCTTTAATCCTAGGGTCATGTAAATAAATTGGCTCAGAACTACAGTGTATTTCACAAAGACCATTACTATATCACCGTCACATAGGACAACAACATAGGTGACATATGTCTCTAGGACCTGGAAATCAGGAAGTAATAAGAACTCCAGATTTTTGGTATGTAAAAGATATTTGAGTCCAGTATTCATGCAGTAAGGTGTGAGATATATCACACAAAAATGTAAGAGCTACTCCTTAGTGAAGTGTCTGAGGATCCAGTAATCTTGAGCTTACCAGGATGGCCTCTACAAAGGTAAAGGTAACTTCCTGCACCTTGCACCTCTGGCAGCTGACGTAGAGGTGTAGCGCTCGGTGGCTCTCTTTGAAGATAACATATATCACCTTGGCAATCCTACTTTGACCTACTTATGAGGCGCCCTTTAAGCCTCTAGCTGTGAGTGAGCCCCAAAGGAAAAAAAGAGGCTTCCTAGTTAGTCTAGGCTACAGTTCATCTGCCTGGCCTCACTGACCAACAGGTTCAGTGGGTATTAGACCAGGATGCTCTGGTGTCTGTGGCAAGTTCTGATAGAGGAATTGCAGCACAGATCTCTAAGGTTTCAGAAAAAAGTCATCAGACAGGAAAACTCTGGTCCCTTTGAATGCAGCATTTATCTCACTAAGTGCTACTGGAGTTTGTATATTTGACTGTAAAACAATAAATGTGACCTGATCTAAAATGAACTTGGTTTAGCTGATTCACCCAATTTTTAAATCACGCATGCTCAGTACCAAGCCATATTAAGTGACTGCAATCAGATCACTCACACACTCAGTGGTACTTGCCCTGTGGTTGGATGCTACTAGGAACTTCAGGCTGTTCCCTTTGTGAGCATATTTTGTTTTATAAAGGATAGCTGAAGTATTCTGTTATTATTTTAGTTGATGTTAACTGTTACTCTGTTAAGAATAGAAGAAGGGTATGTTTGGAAGATTAGGCTTAAGTAGTAGCAAAGGGTGTACACTAATGTTGAATAGCCAAGTAATGTAGTACGCATTGCTCATGTTTTTTTTGTTTTGACACTTCTTGAAAACTTTTAACATATTACAGAATTATTCATTGCAAGACAGAATGCAAGTTTTTCTCAGCTTCTTCTGTTCCCAGTAGGCAGGCATGAGACCAAAGTTCTACCAATCAGGTTTATCCCAAATTTGAAGAGTGAAATCATCTAGGACTTCCTTTGCCAGGCAAGGTGGTAGCAGTGACTTTGGCTTTTGGGAGAAGCAGTAGTTGTGAGATGGAGTTAGTGATAAACAAGTGACCTAAGCAGGGAAATGGAAGCAACCATAGTTTTCTTTAGTGCTTGGCATAGAAGCAGCAGCAATGAGATTTCCTCATTAGGTTTATTCTATACCATGGCCTGGCCTTTGCTTCTGGAAGCTGTGCTTCAAAGCCTGTTTCTCCCATCTAAACAGCCTCTTACTTAACAGACCCCTTTTCTGCTTAACCAGTCAGAGTCAGCTGAATTTTTTAAAAATTTATAGTTTTCAAGACCAACAATCTATCAAATATTTATAAAACCTTCATAAGAGGTTAATCTGAAATTCTCTGATAAAGGGAATGACAAAAATTAGTTGTTGGAGTAAACTGACATGAATGTTGGAACTTTATGTATAAAACTGAGGATCACAGACTCTCAAACATAGAATCTCCACTGAACCAATTCATGATGAAAGCAATGAATGAAAAATTGCTAGGAAAGGAAAGGATATTAAATATCCTTAAAAAGAGAAAGAACAAAAAGAGATGGTCCATCAATCCTAGAGAAGGAAAAGAAGTGCTGGTAAAGTCACTGTCTTGATTATCCATTTAGTATTCCTTGTTTGAAAAAATAACAAAAATAGTCTGACAATGTAGTCAAGACTAAGTCAGACATGTGATTCACCCATAATCTAATGGATTTCATTTAAAAACAGTTTGATGATTATAAATGATGTATCATCTTCCCCTGTTACAGCCTAGAGTTCACATATATTAAATAATTGGCCTTCCTTTAAAGAGTGAGCACAAAGCTTCCAGAGCAAAGGAGCACAGAGAGGTCACGTTGGTGCATATGAATCAGCATTGAACAGAATGTCAACGAGGTTTTCTCTGTTTTCATATGAGAAGAAAAATACCACATCTTTTAGAAAATGATTTTTCATGCTGTTTCTAAAACACTATTAGTTACAAACCAAATTGTTATTTTTTCTATTTTTTCAAAGGAAAGAACTGATGGCTGAGGAGACATATATGATGGAAAACAACCATATAATAAATCAAATAGATTAAATTTAAAAACAACCAATGTCTTTTACTACTAATACCATCTCCTTTCTATTTAAAGAGATTTTGATAATGGAAGAAATAAGAAATAGTCATTTCAAGAGTTTCATTTAAAAAGCACACAGGAAAAATAACTCATTTCTTAACTATTTATATACTTGAAAAATAAGTCAAAGAATGGAAAGCAACAGATATTCATAAATATTCAGTATAGTTTAAAAGAATATTCACCAATTATGGAGTAAGCCTACAGTTCTATAGACATATTTTCTATAGTCCAATTATTTAAAGTACCTAAGAGAAATTTATTCTAAATGTTTTATAAGAAGTTTTTATAGACATTAGTGCAAAGCCTGAATTGTTATTGTTCAATCTTGTATCTTTCTTACATATGACAATAACTTCTTCTTGTACCTAGCTGATAGTATTAAAAATTCAGAGCTGTTACAATACCAGACTGAAGTCAATAACTAGGGTTATAGTGTTTGAATCCATGCTAAAATAGAATAAAACTAATGTTAAAATCAATTATTTAAGCTAACAAAACTTCAAACTGAACAAAATGAGTAGTTTTCAACACAAAATGTTGGGATTATGACTCAGTTTTCTTAATTTGCTATATAAACATTTGTTTGCAATAATGACATATATTTGGATGTATTTTAAAGAACTAAATAATTATGACATGTTATTTTTGTTTTCTTTTTTAATTCCTAGAGGGAGTATAATTTTAAAGGATTTTTACATTAGCCTGTATGTCGGTAGAAATGTGCATTAATTCCAAAGGTATACCTCGGAGGACTTTTCTGGGAACTAACAGTTAATGGGCTAGTTTGGACAAAAGGCACAGATAATATGACATAACATAGTAGAGCTTGACTGAGTTTAAAAAAGCAAAAACTTTTGTTCACTTACCATTATTACATAAGCTTGTGATGGTGGTTTTAACTTCACAGCCAAATTTATGCTGTGCATTTTATAAAAAACCTTAAAAACTTTGTCAGTCTTTTACTACTACCTAATGTGGTCATAACAATTAAGAAAACACCAGGGATGTTTTTAATATAAATCAAAATGTTAAAACACTGCAGGATTGAAATAATATTCCAAGTATCTAAAATAATAGTTGTTAGAATGCTAAAAAGTTGACAAAGATATAAAAACTATTTAAAATAATTTACATATGTCCTTAATACATAATTTCAACAGTTTCCCAAGTGAGGGTGTATGTGCACACAATCCATGCTTTTCTGCTTTTCTTCCTAATTTATCTGGATGAAACACATTTGTCTAGTTACAGGATTTAAGCAAATTTAAATCCTGTAAAATTTAACTAATTTATCTAGCTGAAGCCTGCAAGTGGAAAGATACATTAATAGCTTATTAGTGGAGAAACTGACACTCCTAGAATAGCAGGCAAAAAATAATGTGCACAGTAAGTTATCCAACCGGACTTAAAGAACTGCTGAGCAATCTCCCCATGCGGTTTACAGTCAGACAGGACTGAGTTGAAGTCTTGACTTTTTTACTGACCCTGGGCAATTATCTATCTCTGAGTCTCAATGTTCCTTATACGTAAAAAGCAGATACTATTTTTTGTGTTCTTTTCAGAATTACATGAAGTAGTATGTGTAAAGCAGCTACTATAATATCTTGGACAAACCTGGCATTCAATAAATTACTGCTTTGTATTTTTCTGTGACATATGACATTTCACTTTAAACAACTTATTATCGATTCCACTTAAATTGAACATGTCCAGATATTCCTTTAGCTTTTGGGTCAACTTAAGGTGTTCTCTGGGTTTCAATATTGCCGAATTTGCACAGTAACTTTTTCTTTAGTTGAACAAGCTCAGATCTTTCAAACTCCAAAGTTATATCCTCAATTGTTCACTCTGAAAATCTTGATTTCCATGAAAATATCGACATCTTTTCCTAAATATGGAACTCAAAACTGGGCACCGTTCAGTAGTTAAAGCACCATAAGAAAAGAAGAAGAATGTGGGCTTCTGTTTTTGTGTTGACTCCTTTTCCAGATCTCTGAGTACCTCCTGTCCAGTTCTCTTGGCTGGTGGGTGTTAGGGTTGTACCTGGTCACTGGTTTGAACTACTGTGGTCTTTGATAATCACCTTCAGATACTGGTTTCCTTGTGATAGCACAATGAAACTGCTAGTGCACATGAAGTTAACAAGAGCAGCTGGTGTGACATAGAGGAAAGAGAACAGGATCAAGAGCAGGAAAACTCAAATCTCAGCTATGTTGTTTATTACATGTAACCTTGGAAAAGTCAACATTTCTATCATCTTTGATTTTCTGGTTTGTAAAATCAGAATAGTAACTATGTAGGCTATTGTAAGAGTCACATAATTTATGTAAAATTCTTCATAAGTTTTAGTTGCTAAACAATATATATCATTATTATGGATACTAGGGTGTAAGCTCTCCTTGGCAATCTCCTTTACCCTCATGTTCTGAGCACAGTGCTCAAACATTAAGGACGCTCAACATTTCTTTATAGATTGGAAAAAACATTTACATTGAAGCTTCTCAGTACACAGCCTTGGATAGAACATGCAGGGGCATACGCTGATGCATGCTGTCTGGATGCACAGACAGATCAGCATGCTGGCAATCTGAAATGCCACTTGATTGTTCTTTCTTTTTAAAAAGTTTAATACTTGTGGCTAGAGCAACACAAAGAAGGCAACTTTGGGCTCATAATAAACAATTCATGAATAAATCAGCAAAATATGAAGATTAAGAAGACTGTTAAAATTAAAGTGGAAGATAGCAATAAATTTGATTTTAAAGTGTGTTGTATGAAATAAGATTTCAAAGAAATGTGTAAGAGAGAAAAATAATAAATAATTTTTTAGATTACCTGTATTAACTTTTGAAAACTACAAACCTTTTAAAGTCTATTCACCTCACTGGTTTCACTAACCTCCCTTCTGAATCATATTTTCTATTTTTTAAATTTAGAGAGAAGGACAAATTTATGACCTAGTGAAATATTTGGTAAAATGATTTGTACTATTTATTTCAAAATCCAAATTATCTTTCCATTTACTTGCTATTATGCCACTTAAAATGGGTGAAATTTTACAAATTTGTATGGTAAATTTTTGATGGTTTGAATTGAAATATAGGTTGTATGGAGTAGGTTAAATTCCTTGACACTGAAAAATGAGGCACAACTAAAAGCACAGAAAACTGAATGTTAGGGTATAATGTTCATTTCAATGTGCCTTGATCATATAAAAGCATTTTCTAATACAAGACCCAAATTATGACTTACAAGGGCAATGCCGAATTGCTACTGAGATGTTTCTTACATAGGCAGCTACGCAGCATGCCTCAGGATAAGCAAAAGCAAGGCTAATTAATTAGGATAAGACTGGGATAGGGGGCTGGGGCATAAAAGAAAAAAGTGTCATTTCTCTACACAAATGTATTAATATTGTATAAAATAACTACTATGATGAAACTGATTTATACCAAGAATTAAAACCTCTCAAAAAGTGCTCAGTTGTCAAGGAAAATGTTACTCAGAGTCTTAGTAGATTTTAGAATGGTTAAGAGACATGAGATATCATCTAGTTGAAGTTCTGTATCAGCAAGATGAAAAGTGAGGCACCATAAGATATTAAATAACTTGTCTTGCAATTATGGTGAATTCAAGTAAATGCAGAACTGATCAGACAATAGAGAGTTCATTTTGGCTAAATAGTGCCTTTTAATAAATAGTCTGAGATGTAAGCACTCACAAATATTGCAGCAAAACTATATTAAATGAATTTTTATAATTAAGAAATTCTGATAATGTCTTGACCATAAAACATCTGAAGTAAAGATAATTACATCTTATTCCTCTCTAAAGATCTAAATTAAAAGGATCCTCTAAAGTGAAGATTATTTTCCTGGAGGTGATTTAGAAAACACAGGCCATCATTCAGGTTCTTAAGAGGAAAAAAAAATAATCTTTTATTACATTTGGATGAGATTTTATTTTTTAGGAATCACTGCTTGGCTGTGAGTAGTTGTTGCTTGCTGAATGTTATTCACACTTCCTCCCTCGTAGGAAGCTCATGTATAACAGTCTTAACTTGTGGAATGGGCTGGAACACTTCATTCTAATCCAAGGGCCATAGGTCATTATAAACCACAAGTTCTTCCTCCCTAGGGAGTGTCAAGGGATATGGTCCTAACCCATATCATCTTTTTTTCCCTCCAATCTTTTTTCAGGCTAAAATAGAGTTTACGGCACCAATGACCAGATCTAACATGTTATAATGCTGTATCTGGCAATTAGCATCAGGAGAGAGAAATCGTTTCCAGAATAGCACCTAATGAATTTCAATTGTCTATTTGTAATTTGGCATAATAAAAAAATAGTTTAAAGGGCAAAGAGAACAGGAAAAGAGTTTCACCGCAAGATGATCTCAGTGACTTAGAACAGCGGTTGACAAACATTCTTCTGTAAAGGGCCAGATGGTACATAATTTAGGTTATGTGGGCCCAATGGTGTCTCTTAACTACTCAACTCTGCTGTCACAGCATGAAACCAACCAAAGTAGCCCATCAGTTAATGAATGGATCAAAAAACTGTGGTACATTTACACAATGGAATTCTATGCAGCAGAAAGAAAGAAGGAGCTCCTACCCTTTGCGACAGCATGGAAGGAATTGGAGAGTATCATGCTAAGCGAAATAAGCCAGGCAGTGAAAGACAAATACCATATGATGTCACCTTTAACAGGAAGCTAATCAACAAAACAAAGAAACAAGCATAATATAAACAAAGACACTGAATTTGAGAACAATCTGACAGTGACCAGAGGGGGAGGGAAGGGAATTTCAGGGGAAAAGGGGAATGGTTTAGAGCAACAAGTATAAAGGACTCATGGACAAAAACTATGGGGGGTGGAAATGGGAGGAAGGTGGGGAGGGCTGGGGTGGTGGGCTGGGGCGGGGTAAAAGACAGAAAACTGTACAATATCAACAATTAAAAAATACTGATATAAAAAAAAAAAGCTACCAAAGTACAAATGTACACATGAATGGATATGGCGATGCATTTCAATCAAACTTTATTTCCAAATATAAGCAGCAAGCCAGATTTAATGCACGGGCTATAGTTTGTAACTTCTTCCTTATGTAGAATTTATAATATTCAAGGGAGTTTGAAACCAAAATAACTATACTTACAGATACCTTGATGATTCTCAGAGGAATTAAATATATTTTCAGATCTTTTTAGATTTTCCCATTTACCTTTTCTTCTCAATATATTGTACAAATTGGTGAATTCTATATTCATTGAAGAATTATACAATTTCTATTAAATGATATGGAACACTTATGAGAGCTGAAGCTGCAAAAGTTAGCTTTTTAATTCCATATTAAATTTGCGAATTCAATATAATATTTTCCTGGGCTTAACAAGATAGATTTTACAGAGGAATTTTTAAAAAACTAATTTAGAATACTTATAAAGAAAGGCATTTTTTATCATTGGAACTGATCCATTATTAATTTGAATTATTTTCCTAGTTGATCATTTAAAAATTTCTCCTTGTTTTATATTTTGAATAGACACTAATTTTTGGTTATTATTATGATTTACACTAACAGTGTAAGTGCTTGTATTCAACTTAATCAAAAAACTTAGGATGCACTGAGTATAAATTATAATTTAGTTAATTAGTTTATGTACAGGTAGCTACTTTGACCTAAGATGTTTAGGCCAGATGAATAGGGTGTATTTGTAAAGATTGGAGACATCTCTTACTGAGTTGCTAGAAGAAACAGAGAAGTAGAATTTAAAGTAAAACATTTTTTCATTGTAATTCTAATTCCAGTATAATCCTAATTCTAATATTCAAAAGGATTGGATAACTGATTAAAAACTTGTTAATTGTTAATAAACAGAAAAAGGTATGTTATCTTCTATATCTGTGATCCCATTGCATTTCATATGGAAAGGTAAGATGTAATGTAATTGAAAAGTTAAGCATTTTTTTCTTATTTTGTGTTTCTCTGTCTTTTAAAAATAAAAGACTAAAGGAAAAATGCAGGGAAAAAGAGTCTTTATTTCAGTCTTTTAGTAAATTTGTTAAGGGTAAGATGATGTCAAAGGAAAGAATGTTAACGACAAAAGACATATAAAGACAGGAACTAACACAACATTAGACTTTTTTCTTCAAAGATTTTTGAAAACTTCAAGAGCAGAAGATTATTTCACAGACTGTAATGTAAGCCCAGTTGGAACCAAGGTCTGTAGGGCTTTTGAGGTGTCTAATGTTGAAAATCTCAAGTTGACTCTCTAGTTAAAAAAAGCTGGAGAGGAGAAAGGAAAATTTTTGTTCTGGAAAAGTGTTCTTCTCTGATGCAAATAGAAATTCATCTTACAAAGGAATAAGCAGAGATGAGTTGTCCTAGTTTAATGTTTTGGAAAGACTTGGGGAGATTATGAATTTGCTAAAAAACATTTGTTTCTTCTAAATATTACTTTATAAGCTTTGAGATGTCTTATTTTATGTGAAAAACTTTCAATCCCAGAAATATTCATAAACATTAACTTTAAACACAAAAATTAATTTTTTTTGAAAAAAGAATATATAGATCTTAATTATATATGTAGATATATATAAAAGAAGTCTAGTAATTATTTAGTGCTTTTATCAGATATTTTATCTACTTTCTTTTTTATAGCCTTCAAGTTCAGCGAGACAGAAGCATTCAAATCTTAAAAGTATTCCATAATATGTATTATTTAAAAAAAACAAATCCTAAAGTGGAAGTAATATACTTCCTTCTAGTATACTGATTAAATCAGTTTTAATTTGTCAGTCCAATAACAAGCATAGAATAAACTTTGAGATTCATACTATAAACTTCAGAGGACACAGAATGCCAAACATTAATCTGAAAAGAACATTTTAATTTAGTACAGATAATGCTATTAGGAGTTTCTGAGTTTTTAAAAATAATGTGGTAAAAATAGTAATAATCATAGTACATATTTATTGAATCCTGACTTGAGCTGTTTGCTTTTATTATTCAATACATGTAACACATAACAATTTTGTAAGGGAGGTATTAGATTTATTTTCCTTAACAAATAAAGAAACAAGCATAGATTAGGTAAAGTCAGGTATAAATAGGATCTAATGTCATGATTTTGTTATTGTTATTTAATAATCATTTTTATATGTGATAACTGGTTTACCTAACACAAATGAATACTACTCCTTTAACTCGATTTGCAAGAACACAGAGATTAAACAGAACTTACTGTGAGTTCCCTTCAAGAGGTAAATTTACCTCACACAAGAACCAGATAAATCCTAACATGGCATTTGTTGCTCTCATTTAAAACATTTCTTATGGAATCCACATTACTCCTTTTGATGGGAGAACAGTATGATTGAAAAAAAATTTTAAGAAAAGCCTTACATTTTGAGCAAAGAAGTATTAATAAAAAATCATATTAATGAATGGATTTGCCCTGTTATATAATATTTTGTCCAAATGTGAAGCTCAAATAAGGACTGGCCATAAATAATTACAAAACATGATAAAAAGTGTACATCTTGATCCCAAATAAACTCTTTGGGGTCATGCATGAAAAGAAGTGTTTTCTGAGAATATATCACTTCCTGAAAAGTCAACTGACTACTTTTGGTTCAGAATTTTCTCTTCAGAAAGTTAGGCACCCACCAGGTGATGTCATGAAGAAACTCAATGAGCTACAAAATTAAAACAAAAAACAAAAAACAAAAAACACACACACACAAAAAACCCCTCAGTGATAGTTCAATGAACTCAGAAATAAAATTAATGAACTGGAGTACTTTAAATAGAGTTTGGAGTTCTAAAAAAGAACCAAAAAGAATTTGTTCAGCTGAAGATCTCAATAAAAGAGTTGAAGAAAGCATTAGAAAGCATTGGGAATAAAGCAGACTGTATGGAAGAACAAATTAGTGAGCTTGAAGACAGAAATCTAAAAATTATTCAGGTGGAAGAGAAGAGAGAACTAAGTCTTTAAGGAAATGAAGAAGTGCCCTGAACAGCGTAGCTCAGTTGGTTGGGTGTTGTACCACAAAGTGAAAGGTCACTGGTTTGATTCCTGATCAGGGCATGTGTCTAGGTTATGGGGTCAGTTCCAGGTCAGACTGCTTATGACAGGCAACTGATTGATGTTTCTCTCCCATCTTTCTCCCTCACTTCCCCTCTCTCTAAAAATAAATAAAATATTTTTTTAAAAAATGAAGAAGCTCTCTAAGAACTACACAATCCCATAAGAAAAGGTAACATAAGGATAGTGGATATCCCAGAAGGAGAAGAGAGGGAGAAGGGAACAGAGATATTATTTAAAGAAATAATAACTGGAGACTTCCCAAACCTGGGGAAGAAACTGGATATACGAGTCCGCAAAGTATCATCTCAATGCAAACAGACTTTCTGAAGACAAACTATATTAAAACTGTCATAGTTAATGATGAAGAATTTTAAAAGAATCCAGGGGAAAAAAAGGCAGTAACCTACACAAAAAACCTCCATTAGGCTATCAGCAAATTTCTCAGCAGAAACTCTATAGGCCAGGAGAGAGTAAAATGACAAAATGATGTAGGCAAAATACTGAAAGACAGAAACTGACAGCCAAGAATACTGTATCCAGCAAAGTTATTTTTCAGGTATGAGTGGGAAGGAAAGGCTTTCTTAAACAATAAGAGCTGAGGCAGTGCACAATCACTAGCCCTGCCTAGTGTCGAAAGGAGCTCTTCCACCTGAAACAAAAGGTATAAGCACGCAAATTTGAGTAAGATGACAAATAAACTGAATCAGAAAATTACAAATCTGTCTCGGAATAGGGTGTTAAAACACTATATTACAGCATAAAAGTTAAAGGAAAAACGTTTTAATATAACCACAACTACTTCAGTTCAGTGATAATCTCACAATATAAAAAGGAATAGTTTGTGAAAACAGAAATGTAAAAGGGAGACATGAAAAGCAAATGAAGATAAGATGCTATTTGCAGAAAAAGGACTATTTTATCTGTGACTTTTTTTATACAAACTTCATTCTAACCACATACAAAAACCATCTAGAGCAAAGATATAAAGCACAATAAAAAAGAGAAAACTGAGGAAAAACGTTACAGAAATCCACCAAACTAAAATGGCAGACAAAAATACAAGGAAAATGAAACAATGGGAATATAGATCAATCAGAAAATAAAAGATAAAATGGCAGTAGTAAGTCCTCCTATATCAATAATTACCCTAAATGTAAATGGCATAAGGGGTTGGATAGATTATAAAACAACACCCAACTATATATTGCCTTTAAGAGATATATGTCAGCTTTAGAGACAAACACAGGCTTAAAGTGAATGGGTGAAAGATGATTCTGCCAGTACATGTTCACCAAAAGAAAGTGGATGTAGCCATATTTATCAAAGACAAAATAGATTTCAAGCCAAAATGGTAACAAAAGTCAAGATGGACACTGCACTATAGAAAATGAATAAATTCTTAGAATCATACCACCTTCCTGACTGCATCATGAGGAAATATAAAATATGACTAGAACAATCACTAGTAAGAAGATTAAAACAGTAATCAAAAATCTCCAAGAAAACAAAAGTCCAGGACCAGACTGCTTTATTGGTGAATTCTACCAAGCAATGAAATAAGATTTAATACTAATACTTCTCAACTCTTCCAAAAAATTGAAGAGAAGGGAATGGTTCCTAATTCATTTTATGTCACCAACACTACATTGAAGTTAAAACAAGAAAAAGACAAAACACAAGAAAAATTACAAGACAGTATTTGATGAACATATGGGGTGGGCAAAAGTAGGTTTACAGTTGTAACAAATAATAATACAATAAACTGTGTTTTGTGTACTTGCAACTGTAAACCTACTTTTGCCCATCCTTGTAGATATAAAAGTTCTCAACAAAATATTAGGATAATCAACAGAATTATTCTAGGTTGTAAAGATGGTTCAACATACACAAATCAATATGATATAGCACATTAATAAAATGAAGGATAAAAATCATATGATTATCTTACTAGGTGCAGAAAAAGCATGTGACAAGATATGGCACCCATTTATGATTTAAAAAAATCTCATTTCAATACCATGGGTACAGAAAGGAAGTATCTCAACATAATAAAAACCCACAGGTAACATCATACTCAATGGTAAAAAACTGAAAGCTTTTCCTCTAAGATCAGGAGCAAGACAAGGATATGAATTCTTGACAATTCAATTACTAGCCAGAGCAATCAGGGAATAAAAATAAGTGGAACCCAAATTGAAAAGGAAGAAGTTAAGCTGTCACTATTTTCAGGTGACAAGATTTTATGTATAGAAAACCCTAAAGACTCCACCAAAAAATTAGTAGAAATAATAAATGAATATAGTAAAATGGCAGTATATAAAAATCAATATACAAAAATCTGTTGCATTTCTATAAACTAAACATGAGCTATCATAAAGAGAAATTTGACAGGGGAGAACAATGGGGGGAAAATTGGGACAACTGTAATTGAACAACAATAAAAAAAGATTAAAAACAATCCTGCTGATAATCACAACAAAAAGAATAAATACTGAGAAATAAATGTAACCAAAGAGGTAAAAGATATATACATTAAAATTTGTAAGACATTGTTGAAAGAAATTGAAGATGACATAGAGAAATGGAAAGATATCCTATGCTTATGGGTAGAAAGAATTAACATTGTTAAAATGTCCATGTTACCTAAAGCGATCTACAGATTCAAAACAATCCTATTAAAATTCCAATGACATTTCCACAGAAATAGAACAGAAAATATCAAAATTTGTACGGAACCACAAAAGACACTGAGTAGCCAAAGCAGTCCTGAGAACAAAAGAACAAAGCTGGAGGTACGATACACTCTGACTTTAAACCATATTGTAAAGCTATAATGAGCAAAACAGTATGGTATGGGTTGAGAATAACAGACACATAGATCAATGGAAGAGAATTGAGACCCTAGAAACAGACCCACACAAATATAAAGAACTAATTTATGACAAAGGAGATAATAGTATACAATGGAGAGAGAGAGGTGTTTTCAAAGAATGGTTTTGATAAATTTAAATAGCCACATGCTAAAGAATGAAACTAAACCACTATCTTACATCATAAAAACTCAAAATAGATTAAAGACTTGAATGTAAGGCCTGAAGCCATAAAGTATATAGAAGAAAACACAGATGGTAAGCTCCTTGACATCAGTCTTAGTGATGTTATTTGTGGATTTTACTCCAACAGCAAGGGAAACATAAATAAAAATAAACAAATGGGACTATATCAAACTAAGAAGCTTCTGCACAGCAAAGGATCAACAAAATGAAAAGGCAGCCTACTGCATGGGAAAAGATATTTGAAAATCATATACCTGAAAAGTGGTTAATAGACAAACTATACAAAGAACTCACACAACTCACACTACCAATGACAAATAAACCCAAACAACTCAATTAAGAAAATGAGCATGGGTTCTGAACATTTTCCTAATGAAGACATACAAGTAGTTAACAGGCACATGAAAAGGTGATTGACATCATTAATTATTAGGGAAAGGCAAGCAAAAACCACCATTAGATATCCCCTCACATCTGTAAGAATGGCAATCTGTAAAAAAAAAGCAAACCTCAAAATACTGCCATTTGCAACAACATGGATAGATTTTGAGAATATTATACTGAGCGAAATAAGTCTGTCAGAAAAAACTAATGACCATATGATTTCACTCCTATGTGGGATGTAAAACTGAAACTCATAGACACAGACAACAGTGTGGTGATTACCAGAGGGAAATGGTGGGGGGTAGTAAAGGGTAAAGCGGCCAAATATATGGTGATGGAAGATGATTTGACTTTGGGTGGTGGACACACAATGTAATATACAGATTATGTATCATGAAATGTACACTTGAAACCTATGTGACCCTTTAACCATGTCACTTCAATAAATTTAACAATAATAAAAATACAGGAAATATTAAGTGTTGGAGAAGATGTGAAAAAAGGAAACCCTTGTACACTGTAGGTGAGAATGTAAATTATTACAGCCACTATGGAAAAGACTATGAAGATTCCTCAAAAGATTAAGAACTACCATATAATCCAGCTATTGTACTTCTAGAGAATACAAAGACACTGATTAGAAAAGATGTATGTTCCCCTATGTTCACTGCAGAAATATTTTTAATAGCTAAGACGCAGAAACAACCTAAGTATCCACTGACGAATTAATGGATGAAGATGTGATATGCACAGTTGACTGCTGAGACTAACGCAGGTTTGAACTGCACATGTCCACTTACACACAATTTTTTTCAGTAAATGCTATAAATGAATTTTCTCTTCCTTATGATTTTTTAAACAGCATTTCCTTTTCTCTGGCTAAGTTTTTTTTGTAGAAATGCAGTATATGATACAATACTTACAACACAGAAACTGTGTGTTGACCAACTATTTATGTAATCAGTAAGGCCAACAGTAGCTGTTAGTAGTAAGTTTTCTGGGAGTCAAAAGTTACATACACATTTTTGACCTTGCAGAATGTTAGTGACCCTGCACTGTTCAAAGGTCAATTGTATACCCAATGTAAAATTACTGAGCCACAATAAAGATGAAATCTTGCTATTTGCATCAACATGGATGGACCTTGAGGGTATTATGCTAATTAAAATTAATCAGATAAAGAAAGACAAATACCATATGATTTCACTTATGTGGAATGAAAAAAGCAAAACAAAATGAAAACAGGCTCACAGAGGCAGACATTGGGTTGGTGGTCACTGGCGGGTAAGAGGCGTGGAGGCAGGGTGAAATGGAGAAGGGGGGTCACCTGCACGGCGGGCGACTTCTGGTGGCGAGCACGATGTAGTATGCACACGTGCTGAATTACAATTTTTAGACCTAAAAATTACATAATGTTCTGAACCAATGTTACCTCAAAAATAATCTAGAACTGTCTCCTTTTTTAATGAGTGTAAACTTAAATGGAAAATGATACAGGTCATTTCTACAAGGGTGGCAAGAAATTATTCAATGTTGCTTTTTTATTGATTTATGTATATAGATGTAACTATCAGAATATCTAATTGTATCAGCAAATAACCTTGGATAGATATTCCTAAATTACATGACAAAGGACTTTTAAATATTTTACCATTTCATGCCATTGTATGGAACCTACCGCTTCTGTTTGTGGAAGCGCAGATTAAAACCCTTCAGGAGATACTTACCCTTTTCTGTTCTTTTACATACTCTATCAATTCATCTCTTGCTTTTTTCACTGCCTCTTCCACAGCCTTTTCACTTCGCTTTTGCTCCTCAATTATTGCTGCCTTAACAGTTTCCTGTTTGTGGGAGGAGGGAAAAGGTCATGAAAGTGCACACTATGACAAAATCTGTGTCCGTTTTATATTAATCAAAAGCCCTCTTCAAAGGTTTGAGCCCATTCTGTTCAAAACGTGTCTTTAAACAGGAATACGAAGCTACAAAATATTTTGAGGTCCGTTAGAGATTCCACAGAATGCAGTTTTCTAAACTGAGTGAACGGGAAAAGAAGTGGAATAAGCCATTTATTGCAAGGAGCGCCTGACAGACTCCAATGGCTTCCTTACCAACCTTTCATTTGATGTTTACATGATTGATTGCCTTCCTGTACTTTGCACTATCCACATAAGACTTCCAACTTGTGTTTATTCTTCCAAGAACACCCTAATGCTCGAGCTGTTTTATTCACGTTTAATTTTCCCATCATACAATAATCAAGTGTGGTCTGGGTGGTAAGATTTACAGCTCGTTTGGTCCTCCTGCCAGGTTAAGATGTTGAGAGCTGGACACCATGAATAAGAGGTAAAAATTCCACCCTCCGTGCTAATATTTGAAATGAGAAATCTAGGGAGAAAAATGGTACTCCCCATTTTACTGAAATAATAATCAGGTACCTAACAGATTTCAGAATCAGACAAGGAGAAAGAGGGCTAAAGTTTTGAAAAAAAAAATAACACCTCAAAAGGTAGTAATAGTTCCTGCTAAAATAGTGTTTTGTGATTGGATGAATTCCACAAAACAAACTTCTTTACCTTCTATTTATCTATATAGGTAGCATCCTTTTTTTTGGACAAGCTTTTAATTACAAAATACCTTGAAATTTCTCATGAGTATTTCCTTCATTTTGTTGTTCTTAAGACTTGTACTCTACTCTTAACATTTTAGTTTTTATTTACATTGCTTTTCTCTATTAATTTAATTAAAAAAATCTTCACCCAAGGATATGATTTTATTGACTTTAGAGAGAGGGAGAGAGAAAGTGGGGAAGGAGGATGGGGCATGAGGGAAAGGAGGAGAGGAAGAGGGAGAAGGAGATATTGAGAGAGAGAGAGAGAGAGAGAGGGAGAGAGAGAGAGCGCGCGCGAGTGAGCGAGAGTGCGCTACATTGCATCAATTGGATTGGTTGCCTCCTGTATGTGCCCTGACTGGGGATCAAATCCACAACCTAGGTATGTGCTCTGACCAGTAACTGAATCCACAACTTTCTGGTACATGGAATGACACTTCAACCAACCTTGCCACCTGGTCATGGCTAATTTTAGATATGTATATATGACCCAGAAAATATGAAATAGGAACAATTTCCTATCCTGAATATACTTACTGTAGAAAATTTCAAAGAACAGAAACTATGAACAAAAAACAATACACACATACCCCACATGGGTAAAGTAGGATGAAGCTCAAGGTGCACGTACTATTTTCTAACTATGGCATTTTCAGTTAAAATACATTTTGAGTATTTTAAGCCAGTACATGTTCTTTTATAATTTATATTTGATTACAAGGATTTAAATATACTAGCTTGCTTTACCAATCATTACTCGTGGGTATTTTGGTTACCCATAATAAAGCTGTGACAGCATTTAGATACGTATCTTTGTGACACATGTTTTATATTTCCTTAGGATCAATTCAAAAAGTAGAATCATTTTGGCTAAAGGATATAATTTTGATATAATCTTATAGCTTTTGACATTTTGCACCAAAATTTTCCCCATGGAAATGGCAGTGTTCTTATATTCTTGATTATATTTAATCTTACATTTTTTGAGGAAGAATAACATCTAACTTCATTCTGCATTTTAAAAAGATTATTATGTGATACATATTTTTATAACAATATTAGCAATATACCCATTATTTCTTATCATTTGCTTGATCATGTACTCTTGCCACATTAATATTGGTATACTCTTAGTTTTTGGGTTTCTTTCCTATATAAAATTAAGTCACAAATCTGAAAATCCCTATAATGGTGACTTTGAAAATTTTTACTATTTTATCTTCAATAAGCTTTAATTTCATTGATAAAATGATAAAATACTAAGTTACTGCCATAATTATTTGAAAAGTTGAAAAGCTATAGTAAGTTTTAAAAGAAAAAAGAAAAGGAATATTTAAAATAAAAGCATCTACAATTAAAATTCCTGTTGGTTGTGTACCTAACAATTTGGAATTTGAAAATTTTCAGATTTTTACAAGGCAAAAATATTTCATATATTAAATGTTTGATAAACCCCTTGAAACAAATTGCATAAATAGTTCTGCAATGAAGAGTATGAAAATTCGACTATGAGGGTAAATTAAAAGTATAATAGCTTCACATCTGTTCAGGTGATGTTAGGTTTTGCCAACAACTGAATTACAAAAATCAGTTTTCAGAGCTTTCGGAATTTTAGAAGTGCAGACAAGCACTGTAGACCTGGATTATTTGGTTGTAAAGATAAATCTGTCCTGTATTAAATGTCAATCAGAATTTCTACCTAGCGAGGGTCATACTGGTTAATTTGACCAGACCTGTTTGAAAGCAAAAGCTCAGTTTAAATAAAAAGAATATATCCAGAAAAAAAACCATGAAGAATTTACTAATATGTACTTCAGTTGACATTTTTTGGGGGATTGAAAGTTTATATTAGGTGCTCAGTCCACATTTTTGAGAATCTTCTACTCTTTGAGCTGACAAAGAACCACTTACAGAGAAAGTTCCCCTTGACCCTCTCCTCTCGAACAGGTGCTAGGTGACAGGCAGGGCTCTGAAATCCTTCCTCGCAAAGTGCTCATCAATAAACAAATCCCTTTAAATATGATGCAAAAGGAAAGTTTAAAGCCTTCCATTTTCTAACCAAACCAAATTCTGAATTAGTTGGAGATTATTAAATAATTGTGTATGTCTTTGAGTATCTGCCTGAACGCTCTATTGAATCCATGAATGAACTAAACTGTCCCAATGAGTCATGAGAATTAGTCCAAAATAAAATATACCTAACAGGGAAAGGCGATTTGACACAATGAGTGTATTCAACTAAGCAATTCTAAAAGTCTATATTCTAGAATACTTTAGCAATGGCCACAGCATTGGAACATGGTATACTCTCTAAGGAAAGTTTCCTCAACCTCGGACCACTGATCATTCTTTGCTGGGGGAGGGGTGGGTGTTTTTTGATAAACAGCACACCTGACACCTACTCACTGGATCGCCTCCCACTGAGAAACACTGCTGCTCTGAGGTAAGCAGTTTGGAGGGAAAAACACTCATTTGCATGTATGTTTATGGTGGGTTTGTTAAAATATTCAGTTATGTTTTTCATCATATACTAAACATTTTTATCTAAAAATATATGCAAGAAGTCATGTCCAAGTAATTATATAACTAGTTTTTAAGTGTGGAAGAAAGAGTTCATTCTACGTACTAATTTTTGAAAAAGTGAATGACTGGAATCAGCTTCTACACTGTTACAATAAAACAAGTCACAGAGAATGTCAATGGGGCTAAAAGCTTACATGAAATATCTGCACAAGATTTTAAAAGACCTCTTTATTGGTTAAAGTACAGTTATGTGTTAGTACCCATTCAATTGACCATACATTTCTGTAATCACAGGATCTTGAATTAATAAATAGCCTGTGGTTGTTTGTTCTTTATCAGTGCAACTTAGTTTAGGATGGTAAAGACAGTCAAAGCACAGGACAGTTCTCAGAAATCAACTCCATTGTGATCTGCAGGAGGTAATCTATTGTATCAAAGGTTTTCTGGGGCAACTGTATGCTTTAATTATTTTTTGTTTCTACACACAGTTTATTCTT
Organism: Glossophaga mutica; assembly: GCA_039655065.1. NCBI lineage: Eukaryota > Metazoa > Chordata > Mammalia > Chiroptera > Phyllostomidae > Glossophaga > Glossophaga mutica. The sequence continues at coordinate 37,472,162 of CM077304.1, read as the reverse complement.
TATGTATTTAATTATGTATCATTTAAAAAGCTGCATGTGGTTGTGAAAATACTCCTTAGAAGATGAGCGTTTGAATCACAAGCAAACTGCTTTATACACTTCCTGAGCATCAACGATTAAAAGAAGTGCAATTTAAGAGCTCAAGCTACAGTTCCACCAGTAGTACAAATGAAATGTGCATATTACAAAACCTATTTACTATGCATTTGAGATACTTTCCTCTAACTTTTAATGGAAAGTAGTCTGCACTGTAATTACATCCTAAATGGAAAATATTAATAGACTGTAATTATAAAAATGTCAAGTAATGAATATGCTCAATTAAAATCACATACTCATTGACTGATATCAAAATTTGCCAGTACCTATGTGAAAGATATTTTAAAAGATGACATGAATGTTGAATCTCAGTCATATCAGCATTAATGAGTATTTACAACCATTTTTGATAGGGATACCTAACTTTAAACCACAATAAAGCAAAATCCATTCCCCCAAATTCTCTTCTTCTCACTAGATCTATATTATTATTATTGTATAAAGTAGGACTGTATTTTTAGTTTCATCCATAAAAAACTGCAACAATTTGTGGGGTTTTTTCATCATGAAAGTACCTCCATAATACTCTCAATTAAGCCTCTTGGCCCATTCAACCCCAAATATTTACTATCTGGCCCTGTATGGAAAAAACCCTACCAATCCCTGATGTAGGCCACGATTCTGCACCGGCCACCTGGGCTGGGCTCAGCCGGACAGTTCTCTGTCTTGGCTGGCCTCTCCCAGGTATCTGTCTGCAATCAACTGCTGGGGCTGACGTGGCTGTTACTGCTAGAATGGAATCAATAGAATAGCCTGTTTCTCTTTCCTGCGGTCTCCCATTCTGCAGCAGACTAGCTCAGGATTTTTCACATAGCTGCTGGATAGAGTTGCGAAAGAGCAAAAGAATTGAAGGTCTCTTATGACTTGGGCTCGAAAATGACAGTGTTACTAAAGCAACATTATATTGGCCTGAGCAAATGTGTAGTATGAACTGATTTCCAAACTCTCATTGTCTAAATACCTAGTCATTATTTTCAAATATATCAGAAATTCTATTATGTTTATCTTCTTGGAGAGATGTCTCCAAACTGGGTTGGTTGTTCTCTAACTCTGTTACAGAGGTATTTTGGGATCTCCCTCAGGCATATTTCCAGGGATCCACTGTATCTTTATTGAATAGTACCTCCAGCTTTCTAAACACCACGGGATTCTCCCTTTTTGTTTTGATAGAGCACCACCCCCAGAAGGTTCCTGGGAAAAGATACAGGGGAGTAAAGTTTTAATATCACCTTTGTCTGAGTATAATGTCTTTATTCTGTCCTCATACTTAATTCATAGTCTTGCTAAGTGTGGATTTCTAGCTTGGAAAAGCCTGTTGAGTCTGATTCCTCATCAGTTGCATAATTTTTTTTCCTGTATGAGAACTTTTATGCATTTAGCTGTTTCTCAAAATGTTCCTGACAAACCTAGTTATAGGCCTATCTAGAAATTCATATCTTACATTCTAGAAACTCATGTCCTTCAATTCTGGGAGTTTTTTCCTTTAATAATAAAAATAATTTATTATAATTATAATAACTATTATTTTTATAATTATTTCCTGCATTCTATTTTGTTTTTTCCTCTCAAAATCCTACAATACGACTAATGAACCCCCTGAGTTAATTGCCTAATTTTCTGATCTTTTCACTCCTGTTTTTATTTTTTGTGTTTTTACATCCATTTCTCTGGAAGACTTCTATAACTTCATGTTTTAAACTTTCTACCACATTTTAAAGTTTTAACATTTCATAGAGGTAAAATCTTCTCTTACTGCTGAGGAGGTTAACAATAAGTTTTTAAAACTCTTCGTGTCCCCACAGCATCTGCTTTCTTCGCTGCTTTTCATAGAACCTGACTCTTCATACTTGGCTATCTGCTCATGTTTAACGAGGGGAGCACGAAAATGCTGAGTAACGTCTCTGTGCACGCAGCTGTGGTTTGTAGACTGTGATCTTACAGCAGAGCAATCTGGCTGAGTTGCTTCCTCGGGGCAATTTGTGATACCAATATACTTGGGTCTTTTTTCTTGAGCTGTCTGGATTCCTCAGCAAAGAATCTTCCCATTTCCTGTCTGGTTGTCAGCACTCTGAGAGCTGGGATGGGAAAAATAGCTAAGGTTTTCAATAAGCAACAGAAAACTCTTCACCGTGCTCTCCTCCCAACCCCATTTCATTACAGCACCTGCATCTGCAACTGCGCTTAGTGACCCCCGGGCCACAGACCCTGCAATTTCTTGTTTCATTTTTTGCACAGAACCTCAGTCTTCTGCCAGGATTGGAAAGAATGAGTGGGGACTTAACTGCTTATTAAACAGACTTTTAAACTTTCCTTCTATTTGAAGTTTCATCTTCATTCCCACTTCCAGAGGTATCTGGTGCCACTAACTAGTAAGCTTTTGGAGTTTCTACAAGGTATATTGGTATTCTCAGTTGTCTCTGGTTCTAGCTTAAGGTTCTGTTTCAAAAGATTTCTATTTCAGTGGGGTTTTAGAAGGCAGTAGATAAAAATGAGTACTCTAACTGTTCCTTTTAATGAGACATGTTTTAGAAAAAATATGGCAGACTTTTATTTTGAAACAAGTTTATATATCTTTAATCTAGCTACCTCTAATATAACATCATATGACAATATTGAATAGACCACAGATTTTATTTGTATTCCACAAAGATTCCCCGAATATTTTTTCTGTTCCAGGAGCCCTCTGAGGTAAAACATTGTACTCACACATCATATCTCATCACTCTCCTCTTGTCTGACAGCCTCTTAGTTTTTCTTATTATGACACTGATACTTGGGAAGAGTACTTTTCAGGTATTTGAAGAAATGCGGATCTGTCTCTTTTTTCTTATAACATAGACTGGCATCGTGGATTTTGGAAAAGAATACTGAAGATGAAGATGCCTCTCATTACATCGCATGACGGGGTATGTGGCATTAAATGTAATTTATCACGGAAGATGTTAACCTTGATCATTTGGTTAAAGTGATCACTGCCAGATTTTTCTAGTGTAAAGTTAACATACTTTCCCTTTCTACGGTTTACTAATTTGAAAGTAACAACTAAGCCAAGCCAACACTCAAGGAGAGGTAAATTAAGTTCCATCTACTGAGAAGGGAAGTATCTACATTTATTTTTTATCAAGACATGTGAGTATGAATATTTAAAACTACAGATACAGTTTATTCTATAGCTATATAATTATGTAGCATTTCTAATTCTACTTGCATCAGTTTTGGAATTTATATTTTTCTTGGAAATTTTTAATTCCATCTAAGTTTTACAATTGATTGGTGTTGTTGTTAATACTGCTTATATAACTTTAAATTTGTACAGCATGTACATTAGGTCACTTTATTCATTTCTCTAATAATGTGTATTAATAGCACCCCTCTTTATGCATCAGTCTTGTCAAAGACGGGTGAATTTTACGTCTTTTAAAAAGTGAAGTACAGTATTTTGAAACTTTCAATCTATATTATGATTATCTTTTATAACTATTATTATTTCTTTATATTTTCTTTAGCTTGTTCTATTTTTCTTTTCTAACTTCCTTAGTAAATTGGAAGTGTTAGCCCTTATTTCCAAATCTTTTCTATTTTTTAATATAGGTATTAATATTCTAATATGGGTATGATTTTCTCTGAAGTAACAACTTAGATACTTCTCATAATTAAAAAAACTATTTTTAATAATGACTGCATTATTTTTCCTTTGTGCTCAGCTTTTAAACAAATTTATGCATGGTAAAATACACAAACTTCAAGTGTATAGCTATATATATATCCACTTACCCACTACCCAGTGAAGAAAAAAAAACATTTTTATGCTTCAGAAACATCTCTGATGGTTTTCCCCATCATATATAAGCACTATTGTGATTTATATCATCATTGATCGTTATTTTTGTCTGTTCTTAAAGGTCATAAAAATTAAATAACAGTATTTACGCTTCTGTGGCTGGCTTTTATTCTACACATTTTTTAGATTCATCCATACTGTAGAGTGTATCATTAGTTTGTCTTTCTTATTTTGGTGTAGTGTTCCTTGTATGAACATACCACAACTTATTCATCCATTCTACTACTAATGGATATTTGGAATATTTCCATTTGGGATTATTATGAATAAAGCATCCTTTCCTTTACATATCTTTCGCTGGACGTAAGCATTAACTTCTGTGACGTGTACAGGCATGCCTTGTCTTATTGTCCTTCACTTCATTGTGCTTCACAGATGCTGCATTTTCATCAACATCAAGGCAAGACCCTCCACCAGCAAAACAATTACAGCTCACTGAAGGCACAGCTGATGGTTAATATTGTTTAGCAAAGAAAAGTATTTTTAAATTAAAGTATGTACATTGTTTTTAGACAATGCCATTTATACATTTAATAGACTATAATATAGCATAAACATAATTTTTATGTGCACTAGGAAACAAACCATCTGTGCGACTCACATTATTGCAATATTTGCTTTACTGTGGTGTTCTGTACACGAACTTGCAATACCTCCAAGGTATGCCTATATACATAATTGTGGAAATAGGGGGTATCAGAGTATACATGTGTTTAGCCAATTAGCAGATATGTCTGCAGTTTTTTAAAGTGGGTAGACAAATTTAATTCCTCCAAGCATGTATGAGGTCAAGCTGCTCCACATCATCATCATCAACACTTAGTACTGTCAGTCCCTTCAGTCAAACTCGTATCCAGGGCAGAGATATATTGGTATCTCACTGTGACTTTAATTCACACTTCCTGGAAGAATAATGACACTGAGCACCTTTTCACATGCTTTTGGACATGTTTACATGTTCTTTTGTACAGTGCTCTTACTTTTAGGTTGTAGCCTTTATGCTGGAGAGTAAAGCCCTCTGGGGTGCTCAAGTGAAAGCCCTTGATTTACCAGAGCCCATCCACCTTGGCAAGACGTAGCCTCCAACTCTCCTTCCCCGAAAGTGTCTGGTCAGCTCCTTGGCCTCCCAACTTTTCTTTCTTTGTGGATGGATTTCAGGAGTCTTCCCTCTGTGTATGCAACTTGGGGTCTGGCCCGTCTTGTGCAGTGGGTGGATATCTGAACGCTAATTTTTGTTGTTCTAGAATTTGTTCTGAAAATCTGCCTCTTGGCAAGGCCTGAACTTCTGCCTCATAAACTTTTATAAGACTGAAATTTTCTGCTTGAATTTTAATTCTACATGCTGCCAAAGAGAAAATGCTTTTTAAAGCCTGATTGTAAAATTTACCCTGACCATTTTCATTTTCTCTAGTACTGAAATTCCTCTACCCACCTGCATTTGTTGCTCTACGATGCCTTCACAAAGCTGTTTTACCTACATTGTACAGCTTTTATGATTGTGTGTATGTGTGTGTGTGTATGAAAGAATTAGTCCCACCCAGTATATGTCGTAATGGGTAGAATAAGAAGCTCTATTCATTAAGTTTTAAATTCCAATATTATATCTTTTGCTTCTAGAAATTATCTTCAATTTTCTTAAAAATTTAGCTGGTTGTATTTTCAGTCTTTTGTCTTTTTCCTTACTCAAAAAAGAGACTTACAAGTGAAAGATTTTTTCCCCTTTAAGCAAGTTCTACAAAGTGTTATTTAATTTTTAAATTCTACACAATGATACCTCTGTTCCATTTACCATCTAGCATATTTTTTCTCCTGTCACATGATACTTTGTTGGGGATAGGAACGATGCTATCCTTGCACAAAGGATTCAGTGAGAATCTGTGGTAGTGCGGTACAACAACCTACAAGGAACCTTGTGAAGCACAGATACCAATATCTCTCTGGGATATAACGGTCCTCAACCACACTTGCTTGAATAAATGTATGACACTATAAAGCTGTTAAAACAGAAGAAGCCCCCAAATACTTAAATATTCTGCTTTCCATAAATGTAAATAAATACAATGAATATTTACTATTTGAAAATAAAATTAGCAATAAATGATATAACTAAAGAACTCTAAAACACTTAAATCTTGCTAGTTTATTAAAATGTATTTTGTTTACTACTAAGAACAAAATCACACTGAAAAAGATTATCTGTTGTTTGCCCCAGATACAGGTGATATGAATTTTATCAGTCACTGAAATTTCATGTCTCTGACACGTGTATGATCTGATACCCTGTGGGCAGTCACCGGGGTCAGTCTTTTCCCCTCCAAAGTGTTTGTCTTTTCTTCACCATTTTAACTGCCATCACCTGGGCTAGGCTGCCCACTTCTTGCATGTCAAGTACTCCAGCAACTTCCAGGGAGTATTCTTCCACTTCAGACTCCTCACATTTAAGGCTGCCAAGGTCACCTTCCATAAAGGATACTTAGCCCTTCTCACTCTAGTGCAATGAAGTCTTCAGTGGCATTCTATTTCTGGTAGTAATAAAGGTGAGTTTGATTATTTACCTTCTAAGTTCTTGCAGTCTGTTTAAGCATATAAATTCAGTCTGTTTCATACTACTTTCCCAAGAAATATTTTCAATTTCTGTCATATCGATACTCACCACCCACTACGCATCCCTCCTTTGTGTTTTCAAATGCCTCAACACATAAATGCGCTCTGTCATCACTCATTTTGTCTCCCATTAGGGCAATGTACGGGTCTGACATACTCCCTACTTCATTGTAAGGTCCTGAAGACAATGGCAAAGTCTCATTCATGTGTGTGGCCTCCGTGGAAACTACTGTTCCGTCATGCACAAAGTAAGTATTCAATTTGCAGTTCCCTGAGAGAGCAGTTCCATGCTCTCTTAGCCTGGAATGGCTTGCCCTTATCCTTCTCTTCTGATAACCAAGCTGACTCCTCCTCCTGCACAATTCAGCTTTAAGCATCGTCATCACTAGAAGCCTTCCCTGAAATGCTCCAGATCCCCATTTCTTCACAGTGTGCATGGATCTACTACCACCTGTACCTGCTCTAAGAGCACTCTACATGTATCTCTAAAAGCACTCTATAACTTAGAGCTGCGTAACTGCTTTACTTGTCCATCTTACCAAGTTGAGATCCCTTTGAAGTCAGGGGTTATATTTATCATAGCTCACATTCTTTATGACTCGAACTCTAATGTAGTACCTGGTACAGAGTTCAGATGCATAAACCATCATCAGAGAATGAGTGATGTGTTTCCTCAATTCACAGAAAATCTACTTAAGGGAAGGAACTATAGCTTACATTTCTTGAGTCCCCCAGAACACCCGATAAGGTGCATATACGCTAGGTAAAGCTTCCCAAACTTTCTCAGTTCACGGCTTCACTGCTGCCCAAATAATTTTCTCATGATGCCTTCTAAGCCAAAATAAATCCCTAACTGTTCCATTTATTAACTAATTAGGTTATAACATAGCAGCTATTTAAGATACACAAAAATTGAAAGAAAAATACTTTTATTTCATCCTCAACCACAGTTACTTATTCATGATTTTGTCCACACTCAGCATTGCACAACTTCTTAAATCCTGGCATAAGACTGAACAATAACAATCTCATTTCCTGTTCCACACTGGCATTTGCACGGTATTTGCTTTTTATCACAGCCATCCCTAAACCAAACCCAGGTTCACCAAGATATGATATAACAGAAAGAAATATAGACAAATTAGAATGGACAAGATAGTGGTTTATCTGGTTCCCATGAGGTCTGTAGTATCTCTGCATTGCCCTCTAATATTTAAAAGACCCTACAGCACACTGGTTTGTTCACTGGAACACCCCAGGGCACCGAGATGCACGCTGGAAACTACAAAACTACAGCCTGAGGTAATGACAGTAACCATCCATTCACTCAGTATTTCTCATGCATCGCACTATGATGGGTGTTACAGCTACACAATGATTAAGAAGGCTGTAACAATAATAGTATCAACGGCAGCAGTGGGCGTCTCAGCAACAAACACACATACTATCTTCCAGGCATGAGGCTAAATAAGTTAAATAAATTTATGCTGGATTGTAAGCTTGTCAATGGTACTTACAGTTAAAGATTCAGTCAACTAACAGAGATCTGTGTGAAAGACACAGTAGAGTTAAGCAAAATGTAAAGAGTATTCATCAAGGAACATGAATTCAGTACAAAGGGGGAAAGGATTGATGGTGGGAAGTAGGGGTGGGTGGGGCTGGGTGGGGGGGAACGGTGGCAGAAAAATGGAGACAACTGTACTTGAACAACAATAAATATATATATAATGAATATTAAAATAAAATATATATAAGTAGTAATATTTGCTGTTGTGTATTTTTATTTAATCCTCAGAACCACTTTGAGAGGCAGGTATACTCTGAGGTTTAAAGCAGTCAAAGCTTTATCTTTTCAGAGTTATATGTTTAAAAAGTGGCAATATTTTAAATGTATTTTAAAGTGATTGTATCATTATTATTCCTGAAAAAGAATGTTCAACAATTAAACGATAAGCATGTCGGCGCCTGAGGGAAAGTCTGTGGGGGCTGCCACTGCCATGTACCTGTAACAACAGGGGAACGTTTGCTCAGAGCAAGAAAAGGGCAGCAGAACTCACAGTCTCCACACACACACTCCTCAATCTCCCACCCACTCCACGCCTCACCATCCTGGACAGAAGGGATACACTCTTCGCTAGATAACTTGTGACTTGATAGCTTCATATTGTACTGAATTAAAGTATTCCACCTACTGTTTCTAATTTGTCCCCATCCAGCTATTCAAAACCACATGGCGAAGAAGTAAAAAGTATCACTTTGGGAAGAGTGCAGGTACCAGTAGATGTCTAAAAGAGTCTCATCCTGATTTGGGAAGTCTGTCTCAAAACACAGTACACAGAAAAGTGAAAGTGCTCTCCCAGGTGACCCAAGAGAGACAGTGTACTACTACTTTCTGTGACCTAAAGCTTCCACGGGGTTCCGGCCGCCCCTCGTCACCTTACAGGAAACCTGCACTAGTTGTTCAAAGTGAGCGCTGCTCTGAAGCTGACAGTAATTACCCTTTCTCCTAGATTACTTTCTAAGTATTTCATTAAAAACAATAGTAATCATCATCTCAATTGGGCACCCTACAAAAAGGTTGATGAATACCTTTTGTAAAAGGTTCATAACACAAAGCACTATTTCTGGTGACTCAACTCTTGTTAAAATATTCCATTTCAAAACAACTAAAACTCTAAAGAGCCAAACTGTGTTGTTAAAGATCAAGTCCATTCTTAAAAGATTAATCTGTCTCATGAAAACAGTGCTGGGCCTGCACCATTTTATAATCTACTGAGGTTTGTTCGAGACTCACTTCCTACTTTCGACGTGCATGGAGAAGATACAAACAGACTCTTTTAATGTAATACGGCTGGGCAGTGGTATAGTTATATACTGAATACCAAGGCAAAAAGAACATTTGATTTAACCTGAGAAGTGGAACATAAATTTTCTAGATTAGAAAATGCTTACTCACTAAATATGAGTGGGTTTTTCAAGTTAGGAAAGCAACAGCATCCTAGGCTGAGGTGCTCTATGACTAAGGGTCCAATACCCTAGAATAGCATGGCTGCTATGAGTGCCAGCAGTTTGGTCCTGAAAGCGTGAACCGTGGAGCAGTGTAGATGAGCTGGAGAGGGGGGAACCGGGTTACAAGTTCATGCTAAGTAGTTTGAATGGTGTCCTGTTGGCGACAGGGCAGCACTGAAGTTTATAGTGAGGGAATGTCATTTTTTATTCCAAATACAAAGAGGACAAAGTTGGAGGCAGAGAAGTCAATATCAGAGGTCAAGGTAAGCAATAAGAACCATAATTAAGAGAATGAGCCCTAGCTGGTGTAACTCAGTGGACTGAGAACAGGCCTTCGAGCTAAAGAGTTGTGAGTTTGATTCCCAGTCAGGGCACATGCCTGGGTTGCTGGGTTGCGGGACAGGCCCCCAGTTGGGGACACATGAAGGGCAACCACAAACTGATGTTGCTCCCCTTCTTTTTCTCCCTCCCCTCTCCTCTTTCTAAATAAATAAATAAATAAATAAATAAATAAATAAAATCTTTAAAATTTAAAAAAGGAAAATGATAGCTGGTAGGAAGGAACCGTATATGTTTAAGGATTACTTAACAAGTAAAATGGGAAAGTTTTAATAATTAAAAAGGCATGACAATGGGGATAAGAGAGGGAGAATCTAGGAGAAATTCCAGTTCTGTGGACAGAAAGACAAGGTAAGGTGAACAGGTAAGGTGATGCACTGTTTGTTCCCTTGTGCCCAGATAACAATACTTGTCACAGCTAAACTGTAACTGAAATTTTACCTACAATTAACTAGGTCACTACCAAAATGTTAAGTACAAAGTTTAAAACAAACCACTGAATTAAAATTAAATAAGCCAATACCGAAAAGTTATTTCAGTTTTGTGAAACTATCTGGCCTGCTAAGCTAAAACAGAAATGCTATTTCCTTTTTTAAAAGAAGGGTCAGGTGGCAATACCAAATTTCTTAAAGAAAATTTAACCACTGATTGTAATGTCTGTGGCTTTTGGGAAAAACATAACCCCAAATTACGGCGGCTGTGGTGAAAAACTATTACGGACAGCGTTCAGCGTCAGAAACGGCCTAAGAGTCGGTGCGCAAGGGAGCCCTTGTCGGGACTTTGCTAGAACAGCGCGGTTGATGACTCTTCTCCCGGCCCGTGCTGGTGTCAGCAAGAAGTGTCCTTTCCTTTCTTAACAAAGATTTTCAGGGCACACAGAATTAATTTAATAAAGACAAATACGTCAGAGTCAAACTTTCTAGTTAATATCTAAGAAAAAAATGTACAAATCTATAATCAACACTATGCCTTAGTCTTAAATTTATGAACAAGACTAAACCAAATCGTCTCTCAAAGGAGTTTGAAGAAACATGCGCCACCCCCTTAGCTACTGCGCTTTCTATCGGAGTTGAACGGTTACCCCCTCAGTTAAGGACACTGTTAACACAGAGAAAATAACGCAGAAGCTGTTTTATTTTCCATACTTTCTCAGGAGTAATTTTAGTTGCTTAAGTTTACACTGACTGTTTTTCACTGTGCCATAGTCTATCCTTTCCTAATTTCTGGTGGGACTCGGTGGCCAAAGATGCTGATTGCTGTTAATTCCAAGTTTTAGTTTCAGAATTCTATTTCTTAAAGAAACATTTGAGTGCTATGAAGTGACCTAAATCTTAGAATTAAAAAACAGCTTCCAGGCTTTTCTAAATCAGTCCCTTCCGTCAGCACACAGGCAGTTTGCAGTTTCCTGGAAAGTAGCTCTTCAGGCTCCATGGACCCCAGCTGGCTGCCAGAGAACTAGCGGACACAATGCACGGAGGCCTGGGAAGCCAGACGGGAGGTGGGCAGAAGGTGGTAGAAGCTACTGTTCGTACTGGGGACCCTGCACTTCCTACGCGATGTAGCTGGAGCCCTGGCCGCTCAACCCTGGGTAGCAGTCCGACACAGAAACCACCAACCACTTTAACACCTTCACAACTTCATCTGAAATACAGTTTTAAGAGACTATTTCCACTATTACACAGTTAATCTGAAGTAATCATATTATTTGTAAGTAGAAGATGGCTACATTTCATAAAAGAATGTCATGTAGAATCCCGTTCAGAAATTTGTTTTAAATTTATTTGGCTTTAAATACCATCTAATTCTTGTCAATTCCAATCTGCAGTGCTGAGAAGTCACCTGACCTCCAGAACTGTGTTTCTAACTGCCTGCCCAACCCTTTCTCTGTCTGGGATTAAGAATAGGCACCTCTAATTTGATATGAACAAACTGGGATTTTTATGCCCATGAAACCCAACCCTTCCTCACTGTAGCAAATGAAGTTACCACCTGAAACCACCACCTACCTAATAATTTATTCTGGGAGGAATTTGTTTGAAAAACAGCTTTCAGAAAATATTACATACATATAATAAAATGCATCACCATGAAATAATTTGATAAATTTTGTCAAATGTAACCACCACCACAATTACAACTAAAACATTTGTCCATCACCTTCAAAAAGTCTTCCCCACCCTTCTCAGGCAAACACTGATTTCTTTATCTTTCTTTTTTTCAAACAGGGAATACATACTTTATTGCTAAAGCAAATAATAATCCTGGATCACAAATACAGTGGATTTAAGGAACTTAACAAGGAGAATAGTTACAATGGGGTTTTAATCTAGTCTCTTAATTTGTAATAACTATATTTATTTAGAAAAATGCATGCAAATGTGGCTGATATGTACATATAGGTACATCTAAATGCATCTAAAATTCACTGCTTGAAGTATAATTGCAAAAATACTACTTATGACAAACCTTACTACTAATTCTTCATGTAATTTTGAATATTATATATACTTCAAAGTTGAAACAGGAATTTCTATTATTTTCGGAACAATTAATGCTAGGATTAGCTTGCTGCCAAAATGGATGAGAAAGAAATAGTGGACACTGGGCAGAGAGGGGGTAGGCAAGATTACCAAGGCCACAGCCCCAAGAGGTGGCCATAGCTGGGAGGGACCCTGAGCAATCTCTGGAGCAGGTCCAGTATATTAAAATGTATGGCTATGAAATAGGGACACGCCTTAGGATCTTCTAGGAAAAATATGAACAGAATCAGCTGCTTCCTATAGGGGTACATGAACTTCAAACTGATTTCAAAGTGAGTATAGAAGTTGGGAAGGGCTGGGCCAATGATGCAGCTATTTATGGAAGATTTACATTAATTTACAATTTTTAGTGTAAGACATTTTTTCTTTTAAATTTGATCTTTATTGTATTTTTCCCATTACCATTTAGTCCCCTTACACCTTCAAAAAGTCTTCCCCACCGTTCCCAGGAAAACACTGATTTCTTTCTTCTCGAATTAGTTTTGCCTTCTCCAAAATTTCATGTAGCTAATCATGTAGCATGCAAATTTTTTTGAGTTTTTTCCCGACTTCTTTATCTAAACAAGTACTCATTCTCAGCTAAACACATAACCCTGAATTTTTTTTTCACAGCCTATAGAACTACATGAAATTACCTTACTTAAAAAGGTTTTTTTTTTTTTTAACTTGAATATAAGCTCCATGAGTGCCTAGGAACCTCGTCTATTTTGTTAGATGCTATACATCAAAATCTTCCAACAGTGCCAACACAGGGCAGATGCTTCATAAATACTACTGAGTGAATAAAGAAATTAAAATAACCCTCTCAGGTACTTCATATTGAAATTACACATTAAATGACCAGTAAGCTGAATTTGCACTTTATGCTAAGATGAGAACATTGGGGAGAGAACAGTGTGGTGGTGACTTGCAAGTCCTCTTGAGTATGGCTGCCTGACTTTGGAACCGAACTACTGCCTCTTCTGGAAAGTTATGATGGCCTTGAGCAACTTGTAGAACCTTCCTAAGCTTTAATTTCTGCTACTGCAAAAGTGGGGATAATAACAGTTTCTGTCTCATATGGCTGTTGTGAGGATTAAATGAGATGAAACATGTAAAGCAATGAGAAAGAACCTGGTACTTAGAAAAAAATTAATGATAGCCAATATTATAAATATTGCCAATCCTACCACCACCACCGCCACCACAGCTACTATTATTTTACTATTTCCTGGAGGCAGAACTGAAGAAAAATTCCATAAAACAGCTTTTTAGCTAACAGCCTAAAATATTTGTTTAGGAAAAAGCCAAATAAATAAAACTTGAACATAAAGAACTATTATTATCTTCCTCATCGATATGTGATGATAACATTCTGTCAATTTCTGTAATGTCTAAAATTCCAGGTATTTTTCTGAAAGGAGTAACAAGGATGTTAATTATAATTCTGAAATTCACAGTTAAAATCCTCAATATCACGAACAAGTTTAAGAGGCAGGATTTCGGATTCCCATCACTAGCAGCCCATGAACAAAGGATATTTACAAATTGTATTTCTGGTCCTGCAATTCAGTAAATTTGCACTATTCAATCAACTTCATGGGATTTTTACAGAGCAATCTGTAATACATTATTACTTTTTCTAATTTGCTTTCTGGGAATGAATGTGATTGATGAATGAAGTGATGTGTACAAATGACTGTATATTGGTGATCCCCTAAAAACCAGTATTAAAATGCTAATGAAGTGCTTTCCACACTTGGGGTTGACAAGAGTTTTCTTCCTATCAAAGTGTACCGCTAGAAAAGATCATACATAGAACAAATGTAAGAATAGACATATATTCTTACATGGTCACAGGTAAGATCTGTTAACTTTTACAGTAAGTGGGTAACTGTGTTCTTAATAATCAATTTAAGTGATAACTTTCAAAAACATTTATCTTGGATATTAGCAGCATCGAGTTTTTGAGGGCTTCAATAAAGTTAATGAGTTATAAGAAAATAATCTAGGTTGTTTTTCCCCAAAAGACAGTCATTTTATTTTTTTCTTTAATCCTTATTGTATTTTTTCCATTACCATTTAGTCCCCTTTTTCCCTCCCCCAGCAATCACCACACTGCTGTCCATGTCCATGAGTCCTTTTTCCTTTTTGCTCAGTCCTTCCACCCACTGACCTCCCCCCACACCCCTGCAACTGTCATCTGTTCTCCATCCATGAGTCTGTTTTCCTTGTTTGTTCGGTTTGTTCATTAGATTGCACATGTGAGTGAAATCATATGGTATTTGTCTTTCTCTGACTGGCTTACTTCATCCAGCATAATGTTCTCCAGGTCCATCCATACTATCCCAAAGGGTAAACTTTTTTCTTTTTTATGCCCAGTATTATTCCACTGTGTAAATGTCCCACAGTTGTTTTATCTCTTCATCTACTGATGGACACGTGGGCTGCTTCCATATCTTAGTGATTGTAAATAACACTGCAGTGAACATAGGCATGCTTATGTTCTTTCAAATTAGTGTTTTGGGTTCCTTTGGATATATTCCCAAAAGTGGGATCACTGGGTCAAAATTCAGATCCATTTTCAATTTTTTGAGATATCTCCATACTGCTTTCCACACTGGCTGCACCAATCTGCATTCCCACCAACAATGCAAAAGGGATCCCTTTTCTCCACATCCTGGCCAGCACTTGTTATTTTTCAGTCTATTGATGATGGCCATTCTGAAAGGTGTGAGATTGTATCTCACTGTGGTTTTAATTTGCATTACTCTGATGATTAGTGATGTTGAGCATCTTTTCATATGTCTACTGGTCATGTGAATTTCCTTTTTGGAGAAGTGTCTATTCAAGTCCTTTGTGCATTTTTTAATTGGGTTGTTGTTGATTTTTTTTGGTGTTGAGTTTTGTAAGTTCTTTATAAATTTTGCATATTAACCCCTTATCAAATGTATCGACAAATGTGTTCTCTCATTCTGTGGATTATATTTTCATTTTATTGATGATTTCCTTTGTTGCGCAAAACCTTTTTAGTTTGATATAATACCATTTGTTTATTTTTTCTTTTGTTTCCCTTGCCTGGGGAGATATATCTGATAAAATACTGCCATGAGCAATGTCCAAGATTTTGTTGCCTTATGTTTTCTTCTACGAGTTTTATGGTTTTGGGTTTAACATGTCTTTGATCCATTTTGAATTTATTCTTATGTGTTGTATAAGAAGGTGATCTAGCTTCATTTTTCTACAAGTGTCTGTCCAATTTCCCCAACACCATTTATTGAATAAACTATCTTCAGCCCATTGTATGTGCTTGCTTCCTCTGTCAAATATTAATTGACTATAAAAGTATGGCTTGATTTCTGGACACTCTATCCTGTTCCCCTGATCTATGTGTTTGTTTTTATGCCAGTACCATGCTGTTTTGATTACTCTGGCCTTAAAGTATAGTTTCATATTAGGTGAGTGATTCCTCTATCCTTTTTCAAGACTGTTGTTGCTATGTGGGGCATTCTGTGGTTCCATATAAATTTTTGAAACATTTGTTCTAGTTCTATGAAATACATCATTGGAATCTTGATAGGTACTGCACTGAATCTACAGATTGTTTGGGTTGTATGGACATTTTAATGATGATAATTCTCCCTATCCATGAACATAGTATGTGCTTCCATTTATTTGTATCTTCTATTTCTTTCTTCAGTGTCTTAAAATTTTCTGAGTACAGGTCTTTTATATCTGTGGTTAGGTTTATTCCTAGGTATTTTATTCTTTTTGTAGCAATTGTGAATGGGATTGTTTTCTTCATTTCCCTTTCTGTTAGTTCATTACTGACATATAAATTTTTGGATGTTAATTTTGTATCCAGCTACTTTGCTGAATTCATTTTTAAATTCTAGTAGTTTCTTCGTGGAATCTTTGGTGTTTTTGATGTACTGTATCATGTCAAAAAGAGTCATTTTAGATACGTTTATAATGTGTGGTTGCATGAACGATGGTAGTAATGTAACAGTTTGATCATGTAAAAGAAAAGACTTCTATGGATTTTTTTTTTTTGCTTTTTATACTTGTTTAAGGAAATGCTTATTAAGATATCTTTTTTTGCCTCTATAAAGATTAAATACAAGTAAATTAAAACCATGAAAATTCAATTATAAAAAATAAAACTACTAAAGTTTTTAGTTGTTCATATAAGTAATCAAGTTACACTGTATGTAGGTCATATTTGTACATATGTATATATCTTTTATGAGACTGTAGGAATTATTTGAGAGGTTCTATTAAGTATTACTATGAATTACAGCTATAAAGATATACGAATTAGACATCAATTAATCAAATCAAATTGTTTTCTACATATATCGTTTTGTATTAGTTGTATGTGTACATTTGTTTTTGTGAAAAAATCCATACTTTAAACAGGAGGCCTAATGTAGTGGCACTGACTAAACATGAATTTGTACTGTGATTTGTCTTGAAATACAGTTAAAGGTAAGATTGTAAGTATGAGAAGGTAAAACTGTACATATATTAAGAATTACTTATGTAAAATATTAACACCAAAGGAAACATAATTAAATACTGATATGTCTAAGTTGATTTTAAGATAAAATAATAGGAAGAATGCTGCATTTTGAGCAAAATAAGAAAAAAATCACAAAGAATTAATTTTACTAACCTGACTAATTATCCTTTGTTCTTGTATAGCTTTTTGAATTGCCTGAGATACTTTTTCTTGATCTTTTGCATGCTCAGTCTTCCATAATTCCCGTTCTTCAGCATGAGCTTTTTCTAACTTTTTTCTTTCTTCTTCTATGGCTTTCAAAACTTCATCCTTCATTGCTTCTTTCTCAAGCTTCAAAACAAATAAACACCAAAACAAAACAAATTGAAAGGATGACTGCACAATAATTCTTTGAATAAGACAGACTTGGGCTAACCCAAAAAACACAAAACTTTGATTCTACAGGGTTTAGTTCTGATTTTTTAAGCGCATTTAATAACTGCTGTGAAATCAAATCAACCTGTTTTTATACAAATGATCAACTTATTTCCATGGCATTTCTAAACTTAAAAGACACCAAGCCTTAGCTTAAAGTAACAGTTGTTGAACTATTTCGTCTTAGGGTCCCTTTATACTCTTAAATATTACTGAATAATCCAAAGAGCTGTTTTCATTGGTTATACATATTAAGGTTTACCATATAAGGAATTTAAACCAAGACAAAATTAAAATATATATTTATTAATTCATTTAAAACTAATAACATTAAAGGTACTGTATAATAACACTATATTTTATAAAAAATAACTATTTTGCAAAATTAAAAAGTGAAAAGAATGTTTCTAAACCTCCTTAGTATCTGACTTAAGACATCTAGATTTTTATATCTGCATTCTGTATTAAACCTGTAATGATATTATTTGGTTAAATTATATTAAAAAGAAAAAAAAACCCAGTCTCAGAGATATGTAGTAGAGAAGGGAAGAATATTTAGTAGCCAGGTTGAGAATACTATAGATATTCTTATGATTCCACACAAAATTTAATAAGAGATAGTTCTTAAAAGTTAGTTGCAATAAGGAAAACGAAATCATGTCAATGAAATTTTTGTCCTCTTACCTTACAATCCTTTCTTGCACTTTGAATAAATCCTTTATCTATGCATGATTAAAAAAACTTTTTTTTTTACTTGGAAAACATTGCATGAAAGCAAGTACAAATTTTCCAAAATTTGAATTTTTGCTTTGAAGCTTGAAATTTACCATAAGCAACAAAAACACTCAGGTTTTTGTTTTTCCCTTCATGTGCTGGGCTCACTCCATGTATTTTGGGAAAAAATGTCTGTCAAATATTAAAGTCTATGTAACTTTATGTAGTAAAAATGGATTTCCACAAAAAAAATTGTCTACACTTCAGCTGTAATTCAAACAACTGCACAAGAATTTTCCTCAAGAAAACCATCCACTTTGGTATGCAGTGAAGTCCACAGACCTCCCACCCCTAATCCCTAGAAAGTTACTTTTTCTATTGCCTCTAGTTCATGACCAATTTGACAAAAACTATAGAAGCTGACAGTTACCACTTTCCAGAGTTCTATGTTACTCCACCATTCTTTTCTTAAACTACTCTTACTAGGCTCACCAATACCTTCCACGTTGTTATTTTTTGTTGTTTTAGTCCTTATTTTTGTTAACCTCAAAGCAGCATTCTACATAGCTGCCTACTTCTGTTTTCTTGAAGCCCTCTCTTTTCTTGGTTTGCACGACTGCGTGCAGCTTTTATTTCTCCTACTAATCTGGCTGAGTCTTTTCAGTTTTTTGTAACCTCTTCCTTTCCCTAGATTTTAAATTTTGTCTTTCTTTCAGGGCTCAGACTTTGGACCACCTGTTACTTTACACTGTCCTGTGCACATGACAATATTTCCATGGCTACCATTATCGTGTATTTGCTGAAAACCAAAAACCATTATTAGTATCTTCAGGTCATTCCTTTCTCCTGAGTTATAAAAATGTCAGATGGATTCCGTTATCTACCTGACTGCCATCTGCATCTATCACAGGCACCTCAAACTTCGTACCAAAGAAACAGCACTCGTTTTCATGTTGCTGTTGAATCAACACTCAGAGAGCTCACACATTGGTCACCTCCTTTACCCTCCAGACCAACATGTATGTTGATCCCATCTGCTATTTCTAGAGTTTGCCTATTTATTTCCTTTCCAAGCTATTCCCACTGCTCTATTTCTGCCACTCACTGTATCTTACCCTGACTTCTGATGTGCTCAGTTAACTCATTCTCTGCCTCTAGCCTTTGTTGTATCTGAATTCCCAAAAGTTAATGTCAATTACCAGTATGTCACACTAATATTAACAAATGTCAAGGTGCCTACCCTTACCTAGGGAAAAAAATTCACACTTACAATTCAGAATGCAAGCCATCCTTCAAGACTCATTTCAAAAGTAATTTATTATTAAAAACTTCATATTTATTGTCACATAGAAATACTACCTATACACTCATAATAATTTCATGCATTGCTCCTTGCCTTATTGGTGCATAAATAACATTTTCCTTACCTGACTGTAAGTTCTTTAAGAAAAAGAGAAAATCACAGTCAACCTTGAACTTCTTACCCCAGCATAGTTATTGACACATATGAGACTTCCAGTATTTGTTTACTAAGGTTAAATCCAAATCTCAAAAGTTAATATTATATTTGCATTTGTTGGTACATATCTATGAATCATTACTCAGATGAACTATTTCAAAGTTGGCTTTAAAAATCACATATCTTGGCAAATAATTAAACACACACACATGAACATACATGCATATATTGTATGCACACATAGACACACACACGTGTGCACTCACACAGTCAGGGTCCGGCACAAATCACACCCCTGTTTTACTACAAAGTTTTTTATTACAAAATCATATGCATGTGATTCTGTAACGTAACAATATCCTACTGAAGCACACCATATGACATTTCAGGTGAAATGTTCAAATTAAAACTGTAAATTATTATGCCTATATTATTACCCTACCAACCACACTCAAGCAGCCTTACTTCTGACGGACCCTGTATTACTAGCATGATACCTATCAAATACCAAGTGGAAATTAGTGCCCGTATATGTATTCTCTTAAAAATTCTTTTAACAATTCATTAATAATCTAAATGCAAAATATTTCAACATCATCATAATCTTGTATAATGTGAATTAACAAAAATAAAAACAGTGATATCCTAAAAGTTTAAGAGGAAAAATAAGGAAAAAGAATATTTTTTTTTACTGGAATAAAATATTTTACAGAATTAGATAGGTTGTACCATTAATGAACTCAGTTTTTTTTTTTAAATTCCACTTACAAAGAAACCCATTATTACAAATGACTTTATACCAAGCAAATAATTGATAAATACAATTTTCATATGACACCAAAAATATTCAATTTAGGCTTTGAGGTGGAGGTAAACATAATAACAAATAGAACAAATAAAAATGACTGGAATTAAACTACAGAATAAACTTTTCAAGTGGAAATACCTTTGCAGCGGACACTAATGTCTCCTTATTTCTTTGCCTTTCTTCCTCCAAACATCTTTCCAATATTTCCTGTAAATAAGACAGACATTAAATGTATTATCTGAAGTAACAGAACACATTCTCCCCACACTGAGCAAACTTAAAGTGTTACCTTCTGTTCTTGAGACTGCTGAGTCAAAGCTTCCTTGATTTTTTCTTTTAACAGGTCCTTCTCTACATCTAGCATTTCAAGGAGCCTCTGGTGCTACAAGGAATGGTAAATGGATTATGATTATACTGTGAGATCTATAATCTGTCAACAAGGAAAACAGCTGGTAGAATTCATTTGCCTCAAAATATTGTACCTTACCACCATTCAAAAAATGAATCTATGAAAATAGTCAATATTATATTATAGCTAATGTTCAAGTAAACAGGGTTCATGTATTTTATTCCAGCATGCTAGTTAAAAAAACACAGAACCATCAGCCAGTTATCATGATGTAGGCACTTGGAATTTGAATTGAATTTTCTAAGAAAACCTGACTTTTGTAGCTTCAGTATATTCAATATAGGTGAGCCAGATACTTGCTCTGTAACAATTTTCTTATGGGGAAACAGAAACAAAAGAAAATATATGTTCCTGTTCTCACAGATTTTTCTTTCAGTTACTGAGGACAAATAAGATATTTTCTTAAATTCAGAATGCTCTTTACAATATAAGCCTCCTTTAAATATAAATTTATCCTGATACCCAATATTTAAAAATAAATGTATATCACAAAGTTGTACTGATTTAAAACTTTTTTAGGAAGGCAGTCTGCATAGTCATGTCTAGTTCACATAATCTATTATTCCTGGTTTTAATTGTTACTTTTTATCTTTATTTGTTAAGAAAAAGCATTGTACTCCAGAAAGAAGACACCCTTACCAACAAAAGCAGAACAGAATCGCATGGACTGGGAGAGCAGCTAACCAAAGAAAGTGTTCCACGTTTGGAACAGAATTCTTGCCCCCAAAATACTTGGTATTAGCTATGGACAAATCATTGCTGTTTATTTCATCATTCTCCCCTTTACAAAACAGGACATTTGTTGCAGTTATAGTTGACCCTTGAACAACACATGGATTGGGGCATCACCCCTATGCAGTCAAAAATCCATACGTAACTCTTGATTCCCCCAAAACTTAAGTGTCATCCCTCAGTATCTGTGGGGGATTAGTTCTAGGATTCCGCAAGGATGCCAAAGGCCATGAATGCTCAAGTCCGTCGTTATGTAAAAATAGCAAAGAACAATGAATGAAGGTGGCCCTCTGCATCCATGGATTCCCAACCACAAAGAAAAATACTGTTTTCCATCCTTGGATGGTTAAATCCACAGCTGTGAAAACCTGAGATATCAAGGGTCAACTGTATATTTATGGGAAAAAAATACATAAGTGGAGCCAAACAATTCAAACTTGTGTTGTGCAAGGGTCAGCTGTATTCCATTCCTTCTCTTCTTTTTGAATTTATTGATTTTAGCTTTTATTGGGGGGGCAAGGGTACTTCTACTTTAGTTTTTAAAGATTTTATTTATTTATTTTTAGAGAGGGGTAGGGAGGGAGAAAGGGAGCGATGAAGAAAGGGAGGTAAACATCAATATGTGGTTGCCTCTCAAGTGCCCCCCACTGGGGACCTGGCCCGCAACCCAGGCATGTGCCCTGACTGGAGATTGAACTGGTGACCCTTTGGTTCACAGTCCAGTGCTCAATCCACTGAGCCACACCAGTCAGGGTGCTACTTTATTATTCCTGGTTCTTCAAAGTTCCTTTTTATTTAAGTCAGTAACTTTCTCATTTGAAATGTTTCTCCAATATCTGGTCACCTTTTTTTGTATGCTCATATTTAAATTTCAGATGCAGTAAAGCCGGTAGGAGATTCTGTGTATGTGGGTGAACTTCGCAACAGGCACAGAAACCTGGCTTCCACGGTTGTGGTGGAGTTTCCCAAAGGGTGGGTCTGTCAGTGTTTTATCTTTTTTGCATCAAAAGGAAAATATTAGTTGCAATTCAAAATTAAAGTTCTAAGAAGGAGCATCCATGTTTTTCTTCAATAATATTTTTGAAAATACTTCTCATAAGTGTTATCTTTTCTGATCATACAAACTTTATTTCAGTATATATAACTAAAAAGTAGACCTTATAATCAGGGCTTCATTCCTGTCACAGACAACTTAAATCCAGGGGAAAGAAGTCAAAGAGTAAAAGTGGTAGTTCGAAAAGTTCAATTTTGAAACCTTTCGAATTCTTCAATAATATGATTTAAACAATATCTATTGTTGTTGGACTTTCTATTATCCTTTCTCTACGATGTTCTATTTGTCTTTTCTTTCTTAAAATTGTTTAAATTATAAATCTTCATGATAGAAATTCAACTATATAGGTTAATATGTTATTTTTATTATAATCACAATAAAGGATCGTTTACTTGTTTATTAATTTGTAGATTATTGCACTTCATTTCCCTATCTGAATTCATAAGCATATTAATGTATATTAACCATACATATAAGAAATATTTGTTCGGTGCCTAGCACACAAGATACTGTACTGGTGTCTGGGGATGTAGCCTTCAGGGACATCAATGTCTAATAGAGAATTGCTGCAACAAATGCAGTTTCTTACATTTGACTTGTAGAATTAGGATGAAACAAACAAATTTTCTTCAATAAGTACAGTAACACTTTCCCCCCACAGCACAACAAAAACATCTTAAATAGAAAATACCAAAGATGATTTAGAAGTAAATAATTAGAAATGAACTTTAAAAAATCCCACATACAATGTTGAATAAAAGTGGTGAAAGTGGACCCCTTGTTTTGTTCCTGATCTTAGTGGGAAAGCGTCATCTGGTTTTGGGATTAGGACGATGCTGGCTTCATGAAAAGAGTTTGGGCATCTTCCCTCTTCTTGGATTTTCTGGAATAGTCTGAGAAGGATACGGGTTAGCTCTTCTTTAAATGTTTTGTAAAATTCTCCTGTGAAACCATCTGGTGCAGGGCTTTTGTGTGCCAGGAGTTTTTTTGATTACTGCTTCAATTTCACCAGCTGTTATGAGTCTGTTCAGGTTTTCTGCTTCTTCTTCACTCAGTTCTGGAAGATTATAAATTTCTAGAAATTTGTCCATTTTACCCAGGTTTTCAAACTTCTTGGCATATAGTTGTTCATAGTAATTTCTTACAATCCTTTGTTTTTCCGTGGTATCACCTGTAACTTCTCCTCTTTCATTTCTGATTTTATTTATTTGGGTCCTCTTTTCTTCTTGATGAGTCTGGTTAAAGGCTTGTCGATTTTGTTTATCTTTTCAAAGAACCAGCTTCTGGATTTATTGATCCTTTGAATTGTACTTTTAGTCTCTATGTGGTTTAATTCTGCTCTGATCTTGATTATTTCCTTCCTTCTACTCACACTAGGCTTTGTTTGCTGTTGTTCCTCCAGTTCTCACAGAGTTAGGTTGTTTGTTTGAAATGTTTCTCTTTTTTAGGTAGGTCTATATTGCTATGAACTTCCCTCTCAGGACTGCCTTTGCTGAATAAGTTTTGGATTGTTGTTCATTTTCATTTGTTTTAGAAATCTTTTGATTTCTCCCTTGATCTCATTATTAACCCATTCATTGTTTAATAGCATGCTATTCAGTCTCCATGAATTTGAAAGTTTTTAAGTTTTTTCCTTGAGATTGGTTTCTAGTTTCAGGCCCTTGTAGTTTGAGAAAATGCTAAGGAAAATAAAGTACCTAGGAATAAATCTAACTAAGGATGTCAAAGACTTGTATTCAGAAAACTACACAACCCTGAAGAAGGAAATTAAGGAAGATTCAAATAAATGGAAGCATATACTGTGTTCATGGATTGGACGAATTAACATCATCAAAATGTTCATACTACCCAAAGTAATTTATAGATTCAACACATTCCCTATTAAAACACCAATGATATATTTCACAGATATAAAACAAACATTTCAAAAATTTATGTGGAACCGTAAATGACCCTGAATAGCCTCAGTAATTTTGAGAAAGATGAACAACGTAGGAGGGATCACCATACTTGACATTAAACTATATTACAAGGCCACTGTAATCAAAACAGCCTGGTACTGGCATAAGAACAGACACATAGATCAATGGAACAGAATAGGGAAGCCAGAAGTAAACCTATGCCTCTATGGTCAATTAAATCTCGACAAAGTGGGTAGGAACATAAAATGGAGGAAAAATGGCCTCTTCAACAAATGGTGTTGGGAGATCTGGACACCTACATGCAAAAAAATGAAACTCAACCACCAACTTACACCATACACAAAAATAAACTCAAGATGGATAAAAGACTTCAATATAAGTCACAACACCTTAAAAGTACTAGAGGAGAACATAAACAGGGAAATTTCAGATATTCCAGGCAGCAATTTTTTCACTGATATATCCCCTAGAGCAACAGAAATAAAAAATAAATAAATAAACAACTGGGACTACATCAAATTAAAAAGCTTCTGCACAGCTAAAGAAAACATCAGTGAAATGAAAAGGGAGCCAACCATATGGGAAAATGTATTTGCCAATGATATCTTGGACAAGGGTTTGATCTCAAAAATATACAAAGAACTCACATGACTCCACTCTAGGAAGATAAATAATCCAATTAAAAAATGGGCAAAGGACCTGAACAGACACTTCTACAAGGAGGACATACAGAGGGCCCAGAGACATATGAAGGGATGCTCACTAGCCATCAGAGAGATGCAATTCAAAACCACAATGAGATACCACCTCACACAGGTCAGAATGACCATCATAAACAAATCAACAAACAACAAGTGCTGGTGAGGTTGTGGAGAAAAGGGAACCCTAGTGCACTGTTGGTGGGAATGCAGACTGGTGCATCCACTGTGGAAAACTGTATGGAATTTTCTCAGAAAACTAAAAATGGAACTGCCTTTTGATCCAGCAATTCCACTGCTGGGATTATGCCCTAAGAACCCTGAAACACCAATTCAAAACAACCTATGCACCCCTATGTTCATAGCAGCACAATTCATAATAGCCAAGTGCTGAAAAAAGCGTAAGTGTCCATCAGTAAATGAATGGATCAAAAAACTATGGTACATTTACACAATGGAATACTATGCAACAGAAAGAAAGAAGGAGCTCCTACCCTTCATGACAGCATGGATGGAACTGGAGAGCATTATGCTAAGTGAAATAAGCCAGGCGGTGAGAGACATATACCATATGATCTCACCTTTAACTGGAACATTGAAATTAAGAAATTAAATATTAAATGCTATTTTTATACAACTACAACTACTACTTCTACTTCCTTTTTTATTGGGGTAAAATATAACATAAAAATTTCTATTTTAACTATTTGTAGTTGGACAAATGGTATTAATAATATCTATGATGTTGTGCAACCATCAATGCTATTTCCAAAGATTTTCAAAATCTCCAACAGAAATTCTGTGCACATCTAGCAATAATCGCCCATTCCCCTTCAACCCATCTAATGGTAATGTCTAATCTTCTTCTGTCTCTATGAATTTGCCTATTCTACATATTTCATGTACGTGAAATCAAACAGTAGTTGTCCTTTGTTACTAGCTTATTTCACTTGGCCTAATGTTTTCAAGGTTCATCTATGCTGTAGTACATATCTAAAGACCATTCCTTTTTTATGATTGAATAATATGCCATTGGATGTATACACCACATTTACTTATTCATCTCTTGATGGATACTTGGCTTGTTTCTACCTTTTAGCTATTACGAATAATGTCTCATACAAATATCTACTTGAGTCCCTGTTTTCCATTCTTTGGGCATATGTGTATACCTAGGGTTAGAACTGCTGGGCCATATGATATGATGATTCCATGTTTAATTTTTTGAGAAACCACCAAACTGTTTTCTATAGCTGGTGTACCATTTTACATTCCCACCAGTAATTTGAAAAAGTTCCAAATCTCTCTATATCCTTTACCATATTTGTTACTTTCTGTTTTTTTTAAAAATTATTCTCGTCTTAGTAGTTGTTGAAATGGCATCTCATTGTGGTTTTTATTTGCATTTCCCTAATGATGAAACATGTTGAGCATCTTTACAAATGCTATGTCTACTTCTGATACTAACTACTACTATTCCTTTGAACTATTACTACTATTATCTTCACAAAGGGAAAATAATCAGAGCTTTTTGCAACTTAATAAAGAACTGTACTAGAAAGTGCATTGGATTTGAGGTTTGTTCATTGTCTGAGATTCTGCCAGAAGTAGGAATACCTTTCGACTCTGGGCTAGAGATTATTTTAATTATTTTATCACAGTCAACTAGAAATTATAAAGTATCAAGAGAGAGCTTGGCTGAAAAGGTTTCAGCCTCCCTTTATTCTATCTAAAAAAAAAAGTATAAGATGTATCTGGAGATTGCCTGTATTACTTCTCCCTTCCATCTCAATATAGAATTCCTTAATTGTCCAAAAGGTCTAGTAGTTGGATATGGTTCATATGGTTTCTGATGGTATGAGAGATGGTCAATACATTTTTTGTACCTTATTAACTGATCATTCCAAGATAGGGATGTTCCGAACAGTTTTTGTTACAGAAAGGCTGAAATTCAACCAGTGGCAACATTCAATCAAAAGACTCTTTTTCAAATATTTACAACTTCTACACAAAGAGAGACTTTCAACAAAGTTTGCAAGACAGACTTACAGCATTTTAAAACTCATTATGAAAATTAACTGAAAACTATTATTATGAAACTAGTACATTCCATCCAAGAAAAGTGAAGAGTTTGCTACATTTTACTTATCTAAAATAGTCTATGAATGTCTTAAAATTATATTGTAATTTTAGTAATATTTTAAGAAAATTGAAGAAACAAGTGCAAACTATAGAGTTCCATTAATCTGACAGAGTAGATGCTTAATTCAAGGGTGTCAAGGACAGTGCTTTGAAATTTAGCCTGAAACGAAAGGCACTCAGGATAGGTTCCGCTGTCCCTCCCCACCCCACTTAGGAAGGAATTCTTCCAAGTGAAAAAGATGTGATGCACACTCAAATATAAATATAGAGGTTCTGTGGTTTTTACTGATTCCTGTAAAAAAATTGAAAAAAGCTCTTTTTTCCCCCTGGAACGTGAGTCATAAGAGATATTGTAAACAGAGTTAATCACAATCACACATGGATAGTTTTTATATATTAAATTTTAAACTAAGCAGTTGTGGAAGCTCATGTTCAGGTAGTTAGTTATTCATTTATCACAGGTCCACAAACTTCACATTATGTCTATGTGTGTGTGGATGTGAGTAGAATGTATCCTGTAATGCAAACAAACCCAAGAAGCATCATCTCATACCTTCCATAAATCACAAACATTAAACAGGATCAAGTGATCTGGCAGGATACTCTTAAATCACATGATCCTATAGGCCACCATTTAATCTGACTTGAAAGATGCTAAATAAATTTAATAAACATCTTAATATAAAGTAAGTCATAGACATTTCACCCATTCCTGAGCCAATATACTAAATATTATTTGGAAAGAAAATCTAAAAAAGATAAACTATGAGATTAAATGTACTTAAAGCAGTTACCACAAGCCCAATAATATCAATAAACTTTTAAAATGAATAAAACAGAACTATAATATAAACTATACTAGTTTTACTTCACCCAAATAGATATATTTCTAACAGGCATTAAAAAATGTAAGCAAATAAGTTATTCACCCTTTTTAAATAAGCCATTGACTTAAGGGAGTGATATAAAGGAATGAAGCAAAAATTGGGAGACATACCAGCTTTATTAAAAATACAAGGCTAGTTTATATTTTCACAATGGCATTTCTTTAGCAAATGCCAAAGATATGTCACAATCCTGCATTTAAGCAGAGTATTTCTGCTTTAATCATTTTCAAATGAAATAGCTTTTAAAAATGAAACTTAATTCTGTTATTCCCCATTTGCCTAAGCACAGTGCAGTAAATTTATTTCAACAAAACAGTAGCCTTCAAATGGGTATTTGAAATAAGTAACCCATGTATATAAGATAATCCCTTCAGCAAGAAAGAAAAAAACAGATTTATGCACACTTCATGAAAAGTATAACATAATTTGTGTAGTACTTTTCAGGAAACAATTTGATGGTGTACTTAATAGTTATGAACATTTCCGTGGTCTGTCCTTCCTGTTCCTAGATTTTATCACCAGAAAACACTACACAGCTAGCTCTCAGTTTTTCATGCTTGTCAATTTTATAACCTCCACTTTCAAACTTTGCACAATAATATCCCTATGTCAGTTACAATAAAACATTACTCTAACATCAGTTGACAAAGAAATATTCTAATTTATTGCAGGGTGAGGATCTGCCAGGTCAGAAATCAGTTTCAGGAGCGTAACGTTTAGGGTTTGTGCCATCTCTCCTATGTTGGATCTATGGTGTGTGTGTGTGTGCGCGCGCATATACATAAAAAAGAAAAGGTGCTGGTAACAAGTGGTAGGAGACATGCATGTCATAAAATGAATGAAATTATAAGACAGAAATTATTAAACTTGTTGAAAGAAAGGGATTATCAGAAAAAATGGGTACTCACTGAACCAAGAACAGTCTACCTAAGGTCCATAGCACTGAAATAATAACATAATTGAACAATTTAACAACAAGGGTAAGGTTTAATTACTGGTATCATAATTTTAAGTTGCCTAGGAAATGAAGACACTATTAAATAAGTTTATTAACTACTGTTAGCATACTTCCAAACAGCATTAAGAACAAAAGAATACAAATGAATAAAAACAGTGTTATGAAGATGTATATAGCAATATTCCTTGTAAAAATGCAAAACTCAAAAAACATTTTAATCCATTCATTTATTGATGGGCATTTAGGTTGCTTCCAACAGTTAGCTATTGTAAATTGTGCTGCTATGAACATAGGGGTGCACAGGTTCTTTTGGATTGGTGTTTCAGGGTTCTTAGGATATAATCCAAGCAGTGGAATTGCTGGGTCAAAAGGTAGATCCATTTTTAGTTTTCTTAGAAAATTCCATACTGTTTTCCATAGTGGTTGTACCAGTCTGCACTCCCACCAACAGTGCACTAGGGTCCCCTTTTCTGGGAGGGAGGTGGAGAGGGCTTGGGTGGTGGGCTGGGGTGGGAGTAAAAGACAGAAAACTGTACAAGTTCAACAATTAAAATAAAAATTTAAAAAAACATTTTAAATGTTCAACAAGAGGGGGTTGTACAATCATCTACAGTGTGTCAGCTAAAAGTATCATGTCATTAAATAAGTACAAAAATATGGATTAATACAGAAGTATGTTTATAAAATAAAATTGCTTGAAGACATAAAATATTTAAAGCCATCTTCATTACTGTAACTGAGCGTATTATTGTTTGTATGTATAGATACACTTATGTAAACTATGTATATGATAACCATACATAATATTATATGTATATCTGAAAAAATATTGAAAAGGATCACAAAAAAAACTTTTATTTGGGAACTGATGAAGAAAATATTATTTTTTAATTTAATATTGTTAAAATTTTTAAAAGAAATGGAATCAATAATCAATAACCTTCTAAAATAGAAATCAACAAACCCTGATTCATTCAAAGTGAATTCTACCAAACATTTAAGAAAGATATCATACCAATTCTTTACAACTCTTCCAGATGATACATATAAGCAAGAGTACTTACTTTTCTACCATCTATGTTCTCTAAGACCTCTTCCAGAAAATAGAAGCAAGAAAAGAAAATATTCTGAGGCTAACATTAATACCAAAACCAAACAAAGACATTAAAACTATACACTAATAACTATCATGAACATACATGCAAAAATTCTCAACAAAATACTAACAAACTGAATCCAAAATTGTATAAGAAAATTATATACCATGATCAAGTAGGATAAATCTCAGATACAGAAAGCTGGTTCAGCATTCAAAAAACAATGTAATCCATCAATTAACAAATTAAAGAGAAATTACATGACCATATCAATACATGCAAATCAAATTTGACAAAATTCAACAGCCATTCATGATAAATACTCTCTGCACCTATGAGTTGAGAAGTTGCTAGACTTGATAAAGAACATTTACAAAACAGCGTATAGCTAACATCATACTCAACAGTGACAAACTTGAAGCTTTCTTGTCAAGATCAGAAACAAAACAAGGACGATACCTTTTATAACTGCTTTTCAACACTCTACTGAAAGTCTTAGCTAAAATAAAAACAGAAATTGGAAAAAGAAATTAAGCTGTCTTTGTTTACCAATAAACATGATCTATTTAGAAAATCCAAAAAAATTGATGACAACAACAAAAACCTAGCACTAGTAAGTGACTATAGCAAGGTTGTAGGATACAAGGTTAACACACAAAAGTCAACCCCTGTCCTAAACAGCAGCAACAAACAAGTGGAATCTGAAAAAAATCACGATACAATTTACACTAGTCCCCCCAAAATGAAATAATTAGGTATAAATCTGACTAATACGGACAAGATCTATAAGAAGAAAATTACAAGACTGATGAAAGATATCAAAGAACAGTTAAATAAATAAAAGTATATTCCATGTTCACCAAAAGAAGACTCACTGTTGTCAAGATGCCAATTCTTCCCAACTTGATCCAGAAATTTAACGCAATTTCAATCAAAATCCCATCCAGTTACTTTGTGGATAGTGAAAATCTTATTTTAAAGATTATATGGCAAGTCAAAAAAACAGAATAACCAACACAATATCAATGGAGAACAAGGTTGGAAAACTAAACACCATTAGACTTCAAGACTTCCTATAAAGCAATGGTGATCAGGACATTGGGGTACTGGCACAGCATAAACAGACAGACCAATGGTACAGGAAAGGGAGTCCAGAAATAAACCCCTACAGAGTCAACTGATCTTTGACAAAGGAACAAAGGCAGCACAATGGAACAAAGACAATCTTTTCAACAAATGTTGCCAGAACAACTGGACATCCAAATGCAAAAATACGAATCTAGACACAGACCTTACCCACTTCACAAAAATTAACTGAAAAGGGATCACATACCTAAATGTAAAGTGCAAAACATATAAACTGCTAGAAAAACAACAAAAGATAAAATCTAAATGACCTTGGGTATGGTGATGACTTTTTCTAACACCATAGGCGTAATTCATGAAAGAAATAATGGGTAAGCTGGGCTTCATTAAAATTGCCAGCTTCAGCTCTGGGAAAGACAATGTCCAGAAAATAAGAAAACAAGCTGCAGATGGGGAGAATATATTTGTAAAAGACACATCTGATAAAAGGTTGTTAATCAAAGTATACAAAGATCTTTTAAGTAATAAATAATGAACAAAGCGATTGAAAAATGGGCAAAACACCAAAACAGACACCTCACAAAAGAAAACAGACAGACGGCAAATAAGCATATGTAAAGATGTTCAACACCACATGTCATCAGGAAATCACAAATTAAAACAACAAGATACTAATACACACCTATTAGAAGAGTAAAAAATCCAGAATGCTGACAACAAATGCCGATGAGGACGTAGAGCAACAGGGCCCCTTGTTCATTGATGGTGGAAATGCATACGAGTACAGCCCTTTGGAAAACAGTTTGGCAGTTTTTTTTAAAAATAAAACTACATACACTCTTATCATTTCATCTAGCAAAATAGCTCTTGGTATTTATACAACTGAATTGAAAACTTATGTCCACACAAAAACCAGCACACAGATATTTGTAGCAGCTTTATTCAGAATTGCCAAAACACGGAAACCAACAAGTCTTTCAGTGAGCGGGCATATAAATAGCCTGTGGAGTAAGGACAACAGAGTGTTATTCAATGCTAAAAGGAAATGCATTCTCAAACCATGAGAAGACATAGAGGAAATCTAAATGCATACAGCTAAGTGGGAAAGTCAATCTGAAAAGGCTACCTATGGTATGATTCAAACTATATATGACATTCTGGAAAAGGTAAAACTATGGACTCAGTAAAATAATTAGTGGTTGCTAAGGCTCGGGTGGAAGGAGGTATAATAGGTAGAATAAAGAGGATTTTACAGGGCAGTGAAAATATGCTTAATGATACCCCGATGCAATGGTGGACATAGATCATTACACTCTTGTCTACACCACAGAATGAACAACACCAAGAGTAAATTGTAACATAAGTTATAGATTTTTAATGAAATGATATAACAATACAGGTACTTCCATTGATGGTGAGGGAAGCTGTGCATGTGTGGGGTGGGAACGCTGTACATTCTTCCTAGTTTTGCTGTAAATCTAAAGCTGCTCTGAATAATAAAGTTTCTTTAGGAAAAAAATGGTCAGGCCAGACTAACAATAAGAATCTAACTACATGCTGTTACAGTAGTCATCACTAACCCCAGAAAGACTGACAGTTAATTAGTCTTAGTCATGTTAGTAACAACAGCAGATGCCAGGCACAAGGCACTCTTAGAATAAAGACATTGCTGCAAAATGATAGTAGGAGGATAGAACAAATACAGATTTTGCATTTCTCTCAATATTTAGTAAATCAAGCAGTGGAAAATCAGTACAGTAAATTAAAATGTGAACATTTTAGTCATAGGCTTGACTGATAGATACATATATAACACTATCCCAATAGTAGAATACACAGTGTTCACATGTGTGTATTACAAACACATATGTGTGGACTCAAAAAGGGGCCACACACAACCTGACAAGCTCAAGGGAAGCCAGCATGGCAAGGCCTTACAAACTCAGAGGCCAAAAGTAACCTCACAGGAGAGTTCTGAACATAAAAATTCCAACTAAAAGCAAGTCATGGCGGCTAGTCACATCCTAGGCCATTATCTCCCTTGACAAATCACAATCTTTACCTTAACTGAGTCTATGGTCTTTTCCCATCTAAGATAGCATATCTTTGGAAAGTCAGAGTAATCTACTTTCCCAGACTCCTCAAGGCACAACCACCAGCACCAAGGCAGGGCACCTCAGAAGTCCACATTATCTTCTTGTTCTCCCGCACAGCATCTTTGTGTGCTGTAAACATTAACTGTCCTGTACCCACCAATGGAAAAGTATGTATCTCCATTTTGCTTTGTATCCAATCCTAGAGATTTCCCTGCTTTGCTTTCTCCTGTCACCTTAACCAATCACCAATGGATTTCATGTAATCCTCTTTACTCCAATGTATAAAATAAGCTGCAAAACTGCTATTTTCCAGAGCATTTTCTCAATCCCTTGAAATTTTACTTCCTGGCAATTGTCATTAGTTTGTCTCAAATAAACTCATAAGAATTCTCTATAGGCTTGTACATCTCTTTTGTCAATACATGGACCATTTATAATATTTTGCTAATTAGTGGGTCCTTCTTACAATTAAAGATGTGGTGTCATTTAAATATTATTCTCTGACCACATTATAATAATTAGGAATCAATATTTAAGGGAGATTAGAAATGAAAAACTGTGGTACATTTATACAATGGAACTCTACGCAGCAAAAAGAAAGAAGGCGCTCCTACCCTTTGCAACAGCATAGATGGAACTAGAGAGCATTGTGCTAAATAAAATAAGCCAGGTGGTGAGAGACAAATACCATATGATCTCACCATTAAGAGGAACCTAAACAACAAAATGAACAAGCAAGCAAAGTATAGCCAAAGACAATGAAATTGAGAACAGGCTAACAGTGACCAGAGGGGAGAGGGGAGGGGATAAAGGAGGAAAAGGGGGAAGGGTTTATAGGAACAATTATAAAGTACACATGGACAAAAACAAGTGGGGAGTGGAAACGGGGGAGGGAAGTGGGAAGGGCTGGGGTGGTAGGGAGGGGTGGGGTGGGAGGCAGAAAACTGTACTCGAACAACAATAAAAAATAAAAGAAAGAAAAATGTCATACTTATCATCTTAAAAATTCTAAACATAATTTCACACTAAATTAGACACACTCATCTATCACTGTCAACTACAGGACGTTCCCATCTTGGGCGAAGCGTGCCTCCTTTCACAGAGAAACAAGGGGCAGGGGGTATGAAGTAAGTTTGACTGTAACACCTAAGTATGCGCTTAATCACCGAGGAATTCACTGATGGAATGTCCACCCTGTAATGGCATTCATTACCCTTATACAGTCATCTTTAATGATATTTCATGTAGAAACATTTAATTGAATCTACATACAATTTTTTATGCTTCTTTCCAATATATACACAATTTCTTTATAGGAAATTCAATGAAATATCTACTTTTAAAATAATGTTTTATGTAAATACATATAATATACAAAGTTAGATTCCTATTCCAAACTACGAGCTTCTATAGGGCAATAAACATACCGGCTTTCACAAATTCTACAAGAACGTGCTGAGAATGACACTGGCAAAGCGCATGTATCCTAGACATTCAGATTACTGTTTCCATTCACTGCATTGAATATGCCAACACACTTGTTTTTACTATTGTCCTCCTTTATTCTACTTCCACCCTTTTGTTTTCTCCTTTTCAAAACCAATAGTTTGTCCTTTATGTCATGCCTTGGCCTTTACAAAAATCACAAAACAAGGCTGTATATTTAATATTATATTTTTAATTATATTTTATTGATTAGGCTATTACAGTTGTCCTGATTTTTCTCCCTTTGCCCCCCGCGCCCCAGCAACCCCACTCCCTCAGGCAATCCCCCCACCATTGTTCATTTCCATGGGTCATAACATTATGGTTTTTAATCGCATCATTTCCCCTTACCAATAAAATAGGTATTACAATTTGAGGTTAAAATAATACACATCTGTAAATTATTAAACGACACTTGTAATAGTTTTCCTAAGTTACTTAAGACAGCCATTTAAATAGTACAAATTTGAAAGCTAGAAAAGAAGTTTCTGGCAAAATATACCATATAGGATGAAATTATTCAGTATCTCAGTAATGTAAAACAAAAAGTTTCCACTCAAAATTTCTACTTAATGTATCCTAAAAATAGTTGTATAGATTGACTACAAAGGACATGAGGGAATTTTGGGGGTGGGGGTGAAAAAACTTTTTAAATCTTGATTTAGCTAGCAGTTATAATACTAAGTATCAAAATCCAGAAAGTGGTACACCTAAAATGGGTAGATTTTACTGTATATGATTTATGCATCAATAAACAAAAAAAATACACATACATTATAAGTAAGTTACTTTTGAACACAGACTATTTCTGTGTACTTACAACACACTTTCTCTTCAAGTCAAAAGCCAGTCTTCCATGCCCATCACCCAAATGCGACCTCTTTGAGCTGGTCCCTAGACATGCAGGAAGCATGTCCTGCTCCCTTACCTGTGGCCCCACAGCCCTTTGTTTCCATCACTGGTGTGTTGTTTTCGTTTTGCATTATAATTCCTCTTACATCAATCTCCCGTAACAAGTCTAATAGTTTCTTGAAGGCAGAGGATGTTCTTATATTAAAAAAAACCCTTAAAATACAGTGCCTAAATTACTGAAAGCTCTCAATTTAAGTTTATGACATTATAGATACTAGTGTTCAAGAGAAGTTCTAGCAGTTATTAATTAAAACAACTGCTTAAAGATATCTTTAAAAAAAAAAGAGTATTGAATTAATACCTGACTCTGATAATAACAAGCGACTGTCTTTTTCTGTACTGCGATGAAAGAAAAAAAAAAAAAGCAGTGGTCACCTAAAAACTGTACACAAATATTATTGGGACACTAATTAAATAACTCTCCTAAGTGCAACCTGACCAATGCTTTAACAAGGTTACAGTCCGAACCACACTCATCGTCTGGTTTGCAAGATTTCCTGCTGGACATCAACACCGACCGCTCGTTAGATCCAAAACCACCCTGGGAAATAGCTGTGGCTAAGATTTACACAGACCAGTGATGGACTAAATTACTGGTTCAGTTGAAAAACAGGTCATAAGCATATATAACATGACAGAAATTGAAAAGTCAATAAAAAGAATTATATATCAGACTCCCAGCCCCACTCCTCAAAATCTAGCCGAGAGTTTTAAGACTCCGAAGTTGTTGGAAGACTTAAGAAAGGTCTAACAATTTTCTCACACAAGCTTTACAATTAACATGAAATGCAGATTTGGTGACTAACACCTTGGGAAAGCTTATCACATTTTTAATATCTTTCAGGTAGGAAAAAAGTAATCCCATCAAACACTTTTAACATGTTTTCTTAAAGATTATACATCCATCCATCTAGAGGAAAAAAGTGTAGAAAAAATGCCCCCTTCTCTTTTCTATGCAAGATTAACATATTCCATAGATGAGAAGGATCATTTCTTCAAGCAGATCATTTTATTTTCTACAGTCACATAAAACACATATTCTAAAATACAACACACTCCACTTCCCTCTCAAATAAACTATATTTCTATGAAGTCTATGAGGGCACACAAACACTGTAAATGATGAGTGAGCGCATTATGTAATTCAAAACACAGTATTAAGTACTAAGATGAATAAAAGACAGGATGCTTGGCAAAAACCAACAGAATATTCATAAGGGTTTAGTCATGGACCTGATCACTTCATAGAAGGGACCAGCAGTTTTCAAATTCTGTTCTGCAGAGAATCAGATATCCCATCCCCACTTCGACTCGAGTCACTCTGACCTTATTAATCTTAATTATAAGGAAGCTTTCAACAGATGCTTTTAATCTAAGAAAGGTTTTGATGGATAAAACACATTTGTAAATTGGATAATAAAACATATATTCACACTGCTGCTTTCAGCTCTGACATGTAAAAGAGCTGGGCATGTCACACCAATTCTCAAGACGAATAAAAGGCTGGACCAGCCAAGACCAATGACGTGCCTCAGACCCATCGGAGAACTATTGCAGGGCCAACGGCCACCCCGAAATCTGCAGAGACAGGAAAATCCAGTGAGACGCAGTCAAGATCTCCTTACCTGGAACAGAAGTGGTTGGAGACCTAAACTGATAGGAACACTGAAATGATAAATCTGAGGAACTGTTGGAGGCTGAGTGAGGAGAAGTATGAGAGCAAGGACTCTTGAGGGCTGATGTCACAGGGCAATGGTTTTTAAACGGTATGCTGCTAGAATTTTGTAACACATGCAGTACCTGACTATTTAGTCAGGGGCACTGACCTCTTTTCCCTAAGACTGTAAAATTAAAAAAAAAAAAAAATTTACAACAGCCAACACAGCAATAGCTGTCCAATGTGAATTAATCAAAATTACACATATTTTTGAATACATTTTTTGGTGTGCTACAGAATTTTAGTAATTAGTTTATATGTGCCATGAGATAAAAAAGGTTGAAAATTGCTGTCATAGAGTGTTTTCCCTACACTCTTGTGAGTTTCCTTGCCTCCCCTGACCCGCCCCTCTCCCACCCAAAGATCTGATCAGGATTTCAATGTGAAAAGCCAAAGTTTTCCCCCTCATGGCTCTGGCAAAGGGAGTAGAAAAAGCAACCACTGCAAATTACGCTCAGAGCATTATCAATAACAAAGGCTATTTTGTAAATGAAAAAACTTTAACAAAACCTTATACAACCTTCCACCTGGGGGAAAGGCATTACCGAGATGCCACTAGCCTCCTCCAGCCATCTTGTCTCTTATAAAACTGTGGGTGGGGGGAAGCCAAGAAACCCATGTGAAGGACTGAACCCACTAAAAGACAAAAGACAAAAGATCGTCCTAAGATAAGAGCATGCTTCCCTGCCCCAGCACCTTATGACCAAGCCAGCAGGGTGCTCCTGTAAGAGTGGATGACAGCAGAAAGCTGTGAGATGCAGGCTCTACCTGAGGAGGTGTGCTTAGGGAAGCCAAAGACAACAGGGGAGACAGGAACAACGAGTCTTAGGAATCTTAATCCTCTGGGGCCTCACAGCGGGAACCATTAAATGCAGCTCACTCCTGTCAAAATAACACATCTCTCCACTAAAAGCCTTTCACCTCAGTTCCTATTACATAGTATAATATAATCATATTTTGAGTTATGACTGCATATAACATTATATTAGTTTCAGGTATACAAAGTAATTAATATTTGTATATATTGTAAAATGATCTTAATAAATCTCATAAACACTTGTCATCATACATACTTACAAAGTTACCTTTTAAAAAATTATAAAGCATGCTACATGGCTAAAACAGTCTGAAGGAACAAAGAAAGCACCAAAACCCATTTACATAAAGGACAGATTTTGGAATTATAAGACTGGAAATTTAAAATAAAAATAGTATGTTGAAGAATCTGATGGAAAAAGCCAATAACATGCAACAACTGATGAGTAATATATAGATGGTAACTCTAAGGAAGAATCAAAAGGAAACACAAAATCAAAACAAAAAGGAGGAATGCCTTTGACAGACGCATCAGTAGAGTCAACCTAACCAAGGAAAAGAATCATGAAAATGAAGATAGACAATAAAAACTCCAGAGACTGAAATGTAAAGAGGAAAACAAAACAAAAACACAGACCAGAACAATGAGAACTGTGAGACAATTTTAGAAGGCATAACATATGTATAACATTTGAAGTAATAAGACATATTTGAATAAGAATTAAAAAGATATATTTGAAGTAATAATGGCCAAGAATTTTCTAAAATTAGTAACAAGCATCAAACCAC
Organism: Glossophaga mutica; assembly: GCA_039655065.1. Lineage (NCBI taxonomy): Eukaryota > Metazoa > Chordata > Mammalia > Chiroptera > Phyllostomidae > Glossophaga > Glossophaga mutica. The sequence continues at coordinate 37,433,034 of CM077304.1, read as the reverse complement.
AGATCCAGGAAGTACAGAGAAAACCAAGCAAATAAACACTAGAAAACTTACACCTCTGTGTATTGGACTCAACAGAAAATCAAAGAAAAAGAGGGAGTTTGAAAAAGCCAGAGCAAAAAAACAAAAAGTTATAAATAAAACTACTTATAACAGGAAAAGGATAAATTTAACAGTAGACTTCTCTTGAAGAAATGATGCAACTAAAGAGTGGACTGAAATATTTAGTGTGGAAAGAAAAAGAAAGAAGAACAGAGACCTGTCATACGACATCATAAGACTCTACCACGCAGTGATAAAACACAGTAAGAAGACCAGTATGGTGTTTATACAAGAGCAAACAGATGAATGAATGGAACGCAACAGAGAGCTCAGAGACAGACCCACACAATATACAGGAACTTAATATGGGATAAAGAGGTGCTGCAAAACAATGTGTTAAGGGTACACTGTTAGTTCAGTGGTTCTCACACTTTTCTGTGCATCAGAATCACCTGGAGTATTTGAGCCCGAGAGCAGAGTTTATGATTCAGTAGTCTGGGGTAGTGCTAGAGATTTGCATTTCTTTCACAAGCTCCCAAGTGATACTGGTATTGAAGCTTCTGGTCCAAAAACTGTACTCTGAAAATGCCACCTTAGTATTATCAGGAGCTCAGTTGAACTGGAAAGAGCAAGCTCTTGGGTGTGGGCATTGCTGACCAAGTCACAATAAGCCAAAATGAAAGTGGCAGAGAAGCCTTTAATCACTTATTATATAAGCAAGTGGCTAAAAACTAGAGAAGCACCGACTCTTCCCTGTTCCATTTCCCCAAATGGAACTGCTCACAGATGCAGGTTATGTGAAGTAGCACAGAAGGGGGAGTCATCTCTCTGCTGTGGGAACCCTGAACAAAAGAGTTCAATGGCAGTCAGAAAGGCGGGCAGGGGGAGGAGTGGGAAAGTACTGAATACTGAATCAAAGTAGGATAAAGTATCTTTAAGGCTTCTCCCTTGTTCTCCCAATAAGACCTAAGCAGAAATGCCTCAAAAAGACCTCTGCCCAAGGTCTCAGACAAAGAGAAACAGAAATGTCTACCCCTGAGCTAAGAATGCAGCTATGTGAAGAGCATGGCCAGTTGGTGGGGCCTGAGTACTTGAATGCAACCCCCTTCAGGCTATAATCCATTGATAGTTTACCACTTCTAGTGAGGGGAAGAGTGGTTTTTCCTGGAACTTGTCAGGTAAACCTTTGCAATCGCCTAGAGGCAGGCCTGAAAGAGCTCAGACAGGTTTTTAAACAGATGCTGCTCTGTGTGCTACTAGGAAAAGTGGCTCATTTTAGGCAGGAACGTACAAATGGGTACTGGATCTTTAACATTACATACAAAGTTAGACTCTACAGAGATAAAATACAAATATGTGAAATATAAAATCATAAAGTTAGTAGGAAAAAAATGTACAAGCAAGCCTTTGGCTATAAGGATAGTAAAGGAATCCTTAAAGAAACTTAGTACAAATCCTAAGGCAAAAACTGAAGAATTGGATTACATCAAAATCAGGGATTTTGTTTAGTAATAGACACTAAGGACAAAGTTAGTATTCTATTTACAGATAAAAGAAATTCATTGTATAAAACCCTCTGGGGATTAATATTTAAATGTACAAAGAACCCCTGCACGTTGACACAAAATATAGATTGACCTCAATTTTAAAAAGACTAATGAGCAGGCAATTTACTGAAAAGCTAATCCCCCAAATTAACAATTTTATGAAACAAAATGCAAATTAAGATTGAGGCATCACTTATTGAAAGAGTGAAAATCAGAAGCGGGACAATGTCGAGTCTTTGGGGGATGTAGGAACTGCCTGGTGCTGGCAGGACTGTAGTCTGTCACTGCCATCCTGGAGAACGCATTGGCAATATTTAAACCTATGCACAGCCTGTCATACAGTAACTACCTGATTGGATAGAGATGATCAACAATTGATAGACAAAGGGATGGAAAACCTTTTTCTTTTCTTGCACTAAAATGTAACAACACATAAAAATTATTGGCCTGGTGAAGAGTTAAAAGTCAACTAGCCCATTATGGGAGAGTAGGTAGAAAAAAATACGGTGGGTTCATTCTATGGAGTCTACAATTTAGAAAAGTGAATTAGTGAAAAGACAGCAAACTCACAGCTATTAACAACCACAGCTAAAACAAAAGCAAACAACTAGAACAGGAACGGAAACACAGAAATGGAGATCACATGGAGGCTTAGCAACAGGGGAGTAGGAGGAGGAGAGAGGGGGAAAAGGTACAGAGAATAAGTAGCATAGACAGTGGGTAGAAAATAGACAGGGGGAGGGTAAGAATAGTGTGGGAAATGTAGAAGCTAAAGAACTTATGACACATGAACATGAACTAAAGTGGGGGGGGATGTGGGTGGGAGAGGGTGTGCAGGGTGGAGGGGAATGATGGGGGAGAAATGGGACAACTGTAATTAATAGAATAATCAATAAAATATATTAAAAAAAGAAAAGTGAATTAGATTTACACATAGTAACAGAAAGATGTTAAAACAGGAAATCATGCACACATGGCAGCAATGCTGAATTTATGAGCATAATGTTTAGTGGATTTTACAAGCATAGACCTTAGTGGGAAAAGTTGGAAAAAGAATGATTTCTATATACAATACCATTTTTGTAAGATAATAATAAATGCACACAATATCCCAGAGATCATAAAATATGGACACATATTAAAATTAGTCTCCCGGTGACAGGGAAGACAGGATGATAATTGGGGAATAAGGATAAAAATTTCAAGTATGTACACACACACAACAGAGGCTTTGCAAGACCCAATAGGGTAGCATGCCATGAACTGATGAACTAAGGTTAAGTCGAATAAAGATTACAATTATCCTGATAAAGTAAAAGACAGTATTACTGACAACTAACCCAAGAGGGAGAACTCTCAGTGAAAACAAAAACCACATTTTGCAAAACATAGCTGACTCACAAAATAAGTAAATTGTGCCAGACCTGGCCATGATGTGCATAGCAGAGTATCTGAGGTCAAATCTTTTAACAACGCTCCACTCAGATCCATGTATCTTAAGATAAGACCACAGAAAAAAATAGTCTAACAGTAACTTTAGACAGACTCATGTGTTCTAAAGATCACAGATTATTCCACTTTTTAAATACATTCTGATGAATCTCTGCAGACCATTCTATGACTAATTCTAGCCCCCAAATCCTGTAATAGTCTTCCCTACTCCCCCTTTTAAAGACATTCATAGATCCCTTGGTATATATTATCCCTTGTTCAGCAACCTCATAAACCTAACTTTGTTAGGCTACAGGTGGGTTTCTGGCAGCTCCTGATTTATGGGCTTTAATAGTACAGCATTGTGGGCTAAACAGAAGAAGCTGCACAGAACAGCTGGAGGCTGCTGCCACTATAAAGCCTTTCGTTTCTTCCTGGTCCTTTTGTGACTCTGAGCAGAGATAAAGGGATTACTATTTTGGGCACAACTCTACTCTTCTTATAGTTCTGTTCTAGGGAGCCTAATCTATTTGTTTAATTCCAGTAACATCGAAAGTGAACTATAAATATTAACTGAGTTAATACAGTAAAATGCTGAGAGCACGCATCTATTACATAATGTAATTGTACATGCTTTTTTAGACATGCTACCTATGGCAAATCTGGTAATTTCATAATCTGAACTTCAATCCTCACTTTGCCTATTTACTTATTTCCTCTTTTACTGCCATTCATGCAATCAAGAGATACAGGCTTTATAATAATGGTTAGCTCACGATGAGGATAAATGGAGAGCTCATAACTATCCACGAAAAAATATTTTGCAATAAGTAATTGATCACCATTTCTTGAAACAGGCCTTTAAAGTAGTGCAAATGATGAGAATTTAAATGCAGAATATTTCAGAGCTTGGTTTAGATAACCCTTGTGGCCACTGAAACAGTGCTGTGCTTCGAGTATACAAGCAATAAAACCATGTTTCACCCACCATCACACTTCTGATTCATGAGCTTTAACTGTATTTAAAATAATAAACTACTGTCCAATCTGAATTATTAAATTGCCTATATGACAGAGAATCCATTAAGTATAAAGATCTTTCTCATGTCTCCTTTTCATCAAAATTGTGATCATTTACAACAGAACAAACACTATTTTAAAAATCTCAAAGCCAAGAAATTTAGTGGGTAGATACATTTTTTACAACAAGCAGTTGTTTTACTATTAGCTCTGCCATCTGTGTTCAATACTATATCTTCTATAAACTAAAAAAAAAGTATTTCACAAGAAATTGTTTCTACCCAAGGAATTAATTTTATCCACAGTGGATATTTTAAAGAAAATGTTAATCTTTCTAAAGGAAAATATCTAAGGTATTGCTTTATAGAAATAAAATCATGTTTTTAAAAAAATTGTCAGTAAAGATATAAATTGTTTTTGTTTTCTTAGTATATTTTATTGATTATGCTATTACAGTTGTCCCATTTTTTTCTCCCCTTTATTCCTCTCCACCCTGTACTCCCCTCCCTCCAACATTCCCCCACTCCTTAGTTCACGTCCATGGGTCACGCATATTAAGTTCTTTGGCTTCTCCATTTCCTATACTATCTTAACCTCCCCCTGTCTATTTTGTACCTACCATTTATGCTTTTTACTCCCCGTACCCTTTTCCCCTATTCTCTCCCCCTCTCCACTGATAAACCTCCATATGATCTCATTTCTGCAATTCGGTTCCTATTCTAGCTGTTTGCTTATTCTTTTTGTTTTATTTTTCATTTTTTTAAAAATATTCCCTCTAAGGATTGGAGTAAATGGCCCAACAATATATGAATATAATATATTTTCCTATCATGTCCTTAAGTATAGTAAAAAGTACTTATGTATCTAGACAAATAAGGAAATTCTAAGGCAAGAATGATGAAGTCAACTATACTCATGCCCATGTATATCTGGATCTCCATTCAGCAATTACCCAGTAAATGCAAATTAAGCTCCGTTTCTACAATCACAAAATCTTAGGGCCAGAAATGAATTTAAAGAATACTTAATCTTACTTCGAACTTTAAGATAGGTAACTTTTTTCAAGCAGTTACATTAATTCTTCTTCATACTATATGTTTTTATGTCCCTTCAACCATATAGGCACTGTTCATGAATTATGTTCCAATTTAAAAATAATCTTTTGAAAATATGACACCTAGTACTAAAAGGAACTAACTGATATAAGTCCAAATAGTAGGATTCCACTCTTCCATTTTTTCCCCTTAGGAAAGTTGACTTCAATTATATCAAAGAAAAATTGCATTAGTTTTAAAAATCTCCTTTTGAAACTTACTAAGTAAAACCCTAAATGTTCGATACACGATACATGGCTGAACTGGGCTCCTCGTCTTCTACTGACGCTTAAATTTTAAGTATAAAAGGCTAATATTTATTCCTTTTGAATTTTACTATGGATATAGCCCAACTACTTCAACCTCTAAAAAAACGTTTTAAATACAACTCGCCTCATATACAAAAGTTAAAAAAAAACCTCTGTCTGTATTTTCATTGAAATCATTGATAACATGGAGCAAAACAAGGATAACCACAGTAGTCTGTGGCATTTCACTATAGGCTAGTTCTCTAAGTGGATATTAACCCACATATTTGGTGTGGACATGTACCCAATTACTTATCTAATGCCCTTTCTCTCAAATATTTCATACTTTCATTCACTATGATCTTGTGAGAGGCTTTACTTCTTACAGCTTAGATAATCTTCACCTGACTGACTTCGCCTAGGTTCCGAAAGTGTAAATTCAGCCAGATAGTGTTTTCTTAGCAAATCAGTTCTTCTTTAGCAGTCCACTTGGCCTCATGCCAGGAACCATCATTACAATCACAAGTTTGTGAACATTCCATTTTTAGTCTAGGGTACTAAGCATCCCCTCCCCCGCTTTTTTTTTTTTTTTTTTTTTTTGAAATCCTCAAAAGATCACAGGCCATGTTTCACCATTTTCATTTGTAAGCTCCTTGACCGCAATTCACCTACACAGCCAATTATGTACCTATCGCCAGCAGGCTGATGCACAGCAATCTCTTCACTACTCTAAGGCTTCTGTTTCCTTAACATGTCCTCTCTCAAAAACAATGGTCTCTGTATTGATGGAAAGTTGTGAAAGGAGAAAAACACACAGGCAGCAATCAGAGACCAAAAAATTACACAGGAATTAAGTTCTAATCTCTCCTTATCGTCATTGCAATTTTGTGCCCAAGCACTAAGTAGGACTGTTCTTTCTGCGGCTTTCTTCCTAAGGCAAACATTACATGTATTATTTTAAATGAGAATGATAATCTGCCTATTTTCTCAAGGAATATAAAAAGAAATAGCAAGTAACCTTCTTATTATTTTCTGGGTAGTGGGTTTTAATTTACAATTTCACTTCTTTATTCACTCTTTTAAATTTATTATATATGGGGAATAAAGAAAAGTGAAGTATGTGGTAAGAGAGAAAAATAATTTTATGGCTAGCCACAATCTGCCAACATATCAGTACATACATTTGGGACAATAATTAGCAGGTAATAAAAGGTGTTTTTTCTGGCAGATAGCTGGTCTCAAGGTACACTTTTCTGCCTATTTTATGAGAATGAGACTCAAGTGATCCTGATGGTATGTTAAGAATGGATTAGAATAATAACACCACAACTATTATACAAGTAATAAAATTAGTGTTGTTACTGGTTTATAACTAAGTAAAAAGAAAACACAGCAAGTAAATAGCTATCACTAATTCTTGTAAACTTTGGATTTTGATACCTACCCTTTCACCTATTACCCATATAACTGTATGAAAAATTGTTACTAAAACTTGATTAATTAACATAACTGAATGAATTCTGTTTGAATTTATTAGAAAACTAACTTTGACTATTTAGATGTAATTATAGCACTTATTTTGGATATACACACTAGAGACAGCCAGAATTCCTCAATATCTACACATACAAATTAATATGTCATAAGATTTAAATATGCATTTGGCATGTCGTAACAGAAGTGCTGAGAGTCGCAACAGAAGTGCTGAGAGTCGCAAATGCAGCTTTCTTGCACTTTTTTCAGAGACTATATAACAAGTTAACCAAAACTCAGTAGATGAATCGAGTATGTATGCATAGAAAAGCATGATGAAGTTCTTAAGCACCCTTAAAAAGTCATAATAATCTCAAAGATGAGCAAAATAAATAAAATGTTACAGACTACATTACACAGGATTTTCCACAGAAACAGAACCAATGGAATACATGGAGAGAGAGAAAGAGGGAAGTAGGAGAGAGAGAGAAACTGAGATTAATTTACTTGAAGAAATTAGCTCATGATATTGTATAAGTTAGCAAGCAGCCATTCCTTAGGGAAGGCTAGAAATTGACAGGACTTCTGTGTTAGAATATTAAAGAAGGATTTCTTTTTTTTTTTTTCAGGAAACCACAGTATTTGCTCTTAATGCCTTTAATTGATTGGATGAGGTCAACTTAAAATCAATTCATTACAAATGTTAATAAAATCTACAAAATACCTTTATGATAATATCTAGACCAAAGTTTAACCAAACAAACACCATAGCTAGAAAAGTTGATACATAAAATAAACCACCACAAAAACCTAACAGGTTTTACTATCAAATTACAAGTTTAAAAATTTGTTAGTAAAAGCTCAGTGAATGAGTATCTGCTTGTATTGCTTATTATCTATAAATTGGTACACATGGAATTTTTTAAACATATATAACAAGGCCTTGAACTGTTAATGATAATAATAAAGGTTATGTCCATATAATTAACTTCTAGACATCTTTGCTAAAGAAACAATTAGAAACTCATTTTCCCTTGTTTAATGCATTAATGCTTTAGAACTGAAAATCAAACCGTTTTTGGGGGGTGGCACTTCGGTAGAGTTTAGGGGGAAGGGAGGTAATATATGAGCCAAATTAGTCATTGCAGCATAGTGTATACTGGGAAAAAAATGGGAATAAGCTCCCTACATTAGGAACCTTAGTACATAACCATCAGTACAAATTAGTTTGAGAACTAAAAATATGAAGGAGAAAGACACACACACACACATCAAAACTAAATTATTCCTAAGGAACCATTCAGCTGTTATTTCAAAAGGCATCTCAAGAAATATGATTTGAAAAAATAAAAAGCGTGGGATCACCATTTCTACACTTTACATGGCTTTACCTATTAACGATATCCCCTTTTAGTGTTTGGTTTTTTTAATAGGATTTCATCATACTAAGCTGCCTACGGTCCTCTAAATGTCCTGTGGTAGACCTGAATGCTTACCACCAAATATTTCTAATTGATGGATACAGGATGACTTTCCATTTATTTAGGTTATCTTTAATTTATTTCAGCAATGTTTTGTGGTTTTCAGTGTACAAGTCTTTTACTCTGTTAGTTATATTTATTGCTATGTATTTTATTCTTTAAGTTGCTATTTTAATTTGAATTGCTTTCTTAACTTATTTTTTGATTGGTTCACTGCAGGTGTATGAAAGCACTACTGATTTTTGTGTGTTAATCTTTTAACCCACAATTTTGCTGAATTCATTTATTAGCTCTAGTGTTGGCTATATTTAACAAGAAATTATTGAGTATTTTTAAAAATGACAGGTTTAGCACTGAATTCACAAGAAAAAGATAATTTATAAGCAGTAAATCACAAGTAATAGAAAAAGTTCATAAAATTGAGATTTGCAGAGATGACCATCTTCCCAACCTCAATTAGTAAAAGAAACAATTAAGAAAAGCTTGGAGGAGGCAAAGACCAACTAAATTCAGCTTTGCCACAAGTATTAAAGCCAATGGTATACTATGCGGCTATAAAAAGAAGGAAATCTTACCTTTTGTGACGGCATGGTTAGACCTGGGGAGTATTGTGCTAAGTGAAATAAACCAATCAGAGAAAGACAAATACCATATGACCTTACTTATATGTGGAATTTAATGAACAAAATAGAAACAGAGGCATGGATATATGAACAGACTGATGGGTCTCAGAGGGAAGGTGAAGGGATTAGCCAAAGAGCATGTATGGGTCACACACAGACACAGACAATGGTGCGGTGATGGCCAGAGGGAATGAGGTGGGTGCTGGGTAGAGGAAGGCAAAACGAGGGAGAAGGGGGGCATCTGTAAATGTGCCAACAATAAAAAAAAGGAAAAAAACCCAGTGTATGTTAGCCATACTCATTGTTAACTCAATAGGTGAAGGTGTTTCCAAGCAAAGACCCAATAAGGCTGTGGTTGTATGTATTATATATTCTTTCATTTGAACTAAATAGTTTAGGAGAAAGAGATCACTGGGATTTCCTTAAACCAGGTTTGATAAATAAAGTTATTTTTAACCAGAAAAAGAGAGGGACACGGACAGACAAGCATGAGGATGGAAAGCACATAAACACATTTGATCTAGGGAGCAGGTCTCTCTGAAATAGCTGTGGGTTTGGTCTGCCTTTGCTAAATGAAGCTGATTGTAATCAAATAGATAAGAAGCTAAAAGAACCATTCCCCAGGACTGTGACGATTTGCTACCTAAAATGACCCATGGCTCCCAATTTTCTGTAGACAGAAAGCAGACAGAAAAATGGTATATTCTCCAATACTACATTAGATATAGCCAACAAAGATACTAAAAAATTTAAAACCTGCAAGATCATAAGAAACAATACTAGAGGCCCTGAAAAGAAAAACCCTGAAAAGAAAAAATCAAGGAGCAATCCTATCGCCATGGCAGAGATTCTCACTGAAAAAATTTCAATCTATCCATTGAAATTTTAGAACTGCTACATACTAATGATAGCTGTGCACCTCTGATTTTTAATATTTGCTACTGAGTGACTACATACCCTACTTTTGCCTCACCACTGTATACTAGACTTGTTGTAGGTAAACAACATATGTTTTAGTTTCTAGTTCTTCAGGTCAAAAAGAACTACAAATCTGGACCTGACAATGTAGAAACTGCAGCACCTCACTCACCACCTCTCATCTGGAAATCTGGACTTTTGAGTTTGAGGCAGTAGCTGGCTAGATCTTTCAGATTTTCACTCACAGCAACAGGATAAGCAAATTTGCCTGTGAGATGGAGGCTGAGTATTTTGTGATCAAAAGGGTGGGACTGTGGTGTATTAGTGCTGTTTATCCAATATTTCCTGCTCTCTCCCTTCTAGGTTCCTGGTAGGATCTCACTAGTTGGCCCCATTATGACAGGGGGAAGGGAAGAGGCACTGTGAATATAAATTGGGAATGAAAGTGTCTTTTCTAGTCCAGAATATTGAATTACTGGTAGGAAATCTGACTGGGCTTGTTTTCACTATGCAGTAATAACAGGTCATGTTTTACGTAGGAATGACACCATCAAGCTATTTCCTAGGCTTAGGACAATATAAGACTGAGCCCCAAGATAATCCTCAGTGTATATTTGACATGAATGAGATATAAATCTCACTACCTGAAGCCAGAGAGTTCAGGGCATAACCTAGCCTGTCCTGGGCTAATACACACCTTATGTTGCTTTTACAGTTCTGTGACCTTAATTTTTCTCTGTGATTTTTCTGTTATAAAGTCACACAACTTCATGCCTGAGACAACCTAGTAGTTCACCATCCAAAAGAGTTTAATTGTTAGATCAAATTTATAAAATTCCTTGTGCATTTCCTTTTTCAATGCCATTTATCAAAATGGCATTGAAAAATATTCAATATAACTTCCCTCTATTTTGGGGATGCAGTGGCATATTTATAAATCTCCACTGCCCTGGCTGGTGTGACTCAGTGGACTGAGTGCCGGCCTGTGAAACAAAGGGTCGTGGTTCGATTCCCAGTCAGAGCACGTGCCCAGGCTCTGGGGGCATGAGAGAGGTAACCAAACAGTGTTTCTCTTACACACTGATATTTCTCTCCTTCTCCCTCTCTTCCCCTCACTCTAAAAATAAATAAACACATAAATTCTATTCCTAATTCTCTGTTGATTTTCTTCCCATGACACAAAATAGGTCCTTTACATAAAATTGATTTTATTTTTGCCTACCAAGTTTTGTTATTCAGAACTGTTGTTGAGAATTTCCTGCATTATTATTTACATTATGACACATCCATAAATGCTCTTTAACTGATGGTTTACTGTAAATCAGCTAGTCATGTCTTTAATGCCTTCTAAGACATTAAATCAAGAAAATAAAAAAAAATTCAGTGCAAAAACTCAAATAGAAATCAATGCCAAATATGCAACAAAAGGTAACTCAAGCATAAATACTTCTAAAAATTCAAAAATTATTTATAAATCTGACATTAAAATAATCTCACACACACTACAACATATTTATAGTCCTCTATTTGCTTCTCTTATTTGGTTAATACAATACCATAACCCAGAAATTAACATAAGAATTATTAGTTTGAGGACGTCCTACACATTTCAGCCCTTCAGCCCTATTTTTAGTCTACCATAAAATTCCCAAACTTTAACATTGAGTTTACATAAGCATATTTTTTTCTCCAAAATACACCATGGAAAGTAAATGGTACGAAACTGAATAAATAGTTATAAAGCTCTCAGGGGAGGAGAGGCAGAAGAAAAGTATAAATATATAATGGATGTGCAGTTTTTTACCTGAGCATTTAGCAACTCTTCACACTTGTGTGCTTGTTTCTCGATTGCAGAAAGGTACTGTTTTTCAATAGCTTCTACTTGTTGCTTAACTGAAGACTGTAGTAGTGCCTAAAAACAAACAAAAAAGTCATTTGGATCATAGACAAACTTGGAGTCCACTGTTGGCGTGAGAATTTTTTGAGTGTCATACATATGTGAAACATGATCCTCTTCCATATTAGAAAATACACGTTTGTGAGTATTAAAGCACATTCATATATAACAGTTCTTTAAGCTTTGGGGTTTAAGTTTTCTTATTACCAAGACTATAGTTTTTTTGGCCAGATGTTCCTTCCACACACCTCTCCTTAAAAAAGACCAAGTCATAGAAGATGATAAAGAGAGTGAGTAGTTCTGTTAAATATAAATTCAGTTAAGTGAAGACCACACAGGATGAGGAGTGTATGAAAGCTTCTGAAAAAAAAAAAAAGAAAGAAAGAAAAAAACCCAGACATATTTCACTGGCTGACAAAACTCTACATCCTCTCGGCACACTGTAACATCTCATGGGCCAAGCATGATCTTCAAGACCACAAGTCAAGTAAAAGCAGATGGAAACTCTGAGGAATTCCAGACATAAAAGAACTGCCCCCCAGGAAATTCACACCCATAATGTGGAAAGGTATAAGTCAACGCGTGGAAGTCAGTCAGAATCTCAAGGCAGTATTTGTAAAAAGTAATAAAACTTGGGAGACTGGACAAACTTAAGTAGGTAATGTAAAGGCTGGAACCTCAGTCAGCTAAATACAAAGACGTTAACACTATTCAGAGGGAAGCCAAATCACTATTTGAAGATGTTCCGCCCACTCACTTCCTTACTGGAGATGCTTGGAATATTATCATCCTTTTTTTCCCCTTCCCTTTTTTTAAAGCATTATATGTTATACTTAACATGTTCCCAATATTATCTTACATGCTATTTATAAACCCCAAATCATTCTAAAATATGTACTCAACCATATATATAAGAACTCTTAAGCAAATATTCTATTTTTGAAGGTCTATCTGGATAATAAACTACTCATACAAACTAGTAAGTTGAAACAGACACATGTCTTATAGAAAACAGACATTTGGCACATTCACCAAAAAAGAAAAATAAGCCAAATCTCTTAAATAATCTGTTATGAAAATAGATTTACTTGGTTGGAAACAACATGCATTAAGAAGCTAAATAAATATGCATGTATTAAACAAAACTAAGATAAAACATTTTTTAAACCTCTGGATAAGCCTCACATTTTCAGATAATTAACTTTCGCTTGCAAATGTTAAGACTGTCTGATGATGCCACCACCCCTATAATTCTATTGCCATCACTCTGAAGGTGCAGAATTACTAGCAAAGTAGTAAAGGAAAACAGAGCTCTGACTGGGGTTTAACCAAAATATGAAGAACTGCTTAATAGAATTGCTTTACCTCTTCATGTACATTTTGTCCTCTAAAGATTCCATAGTAATTAATTTATATAAGGCACCAAAATGTAACCTCTTAAATAGTGACTAGACAATGCAAAGGTCTAATTTACCTTTGGCAAAATACACTATACTATTTGTTGGAGTTCAGAAAATTTAAAGAATGGTACAATTACAGACAATTTCCTTGGGTATATTTGCTGCATCTTTTATAGAGAGAAAAAGGTCACTTTTTGTAGACCTGGGATATGACAGTTGTTTTGCTTAATTGTAAGAACTGTTTTCACTTCCCTATTTGCTGTGGTTCTAAACAGTCCCACAGTTTAAACACCCAACTATGATTTTTAGTAGATTATATTCTTTGGAGGCACAAGTAAGTTCATAAAAGAAAATATTCATTGTAATTAAGAAACACTATTGAATAGTATGTTTTTCCTCTAGTAACTGATGTGTACATCATATATTTGCTCTCTCTCAAACTTTGAAGAGGCAAGCACTATAGGATAGTAAGTTAAGGAAGAAAAGCTACGCACAAGGAACCAGCCTTCCGTATAGTTCAAACCTCTCTTCTTAGCCCCATTCAGTCATTTAAATCCACCCATCTACCAAAGATACCTTAAGGTAGGTCCTGAGAACATGAATATTTTTTTAAAGTCTGTTCTTACTGAGTTCTTTCTGTCATTAAAGAAAAACAATCTCTAGATAACCACACACCAGAGAAAGAAAAGGTGCCCAAAGCCTACTTGTAAGACTCGCTACTATACACAGCAAAATTAAATAGGTAAGAACAGCTTGAGTCCTGGCCAGGTGGCTAAGTTGGCTGGGGCATCATCCCAACACCGAAATGTTGCAGGTTCGATTCCTGGTCAGGGCACATACCTAGGTTGCAGGTTTGGTCCCTAGTCAGGGCATGTATGGAAGGCTACCAATTAACGTTTCACTTTCACATAGACATTTCTCTCTCTCTCTCTCTCTCTCTCTCTCTGCCCCTTCCTCTCTCTCTAAAATCAATAAAAACATATCGCAGAGAGAGGATTAAAAAATAAAAAGAAGGAAAAAGAATAGCTTGAATTAAGAGTGGAGGCAAATAGTAATACAGGAAGGTACAAAAGTAGGTAGGTGCCAAATGTTAAAAGAGCTGTATTGTGATAACAAGGTAGTTTAAAAATATGCCCTGTATTATTCAACAGTGGGATTATTAGTGCCATACTCCAAACAAAGGAGGTCATTTGTGAAAACTACTTTCACAACTAGAGTATTAACCATTACACACATACCTACAAATACACATTTGGTACTAACTACCCGCTTTTATAGCTTGATCTACCATTATAAAATTGGATATTTATTTTCTAATGTAATATACCATAATAATCATCTTTAAATTTCCCATATGTTGTAAATAAAAAAATAAACATTAATCTTAACATTTCCCTGCAAGTTATTTATTTTTTCTACAGATACCAAACACACAAGGAAGACTTCGTGTGGGCTTATACAAAATGTAGAAAGATATATAAAGAATTATTTCCTTCACATGAGCTTTTAAACTATTTTCAACAAATATAAAGCATTAAGACTCACAACATGGAGAGACAGGAAAAGAAAGGTGTAGGCAAACATCACATAATAAAAAAATGCTACCAAAGGCAGGGAATGTTGTTGATTTTCACCATGCTTAGGTTTTAGCCACAGCTCTACCAGAGATTTCTGCATCATCCCAGGCAATTTAACTTATTGAACTTGACGCAAACTAGTTCCTATACTTCTTTAACAATAGTTTTAAAGATGTGAATAAGATTGCAGGGCTCTTTACTGCAGAAACCTACACTAAAGGAATACAAAATTTCTCAAAAAAAAAAAAATTCCTTGTACCTCGTAGACACAACAGCTATTTGGTGAGTAATAATTTTTGTATTAAGATTAATATTTTTAAATCATAGTATGAATGGAACCAATATTCACTGAAAAGTCCATTAGGCTTCAAATTATAACTGCCAAGTTCAGTTACCAAATTCATTCCTGAGTATATTTAATCCCTACCAGGGATTTCAACTTTTATGTTATTTTAGACTAGAAATGTCTATTCTTTCTACTATGCAAGATAAATTTTGAGTAAATAAAATAAAGCATGTGAAAGACTACAGGCTCCTTGCAAGTGACAGTATGTCATAAATTCTACAATTATTAAACTCAAAGAAAAGGATATTAGGTCAAAAACGACCCCAAACCAGTATATGCTGGAATTGAAATGAGTGGAGAAGCGGAGCCGCAGCAGATACTGCAACCCAAACTATACTCCCAACACAGACAGTTGTTCTTCCTCCCTTGAAATATCCCAGTTCTTACAGATCTGATTCCAACCTCATCAAATTGAATGATGTGTCCAACTGGGTAAAGCAGCCATGTCTAAGGAATGAGATGGTCTCTAGAATGTGAATCTTATGCTGGTATTTAGTATATAACCTTGAAGTACACTTTGTAGCTAATTTTAGGCAACAGTACCTAGATTACTTTACAAATCACACACAATATGTACCTATGAATCCTCTAAGTCACACTTGACAAATAATTCACTGAATTATTCAACCATTTTTCCCATGAGCTTTATATACCTATGTTACAAATAAAGAGACATTGGGTTTAAGAAATGTGCCCAAAATCAAACTAAAACACTCAGTGGAACAAATAATTGAATTCAGATCCACTCACTTGGTTCCCTGTGTGCCTTAGTTGTTCTAAGCCAGTGAAGCAGATTTCTCTTCCTGTATTAAGCACTTATATGATTTTTATAGTCTCTTAATTATTTATTCATTCTTCTATCATTCAGCTAATATTTACTAAATGTACACTTTATTCCAGGCACTGTTCTGGATACTGGGGAGACAGACTTGAACAAATCAGACATCAGCCTCTCCTGAATTTGCATCATGGCAAGGAGAGGTTGAGGGTAAGAAAGTCTGCAAGATAGACAATAAACAATCCACTTCTGAGGGTGATACATGCTATATAGGAAACAAGAAGGAAGAAAAAGAAAAGGAATAGTGGAGGAGAAAATTTTCAGAGAGGATAGTTGAGAAACCTCTCTGGAAAATTGCAAAGAGTTGAGATGTCACAAGTAAAAAAACCTCAGCCATATTAAAAGTCTGGGAGAACATGTCTATCAAAGGCAAAAGTACAAAGTCTCAGAATGTGAGTAAGGTTGATGAGCTCAAGAACTAGAAGAAGAGGCCATTGTAGATCAAAGGAACCAGGGACTTCCATCAGATACTATAGCTACAACAGACTTCTTTTCAGCCTTCAACAGGTCAAACCTCTTGTCACTAGGTCAGTGGTCCTGCTCAGCCCTATGCAAGCAAGTAATTCAGAGATAAGGAAAGAAGACAGAGGACCAGAATCATGCAGAACAATAGAAACTCATTTTAACTCTTTACCAATTGCAATGAGAAAACCCTAAAGGCTGTATCTTTGTGAATTAATGGTTTCAAGTTTTTCAGGTAGCCACTCAAAAGAGGGATTGTTGGGTCATATAATAACTCTGTTCTTATTTTTTTTTTATTTTGAGAGAGAGGAAGGGGGAGAGAAGGGGTGGAGAGAGAAGAGAAGGTGAGGGAGAGGGAGGCGGGGGAGAGAGAGATTGAGAGACGCAGCAATTTGTTGTTTCACTTACTGATGCATTCACTGGTTCTGTTATGTGTCCTGACCAGAAATCGAACCCACGACCTTGGTATATCACAACAACACTCTAACCACATAAGTTACCCAATCAGGGCTATTAACTTTTTGAGGAACTGCCACACTATTTTCTATTGTGGCTGACTCAGTCTACATTCCCACCAGCAGTGAATGAGGGTTCCTTTTTCTCTACAACCTCTCCAACATCTGTTGTTACAAGTCTTGTTGATAATAGCCATTATAATAGTTGTGAGGTGATGTCACACAGCTTTAATCTGCATTTTCCTAATAGCTAATGAAGTTGAACATCTTTTCATATATCTGTTGGCCATTTCTATGGCTTATTGGGAGAAGTGTCTGTTCGGGTCCTCTGCCCATTTTATAAATTGGATTGTTTGTGCTTTTTTTCTCAGGATTGCCTTGCCTATTCTGGGTCTTTTGTGGTACAAGTCTGATGCTTTTTTTTTCTATTTCTTTAAAAAATGACACTGGGTTTTTGATTAGGATTGCATTAAATCTGTATATTGCTTTGGTTAATATGGCCATATTAACTATGTTGATTCTTCCAATCCATGAACATGGGATATCTTTGCATTTCATTGTGTCTTTTTCAATCTATTTTAATAATACTTTGTAATTTTCCATATATAGGTCCTTCACATCTTTTGTTAAGTATATTACTAAATATTTTATTTTTTTGGTTGCACTTGCAAAAGGAATTTTTCTTGATTTCTATTTCTGAAATTTCATAGTTAGCACGCAAAAAAGCAGTGGTTTTGTGTATTGATTTTGTATCCCACAACTTGACTGCATTTGTTTGTTGTTTCTAATAGTTTTTCTGGTGGAGTCTTTAGGATTTTCTATATACAGAATCATGTCATCTGCACGAAATGACACTTTTGCTTCTTCATTCCCAATTTCAATGCCTTTCATTTCATTCTCTTGCCTGACTGCTGTGGGTAGGACTCCCAGAACTATGTTGACTAACAGTGGTGAGAGTGAACATTCTTGTCTTGTTCTTGATTTTAGAGAAATGGGTTTGCTTTTCACCATTGAATATGATATTACATGAGGGTTTGTCATATATGGCCTTTATTATGTTTAGGTACTTTCCATGTATACCATTTACTGACTGTTTTAATCATAAATGATTGTTGTATCTTACCAAATGCTTTTTCTGCATCTATTGATAAGATCATATGATTTTGATCCTTTTTTCTTAATGTGATCAATTTGCATATGTTGAACCATGCTTATGGACTGGGATGAAACCCAATTGCTCATGGTGTATTACTTTTTTAATGTGTTGTCGTATTCAATGTATTAGCATTTTGTTTAGGATTTTTACATCTGTATTCATCAGAGGTATTAGTCTGTAGTTTTCTTTTTTTGTGTGTCATCCTTACTGGGTTTTGATACTGAGGTTATGTTAGCTTCATAAAATGTATTAGGAAGAACTGCCTCTCCTTCAACTTTTTTTGGAAGAGTTTGAGAAGGAGAGTTATCAAATCTTCTTTGAATATTTTGGTAGAATTCACCAGTGAAGCCATCTGGTCCTGGACTCTTATTTCGGGGGAGGTTTTTGATGGTAGTTTCAATTTCCTCACTGTTTATTGGTCTATTTAGATTTTCCATTTCTTCATGATTCTGGCTAGGAAGGTTATATATTTCTAGATACTTAACCATCTCTTTTAGGTTATTGAATTTGGTGGCATGTAATGTTTCATAGTACTCTAGTAGGATCCTTTGCATGTCTGTGATGTCTGTGGTAACTTCTCTTTTATTTCTGATTTTGTTTATATGAATCTTTTCCTCTTTTTTCTTAGCGAGTCTAGCTAGCAGTGTATCAATTGTCTTAATCTTTTCAAGGAATGGAATTTTTGTTATATTAGTTCTTTATTTAATCTTTTTGTTCTCTATTTCATTCAATTCTGCTCTAATTTGTATTATTTCCTTTGTTCTGCTGACTTTGGTTTGCTTTTGGTCTTCTTTTTCTAGTTCTTTAATGTTAGGTAATGTTGTTTACGTGGTTTCTCTCTTCTTTCTTGAGATAGGCCTGTAATGATATAAACTTCCAACTTATTACTGCTTTTGCTGCATCCCAGAAGTTGTGATACATTATATTGTCATCCTCTTTGTCTCTATGTAGTAATGTTTTTTTAACCTCTACATATTTGTTTTTTTTAATTCATTTTTGCAGTTTCTTTCTAATTTGAAAGCATTGTGGTCAGAGAATATGCTTGTCATGATTTCAATCTTCTTGAATTTGTTGAGGCTAGTTTTGTGACCCAACATATGGTTATCTTTCAGAATGTTCCATGTGCACTGGAGAAGAATATATAATCTGATGTTCTGGGATGCAAGTCTGTAAATATCAATTAGGTCCATTGAGTCTAATATGTCATTTAGGGCTGATATTTTATTGTTTTTTAATACTCACCAAAGGGTATGTTTATTGATTTTAAAGCAAAAAAAGGAGAGAGGGAGAAACATCAATCAGTTGCCTGCTGTACAAGCCACAACTGGGGATTGAACCCACAATCTAGGTATGTGCTCTGACTAGCAATCAAACCTGCATTTTAGTGTATGGGATGACACTCCAACCAACCGAGTCACCTGGCCAAGGCAAGGCTGATATTTATTAATTTTCTGTCTAGAGCTGTCAATGGAGTATTTATGTCCCCAACCATGATTGTGTTTTTTGTCAGTTTCTCCCTTTAGTTCTGTTGGCATTGCTTTACGTATGTCAATGCTCCCTGATTGGGCGTATTTCATACTCTGTCCTCTGTTTCCTCTTTTTTTAAGTTACACATCTCAGTTTTGGGCTTTTTGCATGTGGTTACCATTAGGTTAATCAGAAAAAAATTTTAATACATAGAGTAGTCCTCTTTCTTTTGAATGCATCTGATATCCACCCTCCTTTGGAAATTCTGACCTTTACTACCTCCCATTTTATGTTTTCACTGTCACAAATTATCTCAGTTTATGTTGTAAGTGTACTGGAGATATTACTCATAGTTTTGTGACCTTTCGTTCTTTGTTTCGGGTAGAACAACCCCTTGAGTATTTCCTGTAGTGCAGATCTTCTCGTGATAAATTCCATCAGCATCTGTATGTCTGGAAAAAGTCTTTATTTCTCCTTCATATCTAAAGGACAGCTTTACTGAATGCATTATTCTTGGTTGGTAATTACTCTCTTTCACTAGTTCGAATATTTGGTTCCACTCTCTTCTAGTTGGTAGAGTTTCTGCTGAGAAGTCTGACGATAACCTAATGGGCATTCCTTTACTCCATTCTTTATTTTCTTCTTTTCCCTGACTGCCTTGAGAATTGTTTCTTTGTCCCTAACTTTTTGACAGTTTTAATACATTGTACCTTGGAGAAGGTCTTTTTGAACTGAGGTAATTATGTGTTCTGTTTGCTTCTTGGATTCAAGGATCTGGCTCTTTTTATAGGTTTGGGAAGTTCTCATCAAATATTTGTTTGAATAGGCTCTCCATTCCCTTTTATCTTTCTTCTTCTGCTATGTCTGGTATTCCTATATTGCTTTCTGATGGAGTCAGATAGTTTTTGTATAGTTCTTTCATTTTTTTATGTTCATGTCTTTTTCTCCTTCCCTTTGCATCATTTCTAGATTTCTACCTTTGATATCACTAATCCTTTCCTCCATCTGGTCTGCTCTATTTCTTGTACTCTCCAATCAGTTCTTGATCTTTTTTATTGGTTCTTCATCTCCAGAATTTCTGTCTGGTTCTTTTTTAAAGTCTCAATCTCCTTGGTAAAGTACTCATTTTCTTTGTTGATTTGTTTTCTGAGCTCATTAAACTGCCTATCTGTATTTTCTTGCATCTCACTCAGTTTTTCAGAACTTCAACAATGAATTATCTGTCATTTAAATCATGTATTTTCATGTTTTTAAGTTTGTTTTCTACACATTTTCCATTTTCTTTCTGAGCTGTCTTGCTACCTTGGTTATTCATAGTATTTAATGGATTCCTTCTCTATTTAGGCATCTCCACATGAGTAGCACTTCTCTAGAAGATTGATATGAGCAAGGCTTACTATTTTTTAGTAGTCCTGAATCATAAACTTTTTAGCCTTCTCTTGCACTTCTCTAGCTTTTCAGATCTCCATGGGCTGGTGGAAAATGGGAAGGTGATCCAGTCACCCCAGTTCCAGGGGACCAACCCCACAGGAGCATGTGGTGGGTGATAGGGCTCCAAATCTGTGACATCCCAGTTCTGTACCCTACAACCAAACATTGCCATCAGTATAGCAGTTATGCATGGGGGTGAGATGGGCTGGGTTAACCCAGCTGCCTTCTAAGTTGCTTTGACCTCCAGGTAATGGAGGGTATCCTATGCCTCAGATCCCAGGACCAGCCAGAGAGTGTGCTCTTTGCTCAGGGAAAAAGTGATTCTGCAGTACCAGTTTTCAGATCTGTAAATAATGTACTCTGCGACTCAACACCAAGGGCAAAAAGAGGCAAGCTCAGGGAGGTTAAGGAGTGATCAGACTCAGTGGATTTGTTTCTCTGTCTGGAATGCCAACTGCCAGTCAACAGCAGCTGTACCTCTGTGCTCTGTCTCTGCCCAGGTCACTGGGTTCAGCCACAGTGTGTACTGCCTACTCCTGCAAGAATGCCCGATGAATCTCTTTGCTCCTCCCTGCTGAAGGGAGTTCCAGCCACAACCTGATTTCTTTCATCTCCAGGCTCAGCCACACTGTGAACTCCGGGCTGCAGGGCTGCACCCACGGCTCATCTCACAGTTTCTCTCTTCTCACCTCCTGCTTGCTCCCACTTGCCCACTTTATATAATTCAATGTGTGGATCTCTCAGGTGTGTTTGTGTGTTGAGCATGGAATCCTTTGTTGAATTCTAGCTCTTCAAACTGTTGAAACTTCAAGGGGAGAGACCAAGGGGATCTCTCATACTACCATTCCTCTGATTTCACTCCACAATATATACACATCTTTGAGGAATTTCAATGATCTATTCTCCTAGACCCCATTGAGGCTTCTCTGTCTCTGGAGACTCCAGTGAACTTCATGATACTGCCATCGTCTTAGAAGTCCTTTGCTTCAGGTCCCAGGAAGGGTTAAACACAGAGGACAAGGTCAGGCAAAGGAATGTTCTTTATGGTCTTGTAGGGGAAGTGTGGTCTTTGAACAAACAGAACTGGCATCCTCTGGAAGTTTATTAGAAAAGTAAAATTGCAGGCTGTTGGTCACAACCTTGGGATTTCCCCGGATGAGATTCAAAACTGGTCACATGAGGCTTGTCTTGGTGAGTACAAGACCAGTAGCTCTCCCTTTGAAGGCTTTTGTTTTCTTAAATCCTCACCTGGGGACACGCTCATTTAGAGAGAGAGGAAGGGAGGCAGGGGCAGAGGAAGAGAAACATTGATGTTAGAGAGAAACATCAATCAGTTGCCTCTCTCATGCGCCCTGACCAGGGACCAAACCCATAACCTGACTGGGAATTGAATGCTCGACCTTTCAGTTTATGAGATGATGCTCCAACCAACTGAGCCACACTGGCCAGGGCTTCCTCTTAAGGCTTTAAACAAGGAAGTTTCTATAATCTGTTTTTTTAATCATCTTAAAACAGTGCTACAAAGTAGCAAAAATACTAAAATGCTATCATAGCTTTCTCCATCAATGGACAATTTGTGAGAATGAAAATATCTAACAATGATTTCTGTGGGCCACACATATATATGGAAGTTAGGAACTTGTAATTAATGTACCATGCATGTTTATAAAAATTTATTGGGCAATATTAATAACATTATACGAGTTTTAATTATACAATGCTATAACACATGAGCTATATATTGCATTATGAGCTCACCTCCCAAAGTCCGGTCTCCTGAAGTCACCATATATTTGACACCTTTTATCCTCTTCATCCTCCTTCTACTGCCCTTCCCCTGTGATGACCACCCTACTGTTATTTGTATCTGTGAGTTTGTTGTGTTTGTTCAATTGTAGCTCTCTGTTTTATAGCCCACAATGAGTAAACTCACATGGTTCTTGTCCTTTTTAGTCTAGCTTACTTCACTTAGCATAATATTCTCAAGCTCTAACCATGCTGTCACAAATGGCAGTATTTCATCATTTCTTATGTCCCAGTAGTACTCCATTTTATATATGTACCACATTTTCTCTTTTCAATCATCCATCAAAGGGCCCTTTGCTTGTTTCCATGTCTTGGCTACCGTGAATAATACCACAATGAACACAGGGAGATATATATATATATATATATATATATATATATATATATATATATATATATATTTGAAAATATTTACTCTCAAAGATATATATATATATCTTTGAGAGTAAATGTTTTCAAATTTTTCAGGTAGATACCCCCAAAATATGGACTTGCTGAGTCAAGTCTTAATATTTGAGAAGCTCCTCCGTACTCCATAATGGCTGTACAAGTTTACATATCCAGCAGCAATGCAGGAGGTTCCTTTTCCTCTACATCCTCTCCAACACTTATTTCTTGTCTCATTGATAATAGCCATTCTAACTGGTGTGAGGTGGCATTTCATTGTGGATTTGATCTGCATGTCCCTTATAGCTAATACGTCTTCATGGGAAAAGTCATCAACGTATTTTTTATTGAGTAGAATTAACAATAATGGAATTATCCACACTAGTAATGAAAGAGTTAATAGTAGTAAGAAATAACTCAGTGTTTTTCATTTTCTAATAGAAAAGTACCCTGCACATATTGGGTACAAGTATAGTGGGCAAGTAATACTTAACGTGCACTTCATTTGGACATTGTCCATTAGCATTCAGTTCTACATTATTCCATTGTCCATTTTATTGCAAATAGGCGACAAAGACTATGCAAATGAAGAAATAGTGTCCAAATGATGGTAGCTAACTAGATTTGGATCTGAATGTTGATCTTGGTTTCCAACTTGTCTTAATGTTCAAGGACTCTTGGCTAATGAAACATATGTTTGGCCAATCTGGGGGTCTAAACTTCAATCTGCTTTTTTTCACTTGTAGTTTGGGAGGAGAAACTGATAGAATGATATATCATACAAATATATGAACTGATATATCAGAGAGCTAGTAATCAATTTAGATAGAGATGTGGCTGTTAAAGAAATATTAGACCATCTCTAATAAACATGTTTAGACATTTAAGAAAACTTTGTTGGGATACAAAAAGAAATCATGTAATTAAAAATTTATCATTCAGAAATGATTTAAAAATATAATGTAAAAATCTTTAATCCATTTTGAGTTTATTTTTGTGTTTGGTGTAAGAAGGTGTCTAATTTCTTTCCCTCCCTCCCTCCCTCCCCCCTCCCTCCCTCCCTCTCCCTCCCCCCCTTTCTTTCTTTCATGTATCTCATAGGTAGAGGACACACTGACAGATATCACAGGGGAGGGAGGGAGGGTTGCAGGGCTGGGTGAAAAGGGTGAAGGAATTTAGTAGTAAAAAAAGAAAAAAAGCCCAACAAATCTTACAGACCCAGACAATAGCATGGTGAATACCAGAAGGAAAGGTGGGTTGAGGGAGACAGAGAGGTTATAAGGGGAATATATGGTGATAGAAGGAGACTTGGCTTGGGGCGGTGAACATACAACACAATATACAGGTGAGGTATTGTAGAAATGTACACCTGAAATTCATATAATTTTACTAACCAATGCCACCCCAATAAATTCAATATAAATATAACTATAAGTGTAAGTATAAATATAAATATAAGTGTAAGTATAAATATAAGTGTAAGTATAAATATAAATATAAATATAAATATAAATATAAATATAAATATGTGAAAGGACTAGGGAGTATAATTCTCTAGGGGAAAGACTTCCATCTGGATTTACAGCTTTCATTTACTCAAAATTGTTTACAAATTCAAGATCAGGTTCCTGGTCTCCTGCTACCAAGGCTGGCAAAAGTTCAGCAACATTGAGACCCTGTAAATTTAACCCTTGAGGAGAATGAAGGTGCATGTTTGTCAAGAGCAAATTCTAGATATCTGAGGAGTAACAGTGATGGATTTGGCCAGATTTCTTTTTAAAAAGCAACAAAAAAATTATGACCTAAAATTATGGAAAAATGGATTCAAAAAACATTTCTCCCTTCTTTTCCTAATTTAAAAAAGGAGGAGAAGTACAAGGTCATATTGAGATTGATGAAAATTTTATCCTGTTACAGATCTCAAGCATTTGGAATGACAGTGATCCTCAGTTTTTGTACGTATTTGAATTCCAGTACAGAGGTACTACACTCAAAAAGAAAAAGTTAAATTATGGGCGTAGATCTAAACATGGAAATTCAATACAGTCTAGCCATGCTATAAAGTGTTTTGGAGGCTCCGAAAGCCAAAGAAAATGTTCAGAACTGAAGGAATCATTCCTGTTGGCCTTGTTGTTAAGGGATTCTAGTAACATAAGAGTTGTTACCTCAAACACCACAGAAGTCTCCCAGGGAAAATTTCTTTTGTGCCATGGACAACACATTAAAATTAAGAAGTTTCTAAAATTAAGTACAGCACAGATTCTGCATGTCTGCCTTCCAGATACTTTAAACTTCTGAAAAGCTGCCATACGGATATGCCTCTCCCTTAGATGCCACAATATTGTTCCTTGTGACTGGAGTGGGAGCAGCAGTTTCAGAGAGAGAGAGACAGACAGACAGACAGACAAAGAACAATTCTAACTAAACAATCTCTTCAGAATCTCTCACAGAGTTCAAAGAAACACCTGGTTTTTAAACACTGAAGACCCATGCATCTCATTTTGTGAAATATCAGAGACCATGGAAAGAAAGAAATCCATCAGGATGTCAGAAATATCTGGCTTGCACGCACAGGCATTAACATTCCAAGGAGGCAGTGCAATGTGTTGAACGAAACCCTGCATCAAGCTTCGAGTGACCTGGCTTTGGCTGAAAACTCCTCCTCTGCTTCTGGGCGTTTGATGGAGGCCCTGCTCCTCTGGGTCTCACAGCCCTTATCTAATGAATGGGAAGAACAAAAGAGGCTCTTCTCTGCCACCGATGAAGGAGTAAAGGGATTCTGTAAAATTGTAACAGTTAATTTAATTTTTATATTGATGATACTGAAAACCGGGATTGTTCTAACCATTTGCTGATTTTTGAGAGCTAACTTCCTCACTTCTTCATGATAAATGAAACTCATGCTCTGTGGATTTAAGTGAAGACCAAATTATCTTTTAAATTACTAGATTTAAGACCATTAAAATGAAAACTTTTCCTCCAAATTAACGGAGGTCCATTCATCAGATAGAGAGCTCAAAGATTAGAAAGAATTTTTTCATACTGAAAAGACATGGGGAATAATTAGGTTTCATTTAAATGAAGTTTATGAAAAGACACATTGACAAATATTAAACTTTCCTTTATTTTCTTGATCATAAAGAGAATAACACTGTGAACTTTTATGACAACATAAGATACTTCAACTGGGTTCTTCTCCAGATAAAAGTTAATATATTACAGAAGTTATAATATTCAGGGTAATATGTAAAATATGTAAAGTCCACTGGATTGGGCACCAAAAAATTAGAAGTGCCATCCCCTGGACTGGACCTGCAATGCCAGCTTGAGCTTGACTGTGCGGGGTCAGGAAAAAGCCCCAGGGGAAGGGACAAAGTCATCCAAGTGGCTCGGAGGAATTATTAATACACCAACTGGTATGTGTATGTCACCATTATAAAATGGTGCAATGTGGTGCTTCTGGCTGGGCATTAGCCCACATTAGGTTGTTACAATGGTTTAATTACCAAAACATGTTGACTACATGAATACCCTGCTAAACATCAAAATAAGATGAACCTTAAACTTTGTGTTTTTTACTACATGGACTAAATCACACTGTACATGGATTATTCTTCAAATGGAATTCCTTTCTCATTGCTGTAAAGCAAATTGAAAGTCAATTCACTGCAAATTGGAGATATGACAATTTTAAGTAACATCTCTCATCTGGAAAAGGTAGAGCCTGGGAAGTTAGAGGGAACTAATATCCAGATAGCGATGGGAGCAAAATTTAATTTTTACTATGTGTACTTGCATGTCTTTTTAGTTATGTAGTGCATACATATTACCTTGTCAAAAAATAAGGTATTTTGAAAATACTAGAGAAAATCATTCTATTCTCTAATAATTTATCCTTGGTATAAAGTATATATTCTCATATAGCAAGATTCCCCAAAGCTGATTAACTAGACCTTAAGGCTA
This sequence comes from Glossophaga mutica, assembly GCA_039655065.1. NCBI lineage: Eukaryota > Metazoa > Chordata > Mammalia > Chiroptera > Phyllostomidae > Glossophaga > Glossophaga mutica. The sequence goes on along the minus strand of CM077304.1, from coordinate 37,405,975 downwards.
AAATCAAAACCAGCCTTCTATTTTGATATGGGATTGCATACTAATTAGAAATGTAACAGATATCTTAAAATGCCATTCTCGCGAATGTCACTGGTTCTTACATCTCTGCCTTCCTTCCTCAAAGTCTGTGTTTTAGAGTTGAGAGAAAAGTATAAACATGCCTCTCTTATATCCTCTCAAACAGGCAAAATAAAAAGTAGTTTTTTGTAATATATATCTTCGATTTGGAGTTTGAAAATTAAATGAGTGTAAGAAAACTTTCAGCAGTTTATCTTTTCTGTCTTTAGAACTATGATATGCATCCTTTCACTAACTGGAATATTGGTGGCCAGTAAAAAAATGAATAAAAATAAATCTGTAACACACATTCCATTTTTTCCTACAGTCTAATTACCAAATGCTTTTCAGGCAATATCTAAAACTGAAAATGCCTAAATCCACATAGACTTTGATGACAATTCAGTTCACTGGAATAATGAGAGATTAAGATCCATAAAAGTGATCTATTATATTAACTGGAATAGTTGCAGAAATGATATTCTTTACAGATACTACTATGTAATCACTCTTCAAGCATTATTACTAGAGGTAGAAACCTGCTGAATAAACTTAGATAAAGAAAGATTTGGGAAAACATTCAACCCCATCAGAACAGGTCAAGCCTCGTTCAGCTCAATGTGGAGAGACAATATTATTATGAAGGAAAGAGATGATAGAATAGCCTGAATTTTTATGATAGAAGAATAAATCTATAATAATTAATAATGATATCTAGGTGGGACAGGACTGCTATTTATAAAATTTACAAGTCTGATCAATATTAGTCACAATATTAACTTGATGTTAATTAATATAAAAAAAGGACTCACAGCCCTGGCTAGTGTGGCTCTGTTGGTTGGAGAGTCATCTGGTAACTGGTAAGAATGTGGGTTTGATCTCCAGCCCGGGCACATACAACCAATCAATGTGTCCCTCTTGCACTGATGTTTCTCTCTCCCTTTTTATCTCTAAAAGCAATTTTTAAAAAATTTCTTTGGGTGATGATTAAAAAAAGAAAGAACCCATAACATTTAAAGAGCATTTCACAAGTAAGAAAAAAATAATGGGGGAAAGGCAGGTCTTACATGTCTTAAGAAACTGCTCACTAAATAAACCCTATCATTTAACATTTTTTATCATTGAAGTTATTTTTCAAGGTCTGTTTTGAAGCAGAAATTTAAAATTTATATCTTCAATACAGAATAAAGACTTCCCCCTCATTTCTTTAACTATCCAGCTGATGATCCAGTCACAATATAAAGGCAAGTCTTAAATCTATATTAGAACAAGTTCTCTTGAAAGGTTTCCAATGCTTTTTGGTTTTGGCCCAGCTAGAAAAACCACAAGAATAGCCTTGCATGCAAAATTCTGGCTTAGCCCAGGAAACTCAGCGCACACGAGAACTATTCTCAACTACCAAACCTTTCTCTCAATCGTCTGCTGAGGTTAAGTTTGGTGGGAGGGATAAGAATGGACAAGCCAAGTCAGTATTTCCAAACCAATCACTAGTATCTAGGATGGTGTTAGGCCAAACTCTGCTGGCAACAGCAAACATCTTTATTTGTCCAGGAAAAATCTGATCATATGATAAAAGCTGGAATTTATGAGAATCCTTGTTCAATCAAATCACTAAAACTATAAATTTATTTCATACTTTTAGACTAACTAAATACTGGAATTCAAACAGCAAGATATATGACAGCTGTCACATATCTTAACTTTCACTGCTCCCCTCTTTGCACAAAAAGTTAGCAATCTCCAATCAAGAGAAAATACCAAAAGAAGAGAAAACAACATGGTCTTCCCCTCCTCGGAGCAGAGTTTCAGACAACACAAGTAACTCTACACCCTGGGAAAACTGGTTTCCTAAATGCAATATACTCTCCCTCATAAAATAGTACAAACAACGCAAGAGTTCAAATAAAACGCTAGCAAGTGGGTGCTTTTGAGAAATGGAATACAGCAGGCATTTGATACTCCAAGCTGGCATTTAATATATGGTACATTGATAAAATTCAAAGCAATCCTTACCAAAGGTATTTAAGACATACTTAACCTTTACAGAGAACACACAGAGGATTGTCACACTCAATAAAATAAATGTTGGGAAATGAACATATCAATAATTTAATCAAGATAATTGCAGAACAACTAAAGGTTATGTAGCAATTTTGCATCATTTTTACCATAAGTAGCAGAAAATTTGTATGCCTAAAACTCAAGTGTAACTGATTAAATTTTCTGAAATTCAAACAACACAAAAAGAGAAAATATTTATATCAAAAATTCTCTTCATAAAATGTTCTAAGACTTTAGAAAACATCCTCGCATTCTTTGCTTTCTCATTAAAACAGTCAAGTATTTATAAGCACTACTCACATGACTAGACTCGTTGGATTTTGCCATCTAGGTTTCAATACTCAGAATTAAAGCTCATCAATTAAGTCAAGCTTCAGAAACAAAGAATATAAAAGAAAATTTGCTGTGTATGTCTATATGTCTATTTTAGTGTAAATATCTTGAAATGTGTAGATAGCTGTACAAAAGGATGACTTTTGTAAATACACTTCACTTGGTCAAAAACATGCACACAAGGGTGAGGAAAGAAAGCTCTTACAGTTTAAGAAGAGGGTATACACCTCAAATTATCATAGCTGTAAATTCTTTGGTGTTTGCATATTAATATTAAACTAAACTGCATTTTCTTTTTTGCCTTTTTCAGGCTATTTTTCTAATCACTATTTTTGTTAATCTGTGAAATGTCAAAATTCAACAATGTTCCCATACTTCTCCTATGATTTGAAAAACATCTAAATCCCCTAAGTTTAAACAACAAAAACTTATGGACCTTGGTCTTAGAGAAGATTTTAAATTTTGACCCCCAAGGCAAAAGAAGTAGGCAAAATAAATGGATGAATAGGATTGAGTCAAACTAAAAAGCTCTGCTCAGCAAACAAAACAGAAAACAAAGAGGCAACCAACAGAAAGGGCGATGATACTGGCAAACAGCTCTGAAAAGGGGTTAACATCCCAAATGTATGATGAACTCATACAACTCAACAACGAGCAATGCAATTTAAAAAATGGGCAGAGGACCTGAACAGACACTTCTCCCAGACATACAAATGGCCAATAGATATACATGAAAAGATGCTCAATTTCATTAGCTATTAGAGAAATGCAAATCAAAACTGCAATGATACCACCTCACACCGGTTACAACAGCTATTATCCACAAGACAAATAATAACAAGTGTTGGAAAGCTTGTGGGAAAAAAGGAACCTTCATTCACTGCCGGTGGGCATGTAAATTGGTACAACCACTATGAAAAAACAGTATGGAAGTTCCTCAAAAAATTATTAATATACCTACAATATGACCCAGCAATGTTTCTTCTAGGTCTACCTGAAAAATCTGAAAACATTTATTCGCAAAGATATATGCACACCTATGTTCATTGCAGCATTATTCACAATGGCCAAGACAAAACAAATACAATGAAATTACTACTGAGCCAAAGATAAAATACTGCTATTTGTGACAATGGATAGACCTTGAGAATACCGTGCTGAGCAAAAGGAGTCAGTCAGAAAAAGCTAAGACCCACATGATCTCACTCATATGTGGGACATACAACTGAAATTCACAGACAGACAACAGTAGTGGTTATCAGAGGGAAGGGGGGTAGGGAGGTAGAATAGAGTAAAGGGGGCCAAATATATGTCAACAAAATACAATTTGGCCTTGGGTGGTAGGCACATAATGCAGTATACATACACAGCATGTATCATAGAAATGTACACTTGGAACCTATACAATCTTATTAACCAATGTCAGCCTAATAAACTTAATTAAAAAAAAACCCACAGTTTAATTGAATTTAAAAAATAAACAAGTTGAGCCAGAACCAAGATCATTTGCAAATGTTACTTCAGGATGAAATTAAAAACTATGTATAGAAGAATTTCAAAAGGGGAAAGCTCTTTTCCTAACTGATCTTCCTTAAAGTAAACAGCACATTTAAAAAAATAAAAGAAAGGAAAGGGAGGAGTTTGTTATCATTGCCTTGATCAGAATAAGTCTGTATACAGTAGCAGAACAAAAATGTTAACCAAAATATAAGTTTATATCTTATTTGTGTCAAATGGGATTTTTTAATGAACTAGGTTCAAAGTAAGATAAAATAAAAACAACCATTGAACTTATTATCTTGAGCACTTTCCACTCACTGGTGTAGCATATCAGCAAAAGTTCCAGCTCTAAACTGCAACATACTGAGTCAACTAGTACTTCCTTTGGAAAATTCTCCCCCAAAATTATTAGGATGAAAAGAAAGTCATTTCAAGAATGTGTCCACAACTAAAATGCCTTTACCTCAAACACTTTTACATGCTGTATTAATCCAATAGATGTGTACAGACATAATTCTAAAAAGAATTCTAAAAAGAAAAGTGAGAAGCAGTATGTAATGTATCTATTTTAGATGATATGATATGATATATTAAATCTATTTTAGCAAATATGCCTGTATTTTCCCATGTATGACTTACTTCAATAGTCCCTCTACGCTAATTTACCAATCCCCCACTATGAAGAAACTGTTTCTTACTGCGATCACTTCTCCCAGATAAAGGAAAGCAACAAGGTATACAAAAGAAAAGTCTTGATGCAGGATAAAATCGATTTCCTTAGTTATAGTTGAAATTCTTGATTTTTTTAATTTTCAAAAACAAACAGCAGTCTATCCTATAGTTATTTAGGTTCTGTTAGAGCATCTCTCATTTTTCTTGCATAAAAAATTATCACAGTGATAATTATCAACAGGAAACATGTGCACATGTGCATGCGTTCACCTACGTGCGCACACACGGGACCTTGACATGTGCAGTTTAGATGATACCAATGGAAAAATGTGCCGACAGGCTGAAACAGATAGAATATAATCAAAGAAATAAATATGAGTGGAAATCACAATGATTAACACCCCTTAGGAGCAATAAAATGACTTCTAGAACCTTAAAGAAAATACAACCTGCTAGACTGCACCTACATCAACTGATACAGAATTTTCAGAGATGATATCTGCCTTGGCAGATGTATCTTTTAAATACAACACAAGTAATATCTTATATGCTGCAAGAGGTGAGAACCAAAGGATTAAGATACCCTTATCCATGACAACTGTTGAGGGCATCTTAAACAAACTAGCATCTCACTAATACAAGTAGGTATTATCTTTAAAAAAAACTCTCATCATGGATAGTAATCTTTGATAGAGAAAACTACAGACATAAAGAACTGTGAAGTCTGAGCCAGTGTATGTATTGGAGAAAGACAATTTCAAGGAAAAAATTCCCAATTAAACAAGTAAAGGAAAATTCTTATGTTACTTGGAGAAAACAACGTTAGATGTGGCGTGCTCCTCTGGAAAGCCTTCCAAGATCTACATTTACTTTACTGTTGTGAATTCTCAGGATAAATGATTTTAAAAAATCATGACATGACACAGAAAAAAATTAAGTAAACAAAACTAAGTAAACATTATGGAGAAAGTGGCACACGTAGCACATTAGGTTAGTTTCAGCTTTGTTCTGTTCTGCACTTTCACAGGATTTCACACGTCCTTTTCATCAGTCTGGAGTGAGCTATTTATTTTCTAAAAGAAAAAAAGAATGCTGGCTTTTTAAGAGGAGACCATGACTAGGAAGGGGAGGGCCACAGTTTCTTTCACTTAAGTGGACAGTTCCAAAGACTAAGACAAGAATCCACATTGTATGATTTTGAGATAATGACAAGGTATTGAAATTGCTATGCTAGAAAATCATATGTTAAGTATAAAAACAATAACTATAACAGCTAATATTCATTAATGGCATTATTCTTAGCCATGCAGTATTTGTTCTTTCGTGGATCCTCATAACCCTTCTATGAGTAAGTTCTATGGTTTATTCTCTAATTTACATATAAAGAAACTAAAATTCCCACGTAAGAAACTGCCCAAAGTCACAAGTACTTACTTGATCCAGGTCTGTCTGACTTAAAAATAATCAATCATCTCTTCTAATAGAAGTACTTCATAGAGTAAAGGTATATAAAATTTTTATATATCATTATTAAATGTAGAAAAAGACTGGATCACTAGCCATCGTAGGGATGCAAATTAAAACCACAATGAGATACCACTTCACACCGGTCAGAATGGCCATCATAAACAAAGCAACAAACAACAAGTGCTGGCGAGGTTGTGGAGAAAAGGGAACCCTAGTGCACTGTTGGTGGGAATGCAGACTGGTGCAGCCACTGCGGAAAACAGTATGGAATTTCTTCAAAAAACTAAAAATGGAACTGCCTTTTCCCCCAGCAATTCCACTGCTGGGAGTATACCCTAAGGATCCTGAAACACCAATTCAAAAGAACCTATGCACCTCAATGTTCAGAGCAGCACAATATACAATAGCCAAGTGCCGGAAGCAGCCTAAATGCCCATCAGCAAATGAGTGGATCAAAAAACTATGGTATATTTACACAATGGAATTCTATGCAGCAGAGAGAAAGAAGGAGCTCCTACCCTTTGCAACAGCATGGATGGAACTGGAGAGCATTGTGCTAAGTGAAATATGCCAGGGGGTAAAAGACAAATACCAGGTGATCTCACCCATAAGTGGAACCTAATCAACAAAACAAACAGAGCAAAATAGAACCAGAGACATGGAAATAAAGAACAAGCTGACAGTGATCAGATGGGAGGGGACAGGGGGTAATGGGGGAAAGAAGGGAAGTGTCATCAAGGAACATTATAAAGGACCCATAGACAAAAACATCTGGCGGCAGGGATTGAGTGTAGGAGGTCGGGGGCGCTGTGGGAGAGTTGTTGTGGGGGAAATGAGGACAACTGCGGTTGAACAATAATAAAAAAATAAATGTAGAAAAGATAAGAATAAATACATAATAATAGTACAAAAAGTTTTGGCATTTACAGTTGTTCCAATATAAATTAGGTTGCAGGTTTTTTTAACCTAGTTCCTGCAGTAGATAATTTGAAGTAGTATGAATACAGAGTTACTAAAAGTACTAAATTCCAGTTTGATGAGGTAGGCTAATCCCTTAAATACAGGATTAGTTCAAGGTAAATCAGAATTTTTAAATCTTTGTGAAAAGTTTTAATCATAACATAGTTTATTTCTATTTTTAAATCAGGAAATGCTGGTCACATTATTTGGGAGCTTTAAAAAGTACTATTTCATTTCAATGGTGTTAGGAACACAAGATATGGTAACCAAAATATACTAGAATTTTAAGATGTTTTTTAAAAATCTGATTGCCAGTGTAAAAAATCAGATGGTCATTTAGATTAATGTGGTTTAAGCTAATATTTGAACCCATGATAATTTGCTGAAATAAAGCCCCAAAACATTTTCTACAATTCTAAAGAGGTACAATATGAGAACTTACTCATGCAAAAGAACAGTGGCACTTTTTAAAAAAAATGAAGTACTAAATAAAGCATGCAACAACATGGATGAATATTGAAAACATTTGCTAAGTGAAAGAAGCCAGTCACAAAGACCACAAATTAATGATTCTATGTATAATGAAACATCCAGAAGACTGAAATCTACAGTGACATCATGTAGATTAGTGGTTTCCAAGGGCTAGGAGGCAGAGTACTTGGAAAAGTGGAGACTGATTGCTAATAGGTAAAAAGTTTCATCTAGGAGTGATGAAAATTCTCTAAAATTAGATTGTGATTATGGTTGTACAATTATACAAATATACTAAAAACTACTGCATTAAAAACTTTAAATAGGTGAATTTTATAGCATGTGAATTATATCGAAATAAAGCTATTCAAAAATCATAAAATATTAAAATAAAATAGTATCATCAGCCTTCTCTAAATCAAAATACATGACTAATAAACTTCCCTCTGTAGTAATCATTACTGGATTATTACTTTAGGTTCTTGGGATTCTCAGTGACAAATGAATAAAAGCTTTCTGTATTATACTTTGACTGACTATAGTTTTTGAAATACATATGGAAAAATGTAAACTAGTTCCAAATGATTTTAATAGTTTAATGTCCTGCAATCAAACTGTGTAATAAAGAAATCCCTAAGCCTTATCATAAGATGAAACATAAAAATAGTAAACAAATTTGGAGTAATAAAAAATAACAAATCACACCATCAGTGGTATTGGCATTTTACCAGTTCAAATTAAATGTAGAAGTCTCAGTCCCTTCCCCCTGCCTTATGTCCTTTATTCTCCTTTGTTTACAATATAATTTAAAAAAATTTTTCCTTCACATACATCAAGAACCACATCAGGCAATGCTATAATGTGTTATTTAACAGTGCTCATAATTTAGAAACTTAAGAAAACAAAGTCTATTGCATTAGCCATAGACTAAATATATAGATAAAATATACATAGACAAAAATATAGCCATATTTTTTCTTTGTTTTTCTCTAATGTTCTAGCCTTCTTTCCTTTATCCTTCCTTTTGTGTAGATAATTTCCTTGGCCATTGTTTTAGGGTAGGTTTGCATGACAAATTTTCTTAGTTTTCCCTCATCTGAGAACATATTAATTTCTCCCTTCAACTCCAGAAGTGTATTTTCACTGAATGCAGAAATCTGGTTTGATAGTTTTCATTCAGCATTTGTTCCATTTCCTTCTGCCCTCCATGGTTTCTGATGAAATGTCCAGTATCATTTTTTTTATTGATTTTACAAAGAGAGAGGAAGGGGAGAAAGAGAGAGAGAGAGAGAAACAATGATTTGTTGTTCCACTTATTTATGCATTCATTGGTTGATTCTTGTATGTGCCCTGCCTGACGGGGGATCGAACCTGCAACCTTGGCATATAAGGACAATGCTCTATTCGACTGAACTACCTGGCCAGGGATGCTCCAGTGTCATTTTGTTTATCTCCTGTAAGTAAAATCATCTTTCTTTGGCTACTTTCAAGATTTTTTCTTTGTTTTTAATTTTCAGGAATTTGACTATGATATGTGTATTAGTTGGGGTCTCTAAAAAGTTGAACCAATAAGATGGATAGATAGATAGGTATTTTAAGGAACTGGCTGGCACAATTATGCAGGTTGGAGAATTCAGTACATGAAGGGTCGGCTGTCAGACAGAAGACCCAAGGAAAAGTCTACAGGGTATCTGCTTGCAGAACACCTTCTTGCTCAGAGTAAGTCAGTCTTTGTTCTATTAAGATCTTCTAATGATTAGATAAGGCCCACCCAATCAGGGTGGGTAATCCACTTTACCCAGTCTATGGATTTAAATGTTCATCTTATCCAAAATATTCCCTGACAAAAACCACCACAATGACAGCTGACCAAATATCTGGGCACCATGGCCCAGCCTGGTTGACACATAAGTTAACCATCACAAAAGTCTTGGAGTGAAATATTTTGGAGTTTTTGTTTGTTTATCTTGTCTAGAGTTCACTCGGCTGCTTGAGTATGTATTTTCATTTCCTCTGACAAATTTGGGAAATTTTCAGCCATTATTTCTTTGAATATTTTTTCAATTCAACTCTCTTTTTTCTTTCAAGGACTCTGACGACATGAATTTTAGATCTCAAAGATCTTTAAATCTCTGTTTATTTGTGTTCAGTCTATTTTCTCTCTATCATTCAAACTTAATGATCTCTGTTGCTCTATTTTCAAATCCACTGATTCTTTCCAATGTTTCTCTATTATGCTTTTGATTTTGTACTCTGTTTATTTTGGTTATTGCATTTTTTAGTTCTAAAATGTCCATTTGGTTCTTCTTTAAATAATCTATTACTCTGCTGAAATTTTCTATTCCTTTGCTGAAATTTTCTACTTTTTCATTCGATTCTAGCATATTCATTATCACTCATTAAATCACTGTTACAGTGGATGCCAGCAGGGTGCGGACTGACTGCAGGAGTGGGGGATGGTGATGGACAGGGGGAGCAGGGCAGGGGAGAGTAACGGGGAAAATTGGGACAACTGTAACAGAACAACAATATATATATTTTTTAAATCCTTGGGCGAGAATTCCAACATTGTTGTCAACTCAGTGTTGACTTCTGCTCATTGTCTTGTTTCACTCATGATGAGATTTTCTTGGTTCTTGGTAAAGTTAGTAATTTTCAAATGAAACCTGCATATTTTAAACTGTGTGTCAGCAGATCTCCTCTAATATGATACTACTTCGGCAGAGCTAGAGGCAAATGGCTGGTACAGGAGAAGTTCAGGCTCCTGACTCATTCTCTACTGACACTCAGAGCAAGGGGAACAAAGACTTCCTCACTATAGATGGACATGCTTGGGAGTTCAAGTGTCCCTATAGAACTTCACTGACATCACTGTGCTTGAGAGCAATAAGGGTGCTGCCTTATTGTGCCCCAAATGGCCTCCACTGACATTGTGGGGTGAGGGGTGACCTTATCACTACTGAGCAGTAATTAAAGTCCTGACTTTCTATTAAATATTCATTCACACATAGCCAATGGGGAAAGGGAAAAGGGTCTCATTACCATCAGGGTGGGTGGAAATTTAGGTTTCCCACACAGCTTACCCTGACACACAAGCAGGAGGGAACTTACTGCCCAGTAGGACCCAAAGTCCTGGTTCCCAGTCAGCCTTCTTGGACACTGTCCCAGTGGGGAAAAAGAAGGGTACCCCATCATGGCCTGGGGAGGGTGGAAGCCTAGGTTCTCTAACTGGCTCTTGTTGGCAGGGTTGGGGGTGGGCCACAGTTTATGCTGTGATGTTTGGCGGGATGAGAATAGTTATTATCTAATGGTTTTCTGCCTTTTTGAGATGGAGGCTTTTCTTCTCTTTTGGGTAGAGAAAACAGGCTTTCCTTAGGGTTTGCTGTCTGTGCCCATTTGGTATGTTGGGTTTTTCTCTTCTCCAGCACCTGGTCTGGAGCAAATGAAGAAAACACAGACAAAAAGACAAACAAAAAACAGAGAACCCAGTGTTGTGTAGTTACTTGGATCCCAAGATCCTGAGCCAGTCTCACTTTTTATCAGTCAAAATGTCAAGATCTTATGTCTGTTTTATGCTTTAATGCTCAGGGTTTATTTTTTAGCTGTATTTAGTAGGAAGAATAGGAAAAAATGTCTACTTCATATGTCTGGAAGCAGAGGTTGATGCAAAAATAGTGTATCTTTTTATTTTTGTTTTACCTTAGTTGGTATGTTTTACTATCTTTTCTAATGAAATTTTTTTTCAAACTCCTCAACGATGTTTCAAACTCAATGATGTTTCATCTCAACTTGGAGGGGACAAAAAGACTAATCATATCTAATCCAGGATATGTCAGATCCCTGGAATCCAAGAATGGTGGTTGCAGGGTAAGAGTTTTCTCTAGTTCAGTTGTCTATTTGAACAAACATCTGCACATGTAGAAGAGGTAACAGTGTAAAGCCCTGAAAACCAAAGTATCAGGAAAGATATGGTTTTAGGTTCCTTACTTCCTGCACATGTATATACACTTCTGATATATGCATATACACTGGTGCCTATGTATGGAATACACATCCCACTAGACCAAGAACTTGTCTATTTTGTTCAGTGCTATATCTACACTAGTCTCTGCCATAAAAATGATATCAATAGTATTTCTTGAATTAAAGAATAAAATGCAAAGAGAATATTCACACTGATGATATTCTCAGAACACTGGTTGTTAGAAGGTATATTTTGGTTTATTTTGGGGTTACCTAATGATTAATGAATCATCTATCAAAATGTTTATATATTTTAACAGAACAAAACTTTAAAATATACTAATAAAAGTTAAGTTGCTATCTTTAAAAAAAAGAGAAACATAATAAAACAATAACCAAATGAACTTCTCATGTTTGAACTTAGCATGAGAAAAGATGGAAAAAAAAACCTTTTTTCTTATTCCACAGTGGAACATAAGTAACACTTAAATTACAGACACCTAATCTACCAGGAAAACAATGCCTATTTTTCCTGCCTGGTTTACTTTCATTATTATTATTTTTTTTTTTTTTGTACTACTATGAAGCTGATGCTCAGTATGTTTTTAGATCTCCTGGATTGTAAAATTGCATGTGATAATTAACATATTAGATATTATTCCTCCTGAGAATATTGTGATATTATTATACCAAATGTTAAGTTCATCACTAAATCAAGATCTAAAGCTATGTAAAATGTATTTACACAAAAGTTTCCTGCTGTAGAAGAATTTATGTATTTTTCATGTTAACTGGCTTTAAGTATAATACAACAAATAAAATATAACTTTGTATGCTATCTGGTTCGATTCCTAATCCTTTTCAGTAAGTCATAATACCTAATGCTTGATACTTTTAAATCCTTTTTTTAAATTATTGACAAATAATGATACTAGACAAAAAGGAGGTAAAATAAGTAGCTCACAACCAAATTTCCTCAAAATACAATTGCAAAATATATTTACAAAGTTTTCACGCAGGATTTTAACCACATGAGTTAGCAGTGCTGAAAGTAATATACAATAAACATGTTTTCAGCAAAGGAAATTTTATGAATCTAGAACCAAAAAAGGATCTAATGTATTAAATACTGAGCTGTTCAGAAATATATATAAGTACACATAATGTAAATACTTTCAAAACATTTAAATTTCATAAATAAAAAATAAAAAATAAAATTCATCCAAGAATATATCACTTACTATTCCAAGAGAATTATATATATTCCAGAATTTTAATTCTACCCACCATTACCCTTAGGGAAAAAAGATGGTTCAAAATAGATCCTATACTTTTCCCCAACTCAATAATAAAAGCTGGTTTATATTAGCAGAACTGAAAATTCACAACATTATAAAAAGAGCCAATAATCACAGCTGTAAAAACCAGACATTTTTTTGAATGACCGTCTCAACAATTGCACCAGTTTCTACATTGGGCCAAGTTGCAAAAATGATGTTTCACGTCCCAGGACCTACCTACCAGACTATTTTATGGAAAGGTGGAAAGTTTTTCACTTAAAGTAATTTTGGATGTACTTCTTTATGTACTTTTATCCAAATGACTGCTACAGGAATCTTTTTCACATTAAATTATCAGCTAATTAAAATGACATTAACTTCTATCAAGCCTAGGAATAAAGATTAATCAACAAAATACTTATATATGCCACATGTGGCAAAAGGATTTTTAAGAAAACATTTAGTGTAATAATGAGCAATCAAAAACAAAACTAAATTCCTATCTATACAGGTAAAGCAATATGGCATGTATGTACTATGGAATACTATAGAATAGTGACAGAAATAAAATAAGTGTGTATAAGCTGACATTAAAATATCTCTAAGTCATACTGAGTAAATACAGCAAGAAACAGCAGATTGAATAGAAAAACATTTTTTTAAAAACAAATCCAAATTACATAGTATGATGTGGAGATTATATCTATATCTATATCTGTATCTATATCTATAACTATATCTATATCTATCACTATATCTATATCTATCTATCTATCTACAGAGAGAGAAAACTTTTAGAAAATGTACATCAAACAGCTAACAGCGGTTACCTCAGGGAAAATTGTTTGATTTCAACAAGAATGCATGCCTCTGTGGGAAAAAAAAATCTAACATGAAATGTTAGGGAAAATTTTGTCATTAAACACTAAATTTGCTTTAAATGATCAAGCTTTGCCCTGGCTGGTATGGCTTTGTGGCTTGAGCACCAGCCTGAGAACCAAACGGTTGCTGGTTCTATTCCCAGTCAGGGCACATGCCTGGATTGTCAGCCAGGTCCCTAGTAGGGGACACACAAGAGGCAACCACACACTGATATTTTCCTCTCTCTCTCCCTCCCTTCCCCTCTGTCTAAAAATAAATAAATAAAATCTTTAAAAAAATAAATGACTAAGCTTATACAGTCATAGAATCAAAAGAATAATACTACGTATCACTTATGTTGACATTTATCACAATTTCTGCCATTATTTAAATATACTGAAATCTACTTTAAATATTTAAAAATAAAAGCATAACAATATTTTTTACATTTGTACCATATCTTTCTTTTTCTATGAGAAGTGGAGCTATAATATAATCCAGCAATTAATTCTATAGTATTTTGTTTTTGCATGTTCAGCTGCCAATCTTATATTCTCAAATATTCTATAATTTTTTAAATGTAGAGCAACATCTAGCATTACTAAGTAGGCTTTCAAAGAACACTATAGATCAATTGAAAGGAATTCTATACCAAAATAAGACTACACTAGAATTCCACAATTTGTGTATGTTTGCTTACGCCTATGTTAAAATTTTTTACTAAAGTTTATAAAAGTTTAAAAAACTCAATCCTCTACCTTATATTCCTCCACAATAATGCTGAGGGCTTCATGACCAGCTTTCCTCATGTCTTCCAATTCTTGTTTATGTTTTTCCTGAAAAAAAAAAAAAAAGAAACTAAATAACGATTTGTTCTTTCATTTACAAAATAATAAACTACTGACTTCTGTAGACATTAATAAGTGATTGGTTTGTGAAACATCAGTGCTGCAGCTGAAGAGTGAAATGCTATTCTTTAAAAAAGTTCTGTTTAAAAGTATTAGGGAGGGTGTGGCAATTAAAAATGTAAGGGATAACTGAAAATGAAAACCTCTCAGCTGAGAGGTGAGATCACATAAGGCAATGGTGTTGTCCCTTGAGGCATGTGGCAATTCTAGCCCTGGATCAAGAGGCAGAAGACCTTGTATTACTTCAACAAACCTTTGTCTTTAAACTTTTTTACTACTTCTCCAGTACTACATATGTGGACCCCAAGAAGAATGATTCACTTGATGTGAACCATGAGAAGGAATTTATCTCCTGAGACAGACTCCTCATGATCACTGAAGGACCCAATTTTATGAATAACAACAGTCTAGCAGCCATTTGCTGACAGGGGCTCCTCACACATTCTCTATACCTGGAAGAACCTCAGGCTGAACTGTGGGCTTCCTGCACTGCTTGTTTATGTGAATTATGGAGAACAGGACCAATAAAATGGCATTGGTCCAATCAAGATAGAACAAAGCGAAGTCACTCATGTCAACCAAAATGGCTGTCAGGCAGCCATGACACTTTGGTTCAAGAGCGAAACCACCTAAGTCAGAGCAGACACATTTGGGAAGAAGACACAACCAAGATATCTGCACATGTGATCAGAAAAGCCATGTCTGCCGAGCAGGACCACCCACAGACAGGCTATTTGGGAAATTCCCCACTTTCCCTCAGGGGTGCCAAGACACTTATCAAAAAGGCCCAGAAGGGTGAAGTACAACACTTTCAAGGTGTAACTGAGGCAGGCTCCAGGCCACTGCAGAGACAGCCGAGCTCCACGCACCACAGTGCTGCTCCATGCCCCACTGTTCTCCCTGGCATTGGTCACCAGAGGCTCTGCCCTGCTGCACTGACGACTTCATCTCTGCCCTGCCGCCCACCTGGCTCCCGAGATCTTTCCTTGCAAGACGCTGACCACTTCCTGGCTCATGGTGCTGTCTCCTGGACCTGCAGCCTGAGTCTCTGGGACTTGGGTTCATTATCCCCCATTGATTGCTCTGTGTGTGTGTTGCAATTCTCTTAGATTGTTAGACTGTGAGTAGGATATTAACATACGTTGATGTTCTACTTTGAGTGAACCTGCATTTAATAAAAGCTCAGCAAATAGCATAGTTGCTATGTGTGACTCTTGTTTCTTCCTTGGTGCCAGGCTGCTCAGCAGCTCACTAGCCGAGCAGTTGCCCAGCTGACTTATAGGAAAGACTATATCACAAACATAAGCTCTGACACCAATGCAGGGAAGCCCTGGTTTCATCTTTCTACCAAAGGACTGAGAACTGCCCCAGCCGGTCAGAACTACACAATTTGGTTACCTAATTTACATAAAACAGACCTAATTGGAAACTTGGATGGGAACTCTAGCTACAGAAGGCAGCCCTGCCCTGACTAGCATGGCTCAGTTTGTTGGGCTTCCTTACACAAAGCAAAGCAAAAGGTCACTGGTTTGATTCCAGGTCAGAGCCCATGCCTTGGCTGCGGGTTCAGTTTCTGGTTGGGGCACATACAGGAAGTAGCCCGTCAGCGTTTCTCTCTCTTTTCCATGTTTCTTTCCCTCTCTTTTCCCTCCTTTACCCTCTCTCTAAAAATAAATAAATAAAATCTTAAAACAAAAAAGGCAGCTTCTCCTTTGCCTGGGGATGCTACCTGAATTTTCCTTGAATCTGTGTGTCCCGGGCTATAGCTCCTTTTGCTGAAATAAATGCTTTTTATTCTTTCTTACAGTCTAAAATTAATTTTGGTTTACACATATATACTGACATTTTAATACATAAAGTTTGAGAACTACTGGATTATGGTGATCAACCTCCCATTTTATCTTCCTAGGAAAGTAAAAGGATGAACTCTCTTTGGACAATGTTAATGTCCCACAGAGCCTTTTCAATTTTTCAAAACACAAGATACACACAGCTTTCAATATGACATAATCAGAGAAGACAATAGAAGACACCAAGAAAAAAACAGAAAAGAAAAAGGCCCATCAGTGATTCAGTTATTAGTTATTGAGGACTTTAAAATATATGATTAATGTGTTTGGGAAAAATACTAAAAAATGGATAGGATAGAGACTGTCATTCAGAAAACTGGAAAACATAAAATAAAAATTTTGTAACTGAGAAATATGTGCTGTTAACAACTCAAGAGATGAGGTAAATAAATGGAGCAGAAAGCAAGATTAGAGAACCAAAACATAGTGGGAGAAAGTACAGACTACATACAGCACAAAGAAAAAAATGATGGAAAATACCAAAAAAACTTTTAAAAGACATAGAACACAGTAAAAAATATCAAATAGATGTGTCAAAAAGTGAAATGTAGTAAGATGATAATGATAAAAATATAAAACAAATTTTAATATCATGCATGAATTCAGAATATTACATAGCCTGCAGACATTTGTAAAAGCAATTGGATATTACAAAATACTGTATCAGTAAAAATGACTTTTTAGATGAAATTAAAAAAACTCCTAGAAAAAAACACAACTTAGGAAAACTGAAAGATATAATTAAAAAACTGAATAGTTCTGTATGTATTCAAGAAATTGAAGCTACATTAAAAAAATGCTGACCAAGGAATCTCTAAGCCCACATGTCTTCAGTAAATTTTAATAAACATTTCAGAAAGACATAACAGAAATCTAACACATATTCTTCCAGAGACTAAGAAAAGAGAGATTATTGCCCCACATATTTTACTAGGGCAGCATATCCCTTACACTAAAATTTACAAAGATATCTTTAAAAAATAAAATTAGGAATCAATCTCTTTTAAAAATATAAAAACTAAAATATTAGCAAACTGAAGCTAGCTGTATATAAACAGGGTAATGCATCTCAACCAACGGGGATTCACTTTAGGAACGTCAGGTTGGTAGAAGCAATGCACACCATTTCAGGGTTGAAGCACAAAACCTGCCCCCACAATCCTCCACACATTTCCTTTCTTCCTCTATTTGCTTGCTGGGCGTCAATGCCCAGGAGGACGATGAAAGCCATGTGTGGCAAACAGCACAGCCTCTGCCAGCCAAGGAGCCTGAATGACTGCATGGAATGACTGTACCATCACTCCAATGACCACTGAGAGAATATTAAACTTTAACTGCATTAAAGAGAAAAGATAATGTGAATAGTTCTCATTCATATACTGCTACACTTGTTCTTCAACTCCTTCACTTATTATACCTACTGATGCAACAGGTTCTGTTTCATCACATCATCTAATTTCCCTTTCTGCTATGTCCCTAATATATCTTATTGTAGCTAAGCCATTATTTTCCCAAATTGCCTAAAGTTCCAGGGGTATCCAACCTTTTGGCATCTCTGGGCCACACTGGTAGAAGAGTTGTTTTGGGCCACACATTAAATACATTGCAACGCATAATCACACACACGCAAAAATCTCATAATGGTTTAAGTAAATTTACGATTTTGTGCTGGGCTGCATTCATAGCCATCCTAGGCCACATGCGGGCCACAAGCCGTGGAGTTGGACAGCGCTGGACATAAAGAACCACTGGAGGAACTTTTTATAACACTGATTTTTATTGGCATGATTATCGATCTATGGCTCATGGCAGCATTCTTTATAAAGTCATTTTCCATTTCTGTGAAAGCTGTTCTAATAAAAACTACATAGTACGCCAGCAAAATTCAATTACCCAGTTAAGCAAGCTCATGAGCTACTTTACATTAAAAACAAGGAAGCGACTCAGGGCCTCCCTACTAACTCATCACTCTGGAACTCCCACTCAGGTCAGATTATTTCACAAACAGTATTCGACTGGCCTCATATAAGGACTTAGGAAAGGCAAAAGCATCAATCCATGTGCTTAATAATCACATAGCTTTTTCTCTTACCTTTTAAGATTAAAAAAGTAGTAGAAATAGGTATTTTGACATTTTGTTTCTATATTAACATCTTAGGCAATTCTTGGGACTCATACTCTCTGCCCCAGATATCTCACCCATTTCCTCCAGATACTGTTCAGAAGCCATCATACCAGAGAGACATTCCTTCACCCACCCTGGATAAAATACTACACACTCATCATTTTCTACTAATCATGCTTTATTTTTATTCATAACACCTATCACTACTGACTATTTTGTATTTATTGTCCATTGCCTACCTTCCCCTGTTATTGTAATGATGGAAGGAGAATGATGGTACTCTCTAACACTATGGCACTTGGGAAAGCAGATACTAGACAGATTTCAAAGGTGAACATTAACTTCCCGTTGGGAAGTTGAAAATTTACTTGCCATTGAATACATGCACCTCAAATACTGCCTTGTGTGTAATGTCAGCTCAATATATAATGACTGAGTAAAGAAGTAAGAATGGAGAGGATTTGAAGGCCAAACAGATTTGGGAAGAAAGAAATATGTTTCAATCTCCATCAAAGTTATTTAACATCATAATAAGAATGTTAGAAGTGTACTTAAAACCTAATCTTTAAAAATGAGGCTCAAAATTCCACGTGGGACTTCCAGCCAAGATGGAGGCATAGGTGGACACACTGTGCCTCCTCACACAACCAAAATTAAAGACAACAAGGATTTAGAAACCAGAAAACAACCAGAACTGAGAGAAAACTGAACAGTATGGAGGTCCGACAACCATTCATCCATTCATCCAGACTGGTAAGAGGGGTGGAGTTGCAGTAGGAGGAAGCAGAGGTTGGCAGACAGGGTGCGCAGGTGGCCACTGGCAGACCCCAGGTGCACAGGCGGCTAGTGGACCCCAGGCGCAAGGTGCAAAAGGCTGACCAGGCAGTCCCACATTCGCGCACAGATAATCCAGGTGAAAATGGGGAGCGAGACAGACCTCACAACCCAGGGCCCCACCACCCAGAAATAAAACTTAAAAACACAGAGACCCCGCCCCCACATACAGCATCATAACCCAGCAACTGGGCTGCCCCCCACAGGGGAACACCTAAGGCTCCACCCCTCACTACGTAACAGCTGCAACCTGGCCAAAAAACAAAACAAAACAAAACAAAACAAAACAAAACAAAAAACAAAACCAAAAATGGCGCAAGCAGCAGAACAGATCAAAGCCCCAGAGCCAATTCATCTAATCGACAAAGAGATAGCCAACCTATCAGATACACAGTTCAAAGCACTGGTGATCAGGATGCTAACAAAATTGGTTGATTTTGGTCACAAATTAGATGAACAAATGAAGGCTACAATAAGTGAAATGAAGGAAAACGCACAGGGAACCAACAGTGATGGGAGGAAAACTGAGACTCAAATCAATGGTGTGAACCAGAAGGAAGAAAGAAACAAACAAACAGAAAACAAGGAAGAAATCAGAATTCAAAAAAATGAGGAGAAGCCCTGGCTGGTGTAGCTCAGTGGATTGAGCGCGGGCCTGCGAAGCAAAGGATCGCGGTTCGATTCCCAGTCAGGGCACATGCCTGGGTTGCAGGCCAGTTCCCAGCGGGGGACACACGAGAGGCAACCATACATGAATATTTCTCTCCCTCTCTCCTACCCTTCCCCTCTAAAGATAAATAAATAAATAAATCTTAAAAAAAAAAAAAAATGAGGAGAGGCTTGGGAACCTCCAGGACATCTTTAAATGTCCCAACATCCAAATTATAGGGGTACCAGAAGGGAAAGAGGAAGAGCAACAAGAGGAAAACTTATTTGAACAAATAATAAAGGAGAACTTCCCCAATCTGGCAAAGGAAATAGACTTCCAGGAAGTCCAGGAAGCTCAGAGAGTCCCAAAGAACTTGGACCCAAGGAAGAACACACCAAGGCACATCATAATTACATTAGCCAAAATTCAAATGAAGGAGAGAATTCTAGAAGCAGCAAGGGATAAGGGGACAGTCGCCTACAAAGGAGTTGCCATCAGACTGTCAGCTGATTTCTCAAGAGACCTTGCAGGCAAGAAGGGGCTAGAAAGAAGTATTCCAAGTCTTAAAAGTCAAGGACCTACATCCAAGATTGCTCTATCCAGTGAAGCTGTCATTTAGAATGGAAGGGAAGATAAAGTGCTTCTCAGATAAGGTCAAGTTCAAGGAGTTCATCATCACCAAGCCCTTATTATATGAAATGTTAAAGGGACTTACTTATCTAAGAAAAAGAAGATAAAAAATATGACAGTAAAAAGACAGCAAATTCACAATTATTAACAACCATACCTAAAACAAAAGCAAACAGCTAGAACAGGAACAGAACCACAGAAATGGAGATCATATGGAAGGTCAGCAACAAGGGAGTGGGAGGAGGAGAGGGGGGAAAAAGGTACAGAGAATAAGTAGCATAGACGGTGGGTAGAAAATAGACAGGGGGAGGGCAAGAATAGTATGGGAAATGTAGAAGCTAAAGAACTTGTGACACATGGACATGAACTAAATGGGGGGAATGTGGGCGGGAGGGGCTGTGCAGGGTGGAGGGGAAAGATGGGAGAGAAATGGGACAACTGGAATAGCATAATCAATAAAATATAATTTAAAAAAATTCCATGTGGCTTATAGCAAAAAAAAAAAAAAAAAAAAATGAGGCTACTTAATAGGTTCGCATACATGTTTGTTGATTGAATGAATGTGATTATGGTTAATGTTCTCAATGTAATTTATAATTGTTGATGTAAATTAACAAATATTTTTGGACATGTTTCTTTATCTATTAAATGAGGGAGTGAGATTAAATCATTTCTATGAAAACTTCCAATGTTTCTAGCACTAACCTATGATATAGTATGCTAAAGCTTGATTTATCAATCCCCTTTGCTTACTTCAAAGTTACTGATGGCAATCATATAACCACATTGTAACATACCAGGCTGCCCATTTACACCCCCCCCCAAAAGAGGAATAACCAAAAAAATCATACATAGCCTGAAATTTTTATTTTAAAAATATAGAGCCCAAAACTTTCAACCTATCTACAAAGGAGTCAAAACCAATTTTGATCACAATGATAGCTTTCTTTCAAAATGTCAAACCCAAAATCATCGCTATAAAGAAAAGATTCATGAAAATGCCCTCAGCTTAAATAAAACTACAAACTTTTTAAATAAGAAGAGACTTTAAAGGTAAGATATTCCAATATACTCATTTTATAAGTGAGAAAACTGAGCCTAGAGAGGTCAAAAAGATTGTTTAAGGTCACTGGGTTCAACAAGGGCAGAGCGAAGCCTGCATCCCATCTCCCAGTAACCAGCCCGGTGCTTGGCAAGAAATATCCAAAGATTAAACTAGTTGAGTATACTCCCAGCTCCTCATCAATAGATTCACTTTCTACATAAAATCCATTAACACATAGAATCACATGTCATAAGTCATATCTTTCAATCAAAGCAAGACACAAATTGGTCACTTTTTTTTGTGAGTGTATGCTTCTATCCAGAACAGTGTTTCTTTTTTTTACTTTACTTTTTTTATTTTAATTGTTGTTCAAGTACAGTTTTCTGTCTTTTACTCCTATCCCAGCCCACCCCCCCAGCCCTCCCCACCTCCCTCCCATTTCCACCCCCCATAGTTTTTGTCCATGTGTCCTTTATACTTGTTCCTGCAAACCCTTCCCCTTTTACCCTTAAATTCCCTCCCCTCTCCCCTCTGGTCACTGTCAGCCTGTTCTCAATTTCAGTGTCTTTGGTTATATTTTGCTTGCTTATTTGTTTTGTTGTTTAGGTTCCTGTTAAAGGTGAGATCATATGGTATTTGTCTTTCTTGATAAAACCTGAAATAGTCATTCAACAATTCATCAATGCCAACCAGAAATTTTGGTCTGAAAAAATAATATAAAGTAACCTGGTCAAAATTATTAAATGTACCCAGGTCTATTACCCTTAATATGCCTAACATAATTGGTTTTGAAAAATATCTGTTAAACACATATGTAAATAGGAACCATGTAATTAACAAATATAGATCCTTCACATTAAAAGAATGAGAAATTAGCAAAATTTTAAAGTAGGCATCATTAGTATATTGATAACAAAACTCAATTCAGATACTGGAATCCTGATTTATACACAAATAATTTTTAAAGCCCAAGCTTAAGGCACAAACTGATAAACATTTCTCAATTCACATCACATTATTATTGGCCATTGCTAACAATAAAACTCATACTAATCACCCCTAATAAGTTAATCCACGCATAGTAACAGGATCCTCTGCCACACAGGCAGTTAAAAGCCAACATTTGATTTATGCATTAGGAATGAATTACTACAGTACTTAAAAGAGAAAAAAAAAGAAAGAAGAAGAGAAGGGCGGGAAGGAACTCCAAACACCAATCAACCATTACATCCCACTTATTTGAATGTAGTTGCTTCTCACTTTCCAAATTCTTTGGTCAAGACAAGTCTATAATTAGACTGAACATAATTAGCAGAACATAATTAGTTAATATTGTCTGATTGAGAAAGGTTTCCAATACAAGCTTCACCAGCAATCTCTGAGAAGCCACAAGATCATATCCCTTTCACAACAACAAATCAACTATATTGGCTAAGGCAACCATAAACACCTCCAGATATTCCAAAAGGAAATTTGCAGGGCAGTAAATCAAAATAAAGATAGAGGAATAACATCCAATCAATGCACTGAAAGTTCTAACTGAGAAATGGTATAAAATTCCCCCACCAAAATCTGAGGATTCCAATGCACTGAAAGTGGCCTAACGGTAAATGTCAGAGAAGCGCAAAGATCAGATTATCCTATATGTACCCTTTGTCAAAACAGAACACAAACAACAAAGCACCACCTCTCCATCACTTACTGAATCCGCATTTGACAGCTGCAACATGTCTAGTTGGTTTCTGAAAGAAAGTACCTTTCACTGGCATGACATGGCATTACGCAACAGGAAGTTTTTCCCATTCAATTAATGTTTAATCTCTACCTCCCCGTTCTATGTCATTTCTTAATCTTTCCATACAATCACTAACAAATAACAACCCATGATATAATCCTTCAAAATCTTCAAATCAATTTTACAGACTAATTTAGCCAAATACAAAATGAGAGAAGAAATGACACAAGCATGTAAGAATCAGACTAAAGGTATAAAGTAATATCACATATGGCAACAAAGCATTTTTGCCACAGTAAACTGTATTTAATACTGAAACGGATACCCTGAAACTTCAGTTGAATACTTCCACAATCTTTAAAAAAATTAATTTTCATCTCTGGCCCCATTCCAGTGTAAATGGCTGCCTTAATACACTGCACGAATTCATCAGCACACAGACTCTAAAACCACCGGCTCTGCTGAATCTTCTCAGTCAAAAACAAGACAACAAAACAAATTCCTGGAAGTTTCCCTAACCAAAACAATGATGAAGGTATGGAGAAAACTCTGTAATTTGTTCACCCAGGCACAGAAGTAATTGATTCTTCTATATACTAACCAACAAAACTCATGAAAGGTTTGAGTTTTGACATGAAAATGTTACATCTATGTCTGAACTAAAATCTTAAGGAATCAGTAGTTAACAAATGAGAAATGAATAAGCAGGTCACATGTAATTCATCACTCTGCAAATGAAAACAACTACTTCAAGTAAAATTCCTAAGAGAAGATAGTATGTTAACAAAAGTGCCATTATTGCTGCCATTATCATTTCTTCGTTAGCACAGTATCTCCTCTACCAACTACAATCTGTTAAGGAAAAAAAAAAGCCAAATTCTGCACAGCCTGAGAATTTGGCCTCTTGTGTAACCCTAACTGAATTCCTGGCTGATTTGTTGATTGAATTGGACCTGTTCCGAGTGCCACTTCAATGTCACCTTATTATTTGCTCCAACAGAAAAGGCAGAAACTCCACTCTGTGCCAGATTTAAAAGAAATTACTATTTATCTTCAACTTTGTTGAAGTCTTCAAAGGCCAAGTGCCTAGAGAAAGAGATGCTCAAAACTAATTCAAACCAAGCAGGGGAAAAACAAAAGGAAATGGAAAGGAGAAAAGAAGGAGAAAAAATTAAGCAAAAGAGGTAAGGAAGGAGGAAGGAGAACTGGGGACCAGAGAGGAAAAGAGGGACAAGCAGACAGTTTGCGATCATAACAAGGGCTGTAGCTACTTGTATCAGGATAATTATAACAAGTCATCCCTACTTTGAAGTTCTTCACTTTGAGAATATCAAGGAACAATTTCCAGCCTGCTAATTTAAAGAACAGACTTATGCCTTATGAATACAATAAATGCTGAAATCTATCTCAATCAATAAAGATATAAACTCTCAAAAATTCTTCTAATTTCTTATATCTTTTCCCACTTAAGCGTACTCTCCAAAGTTTGATTGTATTTTGACTCTGATAACAAAAAGAGATTATTCTAATAGCACAGCTTCTCAAAATATTTAATATGTTGATCAAAAAAAGAAAAATGTCTTAATAATGAAAATCACTTTTTAATATCTTGGTCATCTGTCTTTATATTCTGAGTGTTCTGGTCCACAGTATTATAATTTACCTTTATATTTTTAAATACCTGAAATTCATCTTTGGTGCTTGTAATAGGTTGAATTGTGACCCCACTGCCCCCCAAAATATGTTCAATTGTGATCCCAGGTATCCAATCCTTAATCTCGATCCCTGGTATCTATAAACGTAACCTTAATTGAAATAGGGTCTTCGCATATACAATTATTGCAAGATAAGACCATACTGGATTTAGAGTGGCCTCATGGCCTAAGATTAGTTTCCTTAGAAAAGAAAGGAGAATGAGACTGAGACACAGAGCTACAGGTGAGAAGGCCATGTGAAGACGAAGGTGGAAATGAAGATACGCTGCCACATCAGGTGCCAGCAGAAGCAGGAAGAGGCAAGGAAAGATTCCCCACTAGAATTTTTGGTAAAACAGCGCTGACAGCCTATTGATTTTAGACTTCTGACTTCCACAGCTGTATGAGAATAAACTTTTGCTGTTTTAAGCCTCTAAATTTGTACATTGTTATAGCAACCTTAGGAAACTAATAAAGATTTCGGCGCTGAGAACAGGGGTATTACTATAATAAATACCCCAAAATGTGGTAGTACCTTGGGAATTGAATAGTGGCTAGAAGCTGGAAGAATTTCAAGGTGCAAGGCAGAAGCAGCCTAGATTGCTTTGCAGAGATCGTTGGTAGAAATATGGATGTTGTAGGTGATTCTGGTAAGGGCTCAGAAGGAAGTAAAGAGTACGGTAGAGAAAGCTATCATTTTAGAGAATAGATATATCATGAACAGAGTACCAGTAAAAATATAAATATTAAAGGTCCTTTTGGTGAGGTCTCAGAAAGAAATGAGAAAGATGTTACTGGAAACTGGAAAATAGGTGATCTCTGTTATAAAGTATTAGAAAACTTGGCTAAATCACGTTCTACTATAGGGCAGAAAGGAAAATGTATGAGTGATGAATTTCCATATTTAGCTGAGGAGATGTCTAAGCAAACTATTGAAGGTGGGGCCTGGTTTCTCCCCACTGCTCCTGGTAACATGTAAGAGGAAAAGGATAAGTTGAAAAAATATGTTAACAAAAAGAAAGCAGAACTTGATGATTTGGGAGGTTCTCAGTCTCTCCAGGTCACAAAGGATGTTAGAATTAAAAACATTCATTTTTTTTGTGTGTGAAAACATGCTCTGAGAGATCAAGGGTGTGACTGGACAACTTTTTGCTCAAGAGATTAGGTAGGTGACTCACAGATCCAATCAACCATCTCAACAGAAGCCAGGAAGAAAAACAGGAATTCTGCAGAAAGGACCTGTGGGAACCCAATTTGTTTAGGGGCATGAATCACCTTGACTTACAGAGGATATCCACAAGGTTTATGAAAATGTTATACTGGAAAAAATACTGCAAGCCTGGGCTGAAGAGGACCAAAATAGAATGAAATGAAGAAAGTCTGTTTGTTGAACTTCTAGGAGAAAATAATTTGATAGGGTTATGTGTCTGCAAATATTCACTAGCCTTGAAGAAAAAGGAGGGACTCTGGGGGCAGAGCCCTGGGTGCAAAGGCTAGAGCCACAGGCCCAGATGCAGCAGCTCATCATGTGTGCAGAGGCAGCTGTTGGCAGAGGCACAGGACAGAGGGTGACGGTGAGTGTATAGACAGTGAGCAAGCCAGAATCATGAGCACAGAAAGCAAATGAGCTGCATCCATAGGACCCGATACCAACCAGACAGAACCACAGTTTCAGAGGCTCACCAAGCTGGACATTGGCTCACAGGGTAGAGCATCAAGCCACAGAAGATTCTTCTCAGGCCTTGATACCTAATGGACTTTTCTCTTTTGTGTTTCAAAGTTGCTTAGAACTGGTAGCCCTCTTTATTGCTTCCAATTCCTCCCTTTTGTAATGGGAATGTCTACCCCATACCTTTTACCTTTTCCATCACTGTGTTCTGGAAGTAGGTAACTCATTTCCTAGTTTAACAGGTGCCCCAATGCGGAGAATTTTGTCCCCAAGATGGGCTATACCCAGATTCTCACACACATCTGGTTTAGATAATTTCTATAATAACATTTGAGATTTTTTTAGCTCATGATATTTAGATGACATTTTGAATTTAAAGCTGATGCTGAAATTGGTTAAAATTTCTGGGGATGTTGGAATGGGGTGAATGTATTTTGTACTTTGGAAGAGCAGAAATTTGGGGAGACTATCAGGAGTTTGACTGCATTTTTACTGAATTTACTGGGGTGACACTGGTTAATAAAATTACATAGGTTTCAGATGTACAATTCTATGACACATCCTCTGTGTTGTGTGTTCACAACCCTGTCAAGTCTCCTTCCATCACCACTTAGTCCCCCTTTACCCTCTTCTCCCTCCCCGCTCAACTGTGTTTTCAAAAATGGTATGTACTAGTCCTCATTTCCAGTACCTATGAATGTAACTTTATTTAAAAAATAGACTCTGTGCAGATATAATTAAGGATTGTGAAAAATGATCATCTTAGATTTTGGGTAAGCCTCCCACCCAAGATTTTTTTTTACTTTACTTTTTTGAGGTATAATTCACATCTGTGTTTCAGTTATCAATGTTATGATTTGATATTTGCATATATTGCAAAATGATCACCACAATAACATTGTGTCTAGTTAACAATAACAATAACATGTCTAGTTAACATTCGCCACCAGAATTCTTTTTCTTGTGATAAGAATTTTTAGGATTTGAAATCTTGCAATTTATAACATGATTGGACCTAGAATGTATTATGCTAAGTGGATTAAGTCAGAAAGAGAAAGACAACTACTGCATGATTTCACTTAGATTGGAATTTTAAAAACTAAACAGAACAGAAACAAACCCACATATATAAAGAACAGACTGATAGTCAACACATGGGATGGAGTTAGGAGAATGAGCCCGAAACATGAAAGTGATTAAGTACAAAGAGCCAGATATTAAAATAGTCATGGGATCATAGGATATAAAGACAGAACAGGGAATCTAGTCAATAATATTGTAATTACTATGTATCGCACTGGATGGGAACTAGACTTACAGGAGTGATCATTTTGTAAGGTATATAAATGTCTAATCACTAAGTAATACACCGGAAATTAATATAACATTGTATGTCAACTATAACTAAAAAAACAAATTTAAAAAAATTTAACTCTCTTAAAAAAGGACTCATGCACAGAGACAACACATTAGGGATTGCTGAGGGGAGGGGGCATAAGAGGACTAAATAGTAATGGGAAAAAATATAATAAAAATTAAATTTTAAAATTTCTCTCTTAGCAACAGTAGTATTAACTATAGTCATCATGCTATATACATTACATCTCCAGAAATTATTTATTTTATATAAATATAAGAAGTCTGTACTTGTTGACCTCCTTTACCCATTTTGTCCACCTTCGACCCCCACCTCTGGAAACCATCAATCTGTTTTTGGAATCTATGAGCTTGTTTTGTTTTTTGGGTTTTTTTTTTTCTTTTTTAGATTCCACATATAAGTTAAACCATATCGTATTTTTCTTTCTCTGTCTGACTTATTTCACTCCACATAATGCCTCAAGGTCCATCCACGTTCTCATAAATGGCAAGGTAGTTTTTCAAGGCTGAATAAGATTCCACAGTAGAAACACACAACACACACGCCCCTCGATTTCTTCGTCTATCCAGCCACCGCTGGACACTCAGGCTGCTTCCATATCTTGACTACCGTAAACAAGGCTGCAATGAACGTGGGGTGCAATTTAATTTTCTTTGAATAAATAGCCAAAGGGGAAATGGTTGAATCATTTGGAAATCTTATTTTTAATCCTTTGAGGAATGTCCATAATGATTTCCATAGTGACTAAGGCAATTTACATTCCCACCAACAGGGCATAAGTGTTTCCTTTTCTCCACATCCTCATCAACACTTGTTATTTACTGTCTTTTCGATGACAGCCATACTCACAGGTGTGAGGTAACAGTTTATTAGGCTTTAAACTTGCATTTCCCTTATGGTTAATGATATTGAGCATCTTTTCACATTCCTGATGGCCATCCATATGTCTTCATTGAAAAAAATGTCTGAGCTTTTCATTAGTGGGTATTCCATTTCATGCTGTATCATTAAAATTCCATAACCAATTGTGAAAATTTCCCCTTGATCTATTTATTTGTCAATGAAATATATTTTAACCCCATAAACATCAACGAATTAATAAGAACATATGTATTTGGTTCTTATCCCAATGTATTGTTTTATAGTTAGTTTTTTTATTTTTAATTATACTTGTCATAAAATGTTATATTAGTTTCAGGTGTACAACATAGTGATTTAACATTTATATATCTTACAAAGTGATCACCACACTAAGTCCACTAACCATCTGTCAACATACATAGTTATTACGATATTGACTATATTCCCTATACTGTACATTACATCTCCATGACTTATTTTATACTTGCAAGTTTGTACTTCTTCCTCTCCTTCCCCTTTTCCATCTATCCCTTACACCTCTCTCCTCTGGCAACTGTCAGTTTGTTCTCTGTATCTGTGAGTTTGTTTCTGTTCTGTTTTGTTTGTACATTGGTGTTGTTTTTTAAATTTCACATTTAAATGAAATCATATAGTATTTGTCTTTCTCTGTCCAATTTACTTCACTTAATATAATACTCTCTAGGTCAGCAATTTTCAACAGGTGTGTCACAAGAACCTTTAAAACATGCAGTACCAACTGTTTAGTCAGGGACCCTGACCTCTTTGCCTATAGAATGTTCAATTAAAAATGACAGCAGCCAACACAACAGCTGTCAAGTGTGAATGAATCAAAATTATACCCAATTTATTGTCAGACAGGCAAAAAACATTATTTTCTGTTGTGCCACAGAATTTCAGTAATTAGTTTATATGTCATGAGATAAATAAGGTTGAAAATCACTACTCTAGGTCCTTCTTTGTCATCACAAATGGCAAGACGCCATTCTTTTTTATGGCCAAGTAATATTCCATTATATATGTAAAATTTTCTTATTATTCGCCTATCATGAACACCTGGGTGGCTCCCAAATCTTGACTATTGTAGACACACTGCAATGAGCATAGCAGTGCAAATGTCTTTGGGAATTACTGTCTTTGTTTTCTTTGGATAAATACCCAGAAGTGGAATTGATGAGCCATACGGTAGTTATATTTTTAATTTTTTGAGAAATCTCCATACTGTTTCCCATAGTGGCTACATTAATTTAAAATCCTACCAGTGCAAAACGGTTCACTATTCTCCATATCCTCACCAACAATAGCTCTTTGTTGCCTTTTTGATAATAGCCTTCTGACAGCTGTGAATATCTCACTGTGGTTTTGATTTGCATTTCCCTGATGATTAGTGATGCTGAGCGTCATTTCATGTGTCTGTTCATCACCTATATGTCTTCTTTAGAGAAATGTCTATTCAGATCCTTTGCCTGCTTTTTAATTGAATTATTTTTTGTTGTTGTTGAGTTATACAAATTATTTATATTTTGGATACTAATCCCCTATGGAATATATCACTTGTAAATATCTTCTTCCATTCAGTAGAGTGACTTTTTGTCTTATTGATGGTTTTAGTTTACTGTAATCCTATTTATTTTTACCTTTATTGCCATTGCTTTTGGTGTCAGATCCAAAACATCACAGCCAAGACTGATATAAAAAGCTTACCACCTATGCTTTCTTCTATGTGTTGTATGCTTTCAGTTCTTACATTCGAATCTAAGTTAATTTTTGTATATTGTTTAAGGGGACTAGTCCATTTTCAATTTTTTGCATGTGGTTATCCAATTTCCCTAACACTCTTTGTTCAAGAGGATGTCCTTTCCCCATTGTATATTCTTAGCACCTCTGTTGTAAATTAATTTACCATATATACATAGGTTTATTTCTGTGCCCTTTATTCTCTTCAATTGATCTATGTATCTGTTTTTGTATAGTTTGAAATCAGGAAAAATCAGGAAGTTGAAATACATCCAACTTTGTTGCTCTTTCTCAAGGATGTTTTGGCCATTTGTGGTCTTTTGTGGTTCCATATAAATTTTAGGATTATGTGTTCTAGTTCTGAAAAGAATGTCATTAGTATTTTAAAAGAGAATGCACTGAACCTGTAGATTGCTTGGGCTACGTGGACATTTTAACAATATTAATTCTTCTGATCAATGAGCATGAAATATCTTTCCATTTATTTGTGTCTTCTTCAATTTCTTTCATTAATGTCTTACATTTTTTAGTATACAGGTCTCTGACCTCATTTGAAAAATTTATTCTTAGGTATTTTATTCTTTTTGATGCAACTGCAAATGAGATTATTTCTTAATTTCTCTCTCTTATAGTTCACTATTAATGTAAAGAAATAAAACAGATTTTTGTATATTAATTGTGTATTCTACAACTTAAATGAATTCATTTACTACATCTACAGTTTTTTTGTGGAGTCTTAAACATTTTCTGCACATACTATCATATCAGATAACAACAGTGAAATCGTACTATTTCCTTTCCAATTTGCATGCCTTTTATTTCTTTTTCTTGCCCAATTGCTCTGAGTATGACTTCCAATACTATGTTGAATACAAGGGGTGAGTGTGAACATCCTTGTTCCTGATCTTAGAGGAAAAGCTTTCAGATTTTCATCATTAAGCATTGACTGGTTCCCAGGAGATCTATTGTCAAATACAGAGAAAAGGCCATGTGGAGGAAAAGAAGAAAATGGAGTTATGCTGCCAGAAGCAGGGAATGTCAGGCACCATCAGAAACTGAAAGAGGCAAAGAAAGACTCCCTAGAACCTTCAGAGGGAACATGGCTTCTGACCTTCAGAACTTTGAGAGAATAAATTTATCTTAACCCAAGTATGCATAAGTATTTTATAGCAGCCCTAAGATTCTATTACAGTACTTTTCCAATGTTGCCTTTGAAAGAATTTCTTTCTTTACTCACCAATAAACCTCGAGTGCTTCAACTTTTATCTGATCCCAGGCCACCCAGTATACTGACACAATTAGATATTTCTCTTACTGATATCATAAGGTAGCCTTTCTCTCCTACACAAAACATTGGTAACTTAATACAGATCTCAATCGTCATCAGAATAGTAGCAATAACAGATCTTTACAAGACATGGCAAGTTATACCCAGATATTTACTGTTGCTGCCACCCAGAATGCAACTAAAATACCTAAAAAAAGTTTTGGTTTTCTGATTTTGCTTTGATTTTGGTATTTGTTTTGTTTGTAATAACACAAAGCCATAAAGGCAAAGAGTCAAAGAGTTCAAAAAACAAAAAATAGAAAGCAGATGGATGTGTGCTAGCTGAAATAGCAAAACCAAGAAAGCTGAATGTTAAAGCAGCAATGTGAAAAGTTAAGAAGTAATTCAATAATACTTCAGAAACTACCAACATTCTTGATTCAGCAGCAGCAAGTACTCTGAAAATGTAGGTAAAGGGGATGCTAAAAACAGGAGAAATGATGGAACATCTACATCTATCTATTTTTTAATTTTTAGTAATTTATCTGAGAGAGAGGAAAGGGGGAGAGAGAGAGAGAGAGAAACACTGATTTGTTGATCTACTTCATTTATGCATTCATTGGTTTATTGTTCTATGTGCCCTGACCAGGGATTGAACCCGCGATCTTGACATATTGGGACAATGCTCTAACCAACTGAGCTTCCCAGCCAGGGAAGCCACCTCCAGAGTCCTTCCACCATTTTGCAGAGCTGTGAGACTGCCCCTAAACATGACAGTAGAAGAATAAAGGAATCTTTAAGCCCCAGAAATCTCCCTATTCAGTTTGAATTATCCTTACCAGGCAGGAGCTTAAATTGGCTGTTTATAGGAATGTAATTAAATCTAGGAAAAAAGATAGGAACAGCTACAAAATTTGTGGACCTCATTATGAAAGAGAAATGTGGGGTCCCTGCTCAAAAATTAACAATTTTAAGATGGCAACAGCAGATCATTAAACCAAGCATCACGCCCCTGTAATCACAGGGTCCTCCTATGCCAATGCACAAGTTGTGTGCCTATGAAGCCAGGCCTGCTTAAAGGTACAGATAGTGAGAAAAGGTTAACAATCAATAGCCTTGTCAGAAAATTTTACAATGAAACCTACCCTACAGCTTGTCCCATTCACCAGGAGAGCTTCTAATCAACCTCTTGGGGCCTACTCCTAATAAAGAGAGAGCTATAGACCACCAGTCATTTAAAAGAAGCCTCTAAATGGAAAACAAAGGCTGGAATACAATAGTAGGGGTGGGGGAAGCTTCTTAGAATAAGCAGATTATACAAGGATAGAAAATAATATGAACATCTCAAAGAAATAAAAGCTCTTGGGGGTTCAAAACAGTAATACATAAGAAAATAATCAATACAAGAGTTGGAAAATAAAATTAAGAATATCAACCAGAAAGTGGAGGGAAAATAAAGGAACGAGAAGATACTGTAAGACAATCAATCAAGTGGATCAAGGATCCAAATAACAGGTATTACAGAGAGTAGTTAATAGATATTATTATCCAAATAATAGGGAAGCATTTCATAAAAATTAACTCAGGGAATTCTCCACACCCAAACACCAAACACTGAAGGGATGCCTAGAGTCCTAGCACAGTGGTCAAACACAGGCCCCAGGACATTAGCGTCAGCACCACCGCATACTTAAAAGGGCTTCCAGTGAAAATATCACCAGATCACACACACAGCTTAATGTTTACAGTATTGCTTGGTTTATAGGAAGTAAGGAAAATTACTGAAGAGCCAAAACAAACTAACGAAAAAAGCAAAAGAGAAACTGAGTCCTGACCAGCATAGCTCAGGTGCTTGAGCATCGTCCCATAAAGCAAGAGGTTGTTAGTTTCATTCCTGGTCAGGGCCTGGCATGTGGGCCAGGTCCTCGGCTGGGGCGTGTGTACGAGGCAACCGACCGATGTTTATCTCACATCAATGTTCCTCTCCTTCTCTCTCCCTCCCTTCCCCTCTCTCTAAAAATAAATAAAATCTTTTTAAAAAGAGAGAGAAACTGAACTGAACCTTAATTTTTAAATGGGAAGTATTCTTAATAGTATCAGAACAAAGAATCAGTATAGGCTTTTCAATCAGAAACACAAATATGATTTGATCCTGGAGTGGCACCAAATGAAAATACTTAGTTACTAGGCAATCACAAAATAGAAATCCTAAAAGTGTACCAGTATACTACCAAGACAGCTGATACCCCCAGTTCCCAACAGAAGCAAGCACAAAACACTTGTGAGAGACAGAATTATCAATCAAAGCCCAAGAATTCAATTAATTAAGATCAAACATATATGAATTCACAACAAAAGTTTTTTAAAAAACTGCATGAAAAAAATCACAGTGAGTAAAACACACATAAAATAAGATTCACTTCAAGATAAAAAGTTTTCAAGAAAGGAAAGTTAACCATATTGTATTACAATTCAGGTGTCAATTGCCTTTAACATAGTCATCATAATGTAAACATTGAATGCTGATCTAATCAAATACGTTATAAAACTATGTTGGGAAAATGAAGTGTGGCCTGGAAGGTAAGAAATTTTAAAAATCTGAAAAAAATCAAGAAGTAGCAGCATTTTAAGTCTGTTATTTAAAAACATAGGCATAGATACTAATTTGGGGAAGTTGGAAGTTGTTGCTATTGGGAGAGGAGCAAAAATGGCAGGAGCGGGGAAAAACATCAGTGACTGCTGTTTTTCATAACAAGCCTTTTAGCATTTAGAACTATATGACTCTTTAAGCTATGCTTATGTGTAATTTTAATGAGAATTTTTAAAAATAGAAACATTGCCTGTAGCTTAGATCTTATATTCTGCAATAACTGTTACTAGTAAATGAATAAATAAAATAAAACCTTGGATGTCCCATATTTAGTCGCAGTGTCTAAATACATAAGAACATATGTACAAGATGACTGAAAAAGGAGGTCAGAAACCACTTAAATCATCACCATGGGGAACTTGTTATATAAACAGTAACACATCGATTTAATATATTATTAAGAAACTCTTACTGTACTGATGTGGAATAATCTGTTATTAAGTGAAAGCACATGATACCTTTGTCTTTTAAAAAAGGAAAAATGAACATATGTGTAAGTACATGTGAATATGTATATGTTTATGTGGGTATGTGTGTATGCAAATATTTACACGCATAGTATATTTGTATATTCCCAAAACATCGTTAGAAGGATGTATAAGAAACTGCTGACGCAGACTGACACCAGGGAGGAAAACTGGACAGCAGATACTGGGAAAGGACACCTTTTACTACATACCCTTTGGTACTGTTAAAAATGCTGAATTATGTAAACATATTAGCATTTCAAAAAATGAATTATTAACCTTTAAAATAATAAAATGCAAAGAATCTTAGAAATAGAACTCAACAAATAAATTATTGATGATAAAATTTCTGATACCAAAACTGAGAACTAGGAGTTGATATTTGAGGGAGGCCCCTGTGACCCTATGTTCATGGGTAGCTTCTCTGTCTCCTGGCATCTGGCTGGCATTAGGCAAAGGAAATACTAAGTATGTATGGAGGGAGAGAACGGTGGGCCTAGAAGAAAGACCTCCTTCAACTACCAATAGCGAGACTTGAATCTTCTCATCTGTAAAAGAGATGATGACCTCCCAGGACTATTGTGAGAGTGAAATAAACACACACACAAAGCACACAGCACAGTGACTTGCACGTGGCAGCCAGTGAGTAAGTGTCAGCTTTCTTCCTCATCATCACTGTCCCTTCACTTTTGATAAAAATTGGGTGGAAGACAAATTAAAGGCATTTTATTTTAAAGTTCCCATCTCACAGTGAAGACTATATACACCAATAAGGTTTGACATTAAATATGAATAAGCATATTACAAATATGAAAGAAATCTATGTTTTTTTTTCAATGAAGGAAGAAAATATTCATAGAAACGAGGAGAAAGACCACAGTATAAGGGTATTTCTTTTGCTCTCTATACGTGACCACAAAGATGCTATCTTTTCTAATACATATTCATTCACTGGAGTTAAACAGTGCCAAAAGGAAACAAAGAGAACCAGGCAAAGAAATCTGCCCGCACAACCATCAGAATTCACTATTTTCTCATAAAAAGAGTCACATAATGATTGTTGTATAATTTTATGAACTCCAAATTAGATTTATTCTTTTAAGGTTTGTGGAAGTTTCTAGACTTAATTTCTGCACAAATTACAGTTACATATATTATAGTTACTTTCTTACTATAATTTTGACTTCTTCCTATTGATATACTCCTAAAATTTCACACTGCACTTTATTTCGTCAAAATATCTACTGACTCCAAAGTATAAGAATAATAATTATTTTAGATATAAATTTAAAATAATGGAATAAACTGTGACTTACGAAATGTGAATTGCATTTTTCAGGTGCTTTTGCCAGACGTAAGCAGCCTGGCAAAAACAGCCAGCAAGAGCCAAAATACCACCTCACTCTGAGAAAAGTCATGTCAATTTTTCTGTTATTAATGTTAGAATAATGCATATGCTTGTCAAGAAACAGAGGCATCAGCTTTGACAGGGTTATAAAATCCTCAATGTGCACAAGTGTGAAATTACACATTTCCAGAGAAGGTGTCTGATAAAATGAGAAAAAAAAATATTTGACAAATATTTACTATATTATAGAAATTGACAAAGCAGTGAATTATTTAGTTTCATAATCACAGACCTAAAAAATAACATAAGGATGAAAAAGACACATTCCTTCTCCCTACTCTCTATTCGATAAATGATGAAACTATAGGTAATGTTACCAAGAAATTGCACTTTTGGGAAGTACTTTCCCATAAGCTCATTGTTCTACATAATAGAAAACTCAACAACTCTTTTGTCTTCTTGCCCCACCTACCACTGCCTCCTCCCTCCTTTCTCACACACAGAAGGTGAGGTGATTTGTATTATCCTCGAGTTGGTAAGAACACCTGAAATGTGTGGCTCAGCGCCCTTACTCTTCCCCCCGCCCCGCATCTCTTTCGTTCAATCTCTCCCTTTTCACCTCCACATATAGACATGTTTGTATGTATGCATATACGTATGTATGTATAGGTGTAATGAGTACAGGCATCCACAAACAAATGAAAATATGCCATCATGCTATATATTATATACGAGAAATTGATAGGGATACTAATGAAGGGGACACAAACGTATGTTATAAACACATATGTACACACATACACACACCCATTATTATGGCATATGTCTGTGTGTGTGCATCCCCTTCTCTCAGTATCACTCTCAATCTCTCTCTCTCAACTGACTGCAGGAAGCATGCATTTTCCACTCTGCAATGCCTTAAATTTTCAAGGCCAGGCTCCTAGGCAGACTAAGATTACATATACTGATCCATATAAATATAAAAGTTAGAATAGTTATCAAATTTTTGTTCTTAAAAAAATTTCCCACAAGATATTCTGGCAGACTGCTTTTTTCCTGTTTTTTCTTAAAAACAGGTGATACAACAATGAATGACCTGTAGCCATAGAGCATAAGCAATGACAGACCTTTCTGTTCTCCTATCTACTTTTATGTTTGTAAACCATTCTTGAAATGCCTGTTCATTTCCAAGGATAAAAAATATCATGCATACTAGAAAATCAATTTATTAGGATCTGAACAAAACTCTTCAAACTTTAGAAAATACATCAGTCACTGATGCACTAAGTCTAACCCTGCCAAAATTAGCCTAAAACAACATTTTAGAATTAAATTTTAAGCCCTTTACAAGTTTTTTAAAGAGATAATATGACTGCAACTACAAGAATCACCACATTGTAACCAGTGCTAAAACACCCAATGTGTGTGATAACATACAATATAATCTTGTTTGCTCCAACAGGACATAAGAAACACTTTCAAAAATCACACTTAGCAGTACAATATGGGTATGTCCCAATTTTCCAATAATTATTATTCTGGTTAGTATATCTATGAATCAGATTCTCTTCCTGCCCTGACATCATTTGCTAATTATCTTCTGCTCACAGCTAACCAGGCTAGATGAGAATAAAATATTCCAACCAATTCCACTCTGGGAGTATCCCGTTCTTCTGAATTAGGGCCTTAGTGACTGGGAGTTGCCTATTTGGTTTTTCCATTTATTAGTAAGAAATTAGTTAAATGATCTATTTGTATTTCTTTGCAAAGATGATTAGGGTAAAAAAAAAAAAAGAAAAAGCAAGAGGAGCTGCTTTTTTTTTTAATCAAACACTCAGGGTAGCTGAAACATTACTAAAAAACCAATAATCATTTCTGAGAAAATTAAAATCTGCGCAAATATATCTGCTGCAGATGTGATGAGAAAAACTGTTGTTTCTCCCTTGGTTTTCCTGAAGGGACGCGCAGCTGACCCCTCTACAGAACAGGACAGCGGCACTGTTTGCACACCAGTGTAAGAGCTGGTGCTCCCAAAGCCACGCCTCCACCAAACACCTGGCAACGGATATTCAGTATGAGCTCTAAAAACCGATTATAAAAACCAAAGATGGGAAGATGTTTTACCATAGATAAGAGTTTATTTTAAATGCTTAAAG
Organism: Glossophaga mutica; assembly: GCA_039655065.1. Lineage (NCBI taxonomy): Eukaryota > Metazoa > Chordata > Mammalia > Chiroptera > Phyllostomidae > Glossophaga > Glossophaga mutica. The sequence continues at coordinate 37,367,329 of CM077304.1, read as the reverse complement.
TATTTAAATAAGATGCTTTTAAAATTAAACCCTGAACAGAGTAGTAACTAATATTAGTTATCTCCTCTAAGTTAATAATTGCAGTACAATTTTACCTCCAATCCCAATGTAGTAAAAAGAGCACATAAGGTCACATGAACTTCTTGTTAAATCTGGGAACTGTAACTTACCAGGTATGTGACCCAGGACAAGCAATTTACTATTTCTATCGCTTCCTTCGATTGTAAAATGGGATTACCAATACCAATCACACCATCTCTCAGTGGAAATTAGGTGAAAAACAGTATGTCAAGTGATCACTGCAGTATTTGGTAAATAATAAAATACTGAAGCAAAGGGGTACCTTATAGGAAAATCGGGTTATAGTCCCAAAGAAAACTGTATACCATAATTTTGCTATCTTCTCTAACACTAAAAATAAATCACTCTATCTCTGGCTAATTATCAGATGGCCTAGTTGACTTGCATTAAATTAAAAGGTCATGTTTTACGGGAGGGAAACCTTAAATGTTAGAAGGGCACATAATTACAGTGTAAAGGTAACCAGTGTAAGAGAGACACTTGACAAAGTCTGGACCGAGGGCACACAAAGCAATAGCTGCCATTTCACACTGTGGGACACATGTTAATTTTGTTTGTCTGTTTAGGGAGAGGGTTGTATCATTATATTTGCTTATTTAATTTAGGGTCCACTTGCTTTCGCTTTTGCCACTACACATAAAGTTAAATTTCCTATATGCTAAATACATATGATGCCACACTGCTGATTTCCTTACCTTATTAGGCAAACTGAAAAAAAAAAAAAAAGAGTGCTTTTTATCTACAAAGTGATGTAAAAGACAAAATAAATGTATGCTAAGGAGAAAATACAGGTGACACAAATAAGTGCTCCAGAATTTATGTTCTTTACACACAGGAGAATGTCCCCAAAGCCTAATGCCTAATATAGAAGCCACTGCCCTTCTTCAAGCTCAATACTGAAGATAGTTATCTCATTTCTAAATCTGCAGCAGATTAAAAGGGGCAAAGGAAAGAGAATATTATATTCAGGGCCAGGGGAGAAATAAAAATAGATGATTTTAAGCCAACTATTCCCTTTAGAGAAAAGGAACTATTTATTTACACCATCAAGGAAACAATGAACTCATAATAAGTGCTTTAAAAATTGTTTTAAATTAAACCTGTATCCTTTTCAACCATCATTCTTTTAAATTGCTTGAGGCAATCAAGCTAGGTAAAGAACGGAAATACGCCAACAGACACCCACACTAAATGCGGAAAAGGAACTATTCCATCCTGAAGAAAACTTCCCAGATACCTTTAGCACCTCACATTCCTTAGGCTATTAGAGTTTTGACAAAATGAAACTAGTAAACACTTCCGCCAATTTGAAACTTCAATACTAAAGGACACACACACACACAAATTCTAACAGAAGTCATTTCAGTTCCAATAAAGGACAATCATAGAATTCTATCTTCAAAATATGTATAAAAACAATTCAAAATTATCATCAGATATGTTTTTTAAATGGTAATAACTAAATAATTACAAAAAAAGTGTTCTACAGAAACATTACTACAAAAAACAGGAAAATGCTTTGGGAAATGCATACACAATATTCACATTAAACCTTAAAAGGGCAGCTATACATATAAAAGTAAACCAGACAGTCACAAAGTCTATACATTCTGAAAAAAGGCTGTATAAAAAGTGATCCCAGTGATGCCTGCATTTAAAGCTGAAACACAGGCAATAAGATATACATTTTTAAATGCAATAAATAAAATAATAAAATGTAAGATTCCTCAAAGAATATCTCCAGAAGTATAAAAAGAGTTGACACTGAAAAGCAAGTGATGAGAAGTCGACAGAGCCATTTGTTTCCAAATACAGTTATCGCATTATGTGCAGATCCCATGTACGCAGATTTGCCGACTAACTAAATTTTAGTTGTGACCCCAAAATCAATACTTTGGGCACTTTCAGTCAGCTGTGGACATATACCGAGTGCTGAAAATGTTGAGTTCCCCAACGCACACATTCCCAGGTCAGGTCCAACAAGGTGGTGCTCTGTACCTTCTCATTCTAGCTCTTCTTCTAGAAATGAGGGTCTTTTCCACAGTCTATTTCTAATAGCGGGAAATTGTAACCCAGTCCACCATTCTTTTAACACTGTTTCTGTAAGTGTTGACCCTAATATATGGCTTATAGATGAACAACATGTTTATATATGAATCATAAGAACTAACTCCAAAAGATACAGACTCTGACCTTCAAGCATCCCAGCTCTGGGAAATTTGCTGACCTTCATCCATGGAGTCAGGATGAGGTGAAGCCAGACTGACTAAACCAGGATGATGCTCACCAGACCATCACTTGCCTGATTAGAATGGACCGTGCTCATCTTCATGTAGAGAACTTTTCAAGCCCCTATATTAATCTCTTAGTTCTGTTTCCCTCTCCCTCCTTATAAAAAATCCTCTGCCTCCACTGAGAAGTAGAGATGGGCTTTGAGACTTGAGCCCCCCATTTTCCAGATGGCCAGCATCTACAAACAAACCACTTTCCTTTATATCAGCACCTGCCTCTCAAGCATTGGCTTTCAAGCATTGGCTACAATGCCTCTCAAGCATTGGCTACAGCAGCAGGCAGCCGGATCTACGTTTGGTTACATATTAACTGCCATATTTTATGTTTTTGTGCTTATTTTGGTGATTTCATTGTTTCAAATGGTCCCTAAGCATAGTGCTGAAGTGCTGTCTGGTGTTCATGAGTGCTGGAAGGTTGGAAATACTTGAGTCAGTGAAGCTTCATTCAAGCACCAGTTACAGTGCGATTGCCCAGGAGTCAATTGTAATGAGTCAACAGCATATGTTAAATAAGGGAATTGTAACAGAAACACAAAACATAAAACAAGGTCATATTTTCATCAGTTGATGAAAATGTTGTGTGACCAGAGGCTCTCAAGAACCTAACCTGTATTTCCCCTAAGAGCTACGGTTTATATTCACCAATTCAGCGTTTGCAGTAACTTTATATAACGTAATTACTGTGAACAATGAATAAAAATTCCAGTAAAAAAAGAGAGAAGATAAAGAACTTTGAGAACTTTCCTGAACTGAAAAACTCAGTTTAAAAGGGGCCACCAAAGGGGGTTACTCTTCCAACATTAAAGAAACAACCAATGGGAAAACAAGCCTGACCATATAAAAATTTAAATTAAGTGCTGTTGCAGTCATAGCCTCAGTTGTCCACCTCTCCCAGGACCCACTCTCTTCTGGTAATATCTTTCCATGCTGGCTCTGGGCATGGCCATGAGATCTACTAGGGTCACCCATTTGTGAGCAAACACGATGCAGGCAGACGCTCAAAGAGTGCTTGCACACTGGAGCTTGCCCTTTTGATGCTCTTGGAACCCTTCCCAGCCACCACAAGAACACATTTGAACTAGCCTACTGGATAATGAGAGACGTATGGCCTACTCACCCTGTCACCCTAGTCAACAGCCAGCCAACCACCACACATGTCAATGAGGCCAATCTAGATGTGCCTGCCCCCAGCCAAGCCAACCAACGGACTGCAGATATGAGAGAGAGATGGAATTTCATCCCACAGGAAATCAGCTGAATCTGGCCTAGGTTAGCAGGACCAGCTGATCCGCATACTCACGAACAGTAATAAATGTTTACTGTTAATCTATTAGTTTTGAGGTAATATTATTACAACAAACTGATACATCTATAAATACAATTAATAAAAAGTTAAGATGGCAAATAAACTATATCATGTTATCTTCCTCTTCCAATATCTAATGAGTCCATTTGTTTTCAAACAGTACAATTCAGTTTAGAAAAGGGGCAGAACAGAAACTTAGGGGCAACACAAAAAAGCACAGCATGGCGCTGCTCTCCCCACTATTCACCTAAACCCAGAGCTCTGGAGAACTCTCACCAGCACACTGAACGTCAGCACCCCCAACCTTGACTGCATTTCACAGGTCAAGGGAGTGCATTCCATTGAACACAATCTCTGAACAAAAAAACAAAACAAATAGTCTAAAAACGGATATTTTCCTTTGTGTTAATTTATTCCTAAGAAAGGTAATATACATGTATATAAACGTAGTATTTTTAAATCATTATTAAAAAGAAATATTCTGAAAACTTCAATATAAAATTCACCATAGTTTTAGTTTCTACTTTCCCTTCAATTATTTAGGAGGTTCTCTTCTAATTGCCCTCCATGTTTTTAATGTCTTTGTTAAAATATGAACAGTAAAAACTAGAAAAGCCATTTTTCAAATGCTCAAAGATGTTAAGTATATCTTAACTCAAGCTAATGTATCATCATCATCTTACAATTTTGAAATTTTTATTTACTAATTTTTTTATTATTCATGGAGGAATAAGTTTCATATGGTTTGAATATACCTCTGTCAATATTTTATTTACAATATCTGTATGGTTTAATTATACATCTTGCATTTGTAATTCCCTAACAAGTATAAACCAACCACAATGGATCTTTATCAAACAAAGGATATACATTTATATAACAGTTTTTACAAACTTTAAACTACTATATTGTTTTCTAATTATGAAATAAATAATTCCTTTAAGAAAGGACTGGAGCTTAAAATGTAGATCCTACCTTAAATAATCATTAAATTCTACCCATATCTTATAGAATTTATCATATATTGGCTTGTCTTATATATATTATTTTACCTCACATTTCAGATTTTAATAATAGATACCATTTCTTACACATTTTTAGTTATTTAAAGATTTTATTTATTTATTTCTTAAAGGGAAAGGGGGGGAGAAAGAGAGGGAGAGAAGTATCAATGTATGATTGCCTCCTGGCCAGCAACCCAGGCATATGCCCTGACTGGGAATAGAACCTGCAACCCTTTGGTTCACAAGCCAGCAACTCAATCCACTGAGCCACCCCAGCCAGGGAGGGCTCTTACACGTATTTATATCCTTCATAACTCATTCCTAGAGCAAGCAGCTGGTAAGAATTCATTTATTTTCAAGCCCTAAGAAATCTGTTTCTAAAGAGAGACACTTCAAAGGGCACAGTTTATAATAATAATCTTTAAAGGCATTATGTTGATGAAAAATCTTAACTTCTGACTTAATAGGATGAACGTTTGGTTGCATTTTTTTTACCTCTATGATGCTTACTAAATAAGTGTATCAGGGCAAATATAACTTCACAAAAACAGCAAACTGTCTCCAAGCCCAGGATAAAGAACTGCGGCACACAAAGTAATCTTTCCAAAAATAGAGTAATTTGTTATGACTATCATCCTCATAATGTTCTAGGCTTCAAAAGAAGGGGAAAATTATATTTCAAGATCAGTTGCATTTCCACAGTGTTTTAAAAATGATTTTCCAAAAGGGCTTATTACAAAAACTACAAGACCATCACCGTTTTCATAGAATGCAATGCTTGTGCTTCTCTTTGGTCCTGTAATTTTAGCCCAGCCTGACTTTTTTTCCTCACATGAACCTCTGTCAGGAGGACGCTGTGTTGGCTGCACACAACCAGTCCACAATATTCATCCTGGAGATTACTGACAACTCAAAACCACAAGCACGGAGTTAAGATAGTATTTAAGCATGCCTTTGGGTTTAGAAAGTGGTATTTGTCTGTAGTTCATCAGTTGTTATATGACCAAGGTGAAATAAATATAAGGAGAAATCTACAAATGACTGTCTTTGATTCAGAATGTTTCCTGATCTTTTTGAGTAAATTTAAAAACCATCAGATCACAGCTTTGACAGATGCCTTTGAGCTGGACACTTAGTTGAAAATATAAAAAATAAATTCTAATCTGGGAACATGAACTTTCTGTGCTGAAATAAGAAAAATCAAAAAGAATGGACTAAAATCAATTTTATTATCCTTAGTAGTGAAGATTAATTTTCTATTTTCAAGATTCCCATGACTAAGTTGGTTTTGTTTTTGTTTTAAAAGGCAAAGCTCTGAAGCACAGGAAGTGGTAGTAGGTAAATACATGTAACCCATCGGATTGTAACATGCTCCACAAAAGCAGCAACCTTGGGGGTCTCACTCGCTGGTCTAGCTGCAACAACTAGCAGTGTGCCCATCAAGAAACTCTCTCAAATTTTTTATCAAGTATCTCAATGTTAGGTTAATATTCTTAATAACGTGTGATAATTTATAACATCTATACACACTTTTCAGAACTGTCATTGGCCACTAATAACTGATTCAACTCCAGTACAACTAAAAAGTACACCAAACGTGTGGATTCAATGATGTAAAATAAAATATAAGTATATGCATTTACATATATGCAATGAAGTTAACAGAACATGGAAAACAGTTTAGCTTATGGACTATATATCTTTGGGTTTTAGGTTCTGTACATCACCATTTGTGCCGGGGATGCATCAGGAAGAAATTTAGTCGGAATGAAATAAATGCCACGGTACTATAAACAAGACTCTAAAATGAATAAAATGAGAGAAAGTCAACCAAAGGACAGAGACTACAAAATCCAACCCAAACACCTTGCTTTAGTAATACTTTCATAAAAATTATTGGCCCTTGAAGCCCAACACTAAACTGAGTCATTATTTGCATAACAGGGAACTGATTCACAATTTAACTTGCTTTCTTCAGTATTATTTCAGGAAGAATTCTTTATTTTCCATTCAATAACATATGCAGAGTCCAGGTATAAAAAATGCATTTTTTATTTTTGAAAGACCAATTTTATGAGATTAGTGGAAAGTAAATGGATACATTTGTTTCCCAAACACCATCATTGTATCTTTCCCATTGTTTGAAGCTTACCATTTCCCTCTACCTTGAAGCTATCCACTAAAAGAGAATTACCTATTATAAGTATCCATTTTCAAAAAATTATCCTATAGCTGAGTGGCCTAAAGAAGATAAAGAAGAAGAAGATAAAGATATATCTATACATATAGATATGTATATCTATATGTATAGATATATATACACATACATACACACACATATATGTGTATATACTCATATATATAATATAATGGAATTATACTAAGTTCAAACCAAAAGAGGAGTAAAAAAAAAAAACCCTGACAGTTTAACATTTGTTTACCTTACCTTTAATACCTTCATAAAGAAAATCAATAATAATAATTCTAGTTAGTCATTGTCACATAGGAAGTGTGATGCCTCTCCCACAAAATGAACAACAGAACATTAGCATAAGTAGAGGAAAAGCTCTATCCTCTCACTACATCTTTTGCTCACTATTACTACACTGGTTGTAAACACAAGCCCTTCACCCAAATTCTAAGGCCTTGTTAGTACAAATGCAATTTTTCTTCTCTTGGCCTAATATTCCATTCTATCTGTATATTCCCTGACCCTGATATTTTTCAAATTAGTAGTTTTCTATGTTTAATATCAAAAGAGACACTCAAAACTTTTGTGGAAGGAAGTGAATTGCAAATAAGTAAATGTAAAAACTGGAAATCATTACGCTAAGCAAAATAAGCCAGGCAGTGAAAGACAAATACCATATGATCTCACCTTTAACAGGAACCTAAACAACAAAACAAATAAGCAAAATATAACCAAAAACACTGAAATTGAGAACAGGCTGACAGTTACCAGATGGGAGAGGGGAGGGAATTTCAGGGGAAAAGGGGAAGGGTTTACAGGAACAAGTATAAAGGACACATGGACAAAGACTATGGGGGGTGGAAATGGGAGGGAGGTGGGGAGGGTTGGGGCAGTGGGCTGGGTAGGTAGTAAACTATAGAAAACTGTACAAAAACAGCAATTAAAATAAAAATTTTAAAAAACTACAGTAAAAAAATTTACTCATAGAAAATACACAACCAAAGCTACAAATAGCTGAAACAGAAATCTGAGTTAAAATGTAGTCTTTCTCTAGATAATAATGTAAGATAAATGGAAACATCTTTAAGATTCACTTTTTCTGTATTCTTTGAAAGTTTCATAGCAATAGAAACATCATTTAAATCAGTAATGCCTTTAAAAGGCATACAAATTTAAAAGTAAAATTAGTGTTCAAATTAGCAAAATTTCTCTATATTATCAAGGATATATGACACAAGGATATCCTTTGAATTCTATATTCAATAAAATCTATTTCATTTATCGGCTGCCATTTATTTAAAAAGAGCTAGCTGTGAAATTTTCTACAAACACAATGGAAATTTAAAATTGTCTTAGAATATGGCTTTAAAAATCATTAAAACATTGCCTTTGCTAACGGTCTATGAAAGCTGTATTACACAAGAAATATGTGAAAAGGTCCATCAAGTCTACAGTCCTGGTTTGAGTCACAGCCATGCCTCACAATCACAGAGGAATAAAGATGAACCTGAGTTTTACTTCTAAGCAGATACCTGTGATGGCACAGAAAAAAGCCTGCAAGCCACTGAGGGAAAAATACAGACTGCCACAAACATTTTATATAAAAAGAGCTTAAAGGAAGACTATGGTGAGCCACGTTTCAGTCACCCATAAAGTAAAAAATTTTAAAGAAATGTTACTACTGCTGAGCAGGTTTCATTTTCAAAGAATGTACATGCTATGAAACGACAATGGATATCCTGCCTTGTAGAACATGAAGTCTGTTATTTCTTACAGTACATCTTACTGTGGCCCACTCTTCAAACAAAATTTGATGATGTCTATACATTTTAAAAGCAAAATTAAACATGCTTTTATATAGCAATTTTCCTACATAAAAGTCAAAGTTATTAAGCCCTCCCCACTCCCTGCCCCACCTCTATTTTAGCTGACTTTATCTCCTTCTACGTTTCCCTCTCAATCTCTCTGCTATGGTCACTAGTCTTCTTGTAGCTTCCTACTTCAGACCATTTTCACTGGCTCATCTCTGGGCCTAAAATCTTCCCCCCTTCCAATATTCAAGTCGCTGCTCAAAGGTCACCTTTTAAATGAAACCTGATCATCACTGATTAAAATTGTGATGCAACTCTTCCCACCCCCAGTACTCTCAACCCCCCTTATTCTGCTCAATTGTTTCATCACTCACTTTCTATCTTATAATTAACCTATTTCATGTTTATTAAATACTCTCACCATACACTAAAATGTAAGCTCTGTGAGCAGAGTTTGGTTGCTGGTGTTGTTTTTCCATTAATGTATATCAAGCACTCAAGCATCCAGAACAACACACCCTGGCACACAGAAGGTACCTAATAAATATTTTATAGAAGAATAAACACATAAACAAACATTTATCAACCAATTTAGGAAAAAAACATACATTCAAATCCCATTGCAGGGATCATGTTATGATACCTATTAATTTTATTAAAGTTGCCACTGTTCTTTTTTTTGTTTGCACATAATCAATTACTTTGTTTTACTCCCTATCTATCTCATGTATCTTTTCAAACAATAAAAAGCATTTCAGAGCTGCTATCTTACAAATAAAGCAAGTAAGTGCAATTGTCCTTTTCTAAGCAATGCAGGACAGTATGAATGTTCATTTTTCTATTACATTATAACAAACAGTACAATCCTACGTGTGCTTTAAAGTTTTTGAATGCTGCACTATCATGCTTCCAGATGACATTCATTCATTCTTACATAATATGACTATGTACTGGCACTTAATATGACTATATTCTGTGTTAAACACAGAACATAATACTGAAGAAAGACAGACATCATCTCCAACTTCATGGTTCTCAGTTTAATAAAAAGTTATTAAACTAAACAAATAATAAAAATAATATGAACATTTATATAGTGTTGTGTGTCGGGCATTGTTCTTAAACACTTCAGAATATGAAAATATTTAATCTTCACAATAACACAAAAGGAAGTATCATAACTGCTTCTCCTACTTAAGACTTTGAAACACATTTTGAAAGGCTGGCCTTAAACCTTAGGAAAACAGCCAGCCACTGGAGGGGTTTAAGACAGGGTACAATGATCAGATCTGAAGAATTATTCTGGGTCAGCACAGATGTTGAACTGGAGCATAGCAAAGTAACATGGAGTAATAATCCAAATGAAAGGTGACTGGTATCTAGGCTAGGGTCTGGCATCACTGAGGAAAAAAAGCTCTAAGGATGCGAGAGACCAGAAAAGAGAAGCCAGAGGATTTAATGATTAAATGCAGGTACAGATTAGGTGTCCACTTTTCACAGTCCCTTACAGCAACAATTTCACATCCCACTGCTGCTATTACTTTGCTACAGGGTAAATAAAACAACCATAAAATATGGTTATTTTATGAACCATATCTTTAAAAAAAAATTGACCATGAAAAGTTTATGAATTAAAGCCTAAAGCATTTCTCAAAGTTGAAAGCCAAGCCATCCTAGACTCCTTACTCTTCCTTACTCCTAACACTTAACATTCTCTACATGTTTCTGCCTAAATATCTTTAATATCTCTCCCTCCTTTCCATCTTTATTTGTATCCCCCACTTCATTAAGATCTCCATCATATTTTTCTTGGACTAATTAATGCACCTGGGCCTAATTCCCTCCAACTCATAGTTATCAACGGCACAAAATATCTTTCCAAAATGCAAGTATGTTCACTGTTACTCCATTACAAAACACTTTTCAACAGCTCCCAGCAACCTTTTCAGTCAGATTCAGCTACTAAAATGCCTCCCCATTACAGCCTATGCTGATATACCAAACCAGACACCCTCACTATTGAAACTCTAGTACCAGCAATTTTTCAAACAGGTCATGCTATTTCATAATGGCAGGACTTTGCACTTCTTAATCCCTCTACAAGATCCCTTTTCCCCAATTGAGCACATGAGAAAGAACTGTTCATCTTACGAGCCTAAATTCTAATGACTTTTCCTCCTCTGTGATCTCCCATATCTTGTACACTATCTCCATTCCAAACTTCATTAGACTGTATGGCATTTGCTTACATTTATCCTTTCATTCATTCTCCCGACGAAATTACAACTTTCTGTATTCATTGTGTGACACAGTTTCTGGGATAGTACATGTATTCTATTTTGTTGCCCTAAATCCAAGCACAAAATTGATAGCAAGTTTAGATACTAAAGGGCTTTGCACCCCCAAGACTGAAGCCAGGTAATGATTATAGAAATCTGGTTCTAAATAAAGAATATATTACTATATCTGAAACAAACGCAAACTCTTAAAGATTTTTGGAACAAGTTAACAATAAATGTCCAGAAGCTATAAGAAGAAAACTATAAAACTCAATTTAGGAATGTTCAGAAAGTATGGAATAAATAAAGAAAATAAAGAGAAATGTAGAAAATAATGAAAACCTACTAAATAGAAGGATTAAATATAGGGAATAATGTCAATTTTCTATGTATTAACTAATAATTTAACAAAATTTCTATCAAAATCCCAATAGGGCTTTCTTCTTAAATTTAACATGATTAATGATTTAATATTTAACTGGAAGATCAATAGGCAAGATTAGCCAAAAAAGGAAGCATAGTCCTATTAAATAAATATCTAAATACTCAAAAACTAACAACAGTAATTGTAACAATGTAGTTGCTACTGCCACCAAAATAGAGAGACACATATCAACAGAAATAAAAACACGGTCTAGAACACATCTAAGTGCACATGGATATTCAGTATATGGGAGAGGTACACTCCAAATGAGAAGGAGACAGAAGGATTATTCTACAACTACTGGTAGGGCAATAAGCTAGACATTTGAGGAAAATAATTAGATGCTACCTCATTTTACCAATAGGAAGTACAGACAGATCAAAAAAAAATGTAGAGTGAAACTGTAAAATACTGTACTAAAACAAGGCTAATATTTTCCAATCCAAAATTCATACAAAAATAAACTAAACTCCTTTTTTACTTGCTACAGAAAATACCAGTAACATAAAAAATAAATAGAAAAAAATTCTCATTAAGATAATGGCAAGTGTAAATAACTGTCATATATAAAGACAGGTTCTATAAATAATTAAAAATAAGATGAATAGAAATTGTTAAGTGAACTGAAAAAGAAGATATAGAAAATGTAAAATATACTTCAAAATTTAGATTAAAAATACAGATCAGTAGCCACACGAAAATAATCAAACACACAAAGAAAATAAAAATTCAAAAAGCAGGAGATATTTTTTACTTCTGTAATTAGCAAATATTAAAAAGACTGGCAATACCTAGTATAGGCAAGGATGTAATAAAATAGGAACTCTCATTTTATTTCCTGGGGAAAGTATAAATTTGTATAATATCCTAGTAGACAGATTGACAGTATCTATCTAAAAGCTGCTATCTGTAAGAAGTGAAATTATAGACAGTTTCACTGAGTTACAGATTTCTATAATATTTAAATGCTTTACTAGACTATGTTGCTAGTAAAATTGTTTTAAGAAAAACAGCAAAAGAAAATATGTAAGGCCAAAGAAGTAATAAGGAAAACAGATTTAGGCACATGTAAAATATATACATACTAAAAATAAGTAACTTTCTAGAAAGCATATTACTTGGGAAGAAGAAATTCAAACAAAATTGTAGACACTTCAAGACCTAAGTGGGAGAAAGTTAGAAATGAGAGGAGAAAAGTCTCAAGAAACGAGCAGCAAAACATAGGTCAATGAATTTTTTTAATTAAATTTATTGGGGGTAATATTGGTTAATAATATTATATACATTTTAGGTGTACAAGTTTATTTTTTAAAATAAAACCAGCAATTGTGTATTGACCCTTACTATGTGCCAAGCAGTGGGAATTCAAAGTAATAAAACCCATATAATACATTATATTAATAGTTTCAGGTGTATGACATAGTGATTAGACATTTATGTAGCTTACAAAGTGTTCACACTGATAAATCTAGTGTCCATCTGACACCACAGTTCCTTCAATATTACAATATTACTGTAATATGTAATATTATTATTACAATATTATTGACTATTTTCTATGCTGTCCTTTACATCTCTGTGACTGTTTTCATAACTGGCAATTTGTACATATTAATCCCCTTTTAGACCAATCCCTCTAACAACACTTCTGTCTGGAAAGCATCAAAATGTTCTCTGTATCTATCAGTTTGTTTCTGTTTGGGTTTTTTGTTGTTATTGTTGTTTTTTATTGCTGTTTAAGTATAGTTGTCCCCATTCCCCCCACCCCCTCCTCTGCCCCCTCTCCCCCTCAAACTTACCCCCTTTGACTTTGTCCATGGGTCCTTTATACATATTTCTTGAGGACCCTTCCCCTTCTTTCCCCCATTATCCCCTCCAACCTCCCTTCTGGCTACTGTCAGTTTGTTCTTTATTTTAATGTCTCCAGTTACATTTTGCTTGCTTATTGTTTTAACCAATGTGATTAGGTTACATTTATAGGTAAGATTATATGGTATTTGTCTTTCACCCGCTGGCTTATTTCACTTAGCATAATGCTCTCCAGTTCGTCCATGCTGTTGTGTAGGGTATGAGTTCCTTCTTTCTTTCTGCTGCATAGAATTTCATTGTGTAAATGTACCACAGTTTTTTGATCCACTCATTTACTGATGGGCACTTAGGTTGCTTCCAGCACTTGGCTATTGTAAATTGTGTTGTTATGAACATTGGGATGCACAGGTTCTTCTGAATTGGTGTTTCAGAACTTTTAGGGTATAATCCCAATAGTGGAATTGCCAAGTCAAAAGGCAGTTCCCTTTTTAGTTGTTTGAGGAAATTCCATACGGTTTTCCACAGTGGCTGCACCAGTCTGCATTCCTACCAACATGCACTTGGGTTCCCTTTTCTTCACAACCTTGCCTGCACTTGTTGTTTGTTGATTTGTCAATAAATCCAGGAGCTGGTTCTTGAAAAGATAAACGAAATCAACAAAGCCTTTAACCAGACTCATCAAGATAAAAAGAGAGAGGACCCAAATAAATAAAACTAGAAATGAAAGAGAAGAGATTACAACTGATATCACAGAAATACAAAGGACTGTAAGAAATTACTACAAACAACTACATGCCAAGAAATTTGCAAACCTGGGTGTAATGGACAAATTTCTAGAAAAATATAATCTTCCAAAACTGAATCAAGAAGAAGCAGAAAGCCTGAATAGACCTGTAACAACCAATGAAATTGAAGTAGCAACCAAAAAACTCCTGACACACAAAAGCCCTGGACCAGATGATTTTATAAAAGCATTTAAGGAAGAGCTAACCCCTATCCTTCTCAGACTGTTCCAAAAAAATCCAAGAAGAGGAAAGACTCCCAAATTCTTTTTATGAGGTGAGCATCATCCTAATCCCAAAATCAGATAAAGACACAACAAAGAAAGAAAACTACAAGCCAATATCGCTGATGAACAAACACTAAAATTCTCATCCAAGTACTGGCAAACTGTATTCAGCAATATCTTAAAAAGATCATACACCATCACCAAGTGGGATTCATCCCAGGGACGCAAGGATGGTATAATATATGCAAATCATAAATGTAATACATCACATAAACACACATTTCCTTTTGTCTAAAAGGAAAGACAAAAATCACACGATCTTATCAATAGATGCGGAAAAAGCATTTCGTTAAGGTACAGCACCCATTTACGATAAAAACACTCAGCAGAGTGGGAGTAGAGGGAGCATACCTCAACATACTAAATGCCATACGTGGAAAACCTACAACCAACATCATACTCAACTGGCAAAAACTAAAAGCTTTCCCACTAAGATCAGGAACAAGACAAGGATGTCTGCTTTCACCACTTTCATTCCACATAGTATTGGAAGTCCTAGCCACAGCGATCAGACAAGAAAAAGAAGTAAAAGGCATCCAAATTGGAAAGGAGGAAGGAAAACTGTCATTCTTGGCAAATGACATGACAGTGTACATAGAAAACCCTACAGATTCCACCACACAAGCACTTAACCTAATAAGTAAATTTAGCAAAACTGAAGGATACAAAGTCAATATTCAGAAATCTAACACATTTTTGTACACCAACAATGAAATATCAGAAACAGAAATTAGGGGGAAAATCCCATTTGCTATAGCAACAAGAAAAGTAAAGTACCTAGGAATAAACCTAACCAAGGAGGTAAATGACCTGTACTCAGGTCATTTCATAGTTTTCTGTACTCAGAAAACTACACAACGCTGAAGAAAAACATTAAGGAAGACACAAATAAATGGAAGCACAAACTGTGTTCATGGATTGGCAGAATTAACATCATCAAAATGTCCATATTACCCGAAGCAATTTACAGATTCAACACAACCCCTATGAAAATACCAGTGAAATATTTCACAGATATAGAACAAACATTTCAAAAATGTATATGAAACCACAAATGACTCCAAATAGCTGCAGCGATTTTGAGAAAGAAGAACAAAGTAGGAGGGACCACAAAACCTGGTATCAAATTATATTACAAGGCCACTGTAATCAAAACAGTCTGGTACTGGCATAAGAACAGACACACAGATCAATGGGACAGAGGTCAATGATTTAAAAAATGTGTGAGATCCTTGGTAAGGTCTTAAAACATAAGCAGGATTGAATTTGTTGCCACATCCATAAATTCCTAAGCTGTAAAGGGCAGGTTAGTGTTTGCCATTAAGGCTTCCTTTTTCAGACTCTTCATGTTTCACAATGCACTGTGATTTCAGATACTGTTGTAACTTGTGAAACTTCCTGGCAGCTAGTCAGTCATTCTAGAAGCAGATGTAGTAGATAGCATATTTACATCTGTTCTTCAATATTAAAAGGCTCGTCACTGTGTATCTACAGCTGAAACCA
The DNA here is from genome assembly GCA_039655065.1 of Glossophaga mutica. Classification (NCBI taxonomy): domain Eukaryota; kingdom Metazoa; phylum Chordata; class Mammalia; order Chiroptera; family Phyllostomidae; genus Glossophaga; species Glossophaga mutica. The sequence continues at coordinate 37,351,561 of CM077304.1, read as the reverse complement.
AATTTAGTATTTTCCTAAAAGATTTTATTCAACAGGATACAAGGGTAATACATGTATTAGCTTGAAAGAAGATATATTTCCTAAGTCTTTTATCACAAAACCCCCTTCAAAAACCATAAATTCTTTTAGCAGCTTTATAATATGAACTAAAAGGTATTTATGTCTTTAAACATTGAATCCAACTAAATTTTAGCATGGGAATGGATCACTACAGGGAACTTTCTATGGACAATGAAATACATGGTGGCTTTAAATATAAAAGATCTACATTCCCTGTCTTAAGTATGCTTGAGCAGTTGTAAGAAAATATCAAAGACTGGAAGGGTTAAACAATGGAAATTTATTTTCTCACAGTTCCGGAGTCTAGAAATCCAAGCCCGGTATGATTGGTTTCTGGTAAGAGATCTCTTTATGGCTTAAAAAAGTCTGCCTTCTAACTGTGCCCTCACCTGGCAGGGAGAAGAGAGTAACAGAGCTCTCTGGCATCTCTATTTCTTAAAAGAACACTAATCTCTCATGAGGGACCCACTCTCTTGACTTCTTTCAAACCTAATTATTTCCCAAAGGCCCAACTTCCAAATACCATCATATTGGGAAGAAGGTTAGAACTTCAACATACAATTTGGGCAAGGGGCAGAAAGAGCCATATTTAGTACATAGTAACCCACAAACCACACATTTCAGTCAGCCAACCAATGTGCCAGGCACTATTCTAGAAGCTGATAATGTAATGATTAAGACCAAAATATGTCTCCCTCCAAGAACTTACATTCTGGGAGAAAGGAAGAATAGTCAAAGAATAAACATATAAACAAAATTCTGCTAACTACTTTAAAGAAAACAGGGCAGGACTAGGCTGGAGGACAAAAAAGGACATGAGCCAGAGAAGCCAGGAAAAGGCTGTCTCAGGAACTGGTATTTCAGTTGAGAGTTAAAATAGGAAGACCAAGTAGCAATGAACAAGCTAAACCAATCACAAAATGCTCAGCAAGCATTTAGTCTACATAATCATCTTTCCAGTTTCATACTTAGGTCACTATTCTCTGTTATGTGAAAGAGTTTTGATAGGGAATTCCTTGCCTACTCCCTTCAAAATTACAGTATCTTTCCTTCATATAGAATCACATACAAACACACACAAACTTCTGAAAAACTAATCATTAAATGAGGAAGGGAGAATTGAGCTCTTTAGAACAACTGCTATCTGTATATTTATTTTTTATTTTCTAAAGACTTTTTTTTTTTTATTTTTAGAGAGGGGAAGGGAGAGAGAAATAGAGGGGGAGAAACATTAATGTGTGGATGCCTCTCGCACACCCCCTACTGGGGACCTGGCCTGCAACCCAGGCATGTGCCCTGACTGGGAATCAAACTGGCAACACTTTGGTTCGCAGGCTGGCACTCAATCCACTGAGCCACACCAACCAGGACCAGCTACTATTTACACATAGCAAGTATCCCTTATATCACCTCTTTCCACATTAAATGTTTCTACCTGAGAAAAGTCCAATATAAAAATCCATCAAATATACAGAAACCATAATCCTGGGAGTCCCTTAACCCTACCCTCAGTTTCTCATATTTTGAGGCCTCAGGTATGTCTTCTCCTTTGACATTCATTTCTGGCTAATGTGAGTGTAAATACATCCTTTCTCCTTTATTTCATACTAACTGTCCGCTTGAAACAAAGGTTCCATAACTTACCTACCAAATAAAGTACGTGAATTTTAGAAGAATTTGCTTCAAACCAGTCATTTCATTTACTGCTGAAGCCTATGGCTTTAATCTAGAATGGCTGAGGTCAGAGTTTGGCCTCAGATAAGTAAGAAAATATAGTAAATACATCTCTTGAGCTTGTAAACCAGGGAGTTCAAAAATAAGTTTTCTCATCACTGTATTTTTTCATAATACCATTATGCATACACACAAAAAAAATCTATCACAATTAACTTCTCAAAACATTTACTGGGTACAAAATATATGTGTGCACTCTAAATATTTTCCTCAGGTAATTTACAATAGGTAAAGAAGATAAAACGCCCACCCCTAAAGTGATAAATATACTTACAAACATCCTAATAGCATACAGAATAACTATAAATAAACATCAAAATTATATTTTACCAAATTATATGTTTCTAAAAAGATAATTTTTAAGTTATTTAAATTTGTAAGACAAGTTCAAGATCAAACTCAACGTCACAGCGTAAGTATCATAATGACAATATTATAGCATTTCTGAAATGTCTTCACATAAATTTTTGTATTAGCATAAATCACAAATGATCATGTACTATGTAACTTAAAGAAATTATGGCTATGAAATTAGCCTCGAATAATTAATAATTAAAAACAAGTAAAAGTTTCAAAACTAAGTAAGTATACAAAAATAACATGTTTGCTGAAGAGATTTTATGCAGAATCATTATGAGAACTTAGGTACCTAAATTTAAAGTATACACATTCCATTTTGATATTAATATATTTTTCTCCAGGAAATCTCTTTAATGAGGCTAATTCATTTAAATTAAGGGACTATTTTTTAAATTTAAAAACAGGAAAGAGAACCTTCATTGTCTATTTACTGAAATATCTGAAGTTTTTGAAATAGTCAAAACAGTTCACTTGGTTTGTTTCTATTTTTATTTTTTATTTACTTTAAAATTTTTTATTGACTGTAAGGAGAGAAAGAAGGGGAGGGCGGAGAGAGAGAGAGAAAGAAACATCAATTTGTTGCTCCGCTAATTTATGCACTCATTGGGTTGATCCTTGCATGTGCCCTGACTGGGTATCAAACCTGCAAACTTGGCATATAGGTTCGACACTGTAACCAACTGAGCTATCCAGCCAGGACCCACTTGGTTTGTTTTTAAACTGTTTACAGTTCTAACTAAACTACTTACAAATCCTAAATATGATGAAAAGTATCTGGAACACAAAAACTCGTTACACATACTGAATTAAACATAAGATGCACTTTTTAATCACACTTTAAGATTTCTGAAATCATATCTTAAATTATACATTTAATGTTGACTTTTCTGTCCCCTCAAAATCTATTATTATTAAATTAATGGTGTATCTTACAAAAATCAGTGTCATCTTAGATTTGAGGACATACTAGCAAACACTAAATTTCATTTATTGCATGAAAGAGAAAAAACATTCTCACAATGGCCAGTTAGCCTACAGAATTGAAGATGGTATTCTTTTAATGATTTCCAAATAGTTCAATTTAGTTTTAGAAAATCAAAGAACTTGATTTTCTGAATTATTAGAACATACATTAAAAAATCACATGTCTTCAAAATACACGTATGGACCAATATGAAATTCAACAAATTATACTTATATTTTCAGTTCTCAAAAAATTCCCTAGTACTTGGAACTTTTTGAGACTACAATGTCAATTTTCCTATTACTAATGTTATTTAATAAGTAATTACTCAATTTTTAAAGTATACATTTTCCCAGTGGTTAAAAAGTGCTAAAGAAAATTGCTTCTTTCTTTTTAAAAAGTGCCTATTTGGATAACAAAACTGGAGGAGTACTTTCTTAAAATATTTATAATTTTGTCATTGTTTAAACTGTATCCAACAAGCTGGTATTTTTACAAACAAAAAGTTAAGCTGCTTTTTCATTTTGTAAACTACATAATTTTTATTTTCTAAAGTGATCCACATTTTTTTAAAAAGTTCCTAATTGTTAAGTTAAGGAAAAGTTAAGTGAGAGAATGAAGGTGGTGAATGAGGAGAAAGAGTGTAAAGCTAAAATGTTTCTTCTCAACATCATTATTTGGGAGGAGGAGGGAAGGGAATGACCTAGGTCCTTACTGGGAACATCAATCTTGGTGTGATATGCCATCTGCAGCTATGGTAAAAAGGTATAAATAAAAGTTGTATGTTGTAAGACAAAGAGTCAAATTAGTAGCCCTATATATATGTTTGTAAATACCCTTCCTCCTCAAATTAGTTTTTTAAAATTTCTTCATCTTCACTTTAAAAAATGGAATAAAGCATATGAAATTCAATGACTTTCTATAAAATTGAAGATGAAAACAAACAACAACAACAAAAAAAACAGTATCTTTCCCAAGTACTTTTTAATTCTCTATTTTCTTCTTCATTTCAACAGTTCTCATAGGCACCTAACAAGAACCAAACAACAGCATACAAAAATGAAGAAAACATGATCTTTTCCCTCAAATTTTATTAAGCAAGATTAAGACCTCCAACTTCCTACAACATGTTACTAATTCATAAAGAGGTAATACCCTCAGGGAAAGCATATATTCACCTTACTATCCCGACAGCTCCCTTTAATAATGTTTAACAGTGAGAGGACAATGGGACTATGGCAGCGGTGGTGGGATAGCTTTCCCATCTCCCCAAATTCCCTCATCAAAAACATACAGAGCACCTAAAAAAGCAGAACCAACAACTCATATTCAACATACACCACAAAAAAGAAATCCAAAACTCTACACATATTGCAAAGTAAGGTAAAAGATATTAGGGAAGTGATAAAGTAGGTTAAAGATATAAATCATAATTAGAAAAAAAAACAGGTGACAGTCACCAGAGTGGCGGGGGAGGAACTTCAGGGGAAAAGGGGAAGGGTTTAGAGCAACAAGTATAAAGGACATATGGACAAAAACTAGGGGGTAGAAATGGGAGGGAGGTGGGGAGGGCTGGGGAGGTGGGCTGGGATGGGCGTAAAAGACAGAAAACTGTACAGGAACAACAATTAAAATAAAAGAAAAAGAAATAAAAAGAAACAGCCATAGCTGAGATGGAAAAGTAGAACTGAAAAAAATTAAATGAAAAACAGAATAGATGTGAGAAATTTCGGAAAAGAATTATAACAGTATAAATCATTTCAGAAATGATGACTAAACTAAAAGAATGTGAGATCAAATAAATTAAACTGAAAATACCTAAACACAGAATAAAAAGGGAAAACAGGTTTCAGATAAAAAGAAATGATGACAGGGGTTCAAGAGTAAAGGTGAATGTAAAATACAAAGACTACATAACACACATCAAATAAGGCATACCAGATGGAAAAAAAATACAGAGTAAGGAAATAAAACAAGTATTAAAGTTGTAATTTAATAAACACTCCTAGAAATTTTAAAAAAGGGGATTATATGTTATATAAACACATTGTAAATCTAGAGAAATCAACCCTGAATGACCAATCACAGAACATATTCTAATAAAATTATTTTATTTTAAAGAACAAGCAACTAGAAGAAAAGTTAGATTAAAACTATTCTTTGACTGCAATGCTCTATAATAGAAGAAAACTGAATTATATACTCCCATACCAACAAAAGAAAAAAAATAATCTCTTAATGAACCACTATGAAAAGGCCTCCGAGAAATATTCTTAAATAAAGGGGGGGCTTGAGAAAAATTTTTAAATAAACAATAAGTGTATTTATTTAACACACTACAGTCGGTATAGAAAAGAGGAAAGGCCAAGTGAGCAAGCCAGTGAGGGAGTGATCAAGGAAGCTCAGGTGGCTTCGTGTGTGTGATAAAAGACTGTGGAAGGATGAAAATAAACCAGCAGGGACCAGGTGGATTAGGGCAAAGGATGAGGAGTAGGCTTTTCATTACACACCTTTTCCACTATATGTGCTTCTTATGTTTGAACCACTTGAACACATTAATTAACTGGTGTGGGAACAGTACTTGAGCATTTTTAACCATACTCTTTTAAAGCTTTCCCTGGAGATTCTAATGTGAGCCAGATTGAGGACTACTGCTTTAAAATTTAAAGGAAGTAAAATCATTGAAGCAAAACAATAAAATGAAGAAATCAGTGAAAACTGCTACAAAATTTTTAAATGTATTACTTTGACCTAACGTCTTAAGAAATGTACAACTGAAATTAAATAAGATACCCTCAAAATGTTGCTCTTTTTATATAAAAAAATCTACCAGTTTGTTATGAATAAATTTTAGGATATATAAAACTGTCATTTCAATGTTTACTGTTCTAATACAGTTTGACAAAGAGGTTTTCCAAATATGAGTATATAAACTGAATTTGATAATTCAGTTCATTCTGGAATAAACAATAAAATGCTTGCTTGCATCTCATCGTAAGCCCCCATGATGACTCCTGTAATAGGGATTAGGAAGAAGATGGGCATCCTGACAACTGAAATTTATTCCTTTCCCAATATCTAATCAAGTCTAAAATGTATTACTAAGTGAAAGGCATATGAGACAAACCCAGACATGAGATCTTGATTTTTCCTTTCATTTTTTCTCTTCTTAACCATTCTTAAAGAGAGCTGGATAAACAAACAGGATGTCTTCAAGCTACACTTGTTTTATATTTCCTTCAGCATTCTCTACTTCTTAAATAAGACAGCAAGTACATTTTGAGTTACCTCTGAAGAACTGGTTAATAACTCACTAACTAGCAGCCTCTGGCTAAGTAACCAACTGTGCAACACTTGACTAGTGTTCATTTTGAAATAGTACACAAACATATTAAAATAGTATCTATTCATATCTGAGTAATGTAACCTGTGAAATCAATAACAGAACATAGGCAGTAATTTGAATAAGTACAATTCCATTTATGCAGTCATTTTAAGGTCCTCTGAAACACTGTATTTTCACATAACTTTATAAAAATTAAATTCTCAAACAAAAAAGTAACATACTATAACCAGGAAGCATTTCAACAAGAAATGGCATTTGGTAGAACTGGCCCAGCCTTTGAAATATTCATACAGAAAACTCCCACAGCTAGCCTGAGGTACCCATACTGACAACTATTAGTGACGATAACTTAATAATCAACTGTGTCTATTAACTGAATTCTTTAAAATGTAGTAACATTATGAGACATGCATTTTGATAAGTTGCCAAGTTTGCTCAGAGCTCATCACAGGTGCCATGGACTTGCTCTGGGAGTCAAAGATGACAAAACGGAATCCAAGTTGTACCAAGATGAGTTCTCTCGACAAGTTTTATGAAAAGTCCTTTAAATAGCTACCTCTAACAAATACAACATGACTCACTTTTCTTCCTCTGGTTAGCCCACACACCCTGGACAGAACAGGAAAGGAGAGGTGCGCACACCCGCATTGTACTACAGAGTTCACAGTATTCGTTATTTCCTTCTGGAACGGGCACAGTCCCAAACCTCCACCTATCCTGCTAATTAGACCGTATCATAAAACAACACTGTTAGAATTCCCTGTAATAGTTAATAGCATTTTAAGAAAAAGTTTGTTAAAAGATTTCACAAGCGTTCCATTTTACTCTTTCTCCATTGACAAAGGCACGCCCAACACTAGCCTAAGTAAGAGTAGATTAATTAATAAAATTAAAAATTCAAGCCCTACATTTTGAGATCTCAAGAAAACACTTAGAATTTTCATGGGGGTGAATAGGCATAAATTTTGTTTTCTTTTTCTTAATTGTCCACATTTTACACAATAAACATTCTTACAAATACATAAGCATACAAATATTATTTCAGGAGAAAGGCCTCTCAGCTAATTTAGTCTTGTCAATACTATCTTTTCACATTCCTAAATGTTTTGCTTTATTTAGGATACCAAAGGGAGGCAGGCGCCAGTATATTCTACCTCACATCATAGATAGAAAAAACCTTTTTCTATTGTACTAAGTTCCAAAAATATTTAGAAGACCTCTATGTCATAATATTAAAAAAAACTATGGATTGTCATACTCTACAGAAAATATATGTTAAATATATTTACATGCAAATAACTGAGGAATGACTGTAAAACTATTAATTCAAGAAAAAAAATTTATATATTCGCTATTAAAAAACTCATTTTTGCTAATATTTCATCCTATATATATTAGCATACAGTGGCTTCCTTTTATACTCACAAATTTAATCATATGTATTCCTAAGGAATTATTAGATAGCATTTTGTAGCAGTTTGAAAAAAAGGCTGTATCTCCAGAAAGAAATGGATTACAGAAGGGAGGTCAAATAGTAAAGTCCAAGATTTTCAAAAATCTTGTTGAATCATTTTCAATATTTTTACTGAAAATATATTTTCAGAAAGTCTAACACACATACCTATATATGTACAAACTAGGTAAATAAAAAGCAGATATGGAAACTGATGGATTATTTCCCAATTTAAGTTACCCAGATATTTATTTACCCCTCTTGTATCAATGACTCCATGAGTCAATTACTCAGACTGTGTTATAACTCAAAATAGTTGTTTTAAATTAATGTATCTTAAGATTGAAATGAATTTTCTGCTGTACATATGAAACTATTTTTAAAAATTTTAAATGCTCCTTGCTAATCCACTTCCAGACTAAGATGAAAGAGATGCCCTCCTCTCTATGTTTATTAATAAGTACAGCTAAAAGGCCTGACATTATATTTAAAACAAATGGAAGAAGATTCTAGAATGTGGTAGAAAGGAAGACCACCTCGGGACCTGAGGACCCAAGGAATGACAGAGCAGTAAATTCTCTGAGTTTTCTTCTAGCCTCATATAATAAGATGGCCAGCAACCACGAAATGCCAAAGGGCACAAACAAAAACATCCTCAAGAAATGCCATCCTTCTCCAGCCAGAGGACCATGAAAGGGGCAGAACAGGACACTTTTAGATGAACAACACCCTATGACAGCCATACCCCTGCAGCTCAGTGAGCAAAGGCCAGAGTGCTGAACCCAGACCTCCACCCTCACCCAGCTATCAAGTGCTGCCCTAGCTGACCCCTGAGGTGGTGACAGAGGAAACCACGGGGTTTGGAGGCATTTTTAGGACACGCATCCCCACCCAGAAGTAAGGAGGCTCCATCTCCCCCACCCTCCCTGTGAGAGAAGAAACTGAGTGGGGAGCCACAACTTTCACAACCATTCAGAAGTAACAAGGCCTCCTGGCTCCATGATGTTAGCACAAGCACATGGCAAACAGCTACAGAGTACCCATCCCCTTCCTAGACAAGGCCTGGAGGGGGCCTGAAATTCCACTTTCTCTCTGGAGTAAGGAGGCACGCCTTCTACCCAAGGTGTCGAAGGAGGCTGAGTGGGAAATCCGCAATCTCACCCCACACCTGACATTAACAAAGTGGCATCTAACCCATGCAGTGTCAGGTTGAGTGACCTACCTGAGGCCTGTTAAAATACAGTATTTTACACAAATACCCAAAATGTGCAGGATATCATTAAAAACCACTCACCATACCAAAACAAGCACTGAGCACTATTTTCACTTTTTGCCTTTTTAAAAATAAAAGCTAAAATCCTCTTTGGAAAAAAGGTCCTAGTGTAAGTCTTTCATAAAAGTGAAGTAGCGAAAGGCATACTTTCAAAAAGGCAGAGGTTACCTGTATCAGCTGAACAGCATGCCTGCCTTTGAGTTCAACTTGACCATGAGAACTCCTAGCACATTTTTCTATCACTTATTCATCCAAGATGATAAAATACTCCATAAGTTAATTTACTCTTTTAACCATATGGTATAAAAAGGAGAGAAATCCTTTTTAGTACTGAACTAAAATCATCTGAAAAAAGATTTCTTTGGAAGTACTCCTTCCTGTAAAAGAAAGATCCTTTCAAATTGAATATTAGTTTTGAAGACTCAAGTTGTAACTATTAAATTATCACTATTAATAGTAAAAGCAGTAAATCAATGATAATGCCATTTGGCATTTATATAAGTCTTTACTGTGAAAATCTCAAGTACTGTCCTAGATCAGATCCTAGATGGTTTCTTGGGTATGTTCTTATTAATAGATCGAGAAACTAAACTTGTAAAGGTATACATCACACTACAGGGCCCAGAAAAAGTTAGTCAATGTAGACAGAAGATAACTCAAAGTTCTGTCAGTACTCACCACTGTGCCTTCTAATAAGTACCTTAACTCCAAGTATGAGGCTGGTAATTGTGACTGTACACAGTGCAATTAGCCCTCAGTGAATAGGGTGCATGATAGCGGTTCACGTTCATTCGAGAATATTAACTGAGCCCGCACTATATGCCAGGCATTGCTCTAGGTGCAGGAAGAGAAAGTTCCTGATCTCACGGACCTTACACTCTGATGGGGGAAAACAAAAAATAAACAAATCAAAATAAAAGAACAGGGGGAGATAAATGCTATGAGGAGGGGGCCAAAAAGCAAAGAAAAGAAGCTAGGGAGTGCTGAGCATGTTTACAGTTCTTGTTTTCTATGGTGCAAAGAAAGCCTCCGCAAACGCAGGTATCTGAAGATTCTCTGAGACTTCTTAAAATATAATTTTCAAAAAGTTAAAGTATGACTCATATAAATGTAAAGTGAACATACATCAAAGATTTCTTCTGTTCATTTATTAATAAATAAATCACTTATGTTAAGACTAAACTTGTCTCATACTCCCTAACCTAACATATTGGAAAGTGGTATCATTCCTGCCCTTGTCCATCCCCATTATTAGAGTAATTCATTTACAACTGGCAACCTGACTTGATCAACAATTCAAAGCATACCTGTTTTTTGTAAAGGGATAAAAAGTTCCTTTCAGTGGTGTCAACTGTTACAACAATAATTAAATATATAAAACCAAAAAAAAGACTAAATAAATCAGAAATTAAGACTGATTCCAAGTGCATTTGAAGGTATATATATATATCGATATTTATACTTATGTATTTATATAATTTAAATAATGGATGGTTAGATAAGAAAAAGTGCTAGGATAGAGGAAAAAACTGGTGATTGTCCTCCTATAGGATTATCTTTTCTAACAAACAGAAATTGTTCACATTGTCTCTAGGAAAAAATATAATCGGCATGTAATATCAACAAACCATGAGTCAAAGTACATTCTCCTACACAATTCTTGGGTAGGTCTATGAAATGATGTTCCCACAGATATTGAAAGAACACACTACTCAGCCTTTTTTTTTATTTTCATGTTTTGCCTCATTTTCAACAGAGCTATGTAAATATCTAGAGGTAAGGCATTCCAGGCAGAGAGACTAGGACTAAATCATAAACCATTTCCCCCCACTGGCCACTTCACCAGCCAAGGAATGTCCCACCTAGAGAAACGCACACATTCCCCAGGCCCTTACCATGAAGTGCAGTGTAAGTAAACAGCAAGGGTAAATTGGAAAAGATGAAGAAACCAGAGGATTTACACTGGAAGGAGAAGGAGAATTGAGGATGGGAAATGATTTGATTTACATTTTAAAAACACTACTCTACCTCCTGAAATAAAGACTCATTAAGGAGAATAACAAGAGTAGAAGCTAGAAGACTCCTTAGGAGACTATTAAAATAATCTAGGCAAACAAACAAGTTGGTCAAATGGAAAAGTGCTAAGGAGGAAAACAAAAGCGTAGTATGGAAAAGTTGGTAGGGGATGCCAGCTTTATCTGGGAAGGTGATAAGGTGATACCTGCCTGAAGACCTGGATGATATATAAAAAGAAAAAAACACAGAAAATTAAAAGAATACTGTTTTGGGGATAGGGATAAAGCAAAATGAGAAAAGGCAAGGGAAAGACAGGGAGAAAGCATGAAGGAGAATACAGGGCATTGCCACGCGTTGCAGGCAATGAAGGACTCACTTGACCTTTAGTTTGGGTGAGATGAGAAGACACCAAAGGTTTCCGAGCAGAGAAATGGCAATCAGTTCTAAGTATTAAAGAGGTCATAGTGGCTGCAAAGTGGAGAGCAGTCTATACGTAGGCAACAACGGAAGCATAGATTAGTTAGAAGATACTTTACTGTTCCAAGGGAGAAATAAGGATGGCCTAGAATAGGTTGGTAGCAGTGCCCATAATGACAAACAGTCAAAATCTGGATGTTTTGAAGGTAGAGCCAACAGCTTTTCCTGAGGGAACAGACATGGAATAAGTACAAAAAAGGGTAAATGCCATTTTCAGCCTTAGCAAATGGAAGGAGTTGCCATTTACTGAGAGGGGGAGGAACAGGAAAAAAACAAGTTTACTAAGGAAACTTGAGGAGGCAAAGAAAAGGAGACATTGATTATAATATATGAAAAAGGTTAACTATCTCAATTTGGGATTTATAAGATTCTAAACTCTTTTTAAATATAATCACAAATAAGAAAAATGAGACTGCCTAAATTCCAAATTTTATCCATCAGAAGCAGAATATTTTTCACTAAACTGAGTCTCAAACAACTAACCCTCACAGCTTCTCACAGATTCATACTCTTCACAAAGACATTTATCATTAATTTCATCCATGTTGGTCAATATTTTATATACTGATTGTTCATTCAAAGAGCATTTATTGAACACTTTTTGAAATTGTATTACATACTTCATCAAAAGGCCTATATATTAAGTTGTAAGCACACACAGCTTACCTGAAGTTCTTTGTATCTATCTTGAAAAGAAATGGCTTCTTGCTCTTTTTCTTTAAGGAAATCTTTTTCCAAGACACTATGCTTTTCTATCAACAGTTCCACATCCTAAAAAAGAAATCCAACCACAAATTATGTAATACGTAATGGCATGAAATACATTTAGTTTTTTTCAATGAACATACCAGAAAATGGTAGGAAAAAAGTCCACAGGAAGTTCAATATTATTATAAATTATATGCTTCTTACACTAAAATTATTCATGCTAATACATGAATAAAAACATCTAAAGTAACTGCAATCAACACAATCTATTTCAACATATACTTCCATAAATTTGCTATAGTCTTTTTATAGGTAAGTTTGCAGGAAAGAGAAATGAGACCATAAATAAATAATGTACTAAAATAGCTGTATGTCTAAGTACCCTTGTACCCCATGACACCTGACTTCACATAGGAGCCAGTGTGGTGTAAGTAAATAGCTGTAGATAAACGCTTACCAATCTTCGAGACTATGTGAGAAAAACAATACTACCTACTTTCACAATAAATAAGAACAAACTAGGAAAAAAGCATTAGTTAGAAAATAAATCTAGTACAAGATGTTCATATCTTTAAAAGTACTTGGGGCGGTGGGCCGGGATGGGAGTAAAAGACAGAAAACTGTATAAGAACAACCATTAAAATAAAGGGGAAAAAAAGTACACATTTAAGACAAGAGATTACTTATCAAAGCCTTCTAAGTGATAAACTCAAATGACTGATTTAAAACTATATCCAAGGAGGATGGTATCTTCTCCCACTCACTGATGAGTTTGTAATCAGGATTGGGATTATATCCAATTTCCAGAATGTAAAATTCAAACATTTATTTTTTTAGGAAAATATTAATATACCTTTTTAATTCTCTGTTTTTCTTCTTCAGAAACTTTGAGTTTCATCTCCAGACTTGAAATTTTCTGCTGAAGCTGTATGTTTGATACGTTGGCTCCAGGATCCTCAGAATCATCCACAACAGCAACTGTTCCATTACTTTTCTCATCAGTTAAACCCAATGGAAAAAGTGAGATATCCAGATCAGTGTGTGTTGATTGCTGAATCTAAACCGCATTAAAAAAAAATATACAAGAGGGAAAAGTTTACACTGCACCAATAATGAAAACATCCAAAGGGCACTAGAAACCACATTTGGAAATTAAGTTGTAGCAAGGGTTCCGAAATTATTTCACCCTTTAAGTAAATCAACAGAAGCCCTCAAACTGTTACAACAACCTGATCTTTGCAGTAAGACACAAAATTTCCTCTAAACTTTAGAATTTAAAAGGGTATTTATTACTTTACAAACAAAGCACTGAAAACTGAAAACTTTTCCTTATGCTTGAAAATGTGTAATTATTTATAGACACATATGACACCCACCAGTCCTTGGATTTACACACACATCCAGAATTTGCTTGTATTTAAATTGTAAATCAGAATTTAACATTTATCAATAATCTCTCATTAATTACCACTTTCTAGTAGATAACAAGTGACTCATTTGTGTACAGGCCTTGACCTCAATTATGTACAGATGTCCAACATCTAGCACGATGCCTGGATCAATAAATATTTAAATGAATAAACCCCAGAACTGTTATCTTTTTGGATTTCACTCTAAAATCACAAAGAACACTCTAATACTTGAAAACATATAATAAGCATCCCTGAAGAGATAAATAGTTATTCTTTTTCTGTCCTTACTCTCCCTTTTGAAGTTGAAGATCTGAAATGCAAAATGAAGTCAATTTTAATAAATGAAATACCCAAACCATATTTTGGTAACTAAGGCTACTTAAATACTTGCAATTGTTCCCCAGAACAAATACATTATTCAGTTTTTTAAATTCTAGATATTAGCCTCAAAGTTAGAATGTCTACAGAAATATTTTTCAGGAAGGATATAAAAAGAAATCGGAAAATTTTTAAAGTTTTGCTTAAGTCAGTATGCAGTTCTTCTCAGCATGCAAACTTCCTATAAAAATATGACTGCCTTTACCGGTGTTTTCAGAACAGTCTGGCTGACAACGCTGTTGTCGGCATGCATCATCTCTGGTGACGAAACGACATGCTCAGAAGAGAGGCAGCCAACTGAAGGAGGAGAGTGGTCATGGTCCAGTACAATCGCAGGAGAAGCTGGAGAAAGATGGACTCCAGATACTAAAGGAAAACAAACAAACAAAATGATGATTGGAGAGGAAGTAAAGAACGGGTTAAAGGGAAGAAAGACAACAGAGGGAGGGAAAGGGGAAAGGTAAGGGAAGTAAAAGCAAAATGACTGAAAATGAGGATTCCATAACTATTCTTGAAGGACTATTACCTGAAATCTAAAACTAGTATTTCTTAATTTAACAGGACATTTCCACATGAGACCCAGGCAAACGGAATAATTTAATAATAATGCCTTAGTGTTTACCTAACACATTACCATAAGAAGTACATTTCCAACTCAGAGAAAGCATCCAAAGCTATTACCTATCTATCGAGTTAGCTAACACAAAGAACTAGCACACCTATGAGTGCCAGGCACAGACAGACACTAACTAGGCACTGAGAAGACAGCAATGAGCAAGACAAGCATTTATGTACTCAATGAGTTTATGGCCTCAGTAGTCAAGTCAAATCAATTATTTATTACAACAAAGTGAGCTAAGGGGAAAAGAATTACTTTAAAATAATTAATAGCAACTGCCTCTGTTAACTTCTTTTTCAACAACAAAAGTCTTTTCAGAGTAAAGTCAATGTTAGTTTACTGAATTTTTTTTTTAGAAAACCAATGTTTTTCTAACAATTCTGTAATTAGTTTTGCAACAAAACATTAGATTGTGATTGGTTCAATAACAAAAGTCACAAAAGAAAAGTCAGTTGATAAGGGCAAAATAAACAGATTATATTTATATTACTTTACTTTCAAATGTTCTTTCTAAAAATTCAAATACATTGACCTTACTATGTGCTTTAAAGTTTAAGAAGAGTAAATTATTTTTAGCAATAATCCATTTATACGTTCTGATTTTCTATATTATAAAGACCTTTACTCCACATTGGCATCAGTGGCAACGTCAGCGAAGTTCTACCATAATTTCTGGAAGGCAGCTCACAATGTAAATTGCATTTTTGCCTGAAGAAAAATATTTATATGGTAATTAGGTATCAATAAACTAGAAAATACATCAATTTCTGATTGGTATCCTATGGGATCATTTAGTTTTCTTACCTATGCTCTTATAGCAACATTGTGTTTTCAAAATAGTAATGTTCCATACTCGATAAGGTATTCTAGATACTCTCATAAGAATTTCACTATTTTAACCAAAATATAGAAAACTAGAATTTCAAGATATATTTGTATTTGATATACCTTTTTCAGAAATTACTTTCTTAGAAAGTAAATTCTTTCTTAGAAAGAAATTTCTGAAAAAGAAATGATTATTTTCACTAGCCATATGTTAACAGATTTCTCTGAAATATCAAAACATCATTTTCTAATTCTAATTTATAACAAAAATATTATTAATTTTAAAGGTATGAAATCAATACTATAGTATATAGTAAGAGGGAATTCAGTCCTGTTATTAAGACCACAGACTCTGGACCCTAATTGCCACACAAGGTATAGAGCAAGTGGCAAGTTTACCTCCCTCAGTTTCCTCATCTGTAGAGTTGGCATAGATTTACCTATGAGGCATAAGTTGACAAAAAAATATGTAAATCTTTTAGCACTGTGCTGAAACCATTTTCATTATTATTTCAAAGATTAAATTTCATTAAAGAAGTATGTTTACTTGGTATGTATGACTATAATCCTGGATTCAAGAAACTCTTAAAAATATCATTCTGATCTAACACCTGAACATTTTAAAATATCTTTTTGTTTTCATATTCATAGCCAAAATCTAAGACAAGATGGCATGCTGACCCAAGGTAAATTATCAAACTACAACATTAAATGTTCTAGTATGTCATATTAGAATACAAGGGGAAAGTGGTAGAATAAAGGGAGGGAGAGGGGAAGGAAGCAAAGAAATAAAAAAAGGGAAGGGAAAAGGAGAGGTTGAGAGAGGGAAGTAGGAACAGGGCAAGAGAGGCATGCTCAACCTCATACCTTTCGCTCCTACCACCTGTTACACTTTCCCTTCAGATCCAATTGTTTTATCTCCAAATGAGTCCGTCAATTTTTTTCTTTACCTAGCCCTCATCACTCCCCTTGAACTCTTCAATTTAGACTCTTATCAGTTATTTCAAAAAAATTAAAAATTTAAATTAAAAAAGCCTCTTATCACTTGCTATTAAATCAAATGAACTTCTTATTTTATCTTTTTTTAGTTCTCCAGAACACTAATACTAACAACTCTTCCTTTACCTTCCAGTTTCCCTTGGCATCTGTGTGCTACTATATCCTTGATTTCCTAATTTTTGACTACATTTTCTTGTTTTCTTTCCAGGCTCTTTCTCCACTCAGTCTTAAAAGTCACTGTTTCCTTCACGCTCTGATCTCAATATCTACATTATTCTTACCTCTTTCAAAATCCATTATTTAAATTATCACCTATAAGCCAATGATACCTAAATTCATATCTCTAGCACTAACTATTCTGCAGACCTCCAGATCCATATAGCTGTTTAGTACATACATCAAACTTACCCATCATCTTATATAAACATGCTTTGCTTTCTATTTTCCATTTTAGTTTATAGTATCTCAATGAGCTATTTGTCCAAGCCAGAATGATACCACTAAGGGCTGACTTTATACCAATCACACTGTGCTACCAACAGTTACTGATTATGTCATACTGTTTCATACCTCTGTGACCTCACAATATTACTGCTTGAGGAAAAGCCATAGCTATAGAGTCAGAAATGGTTTTACATTTCAACCATAGCAACTTACCTGCTATGCAGCCTTTGGCAAATTACACAAACCCATCTAAACCACAGATTCTTCTTCTGAAAATGGGGAATGATATGTATCTCAAAACAATGAAATGCTATCCTTTTTTATATTAGATAAGGTAAATAATATAAAAACAAGTAAATTGCATAGAGTTCACACAGTATTAACCCATTTTTATAAGGCACATAAGCAAAACTCTTTTCTTTATATATATATATATAAATATACATAAACAAAAAATGATTTTTACAAAAGCAAGGAAATGATCATAAATTTTTAGGATAGTGGTTTCTTCTGGGGGATAAGCACAGGAATGCAGCAGAAGAAGAGTACTAGAACTGATAATGTGATTGTCATAAGTTACACAGTAGATTCATGGGTGCAATTTTTAAATATGAGAAATATAAAATAGACATGCTTAAAAATATAATGCTGAAGACTTCTTGTTTCAATGGTCTTCCTGGTTGTAGTACTATCTTTCCATGGACTATGTATTCCCACAGATCAAAACTTGTTCTGAATATATAAGTTAGGGGGAAAACAACCTAATCCAAACCAAAATCTAATAGGGACCAATAAGTCTACTTTAAAAAATGATGCTTTTGTGAAAAGATGCCAAAAATCAACCCCAGACCAGTAAACAAGATTTGGAGTTGCAAGTCTTTCTGATATTCTGCTAGTCACATCAATACTCATTCCGGACATAAGGAAAGTTGAACCTAAAATGACTATAATTTACATGTGCTTTCAACGTATGAGAAATTCATGGGGTTTTTTCCAGAAATTTGTTTAATTTGATAAATAAAATGAAGTGAAAAAATGAATAAGTGATGCTGTGAAAGAAAAGAGAACATATAAACATATTGCCCTCTAAATGGAAACAAGATTTTTTTTCATTTAACCTCTAAGTTTTTTATTATGCTCGAAAACACACATCTTCACTGAATTTTATGTGACTAGTCATCCAATAACAAAACTCACCCTGTAAAGATATGTATTGGTAAATATTGTCCACATATACAGAACCAAAATATAATTAAGAATTTCAATTGTATACATGTGTTATATATTTTCTTAATATATGGAAAATTTTAAGATTAATAGAAAATTACAAATTCCAATATGTAAAATATAATTATATTCTCACCTAGCCAAGAAGATACAATTTTTAGAGTTTCAAAATGCTACAGTATTCTGTGGTCTATTAAAAGTTGACTGGTGTTAGTTGTCATGCCCAAAACCTTTAAATTCAGAGGATCAAGTATACCCAATTGCACCAAACTCAGCCAAAATTTTTTAAAAAGTAGAAACTACAAAACTTGTTTTTTTGCTATCTCATTTATTTGACATATATTTTAAGTCTTAAGCCAGAGTACAGAGACAGTTTGCCTCATTTCAAATGTTGATTTCCTAGGACTTAGAGGATAAAAGGTCAGCATATACTCCTTTACAGCTATAATGCTAATCAAAAGTGCAATTAATGGCAGTTCATCTTAAACTTTGTAATGGCAATTAGCAAATTCATTGGATATATCATTTTTCACTAATGGACCTCTTCTAAAACACAAAAAAATGCGCACTACGTCAAAATACCACATCAGCAAAGGACACCAAGTTTCCAAATAATATGCAATTTTTTCCAGTAATTCTGCCTGTGGTCAGCTCTGTTTTGTTTCCATAAGAATAACTCCTGTAGAGTCTAAACTAGAAACAGGTGTAAACGTCCATGCATTTAACTATACACACACAAAAAAATCTGTTTACCTCTGTTAACAGTTAAACAATTCAAGAGGAGAACAATAACATGGTAATAGTTTTTATAGCTTTTAACTTAGAAATTCTTTTTGGTCTGTAATTCTCATTCAAACACACTCTCACCCGAGCCAGGCACCCTTTTTGGCCATTCTTCTCATCACATGGGGACATTAGAAGCAGCTGATTATCTTTCACAAGTTGTCATCTCATTCAAATCCTCTAATAGCTGATTTATTTTCAGGTCTATGTATGAACCCACTTTTACCATTCAGTGCTCATTCATGAGATTGTCAAAGATCAATTATTTACTGAAAGTACTCATTTATGGAAAGCACAGAATGTACAAGAATTGAGGAAGATCCAGATAATAAACCAAAACATGAAGATCTGTTAGTAAATATAAAATAAATGAAAAGATTTATTTTTTATTGAATAAAACAGTGTAAAAGTCAGTGTTTATAAAAAATATTATCTATCCCTGCCTGGAGGGTTCCCTACAGGGAATATCCTTTGATTTACAACTAAAAAAATGCAGCATATAATTTAATGGATTTCCAGATATATCTAAGGTATCTACATTAAAGATTTAAGAAGAAATATATCAGAATTTTAAAAAGCTAAATGAAAAAAACAGGAATAGTCACTTTCTTAATAAAAGGGAATTATATAATTGATGAAATTCTATCATTTTAGTTACTTTTAAATTATTCTCTAGAGTATTTTCTTTAAATAACACACGTTTGGGTTTTTTTTTTTTTCATTTTTGATGTTTCATTGTTTATGCTATTACAAAGGTCCCATTTTTCCCTCTTTACTCCCTCCACCCAACCCGCCCCCACTCCCACAGTCAATCTCCATACCATTGTCCATGTCCATGGGTCCTTCATGTATGTTCTTTTCCTTCACTTTCTTTCTGTCAGTCCCCACCTCCTCATTCCCTTCTTACAGCTATCCATCTATTCCATGATTCCATGCCTCTGGTACTATTTCGCTCATTAGTTTATTTTGTTCACTAGATTCATCTTCTAAGTGAGATCATATGATGTTTGTCTTTCACTGACTGACTTATTTTACTTAGCATAATGCTCTCCAGTTCCATCCATGCTGTCACAAAAGGCAGAAGCTCCCTCTTTTCTTTCTGCTGGGCAGTATTTCTTTGTGTAAATGTACCACAGTTTTTGGATCCACTCATCTACTGATAGGCATTTAGTTGTGTCCAAATCTTGGCTATTGTAAATAGTGCTGCTATGAACATAAGGGAGCATAAGTTCTGTTGAACTGGTGTTTTGTGATTCTTAGGGTATATTCGC
Organism: Glossophaga mutica; assembly: GCA_039655065.1. Classification (NCBI taxonomy): domain Eukaryota; kingdom Metazoa; phylum Chordata; class Mammalia; order Chiroptera; family Phyllostomidae; genus Glossophaga; species Glossophaga mutica. Next base: position 37,331,212 of record CM077304.1, on the reverse strand, counting down.
AGCAGTGAAATCACTTCAGAAAAAGCATTTGATAAAATATAGCAGCAATTTATGATAAAAACACCCAGCAAAGTGGGAATAGAGGGAGCATAACTCAACATGATAAAGGCCATATACAAAAAACCTGCCGCCAACATCACTCAATGGGCAAAAACTAAAAGTGTTTCCCTTAAGATCAGGAACAAGACAAGTGTGTTTGTTTGCTTTTACCACTCTTATTCAGCATAGTACTGGAAGTCCTAGCCACAGCAATCGGAAAAAAAGAAGAAATAAAAGGCATCCAAATTGGAAAGAAGTAAGTAAAACTCTCATTATTTGCAGACAACATGATAGTGCACATAGAAAACCCTATAGGCGCCACCAAAACACTACTCAACCTAGTAAGTGAATTTGGCAAAGTAGCAGGATACAAAGTCGATATTCAGAAATTTGTGGCATTTTTGTACACCAACAATGAACTAACAGAAAGAGAAACTAAGAAAAAAATCCCATTTACTATTCTCTAGAGTATTCAATAAATAAAAGCTCCACCTCCTCTTGTTTCTCTGAGAAACAACACTGTGTTGGTAAGGACTGTGTAGGCAACACCAAATACACCAAACTGTAATGAGCAATTTTTAGAATTATGCAAATTTCTAAAAAAGCTTTTAATTTCTAACCAAGACATACAGAGGCGGAGTTCTCATAATCCATTGCTAGCATGATCAACACAAAATATCATATTAATATAAGTTTTTGAACAGGAAAATAAAAAATAAGCTATTTAAATCAACATTGATTCTTTATTATCACAGAAGAAAGAAAATCTCACAGCATCAAAAAAAAAATAAAATGAAAAGAGAAACAAACATAAAATACAGACTATTATCTAATGAGTCTAACAAGTTTGAAGAATACAGAAGAAATATTTCAAGATCATCAATATAGTTAAGCCAAGCTACTTTCTAAAATCTGAGACTGTTTTTCCTTGTAACTTTTTGCTTAAACAATTTACCAAGGGCAGGAAAAGAAGACACCAAAACATTAAGTAAAGCGATATGCAAAGTGATGGGCTGGGGCAGTTTCTGGCTCCTGAGACTGTGGAAACTGGACACCAAGAGCAAAAGTAAAAATAAATATGTGTGACTACATCAAACTAAAAAGCTCCTGTAAAGAAAACCACCAATAAAATGAAAAGGCAACCTATTTAATGGGAGCAAATACTTGCAAATCATATCTCTGACAAGGAGTTAATATGCAAGATATACCCAAAACACTTGAAAACATTTATTCACAAAGATATACACACCCATATGTTGACTGCACAGCACTATTCATGGTGGCCAAGATACAAAGACAACCAAAGTGTCCTTTGATAGAGGACTGGATAAAGAAGATGTGGTACGGATATATTATGGAATACTACTCAGCCATAAAAAGGATGAAATATTGCCATTTGCAGCAACACGAATGGACCTTGAGAATATTACACTAAGCGAAATTAAGTCTGTCAGAAAAAGCTAAGAACCATATGACTCCATTCACATGTGGTATATAAAAGTGAAATTCATAGACACAGACAACAGCATAGTGGTTATCAGAGAGAAGCGGGTAGGGGATAATAAAGAGTGATGGAAGATGATTTGACTTTGTGTCGTGGGCACACAATGCAATATACAGATCATGTATGATAGAAATGTACACCTGAACCTGTATGATTTTATTAAGTAATGTTACCCCAATAAACTTAAATAAATAAATAAATATCAACTGGATTTCTGTGTGTGCAAATATGACAGAGAGGATTAGGTAGAATTTGATCAGTGACACATATTAAATGTTTATTAAATAAATATCATTCAGTTGGCTTTTTAGCTGTTCTCTTATAAAAGAAGATTATGCCAGAAATACCCCATTTTTTCTATATTCTTCTGATTCAGACCACAGATAAATGGCAATTAACTCAATTCAGAGAAGGATAAAAAAGCATGCTGCTATTTTAGGAATGTATATATACACGCACATACACACACGACAATGTTTGCTCATAACTCAATATCCAAAACAAAATAAAAAACTGGGCAGAGAATCTGAATAGACATTTTCCCAAGGAAGACATACATATGGCCAGCAGGTACATGAAAAGGTACTCATCTTCACTAATCATTAGGGAACTGATCATCAAAAGCACAAGGAAACACCACCTCACACCTATTAGAATGCTTATTATCAAAAAAGCAAAAAATAACAAGTGTTTGTGAGGAACTGGAAAAAATGGAACCCTGTGAACAGTTGATGGAAATGTACATTGGTGTAGCCACTAGACAAAAAACAGTTTGGAGACTCCTCAAAAATTTAAAAATAGAATTACCATATGATCCAGCACTTCTACTTCTGGGTATTTACCCAAAGAAAACAAAATCACTAACTCAAAAAGATAATTGCAACCCCATGATCACTGCAGCACTATTTACAATTGGGCAAGATAGGAAATAGCTGAAGTCTACCACAGATGAATGATGAAGAAAATTTGGTATACACACGCACACAATGGAATATTATTCAGCCACAAAAATGAAGAAATCTTGTCATCTGTGACAACATGAATGAGTCTTGAGGGTATTACAGTGAGTGAAATAAGTCAGAAAAAGACAAATACCATAATCTCACACACAGAATCAAAACAAACAAAAAAGGGAAAAAAGCGAAAAGCAAACAGACAGAAAACTAGCCCACAGATACAGAAAACAGAGTGGTGGTTGTCAGAGGTGTAACATGAAATGTGGGGGAAAATGGGTAAATGGCATCAACGGATACAGATGTCCAGTTATAAAATAAATTAGTCATGGGAATATAACAATACAATATTTTACATTTGAAAGTTGCTAAGAGAAGAAATCTTTAAAGTACTCATCACAAGAAAAACAATTATAATTATGTATGGTGTTACATGTTAACTAGACTGTGACTATTTTGCAATATTACAAATATTGGACAATTTTTTGTACACCTGAAACCAATACAATGCTACATGTCAATTATACCTCAATTTAAAAGAAAAAAAATTCTTTTAAAACTCATTACAACATGATGAGACACTTAAAAGAAAAAAGTGCTTGTGCTCTTCCTGGACTCCTTTGTTCATTCATTCAAAATACAACGGCAGTGTGACACCGAACTCAAGACACTATGCAGTGAATGATACTATGCAATCCTTGACAGTAGAAAATTTGCCCTAATAATATCATATTGGTATTGAAACAAATAATAAACAAATAAATCCTTATCTAAAGTATTTAGTAGTTAGATATGCCCTGATCTTCATGGCTCAGTTGGTAGAACATTGTCCTGTAAAGCAAACGGTGGCCGGTTTGATTCCTACTCGGGGCACATGCCTGGGTTATAGGTCTAGTCCCCAGCTGGGGCACCTTTGAGAAGCAACCGATTGAAGTTGCCCTCTCACATCAATGTTTCTCTCTCTCTTTATCCCTCCCTCCCCCTCCTCTAAAAATGAACAAAGTAGTTAGATATTATGAAAAGACTTGTCATTGCTAGTAGAGTTGCTATCACTGTTAGAACATCCCAAATATCAAATGGCTAACATAAAATATTAGTGCTTTGCACTTAATAAATATTTAATAAACCAATCCACCCTTGAGGACTTATTTAGACATTTCTTGGAAATTATTTTAAACATTAAATATTGGAAATGTAATATAAAAATATAATTTTCCTAAAAAGGTAAAATTTGACTCTCATTGAGATATAAAACAAATACGTGTGATCTTTTTACTCTATTCATACAATGAGGGAACGAGGCAAAAGTTATAAAAACTCCAAAGGAAAGTCAAAATAGAACTAACTTATGAGGAGTAAAGCAACGTTGAAATAAATTATAAGCTGAAGTAAGACATTTTTCCAAAGGATAGAAAGAAGTTAATCAAAACTCTACTAGACACCACAGAATTTTTATGTCTATCAGTTCTCTACAATAGATAAAGAGCTGTAAAATATAAAATAACTTTAAAACAATGAACAGAGCCAGAATCAGATAAACTTGAAACTTGTGCTGAATGCAGATAAAGCATAGTTTTCATTAAAAAACTTCTTTTCTCCATGACCAAAAACAATATCTCAGATTTATTAAGCTAACTAAAGGGGAAAGAACTGTCATTGACTGAGTCTATACTTTGTACCAGGCATTATGCAAAATATGTTTGTGTGCCGACTGATTCGATCCTTAAAATAACACCCATGTTACAAATAAAGAGCCTAGTATTTCCGGTTTAACTGTTATGTCCATAATCTCACAGCTGAAAGACCACCCAGTCATGATCAGATTTCATATCTGTTTGCCTCCAAAACTTACACTCTCTACATCGCAAAGATTAAATGCATTAAAGAAGTTAAAGCCATGTAGGGTTTGGGGTTTGTCTGCCTGTGTGTGTGTGTGTTCTAGTATGTAAATAAACAAAAATACAAAACAAGGAAACAAAATAAATGACTTAATAGTAAAAGCATAAAGTACAAAATGGAAGATGAAAACTTAAAAATTTAATAAAACTAAATTTCTCAATAAAATGTGTATATAAATCATACCAACAACTAAAGTTTCTTGTTATTAAAAGCCTAAAAAGAAAGCTTAAAAAAAGAAAGCTAGGATATATACAGTAATTTAACAATGCCAATTAAAAGAATAAAAACCAGCAGTCCTCAAATAAACTTAACTATATCCAACTGCCAATGGAAAACAAAGCCAATAAAGTAAAACAAAACTAGCTGAAAGTCCATTTCCACCCTCCCAGTTAATCAAATGGCAAAGGAATCTAATTATAGTATGTGAATATTAGCAAAATGCAGGTCACAATTATTTCTTCTTTCCTCTTGCTCTTTAAACCTTCAATATAAAACTTGCTACAATTTTCATTCTCTTTAAACTATGGAGATTTCTACTCTCCCTTCCACATGTACTTTTCCTTTTTCAATCGCAGTTTTCTTTTCTTATTCTACTGTTCTTACCATTTTCTTTCTGTCTGTCCATGCCACTCTTGATTTTTATAATGTATGTGAAAACTTTTGACTTAACTATGATTTTCCTGAACTTAAAATATTTTCTCTTCCTTTTCTGTTATTTAAATCATAAATTAGAAATATCCAAAAAAAGTTTATAGCAACATATTGACAGTATATTAAAACATCAGTCCTATTTGTCGGAAGCTGACTCAACCTCCTAAGATGAAATAAATGGCCCCATAATAATTTTCAGAATTTACACAAGTATCATTGTATCCAAATGGTAGTGCTCACTTTAGAGCCTACAGGTATTTTCCCCACATTTACATCTGAAGCAACTATACTACCCAGAATGCTATATTTAAATATTCCCATCAAAGTTAACCAGCATCCACGTATCTCTCTCTCCATATATATGTGTGCTTGCGTGTTGGTAGTCATATACACACAGCTACATGACTATATATATAGACATATATATAAAATACATCTATGTGGCTTTTATAAACTTCATAATTATAACAGTTTTCAACAGCAGCACACCAGCCTTTTTTAACAATATGATGAAATAACATACCATAATATTCTTAAAACCAGGTATCTAAGTCTATATACCAACAATCCAAAGTGGGGATGCAAAAGCAAAATTTGAGCAAACTACGTATCATAAATCTCTAACCTCTGCTGGATGTAATTGTGTCATCTCTCCAACAGTTTAAAATCAGCTATTAGACACCTAATAGATAATAGCAGCTGTCAGACAACTATTTTTTAGTATTACCTCCAAGAAAATGTATAGGCCCAAATACAGAAGTATGTAGTTTAAACATAAGCCGTAACACCATTAAAGTCCTAGAGGAGAACATAGGCAGGAAAATCTCAGATATTCCACACAGCAACATTTTTACTGATATGTCCCCTAAAGCAAGGGACATAAAGGGAAGAATAAACAAATGAGATCTCATCAAAATAAAAAGCTTCTGCATGGCCAAGGAAAACAGTATTAAAATAAAAACAGAACCGACTGTGTGGGAAAACATATTTGACAATGATACCTCAGATAAGGGTTTAATCTCCAAAATATACAAAGAACTTACATGACTCCACTCTAAGAAGACAAGCAACCCAATTAAAAAATGGGCAAAGGACTTGGGCAGACACTTCTCCAAGGAGGACATACAGAGGATCCAGAGACACATGAAAAGATGCTCGATATCACTAGCTATCAGAGAGATGCAAATTAAAACCACAATGAGATACCACTTGACACCAGTTAGAATGGCCCTCATAAACAAAGCAACAAACAGCAAGTGTTGGAGAGGTTGTGGAGAAAAGGGGACACTAGTGCACTGCTGGTGGGAGTGTAGGCTGGTACAACCACTATGGAAAACAGTATGGAATTTTCTAAAAAAACTAAAAATGGATAAACCTTTTGACCCAGCAATTCCACTGCTAGAACTATATCCTAAGAACCCTGAAACACCAATCCAAAAGAACCTATGCACCCCTATGTTTATAGCAGCACAATTTACAATAGCCAAGTGTTGGAAACAACCTAGATGCCCATCAGTAAATGAATGGATCAAAAAACTGTGGTACATTTACACAATGGAATTCTATGCAGCAGAAAGAAAGAAGGAGCTCATACCCTTTGCAACTGCATGGATGGAACTTGAGAGCATCATGTTAAGCGAAGTAAGCCAGGCAGTGAAAGACAAATACCATATGATCTCACCTTTAACAGGAAGCTAATCAACAAAACAAACAAACAAGCATAATATAACCAAAGACACAGAAATTGAGAACAGGCTGAAAGTCACCAGAGGGGAGAGGGGAGGAAATTTCAGGGGAAAAGGGGAAGGAACAAGTATAAAGGACACATGGACAAAAACTATGTGGGGGTGGAAATGGGAGGGAGGAGGGGAGGGCTAAGGTGGTGGGTTTGGGTGAGAATAAAAGACAGAAAACTGTACAAGATCAACAATTAAAATAAAAATAAAAAAAAGAAGTATGTACTTTAAATAAAGTTCTATTATCATATTCATTAAAATTAATGAGCCATGTAGGACTGAAATACATTTAAAATGGTGTACAACTTGCAGTTGTCAAAGTAAAAATCAAACAGAGGGATATGCCTTCATCTAAGGAATGTATGTTATCAGAGTGCAGTGAAATATCAAAATCTCTTTAAGAATAAAGACTAAAACAAACAAAAAATAAAAATTGTAATAATCCTACACTTTTTTAAAAAACACAAGAATGAGTGTGAAGCCTTACAAACTGTTTATTTAAGGGTAATGTCAACCTGAGCTTTAAAATACTACGTATTTATCTCACAAAAAAAAGTGATAGTTAACTGCAACATGCTCATACAACCACAATTAACAACAACAACAACAACAACAATACACAGTTGGCTTACACTCCCTTGACTAACACTTATTTTATTGTCTATAAAGGTATAATTCAGGGGGAAAAAACTGTGATCAGAGGTGCATCAATACCTTAAATATATATTTATTTTTCAGTGTACCTTTTAAGGGAACTCAAGCCATTCTTCATGAAAAAGCATAGAATAGGGAGGAAAATTGAACTTTAATATGTGGAAACATCTCACCCTGACTGATGTAGCTCAGTTGGTTGGGTGTCAACCTGCAAAGTGAAAGGTTACAAGTTCAAATCCTGGTCAGGGAACGTGCCTGGGTTGAGGGTTCAATCCTCGGTTGAGGCCTGTGTGAGGCAACTGACTGATATTTCTCACATCAATGTTTCTCCCTCTCTTTCTCCCCCTATTATCTTCCCTCTAAAAATAAATTTTAAAAATCTTTAAAAACATAACTAGAGATATCCCAATTCTATATTTAGAACTCAGAATTCCAGTACAGTCACTGGGTCTTGATTTCTTCATTTAGAAAATGAACAAAATAATACCACCTTCCTCAAAAATTTTTATGATAATCAAATAATGTAATGACTGGGAAACTGCTTTAAAAATAGAAGTTATTGGAAGAATCATTACATAAATGATCAGAACATAGAGATATGTTGTCTCCTAAATAAGTGAAAACTATTCCAAAGCCAGAAGGCCTGAAATACGTATAAAACATTAATTTATCGAGTTAACATATTTAATGAAATAACACAATCAGAAAGAAGAATGGTTAATCAGCACCCCAGAAACTTAAAGGGAAAGTTAGAAAAATTTTTGCAGAGGTCATCTAAGTATTATCCAGGGACAATGACACTTAAGCCAACATTTTAAATTATTCCAGTCTTCTTGGCAAAACCATTTCTATAACGTGAAAGGAACATGCATTCTCACCGCAATGTCATTAAACTCAATTTACGTAACTCTATTCTAATTCCATGTTCACCACACACCTTCTGATTGTAATGTGATTTACCATTTGTTTCGCCTACAGGCACAGAATGGACTCAGTATTACATTCTCCGGCAGAGAAATTTCTCATTGTAAGATAATAAATTAACATTCTGTTTTTGTATTTAAGTTTCATGAACTGAGTTTGCCTCTGAGAGATGACTCTATTCTCAATACATTGACAAAATTAGATTACCAAGTCTGCAAAGACCAATTCCCAACCTAGAACAGAGGCAAATTTAACAAGAAAATAACTGCCCATCTCCAAGGCCTCTTTGGAGAAAGTGTGCCAAACTTCTCACCTGACTACAAAATCCCAGTGTCGGTAACCACAGCAACATACAGAAGTTTTACATTTTATAGTTAGGTCCAAAAAATTCAAGTGTGTGGCCTATATTTTCCTGCTAATAATAACAGATTAGGACTAAATGGACTTTTCCTCACTCTTAATATCAGTTCTTTCTACCCACTCTCCATCACATAATACCATTTGGGGGAATATTTTATGAAAGTTTTCAAGTTCATGAAAAGAGATGAAAAATCTTGCTTCTTCAGAAGCTATTTATATAAGGAGGTAGTTAATATATGCCATTTCATAGGGAGTAGTACAAAAAACTAGCAAAAATAAATAAATAAAAAGGAACAATTATTACAGAGTAAATACCTACTCTGTAATAGGTATTTAATCCTCATTGCTGAACATGAATAAAACTGTGCTACTTTCATCGCAGGATACACAATTCACAAAAACTAAGCAAATCCGGGCCATGTTTACAGAGGTGAAAAAGGACAGGCTGACAATTACTATTACTACAGATAGCCATTAAATACAAAAAGATATAATAATCATAAAAGGTGAAAGCATGAAGTGTTAGAAAGTCCAATCAAAACTAATTTGTATCAAACATCCACAAAAGCTATCTGTGAACACTAACATTTTATCAAGAAAACTAAGTTTTTTGGCACTACAACAAATATATGCCTAGAAAATATCCTAAAATTTGGGAGAAATCCTGCTTCACAAATGAGTTTTATGCCACACAAGCGCACATACACACACAAATACCAAAAAATTAGTTTGAGAAACTTCTGCTTGCTGATGTAGACTTATAAGCAGAGATGTATTAAAAGAATCACTATTGTAGCTGTGTTCAGAACAGGCTGCTGTGGGGAAGAACAAACTATATGAGCTATGTTTGGTAAGCTTTCTTAGTAATCCAGTCATGAAATGATGGTGACTCAAACCAGGATGGTAAGAGTGGTGTTTATAAGAAGTGACAAAATACTGTACATGTTTTGAAAGGGGAGGTAACACGAGTCCCTGGCAGATTGGATGTAGAGTGTAAGAGGAAAAAAGGAGAACCAAGGATGACTCCAGTGTTCCGACAAGTGAATGGACAGATGAGGATGCCAACAACTAAGAAGGGGAAGGCTGCTGGTGGAAAAGGTCAGGGACAGAAAAGGACAAGTGCACTTCTGGATTTGGCAATGCCCACTAGGTCTTTTATTTCCAACAAGACACCTGAACTCTTTTAAACTACCCAAGACCATAAGGGGCATCAGACACACTTACAAGACATAGGATAGAAACACAGCACACAAGCGATGTCAAAAGTTTCTCTTTCAGAAGAAAAGTACTCACAGCTTAAACAAAGGGGCTAGTGTCTGACTTCAATCCAAGTCACAACTCCTGTGCAAGTAGACAAAATCTTCACAGGTAACAGTGAGGCCCACCTTGGCTTAGAAACCGGCCGTATACTCCATAAGAGTCAGTGTCTCTTGAAGCAATCTTATGGGCAAAGCCACCATGGTCTCAAAACAGGCATGTTCAGTTATAAGAATTAACATACTTAGGAAAAGTCCAAAACTATGGCTTCCAAACAGGTATATATACTTCATTTTCAGAGCACCTAGACAGGACAATTTATTTATCACGGTCATTTTTTACATACTCAGCACTGCCCTGTATCAAGAATGACATTCTACTTCATCATGTTTCCAAGGGAAGGCAGCCAGAAAGTTAACCCAACATCAGTTATGTTGGGCATGTTGATTTGAATGTCTAATAGAAATCTAAGTACAAATAGTGGGAGATCTATGGATTACAAGAATCTAAAGAAACTAGAGACTTAAATCTATTTAACAAGAGTAACCTAGAAAAAAACAACTGAAACAAAAACATGTAGCTTAACTACTTCTAAAAGAGAGATTATCAAAATGTGCCTGTAAAGTGTCCCCACCCTGTCTACAACAAACAGAGCTTATTTTTCCCTAGGGCACAGGTGGCAAACAAAAGGCTGAATCTGGCCCTCCTCCTGGTTTTATCCTGCCGGCACCTTGTTTCTTTTCTACCCGGAGGCAGCACCAAGCTCTTGCTTAACTGTTAAGGAGCAGTTATATTTCTAGTCCTAAAATTACACTCAGCCCTTTGAAGGCAACAGTGAGGCTGATGTGGCCCCTGGTGAAAATGAGTCTGACCCCCCTACTCTAGAGAGACATACCATAGAGAGACATACTGATAAACAAACATTTTAAATTTAAAATCTAAAGCAAAAATGGCAAATAAAGATGATATTCTGTAATTTCAATCAAATTTTAGAGTTATAAGCAACTCAGAGTAATCTTATGGTGAGATTAGTAAAATTATCAGTAATTCCACAGCTTCCATTCTTTTATATATTTCAGTTTCTACGGTGAATAGTGTGATTATGCCACAGTGGTCCTTAAATCATGATAATTAGGTGTAATTTGCAGTTTAAAAAACTGTTTTGTACTGATAGGATAATTGAATTATCAAAGGGAGAAAAATTACCAACTTAATGATAACATACAAGGCTTTACTTTGTTCATTGTAAATATTCTGAATAAAGTATTTTTTCATTGTTTTGGTTGTCCCTTACTTGTGTTAGAGATACATTTTGACCTTTAAATTATGATATTCAGAAGGTTCCTACTACCTCTGAAAATGTCTCTCAGTTAAAAGGTTTACAACTCCTATCCATACACACAGAGCTAGTGTAAAGCTAAATTGTGTTTGACTACACTTGTCTTTGAACTACTGTACTTAGTCCGTTTATATTTTAATGTAATTACTGATGTACATATATGGTTCTTTTTCCCATCATTCTAGTTTTGCTTTTCTATTTACTCTACCATTTTATGTTTTCCTTTTTTGTTTTTTTACCATTTTTTGAATTGACTTTCTTATTTCCTTTTCTTATGCCCTATCAGTTTGAAAGTTGTATACTATTTCTCTTCTTTTGGTGGTTTTCCTAGAAATTTTAATAAGCATTATGAACTTACTAAAGCCTAAAGCAGATGAGTTCCATCATCTTCTTGAAAAATAAATACACAGACTGTGGAATATTTGAACTTGAATAATTTGCTCTCTGGTTATTTTGCGGATACGAATTCTCCAATGGCCACTATGATCAACAGTCTTCCTCCCAGGGCCTTCCCCTTGGGATAGATGAGAACCCTATAGATGGAGCTTACCAAAACCCTGCTCTTTTGCCTTGAATTGATCAATCAGCTTTAGCCCAGGAACCCACAGCACTCCATCCAGGGACCCCAATAAAAGCATATACCCAGGTCCCATCTCTCTCTCCACACTCTGACTTGTCTCCCTGTGTGGCCCCTAGAACAGTGATTTTCAATGGGTGTGCCCCAAGAATTTTTAGAGCATGTGTTCTAATACCTGACTATTTAGTCAGGGGCACTGATCTCTTTTCCCTTAGATAGTCAGAAAAAAAATGACAACAGTCAATGCAATTGCAGTCTGGTATGAATGAATCAAAATGATACCTACTTCTTGTCGGGTCAGCAAAAATAATATATATTTTGGTATGCTGCAGAATTTTAGTAATTACAGTCATACCTCGGTAGTCCTAGGCTTCCAAATTCGTCAAACCCTGTACTCGTTGCATTTTGATGAGAAAAAAAAATGTCCCAGCACTTGGTGCTTGCTCGGGACTCATCACACATGCTAGAACTTGTATGAGTCATGACACCTCCCCGCAAGAGAAAATACTTCATCATTTGGTACTCAGTATTAGCACTTGTCACAAGTTCCGGAACAAACTGACAATGAGTACAGAGGTACCACTGTATATAGTTTGCGAGTGCCATCAGATGAAAAAGTTTGAAAATCATTGCCCAAGAGGCATGCCATGTAGTTCCTCTAAGACCTGTGAATAATAATCTTCTGTTTTCAACTTCTCTTGAGGTCTGCTATTGAACTACATACAACTAAACCATCTGACACCCTATGCCTCCTTAATATTAATTTAACAAAGTCATTGCACTGTCTATCTTGTTTGTTTTCCATTGCTCCACTTATACTTAATACACAATAGATGCTTAGTTTCTAGGAGGAAAAAAAACAAGATAAGGTAGAATAGTCTCACACCCTGACTTCAAATAGGATCATAATAAATGAGAACCTAATCTATCTTCAAAAACTTAAGAAATAAAATTCATAAATTTCATCAAAGTCCATCAAAACAAAGTACTCGTATCTAGATCATATGACCAAAACTTTAAAATAATGTAAGACTGTTCCTTTAGCTACCTAAGGTTAAGTTCAATAAATGTTTATTCACTAGATAAATAAATAATTCTATCTGCTAAATTTTCATGGTTTATTTGCTTTGTGTTCATAAATGTTAAGGAAATAGCTGAAGAAGAAGACAGTTGCTTTAGTTGGCTAAAGGGTTTCTTAATAACAAAATTACATGTAATCCTTGCTTACAGTATTTTGTCAATATCTGTAAAATTGATTAAAATTTCTATCCTAATTAGCTGAATCACCTTGCACCCACTCCATTATCCTGACCTCAGACTTGACAGATACAAAATGATCTAAACCTTTATGTCAGGCAGGCAAACTTTCTACAGAATTAAGATTTGCTAAAAACTTTACTATTTATTCACAGTTCTAAAATATGTCCCCAAACATCTTTCTGTTCTAATTTCTAAGTGTGTTAGGCAGTCTCTGTATTGTTCATCCTAAAATTACTTGGCCATTATTAAAGGTACAATAGCTGAACAATTCATATGAGGAGATTCACCACAACGAGGTATCACCTCACACCTGTCCAAATGGTTATCATCAATAAACCATCAAAAAACAAGTGCTGGCTAGGATGTGGAGAAAAGGGAACCCTCGTACACTGCTGGTAAATTAGGGCAGCCGCTATGAAAAAACATATGGAGATTCCTCAAAATTAAAAATAGAGCTATCATACAATCAAGCAATTCTGTTCCTGGTTTTTATCTGAAAAAACAAAAACACTATTTCGAATAGTTATATGCACTCTTGTGTTCACCACAGCATTACTAGTAATAGTCAAGATATGGAAGCAACCTAGATGTCCTTCAGTAAAAGAATGAATTAATACATATAAATAAATGAACATATATATAAATAAAAGAATGAATATATATAAATAAAATATTGCTTAGCAATAATGAAGAATAATAAAACCTTGCCACTCGTGACAACCTGAGTGAACATACAGGGTATTACGCTATGTGAAATAAGTCAGTCAGAGAAAGACAAGTACCATGTGATTTCACTTATACATGGAATCTAAAAAACCAAATAAATGAATGAAGAAAATTAAATGAATAAACAAAACAGACACAGACTGACAGATATGGAGAACAAGCTTTTGATCGCCAAAGGGAAGGGGCTGGGGCAATGAGTATCAAAAAAAAAAAAAAACAAACAAACAAAAACAAGAATCAAGACTCTAAACAGAGGCTCTGACCCTCCAGACTTCACAGGGTCCAGCACTAGGATCTGAATCGCAGAACAGTTTGCCAGTTGAGACCTCATACTAATCCCTTAAAGGTAGTGTGAGGACAGTATTTATGTTCATGATTCTTTCATGTTATGTGTAGCTACAGTTTATTAATTTTGTAAGAGTAGAGTGTTCTACTATGTAATACCCCAAAATATTAAACCTTCTACTTTAGGTGGACATTCAGGTTGCTTCTAATTTAGGGCTATTATCAACAATGTTGCAATAAACATTATTTTATACATTAAAAATACAATGAGACAACTAAAGACCACTTAAACCATTCATGCTACTACAAATCTGTCCATGATCAGCTATATATATAAAAATATACTTATAAAATTACCATCATCTTCAATGTAGCCACCAACATTGTCTTATGTGTGACCATATAAATGTGAAGTTTGACATTATTTAGAGTTAGAAAAGATGTTTGTCCTATACTTATATTAATAAAATCAGTAAGTGAACTACATATTTTAAAAATCTTTCCATTAATTCACAGAAACAAATTATCATCTACATTAAAACAGCTTCACTGAAAATACATACAAGAAGAATATTCATGCACATTTCATAACAGCAAGAAACTGGGAGGAAAATAACTGGTTGCATAAAGAATGGTGCATCCATGCCAAAGACTACTGTGCAACCACTAAAATGAACTCAGAAGATCTCTAAGTACTCCTGTAAAAATATCTATTTATATATCATGAGGGAGGAAAAAAGCAAGAAGTGTTAGTATGAGTACAAAAGGGTACCAAAAAAAACAGAATTATCTTCTGGAGTGTGGGCCCCTTGGAATACAGGCTTCCTCCACTAGGTGAGTGTTCTAGGAACCCTTCTGTATCAATGTACCAGCTGGTGATGTTGTGAGAGGCTGCATTCAGCTTCAGTAATTTTTTTTATTTTTATGCTGTTCTAGTTCCTCCTTTCTTCTCCCTTTCTCTACCTCCACCCAGTCCCACCCTCTACTCTCCCCAAGCCAATCCCCCAATTTCTGTCCATGGGTTATGCATAAATATTCTTTGGTTAAACCCTTCACCATCTTTCATCCCATCCCCCACTCCTTTCCAGTATCTGTCTATTTTAAGTATCAAAGCTTCTGTTACTATTTTGTTCATTGGTTTATTGTGTTCATTATATTCCACATATAAGTGAGATGATGTGGTATTTTTCTTTCACTTACTGGCTTATTTCATTTAACATAATTTTCTCCAGGTCCATCCATGATGTTGCAAAATGTAAGAGGTTTTTCTTCCTTTTTACTGCTGCATAATATTCCATCGTATAGATGTACCACAGCTTTTTTATCCATTCATCGACTAACAGGCACTTAGGCTATTTCCAAATCTTGGCTATTATAAATAGCACTGCTATAAACATAGGGATGTATATATATTTTTTGTATTGGTAAAGAACTTAGGGTGAGAACAGATGACCTCAGTGAGAACTTAAATAAAAATTTGAGTTAGTAAGCATTCAGTAAATATTTTTGAGACTCAACACATGTACCTATTTCATGATGGGTAATTTACAAGCACTCCTGCTCACACCACACTGAGTGTTCAGCAGTTTTTGACCAACAGCAGCATGGCCCCCACGTCCCTCCCTCCCTATTCACCCAATCTTGCCCCAAGCAACTTTTTTTTTGTTTCCCCAGATCAAAAACATCTGCAAAGGGAAACATTTTGCCAACATGGGAGAGCTGTGAAACAAAAAATGGTAGAAGCACTAAAAGCATCAAAGTCATTGAGTTCAAAAACTGTTTTCAGCAGTGGGAAAAGTAGTATGTAGAGTACATTGAAGGTGACTGAAGTTTAAACATGCAAGAATACACAATTTTTTTAAAGATTTTATTTATTTATTTTAGAGAGGAGAGGGGAGGGAGAGAAACAGCAATGTGTGGTTGCCCCTCGCAAGCCCCCTCCTGGGGACCTGGTCCACAACCCAGGCATGTGCCCTAGACTGGGAATTGAACCCGCGACCCTTTGGTTCACAGGCCGGCACTGAATCTACTAGGCCATACCAGCTAGGGCAGAATACACAAATTTTTATAAATAAATTCCAGTTTGGGGTGTCCACCGTCAAATACAGTACACTGACATTTGTGTAAAAAGGAGGATGCATTCACATTTTTTTGTGCCTTGGAGATATCTGGAGGGTTAAAAAGGAAAATATAAAACAAGTTATACCTGGGAAGAAGGACCAGAATATAAAAAATTTTTCAATGAATGCCATTAATATTTCTCTTTTCTTTTATGCCTTTTACATTACGTATGTGTATGTATCTACCTGTCTCTCAAAAACAACAAAAAGTTTAATTTCTTAAGCCACAGAAACTTAATTCAGAAGAGTAGCTATGCAGAAATGTATATATTAGTATAAGAACACTAGGCAATGGTTCCTCCTGTTACTGAGCCAAATATGATCTAAGATTTTTTCCCCACTAATTCAGGATTATGATAATAAAGAGGCAGAGCACTATCTTAATCTTAGAGAAAAATAATTTGCTGCCAAGATTTCGATATTTTAGTAATATGAGAAAATCCCTATGACTCAATTTTCAAATTGCTTCTTTTTTAAAATGTATCCTAAAAATCAAACCAGTCTTTTAAAAAGCAAATTGAGAATCATAACTGATAAAATACTTTACCATAAAATACTGTAAGAAAAAACAGTTTAAACAGTAACCGATAATAATTAAAATTTATTTAAAAGGACCGAACTTCCCTTCAGCATTACAGTTCTTCACGTTACTATTTGTGTCCTGTATTGGTAGTTCTGTTTTCAGAGCAGGTGTAATAGATTAGAATAGTGCTCTGACAATGGGGCCAAGCAGTTGAAGTCAACTACCATGATTTACCTAGTGAAAGCTACTCACATTACAGACACTGTGACCAGGAAAAAAACTGAAAGCTAAACTTAGAACTCAAAATCTGGAAGAATGCACAAATATCATCTAGTTCTTTAATTTACCGATTAAATAATTCCATTTCAGTGAAGTTACACAGTTGGTTCAAGGCAAAGACAGAACTCTTCATTCCACACTCAGAGACATTTGATTCTCAACCACATTAGAAACCTCATCTTCAGTCATAATAAATATCACTGATTATTATATGCATTAATGAAGACAGGAACTGACATAAATTACTGCAAATTCACATAAAGATTCATACATGTGCAGTAATAACTCACAGCTTATACGAGATATCACCTCAGTGATCGTTTAAAAAAAAACTGGCTCTGGATAAAACAAATGTGAGTTGGTAGCCTGGGAGTTAAGAAAACATACCGGAGGTAGCTAAAAGAAGCTATCTGCCAATCTTCTATTCAAATAATTGGTATAAATACATTACAAAATTATACACTGGAATGGAAAGCCACTTTAAATCCTGGTAAAAATGTCTAATACACACACAAAGTAGAAGGTATGGAAAATTTTTAAATAGTATGGTACATGCTGCCTATTATAATACAAGTGTGTGCATATGTAATAAGTCATCTTAAGTCATTTTATCTCAAATATAGATCAAAGTAAAATTCAGTTAATATTTATATTCCTACTTTTCAGATTAATCTGAAGAAATATATCACAACAATTCTTTCTCAAACAAAAATATGTGAACTGAGGTTCTGAACTCTTGTAGATGTGTAACACAGATTCGACTGGAAAATCAGGGCTAGCAAAGAGAGTAATGGGATATTAATAAAATGACCGATTTGTTGTCCTAGGTTTTCCTGGCCAGGAGAATGGAGAATGGAAAAACTGAACCATGAAATCAAAAAGGCATCTGTCTTCCAGGTTTCTCTTTGCCAATGTCTTGAGAAAAATGTTTGAACTTTCCTGTTGGCTTTGTATGCAAATAACTCCAGATGCAAAGTGAACCACATCTAAGTTTCTTGGTTCAACATCTGCTGGACCAATTCCCATTATTCCTTCTAAAGGGTCGGCTTATGACAGATAGTTTAGTTTGCCTTCTATATAAGCTGTTTTGAAAGAGCTAATTTGGATTAAAGTATCTATCTGGACCACTTGTTTTTCCCTTTGATGGCCAATGCATTCTAATGTGGTCTGTGCAGTGCTACACAGAACTTAGAAACATATTGGAAAGGACAGTATGCAAGGTTTGGCCTCCCACCTCGCCTTCTAGACAATTTATATTTATACAGTTAAAAGTAAAAAATGAACAGTCATTTGCCTCTAAAACAGCACCACCCACATTGTACACAATGGTAACAGAACAATACTTTCTGACCTCCTATTTTTTTCATGCAAAGATTTGAGGCTGAAGTTACTGATAAAAGTGCTCGCCAATATTAACAATACCTCTGTGGTGACAATTTTCATATGGTTTCACTGAGAACAAAATAAGGCCCACACCACATGGCACTTAGTGTCTGATGCACGGTGTACTTTAAAAACATGATAATGAGTGAGTCTGTGAATAAATGAACGTTCTAAAAAATTAACTTAAATAAATCCCATGAATTCAGAAACTTTGGGTCTGCTGCAATCATAAATGAATCAAAAACATACTAAAGCCAAACTAAGACTGTGCAATGTTCTTAGGACTTGGAAGGTCAAGTAAACATAAGCTCCCTCCTTCAAAAGAGTTTGATAGGAAAGAGAAGTTGCCCTGGAAAGTAAAAGTGGAGAAAAAGGAAAAAATCATATCTATCTACCTATATATGTCTACATTCTGTACATCTTTGCATTTATATATATACATATGTACAAGTGTGTGAATCAGAAAATAGACATTGATTTTGAAAAGTTAGTTTCCTAAACTGTAGAGCATTACTAGTCTTACACAAATTCACAAAAGATACTGAATTGTTTAAGAATAATGTCAAAAAACAAGAGATTTCTTAGCAAACAAGGTGTTTTTATAAAAATAAAGTTCTATGAGTAGCCAACTCATTACTGACATAAATACTATACAAAATCTGGAATAATTTTCCTTTAAAAAATAGTTAGGAAAATAAATATAAAAAGGAAGAGGGAGAAATGGAACTACAATTATTGCTTCTAGACACTAATATTTTGAAATACACTTCAGTCTAACCTGTACTGTCCTATACTGTTCCCTGGTGACACACAGTAGGACCAGTGAAGATATTTAAAAAGAAAATAAAAGCAACATAGCTATTCTCTCTTATTCAGACTCTGTGACCACTCTTGTTAATCACTATTTCCAGATGATTTGTCTAAATTGGGAATACTGGGAAAGATAACTGAGCCCTAGAAATAAAAGCTTCTTAGCCATCTTTGGGTACACTTTCCAAAATTACATTTTTTAAGTAAAGTTTAGGTTGGCCTACATCTAGCTTGTGATTGAAAGACTATTTGACCCCAAAGAATTAAAAATAATTAAAAAGAGTTACTTTAAAGTAAATCTTCTTTATTAACAATAAAGAAAAAATTATTGAGCATTGTTTATTAACAAGGAACAATGCTCTAGTAGGTACCTAGGAATCAAAAAAAAATAAAAATAAAAAATAAAACATATTCAGCCCTCCAAGACTTAGACAAAAATAGACATGTAGAAATGGGAGACATACTGATGTGATTTTTTTGTTTTTCAATTACAGTTTACATTCAGTATTACTTGCTATTAGTTTCAGGTACACAGCTTAGTGATTAGATAATCATATACTTTATAAAGTGGTCCCCCACGACATTTCAAGTACACACCTGGTACCATACCTAGCTGAAGCAATATTAATGACTAAATTCCCTATGCTATACTTTATAGCCCCATGACTATTTTGGAACTGCCAATTTGTCCTACTTAATCCCTTCCCTTTGTCATCCAACTGCTTCAACCACTACCCCTCTGGCAACCAGAATTCTGATCTCTATGAGTCCATTTCTATTGTGTTTGTTCATTTATTTTGCTCTATAGATTCCACATATAAATGAAATCATACAGTATTTGTCTTTTTCTGTCTGACTTATTTCACTTAGCATAAAACTTTGTAGATTCATCCATGCTGTCACAAATGGTAAGATTTCATTCTTTTTTATGACCAAGTAATATTACATTGTTTGTATGTACCACAGCCTTTTTTCTTAAGTCCACTCATCTGAAGGGCACTTGGGCTGCTTCCATAGCTTGGCTATTGTGAATAATGCTGTGATGAACATAGGGGTGCAGATATTATTTCAAGTTAGTGTTTGGGCTTTCTCAGATAAATTCCCAGAAGCTGAATCACTGGGTCATAAGGCAGTTTGATTTTAATGTTTTGAGGAACCTCCATACTATTTTTGATAGGGGCTGCACAAATATTCATTCCTACCAAGAGGGCACGAGGATTCCCTTTTCTCTACATCCTCACCAACACCTATTGACTTGATTCACTGATGATAGCCACTCTGACAAGATTGTGGTAACATCTCATTGTGGGTTGTTTGTTTTTTACAATTTTTCTCCTCACCTGAGGACATTTTCTCATTGCTTTTAGAGAGAGAAGAAGGGAGAAAGAGAAACATCAATATCAGAGATAAGCATCGATCAGTTGCCTCCCACACGTGCCCAGACCAGCATCAAACCTACAACTCAGGCGGGTGCCAAGACTGGGAATCCAACCTTTGACCTTTTGGTTTGTGAGATGACATACAAACAACTGAGCCACACTAGCGAGGCCTCAAGCTGTACATTTGAAAGTCTTTATTTGTTTTATTTTTATTTTTTTTAAAAGACCATGGTTGATTCCTTTTTTTAAGATGTGTATTTATTTTTTAGAGAGGGGAAGGGAGGGAGAAAGAGAGGGAGAGAAACACCAGTGAGTGGTTGCCTCCCATGCACCCCTTACTGGGGACTTGGCCCACAACCCAGGCATGTGCCCTAAATGGGGAATCGAACCGCTGATCGTTTGGTTCGCAGGTTGGCATTCAACCACTGAGCCACACCAGCCAGGGCTAAAAGTCTTTAATCCATTTCGAGTTTATTCTTCTATGTGGTCTAAAAAGATGGTCTAGTTTCATTTTTTTTTTTTTTGCATGTATTTGTCTCAACACCATTTGTCGAATAGACTGTCTTTACCCCATTGTATGTTCCTGCATCCTCTATTATATATTATGTGACCATATAGGCATGGGTTTATTTCCAGGCCCTCTATTCTGGATCACTGATCTATGTGTCTATTTTTATGTGAGCACCACATTGCTTTGATTAATATAGACTTGTAATATAGTTTGACAACAGGTAAGGTGATACTTCCAACTTTGCTCTTCTTTCTCAAGACTGCTATCACTATTGAGATCTTTTGTGGTTTCATATACATTTTTGAGTTATTTATTATAGTACTACAAAAATGTCATTGATATTTTGATAGGTAATGTGTTGACTCTGTAGATTGCTTTCGGTAGTATGAATATTTTAATTATGTTAATTCTTCCTATCCAAGAGCATAGCATACACTTCCATTTATTTGGGTGTCCTTCAATTTCCTAGTCAATATCTTATAATTTTCTAAGTAAAGGTTTATTACCTCCTTGCTGAAATTTATTCCAAGGTATTTAATTTTTTTGATGCAATTGTAAAAGGAATTGCTCTTTCAGTTTCTCTGATAGTTCATTACTGGTACATAAAAATACAACCAACTTATGATTATTTATTTTGTATCCTGCTACTTTACTAAATTCATTTATCAGTTCTAGTAATTTTTTGGTGGAATCTTTAGGGTTCTCTGTATACAGTATCATGTTATCTGCAAATAATGACAGTTTTACTTCTTTCTTTCCAATTTGGATGTCTTATTTCTTCTTCTTGTCTGATTGATGTGGCTGCAAGTTCCAGTACCATGTTGAATAGGTGTTCAAAGTGGACATCCCTGTCTTGTTCCTGATCTTAAAGAAAATCCTTTTCCCTATTGAGTAAGATGTCAGCTGTGAGTGTGTCATATATGGGCTTTATTATGTTGAGGTATTATTCCTCAATTCTCACTTTGCTGAGAGTTTTTATAATAAATAGGTGCTGGATTTTGTCAAGTGCTTTTTCTGCATCTATTGATATAATGATATAATTTTTATCCTTCCTTTTGTTTATGTGGTGTATCTTGTTAATTGATTTGAGGATATTATATCAACCTGGCATCCCAAGAATAAATACCACTTGATCATGGTGTATGACCTTTTCAATGCATTGCTGAATTTTGTTTGCTAATATTTCTTGAGGATTTTTGCCTCTATGTTGACCAGGAAATTGGCCTATACTTATCTTTCACTGTAGTGTCTTTTTCTGGTTTTAAAATAAGGATAATGCTAGCCTCTTAAAGTGAGCCTTGTAGTCTCCCTTCGTCTTGCATTTTTAGAAATAGTTTGAGGAAGAGGGGTGTTACATCTTCTGTGAA
Source organism: Glossophaga mutica (assembly GCA_039655065.1). Classification (NCBI taxonomy): domain Eukaryota; kingdom Metazoa; phylum Chordata; class Mammalia; order Chiroptera; family Phyllostomidae; genus Glossophaga; species Glossophaga mutica. The sequence goes on along the minus strand of CM077304.1, from coordinate 37,308,676 downwards.
TGTTTGGCACAATTCACCTGTGAAGCCATCAGTTTAGGACTTTTCTTTGTTGGGAGTTTTCTGATGACTGCTTCTATTTCATTGGTTGTAATCGATTTGTTGTCCCAGAGGTCCCTTAAAACATCTTCATTTTTTTAATTCTTTTTTCTTTTTGTTGCTCTAATTGGTTAGTTTCTGCTACACTGTCTTTCAATTCACTTATTCAATCCTCTACTTCATTTAAGCTTCTAGAGATTCCATCTAGTGTATGCTTCATTTTAGATACTGTATTCTTTATTTCTGACTGGTTTTTTTTTGTTTTGTTTTGTTTTTTTTTGTTCTCTATGCCTTTTTTATGCTGTCAAAGTTCTCACCAGGTTCCTTGAGTATCTTTATAACTATTGTTTGAATTCTGTATCTGGTAGATTGCTTACCTCCATTTCATTTAGTTCTTTTTCTGGGGATTTCTCCTGTTTTTCTTTTGGGGCATATTTCTTTGTCTCCCCATTTTGGCTGCTTCTCTGTATTTGTTTGTGTTACATAGATTTGTTTATGTCTCCCAGTCTTGGTGTGGTGACCTTGTAAGTATCCCCTGGGGCTCAGTGGTGCAGTCTCCCTGATCACCTGAGTTGAGTGCTCCAGGAATGTCCCTTGTGCATGTTATGTAGGCACTTTGTGTTTTAGTCTTGATTACTGTTGGACTGTCTGCGGGTGGGGTTTACCCTTAGTCTGGCTGACTCTGAGGATTGATCCCAACCAACAACAGCGTAAGAGCTGCTGTGCAGGTACTGATCATAAAGTGGAATTCTCCCCAGCAGGCTGTGGTGTCTGTGGAGATCTCCCTTTGGCTAAGCTGCATGTGGAGCTGATTTCCTCTGTTTCTAAAAGTCATTGAGGACATTTGGAAATTTAGAAGAAGAGGACTTTCTTCAAATCTAATGTATTTAAGGGAGTAAGGGAGACACTGTGTATGCACAAAAGAGGTATTGTTCTTTAATTCTAATTTCATTAGGCTTTGAGGACTACACCTGTGTGTGTGTGTGTGTGTGTGTGTGTGTGTGTAACAGCAAACTGAAAAAACTAAAACATTATATCAATATCATTATCCCGAACCTTCCTATCAATTTCCATTGACACTCTAGTAGAGTGAGTCATTCTATGACTCACATATCCACTGAATGAAAGTTATTTATTCTTTCATTCAATCAATCCATCATTTTTTCCTTTAATTATTCTTTCTACACATATTTATTGAGGGCCAGCTAGAAGCTAGGCACTATGCTCAGCATTTAAGACATGACAGTAAGACAAATACACATGGTATCTAATCCCACAAAACTTACAGTCTAACATGAAGTCAGAAAACAGGTACACGTAGATGTGGAGGGTTCTCTGGGAAGGCTTCCCATAAAAATAAATTTTAAAGAAATAACACATAAAACAAAAAGAATAGTGGGAAGAAGTGGCAAGGTAGAAAATTCTAGGCAAAGGAAACAACATGTATGAGTATAATGTCCTCAAATAAGAATGAGCCTCCTAATTACGCCATCCTCTTTCCCACATTTACACCTTTGTTCCACTTATTTTTCTCCCTTTGAAATCTTTCCCCATTCTTCTATTTCTGCTGAATGAAGTCATGTTCATCTTCCAAGGCCCAGATCAAAAATACACACCCATCTTCAATGACAGTGCTTGGATCATACCAAGCATGGAATAACATTTGCTAAATGAATGGATGACAAAATGATCATTCTTCCCAAATCACAGATAGGCCTGTGCCCGCTCCCTGAACTAAAGGACATAACCCCACAGTGCCTAATGCATAATAAGCACTAGAAGAATATTCGTACGATGAATATTTCTGATAATCTAAGAATAACCAGAGCTGTTACAGAATGATATTCACGTCTTCTACTGACTGTACAATGACTTGGCAGAACAAAAAGTCTAGAAAACTCAAAATACTGTTTAGACATGAATTATATTAATATTGAACATCAGGTCTTCCACCAAATATCTCTCAATAATGGAATTTATTTTGTATTTAATTTCTTGGATGGTTTATTTTTAATACTTTTCAATGACTTTTCTGAAAAAATTTCTAAATTTGAATACTGGTGGATACAACAAATTATTTTTAGAATATATTTAAAATATAATAAGGAGTCTTTAATTAATGAACTAGACAACCTAAAAAACACTATTTGAAACTCACCTTCCTAAACTAGGACAAATTAGGAAATGTAAATTGTACTTTAATTTCATTTAATGTTCATGATATTATGTTTTGAATCAGGCCTCAAGCCACCACTGCAGAACTTGTTATGCAATTCACAATTTGTTATGAAATAAACCTAGACTAAACCTGGGCCATTCCATTTTTCAGATCGTAGAAGGCCAAGTACAAATGTAGAAAGAGGTTTGCGAAGAAAAGGCAAAAATGTTAAATAAGGAAAAAAAAAAAAACAACTCCTAGTTACTGCATAGTAGTACCTGTAGGAAAAGCAGCCCAGGGAATAGCAGGAGATGTGGTTTGGGTTTCGCCACTCCCACCATCAAAAATCTCTGCAGCCTAGAAAACAAAGGCAAAATTACTTTAGATGACCTGGAAAACAGAAATGTTATTTAAGCAATCAAGCTTTCCATTTCTACAAGCATATTCTCTGTAAAACACCACACATTTTCAAATTCTTTCTGAACACTCAATTGCTTTTCAGTCTTCATTGCTACCAACTCCACCAATACTCACTACCCCCAGTAATCATGTTCTATTATCTTTAAGTAAAAAATTTCCTTTCTTACTCAAATATATCTCCTGTCAATGAAATTTTTATTTTATACATCCTTAATCACATTTTCACTTGTGAACTTCATAACTAAGTATTATACTTTCACTTACCACATTTACCCATGTACATAATAAAAACAGATCACTTTTCTTTAAAAGACTAGAGACCAAATCTTTTTCATTAATTAGCACAAGACCTACTTTGAAATCAAGCTAAAAGAAATGGCATTCATCTATATTTTTGAATAATCTACCAGCTGGACTTACTTATTCCAAATTTACAGAATTCGTAAAGCTGACATTTTAAGTTAACAAGACCTACTATTAAACAGTTTTAAAACTATGGGACAATTACTGAAATGTTGAGATATGTGTAAGAGTGCAGTTTTCTGCCTCTTAAGTGTCCAGGTCATAGTAAAGTTATTATTGAAAAAAGAGCCACAATTTCAATTCAGACTCTTCATTGAGTTGTTGCCAAGGAGAAGTCAACTGGGGAAATCTGCCCCAGGAGGTAAGTGATATAGAATATAATGTAGCTATTGCTACTCTACAAACTCTGGAAAATGAACATGGTTTCTATGACCAAAGATAGAGACCTTCCATATTTCTATAACAGGATGTGGTAAGAAAGAACCCTAATAACCACAATTAAATTGGAATGGTTGGTTAAAACCGTACCTATGTAATATTGAAAATAACAGGCCCATTAACTCTAACACTGAAGTATAATTGTTACTCCAAGAGGCACTACCCACTCAATTTTTTTTAATATAACAAATCAAACATGGTTTAACTAAAAGAGACTGTACTAAGTTTTAACCTTCAAACAACTGACAACTCCTAAACAATAAACTAAGAAAATATCTGAAACGTTTTCCTCAAAACAGAAGAAATTCAATAAAATTTTAAATGTTACATTTCAGAAACAAATAAGATTCAATCACCCAACAATATCCAAAATATAGAAAACATACAAATGTGCTAAACAAAAAAGTTTTAGATGAAATGTAGACACAGGTATGTTCATATTCTAAATATCTCCATATGAACAGATTATTAAAGATCAACAGAAAATGGCCCTAACCAAAAAAATTCATACCATTCTTTCATAATATTCAGAACACTGAATACGCACTTAATAGCTTATATTTCCTATCAATGTCATTAATTACATTCCCTGCTTTTAACAATCTTATTTTACCAAATCCCAAACTAGGAGAGAGTCTCACTTAAAAAAAAGTCACAGAGCTCACTCGATAGTGCTTCCAGACTGGAGCTCAGGCATCTTGACTCCTAATCCAGAGACTTTCCTGCAAGACTATACTGGCTCCATAAAAATAACTGGGTTACAAAATATTTCAATAAAATGAACACTCACTGAAAAGGATTAAGGAAAAGCAGTGCTTCTCTGGCTAACAATTTCCACTTACAAAATACAAACTCAAACCTAAGAGAAGACTCTGACACGAACATACTAATTAGCTCTGTGAGCCACTGAAAGGCTATGTAGTTAATAGTCCAAATGAACCCATTACAGGTGTAAACGCAAAAATATGTGACAGATCTTCAAAGTCATCTCTCATCTCACAAGTATTTCCTAATTGACATGTATCCCAACAAAATCATCTGCTGACAATTTTTAAAACCTCTTCTTTAGTGCTTCCACTAGTAGCACTTAATTACCCTAATTTAAACCATTCCTACAGGCATGACCAATGTTCAATAATAATAAATCAGTTTAACTTCCAGATGGGATGTATTTTAATTTGCCTTAATTTCATTTTTTTATTCCAAAATTACATTCAAAATGATCAAGCAAAAGATCATGAATGCCAATGATAAATAATACATTTTCAAAATAGTATACACTGCATTATAACCTCACAAAGTTAAACCAATTACATAAACAAAATTAGGGTACATAATAGCACATACCTCAAAACCACCAAAATCATCATCATCCATTCTTCCCAAGCACCTGGAAGGAACAGAAGACACTGAGACAAGACCCCCACGCACACAGCAGGCTATGTCACAGCACTCTGACTTAAAGGTGTGCACAGTAGGATTTGTGAGTTAAAACTATTATATTTGGGATAAAAAAAGTTTTAAAACTATATGTGCATGCATTTTTAACTCAAAAAAAAAACTAGACTTTTTTGGGCAAAATTAGCTTTTCTGGAAAAATTAGCAATTTCTGTGACTTTTTTCTACAACCATGTATTTTGCCATTTTATGTTGAGACGCCAGGAGTGGAAAAATATTCTTTTACATTTTAATTTGCTTTTCCCAAATTGGCGCTAGGGCTCAATTCAATAATGCTTCCTGCTTTATGCATCTATTCCTCAGTTGTCTGGCAACATCAGCACAAACTCCAGTTAAGAACAGGACTGTGGTGAATTTTTGGAAATCTGTCCCCCACCACAAAGGTTCTTCCCTTGGTTTCATGGCCGAGGTTGATTTAGATTTTCAAAATTGATCAGCATTTTTGAGCTGTGGCCACAACTTCTGGAGCATTTTGATATGTGTATTTTTAGCTGAAACTGCTTTGCACTTTTGGAAAAATGTGGAGCAAGTTACTAAGCTGATCAAGATAAATCAAGTCATGTATTCGTGGGAGATCAGGGAAGAAAAAAACACAAGCGAATATCCAGAACCCCTTTCTTCTTTACTCTTAAAGTACGTAAGGAAGACAATCGGTAGGACAACACATGTTCTATTTTGTCCTAAATGTATATCATAAAAATGAAGCTGTTACCTAACAAACCATGAAAGAACTAAAAGATCTGGAAAGGTAAACAAGTAATAAGTGGTGTACATTCAAGTGAAAAAAAATTCACAATAAATTGTGAATCGGTAGCCACAAGTGATGCTCTTGTCAGTAAAAACTGGTTTCCTTTTCTGTATTTCAAAAGTGAACATATCCATATATTAATTATAGTTTCCTTGACTCAGAAATACAAGATGGACTTGATTACAGGAAAAAATAATATCCTCCAATTTCTAAAAGAAAAATAGTTACAACAAATTAAACCATACAGTAAGCAACAATTCTAAATGCATTTTGCTCCGAGTGATGAGGCAGTAGCTATCTATAGCCACACTTTGCCGTCTCGCTGAAATTCATAGTACAGCTTTCAAAAATCAAACAAAAATAAACAGTAAAAAACAATCTCAGGAATTATTTTGCTTCAGCAAGCAAAGAAAACTTACTTTCACAGAAACTCAGTAGGTAATGGCACTAAAAGAAATATATGTGGACAAAATGAAGGCATTCTAAAAAGGAAGGACATTAAACTAACTAGGATACCAGTATTGTCACCATTACTCACATCTTAAAAATCTAATGAAAATATTTTTAAAGATGTACTTCCCCAAAAAACAAAACTAAGAAAGTCATCCACCTAGTGCACTTAAAAATATAAACCAGACTTTCAGAAACTTTTGATGGTGGTTATTTTGAAATGGAATTCACATTAATTTTGTGTTGCAAGCGAACAGCAATCTGTATGTGATTACATTTTTTCATGAAGAAATTATGAAAGAAGAGTGATATGGATACAGAGAATTAACCAAGTCAAACTATAAACACTAAGTTTGTCTTTCCACATGTATCCCACAAATCTCAAGAGACAATTAAAAATATTTTTAGCATCTACGAACACTGTACCCAAATAATATGGTTTCAAAAGAATGGAATTTTTAGAGTAATACTTCCTTCTGTTTTCATAAGTCATATCCCAATAAATTATTTGTAAGGTGCCAAAAAATTTGAAAACAAAAACAAATACCCGTGCCTAACAATCATTTCAGCTTTGTTTGCCTGTGGTAATGAAGCAAATACCATCAGTTTTCTAAGTACTTATTGAGCTCTACAAAAGAACACAGTATTGACCACTGATGTTTTCCATACCTCTCAGCATCTTCTACATATTAAAATGCAGATAAAAGTCTTCCCCTACTTTATTTTCAAAGAAATATTAATACATTTTAAACAATGACTGCATGCTGAGTTTCTTAAAAATACAGTACTAAAAAAATAAACATTATTTTAAAGCAATAACCTTTCTCTGAATATTTTAGTTTCAAGTCCTAAAAAAAGTCTGTTTCCTTCTCAACATTTGAAAGGCCAGGAGGAAAGAAAATCACAACACTGATTAATAAAAATCTATTTTACAAAATACAAAAACTGTAAAGTTTTTAAAAGGAAAATTACAAATATAGGCTTCTTTATGGATTTACCCTCTCTAATACACTAAAACATTATTTTATCTAAAGTGTATTTATAAACTCTTTGGAATATTTCTAAGCACTTAACATTATATCTCATTACACTACAAATACAATATAGCAACACTAAATATATCTGCCAGCTAAGTTATACAATCATGAGCCTGAGCAAAAAATTGACAAATCACGCAGTTTTTCCTTGACTGTCCTGGAAAAAGAGATGTATGCTTTGTTATGATTAGGTATCTAAATTGAAAGATTTCATAATATCAATGTTTAACAATTATCATACATCTTTATATCTAAATTTAATTTCTTATTGCACCATTGTATTAATTTCCTCCTTTGCTACCCTCAGTATTTGATATATTGCTAATATTTTACAAGAACATATATATAACACTTCCTGTAACAAATTTTTATTGAGCAATTCTGGAAGATCACTCAAGGTCCTCAAGGAGTTAAAGTCAGGTGCGGGGGGAAGGGCAGAATGTAAGAAAAGCATGCAAATACAAATAATATGAGATATAAAAGAGCTGTAAGAAAGAAAAAATATATCCAAGGTGAAAGGAAAGATTTTCATAGGGTTGTTTATCTAGTTGGAGCACCATGAAATGTTTCAGATAGGAGACATTTGAGATCTACTTCATCAGACCTAACAAAATTTTAAATGGCACACTAAGGACATACAATTTATTAAAGTATTTTCCCAAAAGTCTTTTCTAAAAAGATAGCAAATACTTGTTTTGATTGCTTGTTTCCTCATAAACACAGGGTAAAAGACAATGTGAAATGAGAAAACTGTACAAAACTTGAAAATAAATACAAAGATGAATCAAACTATGAGTGAGAAAAGGAGAATCACGTTTACATCATAGAATTCACAAAAGGCTCAGGAATGGGCAGGGGGGACTGAAAGCTAGGTGAAGGTAAGACTCAAAAGAAGAGTCATGGATAAACCCAAGATTCCTTCCCAGAATCTGCCCAACTGAGCAACTTACAGTTAGTTCCTGATCACTGCTGAATATTAAAGGTTTATTCCCTGGACAGGGTGCTGCTCAGGGTCTCCGGACTGGAAGACACTGAGACAGGTGAACTAAGTCAAAGCTGTGCCAAGTGCTGAGGCCCAATCCCCAGGTCCTCTTTCAGCACTCAGCAACCAATCTGCCTGCGGCCGGGCTTCAAGTCAACCTCTAATTGGCAGTTCAGAAGATTCTTCTCTGGTGAATCTAATTTAACCCATGAAAAAGGACCTCATCAGAGGTTCCACAAAGATAGGGTTCACTCAGGTCACACCAGTTTGACAAACTCTAACCACACGCACACGATTTCCAATTCACTCCTTATTTCATAAGACTCGAAAGAGTATAATAAATAAATAAAGGTTCAAAGAAGAGACCATGGAGTCAGGCTGGTCGGATTCCAATTCCAGCTCTGTCTCTGACCAACTGTATTACCCTAGGCAACTTACCACACATTTGGTGCCTCAGTTCCTCATATAGTAATCATAATTAATAATGAGTAACAATGGTAACTAACTCCTGAAGTCTTTATGAAAAGTAAGTTAAAATTGTGTCTGACACATTTTAAGCATTATATATACGTTTGCTAATTTATTATTAGTGCTTCACTCTCACATATGAGCAGACTCCAAGGACAATCAAAGACATAAGATATCAAATATGAAAAATAGAGACCAAGCCAAAAAAAAAAAAAAAAAGGAAAACGAGAGAAGAAACAGACTACATAGGAGAGGAAATATTTTAAAAATAAAAATAAAAACTATAACTAATACCTGCAAAGAGTTAACAGAAAAATAATACACCCATAAAATAAGAACAAGAAGCCCTAATTTGGGGTGTGGGGAGAAGGCGTATACAACAACACTAAGGTCTTGAAACTAAAAATGGTAATTCAGAAATGAAAAACTTCAGGGTCTAGAAAGACAGAACAGAGAAAACAAAAGGGAAGAAATCATCAACAAAATAATTCAAGAAAATTTTCTAAAACCAAAGGGGGTGATTTTTCAGATGGAATGGTTCCTCAAGTGTCAAAAAAAATTAAAAAATTAGAAGAAAAAAAAACACATTAAGGTACACTAGGGACAAAACGAAGATCCTACAAGTTTCCAGACAGATAAAATAAGTTTTATTCAATGGATAAAGTACATAATGTTGCATTAAACTTCACATCAGCATCACTGGAGGGTAGATAAACAATGGAGAAATGTTTTTAAAATTGTGAAGGAAAATGCTTTACAACACAGAATTACAGAATCAGCCAAACCAAGAAATAATTAAGTTGAGGAAAAAATAAAGTCATATTCATACCTGCAAAATCTCAAAAAAAATTTTCTTCCCAAATATTCTTTCTTAAAAAGCTATGGAGCAAACCAAGGGAATAAGACAGAGAAAGACGGGATCAGGAAATAGGAAATCCAACTAAAGTGAAAAAGAAAGTAAATTCTTCCAGAATAATGGTGAAGTAAGTTCCCAAATTATCAATGTGGCAATAATCAAGAGCAACCAGCCTACACTGGAACATGTCAGAAACCTCCTAAAAGATGTGTTTAAGTACAGGAAATTAACAGACTGTCTCATGTGGCTTACCATCATGAGAGTAATTTTAAAAAACTTAGGGTGAATAAGTGATTAGAAAATTAATCAAGTGAAAACAGAGTAAATACAATGGACAGAAAAATTAAACATTATATACTATATTTCCCAGCTATAAATAGTATTTAAATAGTCATAATAATGTAAACAATGAATAACGAATTACACCAAAATTATAATAGAACCATTTCAGGAAGGTAAGTGAAAGGTGAGCATGGGGTCTAGGGGAGAGGAGGCGGGGCAAGACAGCTAAAGCCTGATCTTCCATACTGGGAAGTTGACAAGTATGAAACAGAGACACCAACAAGTAGCATAATAAACATGTTATTTGAGATTCAAAGATAAACAATTAAAAGAATCAGCCATATATTCTAAACATCTTGCCTCTAGAAAGTAAACACTAAGGCTGAAAAGAAGGGGGGGCAAAGAAGATGCTCTGTGTCATATCAATCCCTCTATAACTTTAAACTGCGGGCAAACATAACTATTTTTTTTTAATTCTTTATTTTTATTGACTTTGAGATCAAATGCCTCTGTTTGAGAGAGAGAGAAAGACACATAGAGAGATTTGTTGTTCCACTTATGCATTCATTGGTTGCTTCTTGCATGTGCCCTGACCAGAAATTGAACACACAACCTTGGTATATCGGGACAACGCTGTAACCAACTTAGATACCCAACCAGGGAGATACATAACTGATTTTTTAAATGAGAGTATAAAATCATTACAGCACAGTAAGCCAACTACCCATTATTTCCATCAAAATGCATTGAAAAAAAAACTCAAGGAAAATTTTGTTTTTAAAAAACTAACGAGAAAGAGGCTTAAACGCTTTAAATTAGTATTTAACTAGTAAATAAATCTATAAACTTTATGTTACTATTTTTTCTAACATTTTCCCATGCGACAAGTATTTATACAAAAATGTAAGTTCCTCAAGTATTTATACAAATGTAAGTTCCTCAAAATAAAACAAAACAAAAATACCTAACAGAAAAAGACACTTAGGTAACTGACTTCAAAAAACAGAATCTGCAGAGATAATCCAGATCATTCAATCATCCCAAAATGCCTTACTCATTATCACTATCCACTTAGCATTTGACTCGGTTTCTATCCCATCTGGAAAACTGGCTAACCAGAATCCTGATAATCACAATATTTATCCATCTGGTCATGGTTCATGCCATGTTTCCTAGAAGCAATACGAGGTCTATTCAGAAAAAGTTCAACCACTGGTAATACAATGAGAACAGTTTGCATGACATTGATGTAACATGGCAGCCAAGGAGAGAAGACTGGAATGTGCACGGGTGAATGATGACTTCACTGTACTAGTCAGTGGGGTTGGTAGATGCCACTGAGTGAGCATGTGTACTGTGTGGTGATCACATTCAAAATGACTGAGTGAGTAGAACAACAAATCTGCATCAAATTTTGCATTAAGCTTGAACATTCCTCTGCGGAAAATATTCGAATGATTCAGAAGGCCTCAGCTATGGACAATTGGTGATTGGCAGCTTCACCACAAAAACACACCCACTCATGCATGCATCATGTCTTGTGCAGACTTTTTGGACAAACCAGCAAATCACTCAGGTGACGTAGCCCCCTTACAGCCCAGATTTGGCGCCCTGTGACTTCTGGCTTTTCCCAAAACTAAAATCATCTTTGAAAGGAAAGAGATTTCAGACTTGTCAATGAGATTCAGGAAAATACAATGGGGCAGCTGATGGTGACTGGGAAAACTGAGTGAGGTCCCAAGGTGCCTACTTTGAAGGGGACTTAAAATCACTGTCCTATGTACAATGTTTCTTGTTTCTTCTATCCTGTTCAATAAATGTCTCTATTTTTCATATTACATGGCTGGAAATCTTCTAGACAGACCTTGTAGAAAAGCGATTTTTTTTCCTGACTGTCCTGAGAAAACATAAATTGGTAAGAGGAAAGAAAACAAAACAAAGGAAACACACAGAGACAGACACACACACACCCTTAGTAAAAGTAAAAAATGAACAACCATTAAGACTTAACTAATTGGAAGAGTCTAATCATATAAACCATAATTCCATGATCTGTTCAAGGCAATTGTTTACCTAAATGTTTATTTCTACTGAGGTAGAGGAGGGACTATTTCATCTTTTTTTTTTCTACTCCCTAGCACCTTAAACTGACTTGTGCCTAGCACATACAAGGGGCTCAAATATTTTTTTATCAATACTTTTTCAATATGAGAAGAAAACGAGCTGCTAACAGTTTTCCCATGACTTCCCTTTCCCTGCTATTTTTCCAGGAAAAACACAATGGAGCTTGAGAAGTAGAAGATTAAGTTGCTAGCACTAAACCACTCCACCCTTATGTCTTCCATATGAAGACACAGCCTTGAAGGCCTACATCTTAAAAGAGATTACAGCACTCCACTCCACTCTCTTAAGCATCCAATTATTACTGAGGCCAGTGATAATTTTGAAACTTCCTGTATGAAGCTGAATTAAAGAACTATTGCTATACTGTAAATACTACTGCCAGTGATAAAAGATGAAATACTGCCATTTGTGACAACATGAATGGACCTTGATATCGTTCTAAGCAAAATAAGTCAGGCAGAAAATGTTAAGAACCATATGATTTCACTAACATGAGGAATATAAAGTGAAAAGCACCAAATGAACAAAGAAGAAAAACAAACAAATAAAAACTCTAGACACAGACGACAGGATGGTGGTCACTAAAGGGAAAGGAGGTGGGTGACAGATAATTTGACTTTGGGGGGGGTGGGCACACACTGCAACATACGGATCGTGTATCACAGAAATGTATGCCTGAAACCTATATAGTCTTATTAACCAACATCACCCCAATAAATTTAATAAAACAGTAACTGAAGTATATATTCACTACCTAAAAACATATTCTACTCATAAATGATCATAAAGGAAAATATCCCAACCAATAATAAGTCTAACAATTAAACATTTTCCTTTATGTAATTTTCATCTGTGCTATCAATTAAGCTTTTGTCTTTACCAGTCTTCATTCAGAAAACTTACATGTCCCAGCAGGTAATAAGGAAAAGTAATTGCAAAGCACTTGACACCCTCCAAAATCCTTATCTACTTTCCAACCCCTTTGGTTAATTCTTCTACCACCTCCAATTTCTTAATAGAAATTTTTGCCTCAGAGTGTGTACCTCTGATCTTACCTCATTACTCTCTCCTTCAAAGAATGCATTCATTCTCATAATCTTAATGCTATACCTAAATTTTCCATAATTAACAACCTCACTGGGGCTGGTCATATATCTCAATAAAATAATGAATGTTTTTATGTTTATCATGCTGTCCACTAAAAGTTCTCATTGTATGAATTGTATTCCACCTATATGGCAAAATCACGACCCTCAATGACTAATAAGGGTTGATATATTATCTCTTCTCACATTTTAAAAGAGAACACAGGCCTTCCCTAGGTAGAAGGAAATCAGATTGAAGAAATACTACAATCCCTTTCTCTACCTTCTTTACTTACCTCCAGGAGAAAAATCACAAGAATAATAGTGAGAGCAAGACATCCACAGGTTCTCTGTTGGGTGAGATTAAGATGTAGAGGTCAGCATGCATGCGCAGTACAGATTCTTTGGACTCCCCACTAGGAACTTTGTGCCTGCAAACAATATATTATTCCACTAGTCCAGTTCCCATGAGAAAAGCTTACCAGAGAAAAAGTTCATTTTGTTAGTATGGAAACTTATTTTTAAGCCTGCGACTGGATGGATAAATTTTATTTGGAAGAGAACTCCTGGGAGACCTCTTTTCAGCCTCAATCCAAGCCACATTTACATTAAAGCTTTAACAATAGAGCCACTTTTCTGATTTCTGTGACTCTCGCTTCTGTTGCTCAATTGATTCAGATTCTGGAGTGGGTAACAAGGCAACTGATAACAGCTCCCCACAAGAACCACCAACACTATCCAATTACCTGTCTTCTGCTGAGAACTATCAAAGAATTCACCACAAAATTCATGTTTCCCATTTTCAGCTGGATTCACAGTACTGCCTACCAAATCTCCTTTTTCTCCAATTAAGCCTTTCTCTCATTCTATAGAAACTATTTCAAAGATTCTCAACTCTCCCCAGGCTTCTCAACATTGTTCCTTTCAGTAATCAAAGCACACTACCAAGCGTCTTGGTAAACTGAGAAAACTGAAGACAGTCCCTTAACTTCTTTCTACCAAAACTATAGTTATTAGGATCTGTGCCTGGCTATTCCTCTTTATTCCACTTACAAAGAAAGAGGGATCCCTCCACCTAGTTAAGGCTCATTCCTCCATCTGTGCTCTCAGAGAACTGGCTCTCCGAATTGTTCCCTCTTTTAAACCTTCAACTTCCCCCTCTTATTTGGTACCTTCCTATTAACAACGAAACACAATCCAAGTCCTACATATTTAAAATGAAACAAAACAAAAGCAAAACCATCCTCAACTACACATTCTTCTCAAACCACAACCCTCTCCTTTTCACAACTCAACATCATAAATGTTCTATTCTTACAGCTCATGCCTGCATCCAATTACATCCTTTTCAATAAACGCAAAAAGACAATTGCAATTTCTTGTCTTATTTAAATACTAATAGCATTTGACCAGACTTTCCTTCTTAAAACACTCTTGCCCTATGGTTTGCAAGACAACCATACTTTTTCCCTCTTTCTTCCTATTTTTCTGACTGTTTCTTCCTAATCTCTCTTGCAGGTTCTTCTACCTTCTCTTTAAATTTTGGCATCCCTAAGGGTTTCAGCCTTGGCCTTCATTTTTATCTCATTTCATACACATCCCCTGGACTACCTCGTCCACACCTTTGGGCTCACTTACAAATCAAATAAATATACACTAAGAGTCTCTACTTTAGATCCATCTCCTGAGTTCCAGATCCATATACCCAACAGATAATTGAATAGTTTCTGTTGCAATCTAACAGGCACCTCAAATTCAATACAACCAAATGCAACACAACCAAAACTGAACTCAAGGTATCTCCAAATTTCTCAAATTTCTTCTTCCTTCAGGATTCCTTCACCCAGCCATTGGTACTACCACGTACAACACCATTTGGCCAAAACAAAAACCTGAAGTCATTTTTCCTCCTTCTTCTCTCTCTCACTCCATATAGTCAACTGCCAAGTTCTACGTCTTAAATACCTCCAGACACTATCTACTGCACTCAATGCCCAATACCTTCATCCTAGTTATGGCCACCATTATCTTTCATTTGGTTGATTTATAGCATCAGCCTCAAAAATAGTTCTCTGTTTCCAGTTTGCTCCTTTCCACTTCACCCTCCACTCATCTACCCAAGTGATACTTCCAAATACTATTTAAAACCTTGCTATGGATCCTCCTCATCTTATGGATTAAGTCAAAATTCTTAACATGAATGTATGGACCTTTGTAGTTTAACTGTTGCTACCATCCTCATCTCTAGCACATCTATATCTTTTTTTTTTTTTCACATCTATATCTTGTTACAATCATAAAAGAATTTGTTATCTGAACTGTGTGACTCTGGCCATACCACCGTACCTCCCTGGACCACAGTGTCCTCATATATAAAGCGCACAGGTTGATTAGATGACTTCTAAGATAATACACTGTAAAATCCTTTCAATATATTATTCTACGACTAAAATCAAATTCGTTTCTTCTTCACAAAGACCTTCGTAAATACTTTCTACTGCGAATCTGTTATGTTCAGACAACAGTATTGTCATTCTTTAATCCATCCAGAAAGCAGACACTAGATGTCACCTTTTAATTTTCACTTTACACCACAGCCAGGTATGTCGTTCAATCCTGTATTGTGATTCAGAGTGCTATCAGTATTTCTTGAAAACTACTGGAAACTATTTCTGGCCATCCTGCTCTCCAATCCATTCACTACACTGAATAACCTGTTATGAAGCAATAAAACTTTAAATTCCAAAACTACCACCATGTCAATCTCAACTCTAAATCTTTCAAAACAATAATAATAAATCTGTGTCTCTATGGGACACAATCTTTGAAGCTTCACATATAAGCAAAATAAGCATGAAGACAAAGCTGTAAATCGTACTGGTGCTAATGAGTATAATTAAAATTATGTCCTGTAAAAAGCCTATAATTATATCACAATAGTAAAGCACTCTATACAACAAACAATAGAGAAAAGCATTAGATAACAACACAATAAAATCAGTATTGACATTATTAAGTGCAGATTATCACACATTTAATGTTCTTTCTAAATAAGAGTTTTTCATAGTTTTATATGCTCTCATCAGATTCATTCATACTTATAGTGAAGTCTCATTTCTAGACAGATATTTTAATAATCCCATCTCCCCAGAACATGGCTATTCTGACACAATAAACACAAAACTCTTTGGGGTAGACAAGAATGAAATTATAAATCGGTGTCTCAATGTTCAATACTTTAATTCAGACAGCTTTAAATCATTGTTGAAAATTTGTTTACTCTTCTATTAGATATAATAGGAGGCCCCCATCACCTCTCTAACTTCATCTATAGTGCCCCTGACTCCCTTTGTTCTAGCTACACAACATCCCTACAATCACACACCAGCTTCAGGCATCAGTTTTTTTGTTTGTTATGTTTTAATAAAATTAGCATTTAGGAAACCACCACCCAGCCTAAAACTGAAAGTCTAACAGTAAATTACATATAACCCCTTCCTGTATCTCTCTAGACTCACAAATCTGAATTTATTTTTCACCATTCCCTTGTTTTCAAATTAATGAAGTTTCATTTAATTTGTATCAACTACCAAAAAACATATTATTTTTATTTTACTATTTTTGAAGGATATACCATGACACATAAATTTGGGAGGACTTAAAGTTTCACATAAACTATGTTGCTAACATTTTAGTGACCCTTCATTCTTTTGACTGTTATAATATACCACAGTTTACTCAGTCATTCTTTTGTCAATAGATATTTGGGTAGTTTACAATATTTTGTTATTGAGGACAGAGCTGCTATGAACATTCTCCAACATATCTACTTCTGCATTTACAGAGAATTTCTCTTGGGTGTATGCCTACAAGTAAAATCACTGGATTGTAAGGTTTGTCTATGTGTAGCTTCACAGGATAATGAAATAAATTGTACTTGCAAAAGTAATGTACAAAAGTACTGTGAATTCTCATCCTTTCCAACCCTTGATTTTAAGAGGTTATACTCATGGTGTACTTAATTTGATTTTCCCAATCATTAATGAAATTGAAATCTCTCCTATAGATTACTAATCACATATGGTTCCTCTTTTGTGAAACACCTACTTATAACTTTCATTATTTGTGTACTCTGTTGTCTATACTTTATTTGTATATTGTTAAAAATTCTTGACATTAATCATTGTGAACTTATGTACTACAAACATCCTCTTGTTTCTAACCTCTTTTTTTAACTTTCTTGAGGCAGCTTTTTATAAACAAAAATTCTTAATTAAATATATTAATTGTACCAACCTATTTCTTTTATAATAATTTATCAGTTTTTAAACATATTTTGAAACTACTTCCCTCTCCCTAAGATTAAAAGATACATGAGATCGGTCCTGAAGGTATCCATCCATGTAGTATGAAAAATGAAGACATTTATTGAAAAAGACACAAGATACAAGAAACACTGTACTTAGGACATGGCACCTCAGTCCCCTTCAAAATAGGCACCTTGGGACCGCACGCCATTCTTCCAATTGCCATTAGCTACTCTGTCATATTTTCCTGAATCTCATCAACAGTCTGAAATCTCTTCCCTTATAAAGGTGATTTTAGTTTTGAGAAAATCCAGAAGTCACAGGGCACCAAATCTGGGCTGTAGGGGAGCTGAGTCACCAGGGTTATGTGATGTTTTTCAAAAAAACTCTGCATGAGATGTAATGTGTCAATGGGCACATTGTTGTGATGAAGTTGCCAATCACCAGTGGCCCATAGCTACAGCCTTCTGAATTATCCGAATACTTTCCACAGAGTAATGCTCAAGTTTAAAGCAAAATATGATGCAAATTGTTACTCTACTGGCTCAGTCATTTTGAATGCAACTGCCACATAGTACACATGCTCACTTATCAGTGTCTACCACGCCACTGACTAGTACAGTGAAGTCGTCATTGTTCACACATGCAGATTCCAGTCCACTGTCCTTGGATGCCAGGTTACATCAATGATGTTGCACAAACCATTCTCCTTACATTAATGATGGCTGGACTTTATCCAGACAGACTTCATACACCTGTATCATTTTACAAAAAAAGTTAAAATTTTTGTTTTAACATTTAAGAACTTAACACATCTACAGTTTAATTTTTGTATAGTGGAGGCAGACATCCAATTTCTGTTGCCAATAGATAATTTTTCCAATTAAATTAGTTAGTAGTAATTTCTTTCCTCACTAAGTTGATATACCATCTTCATCATATACCATAGTTCTATAAATGTGTATATCTGTTTGTGCATATAGATATAGCTATTGCAGTAGAAATTTTAATGGTACTGAGCCTTCCTGTTCCTAAGCATGATATATCTTATAATCAAAATATACCACATTTAAGTCTTTCTTTTTTCAATTGCCTTTTACTAAAGTCTTATAATTTTCTCTAAAGAAGTCTTTGCATATTTCCTCCTTGGTTTCTTTCTAGATGTTGATATTCTATGATACTATTTTAATGTTTTTTAATTACATTTTCTAGCTGTCTATTCTGTTGTGCAACAACGCAATGCACTTCAGTACATTAATCTTATATGCATTCATCTTTGCTAAACTCATATCTAATAATTCATAATCTTTTGATTTAATATGTAAATGATCATATTGCCTCAAGACAACAACAGTTATATTTCTCCATTTCCAGTTCTTACACCTATAGTTCTCTTTGTATTAAAGCACTGGATATGTCCTCCAATACAATGCTAAATAATCATAGACAAACCTCCAATACAATACTGTACAAGAGGTAATGTGGTGATTATATCATCCAAAGATGGTATCAAAATATCTCCCACCCCACATGTTCTTCAAAGTATGCATCGTTATTACTCTCAATGAACTGTAGAGTCCCGTCCTTTCCCCTAGAACTAACGTAGATCATTATGACTTCCATAACGAATACAGTACAGAATTAACATTATGTGATTTCCTTAGTTAGGTCATAAAATGCAATGCACTTCTGCCCTGTGCTCTTGTATTGCTTGTGCTTGGAACTTAGCTGCAATAATGTGAGAAAAGCCAAACCAGCCCACTTGAACAGAACAAATAGAGAAGACACACTTAAGTTTTCCAAGTGATTGCCTAAGTTCCCAGGCAACGACCTGAAGCAAATCACCAGATATATGAATGAAGATACTTTCAGATGATTACAGTCCAGAACAATAAAATTACCTCCAGAGTTCAAGTCACTCCACTAAGGCATTAGGAAGAGTGGAGCAGTAACAAACCTTCCTATTCTCCACTGTCCAGGTTCCTGACCTTTAGAATCCACAAGCATAATAAAATAGTTGTTTTGTGCCATTTAGTTTAAGATAATTTATTATGTGGAAATAATAACTAGAAAGGGTGATAGTAACCAACCCTATATTATTACTATTTTTAAAGTGGATGTTTTTAATATTTCCTCATTTAAAAAGTTGTGTACCAATGACTGATTATTGGTGGAGATTTTTTTAATAGTACCAACAGGCTGAAGAATTTCTCTCTTATCCTAATTTACTAAGAATATTTATCATGAATTTACAGTGATTATCAAATGCTTTTTTGTAACTACTGAAATTATATTATTTTCTTTTAATTTATTAACATCAATTACATGTATAGATTATATAATAGTAAACCATCCTTGCATACCTGAAATAAACTTAACTTAGTGTCTGTCTTCTTCTGCAATGTTGATTTCGATTTGCTAATATCGTGTTTGAGATTTCTACATCTACATCCATACATGAAATACATTTGTAATTTTCATATTTTGTAATGTCTTCATCTGCTTTAGATATAAGGGTTATGCAGTCTGTCCAAACTGGGAAAACATCATGATTTTTCCTAATTACAAGACTGCATCAGGTGGGAATAAATTATCTGCTTTTTTAAAAAATTTGGGTAGAAACTTGCTTAGCAAATCACCTGAGTTTGTTCGTTTCTTTGGGGAAGATTCAATTTCTTATAATTACAGAATAATTCAGACTTTTAATTCTCCCTATTTTTGTAAGTAATATTTTTCTAGAAATGTGTCTCTTTTTTCTAAATTTCAAAAAAAATAGTTGGCATATAGTTGTCGACAGTATTGCTATTACTTTTATTGGGGTAAAATAAATATAACATAAAAATTACCATCTTAATGATTTTTTAGTGTACAGCTCAGTGATTTTTAAGAAGATCCATAGTGTTGTGCAATCACCACCATTCATCTACATAACTCTCACATTTTGCAAAACTGAAATTCTGTACTGGTTACACAGTAATTTCCCATTCTCCCCTGCCCCAGTCCCTGACCATTGCCACCCTACTTTCTGTCTTTATAATACTGACTACTCTAAGTACCTCACATAACTGGAGTAATGTGTATTTATGTGGCTGGCTTATTTCACATAGCATAATGTCCTCAAAAATTTTCCATCTTACAGCGTATGTCAGAATGTTCTTCCTTTTGAAGGCTAAATTATATTCCATTTTTATGTATACACAACATTTTGCTTATCCATTCATCTATTCACAAACACTTGGGCTATTTCCATGTTTTAGCTACTGTGAATAATACTACTATGAACAAAAGGTTGTACAAATCTCTCTTTGAGACCCTGCTTTTAATTCTTTTGGCTATACAAGGTCTGTCCAGAGAAAGTTCAGCCATTGTTAATATAACAAGAACTTTTTGCACAACATCATTAGCCTAGGAGAGTAACCTGGTAGCCCAAGAGAGTGGACTGGAATGCACATGCATGCACAATGATGACTATACTGTACTAGTCAGCGGTGGTGGTGGACACCATTGAGTGAGCATGTGTGCTGTGTGGCAGTTGCATTCAAAATGACTGAGCCAGTAGAGCAACAAATCTGCATGAAACTTTGCTTTAAGCTTAACATTCCTGTGCAGAAAATATTAAGATGAGTCAGAAGGCCACAGCTATGGACTACTGATGATTGGTAGCTTCATAACAACAATGTGCCCGCTCACACACCACATCTCACGCAGATATTTTTGGCAAAACACCACATCACCCTGGTGACTCAGCCCCCTCACAGCCCTTATTTGGCGCCCTGTGACTTCTGGCTTTTCCCATACCTAAAATCACCTTTGAAAGGGAAGTAATTTCAGACTGTCAAGATTCAGGAAAATATAACGGAGTAGCTGATGGTGACTGGGAGAACTGTGTGAAGACCCAAGGTGTCTACTTTGAAGGGGACTGAAGTATCATTGTCCTAAGTACAATGTTTCTTGTATCTTATATATTCTTCAGTGAATGTCTCTGTTTTTCATATCACATGGCAGGATACCTTCTGGATAGACTCTATATATCCTGAAGTGGAACTGCTGGATTAGATGGTAATTATTTTGAGGAACTGCCGTATGGTTTTCCTCAACAACTGCACTATTCTTCATTCCCACCAGCATTGCACAAGGGTTTTAATTTTTCTACATCCTCATCAACTTATTATATCTTCTTAATAGTAGTTACCTAATGAATATGAGGAAGTACTTCACTGCAATTTTGGTTTGTATTGCCCTAATGATTAATGAGGTTGAGCACTTTTCATCAACTTATTGGCCATCTGTATATCTTCTTTAGGCAAATGTCTATCTCAGTCCTTTACCATTTTTAAAATCTGGTTGCTTTTTGTTGTTAAGTTTTAGGAACTCTCTATATATGCTGGATAGTAATTCCTCATCAGATATATGATTACAAATATTTTCTCCCATTATGTGGGTTGCCATTTTACTTTGTTGATAGTATGGCCTTTTGCTGCACAATTTTTTAAATTTTTCATCAAGTCCAATCTATCTATCTTTGTTGTTGTTGTCTGTACCTTTGGCAGAAATTCAAGATATCACTGTCAAATCCAGTGTCACAAAGTTATGCCCTACATTTTCTTCTAGTATTTTTATAGCTTTAGGTCTTACTTTTGGGTCATGGATCCATTTTGAGGCAATTTTTATATATTGTATTAGGTAAGGGTCCAACTTCCACTGTTACATGTGGATATTCACTTTTCCCAGCACCATTTGTTGAAAATACTGTCTTTTCCTCATTGAATGGTCATAAGACCTTTGTCAAAAATCATTTCATCACATACATAAGGGTTTATTTCCAGACTCTAGTTCCACACTATTTTGATTACTATTTCTTCGTAGTAAGTTTTGAAATTGGACAGTGGGAGTCTTCCATCTTTCTTCTTTTTTTCAGGATTAATTTGGCTATTCAGGGTCCCTTGAGATCCCATATAAATTTTAAGATGTTTTTTTTCTATTTCCCCAAATAGTCATTGGGATTTTTGATAGGGAATTCATAAATCTGTAGACCGGGGTCCCCAATCCCTGGGCCATGGACTGGTACTGGTCCATGCCTGTTAGGAACCTGGTCTCACAGCAGGAGGTGAACTGTGGGCAAGTGAAGCTTCATCTGTATTTTCAGTGGCACCCCATCACTCACATTACCATCATTTAAACTTGTGGCAGATTAAAAATGGCCACAAATTCTTTGGCATGCCTCCCATAAAGAAGTAGCGTCTATGTCTCCTCTCTTTGAATGTGGATGGGCTCTGTGATTGCTTTAACCAGTGGTTTGGGGCAAAAATGACGTTGTAACATTTTCTGCTCCTGCCTCAGCCTTAGGAAACTGACAACTTCCACTTCCTGACTTTTAGAATACTTAGTCTAGAAGAAACTAATCTCCATAGAAGAAATTTATCCTTGGACCACCATGCTGTAATGTAAATCAAAATAGCCTATGAAGAGACCACATGATGAGAAAAACACCTAATAAATCTCCCACTCTTTAAGAAATCATAGCCTTGCTGCTAGATATGTGAACAAAGAGTTCCAACAACTCCAGCCCTTAGCCACCACCTGACTGCAACAGTACAAGATGAGTAAAACCACCCTCAAATTCCTGACCTACAAAATTAAGACAAAATAAAATAGTTGGTTAAACCACTAAGTTTTGAGATTGTTTGTTGCACAACAGATAACTCAAACGAAAAACATTTTATTCTGTGGCATGAATAAACACACTATGACAAAAGGAAAAAAGCAGACTGCCAATTTGTAACTGTAAGGTAATGAAACTTTAAAAAATTTTTATATCAAGTTACTATCTATAGTAGAAGTTCTTTTAATTGTCTCCAACGAGTTAACCATGAGATAAGCCAATGTTCCCCGTTACTTTTTATCCTCATAGTTTGAAGAAAAGTGCTGAGGTCACTAAAATATGACACTGTACTTCAGTTACTAAAAAATGTACTTCGAGTTACTAAAACTTGACACTGTACTTCAATCCATTGAATTGTACACTATCGAGAATCAGTCATTTTTGTTCTAAGCACTTTTATATCTCAGTTTTATCTATAGATAGTTACATAATTTGATTAAATATTATTTAAAGTCTGTAACAACTGGAAGTAGTTGTTTCCACGAATAGGTTGCATGCTTCATAACAACTAGATAAAGGTTAATCACTTTAAAAATACTGTAAAGATGCTGTGATTATACCCTAAAAATCCTGAAACACCAATTCAAAAGAACTGATGCACCCCAGTGTTCATAGCAGCACAATTTACAATAGCCAAGTGCTGGAAGCAACCTAGGTGCCCATCAGTAAATGAATGGATCAAAAAACTGTGGTACATTTACACAATGCAATGCTACACGGCAGAAAGAAAGGAGCTCCTACTCTTCATGACAGCATGGATGGAACTGGAGAGCATTATGCTAAGTGAAATAAGCCAGGCGGTGAAAGACAAATACCATATGATCTTACCTATAAGTGGAACCTAATCAACAAAACAAATAAGCAAGCAAAACAGATCAAGAATGGATACGGAAATAAAGAACAAACTGACAGTAACCAGAGATAAGGGTGTAGAGGGATAGTGGAGGACAATAGGGGAAGGGCCATAAAGGACACATGGACAAAGACAAAGGGGGTAGGTTTGAGGGTGGGAGGTGGGGATGGGTGGCATAGGGGAGCATGGTGGGGTGAAAAATGGAGACAACTGTACTTGAACAACAATAAAAAACATACTGTCAAGAGACAGACTACAAAAATTTAGTGCAATAACCACTGGGAGCGTGTTCAACTACCTCACCACACTTAAAAGGAAATTCAAACTAGAAATTGAAGATAACAGTTAAAGGTGTGATTTAAGAAAGTCCAAATAAAACCAATCAGGAGATCTATGCTCATAGAAAAGATGTAAGCTCAATATAAAAAACTGGACTATAAAGATATATTATGCTTTAAGCTATGTACCTTAAAACATAATATAATTATGTTCTAAGAACATATGGTTATGTTTTTAAAAACATATCATTTTTATGATTACCCATTCTAGCCAAAAAATGTTTATAAACTTAATAATTACAAGGACCAACTGAGTTGCAAAAAAGAGCTTGTAACATAAATTCTTTTAAAAAATTTTTGTAAGTTAAATAACAATGAAATTTCAGCATTGTAATATCGGTCAGCTCTGTGGATGGATGGTGGTGATGGTAGCACAATGTGGATGCACTTAATGGCACTGAATTGTGTGCTTAAAATGGTAAAGGTGATAAATTTCATGTAATGTCTCAAATGGACTAAACAGACCTTATAACAATAATGAAAAAAGAAACAGAAACTTTGCAAGCCAAAAGAGATTGGCAGAAATATTCCAAATAATGAAAAGCAAGGACCTACAACCAAAATTACTGTACCCAGAAAAGCTAGCATTTAGAATCAAAAGAGAGATAAAGAGCTTCTCAGGAAAGGAAAAGCTAAAGGAGTTCTTCACCACCAAACCAGTACTATATGAAATGTTGAAGGGCGTTCTTTAAGAAAAAAAATATGAATAAAATGATAACAAATACATATCTGTCAATAGCTGAATCTAAAATAAATAAATAAATAAATAAATAAATAACTGAACAAGCAGAACAGAAACTGACTCATAGATACAGAGAATATGACAGTTGCCAGATGGGAGGAAGATTGAGAGAGCTGGGTAAAAAAGGTAAAGGGATTAAGAACAGTCATAGGGATATAAAGTACAGCATGGGGAATATAGTCAATAATATTCTAATAATTATGTATGGCGTCAGATGGGTGCAAGATTTATCAGGATGATCACTTAGTAAGTTATGTAATGTCTGATCGGTGGGGTGCACATCTGAACCTAATATAATAATGTATGTCAACTGTAATTAAAAATTTAAAAATCACTGCAATTTTTTTAAAAATCCAAAACATTACACTGAGTAAAGTAAGCCAGTCACAAAGAGTATATATTAATTGTATCCATTATATTGAGTTCAAGAATAGGTAAACTAATCTATGTAACAGAAATCAAAAGACTGGGTAAGAGGACAGGGCTGAGGGGCATAGAGACTGATTGCAAGAGGAACTAAAGAACTCTCTGGGGAAATGGAAATGTTTCATATCTTGATTGGAATATAGTTGCACAGTTACATATTTGTCAGAACTCAACAAACTATACACATCCAATCTGTATATTTCACAATATATGTGAATTTCACATTAATTTTTAATGGGGGGTGTAGAGAGGGTAAAGAACTGAAAAAATTAGGCTAGATGTTTTAACAAATAGAACTACTACACAGTAGTTTATTGAAAATCAAATTGCTAGTTGGTAACAGGACAAGGACATGTTATAATTTCTCACTCATCAGTCAAAAGGGTTTTAAAGGTGAATAAAATATCGCCATTCCTGATTAAACTAAAACAAGATATCTAGAAAGATTACAAGATTTACAGCTTTCCTCCGGTTACCCTGTTTTTCCATCTACCTAATTCTTCCACTCTAACGTAAGTCAATTCAATTCAACAAACCCATTATAATTACTCTACACACATTATTATGTGAGGACCTAATATAACAAAACACGAAGACGGATGTTCAGTAATCTCCGTGCTCCAGGCATTTACAATCTGACAGATGACACAGGACAAGTAGACAACAGCTACAAGAAAAGACTTAGAGGGACACCTAAAACAAAAGCAAACTAAGCAAACAGCTAGAACAGGAACAGAACCACAGAAATGGAGATCATATGGAGGGTTAGCAACACGGGCGTGGGAGGAGGGGGGGTACAGAGAATGAGTAGCATAGATAGTGGGTAGAAAATAGACAGGGGGAGGGGAAGAATAGTATGGGAAATGTAGAAGCTAAAGAACTTATGACACAAGGACATGAACTAAAGGGGGGAATGTGGGTGGGAGAGGGTGTGCAGGGTGGGAGGAATGATGGGGGAGAAACGGGACAAGTGTAATAGCATAATCAATAAAATATATTAAAAAAACAAACAAAAAAAATACTCAAACTGGAACCCCATGTAATTCAGACCAATAGTTTGAAAAGTGAAGTTTTTTCAGTAAGGCAAACGAGCAGCAAGTGGCTTATGCTCTAGGCTTGTTCCCCACTCCTCCGCTTTTATTACCAGCGCAGGAAAATTCCATAAATATCTATGTGTTCCAAAGAAATGTAAGAACGTGAATACAAAGGGTTTCCTGTAGTTTCATAAATAAAAGATAGAAAATTCATGTTTACAATTTTGGGAGTAGGTGAACAGAAGGCTCCACCTTATTTCCAATAACAGATATTTCTAATAACAAATGATTCAAACCACTGAACATCAGTGATCCTGGCAATGTGTGGAAAATCAAAGATTTTGGACCTTTCTGGAGTGAATTTTCTGCTTTAAAATCTGAAACTAAAATTAGAATTATGAAGTGACAGAAAACATCACAATCTGAATTCTACTTACACAAAACCACATGGTTTTCAATGCCAAGTTCTGAATTTACAGCTGGGAAAATCACCATTGAAGATAGCTGAGTCTGGATCAGATTTGCTTAACATAAAACCAAACGTAGACCTCAAATTACATGTGACATCTCCGGCCAGTCACATAAAGAAGAATAATGCAAGTTTAAAGACAATAAATTCACGGAGACCTTTCTAAATTTGGCCACACTAATAGTACTACAATGTTCCATTCCTAAAATTTTCAAATAAATTAGAAAACAAATATATCTTCATTTAAACACAATTAAAAATCTAAAATTACCCATTTCAATTCTTCTAGGAAAAGTCCTTTAAACAAATCAAGATATTCTAGATCTTGAAATACACCTGTTATTTAAAAAACATAAAAGAAAAAAATCAACGAGACTGTTAGGATAGCAAGCCTGGGCATGTCATCGCAGAACTCTTCCCGAAACAACCTGTCACAAAATGAACAAGAACAGACTGTACTGAGAATGTACAAAGATATTTCTTTACTTGTTTGCTTAATCAGCTACTGATTTCTCGCAAAGTTAACAAAACCTAATGTAAGTCAACGTAGTCTGTCTGCAACTATAAAATCACTTTACATTATTTGGCTTCAGAAGTTTGTACCCTATGGAAAGTCCATTTAAAATTTTACCTGGCACACACAAGCTGACATATTTTGTTTGCCGTTTGAAGCCACACCAGATTCCAACCCACACAGACAGAATTTCCAGTTTATTTCTCATGACCCACATATACAAAACCCAAACTACAACACAGAAAATAGTTGTTAAAATTCTGTAATAATAGTAAAGCACAGTAGTTCACCACAGAGCTCTGTTTCTTAGGAATTTTTTAAAACCTCTAGTACTCATAATGTACATTTCAAAATCTAAATTAAGTATTTAAACACACAAGGCTCACCTTGCAGCTCTAATGTAGGAGTTCCTTCTGGGTTAGGAATCAAGCCTAACCTAGTGCAAACACTGTAAATAATAGCATGACTTCTTAAAAAAAAACATGGTATCAAATACTGCAATTATTGCACAGTTAATTAACAGTATGCCTAATCCTTTATGAAAATTAGCATCATGCTTCTTTATAGGCACCGATTTCATGTGACATCAAGAATTAAGATTGTCACATACCACCACATACGTACTGGTATGTTACAACTGCATCATTTCAAAACCTCAAAATCTAGTACCCAGTTTTGCCAATTAACAGTGAATACCACTGAGTCAGTATCATGTCCACTCACTGCTATACAGAGTTCAAACATGCGATCCTCACTACCATATGAAAACAAACCAATCTGAAAAACATCTCACAAAAATGCTTAACTCAAAAGACTTAGAAGACGAAACAATATTAGGTTAACAAAGCTTTCTGCTATTCAGGGACATTTAGAAACACCTTTTGTTTCACCTTAATAAATGCTTTCTAAAATACACTGGCCAATATCCCTGCTTTAGGAAATAAAGTTCAGAGTCCCCAAATTATACATGGCCTTTACACATCAATGTCTATTCAGGGTATGGAATGAATATATTCATAGGATACACTGAGACGTCTATCTTCTCTTTCCACCTTTCACCCTCATCACTACCATGCAATGTTAGTAATAGCTGTTGTTAAAGATTCACTTCAATGAAGAATAAAGAGAAACTGACAAAACTAAAAAAGTGCAGACTTGGTTAAAAAGTCAGCAAAGATAAGGAACAACAGGCATCTTCAAATATGTTAAGACAAAACTCTTAGCTAACAAAACAGAAAGTTCTTGATCCACAGGCCTATACTAAGTAGCATCTCCACATTTTGCCAGCTCACACCCTTCTTTCCAAGCTTCTTTCCGTCATAAGACAGGCAATCAACCCAAGCTGAGCTAAATAAAATATATGTCCCGGTCATAATAATCAGGCCTACAAATAGGAAACTACAACTGGCTCAATCAATCTTTTCGTGATGTTTCCTCCTAGAGTTAGACGTGTGAAAGCCCCTTTTCTTTCTGCTCACAAAACTCTCCTCATTTAGTAAGTTCTGAACGCAACGGCTTTTTCTTAACTTCTTTAGCACGCAAGTTCAGTCTGACTTCAGAACTCAACTTGCCTGAGCTTTTTGCCTGAGCCATTATTCCCTGAAATGCTCTTCCTCCTAATATTTGCATAGCTGTTTCTTGTGATGCAACTCCAAGCTTCAGTGTCCCCAGTGGACAAAAGCTTTCTTGAGTGCTCACTTAATCACTGTCACATCACCTTATTTTAATCTCTGCACAGCACTTATAATTTTAATATGCTTCTTTTTAACACTCACTCCTAAAACCCCAGCACTAAGAATAGTGCATGGCACAGAGTATACACTTCATAATTTGTTGAATAAATAAATGAAAGCTGTGAAAAAATCAGCCCAAAACCAACAGCCATTATCCTAGGCCCCAAAATAAGCT
Source organism: Glossophaga mutica (assembly GCA_039655065.1). Classification (NCBI taxonomy): domain Eukaryota; kingdom Metazoa; phylum Chordata; class Mammalia; order Chiroptera; family Phyllostomidae; genus Glossophaga; species Glossophaga mutica. The sequence continues at coordinate 37,279,578 of CM077304.1, read as the reverse complement.
GATCTGGAAAAGCAAAGCCATTACTTAAAAAGAAAAAAGACAAATGAAATAGAACTTCTAGAGGCATCTGCATGTCTTCAGTCATCCCAAATACCAGTTCCAACCCTGCCCATACCACAGTTTGATTACATATAGCAGAGGTCTTTAAAATGGCATGCACATACCATCGTGGGGACAGAGGGACATGTAAGAGGATCCATCAGAACGTGAGAGGAATTAATACATGTAAAATAAAGTACATGTCTTCTGCATCATTCTTCACAAAGTACTGTATATGTATGTTTTCTATTGTACACAATATATTATAGTCATACACACACACACACACACACACACAATGCACAGATAAGTTTATCCATACTGGATGTATTCCTGATACCTGATAAAAGTGAACAATTGAAAAAATCTGAAAGCTGTCAACAATAATGAACAAATTTCTTTTTCTTAAGCTAGAGTGTTTCAGGTTTCTTTCATTTCTAACCAAGAGACTGCCAAAATGTGTTTAACACATTTTGGGGACTCAAATAGTTATAAAATGCTTAACGCACAGACTAATACTTTATGGCTTCAGAGAATAGACCAATGAAAGCTAAAGGTGGACAGATTTCAAATTTACATAAAAGTAATTTTCTAAAATCTAGACCTGTCCAAAGTAATTACCACCACTCCAACTACAAATGTCCCAATACTAGACAGGTTTAAGTAGAAGCCTAATGACCATTAGTAACAAAAGATAATTAGACATGATTTTCTACTTCCAAGGTAGTGTATGTAACAAAAATTAACAGTGATGCTAAAGATGTAATGACAAGTTTAGTCCTTGTCCCCTTAGAGGTCATAATTTAATAGACAAAAAAGACAGACTTGCAAGCATATAGTGATATATAAAGTCTAACCAGAATGTATTCAGACATGTAAGATGAAAAATAGAGACATTTATTGAAGAAAATACAAGATACAAGAAACATTTTACATAGGACAATGATGCCTCCGTCCCCTTCAAAGCAGACACCTTGGGATCTCACACAGTTAGTTCTCCCAATCGCCATCAGCTGCCCCATCATATTTTCCTGAATCTCACTGACAGTCTGAAATCTCTTCCCTTTCAAAGGTAATTTTAGTTTGGGGAAAAACCAGAAGTTGCGGTGCACCAAATCTGGGCTGTGGGGGGGCTGAGTCACCTGGATGATTTGATATTTTGCAGAAGAACTCTACACAACAGGTGATGCATGAGCTGGCACGTTGTCATGATGAAGCTGCCAATCACCAGTTGTCCATAGCTGCAGCCTTCTGAATCCTCTGAATAGTTTCCGTGGAGGCATATTCAAGGTTAAGTAAAACTTGATACAGATTTGTTGTTCTATTCAGCCAGTCATTTTGAATGCAATGGCCACACAGTATACATGCTCGCTGAACGGTGTCTACCATCCCTACTAACTAGTACAGTGAAGTCATCATTGTTCATGCATATGCATTCCAGTACATTCTCCTTGGCCACCAGGTTACATCAATGTCATACAAACCATTCTCATTATATTAACAATGGCTGGACTTTTTCCAACAGACCTCATATAGTTAGTACACATAATACATCGGTCTGTGCGCTGCAGTGACAACAAAGGTGGTGATTAAATCTGCATAGACAGGAATATTTAAGTTGAATACTGAGGGGTAAGTAAAAGCCAGTTTTTCTGTTAGGCTATGAAGATAAGGGCATTCCTGACAAAGGAACAAGTATGAAAGGACAGGTACAGAAAGCAAATAGAGTGGCAAACCTAAAACACAACAGTAAGGGATAATTGTTGAATGATAAGGTGGCCATGGTGAGAGAATAACCACAAATGAAGCTGCTGGATGAGCAGTAGGAGCCAAACTATGAACGGCCATGCTATGGAGTTTGGAAGGAGCCATACAGTAATAATAAAAGTGACTGTCTTTCACAATGTATTGCTTTGTACCACACACATACCTAAATGCTAAGACACTATCACTTTTAACCTTCTGAAGATCCCTATTATTATATCCACACTTACTAAATAAAGAAACTTAGGCAAGAGAAAAACCAAGCAATTTGCCTAAAATCCCAGTTAAATTAGTGTCAGAAACTAAACTTACTGGAGGATTCTGAGAAGGATGTTAGACAAGAAGTATTTCAAATAAGTGGCCTATTTAAAAAAAAAATGGCTACTGGGTAATGTGGATAGTGGTGTGGAAGTGGAATAGGCTAGTTTCAGAAAAATGCTACAGATAAATATAATCCAAACGAAAGCTACTGGAAGAGTGGGAATAAGGAAAAGGGTAAGTGAAGAATTCCACTGATTTCTAGCCTGAGCAAGCAGATGGGAAGGCCAGTCTGGGTGAAAGAAATGAGGCATAAAATGAAGAAGATGAAATAAAAACTGATTAGTTTAAGCTTAGGCAATAAAAGAAAGACAAAAGGGAAAAGGTCCAACAGGAAGTTGACCAGAAAGAGCTCTTTCTAAAACAAAGGTAGGAAGATGTCCTAGGATAAGCTATTTAGAAATCATCAACATACAGCAATTTAAAATATTTGGCCATGAAAAGTAGAAAATAAATAAGCATGAGTCCCTACTGATACAAATGATAAAATAAATAAATGAATATATAAATGAATTGGAAAGAATGAATCAAATTTCCATGCAGAAGAATTCCAAATAATATACATAGACACTCTTTCCTCAAGAAGGCAAAACTCTCCACTCCTTAAGCATAGGTTGCACATAGTGCCTTCCTTCCAAAGAGTACAACGTGGAAGGGAGGACAAAGGAAAATACTCTCAAAGCAGAAATCCCCAACAAAAACCACCTCAGCCAAAGGATTCAAGACAACATCAACAGCAGTCATGCTGGTATGATAAAATGTCCCCTTGTTATTCTTTGATGAAAATGACACATTACCTCTGTGACCTTCCCCCCAAAAATGGATAACTCCATTCTAAGAATGAGAAAAACATCAGACCAACCCCAGCCAAGGAACTATTGATAAAATACCTAACTAGTACTCTTCAAAACAAACTTTCAAGGTCATCAAAAATAACATTTAAGAAAATATCACAACCAGGAGAAACATAAGAACACATGAACACTAAATGTAGCATGTTATCCTGTATAAGTCTAAAATTTTTTTAAAATGGTACATAAAAACTATGGAAATCTGCATAAATAAAGTATGGATTTTATTTAATGATCAAGTGTGGATATTGGCTCGTTAATTTTAACAAATGTTTCATACTACATAAGATAATAATAATTAAAAAACTGAACATGGGGTACTGTACTATCTTCACAATCTTTTTATAAATCTAAAACTAATCCAAGTAATAAAATTTTTTTTAGTTAGTCCAAGAAGTAAAACAAAGAATGCCATTACTTTTCAAGGACTAGGTAGAAGAAAATGTTAGTAAACAAAATTTACAAGAAGTTATCATAAATGTAGAAAGATAGAATGATGTCTTAGAAATCATAAGGAAAATCTTTACAAGGATGGAAATAGATGTAATATGCATATAATAGTTGTCAAGAAGGTAAGGAATAAATAGAAACCATTAGATTTAGGAGGTCAGTGGTAAAATACGTGAAAAGTTCAATGGAGCTGCAAGGATGAAATATTAATTACAAAGGTTTATGATGCCTTTATGAGCCACGATTTTATAATTCTCTCAGTCACAAATCTCTTAAAAGATTCTCCTGGTTTCAGATCTGTTGAAATTTTTCCCTCTTTCTCAAATTTACATCGATTTAGTTACCAAAATCTAACTCTTTCTTATACTTTCACAGTGCAAAGTATTAGGAGATACATCAGACAGATACATAGTCTCATCTAAAAGTTGAGAAAATTCCAAAAGCAGACTTCCAGTCTATACAGAGGTGTAGGTAAACAAGGCTCACCTCCTTGCACAACCACAGCAAACATCACAACTAGACTACAAAACAAGAATCACCCAGAACCATCAAAAAACCAAGCTATATGGAAGTCTGACAACAAGAAATTAAAGAAGCCACATTCATCCAGATGGGTAGGAGGGGTGGAGATGCACAGAGATGAGGAAACACAAAACTGGTGGTCCCACACCCATGCGTGGATAAAAATCAGGAGGGATACATCAGGAGTGAGGGACCCCATCCCCACACCACACCAACCCAGAGTTCCAGTGCCAGGAAGATAAGTCCCCATAGCTTCTGGCTATAAAAACCAGTGGGGGTTGGGGCAGCAGAAGAAACAGCAGGATTCTCAGGAGTCTCCTCTTAAAGGACCCACAAGGGACTTAGGACTTACGCAGACTCACTCCCTCTGGACTTCAGCATTGGCAGCAACTAGAAGGGCACTGGTAGCATACAGGAATAGTGCCGGAGGACAGCTTCCTCCCAGACAAAACTCCAAAGGTCAGGCAGTGGCACTGTCCGCTTTCTGAGCCTTCCTCCACACAGAGGCACAAAGCAGTGACACCATATCAGAGATTCCATCAACCTGGTTCACACAGGTGCTCCACCCTGGCAGTTACCTAAGGCTCCACCCCATCCAACTTACAGTTTGCTTTTCCACAATAGGCCATGCTACTAAGACAGGGAATCAAAGCAGCTCTACCTAATACATAGACAAATGTAGGGAGGCTGCCAAATTGAGGAAACAAAGAAAGATGGCCCAAATGAAAGAACAAAACCAAACTCCAGAAAAAGAACTCAATGAAATGGAGATAAGCAACCTATCAGATGCAGAGTTCAAAACACTGGTTATTAGGATACTCAAGGAACTCAATGGGTACTTCAACAGCATATGAAAAACCCAGGCAGGAATGAAGGTTACACTAAGGGAAATAAAGAAAAATTTATAGAGAATCAACAGTGGAGTAGATGAAGCGAGAATCAAATCAATGATTTACAACATAGGGAAGAAAAAACAATTAGAACTGCAGGAAGAAAAAAGAATTTAAAAAATGAGGACAGGGAAAGGAGCCTGTGGGACAACTTCAAACATACCAACATTTGAATCACAGGGATGCCAGAAGAAAAAGAAAGAGCAAGAAACTGAAAACTCATTTGTAAAAATAATGAAAGAAAACTTCCCTAATTTGGTGAAGGAAATAGACATACAAGTCCAGGAAGCACAGAGAGTCCCAAACGAGATGGACACAATAAAGACCACACCAAGACACATCATAAGTAAAATATCGAAAGTTAAAAGGTTAACAATAAAGAGATACTCTTAAAAGCAGCAAGATAAAAGCAAATAGTTAGATACAAAGAAGTTCTCATCAGACTGTCAGCTGATTTTTCAAAAGAAACCACAGGCTAGAAGAGACTGGCAAGAAGCATTCAAAGTGATGAAAAGCAAGGACTTATGACCTAGATTACTCTGTCCAGCAAAGCTATCATTTAGAATGGAAGGGCAAACACATGCTTCCCAGGCAAAGTAAAGCTAAAGGAGTTTATCACCAAGCCATTATTACACGAAATGTCAAAGGGACTTATTTAAGAAAAAGATTAAAACTATGAACATTAAAATGGCAATAAATTCACAACTATCAACAACTGAGTCTAGAAAACAAACTATGCAAACAACCAGAACAAAAACAGAGTCATAGGTATGGAGACCATTGGAAGGTTTTCAGTTGGAAGGGGGAAGGAGGAGAATGGGGGATAAACTACAGGTATTAAGAGGAACAAATTGGTAGCTACAGAATAGACAGGGGGATGTTAAAAACAGTATAGGAAATGTAGTAGCCAAAGAAATTATGTGCATGACCCATGGACCTGAAGTAAGAGAGGGACTGCCAGAGGGAATGGGGGTACCAAGCAGAGGTGGACAAAGAGGGGGAAATTGGGACAACTGTGATAGCATAATCAATAAAATCTATTTTTAAAAAAAGAAAATTCCAAAAGCCAACTCTGGCTTAAACAGTAAGGAAATATATAACAGTGATCTGATATAACACAGAGTCAATGGTGGAGCAGGCTCTAAAAGACTACAAATCAGAGCTTCAGAAATTCTCTGTAATTTCCTTGGATCTGACCTCCTGTGTGTAGCTGGAAACATGACCAATATAGTTTGAGACTGTGATCTGCCCATCTCCGAACCTGTCACTAGCAAGGAAAGGAAATTGCCATGTTTCACTTAGACTTACCAGAATCAATTCTGCAACTAAGAACGAAAACTCCTTTCTCTGAGTCACATGAAGGATTAGATGCCTGAACAGAATAGATTCTTTTAAAAAAGTAGACAGAATAAGAATTAATGCTCATAGGCACTCAACAGTAGCCAACACAGGAGGTCTTAACTTGCATGTTTTCCTACCTTCGGTGAAGTTTTAAAAATTACTTTAATACAACAAAGAATAGGCTTGAACAAAATAAGGGCCAAACAATTCCCTTCGTCAAATAACCAACTGACAGCTCAGAGATGATCAGTGCCGTTTTACAGGCCAAGAGGGAAACTGTGGCATGAATTTGCACGGTTATCACTCCAACTCAAAGCACACAAATTCAGTGTATTTGGGTGTCTGAAAACCAGAATCCTGTTACACTTTATATTCTAATCAGCAATTTTCAACTGGTGTGCTGGAAGAATTTTTAAAACATGCAATCAAAAGCACTGACCTCTTTTCCCTTAGAGTGTCAAATAAAAAAAAAAATGACAACAGCCAACATAACAATAGCCATCCAGTGTGAATGAATCAAAATTATACCCATTTTAGATTGGCAAAAAATATATTTTTGGTGTGATGCAGAATTTCAGTAATTAGTTTGAATGTGCTATTAGATGAAAAAGATTGAAAATAGCTGCTCTAAACTGTTATTTTGTTGGGGATAAGATGGCAAGACATGCCACCATGGTGGAAAGAACACTGGATTCAGAGTCCGGTCCCTGGGCTCTGGTACTAACTCTTCCCCCAAATTACAGCTGGACACCTAACCTATGTAGGTTTCAATTTCCTCCTCTGTTAAACTAGGAAGTGTAGAGAGGTAATTTTCTTCTTTCTGGTTAATTCCTAATTATAAACAATATTCATTTATTAATTATAAAATTTGTGCAGACTATTTAAGTTTTAATTCTGGGTCAGCCAAATCCTGAAGATACCTTGATGACACAGAATTTTTCCCACAGAAATTCATTTTCATGAAAACTTTCATTGTGGCCAGAAACATAAATAGCATAATGTTATAACTTCTGAAATAACTCAAGAACTGAATTCAATTTCTCTTTAAACCAGAATTCATTATTAAAAGGTTGCAGTGTACCTACAGAAGTAAGCCCCTACTATTGGACAGGGGAATGGAAAATGACAGAAACTAACCACTTTGAAATGCAATTAAAGACAAGATTTCTAACCACTAAGCCTAAATGAGGAAGAGGATGAAAATCAAAGTCCAATGAAAATGCTGGAATTCAAGTCACAATCAGACATGGAAATTTCTACACAGAAATTTTTTACATAGAGTAAAAAATAGTGGTGCGGTAAATATCCCCCAAAAGTAAAACCAGTATATATGCCTAGAAGAAATTACATCTAAATGTCTCAAGACTTTCTCTTAAAGACTGATTTACACAAAATTGATAGAAATAATTTCCAAAAACAAACTGTTGACAGTAAGAAACAGGAGAGGAAATCATTACCATGCCCTTTGGGAGCCTCAAATTAATGGATTTTGGCAAACCAGACACAAATCATATGGGATGACTCTGGATAAAAACCCGTCACTTTAGCCAACTGCATTATGATCTGGAGTTGGTTCTTCTCAAAATTATTAATAATGAAAAATACTTACACAGGATACACATGATTGCCAGGAAAAAAAATGTACTTCTTTGAAACAGTTTTTAAAACAACAAACCACCCGCAGAAACCACATGGGCACAAAATGAAACAACTCTGGTCGCTGATCTGTGGAGCATTTAAGCACTCCCCAAGTGAAAGACTCAGCTTTAGACTCTATTTCTGGGACCGGCAGAACATTCATGGAAATACCTGATTTGGAGCTACCAAGAAAACAGTTCAAGTATACGTCTCCTGGCCTGAGTTTCAAGAGAAATGCTATTCCCCAAGGAGATCCTTACAGTTTTGAGACTAATTTGATATAGACATTTATTTTCTTCACAGTAAACCTCTAAATAAAGCTAAAATCTCTCAAAATAAATTTCATTCAAAGAATTTAGCATTTAATATTAATGACATATAAATTAAAACCTCCTGGAACTGTTGATTTAAAACCCAAAACTCCCTACAATCAGCAGCAGCAGCAGCAGCATTAATATGTAAAAATACTCAATTTACCAAATTATATAGTAACAGCCTAGTGAAATGGTATTATTTCACTAGGAAAGCTTGAAAAGAGGAAGTGAATGCAGAGGAAGGGACATTGCTCAGGGGGAGGCAAAGGAGAAGGCAGGAGGTGGGCAGCTCAGAGCTGCACTGGTCCCTAGAAGCTGGGCTGGGTAAATTAAAAAGGTCAAGTGGCCTAGACAAAGGAAACCAAATGAAACCGGGAGTCAAACACAGTCCTGCACACAGCACTGCCTAGGGGGAAATTCAGACTACTTAGAAATTTCATTTTTGTACAGAAACATCAGCTAGGGTGCTAGATATATTAACAGAAAACAGAAAGTTTATCTTGACCCTCAGCGAAACAAAAAAAGAAAAAAAAAAAAACACCCATTCCTTTAAATGAGTGGAAAAAGAAATCTTGTTTTGGCCATGGCCTACATTACATTGTCTCTACAACACATGAAATGGATACAATAAAAACCCAGCAGACTGCAAAAGCTACTACATGTTTACATATACCCGCACGCATACTCTTCACCATGCTTTCAATTTCCTGACACAATGCCATAAAAATTGGGGATAGTTTCCCTTCTTCTTTGGCTCCATGTAAGGTGCTAATGACTTTTCCCTTGGATAGGCTGACGGAGCTCAACTTGTCAAAACTCGCATAACTTTGAAGAACACATATAATTTCCAGAAGAAAGAAAGAACGGAAAAATAGATGAGTTTCCAAGAGAAACAATTTTAAATTGTGCATATCTATAGTTCTTGTCCTTTAGAGATGATGTTACTAGTGGTATTTGTTACCACATGCATGAATCCTAAAAAGATCAAAGCATTGGAGCTATCTTATAAACTATAGTTTCAATAAGATAAAAAGGATAATAATATCAAGGAGGGAATGAATGCCCTGGGCTTGTCAAGTAGTCAGAAAGAATACATATCTGAAGAAGGCTCAGATTAGACTCATTTCAGAAAATGAAAGGGAAACCGTATAACTATAATGAGGATTTCTAATTAAAATTTGGAATCTGAATTAGAATAAAATAAAATTTGTACACCAATATTCCTCATATTATTGTAGAGTAACTGTGTTTTCTAAATAGCTGCTGAGTACAATGATCTACTGTGGACACAAAAATGAGAAATCCTAGTTTCTCAAGGTTTACTAACAGCAAGAAGGGATGTGTCTAAGATATAAGGAAACTACCATAAAAAATGATGTATATTCCAAGTGTGTAACTTTTATTAAATGATTTAATGACAGTTTAGGAGGAGAAACTTTACTTTTTGTAGATTATAAAGTATACTTCGTAAAGTATAAAGTAGAATGAGATATAAAAATAAAGTACAAGTACTCACCTCCTAAATATTACCAGTAGTTTAATCACAGACATCGTGACTACTGCCCACTCCCGGAGCATCCATTATTTTGTGCACCATGGTTATCTCAAAGTAAAAGTACAGTAAAAGTTAGAACGAAAGTTTAATTTACAATATACAGATGACATTCTACTTTTAGTAAAAATGAAGACACAGGGACCAGATTTAACCTTCCAACTAAAACAAATAAAAATCTGAACAAAATATATGGAAAAAGGTTTGCAGATACTGGACAACAAGCAACACAGAATTATAATTCCGAAGAGGAAGTAAAAAAAAAAACAAGGCAAGCGTTGTAGCTGCCCAGCTTACAACCTGCAGGCAGCTCACAGGCCATAGACAAGGGGGAGAACCCAAGCAAACCTGGCCTCTCTCAGATTTGAGGGGGCAGAGCTAAAAGTCTGTGCAGCAACTGGCGCTCGCAGGGCCAAGAATCTGGGAAGAGAGAACCACACGGAGCGAGAATTCCAGAGTCAGAAAGATGTGTGCAAGTCTTGGGCTAAGTACTAACAAGCACACACGAGAAAAAAGTATGTAAGGACCAGAGAAGAAAACCAGAGTGAGCAGACAGGACAGTATCTGGAGCTCACACAAAGTCGGTGACAGGTCGTGTTCCTCCCATTCGGAGAAGATAGGTCTCGAAATACTCAGGGTATTCAGCTGAATCCTTGGGAGGGCATCTCCTTATTAGTGGGACTAAGTCAGACCTAGAACAAAAGGATATTTTGAACCTACACTAACAAATCTTAAAAAAAAATATGCCTCAAAATAGTCCAACTGATTCCATGTAACTGAGAAACACAAAATGCAGCAATGTTTGAAATAATACAACAACTTCAGCAACCAGCAAGTTAAAATTCAAAATGCCTTAATCCAATCAAATAATAGAAGGCATACAGAAAATCAGTACAATGACCTATGATCAGGAGAAAACTGTTCAACAGAAACACAGAAATGAATAATGAAATTAGCAATAAGGATATGAAAAGAACTACTATAAATATGTTTCATGTTTAACAAGGTAGAAGAGAAAATAACCATAATGGTAAGAGAGGTCAAAGATATGAAAAAGATTCAAATGGAACTTCCAGACAACTTCTTAAAAAAATTAAAAAGAAAAAAAAAGAAATACATAGGATGGGTTAACAGCACGTTAAATACTACGAGACAAAATCATGAAGTTAAAAACTGTAATATAATTATTCAAAATAGAGACGGAAACAAAAAATACTAGGAAAAAATGTGGGATGAGATCAAGTAGTCTAAAATGAGTGTAATTGGAGGCCCAGGGGGAAAAGAGGAGGGCTGTAGAAAAAATATCTGAAGAAATATCATTGAAAATTTTCCAAATTTCTTGAAAACTGTAAACCCAGTGATCCAGAGACCTAAACGAAAGCCAAGTAATATAAACATAAGGAAATTATACAAATGCATATCATATACTATTATGAAAAACTAATAAAAAATTTCTAAATAAGCCACAAAAAAAGAACACAGTACATACAAAAGAAATAAAATAATAAAAGCAGACTTCTTGTTAAAAAACATGTAAGCCAAAAGACAATAAAGAGATATCTTCAAAGTACTGAAAGGTTAAAAATAAATGGTAGCATATAATTCTTTGCCCAGAGAAAATACCTTTAAACCTGAATGGGAAATAAAGATATTTTTCCAGACAAACAAAAGCTGAGAGAATTCTTTGCCAACAGACCTACACTAAGACAAATACTAAAGAAAGTTCTTCAGGGAGGAGAGAAATGAAACCAGATTCAGATTTGAATCTGCACAAAACGAATCAGGAGTGCCAGAAATGATAAATACATGGATAAATATAAAAATTTTTAAAGTAACTGACTACAAAAAGCAAGAACAGTAACAATGTATCGTTGACTTTATAGAATACGTAGAACTAAATCATATCAGTATCACAAAGGATGAGAGGAAATGAAAGTATGATGCTGTAAAGTTCTTACACTGTACATGAAATAGAATGTTACTTAAAAGTAGCCTGGTAAGTTAAATATATATGTAGAGCAATTAATTGATTAGCTAATTAACAAAAGTATACACCTGGAAAGTCCATAATGAGCATAAAATGAAATCATTTAAAGCAAATAAACAAAAAACCTCAAACCCAACATAAGATAGGAAAAGACCAAAAAAACAGAAGGAGGGAAAAATGGATAATAAGCAGCAAAATGATATATTTAAACTCAAGGAACTTGATAACAACATCAGTGGCACTGAGCAACTTGTCATATGTCTACTGGCCATCTGTGTGTCCTCTTTGGAGAAGTGTCTGTACAGGCCCTTTGCCCATTTTTTAATTGGATGGTTTGTTTTTTTGGTGTTGAGTTTCATAAATTCTTTATACATTTTGGATATTAACCCCTTATCAGATAGATGCACTGGCCCATATGTTCTCCAATTCTGTGGGTTGTCTTTTCATTTTGTTGTTTTTCCTTTGCTGTGCAAAAACTTTTTAGTTTTATGTAGTCCCATTTGCTTATTTTTAATTTTGTTTCCCTTGCCTGAAGAGATACACAGGGGGAACCAAAAAAATGAAATTTATTTATAAAAAATTGTGTATTTACTCTTATATGTTTAAACTTCAATCACCTTCAAAGTTCTATTTGATGCAATACACCTGTTGAGACATTTTTTCCACTGCTCAAAACACTTTTCGAACCCACTGATTTTGATGCCTTTTACCATATCTGCCATTTTTTGTTTCACCTCTTCCACAACGGCAAAACATTTCCCTTTGAGGATTTTTTCATCCGGGGAAACAAAAAGAAAGTTGGTCAGGGTAAGATCAGGTGAACAGGGAAGGAGGGGAATGAAGGTCATGAAGTTTTGGGTCAAAAACTGCCAAACACTCAGCACAGTGTAGGAAGGTGTGCTTGTAAATCACCCATCATGAAATGGGTAAATATACTGAGTCTTCAAAAAAAGTTCACTGAAGCTGAATGCAGCCTCTCACACCACCACCAGCTGGTACACTGATACAGATAGGTTCCTAGAACACTCACCTAGCAGGGGAAGCCTATACTGCAATGGGCCCACCCTCCAGAAGATCATTCTGGGTATTTGGGGGTCTGCACTTACGTATCAGAAAAAAATATTGCTACAGGCAACGTCCAAGATTTTACTGCTTATGTTCTCTTCTAGGATTTTTATGGTTTGGGTCTAACATTTAATTAAGTCTTTAATCCATTTTGATTTTGTTCCTTTTTTTAAAGATTTTATTTATTTATTTTTAGAGAGAGAGGAAGGGAGGAAGAAAGAGAGGAAGAGAAACATCAATGTTTGGTTCCCTCTTGTGCACCCCCAACTGGGGACCTGGCCCTCAACCCAGGCATGTGCCCTGACAACTGAATCGGCAACCCTTTGGTTCATAGGCCAGCACTCAATTTACTGAGCCACACCGGCCAGGTGATTTTATTGTGTGTGATGCAAGGTGGTGGTCTTGTTTCATTTTTCTGTGCATAGCCATCCAATTTTCTCAACACCATTTATTGAATAAACTATCTCTAGCCCATTGTATGTGCTTGCTGCCCCTGTCAAATATTGACTATAAAGTGTGGGTTTATTTTGGGGCTCTCTCTTCTGTTCCACTGATCACCTATGTGTCTAATTTTATGCCAGTACCATGCTGTTTTGATTACTATAGCCTTATAGTTTAATATGAGGTAGCATGATTCTTCCAACTGTGTTCTTTCTCAAAATCACTGTTGCTATTTGGGGCATTTTGTGGTTCCACATAAATTTTTTAAATACTTGTTCTAATTCTTTGAAATACATCTATTGGTATCTTCATATGAATTGCTTTGAATCTGTAGATTGCTTTGGGTTGTATGGACATTTTAACAATGTTAATTCTTTCTATCCATGAACACAGTATGTACTTCCACTTATTTGTTCCTTCAACTTCAGTGTCTTGTAATTTTCCAAGTTTAGATTTTTTACATCCTTGGTTAGATTTATCCCTAGGTATTTTATTATTTTGAAGCAATTGTGAATGGGATTGTTTTCTTAATTTCCCTTTCTGACAGTTCATTTTTGGCATGTAAAAATGCAACTGATTTCTGGATATTAATTTTGTATCCTGGTACTTTATTGAATTCATTTATCAGTTCTATAGTGTCTTGGTGGAATCTTTAGAGTTCTCTATGTACAGAATCATGACATCTGCAAATAATGTCCAGTTTACTTCTCCCTTTCCAATTTGGATGCACTTTAATTTCTTTTTCTTGTCTGATTGTTATGGCTAGAGCTGCCAGTGCTACATTGAATGTAGATGGTCTAAATAACCATATTGAAAAGCAGAGACTGTCAGAGTGAATAAGAAGGTAGAAGAAAAAATAACCATGATGACAAGAGATGTCAAAGATATGAAAAAAATTTTATTTTGGCTATGACAACAAAAAAAGATAAAAATAAAGATATACCATACAAACACAAATCAAAAGAAAGATGAAGTGGCTATATTAGTATCAGAAAAATGAGTCTTCAGATCAAAGAATATTACTGGGGATGAAGAAACAGATTTCATAATAATAAAGTGATTTTATCAAGCAGACATAACAATCCTAAATGTGTATGCATCTATATCTAGAGATTCCAACACTCCTTTCTAAGTAAATGATAACCTAAGTGAAATAAAATGAGTAAATACTAGTATATAGAAGACTTAAGCAATATGAGCAACCAACTTAATTTAACATTTCTGAAAAACGCTATCTAGCAAGTGATGATTTGGCATTTTTTCAAGTGCACACAAAACATTTAGAGATAGATACTATTTTGAGTCCTTAAACAAGTCTCAATTGATTTTTAAAACTGAAATCATATAAAGTATCTTCTCTAAGCACAGAACTATATTAAAAATCAATAAAAGAAAGAAATCTGGAAATTTCTTCAAAAACCTGAAAATTTAACAATATGCTTCTAAATAACCCATTATAAATCACAAGAAAATTGATAGATAGTTTGAAGTGAATGTAACTGAAAATACAAGGTATCAAAATTTGTAGGATGCAGCTGTCACAGGGCTTTGAGGAAAATTTATAAACATATAAGAAAACAAGAGAGGATTCAAATAAGTGACTTAAGTTTTCTCCTGAAGAAACCTGAACATGTGGAGCATATTAAACTCAAAGCCAGCAAAGGAAAGGACACAAATAAGAACAGAAATATTTAGGTAGGAAATATAAAAACAGACAAATTAAAGCAGAATATGATTCTTCCCACATATCAATGAAATTAATAAACCTCCACACTAAGTGCCAGGAAAAAAAGAAAAATTACAAAAATTACCAATAGCAGGAATCGAAGAGTTTCAATATCAGTACATTTCCAGAAATTACACAGACATTAAAAGGATAATAAGGGAACATTATAAAAAACCTTTGGCAGTAATTTTAAGTATTTATATGAAATGAATAAGTTCCTTGAAAGACAAAAAAGTTCCCAAAGTTACTCTATAAAACTAGATAAATTGACTATATTTGGATCTATAAAGGAGTTGATTTCATAGTTAAAAATCTTTCCACACACACACAAAAATACTTCAGGTGACAAAGGCATTACTGGAGAATTCTATGAGAGTCAAGAAAGAAAAATGAATCTTTCAGAAACTCAAAAAATAAAGAAGTGACTGGTATTTGGTTTTATCTTGATACCAAATATCTTGATACCAAAACCAGACAAAGACATTATGAGAAAATAAAAAGTATCCCATATTAATATATTAATATAGATGCAAAAACCAGTAACAACATTTTAACAAATCAAATTCAACAATACATAAGAACACTAATGTGTCACAAAAAGTAACTTTTATCCAGGAATGCAAGTTTGGTTGAGTATCTGAAAATAAATCAGCATAATTCACCTTAAAATATATATATATGATCATTTCAATGAATGCAGAAAAATTGGCAAAACTCAAAACTCATTCATAATAAAACTTCTTAGCAAACAAGAACTAGAAGGAAATGTCTTCATTCTGAAGGCTATTATAAAAAGAAAGGTGAAGGGAGCAGAAGGGAGACAAGGGGAAGGGAAAGGACAAGAGGGAGGGAAGGGGACGGGAGAAAAGAAAAGAAATTCAGCTAACATTATATTTAATGGTCAAAAACTAATGCCTTTCCTTCACTCTAAGATCCTGAAAAAGTCCAAGAGGCATGCTCTTACCAGAGGGGCTAGTGCAGTAATACAAGGAATAGAAATAAAAGGCACACAGATGAGAAAAGAATTAAAACTATCCTAGTCACAAGCAATGTGACTATCTACGTAAAAGATCCCAAGGAATCTACTTAAAAAATTACTTGAAGAATACAAAGTTAATATTTAAAAATAAACTGTATTTTATGTATTAGAAGCCAATAACTGAAAATTAAAATATGCAGTACCAATTACAATAGCATCTAAAGTCTGAAATACTTTGGGACAAAGTTAACAAAACAAGTACAAGACATACACATCAGTCAGACAATTAAGTGTTTTTCCAGTTCTCTTCAAATTGATGTAAAGATTTAATACAGGGTCTGGCAGAAGTAACACCTACTTGAGTGCAGTTGTAGGGTAATAGTATAGGTGTAATCATTTATAGTTTTAACTTGAACATTTCACCTAAAATGTCATACGGTGTGACTGAGTGTGATATTGTTATGTTACAGAATTACATGCTTATGATTTTGAAATTAAAAGGGGGGGCATTATTTCTGCTGGAATCTGTATAATCCTAATCAAAAATTTAATAGGCTTTATTGTTGACACTATCAAACTATTTATAAAATATGCATGAAAAAGAAAAACCCTGAATAGTCAAAACAATTTTGAAAGTCAAGAACAAAGTCGACTCACACTACATGACTATCGATCTTACTATAAAGCTAGAGTAAATCCAGACAGTGTGGTAAGAATACAGTACAGAAATAGATACACAAATATGCCACAAAGCTCCCAACATAATGCAATGAGGAAAGAATAGTTTTTTTTGAGCTGTTGCAGAATAATGCACCTTGACACTTACATTGTATCATACAAAAAAGAAATTACCTTGAAATAAGCCTAAACCTAAAACTACAAAACTTCTAGAAAAAAACAGTGGAGATAATCTTTGAGACCATGCCCAAGGATATGTTGATTATAAACATGTTGACATGTTGATTACATGCCCGGGATTATGTTGTTATGAGAGAGAGAAACATCGATCAGTTGCCCCAACTGGGGATCTAACCCACAGATCCAACCCGCAACCCAAGTATGTGCCCTTATGGAACCCACAACCTTTTGGTGTATAGGAGGATGATCCAATGAACTGAGCCCCATGCCCAGAGCTCTTACACTTTGAAGTTTCTGTCATGCCTTTGTCCCTTTGTCCCATTATTTTTTAAGATTGCTACACAATAAAATGATTCCATACTACTTTGACTTTTTTTCCCCCAAGCAATAACCAAGGGCATTAGCCCAGCCTGCCCAGGGCTGACTTGATCATGCCCACACTTAACTTCTCATTATGCTGTTGGTAATCTGCTCTTTGAGATCCTAGAGTCCCTTACTGATGTGAGTCAAATTCACATCTGCAGTCTCATATTCTGTCTCTTCCAGCCATTCTGAAACATTTGCCGTTCTTCTTTGCTCAGAACAATAGTTCATTAACAAACACTAATTTTTTGACTGGCTTACTCTCTTCAACTTCTCAAATACATGGAAAAAATATGAAGCATACATGTAACTATGAATATGATTAGGTAGTTGGTTCAAAATTGCTATTTCAGAAAATTTCCTTAAAAAATTCCAAGAGCTACACACAATTCAAATATGCATAAACTTGGTTGATGTGCTAACTACTACTATACTGGGATACTACAAGGACACAATGAATTGGAGGACCTCAATATTCCCAGGCAATTTAATCTGAAACATGTACATACAGACAAGTGTGTGTTTATCAATTATGTGTCCTGGTCTGTGCTAAGATCACTTCTGTCAATACCACAATACTACCATCTAGATCCTTTTCATGTGTTCCCTTAATGCAGGGACATAATTTTCTTATCACCAAAGAAATGTATATGAACTATGAGTAACCTGAAGCAATGGTAGTGATATGAACAAAAGTGCAATTCTCCTAAGTATAGGTTCCTTCACTATCATTATTACAGATTCCCCAATGCTTACATTAGCTTTGCAATATCCTCAAAGTTCGAAACTAGACATCTTTTATAAGTAACATTCTATGTACATCTCTTACATGACTTTCTCTCTCGACATACGCATACACACATAATAAATTTCCATTTCAGTTACACAGTAATTACAACAGCAATGCTGTGACCAATTACCCATTCTGTTATTTTAAGAATGGATAAAAATATTTAACTACATAAAAGAATGCTACAGTTCATACACACACAAACATGCCCCAGCTTCTCCACATACATAACCAATTAGTTGTGTTTTATTCAATTTTTATAGCTGCCTTCCTCCTAGAAAATTAAAAATTGGCCACAGTTCATTACACATAAACTCCCCACAAGATAGCACACCTTCTTGATTAGACTTAGTTCTGTGCTGTTTTTAAAGCATAATATATATTTTCTTTTAATTATTAAAACAATGTTAAAGTAACTAAATTTCAGGGGAATGAGGATCATTATATACTTTCTAAAACAGAGAATCAAGAAAACCTTTCCTTGTAATCCAACATCAGAGACACACAGAAGTCTACTGAGAGTTAAGGGGCAGTGGGAGGGAAGCTCAGAAATGATTTGCCCGATTCCAGACCTCAACATTGCTACACAATCACAATGGAAAGAATGTGTGGTAATTAACCAGCTTCTTAAATGCTGAAAATATCCAATCATTCTTTTTCCCTAGAAACTTTTTATAAAAGGGGAAATCCTATAGTCTTCATGATTACTTCCTCAGTTTACTTTATTTTAAAAAAAATAAAACTAAGTAGTAAGTTGTGCTATTCAGTTTCTTCACTCTCTTTTTTATTTAAGCAGTAACTATGCACATAGGATTCCATTTTTCATATTTGTTAAATCTCCCCCCAGTGTATGCTTAACACTTCAGCTTTCAACAGGGAGAATAGGGACATAGGGACTATTTTCCATAATCCATTGTAAAATAAATAAATAAATGAATAAAAGTTTAAAGAACAATAGCTATAACAGGACCTGAGTTTTACCAAACTCATTTAAGCCAAAGCTCCAAAGAGCATCCCTATCTGCCACGAACACTTCGAACACCATTGGATCTGCTGGATCATATGACCCAGGTGACAGATCAGCTTGCACCACAACTGGCACCTGTTGCAGCCTTTTCTTGTTCTGGGTCCCATTCAAAACTAGCAGTTTTTGAGCCACTCAGTAATAGGCCAGAGTAACACACCCAAATGAGGAATACATTGCCTCCAAAACCCAAAAGAGCACACTAGGTAGGCACTGTGCTCCTTTTGTGGTTGTAGGAGGGGCCAGATGCAACAACTTACCTTTCACCCTAG
This sequence comes from Glossophaga mutica, assembly GCA_039655065.1. Taxonomy (NCBI): domain Eukaryota; kingdom Metazoa; phylum Chordata; class Mammalia; order Chiroptera; family Phyllostomidae; genus Glossophaga; species Glossophaga mutica. The sequence continues at coordinate 37,260,394 of CM077304.1, read as the reverse complement.
AAGGGATAGCTTGACATACCACACACCACAGGACCACTAGAAATTTCACTTAGGTTAGAAAGCTACTGAACTTTTGACATAATTTCCTACTCTCTGACACTCAAATATCTCATTAATAAGTCTACATTAGTTGTGCTCCTGGCTCAGTAGCTCAAATCAAAAGAAAAAAAATGGCACCAATGTAATGAACTAGTGTATTACCTTCTGAAAAAGAGGGGTGGTACAGATCCATGCAAACTAAATTATAACATAGGACTGGACAGCTGATCTATCCCAAGGTAGGACAATGAAGGAGTACTTCCAACCTCGCCAGCTAAAAGCAAACTATGGTCAGCCTTCCATATCCATGGGTTTCACATCCATGTATTCCGTCAACCATGGATCAAAATTATTTAAAAAAATAATAATTCCAAAAGCAAAACTTAAATTTGAAATATGTTAAGCACTATGCTGAAGTCACAGGAATGAAATGATATGTAGCCATACTCTGTAGCAACCTATATGCAAATATAGGGTAATGTGCAATCCAATACTTTTTTATATGAGGAACTTGACCATCCATGAATTTTGGTATTCATGAAGATCCAGAAATCAATCCTCCATAGATACTGAGGGGCCACTGCATTTCTATTGGACCTTATTTACAAGGATGGAAAAAAAGACATTTGCTAGATCAATAGCTGCATACCACGTACAAGGGGATGTGTTAATTTGTTCAAGCAATAAAACCATACCTGGTACAGCAACTGCAATTGTAGTAATCTACTGGTTTGCTTTAAATAATCAATTGTCATTTCCCAAGAGCCATCTGTCTTCTGTAAAAGCCAAACAGATGAATGGGGATGTGCTGGGAACCACCATGCTATGTGTTTGAAGTCCTCGATGGTGGCACTATTCTCTGCAATTCCTCCAGAAATAAGGTATTGCTTTTAGTCACTATTTGATTAGGTAGAGGCAGTTCAGTGGGGTTCCACTTGGCCCTTTTCACCATCACAGCCTTTGCTCTACTGGTCAGGAAACTAATAGAGAGATTCTGCCAGCTACTTACTTTCAGAAGTAAGAAAATAACTACAGATTGGGTTTGAAGGCAAATATCATCCCAATTTCTTCTACGGCACTGGAAATGATATTCTCAATTAAGATCTCAGGTACTACAAGATGCTAACTCAGTTAAATGCTGGGCAGAGGGAAAGTTTGATTATTTTCAATTACTTGGGCACTAAAATCCACAAGTACAAGTCAAGCAATTTTTATCAAGTCAAATACCAAGGAAACCCTGGGCTTCTGGTTGTCCTTCTAGTTACTAGGAAATCCTATTAACTAGAAAATTCAATTTCTCTTAATAATATATTCAGGCATAACACACAGTAAGTGTTTGATAAATGTTTCTTTGCTTTCCCCTTACAAAGTAATCATTCTGGCAATTCAAATAATGTTTCAATCACAATTCACAGCCCTACCAAAAGATTTCCTCAATTTAAATAGATCCAATTATATAAAATGAAATGGCATAATATTGGGATGGCCAAAAAGTTCATTTGGTTTTTTCCATACATCTCTCTAGTAGCACTTAGCTGTCTTTAACTTCATTCAAAACAGTTTTGTTAGACTGTATTGTGACAGCTACCATATCAGCATGCATTTAAAAAACTTATCAAAGTTGTTGAATTTTTATGTAGCCATTTTCATATTGAAGGTGGAAGAAAACAAGCAACATTTTCAGTACATATGCTTTATTATTTCAAGAAAGGTAAAAATGCAACTGATTTCTGCAGTGTACGGAGAGGGTGCTATGACTGATAAAATGTGTCAAAAGCAGTTTGCGAAGTTTCATGCTGGAGATTTCTCACTGGAAGATGCTCCACAGTCAGCTAGACCAGCTGAAGTTGATAGCAATCAAATTGAGACATTTATTGAGAACAATCAAGGTTATACCATGTGGGAGATAGCCAACGTACTCAAGATATCCAAATCAATAAAGTTATTAGTAAAAATGAAAAATGTGTCTTTTATTTTACAGAAAATGACTAAAGAGACATTTTGGCCAACTCATTAGAACAGCTAATAATACCCAATGGCCACAGAAGACAAAGAATACATAGTTTCCATGAAGAGTTTGAAAAGTCACTAAACAAGCAAACAGCAACATTAGTAACAATAAAGAGTAACAATAACAAATGAGGAAGAGAGACAATCTGATTTTCAGAGTTGAAATTATACAAAAATTTTAAATGCCTAATTTTCAAATAATTTATAAATTAGATATACAAGAAACAAGAAAGTATAGCCCAAACACAAACAGAAGAAAAAGTAGTCAATAGAAATTGCTCCTGAGGAAACATAAGCACTAGATTTATTAGACAAAGGCATTAAAATCAACTACATTAAGTATGTTCATAAATATAGTCTCAAATCACTAAAGGTAACTATACCTAAATAACTAAAGTACAAAAAAATGTATCACAACATAAAGAATGTTAATGAAAAGATGGGAATAATAAAAATGAAACAAACAGAAAACCTGGAGTAGGAAAGTACACTAACTGAAATGAAGAATCCACTAGAAGGCATCAACAGCATATTTGAGCAGAGAGAAGAAAGAATCAGTGAATTTTAAGATAGGTCAATTGAGATTATCCAGTCTGAGGGAGAAAAAAAAGAATAAATAAAAATGAATAAAGCATCAAAAACCTGTGGAAAACCACCAGGCTTATCAATATATACTCTATGCATATTGATACTACCAGAGAGAGAGGAGAAAAGGTGTAGAAAGAACGTTTGAATAAATGCTAGTCTGATATCAAACTGTATTACAAGGCCACTGTAATCAAAACAGCCTGGTGCTGGCATAAGAACAGGCACATAGACCAATGGAACAGAACAGAGAGCCCAGAAATAAACCCAAGTCTCTATGGTCAATTAATATTTGACAAAGGGGGGCAGAAGCATAAAATGGAGTAAAAATAGCCTCTTCAACAAATGGTATTGGGAGAGCTGGACAGCTGCATGCAAAAAAAAAAAAAAAAAATGAAACTCGATCACCAACTTAAACCTTACACAAAAATAAATTCAAGGTGGATAAAAGACTTAAATATAAATTGTGGCACCATAAAAGTCCTAAAGGAACACATCGGCAAGAAAACCTCAGACATTCCACGCAGCTACATCTTCATTGATATGTCCCCCAAAGCAAGGGACATAAAGGAAAGAATAAACAAATGGGACATCATCAAAATAAAAAGAACTCACATGACTCCACTCCAAGACAAACAGTCCAATTAATAAATGGGCAAAAGACTTGAACAGACACTTCTCCAAAGTGGACATACAGAGGGCCCAGAGACATATGAAAAGATGATCAGCATCACTAGCCATCAGACAGATGCAAATTAAAACCACAATGAGATACTACTTCACACAGATCAGAATGATCATCACAAACAAAGCAACAAACAATCTCTGTTGGAGAGGTTATGGAGAAAGGGGGACCCTAGTGCACTGCTGGTGGGAACGCAGACTGGTACAGCCACTGTGGAAAACTGTATGGAATTTCCTCAGAAAACTAAAAATGGAACCACCTTTTGACCCAGCAATTTCACTGCTGGGATTATGCCCTAAGAACCCTGAAACATCAATCCAAAAGAACCTATGCACCACAATGTCATAGCAGCACAATTTACAATAGCCAAGTGCTGGAAGCAACCTAAGTGCCCATCAGTAAATAAGTGGATCAAAAAACTATGGTACATTTACATGATGGAATTATACACTGCAGAGAGGAAGAAGGAGCTCCTACCCTTTGTGACAGCGTGGATGGAACTGGAGAGCATTATGCTAAGTGAAATAAGCCAGGCGGTGAGGGACAAATATCGTATGATCTCACCTTTAACTGGAACATAATCAACAAAAGAAAAAAGCAAATAAAATGTAACCAGAGACATTGAAATTAAGAACAATCTAACAATAGCCAGAGAGAGGGGAGGTGGGAGAGAACAGAGGGGAGAAGGGTTTTCAGGAACTACTATAAAGGACACACAGACAAAATCAAGGGGGAGGGTGAAAGGGAGGGAGGTGGGTTTGGCTGAGGTGGGGAACATGGCTAGGGGAAAATGCAGACAACTGTAATTGAACAACAATAAAATAATTTTTTAAAAAAATAAATGCTAGAAAAAAACTGATAAAAACATTAATCTATATTTCCAAGAAGTTTCAGATTTCAAGTAGAATAAACTTAAAGAGAACCTATCACAACCAAACTGTCAAATACCAAAAACAAAGGAAGAATGCTGAAAGCAGAAAGAGAGAAGCAACTCATCACCTCCAAGAAATCCACACACAATAAGATTATAACTTGATTTCTCACAAACAACCATAAATGCCAAAAGACAGTGGAATTACACATTCAAAGAGCCGAAAGAAAAAAACTGTCAACTAAGAATTCTATATCCAGCAAAACTAATCTTTGAAAATGAAGAGAAAATTAAGACTTCCCCAGATAAACAGAAAGAGAATGTATCAGCAGCAGATATGATTTATAAGAGACACTAAAGGGATTCATTCAGTCTGAAATAAAAGAACAATACATGGAAGTTTCAGACTTCTCAATTTCAAGATACTCAGGAACAGAACCACAGAAATGGAGATCATGTGGAGGGGTTAGCAACAGGGGTGTGGGAGGAGGAGAGATGGGGAAAGGGTACAGAGAATGAGTAGCATAGACAGTGGGTAGAAAATAGACAGGGGGAGGGCAAGAATAGTATGGGAAATGTAGAAGCTAAAGAACTTATGACATATGGACATGAACTAAAGGGAGGAATGTGGGTGGGAGAGGGTGTGTAGGGTGGGGGGAATGATGGGGGAGAAATGGGACAACTGTAATAGCATAATCAATAAAATATATTTAAAAAAAGATACACTATAAAGCTACACTAATGAAGACAGTGTGGTTTTGGCCAAAGAAGACACACAAACAGATGCAACCGAATTGAGAGTCCAGATACATTCACAGATACACAATTGATCAATATTTGACAAAGGTGCCAGAAAAATTTACTGAAGAAAGGATAATAATAGTCTCCAATGACGGTGCTAGATAGACTGAATAACCATACATTCAATACAAAGAGAAACCGAACCTTGACCCATACCTTGCACCACAGATAAAAATTAATCAGAAGCTGATCAAAATAAACATTAGACCTACATGTAAACTCTAAAATATAAAATTTCAAAAAAGAAAAAGTATTAAAAATCTTTGCATCTTTCGGTTTGGCACAATTTCTTATCTAGGCCACAAAAGTACGAATCATAAAAGTAAAATATTGATAAACTGGACTTCATCAAAATTTAAAGTTTCTGCTCTTTAAAAGACACTGCTAACAAAATGAAAACACAAGCCACAGACTGAAAGGAAATATATATAAATATATGTATGATAAAGTATTTGTATCAAGACTATATAAAACTCTTACAATTCAGAGAGAAAATAACCCAATAAAAACAGACCAAAAAATGAAGGATTAAGATGGTGGCATAAGAAGGTCCTGAACTCAACTCAACCCCGGAACACAACAAACTAACAGCTACACATAAAACAATCCCTTGGTGGAGTGGGGGATGTGGTTGGAGAGTACTGAGAACTAGTTGAACACCTGCTGCTACACAGCAAAGGATAGAAGGGTCATGGTAAGAAATAGGTCTCACAAAATAGTAATAAACAGCCCTGGCTGGGTGGCCAAATTGGTTAGAGCAACATCCAGTACACCAAAGGATTGTGGGTTTACTCCCTGGGCAAGGTACATACCTAGGTTGCAGGTTTGATTCCCGTCAGGTTGCATACAGGAAGCAACGGATCTATATTTCTCTCTCACATCAATGTTTCTCTCTATCTCTCTCTCCCTTTCTCTCTCTCTAAGATCAATAAACATATCCTTGGGTGCAGATTAAAATAATAATTAAATTAATAATAATAACGAACAAAGCTTTTCCCTGAGGAGCAAGGGATATGTATCCCATTCCAGGCACCCCAATCCTTGGGCCCTGCACTGCAAGGATGAGCCACCAAGAAGTCTAGCTTTGAACACAAATGTCACTTATGTCCAGGAGAAACACAGTGCTGTAGAGAGCCATGACTCCACTCTCAAAGGGATTGCACATAGACACATTTTCACTGGGACCCAGTACGAAAAGCAGCAGTTTGAAAACAACCTAGACAGTATATTAAGGAGATGTAGTTGCTAATCTTAAAGCATCTGTCACATAGCTGAAGTCTGCTGGAAATCTCTCTTAAGAGCAGATGATATTTTTATAGGCACTGTCTACCTTGCAGGGGCATTTTTATGCTCTCAGTCTAATCTGCTAAAAGCAGCAAACGGCCCAGCCCTGCTCACCACCCACTCTACAAGGCCAGACACAGAGGGCAAACAGCCCCATGCCACAATGGATATGCCAAAGCCAATGGGAGTGTGCAGCCCACACAGGGGATACCCCTTGAGCCAGACTCAAATCACCAGAGGAGACTGCATTGCTGGAACCTAAAGGTCTGAAACAATCAGAGGCAAAGTTCAAGAATAACCAAGAATTAGGGCAAGTTTAAATGATGAAGTTCATCTCTTACAAAGGGCCACACCTTCAAGACAGGGAAAGAAAGCAGTTTTATATAATACATAGAAACGAACACAGAGAGCTTACAAAATATGCAAACAAAAGAATATGTTTCTAATAAAGGAACAAGATAAAACTCCAGAGACAAACATTAATGAAACAAAGACAAGTAATTTACCTGATAAAGAGTTTGAAGTAATGGTCATAACATGTTCATCAAATTCAGGAGAGTAGATGAACATATTCTATTGAAAATATTCAATTTTGAAGCAAGAACTTCAAAAAAGAAAGAGAAAATATAAGAAAGTAACAAACAGAACACACAGAGCTGAATGATTCAATAACTAAACTGAAAAAAAAAAAATTCAATAGAGGGAATCAGTAACAGACTAGATGAAACAGAAGAAAGGATCAGCAACCTAGTAGAGAGGGTAGTAGAAAGCACCCACAAAGAACAGCAAAATTAAAAAAAAAAAATGTATGCCCTAGCTGGTGTGGCTCTGTTGCTTTCAGCATCGTGCCATTGACCAAAAGCTTGTGGGTTTGATTTCCGGTCTAGGCACATACCCAGGTTGCATGTTTGAGCCCGGTTCAGGGCACATACCCCAAGAGGGCAGCCAACATTTATCTCTCACACTGATGTTTCTCTTTCTCTCTCTATCTCTCTCCCCTCCCCCCACTTCCTCTCTCTCCAAATGCAATGGGGAAAAAATGTCCTCAGGTGAGGATAAAAAAATAGGAAGAAAAAATGTTTAAAAATGAAGACAGTTTAAGGGACCTATAAGATATTAAGCCTTCTAATATTCGCATTATAGGCATCCCAGAAGGAGAAGAGAGAAAGAAAAAGGTGCAGTAAATTTATTTGAAGAAATAAATAGTAACAATAGTCTCCCTGATCTGGGAAAGAAAACAAACATCCAAGTCCAGGAAGCACAGAGAGTCCCAAACAATATGAGCCCAAAGAGATCCACATCCAAATACATTACAATTAAAATGTCAAAGTTAAAGGTAAAAAGAGATCTTAAAAGTAGCAAGGGAAAACCAGCTAGCTTAGTACAAAGAAACCCCCATAATATTATTAACAGCAGAAACTTTGCAAGCCAGAAGGAAATGGCATGACATATTAAAAGTGCTGAATGGAAAAAAACTTCCAACCTAGAATACTCTACCCAGAAAGGTTATCATTCAAAATTGAAGGATAGTTTCCCAGAAAAGCAAAAGTTAAGTTCATTGCCACTAAAGTGGCCTTATGGGACATATTCAAGGGCATTCTCTAAGCTGAAAATAAAATGCCATAACTAGAAATAAGAAACATGTCAAAGAAAAAATCTCACCAGTACAGGCAAACATATAGTAAAGGTACTAGAGCAATCACTTATAAAGCTAGTATGAAGGTTAAAAGATACAAGGAGTAAAATCAACTGTATTAAAGGATACATAAAATAAAAGGATGTAAAATTTGACATCAAAAACATACAACGTGTGGGAGAAGGGTGTGAAAATGTGGTGCTTTTAGAATGTGTTCCAACTCAGGTGACTGTCAAGTTTAACAGACTGATGTGCGTGTGTCTTATAATATATGAACCTCATGGTAACCACAAACCAAAAACCTGTAATAGCTACACACAAATAATAAGAAAGGGACCTAAATATAACACTAAAGACAGTTATCAGACCACAAGAGAAAAGAGCAAGAGAAGAAATACAGAAGTACAAAAGCAACTAGAAAACAATTAACAAAATGGCAGTAAAGACATATCTTCAATAACTACTTTCAATGTAAATGGACTAAATTCTCTGAACAAAAGATGTAGTGTAGCTGAATGAATAAACAAATAAATAAAATCCATCGATATGCTGTCTAAAAGAGATTCACTTAAGATCTAAAGACACACGCAGTCTGAAGTGAAAGGATAGAAAAATATATCCCATGCAAATGAAAACAATAAGAAAGCTGGGGTACCAATACTTATATCAGACAAAACAGACTTTTTAAAAATATTGTAACAAAAGAAAAAGAAGGGCCTTAAATATTGTGATAAAGTGGTCAATGCTATAAGAGGACATAATATTTGTAAATATGTATGCATCATATAAATATATAAAGCAAATATTAGCAGACATAGAATGGTCTAAGAATCCGACTTTTTGGTATATATCCAAAGGAAATGAAATCATTGTCTCAAGGAGATATCTGCATCCCAAAACCATAGCAACATTACTCAAAAAAGCCAAGAGACAAATAACCTAAGTGTCCATCAAATGGATGGCTGCATAAAAAATATATGATTGAGAGCCAGATAAACAGGGAGACAGACACAGAGAGACAGAGAGAAATATTATTTAGCCATAAAAAAAGAGAAGGAAATCCTGCCTTTGGCAACAGCATGAATGGACCTTGAGGGTATTATGCTAAGTGAAATAAGTCTGAGGGAGAAAGAGAAATGCTGTGTGATATAACTAAAAGGTGGAATCTAAAAAATCCAAACACAGAAATAGAGAGTGGAATGGTATCTGCCAAGGGGTAGGAATAAGTAAAGAGGGTAAAAACTTCTAGCTACAAGATGAATAAGTTCTGGAAATCTAATGTACTACATGGTGACTATAACTAACAATTCTGTACTATATACAATAGTTGAAAGAATTTTTAAGAGAGTAGATCTTAAATATCATCACAACAACAAAAAACATAGGTAATTATGTAATATGTGAGGGAACACAGGTGGAACTAACCTTATGATGGTAATCATTTTGTAATATATGTGTATCAATCATCACGCTGTACACTTTAAACTTATATGGCAACATCTCAATAAAAGCTGGATTATTACAGCTTTTATTGAGATATTGCAGATGCAAAAAAATAAAAAGACTCAAAAAATTTGAACAGACACTTCACCAAAGAAGATTTACATGACTATATGCACTTGTCAGAGTTCACAGAACAAGATACTAAAAATGATTTTTAGCCTGTATATTACACCTCAGTAAACCTAAATTTTAAAAGACACAGGGTTATCCTTTTGAAAAATAAGTATCAAATTAAATGAGCTAAATCAACTTACTGGGTATGGGTTTAGGGAGAGACAGTAAGGAAACAAAAAATCCTTAGAAATATTGCAAATTGAAAAAAAAACTGATTTACACTAGTAAATAAGAAAAAAAACATATTGACACAAAGAGCTAATCTAAAGATAGGTGCCTTAAAAGTTTTCATTATTTGGTCAGAAAAACAACAAAATCTGATGAGCTTTCAAGAAAGGCCAAAAGTTACAAGCCATGGGTGATAAAGGAGGACTGTGACTATGAGCTAAAACTTGGAAACAACTTACTGAACACTCCCCTTCCACTTTACGAATGGAAGAGGCTTCATCCACCCCAATGCACTCCCATCCCAACTTCTGATATCAGGAGAAAGACTATAACAGTTCAAGCAGCTGTCTTTATTCCTAACAATCTTATATATTTTACAAAACCGTACATCTACCACTACGGGTACAAGATAAAATGCCTCTTATTAGGCAAATTCCTATTTGCCCATTTAAGCTTCAGACCAGCTAAACTGGTAACCATCTCTTCTTTCTTTTTCTGCCCTCCCAAAAAGATGGTGTGCCCTCTGTGATGACTTTTCTGCACTTTCTTTTAGTCTGGTATTAAGTAATGATTAAAGTAAAAAGTTCTCAAGTTTTTGAGCTGATGGCTCCAATAAGAAGATACATTTTTTCCACTTAATAAATGTTAAGAGGTAAGTTGTAAGTTTCATCACTTTTGTTTTATGTTTATTCCATTTGGCTTATACTGTTACTAAGAAACCAGTGCATAATAAGATTTCCCAGCCCACAGAACAACCTCCTAGCCTGCCTGGAGGATACCAAACTTTGTAACCAGGGCAATTCTCAACCACCCAATTTATTGGCTAGCCAGCACCATACAGGTGCACTCTCTCCCTGGCATCCTCCCTCCTCCATTTACCTAACAGGCACAGTGAAGGCCTAACCCTAACTCTCAATGCAACAGAAATTGTAGCAGAAGACAAATGAGATGATTAGAAGTGTAGAGCTCTCCTATGGCACAGAACACAGATAATTTATAGTCAGGCCCTGTCATCCCACCAAACTAAATATTCTGACTATTTTGCCTTAAATTGTTGGGTGAAATGTTAGCCCATCCCAATGACAAGATGAAATGTCAGCCCACCCCAGTCACACTGCCAAGGAACATGCAAACTGTTTCCAAAAGCCATCATCCAACTGCCTCCCTGATATTTAAAGAAGATGGCATCAGTATCTGCCCAGTTCAGAGCGGGAGGGAAGTAAGAGTAGGAATTCTTAAGGAACCCTGAGTCACCTATAGCTGTAGCCAGCACTTTATCCTCCAGGAAATGAAGGCTCTGCCCCAACTCTCATCAGGGAAGCAAGTGGGAGAGAGTAGAAGCAGCAACATCATCATCCTACCAAAAACACTGAGTTTTTAATAGAGTTGCCACTCCTTACAGTGAAGCCCAAAACAGGTTTCATGTCCAAAGCTTCCCTCCACAGTATATACAAGGGTAGACGGAAGAAACATCTTTATTGTGGGGAGAGGGGGCGCACTTGTGGGAATGAAGGATGCCTCACCACTTGGAAACACACTGCCTCCAGCCTTAACCCTGAGATGCCACTTTTATTGCAACAAGTTGCTGACAGACACAGGAGACCGTTTACCCCGGTGGCCTTGGCATAGAAGGGGAAACATAAACCAGGCGCGATCGGTGAGATTCGACAGGGATCACTTTCGGTTCGGTGCGAGTTTCCGTGACACCATAATCACGTGTACTTGTGCGTAGACTGTGGAAAACATTCGATTCTGAAACGTGCAGGGGCCGAAAGCTGCGGCAGCAAGTGCAAGTGGGCACTCCCTGAGGGGGTGGGGGTCAAGGCTGGGCTCCAGCCCCAGACGGGTCACGCCCCCGACTCTGATCCCCGGACCTCCGGGACTGGGGCCGGCGGAAGCGGAGAGCGGAAGCTCGGCACCGCTCCCCGCCCGGGTGGGGCGCTCCCGGCCCGCACCCTGGCCGCCCCCGGGCGCACCCCCGGCCTCCAGCGGCCCGGGTACCCAGACCCAGGCCCAGAAGGCGAGCGCCCATTTACCTGCTCCCTCTCGCCGCCGCCGCCACAGTCGCGCCGCCGAGCTGCGCTGTTAGGAGAGCCACCCCGCCCCCGCACACAGACCCGCGGTGCACACCCGGGCACTACCCCAGCCACGCGAGTTGGGAGAGCCCACACACGGCCCAGCTTCAAACACCTCTGCCCCCGGAAGTTGATTTCCGCCAAGACCCGCCCACCGCTGCGACACACGTCACTCAACTCCACTGGAGAGTCACGTGGCCCAAGGCTGAGGCCAGAGCCAAGGGCACCAGGCGCCCCTGGCTGGAGTGGTCCCCGGAGGGATTCCCTGAGGAAGGGGATGATTGAGGGGCTACTTCCTGTGCTGATGAGCTTCAGGGTCAGGCCCTGTGTCCATGCAAGTAAAACCATCCCCAACATGTCACTCCCACGTGGTCTGTGCAGAACTGTTCCTGAGAAGAGTGGAGCCTAATCCTTTCACCACCTCCAAGCAGAGTTCAGAAAGAACTGGAACTGAGCCAAGTGCATGACATACAGTTAAGTGCTTGAGAAACAATTGACCAGACAGCTGCTCCATTTCATCTTTCTATGTGTGAACTCTTCAACTACTGGAGTGTACCTAAGCCAAGAGCCTCTCCAGACCGATACTGTATGACTTCAAAGAACTCTGCTCTACAATTACATCTTGTCCTCAACTCCAGAGCACAGCAATTTGTACATGCCATCTCTGTTTCAGAGACAGTTTGTTTACAGCTATCAAGCTACCCACTTTTTTTCTCAGCCTTCAGGCAAATAGTTTTTCCAGAAGAAAGGAGAATGAGAAAACTCATAAGAGTTTTATTTGCAAGAAAGCATGGACATATAGATTCTCTTTGTCCATTTCAGACTGTCAATAGGTCTGGAGACAACTAGCAGCACTTGTTAAAGATTGTTCCATTTTGACATGAGAGAGAGCTGAAGAATACTTATTGAACATGTTTTTAATGTTTATTAATTTTAGAGAGAGATGAAGGGAGACGCAGAAACTTCAAAGTGACAGAGAAACATCCACTGGTAGCCCATACACACCCCAACCAGGGATGGAACTCATGAACTAGGTATGTGCCCTGACCAGGAATGGAACGCCCAACCTTCTGGTGCACAGAATGATGCTCCAACCAACTGAGCCACATCAGCCAGGGCTATCGAACAATGTATTATGAGTGCATACCATATGCCAGCACTGGGCTCAGTTGTGGCAATCCAAGAGTGAACAAGATCCACTCAAGATCTGTGTCTTCTGGAGTTTAAAGTCTATGGAGGAAAAAGACAAGTAACCTGAAAATGAACTCATGTCTCTACAATATTCACATTAATTGTATAACAGGCATTCTTCAATGTTTTTGAGAACATTATTTTCTCATCTGTGTATAGAACAAAACTTGCTCAAAGCAGTAATAATCTCTGCTCTGTACTGCAGATAGCAAATGTCCAAGAGAAATCCTGACAACTGCAGATAGCAAATGTCCAAGAGAAATCCTGACAACCCTCCAGTAATGCAGGCTCAAGTGGTTAGCAAACAGTTTCAGTGTTGAGCACAAGTGTCCCCTCTTCTGCACCCCTTTTCCCCCGACTTCCGACTTTGTGTACACAGCAAACAGATTTCTATTATAGGAAATCTTATGCTTCTTACACATATTTGTTTACCGGTCTACTAGACCACCAAGACAAAGACCACTTCTCCTTTGTATATCTAGTGATCTACTTCTCATTTGCCTTTGTATATCTAGCAGTCTAGCATAGTGTCTAGTAGCTAGAAGAAAGATATATGATAAATGTTTCTTAAACAGTACAATTATCTTCCTATAAATTTATGTCTCCTATCTCTTTCTGATGGAAACAACAAAAATGAGTTTCTGGATGTTTCCACTAGTATATCTACATGCATACTTTGTCCCACCAATACTTAAACATATTTAATAAACAGATTTCTGATAAAAATAGAAGCTAATATTTATTGAGCACTTGCTATGTGACTGGCATTAGCATACAAATCCATTATCTAATTTGTCACCACCTTAATCCTCAAAAGTAAGTATATTAATATGTTAACTTTTTAGCTGAGGATACAAACATAAGGGAGAGTAACGACCAACTGGCAAGCAGGATTCAAAGCTAGATGTGCCCAACAGATTTATTTATTCACTATAATACACTGCCTCTGCTTTTCACATCACTTATTTATCAGTAAATTGAAATCCTGCCATGTCCATAAAGTCTTTTTCACTTCCCCACAATAATCTGTGCCTTTTATTGTCTATTAACCCTGTGGTGGTCATGGATGACCTGAGAGATACAACAAACTCTTTTCTTGAATATTGTCACATATATCGATTGCATAGGTTCAAGGTCATGACTAGCTTGAATGTTATAGCTTAACAACAGTCACATACAACACACATATGCACTGGATATATGTAACAATATTTAAGAAAAGAGTTTGTATCTCTCAGATCAGTCACAACCTCCAGCATCAAATGTACAATGCAATGGCTTTAATATAGTCACAGAGCTGTGCATCCATCAAAACCATCAATTTTAGAACATTCATCATCTCAAAAAGAAACCTTATACACTGTCAATCACCCAATTCCTCCCATTTCCCACTTCATTTCTAGGCAACTGCTAATCCACTTTATATCAAGGTAGATTTGCCTATGCTGGACATTTCATGCTAAGGGAATTATGCAATATCTATTTTTTATAACCAGCTTCTTTCCCTTTGCATTGTGTTTTCAAAGTTTGTTAATACGTTTATCATTGATGGGCATTTTAGTTGTTTGTACTTTGGCTATTTTGAAGAATGCTTTCATGGACACTAATATGCCACTTTTGTGTCAACATATATTTTCATTTCTCTTGGGTATATACCTAGAAGTGGAATTGCTGGGTCATATGGTAACATTATGTTCAAATTTTTGAGAAACTGCCAGATTATTTTCAAAGTAACTGCACAATTTTACGTTCTCGCCAAGAATGAATAAGTGTCCTAATTTCTCCACAGTGGCTCTTATCTCCTCTAGAACTTATGATTCTTACTTTTCAGGATACTTTCCATATGCCATCTTGATAGATTACTTACCTTGTTTGTGTATGTATCTACACATCCAGTATGCTAGTCTGTTGTGAGCTTCTAAGATGAAAAACATGTTCCTTCTCTCAAAAGGATCAAGGTTTGAAAAAGATATAGAGATATTAGAATCAAATGAGATATTAGAGTGATAATAAGCAGTGAAATCAAGATTATTTTTAAGTGTGGAGGAAAAGGACCTCACTCACCCTGTTAAACAGGAAATAGTCCTCATAAAATGTAAGACTCAAGGTGAGTCTTAAAGAAACCATAGAAATTGGCCAAACTAAGAAATGACAAAAGTATGTTCCAGAAAAAGGAACATGTATCTTTGTATGTATTTCCTTGCCAGTTTTAGATGTGGAGGTAGGTACAGAGTGTAGGTAAGTAATGTATAAGAGACCAACACATACATGAAAAGATGCTCAACATCCATAGTCATTAGGGAAACCAAATTAAAACCAAAATGAGATATCACCTAAAAGCTGTTAAAATGACTATCATCAAAAAGATAAGAGATAAATGGTGGCATGGATGTAGAGAAAAGGGAACCCTTGTGTACCATGGATGGGATTGTAAATTGGTAGATTTACTATGGAAAACAGTATAAAGGATCCTCAAAAATTAAAAATAGCATTACCATATGACCCAGCAATTCCATTTCTGGGAACATGCCCCAAGGAAATAAAGCTGTACCTTGAAAAGCTATCTCCACTTCCATGTTCATAAAAGCATTATTTACAATAGCCAAGACAAGAAAACAAGCTGAGTGCCCATAGATGGATGAATGGATAATAAAGTTGTGTATATGCATACAATGGAACATTATTTAGCCCTTAAAAAGAGGAAATCATACCATTTGCAAGTACACGGATAGACCTTGAAGGCATTATACTAAATTAATAAGTCAGACAGGGAAAGACAAATACTGCATGGTTTTACTTAAACATGGCAAAGAAGAAAGGAAAGAAAGAAAGAAAGAAAGAAAGAAAGAAAGAAAGAAAGAAAGAAAGAAAGAAAGAAAGAAAGAAAGAAAGAAAGAAAGAAGGGAGGGAGGGAGGGAGGGAGGGAGGGAGGGAGGGAGGGAGGGAGGGAGGGAGGGAGGGAGGGAGGGAGGAAGGGAAAGAAAAGGGAGGGGACGGGAGGTTAGATTGAAAAAGAGATCAGACTCGTGGTTACCAGAGACTGAAGGCAGAGGTTGAGGGGAGGAGGAATTAGAGAAAGGTGGTCAAAAGGTACAAATTTTCACCTTTCAGAGAAATACTAGGGATGTAATGTCACCATGATGACATTAGCTAACACTGCTGTATGATGTCTAAGAAAATTGGTAAGAGAGTAATGCTAACAGTTCTTATCACAAGGAGAAAATTTTTATCTTTTTATTGCATCTATATGAGAAGATGAATATTAGCTGAGCCTATTGTGATAATTATTTTAAAATATGTATAAATCAAACCACCATGCTGTATACCTTAAACTTATAAAGTAATATAATGTCAAATATTTCTCAATAAAACTGGGGACAAAGAGTTCTCATCACAAGGAAAGAAACTGCAACAATGTGTAGTATGGATGTTAACTAGGCCTGTTGTGTAGTTTATTTGCTGCTAACTGAATTCAGACTGGCAGGGCATGAAGGAAATAGAAATTCCAAGATGTAAAAATTTGAACTACCCATGGTCTCTGGCCATCGTTACCTACCTACAAAAATACCAAGAAGCAAATGTTTTTTTCAAAAAGTAAAATTAAAAGGAAAATATATTGGTATATAAACTTTAAGCCTGATTGATAATAGCTTTTAATTTTTTTTTTCAATCTTAAGACAATCCTTAGATTTCTATACTAAACTCAACAGGAAATGAGCTGCCAAAGTAGTGTGACCTTCTGAAAAGAGCATCTTCCCAATAACCACAGCAGATGGGGCCATAAAGGACACAGATCAAAATACTAGCTGCCAGGAGTCCTCGCTATTCCTGTTCACAGAATATGACAGGGGTCAGTGACCACTGTGTGATGTCCCCAAGTTTCATATTTTTACTTGGGAGTTTTTATTGCAATTACTTATCTTTTCTCTTTCATTGCACTTTGCATTTTGGGGGAGTAGGTGATGTGTCATTGGTTGCTAGACCATAAGGAACTTCAGATGAAGCCAACCCACTTTGGAGATAGAAAGAAGATATTTGCTAGTTACAGCAAAAGGGTACATACCACTGGTGATCTGGTAGTTATTACCCAAGATGTGCATTTCCCCCATTGGGTAGTATTCAGGCATATTGAGTTAATAGTGGCTCTAACCCTTTCCATGGTTAGTCCTGATTGGTGTAAGCCAGAAGTTACTCCCAACCCCCTTGCCACAGTTGTTGGGTGGGATGGGAGGAGGGAACCCAGCCCTAAGTCAATCACAGCCATACCCTAACCACATGAATTTTCTCAGGGATCATCCAACCAGTGCAAAGCTCAGTACAATGGTTCAATGGTTGTTGGAAGGAACTTTCTCTCACCCTGAGGATAAAAGTGATAAGCACACAATTGCTAGTACTTTTAAGAATCATCTCATGACCATGAAGGAGACCAGTACAAAACAAAGAAGATACAGCTTGGACAACAAAGCTCATAGAATTCAGAGAACTAAAACTGAAGTTTTGATCAAATCACTTCTAAAGCTTCCTTCACCTCCATAGAACTTCTCATTTATGTAAACAATTTCCATCGATTACTTAATACAGTTTGAATTTGGTTTTCTGTTACTTTTTACCCCCAAATCTTTAACTGTTAGAAAAATTCTGTATCTCTAGCTTCATTGTAAATATCAGAAAATGCATCATCATTTCTTAAAATGGAAAAGAGCCTCATCTACCTTCCTCACTTTGTCCGTGCTCATGTTAGAGTGAAATCGAAAATTACCTACTGTCCCTGAGAGCAATTCTTTCAGATTCATGTGAAGCTCCGCTTTCACATTAAACCAATGGAAAACTACTTCAAAAATTGATTGACAGCATTGTATATAAAGCATATAAAGAGTAAAGTGTGGATGTTTCAGTACCTTGTAGCCCCTCCTCCAATCAGGTCTCTTTGGAATGCTGTGCAGCATGTACCCATCTATGAAATCCTCATTAGGACACACATGATCCCTAACTTCTCACTCTTCTGAAAATTGTCATTGGCAATTCTTTGTCTTACACAGTTCAGCTTGATTCATAACTGGGCAAGGATACCTCCCTTAGTATTTCAAGATGTGAACTGCTTCTATTATCAACTCAGGAGCTAATACACAAAAGAGGGCCCAAGCAAGAAAGAGAAACAAGACAAGCCGTCCTGTCATCTATTTAATCATTATAATAGATTAACAAAAGTTAATTTACAGGATCGGTTGCTTTTAATTATGATCTCCAAATAATAACTCAGAAATGTGGTGACCGGAGATTAAAATCACATGTATCTACTCTATTTCCTTTATTCTTCATTATATCTTAAAAAACTAGCTTGTATCTGTGGAATTAAACTTTCTTAAAACATAAAAAATGAATGCTGGAATACTTCTTTTATATTATGGGTTAATTCTAACACCTAAATCGCTCACATAATTCTCAATGCTTAATTGAATATCATATCTGTGGCTGCTAAACACTACTTTGAGAGTGAAAAATTCAAAAAGTGAGCTAGATTTTATCAATATAGCATCTATATTGAATAATCATATTGCTTTCTTAAAAATTATCATTTTTGCAGATGAAGCAAACAGTACTCTGGGCAGAAGGCCATACAAGAACTTCTACAATTAAGATAAATTGAATTTGAATTAAACTTTTTCAAAATTTTTGGTGTACCACAAAATTAACACATCATGAGAAGACTCTGAAGTTTGAAAAACAGAGTTTGAAAAAAACGTGGTCAACCCTAAGCAACAGTCTCCGGAGAGTCTGATCACTCTTTTAAGTAGACCAGAAAAGCAAAGTATTACATATGAAAAGAAGCCCTCTTTATTTATTTCTCTTTCTTTAAGTTATGTATGTTAAGTGACTCTTAAACAATAAAGAGAACTTTGTGTCCTTGCGTCTGACTTTAACAGAGCACAGAAAAAAAATCATCCAAACCTCTGAAAGTTATCTCTATTGGAGACCACCTCTGCCTGCATATTTGTTATTTTGTCAATTCAGGATTAACTACTTTACAGTTTAAATTATAAATAAAGAAAAGACTAGTCAACTTGATGACAAGTTTCTAAGTTTGAAAGAATTGTTGTAAGCATTTAAAGAAAGCACAGTGTATCAGACCTGTAGGGTCTAAATCTATTTCTGGCAACAAGCCACAGACCTGCTGTTTTGGAGTGGGGAAATTCCCTAACAGATAAAGCATTGTTTTGCCTATTATTCATACAACATGTTTTTGTATTATTTAATACATTTACTAGAATCTTTGCTTAAAATGTGTATGGTATACCCCAGTATCATATAATAATTTGCCTAACTTTTTTTACCTAAAGTTATAATGTAATAAATGTTAATAATGCATTTAAATAATAACGCCTAGGGATTGTGACTGTAAAATTAGCTTTTACATTAATGAAGTTATTTTTTAAGTAAAATTAGGTTTATGAGTTGCCCCATATCTGGGCCCTTATGGAAATGTTTTATGATCAGGCTCCTGAGTAAAATATGGGTTATATGAGTTCTGATACCAGGAGCATGAACAATGGTATGCTCTTTGCTTTCCATAAAATGCCATGAATCCTCAGTTACTATGGGATTACCTCTTGCATAGATAACATTTATCTGAAGTTTACAATAGTAACATGAAGATTTATTGTTAACAACCTGGAGTGACATAAATATGCTTTATAATTACTACCTACAAAGTATATTCCACCCAATTACATGTATCCACTAAAATACACGTACATTTGAGACTATTAGTTGGTCATTCTCTCCTTACAGAAATCTATCCCCCCATCAAACTCAACAAAATTATTCTCTTCTGATTCTCTGGGTTTTTAGACTTTTCTTTATCCAATTCACAGTGTTTCCTTCCTCTGCCCTCTACATCATTGCAGCTGTTCTGCAAGTTTCCATCCTTTGTTCTGTTCTCACTTAGATTTAGCCATTTTCTCTGGGTGAATTTTTCTACTCACCATGGACCTTATTCCCTTCATGCAAATGATTCTGAAACACAATGGTGTCTTTAGAATAGAATCTTTTCTCTCAATCTTCATTAGTACACTCTGCATGCCTACCCAAAACTCATTCACCGTATCTATCTTTGGTGATTCCATGGAAGTCTGTTTTGTTTTGTTTTGTTTTGTTTCGTATTAACTCTCCAACCCAGAATTGTCTCTTGAGTTCAGAGTAGATTTTATAGCTGCCTACTCCATATGCACCTAGATGTCCACAGGCAACTTACATATTCCAGAACAAACTCATTATCCATCCTCCACAAAACCCGATTAGGTTTTTTGCTTAACTGCTTTCGTAAGCCTCTGCATTAGTTAAGACACTAGTTTCACCTCCTTTAACAAAGGCCCAAATACAATAGTGGCTTAAACAAGATAAGCCTTGATTTCTATCTCACATAAAAACATAAACATCCTCAATGCAGGGCTGACATGGTGGCTCCATGGATTCCTAACCCATCCTCCTTACATCTTGTTGCTCTCCCATTGTCCCATTGTCCAATTTGACACATGGCCTTCTTTGCATGGTCAAATATTCATGCTCCAGTTCATGCCATCACATCTTCATTCTAAGTGACACAATAAGGGGAAAGGTTTAGTGAAGGTAACACCTCTTCTTTTTTTAATGCAGAACACAGAAGACAAACATTCCTCCTGAATTCACATCCCATTGCCCAGAGCTTTGCCACATAGCCACGCCTAGCCATAGGCAAAGCTGGGAAACGTCTCTTTTAGCTGGGCAACTTTGGAGCCTGCTAAAACTCAAGCGCTCTATTACAAAAGAGGAAGGGAATAGTATATATTGTGGAACAATCATCAATCCCTCTCACATTCAGTTCCATAAGAAACTCTTTGCTTCTCTGTCCTCTGCTTCACAACTGCTACTGCTTTGTTAATGTATGTTGATTCTTCCCCTGGAAATGCACACTGGGGGTTTCTGATCCTGCAGTCTGAGTGGGATGGAAACGAGTGCCTTCGCCAAACTCATGGCATATACCATGCATCTAAGGCTGTATTAATTCACTGTAACAGTGACTTACCTCTAACAAAAATACCACGTCTGGCCTCATTAACAGCTGTGATGAAGAATAGTATTTCATTGAGCTTGTGATAGTCTACAGACTTCTTCTAGACTATAAAAATTTCCACAGGAGCCAGACAAGTGAATCTAGGGGAGATATGATGAGGACCACCATCTCTGAATTCTTTAGATCCGGCATCAGCAAACTTTTTCAGTAAGGGACCAGAGAGTTAATATCTCAGGCTTTGCAGGCCATGTAGTGTCGGTTGCAACCAGGGCAACCACTGTAAGCTAAACCTTGAACAGAACCCCATGGCTTAAATGCCTTTCATATGCTCTCACTTTAACTGGGGGTCCAGTTGATATGTAAGGTTTCCTCATAAAAATATCAACTGCGACTCAGTGTCCAACTACTTTTTAAATGTTTTGGTGCACATTACCCAAGTAAATGCCCTTTGGTCTTTTGGGGGAAGGAATGTAGGAATCATAACTAGGTACACCTGCCATAGCCTCACATGGTCTAGCCCCATGGGGACCTAGTTCTAATCCATTCATTAGTGGATTTGGGGTCTGAAAATTGGCTCCGTACATTGGGCAAGGGATTATGACACTTTCACTTTTGTGGCCACTCAGCCTCACGGTTGGTACATGCTGAGTGATTCTGTTTTCACTGCCCATCTGTTCTGCCCCCAAGGTTGTCACATTTTGTTGACTTCTTCCATAACTTAGTGAGTCTTTTTTTTATCAGTATTTTTTAATTGTTGATATTGTACAGTTCTCTGTCTTTTACCCCGCCCCAGCCCACCACCCCAGCCCTCCCCACCTTCCTCCCATTTCCACCCCCC
Organism: Glossophaga mutica; assembly: GCA_039655065.1. Taxonomy (NCBI): domain Eukaryota; kingdom Metazoa; phylum Chordata; class Mammalia; order Chiroptera; family Phyllostomidae; genus Glossophaga; species Glossophaga mutica. The sequence continues at coordinate 37,238,544 of CM077304.1, read as the reverse complement.
ATAGTTTTTGTCCATGAGTCCTTTTTTTAATATATTTTATTGATTATGCTATTACAGTTGTCCCATTTCTCCCCCATCATTCCCCCCACCCTGCACACCCTCTCCCACCCACATTCACCCCTTTAGTTCATGTCCTTGTGTCATAAGTTCTTTAGCTTCTACATTTCCCATACTATTCTTGCCCTCCCCCTGTCTATTTTCTACCCACTATCTATGCTACTCATTCTCTGTACCTTCCCCCCCTCCTCCTCCCACGCCCCTGTTGCTAACCCTCCATATGATCTCCATTTCTGTGGTTCTGTTCCTGTTCTAGCTGTTTGCTTAGTTTGCTTTTGTTTTAGGTGCAGTTCTTAATAGCTGTGAGTTTGCTGTCTTTTCACTGTCATATTTTTGATCTTCTTTTTCTTAGATAAGTCCCTTTAACATTTCATATAATAAGAGCTTGGTGATGATGAACTCCTTCAACTTGACCTTATCTGAGAAGCGCTTTATCTGTCCTTCCATTCTAAATGACAGCTTTGCTGGAAAGAGCAATTTTGGATGTAGGTCCCTGCTTTTCAAGATTTCAAATATTTCTTTCCAGCCCCTTCTTGCCTGTAAGGTCTCTTTTGAGAAATCAGCTGACAGTCTGATGGGAACTCCTTTGTAGGTGACTGTCCCCTTATCCCTTGCTGCTTCTAGAATTCTCTGCTTCATTTTAATCTTGGCTAATGTAATTACGATGTGCCTTGATGTGTTCCTCCTTGGGTCCAACTTCTTTGGGATTCTCTGAGCTTCCTGGACGTCCTGGTAGTCTATTTCCTTTGCCATATTGGGGAAGTTCTCCTTTATTATTTGTTGAAATAAGTTTTCTACTTGTTGCTCTTCTTCCCCTTCTGGGACCCCTATAATTCGGATGTTGGGACGTTAAAAGATGTCCTGGAGGTTCCTAAGCCTCTCCTCATTTTTTTGAATTCTTGTTTCTTCCTCATTTTCTGTTTGGTTGTTAATTTCTTCCTTCTGGTCCACTCCATTGATTTGAGTCCCAGTTTTCCTTCCATCTCTATCAGTTCCCCATGCGTCTTCCTTCATTTCACGTATTGTAGCCTGCATTTTTTCATCTAGTTTGTGAGCAAAATCAACCAATTCTGTGAGCATTTTGATGACCAGTGCTTTGAACTGTGCATCTGATAGGTTGGTTATCTCTTCACTGCTTAGAGGAATTGACTCCAGCGTTTTCATTTTTTCTCCGGTTTGAGCCATTTTTGGTGGGGTTTTTTGTTTTGTTTTGTTTTGGTTTTAGTCTGGTCACAGCTATTACGTATGAGGGGGTATGAGTCCTTTATACTTGTTGCTCTAAACCATTCCCCTTTTCCCCTGAAATTCCCTCCCCTCCCACTCTGGACACTGTCAGACTGTTCTCAAATTCAGTGTCTTTGTTTATATTATGCTTGTTTGTTTGTTTTGTTGATTAGCTTCCTGTTAAAGGTGAGATCATATGGTATTTGTCTTTCACTGCCTGGCTTATTTCGCTTAGCATGATACTCTCCAATTCCTTCCATGCTGTCGCAAAGGGTAGGAGCTCCTTCTTTCTTTCTGCTGCATAGAATTCCATTGTGTAAATGTACCACAGTTTTTTGATCCATTCATTAACTGATGGGCACCTAGGTTGCTTCCAGCACTTGGCTATTGTAAATTGTGCTGCTATGAACATAGAACAGTACTCTAGACGAATTGGACTTTGTGAGTCTTGACTGGTATTCTCACCTTATTGGTCATTGCAATAATTGAAATCCCCTAGCTTCTGGCAGTGAAGTGCCACTATGTGGCCTCCAACTTTGGGGTCCCAGCATCTCCTTTGCTATCAATGAGTCGAGTCCTCTACTGTCACCTCTGGCCTACAGAGCATCACCAATCCCTCGTTTAATGATACTGGCATTTCTCTTACCAGTGCATTCTTTATGGCCTTGGTAAATTTTTGTCCTCTGAACCTTCCCATGGAACATATTCATCTCACCATGTGCCAGCCATATTTGTGTATCCATTCCAGCATGCCTATTTCTGTGAGCTTCTCCCTTCTCCATCCTTCTGCCATGGTGGTCCTAGCATTTCAAGTCTGCCTGGCATAGCCTGTATGTCTTGGTTGGGATTTTATCATCTTTGAAATTCAGACACTCTAACTACAACATCTGAGCTGTGGTCGTCTGCTTTCTCCAACCTCCCCAACAGGAAATAAAACCTTTTTTGTTTGTAATCAAAGATGCCCCCTTGTCTTCCCAGTCAGCTTTTAATTGCTTGTTATTCACTCTCAATTATTCATGATCCTTCTGTAGAGCATCAGTGCTGCTTAGCAATAGCCATCCAATCCCATTAACTTTAGAGCTACCATGTTCTCTACACATCACAAATTGACCAGACGATCCATTCTGCCAATTCACCAACAGTGAACATTTTAACAATTGAACCTCCCTGTGTCCAGGGGATGTCTATGCTCAATGTATCACCAGTGATAAGGTTTTTATTGCCAGCAGACAATGAATGATTCAGGCCAAAATCCTATCTTATCACCCATTCCAGGAAGCAGAAGCTGAGACAGAATTTGGCATACAGGATGCTTATTAGAGATCAAAACTTTGATAGGAAGGAGAAAAGGAAGCTGGATTGGGCAGACAGATAAGTTGAGCAGTGATGTAGTCAGAATAGACTTTCAGCCAACCCAGCAGAAAGCTCTGGAACAAATATGTCTTTCAGAGTCCTGTATCAGGTCAAAATGATCAGGCCTTTGTATTACCACTTCTCTCATTCACCAGAAGCAGATTCCCCTGAGAAGGATATTGGACTTTTGGGTAGACAATATTTGTACCTGTGCAGATCCTAAAAGAGTAGACAGCTGCAGAATGATAACTATACCTCCTGCAGCTAGGTAGGAAGTTCTTCTTTAAAGAGAATCTGATGGAGAATCTTTGTGTCTAACATACTAAACCACTGGCAATTTTCTTCGATGGCTAAAGCATTCTCATCTTTGTGCATTTGATGATACTGTCTCCTCTCCCAGGCATACTCTTTCTTCTAGAGAAACTGAAATTTCCAAGCTACATAGTTGCCCAGTCTATGAAGCCTAATTACAAATTATTTATGTCATTATTATAGCCATTTTCAAGCTATATTGTAATAATTTACATGCTCCTTTTGTCCAATATATTGTAAACTCTTTGAAGTCGTAAATTATTTATTTCAATTTTGTATCCACACATCTAAAACAATGTCTTTAATATAAGAAACATTACATAAATGCTTTCTAAATTAATGTTTTTTACCCTATCTTTATATGAAAACCAGACCCCTAAAGATTTTGAAAATTACTCGTTTATCTCTATTGCATTTTTATACAATTTTAAATTAATGACAGACTAGGTAGTAACATTGGAATCTATACACTCAATTCAAACTACTTCCCCATCCTTGCACTTATATGTCTTATTGCCTGGTGGACATTTTCTTCTGACTGTCCAAAGACATCTCAGACTCAACATATCAACATATCTCAAAGGATACACATTATTTTCCATCCCCAAACTTGTTCTTTCTTATACAGTATCTGTCTCCTTCAATGCCACTATCTAATCATCCAGCTAGAAAACTGAGAACCTCCCTAAACTTCTTTTTCCTTCATCGTCTATGTTCACTAAATCTTGATCACTTAACTTTCTAAATAATGTCAGCTATGTTGTGTCCTTTCTGTCTTCTCCATTCTCCTAATATTTATGGCCAATTTAGATAAATCTGCCATTTTCTGGAGAATTCTTAAGTGATCTTCAGTCTTACTTCCTTAAAATCTATGCTTCAACACTTTCCCAAATAGCATTACACTAAATGATGAGAGACTCAAGCCTTCCTACTAAGATAAAAAAATGGGGCAAGGGTGTCTCCTTTCACCACTGCTTTATAACATCATACTGAAAGTTTTGGCTAATGTAATAAGACAAGAAAAGGAAATAAAGATATACAGATTGGAAAGGAAGAAATAAAACTTTCCTTTTTTTGCAAATGAAGTGACTATCTATGAAAGTCTGAATAAATTGATCAAATAACCCTGGAATCAATAAGTTTTTATGACAAGATTACAAAATTAATATACAAAATTTGATTGCTTTCCTATATATTTGCAATAAAAAATGGAATTTGAGACTAAAAAATACATTACCATTTACATTAGCACCACCAAATATGAAATACTTTGGTATAGATCTATACCAAAACATGTACAAGATCTACATGAAGAAAATTATAAAACTAATAAAAGATATCAAAGAAGAACTAAATAAATGAAGAGATATTACATGTTCATGGGTGGAAAGACTCATATTGTCGAGATGTTAAGTTCTTCCCAACTTGATCTATAGATTCAGTGTAATTACAATCAAATCACAGATAGTTGTTTTGTGAATACAGACAAAATAATTCTAAAGTTTATATGGAGATGCAAAAGACCCAGAATAACCAACTCAGTATTAAAGGGAAAAAACAAAATCAGAGGACTGACACTATCTAATTTCAAGACATAACAAAAACAGTGTAGTATTAGTCAAGGAAGAGACAAATAGGTCAATATAACAGAAGAGAGCCCAGAAATAGCCTCACATCAATATAGTCAACTGATCTTTGACAAGAGGAAAGGCAATACAATAGAGCAAAGATAGTGTTTTCAACAAATGATGCTGAAACAATTGGACATACACATGCAAAAAATAAGTCAAGACACAGACCTTAACACCATTCATACACACACACACACACACACACACACACACACACACACACAGGATCACAGGCCTAAATATAAAAAAAAAAAAAAAACCATGAAACTTCTAGAAAATAATATAAGTAACCTTGGGTTTGCTGATGACTTTTTAGGGAAAATGCTAAAGGCAAAATCCATGAGAAATAGGACTTTATGAAAATGAAAAACTTCTTTGTGAAAGACAATGTCAAAAAATGAGAAGACATACTACAGTCCGGGAGAAAATATTTGCAAAAGACACTTCTGTAAAGGACTTTCAGCCAAAATACAAAAGAAAAAAAAAGAAACCTCTTAAAACTCAACAATTGTAAAATGAACAACTGGAAAAGTGAGCCAAAAACCTAACCTACATCTTACCAAAGAAAATGTACAAATGGTTAATAAGTAAACTAATGAAAAGATATTCAACATCATATGCCTCTAGGGAATTGCAAATTAAAATATCATTGGAAACAGAATTTTGGAGGTTAAAGGCTCTTTGATGTTATTTTATATAAACTTCTCTCTGAATTCAGGATCCATTTACCCATATTTAAGCAACAATGCAGCAGAAACCAATGTTAAACCTCCCACATAGGGTTTTCTTATTTGAAAGTAAAATATGTGTAAATTAACAACAAGTGAAAGACAGTTTACTGAGTTTGCATGTAAACAGCCTCAGAAAATTAAAAGATTGAGAGTAATGACATGATTTTAGTTCTAGTGTATTTTCAACTTTCAATATGTAATAAAGAACATGAGGAAAAATTACATTTCTGTTTTAGAAGGTTAGAACTTTCTAAAGCAAGATCAGGTACTGGGAGTTTTAAGATAGGCAAAATTTTGATAGAAGTGGACTTTTTTTTACAACATTGGCACTCCATTAAACAACAAGAAGCCACTTATTTCATTTTTTACAGGTCATTCTTTTTCTTCAGAAATAAAATTTCAATTTATTTGAAGATCACTCATTACTAGTTTTACTCCTTCAAAATGTAGTTTTCCAGCCCTGGCTGACTGGCTGAGTTGTTTGGAGCATTGTCCTGTACACTAAAATGTTGCAGGTTTGATTCCTAGTCAGGGCACATACCTTCATTGCAGGATTAATCCCTAGTGGGTGTGTAGGGAAGGTAACCAATTAGTGTTTCTCTCTAGCATGGATCTTTTTCTCTTCTCTTCTTCTTCTTCTTCTTCTTCTTCTTCTTCTTCTTCTTCTTCTTCTTCTTCTTCTTCTCCTCTCCTCCCCTCCCCTCCCCTCCCCTCCCCTCCCCTCCCCTCCCCTCCCCTCTCCTCTCCTCCCTTCCCTTCCCTCCTCTCCTCTTCTCCCTCCCACTTCTTCTCTCTCCATATCTCTTCCTCTCTCTCTAAAACCATTATATCTATCTATCTATCTATCTATCTATCTATCTATCTTTGGGTGAAGATTTTTTTAAATGTAGTTTCCCAAAGTTAGGAATAGGGTAAGAAAATAACAAATGTCCTGAGTACAAAAGTTAAATACAGTTGATTATGGAAGCCAATGAAGCACCTCATTGTACACTGGATTATTTGTATATCTCCTAGAACATGAGCTTTGAGCAGTTCCATGTCTATTCTGAAACTTCTAGTTACTAATTTAGTAATGGACGGTATCTGTTCAGGTGGCAATGAATGAATGAATGAATAACATCACCCAGCAATATGGCAATTTAGTATTGTCAAAAGCCAGGTATACTTGTGGTCCTTCCAAATCAAACACTACTTCTAATGCTATTAGGTTGGTTATTTTGTTTTTGGCATTCTCCTGAAGAATGAGAAAGCTCTATGTTTTTATATACGAAATGGGACTTGTGAATGTGAATGTAGGAGAATTTAGTATGTCAATTACTGAGTCTATTTTTCTTGCAAAATAAAGAGAATTTTTTAGCATTGTTTTCATGCAGTGCTTTGGGGATATTTGAAGATGCAGGGAAATGTCATGGTGGAAGTAATAGTAATATATTTTTTAAACGTTGTGTTAGTGGGACTCATTACAACTATTCTTGATCCATTTTTGGCTAAACAAGGAGGGAAGTTTTACCAGCTGATGGCCGTTTGGTGACCTGCGTGGAAAGAATTGGTTCACTCAGAAGAGCACAATTGAGAGAAGTGATCACATCTCAAAAGGTGAGATCATTATTTGGCACAAGCTGGCATCCTGGGCATGGAGAGTGAGTTACACTCTCAACCCTGAATTTCCCCTCTAGATTACCTTTGTGGCTCACCAGAGGGCAGTGTGCAGTAATCCGCTCTACTGCTTCCTGCATTGGGTGTCTCCTATGGACAAGCCAAGGTGAAACCATCAGAAGGAGACAACGGGCAAGATAATAGATTATGAAAGTCATTTTGTGACATTCATTGTATCTGTGCCCCCTGCATGAAATTCTTAATATTGAGAAATTAATCAATTACCACATAAAATATAATGTAATGAGTTTTTAGTAAATTCCATTACACTTTCAACTTTCTGACAATAATTTTGGGAATACTTAACTCAATTCCCCTGCCTAGATTTGCAAATGCATAATGTTATCCAAAGGTGGGTAGATTGCCTTCCTTCACATATCTCACACCTGTGTTTCCAAGGTTTTCAATCTTACAACCAGATTAAATAATTCAGTGAATATGTATTGAACAATTGAAGTCTGGTATACAATAAGATAAAGCATGTATAACAGACTCCTGTTAAAGAGGAGCTTGAAATCTGTCAAGGGATTAAAGTGTAAATGAAAACTTAAACACATGATGAAAATTATTCAAAGTGGGTGATACGTAGGGAATACGGTGCTATGAAAATGAAGAGGATGGAAGAGATGAAGGCTTTTAGGAAGGGTTCAGAATCTGAGCTGAGTCTTACAGGTGAGACAAATTCATTTAGACATATTGAAAGTGATAAAAAGAAATCCTAGATAAAGGAAACATCATGTGCATGGAAAGTTAAAGGGTCTAGGGAGCTTGCAGTAGGAGAAAGGTAGTAGTGGAAAATGATGCTGGAGATGTGTATTATGAATAGGTCCTTGAGCTTATTGAATACCAGGCATGTTCCAAAAATTGAACTGACAACAGAAAGTTGTGGAACTAAAGATCAGAGTTAGCATTGTATACTGTCAGAAAATTGATCTGGCAGCCTTGAGTGGAATGGATTGGGTAAGTAAGCATCTAAAGGTAGGGGAGTTGAGTTAAAGAACTATTTGAATAATTCTGTAGGCTTTCAGATTAAAAAAAAAATAAAGACAAGCAAGAGGCTCCGTAAAAGTAGAATTGGTATGAGTAAAAACTAAGTAAATGTGGGTGGGGTAAAGAGAGAAGTTAAAACACAGTTTGAGCTTTTTAGCTGAACTGGAAAGGTGACAATTTCATTCAATGAAATATAAGATTCAGGAGAAGCAAGTTTGGTAAAGAAATTGATATGTTTACCAAAAAACAAATAGAAAACTAGTGAAAATCTTTATGAGTTTAAATATTCCTCTTTTTTCCAATTTAATTTAGATGAATTTAGAGAACTCAGTCTTCATACCTCCAAAAGTCCACTAAAATAACAAATTTTTGTTTATTAAAATGTTTCAAAATCTTTAAACATGAAAATCTGACAGAAGTTTGTTATGTACTGAAGGTTAACAGACTTGAATTACATCATCATGTTTAATGGGAGGAATTGCAAGGTGTTAAACTTTATTGATGTTAAAAATTTAAAAGTATCCTAATTTTTAAAATAGTTGATTTCTAATTGTTAAAAAAGAAAGAATTGCAACTTTTCACTGATGCAACTATGTTCTATGTGTTTTTTCTTTCTAATAGAAAACTATGATAGAACATCTAAGGGTATCTATAATAACCTTGATGAAAAAACAAAAAGAACAAATATACCTTCTAATATTTTTAAACATCTTTTAGGAATTAAGTGAAAAAAGTATGTAATGGAGTCCAATTTGCTCAAACACACTGTAATTATTTTTCTCAAATTGGTTGACAGTAACAAAGCATAGAGACCAAGCTGTGAAAGATACTTTTCCAGGTGAAGCATCTGCTTTTGGTGCAAAGTTCTCAATCATATGGAAAGTTCTGCAGTTGCCTTGAGTTCATCTGTTAATTTTTTTCAGCTCAATTTAAATAATGACCTCATAAGTGGCATGGACTTATTTCTTGGCCACTAAAAATAAACTAAACAGAACAAACAAACAAAGAAACAAAAAAACCTAGTAGTAAATTTTTTACCTAAATTGAATTCTATAATCCTATCTTTCACTCTTGACCCTTGAAACACCTGCTAATCAAACAGCTCTTGTCCATACCTGTGGACTCTACAGGTTGAATTTTTTCTGTGTAAACCACAAAGAATTCTTCTGCATGTTAATTATGTCCTCTCTACCCTGACCACATACCTATATAATTATTTAGAACAAAATTAAGCTTGATAGGCTATTGTACATGATATTTCTTAGTATATGCCTTGTCAAATTAAAACTTCCAGGTTTTATGCTGCTTTTAACACCACTTTCTTAGTCATTTAGATGTGCTAAAATACAATAGGAAGCCCTCCTGAATTCCATGCCATCATGGTTTTAAGTGAATTTTCCAGAAATCAATATCAGCACATCGTGTTGTGATTGCCCCTTAATGAAAAGTAAGTCACCTAAGAGGAGGGATGGTGTCTAGTTTAAGAAGCCCTCTGAGAGCACCAGCTTCTTAGAAAACAAGGAAGGGATGGAAGAGTCAGCTAGTGCCAAGACTTCTGGCAGTGGGAAAGGTCACAATATTGGCTGGTATTCTGCTGGAGGGAGGAGAGGGAGGTCCCCATGAAATAAGATTATAGTTATTATCCAAGGATCAGAAAGCATAAGAGAATCAAAAATTTCTGGTCCTGCTTTTCATGGATATCTCCTAATATATCTTTACTTGTATATGTATATGATTAGTTAATTGTGATAAAGTACACATAAAATTCACGAGCTTAACCACTTCAAGTGTACAGTTCAATGACATTAATACATTCACATTGTTGTGTAACCACTGTCATCCATCTTCAGAACTCTTTTCAATTTGCAAAACGGAAATTCTGTACTCGTTGTCCACCTCCCTGCAACCCAGCACCTTGCAACAAGCATTCTACTTCCTGGCATGAACTTGACTCTTACAGACTCATATTAAGTGAAATCAAAGTATCTGTTTCTTTCTGGCTGGTTTATTTCACTTAGCACACTGTCCTCACAGTTTATCCCTGTTTTAGCATGTGTCAGAATTTCCGTCCTTTAAAAAAAAAAAAAAAGCTGAGAAACACTCTGTTGTGCCAATATACCACATTCTGTTTCCCCATTCATCTGTCAGTGGACATTTGGGTTGCTTCCACTGTTCGGCTGTTGTGAATAACGCTGCTGTGAACATGAGCGCACAAATATCTCTTCAAGATGCTGCTTTCCATTTTGGGGGTATAATTGCTTGATCATATGGTCATTTTATTTTTTTAATTTTTGAGGAAGTGCCATAGTGTTTTCCATACTGACTGTACCATTTTCTATTCTCACAAGTGCAGAAGGGCTTTCTCCACATCTTCATTTACACTTGTTTTCTTTTTTTTCTGTTTTTTTTTTCATAGTAGTTGTCCTAATGGATATGAGGTGGCTTCTCATGTGGTTTTGATTTGTATTTCCCTAATGACTAGTGATGTTCACCATAATTTCATGTGCTTATTTGTATATATTCTTTAGAGAAGTGTCTATTCAAGTATTTTGCCCATTTTTAGTTGGGTTGTGTTTTATTGTTGAGTTGTAGTTCTTTATACATTCTAAAAATTAACCCCTTTTGAGATATATGATTTGTAAATATGTCTCCCATTCTGCAAGTTAACTTTTTTCACTTTGTTGGTCATGTCCTTCAGGGCACAGTTTTTAATTTTTATGTAGTCCAATTTATCTATTTTTTCTTTTATTGCCTGTGTTTTTAGTATCTTGGCCACAAAATCACTGCCAGATCCAATGTTATGAAGCTTTCCTCCTATGTTTTCTTATAAAGGTTTTATAGTTTTAACTCTTAACATTTAAATTTTTTATTCATTTTGAGTTCAGTTTAGTATATGATATAAGGCAAGGGCCCAACTTCACTCTTTCTGTATGTGTCTTTCCAATTATCTCAGCACCATTGGTTGAAAAGAATGTTCTTTTCCATTGAAGGGTCTTGGCTCCCTTGTCAAAAATGATTTTACCATGTATGTGAGGGTTTATATCTGGGATCTTTATTATATTTCATTGGTCTATATATCTGTCTTTATGCCAGTACCACACTATTTTAATTGCTATTGCTTTTTCATAAGTTTTTAAGTCAGGAAGTGTGAGACATCCAACTTTGTTTTGGCTACACAGGATCCTTTGAAATTCCATTTTAGGATAGATTACTCTAATCCAACAAAAAAATCATTTGGATTTAATTAAAATTTTGATTGACCCAAATGCCACTTTTGGTAGTATTGACTTTTAAATCTTCTAATCTCAAAAGTATCTTTAAGGCTGAAACCAAGGGCCAGTTCCATTAAGCCCATTTATTGGATAAAAAGCACTGTGAACATTTCATTGTGGTCAATAATAATGTTAAATTCCAAGCAATTGATGAGGGAGTGAGGAATGAAGTTGTTTGTCTATTAAAAAAGTTTGTCTATTAGCAAAAAAAAAGTTTAAAAACAGTTTTGCTCTGATTAAATTTCTATGTATATTAGGTCTTGTTTATTCATGTTTTGTTTTATTTACATTGATCTGTATTTATGGTGATTTGGCACCATACCATATTTATTTTATTTTATTTTATTTTAATTATTGTTCAAGTACTTTTCTGGCTTTTACCCCCTTCCCAGCCCACCCCTCCCAGCCCTCCCCAGCTCCATATCATTTACCGCCCCCCCATTATTGTCCATGTGTCCTTTATACTTGTTCCTGCAAACCCTTATTATAATTTTATAATTTGGTAGATGAATTATCTATACATTGTTCATTTTTCAAGAATAATTTATCTTTTTAATAATTTTTTCAGAAAAGTATTATGAACATTTTATTAAGTTTAAAAATATTCTCATTGAATTTTCATTAAATCATATTAAATTTATAATTTGAAGGGACTTGCTTACTTCATAACATTGAATCTTCAACATCCGAAAATGAGGTATGCTTCTCCATTTATTCAAGATTTTTCTCAGAAAAGTTTTATATATCTCTTTATGTATTTCCTACACATTGTTGCTAAGTTTGATATATATATGATATATATATATATATATATATATATATATATATAAAAATTTTTCCACCATCTTTTCTAACTTCAGGTTGATTATTATTGCTGACACAGAAAAACATATCCACAAATTGTACTGATTTTAACTTTAATTCATTTGACTTTTACAGAAAAAGAATATCTGACAACAATGAATGTTTTGTTCTTTCTCATCCTGTAATTACACCTTGTTGTTCATGGACTAAAGACTAAAGATTATGGAACTACGTCAGTAAATAATAGTGGTGTTAGCGGTCATCGTGTTGTTTCTAACCTTTGCTGGAATGGCTCTAATCTTTCACTATTAAACATGATGGAACCCAGTGGAATAAGATATTATCATGTTTTAAATGTATTTCTCAGGTTGCCATGGGTTTTATTTTTTGTTTAAAATTTGGATTTTGAATTTTATCAAATATAATCTGTTGTATCACTCAGTGATCATCCAGGAAAACAGAAGGTACTTCATGTAATACAGGTGCAAAGAGTTGAATAGGAATTTGAGGTTTATACAACGCTGGGAAGAATTAGAGAAACAATGGTCAGGGAGATCAAAACTGAACATGTCAGCCTGAAACACCACATCGGGTGGTTCTCAGAAACCCTTAATGCTACTTGAATCTCACATTTGCTCATTGGTCCGTTTCCACTGCCTCCAGGGACAAATGGCCTCCTTCTGTGTTTTGTACATCTGATGTCAGTGCATCTTATTGGCAAGTTCTGAGTGGGAGGGGTAACCTGTGGCTTCTCCCCTGGGGTGAAATGGTAGGGAAATTAATGCAAAATGAACAACTATCCAGCCCAGTTACTGAAGATGAGTATTATTACAGTGAGCATACAAATTTTTTAATGTGATGAATTATATTAATGGGTTTCCTAATTTTAAGCCATATGTGAAATAAAGCCTACCTTATCTTGCTATATTTTTTAATATATTATCAAATTTTATTTAAAACTATTTTACTTAGTTGAGTTTTTTTGTATTATATTTATGAGTGATTACTGCAGTTGTATTTTGGTACTTTGTGTTACAAAGATTTATACTTAATTTATAAAATTAATTGGGAAACTTTCCATCTTTTTCTGTATTGGAAAAAAATTAAATTTATCACATAGGAATTTTGCTTAATGATTAGAAATAACTCACAAAAACTTCTGGGTCCAATACATTTTTTACCCCTTTCTTCTTTAGTTCATGAAGAAATGTTGATCTGTGCTTTTCTCAATTTAACCAATATTATAATAAAAAGAAAACTTTCCAAAACTACAGAAACATGTTTATTCATAATGGGCATCATTCAATAACTGAAAATAGCATTAAAAGAGAGAAAATAATGTATCCTTTCAAGAGAAAGTTCGTTACCCAAAAGTGTTAAACTCCACTGAGTTTTTCTTTACATATTAAGTCAATAGAAAGACATTCTTATACATGCAGGGACTTAGAGAGTATAGGACTCATATTCTTAATGAAAAAAGATATGTCTTTGTCCACTGTAAAATGTATCAAAATAAACAGTGAATGAGATAAGGAAACAATAGAACAGAGGAGAAACTGACAGTTAAAAGAATTGAGATGAGCATCAAGGGCAGTTCAGGACTGAATTAAAGGCCAAACATTCTAAAGGGATATCTAGTATAATCTATTTTTTAAGGTTAAAGGTGATCATTAATAAATTTAAGACAATATAGCAACGAAGAGTTTAAAAATATTTATAATAGTCATGAGGTTGGATATGAGACAATTTTTATTTTTTCGATATGATTAATCACTTATTTATCCACCCAACAATACATGTTTATTGCACATTAAACAGTGCACTAGGCAACGAGAGATGTTTCAGTCATTAATAAAACATGACTCTAACCACAGGGATTCAAGTATAGAAGAAATGATGGAAAATTTAATAAATACATTAAACTGAAGTGATAAAGGCATTAATAAAATGTGTACTAAGTTCACTGGTGTTACAAATATAGGAGTGGAATTCACAATTCAGAAGTTACTATAGCAGGTAATGTTTTGTTAAGTAAGCTGATATCTTTATAAAGAATTGCTGATCAGCATTCATTCACTTGTTAAACAACTTGGATGCTTCATATGGACCAGAAAATTAAGAGAAAGTCCCTGTCCCTTTTCTTCATTCCCACTACTTCTACCTTAGTTCAAGTTAGCATTGCTTGTAGCTGATGACTTTTTACCTTCGTATTTTCTCACTCCTAGTCCATTTGCTAAATTGCTTATTGATGCTAGCAATAGTCTCCTACACCTACATAGCCTTTCAGCATCTACAAACTCTTTTCACAAATGTCTAAATTAGTTGTCAGCACAACCTAATGAGGTATGGGAGGGACAGAAGTGATTATCCTTATTTTTTTTTCTTTTTTTAAAATATATTTTATTGATTATGCTATTACAGTTGTCCCATTTCTCCCCCATCATTCCCCTCCACCCTGCACACCCCCTCCCACTCACATTCCCCCCTTTAGTTCATGTCCATGTGTCATAAGTTCTTTAGCTTCTACATTTCCCATACTATTCTTGCCCTCCCCCTGTCTATTTTCTACCCACCATCTATGCTACTTGTTCTCTGTACCTTTTCCCCCCTCTCTCCTCCTCCCACGCCCGTTGCTAACCCTCCATATGATCTCCATTTCTGTGGTTCTGTTCCTGTTCCAGCTGTTTGCTTAGTTTGCTTTTGTTTTAGGTGTGATTCTTAATAGCTGTGAGTTTGCTGTCTTTTCACTGTCATATTTTTATCTTCTTTTTCTTAGATAAGTCCCTTTAACATTTCATATAATAAGGGCTTGGTGATGATGAACTCCTTCAACTTGACCTTATCTGAGAAGTGCTTTATCTGTCCATCCATTCTAAATGACAGCTTCACTGGATAGAGCAATCTTGGATGTAGGTCCTTGACTTTTAAGACTTGGAATACTTCTTTCTAGCCCCTTCTTGCCTGTAAGGTTTCTTGAGAAATCAGCTGACAGTCTGATGGGAACTCCCTTGTAGGTGACTGTCCCCTTATCCCTTGCTGCTTCTAGAATTCTCTGCTTCATTTTAATCTTGGCTAATGTAATTACGATGTGCCTTGGTGTGTTCCTCCTTGGGTCCAACTTCTTTGGGACTCTCTGAGCTTCCTGGACGTCCTGGTAGTCTATTTCCTTTGCCAGATTGGGGAAGTTCTCCTTTATTATTTGTTCAAGTAAGTTTTCCACTTGTTGCTCTTCTTCTTCCCCTTCTGGGACCCCTATAATTCGGATGTTGGGATGTTTAAAGATGTCCCAGAGGTTCCTAAGCCTCTCCTCATTTTTTCGAATTCTTGTTTCTTCCTCATTTTCTGTTTGGTTGTTAGTTTCTTCCTTCTGGTCCACTCCATTGATTTGAGTCCCAGTTTTCCTTCCATCTCTATCAATTCCCCATAAGGCTTCACCCCTCACAACGTAATAGCCGAGACCAGACTAAAACCAAACAAAACAACAACAACAACAAAAAAAAAGCCACCGAAAATGGCTCAAACCGGAAAACAAATAAAAGCCCCAGAGTCAATTCCTCTAAGCAGTGAAGAGATAGCCAACCTATCAGATGCACAGTTCAAAGCACTGGTCATCAAAATGCTCACAGAATTGGTTGATTTTGCTCACAAATTAGATGAAAAAATGCAGGCTACAATACGTGAAATGAAGGAAGATGCATGGGGAATTGATAGAGATGATTATCCTTATTTTTTTTTATTTTGTAGTAATTGTATTTTTATTTTTTTAACTTTTTTATTGTTGTTCAAGGACAGTTGTCTCCATTTTTCCACCACCACTACCCGCACCCCAGCCATCCCCACTTCCCACCCTTGATCCCACCCCACTTTGGTTTTGTCCATGTGTCCTTTATACGTGTTCCTGAAAACCCTTTCCCCTTTGGTAGAAGAAAATCTATGCAATAATTTTATAAGATAATTGATAATACATTCTGGAAGTTTTCTCAGTGCATACCTTATAAGCCATTACTTCCACAATCAGAAATTTGTTCCAAGGAATATGCAGTAACATGCAAAGACTTACATACAGAAATGGTCTTTACACTCCTGTTTATAACAGCAAAACACAGGTTTCCTATCTCCTCTCCTCACCTTTGTCTCTATCCATTCAACCTAAATGCTAATTTTATTTTCTGCAATGTTGCTTTTTTCTTACTGAGAGTTTTAAAACTCCCATTGCATTTTTTAAATTTATTAAATCTTCTCTTTTCTAATTCAACTACTTTGAAATTTTGTTCTTTTTAAAAATTTACCTTCCTTTGACTTAATTTATAGACTTGTTCTCTGATCTTTCCTCTGCTGTTTTATACAGATCTGGGTCTCTTGAATTTTAATGAGAATACATACGAAATGTCATTTTTCTTCAATATGACTCCACCTGCACTATAATCAATAAAACCCCTTGAATGTTATGACAACCCCTTGAGTATAATGACACTTCCATAGATTTTAGTGCTGATGCTAGGAATGACCATTTTTGCATCTCAGAAAGAAGGTGTTAACAGGGAAGTTAGACAGCTGTGCTCAGGCTGCCATGCCAACAGGAAGTGCCCTTTGAATGGTGCTATACACAGCAGTGGTGGCAGTGTGATGGCCCCAGCAGCAATGTAAAAAAAGAGAAAGGTGAGAAAAATGTTCACATCTTAATCAGGGGACCCACTTACAAGGATACAAATATATTCTGTTGTGGGGAGATAAAGGTCTAAACTATACTCATGTCAATCAAATTGAGAAGAGAGGGACAATTTGAGAAATATTTAATTAGAACTAACAAAAAAATATGGTTGGCTATTGAGAGAATAGCCAAGAAACCTTGGATTACTGGGCTAAGGATGGATTGCTAATTGAGACAGGAAATAAAGGAGGAAAATCAGACTTCTGAAATGTAGACAGTAATTTCAGTTTCGTACTTACTGAGTGTGGATGTGAAAAACAGGTGGAAACATCAAGTGGACAATTTAAAATATGGAACTGAATCTCACGTTCTTGGAGGTAGAGATAAGAGGATTTGAGAATTATCAACGGACTGTAATTTTAAGAAACCTCTGAATCAAATTCCCAGAAGAAGTTATAGCAAGGATAAAAGTTTGAGAAAACAAAAGAACATCAATATTTAAGGAATAATTAGAAGAAAATCCTGCAAAGGGAGCTGAGAGGGAATAATTTAATAATTAAAGTTAGAATCAGGACAGTATAGTGTCACAAAAGCCAAATGAGGAGACAAAATAATTATTTTGAGCTATGCTAATTTAGAAAAAGAAGTTAAAGGAAAGAATGGTCAACGAGTCAGAGAGAAGAGCCATTCCAGGAGGTAAAGGTCGACGAGCGGCCAGGAGACATGGTGCATCTGTCCTCAGCACTCTCACTGAGAGCTGGGTTGTCAGACTGTTGCATGGAGTTGACTACATGTTGTAGTAAAAGAGTAATAAAAAAAGATGAAAAATCCTGGTTGAAAATGAAAGGAAGACATACCTTTTGTATATGTATTAAACAGTTCCCTGTCTTTTTTTTCCTTTCAATGTTATGTAAATGTTTACTAAAGTATAAATTCAGGAAAGGGTACAAATCATAAGTGTGCAGCTCAATACATATTTGCATAGTTAGTATACTCACGCAACCGACACACGATCAGGAAACAAACTACTGGAATTTCAAATGTCTGTTTCGTGTTCCCTTCTTTTTCCTACCACCCCCATCTCCTCCAAGCTTGACCGTTATCTTGCTATCTGACACCACAGATCAGCTTTGTTGTCTCTGTACTTCCATGTCTTTTAAAATGAAATGTAACTAATCTAATTTGATACATTTTTCAATTGCTCAGGACAGTTAATTATCAGCATAAATTACAGGACAGAGAAGCAGTAGCAGCCGCCTCATTGGCTTCTATACCCACAGTGCCTGGTGGAGGGCCTGAAGCATCACAGGTGCTGCTGAATTAACTGAATGAAAGAACAGATCTTCATGATTAGTTGCCATGCTACTGAACTTTTTACTCCCCTAGCTTTTATAACTGTCTCAAGGCCATTGCAACTGCTCTGGATTGAAATCATTCTCTCACTACAATGTATGAAAGAAAACACCCAATGGAGGAATATGGCAATGATTAATCAAAGAACTAGAACCTATCCACTTACTTACAGTTGAGAGATATCTTTTAGCTTGCCCCTTCCTTCAGTATTTGTATCACATCCCGTTCATTATTTCTAGCACTGCTCAAATACTGCCTACTAACAACCTTCTCCAAGTCTGTCAGTTCTGCAACTCATTAGGAAAATCCCTGACTCATTTTTCTACTTCAGGCTCTTTTATAGCTTTAATAAATGTAGCTGTTGTTATTAATAGCAAGATCCTTAAAAATTAGGACTTGTTTTATTGACCTTAAATCACAAAGATATACTCTAAAATTGTGCACAATTCCAAATATTTATGCACTTTTACTGTAAAATACATTTATTTGTAGTGAAAACCAGCTGAGTGGAAATTTGATTAAAAAGCAACTGTCATTGATTTCATCTGGCTTTGTTAATTGCCATTCCTTCCACATATTCTCTATTTAATTTGATCTGATACTATTAAAATATTAACCTCAAGGGAACATACAAGGATTCAAATGTTGAAGATTAAAACCATAAGTTGAGGTTGCTTCTTTCTTTGCCCATATTTTCCACGCTTGTTTCTAACAAAAGCAAAGATTAAATAAAATCCTTTCTTACATTTGGATAGCTCATATAACTCCCTTTTCCTGAACAATACATCCATTATGAAAAAGCACTGAGATTACTTTTATGAATGGGTATAGAGATACAATTTTTTTTCTGTCCAGGAAAAGATTTCAAATCCTTTTTTGTAACAACTAAGTTGTTTTATTAAAAGCTCATTTGTGAACATAGGGTCTCTCATCAAAAACAAAACAAAACATTGTTATAAAGTGCTATTTTTGCAGCATCCAGGTATGAAATATCCTACAGCGTGAGAAAGAGCAGACTTTTTGAGTTGTAAATACTTTATATGGAAGTATACCAACTAGTAGTCCTAGCTATTATAAAGTATTTATTTTTTTTAACCCTATCTATTTTAACTTACATAGAAAAGGGATATAAGTGACTATTGAAACAATTATATAAGCCCAGAGTCCAAGAGAAAAAAAGGGAACAGGACAGAAAAAGCAATAATTTGGTCACACCAGAAAGCCTGGGCTCATAACTACTAGTAGCCAAACTAAAAAAAAAGTATATACATATTACTTTATGTTTTCTTTATATTGTTTTCTTTATATAATAAAAATTATAATAATTAGAAAAATTTTTCCCAGCATCAAACTCTAAAAATGTTAGTTATATGGATTTTCATATTCAGATACAGAACAAAATGATAGTTATTTATAAAAATAGAGATTGTATATCCCCTGGCTGGTGTGGCTTAGTGGATTAAGAGCTGGCTTGCAAACCCAAAGGCTGCAGGTTTGATTCCCAGTCAGGGTGCATGCCTGGGTTGCAGGCCAATGTTTCTCTCCCTCTCTTTCTCCCTCCCTCCCCTTCTCTCTAAAAGTAAATAAATAAAATCTTCTTTAAAAAATTGTATTTAAAAAACAGAGATTATATAAAAGTTTCTGAAACATCCAGGGCATCGTGGAAATTTATATTGCAGATTAAAAATAACTTGAGGCACTTTAAAGGCAGATATAAACTTTAGTTTATTAATTGGGTTTTTATGTGAATTATAAAATATCAATATTGAATAGCCTTAGCCACCTTTACATTTGCAAAAAGTTTCTTAAAAAGCAAAAATTCAAAGGGAAGAGGATTTAGGAAAAGAAGAAAGGAATTGACATTGAAAGACATTCATTTTTGTTGACTACAACATCCTTGTATTAATTTTTTTGGTCACCCTTTCTCTATATTTATGAGGCATGAAGGTATGAATAATTTAGAAAAATAATCTAAATGTTTTAGGATTTGTACTGAAATAATAGGACTCATACTTCCTAATCAGTCTCCTAGTTCTTTCTTTGTCTCTTCAAACATGTGGTTTTACAGTATACGGTAATTTCAAATATTTTCATCAACACAACAAGCACTTGATATTTATAATAAAATACTAGATGATATTTTTTCTGGAAAAATAGAGACCTATATCTAATTATTCAACTGTCCTCTTTACATTAATTTAAAAATTATTTCTGTGAGAAAAATATTTTATCTGTGAATGTAGGTATAGGAGATAGCAATGTTTTCTTCCTTACATATAATGACTTTTTACTTCCTTTTGTCTTATTGTATCATCATATACTTTCTATGCTTTTCACTTTCCTCACAAGCTGCTACAACAGAATCTGAGAATACAAGATTCTTAAGACCAAAACATTGCAATAGAATAAAAAATGGCACTTACAAACTACCTAGGGTGCTGCAAACTTCTGGCAATTAATTTCAATTAAGTTATTTACAAGGTGTGCCACTACTAACTTGTGCCCAGATGTTTCAGTTGGCAAAATGTGATGGCCACCAATGTAGTCAGTTTCGGTAACAATCACTCATTGATGGAATTTTCACACTGAATTCACAGCACCTTCGTAACATTAGTACATGATGTCATCACCCTTTGCCTCATCATACCATAAAAATGCCAATACGAGTTGCAACAAATTACTGCAGGCAATTGCTGAGTTCTAGAGAGGTTGTAGTGAACACCTGGGCTGGCTTGAAACCTAGCAGCTTTTGGAGTTCCGTCACCAGATGTCTGTGGAACAACTTATGCATATATGGAAAACATACACTCTTTTTCTCATTTGCACAGACGATTACCCACTCTTTGGAAGTAGTAGAAACACATGTTTCATGAAAAAAAGCTAATAAGAATTTATTAGGGAAATATTTTTATAAAAAATAGCATAGTTTGTCTTACAAACATTGTGATTTGAATTTGCATTATCATGTTTACATGCAATCACTGGTTTATATAATAAGACACATCTTTACGAGTAAGTGTACAGTGATTAGACCTTTCCTGGGTGAAAAAAACAAGCACTTATGAAAATTGCATTAATGTGAAAATTAAAAATCATCTAATTAAGTGTCTGATTTTATTTAATAATTATGTATATTTCAGAATTATACTTATTTAATAATTTTGTCTGCCTTTCCTTAAATATCTTGTATCTTACTAGAAAAAGATAGAAACTATTTAAAATTGTCTATATGTTTAGTTTTGCCATTAATTTAATATAATATTGACTTTCAGTATATTTTAGTAAAATTGTACTTTGTGATTATTTGATATTTTTAGAAAAACTCTTTTCCATGTCATTGTAAAATTCTCCACCCATAATGAGAGTAGGAATAGGAAGAAAGTCATTACTAATTTGTTTTTGATGGGTCTATTTCTTTGCCAATTCTTGTTTTTAATTCAAGGAAAAGTAACATCTTAATATTTCAGCAAACAGAAATGCTAGTCCTATTAAGAGTCCTAAAACAAACAGGACTCTCCTTTATTAAACTATTGTTTCCATTGTAATTCACTGCATTTTATATAATGGACCACATTTTCCTCCCTCTGGGCAACTGAAGAAAGTTGTTGTAACTATTAACAGCTGTCTGGTAACTTGGATTCTCAGTGATTTCATTTAGTTCAAAAGAAGTCTGAATTTACCCAGGTGTTAAGTATATTAAGTCCTGTATAAAATCAAAGGAAATTCTATTAGGGATCCATTTTAGAATTTGATGAATACATTATTTTATAAAGTCCAAAATATAAGAAAAGGTATATTTGCTACTCACGAAATGAACGGGTACCTGAATGTTAAAAAAACAAACAAACAAACAACAACAACAAAAAAAACTCCTGTCTTAGGAACCAAACGTTTCAACACCTTTCCTGAGAAATGATTGTTATATATCCCATTGAAACAGAGTTGTGCACTATTAGGATATAAACTGAATGGAGTGCCAAAAGCAAGCACACGTTAATAGGCTGGATAGTAAATTAGAAATGAAAAAACTCTTTGCAGTTTTAACACTTAGAAGATGGATACACAGCACTCTTCGCACTGCTCTGAAGTTCATGGTGGTCCTGGGGTGCTGCCCCGATGATTTAGTCTGCCTTTCCGTGGTATATGTCCAGGAATCCCTCCCCGCCTCCAGGGAGTCATCCCAGGGAGTCATCCCGGGCTGCGGGGTAGTGCCGCAGGCAGGCGCCGCGTGGACGTCTCTGCGGGGGCGCAGACCAGAGACACACTGAGCGCCACTGTGGAGCCCACACTCTCATTCCTCGCTTGTTGAGAGACGTGGGCCCGAGGGGGTATGAAAGAATGCCGCACTAATGCAGTCCCCTATGTTTTGTTAAGAAAATGTAAATGTCTCACTGTTGCATTTTTAGTCTGAAATGATCCTGAAAGTGTAATCTCGACCCAAAGCCAAACTAACAAGAGTACCTCTCAGTGCCTATGTTAAAAACGAGCTGCTATTGGTTTTTAGTCCTTGGGACATTTTACACTCCTGTTAAATAAAAGAAATAATCACAAAGGAAATTAAGCCTCAAAGAAAATATGTTAAAGCCATGCTTAGAGTCTGACCTAAATACATAAAACAAAGGAAATGGATGGCTGTGGTTAGAACTTTGTCTTTCACTCATCCGCTGCATTTACAGTGCACAGAAGCATGGTGACAATATGTCAGGGACATTCTTAAGCTGGTTTTACTCAAAGCAACATACTTGGAAGAAGAGTGAAAGGCCCACTGAATTATCTCAAAGTTTATTCATTTTCCAGTTCTTTAGAAGTGTCTATAGTGTTGGAAAGGCCAGCATTGGTGATTTGGGGATGTTTACTGATTATATCCACTGTACATGCAAATATAATTTCCACTGAAAAAAGCTGAACATCCACGGGTATAGCAAGTCACTCTTGTCAGCACACCATGAAGTTCCAGCCTCCACAGGCACTCTGGTCAAATAATTCCTTTTCCAGCTTCCCCCGTCCTTATATTTCCCAAAGAATGGAGCAGTGGAAGGAAGTCAGCACTGGCACCCAAAATGCCTTTCAGTTAGTCTGATAATGACTATATGTTAGAGGTACTATATCACTTTTCTCCTCTGCTCCATGTGAGGGCCGTAAGCACATGTACATGAAGGCAAGCAAACAAGAGCAGCACTCGGGATCGTCGCTTTCTGCCTGCAGGGTCGTCCTGACATTGCTCCGTCTGAGACCCAGGCTTGGCCCACTGCATGATGCTACCATCTCAGATGGAACCTTCAGGAGGTTAGCCACTCCCAACATTTAGTCCAGTTCAACTTGCAAGTGATTACCTTCATATTAGATCACATGATAAAATAGAAATTATTCATTAGCAATTAATTTTTGACATTATAAAATGGTGAACATTTGTATTGCTACTTGGAGGCACTGCGCAGTAGGTATGGTATTTACACAGTGCATTGTTCTGCAAATTAGTCTATTAGATTGCTAAGAAATCAAGTACGCTCTAAGGTAACCAGGTTGTTAGAATCCTCCTCATGCATGGGAGAGTGGATGGAGAAATCCACTACAGTGGGAAAACAAGCTCCTAAGACAGCACCTTGGGTCTGTTTCAAGGAGCTTGTGGAAAAAGTAGACTTCTGCTATCCTTTTGGCATGAATCCTACAGAAATTTATAAATGTGTCTTTGGGAAGCTTGTTTCTGTTGAAACAGTATTTTGATAATATCTTACATTTTCCTAACTCTTTGCACAGTTTTTTTTACATATATTTTCTCTCTTAATTGCATTTCAGTTTTCCCCACCAGGTGAAGGTGAGCTGATTATTTTGAAAGTATTCAGTACCAAAAACCACCAGGAAATTTACAATTGGAATAAAAGAAAGAAAAATTGAGTTATTTGTCGAAGTACTTATTTTTATCATGATTAAATTTTGCCCTTATTTGAAGGCACCCTCAAACAGGGCATCAAAGCAAGCAGAAGTCTAACAGTGTAACATAATGCGTCTATGAAAATGGAAGTTTAGTCTACTTAGAAAGAAGCCATTATGCTACATGGGGATTGCAAAGTGCCTCACCAGGGTTGGCTTTAGCATCTGCGCCAAAACCTTCACTCAGCAGCTGTTGAAGTCCTGAGAGACAACCCACAGAGCAAGCAGCTCAGGGACAAAATTAGACTTGGGAGTTTCCTGCCCCTTAATTAAATTTCAACTGTTTTCTGCAATGACAGGGCTCCAATTAGAGAATGAGTTCAAAGAAAACCTAACATAGTTACCTGTGGCTATATCATAAGCTTTAATGCAGTGCAGGGTTTGGACAACCTTAAGTGAGCCTTCTGTATCTATCTTAACAGTGACAAATTTAATTCATATAAATCATGAAGCCTGGAGGGAAAGTTTCTTTTCTTTGTTGAGTTTTTCTTTTCCTAAGTGTTCTAATCCACATATATGAATCACACATAAATACAGTCCTTGAGAGACTATTTCCCTGTGTTCAACATGAAGTTGACTTCCCACAAAACCATCCACAAAAGCTGGGTCTAAGATTTTCACACACTCCAGCGAATACTAACACCAAATAATGCTGATATGCTGTAAGCATTTCCTGGATATTTAATGTTCTCAAAGAGCAATAAGGATAGTAGAAAAGAATATTAATGCACTGTGTGATGATATATGTGAGGCTTACAAATTCTCAAGTCTCCAACCTTCTCACAGCAGAATATATGATGATTTCTTCAAGATGTCACTCAACATTTGTTCCCCTTTCCCCTCCACTTAAAATTAGTATGGACCGTCCATTTCAAGTCAGCATTTTCAAAAAAGATCAACTGAAACTCAAACAGGCAGAAGGAAAAATGTTTCCACTTCTACCATACTTAAAAGAAGTCGGGCATCTTTTCATATTTTTCTTATTAGCATGGTAATATAAAACATCTGTAATAATTTAGTAAATTAAATACATTAAAACAACAAATAAAAGGAGCTGTAATGAATCAAATACAGCAGACCCCATGCAGCTGCCTATTCTTTTCTTGACAAGCGGCACAGTGAAGTGGCGAGAGCTCCCAGTAACTGTGCTGGCAGGAAATAAACCCATGAACAGGATTGAGAGCTGCTGTGTGCTAATATGAAAACCAGCTTTTATTTATTTCATCACCTCTGTAACAATGTTAGATTCTGCCATTTTTCTCCAAGTTTTTGACTCTCAGTAGAAACAGCAGTCTTACAACTTATTTTTCCTTTATCGTTCTTGTCTAAGCCCGTTTCTCTCACCTGCCAGTTCTCTATCTATGTCTTTCCACGTCAGAACTGCCACTTTAATCCAAACTGTTATCTCCTACCTAGATTATGGCAAAAGTTTTGAGCTCATATCTTTCTCTCTATTCAAAGTTTAATCACTATACAGTCATGAGCCACTTAACAATGAGGGTAGTTCTGAGAAATGCATCGTTAGGCAATTTTGTTCTTCTGTGAAGACCATAGAGTACACGCACGCAAACCTCCCATGATGGTGTAGCCTACTGCATACCTCGGCTATCTGGTATACCACCATCACATATGAGGTCCATTGTTATACGGCATATGACTGTATATTACTCAAGTAACTTTCCCCCAATAACTCTCAAATACAAGAATGCAAAGTGACAGACAACTTCTTAATGGAGAAAATCTAAATTCTTTGACCTAGTACTTATGGGTCCTACTGAAACTATCTATTTTCATTTTTATAATTTTACTTGTAGAGTCTCTTGGCTTCATACAGACCAGTGTCTATTATATCTTTATTCTATGCACACGTTCACAGCTCACACCTATTCACCTTTGCACGTACTGGTCTTCCAAGAGTGGATGGTTGTCCACTCTTTCATTATGACAATCTATATCCAGGCACTGAAAACTCAAATGTCTTCAGTGGGATAGATGATGGAAATAAAATGCTATGGAGTAACAGACAGTACGGCTGAACTGGAAAGAACAGGTCCCATGTAAAGGCATTCAAATGTAAGCTGTTTTTTAAAGTGTTAGCACATGCTGGCCCAACAAAACATAAGTAGAACTGATTTGGCCTGTGAGCCATCAGCTTGCAGCCTCTAAGGCTTAATCACCATTAGCTTCTTTAAGATCTATTAAAAACTTGGCTTTAGAAAATCTCCCTGAAGATACTGATCCTTTGTCTTTATTTCCTGTTCCTTCAGTAATTTCTTTGTAGTTTGGTGTACATTGTTATATATGTGTCTTTGTTGTCTATTTCATTCACATATGTATATGTTATTTTCTCTGATTTAGGAAACTTATTTGGAGAAAGCGGTGGTCATGTGTTTTGGTTCTTTTCTTCCCATTTCGTAGTGATAACTTCCCTTTCCCTGTATGTATAAAAACATTCTTGTTTAGCATAAAAATTGATATAGTGCCTAGGTAAGATCTACAAAGCTATCTCTTTTTTTTTTTTTTTTTTTTTTAGATTTTATTTATCTTTAGAGGGGAAGGGAAGGAGAGATGGAGAGAAATATCAATGCATGGTTGCCTCTCGTGCGTCTCCTGCTGGGAACTGTTGCTGGAAACTGTCCTGCAACCCAGGCATGTGCCCTGACTGGGAATCGAACCGCAATCCTTTGGTTCGCAGGCCCGCACTCAATCCACTGAGCTACACCAGCCAGGGCTACAAAGCTATCTCTTTAACTTACATCTAGCACTTTCTCTAATTTTCTTAAAGACAAAAAAATAGGAAAGTACAGGGAAGAGGACTTCTGGGATTCATAGTGATACCAAAAGAAGCAAACTAATGTTTTGGTATACCTTACTCAATGTTGATCAGTCTACTGTCAAGAAAGTTTAATCACATACCAATAGAGCATCACATTGAGAATTCTCACTTTATAGCTTGGCCAAACAATTTCATATTTGGAGGGATGATTTCCCTACATATAAAATGGTATGCTTGGTGCATGTGGTATGGTCAGAGTATGAGTAGCTACTCTCATAGACACATTAAGGCTTATCTGCTTAACCCACGATGATCCCATTAACTGTCCCCCCACTACACTCCAAACTACCAGGATCTATTTTAGGAAGTCATGTTTAGACAATGTGATCCTTATTTCTGGACCACAGCTAATATTAAATCTGTGGTGGAATGAGATTCAGTATTTAACGTTATTGGGCTTAGTTAATGTTGTCACGTATAAGTCTGGACCATGTTCTACTTTACTGCCCAGGAGATAGAGGAAACAGGATTGGAAAAACACAGCAAGATGAAGCAGAGATAAGGCATAAGTGATAGAATCTAATCTGCTGGAGTTCAAGATAAACCCTTCCTGCTACCAGTTCCAGTCATTCTGCTTTCAGTTGTTAGCAGCAAATGATCCTAATCTTCAAGATCCTCTCTGTCTGAATGATGATACACATTTAAGTTTTCTCCTCTGTAAAAAAGAGGCTGTGAATGGAAAAACAGTTAACAGAGTAGTTGATTTTAGTAGGATTCCCAAAAACCATGCAGTGAGCCAAAACTGTCTGAAAAGTTATATTTCTCCCAGGACAGGAGGCAGAATTTGTCATGACACATATCTTATTTGCCACCTGAGGTGATGATATGGAGTTCAGAAAAAAAAAACTAAAAAGCTGTGAGGAATACTAAGGTAACATCTGAAAGAGGTTTTACATTCCCCAAATATAAGAACCATATGGATTCAAAGTACTTCATGCATTTTATTTCTTTTTACATATACAAGGAACCTGAGGAGAGAGACTCAAGTATGTTAGTACCTAATTGTCATAAAATCTCTCACAACACTTTCAACTTTGTACAGAATAAATGCTTAATAAGTAGTTTTTAATTAATGTTTTATGTATCAAATGCACTTATAAAGAAAAAAACACTATGGTAGGCATAACACCCTCATACACTGACCTCAAACAACATAATTTTAATGCTATTCAGTTTCTGTATTCTTGGAATTTCTAGCTGGTAGCCTCACATACTCTTGTGTAAGTACAGTGGAATCTTGTTGTAGGACAAAGGGCTATTAACATAGTGGTTAGTCTATTACACATCAGATTGTGCTCCTGCAAGCACAACTACAGACGAAACCTAATATGAAAGAATTGTCCCCAAAAGCAGATGTTTGTAGTAGCCACCCAAATCAGAGCATCTCTTTGGGACAGAAACTCTTTCCCTCGTTTTACACTAATTTGCATTTATTTCTTAGAAAGGGAGAGAAAAACATAAGGAGAGAAGGAGGAGGAAGAGGAGGAGGAGGAAAAGAGAAGGAGGAGAAAAGAAAAAGAAAAAAGAGAGGAAGAGAGAAAGAAAGTTTGTCTTCTTCTACCTTTATATATTCAGACTTTTTGAAAGAGGCTGTTGCCACTCCCTCCCTTCCTTTTCTCTCTTAAAGCCATTACAACCTTGCTTCTACCTCTTTTACTCCAAGAAAATTGCTCTTGTGACAGCCTCCAAAGATCTTGCAGTGGAAAAATTTGGTGAGCACTTAATTATTATTGCAACCAATTTTTAATAGAACTCAAAATATTTACAGAATTCTGTTTGAAATGCTTGTCTTTCTAACTTGATGTGGCAATTCATCTACACCTCCATTTGCTCTTCCCCTTCTTTTTTTCTACATTGGTCATTTTACATTCTGGCTTTTTCCTTCAAGATGCTGTCCTTGCACTTGTCTATTCTCTTTCTTTCTTTTTTTTTTTTTTTAAGGTTTTATTTATTTATTTATTTTTAGAGAGAGGGGAAGGGAAGGAGAGAGGGAGAGAAACATCAATGTGCTGTTGCCTACTGGAGACCTGGCCTGCAACCCAGGCATGTACCCTGACTGGGAATCGAACCTGCAGCCCTTTGATCCGCAGGCCTGTGCTCAATCCACTGAGCTATACCAGCCAGGGCACCTATTCTCTTTCTACCTACTCTTTCATGGCAGTCTCAGCCACCCCTATAGTAGCAGGTACCATGTATTTATGACTCAACTTTTTATCTTTTGTACAGACCCTTTTCTTGAACTTCACATTTGTATTTCTGGACTCTACTAGGTATATCACAAACACCTAAAACAATATATCCCAAGTGAAATTCTCTCCTATCCTCCTTCCAATTCTACTCCACTTCATTTCATTAGATCTAGTATCCAAGTCAGAAATATCAGAATCACTTCCTCTTTGTTACTTGCTTATTTAAATCAGCCATTAAGTGTGATGGAGTCTGTGGATATCTCTGGAATCCACTTCATGACCGTTGTTTCTGTCTTACCTCAGACTCTCATCATTTCTTGATATTTCAGTTGCAGTAGCCTCTGACCAGATCTCCCTGTACGCAGGTGGCCCCACCTTTCCTTCCTCTTGAATGTGTATTCTACATTGTTGCCTCTTATATCTAAAGCACAAAACTAGTCAAGGCACTCCTTGGCTTAACTCCTTTTAATGACTTTTCATCAAATCAGTTCCTTTCCTTGATGACCGTAAAAAGCCTCCATGACCTGTCTCCCTATGGTTCTGCATGAACTGTTGCTGGGCAGTTTCCCCAATACACCAATCTATTCTCATCTCCACCAACTGAGACAGGCTGTTGCATTTGCCTGGACTGTGCACCTAGCAAATTCATACTCAGTATTTGAAAATTTCATAAATATCACCCCCATGTGCACCAGTCTCTTGACCATTCTCACAGAGATACACATCTCCATGAGCACTTTCTTTCCCCTATGGTAGTTTATACCTTGGGGGAGGCCCCCTTAAACCCCCGAAGCCCCCGAGAGACATCTTATTCATCTCTGTTAAAGTGTTTTACACTATGCTTGGCACATAATATGTGCTCAATGAATCGATTGAATGAGTGACAAGTAAATAAATACAGAAAATGATGAAGAGAGAGAGTACCTAGTTGAAAGTGTTTGGTACTACATTCTTGTGTCATTTGGACTATATGTAACACCATGCAATGATTTTCTTAAGTCTTATAAAAGCTAAGTTTCAGAGAATCAGAGAAGTGCATAATAAAGCAAAAATTTGAAAACCAAGCTCCTTTATTAATGAAAGAAGTGGTTTTTTAATTTAAGACAAGTATCTGCAATAAATTAGAGGACAAACTTTTGCCTGCTGTTACTAGGTGATGATAGAAGAGCAATTAGGTCCAGCTTTCTCAGTGTTAATTCTTCCACTAGAAATATTTGGAAAATAGTAACCAATCTTACAGCCTGTGGGGTCAATCCTGCCCAGTGAACAAAACGCGGATGTGTGCGTCACCATCTACCTTGCAAAATTCTCTAGCGGGCTTGCATCTACATGCACGTCTCTGAGTTTATAAGATCCTGTACGTGACAATAAACACATCAACGGTGTGTCTAGACTACGAGGTCATATTCAGAAACTTATGACTTCAACAGGGGTGGAGACTGTGGGGGAGCAGAGCCTGGATCGGGTGAACTTCTAAACAGAAAAGGCGTGTGTGTTTTCATGAGAAAAGGGAACAAGGAAAGAGGCGTGTTAACAAAAGAGTGACTTGTCACAATTCTGGGAACTATGGGAACAGAGTATTATGACCTTAATCCAATACCTGGATAATTATCATGACGGATATAGCTTTTCAGGAAGAAGATTTCTACTAATTCTTGGATGAGAATGGGCTAAAGAATAACAATCAAAAGTGCAGATTAAGATCAGTTTGCAAAAGCGATTTCCATTTAAACTAAGAAATTTCTTTCTTTGGTCAACACGTGATGGCAGACTGAAAAAAACATTGGCAAATTGAAATATTTCTTCGAATAGAAAATAGAAATAAATGAGCTTCCATGAGCCACAGGCCCGGTCAGAAGAGTTTTCTCTTAACTTTTTCTACCGTTCCCTCCTCTCCGATTGCGATACCTCACTTTTAACTCCACATCTTTCCACTTCCTATCTGAAGAAATTGTTCATATCGACCTTAATAATTTGTCTGTTGTTATTTGCAGGGAAGGGTAACTGTACCAGTTTCAGAAACCAGAAGCACCAGGCACAAGCATAGCCAAATGCTACTAAACCAGAGTCAAACTGGAACAAACAAGTGCACAAAGAAAACAGAGTAGTGTTACCTTTGTGTCATGTTTGAATCTTCTTAGCAAAGCCATAAAAATCTATTCATATTTCCCCTTACATCCTTAAATTATCAGTTATGAAAACAAATAATAAACAGTAAAGTATCATTAATTTGTTTTTCCATTAATTTGGAATTTATAATAGGAAAAAAGCCTTCTAGTCAGACACTGCTTCATACAACTCAGGGAGATGCCTCTGGCAGGAATAATAAGGGATGGGTCCATGTGGAAATATGTAGTTAAAGTTTCTAGTGTCAGGCTCAAGTGTTAAGAACTATGCTTTCAAATTCTCCATTTTTTTTTAAGAATCTAGTGTTAATTTTATTTTATGTAAGAATTCTTTCTTCAACCCATCTGTATATGTATTCTCTCTTCTCTTCTGGAAGTAATAAATTCCCAGTTTTTTTCCCATTCTATAAAATGTTTTTCTTCTAAATTATTGTTTAAAAGTTTTTATGAGCATTTTCTCTTTTTAATAGGATTATCAATACACATCATGATTTTAGCAACTTAAATTTTTGGACACTTAACCATCATTTTCAGCTGTTGGTTCCTAATGCTTTTCAGCTCCTCTAGATCACTTATGCCATGCATCTGACTTTATCTAGCTTCCTGGGTGAAAACATATCATTATGGTTTAGAACAAAAGATATCCATTGTTACAAACTTTTTTAGCTTGTTTTGACTGTGGTTGCACATTGCGTTGCTGTCCCTTGATTTCTCCAGCAGCATTTTCCCAAGGACTTTCAGTTTCTTATTTATTTTTAAATAAAAAGTATGTTTTTTGTTAATGAAAAAATCCAACAAGTAAAAAATCCATAACATAAAAAAGAAAATAAAAATCACCTAAATAACTTCCTTCAAGGATAATTATAGTCCACATACTTCTGGACATATTTTCTGTGTGTGTGTATGTACATATATACATATATATGTATAAATATATTTATAAATTTATAAATATATTTCAATAAATTCATATATAAATTTATATGTATAAATTTATATATATTTATACTAAATATATGCATTAATACTAAAAGGAAAAAAATGCAGCCATGATTCCCAACCTGGAAAAGTCTGGGAGGAAATGGGGTGTGGCTGATGATTCAAACCCTGGGGATCTTTCTCCAAGTACACATCATTCCCTGCTTTACTCAAACATGCCTCCTGCAAAGACAAATCAAATTTTCGAGGGAGTAGAGAGAAGAGTGAATGACATACCTATTTCTCCCACTCTTCCTAACCCCTCCATTTGAGAATCTGTGCTATATGGGCATTTTGTAATCTGGTTTTCTTCTTTTTCTCATTAACTCTACGTTGTAAACATTTTTCTGTGCTAATGACCATGTAGCAGCTATTCACCCAAATAAACATAACTATGTCACATTTTAAGTGAAAAAAAAATACAGAACACAGTGTTCAATATGAGGCCATTTATGTCAATAATATAAATACAAAAACCTTTTGAAAGGACATATGTCTGTTTATTAGTAGAGGTTATATCCAGAGGTTTTGAATGTAGTAATGTTGAAGGCATTTTCACTTTCCTATTGTTTGAGAATACAGAGAAAGAATTGTATTTTGGAAGCAATGAATACAGATATAGAAAATCATTCTAATGGCCACTTAATACTGTATCAACTTTAATTGTTAAAGTAGACAGACCTCTTTTGCTTGACTTTTCTCTTTTAAAAACATTGTAAATAATGTTGCTTTGAATATTAATATATCTATCTCTTACTGCACTTCTTTATTTTTAAACACAATTCCTAATAATGGAATGGATAAAGGGAATACACCCAATATTTGGAATCTGTTGTCACATTACTGATGGAAAAAACGCTGTGTCCTTGTGTTTCTACTGATGAGCATGTCTGTTTTCTCACAACTTAACAAACACAAGACATTTTCAACTATCTTCATCTTTGTAAATCTAATACGTGCAAAAAGTTTGCATTTTGCATTTCTTTAATTACTTATCAGAAAGAATACATATTATATAATATAATATCTATAATATATTTATATACAAAAATCTTTGTGAGCATACATATTTCTTCTTCGATGACATGCCTGTTTAGGTCTTTGCTCGCTTTTCTATTGGGTTGTAAATATCTTTATTATTAATGTGTAAATGTTTCTCATAAGTATACTAATGATTGCCATAATTATGCAACCATATATTATGCCAACATAAAACTTATGTGCAGTTTGCCATTAATTTGTATAGGTTTTCTTTTGATTATAGAGATTTATATTGCATATCCATTTATATATTTACTCTTTCCTTAGGATTGTTGGCTTCCCTCAAAATTCTAACTAAAAAATTTATTTTAAATTATAATTTAATTAAAATAACCCAAAATTATAAAATAATTTACTTCTGTTAATATTACTGTTTCCTGCCCTGGCTGGTGTAGCTCAGTGGATTAAGCGAGGGCCTGCAAACCAAAGGATTGCGGTTCAATTCCCAGTCAGGGCACATGCCTGGGTTGCAGGCCAGTCCCCAGCAGGGGACACATGAGAGGCAACCACAAATTGATATTTCTCTCCCTCTCCCCCTCTCCTACCCTTCCCCTCTAAAGATAAATAAATAAAAATCTTTAAAAAAATATTCTTGTTTCCTATATGCATTTAAATCTTTATCTGAAATTTACCCAGGCATTCTTATTTCCTTTTTAAGTAAACATTAATATACAATATTCTTACCTTAATTTATGAATATTCAACAAATTCCAAGTGGTTATTATACTAAAATAAGCATTTTGCATGTACTATTTTCATTTGTTTAATGCCATTAAATTATAGTTTCTTAACTTCATTTTTTCTCATACTTTTTTCTCTTCGTTTTGTTTCAGTTGTGAGCAAGTTTTATTAGTTATACACGTACTACATATCCTTTTTAAAAACATGGGAGTATTAATTTATTCTGCTTTTATATACTCTATATCACTGCCGGGAATGTCTGGTTCTTTCAAATGTAATTGAAAATACCGCATCCTGCTTTTCCATAGCATCTGACATACTGCAGGCTGTTAATAAGGATTTTGGGGATGGCTAGACTGACAAACCAAGCACAGTATTTTATAGTATAGCAAAGGAATGGCACTAAAATCTTAGAAATAATGTGATGTTTCTACTGATGTTTCGGCCCAGGTTTGTTAAGCATTCATGTATTCACTTTCCCAGGCTGTTGGAAAGCACATCATTTAACACCCCAGGCTTTCCAACGTGCTTTTGCCATAGGAGTCCAGTCATTTTTACCATCCTCCCCACAAGACTTTTCGAGGACTGACAAGATGCAGACTCTGAAAGTACTTGGAAAGAAAATCATTTCACATGAAAAACGCTGTCGTGTAAACAACTAGCGGTGGCCACGCATGGTCTGTTGCTGTTACAAAAACCAACAAAAACTTGGTAGACCATCAATGTGTTTCCAGCTGGTCAATAAAGGTTTGTGATTTTGATTCAGAAGTAAAAATGAATTTCCCACATAAAAATTCATGAAGACAGGTACCACCTGTCCTGCCAGACCACAGTGAGGAGGAGGCTGATTGCAGGTTAGGTATTTCCTGTGGGCTCCGCTATGTCTGGGATTATAAGCGGTGAGTGTTCATTTTTCAGAGCTGATGCATGTTGATGACACAGTCTGCACTCTGCAGCTTGTCTCCAAGGTTCCGCATTACAGCCAAGCTGTGATAGGGAACTGTATTATGTAATAGTGACCTACCTCACCTTCTTACATAATACTTCACGCTCTCCCAGCACTCTGTACTCATATGGCAATTATTCCTTACAGAGTGTCGGGGAGGAATGTTGTTAAGTTTCATTACTATACGTAATGTATAGTAATATGTGTCATATTAACTTGTCATTAGAAAAGTTAATTTACAGAAATACGACTTGGCAAAGTTCAGTGTATATGCTCCACAAATACGGTCTCAATGGTGAAATCAGTTTCAGAACTGAGGTTTATCCACAAGTATTTATTTAGAACTACTATGTGTCTACAGCTGTCATAAATGCAAGAGCTACTTGTGTTTCCGTAAGCTCGCAGTCTGAATTAGAGAGAGTGAAGACCTGAAACTCAAAATAGATGTGATTGAACAGTCCAGTGTACCTCAAGGGTTGTAGCCACCTCCACGTGTAAATCAATACACGTCAGGAACCAGAGGTGTACGGCCAAAATCAGGCATGCAGGCTCACTTGCATCTTCAAATGATGGAGGAACAGTGGGCATCCTGGATTCCCTCTCAAGGGAAGGTGTAAATCTATTTTTAAAATATGTATGCTATTGCATCTTGTGGTAATACTGGGATGGCCAAAACATTCGTTCATTTTTTTTCTGCAAGGTGATTCTAGTAACACTTAGTTGTTTTTAACTTCATTCAAAATAATTTTTTTAGAGTGTATTGTGACCACTGTCATATCAGCATGGTTTTAAAAGAAAAACTATGCAACATTTTCGGCGTATTATGGTTTATCGTTTCAAGAAAGGTAAAAACGCAACTGAAACACACAAAAAAAGATTTGTGCAGAGTATACAAAGAAGGTGCTGTGACTGATCAAATGTGTCAAAAGTGGTTTGTGAAGTTCATGCTGGAGATTCTTTCTGGAGGATGCTCCCCAGCTGGGTAGACCAGTTGAAGTTGATAGTGATCAAACTGAGACATTAATTGAGAACAGTCAACATTATACCATGTGGGAGATAGCCAACATACTCACAATACCCAAATCAATAAAGTTATTGGTGGAAATGAAAACTGTATCTTTTATTTTATGGGGAAAAGTACAGAGAAAAAATATGGCCTTTATGTCAACCCAATATAATTCTTTGCAGAACAACAGTGGTACCAAGGAAGGGAGGAATCCTTAGTTAGCATGAAAATTAGAGAATCCCCACATTTATCCAATGCCCCCTCATGGGTAGTTTCTTCTCCAGATGAGAACCACTGAATAGTGGGATATTCCAGAATATACTTTGTCTCGTTAGCCCATTTTAGCTGTGAAGATCCACAGAGAGTCACATAAAACAAAATTCCACTCGGTTAATACTGGTTGTGATTAGATCTGCTTCTGATTTTCAAGGCAGGTCATTCCATTTCTTAGACAATTTCAACGGTTTAAAAAAATATTAAAATAAGAAGGCTAAAACTTGTGATCAAACATGTAGATTGAACTCTTAGACATGGTAACCAAACCTTACAAAAAATCACAATAAGAGGATTAAAAGCTCACAAGGACCACAAAAACAGGAAAGGAGACAACGTTGGATGTAAAGGGTAAGCCTGATCATATCACCACCTATTCAAAATGCCTTTCTACCTGACTTAGTAAAGTCTAAGGTGCGTGCCAAGAGTACAGAACTAGCATAGATACTGTCATATTCTCTGGTAACACCTTCTCCTCCCCTGCCACATGGGCCTTTTTGCTGTTCCTTATGCAGACTAAGCTAGTGCTCCCACTTCAGGTTCTTTACATTTGAATGTCTCTGTTCTTGGAGCACAATCCCCTGAGAAAATCCTGTAGCTCCTACCCTAACTGTTTCCTCAGGCTTCAGTTCAAATGCTCTCTTCCTTGTGGGAGAGACCTTCTTTGGACATGCCCTATAAAATAGTGCTCCTGTCACTCTTATCTCTTCCCCCCCAACATATTTTCCTTAAGAGTGTTTATTGCCATTAACCATATTTCATTTTTATATTTGTGTCTCCTCCCCTAGTACATAAGTTTTAAGAGGGAAGAACAAGATGAAGTCAATTAATTGTCAATTTGGTCAAGAAATATCAGCAATTTTTTTCTCTGAAAAATGGAAAACACATATGTGAGAGTTAACTGACTTCATAGAGAAGAGAAAGCTCTAACCTAGGGACCTGCAGGATGGGTGTTAGCAGCAGCCAGCCAAGTCATTTGGCAGAACAGTAACTATCTCAGGAAACGGAGGCACCAGATGCCTCAGAGAAAGGGGTGAATGGAAGATTTGAAATATGACATGGTGAGGATCAGGTGAAATTCCTGTAAGAGAAATTAGATCCCTAGTATTCTTTCTAACTTTATGGAATATCAGAATGGCCATAAAAGCTTCCAGAGAGAGCAAGATTAAAAATAAGAAGGTTGGAAACTAATACAAAATGACACTGAATGTAAACTGTAAATGAAAAAATAAAAATTTTAAAATATAAATGAATTTTTTTTTTAAATAAGAAGGTTATATCATAAATATTAAAAATTGCAACAGATTTCTCACAACAGTACTAGAAGCTAGAAGGCAGCTAGAAAAGGCTTCAAAATTCCCAAGGGTAATTCTAAACTGAATCATATTGTCACTCCAGTGGGCAGGTAAAGACATGTTCATACGTGGAAGGTCCAATAGTACAGATCTGGTTATTCTCTGGAACAGCAGTTACCTCTCTCATGTGAAAGTACAGGGCTACACAGCTCAGGACTGGCATGGAGGCCTTGGTTCCATGGAGCCCTCAGGGACCCAGGCCACTAACAACACGTTGCTCCACCATCCCCAGATTGGGCTCACGTTCTTATAGTCCAAGGTGGCATCCATATGCTAGGGATGAAAGTGGTGCCCTGCAGCTCCCTCTC
Organism: Glossophaga mutica; assembly: GCA_039655065.1. Classification (NCBI taxonomy): domain Eukaryota; kingdom Metazoa; phylum Chordata; class Mammalia; order Chiroptera; family Phyllostomidae; genus Glossophaga; species Glossophaga mutica. The sequence continues at coordinate 37,200,840 of CM077304.1, read as the reverse complement.
AAGGAAGGTCCACAGAAGATGCCTCTGGGTGTTTCAGCTCCTAATCCATTGTACATAATTTAGTCACAGTGAACTCATATAACTGCTCAGGAGTATGGGAAATGCAGTATTCATTCTGGGCAGGTAGGTGTGGGCTCAGCTAAATACTCTAACTGTAAGAAAAGAGGAATGGAAATATTGATGGCAACCAGCAGCTTCTCTCATGCAAGGACTCAAGCAACATCCCCAGGCTAAATCTTTCTTAGGTAGCTACTAGAACATATGTGCCACTAAAACAGGGAAATAAACCAGAAAGGAGGAAGATGTGATAGCTAGGACAAGGAACTCCAGTAGAAGGGAGAAAGTCCCGGGATGACGGCAAAGGAAATCCCAAGAGAGCAGCTCTGTGGTACACCCAAAGAGCAACCTCTTGAGAGTGGAGCAGAGTAGCACAGAATGACAGGGACGTTACTCAAAGGGAAAAAAAACAGGAACTGATAAATTACATAATATGTTTGAGATTGTATTTGCAGCAGTTTTAGAAACAGATTGAAATTTTGATTATACATTAATAATAGTTACCTAGAAAACAAAGAGACTAAAGAAAAACCAAACATGGTATGTGTTACCTCTAAGGAAAACCAAAACGTCCTGCGATAAAGGAAATATAATCATAGCCCCGCATATGGCTCAGCGGTGAACAAAGTGGAAAAACATAGACACCGAATATAATGTAACTCTCTGAGGGAAAGAGGAGGGAGATGTGAAATGCATGTGTCTGTAAAATAAAAGAGCAGCATTCTTATGTCCCGCACTTGGAAGTCAATGGACACATTTTGATGTTGAAATATAAGGATAGAAAGGATATCACCATAAGCATGTTACTTAGAAATGCCAGAAGAAATAAATTAAAGAGTTAAAGGATTATTTTTAGGGGGCAGGATTTGGGTGAAGAGGAAATAGTGTAGGTAGCTACTAGTTTCCATCACCATTCCTGCAGTAGTCTTTGACTTTTTAGATTGTGTTACTACAGTCCTTTGATTTAAAAGGAATAGAAGCAGCTATGGCTAAGAAAGATGAGATGAAATTCAAACCTTTTCTACTAAAGGTTCTTTGTAGATATTCTTTCTCTACCCCTGCCTGCAATAGTCGAAGGAGACGTTTCCAAGGTTTCATTCCGTTGTCTCAAAATTAATAGTCCATTGGCAGAATTGTTATTAGACAACTAACATTATTTGAGTTCTCACTACATGCCAGGATTGTTTAATTTAATCCTCAAAATAGTCCAGTGAATTAGGCAGTGCTATTACATGTCCTGTACAGGGGAGAGTAAAGCTTGAGCAGCTTATTTCACTTTCCCAAGGTTGCATGGCAAGTGCAAAAAAAAATTCAATAAAGCAACATAATTCAAAAGAGCAACTCATGTAGGGGTCTCTAAGTCTGACCTGCAAATATAATGCATCCTTTGAAAACTCCGGTAAACTTAGTGCAAATGCAGTTTAGACATTTGCAGTACTTTCCATCTGACCGGACACCCAAGAAGTCTCCAACAGACAGCCTCAGGCCAGACCTGCAGCACCCAGATTCTGATCTCCTCTGCACCGAGTATGCCAAGAACACTAAAGGATGCATGATGTCAGTGCCTTCAGAACGTAAATATCACACTGAGACTTCGGGGCTCCATCAGTAAAAGTCCACATTTATAATAAGGGCTTTAGTGAAAAGTCAAATTAGGCAGTAGTCACCTCTCTGCCGTGTTTAACAGGATGCACATCTAAGAGGTCAAAGAAGTAAAGGAGACAAGAAAGAAGAAAGTGAACTACCTGGTTGGCTTTTCCAGTCTTCACCCCTTCCCTGCCAGTGTTGCAAACCTCTAAGCTCATTTCCTTATGACCGACTTCTCCGAGCAGAATGACGAAGTGAGAGAAATGTGACCATCTATAGCGCCTTTCTGCTCCATTCTAGTCTTTTTAGTGCCTTTCCATGGGTTTCGGATGTTCCGATTGTTTTGGCCCTCTTTTCTCTGATAAAAGATGTACTTTTCCAGTGTTTCCTTTTAGATTATTATAAGGTTCTAGGAAACTAATCCTGGCAATCCCGTGACTTTGGCTTAACATGCCAACAAAGTTTTGAACAGGGCTTTCCTGGGGACTCGATGGGCCATTGCCACCTCCCCCCGCCCCATAACGGCAGTGATATACCTTTATTCAAATAAAATGACCATTTGACAATTTGAACAGAGGAGAGTGGGTAGGATAGTACATACATAAAACCAGAAAGCTTGAGGGAAGCCTCTGATTTAGATGAATTTGGTACTGTTGAATATACAGTACCAAATATATGAATATAGATAATGCTGAATACCAAGAGAGGAACAGGCTTTTGGAGGAAGATGAGAAGTTCGATTTCGATGAAGTCAAATTAGAAATCTGACAAACGCTCAAATGGAGATGATCGATAGGCCTTTGTCCTGTTCAGGGCAATGTGGTAGCAGAATCCTGAAGATACCATTGAGTCCAAACCAGGGGGACAGCACTGAGAACAGTTTCAGTCTTATTCAGGGCGTGGTCCCATAGTCTGGACCAAAAGGATTGTTTTTCCAGACATCAAGGGATGAACAGAAATAGCTCAATCCTCTGTTTTAGTTTCACTGTTTCCTTCTACCCTTCAGAGCAATCCCTTCTAATTATCCTCATCTGTTTCTGCTTTAATCGCTTTTCTCGCTCACTGTTTACCCCAGTCTGGGGCTTGCAGATACCATGTTGCTACTGCCCACTCCTGTCCCCACCGAAGACACTGCTGATTGGGCAAGGCTCTCCTCCCGTTGGCTGCAGGAGGTTAACAGTGCTTCTCTACCTGGTGTTCCCGGCAGCAACAAACGAGCAGAGCTGGCACAGAGATGAAGTCCACCACTCTGCACTGTTCTTGCCTAGGCTGATCCTCTAATATGGAGTCCGTGATTTGGGTTTTCTTTGAGATTTTTTTCCCCTCTCATTTTCTAAACATCCCTACACAATTTTTTTTTATATTTCAGCTCCTCCTTGGTTTCCAGTCATTATCTGGGGCCTCCAACTTCCAAACCCAGACCACAATTGTAACAAACTAGAATTATGAAAGTGCAGTGGAAAAGGCTTATGCTGTGAACTCAGAGGTGGGTTCAAATCCTTGCTCCATTATTTGTAAGCCATGTGACTTGAAAATGTTACCTGACCTCCCCGAGCCTCTGTTTCCACAGCTGCAACGTGGTAAAACTGGTATCTCTCTTGCAGGATTGTTTGGAACCTAGCCAATTTACATAAAACTGGGAACATAGTACTTGGTCAATAAATATTTATTTTTATTACCATGGCCATTCTCTGCTTCACTCATTTCCTCTGGAAAACCTTAAGTTCCTTGAGAACTAACTGTGTGTGTGTTTCACTTATCTTTGTAGCTCTCACAATGCTAGCACAATATAGGTCTCCGATATATCCTTAATACATTTTTCTTATATAAATGGATAAATTACTTGATGATTTTTTGCCAAGGGGTCCGATAGAGATCTATTACTTTTATTTTAAATAAACCAGGGTATATCATAGCATAGAATGCAAGTGATTACCTTAAAAATAAAAGCTAGCACTTACTGAGTGCTCACTGTATGCCAGATCCCCTTGGGAGTACTTCATTTGAATTACTCATTCCCTCCACGCAATAGCCCCATGAAGAGGATGCTATTATTACTCCCACTAAACAGATAAAGTAATTGAGGCAGAAGGATAGGCTACTCATTCAAGGTCACCCAGCTAGTAAGTAGTGGCACAGGGATTCAAGACCCAACCATTTGGCTTCAAGAATCTATGTTCATTACATTATATGCTATACATTTGGGAAACTTGAAAAAACATCTGCTTTTGGCTGACCTCTTCAGGTTTTGTCCCTAACTCTTATTCACTTTTGGCCACAGTTAGGTCCACTTTCATGGAAAAGTTGGAGAAGCTGTGCCTTAAGTTAATCTAAGCACCAACGTCCAAGCTCGAGCAACTTCCTATTAGCAGACAATTTCTAACATTCAAAATATTCTCAAAACAAAACCAAAAACTTACTTCAAATAAGGAAGCCACACCAGTTTGTAGAAAAACTATCATGTTCCTTTTCCCCAAAGTCTAACCAAAAAGTTGTTTATAAGCATACACTGAAGTCATTATCTGTTTTAAGATTTTATTTATCCGCCCTGGCTGGTGTAGCTCAGTGGATTGAGCGTGGGCCTGTGAACCAAACAATCACGGTTCGATTCCCAGTCAGGGCACATGCCTGGGTTGCAGGCCAGTTCCCAGCAAGGGACACACGAGAGGCAACCGTACATTGATATTTCTCTCTCTCTCTCCCTCTCTCCTACCCTTCCTCTCTAAAGATAAATAAATAAAAAAATCTTTAAAAAAAAAAAAAAAAGATTTTATTTATCCATCTTCATATGCAAATGTATTCACCTTTATAAGTGCTTTCTGCATGCTGATGAGTGCACCTGGAATTGTGACACAGGAGATTAAGCAGGTAGGGGCTACAGTGGGTGGTGAAGTTGGGATGTGTGAAGAGATAAACAGAAAATGAGGTTTAACATGCTCCCCACACAAGCCTGCCTTGCTTTCTCTTTGCTGCTTACCTTCTGCAGGGAAGATTCCCCAGGGGAATCTAGGCAAACAGGCCCCTTCTCCAGCTCATCTGCACCAAAAACGTTCTTATAGTGTGCCCACACTTAGCAGATTTGGGGAAGAGGTCTTAAATAGTTCAATAGTCTGCTCAAATACTTCATGAATTCTTTGAGGAGTAGTGATAGTTTTTATTTCTTCTTGACAATCTTTCTTAATCTTCCTCTCTTGCTTTGCTGGAGATTTTTTTTTTATTTATATATATATATTTTTTAGTATTTGATTTAAGCAAAGAAAAAGCCACAGATACTAACTGAGCGGAAATTTCAATCTCCATCTTGTATAGAACTAAGCCCTTCACTGTCAGGCATCAAGCTTTCTACAACACCAGCCATGAAGATCAATGCCTAGAACTCATATCTGGCTAAGTGGTAGGTGCTTAGCTCTTGTCCAGGTGGGAGAAGTGAAAAATATCTAGAGGCAAGGCCAAGATGAAGAGTGAATTGGTATTAGAGTGGAAAGGGCAGAAGACTGAGAATCAAAAGTACTAGAACCTTCCCCTCACCAGTAACTAGAATATGACCATGAGAAATCCACTGCCTCCCTTGACCTTGATTTACTCATTAGTAAAATAATAATCACAGCTAACATTTAATGAGAACTCACTGAAGATATCAGACACTGTTCTACTCTCAAATATATTAACTCATTTAATCTGTATAGCAGCACTATGAGGTTGGTAGTAATAATATCTTCTTTTCCAAGTAAGAAAAGTAAGGGACAAAGGAAGTGAGGAGCTTGCTCAGGGTCTCAAAGCTCCTAAAGCACGGAGCCAGGGCTCCCAGCCAGGCAGCCTGAGTCCAGGGTCCCTGACACGCGAGCAGATCTAAGACGCTTTGCAAGTCTAAGCTTCTGTTTTACTCTGAGGTGTCCTCCTGACCACCACTGCCAACACCATTTTCAAACTTACATATCGAAAAGGGTTCACTTACATGGGGCAGCTAAGAACAAAAAAAGCGAACAAAATAGAAACGGACTCATGGTACAGAGAAAAAACCGATGGTTGCCAGAAGTGAGGGGGTGGGGTGGTTGGGAGGCTGGAGGGCAAGGCAAAGGGATTTGAAATACAGATTTATAGTCACAAAAGAGTCACAGAACTGAAAATTACAGCATAGGGACTATAGCACATGTATTGTAATAACTGTGCATGGGGCCAAGTGGGTACTTGAAACATCAGGGGGACCACTCTGTAAAGTATATGGTTGTCTAACCACTGTGCTGCACACCTGACACTGATACAGAATAATATTGAATGCAAGCTGTAATTGAACAATTAACCAAAAATTAAAATAAAAAGATAAAAGAGTTTTAAAGGCATGCTTCATAAAGTTACAAAAGTGTTTGGAACACAAAAAAAAAAATCCTAGAGTTTATTAAGGTTATTCAGATTTGAATTTCATTTAAAATTTTTTAGCCCTGACTGGTGTGGCTCAGCTGATTGGGCTTTGTCCCACAAACCAGAAGGTTGCCAGTTCAATTCCCAGTCAGGGCATGTGTGAGAAGTAACCAATCAATGTGTGTGTCTCTCTCCATTCCCTCCCTCTCTAAAATAAATAAGTAAATAAATAAATAAATAAATAAATGGCAACATTATAAAAAATTTTAGTTTGTATATATAATCTATTTTCTTTGGGTGGAGCTTAAGAATTTTACATAGTTATAACAGGTCAACTTTTATTATAACCGAGAAATGAGAAAATTGAAAGTATTATAACATTGACTAAAAATTTTTAAATATTCATGTACTTATTCATTTATGAGATAGAATAATAATAACTAACATTTATAGAAAACTGAAATTGATCGCAACACTTTTCAGAGTACTTTATATGGGCTATCTCATTTCAGTCTCGCTAACCCATAAAACGATGGCCTTATGAGATAATGCCCCCATTTTCCAGAGTGGCTAAGTAACTTGTACATAGTCACACAATTTAGCAGAAGCCTTGGGATTCAACCCACTCACAGTCTTGCCCCACAACCCTTTTAGTTAGCACTAAACTTCTCTGTGTGGAAGGAAAGTGAAACGATGAAAGATGGGTTTTGGAGGAAGGTAAATACCGGAGTCCAGGGAGTGATGTGTTAAGTGTTTTAAAACCTGCTCGAAGGTTTAGAATGGCAAACTTAAGGCATGAACAAAAACCAGTCCATAATGACTACTGGTCTTTGCCAATTTAAGCATATCATTAGCATTAAAATTAATTTTCCATTATCTATGTCATCTAGGACTTGGAAGAACACAAGGAATTCTAATCCTCAGAAGAAACTCAGACCTCATTTTAGTCAGTAGTTTCAGCCTTTTCCCTGACCAGACATTTTACAGAACCAGCCCAGTTATTACAGTTTGTAAAATAGAATGCAATGGAATTTTGTTAGTTCTTTTTTCCCCTCTGATTTATGCTGCTGTATAAGATGAACTAGAAGTGGATAAAAGTCTGTTTGGAGAAAGAAAGGTAGGGGAGAATCATGTCCTGTGCCTGGATACTATTTCAGATGAATACTCAATTTCCTATCAATTATTAGCCAAAGTTCCTCTGAAATCTGCAACATATAAGATACTGGGGTAACCATTATATTTATTTTCAAATTTCTGTTGTAAAGTGTGGAGAGTTGACCAAGTCTGAAGGCCAGTTACAACACACTCAGGATAATGGGCAAACGAAGTACATGGCAGCAAGTCCAAGAAACTCAAGATAGGGTAGCCTTTTCTTTATCTAAAAAACCACAAGGTTTTCCTTTGTTCTGAAATATGTCATATTATCCATCATAGAAGCATGTTTCATGGTCATTACAGCAAAAAAAGGTCAGGGTATTCCCTGCAGAAATGTAAATATGCATTATTGGAGATAGTTGGGTATCTTCTTTATAAGCACGAAGCAATGGGAAAGGATTTGTTGCTGTTGTTTTTTGAATCTCATGCTTCCATCAATTTCTTGCTATAAACATATGATGTGCTTTAGCAAACTAACATTTAAATATGGGGTTTATATTCTTTTTTGGTTTGTTTTATGGCCACAAAGAAAACCCACCTTTTCTTAGCTTTCAGTAGCATGAATCACAGACCTGTTATTTCCTCCTTCCCACCTCCATTTTACAATTTTCAGACAAATAGCACTGTCTCCAGAAAAGCAGTAATTTCATTTCTGCCAGTTATGTTCTTTGTTCTGTTTCTACTTGACTTCCCAGAACCATGTAACTAAAAGGAACTTCGAGTGATCATCTGGTCCAGCCGCCCCATCATGGCGTGTTTACAGCACGCACATCGTGGATAGATAGAGGTCCTCTTCACATATGGTTCTCTTCCAGTACGATGGCTACATAATCATCAACCAACAAGTATTTAGACTTTACAAGAATCATTACAATGATGACAGGGAAAAAAAAAAAAACTTTCATTAGTTTCCTTATCTATAATATAGGGGATGATACTCCCTACCTTGCAGGGTTGATGTGTTTTGCACAGAAGTCCATTGAAAGAGCTTGGCGCAATTAGCTCATTCTGCAGATAAGGAAACTAAAGTTAGAGAGGTTAAGTGGCATCATCAAACTGTTCTGTGTTAAAGTCATGAAGCTGTTAAGTGGTAAAGCCCTGATCTCCGGTCTTCAGATTTCAAGTTTTTAATTGTGATCCCTCGTTGGTGGTTGTTTTTTTATTTCCTGCCTCTGAATGTCAGATATTATGTAGCAGTACCTAATTTTTAACGTTCTTCCACATCCATTCTTATTTTAGGTAGGTACTCTTATTTTCCTTTCACAGATGAAGAAACCTGAACATAGAGTGAATGGTTTGTCTCTTGGCATTTGGCTGGAGTGGCAGGCTAGGTCTTAAACAACTCTCCTCTGGTCCCAAACGTGGTGTTTTCCTGTGCACCACAGCAGTTCCCAGAGTTTGCAGTCTTGCTTAGGAACCCACACAAACACAGGTGAAACAAAGAAAACTTAAATCCTAAATTCTATGCTACTGCTTATAACATATGGGAGACCAGAGTTCATCTATGATTTTTCAAATAATTTCCATACTATCTCCATCCTTACCAGCTCTCTTGTCATTTTTCTGAGCTCTGCCTCATTAACTCTTCCCATTTCCCCATACCAGCCTAGTCACTGTGCTTGCTTTCTCTTGAACTCCATTTCACTTGTGCATTAAATATTTTCAAGAGTAAGTATTACATTCCTTTCATCTTTAAACATGGTTGTCTTCATAAATGTTCAAATTTGTTTGGAACTATTTCTCTTTCTGTTAATTGAAGAGACAGGTTGCTCATTATTACACTGGGTCTGCATGTTCGTACAGACTGCTGAATACCTTCCACATTATTCCCCAGCTCATGTGGCCATGCAGCGAGTCCTCAATGACTCAGCTTTCACGGCATGCCAAGTACTGTAGCTGTGAGCAATTCTCCCGTCTAATGGCAGATCCTGTGTCCTGCCTTGGCCTTCCACTGAAAAGCACAACTGTGGTGGCCCATCCTATCTGGTATTATTGTCATTTCCATAATGGTTTGGTCTAGCAGAAGGCCATGTTCATTCTCTAAGGCTGTCTTGTATTATTCCTCATGATAAAGTCAAAGCAATGGAAGAAGTACCTTGAACAGCCTACAAGTTGTGGGCCATGCTATCTAGGCTTGATGCTCAGTTCTGTCAAAGCTGTGTGGCCATTACTTAGCTACTCTGTGCCTCAGTTTCTTTGTTTGGAAAGTGGGGATGATAGTTGTAATAACCCTAGGATTATCGTGATGATTAAATGAATCAATGAGCATAGAATGTTTGAACACGAGTGGTTAATACCTGTCACCTAGGGTATCACATTTTGAGTTCATCAGCAGAATATGGCTGGCAGAATGTGGGGAAAGTGATGTATTATATTTTAGTTAGTTTGACGAACCCTCAATAATAACCTGAAAGATCAGTGTGATTATCCTCATTTATGAGGAAGAAATTGAGGTATAGAGAATAATAAATTTGCTCAAGTTAACATGACTAAAAACTGGTGAAGAAAATAAGCTTAGATCAGTTTGATTTTTGTATACCAAATAATTATAGCAATAGCTGATATTTATTCAATTGTATGAGATGCCAGGCACTAGACTCTTTTGTCCCTCATAACTGCCGTTTAAAATCAGCACTATTGTAATACTTATTTTACAGTTCAGGAAACCAAGGTTTAGTGAGTTCAAGTAACCTGAAAAATAAGTCAAACCGATTCAAAATACAAAGTTTTTCTGATAAGAGGAGTATCTCGAAATTAAAAGGTTAAAACTGAACAAACTCAGTAGTGTCTTTTGGCAAATTACTTCTGTTTAATGGAACAAAACATAACAGTTTTTTTTTAAAAACTCTCTAATGGAGGATTACATGTAAGACTCTTAACATCTCTTTAATAAGTCACATACAATTTAACACATTTCTAAATGGTCTGAAAGAACTGTACTTCCTCTTCTAGATTAGTCCATGAGCTGTATTTCATCAAATCTAAGACACATTTTTTCCAAATTTTAATATCTGAAATTAAGATTCTTATTAAAAACTGGGAAAGTTTTTAGTGACATAATAGTGCTTCTTATAATCAATGAGTTCTTAAGATTCAGTGAAAACTGGTATTTTATATCTTCTCTATTTTGTGATCTCATTATTATAGCCTTCGAGATAGGTTTTTATTTAACAGAAAGCAAGCTCCTTACTTGGGCTTAAGGAAGGAATGAGAACACTTAACAAAAACACCTTTTTATTCTTAATGCTCCATATTTCACATGGTCACGATAAATCACAAGCTGATTCCTCATGGAGGGAAGTACATGAAGGGATTTCCCTGAACAGATTTAGGCTGATTCTGTACAAGAAAAGGGTAACCACACGAGAAAGTTGCCATGCTGGTTGAACGATCCTCTTCTCAAAGATTTCCTTTGGCTTCAGAAAGTCACAGTTCAAACATTTTTAAACTCTTAATTTTGAATGATACTAATTACTCTCAAAATTCCCCTATATATTCTTTGTTTTAATTTTTTTTCCTGTGACACTGATATCTTTCCAATTCCCACCCCCAGTTTAATTTGAAGTTTTTATCCACCCCTTGCAGGTGAGAGTTTTAAGGACTGTTCCTATCTCATTTGTTTGAAGTGAGTATTGCATCACTCCAGGCTCCTCAGAAAATTATTCTTTCACTATAAATTTCTATCGGTGTTTCTCTTTCTTTTCTTTTTCTTTTTTGTATAATCAGGATAAAACGCAGTGCTATTCCAGTCCTTTCTCCTCTCCTGTCAGATATCCAATTATATTCAGTGTAGGTAAATAGTGTAAAGAGTCCTACTTTAGCTCATTGAAAAATAGATTTTAAAATCCATAATATAACATGAAGAGTGAACCCTAATATAGAGTATGGACTTTAGTTATTAATAATGTATCAACATTGGTTCATCAATTGCCACAAACATACCACACTAATACAAAATGTAAAGAAAAGGTAAAGTTCTGTGTGTGGAGGTGGGGGTGGTATTCTTGGTACTTCCAGATCAACTTTTCTGTAAATTTAAAAATGCTCTGAAAAAAAATCTGTTAATTTTAAATAATCAGTTTTCCCAAATTAAGAAGGTGATATGGCCCGTGGCTTTATGACTGAAATTCAATCTCCTTAGTTACCTTCCAGGAGCAGGCTCAGCCCTGATCACCCTGGAAGAGCAATTTTCTTTTTCCAGGAAATGACCAGGAAACACAGAAAGGAGGAAAGAAAGCTGGTGATTCAAGGTACAGCGTGCTTCCTTTCCTCACTGAGCTAATGCTGATGTAGCACTGCATGATTTTAGATTGCTTTACAATAGCTTAATAGCTGAGCTTTTCAACACTTCTGGGAGGTAGGTGGTCAGCAAATGCCTTGGTTAGCAGTTTCATTTGTACATCATGCCCAAAATAGCTGACAACATAGTCCAAGGTAGCAGTGAGTCAGGGAGTGGGGAGGAAAGTGGACACAGGAACACCTTCTGAATGCCTTACCCTGTCTCTTTGGCCTTTGCCAGCTCAGCATGCTGTCAGGAGTGCAATTATTAAAGGTCTGTTTGTAATGGTGCAACTATTCAGAAGGTGGGGATGACAGAGTCTGAGACGACAGGCCTCTGCTGTACCCTGTGCCTTTTGTAAGCATAAGGTACACGTGCCAATCCCCTGAGCCTAATACTAGTAGAGAGGGGGTGACTGAGAATCTCCATGGAAACAGCTTCCCCAGAGGTGAAAAACAAAGAGGAAATTAATGGGGAAACTTGCACACTTCTTAAAAAAACGAGGGCACTACTCTCACTCTCCTCATGGTCAAAGCAGGAACAGGCCTTTGTTCCGGCTGTCGGCCTCCATCATCGCCCCGTGTTTCGCTGGTGCAGATCAGAGTCCTGCTGAAAGAAAGTGATGGGGTTTTCGGGGATCCTCTTCCATAACCATAAAACTTCAATTCTAGACGTGCGTGCATTTTAGAATCTAGAATTCTAGAGGCTTTTAGAATGAAAGTGTCATATAAAAAAGATGTGATGCAAGGCATTCAGTGCTGATCTGCACCTGAAGCCACTTATTTCTGAGAGAAATCAGATATTAAGGGGAAAGAAGCATAGGTGTGTGACTTTTGCCTTTATCACATTTGGAAGGTATCTGTTTGAATTTTGTCCAGAGCTGGTGAAGCAGCAGAAAGTAAGATACTGGTCTTTTGATTACCCGCACGTTTGTCTTTTAGGGGGAATAGAACACGAATGCAGAGTGTCATACATGAATGAAATGTTAAGTGTGAATGAATTAATTAACAAAGGAATGTTGAAGTCGGAGAAAGATCTACACTGAAGTCTGCCCAAGGAAGTGTTCATGGTAAATTAATTAATTAATTAATAAAGCAAGCCAGGCAGATCTCATAAAATCTTATGTTTTAAACAATAAAATTTAAAAAATAAAATGAAATAATAAAATCTGTTTTTTTCTGGGAACTGAACAGAAAAGTTTGCATGAGATTATTTCATGTGAAATGATGTTGGTTTTACCTCCTATCAGAGAACAATTATTTATTAAGCATCTACTATGTACATGGATGCACCTATGTGTCAGAGTGCATACAAAGATAATCTCTGCATAAAATTTATCAGAGTATCTATAAACTAGTAAAGTAGAATTTTTCTACATATAAATATTAAAAATTGTAACCAAAGACCCCATTCACTATAGCATTAAATTTTAGTAAATATTTGTTTGGGGATTAGTTAATGATGATCATTTGTTTATAAGATGTGTAGAAGATAAAAACTTCAACTTTCTTCTTAATTAAATGACATCACAATATTATAGCTATATAAACTTTAAAAAAAACCAGAGTAATCAGCAACTAAAATCTGAAAAACCCATAATTACCACGATAGTCCTATGTTACTTGGTGAATATTTTTTAAAAATAAAACATTTGAGGGATCTCTTGACACAGTTCTATATCTTTTTATTTCATCTACACAATGAGAACTATATTAGTTAAGTTTTTGTTACAAAATTATTTCTGCTAAAAATGACAAATCTATAAATCTCAAAATTGGATGTTGCAACTTTTTCCTTATATGAAGGGAAAAAACAATTTTCTAAGTGTTTCATAACCAAAACAGCAACATATTTTGGAAATCAAAGAAAAGGAAAACAATGCCTATGCCACTTCTCTGGGTCACATACTGGTTAAGACTAAATATACATTATTTTTCAGTTGAAAGCTAAACATAGTGTTAGGTCAATAAACTATCATCACCATTTTCTAGTCTAGAAGACCATTTTAATTAATCAAGGAGAAACATTATTATAATGACTTCATATAAAAACTTTCTGTTCGCAAGTTTTTAAATAAGAACAGAAAAATTATTAAGCATAGGTAACTAAAGAGAGTAAATGTTCAAAAATGATCAGCTAAGAGTTTTCTCATAAAGAATTCTTCATTCCCTTAATTTACTTCATCGTTAAAGTCCTTTTTAAAAAAAAGAATCTTTAAAGTCCCAGCATTTTGAAAGCTACAGCAAACCAGATGCTTGAAAGCATTTCAGTTTTGTTTATTTTGGACTGTACGTGATGTGTGATATCTTTTTTCTTTTCTAGTCTAAAACAAGAAAAGTACTTGAGACCCTTTTGTTATCAGTATGCATCAGAATATGAAGAAATGTTAGGCATAAAACTTTTTTTGGAAAAAGAATAAGCAAGTTCTGCCAGTCACAACAAGCCAAGGAATTTAGAACTATAATATTTGTGATGTTATTAGTAAATGGGGAAGAGCATGGTGGGGAACCCAGAATCAAAACGTTTGCAATATATATACCAACAAGAGAAGAGCATCTTTAAAGAAATGTCAAATTTGTGCTGCCTGTGGATGTTTGCAGCAAAGCTGGAAGCGTTCTGCCTAAGCCAGTTGGCATTCTGTCCCATCTGTTTGGATTTCTGTGGCACTTTTCAAGCTATGAGAAATTTGATCAAGCATTAGGTTTGTTCTTTACAGCAAGAAATTCTCTTGTTTGCTGTGAGTCTGCCATTTTCATACAATTTTATAAGGAGAGAAACTATCAAATAAAGATCAACTTTGTTCAATAAAGAATTAAAGCCACTCTTACCATCATTAACATGGAAAAAAAATCAACCTGACTTTTCCCTGTTACTGCTCATACCCTTGGGCTTGAATTTGATTTTTCTTCATTGCTTTGAGGATGTCAAAGTATAAACTTGAAAGTTATAAAATGATTGATATATGGTATTCACAATAGATTATTTCAAGTAATGCATGTATGCAGTAATTCATTTTAAACATTCCTTTGATACTTAAAATATCATTGTTAAAGAGAATACTTAGAAATAGGGCATCACAGAAACTGTATCTGCTTCTTCTTATATGTATTTCTTTTCAAAGTTATTATTCCTTAAGCATATCCAATTCCCATACATTTGTTCCATTTTTGTTTTCATTCCTACTTTAATTTTTTGTACTTAAATTTTTTTTGAAATCTATGGAGTGTTTTATTTTATTTTATTTTTTAAAGTATATTTTATTGATTATGCTATTGGGTGGAAGGGGTATAAAGAGCAGAAAAAAATGTGAAAACTATATTTAAATATTTTTAAAAATATGCTTTGGCCTACTATAGAAATTGCTTTTCTGTTTCTATGCCACTTTCTTAGTAGTCTAATTTTATCTTCAATATACTTTAAAATTTAGTATATTTATTTTGTATCTTTATATTTTTTATTGTAATGCCTTTTTAAGTTCTTTTTCAAATTTCGTAAAAAGAAATATTTTACAAAACATTGGAGATTAACATTTTCTCAGTAAAAATGGTGCTTCACACATTTCAGGGAGGAAAAAAGTAAACAAATTTAAAATTGGTTAAAAGTGGTACTGATTATAGCTGTTAAGGAATGGAAAAGTAATAATTTCGGTCCATTCTTTACGTAAGACCATGTCAAATCTACCTGAGAAAGGCAAAGGAAGGGAAAGATAGTATAAAACAAATTCAAATGTGCCATCAAAACGTCCATACTTTTGATTCGGTAGGCAATACACTAATCTAAGAATTTTCTTAAGAACATAAAAACCAAACCTTATGAATCAGAGAATTAGGGAAGGAGTACCCCATATAGGTCTCAGTAATTATGTTGAAAAATTTATCCAAAGGATTTCCACTTCTTTATAGGAAAAGCGGCGTTCCCTTCCTGAGGAGGGAGCAGAGCAGAAGCTGCTGAGCTGTAGCTGGCTGTGTGGCCACTGATTCACACAACCAAGCCCTGCAGCCCTCCGTCTGCCTCCAAACCCAAGTTCATTGCTGCTCCTCTTCATTAGCTTTTACACCCCGTGCATTTGAACACTCAGGTCCTTAAATGCTCTTTTAAAAACAGCAAAGAAAATAAAATGCCAAGTTAAAGCAACTTAAATGTAAATGTAACAAAATATAAATATGTTTATGAATATGCTTTGTTATAAAATATGTATTCTTTTCCTGTTGGTGTTAATTAAAAGATCAGAAAGACTCCAATCCAACAATGAGGTTACCTGTTTCCTTACAATCTGTAGTTATTCAGAGAGAAGTCCACCACTAATTACCTGCTCTTAACTCCTTTTCCTCTCAGAGATGCTCTGAGGGAAAAATTAGACGGAGGACGGTAGTGGTGGTGTGACAGTTTGGCCAATATTAGGACTTTTTTGAATGGTACCCTTTCACTAGGGTCAGACTATTCCCAGAAGGTAATTAACCCAAAGGACTTGAGGTAACACAAACATTCCAGATTACCACGTCAGGAGGCAGCAATTAGTGGTCAGCTTTTGTTTCTAAAAGGTGTGTATACTGGAATACAATACACCGACCACCGCACCCAGCTGTGGAACCAGCTCAGCCTTCACGGCACTGGCCACGCAACACCCTCTAATACGCTCTGATGTTCACAGCAGAATTCCTTTTCCCTTAGGGCTGATCTCCTTCAGTTACGTACAGACACTTGCATTTTTTCTAATGATTCAACTGCATGTACTTCTCTAGTCTTCCTGTCAGAGTCCAGTTCATTTTTGTTCCCTTTTTTTCCTTTCTCCCTCCCCACCCTGTCCTCCCTGTCCCTCTCTTCTTTCTCCTTTCTCTTTTTTCAATCTCAACTTTCTGCTTTTCTACCCAGCTTCTAAGCAAACAGCAGCTGGTGTAAAATCTTTCAGAAACCCTTTTGTTATTTTACTTAAAGTGCTTTCTTCACAGCGAATTAACTACTTTGGATTAGCTACTTTTATTTCTGTCATTAATAGGCTCATTTATACAATTTGAAGCTAGTGTGTTTAAAATATATGAAGGTTTTTCCCTAAGTGACTAAAATAAAATCCAGTGACTTTTTACTTAGCGGTGCACATTTTTCGTGTATTTCTCATCTCACCAAGTAAGAAGCAGTTAAATACATTCCTTCAAATTGAATAATAGTGTCTGTCATATATATAAAAAAAAATGGACCACATACAATTACTAGGAGGTAAAACTAGAATTCAAATCCAGATTGGTGATAAGATTCCAAAGTCCTTGTTTTTCTGCTACAACACAGTTTTTAAGTCCTACATCAGAATGAACTAAAGAAACTGGTTAAGAATCAGGCCCAAGAGAATGCAACTGAAGTTTGATTTCTTTGTCCCTGCTTAAATAAGTTAATAAAAAGATAAGGTTAGCTCTATGGCCTGAAAGTTGTTTTTTTAGTTTCTGTCACTTTCTCAAAAACAAAACAAAAAAACAAAAACTAACCCTAACTGTGACATGTAAAACCCAAACCAAAAACTGTGCATGCAGAAAAGACTAATGGAAATAAAGGAAATGCATCAACTTTAAACAGGCGTGATCTTTAAGTGAGAGCCCATGCATCTTTTATTTATTTTTCACTTTCTACTTTTCAGTATTTTCCAGATTTTCCATGGTAACTCAATGACTTTTTCAAAGAAGTAAATCTTCAGAAAAATTAATTGGTAGAATAAAATTAGTGGAAAGAATTTTTCTGCTGTTATCAGCTTACATTTTTGTCATGAAATATTAAAAAAATCTACATAATATCAGGCGAGCACGTATTATGTTTGTAAAAACTATTTTAATCGGGGCTTAGTGAGCTAAGGAACCCCCTGCCATGACAAGTACGGCTACCTGCTCAACGGAAGAAAAAAATGTCTTAACTGAGTTAAGCTTTAGAGTTTAATTACTATTCGAATGAAGAGTTAAGACTTTAAAACCCAGTTGGGCATTAACTCATCAAGGCCTCTGACACAACTGTTTTAATAAAGCTTCTGAAGTTGATACCACACGGTAAACAAGGGCAAAAAGCAACCAACGCAGTGAATTCCAGTATTGCGTTTGTACCTTGTGGAAGCTGCTGCTCGCCTTAAGCAGCTCAGGGAACGGGAAATCTCGTGCAGCTCATTGAAGTTCAGACTCAGTTTCTGCAGCCCTTCATCTGGGTATCGGCCTTCCCCTCCAAGTTTATTCCCTACTGAAGGAGAAAGAGCTGTTGTCAGAAATTATGACTTCGGTGCTTTCAGTTTAAATCCTTTTAATTGAAATATATTTAATTTGAAAACTGCAGTATCTGATTCTCCAACAAGTCATCTTCCATAAAGGTAGTTCAGATTTTCCAAAAGTCTCTTACAGTCATCCTAGAGACATAGTAGACTATGGGCATTTATATTCTCTACAGAAAAAACACTTTGAGAAGTGTTACTTTATTCATTTATTCATCAAATATTAGTTGGTATGCTAAGGATAGAAAGACAAATTGAAATTATCTTGCCTTCAAAATGCCATGAGAAGAACTAGAAAACAGGGATGTTTTTGTGGTATTTCACTGAGAACTCAATAAGGAGTCGACTCTTAAGACAATGCGGGGCTAGCAAGTTTGAACTCTGTGGGGCAGACCAGCAGGCTGAAGACCCAGGGAAGAGTTGATGTTGCAGTTTCTACTGGGGAGAGAGTCTGGAGGCAAAATTACTTCTTCCTTGGGTTTTAGCTCCTAAGGCCTTCAGCTGATTGATTACCTTCTCTCTGCTTTCCTGTCATGTGTGCACTCAACACTTAAATCAATTCTTAACTTCTTAAAGTCATCCCAGGGCAGTATGTGGTGAGCATATGTATGTACCTTCATATGTACATGCACATACATGTGTATTTGTGTTTATACAATATGTATTTTTAAAGAATTCTAGCTTTGGAGTTACTAAACCTGATTTTGTTTCACAGAAGTGCCACATACTATATAACTGTTCAAATACTAACTAATACACAACAAAAATACTTCCTTCGGTTATTAAATTGGCAACATTTAATGAACTCTGGAGAAAAAAATAAACAGAAGTCACTTTCTCTTCTAATGTGGGATGACTTTCAGGTAAAGGATTTATGAAAGTACAAAGTAAAAATGATTTTTACATTTAATTTTAAACATCATTTTAAAATAAATAATAGTCAAAGAGAACAAAAGAGTATTTGGTGAGTATAAGAGTCATTTCCTTGTCCCCCAAGTACAGTGAGCACAACTGTCAGCAGTGTCTTGTAAGGACTGTTCTTCCAGAGCTATGTGATGCTTGCAAACATACCAATATAAAAAGACAAATAACAGGATACATGCATTCTGTTAGGCACTTGGCTTTTTTTTTTCTTACCTCATTACATGTTTAAAAACCTCCTGCAACATTTCAAAGATAGAGATGACATGCATACTGCTTTATGACACCACACCGGCTGCGCACCTCACAGCTGTGCGGGATGCCCTTCACGTCGGTTCTAACGTGCCGGGTGCTCTCCGCCGTGGGGCAGCTCTCCAGGGAGAAGGACAGAAGATAGCCACCCTTGCATTCCATTCACCTCACAGCTGTATTAAGCCAAATGCCCGTAAGGGCTTCAATTTTATGAAACTTAACAAATACAGGTGAGGTCATTCGACTATCCCTTCTTGATGCATTACCCTGTTGCCCGCCCATCATAGTCACAGATTTCGTGTTTCCTAAGTCCCATGCATAATTGATTCTTTACTCATATGTATCCAACAATGTAGGTAATACTAGATGATGTGGCAATGTCTATAGGATTTTATTTTTTTATTTTTATTTTTTAATTTTTTATTAATTTTTTTTAAGATTTTTTATTTATTTATCTTTAGAGGAGAAGGGTAGGAGAGAGGGAGAGGGAGAGAAATATCAATGTACAGTTGCCTCTCGTGTGTCCCCCGCTGGGAACTGGCCTGCAACCCAGGCATGTGCCCTGACTGGGAATCGAACCGCGATCCTCTGGTTCGCAGGCCACGCTCATCCACTGAGCTACACCAGCCAGGGCTTATAGGATTTTAAAGTTTACTTCAAGTGTCTACAACTGTACATACATTCTGCATCTTGCTTTCTTTTTCATCAGTCTAAGCTTTTGACAGTTCATATAAACACATGTATCTCTAGTGCATTCTTTTAAAATGCTATATAGTATTCCATTATACAACTATATCACAATTTATTAATCTGCCCTCCTATTGAATATTTATTTCTGCTTTAAAATTTTTTTCATTAGAAACCATGCTGCAATAAATATTTTTGCACACCTTTCCTTCCACACATGTTACATTTTCTCAGTTATCTGCCTAGCAGTGAAATTGCTAAAATGGAGAGTGTGAACATCAGCTTTACCAGGCATTTCAAACTTCCTCTCCAAAGTAGTGGCACCAACTCACACATGCCCTAGCAGTGCCTGAGAATCACTGTCACTCTGCAGCTCCAACAGCTCTGGGGACTGTCATGATTTAAATTTTACGATATGAGATATCTTGCTGTTATTTTTTATTTCCCTAATTATTAGTAGGTAGGCATCTTTTTATTTGCTTAGATCACTTTTTTCTTTAAATTACCTGTTAATGGACTTCCTTCATTCTTCTATTCAGTTACTTAGAAAAAAATAAATTTCTTTGTCATTGTACAAATTATGAATATCTTTTCACAGGCCATGGTTTATTTTTCACTTTGTTTTTGGATCCTTGCTCAACATAAGAGGTCTTTTAAAATTTATCATGGTACATTCAAATTCACCAGTCCTTTGCTCTACTTTTTGTGTTTTGCCTAAGAAATGTTTCCACATCTAAATATTATGAAGATGTTTCATCATTTTTTAACAAAAGCTGCCTTTCACATTTAGATCTTTAACCCATCTGTAATTTATTTTTGCATATGGTGTGAGAATGGGATCCGGTTTTACTTTATTTTTTCCATATGGTTAACCAGTTATCCCAGTACCATTTATTGAATAATTCTGCCTCTCCTCATTGATTTGCAGTGCCACCTGGGTCATATTTCAAGTTTCCACATATGCAAGTATCTGTTTCTGGGCACTTTATTATGTTCCTTTGGTTTATTTGACTCTTCCTCTGCCAAGACCACACTGTCTCATTTTCTATGGCTCTATAAATTCTTGATATACAGGCAAATTTCCCCCTCCCCCAACTTATTCTTCTTCAAATTTATCTTGGCTATTGTTGACTTTTTGTGCTTCCATATTAATTTTAAGATTTGCTTTTCAAGTTCCATAAAGTGTCTTTTGGATTTTGGTTAGAATTTTGTTAGGTTTATAGAGTATTTTGGAGAGAAATTCACATCTTTCCATTTCTTGAATGTGGTAGTGTACGTCTGTATTCAAATCTTATTTCTTCTTCAAATAGATTTCATTTTCCTGCTGGAGGTCTTAACCAAAATGTACTAGGTTGATTACTAGGTATTTTGTACATTTTGTTCTTATTTAATTTTCTATCTGGTTATTGTTGTTTTGCTGAAATAATTTTTGTATGCTGATTTGAGCCCGGTAAACGTATGGAAGTTTCTTATTAGTTCTAGTAGTTTGAAAAGCCCTTGGATTTTCTTTGTTTAAAATCACAATGTTTGCAAATAAGGACAGTTTTATGTTTTTTCAAATTTTGTAACACTTAATCCTTTTTTCTTGTATTATTTGGATGAGACCTTCAACACACAGTTCAAGTGGTTGTGTACAAGTGGTGACATAATGTTGCTGTTGTCTTGAGGCTGGGAACACTTTTAAATCTCAAATGTAAGTGTAATATCTGTAGGGTTTCTATGGTTCTCCTATACTAAGGACTATTCCTAGTTCACTGTAATGGTTCATTTTACATGTCAACTTGACTGGGCCATGGAATGCTTAGACATTTTGGTCAAACATGACTCTAGCTAGGTATGTCTGTGATAGCATTTCTGGAGATTCACATTTGAATAGGTAGAGGGAATAAAGCAGATTGCCCTCTCTAACGTGGGTGGCTCATCCAATCAATTGAAGGCCAGAATAGAAAAAAAGGCTAACTCTGTAGTGAATGAAAGGGAACTCTTCCTGCTTAACTGCCTCAAGATGTGACACTTTTTCTTCCTGCCTCAGTCCCTTCAGACGCTGAAATGCTGGTTCCCTCTGTGCCTCGGGCCTGCCAGCCTTCGGGCTAGAACTACATCATGCGCCCTCACGGTTCTCTGGCTATTGGACCTGGACTAAGAACTATGCCATCAGCTATCCTGGGTCCCTAGCTTGCTGACTATAGGTCATGGAACCTGTCAGCCTCCATAGCTGTGCCAGCCAATTCCTTAGAATAAAACACACATGTATTCTACTCATTCTCTTTCTCTTGGAAACCCTGAGCAATATATTTGCTACCAGAGTTTGTCCATTAATCAATTTACTCACAATCGCCATTGCCACCACCCTAGTACAAGGCACCCAGTCATTACATCTGGGGTACTGCCATCCTTCTTAACTGACTGCCTCTGACTAGTTTTCAGATGTCCTGGCTTGGTGTCTTTGGGAAGCTTTTAATTTCTTTAATAGTTGTTGATTTATTCATGTTTTCAATATTTTCTCAAGTCAAATTTGGTAATTTATATCTTTGTAGAAAATTACCATTTCATTGAAATTTTCCACTGATTTTATATGTTCCTATTATTTTTAATATCTGCACTATATTTATGACTATATTTTTGTCTTATTTTCATTACTAATTATACATGCTCTTTATTTTTTAACTCACGTGAACTTCAACTTTTAGGCCTAATGATCCTCTCTATTATTTCTTTATTTTCTACTTATTAATTCATGCCCTCCCCTTATTATTTTCTTCGATTATACTCTCTTGTTTTCTTTCTTATTTTTTAGCCTCCCGAGTTAATACCTAACTGATTTGTTTTTCAATCTTTATTTTATTTTCTATATATATTTATTTATTTTTAAATTATTGTTGTACTTTTTCCTTTTGCCCTTCCACCTTTCTTTATTTTAAACACATGAAAGTCCCTGTTCTGCCAACACGTGCCATGTTGCTGTGTTCCTCAAGTGTTAGAGTAGACTTACTTTTACTGTTATTTACATTAAAATATTTTTCTGACTCAGGAAATGTGTTTTAAAATCCAAACATATGTGGGTCCTTTAAGACTACATTTTTAATGTTGATTTCTTATTTAGTTGCATTGTGGTCGGAAAAATATGGTCTATATAATATTTATTTTCCTGTAATTCATTGAAATGTCCTTAGTGGCCTAACACATGGTCATTTAAAAATATATATATTATATATGTCATTGAAAGAGGTGTATATTTTAATTTGGAAAGATGAAAAGCTATATAAATTCTTTAGCTGATGCTTCTATATCCCTTTTGTTTTTTGCCTATGTAATATAATTTAAAGTCAATATTCAGAAATCCAAGGCACTTTTATACACCAACAATGAAATATCAAAAACAAAAATTAGAGAAAAATCCAATTTACTATAGCAACAAGAAAAATAAAATACTTAGGAATAAACTTAACCAAGGAAGTAAAAGACCTATACTCAGAAAACTATACAACCCTGAAGAAGGAAATTAAGGAAGACACAAATAAATGGAAGTATATACCATGTTCATGGGTTGGAAGAATTAACATCATTAAAATGTCCATACTACCCAAAGCAATTATCAGATTCAATGCAATCTCTATCAAAATACTAATGACATACTTCAAAGACACAGAACAAATTTTTCAAAAATTTATATGGACCTATAAATGACCCCAAATAGCTGCAGCACTCCTGAGAAAGAAGAACAAAGTAGGAGGGATCATAATACCTGGTATCAAACTATATTACAAGGCCACTGTAATCAAAACAGTCTGGTACTGGCATAAGAACAGATGCAAGGACCAATGGAACAGAATAGAGAGCCCAGAAATAAATCCATGTTAATACTTGACAAAGGGGGGAGGAAAACAAAATGGGGTAAAAATAGCCTCTTCAACAAATGGTGTTGGGAGATTTGGACAGCTACATGCAAAAAAAATGAAACTCAACCAATAACTTACACCATACACAAAAATAAACTCAAGATGGATAAAAGACTTAAACATAAGACATGACACATGAAAGTCTTAGAGACGGGAAAATTTCAGCTATCCCACACAGCAATATTTTCACCAATACGTCCCCTAGGGCAAGGGATATAAAGGAAAGAATAAACAAATGGGACTTTATCAAACCAAAAAGTTTCTACACAGCTAAAGAAACTGTCAAAAATGGAAAGGGAACCAACTCTATGGGAAAACATATTTGCCTATGATACCTTGGAAAAGGGTTTATCTCCAAAATATATAAAGAACTCACAGGACTCCACACCAGGAACACAAAACAATCCAATTAAAAACTGGGTAAAGAATCTGAACAGACACTTCTCCAAGCAGGACATACAGAGGGCCCAGAGACATAAGAAAAAACTTTCAACATCTCTAGCCATCAGAGAGATGCAAATTAAAACCACAATGAGATACTACCTCACACTGGTCAGATTGGCCATCATAAACAAATCAACAAACAAGCGCTGGAGGAGTTGTGGAGAAAAGGAAACCTTAGTACACTGTTGGTACGAATGCAGACTGGTGCAGCCTCTGTGGAAAATAGTGTGGAATTTCCTCAAAAAACTAAGTATGGGACTGCCTTTACATCAGGTGATCCCATTGCTGGGACTATACTCTAGGAATCCTGAGTCACCAATCCAAAAGAACCTATGCACCCGAACATTCATAGCAGCATTATTTACAATAGCCAAGTGCTGGAAACAGCCTAAGCGCCCTTTAGTAAATAAGTGGACCAAAAAACTATGGTACATTTACACTATGGAATGCTATGCAGCAGAAAGAAAGAAGGAGCTCCTACCCACCCTTTTCGACAGCATGGATATCACTGGAGAGCATTGTGCTAAGTGAAATATGCCAGGGAATGAAAGACAAATACCATGTGATCTCACCTATAAGTGGAACTTAATCAACAAAACAAAGAAGTGAGCAAAATAGAACCAGAGACATGGAAATAAAGAACAAACTGAGAGTGACCAGAGGGGAGAGAGAAAGGGGATAATGGGGGAAAGAAGGAAAAGAGGCAAGCAAAGGAACAGAAATAGAGGATTCATGGGCATGGACAATGGAGTGGGGGTTGACTGTGGAAGTTGGGGGGAATGGGGTAGGGGTGAGCGATGAGGAAAAAGGTGGGAGAACTGTAACTGCACAACAATAAATAAAAAAATTAAAAACAATAAGGTTATGTAGCTAAGTATATAGAAGTTCATGTTATACCTTCTTCATGGATCATTACTGTAATATAATGTGATGTATATCTTCATTCCTATTAATACTTTTGGCTTCAAATTCTATCTTGTCTGATATTCATATTACTACAGAAGCTTTTGCTTAATATTTGTTTAGTATATCTTTTTTAGCATATCTTTAATTCTTAGCATTAAGAAGTTATGAACTTGCTCCAGGTCATGCAGCTAACATGCAGAAACACTAAAATTTGAACCCAGGCAATCTTACACCAAAATGCACATTCTCAGTTGCTAACCTGTGCCATCTCCTGGAATGTGCTTCCAGGCTTCGAGCCAAGTGAGCCCGTGTTCTCAGACCTCTCATTCTATTGGATTTCTTTTTCCCAGAGGTATTTATCCTGTGTTTGATATTCCACAAGTCTTTTTATTTTCCTAATTTTGTTATTTATGCATCATTGCCATCTGTTCTATATCTTGTTTAACAATAGGCTTTGAGATGGTTTCATATCATTACCTACAGAGCTGCTTCATTATATTTAATGGCTGCATAATGTTTCATTTTATATGTTTCAATGTTTATTTAGTCCCATAAAAGTGGGCATTAAGGATATTTCTAATATCTTGCTATTACTAACAATTCTGAAATAAATAAGCTTGTACATAAGAAGTTTGAAACTATTGCAATGTATTTGCAGAATAAATTTATAATAATGGAATTGCTGGGCCAGAGATCATATGTACTTACCAATTTACAAATAACTATCACAAATTGTTTTCCACAGAGGCTGGATAAGTTATATTTCCCAAAATAGTGTATGATGGTTTCAATTTTCCCCACAATATCACCAATTGTATTGTTTTAAACTCTTCGATCTTTATAAATCTGAACATAAAAAAAGCTGTAAACCTCTTTTAATTTTCATTTCTTTTCTCTTCCTTTGCATTTTAACAAATTTATTTACTTTTTCCAGCTTTATTAACATATGATTGATATGTAACATTGTGTATGTTTAAGGTGTACAATGTAATAAATTTATATATATTTATTATATATAATAAATTTATATATATATAGTCTGTCCAGAAAAAGTCCAGCCATTGTTAGTATAATGAGAATAGCGTGACATCAATGTCACCTGGCATCCAAGGCAGCCAAGGAGAGTGGACTGGAATGTGCATGCGTGAACAATGACAACATCACTGCACGAGTCAATGGGAGCGGTAGACGCCACTGAATGAGCATGTGTACTGTGTGGCCACCACATTCAAAATAACTGAGTGAGTAGAGCAACAAATTTGCATCATATTTTGTGTTAAGCTTGAACATTTCTTCATGGAAACTATACGTAGTCACCCAGGTGACTCAGCCCCACAAATCAGCCCAGATTTGGTGTCCTGCAACTTCTTGCTTTTCCCAAAACTAAAATCACCTTTGAAAGGGAAGAGATATCAGACCATTGATGAGATTCAGGAACATATGACAGGGTAGCCCATGGTGATTGGGAGAACTGTGTGAGGTCCCAAGGTGCGTACGTTGAAGGGGCATCACTGTCCTATGTACAATGTTTCTTGCATCTTGTATCTTCTTCAATAAATGTCTCTATTTGTCTTTTTTCTTATTTTTTATTTATTTTCTTAAAAAATTTTATTGTTGTTCAATTACAGTTGTCCCCGTTCCCCCCTATTGTTCTCTCTGCCCTGCCCACCCCCCACCACATTCAATCCTCCCCCCTCCCCTGTTGTCCTTGTCCATGGATCCTCTAAATACATTTTCCTTGACTTGACCCTTACTCTTCTTTCCCCCATTTTCACCCTCCCCCATCCTCTCTAGTCACTGTCAGTTTGTTCTTCATTCCCATGTCTCTGGTTCTATTCTGTTTGCTTTGTTGATTAAGTTCCACTTATAAGTGAGATCACATGGTATTTGTCTTTCACCTATTGGCTTATTTCACTTATTGTAATTCTTTCCAGTTCCATCCATGCTGTTGTGAAGGGTAGGAGTTCCTTCTTTCTTCCTGCTACATAGTATTCCAGTCTGTACATGTACCACAGTTTTAGATCATTGATCTAAAAATATCATATACATATAGATGTATATGATATTGCTACATCATATATCTGAAATTTTACTGCCTGTTTTTGACTAGAATTTTTATGGTATCACAATTTACATTTATGTGTTTTATCCATGTTTTAGTTTGTTTTGGTGTACAGAGTAAGTTGGCGGTCTAGTTTCTTTTTTTTGCATGTACCAGTCCAGTTCTCCCAACATCATTTATTAAAGAGACTATCTTTGATCCATTGTATGCTCATGCCTCCTTTGTCAAGTATTAACTGATCACGTTGACATGGGTTTATTTCTGGGCTCTCTATTCTGTTCCATTCATCTATGTGTCTCTTCTTATGGCAGCACCACAGTGGAATACTACGCAGCAGGAGAAAAGGAGCTCCTACCTTTTGCAACAGCATGGATAGAACTAGAGACTATTATGCTAAGTGAAATAACCCAGACGGTAGAAGACAAATACCATATGATATGACTTATAAGAGGAGTCTAATGAACAAAATAAACTAATGAGCAAAATAGACCCAGAGCCATGGAATCATGGAACAGACTATCAGCTGTAAGAGAGGAGAATGGAAGTGGGGACTCCTTAAAAGAAGATGAAGGGATTAGTCCAAGAACATCTGTTACTGTGTTCTGAGTACAGTCTATTCATCTTTGCACTACTTTCAAGGTGTCCTTTATTTCTGTGATGGTTTTGTTTTCTCTTGCATTTGTCTTGAGTTTTGCAATTCGAGTTTCATCACATTCTGTTGCCTCGCCGTATTTTTCCTACATTTTCATGTCTTAGAATTCCTATTTAATAGGAGCAATAAGTTCTTAACATTTTAAAATTTATGACAAATAGCCCTGGCTGGTGGGGTTCAGTGGATTGGGTGCTGGCCTGAGAACCAAAGGGTCGCTGGCTCGATTCCCAATCAGGGCACATGCCTGGGTTGTGGGCCAGGTCCCCAGCTGGGAGAGCATAGAGGCAACCACACACTGATGTTTCTCTCCCTCTTTTTCTCCCTACTTCCCCTTTCTCTAAAAATAAATAAATAAACAAACCTTTAAAAATTATGACAAATACTTGTTCATAGTTTTTAAGCAACTCTAGATAAAACAACTCTAGTTTTTAAACAACTCTAAATAAATATAGGAATATTTATCTAGTGAGGGTTTATTACCTGATATTCTTTCTCCCTTTTTTCTCATAATATTTTTAGATAGTTCTATGGCAGTTTAAAAAACAAACAAACAAACAAACAAAAAACACTCCTGTCTGAATGAGGTTACTTCTTCCTGAACTAGCTATCTGTAGGTTGACATGGTAGAGAGTGGCTGGGACTGTATTCTAGACCATCAACAGTTCTCATGATCGGGTTTGTGGGTGTTCATGAGTCACTTCTCGCCAGCTAATAGAGATTGGTGCTTCGGGGCTTCACGCAGTATTATTTCTCCCCTTCCAGCCTCACCGCCAGGTTGCATCTAACAATACGGCTTACCTCTATATTTTTATTTCCTTATTCAGTTACACCTTCTTCTTCATTTTAATACCAAATCCTATCTAAGGAAACTTGCTGTTCGACAGTCTAACTATATTGTCCCAGGTAAAGAGAAGTTGGGATTTGCTAGCCTTCAGTGACACGTGCAGCCCCTGGAGGCCTCCCTCAGCATCTTCCTGGGCCTCTATTTCACTTCAGAAGATCTGGCAGCCTTCCTCTTATGTCAGGGTTCAGATATAAAGATGTCCCGTAGTGTCCCAGAACATGAGTTTTAGATTTTTGTATCTTGTTCTTCTTGTTTATTTGTGTGATTTATAAGAAGAGAGGGTAAAAATATCTTCTTTATTTTACCTATTATAGGACTGCAAATCTTGTATTGAAGTTTTAAAGAGTTTCTATGATTAATAACTTTTAACACCCGCTTTGAATTTCTTGACTACTCTTGTTTGTAACACTTTGAATGTAACACTTTTGAATGTAACACTTTGGTTACATTTATTCCTTCCTTTATTATTATCTATAATTTATTTTTGATTATTATTTTATCTTGTTCAATTAAGTCTTAGAAATAAGGGCATAACCCTTATAAACATAAAGAACAGTTGCCTACAATCTGTGGCATATATTTCATGATCATACAATTCTTCTAAGATATCACTGCTGGTATAGTATTACAGTTCAGAAAAATTTATAAATGTATGTTCATTAAAAAGATCATAGTGACGTGAAAAAATTTTTCCTGTCTGATAAACAGAAACCATGATGATGAATAGTGCACATATGAAATGCAATGGTTCATTCCCAAATACACATATAACCTTCAAGGTCATCATATAAAGATACACTTTATTTGAAATTGTTAAACTGATAGAAAAAGCTATTATTTTGAAATGGCATGACAGTTAATGATGTAAAAGTATGTTCATATACATTTTCATACCAAAGACTACAACTGCTGGAAGTGCCTTTTCCTTTAGTTACTTAAAGAATCCAATATAATTAGATTAACTGGTAACTTTTAAAAATAAAGTTTCAGTTTATCAGTTTGGTATGGGAAGACCCAGGTCCACAACACACCTCAGGCTATATTTTGTGGAAGTATAAGGTTTTGTTAAACTTCCTGTTTCTGCTGGCTTCTTGCTTGGGTAGCTGTGAAGAGCCATGTGACTGTAGCAAATGCTGGATGTAAATTTGTATCTTTGGCATAAGATGAAAGATAAACTTATCAGAAATCTAAAAATGTTTTTGCTTGTCTAACAATTTGATCTTGGAGGTTACTGGATACCACCTAAAAGAGGGAGAGGGACAGAATTAATGTCAATAGTCTAAATATTGCCTTGGGCTTCTGGAAAGTTTTCCATGAGAGGCCATGGGGGTGTGATCAATGCTTACCAAGAAGAACACTCAGATGTTCTCTGTGATAGGTCCACCAGTAATGTGGGGGCTGGAAAGGGTCAAATGCTAGGTCCCCTGACGACCAACAATTAACGCAACTTGGTCCAATATAGCATTAAATCTACACTTTAGAACTCAATAATTCCAGTTAGTAAAAGTGAGAGATTTAACTTCACGTTCACATTTTTTAAGACAAAATAACCAACAAATGTACGCAAGTATGGTTTCCTACTAAATCAAAACTCCCTGCCCTCATATTCACAGTTTCGTTTCTTTTTTTCATACTCAAACTTCCTAGGCACTTACAAATCAGATACGCTTGTTCTCTAACAATAAGGTTGTTGCCACAGCTGCACCAGTTCTATCTCCCCCTCTCTGATTTTGAGGGGGAATGGAAAACCAGTGCGGTTTGTTTTTGTACATAGTGCCTTGGCCCAGATCACAGGAAGACCACAAAAGATTCTGATAACACATTTGGACTCAGACTCCACACGCAAAAATAAAAATATACCGGTATGTCCAAAAACCACTTTTTCACTCTCACTCCTATGCTCAAAACACCGACGTTGCTTTTGTTGTTGTTGTTTGTGATCCTTCTCCCACGGCACACCCCTGGTGGTCGGCTGGGTGTCTGCCCCTCCTCTCGGCCTCACTGGGGACGTGCGGCACTGCTGACAACTGCCCCAAAATGAAGAGAAAAGGGGGAAGCACATGATGTCCCTTAAAGCTTTCACATGGAAGGGACACATGAGACTCTGTCACATTTCATCAGTAAAAGCAAGTTACAAGGCTCTGCCTGGCACTAAGTGGGTGGATATCGGAGATTAGTAGTATGATCTATCACTATCTTTTTGAAAAAGGCCTAGGCAGTTGCTCCGTAAGAACAGTTTTTTTCAGACTACATTATACAAAACATGAAAGGCAAAGTTATTTTCTTCCTCCATTAGATGACAAATAAATAAGCACACCTGGACCAATGTAAAATGAAATCAAAGTGTAATTAAGTAATAAGGAATGTCCCTCAAAATCTTATTGCTTTTACGTTCATCCCACAAGCAGTAAGAACATGAAATGCCATTTTAAGACAACATCTTGGAGGCAGGCCAGGCATTCATCAAATCTTTTTAGAACCATTGTTTGGCTTTCAAAACTATTCACTCTGTAATTATGATTGGCCTGTTTTTCTCTGATCAGGCATAATCAGTCTAAATACAAGCTGCATCCCTATAAATTACAGGGCGGGACAAAAGTTGGTTTACAGTTGTGAATACGTGAAACACTGAGTTTATTCTTTTATTATTATTTGTTATTGTATTATTTTCCAAACAAGCAACTGTAAACCTATTTTTGCCCCACCCTGTGTGTGCTAAATTGCCTCACACCTGTTAGAACGGATATCATCAGTAAATCAACAAACAACAAGTGCTGGAGAGGATGTGGAGAAGAGGGAACCCTCGTGCGCTGGTGGTGGGAATGCAGATTGGTGCAGCCGCTGTGGAAAACAGTATTGGAGGCTCTTCAAAAACTTAAAAACAGAACTACCATGTGATCCACCAAATTCCACTTTTGGTATTTATCCAAATAAATCCAAAACATTAATTAGAAAAGACATACGCACCCCTATATTCAGTATAGTGGTATTTACAATAGCCAAGATATGGAAGCAACCTAAGTGTCCATCAATAGACAAATAGATAAAGAAGATTTGGGATACACACAATGGAATATTACTTAGCTATAAAAAGAAAAGAATGATTTACCACAACATGGATGAACCTAGGGCATTTTTATGCTAGGTGAAATAAGTCAGACAGAGAAAGACAAATAACACATGGTTTCACTTGTCTGTGAAACCGTATAGTGAATGAATGAACAAAACAGAAACAACCTCATAGATGCAGAGAACAAACTGGTGGTCAGGGCGTTGGAAAAATGGATGAAGAAGGGAAGCAATTAAGATGTACAAATTGTCAGTTATAAAAACAGTCACAAGGATTTCAATAAGGAATATAGTCAATAATACTGTAATAACTGTGCATGATATCAGATGGGTACTAGGCATATGGGGATAATCATTTTGTTGGATACATACATGTCCAATCACTATATTGTACACATGAAATTAACACAGTATTTATGTCAACTGTAATTGAAAATTTTTTCAATTTAAATTCTGAGAGACTAGTTCAGTTTTGCCCTTAACAAAATCCATGTGGTGGTTGCTTGAGCACATGAAAGCAACCTAAAATTGTAGATATTGGGGTTTTCTGGCAACTAGATATTGAAACTAAAACAAAATAAAAAAGATGAGACCCTCACTAATTTATTTTGCATTCACTTTCCTTTTTCTGCCATGTAAAATCATAACAAAAATGATTGAAAATACATTTAGGATAAAGACAAAAAAAACAAATATGGGTTTTTTTAGTTTGGATTATGGGATTCTAGAATTTCTATGACACAATTTTCAGATACGTAGTTCAGTGATTTAGTATCCCATAACAAGGTAACTCAGGGGCTTTCTCTCCATTTGATTTCAAGGACCACATCTTTAAAAAGTTGACCAGTTATACGGATGGGTTATATATAATCTATGAGTAGTAAAGTAAAATTAAATTAATCACAGGAGCAGAGCTTTTAACTGAGGAAAAAATCTAGCTAAATTTATAGAGGAAAGCATGATTAGTTAGGAAGGGTAGTAAAATAGCTTTTATTTAAATGTTGGAGATAAACCCAGGTTTCCTACTAAACACATGCTTGGGAAAGAACTATATAGAGGAAGAGAGCTATTGGAATTTGGTGACAGAATATTATTAGCAGGTGTTTCTTGTTAGGAAGATACACATCAGTATTAATGTGTTGTTCTAGTCAGTTTGCAGGCCTCCAAACTGTCTGAAAGAGCTGCTGAACAGAGCAACAGCTTATAGCTGGACAAGCCGTGCGCTGCACAGAGAGCACATCGAAGGGGGTGACCTAAAAGCCATGGACTCAAATATCCACTGTAACAATATTCCCTATGGAAATAAAGTGTCATGAGAAAGGGGCACTTCTTTTTCTAATTTGCACAAAGCTATTATATGTGCTAGCAACAGTCCTATCATGTATATTAAGCAAGTGTAATTCTTATGTAGAATCACTTCAACACCATTCAAGATATTCTTTGGCTGGAAGAATAGATGAACCATTCCTCGTTGTTTTTTCTTATCATGTTCATAAATGAAGGCTGAAATGCTCATTAGATCTTTGTACTCTTTTGGCATCCTAAAAGTTGTTTGGCATCCAAAAGCTTGGGAATAAATCCAAAACAATTTGCTTTACTAATGGAAGATGAGGATTGGGTAGTTTCAAACAGAAAAAGAATAACTGGGTTTGGCAAAGGAAATATTATGTTCTAGACTGTTTACTGCCTGGCACATAGTAGCTACTCAAGAAAATATTTCTGGAATTAATTAATTTCCATAGAAGTTGTCATATCTAGAATCATCCAGGCCTTCTATAGTTTCAGGATCAGTTGAGAAGCTAAGTATTGGCAACTTCAGATAGAATAAATAATATTAAAGACAATGATGACGATGAAACTGATATTTTATTGTAGGGCTTTACATAGATTCTGGCACCCAGCCTTTACTACATCCCAGTGGTTTTCTAGAACCTGACATCCAGTACGCTGTTCTTTCTGTTTTGCCCAAAGCCCACTTTCCGACTGGACCCTCAGGCACACTTGATGTTTTCATCAAGAGAAGGAAAACCATTTGAAGCCCAAAGGATAAGCACCATCACGGTAAAAGGTCATAAAACACTAGGAGTTGCTCTTTAGCAAGAGATTTTGAAGATAAATCCAAAGAAAACATGGGACATGGTTTGGAACAAGCTCGCGTGTACTTCATCATCAGGGCTGTGGCACACAGTGTGAGAAGGCTCTGGGGGAATACAAACACCAGAGAAAAGGAGGGGCTTGCTTGCATTGGCTATAATAAATATGTTTTTACAATAAACAAACGGGGGGCCACAAGACATGCATGTCTGATGTTGAAGGAAAGCCTGCTCACACCAAATAAATTACAGAAACAGTTCAAGAATAGTTCATTCTAGTGAAAATATTATCCCTCAACTCCTGGCAGGGTTAGTGTCAGGTTAGGTTATCTTTTGTCTGAGAGCCAATTGCACCCGCTAAACCTGCTTAAGGGCAGCCTGTTGTAATTTGTATACACTTTGCTCTTTTCAGAAAACTCATGCGCTTTTTAGTTTACTGACATACTAACTCTACTTACTGTTACCCTCTAGGATCAACTTCACCCTCGACTGTCTCTGAGTGGGGAAGTCGTCCCTCACTGCCCTCATGTCCCCCTGCCCCTGCCCTATTCTATGTGACTGCATTCTAAGTGAATGCCCGGGACCAAGGCCAGGCTGACGATGCCAATCCTGCACAAATCACAGCACGGACACTGATCCAAAGGGCATCATTTATCCAAAGTCCAGTGCTTAGTTCACTGAAGGTGAATCGCTTTTAAACTACGGCCAGCAAAAACAATGAAGTAAGAATCTTTTGAGGGCATTAATTTCATCAAATTTCTTGGAAATTTTCAGGCATTTGCAAACTTTGGCTTTTTAGAACACTCCAGGAATGACATATTCTTAACTTAAAACGGAATCGCTCAGCATGGCTTTTGGTCCCTTTGTTGTCTAAGTCTCTGTACAAACGTGGGCATAGAATTAACAAGGCAGCTAACGAATGAGCACTTCTCAGCGGCTGACAACAGCACCTTCAGCATTAGCCATGGGCACTTCCAGGGCTATAATCTGCAAAGTTTTGCAAGAAAATCAAAAACTTCAAGTCGAGTCCTATGAAGGATTTAAGGAGCCCTCGAAGATTGGAATAGGCATCTGCAAAAAGTGATCTATGGACTCTGTCTCAATCATCTTTCTGTTTCTTTCAGTGATTGAGTCTATAAAAATAAATGTCTGTCAAATGTTTGGTATTCTTTATGTTCATAATGCTGTATCTTTCTTGGACAATATATCCCTTTTTAAATAGTAAGAACAGGTGTTCCTCCTTTCTCTGCTTACAGTACATTGGTGTGACAGAGGAAAAAGTCCAGAGCTTCAAGGCAAAAGAGCAGGAGCTGAATTTCAACTCTATCTCTTTAAAAACTGGGAAAATTACTGAAACTCTCTGAGCCTCAGTCCCTTCAAACATAGAATTGGTAACTGAATATTGTAGCAATAGCCTCCTTACACAGGTTTTGGTGAGGATTGAAGACAATAATGAATGAAATGAAGGAGTCAAGCCCTATATAAATATAATTTGTCATTGTGGGTTGCTGTTTACAACTGATGAAGGCTCACACCTCCTAAGTGATGCCCAATGTGAACTTTGTACACATGCATAACTTGATAAAAATACAGCATAGTGGGCTCCACCATCACCAATCCGGTAGGGGTGACTGCAGTTGGGCCTGGGTATTCCTATTTAAAACTGCACAAGTGGACCAGGGTTTGAATACCGCTGTCTTAGTACACAAGAATCTCCCTCTCCTTCAGGGTGGTTCTGCGAATGCAACTAATGCATCTTTTAGGTGGATTGGGCTTACAGAGAGAAACTTGATTTCCAGCAGGATCTGTGATGATCTTTCTGCTAAAAACTCTGGTAAACTCTAATAATAGGTTCTAAACCTGTAAATATAAAAATGCATAGAAATGCAAGCTACCTGGTGGTAGCAAATTGAGTTAAGAGACAGCAAGGAAAGTTGGTATCGATTCATTAAGATATCTACCATGTCATCACCAATGTCAGGGAAAACATGCTAACGACACTGACCCATCATTCTATGGAATCTGCATTTCCATAAATGATGGAAAGCAGTATAGAAAGGAAACAAAAGGAAATGATAACTTTCCGTTTCCTTATTTGCCACAGATGGGCTGAATTGTTAGTAGTGTTCTAAATCTCTCTTAATGCATATTCCGAGGCCTATAGTTGTTAACTCTGACTTGATATATTCTTAAAAGAATTTTACACTGAAGCTTTCTGAAGTACAAAAAAAAAAAGATCAGTTACAATTTCATTATTTTTCATTCCCATTCACCTCTGAACTTCCTGGTTCTGTCTGAGGCCAAAGTAAAAATTGCCAAAACACCACAGGAAAGGCTGCTCTCACAGTATTTCTGGCTCACCAAAAATTTCTTGAGAAAGCCAGTTTCCATGAGATTTCAGTTCCAATTTTATAGACCCAAGAAAACTCAGGATAGTTCAGATAAAGTTCAGATAAGCATTCAAATTTTCACTTACTTGTGCCAGATGAACCACTAAGCCATTTGACATGTTCACATCACTGTTTTAGGGCAAAAAAAAAAAAACATCAACTAGAATTCTAATCCAATGTGGACAATTTTGGAGGAGTACAATATACTGGGAAGCCACTAGAGGTTAATGGATAACTTGCTCTTTTTAAAAAAATATAAAAATGTGAATTAAAAATAATGACCCTGTGGCTTATTCCAGGTATAAATGAGATTTAGATGAAGTAACCCAGCAACATCAAACGTTGAACAAGAGCTACCATGGTAACCAACACAAGATATTTTTTGGAGGAAGGATAATTTGCCCACCTGTTTAACATTCTTAGCTCTCTCCTTCCTTCAAAGTGGAAACAGTAGAACCAACACCACAGTATGTTCCAGAAGTTTCAACGAACTACTGATCCTAACACCTGAAACTTCTCTGAGCATCAATTCTCCTACTGGCCCAGAGTGGAGCAGGGAGGAAAAGATTATTTTAATTTTCAAATAATCACGTAACACATTGCCTTTGAGGCTGGAAATTATCCTCTGAGGCAAGAAACAAATTGTGAATCTTTCAAAGAGAGAGTGATTTGACAATGAAATTACTCCTCGAGGATCAAGATCCTCTCATGAACCGTCATCAAAGAAAAACATTACACGAACTTCAGAGTCTCATTATAATACAACCCACCATGATGTGACGCTTGGTGTAGCAGTGTTTTTGTTCTTGGATCCAAAGAGATTCAGTTATTGTTAAGTGCTACAAGAAAATTACTATAACATGGTTTTTTATGGCATGAGGTCTAAAGAGAATGATAGAGCAAAAGTCTGTCATGCTCAAATACAGTAATTGAGAAAAACAAGGGTGTAAGAAGCTGGCAATTACTTCCATTAAAAAGAAGTGTAGTGTGTTTATCATCCCGCTAAGTTTTTTCCCAGTCTTTTCCCACCCTAGGAGATATACATAAGCATTAGCAAATCAAATCAGCATTTTCCTCACCCAGCGTAAATCATCATCACTGAGCAGATTGGGAGAGTGTCTACTTGCAAAAAAGTCTGTCATCATACCTTTTGACTTTTCAGTAATTGTGCTAACAACCACAGAAGCATATTTAAATAAACATTTCCAGTGTAGGCAGCCACTGGGAATTACTTAGGCAAGGAAAAAATTAATACCTATAATTTTACAATGCCTACTATATTTGCTTTCTTTGTATCTACCATTCTGCCACCCAACTTGAAAGCTCAATTACTTATGTTATTTGTCTATATATACCACACTTAGTAAAATATTTATTAATTCATACATACATCAGAAAGATAAATGCCTCTTAGTATCATTAAATCTTCCATTGTTTTGAAAGATGAAGCAATTAACTCTGGTCATGTATTATCTCTAATAAATATTAAACAAAAGTGTAAATTATCTGTAATTTATAGCATTAATCAAAATTTTTGTTTAAACTCTAACTTAATAGTCATATATTTTGAAAGGAATGAATTATACCACAATTGGGGAAATATACTGTAATTAATATCCTATAAATATATTAAAGAGTATAAGTCTTAATATCCCCGTAGACTGAAAATCACTTGAACACTTTAGCATGGCCACCTGACTAATGTAAGTTGGGAAATAATATTTGACTTCTTTCCCTTCCCCTGACCACTCATTTGAGTAGAAACATTACTTGTAGTAAACAGTGAAGCAAAGGATGGTAAAAACAAAAGCACTAATTCCAAAGAATATATGCAACCCTAGGTTGATTGAAGTGTTATTTACAATCACCAAGATTTGGAAGCAGCCCAAGTGCTCATTAGTAGACGAATGGATTAAAAAACTGTGGTACATTTATACAATGGAATACTATTCAGCTGTAAAAAGAAGGAAATACCCTTTTCAACATCATGGATGGAACTGCTAAGTTAAATAAGCCAGTCCAAGAAAGACAAACACAATATGATTTCACTTATATGTGAATCTAATAAACAAAATAAACTAACCCACAAAATAGAAACAGACTCATATACAGAGAAAATAGACTGACAGCTGTCAGAGGGGTGGGGGTAGGGGAGCTACGTGAAAGAATTAAAAAAAAAAAAAAAAAAAAAAACGCCTCGTAGACTCAGACAATAGTGTGGTGATATGGTGATTACCAGAGGGAAAGAGAGGTATGGGGTGAGGATAAAAGGTGATGGAAAGAGACCTACCTGACTTGGGGTGGTGAACACACAATACAATATATAGATGATGTATTATAGAACTATAAACCTGGAACCTATCTAATTTTGTTAACTAATGTCACCCCAATAAATTCAATAAATAAAATAAAATAATAAATAAATAAAAAAGAAAACATACATACAGATCCAGACTACAATATTTAAATCATTAGCTATCTTTTAATACAGAATCCATTATTTATTAAATACTATTAACCACTAGGCACTCTCCTAGGCATTGCTTCCAGACTACATTCTCAGACCTAACCATTAACTCTATTATCACATTACATTTTCAGTTGCTTGCAAGGCACCACAAAAATTTTGAAATATAACATGTTAAAAATTGAAATTATTTCTCCCATTATGAAGGTGACACCTACTGATGTAAATACAGGGTCCAGCACAAATAATGCCCCTTTTTTATTATAAAATCTTTTACTACAAATGCATAAGCAGGTGACTCTGTAACGTAACAATGTCATACTCAAGCACACCATATGACATTTTAGGTGAAATGCTCAAATTAAAACTATAAATTAGGACTTGCAGCCAAGATGGAGGCTTGGGTAGACATACTGTGCCTCCTCACACAACCAAAAGGACAACAACAATTTAAAAATAAACAACAATCAGAACTTATAGAAAATTGAACTGTATGGAAGTCTGACAACCAAGGAGTTAAAGTACACACATTCATCCAGATCTGTAGGAGGGGCGGAGTCGGGCACCTGGGTGGAGGGGACTCATGGCATGGCAGCAGCTGGAGGACTGGGCAAGGTGGTGACTGGTGGAGCTGGTGGTCCCACATTCGAGTGCAGATAAATGAGGAGGAACAACTGGGGAGTGAGACAGACCACACGACCCAGGGCCCCAGCATGGGGAAATAAAGTCTCAAACCTCTGATTGAAAACACCAGTGGGGGTTGAGGCAGCAGGAGAAACTCCCAGCCTCACAGGAGAGCTCATTGGAGAGACCCACAGTGTCTTAGAACATACACAAACCCACCCACCCAGGAATCAGCACCAGAAGGGCTCAATTTGCTTGTGAGTAGCAGAGGAAGTGACAAAGCCAGTAGAGAGCTGAGCAAGCAGTGCTGTTCCCTCTCAGACCCCTCCCCCACATACAGCAGCCTTATGGGTTACCCTGCCCTGGTGAACACCTAAGGCTCTGCCCCATACTACGTAACAGGGGCACTAAGAGAAAAAAAAAAAATGGCCCAAATGAAGGAACAGATCAAAGCTCCAGAAAATATACAACTAAGCAATGAAGAGATAGCCAACCTATCAGATGCACAGTTCAAAACACTGGTTATCAGGATCCTCACAGAACTGGTTGAATTTGGTTATAAATTAGATGAAAAAATGAAGGCTATGCTAAGTGAAATAAAGGAAAATATACAGGGAACCAATAGTGATGGGAAGGAAACTGGGACTCAAATCAATGGAATGGACCAGAAGGAAGAAAGAAACATTCGACCAAAAAAAAATGAAGAAACAAGAATTCAAAAAAATGAGCAGAGGCTTAGGAACCTCCAGGACATCTTCAAATGTTCCAACATCTGGATTATAGGGGTACCAGAAGGAGAAAAGGAAGAGCAAGAAATTGAAAACTTATTTGAACAAATAATGAAGGAGAATTTCCTCAATCTGGCAAAGGAAATAGACTTTCAGGAAGTCCAGGAAGCTCTGAGAGTTCCAAAGAAGTTGGACCTGAGGAGGAACACACCAAGGCACATCATAATTACACTACCTAAGATTAAAAATAAGGAGAGAATCTTAGAAGCAGCGAGAGAAAAGAAAACAATTCCCTACAAAGGAGTTCCCATAAGAATGTCAGCTAATTTCTCAAAGGAGACCTTATAGACAAGAAGGGGATAGGAAGAAGTATTCCAAGTCATGAAAGGCAAGGACCTACATCTAAGATTGCTCTATCCAGCAAAGCTTTCATTTAGAATGGAAGGGCAGGTAAAGTGCTTCTCAGATAAGGTCAAGTTAAAGGAGGTCATCATCACCAAGCCCTTATTATATGAAATGTTAAAGGGATTTATCTAAGAAAAAGAAGATCAAAAATATGAACAGTAAAATGACAGCAAACTCACAGATATTAACATCCACACCTAAACAAAAACAAAAGCAAACTAAGCAAATGACTAGAACAAGAACAGAACCACAGAAATGGAGATCACATGGAGGGTTATCAACAGGGGAGTGGGAAGGGGAGGGAGGGAGAAGGTACAGAGAACAGTAGCATAAATGGTAGGTAGAAAATAGACAGCGGGAGGTTTGGAATAGTATAGGAAAAGTAGAAGCCAAAGAACTTACATGTATGACCCATGGACATGAACTAAAGGGAGTAGGGGTTGAATATGGATGGGAGGGGGTATGCAGGGCAGAGGGGAATAAAGGGGGGAAAATGGGACAACTGTAACAGCATAATCAATAAAATATTTTTTTTTTAAAAACTACAAATTGTTACACCCATATTGTTACCCTACCAACCACACTCAAGCAGGTATTACTTCTGTTGGGCCCTGTACATTCCCAACACTGTGTGTGAAAGATTCTTATCTATTTTTAATTATATCCTTGCTGTAAGAAAAGAAAAAGCTAAATGGCAAATAATGCAATGATTAGGGTACTGAGAGAATCAATGGAGCTGATAGCCTGATCTGTGAAGGCCAAAAAACAAACAAGAAACAGGAACTATAAAGATGGCTAAGTGGAAGATTCACTGAGGCAGTGACCTGTCAGATGTGTAGAGCTGACAGTCTTCAGCTGATCCTGGAGGGACAGTTACGTGAAACAAACAGGATCCCAAAAAATGGTGTCAGCCTCTGAGACCACTTGAATGGGAAAGAGACCAGTCCCAGAGCCTAGATTGGCTTGACTCAAGAAGACAACTGGCCTGGATATAAAGTTTTGGAACTGGCCTCAGACAATCTGAATAGTACAGAGAAGCAGTCAGTGATAAGAACCCTTGAAAAGCAAAAACCTTCTCCAGAATTAAGAGCCTATCTAGTCTTGAACAAGCTACTCAGCCTCTTTGTGCCTTGGTTTTCTCATCTGTAGAAGTGCAGAGTATCTTTCTTCATGGGATCACCGAGCGCCTGCCTGGCGGTCACTGCAAAGGACAAGGACCTTCCCCTGGTGGCTACCGTCCTTCCACAACATGCTTGTTTAGATTCTGGCTACAGAGAAGGGCACCATAGGACTATTCTTCAGTTTAATAAGCAACTCACCGCATCTGCTATTGGATTCTCTCACAAATGCTTTCTATATTTTTATATACAAAGTCTTATTTCTCTAAATAAACTATAAATGTTTTAAGAGCAAAGAAATTTTTTCCTGGAGATAAGGGTTGGCAGGGGATAGCAAAGTAAAGGTCCCCCCTATGGATAAAAGTAGACTAAAGCCTACTTTCAACACATCAGATGGACTAGTGCAGGGGCCAGCTTAGTCCAGTAGAAATGGGCACGCTCTTCCATTAAAACATGAAGATTGGTTGCAAGAAGGTGAAGGGATTAATCAAAGAACATACATGAGGGACCCATTGATGTGAACAGCAGTATGGGGATTAACTGTGGAAGTGGGGGGGGGGTGTGCGCTGGGTGGAGGGGGGCAAAGAGGGGAAAATGGGACAGCTGTAATAGCAAAAACAATAAAACATTAAAAATGTAAAATGAAAAACAAATAGAACATGAAGATTGTTTCAAAGGGTATGGCGATCAAGCCCATGAGCTGCTGACACCAGGTTACCTAAAAAGTTAGGGACAGAGAGGTTCTGAGTCTCAAAGGAGGTAGGCCGCTGCTGCTGTTGTTTTCATTTCCTATCACCTTTGCTGCAGAGCCAGGAGGGAGTGCTGCAGACTGGAGCCAAGAGAGATTGGGGCAAACCTCGGGATCCACGTACATGGGGACAGCTATGACGTAGTACTCCTTTCTCGTTTGGAAGAATGACATTACTAAACTAAGTGTAGCATTTGTTTCTGTACATAATCCAAATATAATGTTTAAACAATCTCTGAAGACATTTTGCAAATCACAATGGTCGATCTTTTGAGTCCGTCAGAAGTCTCTACCTCAGTTCTCACACTGAAGGTAGGATGTGTAACTGTGATGTGCCTGGATTAACACCCACAGCCACTCCCAAGTACAGGCCGTATGGATAGAGATATGGCTTCTCTAAACCGGAATCAAGAAGCTTCTTCCAATCAATTTTGCTACCTTTTATGTGGGAGAAGGTAGATGAAACAAATAATACCAGTTCTAAAAATGCAAAGGCAAAGAATCAAAATAGGTACTTGTAAAATTTAAAAAGTATGTTTTTTTATTTTGAATGCCAAAGATGGTTGGCATTTCTATGCAGATAGGACATGGGTGTGAATTTCATATTCACTTTGGACTACAACACATGTGATCCAGCATCTAAATGCACAGCGTCACTGCGAACGAATGCTCTCAGTAAGTGACGCTTGTGATGTTTTGTGTGGGCTCACCTTGTCTTCTTAAGTTCCTGGAGGGCAAAGGCCACTTTACTTTTCTTCCACATCCCTCTGCTCAGGAGGTACTTCTCGGAACTTGCACAAGACATTCTCACCCTCTTAGTCCTGGGTGAACTCACATAGGCCCTGTTAAAATGTCTAGCATAACACTAGACACAGAGTAACCACTTGTGTTTGTATCTGGAACGTGTTTGGTTGACTTATGAGCCCACGGTCTGATGGCATCTGCTCATCTGAGCTCCAGAGAGCAGACTGTGCATATCTCTCTGCAACTCCACCTTCACTAACTTTGCCTTGGTAGCTTGAAATCAGCCAAGGTGAGAGCATTTACACGATGGAAACCATCCAGTGGGTTTGAAACATTCTGAAGTTAAGCATGTGTCTTCCATTGATATTTCCTTTCTAGCTGATCTGTCTTATAACCTGTTTTATATTTAGCAGCTAGTCTTTTATGTGAGAATTATTCTCTGAATAACTATATTTATATTTTTAAACATCACTTTAAATTTATCAAAGAAAAGCAATTATTTTGTGCATGCCTTTTCATCTCATTTTGGACAATTATTATTGGATAAGACAATTATTCCTCTACTTGGTTTGCGTAAACAATAGTTATTAAAGGAAAAAGTGCTCTTCTATTTCTGCCAAAAGCATTATTAAACAATTAATAAAGGGTCTAAAATTTCCTTTTTTAAAAATGACCAGGAAATTAAATTGTCTGGTTTGTAGAATTAGAAAATATGTTTGTGTACTAGGAAGTTAATTCCATTCCATTAAAATTAGTCTTTAGGGATGTTCTATTACTATCTGACAAAATAATTGTTGTTTGGACCAAACGTGTAAAACTTTTTTCCTGAAATGGGCTTTGTAATTTTCAAATATGAACTTTCACTTTCCAGAACATGCATTGGAGAGACTATGGTCTTTTGAGGTTTAATTGTTTAATGAGAAGAATAATGCCTAGTATTCTCTGGAAAGGCAGCCAAGTGCTATGCTTAGGAGGGAGACTCTAAGGCAAACTGCCCGAGATCTGGTCCCAGATTCTCCCTTTATTATCTGTGTGACCTTAGGAAAGTCACTTAACTTTTCAGTGCCTCGGTTTCCTCATATGTGAAATGGAGATGACAATAGAATCCACTTCATTAGTTCATGATGAGGATTAAATGCATAAATAGTGTATGTGGAAAACATTTGGAATGATGCCTGGTACTTAGTAAATGTTTGATAAATGCTTATTGTTATTATGTCTAAATATAGAATCTTACACACGCTAGGTACTTAATAAGCATTTCTTAATTGGTTAATTAAATGACTAGCAAGGGAGCAAAGACTGAGAGTCTACCAAGTACCGGAAATACAGTGGTGGGCAAGCTACACAAGGTTCCTGGTCTCTTACAGTTTTTATTTTAGCACTATACTGTTTCACCCAAAATGTCTGGGTAGCTGATCTTAATGTTTAGGGATAGAAAGAAGGGTCTAGAATGTAAAGGCCCTGATGGTATGTATTAAAGATTTTATTAAAGACAGCATGAATGAAACAAAATGTTGGCTATATGTAACAGAGGCCCAATGTAGACCGTTGCATTAAAAGGATTCAAAATTCTTTCTCATGTAACTATCCAAACGTGGGCAGTCCAAGATTCTTCAGGAACTTAAATCCTTCTGTTTTATAGGTAGGTCCACCATTGCTGGGGTACACTCTGCCAGCAAGGTTCTGGTAGCTCCTCACCACATCCACTTTCCAAGCAGTGGGCTGGAGGAAAGAGGAAGAATATGTCCCATCCACTAAGGAAGATATGGTTCAATTATAATAAATTATGCCCTTTACTTCTGCACATAACCCATTAGGTGAAACTTTACATAGCCACCCATCTACAAGGGAGCCTGGGAAATATTTTTATTTTGAGTGTCCTTGTACCCACCTAAAATCAAGGAGACGCAGAAAACAGATCTTGAGGGACAGCTAATAGTCTTGGCCACATTTCACCCTTTGGCCGTGTTTGCATTACTCATTCTCCGCAGAGAATATGCTCATTCCCTTTCCAAGGAATCCAGTCCCAAATCCCATCGGTTCCTGGGTCTAGGTC
Source organism: Glossophaga mutica (assembly GCA_039655065.1). Classification (NCBI taxonomy): domain Eukaryota; kingdom Metazoa; phylum Chordata; class Mammalia; order Chiroptera; family Phyllostomidae; genus Glossophaga; species Glossophaga mutica. The sequence continues at coordinate 37,156,053 of CM077304.1, read as the reverse complement.
AAGGCGCAGGATTCTCTGGGTGAGATCAGCCCTCTACGTCAGTTCCAATGTGCCTCTTTGTAATATGGTGGCCTATGAACTAACAAACAAGTAATCTTCCCATGAAGACCCAATATAGAAAGAAGGAGTAGGAACAGAATAACTGAAAAACTCCCATCGGAAAAGGGAGCATAGGAAACACAGCTGTCACCAATCTATCGGAATGGTTAAGTTGTGTTGGACGGGAACCATGGCAACACCCACCCTGCCGATGGTGTGAGTCCTTTTGTGAGCCCATCTGTCAGCTGTAGCTTTAGCTCTCTGGGAGGATTTTCTCTTTCTCTTTTTCTTTTTTCTCTTCTTTTTTGTACATTGTCTCCCATGGCCACATTTGAAGCACGCACTGGAGAGTAGACTTTCTTGTGGCCACCACAGCTTTCACACTTTACTTCTTGCCATTGTTGATTCACAGATCCAGGAGTTGGGTGGATTTGTCATGGGCTTTGGCAGGTTGGGTTTCTGGCTCCTATAGTAATACAATTCCTTTATAATTATCAGAATGCCTCACAGGCCACTTGTTTCTGCTCTGTTCCCTATGTGAGTAATCAGAGGAAAGGCTCTGGTCTTGATATAGATTTTCAGACTAAGGGTGCTGGTCTTTATAAGGATATCAGGGTCACTTAGCTTCCCAAAGGAAAGGTACATTTACAGTGGAGACTCTCTTCCACTTTTCTGTTCAACACTGACTGACAAAGGTGATAAATCATAGCCCACTCATCTGTCAAAAAGTGCTTGTGGGTGATCCACGTAATCCCAGCCACAGCCCCTGCTTCTCCATGCTGGATCATGGTCTTCCAAACTGTCGTTAGGCACACAAGCATGTGTCAACTCTTAGTTTAAGATGGCCAATAATTATCATTCTTTCAACCTAACTCTTCAGCAAAGTCTACTTCCTTTCACTAAGCCTCCAAATAAAAAATGTCCTCTCTCAAGGTGTCCTTGTAACCACATGAGGGTGCAGAGGTCACACCCAGAACTTGAGAAAGGGGCTCGTGTGTGTGTGTGTGTGTGTGTGTGTGTGTGTGTTTCCCAGAAACACATCTTCTCTGGTTCTGCCTAGCGCCTAAGCTCCAGGAACCAGACAGTAACTGACCTAGGATAAAGAAAAGACTATCACCTAATCTCTTGAGAATTTAAAGAAACATCTTCACCTCTTTAGGTCTAGGTTTGTTTTTTTTTTTTTTTAAGATTTTATTTACTTATTTTCAGAGAGAGGAGAATGGAGGAAAAAAGAGAGGGAGAGAAACATCAATCTGCTAGAGAAACAGCAATTAGCAATTGGTTGCCTCTCTCACACCCCCAACTGTTTCTTCATCATTAAAATAAACTAGTTTGACTAGATGACCTCTGTGTCCCTACAGTTTGATTCTATAGCTTTGATAAATGTATAGGAATATTTACACATGTACATTCATATAAATGTATTAGTTCTGATGTCCTCATAACTCTTATTCTATGATTGGATAGTACCCCTTATGATACCATGAGTAAATGTTAAGAGGCTGCCAAAATACTCTCTAATTGTTCCTGTTTGTTTCTGTAAGGTATTTTGAATATGTTGTGCAAATTTAGCAAGCCCATCACAAGAGTTGTAGTACATTTTAACAGAATTACTCTGGTTAATTTCAGCATAAAATTTCAGGGGAAATTTCATGTGTTAAAAACACTGTGGCAGTGGTAATCAGACATAGGTTTACTTCCAAACTCTGCTGTAGTCTGCCATAAGCTGTGTAGTCCTGGTCAAGTTAATGAAAATATTTAGTTGCTCACATTAAGAATTCAAACACATTCTGTTGAGTACCTCTTGGTTGCTTTTTGATAACATTGCAAGCAGAGTCCATAGTATTTAGGTTACTTATAGCTAAAAGAACAGCCTAATTTCATTAACTAGGACTCTTCTAGATAAGGGATAAGGCACTGGATAAAGTATCATGGTCTTTTCTTTCCCTCTTTGCCTATTCCCTTTCCGGGGTTGTGGAAGAGGAAGAAGAGCGCAGAGGAACACAGATAAAAGCATATATTTTAACCTAATGGTCCTGCAGTTGCAGTTGGCCCCAAGTGAACCCTGCTGCTGACTGGCTAGCTGTCATGGGCTTTCAGATGCTGACTGGCCCTCTCCCGAGGGATCCAGAGATGTAGGTTCTTCAGGAAACTCCACAAACCACAGTTCACATAACTAATGAGCCATCCAATATACTTCCAGTCACCCTTTCCTTGACCTTGGCCATACACCTTCCAACTCCCAATGTTGACAGTCCTCCCTCTAGACCAGATATCTTAAGGTGGCCCCAGCCTGCCTGTCTTGCAAGACATCCACCTGACACACAGGCAGCTCACAGGTCCTCACCAAGGGAAACCGTGGGCGTGCAGGCTGGGCCACTCTCACTGTCTTTTCTCACCCTACCCATCAAGGGATTCTTCTAAAGAATCTACGGGGGAAGAGGCAAGCATGAGTCAATCTGTCCCCAGGTGGTCAGACCTCCCATAATCCTCTCTCCATGCTGTGCTCCAGGACAATGCCAGTGCAGCCTACAGATACCCCAGCACGGGAAGCCTCCAAGTGAGGAGGATGTTCCAGTGTCCCTTCAGGGACCTTATAATGTTTAGAGCCTCGTATTTGCCTTGGGGAAATACCACAGCGCTACCCTGCCCACTAGATTAAAAGTATACTAGTCCTGTGAATTCTCTGCTTTGAAGGATTCTTGAATTTCTAGTTTTTTCTCTGTATGAGTGGTAGCGGGTAAAGGAATCAGAACTACTCAGGAACATTTCAGTAAACCCTGCAGAAGTGTATCTAGCAGCTCCTCTTTCAAATGCTCTTAGCTTTGAAGCTTTAGCTGAAATCTGAGATAAAAGTCTCATTCAACATTATGTTGCTAAAAATAATAGTAAGAGTAATAATAGCAACATTCACTAACATTTAGAACTCTGTGCCAGGCTTGCTCTAAGAATTTTGATTTTGTGTCTCCACTCATGGATGCAGAAACTGAGGCACAGAAAGTGTAAGGAACTTGCCTAAGTTAGGGCCAGTGGCAGGCCTGGCGTTCAAAGCACGCAGCCTCACTGTACCATTTGTACCCTTGCCCACTATGCTTTCCTGACTCTTCCTGTTAAGAAGTTCGGACTTTATCCTGAGGATGTTGGAAGGAACTTGATTTTCCTCCATTGCCTATAAAATAAAGATAATAAAACCTACCTTATAAGTGATTTGGAATATAAGATAATATAGATGACTCTGGAACCAGCTGTGATACATAGGAGAAACTTATTAATAAATGCCAATAATGACCATTATTTTTCCCTTTCAGTATGAGGTAGTTGGCACCAAGCCACCACCAAGAAAATCCAGAACAGTCTTTCTATAGTAATAAGAGAGCACGCACCCACCCCTCACCTCCAAATCCTCTAATCAGCAATGGAGATGTTCAGCCCTATATGCCATTCCCCTCTATAGGAACCAAAGGATAGGAATTGTTGCCCAAATCAAAATACAGCCAGTCGTGACCATATGCCATAGTTTGTTTCCTGTTTGGTTTTATTGCTTTGAAGGCTGAGCCAAAGAATCAGAGACGAGTTTGGGAAAGTGAGACTGAGTCTAAGCTTGCTGATCCCTTGATCAAGTTCCCAATCCAGAGCCTGGATTGGGCAGCAACTAGAGAAAGACCCTAAATTTTATCTTCTCTGGTAGGCAAAGTGGCAGAATTAGTTCAGACGAAGGCCTACATAAAAACACTAGCATGATGTACAATAAATCCCCTCCATGGCCTGAGCTGACTGTAAGCTTTAGAGAATTCCAGTTTGAAGCTGGTGATACCCGTACAAACCGGATGGGTTTTAGTTTCTATAAACCTGGGGTATTAGCGAAAGGCTTGATTACCTGTGGCTTAGTCTGAATTAAAAGGCAACACAATTACACAAAAGCTCTCATTTAACTTTTAAGTGGGATTAGGTCCGCACTAACTTTATGACACTAGGTTGCTAAAAACAAATGGCAGTTTCTCACATGCCCTAGGAAAAATCTGGGGCTTATGTACTTTTTCCAAATTAGGAGGCATGGTGCCCAAGACAAGCAGATAGAAAGGGGCGAAAACCAAACGTACCCAGTCTTGCAATTCCAGCTAAGTGACAGGAGAACAGTCGTTTCATTTCTGTTTTTCCACTCACAAAGCAAGGCAGTGTGGTGACAGGGAAGAACTGGGCTTCAGTCCTGCATCTGCTACTGAAGTCCCACGTCCTGGGGTGGGGAGGGGCGGGGGGGGGGAATATCATGCTTTTTGTCTCACTCTCTTCATGTTAAGAGAAGAACTCTTAACCTCTGAGTTTGTATTCTTGGGAAATTAATTACTAGGCCTCAAAGACAGCCAGTATTTAAAAAAAAAAAAAAAAAAAGGAAGACTGTAAAAGAGAGAGTTAAAGAGATGGGAAGACAAGTGGAAAAGCAAGCATCTTCAATCTTTTGATAAAGACTTCCTTATACTTTGTAACTTGAGAGCCCTCAGGAAACTCTGGCTCCTGGTGGGGAGTGAACTGAGGGTGAGCACAGGGCTTGTTATACAGGCGACAACTTAAATGTTTTCCCAGAACCCAGGGAGCGTTAGGGCAGCCCCGCTAGTGGGGTGCGACAGGTCTCTCGTGGATAGGGATAATTTTCCAGTGCACACATAAATGTTACATTCTGTATTTTTCTAGCATCCAGAAAATTCAAGAACTTAAGACTGATTCAAAATCAAACCCAGATTAAACTAATATTTTGTAATCAAGTACCTCTACCTGGGCTGATACTGATTCCGGTGGGCACTCAAACGGTTTTTGATTGCCAGGGACAGCTTACCAGGAGTGTACTAAGGAATAAAATAATGCACTGGCTTTGCAGTATGAAAGCAGAGTCCATAAACCACAATATCTCTCTGTGAGGAAAAAGACTTCCTGTCTGCTATTTTTTTTTATGTGCCCAATTAAGTGCAGATTTTTGGCTGCGTGAGCAACATAACTGCAACATTTTTTCCAGAAAAACCAAGAAATGAACTAAAAAACTAAACAAGAAAAAGTCTTATAAAAAGATGGTCTGATAAGTGCTGTGAGATAATATTTTGTCCTCATTTATACCTGATATTGTCTAACCTGGGTATGACCAACCTCGGGCAGAGCGACTTTAGATCACATTTCTAACGTGCTGGCAACGCCCCATCCCAGAAGGATTTTCACTGAGTAAGGTGAGTACATTTCAAGGCCTTATATGGAATAAAATAGCAGAGCACTGAGGCAGGGTGGGTGGTTCAGCGAGTTGGGTGTCTGAGAATCAAAAATCAAAGTTAACCGAAATTCTCTGATGAAAAATAGGGGCTGGATGACCTGATTCAAAAGAAATAAGAACCTGCTTGAAACCTAGTTGCCAAAAAAAAAAAAAAAAAAAAAACTGAACCTGAACATGTGGGGTCTGAGAGAGTTCATAGATTTTTATTTGAGTCCTGAGTTACACACACCTGGGCACTTCCTGGCTTAGACCACAGGCGAGAAGGCTCCAGTCCTGTGAGAACGACTGATGGGGAAGGCGGTGAGAGCAAAGCAACCACGCTTCACGGATACTCTCTCTCCCGCCCCACAGAGACCAAAAGCCTTTAGTGAGCTTGCTACACTCCTCATATCTGGACAAAAGTTCAAGTGGTTTTGAATGGGTCATTCTTTTTCCTGTAAGGAGTCATTGAAAAAGTTCCTCGGTGCCTGGGTTGGAATCAGCATCAGTTTTGAAGACAGAAACAGTTTCGGCAGCACCTAGCATAAGCGTTTCTGTGTTTACCTTGCAGAAATAAAGGGCAATGATGTTTTTTTTAGGGAGGAACTCAAACCAGCTGGAAATACCTTTGCTCTTAGGTGAGGGCCCCACAGTCCTCCCCAGACCACCTCCTTCAGGTAAAATAGATTTGATATTTTCTGAGCTTTTGGCTTCTCATCTCTGAGTTGCCAAATTTCTGAATTGACATTAGCGTCAAGATACAGGGTTATATGAAAGGTTTGATTTGCCCAGTGTTTCTGGTCTGGGTTAAAAGTAAGGGTTTTCTCTATGTCCTTTTGGATTTATTCTTTCTCAGTCGAACACCCTGAAAATTTTATTGTTGGCTTGGGCAAGGTAATTAATCTACCTTCAATTTTCTCATCTATTAAATGTGTTTGAAAATGTATGATGTACCTAATTAATACTGATGGAATGACGGAAAATCAGATAAGATATCTAAAAGAGACTTTAAAACCTCCAGGAAAAAAAAAAAAACTTTATGAGCTTTTTTTACATGTGTAAAACTCAGCCCCTTGGTAAAACTGAACCACAATTGTTGTTTTCAAAATAAAGACTATAAATGGGGAAGGGAAATAAAAACACGTGCCTCAGTGTAGAGCGGTGTGTGCATTCAGTGCATTTGCAGGTTCAAAGGAAACTGCTGACATACAAGAAAGGAGGAAAACGAGACGTCCAGTGGCCAGGCTATAGTGTCAGTAGGCCGGTCTATGTTTGTAATTAACAGGCTGTGGCAACTCTGAGCTATTGCCTAGTTATGCACAAATCTGTTTTGCTCTACATGTCATTTAAAAGTTCAGTATAAGCCCTGGTTTAAGATGTAAATCATATTGAATGTGAAATAAGCTTGTTAAATTTCGAATCACACCCTCTCAGGAGCCTGCATGCTTTGTGAACCACCACAGAGCTGCTCAAAAAAGTGCCCTCCTAATGAGGCCAATTCTGACTAATGCGTATTCCAAGAATAATACTTGACCAAAATTGAATGCAATTCTCTTGTACTTGTTATAATTTTCTATGACAGAGAGCAGAGGCTAAATTTGGTGAAAGTATTGTTTTTCTTCTAAGCTTGGGTCTGCCAGAATTTGTTTTTATTTCTCCCCCTCCTCACCCCTACCCCAGCCATCCCTTTTGGGATGATGTGGTGATCAGAACCAAATAGGAAACTTGCTGGCGTCTGTGGAGTGCCCATTCTCACCACTTTCCCTCACCCCTTAGGTAGGTTTTTGGTACAGAATGGAAATATTCCCAAATGGAAGAATCATTAACATCAGCAATGTCAAAAGCAGCCTTGAAATGAGGCATCTGATACTCCATATGTACAGTACACTTATCACATAGACAATGTAAAAGCCATTTGAGGTCTGTAACTTCCTTTTCCACGCAGAAGGAAATGTGACAGTGAATCAAATTGATACAGGAATTTTAAATATGTGTGGTCACACAGAGTTAGAGAAGATTATAAATTCAGCATTAGAAACCAAATAAAAAAAATAAGCCACAGGTAGTATTCTCATATTATGTTTGTTTGAGCTGTCAGGACAAAATACTAGAGAGAAATATTTTTATGACATGGAAACTAAGATCTGCTTTCCAAAATTATTTTCCACTAACTTAAAGCTATGTATCATTGTGCAAACCTAAACACTCCTACCCTTGCAGAGTCTGACGTTTATCTTCCAGTGGGTGAGAGGATGCCTATCTCAAATGCGCAAGCGTGCAGAGTAGTGATGGGGTCTAGTCCCAGTAGTAATGCTTGGGGAAGCAGGACATGCCCTCCAGTCTCCTGAATCATGTTGTTTTGACACATTGTCATGATTGATCCAGGGCAGATGCCCAAATCTCTCGTTTCCTCCGGTACAGAGGGAGGAGGGATTCTACAACAAGGCAGGCTACTCTTGATAACTTCAATAAGACTGTTTTATCTTTCACTTTTTTACTGCAAAAGCATAGTGAAGACTCCAACTCACTCTTATGAATGGTAGGCGGTGTAAGGTTCTAGAGAAGGATGGTCTTTCAGCGGGATGGCCCTCATGTCTTCATATGTCTTGAGTAGATTTACCTTGAGAGCAAGGCCTGAAGTCTAGAGTCCAAACACATAGTACACCTCACTGTGTGTGTTGATTTTTTAAAACTGAGAATGGATAATAAAGTTCAGTAGAATCTATGATATGGGGACTCAGTGGGTTAAGAAGGTTTTCAACCCCAAGCTCCTTGCATGCTTTCCCTTGCCTTTCCTATGACTCTTCCTTGTGTCCCTAAAAGGTCTCCTGAAGCAAATCTTTAAAATTTAAAAATACTCCTGTAACATTATGCAGACACTGCCATGCGCTCAACCTATTGTTACTGTTGGCCTTTGTTTCCCGGGTATGTAGAATAAAGCCGGGTCTACTCCTTCTTCTTTTGCTGTATCTGTCTCCCACAGAGGCTATTGCTGCAAGCGCCAGAGCACAGACAACTAGTGCCACCAGCCTGCCCTGGCATGGGCCCACAGGAGAGGCCCTAAGGAGCTATCAGAACATGCCGTGCACTTGCCGGAGCTGCTGGCCCGCCAGCCATCTTGTCCTGATACCCTGAGCAACCTCTTCAGTCCACTCAGGACTCGGGACACGAGCAGGACCGCGGGCCATTCAGGGCTGTGGCAGGCAGGGGCGAGTGGATGCTGACCTGAACCATGGAGGCAACGGGAAAAGTGGTGAAGCACATCAGACTGAGAATATATTTTTAAGGCAGAGGTGAGAGAGAAAGTGTTGAGGACAGCGTGAGGAACCGTAAGATTGGGATTGCCACCAACTGCGATCGGTGGAGTGTTTTTTTTTGTTTGTTTGTTTCTTGTTTTCATTTTTAGTTCCTTTAGTTTTATTTTGTTCGTTTTAAATTCGAACACTTGATATACTATAACTATTACTATCCTTTGGTTATTTTTATTTTTTTAACTTTTTAACAATGTTTATTATTTTTTATTAATGTTTGAATACAGTTGTCTCCACTTTCCCACCACCACTTGTCCCCGCCCCACACACCCCCACCTCCCACCCTCAATCCTACCCCCCTTTGGCTTTGTCCGTGGGTGGAGGTTTTTTTTCAGTGGAGACAGCTGTGGCTCAGAGAGCTGAGGTAGCTTATCCATAGTCACAGGGCGAGCATGCAGTATGTCAAGGACTCAAACACGGTTTTTCAGTTCTGACTCGAATGCTTCTCCTAAGACACTGCAGCGCAGGATCAACAGTGCTACCCAGTAGATGACTGATGAGAATTTACTTTTCTGTGACCCTACTCTAAGTCAAGGCTTAAACACAAACTTTCAAAGTCTAAGATTTGGGGCATCTGCTGTAAAAGGGGAGAAGAGTTTAATTTTAAATTAACTTGCAAAAACCAAGAGGTTTTTTTCACCTTAAAAAATAAAACGACACTGAGGTGAGCCTCAGGCCAGCATGCTGATTGCATCAGAGAGACGAAGATGAAAAGAGGAGAGAGGAAAACGGGCATGAGCCCTAAGTCAGCACGTTAAAGGGGCCGGCCCGAGAGCCTTGTATTATCAGACGTTAGTCAGAGAGGAACGTTCTTTTGCTGGTTTAGAAAAAATCTGAAATAACACATTAATTTTAGGTCCTTTGATAATTTTTTTTTTCCTGGAGATGTTTTGTTTTGATACATCCAACAACAGCCAAAGAGAAAGCCTCAGAATACAGACATAATAAAAACAGTTGATCCATAGTCACTCAGTATAAGTTCCACTGTCTTAGTCTTGCCCAGCCCCAATTGGCAGCTCACTCAAGCTACAAAGACATCCTGGAGGATTTAAAGAGCAAGCCTAAACGTTTTTAAAGTTCTAGTGTCAGGACTTCCTCCTTCACCTAATGGCTCTGAGGTCTGTTAAAACTCAGATGTTTCTGAGAAGGGTAATGTTTTATAACTAATCAGGAGATAACCGAGCGGGTTAGAAAGGATTTACCAACAAAAACCAAATGGCGTGACCTGGGAAGCTCTTTCACCACTTGGCAGAAGGCTGGCTTCCAGTGGCTTTAGAAATGAGGGTACCATTGTTTGGCTAAAGAAATGAAACAGGGAACTGGATTGCACACTCACCTACTCAACCAGCATGTGTTGTTCAAAAATAATAACATAATTATAAAAACTGAGACCTGATGAGGGAGTAGAGAAATAGTCTAAGTGAAATAAATTCCTCATCTTTTATTATGCAGTCAAAGGTATTATATGAAACTGACAAATCAATAAATATGAAGTCAATCACCAGAAAAACTTAAGACAGAAATGTTTCAGATGGTTTGGGGGGTGGGGCATGGGAATAAGGAGGAGTTAAGATAGTGGGGATAAAATACTTTGAATTTATACTCTCTTGTACTGCTTGCTTTTTTAAAAAAAATGCATGTACATATATTTCACTTAAAAATTTAAATTGAATCAATACATTAAAATTGTATATGAACATGGCTCTGGAGATATATGGTGAGGAACATATGCATGTTCCTGCTGTCACAGAAGCTTTTGTTCAAACCCCCTGAAGCAGGGGAAGAGTAAAAAAATCTGAGGAACAATGAAGGAGAAACTGAAGTAGAATTTTATTTTCCTTTTGGGGGGAAACGTAAGTCTCTTTCCTTGCTAGTGCCTCACTCCTCTATTGTGGATTAAATTAAAAGAAAGAAAGTACATAAATGTTCCCAAATGGTAGACATTTTAAAACTACACAAAGGTAAAGTTATGCCTAGCTCTACCATCATTCTTACCATATTCCTCCCATATTCCTTCTCTCTTTCCTGAAAAGATCAACTTCGGTTTCCCTCAGCAGGAATTAAATAACCCACAGAAGATGTGCAGAATGAATAGACATGGGAGAGGAAGTTGGTTCTTTCTCACATTACCTTCTGATTCTAGAACTCTGGCCTGGCTGTCTACTTACCAGATTCCCCATCTGGATCACAAGGAAGAACGCTTCCAAAAACAAACTGCCAGAAGAAGAAACTCATAAACTTTGTACAGCTACAAAGAAGTTAATGCATTTAAATATGCTAAAGGTGAGTCATTCATAGCACTTTAGACTTCAAACGTGGAATCGTTAAAACCATTAGTGTTTGAGTTTTGTCGTCCAAAAGCTGGGGGTGTCAGGCTACCTTGGTTTTAATAGTTCTGGTAACTCTTCCTTCACATATTTGTGTTAAGTGTATCAAGACTTTCTTAGGTTATACTGGAGGATTCCTGATTTGGTCAGTTTCCTAGAAAAACCTTTTCAATGTTGTAGCCCACGGTCACTACAAACCAAGGATAATTATCCTAATTTTGCAATTAGAACTCAGGCTTTTTGCTGACAATAACACTTGTTGACATTTGCACCCCAGCACCCATGCTACACGTTCAACAAAACTTAATTAGTACCTATCGTGTGCCAAAATTATAATTAGTTGTAAGGATCTTAGGATGAAATAACAAGTCTTTACTTTTAAGGAGTATTTAATTTTGTTAAAATCAAAATAAAGCATAATAAATGCTTTAATGAAGTTTTAATTGGGATAATATTTTTGCATCTTTTCAAATATGGAAATCCATCTGCATTGCTTCTCCTCTCTTTATAGATGAGGGAGAGAAAAAGGATTAGATGCCAACTGGAAATGGATATGCTATAAGAGAAGGCCACTTCACAGAGGAAAAGAAAGCAGAAAGCCTGCGTGGCCCACCTAGGAGGACTGTGAGGAGAAATGAGGATGTCGGATGAATAGGTCAGACTCGCATAACTGCTTTTCACCACTATCTCCCACCTTAAAACAGAAGCTGGCTCTGGGTGGTGGATATAGGAATAGCAATATAGGTATGGAGACATCAGGAATAAAGGTAACCAGGAGATATTACATGCCTCTAGGAGAAGCCAGCATTCAACTTGAGGAAGGACCCTCTTATGCTGCCAGCAATTTATGCTGTAATTCTTTTTCCCAGGCCTTCCCCAAAGGGCCCACAGCTATTTATCTAGTGACTGCGTTGAGGAAGTGGAAATAACCAAGTTTGGGGGGAAATCACTGGACACTGACTGTACTGACATTATTTCCTGACACCCAAAGACACACAGTGGCTCACCAGTTAGAGTAGGGACAAATCAAGGCCAGGGGATCAATGTAGTTTTGGCCCAGGTGTGTCTCACAATGGGCCAGTGGGTCCCCAAACCACCTCATGGTTATTTTCAAAATCCCAGAAAGTATAGTTGGAATACACATACTCAACAGATGGCAGTACCTCCATATTGGTTCTCTGACTCATAAACTTAGGGCTGCTATGATAGGAAAGGCCAACTGAAACCCTTAGAAGTTTTCCTCTATTTACCAGAATACTAAACCAAAAGCAATACCACATTCCTGGAAGGTCTTTGGAGATTTGAACCATCAGCAAAGACTAGAATGATGCAGACGTGGTGATTCCTAACACATCCCTATTTAAATAACATATTGAGCATGTGAATAAGGTAGATGAGTTCTGAAAAATGACAGTGCACAATTATAAATTCAATCAGGTGGTAACTCAAATTGAATTTGATGTTACAAATGTGGGGCTTTTTGGAGTTTGTTTGTTTGTTTGTTTTTTGCTGGAACAAATCAGTACATTCTTTGGCACCTGATATACAGTTATTGATTTGCTGGATGTTTATTTGCTTGTTAGTAAAGACTGCCAGAATCTTTTGCTTTCAGCTTGAAGGGTCGCTGATGCACACTCACCATTCTACCACTGTTCGGGGCTGTATTAAATTGTAACTTAGTCCACAGGACTTTGTTCACCTCTCCACTCCACAGAACAAGCAATCTCCAAATACACTGAAGACAAGCTGATTGAATATGGTGGGTGAGAAGTGGCAATTACTCTGGAAAACTTGGTAAGACACATAGGTGCTAGAAGATGAGAAATAAAACCCACAAAAGTGCAGGGACCTACAACAAAGTTGCTGGTTCAAACCCTTCTGCCACCATAAACAATTATAAAATTGGACAAAATATTTGGCACAACAGTCATTGTTCAGACATTTGGACAACAGGTAGCAGACTAGGATCTAGTCTAAGAGGAGGAAACAATCAATATAAGACCTGGGATGGCCCTGGGTTTCTCTCCAGCCTGCAACACAGTGTGCAGTGGTCTTGGGAGTTGAGGAGACAGAATGTAAACTTGAAGAGAATGAGGCAGCTGGAATTTGTGGGGCTCAGTACCAGAGAGAAGGAAGCTATGCAGACAGAACTTGCTCTAGGAACTTGGCTACACACCCCCTGAGTCTTTTGCTGATTAATAAGCTGTACACGTATAAAGCAAATCTGCATGAGACCAGGCAAAAATAAACTATTGGAGTGCTATAGGGTTAACAATTCCAAATGCTTACACAGAGTAGAAAGTCGTTTATGTTCTAACCAGTCAGAGAAGAGAGACCTTACTGAATAGTGGGAGCACTCAGTAGGGACTCCAGAAGAGTCACCTGTTTATGGAAAGGTTAAATAAGCTCTAGAAAAATGGCTACTCCAGGCCTACCTTTAAAAAAAAGTTAGAAAAGGAACCTAAAAAAGATTAGACAGGTCCACAAGTAACTTACCTGCCTATCAAACACCAGGAAACTTTTTAAAAAGACAACCACAACCCATCCTTCAACAGAAGAATATTCCATTTCTGCATCCAATAAAAAAGAAGCAGGGAAAAATGACCTATCACCAAGAAAAAAAGTCAGTCAAGAGAAATAGAACCAGAGCTGATGGAATTAACAGGCAATGACTTCAAAATAGCTAATTTGAAAAAATATATACACCTATATCTTCTTTACAATGTTATTTACAATAGCCCAGATTTGGAACCAGACCAACTGTGCATCAGTAAATGAGTGGATAAAAAAGCTGTGTACATTTACACAATGGAATACTACTTGGTTGTAAAAAAAAGAAGAAAATCTTACCTTTTGCAACAGCATAGATAGAACTGGAGAGTATTAGGCTAAGTGAAATAAGACAAAGAAAGACAAATACCATATGATCTCACCTATATGTGGAATCTAATGAACAAAATAAACAAACAAAGCAGATAAACTCATAGACAGAAAGAAAGACTGGCAGCTGTCAGGGAGGAAAGGGCTAGATGCAAAAGGTGAAGGGACTAGGAAAAGAAAAACTCATAGACACAAATAACAGAATGGTAATGACCAGAGGGAAAAGGGAATGGGGTTAGGCAGTAGAGGGTGAAGGGGGGATAAACAGTGACAGAAGGAGACTTGATTTTGGGCGGTGAACAATACGATGTACAGAGGAAGTACTATAGAATTGTACACCTGAAAGCTATATAATTTTTAACCAATGTCACCGCAATAAAGTTAATAACTTTTTTAAAAGTTGAACTCACAGGAAATAAAAAACCATTCTCTGATTTTTTATTTCTTAGAAATTAAGTTGCGGGGGACCCTGTCCTGGGTGCCAGATGTGGGGGGGGGCTCCACCCGCAGAGCCCCATCCCTCCATCACGGATGAAAATAAAAACTACCAAGACATGACTGCTTGGGGAGGAAAGGGGTCAAACTCTCAGAGGAGAATGACCCAGAGCCCCTTCCTCACTAGGCTTTTATTGGGCTCAAATACACAAGAATACAGGTTTAACATGTCAGAAATCTGAGGGCTTAATCCAAGCCAGTGTTTGTCAGGAAAGGGGGTTGCCAAACTTTGGGAGACATACTCATTTCCTCCTGGGACACATCACCTAAGGGAGAGCACTCTTAGCAAAGCAGGTTTCACAGGGCTTTAGGAATTCATTCTTATGCCCAATCACCCAGGAAACTGTCCAGGCCAGCACAGGGCTACACCGCTCACCCCCACAGTTTCAGGCTTTAAGCCTATTAGGAAGCAGGAGACATCTCCCAGATGGAAATGAGGACTCGGGCTATGTCAGAATAGCCGGGGGGTGAGGGTCCATCACATCCTCTTTGCTGCAACCCCCCCCCCAGTCCTTCCATGAGGCCTCCCAAGTGGTCGCGTCTGGCTTAGGTTGCCCCTCCCATGAGGAGTCTTACCCGTCATTGACTGCCAACCAAGCAATGGGGCCAGAGATGGATGAGGCAAAAGCAGTGCTCCTGCCAGGGAAATAAGCTTTGTCTCCTTAGTAGGTCACGTCCTTGTGACAGAACAGACCCAGATGAAGTGGGTCCATTGGGCTCTTACACAGCCCACCATGGGATGAGGGTTACAACTCCTGAAACCAGGCTGAACGGTCCGCAACATTAAGTGAAACTTTTAAGTAAAATTTAGCAATATATTGGGAGATTATAACACACATATTAGTAAAATATATGACAACGATAACAAGAAATGGGGGAAGTGGAAGTGTACGTGTTTAAGTTTCCTAAATTATGCATGAAGTAGTATAATAGTCTTTAAAGGTAGATTGTGACAAGTTACCAATGCACATTTAAACCCTTGGGCAATCACTAATAAATAAATCACTAATAAAACAAATAAAGCAAAGGGAAACCAGTAAAAGAAATTTAAAAAGAATACCAGAAATTTTCATCCAAAAGAAGGCAGGAAAAGATATTTTAAAAAAGTAGCAAACAAAAAAAGAGATAGCATTATGAGAGATTTAACCTAACCATATTATTATGTTAAATGTAAGTGTACTAAAAGTAGCAATTGAAAAGCAGAATTGTGAAGTTAAAAAGCAAGACCCAACTATATGCTGTTTATGTGAAACTCACTTAAAATATAAAGATGCAGGTAGATTTGAAGTAAAAGAATGTTAAATGATATGCTGTGAAACCACTAATCATAAGAAAGCTATAGTGGTCAAATCAGATAAATTAGACATGAAATATTACCAGAGATAAAGTAGGACATTTAATAATAATAAGTGAGCCAATTTATAAAGAAAACTCAACAATTCAAATACATGTGTAACTGATTTTGGAACTTTAAAATACATGAAGCAAAAACTGATAACTGAAGTAGAGAAATCAACAATTGTAACTGGGGATTTCAGCAATCCTCACTCAGCAACTGATAAAGCAGGCAGACAGAAAGACAGTGAGAATACATAAAACTATAACAACACTGTCAATCTATTTAACTGAATTAGCACTTATGTAACACTAGACCCACTGGGGGCAGAATACATGTCCATAGCAAGTGGATGTGTAATAATCGTTGAGACAGATGAAGTTTTGTGTCACTAATTAATTCTCAATATAATAAAATTATTGAAAGCCTGTGTTCATCAACCAGAATGAAATAAACAAAAGATCAATAACAGGAAGAATAGTTTCATATCTACTAGAGAAACCAAAATTGAAATTAAAACTTTTTCAACAAAGAAAATTCCAAGCCCAGCTTGATTCAGTGGTGAAATCTATCAAATATGTAAGGGTTAGGATTAGGGTTACATCTTCCTTCATATTGTATGAGGCCAGGATTCTCTGACACTAAAACCAAAGTCATTATACGAAAAGAAATTAAAGTACCATATTCCTTATGAACAAAGGCAAAAAGATTCTTAACCAATTATTAATACATATGATAGAGAAATATTAGAAAAGGTTAATACTCATGGCCAACTAGGATATACCTCAAGAATACAAGGTTGGTTTAACTTTTGAAATTTAATCAATGTAATTCACCATGTTAACAGAATAAATGAGGTAGAGAGGAGCATTTGAAAAAAATTCAAAATCCATTCATTACAGTAACTCTCAGCAAGTTAGGAGTAAAAGCCAAATTCATCCATCTGATAAAGGGCATCCACAAAAAAAAAAAAATGGTAAAAGAATAAATGCTTTGCCTCATTAGTACCGCATTGGAGGTCCCAGCCATGCAACAGACAAGGAAAAAGAATAAAACTCATAAATACTGGAAGAGAAATGTAAAATGTCTTTATCTGAATGATTGTATATGTAAAAATTATAAGGAATAAAAAAATGGTTACAAGTAGTTTTAGCAAGGTTTCAGTATACAAACTGAACATACAAAAACCAACTGTAGTTCTATATATTATAATAAACATAATACTTAAAAATGAAATAAAAATATTATTTATCATAACATTAAAGACATTAAATACTTAGGATAAATTCAGTAAAATGTGTAGATCCATTGCACATTGAAAGCTGTAAAACAAGGTTGAAAGAAATTAAAGGAGGCCTAAATAAATGAAGAGATATATCATGTTTATGAATTAGAAGACTCAATATTGTTAAAATGTCACTCTCCTCAAATTTTTCAGATATAATATAATCTTAATCAAAAACCCAGACAGAAGGCTTTTTTGCAGATATTAATAATCTGGCTATAAAATTTATTGGAAATTGAAAGTATGCCAGGCAAAGCAATTTTGAAAATGAAGAACAAAGGTGGAGGACCCACACAACCTGATTTCAAGATTTATTATAAAGCTAAAATAATTGAGAAAGAATGTGTAGTATTGGCAAATGGTTAAACATACAGACAGATCAATGAGAGAGAATAAAAAGTTCAGAAGTAGATCTCAGTATATACATGGTCAACTGATTTTTGACAAACCAAAATAATTCAACAAATAAAGGGTATTCTCTTCATCTTTTGTCTTCATGATATACAAAATTAACTCAAAGTAGGTCATAGACTACATAATAGAAACTAAAACTGAAGTGTTCCAAAAGAAATCCTAAAAAGTCTTTGCAACCGTGGAATAGGCAAATACATCTCAGAAAAGTCACACAAAGCACTAACCAAAAAAAAAAAAAAGTTGTATTTCATCAAATTTTAAAACTTGCCTTTGAAAGATACTGTTAAAAAATTAAAAAGGTAAGTCACATACTAGGAGAAAATACTTGAAGTGCAAAGGACTTAAGTCCAAAATATACTAGGAATTCTTGCAATTCAAAATAATTTTTTAAATAGTCAAAAGATTTGGAAAAAATATATCATGTAAGAAGTTACATAAATGGCCCCATCTGGTGTAGCTCAGGTGGTTGGAGCATCTTCTCATAGACCGAAGGGCCTAGGATTCAATTCCTGGTCAGGGCACATACCCAGGTTGCAGGTTTGATCCTGGGTCAGGGCCTATACAAGAAGGCAACCAATTGATGTTTCTCTCTCACTTCAGTGCCTCTCCCCGCCCCCACCCCCGCCTCACCTCCTGCCCCACCACTCTCTAAAGGCAACAAAAAAATGTCCTCGGCCTGTCTATTTTCTACCCACTATCTATGCTACTCATTCTCTGTACCTTTCCCCCCTCTCTCCTCCTCCCACACCCCTGTTGCTAACCCTCCATATGATCTCCATTTCTGTGGTTCTGTTCCTGTTCTAGCTGTTTGCTTAGTTTGCTTTTGTTTTAGGTGTGGTTCTTAATAGCTGTGAGTTTGCTGTCTTTTCACTGTCATATTTTTGATCTTCGGAGGGCAAGAATAGTATGGGAAATGTAGAAGCTAAAGAACTTATGACACATGGGCATGAACTAAAGCGGGGGAATGTGGGTGGGAGAGGGTGTGCAGGGTGGAGGGGAATGATGGAGGGAAAATGGGACAACTGTAATAGCATAATCAATAAAATATATTTAAAAAAATTGAAAAAAAAGAAAAAAATGTCCTCGGGTACAGATAAAAAATAAATAAAATAAAAGAGAACAAGTTATATTATAAATTACCAGTAAGTGCATGAAAAGATACTCACTATCATTAGTTATTAGGGAAATACAAATGAAAACCATAAAACACTATTTTATAATTACTGATGCTAAAATTAAAGAGACTTGATAATAGCAAATTTTGACTAGAAAATGAAGGAAATGACACTCTCATATTTTGCTGATGGAAGTGAAAATTGTACAGTCGGTTTGGAAAGGTGTTTAACAGTTGCATATAAAGTTAAACATACACTTTTCATGATACCCAACCATTCCACATAAGGATTTACTTACCAACAATGTATACACACATGTTTATAGAAGCTTTATTCAAAATATCCAAAACTTTGAAACCCAAATGTTCATCAAATGCTGACTGAATACACTAATCATGGTGCATTTATACAATGAAATAAAAAGGAACTACTCAGCAATTAAAAGGAACTATTGATACAAGCAACAATGTAGAAGAATCTGGAAAACCTTCTGATGAGTGAAAGTCAGTTACCAAGGAGGATGTAGTGTATGATTGCATGCATGTGAAATTCTGAAACTGGGAACACTGATTTATAGTGACTAAAAGAAGATTCCAGTTGCCTGGACCCAGGGGTGAGGAACTGTCAACTGCAAAGGGACACGGGCATTTTTGAGAGTGATAGAGATGTTCTATCTCTTGATTGTGGAGGTGGTGACCCAGGTGTACACATTTGTCAAAGCTCACCGAACTGCACAGTAAAATGGGTATATTTTATTGTATATAATTATACTTCGATAAAGTTCCTTTCTTTAAAAAAATCTGAGTGTGCCATCTCAGTGATATCTTCAGAGGTCCAAGGTAAAGAAAAGTTGCTCTCGTTAGCCCTGCTAATAATCTCTAAGAAAGAGGCCTACCCGGCTGCCCTTCAGGGCTGGTCGGTGACTTACTCTGATTCTCCGTCTCCCTGCTGGAAATTAACTTTCCCAGCTCCTCTCGTGATTGTATGAAGTCTGATTCCAAACCAACTCCCTGATTTCATAACATGTATCATTTCCCTGCTGCTCCAAATAGTTTCTGAGACAGAAGCAATGTTGATGTTACACATGGGAAAACACAAGAGCCAATGGGCTAATCATTTTTGCTCCCAGGAACTACACATGCTAACTCACCACCTTGGGGAGCCCTTAATTACCCACTCTGTTAGTTTTCTGTTGCTCTGTACCAAGTTGCCACAAACTCAATGGCTTAAACCAATACTCTTTATTATCTCTCAGTTTCTGTGGGGCAAGAGTCTCGGATACTTCAGAGGGCTCTTCTGCTCAGCGTCATAAGGCTGAAATCCACATGTCTGCTGAGACTATGATCTCATCTGAGGCTCAGGGCCCTCTTCCGAGTTCACTGGCAGTTAACAAAATTCAGTTCCTTGCCGTTGCAGGACTGATGCTCCCTCTTTCTTGCTGGCTGTCAGCTGGAGGCTGCTCTCAAACCTAGAGGCCAACTTTAGTTTCTTGTCACATGACCCTCTCTACACCATAGCCATTTGCTTCTTCAAGGCCAGCAGTTAGCATCTCTTGCTTCAAATCCCTTAAGCTGATCTATTATGGAGCCTTAACTAAGACAACACTATCACAGGAAGGACTATCCTGTTGCCTTTGCCTGCACTATAACCTCATCCAGGAGGTGACTATCCCATCATAGTTCCAGGCCCTGCCCACACTCACTCTGTTATCTCAACATTTAGTCCACTGGAAAATCACAAAAGATATGGGCCTGAAAGAGGAATAAAACTTGGACAGATGAAGAGGACAGGGAAATGAATTTCAAGCAGGGGAATAATGTGAGGTTTTTAGACGTATGGTCCAGGGCTGTGAGAAGGATGAAGTTGGCGTATTAAAGCTATAAGCCAAATGAAATAGGGCATTTGAGCTAAAGATCATGAGAAGCAGGATTATAATTGGAGAACAGGGTCAGGTCTTGAGAGTTTTTACCACTATATAGAGAAATGTGGGCTTCAACAGAAAAGCAGAAGGGAAATGATACAAACAAAAGGTGTATTTTAGGATGATAAGACAAGTGAACAAAATCCAGAAACCATTACTATAGCTCGACGCCATCTGAGTCAGACATGAGGTGGCAGGCCTTCGGTTCACTGCAGGAGTCGAAAGGAAAGGGGAAATCAGAAAGGCTGTCGAAGGATGGTCATGATGTACTTGTCCCTTTTATACATAGTCTTTCCCAACACACACTGTCCTTGACTGTGTACCCTTGCTTACAGCCTTTTTCAGACTTATCTTCTGAGAAACAGTGCCTGCGTATGCCACCGAGTTAGATAATCAGTAATAAAAGTGCTGCCCTGGCTGGGTGGCTCAGGAGGTTGGAGTGTCCTCCAGTAACCAAAAGGTTGTGGGTTCCATTCCTGGTCAGGACACATACCTAGGTTGCAGGTTCAGTCCCCAGTCTGGGAGCATATAGCAACCAATCGATGCTTCTCTCCCGCATTGATGTTTCTCTCTCTTTCTTCCTTTCTCTCTAGAAGCAATGAGAAAGTGTCCCCAGATGAGGAGCATAATAATAATGATGATGATGATAATAACAATGCCTACCATTTGGGGGAGTCATTTACTTTTCACCACAATCCCGTGAGGTAGGTACTATTTCACCTCCTTTGTATTGATGAGAAAAAGAAGGGTAGAGAGGTTGAACTCATATAGCTAGTCAGTATCAAAGTTCTAAATTGAATCCAGGCATTTCGCCTTCTTCACACCATAATATAGTGATGCCTCCATAAAACTATGAAGTTTGCTAAGTTTGTGTGTACAAGGTAGTTTAAAGACTTGTTTTACTTACAATAGCAACAGTTGTTTCAAGTGAGGTCTGATCCATAGAACGCCATCTGGGGGAGATCAAAAAGCATAAAGCTGTTCTGATGATTAAATTAAAATAAAAAATAGTTATCTGAGTGATTTAAACTTATACTATCTTAATGACATTATAGAAGTTTGTGACACAATCTTCATTAAAAAAAAAAAGCAGAATGCCTGCTGATTCAGGGCAATCCCTCAGTAAATACCAGTTCCCCTTCTTAGCCCCCTTTTTCATTTTTTTCTGTTACTCCTGTTGTACATTAATAAATTAAAATATAGGGATCAGTTTTATGCTGTTTTAAAGAAGATTCCATGTCCTTTGGGGAGAAAGGCAAAGCAATAATTCTATCAGACTCACATGTCCTCAAGAGGCTGCAGGAAAGGAACCGGGAGAAGATCGTACATGTTTTAGGAAAAGGGGAGAACTGACGAAGATGAGCTTTGGGGTAACAGAAAGCTTATGGCAAGAGGGGGCAATGCCTGGGCTCACCATCAACCACCTTTCATGATGATCTTAGACTGTGGACCACTCTGGGGTGGGATGTGCACAGGCGATTACATTGGCTCTGCGTGTTGGGGTACCAAGAGGACCAAAACCTGTGGTGGTGCTGCAGACTGAACTGCCTTTTGGAAATCAACTTTTCTCCCTAATGAACTTTACATCCGTTGAGCCCCAACCACAGCTGAAGGAGACCCCTGTACTGGCCCGCTAGCTAACAAGTACAGACTTAGCCTCCAGGCCCCATAAATCCAGGCATGCATCAGTTCATCAACAAACACCCAGCCAGCACACGTGCTCCATCAGTTAAAAAGCGTTTGGCAAGGGAGCCATTAGAAAGTTCAACATGATTAGTAGCTACCACGGTTTTCATAGCCACTTTTAACATCTCCATTATTTCAACTAAGACCTCTGGTTATTATTAAAAGAAGTTTCTATTAAAAGAAAGGGGGAGAAGAAGAAAAAAAGACATAAACTTGCTTCTCGGGCAGGTTAATACAAGCTCTTCCTCAGCTCTGTGTTCTTGACCTAAGGAACATTCTCAGAGGGAAAGCAAAGGAGTTTTGGGTTGTATGGAAAATTTGACTCAAACCAAAATCCCAGCCAATACCACAAAATGGATCGGAGTCAAATCAGATAAATAGAAAAAGAAAAGAATACAAAATATGTTTGAATGACAGTATCAAAAAGGTTAAAAATCTTAACAAGAACCCAATTCAAAACATCCAGACCACAGGTTAGCTTGATCCTCACATAAGGCTCTTTTAAGCCCTGATTAAATGATGTTTCCTTTCCTGTGCCCATAGAAATGTAACCAAAAGTTCACAAACGTATACGTTCCTCTTGGGTTAGGTTTCTGTAACTACCAAAAATACTGTTTGAGAAATCACCCAAACCCCCCAGTGTATTATTTATGTAACCCAGATATCTCACAAAAACAAAATGTACAAGACTCTAGTGCCAGTTAGCATGTGAAAATATTTGGCAACAATCTGTTTTTACTTCTTTGATAAACGGCATTGTCTTTTCGTTATAATGGAAAAGGATTAGTAAGGCTTACCAAATAAACAGCAGCTTCCTCAAAGAAATTGACCCTTGTATTTTATAAAAACCAAGAAGTTAATTCTGAATAGAATATGGGGGTCTTTGACAGACTAATGAAGGGCAACCTTCAAGGCCTGTAACCACAAAAAGCTCTGGGTCAGATGAGGATTTGGGCTAGAGATACATTTTGATACTTTCTATTTTAAGCACCCCAAAATTTAGATGCTTTATACACAGTTAATCCACTTTTTTAAAAAATCTTTAGTTTGCAAAATTGTGTTCTTCCAGGACATTTTGCCTGTGTTTGGCCTGGAAATGAAAATATTTATAATAATATATCTTGAAATGCAGAGGTGTGCCCAAATGAATAATAATAATAAAAAATGGAACCAGACACTTTCAGACCTCAAAAAATGTTTGATTTACTGAGTGCTTTGCTTGAGCATTCAAAGGGTGGAGGTAAGATACATTTTTTTAAATCCAGATAAGTTTTTCTTATTCTTTGCTGAAACATGGTTAGTATTTTCCAAACAAAATTTAACTATATATTGAATAAGTAAAGGAAAAGGAAAAAGATAAAGGCGAGCGCAGTTGAGAATTTAACTTTTGGGGGAGAAATTTAAAGCACTTAAGAAGTAGAAGCTAGACATTTCAAACACACGTCAGCTCTTGTACTGTCTGAGGTTACATCACCTGTTTGATTTAAGACCAGAGCCTGAATTACAGTATTGCTCTTTTTTCAACAAAGTCCTCATTTGAATCAGCTTTTCTGTATCATTCCATGAGTAACCTGCTTTCTTGACCACTAAAATCAGGTCTGAGCTCCTAAAGTCAACATCCCAATACCTTAATCCAGAAAACCCATAATTGATGCCAACACAGGGTTATATCATTAGGTGATAAGCCTTCAACTTTATTTTCTGCCGTCATTCATAATGAGGAAGTTCTGGCTTCCGAGATAATTAAAGGTCGGCAGATTTATAAGTAGGTTTGCTTTGCCACTTTTTTTCCCACATGATTTCTTTTCAGTTTCTCTTCCCTTAATAACTGGCTTAACACCTTTATATAATAAAAAGGTCAGATATAGACTCCACACAACGTACTCATAATAGCGGGCAGCCTACCCCACTGCCATTAGCTATCACATAGAGCTGGGTGGAAGTGTCGGAGCATGTATGAAGAACAAAAAGACAAAGGAGAATCTCTAGGAGCTCATCTGTGAGACAGCAAAGAGAGAAACAGTGGGACAGAAAGTCAAGGCTTGAGGGGAGACACGCTGCCTCGAAATGGCAGCATGGTTCCTTCCGAAGTGGGTGCCAGGCTTCCGTGCAAAACCAGGAAGTCATCCTAAAGAAATGGATGCTTACGGGAGTAAAGTCATGTAGTTTTGGGGTCAGGTCTAGACACACGTCTAGCTCAGGACATGGCTTTCCACTCATTCTGATTTTTCAGGATCGATGGTAATTCACTGCCCCCAGTAAAAACTATAATCATCTATATAATTTTAAAGAGACCAATATGAATGTAAAAACCACAGTCATTTGAATGTATAGACACAATTTAGTTACCTACAGCTCTTTATTACATATTATTAGGTCGAAGTATCAGAGAGTACTGATAATTTGACCATTTTGACCTATAAAAAATGCAATTTCATATGGTTCTATCTATGTCTAAAAATAGAATAGTGTAAAGATTTCCTTTGGCTTGAAAATTAGTATAATCTTGTGGATTTTTCAGATTCAGTGCATTTAAAAGCCAAACACTAAGTTATTTGTGTTTCTCCTTTTCCTAGAGTATCTCTATCTCTTGCCCATTTTCATGGATATCAAGTGTTTCATAAATATCTGGCCCGACATGCCAAGTTGTGGGAAGATTTAACTCTCAACTTAGTGTAAAATCAAGGATGCAATTTCTAGTTAAGTCAGTAAATGCTGCACAGAAAGTACACCTTGTTCTATGGCCATATTCTGTATATCGTGTCCTAGCCAATTTGCCAGCAATTATTAGTTCTCTTTTTCAAAGAAAGACTGAGGGAAAAACTGCTCAGCTCTGAAAAAGCAATGACTGGTATCCTCCTCTTATCGGGGAAATTGGATGTACTGAGCAGCATCTTTCTGAGAAGTCGGACCATGTGAGCAAGGAGTTCCCTCCTTGCTCTGAATTCTGTTTTTCCACGTCTATATGTATGATTGTTAACATGTGTGGAATTGTTAGGGTGGGCTAATGAGTCAACAGAAGGCCTCAGGCTGAATTTGCCCCAAACCTTTAAAAGCACACAAATATGAACCAATAAACCTAAATTATAGCATACTGTGCATTGCTGTAGGAAACTTCCTATTATCACTACCTTTATATAAATGGTGGCTCACTGTGTAAATAGGAGACAAACCACTTAATAATGTCCTGTCCAGTGAACTTTTCCCCAACTTCAAAATAAAGTTGCTATTCTCACTTCAACAAAAGTTTAGAATATATCAAATCTAACAAGAATGAGTTACCAGGAAAAAAAAAAAAGACTATGTCATCCATATTCTAACAATGTCAGATCGAATGGTTCCAAGCATTTTATTTTCTACTGTATGCCTTGATACAGGTTCTTTTCAATGGGTGGCCGGAGAGCAACCATCAGATGTTTCTGTCCTGAGACTGCATGAACAAATTTTTTTTCTTTAAGAAAAAAGAATTTTATAGTAACTTTAAGGTAACATTCTCAGGGAGAAAAATTCCAAATTCAGTATTGCAAACTGCCAAGAACTGGGGTCAAGTCTTGATGCTTCTACTGATATGCTCTGGAATTGGAAACAAGTCGATTTCACCTCCCTCAAGGTCTTGAAATAAATGTTTTATCTGGATCACCTACGTCACAGTAATCAAGGCTTCCTAAGAATAAAGTGGAATTATATGGCATCTTAGATTCCTTCCAAAGGTGGTGTCACTATTTCTTTCTCCTTAATTATTTGATGATATCGCCAACTTTCCCCCAAGGTATCATATTTATTCCAACAAATCCTTACTTAGAAAGCTCCCATTACAATGACCTTGTACATTTTATCTGGATTGGCAAATTTAAGCCCCATCCACTAATTTATGTTTTATTAAAACTGGTTCGGTTGAGGGAGCATATCTAAAAGTACTGTAAATAAATTTGTTGAAAGCAAATAGCAAATTAAAGACTATACCAAATCCCATTTTTAAGAACAGATATGTGTGTGGGGGTAGATGAGTCTGTATACGGTTGTACAAAGGCAGGGAGGTAGCCATGGTGTGAACCAGGCATGCCCTCCATGGTCAGTGTGCTGACCCAGACAACTGTATGTTGGAGGGTATGTTCCGTGACGGGTCCAAAGGGGCTGGCAAAGGTAAAGCTCATGCCAGCATAACACTGATCATTCCATTTCATGTCTCGGTGACAACTTGTTATAATGAGGCAAAAAAAGATACATCTCACCCTCTATAGGTTTGGAAGATGCACTTAAATTAGCTATAATGAGCCGTAATGCAAGAGAAAAGAACTGGGGAATCAGTTTTAAAAGGTGGGCAAGCATTCTTAGAAAGGAAAAGGATGGGTGCAGGAAAGGAAGAAGGGAATTTGGGAAGCATAAAGAGGAAAGGGAAAATACAGGGAAAATACATGCAAACAAAATTGAGAAGGGAAAAGTGGATTCTTTGGGGGGGAAAAATAATGAATGAATAAAGAAAACTCTTCCACCTTCCAAGCCTGAAAATCAAACGCTAACTTTAGTCACTATATATAGGAATAATAAAAACCTTCCACAGTCCAAATGGGCTCTTTTACTTAGTCATTTTTTTTTTCACAATATGAAAAGAGAAACTCATTCTCACTTAACAGAGGATCTCACCGACACTAGGGTCTGGCTTGAGTAGGTACTTTTGTTCTTTTAAGACATGAACATAATGCTAGATGAGAAATAGAGCATCTTCTAGACACTTCCAGACCTGGGAGCTCAGGCACAAACTGAGTCATTGTCACTTTTCATCATTTTGGCCTTGAATTCCAAATTCTTTGCTGAGAATCATGGGACCTGATGCCCTGTTTCAGGAAGTGTCTTTAGTCAGATGCTTCTTTAATCAGCAAATACTTGTAGTGACTTGGAGCTAGCCCCTTGCTAGTGGGGTCAACAATTCACGATGAACTCCAACTTGCTTTCAAATAACTTAGAAAAAAATAATGCTAGGTATAAATAAACAAATAAAATAATTTGTTTCTCTAAATAGAGAGACATCTGTGTCTATATGCTTACCTTTCTCCATATATATGTATATAGAGATAGGCATATATAGAGAGAGACACAGAGAGAATAATAAAACAAACAGGACAAAATATAAACAACCAGTGAATCTGGAGAAAGAGTATATATGAGTTCCTTGTACTATCTTTTGCAAGTATTCTATAATTTTGAAATTTAAAAAAAGTAAAAAGTTAACACGGAGTAGAGGAACTAACCAATTTCTTAAACACATAGCTCATTGTATTATTAAACACCCCTGAGCACCCTGACATCAAAGTTTTCATCTACCCATTAACAGGATACGTTGTGAGAGAAACAGGAAAGCAAAGACTCTAGTGTGTGCTCTTAAAGTTTCCTGTTCACTTTCAACAGCAGTTGTGTGCCCTGTCATCACTTGAGGTTGCCATTTCTATATCTTAAAAGTCTTAAGATTCAAACAAAAACCCTTTGTTCCCAGTCCTAGCAAGCTTGACTCAGGTATTGACAGCTGCTGAGGACCACAAAACCAAGGCAAGGAGGAAGCACACCTAGTGCTCTCCAGATAGCTGTTTGTATTCCAGTCATTGAAGAGGCCCAGGAGAGTGCAACTTTTAGTGGAGTACAGCAGTTCTCATTCTTCACTGGGCTATGTGAGTGCTGGGGAAATGTCCTGATTTCTCCCAGCAGTTCTGAAGGATCCTCCCAAGCCCTTAGGGACATGATGCTTAATTATCTTATAGAAAGCCAGTAATGGTATTTTGTGGTCATGGACAGATTACACACACATGCATAGATACACATCCTCTCATGAAAATGAGTTTCTGAGGCTGCATGACTCATGCCTTCTATTCAGATAGGGAGTATATTATGTTTGGCTGGGACACAAAAACAGGTAGCTTAACTAGTAGCACCGAACATGTGGCCTTTGTCCATAGCCCAAAGGAGATCACCTGTGGGGCCCTCAGTGGAATTTCCACTCCCTGTCCAAGTCAAAGCATAATTGAAAAAAGATGTTGTTGTTCTCCAGGTGTTTCTTTGAGTTGGCCAACTTCTGCCTTCTCCATTGTGTTTTATAGGAATGGGAGGTTTGAAACGAAGTGATAATTCATGAGGTTATTGCAAAAAAGGTTGGATGGGAAATGGCACCCAACCAGGCTGACTAGAGATCTCTTTCTAAGGACACTTAGCAGCTCTCATTCTTTTTTTAAAGAATTGTTCCTTTCAAAGAATGCTCAGATCTTCATGAGCCACCAGGCTGGATATAACCAATATGCCTAGCCCCTGCCCTGCCTTCCCACCCCTCCAAGCTTATCCATGTCTCTTGGTGCCTTCCAAACCCTTTCAAATTGCACTTCTGGGAAGCCTCTACAGATGAACTTCACTTAATCCTATTCACTACTCTCCTTTCTATTCTCTCAATACTTAAAATGTAGGCTTATTTTTCCTCACCAGATACATATTCTTGAAAAGTTAAATGTAAATGTAATTTGTAGCTCACTTTGACCCAGTGATTCCATTTCTGGGGATTTATCTGAAGAAACTCAAAACACCAATTCAAAAGAATATGTGCACCCCTATGTTCATTGCAGTGTTATTTACAATTGCCAAGATTTGGAAGCAGCCCAAGTGTCCAACAGTAGAAGAATGGATAAAAAAGTCATGGTACATTTACACAATGGAATACTTCTTGGCCATAAAAAAAAGAAGGAAATCTTACCTTTTGTGACAGCATAGATAGACCTGGGGAATAGATCTGGAGAGCATTACACTAAGTGAAATAAGCCGATCAGAGGAAGATAAGCACCATATGATTTCATTCATATGTCAACTCTAATGAACAAAATGAACTAATGAGCAAAATAGAGGCAGACTCATAGATAGAGACAGACTAATAGGTTGACAGCTGATGGGGGTGAGGGCGGTTGCTGAGGGTGGTAGAGGGATTGACCAAAAAAGAAAAAGAGAAAAAAACTCATGGACAGGGACAACAGGGTGGTGGATGCCAGGCAGTGGGGGGATGGGAGGAGCTAGAAAAGGGTAGTGGAAGAATCAATAGTGACAGACTGAGACGTGGGGTGGTGAGCACACGGCACAGTGTACAGATAATGTGTTGTGGAATTATGCACTTGAAACCTGTATAATATTGTTAACCAGTGTCACCCCAATAAACTCAATCAAAAGGAAAAAAACCTCACTATGTATCAGTCAGATCTTGGTTGAAAGCAAAAGAGATAGATACATTCTGACTTAAGCAGAAAACAATTATGAGAAGTGTGTATAACTTAGATGATAGTCAACAGAAGGACTAAAGAACAAAAGCTTAGGGAAAAAAAGACAAGAACTAAAAAACATAGGAACCATAGATCAATCCGCATGAAAAACCTACGTGAGCCACTGCCACTGACCCCACCACCATGGCCACAGTGGGCACCACTACACTGAACAATAGCAACTGCTGTCCTGGGAATGGCTTCCAAACCGTATCTGTGTCTTAGCAACACTCCTCAAAATTCGGAGTCCCACATGGGAGCAGTCGAGTGGCCGAAACTAGGTCACATGCTTCATCCCTAGTAATCTCCCTTTTCATCAAAAAGAGCTCAGATTCTCTGGAACAAAAACAAATGCCAACATTTGTTTTAAGACTTCAAGGGACCTAAAATTGAGAAACTTTATTTCTAATTTATTCACAAATTAAAAAAGTCTTATTTTAAAACATTTGTGCCCTTGATTAAAGTCTCTAGTTCTAAAGTTATCTTTTGGGCACACCAGATTTATTCATTACACCCCCTGTCTCTGTAATAGCATTTATTCTCTTCTGTGCTCACTCTGAAAAAGAGAGAAAATTATTTGAAAACCTTGGTCGTAGCTTACTAAGATATTGGTAAATTTTTGTCCATTTTTCATTATCTCATAAGAGTGGGGATAAATGTATCTAATCAGAAGGGATGTTAATTGATAACTTCTTTTGCATTGCTTTGGGCAGGTGGCACAGGATTATCATGTTTTTTAAGGCAATGGTCCCAACCTTTTTGGCACCAGGGACCAGTTTCACAGAAGACAATTTTTCCATAAACCAGGGTGCGGGGGATGGTTTCAGGATGATTCAAGCACATTACATGCAAGCTCACCTCCTGCTGTGTGGCCCAGTTCCTAACAGGCCTGGACTGGTAGCGGGCCATGGCCCGGAGGTTGGTGACCCCTGTTTTAAGGCATCTCCTCCTCTGTCAAGTAGAAATGAAAGCTCAAACTGTTTGCTGGTTACCTTCTCCTGTCATTAAAGGTTCACAATAAATCTTGAAGAGAAATAATAATGCATTTCATTTAAGCCATTGCAGAGTATCTTCTCATATATACAGATAAGGTCTCAAAGTTCCTTAGGCGAGTTTTCAAGGGCTGGTTTTCAAGTTACTAAATGAAGGCAGAGCTTCTAGGAGAAAAGCGAGCCTCCCTTTATTGTGCCTCACAGGTAGCGCATATTTCACAAGTCGAGAGTGTGTGGCAAACCTGTGTCTGTCAGAGCATCTGTTCATTTCATGTATCTGTGTCGCACTTTAGTAATTCTTACAATCTTGCAAACTTTTTCATCTATTATTATTATTATTATCATTATTATTATATTTATTATGGTGATCTGTGATCGGTGATCTTGATGTAATTGTTTTGGAGTTCTACAAACCATGCCCATATAGGATGTGCATGTTCTAATTGCTCCGGTGTCTGGTGGTTCTCCATAAAACAATATTAAAATTAGGCAAATTCATAACCCTTCCGTGGCCTCCCAGTGTTCGTGTAAAAGAAAGAGTCTCATGTATCTCACTTTAAATCAAAAGCTAGAAAGTATTAGACTTAGTGAGGAAAACATTTCAAAAGACACGCCAAACAGTTGGCCAAGTCGTGAATACAAAGGAAAAGTTCTTGAAGGAAATTAAAAACGCTACTCCAGCAAACACACAAATGATAAGAAGCGAAACAGCCTTATTGCTGATATGCAGAAAATTTTAGTGGTCTGGATAGAAGATCAAACCAGCCACAACATTCCCTTAAGCCAAAGCCTGATGTAGAGCAAGGCCCTCACTCTTCCATTCCATGCAGGCTGAGAGAGGTGGGGAAGCTGCAGGAGAAAAGTCTGAAGCTCGCCGAGGTTGGTTCATGAGGTTTAGGGGAAGAAGTCATCTCATAACCTAAAAGTGCAAGGTGAAGCAGTGAAGGTTGGTGCAGGAGCTACAGCAGGTTATCCGAAACATCTAGCTGATTAACGAATGTGACCACACTAGACAAGAGATTTTCAAGGTACACTAAACAGCCTTCGATTGGAAGAAGGTGCTATCTAACACTCTTATAGCTGAAGAGTGGAAGTCAGTGCCTTGCTTCAAAGCTTCAAAGGACCGGCTGACTCTCCTGTTAGGGGCTAAAGCAAATGGTGACTTCAAGTTGCAGCCAAAGCTCATTTACCATTCTGAAAAAGCTAGGGCCCTTCAGAATTAGGCTAAATCTACTCTGCCTGAGCTCCATGCATGGAACAGCAGAGCCTGAAGGACAGCACATTCGTTTACAGCATAGTTTACTGAATATTTATTTTTTTTATTATTGATTTGTTTGCTTATTTTTTTTTAATTTTTATTTTAATTGTTGATCTTGTACAGTTTTCTGTCTTTTATTCTCACCCGAACCCACCACCTCAGCCCTCCCCTCCTCCCTCCCATTTCCACCCCCCATAGTTTTTGTCCATGTGTCCTTTATACTTGTTCCCGTAAACCCTTCCCCTTTACTGAACATTTAAAGCCCACTGTTGAGACCGACTGCTCAGGAAAGAGGATTCCTTTTGAAATATTTCTGCTCATTGACAATGTAGCTGGTCACCCAAAGGCTCTGATGGAGATGTATGTGAAATTAATGTTGTTTTGGGGCCTAACACATCAGCCATCCCGCAGCCCATAGATCAAGGAGTAATTTTAACTTTGTGTCTTATTAGTTAAGAAATAGATGTGCTGTAATAATTTTTAAAACATGCAATACCTGACTATTAGTTAGGGACAGTGACCTCTTTTCCCTTAGACTAATTTAAAAGAAACAAAAAAAAAAAATGAGAACTGGCAACACAACAATAACCATCTGGGATTAATGAGTCAGATTATACCTATTTCTTTTGTCAGATTGGCAAAAAATATAATGTTTTTTGCTGTTCTGCAAAATTTCAATAATTAGTTAGGTGTGCCATAAGTTCTAAAAGATTGAAAATTGCTGATGTGGATTATATATGTGTGCTCAAGATTGCTTTTATTATGAAAAGGTGTTGAATTATAGTAAATTTGCTTACCATCTTGATGCAATTAAGTTTTTTTCTATCTTTTAATCTATTGTTTTACAGCAAGTTACATTTAACATTTTTTCTTCCAAAGGACAAGCATTATAATAATTCTGAAATAAATTCTATTTGTTCTTCTTTAAAAAAAGAAAGAAAGAAATACATTTTCTAGAGCTACAGCTGCCATAGACAGTGACTGGCCCCTCTGGTGGATGTGGGCAAAGTAAATTGAAAACTTTCTGGAAAGGACTCACCATTCTAGATGCCATTAAGAACATTCATGATTCATGGGAAGAGGTCAAAATATCAACAACAGGAGTTTGGAAGAAGTTTGGAGGAAGTTTGGAGGAAGTTGACTCCAATCTTCATGGATGACTTTGAGTGATTCAATACCTCAATGGAGGAAGTAATTTCAGATGTAGTAGAAATAGCAAGAGAACTAGAATTAGAACTAGAATTAGAAGTGGAGCCTGAAGATGTGACTAAATTGCTGCAATCTCATTAAAAAAAAAAACTTGAATGAAAAAGAGCTGCTTCTTATGGATGAGCAAAGAAAGTGGTTTCTTGAGATGGAAACTACTCCTGGTGAAGATGTTGTAAAAATTGTTGAAATGACAATAAAGTATGAGAATATAACATAAACTTAGTTGAAAAAGTAGCCACTGGCTTTGAGAGAACCGTCTCTCATTTCTCACATGCTACAGAGAAGCCATTCATGGAAGGAGGAGTCACTG
The DNA here is from genome assembly GCA_039655065.1 of Glossophaga mutica. Lineage (NCBI taxonomy): Eukaryota > Metazoa > Chordata > Mammalia > Chiroptera > Phyllostomidae > Glossophaga > Glossophaga mutica. The sequence continues at coordinate 37,122,959 of CM077304.1, read as the reverse complement.
ATGTGGTGAACTTTATCGTTGTCTTATTTTAAGAAATGTTCACAACCACCCCAACCTTCAGCAACCCCCACCCTGATCGGTCAGCAGCCACAAACATGGAGACAAGGCCCTCCACCAGCAAAAAGGTCATGGCTTGCTGAGGGCTCAGGGAAGGATTAGCCATTTTTAGCAACGAAGTATTCTTAAATTAAGGTACGTACATTGAGTTTTTTTAGACATAATGCTATTGCACACTTAATAATTCTTTAAATGCGCTGGGAACATAACTTTTAAATGCACTGGGAAACCAAAAAATTCTTGTGACTTGCTTTATGCAATACTCGCTTTATTGTGGTGGTCTGGAACTGAACCCACAGTCTCTCCGAGGTTTGCCTGTATCTATTTTCCAACTGTCTGCCCTCCTTAAGGAGGCTTCATAGACACAGTATGTCTCCCCTAGGATCTAAAACGTGCTTGTGGAGTCAAAGAGAACAAACATATACTAAGTGCTTTCAATGCTCCAAGTTTTGTCATGAGTGTATTCTGTATCATTGTATCTAATCCTTACAATGATTCAAGGAAAAGAATAGTATGTTCTCTCTTCAGATGAGTACACTTAAGCAAAAATAACTACCTTGCCCAAAGTCACATAGCAGTAAATAAGAAAGTTACAATTCAAATGCATACTCCCAGAACGGCTCCTCTTTTCATTTGTACTTCGATGCCTTGAAACTGTATTCTGCATAGCTGGGTATTGTACTTCATCTGGTCTCAGGTGTTTTCCCTCTAACCTCAAATTTCTATAAAATGTAGCATTATTTTCTTTCCCAGAATGACCAGTGTGGCCATAGACACTGATAACCGTGGAAGCCAGAACAACTGTCACAAATGCCAATTTAGGTCAATCGCTGAAATTATACTTCTTGCATTTATTCACAAGATATGTTGCTTTATTTCTCCTTTGGTATATCCAGCTATGCTATTCAGGTCCAGAAAAAAGGAAATCAGGCCATGCCTCCTAAATGCTATATGCTATTCGAAGTCCTGGGTGAGGTGTGTAAATGTTTTCCCCTTTTTTACTGATTAGAAAAATATATCCATGATATAATTAATTTAAAAAAATGTAACAATGTATAAGAACAAACTAAGTCATCCAAAATTGATGGCATGGTTTTAATTTGGTTAATATATCTGAATACAAGAAAATCACAAGACTTGAGTCTACACAAATGTTTTTAGCGTAGAGCAAACTCAAATTCCTTCAGGCTGACTCCACCTAAGCAGGAGATGGGCCACGAGAGTGATATCAGAAACATAATATTCACTCAATAACTATTTGGTTAATTAATCTCACCTAACTTGATCCCCAGCAAAAGAAGCAAAATGACCGTATTCATGATGAAAGACTAACATAAATCAAGCACTAGTAGCAATTAGTTATCCTTTCTACAGCTGAAGAGGATGCCAATAGAAGCCAGCCCAGCCTAACAACTGTTGCCAGAGATTCATTCATCCACTCAACAAATATTTATTGAGTGCCTACTATATGCCAGGGCCTGGCAAGCCTTCTAGGTGCTGGGGATTTAGCAGCGAGCAAGACAGACAAACGAGAACGAAGTTCTTGTGTCTGAAATTTCCAAAAGAACTTCAAGTCTTTTTGTTCTTTCTAGATTTACGCCAGGACTGGAGGAACAAACCGCCCCACCAACATTTGCCGGAAGGCAGTGCCTACTGAAATCCTGTGTGACCATATTGAAACTCATGTTATGGAGGGAGCAGGAACAAATTAGATTGACATACAGGTAAAAAGAGGCTCCAGGTTGGAAGACAGTTTAAATCCGCTGATGCCAAGTTGGTGGTTGGGTTTTTCTCCCTCTCACCTACTTATGGACTTGGATGTAGATGATGCAACATCCAAACAAAGAGGAACATCAGAAAATGTAACAGTGTCCCCCAAAAGCCTTAGAGAACACTCTTTTCCATGAAGCTTTTCCCTATGCCTTTTCTACGTGGGTGTCCTCGGGCATGTTTTACAATGACTTCTGGGTGTAGCAGGTTTCTCCCATTCTTGTCCAATACAACACACCTAAGTTAGCACATAGAGTTCTTGGTTTCAAAACATTGGATAGATTCCTTCAGCCTTCCAATAATTCCTTTATTCTTTTCCATGACTGCCCAACATAGACAAGTTATGAAACTTTAATTTGGGAAAACCAGCGTCACCAAATCACACAGATGCATGTTTATAAATTGTTTGTCTCCACACCCATTAAGTTTCCCTTTATTTGTTGGTTTCGGTTGTTTGCATCTCTCTCGGCCCACCCAGTTTCCTCTAGGGTGGGACTAGATGCTCAAGTGGCAGGGTGGGGCTGGGTGCTCAGGTATGGAGACGCTCAAAGGCACTGTGAGTTTTTGTCTGGTATCTCCTGTCACCGGCACATGTTTCTCGTTGCTAACAAAGGACATGGAAATTTTTCTCTTTTATGTCTGTATCCTAGTTCCTCTCCCACACTTGTGGAATGACTAACTTCATTGTTTGGGGTGGGGCTTACATGGAAGGACAAATAAAATGCAACCTCCTCCTTGCAGTACATAATCCACTAGTGTGAGCAATAAAGAGAAAGAAAAAGAGGCAGCAAAACCTACTATTGCATTCTAGCACTGTCATACTAGATCAGTGATTCTCCATGTTTTTACATTTGACCATTTTTTTAATTTAAAAAGCAATCATGAATATATCACCCCCTCTCCCACCATTTGGGTATGCTCTTGGTGTGTGTTATTTAAGAAAATATATAATGTGATGCTACTACTAGGTATTAAGAAATATTTAAATAAACTATTATTTTCATTGACCAGAAGAGCACCTACATACATGTGAAAAATAAAATGCATATATGTAGAATATATTTTTAAGCCACAGGCTGTTTGGAACACCAGTGGGTTTACAGATTCCTGATGATAGCATTCGGGTTTTCATAGATTTGGATCAGTCCACAAGTTGAAAAGTTCAGAGCTGGGGAAGAAAGACTGTACGCACACTTGATTTGGACCAGAAGCAGTGTAGGCATCTGGAAACCTCGAGTCTGACTGTGTCTGTGCCAGGTAGCTACATGCACTTGGGCATGTTGCTTATTTACTTTGGGCTACACTTTTTCATCTGCAAAGTGCCGATGATAAGATCTAATGATGTTAATGTGATTCTTAAATCAGATAATAAATATGAAGGTAAGGAGGCTAGATACTAAGGCCAATGTCAGTCTTTCCCTTTCTATTCCTCTCAAACCTGGTACTACAGCACAGCACAGCCAATATGTACTTGCTTCATAGGCCAAAAGTGAAAGACATTTGCAAAAGACTCAAACCATATGGGTAGTGACATTTAGCCACCATGGGCTCTGCTGAATTCATGCTGATGACCTATTCGTGAAACTCTTGGTGTCTGTTTTCCAACTTACCATATTTTATTTCCCAGACAGAAGCTCTGCTAATCCCTAAGTCTCCTTATACGACATGCAATGTTGCTCTCTTAAGAACTGGCCTTTTTATTTTTATAATATATACGAAGATTTGTGAAGAATACAAATTCACAACAGAAATGAACTAAGAAAGTACCACATTTGTAGAAGACATGGTACCATTGAAATTCTAGCATTCCGCATCCCTTATGTAATCTATTATTCTCAGCAAGAATCGTGGGCTCAAGTCTATTTATTTTAACTCAGTTGTTCCCATGTCATCTGGTAAGATTTAACCATAACTGTAGCAGCTGCAGTCCAAATTACCATGCTGCTTGGAACAGGCTCACAGTGTGCTGCTCTGTGGTGACTATGTCTTTTTCCTCACAGCCAGCCCACGAGTGCGGGTCCCTGCTAAGCATACAGTCGTATCCCAGGAAGGGTGAACAAGGCACAGGGGGACAGGTAGCATCCCACAGAGCAGTACTCAGTGTGCTGCAGCTGCTCAGCCCTTACCCCAAGGGCAACTAAAACATCCAGATCAAAGGGAGCTCAGAAAGAATGAAGACACAACCCTAATTCAATACAGGAAAATTGCCATGACTGTAGTGCTTAGTTCATTCTTCCAAGACAACAACAACAAAAGAAGGAGAAAAAAAGACCAAAGATCCCTAAGATCAGGCTCTGGCATCAGAAATTCGTCTGCCAAGGCGGAAGGCATACCCACTGGGGAAGGAGGTTCATTTTCCTAGATTAATCAGAGTACTTTGAGTCTGCTTTTATTTCCAAATGTACTACTGCCAAGGTACAACATAAGCCACTTAATTCCTTCCCACAAACTGGAATATTAGCTGTCATACAAAGCTAAACAATTTTAATAAAACCCCAGGAAAAGTGAAATCCATCAAAGGTGGGAGAGTTAAATCAAGAGACAGGTAGTGAGAAGCTGGTTTTGAGTCATCCTGGGATACTGATGAAGAGCAGTTACCCCCGGTGGTTGCATGTTGACACCTGTCCCATAAGGTGGCTGGTAAATCTTTTCTGTAATGGACAGAGAGCAAGGTGTAGCCACCACCATATGAGTCAAGACTGATGATGACCAAAGTTCCTCTATGAAAAGACGGAAGATACAAAAGAGCTGTGAAAAAAATATATATATTTTACTATAGAAGTTTCTCTTTCAGGCTGGTTTTGGTCACTAAGAGGTCTAAAACTAGGTAAAAGTGGCAGAAACATTTGCTTTAGAGGGCTTTTGATCCAAAATATTGTGCCACAATGGCTAATGTTGGGGACCCTTTCCCTACTTTCATTAGTCACTCCTCAGACTTAAGAGAAGTTTTCAGGAGGTACATGCTAAAATGCTAATACAGTTACTTAGGAAGACAGCATATGAACACCCATGATCACATCGGTTTACCAGGAAGCCTGGTGATGGATCAAGACTCTCAGCCTGGAGAGGAGTAAAGCCAGAGAGCTCCACAAGAAGAACCTTTCCAAGGTGGAAAGCAATGCTCCCTGGAAAGGGAGTTCCTGTAGGGAGGACACCAGAAGGAGCCCTCCTCCCGCCCAGAGAGTGGAAAAGGGCTGGGGCTCAGGGGAAGGGCAACAGACCACAGAAGGGGCAGAGAGGACTCAAGCCTCCGGAGGAAATGGCACTGACTTTTCCTCTGACTCCAGAACAAGAGGGCAACAACTGGGGCTGCAGTTTTACTCTGAACCCTAAGTCTGGAGCTGTCAGCTCTCATGCTTTCCTTTGGGACATTAATCACTTTGATTGGAAGTGCTGCCAACTCAGAACTAAATAATTCATCTAAAAAAATTCTTAACCAGCAAGGGAAAGTGGTGGTGAGAGAATGGAGACAACTGTATTTGAATATTAATTAAAAATTATTTTTAAAAATTTCTTAACCAAAAAGATAATAATGCATGGATTAAAGCTTTGTGCAACATATCACTTTAGACCAAAAGAAATGTATTCGTAATCATACAGTGAAGTTGCCCTGAACTAAACCAGATCCAGTAATTTCTAGAGGTGCATGTTCTGTATATTATGCATACTGGTAAAACTGAAGGATTTAACTTGGGGAAAAAATAGGATTTGACTTGTTTCGGTTTTAAACTGAAAAGCTGCACAGCTTGTTTCTAGTTTTGCATTTGTCTGCCTCTCATTCAACATTGTAGAGCAAAATCAAATTAGAAAAAGATTCATATTTACTATGTTTTTGGAGATTATTTTTCTACCTGTATTGAATCTGTTTTTATTGCCATTTGCCTTTCCTACCATTGGTGTGTTTCTTTGTGCACAATTTCTAAATAAGGTAAGTTGAACCAGGAAATTGGTGCTAATTGTCACCATTTCCTGGTTGAACACATCCATCCATACCAGGCGAGGTCCCTTTCTTTTCTAGCAAGGGAGCCCTGCATTGCAGCTACAGTATTCTGTACTGAGTGGACTGTGTGGTTCACCTCAGCTCTGCTTCTTATGCGAGATTATTGGCATTGTGTATCTTGAGTGAAAGCAAATATCCACAATGACTTCCAATTGTGGATTCCTATTCTTGCTGGGGCAGAGAAAGGGTGCACAAAGAACATGGATTTTGAGGCTTCTCTCTCTCCCAGTTTTATGGTTACTTTCTGGAAGAGAGGGAAGTTGGGATGAGAAAGAGAAAAAAGGGGCACTTGAAGCAGCTCTCACCACTGCTGACACCTCATGCTCGGAGCTTCTGGGTTAGGCCTGGCATTGGTGAGACACAAAGCGGCCTCACAGTACTGCACAACAAAGCCCTCCTTGCTCCACCTTTCTATCTGACCAGCCCTCGCCCAAGGCACCTGATACAAAAGTATCCTTAGAGCCAAAGTCACTCCACTTCCTGGCAACTTTAAGTACCCAACATCCAATTGTTATAGGCATCTCTTTTAATTTGCATAAGAGAGCCCAAGGTAAGATTCTTATCTAAACCCTCCCCTGAATTCATTAGTCATGTAATTCTTAAACAACTCTGCCCTTTAAAAAGATTAGTGCCACTTGATTAGATCTGAAAATAGGAAAAGTGCATAACATAAAAGAACAATGAGATTATTTCTAGTGGGTCTAGAAAAGAGTTAGTTCTTCCAAAAGTACCTGAAGTCTTTAGTGTGGGGTGCAGGAATGCCATCTGATCCAAATTCCTACTCATGGAGTGAATCTTCTCTACCTCATCCCCCAACAGATGGCTAGTCTCCACTTTAATATTTTCAGTGTAGAACACATACAACCCACATGTTTGCAGAATGACTCACTTCTGTTTTTCAACAGCTTCAAAGTTTAGGTTTGTGTTCATATCATCCAGTTGTCTCCCTCTCTATATTTTCATTCATCTGATTGTTTATTCCCCTACTCAAAACAGTCATTACCCTCTCACGGCTCCAAAACGAATCTAATGTCTTAGCATGGCACTCTCTGAACATTACAAACTGTTTGCATCTCATCTTTTCGCCACCCAAACCTACTTCTATTCCCTACTTCAACCATTTATTCAACAAATACATTGAACCGCTCTATCTTTTGGGCACTGCAGTATTTGCTGGCACTAAAAGATGAAAAAGCAGTCTCTTTAACTTTAAGCTCATAGCTCTTTCCAAGTGTCCTTAGCATTAGCAATCCCAAGCTGTTAACTGTTTCTCAAAGGCATCAGATCTTTTCACACCACTGTGGACTGCTCTCCCTTCTTGAAATGCCCTTTCCTTCTTACACCTGATAGTAGAAATTTTGCATATCAACGCCACCTCTTATGGGAGCCCTTCTCCAACACTGAAGTCTGAATGGAGGACTCCTTTATCTGTACTCCCATAGCACTTAACTTCTAGAAAGTAAGGGCCAAAACCATATCCCTCTTCACTAATTTATCCCCATTATTCTCACAGTTTCTGATGCCAGATCAGCACTAAGTAGTCATTTGCTGAATAATTGATTGTGATGAAAGAATGAGTGAACAAATCTCCATAGTGGCACCTGCCAGAGTCTAATCTGTTTTAGCATTGAACATGTGTGTGTCTTCCTCACCAGACTGTTTCTTGTCAACAGGGAGCACCCTCTGCTCCTCTGGGTCCTCCGTCTCCAGTACATGATGAGTACTAAAGCAATATGTGGGAACTAATTCATTCAGTGCATAACACTGAATGACTAATACATGTGCAAGACACTGTCAGGCCCAGATATTCTTCTTACAACACTGAGGACTTGCTTGAAGGAAGTTCATGATCTAACAGAGAGGACAAGATGCTCACAAATATAATCACTAATATGTCAAAGTGGCTTGCCATTAATTTTTTGATGAGTCATTAAAAGAGTGTCTGAACTTCTTAATTTTTTACAAAATTCCAAGTTAAAGCAACTTTTATTTAAATAAGAGCTGGTGTTTATTTGTCTACTTATACTATGTGTCATGTCCTGTTCACAGCACTTCTTATGTCTTCTCATATCCTCCTTACAACAGTCTCTGTGGTTCATGCTATTATCAGTCCCCTAGAGGCAGGCAGAAATTAAGTAACTTTCCCAAAGTCACACACAAAGTAAGTTGCAGAGGCAGGATTTGAACTCAACTTGTACACTTGACCACATATATGGTCTTTTTGGCAAAAGAAACACAACTCGCCTTAGGCAATACATAGACAGTCTCCTGATGTTTAGAACAGAAGTCACTGTTGTAGAGATTTGGAGCAATACCTAGTTGCTAATTTTCCCAACTACATAAGGACATTCCCACTGATATCTCCTATATGAATAGCCTTGAAGATACCAGAGCAGACTGTGAGAATGGGGGACATACAAACATACCAATGGGAGAAATCTAGCTCACTTAAGAAAAGATAAAAAATTATTGGAAAGATATGGAATATTTCTGAGAATGAAAAGGGACGTTGAAAATCAGATTTCAGAATCCACGGGAATCATGGTAGCTCTTTGGCTCCAGGAAGCAAGCACAAAAAGTGTTTTTTGTTGGTCAGAGAGGGTCAAACATTTTGTTTTATTATATACCAACAGGGCAGAAACCATTGAGGGTGGGGCTGTTTTCCCAATCACAGTGAATATGCTGTTACCAGGAGAGAGACAGAGAGAGAGAGAGAGAGAGAGAGAGAGAGAGAGAGAGAGAGAGAGAGAGAGAGAGAGGACGTGAGGTGGGAATGCCATAGTTGCCCACTCCAGTAAATTAGAATGTAGAAAACACAAAGGGGTGCGAGCTATAGGAGTTAGCCAATTGTCAGAATAAAACTGCTCAGAAATTTCTAGAATCCTGATTTAAATATAGACAAATTAATATATGAGAGATCGACAATGGGATGCAGAGCCTATACAAGTTGGGGTCTAGTTCTGAGCAATCTACCATGCGTCACTTCACATAATCGCCCCACGTGGCTGTACAGCTGAGAGACCATCTATAGACCACACATTTCCATCCTGCAGGGGCAGAAGGGCTGCCATAAAAAAGGGAAGAGAGTGAGGGAGGGTGTGGAAGCTCACACCAACCCACTTTGTTCTCGTCACCATCCCACCATCCCTTCTTGTTATAGCATCCCTGATGCCTGCATTTTATACACCAGCTCCCCCACCATGCTTTCTCCCCCAGACCATTTTCCCTTTCCATGCAGAAATAATCGAGAAAAGCCACATGAATAGGAACTTAATTCTTTTGTGCATAGAAGCCCTAAATTTAGCCTTTCTTGACAAACCTTCTTCCCCAAATCATGTTGGGGAAGTTGGTGGTAGAGGAGGAGAAAGAATAGGATCTGAGACCCGAAGGGACCAAGGGAGCAGGCCTTTCACTGACAATTCTGAAGCTGGAGCAGGCAGCTGACATGAGGACAAAGCTCCTTCAAATGAGCAATCCAACTCATAATGTGGTTCACAGATGGGCTTTAATAACAAGGCTGAGCCATCTGGTAGCTTCCTATTTTAGCTAATTATTCTTGGTAAGTGCTAAGCTTTTAAAATTATTGTTTAAGGTTTTTTCTTTCTTTCTTTTTTCTTTTTTGTCACCCTCCCTCTATATTTTGGTTTCCCTGGGTAAATCCTTGCCCTAGTTAGTTTTCTGGGGAAAGCCTGGCTTGCATTCTATTCTTAGCAGAAAAGCCTCTAAGAAAACATCAAAAATGCTTCCTTTAACATTCTTATTCTTTAAGTTTTCCATCAAAAGGCACTCTCTTAAACAAAGTTAATTAAATGCACACCCCAGGGGTCTAGGGTTTTAGCCCAAACAGCACCACTGGAAGTCTTGTGTGTGCTATACCTTCAAATTTCCACCAAAGTTGCTTTCCCCCCTTATTATGTAAGTGCCTTATTGGAATTTAAAATGGTTCAATTATTAAGCAAAATTGAATCTCCAGGAAAGTACATTAAATTGACCTGTGACATCACATACCCTTTGCAACACTACCACATTGCAAAAGCAGAGCAAGGAAAATGCATTTAGGAAGGAAGAGAATAACAGAAGACAGGGGCCCTGGTCAGGTGGTAGGTAGCAGTGGAAAGAAAGAAGCACATAAGTGAATCCCTGAAGAGCTAGTGAAGGTATCTAGGAAGCAGCTTAGAACCAAGCAGCATCACTGGGAAATTATATCAACCTGAGGCCTTTGTTCCTAAAGTTTCCTTAACCTTATTCTTCATTCCATGGACCTTAACCTTCATCCATTCCCAGCCCTGGGCCCTGACAGTTATCGACCCATTTTGCCCAGCCCAGCAAAAAGAAGATAAGGAATGTGTGATCCAGATACTCCAAACTATAACTCTGAATTCTTTGAAAAATTATGAATTTCAGAGCTTGGCTCATCTTGATTTAAATCCCAACTCCTCCCATCAGAAGCTGTGTAATTTGGGGCACAATGGCTTCAGTTTTCTCGGTGACAGGGCCATAATATTTATCTCGTAGGACTCTTCTAAAGATAACTTGAGGTTAAGCACACAAAATGATAAATGATTTATACATTTATGCAATGTCCAATATGCAACAACAACAACAACAACAAAACTTACTTATTTCATGTAACTAATCTGATATCCCAAATAAGTTTTCATTCTGCTAGGGGAGAGGGGGATGAAATGAAGAGAAATGAACAGGACACATTTGTCAAGTGGCAGTAACTTTGTGCCTTCTGGGTGTCTTGAATCTGTGTCCAGCTCCTTGGTTTTTACCACTCTCCACAGCAGAATGTTGGGGCAAGCCCCTGGAATGGTCGCACCAGAGATCTGGAGCTTGCTGAGGGCCAGCGGGTGAGCCCTCGGTTTGGCCCGAGGGAGGACCTGCGACAGCTGTCTCCCTGTCGCACCAGTGTTGCACGGCTGTCTCCTTGCTGGAGTTTGTAACGGCAAGCAGAATGAAACGCACCCCGGCCCCCTTCTTCCAGCTTTTCCTTTAATCCATCTAAATCTTTCCTTAGTCTTTAACATCCAAGTCTAACAACTTGCCTCCCATCCTGTCTGGCTTCACGACTCTGCTTCCACCCCTCCCGAAGCAGAAGTGCCTCTCCCACGGCACTCTGAGCTCTCTCCAGCTCTGGCTTACAGTGCCTTGAAGGGCTGCCTCTTTGTAGGCATGTGGCTATGGCATGAGTGGTTAACAAATTTAAGAATCTGTCCTCTCTGGATAAATTCTAGATTTCAAGACTATTGTTTCAAAAATTCTAGTCCAGTTATCAAAAGCTGCATATGGACTCTTTGCATTCCTGCGGTAACAATCCTAACCCCCCTGATACAAATGGATGCCTCTGGCAAACCAGAGAGAAATACAAACGAGAAAAGCACACTTATAGATTTAAAAATATGTTTTCTCATGACACTATTTCTTTTTCCATCAAGGCAGTGTTTTAGTTGGTAAGGAATTTACATAGTGCTATACTACCAATACCATACTTGGTGTGATGGGACTTAAACAGGTTCCATAGGCTTGCCTAGAAGTGTAATCATCATAAATAACATTATTTCTATGGGAAAATTTCTTGAGAGTGCCTAATAACTGACTTCCAAGTGAATTTTTGGAACATAGCTGGTTTGTAAGTTGAGAATGGACAATATTCCATTTTAATACCAGAAACTTCCCTGAGTTACACAAACTGAAACCTAAGGAGGATGATTATCTTGGACTTGAAAAATTAATATTTCTAGTTTCTCTGTTTTTATAACTTACTTCCTCAGCTTTTTAGCGCAAATATAATAGATCAGAGAGGCCAAATCTGAACTATAAACTTGGGGCTGTGGTAAATTAAATGTATTTGCTTTGTTCTGCAGATGTTAAACAAAATTCCCACAAAATTTGAAAGGTGGAGTTAATTCAGACTTAGACGAATCTAATGAGCATCTGTTTTGATTTTTCTAACCATTGATCTGATTTTCTTTTAACTTGATACTGGTTGGTTTACACAAGTCCATGTGATAATTGCAAATAGCCAAAGGTGAAGTCATTCCAGAACCCCCAAAACAATGTTTTTTCTTAAAATGTCAAATGATTCTTTAAAGACGTTTAACAATTTTGTATAAGTGCAGAGTATGTAATACATGAATACATGTACATTGTCCTTCTACAAATGTACCTATACTCACACACATAACTAAAAAATATTGAAAAGTTGGGTATTACTTTCTGTGAAGGGAAGAAGTTTCTTTAACAAAAATATAGAGCATCATGAAAACTTCATGATAGGGGCTAAATGATGTCCCCTGCAAAATTCACACAATGAGGTCCTAAACTCCAGTACCTCAGACTGTAATAGTATTTGAAGGTAGAGGCTTTGAAGAGCGGTAACTAAGTTAAAATTAGATCATTATGGTGGGCCCTAATCCAATATGACTGGTGTCCTTATAAGAAGAGGAAATTTGGACACAGACACACGTATGGAGGGAAGACCCTGTGAAGACATAGAGAGAAGGAAGGCAAACATCTATGAGCCAAGGGCAGAGGCCTCAGGAGAAACCAACCCTACTGATACCTTAATCTTGGACTTCCAGCCTCCAGAAGCATGTGAAAATAAATTTCTGTTGTTTAAGTCACCTAATCTTTGGTACTTCGTTATATCCCTAGCTAATATACTCCACAAACTAAAATTCTATCTAGAGGTATAATATACAATTTAGGTTATTCAATGAACTAGATATTTTAAACCATATTGACAGATCACGGGTTTTCAAAATATGTTATATGGCAATATTTGGGAGTTCTACAAATGCTTGCATTTTACTTTATATTTTAAATATTTTCAAATTATAATAGAAATACTCAGATATACTGGATATCAAAATTTGACCCGTTGCAGACCTTCATTCCATTAACTTGCACTGCCACGTGATACCGACATCCTACACTTCCCAGAACGAGACTTTTCCCCACACCGTTGTGCATGCATTTTAATTAACCGCAAGTATTATCAGAGATACTGCAGGTGTGAACTAGTTTTTTTTCCTAATGTAGTCCTGAGTAAATTGTCTCTATTTGGTAGTAATTCTTTAGTTTTGTTCCATTAAATAAGGATTAGTGAACTGTCAAAAAATTATATAATCCCATAAGAAAACCTGAAAATTGGTAGGAAGAAACATTCCCATAGTCTCAGCCCATATTTACATTAGTAATTTTTCTGTAGCTGCTTGTTTTACAATCATTTTTACATTATTAGAGTATTCAGTCACTACATAAACTGATCGTTAAAAATAAGAAATGCATAATTTCTGAAAGTAGAGTTGATATGTTTTATGCTTATTATAAAACATTCCAAAAATGTAGAAAGTAATGAAAACAAAAATCACTCAGAATCTGCCCTCCACACACACACACAGTACAGTCCTGCCTATATTGCAGAAAGTTACGAGTATATTACTTTTGTACAGAGAGTTGGGCAGAAGTGTGTCACGTTCCATAAATGTCAAGGCTCCAGCACATCCGTCCAGTGTGCGTCTGTCATAGTATATATAGTAACCAAATGTACAGAGAAAAGAGACTACCATGACCTGCTGAGTCACAGTGGCGTCATGTGAGAGAGTATTAGGCACATATTGAAAGCTTTCTTTTATGATTTATATATGCATCCTAAGAAAAGGAAGCAGCTGATAGATATTATTAGCACTTAAATTTTGAAACATCATAGCAGCACAATTTACAATAGCCAAGTGCTGGAAGCAACCTAGGTGCCCATCAGTTAATGAATGGATCAAAAAACTGTGGTACATTTACACAATGGAATTCTATGCAGCAGAAAGAAAGAAGGAGTTCCTACCCTTTGCAACAGCATGGATGGAATTGGAGAGCATTATGCTAAGCGAAATAAGCCAGGCAGTGAAAGACAAATACCATATGCTCTCACCTTTAACAGGAACCTAATCAACAAAACAAACAAACAAGCATAATATAAACAAATTCACTGAATTTGAGAACAGTCTGACAGTGACCAGAGCGGGAGGGGAGGGAATTTCAGGGGGAAAAGGGAACGGTTTAGAGCAACAAGTATAAAGGACTCATGGACAAAAACTATGGGGGGTGGAAATGGGAGGAAGGTGGGGAGGGCTGGGGTGGTGGGCTGGGGGCAGGGTAAAAGACAGAAAACTGTACAATATCAACAATTAAAAAATACTGATTAAAAATAAAAAATTTAAAGAAAAGGATTCAAGAGTTAAAAAAATTTTTTTGAAACAAAAATGACCTGTTAATCCTCTTTCAAACATTTGCATCATTTTAATGAAAGAGAACCCTCAGATCACAAGAACTTTTTGGAAAAACATATTATTTGTAACTCAGGATCTCCTTAACATGGAAGATAATTGGCTGGTGATGCAAATGTGCAGCGATATTCTATGAGCCTTCATCTCAATTTTCTTTGTTTTTAATGTATAGTCCCATTACTACCCTTAACTGACTTTACAGTGAAGAAATAGGATACATGTAAACTTGTAAAACAATTATACAATCACTAAACACTGGTTTTGCCCTTTATTTCAATGTAAGATTTTATTTGAACAAAATATCTGAAAACCACTGTCATGGAAGCATCAGTAAAGAAACTGGGATGTTTCCTCTGGAGGAGAAAAATTTAAAGGGAGATGTTCAAGCTGCCTTCATATATCTGACACAGGAGCAGTCTATGCTGGTTATTGCAGAAAGCAGGAGGAGAGTGAACTGTTAACTTTGCAGATGGATACGTCTCACCATGATATGAGAAAGAGCTTTTCCCCAATGAGTTCTTCTAAAAGTAAAGGGTTGCCTGTGGAGCACCCAAGGACCCTGGCATGGGAGGTCTTCGGGCAAACATTGGGCCTTTAAGGCGTCCTGACCCAGGGATCCCTCCTTTGGAAAAGAAAGATTAACTCCAATTCATAGTTCAGAATCCAAGAAGGAACAGCACTTTAAAAAGAAAATGAGCACGCTGGCCCTCCTCTTTTAGGGATTTTGGGGAAAACCCTTGGATTTTCTGCACCCTTAATCACATAAACTAGGAGATTAAAGTCACATATAGCCAGAGCGCTCTGCTTGATGCAACAGAGTTCTACGGCACAGAGCAACTTCGGGAAAGCCCCCTCCTTATGTGGGATAAAGTGGCGCTTGGGGGCAGTAAGCTTCAGGAATTGGGTTTGTGAGGTAGGAAATGGAAGAGAAGGGATTCAAAAAAATTATACCCTGAAAAGGGAAAATAGTAGTTTTGAGTTGACTTACATAAGAACGTTTTATATGTTCAAGTTTATGCTAAACTAAAAAGAGAAGCAGGGAAGCCTTGTCAATGAGGATGCTCCCAAGTCCACTCTAATATTAATGGCTTAGTCAAGCTCTTGAATATTTACTTTGGGAAAAAGCTGAGGCATGCCCACTGCAAACTGTGACTTACTATTGAACTCGCAGTATAACGTGATAATTAGCAGAGGACCCTCTGAAGCCAGCTTCCTGGGTTCAGTTCTTGCCTATATGTCGAATGGAACCAGGTGGTCCTGGTTTGCCAGAGATTTTTCTGATTGCAGCACTGAAAGTCCCAATTCTTGAGATTCCCCTCAGTCCTGAGCAACCCAGGGCAATTAGTCACTCTAGCTCTAAAACTGGCTGGCCGAGAAGACTTGCCTAAATTCTGTGGGGGCAATAAAAGTACCTATCTCGACAGTGCTAGGAGGAGTGAACGAGTAGCAAATACAAAGTGCATGGAACAGTATCTGTACATGCTTACATTCAGTAAGCAGAAGGGGTTTTTATTATCTGCGATCAAGCTCCGCTCAGCAAGCAATGTGACCTTAGGTAACTGTATCAATTCCACATATGTATTTTTTGCAACTATTTAAAATAAGTTCTTCCTGGTTTATATCACAGTCGTACCAATAGCTGAATTACTAGCCCTAAAAAAATGGATCTCTCCATTTTACATTAATCTATTGATCAACAATTTAAATATCTGTATTTTAACCCATGCATCAATTATTTAAAACCATGTATAACCTGCACACATACATTGTTCAAACCCACACACAGCTCAGAGGACTACGCTCTTCAGTAATTTCACAGAAGTGCTTTCTCCTTAGTGGATGCAATGGACCTTGGAATCACCTAGAACAGTCCTGAGTAGGGTTTTGGAAAGAACGGAGAAAGAAAATCAGAGTCAGAATAGATTATTCAGCTGGTGAATCAGAGAGGTGGTGAATCAGACCTATGCAAATGCTGACAGCAGTGAGAACTCAGCAAAGGGCCTCCATGAGGTGCTCATTTGTCATCATTTATGTAACTTGCTGATGTTCTACACACAGAAAAGAAGATTAAAAATGTAGAGCATGGGTGAAATAATCACAGAAGCATGTAATTCACCAAAAAACTCCTTGTTTCTAAATATATTTAAAGCCAATAGACAGATACAATTATACCAAAAAGAGAGAGAGAGAGAGAGAGAGAGAGAGAGAGAAAGAGAGAAAGAAAGAAAGAAAGAAAGAAAGAAAGAAAGAAAGAAAGAAAGAAAGAAAGAAAGAAAGAAAGGAAGAAAGGAAGAAAGAGTAGAGTATAATTCTTACGTAGTGCTGGGCAAGAACTCCCCTTTACACCCCGAAGCGTGCTCTCAGCATACTCAGGGTGAAAGACCAAAAGTGGAAGAAAACATGCCTTGCCCAAATCATCAAGGGCATCTCATGGCTTTGATGTGACAGCACCAGATTCACTGCCATCATGCCATTATTTCTACCCAGCAGAAGTGGGCTGGATGATCTTTCAGCATCTTTCCAGGAAAAAAGAAGGGGAGGAGGAGGGAGGGAGCTTCCTGATTCAGAGCTAAAACAAAGCAGCTTAAGAAAGGTCAGTGAGGAGTCGAATGTGTGTGAACAGCATGATATGAAGCACATTAGCAGGTAGACTGGATCCTGCCTTCTCCCTTATAGAAGCAGCTGGCAGGGGCATGAGGGACAGGGGTGACAAGAAGTCTGCTGGGTTTTAATGTGTTTTTTTCTTAAAATTATCCAGAGGTAACAGACCACATGAATTTTGTCCACTAGTGGAATGGTTAACATTTATTCACCCTAAAGATTGGTTTAGACAAAATAAGGCCTTAATCAACCGGAGCCTAAATTACTACAACCTTTAATTAACATTTTTCCTTTTCATTTCGCCTCAATGAGAAATGAAGTGAATCACAAGAAAGTAATTTGACATACAGAAGTTATCTTTTTAACCAACCAATTCTAAGGTGTAATTGTATGTTAATGAAAATTATTTTCTGGCTCATCTTCTTCATCTTTTATATTTACGATCTGATAAAGAGTGTGAAATTATACTCACAACAATTATCCTTAAGCATAGAGTGGTGGTGTGTGGTATTCAGAATGACTTCTACTAAAGAGTTTTTAGATAATTTGCAATCAAAGAGAATACAAGCCTTTTAGAATACGAAGGAACCCTTAGAGACAGGGTTCACTTCTCATCCAGTTCCAGCCCCTTTTGTTTTTAAGCCTGTCCAGGTCTGGGTAACAAACCATTTGTTCATCATATTAGATCATGTACCACAGTGATTTTAAAACAATTTCGGCAGCAGAATCCTTTTTAAAAACTAACTCTTACACAGAGCTCTGATGTATAGACAGGGTAACTAGCTGTCTGTATACCAGACATTCCAGATTGACCAGAAGAATTGACGGGTTTTTGGGTGAAGGACATTCCATGTGCCTAAACTAGGACAGTTTCAGGCTGACCAGCAGAGTGGTCACCCCGTTAGGAAATAACAAAAGCTCTTTTGCTGGTGTAAATGTGTTTTTATTAACTACAAATTCATAACATGCATTTATTAGTAAGCCAATCAATGAAAACATTGAGGCCATTTCAATGCACACAAAAAAGAAAAAATAATATTGAGAGTAAGAGTTTCATCTTACACGAGCCTCAGAATGTAGTTTTATGTCTCTATTTGTTTTCAGTTTAGTGCTACTGAGGAAATTCTGGTTCAGGTGAATAAATAGTTGTGAATGATAGTCTGCTGTTGCTGCTATTATAATAGTCCCTCTTAGGAGCTCAGGATTGCTTCTCATTAGACTGTTCCAGAAGCTTATAAGAAGAAAAACAAGACGTTTGTTTCAATGTCAAATCACTAACAATTACCTAAAACATTTTTTTAATGACAAACACAAAAGTCAGACCAGAAGCATCCAAAACGTAAGAAGGGCGTCAAAACTGTGTCAGAACAGATGGCGCAACATGGCATGAAGCTTGTCCACTTGCTCCACCACCCTGGCCTCAGACGCCGCAGTGCCTGCACCTGGCGGGCCTTCTTATCATTTCAGTGAGATTCTGGTGTGCGTGCTGTAATTCTGCACTGGGGTACACGGGGAGGCCTGGATCTGAGCAAACACTGGCATTCTTCATCAACAGTAATACAGTCACAAAGTCAGAAAAAAAGCTCTGTCCCAATGTTTTCGCAGAAAAAACTCAAAACGGGTAGCACAAATTAAAAGGTAGTTGTTGGTGGTGTGTTGCATGTTGACATGTATCGCATTTTTGTTTGCATGCTATTTTTTAAAGATTTTTATTTATTTATTTTTAGAGACCGAGGAAGAAAGGGAGAAAGAGAGAGAAATGTGGATGTGAGAAAGAAACATCAAGTGGGTGCCTCTCGTAGGCGCCAGGACCAGGCAACCTGCAGTCCAGGCATGCGCCCTGACAGGGAGCTGAACTGGTGACCTTTCACTTTGCAGGATGACGCCCAACCAACGGAGCCACACCAGTCAGGGCTATGTGTTATTTTTAATAATCAATAACACACTTTAAGATAATATTCAATGATGTATTTGCAGGACTGGGTTCCACAAAAACCAATGGTAACCATGATAGGGAACCCTTCTCTACAGAGAGCTTCCTGCGTGCCAGGCTCTCGATGTTAAGTCACTTAACACTCACAACAACCAGGTGAGACAGCCTACACCCCCCTTTTACTACAACAAGGATGCTGGGATAAGAGATTTCCTGAAAGTCACAAAGACATCAAGTGACAGCCAGACTTGAGCTCAGACAGGCTGGTTCCAGAATCTGTGTTCCTAGCCACCAAACTTAAAGTACCAATCACTTCAGTTTTAAAACCCTACTCTGGTATATGTTATAGACCCAGAAAACCTGCTCCTTAACAGATAAGGGACTGAGCCAAGGGCATGCAACCTGTAAAGACTAGAAGTTCTGGGATCCGCCTCCCTGATGCCCATTCCAGAGTTCTCTCCGCCACACCGTGGGCTCTTCAGAGGCCTCTGTCTAACCCAGGTTGCACAGACATTACTAACAGATTACTGTGCCACCTAGCTCATGTCACTAGTTTGGGAAGACTTTACTCATTAGTGATTTACCCCTTTATGACCATTTGCTCAGCAGGACACACGGCTGCACAGAGGACACACAGCCTTAATGGGCAGTTACAGAGCAAGTGAGTGAGGTCCTGGTTCCGTTACAAAGAATAAAGAAAGCCCCTTTCCTTGTACAGATTATCTCAGCTATAAAGGATCTAAGAGTCTGTTTACAATTACACAAATATTGCCTGTTTTGTTCCTGGCAGGCCTCTTTCAAACAGCATAAGCAAGCCACAAAAGCCCAGAGGGTGGCCCCTTTCCTCTCTGAGCATTAAACAACTCTGCTAACTTGTAGAGAGCTCGAGCTCCTCCTCTTCCCAGCCATAGCTACAGAGAAAGGCCAACTGCCAACCGGGTGCACACCACGGGATTACCTGTAACACGCACCCAAAGAAGGGACGAATGGAAAATCACAACCACTTTAACATACGCATGCCATTCCCTACTTCATGTGCTACTATATAAAATTCTATTATAAAGTGGTTACTTTAATTTCTAATACTTTCCAAAGAAACATTACAAATGGTGGTGAGATTCCCAAACCATCTTCTTTCCCCAATGTATTTGATACACATGTAGCTGAAATGCAATATATTTGCAATCAAAAAGAGAAAATGATGTTGCAGAACATAATGCCTTCAAAATACTGCATGTATATTTAAACCTATACTTTATAAATATACTTTAAAAAATGAATACACAATTTCTAGAATGTGTTGGGACAAGTAACTGGTCTTAGTTATCTTGAATTCTGATGCCCGAGGAAAAGCAGATCTAATTAGAGAAGATAGGATGGTGGGTGGAAAATAGTAATGCTGGCGGGAACCTCTCCTGGGCACTTTCAGGACCTGAAGACTATAAGGCAAGAGCATTGGTTTTCTGTGTCAGATTTTACTCCAAAGCAGAGGCTCTCCTTTCCCTTCCTTTCAGAGGCAAGTCAGTAATGACAGTCATTTACTGCCTCACAGGCTTCCTTCTTCACTGTCTCGAGTCCTCGCAGATGCACCGTGAGGTCACTTTCTGGCCGTGGGTTAGGCAGGGTCAGCATGGCCTCACACAGACGCATCCCATGATGCTTCTGGAGGCTGGCCACCGCTGATGGCTGGTCCTCCTGCTCACAGTCCTGTTCCAGGGCAAGAGGTTGTAGCACAGGCTGGGGGCTGGAGCCGGGCCAGAGTGCTGTCTGCAGGACCAGCTGGCCCTGCCGTGTTGGCCCCTGCCCACTGCCTCACCCTTTAGGTACTGTCCACAGCCAGTAAACACGAATATTCCATTTTTATATTTGCAGGACACAAACAGGGGTAATAAAGAATCCAGGCTCCATGAAAAGCAATTATTCTTGCTTCACACAAGAAAAATATGAGAAAATGTGTGCTTCCATGTAAGTTTCATAGATAGAAGATTGCAGAACAAATTCTAATGTCCGAGACTGGGGACCCAGAGAAATAGCCTCTGGTTCAGGTGTTCAGTTTGACAATCCGTTTGTTTCACATGGCTTCCTCGGGGACCCTGCCCTGCCCTTCTGTTCTTACATGGCACCTAATCCGGGCTCCCACCACTGCCTCCTAATCCCCAACCTGCCTGTCTTCATTCCTCACTACACACTAGGTTAAGACCATGCACTTTGGATCCAAAAGATCTGTATTCTGATCTGCCCTTTTCTAGTTATGTGACCTTGGACTAGTTCCTTAACTTACTAGCACCAGTTCCTTTAATACTACTACTTACCCTATAGGTTTATTGTTACTCACATGTTATTATAATTATTATTTATGTTCATTGAGCAAAGGTGTCCTGCCTTTTCACTGTTGTATCACCAGTCCTTATCATGCTGTCTGGTGAAACGGGTGTCCAAAAAATATTAATAAATAGAATGAATGAACAATGCTCAACTACGGAATGGAAGAAAGGGCTAGGTAGGAAACGATGATCTTCCACGAGGCAGCTGGTGCTGAGGTAAGTTGCCCTGAAGGTTTCGTCAGGGCTCAATGCTTTCTCTGGTTTTAAGGGTTATAAGTGGTCCCAGCCATTTCAGATGTTGCTCTGTGAAGTGCTGTTTCACAAACAAGCCACCACCTATCACAAAGATAAAACATTTGGTTCCCAGGCCTATTGCTTAGTATTCTGGGATTCTCTGTCCTTGTAAATACAGAAATAACAGGGCGTGATCATTAGTTGCTACAAAACAATCACGTGGAAGGATCATTTTGAGGAGACCATTGTAATAATACTATGACACTAACTTCCATTTATGGAGGATATATTGTGTACCATTTCTATGCCTAAGATTGTGAAAGAAAACAATATCCCTCAGTTCTACTTATCGATGGTTACAGATTTTAAAATATCACTCAGGGGCTACGTTAATAGCTCCTAGCCATCAACATGAAATAAGGTAGTCAAAAGAGCATGGGACAAAATTAAAAATTTTGAGACCAGAGGGAAGCATACAGATCTTTTTTAAGTGGCCTGCACAGGGACCTTGCGGTTACTCGGCAGAAGACTAAAGAAAATCAGAAGCTGGCTGCTAAGCACCACCTTCCACATCCCTCCACAGTAGGTGTTGATCAACACCGGCCTTGGTTACAATCAGATGTACAACCAGGTGCTGTCTCACCGAAGATACTTGTCTTGACTGATTAATTATAATTTGATTTCTCTTTCCCTTAAATGCAGCAACACCTAATACTTTTTAGAAGGAACACAAAGCTCATTCTCTTCTTTCCACAATCTAAACAGGGAGGAGAAACTGAAAAAGTTTCAGATAAGTAACTGACTATGTCAATTCCTCCCGTTTTTAAATCCTTCTCTGTGCCTGCTCTCTCTCACTCCATCCATCCTGTTACAAGGATGTGGACACTCTGCTGCCAATAACCTTCTTCCTTCGTGGGTGTCATGCTGTGCTAATAGCTTTTCCCTTAAGGAAAGTCAACAAAGCAACACTGTGTGGGCAGCTGATAAAGAAGAATCTCTCATACTTTCCAGAACTAAGGAGAAGTTCTTAAACATAGGGGTAAGGATGAAGTGAGCCAGACTCTGTACCAGGCTTTGAAGACATAAGAACACGAAGCTTCATACGTAAGTTCTGGCCCTGCTTGTGCTGGGCACCCTCTGAGATTCACGGGTTTTCATGGCTTTGTGTCATTTCCTGGCCTCTTTGAGTGTGGGCTGGACCTAGTGATACCCTTCTAACACAGAGAATGAATGGAAAGTGATGGGCTGTTATGTCCACGATCAGACTGCCAGAAAACAAATAAATAACGCTGTGTGTCATGTCTCGGGTATCCCCGCTCGCTTTCTCACTGGCTCTCCTTGAAGGAAGCTACCTGCTAGGATGTGAGTGGCCCTAGGTAGTGGCACATGAGACAAGGAACTGATGTCTCTGGCCACCAGCAGCAAGGCTCTAACACCTGCCAACAGTCCCAGGAGCGAGCTGGGAGTGTAACTCCCCGAGATGAGCTTTAACATGACTGCAGCGCCCGCTGATCTCCTCCTCAAGCCCAGCCTTGAGGAAGAGGCACCCAGCTGAGCTGCACCCAGATTCCTGACTCACAGAAAAGGAAATAATAGATGTTTGTTGTTTCAGTCATCAAGTGTCAAGATATTCTTATACAGCAAGAAATAACTTGGGGCAGGGGAGGGGGAGAGTCACAGAAACAAAAAGTGCCTGGCATATACAATATCTCCATTATGTGTCAGAAACTAGACTGAATGTTTAACATGATCATCTCATTTATGTCTCACGATAACTCTGTAAGATGCTATTATTATCTCCATTTTACAGATGAGAACTGAGACAGAAAGGTTACTTGACTTACTTAAGGCTCCATAGCTAGTGAATAGAGGAGCTAGGACCCAAGGTGGGTCTGATTTAAAGGGCCTTGCTCCAAAGCCAATGAATACTACCCCCAGGGCACAGGCAGCAGTGAAGGTGTATTTAAAGACTCTAGAGGTGATTAAGCGAAAGAGTCAGCAATAACGCCTGAAGGTTTTAGAGAAGTTTTTGTATTTATTTTGGGTCTCCAAGGATAAGAACTGATCATAACTAAAAATTGGAAGTCCATTCTGAGCAGAAAGAATAACATGCAAAAGCATAAAGGGTAGAAAAAGCTCTTAAAAAAATGTGAGATTGTCTGTCATGAATCTCAAAGCTGTGGGAGTTGAGCTAGATAAATCAATAAGGCCAAACTCAAAAGGGTTTTCTCCCATTAAACAAAACACATTTTTATGCTGGGTGATTCTTCCTTTACTGGTCATCTCTTAAATATAAGTAATAAGATCCAAAACATCAAAAAACAGAATTTAAATTTACAGACTGTGGAAGAAAGACCTTGTAACTGCCCTGAATTTTTGTGTAAGACTGTAGACTCAAAACTATACCGCAGATAGTTCCAAGAAATATTTGCCCTTTTCCTGTAATGCTCTGTGACAAGCGGATACATAAGGAGCAGGGCTAAGTGTTTGCCGACGTGAATAATTCTGTAAATATTACCTTAGCCTTTATGGTTTCATTTGCCTCACATCAAACATGGGGCTTCTTGAAAACCCTTCTCAACAAGCTGCAGGCTTATTGTAACCTACTCAGGAAATCTGTGATGTTAGGCACCGAGAAGAAAACACAGGTGATATTTAACTCTCATGTCTTGAGACAGTAGTTTTGACTGGAGAAAACTTTGTATAAAAGCTCAAGTGATATTTTCTTTGTTGAACGTTAAATTTCTAGATGCTAAAATAGATCCCAGATGGTTTACAAAATACATACTATCTTACAATTTAAAAGAACTATCAACCACTCTAATATTTAACAAAACAATAACCCAACTTTGACACATAGAAGAAAAAAAGCAAAAGTAGGGAGCTTTTAAAAAATAAAATTCTTAAACTATAAAATGAAAACAGAAGAGCAACATGTCGGGAGAGCTGTCAGGAGAGTTCTATGTCCAGCAAATAGCACATGGGGTAACCGGTATGGAAATCTCCTGAATCCTGTAAGGAGAACATTGATATGCCAATGAGCAGTAACAGTTAGTACTAAAACACCTATTGTATTCCAAATGCCTCATTCATTCTCTCATTTAACTGTTTCAATAATCATACAGGGTTAAGAATTGTTGTTCTAATTTTGTTGTTGGGAAAACTGTAGCTTAGCCTGATGAAGTAATTTATCCAATCCTACATCACTAGTAAGTGGCAAAGCCATTTTGTAAATGGGACTCCAAAATCTTTTTTTTTTTCCCCTGCTGTCCTGCCAAGCAGTCAAAAGCATGAAGACCATGAGCAGAACCTAATAGATACTATATTCTCCTCAGTATAATCTAAGTAAACTAAACTGAGGTAAACTTTAAGCATTCTAAAATATTCTTTTCAATTTTCTGTTAACACAAATACCAGGATACTTTTGAAAATGTGGGGGGAAAGGAAACATTTTACAGCAATGACTTGATAAAACATTTTGACAGCGATGATTTGATAAAACCAATCTGGAAAGAAGTTGGCGAGCACTACTTTTTTATTATCCTCAGGGACGGTCTGAACATCTCGTCTGCCATGAAGCCTTTCCTGGTGTCTCCTTGCCCAGGCAGTTGTGCCCCTTCCCTCTGGACTTGGACAATATTTATCTCTGTGTCCTCAGTGCACAGCAAGTGACTGGCATGCACAAAAGCTTATCAACAATACTTGTGGATAGAATGAAGAAATCATTCATCAGAGGGAAAAAGTTCATGCAGAGGCATTCTTGACAACAGTAAAATATTAGAAACAAGGTTAACAAAACTAAAGTAGTTAAGAAAAATATATTAAAACAACATGATGGACTATTTCACAGTTTAAAAACAATACTGTGCAGTCATTAGTGAAGCTTAAAGAACATTTAGCCATTGGGGGGGCGGGGGCGGGGCGGGGACCTGAATGCAAAACACAGTGTGATTCCCTACTATTAAAATATGTTCACATACGGACAAAAACTGGAAGTTACTCTGTTTAAAAAGTTAAAGTTAATGGTTCTGTGTGGGTGATGGAATGAGATGTTCTCTAATCATTTCTCACAATTCTTTAATGTGGTTATTAAATTGTTCATATTCATCTCAAAAAAGTAACTAAATTACTCATAAGATTATTTGGAACACAAGAAATTTTTCTCGAGTCATCAAAAGTTCCTGTCTTGACCATTAAGAAGTTCAGAGCTCTAGTAACTTCCTTAGCCATTTGTTTCTAAAATAATTATTTCTCCCCACCTGTACTACTATTGATAGTTACTTCTTACCTTTTATTCTCTTGTTAATGGCTTGAGGGGTTTATTATATCTGTGACTTTTATTATAATCTCCTTCAAATCTTTTTTGGAAGTAGAAGGATTAAAAATAAATAACAATAAAGATTACCACATCATAAGTAAGCCATATATAATACTAAGACATTATTTGAAGAATAAGGCAGATGCCATTAGCTGCCTAGAAAAACCATCTGAATGCTAATTAAAGTTAACTCCTTTAATCTTGCCACCTTCACCTCTCCTCCCTCCCCCCCCAAAAAACCTAACACTCTCACGCTAAACTCTACCGCATTACTTACCCATGATGTCTTCTTACTTTAAACTTGTGGCAGCAGTAACTACCTCAGCACAGGATGTAGTATAAATACTAATGGTCAGCTGAATGCCACGGCATCTTTGCCTCCAGCTGATCGTGACCACCATTCCCTTCCATGCCACCTCCCCCTCCCTCCCCCACAGCCCTTCTTCTCTCAGGATGTGACCGGTACTTTAATCCTTCTTCCTCCATTTTAATGCTTTGTATTTTTAGCTCTTTTGTCACTCACTGAAAGCAAGCCTCACAGAACTCAGTTGTTCATTTTATGAGTGGTTGCACTTACAGAACCAACTTGCTCATTTTCACACAGCTCTTTACACTCAGTTCACACGAGAATGTGCGAGTTCGTCATATCTGGTTCTCTTTCAAGGTTTATTCATACGCCTTCCCATGTAAGTTCCTTTGAAAGCAATGCCATCTACTAAAACCAGCCCAAAAACGTATACAAAGAGACTTTTTTGAGTATGATACCAATAGACTAATCTTGAACCCCACTAGGACTATTATCATCCATGCCTTTCGCTTTCCTCATTTATTTTACCACCATTGGTATGAATTGATATTGAACAGGAAATTGAAAAAAATCAGTACCACACTTTGCTGTTGCTTATCAAAAAAGGAATTGAAAAAGTAAAACCCAAACAATATTTATGTAATTCAACTCTGTCCTACTGTGTAATTTGAAGATCTTTTAGGGGTTTGAAAGATTAAATATTATTTTCAGTGTGCAAAGGAAATAATTTACTTGATACCTGGCAATTAAGCCCTAGCAACTCACAGGTTGACATGTTTTATTTGATTTATACCAGAGTCAAATTTGAAAAGAGTTGAAAGAATATTTTTTGCAAAGTAAATACAATTCTAAGCAATCCAAATCTTTTCCAAGTATTCAGCAATATTTTCCCAACTGCCTCCATTAAGGGGGATGAATGAAGAGAAAGCCCATACATTTTACATTGTATTTCAGGACAGGGATTACATCTTTAATAGTATTAAATAGAAAGTCTTGATAGTCATTTCAAAAGAACCACTAATACAAAAAATATATATAGCTGAGAGAATGCCTATTATGGGCATGTTCTTGCTTCTACTTGGCTGACTAACAATAGAAACACCATTTGGGTTGCTCCCATGAAATGAGCACCAACATGATTTTTCCTTAACAACGTGCGCCCGTGGATGAATCAAGTCATTTCAAGAAAGCAAGTAACAAGCAATTATTACTACCTGTGGCATAATAATATGATTAATAGCTACAAAATCATAAATGTTAGCTCAGTGAAGGCCTTGGACTACCTCTAGTATTCTACCTTTTCTCCATAAGTGGGAAAACATGGGTCAGAGAGGTAAAGTGGCTTGCCCAAGGTCAAAGAGTTAGTGATAGCACCTTGACTAGAATTCTAACCCAACGTTCTAGCTACAATGCGATACTGTCTTTCATCCATCTTTCCATCTGCCAATCCACTCAGCCGTCCATTCAGTTTATTCTATTGGAATTTCTGAAGCTTAACTATGTGCCGGAAGCAGTGTGTGGCCCCAGTGACTTATTCCGCCCTATGCGCATGCTGATACAGTATAATGTTGTTGTTCCTCCCATCGGGAGGTACAGTTTCCTCCTCACCCATTAAATCTAGACTGACCTTCCCACTTGTGGCAGCCATGATATTTTACAACGTCAATGTCTAGATCTCAAGAGACCTTGCAGCTTCTTCTCTCCCCCTGTTGGTGCTCTGAGACTGCTGTACAAGGAAGCCTGGGTGAGCCATCCTGAAGATGAGAAGCCATGTGGCACAGAACCAAGATACAGCAGCCAGCAGCCCCAGTCGACTGCCAGACATGTACATAAAGCCAAATAAGACCAGCCAGAACCCACCTGATGTGCCAACTGATTGCAAATGCATAAAGGAGCTCAGCTAATACCCCGCAGGACAGAGACAAAACATCACAAATGAACACATGTTATCGACCCACAGAATCATGAGCAAATAAAAAGTGTTGTCTGTAGCCTGCAAATTTTGGGGTGGTTTGTAATGTAGCAATAGATAATTCATATACTATATTAAATGCTACACTCTAGAGAAAGAGATAGGCAAAGAAAGAGATGAGTAAAGCCAGCCTTGGCCATCAAAAATGGCCTAGTAGTAAATACAAACAGACTAGTGGTAAATACAAACACAAAAGCTATCCTTTAAGAAATGGAGTCATAAGGTTCATTCAGGTTTTCTAAGTGAGAAATTATAAGGAGCTAAATCAAGGTATTGAAAGTAAATTTAATAGGGTTTGATGACAGAATAAAATGGTTGAAGAAGGAGTGTAACATGATGTATAGCTTAGAACGCTTGACCAATACTGGGATCAGTAGGTTGCAGAAAGTCTGAGGTGGAGGCGGTTTAAGAAAAAGGAGAGGAAGACAGAGTTTTCAGATTTCACATGCT
Organism: Glossophaga mutica; assembly: GCA_039655065.1. Taxonomy (NCBI): domain Eukaryota; kingdom Metazoa; phylum Chordata; class Mammalia; order Chiroptera; family Phyllostomidae; genus Glossophaga; species Glossophaga mutica. The sequence goes on along the minus strand of CM077304.1, from coordinate 37,094,705 downwards.
GATTTTGGTGAAGAATCTGAAAGTTTCACAGTGAAGTTCAGGCCTATATAATATCCAGGTAGAAATGACTATATAAGCCCAAAGTTCTGGACAGCAGATAGAATAGAATGGATTAAAGAATAACCTTGAGGGAGTAAAAGACAGAAAACTGTACAAGATCAACAGTTGAAATAAAAATAAAAAACTATTAACAATAAAATGGCAATAAATACATATCTATTGACAATTGAATCTAAAAAATAAACTATGCAAACAAGAAAAAAAAAGAATAACCTTGAGAATCATCTATAGCTAGTAACAGTAGTTTAAGGCAGGAGCAGTGGTTAAGTTTCCCAGGGCGAGTGCAGCAATAAATTAGAGATAAAGAAATAGAGACAGAAGACAATTCTTTCAAGAAATTTTCTAGGGGCAAAAGGAGAGACACAGTGGGACACAGTGGATAAAGTGCACCTTTATTTTGGGCCTCCTGTCAGAACTGAAGTAACTTTCTGTACATCTTCACCTTCTCCCTTTCAAGAAAAGCCATTACAGAGAACACCAGATAAACGTATCAAATTTACTGAAGAATTTGAGATTGAGCATGGATAGTTATGTCACTCAGCACAAGCATTTCTTTCAAAGATCCTCATTAGATAAGCTTTTGCAAGTCACTTATTGGGCCATCAGTGATTGAGTCTCCTCCTCTGTTCCTAGACACTTCTCTTGAATGGGCCTTGTACCTACTCCGATTTCTTTCTTATCTAGAGCAATTTAGTTCTCTCCCTGTTCACTTGGGGCACCAGTTTACTCACAGGCCTGCAAGGCCCAGCCTCTGAGTGAGCTCATGAGAACATTCACCCAACAAAACACTTCATGGGGGTGCTACTCAGAGAAAAAATAAGACATTCATTTTGGTACAAACTGAAATGGGGTTCCAGAAGGCACAGTGGAAAGAGTGTAGATCAGGAGGGGGAAGCACAGTGCATATCAGATCATGCATTTGTGAGACAGATGATCAAAAGTTCTGTGGTTGCATCTTGGCCAAGGATGACAGAAGTGAGAGGCACAGTGGGATAAATTGGCCTCAAACATCCCAGGTAGGCATTGGCGATTATTATTTAACCACTTGGTCTACTTTTCTTCTAAATGAAATACATTCCAGTTCCTCGAAGAGCTACAAATCAAAATAAGGAACTTTTGGGGTAGGTGCCCCTTTCATTTATGATGAGATTACATTCTGATTAACCCATCACAAATTAGAAATATTGAAGTCAAAATGCACTTAATACACCTAACCTGTTGAATATCATAGCTTACCCTAGCCAACTTAAACATGTCTTACATTAGCCTAAAGTTGGGCAAAAACATCTAATATAAAGCCTATTTCATAATGCTCAGGATCATGTAAGAGAGTTATATCACATATCATTAGCCCAGGAAAAGGTCAAAATCAAAATTCAAAATACAGTTTCTACTATCTCACCATCAGAAAGTGAAAAAATCATGAGTCAAATCATCATAAGCCATGGACAATCTGTAATTTGAAATATAACCTGGAAACCATAAAAAGTAACTAAAACTTAAACTTCAATTTTAACTAATGTTGCACACTGACAAAAAACATATATTCAATCATTCCAGTTTATAAAATAGCATTTCCTGTTACACTGACAAATAAGACTGCACAAATTGTTGAGAAAATAATTAACGCTATTTTCTTAAGTATATTTTATTGATTATGCTATTACTCTTGTCCCATTTTTTCTCCCCTTTCTCACCCTCTGCTTTGCATCCCCCCACCAGAATTCCCCCCTCTTAGTTCATGTCCATGGGTCATATATATGAGTTCTTTGGCTTCTGCATTTCCTATGTTATTCTTAACCTCCTCCATCTATTTAATACCTACCATTTATGCTACTTATTCTTTGTACATTTTCCCCCATTTGCTCCCCTCCCACTCCCCACTGATAACCCTCCATGTGACCTCTATTTCTGTGATTCTGTTCTTGTTCTAGTTGTTTGCTTAGTTTGTTTTTGTTTGTTTTTTAGATTCAACTACTGAAAATTGTGAGTTTGTTCTCATTTTACTGTTCATAGTTTTGATCTTCTTTTTCTTAGATAAGTCCCTTTAACATTTCATATAATAAGGGCTTGCTAATGATGAACTCCTTATCTTGACCTTATCTGGGAAGCACTTTATTTGCCCTTCCATTCTAAATGATAGCTTTGCTGGATAGAGTAATCTTGGATGTAGGTCCTTGTCTTTCATGACTTAGAATACTTCTTTCTAGTCCCTTCTTGCCTGTAGGGTTTCTTTTGAGAAATCAGCTAATAGTCTTATGGAAATTCCTTTGTAGGTAATTGTCTCCTTTTCTCTTGCTTTTAGGATTCTCTCCTTATCTTTAATCTTGTATAATGTAATCATGATGTGCCTTGGTGTGTGTTCCCTCAGGTCCAATTTCTTTGGGACTCTCTAAGCTTCCTGGGCTTCCTGGAAATCTATTTCCTTTGCCAGATTGAGGAAGTTCTCCTTCACTATGTTTTCAAATAAGTTTTTAATTTCTTGCTCTTCCTCTTCTCCTTCTGACACCCTGATGATTCTAATGTTGGAATGTTTAAAGTTGTCCTGGAGGTTCCTAAGCCTCTCCTCATTTTTTGGAATTCTTGTTTCTCTTTCTGTTCTGGTTGAATGTTTATTTCTTCCTTCTGTTCCAGATCATTGATGTGAGTCCCAATTTCCTTCTCTTCACTGTTAGTTCCCTGTATACTTTTCTTTATTTGACTTTGCATAGCCTTCACTTCTTTCTCTATTTTGCATCCATACTCTGTGCAATAATTTCTGTGAGCATCCTGATTACCAGTGTTTTGAACTCTGATTCTGATAGGTTGTCTATCTCCTCATCACTTAGTTCTTTTTCTGGAGTTTTGGTCTCTTCTTTCATTTGGGCCATATTTCTCTGTCTTGGTGCACTTGTTATGTTGTAAGGGAAGGAGCCTTATATATTCACCAGGATGGGGCAACCACATTGCTGCATCGTGGTGCTGTACATGGGGGAGGGGTCAGAGAGGGAACAATACCACTTGCTCAGCTTTCCACTGGCTTTCAGTCACTTCCCCTGCTACCCATAAGCAAATAGGCCCTTCTGGTGCTGACTCCCAAGTGGGTGGGTTTGTGTACATTCTAGGACCCTGTGGGTCTCTCCAATGAACTCTCCTGTGAGGCTGGGAGTTTCTCCCACCACTGCAACCCCCACAGATTTTTACAGCCAGGGGTTTTGAAGCTTTATTTCCCACGCTGGAATCCTGGGTTGCATGGTCTCTCTCACTCAGGTTATTCCTCCCTGCTTATCTGCATGAAAATGTGGGACCACCAAGTCCACCAGCCACCACCTTGCTGTGCATCCTCTCTGTCCTGGCTGCTGGTCTCTGCCCTCCTACCAGTCTGGATGAATGCTTCTTCTTTAACTCCTCAGTTGCTAGACTGCCATAAAGTTCAATTTTCTGTCAGTTCTAGTTGTTTTGTTTTGAAATTTGTTGTTGCCCTTCTTTTGGTTGTGTGAGGAAGCAAAACATTTCTACCTATGCCTCTATCTTGGCCAGAAGCTCCTCCTTTTTTATTAACACTATTTTCTTTAGCTTAATTCAGTATTGGAATTTCCAAAGATCTCTGGCTCCATTTCCTATGCATTTAATAAAGTAAAAATGACACTGGAATAAACTCTGCACTAGAAACTGTCCCTTACAGAAAGAGAAAAATAATTTGTGTTATGGCAATTGCCCTAGTCCAAAAAAATCTACTGAGGTAAGAATTAATAAAACAGCCAAATTCTCAATCTTTTACTCAGAGGAGTAAAAATCACTCCAATATGTATCCAGTGTATCTCAAAGGAAGTTTTGTGAAGTTTTTCTATTTTACCAAAACACTTAAAAGTTTTGTGATGCAAATGAAATAGTGATTTTAGCTGGCAATAAAAATAATACTTCAACAATGGAAAAATTGGCTAATAATTAATTATGATAATTAGGATTAAGAAACTATGACATTTGAACAAATGTTTTGGAGTCTGATATAAAAATCATAAAAATTCACATTTTTTCCTAGAAGTATTAATATAAGTAATTAAAATATGGCATGTGCATTGTTGTTAAATAGATTCATGTATCTGCTCCTTTTGAGAGGTACAGATGGATAAGAACACACACATTCATAAACTTTCAGATCCCAAGCAAGCTGTTTATTTTTGGATAGTGGAATGAGAGTTTTTAGAAGATTTTTTTAAAAATTCAGATACTTTCAAAAGACCTGAAGTTCCCTCCTACCACCACCCTACTTTTTCCACCTAATCTTTAGGCCTCATATTTGCTACTGTAATTACAATAAGAATACTTGGGCCATCACAGCCCCAACAGACATACTTGGAGTTGTGAGAAACTTCTAGAATAACACATCTGTGACTGGAAGTGTAAAGAAGACTCTATTTCTCAAAAATATCTTGCATGTTCATGTCATAGTAACTAAAATTTCACTATAAGAGATTTTATTCTTAGGGGGAAGAAAACTGTTCTCAATAAACAAATATTTGCTGAGCAGTTACTAAGTGATATTCTTAAGCGTGTGGTATATGCCTTGCAAGCTATAGATTGTAGCAGAGGCTTGCTGCCCTCAAGGAGAAATAATCAAGCTGGGAAAACAGGGAAACTCAAGACAATGTCATTGCGTTGGTCTATATGATTTCTTGGTCTGTCTGGCAGAGGAGAAAAGCTATACACAGAATACGGAGAACTCTGAAGAGCAAGCAGTGTATAAAGCAAGGTAGGGGGCACTCAAACAAACCACTCTTGTGCTGTAATTCTGCCTAAGGCCAGAACTGCCACTGACCACAACAGCCCAACAGTCGGAATGATTCAGCCGGGAGGGTCAAATCTCAACATACAGGTTTCTCTTTATTGAAAGATGCATCGCCCATGTCTCACCAACCTCTCATCTTTTTTCTTACCTTCCAAGTCTCTCTATACACCCTCAAGTATTCACACTTCTGAAATAGACAGGGGAATAAAATTTGAGTAAGGCAGTTCTTGGGAGAAAGAACTGAATGTTTAGGTGGTCTCAAAGAACCCTGGGAAAGAGCAAATTGGTAGGAAAGTCTTGTATGGATCCAAATACTAGCTTTCTTTTACGGTCTTCTGATCAAAAGAGGTACCCTCAACCTACTCTCTTTTTATATCCCTGGGAATACAGAGCAAATGAATTTCATTCAACAAAGAAGGGGAAAGGGGAGAAAGGAAGTTGTTCAGGACAGGTAGGGATGCGAAGTAAGGTGACTCCCGGGCAGTTAGGTTCACAGGTGCACTTTGATGACAGCTCTAGTATCAGTGGCCACCTCAGCATTCCTGTGCCTCCAGAGTCAACTCTCTAAGATTGTTCATAAGTTTTTGTGGCTAGAGTTCAGTCCTGGGCTCATAATGTAGCATAAAAACAAAGAAGACAGCACCTTAGTCTGTAGAAATTTAATAATATGTTAGATTTAAAGATAATATTAAAACAAAAACACCGTCCTCATTGTGGGTTCACCCCTTCTTTTTTAATAGTGCTATAAACTTAAATAGAAAAAAGTGCTCACCCAAGCTGCAAAATATGAAATGGGGGAGTCAAAGAATCCTGTAAATACATTTAAAAATCTGTTTTTAAAACAGGTTCCTGGCTTATGGGTTGATTTTACCAGGCTTGTCGATTTACAGATCAACTTGGAGCAAACCCCAGGGCAGGCCCCTGACCTGGCTCTGCTTTCCCAGCTGAAGGGATTCCAACTGCAGGTGCGGGGTGTATGCAACGATTCGTTAGGAAGTTGACATGGGGTGCAGATTGATAGTAAAAGTAGATCCCGAAATTAGAAACTATTGAAAGGCCCAAATGATGGCTTCAAAGAAGACTGATAAATGCATTCATTCATTTCCTTTGGTCTTGCAGACATAGGAGACTTTGTGGTCAACATGTCATGGATATTATGAAGCCTGGCCTTTCTCTCTCCCACAGAATCAGTCAATGTCTCCATTGTAATACCTTCCTTCCTAGATAGTATCTACATCCATCATTTCTTTCTCTATATATCATCTATGTAGGTGAGTGACTACTAGCAGACCCATGAGAGAGTGACTGTTTTCCTCTCTGAGTTAGGAATAGAAATGACAGCAAGGATCAGTGATTCATATGCTCCCCACCTCCACCTCCCACCCCAACCACAAATGAAATACAGATCTCCTGTCTTTTGAAGAGAATTCACAGTAATTTTTCCCCAGGGCCTTTCCTCTCTCCCCATTTGAACTATCCTTTCTTCCCTCACGCAAGGATAGTTCAAAGCCTCACCCCACCATCTAGCCCAAAGTGAATGCCTCCTCCTTCAAACTCTCACATCATGATCAGCTCTAGATCCACTTTACGTCCACCATAAATTACTGACTACTATAGATATGGGTCATTTTAAAGGGGCTTCAGGGCCTCTGATGCTTCAGTTTGTAAAGGAATCACCTAAGGAGTATGGGATAGATGTAGCTGTCTGGAATCTATGAATATACTCATTCATTTTTAATCAGTTTTTCTGGTGATTCTGGTACAGTTGGTCCAAGAGTCACACTCTGAGAGACACTATCCTAGATACACACATACAGACATACATGTGCCCACACACTGAAAACTCCCCTTAAACTTTTCTCACATCCATCAGTAAACAAATAAAAATGAAACACTTTCATAACATCCACTTTAAAACAGGGGGAAAGAAAGCCCACCATGGAGGCTAATTTTTAAAACATTTCCAATTTCCTAATTACCATTACAATAAACACTTCTAACAAAGAAGGCTTTAGTGTCTTCATCTACTTACCCCATTCAAATCAATCTCTGTTCACATTTTCATATTTAAAACTAGGGCACTTTCCATTATTATTTCTTAGTTCAGAAGAGGGGCAGATGTCAAACCTATAATCGGTAAGCCTTCAAAGGCTAACACTTAAGGAACTTCAGAGTTTATGTCACACCTCATTCAATGTTGGTTCTAAACATATTCTATTCTTCATTCAGATGTTGTTAATCTGCATTCTTCTGCAGCCCACTAACCTTCAACAACCCACAATGCTTAGAAAGAACATAGATTTTTTTTTTTTTTAATAGGCAGAGGACACTCAGCTACTCCCACTGAATTCAGGCCCAATAATCTCCAGTTCCTTCCCTTTGAAAAAAAATCTATGACTGAATCCTTGTTTTCATACAGCTTACATTTTTCTTTCCTCTCTTGTCAATAATTCCTAGAGCAAGTATCAAGAACAATAGGATGCACCCAGGCCCCGCAGGAAGATGATATCAGTTCATGACCAGCTTTTCCCTAGAATACTAGAGACAATTATTAACTTCCCCAAACCTATATTTCGCAATATTCAGCACAATCTGTATTTTAATTTTTTGACATTTAAAAAAATTTTATTGATTGATTTTAGAGAGAGAGAGAGAAAGAGAAACATCGATTTGTTGTTCCACTTAATCATGCACTCATTGGTTGCTTCTTGTACGTACCAGGGATTGAACCTGCAACCTCATTATATTGGGATGTTGCTTTAAGCAACTGAGCTACCTGGCGAGAGTGACATGACCTATATTTAAAATTTTTCCCCTTCCTTGACTACATGCAGAGGCATCTGTCTCCCAAGTTTTGGATGACATTTACAAGGGGGGACCCCCCCAAAAAACCAGAATTTATCTATAAATTGTAAATTTATTCTTACATGTTTAAACTTCAGTCACTTATTGAGACTTTTTTCCACTGCTCAAAACAGTTTTTGAACTCGATTTTGATGCTTTCTAGTGCTTCTGCCATTTTTTGTTCACCTCTTCCACATCAGCAAAATGTATCCCTGTGAGGATTTTCTTCATTCAGGGAAACAAATAAACAAAAAAGTCACTTGGGATGAGATTGGGTGAATAGAAAGGATGGGGCATGGGGATTATGCTCTTTTTGGTCAAAAACTGCAGAACTTTCAGCACTGTGTGGACAGGTGTGCTCATAAATCACCCATCACAAAATGGGCAAATGTGTTGAAAGAGTCCTGAAAAAAATTCACTGAAGCCAAACACAGCCTCTCACAACAACACCAGCTGGTACACTGATACAGATGGGTTCCTAGAATATTCACTTAGCAGAGAGAAGCCTGTGCCACAAGGGGCCTGCCCTACAGAAGATAATTCCAGTTTTGTGGGGGTTAATGAATTATGGTTAATTATTGTACAATTGAAAACATTTTCAGATCCCCTTTGTGATTTTAAGGCCTTCAAGAATAAAAATATCAATAGCTGAGAGTAAGAGTAAATTCTAGGTACTGTTAAAAATGTGCAGCCCATTATCAGGAGTCCAGAATATCCTTTAGATAGTAATTGTGAATCCCTCAGCCCACAAAATCAACTGTATCAGGTGTAACTTTATACATCTTTCTATAACTGAACTTAGTTTTAATTATACTTCCTCGTGCTTCAGGTAAAAGAAACGTAAGCCCGGTCAACTTAGGCCTGTCATTCTCTCCCTGGAAACTCCCCGTGGTACCAAAACCTAAAAGGGGTGTCATTTTATCAGAGTCATCACCTATCCATGGTGACATCTGTCTAGCTGTGCTGTTCCTATCTTGTCTTTGACTCCATGTCTACATAGGTCACTGCTCAGTTGTTCTCCCTTCCTATCCACAAGCCTCCTCCATCTTTGCACTTTTTGTCTGTCTTTCTGTCTGTATCTGTTTATACCCATCTGTCTATGTATGTCTCTCTCTGCTAATATCCATGCTCTCCAAGGCGTAGGATCCATCTACTTCTCTTACAAAAGGATGGGCTGCAGGAAATCCCATGTTCTGAGCTACTCCTGAGTGCATGGCAGCAACTATAAAGGTCCAGGGTACATGGGAATTCTATGAGGCCATCTCAAGTCCATCAGCCTGGACACACTATGGAACAGCCTTTCTATGTGCCACCTTCTTAAGCTCTTTCTGAGAAAGGGAACCCAGGCCTCCTCTGCTCTCAAATCCCCAAAACCAATTGAATATCTGTTATCAGAGAAAGGCATGAGCCTTTCTTTCTCAAAGATACACTGAGTGGTCGCTTGCTGCTTTCCCTCCCATGTCAAGGCACTCTTTGCTCCTGTGCGTACTTGTAGGGGAATGCTGCAGGAAGCGTCTTTTCCACATCATAAGCTTTCTTCCAAATCGATCTCATTTCCTCTGCATGAAGCTCACCTTTCCCTGCAAGGACCTAGACTTTTGAAACTCAATAGCCAGGAAAAAGTTCTTATTTCTCTCCTTCTGGTTTGTCACACCTCCCTTCAAGCAGTCATTAGAGAGCACCCGGCCACTTCCTGAATGGAAGTGGAAATCTCTAGAGCTATTGTCCAATTTGGTATCTATAAGACACATAGGGTCACTGAGTACTTGTAATGTGGCTAGTCCCAAATGAGATATGAAAACTATATACGGCATTTCAAAATCTTAAAAAATATAAAATACTTCCATCATTCTTATGTGAGTACCATGTTGAAATTATAATATTTTGAATATTCTTTGTTGAATAAAAAATACTACTAAAATTAATTTTACCTGTTTCTTACTTTTTTAATGTGGCTACCTGAAAATTTTAAATTATATGTGTGACTGATATCTGTGGCTTACATTATATTTATATTGGGCAGCACTGCTCTAGAAGAATAAATAAGTAATGGGAACAAAAAATAAATCAGTCAATATTTTAAAATTATCACACATTTGCATCATATCCTACCCATATTTGCTGTTCAACACTCTGAAATTCAACAATTATTGTATAGTGTTCAATACCACATTTGCACAAGAAACTGTCAGAATAAAGATGAGTAATATATTAACCTTTCCATTAAGGAATTCACAACTTGGTAGGACAGACTCAGGAGTGTGGAACGAACTACCAAAATGCCATGTGACAAGTTCAGACGGGCACATTGTTTATTCTTCCTTTGAGGAATGAGAAGAGGTTAGAGAGACACTTTTCAGGAGATGCTATCGGGGCACACCAACTTAGTAGGGAGAGGGAGCCCCAGGGGGACAGAACCACGCACAAGAGTAACACATTCAGGAGAAAGTGAAGAACTTAGCGTGGCTGAGGACAAGCTGGGTCCAAAGAGAGGAGTCTGGAAGCTTTCACTCAGACCAGATTATGCAAGACCTTGAATATGTAGCCGAGGAAATTGAACTTTACCTTCTACCCTTTTACCCTTTACCTTCCACCCCAGTCCTCTGGGGACCCATCACAGACTTTCAAAGAGGCAAATAGCATGGTTAGATTGGAATTTTGAAGGATAACTCTGGCGGAGGAAAGTGGAGGATAAACTCTCCGCCGAACTGTTGCCGCCATCATGGACACGAGTCGTGTGCAACCTATCAAGCTAGCCAGGGTCACCAAAGTGCTGGGCAGGACCGGTTCTCAGGGCCAGTGCACACAGGTGCGCGTGGAATTCATGGACGACACGAGTCGCTCAATCATCCGCAACGTGAAAGGCCCCGTGCGCGAGGGCGACGTACTCACTCTACTAGAGTCAGAGCGAGAGGCTCGGAGGCTGCGTTGAATTGGCGTCTCGGTCCTGGATATCTAAGTGGAAGACATGGTCCCTGGGGATGACATTTGACTGTTAATAAAGCGTTTGTATTGTGTGTAAAAAAAAAAAAAAAAAAAAGTGGAGGATAAACTAACCTGGGGAGAGAGAAGAGCCTAGCGGGTATGTGGGGGTTTGGTTCTCATCACTAGGTTTCCTAAGAATTTGCAAGAGCCAATTCCAGAGCGGATCTGCTTGATCCAAATATTGCTCATACTTGAAAGTAAAGCTTAAAAGATACTTTTCTCAAAATCCTAGTTAAAAACAGAAATTCTTTAGTCTTTTATTCATGGCTAGCTTGACAACAGTCTATTCCTGATTGCTCAGTAATCAAATATTCTGCAAAAACAAAAGGTTTGCCTGTTTCTAGAGAACATTCAGTCCACTTATGGCCTCAATTGGCTATAGGAGGTTAACTCTTGAATTTTCTGAGTTCCTCTTTCAGGGTTTATAGGAAAGAGCTGCGGTTCAGGGTGAGCCGTGTGTGAAACTGACTCCGCTGTGTGTTCTGGGGAGGTGAGCAGATGTGTGTGCTCTCCTCCCTGGTCTCACACCGATCCAATCAAATTGGCCTTTTTTTTTTTTTCAACAGCCAGTCAAAAGAGCTAGAGGAGAAAAGAACCTAGAGCTATTATTTAAGCATCTTGATTTTCATCTTTGATTTTATTGGTAGGTTATTAGTTTCGAAATGAATCTCTGGGAGAACACATCAAGTTTTTAGAAAGTAAGGTTCTGCCCTGGCCCGTGTGGCTCCGTTGGTGGGAACATCATCCTCGTAAGCAAAAGATTGTGGGTTTGATTCTCAGTCAGGGCACACACCTGGGTTTTGGATTCAGTCCCCAGTCCAGGCACCTGTGGGAGGCAACGGAACGATGCTTCTCTCTCACATCAGTGTTTCTCTCCCTCCATTCCTCTCTCACTAAAAAGCAATGAAAAAATGTCCTCCAGTGAGGAAATAAATAAACAAACAAACAAGTAAATGGGAGGGTACTTTCCAAAATGCTCATTTATTCATTGGGTATATATGGATTTATTACCTGGAGTTAACTGAAAGCATATTGACAGCAGGAGAATGGATCTGTCTAAAATGATGTTAGAAATCAGAAAAAAAAAAAATGACTCTTCCTATGTGAGATGCCTCTCAGTTCTCCTGAAGCTAAACAACACATATAGTTATCCGTATCCGTGATATTGCATCACCCCGCTAATCTGAACACCCTACTATTCTGGCTTCTAAGTATACAGTTTCAATGGTGGAACAGATTATGTGGTAGCTGGCTCGAAGTCAGGAATTTTCTTCAGCAAAATTTCTAAAAATTTTATAGCTTGAGTCTGGAAATTTTTGAGGATAACACTTGGATCCAGATAAGTCTGAGAATTATAACTTCTGTGCTCAAATCTGCATTTAAAGCGATGTTTTCACCCCATTGCCTGCGTTTAACTGATCAGAGGAGTAAAAAATTTTGTTCTCCTAGCTCTTAGGCTCAGAAAAAAAAGAAAATAATTTACAATAAATGGAAGAAGATGTCAGAAAAAATAAGTGATCACAAGAGTTAAAATCTTTAAATCGATGCAACCCAAATCCCCAGGACAGGTCCTACATAGCTCCAGGTCAGTAAGCAATCACCAGTCCCGACCACCATTTGCCTCACTTCTCCTCAGCAAAGGGAGATGTAAGCTATTCTGAAAGCAATAAATACCTTGATATATTTCTAAAAGTAGCACATAAATCAAGAACAAACTTGCTCAAGTTGATCTAGGCTTAAGAACTTTAGCAATTATATGGTGTGACTAAATTTAATAAATATTTAATTCTATGCAGTACCATAAAGAATCTAACTTGGACCAGTGCAACTATAGTAATTTGGGAAAATGATCAGGTTTCTTAGCAATAGTACAGGCCTCTGTGTGAATCAGAAGAGAACAATCAGGGATAGGCAAACCCAAGCTTTCAAAACAAGACCTCTTGACTTATTTAATGCTAAGAAAACAGCTCTCTTTCCTCCTTTGTTTGAAATGGAAGATAATTTATTAATAAAAGGAAATTTATTTAGTCACTCTTATTTCAAATACTGTTCTTTGATATATTTTAGATAGCCAAAGTTTTTAGAGATTTTTAAAAAGTAAATATGGGTAGTTTTTATTTTAAAAACTAATACATACCATATTTTTGCCATGTATAATGTGCAGCCTGGGCACTGTACATGGAATTATTGTACCCATGGCATGTAATCATACACTCATGTATAATGCACACCCTTATTTTTTTCCCTCAAACATTTGGGCAAAATAGTGTGCTTTATACATGGCAAAATATGGTAGTTTAAATTCTGGGAGAAGTTCGGAGAGTCCCGTTGAACTATTAAGAATAACACAGGCCCTAAATTCATGGCAGTGAAGAACCTTCTTTCCTCCTCCACTTAAGCTACAGTGGATCACAGATTCTCTTACCATATTCTACCAACATAGAATTAGTATGTGTGAAATAAAACCCTAATGCCAAGCAAAATTCTAGTTTTTGATATTATACATTTGGAAATCATTCCATACTTTCGTTGCAGAATATTCCACATCCTTTGCAAGCATAGGGTTTGCATATCTTCAGAGCTAAGACTACATGAAGCTTCATAATCTCTGTAGATCATTGTTTTGTTAGAACATACCATGCTGGTTTCATCAACCAGATCAGATCTTTGCCTTCAGGCAGACATCTGCAATTTCTGGCCTCTGGGTGCTTGAGAGTACCTGTACTTCAAGACACTCCCCCTCTAGGGGAAAAAGAAAAAAAAAATAATCTCCAGAAACTGCAGGTGCAAGAGTGTTTTAAGGAAAATTAATGATGGATTGTCCTTTTATGTTATGTATTCAAATAGACGGTTATGTGTTTGCAGTGATATAGTTCTGAACTTAAGTACACAGAACATGAACTCAGAACCTTTTCTTGGTATTTGTGATGGAGTTCCCCTCTCTCTTAGCCAAAACATGTATCATTAAGAGTTCTGATTGAAGTATTAACACAATGAGATTTCTTGGGGGGGGGAGGGGGGAATAAAACATCTAAAGACTCTTAGTAAAGGATCACTGACACTAGACAGACTAAATTCATAGGTACCATCACTTTGGTACCTCATCACTTTGGTTGTTCATCTATGACTCAGTCAAGATTTGCAGGGCTGTTTTGGTCCAGAAGTAGAAGATAACGTGAAGTAGATGGCTGATGCCCAAGACCCCAGATGCCCAAAGCCATATGCTTCTTTTCAAGTTTTTGTTCTTTATCCTTTTGTTGTTTTCCCTCTCTACTGGTTCAAGAATCTAACTTATTAGAAGACACTCTTATCCTCTCATCATAGTACTTCTGATATCCTTACTTCCAAAAATTACTAGAAATAGGATTCATCCTCCAGACACTAACAAAGTTGAACTACCTATATCAAATCAAAGGGGAAAAACCCCACTTGGTTATAAAAGATTTAAGTAGCTTAAGGAACATATGGGTCATGTTTCACATAAGTAATTTCTGTCTCAGTGTTTTTGTGTTGCAGTCACTAAGTGGGAGTAATGCTAGAGCCACTTTCGCCCCAGAAGATGCTACAAATAATTATCCATCAAAAAGAATGAGAAGACCTGTCTCTCGAGATAGCAAATACTCAATACACAATCACGATCCACTGATTTATCATTTCCCTGAAAGACGATGGTCCATCCTTCCACTGAGACTGAAGAATGACCAGGAGGGGAGACTGACAGATGAAAAATTACCCTGATGGCAGAGAGCTGGTGAGGAAGGTACTAAGAATTGGAATGTAAATCACAACTTGCAAAACTACACAACTCACAAAACAAACTACCAAAAAAAACGACACGAAAACAAACAATGCTCAAGCTGTCTTATCTCCAACTCATCCACACCCAATAGCTCTAGTTGTAATTCCACATAGATTTATCTGTTCTAATGATAAGACCACTGACTGTTCTAATAACTAATCTAGTTTACAAATTCTTCAGCTGTGCCTGCTAAGACCGTCCCTTAAGTAACTCCTGCCTCCCAAACCCTTTAAGTAGCCTTCCTTGATTTGCCCCTTTGATGTACTTCACTATTCCCATCATGTGCATTTTCCTTCCTGCAGCAACTAATGAAGCCTAACTTTACTTGGTTCATTTATTCTCCTTTAGTGAGTGGACTTCAAGTACACATGGAAGGGAATACACTATAGGATATGGTTAACAACATGAACTCTAGAACTGAATTGCCTGGATTTGAATCCCACTCTACTACTCATTAGCTGAATGATCTTGGGCAAGTTACTTAACGTCTACCGCTAGAAGGGGAGTCCCCACAACAGCTGGCTGTGAAAATAAGCAAGAACTCAGTCCTCATGAGACAGAGGGCTGTTGCAGACCCCAGCATCACCTTAAAGGGCCTGAGCACAGATGCACTCACTCTCCCTAAGCTCCAGAGAAGGGAAAACAGCTCACAATGTGCCAGGAACATAAGGGGAGGACCTGAATTGTTTAGTTTCAGGGAGAGAGCTAGAGAGGTAGCTCTCTTCAAGACTAAAGAGCCAGCAGGCACCATTGTGTCTTTGCTGATCCATCCCCCACACACAGTCTATAGGCATAGGCAGGTGCCAAATCTGAGTCTCCATTAAACTGGCTAACCCTGGTCTCACCCCACCCTGGTGGTTCTCTGAAACTCTGCCCTACCCAATTCACACAACAAGCCCAAACCTCTTTCAGAGGTTAATCCACACAAGCAGCCAGCCTGGGCCCACTGTGCAGACTTTCCTAAAATTTCTCAAAAGTCCTAAATAAGCAGTGGCTGGCCCTCATGTGCTCTGAACTTCTGCTAAGTGGTCCTAAGCCTAGTACAAGTGGTAGCTGGCCTCAATTCACAGCATAACCACTTACAGGTGCCTCCAAGCCCAAAGGCAGCTACCAACCGCAAATCACTTTGTAGATTTTACCAGGAGGCCCCAGGCAGGACATAGGCACTGGCTGACCTGGGCCTGCACTGGAGCCCTTCCCAAGAGGCCCCAGAACCAACACACCTGGTGGTTCACTTCAGACCACACAAGGGCACCACACAATTACCATCACAAATGACAAACCCAAAGGGCAAACTATGCAGGTACCAGATCCCCACTAAAACAAAGCCTGTTCTATGGGACCAATCTCCACACAACAGCCGTCTGCAAGTCAAGGCCAGTCATCACAGCCAATCAACCTGAGGGTCAGTCTCACTCACTGACATGCCAATGGCACTCAAGGCTTAACTACAACAGGAAGGCACACACAATTCACACAAGGGACATCCCTGAAGCACCTGGCTTGGGTGAACAGGGAGATTGTACCACTGGGCCCCACAGATACTCGCTACATAAGGCCAATCTACCAAGACTGGGAGATGCAGCAGATCTATCTAACACATAGAAACAAACACAGATTAGTGACAAAAATGAAGAGACAAAAGAAATGACCCAAATGAAAGAACAGGAAAAAAGAAAAGAATGAAATAAAATGGAAGTATACAATTTATCAGATACAGAATTCAAAATACTTGTGATAAGGATGCTTAATAAACTTAGGGGAAGAACAGATCGACTAAGTGAAAACTTCAACAAAGAGATAGAAAACATAAAAAAGGAGATAGGAAACATAAAAAAGAAACAGTCAGAAATGAAGAATACAATCACTGAAATGAAGAATATACTAGCTAAAATCAATAGCAGATTAAATTATATTAGATCTTTAATCCATTTTGAATTCATTTTTATGTATGATAAAGTTCTTTTTTTTCCATATGAGTATCCAGTTTTCCCAACACAATTTGTTGAAGAGAATATTCTTTCCTCATTTCTTATTCTTGACACCTTTCTCAAAGATCAGTTGGCTGTATATGTAGGGATTTATTTCTGGGATCTCAATTCTGTTCCATTGGCCTATGTATCTATATGCCAGTACCATACTATTTTAATTACTGTAGCTCTCTAGTATATTTTGAAATCATGAAGTGTGATGCCTCCAGCTTTTTGAAGATTACTGTGGCTATTATGGGTCTTTTCAGTTCTTTATGGAGTTTACGATTGTTTTTGTCTATTTCTGTGAAAAATGTCATTAGTATTTTGATAGGGATTGCACTGAATCTGTAGATCACTTTGGGTAATACAGACATTTTAACAATATAAAGTCTTCCAATTCATGAGCATATAACGACTTTCCATGTATTTGTGTCTTCTTTAATTTCTTTTATCAATGTTTTATAGCTTTCAGTACACAAGTCTTTCACCTCTCTGGTTTATTTCTAAGTACTTCATTCTTTTGATGCTATAAGACTTTTTAAATTTCCTTTTTTGGACAGTTTTTTGTTACTGTATAGAAATAATTTTTGTGTGTTTATTTCATATTCTGAAACTTTACTGTTTTCATTTATTACTTCTAACAGTTTTGTTTGTAAATCTTTTAGAGTTTCCACCTACAAGATCATATCATCTGCAAATAGAGATTATTTTATTCTTCATTTCCAATTTTGATGACTTTCATTTCTTTTTCTTACCTTATTACTCAGGTTAGAATTTCCAGTACTATGTTGAACAGGTGTGGTGAGAGAGGGGATCCTTGCATTATTCCAAATTTTAGAGACAAAAACTTTTAGCTTTTCACCATTGAATATGTTAGCTATGGGCTTTTCATATATGCCCTTTATTCTATTGAAATAAGTTATTTCTGTATCCAGTTTGTTGTAAGTTTTTATCATGAAAAGGTGTTGGATTAAGAGTTTTCCCACCTTAATTTGCAGCTAATGAAATTGGGGCTCAGAGAACTTTTAACCGGGATGCCACTGGCCTGTATGGTGCCCACATACAAGTTAGAAAAAAAATAACCCTTCCACTGGATGGAAGCAGCTAGGATGCTGATGTGATGAATGGAGTGCCCTCTCCACTTCAATTAGGTGACCTTGCTCAAAGCATACCTTCTAAAACTGTGGTAGAGGCTTTACTTTCATGAACTCTCCCAATTGCCTCTTGACATATAACAATAAAACCAAAGGATTAGTAATCTTTTAGCTACCTACACAGCTGGCTCAGTGTATTCTTGTTTGAGTGTTTAAGGAGAAGGCAAGAGAGCAAAACTTCCAATCCATAACCAAAGAGAATCAGCCATAAGCAAGGTGAATAGAGGAAAAATAATTGTATAGCATAGGTTTTTGCAACTGGAAAATTATAGGGAAAGACACAGCAGTCAGTCACTTTACCTTGAGAGAAAAATGATTGTGACAGAAGGCAAAAATGGCCAAAATACTTTGTAGACCCTTCATCAAGAGGTGGAGGCTATTTTTACCCCCTACCCCTTGAATTTGGGCTAGCCCTGTGACTTCCCATGACTGGTAGAATGTGAAGGAAGTCGTACAACATGAGAGTTCTGCACCTGGGTCTCCATAGGCCTAACAGCTTTCAGATTGTTGGATGATGAGAGGTATGTGGCCCAGTCATCTTCCCCACCAAGAGTGAGGCAACCACCAGATACAGAAGGAAGGCCATCTTCACTCACAATCCCCAGTCAAATTACCAGCTGATCACTGACCTGAGTGAGCCTAGCTACTCACCCGTCTGCTTCAAATCAGCAGAAGCACCAAAGTGACTCGTAGCTCATGAGCAATAATAAGTGATTGTTGTTTTAAGTTGTTATGTTTTAGGTGGTTTGTCTATAATGAAACCTCACTGATATAATGAGTGACCCCAGAAGCAAAAGAATCAGGCAGATCGTGAAGCTAAGATGTCATTTGCAAATAGCAACAGCCATTGCAAATAGCAGCAAAACTAAAGAACAAAAAGTCACTGCATGGCATAGTGATTGCTAATCACATCAGCTTTTTAAACCATAGTCTCAGAGTTAGTAGTTATCATTAGTGGCATATTTTAAAAAGGATAAAATTCACAGGATAAATTTTATGTATAGTGGCTTGTTTTTGAAAGTATGAGCAGAAAAATCACAAACAGCTACAGGGACATCAACCATTTTTGGTTTATTGATAACAAATACTTTGTGATTTATTGCTTTTCCCAATGCATTCTTCATGGGGAGCTAAGCTGGTGATGAGAATATGCAAGGCAGCTCTTCTTGAAAAGACTAGATTAAGCCCTTTCAAGCCTGGATATAACCCTTTACCTACACCCATCTATCACAGTGGTACTTCACTTTCGGGTTTTATAGCATGAAGTAAGAATTATGTTTGAAGGTCAAGAAACAAAAGAGGAAAGAGGAAAGGGGAACATTGTTATGTCAACACTCATTCAGTATTGAAGACTGGCATGCTTGAGCATGTATGTGTCTTTCAGCTTTTCTTCCAGACCTCAAGCCACCTCAAATTCTCTTGCAAGAAGGTGGAAGAAAGAATAGAGGAATGCATAAGGAATAGAATCCATATCCATACCAAATCCCACAATGACTGTTTTAGAAAATAATCAGACAATGTGAGCATTAAATAAAGAAAGTTGCCCAGAAAGTGTGTGTGTGTGTGTGTACACACACACACTTATATATAATATATATACATTTATATATAATATCTAAGTAAGTGTATATATATATGCACCTATATATAAAAATATGTACATTTATATATAAATACATATATATTTATATAAAAATACATATGTATTTATATATAACCTCTATACACTTAATTAGAGGTATCTAATTAAGTGTATATATATACACACTTATATATAAAATATATATACATTTATATATAATGTATATATTTTTAGTACCTTAGAAAATCTATTTGCAAAGAAAAAATAAGATTGAATGCAGATCACTTCTTAATTTCCAGTATACTTGAACAAATTCTACTCTTCTGGGAATATGTTGGAGTCCACTGATAATTTAAGACTAAAGCAACTCATCCACTTCCCCATGACAATTGTTCCATATGGCCCCTAGAATACACACAAACTCCTAAACATGAAACCTATGACCTTTCACTACCTAGCTCTAGTGTACCTTTCCTATAATCCCCACAAATGTGCAACACTCTTGCCTTTTCCCCAAACATTGGCAATGTTTTTCTGCCTCCATAGCAATTTTTCTGCTAAGGACATCTTCCCCACTCATCTCTATTTGTTAAAGACAATACCTAACCTTTCGAGTCCATCTCAACTCTTACTTCCTTATTGAAGTATGGCTAATTCTCTACAATTCAGGATATTGTTATGTCCCGAGTTTCATCTCCCCACCTCAAAAGTGAGAAATCATATCCCCAGAATCCTTTATAGCTAGGAAGGAGTCACATGACTGGGACTAGCCAATCAGGAGTACCCACTTACTGCATGGATGCGTGGATTTTAAAAAGAGCAACATGAGAGGTAACTGTGCTCAAAGGAAGAACCCTTCTGACAAGTGTAACAGACACATCTGGCCCTTTAGTAACAATAGGATCTGAACTTCTAGTTACCATCTTTCTCTGAACCTAAGAAATTATCAACTGAAGATGCACCATTATTTCACAAATCTCCAAAATAATTTTTAATGCTACCAATAAAGGTATGATACATTGTGTCCTTATAACTTAGAAGTTGTAAATTTGTATTTTATACTTATTGAAAAACTTGTTAGACTTACAGATATAAATTTTTCATAAAACATATTGGTTAAGTTATTCGCATTCACAGTGTGACTTTTCTGAATGACTTCCAAACTCAGAATCAACCATGTCCATGTTTTGGCACATAATATCATCCTTTGTGCCATCTGGACTGTTGGTGATATGGCATTTCTTTTTTTTTAAGATTTTATTTATTTATTTTTAGAGAAAGGGGAAGGGAAATAGAAAGAGACTGAAAGAAACATTGATGTGAGAGAGAAACATTGATTGGCTACCTCCCATACATGCCTCTTCTGGGGACCAAAACCCACAAACCAGGCATGTATCCTAAGCCGGAATCAAACCAGCAACCTTTCGCTCTGTGGGATGGTGCCCAACCAACTGAGCCACACCCATCAGGGCAATATAGCATTTATTGAAAGGGAACTCTATTATTGTCTCTAGGAATTTCCTCTAAGCCACTAGGGCCAATTCTATGAGTGTTGAGACATGTGAACAGGCAATGATAATTATTGTATCATGACTCCACTTGACCTTAGAGAAGTATACATGTTAGAAAAAAAGCCTTAAAAATGAAATGTGTTATACCTCCCGCAGGAGTATGGTTTGCTCTCCATTGCTATAGTATGTTATAGTCCATCCAGTAAAAAATTGGGTAGTGGTGCCTAGAAGACCATAAAATGGAGCACATATCTCAGCCCCTAGCCACCTGTCCTATAGTTTCTACCAGCCCAACACAAAAGATTGTAATACATATTCAAGGTACTTTATGGAGGTTATAATAAGCAGTCTTAGAAGTAGCAAAAGATGTAATTTTAGCTAATATGGACTTTTGCTGTTTCTTACTATGGAAGGCACTTTAAAACTTACATTTCCATGTACGTCATGCCTCTCAGGTCTCCTAGACCAATCAAGTCCAACTCCTCCTTTAGGAAAACTTTACTACTTCCAGAACATCAGAATAAAATCTGGTATTTGGTTGCTTTCTGAGTTCTCCACCTCAAGGAAGGTATATCCTGGACTTCAATTAGATTTACACCGACACTCACCTCTGTTCCATTTCATGGTGCCTGAGGGGGGAAATGGGCTTCAGGTATGAGCCAGGGTGAAGATGGGTTTCCCCGAACTACAGAACACTAGTCAGAGCTATGAAGCTTCTGGTTCCTTCACCCAGTAACTATACCTGTTAGAAATTTGTCAGCTGCCAATAATAGAAACAATTCAAAGTGGTTTAACATTTATACCATTGATTATCTCTCTTAACACAAATTTCATAGGTAGGTTAATCTCCAGGTATTACATAAGTGACCTTGACTCTGCTTCTCTAAGACCTTCTTAGGTCTGCCTTCTGGTGCAGATTAGCTTCGTCTTCAGACTAAAAGCAGAATGGCTGCCACAGCTCCATACACCTTATTCAGCTATGAGTGTGTCTACATAAGGTAGAGATGATGCCCCCTGTTTCTCTTAGGGAAAAACAAAAACAAAAACAAAAACAAAACCCTTCCCAGGATCTCACAGGTTCCCCCATTCAAGACTTTATTGAAGAGAATTAGATCACATGTCAATCAGTGGCAAAGCAATTAAGATCCCCACAATTGGTTTAGATGATCCAGGACCCACCTTCAGGGCAGAGGTCAGGAGAGGGGCCTGCCTATCCCCACAGAATGTGGGGGTGGCACAGAGAAGGGTAGTTGCCTGAACAAAATCTGGATCTTATTAGGAAGGAGAAAGAATGTTTGAAAATGACCTAGGTAACCAATAATATCTACTAAGTAAGTAATCTCTCTAAAGCATTCCTTTCTCTTCGAGATGGTACACTCCAATCACTGATGAAAAGAATACTCATATTGACAGGGTCCTGCTATCCTCTTTCAGAATAAGCATCATTGTGCTACAGCAATGAGCTCTTCTTGTCTGCTCCATCAGAAGCCTGATGCCATCAAAAAGGAGGTTGAGCCTTTTGTATATCCTTTCTTACTGAGGAAATAACATGGCCTATGATTCAATTATTTTTATTCAAGTCATTCCTCTGATATAGGAAAAATTGAGGGCTTCATTTTTTTATACAGGCCTAATTATACCTCCCTCCCAACACAAACATGCAAGGGAAGAATGTCTTTTTCACATTTTCTCTTTTCATATTTATTCCCTATGGCAGCAACTTCATAGAGCAGGAAGCCAATTAAATAAATAACTAATTAATTAAATTGTTAATCTCATTAATTCTTTCCAGGCCTAACATAAACTTTTATGACAGCTAGAGTTAAGACGCCAAGTTATATAGGTGTAGTCCATAGCCAACCTGTGTGCATTAGTAAAGTTCCTTTGACTTTACTTTCCTCTCCAGGACTCCGATCATAAATACCAACCAAAATCAGAGACTTTCAAGCTGGAATTCTAATGCTCTTTATGGTCATGATACAGGCTTAGATGGGGGAAAAAAATTAGGGTCCGTAATTCAGACAAGCAGTACCTGGAGAAGTTCACACCTTGATCAGACCTTGTCAACTCACGTCCGTTCAGTTCTGCCCATCAGATGGATCCTTACTCCTAAAAATAGTGGCCTAAAAAAATCCCCTAGGAGGGAACATAAAAATTTCAACATGTTCAGACACATGTTAACACAAATAGTTTAAATGAAATTCTCTATGTGAATTGAGACTTTCCCATGTTTCCCTTATTTAATCTCCCCAGTTAAAAATCTGGGGAATTTTCCCACTTTTCTTATGGCAGTGTATTTGCCAAGTGTTCTATTCCTGCCCTTTAGTTCTTATTTCTTGATTTCCAATTCTTATCTCTCTATTCTGACTCCAGCCTCGAAGTTTGTTGTTATGTCTGAGAAGTTCTTAAATACCATGATTATCCAAAGGGTCAAACTGACTCTCCCCCACAATGAACATTGCTCATTCGTAGGATGTCACAGGGATTGTAAGAGCCACAGCTAAAACAACTATCCAAACAAAGATGCTTCAATAATAGCAGCTAGTGAAAAAGACCAATCCCCGTTACTAACCCCTTGTTGGAAAGATACTCATTATGGCATTCATGCTGAGAATCAAGGAGGATGGTATTCCTGAAGTGATTTACACAATTCTAATATCTATCAGGTAAAGGAAGGAAAATATTGAGGGTAGAAAGCCAAACAAAAATTCTCAATCTTAAGGTAATTTTCATTTTCTATTGGTCACAATGTGCTACCAAATGCTCATCGGAATGCCTGAGGAGGGAGTAATTTAGGTTAAGAGCTATGTGTTTCTTTATAGAATAATAGTCAAATGTAATAATGCATTTAATTAAATATCTCAATAAGACTTTGCAGTGTATAAAGCACATTTTTACTTGTGTTATTTCATTGGATCCTTATGACAGCCTGTGGAGTCTGTTCTAATGCTATCCCCATTTCACAGGTAAACTAACTGACTCGGAGTGGGGCTGTGCCTTTTTAAAGTTTATAAAACTAGCTGGTGAAAGGGAGAGCTAGGACTAAAATCTAGGTTTTGACTCACTCTTTCCACATTGCCAACATACATTTATGACCACACATAGATTCAGTCCTCACTACTGAAACAAATGTAGCAAAAATTGGAAGCCAAAAGGTTGCATCCAGGTATTACATCCTTTATATGGAGCTGTGGCTCTACCTTTCTGTATGATTCGCTTTAGTTTAATTTAAGATAACAATGATATTTTTTAGGAGCCTTTGGGAGAACCTAATGAATGAGCAATATTCCCAGGGAGACTTGGAAAGTACAGTGTGCTGAAGACTGGCTGAGTGAAGGGAGTAGTCTCCCAGTGAAGTTGTTAAACCACTCAGCTTTCCCTGATTTTCTTTATTTATATATTCACTAATGCTCAAATATTTGAGCTTCCTCTTTTAAATCAAGAGCATGGCACATTGTTAAACATAGGGCGGTCTGATATCCCATTTAAAAGCCACAGTTAAGGTCATGCTGTTCTATTATCTCCAATTTATAACATGAAAGTAGTTTCCACTACCCTTGGCCCTCTGCCGAAAATGTTGCCAACTTTTATTCTTCCAGAAGCTTCTATTAAAGCTTGAGATAGGCCCCATTCAAACTTCTTCCTGCCTAGAACTCTAGGCCAAGATCTATAATGACTAAACAAGACAGCAACTGTGATTTTCAAGTCCTAATCAATGATGTGTTTTAACAGACAACATAATGTGTGTTGCTTGCATTTTAAGTTTTAATCTTTTGGGACATGCAATAGCCTTTCTTGAGAGAATTGAAAAAAAAACTCAGTGAGTTTTCATGCAGTACAGATGTCTTAAATTGTAATGAAATGTAATATATAGGATTATAAGAGAGCGGATTTGTAGATCAGATTTGTTTTAGGTTTTTAATATAACTCTACATTCTTGTGAATTAACGTAGCAAATATATTAAGCTCATAACTCCATGGTGAAGTAGGAGGCTATTGCTCAGAGCTATTGTAAGGAAAATGTAACACTTAAACCACAGCTACAACAGGTCATTTGAGGGGAAAATGTGGTTTTAAAAAATAACTGAAAAATGCATTCACAGGCATTATTATACAATTGAATGTGGTGGTCAGGGAAAGGGGTAGGGAACTGACTCAGGTATGATATTATTCTGCCCAATTCATCTGCCATGACAATAAAATATACTTACTTCCTCTAAGACAAAAAAGAGAAATTCACCATGTACACAGCTTTGACTGATTAATAATTCAGCTGTGATGGAACCACCTAAAGCACAGTTGCCAGCCTTTGCCATTAGCAGGAATTCTTCCTGGCGTGTGGTAAAATAACTTTCTCTCCTTTGGCTGCATGATCTGATAATAGAGACTATTCAAATTGTGTTATAGATTTGGAGGTACAACGAATGCACACAGGAATGAAAATAGGACCTGCCTTCGATAGTAAAAATAAGTCATTTCTGGGTAAGTCTAACTTATTATTATATATGCTATTTTAAAAGATTATCATTTTAAACTGACATTATTTTCATTTATCATTAATCCTTTAGTTTGTTGATATGAGATAATAAGTGTGTGGCAATCATGAAGAAAATTGCCAACTCAGGGTAGAAATCTGTCTTATCAAAGAAATATGCATACGCGTGCATGTGCCAGGATGTGTATTAAGAGAGAAAGTGTTTGCATCTTTTAACCTTCCTTCATTCTTTCATTCTTTGAGACGTTTATCTTCCTATCATGTGCCAACCACTTCTGTAGTTCCTGGAGGGACAACAAAAAGAGACAAAAATCTTGGCCTTCACAGAATTTGCATCCATTCCAGTGCATGGAGAGAGACAATAAATGATGTGAGTAAAATATTTAGTGTGTCAAAATTCAACAATTTATAATAAAAATAGTAGTCAAGTATTTAGTAAACAAGAATTAAGTCATAGTTTTGAAGAGACTGCAAATTCCACATGATCGGTGTAACTTCAGCACCTAGCACAGTACTTAGCCTAGTGGTCATCCAAGAAATATTTGTTGACAAGCGCTGGTGAGGTCGGGGAGAAAAGGGAACCCTAGTACACTGTTGATGGAAATGCAGACTGGTGCAGCCACTGTGGAAAACATGGAAGTTCCTCAAAAAAACTAAAAATGGAGCTGCCTTTTGATCCAGTGACCCCTTACTGGGAGTATACCCTAAGAATCCTGAAACACCACTCAAGAGAACCTATGCACCCCAATGTGTAATACAATGATATTTATAATAGCCAAGTGCTAGAAACAGCCTAAGTGCCCAGCAGTAAACGAGTGGATCAAAAAACTTTGGTTCATCTACAAAATGGAATATGGGACAGCAGAAAAGAAATAAGGAATTCCTACCCTTTGCAACAGCATGGATGGAGCTGGAGAGTATTATGCTAAGTGAAACAAGCCAGGCAGTAAAAGACACATAACATATGATGTCACCTATAAGTGGAATTAATCAATAAAACAAAACAAAATAGAACCAGAGACTTGGAAATAAAGAACAAACTGACAGTGACCAGAGGGAAGGGTGGAGGGGAATGATGGAGCAAGTGAAGGAGCATGAATAGAGGACTCATGGACACAGACAATGGGGTGGGGATTGACTGTGGGAAGGGGGTGGGGCAAGGGGTAGCAATGAGGAAAAATGTGGGACAACCATTGTCCGGTGGGGTGGGGATTGACTGTGGGGATTCCCACAGTCAAAATTGTTGTCTACTTATATTAAGTAATATATTACTCAATATTTTAAAGAAATATTTGTTGAACAAGTGACTGAACAAATGAATATACTTTATGTTCTCTGAAAATAACACTGACACTGTATCTCAACCACATACTAGATTTTCTTTTTTCACTTGCTCGCTTCCATAAAAGATTTGAAGTAACGTGCAACAAAAAAAGTTAAGAATGTAGCCCAAGCAATAAAGGAAGAAATATAGTCATGAAGAATGGTATTTTCTTAAATGCACAAATCGGGTGATCAATTGCTTAAATGAAAGTATTATTTGCAAGCAATTTCCCAAAATATACATATATATTTTTCATGTGACTTTTTACAAATATACTGTATCTCTTAACAAAAGCTGATATGGGTAGATCCAACCGTGATTTTGAAAGAAAAGGGAAAAAAGTCTGTCCTGCAAAGGCACTTTTATGAGCATTACAGCAATAATCCATTGTGTGTGGCTTTCTTTAATGTTCCAAGAATGGAACATAGCAGAGAGTAGAATTTCAATAAATGTTAACATAAGACCATTGAATAAAGTTGATTCTTGACTATTTCTGTAGTGGGGTGATAAGATCTTGCAGTCAACAGAAAAGAGGATGCTTTTCTTTCTGTTTTGGTCTGTAGAGTTAGAACATCCTGGTTTGTTTTCCAGTGAAGATACTCAGCATCTCAATAACCCTTGATCAAAGAATGGTTCTTCTCAATCCCTTTAACTAAGTGCATAGCTTTCTGGAACTCACATGGATGGGTGAGACAATACAGCCGTTGTCTAGCCAGTCATGTCAGCCAAATGCACCCTAACACATCAATCAGAGTAAAACATGCCAGCCAGAGCCTGCATCATACTAGAGCAGCAATGTAGTGTCAGACAAAACTGAATTCCAATCCCAGTTCTAGTAGTGATTTACCCCAGTTGGAAAAAGTAATGCAGCAATCTGTAGTAAATGAAATAATACTGTTTGAATTCATCATAGTCCTCAGTATAGAAGCTCAATAATATTTGTAATTATCATTATTGAATGTGGATATCATATTTTGGAGACTTGATTTCTGGCATATCAACAGAAACTGAAATTAGGAAAATCGTATGGTAAGGTGAAAAGAATAGGTTTCATAAAACTTTAGAATATAAACTAGATAGGAATTTAGATCAGTCATCTCAAAAGGTGGGCAGATGATGCATACACAGAGAATAACAATTAGGAAAGTTTAGATGGTGAAATGATATTACATAAAATGGCTTATAAGCTAGCATGGAATTCTAGGATCTACCGAAATCCAGATCATCAGGAACTAAGGCTCTATGTCATCTAGCATGTCTTTCCCTAAATGAGAGAAGATCAAGAGATTGTTTTCAGCCAGCAGCCAGTATAGCTCATCCCCTTCTTCAAAAAAAAGTTCTGAAAGTTAACATACTAAGAAAGAAAAATACTTTTCCACGTCTTATGGGCAATGGAAAGTAAGATGAGGTGGGCATGAGGCTTCTTACTGACAAGTTCTTCCTCGCACTCTTCCTTCTATTCTTCTTCTTTCTTCCTTCCTTTCTTTCCATCTTCCCTTCCTCTTCTGTTCTTCTTTTTTTCTTTCATACCTTACTCTATAAGGGTCAGATGAAGTGATCTCCTAATTGTTATTTGCATCGGATCCTGGAAAAGTCAGGTGCTGAAAGAGGTTGCTCAGGCTTCAGTTTGCTTGGATTGGACCTAATGTATTTTTCATCCACTCTTTCCACATCTCCTAATGTAGAAAAGTACAGCATTTGGTTGAAAAAATACATGGGTCATCAAGACAAGTTCTCCCATCACAGAACAGGAAACTAAACCTGTGATGACTGTGAATGAACTCTCTGAGAACCAGATGAAATACACAGAAATAGAAACCAGATGTAAGCAATCAAGAATTCAGGGCACTACTCAGCCTCCAGTTTATTTTTAGCAGATATATTATTAAAATCTTTTTGGTACCATAATTAATTTTCAAAAATTGCCATTAGCCTCATAGTATAAAATGGAACAAGAAAAATTTGTATATAAACTTAGTGGAAAATACTGATTTTTTAAAAAAGTATCTCTATGAGTGTTTGGTAAATGGTTGGGGAGGGAGTTCTATGGTTTTTAGTTTTCCCAGTTTGACCTAGGAATAATGAATCTCTCACCAGAATGTAATCCATCTTTAGATAGTGGTGGCTGTTTATATATTTAGGACATGTCAACCTCCTCAAGGCTGGGAAGTATCATAGCCTAATATAATATTTGGCTTTCAAGTTCTGGTTGTGCAGCAAGAGGACCAACAGTCTTGTTAGCTAAAATCAACTGAAACTATTAGAGTTTGGACATGAACTTGGCCTGCCCATGCCAGAGGGAATACAAGTACCTTCTTTCAGACTCTGAATGAAATCATTAATTATGTCAGCAGCTCCAGTGATAGACCTGGAGACACTTTGCATTACTTAGCAAACAAGTTACCTCCTCAACTGTTTAGAAGTCTGGAGAAGATCTTAAAGATCTGTACTTACACAGCCCTTTCCCTGCAAATCCTCAGACTCTCCTTGATCCTGCGTCTCTTTGGTTTTACCACACCAAGGTTGGAATGAGATGAGGGAAATATGTGGTTATGGTGCCCAGACTGTGTATTATAGACCTAAAAGTACATCCTGGTGCACCTCGACAATGAAACTCTTTTAAAATGAGGGCTTTTGGAACCATATCAACTATACTTGAGTTGGTGCTCATTTAAGGCATGATAGGTCTTTTAAAGAGCAATTTAACTACTATAGACATGCACATTTTTGCCTATTAACAACAGCTTTACAAAGAATGTGACCTGTGTTTATAGGACAAAAAAATTATTCTTTCCTCAAAAAGCAGCTTCCTTTTTTTAACTATTAAAAGTATCTTGGCAGTTCTGTGTATAATTAACAGCTTAGCAGGATGAGAAGTAAAAGAGCAAAGTACAACAAAATTCTGCTCAGGTCAGTTTAAATTTCCCCACATAAGTACTTCCACACAATAATTAATCTAAATATATTATGATGCATCTAGAGTGCACATTTCCCCACTTATTTACCCATCTCTGAGAAATGAAACACAACTAAAACAAAGGAAGAAATATCTTCAGGAGAGTGTATAGTATCATGCAACAAACATTAAGAAATGAAAGACTTTTGAAACTGAATGAGACACATATGCCACCCAAATCAACTGCATTTTTTTAAAAATGTGCTTTATGGTTCTGGTATAGTTGGAGGAGTAGGTAAACAATGTGCTTGCCTCCTCCAAAGACCACATAAAAATTACAACTATATTAAAGAACAATCCATCTAAAGAACCATCTGAACACTAGCTAAATGGAAGCCCTGTAACTAAATACATTAAGAAGAAGCCATGTCAAAATCAATAGGAAGGAAGAATACAGGAGCAGGGCCAAGATGGAGGCATAGGTGAACACACTGTGCCTCCTTGCACAGCCAAAATTAAGGACAACAAAGATTTAGAAACAAGAAAACAATCTGAACTGATAGAAAATTGAACTGTACGGAAGTCCAACAACCATTCATCCAGACCGGTAAGAGGGGTGGAGTTGCAGCAGGAAAAAGTGGAGGGGGCACACAGGCAGTGGCTAGCGGACCTATAAGCGGGGTGGCAACAGGCAGACCCAGTGAGGCTGCGCAAGGTGGCTGGCAGACCAGGTGGTTCCACATTCAAGCACAGATAATCCAGGCAAAAACAGGGAGTGAGACAGACCTTGCAACCCAGCTCTGGGCCCAGCTCCGGGAAATAAAACCTAAAACCACCGATTGAAAACACTTGTGGGGGTTGAGGTCCGGAAGAGACTCCCAGTCTCACAGGAGAGTTCATTGGAGAGACCCACAGAGTCCTAGAACATGCACAAGCCCACCCACCTGGGAATCAGCACCAGAAGGGCCCAATTTGCTTGGGGGAAGCTGCAGAAGGGACTGGAATCCCAGAGAGAGTGGAGCAAGCACCATTGTTCCCTCTCAGACCCCACCCCCACATACAGCATCACAACCCAGAGACTGGGCTGTCCAGCCCTAGGGAACACCTAAGGCTCCTCCCCTCACTTCATAACAGGTGTGACCAGACCCCCCCCCAAAAAAAAGGCTCAAATAGGAGAACAGATCAAAGCCCCAGAGGCAATTCATCTAATTTATCTAAGCGACAAGAGATAGCCAACCTATCAGATGCACAGTTCAAAGCCCTGGTCATCAGGATGCTCACAGAATTGGTTGATTTTGCTCACAAATTAGATGAACAAATGAAGGCTACAATAAGTGAAATGAAGGAAAACACACAGAGAACCAATAGAGATGGGAGGAAAACTGGGACTCAAATCAATGGACTGGACCAGAAAGAAGAAAGAAACAAACAAACAGAAAAGAATGAACAAGAATTCTAAAACAATGAGGAGATGCTTAGGAACCTCCAGGACATCTTTAAATGTCCCAACATCTGAATTATAGGGGTACCAGAAGGGAAAGAGGAAAAGCAACAAGTGGAAAACTTATTTGAACAAATAGTAAAGGAGAAATTCCCCAATCTAGCAAAAGGTATAGATTTCCAGGAAGTCCAGGAAGCTCAGAGAGTCCCAAAGAAGTTGGACCCAAGGAGGAACACACCAAGGCACATCATAATTACACTAGCCAAGATTCAAATGGAGAGAATTGTAGAAGTAGAAAGGGATAAGGGGACAGTCACCTACAAAGGAGTTCCCATCAGACTGTCAGCTGATTTCTCAAAAGAGACCTTACAGGCAAGGAGGGGCTGGAAAGAAGTATTCCAAGTCATGAAAGTCAAGGACCTACATCCAAGATTGCTCTATCCAGCAGAGCTTTCATTAGAATGGAAGGGAAGATAAAGTGCTTCTCAGATAAGGTCAAGTTAAAGGAGTTCATCATCACCAAGCCCCTATTATATGAAATGTTAAAGGGACTTATCTAAGAAAAAGAAGATAAAAAATATGACAGTAAAAAGACAGCAAACTCACACATATTAACAACCACACCTAAAACAAAAGCAAACTAAGCAAACAGGTAGAATAGGAATGGAAACACAGAAATGGAGATCATATGGAGGGTTATCAACAGGGGAGTGGGAGGAGGAGAGAGGGGGAAAAGGTACAGAGAATAAGTAGCATAGACAGTGGGTAGAAAATAGGGGGAGGGCAAGGATAGTGTGGGAAATATAGAAGCTAAATAACTTATGACACATGGACATGAACTAAAGGGAGGAATATGAGTGGGAGGGGGTGTGCAGGGTGGAAGGGAATGATGGGGGAGAAATGGGACAACTGTAATAGCATAATCAATAAAATATATATATTTTTTAAAAGACCAATAGGAAGGACAGAGTTGCAAACAGACTGTCCCATACCTACTTGTGGAGTCTGAGAATCAGAACCTCTACTGCAGAGGTTCCCCCTGAGGAGTGAGGGGTCTCAGCCCCATGCCAGGCCCCCCAGCCCAAAGCTCCAGTGCCAGCAAGAGGAGTCCCCACAAAAGCTGGCTGTGAAAATCAGCAGGAATACCCTCCTAGTGAACAGGCCTGCTAAAAACACAGATGTCCTCTTAAAGGGCTCAAGCACAGACTCCCTCTCTTCCAAACACTCAGCCTAAGCTCCAGTGAAAGAAGAGCAGCTCAAAAGGCACAGGAGAGATACAGAGAGATACTGAGATGTGTGACTTCCAGGCAAGGGCTAGAGAGACAGCCACCATTGTCCCTGTGTTGAGCCCTCCCCTGCAGGGCCAGCAAGCACAAGTGAATGCCAAATCTGAATCTGCATTAACCTGGTGAATACTGCTTGAATTTCAAAGTGAGTTTTTAAAAAAGGAAACACTAAACATCAGTGCAGGAATAAACAAAATAGAGTCTAAAAAACAGTACAAAAGATCAATGAAACCAAGAGCTGGTTCTTTGAAAAGATAAACAAAATTAATAAACCTTTAACCAGCCTCACCAAGAAAAAAAGAGAGGGGACCCAAATCAATAAGATAAAATACGAAAGAGAAGTGACAACTGACACCACAGAAATACAAAGAATTATTAAAAAGTACTACAAACAATTTTATGCCAACAAATTGGACGGTCTGGAAAAAATGGATAAATCCTAGAAACACAATCCTCCAAGACTGAGTCAAGAAGAAAATGAAAATCTGAAGAGACCAATAACTACTAACAAAAGAAAAGCAATAATGAAAAAACTCCCAACAAGCAAAAGTCCTGGACTGGATGGCTTCACAGGTAAGTTTCACCAAGCATTCAAAGAATTAACAACTGTTCTCAAACTATTCCAAAAAATTCAAGACAAGGGAAGAGTCCCAAACTCATTTTACAAGAACAGCATTTACCTGATTCCAAAACCAAACAAAAATACTACAAAAAAGTAAATTATAGACCAATATATCTGATGAACATAGATGCAAAATTGCTCAATGAAATATTAGCAAACCAAACTGAGCAATACATTAAAAAAAATCACACACCATGATCAAGTGGGATTATACCTGGGATGAAAGTTTGGTTCAATATCTGCAAATAAATTAATGTGAGACACCACATAAACAAAATGAAGAATAAAAATCATATTATCACATCAGTAGATGTAGAAAAAGCATTTGACAAAATCCAGCATCCATTTATGATTAAAAAAAGAAAACCTCAGCAGTATGGAAATAGAGGAAACATAACTCAACATTAAAAAGGCCATATAGGACAAACCCATGGCTAACATCATACTCAATGATGAAAAGGTAAAAGCATTTCCCTTGAGATCAAGCACAAGAATGTCCACTCTCACCGCTTTTATTTAACAGTATTGGCAGTCCTAGCCACAGCAATCAGACAAGAAAAAGAAATAAAAGGCATTCAAATTGGAAAAGAAAAAATGAAACTGTCATTATTTGCAGATGACATGATACTTTATAGACAGAACCCTAAAGATTCCAACGAAAAACTATTAGAACTGATAAATGAATTCAGTAAAGTAGCCAGACACAAATTAATATTCAGAAATCAGTTGCATTTTTATATACCAACAAGCTATCAGAAAGATAAACTTAAAAACAATCCCATTTATAATTGCATTAAAAATACCTAGGAATAACTTTCACCAAGGAGGTAAAAGATCTGTACTTGGAAAATTATAAGACATTGAAAGAAGAAGTTGAAGAAGATAAAGCACATTGAAGCATATACCATGCTCATGGATATGCAGAATTTAACCAAAATGTCCTAAAGCAATCTATGGATTTAATACAATCCCTACCAATGTACCAATGGCATTTTTCACCGTACTGGAACAAAGAATCATAAAATTTATATGAAAACACAAAAGACCCCAAATAGCCACAGCAATCTTGAAGAAGAACAAACTTAGAGGTAGAACACTACCCGATATCAAACTATATTCAGGGCTATAGTACACAAAACAGCATGATACAGACACAAAAACAGATACATAGATCAGTGGAACAAAATAGAGGGCCCAGAAATAAACACAAACCTACATGGCCAATTAACCTATGACAAAGGAGGCAAGAATATATAATACGGCCCTGGCTGGTGTAGCTCAGTGGATTGAGTGCGGGCCTGCGAACCAAAGGATCGCGGTTCCATTCCCAGTCACGGCACATGCCTGGGTTGCAGGCCAGTTCCCAGCAGGGGACACACAAGAGGCAACCATACATTGATATTTCTCTCCCTCTCTCTCTTTCCTACCCTTCTCCTCTAAAGATAAATAAATAAATAGAAAAATAAATAAAATATAAAAAAAAACTGTGAGAAGGCATATCCACTTTAAAAAAAAAAAGAATATATAATACGATGGGATAAAAATGTTGGGAAAATTGGACAGAAACATGCAAAAAATTAAACTAGACCAGATTCTTATACCATATAGAAGAATAAACTCAAAATAAATTAAAGACTTAAATGTATGAACCAAAACCATAAAACTCCTAGGAAAAAACATAGGCATAAACTCTCTGACATTGCTCTTAGTAATATTATATGTGTGTGCATGTGTGTGTGTACACGCACACACATATACATATATATCACAAAATACTACGTGATATATATGTATATGGCTCTGGGCAAGGGAAACAAAAGAAAAACAAATGAGACTAAATCAAACTAAAAATTTTTTGCACAGCAAAGAAAACCAACAACAAAATGAAAAGACAACCTACGAATTAGGAGAAGATATTTGCCAATGATACATCTGATAAGGTGATAATATCCAACATTTATAAAGAACTCATACAACTTAACAACAAAAACAAACAATCCAATTTAAAAATCAGCAAAGGAACTTAATAGACATTCCTTCAAAGAGGACATACAGAGATGACCAATATACATGTGAAAAGATGCACAATGGTCACTAATCACTAGAGAGATGCAAATTAAAACCATCATGAGATATCACCTCACACCTGTCAGAATGGCTACCATCAGTAAATCAACACACAAGCATTAGGGAGGATGTGGAGAAAAGGGAACCCTCCTGTACTCTTGATGGACTTGCAGATTGGTGCAGCCACTATGGAAAACAGTATGGAGGTTCCTCAAAAAAAAAAAAAAAAAAAAAAAAGAACTACCTTATGACCCAGCTATTCCATTTCTGGGTATTTATCTAAAGAAATCCAAAACACTAACTGGAAAAAGATACATACATCTCTAGGTTTCACTGCAGCATTACTTACAATAGCCAAGATATAGAAGAAGCCTAAGTGTCCATCAATAGATGAGTGGATAAAGAAGATGTTGCACGTCTATACAATGGAACGTTATTTGGCCATAAATAAAAAAGAATGCAGTCTTACCATTTGCAACAAATGGATGGACCTAGAGGATATTACGCTAAGTACAATGTCAGACAGGAAAAGATAAATACCATATGATTTCACTTATATGTAGAATCTAAAGAACAAAATAAATGAACAAACATAAAGGAAGCAGACTCACAGATACAGAGAACAAACTGATGGTTGCCAGGTGGGAGGGGTATTGGAGGAATGGGTGAAAAAAGTAAAGGGATTAAGAAGTACAGAATGGTAGTTACAAAATAGTCATGGAGGTTATAAAGTACAGCATAGGGAACATAGTCAATAATATTGTAATAACTATATCATGCCAGGTGGGTGTTATATTTATCAGGGGGATAACTTCATAAATTATATAAATGTCTAACCACTATGCTGTACACCTGAAACTAATATAAAATAATATTGAATGTCAACTGTAATTAAACGTTTTAGAAGAAAGAAGAAAGAATATGTATAATATATGATATTTTCCAAGATCAAAGAGCTTTACCTAAGGACTTTTGAAAACAGATCTAAAGTAATTAAAAATATGCTTTCGTTTCCCAAGTCAGAAGGCAGGTAAAAAGAACTGCAACTGAATTTGATTCCACAGATATGCTCGAAGATCTACTCTGGGCTCACAGCAGTGCTGGGCGCATTTGGAATGCAATAAGCAGAATACAAACAAGAGACAGATGCAAATGTATATATTTGCTCATAGACAATTATACCAATTGAATGCTTACCTCTTAAAAGCA
Source organism: Glossophaga mutica (assembly GCA_039655065.1). NCBI lineage: Eukaryota > Metazoa > Chordata > Mammalia > Chiroptera > Phyllostomidae > Glossophaga > Glossophaga mutica. Next base: position 37,058,689 of record CM077304.1, on the reverse strand, counting down.
GAGAAAAAGTTTAGTGAGGGGTAATACCCTCCCTAATCAATTTATTAAATTTAATGAATAAAAGAATGAGATCTTTAAAATATAATAAACACAATTTTGAGGAAATTAATTTTTTAAATAAATAAATGGGAGAAAACTAGATTAACTTTAAAGGTAAACAAATCTCCTCATGGGACAGTGGAGAATGCTAAACAACCAAGGGATGTGGGGTGGGGGGAAGCTCCCTACATTTTATAAAAAAATAGAGAATAAATTAATAAAATCTGTTTCTACCATTTTATTTTCATCCTTTCACAGAGAGTAAAGAATTCATACAACAAAACTAAACTTCTAAATTACAAAAATATATTACAATAACGATAAAATATTTTTGTGTGGTTTATGTCAGACTTTTCAGGGAACCAGGTATACATTCAAACCCCATTTTATAAATTTTTACAGAGAAAGGAAACGTGAAATGTTTTATATCAATTTTATTGACTTAGGAAAATATTTAGAAGACTGTATAGAAATATTCCATTTTTCTCCATTAATTATTTTATTTTATAGACCCAGAAACTGAGAGCAAGAAAAGCTATGAAAAATTATTGAATCATAATACTTTCTATTTCACATTAGGCATGGTCAAAGTCGTTTGTAAGTGTGTGCGTGTACACACACACACTTTTCTTTCTGTTAAGTGCCACACCACAATAAAAGGAAAGGGTGAGTGCAGCAAGCACTGCCGGGTCCCAATCTGATGTCTTGCACAGGATTATAGAAAAGTTCCTGTTACGTACTGGGTGTTAATTAGATATGCTCCCAGCAATAGAGGCACAAAACACAAATGAGAGTTATAAATGTTTACAATTTTTTTTAGCTTTCATAGCATTTAAGGGCATTCATTATTCTAATGGAGATGAGATCTCTGCTCGAGATAAGTAAGGGGGAAATTACCAAGAGAAATTTAAAGACAAAAAGGTAACATATGGTGATAATTAAAACGACAAAACAGTCTTTGCCTTAAACATATATAAGAGCTTGATAAAATGTGTGAAGATTTCTTCCTAAGAGTGTGTCTCTAGAACTGGGCAGAAGTGTACTTCACAGAGATGGGGCCTATAACATCGCAATTACTACAAGGGGACGTTTCGGTTTCCTCCTTTGATAAGAGTGGCAATGAGACCCTGCTCCGGGCTCCGGGGAATAATGAAGTCCTCCCTATGAACAACAATATTCTACAAAGATTCCCAACTACTCCTTGGGAAGGGACTGATCAAAATCTCTGAGACACCTGACAGTAGCAGGTGAGTGTGTGGGCGTTATCATAACGATGCCATGGGTTCAAAGATGCTTTTAACATTTATGAGAAGCATGGCAAGATCAGCTTGCTTCTCCGTCTTTACAAAATAGAGCCTTACAGTAGGGAAGGGAGGTAGGCTAGTGGACCGACAGACGTTTCTAAAAGCCTGTGAGATGTTGCCTGGGAGGAAGACACCTTCAGGAAGGAGCTAATAGGAAACCCACAATTTAAACTCGGAAGTTTTTTTCCACCTATCTTAAGAATTTTGCCTCTGCAAGAGCGCGTCCCAGAGTTGGGCAAACGAAGGCATCCAGTCCAGTGCAGAGCGCACACCGGCTCGGTAGCCGGCAGGCTTGGGCTGGAGGCTGTCGCGGCCCCCAGCGCGGGGGACTTGGGGGTTGCGCCTGGCCAGGACAGGCGGAGCACGCACGTCAAGGAGTCTTAACCACCATGGACAGCTCACTGGCTTCCCCAAGCCAACTCCGCGCCGTTCAGAAACTCCACAGGAGCCACCAGCGAGGTTCATTTTTACGCTCTGGAGAGATGCCATGTGCTCCACGGTCTACACTCCCCGCGATCGCCAACTGCAACCACTGAGCAGCTATAGAGAGAGAGTGGTCTTCAGAAATTAATAAGCGTGTCCTTGCCCCACACACATCAGTCCTTTAAGGTGCCACCGGATTCTAAGAATCAGACTGAGAGTTCGCCGAGAAAAGTTTGTTCCACGTCCCTTTATTTCCACTCCTTGCCCGCGCCGCCCCTCACCCCGCCTTGCCTTTGCAGACTGTGTTAAATGAAATAAAGCAGACGGCACCCAGGGCTCCTGCAGCGAGGCGCTTCGCGGGGCAGTAGGAAGCGGGCTGCGGGAGAGGAGCCTCTAGGCTCCAGGAGGAGAGGTCGTGCCAGCACACCCCCATGCAGAGCCGGACCCGAGCAGGCACTGGGCCGCCGGCGGGCGGTACATCTGCCCCACACTTCTCCTCCCAACCCCCCAACCCAGGAATTTATCATCACCGTCTGCCGGGGGCTTATGTCTCATTTGAGTCACAGATTGACCAGAAGGGAGAAGAGAGGGCAAAGCCCTACTAGCATCCTCGGACCCTGTTCTCAGGTCACACTGTCCCCGAAGCGTCCTTTCAGTCTGCAGCCAGAAGCGGGGCCCCTCTGGGGAGGAGGGGACGGGCATGGCCAGAAACTCTGACTCCAATGGTGTGAAACGGCGCGCTCAACCCTGCCGAATGGGACACAGTGCGAAGGCCTTGAGTTGACCGCGACAGAGCATACTCTGTGCGGCAATCAGGGCTCCAGATTCGTAGGGAGAGAAGTGATGGGAGAACCAGGAGACGCAGCTAGATCCGCCAAAGGGCTCCCGGGCCGCTGAATTTTCTATCAAGCCCAAGATCCGCGGGAACCAAACCCGCGCCCTCCTAGGGGATCCTATCAGCAATGGGCAACCCAAGACTGTAGCGGGAGATGGGGGGGGGGCGTCTAATAAAGATCGTTCTGTTACCCTCAAACCTCTTCCAAGACCCTAAACCCCTGCCCTATGAGATACATGCCTCCCCTTCCTGCGGCAGCCAGGAAACGAGTCCCTGGGAGGAAGCATGTAGCTTTCACGTTTTCTTTATCGAGGCCTTATTTCTGACACAAACCCCAGGAAGGTCAGGCAGGGCCCACAGACACCTAATTATGAGCTCCAGTAGAAACAGACACAATGCCCCATCTAGGTGTGTGTCTTTCTGCCTGAGATGATGGGCACCCCAGTCCTGGTGCTGCCTTGGGGACACACTGTGACTTGGCTGGTTTTGCCTTGCAGACAGCCAGCACTGGTATTTTCAGAAAAGACGGTTCCCCTCACAAGGGAGCTGGGCGTCAGCCAGGAAGGCCGTGTGGTCCTGCCAGAGAGCAGTTTCAGGTTGAGGAGTTGTGGTCTGAGTCAGGTGGGACTTGAAACTCGCCCTGTGGTCTTGCACAAGTCCAGAGCTGCCTACTTCAGGAAGCCAAGAACTTGCTCCAGCCAAGGGCATCAGACAGGCATCAGTCCAGGAAATCAGGACTCATATGCTACAGCTCCATTTTCGCTCCCTCTTACACATGCACACACGTGCACACACCCCATCCCTGGCCAGAAGAATACTTCTCAAATGCATTTTGATGATCATGGGTTTGGAAGTTGCACAAGTGCTGGACTTTGGAGGACTGATCCCTAAAGAACCCCATTTCCTAAAGACATTCTCATTGCACATTGGCTTAGGCTCCTTGGGGAAAGCTGCTTCACTGCTGCGCTTTCTGGTCCTGTTTGGGGAAAGCTGAGCACTGCCCAGGAAGGAGGGAAGGGTGAGGCTGGTGTGAGATCCACTCTCCCAGTGGGGAGACTGGTATGAGACCCATGCTTGTCTAGGCGCTTTTCCCTGAGGCAGTTCCTCCAGATGTCAGCAGCCAGTCCTGTTCCTGAAGAAGGGAGCCCCTGTTGCAGCCTTATCCTCACCTAACTACAGAGAGTTCACCATGAAACATACCCTTTTGTACCCCTACTTGGGATTTAAAGTTATTACATCCCCTTTATTGCTACCTTGGGGTCAGCTGGCAACAGTCTCCTCTCCAGTCTCAGTTCAGGCAAGTGACTTGGAACTTGTTGTAATGAAATCAAAAGATAAATTTACTTGAGCTAATCATGCAACCTTCTCTATATAAACAAAGAAAAGGTTTGGAGTAGAGAAGGGATGAGTTTAGTTGTTTGGTTTCATAGGATTTAAGAGATATAGCTTGGAGCTACAGATTGGCAAATGTTAAATCTGGGTGCTTATTGGTAATAAGATAAGGGCATTTCTGAGCCCAGGTGCACTGTTTAAAGAGCTGTAAGTACTTTCCTGGTTTGAATGTTTGTTCCATTGTTGTTTGGGCTAAGGAGGAAAAAAGGGAGAAAGATGAAAAAGCTAAACATAAATGTTTTTTTCTAAATTGCAAGAAGAAATATCAACCAGTTATTTAAACATGAATTTAAGTGTAAAACTCACTTAAATTTTAGAAAATTCTTTTAAAATTGGGCTACTCTTTCATGTAAGTGTAGATCCCTCAGTGCTACACTGTCTTCCCATGGAACATTTCAGATTAAAGACAGGCCTTCAAATCCTCCTATTTGCTAAAGTACATTGATGTGATAGTAAGGCCTAAGCAAACATTCAGTTTCTACTGGCACTTGTTCTATTCCTAAACCAAAAAAAAAAAAAAAAGGGGGGGGGAGGATAAAAAGGTTTCTAGTGTGAAGTCATCTCATTTGCATTCACATGTCCTCACCATTATCATAGAGGTTACTCAGTTGAATTGGAAACTAGATTATGATGTCAGAAAATACACTTTTCAGGAAGACAAAAAGTCAGTGTCCTGGGTATATATTGAGGAGAGTTTCTGCTGAAAATAATGAACAGGGCACCTTAGAAGAGGTACCTGCTTTCTAATAATTGCATTTGGTGGGAACAGAAAAGACTCCTTACAGGAAGTTTTTCATTCGTTTAAGATTTAATTTTACTTTTACAGAACAAAAAAGAAATCATGTCTGGAAGAGACTGCTAAGAAGACCTTCCTCCTTCAGCCAGAAGAACAGACAAGACTGTAAATCAAGAAAAAGGTGAAGTAATAAATTATAAGGAAACTTTAATATTCCAAGTATATGAAGACTATTTAATTTTCCTGTGTCTATATTTTCTCATTCTGTGAGGGAGAGGAACTTCTAAATATATTTGATAGATGTTTTGCCATTAACACCAGAAAAGTGAGTGGGGAGTGGGGAGGAGAGAGGAGGTCAATTTTGTTTAATTAGTAAAAAAAAAAGCAACACAAATCAAAGCAGTCTATTGATGTCTTTATAATGTTCTGAGAGTATAATAAGTTTACTTATAGTATAAGTGATTTGATATTTTCAATCTTGGTTTTAAACTTTATTGGGGGGTGGCTGACTTTCTAAAGCCTGGATAGTTTGAAAATTGGCTGAGTACCTCTTTTTTTTTAATTGTGGAAGCAAATATTATCACTTTAATGTTAAAAAACTTGCAAGTATTAAATAGCTCATTTATGATGTATTTTTAAACATATTTCCGCCTTCAGATCTAATGATTACATTAAGGCGCCTGTGTCTTTTTGGAAAGAATTTAATATAAATTAGAAAGTGCTGGAGGTTCAAAGGTTGACATTTTTGAGTGTTGTTAACTTTGTCTCTTCATGCCATGCAAATAGGTCTAACATTTAGAAATTCTTAAACTTTCAAGGGAAATTGTGGAAATTCCCAGAGACTTTTTTGTTTTAGTAGGAGGAAGCCAAGTTTTTTTAAGTATGAAGTGTAAAGTAATCAAATGAGAGAGTAGCTTCTGAGAAGGAGTGACCCCCACCCAAACTAAGCAGCAAACGTTAACTGCCGGCCAGCTAGCTGCAGTTAAGGAGATGGAAAAGAAGCCCAGATAAGCAAAGGTCGGTGAGAGGGCGCTATTTCACCCACCCTCGGTAAATCTGTGGAGCATCAGCCGGAAAGCCAGACTTGATTAAGGTCAGACTCTCTTAATGATCTGAAATCTCTAAATCACACTAACCTCCTAGAGAGTACTGAAATCTACCATTAGGATTGTCTATCTGAAAAACAAACATCCCTTGAATGGTTCCCAACCAGCCGCGTTCATTTCAAAGAGATAGAGGAACTCTCTGGGAGGGCGTTCACATCCGCTGCAATCCTTCCTAGATGATACTGCCCAGTAATTCACAGCAGTCTTTCTTCCCCGCCCAAGAGCTTTGGGAAGAACACCCTGCTTTCCCTTCGCTTTTCCGAGGCAGAGCAACCTACAACTATAGTTTCGCTGCGTCTGTGAGCTGAAGTGACACGGATAGAGTCACCCTGGAATATGCAATAGGGGACTGGGAGGTGAGGGGGCGACAGAGTAGGTTTATCCGCGAAAGCGTGGGTTGGACGCCTGTTGGCGGGCTAAAGGACCGTGCGCGCTCCCCAGGAGTGTTGGTTCCCCTGTCATTGAAAACGGGGTCTCCGTCATGTAGGCGGGTTTTCTTGGACCGGGTCCAGATGTCTTCAGCTGTTCTGAGACAGTAAGAAATGTAATCTCGACCTGAAGTCTGAAACCGTTTTAACTCTTCTAAGCAAAGAAACTCCCTCTTCCTAGCCGACTCTCCCCACTCAGTGTGTCCCAGAAGATCCAGAAAGTAAGGTTCCCGTTTCTCTCCCCGAGCTCCCAAGCGAGCTTAAGGCTCATTAAAGCCAAGGGCCCACGGCCTGCGACCTCCCCGCCGAGGATTCCGGGTGCCTGCGCTCTCTGGCCCGGGCTGCTTTGCCTCCTCCCTGCCGGTTCGCCCCCGGCGGCCGCGCGTCCAGCCGGCCCCGGCTGCAATGACGCGCCGGGGTCAGTGGCTGCCCGGGCTGTCCGCATGCCCTCGGGGACTTCAGATGGTAGATCCGCCGGGCAGTCCGGAGCCGGCGGGACCCAGCGGGGGTGAGCGAATCCGCCCACGCGCCCGACTCCGGGACGGCGGTGGGGCTGGCGCTCCGGGGTGGGGCTCGGCGGAGCTCGGGGCAGCATCGGGGGCGGCGGGGCGGGAGGCGGGGAGCTCCTTCGCTTGCTGTGCTTTTCCCAGCTCGGAGCTCCTCTCCGCTCCCTCCGACCCGCGGGGCCCGCTCTGGCCGCCCGTCGCCGCCCCCGCCCCCTGGGCGCCCGCGCCCTCGCTCGCCCCGCGCGCGTTCCTAGGGCGCCACCTCTTTGCGACTCGCTCACTTCTCCCGCAGGTTTGCCTGGGAGCGTGTGAACATTCCTCTGCTCGGCTTTCAACTCGCCTCTAACCTGCGTCGTTTGGCCAGCATGCCTCCCCGCCCGTGAAGCGGGGCCGCCGCCCCTCCGCGCCGCTATTAGCCCGCCCTCGTTGCCACCTGGCCCTCCTGATCGACGACACACGCACTTGAAACTTGTTCTCAGAGTGTGTGGAATCAACTTTCCGGAAGCAACCAGCCCACCAGAGGAGGTAGACAGACAGCTATGTGTATATATGTGGGTCTCCCTGCAAGTGGCTCTGGAACGAGACGGCCTAGTTCGCAAAGAAGCTGACTTCGGAGGAGGAAACTTTCTTCTCTTTTTAGGAGGGGATTAGCCCTGCTCCAGGAACCCAGGAAAATTGCCGTCCAGATTAATTAGGCATTGCTATGGGAGACGTGTAAACACGTTCGCTGCTCATCATTGATGCATATATAAAATTATTTCATTTTGGTTATTATTTCAGAGGAAGAACCTCTGATTTTCCCCCCTTTTTGATCTCTTTTTGCCTGTGTGGTTTGGCAAAAGCACAGTTGGAGTAGCTGATTCCTAAATAAGTAAGTGCTGAGAGGATTCAGAGAAAGTTCGTTCTCTCTCTCTCTCTCTCTCTCTCTCTCTCTCCAACTTGGGAGATGCCCTTGATGTTGAAGAAGCTATTCGAAATCAGGCTAAAAGGGGAAGCGGGTAGTTCGGGGAGATGGAGATTCCGGACTGACACTTCAGGTCGCTTTCCGCTCTGTCGCAGGTCCTGAGAGCGAGAGGAAACGATGCTGTGGAGACTGGTACAGCAGTGGAGCGTCGCGGTGTTTCTGCTGAGCTACTCGGTGCCCTCCTGCGGGCGCTCGGTGGAGGAGCTGGGCCGCCGGCTGTAAGTGTCCCGTCCTCCCTGGGGCTCCGGGAGCAGGCTGGGGAGGACAGTGGGAGAGGCCGCCAGGATGGGGCGCTGCCCACGGCTCGCCGCGGCCAGTGATGCTCCTGGCCGAATTAGAGAGCAAGGAGATCCGGCTACCTGCCGGGGGGCTGAGCCTGGTTCTCATCCCCAGCGGGAGAACTGGTTGAACCTCCAGGAAAAAGAGCCGAGAAAAATTTTATATGAGTTTCCATAAGAGGGAGCGTTTTTTTGTTTTGTTTTGTTTTTTTACAGAATCTCCTCTAGATAAAGATCCTCTGCCTCTAGTGAAAGAAAAGGGTTACTTTCAGGACCTGGGAAGGTTTTGAAACCCTGAGGAATCCAGGAGATTTAGATAACTCAAGGAGGAAGCAGAGGGATGCGGGGAAGCACGCCTGCGTGCACTTCTATACATACTGAATGTGGGTGGCAATTGGTGTGTGCAAAGCAAAAACCTTACATCCAATTTTATTATGAATGACATAACTCTAAGCATATAAAACGGACCACATTACATAATGAAGGCATATTATATAAGAAAGTAGTGACAACTTTGCAATGGCACAATTCCAGCATTAGTGTTGATACAGTTCGGCAACGCTAGGGTGCTTGATTCTAAAATCAGTATTAGGTGTGGAGACTTTTTTTTTTCTTGGAATTATGGCTAATAGTTCTTTAATCTGGAGCCACATATTTGCACTGTAGACTGAAAATTTGTATTTTGAAATTCTCCTTTGGTGGTTCTTTTAAGGATCATTTTCACTTTAAAATACTCATAGGTCGCAGCAGCTCACCAGCTAAGTATCACTACGCGGTAGAGTAGTACTATCTTCATAATCTGTTGGACCTGGTTCATGAACTTTGACACTGCCTTTGGGCATCTTTAGGCTGCAGGCTCATTGTTCAGGATGAGAAAACCATAAAGTTTGAGAACTGAGAAGAGTTTGCCTCTGGAGAAAGAATTAAGGAAAACTTTCATCCTAACAATAAAAATAGCAATATCTAACATTTACAGTCAAGTTCATGGTGCTTCCTTGTAAATTCCCAAAGGTGTACAAAAAGGCAGCAATTTTATGTGCCCTTGGTCTATTATTATTAGAGTAGAAAATCCTTAAATGAAATTACTTGAGACATGTCTGAACCTTGGCACCAAAATGAAAATCTATTATGAATTTCCCAAGGCAAATTGTGTAGAACATTGTACTGAAAATAAAGCTGCATTGTATTCTTCAAATCAACGTTTTGTTGATGTATTTCTAAAAATTGTCTTCATACTTTTTGCTCATTTTGAGGCTTGTGTTAAATTCTATTATGTAAAATCTGTACATAAATGTAGATGAAGAGTGAGATTTTTTTTTTTGAAGTGTGAATTTTTAAAAGCATGCTTAAATACTGTATTTATTTGGCCAAGAAATACTGTCTTGGAAACCAGCCAATTTTTTTCTTTAAAGTTGCTTAAGAAATACCTGTTTTCTCTTTTGAGAAACAGTAAATGGACCATGATTAAATCCACAGGTATGGCATTAAAACAGTGCTAATTGTCCTAAAGTCTATTTTTAACTCTTTCTTTGTTGCACCTTGCAAAAATACACATGGGAAAAAAAAACGTTTAGCAGCCAAAGACTCTGTTATAGTTTTGTTTGTGGGTGAAATATAATATTGTAATCAAACACTCACACTCAGCAGATGGTTATAAAACTACCACAAAACATGTTCATAGTTAATGGCTAATAGATCATTACGTTACAGCCATGGTTGAAATCATCAGTAGATGAAGATGTTTCATCAAATTATTACAGCCAGATGGAGTTTTAAAAATGTCATTTTTTTGCTGCCAAGTAGCAATAAAACAAAACATTAGTCTATGACTATGCTAAATCAACCTAGTTTCTTGAAAGGGATTTTAACATAAAATCAAACCATGTTATTCCCCAGTTACTTTTCACACCAATGATTAAGGAAACTGCTTTAGGTGTTTTCCTGACTAGGGGCTAACTTTTAAAGGAGAGGAAACTACCACAATAATAACGATGTCAAGCCATGAAAAAAGGGCAATATGGGTTTATGAAACTTTTGTACTTGTGAATCCAAAAGACTTTAACTAATGAAGCTAGAGAATGAGTAAGTTGGAGGTTGGAAAGTGAGGTCTATGGGTTGCAGCAGGTAGCCACCTTTGTGTTTAAGTTAGAGGGGGGAACCCCAGCAGATTCAGAAACCTAAAACATCATTGGCTGATTTACTGTGGAGCCAGACTGGGTCTATTCCACTTAATGAAAAGCATAACTTTCGACTGAGTCATTTGGGTTGGAAGGGACTTCTGGTGAGTCATTTTAACTCTAACACCCTAACCCTGACTCTTCCATGTACCACAGGACTGTTCTTCTCAAACCCAGACTCCTTTAGGAGCCTCAGCATCAGCACAAGCATGCTGCTTCTCCCGCTGCTGGGAGAGGAGTGTCCATCACTCTTTACTGTCTGTGTTCCTTGAGAGTTCCTTCGAAATTTAATTTTCCCTGAAAACTCCCTTGGGGGCGTTTTTCTTTAAAGCAGAATGGTCATATTTTGATTGAATCTAGAGTTATCTATGGTAAGCTTTTCCTTCACATTTCTGCAAATTTTTTGTTACAATAATCAGTGGAGACCATGAACATAACACTCTTGTTTTGCCACGTTGGAGCTTGGGCATGTAATGCGTTCCAGTGCACCACTGTGCTATGTCCTGTTCACAGACAGAGAGTAGCAGACCAATAGTGAGGCCATAGTTACGACTTAAATATTTCAGAATTTTCTGAATTGAAATTCTCCTTAATCCGAATGTATTACTCATTACCTATGTGTATCTAGTTTGTACATACTCATCCTTTATCCTTGTGTCAGTTTACGTCTTATTTTGAAAATGAACAGAACACTCTAGGGACCTTCTTCCTTGTTAACAATAAGGATGCCATCATAGTTCGGATCTTCTAATGCAGTTGCCCAATTAGAAATTCATTCTTCATAATAGTTTAAATACAGAATTCTTTGAATCATTAAGTAAATTATGTAACAGCATTTCAGATTTAGCATTTAGGAAAGTCTGCATTTTCTAATATACTAACAACCCTAAAAGGCAGAAAGAAGTTTTGAACCTCACAAGAGATGTACTATTTTAAACTGGACAAAGTCGTGCCATGTTGCAGGCTTTTCATAAAAGACAAGGACAGAAAGATCACTCCTTTTCCCACGAGAACCATCCTGGGAAAGTGCAGTGTTTGACTTAGGAAGACACTGTGACTCACAGTTGACAGGCTGGCCAAGATGACAGGCATATATGCCAGTCAGAGGGGGCATGAGCAATGTGGCTTGATTAAAACAGACCAACCATTAAAAGTTTTGGCTTCAGGGTAAGCTAGAATGGGTTGTATTATACATTTGGAGAGCAATACAGATGGAGTGGATATCTGCCAGGAATAGAGAAAGAAATAAAATTTCCAAATACTATAAGTGATCATTGCTTAAGAACTTTTTATTGTGACATTTTGCTAAAAGATATTTACTAATCTGCAATACTTTTGAAGTATGCAGTTATATCAGTCTGATTCTTTAAAAATGTTATTAGAGGAAATAAATATATTGTACCAAAGCCTCAAATTTGTAGGTTATTAAAAGTTTCCAGAGTACTAACTATTGCCACAGAGTAAGTGAATTTTAATCTAGTCACATGTGGCACCTTCAAAAAGGAAGAGAGACTCCTTCATGCCTCATTTAAACCAGGCTCCTGTTAAATTCCTTTCCATTAAGTCATGTCTTTTTTGAACAGCTACATGGCTTAAAGTCAGTTCACACACTAAATTACTAAAAGGAAGCTGGCATTCCAGCTAAAAGGTCCAGAGAAATAATGAGTGTTTTTTCATGTTTTATCCTTCTTGGATTCATAGTGTAACTAGACAATCTCTCATTACCTCAATGAAAACCCAAATTCTAAGTCCCCTAGTCCTTTATTATGGCGATGAAAATGGACTTCTTGGGGCCATAAACTTGGTCTTCAAGGAAAGGGGTAGATTGCTGTGCACTTGCCCATTGTCGCAGCCCCCACCAGAGCTTTCCCACTCTGTGCCGTTTCTTTCTTGTTTCCTCAACATACACTTCAACTTCAGGAGGAGAAAGGGTTGAGGAAGGTGAAAAGCAATTTTGGTTCTGAATCAAAAAAACTCATCTGTGGAACCCCGGCTTTGCCTGGCTTCGTTGGTGGGCAAGGGTGGGCATTTACACTCTCGGAACCTCACTTTCCCAGTCTGTAGAAGTGAGGGTAGTGCTATTTGTTACTGTCATGTTTCTTTGAGGAGTTAAACAAGTTGTATAGTGAAAACAATAAGGGACCCAGATACCACTGTGTCTCAGGAAAGTAAGGCCACACGGGACGTAGCCCTGTGAAATACCCTCAGACACTTTTGAATATGAATCACTTTGGAGGTTTATTTCAATGGTAGAAATAACGCAGATTGGAAGCTGGCATAATATGACTGATTAATGTATGTCGTCCTTAAATATGTTTAACAATATATACACAGACTAATAAAAGAATTCATGCATGAACATTGAAGCAAGAGCCAGGGTGTCAACTAAAAGGATTGATAGCAAATTAGTTTATTCTTTTTCACTATATTTTTACAAGATTGTTGTTTAAATTGAAAAATCACATCATATTTGTTCATAGAGATATATTTAAGACAGAGAACAAGTAGAAAAAATGAATTTCTTAACCAAGTACTAGGGCTAATACCCTCTAAAATTCTAAATAAAAAAATCACAGAAGAAATAAAATGATCTCACTTAATTTAAACATACAAAGAAACCCATTTTAAAGAGACCACCCACTACTTTACAGAAAATTATGCCCGCTTTCTCTGACAGCTGGCCTTCAGATACAGGTTCTTAGTAGCCTGCAGTCCAATATGTTCAAACTCAGTCTGTTAAGTTGTTTCCTAGACAGGCTTCACTGCTCACTTTATTCTTCAGTCTTTGTTTGCTTTTACTCTTATAGCTCGCTGTTCTTTAAGGTTCAGTATTATTATTTTCTTAATGGGGGAGCAGTGTATGCGTGTGTGTGTGCGTGTGCGTGTGCGTGTGCCTATGCACACCTGGGGCAAGTACTCAGGTAAAATCTGCCTTGTTTTTATTTTCCAGGCTAGGACTTCAAAATTAATTTCCCCAACACAACTCTGAAAAACTTGAAAAGCAATTCAGTGGTTTCTGTCCATTTCTGAAAATAACTGAATGACATTTAAATTGGGAAGGGAGCATAGAAATCGCTGAATCTGACCCCTTCCTTTTAAACAGATGGGACTCCAGAGGCCCAAGAATGTCTATGCCCTTGCCAAGGTCACAGACCTAGCACGTGGCAGAGCAGGTACTCCAGCAGGAGCTGCTCACTGTCCTTCCGCTCTGGCCCCCTGCCTGCTCCCAGAGCTTGCTCCTCTTCCAGCCTGTGCCCTGTATGGGAGCCACCAGAAAACTAAAGGGCTTTCCTCATGTCTTTGTGGTTTCTACCAACGACTAAAATTTCATTGCTTTCTTTCTCTCCTGCTATTTTTTTCCTTAAAGCAAAAGAGCCGTGTCTGAACATCAGCTCCTCCACGACAAGGGGAAGTCCATCCAAGACTTACGGCGACGATTCTTCCTTCACAACCTGATCGCAGAAATCCACACAGCTGAAATCAGAACTACCTCAGAGGTTTCCCCCAACTCCAAGCCTGCTCCCAACACAAAGAACCACCCCGTGCGGTTTGGATCTGATGATGAGGGTAGATACCTAACTCAGGAAACCAACAAGGTGGAGACCTACAAAGAGCAGCCACTGAAGACACCTGGCAAGAAAAAGAAAGGCAAGCCTGGAAAACGCAAGGAGCAGGAGAAGAAGAAACGGCGGACTCGATCAGCCTGGTTAAACTCGGACATGGCTGCGAGTGGGCTAGAAGGGGACCACCTGTCTGACATCTCCACGACATCGCTGGAATTCAACTTCCGGTAACTGGCTTCCTGGCCCCAGCCTCTCCTTGGTGCTCTCAGCAGGGGTGTGTAGCGTCCCGTCTGCCTTAGCTTGAACAAACCTTTCTGCCCCACCCCCATCAGTCACTCCACAAGTTACACACTTGCAAAAGCAAGATGATTCAGAATAGTGTCTGACTTAAAGCAGTGTCCTTCTGTCCCCCATGACGCAAACGGGGCTTTAATAACCTGTCTCTCTCCATCTTCCCACCCCCCACACTAGTCTTTGAATACTCCGCTAAATAATTTCACTTCTTAGTCAACCTTCAGAAGCTAGTGATCATCTTCATCATTTGCTAGAGAAGTCTATTTATTTCCCCACTCTCACACCTTAGTAAACTTTCCTGATCATTTTCCATTTCTCCCTTTTTTTTCACAAGGGAGAACATAGAACACTTTGATATGATCTACAAACACTACAGAATATCTTAACATAAACAATTCTGAGCCATTCACATTTTTATTTAACATTATTTAATTAAATTTTAAATTTATTTATATTTAAATAAATTAAAATTTTAAACACATTTTACATTTATTTAATTAAATTTAACTTCAGTTTCTACCAACTTGTAAGAAAAAATCAAGATTTCGAAGATTTTTTAAGTATTGGCTTAGAAACGATATGTTTTTCTCATGTACCTATTTGCCCACTGGCAAACTGAAATAATTTTTCTATGGTATTGCAATAAGAATAAAAAAAACTTTATATCTATGTGGTCTGTTTATCTGCAGCTCACAGATGCAGGTAGTAATGACGTTCACAGACTTTGGAGCCAAATACCTTGGCTTCAAATCTTGGGTCTGAACCTTGGAGAAGTTGCTTGATCTAAGACTTACTTTCCCCTTCTCTGAAATGAAGATCATAACTGTACCAACCCCATTGAGTTGGGTGAAGATTAAATGATTACATGGGTTAAATGCCTGTCGTACAGTAAACACTCAATAAAGTGCAACTTATTGTTTTGGCACTTTTAGACATGGTTCTGATTGTTCATTCTACCTATATAGGTGTGTGTGTGTGTGTGTTTCTGTGACGCATAAAAAGGGGGGCAAATATTAACCTCATTTTATGAACTAGAAAACCAAGGTACTCCACAGTGAGAGGAGTGAGCAGTCCTGGGAACTGGTCTAGTTCCTTCTCAGAACTGGGTCTATTTCCCCATTTCCTGACACTTAGGCCAGTGCTGTTAGTGTTGTCTCCTGATCTGTGCATTTTCCACTGATAGGATCTGTTTTGTTTCTTACTTTTTAGTACAGCACTTATGTGGCATTTGAAAGAATGAGGGAGACAACACACGAATGTGCCGTATGCAGCTAAGGACCTTAGTATTTGCGCCCCCTGTTACTCCTCTATTTCTTTCCCTCTGACTAGAGAGGATTTCAGAGTGATGTTTCAAAGGAAAGGTTGAACCTATTTTACCATCACTTCTCTCTCTTTAAGTTGACAAAACCCATCATTAAATAGCATGTAAAATAATAGTTACACTGGGTAAGTAGTACAGCTTCAGTAATCAATGGACAGTGGCATTAATGAAATCTTCAGCACAGTGAAGGACCTGTTCTGCGCGTGTCTAGCAGATGTGTGAGGGGTAACAAACCTTTTAAGGGTTGGCTTAGTGCAGATACCCACTGTATTTTAACTGTGCTTATTTCTAACTAATGCAAGGACTCTATTGACAGAGCCTATTTTTATCCATTGTCTTACTCTCTCTAAATATATGTGCATGTATTTTAAAAACAGAAGTATTCGTATTTTTTATGGATTTTATTCACTTAAAATTTGCAATGCTCTTAAGTACCCAAGGAATTAATGAAAATCAGCACTCGTCAATTCTTATTCCAAAGCTATCCCTAAGCTAAAGTACATCTAGTAAAAATTAGGCAGTTGCCTAATCAAATCCAGACCTAGGACAGAAGGAAACAGAATGGTTCTGCTTCTCCTTTCTGTTCCCTGGTTGGGAGGAACATTCATGGAAAGCACTGTTTGTTTGGCAGCCAGATGTGGGCACTCTCCCAGTGCACCCCAACAGAGGTGCAGGGGAGAGGGAGGAAATTTAGAAGTGTGTATCAGTATGGGGCCATGCAAATTTTGTGTTACAAATAGAATCTTTCCAGAATAACTATTTTAAAGTTTTATAGGCAACCAGACTTTTATTACTATCCTCCTTTTAGTCTCTGCATGGTTTGTATGATGATCTGAGAGTCTGATGAGATGGCAAGCATGAACTTGATTACATATATGTTACAGAAACTGCTGAGCTAAAACTGTCTGGCTTCTCCTCATGAACCATTCAGTGGCAAATACATAGCTTTAAACCTCGGAAATGTTGACATTGCAAATAAGATGTCCAGATACAGTAGGACTTATTTCATTCAACACATATATTTTCCCTTGGTAAATATTGAATTAGAAATAATATAAAAGATTTTCAGTATTCAAAAGAGCTAGGACTCTAAAGCATCACACACATAATAAACATACACATGTATTTTTAGGTCTTATTATTTGTTTTCCTTGGCTATTCCAATACATGCCTTTGTTAAAGGGAAATCAGAAGGAAGGATAACAAGCCATCTAGCTGGGCAGTGTAAAATATAATTAAATGATCTTCTCCTTGGTCCTTTGATTTGCTCCTTTTTTTCTTTCTTTCCTTATTAGAAAATAATTTTTCAAAATGCTATTCATTCCCTCCTTGCTTGTTTTATTTTATACTTTTAAGTCAATTGATTCTTTTTCTCTCATTTAAAATATGCTTTCCCAATTTCTAATACAAGATCCATTCAGAAAGCCAGCAAAGTGAGAACCAAATAATTCTGTCTTAATTTTTGGCTTCAAAAACTAAAATCTAATAACAGTTTCATGCTTTAGTGTTTAAGGACAATTAAGAAAATGACAGCTGTCATGAAATCATTTACCAAACATACTCTATTGAATTATGCATCCTTCCGACCTTTATCCCAAGTCACACACTTTTGATTACCCTCGCAACAGCCCATTCTTTTAGGGAGAGATTGGCCAAATGAGAACCTGGAAAAGTAAGACACCAGTGGATTACCTACATCACGTATCACTGGGGAATAAACTTCTAAACAATGTGTATTCGATGATGGATTGCACAACCTGGCCTTATTTCCAAATTCTCAAATGTATGCCTTCTCTCCCCAAACTTGCCAATTGGTGGCACTGGAAAATCTCACCGGTTCTCCTTTTTTCTGACAGACTGTGCTTAGAAATGCAAGTCTTTCTCTTTCTGCACGACCCTGACCATCTGATTGGACTAAAGACTCTAGCAGAGGTTCTAGAGAGTCAGGTGGGCCCCATGGTCACCTCCTGTAAGAGATATTTACAGAAAGTCCCCCCTATCTCTTTCTGTATGAGTCTGTGTTCCTTAATTTATGCCCTTTATTTTATGTCTCTTTATTTGCAAGGAAAATTAACCTATTTTTCTCTTCTTCTTTCCCTTCTTTCTCTTTTCAGGAGGCATTGAAATTTTTGCAAAGAACTTCAGAAGACATATTGCAGGATTCTGTAATAGTGAACATATGGAAAGTATTAGAAATATTTATTGTCTGTAAATATTGTAAATGCATTGGAATAAAACTGACTCCCTCATTGCTCTATGAAACTGCACATTGGTCATTGTGAATATTTTTTCCAAGGCTAATCCATTTATTATTGTCACACTTACCATAATTTATTTTGTCAACTGATGTATTTATTTTGTAAATGTATCTTGGTGCTGCTGAATTTCTATATTTTTTGTAACATAATGCACTTTAGATATACATATCAAGTATGTTGATAAATGACACAATAAAGTGTCTCTATTTTGTGGTTGATTTTCATGAATGCCTAAATATAATTATCCTCTGCATGTAAAAATAGCAGTATTTTAAATTTGTAAAGAATGTCTAATAAAATATAATCTAAATTACATCATGACTCAGAAGGTGAATTATATCCTTTAAGATTTCTAACAGAAGGAACACATTGTAATTTTTGCACTGTATTTGATATGGCCTTAAGTTTAATATGTTTATATTGGTACATATTCCAACATTTTCACATTAGCTTTAAGTTTAAAATCACTTAAATTGTATTCCATCCAAAATTTAAGTTCAGTTCAATAGAATGGCTGAACTACCTAGACGTCACTTTATGAAGTATGTCCAATTTGAAGTGAAGACGGGAGAGGGCAGAAAAAAAAACACAGAGAAGTCAGGAGAAAAGATTAATGACACCTAATCCAGAGAGTCAGCCAGCACTGGAAATAAAAAAGGGGGCGGGAGAGAGAACCAGATCAGGCACTTTAAGGACAGGGGTGATTTTAACCAACATAAAGTTTAATTTGCGAGAGCTTGCTCTTATTTGCAACAATAACAAGCATGAAGGAGCTACTTCAGAAATCTACCTATTAATATTTCCTACCGAGAAAGGAGGGAGGGTCACGTTTGGGGACATGTGACCACTCAGAAAGCCTTCACAGGCGAAGATGCTTTCCTGAGATGCCTCGGCTGCAGGGCCAACATTTGCAGAGGGTGTAACACCGCATGCAATCCCTTTTCCGTTTTGAGTATCGTCCTACTTCTTCCTACCTCTGCGTTCAGGTGAAAACACAAACATCTTTCTGTGTGCAGATTGTTTTATTTAACTCTCTGCAGCTCAGGACACATCAGAGAACCACAACAAAACAAAAAGCCTCTGACACAAGCAAGCACGTATTCAGGAGGCATTCTGTTTATGTCCAATATCCTGCTAGACATTTGTAAGACATTCGGGGAAGGCACTAGAACTAAAACGCTATAACTGCCCTCAAGACCCTCTCATCCCAGTGGGTAGATTACACAGGCATATACATGGAACAACTAAACGCTGTACACAGAGACTGTAAAATGAAAGAAAAATCTATGAACATTTAAAAAATAACGAGAGATTAGTCTGAGCTGGGGGTGAGAAGGATAATGTTTCAGAAAGGACTATTCTAACATTGAACTTCTTCGTATTTTCACTTGAGTCTCATAGCCTTGAAAATAGGATCCATCACACCATTTTTTTTTTTGGTAAGAATTTTGAACCTATGTTAGCAAGGAATACAAGAATTTGTGTTTAGCCTCACTTCTGAATTTGTTAGAGGTGGTTTTTACGCCTAAAGAATACAATCAAACCTCCGTTCTTGAACATCTTGGTTCTCAAACAGTTCGGTTCTCGACCAAGTTGTTCACAGGAAAAATGCCTCAGTTGTTTGACAAAACTTTGGGTCTCGATTTTCTCCCCAACAACGCTTTCACGCTGATACCTGTGTGATCAGTCACACGTCTCTTGGGTGACAAACAAAGGAGATTTGGTTTTCGAACCAAAACTTGAACAGTTTGGGGGAACAAATTAAGTTCAAGAACTGAGATTCCACTGATTTCAAAAGTTAAGGCCAATACAGCAAACCCACATAAAGCAACTAGCCTGGAGTGCCTTAAAAACAGATGTAACCGTATTTTGCAAAACTCCATCTGAAACTCTAAATCTTAAGATTACACCAAGTCCTTATAAGTTGTTCACATGAAAAATGTTTTTTAAACATATGTTTAAAAAATATGTTTTTTAAACCACTAGCTTAGTAAATACTTGAACATTAAAGCAAAAAAACATCAAATTCAGGTCATTTTCTAAGGTTTTCTTCACAAACAGCCCATTCCTGAAAAGAAAAGGGGGAGCGGGAACATGGGGATTTAGTTATCAATTCTCACCAAGGCATTATTCAAGTAATAATTGCCTTTAATCATACCCTAGAGGTCTCTAGCAATAATAAGAAGTAAATTCTTAGGGATGGAATGAAAAGGTAAAGGAAGCAAAAAGACTTTGGGAAAAATTGTCCTTTTTATGACATTGTCATATTCTATGAAAGAAAAACAGAAATAAGTGATTTAAGATAATAAGTGTTTAAATGTAAATAAACTAACAAATTACAGTCTAAGTGAATGTGGTTCATCCTTCACTTAAGTAATGTTTACGAAGCATAAAAGCAAGTTGGACTAAGTATTTTGGAATTAAGAAAATAAAATCAAACCTTCTGACTTACTACTATTACCTTCCTCAAATTTTATTCAGACAGAAGTTCAGTGTTTCTTTAGACACATAATATATATTTATGGACAATGTGCAGTCCAACTCCAGAAGACAAGTAGTGACATGGAAATGTGAAAGCCCCATCCTTTCTTCTGTATTTTCTTGGCCCTTGTAGTAAAACAGGTGCAATTCAAAACATCATGCTTGTAATGCAGCTCATGTACCCAGGGCTACATGAAGATAGGAACCAAGATCAGTGTTGATGTTACTGGTCCTAAAAATATTTAAGGTCAATATTGGCATCTTCCTTCCTAGTTACAAAAATTAGTTTGGAATGTAGGCAGCATCCGAGGAATATGGAGAAACTGAAGCTTGGCTTGGCAGGAAGCGTACCCCTGTGCCTTGACGGCGAGA
Organism: Glossophaga mutica; assembly: GCA_039655065.1. Taxonomy (NCBI): domain Eukaryota; kingdom Metazoa; phylum Chordata; class Mammalia; order Chiroptera; family Phyllostomidae; genus Glossophaga; species Glossophaga mutica. The sequence goes on along the minus strand of CM077304.1, from coordinate 37,038,212 downwards.
ACCTCAGTTAAAATTTTCCATTACCTGTTGTAAACAGCAGTTGAGCAAAGCAGCTCTTAAACTTTCTATATCTGCCATACAAGGACAAAAAGAATCAGTCTTTATAAAATCAAAAATCTCTTTCTTATACACTACACAGGGAACCCAATAAGAACAAAGTCGAGTGTTACTTCAATCTTCTTATAGTCAATTCGTTAAATACTGAAATGTAGTTAAATAGATGTCTTCAAGTGCTTAAACAATATAGTCAAAGAGACATTATCACAGGTATGAACTTTAGGATAATCTAAAGTTTAATTCTAGAGTATCATACAGTTTAACTGCTCTTTTTCCCTTCGGCCGCAAGGTCCCTGGAAAAAACTGAGCCAGCTGTGGACAGAAACAACATGTTGAGGCTCAGATGATTCATCTTCTGTAAACAGGGTGTACTCTATTCTTTTACAGGGTTTACTTTTATTGAGAGTTCTAAGTGTTCCCAGAAGAGCCCTCATCCCTTCCTTAAATAAAGAGTCAAAGACATTCCAAGCACTTCCCTCTAATAACCCAGAAGGTGTTCAGAACACGACTCTTATCACAGATTCTATTGTACAGTTGGCAAAACTCTGCCCTCTGATAAGTTGCTCCTAAGGACTCTACTGAACCTTTCAGAGGAGGTATTAAAATAAACACTGGTAGCTACTAAGATTCCAAAGGCTAAAGGTATTACTTCATTGAATTACGTTATCACGTGTCCGGGGGCTAACTCCTTAAAAGAAGTAGTATTTCTCCCAAGTTGCCTATATTACTTCTCTAATTATTCTGTGAACTTCTTAAGGGCAGGAACCTTGACTTATTTAATATGTACCATCCAGCACTAGATAACAGCATTAGTATATAGCAGGTGCTCAATAAATACTTGATGGAAAGAATTTAAAGGTTCTTTCAGTTTCTGATGAATCAACTGAAAAGCAGAGTTAATCGAAGAGCTTGACAGAGGTGTTGAGCATTTCAGATTCGAATGCCAGGCCATTCTCTCATTCCAATGACAAGAAGTTCAGAGAATAACGGCTCCAAGTTATCTAAACTGTCCACCAGAGTGCCCTTTGTTTTCCAGACTCCGGTTTAATGGGAACTTGTCCAGCTCTCTAAGTACAAGAAGCAAGGGTTTGTGTTGAGTGTACGGCAACCTCCCAGAGGAAGGGAGGAGAATTTAAAATATCAGGTTTTCTTCCTATGAATACACTGCACAGAAGTTACGCACAGGGCCCAGTTGTGCAAAAGCAGCACACTGCTATTTTGTCAGAAGATTAATATACACAGTTCCCAAGCAGAGCTACCCAACATCAGGAGGAGAGCTTTCACATCTCCGTGCAAGTTGCTGATATGCTCATATTTACAAGTGCAAAGCACAAGGGATATGTTTTCAAACTGCCTTTTAATTAAATTTCAAAACATCTTCCAGGGAATTTCCTTACATTTTCCTCCAAACTGGAAGACATTTACAAATTGGAATAAATACAAAGTATGTCACCCCTGAAAAATGGATTTGTTTTAGTGGTGACTCCTACTCCTTGCCAAAGCTGCATTGCTTTGGGGTCTGAAAAGCAAAATAGTTCATCCATCTTCCATTCAAACAAGGTAACTGATGGTCCAAGCTCACTGGGTTGTCATTGAAAAACTGCAGGGAAGTGACTCCGGTGAGTTCCATGTTCTATAAAGTAAAGGCAAAACAATAACAAACCATGCATGTTGCGTTTACTAATTCTACATTCACATCACTCTTGAACAGTTGTGTCGTGGCTAGCTACAGGTGAAAGGAACTAGAAAGCAGGCATATCTTCTCAAGGAGAATCTGTTTCTCTTCAGATAACACAGTGAGAGATTCTTCATTGCCCTCTTCCTTGAGAATTGAAAATATTATTTCAGAACAACATTTTATAACATCATAACAATTAACATGTCAGAAAGAATAAGTTAGCATAGCACCAAGGTAACATATAATAGAATTAATAGTGAGTGTTTTCTCCAAGCTTATACATGTGTTGCACTAACTTAATTTACACTCTAACTCATTTAATCCTTGCAAGAACCCCAGGAGGCAGATATTCTTTGTCTCCGTTGTGCAGATGATGCAGCTCAGCCTTAGGCAGATTAACGTGCCCGAGATCACACAGCCAGTCACACAGCAGAGCAAGGACTCAAAGTGAGCCTCACCTGCCTCCTCCGTCTGTGCCCTGTGGGTCACGGCTACAGCTGCTGCAGCAAAGTTTGGTTCAGAGTGAATGTCTTTTTTTTTTAATTTAATTTTTTAACTTTTTTAATTGTTGTTCAAGTACAGTTGTCTCCATTTTCCCCCCATCATGTCCCCCAACCCCAGCCATCCCCACCTCCTACCCCTGATCCCACCACCCCCCTTAATTTTGTCCATGTGTCCTTTATAGTTGTTCCTGAAAACCCTTTCTCCTTCCCCCGCCTCAATCCCCTCCCGCCTCCACTCTGGTTACTCTCAGTTTGTTCTTAATTTCAGTGTCTTAGAGGGAACGTCTTTTAAACAAAACAATTTTGCCTTGCTTTTAGTGAGATCAGCGAAATCACAGGTCTGAGACAATCCTGATTTGCTCCACTCTCCACTCTATTGTGAGGACATCATGTTACCAGCTTCTGTCTTTCACAGTATCTTCTAGGGCTAACTACAGCTTTCCACTCCACAAAGCTCATAAAGTGTACCCTCTCTCAGGCACACATACGCACACACAAACACACATGCACGGCCAAGAAGCCCAGGTGTTTGCATAGTCCCATGAATGAGCAGCTGTTGCTTTAAAGGAGGGTGGCAGGGGGGGCCAGGCAGTGCTGGCTCGCAGGCGGGTGTGTAAACGTATACAGAGAGCCACTTTCTGTAAGAAGGCTAAAACATATTTAAAATGGGACCACCTCAGAGATGAAATCTTTCCCCTCCTGTTACCTCTCAACCTGCTCCAAAACTCCAATATTCAGTTTTTCCAAGTCTCTCTCTCCTTCCCCCCTCCCCCTCTTCCCTAGAGAACGCTGATTTTCTGTGTGAACACTTGGCCCACGGCAGAGCAGTTTCACTCCTTCATTTAGCAGTCAGAAATAATTTCAGCAGTTAATTATTTCCCCAGCTAACAGATGTGTGTGCCCGCTCTGCGGGCGCCTCTGCGCACTGCCCACGCAGGCAGGAACAATGAGTGTGTGCCATCACCGGTTCTTTTCAACGGCTTTTTTGTCTCTGGGTTGCTTTTCAGTTACTTACGTGTTTGTTTTTAAATTACGGGGAAGTGAAGAAAGAAAAGGTTTCCATTGAAACCAACTCGCTTTGGGGAAGAGGAATGTCACTGGAGGGTGCTGCGCAGACAATAAGCCAGGCCTGATGCTAGCGGCAGCTCCTCGCCATTTAGAAATCAGTCCCGGGCGACGGTGAGGAGAGAGCACCAGCTCCGAGAGTGCTGGCTTGACTTGGCGCTGAAAGCACCCGAAGCTGTAGCCTCTTGAATTCTCCCAACATTTCCCTTGGAGATTCTGAAACTCCCTACCTTTTTCAGTCCATTATACACTCTTCTCTTTTTATAGCTCTCAATTTCATTGTGAGGAGTCCTGTCTGGCTCAAAGCTGTCCTTCCTTTAATACTGAGTACAGTTTAAAAATATATACAACTAAATATATATTTTATTGCCCAAAGGAACCCAGAAGTCTTAGGGTAATGGCTACACATACTTTACTGACTCACCAAATAAGGGAAAAAAGATATTTTTACCTTTTACTATGCTAGATTATTAGACCATGTCCCTCCAATTGGCTATAGTTCCCATTACAGTCCTCCTTGTCCCACGTTTTCCAAGAATCACACAGATTCACACACTCAGGCAATGAAGGCTACCTTGTGAAGCTAGAGGCAGATTAAATTCTGTCCTTCCTCGTGGATAACCATTAGTCTGACTGTCCTGATGTCACCTTCTCTTATGGTGTTCCAATCAAGAGGCAATTAGCTTAAAAAGTAAAACGGACTATGTTAAACTGATTTGATGGCTGGGCCTGCAGTTCCTATACTACTCGGTCTTTTGGGTCCCATGCTGAATCTACAATAGTTTACTTTCTGTTTTCTTAGTCCCTATATGTTTTAGCCATTACTTCCTATTGAGTTTTTCTTTCTTTGAGGATTAGCCTAGCAGCAGCCTCTTGGCTAGTAAATACATGTCTTGTTAGTTGGGAGTGACTGCATCCCTGGAAACATCTTATTCATAGGAGTTGGAAGTGACATTGTCCTCTATTCAACATAGACTGTAGCTTAATGCAAACCCCAGAGAGTTTCTATCATCTAGTACTATAGTTATTATGGCGACAATAATAACAATCTCTTGTGATTGTTCAGTGTTACTGTCGCCAACTACCACAGCAATAATTTCTATGTGGAACCAAATTCAACCGTGGGTGATCTCTAATAAAAATTCAAACTTCTAATGTTTTAAGTCCATGCAAAGTATTTGGTAGTAATCAAACGGCAAGGCTTTTCTGCTAGCTGAGAAATAAGAGGTCTAAAAATGGCACCACCTTACACGAAGGTAGGGATGCCTTTCTACTGTTTCAGAAAAAGTCTACAGAGCAGGTGCCCCATTCAACATTCATTCCACACACTTCATAGACATGTCTCACGTGTTAGGCCCAGAGCACACAGAGACCACTGAGGCATAATCCGTATTTCAAGGGATCACAGGTTACCTACTGCAATTGAACTTGGGTAAGGTTTCTGCTGGTACCACCTGGAATTAGAAGGAGAATTATTTCTCCTTCAAATACTGAAATCCTTGTTTAGTTTCAGTATTTGAAACTAATACTGTCTGCCCAGTGGAGGGAAAATATTTGTGCTTCCAGTTGAAAACTGTGCAACTAGACTCTGAGACAACTCCTCTGGGTTATCAGATTCTGACCCTGTACAGGGAATAGGCAAACCTATGAACTGCAGGTAACTGATAGCAATGCAACATAGTTCCTGCCGATAGCTTTGTCCTGCCTGGTAGAGGTCCAATCGACTTCTTCCCATTCTTTGGAAAAAATAATGTTGCCTCCATTTGCACATTTATTTCAATATCTCTGGTGAGTTTCTTTTTTGAATATGTTATAATATTTGTCTGGTCCCCTCATTGACTAGTGAGAAAGATAAACCTTTAACATGTGTTCATTTATCTAACTGTACCAGAGCAGTAATTTTTTAAAAATTATCTTGTAGCACTAGTACCTTTAATTTGAGGGATTAAATCCTTTTTCCATTCCATGTGTTTTGGGGGAAAGGTGGGTTAACACCACCTTTTAGTCCACCAAGTAGGCAAATGACCCTAACTCAGTCAAACAGAAAAATCCATTATCCCTGAGCACAGCTATTGGATTAGAAATGGGCACACGAACCAAAACGGCCACTCAGAGCTCTCCCTGGACTTTTCTGCTGAGCACTGTGGGCATGGCATTCTCGCTTCCTTCACAATCTTGAGTGGTAAGAAAAATGTCTATGTTTTCCTTGTGTTCCTCATCTCCCCGCGCTGTGTGAAGGAGACTGTCCAGTATGGGAGACGAGGAAGCCAACTTACAAAGAGGAGAGACAAGAAAAGAAAAAAGATAATTTTGACATCATGCTTTGTGTCCTGGATTCACCCATTCCTAAAGTATTTAGTTATATGGGGGAAGGGGGAGTAGTGTGAGGGGATAGAAAAGGAGCAATCTCCTCTATGTAAACTAGTTTGATTAGGTTGTATTACTTGGATCTATAAGCATTCTGAAAAACAAGCCTGAATTCTCTGATCTGATTAAGACAAAGAGGGAGAGAGGGGAGAGGAGGAGGGAAGAGGAGGGGGAGAGGCGGGGAGAGAGAGAGAGAGAGACTGATTTACTATGAGGAGTAAGTGCACATGACTATGTAGGCTAAGTCCAAGATCTACGGTCAGCAAGCTAGAGACCCAAGAGAACTGCTTGTGCAGCTCCAGCCTGAGATCGAAGGCCTCAGGACCAGGAGAGCTAGTGGTATAAGTTCCAGTCCAAGTCCAAAGACAGGAAAAGATCAATATCCCGGCTTGAAGATTATCAAGCAAAGAGAAAAAATTCTTTCTTACTCATGCTGTTATTCTATGCAGGCCTTCAACAGATTTGGTGAGGCCCACAAACCGTGGGGAGGGCAATGTGCTTTACTCAGTCCACCAATTCAAATGCTAATCTCATCCGGAAACACCCTCCCAGATACACTCAGAAATAATGTTTAACCAATATAGGGGCACCGTGTATCCCAGTAAAGGTGACACATAAATTTAACCATCACAGTGCCTCATTCACATGCTCTGTAGCACAATGCTGAATGGAATCAAGAACAACAACAACAAAGAAAATGAGCCAATGATGGGTATCTCTTCAAATCAATAAGTGTTTTAAATGTTTATAGAGAGGAGAAGCCATGTGCTAGGTGGGGGAAGAGCAGAGAAGAAAAACTATTGAGGTAGCCTGCAATTAGCTTCTCTTTTGTTGGCTGTGAATAGTTCCCCTGAAGCATCAGATTTGGATTCTCAGTTCAACAAAAGAAAAACCCTAAAGATAACCATCCGCACCCTACTTAGAATGCAATTTACTGATTCACTATTGTTAGTAAGGCATGCCTCTTGGAGGCCTCACCTATCCCGCTCCAAGATGCTTAGCAAAATAGCTCTTCGATCACAGTCATACTCCCCCAGGTTTTAGAAACACAACTTGCTCTATGCTGTACGCATTCGGTGGTTTTTAACACCCTGGACAGCTAGATGCCTGTAGGGAAAATATAGACAGCCAGAGCTAGACATTCTTTTTATGCTGTATTTTTTAATTGCCCTCCTTCTTCTCTGTATCCTGATAGACTGTAAACTCCATGAGAATTATATCTTTTCTTCCACCACTAGCACATGTCATAGCCTGGCCAGGATTAGGTGTTGAGTAAGAATTTGTTGAATGAATATAAATACGTTACCTTTAGCTTTTAAGCTCCCAAAGGCAAGGATTTTATTTGCCTCACCTGTTTTCCTGTACATTTGTCAAAGCTGTGCTGGACACACGAATATGTGTGTATAGAAATATGTTGTTGTTGTTGTTGTTGTTAGTATTTCTCTTGACATTCCCACAGCAAGTTTCTGGCAAACCACCCTCCTGATTAGTAATTACCTTATTACTTGAGTTCGATAAGCTGAATTACCCACCCACAACTGGCAAAAACCATTTGTTCACTCATCAGTTAACAAATACAGTTTACCAGTTTCTGAAAAGATTTTATAATGAAGGTTTACTGACATATAAATTATGCTTGTTGGGCTGCAGTTTCTAAAGGCATCACTTTTTTTTGTTTCCCTTGTTCACCATTTTGACCGTATCCACTAATGAATTGTGGCCTTATGCTGATTTCCTATCACACTTCCAGTCAAACACGCATTTTTGAGAGTTTCTTTCAATGGCTTCTCCCAGCTTGACCAGCCTTCTCCGTTTTCAGCTCCTGCTCTAACCTAGCCTTCACCTTCCAGACCAACTAAATTTATTGTCATGTGGTTCCTTCCACTGGTTCTTCCTCTCCTGGCCGTGAGCCTTTGCTCAATTTTTTCCATATCTATGGAACAAGAACCAAACCACAAGTTTCTCCTCTTTAAATCACAGCCCAAGGACCGACTGCTCCAAGAGCTTTTTTCCCACCCATCTTCCAACCCATCAGATCACCACTGACCCTGACTTCTACCACAACATAACCTTGAAACGACTGAATTTATAAATACGGTGTGGCTACAGTCCAACTTTTGGCTTACGTCAATACTAATGGCCTAATCTCAGTATTAATCAATGTTAAATTTGAAAAGAACCAAAAGTAATGTTCAATAGTCATTAAATCAGCACTGTAAAATTTGGCACTTTGGGGCGAGGACAATTAGGTATACTTCATTTAGTTTAATGAATTTATCCCCTGCTTTGTTCCACAAGGGATTTGAGAGAGATTATAACAACACATGGCATACAATGACAATTAAATTTAACAAAACGTAAAGATTAGGAAAATGTGGATGGAATAAAATACCAAGATTATAAAGAAAACTGAAATATAAATAATCGGGCCATTGAGTCCCCCCTAGTTATTAAATTTGAACTGTCCATTTAACTCTGATCTTGGCACCGAGATTACTAATCATTAAGCCCTATTTTTTTTTTACTCACTATTAAAAATTAAGCCATCTTCTTTGAATAATGGGAAAATGATCAAGCAACTAGTACTTTTTTGGAGGTGATGCTGTAGTATGACACAGATTACCATTTTCAAAAATATCTTGCCTGAAACATAGTCCCAAAAGACATGGCATAGAAAGGGGGTCCTGTGTTCCATCTGGGGGACTTCGAGTAATCCTGTAGAAAATAGCTCTATTTTATTTTCTAAAACCCAGCACTTCACAAACCCATCTGAACCTCATTCCCCAAACTCTCCCCCACGTAATTATCCACGGAAGTAGCTCCCGAGTGGCTCACTTGGAAGAAGGTGATATAGGAAAATAACAAAGAAATCAGAAATCGTACACCTTAAGTTGCTTCAATTGTATTTGTGACATTTTAGTTCTTAAGCTGGGTATACCGGTACTCATCATATAATTCTATATATTTTTGATGGGCTTGATATATTTGCAAGCAACAAAACCAAAGAACCATCTCCCCCATGGAACCGTAGTTTCCAGCAGCTTCCCCAGAGCAGGGAGAGGAGTGAAAGTGGTGCTGACTTTAACTGTGGAGTGGCCTCTACTGCACATCTCGGTTATTATTTGGAACAAAACAATCATCACAGTAACAATAACAGTGGCAGATACTTAGTATTTACAAGGTGCCAAGCATTCTTTACAGGGCTCTACTCCTATTAATTCCTTTGATCTTTATAACACCCTCTACCTCGGGACTATTATTATTTACATTCTAAAGTAACTTCCTGCACGGAGCAGACGGAACTGGGGTGTCGGCCACAGCAATCTGACTCCCAAATCTACATAGCTTACCTGTGCCCTGTTCTGCATAAACCATATTTTATAGAGGGCGGCCAAAAAGACCTCCCAATTTAGAGACATTTGAGCAAAGGCCTGAGGAAGTAAGGCAGAGAGGTGTGCAGGGACCTGGAGGAACAGTGTTCCAAGTGAGGGGACAGCAAGCCAATGTCCATGAGGCAGGTGTGCTCGGCAAGTTCAAGGAACTTTGTAACATACACGACTTCACGTAACCAAAGCCCTGCTGATCACTCCAGACTCCACTTCATGCTCATTTATCCAATATTTTTAGTTCACTCAACATGCCTTTGATTTGCCCACCTGTGGAACTCTTCTCTGGAACTGCTACTTCTCCCCAACTCCCCATTCCCCTACTTTATCAGGCTCACTTCTTCGGCTCTTGCCTTGCATTGCATCTCCTGTCACATCTTCCCCACAGCTGGACTGTTTCCTACACACCCCTTACCTCTGTGTTTTCCTTCCCAATAGCTACCATTGTATATTTCCCACGAGCCAGGAGTATGCTGAGAACTGGGCTGGCATATCATGTAAATCCCATAATAATCTCAATAAAATAGGTTTTGTTAGGGCCTCCATTTGATGGATGAGAAACCTGAGGCTTGGAAGGATAAAAGCAACTGGCCAACAGTTACACAGTGAGAACTGGGGTCCAGATAATGCCCAGAGCTTTGGTCTGAGCGTCCTGCTAGATTGCCTATCTAGCGGCCATCACACTGCTCTGTAATTGCAAGCTCACCCAGCTGTCACCCACCAAGCTCCTCAAGGCAAGGGTTCTGTGATGTTCCTTGGAATGCAGAATGGCTGAATAAACATGTGTTGACTAAATGAGAGGAACGCAGCAGCTCCTTCCCTAAGCAGTGTGTCCCTGCCTTCGGGGGCATTGAGTCTAGGTCAGAACAGTTGGGTCAGTTCTGATCCAAATCCCCTTCCTTTGGCCAAACCACACCAGATATATCTCAGATTTTGCATCTCTGCCCACTCCATCTCCCCTGCTAGGACATCTTGACCACCCCATTCCTGTTTCTTGGGGTCCAGCAGAGACAGCATCTTCGCTGTCCATCAGACCTATTCCGACCAGTCTGAACCTTGGTCAGAGTCTCACTCAGCCCATAATAGTCCCTGACACTCTTGCCAACAACCCAGACATTCACCTACATGCTGTCTTCCAGAACATTCCAAAGATGACTTCCTCACTCTCCTCCTGACTCTGAGCTGTTCTCTCTTCAATCCTCTGACTTTTGTCCTTAATTTGTACCATACATATTTTTACTTCTGCTGCATCACATCAGAAAAGATTCTTCAGTGGTTCTGTGTTCCAAGTTAAACAACATGATGGGCAACAACAATCGATGCTTTAACAAAACCATACATGATATTTAGGTTTATTTATTAAAAAGACTTTTAAATTTTAACCAAAAAATGCTCACTTGAAGAGTTATTAAAGTTTTACTTAATACTTACTGATGTGCAAAAAGTAGTCTAAAATATTTTGGAGTTGGGATAAACTTTACGTAATGTTTGAATTAAACTTGTATCTTTTTAATTTAAACTTTAGAACAGGTCTCACTCTGGGTCACACTCATTTCCTTGTTTCAATTCTAAACACTGATAGGAGTGATACCTAAGGAAGAACAAACTCTGATGTCCATGTGTGATCATCATTTCTTCAAAATAACAAATAACGTTTTTGGAGATAGATGTCAATCATTTAACATACACACAAGACTTAAAGAAATCACACCACTGACTTTGTGGGACCTGTTTCATCCACACAGATTATCTTCATTGGTAATAATGTTAGCTAACATTATTTGAGCATATCTTAAATACCAGACTCTATAATGCCTTGGATGCCTTATTTCATTTAATCTTTCAAAACCCCCACAATATAGTAGTATTTTTAATTCCCTTTTGTTAGACTCATTGGTCCAGGGAACAAGGACCTAGAAAGGTCATATCATAACTGGAAGCAGGCAATCTGAGTCCAAAGCCCTGCTCCGTTTTTTTCTAAAATATAGATTCATTCCTAAGTTGAGGCATCATTTGGTGAATTAAGAAGTAAAAAATTTTGTTATGTAGGCTTTACAATTAGTAAACAAAAATGAAATAAAAAATTATAGATGCATAAGGTAAGATTTCTAAATATCCTACATTGGTGTAACATGTATGTTCTATTTTTCTTCTGAAAATTAACATTTCCCATTAATTAAAAAACAGTTTTACCTTATGGGATAAAAATATATAGTTTACACCATAGTCATTTAAAATTTATTAATTAGCAAGCCCCATGGATTTTCTTACATTAAAATATTATATTTTTAAATCTCAAAATATGAGATCTGTCCGGAAAAAGTCCAGCCATGGTTAATAAAATAAACATGGTTTGTACATTTGTGTGGCATCGATGTAACCTGGCAGCCAAGGAGAGGGGACTGGAATGCACATGCATGAACAATGATGACTTCACTGTACTAGTCAGTGAGGGCAGTAGACACCATTAAGTGAGCATGTGTGCTGTGTGGCCCTCTCATTCAAAATGACTGAGCAAGTAGAGCAATGAATCTGCATCAAATTTTACATTAAGCTTGAACATTCCTCCATGGAAACTATTCAGCTGATTCAGAAGGCCACAGCTATAGGCAACTGGTGATTGGCAGCTTTATCACAACAATGCTCCCACTCATGCATCACATCTTGTGCAGAGTTTTTTGGGGAAACATCATATCATCCTGGTGATTCAGCCCCCCTACAGCCCAGATTTGGCACTCTACAACTTCTGGCTTTTCCCAAAACTGAAATAACCTTTTAAAGAGATTTCAAACCATCGATGAGATACAGGGAAATACAATGGGGCAGCCAATGACAATTAGGAGAACTGTGTGAGGTCCCAAGGTGCCTACTTCAAAGGGGATTGAGGTGTCATTGTCTTATGTACAATGTTTCTTGTACCTTGTATCTTCTTCAATAAATGCCACTGTTTTTCATATTACATGGCTGGATACCTTCCGGACAGGCCTCGTACACCATCTTTAGTTCATACGGATCATCTGATCTACTTTAGGAAGTTTCCTTGTTGCAGAATAACAAATTGGTAAAGAAAATATTGAATTTGCCAAAATTTAGCCATGTTATCTGTGTCGAAAGTTCATCACTCTTTTATAAAGCTTCTAGTGTATTTTCATTATTATTAAATACTAAAATTTATAAAAACCCAAACCAACAGAATTTCTTATTGTGAATTATGCCATGTTTATACAAAATTTCCAGAGTTACAAAAGTTTTTTTTTTTTCCAAATTAAACAACATAAAAGAAAGCTGGAAGAGATTTAAAGAGATCACAAGGTTCATCCTTCAACCACTGGAAACCAAGACTTGTACTGAAGAGACATATTTTAAGGTTATGTACTAGACTAATTTCAACCATATTCCTAGATTGTGCTGTGATTCTCTGACATGAAACAAAGTGTTGTTGGCGTATCTTAAATTCTGTCGATGGCCTGGGAGTTACCACTAGGTGGCAGCGCAGGAGATACTCAGCCCTAGAACTGAACTTTAATTGGCATGGCTTGGAGGGGTAAGCCGGGCAGGAGAAAGGTACAGAAGGGGCTTAAACAAGCCTCTCTTGTTGCAAATTTCAAATTGTATGGCTTTTCTGGCCGCTCCTTTTATGTCTTAGAAAAGACAAGAACAAAAAATTTTTTTAATGGAGGAAAAATGTCAGACATAAAAGCTTATTCCCTATAGCTTGTTTTTTCATATGTTATGTTTTTGTATAGTTGTAGTGAACATACAGCTTCTATTCATCTAATCCATTTTCCATACTGTAGTCAGACCAATATTGTCAAAATGTAAAGGAAATTGCTCATTTCTCTGCTTTAGAATTTTCAATGGTTTCTTTTTGCTCCTTCCAAATGGCCCTGCAGGTCCATCTGGCCTTCACCTCTCCAAGGCCATGCCCCCTTGGACTGCTGCGACCCAGCACAGTGAAAAGCACTCACTTCATATTTATTGAATTTTTTTAATGTGTTAGTTGTGGTAAAAAAAAAAAACTGCATAGCATAAAATTTATCAACTTAACCAGTTTCACTGTACAGGTCAGTAGTGTTAAATATATTCACATTGCTATGCAATGAATCCTCAGAACTTTTTCATCTTACAAAACTGAAAGCTTTTAAACAACTGCTTATTTCTGTCTTCCCCTAACCCCTGGCAACTACCACTTTACTTTCTGTTTTCATCATTTTGACTACTTTGTATTCCTCACATAAATAGAATTTATGTATATAAATAGTTGCTATGTACCAAGCACTCAGCTAGATTCTTTACATATAATATAATTTCCTCCTGTCAACACTGCAAGGTAGGAGTTATTACCATTTTATGGTTAAAAATATGGAGTCAGAGATTGTATTGGTTACCCAAAATCACACAGTTATCATTTGGTGTTAATTCTGCCCGACTTCAAGACCAGGAGTGATCTTTTCATGACACTACATTGTTGTTTGTCCAGGTGTGAAAATATACCACTTTCACCTTTCCTCCATACCATCTTTAAGAATGACAACGTTTGCTAATTTGATGGAGGGAGGGAGGGTAATGATTAAAGTATACATCTTTGGTTACACGCCTGAATGAGTATTTTTCCACATCTAGTTTATACTACCCCGTACTATTTCCCTCCCCAAGTAGATGTTTCCTATGTGAATAGATAGCACAGAGCCTTTTCAATCAAAGAAAAAGTTAAGATACAACTTCTATCATGCCTCGAATTGTGGGCCTGTGTCTTTTATGAGTTATCTATTTTTATTCTCAACCCTATATTTATTTTTATATCTTATCAAACTATTTAAGTTTTTCTACAATATATTTACCTTTTAAGTTGTATTTTTACAATATGTTTGTCAATCCACTTTTCATTTTACCATATAGCTTTTAATTTGACATATTTATTTTTAATGTGGTCATTTTTATGTTGATCCTTTAATTTGTGGTTTCTTCTACTGTTCCTAAGTACAAAACTTTCCTACCTTCATATACAAATACTTGGTAAATATTTATTTCTCTTTTTGTTCTGTTTTTTTTCTGGTTCAATTTTAATATTTATATCTTTAAACCCTCTGAAATGTAGTTTGAAGCACAGTATAGATATAAATGTATTAACTTTTCAAAATCGTAAAGTAGATTGCCGCAATGCCATTTACTGAATATTTTCCTTCCTCACTGTTCTGTGATGCCTCAATTACCTGTATATTAAAATTGTTTCTACGAAATAACTTTTAATAACACGTTTACTGAGAAATAATTCACACTGAAGAGTGCAATTCAGTCGTTTCCTTACGTTCACAGCGCTGTGCAACCATCACCAGAACCTAATTCCAGAGCATTTCCATCGCCCCAAAGAGAGGCCACCCCTGCTGCTGTCACTTCAGCCCGCCCCTCCCCCCAGCCCCTGGCAGCCGCTGAGCTACTTTCTATCTCTGTAAATTTGGCTATTCTGGACATTTCATATAAACAGAATTATACAATATGTGGCCTTCTTTGGCTGATTTAGTTTCAAGGTTCATCCATAGTTGTCGTGTGTATATAAATATGCATTACATTTTATGGCTGAATAGTAATCCACTATACAGATATGCCACGTTTTGTTTACCCACTTATTCACTGACAGACATTTGGGTTGTTCCCACCTTTCGACGCTTGTGAATAATGTAGCTATGAGCATTTCTGCACAAGTTTTTGTGTAGGCATTTTTGTTCCCTTGGGTGTACACTTAGGAGTGGAATGTCTGGGTTGTCTGGTAACTCTGTTTAACTTTTCAAGAAACCACCAATCTACCCCCAATATACACCAAAGCAAGTGCACCATTTCACATCCCTACCAGTAATGTATGTGAGTTCCAATTTCCCCACATATTACACATCAACACTTATTATTGCTTATCTCTTTTATTAGTATTTCATTGTGGTTTTGATTTGTACTTCCATAATGATTAATAACATTTAACATCTTTTCATGTGCGCATTGGCCATTTGTATACCTTCTTTAGAGAAGTGACTATATAAATCCTCTATTAAGTTTTTAATTGTGTTTCCTTTTTGTATTTAAGTTATAAAACTTATTTACATATTCTGGGTAAAAGTCCTTATCAAATATGTGATTTGCCAATATTTTCTACCAATCTATGGGTTTTCTCTTCACCTTCTTCAGGATGTCTTTTGAAGCACAAAAGTTTTTATTTCATACAAAGCCTGATTTACCTATTTTTTCCCTTCTGGTTGCTTGTGCTTTTGTTGTCATTTCTAAAAACAAAACTATTGCCTAGTTCTTAGAGACAATGACTATGCTTATGTTTTTTTTTCTAAAAGTTCTGGAATTTTAGTGCTTACATTTAGGTTTAAGTTCCATTTTGAGTTCATTTTTATATATGATATGAGGTACATGTCCAATTTCTTTTGTCTGCATGTTGATAACCAATGTCCCAGCACCATTGGCTAAGAAGACAATTCTTTCCCTATTAAAATGTCTATGACTAACTTCTGGGCTATTTCTTTGTTGCAACAATGGCCATGTTCTTCAAGGTCCACAATGTCTTAACT
The DNA here is from genome assembly GCA_039655065.1 of Glossophaga mutica. Taxonomy (NCBI): domain Eukaryota; kingdom Metazoa; phylum Chordata; class Mammalia; order Chiroptera; family Phyllostomidae; genus Glossophaga; species Glossophaga mutica. The sequence goes on along the minus strand of CM077304.1, from coordinate 37,022,590 downwards.
ATGTTTGCTTAAAATCTGTATTAACACCTGGAAGGGCTAGTCTTCCTTATTAAGCACCTTATTCATGACCTCCCACCACCTCCTCCCCACACACACTCAGAATATTCCTTTTAATTCTCACCAAATTATTATTCTAGATTAGTATTTTACAAACTTGCTTTTCCAGAGAGCAAATTCAATGTTTATGATTCACTGCTTGTATTTCTACTTAAAGAACATTTTCTTCCTTCTTGAATTGCTATTGCTAATGGTTCATCTATTTTTCTCAATCAGTTGTTTTTGAGTAGAACAGTATTCTTTCAAGTTTTAACTTGAAAGAAACAAAAACTTAAAAACAGACGTATAGTACAAGGAAGTTAAATTTTGTGACTTGACCTAGTTCACCCAACCAAATAAACAGGGGTGATGACAACTGAATATCTCAATTTCTATGAAGTTTATTGTTAGTATCTTTCCATTTAAATCTTAATGCTTTCAATCTAGCAATCTAGGTATTTTAAGAAAAATTGAAACTTGTGTCAATAACTTTAACCATATTTTTTCTCTATATTAGTTTATTTTTTACATCACCTCAAAGATTTACAATTTGATACTCCCTGCCTTCTCAACTTAGAAGACTCCACTAGCTGTTGGCTGGTTCCAATCGTTTTAGTTTTAACTTGAAAGAAATTTTCCCAAGGAATGAACAGTATAATAACCCAAAGCGGTGGGTAGGGATACGTTGTTTAGGAAAAGCAATATTTGTATTGCTCTTCTAATTCACTCTACAATTAGTAAAGCTCAACAAAATCTTTAGGGGTGTGAAAACATACCAAAAAGAAAATGATAAAACATTGTAGTGGGCATGTATTTACCCCTTTCTGAAAATGTAAAAGTGAATACACTATTTTATAGAATAATGTTGCATCTTTTTCCAACTCTAGGTCTATGTATAACACAAAAGAGGTATTATGTATATTTATGTCATTTGCCAATGACTGGGTAGGGCAACCTGTTGCCTTTCAAACATACAGCTCTTTCTGCTACTCCACCCCAAAACTACCCACACAGACAGTCTAGACCAGAATTTCATAATAGTAACAAAATAAGAGACACATATAGAAATTTTTTTCTTATTTTATGGTACTCACATTTTAAAACAGTAAACAACACTGACTGGTATGGAATAGTGGGTTGGGTATCGTCCCATAAAACAAACAGTTGCGGGGTTGATTCCTGATCAAGGAACATGCCTGGGTTGCACCTGGATTGCAGGCCAGGTCTCCAGTAGGGGGCGCACAAGAGGCAAACACACATTGATGTTTCTCTCCCTCTCTCCCCCCTTCCCCTCTCTTGAAAAGTAAATAAATAATTAAAATATTTTAAAAATAAATAAAACAGTAAGCAGAAACAGACAAAATTTTAGTATATTATTTAATCCAATATATCTATAGTATTAGTCCAATGCATAATCATTATAAAAATTATTAGATACTTTTATTTTTTTTATTCTAAATCTTTGAAATCTAGTGTGCAGCTCACACTTACAACTCATCTCAATTTGAACGAGACATGTGTCCAGTGCTCAACAGCCACAGGGGCTGTGGCTTCTGTACTGGAGGCCTAAGTCTAGATAGAAGGCCCCTGGAGCCCTCCAAGCCAGAGAGCATGGGAGGGAAAGCAGAAAAGATGAAACCTTGGGAAAGAAAGAAAAATAGAGGGAGAGAAGGAGGAGTGAGAAAATAAGAACAAGATAAAGGAAAGGAGAGGAAGGAGGTGGACATCTTCTGAACGCTTGCAGTGTGCCAGCTGTGTGCTTAATGGGAAGTCCTGTAAGCTACTTGGCAACAGTCTTCAGCATCCTCTGTGTGGACAAGAAAGTCCCATTTGAAGTGAACTATTATTACTGGTGATGATTCAGTCCATTAGAAAAATACTTTAACACTCTCATGGGAAGACGTTGTACTGGTTCGCACACTCGTAGCATGGATCCTCATCCGCCTCTGCTGCGGAAAGCAAACCACTGAGAAGGCTGCATTTGAGAGAAAGTGTTTCTCACACTTCTTTTTCCCCTTTCCAAAACACCAAGACACACTGCCAGACATCCCCTCAGAGGAGTTCTAGGCTAATAAAATTTGCAATGGGGTGAGACCAAAGAAGGGAAATGAAAAAGAAGAAAGAACGGAGAAATCTCTTTGTGATTTTAGGGAGTAAGGGGATTGCCACCCTGAATTTGTATATAAGAAGCAGGTGAAAACAGGGCATGCATCAGGATATTGAATTTTCATATAGGCTACTCATGTTAAGCATTGCATGATGGCGCAACTCTTTCCCATGTTGGAGCAGGGACAGGGTCAGGTTTCTGCTTTAGATTTGTGTCTACGGAATTTTATCCATACTTGGGAGTGGGCAGAGGTGACCTTCAATAGCAAGGCACAGGGTACATGCTCTGGAAATGTTTTCCCTAAGTGAAGGCAGCCCAGAGAAAATCCACAGCATCAACACCAAGGCGGAAAGCAAGACAAGAATCTAACACAGAGGTTAGGTTAACAAAAGCGAAGAGGCAGGCAAGAAGGAGCAAGCTCGTGCAATGGGCCCTGGAGGCGACTCACTACTTGTTGAGAGAACTCTGACTGAGCCTGTGAGGGCAAAGAGCTCATAAAGGGTATAATACCAGGTCTCAACTCTAGTTTAGTGGGTAATACGTACATGACTGGCAAAATATTAAGTACTTGTATTTTATAAATAGATTTTATATATTCACCCAAAAAAGTAGTAATCCCAATACATCTGCCAGACATATACTTTAAATGACCCACATGACTTGCAGTGAAGTAAGCAGACCAAAATTTTCCATCCTAATTTAATTCAGGCCCTGCATCTGGGTTAGGTCTATATGCAGGATTAGCGCATTATAAACCCATATTGTTTTTCTTGTTCCCTCCACTGGAGCCATGCTCTTTGCACCCCTACCCAGCTTTGCAACGTGAAGGCCCTTCCCTCCTCGGACCACCCAATCCCAACGGAACAAGTTGAAGCACTCCAACCCAACAGAACCACTGCTTAAAAATATACTCAAGACACTTCATAAGTACTGAGAATTTTCCTTTGGGATACTTTATTGCTTTCTTTCAGAGTCATTTACATTTGTTCTTTTCACTTTTGCAAGCTCACCTCTTTGTTTTTTACTTTATTTAAACAAGCTCAAATTTTGTTCACGTAAGTCTTCAGGGGCAACAAGGAGCCCTGTCACTGTGGGTCCCACAGACCGGTGATGGGCTGGCGTTGTCTTACAAGGCCGTTCTTGGCAAGTGCAAAGCCCTTAGAAATCAGCCCTCTGATAAAATGCTAGCTCTCTGCCATGCCTGAAATCTGCCCTGAGTGTGCCCAAGGAATGTTGTCACCCTTGAAACCTGCACTGGCCTTGGTAGAGACCACGAAGAGAAAAGAGAAGGCTCCTTTCAAGCCATCAGGAAAACAACCCATTCCCAAACCTAGAAGAGTAAGAAAAAATATTAATGTTCTGTGTGTTTTCAGATTGTACATTTTTAGGTTGTTGTTTTTAATTAAATGGGACCATTTGGTTTCTTTAACTACCTGATGGGACCGAAGGACTGGAGGCGGCAAGTGGGGTGAAAGGAAAGAAGGGAAGAAGAGATGCACAGCGCCAGGCAGGAGCCTGGAGAGGAAACTGAAGACAAGGCAGAACAGCTGAGCGACTGAGTCACGAAACCAAGCCATGATTTTGAATCCCGGCTTCGGCAATCTCCAGCTAAGTGATTTGGAAGAGCTACTCAATTTTTTAAGCTTGTCCCCTCAATGGTAAAATGGGAATAATACTCAAATCTACCTCATTGGGATTGTTGGGCTGCTACCGTAGTTTTCAGGCTAAGATGCACTCCTTCCACCCCCGCCAAATTTGGGAGGAATAATGGTTGTTAATGCTGCTGTTGAGTTCTGTTTACATTTACATTGGTGAAATATTATGTTATTTATGTTATTAAATATTTTACCACATTTTTTTGCTTCAAAAGTATTTTTCCTGCTTTCCTCCTCTAAAACCTAGAGGAGGAAAATAGGAAAAAAGTAGTAATTATACATCTTATGGTCCAAAAACTATGGTAGTACATCTTATGGTCCAAAATCTATGGTAATTAAAATGCTGCATGTAAAGCCATTAACAAATGCCTGGCACATAGTGGATATCACTAAGTGGGATGAATTATTATCACAATTAGTAGCAGAAATGCAGATTGAACAGAATGGAACAGAATCAGCTTCATTTCATTTCATTCATCCCATTCCTACGACTTTACGTGCTGATCTTCTCTCTTTGGTATCCAGGGAGACATGTAATCATGGAAATTGGATGGGTAGAAAGGTGCTTTTGGAGAGTAAACCTATGAGTCATACAACAAGTACCATGGGGCCACATAACTTGCAGAAATAGAACCTGGCAAAAGAAAAGCATGATTATAAGGACATTTCATTGAGCAATCACTCATCTAAGACCCTTACCTGTCATTCTCCTTCCTATAAATAGAATTAAAAATAAATTGCAGACATTTCTTTCATCTGACAGCTCTCCACACCTCACACTGTCACTTCTCCCATCCCCTCTCTCATCAGCTCCCAACAGCTGGGACCAGGGTGACTGTTCTAGGGGTAGATACATTTCCACTGACCCCAACCTTGGTGACCTCCATCTTGTGGCAAACTATCTAAACAAAGCTGGAATAGGAAAAGATGGGGGATAGAAAGGCCAAAAGAAAATCTTAATCTTTTTCTTAAAACCCTGCAATTACTTTCACACAAGATCAGATTCTGGGTACATTTTATTCAGATACCACAACTGTAGCAGTGACTTTTTCATCTTTGAAGGAAGAAGATAACATATTGTCCCAGCTAAAAAAAAACAGTCGACAGCACCCCACTCAGTGAGTCTCAGGGCAATGAATCTATCCGTGCGTCAATGTTCTGTCCAAACTGACTAACGCAGTTAATAGCTTCATCTGGGATGCCTGCAAATGTTCCTGCTCTTCTTTTCAAGGTGTTCTTTTTCTGGCAGCCCTAGTTGTATGTCAGAAAACCTAAAGGAATAGAGAGATAAGCCTGATTTGGCCAACTGTCTGGGAGGTGGTGTGGCAGCCTTCCGTAGATGCTGCTCCACTGAACTTTTAATTCACCCATCTGCGCATATATACATATATGTAGTATGTGATCCACATGTGTGAGTACCATAACTATCTTTACAGAATAAAGTAAAATATGTTTTGTATGTTATATACTGAATGGTGTGTATATATTTTCATATATTATATACTTAAAATATATATAAACTTATATACTTACATATATATAAACTTATATACTTAAATATATTTAGACTATACCTAGAATATTCTACTTCATAAGAATGTAAGCTTCATGAAACAGGAGTCTGTCCATTTTTTCCATAGAAGGTACTGAATAAATCTTGTTGAATGAAAGAATGAATATATAATAAAGTGTCTCATTTGATCCTCCAGCCAACTGTATCTATGACTTAGGACTGAAAAGTAATATTGCTGTCAGCATGTTGTAGTTGAAGGATTCCAAGTAGCGTGGCCAAGTCCCCCAGTGCAGGAGCAGCCGAGTAGGATGGAAGCCCAGGTTGAATGATTTCTCATCCCATTCTTTGCAGTGAATAGATCTAACTTCTACTAATACGAAAAAACAAAAGTTGCTTGCTTTCTTCACTAAGTAATGGCACTGGGCTAAATTCGTTTCACCATCTCTTCCTGGTCGTCCTGGATCAGGTTTATCTGGAGCCTGGTCTGAGAGAATTCCCATCCAGTTCTTTACGCCATTTTCATTCTTCTCCACCTGAGCCAGTTGGAGCCCTTAGCATCCCCTCACTTTTCCCTTCATCCTTCCACTCTCTCTTTGTCCCTCCTTCCTTGCCTTTGTTTTTCTATCATCTTCCCTTTTCCTCCACTGACTCAAGCAATTACTGACTAGAAGTAAGAACGATACTCTGCCGGTGGGAAAGGACCATTTGGGATCCACTCTCCTACTTCAAGTCCTTTAGGTATCTTCCTAATAAGCAACAGTGAAAAGAAACAAAAAGTAAAAGCTCCATTTTGTAGGAAAAGAGGGAAATTTTAGCTAACCCACCAGTTCTCTACACACAAGCAAGCCATCCCCAACAAACACACAACCTCCTGAATCCTTAAAAAACCTTGATCTTGGAGAGATAGGATTTGTTTGGGTTTTTTGGTTTGTTTGTTTGTTTGTTTGTTTGTTTTTTGAGTGAATCATTAGGCTCCTCTTTCTTCTTTCCACCAAACATGAGGAATGAACACTAAATAATGTGTACAGTCAAGGTCTTCTTTATTAACTGCTGGATAATCTTTTAAAGCCTGTAGGTATATCCACATATTCACTCAAGAGATAAAAAGATAATGGACAGGAATTGAGATTTTTCTGAAAACATTTTTTAGGGCAGTAGAATCAATGTCTCTGAAAATCATGGTGTCTACAGGTATGAATACCCACTTAGTATTTAGTAAGCTCAGTTCCTTGCTTCCAGACCCTCCTGGCCAAATTTATTGCCCACGGCCGAAGAAAGGATTTTTTCCCCCCATGAAACTTGTTTTGGCTTGAATCAAAGTTCAAATAATATTTACCAAGATTATTAAAAAGCTCTAAAACTTTTTTCTTCTTCAGCATTCAGGGATGGAATGTCAGAAGTGTTGACATTAATTTTTAAATTAATATTTTGGGAAAATTTTCTTTAATAAAAGATCAAATGAGTACCACAATGCTGTTGATTGGGAACAATGCTTGTCAACAGCCAAGTTCAGAACTGAATGCAAGCTCTCCGGTGTGTTTGCACACTGGAAATACAAATTACCTTCTTAAAAAGAAATGTTTGAATTTTCATTCTAGCTCATCCTTGTTTGTAAGGCCAAAGCGCTGACCTCAAAAATATTTTTGCTGCTAGCGGGGGAAAGAGCATTTCTTAACTGAACCATAGAGTCTACATAAATTCTCTATCACCATACACTAAAGAACTCAGTAACTGCCTGCTGGGTAATTCAAAAAAGCTACTAAAAAGAAATTGCTTGCACTTTCCAGTTTTCCTTTGTTTCAACATGCAGCTAAGGCAGATGGCAGTAAAGCAAAGAATGAACAATAAAGAGTTAAAGATTTTATTCATTGATTTTATAGAATGTTAGTGATAACAGGTGGTTGTGGAGGGGTTTTCAATGTCTTTAAATAAAAAGTTGGCTCCTTAAAAAAAAGAGAATGAGCTTCATTCAAACAGACCTGGTTTACAGTTGAAGCTCCCCGACTCAGCTGTGCGGCCTAGAGTGTGGGGCACAGTCAGCGACGGTGTAATGACTGTGTGTGGTGTCAGATGGATGCTGCTCTGATTATTAGGGTGCTCATGCCCCAAGTCACAGAAATGTCTACTCACTGTGTTGTAGCCTGAAACTAATGTAATACTGTATGTCAACTGCAATAGAAGAATTAAAAATAATAATAATTAACTTTTATTGGCCTCAGTTTCCTCACTGGAAAAATCAATGTAATAAGAATATCTTCTTAAAGTAAATGTATTAGCTCTTTCAATGCCCATGTTTTTTGTTTTTTATGTTTGCATTATTCTTCTCCATGAAAATTATCTTCTAAAACTCTCTGTTATGATATTTACTTACTCGGTTTGGTTCATTTTCTAAACACGCCTCTCCATTAAAATATAAGCCCCAGCTTATATTTGACTTCCCACAGTTATATCCTATCCAACACATGACACTCAATAACTATTTATTGAATGTTGAAAAAATAAACATAAAGTTCCCAGCATAGGGCTGGGAACCTACTCCTGTCTTTGTGTGAGGCATAGAGAGAAATCAGATGGAGGCTTCCCAAAAGTTCTTGTTTGTCTTCTACACTCCTCACTCTCCTGCTCTTTTGCCACGGTGCACCTGGAGGAGACCACAGCTTCCCTTAACAGCCCTCTCCCACATCTATAGACACGACCTAGAAGATTCTGGATCAGAATGGAACCATCCTGGGAACAGGCTGAGCCAACCTGGCAGCCTGAGGAACCACGTGCCTCATCTTACCTGAGTTTCCCTCCCTTTACTTTTTTAGTTTGATTGTTTTTTAATAAAGAGCAATATTCTCAATTTCTTAAGATAAAGTAGGAGTTTTCTTTGCCATTCTTAAAACTCCGTCCTGTGTCCAGGTCTGGAGACACATGGTCTGATTGATTTGACACAATTGCCTTGACCCCACAAGCCGGGGGCACTGACTCCCTAAATGACCAGGACCACGAAGGAGACCGGCCAGCTCCCATTTTCACTGGAACACAGCTGAGGTGACTGAGCACAGGAGCAAAGCAGACCATTAGAGGAAATACAGATCTCAAAGTATTCATTCGTTTCAACACCATAGTCAAAATCTGTTCTCCACTGCTAAGATTAACCAGGTTTTTTAATTATAAAGACTCAAACTTCATCTTATGGTGGACAAAACCCAGAGTCTTAACTTCCTTCTCTCCTTTCAAGATGAAAAGATCGTACACTTTGGGGGCGGCCAGATGTGGGCTGGAATCCTGACTCCACATATGGGCATCTGTACAACCTTGAGAAAATTGTCATTTTCTCATGTAAAATCAGATAGTGATACCTATCTCCTAGGATTCCTACAATGACTCAATGCTTATAATGTATCTAGTACAATTTCTAATACATATTAAGTATTCCATACATGTTCATTTGTTTCTCCTTTTCTTACCAACCTGGCCTTACAGATCTGTCTTATGGAGTTTGTGAGCCCAAGTAATTCACATAACTTCCCTAAGTCTCAGAGTCCTCCATTCTGCCATGGGGATAATTCTTACCTCGTAGATGATAGCAAATGAGAAGGCACTGCTCTGCCAGCTATGACGTCTGGCATTTCACACGCGCCCAGTCCATCATGCTGTTACTATAATCTACCATGACGGAGCATCTGCTTTGTGTCACAACCACAGGACTTGTCTTCTAGACCCTCTGGATACATTCCCTTCTCATTTAATCTTCAAAGCAACCCTCACTGTGAAGTAGACATTCTTATATCAGAGATGAGGAAACTAAGACTCAAAAAGTTGAGTTCTTGGTCAGAATTATGCAGGTAGTGAGTGTCGTGGCTGGTATTCAAACTTGTGTCTTCTTGACTTCAAAGTCTGTATTTTTCCCCTGATTATGGCATAGTGGCTCCCAAATTATTATTATTAATATTAACATAATTATCACCATCAGTTTCATCTACTCTCTTCATCCACCCTTTGTTAGATCAGACCTACTCTACCTAAAACATCTGTCCCCAGTGTCCAACCATGTCACCAAATTGATCTGTACCCTGAAGGCTCACCGGGACTAGAACACCAAGTTTTAGTGTGTTTAGGGCTGGACAGGGGGGTCCAGGCTATATCGTGATGTTTGCTCCTTGCGTTTTTATCTTCGTTGTGAATGCCCTTACTGGATAGCTATGGAATATATAATAGTGGAAGAGCATATACAATCCTAACGGTCATTTTCTAAATGCCTGCAGAATGATTACAAATTCAAGTATCAGCAAAAAAGTACAGCAGGTAAGAGTAACATAAAGTTATAGCAACTCCACCCAGAGAGCAAAGTGTCAGGGAAAGGGAGTTCAAGAACAGAGTACGAACATCCAGGGTTGGCCAGGAGAGTAGAGTTAGTGCTGATAGGGAGCAACACGGGCCTGGCATAGATCAGGTACTCAATAAATATTCTTTGGGTAACTGAAGGAAGAAACCATGGTCATTACATTAACTGATGAGCAGTAATTCTTAAAGTCACAACTACAGAACTGAGGCCCTTCTTGTGTCCTGTCCTAAACTCCCCCCATCCTAACATTATCGACCTCTCCCTTGAAGATGGTCATATGACCCCAGTGGCCATGACCCTGCCCCTGAAGGGACCTCAGAGATCATGCACCCTGATTTTTGGCTTCCTGGTTGTCTGTCCCAGGGTTTCTAGGTCAAAAATGGGGTTCAAAGTGACAAGGATAACATGAGAAACAAAAATGGGCCCCCCTCAATTAGAAGATGGATTACTTAAAATGAAAGTCCTAAAAATTCCTAACAGGTCTTTACAACACAGATGGCTTTCCTCCTTCGATGCCACCCAACACCTAGAAAGAGGGAACGGGCAAGGTTGCCTTCTCAGACAGAGGGGCCGAATGCCAGGACTGTGCCTGGGCTGCAGCTCCATGCTGGCCATCGAGCCCCGCCAGCCTCCTCACCCTGCTCCCACCCGCAGGCCTGGGCACACTGTTCCAGACGCTGCATTTTGCTTTGGCCAAAGGCACACGGGAGGCTTCTTGGCAGAGGCAGCTGCCTTGGTTTCAGGACACCCCTGCTGTCGGTTCCCGCTGTCTCGTTCCTGACTCTCCCTTGCCCCCCACTTAGCCTTCACCTCATGAACCTGGTGTTTCCTGGCTCCTGTCTGACCCCTGGCTCCAAGTTCTACCATGTTTGCCAGACTCGGGCACTCCCAAACCCGGCCACCCACCTTGTCTGGCCCTGCACTTTCCTCCCAGGCCTCCCCTGGCTCTTCTGGCTCCACCCGCCCAGCCGTGGAGGCCTTGCATATGCCCCATAGTGACTTTTGAAAGCAAGCTAGTGCAGAGAGGTCTACCGCCATGACCTTCCTTATGATACCTAGATTAGGATTCACTTAAAGGTGACACTAACAGTTTTGTTTGTGAGGAAAAAAAAAAAAAGGAGAATTTAGGAGGAATATTATGGGAAGCAGACCCCCAGACTTTGAGCTCTTTGTAGGAAAGGCCTCCCATCATCCCGCTACTTCCTTCCTCTTAAAGGAACTCACATTTCAGAACAACCAGGCATAAACATTTAGGTCTAAATCCATTAGCACAGTCTTTCGGACGTCCCAATCTCCTTCCCACACTCTCCACATCAACCACCAATAATTGTAACATTGTCAATAATTCTCCCACTCTCTTGTTCCATAGTCATTAATTCCTTTATTTATTTAACACACATTCTCTATTCTAAAACGTGCAATTTATAGGATAAAATCATTTATAAAAAACATTTCATTGATCAGTAACACACATGTTATGGAGCCTATGCTTGACTGAGCTTGAGGGACCCTGATGTTCAGACACAGGGACACTCCCAGGGAGGGACCCAGGCGTTGTGCCTAACAAGGTGAAAAGTGCACGGTGAGTCTGTTTTTACAAAAGAGACACAGCTTAGCCATCTCAGTGCTCCCCGAACTTTTCAATGACCTGGTACACCTAAAAAGTGGCAAAATTGTGGGGGACATGGGAGTTAAGTGGGGAAGGCTGCTTGCAGCAGGACATCATCATTGTCCAGGTCGTCTGCTGCTCCAGATCCTGACCAGCTGCCGCAAGGGCTGAGGGCATCAACATCTCAGCACATCTGTCGCCCATCGGTGGCCCATCGAAGGTGGTGGCATGCTGATTGGTAACCTCTGCCTCCCAATATTGACTGTTCATTCACGCTTTCAAATATTTTTGAGTTCCAACAAATATTTTGAGTGATTTTGCTAGTGGCCGTTCCAGGAATTCAGGGTACACCAGTGAATGAAAAACAGAAAACCCCTTTCCCCATGAGCTTTGGTTCTAATGGAAGCAAACATAATAAACATGTGTGGAGCGCAGTAAAGAAGTGGGTGTGATGGCTGTGAGAAACGGTAAGTGCCGTAGAGTAAAGCAGCAGGGTGAGGGGGCTAGGAATGGGGACAGTGTGGTTTACTGAGTTAAATAGGGCATTCAGGGTAGGCCTCACTGAGAAAGTGAGCAAAGACGTGAAGACAGTGAGGACCTCAGCCAAGGGGACACCCAGGGCAAGAGCATTCCAGGGAGTGGGAACAGCTAAAGCAAAGATCCCCCTAGTGGGTTCCAGATGGAGAAGGGAGGCCAGCCCGGCTGGAGATGGACAGTGGCGGGAGAGACACGGGGTCCAGTAGATCTCCGTGCTATTGTGTTGTCTGTCTCCAGGGAGACAACGAAATGCCGCTGCTTCTGTGCATGCGTGTGCATGCGTGTGCATGTGTGTGTTTGTGCGTGCTGCACGTATTTCTCCCCAGTCCACAGCTTATCTTCCCAATCAGTTTATGTATCTTTGTTCTATAAAATTTTACATTTAATATAGTCAAATTCATCAAGTTTTCCATTCTGGAGTCCTTTTAAAAGAAAATGTTCCAAATAGAATGCTATTTTTTTTCAAAAGCTTTTAAAGTTTTGACTTTTCTTATTTAGATCTCCAGTAAGCCTGGAATTGAGATTTTAATATGGTAATAAGCAAAGGTCTTATGTTATTTCTTTCCACAAGGATAATCAATAGTTTCAGCATCTCTTATTGATTACTTTATATCTTCTCCATTGATTTTTAATGCTAACCTCTCGTCTGTCTCTAGTTTTAGATCAAAGGCATTCACCATCTTTCCCAGAAGATCACCAAAAGGCAGAATATTACTGGCCCTTGAAGGGCTGTCTTACCAGTTAAGACACTGACAGAAACTATGAAATGAGTGATTATTTTTATACTAAAGGAGTAAGAAGGAAAGCACTAAAGCATGAAAGGCCTAAAAATTGGGACTATCTGACCAAACCAAATTCATCACTTAAAGATGCTTCGTGATGGTGTTTGCCTGACTCAATATGACAGCAAAGTAGGTGCTAAGCCTTTCCCAACTCTGAACATTGATCTGTCCACTGACACTCTTGAACCCCAACACTGACCTCCACTGGTCACTGAGGGGCAAAGTTCCCTGAATACAGAAGGCTTCTGACACAAGAGCAGCAGGTGGACAGCTACTTCACACGTGAAAGTGAATGGGAAGTGAGACTGAGGCATCCTGACGCCCAGGATGCAATTCCACCCAGAAAACCATTATTTCCAAGTGTTTGCTCCCCCTGCCTAAGTTCCTCATTTTTAAACAGAATGACATGTACCTCTAGAATTACGACTGAAAGCCAACAGTTGAATTTACTGAAAGGTGAAAATGAACTTGCACCTCATACATTCTTTCGCCACTCACTCCAGTGTCCTGTCCCAAGACCCACTCAGCGTCCAGCTCCTCCAAGCTCATGCGTCTCTTGCTCCACAGAAGAGTGGGGCAGTTAAAAGGGACACAGGAGACTTGCATCCCCAACGTGGAACCAAGTGGTTGGGTCATGAAATCTGATCCGGTTTCTCTCCCTCAATTCAGAAAAGCCAAGCAGCTCTGAGCAGAAGAGCGATTACAAGAACGCAACGTTCATTCCTGCTCTAGGCCCCGTGCTTGCCTGTCCGCAGTGTCTGGGAAGGAAGCACGATGCTTACAGCATTTATATTTTCCATGCTGTGGTGGATTTGGAACCTTCCCCCAGCTCAAGACAGAATAAATTTACTCCAGCACAAATCTCTTGATCATTTCTCCTTCCAATGTGGGAAAACAGCACTGAGAATGTGGAAAGTGTGGAGCACATCATAAATCCAGGGACACAGGAACTCAGAAAGCTGCATGAGGCACATAAAGGAAGCACTGTGCTTTAATATTATTTTCTGTTTAAAATCGACATGTGTGGTTTCGGACAAAGGCCTTTTAGTGTGGAGGAGAGAAGGTTCAGTGTTTCTCTTTTTGAAAAGCAGAGGAGTGTCTGGGAGAGACAGTGAAGGGATGTGCTCTGGGGTATAATGTGAAGGAAACTAAAAATAAAACAACCCGTACTTTCGAATAACTGCCCTTAGGAAATACAACCATGTAGCTGGCTTCCCAGGATGTGAGTGTGTGTCTTTGTGTGCCAGCGATTTCTGTCTCGGTGTGTTACATTTGAATAGGAACAGGTGTTTATTGATAAAATCCCCACGTTGTGTCCACGTGGGCGGGATTCTTAACTGTCACTTAAAATGTTTCTGTTCTGTTGCTCCCTCTTTCCAACATGGGAGAGACAATTAGAGCCCTGCACCCTGCACCCCCATTTCCTTTCAATATTTTGTTATACAAAGATTCAGAGGTAGATAGCAAGGTGGATAAGAGCGCCACTGACCCACACTGCCTGGGTTGAATCCTTACTCTGCCATGTATGGTACCAACTATGTAGGCTTAGGTAAGTGACTTAACTTCTCTGGGCTTCAGTTTTCTCCTCTGTGAAATGGGATTGATAATAATACCTACCTTTTGGGCTGTAGTGGGGATTAAGTTGCTTATAGGGTTGTATATCATGTTAGCTATTCTTAATCAATGAATCCTCTTGGCAGCCTGAACTTAAACAATAACTCTAGTATCTTGGCTTTCTGTGTTTAAAAAGTGTGGGGCACTATTCTCAAGAGACTTCAGCAAAATGACTCCTAAAAAATGACTGAATCCACTTGCCCTCTCGTGAATCTATTCATTTTTCAACTCCGGTGGCTACTTGTGGGTTTTGCCCAGGCAGAACCCAGCACCTCCTCTTTTGATCACCGCTCCGTGACCTTTCCTTGAAGAAGGTCTCTCTGCTTCTGAGTACTCACTGCTTTGGGTTCCATTGAGGGACCCAAACACCGCCTTCCCACCCCTCCCCCATCTCTCACCAGTGGAAGGGTGGGCAGGTGACCCCAGTTTGGTTCCTCATACTGTCTTTCTTAGGCGTCTGTATCTTGAGCAGAGTGAGACAAGGATTAGGAGACGTGGCTGACTGTTTCCGGGCTGTAGCACCTCACGGAGTCTGTGCCGCAGTTCCTGCTGTCCAGACCCCCAGAGTTGCCCTTATTCTTGTCTTTTTTGCGACTCCTTCATTTTGCTTTTCCTTTGAGCTACTCCAGATCCTTTCAATAAAGTCCTTTTCCTCTATTTTGTTTCTTCTTCTTCTTCTTCTTCTTCTTCTTCTTCTTCTTCTTCTTCTTCTTCTTCTTCTCCTCCTCCCAACCAAAGGCCATCATTGAGGCATCTCTTGTTCCCTTCCTTAGACTGCTATGGTCTCTAAGGACCTGCACTTACATAATCCTACTGCTGGCACACCAAACTGTTGCTGTTGCTGCCATTGATTTTGGACTATAAACTGGAAAACAAGTTACAAGGAAATACGTACTCCTGTTCCTTTTAGTCAGGCACAAATTTTGAAAAGCTGATAGATATAAGATAGTATGAAGGTTAAAAAAAAGACTCTTTTGAGAGGTGATGAACACCCTAGCAGTGGTGGGACGGCAAGAAAACAAGAGCTAGGAGCAGGCTGTGGGCAAAGTGAGCAGAAAATGGAGACAACTGTGCTTGAACAGCAATAAAAGAAAAAAAGAAAAAAAATTAAGCAGAAAGTACCAAGGCAAGCACTTGGTTAGAGGAGTTGGGGGAAAGGTATCGGAAGGAAGCAGGAAGAGAAGGAAAGGTTGGAAGGGTGGGTCAGAAGAGAAGGGTGAAGTGTGAAAATGGGAGCAATGGATCAACCATTAAAATACAGATATCACTGAGCACTACTGTTTACATCTCAGCACTTCCATGAGTTCAGCAGCCCCGCATAAGCTACCAAGAAGCTGAGACAGGAGGGAGGTGAGAAATGCATTTTTCACAGTGAGGAGGGGTATGAGGTAAAGGAGAAAGAAAACGGGTCCAAAAGAAATCCTCGGACCTTACAGCGGCTTTGGGTAGCCTTGTAAAAGAGTGAGTCATGGTGGTACCATATGCCAAGAGAACGTGGTCAAGGAAGGAACGTGAAAGAGACAAAGTGGCAGAAAGAACTGAAGTAGGAGAAGAAGTATCTCAGTGGCATGAGCCCCTCCAAGACCCAGACAACGCCCGCCCACACAGCACTCCTCGGCCCATGTCTGGGCGAGGAGCCTCTTTCGGTAGAATAGAGCCTCTCACATTCATGGCCTAAAGAGAACAAACCTCCCCAGTAATGAATGACCAAGGCATTCATAATAATGGCAGTGAAGTATTAGTAATGCTTAGTTTAGTGGAGATCTCTGGAGCCTTAGCATTAATATTCTGCTCATGCTACCTAGCACTGTCGAAATCTTAATGTTTCAGAAAACCCAGGGGACCTTTGGATTTTCTCCTGGCCTATCAATAGTTTCTCTCAACTTATCTTGGCATAACATCTGAGACAAGGACCCAAGACGAAAGTTAAAAGGAAAGGAGCTGTGCAAAGAGCAAGAAATACAGTAAGATAAATTAGAGGATCCAGGACCCACATCCCATTTTGGTGGGAAACTGGTCCAAACAGAGAGGGCCAGATGAGGCCCCAGGGAGACCAAAGCTGCCAGGAATCAGATGTTCTTTGATCCTTGTAGAGGAGAGACAAGTGCCCACCATAGAATGGCATGAAATCTGGGTAACATCACGTTTTTCCCAATTACTAATGACGCACATGGTACCCACAAATCCACCTTTTTTTGTGCCATTGAAACAGTTTTGTGGACAATGAGCTTACTTTAAGCCTTTTCCCCCATATGTTTTTCAGCGTTTCATACACATACACACACAGGCTTCCTGCTGAATCACAGTCACAGAGTAAAGCTCAAAGTCACCTCACCAGCAGCTAGTGTGACTCACCTCTCCTCTAGCTAAGGATGAATCCGGGAACTACATCAGAAATGAGCTACGGCACTGTCAGGAACTATGCTCTGTGTAAGAATTTTCGCTTTCAAAAACACCATTTGGATGTTAATGCTCTATTATTATTTTTTTAACCTGGCTTTTTTTTAAATCATGGGTTCTTAAGCTGGATATTCAAATAAATTCATTACCAAAAACAAACAAAAAAAAAATGCCTTTTGTTCATGGCACACATAAAAGCCATTTTTCCTTTGGAAAGGGAGAAATAATTACCATGTGTTGCAAGGGGGAAAACATAGCTACATTCTCTGACATGAAAGTCAAAGGGCTACAGGTTCCCTGCATGCCTTTCATCAGCTTTCACGCAAGTCTTTTTAGGATGCATACCTGTTCCATCCTTAAGATGCCAGCAGTACTCTTTTCTGGGAATCTGATATTCAATGACATGTTGTGTGCTAGGGCATTTCAAGCCTTCATACTGTCCCTCATTTGAACCTAAATGCATCCCTCGTTTTTCTTTTTTTACTGTCAGTTCTACAAAATCAAAACAAATTATAGATCTCATCTAATTATTAACATTTTATATAGAAAGGACTTATATTAAGATAAGCATTAGTCCTGTTCTTAGTAATGTCATGTTTTGCCATATTAACTGACATATTAGTTTTATAAATGATTTTTAATTGTGTCATCTTTTTTCTACTTTTTGTAATTGTGGAAAAAGTCAAAACACACAAAAGTAGAGACAATGGCATAATGAAGCCCATATACACATCACACAACTTCAATAATCATCAATCTGTGTTTCATTTATACTCCCACATATCTCCAATATTATTTTGAAGTAAATCCCATGATCTATGATATCATTTCATTAATAAATATTTCAGCCTCTTTTTCTAAAAGGACTCACTTTAAAAACATAACCAGAACAAAATCATTGCACCTAAAGTAAAATGAAAAGTAATTTTCCAATTTCATCAAACCTCCGGCCAGCGTTTGTAGAGGATACTGTGCCACACTGCCCAGCTTGCCCTTCAGGATCGAAGGACTTATTCCTCCATCTGCCAGCCCTCCGCTTTGTAGCCTTTTTCCTGAAGGTCACACACCTTTCCTTGGAGCAGCCCACAGCCAGTAGTGACTGGTGAATGCAGGGTTAAAGGCTCATACCCCGCACCCCAAATTGGGAGCTTCTGAGGAGTCCCCCCAGCTTGGCAGAGGACTTGCAGTGACTACATCTCTGCCCAGCTCCTCCCCCTGCCCAATCCTGCTGTTTTTCCATCCCCCACAGGAGTTGATTCCAGGAGCACCCCCAGGAAATTCCCTGTGTGCTGACCTCTGTCTCAGAGTCCACTTGCCAGAGAATCAAACCTGCAGTAGCATTCAAATTTCTCTTTGTCTCATAAAAGCATGAAGGATACAAATGACCAATCAGATAAAGAGATGAATCGGGAGGTGCTGTGCACAGCGTCCATGCCCTCCCATCCTCCCTACCCAGAAGCTCCTGGAGCCTCCTTCTTTCAGAGTTTTTATTTCAGTTTTTCTATGGGCATGATTGATTGAATCATTAACCACTGGTGTATGAACTTAAACCACCTTCCCCTCCCTGGAGGTCAAAAGGAGGGGAAGCTCAAAGAAAATTGCTCACTCCAAAAATTGCAAAAGCTTTAGGAGCTCTGTGCCAGGAACTGGAGACAAAGACCAAATGTAATTTTGAAATATACCATAGCTTCCTTCCTTTCTTTATGATATAACGAAATATTCTAGGCTCATTTTTTGTTCATTGCCTACCCCAAACTTGGATTTAGATATTTCTACAAGGGGCCAACATTTCCCTTCATGGGAAATGGTATTTGAAGATGTTAATGGCAGAGTTAGACCTCAGTTTTTGAGTTCAACTAAGAAAGAATTCAGAGCCAAGAACTCTAACACAAGAAGTTTATTTAGAAAGTCACAGAGGTGAAGAAGTGGGCCAGCTGGGCTGCGTAGACCCAGGAAACTAGTAGTAGGGCTAAAGAAGGACCCTTAGAGCTTAGAAGAAAGCAAGCAAAGGTATGCACCGTGAGGGAAGGAGAGGGGAAAGGGATGGGTGTGCTCAAGACGGAGAGCATGTGTACATTCTGGGTCCCTTGTCTTAAGGGTTTTTATCTATTTTCTAAAGGCAGGAACTTTAGAAGAGGTCTCAGGTGGATACCTTAATAGAATATTCATCAGCTTTTCCAGGAGTATTCTTTCAGGGCCATGGTCTCTACTGATGGGTTGGCACTACCGTTGGGGCTCATTTGTCATTGCAGCTGGTCCTGAGGTCAACCATGGCACTGCTTCATCAGTTTTGCTGTTTTTCTGGGCCTGGAAACACAGCTGAGGCCAGGATGTCATCTCTAGTTTGACCAAAACTTTGTCTCTGTGGTCAGCAGGCTTGTGGCTTTGTTCCTAAGATTGATGTGAGTCAGAACCTCATTCGTTGTCCTGAGGGCTTAATGATTAAGGGAGTGGCCTGCAAGGGCTCTTATGGGAGCCAGATGAGGCTTTTCTTCAGCCCCCTTGCTCCTCCTCTAAGTGGGTCTAAACCACATGATTAGCAACATGTGAGGGTAAGAAAGGTCACCCTGGGAGAGTAGATCCTAGCCTATAACTGGTTCCTCTGTGTCACCCATTGCTAGGCCTGGTGACATTCCACACCTGGCCATCATTCCTGCTCTGCTCCTGCCTAACCGCCTGCACTATCTAAGCCACAGTCTGGGTACTACCAGTGCTCAGGCCTTGGAGTGGACAAGACTAGGGGAATCTTTTAACATAAAACTCATCATAGATTCAACTGATACCTCTAAGTCAAATCCAGGAGGAGAGTATTTTTATTTATCCTCTTACATCTCCCAAGCTAAGAATCCTAGAGTTTAATTTAGAATGTCACACAATTATTCATTTGCTTTGTCTCATAATACACATATAACTGTCTCAGGTGAAAAATAGGGCTCTTGAAAACTATTTATAAAAATGTTTTTGTTCTCCCCTCTGCTAAGGGTACACACCACTAGGGATGTATTTGCCCAATTACTGGGTTGACACTCACTTAATAAAGTTCTTTTCTGCCAACAATTGAATACACTGTAAGGTTGATTGTGTTTCATTTAACCTTTACTCTCTAGGTACTGTTTTTTAATTTAATTTTGTTTTATAATTATGTAAAATATTTTCACAGTTTTAAAGTCAAATAAACAAGGATATTCAAATAAGCCTGGCTTTTATGCCTTTTTGCTTCACTCATTCTCTCCTATTCCTTATAGATAAAAAAAAATTTAATTACTTAATCCTCTTGAGGTTTGGCTGGGTGCACATGTGTATGCATGTGTGTGTACACCTGTCTTTTTTTTTTTTTTTTTTTTTTACAAACTGTACTCATCCTAAGAATTTCTAAGTTACAGAATTTCTTGTCCTTAGAAGGAAGAAAAGAGAAAGGGAGAAAAGACAGGCCCTGGTAATTACAGAACCCTCATCGTGCACCAGCACATTCCCAGTGCATTTAATCCCCCCATGACTCTCAGATAGAGGTATTGCCATCTCTACATTATAAATAAGACACTGAGGTACAGAGAGGGTTGTTCACCATCACTTGCCCAGCTCACTGGAGACAGCACTGACTTGGGAACTCAAATCTTTTCCACTCCAAAGTCATGGCCTGTCAAGGACACTCTTTCTCTTTGATGTTCATGACCTAGGTTTCTCCCTTTAAGGCTAACGAATACGCTTTAATATTTATCTCCCCCCTCCTCCATTCCAAGTGTCTTACAAGATAGTGCTGCATTTCATTTCTATCTCCATGCCATGGTTTATAGTTTCACATATTTCAAATTTTTCTATTTATAAATAAAAAACAGAGATGTAATACCAAAAAGATTTGCAAAGCCCTGTTGGCAAGTGTCAGAGGTGCCATGCCCTTCAACAGAGGCTTCCAGACTCAGAATGCGGAAGAAATTATGTTGTTGGAAAATATTTTTAATTTCAATATTCCAAAGCAGTATTTTACAAGATTTTATATTTTTCCAGTTACTGATAGCACCATGATAATATGACCAATGTCATTTTAATGTAAAAAGAAAAAAGTTAAGCAAGATCCTTCCCAGGAGGAACCCTTGGCAGGAACAGGAGGGAGAGGCTGTGCGGTGGGTATGGGTGGCCCTGTCTATGAATTAGAGCTGACCTGTGCTAGAGGAATACTGCCAGAAATGCTTCCAAATCTAACAGTTCTATGCATTTGTCTTCACAGGAGCTTGCTAAGAGGCCTTTTTAGGTATATAAAGTTTTCTCAGTGCTGAGGGAGAGGGCCAGAGTTAAACCTCTCCCTGCTGTGTAGTAACAGAAACTGGGGGTCTTCAGAGGGCACTTCTGGGAGAGCAGATGAGACACCGGGGACCTCAGAGCAGATGAGGGCTTTGGGGATGGGACCTTGTGGAGGAGGTGGGCCTGGCGGAAGTGCAGGCCACGGGGCCTGAGGCAGAGCGTCCCACCGTTGCTCTGCTGTGATCCCCTCTCTGTTCCCTGATTTTCCACAGCTTTTCTGTCTGTGCTGTAGGGAACCACAGTGCAGGGACTGGAGACAAAGCGGTGTCAACCAAGGAAAGCAGTCACAGAGGCAAATCCATGAGCGGGGTTGAGTGTTCACACAGCGTAGGGATTACAATCCACTCCTCCCCTAAGAGATGAAAATGTGCCCCCCATTCCCCACCCCCTGCCCCAGGCATCCTCAGAAACCGTAGGAAAGGCACTAGTCTTCCCATGGAACATTGTACATGATATTATAGGAAAGTAGCTCCAGCAAAGTCAGAGGGTGGGGACATTAAGATTCTAATAAAAGAAGGAGGGAGGCCTGTAAAAATTACTGTATCATGGTTTTTTAAAAATTGAGGATTAGAGCTATAATTGTCTTTAAGATTATAATACCTATGATGAAAAACATTTGCTACTTTCAAGTAAAAGAGAAAGGCCAATATTCATTTTTATAACTAGGAGCTACAACTGAATGCCTCCAGAATGCTATTGTGAAAAGTTACAAAGTGAGCAATCAAGAGAGACAGACAGAGTCTCTGCACCATATGAGGTTCTGGGGTGGGGTGGGGTGTGGTGGCAGAGAGAGGTGAAGTCATGGAAGAAGAAGTTCAAGGCAGTGCATTTTTTTATGCTAAGTTCAGTAGCCATGCCTCTGAGTACTGAATACTTTGAGATTAAATTTGCTCTTTATAAACAGAGTGGCTGCAAAGAGCTCAGGGTAACTGCCCCAGCTTTCACTCTTGTTGTCCTCCAAGGAGGCAGTTGGATATTTTTTCTTAGTGTGTGTTTCTGTTATAATTAAATTATATTTATTAAGTACCTACATGCATATGCCACTGTACTAGATATTTTCTAGATCCTGCAAAGAAAAGATACTTCTTCACCAACCAATGGAATTGTTATTACATATACCTTCAATTCTCAGAAATGTCTTATCAAGATATATTGTTCTAAATAATCCCCTGTGCCTTTATAAAAAGTGGGACTATTGGTATACAAACAGGTCCTTTCATAATTCTAGAGTTTTCAACACTGAAGAGAATTTCTTATCAGTCTTGGGGGACTGGCTCTCGTGTATTTTCTATTTTGCTTCATGACAGTTAAATTCATATTGTGACATATATATCTTGAGTTCTATTTTTTCCAGTGCCCAAACCTGATATTCGCCACTCTGCTTAATACCCAAATCTGACCCTCCCTGCACCAAAATTTCTCACTCTCCACAGGTAACTTTGTCTCCTGATTCACTAAGAAAATTGAAGTCATCAGCCATGAACAACCTCATTTACCCTGACCATCACTAAACTCATCTACAATTACATTGACATCTTCCTTAACTCTCTTCCTTCTCCGAGAACAGTGGGTCCTTTCTCCACTCTAAAGATAATCCTCCACCTCCAGGAGGAGGGTGCGGGGAGGCAGTGAACACAGTTAAGATAAGAGCTCCAGAGTCAGAATGTCTGAGTGAATCTTGACTCTGCCTCATCACATGGAACCTTGGATGGGTCTCCGAACATCTCTAACCCTGAGTTTTCTTGTCGGTAAAATGGAAATAATAATATTACAGAGAGTTGTTCTGATGATTCAGTACTCTATTGTTTGCCATACAGTAAGTGCTTAATAAGCATTAGCTATTATTATTATCAGCCTTATCTCCTCCTGGACTATGTTCTATTAGTTATCCTTCCTCTTCTCTGTATTGTCAACCTCTCTCATTTGAAATACGACCTACAATGGTGTTTTAGAATAAACACGCACTTTGGAATCATTATTATGGGGGTCAGTTAGCCCAGGGTTCCAGGTTTAGGTCAGTCAGCTCCTCACTGAGTAGCCTCTGGGCAGCATTCTCTTCCTGTTGAAGAAGGAAATCGATGTTCCCAGTTTCCACGGCTGCTGTGTATATGGTGCCTGGCTTTCAACACGAGGCTTGTTACATGAAAGTGTGACAAGTGTTAGAAAGACAATGTACCTTTTTCTTAGGAAATGGTGGTGAGGTGGTGGTGGTAGTAACAGCAATTTTGTTATTTCCTTTCTCTTCATTCTCTCCTAGAAAAAATCTTCCCTTTATCCTTAGCTTCCCTAGAGCTAACCCATTATCTCCTCCTATTCCCACCCGGGTGCCTGAACAGAAGTATATTAATACTCTCTCTTTAACTCTCAGATCCTATTCACTCCTCTACACAAAACTACAGTGAAGCTGCTCTTGCCAAGGGGCAGGGCTCTCCAAATTTTCAGTCCACTGGACACTTGGCAGTTCTTACTCTGCTGCATTCGGCTCCATAGATGCCTCCTTCTCACAATGGCTTCTCCCTTGGACTCTTTCCCTGTCTCCTTCTGATCTCCTCTGGCTCTGCCCTTCCTCTCTCTGTTGATTGTGCCCAACATTTACCTTCAGACCACTTTGCTTGCTCCACAAACTCCCTGGGAAATCTCTCCAACCCCCATCATGTTATATGCAGACGGTACCCAAATGTAATACAATCTCTGCACCGATCTCTCTCTGGAGCTCTTTCTATCTACTAGAAATATTTCAAAACATCACCTTTTCCTCCCCAAAAAGCAAAACACACACTCACAAAATCCTCCTTGGTCCTTCCTTTATATTCACTGACTTGGTGAGTGGAACTAATTGCCATCATTTTACCAACAAACATCTATTGAGTGCTACCAAGCACTTGCACTCATCTAGCCAAGAATCAAAGCCAGAAACTTCAAGCATCCCAAATCCTCTCTTTTCTCACTTCCTGGATGCAACTGCTCATCAGCTCCTGTAATATACACACACGTACACCCACACAACCATGGCAACTAATCCCTTTGTCTCCACCCCCTGCAGCTACTGAATTAGTTCAAAATTTCATTGGATAGCAACCACCTCCTAAGGCTAAACTGTGTCCTAGTCACCAGCCTCTCCACAGTGGCCCATGTTCCATATGACCACCAGAGTTAGCCTGACAGTGCAAGTTAATCACGCGACTTCCTTATAGAAAAACCTCCATGGACTCTCAGTTGCTTACCAGAATCCATAGTTTTGCCTTAAGAAGTAACTTGAAGTTGGAATCCTACTATATTTTGTTTTTCTCCCCTACTCTAGATGACTGAGTTGCTCTTCATCGTTTTTTAGAATAAACTAGCATAGTCAATGTTCCACACCACTCACGTTATACAACTAAGCTGCAGATCACCTTCTCTGGTAAACTCTCACCAAATCTTAAGGTAACCAAGGCCTCCTTCTCTTCCATTGTCACAGAAATTTTTTCATTTTCATGTTCCAGCATTTAACGGGATTCACGATAATTATTCATCCAGGTCTCTCATACCAGACCACAAGGTCCTTGCACACAGGGGCCTTGTTTACTTATCTTTATACTTCCAGAGCCTAGCACAGGGCCTGGCATATGGTAGATGGTCAAAAACATTTGCTGAAGAAATGAACCAATGAAGTAAAAAGTAATTGCTGGTGGAGAGAACAGCATGTCCGAGGCACAGGAGAGGTCTATGGTGCTTGTCTAGCAGCTCCCTCTGGCTGGCACCTAACGACACTTGAGAAAGGCTATCAGGAAAAATTTAGAAAAGCAGATTGAGGCCAAATCATGAAAAAAAAACTTGTGTATCAGGCTAAGCTTGATCTTTAGCCCATAGGTGACTGAGAGCCTGTGATGGATCTGCCTCCAATTTTTAGTTTGAAATTTTTACTATATGGTTTTTAAGAGTTTATAGTTTGAAATTTCCACTTTATGATTTTTATTACTTAGATTTTGGTAGCTGAAACTAATTTAAGCAGAAAGGAATTTGTGCTGCAGTATCAGGTAGTTCACCAAATAATTGGAAGGGTTGGAAGAACAGACTACAGAAGACCCAGGAAAACCTCCCAGGTCCCAAATCACAAGACCTCTGCTGTAGTAGCGAGGCTGCCACCACCTACTCAAATAGGCACAAAGTCGGGCTGTCTCTACCATGAACTACCATGATCTGAACTGACAAGTTCTAAATTCAAGTATCACACAACTTTATCTGATTGATGGAATCTAAATTACATTTGAAACCTTAGCTGCAAGAGAATCTGAAAAATGTAATTAATAGTTTTCCCAGCCTCTCCAATACTAGAATGAGGTTTGTAATGGATGATGAGTAAAGCAATCCATAGTTTTTATGTTCCTAAGGATCTATTTTGCTTTGGGTTCAATGAGAGCCTATCACTCTCCATATTACAGATGGCATGCTAGTCATCTATTCCATGATGATGCCAGGTAACAAACAACCCCAAATATCTCTTCTCCTATTCACAGGTCTGCAGGTCAGCTAGGTGGCTCTAATTTAGGCTGCGGTTGTACTCTGGTCCGTTCCATACATCTTCATGTTGAACCTCAGACTTAAAGGGCAATGGTACAAGGAGCATGCTCTTCCTGTAACGAATCCCAGGAATGTGAGAGGGAAAGCCAAACCTCATAAGAAAAATAAGAATCTCCCCATCATAAAAGAAGCAAAATTTAGGAGATTCATTCCTGAATCCTGGAGCAATAAAACAGTGCCTCCCACGTAGAAGTAAGTGAAGAACTGGGAATGAAACATAAACTGCCTTCAGAATCTGACCAGCCCTCAGTCTGGAATGTGACAAATGAAGATGAGATGCAGGCTGAGTCGGAGCCAGGGACTTTTGTGAGAAGAGAAGCTAGGAGAGGATCAGAAACATGCCCTTTGGATAATGTCATGCTTCTTGTATCATCCTTGTTTATTCCCGGTTGTTCTCTCCATTCTTGTATGGAATTGACAGGTATTGGGCACCCAGTATGTATCAGACAGGGGGCTGAATGCCTAGGAACCCAAAATAAGTAAGACAGGTGCTGTCCCTGGAGCATCCCTAGAGGCTGAGACAGGCAAGCTGTGAGGCAATTATAATTGTATGGGGAAGTACCAGTTTATAGCAGAGATACCCCACCCAGACTGGAGGGATGTGTGAGAATTACCCAGAAAAGGGGAAGAGCATTCCAGCTGCCAGGGAAAGTATGTGTGAAGCCATGAGCATTGGGGGAAAAGAGAGCTTGG
Organism: Glossophaga mutica; assembly: GCA_039655065.1. Lineage (NCBI taxonomy): Eukaryota > Metazoa > Chordata > Mammalia > Chiroptera > Phyllostomidae > Glossophaga > Glossophaga mutica. The sequence continues at coordinate 36,996,452 of CM077304.1, read as the reverse complement.
TGCTGAGACTCTGCTGTAGGTTCCTTGTAGGTGGAGAGAGAACATGAGTATGAAGCTTGACAGGTGAGAGCCAGCTCACAAAAGGCCTCACAAGAGTTAAGGAGTTTTTACTTTGCTCCTTAGCACTTAGAAAAGTATTGCTGAAAGAGGAGATTGTGTCTGGTGTGATTCAGAGCTCAGGTAAAGGGAGCTGGGTTCTCTCTCCTCCTGGTGTCTTAGAACCACTGTTCTCAGAGATAGCCGGAGGTGAAGCATGCCCTTTCCTCTTTCCCATTAGGAGGTATATCAGAATTGCGTGGTGGTTTTTACACACTTCATAGGAGTTTTACCACACACGTTCTCCTCTCCTCCTCCCTCTTTTCCCCTCAGCCATCAGTACAGAGCAGGCCACTTCCTGCAGGGGTGTCTGGGTACAGGAGCAGGTGGAGGAATACTGCCATAGGGGCTGAGTGCACTATCAAAGGAAGGGGAGCCGGAGCAGAACTGAAGATATCTGTATGTGTGTGCCAACGTGTGGGTTTCTGGGCAGCAGTGGCTACATGGCCCGATTTCTATTTTAGCAAATATCTCTGTTCCTTGGGACAGGAAAAGGTAGGATGCCTGTGTAGTCATTAACCCAAGTGAGAGACGATGACAGCTGTATTTAAGGTCATGGCCATAGGGGTGAAAAAGGAGAGGACATTGAATCCCAGAGTAGGAGAAAGGGAGAAGCTAAGGAAGATCCTAAGGCTTCTTCTGGCTTGGTCTGGTGGAGCCCAATTCCCTGCTCTCCCTGGCTTCTTTGGGATGATATTGGGCCACCTCTCTGAGCCTAAGGGTCCCCAACTCCTCCTGAAACACTAGAGCCAAAACAGGTCACCAACTGCTGAATCACCCATTCATCCCAATATTTAACAGGGAAAATATTTTTTTAATTTTTGGAATAAGTTTGGAAGCTTGCCCACGTAAATCTATCAGTGTATGGGCAATATTCACTTGTATGCCCTGGGCTAAATCACCTTATCAGTGACTGGGAAGCAATGCAGATCCCTTCAACCACACGTGTAGACAGTTAAATAACCATCTGACACCACGAAAGAGAGATCTACTGTACAAATTAGTGCCTGGGGTAGGTCAGTCAAATTATTACTGGCTCTAATTATCACTCCCATAGCTGTTAAATTCTTTACCTGCAGCAGAGTAGAACTCCAGAGGTGAGAAATTCTTTCCAGCCTTTGAAAATGCCAAGGAAAAAACCCAAAGGAGCAACTTCCAATATGAACCTTAGAAATCAAACCTACACTGTACATGAAGACAGGGCAGGCAAAAGGAAAAGCACCAGCCAGGGAACATGGAAAATAACTTATTGGAAAGCCAAAGGTCTAATGTTGATTTTATTTAGAAATTACCTCCTACTGTGACTTAGGTGTGTAAACTTGAGGAGTGTAACACTCCAAAGCAGTGAATAGTAAAAACAAGGGGAAAAAGAAAAGAAGAGTAAAAAGAAGTGAAGGATAGGTAGCCCCTATAGCATTTTTCACCCATCCAGGCTTCATGAAGTCATGAGGAAGGAAAGTTAAGTTGTCAATCAGACACAGGGAGAAACATCATGGATAGAAGTGCAGAAGTAACACACGGAGAAGACAAGATCCTGTAGAAGGGCTCTACACTAGAGAGAGAGCGCTGCTTTAATGATCACTATTATCTTTAAAAAAGTGTTTTAACTTTTCAATCACAGTTGACATTCAATGTATATTCATTTCAGGTATACAGCATGGTGGTTAGACCTTTATATAACCTCCAAAGTGATTACCGCGATAAGCCTAGTACCCACCTGGCACCATATATAGTTATTACAACTGGCAATTTGTACACCTTCATTCCTTCCCCTTTTCCATCTGGCAACCATCAACATGTTCTGTGTATCTATGAGTTTGTTTACCATTATTTTTTTAAAGAAAGATTAAAGTGAACTCTGTAAAGGAAGAACTTCTCCCACCTTTTCTGTGAATGACCCATCTTACCAAACCTTTCTCCCTTTTCTACCCAACTCATTGTCTGAGATTCCCATTCACATCAATGTCATAAGAGACAGCAGCAATTTAACAAAGTTAAGAAAGTATGTAGGGTCAACAGATTCCCCAGCTAGCCAGAGATCATTCATTTTCACTGGACGTCACCCACAGTCCTGTAGGTGAAATCAGTGTTTAGTGTCAGAATTCGATTTCCTCATCCTTTTGCTTTCCATGTCCATATATGCCAACAGCGGACTTCAAAAGATAACTGGTGAATGAAATTAAACATGAAGAGAGACATTTGGAAGATGCTGAAAACCAAATTTCTGAGTTACCACACCCAGACTCCTGAAGTAAGAGGAAGAGATTACCCAGTAGGCCTCAGTCTTGGAACTGAATCACAGAAAAGAAAGAGGGGGAAAAGGAGACAAGAAGAAAATAAAAGGGAAAAAACTTTGAATGCACATTTACAAAGGTAGAAACGTGAGGTAAAAGTGGTTACAGGAAACCAAGTCTGTATATGCCAAACACTAAATAATTTTTTCTAACTCTGTGAATGTTCTAACAAGAGCCAAATCTTCCCCAACATGTGACAAATGACCTTTATTTTCTCTCCTAGTGTGTATTTCCACAAGGAGATGACTTTGTATGCATACATAAGATTACATGTACACATACATATAATCTTGTGACGATTTACAACACCTGTCTCGAAACCAGATAGGGCATAGTATTGGAGAAGGTCGAAGTGGCAATGCCATGTGCTGTGGGAGCAGACTCCCTGGCAGCTGTGCCCGCTAGCAACACAGACACAAACCAGCAGCACCCCATGGTGATGACCAGTCATAAAGTCTGTGAAATGCAAGTTGGTAGGTGACAATTTAATATCTGGATTGATATTTAGGGTTATAATGAGCTTGTTTCTTGTAATTTGCTGGTTTTAGTGGGGGGAGGGAAGGCCCTTATAGCTACCACTTTGCCACCTAATTAAGTTTATCATAATCATCTAAGGTATCTTCTATAATTGCTTCTTAGGACGTAACATCCAGAAACCGTGCTGACTAACAAAAGTAAATTGTATGTTCATACTTTCATATCTCATGACTAAATAGAATGCAACAGTTTTCCTGATGCTGAGACACGGGATGTGACAGGGCCATGTGCAGTTCTGCTCTGGCTGCATGGGGGTGACAGTGACAGAGAGCTGTGACACGGAAGGATGAACAGCAGAGAGCTAGGACAGTTCTCAACATGGACTGGCAAGTCACAGAGCTTGATTCTGCCTTTTATTCACTGTTTAGAGCTGGAGAAATGACCTAATCTGTCCAAAATTCAGTTTCTTTATGTATAAAATTAAGGTAATAGCATTTACTTTATTTGGGTTTTGGAAACAATCAAATTAAAGAATATATGTGAAAGTCATAATTCCTGGACCATGCTGTTCACACAGTATTAGTTATTATTACTACATGAATCATCATTGCCACCATCAGACTCTGTCCAGGTTCTGGCAGGAAAAAGAAGGGCCATTTGAGGGGACAGTCCAATAAAGGGACTTTCTACAAAGGCAATAGGGCATGGTTTAGGGAAAGGGTGCAGTACCTCAGGGCTAGTAATGGCTGCACTGAGGAATTACCCCAGAGCTCCAGAGCCCTAAGCCTGCTGCATTCTAGGTAGGGAAGTCCCTGGGGAGGGAGCTGCCCAACAAGAGCTGTTATTCTCCACAAGGAGGGAGCTGGGGAATAAATGCCTCCACCTCACTCTCCCCACTCCCTCCAGTCTCCCGCTGTTGGATTTCATTGGCCAACACAAGAGGAAGGCAGGAGAATGAAAAGCCCCTTCCTTGTAGTCTATACAGTTCAGGCTCCAGGACTCAGGCACAGAGAAAGAAAGGTGAAGGGACAAATAGAAAGTATCAGTACAAATACAGTATTCATGAGGCCACAAGGTTAAATGACCAACATCAGATACCAAGCACCTAAGACAGTGTCTAACATATGGTAGGTGCCCAAGAAATAGTTTTTAAATGGTTCAATAAATTAACCTGTGAATCAGACCCTGGTTCCTTTAATATACACCCTACCGTTCCCAGACAAAGTATGACACATAAATCGCTTATCAGGGGTCAAACCATCCTGTAGCTTAAAGCTAAGTTTAACTTTAGTCTGATGTAAGTAAGATCCATCCTAGAGGGTCCCCTGAATGTGAAAGTAGGAAGCTAGATATTTTGGTTCAAGGCTACACAGAGAGGCAAATGATGAATCCTGGGAACACACACACACACACACACACACACACACACACACGGCTGACAAAGTTGACAAAGACTGGGTTGCCTTTTCAGCCTCTCAAACCATGACATGTGTGGATGAACAGTCATCACATTTACAACATCTGAGCAAGCAATTTAAAATCCAAGCCCACTCAGCTCACATTTTGCTGTGCGGGAACTTAAAAGGAGATGTTACTACTGACTTCCAAGTCAATGCTGTCAGCTGATTTCACATGAAAAACAACACCCATGTCAGGCTGTAGCTCACTCTGGGAGTGATGGAGTAAAACCACCATTCAAGAAGATAAACAAGGGGGGCTTGTTGTACTGCTTGGCAGAGCTGGGAACTTGAAACAGTTAAAAACAGATAAAGCCCTGTACTCACTTTGAGATGTATTTGAATTCTACATGTACATTAGTTCATGATTTTAAATGTTTTTAAAGCTGTAACACAGAGTAAAACTTTGGAAAGGGGAAGACGGTGGAGATGAAAATGAAGTGATAACAATTGATCTTAAAAACAAGTCACGCGTGCTGGGGACGTTTGTAGCACAAACCCCTGCGACTCTACCCTCTTCCTCGCATCACTAGACCCACCTGAAAATTCTCTATGAAGAAAGCTACTCTGAATGTTCAGGGTAGAAAAACTGGGGGGGAATTAATCTTATCATCTATAAATCAAATGCCATAACTTATATTAATGTCATCTCCTCAAGCAAATGACTGTCTCAAAAGGAATCATATCTTTGAATTTCCCCCAGCTTTTTTAAAAATGGTCAACCATTGTGCTGTGTTACAGCAGAATGCCTATTCGATTTAGGTTTGAAAAGCTTTTCTCTTGCTCTGATATTTTTAAATGATTTCCAGCACTATTGCCCACACCTCATGTGAACACACACTCCTTGAGAGGAGAAGGAGGAAGACGAACCCTTTCACTATTTGCCTACTGAGTCCCACTTTACTGGCTGTCTTCACATGTGTCTAAAGCACTTCCTTAGAAAACTCGTAAAGAAAAAGTAACGATTTCACATTACTATTTAAAATAGGTACCAAACTTATTTTTTAAATAAACTTTTAGTTTCAGAATAGCTTTGGATTTACAGAAAAATTGCAAAAGTGGTGCAGGGGGGTCCCTTAGACCCTGTGCAAATGATGAACCAGTGCTGATGTATTAATATTAACTGAAGTCTGTGCTTTATTTGAACCATGACTTATTTTGTAAAAGAACTTCTACTGGAAACAGGGTATAATAATTCTGAGGAAAAAATAAATATTTCTCATTAATATGTATAAATTTTGACCTCGAATGTTTACTTTATCTGATGCACTTTTCTACTAATTCAGAACATCTCAGGCACAGTGGACCAGTGGACAGAACACCTGTCTGGAGAAATGCATTCACAGGGGAACGTGTTTTAGCCTTAACTTCCCCTCACGAAAACCACTCAAACTTCCTTTTGACCTAAGTTTTATTTCTTAGAAAATGAACCAATTGAACTAGATGGTCTCTGAAACTGCTCCCAGCTTGGAAGTCTATGATTCTGGCACGCCTGAAGACATTTTAACATTTTCATACCACAGGTTGAGAATTTGAGGATGGAGGATTGTAATCTGACTTTATCACTAGCTTTTAAGCTGGCTCTCAGATTTCTCAGTTTCCAAGTTTGCCCAGAAGCTCACAATATCAGCAGGTATGTTAAGAAGCATCATGTGCATAAATATCTTCACTTAAAGAATGTGGCTTAAATTTATAAAATTTACAGCATCAACAATAAGCACAGAACAGTAGGGACTCGCATCCAGCACTGACTTGAGCACTGCCCCTTTCTCTTAGGGTCTTCTCCTGAAGATTGTTTAAGGTCATTTCATAACTACCCCAGAAGAAGGTGTAATTTTCTTTTCCTTTATAATACAAAATATGCTGTAAATTTTAATGAACAGGTTAGTTTAAATCATTGAGCATTGATAAAATAGTGATATAACACCACACAAGAATTTTACTTACAATATGAAAGTCAACACTTTAATGGCTGGCTATGAATAAAATATCATGTGTTATTGATTCAAATGTGAGGACTGTTAAAAAGATAAGGTACATTCAGCATGCACAAAATTTCAAAAATAAAAATAAAACACTAGATTAAATCACTTCCCAAGCTAGAAAACTCAACAGCAAAAGAGGGAAAATAACCTTTTTACTAATTTGAAGAAAAGAAAGATATACTCTGGTTTCATAAGAAGTTGAACAAAAGTAGGGATTATATAGGAAGAACATAATTTCATTGTCAGAAAAAAAGTACGAGTTTGTGACAGTTGAAAGGAAAAGATCCAGCTCTTTCAAGGCCTCTCCTGTGTCCGTAAGGGAAAGCATACGTTTGTGAATAGTTAAGTGGCTTTCACTGGCTGTGGAAGTGAAAACACTTTTTCTTTGAGTGAATTATTGAAACATTTCCCTGATCAAAAACAAATCATATGCATAAAAAACTTTTGCTTAAGAATACACTTAAACATGTACCCAACTTCCACAGCACTGCCTGGGAGCGCGTCCAGCGCGGATGGCGCTCTGTGCTTTCATTTACCTTTCTCTACCTTCCTTATTCATTGTTCAATGTGTGATGCAAAGGTTGGACTGAGTGCCTCTCATGGTACACCTACTTATCTCTCTTTATTGCGCTGTATCTTCGGATTATCTATGAGATTTCCACAGAAAACTCTTAGAGGAAAAACAAAGAATTCATGACATTATTTCAATATAGCACCAAGTCTTTACAAGTTCTTCGTCTGAACACAAGGCATAATTTTGAAACAAATCCTTAATATTTTATTTATAATTAGTAATTACTATTTAACTCATACCACAGAAGCTCCAGATAGATAACCACAAAGTAGTAAGTTCTATATCGAGTTAAATTTACTTAGAGTTGGAAACACTATGTATGAAGTTATATCCAGGATGTGGGTGGAGAAAAATAAAGCTGGGAAGTTGCATAAATAGGTGCAAATAGAGGGAACAGGAAAAAAAGACCAAAAAAAAAAAAAAAAGTTAGAATCTGGAAACAAAGTAGTAGTATCTCACTGAGCTGACAAAACACAGCCAAACCCCAAACCAGAAATTTGGAAAGCTCAGAACACAAAGCACCAGGACAAACTGATATCTGGAGGTACCTACAAAGATAGAAAGCATGCTCACCTTCTTTCCAGTGTGATTTTTCTGGCCACCCCTGACCCTCCTTGCTGTCATGTAGGGAGAAACCTCCTAAGAAACAATTTCATTTATTGATATACCACAGAATTCTCAAAAAACTCAAGAGCATCACCTGTTCCCTCTGGAAGTGGGTTGAAGGTTAATGACAGAAAGGAAAGAGAAGCAAGGAGGACTAAGTGAAAATTCTTTGAAAAGCAGTTAAGTTCTCTTCTACTTCAGTCTGCGGGATGACGGTGAATGTCCCATTCCCTTTTGAAAAGAAGTCTTGAGTTTTAATCTCTGTAGAGGGTAAAATAAAGAATTTCTCAACTAGGGAGTACAGTTGAACAGTGGGCGACCATACTAAAAAATAGAAGACTAAATTAACTTAATTGAATGCCAAATGCTGAGACCGCTGGCCCCTACCGCAGTCCCCACATGGCTTCCAAAAGGCTTGCAGGAGCCCCTTACCTTCCAGGCACTGGATTAAAAAGATTCCTCTCTAAAAATCCTGACTAGCACAAGATCCTGACATCCAGAGTTTCTCAATAATGCCCAGATTACCATACAATAAAACTCAGTGTCAGTAAATCCCATCCATATGCTCAGAGGTCCCAAACAGTTTTTTTAATTCCTTACTCTAAATCATGAGTAGAAAACCAACTAGTATGAGATATCTGATTTGTAACATTGAAGATAAAAAGAGAAGACAACAGAAACTTAAAAAGAAGGGACTAAGATTTTTTTAAATCTTCAAAAAATTATGAATAATATCCTCAAAAAGATCAAAGAATTTGCATCTAAATGCCTAGTATGACCAAGGAATTGAGTGTTTAATTTTAATAAATTTAATTTTAAACAGCCATCCATGGCTAATAGCTTCTGTTAGACAGTAAAGGTCCAAAAGCACATGTACCTAACTGTTAATAGTGGTTATTGTCTTGTAAAGGCGTGAGGTTGTATGTCTGTTAGTAGGAGACTCTTTTCTTTATCACATATATATCTCTAATTTCACAATAAGGATGTACTTATTTAATACAGGTGTAATTTTTAAAACCAATTAAAATATAATGAATGAACAGGATAATTTTTTAAACTATTCAGAAGGGAACAGAGAAAGTAAAAGGAAAGTAAAATAACAATACAATAATTACAGAAAATTTCACAGGTGAGAAGGACATAAGCTTGCAGATTGAATGAACTCATCCAAAGCCCAGCAGAGTGGGTGAAATAGATCCACACCAAGGTACATGGCGGTAAAATTTCTGAACACTGAAGACAAAGAGAAGTTTCTAAAAGATTCCAGACATTTAGAAAGAGGACCACCTACAAAGGATCAGGAACCAAATGGCTTTGAATTCTTAACACCAGTTCTGATAACAGAATACATTAGAGTAAGGCCTCCAAAATTCTGAAGGAAAAATAATGTCAGCTCAATTTCTATACCCAGCTAAACTATCAATCAAGTAGACACCTGAAATAAAATATATTTTTAGATGCAAAAACTCAGAACTTTTACTTTCTCATCAACTTTCTAAGGAAGGTCTTAGAAATTTTGGTCTACCAAAGTTAACAAAAAAGAAAAAGACATGGAGCAGAGAAAACAGAAGACCCAGTACTGGAAAGACAAAAGGTATCTCTAGAATGATAATGAAGGTCAACTCCAGATATTGTGTACCAGAGATAGCAAATGACCAGGACACTTTAGAGCGGGCTGGAAAATACAAGACCATGGAAAGCCCCATCTATGTAGCAACTGTTTCTGTGCCAAACTGGAAAAAAAAAAAGTATAGATAATGGTGATGGTACTCATGACGACAACCATGTGACTGAAACTAACTGGTAAACCAATAAAGTATGTCCTCAAACAGGGGTACAAGAAACCTCATATTTTCCTTTTAATTGATTTAATCTTGGTAAATACCTTATGGTCTCCATAGACTTCAATGTAGAAGGAAGAACAGATCTGCTTAAGTAAGAATTCTACTATATTTACATACATATTTATAAGTGCCTAGCATGTCTCCAGGACAATACGAAAAAAGCTGTCCGTCTCTAACAATGGCTGCCTCCAAAAGGAGAACTGGGTGGATGAAGGAAAGAGATATGAGAGAGAATTACTTTTCACTATTTACCCTTTTCTTTTCTGTGCCATGGCATGTACTGACTTTTTCAAAAAATATTATAATAAAATCCTTAGCATATGTGCATCTACTTCAAACCAAGAGCCAGAATTAGGTTTAAATAAGCATTTATATCAAGTAAAAAAAACTTGCCAAAAGTCAAAATTATTATATAGTATTGTTTACTAAATATGAATGCAACTCAAAAAATAAGAGGAATGAATTAGCATTATTTGCAGGTGACATAACTCCAAATTTAGAATAACCAAAGGAAGAAAAAGTCATTAGAAATTATAAGTGAATTTGGTAAGAGTAAGGCACTGCTTCTAAAATTAATATGTAATAACGTGTAACTTTATTAACAAGTGTATTTTATCATATCTATTTATTTCACAGAAGCAATTAACATATTCTCCTTCAAAATATGTTAAATAAGAATGTACCAGGTGAAAAGTTAATGTTCTTCTCCCTATTCACTTAATCTTATAACCCAGATTTTAGCCCCATTTTTATAATTAAGGATTTAAGTATAAATAGTAAAAACATAAATGTATTAGATAAAAACATGGCTAAATGGGTCTTTAACCCCTGAGGTAAAAAAAAAAAAAAAAAAAAAAAAAAAAAAAAAAAGCTCTCTAAGCATATCACAAATTTCAGAAGCCATAAAGAAAAAGTGATTAATTTTACTACCTAAAAAATTAAAATTTTTCTGTATAAAAATGCTGTAAATACAACCAAAATATAAATAACTGAGAAAATATTTATAACATTAACAAAATTTTTCTTATTTAAAAATGGCCCTCACAAATTTTTTAAAAGGCAAACAACTTAATATAAAAATGAACAAAGAAAAGGCCAGGTAATTCACAAAAGAAAAAAAGGACAAACAAACACAACAAAAAATTCCCAACCATGATCATAATTACAAGGTACAATTCAAATTAATGAAATACTATTTTTCATCCAATACATTGGCCAAGATTAAACATTTGATGATACCCAATGCTGGCAAAAGTTGAAAGAAACCGACATTGTTGTACACCAGCGGCTGGGTATAAATTGATGCAAAGTTTTGGATGGTGGTTTGGCAATATAAATAAAAATTTTATATGCATGTACCCTATGAGTCAGCAATCCTACTTCTAGGAATTTACCCAGAGACAGTTATCATACAAAGGCTTAAAAATAAATGTGCAAAGATGTTCACAGAAAAATTCTAGAAACAAAAACTCAAAACAACATAAATGTCACTGGTTAAATACAGTATGCTATATCCATACAATTAAATATTTTATACCTTTTAAATTTTCAAGTATATCCATATATACTCTATGCGATGATGTCCAAGTTGTATTTTACCTGAATAAACCAAGATATAGAATAGTGCCTACAGCATCATCCCTAGTGAGTGAAGAAAACCTACACACCCACACACAATGCAGCTAGCCACCAGGGCTGGGCCAGGAAGAGACAGAGGTGAAAGGCAAACACTCGATTTCTCTCTTGATAAACAAGAGAGACTATTTGTTCTTACTCGATGTTAAATTGTTGCATTCCTTATTATATTTTCCTCTTTGCTCAGTAGCCAGGATACTTAAAACTGAGTTTAGTGCACAAAACAGAGAGACTGTCCCTTCCTCCCACCTAACTTTTTATTCTCTACCACATTCTTAATTGCTTGACTTTATCCCTTTATCATTCTTTTTATTGTAATTTGTGTCAAACCTTTTTTAAAATTCTCACCCAAGGACATTTTCATTTTTTTTTTTTAAAGAAAGAGAGAAACATCAATGCACGAGCAGCATTGATTGGTTGCCTTCTCATGCACCCAGACAGTGGATCCACACCAGGACCAGGGCTCATTCACTTCTGGACCCGGTGTCACATGGGCCACACCCAGACCGAGGATGAACCCACAACCCAGGTATGTGCCCTGACCTGGAATTGAACCCGCAACGTTTAGGTTACAGGATGATGCTCCATCCACTGAGCAATACCAGCCAGGGCTGTGTCAAATCTCTTTTAAAAATAAAAATAGGAAGATAAATCTAAACACAATTTTACTTGTAGAGAAAAATTTAACTCATTTTCATGGAGAAATCTTCCATATTACTTAGGATATTTTGCTAACGATTTTTTGTAACTATCATGATTTCTGTTAACTATAGACACACACTAGCTTTTCAAATTCATTCTTCTATTCACTTTTATCATACGTTCTACAACCATTGTGGACCTATCAAAATCCCAAAGTTATTTTTGAAGAAGTAGAAACATTTATCCTAAAATTTATATGGAATATCAAGGGACCCCAAATAACCAAAACAATCTTAAAAAAAAAAAAAAACAAAGTTGGAGGTCTCATACTTTCTAATTTCCAAAATTATTATAAAGCTACAGGAATCAAAATAGTGTGGTGCTGGCATAAAACAGACATATAAACCAATGGAATAGAATAGAAATCCCAAAACTAAACCTTCACATATATGGTCAAATGATTTTTGACCTGGGTTCAAAGATCATTCAATAGAGAAAGGGGAGTCTTTTCAACAAATGGTACTGGGAAAACTGGAGAGCCACATGCAGAAGAATGAAATTGGGCCCTTACCTTACAAAATATACTGAAAATTAAGTCAAAATACACACACCCAAATTACATCAAAATGGATAAAACGCCTAAATGGAAGATATAAAACTCTCAGAAAAAAACTTAGGGAAAAAATTTAGGACACTGAATTTGGCAATGATTTCTTAAATATGACACCAAACACATAGGCAACAAAAGAAATATAGATAAATTGGACTGCATTAAAATAAAAACTTCTGTGCATCGAAGGGCACTCTCAACAGAGTGAAAAGGCCACCCATGGAATGGGGGAAACATGTACAAATCATGCGTCTGATAAGGGGTTCACATTCAGAATATATTCATATATATGTATGTAGATAGATAGATAGAAATTCCTACAAGTCAATTACAAAAGAAAAACTAAAAATGGGCAAAACACTTAAACAGATATGTCTCAAAGGAGATTTATGAATGGTGAATAAGCACATGAAAAGATACTCGATGTCACTAATCATTTGGAAAATGCAAATCAAACCATAGTGAGATACCACTTCATGTCCAATAGGATAGCTATTATCAAAACAGCAAAAGACAAGTGCTGGAAAGGATACAGAAAAACTGGAACTTTTTTTTTGCATTCAATTATTTTATTGTTGTTCAATTACAATTGTCTGTATTTTCTCCCCACCCTCTCCAAAATGCAAATCAAACCATAGTGAGATACCACTTCATGTCCAATAGGATGGCTATTATCAAAACAGCAAAAGACAAGTGCTGGAAAGGATACAGAAAAACTGGAACTTTGTTTTGCATTCAATTATTTTATTGTTGTTCAATTACAATTGTCTGTATTTTCTCCCCACCCTCTCCAAACCCACCTCCCTCCCTTGCTTCCACCCTCCTCCTTGGTTTTGTCCATGTGTCCTTTATAGTAGTTCCTGAAAACCCTTCTCCCCACTGTCCCCTACTCTCTCCCCTCTGGCTATTGTTAGATTGTTCTTAATTTCAATGTCTCTGGTTATATTTTGTTTCCTTTTTTCTTTTGTTGATTATGTTCCAGTTAAAGGTGAGATCATATGGTATTTGTCCCTCACCACCTGGCTTATTTCACTTAGCATAATGCTCTCCAGTTCCATCCATGCTGTTGCAACGGGTAGGAGCTCCTTCTTTCTCTCTACTGCATAGAATTCCATTGTGTAAATGTACCATAGTTTTTTGCTCCACTCATTTGCTGATGGGCACTTAGGTTGCTTCCAGCACTTGGCTATTGTAAATTGTGTTGCTATGAACATTGGGGTGCATAGGTACTTTTGGATTGGTGTTTCATAAACAGAAAAATTGGAACCTTTACACAAAGCTCGTGGAAATGTAAAATGATTAAGCTAGTATGGAAAACAATGTGGAGATTCCTCAAACAACTAAAATTCTCATATGATCCAGCAATTCAACTTTGGGTTTATATCCAAAGAATTGAAAGCAGAGACTCAACTGGATATTTGTACTTTCTATTCATAGCAGCATTATTCACAATAGCCAAAAGGTATAAGCAACCCAATGGCCATTGACAGATGAACCGATAAAATGTGGCATATAAACACAGTGGAACATGTACTATTCAGACTTCAAAAGGAAGAAATCCTGATACATGCTACAAAAAAGGAGAAATACTGTACAATTCCTTATATGAGATACTCAGAGTAATCAAATTCATAAAGACAAAATAGAATGGTCATTGCCGGGGTGAGGACAAGGGAGAACAAGAAGTTATTTAATGAGTATAGAGATTCAATTGTGCAAGATAAAAGGAATTCTGTGGATTGATGGCGGTTACGGCTGCAGAACAATGTGACTGTACTTAATGCTATTTAACTAAACTTGTATACTTGAAAATAGTTAAAACTATATTTTGTTGTGTATATTTTACCATAATTTAAGAAAAAAACCCACATTTGTGAGTAAGCAAACATTCCCAGCCCTATACAAGACTCTGGGAAACACATACTCATTCAGAAAATACATGATATAGCAGGAGGAAGGGAAAAAAAAGCAAATTATCACAAATAATAGGTACCATAATGGAAGTATTCACTAATATTTTGGTAGCCCAGGGAAGAGAGCAGCGTCAAGGATGGAGTGCCTTCGTGCATTTCATTTTATAGAATTAGCTATGACCTGAATGTGTTCAATGATTCATTCAAAAAATACTTACAGAGCAACTATTTTCAGTCAAACACTCTTGCATGGGAATTACATTTTCTGTGATAAAAATCAAGCAACAGCCAGATCTGCTGTGGAACAGATTTCACTTCTTGTCCACATCAGGAAGCAGTAAAAGATATTCCAGAATCTAAGACAAAGCCATTTCACATGGGAATCCCTGGAGGTAAGAGCAAGCTTAGGAAAAAAACTCTTTTGGCAGCATCAGTTGCCTAGATTTTAATATCCAACAAATAAAACCAACTGTTCTTTAATTTACAACTCTTTCCCCACTAAGAACAGAGTCAATGTATTATTTACTTCCAAGTTTACCTTCTCTACAACAAACTAGTCAGCGTTACAAACCATGTTTCTTAAGCATTAATGTGCATCTGGGCATCTGGGGCTCTTAACTCAGCAAGTGCTGATTCAGTGGGTCTGGGGCAGGCCCTGTTCTGCTTTTCTAACAAGCTCCAAAGTGAGTCCAACGCCGCTGGTCCCAGGACCACACTCGGAGCCACGAGGTCACGGGTAACAACTGCTGGCTAATAACACGCATCCCCTCCCCCACCTCCACAATCACAGCCCCACACCCATCAGCTTTTGCAGTGCTAAAGGTGATGTCACTCTGCCCAACACTAAATACAAAATTTAACGGCTTTTGTCAAAGTAAAAATGTTTTCAGAAAAAAAAACAAGTTTAGATGAAACTCTATTTCTAATTATAGGGCTTTCGTAAAAATGGCCTAGGAGTAGGATTAGTTTTAAGTTCATCAACTGCTTTCACTGGAGGAAAATTAAGGGTTGCCTGAGTGTGACAGGTACTTAATTGCACCATAACAGAAAGGGGGCTTGAGTTTTCCCCAGTCTGTTCTAATTAAATCTTTGTATATTCTTCAGCTTGCGAAGGTTCACGTGAGGAAGCTGAATTTTTTAAAATGTAGGTTTTCTCCTTTCTTTTTCTCATCAAGAAACAAGTATGAAGGACCCAGGGACAAAGACAACTGGGGTGGGGGGCGGGGAGAGGATTGAATATGGGAGGTGGGGAGGGCAGGGCAGAGTAGTGCAGGGAAATGGGACAGCTATAACTGAACAACAATGAAAAATGGAGTAAAAAACAAAGAATCAAATTGTCTTGTTTGGAAATAAACATTCCAGACGCACGAGGAGAAAAATCAGCGCACGGATGTGAAAGGGGACTGACTGCTTTTTAACTCTCGTAATGTGTTATAATGAAAACTCTGCATCATCTGCCATGTATTTGTTTGCCCCAATTTGTTACATGAGCAAAAATTATTGAATCTGAGCAGACGGACCTACCCTTGTCAAAGCCCACAGTGTGTGGTACCAGGCCTTCCCGGACAGAGATGGCTCATTCCTGGAAGGTTATTTAGCACCTTCAAGAAAACATGACACATTCCAAGGCCACATCAATACTTCTAGGAATCAAAAACTATCTGTGATACATACAGTTTTAGTTGTTCTTCTGATCCTACCTTTTTAAGTCTTTACATCACGAACTGCAATGGGTAAACTGCATTCACAAGTTTGCTCCCATAAGCTACGAAAAGATCAATGACTATTGCAGTTGGTTTTTCCACTTTGAGAGGGGAACCAGAAACTCAGAGGCTAATTCTCCATCATTAAGTTGTACTTTTTCTTCCATTTTTTTCATAATAATTTGGTCAAGCTGTCATCAGAAGCACCGTCCAATCCGACAAAAGTTTAAATTCAGGTCTGGAGATGCAGCTGAGATCAAGGTATCAAGATCCCACAAGTGGCATTAATCCAGTCTCACATTTTCCCCTAAAACAAATCTAGCTCCAGAAAAGCCCACAAGATATGTAGCAAATTCCTGCATGACCACAGGTCTTCTCACTAACTCTTCTTGTTAATCCTTGAAAACTTTTGGATGGCCAACAAGCAAAGATAGCACTCTAAAAGCCAGCTGGCAAAGAGCTGACTTATAATTGTGATAGTCTCTTATTTCGTTCTGTGACTTTAATTGAAGTGGTACTTTTATTGAAGTCTGCCATTTCTTTTGACCAGCCATGCAAATAATTACATTGTCCAGGATATTAAAGGAAACAGGCCAACCCAAAAGAAAATCAGGCAGAGGCCTGAAGGAATCTGACCAGGATTCTAAACACAATAACCTCTGCCTTGTCCCTGGCTGCCTGTTACTCAGGTTTCTGTGAGGATCTGTCTCCCAGTTTTATCATAGCCCAGGGGAGAAGCAAAACAGGCAGGATAAGTGACACAATGAAAATAGGATGAAAAGGAATTATCTTTGGTGACCCACCGATTGGATGGGCAAACTTTTGGTGTATGACCTTCAGTGGCCCTTTTGACAGGGACCAAAATTTTCCCAGGCAGAGTCCCCTTATCTACCTCTTCTTCCCACTGGCTCTCTGAAGTGCCAGGAGCTGGGCCATGGCATTAGAGCATCACCAAAAAGTAGTTTGCTAACTTGCTTCACTCAGGGTAGCCTGAGAGCCACTTTCTTCTGGAAGGAAACTCAGCAGCTGACAGCCTCTTCCTCAATAGCCACGTCACAGCCCAGTAGCCTAGATGGGAGCTTCGGGGAGAACTCAGCTGGAAGATCCCACTTCTTGCACGTGCACAGTCACTAATTATTCCTCAAGCACAGTAGTTGCTTTCTTAACTTACTTAAGAAAACTGGAAAGTACAGACAAAAGCTCCATGTCCCCAACTTTCTTAACACCTTTACTTCTTAACACCTTTACTTCTTAACTTACCATCTTTCTCTCTGTAGCAATAGAAACTTTCACAAATATTTTCTACCTCTCCCTTAAAAGTCCAGGTTTTTTCAAATAACAACTAGGAGCTAGCTGTACACATCCTCTCTCTTCCCATCTAACACAAGTCATGATTCAAGGAAGGATCTCTTCCTAGGCTAGCATTCCAAATTCCTTAGATACATTAATTATCCTAATACAAGCAATGAACAGTTTTCTTATTTGCCAAATATAGCCTAGAAGAGAGAGAGAACCCTTTCTAGTACAAGGGGGACAGGCAGGGGCAGGCTCCGTTTAAAAGTTATTCTTCAGTAGTTTTACGAGGCACTAAACCCAGACCTTCCAGGGCCTTGGGCCTCTCCAGGTTCCCTCCTTCACTCCTGCTGCCCAGAGCTCAGCATCCATCACTGAGGTCCTCCTGTTGGCACAGGAGACTCAGGCCTCAGCTTTCTCCCAAGCCTGTCAACTCTGCTCCCCAAAATTGTCAGAGAAACCATATGGTCTCTCCACACCCTCCCCATGGGGCCAAGCTTATTACCCACCCCCCCACCCCACCCCCCCCGCCCCCGCCCCCAACAACCTACCCGCAGCAGCTCAGAGCAGGAGAGAAGAGCAAGCTTGGTGCCTAAGCTTGGATTGTTCCTATTTTTCCATTATTAAATCACCATCAGGAGAGGTGGAGGGGAGGGGAGGAGAGGAGAGAAAGAAGAAGGAGAGAGAGAGAGAGAGAGAGGTGGAAAGACAGAGAACCTGTATTTGAAGAACACTTGCAAAAAGGCATACAG
The DNA here is from genome assembly GCA_039655065.1 of Glossophaga mutica. Taxonomy (NCBI): domain Eukaryota; kingdom Metazoa; phylum Chordata; class Mammalia; order Chiroptera; family Phyllostomidae; genus Glossophaga; species Glossophaga mutica. The sequence goes on along the minus strand of CM077304.1, from coordinate 36,978,571 downwards.
CCTGCTACGAATGAGATTTTATTCATTTGTAATTCAGTTAGTGGGTTAGATCAATTCAATAACACACTTGGATGTCAGAAATGCCCAGGAAATATCTTCTAATAGTGTTGCCCTCAAAATAATTTATATACTTAGGTGTTAAACAGCCTTTAAGATGTTGTGCCTTCTTTATCAATATCTTCACGTCAGAGGAAAAAGACTGCATACAACTTGGAAGTATTTCTGAAGTTGCTATTAAAAGGTGGTGTGGTGAGGTAACTTGCTAAGTTGAAGTGAAAAATGTTACCTAGCCAAATGTTACCACCATTTTAAAAATCATTAGGATTTTCTTATTTACAAAAATTCTGCACAATTTTTTACCAGGTCATTACTGACCTCCACATGACATTCAGCTCAGACTCAGCTCAGACTCAGACTCAGAAAGGAACCAAACTCCATCTGAGAAACTACTCTTGAATATCCATCTACCCATCTAAGTCACTTTTATCTTTATTAGAATGCAAACAGAAGAAGAAATTCCCTACCTATCAAAATTTCATTTTGAAAAGAGGTATTTATACGTGTACTAAAAGACAAAAGTGGAGTTTCAAAATTATTTTTCTGAGAGAACAATCACATGAAAATCCAGGTTTGACCTGGACTGATATGTCCACCCCGTACCCCTCGCTGTCCATCCCACTCAACACCTCACACACTGAGAAGTCCTATTTTTTTTCAATGACGTGATGAAGGGGCTTTTCTAAAATGCCAAGAGACCACAGGCTCTATCTGGTTGGCTTGTCTGCTCCCCATACTCGCCTGGCTTCATCATGAAAAGATGCCAGAAATAGCATTCCTACAGGATTTCCAGTGCGGAAACCACAAGAATGCTCTTTCTCATGATATGGCAACTGTGCAACAATATGGCATCATCTGGAAAATTATAGTCTTGGAGACAAATATTTTTCCCCTCTCCGATGATTTAAAATGCACAGGGTGTTGCCCAAAAATTATGCTTTTCTTTCTCCAAGATGGAGGACTCTTCTTGGAAAGCTCCCCCTCAGGGCAACAACCTTTGCTGCTAGGACCTTGCAAAAATAAACCTGGACACGGAACGCCCTGGATGGTCCTCCAAGGATTGGGGAAAGTACTCAAAGCATCTCCACTGAAAATGATGGCATTTTAGAGTATAATATTGAATAAAAAATTTTTCTGACTTGTTAGCAATTTATACTTATGATGAACTTTCCATAGAGCTCAAATTTGCATATTATGAGAAATATCAAAATTATTGTGGCAGTTACGGGTTTCTGTAACATTAATTTTGGATACACTCTGCACACACAAAAAATAGTCATTCTCAAAGAACTGGTAACTTAATTAGGAGACGTTATCTACAGGGCATTTTTAAGGATTAAGAACATAAGGAAAAATTCCCAGAAGTGTACTAGTGAGTTCCATAACGGCATGTCTGCCTGATTCATAGCTGTATTCCCTGGACTTACTCAGGATGAACTCATCATAGTCAATAAACAAGAAAAAGAAAGAGAAGGAGACAGCACGACAAAAGGATGGGCAAAGAAAGAATAAAGGGTACAAGGTGGTTGAGCTCAACATAGTGGCAAATGAAGCTTATTAGAAAAATATCTGTCATCTGCCGCCGTCACTGCAGCCTCCCCACTGAAGTGGGCGTTTCCACGGTGATGGCAAATGAGGCTGCGGCAGTCAGGAAACCCGCCATTCATCCGGGCTCCCACTCTGGGGGCATTTTTTGTTTCTGTTTCTTCCTACACAGCATCAAATCATCTTGCAATTATTTGCAATTTCCTAATGACTGCAAATGAATATCCATCCATGTTCCTGATTTCCAGAGTACTCTCTAATTTGGGTTGTGTTTACATGGGTTAGACAAGTTGTTAATGTTTAAAAGGTCATGAATAAGGGGAAAAAACAAAATTGGGAGGTTCTGTTTTGTTTTTGGAAAAGAGAGATTCTTACTTCTACAAGAGTAAGCATTTATGAGAAGGGGTTCATTTCAAATTTTTAGCCTCTTAGCTACCAAATGCTTCCTGTGTTTCTTGGAACCCTCTAATCTCAAACCCTAATGGCTGAGGATTTATTGAGCTCCCACAAGCAAAAAGACAGAAGCCAAGCTGATTGGAACAAGTGCAACACTCGCCTACCCACAAGTAGAGACAAGTGATCATAGAGATAAGCCTTTTGAGCCCAGTCCCTCTGCTATGTCACACACACACACACACACACACACACACACACACACACACACACACACGAGCGCACATACACACACACTCCACAAAAGCCTCTTGGGCTTCAGATGGCTCCCTGTGTGGAAAATGCCACCCTGTCTTCAGAGTCAATGTCCCCTCTTGGCAGTTTCCCAAAACGCCATCTGAAATCTCTGGGGCATGACAAGATAAACAGCTCCAGAATGGCACCCTCTCAAGCTTTTACCTTGACATCAACCGAGAGGGGAAAGGAAGTTGTTTAATGACTGAGAACCAAAAGAATCAAGTAACCTAAAACATATTTCCTGGCAAAATTCGCCTTCTGCAAAGCAGTCAAAGGATGATAACAGGGTGTGGAGAGATGGAATCAGCAGTTAAGTGGATAGCCGTCTGTCACTTAGCCTTCATTACATAGCATTAGAGACCAGCGTTTGGCCAGCTCTGCACTCTGTCTTCCCACATCACCCCACTGGCAAGATGCTTCTCCAAGGCCCATGGCCTCTGGCCACACCACTTTGGCCTGCGGTTCCATCACATCTTACAAACTGTAAAGGGGCTGGACAGTACTTGGATGAGATCAGGGGTCAGTTTGGACTGGATTCAGACCTGGTTCAACAAGGTTTTGCAAAACTTTTTCCTCCACCCTTTCTCCCCTTATTTCTTTACCTTTCTGGTCTTTGTATTTTGAGCAGTCTTTTTCTTCCTGCAGATCCAGATAGCTTCTGTTTTCCTAAATTCTTCTCACCCTAACCATATCCCAAAGTCTTCCTTCCTCGGTCTTTTCAATCTTTCCCCTTTCTGCTGCACTTGTATTTCTTTAAAACCAATATGAATTGGCTGCAAGCAAAGTAAACAGATGCGACTAACAGAATCATAAATTACCAAAATGGAGAGAGAGATCCTTCCCAACACAGGAAATCATCTCTCCGTTGGTTTCAGAGAAGGAGATAGAGGGACCGAGCTTCAGTTTCACTTAAATGTCCTAACAAGACATTTCTTCCCCTAACAAGACCTCTGAGATAAAATAGGAAGTATGCTAGACAGATCACATATTCAGACTGAACACATATACAATGAATCAAAACCCTCTTCCCTGTATGCACCTTCCTTAACAAATATGGAAAATACAACTCACACTTTCTAAAGTTATGAAGAAATATTGAAAATGATCTCCATGTGTTTGGGTACATAAAAATAGTCACACATCATCAAAGGCATTTTTTTTCAGCAAATGTGCATTGTGAATTCTAATTTTCCTCATAAAGATGAACCTGCCACACACACACAAACATATACACACACAGATGGACACACAGGCACACCATTCCAATTCCACAATCCCAACCACAGACAGTGGCATTCTCATCCACCCAGCTGTGCAGGCCACAGCCAATCAGTCATCAGCTTCTATTGAGTATACCTGCTAAATAGTTCTCATTTATATGGTCTCTCCCCACTGCCACCACTGTGGGTCCTCTAGGTGTTGCCACATTCTCTCTGTAAAGGGCCAGATAGCAAATATTTGAGGTTTTATGGGCCAAATGGTATCTGTCACAACTATTCAACTCTACTATTGCAGTGCAGAAGCAGCCACAGAAATATGAAAGCAAATGAACAGGCAGCAAGCAGATCTGGCCCTGCCGCTAGCTTGCTGACGGCGGGTGCAGACGATCCGCATCTCTCATCTCAGTTGCTGCAGCAACACTTCTAACTGGTCTCCTGTGTCAGGTTTAGCATTTCTCTCTAACCCATTCTATACCCTGAAGTCAAAGGATCTTTCAAAAATGTAAATACACGACTGAGTCACTCCACTGTTAGTAACACTTCAAAAGCTTCCTATTTTCCCTAAGATAAAAGTGAAAATTTGTAGCCACCCATTCAGGCACTCTGGGATCAGTCCCCATTTACTCCTTCACACTCTATGATCTAGTCCTTCTGAATTTCTGTACTTGTTTCTGTTTCACATGTATTCATCAAGTGACCTCTTGCTCTGGGCCTTCGAACAGGTTGTTTTCTCTCTGGAACACTGTCTCCTGCATCCCACCTTCCTCTTAAAAGCCATTGCCTCATAGATGTTCTCTGCCCACCATGCTAGACCAGACAGCACTCCTGATAATGTCTGCAGAGCACCTTGCCCTTTCCTCATGAGTCACCATTAGACCTTGTTTAATCGTCTGTTTGCTGCTAGACCATAAGCTCTAGGAGGCAGGAACCATATTTGTTTTTTAAGCCACTATTTCTTCAGCATCTAGTATAGTACCTGGCATCTGATGCACACAAAATAGTGTCCAATGAATGAATAAATGAGAATTCAAAGTAGCATGTTCCAAAATTTCTGTAGTATTATACATAGATGATTACCTATAAGGACTGTACACAGGATTTTTTTTAAAGTTAATACTCCCTGGTAAAGATAAGTAATTTAGTCTTTAAAGAAATTACTATAGAACAAAAAATTGGCGCAATATTCATAGTAGTTTATCAAAATTACTAGGCAATTCAATGTGCATACAACTATATCTTTACTAACTTTTCTTCCTATACATAACACTCTTGCTGATCTGCTCTCCTATGTGAACAAGGAGACATGGAGACATTACAGCCACACCAGAATAATGATGGTACTACTTTGACTCCCTGCCATTTGCATAGGCAAAATAACATCACCCCAAGTCTTTTTAATAGTCACAGGTATAAGAGTTTCTAAACTCTGCAGGGTCCTAGAAATCACTCATGCACATAAAATTTGACAAGAAAGGAAAGGTGGTCTCTTAATGATTTTTGCATCTAGTCCACTCTGGAGCTGAGTCATTCTTAGCTTGATGTGCATTCTTAAACAGACTCCTAAGTGGCCTCCATGTGAATCCCCAGTTGAAAACCAGTTCCGAACAGGGACTTCTTGAGGGCGGCAGCTGTGTCCTGTTCATCATTCCATCCCCAGAACTGGGCCCAGAGCCTGACCCATTGTGGGTGCTCCATGGATATTTATTCATCTAACCTGCAATGATTATTATCTTGGGTAGAGATAATTACTGAAAGCTTTTAAAATCACATCTGTTGTGTGATTTGGAGGTTTGTTGTTTTTTTTTTTCATAAGCATGTATATTTCTTTTCTAACTAGAAATGAATAAACAGATCTTAATTCACATTTCAACTAACTTATATAGAATAAATCTAGGTAAAGCACGCATTTTTAAGGCACAGATTTAGACTCATATGAAAAGTACTAGTGAATAGGACAATTTGAAATTAATAAACCATATCAGAAATAAAACATTATAAATATAAAAACTTCTGATAAATGCGGCCATGAAGCAACACATCCGCGGACCTTGCCTGCAAGGCGCCATCACTCTCTGTAAGTTAGATCGAGGGCTACTCCTATTTAGATCTACACCTCACATGTCTAGTCCCCCTTAGTAACTTAGAGAAAAACTCTATAAAAATAAAATAAAAACTGAAGTCTTTCCCCTCCAGGGCAATTATCGAATAGCTTACATTCAGGCTGCTAACAGTGCTACTCCTTCCAAATCACCCAGGGTTATGCCTTAACCTATCTATGCACACTAATAGGGGACTAGAAATTACTCCTACAAAATCACATGCATACTATGAGATGTTTTTATTCCAGTGGGACGAGCCACCTTCTAACTGTATTCCCTTTCATTTTCCTTGTTTTGATCCTGCTCATTGTTTTCATCGTCCCATAATTCTAAAGTAATTGATTTTCCAATCTGTTTTTCCTAGAAACAAATTTAAGCTGTGTTCACACCAAGTTGGGGCATTTAATGACTCTGTCCGGGGCCACACCCAAAACCACCACCACTCCATAAAAAGTTGCTGCCATTGCCTTCTCACCATTCAGGCTGTTTCTCAACGTTGTTGCTCATTCTTTGTTTTGGACTTTCCCTCCAGCCTGATCTCACTGGTTTTCATATCACTATCGTGTGCAGATTTTTTGTTGACCTCCCCACCCTTTGAAATGAACAACTCACTTAGAAAGTCAGCCTGGGCTTGGTCTTCTGCCTACACTGCTGCATCTTGGGTTAACCCCCTTGACTCCACATAAAAACCTACAGTAAAAAAATATGTTCAACTCAGGCCGGAGTCCCCAGCAAGAGCCCATGCTGGATCATGGGAACTAGGCATCAGGTTCAGTTCCCTTTTGTCTACAAGAAATGATGAGAAAATTTAGGAAAATTAATGTTCCTAAATGTCACCAAGTCATTTCATCAGGGTTCAAATTTATCCTATCAGTTGTATTTTGTCACTGAATTACCACTGTCACTCAGAAACACCCAGAATTTTAATTGATAAAAGAGCTTGCATTAGAAAAACTTTAATGAACATAAAACAAGGAAGAGAATTCAGTGCTCCCCAAACTCATTAGAGGTTCATGTTGGGAGTTGGATTTTGACAGTGAAATCCATGTGTTTGCTCTTTTAGGAAAGAATAAATAGCCTAAGGAAATAACCTGGAGGCTGAATTTTTTCCTGGGAAGACCCACTCATCATTTCAATCATTATGTGATCCAATCTGTAAGTCAGTCAGCACTTACCGAGTGTTCATTTTGTGTGTATTTTCACCTCTGATAGACACAACATATTAAGACAATGAGTCAGGCTGGATGGAAACTGTATTCCTGAGGGCTGCACTCGATGAGCTAGTCGGAGGACGGGCGGGACACAAAGACAGGACTTCAGTGTGCCCTGGGGTAATAAGACCATGTGATCAGAGCTTTGAGGGTAGCTCCTCACGAGAGGTCATGGTCTGAATTGCCTTTGCCAGTTCCTCAGCCCCAGCCATGCCCGTCGGTCTTAGCTGAAGGTGCTCTTGGACTCTGCTCCACAGGAGCTGGAGGGCAAATAAAATATAGTTAACAGCACTTAAATGTTCAACACACAACCCCCTTTTTAAGAAATAGAAGTTCAAAATTGGGGGCCTTCCAGCTGAGCTGAGTACAGCTGTTGTACCCTGAGTCCATGCCATCTCTTTGAAACAAAAAACAAAGCAGCAGTAATAAAAATAAAATTTATACTAAAAAAAAAAAGCTGGTCCCTTCCCACTCATGTTTATGTATAAACCAAACACCAGCAAAACAAACTGGTGGTTAAACAGGCATTTTAGTTATGAGCCGTTGCATTAACCAAACAAGCTATGGGACACCCACAGGCATCTCTCTTTTTTTTTACGGTGCTGGATGGCAGGAAGGTCCAGCTAGGTGTCCAGGTGCCCTGCTGCTCAGAGAGAGGCCTGCAACCTCTACCGTTCCCACAGAACTTAATCTGAACAAAAATCATAGGAAAGTTTGGAATCTTCAGGAGAAGAAACTCTGTCTAAGCTCAGCCATCTAAAAGGTTTGGGCAAAACTCCAAGGCATGACTTTATGGCTGGATTCATGCTATTTTAAATGACTGCTTCCCACTCTGGTCACTTAACCCAGTGAATTCTCATCTCCCCAAGGCAGCCCTTTTGCTTACAGGAGACATGAATGGGTCACTGCCTATTTGAAAACCTGTTCTTCCTCAGCCTGCATTTGTTTTTGCAGGCTACTGGACAAGGGGATTTCCTAACTGACTTAGGAAAATGTAGCTCAAGCCGATGAAACCATGTTCTACTTATTATTAGGTCCAGAGTGCTGGAGAGAAAGTGTGACAACCTACGGCTGTCCACAGCTGGCCCTTGAAAAACAGCTTCTTGGAATTAAATACAGCGGCTGCAAGCACCTGGCCAGAGGCATTCTGGGAAGGCACCTGTGTGGAGGCAGAAACTAAGAGAGACGAAAGGATGAGTACTTGGAGGAAGTGAATCTGTGGTTTAGACTGGCGTAACCAGTCCCATTTGGGTTAAGAAGTCAATGGAAAAATGATCCTTCCTCAGTTACTTTTATTTTGTTTTTGTTAAAATTTCTTTTGGAAAAATTAAACATCTGGACCTCTTTATGGAAATAGCTGTTATGGTCACCGGAAAAAAAATTATATATTTTTTCATAGAGTTTGAATCAGTTTGGTCAGGGAAGGCCTGGGGGTGCAGAAAGCCCCAATGCAGGTGGCTGCTTCTCCAACCTTTAGATACTTTGAAAATAAGTTTTCTCAGATTCACAGACACAGAGATCAGACTGATGGCTGCCAGAGGGGAGTGGGGCTAGGGGGCTGTGCTTAAAAGGTTAAGGGATTAAGAAGTACAAATTGGTAGTCACGAAACTGTCACGGGGATATAAAGCACAGCATAGGGAATACAGTCAGTAATACTGTAATAACTACGTACGGGGCCAAGTGGGTTCTTGAACTATCGAGAGGAACACTTGGTAAAGCATATGAGTGTCTAACCACTATGCTGTACACCTGAAACTAATACAGAATAATAGTGACTGTAAACTGAAATTAAAAAATAAAAAGAAAGGAAGCTTTCTGCTGAGTGCCCCCTGGACACTGGACTGCAAAGCATCTGCTCCACAGTCTTAGCAGGCAGCATTGCACAGCAGTCTCCAGCAGGGCCGCCTGACTGTTCCCGGGGAAGACAGAGCTCTCCTGCCCTAGGCAGGGAAATTCCTTTTGGGTTTGAAGTTGCCTGTTTGTGTTGCTAAGTTGCTGGCATAAACATTTTTCCCCCAAAGTTGATGTTTCCTATTTGGGAAGGGGAGAGAAAAACAATGTATCTGTGCTATTTTTCAATCAATATCTTTCCTTGGGGGAGCACATTTTTAAGGGAGACATATTTGGGAAGAATGTTCTCTCCCCTACCACCATTATTTTTTAAACGAAGTTGTGGGAGGGAGTGGTTTTTCTACGCTCTACAAGTAGTATACTTTTTCTTCCTGAGAGCACGGTTTAAGGAAAAGGAGATGCCTTTTTAAAACACTCCAAATCAGAAATGTAGTGTTTTCTTCAACTCAGCAGATACTCTGGATTCCAATCAGATCAGAAGACCCCACCTCTCTCCTGCACGCCAATTTTGGAGCCCATTTTGAGAGCAAAAGTCTTCACTTTTCACCCCTGAGATAAAGGGGGGGTATCACAAGTAATCTCCACAAAGTCAGGAGGAAATGTGTTCATTCATTTGCATTCTCCTCTCTCTGCAACTCATGAGTGCCCTGCACACAGGAAATACTCCATAAAGCTTAACCTAAAACACACAGGTTTAACTCACTCTCGGTAGTCAGATGTACATTGCTTTTTGCATGGAATCTCATCATCTTGTTTTTGTTTTTTAAACTTGTCTCTAAACAGAAATGGCTGGAGCACCATGAGCTCATAGTTTTCCCTCAGGAAAATTTCCCATCAATTAGCTCAAACTGGCCCAACACCATCTTGACCAAAAGTTCTTACTTGCCTATGATCTTGCTATTTAATTTCATTGCTTTGGATTTTCAGTTTATGAATGTGTCCTACTGAAAGCAAATGTTCCTGGGGAAAATAATACCATTTATTTTTATTTTTTAATCCTCACACAAGGTTATTTTATTGATTCTAGAGAGAGAGGAAGTGTGTGTGTCAGGGACGGGGGATAAACATCAATGTGAGAGAGAAACGTCTATGGTTGCCTCCCGTTCAGGCCCCAAACAAGGACTGAACCAGCAACCTAAGGATGTGTCCTGACAGGGAATCGAGCCCGTGACTTTTTGTAGGGGATGGTGCTCCAACCAAGCCACATGGGCCAGGGCACAATAACACCATATTAATAATAATAACAATGCCCCCTTAGGGGAGATGGGTTGAAAACCGGTTAAGCACCAGTCACTATGGGAAGGAGCGAGGCTGGGTGAAACAGTAACGGGCAGCACAAGGGGCCCAGGGTGTCAGCCTGCAGAGAGCAGAGAAGGCTGCTCAAAGGGGAAACAGAATGGTTTCCCAACCCCGGTTTCATATAATTTACACTTTTCATAATTTACAGCTGTGCTAGAAGCCAGTCCTGCTCTTACCCACAGGGGATTCCTAAGAAACACTTTGAACTCCTTGGAAGGAAAAATTTTAGTAAATACAAAATAAGATTATCATTACACCTGCTTCCAAGAATAGAAGAGGGACTTTTTACCCAGGTGTCTATTATCCTTTGTGTCTTCTGGGTCAAGAAGATTTATGTAAAAATTCCTTGTCTGTTTTGAAAGATTATAGATGGGTAGCATTGAGGGAATATGGCATAGGATAAGACAGAAAGTATAGCAGCAGATGAAAAAGAATGTAAGCAGTTTATACATTTCAAATGATTCACCCTCTGAAGACCAGAAAGAACAGGAAGGTTGCCTTAGTTTGGATTCTCCCAGAAGCAGATCCTGAAACAGGGATTTGCATATAAGTAGTTCATTTGGGAGGTGATCCCAAGAAGTACCTGTAGGTAATGGGAAGAACACAGGCGAGTGCCCAAAGTCATCCGTGCATAATCAAGCGGTTCACCACTGTGAACAGCGGAAGGTCAGTCCTGCTGGATAAGCACGGTCATGGGGTAGAATGTGCCTGGGGTCATTCCAGGTGAGAATGAGGAACCTGGGGTATTTATCTTCCAGTGCTCCTCCTTCATGGCTAAGTGCTGCTCTCAGAGACAGGGACTGCCTGCCCCTCTGGCCTGCCTCATTGAGGATGAGGGGCAGAGTCACAGGTGCCTGCAGGTGGCATGTACTGGAGTGGTGAGTGCTGGGGAGGTTTGGTGGGGGCAGGTGGGTATCCAGACGCAATTAGAACCACGAGAGTCATGTAAAGGCCCTGTGGACTCTTACAGCATCAGACACAAAATCATAACCAATAAGTGTTCCATATCAATTTGGGATATTCAAATTCATAAAGTTGGTACTTTCTTTTGCTCTCCTTGAGAACCTCCTCTACTTACTTGGCTTCTACCCACAATGGCTACAACAATGACTCCCAAGTCTGCCTCTGCAGTCTGTGACTCTGCAAATCCTTGTTCTGTGTTTCTAGCTGCTTACGGGCATCTTCACCTGGAGAAGAGGGCCTCAGACTCCACATACCTAACCTCCTCTTCCCCCAAAACCGAGTTCTCTTCCTGTCTTTCCTGACCCAGTCAAAGGCACCACTATCCAACGTAGTCAGTTGAGTTGGAAACTTTGAAATAATCTTGAATCTTCACTCTTTTGTTCCTGCAAATCCAATCATCAACTCTTGGAGAGACTACCTCCCAAATACCTTTTAATCCACCCTACCCTCCTTGCTAGCTCCTCTACCACTGTGATTTTCCCACGTCCCCATCATTTGCCACCTGAGTTACTGCAACATCCTCCTCACTGTTCACCATGCTTTCACCTCACCTTGTCTCCAATCTGTCCTGTACGCTGTCACCAAAAAGATCATTTAAAAACCTTCATCGGATTACATTTCTCTCTCCTTGAACTCTTTTTCTGAATTTTCTTTGAGCCTCAGGACAAAGTTCAAACCTCTTTATAATTATTCGAAGTTCCTTATGACCTGATTGTAATCCACCTTTCCAGGTTCATCTTTTTCTCCGCACTCTTTCAAGTCAAGGTTCTTAACCGAAAGTAACAAAACCAACTCTAGATTATCTGAGGAGCAAAACAATCTATTGAGAAAAGACTGGGTTGCCCACTGGATCTTTGGGAAGGCTGGAGAACCAGGCTCTAAAAACAGGAGGGAAACAAAGAGAGGCCAGGCAGCCAGAACCACAGCCAAAACCACCGACCAAGCCCATCCATGGAAAACAGCGGCCCGTTCCTGCAAACACTGGACCCTGAAGCCGGCGACCTTGGGCACTAGGCATTGCTGTTGGTTCCTCTCACTGTCTCCCCCACAGGATGGATATTGCTGTCATTGCCACTACCTCCAAAATAAATTCTCTACCACCTTTTTATTTGCATCTCTTGGTCCAGATTAAATACCCTGTGAGTAAGTGTGACTGACTGGCTGCCATAGGAGGTCACATTACTGGGCCCTGAAATCCAAGGGGGCCAGAGCAACTAGGAAATGGCTCTGTAACCCTTGTCTGGGAAGCAGACTCAGTTTTACAAGAAAACCAAAAAATGGGTTTGTAGGCTGGGCAGCTGCCGAAAAATGACAACTGTCAATGTAAATAAAGCTTTCTTTATATTTTCAAACTATGAAAAAATTATGTTTCAACTTACCATTATTCAATTGTTTATATATAAATAGTTATATATATAAACAATTGAATGTCTATATTATTGTTTACATTATATTGTGTATACACATACACACACAGATATATTCAAGCTCTCTGCAAAGAGAGAAAACCCAAAGTCACACTAGTGATGAGGCTGTGTCTTCAAGCTATGGAATAAATAGCTCAGCACATAGATTACTGTGCAGTACGCCAAGGCTAGGCCTGCAGAAGACATGCTGAGGTTATAAGAAATAGAATACGGACAGTGGTAGCTTTGGAGCAGCAAGAAATCCCTACATAGTAGTATGGCTAGCCCTTGAGTGCTGGTGTGACCTCTTACTCAGGAAGCTTCTCTGTTGACACATACACTTGATTTTATTCACACCCTTTGAATCCACTGCTAGTTGGCTAGTACGGGTGAGTCACGACAGTGTATAAAACGTTCGGTAAATTCAAGGATGGCACCAGAAACATAATGGGCACTGAAAGCAAATCCAAATCCAGGATAAGTGACTATTCCCATGAGGACAAATCACTGCCCTTTTCCTGTTGGAATCGATCTGAGCCGAGCCAGATCAGTAGAGTGGTCCAGGTTTGACACTGGTGAGCATCTTGCTTTCAGTTGATATCACTTTTCTACTAAACTAGCAGACACTATGCAATGGACACAAACAAGATATCAGAGGATATGTATTCCTCTTAAAGGTGCACAGCCAAAGCTCAGTACATATGGGAGCAGTCCTCATTCAGTACTCAAGGGCCTATCATAAGATTCTGCCATGAAAGAATTTTCTTCTTGTACCTCAGTGACAGGCTTCTGAGTTTTTATTTCTTGCTGCATCATTGGCCCCACTTGAAGTGTTAGTGCAGCAGGTATGGGCTTGGCCAACTGCAGTCCCCAATGCAATTCCCAGCTGGATGGTCCCCTTGGTGCAGAGATTTGGGGTTGGTTTCTGCTGCTGGCAACTTCAGTGCTCAGAGGCAGCATAGCCACATCTGCCTTCAGAAGTGAAGACCATTTTGTTGAATCCAGGGCCCATCCACAGTCTCCCTCGCTGTCTCTATGGCTACCTCTGGTCCTATTCCAAGAAATCCATTTTCATCCCTGTTTCTGGGGCTGCTACTCAACTAGTACATACCAGGAGGCCTAGATGAGTTGCTAACATATTAAAATACTTCCACACTGGTTTGTAGATAACATCCCTCGTGAGCCAGCACATTCTCTGTCCCCAGGCCTTGCCCTAATTTCCTGTCTCAGAGGCCCCAGGGCAGCACCAAGTGGAATGCCTTACTCTGGCCCCCGCCAGGCCCCTAGCCCTCCAGCTAGCTCATTACAGCTCCTCAGGGTGGCCCTCAGCCCTGCAGGTCTCCCCAGATAGAGCAGGGCCCAATCTCAGGACAAGATGCTGCTGGTGGGGAACTAGCACCAGAGCAGTTAAATACCCAGTGCCCATCTGGGGCCCCTGTGACTGTGGCCACTCACCAGTGACTAGCTTTTCTCTAGAATTTCCCTCATATAACTGATCACAGATGCTGAAGCCGCTCCTGTATACTACACTGGTTGTTAAATATGTTTCATATTACTCCTGCCTACTTCCCAAACCTTTTTGTCATTAAATTTCTAGTCTTTATCATTCTGAATCTCTCACCACCTGGTCAAATCAGTAACATCTGCCCAACAGTCTGTCCTTCCTTCCTTCCTTCCTTCCCATCACAGATATTTCCTTCAAGCTCTCTGTCCTTCCAGACATATTAGGGTCACACTGTTCAATACTCTGCCCGCAAGGAGGGTTCAGCATCTCTCTTCCCCACTGTCCATAGGAGCCATGCCTCAGGGACACTGTAGTAGCTCAGCAAACTACTTCTGCCTGTGGCCAGCACACTGGGCAAAGCCATCTGGAAACCAGATACACATTATCTCCTCAGCCAAGTGGTCCTAGGACACTCTACACAGAACTGCTGGTGTGGATGAGAGGCACAATTTCTGTGTGACAGGGGCAGGTACATGGTGTGTATAGATACCTGCAAATGCCACTTCTGTCTCCAGGGCTTGAAAGCCCATTCCTGCATACAGATCTCCCATTTGATGATGCGCTACTCCTAATACATCTTCCTAATAGTAAGACCTGTTCATAATTATAGGGCAGCTCAAACTGCCAGATGGCCTACACTGTCCCATGGCCAGGTAGTCAGTCTCTAACAGGACCCCTAAAGCTACTCCTCAAAAGGAAACAAGTTGCTCACTGAAGAAAGCATGGCTCATTACAAATCTCCTGTTTCCCTGCTGTCACCCTCCTACAAGGTTTACCAAAGCTTCAATTCCAGCATCCTGACACCCAGATGTCCACTGGGAGAAGGGCCACGTGGCAGAGCTGATTGTCCTGCACCATGAACGAGCTGGAGAACTTGCTGTTCTAGGTCCCACTCAATGTGTTAGCTTTCTGGGTCCCTTGGTAAACAGTTGGCAGTCACACAGCCAGATGTGGCACATGTTCTCTCACGAATCCAAAGAGCCCCGTGAAGTATTGTCCGTCTGACAAAAGTACACCTACTTGGGCACCCACTGATCACTGTACCCCAGCATGGCACTGGGTGCCAGTCCCATGTTTCCAGGGGAGTTTCTTCTCAGCCTACAATGGGAATGTATCTTGCTATCCCCTTCCCTTCGGGACAGTGAGATGGTGTGGTGGATGTAGCAGGCCAGTAGATGTTAAAAAGTAGTGAAAGGATAAAGATCCCTGAGGACTAAATGATGCCACGGAAGAAATCTTGAGATGCCAAGAGAAAAGCAAGCTCTGTTGGATCCTTCATATCAAAAGAGCCAGTGCTGGGATTCTGCCTGATGCTCCTACCCCTTTACTTCTTGTTCATCCTTCTCAGTGGAGTTCTTACCACATTGTACTGTAACGACATGCATGGTTATCGTCCCCACTATACTGACACTAAAGGGCAGGTACTATATCTTTATTTGGTGTCTCCAGTACCTGGCAAATGGGAGGCTCTCCATAAATGAAATATTGGAAAGGTAAACTACTATAAGGGCTTTCCTATGACCTTTCTTAAAAAAAAAAAGAACTGACCAGAGAAATGAGGAATAAAGGATAGAAGGTTTGGGCAGTAATAAGGAGAAGCAAGTCTGTTTGATGGGGAGAGGGAGCTGAAAGGGGAGGAAGGTGTCTGTACATGTGTAGGTAACAGATGGGTGTCACAGAGATGGACAGAGGCAGAGACAAATGAAGAGACAATGAGAAACGGAAAAGAGCAAACGAGCACTAGAGCAGCCAGAATGCTGTGTATTAACACAACTCCAAAAGCCTGAGTGACCTGGAAAAAAGTCACCCCAAACCTAAAAGAAAGTATTATGTAAGTAACTAACATCAGCCCATAGCATGGATATACTTTGGGGAACTACTGATGCCCAAATACCCTCAGATCATTTGCCCCAAAACAGTGGTTTCACCATGTAACTCCCCATTCAGAAACTTTCAATGGCTCCCAATGCTAGAGATTAAGGCTCTACCTAATCAATCTTTCAAAATAAATCTGAGTCAACTCTCCAGCAATGTCTTCCTGGTCCTATCTCTGTGATTTTCCTTAAGCCGCCATCCTTGCCCCATTCTAAAAAGCCCTTCCTTGCCTCTTCTCCTATACAGATTCTAATTATCCTTGAAGAACCTAATCACAACTTTTCTTCTCCTTCCCCAGCTCTTCCGGCCCTCCCTCATCTTAGAACTCCTACAGTAACAACCTCCAGTACTGCCCATTTTACCCTTCAGTACATAGGCCCTCAGTACTGTGAAGTTATTCTGCTTTGGGGTTATACACGTCACCACTGCATGAAAACCAAAAACCTAATTGCAAGACCATAACCTTCTTTATATTCTCATGTTGTAATAATGTTATAAATTAGCTTAAATAAATGATGGTATTAATACAATTCTATGTATACACATGAAAAGGAGAAAAATCTTAACTGTTCACATGGGAAGATGATGTAAACTATGTGTGAAGCTTTGGTACGTAAAGACCAAACAGTTTGAGAAATAATAATTTCTTCCAACCTGGGCTACAATTCCAACTACCCCAGAGGAACTTCTCCAGAAACCCCAGCAAGCCTCTCCTCACAGGACCATAGTGTCTAGATCTAAAGAGGAGGTCAGTATGCAGGTGAGAGATAAACGAACAAAACTGAGGTCCTCGTAAAAGGGAGGAGGAGAATGCATGCGGGGTGAAGGACTAAGAATGTCTGCAAATCACCCCTAATGTGATGGACTCTTTCGAACCCTTATGCATCAGTCCCCATGGATTACATTACGAACCTAAAGATAGACATTATTTCTATTCCTAAGTACTCTAGGTCTTAAAACACTTTCTTGATGTTTAATAAAATGCTTACTAATTTCAAAAAATCAGAATTTTATGTAAAACATCCATGCTTCATTTTTAAGCAACCAGACTTGCACTAGTAAGTTGTGGCTCTGAGAAGCCACTGCCTGGACTGGAGTGTTCCTTTCTTTAATGCAAGTTAACACCCCTGGCCTTGTCATAATGCTTTACAAGCTTCTGTTATCAAATCTGGTTCTCCCACAACATTATACTGATAAGGAAACTGATGCCGAGCTACTGAGGGATTTGTCTAGCAACTCATGACTAATCACTACTGGGCCCAAAGCTAGAATCCAGATCTTCCACTAGAAGAGGTGGAGTAAAAAGAAACGGAGTTTGGAGCCCATCTGACCTGGGTTCAAATTCCACTTTTGCACTTAAACTGTGTAATCCGCAGAAGTGACTCACCTCACCTAGCCTTGTTTTGCTCCTTCATAAAAGGGAATAACATAGGGGTCCCACACGCAGGGATGGAAATAAGGACAGAGAAAGTGTGTGAAAACTGCCTGGTGCTCAGTGAGTTCTGATTAATAGATTTTTTTCCCCCAACCTTTTGTTTCTTTCCAAAGTGAGCTTCATCCCACAGAAGGATCACATGGGGCCATCACCTGGGGAGGCATTCAGAACGTGGAGAGACATCCACTTAGCCTGTTACCTGTAAATAAGCAAAAAGCAAGATCCTATCCTCCTCCACCTGTCCCTACTGGCGCCCCCTCCAAATGCAATGAAATCGAAGGAAACTCTAGGTTTTGGCTTCCTGGATGGTTTACTATGGCTGTAGAGGGACTTCAAGATGATGCTCATAAAAGCTGTTTTCCTTGTGATTAAGTTGTATTTGCCTGTTAACTGTGTGGTAAACAAACCCTCAGCTCCCACCTCATGGCTCAAGCAGAGCCGCGTGTTAATTGGGACCCGGAGGGCAGCGGGTTGGCAAAGGTACCAGGGACAGAAAGCCAAGAAGCCCAATTTGGTTATCAGTTCTGTTGACATGAGCTGAGCCATATGTGGTTGTGTGGCATGTCCAGCAGGTCTAGCAAGGGTTTTCCCAGCTATGAAAGGCCTGCTGTTTGAAACTCTGGGCCTGGAGTCAAACAAGGGCTTCAGATCAGGGTTCTCACTGCCTTCGGCCCCATCGGCTCCACTAGCACAGTCTCCCACTTGGGTAGGGGGAGGGGCAGGCCAAACATGTCTGGTCCTGTACTCAGTTCAGAGCTGCGGAGAGAAGGGAAGGCAAGGAATGAAACCAGCTGCACCTGGAGGTAATCTGCCCTTCTTAACACCCCACTCCACCCCAACCCCATACCCAACCCCAGACAGAAAAATAGCCCTTTCCCTGCAAGACGCATAAGCCACCCTGAAATCCTCTCCCTCTGGGTCACTTATCAGGACTGAGCTCAGTCACACTCAATCCCTAATGCAAGGCTGCCAGGGGATCAAATGCATGGGAGAGGCTTGCTGGGAATTCCTCCCAGCCAGTGGATACATGACTTAAGCAGAAATTGGGGCAGTTCCCAATGTAACTTGCTACCCCTCCCCCAGGGGCAATCACTGTCAGAAGTGATTTATCTTAAACATTTTGTAATTATTTCAGCCAATGGTGTGTATATGTCTGTTTGTGTGTGAGTTACAGAGAGAGAGAGAGGAGTGTGTGTGTGTTGAATCATTTGCGGTTAAGTCTGCGTTCACAAGGGCCTTTGAGTTCAGTTGAGTCTGACCGCCAAACCCACACCCAAATATTTTGTAGATAACAGAAGAGCCATTGCCGGGTTATGCCTGTATGTACACAGACAAGCTTTGTGGTAGTGTGGTGAGGACCCTGAAGTGGGACTTGGGATGTGAAGACTTTGCAATAAGAGCTACGGCAAGTCATTCAGCTGCATCTCAGAGAACCAACGTTTTCAGAAGCTTCTCCAAAAACCATTCATTCTGCTTCTTAGTAAATGCGTACATTTAAGCAGCTAATGGATGCTGTTATCAAGCTGAGTGCTATTAAACACAGTTAACATTTATTATCAGATTTAGGGTTGTTCTTATACTCTACCTTAAATGCATATAAGACTGGAAGCAATTATGCCAAGATATTAACTGTGGTTAATTTCAGGGAAGGGGAGAGGATAAGTGTTATTTTTCTCCTTGTACTTTTCTACACTTTAGACACTTCTATAAATAAGAAAATTTAAATGCTTACTATATTAATTAATTAATTAATTAACAGATGAACAAACCCAGGTAGTTCTACTTGGAAATAGGCCTAGTTCTTGTTTTCAAAATTTCAATTCCTAAAAGAAATAGGATAGATAACAATACCCCCAAGCATCTGTTTCTATATACTTTTTACTTTTTCTTTTTTTAGGCTTTTTGAAGAATGAAAAGTTAAAAA
This sequence comes from Glossophaga mutica, assembly GCA_039655065.1. NCBI lineage: Eukaryota > Metazoa > Chordata > Mammalia > Chiroptera > Phyllostomidae > Glossophaga > Glossophaga mutica. Next base: position 36,959,491 of record CM077304.1, on the reverse strand, counting down.
GAGGCCATGTACACATTTGGGATAGCAGACAGTGGGGAAAAAAAGGTTGAAGAGTGGCAGAGAGGAGATGAAAGCCACACGATAATCATTTAGTTTTAATAAATGGCTTCCTTTGAGGAACTCGGAAGGTTGCAGATGGGCTGGTCCTATGCAAGAGTAAGAAGGAATATACCACATAGGACAACATTCACCAGAACGTATGCTCCCTGAGGACAGGGACACTATTTGTCCCCTGCAGAATCTCCTGAGCCTCCAGAGTGTCTGGTGCATGTAGCATGCTCAATAAGTAATATTTAAATTATGACTGAATCCATTTCCTTTGCAGTCTAAAGAGAGGGCAAAATGACTCTCTAGTTGTAAGATTTACATAAGATAGATAAAAAATATTTCTGACTATGAACACTTCAAAATCTCATCAAGGGTACCAGTGTAAGCTATGGAATTTCTAACCCCTAAAACTTTATAAGAAAAGATACTGTCTAAAATATTGTCAATGACAATGGCAGTAAGGTTTAAAAGCCCTGTATACGAGCCAAAGAGACTTCTATATTCCCCTTCTTGCTTTTATTCTGCTTTTAAAGTGGTGCTAAGTCTGCCCTGGCTACTGCCCATGGACTGGGGCGATGTCTGGTCCATTGCAAATTGTTTCTCCCCTCAACCCACACTTTGCAAATGGCTCCCGATTAAATGTTTATCTTAATGAACTTGACAGATTACTTCAGCTCCAAACCAGCTAGATAGAGCACCATGTAAGGCTTTATGACCTCTTTGGTCAGTTGTAAGTAAACGTAAAACCATAGAAGGCTAAGCTGTCAGAAATATGATTGAAAGATTTAAAAATACAAGCACTCGGTCACATGGTTTCCTAGACCCCGGGACACATGAGGACATTTTGTAGCGTCCCTCTGATGCATTTTTTCTTACTTAAAAGGGCTTGCCTGAGCAGTTCAAGCGTGTGGGGGCCTTCCACAAAGGACATGAGGCCTGCCGTTATGTCTTTAACAAGTCCCCAGCACCTCGCTTTGAAGTGATGACTCAGAGAATATTTTGTCAGGCCAACTAGGCCATAAAAATATTAAGTGTGGTTTTAAGCAGTAAAGGTTTTTATTATCCTGCTCACTTCCTGTCATGAAGCATTGCATTAAATTGTACTTAAAAGGGATTAATGACCTGCCTGCCATGTTTCACAAGAAATTCATTATTATAAATACTTTAGCAACACTGATATTAACACTAAAGTTAGTAAAAAAAAAGTTAGCAGTATTCAAAAGGTAATCACTGAACTGGATCAGGGAGTGTTAAACACAAAAGCATGATAATGTTCGAGTGCAAATTCACTTGAATTTATTTTCACCCAGAAGTTGATAGACTTCATCCCATCATCGTGGCCCTGTTGAGGCCACCATTGGAAAAGGACAAATTCCTGGCTCAGACTTTTTATAGCTCAGGAGGGCAAGGTACTTTGTTCCAAGACAATTATCCCCCACTTTTAGGCCACTTAACCAACAAGATCGACGAAACCCCTTTTTGATGCCATTGTCTTTTATTTATTTTTTACTTTTTAATTTTTTAATTAAATTTATTGGGGTGACATTGGTTAATATTATATAGGTCTCAAGAATAATCCTATGATACATCATTTGTATATTGTATTGTGTGCCCACCCCCTGAAATCAAATCTTCTTTTAAAACTCCAACAAGAAAAAAAAATAATTTGCTATCTTCATTATAATTGTGTAAGACTTAAAATTTGCTGACTAGGTAATCTCCCCAACCACCAATTTACTTTCATTCTTTGCTCACTTTCACCTGCTATTCTCAGGCTTCATTGCCCTAAGCAAGCTCTGTTTTCTTACAAGTAGGGCTTAGGGCTTCCCCTGCACCTCCAGTGGGAACGACAAATAAGGCATTACAGTGCGCGCTTCATTCCCTTCTTCAACTCCAGACTCGTCTCTCATATTCCCCAGCTAGTTCAGCTTCCTCTTCGGAAAATGAGGATGATACTATGGATTGCTTGAGATAAAATAAATGATGTTTTACAGCAATTTGCTAATAACTTACCAAGTTTTTCGAAAACAGCTAAACTAGTCAGTGTGTATTACGATCCTCAGACCCTAACCTTGGCAGCATTTTCAATGTGATGTGTCTGTCCGTTTGTATGGCAACTTCTAGCTGACTGAGATACATTCATTTGATTGGTGAGATTTAGAAAAAAGACATGGAGCCTATAAGTCCCTTGTTAAATCCATATTGTATTATTGCACCCTACAGAAAAAATATTTAACAGTACTTCTAGCAGTGGGTGATGTTCCTGACGTTAACTTTGCTAATAAATTTTCCAAACACCAAAAATTTACACCAGCTCCAGGTTATTTATTCAAAAGAACTCTTATGCTGAAGCCTGAGAACTGATGACTTTAGGAAAACATTGGATTTGTAAAGATTCCCCTTATAAATATCACTGTAATTTTCCTCCTCTCAAGAAATCCGAAACTATTCTATCTGTTTGACATAACTCTTCTCTGGGGCCTAAAGTTTCTGGGAAATGTCTTTGTGCTATGCCAGAGTCTTGGTTTAATTATGCTGACAATTCATAAACTTTTGAGGCTGGTTTGCCCCTCCAGACTGAAATATTGATGTTATTTTAGATGGGTGCTTGGCTATGAAGATTACCATTTGATCTGCAAAGAGGACTTAGGAAAACACCCTTGACCATTCTTCCCTCTCTCAAATGCTTGAGTCACACTGACTCCTGGAGCTATGGGTCATAAATTGCTCTGTTGACTGTCCTACAAATTTGAGACATATGACCCTGAGTCCTCAGAGGACCCTGGAGGAAAGAACTAAACTTTCTCCTCACTGAAAAACTACGTGATTATATCCGGGACTCTTCCTAGAAAGAAACAGTTCAAACTTGAGTGAGAAAAATAAATACATCATTTTGTCCATAGAAGGACTTCTTAATTCCACTCTAGGGAATTCTAACCCAAAACATCCTATGGAAACCATTTCAAGAGACCTAGTTGAGAAAACTCAGATCAGTGTTTGGTGGCAAGTGCACTCTGCCTCTCCGAAGTATGCAGCCTGCACCAGCCAGGTACACTGTAATAAAAAGTGACTTGCCAGTAGCGTTGGCACATTGCGAGGAGAAAGTTGCCCGAAAGATCTCAAAAAAGCAAAGCCAGATTCCATTAACCTTTCCAATCCTGTAAAATTATCGCCTGGGTAAACATTTATTTATTTATTTGCTTTGTTTTGCCTGCCAACATCCCTTCCCCTTTCTCTTGGCTAAGAATGCTCAAGAAATGGGCCTGTGATTTCAGTTTGGACAATCAGATTCTCTCTTCTTGGAATCTGGCTCTTGCATGAAGAACCAAGAGAAGAACCTTGGAATGGTGGGGTGCAGCCCTCTCAAAACAGCCCAGAGGAGAGACTGCTCATGAGTTCCTGCTACTTAGCTGCTAACTTTCTAACCTTTCTGAGATCTGCTTGCTCAGTTTGTCCTTGGATTTCATGAGCTTAAGTTAACCAAACTTGGTCTCTGTAGTTTGCTACCAAAATGCCCTGACCAAAACATCTCCTGATTCTAAAGGAATTCTATGAATTCCTGTGGGTGAAAGACCACTTGGACCAGAAAATAAAAACAAAGCCTTCTAAAAAAAATCTATAAAAAGGCATCCAGTTCCAAGTTGGAAGAGCAATAGTAGCTCCAATACCCTCTCAAAAATCATCTCAAAACAAGGAAAACAGGAAACAGGCAACACTAAGTGTGTTTGATGAAACTAAAATCAGCTGTAGTCCTGAATCAAAACAGTAATGGACAGAAGAACTGCAAACCACTTGTTTGAGAGGAGGAAGACTCAAACTCTGTACCTGAAATGCTGAGGGGAGGGGCAGGGAGGGGATAAATGAGAAGCAAACCCTGGAAACTCCAGAACTCAAGATAGCTGGTAGAGATGAGGCCAAGGCATTGAAAAGAAAGGACCATGCAGTGCCCTGGACGGTTCCCCAGATATGTCTCTTGCTTCAACCACGTTTGGACAAAACAAACCCAGGGATACCCCTTCTTCCAGCTTCTGACCACCCTGCAAATTCTTTTCCAGTCACCACCTTCAGTTTTTTACTTTAATTCCTTATTACTGAACAACCATGAGCTCCCAAATTCATCAGAATTATTCCACTGAGGAGGAGGCTGCCATCAACTGCCTGGTCAACCTGCATCTGAGGGCCTCCTATACCTACCTCTCCTGGGGCTTCTATTTCAACCTCGAGGACGTGGCTCTGGAGGCCATGAGTCACTCCTTCTGGAAGTTGGCTAAGGGGAAAAGTGAATGTGCGGAGCATCTCTTGAAGATTCAAAACCAGCATGGTGCACCATGCCATCTTCCGGAATGTGCAGAAGCCTTCCCAAGGTGAGTGGGATAAATCTTAGGACACCACGGAAGTCACTGTGGCCTTGGAAAAGAACCTGAGCCAAGCCCTTTTAGATCTGCAGGCCCAGGGTTCTACCTGCACAGACCCTCATCCCTGTGACTTCCTGGGGAACCACGTCCTGGGCGAGGACATGCAACTCATCAAAAAGATGGGCAACCACCTGATTAACCTTCACAGGTTGGCTGGTCTGGGCGAGTATCTCTTTGAAAGGCTTACCCTCAAGCAGGACTATGAGTCTTGGAAGCCCAGAGGTCTTTGAGAGGCCGCTCTGCATTTCCCTGGTGTCTGGCTTTTGCCTGAGCCTCTCCCTGAAACCACTAGGCATGCTTTTAACCACCTGGAGCCCTCTCTCATACATTGGACAATTGAAAACAATAAAGGCTTTTGCAGAAGAAGGGAAGGAAGGAAAGGAAAGGAGAAGAAAGGAAGGAAAGGGAAGAGGAAGGGAAAAGGGAAGGAAGGAAAGGAAAGGAGAAGAAAGGAAGGAAAGGGAAGAGGAAGGGAAAAGGAAGAGGAAGGAAATGAAGAAAGAGACCTGTCTGAAAGTCTATGCATATGGAGCACTTAGGCCCTAGGTCCCACTCCCACCCTACACAGTCCAGTCACTCTCTCTCTCCAACTGCTACCACAGACACAAGGAGTTTTCTCTCTGACAATATTTCCCCTGGAGAAAGTGAATCAGAGAGACCAGACATGAATTACAGAGAAAGGTAGGAGTGATGTTCTGCACAGTAAACAAACTATGCCTTCAGATTCTTCCCTTCCCTGAAGCTGGGTGTGAGAGGAAGAGAAGTAAGAAAGTATTCTACAGTCCTAACTGCAGGAAAATACATTGATAAGCTTTTTGTGAAACTGTTGGACAGTATGGGAAGACTTCAACATATGTTCTTAGAAAACTACACAAATGAAGAAATTAAGTCACTTTAAAATATCACCTCCAAGTAGAAGAAAAAGTTGTACAAAAGAAAAAAATAATCATAGCATACTACTTGGCTTAGTGGACAAATAATAACAGTCATAACAATAGAAAGACTGAACATTGTATTTGAGCAGTAACTGAGAACTATATTGGAGGAAGTCTGCAAATACATAAAATTGATAAATCAAAAGACTGAAATACAAGGTTAATGCCAATAAACACATACAAAAGAGTTCAAAATTATTGTTTCGGATTAGGGAATGGATAGAGATGAAAACAAGCAACTGGTGTTTTCTGTAATAAGCCACTCAACATTATTTGGTTTTTTAAACTACTCATAGATAATACTTTAACAAAAATTTAAAGTACTTTATTGAATCCACTAGAATTACTTGGAAGAGTACTAGCGTCATGAGCACTAATGAATTTTCACTACGCAGCAGCTGTGAACCGTTAAACGGTACCGATAATTACATACACGTGGCGGATGGTGCCACAGACTCCCCCCAGAGCTCTCGGTTTTCACATCTGTACTGTGATGATGATACAAATGCCTTGAATACATTGCATTGAGATCGCTCCTTTCACTTTAAGTTATTTGGGCATTGAATTAGGCATGAAATAATTTTGGAATTGAAAATCCTTTGAAAAATTAAAACCAACACATATTTGCGAGCAGAAACTGCCATTAGCAATTGCAATATGGGGCAAAATGACAATGCTGTAATTGTGCTCATTTCACTTAACACAGGACATTTTTAATTTAAATGATTTCATAGAAGATGTCAGTGAAACTAAATATATAATACAGTCAAATACAACATTTACACATTAAAATCTCCAGTAAAAATTTATTTATATAAATGTAAGCATTAAATATACATTGTCATTCTAAAATACTCACAAATAATATTAATAAAAATAAAATGATGCTCAAAAACAAAGTCACTAACATGAAGTATGTAAGGAATAGTAAAAAGTTATTAAGGAATAATATTTAATACTTTAAAATGATATCTTTTTAAAAAAAGCAAAGTGTGCTTTCTTTAAATAACACAAATTTTCATGTAAAATTTTCCAGCTGTTGAAAAGCTTTTTCAGCTTCTAATAGTCTGAAGACTGGTGAGGAGATAATTTTAAGCCAATTTCAAATGTTTTCCCTTGTTTCTTACATCTTTAAATAATACCATCTTCTTAAACTTTTTTTTTTTTCTTTTTGGAAAAGCTGTATTTTACTGATAGCAACCCCTAGTTTTGTTTCAAAGAGTACATTTATGGCTTGTTTCATCTATGTTTAGAGTTCAACACTTTCAATACTATTGTGTTCGTATTTCACTGTTTTGAAAAAACTTTGGACAAAATTAAAAAATATCCTTACAGTAGAAGTTTGTGATACAATACAGTTGCTTAAAGTATCTCTACACAGAACAGATCTGTCTAGACTTGTAGACTGTCAGATTGTCTTTTCATTTCATTTGAAAATTGAGTCATTGTTCTTGATCTTGAAATATAATTGATTCAAATTTCAGATATTTTAGTACTACCAAGTAAAATGTGATGATTTAGTACTTTAAAACAGGACAGTATACCAGACTGCTGGAATACTGAAAGCTGATAATGCTATCCTAGTAGACAGAAAATTAAAGCATTCTATACTCTGGTCCTCAGTTTATCTTAAAAATATGAAGTGTTCACTTTATCCATAATACAATAATTTTTCAACAACTAATTTATAAATATCAGTTTGTATCAGATACAAATATCTAATATAATCAGAAATTCTCAGCATAAATATGCATTCTGGAGAAAGAAATATATGGTTATTATCTGATCATAATTATTTGGGGAAAGCAGTAATTCAAAATTCTTGTAACCAGAGTGGGAGTATAGAGATGTGGTTTTGCTAGAGTCACTCAATATTAATTTGTCAAAATGTGACTAAAAGAGCCCTGGCTGGTGTAGCTCAGTGGATTGAGCGCGGGCCTGCGAACCAAAGGATCGTGGTTCGATTCCCAGTCGGGGCACATGCCTGGGTTGCAGGCCGGTTCCTGGCGGGGGACACACGAGAGGCAACCGTACATTGATGTTTCTCTCCCTCTCTCCTACCCTTCCCCTCTAAAGATAAATAAATAAAAATCTTTGGAAAAAAAAATGTGACTAAAAGAGAGTCTGAGACCTAATTTCTGGAAATTACCAAGTATATATTGACATATATAGAAAGAAATTAGCTTAAAAATTAGTGATGGCTTCTGGTCTCTCCTCTTGAAGTCTCATTAAACTCTGTTTCTCAATTTACTATGTGCTAAATAGTGAGGGAACTTGTCAATCCATTCCCCACCTTTCTCTCACACTGAAAAATAAACAAATGAAGCTCTTTGAGTAAGCTGGTATATGAATGACCTGAGTGGAAAATTCCCTAGTGGATTTTAGGGGTTGCTATAAACATCTGCTCTTCAAATGACTTACGTTAATCAGAATCAAAGTCCATAGGTAGATATTCACTTCTGGAGTTCAGTACTGTCCTCTGTGCTCAAAACTCTACTTTTGCAGCCCCGGAGAAGGAAGCACATTCACTTGCTATTCTCCCAGTGCAAACTTGGGTTCCAGGTGATGGCAGGAGAGACAGAGAGCACTCAGTATGAAAAAAAATGCAGAAAGGAGAGATCAGGAAACCAAAGGCCATCTCTCCTGGCTCTCAGGTTTTTTCCTCGGCCCAATCTTAACTTTTTTAGTTCAATGTCACTCTCTACACGAATCCCCAACCCTACCTGTGCTAGGCTAATCTCCACCCTATTTACATTTGGAAGGTCAACTGCCCACTCCCAGCTTTGAATCAACAAAACCCTGAAGTTAATGCAGTGTCTTCACAAATCACAACAGGAAATAGAAACACTCTGAATATTGACAACACCAAAGAAAAAGGACTGCAGAATGAATAAATGCACAGAGTGATGCATTAATGATTTGACACTACACTCTTGAAGTTTGGGAAGTTAAAAATACTTCTCATGGATGTGCCCGGTCTGTCCCGGTGCTTCCTGTTTTATACATCTAGGCTTTGGCACACAGCAGCTGGGCTTCTGCTTGAGAAGGTATGGAAAGTGGGAAATACTTCCTTTTAACCCTCTCCAGGTTAAACACCCAGTTCAGCCTAATTAGTTATAGCATTGCACAGAATTCTCTTCTGAGGACTGGCCTTAAAGACAAAGGGGAGCCTCATGAACTGGTTCAGATTTTCATAAGGTCAAAAGAGTGGCAAAAAATTACAAATATAATTAATTTGAAAAGGTAATTTTGCACGATAGACAAATCTAGGAGGAACAGCATCTTCATCTGTGGAATATCCTGTGCAGCACTGAGCATAAACCTCTCTGCAGATCGTCCTCCTTGGTTTGCATCATGCATACATCATCACATAATTGGAGTTCCGTACGCTCCAAGACAGCCTAGAGAGATAAGATTTTCCTCTGCCTATTTCATTATTTTCAATCCTAGAAATAATCATCGGAGCATTGAACTAGGATCTTCCTAAGGGAATGTGTGAACAAGAGAGGTGAGAGGGAGATCACAGTGAGAGGACCTTTAACCCAAGAGGTTAGTCAGAAAGTGCCCCAAAGTACAGACTTCCTGGTAATGTGGAGTGACCTTATCTACAGCTGGTCAAATTCAGAGTCAAAGAATTGTCCTTATTTCAGTTCACTGGGGAGAAAGAAAAGAGACAAACACAACTACTGGGCAAGTGTCCAGTTATCCAGTGAGTAGTAAGTGCAGTTCTATCACCATAAGAACCAAGAGAGTCCCTCTAGACCTCAAGGTGGGGGAGGGGGCCAGATTCCCTTTCAGAATGAAGATATCGGAGCGATAGGAGAGGACCTTGAGTTCTGTATGTCAAATGTAGGACATATATCCTAACCTAAATTACAAATGAGCTTCTTGTCGTCAGACCCAGCAGCATGTACAACTCCCACAGCGGAGCCCCACCTAATGATGACAAACCAGTTCGCACCAATTCTGATTTTCTCATCTTCTTGTGTGCTGTTGTTGCTGATAATTGGGCTTAAGCCTTTAAGAATAATGTTAAACTAAAGGAAAATTAGGCGATTGTGAGACATTTCAACTTTGCTCCTAGTTCTCAACGGGTGTCTTTTTGACAGCTTTTCAAGGCTGTGCCCTAAATGTTGCATTTCATCAATATCTTCCCTTCCAGACCCAACCTTTGATTTTATACACCAGGCAGAAGTGTTTCTTCACCTGGGGATTTTCGGGATGCCAGGCTTGGCCGAAGGGGAGCAGCTTTCCTTCTAAACCACAGTCCTGTGGCCCACCTTGGAGGCTGAAATAAAGCTACTGTAGCACTCAGCCTCCCAACCTCCCTACTGCCCGCTAATAACATCTGCTTTATAGCTATCGTTGCTACAACCTGCTCTCGCCTTGGCTCCCTCGCCCTCTGGGAGAGGATGTGCTCTACTATGCGGCAGGTCTGGTGGAAAGTTGACAGCCTCCAAGCCAAGAGCAAACCCAGCCAGCCCTGGATAAATGACTTGAAGTGCTTTCTCGAGGGACCCTTTCCAGGTACAGGAGCCCTTCTTAACCAGGTTTGGCCTGTGCTGGCAGACAGCCTTGTTCAGGAGCACATTAAAAAGCAAAATACAGACACCGTTTGGAAAGCATAGAAAGTTTGACTCGAACATCTTATGTATTAAAACATTGTTACATAAAAATGACCACAAAGCTCCAAATTCATACTTTCCTACCTTGTGAGACCAGTTGCCACCAGGAATAAACCTGTGAAAGTGTGAGGTCGACTACAGAACCTCAAGAGGCCTGGGGATACGCCCGGGGGCGCATTCCAAGCCTTGGGGGTGAGATCAATGCCCTGGCCCTTGAGGGCAGCCCAGTCTGAAGCGAAGTGGGTGAGCTGCTACCCTCATCTCACCACACGATGGGCTGGGGGCAAATACCCAACCCAAGCCAGATGGAACCCGTAGTCTCTTCCGTGGCCCCCTTTCATCTACCTCATAAAGACCCAGACAAATTGGCACAGCTCACAGTTTTTAATGAAGCTTGGGCTCCTGGCTGGAGCCAAAGGGGCATTACAGACTCAGAATGAGGTCCTTTCATATCCTCTGCGATGGTGATATAGAAGGCCAGCCTTCTGGAATAACTTTCTACTGAGGAACTCCATACTGGTCATATACCTCACTGCATTTTTCCTTGTCAAATCTTAGTGACATCTGAATGGATCATTTCCATCTTTATTGTGAAGATCTGATGCGAGGCCTTGAATAACTGAGTTAACCAGCTTGTACTGGGGCTCAAATGGGAATCTCCTGAGTGCTAAGTAAACGTGGGGACATGTACAGAAAGCTTACAACAGATCAAACAAGCACTGCTAAGCTTTACATGCATTACCTCATTCAATCATGGCAATACCCCCGTGGGAAACCTATCATTTCCCTTTCATAAAGATAAGAAAACCCAAGTATAAAGAATTGAAGGTCACACAGTCCCATTCTGTCCCTCCTTAGTAAACATTATGCCTTTGACCTCTGTTCAGATGTGAATGAATAAGGCATGATGTGGATGACTGGACACTTGGAAGATAAAGTATTTTGAAGTCAATTGAACCTTGTTTAAATCCTGACTCTAATACTACTCAACTGTGTAATCGTGAGAAATCTCAGTTTCTTTATTTATTAAATGAGGTCATCTCTAAACTCAGGGCCTCTACCCTGGAAAAAAACAAAACAAGAGACGACAACTTAAATGGTGCCACCTAGAACTGTGTCTGTTGATATTTCTGCCCAGACTTCGAAGTTCCAAATTATTTATGAATGGTTTGCCCTTTTTCTTTCAGAGAGAGGATAATGGTTGGGGTCGGGGGAGAGATGCACTTTGGAGTTGATTCTTAGGTTTGAGTCATGGCTCTCCCATCTACTGGCTGTATGACCTTGACCCAGACACGACCCCCTGAGTCTTCATTTCCCCATCTGGAATTGAGAATGAACGTGTTCATCTGGAATAACTATTGCAAAGATTTGGTTACTTGGAAGGGGAGTACCACAACAAAACCCTTAAACATGGGAACAGCTATGGAACAGAGCAGTGGGTGGAAACTGGAAATACTGTAAAGACTTTGAAGAGTGTTAGTCTTGAATACACTGTTCATATAATTTCAAACTTTGCAAAAACTCTCAGTGAGATCTTAAAGGAAATTGAAGAAAACCTTATTGGAAACTAGATGAAAGGAGACCCTTGTTTTGTAGCGGTAGGAAGTTCAGCAACACTGTCACCTGCAGCTATAGGGCAAGTAGAAAATACATCCAATGAGCTGGGCGATTTAGCTGGAGATATTACCAGCCAGGGTGTTCAAGGGGTACCTGGTTTGTTCTTGCTGCTTATGAGAGATAAGATGGTTATATGAAAGACTGCTAAATTGAACACAGCAGGAAACCACTAAAAACAATGGTTTTGAACATTCTTGGCCCTTCTGAGATGGCACTCAATTAGAAATTGTAGAAAAAGCTTGTAAGCCAAGATAAAATACAGGACGCTCACTTCCAGGAAAACATTGTGCCTCAGAGTTCTATCCATTTAGACTAAAGGCCCTGTAAAGACTTTAAGAGCTTGACTCAGATTTGTTCAAAAAGGACTTATAAGATGCTTGGGGACATAGTTCCTCAGTAGAAGCTTAAAGAAGAGCTTCTCTCAAAGAGAGTTATGAGTTTTTAGCTAATGGAGTAAACCCCAATAGAATTCACAGACGGCCCATAAAACTTTATAAAGAATGATTTCAGCTAGTCAATAACATTGCAATAACTACATAAAGTGTCAGGTGGGTAGGGGAACACTTTGTAAAGTATACGATTACCTAACTACTATGATGTACACTTGAAACTAGTACAAAAGAATATTAAATGTAAGTGTAATTGAAAAATAAAGTTTAAAAAGTAAAATTAAAAAAATAAAAGTATAACAGCACAAGAAAAAAGGAATGGTTTCAGCTTTGACTGAAAGTCACAGAGAAGAGGACAAAATAAAAAGTGGCCATTGCCTGGCTGGTGTGGCTCAGAGGACTGAGCGCCAGCCTGTGAACCAAAGGGTCGTTCATTCCATTCCCAGCCAGGGTACATGCCTGGGTTGCCGGCCAGGTCCCCAGCTGGGGGGCACTCAAGAGGCAACCACACACTGACGTTGCTCTCCCTCTCTTTCTCCCTCTCTTCCTCTAAAAATAAATAAATAAAATCTGTTTAAAAAGAGGTCATTGGACCCCCCAAAACTCTACTGACAAGAAGCAGGTTGAGAAAAATACTCAGCTGCAACCATATGCTAATTTTCATCAGAGAGGAAGGATGACTCAGAGGACAGAACCAAGAGTCGGAAAGGAGAGCCGAGAATGTTATAGAATAACTCTTCATCAGGGGTGTGACTGAGTCCTAATCAGGGAACTTCCTGGTTCTCCCTGTTGAATTTCAAGACCACTAGGGACTCCTGTATGCCTTCTGCTTTCCCCATTTTTAAGCAGAAGTATCTGTGGTGGCTATCCTATGTCTACCTAAACATTGATATGAGTATGCGGGGCAGATAACTTGTCTTTTAGTTCACAGGCCTGCACAGAGAAAAGATGGTGCTTAAGGAAACTACATAGGAAACTACACCTGAAGAGCCTCATCTGAGCCCAGGCCTGACTGAGATGACAATATTCTAGACTTTGAGCTGATATTACAATGGGCTGTGACTCTGGGGGACCTTGAGAAAGGGTGAATGTATTTTGCATGTGGAAAGGATGTAAATCCTTAGGACCCTGAGGATAGACTGAGGTAGCAAGCCTCCAAGAGGCACCCCATGATTCACACCCAAGTGTAGTCTCCTTTCCTCTGTACCAGAATTCATGTGTGACCAATAGAATATGGTAGAAGTGGTGTTATATCACTTCTGAGATTAGGTTATAAAGGACACTGTGGCCTCCGTCTTGTTATTTCTTTGGGATCACTCACTCGAGGGAAAGCCAAGTGCCAAGTCACAAACAGCCCTAGGAAGAGGGCACACACAGTGAAAAACTGAAGCCTCCAGCCAACAGCCACGTGAATGGGCTTAGAAGTGAATTCTTCAGCCCCGTCAGGTTTTCAGACAATAGTAACTTAAGCTGACATCATGAATGAAACTTCATTTAACATCCTGAGACAAAATTACTCAACTAAGTTGCTCCTGGACCCTCAAACCTCATTTCTGAGGTGTGAATAATAATTAGTTTTAAACTGCTAAGTTTTGAATATTTTTTTATGCAGCAATAGAGAACACACACAGATAACTAATACAGAAAAACACCTTTAAAGTGTTGCATTAACATAGTTAAAAACAACAAATATCTATGTGGTTAAAAGGATTTATTACCTAAAGATGAATTGTACTAAAAGATAACATATAATAATTAGAACCCAAATAAAAATAAAATAAAATAAAATAATTTAAAAATAAAACCCATTTGCTACATGTCACTTTACATATGGAAAAGACATAAACATACAGAAATGTTTTCTGGAGTGAAGGTGTCATCTCTAGAGAGAGGGACGCAGACCTGTACCCTATTCGTCTTCAGGTAGGTAGAAATGTTTTGCTTTTAACAGTGTGCCAAGAATGGCTTCTGAATAAATTCCTATTGATACACATTTGGTGCCAGCACAGCTCTATAATTGGTGAAAAATGCTAGTGTTTATTATTTTGTATTCTCCCCCACCGGGGGGTAAGGAAGGAGGAGACTGGATCTCAATCCACTTGAAAGAGCCCAAGAAGACACAGGAGTGAATGGAAGCAGGGGGTGGGCATTCTAATTACTCTGATCCCCAACCTCAGCAAAGCGTTTCCAAACCAGTGAGACAGCTAGTCCGGGTGGAGCCTGGGAGAGGAGAGACAGAGGACTGGAAGAGCCTAAAGAGAGTAAATTCTGTGAACCAAACTTTCCATTCTACTGAGGATAACTGAAGCATCTCCCTAGTGCCTGACTGTGACAAAACAAGCAGTAACTGGCTGTAACTAAATAAAGCAACAGGAAAGGGAGAACATTCTTGTCAGCATCCCCAGTTTCAGCGGGATGTTTTGACTACAGGGTGAGTAGCGCTCATCACTGAGAATGGACAAGAATTAACCTTTTCACCGTCAAAATACCCATCCTTGGGTTCTTTTATTTCAGAAAACTCTGTCTCCTGCTTCATTCTGACCACATTAGAATGGGGGCTCATGGGACCCGATTTGCTTTTGGTCCTATCTGTGGAGCAGTTAGATGTCTTTCTCTTTCATTACTGTCTTCCTCTCTTTCTTCTGAATGTGTGTCTAGTGCCAGTGAGAGGAGCCAGGTGGAAACTAAAGCTCTCTGTTTATGGCTGAACAGGTACACCACAAACAGCAGGGTAAACGTTCCACCCCTCTGCCTCCCACACATCAGAGGGCCCCAAACCCTTCCTGGAAGGGCCCGTTCCTAGCAGGGGGACGATGGTTCCAATTCTATGCCTATTGAGCCTGGTAATATTGGCTTAAGGACAACGTTTGAATAGAGGCCCCTCAGAAACCTCACATTTCCATATTTACTGGGGGATTTTTATTACAAACGAGGTTGAGAAATCATTCTGTATACTTGCTAAGCGAAAATAAGCAGGCTACAAAAGAGCACGCTAGGGATCGTGGCACGAAAAACCATCTGTTCGCATTTACTATCAGGACCTGTGCTGGCCACCTAACCCTAAGGTCAGTCATTTATGCCCCATTGATGACGGCTGCCTCCGTGGAGAAGGGCGGAGGTGTGTGGGAAGGCATTTGGTCCTCTTTTAAATGGGGAGACATTATTTCCCACATTTTATTATTTGGTGCATTTTAAGTGACAAGAAAACAATTGCATTAAAAAAACAACAACAACAAAAAAAAGAACCAAAAAAGTATTTGCTTAAACTCACAGAGCTAGTTAGTAAGCCAGGCAAACTCCAGAGCTGGTTTATCAGACCCCGCAGCACACAGGCTCCTCATCCCTCTGCGACCACGGCCCTCTTGTTGAGAAAGGGAATCTGTAGACATTGACCAACACACGCAGAGCAGTGACCTCTAGGAGGGAGTCCCAGGACAGAGTGGCCACGGAAGCTGTCATCCAAAGGAAGCCCTTCTGAGAGTGAAAGGAGGTGCCGATCGGACTGGAGCTGTTCTGGGTGCATTGGACGTACGGCCTGATTGCGGGTGACTGTTTCCATCACGCCATGCGTATCCCAAATGCTCTGCCTTGAGTGCATGTCGTTAATAATTAAGGGGTCAGCACAGTGCATCACTTTTTTAAACAAAGACACTTTTAGTTATGACACTTGTGGATATACATGTTTTTCATTCAAATCATAAATCAAAATTTACATAATTCAAATTATTCACCATCACCATCATAGCATGCTGACAGCCATAAGTGTGGTAATCATTATTGCTGAAATGCTAATGTTTAGTAAAAGTGCTTGGAAACCTCTGTGTAAGTTACCCGTCACCAGCGGCAGGGCAGCAACCCTGGCACTGTGGCTTCCACTGCGCAGGTGGCAAGCCCTGAGGTGACGGAGCATCTCCCCAGAGCGCCCCCGCGGGTTAGTCAGCCTCTGCTCCACCTGTCGCCAACTCCCGCTGCTCCTCCAAGCTGAAATATGATTTCCACTTCTCTGCAGCTATTCATCACTCTCTCCAAAAAAATAAAAGCCAGCTCTGGGAGAACATATGTGTTACCTTGGCCACACGATGCACCAATACACAAACACAATTTACATCTAGGCAAGACTATCAGTAAATAATGTAACTTGACTCAAAACAGAGCATGAACATTTCTCAGTAGGGACAGACTCGTCTGGACCAGTTCAGATGACTAAGGAACCTCAGGAAGTGGAACCATGAATCAGAAGGCAACCTCCTTTCCTCTGACTCAATGCTGAGCTCATGAGCCCAGGTGGCATTGGGGAATACCATGTTTCTGGAGGTGCTCAGCTCCTCACAAACATACAAAAACTAGGGAAAAACTTATGACCTTCACTAATGCTCCCTAAGCCAGGCTTTGGGATCACGCTGTACTAATTGCTTTACATGAATTATTTTATCTCATTATAGTATATGTTCCAGATTATTGCCCTATTTTAAAGATGAAGAAACTGAGGCTCAGAGAGCTTGCCAAAGCCCCCAGGCAAGTTTGCCCATTACCAGTACTGTTTCTATTATATTACACTGCCTCACAGTAGGAAACAATAAGAATTGAAATGATGTAAAAAATCCTGTGAGCCTCCCTCCTGCTTATAACTTTTACCATGATTTTTGTCACTTCAATTTAGATAAATGGTATCCGTAGTAATACAGCTTTCACATACTTCTTTCATTTCCTCCATTCTATTCACAAACATGTGAAAGTACTACACAATTTTGAGTACAATTATAAGCATTAGAGTAAGGTCTATTTGTCTCCCATATACAGAGAAGTCTAGCATATGGCAGTGAATTCTTAAGAAAGGAATAAGCAGCAAACTTTTCCAGGGGGTGTATTAACTCCAGCCTCAAAGGTGGTGTGTCTGTATCTCATGTTTCTCTGGGTCCTCTGAACCCCTGTAATAATAATAGAGCCTCAGCTGACCACACATGACCCGTGTGGTCACACAGGCTGGGATTTGGCCAGCTAACCCCTCAAAGGCGGTGTGAAGCCTCTCAGCATAAGCATAATGCTGGCAATTTGGATTTTTACCACTAGGTGGATGGTAATGGTTTGTATATTAATGGTTTGTTGCTGAGTAACTAGTAGGTTTTCCCCAGGAACTGATAAAAATTTTAGTTTATGAAGTCAGTTATGCCAGCTTTAATTAAAGACCCCAAGCTCCACTGAAACATTTTATATTTTAAAACAGGTGACAGAATAATAAAACCATATGGTATTTTTAAAAATTTAATTTGTAATACTAAATCCCACTTAACAATTCTGTCTTGTAAGAAAATAATAATAATAACCTCTTAAGCATAAGAACTAACTAAAATGATTTGGAACAAAGAGAAACTTTTTTAAAAATTGCTATAATTTGATGCCTTTCTTACAAAATTCAAATACTGCTGATTATTATTGATTTTAATCTTGGTTTCACTTTTTCTATTTTTAAGAGGGAAACATTCTCCCCTCCCCCCCCTCCCTCCCTCTCTCTCTTTCTTCTCCATATGTGGAGTTTCAGTTGCCAGGAGAGCCTCAGACTTCAAATGTGACTAAAGCCAGAAGTTCATACAGCCTCTCATGCTGTAGCTAACACACACCTTGCAAACTCTCAGAAAGATATCACTTTCTGTCCCTCCTCAGTCTTACAGGGTTTATCAGGTGACAGAAGATTTCTTTAAGAAAGACGTAAGTGGCTTTGATTTGTTCCCACCCCCATAGCCATCCTTTACCAATCATAACTCTTTCTCTAAAAAACTCCTTTCATTCCTATTCCTAGACCTTTGTATCTTAAAACCAACAAATAATAATAATAATAATAATAATAATAATAATAGTAAGTGCTTACATTGTGCTTAAAATATGCCAGTCACTATACTAAGCATTTTATATATTTTAACTCATTTTAAGCTATATATTTAACTCAAATATTAAAGATCAGCCATAAAACATCCCTAAATAACTTCATACTTCCTTTTTAAGTTTTTGCAAAACATCTTTTGAGTAGTGCCATTTTTAAATAGTGATGGCTTATATATTCCCACGTCTTATATATTCATATACACATATGCACACCTCTTCCACCTCTTCCTTGCGCCTCACTTTCCCAGGTGGCTGGTGGCTCTCTGAAAGGTCATCCTCCTTTTAGCCACACCTGGCACACTCCTCCGCTACATCTTTGCACTCGAGGGCCCGGTTCTCTGACCAGCAGCCTCTGCGTTTACTAGGAGCCTGTTAAAAAAGCAGAACTCTGGGCTCCATCTCAACCAATGAATCAGAATCTGCACTTTAACACGATTCCCCTGTGAACTGTATGCACATTACCATTTGAGAAGTGCTGCGCTTCCCAGCACGTTTGATTAGGAACGCGATCACGGGGCTCAGGAGTTCGGCCTTAGGAGTGACCAGTGGCAAAGCCAAAAGCAGCTGATAGGTGACATGGGAATGCCCATGCGGCACTCTAAAGGGGGCACGGATGAAGTGTGCTGGCGCGTGAGGAGGAGCCACACTTCTCATGGCGAGGGCAGGTAGTGAGGGCAGGGCCGCTGCTTTTTGGTCTTGGGAGTAAAGTGAATGTCCTTGTCCCAATGCGAAAGAAAGTGTAATATTAGCATCAAAACACAAGAAGTATTTCCTCAGATTGCCGATGTCAGGGACAAAATATTGCACATCAGCCATGTCCCTCTTTTCAAAGATGCCTATCCAAAAAGTTATTCAACTATCTCCTCCTTTCCAGATTGATTCAGAGCTAAATGAAGTAGGAACTATGCAGAAGTGGTCACGTGTCACCAACAGCATTTGTTTCTTGACTCTTCCCAGTGGTTTAGTTAGAAAGTGTGGAAGGTGAGAGTGGGAATTGCGGTTACTGAAGCCTCTGAGCTCTGGCTCATCCATAACCTCAGCAAAACTCTCCAATGTTCGAGGTAGTCAATTAAAACTGAGGAGCACTAAGATGCATTCTTTAGATGCCAAAGCACAATGAGTGTTTTCGGCCGCCGTGGAAGTATGTGTTTGTGAAATTAAAACTTGGAGAAGGAGGTGATACGCAAGAGGTTACAGCTGCTGCCGCCCTTGCTCCAGAGCACTGCTCAGTTGGGGCTGACAGTTCTGAACTTTGGGAGACAGGAAGGAATTCATGGGTCCTGAGAGAGGGAGAAAGAAGGGGCTTCTCGATAGGGTGGCACCCATTTTCACTGCTCCCCCCACCCCATGTCAGGACTTCAGAACCTCTTGTGTATTTTTGCCCTCTAATTGATCTTCCTGCCCCCACCTCTCCACACCTGCACATACCGTCCATGCCCACAGCTCACAGTGGTCCCCAGCTGCCCACAGCATCAAATGGAAACAGCACCACTCTGTCTCGAGTTTTTCTAAAATCCTACCTCCACCCATATTACCTTCATGGTCCTGCGATGCTGTCATTTCCTTGGACTGGAAACTTTAGTAAGCCTCGCTGGTCCCACCCCATGCAGACTTATTCGTGTCCTACACTGTCCTGGCCCAGGTCCTTTCAGCTTTGGAAAATCAACGCGAACCATGTCTTCTCCGAATGCCATCACCCTTCCTTAACTTCTTCACACCTATTGCCAGTATAGGGCAGTGGTCATTTTTGGTTACTACCCGCTATCTAATTCCCCTTTCCTCTCCCTCTTCCCAACCGCTCCTTCCTGGCCCAGTCCCCTCCCCCCCACACACACCCACTCACACACACATACACACTCTCTCACACACACACACTCACACAATACATACATCCTTTTCTCCTTTGGGGATCCAGGAAAGCTGATTTCAGTCCTGGCCCCAGGGGCAGAGCAGTGACCTTTGCTAAAGCAATCAGCCCATTCAACACAATGTCAGTTCAGTGTTTCCTAAGCCACTCCAATCAATCAATTAATCGATCGATCAATAAGTAAATAAAAAAACAGTATAGTCACTTAATAATATTTGTTGATTAAGAATTTACCACATGCAAGTGGGCACCAAATATGCTAGAATTTAGGACACAGACAGCTTTAGAACAATTAGGTGTCTAAGAGGGAAAAAACTTCACTGAACTATACAATAAAATCTACTATTTCCTCACCCATTGCTATGGGTTGAGTTGTGTCCTCAAGAAAAACACACTGAAGACCTCACATCAGTACCTCAGAATGTGAGCTTATTTGGAAAGGGGGCCATTGCAGATAAATTCGTTAAAATAAGGCCAAACTAGGGCACCATGGGCCCTCGGTCCAATATGCCTGCTGTCCTGATGCGAGACTAGACCAGCATATGGAAATGGATGCCCGATTCGGGCCATGCAGCTGCAAGCTGGGGAGTGCAGGCCGCAGCCAGAGGCTGGCAGAGGGATGAGCAGGGTTCCCTCCGGAGTCCCTGGGAGAGTGTGGCCCTGCTGGCACTTCACATGTGCACTTCTAACCTACTTCCAGCTTACGGTGAGAGAACAAATTTTAAGGGAGAATAACATTGTAAGCCACTCAGTTTATGGTACTACGTTACAGCAGCCCTAGGAAATGAACACAACACCGATATGTGGATTTAGTAAAGATCACAGCTAAACACCAGTTTGTGCTCCATCCCAACGTGACCTAACACCGAGCATGTTCTGCCCCTGCTCGCCCTGCCTGCACGCCTGCTCGGTGGCCCAGAGCCACCCCTTCCTCCTTTCTGCGCCCCGTCCCATCGTTCACCAAGGCCCCACCTCCCTCCACTGTTCCATCCGTTCGGAAACACAGCCTCTTTTCCTGGCCGGTGATTCTCATCCCACAGCTTCAACCTCCCTTCCTAGAAAGGTTGGCTTCCCTCCATCATTCACTTTCAGAGCACGGTTCTCTTTTCCCTTACAGAATGAATCACAGTTTGATTTACATGTTAACTTCTGTGTTTACTTGAGGCCTCATCCCTTGGACATGTGGCTCTACAAGGGCTGGTTCCCTGTCTGTCTGAGGCACGGTGAGAGGTGTGAACCCCAGCAGAGCACCAGCACCTGTACACGTGATCCTATTCCAATGTCCTATATGTGCCCATGTCAGGTTCCGTGATGCCCACATGCACACACGCTGGGCGCTACAGATGGTCATAGATTTCTAATGTGATGGGCGTGAAAATATCGCAGTAAACTTTCCCAGCTTTTCCCTGTCCCGAGCTTCCGAGGAGTCCTTGGGCCCAGCCAGTGGGCCACTTCGGGCCTGGTGAGATGGAAAGACACAGGAAGCACCTGTGAGAGAGCTAACTCATTAATGTAAGCCAGGGTGTGAAGGTACGTGCTGAAGAACAGGTAAGAAGATGGCCAAGGGAAAGAGAGTTCGGGAAGCGCCGAGGGAACTATTAGGGCAGTAGGGTGAGGGCGGGACACGGGAAGACTGGAAGTCTGACACTGGAAGTCTGTGGTGTGCGCCCTCCTTTCTCACTCCACCTCCAAGAATATCTGTGTTAAAGGTTTTGGTTATCATTCTTATTCACCAAGGAGTTCGGTGTCAGATTTGTGATTCTTTTGGAAAAGTTACTACATGCACAAGATATCCCAGATTGCTTAAAAACCATTCCTCTTCCAATTTACTACCCATCTGCTCCTTTGCTCTTTCTGCTTCCTGAGCATCAGACCTTTGCCATTTTCAGGAAAATGCATCCATGAGGCCTGAATTGTGTGTCTCATACTGAGCAGCTCCTCTGGGAATCAAACAGGAGTTCAGATGATGGGGTTCAAGTCCCCACTCTGCCAATTAGTAGTGGGTAACATTGAGCAAGTTACTTAGTAATACGTATCCTTCAGGGTATAAGACTATACATATAGACTGTTTAACAGTGTGCATGGCATATAATTAGAGCTCAGTGTGTGGGGGCTATTTTTGTTTTGACTCTTTTATGACGAATAAAGCAACTTGAAGAGTCTCTGCATCATCTGTACAACTATTTTCTTCAATAATTTACAAAGAGCTGGAAGTCCTCGGCGTCACAGCGGAATTTCAAAAGCGAGGGAAAGCATTAAAAGCAATTATTCTGGCTAAAGGAGAGTTTCATCATGCAAAGAGGCCTCTGTGACCAAATAAAATCCCAAATCCCGAGCTTTAAGAGAAGGAAACAGAGTCCTCTTTTGGCCACACTCCTGCTTCTCTTCCCTGCAACAGGGAGGGGACACCGAGCAAAGACCCCTGAGGGCAGAGCTCTTAGTGGGGGAGCACAGAGGCCAAAGTTCTCTCCCCTTCTCTGGACACACACTGTCCCCTCATTCTGCACAGCTGGATGAGGGTGGGGTGGGGTGTTTTCTCCTTGGGTGGCTCCCTTGTCAATAAAGTGACCTGGACCAGCAGTGAGACAGCTTGGAGCAACAGACATGCAGCTCATAGGGACAAGAGTTTTCTGAATAAGGGAGGGAAGTAAGGACTTGGGGTAGATCCCCTGGCCAGGAGTCCCTACCGTGAGAGAGAGCAGTGTTCTCCACATCTAAGTTCACCAGAACTGCCCAAGGTTAGGTCTCACCAGCTTCCGCTTCCATCACGTTTAACAGGTTTGGGAGGTTTACTGCATTAATGAGTCAAAGGCTGCAAGGGGTACACACCGAAATCTGTTTTCCTTTCTTTCTTAGTGAGACATCCTATATTTGGGTTCATGTGCTGTACAACAATTTATCACAAATTTGGCAGCTTAAACCAGCACCCATTACTTACACCCTGGTTCTCTCGGTCAGATATCTGGCACAGTGTGATTGGGTCCACTGCTCAGAGTCTCACAAGGCTAAAATCAAGGTGTTGACCCAGAGTTCTTGTCTATAGACTCTGGAGAAAAATCCATTTCCAAGATCAGCATTTTTGTCCTTGGCAGAACTCAGTTCCCTGGGGTTCCCTTCCACTATCAGTGGGGACCACTCAGCTCCTAGAGGCAGCCTGTATTCATTGCCACAGGGCCCCCTCCAACTTGAAGCCAGCAAAGGCACTCTGAATCTTTCTTCTGATTCTAATCTCCATCCTCCATCTCTGACCCCTAGATCTGGGTTTAAAGGGTTTCACAACTAAGTCAGGCCTACCCTGTTCATCTCCCTATGTTCAAGTCAATCACCTTGGGACTCAGCATAATCACAGGAGTCATCTCTTGTGGTATCTGCAACTGCCACACACACAGAAGGAGGGGATTACACTGAGGGTGTCTTAGCGCTCTGTCCACCACCGACCCCTCCCTTTTAGCTTGGAGATGGATCCCCATCTCTCAGCCTCCCTTCTAGCTAGGAACAGCCATGTATCTAAGTAATGGCCAAAGAACCATCATACAGCAGCTTCAAGGAAACTTCCTTAAAATACCGCCGGTGTCCAATGTATGTTCCCTTGTTTTTTGATCCATTTGTCCCACCTGGAATGTATAATTTCATGGCTGGAACATTGGCAGCAATTTTGGACATGAGTGATCATAAGAATAGAAGCCATATTCAAGGTGGAGCAGTAAAATAGAAAGAGCCTGGGTCCCTGAGGCTGTCCAGCGCCACACCCAGGGGTGCACTGTTCAGTGCTAAGCAAAAGGCTCTATGGAGGGCAAAACCCTGATTGTAGCATTGACCAATTTCTGTGATATAACTACCCCACCACGGTCAACTCTGAGTCAACAATGTGACATCATTGGGAAGAGAGGCCAACCACCAGTTCTCAAAAGCCAGGCCAGGCCAGCCCCAGACCAGCCCCCCACCCCCACTGGCTGTACCAACCCTGGGCTACTTGCCTCCAGGCATCTGTTTCATCAGAGAAGAATTAACTTGTATCTTATGTAAGGCACTAAATAATGTTTCTGTTGCATGCTGGCAAACCTAACCCTATGGTAATTGTTCTCTCAACATTAAGCCTTCTTCACCTGGACTTGTCTACCTGTCGGATGTGCCCAGCCCTAAGCAGGACAGTGGGTGTACAGTGCCAGGTTTTACAGCAGCTGCTGTTTCTCTCCAGCCTCTTCCCAGGAAGCTTCCCCCACTGCTACTACGGCCATGCTTAAATAACTCTACCGAACTCAGAAGGAACTAGAGGGCTGATTGTGGGGAGCCAAAGAAACAATAATCACCACCCTTTACAGAGACCCCTGGGCAGGCGCCGTCCTGGGAAATACTTTGAAGCAATGCAACAAATCCAGGAGTACGTGACATTAAAACCCCACTTTACAGAGCTGTCCCCAAAGATGGGGGACATCCATTTGTAGACCAGAAGACACTTCAGAACAAATAAACGTCAGCATTCCCGGAACATACCATTTCACCTCCCTGCAAACGGAGCTGGGCATCCATGTAGACCATGCCCTTGGCACCCCGTGTGAGTCTGCACAGGCGCTGGCCATTCGCCCAGCCCCGCAGCCCAGAGGCCGCAGCTCACCGGGAAACGGCGCCCCTCTCCATAACGGGAATCCCCACCGGCGCGCTGGCTCCTCCATTATAGAACAGCCTGCTGGGCCTACCTGAGGGTGGAACCAAGAGGGCACCAGTGGTCCTAGGAATTACAGGACAGTCTCACTGGCTGCTTCAGCTCTCCTCATTCCAGCGTCTCTCTCAGCAAAATGTGGACGAGGCGCCCTCTTCTTCTCTGGGCGTGAGCTGCTTCTGAGCAATAGCCACGACATGGGGCCCACCTGGACGCCCTCGTCAACGCCCCTTCTGCAGGTGCGCCAGGTCATGGACGGGTCAAGTCATTAAAGAGTCGACTGGATTTGCCCCAGGGGCCACTTCTGCAAGGTTATTACAGTCAGGAGGAATCAGCACAGCTGTCGTGGACGGAGTATCTATCACATGTGAGATCCTGCGGGAAGCGCTTACAGACATTTCCCGGGGTGATCCTCATAAGAAACCAAAGGGTGGCCGGTATTGTTACCACCACTGCACTGGGGGGGAAACTGAGAATGGTGGGGTTAAAACTAGGTGACCAGCTAGTGAGAGCGGAACTAGCACGTGCATCCAGGCTGACTCCAGACTTCTTGCAAGGGCCCTCTGGGTGGCCTGCCTGCTCACGCAGCGCGCAGCTGTGCGGAGGCGGAGCGAGGAGCACAGGGCGGACTTAACAAGGCACAGCAGGCGCAGCGACACCGTGCTCAGAGGCCCAGAAACCTTTTTTAATCAGAAGAATCTTTTAAAGGTTAAAGGTTTGAATCTTTTTCAATCAGAAGGAAAGCATGAATACATAATAACGAATCCATCCTGAGTTACATTAGTCTTCATACCAACATAAAGTACAATTTTTAATGTTTTTTTATCAAAAACAGGGGTCATGAAGGCAAAAATACAAAAGACCCAAGAACATTATCATGTGGGCCAGATTAAGGTAATAGAAGTGGATGGCAAAAAGGTCAGAATGTTCTCTCACAATTAGACACCTTTGGTTAGAGAAAGCGTGTTCCAAGTTAAGGTCTCTGGAGGACTGTGGGGTCCAAGAGTTGGGGCTCTAGAATATTCAGTGAGACGCAGTGATGATAATGATAAGCAGCACTGACGAATAATCCCCCATCTGTTCTGTCTCCCCTCAATGGCCCTTCAGGTAAACGACAGGAGTAAATCAGCCACCTTTGCGTTATGCTAACACAGTAAAGCCCCGACATTGGATCTGTTTTTGTTATTTTCCTAAAATAGCTGTGGGATAGGCATCTGGTGACTTCTTTCCCCACAAGTGCCTGCACAGACCAGCAGGGTCAGAGGACGTTGGGACTCGGAACGTAAGACAGGCACGTCCGATGGGTCCCAGGGCCCAGACAGGACCCTGTGCCTCCACTGCTTAACCTCTTGGCTTTGCTCTGGAGAATCAACTCCCCTAACAGGGTGGACCTTTCTCAAGGTGCCCCGCTGTGTCCTAGAGGTGGGCACATGGCTCCCGCCGAACAGTTAGGATGCTCATGCCTTGAATTTCCAGTTCGAGTGGATGACATGAGGCCTGAAATTAGGTCGAGTTCGTTCATCTCATCCGTGGAGCCCTGAAGAGACTGTCCTTAAACTCTCGGCTGCCAAAGCTGCCACAGTTCCTGCTTTTGATTTCCTTTTAAATGTTAACTGTTTCTTCTTCTCCTCTTTTTAATCAGCCAGAGTCAGTGTCAGGTGCTGATAAAGAATTCTGGCTGATGGGCACCTTCCACCTATGCAAGCGTGGCAGGAATTAACCTTTGTGGGGCACTGTGCAGCGATAACAGTAAATTCATAAACATCATTTATTGACGTGTGAACCTGCTAACTCATGCACTCAGCCAGGAAAGAGACCTTGTTTTTGATTAGAAACAGGAATCAAAACATGATTAACAATGTGGGGCTAACCTATCCTGCTCATTTAGACCCATGCTTATTAAAGATGCTGAGGCGGGGAGCTGGGAGAAGTTTGCAACTCGCAGAAGTCCTCACATCATGTACTGTGCCCCTTCTCAGTCAATGGCGTCATGTAGGAAATAGCAAGTTTCTTAAAGTTTTTGAATTTTAGATTTAGTACCTGTTATGGTCTGGACTGTGTTCCCCCCAGAAAACGGTAGTATGTTTAGGTCCTAACCCCTAGTACCAAGGAATTTGACCTGACTCGAAGTAGGTTTCTTTTGCAGGTGTAACTGCTTAAGATAATGTTATACTTGAGCTAGACTCCTAATCTAGTCTGACTGGTGTCCTTCTAAGAAGACCATCTGGCGAAGACACACACAAGGAGGACACCATGTGATGGCCAAGGCAGAGACAGGAACGGTGCAGCTACAGGCCCAGAAACGCCAGACCGCCAGGAACCTCCGCGAGCGAGGAGCAGGTTTCAGGGACAGCACGGCCCTGAATCGGTTTTAAACGTCTGTCCTGCAGAACGGTCAGGTGATGTACATCTGTGGTTTTAAGTCACCCACTTTGTGATACTTTGTTACGGCAGCTCTAGGAAATTAATACAGTATCTCCTGTACTTTCACAATGACATTGTTTCAGTTGCAGAAACTTTGCTAAAATAAGTCCAGCAGGCAAACATATATGCATACACCATGTTTTATGAGGAAAATCACCTCCAACCTCAAACCCCTTTCTAGATCTCTTGCCTCTGACTTCTCGTCCTTGCACCCGGCACCATCCCAAGTCCACCGGGGCTGGGTGTGACATGAGAGCTGCTGCCTCCGCTCCATGGACTTCCTTTCCCTTCGGGAAGCCCTTCACAGGTCCACGGAGATCAGGCCACAGCCAGCTGACCAACTGGCCCTCTGTCACTGATCCAACACCCTCACCAGCAACAACATCCTGCTGGTTTTTCTACTTCTTTCCATCTCGTGTTCAAATTCTTGTTACTGCGTGTTTGTGGCAGTCAACCCAGATTTTCCAGAAAGAATGGTTCTGCCCGTGACAACATCACTCAAGCCCTGATATGAAGGGATGGAGCTCAGTGTCCACTTACCTGCTTGCTCCTGAGCCCTGGGCATTGCCGTTCCCTCCTGTGTGGGCTCGGTCTTCCTCCAGCCCCAGCCAGAAGCTGGAACTTCTCCCACCTGCTGGATGGGTTACGTCCATTGGCAGAAAAGTACTCTGCAAGGTTTTCCTCCTGAAAGTCATTCATCAAGAAAACACTACAGTATTTCCTAGAAGGAAATGTAATGGCTGGATGAACCAAAAACCTGCATGTCTCTTTAGAAAACCCAAGAAAGCTTCCAACCTCCCATATTCAACAAACGTTAAAAATCTGCCATGTACAGACTTTGCTGCGTGCTCTGACTTGGGGAACAAGGAGGTAAAACACTTTTCATCAAGGAAATTTCAAAGCAGGAGTAAGAAAGGCACACGAGAACTACTATGGGAGGCAAATATGTGTGCCTGAGAGACATACAGAGGAAGCTGTATCCAGGAACGAGTATCTTCAAAGCCCTATCTCCTGTCGCACTGTGGACCAGCTAACTAGCTTACTTACCAAGACTCACAGCTCACTCATCAAGGCTAGCTTAAGATTCTCACCACTCTGTGCCCACACAGCACTGTGCCCAAAGCTCTTACATCATAAACTCCGCCTGGCCTCAAGATCTGCTTTAAAATCACCCCACCCAGGCCTCAGAGCCTGACTTCCCCCTTCTGAGAAGTGACTGAGACTCCTTCAAAGGGGTGCCCTCCCTTACTGCAGTGAACATTAACTTAGCCCTTCATAAGCAACAGGGATTCCCTCGTTCTCAGGCAAAACGATTCCCAGTACTTGACATGACCAATGCTGTCTCACGAAGAAAGCTGACTCCCCTCCACCCTGGCTGGGGTGGCCCTGTATCAACTGAGACGCATAACCTTGCACAGATAAATGGGCCCATCAAGTTGTTTACTGCTTTGGATTATATAGCTCTTAACCGGCACATGCCACGTGGCCACAAGCCACCTGTCAGAGGCCATGCCACTTGGCTGTATGACAAGCCCCATCCCCTTTCGGACACAGAGACGTACTGTCTTGCTGCCCCAGAAGTTGCTTCTGTCCATACATTCCGTAAGTTGATGCAGTTCTGGAGTTACCAGACTGTTTCTTCAGTCTCTCAGCCCTGGGACATTTTCCCAGCACTCATGGACACATGACTCGAGCTGGTCTAATCAGAGTCTTAATAAAGAGTTTGGTGCTTGGGAGGGGATGTTGCGAATTATCTAAAGCTGAAATAGGGAACCAGCTAAGTTAAGGGGAGGAAGGGACAGGCAGGATTCCCCCATCCTTGTCCTCATGGGAGAAGCAAGGCAACTGAGTTACACTGCTGTGTCTTGGGACTGAGACCCTGTAAGCCAGTTCTTTGGAAGATGGTAGAAACACATCAGGATCTTGGAATTGGTGAACTACCCCTTCATGGCTTCAGTAAGGTATCTGAAGAAAGACATAAGCTGCCAGGCAAACTAGCCCATTTGAAAGTATAAAGGAAACAGCCATCAGCTTTGCTAACAACAGCTCATGTTCATTGCATGCTACGTGCCAGATGTCATTCTGAATGCTTTACATGGATTTTCTCACTCAGTTTCTACGATAGCCCCACAGAGTGTGTTCTGTTGTTATCGCTACAGGGAAAGACATTGGACCCAGGAAGATGCAGTCACCTGACCTAGGCTACGGAGGGGCAGGACTGAAAAGCAAACTCAGTCAGTCTTACTGTGCAGCCCATACATTTAACCCTTCACTGGCAGCCAGGCAACCGCAAAGGGGCAGATAGCCCGAGCCTTGCAGAACTACAAGAGCCAGAGCCTCTGCTCCAAACAAAGGTGCATGAGGAGAGAGTCAGGAAACCACAGAAGGACTGGGCCCTTGGAGACGGCAAAGACACAGGATGGGGGTTTCATCTCCAAACACCTCCTGCCGCACAGAGGTCACCATTTCTACTAAAGCAGCAGTCTGGGGCCAGGGCGCACAGAGGTCACCATTTCTACTAAAGCAGCAGTCTGGGGCCAGGGCAGATCCCTTTTGTTTCAGGTTTTTCTTTTTCAGTGACATTTCCCATGGAATATTATTTTATGTTAGTTTCAGGTGCACTGTTTCAGTTTTTTTCCAAAGCTGAGGAAGAGACTGGAGCCACTCAGTTGAAGAGGAAAGGCATGGATGGGAAGTCTGTGGCCAGCAGACAGAAATCAGAAAGATGGCCCCAAGTTCAAGGAGCTAGATCTGGGCCCATGGCCCACAGAGTTGCCAGATATCAGATCTACCAGCAACTAACTGGGCTTTTTTTTAGGGTTTTATTGCCAAGGAAATGTTTATAGCCCCCCAAAAATGGGCCTAGAATTCCTCCACCTTCTCAGAAATCCTGAGGCTTCTTCTACACACCTCCTATAGCCATGTCGACAGGAAGAGGACTGCCGTATGGGCACGCTCACCCAGGCACGACCATGGGGCAACCTGCTGCAAAGCAGAACCGGGGTCCCCAGATTGGCTAATCAAAAACCCGCTCCACCACCACCGGGGCAGGGAGCCCTTGCTAGCCCCTACCTGTAGGAAAAGTATACAATTTGGATCAGTGACAGCTATGTGCAGTTTTCCCTTCCCCCTTTTCTCAAATGGGAATGTGGGACCTGCAGTATGTGTTTCTTCCACTGTCATGCGGGATAATATTCATATTTACCAGGTAGTATTGTTGTGAGTATTAAATAAATTCTATAAAAAATGCTTAGGTCTCGGGGCACAGAGTAAGTGCTCAATTAGTATTGGATGTGTTTTTTTGTCATGTTCTGGATGGGTAGAAAATAGTTCAATTGCTCATTGATTTATAGATTGTCAGAATGAAGTGACCACCCAGGGATGTCGGAGGGGTGGACAGCCCCTGACTGTGCTCGGCTTGGGGCTCAGTGAGCTGTGAGGTCCCCTTTGGATGCAGTGGCTGGATCTGATTTTCACTTGCTTCCTATGTGGAAAAGGTGGGTAAGTTTTGGGGTATTTTTTAATGAGGTGGTAGAATTATTTTAAGTTGAATCATTCTTTAAAATGTCTGTATAAGACAGGCATGTGCATGCAAGCATGTTCCCGTACGGGAGACAATCAAAGGATGAAAGGGAAAGGACATCTAGTAACTGAAGCCCGTGTTGTGGCAGTGCCCCCAGCCCCCTCCCAGCCAGCCAGTCCTAACTGGCGCAATAGAAAAGCAAGGAGCTGAGTGTTTCCATTTTTCGGGAGTGAAGTGTGCTGAGAAGGAACCAGGGGGACAAGGTTGAAAACCGGGGGGAAGAGATCATGGTGGGTCACAATCGCTACGCTGTGGGACTCAGGACTACAAGGATCAGGAGTGCTCCTCCCAGATCCGTCTGTGGCAAAGTCTAAGAGCTCTCACTGCCTCCCGCCCACACGGTTAGCACCTCGGCACCTGGCTCACAGGTCCGGCCTGGCCTCCCCGGGAAGCGCCAGCTTCCCCCTACCCCCACCCTGCTGCAGGGCCTGACTCTTGCTGCATCTACTTCCTTCCTCCCCGCCCAGCCCTGACCACGCAGCTGGTGCACACACCTGACAGACGACAAACACTGATTTAGAACTACTTTATTTGAGAACAGTTTCATCTAGAGTTCTAAACACAAAATGGATGCTGGTTGAGCAAGTGCTTCATAGGCATCATTGTATTTAAATGAACCATAGGATAATGTTTACATTTTAAGCCACACTTGAAACCGAAGACTCAATACAATCTTTTGAACAATGCAGCCATCATAACAAAACATAACTATTTATTCTACAAATTATCATTTTTCCCAAAATGACCACTAGATATGAAAACATTGTAGAGACATCTAAAGAGCCCCTGTAAGATTTTTTCGAAGAAAAATGACAATAATTACATTTTACATTTTCCTTTTTTAACTAGTAACAAACTAGGATATCCATGGGAGAAAGCACCAGCCAACCCATCGAAGTAATTTCAGCACACTTTTGCTCCTCAAAATGGAATCTTTTACATTTAACCTGTCTCCTGTAGGAATGAATAAAAATGGTTATGTCAAGTGCAGAAGTCAGCATGTGCCAACTGGTATGTATTTTATATTGTGCTCCAAAGTTAACACAAGAAAGTAAAGAACGAATACATGTGAATGAAACGTAAGGATGGGAAAACACCCTTTGATAGTTAATGCAAAGGCAAAATCAACAGACTTTTGGTCAGAACTAGTGTCTTAATTTCTTTATGGAAGTGTTTTAAAGGCATAGGTATAAATACACATACAAACAGCTTGCCTCTCTGCCAACACTAACTCCCCTGGTTTTGCTCTGTCTTTTCAAGGGCTCAAGCTGCTGAGGCTTCAGCAACACAGGCTGGGGTGCCTAGTAAGTATTTTTAAATAAAGAAGATCACATAATTCTGCCCCCCCCAAAAAAATGAAGTACAGAGGAGACTATGAAAAGTAGTGAGGAAAAAAACACACCATAAAAAACAAAAACATGATGTTCAAGTTTAGAGAAAAGCTGGTACATGACAGCGAATCCTAAATGGACAGACTGGACCAGGCCTGAAGAGGCTGCCAAGCCAGAGAGCCTGCGTGCCTCACAAAAGTGGGCGTCTTTGAAGGACACTCTGGTTACCATTACGGCGAACGTTTTCACAAGGTGGTAAGCTCTTCAAGGTCAGAGATGGTGGCTTATTTACATGTGTCCCTAGTTCTTAGCCTTGCCCTCTTGCCTATGACAGACATGCAGAAAATATTTCTGGGAACTGGGGAGCTGAGCTAAATCCCCTCATTACTTCTAAAGCCATTGTGGGCAGTATCTACTCACCGAATTCATTCACTTGTCTGTCTAAGGCAGGGAGGACAAATACTTCACCTCTCTGACAGGCTGGTAATGGATTCTGAAAGCAATTCCTGGTGCAGAGGAAAGGTGTGCCACTCATTCATAATGGCACCTTGAAAGAGTGAGGACACGGATGTCACGTATGCCCCACCTCTGGCTAGGAGGAAGGCCCAACACTCACCCATCTTACCTTTCTGCTGCTGTACTGCCTCTCGAATGCTCTGCATTGAGCCACTGCTCATCAAATGCTGGTTAACCAGGAAGGCCAAGGCCTTTCAATTCGATCAACCTGCACTACCAAACAGGTAGAGTCATGACTTGAACCTGGAAATTTGAAAACGCGGCATCCATGGTGCTCAATAAGTAATTGTTTATTGAAAGAGAACAAGCATTTACTTGATTACTCCTTCTGTAGAGAAAGAGTGAGTGTACTCCATGCACTCCGTCTCAGCACGACTTTGATATTTAAGGCATTGGGAATTACTTGAGATTCTGGTTCAAAGAAATGGCACAGTCCAACTCTTTGGTGTTCAGGCTTAATCTACTTGTTTTGTGCTAGTATCCATAACCTTCACAGTACTTCATTGCTATGACTTACCTGACACTGTTGAAATAATCAAATCTTATAGATTCATTAGAAAACCTTTCAAAGAACACTAAAGAGAGAGGCCTCTGACACTAACGGTATTGAAAGGAAAATCAGAAAGAATGAGAGAAAGAACCAATAACCACGTCCCATCCCCCCACCGACCCAAGCTCAAGACTCACTGTCTGCTGTTCAGCCCATTCTAGGTAAATAGGGGTTCCTGGCAGGGTGGCCTCCATGGGGGTTCCCAGGACTCCCTCCCCATAGTGGAAGGTCAGCACCCCACAGAGGCATCTCAGAAAAGACAGACAACACATTTAAAGAAAGGGAGAAAACGGAGGGATAGTATTAAAGAGCAAAATCCTGGGGGATGAGGGAGGCTTTTCAAAGCAACTTTGCTTTTAACATAGAGTCTTCACTATAACACGGGCACCAACAAAGGAACAGAGCTAGATGAAAACGACCCTCAAAATGTCAACACAGCTGATGAGCACAGCAGGAAGAATGACATCCCCAATCCACCCACCTACTGCTAGTGCACATTCTACCTTGCCTGGAGCCACAAAACCTTATGAGAAGCCTGTGTGTCTCAGAGAGAGCTATACTACACCAGCATACACATGCACACACAGATACATGCACACACCGACACACGCACACACATACACACACGCCAAACCTGATTTATAAAAAGAGCTTCGTGTATATCAGAATGTGCCTTCACTTGGTCCAAGGATCTAATTGTTGGCATTAGGAAAACAGACCCCAGGAATATAATCAGGAAGAGATCTGGTTGGCGGGACTAATACTGCATTTTATGTAATGTGGTTATTTACAAGCTAATCTCCAATTGCTTGTACAGAAGTACTTCAACTGGCTAGAATCTTCTGCATATGTCAGGTTAAGACTTTAAAAGTTAAGCTCTGTAGCAACAGAAGTTAAAGCTACCTAAAATAAATTAGATTTTTAAATGTGTGTAATGGAATACAGATCACTAGAAATTCAATTCTATAATGAATACAAATGAATATAAACCTATTATTAAAGTACCATTCCCAGGAAGATTTCAGCTTAGAGTTGTTTTTTTTTTTTTAAAGGCTATTTGAGAATAAATGGATATGGCTTAGAAACCCTTAAATTGTGTTCTGAGTACTGATAAGATTAGTTGGTGACGAGATACAAAGATCTGTCTCCATATCCACAATAAAGGATTACCTCATTTTTCGCCTAGTAATATTCCTGAAAAGGTGTGCAAATAAAATTTTTACAGCCAGACCTCTATTCTAAATACACGAGGAAACCATGATTGTAAAAAGACCCTGTAGCAACTCCTTTGATGAATGGAAGAACTCTTAAATCCTCTCTACTACGTCTGCACGGTGAATGCCTACTGGAGGCACTTGAGCGTGTCTGGTGAACTCATGAGTGTGTTGCGACAGTCTGTCTGTCTGTCTGTGGAATCTTCCGAAAGTGAGGCATGCTGTAACCAGAATGTTGGAACAGAAGGACGGAATCTAGCACGCAGTTTAACTGATTCCATCACAAAAGATTAGAGAATTTCAGACAGTGTTTTTCAATCAAAATAAAATTTCCGAAAGTATGTGTGTTATGTTTTTAAAGAAATGCTGATCGGCAATTGGCAGAAGCTTTTATCCACTGTGACCTGACTTACGGAAAACAAACAAGCGCTTGAACGAGGATGCATCTGATTGAACCACCAAGGCAAGTGGAGCTCCTTATCTGACTTCGCAAACACCCCGCTGCCATTCTGCTTCTGTAAGAGCTTCTTCCCCCCTCTCCAGCACCAGCGTTTCACAGCTGCCCTCACCTCACCCCAAAAAGCAAAGCATGAATTACAGAGCTAAAATTAAATTAGAAAGATGCGTGATCTAAATATAAGGTTATTTTTTCAGATCTTAAAAGAACTAATAAGTCAATTACATTCAGTGAAAGTAACTTTCAAAGGCAATTGTTTTTGTTATTTGGTATTTCTTTCCCTTCTCATCTGAATTTAAAACTCAATTTATATATATATACACACACATACATATGATATATATATGCCTATATCACCTATATAGACACATATACAGATTATATATATACACATATATCTCCATCCTTTTAAACATACCATCTTTTAAACAAACAGAATGCCTCGCAATGCAACTTATCTGACCACATAAATCCGCAATCTGCCACATAAATGAAATGAGTCGTTATATCTGCCTACTCACTCAGCATTCATAACTGCAAAAAAGACTGGAAAAGTAGCTGCGACTGTTTTTATCAAGTTTTGGGAGGACTGGGTCCTTCCTTGCAAGGCTTTGCTGCGCAGTTGCATCATCGCACGCTTCCTGGAAGGTAGCATGTGAATACAATGTACGAACATAGAACCCTGTTTTCGACACACTGGAAGTAAATGCGGGTATAATTGAGGGAGAGATGGGGGAGAACACAGTGTTAATATAAACGTTTGTCAAGTAAATTAATAACGAAATAAAACTTTCACTTAAGGTATTCATGGTATTTCAAGTGACCCAAAGAAAACAGGTTTTAAAACCATCTTTACCACCCATGCCGGTTACTGGCGTTGGCCCTTTACTGAGCAAACACAACGAAGATTCTTCGTGATGATCAGTTTTGGTCACCGGCCTAAGGGTATTATATCTGAATGAAAACATGACCATGGATTTGTTCCCATAATTTAAAAGCCAATAATTTAAAAAATAATAACGTTGGTCTCTTCTCGCCACAAGTTTTCAAGTAATTAGTTCAAGTCAGCTTGTTTACCGCTATTGAACATGTGACCTACTTTAACCCCCAGTTTCCCTTTAGAAATCAGTCTCCCTTGAAACGGGACACACTTTTTGGCCGACGATTTTTTTTCTTTTTGTCTTGACCCAAGTGTCTTTTAAATCCTAGGTCAGTTCAGTCACGTTTCTGCTTTATTGGGCAGATAAAGAGAGGAAACCAGCAAGTTATGTCCAAAGGCTGGGAAACGCCTAAACGCTTCCCAGCTGTCGGAAAAGATGTTGTACTTGAGAAAGACGCGGTGCTCCAGGCTGGTCGACAGGGTGACGTCCCTGCTCATGATGTAGATGCCGTCGTTGTGGAGCGCGCACGTCAGGTTGAGACCCGATTTGGACGTGTTCTCCTTGAGGTAGAGCCACTGCCGCGTGACAGTGTTGTAGGACTGCACGGCGAGCATGTCCTCGCTCTGGCTGCCCCTCCGGTTGGGCCCCAGTTCGTGGAGACACCCGCCCACGATGTAGATGGTCTCCTCCACAGACACCATCTGCTGCTTGCGAATGTGCACGTCACACGTCTCAAAGAGCGTCCACATGTCGGAAGAGGGGCAGTACTGCAAAATGTTCATGTTCCGGTCTGAAACGAGAGGAGCAGCCCAATGATGACCCGGTCCTGAGCAACGCCGAGCACTGCCTGGGCTCTGAGGAACCGTCTGCCTCCACTGGAATAACTGCTACCCAGAGGCAAAACCCTTTCAGAAAAGCAGAGCTTGGGAGAGCAGTGTTTAGAGATGGCTGAGAGGAGATCCGTCTAGAACTGCCCCCACTCACTTCACTTGCACTCAGGTCCCCTCCCCGGGAGGCTCTCGGAATTGGTAAGGCCGAGGAGATGAGCAGTTGTGACCTGGGCACGTCCCCCACCCCAACCCCATCCCACACCCTTACACTTTTTAGAACCACTGGGCCAATCAATGTGAGAAGAAGTAGAGCCTCAGAAACTTCATCGACACCCCGAGACCACTGTCTACTTAGTGCAGATGACAGGCTGAGTCCCAAGAACATCTACTCTTGACAACAGATTCTGCTAAACAAGACAAGTGAGCCAAGCAGGATTTTCAGGGCCGTCAGAAGAAAAGGATGCAAAGTTGCAAGTCAGGAGAAATGCAAGTCTCACCTCTGGCCTTCAAGTCACAGACTCACTTGGCAATTCTACTTCCCAACTGTAACAACAGAGACACACTAACAAAGGCCCTCCCTTCTCCCTGGCCCATTTCACAGGAGATAGTTACTGTGTGGATAAAATCAGACAGCAGGTGAAAGACTGCTTGCTTGGACATTACTTTGAATGATTAGCTGTTTTAAGGGAAAATATCACCTACTGTCCTTCTGAAAAATGCTTGTGAAATTTAAAATATCTTTTATACTTTTCTTTTGTTCTTTTTCTTTTCTCCTCTAGGAAAGAATAAATAGAATACCGTATTTTTCAGACCATAAGATGCACCTAGGTTATAGAGGAGGAAAATAGGAAAAAAAATTTTTGAAGCAAAAAAATGTGGTAGAATATTTAATAACATAAATAACATTTCACCAATATAAATGTAAAGCTACATTAGGACTATAAGATGCACCCTCTTTTCCTCCCAAATTTGGGGGGACTGTGTCTTATAGTCCAAAAATATGTTACTTTAGCTTCACCAGGGGGAAAATGCTGAGTTATCAGAAAGAATGAACTTTCTGTTTGTTGTTGTTGTTGTGTGTGTGTGTTTAAGAAACAATAAAATCTATCAGTATAAGAGAGAGCTTGGCTTGGGAACGAACAGCACATACAACTGAAGTGAGCAGCATTCTGAGTGCTGCAGAGGCCTGAATGGCACTTCCTCCAGAGACAGCAGGGGCCCCTCATGGACAGCAGTGATTACAGAGCTCCACCCCTGGGTCTCGTACAAAGACAGGTGCCTCCTAGGGGGCACCAAGGGAACTAAGGCCACCAACGCTGTGTGTGCCAGGCCCCAACCTATAGAAATTTTAGAATTACTGTGGCTTCAGGGACTGTTGGTTCTCCTGTTTTTCACCCACACTGCTATCTCCCTATATTTCTTTTTATTGTAGCTATTGTGATAAGCGCACTCTAGAAGACAGCGAAAAGGAGTTCAGCTGCTCATCTATCAGAAAGTGCTCCTTAGGAACCTGGCTTCCCGCTGCATGAATAAGGGGCTTAGGCCAGTGAAGCTTTGGTATGTTTCTGGGTCCCAGGTCTGGAGGCCTTTCCAGGCCTTCTGTAAATGTTTTCTCTCCTCGCCCAATGAGGGCTCAGACCATGGTGAGGTGGTTTGAGTTGGAGGAATGATCTTTTTGTCTTTACGCTTACAGTGGATTCTGAAGTTTAACAAATTACCCTTCTTCCCAGTAATGGTTACTTTCTATTGAATTTTTACAAAACTCTTCAGAGTCTGCCAAGGAATTATAATAATCAAACAGCTATCATAAAAAGCATGAACTACAACTTACTAAATTTTAAAAATCTCACTTAAGAAGTCAGTAGCTAAGAACTCAATTTTAAGTCCTGAATTCGTTTTCATGACAATTAGGATTTGTTTTACATACAAAGGACTATTAGGAAGAACCAGGAAGAGCCTAAGCAGAGGAGAAGGGGGGCTTCCGAGTACCAGTAACTGTCCTGCCCTCTCATCTTAGAAAACTTGTTTCCAACGCTTCCACAAACACCCATCCATCCACATCACCTCGCCATCCCGTCTAGGGTATTTGGCTTGGGGAAACTGGGACGGGATTCTCAGTGGGTGGCCCAAGTCAAAAAGGTACCTTAGTAGTGGCTTTGGAAACTAGAAAACACACAAGCAAGGGTTTTCCAGGTCAAATCTAAAGAACACTCACTCGGCCAGGGTCATGGAAAAACCAGCGAGTCCACCAGCAGAGCACTCCGGGGCACCGGGCTGCGGCCAGGGCTCGCAGCCCCTGCTCAGCAAAGGGACCGAGAGAGAGGTGCGCCCAGGCAGCCCAGGGGGCTCCTTCGGAGTTACAGAGCCCAGAGGGGAGTCGCAGTTCTTAGCAATGTTCACAAGTGAGTAACTGTGTTCATGCTCCTGGGAGAAAGGACACACGGATGCTCGGGTACATGCGCGCACACGGACTCTCTGGAGGCCATGGTTTAGCTACGCGTATAAAGTTGGCCCATGTAACCTGAACACCAATGTTGAAGATGAACCAACTGAGAGCCAGGTCTCTGCTTTTCATTCATTTGGGAGGGAAAGCTGGGAACCATCTTCAGTGCAGCGGCACCAGGGAGGGGCGTGGGAAGAGCTCACGAGTGGTGAAGACTTGGGTGAAGAAAAGCTCTCTGCTGCCCATGCACCCCTCCCTGTCGCTGCCTCTCTGTAAATGTGGAAGCACACCACCAGCGGGCGTGAGTTGAATGGTGGCCCTCAAAAAGATATGTCCACCTCTCCCCCCAGAACCTTTCAATGTGACCTTATTTGGAGAAAGGGTCTTTTCAGATCATCCTGGATTACCTGGGTGGGCTCTAAACCCAACGAGGAGAGTGTCTTTAAAGGAGACAGGAGAAGAAAAGACACAGAGACACAGAGGAAAAGACATGTGAAGACAAAGGCAGAAATTAGCATCACGCGGCCACTAGCTGGAGCCACCAGAGCTGGAAGAGGCAGGAAAGGGGTCTCCCCAGAGCCTTTGAGGGAGCGAGACCCGGCGACACCTCGATTTAGGACTTCTGCTCTCCAGAACTACACAGGCCACTGAGTTTGTGGCCATCAGTTAAACCAGCCACAGGGAACCAACACGACACCCACCATCCTCCCCACCAAATCAGCTGTTTACGGGTTTGCTATCATAAGATTTAATCAAAATCGTTTGCTGTCTCACACACACACACACACACACACACACACACAAAAGTAAATCAGATGCTCATAAAACACCTTACATTTGACTTCTTCCTCTAACAGAAAGCCTCAAAACAAAACACAGTTGGCTGTGGTGAAAAGAATTTTTGTCGCACAGGCTTATATTAGCACACGGATTTCCGTCCTTTACAAAGCTACATACGGTCACTTACAGTTTACTGGGGCCATCAGCATCTGTGTCCCAGACCCGTTGCCAGCGGGCTAGAGAGCTCAGTCCCGCCCACATCGTGCCACAGAGGAATGACAGGTCATTTCACCCCATCAAATACAGAGGTAACTCGACTACCTCAGTGTGGCTGCAAGTCCTAAGAGTCCGATTACTCCTCCTCTCTAAGTGCTGGACATTGTACAGTCAAGCCCAATGAAGAAGTAAGTTTCCTTGGCCAGGGGGTAACTGGGAATCAACTGCCTCCCACAGGGGAGAGAGCCAAAAGCACAGGTGCCTCTCCCTGGTGGCCGCCATCGCCGGTCTCCCTATGGCGAGCTGTTTTCTGTGAGAACAAGTGAGAGGCTTCCTACCCAGAACAGTAGAATAAAACCTGCTGGAGAAACGTTTTATCTGCACATTATGAACCACAAAATGCCCACCAAAAATGTGAAAAACACCCATGTACACTTTAACACACAGCACGGCCACCTCCCACCGCTGGTCAGAAAAGAATCTTCCAACATCCCCTTCTCACTCCTCCTGCGGTACGGGAACATGAGCCTAGAGCTGAGCGTCCAGAATCTACAGCTCATGTGTTTGTGGTCCAGAAGGGAGAAAATGAAAACAAAAACCTGCAAGGCTGTTTCGCATTCGAACCTACAGGGCTGGATGGGGAAGATTCAGTGTGTGTTTGGGAAAAGGACGGGAGTTACCCAGCCAAGTCACAAGATGACAGACCGTAAGGCTGGCTCTCCAGAGCAGAAAGAAAATCCACGGTTTTCTCACAGCTCCCCTGCCCCACCCCATGTTCATGCTTGCACAAAGGCATCAAAGGACGCTCCTGTCCAAACCACCTTGTCGCACAGGACTTGCTTCCTTTCGGATATGGAAATATACAGTATGCGATGCACAGAAGCACACTCATGCACACTGGAGTGTTTTCTCTGGCACCTCTGCCCTTCCCCAGGCTGCCAAAGCAGACAGATTAGAGGACCACTTCCTGGGCCCACCTCTGGGACCACTTACCTCTGGTCGTGTATCCTCCGATGACATAAATTTTCCCCTTACACTCACAGGCGGAGAACTCGGCCAGAGGGTTTGGTAAGGGTGCCACAAAATTCCACGCATCCTGCTCGGGATTGTAACACTCAACATTAGAGACAGCCTGCCCGCCAATGGCATAGAGTTTTGAATTAACAGCCACAAGTTTGAAGTTAGATCTGAAAGACAGAAGACAAGGGCCCACAAAGTCAGTTCTTCTGATCATTAAGAAATGAGATGATGGCACGAACTGGTAAAGCAGAGTGTGGAATCCGCTGGACCGCTGACGAAAATTCACTCTCCATGTGGACGGCCATTCTGCCTGCAGACCAAGGAATGGCCAAATGGCACCTTAAATTTCCCTCTCATCCCCAAAAGTCCACAAGAGTGTTGCAGTCTCCAAACTTTAGTAGTTGAAGATAAGCACTTCACTTGAACAAAGGCTGATCTTTCTCAGCCTCATCACAGAACCAAGGTCACTCTGTAGGCACTGAATTCAATACCTTCTTTTCAGGAGCAAGACCAGGTGGTGAGGGAGAAAAGCTCCCACACCACTCTCTGTCTCTCTCTCCTTAGAATGTTTATCTCATTCTTCCTACCATGTGGATAAGCTCCACCCTTGGTACACACCAGCACTGCTTACACAGACAGGCGCACGCAAAATGTGGTGCTAAAAGATGGTTCAGCCCCACCTCGTGTGGCTCAGTTAGTTGGGCATCGCCTCGCAAAGCAAAAGTTCGCCGATTTGATTCCTAGTCAGGGCACATGCCTGGATTGTGAGTTCAGTCCCCAGAGTGGGCGCATGTGCGGGAGAGGTAACCAATCAATGTCTCTCTTTCCCATCAATGTTTCTCCCTACTCCCCCTCTCTTGTCCCCTTCTCTAGAAATAAATAAAATATTTTTAATTAACTAATTAATTAAAGATAGTTCAGAGGCTCTATTACCAAGTGCACACCCAAAGAGATCACTGCTTCTCCTCCCTCCATAGGAGAGCATCTTCTATGGTGCTGTGTACCAGATCAGGTGGGGAGACAAGCACTGAACCAATTAAACATATTTTGATCAAGCATCCTTGGGGTATTTACATGTTAACTCAACAAATACCTATATCAACAAGTGCTCACCTATTGCAATATTAAATAACTTAAGAAAAAAGAGAAACACACTGGTTTCAAGCCCCATACTTAGTAACAGAATTAAATGCCGCTCACAGGCTGCAGACACTGGATAAAAGCCTCACGACCTTTGAATTGATTAAGTAAGATAACATTAGTTTCATGGTAGCACAGAGATTAATGAACTCCTCGGAGGCCAGGAGGCGCAGACATTTGGAAGTGCTGGGTCAGTCTACTGTGAAATGTCCAAGGGTCTCAGTTTACAACAGTAAGAGCATCAGTATGAAGCAACAGAAAGACCGGGACACAAACCAGGACACCCGGTGGGAGTCCCAGCTCTGCTGGTACCCAGCCACTGGACCTGCCCAACCACTTCGCTTCCTCTTCTCTAGCAGGGGTAACAAACACCCAGCGCAGAGTGGTGGGGACACAGCACACAGTTTATCAGACCATACCACACAGAGATAAGATATTAACACTCCAATTTCTCCATTGCCGAATACCTGAAATAAAAGGGGCCAGACCAGGTGAATTCAGAGGCACGTCTCATGCCAACCCAATGATTTCTTCAACAGTAACAACATCCGGAGAGAGAAAGGGGAGAGTGTCTTCAGGTGAAAAAGGTATGTAAGAGGGGGGACTAAAGCAGTAGTCCACCTTGATCTCCCAAAAGGTGTTCAATAAACACTAAAGCATTGCAATTCAGATTTTTAAAGGAGCTTGTACCATTTACAGCTCAGTAAGCTTTGGTTTAGTTTAGTTTTGTTTTTCAAATCAGAGAGTGAATAGAGCACTCTTCATCAAGAAGCCCATATTGTCCATTAAACCCAGCCAGCCGTTCAAATTTTCATGCCAACAGACCTCACAGAGGTGGCAATTACTGGGGGGTCCCTGGTTCAGGCTGCTTACCTTTCCTGCTGCCAATGGTCCTTAAAACCTGACCATGATGCCCTCTCTATGTGCGCAAATTTGGGGAACCAAAGGAAATAAAGGTTGTAAACAAGCACTAAGTTTTACCAGCCCACAATTTGTTTTTGCTTCCCGTAGGTACACAGATAGTACATTTTCTCAGATCAAAACAGTTTTCAGTATTCATCCAGGATCATCATTTGTCCTGAGCAAATATGTAAGGGGCTTCTTTTTGAGGCTGAATAGGCAATTAAAAGTAAATGCCATCTCTCCAGACCCCAACATGCTCCAATTCACTTGAAGAGAAGGGAAACATTTTTTCAA
Source organism: Glossophaga mutica (assembly GCA_039655065.1). Classification (NCBI taxonomy): domain Eukaryota; kingdom Metazoa; phylum Chordata; class Mammalia; order Chiroptera; family Phyllostomidae; genus Glossophaga; species Glossophaga mutica. Next base: position 36,916,473 of record CM077304.1, on the reverse strand, counting down.
CACTGAATTTGTTTTAAGGCGAAACTGCCACCCAAAAACAGACCACTTAATGAAGAGGCATACTGCTAAGGATTATGAGCCCAGGTTTGTACAGGGAAATCTCAGCTCCATTGCTCAACAGCTATGGGACGTTGGACAAGCCACTGAATGTCAGGTTTTCTGAGCCTCAGTTTGCCCACCTGTGAGGTGGGGCTAAGAAGAGAGCACAATCTCATAGGTAGTAAGAGTTAAAAAGGGTAGCACTTGCGGAAACAGATCACTTAGAAGGAATGCTCTTCTGCACATCACGAGCCTAAGTTTCTCAGCTTCAGGAGGTCAGGTTCTCGTTGGTTCACTGCAACTGCATTTGTTACTGGTCATAGTGTACTCTGAGATTCTGTACACAGTGCTCTCATCCACAATTCCTTGCCACTCTCCGCCCCATTTCCAACTTTTTAAAAATAATTATTCCACTCTTCATTCCTTGAATGGTGAAAAGTATGAATTCAAGCTATCAATTGTTTTTAAAATTATATTCTCTGCAGTGTTTTTCTTAATACTGATCCCTGATAAAATACATTTGGGAGGCAAAAAGAATTTTTAAAACCAGATACTCCGTTGTAGCTACATACCTGACTTAAACAGTAACGAAAGTGAACAAAATTAAACAATTTAATTTCTACTTCCCTTAGAATAAATAAGAAGCTCTTTAAATCCTTAAAAGCTATGTAACCTAAACCACGACAAACAGCAGTGTGCAAACATCAATGGCTAACACCAGCTGGGTACGAGGGCAGGAAGGCAGCGGGGCACCAAGGTCCGAGCAGCACAGGGCGCTGGCCCTGGGACTAAATGTGACTTAATTAAACTCAGGGAGCCTCAGTTTCCCCTTTCGGGGAATGGCACCAATAATCATATCTACCTCCCAGCGATGCTGTGAGCGTGAAACAACAGACTGGCCACAATGTGCTGCCCGGAGCAAGAGCTCAAGAAACGTAAACCACCGCTGTGCATTTCTCCACGGAAAGGCTCGTTTCTGTTACAGTAAGAATGAGAGCGACGGCCAGACCCTCCCTCGCTCGCTCCGGTCCTTCCTCAACCACCAGGCTGCGGGGCACCCAGGTCCCTCCGTCTCTGCTTTCCCCTTCTGCTGCCTACTTGCTGCCACTTCCCTACGCACTAGCCTCCCCCAGGGACCAGGAAGAGGGGGGAAGTTAGGGAACAAGTAGTTCCCTAACCCCAGTGCACAAAGCAATTTAAGCTGTTGGCCAAAATTACGATGGGGGCTGGGGAGTGAACAGACTCGTACATTTCTTCCTTTCACACGGCTCCCCGGCTGCACTGCACCGCCGTCCGTGGGGCACGCCATCTCTGGATGGGTCCATGTCTCTAGAAAATGCTCTAAAATACTGAGCTGTGGCGCAGAGGACAGGGGACAGCTAAGTCTGACAACTCTAACACCATCTCTGCCAGGAGACTGTTTCTTCAGTCCCTCTCCCGGCCTCGCTGTATTCAAAAGCAGAAAAGGAGGACACGCCCAACTCCAATTTCAGAGCAAAAGTGCAGGGCAAAGGGAGGGACTAGAGGTAATGTCAGAAACAGAGGAATTAATGAACTGACTCCGGCCACCAGGGCCAGTTGCTGCAAGTTATCCCTGATTAAAGTGAGCAGGGAAAGCAAGCTGCTCGGCACTTGACCCCTTTGTCGAAGTACAACAGCACATACACAGCCCAAGAGCAGTGAATCAAAGTGGATGTGACATGCCGTGTGAAATCTGCCATTCTGACTCAGGCTCCTAAGTTTCCTCCAGTGCTCCCGGAGCCTGTGTTGGATGCATTAGCCCGAAACAGCTAGGTTTCATTTTTACTTGTCTCATCACGTAAACTCAATTTCAAATTCCTGTGGGCAGGAACCCTGCCATCTTTGTTGTTTGTCCAATGGTGACAAGAAAAATGCTGGACATAAAGGCTGTGGTGAAGCTGTCCACACGTGATAAAATTTTGAGAGAGGCACAGTACCATAAAATATCTGTGCTCCATTTCGTGGAAGAAAATAATTTTTACAAGGAAAATTTAAACATCTGCATGAAGATGGTCACAGCTGGTTTATAAGCCATAACTCGTAAATAATCTAAATAGTTATACATATTCAGTAGATATTTACATTTTGGTTACTAAACTTAGTTCACACCTTGAGGAATCTATTTAACTTTCCATGCCTCGGTTTCAGCTTCTATAAAATGGGAACTTGCCTAAGATAGCCCTTGTGAAGAGTCAGTTGAAAAAATACATGCAAAGTAGTAGGAACAGTAACTAGCACAGACTGAATTTTCAACTAAATGTTACATATTATTTTTCAGTGATTCTAAATAACTACAATGACATAAGGTTAAAATGTTCCCTATAATGTTATGTTTTAAGAAATATAAAATTATACATTGGCTTTTATTACAATAACATAAAAATATATGTCACAATTCAATAAACCATGCATTGCAAGCATCTACTGTTTTTTGGACACCATCTTTGTAATAGGAATACATAAGCACTGAGTAAGTAACTGGACCTGCTCTGGCTGGGTGGCTCAGTTAGTTGCAGCATCATCCTGTACGCCAAAAGGTTGCGGATTCGATTGCCGGTCCGGGCACATACCCAGATTGCAGGTTCAAACCCCAGTAAGGGGGCATATGGGAGGCAGATGATCGATGTTTCTCTCTTATGTCAATGTCTCCTCTCTCCTCCGGCTCTAACATCAACCAACATATACTCGAGTGAGGATATTTTTTTAAATAGCCTCTTCCATAAATAAATAAACCCAAGTGAAAGGGAGAGAGACACACATTCAAAAACATTTCAGTTAAAGTTGGAAGTCTGCGAGAGAGCACAGCTGAGGGTTCAGGAAGGGACTCCTGGAGGAGGCATGTCGGATCTGCACCAAAGGATGAGGGAGATAAAGAAGGGTGCAGCCTCCAATTTGGCATGACAACCAATTGGAAAATATAATGGAAAACGTGTCTGCATAGGAAAAACTAAATAACTAGGAAATATCTAAGATTGATCCTAACCAAAAAATATACAGACACTGAAAAGATAATAATAATTTTAAAAAAAATCTTCCTGTAAGACCAAAAGACCTAGAAAAATAAACCATTTTTCAAGCTGTAAAGTGTTATAAAACTGAATTGTCCTCCAAATTAATCTATCAACATTACATAATCCTAATCAAAATCCCAATAGGACTTGACAAGCTGATTTTAAAGCCTAACTGAAGGAGATGTACAAAACACAGCCAAGAGAATTAAAATAAACAAAGCAGAACAAAGAGGTCTTTGTTCTACCAGACAATAAATAAAATAGTTTATAGTTTTTTGTATGGAAAAAGACATACTGGTTATGATTATTACATTAGTCTTATTAACTCTAAAGAATGTCACTCACAACTGGAAACCTATTTTTGCCCACCCCACAGATTACCAAGCTACCATAATTTAAAAACGTGTTTTCGATGCAGGAAAGGCCAATCTGCCAACTTGAAAACAGGAAAATTAGCATATAATAACTGGTTTTGCAAATCACAGCAAGAAGGACTGAGGCTCCTGGGACATTTAGAAAAGATGTTATATAACCTCTCACTATACCTTAAATGAAAATAAATCCCAAACAGATTCAGATCTAAATGTAAAAAGACAAAATCATACAATAGATCATTAGATAGATGAGTATTTATATATTCTTAGCTCGTACTATTCTTTCCTATGTGAGATAAAAAGCTCATAGAACACACAACAAATTTGAATACAAAATTTTTTTAATATCTTCATATAAGAATACACTATAACCTGAATTCCAAAACTGGAGGCTCACAAGGCCAGTGCTGGCCTGCACTTTGTTAGGTATGCAAAGTTTTTATTGTTTTTGTTGGTTTATTTGTTTTTAAATGGAGTAAGCTGCCAACATTTAAAAAATCAGGATATATAATGTCTGGCAACACCATTTCTCACTTCCAATTATCAATAACCAGCTGTGGCTGAAAGGTGGACTCTCTTGTGGTGGGGCGGTAGCTCTCTGGTTCATCATTACGCCCACTCTCTGCCATCCCTGGTCACTTTAAGCATTTTTGAACCTTATGATAAAATGAAGGCAGGGAAAACATGTGCAACATTACCTAAAAGACAAGAGACTAATACCCAGATACATAACTTACAAAATAAATATGAAAAAGGTAAACAAGCCAATTTTTTAAAAATTGGCAAAGATTACTTATAAAAGTATACAAATGGCTGATAATCACATGAAAAGAATAATCTCTCATTTGAAGATATTCACACAAGTCATCTATCCAGGGATTCCAGGAACTTGCCATGTAGAACTAACTTACATATGCCTAGTAAGGTATATACACATATAAGATGTTGTTCAATACAGTATTGTTTATAATGGCAATGGAAGCACTTCAAATGTTCACATATAAGGGAAGGGCTAATTGCATTATGGTATATCCATGGGCTGGAATACTATGTAGCCATTAACAAGAGTGAGGAAGACCTATGTTTGTTGATACAGAAAAGAACCATCAGACACAGGCATGTTAAGTGGAAATACCAAGAGCTATAATAATCAGCATAACTTCATTTGGGTAAAAGAGACATGTATAAGTTACATATACACCTCACATGTACATCAATCATATATAATATATATGTACACCTATGCACAGAAATTTTTTACTCTATAGTTTTTCATGTCATTTGCAATTTTTCTAAATACCTATTCAGGCATTACTTTTCTTCTCAAAGGGAACAGAAAGGGTATTCCTAGGGGGGGAAAAGACCACCAAGCATCTGTCAAGAAAGAAAAGAGAGGCACGGGGCGAGCACAGTGGAGCTCCAGGAGGCAAGCTGCGCTCCAGCTGACAGAGCTGGAGACTCAGGAGCAGAGGCGACAGACCACCTGCTGGGCCTTCCACCCCACATCTGAGCACCACTTGTAACCGCTCAATGTTTCCTAAGCTCCTAGAATCTGTTTAAAAATAACACTTCTGATACCAAATTTTAAACATGGTATCATCTCAGTGGTATAAGCCATGCACTAAAATGGGGCTGAAAGACAGTATGCTAACCTGCAGATGGTTCTTGCCGCTAGGAAGGAGGAAGTAGGAAGGACAGCCTTTCTGCTCCTTTATTCTTTTCCATTTTCCCAGTTTTCTAGAATAACTACAAATTATTTTTAATCATCAGAAAAAATGGAACACTTACCAAAATAAAGTTTCTATTACAGTAGAAATAAAGCTAGTGTTCCCCCTGGCCTGGGAGCCTTCAAGTGATATAAATCTGTGTAATGACTTCCTCATTCCTGTTAAGACTTTCTTTGACAGGCGGTAAGTCTTCACTCCACACTGCAGGGCAGGAGGCATGGTGGGGCTAAAGACCAACACAGGTGGGCTAGGAGAAAGGCCACTCTTGTCCTTTCTTGGGTTACGTTGATTCTTCTCCCCACTTCTGAATGGCTATGGGGCCATATTGGTCCCTACCATCTTTATTTCCTACCGCCTCTTCCTGTTACCTGCCTTGTTCTTGTTTTCCGATTCCTTCCTCTACTCCTTTCTCTAACCCTGACCCCCCACACACACACCTCCTTTCCTCAAGTCACCCAAGAGCATATTGGGAGGGTTTTGAATGATGGGAAGGGAGAAGGCTGAGATGGGTGGTAAAATTCTAAGTGTAGGTAACCACTTCCAGGCTTAAGCTTTGTGTGGATAACATGACTGTCTGGGAGGACGTGAGATGCAGAAGAGAGGGAAAAAGTAAGGAAGGCAATCCTGTACAGGTAGCGTTAATACAATCCTCATGACTATCTCCTGATAATAGATTGGTGGCTCAGGGTGGAAGCCTTCCGCACCAACAACACAAAGTCCCCCCCCCCGCCCCCCCGCCCAAGTCAGTGTTACAGGTCACTGCCCAATGTGCCATCACTATCAGGATCAGAGCGTTAAAATTTTTTAAGAAGTAAAAATAAAAGCAAAACTAAAGAATATTTGTAAGCACCCTAGGAAACCACAATGTTCCCCCCGCCCCAACTGGGATAGAGGCAATGAAAGCAGTTTGCCTAAAGACACAATACCTGCAAGGAAACCCCTCAGCTGGTTGACCTCACTGGGGCGACTTCTTCCTTGAAAGTTCTTAGTTGATTGGGAACTTTGCCAGAGTCAAGGCCAACCACAGTCCTACAGATGTCATTCCCACCTCAGCACGACCTCCTGGGACTGCCCACTAAATACGAGGGGAATGAATTCATAATCAAGCGAACGAATGGGAAAGCAGCAGCGCTCTGCTGGGTGCTTACCTCTTCTGGTTCATGGAGGCCACCTGGAGCCACTCGTTGGTGCTGGGGTTGTAGGAATGCGCCGCGGAGATCTCTTGGCTAGTGATCCTGTACCCGCCCACTATGAAGAGGTAGTTGTCCAGGATGGCAGACCCGTAACCTCTGACATTCACCAGGTCGGGGGGAAGGTTGTTGGCCAGCGGAAACCAACGTTCAGTCATCTCCTCATACCTGAGCATGGACGGGGGCTCTCCCTGGTAGGGGTGAGGGGCCAAGGGTCCCCCCAAGAAATCCCCCAGGGCCACGAGGACAGGAGTTCCAGTCATCCGGGCCTCCCTCAGCCTCTGTTTCAGGCTGACATCCCCTGGGGCTTGAGCAGGAGACCCCACCAGGAGGTGGAACTGGGGCTTGCACAACACCTCGTGAAAGTGGACGACCATGAAGCGCAGGCAGGCTTCCTGCAGGTCGGGCAGCCCGTACACCTGCGCCAGGCGGTACAGCTCCAGGCAGTTGGTGAGCCGCACCTGGGACAGCAGCAGCTGCAGCAGGGACGTGACCTGCAGGAAGGAGGCCGCTTCCACCAGCTCGGACAGCAGGCTCACCTCGTCCATCTCCTCCTCCTCGGCCGCCCCCCCGCCCTTCTCTCCCCGCGGGCTCAGCAGCCAGCCCTCGCGGGCCCCGCCGGCGTTGATGAAGTCCAGCACCAGGCGCAGGCCAGGCGCGCTGAGGCCGCGCAGCTGCTGCACTTCGGGGCCGCCGGCCTCCTGGCCCCGGGCCTCGCGCATGCCGGAGCGGTAGAGGGCGCGGAAGTAGTCGCTCTGCTCGATGAGCTTCCTCTTGCTCACCGGGTAGCAGCGGTCCTCCAGGCGGATCTGCACCATCTCCTCCGCGGACATGGCTGGGGGGCCGGGGGCCGCGGGGCCGCCCGCCAGCTCTGCGCGCTCGCCTCCCCGCCCGCGCGCTCGCTGGGTTCCGGGTGGGGCGTCCGCGGGCGGAGACCGGGCAGGGCCTCCCGCTCCCTCCCGCGCTCGCAGCGGCCTATCCGGGTCGCGGCGGCGCCCCCGAGGCAGCCCCTCCTCCCGGCCCCGGGCGCGCCGGCTCCGTCCCGCTCCCCCGGAGCGGCGCCCCTGCCCTCCTGCCCCGCTCCGCGCCAAACAAGGGCCGCCGGCGCGCCGGGCGTGGGGAGGCGGCCGCTGAGCTCGCGAGGGCCGTCCCGGGCGCGTCAGCCGGGAGGGTGTCCCAGCCCCCCGCCTGCAGCCTCCTCCCACGCCCCGCTTCGCACTTCCGCCCGCAGGACCCCTGCGGCCCGGCGGGCCCGCGGGCTGCACTGGGCTCCCGGGGCTGCGGGCGGGCCTGGGGGACCCGGGCGGTGGCCCCGCACTGGGCGGGAAGGCGCGCCCCGCAGCCTACCCGCAGACCGGGCGCCGCGGCTCTGCAGCCCGCGGGGGTCGGCGGCGCCTGCCGGGGGTCGGGAGGCGATAGGCGACGGGTTTGCCGTTTCTCCCACGCCGCTTTACGAAGGCGTGGGGAGAGGAAAAGCAAAAGGGGCGAGGGAGGAAAGGGATAAAGAAAGTGTGGAGTCCGGGGAGTCACAAAAGCACCGCATCTGGGACCACACATCTGGCCCAGTCCCGCTTCGCGTCCCGGGGGCTGCGGTTCCCTGGCAGTCTCTAGACGTGCGGGTGACACCTAGAGCCAAGTGCGGCCTGGCCGCTGGGTAGGAGCCGTCTTGCAGAAGGTTCAGCCAGTTGGCAGCAGGTTCTGCGGGGCTCAGAGCATAGGGTGTACCGGAGAAAAAGGATTGGGAAGCTGGGGGGCTTGGATTTGCTGCGATGGGCCGTTATCCGATTTGTGCTATTCAAAGAAAGAAGTACAACTCAACTAAAGATAGATCTCGTGCCTTCTTTTAAAACATTTTCTAACAAATGGGAAAGCCATTTCTTTCCCTATTTTGGCCTAGTTGGGCTGGCCATTACGAAATGTTATTTTTGGGCAGAAGGGCTGGTCACTTCTGCTCATATTTGGCTACAGAGGTGGCTTTTCTTGCCACCCTCTAATCCTTCCCCCGCTTCCACCTCACTCGGAGGACTACTTAAGGAAGGACTACTTCCCTATCTTCTCCCATATTGCAAATAGAAAGCTCAACCCAAATAATAGGAAGGACCTTGTGTTGCCATGAGGTATGAATTAATCCTGGGGAGGGATAGGATTGGGCGAGAGCAGAGGGTGTGTTCACTCTTATCTTACAAAAAAAAAAAAAAAAAAAAAAAAATCCTTGAAAACGTTCCTGTACCAAGATTTGAGAACCAATTATAACAGTCCTTAAACTTGGAGAGAATATGTGTTTGGACTTTGTTTTCATTGTTACAAGCTTCAGCTTTCTTCTTGAATGACAAATTATTAAATAATGCTTTCTTCCTAAGTTCCTCTCCCCTATTTCAAACAGAATATACTTCAGGTGCTGATTAACATTTTATCTTCAGGTGTGGGGAGTTAGCCAGAGAAGAAAGTCATATCTGCAAAACAAATTCTTCCAACACATTGTTTGGTTATATTTGTGCCTCTTTTTATGTAACTTAGCTGTTTCATAGTAAAAGTAACACCATCCATTATTTTCTTCATAATACACCATGAATAGGGAACTAAAATTTTAAAGGCATAGACAAAAATTCCACTAGATTCTGGGCCCCTGGGAAAAGTGAAGGAAGTAAAGATGAATTTATGACTTCCCTCTTTCAGTTTTCTTGGATTCCGTGAAAAAATTCTAGCTTTTCAGCTTGTTTCACCTGGTCTTTATCACCACTGATAAAATTTCATTCACACATGGACCTCTCCCACTTGTCCTCAATGAGGGTGCAGCTGAGACATTCTCAGGTCCTTTGGGGGTGAGTGACCAGGAATTTAGCAACTTCTTTGGGAAGACAAGGTGCCATGTCCAGTGTTAGGCATTTAGCTGGGGAACTTGTGCCGAGAGGTGCCCCCTGATTCAAAGCAACCTGAACCTGGGATTTATTTGTGCCTCCATCAGTGACAATGCCAGACTCAGTGGGTCAGACAAGAACAGGCTCTTAGTCTCTTCTTGGTCCCTTTAGAATCTTTCACCAATAGATGCTTTTGTTTCCTTACTGTCATAGATATGCCTCAGACTGGTATTTGCTTGCCTTTTAAAAACAGACCAAAAAAAAAAATGACGCTGAAAGAATGATGCGCTTTAGAAAAGCAATTCCCACACAGTCATATTATCAGAGCAAGATCAACTCCGATGGGGAATCTGGGGTGTTAGTTTGACAATCCTGGGCACTGAGCCTGTAAGCTTTTTGGCCCTGACATGATAACATCAGTAGGATTGGAAGCGTCTTAGAAGATCAAGTAAAAACATGCAGTAAGCTTTCTGTTACACTAGAAAAGCAATATAAATTATTTTATTTACAAAAGACCTAAAATATTATTTCTATCTAAGCTTCATGAAAACACTGCTTGTGTGTAACTGGAGGTATAATGTTATAGATCTGTTCCTGGCTGATCACTGAAATGATAAAGACTGGCCTTTGTGGTAACTATAATTAACTTCAAGCACTTTACGTCATGATCTGTCTTACAAAAGACTCAAACAATGGCCAAACACAGAGGCAAGCTATTTCTTTAAGAATTTGTGGGAAATAGCCCTGACTGCTGTGGCTCGGTGTATTGGAGCACCGTCCTGCACACCAGACAGGTGGGGGTTGGATACCCGTCAGGGCACACGCCTAGGTTGCTGCTTCTATCCCAGGTCAGGGTGCATACGGGAGGCAACCAATTGGTGTTTCTCTCTCACATCGCTCACTCTCAAAGCAATAAACATATTTTTTAAATTAAAAAAAAAATAATTACGGAAAATACACCTTTTTTCCTAGAATGGAAAAAAATCTAAGTACAAGGTGGTTATCTTAGTGTTGCTTTTAATAATAAAACATTGGAAAACAATGTATAATAATAGCTAACATTTACTGAATGCTATAATGTTCATTATATGCCACACATTGCTAGCCTTTACGTGGACTACCATACTGCTTACAGTTCTGTTTTTATATGCAGCTGAAGAAGCTGAGGTGCAGAGTAAATTTTCATGCATATGGAAAATGAAATACCATAGAACTATCACAACGTTCGATGTAGAGCTACACACACACAATCTCTAAAGAAATCCTTTAATCCTATATGTACATATTCTGATTAAAAAAACACGTTCTAGAACAGCATGAATCCATTTATGTGAAATTGTGTCCATATATCTGTTGTTTACAGATGTCTAGAAGGATGTTTACCAAAATGTTAAGATTATAACATCTTGAATAGGGTTTTTTTGTACTTTTCTATATGGTTTGGATCTTGTAAATGAATGTACATCAATTTAATAAAAGCAAAACAACTTAAGAAAATTAATGACATTTGCTTCTTAGACTCTATTTCTTTAAAATAATTTACATCAGTCTTATCAAGTGATGAAATTAAAACATTAAGTAAAAATAGTTAATGCCTTTAAAATAAAGATGAAATATTGACTGTTTTTTAAATGTCTTTTTTTAAAGATTTTATTTATTTATTTTAGAGTGGGGGGAAGGGAAGGAGAAAGACAGGGAGAGAAACATCAATGTGTGGTTGCCTCTCACGTGCCCTCCACTGGGGATTCGGCCCACAACCCAGGCATGTGCCCTGACTGGGAATCGAACCAGCAAACCTTTGGTTTGCAGACCTGCTCTCAGTCCACTGAACTACACCAGCCAGGGCCAAGTACATTTTGAATTTAGTAAACCTATGCTATTTTTTTTACTACCACTTAAAAATAATCTTTATTTTTGTAGTCCCTCCAATATTCCTAAAATATTTTTTTCTGTTTTTTAACAAGTAAAACCAAATTTTCTATTAAAGCCTATAGGGCAATTTAAATGAGCTAAAAGTAGCATGGTTCATTAAGTGTCTCCATTTAAATCAGGTTGAGCATCTACACTTCTGGCAAAGCTTCCATTCAGTCACCCATGTCAGTGTTTTTCAAGCATCTTAGGAGGTCACCCAGAGTACCTACTTACACAAATAAGAAACCTGCTTCCCACAACAGAACTACTGAGTCAGGCTTTGGGGAAAGATGAGTAGCTTTTCAGGTGAAAATCTGATTTTTGAACTTCTCTCAAAAGTGCCCACTGGAAATTAAGTGCAATATACTACTGCATTGCAAACAGTGCAATGATTCTGGGTGTTTGATGTAATTTGTACAAAAGCTGTTTGGCCTTTCATGCAGAGCTGACGTTGCTTTCTGGATTCTGCAACTTTATCTCACGGGGACAAGTTCCAAGCCTGGATGTTTCTGGGCCCCACACCTCAGCCCTGAAGCCCTTGGTGCATCTCCCCTTTTCAAAATACTTGGCTTTATGAAGTTACTCATTTCCAGACTCAATGTTTATGCAATTGTCAAATTGATTTTAAGATTTTAAAGCATGCTTTCACATTGCAAGTTATAGATCTTTAAAATGCAACTTTGACCTTCACTTGAACATCATTTGATAGCAAAAGGATGAAACAATTGTGGATTGTTCCATTTTCCCTTCAGGCAACATGAGAACTTCAAGGAATTATATATCACACAAAAGAAACTACATTTAATGTGACTTGAAAGATGTGAAGGTTAGAAGGTTAGAAAGTAGACTTTCCAGTTTATGTCCTCAGGGTATAGCTATGCAATCCCTTAGAAACCAGGGAGTAATTTTTTGTTCATTTGTCCCTTGCTTTGCCCTTAGGATCCTCGTTCTCTCTCCCACCTTGGAACAGAAGGAAGTCAGATTGTTAGCAGGTAAGCAATTGAAACTTGCTGTCTCTGAGTTCCTTAGAATAAAATATTTATCATTTTTAGTGTATTTTATGTGGCTTATGCATGGTTAGGAGTTACTATGTGATATAATTTTTGCTTGGAAGAAAGTGAATGTTTTGTTTTTAAAGTTACTCAGTCCTTTGAACCTTTTTCTCTTTATTATAGATAATTAATATTTATGTTTCTAAAAATCAAAAGATTTGTGATAATTAGGCTATTAGAAAACAGGTAGAGGGATGAAAGTTCAAAGAACATTAACATCTGTGCGTCAGTGAATGAGCCATTGTGCAACAAGTAGGAAAGAAATACAGATCACAGCGTAGGAAAAGTTTATTTAAATTAAATTAAAAAAGAGTAGTACAGTACTTTATGCCTGAAGCTGACTGCCAGTAATGTTTTGTATAAAATGGATACAAAAAAAAGCTGCAGTTGCATGCTTGGAACTAATGTCATCTTGGACCCGGTGAGACATAAAACATACAATCTTTACGAAAGTAAGGCCCTGGTCACTGCCTTTAACGTGCTGTCGGATGTCTGCCGTTGCAGCTGAAGTGATTTTATTAACACTTAGACATTTAAAAACATGTTGCCATTTTCCTAACGCACACTTCTTCAGCAACTCCTTAGGCTTCGATCAGAGATACTGTGTCTTTCGGGGTGCGCTTCTCTGAGAAGGCTGCTTTATAACTTGCAAATATGAACATCAGAAAACAGATCAGACAACCCCCAATTTGAACTTCTTCACAATTTTCGCTGTGAATTACACTGTCTATTCTTGATTGAATAATATATGCCTTCATTGGGTGTTATATTCCATCTGCATCATGAGGCAGTTGTTTTTGCTGAATCTTCAGAATCTTCTTTTAAGAAAGCTTTTGGCTAGCCTTGGCCAAAAAAAAATGCCTGGGCCTGATAAGTAACCAGGATCCATATGCAATGTTTTCAAAATCTCAGCAAAGTTAAAATTTTTAATTTTCATTTCTTTCAGTTTTCATTTACTCTCAAGATTTTTCCTTTTTAGTAAAAACAAAAACTTCAAACCAGTACACCAACTGGTTTTCTAGTGAACCGGAATACTAGAATTTAAATTCAAGGGGAAAAAAAAGAGAGATAATTGAAAAAAATATCTGTAGTCACAAATTCCTTGCAAAACGATGTCTTGTTTCTGGTGAAATTGATCCTTCTTTTATCTGACGTCAACTGACTAAACTATTGTTTTCCTCAGAAAGCTTCTCAGCTAGGATTTCCACTTGTCTTTATATTTACTTAGTAAAGGTGTTTGTGACAATTCACTTTCAGAGAAAGAAGAAGAGAGAATCCACGTCTTTAAGAGGCTAAGGGACAAGGTAATGAAATGGGCTGGAAAATGTACAGAGTTAACGCCAGCCCAGCAGGTCAAATGTTCACCTCGGGCTCCACTGGGAAGAAGCAAAAGAAAAGTCAACACGCAGTCAAAGAACAGCCTCATTTGTCTGGAAAGTGACACTCTAGATGAGTTCCAAGGAAGCTGTCCCTTAGCAACAGCCTGGAAGTCCAGAAACCGTCCTAAACCGTGATGGTCGCTCCAGCTTCTGCCTGGAAATCAGACTCATTGCCGCATCTTACCAGGGAAATGCGTGTGGCGGTGTTGGCAGCAGACCTGATGCTGCTCCTGAGCATGGGGTGGATGGCAGACTCTCTCTGCTCACCCACTATTTTTTACAGAGACTGCTGGATCCGCCGCTTCCCAGGGCTCCTGCTCGACCTGGAGGAGTCTCAGAAGATGGGGGCTCAGTTCTTGAGATACTATACTGAAAGCACTGGCCAGAAATGCAGTCGGAGCTGCTGCCTTAGGAAGGATGGTAAGGATTAACGATGTGTCTGAGCAAAAAATAAGAGGAATCTTCCAAAATGAAGACCAAAGGAAGGAGTCCTAGGCAGAGGGTCCTGTGAACAGTTGAAAACAGCTAGGGAAGATAGGTGCCCTGAGATGAGGGAGAGGAAGAAAGAGGGAGGGACATTGGACAGACCACCGTTTGGGACAATGTAGGCTCAGTTTACAAATCTGGTAATGACCTAGAATGCTACAGAATCTGCAGGTAACAGAGAATCCTCTGTTCTTCTCCAAAGTGCTAAATGAAAATCTTTCTTCAAGTGTCAACTAATATTCCTATAGCCCCAGATATAGCATATTTAATTTCAAACATGTTTATAATAATTTTCTTTTCAAAGTTCTTTGCTGATATCGGTATCATTTCAAAATTTTTAAATGTGCTTGCCTGTGTTGACCAAATGTGGGATGTACTGAACAGGAATTTAGATTGTGATCCGTATTTGGAAACAAATAGGGAGGTATGTTTCCAATAGAAAAAAGAGGAAGAAAGGTGGAAGAGAGAGAGAGAGAAAGAAAGATTAATGTTAATTTTCTAAATATCCTAACAGATATGTTCTGTCTGAAATCCAGAATTAGGGTTTAATGTCATCCATATAACATGACCAAAGCCTGTACTTAGGCAAATATGTCATTGTTGCAGAATTGCAAGTTACAATTGTCTAAAGACTTCTTTCATTTATTTTTCATTCTTCCAAGATTAAACAACAAAGCAACACAAAACTTTAAAACAATTCTCTTGGTTGGTTTGGACTTACCAGTTGCCAATGCCTCCCATCCAATTAATTATGCAGGCAAGATTTCTGATGCAAATGGAGGTGCTTGGACAGTCTAAACTGTCAAAAAATAAAATATAAATAAACTGTCAAAAGACCGCAGTTGTGAGAAGTTGTCACGGCCTAAGTCCTCAGAAGTTAATCAGGCACAGAAGGCAGCAATTAATTTATTAAAGGAAAATCTTTTGGAAAAGGTAGCCAATCTGGATTGTCACTGTGGAGAGGCTTCTCACTCCAGAAACCCTCACTGAGGGGCGGTGGGGGAGTGGCGGTACTGCCTCACTCAGCATTTTCTCAGGGCGTCGGTTTACCTCTCAACACCCAGGAAGCGGAGGCTTCTGGACTTTCAGGGCACTACAAGCCTCCAGGGGAGTTCCCTGGGTTTAGAGCCTTCGAAGCTTCAAACTGTGACTTTCTGCAGAAGCAAGGGCACAGGCGCACATCCCAGGTTTTAGCTGGAAGCCAGGAGAACTTAAAAATGCCATAGTCCTGCACTAGCTAACCTGCTCAGAGGGGTCTCCGAAACTGTACACAAAGAGGAATGTAAAACACTTTTAAAAACTACTTCCTTACAGTATCAACTTTCTTATCAGAAATGTAATGTCTAAATTGGAGTATCTATTATTCCTTTCCCTTAAACTTTCCAGCATGGCCTCAGGGAATGCATTTGTGATCTATGATGCACTAGCAGTGTATTATTGCCTTTTGTCCTATTCTCTCTCCCACTAGGAAAGCGTTCAGAAACATGGGGTGTCCCAGAAGTAATGGGGGTTGCAGCTGCCCGCAGTTAACCTTGCACAGGAAGAGTGCAGGTTCGGTGTCAGCAATTCGAAGCAGCTCTAGGCATCTCTCAGGCCTGGTGATCATTCACAGTCGCTCTGTAATCTTTTGTTAAAGAAGTTGCGATCTTCTGGCTAGTGGATATTTCCCATCACCTGGTTTCCACTACGCTGCAGCAGGGAAACGAGCACTGCCCCTTAGGGCAGGTGGGCTGAAGGTCTGCATTTAACAAGGATGATGACTTCAGGTTCTCCCGAAATACACAGTGTATTTTAAGAAGGACACTTATTTAGAAATAAGGGAGATAGGCTGAGCAAGTAATGTCTTCCTACCCACTAAAATCCAAATGCTAACATCCTTATCTATTTCCTCCTTTCCTCCTTGAAGGACACTGATGAGGCTGTTCATCGGATGTCGTTTTGCAACATGGGGTCAGAGCACACCTGCAGTCAGGGTCAAGGCCAGCTGCCTCTCCTAGTAACGTAGTCACTACTGTTTTTTTGCCCTTCCCATTATTCCCTTTTCTGTTATAGTATTTGTCCTCTTATTTTCCTGTTTCTTTCTGTGGTGAACCTGAGCATTCTGAGAGAGCATTCCACTTAGAAATCTGTTATGTGTGTGTGTGTGTGTGTACACATATACATACAAGTGTGTGTGTATACATATATATATACATATCTGACATGTATTTTCTTTTAAAAGGGTGGTTACTGTCGTTCCTAATGTTCTGTAAACGGTCTGACTGCAACTCTGCAACGCACTGTTAGTCCCGTGTTCGAGACGGAGATGTGCTAGCAGAGCTCGTCCCACGGGTAGAAAGCAGGACCAGCTGCAGGGTCCTTTGCTGTTTCCCTTCCAGTGGCCTGTAACTTGGCGGTCTTCTACCATGACCCTATGCACGACAGTGTCAACTGCCTGCACATTCACTGCCCGACGACGGAGAGCTGCATACTGGAGCCAGGGACCAGCGCCATTTTATACACCATCACAGACGGTAAAGCTTTCCGGGTTTTGTTTGTCTGACGGAGAGTATTGGTAAGAGCCTCCTCGTAGAGGCAGTAAAACTGGCTGGCAGTAGCCATGTATTCATCCCTACATCATTATTTTTTCAGTGAATTCTCTCAGGGCGGAAGAGCTTTGAGCATCCAGGATAGAAAACTAAAAGGAAATTCCCTTTAGTTTGACATGTTCAGCGGTGATACATTCAGCAATGATGAGTTTATTCCACATGATAGCAAATCAAGTGATTGAACAAGAGGTTAAGCATCATATTTCATTTGTCACAAGTGCCCTCAGCAAGAGCCAAAGTAGGCATTTCTACTGCAGTGGCTGAGGATACCACTAAGAAATAACAATAATAACAACAACAACAACAACAACAATAATAATAAACTAAATGGCAGTTTGGGGGTCCATTGACACTGAATTCACAAATTCATGCACCACCACTTACACACATTAGCATAACATTGGATCTAAGATAACCAGTGTGGTTTATTTTAGAAAACAAACAACTTAAGTGTCCTTTGCCCAGATATGTAAAAATCTCAGGGTGTAAATCAGTAAACACGAAACAACAGGTTTCTATCATCAAAATACAATGCAGGTGACTTACTGGTTTGCACTTAGGGACCGCTAACGCTCAGGCTGTGCTGTTGCAGGAGGTCGCAGCACATGTCTGCCATCAAGTCCCTTACAATCTGGCTGATGGGACGAGTCTTAACAATTGGTGAAAGACATGATTAAATACAGTAATGTGTGGCACTGCCTCAAGAACAAAGGCTCAAAAGAAGGAGAGATGAAGGCAAGCTAGACAGTTCGGAGGCTTCAGGGAAAAGGCAAGACTAGCTCTGTACCACACCACAGGAAGGTAATAAAACCGGCCTGGCTGCAGTAAGGGCACCCTTGGGGCTGCCCTGAAAATACAGGTGAGGTAGGGTAGGCTGTGGGCAGAGTAGTTAGAAACCAACAAAGTATTAAGTGATAAGAGGCCATCATTGAAGTGATGTGTCTGGTACCTTAGCCTAGGAACAGTATTTGCAGGAGGCAGAAAATGTAGTCAGGAGGCGTTTTCTGGACAAGGTCATGGGAGCTGCAATGCAGAGGATGGATTGGCATTCTGGGGAGGAACTGGGCAGCATTAGTTACTTTTGGATATTGGAAGAGAGGGATCAAAAGTCACTTTGCAGAACAGATTCCACCATGGGAGCTGAGAGAACAGCGATGCCACTGAGTAGGACAAAGAGACAAAAGGATTGCGGTCTTGGGGATGTTCAGTGATGCTGTGGGATGTCTGCCTCCGACAGAGCGCAGGAGAAATGAGATCAGAGCTCAAGAACGAGGGAGAAACTGCTACACGCCATCAGAGCAGTGGAGACAGCTGATGAAAATAGTCTCCTTGGAAGGAGTGAGTATGCGATGAAAGGAAAATACAGCAGATGACGAACTAAAGATCGTGGAAACTGCACAACCAGTTGGGGCCAAGAAGACAACTAGCAAAACAAGGGGGAAGAAATGAGAGGCAGGACTCCAGAGCCCTGGAGTCACAGAAGAATAAAAAAAAAAAAAAAAAAGCTGGCCAGCAGTATCAAGGACAAGAGGGAGCCAGAGCGATAAGACACAAGGGATCAGGACCCAAGGAAACTGCTGGTTATCTCAAAAGCATAATTTGATAGAACAGCTAGGATGGAAACAAGATGACAGAAGGGGGAAAAAGCCAGAAAAGAAAGGAAGGAAATGGATGTTGGTGTGTCTGGGGAGGGAGGGAGGGGAGTAGAGAGCCCTCAGCATCTGGGACAACTGGACAGCTGCTGAGGAGAGGGTTTCTTCCCCTTGAAAGTCAACGCAGCATTTCTGACCTCACAGGAAAAGGAGTTGGTTTTCAGTAAGAGAGAAAATATGGCAGGACCCTCAGGCTCAGGAAAGAGGTGAGATTTAGGGCTTTGCTCATGATTTTGAATTCTGCCCTATTTTGTTTCTTTATTTAAAAATGCTGTAAGATGTCTCAAATGGTTCTTGTTTCCATAGCTCTTGCACTAGCACTCACTATTGTTGCCCCAAAGCCCTGACAGAAAGGAAATACTCCCCATGATGTAGCCAAATCTGTTCTTAACTGGAAGTGTCCTAGAAAGTTAAGTTCAAATATGCCCGGTATGTTTCTAAGCCTTTCAGAAGTAAGCAATTATCTTAGTTCAGTAACTCATAGCAGCAAAACCTGAGACTTCTCCAAACTATACTTCATGGTCCTCTCTTTTATTATTATTTTTCTTTAATTTTTACTAAGTTTATTGGGCTGACATTGGTTGATAGGAGCACACAGGCTTCAAGTGCACATTTCTATGACACTAGAACTGTGTGCTGACTGTGTCCCCACCACCCAAAGTCAAACCATCTTTCCTCACCATGTATTGGGCCCCTTCCACGCCCCCTGGAAACCAACACATGGTTGTCTGTGTCACATGAGTGAAATCAGACGGTTCTTAGCTTCTTCTGACTTACTTCACTTAGCATAATGTTCTCAGGGTCCATCCATGTTGTTACAAATGGCAGCATTTCATTGTATTCCATACTATATATATGTACCACATCTTCCCTCTGTAATCGAAGGGCGCTTTGGTTGTCTCCATGTCTGAGCCACCGTGAACAGGGCTCCAGTGAGCGTAGTGGTGCATATCTTTTTGTGAATACACGTTTCTAAGTCTTTTGGGTAATACCCAGGAGAGGGATTGCTGGGGCATAAGGTAACTCTATTCTTAATTTTTTGAGGAACTGCTGGACTGTTTTCCATAGTGGCTGTACTAGTCAAATAAAATGAATAATGCTTTATTTATCTTTCAGGTATAGATCCAGATTTGCTGGTTTTTGGACAGGCACCTCCCACAGATCTAAATACCCGTTCTTCATCTAACAGATGGGACGCACTAAGAAGTCTAAAAGCTACGAATGTAGATAAACAGCAGCCCACCACGATAAAACAAATGCTACCATCAATAGAGGCTCCGGCATCAACCACACATCAAGATTTGGTTGTAAATGCAAGCTATACCAGATATTTCAAGGAATTAACCACAGATTCTTGGGCAAGATTCATTTCCCTGAATGACTCCATGGCCACAAAAGTAAATAAGGTGTCACGCAGTGCTGACTTCATCAGCAATCCAGATAATAAGACTATTTCTGCTTTCTTTGTGCCCACAGACACAAAACCTTCTCATATGCCCATCCCATCCCCACTCAACAACAGCAAGCAATTGCTGAACAAAACCAAAGGGTACAACAGTGGGAACCACACCTCTGAGAACGAAAACAAAACACCTAGCGGGGCACCTGTGACTTCAAACACATGGCTGGTGCCTGTGGCCCTCTGTGCCTCCGTCATCCTTCTTTGCTGCTGTGTAGTCATCCTGGCATCTGGGTGCTGTAGAAAGAAGCAGGGCCAGTATAAACCAGGACAGAGAAAGTCAGCATCCAGGCAAATTAAAAAAAGTTACATTCTGAAGGCGAGCTCTTAATAGCAAGAGTTGTAAAAGACTGTAAACTCTCAAGAGTATCATTCTTAGCTTTCTGCAAGGGCTGTTTAGTTAAATAATTGTGTAGGATGCCTGCTCCTACCAATTGCTATAAAAGGCTAATCCTGGATAAATGTAACTGCTTTTTAATTGCTTTCTTCTTTTTTGAATAGTGTACCCTTTTGTCAAATTTCCAAAATTCTGACCTCTGCAGTCACTGAGCATCGTGTGATACAGTTCTAAGTGCTGTACGTGTACAATTCTTTGGGTTACATATGCTATTATTAGCCATCATGCTATTATTTTCACATTATACAGATGAAGGAACTGAGGAAAAGACAGACTAAGTATTTTGCCTAACGTCACACAACTAGGAAGTACGCGAAGCTAGGACTTAACAGGCCATCTGTTCCAAAGTCCATTGCCAAAATCACTGGTCAACCAAAAGCCTCAGTTTTCTTAATAAGCATGGGAAAAACATATAGGGAGAAAAATACTGTAATATCTTATTGGTCTCCCATCAAGGTCAAATTATTGTTACGTGTTAATAAAATCTTACAGTGGTTTGAGCAAAAGAGCACTATAAATTATCAGTTAATAACCCATGAGCAAATGCTTCCTAATTTTTATAACTTTCTATGTTTCTTTGGTTAATCCTTCTCAATCCCAAGCCATCTTCATTTTCTAAAGAGGACACGCCTTTGCATAATGGCGGTATGGAGATCTTCGAGTTTTACGATGACTCCTGTTGAACAAATTTGGGAGTTTTAGTTTACATTTCTGGCTTACATACACTGTTTATCCAGCTGCAAATATTAGCAGTAGGTACTTCAGTTCTGTCCACTTCTTACACCAGATTTACCTAAATCTTAGACTCAAAAGAAAAGTGTAACTTACATCTCTAATGATCTTCAACTGTAGGGCCTTAACCTTATCCCTGAAACTTTTTAATGTGCGAAAAGATACTAAGACAGGCATAAGCATCAAGAACATGGAAGAGAAAATCTTATTATAGACATAAAATAGTGCTGTTCCCTCAGAATATCAACCATAAATAAATCTGAGTTAAAAATTTTAATCAATTTGCCTTCACTTGCTATTTATAATAAGATCATAAATTTGTTCAATTTCCTTCCTAGTCCATTAGGGGGAAAAGCCCCTGCTATTTAGGGGGCATATCAAGATTTACATTATCCTAGAATTATATTTAAATAAATAATTCAGGAAGCCGTCTTTAAAAATTATTTCTACATACATTCTTTTAAAAGACTACTCTTCTTTCAAATGTACACAAATCACTTATGTGTCCCAACACATTAGGGCTGCTAGGGGAAAAAAAAAGTTTTTCCTTCCTTGAAGTTTCTCAGGATTTTACTCATTCCTTAAAATGGATCGTTTCATGGAAAAGACCATAATTTGGGACAAATACATTTATCTTTGTAAGAAAAAAAACTCATACTCTTCTTCTTCAACCCCTACCTTTGGCCATCAGGTACATCACATAAACTTAGACAGGAGCAGCAATCAGACCAGAGGCGGCCACAAAGCAAACACAACCGGTCTAGAGACAGGTCCTCAGGGGAAGCCGAAGGGACCAAAGAGCGCTCCTGCACAGAACAAGAACTTTGGGAAACGAAGACATCAGGGCCCAGTCCACAACTAAGGGCACGGCTGTTACACCCGCTTGGGAAATAACCACATACTGAAATCTCTCCAGCACTCTAGGTAGATCTTTAAGTCTGTGATGGCCCCGGATTATGAAATACTTACCAATACGGGAAAGAAAATACGCGAACTAAAGCACCCTGCAATTAAGAAAACAGGTTTATTTATTTGCCTACGTGTTTCAGCAACTTCTGAGCTATTTAACTTCAGAGTTTGAAGTCAGAAGTGACTGCCTTTCAGCCAAGTGTCCCCCAGAATCTTCATTGCAAGGGTGAATGTGATAATGTTCCTTGTACATATCGGATCAATGAATAAAAGGCAAAAATCTACCTGACAAACAGTGCTGTTTAATTATAGCTAAAATCACAATGACAGCATCTGTTACCTTTTAAGGCAGTTTTGTACTAATCTTATAGCTCTTAGATATGCTATCTTAGGTGTGTGAGAGCCTCAGGTCAGTGAGCCAAACTGCAAAGGTTAAAGGGCACAGTCCTGCACAAGACCACCCTCACCTCTTGAGACCAATCTCAGTTCGGGCTGGGACAGGGGTCCCTGATCCACCTTCAGGTTGGACAATTTACTACAGTAACTCACATAACTCAATGAGAGCAGTTATACTCACAGTTGTGGTTTATTGCAGGCAAAGTATGCCGATTAAAATCAGTCAAGGGAAGAAGTGCATAAGATGAAGTCCAGGAAGGTTCAAAATGCACAGCCGCGGTGAACTCTCCTCACCCCCCCAGGCAGGGCGAATTACTCTCCCAGTTCGTGTCTGACGACATGCCCAGAGTATTGCCAACCAGGGGAGTCTGCCCAAGCCTCAGTGTTTCAAGTTTTTATTGAGGCCCCATTACATAGGTATGACTGACTAATTACCTGGTAGTTGATCTCAGCTGCCAGGCGGACTGATTTGCCAGATGACTCAAAGCCCCCACCGAAATCGCAAGGTTGCTTTTCTGGCATGTCTGAAATTATCAGGTGTGGCCAGCCCCACCCTGAAATGCATTGCGAGCGGCTCAGCCCTAAACAAAGACACTTCTATGAGGTATGACATAGATTACCTCCCAGAAGCTGAAGAAGAGGCCAGGCCTTTGGGAAAGGTCGAATTCTTTATTATAGTCCCCCGCTTGCACCTGCACTGTATTGTCACTGCAGGATCCAGGACCCCAATTTACCACTCTTCACGTGTTCTCCGTCGAGACCTTTCCTCTTTCAGTCCTGTTTCTGTCGCTGAATTTTCCTGAATTCTGAGTTTCTGAAAACAGTAACATTTCAATACACTTATGTATGCCTTAACCCTGATCTAAAAATGGCTTTACTTTGCTATTCATTCACTATTTTCATCCAGTGAAATAGAACGTACCTCCCTCCTTTTCATATTCAAAGTCTTATCTTTTCTAACTACTGCCTCTTGGGCTTGCTAATACCAAATCATACCTTCGATTTACATAAATCTTCTGGGCAATTTTTTTTATATTCCTTTTGTCCTCCCTTTTGTCCTCTAATTCTGTCAGGCAAAGTAAGTCTTAGGGAAATAAACTCAATAATTCCTTTATTTTGTTTTTAAATTAATCACACGTGGACAACTTTGTAAGTAGTAAGAAGTAACTTACAGATATACATAAATATACTGAATTGACAGCTAAATGGAAGGGGACGTTTCTTAGGGCAGTTCTCATTTCGTCATTTACTCCATTAAAACTCAAGGTCTGCACCTCATCTCTTTCTTCAGCTGCGGAAGCTCTAATGGGGGAATCAAGAGATAAATACTGGTTGATCTCCATTTCCACCTCTCTGCAAAACTGGGCTTGGAAAAACAAGCCCAAGAAAATAGTGAAAGTAAGGTGCTAAACAGAATGGAATCAACATAAAGTGACCCCGAAACAGAGGAACGGAACCAGCTTTCTACTTCCAATGACCAGTTTCTAATCAGAACTGGCACCTGCAAAATGCATGGGAAGCCAGCACTTAGGTGAACGAAACACCGCCCTGCACGAGGGAACCGAGTTCTGGGCCCACCTTCCCAAACAACCGAAATCCCAGCTTAGAAGCATCCAGTAAGTGCTCATGTGTAGGGAAACAAATAGCTATATTACACACACACACACACACACACACACACACACACACACACACACACACA
Organism: Glossophaga mutica; assembly: GCA_039655065.1. NCBI lineage: Eukaryota > Metazoa > Chordata > Mammalia > Chiroptera > Phyllostomidae > Glossophaga > Glossophaga mutica. The sequence continues at coordinate 36,892,590 of CM077304.1, read as the reverse complement.
AATTCTGAAGTTGTTATGGCAGAAAAAAATCAAAACCCTTTAAAACCAGAAGCAGAGATCGAATTAATCTAACTGCCCCAGAATACAAATTTGTGAATAATCATCGCCATTACGCATTAGTATAAAAGGAAAAATTTTAACTCTGAAATAAAACTGTTTCTATAAACATTTTTAATTTTATATCAAACTTGATACCAATTACATATAGATCGCAAAATTAATAAACCAAGTATATTTCTGTACATAATTCACGTCAGATTTAATAGTCTCTTCACTGATTCTTTGTACTGAGAAAGGGTATTTTCATTGTCCCCCTCATTCTTAAGATTAACAACAGACTTTTTATAATCTTCAACCTCTTTAGTACCAAGGAGCTCTTCCTTATTTACTTCCAGGTTTTTCTCTGCAGCCTTAATTCGGAGAAGTGTTTCCAGGATATTTTTTTCTGATGAGCTATTTGTCCATACATACTCTTCCATGTCTGCTTCGGTCTTATGTTTCTCCCAATCCTCAGTTTTCTGAAAGGAAAAAAACACATTCTGAATTCTGAGAAATATTACCCAAAGACAACACTGGGGCTGCGAGGGGAAGAAGAGTCTGCAGAACGCAGACAGCCAGCCCTGGCCAACCCTCTGCGCGCGCACTTCACCCGGCACCGCAGCTCAGGGCTGCACACTCGGACGTGAACACTGTTTCCACCCACCGACTCCAAGTGCACTCACACAGCAATACTGTCTTCCAGAAGACATATAAAACTACCTTTTATTTTTGCAGCTTTCTAGTTCCTAAACTCTAACGCATCGACAATTCACATTTCTGTGGTTGAAAATAATGCAAGTGGAGACTGTATTTATCTTTGTAACATGCTGTTGGGGTAACAGGAAAGACCAATTATTACAATAAAATTAAAAATATGAAGTATGTGTAATACATGATTTTCAGTCATAATGACTTCATATATTCTGGAATTTGTTTGGGTATTATCTTTCTTTTCTGTTCCTATAATGGAAATAATTCTTGTTACCACTTGTTTTTTTCTTACAAAAATTATTACCACGCTATTCTAGAAGCAGTGGTAGGTTTCACAGTAATATAATTCAGCCTCATGATTTAAATGAAGGTGTAACATTTTGTGAAAAACCAAGCCATCCAGTTAGTAAGTAATCTGCTCTGGTTCAGAGAAGTGCTGAATACCAGCCACATCCTTTCCAAATTCACACACAACTAGATTCTGAGCTACAGGCTATCACAGAACCATCTACTGTTCTTACAACTTTAAGGTGTTAACTTCCAAAGTTATGACCTCTAAAGTGTTAAAAGAGAGGTGGATTTGTGGGCTGTCAGAAATTATTTCTGCAAAGTCCTCCTGACAGAGACCCCACCCTGAGGAGCTGGGGCTCCGGGGCTCCCCAGAATTAGGTGAGCACTGAGAATGCGATAAGCGGTTTTCACCCAGGGTTCCCTGCCATCCTCACCCCCAGGAAAAGAGGGCGCACTGGAGCTCTGCCCCTCAAAGGGTAGAAGAGCAGCCCCACTGAGCACAAACAGGCCACAGGGGCTGCCACCGACTCAGCAGATGCCAGTCAGGTCAAGAAAGCCTCAGAAAGAGGCTGCCTACCACAGAAACCCACAACAGGAAGGAGTCCTCCTTGCATCTTTCAGACCGAGTACCCTCTTTGCTTCCGGAGAAACCAGTGGGATGGAGAAGGTTTCCCTGACCCCCAAGTTCCTTAGCCAATAGAGGGTATCCGTACTCACAGCTCCCTGTACTGTCTCCCCACCTCCCTATGCTGAATTTATGGCTGAGGACAATGTCTCAACTATTGTTCTAGAAATATCTTACCTGGTTGAGAATCAACTCTACGACCCCTTTCTGTCTGGTCGTGAGACCTCAGCCTCGGTTGAGGGGAGCGGAAACCCAGTGAAACTTCTCCTTGTTGTACCTTGCCCATGTATGCACTGTGGCAAATGATTTCTAACAGCCAATTCTGAACTTGTAGATTCAAAAAAGTTACTGACAAAATTATCCTGCCCCACCTAATTCTATCTGTAATATTTGGGGAAGAAATAAATGTCAGCCCCTCAAAAAATGCTGAGAAAATGGTCCTATCTACTCTTAGAAATGCTTTAAATGTTTCAAGACAATGTTGTAGTTCCTTCATAATGCTAATTTACAAGTGAAGGATATTTAAGAGACCAAAAAATACATTTTATAAAGCATTAAGTAAAACAGTCAATCCATCTCACTCTTGACTGCTAGAAATCAAGTAATTAAGAGACTGTTATTTTTAATGCAATAGTAAGTTGGTATTAATAGATTAATATGACTAATAAAGACCACTTAACAGCTTAAAAACATTTCACCTGGATTTTAAAAATTATTATTTTTTATGTATTAATTTTAGAGAGGAAGAGAGACAGGGAGAGAAGGAGGCGGGGAGAAAGAAAGAGAGAGGAAGAGAGAGACATTGATTTGTCATTCCACTTATTTATGCATTCATTGGTTGATGCTTCTACACGCCCCAATCAGGGATCGACCCATAACCCTGGCATATCAGGACAACTCTCTAACCAACTCAGCTACCCTAGCCAGGGCTTCACCTAGATTTATCAAGATTTTCTTAACTGCTTTGAAACAGATGCTTAAACAAGACATAACCAAAGTATATACACGAATCATTTCCAACATTTTGTTTACAGTCCCCATTTTGTGTACATAGTTCTACACCTGTTTGCCAGGGTGTGCTATAGGTGTGCTGTAATACGGATTCCCTCAGGCCGCAGGAGCCCAGGTGAGCCTGGAGCAATGACAAGTACCCTCCTCCATCACTCATATCAATTTTAAAATTATACTGTAGTGATACAATGATGGGGAAACCTATAGCAACAAACAAACTGCAAGAAAACAGCTCAACAGACAGGGACCCCTCTGGTGTGTGACTGCTCCGGGGCGCCCTTTCACAGGCCTTTGCTGAGAGCCCGCTACCCGCTGGGCAGTGCTAGGAGGAGCAAGCCGCCTCCGGGCGTCCCAGCTAAAAACGAGCGTTTTCACCTCCAACATTTGAGGCAAAAGGTACATTTGCTTGTTCTTACGGTATCCGTGCTGACATTCCCCTTCAGGTGAAATAAAAAATAGTGCTGGCTAAAACAAAAAGCTCATTATTCAAATGTGATAGCACTGACACTAGAACAAAATTCAATTTAAAAGCTAGTCGTTTACATAAGTCTATTAACTCTCTAAATACAATTTCATTTTTGCAATTAAAAAATCTACTACAGAAATCTCAAACATATACAAAAGTACTTCAAACATGTGCAAATATACATTTCGCGTGTATGTCAGACAACAGCACTGTGAACTCTCATCCATACACCGTCCGGTGTCAGCACTCAGCTCACAGCCAATCTTGCTTCACGCATGTGGTTCTACATACAAAAGCACTGCTCCCTCACCATGCTCTCACGGAGTTATTTTGAAGGAAACCTCAAACTTCGTCATTTTATCCATGTTAATTTTTTTTCTTAAAAAAATAAGAATTATTTTAAAATCATAACCACAGTACTGCAGTAGTTTGTGGTATTTTGATTCACAAGAGCCTAACCTAGGTCAGCCCGTTCATTCACTCCATTTATTCATTCATTCCATTTACTTATTCCATCAATCGGCGATTCCCATGTGCTGATGATCTGCCTGACAGCTGTTTCCCTGGTCGCTTCTTGCCCAGAATTCCGGCCACAGTTACTGGACAAAGCCTGGCTATAGTACAGTCCCTCCCTCGTAGTTTGAATCCAAAGAGAGAATTAAATTTAGCTAGGTTTAGTTTTTAGTTTTGTTGCTTTGTTCCCCCTCACCTTACCTCTGCCTTCCCCACCCTGGGGTGACTGTCCTATAAATCCTGAAACAGTGAAGGTCACGCTTTCTGACATGTAGACTGGAGGAGGAGAGAAAATCAGTTTTCAAACAAAAAAGATGAGGCAGATGTCTACAGAGTAACAGGGCCCAAGGAATAAAAACAGCCCATTCCTGAGATTTTGTAGGATCCTTGCCCTCATATCTTCTCAGCATAAGCTGCTTGAGTGAGTTTCTATGACGCACAACAAGTGGGCCTCAACTAATACATGCCGCCCAGGAGAGAGGCTTGACCACAGGGTTTGGAGTTCATCAGCATATACTGAGTTGGCCAAAAAGTCCGTTTGTTTTTTTCTATAAGACAAAAGATATATTCTTCATTTTCACCAATACTTTACTGATTTGGATATCTTGAGAATGTCAGCTATATTCCGAGTGGTAGAACGCTGACCGTTCTCAATTAATGTCTCAATTTGATCGCCATCACCTTCAACTGGTCTACCTGACTGTGGAGCATCATCCAGCAAGATATCTCCAGCAGGAAACTTCGCAAACCACTTTGGCACATTTGACCAGTCACAGCACCTTCTCTACACACTGCACAAATCTTCTGTTTCAGTTGTGTTTTTATGTTTCTTAAAATAATAAAGCATAACATGGCAAAAATTGTATATTTTCTTCCATCTTCAATATTAAAATGGCTACACAAAAATTCACCAATTTTGTTAAGATATTTTTACAATGCACATTGATTGACAGCTGTCACAATATAATCTAACAAAACTGTTTCAAAAGACAGCTAAGTGCTGCTAGAGCCATATGGGGGAAAAAACAAACTTTCTGGCCAACGCAATGCAAGATAATATCACCTGGGAGAAGGTACAGAATGACAAAAAAAGAGGGAAAGGACAAAACTTGAGGAACAATTAAACATAATTGATTTAGACTAAAAATATAGCACACATTTCTAGAAATATGGCATTTTCAGTTAGAAATATTACAGTTAAAATGGATCAGTATTATTTTTAAATAAGGAGTATCTCCAAAATGTCACACTTAAAAATAACAATTTTGAAATAAGATTTTTACATGTACATGACTTTAAATGGTCTTTTTGGAAGTTTCTTTTTTTAAAAAAAGGAACAAACATTTTTATTAACTTCAATGTATTTAAGCAAAAGCTCATTAAGGGCCCCTAAAAACAAGGGTTAATGCTTAAGCGATAATTATCCAGAACTGAATTCAGATACAGTATCAGCAGGCTGCAGTCCCAGATACATCTCCCACAGAGAAGATGGGAATTACTGAAAAGTAAAGGGAAAGGAAATCATCTGTAATTCTACCACCCAAGATAACCAATCACTGCTGGGGACACATCATGCTTGTCCTTCTAAATCCATTTTTAAAACATTGCCATCATAAAGTTTTACTTACAATTTATAACCTATAATTCAGTCAAAATTTTTCCTTCTAAAATACCACCCAGGATTGAAAGTGGGCAATTGTTTAAAAGTTTCTTTACACCCCGAAGTGTAGTGGGAATGTATTAATTTTAAAGCATAAACACTAGCATGGTCAAATACTTGGGGGCAGAAAAATCATTGTAAGTTCAAACCGATCATCATTCAGGCAAAGAATCTGATGTCTTTTTTTTAACACTTCCACCACTGAATATTTATAATTCACCATTTAATTTACAAAGGTGAATATCATACATAAACACACAGTATATAGTCTCTCTCTTCTTCCCTGCCAACAATGAGAGAACCTGCTCTGACTACAGTAACCCAAGGGAAAGCAACCTTCCATTCCACATGATCAGTTCTCTCGTCCAGAGCCGGCTCCATTCATTCGATCATTCATTTACTCAGTAAACACTGACTGCCCAACTCCTGCCCCAGGCACCACGCTGTCCCGGAACTCCAGTCTAGTAGGAGACCTGGAGTGCAGTAGAAGCCAGTCAGATGAAGGTTGTGATCCCAATAAAGGAAAGAGCCCAAAGTGGCCAGGGAACTGAATAAAGGCTGAGTGAGGAAAGTGGCATGGAATGAGTCTCAATAGCTATTACAATACCTACTATTCTGAGCACCTTACACATATAAACTCTACTTTCACAGCAAGCCTCTGATGTAATACTGTATTCAATCTGTTTTACAGACCACAAGACTAAAGCCCAGGACAACTAAAAATGTGCCCCAAATTCTTACTGCTTGTTAGTGGAAGAACATGTCCCAAAGAGCACAGAAACATCGTAAAAATATATATACACACACAGAGACACACATATATACAAAGAACAAAAGAATTCTTTAATTTGAATCTTTCTTCTTTCTTGCCCTTGCAAGCTTAAATTTAAAACAAAGAAAAACATAATAATAGCTAATTCATACAGTGGTCAGTGTAATAGAAGGCAAAGAAGTATCTTCCACAAAACACACATCTGTCACCTTCTGCCATCTTATGTACAACCCCCTCTGCCTAGGACGTGAGTCACAGTAATATTCCACTTCTCATGATTACAAGTAAGGCGTTGTGCTATACAAGGGAAAACAGTTTAACCATTAAAAAAAAAAACCCTTAGTTATTTGAAAATCAGAAAAAATAGAAAGAGGTAAATATGCATAATGAACAAAAAGTCACTGCCAATTCTTTTAGTTACCACAGCTAAATTTTTAACTTTATAATGTCATGAATTCAAGTCAATTCACATCAATTTTTTTGAAAAATTTACTGATTGCTGATATGCTAGGCATTGTACTAGATAGAAATGTAAGGATAAATAAAATGCACAGTCCTTGCCCTCAGTGATGACAGAGTCTAATGGAGTTAAGCAGGCATACATACAGACAATTACCATAAAAGTAATAAAAGGGATGCTAACTGAGGAAGAGAGGGGAAAGGATAGACAGGAAACATCTGAGAGGTAACATCTGAGGCGTATTAAAGGATTCATATGGATGTGCAAGGCTGATATTTTGAAAAAAGGTTATAAGCAAAGAGAACAGCACATGCAAAGTTATGAAGGCGCACGCTATGTTCACCATGGCTGATGACGCAGAGGGCATGTAACCCACGCTTCCTGAGTAGCTGATGATGAGGTGGCAAATGACGAGGAACAGACAGGCCAAGGAGTTTATAGATTTAATCCTAGGTAATGGGGATTACCTACCCTTTACAGGTAAAGGACTTTATAAAAAATGTAAGACACAATGGACTTGTTTTCAGAACAATTACTTTAACAGCAACATGGAAGATGGATGAGACAGGAAAATCAATAAAGCTATTACAGCTCTGACTTGTGTGGCTCAGTGGGTTGGGTGTCATCTTGCAAACCAACCAAAAGGTCACCAGTTCGATTCCCATGTGGGGCACATGCCTGGGTTGCAGGCCAGGTCCCAGGTTGGGGCTTGTGAGAGGTGACCAATCAATGGCTCTCTCACCCATCAATGGTTCTCTCCCTTTCTTTCTCCCTCTCTCCAAAAATAAAATAAAATCTAAAAAAAAAAAAAAAAACCCACCAAAAAAAAAAACGCTATTAGAGTTTTCAGGCAAAGGATGAAGACGACCCACACTAGGGTAGTAGCAGTAGGGATACAGAGGAAAACATAGTTTTAACAGATATTGAAAGGCCAAACCTGAGAGACTTAGTGACTAATTAGATCTCAGGGGAGAGGGTGAGGGAAGAAAACCATATAATGCTCAGGTTCACGACTTCAGCCACTGGGTGAGAAAGAACGAAAACTTTCTAAAAGCCTTTAAGTACATGATAGGCTCTGGAACATCAGAAATAAAATGAAGTCTTGCCTGAAGGCAGAGAAATCTGAGGAGTGTCATCTTCATTGTACTATCATCCCACTCAAGAATCTAGAACAGCTGCCACCACCTACCACATGAAGTAAAAAATTCAACGTGTGTATGACAGACAAACCTGCCCATTTCTTTGACCTCTCACTCAAATTTCCACCCCACACCCTCAGCTCTGATACTAGATACATATTTTAAAAAATGGTCTTAAAAGAGATATGCCACCCTCTGATCAGTTTGTTTACAACTGATTAAAAGAGATATACGACACTCAAGAACTCACTCACGATCTGAGCTCAGCATCAGAATCACCCATGGAGACTTTAAAACAAAACAAGCTGAGTCTCACCACTGGAGATTTTGATTCTATAGTGTCTTAAAAAGCTCCACAGGTGAGTACGATGCAAGTCCAGAGAAAACAGATTATGGAGATAAATTTTCTTCTAGATTAATCTGTTCTCCCTCCATTCATGTATTTCTGCTTTGGGATTTTATTTGCTAATTATCTAGCAGTTCTAAAAGAATTTCTTGTGGCCTCAATGCATAACCATTGTTTATTCCTTCTTAGGTACAAAATGGTGCTCCACAAGGTGAAATAAATGAATCATGGCAGGCTGGAGAAAAATGAACTTGCTATTACACATCCTGCCCATAGCTTTTTAAATTTCTCCTAGATGATTGAGCTAAGATTCACTCCCTTTTATTGCCTTCAGTATTTCAGCCAAAATAAGACTGACAGTGAAGGAAGGAAGGAAGGGAGGGAGGGAGGGAGGGAGGGAGGGAGGGAAAGAGAAAGAAAAAAATTTTCAATTAGTCAATTGTTAAGTTTGAAAAGAGAATTAGCAGCTAACATTCAGGTTTAATTTCAACTCTTATTTCACAATATTTTTCAATAGAAGTCAAAGTTGAACAAAACTAAATAATATGATACCATGGAAAGAATATGAAACTTTGAGGCTGCAGTTCAAGCCCAAGGTCTTCAGCTAATAAACTCTGAACTTGGGTAAAGGACTTAACTTCTCCTTAATTTCTAAATTTCTCAATGTAATAAAGAGATTACAAAAAAAAAAATTTGGTAACTGATTTTCAAGGTTAGTACACACTTAACATGGGTGGCTACATTAATGCTTTTTTTATGTTTGTTTTTAAAAAGACACACCATTTTAAAGCACTGTTAAAAAATGTAACTACTCCTCCCCCACTCACACTCCATCTTGGGTTTCCTTTTGTATTCATCCAAGGTGATCATTTGAAACAGCACAGAAGTAGAAAAAGTCAAAAGCAGAGACATAATCGATTCTTAGAACAACGTGACATCTACCTTAAAAACAATGGCCAAAAGTGCCATTTGTCTGGAACCCTGTAAAAGGTGATACAGAAGCACTCTTCACTGTCACTGGTGTTCCACAATGTCCTGCTTCATCAGGAGAGCCAATTAATGTGTTTATAACCAGCTGTTTTTCTTTAATAAACACTGTAACATCTGTTTATGCATAATCAGTTTATAAAAAATTTTAGGCATAAAAACATTTCACATTGAAGAGATGCTGAGATTTTACTAAGAGTAGCCAATATTTTCCGGATTGCAAATTCTATTAACATTGTCAAAAATAAATGAACATCGTGAATAAAGTCACAGAAGTAAACATTTATGGAGACCTTGCAGAATAATATAAAATTTGAATACTTTTTACTTAAATATTTGAAAAAATATATAATCAAATGAAAAACAAGCCTGATCTACACATAACAGAAATTATACACCATGAAAATTAAATAGCCCAAATTGTTACAAAGGTATTTCTTTTTCTTTTCTTTCTTCATTAAATTTACTGAGGTGACATTGGTTAGTAACACTAGCAAAGGTATTTCTAAAAAATTGGGCATAATTATTAATTATTTTATTAATAGACCATTAATAATATATACCAGTAATCTAATTATTGCTACCACCTAACAAGTACACTATATTTTACATTACTGAAAAGGGAGTTTATTTGTTACTGTGTCAATTTACTTACGAAGTGGAAAAAACCTACATCAAAAGTCTACTTATGGATATCCAAAAGAAATTTTAATACCTGTTATTAAACTTCTAGTGTTCTTACCTACCACTGAGCTAGATACTCTGAAGAACAAAATACAATGTCAGATGCATACTAATGAGGGTTGTATGATTAGTTAGAAAGACAAAATATACATGGAACAAAACGATTTCATGGAGCATCCACTAAGACAAACTCTGTAGTCAAGTACCCCTGTGACCAATACAGAAAACAAAACAGTATAACTTGCTATTTATGCAAAGAAGCAGTTACACAAAGAGGCTCAATATGTCTAAGGAGTTGGTATCCAAAATATATAAAGAACTCATACAACTCAATGGCAAAAATCCCAAACAATCTGGTTAAAAGAATCGGCAGAAGACATGACCAAACATTTTTCCAAGGAAGACGCACAGAGGACCAACTGGTACGTGAAAAGGTGCTCAGCATCACTAATCATCAAAGAAGTGCAAACCAAAACCACAGTGACCTATCACCCGCACCCCTATCAGAATGACCACTACCAAAAAGACAAGAAATAACAAGTGTCAGCAAGGATGTGGAGAAAGAGAACTCTTGTACATTTAGTGGGTATTCAAACTGGCACAGCTACTATGCAAAGAGTGTGAAGACCCCTCCAAAAATTAAAAATGGAACTACTATATGACCCAGCAGTGCCACTTCTGGGTATTTACTCAAAGGAAATAAAAACACTAACTAAGATACCAGCACCCCATGTTCACTGCAGCATTACTTACAATAACTAATATATGGAAACAGCCTAAGTATGCTTCAATGAGTAAATGAATAAAAATATATTTTGACTAGCAATAAGACTACCATGAAATCCAAGTAACACAGCCAAAAGTTTCAAATTCAAAAAGCAACTACTAGTAAGTAAATCCCAAAATCATCCAAGGACCCTAGGACTTAGATTTTTAGATCTCTGTTTTCTAAATCAAGTGCTTTTTTTCTTCCCCCCAGTGTCTGTAGTTTAGTCTGTATTTTGCGCAAATCACTTTGTAAAATATTTCATCCAATCCTCTCTTAACTAGATCACCTGTAGAAGGTTTAAATAATATCGTACAGCAAAATTAAAATTTAGGGAGTGTGTTGTTAGCAGTTATGTCAGAATGCGAGTAGAATACATGTTCTAAGACTTTAAATGCAACAAGGCACAGATCTCACTCCCTGTATAAAGTCTCTGTCAAATTAACCCTAAGCTGTACACAGAAATTGGAAACACATGAATTTACAATTCTAAGGTTTCTTCAATTGAGTATTAGCAACAATATTAACAGGCCACCATTTACCAAGAGCCCTCTATTTGCCAGACATTTCAATTTCAAGTAAATTCTATCTGATGCATCCAAACATGGGCCTCAGAGGTGACATGGCTGACCAAAGCTGCAGAAGTAACAAGTAATGGGATTCTGATCAGATCTACGTGGTTCCCAAGGTTAAAGCTTGATTCACTCCCATGCTAACAATGTGTAATGGTGGAATACTGAAACAAACTTCTACAAGTCTCTTTGCTTCTTAGAGCTGCTAAAGAACAAATGTCTGATGTACATCTGTCTCTTACCATCTTGCTAGCTCTACACAAATCATTTTTTGAAATATGACAAAGCAAGCCTCCATGCCTGAGGTCTATACTTTGTGAAGTCTATGTTTTTTTGAAGGCTAGTTTAATGCCTCTACAGTTAAACTGGTTTGAAGAGCACACAACAGTACCTTCCTTATACTGAACACCTTTTCACAGACGTTTCAGTAACTGTGATACAGAAAACTACTACTTTCCTTTCAACACCTCTTAGAGGTAACCTCCATGGAAAGTTTAAAAAGCTAAAAGAACAAGGTAAGCTTACCTTTTCGTATTAAATGCTCTGAAACTAGCCTAAAAAATAAAGGAATGGCCCTGTCCAGATGGCTCAGTTGGTTGGAACATCATCCCATAAACCAAAAGGTTACAGGTTCGATCCCTGGTTGGGGCATGTATGGGAGGCAAACAATCAATGTTTTTTTCTCTCTCTCAAATCAATAAGTAAAAAATTTTAAAAAAATAAAGGAATGGTTTAAAAGGGAACTTTCTAAATATCTGATTAAATACCCGGTGGTAGCACTGATTTCAAGTATGAATTTCATGCTGGTGAAGAAAAAAAATTCATTTCAATAAAAATTCTGTTCCTCCAGCTCTGCAAATTTCACAGCTCATCTGCCTCTAAAGCTTCTTCACCAATGGTCCTTGTTCAGAAAGGATCAGGCACCAACTTTAATACAGAAATTTTTTACATAATATTTGTTTAGAATAGTTGTATGTAGCTACTTATTAGAATTAAAAATTAAAGGCAACTTTCACTGAATTGATTTGTGCTTATCATTTCCTTTAGGGAAAATTCATTTTATAGGTTGCTGGCAAAATAGGAGACTCAAAATTGATTGGCTTTCATTGTTTGGTATTAATTCTTGAAGTGTCAGTCATAGGGCTATAGCTGATGATGCCATGTTGCTGGTTCAAAGAGAACTTTATTATCTTACGTGAAAAGCATTTATAAAATCAATTGACAGGAGAGATTAACTGCTACAATCATGTTGCTCCCAAAGCCAGGAAATAGAAAACCCAGATGAATTATGATAATAAAAGTCCTTAAAAGAAAAGAAGAGCTGCTAGCTACTTTTTGTTCTTTACTAACCTTGTGATGACGTTTTATTTTCTCTTATTCCCACTCATCCTTTTATGCTACCACTGCTTTATTAATATCAATGAAATGAGCAGTTCAGAGAACAGAGGCATGTGTCTACTGAGTTACAGAATCTCGTGGATGGAAGGAGTTCCAAGGCCATTTAATGCAACTCATTATCCATGTCTCCAACTGCGCAGGAACATTTTCTACCTATTAAAATAAGCCACTCCATCTTTAGATGACTCAAAGTTTTCGGCCAGTGAAGTCTGTATCACTATTGCTTGCTGTATCCCTTACTTTAAAGCTTAAAGTCATGAAAAGCAAATCTCACCTTTTATATGAAGTCCTTTGAATGTCTAAAGAGACAGTGACTCTCCAACTGCCTCCACTCCTTCATATGCTCCTAATGTGATATGCTATTGCGTCTCATGTCTATCTTGGGCAAGCTACAAAAAAATTTAATTTGTATGCATATCTAAAATTATTTTAATTTTTAAAAATAAACTTTTAAACTCTGAGTTACCTATATGTTACCAACTTTAAATCAGAAGCATTGATGCTCAAATATAGCAACATCATCCTTATAAATGTGTATGCATGTGCTAAAATGCTCAGACAAAAGACTTTTTTTTTAAGATTTTATTTATTTGTTTTTAAAGAGAGGGGAAGGAAGGGAGAAAAAGGGGGAGTGAACATCAATGTGTGGTGGTCTCTAGTACACCCCCTACTGGGGATCTGGCCCACAACCCAGCCATGTGCCCTGACTGGGAATCGAACTGGCAATGCTTTGGTTCACAGGCCCGCACTCAATCCACTGGGCCATGCCAGCCAGGGCAAAAGACTAATTTTAATACTATTTAAATAATTAATTCCCTTTAATGGTCTCTAATGTATCCCAGTGAAATGTTTACATGGCTATGTGTTAACTAAAAATTTTAGTAAAAATTTAAAAACCTTTTTATAAAGTTCTGGAGCTTTGTTCTGCAGTTTATTTGAATAACTATGAATTATAAATTCTCAAGTTATACAGATGATGATTATCCTTCCATAACTTTGACAACTTTCAGCCAATGTCAAACAAAAAAAGTTAAATATTCTAAATCTTCAAACAGAAGTCTGAAACTAGAATTTTAAAGGCATTTTAACCATCTGATTTCTGTAAGGTCCTAAGACAAACTGCATAATCTATTTCAAGATCCTCGCTTTGAATGTCAGTAGAAGCGATCTATGATATTTCACACATCCTTCATGTATCCAGTGGTTCATTAAACTGAGTACTTGCCACACCTACTGTTTTTGAAAGTTTAAGACATCATCTGAATTTACACTGACAAAACAATTAAACACTCACAATCACTTACCCAAGACTCGTGGTATAAAACTGTTAGCAGATACATTGCATAATCATAATTCTGTCTCTTTAAAGGGCACCTTCAAAAGAGAGAGAGGGAGGAAGTCAAAATTCCAAAAATTCAATACACAGAATTATTTGCCAAGTATATAAATACTTAACACAAAAACTTATATTGAGGTATTCTGTCTCTTTTCTGGGAAAACTCAGTTCTTAGAATAATAGTAGTCTATGTAATTCACTGTTTGAAGATACGGAAAACTTTTTAAGAATTTTTATTCAGGGTATCTCTTTGCTTTCATAACAAATGGAGTTATTTTATCTGATGACAGCTTTATGGTATTTTAATATGATGTGTCCAATCCAAGTGCCCATCACCTCAGAGCTAAGAATCTGCTGGACAGTATAAACATATACGCTTAATTCATTTAAAAAACAGAGACAGACCAAGGACAGATGCTAATCTAAATATTCATCTCAATATTTCCAAAGCCAATTCTTGTAAAAATGAGCTACACTGTGCAATGATGTATTACTGCTGTTGTATTTAAAATAGAATTAATGACCTAATGTTAGGTAAAACCTGTACATCAATATGAAGTGGCATGTTTAATTTTTAGATTGCTACTTCTTCCCACCACCACACAGGACATGGGCCCAGCAATAACGACACCTCCAAACACCCTGCGTGGACAGGGAAGGGGAGAGGATGCACCTCCCCATGTGCTTTTCTCTTGAGGCGAGTCTTTTATATTTTGACGTAATTTGGAAACGACTGAAGTATAATTCTAGAAATAAAATAACCATATAGTAAAAACATGCCAATAACCTTTTTTACCTCAAATGACCTAATTTATAAATTCACATACGATAAATTTAATACTGCTTTTATGAACTTCTATGCTAGCACTGAAATTCTGCTTATTTACCCAACTACCTTGGTAAATTACATTTCCAGTTAATTGAATAATTTTAATTGTGAACTATAAGATTTTTATACACTTTGACTTTGTAAAGCTTGTTTAAGCATTAATCACTAGCAAATCATACTTCTGTTTTCTCCTAACACCTTCCGTGAATTTTAATACACAGATACATTAAAATCAAGGTTAAAACTGTAACAATAATTTAACTCATCAAGGCAAACCTCTCCATATATATAAAGATCTCAACAACAGTAGACTAGTGTGAGGATACCAAAAATATGAATTAGACAACTTCTCTTGATCTAATAATGCTAATATAAGTTGATATAAAAGGCTATCTTTAGCCCTGGCTGGTGTAGCTCAGTGGATTGAGCGCGGGCTGCGAACCAAAGGGTCGCAGGTTCACTTCCCAGTCAGGGCACATGCCTGGGTTGCAGGCCAGGCCCCTAGTGGGGGCCACATGAGAGGCAACCACACATTGATGTTTCTCTCCCTCTCTTTCTCCCTCCCTTACCCTCTCTAAAAAATAAATAAATAAAATCTTTAAGGAAAAAAAAAAGGCTATCTTTATTTTCAATGTCATTTCTTTAAAAAGGACTGCAGGGAATGGGAGGACAATGAAACACATGTGGCGATCGGCTCAACTTTTCTTTCTTTACCTATCTGTTTTGATGGTGAGTACATCTGTGGTCTTGCAGTACCGCTCTCCTACAAGTTTAATAAGTTTCTTCTTTGCATGATCATCTAAATTCAAACTGGAAAGTTTAACCTTAAAATTACAAGAAAAAAATTATTTGAAAAACATTATTTCATATACTTCATTTAATAAAAAACCGGCAGTAATATTATTTAAATTAACATGAAAATAAGCAAAGGAAACCTTTTCAAACTCCTTCCTATAGAGAGTTAGCATCTGGCCTGCATTACGATCTTACTCATGGAAAAAAAGGGGGGAGCAAACTGTTTTGTGCTCTTTGAAAGTTCTGGGCATTGGTACCCTTCCTGAAAGAATCAATGGCATGTCTCTTAAATAAATGAAATTACGGTGCTCATGAGTAGCATTACCTAATAGAATTAAACTCAATTAGTATTAGTAAAGCTGGAATATAGGAATACAGTAACTGTAAAACATAAGAACTTTAAGAAATTTCTACCATGCAATTATGAAACCCATACCATGCCAACTAGTTTAGGGGCATTTACTTTAAAAGCTACAATTCTCTCACAGAGGTTGGAATATAGCATCAAAAGTTCAAAACATATGAAATAATATAGCTCAATATTACTCAAAATGACAATACTAGTTCCACAGGCTGCCAAGAAGAATTATTTCTTTAAAAGGGCTATGTGTGTTGAATACATTCAGGAAACGCTAAGTTAAATTAGATTCTTCACAGCAGGATTTCTTAGAGGAGGTAATATGCTAATAAACATTGTGAAATGTCAAGATTCAGAGTTGTTATGTAATGATTTCCAAATTTATTTGACCTCAGATTCCACTTTTCAAGGGACAATTCATGAAATTACTCTTCCGTAAAACATATTTTGGGAAATGATAGACTAAATAAACACACTTGTTCATTTGCAGAGAATTATGGCATGGCTGAAGTTATTATCTAGAGATGAATAGGCTTGACACAGGAAAATAAGTTAGACACTAGAACACAGTTAAATAAGGTAAAACCACAGATTATTTTTCCATGGAGAACTTTAAGAATAAGAAAGAGTCATAACTGTCTGAAGAAGAAAAAGGCTAAGTAAGATTTTGAAATCCCATCCATTTCTTCTCTCTAGCTTCCGTAACCCTGCACTTCCCTGAAGACACCACAGTGAAAGAACTTACTATATTCCCTCAACTGCAAACTCTTGAGGGTAAGAAAGCTGTGTGTCTTGTTCTAGGCAATGGACTAGTACTTAAAAAACACAACACATATTTGCTGAATGTATACATAAGTAAAAACAAGGGAGAATATACTGTTTTTTTAAGCATTATGAATTTTATTTGAACTGGAGAAAAGAGAAAACAAATAAATATAAACACAATCTTAGTAACCATAAGTATGAAGAATATTAACTATTAAATATCAATCCAATAGAAAGGTTATATGTTGAAGACAATGTGAATTATCATAGTCTCCGAAAAAAAAATGTATCAACAACCAGGTTATCAGTTTGATGAATAAAATAAGCAATTTTATAACTCTGATCATTAACAATATAGAGCATTATTTATAAGAAAATCATAAAATGGACCTACATTATAATCATAATTATGAAAATATATACATATATGCATAGATACAGTTGAGAGAGAGAAATGAATAGTTTTTACCTTAGGATAATGAAAATATAGAGACTTTTTCCTTTTAAAACTCCCTTCAATGAAACCATGATGTTTAACAATAAATTTTAAAATCTACCATTTGAAAAACTGAAGTGTTCTACCTTTTTATATGGGAAGTAGTCCAAAAAAATGGCAGTAATGCTGATCATTATTGTAACAACTGCTTTAAAACTCATGCCCACATTAACATTTTAATGTTCAAAAATTACATAGAATTTATGCCAAAAACTCGTAAGTATTTCAGACACAGCTGTGTGGTGCACTCACGCCATCTGCTAGCACTCAAAGGCACTGCAAAACTGTGGTCTTTAACTTGGACAACAATCTGATTTTGAAGTGGAACAGCATTCATCATCATTCTTGCTCCAAAATTTAAAAGAATCCTTAGGCTTTTCTTTTGTCAAGTTGCTGTATTTTAAAGAATCTATAGGGTACTATTAACACTGACCTCAAAACAATGTTGACATTTCAAATCATAGGAGGTTGTGGTTATTATGTGTGTATCTTCAAATGCCCATATCTAAAAGAGCTACATAAATTGAACAATGTCTAAATGTGTGAAATATTTTCTCTATTTACAGGTATAGTGCAATTAGTTAAAGAACTTTGGCATTACGTTTAAGAATTGGATTTGATTTCTAGATTTGCTATTTATTGGCCAACTGATCTTAAACAACTCATTTGATCTTCCTTTCTGTTTCCTTGGAAATTAGAGTATGGAGTAGATATTTTAGATGACGAAATTAAGGAATTATTCAAACTTCTGTTGGCTGTATTAACTACACTGGAAATATGTAAGAAAATCTGTTCAATTTATAGAGATCTTATTGTAAAATGTCAGAAATTAGTAATTTTAAACACTTAAACTGAAACCACTAAAATACATATAGACGTATGTGGTAGTATATGAAGCACTCAATATTTTAAATGTCAAATATTATTTACTAAGTCAAAGTGCCATGTATGCTTATTGTACTACTCTATATATCTCCAGATATTTGAAATTTTTCATAATAAAAGGTTAAAAAACAATTTGGTAAAGTAGCCAAGTAAAAAGTCAAAAAAATAAGTACACCACTTTTGACAAGGGTGGCAAGATAATGCTATGAGGAAAGAACAGTCTTTCCAACAAACGGTGCTGAGATAGATGAATATCCGCATGCAGAAGAAGGAAGCTGAACCCCTACCTTACAGCATATACAAAAATTAACGGAAAGTGAGTCATAGTCCTAAATATAACAGACAAAACTATAAAACTCTTAGAAGAAAACATCAGACTAAATCTTCATCACCTTGAATGACACAGTGGTTTCTTCCATATGGTACCAAAAGAACAAGACCAAAACAACAACAACAACAACAAAACAAACAAAAAAAATCACCCCACACATACTAGACTTCCTCAAAATCGAAACTTTTGTGTTTAAAAAGACACCACCAAGAATGTGAGATGGCAATGCATGGAATGGAAGGAAATATCTGCAAGACACGTATCCATTAAAGGAACTGGTATCCAGAATATATAAAAAACACAAGTGAACAACAAATACATAAATTACTCAATCGAAAAACGAGCAAAGGATTTAAACTGACATTTCTTCAAGAAGACATTCAAACGGTCAATAAGCACATGGAAAAGTCTCAAGAGCATGAGTTACTAGGGAAATGTAATCCAAAATCACAATGAAGGACCCCTTTGCACCCACTAGCATGGCAAAAACAAAAACGTCTGACAATGACAATCACTGGAGAGGATGCGGGGAAACTGGAACTTGCAGACATTTTTGGTGAGACTTTAAAACAGTGCAGCCACTTCGTCAAAACGGTTTGGCAGTTCCTCAGAAAGTTAAACATGGAGTCACCATACAACCCAGCAATTATATCACCCACAGAACTGAAAACATACATCCATACAAATAATATGTACATGAGTGTTCACAGCAGCATTATTTGTAATAGCCAAAAAGTGGAAACAACCCATACATCTATCATCCGATGTGTGGATAAATAAAAATCTAGAGTATTCGTAAAATAGAATATTATTCTGCAATAAAGAAAGAACAAAGAACTGATACATGCTACAACAGACGAGACAGTGAAAGCATTTCACTGAATGAGAGTATTCATATTGTTTGACCTACTTAGAAGAAATGGCAGGAACAGGCACAGACAGAGACAAAGTAGATTAGTGGTTGACAAGGGCTTGGGGGTGTGAAATGGGGGACAATGGGGAATGACTGATAATGGATATGGGGTTTCTTTTATGGGGATGAAAATTTCTGGAGTCGGGCAGTGGTGATGGTTGCACAACCCTGTGAATATGTTAAAAATCACTGAACTGTACACTTTAGAAGGGTGAGTTCCATAGTATGTGAACTATATTTTAATAGAACTGTTGTTAAAAAGGAAAAAATGAGTATAAGACATCAATATACCATCAAAATGGGCAAATAACCAAAAAAAAGCATTTCACAAAAGAATAAATTCTCACCCTCATTAGAATTGAAAGACAAATTTTAATATATGTAAGATGTATTTTTTTTACTGATAAAATTGATAGGTCATAATAGCATGTAGGTTGCTGAGGGTATGGAAAAACAGGCTTTCTCACACCCTGCTGGCGTTGCATTTGTTAGATTTCCTGCAGGAATTTACAACATATAATCAAAAAACTTTTATAATACATATATCAAAAAACAATTAGAAAGCCTGAAGGTCACCCTGGGCAGGTCACTCGGTTGGTTAGAACATTATCCCCAATGCATTGAGACTGTGGGTTCGATTCCTGCTAAGGCAGAACACACTAGTTACAAGAAGTAACTAATGAATGCATAAATAAGTGAAATAACAAACTGATGTTTCCCTTTCTCTCTCCAAAATCAGTAATAAAAAAAAGACTAAAGATTCCACAATGTGGATGATTTAAACAAATTACAACAGATCAAAACTAAGGAATTACTTGTTCGTTATCTCCCACTTCGGTCTCAGAAGGCGGACCGTGTCTAATGGCTCCACACTGCAGGTACGGCCTCAGGCCCTGCTCAGCACAGAGCAGACCTTTGTTTCTACGCTATCTTGTGCGGCTGTTAAATACAATGTTAAAGAATGTTGGAAACCTTTGGGGGAATTTTAGTTCATACTGCCAAATGAAAAATAGGTGATAACTAGTCAAATAGAGTATCATTCCATTAATATACAACAGGCTGATTGCACCTGTACTAAACTGAGCTTGTAAGTCAACAGTGGTTACTTATGAGTAGCAGAATTATAGGTAACTTTATTTTATACTTTGAAAGACTTATATTGTCTAAATTTTCTATAATAAATACGTATCAGTTTTATAATAAAATCCACAAAATGCTATTTTAAAGTAATGTATTGTAATAGTTTTAACTATCTCTTACCCTTAAGGTTACTGCTCGTGCTCTGGGGTTTCGAACAGATGGTCCTGATGAAACATAATCAGCTGTGTCAATTTCAATGGGAAAATGCTCCTCACATTTTTCATCAGTGTCTAGTGCAGCAGGCCACTCAGTGCAGAAATCTGAGAATTAAAAAAATTATCTCAATAATTTTGCAAGTACATTCTCATTGTGATGTTCGCTACCAGACCAAAAAAAAAAAAACATATCATTGAGAGATTACTCTCTCAGTTTACATGAAATGGAAGAACAGATTCTACTCCGCACTTTACAGACCTATCATCAATCCTCATTTCTTCTTCCTAGGTGAGCCCTATTAGGGAATTTAACTAAGAGAATGACCTGACTAGTTCAGGTTAGGTGGGGAGCAGTATGTTCAATTAAAAGGGAACTATGACTTGAGGGAAGTTAATTATAGCTCTGCACATACCTGCTATGGGACAGTTTAAGTCCTCCTCACCAACCCAAACCACACAGTACACAGTGCCTGGAGCATCACTGTTTTCAAAAAGGCGACAGAGAGTATCATTCACTCCCAGATGAAGATAACTAAAGACTGGCTGAAGAGACTGAAAGGAGCTCTGAAAAAGCTCTAGGAGAACACTGAGATGAAGGCAACAGTCTTTCAGAAATTCAGGGCCTCAAGACAAAACAGGTAGGAAAACCTAGGTAATCCTTAAAAGGGTCCTTATACAGCAGCTCATGTTTCTTTATGTGACTTCGAGGGAAGGGGGAAGCCTTTCCTCCTATTCCGGCAATTCAGCTATCCTAGAGAGGAGTGGAGTGGGGTCTGAGACCTGCACCAGAACAGAAAGAAATTCTAAGCAGTGGGAACATGGCCCACCATCTATCTCCATAGCACAGAAGTGTAAACTCAGGCCTCAAAGGAAGAAAAAACAGCAACAGCCCACACACAAACCATGGAAGGAAAAGAAAGAGCTCCCAGCTTCTCAGAGCTATCCATATTGAGGGTCTCCACAGGTAGGTGGCTGATTTCATTTTGCCCTGCTCCTACCAAGTTAGTGTGATAGAGGGCTCTCAGCTTGGGACGAAAGCTTCTGGCACTATCAGCATCTCCACAATGGAAATCTCATTCCTTAAACAGCCTCATTCTAAGAGTAGCTAAAAGTAACTGGTTCCGTAAGCCCACAACATAGGATGCACAGATCCCTGTTTTCTCAAAAAAGCAGGACTGCAGAAGCTGGTCAAAATCACAGGCAGACGTGGGAGCCCTTCCAGGTGATGAAGACAATCTAAGGAACAGTGAAAGATGCTTTGCCAATACCATTTTCCCTGGCCTCACAACGTTCTTATAGTAGGTACTATATTTAGCTCTTATTTAGGATTTAATATCGGAGTCAGCAAAACGTCACGTTGGGTTAGAGACTCCAGGATGTGGGACTAACTATACATTAGCAAGTTAAATGCATACAGCTCACACCATTCCCTCAACACCCTGTTTGAGAGACCAATACTCAGATACCCGGAGGGGAAAGAAATATCTTTACAACGAAAACCAATTCGGCATTTAAATAAAATGAACATAGCAAGATCACTGAGGTAATGTCATTCCTGTTACGGACCAATTCCAACATCCTACACTGTAGGATACAACACTGCCAAGCACTTCATAAGTGACTAGTTTGGAGAATTTTATAAGTTTCTGGGTTTGTACTGAATCTTTTTTTTGAAACTTTGAATAAGTCATTGCAATCACCAGATCATAATTACAGCCTTTATATTAAATGACCTGATTACATGTTTAAAAGAATACAGCCAACTGGAAAGTACCTAACAGACCTCTGTTAGCTTTTATTCATCTGATAGATAGGGAAATGACGAGACTTCAGAAGACCTTGGTTTTTACTTAACTTCTGCCACTAATTATTAAAATTTTGGTAAATTACCTAACTTTCCTGGGCTTCAGATTTTCCATCTGCAAGTTAGATATAAAATCTAAACTGACCTACTTTGAAAGAAAACTGAGAAGAAATATTTGGAAAGCCTGTGAGTTATTTGGAAGATACAATCGAAATCCCCAAGTTGGCCGAAGTGCAGAGAGAGAATTAAGGAAAGATTAAAACACTCAAACACTCTTCTGAAAGTGCTATATGAAAACCTTACATTTAAAAACTATGAAGCACTTCAGAAATATCTCATTATAGCAACCAATTTCTAGATTATGAATGCACATTTCAATATAATGCTTAAAAAGGAAAAAAAAATGGAATTTGTCAGTGCGATGCATTTGTCAACTGGATTTACGGAGGACTGAAAAAGTGACAGATAATTTGTGCCGAACGGAGCACAAATGTGCCACAGTGGTGTCAGGGTCAGTCTCATACCAGGCACTAACGAATATACTGCAGAAACACAGAATCGAGGAACAGAAAAGCACCCTAATGTCCCGACACAGAAGACCATATAAATGAAAGGAGAGAAGAGATACTCTTTCTTCCCTCATTTCAAGAGTAAGATCATTATTCCTACTTTTCAAGACCTCTTTATCTCCTCTTCCTAACTCTGGAATGGAAGGCCCTCCCAAAAGCTGCACTTGCGTCGTAATCATGCTCACTATCCTATCTCTCTTCCCTGCACAATCATGCTACCTGTGAAGTGCTTCTAGATTTCCTTTTCCTTCCTCAAAATCCTTAACAAGTACGTTGAGCACTGATACATCACCTTTAAGTCAGCATGAAATTCCGACTTGTTCCAAAGGGACTAACTGTTAAATTAAACTACACAATCACTAATGGCTGTGAACCTTAAGCAATTCAAATTTACTTATTCTAGATACAGTCCAATGCAAATGAGATCAGAAATTAAATTGGAATGTGTACAGATTTTGAAAACATACATAAAACCATGAGCAAAAAAAAAAAAAAAATGTTCTTTGTCCTTAGCTCCATGCATGTTGGAAGGAAAAACAGCAGGATAAGTGAGTGAAATCTTTGTTTTTATCTAGGAATCAAAAGCTGTTGTTCAAAATCAATAAATCCAGAGCTGGAAGTATAATCATATTCAGGTGACTACTTCATTGTATGTGTGTATATATATACACGCACACTATATATATAAAGTGTATATGGTATATATACTCCCTGTATGTATGTACACATTAAATATCATACACACACACACACACACTCTGGAAGTTATTATCACACCTAAGTAATGACTAAGAACACTTCTAGAATGAGGAGCTCGGGTGGTAAAGAAGAAGCATGAGACGATTGCTTTTCATCACCAGCTCTTCTACTTGATGTTACCACTTCAAATTTCTTTAAAATTTTAAACATCTTCAAGATAACTCTCCCCTGCAAAGTATCCCATTATTGACCCTACTAACTCTTCAGCTACTCAGCATCTTCTCCACTATTGTCAAATTAAATCATACTGATTTGCATCTATTGGCAACACTCTGAACACTCTATGGGCAACAGTTCTTCAGTCTTTTCATGAATGTGATTTCTATAATTCAACAGTAAATCCTGACTTCAACAAGGATTATGATTTATGACTGCATTTATTATTCATAGCACCTTGTAAAGCTGTCAGCAAAAGAAAATCTTTTTGCATATTTGACATCTGACAACTCACTGAAAACAACTTAAAAATCCTTAAAAATAAAGAAGAAACCAGCAATGATTCAGAATAGAAGGCAATATGGTATATTAGAAATGAGATTGGCCCCCAGCTTATTGAGATCTAATTGACATATAACCTTGTGGAAGTTTAAGGTGTATGTGTTGATTCGATACACTTACATATTGCAATATGATTACCATCATAGCTCAGGAAAAACCTATAGCACACAATATAATTACCACTGTTTTGTGGTAAGGACATTTAAGGTCTACTCACTTCGCAAATTTCAGGTATATAATACAGTATTATTGACTATGATCACCATGCTGTATATTAGATTCCCCAAACTTACTCATCTTATAACTGGAAGTTTGCACCCTCTGACCATTATCGCCCTTTTCCCTCTGCCCTCCAGGCCCTCCAGCTACCTGAAACCACCGTTCCTAGTCTGTTTCTGAGTTTGGCTTTTAGATTACACTTAAGAGTGATATTATATAGTATTTGTCTTTCTCTGACTTATTTCACATAGCATAATGTCTTCAGGGCCATCCATGCTGTCACAAATGACAGGATGTCTTTCTTTTCAAAGCTGAGTAATATTCCAATATAAGTACACACACATAAGTGCACATACATGCGTAAGGTCTGTACAGAAAGAATCCAGCTATGTAATACAAAAAATGGAGACATTTATTGAAGAAGATACAAGGTACAAGAAACACTGTACACAAGACGACGACACCTCAGTCCCCTTGTAGGCACCTTGGGACCTTACACAGATCTCCCAATCACCATCAGCTGCCCTGTCATATTTTCCTGAATCTCATTGACAGTCTGAAATCTCTTCTCTTTCAAAGGTGATTTGTTTTGGAAAAAGCCAGAAGTCACAGGGTGTCAAATCCAGGTATCCAGGTTATAGAGGGGTTGCATCACTTGGGTGATGTGATGTTTTGCCAAAAAAAAACAACAACAACAACAAAAAAAAACACAAAACTCTGAATGAGCAGGTACATTGTCATGATGAAGCTGCCAATCATCAGTTGCCCATAGTTGCAGCCTTCTGAATCATCCCAATAGTTTCCACGGAGGAATATTCAAGCTTAATGCAAAATTTGATGCAGATTCACTGCTCTACTCACTCAGTCATTTTGAATGAGATGGCCACACAGCACACATGCTCACTCAAAGGTGTCTACCGCCCCCACTGACTAGCACAGTGAAGTCATCATTGTTCATGCATGTGCATTCCAGTCCACTCTCCTTGGCTGCTAGGTTACATTGATGTCATACAAACCGTTCTCATTATATTAACAATGGCTGAGCTTTTTCTGGACTAATATATACATTAAATACATAACTTATTCTTTAACCATCTCATGGCAGACACTTAGGGTGTTTCCACATCTTGGCTATTATGAATAATGCTGCAGTGAACACAGGAGTACAGGTAACTCTTCAAGATAGTGGTTTCATTTCCTTCTGATAAATACCCAGAAGTGTGACTGCTAATTCACATGACAGTTCTACTTTTAATTCCTTGAGCAACTGCCACACTGTTGCATAGATGCTGTACCAAGTTACATTCCCACCAATGGCGCAAAAAGGTTCCCTTCCTCCACATCCTCGCCCACATTTATCTCGTCTTTTTGCTGACTGCCATTCTACCAGGTGTGAGGTGGTAGCTCATTGTATTTTGATTTGCATTTCCCTGATGATTAGTGACATTAAATACCTTTCCAAGTAACTGTCGAACATTTCTATGTCCTCTTTGAAAAATGTCTACTCAGTTCCTCCACCCATTTAAATTGCATTATTTGGCTTTTTGCTACATGTTTTTTGCTGAGTTGTATGAGTTCCTTATATATTCTGGGTATTAAACCCTGACTAAACATATGATTTGCAAATATTTCCTCCCATTTTGTAGGCTATCTTCATTTTGTTGATGGTTTCCATTCCTCTGCAGAAGCTTTTTAATTAGATGTAGTCCCTCTTGCTTATTTTTGCTTTTGCCTTTGCTTTTGGTGTCAAATCCAAAAAAATTATTGCCAAAACCAGTATCAAGGAGCTTACTTCCCCCCTCCCCATTTTCTTCTGGGAGTTTATGGTTTCAGGTGTTATATTCAAGTCTTTAACACATTATGAGTTGAATTTTCTGCTGGGTGTAAGACCGGAGTCCAGTTTTATTCCTTTGCATGTAGCTATCCAATTTTCCTAAAAGCATTTACTGCAGAGACTATCCTTTCCTCATTGTATATTCTTAGTTTCTCTGTCATAAATTAATTGACCACATATGAGTGGGTTTATTCTGGGCTCTTCACTCTGTTCCACTGATCTGTTTTTGTGTCAACAACATACTGTTTTAATTAAAATATCTTTCTAATATAATCTGGAATCAGAAAGTATGATGCCTCCACCTTTGTTCTTCTTAAGATTGCTCTGGCTATTCAGGGTCTTCTGTGGTTCCACACAAATGTTAGAATTGTTTTTTCTACTTCTGTGAAAAATGCCATTGGAATTTTTATGAGGATGGCTCTCGGTAGTAGGGACATTTTAACAATATTAATTCTTCCAATCCACAAGCACAAAATATCTTTCTATTTATTTGTATCTTTTTTTAAAGAATTTATTTATTTATTTGTTTGTTTGTTTATTTATTTTTAGAGAGGGAGGAAGGGAGGGAGAGAGGGAGGGAAACATTAATGTGTGCTTGCCTCTTCTGCGCCCCCTACTGGGGACCTGCCCTGCAACCCAGGCACGTGCCCTGACTGGGAATGGAACTGGTGACCCTTTGGTTCATAGGCCAGCACTCAATCCACTGAGCCACACCAGCCAGGGCTATTTATTTGTATTTTCTTCAATTTCTGTGATCAATGTCTTACAGTTTTTGGTATTTAAATCTTTCATGTCCTTTGTTAAATTTATTTCTAAGTATTTTACTCTTCTGATTGAATTATAAATGAGATTGTTCTCTTAATTTATCTTTCTGACAGTTCACTGTTAGTATATAGAAACAACTGATTTTTGTATATTGCTTTTGAATCCTGCAATTTTACCAAATTTACTAATCCTAACAGTTTTTTTTTAGTGAAGTCTTTAGGGTTTTCTATATATAATATCCTGTCATCTACAATTAGAGACAATTTTTCTTCTTTTACAATCTGGATGTCCTTTATTTCTGTTTATTGCCTGAATGCTCTGGGTAGGACTTCTACTACTATGTTGAATAAAAGTGACTTGTCCTTGTCCTGATTACAGAGAACCACGAGTATAACATTAGCTGTGAGCTTGTCATGTGGCCTTTATTATGTTGAGGTGCATTCCCTCCATATAGTTTGTTGAGAGTTTTTCTCATCAAAGAATGCTGAATTAAGTCAAAAGCTTTTTCTGAATTTATTGAAATGATTATATAATTTTTACCCTTTATTTTATTAACATGGTGTACCACACCAATGTGCAGATGCTGAACCATCCTTCCATCCCTAAAATAAACTCCACTTAATCATGCTGTATGATCCTTTTAATGTACTGTTGAATTCAGTGTGCTAAGATTTTGTTGAGGAATTTTGCATCGATGTGCATCACAGATCCTGGCTTGTAATTCTCTTTTCTTGCAGTGCCTTTGTTTGGCTTTGGTGTCAGGGTAATGCTGGCCTTGTAAAATAAATCTGCAAGTGTTCCTAGCTCTTCTATTTTTTGGAAGAGTTTGAGAAGAATTGGTATTAGTTTTTTAAATGTTTAGAATTTGCCAGTGAAGCCATCTGGTACTGGACTTTGTTGGGTGGGTATTTTTTATTTCTGATTCAATCTCCTTACTAGTAACTAATCTGTTCAGATTTTCTATTTAATCATGACTCATTCATGGTAGGTTGTATGTTTCCACAAATTTATCCATTTCTTCTACATTACTGAATTTACTGGTATATAATTATTCATACTGGCCTTTTATAATCTTTTGTATCTCTGTGTTATCAGTTAAAATGTCTCCTTTCATTTATAGTTTTATGTATTTGAATCCTCTCTATTTTGTTCTTGGTGAGTCTAAGTAAAGGTATGCGTATTTTATTTATCTTTTAAAAAAAACAGCTCTTAGTTTTATTTATCTTTTCTATTGTCTTTTTTAGTCCCTATTTCATTTATTTCCACTCTGATCTTTGTTACTTCCTTCCTTCTAACTTTGGGCTTAGTTTATTTTTCTTTTTCTAGTTCCTTAACATATTAAGTGAGGTTATTTGAGATCTTTCATGTGTCTTAATGTACAAATTTATTACTATTAACTTCCCTTAGAACTGAGTTTTTAAATCTGCTAAATCTTGGTATGATGTGTTTCCATTTTCATTTGTCTCAAGACACTTTTTCACTTCTCTTTTAATTTCTTCTTTGACCCACTGTTTGTTTAAAGCATGCTGTTTAACCTCCACGTATTTGTGAATTTTCCAGTCTTCTTATAACTGATTTCTAGCTTCATGCAACTATGGTCAGAGGAGTTGCTTGATATGATTTCAGTTTTCTTAAATTATGAAGACTCGTTTGTGGCCTAACACAATCTACCCTCAAGAGTTTTTCACGCTCATTTGAGAAGAATGGGTATCCTGCTGCTGCTGAATGGGGTGTTCCGTACATGTCAAGTCCACCTGGTCTAACGTGGAGCCGAAGCCCAATGTCTCCTCATCTTTTTCTTCGCCTCATCTTTGCCCGCATGACCTATCCAATGTCGAATGTGGGGCAGTGAAGTCCCCCACTTCTAGTGTATTGCTGTTTGTTTCTCCCTTCAGTTCTGCTAGTGTTGCTTTATATATGCAGGTGCTCCTATGATGGGCACATAAATATTTACAAACCTTATACTGTCTGGCTAAATCGACCTCTTTATCCTTAGAAAAGAGAATATTATATTCAAAGTCAATGGTGTAACAAAACAACCACTTACCTTTAAGAGCTTCACAGTGCTTTTTAATTGCTACAGGAGTCAAATGCAGAAAATTGGGGATCTAAAGTAGAGAAATTTAAAGGACAAATTAGTCAAATGTCTTTGTCAAAAGTGTTATGAATTCAAGAAATAAATTCCCTAGAATATAGATTCAGTACCAAGTATCTTAAAATGACAACACTGGAAAAAAGAAACACCATTTTTATAGCATTCTTCCTGCCATGAATCTATAGGTATGTATCTTTCCTTTACAGAACTGAAAGCACCAAAGGACACAGATCACTGTTTAATCACCCTAATTGCCCTAGATTACAAAGCACTGTGACATAGTTTCCACTTTGCACTTAACAGACATTTTAGAACTGAATGAATAAATAAAGCTAGCAAATCTTAACTGAACAATTTAATGAAGTTGGGAATATTTATATGATGATATATTAAGAGGCTACCTAATCATTCACAGGGCCAATGGGAAGTTTAAGAAAGGTCAGAGATTGAATTCCTTCAAATAAATAATTAAATTTACTAGATATTTCTTGAATAATGTTAAGCAACTTAAGAGAAGATGTAGTTAAATAGACTCATTTGGAAGGAAAAATTTGAACAAGCAAAAAAGTTACTCCAAGCATTAAATCTGGAATCTTAAGTGTTGATCAGAAAATGTTTAATCAAGAGGAATAGGCAATGAAAACTGGGATTATGGAGTAGGTGGCTTCATTTTTCTATACTTTTATTTTTGAAACATAAAATATAATCTTAACATCATAAAAGGAAAATAAATTAATTAAACTGGACATTTAAAATAGCTGGAAAAAAATAATAGCTGATGCCTGCATAACGTTTATACAGGCACTGCTCTATGTGGCTCATAACCTCATCCAATGGCACTCACTAGGAATAAACCACTTTGCTGGACTAAGCATACAGGTGATTCTTAAAAGGGATGGTATGCATTAAATGTTCAGATACCTGTTTTTATTAAAATACCATTCATAACCACTAGAGTTATTACAAACATATTGCTACTCTCTCGCCCAGTGATATTTTCCAAGGACCTTTTTTAAAAAAACTAAGTTCATTTCTCCTCTTTCATTTGAAGAAAAAAATAATTTCCTCAGTGTTTGTTTTATCTCTTGAAACACTCCCATTTCCAAATTCCAACTCCTCCTCCCTCTAGCAGCAGGTAAGCCCTTCTCCATGTTACCTTCTCACTTTTTACCACCACATTTTATCAGATTTTTCTTGGTATTTTAAGAAGATTCTCGTTTAATGGAAAACAGTTTGCTGGTAATAATTCCATGGTATATAAGAGGAAACCATCTAAGACATGCATTCCCAGGCTAAGCATATTTGTATTTTCTTTAAAAGCCTGCAGTTCAGCCCTGGCTAGTATGGTTCAGTGGATTAGATTGAGTGCCAGCCTACAAATCAAAGAGTTACTGGTTCAATTCCCAGTCAGGGCACCTGCCTGGGCTGCAGGCCAGGTCCCCAGTAGGGGGCACGCGACAGGCAACCACACACTGATCTTTCCCTCCCACTCTTTCTCCCATCCTTCCCCTCTCTGAAAATTTAAAAATCAAAACAAAACCTGCAGTTCATAAATCACTGTAGATACTATCAACTGAGACATTTAATATGACCTATTTTGTTTTAAGCAATGAAGTTTAAGGACAGTAACATTACTATTAAATAATATTCCATGTTTCTGGATAGAAAGTTAAAAATATTTTACAAGTAGAACCTTCATCACCCCCAGCTATCAATCTCAAATTAGATTATTTTACTTTTCTTAGTTCCATTTGAAAGACACAATACAGAAAAGATAGAACAGAAAAGAAAAAGCCAAATGGGAAGCCACAGGACTAATTAAGTACAGTTTTAAATGCCTAGGATTCTTTGAGTCTTCTTTACCATGAATAATCAAAACATAATACCCATTATTACCTGGGAAAAATTAAATTAAAACACAGTAAGCTGTTAAATACTGAGCACTGAAATATAAAGGGGGGTAAAGAGAGTGGGAGGAAGATCACCATTTATTTAGATATAAGTCTTAGCCAATGAACCAGCAACTTATCTTACCTTTAGAAGCTCCAGATTCCCCTCCTTTGCCATGGGCACACCCCGTTTTACTGGATAACCCATTCGAACAGGAAGAGGCACAACAGAGGGTTTAAACGGCGCTGCAACGGGGTAAACACTAGGCCAGTCCTGGTCAGTGGCCATTTTTTCCGTCCTAGGAGGTAGTGCCTAAGAAACATAAAACGGCTTAATACTTTACATATGAACACATCTTTAAATTTTAAACAAAAGAAAACATGCAATTAAGAGAACACTAGCAGAGTTGCAACCTACATAAAATCTGACCTCCCACAAAGCTGCTGATATTCAAATAAAAAAAAAAACACCAAATCTACCTATTCCTGCACCGGTTCCTCAAACCCTCTGGGGCAAGGATCCCCTTTAATAGCACATTTCCTTTACTAGAAATGTCTCTATCTTATTTATTTACCTAGACTTTTAGCAAACTTTTTATATTTTGTTTATGAAGAGGGTGAATAACAATGTATTTTGAAACAATTTTTAAAATTTCTTTGATGGAACACCGTACTCAATGTCACTCTCAATGAGGTGACATTGAGAACTTGGAAATAAATTAAGGTTAAGCTAACTGAATGAATAGATAATAAGAAATTATATATCTCCTAGGCCCGGGGAACAGCTACATGATTGCTTACTCAATTGCAATACATATATATAAATACTTAAATATATCCAGTAGAAGGTGATGGCCAGCATACAAAAATGTGGTTTAAAGAGGCAAAATTCAGCAACACCCCTAAACAATATCTAAACTAGTGTAGTTTGTCCTGGAAGCTGGCAATAGTTCCATGAAAGTAAATACTCTAGACAACTGTAATTTGATGCCACTTAACTTCCAACTAATATGCCTTTGTTCTGAGTCCATGCCAAGTGACATTATAATTTAGATTTTTCCAAAGAGATGTCCACAAGGTGAGAAGCAGTTAGATTAATGCATGCATCCCAGGCCATATGACTGTTATAAGCATCATCAAAAATAATTCTATATTCTGGTCTATGGACTTATTTTCCAGGAATATGTGGGTGAGTCTACCTCTTGAAGATGATCCATTCTCAGGGTACTGACAAAGACCAGCCCAAGACTAGAGTCAAAACTGTGATAGTTACCAAGTAAATACCCCTTACGGAGCCCTTCCTGGGCTGCACCCTGCTGCCTCATTGTGAAAACCTGCCTCACTTCAGAAACCATTAAAGCAGTATATATCAAATATGTTCATTGTCTACCTTTCTTCTCGGTGGCCTTTCAGATTTGGATGTTCTTCCTGTTGTACCTAAAAGACAACGCAATAGTAAGAGAATTTTATAAGAGATCATTCAACACTGATCATAATCCCATAATTTGAACACAGTTTAAGGTATTCAGTAACAAAAAAATGAAACAATAATCCATTTTCTGTAAGCTCAGGAACTAAAATCATCTTAATGAAAATGAAAAGTCAGAACTAGTTTAAAAAATCCAGTTATTAAAATATAAAGTGAAATCATCATCTAAAGAAATATTTTCAATAAATTTTAAGGTTCACAGTCAAATAAACTCACTCCCTCAAGTTAAAATATTTAGCCAGAAATAAGAATTTTTGTGTCTTGAAGGATAAATAGTTTGAAATGTTCTAATTTTAAGTATACTTGCTCATATTTGGAAATATTGTTCTTTCTACCAAAAAAAGAGAAACCCTTAAGTTTTGCCTTCTCTACTGTATATTAGAACTGCCAATGCTACAATAACAATAACAAAAATCACAGCCATTCCTAATAAATCATATAACTGTAGAAGAGGGTAGGTTACTTACAAACAGTATATACCTTTTAAAATATTATCTTATGCCTAACTGTGCTGCTACTCTAAAATAATAACTATATTTAATGAGCACTTTTACATGCTAGACACTGTGCTAAGTGCTTTTCATTATCCCATGTAATCTTATTCTTCACAAGAATTGTAAGTACTATTGTTATCCTTATTTATAGGTCATTTATAGCCAAGAAAACCAAGGACCAAGAGTTGTGACATTAGCACAGCATATGAGACTTCACATCTCTAGCTCATCTCCCTTCCCAAGGGCCCACAACTACACTGAACTTCCAGTACCAAGCCCTTCCGTCTTTCTGAACTTTATGTTCTCTTTGCTTAAAATATGCTTCCCTCCCCTCTTCTTGACTTCTGTCCCCTTCTCTCTCCCTTCCTCATTTCTTCATCTGATAAACTCTTTCTTATCCCTCAGTAGCATTTCATTTATTCCTTCAAAAGTTTTGGAGTGATACTGTACACCAGGAATTAGGAAGGCAGGAAAGGACAAGAGAAACACAGTCCTTACTCCCACAGAATGGAGAGTCTGTCAAGTAAGGCAACTAACTATTTAACAAGTAATTTCAATAAACGATGATAAATATTAATGGAAAAACATAGCAGGGAACCAAATCCAGTCAAATAGTTGGAGAAAATCTCCCTGTAAAGGTTGACTTGAAGCTAAAACGTTAAGGATCAGCAGGAGTAGCCCTGGGGATGGGCAAGGGAGAAAAAGTGTTCTAGAGAAAAACATGGAAAATCAAAGCAAAATCCAACATGGCTGAAACGTCAGAGCAGAACAGAGAGCACACTGGGCAGAGCAGATACCTAATAGGCATCCCAACTAAAACACACATAGTCGGCAGAGCTCTTGATCTTTTTCCAGTCTTCCGGATCCCCATGAATGATACTGTCATTCATCCAATTACTCAGGACAAATTTCTAACATGCTTCCTTAAGACTTTTCCTCAAGCCCCATAACAAACCCATCAGTAAGTTCCATTAGCTCTACCTTCAAAATACAGGGTTGAGCAGAAGTAATGCCTACTTGAATGTGGCTGGTAGAGTAATAATATGGGTGTAATAACTTACAGTTTTAATTTGAACATTTCACCTAAAATGTCACTTGGTGTGCTTGAGTGTGATATTGTTATGTTACACAATTACATTCTTATGGCTTTGTAATAAAGGATTTTGTAATTTAAAAAAAGAGGCATTGTTTGTGCCAGACCCTGTATGTCCCAAAGTCAACCACACCACCTTCTCCAATATTACTTCAATCCAGATCACCATCATCTCCTTTGTACTACAACAGCTTCCAAACTGGTCTCCTGACTTCCACTCTTAACCGCCTAAAGTTAGTTCTCCACAGGGTCTTTTAAAAGTGTAAATCACATTACATCACTTCCCTGTTCATATCTTCCAGTGTGATCCCAAACATGCCTAAGCCTTCGGAAGATCAGGCCATACTTACCTTCCTTATACTGCTATTCTCCATTTTGCTTACTCAGCTCTAGCCACGCTGGCCTTCTTTCTGTTCCTCGATCACACCCGTAAGTTTATTCTTACTTCTGGGCCTTTGCACTTGCAATCCCCTATGCCAACAACGCTCTTCCCACTCTTTCTTCCCCCTATCTCGGCATAGTTCTGGACTCTACCTAAATGTTACTTCCCCAAGGTCTTTCCAGAAAAACTGCCTATCCTATCTAATAGCCACTATTCCTCCAACCCATCATTCTCAACATCCTGCTTTATTTTTCTTTCCTTTTTTAAAAAGATTTTGTTTATTTTTAGAGGGAGGGAAGGGAGAAAGAAAGGGAGAGAAACATCAATGTGTGAGAGATACATTGATTGGTTGCCTCTTGCACACCCCCAACTGGGGACATGGCCTTGCATGTGCCCTGACTGGGAATTGAACCCAGAGCACGCCACCACTCAATCCGCTGAGCCACACCAGCCAGGGCCCTGCTTTACTTTTTTCTTCACAGCACTAAGCACTACCTTACATTGTACTGACATTATCTGCTTACAGTCTGACTTTCCCAAAAGTATGTAAACTTCATGAGGTTAGGGACCTTGCTCTATCCTGGTATAGCACATAGTAGCAGTTAAGTATTTGTAGGATGATTTAATGAAAAATTAAAAAGACATGTGCTAAGATTATGAACAGCCACTGTGATGCATTAAGGAATTTATCATTTATCTTAAAGCAACGAGAAACTTCTTATAGATTTTGAACAAGGGTGTGCCAAGGTAAGATTTGCTTTTTGAACACTTCACTCTGGCCATGATGAGAATTCAATGTAGGGGAGCAAAGCGGAAATAGGGATCAGTAAACAAGTGGGAGATGGTGGCCTAGATTGAGCTGTTAGTAGGATTAAGATTCAAGATCCTACGGAAGGAAGCACGGATAGCACCTGGTGTAACTGGACGTGTCTCCTCCTGGACAGTTTTCTGGACTCTTGTAGGCTCTTCCCCAAGGCCCCCACGCTACCCTACTCTGAAGTCTTCTACAACACCTCGTACTGCATATAGTCTGCTTAACAAATGTCTTTTTCGCTAGATTCCTACAGGGTGAGAACAGTACTGTGCGTCCGTATCATCTGAGTGAAGGTCATTCAACCTGTGTTTGAATGAAGGTCATCCCACATGGTGGCATAGCTGGGCCTGGAACTCAGAGCTGTAGTTTGTTCTGGGACAGATGTATAAACATACACCTTAACGTTCGGGAAAATCCGTAGTTCACTACCCAAAAAACACTACCCACGAAACTAGAGAGAAACTCTGTGCCAGGGACCGTGGGACGGAGCACCAACGCAGGTCACAGCAGAGGGAGCGGGCAAGCTCGTAGCGCCCAGGGGATCCGGAAGCAGAAATCCGCGGCTAGGAATGGGGTGACACCTCCGTAGAGGACAAACCCACATGCTCGGCATTTCTACTAGGGAGTCCAGGGAGAGGCTGGCAGAAGACGTATGGCCTCACCCCTCTACCCCCCGTGCAAAGCTGACTCCGCCACCTCGGTGGCCATCGTGGGTGCGATCTTCCGCCCTCTCGCTTTCCCCAAAGCCTGGAGGCGACGCGGCAGACACTCACGTGGGCTTGGTGTCCGACCAAGAGTGGTCGGAGACACAGCGGTGGAGAAGGCACGCAGGCTCCTGGCCCCTGGCTGCAGACAGAACCATGCAGGGAGAGAGGCGGCCGCCATGGCTGGGAAGACGGCAAGCCGGAGGAGACACGCGCGATCCCGGGTCAGGGAAGACGGAGGGGCGGGTCTGAGGCCGCTTCCGCGCCTGCGCGCCCTTTTGCCCCGCCCCTGGGGTGTAGAAACGGGATACTCGTGAGCCTGGGAAGTCAGGTCCAGAGTCAAAGTGCACCCCGAAAAGAGGGAAAAAGGTAAAGAAAAAGACACAAGATGATGAGAAGAAAAACTGAAGCTGCCAGTCAAAAGACAGTGGCAAATAACGGCCCTCAAGGATGGGGGAAATGTGACTCACGGAAGAAAAGCGTGGTTTGAGTGGGAACTCCTGTGGCCCAGGGTCTAATTTAGCGCCCTGCTCCTCTGCGATTGCTGCTTTTCTACACTTTCTTGGCTTAAAGCAAGTATTCAGCTAGTGCAAAGTGACACACTCTAGGGGGAGAGACAGTATCCGATAGCAGTTAAAAGGATACCTGAGTGTAAAATTTGGTTTCACCCTCTCCAGGCTGTGAGCCTAATCAAGTTAATACATCTGGGCAGGACACTGGCATAGAGTGAGCGTCCTGTGCGAGTAGGAAGCAACTGTTTTCAATAATCTGGTTAGCTCCTTTGTGGATCAGGTTAGAATGACAAAAATACTCAGCAGGACTTAGAAAATAATGGTCACTCTTTAATAAATTCTCTAATTTTTTTTAACACCGGGTTTGAATTAGCATCCAACTCTTAAAAAATCATCGTCTATTTCTTTTTCAACAGGTAAGTATAACATTTAATCAAAGTACGAAGTTATAATAACTGGGAACAAACACAACTGACTCTTGGCAAGCTTACAAGCAGCAGAGCAGAAGAAGCGTGCAGCTACCTCAGAGCATTCTTCCTGTGAGCGTTCAGTGAGCGTTCAGTGCCCCACGGGCATCAATCATTATGTGACGGGGAAAAGTGGCATGATGGGGCAAGTATTTGTAATAATCACCATTCTCATCTCTTCTGGCTTCTCACTATCCCGTTACTGTTCCAAAGCAGAAGTATAGTGTATTAGTTTTCTAGAGCTGCTGTAACAAAGTACCACAAACTCGGTGACTTTACAGAAATTTATTCTCTCAGTTCTAGATGCTAGAACTGTAAGATCCAGGTGTTTGGCAGGGTTGGTGGTGGTTCCTTATGGAAGTTCAGAGGGAGAATCTGTTTATGCCTCTCTTTTAGCTTCTCAGGGTTATTGGCAGTACATGGCATCCCTTGGCTTGTGGACACATCACTCCAATGTCTGCCTCTGTTTTCACATGGTGTTTTCCCCCTCTGCTCTATTTTTAAGATTAAAAGCATGGCTTTTTAGTCAGATGAATATGGAGTTTGAATCCAGGTTCTGCTTTTTTGTGATCTTAGTCAAGTCCACCTAATATCCTTGCACTTCAACTTCAAGGAAAATAGGTCAGTAATATCCCCCTCAGGACCGTTACGATTGAGTTATATTTCAGAAGACGTAATAGCGATGGTGGCATTGGAATTAAGCTCAGAGTCAATACAGCAGACACCTTTTCTCTCTGGAGTGTGTACACTTCAGTACAATGAAGTGCAAGGCCTATTCCATAGAAATTTAGGGACAAAAGAAGTATGAATTTTTATAAGATTAGTTTATATTCAGAGAATTCTTAATTTCTGAGCAAGATGTTAAGAGACTTAGGTCCTCAGTCTACCTTCCTATGCTTTCTGTCTTTTGTTTTACTCTTTCCACAAGTACAAAGTGGATGGACACTATTAAGAGTTAGTGGAGCCAGAGAAATACTTATTGTTTTCTCAGATATCAAGTACAATGAAGTTCATTCTATGTTGAAAGTTAAAAAATCATTTGTAATGCTATCAACAGGCAATAATACATGGTTCATGCAGTGTCAAGAGTAAAGCATGCGCTATTGCATACAAAGGATTTACTAAGAATTGCATAGTTTTCCAACTGGAAAAGAACTTAACGTGCAGTCACTTACCCATTATAAAAAATCTTTTCTTTGGACTTCATGACAAAATAACCCAACATTCTGTAGAAACCACACTGGTTTCGAGGGCGTGTGACTTGCACTTAGAAGAGCCCTGTGCTTGGCTGAATGCTCTGTTGTCCATCTTGAAATTTTCAATAATTTTTAAATTATTTAAAGGACTCCACATTTGCATTTTGCACTGGGTACCACAAATTATGTAGCTAGTCCTTGTGCAGTTTTAAATATTAAGTGTTTTTTTTCATAATGGGTTTTTATTATACTTAAAATCTACATTAATCTAACATAGGTTTCTGTCAGAAAGTCTATCTGACTTTCTATCAGAGCTATTTATCAAAACTACCTCTTAATAAAAAGTAAGTGAACAAAGTATGTCTATTCACAAACATGTTATAGGCAATATGCAAATATCCAGGTATGTGAATGGACTTTGCAAACTAAATATCAATTAACACAGTATTTGGCTAAATATATTATGGTATATACAACATAGAGTACTACTTAGATCGATGGGTCTTACTTAATCCTGTTTGAACATTAGAATTATCTCAAGAGATACTAACATATCCGTTTAGGGTCCCTCCTTCTGAGATGCTGATCCATTGGTATAGGTGTGTTTAGAATATTGTTTTATTGTTTTTAAATTCCCCAGGTAAATCAGATACACACACAGAACTGAGAACTATTGTTGTCAGCTTTAAAAAGAACCAAGTGGATAAAAATCTATTAGTGTGAAAAATTATACACAATATATAATTAAGTTTTTAATGTTAAAAGGCATTTATGGATCATATGATTCCATTTGCATAAACTATTTTTAATATACAAATGCTGGAAGGGAGAACAGCAAACTAGAGAGAGTGGGTATGGGGTGATGGTCAGACTCCTGAGGAGTTAACTTTCCACATTTCCATACTTTAATTTGACACCAGAATGCAGGTTTTCAAATAAGAGAATACAGTATTTTTTTAAATCAGCGAGAGCTTCACATTTTTTATTTTAATTAAAAAATATGGTAAGTCTTTCGTTTATATCATCCAGCTGTTTATAACATGAATATTTCTAATTTGTACTAGACTTCAAAATCTCTGTAAGCTTACAGTTTAGTATAGAAAATGTCAGTCACAAGCACTGTCTTTGAATTAGTTGGTTAGCCCCATTTTACAGGAAAAAAATCAGAGTTAAGCCACTAGACTTAAGAAAGTTGAGACTCAAGCCCACATTTGATTCCAAGTTGAATACTCTTTACTACGCTATACCAACTTCTTGATAGCTCACTCTTCACACCATGGCTGCAGACAGGGGTCACTCTATGCCAAGGAAACAGTAATTGGGTATTATAACCTTCCACGAACAAAGTAGGAATAATTTAACAACTTCAAGAGATGTCTCCTGGGCCTATTCATGTTCACTTACTGAAGGCAGGGGCTTAAAACTTTCCTTGATCTTTGGGTTTCCTGGGATGAAGGCATGTCAAAGGCAAATTTAGTTCTGCCTTTGCATATATTCTTAATATTTAAGTTTAGAAATACAACATTCTAATTGGGGTGTATTTCATACCCCTCATCCAATCATGAACAAATGCTGTGCTTTTATCTTCAGCTATTCCTAAACCTGACCTCTTTACCCCTCCTCCTCTGCCACTTTGGTCTGTCCAGGACCCCCTTTTCTCTCCAGGGCTTTCCTTTAACAGCTTCCTACCTGTCTAGCTGGGCTCTGCTCCTACTCTTCCCTCCCTACAGTCTAGTCTCCACCCAGCAATCAAGTGAGGTTTTTAAAGGGCCAGTCAGATCAAAGCATTTGTCTCGCCAGAATAAAATCCAGAGTCCTTACAAGTAAAATCTGCTTGATCTGTTTGCGGCTACTTCTCCAACCTTGTCTCCTGTCACTCTTGCCCTGGTGCACCCTGCTCCATCTCCCGGCTATGCCTCAGATGTATCACAAATACACTCCCTTCTCTGGCCCTTCGCATCTGCAGTCCCCTAGGCCTAGAACACTTTTCCAGATATCTGCACCGATGCTCTCTCGATTCACTCCAGATTTCTGGTTAATTATCCCCTCCTCATTGAGGCTTTGTTTTTCTTTACCACACTCCTGTTATAGTTTTTAAACATGCATTTAAAATATATTTACATATACTTACTTTCTGTTTTCCACCATTAAGAGACAAGTTCCCCATAAAATAGGGACATGGTTCTTTTTCCTGCTGGGTTGCCAGGGCGTAGAACAGGGCCTACCTAGCATGGAGCAGGCATTTAGCAGTCATATGAATGAATGTGTCTTCCATTTACAATTCTAAGCACTTTTCGCTTCTACCTTCTAGAGGAGTAAGGAGGGAAAATAATCCCCCCCCCCCACCACACTACTGTCCTAACCCCAGGATTTTAAGTAAAGATGGTTTTTATATATGAATACCCTATCCTTACTGCAAAGGCTAAACAAATGTTAGGCATACAAGTGATTGTTTTTTTAAGATATGTTTTTATATATTTATTTTTAAATATTGCATTTATTTTTAGAGAGAGGGGAAGGGAGGGAGAAAAACATCAGTGTGTGGCTGTCTCTCGTGTGCCCCCCCATTGGGCACTTGGCCTGCAACCCAGGCCTGTGCCCTAACTGGGAATGGAACTGGTGACCCTTCAGTTCACAGGCCAGCACTCAATCCACTGAGTCACACCAGCCAGGGCTACAGCTGATTGTTATATGGGTTACTGTGTTTAAATCATAGGTAAAGCCAACACTTAAGCAGATCCCAATTGCGGGGGGCCCCTGTCCTGGGCGCCAGATGTGGGGGGGGGCTCCGCCCGCAAAGCCCCATCCTCCGTCACAGATGAAAATAAAAACTACCAAGACATCTTCTGCTTAGGGAGGAAAGGGGTCAAACTCTCAGAGGAGAAAGACCCAGAGCCTCATTCTCACTAGGCTTTTATTGGGCTCAAATACACCAGAATACAAGTTTAACATGTCAAAGAAATCTGAGGGCTTAATCTGAGCCAGTGTTTGTCAGGAAAGGGGGTTGCCAAACTTTGGGAGACATACTCATTTCCTCCTGGGACACTTATCACCTAAGCAAGAGCACTCTTAGCAAAGCAGGTTTCACAGGGCTTTGGGAATTCTTTCTTATGCCCGATCACCCAGGGAGCCGTCCTGGCCCGCACAGGGCTGCACAGCTCACCCCCAGTTTCAGGCTTTAAGCCTATTAGGAAGCAGGAGACATCTCCCAGATGGAAATGAGGACTCGGGCTATGTCAGAATAGCTGGGGGTGGGGGTGAGAGTCCATCACATCCTCTTTGCTGCAACCCCCAACCCCCAAGTCCTTCCATGAGGCCTCCCAAGTGGTCGCATCTGGCTTAGGTTGCCCCTCCCCTGAGGAGTCTTACCTGTCATTGACTGCCAACCAAGCAATGGGGCCAGAGATGGATGAGGCAGAAGCAGCGCTCCTGCCAGGGAGATAAGCTTTGTCTCCTTAGTAGCTCACGTCCTTGTGACAGAACAGACCCAGATGAAGTGGGTCCCTTGGGCTCTTACACAGCCCACCATGGGGTGAGGGTTACAACTCCTGAAACCAGGCTGAACGGTCCGCAACACCCAATGTGAATCCTACGGGGGCCTCCCTGTGCAGAGCAAG
The DNA here is from genome assembly GCA_039655065.1 of Glossophaga mutica. NCBI lineage: Eukaryota > Metazoa > Chordata > Mammalia > Chiroptera > Phyllostomidae > Glossophaga > Glossophaga mutica. Next base: position 36,850,947 of record CM077304.1, on the reverse strand, counting down.
CAGTTCAGGGAGATGTGAGGGCGAGGGCAGTGGGCACAAAGCGATGCGAGGTTTTGCTTAGTAGTCCCGAATGGAAACTGGTATTGCAAACGTAATTAACCCTGTTCCACGGTCTTACACACCACCTTTCCCTCCCATCGCCCACCCACAGCCATAAATACACATTGTACACTTTCAAGAGCCAGACTCATTATTTCAAACACCTATTTTTTTTTTTGTAAATCAAACTTCTCGTTCTGTTTTTATTACTGAGTAAATAGATGAAAGATTAAGCTAAACTGTCAGTTTTCCCAACAACATGGGAAAAGTTCTCCTCTCACCATAACTATAACACATACATTTTGACCCAATTTTCATTCATTACGGGGGGGTGGGGGTGGAATCCTATGCTGGGATGATACAAGTGGATAAGCTTACTTATTAGAATAAAATGTCTTTTTCTTTTCATCTTACAGGCCGGTCTCATCACACAAATCCAGTTCAGAGGATGCTAATGTAAACCTTGCCCACCTCTCTTAGCCCATCTTTCTTACTCAGACAGTTTCCAAGCAGCTCTCTGATGGAGACACAGTCTTCAGTTTCCAGGACAAATCGTGCCACAGCCTTCCTTCCTGGCAGATGGCCCCTCACTGTGTCACTTTTGACACTGTCCAGGACAACTCCTCTGATGTCTTTAGGCTTTCCTGGCACACCAAAGATGATGAACAGGCCCAGACAATCCTCTCCTATCAAGTTACAGAACTCTTCCAGCTTATCGAATCTGCTCTTCCCAGAAGACAGCTCTGCCCTGAACTCTGGATTGGGGCACTCACAAGGCTTAGATTCCACAGGAGCAAGAGAAGACATCTGCAGAGTCTGCACCGCCAGCTGAAGCCTTATTTGTTTATCGGATCCCCAAAAGGTCCAAATCCAGTCCGCCCCAAACAGCAGGGCTTGGTGCTTGGTCATCTTGGTGGTGGTAAGCCACCCGTCAACTCCCTTTTCTCGGCAGAAAGTGACAAAGTGGATTAAGAAGATCTCATTCAGAGTGCTTGGAGCTGGGCACAGATTGCTCAGAGGGTCTTCAAATCCAAGATACCCCTGCAGCTTCCCAGCAGCATGCACGATAGCTCCACTGACCACCTCACAGACTTGGAGAACCTCTTCACTGTCCTTCAGAGCCAACTGTTGTGATGGTTTTTGCCCCATTTTCTCTGTGCCCGATCAATACTGCCTCCAAATGTCAAACATGCGAACCTCGTTCAGAATGACTCCTTTTTCGGAGTAAAAGTTTTGCAGTGAAGTCGCATCTGTTAATGTCGTCTCAGTTTTCTAACTCTGTGGCTTACTTGGTGTAACTTAAGCATATATACGTACAGCAAAACAAACAGGCCTCCCTGTTTGCCAACTGGGTGTGTTGTGTCCATACAGACTCCTGCCGGTGTGTTAAGTCAGACATACTAACTTTCACAAAAGCATCTGTTCTTCTCTAGTTATATTCACTCTACTTTTAATATTTGGTTATCTTTTCTGAGATATGTTTCATCTTTTCAAATTTTAGTTAAATTAAAAATAACACTTAATTCTTTAAAGAACCATACACTTCTACAACTAACTTCTTCAAATTTGCAGGCGAGTCATTTCTCTTTGCTTTTCCAAGATCCCCTGTGCCATCATTCCTCATTCCCCAGCTCGGCTGCCTGTGCTTCCTGTTGAAAAATCTTATGGGGGTTTGGGATTGTAAAGAGTTCACTGTTACCTCTATCAGAAATAAAGCCTCATGGTTATTCTGAACAAAGGAAACTCAAGGAACAGACGATAAAAATATGAGGCAATTATCAGCTGACTTTATTTCTTTTCATATGGTGACACCAGCAGTGTATAACATTTTATAAGTAAAATATATATCATCAAAAAGGTTTTAACCATGTCACATATTGTCAAGTATGTTACAATGTCCTGAATAAAGACTATTTGGCATCTGTAACAGTCTCCTGGTATTTTTAACCAGGTTTGATAACAAATTGTTTCTCAAATAGTAGCATAAATCCACATTAAAATAAAACACCAGTACAATAAGAGTCCAATACAGTTACCAAATAATGAATGGTAGGGAGCAAAAGATGATTGTTAGCATCAAATCATTGTAGTTGTGAATAAATAGTAGTGCAGTATTATAGGCTCCTTGACGACAAGCTCGGTAACTTGCTGATTATGTGAATGATCATATCACTGGCATCCAAACACAGTTCATACGTCCACTGGTATATAAGGAATTGCCCGCCTCTGTGCCAGTTTGTGGAAACCCGTCTTTACCACTGTTGACTATCATGAGTATTGATGTATACTGAATGAAAAAGAGAATGTTATTTCTAAAACCCCTAAAATGAATAGTAAACAGAGTAACAGTTTTTGCTGAAGCCTTCTATTTTTCTTTATAAAAGAATATTTATTTGGGCCCTGTGCTACAGAAAAACATGATCTACAGTTTATCACCACAATGTAGCCATTGTAAAACTAATTTTCCAGCCTCAGAGTTATTGAACTCTGATTGAGAAAAAATGTTCAAATACTCAGCTTTTAAAAAAGATTCCATTCATTAACAGCCTGAGAAATGTGGGATTAATAACATTAATCAGACTACTGCTATTTTGATGCAATGATATATTTAGCAAAAGAGGAAAATAAGAATCTTAATACTGTGAAGGTTTTTGTTTTGGTTTCTTCAGAAATTATTTCTACAAATTTGGGGGAAGCTTCTGAATGCAATCAAGTTAATAGATTTTAAATGTCTCTCGAGTTCTCCCTTATAAGTTAAAAGAATCCAAGATTAGGGCTGAAGTTCTTAGAAAGCTAACTGGCCATTTTGTGATATGTCATCAAAGAGGGGTTATTTCATACATACTAATGCGGTCCAAATAAATGAGCATCATTCAGTTCGGTGGTGGAGAATGAAAGATCATCCCAACCTGTCCAAGAACCAGCTGGCACACGAAAACTTTGAACACCATATTTTTTCAATGTGATCTTTTTTAACCATCTTCCTTATGTATGTCACAAAATAAGAGTTCTATGTTCTATGTACTAAATATACACATACATTTAGAAAAGTATATAAAAATAGGACACTAAGAGGCCAGTGGAGGTGTGGCTGACGTTCAGTGGGCACGCTGGGTGCTTAGAGAAATTCCACATAGGGACTTTGAAAGCCTGACAGGTTCTGCTTCAACAGTAGGCTACCGCGCTGCTGCCAACACACCAACATGACAGAATCAGCCACCTTCGGGTGACCGCTTCCCCAAATCCCCCACGCTGTGACTGACTGGAAACACTACAGCAAAGTACTCATATAAATGCAATACTTTAAATATAATATATCACAGATTTTTACATTAAATAGAGGAAAAACAATTATACTCTCATTCACCAGTGTCTCACTTTCTATGGCAGCTTTGAAATAGGCACATACCCCCCGCTTCCCATTCCCGCTTGTACATGAGAAGATGGATCACTAAACAACATACAATCTGCTGCTTGTTGGGTATACTGTGTTTGAGGAATACAGTGGAAGGAGACCAAGGGCTCCTAATGCTCATCCAGGTGCTCGGTCAAACGTTTGAGTCCTCATCGGTAATGCTGGCACTGGGGGACCGGGCAGCGAAATCTTTAAACATGTCATCTTCCTTTAGCATGTGCTGGAAAACAAGGAGACGGGAGTCACACACACTGCGAGCCAAGAGCTCAGAACCACACGTTCTCCACTACACACGCAGACACTTGGGGTTATTTGCAAACATGTTTTTGGAATAACATTTTAAATTCATCTCGCAAACTTACCGTTAGGTTGTTGATGCCTTCAGAGAATGCACCTATCTGCCTCACTGTCCCTTCAGAATCTTCCATCTGCAAAGAGCATACCATAATGTGACAAACTCAGTAGCACAATTTCAAGGATAGTGCAGCAAAATGAACGAAAGTCTAAGAAGAAATAGTGCGAGTTGTACTGAATGGGATAGGAGCAACAGAACGCTTCTGTTGATAATCTCTTTGCACTACTGTAATTAGATGTTAAAATATAAAAGAAACTCTACTGGCACAACTCTACTAGACTGAATGCTCTGATACTAACAGTGGCACCAAAGGATTCTTGATTAAAGGGCACTATTTGGTCCTATCCTTCATACTGAAAAGGCTCAGCAGTATGAGCTTGTTTTAATACCCAGATTCCCTTAGTACAGAGACAGGATAATGTGGGTAAGCAGCACAGGGTTTGGGGCCAGCCTGGAGAGCTGGAATCCCAGCTCTTCTCTCTCTCTGTGCCTCAGTGTCCTTATCTCTAAAATTAGGACAAGAGTACTCCCTATGTTTGAGGATTACCGCAAACATCAATATATGTTAAGTGCTTAGGATAGTGCCTGGGAAGTACTAAGTAATCCATAAGTGTTCACCATTATTTTATTATTATCTTTGTTTTTAAGCAATTGAAGACTTCCTTTCTTAGTAGATACAATACAAAAAGTTATCATTTACTGTCCCAATGTTGAAAGAACTTTAAAATAGGTATATAATGTCACATTTACCTGCTCTAACCGGTCCAAATCGTCTTCATCATACAGGCGCATGTCCAAGCCAGGTTTAAGTCCTTTCTTAGACATGTTTCCTGATGCCTGTCCCAATTCCATGGGACAAACATATTCTTCCCCATCTTCCTGTTTCTTCTTTCTCAGATTCCCAAAATTGCTGAAGGTGAGTTTCTTTGGCTTTAAAAGAAAGAAAACAAAAACATCCAGGGATCTGATAAAATTCACATAACAAAGGGCTAAGAACACACGATTTAATTATTCATTCCATCATATAGGAAAAAACTCAATGATTAAATTTGTAAAACAAAAACAAAGGCAGCTAAGGCATATGATTGACACATCCAAATATGATCAATGATCCTATTAAGAGTCTCAGAAAATTGTGCTTGTTCTCCTTCTTCACAAGTAGCTGGGTGGTTACAGTGATGAAAGCAAGATAAAGAAAAGGCCTTCATTTTGCCCTAACGTGACTTAATGCAAAGAGATTTCTTAGGGGTTACATTCAATTTTGCAAGGCTTTCCATTCTAAGATTAGCAAAAAAAAAAAAAAAAAGTGGCCCTCACTGTATTTTCTTTTTTGGGTGAGGCTGTGATCATCTTGCAAGCCTCTTAAGCTTCCACGACAGGATGCTGACTGGTGAAGGAATGCCTGCTCTTTTGGAGAAAAAACTGCCAATGTTACGTAGAAGACAAACTCCACCTTAGTCACTGGGTAGTCATTGAGACTGTTAAGATGGTGATCAGGTTGATGCTGAGAATTTACATAGAACAGAATCTCTCAGAGGTTTCAAATCCAACATATCTTCTAAGGGAGAAAGGAGGCTGAAGAGAAAGTGCCAAGAAGGTAGATGGGGTCCAAAAAAAAAAAAAAAAAAAAAAGCTTGATACGTACTTGTGAAGAAGCCAATAAAGCCTATATCCACAGTAAATTGGATGAGATAACACTCAGAAGAATTAACAGAAGAATGATTTAAAAGAAGAAAAATTAGTCTGAACTGTGTATGATCGATGAATCCAGGCAAACTAGAAATAGCCATTCTCTGCTGGTCTACCTTTTCCTGAAGTGCAAGGTTGGTTAATTATACACCAGGCGAGCTGAATCTGTCTGAGGAGAAATGCAGCTCTTACACTTGATTTATCCACAGCAAAAATAGGATAACTACAGTCAGTACTTGGGCCCGACTCATGGGCTCTCTGCCTTGGCAATGTTTCACTGATAAAAGCCAACACCATGTTCTTTATTATTGTTAACTCCAATAAAATAAATGACTTCAGCAAAAATTCTCCCAGAAGGGAACCTTCGAAACTGCATTTTATTCATTACTCTTAAAGATGCATATAACTTCAACCTACCCACAAAACTTAGTAAATCCCAGAAAATGGGATAACCAGGTAACAGTCAGAACTGAGCCTTTGCTATATAGTTTGCGGTTTAACCCATAATTAAATGATATGGGCTTCAACCAACCTTCACTTTGGCAGTGGCTGTTAGAAGCACATAATCTGGTAACTCCATGGCATCGCGCTTCTGGCGCTGGGCCTCAGCACCAATCAGAAGGTTGAAATGAGTGGCCAAATGTCTTCGCAACAGGGTCTTGCTCTGTGGGATGTTCAATAACTGAGCCATTGTTTCTACATTAAAACGAGGTTCTAGAACCTGTAAGAAAAACAAAGATTGTGTAAGGTACCCTGTATCACACAAAACTCTTTCACTAAGTTATCTTCAGTGGCCCTTGCAGTAAGATACTCAGAGTATGGACTCTAATCTTTAATTTATATAACTTTTCTTCGTTTGTCCAAGCTAATGAGAGGTAGAGCTGGTCCTGACATCCAGGCATTACTAAGTCAAAGCTTCTACCTATCCAAGGTATTCCAATCGGGAGGCCCTTGGAAGTCAACTTTTTTGCAACACCTGTGTGCAGAAATACGATCTGTATCTTTGCAGAGGCTTTAAAGCAGGGGTGTCAAACTCATTTTCACCAGGAGCCACATCAGCCTCAAGGTTGCCTTCAAAGGGCTGAATGTAATTTGGGGACTGTATAAAATGTAACTGCTCCTTAAAGTTATGAAGTTGAAATTACATTCAGCCCTTTGATGGCAACCGTGAGGTTGATGTGGTGCCCGGTGAAAACGAGTTTGACACCCCTGCTTTAAAACATAATCAAATGGGAGCCAGAAGCCAGGTGTTATCCCACATAAAAGAGGACAATGAAAGACATGGGTTTCAATCTGATCTAGAGTAATATGATAGTAAAAAGTACAGGAAAATATATGCTAAAAGTAAAAATTCACCAGGAATAGTGCAGGAGGTTTGGGTTAGACAACTTCAGGATTATAACAAGTAGACCAGTAATCTCCTACTCATTAGGCTGAAGGAGACAGAAGGATAGGAAGTCAAATTTAAATTGAGACAGAGTTTTACCATGAGCCCACCATGGACACCACTGCCTCTGAGGTTGGGGGCGTATTCTGCCAAGTCCACGGAGCGCAGCCACTCCATCACGCGGTGATTGGTCCACTGCTGCACCTCCGACGGCGTGGTGCTGTTCTGCGGGAGCAGAGACCCACCCAGGGCTTCGGTCACTAACTGTGGGATTCCGGATATTAAGCCTACATGTTCTATCTAGAAGTCTGCCCCACAGAACAGAGTTGCTCAACAGCCCACTAAATGTTCTGAAAAAGGGTAAAAAAGTGTTCACCAACTCCAATTATCTTTGAAAAAATTTATGTCACATTTTTAAGCCTTTTTTTACACAGAGCAGTGTTTTAGGGAAGGAAGTCTTTCCAGTGATATTTAACTCTCTAGATTAAGGAGGCAGGGAAATAAAACATGCTCAAGAGAAGGAGGAAGGGAGCCCTGGCTGATGTGACTCGGTTGGAACATCATAAACTGAAATGTCGCAGGTTTGATTCCCGCTCAGGGCACATGCCTGGGTTGTGGGTTTGGTCTCATTTGGGCTGTGAGCAACCAATCAATGTTTCTGGCTAACATCAATTTCTCTCTCTTTCTCTCTCCTTCCCTATCTCTCTTTAAGGTCAACAAACATGTCCTCAGATGAGGATTTGGAAGAAAAAAGAAAAAGCAGGAAGAGAAACTAAAACACAATCCTTGGCTACCATTACACAGGTACAGTCATCATGGGAGGAACGTAAGAAATAAAGGCAAACAGAGCCCAGGTGAGGCTCTGCAGAAACCGGAAGCCTCCCTGCAGGCCCCAGGAAGAAACGGGTCTCGGTTTTGCACAGGGGGCAGTCCCATGCATGGAGCGCGCGCACTGCGCAGCCTTCAACCTCAGGTGCTACCTCGTCAGATGGCCGCCTCCGTAGACAGTTTGGCTCAAAGTTATTGATCCTCAGGACCTGGATGGCCCTTTTGATACTGAGATGATGCAGCACGCTCACGACCTTCAAAGACAGTAAATCATCCTGCAGAAAAGAGCAAACAGTGAAGCTCGTTGAGCAGGAGGACCTCCTCAGGGAAATCTCAGACAACGCACAAAGGAGCATTGTGCAGAGCCCGTCTACCGATAGATAGGCCCTGAGGGCTTGTCGTTATTTTCAAAGCCTTTATTTAATAGCAGGACACCTTTTCTTGTTCCAATAAAAATCTTCTCCAGGACCCCAATATACAAGAAAAGCAAAATTCATGTTGTTCTAACTCAACTGACTTCCACCTATTTCTCTCCCTTTCAGACATTCTGACATAGGATTATGGGACCCCTCCCAGCTCTGAAAAAAAATTAGTTTGAAGGTACTTTCTAGGTCACTACCAAAGGTGGCCTGCTTTGATAAAGCAAAGCACTAACAGCAAGTGATGCTCACTGGTGAGTGAGGTTCATTCCTGAGCTAAGTAACATACCAGTTTTGAAAAACCCCAGAAGAGTGGGCACATTTGACTGTCCCCCCAGCCTCAAGAAATCTCTAGTTCTAGATTTTTATGCTTTAGCTAGCAGACATTGTGGAAATTTTCAAAACTGTATGTCAACCAAAGCAAAGGTCTTCTTGAGAGTGGAGTATAAGGAAACAAAGTTATAAGTATCAACACACAGCACTAATCAATTCCTTCAAGGAATAACTTTTGCCAATCTGTGGTTACTGGGCATATTTCAAACATACCAAACACACCCAAACAAATGATTTTAGAAGAAGGCGCTTTAGGGGCAGTGTCAAGATAAGCATGCCTCCTTCCAAACACACCCAGAAAACAAACAGGGCAAACATCCTTTTTAGGCACACCTTACTGATAACACGTTTCCTGTGAAGAAAAAAGGTATTATAAAAATATTTTTAAATTACTAGGCTATCAAATCTGAAAGGCTACTAACAGAGCAAAAATTCCTTCCTACATTTTTTCTGGGTTAATTTCTTAAAGGTAGTGCCTTATAAATTAGAAAGGATATTTAACATATTTTAACCTAAAATTGAGGCATCCATTTAAAACATTTCCATGTGGGCTATTTTCAACTTAAAGTCTATCAGATTTTCTGAAAAATGCAAAATGTGTATAATGTAAATAAAATGTAATTATTTTAGTTTAAGGGATTTTAAAAGTAGGGGCCATTTCTTTTTTAATCAAAACATTTTTTCAGATTTTTAAAAATCTTTTATTTTTAAGTCTTAATTTTAGATTTACAGAAGAGTTGCCAGTAACAGTCCAGACTCCATATGCCCTTCACTCAGCTTCCCCAATGCTAACATGTAACCATGGTATAGTCACTAAAACCAAGAGATTAACCTAGATAATAAAATTACCTAAACTACTGACTTCATTCAGATTTCAACCACTTTCCATGAAGGTCCTTGTTCTGTTCCAGGATCCAATTCAGGATACCACATAAAAACAGATTTTTTTTATGACTTAGAACTTCTGAAGTCAGGTTTTCTTACATAATTTATTATAGCCATGAAAGTTATGCATATACCTTTCATGATGGGAAGCCTGAATTTGCTCACACTCTCAGGAGAACATACTTCAACCCAGATATGCAGGCAAATATTTACTGAGCTCGCTCCAGGCAGAGCTCTCACTATTAAGAGCAGGTATCTGGAAAGAGTCTGGGGTCAAATGCTGTACAATTTTCTACCACGATCCAACTGTGGAAGCTTGGTCAAGTTTACCTGATTTCTGGATTCCTTCATTTCCTCATCTAAAAACTGATGAAAATAAGAGTGCTAACTCAAGAATTGTCAACATTGGAGTGTTAGTTCAAGTGAAGTGCCTGGCACACAGTAAATGTGCAACATACCACCTGTTAGTGTTACATGATGTGCCCACCAAGATATGGACTTTGGCTCGATGATAAAGAAAAGAAATACCATAAATTTAATTTAATTTAATTTAAATAATTAAGTTAAATAATTAAAACCATTTAAATAATAGGACTATGGAATACAGAACACGTTTTCCTGGAATCTATCTCTCCTCTCTGTTGGCAAGTCTATCCGTGGGACGCAAGGCTGGGTGTGTGAAACTACACGTAACAAAGGAGTCAGAGTGAGAGGCTACCCTTCCCTACCTCTTTACCCAGTGGCTCCTCTCCTAGCAGAACTGGACAGGAGTGGGAAGGGTGAGAGAGTTCTAGGTAACAGTGCTCCAAGTGGGAGGGCAGGGGGAAGAAGGCAAGTCCTTATGGATTTATGGATTTCTGGCAAGTCCTTAAGGGTAGCCTTTTCTGAGTGGTCACTGAGGAACACGTAATTTAGAAAACTGCCAGGGACTCAAAACTCCACATTCTATTTTCTAAACATCTTTTTACAAGATATAATTCATATACCATAAAAATTCACCCATTCCAAGTATATAATTTGATGTCTCCAATGTTGAATATACATAAAATCAACTTTCTGGATAGTTCCATTTAAATTAGGTTTCAAATTTCCCAAGGCTGTTGCAACGACCAAATCCTACAACTTCAAGATAACAGAAAATATTCCTACCCTTCTTCTCAAGTTAAAGCAAAACATTCAATCTCCGGTGGAATCACGGTGAAAACATGATATTTTGCTTACTCTGTTCCTGTAGTTTTCTGAGAAAAACCCCAGGAGTGAATCACTGTGGAGAGCAGGACCCATACAATGGCATTGGTCTGGTCAAGATAGCATAACATATATAAAACAAAGTGGAGTCACTCATGTCAACCAAGATGGCTGTCAGGCAGCCATGACACTTGGTTCAAGAGAAAAAGTACCTAAGTCAGAGCAGACACATCTGGTGACGAGACACACTTAAGATATCTGCACACGTGATCAGTAAAGGCCGTGTCTGCAGAGCAGGACCACCCACAGACAGGCTCCTTGGGAAATTCCTCACTTCCCCTCAGGGGTACCAAGACACTTATCGAAAAGGCCCAGAAGAGTGGAGTGCAACACTTTCAGGGTGTAACTGAGGCAGGCTCCAGGCCACAGCAGGGTGCTGCTCCATGCCCCCTGATCTCCCTTGGCATTGGCCGCTAGAGGCTCTGTCCTGCTGCCCACCTGGCTCCAGAGATCCTTCCTTGCAAGATGCTGACTACTCCCTTGCCTACCATGCTGTCTCCTGGACCTGCAGCCTGAGACTCTGGGACTTGGGTTTGTTATCCCCTGTTGATCTCTGTGTGTGTGTGTTATATTTCTCTCAGATTGTTAGAGTGTGAGCAGGATATCAATGTTATGTTGATGTTCTATTTTGAGAGAACCTGCGTTCAATAAAAGCTGAGTGAATAGCATAGTTGCCATGTATGACTCTTATCTATTCCTTCATGTTGGGCTGCTCAGCAGGCAGCCAAGCAGTTGCCTGGCTGACTTACAGGAAAGACTATGTCATGAACATACACTCGTAACAATCACTTACAATGGTCATGTAATGGAGCATTCGACCATCTACCCGTCCTTCATCAAACTGGGTCTTGTACTGGGGGAGGCCGATGTCATCCAACCACCCTAAAGGAGAGAAATCCGTGTCGTTAACGTGCCACAGAAAACCTGTGCTTGTGATTAAAAAGAAAAAGCAGCATTATTTACCTACTTATTCACAAACTTAAGAATGTAAAACCTCTTACTAGTGACCCAGTTGAAATCCAGCTTTCCGTGATTGGTTTCCTCTTCAGATCCCAGAGCTTGCAATGCCAGCTGGAGTTTCTTTCGATGAAGTGAATGCTTGATTCCAAGTTCCTGAAATAATAAACAGAAACACTGGTTTTACAATTCTGTCAATATGGGCTGGATGCCACTGGCAAAGGATGCAAATTCCTCCAAAATGAAGCCAGCATCAAAGAGCCAACAATTACATTAAATCAGAATACTAACTCAGGCTAGTAAAACGTTGCCGAACAAAAGGCCCCTTGAAAGCCAAAAATCACTGCCGTTAGTTTAGTAGTATGTGAGACACTTACTAGTAGGCTCCTCTTTTGCAAGACTGGAACCATAGGAAGCATAAGAGGAATTCTACTCTTATGTTGTGTAAAATGTTAAATAATTGGGAAGAAATGTTAAATAATGGAACATAAAATGTAGACCTCTTTTTTCCCCCTTTTGCAAAGTGACATTGGAGTGCATATATTACATTGGGGAGATGGGCTAATGATGAGGCCACAAAATGATTTTGGGAAATATGAGCTTAAGATTTATTATTAGGGCTATACAATTATCTTTCATTAAAATGTCCAGTGGCTTAAGTGTTTCATAAAGAATCATCACAACCAGGTCCTTTGTTTTTAGTCCATGAAACAAAATAAGCATGAAGCAGGAAACTCAGACTTTTTCAAGAGCACTTACTGGCTCCCCCCATTCCACCTATAGTGCAGAAAACAGTCCCGCATTCACATGCTCTATCTCTCTCTTACCACTCACTATGTAAGCAAAATAGAGAAGCAGTCACCTTCTCTAGATCTTGCTGAGAAGCCTGCAAAAGTGTCTGGCCAGATGAAATCCAGTGCTTGCCAGAATTCAGGTAGGACCCTAAGCCTTGCTCCATAAGCCAATTGCAAACCTGCTCCCTGGTCCACTTGGCAAATGGCATATCCAAGTCACTGTAAGAAGAAAATGGACAATTGCATGAAAACACAATTCAAAGCCAATCCTGTGGCTTATCATCAAGGTTGAACTGTATATTCAATAGATGCGGGAACTTCCTGGTGATACACATTTAACCATGAGAAGCTTAATTATCAGCATATATTTGGAAGAGGAAGTGGCACCGGAGTTGAAAGTGACCTTGTAAGACCACAGTCTTCATTTCAAATGAAACCACAGAAAATTCAATGTGGTTTAGCAAAACCATGTTCTACAGAAGACTGAGCTGAACCAACAAGTCTAGTCATGGTACAAGTTTCAACCAATATTGTTTGAAGACTGAATTCTCAAACAGAAAACACTAGGTCAGATTAAAAGAAACTCAAGTCAGACTTGAATAAACTTAAGCAGAATTACAGTTTCTCTCCAAATAGTAATCAATGAGAAGAGGGCAATATGGCATCGCTGAATATAAGAAAGCATAATCAAAGCAAATTTCTGTGTTCTTTTACTAGGACACATAAGTAGTATTTTTGTTTAAAAAAATGTGGTGATAAACAAGGCTTTTTTTTTTTTTTTTTTAATCAGCACGAGGAGGTCCTCTACTAGGTACAAAGAAAACATATGGCAAACGAGACGGCTCAGTGTTTGAAGAAAGCTAAAGAGAGTTTCCTCACTGATGAAGCTCAGTCTCCCGCCGGAGTGGGAGGGACCATGTTTTAATAGCTTTCTAGCGCATGATCACCTGTGAAAGATTTAGTAGCAATGCTTTCTGCTCTTTGTTTGCCAACCCCACCCTTTTTATGCTCAGCAGGTCAGTACAGCAGTTCCAAACCAGCCCTGAACTGTGAGAAAGGTGTAGGAAAATTTCTTAGAGTCATAAGAAATAAAACATTGCATAGTCCTAATAAATTTAAGATTTCTGATAGAACTGATGTCTGTAAGTGCTTTCAGACTCCATTAGTCACTAATATTTATTGAATGGTTATTATTTATGAGAAACTTAGTGCACATAAACAACCACTTTTGGGGGGAAGGTACTCATCCATACCATGAGGAACAGAGGCACAGCGCATGAACGTACTTGCTCAAGGCCCCCCAGTTAACAGGCAGTGCTAAGGCTGAAAACCAGATCCAAGCAGTCTGCCTCTAGAACCTATTCTTGACACCATACTGATCCCATCTTTGCAAGGCTATGCTTTAGAGTATGCATAATTATTTTCTTTGAAAATTCAAGCCCAATAGTCATTCCAGTCCACATGTTGTGAACACTTTAGCCGTGGCTCCTCACCTCGCTCACGCAGTCCACATCTTCTGTACAGCTGCTCACCAACCACTGTCAAATTACACTGCTTTAAAGACGGTGGGCACTTCCACCAGGCATGGCAGTGAACAATGAAGTCGATTGTGTGATCCAGGGACAATCCTAACCCTGCAGTTGCTTACGCCCCAATGCTTGGGTATAATTGTAAAAGTCCATTAGTTTGGCTGTTCTTACCTATTAGATTGTCCCAAATCTCGAGACCAGCCCAGTCGGGGCCCAGCAGTTGCCCTTGTCCCTCCTCTTTTGAATTCAGTTTCGGACATGTCATCTGGGTTGAATGTAGTGGACTGACTTCTCCTAAGCCTAAAGAAAAGATACATCACACATCACCTTGTATTAGACCTGCAGAGGCCTTAGACTTTAATCAGAATATTTTTAACTGGTGCAGACATTTGTGCTACTTCTCTTTGTATGTCATTAAAATAGACATTTGGATTTCAACTTTGAGACCCAATGAGTTCATGAATCCCAAACTACAGTCCTCCTTCCAGTAGAGGAACACAAAAGCTTTATGATTTCACATTCATTTTCAGCCAATTTTCCACTTATTCTTACATTTGAACAACATATAACACAAAGCCCATTCCACTTGTTCACTCTGTTACTTACTTTCCAAAGAGTTTCATGATGCCTCTGGATTTCTTTTTGGAATCTGGAGATGATGGGGATACATGGAAGGGACTGCTCCCCTGGGAATCTTTTGGCCGAGGAGATACACCGGCCAGGTCTAGGTGCTCAGCGGTTTCCTTTTCTGTTTCAGCTATTCCAAGAACAGAATACAAACTCAACGAATTTCAATATATGAAATGAACATGACTAGATAGATGTTAACCTTCTCGGCTTTAACAACTGGTAAGAATTCTTCTGTCGATCTACGCATCAATGATTTACAAAAAAACACCCTGCAAATATTAAAGAAGGAACACAAATGTATGTTCTACTCTTTAGCCACTTGTGTATAAAGGCAATTAACTTAGAAATTACAACCCCTTTGAGATTCAAAGGTGTGATAGGATTGCCATATTCTTTTCTTGAGTGATTTAATTCCTAACAAAATCATTCTCAATCGTGCTATACCAGTTGGGACTGCTGACTATCTCCTACATCCTTCAAACTCATCATCTCCTTTAGCTTCTTGTTGGGATGCTCTCCTACATCTGTTATCTGATGGTTCCTTGTGTGCAAAAGCACCCTGTTCTCTCTTCCTCCCCATTCTATTTCTCTCCAAGATTCTTTCCTAAATTCCCTCAGCAGAATCTTTGAAGAGCTCACCCACTTTATGCTCAGCACTAAGTGATGGCCTCACTCATGGGTGAGCAGTTGGCATTGAAATCTCCAGACCTCATCTTTCTCCCCAGCCTCAGGACCTGAATGCTGTATATATTCCCAGTTCGGTGTGCCAGGGACATCTTAGACTCGGCAAACTTTCCATCCAGTTTTCCTGAGTCTTCATTTCCTCACTTACTATTTCACTAATATTAATTAGTGCTCTTCTTGTACTCCAGTTCAAACTCTGTCATTTCCTTTTCATTCCTTCCTTACCTTTGGCATTTATTTCACACCAGTTGCCAAGTTCTGGCAATTCTTTATTCAAGAAATTTATTTCTGTTTATAATCTAGGCACTGAGAGAAGAATGAATGGAATGTGTTTAGATTTTTCTTCTGATATAAAATTAGCGCCTGTTGATTGTGGCTTACAAAAATAAGACCCAACTTTGCCACTCCCAGATCTGTAGGCATTAACTACTTTAGTTCGTTCAGCTGTTCCTTAATGGGTGTCCTTGCCCTAGCAAACACAAGGGCTACTCTTTCTTTAACGTGAGGCTTTGCGCTTTCATAGAGGAAAGTAAAAGTTGTACAGAAATCACAGAAGCAGTGTCTTAGGAAGATACGAAGGGTGCAGGGGTTGACTTTTCTAGGAAGCGGAGCTGTGGTTACAGGTTATAGGAAGCAGCATTTGCCTCTTAGCATCGACATACCTTTCTTTGGAGAAAGGTAGCAAACATTTGAAAATAGTTGTCTGAATCAGTTTATTTATCCAGTGTTCATTCTGGACATTTAAGGCTGAAGAGAGAGAGGAGTCGCCTCCGACGACCCACATGAATAGATGTGTGCGCACCTGCACCAGGTAACAGACCCGCTGAGAAAACCCAAAGGGGCCTTTCCATTCGAAGGCTACAGCCTCCGTGGGTACTGGCGTCCCTGAAATGTTGCCCTTGTTTTGAAAGCATCTCACTTTTATTTTTAGGATTTTTTTCCTTCTGTACCCTGCCTTTTAAAGAGCTTCCTCCTCCCAAAATGACTTTGGAGACAACTCCTCCAATAACACATAAAGTTACCTGTGACATGGCTAAATGTTACCTCCATCTTCAAAGCAATAACATGTCAGAAGAACATCCCCCCAAAAGAAGTCAGTCTAAAAAACTATTTTCAATGTCTTCCACAGGCCTCTCTATGTGGCTAAAAACATTTCTTTTTGGAGCCTGTGGAAAACGGAAACATGAAGGAACTGCAAGGACCTGGGCGTTAGCGTGAGAGGAACTGTGCTTCAGGGGTGAAAGCCGGACTTCGCAATGCAGGACATGCCCGCCCTGCTCTCCGAGGGACACTGGGCGCCTCCGGATCCCCCAGAGCTGCTCGCAAGGTGGCATTAGCATTGCTGGAAACAGCATTTCTGCTTGGAAGCAAAGGTTCTACAGAGAGTCCTTTTCAGCAGGAGGTGGAAAGAACACTCTGGAGTAGAGAACTACATTTCTCGACCGCTGCCAGCTCGCTTTCTAAGCTCACAGACGCCAAGAGCAGGGATTAGCTCGGCTGGGAGAGCAGCGCTGGCCAAGGCTGGCATGCAGGGGTACGGTACCTAAGGTGGGTGCACTGGCACTTCGTGTACGATCTTCAGGTATCCCAACAACGCACACAATCACACGCAGCCCCATGGAGAGAACACAGGGGAATGACAAAATGAAACACAGGTCATACTCCTACTCCCAAAATGCACACAGTGGGAGGGAAGGCTTCTGGCGTTCCACACAAAATCCACTGACAGTGTCAACATGGGGTTAACCGATCCATAGGCGGGAAGCGTTCATAATGAAGTCAGAGGGGATCGGTCTTCTGTTTACACCTCAGAACAGAGTGCAGGGGGAGAGGCTACACGGCGCTCCCTTCATACCACTGAGTCAAATCCACAGAAGCATTTTTTGCTAATTTTCTCCCTATGGCATTCACCTTCATTTCTGAGAAAAAGCAATGTATAGATAGATAAATAAGGGAAAGAGATTGTTCTCTTCTTTGTTCTGACAGAAGTAAGGCAAAGGCATTTTGGCCATACGTACCCAAGTTTGGTGCACTTGCTGTCCTCTTGTTACTTTTTATTTTAAAAAAGCCACGACCAAAGGAAGATCTGGCCTTTCGAGTGCCAAAGGGGTTGTCATCCGCGGAGGCATCGTGTCCTGGAGGTTTGGGAGGGAGGCTTCCAAACGGGCTGCTGCCTGCCAGAGCTTTGTCCTGGGAGGGAAGTAAACGTAAATGCAACACAGCACTAACGCACGTAATTATCCGTACACGCCGGGCACAGGACTAAATGCATTACACACGTGATTTCATTCAAAAGAATAAGAAAGCCACTTAAGAAACAACAACAAAAACAGGCCGTCGCTAACCTACACTCCACGTGTGTAAGTGTTAGGGATTTTACGTACGAGGAGAGATACAGAAATTCTCAAATATTATTTGACTCATTCTCCAAAAAAACATGGAGACACGAACCTAACATAGCGACAGACTTCGTGCTTTCCCAACAACTATGATATAGATTAGGCTACAATCCAGTTTGCATTCATCATAATATAACCATGTCCAGAAGCTCAATGGAACATAATATAATTATTCTACAGAGTACGCATTAGTCCCAAGCTTCTATACAGACAGTATAAGATGACTGTACTCCAACTATTTTAAATATTCTTCTCAAAGAATAATAAAGGCATAATCAGTAACTGTTTAAAATAGATTTTTGAAATGGGTTTCTAGGACATTCATGTCTTGCTTGGGAGTTACTATATTTGATCAACAATTTTCAAAAACTGTGATATATTCAGATACACTTAACTAAAACTAAATTCG
This sequence comes from Glossophaga mutica, assembly GCA_039655065.1. NCBI lineage: Eukaryota > Metazoa > Chordata > Mammalia > Chiroptera > Phyllostomidae > Glossophaga > Glossophaga mutica. The sequence goes on along the minus strand of CM077304.1, from coordinate 36,832,947 downwards.
CTATAATTAATTTTTTCTTAGTTGATTCAGAAGCTACTTCAGATTCCTACAATATTTCAAGAATTTCCAGTGTGATTAACTTACGCTTTTCAATGCTGCTTATTTTTTGAGCTTTCTGGTTATTTGAAGTGACAATTCCAGTAACATGGCCTTTTACGTTGTTTCAGTATTATACAACAATGCCGTTGTTTGCATGTTCTCGATTCTCTAACATGTTTTGTCCTGTTTCATTTTTTTGCAGAGGTGGAGAGAAGGGCAAGGGATGCACGCTTTTAAGGTGGCTGGTCCTTCTACTCTGCATCTCTACTGCTCACAGCAACTACGAGTTTCCAGGTGTCACTAATATATCTATGTCTCAGTGCTGATGTCAAAATCCCTCAACTATAGAACCAGCAAGGCAAAAGGAACCGAGGGTGACTTTCGTCACAGCTGTGTCCACTGTCTGTGCTTTGTCAGGTACACCGACATTATGACTCAAGGCACCAAGAGCCCACAGGCAAGAAGCTGCAGCCAGAAGTCATCTGTCCACCAGACAGTAACCTTTGTGAGGCGAATGACTGAAAATCAAGAAGGAATGAAGAACCAGAGCCCACGCCAACAATGTCTTTAAAATAGCAAGCATTTGCTGTGTAGGTGGATAGCAGTTGTATAAAATAAACTGCTGGCTACCTAAGAAGGGCTTTCTGTGAGGTCTAAGTTCCACATTTTGTTTTTGTTTTCCCAATAACTTATGGGGGTGAAGTTCATATAACATAAAAGTAACTAAACAGTTCGGTGGCATTTAGTATATTCACGATGTTGTGCGAACAACCACCTTGATCTAGTTCCAAAAACTCCTCCATTACTCTAAAGTAAAACCCCTCACCCATTAAGCAGCTTCTTCCCAATTCCATTCTCCTCCATCCCTGGCAACCCCCCGATCCATGTGTTGTCTCTACGAATTTATCTATTCCAGGCATGTCACATGCGTGGAGTCATGTAATATGTGATCTTTTGTGCCTGGCTTCTTTCACTTAGTATATTTCTGAGAGTTTTGGTTTATTGGATGCTTCAGAAATCTAAAACATTCTTACATTGTAATCTGGACATAAAAATTACCTCTGAAGGCTTCTGAATGGACTCCTTTTCCTGTTCAAAACAACAACAGTTAAGGCTGTTATAGGAATCCTTTATATGTTCAAAATTTGTCACATGCAATTCCATAAATTAAGATAAATTTACATACATATATATATATATATATCCCAGCTATAAAATCTGTTTCATTTATTGCTGACAATATTTTATTATTAAAGTATCTATTTTTGGTTTTATGTACTACTTTCAATCCTTCCTATCATACTTCTTGATATTTATCCTTAACCATGGTATCTAATAATTTTCCGTTAGAGAAACCACAAGCTCTTCTTAAGAGTTTTATTTGCAAAATGAAAAAAAGATGAAGATCCCTAAATATTTTCTTCTCAGGATAACAGATTAAAAAAAAACACACAGCACCAACCCCATCTGGTGACTCCTTCTTCAGATTGCCCAGGCTGCTAGACTTCTGCAGACTTGAAGTTCTAAAAATAACAACAACAATATTAATTAGAATTAATAAGAAGTGGCTCTGGTGCCACTGTTTTCAAGTAGAATATCTTGGAAAGAAATGAAAATTGTGTGTGGGTTGAATCCCGGTAATAAAAGAAAATCTGGATTCAGACAGTCACTTATGTGCTTAAGTAAATTACAACATTTAGTTCTTTTAAAAGCAGGGGTGGTTAACTGTCCTGCCAATAACTCTAAATGTCCTGCACATGTTTGAGTAGCTGGAAAAACACTTAGGACCATCCTTGTGATGTCAATATTTGAAAATGAAAACCAGTGTTTTCCATGGCCTAGTGCTGTGTCCTGCTCATGCACACATTGACGCCGGGAACTTTTTAAGTGCTCATGTACTATTTATATAAACCCTTCTAATTAAAATAAAGGATGAACATTTTACTTTTCAATTCATAAAGAAATCAATTTTCTGAGTCTGACAGAGTTCTCCATTCTACAATTCTGATCCAAGCCCGACAGAGGAATCCCTACTGCTATCCAAACAATTCGCTCGCTGCCCCCGGGAGGCAAGGAGGCGCTGGAAACACCGGAGACATCCTGTTTCACATGATGAGCACTCAGTTTGACAGAGCTGGTCTCACGCAGAACTCAAGGTAGGAATATGTGACCAGTCCAAAAAGGGAGAGAGAAAAGTACTACCTTTGCTCTAAGAAAGAGAAAAGTATAAGTATGCCAACTTTTAAAAGGCATTTCTCATGGATTCATGGGTAAATAAGCTGCTAGAAGGGTTGAGTACCAAATAAAGTAAAAGATAATGGTGAAAAAAGATCTCATCTCTGAGTGCTTCGTGAAAAATAGATTTTCCTAATTTAATCCGGACCTTGACTCGGATAAACGTAGATATTAGGTCAGTTTATCAGTTCGAAAGTGAAAAAACCACTGTAGCCTTTCCAGCCATCACATCACTCTCTGGGATTCTTTTCTGCAAGATTTAAACTATATCAGCACAAAGACAAAATTACAAGCACTGAACTTCAGATGAAAACTGGTGAAAGCGGCTATGGTCTATAGCAGGAGTGTCCAACTCATTTTCACCGAGGGCCATATCAGCTTTGCCGTTGCCTTCAAAGGGCTGAATGTCATTTCAGCTCCTTAACAGTTAAAGAGTAGTTACATGTATGTAGTCCTAAAATTACATTCAGCCCTTTGAAGGCAACTGCAAGGCTGACCTGGCCCTCTATGAAAATGAGTTTGATGCCCCTACCCTACAGGAACCTGACATGAGACAATGCTAAGTGAGCAAGTATTTCTTTGTTACCTTACACCGACCCCCCACCCGCCGTCAATCATTACAGCTGCATCCACTCATTCAGGCCTCTGAGTCGTTCGTTCACATCCGCCTGATATTGGTCATTGTGAGCTTAACAGAAGTTTCTTCTCTCCCAAGTACCAATCACATTTTTTACCTTCAATCACATAAAACTTACGAAAGGCTATCACACAGCTGGGTTTCAACAGTAGCACCAAGGATTCTTTTTCCATCACTAAAATAAAAAAAAAATAGTACTTATGAATTTCATGAAGAGAAGACCATATATATCCTAAGTGAACAGAATTGTGAAAACAACTGTGCAAAAAAGCTGTTTCTTTTTTCCTTTTTTGGATATTCCATTTTATTTTATTTTGTCTAATTGTAAGATCAGGCATTTAATTTGGGAACGTGTTCCTCCAAAATCCTATTTGTGCACAAACTTTGGCGTCCCTGTCCCGGCCCCTCCACAGCCAAGTCAGAACAACCTCAGGCACACGACTGTCGCTATTCTGCCTGCAACCCTCAGTCGGCCACCCGACACCCAGGAGGTGAAATTCAAGTTCTGGAGACTCCCTCGCTGCCCTGACCACCACAGCACCTCAGCCTCACCTCCGATTACTTCCCGCTTCACATCTTTTACTTCAATGACACAAAACTGACTGTGGCTCACTGGCATGCATCTTGCTGATTCTTGCTTCTCTGGGTAAAGAACTGTGTCTGTAAATAACTGTAAAGCACCCTTGCTTTTGTATGATCTATCTCCGCAACATTTATACACTATTTGCAACATAAGGCATAAATGACATACTTCTCCTCAAATGAAGTCTCTAGCTTAGGAGGCGATTTTGCTTTTTCAGAAGTTTCCAAGCCCTTAGACATCGGTGACAATGAAGGGGTTGAAACCTGCAAGATGCCGGTGTGGAACTGTAAGACAACAACGAAAGTCCAAAGTCAATCTGTCGCACAAGTCACAAGCCAAGAGCACAAAGATTCAGGCCATAAACATCTAGAAATGTGAATCGGGAAAAACTTTCTGGAGGAAGGTAATTTTTGAACCTGGTTCTGAGTAAGGCACTGAATATTGTAAGACATAATAAGTACCATTAAGTTATTAATACAACAGTAAATCCTAACAACTTTAAGTCCTGGTTGAGATCTTGGCTCTGACATGGAGTAAGTCACTTAACGGGTATCAGTTTTCTCCTCTGTGAAACGAGAACAAAGCCCTGGCCGGTGTGGCTCAGGTGGGTGGGAGTGTCATCCCATATACCAAAGGGTCTTCTTGGGTTTGATTCCCGGTCAAGGCATATGGGTAGGTTGTGGGTTTGGTCCCTGGTCAGGGCGTGCATAAGAGGCAACTCATGAATGTTTCTGTCTCACACTGATGTCCTTCTCCCTCCCTTTCCCTCTTTCTAAAATCAATAAACATGTCCTCGGGTGAGGATAAAAAGATAAATACAAATAAAATGAGAATGACAGTGCTACATCACAGGATTGCAATGACTGATGAGAGATGGGTAAAAATGCTTTGTGAACAAAGCACCATTTTCACTTTTGTTTCTACCACTCATCTAAAACAGAATGGGTCAAACCAGTTAATTACTATTCTATGTGTGAACAAGCCAACGCACTTCAATTAACAGAATTGATGGAAAGTATAATGAAAACAACTTGTAATGTACTTTGTGGATATGTGACTTAAAACACTTCGCTTAATTGTAACAATATTACAGCAACAAAACAGAAACAAACAAAAACATATAATATTTTCCCAAACAAATGCCTTGTATAGCCTAAGGATGGACCCTGTGAAAGAATTTGTATACTCTGGTTTTCAATAATTTCTGACAACCATAGAGCGGTTAGATTGTAGGCCACATCATGAACAAATAAATGAAATGTTAAAAAAATATTCCAGTAAAACACACACACACACACACACACACACACACACACACAAAACTCATCTCAGTGAGTTGACTCACTTCTGCAAGTCAACCAATCCATGATTCACTTCTGGAAGTCAGCCAGCCAGTCAGGGAGGGACGCCAACCAGCAAACACACTTCTGAATGCCACCCAGTCAACAATGGTCTCGCCTTCACACCCACGTCCCTCTGCTGCCAACTCACCCCTGCCTCCGAAAGCCCACCGATCCCTGAGCTCCAAGCACCCTAAGAACCCTACATATGATCAGCTTGGACAGAATGTCCTTGACCAACAAAGTTCACTTAACTTAAATGACCAACAAATTCAGCTTCACGATATCTGATCCAGTTACTGGGTGGTGGTCTCATCCTTTGACACCATAAAAGGTTACAAAATGTGGAATCTGTTATAGTAACCAGACCAGGCCCAAGACGGTGTGGCGCATGCTAAGTCCCTCATCAGCAAACCTGAACTTAACTAAATTTCTGCCCTCAGCTCTCCCAGAAAAGGAAGGCCTAGGTCGGCCAACCAGTACTCGCTTGCTCCTACATCTTGCCCAATGGGGCTCCAAGATCTCCCTTTGCTCCATGTAAAGACAGTAACCCTGCTTTAACCAACCAGCAAATGCCAGGTATGACTTCCCTGTTCCCACTCCCTTCTACAAAAAGCCTTTCATTTTGTATAGCTAATTGGATCTCCTTTCTGTCTCCTAGATTGGATGCTGCTGGATTCATGAGTCACTGAGTAAAGCCAAGAAGCACTTTAAAATTTACGCAGTTGAATTTTGTTCTTTAACAAGTCATATTACAATATATTATTCCACTATCCTTTCTTTTTCAATTTGGATCTTTATGAGTTACCCTGGGCAACTAATTTAGCCATCCTTCCAATTTCCCGAAGTTCTTATCTCCTTGGGTTCCTATCATGGAAAAGAAAAATCTCCACTAGCAGACTGATTTTCTTGATTTCCTTTCAAACTTTAGGGCTTTAAATCCAACCTCAAATCTCCCTCCCAGCTTTTCTTTAAAAATCAGGCTGAACACCATCACTCCTCATCAAATCGTTCTTGTCCCAAACTAAAACAATCTGTCATTAACACTACAGCGCACCTAGCAAAGGCCTTTTTCAAGGATATGAGATTACCCGGGTATATCCGACCTGTAACAGCGGCTTCTCTCTATGAACGCAGCACACGCAAAGGCTGTCGAATGGAATTTCCCCCTTCATTATAAATAAATACTTAGCAATTAGGGGACTTTTCCCCTCTGAAATATTTCTTATTCCTTAACTAATTCCTTTTTCTCCCAATTTAATAGACATATAATTGACATACAGCATTGCATAAGTTCCAGGTTTATAGCATAATGACTTGACTAACTTATATTCCTTGTGATAAAAACTTTTAGGATGTACTCTCTTAAACTTTCAAGGACACCGCACAGCAGTGTTAATCACAGTCATCTGGTTGTTCATTACATCCCCAGTACCATTCATCTCATAACTGGAAGTTTGTGCCCTCTCACCACCAATCCCCCCACCTACTAACTCCTTGTTAATGACATAGTTTAGCCCTCGCTTATATTTAAGAGAGAGATGTTCGTTGTTTTCTCCTTGAATTCATTTTTGTTCAATTCAAATTTTACTTTCTCATTTTAAAATATTAGCAGCAGATATAAAAAGTCAAGATGCCACTGGGGCTCCCCTCATTACTGACAGTGGAATGGCACAGAGGAGAGACGACCAGAGGAGGAGCTGTTAAGCATAAGGGAGCCAGAGCTGGTTTGTTCAAAAACACAACTCTTTCCCATTCCTCGTCTCTCCGGACAGCACATAACATGAGGATTAAGAAATGGATTCAGGCCCTGGCTGGTGTGGCTCAGTGGATTGAGCAATGGCCTTCGAACCACAGGGTTGCTGGTTCAATTCCCAGTCTAGGGCACCTGCCTGGGTTCCAGGGCAGGTTCCCAGTAGGAAGTGCACAAGAGGCAACCACACATTGATATTTCTCTCTCTTCCTCTCTCCCTTCCTTCCCCTCTCTAAAAGTAAATGAATAAAATCTTTAAAAAAAAAAAAAGAAAGAAAGAAATGGATTCAGGATGCTGTCAGGAAAACTGTCTTAAAATGCAGACACGTGTGTAGCCTTATAAAGACCCCAGGAAGATTTAAGGTGGTGCTGTTTCACTGAACCCTTAAAAAAGACCCAAAACTCTAAAAATAAAGGGATACACCCCCAGTAGCCTTACAGGGAACCTGAGGCAGAGAAAGGCTTATTGTGAAGGAATTTGCGGATTTGTTTTTATCTAATGGAGGGAATAACAAATTGATTCCTAAGAAATTCTAAATGTTTAAAACATTGTACCAAATTAGACTAAAAGAGACAGAGACAGGAGAAAATTATAGAGGACTTTGGGTGTATACAGACAATTTTACAGAAAACCGCTATCTGCAAATACAGCCTCCTTCTTGTGGAAAAGGAAGGATGACTCTGAGGGAAGAACCAAGAGCTCAGAGGACCAAGTCCTAATACAAAGGAACTGGCACCACGCACCTGGCTGGATTTTGGAAGAGCTATGAACTAGTGACACCTGTGTGCGTTCTGCACTTTTTTTTTTTTTAAATGAGAGAGACTACAGCACTTATGCTATACCTATCCCACTCCTGTACGTCAGGTGCATGAGGGAGAGAGAGGTTGTCGCTTAATTTCCCAGTTCATAAAACTGAATGGAATGGTACCCAAGAAACTGAGCCCAAGAAGATTCATTCACCTGAGGAGCTTCACCTACATCCTGACCTGATGTGAGTGACAAGTTCCTGGGATGCTGGTGCGTAATTGGAATAAAACCAAGGGGTCTTTGGAGCGGGACTGGGTATACTGTGCATGAGAGAGGGATGTAAACTATTGTAGCCTGAGAGTGGAGGGGCAGACTTATTTTCCAAACATAGCTGAACCAATACATTGCATCTCCCATGTTCCTACAGTGTGGTATTGCCACTTGTCCATGAGGAGGTAATGGCTGTTTCCTCTCTATGAATCTCGGTGGGCCTATGACTACAGGAGGAGGGATGCCACGTGACTTCTCAGACATGTCACAAAAGGTGGTACAGATTTGCCTAGTTCTCTGCTTGGGATGCTCATCCTTAGGACCCAGCCACCACACTGTGAGGCAGCCAAGCAGTCACGTGCAGTGGTTCCAGCCAGGGCCTCCGGTGGGGTCCTAGCCGACAGCCAGCCTCAACCAGCAGACAGATGAATGAGCGGCCTTCAGGTGACTCAAGCTCCCGTCTTCACGCCACTCTGGCTGCTGCCACATGGAGCAGAGACCAGATGTTCCTGCTGAGCCCCATCCAAATACGTATTTGTTGGCAAAATAAATATCGTCATTCAATACACAAAGTTTCAGGGTGGTATGCAACAGATAACAGAAAAAGTATTGGTGGCAATTCCATGGGAAAGTAAATAGTTTAAGACTTTATCCCCCTCAAGTTGCTTCTTCTGAATCTGAAGAAGTCATAGGGAATTTTATTCCATCACCTTTCAGAGGTGACTAAAATCAATTTCTTTATGTAATCTCACTTATCTCCACTTTATTTATTCCCTACTTATTTAATATGTGGATTATAATCCCATATTTAAGAGGACACATATCTCCAAGGGATCCTCATGCTTTTCCCGAATATATAAGCAATTTTGACATTGCCCAGGGCATTTGCTAAAAAGAGGGTAAAAACCCACCCATTTCACATGACAACCTGCAGGACACAAAAGCCGCCAGGATACCCAAGTCAACAATCAGACAGAGAACAGAGCCCATGTCTTTCCTGCTGTCACCTACAGCACTTTCGCTTTCAAAGGCACAGTCTCTGCAAGGCGAAGACAATACCGAGAGTCTGCCAATACCTCTTCCGGAACACTTGTGTTGAACGGGTCACGACTGGGAGAGCCCGTGACTGGCGTAGACGACAGGCTTTTCTCCAGTTCCCCGAAACCCTGCGCATCTGGCAAAGTGGAGATGGAACTGGAAGTGAGCGGATCTTCATAGTCACCCTCTTGGCCTAGGAAGAGACAAAGGATAACAGCCAATTTTCATTTACATTTCACTTTTGAGGAAGTATCCCAAATGTATTAAATGTAAAAAAAAAAAAAATAATCCTCAAAAATCAAAGTCAACCTCCGGCATCCCTTGAAAATCAACATGGGACCCAGGAAACATCTTGAACTGCGAGCACCTGAGAGGCCCAGGGGCTTGGGCCACCTGAGTACCCAGCAGTGGTATCAATGGATCCTGGCGTTAACAGGTGCAATCGCAGGCTCTCAAAATTGAAACTAAAAGTTAATTCAGTTCAACAACCCTCCTGTAATTCTGTTTCAAAATTTGGGGCTTTACAAATTTCAGTTTAGAAATAACCAGGCTGAGGAATACCAGTGGTTCAACAAACTGATTCTGAACAGCAACAAAGTAACCATTTAAACAACTCAGTTTTATCGTTACTGTGCCCCTATAAAGAAAAAAAAAAGATAGAAAGGAGAAAGAGAGATAAGGACCTTTTGATCCCTCAAGAGGATCCTTTTACTTCATTCATTTTAAAGCACAAACAACAGCCTAAGGGGCAGAAGCACCCACATATCCACCCAAGCGGCAACGTGGAGAACTTTTCACGTCTCCAGAATCGGAAAGCGTTCCGTGTGCGGAATGGCGCAGTGGTAGGCGCTCCTTTGTAAACACGCAAAGAGCGATGTTTAAAACTCTGACCTCTGAATACAAAATGATAAATCACACACTTGTTTAAACATATTAAACTAGACATAGCTTCTCAAATTAGATTTAATTAGACTTCCATTCTAATTGTATTACAATTTTAGACTGTATTAGGGCTGTGTGAGAATTAACTAAGTAAATATAAATTATAAATCCTAGTGAGAAATCATCGTTAGGTGACTTTATCAGAATAGGACAACATCTTGAATGGTTTTTGAAAACCTGTCCTGTTGTACATGGTTTAAAACTACCTCCTCTAGTTACACATTTATATGCTTCGAAAAAAGATTAGAATACATGAAAATGGCCACAGTGATCATGCCAGTGTAATTGTAACTGAATTGTACCCATTTTCTCTACTTTTTAAATATTTTATAATACGGCCTACTTTAGGAGTTAATCTGTTCTTCCTTGTTTTTTAAACACAAAAATTACAGTGTTGAGATTCTATAAAATTAAACAATGTTTCACATGCTACACCTATGTAAAAACTAACTACTTGAAAGTTTGCAATATTCCTTAAGAGAGAGGCTCTTTTGAGGATATAGAGACACAGAGTGATGAGAATTGCTGTAAGTCAATACTGATAATTAGAAGCATACTTGCTCATTCAGATATTTATAAAATCTTAATATATGCCAAGACCTGTGAACAAAAAGAAAATCCTTTTTCTTTTTTCTTTCAAAAATTGTGGTCCAAAGCAGGAGTTTCTTTGTAACCTCATTAAAATTAAAATTTCAAAATTTGAGTGTTTCATGAATACCTTCCACAAGCCTTATTAATTTGCAGCATTTATTTTTAGAGCAAATAACCCCATCTATGCACTGCTAATAATAAACAAGAGAACTTCTAAAGTTCTTAACATTTTTGTTTGTTTTGAATGACTGCCATAAGCTTTTCTACATTTGAGGACAACTGGCCCGTCTACAGATAAAATAATAATAAATACAATAAATTACCTAACTATCTTTACTTAGATGTTGTACAACAGGGTTTTGTTTTGTTTTGTTTTGTTTTTAACTAAAGATAAAGATGAACACAAGCCCACTTAAGCACTCCAGTGTTCCTCCCCTAGGCTTTGCTGTCTTGGTAAACGGAACTATCATCCAGCTAGTTGCTTTAGTCAGAGATCTTTCTTGATTCTTTCCTCTTCTTCACTCTCCTCCTCTAATTCAACACATCATCATATTGATTCTAACACCAAAACGTACTTCCAATTAGTACCATCAGATCTTTCCACTTGGAATACTGCAAGAGGCTCACAAATAGCTTTCCTTCCTTCCAACACGGCTCTCCCACAGCGTTCTGTGTGTTACAAGATCATGTCGCTGACTTGTTAAGCCTCTTCTGTGGATTTCCTCAGGTCAACTAAGAGCGAAACTCCTCGCCTAGTTGGTACTCACCTCTGTGATCCCATCTGCCCCCACCCCAGCTCTACCTTCCAGTGGCACTGGTCTTTTACTTCGCAAACACACCAACTTCTCTGCATCCCCTTACGCCTGCAAAGAACGGTCCAGCATGGGCTGCTGCACGCTCTCTGGAATGCTACCTGATGGACCCCTGAGACTCCCTGACCAACCAGTCGGCTGCAGTGTGCTCTTTAGCTTACACACTTGCGGGCAGAGAACAGATGTGACTAACAATATTGTTGAATGAATGAATGAGCTATGTAATTTGGGATGATGGATATGCTCTGTAAAAGAAATTGGGGCCAAATATAAAAGATCATGACATTTAAAATCAAGTTGGAAAGAAAAACAGGTAGAGCTACACTACCTTTTTTACCCTGGGCCAATAACACCGCATCTTGCATTTTCTTGTACCTGTTCAGGCACTGTCGAAGATCTTCTATTTTCCGATCCTGTTAATAAAATAAACGATCACCGTTAACACCATGATTTTAAAACAGTACAATATTTGCAACAGAAAGATAAGTAGACGTGAATTATTTACATTATTCAAAGAATACTTCTAAACTTTAGTAAAACAGGTAAGATCTAGAATATTTTTCCTACGTACATCAGAGATATAGAAAAAGTACCTCTAAATTTAGAGATCCTATCCTTCAGCTGCCATCTTTAAAAAACAAAAACAAAACAAGGTAATAAGATATAAAAAAATGAGAAAAAATCAACTTTAATCACTCTTCTAACTTATACGTCAAGTCATATACCTGCTGTCTTTATCAGCTGTCCTTAATCACCACCCGGCCTTTCCCGCCTGAAAACTCTCACTTCTGTTAGTCACCAGAGACCTATTTACTGAAAACAACGAAACATTTTATTGGTTTTCTCATTCGACCTCATTTGGCACTTGACTGACTCCACTCTTTCCTTCCTCTTCTACTTTTCTTTCCACTCTTTTCTTCTACTTTGATTTCTTAATCCCTTGACCAGATGGATTTTCTACCTCTGTAACCCTTGCTGTTAACCTGACCCAGACAATAAAATATAGACCTTCCAGGTTTTGTCCATTGCCCTCTCCTTGTTTCCCATGCCCTCACTGTAGCAGGTTATAGAAAATGAGCTCCCTTCTCTTACACTGATTTTGGGCTTGACCATCTGACCCACTTGGGCCAACAGGATATCAACAAACGTGACTTAAGCAGAGGCTTGAAAAGTATTTGCACACTGGGGCTTGCTCTCTCTTGCTGCTCTAGGGCGACTATGTGAAGAACAGGCTAGTCTACTGGAAGATGAGAGACCATTTAGAGAAGAGAATCCCAGCTGGGGCCAACCTAGACCAGTCTGTCAATCACCAGACTGGTCTAGGTGATTGAGTCACAGATGATGTGAGTCACATCATCCTATGCCATCCAGCCCCATCCCAGTTACTGGCTAACTATAGAGATCAGCGAAGCCAGCCCATCCCAGAAGAAACACTTAGCCAACCCACAGAAGCATGAGAAATAATAAATGTGATTTGTCACGGAGCAAAAGCTGATACATCAACTATAGTTTAGTCCCCACCAATCTACAATTAACCATATATTTCTCCTAAAATTTATGAGATTCACTCTCCACCAATCTACAATTCTATATTAATCCTATAATTGAGATTTATTTGCAACTTTTTATGAGAAATCTCCTTTTCAGATGCCCCATGAACACATCAAACCGAATGTATCTAAAACGAAGCTCATTATCTGCCCCTAGTACTTTGGCCTCTGCTTGGATGCCCTTACTTCTTGCAGGACATGTGTCATCTCCCCACTGACCCAACTGGAAACTTACTCTCAAGTCCAAAGACTTTAAAATCTTGTTATGCTGTAAATTTCTCTAAAATACCTTTCCTCCTTATCACCTCATTGCCATTGCCTTCTTTCAACCCCTCCTCCTTTCTCACCTACATTATTTTAACAGCTTCGTCTTTGTTCTTTCCATTCCCTCCTCCCTCCCTTACTCTTGCCTCCAACCTGCCGCCAGAGGTAGCTTTCCAAAATAGCTATTTCATCATCTCACTGTCCAAGGCCTTCTACCTAAGATCCCAGATCATTAGCCTAGTGTATGAGGTTGCCTACCATGACTGCAGCTCTTTGGTTACCTCACACACCCCTCCACCTCTACGTCATGTTCCTGAACTTTCCCCGTATGCACTGGGCTATTTCAAGCCTTGGTTTTGAAACACATTTTCACTCATGGATCCTTTGCCTAGAAGCCTTCATTTTCCTGATGAACAACTCTTGCTATTCCTTGGAATTCACTCGACCATGCCCCCTTTGAGCCTTCTGAAACCACTGAAATACTGTCACTCTTGGGGAGCCTATTGCTGCTTGAGCATCTAGTGAGCCCTCATTCAACATCAGGAGTTTTGTTTGTTGTTGCTGCTTTTTGAGGGAGGGAAATTAAAACAAAATGAATGTCAGTGATTTTTTTTTCAAATAAAAGCTATGTGGGTAGCTTGCGAATAACTTTTATTTTCATTCAATATTAGGAAAGACCAGCAAGAAATGTGTGTGTGTGTGTGCGTGTGAGAGTGAGTTTCTTTCCAAAGAATAAAGAAAATGAAAGGCAAAAACAAATCACCAAGTAAAACAGAGTAGGCAAGAATTAGAAAAAGAAACTTATGATGGCAGAAAAAAATCAAGACAAACTTTATTGGCATTGCTTGATTTTTACTTCCTTGAAATTATTCTTTTCTTGGGAAAATGCCTCCTTGTTCTATTCATTTAGGGACATGAGGGGAGAGCAGTTCTGATGACAGGAACCGGACCCAAGGGCTGTTGTCTGCTGGACTGCTGGTCGGGAAGGCCGTGAAGAAACACATTTCCTCAGGCGGGTCCTGCCGTGGGCAGGATGAAGGGAGGAAAACCACCAGGGGACGCAAACTCCTGGAGATGCGGCACTGGCCCATCAGAGCTAAAGAAAGCCTGGGGCCACACTGATTTCATGGTGCCTAGGCCTCTTTCTCTGGGGTCTCACCACTCAGGAGAGCAGAGACAAACTATCCCAGATCTGAAAGAGGTCAGGAGTACAGAGGAAATTCTGGGTTGGCCAAAAAGTTCATTTGTTTTTCCCCGTAAGATGGCTCCAATAGCGCTTAGTTGTCTTTAACTTCCTTTGAAACAATTTGGTTAGACTGTATTGTGACAGCTGTCATAGCAGCGTGCATTTGACAAAAACTTATCAAAACTGGTGAAATTTTACATACCATTTTAATATTGAAGATGGAAGAAAGTAAGCAACATTTTTGGCATATTATGCTTTATTATTTCAAGAAAGGTAAAAATGCAACTGAAAAGCCAAAGAAGATCTGCGCAGTGTATGGAGAAGGTACTGTGACTGATCAAACGTGTCAAAGTGGTTTGTGATGTTTCGTGCTGGAGATTTCTTACTGGACGATGCTCCACTGTTGGGTAGGCTGGCTGAAGTTGGTAGCGATGGAATTGAGACATTAATTGAGAACAATCAATGTTATACTATGTGGGAGATAGCTGACATACTCAGAATACCCAAATCAATCAAGTTACTAGTGAAAAAGAAGAATGTGTCTTTCACTTTACAGAAAAAACTGAACAGACTTTTTGGCCAACCCTACAAAACCATCTGCGGAGAAGAAGACAGCATGGCCATGAAGCGGAAAGCTGCCCTGGGCTGCCTGCTCCAGGGTTTACGCAGTGGTCCAGAGTTTCCAGTGACCACCTGAAGGATGTACTATGCACTGTATCTTTCCTCTCATTTGTCACCTGGATATCAAGAACTGAGTCCGAGCTCAAACATTTTCTGAATTCATGGGGAAAGGGGAGAGAGAATCATCAGCGGAGCCAGCGCTGCACGTCTCTGTCCCCGAGTGCAGCCACACCGCCGCCTGTGACCGCTGAGGGGGCACGCTGGGCAGGAAGGGAGGACAGTGGCCCTTTAATGTAAGCAGGGTGTAAGGTGCGCTCTTTCCAACTGCAGTAGGTATCTCAGGAAAGTGCATGGAATGACCTAAGTGGTGCTATAACACGGGCAAATAAATATTTCAATTACATCCAGATACCTTTTCTTCATTTGCCGCCATCAAAGACTCCACAGCCTTTTTCATTTTTTGTACTTCAATATCTGAAAATATCACAACATCAAATCAGAAGTCAGGTCAGGTGACATGTGTGACGGTAACAAGAAGCTACTGACTTTCCCAATTGAAACATTTTAAGGCAAAGGTATAACTGACTTGTTCCATTTGTTTGTTTTTAAAATGTACCATCCACACTCTCTTTTATGGAAAAATCTGAAAAATGAACACCTTCTATCTCACATGAGTAGTCATCATTCTAGAAGGACAATGCAGGTTTTCAGTGAGAGCTCACTGCCCTCTCTCAAAGCAACAACAAAACCTTCCTGAGAACACTTAAGATGAAATTTCAGGGCTATAACAATAAAAACACAGAGTTTTCAAAAAAGAAATCAATAAAGCAGCAATGGTACAAGCAATGGACACAGTGCACGTAATGACAAAAGCGGACAAACTGATGTTCAGTTACAACCGAGATGGAGACGCCAATGGTGAGAGCCTGATGGGATGAGGCTTTGCATGAGCGGCCATGCTAAGGAGCTGCTTGTGGGTTCCGTACGGGAGGGCGTTAAGTGTGTTGCTTCATCTATAAACCTCATTTCCAAATGCTATTCTAAGACCTAAAGGCCAAAGTAAGATGAATATGACTTTCCTTAAAATTCAATACTCAAATACAAAAGCATGTTACTTTAGTCATAAAAAGCAAATATTCTAAAGATAAAAAGTCAGCCTAGAATGAAGTCACAAATTAAAAATTTTGAAAACAGAGAAAAAAATTCAGCTAAAATTTCCTCCTTTTGAAAAAAAACTACTAAAGACAATTTTTTAAATGGCAATGCATCCATCATTCAGGACTGATACAGCCACTTGCAATTAAGATATATTCCATAGGAACTGCTTTTCTTTTCTTTCCTTTTTAAAAATAAAAATTTTTTAGGCAAATTCTCTTAACTTAAGAATTCAATGTCTGCAGGAGAGAATGCTTTGAGGGTTTATTTTTATGCTGCCTCAAATAACCCAGGCTCCATGAAACAGCCTGGATTATTCAATGCAATTAAATAATTGTAATCTCTTTTGTAACACCAAGATGATGTGTTTAAAAAAAAAAAACTCTTAAAGTAGTTCTCAGTGAGAAAGTAGGCTACAAAGCATTGCAAAGCAAAAGCGAAATGCAAAACAATCTTTCAACTATGCTAAACCTCAAAAACAGCAGGTTTTCATAAAAGTATAAATGTTATTTTCCTCTCTGACCCTGCATTTCCTGGGCCACGGAGAAAATGCCTTCTCACCTCCACCATTCTGGGTGCCCTGCTACACACACTGGGATAAAAAGGCCAAATCAGATAAAATCTGCAAAAGGATCTTTTACTCCCAGTTTTTGTTTTTCACCCTCTATTCTGTACCCTCTGAAGAAATGGAGAGCTTATCGGTGAAGCAACTTTACATTTGTGGTGAGAGAAATGTTTTAAAATAAAACACATGCAAAGAACAGTCTAAGTATTACTTTTGGTGAAAGTAAAGGCTGATGGAAATACACCAAAAACCTTACTTTTGTCTTTGAGCTTCTTTTTAAAATTTTCATCTGTGCAGGAAAACCCATTGAATTGGAAGTTAGCATACATTACAATGATAAGTAACATTTTAAAAGCAATATTATTATGTCTCCTTTTACCTACAATAAAGAGACTGGAATCTGTTCTGGGACTCCAGGACTGGTGTTACACTACGTAACATGCTCTGTGTGAGGTTAAAAAGAGCATCTACTGTAATCAAACCAGAAGACTGAGATTTGAGTTACTGCCTCTGCTGTTTCATCTTTCTGACCCTTGATTTCCTCACATTAAAATTAGGCCTATGGAGTACAAGTGCTCCTTACACAGCAGGTGATGAACAGCTAGTTAACGTGGCATTGGTTGGTTTTCTTTCCATTACACTTCGACATTTGATCCTCCTGGACATGACTAACACACTGCTTCTGTCACCTTCAACTCACCACTCAAGTTCAGTAACACTGAAATGGCGTAGCTTGTGCTGAGACGAGTCCACTGATCATGCAGTCAGACGTTAGGCCAGCATCAGCCTGCTGTGAAGTCCGTAAGCACGGGCTCTCGGTCCCTGTGTCTATTTGATTGCGCACTGGTAACAGGCCATGTGCAGACTGGAACCAGTCTGTGGATCGGACTCGGGGGGCACTGCTCTAACATACCCTCTGGTCCACAAGTCCTATGATTCCATTTTTATCTTCAGATCCTAAAAGCATGGCCTGTTCATGAATGTCCTTTAGAACCTATAATTCTATATATGCTAAATTATGGAAGGGGAAGAAAACCCATTTTTTTCTAGGTTTGATGATTTAAGTTTTCTGATGGATAGAGAATTGTGATATGTACAGGTATATCAAGCCAGGGCATTCCAGAGCCAGGAAGACGAGAGGTAGTCTAACTCAAGCCCCTCACTGAATAGTCAATAACAATACCATGTTCACATGACAGATAAAAATGTACCGAAGTCATATTAAGTGCAATTTGTTCTGTTTGAAATGCATCAGAAATTGCTTTTGCCACAGTATCATTTGTAATAACAAAGAAAGGTTAAATTTGACCTAGTGTTCTCAGATGTTACATGCATTTGTATTTCCAAATATAATTCAGAAAAATGCCCTTCATTCATGTTATTTTCTATCAATATAAGCTACATGATTAAAAATTATAGTCCACATAAACCTAGAACAAACCTCCTTAATTATAAAAACAATTTTTGGATAAATTCATGCACTTTTCCAAAAACAGACTTAGCCTAATTCTGTACTCTAGAAGGTGAAGGGCTCACTGCATGGTAAGAAATTTTCATTCATTTTTCCAAAGATACAGAGCCTTCCTTCTCTTCTCTCAACAGGGCAGACAAGGTTTCTAAATCTCTTTAAGTTGCCTCAAGTTCAGCTTAGAGAAAAATAATCTTGGTACATAGCAATGGTTCCTTTAAATTCTTTTTGACACTCTCTTATACTACAATTTGGGCAAGAACTGTCTCATGGTGATAATTTTCCATTAGCAATCTAAAATAACACCCAACAGAGCACAGAGCTGCCCTTCTCCAGTGGCGGACGAAGAAGTTTACAGATCCCCAAGCACAGGGAAGTGTCTCGGAGGATGCTCTGTGGTCCTGGGCCTAGACGGCGTCTGCTCTCTTTTCTTTGATGCTAAAATTGCACATCGGCTAACATCAGTTGCTTTTATAGATCTTGGAGGATTTTAAACAAAATAAAATAAGTAGTGTTAATTCTATATTCCTACCTCGATCAAAAATTTCAATCCCTTCTCCTTTCATCTTGCAAAACAATTTTTCTTGTAGCCTTTTCACTTCCGATTCTTTCTCTTCCAGTTGTTCTTTTAAAGATGCCAGTTCATCCTACAAATGATAAATTCACTTAAGAAGAGTTGATTATGCATAAAAGAGAATATCAGTATGCTCTTAAATCAATAATTAGTTTTTGTGAATAAAACAAAAAACTACAAGAATTTAGATGCAAACTTCAGAAATCAGACAATGGCAATGATAAACAAGAAGCAAGGCAATTATTAAAATCCAATTTATAATACTTATGGTGTAATTATTCCAAGTTTCTTTGTGACCAAATTAAAAAAGAATTCTTTGAAAGTTTAAGAAAGACTAAAGCAGCCCTCAGGTTCATGTTATATTAAATTAGAGATCTGACCAAGTTAATCAAAAAAGATAATCAAGTTAGATGTTTAATGTCATAAAAACAAAATAAAATGCAAACTGAAAAATATATATTAAGACTTGCTTGACATTTATTCAGCGTTTTAAAGTTGCCTGGACAAGGTAGGGCTTAATTAGTGGGTAAGGTAGCAGGTGATGCACAACTTTAGTTAAATCTTCTAACTAAATAATTTATCCTTATTACTAAGAAAACAGAATAGAATTTTCTACAATAGATAAAAAGGATTTTAAGTCTTTTTTTTAAAACTACAGAACTATTACAGATCCTGTATCTAATGTTCTACCTCGTTACTAATGTTTTCACTTTCAGCTTCATTTTGGTAGAGAGCTTTAGCAAATTTAAGTTTTGCTGGCTATATTTAACAGAGAAAATAATTCTATGTGATGCTTATGAATGCACCTTTATTTTTAATAATTTTATTTTATTTTCAGTCTCCATAGATATTACGTTTAGTACAACGAGAAGATGTAGCTCTTCCATGAAACTAGAAAGTCTTAACTTACAGTTTATAGGAGGAGTGAATTCCAAGCACAAGAAAGTGTCAGTAGCACTGGCAAGAAGTGCTACCCTGTCCTTACTGTGCTTATTCTAAGCCACCATTTGCATTCACTGCTATAGTTAACCACAGAATACATTCACCTTCAAGAAAATCCCAAAGGAAGAAGGCTGTGTCTACTGTCAGTATGAAACAATTCTTTCACAGGTGAACTTCGGCAATTACATTACCCAGCCTGGGTCTCAAACAGTCTAAGAGAGTGAGCCTTAATTTATACAAATAAATACTTTCATTTACCTGTTTATTATTTTTCACTAATTATTGCATATGTTTCTTTCTGAGAACCAATTAAGGATCGTGTTGTCCCTCGAATCAGTTTGAAACATTTTTAAAAATAGGTGACACGGACAAAATGAACGCACACACTGCCGAGAACACCATCACAGCAAAGCAACACAAGCCGGAAAGCAACAAGCCACGGACCCCCGCTCCCCAACGTCTACTGCACCTTCAGTGACTCCCACTTCTGCTCCATCCGCTGCTTTTCATACTGCATCTGACCCACCTTGATTTTCATGCTAGAGAGTTTGGCCATTAAAGACTGGTAGAGAGACAGAGGAGGGAAAGGAAACTACAGATAGAAAAAGATAAGCTAAATAACCAAGAAAACAGTATCAGTTTATAAAGGAGGTTAGGTAATTAAAAGAAATGACAGATTATGCTCTATCAGATTAGTTAAACCCCGGTTTTTATTCAGAATAGTGCTTTAAATCAAGAAAGTCTCCAGATCAGAGAAACATTTCACTCACTTGTAAAATGCCTTCTTTATCAAATACTAAGCAGAAAACACATTGCACTCATTACTGATCACAGATAAGTAGTGGAGCCATTTGCTTAAAAATTTTTGTCATTGAGGAAACTCACTTTGGTTGATTTCAGCTTTTTTTCATACTGAAGTCTTTCATTGTCCATTTCACTGACTCTTAACCTCAAATCATTGATCTCCCGGATGAGCCCCTGTCCAAAAAGAAACAAGGAAATGCATTAGGAAATACCAAGATAGCAGCTTGGAAATCAAGTCAATAATCTTAAATCCTGGTTAAACTTGTGTAAGTTAGATTAGACCAATATATATAGATGTTTTTCCTTTAGAACTAGCTTTCCATTTATTTATTTATTTTAAATATTTTATTTATTTATTTTTAGAGCGAGGGGAAGGCAGGGAGAAAGAGAGGGAGAGAAACATCAATGTATGGTTGCCTTACATGCACCCCCCACTGGGGACCTGGCCCGCAACCCAGGCATGTGCCCTGACTGGGAATCAAACTGGCGACCCTTTGGTTCACAGCCCGCGCACAATCCACTGAGCTACACCAGCCAGAACTCTCGTTCCATTTAAAACACTACTTTAAATTCCTAATGCCTCTGTCCAAAATGATGGGATTATGAAAATAAAAGGTGACTAATTTTGATTAAGAAAGGTAGCTAATCACTTACTATCATTGATCATGTATTTCTACACTAAAATTCACTATATAAACTCTTTCTTTTAAGGTAAAGCAGAGAAATTTTCCTTAGTAAAACAACTAGCGTTAGGGTTTTTTCAGCGATATGGTAGATGTATACAAAATATTTTTATAATTTCTTCATTTGTCTATAAAATACAGGTTGTTCATCAATCCGATCTGGGAGAATAAAATGAAATTTAAATCCTTGAAACCAAAGATTCTCAACCTAAGGATGGATAAGGGCCCTGTCATTTGAAAATACATTTAGTTTTGTAATATAATTTTATATTTGGAAAATAAAAGAGAGCAATCCTAATGTTTTCATAATACAAACATAATCAGACACTGGTTCTACTGCCACCTTTAAAAAATCTGATTTGCTTGTAAAATTGTCTAAATATTGTGAGAAATAATGATATATATATTTTTTGTTTGGAGCCCAAAGAGTATGAAAATTAAATGAGAACACTAAATACCAACTTTTCCAAAGAAGGGCCCAAATACTCTGTAAAGATGATTTTTTTTTTTTTACTATGAGCCATGAAGGCCCTGGCAATGGTTAATGTGTTTCTGTTTACCTCTCTTACAAGACGTTCACTCCTGACCCACAGATTCATGGATGACAGAACAGAATTATACAAAAATGCTATTAAAAAACAGAACAATTATATAAGAAATAAAACTTTGTTAATGAGAAGTTATTCTAAATTTGTAAGCACAGCCTCAGGAAGACTGGGAAAGGGACACTACAATGAAAAACACATTCCAGAAAACTCACAGCCTTTAAAATTGTTATTGTTTTACAGCGTTTCTTGCATTAAAAATATTTCCTAGAATTATTATATAATTACTTATTAATATAATTGATACAAGGTTTCAATAAGAGGGTGTGTATTTTCTCCTTTTATAAATGAGGTCAAGAACTATTTGACAACATTCAAGAACGTTTTAGTTGTGATTTCTTATCTACAAGTTCAAGAAAAAAGTCAGTTTCTTCCATTTATTATCTCGCATTTATTAGTCATCTTTGCATAATATGACTTCTGGGTGATATTCCCTCATCAATCTAGTCTTTTTAATATATATTTCCCATTTTCTATTGTTAAGAAACAGCTTTGAATTCCTGTTAGGTATTGTTGCATTTCACCACTTCCTTTAGAAATTTTGTAGCAATTTTCAAAGGAGAAGAAACAATTGAGAAAAACAGAATTATGAATTGAGATCATTTTTTTTCTATAAACTACCCAATTATCCTTTGTGGCAACACTGTGTATATGAATGTAAATCTCTAACCTAAAATAAACTATATCTTCTCATAGTAACGCAAGCTGGAAAATCCAAAACTAGCTCCTTAACATAAAACTTTAAATAGTGAAATACAAATTATTTCTAACTAATTTTTTTACCAGCAGTTCAGTCCTTTTTAGAAAGAAAATCTGTTACCTTCTCCATTTCGCTTCTAGAGAAAGTGCGCACTCCATTTCTGACATCTGTGCTCTTACCAGAAGGGGGCGCTGTTGAATGATGCTAACCATCTTCTGTCAGCAGTTCCCGAGACAGACATCTCAATCTTCCAAGGTTTCAAGACTTTCCCCCCAGTCTTTGGAAGTACCTATACATCTTTCCCACTCCAGCATATTATTATAACTTAATCTCAAATAATCTAAAAATCTAAAAGTTAAAGAATTTTGGATTCATGAAACAGCCAGGGGAACATTTTATTTTTATCCAGGGGACAATATTAGGAAAATGAGCACATTCAATTCAATTTTAATTGTGAAAACTATTTTAATTACGTTCACATATAACAAAGCTTATCAACCACCCCATAATCTTTGGGTATATTCACTCTACATTTTACCAACAGTGTTAAATATTTATTAGAAAATGATCAGGGACTGGATTTACTGGAAGTTGATGACAAGATCACTGTACATATGACTGAGAATGCATGACTGCAGCATAGAAGCACTGCAAAAATTTATAAAAATGCAGACAAACTCAAGAGATGTAAATACTGCTCTAGGGTCTTACCAAAAAATCATAAAACATCTACTTCGATTTAGTCCCAGTGTTTGGTTAACATTTCATCTCCAAATCACCCACAGCCATGCAGGCTGAGACAACCCCTAAACTCTGTGCATGTCATGCAGAAGGCCACCTCTCGATATGCAAATAGCGCACCTCTTCCCCCACACCGGAGCCGGCTCCGTGCCAGGTCATCCACCTGCTGACTGAATTCCACTCTTGTGTTATGGATGAGAGTAAGAGAAAATATTTTCAAAGAAAGCACAAAAGCAAAAACTTTAAAGAAATTGGGTAATGTCTTAAGTTCTAAGAGCCCCAGTCTCCATCAAATGAGACACGTGCTCATACAGGTGATCGACAAAGGGCTTTATGATGAAAATATGCACCAAGTAGGGATGTCCTTTTGCTACTGAGAAAGACTTTCTGCTATAGTTAGATCTTTGACATTATAATTCTGAAAACAGCAAAGAGACAAACCTCATTCAATTCAAACCTAGGAAGGGCTTTCAAACAGTGGGCAAAACATATAATGTACCTCATATCATGACAGGTGTAGTCACCATGAAATACATGTTTAAAATGAAGAAGGGCAAGGGAGAAGAAGTACACGATTTCTACTCCTCTCTCTCGTGGTACCCATTTGCTAATCCAATATGACATCTCTCCACACCCCAATCAACAAAATAAGAGAAGGAAGAAGAGATGGCCATAGTAGAGAGGAATTTCTATAGCCTTTTATATTTCTTTTCAAATAAATTTCAAATGGATATGCTCTCCTCCACAACAAAACAATAAGCAAATAAACAAATTAGAAGACCTGAATTAATAAAATGGAACAAACAAGTATGGTTGGCCACAAAAATGGGTACTTCAAGTTGTAGGCTCTACCCGAAATTTCATAAAAGAAATACTGAGCGTTATTTAATTGGAATGATTTTTGTGTGAAATAGACCAGAAGGAGAAGGCCAAGTTAAAAGACCTCTAAAAATCTGTGATTTTTATGTTTCTATAACAAAAGCCTGCTCTCTATACATAGTTAGAAATCTGCTTATGATGTAGTAAATAACCCGTATGCCTAGATAATAAGTAAATAGTAAAATCATGCACTTAAACCAATTATTTCCACAATAAAGAAAGCCAGTACAAATGGACAGATGTACAGACAGAAGCTCCAAATGCCCTCACATCAAAACTACTTCTAAAGGCTAATGAAAGGATTAATATTTCATATCAAAAGTCTCAAAATGAAAACTGTCATTAGCATTCAGTGATTACAAAAAGTTAATGTAATTAAAGATTAGTCTTCAAAAGAAGCATAGATGAATGAGGGCAGATAGTAATTAACTGCCTCCCCCTCACACCTCCAAGGAATTTCGGCTTGCTGTAGGAGTATGTGTGTGATGTGTACATACAGACGCCCAAGTATGTGGATGTAGAAGGTAGATGTAGATAAAGAGAGAGAAAGGGCATCGCTTACCTCTGTGTCTCTGAACCTGTCTTCATAATCCAATCTGTCCTTCTCTACAGCCGTCAGTTTTAACTTCAAGTTCGATATCTCAGCCATCAGATCCAACTTCTGAGTTTCCAAGGACGTCCTACTCAGAAGCTCCTATTTGAATTTAAGAGATACATTCCAAAGTTGTTTTATCATAAACAGCCACGAATGGATGTGTCTCACTTATGACTGCAAACCCGTAACTATCAAATAGAGGATGTGATGAAGAGTGCTAACCAGATACAATTTAGTTAACCTTCATTAAGCAGAACTAAACACGTCTGCTTATTGGGGAGACATATTATCTAGATACCCACATACATAAACCTGATACATTATGATAGCACGATGATGATGATGATGACATGTTTGCCATGTACCAGGCACTGTTCTGACATGTATTTGCTGGTTCAAGTCTCAAAACAACCTTATGAGGCAGTAATTCATAAGAATAACTCATGAATTATCCTTTTTCGACAGATAGGAAGCTGAGGAACAGGGAGGTTAAGAATTTGCCCAAAGTTACCCAGCACAGAAATGGTGGTGCCAGGACTCAAACCCTGCTGGTCTCGTTCCAGTGTGCACTCTACCCACTGTGCTATAGTTCCTCTCATGTGAGCACTGTGTGTGCGTACAAGTTTTTCCCTACTAAGGGTCATATGTGGTATTTCTCTTTTTTCTTAACCATATAAATATGCTCATGGTTGGAACTTAGGAAACCATCCGAAAGCATAAAGAAGAAAATTACCTGTTATCTTATTAATATTTTATTTCATATTCTAATTAAGGAGCACTTCCTAGTGTGTGTGACTTGGGACCCTGCTACTCTAGGTTTGTACTTAAAATATGCCAGTTTAAGTGAACCACGGAATTTACCGCTCCATTGGTGCAAACACAGCACATAAACGGAGCATCTCAAACAGATCGGCAGGAAAATCCCACCTGGGACCAGCTTCATACGCACCTGCTGCAGCATTTCCTCTGTGGCATTCAGCTTCTCCCTGTGCTCTTCAAGACAAAACTCCAAATCTCGAATCTTTTCTCCCTGGGCTTCTACCTGGTCCGTTAGCACACTCACCTGCATTTAGAGCAAAACACTACAATGGATTAGGAAGAATTTGGGTCCCACTGCAAACTTTCCTTCTCCGAATACAATAGCTAGAATGCTGGCACCACTCATTTGGGTGGAGAGGGGGGAAAATCTGGGAATTAGAAGACAGCAGCCCTTCACACTCCTATTCCTGTGGTGCCTGTTGATCTGAGGGCTCCGACTCAACATTTAAGAAAGTTAGGGCCAACTGGGGGTGTGCAATGCTTTGTAGGTTAAAACCATTGCAACCATTTGTGAGAGGAAGCAGGTACACAAATTACCTTTTTTCGTGGGTGAGGGCAGAAAGTAGTATTAGAGATTCAGACAGGAGATGGAGTTAACATTTAGAGAAGTTATCAAGGACAATTCAAGTTTGATACTTCATAAGGAATAAAGAGAATCCAGAGAGCTCAAATTCCGTGAGCTAGTTCACGATCACATTATCTACAAATGTGTTCAAAGCCGGGGTGTAACTCAAAGGCCCATGAGAAGCCCCTGGGTTAGTCCTTCATCCTCAGTGCTTCCTGCAGGTCTCTGCGTTTTCCCCCACGATCACCAGCCTGGTGAACGTACTTCGCTTGGCTCAAAATAGCAAAGTAAAAATATCCGTCAAGCATTTAAGACAACATGGATGGACCTAGAGGGCACTCTGCTGAGTGAGATAAGTCAGGCAGAGAAAGCAAACACTGTATGATCACACTTATATATAAGTGGCATCTGTAAAAACAAACCAAACAAAATGGAAACAGACTCACAGGTACAGAGAACAGACTGACGGCTGCCAGAGGGCAGGAGGGTAAGGGAGTGGGTGAAAAATGAAGGCAGTGAGGAGGTACGAATTTCCAGTTACAAAGCAAATAAACCAAGGAGGTGTAGTACGCAGCACAGAGAATGTAGTCCGCAGTGTCGTAACAACACCGTATGGTGGGAGAGAGCAGACATCGCGGTGATCACTGCATAAGGAACATACATGTTGAACCACCACCTTGTACACCTGAAACTAATACACTACTGTATGTCAACTGTACTTTAATAAAATACATACATAAAAATACATAGCGAGGGGAAAAATAACATTCTGAAGAAGAAACTCAAAGTTAGCCTACAAATAGGACTCTACCACTCACTTGATTTTATTGGGCCCATGGTATCATTTTTTAACTGAAACATTAAGTATATATATATTCAGATTCAGAAGTACTTATTCAGATTTATGAGCACATATTATAAAATCAGAATTTCTGCTACATATTAAAAAATCAAATCAGATGACACTGTGCCTGTCATCAGGCTGGCCCTTGAAGAGCTGAGGCTGATGAAGGGCTGCTCACTCTAGATTGGGCATGCACACCCTTGTTCTGCCGCAGTCCCCACCACTCCCTACTGTGCACAGACGGCCCGCCACACTTCTGTCTATTAGCAGTCTGGCTCCTATAAGCACCTGAATTTGTCACCCCAATTTAAAATGGTTTTTGGAAGTATGTCATGAAGAAAGAACAGCATTTAAAAATCACTTGCCTGAAGAACAAGGGATTCTTTATCATTTTCTAAACGTGCTAGCCTTTCTTGATACACATCTCCGTTCGCGGGTAGGTGTCCATTTGTCTGAAAAAGGAAGTGATATGGATAAGGCTGACCTTCTTTGAGATAGAACTACTGTGAGTAAACAAAAATTGGCATCTGTTTTAAACCAAGGAACCGGAATTGAACTTAGCACAGCTGTGATGGACTGCCATGGACAGAAAATACAAGAATACAACTGGGTTCATTTACCTCAAAATAGGTAAGATAGACACGTTAGGCATGTTTTCACCAACCAAACGAATTCTCCTCAAACAGGAAACAATGACTTAGAAAGAACAGCAGCCACTGATGCTTACTGATTGTGGTGCACAAAGCTTGGGGAGTATGTGGTCGGCACAAAACCCCTAATTTCGCCCGAATGCTCGATGCCACTAATTCTGAGTGGAGATAGTGGGGATGAGCTGAGATGCCCTTTTGTTCTTCCCTGCTCCTCCCAAAGACCCAGATCCAGGACTGCAAATGCCTCCCTTTAAAAGGGAGACAACAGGGGCAACTTACACCCCAGGCTTCCTCCTGCTTCATCTCCAAATCATGCGGCAAATCTCCCCTTCCTCTTTGAAGCCTTCCTCTCCCCACCACCCCAAAAGCTTAAACTCTCAGTAGGCAGTGACTCCCCTCCCCCGGCAGCACCGACTTAGCCTTGCTCATTGGAGATTTATTGCTTTCCGTCCTGAATTCACTAATTCTTGTGAGTTTGCTTGTTCATGTAATAACCTTATGTCAAGCTCCCAGGCAGACCATATGAACCGGAGTCACCCTGTGACCTGCTCGGCATCCGGCCCAGCGCCTCGCTTCCACTAGTGCTCCCTCTGTCTTCCCCCGCCTCCCAGCCCCTCCCCACCACTTGTCATCAGACTTGGGTGCAGTCCTGAGCAGTACAAGTGCTAAAGGAAGTATAGATTGGGGAAGCCAGTGAGATTTTATTCCTCAGTCATCTTATATAGGCAAGGCATTAAGAAGACCCATGAATAGGCTTACTGAGAGCAGACAGCATAAAAATGCCATTTTGAAATATAGTAGTATATGTGATACATCCTTTGTTATCTCATTTAAATAGTTCACAACCACATAACATGTAATCCCAATAGAATTTCCTGACTCCCCATTCACATACCATAGAAATAAAAGCTGGCGGAGTACCAAGGTTAGATGGAGCTATCCAGACTTCAATCAAAGAAGCAAATAACAACTTAGGTTTATTTATAAATCCATTCAGATTTACTATTTGCATTAAGGATGCGAATGTAAACCATGCATCCTTACTGACCAGGTCACATCTGATGTGGCATCTATTATTTTTCCAGAATTAACTGGTATTGTTACCTTACCTTTCCAATTAATGCAGTTTCCAGTATATATTCTGGGAATAACAAAAGTTATGTGTTGGGGGAAAAAACCCACAAAAAGGACCTTTAACAAAAAAGGAAATTTTAGGATGTTTCCTCTGAAAACTATACAACTTTCCCATGAGGCTGAGAGAGAGAGAGAGAGAGAGAGAAACCAGAAGCGAATTTAGTAAGTGTGCAATGTATATTTAGAACGGATAAAATTTTAACATCAGCTGCTTGACCACATACCTGCACCACCACCACAGCATAATTCTGTTCTGCTATAAAATAAAGTGCCCAGAATTAAATTACAAGTATTACGAGGGGTCTGATGGAGTGGCCTGGACGGCTTCCATCCCTGGGGACTACCATGAAATGAAATTTATGTAATTTCTTGAGGACAGCTTTTTGGACCAAAGCCAGGATGCATAATGCATGTTCTCAATCTAAGCATGCGCCAAGACTGGCCCTCCACAGCTTTAAATTCTTCATTTTGATTAAGGATATTAGCAGGCACCTGCTTTTAAATCCCCATGCAAGGAACATTTTATAAACAAATACATGTCATTATGTAGGGAAAAAAAGGTTTCTGCTCAGGGAGGATACAAAGCAGAAGTCATCTTTCTTCTGCCTGAAGTAAATTAGAGCAAGATTAGAAGTGTTTCTGTAGCAAGTTTCAGAAGCGTTTCATGAAGCTACAGCATATGGTACAGAAATACAAGATGCTCCAAGACCAGTTCTACAAAGGTATCCTAAAAGAATTACAAATACTAAAACTTGATTCACAAGGAGAATACTCACGTTTCTCAGCAGTGTATTAATATTTACAAATGTTCCTGATGCTGAGTATTCTAATTTTTAAGAAATTTTTATTGATTTGAGACCGAGAGAGAGAGCGCACAGGTGCACATGTTAGTGAGAAACACTGATGGCTGTTGAACTTATTCATGGATTCATTGGTTGGTTCTTGCGTATGCCCTCACCAGGATCAAACCCACAACCTTGAAGTATTGGGATGATGCTCTAACCAACTGAGCCACTGAAAGTCACTACAGGGACATAAAGCCAAAGTTAAGAGCTTCCACAGGAGTAGTTACATACTTTTAAAGCACTGTGTCAACTTATTCCAGTAGGTAAAGGTCTAATCTATTCACATCCTTATTTATACTCCTGCCGACACAAAAATGTGAGAGAGGTAGATTCCATTAGGCAGAGAGCCTGCCACCTCCATTCTTTTTCCAGCTCCTGTACCCTGCCTACCAGACCACTCACGACCTCCCCGAACACAGAACGCTCTCTCACACACTGTATTCTTTCTGCATGGACTGCATCCCCTCCCTCCTCATTCCTTCAGGTGGACCTTGGCGGGGCCTGGTGTGTGAAGTCTCCCTTGAATTACGTGTTCCCTCACGTGCCCCTTACAGCATCCAGACGAACCTACAGGACTGCAGGCGTCACACTGAATACACTTTTTAAAAAGTATGTAAGTGTTTAATAGCCCAGGCCAACGTTCTAAGCAGTTTACATAGATTATCTCCGCTAATCCTCACCACCCCATCAGCACGCAGGTCTCACCAGGGCGGCGGTCTCACTCCGAATCCTGCACTCCTAACTACTGTGCTGTACTGTAAGGTTTAGTTCTGATAGTCTAGCTTAGACGTCAACTCTGTGTAGTTAGTTTTATTACGAATATAATCTTTCATTCCATTTGTTATTTATTGCTGTCTTTTAAAAATTTTATTATTTTCTTTTTCATTTTCCAATTATAGTTTATATTCAGTATTCTCTATTAGTTTCAGATGTATAGCCTAATGGTTAGAAAATCATGTACTTTACACCAATACACTCTTGATTTCATGAATCTAGTCTTTAAAATTCAGTATCAAGAAAGGAAAAGTAGCCCTGGCTGGTGTGGCTCAGTGGACTGAGCACCAGCCTGCAAACCAAAGGGTCACCAGTTCGATTCCCAGCCAGAGGACATGCCTGGGTTGCGGGCCAGGTCCCCAGTAAGACACATGCAACAGGCAACCACACATTGAAGTTTCTCTCCCTCTCTTTCTCCCTCTCATTCCTCTCTCTACAAATAAACAAATAGATAGATAAATAAATAAAATCTTTAACAAAAAAAAAACCCTAAAACCCCTTTAATTAACTGTCCCCTCCAGCTACCAAAAGAAATATCTAACACAAACAGCGTCCGCAGCGTGCAGACACTTACTGCCCGCTCCCCACTGCACACTGCACACGGCGCAGACTGAGGGAAGGCCTGAGTCCTTCAGCCATGAATGCTGCAGTCACATCTCATCGGGTCCGGCACCATGGTCCGGCACCTCACATCCTACTGTCCAGAGTCAGGGATCGTGATACCAGAGATGGTCAAATGAAGCCACCGGGCAGAGGCCCTGCTCTGCCCCCCTGTTCTCTTACGTGGCGGGGTTGATTCAGGGCCGAGAGCCTCTCCCCTTGGGCTGTAAATAGTCATCTCAGGGCAACACGGCTGCCATTCAGGGCCAGAGGAGTATCCCTCCTGAATGCCCACCGTCCCCACCTAGGTGCTACCGCACCTCTGACTCTGGCCCAGCGTTGCCAGCAGCCCACTTGTCCTTCCCTCCTAAATTTCTCCTGCAGCTCCACAGAGGAAATAAGATGCCATGGCAATAGGGACCCCTCTTCAGGAAGCCCTCCATTTTTTTCAAAGATCTCATCATCTCTGCTCAAAAAGAAAAACCAAAGGGGAAATGAATCTCACACACACTTCATTACGCCCAAAAAGCCCAAACATGACTCTCTCCTAGAAAAGATCAGTTTATTCAATGTCAGAAAGAGCATCGAAGGCTGAAACTCAGAATAAGCCTGAGTATAATTCTGGACTTTCCAAGTCAAGATTACAGATGTGGTCGAAATCAGACTATGGTTTTTATTTCTGGGTTTTGTTTTTCTGAGTTTAAATTTTCTCAGTGATCGTTTTCCAGAAATAGATGGCCTCCTCTTCACTAAACAGCCCACTGGGGAAAAACAAGTGCTCTGGAGTGAGAACCCTCACAGCAAGAGGCCAGCCCCTGGGATCACCACTCCAAAAAAGTAACCGTTTACATCTGAAAGGCCGGCCGGAGAAGCGAATGACAAGTGCTTTCATCTGCCAGTCTCATGAGAAATATCCTCAGAGAGCTTCCCTTGGAGAATGTGGGTATCTGTGGCCCAAGTATCAATTGCCAAGATGCAGTGGCTATCCTGGTACACAGCTAACACAGGTGCACACACGCCTCCTTACTGGGCATCGAGGCCAATAGGTCCAGGGTGAGTTAGACAGATTTCTTTAGGGTTTCCTAAGAGTTTCTTTTACACACTTTGATTAGGGAAGATGAGCTTGAACTCCTTCTCACCTATTTTCATGCCCACCACCCTGCCCCCCACAAACTTGCCCAGGGGAGAGGGGTACATATTGAGACTACATTATCCTTGTCACAAGTACACCCCAAAGTCCCCTGAGTTACAGAACAATAGAGAACAGAAGGTCCCTAGAAGCTAAAGCCCAGTGTCTCCGGTAGCTGCGTGCCACATCCATCCGCTCATCCATTTATTCATGAGCGTATTCAGTATTCACTGAAGGCCAGCTCTGCAACAGGAGGCAGACGCAGCAATGGAATCTCTTCAACTTTGGGGAGCGTTAGCATGAGAAAAAAAATGCGGTCCTTGCTTTTCTCGCCACTTATTCTTTCTTAACTCATTTTCCTAAATGAAGAGACATCTTTCTGTTAAATATAAACAAACACCAGTAGCCTGAATTTCGCTGAAAACGCCTCTCTCACTCATCACACCGCGCGGGCCTCTCTCCATTGAGAATCTGCTGGCTTGGTCCATTTGTTCTCCTGGGTCTCTGCACACTTTTCATGGGTGTTTGCCAGAAGCTGAAGGGGAAACAGCTTCTACTTTAGCCAGGATGTCTCAGTGAGACACCGCGTCACTCAGACCACTGTGACCACGCACGGGATCCAATTTGAAGATGGACCTCGCTTGCCAAGGCTTCAGAAAACACTCCCCGAGGCACACATGTGAAGGCAAGCTGGCCAGAGAACAGCGGGGATCGGAGGAGGGCGGGCTTGGGACGATGGTATGGCTGCAAATCAGGGACTGCGGAGGGCAGCCAGTGCCCTGGAGAGAGCACGTCCTGTGTTTGAACTCTTTATGAATATTTTCATTTTTGTAAAAACTTTTTCAAAAAGGTATCCTTTGAATAAAACTCATTTTTAATAGAGAAATGAGACAGCATGATCATGGTGATTTAACTCTCCTTATCTCATGGGCTATGATGCCTGACTTGGAGTTATTACCATCAGCAGTCGCACTCGCTCTGCCGAAAACTGTATCTTTGCAATCTCCGCTGACTTCGAGATTGCCTCATACTTACAAATGCCAAATAATCAGACACTTCTGGGATTTCATGGCCTGATCAAGGTCACGAACCTCTCGGCTTCATCTATTGGAAAAATAACATGAGGGCAACTCATCAAGTTAGACCTAAAGTAAGCAAAAATCATTTGCTTGGCTCAAACAAACAAATTTTTCTATTTGCCCTCTTAGACTTGGAGTTTGCTAAAGCACTGTTAATATTACTCTGAAACTTCTGAATCTTAAAAAAATGGTCATTCATTTCTGGAAGGCTACAGCTATAGCCACCCTATTAAAACAAAGTCACTCTTGTAGATTTAACACCCCTCACTGTAACAGGCCACTAGTGTTACTATTTTCTTCTTTCTTATCCAGCTTCTGATCATATAAAACCATTAAACACACAGCAGACGTTAGTACTGAAGGAATAACCTGCATCCTGCAGGAAACCAGGGCACCTCCCTGGCTCAGGCAAAATAATAATTAGAACTACAAATGCCCAGTTGCACTAATGAGAAAATTAGTATCAGTCTTAAGTAGTGTACTCTTAAGTTGGCCATCATTAAACATGAAAGAAATCTTAATTATGCAACTAGTATGATTAATAAGTTTTTCTAAAATATGGTGGATGCGCCCAAACTGGCATGGTTCAGTGGGTTGAGCGATGCCCCACGAAGCAAAAGGTCACCAGTTCGATTCCCACTCGGGGCACATGCGTGGGTTGGGGGCCTGGTTGGGGGCCTGAGAGACAGACGATCCACATTCTCTTGCACATCCAGGTTTCTCCCCCTCTGTCTCCTGCCCTTCCCCTCTCTCTAAAAATTAATAAGTAAAAATCTTTAAAAGATTGTGGACACCTCTTCACAGTCTGAAAGATGCCTACACTCTTTTGTCAAAAAAGTAAACTATGTATGAGTAATCTATAACCTAACTCCAAGGCAAAACTCTCTGATTCTTGACGTTTACATTCCAGTGGGAGAGACAGAAAATAAATGATGTAACATGGCAAATCCATAGCACACTAGAGAGTGCCAAGTGCTAAGAAAAAAATAAAGCAGGGAGATGTAGTAAAAAGAATGAACAGGTAAAATTTTAGGTAGGGATGACCTCTCTGAGAGCACAACTTCTAAGCAAGAAGACTGTGAGAAAACTAACCACACAGATATCTGGAGAAAGAGCTTTCCAGGCAGTGGGAACAGCCAGTGCAAAGGCCCTGAGGCCGGTTTGCCCAGCATGTTTGAGAGTCGGTGAGAATGTATGAGAATCAGTGAGGAAGCTAATGTGCCCACAATGAAGTGAAGGAGGAGAAGTACAATGAGATGTTAAGTCAAAACCTAATAAGGAATGATTCCTATAGGGCCTTGCAGTCCAGAGTGGCATCCAGCATTCGCTTTGAGTGAGATGTGACTATTGCTGGGATGTTTCTGAAAAAAAGACTGATGGATATGATCTGATTTATATTCAGATCATCCTCATCACTTTTACTCCTTTGCAGAAACTCTTGAACAGAACAGATGGACCATGTGTTAGTAGAAATGCTTTTGGACATAAGATTTTGTTTTGTGCAATGCTTGTTTTTAGACACAAATTTAAAAAACTCAACCACAGGCAGCCCTAAGCTATGGATGCCATTGATAACCTCTGGATATGACCTAGGAATAGGTTCTACCAGTAATAAATTCCTTTCCCATTAGGAGATGAATGATTAGAAAAATATGGATTAAAGAAGGAGTGAAATTGAAACAGCCTAAGGAACATGCTAAAAAATGTTTTATTGTAGAGCATGATGCAATTCACAAAAAAAAAAAATCAACAAACATGATTACTTCAATCTCTAGAGAAGAAACTTACAATGCAAATGTATAATAATATCTATCATGTATAACAAAAAACAAAATATTTCCAACTGTTGAGTTTATGCAGATGCACCACCATTAAAAAACAATAAAAAATAGGGAGACATGTTGGCTGGGGACATAAGAACACTCAGCACGGGGCTGGCTGGGAACACCAGTATTTGGTCATGTCATGTAGACACATTTTAGCCACAGGTTGTATGTAGTATTAAGGTTCCAAAGCAAAGTGCTTCCATTTCTATCACAGATGCACGTCTAGGTCTTAATTCTTTCATACAATGTTCATTAACTTTTATACAAACACAGTAAATTCATAAGCTTATTAATGTATATTCCTAAAAATTGAGTATCCTTTACCTACTTACAAAATAATCTCTTTCCTATTTTTCCCCTTGAATATGTGTTTGTGATCTTCTTTAAATTGTATGTGTTTGACACAGTAAAACCACGGTATTTACCATGTGTTCAGGCAAAGGCAGATCTGCCACGCCATCAGTTTTTGAGAAGGATGTCTAGAAAGAGGCCTCGTTGTTCAGTGAATACAAATGTGTAAAGCCCAAGGACACAACTTAACGTGCACACTGGAAGTGAAATGATTGCCACACGCCACTAGATGGCACTTCATATCAAATACTGCTACAAACCTCAGTTGCTTCCTGAGAGTCTATTTAGACACCCTACTGGCCACCTAGAACTGCCATCAGGTCCTTTTACAGTAAATGGCCCAATTGTACTGAGAGCATCGCTTACATGCAAGGTTCTTTCTCTTCTGAGACTATCTGTTCAAAGCCACAGTAGGTCATTCGGTCACAATCTAAAAGCTAGTCCACCTTTATAAGAATAATCAGGGGACTTATTAGATATCAGAAAATGTATATTAATAGCACTTTTAAAAAAATAATCCTTAGAGTCAAAAGGGACTTTGGATCTCTTACGGGCAAACTTGTTGTCCTGTATTTTTTTTCTTGTTCCAATTGACTATTCTATGCTCAAAATTTTAAGAATTTTCACAGCATGGGATCTGTTAAATGAAGAAATCTACCCAGTGTGGTGACTGCTGGGGGGAAGGGGGTATAAGGAGACTAAAAGGCAATGCCAAATGCACACACACACACACACACACACGGATTAAATTTCAAAAAAAAAATGAAAAGAAGTCTACCATTTGACTCTGAAGCCATTCGATGAGTGTTTCTGCTGTCGAATCTGGGATCTGACACCTCAGGCCTTCCTTCTCATCCGTTTCCATCATCTCTAACAATCCCCGCAGGTCTTCCACCAGGTGCAGCGCTCGGAAGCTTCCCATGAATGGGGAGGTGGGAGACTGGCAATCGAAAATCCCATTGGGATATTCCAGGGCCTTAGAACCTAGGTTTGAAAAAAAATCACAGAGAAAGTAACAGGACTTATATTAGATAACACACCAAGGCTGAAGGTGGCAAGCAACTCCAGTCACAGTGAAGAATAAATAACCAAAACAAGAACTGGGGAAAAGATCACTGGATCATGTAAATCTCTCCAAGGCATAGTTATTGGGCACAAAAATAAAAACACATGACCAGTGGTGAATCTCAATGGTCACACAGCTCACTGGCAGGCCACCAACTGCATGGTACAGTAAGAGTGTGGTGGGCTTCGGCGTAAGATGTGCCGACAGGAAGGGACACGAAGGATCAGTTCGGGTGGAGCCAGGTATTACAAAAACACAAACTTTAGGGACCACAAAATCTTTAATTTTCCTATCAATAAAGTTGCACGTTGAGGTGGAAATTGCATAGCACAATTTCAAAGGTAAGAGGGCCAGCTCCTGGGTAACTTGACACAATTTAATCTCTGAAAAGTTCAACAAATTACATGCGTACATTTTTAAAAATAGTATGGCAGTTTCTTTCTTAATCTTTATTTTTCTCCACCAGAGAAAATGCTTATTGATTTTTAGAGAGAGGGGGAGGGAGGGAGAGAAACATCAACCAGTTGCCTCTTGTATGCACCCCAACCAGGAACTAAACCTGCTACCTAGGCGTGTGCCCTGACCAGGAATTGAACATGTGACCTTCTGGTTTATAAGATGATGCTCCAACCAACTGAGCCACACTGGCCAGGGCTACATGTGAACATTTGTATACAAATGTAGGTGCAAGTGTGTATAAACATTCCCCCTATGAACAATAAAATGGCAATAAATACATATTACCAACAACTGACTCTAAAAAAAAAAAAACAAAATAAATAAACAAGTAGAAGAGAAAAAGACATAGATATAGAGTAGGTTTTGAAGGTTGCCAGAGTGGAGAGGGGTTTGGGAGCTGGGTAAAAAAGGTAAAAGGAATAAATACAAATTGGTAGTTACTTAATAGTCATGGGGATGTAAAGTACAGCATAGGAAATATAGTCAATAATATTCTAATAACTATGTATGGTGCAAGGTGGCTACTAGAATTATCAGGGTATCACTCTGTAAATTGTTTAACAATCTGACCACTATGCTATACACCTGAAACTAGTAATATCCTTAAGATAACATTGAATGTCAACTATAATTAAAACGTTTTTTGTTTTTTTTTTTTTTTGAAAGAAAAACTCTGGCCCTGACCAGGTGGCTTGGTTGGTTGGAGCATCATCCCATACACCAAAAGGATGTAGGTTTGATCCCTGGTCAGGGCACATTCATAGGTTACAGGTTCAATCCCAGATCAGGAGGTGATGAATCAATGTTTCTCTCACATGGAGGTTTTTTCTCTGTCCTTCCTTCCCCTCTCTCTAAAAATCAACGGACATGTCCTCGGTGAAAATTTAAAATATATATATATATTCTGGAAGAAATGGAAAAGAGCGTCAAAGGTAACACCAGGGGCAACCTAATGGTATTGGAGAAAGCCAATAAATGAAAATAAGAACATGGAAAGGTAAGATAACAATTGTATGAAAAAGCCAAGGCAGCGGAATAAATGGCACAATTCCATCTCGTAGAGGACGCAGATTACCTGCTATAATACCATCCATCTGCTCCAGCGCTGCAGCCAGCATGTCACTGGCATCACTCATCATTTTGTTATTTGTCAAGGGCAAATTCCAACCTAAATCTGAAAAAATAATGATGTTATCGCTACATCCTTTAAATGACACATGCTTCCTGGCAGGTTTGATAATTCAACTTCAGATTACGACTCCACCTAGCAGGCAAATATGGAGAACGACTGAAGTAGGAGAGTTGAATTAACTGAATCGTTTTACAAGCTGCAGCCAATCGTCACTCACTGCACAGCAAGACCGCATGCCCTACCGGTGTCAGTTAACACAACAAGCAAGATTCAGTTCTTGCAGTCGGGGTGTTTAAAATCCAGGAGCATGCGTCCCATGCTGCACTCTGCGGAGCTCCAGGCCTCCGGGAAGAGCATCGGGGACGGCTGTGGATCCCTGCGCAGGGCCCTGAGGAATGCTGGGTACAGGAGACCTTTCTGCCTGCACCAGCCCCACCCAGTGTCTACTCTCTCAACTTAGCCTTTTCTCCGTGTAAGGATTACCATAAGACTTGCTAAGAGAATGGTTATCACTGTGTGTGTGTGTGTGTGCGCGCGCGTGTGTGTATGAGGTCTGTCCGGAAAAAGTCCAGCCATTGTTAATATAAGGAGAATGGTTTGCATGACATCAACGTAACCTGGCAGCCAAGGAGAGTGGACTGGAATGTGCACGTGCGTGAACAATGACAACTTCACTGTACTGGTCAGTGGGGGTGGTAGACACATTGACTGAGCATGTGTACTGTGTGGCTGCAGCATTCAAAATGACTGAGTACAATGATGAGTCTACATCATTTTTTGCATTAAGCTTGAACATTCTTCTGTGGAAATTATTTGGATGATTCAGAAGGCCAAAGCTATGGGAAACTGGTGATTGGCAGCTTCATCACGACAACACACCCACTCATGTATCACATCTGGTGCCGAGTTTTTGGGGGAATCATCAGGTCACTCAGGTGACTCAGCCCCTCTACAACCCAAATTTGACACCATGTG
Source organism: Glossophaga mutica (assembly GCA_039655065.1). Taxonomy (NCBI): domain Eukaryota; kingdom Metazoa; phylum Chordata; class Mammalia; order Chiroptera; family Phyllostomidae; genus Glossophaga; species Glossophaga mutica. Next base: position 36,794,379 of record CM077304.1, on the reverse strand, counting down.
ACTTCTGGCTTTTCCCAGAACTGAAATTACCTTTGAAAAAAAAGAGATTTCAGATTGTTGATGAGATTCAGGAAAATACAAGGGGGTAGCTGATAGCGACTGGGAGAACTGTGTGAGGTCCCAAGACGTCTACATTGAAGAGGACTGAGGTTTCACTGTCCTATGTACAATGTTTCTTGTTTCTTGTATCTTCCTCAATAAGTGTGTCTATTTTTCATATTACATGGCTGGATACCTTATGGTATACTAAACACACACAAATCTACTGCTATTTTTTTTAATGTAACAATAGCTACCATGTATTGAGTACCTATAGTGTTCCCCACACATTTAGTGAAATTATCCATAATCCTTAATCATGAGCGACAACCCTATAAAATGGATAAATTCATCTCTATTTTATAAATAACATCAAAGATGTTTGTTGATTTTTTGCAAGAAAACATGGCAAGTAAATATACCAAGATCTGATAGCTTTACGCTGAAATTGTCATAATCTACTCTTTTACCCACTGGAAAAAAATACATTGAATTTACCCTACCAAGAAATTTGGCCATAGAACGAAAAAGTCAAATTACATGGTTTTCAATATAATTCATGCATTTCCAGTACTAGACCACACACCCAGATAAATTCTCCCAAGAGGCCTAAATAAGGCCCCTGCTGCTTTGCAGACCCTGCGGTGCCACAAACGCCCGGGAAATACAGGGCATGCTGCCGGACAGACACCTTTGCCCCTTGTTTCCAAGCAGCCAGATCCCACGTACCACTTTGTTTTTACAAACATGTTTACAGTTCTGATAAACAGCGTCTTGGACCAGTTCTTTATGTACATTCACTTTAATTATATACCATTTAATCACTGTGAAATATTACTTTCAGTTTACAGTTCTTATAGATTTCATCTAAGAACTTCCCAGAACCTGACTCACTTCCGAAGGTATAAAACACCACTCCCGTGTCATATGGAGATACTGCAGCACAAAAATACCCGAGGCGTGCATTGACAGTTACCCAGAAATCAGGGGGTTCACAAGCCAGGCTATGAACCTAGGTAGTTCTCAAAAATTTGCCTGCACATTGAGCTAGTCCAGAGAAGTAGGGCATAAATTTAATAATTACACTCCAGGCTGGAAAACTTAAAATGTGAAAACTGAGAACATAAAGGATTAAGCTGAACAGCATACAGCCCTTCACTTTTATATAATTAAGTAGCTTGCATTCCCTTTCATTTTAAAAGCTGCACTTCAAAGAGCTCTAGATACCGTGAGGGACACACATCAGGCCCAGCTATGAACATGAGAAATGCTAATAAAACAAGGTAACGCTTACATTGAAAACACTCTCAGTGCCTCCCTACACCAGAGGAACAAACGCTCCTCTCTGTTAGCGACTATGATTTGTGTAGAGCATGAACACTTCCAGGTATGACAGGCTGTTACCTACAGCTTCTCTGTGCTGTTCAGAGCCTTTCAAATGTGACGGCACGGAGGTGCGAGAATCCAGGCCACGCTTTCAAAGTAATGAAGAACCGATTTTGTAAAAAATTCCCCATTCTTCAGAGACCATTCTTTTGTTTAATGTCATAAAACTATGATGACAGTGTTTCACTGTTACAAAGGCTTATAAATGCTTACTCTTGATCTCTATACTTATCACATAACACCCTGCATGTAACACTAAGGAGAGGAGATACAGTAAAAACAATAAATATGTATCTAACATGGAAAAGGTGGTAGGTGCTAAGGGTTGAAAATGGAGCAGGATAAGAGGGCCCAGAGTTTGGAGGGGCTCGCAAATTAAATAGGGTGGTCGTGGAGAAGGACAGATTCAAAGGTCAAGATCTCTTTCATAAATTAAAAGTAGTTACATATAGGTGGTCAAGTTCTGTGATATTCCAAATATAGAAATCAATAGAAAATGAGAGGGGTGATAGCATTAACAGACCTGTAGCACTTTTAACCAACCAAAATACAAAGAGATGTTTAATATATCAAGGATTATAAGACAATCTGATACCCTCTTATATCTTGTCAGTTAGCAAAAAAAAAAAAAAAACCTAACACTATCAAGCATGGGCGAGGATGTGGATTCATAGAATCTCTTCTAGAATGGTGGTGGGAGTGTAAAAGGGGCTAAAATTAAACATTCACATTCATTTTCAATCTAACGATATTTACTCCAAGGTATATACCATGAGCAATACACAAATATTCATAGTAGGACTCTTTACGAGGACAAAAATATAGAAACAGCCGAAATGTCCAGCAACATGTGAAGAGATTAATAAAGTGGTATACTCGCACAATGGAACTATATTCAATTGTCAAAACTAAAACAACATATGTACAGTAGGGACAAATCTATGCAATATAATAGCAAATAAAAAAAGTCTCTGAGAAATTCAGCAAGACTTTTGTAAAGTTAAAAATAATTAAGTATATGTATAAAATACATACAGACTCAAGATAAGTACATGCAAAGAAGAAAGAGAATGATAAGATGAAATTCAAGATGATGACCACCTCAAGCCAGGGACATAAGGGAACAGACTGAAGACAAGACACACAGGGACATGTGGCTACTGTCAGGTTTTTGAGTTAGGTAATAGATTCAAAAGTAGTTATTATAATATTAAAAATAACAAAATGGGGATTCTACTTCTGATACTGGTGGAATAGATTTTAATGAACAAACTGTCCCACAAATACCAAAACAAAACACTGGGTAAAATATAAAAACGATTTTGAAAAAAATGGCCACCAAAAGCAGGCAGAAACTGGAGGCAATTCGGCTCTTGGGATTCCATTTACACATCTTTCCACCTGTGGGCAATTCTCAGACCACACGGTGCGGAGCAGAGTGGCCAGGACTCGTGAAGAAAGTCTTAACCTTATTGGTTCAAAGGATGGAAGGGGGTCACGCCCTTACACTACACACAAAGATGTGTAATACTAATGCATGGTGCAGTGTGGTAATTTTAACAACACACAGGGTCCGCCAGAGTAAGGCTTGCCTGAGTGTGGTTGGTTGGGTGCATGAATGACTCACACAAGATGGACAGCAACCTGAGCATTTCACCTAAAATGTCATACGGTGTGCTTGAGTGTGATATTGTTATGTTACAGAATTACACGCTTGTGGTTTTGTCATAAAAGATTTCATAATAAAACAGGGACGTTATCTGTGCCAGGCTCTATGTAATGTAAACTGTAAAAACTATGAAATGAAGGAATATAAGTAAAAAGCCAATTAGGTTGATAAAAGAGAATACTAATAAAATCCTCAACTGATTCAACAGAAGGTGATAAAGGTGGAACCATGGACAGGTGGGGAAAAAGAAGCCAAATGGCAAGCTGGTAGATTTCATGTCAACCATACAGCCATACAAGGGAAACTTTTTCAGCCAAAATTAGTGAACTTAAAGGAAACTATGGACGTTGGTTGACGAGTTTGTGGCAGCGGTGGTGTGCTGACTGTAGCCATCCGGTACCTGATTGTAGCCACACTGGTATGGGCTGTGTGGGACGATGGGGAGGCTGTCATTAAGGGGAAGGGCCCTGTGGGACCTCTGCACTTGCCATTCAATTTGCTGTGAACCTACAATTGCTCTAAAAAAGTGGGCAGGGGGGGAGGTACTGATACATCAACATGGGTAAAACTTGAAAATATGTAGTGAAAGAAGCCAGTTACAAAATACTATATTACAAGGGGGGGGACCCTCCAAACCCCAGAATTTATTTATAAAAAATTGTGTATTTATCCTTACATGTTTAAACTTCAGTCACCTTCAAAGTACTCTCCATCTGATGCCATACACCCATCAGGGTTTTATCACTGCTCTAACCAGTTTTTACACTTGTCGATTTTGATGCCTTTCGGTGCTTCCGCTGTTTTGGCTTCACCTCTTCCACATCAGCAAAACATTTCCCTTGGAGGACTTTTTTCATCCAGGGAAACAAAGAAAAAGTCCCTCAGGGCAGGATCGGGTGAATAGGAAGGGTGCGGCATGGGGGTCATGCTGTTTTTTGGTCAAAAACTGCTGAACACTCAGCACAGTGTGGGCAGGCGTGCTCGTAAATCACCCGTCATGAAATGAGTAAAGGCATTGAAAGAGTCTCCAAAAAAATTCACTGAAGCCAAACACAGCCTCTGACAACACCACCAGCTGCTACACGTGGGTTCCCCCCTACAAGGGGAAGCCTCTACTACAACGGGCCCACCCCTCCAGGAGATAATTCTAACTTTTGCCCCCCCCGCCCATATATGATTCCATTTCTATGAAATACCCAGAACAAGGGAATCTACAGAGACAGAAAACAAATCACTGGTTTCCCAGAGCTGGTGGTGGGGAGAGTGCTGGGTGAAATCAGTGAGTGATAGCTGAAGTACACAGGATTTCTCTTTAGGGTGGTGAAAACATTCTAAAATTGACGGTGGCGTTGGATGCACATTATCTGTGAATATACTAAAAACCACTGAATTGTACACTTTATTATTTTTTAAAGATTTTATTCATTTATTTTTTTAGAGAGAGGGAAAGAGAGGGAGAGAAACACCCCGCACTGGGGACCTGGCCCGCAACCCAGGCACATGCACCAACTGGGAATCGAACTGGTGACCCTTTGGTTCACAGGCCTGTGCTCAGTTCACTGAGTTACACCAGCCAGAGCTGAACTGTACACTTTAAGTGGGTGAACTGTATGGCATATGAAATATATCTCAATAAACCTGTTATAAAAAAAATCACATAAATAATTACTTTAAATGTAAATGGAGTAAACACTATTAAAAATCAATCTGAGGTTAAAAAAAAGACTTAATTATATGCTGTTAATACAGAAATATACAGTGAAAGAATAAAAAATGAGATACTATGTATATAGTAAGCCCAGGAAAGCAGAATTGGCTATATTAACATAAGAAAAATGGCTCCTAATCAAGAAGTATTTATTACTGGAGAGAGAGATATTTTATAATGATAAGTCAATCCACCAGGAAGTCATAACAAATACAACTTTTTTTTTGCAACTAATAGAGAGCTTCCAAATACTTGAGACCCAAAAAAAGCCACACACAATTAATGGAGAATTATGCAAATTAAGTAAACTTATATTTAATATAATTGTTGATATAATTAGATTTAAGTCTACTCTCCTATTTTCCTTTTGTTTGTCTCCTCTGTCATTTGTTCTTCCTTTTCGACCTTTTGTAATGGCAAACAAGGTAGGAAAAAAATCCAATAATAATAATATAGAAGATTTGAACAACACCATCAACCATCTTGACCTAATTCAATTTATAGAACAAAACACTCAAATACAGACTGTACATTATTTTCAAGTCTACACGTTATATTCACCATGGCAGGCCATGCGTGCAAGGTCACAAAATAAGTCTCAATAAATTCCAAACAGGCTTTAAAGGACCACACAGAAGAATAAGAACACAGACCTGAAGTGGTGAAGTACTAATACTAAGAATAGAATTTCCATATATATTAAAATTCTGACTTGCCGATGGCTTGAGATATTTTAGAGGCTGCCTAATTGAGCAAGCATCTGTGTTGATAAAGCTATGCCAATTGTCATGGCTGGGTCAAAGTATTTTCAAAAATAGAAAGGCTAAAATAAAAAGGCTTCAGAAAATCCCATGCTCTCAAAAAGATTTTTCTATATCCCCAAAAACATTTCTAAGAGGAGGATTCCCCAGGGCGTTCTCATACACTTAATGTGATGGAATGTTACTCCAATACAATGAACTCTTCTTACTCAACAACAAAAAAGACGGAACTGCTGATACATGCAACGTCATGTGGAGCAATAAAAGACAGACACAAATGACTATGTACTGTATGATTCCTTTTACATGAGACTCAAGAACAGGCGATCTCTGGTGAGACAGAGGAGAATTATAGTTGTAAAAAGTAGCAAATGATTGAAGGAGATAGTGGGGAACTTCGAGATGCCAGTGCAGCATGTCGACTGAGGTGTTAGTTACACGAGTTTATAAATTTGTCAAAGCTCACACACTATACATTTGAGATGTGTGTGTTTCACTGTATGTAAATTTCATTTCAAAGTTTAAAAAGTAGGAATGCAGATGATTGTTAGAAATTAAAAATTACATTTTAAAAAATGAACTAAATAAGTGCACGAATTAATATAAGGAGGAAGTGCATGGACTTACAGTGATAACACATCACAAACCAAGGATAATGAATAACCCAATTGCAGATCTGAGGTCCAAAATAAAAGACCCAGAACATCCAGGTACCTTTGTTGTAATTCTTTTCTTATCCCAAAATCTGCTGATTACAATTTCATCTTTTGGGTGGACAAAACCATTTAGAAAATTAAAACTTCAACATCCAATGATAACAGTAAATTGATTTCTGGATTCTAAATAACTAATATATTCTTCTTTGAATGACTTGCTGAAGGAAAAGGAACCAGGAAATACAACTACCACAACAAACGAATTGGGTTTGGATTTAAGGTCATAGTTCAAACCACAGACACCCCTTACTTGCCCTGTGATGTAAACAGAGAAGACGACCTGTTTGCAGGAGTCCTAGATCTAGTGATTTCCTATTCCAATGGCTTAATAAAAGTAAGTTTGGAAAAATGTTAGAAAAGCAATCTCCTGGGAATAATACTTATATATCAGAGTACAGAACAAAAAAATCCCCAACAGAAGCAAGTTTTGGGTATATTTCAAGCTCGGTCAGAACCCATTTAGAGCAGATTTGAATGGGGTAAAATATAAGGGAAAGTTCCAGCAATGGGTGTGGTGGCTAAAGGTTTGGCCAAAAACCACACTTTTTTGCAGGGTTGCTGACTGACTGATGTTTTAGGTCAGGCTAGCTGCCCAGTCTCTTCGTGAAGAGAGAGAGAGAGAGAGAGAGAGAGAGAGAGAGAGAGAGAGAGAGAGAGAGAGAGAGAGAGAAAGGCTCTAAGAGAAGTACATTTGGTGAGAACAACATGTGCCCTAGCTTCCTCAGGTAAAATGTTTAGGTTTAAAAGACATCTTCTAATTTCATGCCAGAGACAGATACAGTTCACTGAGACAAAGAGACAAAAGAAGAAATCCTTCATGGAAAGAGCGAATGATCACGTACATTCCACTAGTCTGGTGAAGTGCCATATTATTATGTGGTCATTATAAAAATAATATATTGTATTTCCATATAAATTACCTGCAGATTTCTCACCAATTTTTCCCCAAAGATGCTCACTTGGGGTGTTAATCAATTACACAATGATTTCCTATGTATGCAGCAATACAATCTCAGGAAAGATAAAGTATCTCAAAAATGGAGATCTACAGGGAGGACTGTCAGTGGTCATCGAGCTGTGGTTCCTGGACCAGCAGCATCAGCTGGGAGTCGGTCCGAATGGAAGTCCTTGGGCCCCGCCAACTTGGGTTTTTACCAGCTCTCCCCAGCATTCTCACGCACACTCGATCACAGCACTGAAGAGGCCGTGGTCTCTCCTCTTGGGACAACCAGCCCCACCCAGATGAGGCTGGAACAGGCTACCAAGGTAAACAAGGGCAGAGCTCCTCTCCACCGTCCCGCTTCTCCCTTTTGATCCAAAAACAACAGCTCTGAGGAAGCAATTATGTTTTAGCCTGAAAAACCTCTCCCTTTAAACTTCAACTGCTAAGACTTCACGTCTGGAACGTGTTACGACTCTTAAGCAACCCTCCTTGGTCTCTGGTTCTCTGCAGTGTATCTGTTGTCACACACCTGTCCTCCCCACCCTGTTAGTCCAGGTCCTGTCCACCTTCCATCTGCGCTGCCCTCCCGAGAAAACTAACTCGGAATCGTGTGAAGAGGAAAACACGGTAAGAAGTGGGGGTCCAGGGGCAGGGCAAGTACGGAAAACAGAGAAGCTTGGGGATGTTAGCAGAAGGGTGACATCTAATATTGTAACACATTAAAATTTTTTGTCAAAGTGTAAAATAAGTAAAATATTGATGATATGACTGGAAATTTGAACACTGTATTTGATGATATTAAGGAATTATTAAGTTATAATAAACAGTTTTTTGTAAGATCTCTTATATTGTAGAGATGATTAGAAAAATATTCATGAACAAAATTATATGATATCTGGAATCTGCTTTAAAATAACAAAGGAGAAAGGAATAGGGAAAAGATAGACAAAATATCATTTGATAATTGTTGAAGTTGAGTGTTAAGTGTATGGAGTAACATTATATTATTCTATCTACATTTTCATATATTTGAGATTCTCCATAATAAAATATTTTATTTTTTAATTCATATCTTTGACAATAGGATTTTCAAACTCCTGGACCATGATATATTGTCTTCAACATCTTATTTTTTTCTATCATAACTTCAAGCATACCAAGGGCTCACCAAATATTTACAAACCAAATAAGAAAACACTTATTCTAACCACCTGCATAAACACAAACACTGAGAAAATGGAGCAGCCATTCACAGGGGACTGTAAGGCAGAGCATAAAACAGGGAGTCTAAATGACTGTGTATTAGTAAACACCACTTCTCTTGCTCACTAAAATAAAGAGCACCAAAAAATGATGGGGCAAAGCTGGTAAGGATTTAAATAAACTAAGCAGCGAGGGAAAACAGAACAAGATAAACGACATGAGCGTTTCATCTCTATGCTATTCGCATTTAGGAATGATAACCAGAAAGGAGTTGATAAAAAGGTTTATACAATAAGCCAAGATCCTCTACTTCTTAAATAAAAGGCTGTGGCTGCTATTTGAAAAACTGGTATTAGCTATCAGTAAATGTGAAGATCTTGTGACAAATCAAGAGGGTCCCATTTCTCCCTATCTACTACTATTGCTACGAAGATTTGAATTTGCCCAAGGTAACTCAGGAAGGAAGATTTGAGTCTGAAACCCACATAGTTCCCCGTGTGCTTCTCACCGACTTGGTAGGGAGGTGTCATGCAGCTCGTTCACCCTGACCAGGCTCACCGACCTCCTCGAGGGCCTTCCTTTGACAGGATTTGTCTCCTTGACCGAGCTGTGAGCTCCTTGAACGCAGAGACTGTTCCTGATCTGCGCACCCCCTGAACCTCACGTGGTGGACGTAAAGGCCTGCACTGCGGTGCTGAGCCCCAGGGGCTCCTCAAACACCCACGCTTTTGTGACGTAACTATTCTGGCCCCTGGGTTCCCTGTTTTGGCTTCAGCGTGTGACCTTCTTCTCAACTGCAGAAGCTAGAAACCTATCACCCCACCTTAACTTTTAAGATAAATCTGATCATTGTCATCACCCTTTCTATCTTCATCTTACAAGATGAATTTTCATACTGTCCAAGATGTAGATGAACCCAATTCGCTGGGCTACTTTTCAATGACGTTATCCCTAAGGGTTTGCAAACTTAGTTCCCAGTACAATGGAGGAGTACCAGGGGTCATCAGCACATTATAACTTCTAATTTTTCAACTCATTCTAACCCTAAGCCACACCCATCTCTTCTTTGTAGCTCTTAAAAACTCTGTAGACTCACATGGCTCCTAGTATCTTCCCCAAGCCTACCAACCTGGCCTTAACCGGCTAAGAAAGAGGTGAGCAGTTCTGGGACGTGGGCCCCAGACCAGCACCCTATGGAAGGCAAGGCTATGGAACAGCTACCTAGATAAGGCTCCGAAAAGGAGAGAAAGGACAGCGAGTTGCCCAGAGATAAGCACCCTCTAAAGGAGTGTTTTATAATTTGTGGGTCATCACCTGTAAGGTTAGAAGGAACTGAAATAAATTTAGTGGATGGCAATCGAGATTTATTTAATAAAATAGAGAATCTCAGAGTGTCTAACAAAAAAAAAGTTAAGTACTATTGTGTGAAACTTCTGATTCAGTTACATACACACATCTGCCTGCAGTAAATACCGAAGGCCTGCCGTGCGCCAGGTATTGGAGACAGAACAGCGGAAACAACAAGCAAAACCAGGAAACCACTGCTGACTTTAGGAAGCTGACACTCAGGGGTCTCAGAGCACGTGTGTCGGCACGGATATGTGTGCGCTGCATCACAATGTACAATGAAGTACATCTGACACTGGGGCAGAACCATTTGAGAAAGGCTGCTCTAACGTCGTGCTATTGAAACTGTGATCTGTGAATTCGCGTTGGTTACTGGTCTACTGTAAGTACAGAAACTGAGAATAAGTATTTAGAAAATTTTATAGCAATCTGACCTTCCTGTGAGATCCCATTATGTGACCATTTTCTATCCCAACCAATTTTTTTAAATTGAGTTTTACAGAAAGAAGTCAATCTATGATGGGCTGAAAAAGCAAAACTGGCCCTTCACCAGAGGTGGCTGCAGAAGCACGGGCCTGGAGGGCACACTGCGTGTGCACCGTGGGGGTCAGTGAGTGCACAAGCACTTTGATGGGCAACTGCAGCCACGGACCACGGACAGAGAGAGAGAGAAGGGGCAACACAGGGAAGGAGAGAACTCCAGGAGTGAAGAACACATGTCAGATTTGTTCTCTCTCCATACATGCCAAATGATACAAAAATAATTAAATACCAAATAGAAGACTGTTGGCATGGACACTGATGACATATGGTTAAATTCAGAAGTAAAACAAGAAACATTTTTGGTTGTATAAAATTAACAATGGCAGGCAGTCGTATACTCTAACTACTTGTATGTCTAATGATACAATGCATCACAGCAGCAAAACAGTATAATTTCTGATCCATTTTGTTTCAATTACAACCATGGCAGCTCCATATTTTGTACTAAAATTTTCAGCTTGTCTTGCATACAACATGGCCCAAAACATACGATGTTTAAAAATGGAAGAACCTTGCCGGCATACCAAATGGATTGAGAAGTGTGATAAAAACTGTGGACTAGGGAAGAATTTGGTGGAGAAATAAGACTTTGTAATAAGTTTTAAAACTACACTGTTTGTCTAGTGGGTAATTTCAGTTGGTTTCTTTTTTAACTAAGTGTTAGTGACACTCTTGGCTGTATCTAGAAGTGGAATGTCAACATATTTTTCTTTTACAGCATACATGCTTCTGGCCATAATCAGCAGTAGAGATCTGTTTTCAGCTGTTGGGAGGAAAAAAAAATCAAACCACAGCCCTGAAATTATCTAGTTGAAAGTACAAAATATATTCTTAATATTGCTATTTACTATTAAAATATTAAAAGAGTATGGCCATTCTATACAATTAATGAGTACTGACCCAAGGAAAAATGGGTAATATAATGCTTTTCGAGTCATTTATATTTCAGATTTAAATGACTGGGGATGTGCTTAAGGGAGGGGTAGTGAGAGCCTGGAAAGCAAAGCCAAAAATTATTTCCCAACCCAGGCGGAGGCAAACAACAGCCCGTACGCCAAATCTGGCTCTCTGCCTGTTTTTGTAAATAAAGTTTGATTAGAAGAGAGTCCCACACTCACTCACTATGTGTCATCAGTGGCTGCTTTCATGCTACAATGGCAGATTTGAGTAGTTACAACCCTCAAAACCCAACATGTTTCCTATCTGGCCCTTTGCAGAAAAAGTTTACTGACCCCTGCCCCAACCTTCCCATAGCCTCCTGAAGTACACAGACCCCTCTCCTATCCACTCCTCCACCTACTGGTTAAATAAGATTTCCTGAGTATCTGTTATATACCAGAGTCTATTCTAAGTGTTGAGGATATAACAGTAAAGAAAGAAGAAAAGAAAGAAAATGGAAAAGAAAAAGCAAAGTTGTTGCTCTAATGTCAAGAGACCATAAATAAATACGTAAATGTAAATGTACAGGAGATGAGATGGTGATCAATAATAGGGGAAAACAGAGCAAGGAAGGAGAATAAAGATGACATCAGCTCACTATGTACCAGGGTTAGTGCTTTCCATGTATTAATTCATGGAGTCCTCGCAATAACCCTGTTGACACAATATTTACTCCTACTTTATAGGTGATAAAACTGAGGCATAGAAAGGGCACCCAAATCATACAGCTGGACAATGGACTTGAAGCCAGACAGTCGGACTCCGGAGCCCATGCTCTTAATTATACATTGCGCTGGCTCTCTGCGTAGAAAGGAAGTGGCAGGGAGTTACCATTTTAGTAAGATACTCAGGGAGCCCTGCAGGTAAGTGACATGGAGCAAAGCCCTGAAAGAGGTGAGGGGAAAAGTCACATGAATGTATAAGAAGAGCTTCCAGGTAGAAACAGCAGCCAGTACGGAGGCCTGGGGGAGGCGGAGCTTCTTTTATTTGGGAGAAGGGGAGAACTCACACAGAGTGAAATGCATGGGTCTTAACTGTACAGTGATGAATTCTGATGAATGCACACACCTATGTAGCACATCATCAACATTCTTATCACCTTGTGTATATTTTGATGGAAAAACTAACAGAATCTGATACATTGTTTGGGAAAAAGCAATGACTTGAGGGCTGTCGGCCTACTCCATAGAAAAATGGAGTGGCCACTTACTAAGGCAACTGACTGCTCACTCTCGGACGGAGGCATAACAAGTACTTCCCATCCACCAAAGCAAGGAAGCAAGAAGAACTATAAGCGTATCATTCATGGAGAGTCATAACCTGCCATCCTTTACCGGCATTATGCTTTCATTAAAGCATAATGAAACACCTGGGTCATGTAGGTGAAAGCTGTATGTTGCAGCAGAATAGCCAAGCACAGCTCATGACCACGGACAGCACTAAGCATTCCCAGTGCTCTCTTCATTAAAAAAAAAAAAAAAAAAAAAAAACACAAACCAAAAAACTCTATTACCAGTACATTCGATGTATGAATTCATTGAATCTTGCCAGCATACCAAGGTACCAAGCGGAACCATTGCTTATAGCATCTACTAGATACTACAAGTGGCTAGGGAAAAGGTGTGTCTCTGGGAGGCGGGCTCACTTAACAGGTCCATGAGGTGTTGTCTCTATCCGACTGGGCTTTTAAAGAATGAAGGTCCCACTTTTAATAATTTCCATGCCAAGCTTAGCTCAGGACATGGTTGCTCAGTAAGGGTCTGATGAATAAAAGAATAAGCACCCACAAAATCATTCATTAATCACCACCAAACATGCAACATGGCGCTGCCTATGAAACAATGGTACATTTAATGGGCTCTTTTAGGTCTTAGATCATCAAGCTTGATTTCATGTTCGCTCTAATGAAAGTCCTGATATCCTACCGAATTTAGGAGGGGGAATGAGGGAGGCAGACGAAGAGCAGAGTGTAAATACGTTGGGTTGTTTGGACACCATTTGAAAGCTTGCTATTGCTATAGCTCCACGTTGGATGACAAGAGCAGGGCTACCCAATGACCGATATAACCAGGGTTTCCCAGATTTGATTATATCTGGTAGGACCAGTGCTTCAGAATAACACGGATAAATTTATTCATAAATATACTCAAGACTTATCATTCACCCACCACGTTCCAGAAACTGCTCGAGACACTGAGGAGTTTCCATTCCCGTGAGCACCCCCCAATTTCTGCATCTGTTTTCCCACAGAGTCCATTTCATGGGCCTGACTAAGCGAGTCTACCTGCCAGAGACCCACCTTTTTCCTAGCCAAGTACAGCATCTGTCTTATTTTTCAAGGGGCAACCTCAAAGCTGGATATTCTAAGTGACTGAGGTACACATTCCACTTAATATGGTCCTTGCTTGAGCTTAAAAACAGGTTAAGGGAACAACATACTTGCTTTTTACATTTTTGCTGTTTACACCATACGGGTATGTATTGAATGTCTGCGAATTATCTTAATCTCAGGATGTCTCAAGTCCTGCCTTCTGTTAAAAAGTAACACAGTATTTAAAATATATTTTTCCCTAAGAAACTCCTTGCTATGTCTTGATTTAGCTGTACCAGATACTGCTACAGAAAGCGGGGTTGGCTCCCCTTCAAGTGCCTGACATCTAATCTCGACTGGGCACTGAATGTTATTCAACAATCCTTTTATTCATGCTTACCTCCCTCCCTATCACATTCCTCATAATGGCCTTCCCTACAAACTCCCATAAAACCCTCCTGGAATCTATTCCTATTCCTGCGGACCCTTCATCTCAGCGGGTTAGTTCACAGCCTACCATACAGAGAAGCCTGGGGAACTCGCCCCTATCTAAAATTTCTATGCATGCTCACTTGCCTGTTCCTAGCTCACAGCCTTCTGTCAAGGGAAAATGCTCCACCCTTATTCTTGATCTCATCCCAACCTTTTAAACAATTACCCCCTCATTCTTCCATTCCTCAGTTTCCTTCTGTTCAACCCATAAAATGTTGAAAATCTTCTGCACCTAAAATTCCCAGTCAAACCCCCCCCCCAAAAACTCCCAAATCCTTCTCTCCATCTTTCATAAGTTACAGATGGAGCTTGGACTCTTCACAATTCCAATGTTGAGATGAGTGGTCTCCGTGTACTGTTTCACCTGACCCCTACTGCAAGTTGGAATTTCCCATCACCAAAAATGTCATCGAAGGTCATCGACACTTGAAGAGGTCACATGGCTGCAAAGTGGCAGAGAAGGTGTTCAAACAAAACATAACTATAATAACACCCTAACTGTTCATCGATGGGTTTTTCAGTATGGACTTGTGGAATTGAATTCATGATACTTTGGAAAACATTATTTAAAAATTAGATTGAAATGATTCCTCTAAGCAACAACAACAACAAAAAATAAGTAGAACTACATAAAAAAAAAGTTTTTGCAAAGCAAAGGAAACCATCAACAAAATGAAAAGGCAACCAATGGAATGGAAGAAAACCTATGCAAATAATAATAAAGGGTTAGTATTCAAAATATATAAAGAACTCACTCAACAGAACATAAAACAACTTGATTTTAAAGTGGGCAGAGGATATGAATAGGCATTTTTCCAGAGAAGACATGCAGATGGCCAACACCTACATGAAAAGATGCTCAACGTCACTAATCATCAGGGAAAGCAAATCAAAACCACAAAGAGCTATCATCTTGCACCTATAAAAGTGACATCATACAGACCAGAAATAATGTGTTGGTGAAGATGTAGAGAAAAGGGAACCTGCGTGCACTGCTGGTGGGGATGTAAATGATGTAGCCACTATGGAAAACAGAATGGACGTTTCTCAAAAAACAAAAAACAGAACTACCATTTGATTCAACAGTTCTATTTCTGGATATTTATCTGACAAAAACAAACAAAAAACCAAACACTAACTCAGAAAGATATATGCACCCCTATGTTCATTGCAGCACTATTTACAATAGCTAATAAATGAAAACAATCTGCAATGGAATATTATTCAGCCATAAAAAGAATGAAGTTTTGCCATTTGTAACAACATTGTTGGACCCTGAGGGCACTATGCTAAGTGAAATAAGATAAAGACAAATCTCATATGATCTCACTTATATGTGGAATCTAAAGAAAAAAAGGAAGAAAGAAAAAACAAAGCTCGTGGATACAGAGAATAGACTGGTGGTTACCAGAGGCGGGGGTGTGGGGGAGGCAGGGGATGGTGATGGTGAAGCTGGTCAGAAGGCACACACGAACTCCCAGGTATAAAACGGATAAGTCCAGGGATGTACCATACGTCATGGTGACTGCAGTTAAGGATACCGCATTGCAGATTTGAAAGCTGTTAACGGAGTAAAACTTGAAAGCTCTCATCATGCACAAAAAATATTTTTGTAACTCTGTGTGGTGATGGATCTTAACTTCACCTATTATAGTGATCATTCACAATATATACAAATACTGAATCGTTATGTTGTACATTTGAAACTAATAAAATGGTGTACATCAAGTATGCTTCAATAAAAAAGGCTTAAAATAAAATGAACAAATGGTTATGAAAACAAAAATGGAGAGACAGGCACTGATTGGAGTATAACAAAAATTCCACAAAATATTAGTGCGATGCAACTAGACTGAGGAGGGGGAAAAGCTGGTGGTGCAATAATACTCTATTTCATGAAATGGAAGAATCCCACTCTTGCGAAGGTGATGGGAATCATATGCCCTGCCTCGACTTCTGCCCTACTGATCAGAGCACAGGGTTGCAACGTTTTCTTTGTAATTCATTAATTAATTTATTTAAAAAGTATAGCTGTCATACAATATCATGTTAGTTTCAGTTGCACAACATAGAGATTTGACATTTATATATCTTATAAAGTGATCTCCATGATAAGTCTAGAAACTGTCACTGCACAAAGTTGTACTATGGTATTATTGACTATATTGCTATACATTACAACTCCATGATTTGTTTTATACCTACACTCTCTTCAGTGTAAGGCAGCAGCTCTTTGAATTTGCGGAGTTCAGAAAATGGTTTGAGAAAATGTGTTAAGTGCCTTGCAGACACTTGGTCCATTTTAAGGACTCAATAATGCAGCTACAATTTCTGCCCCTGCCAGGACCCACTGAGACACTGTGTGGACGCCTTTCCTGCTCACCTCCTCTCTGTGAAGCCCAGAGCTTAGTGCCACCCTTCACTGGTTCCATAAATACTTCCTCATGGCAAACCAAAAAGAAGAAAATCCTCTCCTACCCTACAAATTATGCTAAAAACCAATGAAGATACGGGTATAAAAAGGAAAGGAAGAAAAACAAAAGGGAGGGGGAGAAAAACAGAGAAGAAACAGGAATAAGAAAAGCAAATAATATTTACAAAGTGCTCACCCAAATGTGCAAGCTGGAGCATTAGTGCTGCAGGACTCTGACGGGGGGTGGAGAGTGGGGGGAGAGGGAGAGAGAGCGAGAACATACCCCAGGACTCTCATTTTTCTTAACTTGCGGGAGCCTCCAGTGTGTAAGCAAAAAGTTAATGGCAGCTAGGAAATCTTTCTATGATGACAAGAGGGAAGCAGCTGCCAGAGACAAATCTCTGCTAAACCCAACTTGCCAGGGGACAGGAGGAGAGACTAAACCTCACATAGCCACCTGAAGTATTTTAGACTTGTGGAATAAGGTCCAAGTAACAGAGCTGTATCAAAGTGTGCAAAGGAGACGCAGTAGTTATCTACTCAAGGGAAGGAACTGGGAGTTAAGTTTCATTGCCCTGTAACCCAACGAGAGGTCAGAGGGAGGTAGAACTACTCAAGAAGAATTCATCAGCCAAGGTGGAAAACTAGTTCAGAAGATTGATGTCAAGGACCAAAAAGCTCTTGCTGAGCCTGATACTTCAGGTCTCTGGGTGAAATACCTAAAACATCTTCATGGCTAAGCTCTGAAGGAAGAACAACTCTGGAGAGTGTAGTTTAGTCAATTTAGAAATTGGAATTCATGTGGAATCCTCTACGTGTCTCTTCTTTGGAGACATCAAAAGCCAGAATCATTGGGTTAACCAGGTAGTTGCTGGAAAGTCTGGGCTCCTCCCTGCAGCTCTTTGGGAGTTTCCATTGTCCTCCAGGACTTCCTCCCACAGGAAGCCCGGCATGGCAATCAGGAAGCATCGACTGCAGCTTCCAGAGGGGGTCTGGTCCTTGGCCCTGGAATAATCTAGACCTAGGAGATCCTCTCAATCTGTCTGGTTGCCTCTGGAGAGATGGGGTCCCAGGCCTTCCTGTTAGGTACAATCAACAGCTCAAGGCTCCATAAATAAAAAGAAACCAGTCAGAGACTGAATGTCTGGAATACAAACCTATGGAATACAAAGGCTACCTGAGGCGGTTGATGTCCTTATTGTTTAACGGTTTTGTAAAACATGTATACTACTTCAGCCCGGCCCAGCTGGCTCAGTTTGCTGTAGCATCATCCCACACACCAGAAGGTTGAGGGTTTGGTCCCTGGTGAGGGCATGTACAAGAGGCAACCAATGGATGCTTCTTTCTCACATTGTTGTTTCTCGTTCTCTCTCTGTCTCCCTTCCTCTCTCTCTAAAATCAATAAACATATCCTCAGGTGACGATTAAAGTAAATAAAAAACAAATAAATAAATAGCAGTGTACTTCTTTGGGGTTGGCTAGCAAGTGGTAGAAAAGCCTATTTTAATAAGAAATGCATCTCTTATGAGGGTGGGAAAGAAAATAATTCTCATTTATTAAATCATTTTTTAACACCGAGAGGTCAAGTGGGTGAAGGACGCACATGCCCATTCCAACTCCATGTGAAAATTCCTCTTGTGGAATTTCACATGGGGTGGAGGTGTGGGAGGGAGGGATGTGGGGATTGAGAGAGAGAGAGAAACATCAATCAGGTGCCTGCCGTACACACCCTAACTGGGGATCGAACCTGCAGCCTTTTGGTGTACAGGATGACACTCCAACCAACAAGGCTACCTGGCTAGGGCAAGAGGCCTCTTTCTTAAAGAGAGGAGGCAAAAGCAGAGTGAGATCCCCCTAAGCTAACCAAGAACTCACCTATAAGAAACTCCTCATTTAGAAGGTACTCAGTTTGGAGGAAGGACGGGAAGAAAGGAAAGTTGGCTCTTTAATGATGGAAGAGAGGACTGACCTTTTGTCTTATTGAGAAACATATACACGCATACACATATATCTTATTTAGTACAAATTTTATGTCCTACTTCATCTTAACAGCAACGATTAGTGGGGCCTTTCACACGGAGTCAGAAAGGACCCTGACCTCCTTCCATACTGCTACACACTCACAGAGGCATGGACGATGAGGATGCCAGGTGGTCTCTAACTAGCCCTAAATTCTGTTTCCAGAGTGATGGTGGTTTTATTAACAGATTGCTGATATTTTAGAATACCCTTGAGGGGAGACAAAACCCAACTCATTTAGTAGAGATGGGAGAAAAGGTCCCATTCATCATGGTCTCTTAGGCAGGGGAAACAAAATTTGAGCAGAGCCTCAATACCCAGAAGCCTAAGAAGAGGCATACCGTCATGTTAGCACATGACACCCTTGGGAACGGAGAGTGAGGCATGCTAAAAACAGACAGGAGCACACAAGTATAGCAGGAGCCAGGGGTCTGCAGAGAAAGAGGTTGGGAAGATATCTGATCTTCCAGAAACTGGGAAAGGCCCAGAGGAGAAAAGAAGACATTGTTCAGCTCAAGAATCTACATCTCAGGAGTCACTGGACAGCATCACAAAAACCTGGCAGGAAATTCAGCTGCAAGCTCATGGGCTAAACAACCAGCCCAAAGCGCTGGAGAGCTGTGAGTGTCAAAACTGTTCAGCTAAACAAGACCTAGGTGGAAAATAAAAGCTATGCAGGAATGGTGTAACTCAAACAAATGTCAAGTAAAAACACGCCATGGATCAACATGTTATATTTTAAATCCTCAGAACTTGGAATAAGTTAGCTATTTCACGGGTCATAGATTTGGATGGAAAGGGAAAGGCTGAAGTCCCCTTACTAAAGGTGCTGCTCTCACATTTGTTTTCATTTATTTAATACTTTTTGGCCTTGTGACTCATAAAATGAACATGGGAGAGAGTGCTGTTATCTGCAGAACCAACACCAACACTGAGGTGCTCTGCTGGGTCAGGAAAAGAGGTGAAAATTCAGCTAATGTACAGATTTCTTTTGGTGATTTATAAAAGATTCCAAACTAAATATTGCTAGATTGCTGAGGCTAATTTGTATCAAAGCTCAACTGTAGGTGATCTGATGGGTTGAACTGTGTCTCCCCCAAAATTCATACATTGAAGTCCTAATCCCCAGTACCCCAGAATGTGACCTTACTTCTTGGAGAGGGCATCTTTATAGAGATAATAAAGTTAAAATAGGATCACTAGGCTGAGCCCTATTCCAACACAATCGGTGTCCTTGTGAAAAAGGGAGATTTGGACACAGAAATAGGCAAATAAGATGATGTGAAAACAAGACAGCCACCTGCAAGCCACGGAGAGAAGCCTGGAACAGATCCATCCCTCGAAGTCAGAAGACTCCCACCCTGCCAACACTTTGATCGTGGACTTCCAGTCTCCGGAACTGAGAACGCACTTCTATTGTTTTAAGAGACCCAGTTTGTAGTACTTTCCTATGGCAGCTCTGGCAAATTAATACAAGCGGCAACACATGGAGTCGGGGCAACTGCAGGCTGACCAACCGCCCAGAGGAAGACGACCCGTGTTCACAGAGGCACAGGGCACCCCATGAGGCAGAGCGTAGAGAGCAACGGGCCTGAAAAGCCCAGCCACTCTCCTGTACAGAGGAACATGCTTTCTAGGCCATGATCTGCTGGCTGTGTTGCATTGTTTTCAGTGACCACATTCAACAACTGCCTTTCATAACCCAGTAATGAACGTGCTACACTAATTCTATTCGATGCAGCATATGCAGCAACTTCAAGATCAAAACAAACATTTACAGAGTGATTACCTGCTCCCAGATTCAAATTCTATTCCTACTGAGAGAGGCAGCAGTGACCTGCAGAGAATGTCCACTGATGTTTGAAATTACAAAGGTATCACGCATGTGTGGTTGAAGTCAAACTCTCTTACACCTCCCCCGCCCCGCCACAAATAAAATGTTGACCTATCCATAAACCTGAAAAAAGACAAATATAGTAATGATAATATTCAACACAGAGTTTAAAAACAAGAAACAAAACTGTCCCCAAATCAAAGGCAAAATCATCATAATGATATTTAATCAGTGTTTGTTCAGGGAGAGATTTGTGCTAGGATCCTGGCAGAGGGTAGATATATAATATGTACATCAAAGCCATCTAGGATTGATGAATAGTTTTGTACCAACAATGAAACTACTTAATAAAATGTTCAATTTAAATTTTTATAAGATGACTCATGGCTACCAAGAATTAGGTCTCCTCCCATTTCTTCCCCTGCCAGGTCTCAAATACTTCAAGCCATTTTCACAAGAGCAAACATGTCCTATGAAAGAATGTCATGCCACTCCAATGAGCCGGGGGCCCTCCTCCACACGCTAAAACCACAGCAGTCTGCGGGCTTTGTGCATGCAGTTCCAAACTTAGATGCCAGGAGATAAACACATTCTAGAGTGTAAATTACTCCTGATCTTCAACTATGAGACAAGGCTAGTAAGCAAGTAGCACAGATATACTTTCAAGCACCACACTGGCTTGGAAAGACACATACATGCTGTCCTAGTCACATAAAAAAAAGGTTTGTATAGCTTCACATTAAAAGCCTTTTCCTATTCACAATTATTAATACAGCATCAAGCTATCAGGGATTTCCAGAAGGTGTCCAGTAAACCTCTAAATAGGGCAAACAGACCTATATTAATTTTTAGGAAAACCAAATGACATCTCGAGCTGGGGTCACGTTTCTGGCCAGGCAGGTTGCGTCCTGCACAGGGAACCCTGCCCTGGCAAGTGGAGGCTGAGACCCAGTCCATCCCAGAACAAGGGCCACCTCTGCCTGGAGGGCTGCCATTTTCCAATTGCACAGATGCCCTCTAAGGCCTACTGCCAAATTCCCCTCCTCCTCCGGGGCTCCCCTCGGAGTACAGGTGCGGAACTGTACAGGTGCAGAATACCTCAGCAAAGGGTATGGTTTCCCACACGCTTGGTTCAGGCAGGGACGCTGTCCATGGGACAGACTTTAAAGAACACAGAGGGGGCTGTTGGCAGGGCCCACGTGGGCCATTCTGAGAATGTAAAGATTATCCTACCCACAAAGGGCTATCACTGAAGGGTCTTCAGCACAGGGATGACCTAATATGTTGTGTTTCTTTAAAAAACTCTTCCTGGCTCCTATGTAGATGATGAATCTAAAGGAAACCAGAGAGGATGTGGGAAGGTCCAGGTGAGAGCTGGTGGACAGACAAGACAATGACTGCAAAGTAGACAGGATGGATAAGAAGGTGGCATTAGCTGGGCTTTGTAGAATGACTAGCTACAGGGAAGAAAATGCAGGAGAGAAGGAATGATGTCCAGGAAGATGCCCAGCCTGTCTGTCTGTCTCTCTCTCTCTCTCTCTCTCTCTCACACACACACACACGCGCACACACACACACTGGGCAGATGATGAGATGATGCCGTTTACAAAGAACACAGGAGGAGGAGCAAGTGTGAGCAGTGAAACCAGGTCATGAATTCAGTTTTGGAGTCGAGATTCCCATAGAGCAGTGGGTTAATGTGCCTTCTAGAAAAATTTGGTACTAAAATACGATGTGCCATTTTTACATTTTTCTTCATAAAATCTGAGAAATACAATTTTGACTAGAGTTTTACAAGCACTGTGGCTACAGGCTTAACATAAGATTTGTAGTCAACTTATTCTCGATGACCACATTCCTGTCCCCACCCCCAGAGTACTCTTGGTTGGACCAGTTGCTCCAAGAGTAAACAAATCTCAGAAGAAAAGGGGTAAAAGATAAGTCCATGGGATAGGAGTTCTAGGTCACCTAACACCTGGATGACCATGCCCTTCCCCATCTTGCCTCCCCAATTTGTTCCAATCCTCACCTATAGATTTTTGATAAATCAAGACACCAGATTCCTTAAGGGAAGTGAATCTCACTCGCCAGACCAAGCAGCATCAGCAGAATTTGGACACTTGTCAGAAAGACAGAAAACTGTACAAGATCAACAATTAAAATAAAAACTTTAAAAAAAAAATAAAAATTCCCAGGCCCCACCCCAGACGTACTGCATCAGAAACCCTG
Organism: Glossophaga mutica; assembly: GCA_039655065.1. Taxonomy (NCBI): domain Eukaryota; kingdom Metazoa; phylum Chordata; class Mammalia; order Chiroptera; family Phyllostomidae; genus Glossophaga; species Glossophaga mutica. The sequence continues at coordinate 36,771,827 of CM077304.1, read as the reverse complement.
GGGCTGGGACTCAGCAACCTGCGGTTTAACAAGCCCTCCAGGTGACTCGGATGCACACTCAAGCTCAAGAACCTCTGACAATTAGGTTTCCTTCCTGTCTGCTTCCTAAGTTCCATGTTTCTTTTTGCCTGTTACAATTTCCTTGGTGCTTCAAAACGGCAGTTGGTATCTAAGTAAAGCTCCTTCCCCAGGTGAAGCCATCCTCCCTCTTGGCCTCAACCATCTCCCTCAAGGCGGCCAGACACCCAGTTTCATCTCCGAGGAACCGAGTCCAGCCCCTATCCTTGAGTCACTTGTCAGTGGCATGGCCCTTGGGCTCTGAGCTCCTTCACTTCACACCGACTGTCCCGCTAAAGAGCCCTGCCTTGTGCTGTCAGCTACATTAGCATGTTCACAACAGGAACCCTGCCTTTTATTTGAATCCATCATAGTGTCTAATATAGAGAGAAAAACCTAATAAAATCTAACTGGTTGTTCGAAATGAGTGTTTCTCAAGGTGGAGTCTACCGGCAAGGGCATGTTCAGGGTGCGGATTCCAGGCTCTGTTTTATCAAACTAGAAATTGTGGGGATAGGGATCTGCATTTTCAATGCACTTTGAAATCTGATCACCCCTGAGGTAGACAAAATTCAGCTTTAAAACAACAGACTTAGATTAATTGCTTCTTGAGCACAGAACACTTGGACTAGGCCCTGAACTAACAAAATGAGAAGAGCTTGCCACCTTAACCTGGGGTCTACTACTTCTTTTTTTTTTTTTGATTCTCACCTGAGGACATGCTTATTGATTTTTAGAGAGAGGAAGGGGGCAGGGAGAGAGACAGAGGAACATTGATCGGTTGGCCTCCAATACACGCCCAGAAGGGGACGGAACCTGAAATCCTTAGGTGCATGGGACCTCCAACCACCTGCGCCACCCGAGCAGGGCGAGGGGTCTACTTCTTAAACGTAGCATGCAGCCTGTCAAATGTTAGGACATGGACATCACACTTTGTGCTCTACAAATGTTGGGGAATCATTTCCTAGCAGTGTGCCTTCCTTCCCCAGACTATACTTATGGAGTTGCTTTCCCAGCCCTAAGGAATTTTATCTTTTTATCTTCAGTCCAGGAATTTGGGTGCTAAGATTGTTCAGAAGCTATCCTTTCCACCTATTTCTCCTAGAATTTGTAAATTGTCAATGTTTACATTAGTTTCAACATAACTTAAACATTTAGGTGTAAAAAAGAAAACACCAAAATAGCTGCCAAATGGCAAATGATATTATTTATAACTAGTGACACATTGTTCCGCAGCCAAAAATATTGCCTGGCTTTAGTTCTGAAAGCTAACTTACTCCCCCACAACCAACTGCTCCACAACCGCCTCCTATCAAGTAGGTGCATGAGCTTCATCCCCGCCACACACCGCCAAAATGCCTACAGACAGACAGATCCACTGTCAAAACAGTTACTACAAAAGCATGTTATATAACAGAAGCAGAGGGAAGTCCAGAGCCAAGTGACTTTTAATACTAGTGCAAGAGAAGTAGTTATGAAACAGAAATGACAAGCTCTTTCCTAGAATTAGCATTGGGTCTTTCTCAAAACAATTTGTGCTCATCTTCATCTTGTCAAACACATACAAATCTTTTTTTTTATTGCACTAATTAAATTTTCACCAGTCGTTCTAAACTAAGCTGTGTAGGAAAAACAGCCACATGCATCTGAAGTCTACAAAAATTACTGGCCTTGTATAAATGCTCTTAATTTTATTTTCTAAAAATTGACAAATTCCATTTCTGAGCTTCATTTTAAGGAGATAATTTCAGTAAGTGTTCATGGGAAGAGCCTATACTGGCTCATTCTGGCTAACAGAAAACTGTTTGTTTTTTTTTAATTGAGTATACTTAACACGTAAAAGTCACCTTGTTTTAGATGCACAATTCAACGAGCTCCAATACATGCACACAGTTAGGTAACCACCACCAAAATCAGAAAATTAAACGGTACTGGCTTGCATTTGTGGCTCAAATTCCATTTTTCTTGGACAGAGCTGACGGAGGTTATTTCTATCCCCTCTTGTCCCTATGCGGCTGATACCACTTCCCCACTGCTGGCTCTTGGCAACCAGTAATCTGATTTCTTCACCTAAAGTTTTGTTTTTCATACGCTGGGAAAATATATATCCTCTTTTTATCTTGTATCTTCTAATTTTCCATAATCATCTATTATTGGTTTGTGGTTTTTAAAAAAGTTATTTTTATCTTCAAAATATTTGAAAAAGCTTTGATCATTTCCTATAGTTTTCATTAACAAATGTCATTTTCATTAATCAATGTCATTTTCATTAACCAGTTTCTAAGCTGGTAGGCTACCACAAATGCATTCTGGGTAACAAACTACCTTCCAAAAGGAGACATGCACAAGTGGTTCATAATTGAAAAGAGGTCATTGTGCAGACACACAAGAGCATCTATTCACAGATGGTGGGGGAGATCTGAGCCAGAGGTGGAGAACTTCCTGTAGCTTAAGGAACTTCCTGTAGCTTAATTTTCTTTAGCCTCAGGCACCAGGAGAGAAAGCTTTATCTGTGCTAGGGAAAGGTTGCAGAGAGAAATGTAAAGCACAGTGTTGGGAAATCACTTAAAGGTGGGAAGGGGAGCAGGAAAGGGAGGTTTTTTGGTCCACAGGCAGCGTCTACTGGTGAGAACTCTGAAATGGCTGAGGATAAACGGCCAGAAAGGTGCAGAGAAACACCCAGCCTGCATCTTGCGTCAGCCCTCCCTCCCACCCCAGGCACACTTGTTCCCATTCTGCTTTTCCTCTAGTTAGTTAAACTGAATTATTACGTATAATGGGCATTCACATTGCCTGCTCCTATTCACATGCGTTCTTCATTCGTTCTTCAGATACTGTATACCATCCTTCTGATTTTCCAGAATATAAGGAAAACATGGTCAGCTACCTCCTATCGATATTTCCTCCCATTGGGTTAGCTGGGGAACTGCATACCAGTCTACCTGCTTCTGAACTCTTGGAATCCTTCCGGATAATCAACCTTGAGCATGACTCCTTAAATTTCTACCCCTCACTTCTATCTCGGCCCTTTCCTTTCAGTCCCCTAGAGAACTGAAACAAACGTATGTGCATTTTGAGCACTTGACTACTAGTCCTTTAAGGTAAGGCAAAGTAAAATGCTGTGGTCTGTGGTTTCTTGTTTCCTCGGAGGTAAATAAAAGCACCTGGGAACTCTACAGCTTCCCTATCCTTTCCCCCAAAGATTTCTTGTGGAAAACTTTTCCCACCAAGTGTATTGCCTACCCAGTTTAGAATGGTGCCAAAGGGAGAGCTGTTGGCCTCAAAATGATTTGCATCTATGGTGCCTCAACGTCCAAGTTGGATGACAATCATTTCACCAGACCTCTGCTTAGCCCCAAAGGATCCCTTCTGGGCATTTCTACCCTAATAGGAAAATATACTAGAAATAAAAGGGTTCTAGTGGGGTTCCTGTAAGTGACACAGTGGGAAAGGAGCTAACTCTGGTGGTTCCCCATGACCTTCAGAATCCCGGAGAAGTTCAATGACCAGGCGCCCTGCGGGCGGATGCAGACACTGCCTAGGACAACGTGGATGCGCCTTCCTCTGGTGCAGGCTCCAGTCCAGTGGTGGGGGAGACAGTCAGGTAACCACACAAAACAAGTATGACTATTAAATGTGCACATGAGTTTTACACTCAATCAGGGTTGGAAATGAGGCTATCTTTGGAACTTTAAAATTAAAAAAAGGAAAAAAAAATTTTCCCCAGAGCAGTACCATTGAAAGAGGAAGAAGTCTGAGCTTCCTAAATTATGGAATAAAAATAAAACATTCATCAAGCATCTCACATTCATTCACTAATCACTATATTCAATCACTAATCATTACAAACACACTGCAAAGAAAACATTATTATCTCAATTTTATAGATGAAGCAAAGCCAGGATAAAAATGGGTTTGCTGCTGCTAGAAGTAGCTTAGAATTTGACAGGCACTCATTTGGTGGGACACAGGTGTTAAATTGATACAAAAATTTTGAAAAATACAGGAAGTATTCTAACAGAGAGCTCGGATAAGCCTATAGGTTCTGGTGTTTCGTGTTGGTATCAGTCTCGGCCTGAGGTATGTATGATCCTTGACATTAGGAAATAAGAAAAGCTGTAAATTACGTTTGGCAACTGCATAACAGATTGCATTTAGTTCTCACTTACAAAATAAAGAACTGGCTCCATCAGGCAACAGACTGGCCACAGTACTTTGAAGACTTCAATGCAGCTCCATATGCGGTTAATACCCGCAATGCCTGCTGGAAAGGGCTGATGTAAAAATTGATGTATATACTCAGTCAGTTATATGGTCCGCAATTTTTCAAATGGCCAGTTGTGAAACAAAAATGATCATTATTTTTAACCCTTTCTAGGGCGGTTGGCATTTGAATGACTAATTAAAAGCTCACACAAACAGAAAATCAAGTCAACTACGTTTCTTTTTGATGAACACCAGAGGGTTGTTATTTAGCATAATGGCTGCCCAATGATTTTTCATCATTTAATGGTGGGCTATATATAGTATCATACAGATATTCCCACTCTTACATAAACTAAACATAAGCCTCTATCCAACTCAATTATTAAACCATTCAAAACGGTGCCCGCAGTGGAAGATTTCCACCAGTTTTGTTTCTAGATGCTTTGGATGAAATATTGTCACCTGATCCCAACAAGTAAGTTAGCTAACTCCTGATGCTAGAATATTGTCTCATCTGCCTCTGATGAAACTTTCTTTCGTTCAGAGTGCTACCCAAATACACAAAAGGACAGAGCACAGGAAACTTCCAGGGCAACTCTGTCCAACAGAAGTTTCTGCGATGATGGGAATATTTTGTCTGCCTTGTGCAATAAGGTAGCCACTAACACAGGTGGTCACTGTGCATTTGACCTGTGGCTGGTTTGACTGAAAAAAAACAATTACTTATTTAATTGTAAATATTAACTGCTACATGTGGCTACTGGCTATTCTCTAAAACAGCACAATTCTGGAGCTCACAAACAAGGCTGTTCACCCTGACCGGTGTGGCTCAGCTGGTGGGGCGTCATCCTGCAAAGTGAAAGGTCACTGGTTCGATTCCCAGTCAGGGCACATGCCTGGGTTGTGGGTTTGGTCCTGGCAAGGGAGCATGTGGGAGGCAACCACATGTGGGTGCTTCTCTCTCACATCAATGTTTCTCTCCCTCCCTACCCATCTAATAAATAAATAAATACATACATACATACATACATACATACATACCCACCAAGGCCTGCTTGCCATTTAATGCTCGTACGTGCGGCAGAGTTGGCCTATACATTGCATTCATTGCAATACTGGGAGGTGAAGTGAAAAAGGAGACCTATAGTTCCCATCTACTACCATTGCTGACAAATCACATCAACCTTTGCAGTACACAGTCAGCTGAGGCCAGTTCACAGCAGTGGCAGCCAAGCTCCTGAGGGCCTCTGGACTCTGGTGCAGAGCTGGGTATTCTGAACTGCTCAAGTTAGGACTGGGGTGAAAATACTCCACTCAGAGGGTTGTCATGAAAATTAAATGACCAAACATATGAAAGCACCTAGCAGAGGCTTGATAACATTTCACTTTGCTTACACCAAAACACTATTTTCACCATCCTCCTCCTTCAATTAAATACATGAGCTTTGATAGGGTTTTGTCTGTTTGGGCATGAACGTATAAACAGAGCATAGGAAATTGTACCTGTCCTCTCCCCACCCCTAAAAATAAAAACAGTAAATATTTCAGCTAATCTTGGTGGGAAAAAGGATGTCCTTGTTACAATAATTCTTATAAAACAAAACAAGCTATGAGAATAAGGGACTTCCTCTTTTCTAAAGAGCATCCCTTACACTCTATTTACATTGGATTTTTCCCCTCAATTATTTTTATTGTAGTAAAATACACATAGCATGAAATTCACCAGCTTAACCATTTTTAAATGTACAATTCGGTTTATTAAGTACACTCATATTTACATTGGTTTTTGTCTTCAAAGGTAAATGATACATTAATGTGTACAGTGGTCCTCGGCACGCACGAGACAAACACCGTTTTCAGAATGGTGATCACGTGGCAGCAGAAGTGGGGAGAGACAGGAGTTGGGGAAGGAGTACAGGGGGACTTGCGTTTTCTGACGAATGCTTTGTGTCTTTTCAAAGAAACGATGGATCGACTATGGTAAAATGTTAAGACAACCAAAATGAGTTATTAAGTATAGAGGTTTTTGTGGCATCATTTACTCCACTCAGGTATTCTTTAAAAAGATTTTATTCTGACCTAATTTTAGACTTGCAGAGAAGTTGCAAACAAAGTATTCAAACATCCCTCACCCTAATGTTAACATTTTAACATGAAAATAATCAGAACAGGAAATTAACTTTGGTATCACACTATTAACTGAAATACACATATTGAAATCTCCCCAGGTTTTACACTAATGTCCTCCATCTATTCTATAACCCTGTCCAGAGTCCCACAGTGCGTGTGGTTGTTATCTCTCCCTAGTCTTCTGCAGTCTGTGGCAGTTTCTCTATTTTTCCTTGCCTTTTCTAACTTGGACACTTGACAGTTATTCAGTTGAACATGTTGCATTTGGGGTTTGTCTGATTGTGTCTTCACTATTAGGCCGAGAGTATGCATTATTGGCAAGGCTACCATAGAAATGATGTTGTGTCCTCGGTGCATCATATCACAGGGTCCATGATGTTTATTTTTGTATGGTTAAAAATATTTCATAATTTCAGAAAATGAAGAACAAGCAGCTGTATTAATCTGGATTCTCCAGAGAAATAGAACCAATAGTACAAATATGTATATGTGTGTATATACATATAAACACACACACACACACACACACACACACACACACACGAATTTTGAAAAGGAGGTTCATCATAATGAACTAGCTCACACAGTTATGGAGGCTGAAAAGTCCCAAGATCTGCCATCAGCAAGCTGGAGACCCAGGAGAGCTGATGGCATTGTTCTAGTCAGAGTCCAATGGCCTGGGAACCAGGAATGCTGACCATGTAAGTTCCAGTCCAAGGCCTGAGGCCTGAGAACCAGGATAGCTGAAGATGTCATATCCAGTCTGAGCACAAAGACAAGAGAAGACCAATGTCCCAGCTCAAAGACAGTCAGAGAGAATTCTCCCTTTCTTAGTTTTTTGTTCTATTCTCCCTTTCTTAGTTTTTTGTTCTATTCTCATCTTCAGAGGGTTGGACAATGCCCCACCCACCCTGGGGAGGGCCACCTGCTTTACTCAGTCCAATGATTCCAATGTACATCTCATCCAGAAACACCCTCCCAGACACACCCAGAATAATGTTTAACCAAATAAATATCTGGCTTACCCGATATAGGCCCACTCAGATTAACACATAAAATCAACCATAACAGCAGCTTAATTTCTAAATTATAAGCTTTCCAAATCCCATCAAGTCAAATGGATTTTAGGAAGTGGTCCAAATTTTAAGGTTACCATTATTACTGGCTTCGGGCCTAAAACATTGTAAATTTGTGACATACTATCATTTTAAAACCTCAAGAGGCTTTTATTACGGACGATTTGCTTCAAAAGAAAAGGTATCGAAGAGCCAGCTTAAGCTATTTAGATAATATGACTGCATCCAAGAGAAGCTCAGCCAGCAAGTCAAACGGCCTTCAAGAAATTAACGCAAGGCTATTGTTAATGAAAACCAAATCCCTGATCTGTTATTAGAGGTGAAAGGCAAGTTGTCTTTCAGAACTGACCACACTCTGCAGCGTGGCATCCTAAGGGTGACATGTGTCACTGCTACTTCCAGGAAAAAACACCTGAATTAATATGTATCGAACTATTAACAGTCAGTTTCCTTTTTTCCGGGGCAGAGAAGAGTTTCGGGGACTTTTACTATTTGAGCTGCATATTTTAAAAGAAATGTATATGTGTGCGCATGCATGGGCATGCGTGTTTAAAGCCATGCCTCTTTTTGATAAACATAAAAAAGAACGTATGGTTTCTTTTAATGCTATTTAAAACTTGAAAAATTTTTTGAAAAGCATAAAGCGAAAGCAAGCCTAAGCAATGTTAACATAAGAATATGCTTTTCCAAAGTACACATGCACTCCATCCCTAGGAAGCTCCGAGTGGACACCCTACTCCCTTCCTAAACATGACCGAACTGACTAGAACAGTCTCCCACTGCCTCACAGTTTAGACCAGACTGGAGGCTGCTGTAGTGACACTGACCACGATAACTGCTCGTGGAAAAGGTTTATTTGGTTTAGTCTATGAAACTGAGAGCCTTCAATCCTACATGAGGACCCACATCTGTCTTCAAAATCTCCTACCTGGAAACAGACAAGGAAAGATTTACTATCTCCACCCATGAAGTACCCACTGAGAACACCACAGCAGTGAAGGCAAAGTGACCAGACTGGATCACTGGGGAGCTATGATCCGACCAGTCCCAATAACTGCATGATGCCATGGGAAGGGAAGGGTTAATGACAGTGGTTAAGGGAAGGGCAGCCTGGGAGGTGGGTGAGAGGGCGTGGTGAGCAGCAGGGATGCCCAGGGGAAGGAGACAAAGAAAGCAATTCTAGAGGGACCAAGACACTTAGTGTTACTGAAGAGGCAGTCAAGATAATGTTAAGAACAGGGAGAACAAGAAAAAGAACCAACTAACAGATTTGGTGTTTTTAAAAAATGCTGATTTAATCTCAGGAATAAGGCAGAAGCTGAAAACCTCCAAGAAGAAAATGTGGTACTTAACAATGCATTCCTCCAAATTTTTCCACATCCACTTTCATTTTTTCCTTTCCAACATCATGGAACAATACACCCCTTTCATTACAACCAACCCACCTTCCCACACCATGGACTCCACTCTTACTTTCTCCAAATGAAGCAGCCAACCTTTATGTGTTGAACTCTCCCCAGTACTGACTCCTTACCTCTTTTTATCTGGAGGTGTGTACAGAAACTGACTTTGACTCTGCATCCTCCTCTCACTTTCTCATTCAGACATCCCAAAAGTATAGTCTCTGTCCACTATTCCTACTTCCTCTCTCCCCATCCATCCCTCAACCTAGCACAAACTTTTTGATTCCATTCTCGTTAAAGCCAAGCAATAATCTTCATGCTGCCAAGTCCATTGGAAGGTTCATTTTGTTTGTTTTAACCATGTCAAGTATTTCAATATACTTTTGAATTGCCTGGAAGAGTGCCTGATAAATGAACATCACCATCCAAGTACAGGCTTACAGGATAAAAATCCAAGTTCCTGAATGGAGGAACAGCTTCCATGACCTCACTGACCCCTGCTTGATCTCTCCACACAACTGGCTGTTTCTCACCCGGGTCCCTGCTCATACTGTCCCCTCTGCCTGAAAGGCCGGCCCTCTTCCCCCAGCCTCACCCCCTGCTTTTTGCCTAACTTCCACTTACAAACACATCAGAAGCGATCTCCTGAGAAGGCTTTTCCTGATTCCCCTTTTCCAACCTCCACCAAGGCTACACAAACACCCCCTTTGTTCTTCCACCCCATTATTTTTCAGTTCTGTTGCTGCACTTACCTCTCCGTGCTATAACAGCGTGTTTACGTCCACCTCACCAAATAGGCTCTAAATTCCCTTGAAATAGGGAGCATCTTAGACATCTACATGATAAGAGGGAAGTAACCACCACTGTGGAAGCAACCATCCTGCACCCTCAAGAGGAATCCTCTTCAGTCCAGGATGGTAATGCAATATTCTGGAAGCAAGGGATAGCTCTTGTGGCTTTCTATCCCTTTTTTCTCTTTCCATTTTTCTGACTATAACGTGGATCTTTGTGTTGCCACGGTAACCAACAGTCCAGAACACAGACCTCTGGCTGTTATACTTTTAGCCATGGAGACATAGGAGCTGAAGGATTTTGAACATCAAGTTTAAGGCTAAGTTGGTAGCACTTATTTCGTGTGGGCAGCCACCAGGACAGAGAACAGCAAAGTCTGCACCGTGCACGTAGGTGTGTGTGTGTATCCTCCTTCCCTGCTGCCCCCCAACCCCCGCCAACTTACTGGGCCATAGCCAGAAAAGCTGGACAAAAATATGCTATCAGATGGTGGGGGGATGGTTATCTAAATGACTATCACCTTTCTGGAAGCAGTTAGGTATCAACCATCAGGAGCCTTTAATATGTTTGTGATCTTTGATCCATTAAACTCACACACAGGAATATAGAGACAAAGATTTATTGACAAGGGGGTTTACTGCATATTTATTTATTAAAAACAATAACCACCACCTAATATTAATAAGAAAGTGGTTGAAAATGACAGAATTCCCAAATATATGTTTATAGGTTATGCCATAAAATAATCTGTTTCAACAGATGTGACATTCATATCCATATATATATGTGAATGGGAGTATGTATATGTATAAATGTGTGTACATATAAAAAGAAAAAATTATAAGGAAATCCACCAAAATGTTTTTATGAGGTTATTATTATCGCTGAACAAAGGGACTACAAGCATATTTATTTTCATCTTTATATTTTTTATATTTTTCAAATTTTATACAATGATCATTTTTCTTTTATAAGTTCTGTCAGCCACACTAAGACAGATGATGTGAGGGATCAGGCAAAGACGCTTAGTAGAAGGACTGTTACATGAAGATAGATTTGTAAAGGGGGAGGGCTGCCTCCTTTGCCTTTCATTGGAGATTGCAAAACAGGATGAACTTCTATCAGAGTGGGATAGTCCCAAATGGAAAAAGGAATGGATAATGTCACTGCTTACATGCACAGACAACCCTCTTTGTCGTACCAATCTCATGCACTTTTTCTTTCTTTTGAAGATTCCTGAGATGAGGGACACCTCATACTTGCGCCTTTGAATCCATGGCAGACTCACTCTCCAGCAGCAGCGGCGCTGACACGGAGGACCGCAGCTCTGCATCGAGCCTGAGCCTCTCTGTGGGCTACTACCCCAGTGAGGATACCTTCTCCTATGAGAACACAGTCTCCCATGAGGACACATTTGCCGAGGGTCCCTCAATCCATTCTGTCCCTCCTTTCCAAGGGTCATGGCAGACTGACACCGCAGGCAGACCCCTGGAGAGACAAGACCACATTCAGGACGACCCAGAGCAGTTCTGCAAACTAAGCATCACCCTGGCCTGTGGTATTGACATGAGCTCTAACCACTCAGACTCCGTCATCAGCTGGGGTCTCCATGGAGACAACCTGTGGATAAACAAGTACCCCAAAGAGAAGACACAACTGACTCTCAGCAAACTGAATGGTCTTGTGCAAAAACTTGAGCAATTTCTAGAAAATCAGAGAGATGACAAAGATGATGAGTCTGTGTTCCCTGAACCTGCTCAAAAAGAAGATGTGCAGCTGTCCAGCAGCACCTCCCCGGACATAGCACAGGTCAGTCATCAAGAACACAACCCTTGTCAAAGCTTGCCCATGCTTGACCCACCAGCAAATGAGGTCGTCATCCAGTTTCCACAGGTTCCTCCAAGGATTCAGGAACATGACCTTGCTCAGGTGAGCCCCGAGATGCCTCACAGGCCAGTGGGGGACAGACCTGATGGAGGGGCCAGGGGGGACGCAGGAAGCATTGCCACCTGCAAGGAAACAGGGTGGCCCTCTGGGTGTCTCACATAGCCAGGAGTGGGAGACAGATAAAGCAAGGAAAGTGGTCAGGGTAGAGTTGAAGGCAAAATATTAAGAACCACTGAGGGAGAGAAAAGGATAGGAAAGCAAAGCAAAAGCTAACAATCATGACCACAAAAAAGTGTGTGTGTGTGTGTGTGTGTGTGTGTAAGTACAGTATTAATGAGCATGGAAACTTTGCACTTCCAGTTGAGTTATTTCTTGGTAAAAGGATTTGAGCCGCAGAAATGGGGAAGTATGGACCCCATGTTGTCCAGATTACACATCCCTTACTCATCACTTGTTTCCTTGGCAGACAATAAGCCAGACAAGTGGCAGCCAAAGAACAGACACTGCGGAGACCTCCTCAAGCTCATCAGATCAGCTGGAGGAGGAGGACAGTCATTCCAGTACACAAGGCCTCTCCTGTCTCAACTTCAGGTGGGCCTTCCGCTGGCTCAGGCAGCAAGTCCTCTCATTTTGGGGAAGACAGCACCCCCAGAAGGCTACCGAGTACCCCCGTCAGCTGACACAAAAGAAAAGACTCTCTCACAGAAGCAAGAGAGTCCAACCTCAAGAATCCATTGAATTAGAACACCCTGTGTTGCCAGATTTTAACACTTGTTGACTGCCCCTGTTCTTCGATCCCCGTGAGTCCAGTTTTTCCCCAATAAATAAAACCTATATTTTTGTTATCCATGCCTCCTTCTTCCAGCTCACCTCCTGACTCAGGCTGAAAGTATACATGTTATCTAGAAGACAGAAATATAGTCACTTGGAATTTTTAAGGAGTAGTATTCTTCCTAACATGAAGGTCCTCTTCTTCTCTCCTCTCCCCCTTTCTTATTGTATTTAACTCTATTTCACCATTAACCTAAACCCCTGGTTTCAGAAGGCAACAGCACAACCCATCAGATTCCCAGCTTGGCAGTACAGTTTTGCTTGAACTTCTGGGGCTCAAGCAAGTGGCAGCGGGATTGAGTGACCAGGAAGGCCTTCAACTGGCCGTGCTTCAGGTGTTGAGACGGTGGTCCTGATGCTCCTAGGGGACCTGGCTGGTTCCTGCGTATGCTGCCTTGACTATAAAATAAGTGGCCCACCTAGGAGCAATGTGAGGACTTGGAATGCTACTGACCCATTCTTCCTCATTGGTGAAATGGGAGATAATGATACAGACTCATATGGCTGTTGTGAGAATAAATGCGGTAACGCAAGCACTTCATAAACATTATTGTTGTTGCTGCTATTATCCATTCTCCCAAGAAGCCTTTATCCAAGGGACATCGAAGAGTAAGAGTTTAGGAATCAATTCTCATTGACATTTCCTACACAGAAGCAGTATTTATCCAAAGTTGTGGGTTCAGCGTATCTTGACTCAACCAGGTCCCCTCCCAGCCCATTCCCCACTGTGCCCTCTGAAGTTCCTTTATAACTGTCATCAAACCTTCCTCGAAATGTCAACTTCTTCGAACAAGGCTGCACATACTCACCCTTCTTACCCTGACCTCTCCCCATTATTGTTCTTAACGTAGCTCCCTAGTTCGTACCACTACCGTCCTCCTCATTCCCCACAGGTGCCCGAGAACTCTCCTTCTTCAGTTTTTGCTACAATCTCTATAACCTTCAGAGTTCGTGTGGTAAAGTGTATAATTCTTTAGTCTCAAATTCCTTCCTTCCCTCAATTTCAATTTCCTACCCCCTTCCTCCTCTTTTCCTTCCTTTCTTCCACAAATATTTCCACATAGAAGCGCCAGGTACTTTTCTGGCTTACCCAAAGCAAATAACAAAAACGAACTCAACCAGTGGGCTCCAGTGGCTTATCATTTAGGAGATAAAGCCATACAAACACATGACTATAAAGGGGTCCGGGTGAGAACAGTCGTATGAGGTACACACTGAATACCAAAAAATAATCCCAAACATGGGAAGGTTGATTTTAAAAGGTTTTATATCCGGTTTCCTTGAGTAACAAATGTGGTTAGTTTAAGGCAGTGGAGAAACTGGTGTGGAGGTAAAGTAGGCGCCTTGGGCTGGTATGTGGGAGAGACAGGGGAGAGGATGCTGCCCAAGGACGGGCAGGACAGTGAGAAGGTGGAGATCCAAGAACAGGGCCTTCTCAGCCCCTGGCCACACCCTGAGTCTCTTCACGCCAGGCTCCTCACTTCACCCCCCCTCTCTGAGCACATCTTTCCATTCAACGAGCTTCTCCGCCTTCACTTGCTGTCTGACCTCACCAAGACTTTGAGGCCCTTTGCTGCACCTGTTCTAAGATGTTCATTCACTTCCTTCCAGATCCAGCACCTGCCTCTTCTTCCCAAACTGCGGCATATCCCCCACATCTAGTTGCATTCACAATGCCTCGCTCACCTCTTCTCCTAGACTTTTTTTAAATTACATTCACCAAAATCCCCAACAGGACACTCTTGGCCAACACACAAAACATAGGACTTACCTTCCCCACCCCCTGGAGAACTTTCCCATCACCTTCTCAGTTCCCCCACTGCCAGGGGAGCTTGTCCTTAATGCCCCTGCTCTAGGGTTACTATGAGGCTAAGTCTGATCCTTCCAGGTAAAGCTGACTGTGCCCTTCCTTAAACTGCCCCCAGTCCCCACTCTGCCACCCTCACACCATGGCTTGGACTTCTCAGACCTCCCTACATGACTAATTCACCCACACTGGGCTCTGGCCTCTTGAGGGCAAGCACCAGGCCTTAGTTCTGCAAGATCCTAACACAGTATCTGGTACAGAGTGGTCTCTCCACCTCCATGGAACCAGCAGTGTTAACAGCAGGAACAGCGTCAGGAATAAGGGGTGAGGGGTGAGGGGTGAGTGGCAGGAAGAAGAGAAAATGGCAATCTGTGTAAGGTCAAGTGAGGTGGTGATAAGAGATGGAGAAACCTAGGACCAGAAGAATTCAGCGACTCATTTGAAAATGTCATTCAACAGCTATACATGGAGCCTGCATGTTGCGTTAGACCACACACTGTGACATGCCTAAAAGGAAGACGGGATCTTCCCTCACGGCACATGCAGCCACAGTTTTGTTGTCATTTTAATTCCTCCTCTCGTAATTAAGTCAAGCTCTAAGAAAAACTCAACTAAAATGCACTGCTTTACAAGACTGCCCACACTAAATAAGTAAACCCTGCACATTTTTCAGTGTTGTAGAAACCTGCTTGACAAGTATGAACCTACCTCTGTGATTCAAGCAATGTGCTTTACAAGCCCTTACAATAAATATTCTTTGCAAAGAATTAAAATGCTAAATATTCTTTGGCGTTGTCATGCTGCGGCTTAGAATGTGAGACAAAGTGTTTAAAAACACAAAATATTTCAGAACCTTCTCGTTCATTATGGTGTCAGATACAGTGTGAAGCTATCAGCTGCATGCCAACCAACTGTGAGCAGGTCCCCTGCTTTGTGTCACATACACGGGGCTGGGGCTGGAGGAGGCGCACTACACATCGACAGCACTGGAAGTAGTCACAGAAAGACACTAGCTTTGCTGTAACCTCAAGCTTCTTGCAGAGTTATTATACTTGCCAGGCACATGCTAAGCTAATAAACCAATAAGTTTTGGGGATCCACTGTCTCCAGAAACGATGAATACTGAAACTGAAATGATGCCTTCAAGTGAACTGCTCAACCTTGCAGCCTATAAAGCTCAGCTGCTTGAATTAGCGAGGTACTGCCTACATTCATATTCTAGAACCAATAAACATAGTGTGAGAGAACTCGTCAAGGAAACGTAGGGAGTATTCAGCTCTCACCAAACACAGAAATAGAATAAGCTAACGTGAATTTTATAAATCACCTCATACCAAGCCTTACTTAGCAGGATCCCGATGAGAGAAAAAAATGGTATGAGATCATACCATACTGGCAAAACAGAGGCAAATCACTTTTGCCCGACTTTAAGGACACAATGTGAAAATTCATGGCTAAGAGGATGCACAGGCCTAGGTCTACCTATCACAAAAATAGTGTCCAAAATCCTCTTGCAAAACACTGAAAATAAAAAATGAAAAAAAAATGAATTCAGAGTACCTGGTAAGGTCTTCACCCCAATATTTAAAGAAGAGTTTTGTTTAGGTAGGATAGGCAGTTAAGTGCTTCAAAAATAAACATCTTTTCATTATGAACTGCAAGTGGGAGAACTTACATTGCATGCAGGGTACTCTCTAATTTCAAGATGGATGGGTGGGTTTTATATTGCATTTTGCCTAAAGTCAAGCTTGTCCTGCTACCCCCTAAGACCCCAACAGACAACAACACTGCTTTCAAGGGTGAAATAAGATCCTCATCAGATAGCACTGAGTCACTGAGTGAGCCAGTCAGGAGCAGGGCAGGTATAAAAGCCTTAGGATAAATTCCCCAAAGGATTGGAAGCCTAGATCAAGAAAGCTCCCCGTTAAACAATTTCTGTTTACCCCCCTACCTTTCAAAAGAATTCCATGGCTTTGATGCCCATTCGATTTCATTCTAATAAGCCTCATAAAGAACTACTGAGGCATTTTCAACAAGGCAAACATCAAATATCTGTTCAGACTGTGACTGTTGTATGAAAATTTGTCTCATTATTGTTGAATTCCCTAGTGTAGAAGGAAATAAGAATGGCAATTTGTTTTTCCTCATCTGCATCCACAAAGATTATTTTAAGTGCAAATCCCCAAAACTAAGCATTCACGTGTGCGCATGCACTCTCCCCCAGTCCCCCACTTCCCTCTCTCTCTCAACTTTGCTGTACACACACTAGAAAAGTAAGAGGAGACATTCTGCACATTATAAATGTTAACACATGTTTGCACAGTTGTTCTGAGTTTCAGTCTCATCAACTCCTCTGCTACCTGGCTTTGGGTCCTAAATATTTTTCCTAAACAGGGATGGGGATGAAAAGGAGAATTTTTCTCCAGTAAAGGGACTTCAAAAATTCCGTGAGCACCCTATTGCAAACCACCAACATAATCGATACACATATGCATCAAAAGTGAATTCTAAAACTACTGGGTGAACGACTGACAGGGAGGGAACGAGATATGCATATGGTCTCCAAGAATTACCCCACGAACAATTATTTGTCAGTTGTCAAGATTAGGGACCTTTGCAATGGAGGGGTCCAGTGAACACCAACCTAACCACGGGATTAAAATCAGCCTGCCTAACATCAGACCGGGTACCTCCTGAAGAGAAGCAGCGTATTCTCGCTAGCAATGTTTAACCTGAATCTGATCATTAGGAAACCAAGTGAGAAGAACCCGACAGAAAGGCATGCTTCCAGACAACTGCCTTAGCCTTTTCAAACATGTTAATGTCGTGAACTACCCCATAAGGGAAAACAAGAAAGGCAGGACAACGAGACCGTTCATAAAGGAGACGAAAGAGACATGACAACCAAAGGCTCTTTATAATCCTTGATTGAATCCTTGATCAAATCTACAAAACTATGACAAGAGGTATTTTTTAACAATTGTAAAGATCTAAATATGTACTGTATATAAGATACTTTCAAATGGTCCAGGAAAAAAATAGAAAATGAGAAAGCAAAGATGAGAAAAACTATTAAGAAAAACTCCATTAAGTAGGAAATCTAGATCTCTACTATTAAAGTACTGTATTTGCTAGACTTGTGTGATAGAAATATCTTTAAAATTTACATATTTAAAGCATGAACATTTTTACTCTAAATAAAACTTAGGTATTAATGTGATTTCTCAAGCAATATAAGATGAGCAGTTACTTCGTCTGCATTCATTCATTCATCCCAGCACCCGTCTTTGGATTCACCACTGGCTGCAAGGGACTTTCAGTCTCATGGGTTATATACATACTCGCCCCATAAGTCCCTCTCACTGTAAAAAGACAACTTGGTCCAGTTGAAAGCAGATTAGCATCTGGGCATTTTTCAAAAACACTTCACGTTTCACGAGGTTACTTAGTTTTTGTTAACATTTAAAAGAATAATGTTTTCCCAGTGGAAAGCTAAGCTCT
Source organism: Glossophaga mutica (assembly GCA_039655065.1). Lineage (NCBI taxonomy): Eukaryota > Metazoa > Chordata > Mammalia > Chiroptera > Phyllostomidae > Glossophaga > Glossophaga mutica. The sequence continues at coordinate 36,754,137 of CM077304.1, read as the reverse complement.
CTGCCCTCGAATAATCACAAATTTCAAGGCCTTGGTATCTCATGTTTACCTTCCAAATAACTTCTTGGACATTTTTTTTTTCTGTTTCTCACAATCAGGAAGAGTTTGCTACTTATAATAGCAATTCCTGCAAGTTATTGTGACATTTCCTTTTATTCTGAGCAGGGCCAGATTGCTCTGCTTCTTCCAGTCTAAGTGTAAAGTCATTACACAGTGCACTGAACTCACTGGGGGAAAAGAAAATGATGCCAGTCTTTATCATCCTTTTTGGGTACATACCTCTCGTGTGATTAAAGATAGAGATTTAGATTTTTTTCTTAAGCAAATGCCCACATTCATATATACCAAACAGTCTGCAAACAATTCAGAAAGTTCAGAGTCTCCATGAATGCCCTCATCACTCCTAGGCTCAAAACCCAAGTTCTTATATAAGACTTCCTGGCTTCAAATGGCAGGTCCCCACTGATATGCTGCAGCTGTTTGAAAAGTTACTTAACCTCTCTGGACTTTCCATTTGATCTATAAAATGTTACACCAATAACCTCTAAGTGTTGTGATGAGGATTTAGTAAAAGTGCCTGACACATAGTACGTGCTTACAAATTTTTTGCTGCTGCTGGTTGCTGTCATGCACTTCCTTTGTTTTAAAAATCCGCCAGGACTCATCATGACCACAGAATTAAGTCCAAGGAGACTACCATTAAATCCTCTATAATAGGAGCCTGACACACTTTTCCAGCCTTATTTAACAATGCTCCCCTCTGGACCCTCACACCCCTTGCAGTACCAGTCTCCTGCTGTTGCTCCCTGTGAGTTCCCACCTCAGTGCCTCTGTTCCTAGGGCTCCTTCTCCTTGGAGCTACCCTAACCATGCTACTCCTTCATTTCTGCCCTGCTACCTAGCTACCCCCAAATGACCCTTCAAGGCCCAGGTTAAATTCAAGCTCTTCTGCAAAACTGAGCAGGCTGGAAATAATCTCACCTTCCTGTATTCTACCATAGCACTACCTAAAAGCGCATATTTTATCCTGTTTTAAAGAAATGTGCTTCCATATCTTCCTCTCCCACCAGACAAAAGCCCCTGTGTTCTGCTTATCTGTTCATGCTCCAAAGCCCTTGGCCCAGTTTCTTGTACATAGAAGCTCCATGATAAACATTTGCTGAAACAAATGGTTCATCTGCAGGAAATAATTAAATAGATAATATCTGAAATTGAATGTCATTTCCTCTCATATAAAATTTAACTAGCTTCTATCTTAATTAAGTCTAGTCCCTGGATGTTTATATTGGGGGCAGGGGAACCTAGCGATTTGCAACATTTTTCATCTCATGGCACACAAAAACAAGTTACTAAAACTCGGTGGCACACCAAAAAAATATATATTTTTTGCCGATCTGACAAAAAATAGATATAATCATGATTCATATACAACAAATGGCCATTATATTGGCTGTTGCCATTTTTTTAATTTGAAAATCTCAGGGAATAGAGGTCAGTGAGCCTGACTAAACAGTCAGGTATTGCATGTTTGATAAATTCTTATGGCACACTGGCTGAAAATCGCTGGTATAGATGTTTCCTGAGTGGAAAAGCTCAGTTTTCTACAATAGACAAAGCTAATTAACTAAAGAATGGCCACATCTTTCTACTTGTCTATACTCAGAAAATGATATTCAACCCCCCTTTTTTTTTTAATTTAAAATAATTCCTTAAAGCTTCACATTTCCAAATCCTCCAGATAATGCTTAGGTTGGTTAAATACATGTACTGAATAGGAACATGCCAGAGGCTGTGCACAAAGGTGAGAATAATACAGCCTTCCCTTGAAGAGCTCATGCCTGTCGGGGAGATGGGCCTCTCACAGAACAGACACAGCACAGAAGCTGAGAGAGCCCTGGGAGAAGGAGCTGATAACGCTGGCAAAGGCCCGATGTCCTAAAAGGCATGCTTGGGAAACAGTGTGAGAAGTCCAACATAATGTGAGCAGAGGGTGTACTTCAGTGCCATGGTAAGAGACAAGTCTGAAATGCAGTCATGGAACCAGATCAGTAAGGCGTTTCGATTTGTATCTTATGGGGAGAATGGAGTTTTTGAAGCAAGAGATTAAGATGATCAAATCCACGTTCTAGAGAGACGTTTCTAATAACAGCAGTGTGGGAGTAGGACCGAAGTAGAGAGAAGTTGATAGCAGAAATATGAGAGAAAGGACAAACTTTAAACCAGGCTCCAAGGCAAGATGGAAGAGTCAAATACCGTTCTAGCCCTTAAGTAGTTTTCTCAGTAAGGTTGGTGCTCCCTTTTCAGACCCAGCTATCATACCACCCCCATGCTGCACCATCTTTAACACACTACTGTTTTTGACCATTAGTAACCAATGACATAAACACTGGACAGAAAATTAGCTAAGCTGAAAAGATGCATCAACCTCCTAAGGTGCCCTTTAAGGCATGTATCATGAGCAGGTTTCTCCTTGCTCTTTCTTTCATTTATTCATTTAGTGTTCACGCACTTGCTGAGGTCCCACTATGTACTGGCCATTGTCACCCTTCATACCGAGGACATGCAGATACACAAGACATTGTTCCTGTTCTCTGGATGTTCAAAGCCTGGCAGAGTGTAAACTGTCATCTGTTCAACAACAGGATTTACTAAATGGCAAGTTCTCCTTGACGGTCTTCACTTTACATGAGGTTGTTTAAAAATGTGTTCTGGATATCAGTCACACCACCAATCTGTAACTCATTTTTATCTCAGACGATGAGTCTGCCACATGAACTACAGAGTTGAGCTGGGCGGGGCAGTGGGGGGATTCCTGTCACAATAATTGGTATCATTTTATATCACATAGTAGATATTTATGAATATGCCCACTCACTAAAATTTATTCGTAACCCTGAAATCAATATTAGTGGTGCTTTTGCGGCCATTCGTAGACATACACAGGGCAGCAAAAAAATGTGAGTTGGCTATGAGCACGGCCCCAGCTGAAGTCAAGTAATGAGAGCTCTGTCTTCTTGTTTCAGCTCAGCTTTCATACTATAAACAAGTGTCCTTGTTTCTCACATTTTTGTGCTTTTTGTTGGTGATTTCAATGTTTAAAATGGCCCCCAAGCATATGGCTGAAGAGCTGTCTAGTGTTCCTAAGTGCAAGAAAGCTGTGAGGTGCCTCGCGGAGAAATGCAAGTGTTAGATAAGCCTTGTGCAGGCATGAATTATAGTATCAGGAGTTCACTGTCCATGAATCAACAATATTAAATTTATTGTGACTTTAAACAGAAACAAGGTTATTTATTAATTGATAGAGAAAATGCTGTGGCAGAGGCTCAAGGAACTTAAGCCTGTATGTGCCCTAGGATATTCTAAAACAACGATTCAGTATTCGCTAATTCAATATTCATGGCGACCTGATAGAAATGATACAAGAATCGACTGTATAATATCAGGTAAAGAGAGCAGAGAATCAGCCATAAGACGCTGATTCTTCTTTCCGGCTCTATCTTCTGAGGATTCAGGAGGGCCACAAAGTGAGGAAACAGGAGTCACATTCTGATCCTGCAACGCTGTGGTAGATTCAGTAATTTCTGTGCCTCTGGAATCACTCAGATGCAGTTTCACAAAGTGCTTGTGGCTCTGCCAGCAGACAGGGGAGGACAAGAGGATGGGTCAGCAGCCACGGGGTGCTGTGGGTCAATGTACACAGGACCTTTGGAGTGCTGCTGTTTTCTCTTCAAGTTCTAGGCTTGAAAACTTGTTACTTCTTGAGGGCCGCTTACTTCCTGCCTGACACTCAGTTACTGTCCCCCAGCAACACAGGAAGCCCAATCTGGTGCTGGGGTGTTTGTTCTGTGCCGAACCTCAGGGAAGGCCAATTTAGACCACGAAGCCAAAAAGCCAGCTTTTCTCAGCAAATAATCCACTCATTAATTTCTAAAACTGTATAAACAATGACATAATTTAAATCCCACCAAATCATCCAAAACTTTTGAGAATGCCTCAGGAAACATGTTTCCCTTTGTAAAAGCTAACCTCCCCAAGCAGGAAACACCTTCCGAACATCAGAGTATTGGGAGCCGGCTTCCTCGCTCCAGGAATTCCACACACAGAACCAAAGGCATCAATGGAGAGTCCCATCCTGTGTTCTTGACTGTCTCCCAAAGTTGAGATTGTGTTTATTTGTTGAACAAAACAGCCATCCAATTACAGATTTATTTAAAAGCTCCCAAGCATGATGAGAGGCCAAGGCAAGGAGGAGGAATAGCTAATCAAGGGCAAGAAAAGCTGGATCCAAAATAAATATAGTACAAAATCTTAGAATAGCCCAGAAAGACAGCTGATGACCTTTCTTCTAAAATCCCTTAATATCACCGTGTCAAATGGCCTATGCACATAAATCCAAGCACATAATTACTGGCATGAAGGTAAAGGAATAATGTGAAAACATACAAATAAGAAAAACTGATAGGACAATAACTTGTGTTTTGAAATACAAACTGAAACACAGAAGACAAATCCAGTTATTGCACTATACTTAGGCGTCAGTCCTTGGCGAGGGATTACCTCTCAATTCAAGGACATAGTAGTCACAGGAAGCTGCCAAGGCTATTTCAAGCTCTGAAAACTGCCACAATTTCTAAAGAGACAGCATATTATTGTTTTTTTCCTGAAGACTTTATCCTGCTACAATGGCTGTAAATTGCCACACCCTTCATTTAAGTGTCCTCTTGGTTGAACTGGCTCTGGGATGTGATTTGAGAAGGAAAGGACAGCATTATAGTATGGACACAGAACACACCCTGGGGACCCGGCCTCACTTCTTTGATTATGATGCATGAGCCTTGAGCTACTGCTAAATAATGATTTAGGAAATAGTGGAATCCCTTCTCCCACTTCTTCATTCCTAAAGCATTTAGAAAACCTTGGCTAATTGACATTCTGGTGCCAGAACCCTGATTCCCCCAAAATATCGTAATATTAAACCACAGATTGACTAAGAGTCAAAATTCTCTTAAAGCCTCTCCCTCCTTAAAAAATTGCTGCAACCACATAACTAAGTACCACCAGAGATGCTAACACCTGCTAATTAAACATATAAATCCATGGCAATTTGAGAGAAAAACACACCACCTATCCAGTACAGAGCTGGTGTGTGCTCACACCCACACACAAACACCCCCCACAATTTGATTATTTATTTGCTACACATGCCTTTCTCTCTGTCTGCAGTTACAAGTTTGCAAATCTGTACAAAGGAGAAAAATAAATCAAAGTCACTGACTGACAATTTCCCGAGAGGTGAGAAGAGAGACTGTTGGCTTCGGCAGGTGTCAGACTCCATCCAGACCTTCACGCACAAAAAAAAAAAAAAAAAAAAAAAAAATGCATGCTTGAAGGAAGAGCTCTAAAAGCAAAACTACATCTCCTTTCCATTGTGAAGGCAATCTTAGATATTTGGTAGGAGATGGAGAGATGACCAAAGGGGAAAACATGAAAAAGAAAATTTGTGTAAGTTTCATGATGAAAAGAAATTCCCTAACGTATTGTCTCAAGTTACAATGAACCAGTGAAACCATGGATGTGACACACAAGTCCAAGTAAGACTGTCACCCCCAGGTGACAGTATTCAGTATTTTTCATTCAGTATTTTCAGAATGTTTACTATGCACTGCCTAGAATAATGCTGATGCACAGAAGACAGTCGAGAGGAGAAAATTTCAATCCCCCTAGAATAATTAAACTGATCAAAATTTCTAGAAGGGTAAGGAGGAAAGGGCACAAGCTGGAACTTTTCTTTGACATTTTCTATGACATTTTCTCAGCAGCTACGAATCACCAACTTAGAAACCACTACACGACCAGCTGAAGGGATATGTAGGCACGCCTGAGCAACAACCAGAGCGATCCCGTGGCCTTCCGTGGCCTCGTGAAGAGAAGCCACATAAGATGTCCCACCTCAGCCCTGTACCTGCATTCGTTCAGCCTCAGAAGCAGGAGAGCCAGACCACTCCTGCCTCCATCACCTGTGCTCTTAAGAGATGAGCGCCGTGGAGAAATGTGGGTGCTGCCCATACTCTGAGAGAAATGGTATTTTTTCCTCTTTGTGAGTTGCCAGAACATCTGAATAACTGCAAGCACAACTATTCCAAGCTTTTAGTTTCCTCTACTTTTTTCCTATACGTATCAGCTTCAGGCCAATACTCCTGGGCATAATATAGAGGTCAGATTTTAAAACTTATTACTAAGTGATAACACTATTTAATATTTACTCTTATTTATTAACTCAATTTAATCCAGTATTTAATTTCAATGCTAAATTTTTAGAGATTTTTAAAATTTATTTTTAGAGAGAAGGGAAGGGAAGGAAAAAGAGAGGGAGAGAAACATCAGTGTGAGCGGGAAATATCAACCGGTTGCCTTTCATATGCACCTGAGCCGGGGACTGAACACACGCAATCCAGGCATGTGCTCTGACCAGGAATTGAACCAGTGAGCTTTTGCTTTGTGGGACAACACCCAACCAACTGACCCACACTGCTCAGGGCTCAATGCTAAATTTAAAATAGGCTTTGTAACCAATATTTTCTTCAACATCTGGAATGATAAAACAGACTCAAATATTATTTGGGACACTGACGACTGTATAACTGCAAGGAGGGAACTGAGAATTTAAATAGAGACATGAAATAAGGCCAAATACAGCTTTCACAACCCAGCTGTGCCATACTCATATACTGATACATAATGTCTTTCATATTCATGTAATTTATACATAAATATATACACCCTTTAATGAACAGAGCAAGTGCATCAGAGATGAATAAAGTAAACATCAGTGTAAAAATGAATTATATGTACTCACATAGCCTTAAATCAGTCACAACAGCCTGCTCATTTGTTGTTTTTTTTTTTTCCTGCTGTGGACATTAACTATTTTGTGGATCTAGGGCATATCTTAATCATAAGTACCAAAACCTGCTGTCACAAGAAGTTCTGAGTTGAGAGAAAAACCTGTGAAAGAATCTAGCACTTAGAAAAACACAAATATGTGCAAAACTCAGTATTCCACTTAGAGCACTCATAGTATTCCCCTTTGCATCAAAGTACCAATCTAAGATAACTTCCTGAGTTCACATAGGAGGAAACTGATGCCCAGGATAAGCGATATACCTGAAGTTCCATAGCTAATTAGTAGAGAAGTCAGAGCTAGAATTTCAGCGTCTTGGGTCGAATGTTCTCTTTGACTCAAGTCACTCACACAGTTTACTTTTTAGATTACTAGGTTATTCATTTATTAGTTTCTAATCTCTTCGAGAGCAAAATCAAGCTCAATCTACACCATACACCCTAACAGCTAACTCAGAACTTGCTAACAGTTGGAAAGATGTCAGTGACCACAGCCAATTGGAATGTCCACCCTATGTAAAGGCTTTGGTCTGTACAAAATCACCCACAGAGCCTCTCACCAAAGTCCCCTGGGAAATAAGAACACTTGTTTGCAAAATGCCTGGTCATTTTCCTCTATCCAAAATGACCCAACTTTCCCATGAATCTCAGCTCCACTGGCCTCTCCTTCAACTAACTGAGTAAAGCAGTTCCAAGAACCCAGAGTGTCTTCACTGACTCACTCTGGGGAGGGACACGCCAGGGACACAAGGACAATTACTTCCTTCATCTTTGCTCTGAGTTTCAGCTGAAGGTGAGGCAAGTAGGAAAATATCTGTGTTTGTGTTCAACACACTTAAAAAAGAAACTAGGTTCATGTATTTTTAAGACCTGATTTGAAAACTCCTGTAAAGCATCAGAGACAAACAAGTTATAACAGTAGTAAGACCAGAAAAATAATAAGAATAATGGCTATTTTTACACCCCTGGCTGGCGTAGCTCAGTGGATTGAGCGCGGGCTGTGAACCAAAGGGTCACAGGTTCGATTCCCAGTCAGGGCACATGCCTGGGTTGCAGGCCAGGCCCCTAGTTGGGGCCACGTGAGAGGCAACCACACATTGATGTTTCTCTCCCTCTCTTTCTCCCTCCTTTCCCCTCTCTAAAAATAAATAAATAAAATCTTAAAAAAAAAAAAAAAACAGTTTAAAAAAAAAAAAAGAATAATGGCTATTTTTAGTGCTATTGCATTGCACCCAAAAGCCACTGCTGACAGAACTGCAGTAAATTGTCACAGCAAACCTATAAGGTGGGCGTGTTAAAAATCTTCATTTTACAAATGAGGAAGCTGACCCAGAGCCATCACGAGAAAAGGTGGTGGTGAGCAGAGATCTGCATGCAGAACAGTCTCACAGCAAAGCCCACACACTTGCATCCCATATTTGTGTAAAAAACACATTTTTCCTAGTTTAGAAATTTTATTAAGTTCATTCTTGGCTTCAAGATTCATACTTTGGGCATTGGTTTTACAAAGCTCCCTTCCCTACAAAAGTTAAACTTTAGTAAATTTGTTTAGAAAATGCTGTGAGAGCTCCTTCTGAGATCCAGCCTGCCCTCTGGAATCCGTTTTTATTTCTCTGTTCATTTCCTTAGACTCTTCAGGTCTCACAAGCTGATTCTTCCTCTGGGTTGCCACTTTGCCAGGCTCTTGCTCTGACTGATGAAATATCCTCCTCATTTACTAGGGGAGCCCAGGCACCTCTTTCTTCTGGATCTATTTCTCTTCTTCTCCGCAATTCCTTCTTATACCTGACGCTCCTCTCTGCCAGGGGAGCAAGCCTGACCATATCACATACATATCAGAGAGGGCTTCCACCTGGCCGAATGCCCAAAGTGACCTGTGAAAACATCTTCCTCTCTTCCCTGCATGCTTAGGACACTGAAACAGACAAATCACCTGGCTACTACTTACAACCAACTTGTCTGCTTTCACAGATGTCTACTTCAGCATCGCTCCCCAGAGCTGCACAATCTGAATTTCTGACAGGTCCCTAAACAAACAAAATACAATCACCACCAAAGCATACATACAAAAATATTCAATGGAGCACTATTTCTAATACATCCAAACTGGAAAACTACCTAAATATCCATCAACTGTAAAAGTGATGGACAACTGAATCCCATAATAGCAAGGAAAATGAAAAAAGGTAAAATACGTGCAATATCCTAGATGAGTTCCACAAACATAATGAGGAAATTAAGCCAGACACAAAAGAATATATACTGTATTGTATGTACACAAACTTTAAAAATAGGCGGAACTAATCAATCAATGAGGCATTAGAAATGAGGAAACAGGTTACTTCTGGGAGCGTCAGGAGAGGAGGGCTCTGGGTGCTGGTGATTTTCTGCCAGTCCCAGTGCTGTGACACAGGTGTGTCTGTCCACTTTATCACGATCCTTCCGTCAAGCCTTCCACTTATGATCTGTGCTCTTTCCTCTGGGTATCGGATACTTCAATAAAAGGCTCACTGAAAGAGACCCTGGAGAACATCTGGTCTGCCCTCCTTGGTAGACAGAAGAGTATGTAACTGTTTCCAATGGGGGTTAAATGTCTCAAGGACACAGGAAATCCAAGGAAAGGCTGGGACTGAACATTAGATCTCTTAACTTCCCATTCAAGTACCAAAGCTACCTCTCAAAAGTGGGAGGCTATTTCTCTAATTTCATTCCTTGTTGTGGCTACGGCTAAGGTTTAGAAGGATTAGGATCACCTTCTTATTAAGAATACAGACCAGAAGTTTCCAGTCTCCTACCGACAGATGCACCAGAAAAAGCTTCAAACACTATTTAGGATACAGCAAATCAGAAAGTCAGACGGAGTTGTGCTCACGCCCCGCATTCCACCACTTACTAGCTGTGTGACCATTAATCGGCATGCTTCCTACCTCTCTCTGCATATCAGTATCCTCATCTAGATCCCTAAAATAGTAAACTTACTTCTCAAGGTTGGAAGGAGGAGAATATAAGGTCATAGGTTCAGGGCAGTGCCTGGCAATGTGGCGGGCCCTCAAAAAATAGTCATAGAATGAAAATGGAATTGAATTAGTCTGGTGTTTGTCACATAGTACATGCTCAGTAAATAATTAAGTATTATTATTACTGAGTAAGAGAAACAGGGAGAAAAGGTGTAAATAAGCTTATATGAAAACACCTCATTTTTCTGTAGGGTCATTAATGGGTCCACCAGCGAATCCCACTGGCTTAGACGGGGCACTGAAATGGTCTGAGTAAAGAGCGATAGAGGACTTGAAGGGAGGGCGGTGCTTTTCACATGCTACCAGGTCTGTGTTTTCCTTCTCAGGGTCAAAACATGATTTGCTCATTGACTGCCACCACACGCCTAAATTCTACAGCCACCTACACTAGTCATATTAGTTTTAGAATGACGATTTTAAAGAGGAGGGTGGGTCATAAACTCTCATAGACATAACAAATAGACTGACTTTACTACTGGGAAAAAATTTATACACCGAGTATACAGTAAGGCAATTGCAGGCTTTAAAGATGTCAGAGATGAATAATGGTGAAGAGTGATTTCACTTACATTAAAAAGGCAGGTTTAATACTGATTTTTTTCTTCAGCTCTTCAAATCTTGCACGCACTTATTTGCAAACTCATCTATAAAGTTCTTCAATACTGAAAAGAAACAAGTAGAGAAGATATAAATATATAACTACTTTCAAATCATAGTACACCAGAAAAAAAAATCTGCAGATGGTAGGTTGTTGTACACGCAAAGAACATCAAACTAGATAACACATGTTATTAAAATTTAAAAATGTGTTAAGAACCAATAGATTTAAGTGACTTAACTCCCTCCCATTTCATCCTTCAGTCGGTTCCTCCTCCCCACCCAGCACTCCCTCCTTCTCGGTCTCCCTTGCTACCTCAGTTATTGGACAACCTCGATAGTCCTTGAAGCCTGAGTTTCTGCTGAAACCACCATTATTAATTTTTATAACCCAAAGTCCCTGATGCATGTTTGTTACTCTCTGAATGTTTGTTAAGTAAGTAAATAAACCACAGTTTTACAATATTTAGTTAAGATTTTTAAAATGAAGAAATTATTATTTTCTTGTCCAACAAGAACAATAGGTAGGCAATATGTAGAAATGTAATACACTGTTCTATAGACTTGCGTTTTGGATTGATTCCCTCATCTCTTTTAAATATATATACTTAGAAAAAAAGTCCCAATAGTATACATGTGGGCATGTAGATTCCCACCATCACAGTAATAAAATAGACTTTCGTAGTAAAAGAATTATTTGGAAAGTGTAAGTTCCTTTTGAAGCGCTCACTCTTCAAATACCTCAGAACTACCTCCATCTAAAAATGAGAAAGCAAAGTATTTCCAAGTTAAATACTAGAAATACTACCTCACATGTGCTTTTAAAATACTACCTCACATGTGTAGAAATACCACACACACACACACACACACACACACACACACATAGATAGATAGATAGATAGATAGATAGATAGATAGATAGATAGACAGATAGATGGATGGATGGATGGTTGGGGCCAGTCCCAGACAAAATTATGAAGTAAGAGTGTAGCAGCTTCCTTCTTCTAGCTGCACCTTTGAAGAGTCAGTGACTCCACATGTTTAATTAAGCAAGCAAAAAATAGGATCAGCTCCAAAATTCCAACAATTTGATGGATATCCTTCCTAAGGACATTTTTGTTAAAAAAAAAAAAAAAAAAAACTTCAGAAAGCAGGTGCTTAACACCAAAATAAAATGAATTACTGACAGTGGAATTTCAGGTATGAATGGAGGATAGAGATTGTCTTGAAGCACTTTCTCAACTCAGGTTCACACCTGTCCATTCAGCCTCCCCTAAAGCTGGCTTCATATATGACCTACATACAGGGGTGTGCGAAAGCAGGTTTACAGCTGTAATGCAAATAATACAATAATTAATAAATAACATAAGAACAAACTCTGTTTTGTGTACTTACAACTATAAACTTACTCTTGCCCACCCCTATATATACACCAATCTAGGTAAATTTTAAGCAATTTATGATGCATGCATAGGTAAGCCTGATTTTAAGATTAGTTTGTGCTCCAAAAGTAAAGTTATATGAATCATCAGTTTTCAAGGTCAGTGCCTAGGAACCCTCTCCTATAGGTGCTTCTGAGAATGGAGGCAGGAGTGAGTTGGATGTGTGGCAGTGGGCGGAGCAACTTCACCTTAATTGATCTCTGTTATAATTTGATCTAAAACTTGCTTAGGGAAGAGGATACCTGAGCTACTTATACACAAGTTGAAACTAAATGGTGATTACATACGTTAAAGCTAGTGAAGAAAAATCCCAATGAGTTCATAACATGGCTGATCTAGAATAGTAATCCCACCAAAATCCAACCACCATCCCAACCAGAGCCTATATGGGAAAATGTGAGCTCTAGGTTGGGTCCCAGAACACAAGTCAGCCTGCGCCCAAGCAGGCGAAGCCAGGCCTTCTCTTCCTTCCTACCCAGTGCCTTGGTCTCCTGCCCTGGGACAAACAGCAGAATGTAGGACACCTTTACTTCCACGAAGACTGAACCAACAGTGAGGGGATGAGAATAGAGTGGGGAGAACCTGTGGATACTCCCAAGGGGGCAACTAGGGGCTCCAGCAGGGAGCAAGGCCCAGTGGGTCTCTGTGGCTCAGTCACCTCCCGAGACCCTGCCCCAAACCCCATGAGCCTCCTTGCTAGCAGTTACATGTGCAAGGTTTAGATATTTCACACACATCCAGGCGTCTTAGACATGAGGGAAGAGAAAGTCAGTGGCACTATTTAAAGAGAAGAAAAAATATATACCTATGAGTTCTGCAAGACCCAATTCAGAACAACATGCGAAAGTAGAAAACTTTTTTTTAGGAGTATTCTAAGAAAGTATTGCCTGAATTTGCTCCAGAGGAATGCACTTACTAAGAGGCACTGGCACAGTCATCCCTCCCTCAGCACAAAGCTCCGATTATTTGACCCAACCAGGACTGAATGCATAAAAACATTTATAAACATAAGCCACTGGATTTTTTGAGTTTCCATCATGAGCCTTATTTAAGTCAGTCAAAGATGTCCTTTGTTATACAGTTTTGATCAAATGCAAGAGACTTTAGTCATTTCCTCAGAGACAGACGTAAGCTGTAAATATGAACCAACCAACACGGCCAGCTACTCACAAAAAGGCTCACTGACAAATTTAATATAAAAACAAGAACACATTATTAAACTGAAAAATAATGCATAAAAAAATCCAAACCCATGAAAACAGCATTCTTAGCAGAAAAACCCATAGTGTAATGACAAAGATAATTACGAATAGCTTTTTATTTGACTCACAATCTTTTCTTATACAGAGTTTTGAAAACAAAGACAAAAAGCAGTCTGTATTTGTGTTCATTTGATAGAAACAAATGCTTAACATCCTGCCCAAACCTCAGACTGCAAATTCCAAGAAAATTCTCCAAACCATTAAATAAATGATTTTTGTATATCCCTTTGCATTGGGTAACACATTTACTACTAGTGCTTATTTTCTAAATCCCTTTGATAGTCTAAAGCATGAGCATCACCACTAAGAATAACATGTTAGACTTAGTCATGAGCAAGTGAAGTTACTATTTACAATAACAATGCCACATTTCATAATTTAAAGCTAAACTAAAACCCAAAGTTTCTGTTCAGGTATGACATAAGCATCTAAAGCAGGAGTCCAAAGCAGAGTCTAAATAAGGCCTGCCACTGTTTTGTAAATAAAGTTTTATTAACACAGCCATGCCCATTCACTCACGTATTGTCTATAGCTGCTTTTTCAATGACAGAGTTCAATAGTTGCAACAGAGACTGTAAGACTCCAAAAGTATAAAACATTTACTATCTGATCTGACCCTTTAAGAAAACATTTGCTGACCTCTGGTCTAGGAAACAGCCACGTTACTGAACCAAATCCTGAAATAAGAAACACTAATCCTGGCTTACTCATTTTGCTAAATAACTACCTCAGGCATTTAATCTTTGGCTACTTTAATTTTCTCACTTACAATACAATAATAGATAATATTTACTGGGAACCTATGTACCAGGCACTAATCTAAGGGCTTTACTTTCACTAAATTAACAACAAAGTCATTCATTTAATTGTGGCTCAAACTCTGTGAGGAAAGTAAATGACTGTCCCCATCTTACAGAAGATGAGGGCACTGAGGCAGAGGAGTTAAATAACTTGCCCAAGGCCACACTGACATTAAGTGAAAAAATCAGGATCAGAACCCAGGCAATTGGGGTCCAAAGCTGATATTATCCATCTCTGTGCTAGATTGATAATAATTTTAATTTTATATGTTATTAAGAGATGTGCTGATTAGAAATGTTAAAGACAGTAACATACACCTCTGAAAGAATTAAAATAAGATACCTAAAGTAAGTCCTGACCTATGTTGTTCATTTGGCTGAGCATTGTCCCACAAAACGAAAGGTCACCATTTCAATTCCCAGTCAGGACACATGCCTGGGTTGTAGGTTCAGTCCCCGGTTGGGGTGCATGCAGGAGGCAACTGATCGATGTTTCTCTCCCCCTCTTTCTCCCTCCCTTCCCCTCTCTCTAAAAATAAACAGAATCTTTAAAAAAAAAAAAAAAAAGATACCTCAATTAAGACTTTAACTTGACTTCCACAGAGTTTTAAGACCCTTCTGATTTCTAAAATTAGAGCTAACCTTGGGGTATTGGGAATAAAAAAGCCCACAATAATCTTTCTTTTCTTACCACAAGTAATCAAACAAACTCACTGACCAATGCCTACCTTCCCCTTGGTGGGCAATGCCTCTCTGGGCAGTTCAGCCCTTCAGAAAGCCTTTCGAATACAGCTTACCAGAGGGACCTTAAACCTTCCAAATATGTTCCCATCTAGTCTCATCCTCTGCCTAGTTTCCATGTGGGAAAAGGCTGAGCAAACACCAACGGGAGTTATGGAAAGACTTTTAATAGCTTGGCAAGAAGAGCTCCATCCAGACAGCAACTGTCACATGGTTCAGGAAGATGTCCCCTTGCTGAATCATCCCCACTTCCTGAGGCTCTTCAGGATGTCTGGAGGAAATGTGTCACCTAAATGTGACCCAGTGCTCTTTTGTACTAAAAGATAGGTTCATGGGATCCAAATAAAATAAGGGGAAAAAACACTGCTAGATTAGTCATCACCAACTTCACATTTAGATAGAGAGTCCTAACCATCTTCTTAAAGCAGGCTACTCTAACTGGCACTCCCTGTCTGCAGAGTAAAGTCCAAGTCCTCGAGTTCGATGTTTCAGACCCTCCTCCTTTTACCCCTTACCTACTTTTCCAGTCTTACCTCCTTCTGTTTTTGGTCTTTCATGTAACAAGGATGCCTGTTCTGTTTTCTTTAGCACATCATATCTGCACCTGCTTCTAAGAACACACTTATTCTGTACTCCTGTATCTTCCCTTTTACTACCAACCTCACATTCGGAGAGGTGGCCACATCTCTGGGCTAAATGTTGTGGGATACAATTAGTATTTCCTGGGAGGACTGAATTCTCACTATCCAGTGGGGAAACAGGTACACCAAAGATCACACTAAAGCTCGCATATTAAAGGTTCAAAGTACTACAGAACTCTGGTTTGGGGAATCCAAAAAGACTTTAGAGAGAAGCCATCACTGAGTTGGACCATAAAAAGTGGGGACACAGAGTGTGCTTCAGTTTACAAAGTTATAGGGTAATCACAGGATAAAAGTTTATATAAGAAACGCCAGAGCCCAGCAGCACTGGCTCCAAAATTCTGGCTCCCTTTGATGAGAAATAGGAATTGCAGGAGTTACCATCAAACTATCAGGTTGATGCTTACCATGCTGGACACTGTAGCCAGTTTCCAAGTCTTGTTCAAATAACAAAGCCTTTCCTGTTACATCCCTCCATAGTCTTCCCCTTCTCTCCTTGCCAACAGCATTTAGTGCAGTTCAGCCCATTCATTCATTTGGGCATTTAATCACATACGGATTTTCACTGTTTAAATATTCTACAAGTACGTCTGGCCTCCTCAATAAGACCTTGTTATCAGAGAATAGATCCTTCCAAAGAGACCTTTGGCATTGTCAAATATTAGGTTCAAGGGCCCTGACAAGTAGTGCTAGTTTAGCTAAGAAGCAAATTTAAATTAGGAGGTTGGGCTGTGTGGCTGTTACACAATGCCCAGCTAACCATAAACATTTGTATTCCATTCATGACTTTGCTTCCTGCCTGTCCATTAACTCTTATGATTTGACTTAAAACTTCTTTCTTTCTGCAGTGGTCAGAAAAAAGCTAACTACTAGGGCTAGTGATAGAAGGAAAGATGAAGTAAGCAGGTGCAAGAAAGTGATGGCTTTTAGCCAAAAAAATAAATAGGCATTAAAGAGTTGAATAAATTATATGGTACAGTATATCTGCAAATCTGAGGATGAACAAAGGGCTTGGAGTTCATCCTTTATGCTTTCAAAGGGGTTAGTACACAGTTTTTGTGTGTGTGTTCCCACATTACCAAGCACTGTCTTGTAAAATACTAGCTGAACTGAATACTGTGATCATCTCTAGTGTCCCATAGTCCTTAGTGAACCTATTCTTCATGCCACAATCAAACTGACTATGGTCAAATTTCCCTCAAGCTTCCGAAATTATAGTTCTTGCAAAATCTACTGACATATTACATCAAATAAGGCCCACACGTTTTTCAGTTAGCATGTTATTTCACAATCACATATGTAGTATTTAGTAAGGGCTTGCCTTTTTTTTTTTTTATTCTAAAGTTTTCATGCATGGCTTTCTTTGCCAGTATATATATGTATATATATTTTATTTTCCACAAAAAAGATTCTAATTCAAATATGCTAACCAATATTAGAATTCAAAAATGACTTAAGTTTTGACTGAATTGAATGAAATTGTTAAAGTCTGCCATGAAGTTATAAAAATAAACATATGCACAGCTATATGTGATGTGGGGCAATATTCTAGGGGTGGGGGTGAGGAAATAAACATGGCTCACCTTCCTAGCACACCAATCCTCTGTGGCAAATATTTTAAACTTTATTTTTTATGACAAATATCATGACCTATAATGAAGATTTTATATAGCAATGTATTAAAACAAAAAAATGTTACGGACCATAATGTAAAATTTTCCTAACTATATTTAAACAGTAGACTTCAATTTAATTTGGGTCAAGAACTTTAAAATAGATGTTCCTATTAATTGCACACATCTTGAAGCATAAGGGTAACTTAGTAGAAATCAGAGATTACTGACTATATAGTCAGTCATGTCCTCGGAGATAACACTTCTACAAATGTTCTGAAATATATCCTACCACTGTTGAAAATGTAGGAGAAACAAAGATACTATCTCTAAAATTCTAGCCCATATAACCAAGGAATCCTATAGAATCAGCTCCTTCCATTTTTATCATTAACTAACACATTATTACAAATATCATCCAAAAAATATGAAGTCAAACCACTTCAGTCCCATAAGCATTCCGAAAGAGCATTCTGAACTGTTGTGAAATGTGTAAGAGTGATTATTTGAATAAAAACAGTGACTCCGGCCCACTGGTAACATAACACTTTATCATGCCAGGAGAATGTCGAGAACCAACACACCTCGGCAAGGTGACCCGGCAGAGAGAGGGCCAGCCCATCATGAACTCGGTCACTGCTGACCCAGCAGAAACGGTGAGGCCTCTTTCCCCTTAAACTGCCCCCCATGAAACAGATGCATGTTCACTGTCAGACAAGGACCATAATCTCTGCCAATGTGTTTTAGAAAGAAATGGAGTGGTGGGCTCACCAACTTATTTCCCAAGAGTTAAGCTACTGAATTATAAAGAATTGGAACTTCTGGCCAAGATGGATGCGTAGGTAGACACACTGTGCCTCTTCGCACAACCAAAATAAGAACAACAAAAATTCAGACGCAAAAAAATAATCAGTACTGACAGAAAATTGAACTGTATGGAAGCTTGACAACCAAGGACTTAAAGTAGACACATTCATCCAGACCAGTAGGAGGGGTGGAGTTGGACAGCCAGGCAGAGAGGGGTTGCGGCAAAAGAAAGCAAACAGTGGTGGCTGGTGGACCCTGGGCACACAGGGTGGCAGCTGACGGACCCAGCAAGGCAGCATTTGTGGAGGGGCACGGCACACAAGGCGGCTGGTAGACCGGCGGTCCCATGTTCCTGCTCAGATAAACCAAGCAAAACTGGAGAGCAAGACAGACCACGCAACCCAGGGTCCCAGTGCAGGGAAATAAAGCCTCAAAACACCAACTAAAAACACCTGTGGGGGTTGAGGTGCTGGGAGAGACTCCCAGCCTCACAGGAGTGTCCCTTGGAGAGACCCACAGGGTCCTAGAACATACACAAACCCACCCACCTGGGAATCAGCACCAGAAGGGCCCAGTTTGTTTAGGGGAAGCAGCGGAAGTGACTGAAATTGGGCAGAGAGCGGAGCAAGCATGATTGTTCCCTCTCTGACCCCTGTCCCACATACAGAGTCACAACTCAGCGACTGGGTTGCCCCACCCTGGTGAACACCTAAGGCTCTGCCCCTCACTATGTAACAGATGCATCAAGATAAAAAAAAGTGGCACAAACAAAAGAACAGATCAAAGCTCCAGAAAAAATACAACTAAGCGACAAAAAGATAGCCAACCTATCAGATGCACAGTTCAAAGCACTGGTAATCAGGATGCTCACAGGATTGGTTGAATTTGGTCTCAAACTAGATGAAAAAAATGAAGGCTACACTAAGTGAAATAAAGGAAAATGTACAGGGAACCAATGGTGATGGGAAAGAAAATGGGACTCAAATCAATGAAGTGGACCAGAAGGAAAAGAAACAACGAAACAGAAAACAAGGAAGAAACAAGAATTCAAAAAAAATGAGGAGAGGCTTAGGAACATCCAGGACATCTTGAAACGTCCCAACATCCGAATTATAGGGGTACCAGAGGGGAAGAGGAAGAGCAAGAAGTGGAAAAGTTATTTGAACAAATAAAGGAGAACTTTCCCAATCTGGCAAAGGAAATAGACTACCAGGAAGTCCAGAAAGCTCAGAAAGTCCCAAAGAAGTTGGACCCAAGGAGGAACACACCAAGGCACATCAGAATTACATTAGCCAAGATTCAAATGAAGGAGAGAATTCTAGAAGCAGCACGGGATAAGGGGACAGTCACCTACAAAGGAGTTCCCATCAGACTGTCAGCTGATTTCTCAAAAGAGACTTTATAAGCAAGAAGGGGCTGGAAAGAAGTATTTGAAGTCCTGAAAGGCAAGGACCTACATCCAAGATTGCTCTATCCAGCAAAGCTATCATTTAGAATGGAAGGGAAGATAAAGTGTGTCTCAGATAAGGTCAAGTTCAAGGAGTTCATCATCACCAAGCCCTTATTTATATGAAATGTTAAAGGGACTTATCTAAGAAAAAGAAGATAAAAAACATGTACAGTAAAATGATAGCAAACTCAGAATTATTAACAACCACACCTAAAACAAAAACAAAAGCAAACTAAGCAAACAGCTAGAACAGGAACAGAACCACAGAAATGGAGATCACATGGAGGGTTAGCAACAGGGGAGTGGGAGGAGGAGAGGGGGGGAAGGTACAGAGAATAAGTAGCATAGACAGTGGGTAGAAAATAGACAGGGGGAGGGTAAGAACAGTGTGGGAAACGTAGAAGCTAAAGAACTTATGACACATGGACATGAACTAAAAGAGGGGGAATGTGGGTGGGAGAAGGTATGCAGGGTGGAAGAGAATGATGGGGGAGAAATGGGACAACTGTAATAACATAAGCAATAAAATATATTTTTTTAAAAATTGAATACATACACATTATAGTCTTGTATTGTCCTGAATGTCCTGCTATAAATATATATATATATTTATACAGGAACAAATATTTTAATAAATAAATAAATATAAATATATGTATATTTATAGCAGGACATTCAAGACAATACAATATAAGACCATCTCATAGAAGTGCCTAAAGCTTATATTCAAAGCTGAGGGCTTTCTACCTAAAATAGGCCTTACTTGGTGACTGCCTTTTAGAAATCCTGTCAATCAATATAAGACCCTGAAGTTTTTATTTTGTTGTTCAATTACAGTTTTCTGCCTTTTACCCCCATCCCAGCCCATGCACCCAGCCTACCCCACCTCCCTCCTGTTTCCACACCCCCTTATTATTGTCCATGTGTCCTTTATACTTGGTTCCTGCAAACCCTTCCCCCTTTCTCCTAAAATTCCCTTCCCTCTCCCCTCTGGTCACTGTCAGCCTGTTCCCAATTTCAGTGTCTTTGATTAAATTTTGCTTGTTTGTTTGTTTTGTTGTTTAGGTTCCTGTTAAAGGTGAGATCATATGGTATTTGTCTTTCACCACCTGGCTTATTTCACTTAGCATAATGCTTTCCCATTCCATCCATGCTGTTGCAAAGGGTAGGAGCTCCTTCTTTCTTTCTGCTCCATAGAATTCCATTGTGTAAATGGAGTACAGTTTTTGATCCATTCATTTACTAATGGGCACTTAGTTGCTCCCAGCACTTGGCTATTGTAAATTGTGCTGCTATGAACATTGGGGTACATAGGTTCTTTTGGATTGGTGTTTCAGGGTTCTTAGGATATAAGCCTAGCAGTGAAATTGCTGGGTCAAAAGAGAAATCCATTTTCAGTTTTCTGAGAAAATTCAATTTTATAGATTTATTTAAACTAGAATATATTCATTTAGAAAAACTGCATTTAAAATACCTGACTATTTGATTTTCAGCTTCTACAGTCAGAAAGACACATTGACTAATAAATTCTCTCAATCTCTAGAGAGAGTCCAAAGCAACTCTGAAAAAGGATGGGCTGAAACATTTAATGCTTTGCTACCCATGTACCCTAACCACTGGTTTCGATTTTCCATTTCACCCCTTCTTTACTCCATATTTTTCTGATCATTCATCCCCTAATGGGAAAGGAATTTATTACTGGTAGAACCTATTCCTAGGTCACATCCAGAGGTTGTCAATGGCATCCGTAGCTTAAGGCTATCTGTGGTTGAGTTTTTAAAATGTGTGTCTAAAAACAAGCATTGCACAAAATAATACAAGGGACAAAATAAAGATTACTTCCATCATGAAAGGGTTTTTCCCAGTAAAAGGCAACTCCATTTTCTTTCAAACTTGTCCATCCAAGGTTAATTTCCTAGCTTTTCTTGCCCTTTTCACCCCATCAAGAAATTATCTGTTCTCTTTCTCATTTTAACAGGGCAGAATGAGTAGATGGTTCTCTCCAGGGTATACTGGCAACTGGTAATGGTTATTAAAAGCCCTACAGACACACTAGCGTTTGACTCAGCATTCCATATTCATTAAGCTAAAGTAAATAATTAGACAAGTGAGGAAAGACTTTTGTATATAATTTTCATGACAATGTTATTTATGAGAAAAAGTATGGAAATCTACATGTATCTAACAATATCCATGCTGAATATTAAGCCGACTGAAGTTGTAGAGGTTGTTACTGTACAACCGTGGTAGTTAAAACTATACAATTACAGTTTTAAATCCTTTCTTCTGCCTCTTCATCACTGACCCCACAGATGTCTACCACCAGTCACATCTTTAGAGAGCGATGCGGGTGGGGGAATGAAGGGAGAGGTGAACCCTTGTTTTTTCAAAACCTTTCTGGCTCCCAGAGTCTGTGGTAAGTTTTCTGACCCCTGCTCCCCAAAGATATGCTATCAGCTCCGACATGCTGACAGTAGTTGCCTCTGCACGGTGAAATTTCAGATAAATGTGATTTTTCTTTTTGCTTATCCATGTTTCATAATATTACAATAAAGACTGTGTAATATTTCTGTTGAAGGAAGCGGGGCAACATGATGACTAAGAGTGTGGAATTTGGAATAGGTCAGCCTGGGTTTTGCTTTCTTGGGTCATAACTCTTTAGCTATATGAGGTTGGTCAACTTACTTAACCCATGTAAGCCTCAGGTTTCCACCTTCGACAAACGAGTGGGATAATGTTATAGGTATCTGTTTATTAGAGATGCTAATAGAAACTTCATATGGGCTAAAAGAAATGATTCCTCTATACTATATAAAATACAAATGCCCTGGCTGGTGTAGCTCAGTGGATTGAGCGCGGGCCTGCGAACCGAAGGATCGCGGTTCGATTCCCAGTCAGGGCACATGCCTGGGTTGCAGGACAATTCCCAGCAGGGGACACATGAGAGGCAACCATACATTGACATTTCTCTCCCTCTCTCCTTCCCTTCCCCTCTAAAAATAAATAAAATAAAATAAAATAAAATACAAGTTCATTTAAATGTTTATACTTTTAGGGAAGAAAATCTAAACCCCAGTCTCACAGGAGAAAATGCTTACATAAATAAAAACATGGGGAAAATTTCCCCCGCAATGGTAACCGGAAATACACATTAAGCGTGGTTAAGGGACCAGTCACCACCCTTCGTGCCATCAGTGGTTGGAGAACATCCTACTTCCTAAAGCGAAGGGGGCCTCTCGGCTGCCACACCACCTCTCATGCTCCCACATTTAGGAAATTGAAAGAGATGTTTGGGGGAAAACATTGGACTGGCAGCCTTATATATTCCACAGAAATGAGTGAATGGAGTGAATAAGCATAATCAACAGTTAGATTACACTGTCTGCAACAGCTTAGTGCATCAAGTCATTACCAGAAAAAGAACATTTTACCCATAAACCTTGGTTTTAAATAGCCAACTGATAAAACATATATAGAAGTGCTTCCTGAGATTAAGAACAAGACCTATAACCCAGAAAACATGGGGGGAAAATAACAACAAAACTTCTGATGTTTCTCCTGCTACATTTGTTCAACTGCCTGACCAGCAGTAACCAATGCCTCCTCTTTCCCTTCAACCCTAACAACAACCCTCCTTCATAATGTAAAAATGTTTTTTTTTTAAAAAAGATTTTATTCATTTATTTTTAGAAAGAGAGGAAGAGAGGCAGATAGAAAGGGAGAGAAATATTGATGTGAGAGAGAAACATCAATTGGCTGCCTCTCATATGCCCCCAACCAGGGACTTGGGGACCGAACCTGCAACCCAGGCACAGGCCCCCAACGGGAATCAAACTGGTGACCTTTTCACTGTGCAGTAAACACTCAACCAACCAAACCACGCTGGCCAGGTGGGCTTTGGGTTTTTGAGACCACAGCCGTTCAGTGCCTTCTCTTAAGAGGGAATAAAAGCTAGTTTAAAGGTAAATTTTTACTACTTTTCCAATGCCTTAAAACTTTTTAACCCGGAATCTCTCCATAATGATAAAGGGATACAACCTTGAACGTGCTCTGAATGTCCTCACTACATGTACTTGGTCTGGATATTGAGCCAGGACAAAAGCTCCTAGAAGCTAAACAACTCTCATGGACTTAAAAATAGGACCATAAGCTTAATTTACCAGCGCACTTCTTCTCCAAAACTTTTCCTTATGGAAAATTGGAAAGATATACAAACATAAGTAGATTAATACGGTGAGGACCATGCGCCTATCACCACCCCAACAATCACTGCTCGTGGCCCAACTTATTCCATCCGTGTATGCATTCTCCCATCCACACCGCCATGGTGCCTTGAAGCAAGTCCCCGGAATTAACGTCATTGTTCCGTATTTCAGTACCTCTCTCTAAAAGGTAACTTAACTGTAAGACTATTATCACCCCCCCACAATTAGTAATAATTCTTATTGTTAGGAAGAGGTATTTCTATTTTAATACCATCACGTTTCCAGTCAATGAGTGGATTTCCAATTGTCTTTTAAGTCATATTTTCAAACTCCATTTGTTGGTTCCCATCGGGGTCCACCATATGAACAGTGGACAAGTCTGTTAAGAACTTTTTCATCTACAGGTTCTGCCATACATCTCTTTTCTTTCCCCTTGCAAGTTGTTTAAAGAAACCGGGTTGTTTGTCCTGGAGAATATCACACAGACTGACTACATTCCTAAGTCTAATTTAATGAGCATCAGCTCACCTTCAAAATGCAGGCTGGTTAATTTTTCTCCTGTCCCTTATGGGTGGACAGATATAAGACACAGATATCCCAGGGAGCACTGAACAAAAGCAACATGCTTCTCTATTCCGCTGACATTAAGTAACAAAGAAAAGAAACCGGCAAGTTTCGAGAATTCTATAAAACTGTCTTCAGGGCGAACACAGAAGCTGAACCCTGGGCTTATAAAGTGGTACCATTTAAATGAAAGGAACAAATGACAGCTAGGGTTTTAGGGGGAGGAGGAAGGGAGCAAAAAGGAAAAGGGACTCGTGGACATGGACATGGGGGTGGCGGGGGAGGGGAGTATAAGGGACTAAATGGTAATGGGAAAAAATTACAATAAAGATTAAATCAAAAAAATCAATCAATCGAAGGAATGAGAATAGGAAACAAATGTCCCAGACTGATCCTTTCCTTCCCTCCCCACTCCCTCTGACAGTACAGAGAGGGGAGCGGAGGCCACAGCAAGCCCAGGACACGGATTCCTAGCTCCACCCGACTCCAGCTGCACGGCCTTCAACAAGCTTCCTTAACTTGTCTGTGCTGCAGGGTCCTTATCCATAAAATGGAGATGATACACTTCATACCTACTGTGTGAGAATGTGGAGATAATTCAGAAGAGGAGCTTGGCACACAATGAGCTTTCAAAAAAATGTTGCCATTATTATTCTTTTTAACGATTGTTACCCCTAACTACAAGTGAAAATCTCCTCCTCAAAACTACAGCTCAACTTTGGGGTGCCACCTCTCTTCTTCCCTCACTAAGTAACGACTCAATCGCGTTTTACCCTAAAGACTTTGCCTTAACTTGAGTCCCTGCCAATCTCTGTCCATAACGGTACTTCGGAACAAAACTGCCCCTGCTGTGTGATAATACATCTTTCAAATTCTGCAAACAGCAGGCAGAATCAGCTGTCCTTGAACACTCAGGGAACTAATCTTCTTGACTGTTTACAAAGCATTTGAGTGAGGGACAGAGAATTTTTTTTCCTCTTGACTAAGAGCTATGATGTTCCAGGCATGGCCCTTAGCACTAGAAACGTTCTGAATTCTAATTTGCTTGGGAGGAATTTGGTGGTCTTATTAATAAAAGTTCTCACTTAAAAACTATATATTCAGTACCTACTACTGGGCTTCATGCTATAGGGGATAAAAAAATTAATAATAAGGCACAGTCTCTAAAAAAAAGTTTATAATCCATCAGAAGTGAAGAGAGATATACTAATGATCCGTAACATAATGTAATGTAACATGAGAGGTGCAATGAAATGCTAGAAAAAAAATCAGGGGAAAAATAACTTACAGTTAAGGGTAGATGTTGGGGGCTATCCAAAAGGGAGATAATGGGTAAAATAAAAGTTTGAACAAAGTATAGGATTTCAAAACAGCAAAAGAAGAGTTGGAAGACGCAAGGAGAAAGAACTTCAGAGAAAACTGGGCAAGGGGGCTGAGGAGTGGGGGGTCTTCAGGGAACTGCAGGAGTTCTGGTTGGGCGGAGTGCAAAATGCGTGAAGGGACAGTGAGCGGGGTAGTGACATCCTAAAAGCCCTGGGTGAGTAATGGTAAGGAGGTTGGACTAGATTTGGTAATTAAGAGGTTTTGAGATTCTCTAGGCCAGCGAGTGGTATGGTTGGAGTTCTGTTTTACATAAATTAATAAGGATACAAGGAGGTGAGGGGAGACCACCTGTATCCTAATTCAGAAGTCAAGGGCCTCTGAGTCAAGCCAAAGAGAAAGGAAGATACAAATACCAGCTATAATTTGGCTGGAGAAAACGTGACTTCGTGATTGAAATGATAGAAGAGGTAAAAAAGAACTCACAGATGGCTCCCAAGTTTTGAACCCAAACATCTGGAAACGACAGTGGTGTCATTAACAAAAATATGTCAGTTCAAACAGCTGGGCCAGGGAGAGAGGTCGAGATAGTGAATCCCATTTGAAGATGCCGAATCCGATGTACCAGCAGGACACACACAGTGGGCCGCCAGAAGCAACAGGAAAAGCAGGAGAGAGGGCCCGTGAGAAAAGCTTGGAGAAATGATATGTTTAGGATGTAGCAAGGTCACCTAGTGAAAACAAAAGGGGAGCTCAGAGAAGAACATCCAGGTCAGTACAAATCATAAGACAAAGAATGGAGGAGTCTCAGAAGAGTCAGGAAGACAAAAGACATTTGCAGAGATTAAAGGAATAAATGAAGAAGTAAAGGTAATGAATGAAGACCGCTTGCCTAATAAACTCAATATAAAAGAATAAATAAAAGATGGGATATTAAGAACATAGGCAAGTGCACTGAAGAAAGGAAAGAAAAGAAAGGAAAGGAAAGGGGATATCCTAAATGTTACTAATGTAGATAAAAGGTGGCGGAGAGGAAATAACGGAGCGCCTGCAACAGGAAGGAAAACGAACGATCAAAGAAACGGAGGCAAATGCAAACACAGAAATATGTTAGAGTGAAAACTGAAACTGAAGCTTGAGACAAAATGACAGACAATCTGACAGCTTTGTTTTGTTGGCCTACATAGTTTCAAAAATGTGATTTAAACCTGAAGAGATTTCACCTAGAAAACTAGATATTTGGTTTTTCCACAGAAAACAGAAAGTTGGACAACACTAGGCCCAAGTGTCCACAGGACAACAATCACTGTTGTCCCCACCTTAGACGTGGCTGGTAGCCTGCTGTTCGTCACCGTCGCTACCTATCACCTCATTCATGTTAGTAATTTCAACAGCTCCTGGTAGCAGCTGAGTTTGTGGCTCCTGACCCAGATCTTTTCAATAAAAGCAGACAACGTCATCCTTAGAGAGTGAGGGCTATAGGTTGAGACTTGAAATGTGGAAAAAGAGTGACCCAAGGGAACAGGTAAGGAAGTCAGGAAGAGATGGATAACCAAAGGCTGCTGAGGACACCAACGACTGATTCATCATTTTTCCTGGCAGTGCCCTACAGCCCAGAGGTGGAGGCCATGGGACTGTCGTGGCAGAAAACAGGAAGACAGAGCTTCTAGGGTGCTAGCGGGGCCCTCACTAAGGAGACAGGCCAGCACCTGCCCGGGATGGGGAGCGTGAGAGGCCGGTGGCCTGGGAGCGTGACAAAGAGGGATGGTGGGAACAAAGAGCTGATCTGGAGGAGGGAGGATGGCGGGAGAGCCCTCAAAGGCAAGATAAAAAGGATTTTCCTGGAACTTTTCTGGCAAGAACTTGAAAGTGTCATCTATATAAAAATATTAGAGGACAGACACACATCAAAGGCTAAATGGAAAAAATTGGAAGACAACTTTGGAAGTGAAGTAAAAGCAAATATAATTAGTAAAAAAGGGAAAAGTCAATCCTGCAGAAATTTACTGTTAGTGTTTCTTCATCTCCCTGTCTTCAACTCCCAGGAAAAAAACAGAACAGATTTTCTTTTACAAAAAAAGTGAAAACATGACCAGACTTGGTAAATCATAATGAAATAAGTTTAGAGAATTATATTTTTGTGGAATGAGCCATGTGAATGTTAAAGAAGACTATCTTTAAACTACACACTTGAACTCCTTTCAAATATCCTTAAATACCATTGTGGAGATAAAGTACACTCATTCTTTGTTCTTATATGCAGAGGGTTATATACATTATCTGAAGTTTTAAAGAAAAAAGGAAATCAAAAGTTCAAAGTTAAAGTCTTCAATGTCTCACACAGCAAATGCATAGAGAAAGGAGAGAAACTCACTGTCCACAGTCGGCTTGCCCAGCGTCTACGCCTTTGGGGTCTGCATATTCCCTAAGTCCCTTTATGTTTAAAAGAAACACACACAAACACACAAACAACACATTAAATGCAGAGAATAATCCTATAAGGTTGCACCCTGGCAGGCAGCTCTGGGAGAGCAAGTCAATGGGTGGTGGTGCCGCAAGGAAGTGGAGATGGGGGGGGTGGGGGAGGGGGATGTGGGTATTATCTTTGGTGCTTCAGTTATTTGCTCTTACAATGGGAATGTATTTGTAAATTTTTAAAAAGTGAACTAAACTTTAATCAAATGAAGCTAAAGCAACCTTTCTAATAATAAAAGAAATATAAATCCAAATGAGACCCATTGTTTCATGTGCTAAAAGCCTGGTAAGACACCGTATCTACAAAGCTGTGAGAAAACAGGAAGTCTAATGCATTGTTGCTGCTGTTGTGCTTCATGGCACAGGGTTTAAAACACACAAAAGGACCTGTTCTAAAAATCAAGGCTCCTTCCCTCTCCTATGCCCCTTATACCCAGTTCCTCATCTTGGAATCAACTGCCCTTAAGAGTTTCTTGGGTATCCTTCAGAGAACCTACTAAATCATAGGAGGGACTGTACACTGATTCACTTTATTGAAAAACAGTTTACCAGCAACTATCATCATTTTAAATACACAGACCTTGTTACTTGGCGACTCCACTTACAAGACTCTACCAAAAGAGATCTACGGCCCTGGCCAGTGGCTCAGTTGGGTGCAGTGTTGTCCCACACACCAAAGGGGTGCAGTTCAACCCCCGTCAGGGCAGAAACCTAGGGCAACCGATTGACATTTCCTCTCTCATAT
The DNA here is from genome assembly GCA_039655065.1 of Glossophaga mutica. Lineage (NCBI taxonomy): Eukaryota > Metazoa > Chordata > Mammalia > Chiroptera > Phyllostomidae > Glossophaga > Glossophaga mutica. Next base: position 36,725,555 of record CM077304.1, on the reverse strand, counting down.
CGATGTTTTTTTTTTCTCTCTCTCTCCCCCTCCCTCCTTCTCCTCTAAAATCAATAAACATATCCTTGTGTGAGGATTAAAAAAAGTCAATAAACATACAAGTATCCTCAGGTGAAGATTAAAAAAAAGATCTATGAACCTAGATGCTCATGGCAACATTTTAGAGTTAATGAATAATTGGAAACCACCCAAATGTAAGTAAATATAGTATATCTGTCCACTGAAACACTATGTAGTCATTATAAAACATGGAAAGCTGTATATACTGATACAAAAAGATGTTTCATTACAAATTAGGGAGGAAAAAAGGAAGCAGTTAAAAAAAATCATGCGACACAGTTTTGTAAGCCAACAAAAATTTCTGGATATGCATATGTCTGAACATTGTATATGTCTGGGATGATACTCAAACAATTTTTCATTTCTATTAATGAGAGGATTAGAAATAGGAAAGGAGTGGGGGAAGAGAAAGGAAAGTTTTCCATTTTTAATATGATCCAATTTGAATATTACAATGAGCACATATTGCTTTGGTAACTTAAGAGTTTAAAAAATAAAGCTAACAGAAATCGGTATTACATGGATGAAAAAAGCCACCTGTAAAATATTTTGCACGTATGCTATTAAAAAGATGAAGGCATGGCAGGCGCAGGATTGCCATCCAAGAGCAGTCCCAAAGGCCCAGGCATGAACTAATTCCTGATTGTATCAAAGGCTGAACGGGAATCATGCACACGAGGGCTGCTGGGGAAGGACAGGAAAATGGCCCAGCCATCCACAGAACGCAAGTTTCTTTCTCCTCTTATGGACCCAAGAAGTAATTGAAACTACTGGCAATGAACAGAGCTGATGGACATGGAAAGGAGATCAGATAAAGATATTTCTGAATATAGGAATCCCAGATCTTCAAGAATATTCCTCAGGTCCCCTTTCTAAATATTGGCCAGAAGCCAAAACTTCTTTCCTTAAAAGGTGGACATCAACTGTAGAAGATAAACCATAATCCAAGAACATTTGTGATGAGGAAGTGCTATGATGGAAAAGTTGCTTTTCTAAAAAAATGGAGAGTTCAACTATTAGAATGCATTAATACCCCTCTATCCCCAGCACGGATCAAGGGGAAGCATGCATTCACTGATTCCACTGAAGTTCCCCAGTCTTTCCAGCAGATAAGACTCTGGAAAGGAGAATTCTCCGTGAGGCGATGTTCGTTCAGAAATGTGACTGCTGAAGGTCAGCAAACTGTCCTTTACAGCAGCTACACCCAAACATCCTTCCCATACAGGTCTTATTTTTCAAACGCTAACTTACTGTATTAGTTTTCTATTGCTGCCACAACAACCAACCACAAGTTTAGCAGCCTAAAACAGCACCTGTGTATTATCTCACAGTTTCTGTGCATCAGAAGTCTGGGCACAGCCTGGCTGGTTGTCCCCTCCAGGTTTCACAGGCAGAAATCACGGTGGCTGCAGGGCTGTGTTCCTTTCTAGAGACTGTTGGCAAAATTAGTAATTCCATGTGGCTGTAGGACTGATGTCCCCATGTCCTTGCTGGCTGGGAACCAGGGATTGTTCTCAACGTACAGGGACCACTGGGCTTGTAGCCTCCTTCAAAGTCGGCAGTGGCAGGTCAAGTCCCTCTCGCTCCTCTTTCTCTGTCTTCCCTTTCTGCCTCTCCTCTCAGCTGCCTCCCTCTTCTGTGCCATCTCTCTGATTGAGTCACAGAGATGTACTTACTTTCATGGGACCCTCTGGACAATGGAGGCTACCTTTCCTATCTTAAGGTCCACTGATTCTAACCTTAATTCCACCTGCAAAGTTCCTTCACAGCAGTACCTAGATTAGTACTTGATTGAACAACCAGAAGCCAGGACTCCTGGGAGGACATCCCTAGAATCATGCCTACCACATTCATTTCTATTCTAAGGTGAAAAAAAAATACTGACCCCAGGATTCCAATCTGCCTGAAGTTTTCAGAGTACAATAATGAAGTAGCATTGCTTTCACATGAGTTATTCTGATTAAACCTACAAGTGACTTTATGAAATAAATACTATCACACCATTTGTATAACCAACAAACTATGGCTCAGAAATTAACTTGCCTGCGAACACAAGAGCTGGAAGTAAGAGAATCAGAATTAAACCCAGTATTTTTTTAGTCTAAAAAGTCCTTTTCCTTTAATGTATCTGAAAACATGACACAATTTTGACTTTAGGAAAAGAATAGCTTAAGTACTAATGGGAATAGAAATATGGATGTTTAAGGTGGAAGGAGAAGAAACCCAACAAGAGTTAGCAACTAACTGGTTCTACAAATTAAAGGTACAAGAATAACAAATCAAAGCCATCTGAAAGACAATCTGAGGGTAACAAATCATTTAGGCCCAATGTAACCTCAACAATTCAATTATAAAATAGCCATACAGCCCTGACAGGTGTGGCTCAGTGGGCTGGCCATCCTCCCACAAAGCAAAAGGTCGCTGGTTCGATTCCCAGGCAGGGCACATGCCTGGACTGCATGCCAGGCCCCTGGTAGGGGGCGTGCCAGAGACAATCGAGATCAATGTTTCTCCGGCACATCCATGTTTCTCTCCCTTTTTCTCCCTCCTTCCCCCTCCCTCTAAAAATAAATAAATAAAATCTTTTCTAAAAAATAAAAACAAAATAACCATATAATGGAATACTTGAAATATTAGTCCTAATGCTAAGCAGGTTACAAAATACCATGTATAAAGTAGTGCTTGATGTGTGTGCAAATATATATGTACATCTTCACACATTTTCATTTATTTCTTTTATTAAATGTTTATGGAGCATCTGTTATGTCCCAGACACTTGCCTAGTTGCTGGGGACATAGCGAAAAACAAAACAAAGTCCCTGCCTAGAAACAGCAAATATATAAATAAACAAGTGAAAATGTAAGAGAGAGTGACAGTACTGTGGAGATAATAAGGCAAAGTAAGGACAGAGAGAGCTCAGAGAGGAGGGCTGTCATTTTACACAAGCTGGTCGGGGAAGGTTGCACTGCTGTGGTGACATCAGAGCACAGCCCTGAAGGAAAGGAGGGACTGCCACTCAGTTCTCTGGGCGGAAGTGTCCCAAGGAACAGGAACAGCAAGTGAAAATACCCTGAGGCAAGAGTGTGCTTGGAGAACTAGAGGATAGCCAGGAGGAGGCAGTGTGGGAGGAGCAGGAGGAAAGGCTAAAGAAGGCGGGGTTGGGAGATGATGCAGGACTTTCATGTCACTTTAAAGAGCTGGAATGTGATTTCATTCTGAGGAAGATAAGAAGCCCTCAGAGGGTTCCGTGTACAAGAAAAATTGCATGGAGGGGTGGGACGGGATTGGTATTAAGGGCACAAACTTGCAACAATACAGCATCTTGAGATGAAATAGAGAGCCAATGCACCGTATAATGAGTATTGACAATATTGTACTATAATCATCAAACTTGCTAACAGACTAAAAATTATGTCAACCACTTAAAACAAAGCATAATTATGTAATATGATAGAGGTGCTAAATATCGTCACTACAGCAGCAATATTACAATATGCAAATGTATCAAATTAATACATTGTACAACTTAAATTTACACAATGCTGTATGTCAAATAAAAATGGCATAGTTTACCCATAAATAAAGAATTAAAGTTCAAAATGCCATTATCTAGTAATAACAACTTCTTCATAATGAGATTATTTATGAGATTCTGTTTTCCAATTTTACTTATTATTTAAAAGAAAGGGTTTGGTGCACAGAATATTGAGTTACTTTTCAAGTGCACAGAAGTGAACCTAACAGTGCTCCTAGGGAGAGAGAATGGTTAAGTTTACGGCTCTGGATGTGGAAGGCTGGATTTGGTCGCTGGCTTTGTGCCCATTCAAATTGCCCAATGCACTTAGCTTAAAATGGAGGTAATAACGCCCACCTTATCTGGCTGCTTTGATGTAAGTAAAGCATTTGCACAATACTGAGTACTCAGTAAGCACCCCAAAAGTGGTATCTGTCAGTATCACCTCCAACTGATCAGGCCTGGCCTGCGTTACGAAACAGCTAAAATGCACTAGTAATTTGTAGCATGAGTCAGATGCAGATCACGTGCTAACCTGGACTTTTCATGTACCCTTAGCAAGTCTCTCTCAAAGGTAACGCCAGTCCAATCTACTTAATTACCATAACCCAAACTGACAGAATCCACAAGGTTGGGCAGCAAAGGACACCAAATCCAAACAAACAAAACAAATAGATTTATTTTGCATTTAATTTAGTCCCGAATGAACTAAAATTGTTTGTGAACTCATCTATGCTCAAGCAAACTGGAATCCTTTATTCCTCTAAAGTTTTTCAGTCAAGGTCTAAACCAGCCAACAATGTGAATTTAAAAATATAGGATTGTTGACTGCTGTTTGAGAAGGGGAAAAGCTTTAGATTTTTCAAATAAAAAAAGCAATAGTGTGTTTTACACAAGGACAAATTTCCTCGAGCAAATACTGAAAATATTCAAATGTGTGAAGTTTTGCACCTGTAATATTTACCTGTCAACACAAACTCTCTCCACAGATGACGAATACTACATAGACTTTATTTTATCATTAAGAAAAGCCTCAGCCGCTTGCCTTCGACATTCTAGTTTAGATGAGAGCTACAGCGTTCGGCTTTCTGAGAGGGAGGAATAAACAGCTTCACCATCTCCTAGTCAATGTGTCCTCTCTAGAATGTCAACTTGGCCCAGTTACATTTATTTTTCATGTAGGAAAATAGTAGGGTTTGTTCCACGCTGGTGCTGTGTATGTGCATAGAAATTTCACCATTTAATTTTTGTGTCTGAAAGAAGTGGAGCTTATAATTATTCCATGAGGTATAACTATAATTAGGTTTTCAAATACCATAGGTATCCCAGTGATCCAATTGTAAAATAACAGAGTTCTGGTACTGTGTCACTGGGCTGGCTTTTTCCCCCTCTTGAACCATCACATTCCTCAAACCTCAGGAAGCATGAGAAAATCTTATAAAAGAAAAAGTTTGTTTGTTTTTTTAACAAAGAAACTAAGCTAATACAAGCTGTTATTAGTATTTAGCACTAATGAGAATTTCATACATACTTGATGCTTAAAATTGTTCTTATGACTATGAGTTATGCCCAGGAAAACAGGTAACTGGTAAGTTTAGGTTAATTAAGTTTAACCTTATTATTTCCAGTGATGCCAGTAAGACTTTACCATAACACAGCTTCCTAATTAGGGTCCTACGGCGCGCTGGACATGTGCTCCTTTGTACTCCTGTTTTGCAGAAGGTGAAACACATACACGATGCACAGGTCTTACTCAAGTCCAAGCAGCATGTTTGTGTTTGTGTGTGTGTACTGCTTGGGTGAGGGGGTGACAGGCAGCAGAGGAGTGCACTTATATTGAATCTCATTTCCCCAACCATCCTCAAAAAATAAGTAAGGTATTTCCTGACCTATCTAGGATAGTGTGATATATATATATATATATATATATATATATATATATATATATAGTATAGTAGTCTATATAACTGCATATTCCCACTTTTCTGTGCTACTCCCATTCTGGGAAGATGGAGATAAAGTGAAAGTAAGCACTCTCAGTTCTTGGCTGTATGATCTAATTCCTGGAAGTATCCTTGTTTATTTAAAATCACAGTTATGAGTTCTACACACCAAAGAATCTTGTAAAAATCTGGAATGTCTTTAGGAAAAAGAAAAAGGTTTGAGAAATAGACTATGTGAACTCACTAATAAAGTACTTATAAAATATAAAATGCCTAATAATTTTATTCTAAAATATTTCAAGAGTCAACTTCCACTCAAACATACCTATTGCATCACTGAAATCCTATGGAGTATGGTAAGGCCACGATGAAGAAAAGAACTGACTCCAGAAAATAAAGGAATAGAGCTTCACATAAACTGAGATCCCTTCAAACAAATGAGAAACAGTGTTTTTCAGCTCCCGGGATGATCAGAAAACAAACAAGATTAGAGAATCTATTTAGAATCTGTAAGGGAAAGAGAACATTTTGAGGACTTAGAAGCGCAAGGAGGCAGTTCACAGTCCAGTAATTCCAGGCGTGTCCCCAGTAAAATCTGCATCAGTCATTTCTCATACAAAACCTGTAAGGGGCATTTAGCACTTAACAAAATGTAATATGTCTACAGAGTGGGAAACTTACAATCTGAACTAACAGTAAAAATAACACAAGTGATGAAACTGATATTCCAAAGACAGTAAGTAGTAAATCTCCCCATGTAAACATCTACACCAAGTATTTCAGGTACTTGGTAAATACCTTCACATTTTAAACTTTTCAAATGGTTTTTGTGTTATTCCTAGAAACTTTAATTTGATACAAAAAAAAGTTAGCCGGAGGAGAGAAAATTTTTTCCTTCATTAATTTAAAAATAACTCAAGCTGTAAGAGACTTCTAGAGCAGACTCCCTCTTCTTTTTCCTGAAATACTTAGGAAGCCAGTCATGGAGGATTATCAAATGAGCAATTCCAGATTCTGAAATTAAACAAATGAAATCCAAGACATTTGAACAATTCTGTTAGTTCTGTCTCAAAGTTGCTTTTTTTTGGGGGGGGGGCAGTTCAGGAGAGATCTAAAGGGAGTCTTTATTGAAATTTCAAGACACTTAATCCTCTCCTTCTCTCTCCAAATAAACGTTCTGGAGCAAATGTAAAATAATCACTCTTCTTAGAAATGCAGACCTACACGGGTTAATTTATCAGCTTCCAGCAATCCACTAATTCCAAGAGGTACCCAGTTTGAAATCTGAAACAGGTTAGATGATTTATTAATAATTCTGTAGTCCTCCTTCCAACTTGCTCTCTCCTGGTCAATGACAGAAGTTAGGGCTGAGTCTGCCTAAAGTAGCCCACAAGAAGAAAACCCTAACACAGGACGAGTCCAGAGTGCCAACAGCAAAGCACGGCGGTTTCCTGTTCCTTCGGTAAATGCCAACAATCCGAATGTGCTGATAGGTTTGCACTCAGTGCTCGGGAGAAAGAAACAATAAACATGAAACTCCATGTTTTAATTCCTAACAACTGTAAACGCAACCCCTATCAAATCTTTTGCAAAATCTGTATCACTAGTAATGCAAGCTAAACTCACCACAGCTGGTCTTTTATCCATTTTCTGGGCATTACCATGATAACTTCCCTTTGATGATATCCCAAACTTTTTCACTTTATGATAACAAATGTTATCATTGGCAAAGAATGAAAACATTGTTAAAGATTAAGTCCCATCCAGTTTTTTGTCTTTCAATATATATGTGTTTCATTAAAATACCGAAATGAAGGCGAATGCTCTTTGTTGCTCCCAGGTGGCCCTGACGTGGCCTTGTTAGCCATCGGTCAGAAACCTGACAGGCAGGCATGCAGGAAATCAGAAACCTGCACTAGACCTTTAATTTCTCCAGCAAATCTTGGAACTAGCATATCAACCACAACAGGATGACTCAAAATCAGCATGTTATCATGCCAAAAAATACTCCAAAAGCAATAGATGTATTCGGGAAGCTGTTTCATGCAATGAGCTAATTGCTAACTTCAAAATATTCTGTATTCATTACTCAAAGTTCAACTTAAATTTCACAATTTAAGTTCTAAACACTGAATATAAGTTTAATCTTGACAAATAAATAACGGGTTCCCCCCGCACCCCGCTCAGTGCACAGCCTCTTTCAACTATAAGGCTATGATTTCAGTGAGCTAGTCATAGTTTCATGTAAAATGGTGCCCAGCACACTTAAAAGAAGAAGTATACTTGCTAGTAGGATCAGGGCAATTAACGTTAAACAGGAACGTCCCCCCCCCCCCCGCCCCACCGCCGCCCCAACCAAACAATTTCTAAAAAGGATCTGAGTTCACAGAAGTACAGGCTTGCTAACAGGTGAAAGGCTCCGGGCCGCACCTCCGCCTTGCAGAGCTATCCCACTGCCCCATGATCGTCACTCCTTAGAGAAAGGGGGAAGAGTTGGGTTCAAACAGCTTTTCCCCTTCAATCCTGATTTATGATTTCCTCCAAAGAAAAGCACAATTCCTGCCAAGAAGAGAATAACAAGGCTTAGCTTTCACATCAGGAAAAAAATAGTAGCAATCCTTTTTGCATATAATAATCACTGGTATTCAGCCCACTCAAGTAAAACACAAAACCAAAGAAAGGAATAAGGGATCCATAGTCTTGACAGGCTTGCAGTAAAGAACAAACAAGAAAAGCCATGTTTGGAGAAATTTCCAGAGCTTTTTCAGCTCTCATCAGAAACAAGCAGTTATTGTATTTTCTGTGACCTGTCCTACAGGAAAGAGATGCCTTTCTTCCACCATTCTGTCTCTCTGAATAGATACATTTTGAAAAGAACCAAGAGGAGCTGGCGCTTTTATGGAATCATAGAACCTTATTGTTGAAAGGACCTAAGCCAACACTAGACTCAAGTGCTCTCTCAAAGCCTGAATATTTTCTGATGCATTGCGATGAATTCTGCCACCTCCGATGAATGGCTAGACTCACTTGGTTACTAGAAGGGACTGTCCCGCCCCAGTCTCAGCGCCAGTTGAGGACTGTCCTCAGGGACCAAACAATAGAAGCCTATTCCCTCTTCCTCTTGGCAACCACACAGAAGTTTTCTAATAGCAGTCCTGCCTCCCTTAACTTCATAGAAAATCAAGCTCCGGTTCCTCAAACCACTCCTAATAGGACACAATTTCCTGACCTCTGGTCACACTATTTCCACACCCCTACACTGGAAACCTTCCGGATTGGCAGCATCAAATGTGGTGTATAGAGCCCACACAAGAATTTCTCACGCATGCCCCGCTAGCTCGGTTGGTTAGCGCTTCATCCCGATATGCCAGGGTTGTGGGTTTGATCCCCAGTCGGGCCACATACAAGAATCAACCAATGAATTCATAATAACAAATCAATGTCTGTCTGCCTGTCTCTCTCCCCCCTCTCTAAAATCAGTAACATAAAGAAAATAATCATTAAAAAAAAGATCTCCCACACAGAACACAAAGGGACTGTTATCTCCAGGAAATGGGATACTACCTTAATGGGATACTAACTTGTCTTAAATCTGCTAAATATGATTCAGATTAACTTTCCTTAACTTCCCATGGTGAGAGCATCACATTTGTGCTCAAGTACAGCCCCCAGGAAGTTTGTCAAACCAAGTCATCTCCATTTTTAGTTGACTTTTTAAAACTGTAAATTCACAACATGACAAAGAACCATGTTAATTAAAATATTACCAACTTCACTTTCCCATGTCATCTCATACGGATTATTTTCTGAATGTTGACTGTCATCAGGTAACCCCCCCACCCAACCCCCCATGATTGTGTTTCAACCACAGCCCCAGGCACTGATAAAAATGCTGAATGAGAACAGTGGTGAATGCTTCTAAATGCCAGATCATTTCCTCCCAGTGCACATCGTTTTTTAACCAAAGAAAATACAAATTTTCTATAAAGCAATCATTTTAAATAGAAAAAACAGCTTCCCTAGGCTGAGAAATCTAGTGAATAGCAACATAAAGGAAGGACTAACAGGTTCAAAATGGTTCTGTTGGAATGAGTGCGAGAGCTTCCTCTACCAGCACTGGTATATCTGGTGTTATCTTGATTACTCCGGGGTATGTGCATTGTCTCCAGGATTTAAAAGGAGTCTTAACAGAACTCCAGTCATAGGCTACAAGCTGCCAGTTTTAACTCATTTACCATAATATACACCTAGGTACTCAGTGCTAGCCAGATGGGTATTGTTAAGCAGCCCTTGGTATCAAGTTAAATTTGGTTGAAACACTGCCATTCCCAAAGGACTCCTTTTTCTGCCCTGCTCAATTTTGTGACAGGTTTATCCAAGGCACTTAGCAGGAGTTGCTTGTAATATGATGCATATATACTCATACAATGGCATACTACCCAGCCATAAGAAAAGATGAAATACTGCCATTTGTGACAACATGGATGGACCCGGAGAATATCATGCTAAGCAAAATAAGTCAGATAGAAAAAGTCAAGAACCACATGATTTCACTCACATGTGGGATATAAACTGAAAACAACAAATAAGACAAACAAACAAAAGCTCATAGACACAGACAACAGTATGATGGCTACCAGAAGGAAGAGGATGCGGGGAGGTAGAAGAGGGTAACAGGAGTCCAATATATGGTGATAAAAGGAAGACACTTGACTTTGGGTGGTGAACACGCAGTGCAATATATAGATGATGTACTACAGAATTGTACACTTAAAACCTATGGACTTTTATTAATAAATGTCATCTAAATAAATTTAACAGAGTTTTTTAATAACAGTTGCTTGTAAATTGCCTCTTTAATGAGATATTTTAATAACACATAATTCAGAAAGTATTCTGGTTAATCAGTTTTGAAGACATGGAGGAGGGAAGAAAAGCAGGAACCGTTTGATCAGTGTCTGCAGCCAGCTCCATCTCCCTATTCTAACAGAGGACACCAGAGAATGTCCTCAAGGGTATGGAGAATTACTAAGGGAATCAAAGGCAGGCTGGCCATGTAAATGATGTGCGTGGCACCCCCTGGAGTCTCGCATGCTGAGTCCCTGAGTGTAAGGCTCACAGTGATCAGTGAATTTTCTTAGGAACCTTTTCCTTATTATGACAGATAAACTTTGTAGACAGGAATTGTTTCCTATTCAATTCATAAAATCAATCTCATTTTCCTATGAAACAAGTTCCCCTAAAGAGCCACAGAACCTGACAGCTGCTCACTGAGAACTCGTCAAGTGCCAGGGACATTTCCAACACATGTCATACAGAATATTCGTCCCATAGTGTTGGGCATTCTTGGCTTCTGCAGGGTAATTCATTTATGTCAGTTATACATAACAGACAGGTTATCCAGCAGGGCAGCCAAAGTTCTCCAGCCTCCAGACAATTAAGAGAGCAGTGGGCGCAACGTATGTGTGAGCCAGAAAGGGCTGCCGAAGAACACAACATCGCAGGGCACAAAACAGCATTCACATACAGGCCGAGGAGCACAGTCCCCAGCCCAGCTGGCCTGGGTGATGACAGAGGCAGCATTGTTGAAGGCCCACGGGAGAGATCAGACTTGTCAGTGACCAATTTGAAGAAATCTCACTCTCTTCAGACCACTGTAAGCCTGAGTTCATCATTATTTTCAATTACCTCCTACCCCCCACTCAGGGAAGTAACCAGGGCCATGCCACAATATACTAAGTGCAGTGTTATCAAATATCCTTGAACCACAGGACAGGAGAACCTATTCCCCCTGTGAAACATGGACTTGGAATCCCCTGTTTAGACTCCCACCTGGGGTATAGCGAGCCGAATATGAATGCATTCTTTTTCTCTCATCCTCGGCCCTGGCTGTCCGTTAGTCCCAACCGCAACGTTCCACTGCACAGCTGGGCCTCTCTCGCGCAACCCAAACAGCTGTCCTCTGCTCCAGACATCCCTTCCATAAACCCGCACACAGTGTCTGTGCTCCTGACTGCAGTTCAGGACGGCTCAGCCAGACGCTGGCTGTGGGGCTGACTGTCGGGGATTATTGCAGCAAGAGCGCCTCCGGACCACCCCCCCCAAGAAACCTACTGCAGCTCAATTTTCTTTGTTAACAATAAAGCTCTCTACTCCCAGGATGTGGAAGAAAATTGTCCACAACACTTTCCCTTTAAACTGCAATCTGCAGGTGATCAAAATATAAAATATAGCATCATTTCAATTCACTGACAACAGAAGTCAGAGACCGACAAACAATGGTTGGCATTGGGCAGGCACCCCTGGTGAATTAGTCAGAACAAAAGCTACGTTAGAATTGATCAGAAATGTTTAAGTCAAAAGAATTTTAGAGCCTACAAAGTCTGGCAGTATCTGCCCCACGCCCTCATTTTAAAAATAAGGAAACCAGGGATTAGAGAGGACCCTGGGGCAGACAGATGCCTGGAATGCAGTTTGCTACTCAGTAATTAGGATTCTGAGTTTTGCAGCCTCTTTCAAAGTCTTCTTTTTTTAATTGAATTTATTGGGGTTACACTGGTCAATAAAATTATATAGGTTTCAAGTGCACAATTCTACAATACATTGTATGCACACTGCATTGCACACCTGCCACCGGAAGTCTAGTCTCCTTCCATTACCGTTTGTCCCGTTTACCCTCTGCCCCTGCCCCTACCCACCTTCCCTCTGGTCATCACCATCCTGTTGTCTGATTCCTTGAGTTTTGTTTTGATTTATTTTTGGGGGGGCTTAATCCCTTCACCTATTTCACTCAACCCCCCTGGCCTCCATCCCCTCTGACAGCTGTCAGTCTGCTCTCTGTCTCTGTGTCTGTTTCTAGTTTATTTTGTTCATTAGATTTCACATATGAGTGAAATCATATGGTATTTGTCTTTCTCTGACTGGCTTATTTCACTTAGTATAATACTCTCCAGGCCCATCAATGCAATTGTGAAAGGTTAAGATTTCCTTCTTTTTTTACAGCCAAGTAGTATTCCACTTAATGTACCACAGCTTTCTTTTCCAAGCATCTACTCATGGGCACTTGGGCTGCTTCCAAATCTTGGCTATTGTGAATAGTGCTGCATTGAATATAGGGGTGCATGTATTCTCTTGAATCAGTGTTTTGGGTTTCTTCGGATATAATCTCAGAAGTGGAATTACTAGGTCAAAGTCTTCTAATATTTCTGTTTACTTATGACCCAGAATCTATCAAAATGTATTTTTAAGTGACAGAAAACCTATCCATTTAAAAACATTCTGCTTTCTTTCTAGATGATAGCCTAGATGATGACACACGATCTTCACACTCTTTAGCACCACATTAACTTGAAATAAAAATCATTCATTCTGTAAAAATAGAAAAATGAAAAGCCAAGTGGTAGAGCTGCCACAGAGACTGGCTGGCCAGAGTGTGAGCACAGATGGGGCTCTCCCAGAACCTAAGAAGGCAGGACATAGCATCAGAGCTGCAGAGAAAATACGCATACTTGGCCGTTCATCTGACAAACTCCACAATGACAGCAAATAGGTGTTCGGGATTGTTTTCCCACCTTTTTGGATTTCCAAGACCTTCCATGCAGCCATCCTCCTAGGTCTCAAACAACTGTCTAATTTACGGTAATCCTTTCACGCCATGTCATTTGCTGTTTGGAAATGGAAAGGATGTAAATTAAAAATAAAGCCCATTTCTTCTAGCTAGTGCCAGGTTAGAACTGAAGGCAACCACAATTATCTTTAGCATCATAGAGGCTGGGGACAAAGAGATGGACATTTCCTTCTCAGCTTAGGCACCACCCGCTTTGGGAATTCTTCCTGACCAGGCCTGAGTTAGGATGCTCCTACAGGTCAACACACACCCCTCCACCAGACCACACTCTTTTGGAACCTTAACCAGGGGTGTCATGGTTATAATAAAATTTGAACTCTTAAGTACTATGGTATGGAATTAACTTTGAGTACCAGCTATGTGATCTTGAGAATTTTTCTGGGTTTCAATGTTCTCATTTGAAAATGGGAGAGTACCTACAAGTCTCCTTACCTGTAAAAATGAGAATATAACAGTACCCACCTCAGAGTGATGACAAACATTAAAACGCTCTTATGAACCAGCATTCACATTACTGCTCTTTCAAGTCCTAACACATTAGTTGTCCTCTTATCTGTGCCTGTTTTTACCTCACTGGCCACACAGATAAGCCCTTGTGTGCGCTGGGAAAAAAAAAAACAACCCACGAGCTTTGAAATCAGACGGGAACGCAGTAGCATACAGGCTCTGCTATCTACTATATTTCATTAAGTAGAAAGATATTTTTTCCATACTTTCATATCACTGAAATTAGAATGTCTTATAATTAATGACATCTTACATTCAATTGGGTATTATCTCTGATCTTGAGCAAGTTATTTAATCTCTGTAAAACTGGTGATAGCACCTTTCTCTGCTAGAGCGACAGGAAGGCACAAATAACATAATCATGCAAACCCCCAACACACAATGGGCAGCGCTGATACAGTATTGCATTTTGCACCTTTATGCGTCCAGTGTCCTGTGTATGAGGGATGCTTAGGAGGGAAGTTTAAAACTAGACCTGGATCCACTTTATGTTAATGTGTATGGATGTCCCTGCTGGAGCAGCCTGAGGAAAAGATCAGAGGCTTTAAGTCAGGGGTGTCCAATCTGTGACCCTCGGGCCACATGCAGCCCAGGATGGCTATGAATGCAGTCCAACACAAAATTGTAAATTTACTTAAAACATACTTAGTTTTATTACTTAGATATATACATTTTCTATATTAGTGATCACAGATTTGGGACCTGTTCAACTATTTAAAAAGATTATTGAAAAGGGCTGCTGCATAGTTAGGGTTATTATGTGAGGACTTTTTTGTTTATGTGATGTAAGAAATCATGAAAATTATGCATGGACCATTTTTTTCTTTGCTCATCAGCTTTCGAGTGTGGCCCAAGACAACTCTTCTTCCAGTGCTGCCCAGAGATGCTTTAAGCACAGGAACTCTCAGGGGGAGCAAAGCGTGGACACTCAGAGGCCTTTGCAAGGACCTGCAGCTGCTTTAAACTACCCACCCGGAGCCTTGGATGACTGTCGACCCCCACATGGGGCCACTTATAGAGTCTATCACCTGCTGAGACTGCGCTCAGGTTCAAAGTTTGTATGGTGGGGCCAGAGAGTATAATATGAAGGTGCTTTTCACAAATCCAGTTGTAACTCCTGGCAGGTAACAACACCTAGTGTTGAGTACTTCCTTACACTCCACTACACCCTTCACGATAACCCTATGAAATATAACCAACCCCACATCAGCATTCCTGTTTTCTGAGGCCCAGCATTTAAGTCAGACCTTGATAAGAGGCAGAAGTCTGCCTGGTTCCAAAGCCTGTGTCCTTCACCACTGGGTCCTTTCTTAGGGAGTTTACGAAACATCAGCTAGAGAAGCAAGCACAGCTTTTGCACACTTCAAGGTCTCACCTTCCAAACAGCCAGACAGCATCCTCCCCAGAAGTGCATCAGATCCTCCTGCTCCAGGTGAATGGAGGCAAAAGGCAGGTAGGCGGATAGGGCCGTTCTGTGTGGACTGAGTTTCAAGTGGGTTTCCAAGCCTGGCAGGCACTCTGTCCTCAAACTCCAACCAGCCCTATTGAGGCAATGTTTCTGAGCTTGTTCCTTTTCTCTTGTTCTTGATTTATTTCCCACAGCGCCAGGCACCCCCCTGCAGATTACTTCCAGTTCTCCCTTTTCTTGAAAGGTTTCCTCCATCTTCTTCTTTTCTCTTTTTTTAAAAAAAATTCTGCTTCTTCAGAAGTTTCTCTCCTAATAACAGTTATTTCTCTTCACGCAGTACTGCATTTACCAGTAACTCTTCTTTATTCATCCTTTGCAGACATGAGTCACGATGAAAAGTCGTTATTTGAAGAGGTCTCATCTGAACTTTCCAGAACGATGATAAACGCACGTGTGTGTGCATGTCAGAAAGATGGGCAAGCCAGAGGAAGACGTGCACAATGTCATGACTTTCTTCGCCCCCAGTTAGGATGCCTGCTCCTGGCCCCTTCGGATCACCTGAGACTCCAGGGTCTCCCCGAGAAAGATCACCCAAGTGAAGAGTTCAAGACAAGGCGCACCTGTTCAACAGTCTCACTTTCAGCCTTAAATCTGCAGCAGAGTCCCTGTGCTCCCTTAATTTCCTTCTCATCTACGGAAACCTTGAGAGCTTTTTATTTTACGCTGTCTCCATTTCTACACAATACAATAAACCAGCTGGCAGATTCTCAACTTCCCATGCAATCACCAAGTGTTACATCTCTCCAAGCGGTTCAGAGACTTGTATTTTTAACACAGGAGCTACCACCATGGCAGCCGGAGTTTTGCCATTTCTGCATAATGACAGTGACCAACCTATCTCTCCACTGCACCCGTGATGGAAACAGGTTAGTAACCTGTTCTATGACTTGGCATTACAGAGCTCCCTGGGAAGAAATGCAGATTGAGGCAAAGGCTGCAGGGCTACACAGGAGATAGGGGGGACGCCCTGGGAAGTGAACACCTTTGGTCAGAACACGCACTCTCTCTCACCTTTGCTGTGTGCCAGGCCCACATCATCGGACCCCTACCTGCAGTCCCCACAATGCACTCAAACTACCTCCAGGTCCACATCATCGGATCTGCACTCAAACTACCTCCAGGCCCACATCATCGGATCCCTACCTCCAGTCCCCACAACGCACTCAAACTATCAAGACGATGGCTCAGCAGAAGGCTCTGCCTCCTTCACTTACTAGAAAATAGAAAATGAAAGAGAACCATAGATATGACTTAATCTGCAGTTGGGAGAGACATTATGTATGACTTTGGCCTGGTTCACTCATCCTACAAACTATGCCAGACGGTTTCAGACATTTGCTGAATACAACTGGCCTTTGTAAATGCCAGAACACTGATTCATTTCTTCAAAGCATATTAACTTCTCCTTTGGCAATGTAATTCCTAAATCATTACCTTTACCCATGGCTGAAACACTGCATCAGGTCACTGGAATTTTGACAGAAGCCATACTTCCCCCTATTTACCCCCCATCCCTAGGGTCCCCTGGAAAGTTCTGGGTTGGATGGTTCACATGTCCTCTGTGGTGATAACCCACTAATTCTATAAACTCGACATGAGTTAAATATCCCAGAAACAAATGCATTTATGTACACATATAATTAACAATCTAAACATGCAGTAGTAATCCATGCTTGGGAAAAATTATTCAATTATGGGCCGGCCATTTCACAAATACAGAAGAAAGCTGGCCCCACCACACCATAATCAGGTGGAAATATTATCCAAGTACCTCACAGCTTTTGAGAGGCTAGACATCTGTTTGATTTATCATCGACAGAGGAGTATGACCCCTTCCTCCAGTTTTGCTAAGGGATCCAACTTTCTAACTCTGCAGATAAAAGGACTGACCATACACTGGGATTTTAGTGCTACTTGTTATTGTTTTTTCTTTAAGGGGTTAGGTTTTGGGGGACAGGACGGTAGACAATGGTGCGCTCCACAGAGACCCCATTTTCAGGCCAGTGCACCCATCCCCGGCTGCTCAAGGCTCACAGGAAGGTCCCAGCCAGCCGTGGGACCCTGCCCCTCCCAAAGTAATACCCCTGACGGGGCTGCCGACTGATGTGGGGACACACAGGTCCCATCCCTGGCCTCAACTGGGTACAACCCAGAAAGCCGTCTCAGTTCCAGAGCTCCCCACGAAGGCAGCTTCTCCACTGCCCAACCTCACCGCCCTTCTGCCTCACCCCTGAAATCCACCAGCACCCACTCTTGATCTCAGTGTGCCTCCAGGAAACCCAGTTAGAGATGGGCGGCTTTCTAAAGAGAGAAAGTTATGTCTTTACTTGTTCTGAGAAAGTTACAGAGACATGTCCTATCAGAAGTCCCATGAAGGCAAATACAGCCTTTGAAAAAACTACTTGTGATTCAGTTTAAAAATTACAAATTTTTGATAAACACTTTCTGAACACCAACCCAGCGCAGTCAGCAGGAACAGGAGTTAAACGATGCCCAGGGGTTTCATAGGTTCACAAGTCAGAGAGGCGAGACATCACCAGGCAAGGGATTTGCGCATCACAACAGCATGTGGCATGAAGAACTGACACCAACGCACAGGACACCAGACCTGGAGTTTTCAACCTTCACCATTACAGCAGCGATTTTCAACCAGTGTGCCACAATAACTTTTAAAACATGCAATACCTGACTATTTAGTCAGAGGCGCTGACCTCTTTTCCCTTAGATTATTAAAAAAAAAAAAAAAGAAGAAAAAACAAAGAAAATGGTAACAGCCAACACAACCATATCTGTCTGATGTGAAGGAATCACATTATCCCTATTTTTTGGCCAGATTGGCAAAAATACATATTTTTTGGTGTGCTGTAGCACTTTAG
This sequence comes from Glossophaga mutica, assembly GCA_039655065.1. Taxonomy (NCBI): domain Eukaryota; kingdom Metazoa; phylum Chordata; class Mammalia; order Chiroptera; family Phyllostomidae; genus Glossophaga; species Glossophaga mutica. The sequence goes on along the minus strand of CM077304.1, from coordinate 36,707,559 downwards.
CCCTTAGTATATGAGTGCCATGAGATGGAAAGGACTGAAAATCGCTTCACTGGAGTATGCCTCTCCCTGCCTAAGACACACATGCTTGATGGCCTCGAATCCTAGCACATCTCCACGCCAATGCTCATGGAAGAGAACAGCTCTACGCACAGGCATGACAATGAGTCCAGGACACTTCGTTCCCAGCATTTCAAACTTTTCATAAGAGGGAAGCGTTCCTGGAGCTGATAGATTATTGATGACTTGGTCGTGTTATTCACTGCGCCCCCGAGAAAGCAGATGGCAGACAGGCCTGAGCGGGAATCAAGAGCATCTGCCACTGCGTTGCCCGGGAGGCAGCAGCACCTTCCAGAAAATTTCGAGTAACTGCCCAGTAGTCATCCTGGCTCAAGTCCAATTTAGGATCCAGGGACCAAGTTAGAGATGTCACAGGAGTACAAGTGAAAGGAAAAGCAGGTACTTGTATACTGTATACTGTCTGCAGCTTATTACCAGAGGTTTTGGTTCAGGATGTTGAAATGTAGACAATGTATTCCATACGAAAAACTCAACTTAAAATCATACTACTGCTTAACATCTTACAGCTTTTGACACATGGTCTCCTTTGAGCCTCTCAGCTCTCCCTGTGAGGACTGGGCTGGTGTTACTATGCCGACTGTATGACTGATGCAGGGACTTGCCCAGGCTCACACACCTGATCCGTGTTGGGCGCAGAATGCCAGGGTCTTGGTTCAGGGTTCTTTCCTATAAAATTCTGCCAATTTGCAATTTTTCTATTTATTTCTCCAGGCTTGTATGAATAGCCCCAAAACTTTGTCTCCCTCCGTCTCCTTCTCTGGTCCCACCTTCATGCTGCAGATCTCTGTTTCACAGGAACAAGGGCTACCCATGGCACGTGGTCCTGAAAGGGGCCACAAACCACCATCAGTAATCTCTCTCTTTCTCTCTCTCTCTCTCTCACTCATTCAAAACAATCCACACTCTGGGGAGACAGACCACAGCTTCTGAAGTACAGCTGACAAGAAGCTAAGGGGATTGAGTTATATGACCGCCCATAATGTCTGTGACTAACCTAGTTCATGTCAGTCACATACACAAGAGGGGGAGAAAAAAGAAAAAGTTTTAAACAGCTCACCGATTGCTTAGACACAGCCATTGTTCTAAGGAAAAAGCCTTTCCACCCTGGTCCAGTAGGTTTTGCTCCTGTTATTTGAAGCACTTGTTGGATTTCACTCCGGCCAAGCTGGCATTCTGTTTCTGCAATGCGAAAATGCTTGGACTGAAAAAATCAGACTGGGGTTTTCGTGGTCTAAGAAACAGAAGTAAGCAGCTCTCTGCTTCAGGTGGATGTATTACAGCTTGTGGGAGTGCTAATGAGAGCTAATTACTCAATTTACTCCATTAGCCAACCAGCCAGCAACAAGGAATGCCCGGTAAAACTTGCTGGGTGCTCAGACTTGGTTTCAAAGGGCTGTTGCCAAAATGATCTGGCCCAAGTGATTAGCACAGGGCTGCTCAACTGGGCTGTTATCTCAGGATCACAGAGCACAGTCTCTAGTCCTTTGTCTCCGGTAAGTCGGCAGTCAAGACAGCACCAAGGTTATTCTTCCAGACTCTCTTTACCATTATCGCTACTGCCACCTCTGCCCCCAAATGTCCACTCTGGCTGCGAGTTAAAAAATTAAATGATAGGCCTGAAATTTCAGCAAAATAGGTGTCCACAGACCATTAAAACTGGGTGTGGCATTTTACAAGGCCCTACACTCAGTGTGCAGCAGTCACAAGATTTGGCCAACAGTTCACTCACTTTGATCCTTGAACTTGAGACATAGAGGGAACTCAGAACCATGTAAATTTCATTTAATTTTCACTGAAACGTAAGTGTATCCATGTTTTACATAAAGTATACAAGTATATGGCATGCATTATTTTAAACTGCAGCTAATTCATGAATTTATATAAATTATATTTTAAAAGGTGTTGTCATCCTTATCTCCCTATTCCTACCAAGGGGAGTGGAGGGGTGGAAAAACCATAGAGCAACAGATCTTAATTTCCCAGCACAGGAACTAGAAAGTTAGTTATTAACCCAGTGGAGACCCATCCATGTTAACCTTCCCCATATTCCAATACACTAAGGTGATGCATTGTTGAAAATGCAACTCTGGCTTCAGGGACCAAAAAATAAGAAGGTCGGAGACATATTTTAAAGAAGATTCCCAAAGGGTGTTATCTTTAACTCCATAGAAACAAGACTGCATTGGATTATAATTCTAAGAAAAGAACATTTATAATTACTTGGCTCAATTTATTAAAATGGAAAAGTCTGCATAAACACAGTTCTTTTTATGTGGTTAACAAGATTTAGCATAAAACCAATCAAATCTGACCCAATTTATATGCAGTATAAAATATGAAGATTTAACACTGGCTGGGTGGCTCAATTGGTTGAAGCATCATCCTATACACCAAAAGGTTGCAGGATCTCTGGTGAGGACTTAAAAAAATATATATATATATATATATATATACACACACACACACACATATGTACATATATACATATATGTGTTTATATATGAAGATTTAGTCAACAACTTTTCTGAGTTATTTAACAACATCGTCTTTTCTCATGATTTTCTACAACCTTGTTTTTTTTTGTTTAAAAACTGCTCAGTTACCTGAATTTTTATTATACATGGCCAAGTAACAACTCCATGAATGATGCCAAAAATCTCAACTACGTGTAAAGGAATGACGGGGTTATGGCCCTTCCAAAGAGCTGTCTCCGGTTTTTACATGAACACATAGACAACATATGTTTTATTTTTGGCTGTGAGAACAGTCCTAAACTGGGGATTCATCACGAAATTCTCCAAGCAGAAGGCTTTTCAGATAATCAGGTGATATCCTTAACAGGAAAGAAAAACTACTTTACAGGAAAATAGGTAGGTCTGATTTTTTTTTAAAGTTTCTTGCACTAAATATCCATAATATTTACTAAAAGTTCCCAAGACTGAGCAGGTTTACCAGTTATCCTAAAATTTTTTTAAACAGGAAAGAAAAGCAGCATTTTCAACTCTGAGGCTAGGAAACAATCATTACTGAGCCCCCACAATGAATGAGCCAGGTACTATGCTAGGCAGCTTGACTGTATTATCTTAATCTTTCTAGTATCCCTACAGCAGGGTGTCAAACTCATTTTCACCGGGGGCCACATCAGCCTCGTGGTTGCCTTCAAAGGGCTAAATGTAATTTTACGACTGTAGAAATGTAACTAGTCCTTAACAGTTAAGTGAGAGCTCAGCACTGCTGCCGGGTAAAAAAAACAGGTGCCGGGCCAGATAAAACAAGGTGGAGGCCGGATTCGGCCCGTGGGCCTTGTGTTTGCCACCTGTGTCCTACAAGGTACACATTGTTACCATCTCATTGGTGGGAAAACTGAGGCTCAGGCTGGGTAAGCATTATAATAAAGTCGCAATGTTATGGTATGGCCATGCTGGGAATCTAATCTGACTCCAAAACTTAAAAACAGTTGCTGCTACCCTCTGGCCCAAGAGCACTACCAAGAAATCACAATGATAGATTGTTTCATAAGTAGAGAGGATCCGTGCTGGAGCCAGACGCTCTAGATTTTAATTATGCCTCTATTGAGCGGTAGTTTCCTCCAAATTAATGGACATTAAAACCGTACTTAACCTCGTAAGGTTGAGGGGAGAAGCACATAAAAAGGCCCCAGTGACCAAGTTGTGCAAAACACATAAACACTAGTTGTTATTGTTACCTCCCTGTTCTCGGCTAACACAGCTGGGGAGCTGCAGCAGGGCTGTGGGCTCCTGTGAGTCAGCGCACAGGGCAAGGGGGTAGGTGCCTGCAGGAGGCTGAGGGAGACAGAGCCCGGAGCCCGAAAGAACAACTTAGGAAGTGAGGAGCGGAGGGGACTTGGCCAGTCTCTGCTCGGCTTACCTTCTCATGCACTAAACAGAAAAAACTGTTGTGGGTCAACTCTGTGCCAGGCACAGCCTCAGTACCGCCCAGCTGCTGGCCCCCACACTCTGCCCCTTTGGGAATCTATGGAAGTCCCCTGCCTACAGGAAGCTCACTTCCACCCTGAGTGAAGGTAAATTCGAAACACAATAAAGGAGCCATGGCCCACATCCATTTTCCTTCCCCTCGCTTTCTCTCCCTCCCTCCCTCCCCCTCTCTCTCTCTCTCTCACACACACACACACACGTGCTCACGTGTGAAGGTTTCCCATGGTATACAATGGGTGGACATATTACAGTAGAATAAGCACTTGAGGCCCATTTACCCTCATCAGGAAACTCTGCAGCGGGCATTGCAGGGTACAACTTTAGATGCTGAAGACACAGTATAGTGACTTCCAGCAGAAAGGGTTCATTTCCATGTGGACAACGGTCAAAAATCCCAGGTGGGAAAGATAATCAGTAGACTTGACTACATAAAAATTTTAAACTTTTATATGATTAAGAACAAAATTTAAAAAGACAAAACAAATAATTAGAAAAAAGTAGGTGAAAATATATGCAGTAACTATGCATAAGTGAGGGTTAATAAGTGAAATACATGAACTAGAGTTCATGACAAGAAAACTACTAATACCCAACAGATAAAATGGGCAAAGTATATGAATAGTTTGTTAAAAACAGGAAATAGAGCCTAGAAATTATCACATATTTTTACAATGAAAGTATCACTCTGCTAATGGCAGCAATAGTTAGTAGAAACTTTCGGCGACTACAGAAAAATCTATTGAGATATCGACGCACAGCCACACCCTTTGGGTCCACTTTGGATCATCCGTTGGAAAGACAAGAACGATCTGAAATACAGAGAATGCTCAGTGTGTAAAGATGCCCCCCAGGTACTGAACACAGGCTGCATGCTCGGCACTGAGACTGGAGAAATCATGAAACAAATGTGGATGGACCATTCACAGTTCTTAGAAATAATACGTAAGATATGATAATAGTGTGGGGAAAGGCAAATGAAATGTGTGAAGTAAAAAAAGTGGAACACAAAAATCATACACTCAGAATACTCCAAATACGGAAAAATAGCTGAATGAACAGGATGAAAGGAAACACACTGACAGCAGTTGTACCTTTGTGCGGTCGGGTTACTGATGCCTTTTCCTGTTTGTTTTATAGTCTTGCCTCTACTACTCAAATCTTCTAGGTGGTACACATATTACTTTTATAACTACACAAATGTAAACAGCAATCTCAACTGCAAATCTACAATGAACAATGGAGGGAAACCCAACAGCTCTCCACGCCACGCCCGCAAACACCACGACACTGCGCGATGGGCGAGCGCGGCAGCAAAGGAAAGGCGCCTTTGTCTCAAATCTAGGGCTAGAAAAACATCAGGTGTCTTGATGTGAAAACAAAACCTTTTCATGCCCCACTTATCAAAACATATTTTGGGAATTCACAAACCAAAACATTCTCCATCGGAAGAAGATTTAAACAAGCACATACCAAAATTATCTCCGCAGAACAAACTAGCTAAGCAAGCAGGAAGTTTACCAGAAACACCCTAAAAATTAATAATTGTTTTTACAGCTCTGATAAATCCATGCCAGCTCATGTTAGTACACAGTGTAACACAAACAATCTCCAGTGAGTCTGTCACCACTAAACAGGAGAGCACGAAATCCTTAGCATAAGGCTCTTCCTTGGCCATGTACCACAAATGCCGGCTGAAATTAAGCCCTTTGGAGTCCACCCTCTCAAAAGCTCATTTTGCAATCTTCAAGATGGTTTTCTGAGAGTGACAGTTAACTAGGTCAAATTCATTGCATTCATTATCTGGTTCCATCTTCACAAACCTACAAGGCAGGGCTTCTCAACTTGGGCACAGCCAACATTTGAGGCTGGGTAATTCTTTCCTATGGCGGGGGATGGGAGGGAGCTGGCCAGGCATTATAACATGTTCAGCAGCATCCTGGACCCAACTCCCTGAATGTCAGTCCTCCCTCCACCCCTAGTTGTGACATACACAAACATATTTCCTGACATTGCCAAATGACACCTCCAGGGCAAAATCCACGCTGTTGAAAACCGCACTACAAAGTATGTACTCTTACTGGCCCCATTTTACAAATGAGGAAACTCAGGCACAGCTATAGGCCCATCTAACTCCAAAGCCCAAGATCAAAAACTCTATACTGCAAAAAAAATGTGCAGAGTAGGACGCATATCTTAAGGTATAACTGATACACCCCCACCTTTTCTGCTTGAGTGTCCTTTGCACCCCCATGAGCCTCATCCAGGCCTCAGTGCACGCTGGTCAAGGAAACCATCACTCTCATTGCATGAACGTTACTGAGTCCCTCTGCTGGATGGGAGGGCCTAGCAGCAAAGGCAGCTGTGGCCTTCAACAAGTGTATATGGAATCTATTTGAAGAAATAAGTCATAACCAGAGATAATCCATTTGGAGTGTCAGTTTTGGAAAAAACTCTTAACTGAGACAGTGCAAGCGAAGTTCCTTTCACAAAATACAATGACAAAAAGCAACTAAACACCAAATGTGTGGCAATGAAGAGGCACAGGCATTAGAAGAATCATAGCATCTCAGAATCACTGGGCTGGAAGGAACCTTAGAAAACAACCTGAACTCAGCATCCACTTAGTACTTGAGTATATAAAAATCTAAAAATTGAATCACCTGCTCCCAGCAGAATTCACGGGCTGAGCTCTGACTGTGGCTCTGAACAAAGGTTTCCTGAACAGCTAGCTGTACGTGGGCCTAGAGAACACAGGAGGGTTTAAGCAAAGAGAAGAGCAATAGGAAAAGCAGAAAGACTGAGAGGACTTACAGAACTTGGCAGGGGAGGACTGAACTCACAGAATTTGAGGGTGCAGAGCCTGGTATGAGCCCACGGGATGGAGAAAGACAAACTTAGAGAAAGAGGTCAAGATCAAAAGAGGTCACAAAGTGACTTTAAGGTGACCGGTAGTGACCCTGGCCAGGTGAGACCTAAGAAAGATTTCTCCTAAAAAATAAAGCAACAAGGGCTACTTAAAGCATGCATCAATTGACGTTACGAAGGTGGAGAACTTAATTTCTCAGGTAAAAGATGAGCATTCCCAACTGTCTCACAGCATTCCCTCAGGTACTTACATAAGTGATTATTTTCCCAGAACAAAGAATCTGTCCTAAAAGCAAACCCAAATTACCTTTCTTCCCAGGTCCATGGGTATTCCTGTTCTATAGGGCGCCAGTCCAGCAAAACAAGAGCCCAGAGCAGCCAGATCTCCTCTTTGTAAAATCTGAGTTTCAATAGGTAAGATCTCGGGTGGAAATGGGAGGGAGGTGGGGAGGGCTGGGGTGGTGGGCTGGGGTGGGAGTAAAAGACAGAAAACTGTACAAGATCAACAATTAAAATTAAAAAATATTTGAAAAATAGGTAAGATCTCTCAAATATTAAGTATTGGCTTAAATTTCTTTTTTAAAACATTTTATTTATTTATTTTTAGAGAAAGGGGAAGGAGAAAGAGTAGGAGAGAAACATCAATGTGTGGCTGCCTCCTGCGTGCCCCACAACGGGGACCTGGCCTGCAACTCAGGCATGTGCCCTGACTGGGAATCGAACCTGCGACCCTTTGGTTTGCAGGCCCGCACTCAAACTGGCTTAAATTTCTTAAAATACATACTGTGTAGGTCAAACCAAGTCAGTCTCCATGCAGCCTCCACCCAGGGCCATCGGTATGAGACCTCCGCTACTGCAAGCGACAGCCCACAGGAGACCACAAAGAGCAGGCACGGGAACCTCATAGCAAAGCTTTGTTCGAAATACGTGTCTGGCCATACGGTGTAGAATAAGAGGAAAAAATTAACTGCAAGGGTGTATATCAGAGATGACAGGCATGTGAACCAAGGCAATGGTAGAGACAACAGGCAGTTATCAGAAATATACTTGAAAGCCAAAAATGACAGTGCTGATGGCCAGGAGAGGGTCCCTAGGATACCAGACACAAAGCTGCAAACTTTGATAATGAAGGTGAGTCTTTAAGACCAGAGGTAAATTCAGGCTTAAAAGTGACCTCCTGGACTTCCCAGAACAGGGCCACCTTCCTGGGTTTGTGACCTTTGTAGTCACGCAGAACCCTATGCCCAGAAAGGCTCCACAGATGGTTTAATGCTCTGCTGTCAGCATCCTGAGATTCTTGATAAGTGTAACTTTGAACTTGTGTTTGTGAATAAGGTCTGATGGTACAATGGAGTGTGAGTGTGAGCAGAGGAGACTCCATTCGATGTGTGTGGCCACGCCGTTCCTTGCCGCCCCATTCCTACATAGTATTTGCAGGGCCCCACGAGCACAGAATTTCTGTGGATTCATGATGCGTGGGAGTTCAGCAAGACTAGTTGAAAGTGTGTTACAAAAACTGAGTAAGCAGCTCCAAGAAGCCATGCTTTCCATTCGAACCAATGTCTTTCTAAGAAACACAAACAACCAAGGATTCCTATCACATCCTCTCTTATTCCCGTTACTTCCCTGTATTAGCAACCCACTATGCCGAAAATGACAGCGTAGAAGGGGAAACAGAAAGATAGAGAGACCCATAGTTCTTTATCCTTCCAGTCCTTGCTTATGCCCGTCCTTCCTTCTGTAAATCAAAGACTGATAAAATGCACAGGTCAAGAAGTGAAATAAAAGGAGTGAGTTTTGTGCAGCGTTTCTACTGTTTGGGTAAGAACAACATACACATATATATGCAAATTACAAAATAGGAATTGTGTGATTTCACTAATTGTGCACACACATTTAAAGCTCTTATATTTGCCTTTAAAACTGGCATTGCACAATATGATGATGAATAGTAAAATTTATGCTAACAATTTTAATTTTTTCTTCACATACAATGGCATACGATAGCAAATAAACTCATGATGAGTCAAGGAGACTGTAGACAAAGAGGAAACGCTTTTTATGTTACTACCTTTAACAGCACTTTTTTCTTGCTTTTTAAACAAGGAGCCACACATTTTCATTTTACACCAGGCTCCTCAATTACGTAGCTGGTCCCACAGAGAATCATTTAACTCAAGAATATGATGCCTGTCTAAATACACTACACACACGTAGTTAAGTTTTTACTGATGTCTTTCAAAGCAACCCCCAGGAGACCCATCTGTGGACTGATGGGAATGGCGCTGATTTTCAGTACCATGCTGGTAATTACTGAATTGCTTCAGTCCTTTCCCCCCATCCCCCTAATGTCATTACAACAGCAAATCTGCTGAAACATCGAACCCAGTGTCTCCAACTACAGATCTCTCTTGAAATAATTACTTAAACTGAAGACCAAAGAAAGCCTTAGCAGCAGGATCAGCATCTAATGCAGAGGCCTCTCTGCTGACAACTCTGTTCCTTGAAGCGTTCCTGGTGTTTTGGCGGGTTCGGTTTTCACCAGACCCAGGGTGTGGTTCCAGAACCAGGCTGCTTCTCACCACTCAGAAGCACTCGGGTTTTCCCTGGCCAGTTGCTCTGCAAACCATTATTGTCTGGTTGTCTAAAAATTCCTCCTTTAAATACAGTCAAGTTTTCCCTTGTCTCATTTCATTCTCCTTTTTTTGTGCCACGACTTTCCACTTCAATGCACTGATTTCCCGCCTGGAGACACATCCTAGCAAACGTGTCAGTTTGTGTTGTTTAGATGAGACACTTCTGTCATTCTTTCACATTTTTCCTCTGCACCAAGAACCCCGACAGCCAGCCTCTCAGGAGCCTGAGCTACTTGTCTATAAATTTTGTTTCACTGCCTCCCATTAGACTGAAAAAATGCAGACTGCCTGAGGTGAAATTACTCAACGTATCTCTCCCAATCACATTTTTTTCTAGTTTCCCCATCCTTTCTTCCGTGCCACCTGAAGAAGGTGCTTGTGGATTTCAAGGCTGATCTGCCACTCTCCACCTGATTTTGCATCTATCCCTGTCCTTCTCGCCCAGACTTTGTACCCTCTGCTTCTTTCACATCACCCTCTCTACCTGCACCTTCCTCGAAACCAGGCTTCCCAGTACCAGCCTCCTTGTTCAGTTCCTTGATGGGCTGGGCTAACAAGGGCCACCTGCGATCATCCATCACCTCCCGTGTATTTCTCACATTTTTGCACTCTGGATTTCATCTCTACTGTGCTAGGGAAACTGCTCTCCAAGCTCCCAAAGGATCTGACAGCTGGACTGGGGCCGTTTCTCAGTGTCGGTCTTGTGATGGGTCGGCAGCACTGGATGGCAAGGACCATCCACTTCGGTTGGGCACACTTCTTCCCTTGGCCACCATCATGCTCTGTTTCTCTGGTGCTCCCACTCTAACTCCCCTAATAACTTCTCTTTTGGCTGACCATGTCTAAATGTCAAGGGTTTCCTGAAGGCTATACACAGTAAGCCCTCACTTATCATCATCGACAGGTTCTAGGAAACTGCGACTTTAGGCATACGGTGTGCAAGGAAACCAGTTTTACCATAGGCTCATTGATATAAGTAAGAATTAAGTTCCTGTTACTTCTTTCTGGTCACAGAAACACCACTCAACTGAATAAAAGCACAAAAAACTTCTAAAATAAATGCTGAAATAAGTGTGAGCTATACATATATTTTTAAAAGATTAATAAAAATTAAGATGAGGATTTTCTAATCCACTTATTCTAGTTCAGGACCGCTGGTGGCTGGAGCCTCTTGCAGCAGCTTGGGGCGCCAGGCGGGCACCCACGCTGCACAGGACACCCTTCTATCACAGGGTGCACTCACACCCACACCCACACCCACCGAGGCTAGGACATCCTCGGGATGAGGCAGGAAACCAGAAAACTGGGCAAAACCCACGCAGACATGGGGAAAATGTGCAAACTCCACACAGACAGTGACCTCAGACAGGAATCAAATATTTTCCTTCATCGAAGTTATAATGAAATGACATTATCCGAGGACCTGCTATACGTCCTTCTCTTTTTATTCTACATCCCCTTCTTTGGCAAGTTCATCTACTCTCATTCTTTAAGTAACAGCTCTATGAAGATGATCCACCAAGCTAGGGTTCTGCCTGAACTCCAAATCTACATTTCTAAGTTCTTGCGTAACATCTTCATGTTAAGGATAAGATTAACTAGCAGTTCTTAATGCCAAGAACAAAACTAAGCCAGAGGCAGTAATGTAAAAAGGCTGAGGATACTGACGCTAAAGACTGTACCTGCATTTGAATCCTGAGTCCAACACACACAACGTGTGACCCGGGAAATTCAACTGGCCTGTCTGTGCCTCAGATTCCTCATCTGTAATATAGAAATAATAGCGGTACCTTTGCTTTTAGCTGATGTAGAAATTAAATGTAAGCTAAAATAAGGAAGGTGCTTAGAACAGTGCTTGGTACATACCAAATTCTATGTAAGCATTAGCTGTTATTATTGTTGTTGTTATTCTCCTAAAAACCTGACAAAACAGGCACTATTGTTTTACCTATTTGCACACTGAGAAAACAAAGGTAGGTTATTGTGGGTCATGATGGGATCTCGAGTTCCAGGCATTCAAATCTTTATTTGTCATGTTTCCCATTAAAATTCAGCTTTGCTTGTACACTTTTCTTGATTAAGGATGTTCTATCTCTCCCCACTCCCCTTGCCTCATATACCCCAGCTAACATCCCAAATACTATTTTCAAAGTTATCTTTATAAAATAATAGTTCTCATATCCCTCCCCACCTTGCACCAAAAAAGATCTTATTTTAAAGCATAATCTTGTCACTCTTAAAAACCCTGTAAGATGCAGCTCCATTATACCCTACCTCTCTCAATGATATTGATCTTTCTATCTCATCCACCTCTAAAAACTTCCTCTAAATCTTACTACATTCTACAGTCTGCTCTAAACCCAAGTGTGCTCCTCTCCCCGCACTGTCTCCTCAAGATCTCCTACTCATCCTTCAAGGTCCATTCAAACCCCATCTCCTCTAGTGGGACCCCACTGAACCCAATTCCTTGCTCAAACGTCTAGTCTAGTTCAGAGCATGATCTTCCCTACCTATTTCCGAAAGGCCCAACAAACTGACTTTTTAAACTTTAATATTTTTATATTTCAAGAGTAATGCATGAAGTATTATGAAATAGACATTAATATGCTATTTTAAAAAATGCCCTGGTTGATGTGGCTCAGTGGATTGAGTGCTGGCCTGTGAACCGAAAATTCCCAGTCAGGGCACGTGCCTGAGTTGCAGGTCAGGTCCCCAGCTGGGAGTGAGCAAGAGGCAACCGATTGATGTATCTCATGAATCAATGTTTCACTCCCTCTCTCTCCCTCTCTCTAAAAATAAAACAACTCTTTTTTTTTAAAAAGCCTCCTTCATCCTCCCTACCACCCTAATCCCATCCCCCCACAAATCACTGCATTTAGCATTTTTTCATACGTTGACAAATACGTTACATATGTTACATATATAACAAATATGTTATACATATATGTGCTTGGTTGCTTTTTTCTCAAAATATTTATTACAAACATCTGTATAAGTCAGTATATTTTTTCAACTTTTTAACAGCTAAATAGTATTTTAAATCTGTTTTCTATTACAATTATGTATAAGGAGGGTCATCTCCTCCCCCACAATCTCCTGCATATGAATGTTCTTAAGGGTAAAAAGCATCTTTTGTCCTTACATATCCAAGAGGACCTCATACCAAGGCCAAGAATTGCCCAACAAGTGTTTAATGAAATAGTAACAATATCCGTCATCAATCCAGTGCTTGTTCTGTGCCAGGAAAACAGCTGTTAGTGCTTCACATATAAGCATATTTATTCTTCATAACCACCCAATTATTCCCATCTCACGGAAGACAAAATCACACAGCTAGTAAGTAAGACCAGGGGATTCTAATCTACATGTGTCTGACTCTGGAGCCCACTCCCTTCATTCCTGTGCTATAGTTAACAAATTTTTCATAAGGACATCCTTTGCTTTTTCAACCAAAGTTGGAGAACAGAAGAGCTCCAGGTATTCTGGTTTAGGCAAGTAGGGCTGAGGATAAGAGATGGGTGTTCAAATAAATGGCAAGTAGATGGAGGCAAGTGGTTGCAGCTATAAATCTAATTCACCAGTCAGCCATCCCGTCCATGCTTACTGGGAACCTACTTGAAGTTGAGTTACTTGCCTCCCTCTCTACAATTACTTGGCTCCCCACTATACTCTCCTTCAGTAATAACTGTCCCCATTTGCTGAAAATCCATGTGCCAAATGTGCCATTAGTATTTTTATTAACAATTTCTCATTATTTCTGATAGTAACAACAATTCTATGAGACAAATATCAGTACCACCATTTCACAGATGGGAGAACTGAGATCCAGAGAAGTTAAGTTACTTGCCAATATTTGACTGTAATAAAAGCAAAGCTAGGGTTCAAGCAGAGAGTCCATAGGACAAAGTCCAACCCCTTTTTTGTCATACAGAATGCTGCCATTTAATTCTTAGAGAAAAGAGGAACTATGACTTTTTCAAAATCACATTAAGATCACATTCGGCTGCAAGTAACAAATCTAACTTCTGCGATTTAACCAAAGTTTCTTTTTCTCAGAGGAAGTCAAGAGATGGGCAGGAGAGGGCTGGTAGAACAGTTCCAGAATGCCATCAGCTTCCCAGCCTGCTTACCCCTCCAGTTTTTTGTCTTTGGTCCCGAGATGGCTTCTCCATTCAGAAAACAGCATCCATGTTGCAGGGAGAAAGAACAAAGAGCAAAAGGCCTAACAAGGGAGCACATAAGAGTCCATTCCCTTATATGAGCTTTATAAGGGAGCCCCACCCTGCTACTTACATCTCATTGGCCAGGACTATGTCCCTTAGACGCTCCCCAGCTGCAAGGGGTTCTGGGAAAGCAAGCTTTTTTTTTTTTTTTAAACTGGCCATGGTGGGCAATTAAATAAGAGGGGTTCAGCTGTGGGGAAGAAGTGGGTAGAATGGGTATTGGTTGGGCATCTAGCTGTGGCTGCCCCACAGGGCGATGTAGAGCACAAATCATCCTAGAGAATCAAGGTACCCTGAGAAGAGAAGAGCAATAAAAGAACCTTAATTCTGTATCTAAAGGCCCTCTCGGTTGTGCAATGTCACATGCCCATGGGAGCGGAGGCCGGAAGAATGTGAAAGTTTTACAAAAGCCTCCAAGCAGCTGATCCTGAGGAAAAACACTGAGTCCCAGGTGACTTCACACAAATCATCCTGGCAGACTCACAGGTTCGGAGTGTTTCCTCCGAGTTGCCACTGTCTCCCTCCCTCCCTCCCACTGCTCACTTCGCCTGGTGAATTTCCGTAAGAGCCTGCGAGCTCATTCGACTCTTCCAGCGTTCGTGAGAAAAAGGAGAATGTGCTCAAATTCCAGCTCAAACAAAACAAGATTCTCTGCTACGTGTTGTTATGAGAAGCAACATCTTTAGGAAAAGACAACGAGCACAAGGACGTTACTGCTGCAGCTGCCACCACGCTGTCGAGTTCTATGAAGAAAGCAGGCCACAGAGTCTTAGCCTTGTTTTCGTTTCCTTCCAAATAAAGTAAGTTCCGTAAACTTTCCTCATAAAAACCTCACACAACTCTGGTGGCAAGGTGACATCTGTATGAAATATTACAGATGACAAAAAGACCTCTGTGAGCCAGATCTAGGCACAGAAAATGAGGTAACATAGGCATATTTGGTGATATATATAGTACTGGGTTGGCCAAAAAGTCCGTTTAGTTTTTCCATAAAATAAAAGACATATTTTTCATTTTCACCAATAACTTTATTGATTTGGATATTTTAAGTATGTCAGCTAACTCCCACTATTGGCTTCTATTGGGTAGAAGCTAGGGGTGCTGCTAAACATCTTCCAATGCAAAAGACAGCCCCACAGCAAAGAATTACTTGGCCAAAATGTGAATGGTACCAAGAAACTTCACAAACCACTTTTGACACATTCAATCAGTCACAGCACCTTCTCCATACACTGCATAAATCTTTTTTTGCACTTCAGTTGCATTTTTACCTTTCTTGACATAATAAAGCAAAATACACCAAAAATGTTGCAGATTTTCTTCCATCTTCAATATTAAAATGGCTACACAAAAATTCGCCAGTTTTACTAAGTTTTCTTAAATGCATGCTGATATGACAGCTGTCACAATACAACCTAACAAAATTGTTTCAAATGAGATTAAAGACAACTACTAGAGCCATCATTCGGAAAAAATTAAATGAACTGTTTTGGCCAACCCAATATGACATTCACATCATGGGAAGAGTTAATACACTTCCCAACAAGCCTACCTACTTCTTGCTTAAAGAATTTGGTCACTTACTTACAATGGACTGGGCACTGAAAACAGCATCTTTAGTATCTCCTTCACCAGGTAAAATTAAGTTTTCCCTTGTTAACAAAGACATACACACCAGGAATTGGCGCACCTGCTCCCCTAAACATGCATCTGTTTTTATATCAAATGTTTACATTTCCCAAACTATAGGTGAAAATACGTAGCTTTACTGTGGAGTTCACAGGGAGTCCATAAAATCTAGTGCAGGCCCAAACATTACAGTACTTGATCTTCTTCCTCCACGATACGTATTGGAGACATGAGCCTTTGCCAGAATGACTGTTATTCAGTGCAGTCAGAGTTTGGACAATTCCTTCAAGTCATAAATATTTTTAGGTGTGCCACCATACAGAAACCACTAAATGATCTTTCTATTCTGAACTCATTCCACTCGCCAAAAAAAACAGGGATGTGTGTGGGGGCCAGTCAAAATGTGAATCTCACCAAGTTCCTGGGACACATATGACCCAAGTTCAGTCACAAACAGTGACAACCCACCCACCTGGACCACCAACTCCAAACCCACATTTCAGAAATATAAGCTCTTCAACAGATCCAGACTGGTATACGTCCCCCCAAAACTGCCTAGCAAGTGTGCAAACTTAAAACTCCTGGAAGAGCTCATTTTTTAAAATCTAAATTCCACTCGTTTGCTGTTCTAGATCCTTCAACTTGGAAGAAAATATTGAAGTAAAAGAAACTCTCACCACTTGGCTTTTTGAAACATTATCAATTAGTGCCAAACTGGTATCAATAATGACTGTATTTGAAATGAAGAGTGTAAAAGAAATAGGAGAGTCTGTCTCCCGTAGAGTGGGTTAATTCAGTTTAGTTTTTTTAATCCATTAGCTCCATTTCATGAAGCCTGTCTTTGTGGTGGTGACATCTGTGACAAAAGTTGTAGGCTTTTCGACAAGGGAAAAGGTTCTGACAGGCACTGCAATGAATTTGAGAACAAATGACATAATATCCTACAGATGCAAGGAACTGCACAAGCCCAGAGCAGTTTTTGGATACTGTCAACTTTCAGACAGTTTGATGATTGATTTAATCACAATGTTATCAACATTTTAGCTAAAGAGCAGACACTCTGTTCCCTTTACCCTCAAACAATACCCAGTGTCACTAACCTCAACAGCTTTGAATCTCTTACTTCAACTCAGCTGTTTGGCCATGGTTAAATCAATAATCATAATCATGGCTCCCTGAATGATTTCACAATTGACCGCTCAACTGTGATATTTTTTCTCTCAATTTCAGAACTAATATGGCTTTCTAGGGAAGTCTCCGGTAATAAAAAAGCCATCATTATACAATATCTCTTGCCTACATTTTCACCATGAAGCAACATTTCTTTAATAAAGAATCAAGACACAGACCCAAAGGTGAAAGCATAGGCATTCATTAATTCACTCATTGTTTTGAAAAGGTAATTAACCTCAGGCCAGAAGCATGTGAAAGAATGGAGTGATGAATGAGGTCTTTAGTTAACACTTTGAAAAATACACTATTTGGATTTGGTACTTATGAAAATGGGAGCTAAAAAAATCAAAAAGTTAATTTTAATGTAACAAATTGCCAACATAATTAACTTAAATCAACTATAAAATGCAAATATTTCATGAATATGAAAGGCAGGGTTTTTTTTTTTTTAATATTTTATTTATTCATTTTTAGAGAGACAGGAAGGGAGGGAGAAAGAGAAGGAGAGAAACATCATTGTGTTGATACCTCTCATGCGCCCCCTACTGGGGACCTGGCCCAAAACCCAGGTATGTGCCCTAACTGGGAATGGAACTAGCAACCTTTTGGTTCACAGGCCAGTACTAAATCCACTGAGCCACACCAGAGAGGGCTGAAAGGTAGGCTTTAAAAAGAAGTCAGCTAGTCAGTAACTGAGGGGGAAAAAATGACCTTGTTCTGATTTATCTCATGCTGGTAATGAGTGACAAAGAGACTACAGACACAGCATTCTCCCTCACTGAACTTGTTTCCAAAAATTGTCCATGATGCCCCTGAAATTAGGCACTATTGATCTGGAACTACGGTGTGCCCTAGATTTCAAGTCAACCTTTGTCCACAAAGGCCATTATCATCCCTTTTTTTTTTTAAGGAGATACCAGAACTAGTGACAGTTGCTGGTCAAAGATAATTTAACCAGAATCTGAACCTACCTTTCTCAGTAACGAACGTCTTTCAAGTTTTGTCCTTTCAAAGTACCGTGTTTTACTATACCACATCTTCATAAACAAGGACCAAGAAAGAGGAATACTGGTTAAATGTAAGTATGTAAAATGACTATTACTCAAAAAACTTTTAATAAACTTAAAGCTTTGGCATATTTAAGTGCTTAAGCCAAGACAAGTTTCTCGGGGAAAAAGCATAAATCTGAATTTGGCACATCGGGATAACACCCTAAACATACTCTTCACTTGACTGGTTTTTGCAGCTCCAGCTGTGGGCATTGCAAACTCCAGTTCGAGCACTGTATCAGCCAGGGCTCCAGCGAGCTCACATCAGCCCACAGGAATTCCACATCGCCTCCTTCTCTTTCCTATTGGGAAATACAGTATGTTTTACTTGCTTCCTATAGAACATAAATAGAAAAGACACCAGTATTTCAGAGCCATTAGGAAATTTCTGTTCTGAGTCTAACACACAAACTAAAATCAAAATGCTCTGGCCTTTCCAGTAAAGCACCCCTTCCCTTTGCAAAATCCTGCTCTTTCTCTACCCTGTACTAATTAATTTTTTCAGAAACTGAGAATAATATAGACCCAGGTGGTTTTATAAACAATGGCAAACAAAATACTTATATCTAGCTCTGAAATTCAATTGTCATCTGGCTAGGAAGATAGAGAACCCCATCTATACAGCCCTGTCATCTCCACACTTCCTAAGTTCTTAGATGTAATGTGGTGGCTTCTTTCCTCATCTTCTGGAAATGCCCTTTCGTCCAGGCACTGGGGATGCAGCTTTTGACTCACAATGAAGCCCACGCCTGTTTCCTCCCAGACCTGGCAACAAGAGGGATCCTCACTGTGAGGAACAGTGGTGAATGAAAAGGGAAACTTGACTCAGGAGCCACAGCCCATACTTTTTTTTCTTCTCAAAAAAAAAAAAGAAGAAGAAGAGAAAAGAAAAAGAAAAAAGAAGAGCCTTAAGCACTGATAATTGAGAGTTCTGAATCAGTTTGTAGAGTTAAGTTTTTTCCCCCAGAAAAATCAATCACACCTAGTTAGTGACCTGGGCACACAAACCTCCAGAAAAAAGAAAATGTTTGAAACAGGAAATAAACAAAAATCAGAATTCTATACTTCCAATTCTCAAAATATCTCTTCCTCCCGGCAGGCAACTGCTTTCCTTAATTACCAAACTTGGACACTAAATCAAATCCTCCTTCGATCACTCCCTGCACTTCTTATTGAAAGGATTTGTTTTGGTCCCACATGTTGAAAAATGCATGTTCCTATAATTAACAGTTTGTATGCCACGCCTTCTGCCACATTTCCCTGTTAAAACTCCCTTCTCTAAAAAACGATCCCTGAGAAGACAACTGCCAGCCCACACCCTTTTCTCAGCCCCAGAACACAAACCTGAAGACTCTCAGCCACCTTCCGAACGAGCCCCTCCTGATCACAAAGTTGGAAACGAAAGGGATTCTAGGTTAAAATGTGAGAGTGAAAAAGAGTTGGAGTTTTAGAAGTGTGGCCTCAAGAGACTATTTTTCCGGCAAGCTCATAATGAATATATCCCAAGTGAATTTCTCACATCCTGATGACTATATAAAAAGATTTTTTTATGTTGCTATATAACAATTATATTCTTTCATTTAAATCACTATGCAATAGGCCACAAGGGAACTAAAAAATGTATATACAAAATTTCTGTTCTCTCTCAAAGAGCACCATTTTTGAGTCAATATTTCATTAACTTTTTGTGACATTTTTCAATAACACTCTCCACTCACTCACCTCCACCCCCTCACTTCTCTGATTGGGGTCCTCAAGTATTAGTGGGTGACCAGGGTGTATATGGGGGGCGGTCTTAGGATACAGACAAGACATTACATGTCCAATCCTGGAGGTATTTTCACACGTAGGCTACTTGGGTGCCCCAGGAGTTAAACCCTACCACCCCGCAAAAGCGCTCGTTCCCATTGGAAAACAGGAGTGAGTAGGAAAAGGAAATCGACCCGGAGAGGAGGCGCAGCTGCTACACCCAGCTGCAACCACACAACGGTGCCACTCCTCTCGGGTCTGAGAGGAGTCAAACGCCCTTACCTGGGGGTGGAGGCGGCAGGCACTAGTTCCAAAAGTTCTGGTTCGCCTTCCCTCGGAGTTCAAAGCCCCAGCACTCTGGCCCCGCCGCAGGCTAGCAAACCCGAATCCCGTCCTGTCCCGCTCCCGGCGTCCCCACCCTCCGGGCCCTACACCATGTCAGGAATCCGGGCAGACACGGAGCTGGGAGCTGACATCACTCCCCGTTCCAGGTACCTCCCCCTCCCACCGCGGCGCTCTCTCCTCCCCGCCTGCGGGAATTAGCCAAAGAGAGATCGCAAGGGGGAGGGGCCGGCCGCGCCCCGGCGCCCGCTGATTGGGCCTGGGGGCCGTCACTCAGAGGAGTCAACTAATTTTATACATTCCTTGCTGAGCCAGACTAGGGCTGGAAGTGGGTGTTGATGGAAAAAAAATGCTGCTTTTCCTGCTATCTCTAAGGAAAGAAGATGTATGTGGAAGAACCCTGTGGGTCGTGTTTTAAACTTTTCTTGGCGTATTTCCTACATCCCAGAACAGAAATGAAACTAACCCAGCCAAACCCCCTTTTTAAGGAAAAACAATTGCCTGTATGTCACGGGCAAGTACGAGTCCGGCTGTGCGTGGAGCAGAAAATGGCTAGCTCTAAGTCAGACGAATAAAGGAAAACACCAGCTCACTCTGCTACCCTTTTATCTTGGGACTCCTGGGTGTTCCCGTAAACGGGAAATTTAGAACTTCAAAGACACTTCGGAAAGATTTGGAAAGCGAATGCTAGAAAAGGCGACCCAGCTCTGAATTGTTAACTTGCAGCGTTGTCGGACCATGTGGCTGCTTTTGCTGTTAGCGATGAAAATGAATCACACCACACGAGCTTCCAGGCAAATAAAATTGAACCTCTGAAATAAGAAAAATTACTATTAACCTTTTTCAGAACCTTTAACGCTGTTTTCATACACAACTGAAAAGGAGGGGAGCTCAGAATTGGTCTGAACAAGCCACAAGAGAATAATTACTGTTGAATGGAACCAATTGCAGAGACTGAGCTATCAATTAAGAATTAAGTAACATTTACCTCGACAGATATCTTGCTGTATAATCCCCTTGGCTAACAGACAGAAAGATTCTCCGGAGATGGTTTATTCAATTTGCCTATCTGCTCCAAGTCAGAACTGAATGGTGCAAAGTGGCTCTATTTATGAGACATAGGTAGCATACTATCCATCATCTTCTGGAAGTACAATGAATTAATTACTGACTTTCTGTTGGTTTTTATTATTTGTTTTTGACAGATGACAACATCATACATTTCACCACAGTGCCAAGAATTGTAGAGAGATGCAGAGTCTAACATTGTGCCTCACTTAATCCTCACA
Organism: Glossophaga mutica; assembly: GCA_039655065.1. NCBI lineage: Eukaryota > Metazoa > Chordata > Mammalia > Chiroptera > Phyllostomidae > Glossophaga > Glossophaga mutica. The sequence continues at coordinate 36,686,570 of CM077304.1, read as the reverse complement.
ACCATCAGGTAAAATGAGTGTCATTAGTCCGATTTCAGCATAAAAATCAAAGGCTCAGCAAGGTCACATAAGTAAATTTCTCCAGAACACCCAGGACTGGAGTAGAACCCAAGGTCCATTTGACTCCAAAGCCATTTTTTCTCTTTAAAGCAGTGATGGCCTGCAATCTACACTCATTTGAACACTAAACTGCTTTAAAACAAACAAACAAACAAAAAAGCCACAGACCCAGGCCAGTGCTCTCACAGACCTCTGTTATGTCACTGCCGTTGTCCCACCCACACTGTTCCAAGCTCCTGTCGTATGCTTCTGCCTCCATTTTTCCGCAGCTCTGTGCGCCCCTACTAGATGAGTTTTCGGAAACGCTGGTTTTGCCCTCGACATCTTCCCCTCTAAATCAGGCCCCCCCTTTCTCTGCAATTCTTGGCTCCCTAATTTGGAATCTGTTTACCTCTCCCACCTTATCTCCCACTTCAGTTCTGGGGATCACTTTGCTTGATTCTCATCTCCTGGCCAAACTAGAAACCCCACTCTTCTGTGCGTAGGAGCTGGTTGTTGTTGTTTGAAAAGAACTTTTAACTCTCAGCAACTTTCAAATATATAAGACAGTATTATTAATTATAGTCACCATGCTGTACTTTATACCCGCATGACTATTTTATAACTGGAAGTTTATGCCTTCTGACCCCCTTCTGTGTGTTAAGTCCTACCCTTCTCTCAAAGCCTAATTAAAGTCCTTGTCCTCACCGTGCACTACAGGGAACAGAAAAAGGACTTGGAGTCCATTGCCCAGTTCTGCTACTTACTTGCTGTGTAACTTGGGCAACTCACTGAAACCCTCCGTCAGTTACCTCTTTTTCTTCTTTTCTTTTTTTTTTTTTTAAGAGAGAGAGGGGAAGGGAAGGAGAATGAGAGGGAGAGAAATATCAATGTGTGGCTGCCTCTTGCGCGCCCCCTACTGGGTACCTGGCCCACAACCCAGGCATGTGCCCTGACTGGGAATTGAACTGGTGAACCCTTGATTCACAGGCCAGCACTCAACCACTGAGCCACACCTTATAAAATGGAGCTGATAGATAATACTTCAAAGGTTATTGTAAGCTTTATTGAGATTGTACAAAAGTGCAAACATATAGTTATATATGCCTAGCTACATATAATTTCTATCTCCCCAAACTCTGAAAAGCAAGATCCATGCTTAATGCCTCTTCATATTCCTTACACCCAATTCAAAGAAAAAAACTCAGTAAAAATACAGGACAGAAATGGATCATTATATCACCTCCATTCCTTAAATAAACCAAACCCCAGATACCCCAAATAATCTTAGAGCCAGAAAACACAATTATCTTTCTCTCTCCCTCTCTCTTCGCTTTGGCTGGAGTCCTTCCCTTTTCCCACTCTCCCAGCATTTATGCAACAACCCTTCACCCCCTCAGATATTTTACGCACCAACCACTTAACTTGTCTCTTAGCTACTCATCCTTCCCTCCCCACAGCCAGGGACACACTTGTCTGTCATGCCTGCCTTGCTCTCCCAAATGTCTTCTAACAGAGGCTGGGTGGCTACCAGTCATTCTTCCAGCCCCAGTCATAGGATGGCTACCCACAGGCTCACGCTGCACAACCAGCAGCAGATGGGGGAGGGAATGTCCCACCCCCATAGGGATGGCAGGATAGAATAACAGGAAGTTGCCTCCCATCTCCTCCACAGCTGGAGTGATAACAGCTGCCATCAGAGTCCAGACAAACAAAAGACTCAAGAGAAAAGCTGAAAACTGGCCCGGGCTGGAGCAGTAGCGTTCAAACCAGGGTTCGGAAGTGGGTAAGAGAGGAATCAATGGGTCAAATTTCAGGCTCCTTCTCCCCACCTTCTCCCTTCCCCCTTAATCTTTGACTGAAAGCCATTTTCCTTTATATATATCTATATCTCTATATCTCTCTCCATGTGTGTATATAAACATGTATATATAGCATTGATTATTCACAATCTACTCTCAGTTCTACTCTCTTGCCCTCTGGAGTGACAGATTGCAGGTTGACTCTTATCTCCCCCCACCCCCAAGTCGGTACATGGGTGCGGACACTTTCCATACTTTGTTTAGATGCGGATACCAGGAAATGCTCACCGAGCGCATCAAGGTCCAGTCATTTGCCTGCTTCCAGCTTCAGTTCTCCAAAGCACAGTCCCAGTTACTCCAGACTCCTTTCAAAATGCTTGAATGTCTCCCCCTTTCCAAGGAACAAAGCCCCACACAGGCTCTTACATCCTGGCCCCAACCAACCTTTCTGAACTTATCATCACTCTGCTTCATGCATTAGCACTGTGCGAACTGAATGAGTCTGCAACTATATTCCCACTTTTGCCCATTTCTACTAAAATTCATCTCACAAAGTTGTTACAAGGATCTGACTGAATGTCATGCAAGATGACAGAGCATGTTGCTTGACACATAGCAAGTCATTGGTTCTAATGACATAAAACAATTATAGTATTATTTTTACGTATGGCTTACGTCCCACACTGACTGTAAGTTTCTTAAGGTCCTTGAGGGCAGGATGCCAATTTGTGTCATCCCCTTTATGGGATTTAGAACCATGTGGTATCCTGTAGACAGTCAATAAAAATTTACTGAATGAATGAATACCATCTTTTGCTTAAAACTTCTAAGTTGCTATAGGCCAGGTCTTTAGAAATTCAGAAAGAACTTGACTAAAGTGGTCTTAAAATGAGGCAGGATCGTAAGGAGCTAGGAAAATTCTTTGTCAAGTGGAATGGGGAAACAGACCGATAGATAGCTGAAGAAATGGGCCAAACAATTTACAGCCGGATACAGAAGGTCACCGAGGCTGAAAGCCCCAGGTGTCTAGCATTGGGCAAACCTGGTGCTGGGCCTGGCCCCCAAGGTGGCCTTTCCTCCCCTGGCATATGGCTGGTTATGCAGTTTACACCCCCTGCCCTTCCCTTCCTAAAACTAATATCTAGGCCTCAGTTGTATTTCAGCTCCAGGTCCAGAAAAGCAGCAACACCAGGTGGGCAACACCAGGACCAGCTGCCGTGACTAATGACCCCCTGCCCTGGCGCTGACCAATCAATCATTGGAGACCATGACCCTGAAAGAGCGCACCTGGAAAAGCTGATGAATATTCTGTTGAGATCCTTCCCTAAGACCTCCCCTAAACTCCCAGCCCGTGAAACCCTCAGATGAAGGACCCAGCCTGCACTCTCCCTCCGGCTCCCAGTAACATGCCTGCGCCTTTCCCTTCCCCATCTTTTTCCCCTACAGGTATGCACCTCCTAAACTGTAAGGGTCCCCACAAGACTTGCAGCTGGGGACTAATGAGCAACAGCAGCTTTTGACCCCCTGACCCTGACCCCAAGGACCCCTTCCTCTGACTCTCCAGTGAGGGGACAGCAGCCCCACCTCGGCTCACATCTTTCCTACAACATTTTTAGAGAACCAAAGCAGCCCAGCCTGGTCTCTCTACTGTTGCTTCTCCTATCCTAGGCCCTTCCTGGTTTCACTGTCCCCAGCTTTCATAAACACACTCTTAAAATCACCTGGACTCCTGTCGTGAAATCTTCCCTGCGCAAAGTCAAGAACCCACACCCTACAGGCTGGCCCAAGGCAGAGCTGCTCTGGGCCCAGCCACTCACCTGTAATAAGAAGATCTGGGTGCCTCAGATTTTTCTCAACCCAGTCACATCGCCAAACACAGGGGAGGATGAACACATGGTATAAATCATGAACCCAAATTCAAATGAAACAAGCTTAGCTTTAGAATTCCTTCTAAAAGGAAATTGCTGCTTATTCTGTCTGATTCTAAGTATGGCATTGCTGATAACCGAGACACTCTTTTAATATCCTTTTGCTGGATACCAAGTCCCTACTCAGCTATCAGCACCGATATCATTTACGAATCCAATCCTCCTCCTTTGGCCCATGGACATAGGTTAGAAATCTCCCCAATATCTCACTCCAAGCAAAGGTTTATTTTAATCACTCTTTCCTTATAACCAAGATTGTGCTGGTTATTCTCTGATTACCTGCCAGATAAATCCAAAAATTTAGTTACGGCCAGTCAACTTCCCCAATTTATTATTCTATTTAAAATGAGGAAAAATGAATTAAAAATAGAGACTATGTTTTTTTCATGGTCTTTGATTAATGTTCAGATAGTGACTAAACTAAACAAAATAAATTCCCTTAAACAATTAACCTCATTTACAAGCATAGTTCATTGAATTTTCTAAAGAGTATATCTGATTCCCATACTCTGAAAGAGGCCAACAAGGAGGGGAGTCGGCCTTTTCAATACATAGCAGCAATTTCTATTTTCCATTCCATGCAGATGGTCTGTGTAGCATCCTTCCCGAGCAGGCCAAACCCTTCCCCATGCTGTCAGGCCTTGCCAGAATTGAGAGGTCACTGCCATTCCTTCCTCCCAACATGCACTGTGTACTGACAAACCTCTTTAAAGGTCCTGGGAACATGCTCAGTGAACAAGAAAGAATTACTCATGACCAGTACCTCCCACCTTGTCTTTCACCTGCCACAACACTAAGAAAACTCCTTTTTCAAATATTGGGTTGGCCAAAAGTCCATATGGGTTTTCCATAAAAATAAAAGGCACATTTTTCATTTTCACCAATAGTGTTATTGATTTGGAATTGGCTATCTCCCGAGTGGTATAACATGGATTGTACTCAATTAACGTCTCAGTTTGATCACTACCAACTTCAACTGGTCTACCTGACCGTGAAGCATCCAGCAAGAAATCTCCAGCACAAAACTTCACAAACCACTTTTGACATGTTTGATCAGTCATAGCACCTTTTCCATACACTGCACAAATCTTTTATTTTTTTGCATTTTTACCTTTCTTGAAATTATAAAGCATATTATACCAGAAATGTTGCATATTTTCTTCTAGCTTCAATATTAAAATGGCTACACCAAAATTCACCGATTTTGATAAATTTTTTAAAATGCACGCTGATATGATAGCTGTCACAATACAATCTACAAAACTGTTTCAAATAACATTGAAGACAACTAAGTGCAATTAGAGCCATCTTACAGAAAAACACAAACGAACTTTTTGGCCAACCCCATGACATATCATGGCTCATTATTAATGAAAATGTACCCAGTTTCACACGTGGTGCATCCCATTGTCCGGACCAGTGCCATGTGTGATTCCCAGGCCTTTAACCGATCCATCAATTCCTAGTCCACTCACCTTTTCAGCTGGACAATCATTAATTTACCATGGCTTTATTTAGTTTCTCCTAATCCTTAACCAGAATTCTTTTGCTTAACTAGAATTTACATTTAAAAATGGCACATTAAACTTCAATGCAGAAACTTCTAACAGGACTAAAACGAATGAGTGTTAGCTGTAAACCGATGTCAGATAAGCACAGGACAACTAGTTTAAATAAATACTTTCATTAAAGGAACTTTCCTGGCAAGTTGGAACGAGTTGCTGATTAACAAATCGTCAAGCTAGAGCATTTTACCTCCCAAATCCTACAAAAAAAGTTCTTGACTGCGTTCGCTTGCTCCTCCCAATCCTTTATCCAGAAAAGCCTTTCCTCTGAAGATGCTGACTGTGTAGCATTTGAATTGCCAGATAATTATTACTGTGGTGTGTTAAACTGGCCAGGGAATTAAGGAAGCAAAGTGAAAGTTATAACCATCCTTTTAGCATATCTTTTAAATGCTTTAAACCTCTTTCCTCTTATGTCACCTTAGGTCATTTCTGTTTGATTCCGTATTGCTGGAATTCTGAAGCAGACATAATGTAGACAAGATGCCATTTCTGTAAAAGATCACCACCCATTCCTTAATAAAGGGAAGTACAAGAAATAGCACCTCTTGTCCTAGCCAGGTGGCTCAGTTGGTTGGAGCCTCATCCCATGCACCAAAAAGATTTAGGGTTTGACCACTGGTCAGGGCACATACATAGGTTGCCGGTGTGATCCCCAGTCAGACGTGCAGGGGAGGCAACTGTTTGGTGTTTCTCTCATTTTGATGTCTCTTTCTTCCTCTCTCTAAAAAAAAAATAAATAAATAAATAAATAAATAAATAAGCAATAAAAAATAAAAATAAAATAAAATCTTCTTTGGTAAAATTAAATAAGGCCCTGCATGTACTCTGAGTTAAGACTTAGGACCACTTGATATTTTTTGAGCTCCTGTATCTCCATGCATCAAAGGGATGACAATGATGCTAAAGAAAGAGTGAAGTGCAATGGAGCCAGGAAACCCTAGATGCTGTACTCCGCCCCCACAGGCTCCTTCTGACAGAGTCTAAGACTGTTCTCTACACACAGGATTCTCAGTTAATAATCTGAGACACTTGCTGTTTTGAACAGTACTTGGTTGGACCATGGATTCCCACCTGAATCAACGTATAGTACAGTCAAGTACAAATCTGCCAGCAGCCTGAAACAAATTAACACAGGACCTTCAGCAGAGCTTTATACTGAATAGTCACGAAGTGCTCCTATCACATCTTCCCTCAAGACAGTGCAAGTGAGATACATAGAAAACCAGAAAATAGAGTAGCAGAGAAGCAGATATAAATAAAAGCAGTAAACAGAAGAATGAGTAAATAGAAGCATGAACTACAGAAAATGAGATAAGGAGAAAGTCAGTAACTCTAGTAAAATATAAAGCAGAAAAGGATAGATGCTGAGAGCCACACAGAAAAGGCGGTAATTCGAGCCCTGAGGCAGTGGGCACCGTGAGGGCAGTGGAGGATAGCGGAAAATGTAACAACAGTAATAAAAAGGGATGATGATAATAATAGGAAACACCAATTTCTGTGTGTCTAGGACTATTTTCAGTGGTGTAAATAAATATATTCAACCCTGTGAGTCTGTTTCCATTTCACAGATGAGGAAACTAAGCCACAGAGAGCTTAAATAACTTGCCCAAGGTCACATGCTGGGAAGTAGCAAGGATTGAACCCAGTTTAGCACTAGAGTCTGTGTGGAGAGAGAAGCTGAGTCACAAGACTAGTAGAGTTAATGTTGAATTCTTAACCTTATTTCAGTTCTCATGAGGCTTAATGGTTCAGTGGTTTACTGATTTCCTTCATTCCGCAGGTTGCCTCACACTAACTCTCCGTCACCTGAAGTAACCTAAACACCTGCAGGGGTGTCCAACCTGCAGTCCGCAGCATGGCTGTGAACACAGCCCAACAGAAAATTGGAAATTTACTTAAAACATTATGAGATATTTTTGTGATTACATGTCACAATGTATTAAATGTGTGGCCCAAGACAACTCTTCTTCCAGTGTGGCCCAGAGATGCCAAAAGGTTGGACACCCCTGCATGCCTCTTAAAAGAGCCTAACATTATGACTTCAAGGGAAATAACAAATGGGACAAAGTGAAGTGTTTTTTTTATTCTGAAGTGAGGTGAAAGTTCTCAAAATATGTGCTAGTGATCAAGACTGAGTTTGGCCCTGACCGGTGGGGTCTCAGTTGGTTGGAGCATCATCCCATGGACCGAAAGGTTGCAGGTTCAATTTCCAGCCAGGACACACACCCAGGTTGCAGATTCGATCCTCAGTTGGGGTGCGCACGAGAAGGCAACCAATCAATGTTTCTCTCTCTGTCTCCCTCTCCCTCTCAGCAATGAAAAAATATCCTTGGGCGTGGATTAAAAAAAAAAGATGGAGTTTGTCTCTAAGTCACGTTCCTTTGTGACATCAACTTGACTCAGCCTCAGTCTGTCTTGGTGGTATATTGTGTCACCCACTGTGGGAATTTTAGAATGTATTAGTTTTCAACATGTAATTATCATTCCTTATTAATTAAATATAATTATATTAATTACATGACCCTGTTCTACCTCATTTTTTTCCCTAAGCAACTAGAAGGAAGAGGCTATGATTACAGGGGCACTGAACAGAGACCAAAAGAAAAGGAGCCTGAATGTTGTTTTATCTTTCTACCACTTCTCACAACAGCAGCCAGACCACTAGGCTCTTGAAGGAGTTTAGATTTTCTCTAATTGTAACAAGAACAAAGGAACTATCTTGCTACCATTTTCTTGTTTCGCCAGAAAACAAAAACCTTCCCTCAATCAGCCTCACCTTGCTTTAACTGAGTACATTTGTGAGGGAGACCACTGGTATGCAGACAGGTGCCACTCTCTTGTAGGACTTGTTGGAAAGGTCTGAGCTTTGCTACCAAAAGGGCAATCGATGGACATTGTAAATCGGCGATTCCATCGTCATGTGAAGAAGGAAAAGAGCTGGAGCCTAGAGTCAACCCTGCCTTAGGAGAGGCTGAGTGACAAAAAACTGAAATCTGCTGAAAAACTAATAGAAGATTTAGAACTTTGTCTTGTAATAAAAATTATTTCCATATATTATTGCTTGAAAAATTATTTCCATATATTATTGCATGGATAGTATTGGGCATTTTATTCTAATCCTTTTAACCCACTGGCTTCTAAATTCTTTTAGAAGATAATACATATGGCAAAGAAAATAATCACCCTCTTCCAAAACACCATGCAGAATCCCCGGACTTTACCTCCTAAGGAGGATTACTCTTATAAGGATCAGCCTTATTTGTCCTGTTCTATTTTAGACAGTAGGGTTGTGTTTGGTTGCCTTCTACAGCTTTTTATTTATAGAATAAAAGAGTCATATGTGTGGAAATAACAACACTTTTGTTGGAAAGTCAAGCAGCAATGTGGAAGCTCTGGGTTTCAAACGCCACTTTCAGTGGTGCAACTTCCTCGGGAACAAGCAAGGGGGGGTGGGAAGAAAGTCCCTGCACAGCAGCCCAGCCCCTGAAACTGTAAATATCAAATGATCAGTCTGCACTGTTTATCCCAGTGGAGTGTCTCGGCCCTGAGATGTTTCTGTCCGACTCACCCACCCCGTCTGCATGCTCTCCCCGCCCACAGACTAACAGGCTCATTGACTGTAAATTGAGAAAAGAAAAACTGTTTTTTCTTGCAATTCTGGGACTCAAGCTGTGCAAGACATTTAATGTTAAAAGTTGAACACCCTTCTCGATTACCTTTTCATGTTCTCTGAGAACCTAGTCCTAGAATCTGACTTAATTTTCCCACCAAACATAAAGGTAAGTGCAATTATTGTCACCACTTTTCAAGGGAAAAAACCTGAAGTCTGGAAGCAAAACTGGCTTCATGGGTGGGAGAGGCAAGCAATTGCACAAGGCTCATGTTTAGAGGGCCCGCACTTGTTTTAATCCTCTGCGGCCACTATCTTGAAATTCTTAACAATTTGTAAAAAAATTTTATTGATTTTTTAGAGAGAAGGAAAGAAAGAGGAGAGAGAAACACCGGTTTGTTGTTCCACTTATTTATGCATTCATTGATTGCTTCTTGTATGTTTCCTGATAGGGGATGGAACTTGCCACCTTGGTGTATTGGGATGACGATCTAACCAACTGAGCTACCCAGCCAGGGCTTAATATTTTTTTTAACAAAGGGTCCCACCTTTTTATTTTTCACTGGGTCCCAGAAATTATGCAGTTTATCCTTCCCAGGGCTAACTAACTTTCCCAAGGTCTCATGGCCGTTTGCTCAGGCCGCCAGAACAAAGTACCACAGACTGGGTACCTTAAGCAACAGAAATTTATTTTCTCACAATTCTGGAGGCTAGATTTCCAAAATCAATGTGTCAGCAGGACTGGTTTCTTCTGAAGCCTCTCTCCTTGGCCTTTTGTCTTCTCACGGTCTTCCCAATTAGGGCCCACCCTAATGAGCTCACTTTAATTTACCTCCTTAGAGACCCTGTCTCCAAATGCAGTCACATTCTAAGACCAGGGATTAGGACTCCAACATACAAATTTAGTGCGGGGGCGGGGGGCGGACATAATTCAGCCCATGGCACTCCCATTAACAGCCAGGAAGTAGAAGAGCCACTAGATTCATCTCATTTCACTATTTGTCTTCAGAGATCTCCTGCTAAGCTCGTAACAGCAGCTTCTGTTATCACCAGTAGGAGAAGCAGAGGCATTCGAAGTTCAGGACCTGCTATCTCGAAACAAAATGGCAATCCAGGAAATATATTAGGATAATGATAGCACTGGGTCCAAACCTCAGCTCTCCCAACACTGAATCTCCTGCTGGACTTGTACTGCCTTTTACAACCTACACACATGGATGCTGCCGCCAGAAAAGACTGTCCCTCTCTACAATTACAGGTTCTTGGATTGTCTGCCTTTGGTAATTTCCAAAATAGCACAGTCTACTCTGTTTCTATCCAGGGGGAAAAATCATTACTCTTACTCACAAGTTCCACAAAGGCACCTCTGTGGAATGCATCCAACATACCCGTGGTGGAGCCTCTTATCTCATTCTTTTGCTGGCTCCACGCTGTGAGAGGGGAGCAGTGAGAAGTTTGCAGGAGATAACTGGGGAGTAAGGTAACTCATTTAAATGATAAAACAGGAAACCCATTTCCAGTCTGGTCAAGGATCGTGTTTTCATGTGAACAGATCTGGAATCTGTACTGAGGATCTGGGGATATTATAATACGAAGCAGCAAGGAGGGGGTAGGGGCACCAGATTTCTACTTTCGAAGAAAAGAGCTCTTTGGTGACAGCTGGGCAGGAAAAGCATGAGTAGTGCTTTGGCTCAAAGACACAGTGGAGAAGGAAGGGAGGCAGTTCAGGGAGAGAGCACTCTGGCCTGGCTGCTGGCTCTGATACTAGCACCGGGCAGGTTGCTTTGCCCCTCCGGACCTCAGTTTATCCTCTGCAACTTGATGCTCCGAAGCCCTACTCTACCTGTCAATGTGGGTGTCGTTGTTGGGGTATCACAGTGCTGTTTGCACAGACAAGAAAGCCTGCCATACAATTTTCCAGTAAATTCACTTTCTAGTTATGGCAACGTGATCTTTTATGATTGGTTATTTTGTAAAATACATTTCCTTTATGATTAAAAAAAATCACACATTAGTGGGGAAATTAGACAACACTCTGACCGTGTGATTAACATTAACGAGGGGCAGACAAACTTTGTCTGCTCTGGGTGTGATGCTCCGAGGACACAGTACCACTTAGGTAACAGTCTGTCCCAAACGCACGATCTGTGGCTGATCATGAGGACACAGCAAACAAACCCAAACTGAGACAATCTGTAAAACGTGTGGCCTACTCTTAAAAAAATGCTGGTGGCATGAAAAACACAGTTGGAGGGAGTTTTCCAGATGAAAGGAGATTAAAGAGTCAAATATGACAAGTAAGACATGATCTTGGACTAGATCTTATATGGAGAAAGTACTTCTATACAGGATTGTATTGGTACAATTGACAAAATTAGATATGGGCTGTAAATTAATGTATTGACGTTAAATATCCTAAATTTTACCACCATACTGTTGTGCTATAAGTAACTATTATTGTTCTTAGGGTACATACATTCCGATACTATGGAGTAAGAGGAACGATATATGCAGACTTTCAAATAATTAGGAAAAAGAGAAATTAATAAAACAAACGGTGACGAAACATAAAATATTGGTAAATTGGGGCAAAGGATATATGGGAGTGCCTCGGTATAGTCTTCTAAATTTTCTGTGTTTGAAATTATTATAAAATACAGTGTTTCTCTTTAAAAAGTAACACTTATTTATTGCATAAAATTTTTCTGAAGAAGAAAAATCACTTGCAATCCTTCCACCCAGAGATAACAGTTAACCTTTCCTGTACACAACCACACCTTGGCGATACGGCGAGTTCAGGTCCCCACCACACAGCCAGCCTCTCAATGAAGTGAGCTGTAATCTTTCTGCTGGTGGAGAGTCTTGCCTTCAATCTGTGAAAACACACCTGTGAAGTGTAATAAAGGGAAGCAAAATAAAACAAAGTATGCCTGGTACCCCCACCTTCTTCTGAAGAAGGCAGCTCATTGGTGACAGCCAGGTGCAGGCTGTGCTTTGACTCGCAAGCACAGGGGTGTGGGAAGGGTGGCAGGTCACGGCCGGTAGCTGGTTTGTTGGGGCCTATGACCTAGGCTGATCAATGGTTCCGAAGAGGAGATCTGCTGGGACCTTCAGGAAAAGATCACCCCCAACCGCCATTCTTTTCTGTTGCATGTTGGGTCACATGAAAGTGTTTGGAGGGAAAAACAGCCATCTTGGAATCATGAAGGGAAGGCCAACAGCATGTGAGTGAAGGTTAAGGTGATTCAGGACACTGACATCATTGAGCTGTTCAATTAACGGACACTAGCACCACCCTAGCTGCAGAACATTCAGCGCGTGAGCTAATAAACGTCCTTATTCTCCAAGCCAATATTATTTTGATATACTGTTATGAACAAAACATCCCAAATGTTAAACCTCTACTTCAAAACATGATAATGCAACCATTAGCTCTGCTTGTTTGTCAATCACATGTAGCAAAAGCTCTTCCAAATTGGAAAAAAAAAATCCTGAGGCCAAATCTGGTTTGGAACATGTAGTTAGTTAGTTCACCAGTCAGAAGCTAAAGAGAACATGTGTTTCCAGATTGGGATAGGCAATGTGGGCTTCATGTCCAGAAAGTGAGACAGGGAGAGGTAACCTCACTCTCTGGTGCAGACAGGCCCTGAGTACTAGAAAAAGTAACATTAGAATTGCTCTGGCTTCCAGCGGGGATTCACTCTGGTGAGTAGACAAAGTGGAGAAAGCAGAAAAGACTGTAGCGCCTACAGTAGCTTGGTGCCTGTGCCTCACGTACAGGCAGGTGAAGAGTGGGCCATTGGCCATCACAATCCTGTGTCAATGACATGTGCATCAACATGGCTCCTGGGAGTAGTGATCAGTGGCAGAGCTGATGCCAGAGAAGGACATGTGGCAGGTGGTATCTGAAGGCTTTAGCACCAGTGGAAGCTGCACTTGACATTTAATAAATGTTAGTTCACTGATTCATTAATAAATACTTATTCAGCGCTTGCTATCTTCTAAGTGATGTACAAGATGCTAAATAAAAGGGGGAGGCCCCCCCAAAAGCAGAATTATCTTCTGGAGGGTGGGTCCCTTGTAGTACAGGCTTCCCCAGCTATGTGAGTGTTCTAGGAGCCCATCTCTATCAGTGGACCAGCTGGCATTGTTGTGAGAGGCTGTGTTTGGCTTCAAGTGAGTTTTTTTGAAGACTCTTTCAACAGGTTTGCCCATTTTATGATGGGTGATTTACCAGTGCACCTGCCCACACCACGTTGAGCGTTCAGCGGTTTTTCACCAGAAATGGCATGACTCCTGTGCCCCACCCTCCTTATTCACCTGATCTCACCCAGAGAGACTTTTTTTTTGTTTCTCTGGATGAAAAAATGTCCTCAGAGGAAACCATTTAGCTGATGTTCAAGAGGTAAAACAAAAAATGGCGGAAGCACTAAAAGGCATCAAAATCAACAAGTTCAAAAACTGTTCTGAGCAGTGGAAAAAACTGGCTCAATTGGCGCATTGCATCAAATGGAGAGTGCTTTGAAGGTGACTAAAGTTTAAATATGTAAGAATAAACACACAATTTTTATAAGTAAATTGGGGAATTTGGGGTCCCCCTCATATAAAGGGCTTAATATGGCCTTTTTCTTGCTCTCACAGATATTTCAATCCAGTTTTGGGAGTCTGTGTGTCTCATAGGTATTGCAGCCAGACAGATCTAGATTCAAGTCCTGACTTTACCATTTACAGTGGGACCATGAACAAGCACGTATCCTCACTGTGCCTCAATTACTTCATGTATAAAAATGGAGATAACAACAATACCTGGCTTATAAAGTAATTGTGAAGATTAAATAATAAAGTACATATGAAGTGCTTAACATAATGCATGGAACATCGTACTCACTAATAAACAACATGCGTTGCTCTGGCCAGGGGCTCGGGTGATTGGACTGTCGTCCCATACACCAAAATGTTGTGGGTTTGACCCCTGATCAGGGCACATACCCGGGTCGCAGGTTCCAAACCTGGTCAGGGAGCATATGGGAGGCAACCGATTGATGTTTCTCTCTCTCCCTCTCCTCTTCTCTCTCCAAAATCAATGGATATGTCCTCAGATGAGGATTAAAAGAAAGAAAAAGAAAAAAAAAATAAATGTGAGAGTAATCATGGATTGATATTTTTATATCATATGTATTGTTATTATATTATTAGTGAATAACAATAATTATTACTGTTATTAATGTTATTATTTACATTTGTGCTCTTTTGTGCTAAAGAGGATGGAATTTTTCTGAGCATGATCTGCAGTAAAGCTAAGTGTAACCGTATCTGCATAGCCACTGGAAGAGCTTGGGCTGGGTCGATGTGTTCATAGTCGTAGAGTCAAAAAGCATTCATCACTCCCTTTCCTCAACACCTTTCACAAAAGCTAATGAAAGCTTGAGTGTCAGAGGGTGTGAAGGTCTCGGGAAGGCCAGGATAACTCTCCCCTCAAAGCAGCCATACTCTCACCTGGAGAGATGACTTCAGTCTGAGAGGTAAGAATGCACTTTTCCAAATGAGAAGAAAACATCACTCACTTTTCGAAGGGATTAGTGTCATTAAAAAATCCCCCAAAGCCAGGGGTGTTTCAGTCACTTAATCTACTACAAAAGATTCTCTTTTTTTCTCCCTTTGTGCCTCTCTGATCCAATCCTGAGGGAGAAAATGTGAAAATAAGAAACAAATTAAGCCTATATCCACACAGAGGAGCATTAACTCTGCAGTGTGGGCAGAATATCACATTTGGTATTATTTTGAAAAGGCCTGGACTTCATCAAGTACAATCAGTAGGACATTTGGCCGTGTATGAGACCACTTATTAGTCAAGTGCTCCTCATTAGGTGAACTCAAATGTCACAATAGTTACTACTGCTTGGTATTATTTTGGAAAGCAAAATGACCACACACACATCAGTATTTGGTAAAGTAGTACTTTCACCACCAAAAGAACTCCCTATTCACACATACTCAGCTTCATCCTCCTCCTAGGCCCAAATTTTGCTCAAGTACATTTAATGATGTACTTGATGACAAACCCATGAAAGCCTTTATTCGCTGCCATTTAAATTCAAGATGTCAGCTACCCATAAATAAAACTTAAGATTTCTCTGGATCTACTTAAAGAAAATAAAAACATCACTCAATTAAAAAAAATCATATATACATATGACTTTCAAAAAGTAAACTAAATTTTGAGAAGTAATGATCTTGTTCACCCCTCCTTCAGCTACTCAGTTCATCTTCTCAGATCTGAATCTAAGAGTCTTGCACAATAAGAAGGTATGTGCAATAGAACTATAGATTGAGTTAATTCAGGGGCTCATTGATGCCACTGAGCACCCAGGTTGTTTCTATCTCTCTGTGGTATCTATCAGCCTTGGCCTAATGTTTGCAAGCCCAAACTGGATTGTATATTCCCTCCGTGGTTGCAAGATGACCTAAGGAATTTCAAGCATGAAATCTGCACAGTGATGTCCAAAAGTAATAAAGGGATCCTTTCTCCCTACTGTCTCTCTTCAAATAGAAAGAAAACTTTTGCCCAGAAAAACCTCCCTTCCCCTAGTAGATATACCTCCAAGTCTCATTGGTTAGAATTGAATGACATATTTACATCTAAACCAATACTGGCAAGGGGATCAGGGCTACCATGGCCACTATGATTGGTTTAGACCAATTAAGATCTGATCCACAGTCATACAGGCCAAGTGCAGACACCTGAACAGTAATGAGGGGACGTGAGGAATGGTGGCTGGATAAGCACTGCTACATTATCTTGCACGTTGCCTTATTTGTTAAGCAAAATCACTTGGAAATTGGTCTATATTAGTAAAAATAAGTTTCAAATTGAGGAGAAATAGAGAAAAAGCAATTATCCCAACCAGCCAAGTTCAAACAAAAACCAGGTGTCACTTGGTTAGTATGTAATTATTCTATGACATTGAATATTAACGTCTCCTAAAGTCCATGAAGAAAAAGAGATTCAAAAACTGAAATTATAATAAAGACTAAAATGGTTTCACATTTCATGAAGTATGCCAACATTTGAAACTAATCTCCTAGGTTACTAACAGGCTCTCTAATGACATAGGGGATCTCCTCCCTCACAGATGCCCACCCTTACACACACCACCCCCAACTGCAAGCTGAAAGTCCTGTGGATAGTTTCTATTGTATTACTCCTGTTTAGCCAAGGCCTAGTGCTCTTAATTTGAAGATACCACCTCATCTAGTCCCGATCCAAGGTGTGGAGCCTTAGGCTAGATTCCAGCAGCTAGTAATTTAATTTTGCTTCCTTGGGACCCCGTAAATCCTGTACATTGTTCCCACCAATGTGCTCTCACTTCTGTAGCCTTGGGTGGTTATTTATGACTAAAGAAATGAATTTAGTCATAAGCGGAAACACACTTGCCCTACACAGCACATGTTTTTCTCTTCCTTTAATCCTTTTTGAGGTGCAAATATCTCACAGATCCAGTCCCTTCCCTCCTTGCTGACTACCTACCCCTTTTAAATTTGACTCCCTCACCTTGGATATAGCTTCTTCCCCTTCAGCTGTTAGCATTCAGAACAAAATAATCACTCTCAAGAAATGTTTCCTACTTCCAAATGGAAATATTTCCTGATTTTACATATGAATATGTAAAATAACATGGTCTCTGTATAGTCTTAGTGTAGTCTTTCCTCTTCTGGAGCTTACATTTCAGAGACAGATAAACAATAAATGTAATAAATGAGTAAACTATATGTTATATTAGAAGTTATGACAAAATATAGAATGAAGGGAGCAATTAGGAAGATTGGGATGAGGATGGGAGGATTGCAATTTTGAACATGATGTTCATAAGGGGCTCATTAAAACAGTGACATTTAAAAAATTGAGATATAATTCACATACCATAAAATGTATCCTTTTAAAGTGTACAATTCATTGAGTTTTAGTATATTCACAAAGTTGCACAACCATCACCACTATCGAATTGCAGAATACTGTATTTTATCCTGTGTCTGTGGATCTGGCCATTCTCAACATTTCTTATAAATGGATTCATATAATACGTGGCCATTTGTGTCTGGCTTCTTTCACTTAGCATAATATTTTCAAGGGTCAATTACATTGTAGATGCATCAGTACTTCATTGTTTTGGTGGTTGAATAACACTCCATTGTATAGCTGCTACCTGAAAGAGACCAGGCCAGAGCAGGTCTACCTCTGGCCCATCTATAGTGTGTGCATTCTTGACTTCATGCAGGCAAGATTTCACAACAGGAGTCCAGGTGATTTTGAGAGTGTGTTTACGAAAGCTGGGGACAGTGAAACCACGTAGGGCCTAGGATAGGAGAAGCAACAGTAGAGAGACTAGGCTGGGCTGCTTTGGTTCTCTAAAAATGTTGTAGGAAAGATGTGAGCCAAGGTGGGCCTGCTGTCCACTCACTGGAGAGTCAGAGGAAGGGGGTCCTTGGAGACAGGATTGGGGGTTAGCCTAGGGCAAGCTGCCACTGCTGATTGCCCTCCTGGCTGCAAGTCTTGGAGGTCTTGTGACGACCCTTTAGCGTTTAGAGATCTTTGGAGGTCTTGTGAGGACCCTTGTGGGGAAGACAGGGAAGGGAAAAGCATGGGCATGCTCCCAGGAGGGAGAGGGAGAGCGCAGGCTGGGTCCTTGGTCTGGAGGGTTTTACAGCTGGGAGTTTAGGGGAGGTCTTAGGGAAGGATCTCAGTAGAATATTCATCAGTTTTTCCCATCAGTTTTTCCAGGTGCGCGCTTTCAGGGTCATGGTCTCCACTGATTGGTCAGTGCCAGGGCAGGGGGTCATTAGTCACTGTAGTTGGTCCTGGCGTCACCCACCTGGTGTTGCTGCTTTTCTGGACCTGAATCTGAAATACAGCTTAGGCCAAGGTATTATGTCCAGGGAGGAAAGGTCGAGGGGTTTAAACCACACAGCCAGCCATATGCCAGAGAAGGAAAGGCCACCCTGGGGGCGAGGTCCAGCACCAGGTTTGCCTGATGCTTTCCACCCTGGTGACCTGTAACTGGCTATAAATTGTTTGGCTAGTTTGTTAGCTATCTGCCTCAGTTTTCTCCTTCTACTTGCCAAGGAATTTTCCTAGCTTCTCACATCCTGTCTAATGGACATGACATATTTTGTGTATTCATTCATCAGTTGATAGATATCGAATTATTTCTGCCTTTAGCTATTATGACATGCTACTACGAACATTCACATTCAGGTGTTTATGTGGACGTGTGTTTGCAATTCTCTGGGACACATACCTAGGATTGGAATTGCTGAGTCATGTGGCTATATCGTTTTACATCACCAACAGCAATATGTCAGGGTTCCAATGTCTTCACATCCTCACCAACACTTGTTATTATCTAGTTTATTATAGCCAAGAAGATGACATTTAAGCTAAGATTTGAAGGCACTGTGGGAGTGAGCCACGTGGATATTCAGGGGGAGAGCCTGCCAGGCAGAGGGGCCAGCCAGGGCAAAGCCCTTGAGGTGAGAGTGTGCCTGATGTGCTCCAGGAACCATAAGGTGGACAGCAAAACAGATAGGATCAAAGGAAGTGAGAGAGCTAATGGAGGGCCGAACACAGGTAGTTCAAGGCCATTGTAAGGACTTTGGCTTTTACTCTAGAACAAATAAGTAGCCAGTGAAGGTTTTTAGAGCAGGGAGGCAATGCAATTTGACGATAAAACAAGCAGTATCACTCTGATTGCTGAATTATGAGTATGTGGGCAAGGATGGAATAAGGGAGAATAAAAAAGAGCTGGCAGATTTTTGCAATAATAGTGGCTCATAGGACAGTTAGTATCAGGAAGCGGTGAGAAGTCCTTGAATTCTGCATATGCTTTAAGGTAGAACCAACAAGATTTTCTGCCACACTGTGAGTGGAACATGAGAAAGGAAGGAGTCAAATGTGTGGTTCACTGATTTTTGCTTCAAGATATATCAAGAAATATACTCAAATTCATTTCTTCCCTCTGGTCAGAACCAAAGTTCTTAGTAAGATGATTTCAAACATTTAAAAAGAATATTGTCCAAGGTAATTGATAATTATAATAACAATTATAATGCCCAATCTATTAATCCAACTATCTCATGAAGCAGGTAATATTTTCCTCAATTTACTCATGTGTAAACAACTGACAGCTTCTCTAATTTTTGTCCCCCTTCCAAGTTAGGAATAACCAGAAAAATCAAATATGCCCCCTAGCCATTATATAGGACTCCCTGCTTCTAGTTAGCTCACCAATATCTTCCCTATGCTGCAGCCTGCAATCAGGGCGTACCTGAGGCCTTCCTCTTTTTCTGCTATAAAGCTTTCCCACTTCTCTGCCTTCCTTGAGTGTGTGTTAAATCACAAGGAATGGTGGCTGACTCCCTTGCCAGAGAGAGCTCAGAAGGAAGAGCCTTTGCTTGTTCTCATTTGGTTAGTCTTCATTTACTTCCACAGGTGTCTTAGGTCAAGTTTCCCAGGAAATGGACTTTGAAATGAAGACTTGAGTGTAGGTTTACAGGGACAGACTCTCAAGATCATCACCTGTGAAGGGGATGATGGGAACAGGACTGAGCAGAGGAAGAAGTTGACTTGTGACACAGTTGCACTAGTGGCTTTAACTGGTCCCATGAGTAGCTCTGAGCCTGGGATGGCCTGTCAGAAATGTACCCTGACCTGGATCAGTCTTTGAATGCAAGTTACCATTGGGAAAGGAGGGGAACCGTAGGTGAAGCAGGTCTCTTTAACCAAAGGCAAGTCTAAGGAAGGATCCTAGCTGTGAACTCTCAGCAGCCACCACTCTAACAGCTGGGGTGGAGAGCTTGGATCCCCTGTGGGGAGGCAGGATTAGTTGACCACACTAGACTAGTTGGCAGCAGATTAGCTCACCTTTGAATCTAAATTCAAAGCTCTTTTCACTACATCATAGCTGTCTTCACCCCCCACCAAAATGACAAATGGAGATTTTATGACCATTCACTTCTTCCCCTCCTCACCCAAAACCAAGACCATATTTGCAAAGTGATTCTGACATTTTTAGGAAGTGATTTTGAAAATATACATTGACTCAATTGAATATGGCATTTAAAAGATCTGAAATAAGACCCCACGAACCAAAGTAGTTAGCTGAATTACCACATGTAGACAGCTATACCAGCATAATACTGCAGTACCTCGCTGAATGTTTCCCTCTCTGAGTAGAGTGGCACATTGTTCCAGCTTTCCAGCTTGAGATGCTGACAAATTGAAAATAAATTCATGTGAAAATAGTATCATTCCCACTTTAAGAATATTCATTCCCCAGGGAAAATTACTGTGTATTAGTCAAAATCCTAATAAAATATATCTTGAAAGTGAATAAAATATTAATTTATTCTTTCAAAGAGTCAGGTTTCCTACCTTACTTCATAGCATTATGTGAGTATTGCAATACTTTTACCTTTATTCGAGCTACTTAAACTCAATGCCTCTTTTGGGTTTTTTAACTAGTTGATACTCTATCCAGCAATAGGAATTTACCTACAGATGATAAAAAATGTACACCAACTTCTGTCTACAGAGTGATCTGAATAGTCCCTTTATCTGCAAACAAGTCTAGCTGTGGCTTTTTTTATAAATCTGTCAGCATATCCTCTCATCATCACGAGACCTTTTGAATTCCTACTCATTGTCCCCAGAGCTCTGGCCTGTCCCTTTCTGCGTGTACTGGAAACCGCCCCCCCCTGCCCCCGCCATCCCTCAGCCCTTCCCCTCCCCTCCAAAGTTTCTCACCTCTTGGTTAGCTCTCTGTGGGATCTCAGCCAAATCGCTGCCCATCGCATAGCATGGTAGTTCTCACACTTTGAGGCCTAAGAACTGTTAGGGGAAACAATTAAAATAGAAGATATGAGACATTCATCCTTGATCTTAAGAATCAGAATTTCTGCTCAAATGTAGAATCATAATTAAATGTCTCTTTGTGGAATTCTGTTAAACATCCCAGCTTGAGAACCACTGACAAGCAAATTTCACATTTCTAGCAACCGATATGGTTTCCTGGCTGTAGAAAGAAGATCAGGCTAAAAGTGGCATTCTGAGTTGATGTTTTTCTAAAGTCGTGTTTATAATAGTAGTCCATGCAAGCTGATTTTCCCAGCAGTAATACATTTCTACGATAAGACCTATCAGAATGGAAACATTAGAAGTATAAAGAAAGGCCGCTGATCTGGGAAAAATTGCTGTGGGAGAATTGGAAAGACCTGGTGATTTCTGGAATGTTAAAAAGACAGCAAAGGAGTTGAAGGGTTACTTCAAGGAAGTGAGAAGATGGCAGTGAAAAAATGGTTGTGATGAATTATTGAACAAATATTAGATGTGGCACTGAAAGAGGTGTGGAGAGCTCACAAAGAACACATAATTTAATTTTATTTCTTGAGTACCTACTATGTACACTTCATCGTCCTAAAGTGTACCAAGACGTGGTTCCAAAATTCACATTTGTATTGGATTCAGCTGGAGAGATTATTAAAAATAAAATTTGTGGAGCCCACACTAGCCCTATTGCATTTAAATAACTGGGGTTGGGATTGAAAATCTCTAACGCATAAAGCTCCCCAAGTAATTCTGATGCATGCGACGAAAGTGCTAGCGTGTGGACATCACTGTACCAGACACTACAATAATGAGCGAGGTATAGTGTTTATTTTTAAGCAATGTACAGACCCGTGTATTGAGCAATATGTTGTACCAACTTTCTTGACCACCTTATATTCATGGCTTCTATTTAATTTATGATGCGTCTTTCTTCTGAAATGCCTTTTCTTCCTCTCTGCCATGAAAACATTATCCATTCTTCAAGATCCATGTTGGGATCAAATGTTGGGAACTGGAACTGTGTTCCACAATCTCTGCCAGCACTCTTTCCACCCCACATCCATGGCACAACCCCATATAAAATCTACCCTTAGATGATCTGCTTTACCCATCACCATCTTTTCATCCCCATTCCCACCCCTGTAGCTCATCTGAGCCCCTGAGTGGCCTCGTAACTGACCTTTCACACTCCATCTGCCCTCTTACCACAACTTATTCTTAATGGTTCTGTTAATCTTGCATGATTCAGTTATAATTATTTTTTGTATCAAAAATAAAGTTTACTGTTTCCTCATTACCTACAAAGTTAGGAATGAAAATGCTCCAATCTGGCATTTGAAAACACTGTGTCAATTAGACTTCCTTTGATTATGAGCAACAGAACCGACTCTGGCTAATGTGAGCAGAAAAAGATACAGGCTAGCTTTCAAAATTGAAGTTCCAGTCATTTCCCTTTTTTGTATGATTCTCAAAATGCTCATTCTTAGAGATCATCTGATTCAACGTATTTCTAACTCTTATTAATAGGGTAGGAGGGGATATTGACTGAAAACCACCTATAATTATGCTCAGGGCAGAAGGATAGTTATTTCAAAGCAAAATTAGTATGCTATTACCAAAATCATAAGTGAATGTTAGGGAGAAAAACTAAGAAATGTCCACTACACCCAAAATATGGCCCCAATCCAATTTAAGTAAAATTGGGAACAACGGAGAGGAATTCTGTGCTTTCTTTACTGAGACATCAGAGGTCAGGTGGGTGTCATTAACCAAATCTCTGTGAGCTCAGGGTCGGGGGAGAAGAGAGGCTAGTGGTTTGAAGTAAATGTTTGAATCAGTGTGTGGAATGATTCAAGAAGTCATTGTACATTTAAGGGTCCACATAAGCTGTTTTCCTTTTTTTTTTCTGTTGGTGATCAACCAATTTCCACATGACTACAATGTCTTTTGCCAAACACCCTATAGCATTTTATTTGTAAAAAAGTTAACCATCATAATACAAGAACATCCGGAATTTTATTTGGGAGAAAGTCAGTAGGGTAACAGCAACTGCAGTATCTTTAGGAAGGTAACAAATCTTCCACTTCCAAATTTAAGAAAGGTGTAATAAACTCCCGTAGTTCCCACATTTTGCGGCGCCCAAGCATTGTGGGGAGCACCCTTTCAAAGATAAATGTGGCATCAAACAACAGTATGTAACACGAAAGTCCTGTGAAGGTGAGAGCATAAAACATGACGAAAATCCTCAGTGCACGTTTCCTACAAGGAAAGAAAACATCTGCGTTAAGAACATTCTGAAGAAAACACACACACACACACACACACACACACACACACACACACACAGATGTGACTCCGGGCTCCTCTGCCCAGGTAGCTCTTCAAGTTAAATCACTGAACTTCTCTTGACCTCAGTTGACATCTGCAAAAGGAACTTGGAGTTGATGGGCACTGACACTCATCTGAGGACTGGCATTGGAATTCTAAGATTCTATAGACTTGAAACAATGAAATGCTTGATACTGTGAGGCTCTTTCTCTGAAATGCTCTCCTCACAGATGAGTGCCATCTCTGCCTCACCTATGAAGTATATGATGCCTATTGGGGAGAAAATAAAGACACAGGGCAGTTAGATCATCCTCAGGACACAAACTCAGATGTGACAAGTGAAGTTCAGCCCTCTCTATCTCCCATTTTGTCCTGGCATCAGACTTGCCCTTCTTAAGTAATATAAGTTTTTCCAAGGCTTTGAGGACTCCTCCTTCTGGGCTGCGCCTATAATGTATTTTATTTATTTGCTTTTAAGTCCTTGCATTATTATTTTCTAATTATAAATGCAATACATGATGAGCGTAGATCTGGAAAATCCAGAAAAGCACCAGGAAGAAAAGAAATGGCACAGATGATCCAGTTACCTGGAGATAATTACCATCTAGAACACATTTCGGAAGAGAAAATCTAGAGCGCAGTTAAGGCTAAGAATGGATATATTTTGTGCCCCAATTCAGTGGGTTCTATAAAACCTCAACTCTGTTTTTTGGCATTATTGCCACTGGGCATCTCTTGGTAGATACAGAAATAATTGCTTCTACTTCGCACATTTATTAAAGAGCCAATGTTCTTAAAATACTCTGTGAGGAAGAGGCTGTGAGGGCCGTTGACATGAAGCAGAGATGCGATGGCCTCCAGCAGCACTAAATGTAGGTCTGTGCTTTCTCATAAAAATAGAAACAGCTCACTACCAAAGCATAACTAGAAAATAAACATTTTATTCTTAAATTCTGAAACTAGTCATTTTAGAAATACTAAAACTGGAACATGTACAAAGAAACACATCTGACATTCATTTTTAAGAGGAAAATATTTTTTCTAAATTGCAGATAATTTAGAAAACTAATAAACTATAATCCCATCACTCCTATAAGTTTTTTCCCTTTTTCTTTCCATCCTTTCTTCCTTTCATTAATTCTTTCTTTTTGTTTTTCAACTTTGTTTGGTTGTTTTTATTGTTGTTGTCAGAGTGTATCCTTCAGTTTTTTTCTTTGCTACAGTGAACTCTCTAGGTCACCCTGACCAGGGACTGAACTCATGACCTAGGTGATCATTTGCTTTGTGGGATGACACCCAACCAACCAAGCCACGCCTGTCAGGACTCAGCATTTTTCTTAGCAAAACATTATACCTGCTAAATAAAAATAAGGTTTTTTATGATATTACATGTACGGAACCAAAAATTAGTGTCATTAATAATGTTATTTATTTTAAATTTATCTTCTGTAAAGAATAAAAATATTCTTTGGACATTTAAAAACTGTATCTATCTATCCATCTACTTGTCAAGCCTTGACATGCCTAAAATCTTTAACCTTTTTCAAAACGTTCACATTACTGTGGTGAATACACAGGGAGGGGAGAACTATGAGGGAGCTGAGGGTTTGGGGATAAAACAATATTAGGCAGAGGCCACCCTCTGAAGCTAAAAACAGCAACACCGATACATAATGATTGACTAAGTCTGCAAGATACACCTCCTCAAAAAGATAACATATAAATAAGCTCAGTGGAACCAGTCGGTTTCCAGTTCTCTGCAAGAGATTGGTCTCAGTCTTGGGAAATCTTGCCTACAATGTAATGGTGTGATGAACGATGACCAATGCAACTGGGTAATAATCTGCCCATATAACACAATTAAGTGGTAATTAAAAGGTATTCACTTATTTATTTGTCTGTTTGTTTTCGAAGTGTAATTCACATGCCGTAAAGTATACAACTCAGTGTCTTCTAGTTTGTTCATCAGCTTGTCCAATCACCACCACTATCTAAATTCAGGAGGTTTTCATCACCGCAGAAAAAAGACCTGCACCCACAAAGAGTCCTCCCTGTTTCCCATTACCACCAGGCCTGCCAACCACTAATCTCTTTTCAATCTATGCGGATTTTCCTGTTTTGAACATTTTATATGTGGCCTTTCGTGTCTGACTTCTTTCACTTAGCATAATGTTTTCAGCAGTGATCTATGTTATAGCATCTATCAGTAGTTTATTCTCTTTTGTGGCTGAAAATACTCCATTGTACTGATATACCACATTTTGTTTACCTATTCATCAATTAATGGACATTTGCATTGTTTCTATTTATTAACTATTATGAATAATGCTACTGTGAACATTCATGGTACAGGTGTTTTGTGGGCATATATTTTCAATTCTGGGTGCGTCCCTAGGAGGAGGTCACATGGTAGTTCTGTATTTAACATTTTCAGGAACTGCCAAGCTGTTTCGAAAGTGGCTATACCATTTTACAATCCCACTAGTAATATCTGAGGGTTTTAAATTCTCCACATGCTGGTTATTGTCTGTCTTTTTATAGTTATCTTAGTGGTGTAAAGTGGTATCTTGTGATTTTTGATTTGCGTTTCCCTAATGGCCAATGATGTTGAACATCTTTTTATGTGCTGGTCATTTGTATATCTTCTTTGAAGAAACATCTATTCGACTCCTTTGTTCATTTAAAAAATTATTTTGTTTGTCTTTTTGTTGTTAAGAGTTCTTTACATAATCTGGATACTGGAATCCTTAATTTACAGGGATCTGAAAAAGTTGATTGTGACAATTTTTTTCCATCTCTCTCGTTGACTTTATGGAATAGAAAATTTTCTGGGGTTTTTACTCAAGCATTTTCATTGACATTTCTCCTCACCTATTAATTTTTTTTTTTTTTTTTGGTATAAGCTTTTATTTTTATTTATTTATTTAATGCAGTTTTCTTTTTTTCTTTTAGATTTTTATTTTTATTTATCCTCAGAGGGGAAGGGAAGGAGAGAGGGAGAGAAACATCAATGTGCGGTTGCCTCTTGTATGTCCCCTGCCGGGAACTGGCCTGGCAACCCAGGCATGTGCCCTGACTGGGAATCGAACCGCGATCCTCTGGTTCGCAGGCCTGCGCTCAATCCACTGAGCTACACCAGCCAGGGCTTCCTCACCTATTAATTTTTGTTGAACATGATGAACCCCTTTTATATTACAAGTCCCCAAATGATCAAGATTTCTGCCTTCAAGTAGCCTATGGAGTATCAGGAGACAGATTTAAAACAACTGAATTGCAATAGTGTGCTGTGGGCTGTGTCAGGGTTACTCATAAGGTATAGTGAGCACACAGAGGAGGGAGCTGGAGATTCGCTCTGGATTGATGGGTGGGGCTAACGAATCCAAATGGATTCAGATGTATGTGATTGTGTGGCATCTCTAGAAAGGAATTCAAAGAGTCAGAATTTGCCAGTAGGTATGTCTGCAGTAGTGTACAAGGGAGAGGCATCTTGCTCAGCAAAAAAAGGTTTTTCAAAGCTGCTTAGCAGGTGCACATCTTTGTGGAGGTGGCTGCATCGCAGTTTGCAGACACCATCCTGTAAGATTTGTGTACATGTACTTACCCACAGCAATATGAAAGAAATACATGTCTATATCTATATATCTAATGCAATGGAGCTATATCTAAAATAAGAAGAATACTATGACTTTTAAAGAACACAAAAAGTTTATAAAAGATGAAACAAATATTTAGCTAACATGAAGAAATTTAATCTTCCTATAGTTCATACATATGAGAACCGCTGTCCAGACCCCGAAAGCTTGTTTCTCCGACTTACCACATTGCAATGCGAGGAGGGCAGTTCTGCCCTGAAGGGGCTGGTGGGGCCTGGAGAGGCAGGGGCCCCGTTTCTTCCAGACCCATTTCTTCAGGACCCTGAGAGTCTGTGTTCTCTTCTTGCGTCTGGTATGTCCCCAGCTTTGTATTCAGCACAGTCATGTCCTTGTAAAAGTTCTGGAAAAAAGAACATACTCACCTATTAGTAGTAGAAAGAGACACAATGACAGAGTGAGTTAGTATCATGGTATAACATTAAGCAAAACCCGTATGCTAATCTTTGCTAGATTATTCATGTAGGAAGATAATTTTCCTTGTACTGAATTTATCTATTAAATTGGTCCATCTATGCAGAACATATTTATTGAGCAACTCCTATCAGGCCCTGTTCTAGGATACAGCAGCCGACAGAATAAACAAGGAATGTGCATTCTATTGCATGTGCATTTTTTAACGAACTGGATGAGGAATTACATGTGTGTTTACAACACCTAAATACATATATACATTAGATATTATGAATTAAGATGCATGCTAGGCCTGAACATGTAGGTCAGTTGATTAGAGCGACATGCCTATACGCCAGGGTTGCAGATTCAACCCCTGGTCAGGACATGTACAAGAATCAACCAGTGAATGCATGAATAAGTGGAACAACAAATTGAAGTTTCCATCTCTTTTTTTTTTCTCTCTCTCCCCTCCCTCCTTCCTCTTTTTCTAAAAATCAATCAATAAAAATGTTTTTTTAAATAATACATGCTAAAGAGAAAATAAATGAGGTGATGAGATAGAGTAGCTGAGGTCTAGTGGCAGACATCTTCTCCAGAAGGTGGGATGACGGGGCACCTCTGAGCAAGTGACAGATTAATTCATTTATTCCTTGTTTCAGTCACCCGTTCACTCACAGAAATGGAGTCATTTTTCTGACTCAGGGAGATGAGGGAAGGTCTGGAAGAGATGACGTGTGGGCTGAGCCTTGAAGAATGGGTAATGTGTATACATGAAGGACAAGCTCCCGGTGGAGGAGACGTGGGAGCAGCCCAGGGGCGTGGGGGCTCGGGAGGGCGCCAGACCCGTGAGGCGTCCTGTGGCCCAAAGCAGAAGGCCAGGAGGGGCAGAAGACAGCAGTAAGGTTGGAAAGAAATCAGTAAGTCATACACTCTTAACTTCTTGGGGAAGATTTACCTCTGTAGTTATGTGTATATTTAAATCATTCAATTTTATCATTATTTGAGCTTGTGTAACTGTGAAATCTTACCTCCATTCTTGCAACGAGTTTCTCCTTTAATTCATGAGCTTCGTTACAAGCATCAGCCTGAAAAGATACCCACAGTTTGGCGTAAAATAGAAATTCTATTTTTCTGATTTATACAATGAAATCTCACTCATTTTGATACCACTTATTGTAAAGTGGCTTTAATCACACTTGCTTTTACTCAGTGAAACCTTTGCTCTTAGAGCAAATTCATAGTATGATCGTGATAAATTGCAAGAATAGCCAAAAGATTAATGAAATTATTTTCAATGCTTTGAAAGTATAAATTTACACAATAGCTGCTTATTATAAATCATCTTTTTCTCTTTTTATTACTCTTTCCTTGCTCCTCAAAAATCATCCACCAGGATGCTAATTAGAGAAACTGTGTGTGTTTCTGAAAAATATATAATTATATATCTTTTAAACATTTTAAAATTTATAATGTATAAACCCAAGTCCTTATTATGTTAGTCTGAATATTTGGGCCTCATGGTTTAGCAAAGAGCCCTCCATCCACACTACTTCCTCGTCCCTTCCTACTCTCCCACAGGCTGCCAGGCCGAGAAGACAGATGGCTTTGGCTGGGTTCTGTCAGGAAGATGAAGAAACAGGACGAAAGCAAACCTTCACCCTCTAAGATGGGAATGCCAATTGCATGTATGTCAGTAGCAAAATGTTTTAAAGGTTTTAAATGAATCGCCCCATAGTAGATTGGCAGCATAACTGGAAAACGGAGTTATAGCAGGCAGAACGGTGTTCTGGGATTCAGGAAAGGGGGGTTTAGGTAGAGGTGACTTTTCTTGAAATTGATCTTCAAAGAGGCATTTGCCAAGGCAGCAAAGATATAGGTTTCTGAGGCATAGTTTGCAATGGCAAACATGAATTATAAAGCCCCAAATATCCAACAAAATTAATTTAATAAATCTAAAAATCAAATCCTGCATTATATAAACAGTGAAAAAGTAAAATAACATCTAGTTGCACAGAAAGTTTTTAAAGAAAAAATGTTAAGTGAAAAAGACAAGTTGCAAAATAATATATGTAACAATCCCATTAAAATACAATATATAAATACATGTATAGAAAGATTTGAAAGAATATGAATATATTAAAATGTTCACTGTGTTTATAGTTGAGTCAATGGAATTATTTTTCATTTTTTAATATGAAAAAGTTTAAGATGGATAAGTATGTATTACTTTTGTTAAAAGAAAAAAGACATACATGTATTTATATGTTTGAAATACATATTAAATGTTTTAGATATTATACACATATGTGTTAATGTATTTTTTAAAAGATTGTATTTATTTATTTTTAGAGAGAGGGGGAGAGAGGGAGAGAAACATCAGTGTGTGGTTGCCTCTCACATGCTTTCCACTGGGGACCTGGCCTGCATTCCAGGCATGTGTCCTGACTGGGAATTGAACTGGCAACCCTTTGGTTCACAGGCCAACACTCAATCCACTGAGTCTCACCAGCCAGGGTTATACATGTGGTTATATTTTTAATAGGAGAGCAAGAGCAAGACTGGTTCTTTTCATCTGGAAATATGGGCAACTCACTTCACATTTCTAAGTTATGCTTTTCTCTTTTGACAATGAGGGTATAGATTAAAAGACAGCAAGTTCCCTTTTAGGTCTAAAATTCTATCTTTCACCAAATTTTAGATTCTGTTCACTAAAATTCTCTAAATCTGAGATTTCCTTGAAGTACTGTTTTTCTTCCTTAATTATAAAGCCTTTTTAATCATTACCTGGACAAAGCTGTTATCCATTTCTCCTAATTGCTTTTTAATTTCCATGATCTTCTCCTTTAAAACAAAGGGCATAAACAGAAGTTATAAAGAATAATGTATGGAATTAAAACAAAACAAATGATGATTTTTAGAAGAAAGCTAATTCATGATCAAAAAGTTTGAGATTTAATAGAAGCTATTTTTTTTTTCTACTCTTCTGGGTGCTGATCTCTAAAAATCAATGTTACATTAAATCAATAGGATATTATTGGCCATATCTGTGTAAGAGGCCATTGAGCTAGGCATTGTGCTGGTCACATACCAGTAATAAGAGTATTTGCCCTCAAACAGTTATACAGTATAGTGTACACCCTTCATTGATTACCAACCCCTGAATTATGAGATTTGATTATTTAAGAAAGAGTTGTGATATGATAATCATAGTTTACTGGTGTCCTGGTTTGTTTATATAGAAGCTGTTTTTACACAGTGCCTATCAAAGGTAACCGAGATTGGGAGTCAGTTTCAGAATGAAAGTCCAGTTGTCCATACAAAGATTTCAGAAAGCTTCATGGACTCAGGGGCACAACAGCAGGCAGTACCCAAAAGCCACCTCCAGGGCCTTTTCTTAGCTTAAAGCTCTTTTACACTTATTTCTGGGGGGGGGGGGTGGGGGGGTGTGTTCAAATGCTTTTACCAAATTTCTCTCTTGCTCCATTTATGGCTTGCTGAGTCATTCCACTCCTTCATGAGAAATGAATGAGCCAATCCAGGTGATATCTTAAAACTTCTTATGAAAGGAGACATTAATTTATGTCCTAAACTTTGTCTGCTGTTCTCATAGCTGTTTCTAACAATGTTCACTTTTCCCTTCACTAGAGTAAACCTACAGCCATTACTGACCCTGTATCAGTAACATATTTAAAGCTTCTTATTCATTAAATTACTGCCTGTGTTTTTATGTAGGCTTTCCCATCAGCCACTAACCTATTAAGGACAGAACTTGTGCCAGTTTTTCGTAAGTCATGTTTATTGAGGTTATAATTTATATACAGTAAAACTTACCTTAAAAAGTGTACAGTTCTATGAATTTTGACAAATGTATACTGTCAGAGAATCACCACCACAACAAGGTAGGGAATATCTCCATCATGCCCAAAATTCCCTGTGCCCTCTGCCAATCTCCTCCTCCCTTTACCCACTTGACTCTTGCAACCACTAATCTACTTTCTGTTCCTATTGTTTGCCTTTTTCAGAATGTTATGTAAATGGAATCATGAAGTGTGTCATCTTCTAAGGCTGGCTTCTTTCCCTTAGCACAATGCATTTGAGATTCATTCATGTCGTTGGATGACTAAGAAAGCCATTCCTTGTTATTGCTGTACAGTATTCCATCATACAACCTTTGTTACAATTTATCCACATATCAGTTGGTCGATATTTGGGATGCTTTTAATTTTTCAGGTTTGTGTCTATTTTGTTTAAGTGCATACACAGCTGTGGAACTCCAGAGAGAATCTCCATACATATTTGCGATGTCTTTCCCTTTCATATTATCCCAAAACCTTATTGGTTTGTTTTTTAATCTCACTTTCATTTATTTTTGTGCTTTTCTATCTTTGCCCTCTCTGTTTTGATATCCATCCCTCCCTAGCCCTAACTCCTGCTGAAATCCTTATTCCTGTAGTACAGACGACTTTCAGAGGAAATTTTCTAAGGCAGAATATCTCCTGACCTTTGTTCTCTTCCTTCTTTTCATGGTTTGCAATTTGCAAAGGATAGTAGAAAAAACTCTTGACTTTTCAGCTAGCACAAAATGAGGTTGCTACTTTGAAATGTTTAAAAGTCACAGTTAAAAGCAATTTTCTCCTGGTTAATAAATCTGTGCTGATCTGTAGATGGCTTTTAATATGTGAGGGGTCTAAATAGCGTTACTTTTCTACAATAAAAAAGATATTTCTCCATGCTCGCTTCAGCTGCACCTACACTAAAATTGGAACAATACAGAGAAGATTATTAGCATGGTGCCTGAGCAAGGATGATAAGCAAAAACGATATTTCTCCTTTACTTCTTCCAAAATCCACTTAATTTAAACTCTTTGGCTTAAGCTAAAGAAGAGGCTGGAAATTTCAATTAAAAAGGGGGACCTAGATATAGACTTTCTCCTTTTTTAGAGGAAAAAGCATCAGTCAAGGCACCAACATCTAATTCTTTCCCAGAGTGGCTCACTATGTTTAACAACATTCCATGGCTCTTTATGAAGGGAAAAATTAAACCTGTCTCAGGAGAGAGTTTCTAAGAGATGTAAGAAGACTGAACAAGAAGAGAACTTCAGCCACAGAAAACTAACACAAGAACTCTTCATGAAGGAAGCAAAGACAGGTACAAAAGTATCTCTTGCATTCTTCACTAATACGTATTTCCTGACTGTCTTTGTACTGTTAGGTGCTGGGATACAAAGATGAAGAGTGTTCCCTTAAGTAACTCATCATTATTGTAAAATGGCATCAAGACATAAACCTATCAAATTTTTCTGAATGATTTTCTAGGTAGAATTTAAAAGTCTAGCCTTTTTATGTCACCGGAGAATAGAAATGGTGGCATGCAGGCAAAAGGTGCTCAGAACTGACCACCAGGTTGCCTTCCTCCCTGTGACAAAAAAAATGGCTTTTAATCCTTGTTATGACCTGTTAAACAGCACAAGTTGTGTCAGAGTCCCCGCAACCTCCCAGACTGTCCCTTCCAAGCCTCCAGCTCACCTCAATGTTTGCCCCCTGATCAGGGTCAAGGTCCTGGTGTGACTCCAGATTTCCAATTTGGCCTTCCAAGGACATCACCTCATTTAATAAGCTGCAAGAGACCAAGAGAGGGGCTAAGTCTGTGGATTAAAAAAACAAAACAAAAAAAATCACCTAATGTATATATTTTTTATCTTTTCAGGAAGATCTATTTTAACCTTTAAAAAAAATGGAATCCTATTCCTATACCAGAAGACTCTTGGGTAGTGATTGTGTTGGGATGGGAAGCCATAAATGTAATTGAAAAAAAGCAACAAAAAAAATCTCTAAATAAATTATTTTTTATTTAAAAAAATTTTTTTGTTCTTTTATTGTTGTTCAAGTACACTTGTCTTTATTTTCCCCCCAACACTCCCCACCCAAGCCATCCCACTCCCTTGATCCCACCGCCCCCCGGTTTTGTCCTTGTGTCCTTTATACATGTTTCTGAAAACCCTTCCCCCTTTTCCCCCATCACCCTATCCCCCTCCCCCCCTCTGGTTACTGTCAGTTTGTTCTTAATTTCAATAATTTAGATAATAGTAAAGAAGTATACAATCTAACTCGACATAGGAGCAGAAAATTTAAATGACTGAAATGGAAGCTTAAATTTCTAGAAAAGAAACACAGAAAATCTGTGGGAACTGAGAGTAGGCAGAGAGATCTTAGACTTGAGACCAACAGCACTGCCCGTAGGAGGGAACACTGATAGACGGGACCTCATGAGAATGTAAAACTGCTGGTTGGCCAGGGACTGTTGAAGGGGTTTTGGTGTCGCATGTCTGGCAAAGGTCTTATATCTTATATATATGAAAACCTTTCAAAACTCAACATTCAAAACTCTCCAATTAGAAAATGAACAAAAGACACACACAGAAATTTTTCAAAGAAAATATGTAGATGGCAAATAAACATATGACAGGATGTTCAACATCATTAGCCACTAGAGGCTTACAAATTAAAACCACAAGATATCATTATGTGTGTAACTTATCATAGAGTTAAGGTGAAAAATAGTTATAACACCAAATGCTATAGTGCGGTTGAGGACATGGAGAAACTGGATCACTCTTATATTGGTGATAGGAATGCAAAATGATGCAGCCACTCTGGAAGACAATTCGGAAGTTCCTGTCAAAATTTAACCAAAAACAGACTTCCCTAACATATGACCCAGTAATTTCACTCTTGGACACTGAGAAATTAAGACTTATTTTCACACAGGAAGTTGTGCATGAATGTTCAAAGTAGCTTTTTCATAATATCCCCAAACTAGAAATTGTATTAACTGTCCTTTGGTGGGTGAGTGGTTAACCAAACTGTATACTTTCATACTGTGAACTCCTGCTCAGTGAAGGAAGGGACTGTTGATATACGCAGCGACTTGGGTGAACCTCAAGAAGATTATGCCAAGTGAAAAAAACAGTCTCAAAAGGATACGTATAGCATGATTTGATTTATGTAGTATTCACGGAATAACATAATTATAGACAGCAGATTTATTGTTATCAGGGGTTAGGGATGGGGGAGAAGGAATGAACGATTGTGTCTATAAAGAGGCAGCACAAAGAAGTTAAAAATCTTACCACCGTGTTGGGGAGGAGGGATTGAGTCAAGAGGAAAACGGACTAATGAACATGGACAACAGTGTGGGGATTGCTGGGGGGAGGGGTCTATAAGGGGACTAAAAGGTAATACAATACCTTTTAGGAACTAAAAAAAATACAATGAAAATTAATTTTAAAAAAATCTTACCACAGTGAAATCTCTAGGCAATATAGATTCCTGATGAGTTCAACAAAACTTTGAAGGAATAAATCATTCCCCTTCTACACAAATTCATCCATAAAATAAAACAGGTGGGAAAACATTTCATTTTTTTCTATAAGCCAAGTATTATTTTTATACTAACACTACACATTACAAGAAAAAATAACATAGGCTAATATCTCTCACTAACATACATAAAAAAATTCCACTTTACTAAACTGAATCCAACAATATATAAAAAGGATAATATATTATGACCAAGTGGGGTTTATTCTGGGAATTCAAGGCTGGTTCAGCTTTCAAAAATTAGTCACATAATTTACTATGTCAGCAGACTATATAAACAAATAAAAAAACAATCATTCATAAATGCATCAAAAACTATTGAAAAATTTCAGATCATTCTGATATTAAAAAATCTCAGTGAACTAGGAATATAGGAAATGTTCACAATATGAGAAAGGGCATCTTTTAAAAAAAGAGTTAAGCCCTGGCTAGTGTAGCTCAGTGGATTGAGTGCAGGCCTGCAAACCGAAAGGCTACTGGTTCAATTCCCAGTCAGGGCACATGCCTGGGTTGTGGGCCAGATCCCCAGTGGGGTGGGGGGGTGTGCGAGAGGCAACCACACATGGATGTTTCTCTCCCTCTCTTTCTCCCTCTCTTCCCCTCTAAAAATAAATAAATAAAATCTTTAAAAAGTAACAGTTAACGTCACACTTAATGCTTTTCCTTGCAGGCCTGAGAATAAGGTATGTGTATCCACTGTCTGTCATCCCACCTATTCGATATTGTAGGAGAGATTCTAGCCAATATAATGAAAAAAGAAGTGAAAGGTGTGCAGACTGGAAAGGAAGATAAAAAGCTGTTTCCATTTGCAGATGATACAGTTATCTGTGTGGAAAACCCAAACAACCTATGTAAACTACTGGAGCTTACAAATAAGTTTAGTGAGGTCACAAGGTCAGCATACAAAAATCAACTTTATTTTTATATAATAGCAATTAATAATTAGAATTTGAATTTTTTAAATATCATTTATAATAGTATCAAAAATATGAAACACAGGCATAAATCTAACAAAATCTAAAATATTTGTACACTGGACACTATACAACACTGATAGAAGGAATCAAAGACATAAACAGAGATATTATACTCTATTCATGAATTAGAGGAATCAATATTGCTAAAATATTGATTATTCCAAAATTTATCTATAGATTAATGGTAGTTCTAATAAAAATCACAACAGAGTTGACAAGCTGATTCTAAAATCTACATGGAAGGCAAGAAAAGAAAAAGAAAAATGAAAGAAAGAAAGAAAACAAAAAAGAAAATTCAAATAATCAAAAACTGTGTGACTTTTTATAGTGTCTTTATTCATAATTGCCAAAAAACCTAAATGTGCTGCAACTAGTGAATGGATAAACTGTGGTGTGTTTATATAATGGAATACTATCTAGCAACAAAAAGGAACAAACTACTGATATATGTGACAACATGGGTGAATTTCAAATGCATTAGGCTACGTGAAAGAAGACAAACTCAAAAGGTTGCACACTGCATAATCCCATTTATGTGGCAGACTGGAAAAGGCAAAACTGTAGGGGCAGGGAGCAGATCAGTGGTCACCAGCAGCTTAGCCTGGGCAGAGTGGCTAACCACAAACAGGCACGAGGGATGTGGTGAGTGATGCAAGCGTTCGTCTTCGCTGCGGTGGCTGTCCAACTGGATGCATTTTTCAAAACTTGCAGAACCGTACAATAAAAAACGATTTTACTGTATGTAAATTATGCTTTGACTTTTAAAATGGAAAGAAAATTTAATGTATAGATTTTGAATGAGAACCACAGACTCCTCTAAAAAGCAAATGTTTATGCTTTGGAAGAAAAAAAAGATCTATTTTTGATAGGATGGGCAGGAAAAGGCTGCTGGGAAGAGACGTTTAACTGAAAGGCATGGCGGTGCTTAACTCCCTGCGGAGACATTGAACAGAAAGGGGAGAAAACACCTGGAAGAAGAGCACCCTGCGGTCGGGAAGAGCTTGGAACACGGCAGGACGGCTCACAAGGCTAGAAGTATTTCTTTTTTTTTTTGTCATTTTTCTTTTTTTTTTCTTTTAATCAGTATTTTTAAATTGTTGATATTGTACAGTTTTCTGTCTTTTACCCCGCCCCAGCCCACCACCCCAGCCCTCCCCACCTTCCTCCCATTTCCACCCCCCCATAGTTTTTGTCCATGAGTCCTTTATACTTGTTGCTCTAAACCGTTCCCCTTTTCCCCTGAAATTCCCTCCCCTCCCACTCTGGACACTGTCAGACTGTTCTCAAATTCAGTGTCTTTGTTTATATTATGCTTGTTTGTTTGTTTTGTTGATTAGCTTCCTGTTAAAGGTGAGATCATATGGTATTTGTCTTTCACTGCCTGGCTTATTTCGCTTAACATGATACTCTCTAATTCCTTCCATGCTGTCGCAAAGGGTAGGAGCTCCTTCTTTCTTTCTGCTGCATAGAATTCCATTGTGTAAATGTACCACAGTTTTTTGATCCATTCATTAACTGATGGGCACCTAGGTTGCTTCCAGCACTTGGCTATTGTAAATTGTGCTGCTATGAACATAGGGGTGCATAGATTCTTTTGGATTGGTGTTTCAGGATTCTTAGGATATAATCCAAGCAGTGGAATTACTGGGTCAAAAGGTATGTCCATTTTTAGTTTTCTTTTCTTTCTAAGAACAGCTTGCATTTATTGTTTATATTGTACCAGACATTGTATTAAATTCTTTACCTACAGTAGATTATTTAATTCACACAAGACACCAGTGAGGTGCCTGTCATTAGTCCCTTTTATACAGAAGATAAAAGTCAAGATTTAGAGAAGGTTGATCAACTTAGCCAAGAGATGTCAGTGTCAGGATTCAAACCTGGGCCCCTCTAATTCCAAAGCCCTTTCTCTTTATACCAGTGATTAGATAAACAATTTTATTTTTATTTTTTGGCTTCATCTTAAAATGTTGCATTTAAATTCAGATATACATTAAACAAATATGTTTTCATTTTTTTGCATGTTAAATTGGTCAGATCCTTTTAAGTAATACTGGATAAACTCAAGGATCATTGGGTACCTGAAGACCTCCCTTTGATATCTATTAAAATGGCATCAAAGAAAGAACCTATAAGGGAAATCATTCCCTTAAGAGAGAGCAAAGATGCTGATAACTTTGATGTAAACTTTGAGATTTTGTGATATTCTTTTCTTTTTCTTTTATTTTAGAGAAAGCAATACATTTTAATTTTTATGTTTATTGTTTTTTACTGAATTTATTGGGGCAACATTGGTTAATGAAATTACATAGGTTTCAGGTGTACAATTCTATCATACATCATCTGTATATTGTATCGTGTGCTCACCACCCAGAGTCAAGTCTCCTTCCATCACCATTGGTACCCCTCTACCCTCTCCTACTTCCCCCCTCATCCTTCTTTTTCTTTTTTTTTTGCTCAATCCCTTCACCTTTTCCACTGCATACCACACTTCCACTCTGACAGCTCTCAATCTGTTCTGTTCTGTTCTGTTCTGTGTATCTATCAGTCTGTTTCTATTTTGTTTATTTTGTTCATTAGATTTCACATATAAGTGAAATATGGGCTTGTTTTTCTCTGACTGGTTTATTTCACTTAACATAATATTTTCCAGGTCCATTCATTCTGTCACAAAAGGTAAGATTTCCTTTTTTTCCACATGGCCAAGTAATATTCCAATGTGTAAATGTACCACAGCTTTTTTTATCTGCTCATCTACTGATGGGCTCTTGGGTTGCTTCTAAATGTTGGCTACTGTAAATAACACTATAATGAACACAAGAGTATGTATGTTCTTTCAAATTAGTGTTTTGGGTTTCTTTGGATATGTTTCTAGAAGTAAAATCATTGGGTGATAAAACAGTTCAATTATTAATTTTTTGAGGTATCTCCATATTGCTTTCCACAGTGGCTGCCCCAGTCTGCATTTCCACCAACAGTGCATGAGGGTTTCCTTTTCTCCACATCCTCCCCCAATGTGTTTGTTGATTTATTGATGATAGCCTTTCTGACAGGTGTGATACTAACTTCTAATCATAAGACTTTATACTTCTTGACCTAAAGACTTCCCTAAAGACTTTACCACCTTAAACCCAGAGTTCTAAAGTTTGTGAGGCTATGAAAATTTTAATTATTTTCTGACCAACCCCACCACTCTACATTACCTCTTCGCTGTGTTTTCTGTGAGGGTTATTTTTTGTATAATATTGTTAATTTTCTTCATCCAGCCCATGTGATCAGCTCCGAGCTTTTTCACTTGTAGACCCATCTGTGTGTTCCAGTGGTTTAGCTGGAAAAACATGTTCTCCTGACTCCTGCAGGAATATTATTATGATCAGTTTTAAGGTAGAAATGGGAAACAGCTCACATGGCCCCAAACCCTGTTCCTTTGAATGGCAAATTGGTTTGCTTATTCATTTCCTGTCACCAAAATAGGACAGACAGGCAGTTAGGCCTCAAGAAAGAAGTTTGGGAATTTATTTGATATCCATTTTAACAGATCTTTGCAAGGCTAGAAAAAATAAAGCTCATTTTACATTTAGTAAAAAATAGATATATTTTTCGTTTTCCTACATAGAGTGAATATTAACTATTGATTTCAGAGTAGTGGTGGCATTTAGGGGGATGAAAAGAATACAATAGGGAAAGAGTCTACAAGAGCCTAACAATATTTTTTATGATAATTATAATACTTATCACACCCAGACAATTATCTGGGAGTGATACGGTTCTGCCTATATGCTTAGAAATGTCCTAACTCTGCATTCTTGCTGGAACTTGTAGGAAGTTACTTGTCCACGTGAGTGCTTCATGGTTCAATTCACATGTGGATTTTAAGTCTTCTGGGCTTTCCCTAAGTTCTCAGCTACATTTCATTTTCCCTCCACAAAACATGATTACATGTTCCCTCTTGCATGTGTGAAGGCTTACAGTTCACGGATGTTCTCCTCTGAAAACTGCAAAGACGTGGACACTTGAGGATCCTCACACCGAACACGGTGTGTTTCTTGCTCATCCTGTTCACTCTGCAAGTCCTGGTCATGCTCAGCCTCCAGTTCCAACATATCCTGATGGTGTCCATGAGAGAAGCAAAGCAGAACAAACGGTCTATCACAACAGGTGGTGGTGGTCCCTCTAGACTACCCATGCCCCCCTCTAGAGGCAAAGTGCATAGCCCTCTCTGAGTCTGGAGCCTTCTGGTGCATTTGTAAGGTGAGCAGACATGCTCTCCTGCTCTGTTGACAGAGGCAGGCTGAGGCAGCGACAAGCAGAACCTCAGCATCTGCACACACAGCTCTTTTCAGTGCTGATGAGAAAGAATTCCACTTGTCCATGGGCTCCAGCACTCCACTCAAACAAGATGACTGGTGTCTTCAAAGACATCAGTGTCAAGAGAAAGAAAAAGGGGATGGAACTGTTCTATATTAACAGTCTAAATTAGGGCTATAGCAACCAAATGCATTGCATAGACCTTGTTTGGATGCTGGTTTAAAAAAGTACAGCCAGGCCTTGGCTGGTGTGGTTCAGTTGGTTAGAGCATCATCCCCATACATCAAAAGGTGGGAGGTTTGATTCCTGGTCAGGGCACATACCTAGGTTGCAGCCTCAGTCCCCAATCAGGGCATATACGGGAGGCAACAAATCAATGCTCCCCCCTTCCTTCTTCTCCCTCTAAAATCAATAAATTTTTTTTCAAAAAATACAGCCAGAAAAGACACTTGAAAGTTCACTGAGAAAATTAGAATATTGAGAGAATTACAAATATTAGATTATTTTATGGAATTATTGCTAATTTTTCTAATGTGATGTTGATATTGTGGTTATGGAGAAGAAAGTTTTTCAGTGATGCTGTGTGAAGTGAACAGGGATGAAGTGCTGTGCTGTCTTCAACCCACTTCTAAATGGTTTAGAATATTCCATATATTTACAGAGATAAAGCCAATGTAACTGATGGTAACAATTTCAAAATATAAATGTAAGAATATGAGTAATCATCATATAATTCTTTTAAGTTTCTATTTATAATAAAGAGTTTGGAGGGAAAAGCCTTCTCTGTAAGTTTGACCTACAAAATTTATTTCTTTGTTTCTTGCATTGTTCTAGAAGAACATTCAAGGCACTTTCTGGTATTTCAAGCCTGAGCATCACACAATTGACAATGGTTTGTCTTTGAACACTGATCATCTTTAGTAACCACATTGTGAAATATTTCTCCTCCCCCTTGAGGAAATTTGGTCTGAAGTTCTTATGTTTCAGAAAAACTATTCTTAAACTGAAAGGAGAAAAAGTTGGAGTAGGGAGAACAGATCAATCTCTTATTGAAATCTCTGTATAAATTACTGGCCAAGTCAGTAGGAATAACCAACATTCGCATAACTCTTCACAAATTTCTTTCATGTGCATTACTCCTCTTAATTCTCACGATAGACTTGAGGAGGGTAAAAGTAGGTATTGAAATCCTCTCGGCCACTCACATTTAGTGATTTTCCCAAGCTTGTGTGGTAGAGTGGGTTAAGTACCATATGATCTCACCTTTAACTGGAACATAATCAACAAAAGAAAAAAGCAAACAAAATATAACCAGAGATATTAAAATTAAGAACAATCTAACAATAGCCAGAGGGGAGGGGGGAGGGGACTGTCGGGAGAAGGGTTTTCAGGAACTACTACAAAGGACACATGGACAGAACCAAGGCGGAGGGTGGAAGCAAGGGAGGGAGGTGGGTTTGGCTGAGGTTGGAGGGAGTGGTGGGGAGAAAATGCAGACAACTATAATAGAACAACAATAAAGTAATTGTATATATATCTCACTACAAAAAAAAAAAAGATATGTCTATGCCCTAATATTAAGACCCTGTGAATGTGACCTTAGTTGGAAAAAGAGTTTTTGCCACGTAATTAAGTTAAGGATCTTGAGATGAGATTATTTTGGATGGCTTAGGTGGGCTCTAAATTCAATGGCAAGTGTCCTAATGAGAGACAGAAGAGAACACACAGGCACAGAGCAGAAGGTCATGTGAAAACAGAGGCAACCGTGAGCCAAGGAACGCCTGCAGCCACCAAAAGTGGGAGAGGCAAGGGCGGGCTCTCCCCTGGAGCCTTCAGGGGGAGTGTGACTCTGCTGACCCCTTGGTTTCAGGATGCTGGACTCCAGAAGTCTGAGAAAATACTTTTTTTGTTGTTGTTCTTTGTTGAGGTAAATTTGTTACAGCAACCAAGGAAAACCAATACATATGACTAGTAAGTGTACAGACTAGAAGAACTTGAATTCATTTTTCTGACCCATATCCAAGCCTTGGGTTCAGATTAAGAAATATCTAGTCCTTACAATGGTCACTTTCATAACCCACTGGTGCCTCACCGGTGATACAAGGATTATTATCACACTTACAGATGAAGAAACCAAGGCTAGATTTTCCAAGTACTCTATGACCCCATTATACTTAACTACCTCATGAAAAAGAAAAGTGTCTACAATTTCAATTTCTTTCCACCAAACCTTTGGACAAGATGTTCCAAAGCAGCAGAAAAACTGTGACGTAGAGAAAGATTGGGAACTGGGGACCTTAATTCTAAGCCTTGTTCTACTGCCTCTTCTAACCACTCAAACGCCATTTCCAGTTCCAGAATAAGAAAACTGGGCCAGATCATCTCTAGGGTTCTATGTCCCATAATTTATGGTGACATTTTTTGTTTTTGTCAATCAGTCCACTGGGATGGTTACCGTACCACAAAAGAGACAAAGGACAGGAAATAGAAATAAAAGATTTTTAGCCCTGGCTGGTGTGGCTCAGTTGATTGAGTGCCGGACTGTGAAGTAGTGGGTCACCAGTTCGATTCCCAGTCAGGGCACATGCCTGGGTTGCAGGCCAGGTCCCCAGTGCGGGGCACATGGGAGGCAGCCACACACTGGTGTTTCTCTCCCTTTCTTTCTCCCTCCCTCCCCCTCTCTCTGAGGATAAATGAGTGAAATCTATAAAAAAAGAAATAGAAGAGTTTTATAAATCTGCAGCATTGAACGTGTAAAAAGTTGGGTGCGTATGTTTTTAATGACAAACTAAAAGTGTGCTGCATGAAATACTTATCCTCAGGGCATTACTTTCTATTTATGTGCGGCTCTTTGATGAGCTTATTCAGTGTCTCCATTTAGATGTTCCATGGGCACCTCAAATTTAGCAAGCAAAAAATCGA
Organism: Glossophaga mutica; assembly: GCA_039655065.1. NCBI lineage: Eukaryota > Metazoa > Chordata > Mammalia > Chiroptera > Phyllostomidae > Glossophaga > Glossophaga mutica. Next base: position 36,643,781 of record CM077304.1, on the reverse strand, counting down.
ACTCTTCCTATTTTCCCTCTACCTTGTCCAGGTTCCCCGTCCTTACATATGGTCTCCCTATCCATCCAGGTGTCTCTGCCAGAACCTGGGAAGTGGTCCCTGAGTTTTCTGGGCAGACATTCTTTTCCCTCTTTATCACCCATGTCATATCCACTTGGTGCCCAGGACTATGTCTTTTGAATGTGTCCCTTTTCTCCCATCGTCACGGCATCTCTGCTACCAGTCAGTGCCTTACGTCCATCTTCATCACTGCTTAGCTCCTGTTAGGTCCTGGCTTCCAGGTCGCACCTGGGACTGTCCACATCTCAGTGTCCTGCCTGCCTGCTTCCCCATCGTCACTTTTCTTTCATCCTTCCTCTCTCAGGACACAATTTCTCTCTGGCCGTTTATTTTTGCATGTGCTGTCCCATCTTTCTGCAATGTTCTACCCCCATCCAGTTTATCCTTCGAATCTCAGTTATTCTAATTCCCGGCCATCTCCCTGTATGGTCACTGCCATACATGCCTTTGTGACATACCTGCTACTCCTAGCATGGATTTGTCACACATGTTTTTCCCTTTTCTGAGTCCCTCCTAGTGTGAGTGCTCAGTAAAGGCAAAGGATGTGTGTGTGTGTGTGTGTGTGTGTGTGTGTGTGTCTCCCTCCCCTCCTCAAAGGAGATATCTCTCTCAACACACACACACACACACACACACACACACACACACACACACCCATCCATCCATTCCCAGCACTTTACTGTGCTTAGCTGCAACGGATGCCCACTAAGTTTTTGGAATAAACAGACTCCAGAAGTAGGCAAATCCATTTTGCTTGTGAGAGATGGAGACAAAAGCAGGAAACAGGAAAGTCTGCTCACTCACCTGGCATCCCAAGCCCACGCTGTACAGAACAGCACAAGGGTCAGGAAATAGGAAACCAAAGCAAGGCAGTACTCATTTCTAAATATTTGGCGGGGTTTTCACAGTGAGATAAGATAGCTTCGGCATTCTGGTTAAAGTCAATTTTATTAATTAAACAATGATTGATTTTTTAAAAACTTCTATTAACTTGGTTCATTTTCTGAATATTTTCTTTAAATCTTATGATCCTTCCTTATAAAAACAAAAATGTGTATTTTTTGAATCCTAGAGTGGAAATATTAGCAAGCAATACAAAATAGCCAGGCTAGGGAGATGGGAACCTTCATTTGTATAACTGCTTTCTGATGGATATCTATGCACATTGTAAAAGATAGAAAATGACAAAGAAGAAAATAAAAATCATTGCTACTCCAGAGATAACTAGAGATACCCCAGAGATATACAAACAAAACCACTGTTAACATTTTGGTATATATTCTTTCCATTTTTAAATTTTATGTTTTTTATTCTTTAACTATTGTTGACAATTAGATTTTTTCTAATTCTTCACTATTATAAATAACACAGTAATGAATAGCCTTATTTAGTCATTTTCGGTGCATCTCTGTAATTTATTTAGGACACTTCCCTGGAAATAAAACTACTGACAGCATAATATGCAGATTTTGAAGGATTTAGAAAAATATTCCCAAATTACCTTTCTAAAAAAGTAATATTTTTTAGAAAAGTAATTTCTATATGCACCATCACCAGCTAGTAGAGAATAGGAACCTTCGCTCGAGCCCGAGAGGCAAGTGTAGCTGGAGAGCCCACAAGGGATGTTAGTGTCCTTCTGCAGTGAGGAAAATAAAGGTGAAAGGGAACAGCAGAGAAGTGTGGGACAAGTTCTAGGAAGTTCATATAAAAGGCTATAAAAAACAATATAAAACATAACTCCTGGTTATTGATGGAAATCAGAAGGATTGAACCCAGCACCAACCAGGAAGAAACATCTCCTCTGCGTACTCAAATGAGTGACAATAGGAAAATGACATAAAACAGGAGAGTAGCCAGGCACCCAGGACCCTAAGAGACAGAACCCTGAGGGTCAGAGGGGACTGTAGACGGATGGGAAAGGAAGTGATATTATGCAGGCATTTTCCTGGAAAGGTAATTTATAGCTGGGATTAGGAACAGGAGGAAGGAGGAGAGAGGCATAGGGAACCACAGAGATATTGGAACCATCTAGGTAACCAAGGGCCTGGTCTATCACTCAGGCAAAACTGAGCTTTGCCCTTGACCAACTTAGGGATCCACAGTGGCTGAGGTGCACAGGGGGCCTCTGTGAAGCAGAAGCAAAGGGGAAAGCCCAGAACCTTTGATATGAGATAGCTGCATCCTTCTCCACAGGGAGTTTGACAAAGAAGAATAAACTTGCAGTCTCTCTCAGGAAGGACACTGAGACCTGCCCAGTGTCATCACAGCCCCTATCTGGACTGTTCCATCTGTTTCCTGAAGGCGTTAAGCATACTAAGGCAATTCCAAGCTCTCAAAGATGAATGGCCACTGAGATCTGCCTGGTTTCGTACCTCTTTCCTGTTAGAAAATTAGAATGTTGTACAAATAATAAAATTTCTTTATTTCAGTAACTCTCTGACATCCGAGTAGCTTCCACTGGGTGGTTTAAAAGAAAATAAGATTCTCTCAATCCAGGAACCTACACAAATTCTGCCTCCATACATTTTCTCCCATTTCAACTGACAATTAGATTCCTAATGATGCCTTGTGTTTGTGCAACATCTAATAGATTACAAAGGACTTTCCACGTATTTCCTTAGTTCCCACAACACAAGGAGGAAGGCGTGGTCCCCATTTTCTGTGTGCATTAATCTAGGAAACGGTGTGATTTGCTTAGAGTCAAATAGCCAGTGAATGAGCAGAGTCAGGGCTCAGCACTTCCACGCCCTGACAGCCACTTGTAAGAGGTTTCTCTCCCACCCCCAAAGATGATTTAGACCAGGGCTCTCCAATAAACCTTTGTGTGATGATGGAAATGTTCTCTGTACAGTTCGGTACAGCGGGCATAGCCACGTGTGACTGACTATTCAGCACTTGAGATGTGGTTAATGCAACTGAGGAATTGAATTTTTAATTTAAGTTTAAATTTAGATAGCCACCATATTGGACACGTCAGAGTTTTCTAGATCAGGAATCAGCAGACTATAGCCCACAGGCCAAATCCGTCCTGCCACCTGTTTCTGTAAACGACATTTTATTGGGACAGAGCCACACCTATTCCTCTACGTATTGTACACTGCTGCTTTTGTGCTGCAGGGACAGGGCTAGGTGGTTGCAAAAGACCTAAATTTGGAACACAAAGCCTAGAATATTTACGACCTGGCATGCAAAGCCTAAACCATTTAACATCTTGCTCTTTACTAAAACAATCGGCAACTCCTATTCTAAACCATCACCCTCTTCTGTGATGCTGGGTGTTTGTTACAATGAGTCAACTGAATATACTGAACTAGAGCTTGACTTTTGGGGAATCAAGACTTTTTTATTTTTAATCCTCACCCACGGACATTTTTTCATTGCTTTTAGAGAAAGAAACATTGATAGGTTGCCTCCTGCACATACCCAGACTGGGAATTGAACCCTCAACCCTTCAGTGTATGGGATGATGCTCCAAACAACTGAGCCACACCAGCCAGGGAGCACCTAAGCATAATCTTAATGTTCTAAGTCTTACATTCATCACCTGTAACATGCGACTAGCATTGTACTACTAGTATTAGAGTTGTGAAGGGCAAACCAAAGAGTCCTTCCTGGGTTTAACACAGTGTCAGACGGATGCAAACACTTGGCAGTGTTCTTTCATAAAATAAAAACTGTGGAAATGGAAGCTATTAGTAAGATTTCTGTAGCTTGAAAAATAATAATAATAATAATAATAATAATAATAATAATAGCCATACATGTACAGCATGTTCAGTTGATAAAGCGTTTTTACTAGGTTGTTCCATTTGACCCTCACATCCACCCGGTCAGGCAACCCGGCAGATCTTACTGCCCCCACTTGTTTAGATGAGGAAACAGACTCAGAGAGGATCCATAATTCACCCCAAGTTTTCTTGCCAGGAAATGGTAGGATCAGGATTTAAACCTGCAAGTCCTGGCTGCCAGTTTCACCATCATCCTACTGTCACATGTGCATTTAATGTCCAGTATGTTTTAATGGCTTGGTTATAGCCTTCTTACCTCGAAAACAAGCCATGTTTTAAAGCTAATTTTGGAGCGGTTGTGCATACTTGCCACTCAAAGTATGGCCTGCGGACCAGCAGCAGCAGCTTCACGTGGGAACTGGCTAACACACAGGATCGCGGCCCCACCTCAGACTCACTGCATCAGCCTCAGTCAGCACTTTCACAAGATCCCGGGTGATTCATGTACGTATTACAGTTTAGAAGTGCTTGCGCTCTAGACCTTATAAACTGGCACCTCTCTTCTCCCTACACCCTATGTCTTCATTCCGGTATGTTTACACAACTGGCGCCTAGGACGACTTGGTAAAACTGGAGCGAATCCCTCCGCATTCCCTCTACTTCATCAAAACCTTTATCGTTACAAATCTGGAGAAACATTAGTCAAAAGGAACAGATCAATTATTTTAAAAGATGGCTGATGAAAGTCTCTAACTTTCATTTTGTGGGAGTTTTCTCCAGGCCAGAACACCCAGGTCACCCCCTTCAATACCTGCTAGCTGGACAATTTGGGAATCTCAGAAATTTTAAAGCATGGTTCCACTGATCAAGGATATGATGTCACCATAGGCTCCAGGCAAAGTTACACTGAGATGGTACAGCTGTGGCATAGTGTATACCTGCTAATATCCTTGCTCTTCCCAATTTGGTAATCACAGATACCTCTGAATTCAATGGGGTAGACTAGCAATAGTCAAGTTTCTCTGGAAAGTTCTGGTGATGCCAGATTCTTCTTTTCCCAGCACCAAAGGCAGAGAAGAGGCCATTTATGAGTGGTACACACCTAGGCAGGTAAGTTTGCAGTTGGACTTGCCCTCTCTGACATTCCACTTGGAATGTGGCACATGCAACCCTTCAACCCCCCTCTGGCAGGGTTCCAGGGAGGCAGTGCACTCCTGCTTCCCCTTTAACTTGCATCTGCAGCCTGTCTCCCAGCTCTTTGAAAACTAAGTCCTTCCCACCGCAGCCCTCTGTCCATCCGTCTATGAGCCTTAGACAGGATGCTCTGGGATGCTCTTCCAGCCTCAGTGGTTTCTGCCATGCCTGTCCCTTTCATCTCCATACCTGAACAAAGTCCCTGAGACCTTCTACAATGGAGGGCAGGACTTCTCTCACTCCTTCCCCACTGAGCAGGAAGGAAAGGAAGCCACTGATCTTGCACGCCAGGGCTGCTCTGACTTTATGGCTCTGTCACCTATTTGGCTCTGAAGTCCGCACTTCCTGTTACCACCCTCCTCAACCCACTCCTACTTCTCCCCGGATTCAGGGACAAGGTCACATTACCCTCTGTACCTCAGCTTCTCTCATCATTCTTGGGGAGCTCAGCGCCTGACAGATCCTAAGCCCCTCAACCCTTAGGCTTTCCTCTTCACCAACATTATCGGTAGCACAGAGATGAAATGCAGAACTGTTTTAACAAGAATAACTTTAAAATTAGAGCAGTGTTTGAAACCTGGTTTTGCCATTAATTAGCTATTTAGTTTGGGGCAAAGTTTAATTTCTTTGTCTGGAAAATGGGTTTGAAAATATCTACCTAATTGGTTTGTTGAGGAGATAAAGGCAACGATGAGCGGGAAGAGTTCGGGTCAAGCTTCCGTAAGAATGCAGGCTCCGTGTGGTCAGGGATGTTTGTGTGTTCTGTTGACTGCCATATCCCCAACACCAGAAGAGTGGCTGGCACATAGTAGGTGCTCAAAACAATTTCTGTCAGAGGAACTGAATGAATGCCTACATGGTAACCATGGTTTTTATGACAACATTTTAGGTCTTGTCATGATGCTGAGTATTTCCTCAGCCAAGTGCTCCAGCTCAGGGTCTCATGTTTGTCCCTCTGGGGTTTACCACACTCCTTTCCTAGTTAGGAATGCAGACTCTGTCCCTTTGGGACCGTTCTCCGTGCCTTCTGGTGGTCCTCAGCCCTGGGTTCCTGCCTCGTGTCATGACTGTGAGCCTACCGTTGGTCACCCCATGTTTCTTTAAGAAAAATCTCGAGTCCACTGTAACAGCAGCAACAACAGCAGCAACAATAGCTAACATTTACTGAGTGTTTACCAACATGCCAGGCACCCTTTTAAGTATTTCACAAATATTACCTACTTTAATTTCCACCACCCTCTAGAAAGGGACGGACCTGGGATTCCAACCCAAACCTCATCAGTCTGACTCCAGTGACCACCACTGTATTGACCATTCTTCGCATTGGGTTCTCACTCTTGCTCAGTATAATTTTCTGCATCTCTTGTTGACTCCAAACAAATGAGCTCCAACAGCTGTTTTCTGTCTCCCTCAGTGCCTTTCCCATCTGCCCACTCCCGAATGCTGCCAGCTCCCTCTGAGAGCAGGGAGCAGGCCTCCCCGTTACCGAACCGACCGAGGCCATCCGATGGGAGTCTTTCCCCTGCCCAACAGCTCCTTTACGCCACCTCTTCTCCACTCAGAAGACCCCTGTGTTCTCCTCCTCCTCTCCCACTCCCCTTGTAGCTCAGAGAGAGTGCTTTTCCACTCTCCTTCCTCAGGCTCCCATGATTCAGACCTTTGTTTATTCTTTGGGGTTGTATCCCATTAACTATCCATGTTCTTGCCATGCCAAAAACTTCTATTGCCTGCCTCTTTTGCCATTCCGCGAAGGAACTCACAATTTCTTTGAGGAACAAGACACAAAAGTCATCTGAAGAACAAGACATCTTCAACAGAAGATGAAGAAAAGATGATTTCTTCATCTTCAAGCTCTGCCTTTACACGGTCCCTTTGCCTCTGTATGCGAACCTGCCCCTGTTTCCCCTCTCATAGGAAAAAAAAATTCCTTCAACTTTGTGTATTTGAGTGACCATCTTACCTTTTTTAAAACAAAAATTTCCCAAAATTTCAGAGAATATAGATGCCATTTCTTTTGCCCATTACATATTCTTACATTAATGCTTTCAGTATGACTTCTTTATTGCACAGATTTTTTTTTGCTTGTTTTTGTATTTTAGGAACCTTTAATGATCTCTCGGTGGTGTGGAAATAGCGCACTTTGTTTCTCACACCTATTTGACCCTGGAGTTATTTCTGTGCTCCCAACACTGTGTTTCATGGGCCACATTCTGGGAAACCCTGTGTTAGGGTTACAGGTAATGCAAAGTTCCAGGCACAGAGGATGCTGGCGGAAATAGTGGCAGCCATAGTCACGGGGCATCCCCATTGCCGCACTCTGGGTTTGGGGACCCTAACAGCTTTCCTGAACAACTTCTTCTCCTCCAGTGTCCTAAGCTTGAGGGGCTCAAGCCTGCAGCTGGGCCTAGCCCCCAGCATCCGCCCCACCCCAGAGGGAGGTTCTGGTTGTGGTCCCAGCTTGTCCTACCTGCCTGTCACCTGACCCCTCTCCCCTGCCCAGTGAGTCCTGAGATGTGGCCCCTGGTATCAAGAAAGGTATCAGATCCCTGTGAAAACCCTAAGCCCTGAATATGTTTGCAAAGTCCTCACCGAGGGAGCAGCAATTTCAGAAACTAAAGCTAGGAAGGAGTAAATACATGTCCACGTGTATTCTCAAAGGAATTGGAAGCTTTAATGAGCCCCTTTCCTGGGAGGGGTTTGTAATAGTTTAATTTAGTCTCTAACATTGTTGCAAAGCTAGCAGTTATATCAGCTAACCACTTTAATTGTGCCTCTTTTTAAATTTTGCCCGAAAGGCGAGATATCTGCAAGTGTCTCTGAGCTGCCCTTTACTTGCCAACAAAAGGGGGGAACACCAGCCTTGCGGACTTAGTGTGAGCAGGAATCGGAATGACTGTGTATAAAACACCTGGTACAGTCCCAGGAACAGGCAGGCACTGGAAAAGAGAAGTGGCTGCCAAGAGGAGTAGAATATGTAAAACCTCAGGTGTCAAAGGCCTTGGTCACCAGGACAAGGAAAACATTCTTCCTTCTACATCTGGGAAGCTCCCGGTGTTCAGCCCTTTTTAAAAAAGATTAGGCCACTGTTTTCAAGGATAATGAGTGGAAAGAAGGGAAAAGAAAGAGAGGAAGGGAATGAGAGGGAGAGGGAGGAAAATCATGTTGTGTGCTACCATATTAAGGAAACATCTTGGAAGCTGAAACTCTCCTGTTAGACCCTAAACAAGAATCGTACCAGGTTTGGAGCTATAGAAATCAATAGACAGCACGTACAGTGAGAAAGAACAGGGACAGCAGTGCCTACAGCTTCACAGATATTTATTTAGGACTGAAACATCAATGTGAAGCATCCTTATGTGGTGGTAACAGCATCCTCGTCTTTATTATCAAATATTCATCAGCTGCTTATTGAATCTAGGGCACTGCGCTAAATAAGGCAGAGGATAAAAGGATGTCCAAGACAGTCCCACCTTCGGTTTAGGAAAGAGAGGTAACGCAGCAGTCAGCTTACGTTGAATAGCAAAGGCTGAGTGGCATTTACACTGAGTGCAAGGAGACTGCAGAGCAAAGGGATTATTGGGAGGATGCCTACAGGGGGTAGGGCAGCTTTTCTAATACTTTTAAAGAGTGTCACATAGTAAATGTGACTGTAATCAAATATTGTTTGAATAAATGAAGAATCAGAAAGAAAGTTTTCCAGGGAATGCAAACTGTCTCAAATGCCAATGTAAGAAGTTCGAACTTGAATTTGATGAGGAAATAGTTTTTCAGATTAATTTCATTGTATTTTAGTCAACTGTCATTTACTGGATGTTTTACAGTCAAACAGAAGAGAAGGCAATGGTGAAAGATACATCTATATGAATAGTTATTTATAGCCATATCTATATTTTTCTTTCCATAGATAATTTTGCAGGCTATTCACTCAAAGGTTGAAAGGGTTCTTTGTGAGGGGTGGAAATTTTCGTGAGTTTTCTGTACGGCACAGGTTTCAGAAAGGGAGGAAGAAAGGAAGGCACCAGGGGGAAGCAGACAAGCCTGCCTGCAGAGGGGAGTTAGTGAGGATTCCTGTCATGCTGTAAGAACACAGTTTCAGGAAAGGTTTTAGAAAGGAATACAAGGTTTCCAAGCAACCTGTCAGGAAAGGAAGTGGTGGTTTCTGGGCTGCTGGTGTGGGTTTTCCAAGACAAGCTTGTGAGATTCACTTCACTTTCGTTTGCATGGCAGAGAGGCAATTACTCTTCTCTGTACACAAAAACTTATTTCAACATTTAACAATTCAATTGACATAGAATGAGAAACCCAGAATCATTCTGGAAGCCTAAGTAAGTCAGCCATAAGAAAAAAAATTTAAGAGGTAGAATACAGATTTTCTCATATTCTTCCTCTACCTGAAACATCAGCCATCCTACTTCCTCTAGGGTGAGATAGCAAAATATTACATTTCACTTCTAACCACAAGTTCTGGTTAAAAAGTTGTATTTATTACATCATATGCAGATTCTTCACTTCATGTGTGCTCTTGGGGACTTCCTACAGAAATTCGTAAGACGTTTGGGACGATAACGCTGTGCAACGAAAGTGCCACGGAAGCACCTGGTGTTGACATGCTTTTGATTGCAAAGACTGGAGCCCATCAATTGTCTGAAATCCTCAGTCATTTAAAAGTGAGATTTTGGGGACCTGGGTGCTGAGGGCTGTGCAGAATGCTTCTCAGGAGGCCAATTTCCCTGGCCCCCTGGTTGGCTAGTGAGTGCTTCTGATACTTTGAAAGTTCACAAAAGACTCTTAGAACTCAGAGTGTCTAATCCACTGTCATGACCGGCTACATAATTTGCAAGGCCCTGTGCCAAGTGAAAACATGGGACCCTTTATTCAAAACTTACTAAGAATTTGAAGGCACAAACAGCAGAGCATTAAGTCAAGTGTGGGGCTTGTGGGTCTGCACAGACGCTGGACTCTGGAAGCTGGTTTTTAACTAGATCAGTGCTAATTTTAGGTTGTGTGTGTGTGTGTGTGTGTGTGTGTGTGTAGGAATTTCACTTAAAAGTTTGGGTTGGGAAAAGAATTCTGCTGAGGAAAACAGAACATAAAAGGCAAAAAGAAAACAACTAACTTCAAGCTGTTCATTTTAAAGAATATCATAAAAATGACTATAAAAACAGTTTATCAGTCTAAATATACACACTGAAAAAATAAGAAAACCTTTTACTTGCCTTATAATCCCACTTCTGTCCCCAGAGATATCAATATTTTGATGTGTGTTCTCCCTCGACACATAGGTATTTATATGTACTTTACCTTACACATTCAAATACTTTTTAATATAACATTACTGTGCGTATACTGCAATACTGTCCTACAACTTGCTTTTTTTCCTCAATATATCTTAGAACTCTCCATGTCAGTCTTAAACTTCTTCATCTTTCTAATCATTGCATATTATTTTGTAATATAGATTCTCATATCTCCCCCTATTCCTCAATATTTCATTTGTTTTCAGTTTTGGGCATTGTTATTATAAACAATACTACAATAAATGTTCATGTACGGGCCTCTTTTCATAAGAGTATTTTTGTAAATACAAAAGTATTTTTCTCAGATCCATACCTATAAGTAGACATATTGGGTTAAGAGGAACTGAGATACAAAGAACATACATTACAGAACACAGATTTTAATGGTAAGGTCGCTTAAGAACAAAGATAAGATTGGTAAAAATATCAATTGTGGTAACTTTTGAAAAACAATTTGGAACTACATACAAAAAGCCCTATGAGTGACCCTGGCCAGTGTGGCTCGGGTGGAGTGTCATCCTGTAACCGAAAGGTTGCCCATTCAATTTGCAGTCTGGTAGCATCCAATCTCCAGTCTGGGTGAAAACGGAGGCAACCAATCAATGCTTCTCTCTTGTAGAAATGTTTCTGTCTTGTGTAGATGTTTCTCTCTCCTTTCGTCTCTGCCCTCTGTCTTTCTAAAAGCAATGAAAAATGTTCCTGGGCGAGGATAAATAAATAAATAAATAAATAAATAAATAAATAAATAAAATCCCTATGGATGTATCATTTCTTTTGATTCAGCAAAGGTGCATGTAGGAACAATCAGAGATCTGTGCAAAGCTGTCTATAAAGAGGTTTGTAGCTGTTCCATTTGTAATGTTGATACAGATCTCAATATTCAGAAAATTTGCCTCCATATGGCCACATGCGTTATTAAAATATTAAAAACGTTTTATGATATTCATAAATAGATGTTGCATGAAGCCCTTCCCCAGCGTACCTCAACACTGCCTGTCTCCTGGACCCTCCCCTACAGTTCTCTGCCATTCAAACACTAACCTGAGGCCCACATCTTACACAGTCTGGGGCATCCAGAACCCAGTGCTGGTCTGACTTCCCTGGCTGTTCTGATTGGTTGGTCCATGCCTTCTGGCTATTAAGAGCTTTCTATGTATTTTGAATATAATCCCTGGGGGAAAAAAAAACATGAAAGTTCAATAATAGGAATTGGTTAAAAGAATTATGATACTGGCTTCTGTCTTTCCAACTTTGGCTCCGCATAACGGCTCCCACGAAGAAGGGTGGCGAGAAGAGCCACTCTGCCGTCAATGAGGGAGTGACTAGGGATACACCATCGACATTCACAAGCACATCCATGCAGTGGGTTTCAAGAAGTGTGCCCCTCGGGCCCTCGGAGAGATCTGGAAATTTGCCGTGAAGGAGATGGGAACTCCAGATGTGCTCAGGCGCAACAAAGCTGCCTGGGCCGAAGGAATAAGGAGTGTCCCACACCACATCTGGCTGTGCTTGTCCAGAATCCGTAATGAGGATGAAGATTCACCAAACAAGCTCTATATATGGGCCACCTACATACCTCTCACCCCTTTAAAAAAAAGTCTACAAACAACTAATGTGAATGAGGACTAACTGCTGATTGTTGAAAAAAGTTATAAAATAGAAAAAAGGAATTATGGTACTGGAAGAACATGCAGCTATTAAAAATGGTGGGGGTGGGGGGTGGGGGAGGATGTTGCTAATGGCAGTGGCTCTGCATGCAGGGGCCAGAGTGTATATGCTAAATCCCTGTGCTTTCTGCTTGGATTTGCTCTAAACCCAAAAACTGCTCTAAAAAATAACCTGTTTTCTTAAAAAATGATATTCTGAAGATATGTCATATTATGGCAAGATGTTTAGAATAAATATATTGCCAAGTGGGGGTTAAAGTCGGTATACAAAATAGTATACCTAATATAATTCCATTAAATCACAATTTATTCATACTGATTCATAGAGAAAGGCTGAAAAAACAATAAAAATGTCAACAATAATTATATCTGGCTGATGAGATCACACTTATTTTGTGTTATTTGCTTTGTTGCTTATCTGCATTTTCCAACTCTCTTTGCAATGAGCCTGACAACTTTCATAGTTAGAAAAAAACAGTGTTGCTTAAAAATAAGTGAAAACTAAAATTACTTAGCTAGGAAAAAGCAATCTTTTCTCTTGATTTATGCGGCATTTGCCATACTTGCTTGAATACAGCTCCCTGGGGAATGAGCCAAAGAGTAAGCCAAGAAGGCTGACAGAAGCTCAGCAAAAACATCTGTAGGGAGGGAGGCTGGGGTGGAAGGGAGGAGAGGCCAGGAAATGAGCCAACATGCAGTCTCCTCTCACTTTGTCTACCTCCTTTTGTTCAGACAGTTCGTTTTGGTGAGGCCACAGGCATTTTTGAAATTCTGCGATGCGGGGAGCTGCCATGGGCAGCCTTGCTGCTCTTTCATGTCTGAGCATATGTGACTGTTTTTCAGAGAATACATACAAGGGAATGTCCCATTCCTTGGCTGGGCTTTAATCCAAGGTATAGATTTACAGAACTGTGTGCACAGCCACTAAAATAACACTCAGATGCCTCTGTACGGGATGGGGCAGCAGCTTTTATCTCAGCAGGCTCTGCTCAGAGTCATCTTTTTATAATGATAAACCTTTAAACAATAGACAGCAGTCTCAAACCACACTAAGGAATCTTGACCACACTTGAAAGGCTGAAACATGCTTTCCCTTCCAGGCAGCTCCTGGAGGAAGTACTTCCCAGACCAGGGATCTCCTGGGATAGGATGGATGTTCAACCCCAGAATCCCACCTGGTTGAAAACTTGGGGCTGATAGACAGATACGTCTCTCCTTGGACATTGAGATGGAAGCTTGAAATACTCATGGAACCCCCAGGAAGAGTGGACGGCGAGCTCTTATGCTCTGAGACTGATGGCATCAAACAGAACTCCAGAACCATAGACTCCACAGGACGTATTTTACAACCGTGGACCTAAGAAGAAAATTTCAGTTCCCAGAGTAGGTGTTCCCTTATATGATACCAGGAATGTGCCTGCTTTACTTTCATTTCCTCTCATGTCCACCCTACTAGTCAATAGAACCACATTTTTCTATTAAATGTTATCCTATGTCATCGAGGAACAGATTTTACAAAATTATATCTCTGGAACAGGTATCAACTGTATCAGCAATGATCTCCTAAATGTGATTGAATTGAAGCATCCAATTCCTGCTAGTTCACATATGTTCCTGCAGAGGGTGATAGATGTTAAGTGACTTTAAGAGTGGGGAGGGACAGGATCCTGTAAGGACTTTGCCTCAGGAAAGCAGACCTAAGAATCTTGTAGAAGAGAAGGCCAAGAATGAGGGTATTTGAGGAAGAGGGAGATGGGGAACCAAGACTACATATAGTCATCCTCACAGATTCCACATTTGCAAATTGACCTTCTCACTAAAATTTATTTGTAAACCGGGGATTTACCACATCGAACCCTTGGCACCTTTGCAGTCACTCGTGCCCTTGCACAGAGCAATGAAAAACTTGAGTCTGTTGACCACATGCTCCCAGCTGAGGTTGGACAAAGTGATGCTCTGTTTGCTCCTTCCTGCTCTTATATTGTAAACAAGTGTCCTTCCGGGGACTATACAGTGCCATGTTTTTGCATTTTTGTGGGGTGTCTTGTTGATGATTTCACTAGTTATAATGCACCCCAAACATAGTGCTGGTGAGCTGTCTAGTGTTCATTTGCACTAGAAAGCAGTGATGTGCCTTACAGAAAAATAACATGTCTTAGATAAGCTTCATTCAGGCATAAGTTACAGTGCTGTTGGCAGGTACTTCAACATTAATGAATCAAAAATCTATAGTAAATATGGTGTCTTTAAATAGAAATGCACATATAACAAGCTTGTGTATTGATTGGTTAATGAAAATGTGACCAGAGGTTTTCAGGGCCTAACCCTGTATTTCCCCCAGGAAACAGCAGGTCAATATCTGCTAATTCAGCATTCATGGCAATTTTACAGACATAACTACCACAAATAATGGGAATCACCTGGAAGCTGAAGTTCAGAAGGAAAAAAATGGCAAGTGGTAAATAACTATTGTTAGTGATAAAATAAACAGTATTTGTATCTTTCTAGTATTTATGAGAAAAGATGAATGAGAGCCTCAGCTTGGCAATTTGTAAAATTTATCAAAACCTGGAATTCCTGCCCTGGCTGATGTGGCTCAGTTGTTTGGGCATTGTCCTGCAAACTAAAAGGTTGCGGGTTTGGTTCCCAGTCAGAGCACATGCCTGGGTTGCAGGTTCTGTCCCCAGCTGGGGCACGGGCCAAGAGGCAGCCTATCAGTGTTTCTCTCCCTTTCTTTCTCCCTCCCTTTCCGTCTCTGGAAATCTAAAATCAATAAAGAGAAAAAAATTAATTAAAAAACCCCACTAGGATTCTTTAGAATATGTCAATGTTTCATAAATATTCTAAAATTCTCCTTCACTTCCCCCAAGCAACCATTTAGGGAAGCAGTTCTTTCCCTGTGACAGTAACCTTGTTCACAGACATGCATTTGTACTCATTCTTTGAAGCCCGTGATAGAAAAAGGTCTAGAAACATCCACCTAGGAAGACTTAGTACATTTCACTTTAATACTCCCTATGGTTTTGTTTTATATGACAGGCTAAGTTGCCGTTTCTACATAACTATAGGAACAATCCTGCACCAATGAACAGTGTCTCACATCCCCTTGGTAACGAGGGAATTCTCTGTCCCAAATTTAGATGAAGATTTGAAATGCCACCCTGCCTATGAGGACACTGGGTCACAGTCCTGAGAATGCTCATTTAGCAGTCCTAAAGTGCGGCTTCCCAAGAACTCCTAGAGGGGTATAGATTCGCGTGAATGGACACACATCCATCGTGTAATTTATATTGCAATAATTGTCCCAGTAGTCCTAGTCATGTTAGACTCTAACACACTTATCTGAGTAAGAGGAAACCTTGGCTAGCTGATAACACCCACTATGATGAGCACACAAGTGATTCCATGAACCCCTGGCATCAGAAGAAAGGAGCTCCAGTCAAATGGTGCTTGACAGACAACCCAGCCCTGTCTGCAGAGGTGGGGGTGGAGGGTGGAGTGGGCAGGCCCATGCTGAAGACATAAGGTATTGAATGAGGTATTGAATAAGGTATGAGTAAGGTCTCATACTCAAGAATGGGACAAGAAGGCCCGAGTCAGGAGTCGAGAGAGGACCAACAGCCTTCAGGAGAAGATGATTAGGTGACCAGGTGTGACCCTCAGGGCAGAACAGGCTGAGGCTGCCAGGAAAACAACCTCCACAGGCCTCTTTCCTGGGAGGAACAGGATAAATGCTGTGTCCCTTATACGGAGGCCACGGAATCCTTCCTCACTGCATTTCATAAGTTTGCCTTGAGAGGCTGTTCTGGCTGGGGTAGGGGCCAGGAGCTGAAACTGCATCAGGGGAAAGACTGACGTGAGAGAGGGAAGGGGGGCAGCGAAGCAGGGAGCCAGCTGCCCTGGTCTGAAAAGTCCTGTAGGAGTGAGGGGCTTACCTAGAGATCCGAGTCCAGACAGCCAGGCATTGAAGACAAGTGGGATCATTCCCTTCTGGGTCTCCAAGAGGAGAAGGCTGACGTTTTTAGAGCCTGTGGTTCTACTGCAGGACACATGGAAATATCTAGTCAGAGAAATGAAATTACAACATGCAAGGAGCAAAGTGAGCCATATTGGTGTTACCAGTGGATTACTCAATGGGTTTATATCAGGGGTTTTAACCCACCTGCCTCTGACAACCAGATGAGAACCAAGTCTGTACGAATCCTCTGGTGTTATATTGAACCCCATCAAAGGCACAATAGATTTTAAACCAAATGTCCTCTGTGCAGAAAAAGTTCCCAGGAAAGCCAAGCAGAGAGAAGAGCCTTATTGTTTCCTCTGTCTGCCTTTTAATCCAAACCCTCAATAAGCGGATTCCTGTTCTGTTATGTTCTTCAGAGAAACAGAAGGAAGAGGATAGATATATATCCTCTTATATATTGGGTTTTCTCGTCCTCCATAATTGCATGAGTGAATTCCTCATAACAGATGTTGGAATAAGGAGACCCAAGTCTGCAAGATGGACACCCAGGAAAGCTGGTAGTATAATTCAGTCCAAGTCCAAAGGTCCGAGAACCAGGGGAGCCAGTGATATAAATCCAAGTCCGAGGATAAGAGAAAATACATACAGCTCAAACAGTGAGGCAAAAAAAGAGACAAAGTCCTCCTTCCTCCACTTTTTGTTTTATTCATGTCCTCATTCCACTGGCATTGAGGAGGGCAATCTACTTATGGAGTCCACCAATTCAAATACTATTCTCATCCAAAAGCACCTTCATAGACACACCCAGAAACATTTAATCTGGGCACCTCATGGCCAGTCAAGATGACACATATAAATAGCCATTACACCTGTATTATTCACAATTAATTTCAATAGCTTACTTGTTGCAGAGAAGTTCTTTGTCATTGAGAAATCTTGTCAAATTGCCTGTATTCATTATTTTTTACAAGTATGCAGCAGGTGGTGGATTACTTTGTTCCTTACGCAGATAAAGGTAACTAAAGCATAAAATGTTCGCTTATCCAAATGTTGTTTGCGCAAAGACCAGAGCAAAGTATTTGGTTTGGACGGAATAGTTCAAAGAAACATCTTTAAGACATCTGTGGTTTATTCAGTAACGCTAGCATTACCCTCCGCTCCCGACCGTGGGAGCGGGAGGCAGCATGATCTACAACAACAGAGCCTTCAGGGGAGCAGTTCAGCACAACACTTCAGGAGAATGTGCCACAGTTTTGACCTACAGGGTGGCTAAGACCTCCCGGGGCCTTAAAACTAACATACAGCCAAGTCTGCCTTAGACAGAAAGTCCGCTCACCACTCTGCCTTTTCTTTCTCTTCTTTCAAATCCCTCTGGTCCTTTGAAGGCTTTGATTCTGATGTTGGTCGTTTCACCCTTCTCTCCTCTTTAGCCCAACTGTTAGACGAAGTGTAGGAGTGGAAGAAGGAGGGCATGAGAATCATGCGGTTGGAGGATGGGGGTGGGTGGAGGGCGAATCATGTGGTTGGAAGATGGGGGCGGAAGTCATTCGAGTGAGCTCAGGGTGAATTATCAATAAGACAATGACTTAAGGGTTACGCAGGCCCTTTAAGACTTGGTAAGGGGCAATGTAGTGTATAACCCTGAGGGCAGTGAGATGCCATTAAATGTTTTCAGCTGATAAGCTCTTTTCTGAGGTTTGTGCTTTTCAAAAGAGCAAACTGGCTACAGTGTGGAAGAGCATTAGAACAGTTCTCAGCACTGCTGCATGTTAGAATCACCTGGAAGCCTTAAAGAACACCAATGCCCAGCCCCCACCCCAGACAACTGAAGAGAGTCTGTCAAGCAGAGGTTCTTAAAGCCTGCCTAATCTTTGGAACCTCAGCACCAGCAGCACCTGGGACCTTGTGAGCAATGCAATTTTTAGGCCCATCCCAGATCTATTGAATCAGGAGCTCTGAAGGTGGACCCAGCATTCCGGGTTTAACAAGCCCGTGACTCCGGTGCAGCTAATACTTGAAAACCAAACATTGAAGGGGAAAAGTAGGGAGAGAAGAGAGGCTACATTACCAATTAGGAAGCAGAGAGATGATGGTATTATTGCAGCCCCACCTCAAATTTTATCAGAGGAACAAAGGACCACACCATCTTGATGAAGTCCCAGGAGTGTCTCAATGCAGGGACATGGGGTGGTCCCTGGGTGTGAGTTAGCAAGTTCCCTTCGGGCAGGGACTAGTCCCAGTTTTAAACTAGGTAAACTTTTGTTTGGTGGACTGGATTGTGTTCCCCCAAAACTCACATGTGGAAGCCTGAACCACCAATGTGATGGTGTTTGAAGACGGAGCCTTTAGGAGGTAATTAGATTCAGGTAAGACCGCGAGGGTGGGATGGACTTGGTGCCTGTATAAAGAGAGCCCCCACAGAGCTCGCACGCTCTCTCTCTCCCTCCCCATCTTCGGTCCACAAGCTAGAAGCAGGCCATGCCAGTACCTCTACTCTGTCTTGGACTTTCCAGCCTCCAAAATGGTAAGATTTATAAAAAACACATTTTTTAAAGCCACCAACTTATGGAATCTTGTTGTGGCAGCCGGTGCTAAGATACTTCTGGAACAGTAAGCAGTCTTTTTGGGACACATGGGTTCCTGTCAAGACACATGGTTTTATCCCAGAACATGGAAGTCTGAATGAGCTTCAGCTGTGAAAAACTGAACATAGCTTGTATTGCAAGTTATCAGCGTTGCAACTGTGGCTTCTGTTTAATTTTTTAGTACCCAAAACTAAGGCAGTGGTATGAGTAAATAAAATTGAAAACCTATGATAAATTTGTCATATGAAATGTAGAATGACCACCTAAATTTAAATTTCAGATAAATGGTAAATAATTTTTATATAAATATGTCCCAAATAGTGCAGGGGTTATACTTACAATAAAAAAACTACTCATTAATTATCTAAAATGAACCCTTACCTGGGTATTCTCTTTTTATTTGCTGAACTGGCACCTGGAACTTATAAGGATTGATGTGGAGAGGTGACTGCTTACTGACTGAGTGATGTGACTGGACGGATGGATGGGATGAGGGGAGTGAGAGTCAGTGATGCCTTATGACAGGTTTCTGGCTTGTAAACTGGGTGAATCCTGGTACCATACAGGAAAATAAGGGAGACTGAAGGAAGAGCCAATTGGGGAGGAAAGGCAAAGTGATGAGTTACATTTTGGACAAGTTGACATCAAGGTCTCTCTGGAACATACAGGTGATGTAACCGCTAGACTTTTGGGTATGTAGTTCTGGAGCTAAGCAGAAAGAGCAGGATGGAATCCTAGAGATAGGAATCATAAGCAACAGGGTGGTAGGGAAGCTCTAGGAGGGCTGAGATCCCAGAACATAGGCGGCATAGAAAGAACGAGGCCTAGGACTGAGCCTGAAAGAATCCTAACGTTGGAATAGCCAGAGAGGAGAGAGGAGCCAGGAGTTAGGGGTCACAGAAGGTGAGGAAGGCAGATTCAACAAAGGAGTAAGTGGTATGCAGTGATGGCTATCCCGAGGAGAGAAATGCTGGAGACAAGGGAAGGTCATTGAGGACTTGGATGAGAGTTTTAGGGGAGGGTGTGAGACACGCAGTATGTTGGAGAGAGGAAGTGAAAGTAGGAAGTGTGGGCAAGTTACAAAGAAAAACCTCCAAACACCCACGGGTGAAGGGGAGGATGGTAGTTGGAGGAAGATATGGACCTATGGATGATTGTTTTCTTGATAAGAGTTAATAGCATATGCCCTGGCTGGTGTAGCTCAGTGGATTGAGCATGGGCTACGAACCAAAGGGTCTCTGGTTCAATTCCCAGTCAGGGCACATGCCTGGGTTGTGGGCCAGGTCCCCAGTGGGGAGTGTGCCAGAGGCAACCACACCTTGATGTTTCTCTCCCTCTTTCTCTTTCCTGCCTCTAAAAATAAATAAATAAAATCTTTAAAAGAAAAAGTTAATAGCATAGGTTTAAATGGCCCAGGAAAGAGATAGGAAAATGGGAAATGTTGATACAACAGAAGAGGATAGACTGAGGTACCTGAGGCGTTGGGAGATTGGCTGCAGAGCCCAGGAAAAGGGCTCTTGGACAAGCAGAGGGGGTCCCTTCTGTTCTGGCAGAATGGCTGCGCGTGCTGGCGAGCCGGCAGGCCGGGTGCAAGGTCGTGGGATTGTGGCAGCAGCTCTGTGTGTAGGCTGTCTTTTCCCTTCGTGCCCTGTTCGTGCCTGCTGTCCAACGCATGTTGTATTGAATAACGTGAAGTGATGGAATAAGAGTTTAAAATAAAATGGTGGTTTTTATGAATGCCAATTTTCAGGAAAATCTTAAATGTAAGTTGCTACTTTCTCTTTTTGTCAGAGTAGTTATGAGCAATATAACTGTAAAGGTTTGAATAAGGAACCTGAAACTAAAAATCTAGTAGGATTATGCATTCATATTTCTTATCAAAAGAAATTTAAATTGGGTTCCATGAATGATAAATTACTGACAGATTACTGCAGAACTCCAATTAATGGATTCCCTTAAAAATGCCTTGGTTCTAATTTAGATTAACAATGGGAGCACACTACTATTCAGGTTAAAAACAAAGTGCTTAAATTATACATGTATCATTTTCTTAGTGATTCCATTTGTTTTTAAATTTTTTATTAATTGCCATCGATGTATAATATTAGTTTCAAGTTCACAACATAGTGATTAGACATTTATATAACTTATAAAGTGATGACCTTGAGAAGCCTAGTACCCACCTGGCCCCATACATAGTTATTACAATATTATTAACTATTTTCCTCACGATGTACTCCCTGTGACTATTTTCATAACTGCAAACTTCTACTTCTTAATCCTTTCAGTTTTTTCATCCACCTCCTAAGCTTCCCCGCATCTGACAACCATCAGTTTGTTCTCTGTGTCTGCGAATTTGTTTGTTTTGTTTATTTTGTTTTTTTAGATTCCACATATATGTGAAATCCTGTGGTATTTGTTTTCTTTGTCTGGTTTATTTCACTTAGCATAATATCCTCTAGGTCAATCCATGTTGTCATAAATAGCAAGATTTCATTATTTTTATGGCTAATATTCCATTGCATACATATACCACATCTTCTTTAGCCATTAATTATTTTTTAGTATTTTAAAATTCTTTTTTTTACTTTTATTGATATATGATTGACAAGTAAAATGTATATATTGAAAATTTTGTATACTAGGAATACATCTGACTTAATCATTTTGTATGGTCCTTTCAATGTGCTGTTGAATTCAATTTGTTGATACTTTGTTGTATTTTTCCATCTGTGTTCATCAGAGATAATTGGCTTCTAATTTTTTTGTGTTCTCATCTGGCTTCGGTATCAGGGTAATGCTGACCTCTTAAATGACTTTGAAAGTGTTCCTCCTCCTCAGTTTTTTTGGAGGAGTTTCAGAAGGATAGATATTAGTTCTTCTTTAAATGTTTGGTAGAATTTACCAGTGAAGCCATCTGTTCCTTAACTTTTCTTTTTGGGGAGGTTTTTGATCACTGTTTCACTCTCCTCACTAGTTACAGGTCTATTTAGATTTTCTATTTCTTTGTGGTTCAGTCTTGGTAGGTTTACGTTTCTAGGAATTTATTCATTTCTTCTATGTTATCCAGTTAGTTGGCATGCCATTGTTCACAGGAGTCTCTTATGATCCTTTGTATTCCTATAGTATCAGTTGTGCCTCCTCTTTTATTTCTGATTTCAAGTTCTCTATTTTCTTGGGGAATCCAGCTAAAGGTTTATCTACTTTGTTTCTTTTCAAAAATTAGCTTTTTTTCCTATTTTCTTTTTAGTCTTATTTATTTCCAATCTGTATTTCTTTCTGCTAACTGTGGACTTAAACTACATGTTAGATGAGACAAATCTAACAGATATTTACAGAAAATTCTACCCACCAGCACTAAAATATACATTTCTCTCAAGCAAGAATTTTTTTTTTCTAGTTTCTTGAGTGTGGAGTTTTTTGTTTAGATCTTTCTCTCTCTCTTTTTTTTTTATGTAGGTATTTACCTTTATAAAATCCATTAAAACTGCTCAGCTGCATCCCATAAATTTTGGTACATTTCCATTTTCATTTGTCTCGAGGTATGTTTTCACTTCTCTTTTGAGTTCTTCTTTGAGCCATTGGTTATTCACATGCATGTTGCTTAATCTCCACAAGTTTGTGAATTGTTCAGTTTTCTTCTGTAATTGATGTCTAGTTTCATACCATGGTGGTCAGAAAAGATGCTTGATATTTCAGTACTTTAAATTTGTCAAGACTTGTTTGGTGGCCTAACATATGATCTATCTTGCAGGGTGCTCTACGTGCACTTGAGAGCAAAGTTTATTGTGCTCTTGTTTGGTGAAAAGTTCTGGCAACATCTGTAAGGCTCATCTGATCTGTTGTGTAGTTGAAGGCCAATGCTTCCTAACTGATTATCTGTCTAGATGATCTATCCATTGTTGGAAGTGGTGTATTGAAGTTCCCTATTGTTGTATTGTTGTCCATTTCCCCCTTCAACTCTATTAATATTTACATATCTAGGCACTCCTATATTGCATGCAGAAATATTTGCTAATGTGTCCTCTTGATGAAGTGACCCCTTTCTTAATATATACTGACCTTTGTCTCTCATTACAGGCTTTGGCTTAAAGTCTATTTTGTCTGATATGAGTTTAGTTACCCCTGCTTTCTTTTGGTTTTCATTTGCCTGGAGTATCTTTTTCCATCCTTTTACTTTCATTCAGTCTGTGCATGTCCTTAAAGATAAAATGAGTGTTTTGTAGATACCTTATAGTTCAGCCTTGTTATTTTATCCACTCAGCCGTTGTTTTTTGATTGGAGCATTTGGTCCATTATTTAAACTAGTTATTGATAGCTATGGACTTACTACTGGTATTTTGTTAATTTATTTCTGGTTGTTTGTACTGCTGTGGTTTCTTTTTCTCTCCTGTTATCTTCCTTTGTGATTTGATTTTCTGTAATGGTGCGTTTTGATTCCTTTCTCTTTCTCTCCTGGGCAGCTACTATATATTTTTGCTTTGTGGTTATTAGCAGGCTTACATAAAACATTTATAAGTATCTTAAGTTGAAACCAACTTAACTTCAAACACATAAAAAGCTCTAGGTTTGTACACTCCCCCCATTTTGTTTCCTGATATCACAGTTTACATCTTTTTTGCCTTGCATACTCATTAACAAATTATTGTGGTTATCGTCATTTTTAATACTTTTAAACATTTTATAGTGTATAAGTGTCCATTATCATTACATTAGAGTATTCTAAATTTAACTATATATTTACTTTCACCAGTGAGTTTTATACTTTCATATGTTTTCCTTTTATTAATCAGCATCCTTTCATTTCAGCGGGAACTCCCTCAAACTTCCTCAAACATATTTTGCAAGGCTGGTATGGTGGTGATGAATTCTTTCAGCTTTTGTTTGTATAGGAAACTTTCCTTCAATTCTGAAGGTCAGCTTTGCTCAGTACAATATTACCATCAGGTTTTTGTTTTTGTTTTTTTTCAGCATTTTCGGTATATAATCCCTTTCCCTTCTAGCCTGCAAAGCTTCTGCTAAAAAATCTGCTGATGGTCTTAATGGAGTGCTGGCCAGCAGGGTGAGACCAGGCTCCTGGGTCTGGGGCAGCAGAGGCACAGGTGCCCAGCGCGTCAGCACCCCTCCCCCACAACACCGGTCATGTTGTGCAAGGGGCTTGTGGGGAAGCCATGGAGGTGGGGTCTGGAGCACAGTCTGAGTGGAGTGGCCTTGGGTCTGGGTACCATGTATGTGCAGGGTTGAGGATGAGGGTGCTGGCTGTGCTGGCCCTGGTCCCGGGACAGTGTAACAGCAGATCCTTCTTGAAAGGGGCATAGAGCAGTGTCTCTCTCTTTGGGGGATCCTTAGTAGTTATGCCAGGGGTGTTGAGGTCTTCAGTGGCAAGAGCTTCTGGGGTCCTCTGAAGAGGAGGCCACTGGGGACTGGTGGCAAGTACCATACAGTTGATACTGATGGCCTTCAACCTTTGCCTTCATTCCTGGCCATCTCCAGGTGTCTCAGCTATGCTGATCTCCCCAGCAATCATTTCTGTGTGACTATTCTCTCTTTTGCTCCTCTGTGCTGCTGTGGGCTTTTAATTGGACTCTTAAACAACCCCAGGACTAGTTTATCCACTGAATAGTGTCTAATTATTGGGTGGGGGTGTTTGTGTGCAGGAAGAACAAAGCCCAGTGTCTCCTGCACCATCTTGGTGACATCACTCTGCCCAATTCCCTGTTTCAATAAACCTTTTTAGTTAATCAAACGATAAGTAGTCCATACCACCTCAAATAAGAGGGTTTCTGTTTTATGTACATGGTAGACATGGTGAAGCGATATGAAAGGTCATCTTTTGTGAGTATGGAGAAAGCAGTGACATAGAAAGTTTAAAGAAAGTGGGGAGAAATCTGAAATAGCTGCTGATGTAACTGGGTAAGAAAACCGGCTTTGGAAACACAGCAGCCTGACTCAGGTCCTGTGATGCCTGGAGGGCATGTGAATACAGTCCATTCCGGAAGGGCACAGTCTTACAATCTCTTACCTAGCTTACCAGAGACATATTCGAGGGTCAAGGGATAGGGCAAAACTTTTCTTCATTTAGCCTATCAGGCCACTTTTATATTCACACACAGTCAGCCTCAGGTAAGCTCATTCAGAGCTCATTCTCTCCCTGACACCCCACACCCCATTTCTTTCTACCCCTCTCCTCTCTTGGTAGCTCCATCCTTAACGTGCTCCTCTCATCAGGCCTGGGAAAAGACTGACCTTGACTCCTGCTGGCAGGTGAAGGTGGATCCACTCGGTTGGTCACCCTTTACAGTTATATAACCTACCCTTCCCCTGCCCCACATAAATTTTCTATTCTTCAAAGTGCAGTATTAATAAGACAAAATCAAACCAAGACGAAACAACCCCTTGTTAATATGGAACATGTTTTCAAAGTGTTGAGAGCTCCTGACTGAAGGTGGGGATGGAAAAGATTGAAGTGGGTGAGGAGAGACAAGAACCTCGTGTTGCTTCACTGAGGCTCATTGGTGTGAGACCATGAATTTATACAAACCTAGGATTTTTCCCAAGTGATATGTGCTACTCCCAGTGTGGGGGTGGGCTTTTCTGGAGCTGAGTGAGGCTGAAGGATAATAATGAGGGCCAGGGACTGGAGAACACTGGCAAGGAGTAAGTGAAACGATGGCCTTAGGGGACCAGTCCGGGTGTGGAAGGAAGTACAGACTCCGTGTGGGGGGTGCGTAAGGAGACTGGATAAGCAAAATAAGGAAAAAAGAGAGGGGTCTGAGGCATAGTGGTCTTAAAGAAGATATAGAACAGGAGGGTTTTTTTTCCTGTCCTCTGTAACAAAGACAATATATCTGTAGAGTATATTTATAGAGTATATCTCCCCCTACCCCTTTTGGGAGGGGGAAGGGATTTTGCATCCCTTCCCCTCAATGGACATTTGACAGCTTGTGATATTTTTGTTGTCACAACCAAGGTTGCTACTGGCAACCCTGAGGCCAGAGATGCTGCTAAGCATCCCACTGTGCACAGGACAGCCTTACAAGGTGAAGAATTACCCAGCCCTAAATGTCAGTAGCAACGAGGTAGAAAACCATGCTCAATCTAGAGTGTCATTATAATCCGAAATATTAAATGTTGCCCCATGTGGAAACATACCCCAGGATTTTATAAAATGCCTGGCTAGGGAACCCCATTTTCAGCATAGTTCACACTGCTGTGAAGGTGAATGTGAAGGTCTATGAGACGGCAGGTGGATTTCAAGAATTCCTTGGATAGCGGTGGCTGTGACTGGAGCCTTCAGGCCACCCACCATGGCCCAGTACCACATGCCACCTCTACATACAGACAGCCACCTACAGAGGCTGCCTCAGCCACAGCATTGGCCTCCCCATGTGGGATGTTGTCTCTTTTCTCCTTGGAGCAGAGAGGCCCTGTTGTTTGGCTTGGAGGCAGCCTCTACTGCTTTAAAATGTCTTCTTTCTATTTATGAGTTTGGGTTGTCTGCATAGCTGGGAAATGCCTACACGATTTTCTCCTTAAAGTACCACAAATATTAGTCAACTTCGTAGTTAAACTCTTATCCTGTTATTTTTCCCTTTTATTTGTTATTTATAGGCCAATTATCTAAAGCTAGTGACAAAGGAAACTGGATCTGTTTTAGTTTTGTTTTTCTGAAAATGCTAGCAAATTTTCTTTTTTTGTGTTCTAAAAATACACAGACAACTTCTGTACTGCATCCCGCTATAGAGGGTGGGCCATTTCTGATGGCTCATTAAATGTTGTATTTAGAAAACAAGTCTCTGTGTTCTGCTCCTTGAACGTGGGGAAATTCCATTGTTACCAAGATGACACAATGAGAAGCCTGGGTGAGTTTGGTAAGATAGGCCAACCTAATAGCAGACGAGGAACAGAGCAATAGTCTCACACCTTAGCCTGTATCCGAATCACCTGCAGGACTTGGTAAAACACAGGCTGCTGGGCCCATTCCCAGATTTTCTGAATCAGTGGACCCTGGATGAGGCCCGGGGATTTGTTTCTGAAAAGCTCCTGAGTGATGCTCATGTGACATATCCCATACAGAGAACCACTGTGGGTTTTTATATTCATTTTGATGAGTTCCATTTCCATGTTAGGTTACATTCAAGAAATCAGCTCTGTATGCCTCAGCGCTATATGGTACGTTAGTCTGTTAGAGAAGAGCTGGATTTAGTCCTTCCAGCAGGTATTCCTGTGAACACACGTCTCAGAGGGAAAAGCTTTAAGCCTTACACTATTTTGCAAACTTGCATATTCCCAGCAACTGTTGCTATGATTTTTAGTGACTTACTTTCTATGATATCTTGAATAGGACCTGTTTAATAAATGCTCACCCAGATTGTATCTATGTAAACATATAAAAATCTAGAGTTACAGTAAGGGTCAATCAAGCTCTAGGTCGTGAGCCTGAGTGGCCGTGTTCCTCATTTGTATGAGAGACTATTAAATACCTCATTAACAATGACATCCCTTTCATTTTGTTATTCTTTTTAGTCATTTTGTTTACAATAATCACAAAAAACAGGACAGCGTTTTAGAATGTCCTTTCTCATGCTCTTGAAATTTTTATTTCTAGTTTGAAGATGTGGTGATACTCTTGAAATGTTCTTGTTTTTTAATCATTAAAAACTTAGTTTGTGGAGACCAAACCCTACAAAATAAGATGTAAATTAAAGTTGAAAAACATTTTTTTCAGAGAACTGACAGCAAGGTAATATGTGGACCTGTATGTCTACAGGAACCATCAGACTCCAGCTTCAGCATTTAAAATGCCTGCTGGGCTGCCCAGAGTTTGTGTGGGGTTTTTTTTCTGTAAAATAAGACACATTTTTACAATTTCACCAGTAACTTTATTGATTTAGATAATTTTTGAGGATGTCGGCTATCTCCCACATAGTATAATGTTGATTGTTCTCAATTAATGTCTGGATTTGATCACTATCAACTTCAACCGGTCTATCCAACTGTGGAGCACCGTCCAATGAGAAATCTCCCACATAAAACTTCACAAACTACTTTGACACATTAGATCAATCACAGTACCTTCTCCATACACTGCACAAATCTTTTCTTTTTTTGCATTTCAATTACATTTTTACCTTTCTTGAAATAATAAAGCATAATATGTGGTAAAAATATTGCACATTTCATCTTCAATATTAAAATGGCTATACAAACATTCACCAAGTTTGATAAGTTTTTTAAATGCACACTGATATGACAGCTGTCACAATATGATCTAACCAAATTGCTTCACATGAAGTTAAAGACAGCTAAGTGCTACTAGAGCCACCTTATGGAAAAAAAACAAATGAACTTTTGGGCCAACCCAATATTTTGTGAAAATCTTATTTCATACTATTTTAATAGGAACAATGTGACAAGCGTTCTGTGGTCAAATCAATTTAGGAAATGATGATGGATTAATAAGTTAAATAATTTATTTCTAGGAGGACTTCTCAGTGAGTTTAATATGCTTGCTATCATCATGAATCTGCAGCCATGACTCTTTCAATATGATGTTTAAGGAATTCTGCTTATTTTTTAAGTACAGTTGGTATATAACATTATATTAGTTATATTGGTTTCAAGTGTACAATATGGTGATTTGACATTTTTATACTTTACAATGTTATCACCCCACTAATTCTAGTAATCATGAGTCACCATCCAGCCCTATCACAAAATATTGACTATATTGCCCTTCGCCTTTTTCACACATCCCCCACCCCCTTCTCCTCTGGCAACTCTCCCTTTGGTCTCTGTTTCTAAGAGCCTGGTTTTGTTTTCTTTGTTCATTTGTTTTGGTTTTTTAGATTTCACTGTAAGTGAAACCATATGTTATCTGTCTTTGACTGACTTAGTATAATGCCTTTTAGGTCCACCTATGTTGTTACAAATATCAAGATTTTATTCTTTTTATTGCAGCATAATGTTCTAGTGTGTGTGTGTGTGTGTGTGTGTGTGTGTGTGTCTCTTTATCCATCCATCTATTGTTGGACACCTAGGTTGCTTCCCTATCTTGGCTATTGTAAATAATATTGCAGTGAACATAGAGATGCAAATATCTTTTGGAATTAGTGTTTTCATTTTCTTCAGATAAATACCCAAGAGGGGAATTTCTCAGACATATGGTAGATCTATTTTTAATCTTTTAAGGAATTTCCATATTGTTTTCCATAGTGCTTATATTAACAATCTCACCAGCATAAGGGCTCCCTTTTCTCCACACCCTCACCAACACTTGTTGTTTGTAGACTTTTTTATAATATCCATTCTGACTGGTGTAAGGTGTAATTCATTGTGGATTGGTGACTTTGGGCATCTTTCATATGTCTGGTGGCCATCTGTATGTCCCCTTTGAAGAAACGTCATTTCATGTCCTCTGCCCATTTTTTGGTCGGATTGTTTATTGTTTTGTTATTGTGGGAATTCTTTGTGTATTTTGAATATAAACCCTTTATTGAGTCTATCATTTGTGACTATGTTCTCCCATTCAGTAGGTTATCTTTTTTATTTTGTTGGTTTCTTTTGCTGTGCAGAAGCATTTTAGTTTCTATTTGCTCTTTTTTGCAAATAGAAATCCCATTTGTTTATTTTTGCTGGTTTCCCTTGCTTGAGGGGCTATATCCAAAAACATATTGCTCTGATGTCAAATAGTTTACTACCTGTGTTTCCTTAGGAGTTGTATGATTGCAGCCCTTATATTTAAGTCTTGAATTTACTTAGGTTTTTTTATACATGGTTTAAGAGGGAGATCCAGTTTCATTTTTGCATGTATCTGCCCAATTTTATAACATCTCTTGCTGAAGAGACTGTTTCTCCAGTGTATATTTTTGCCTCCTTCGTCATAGAGTAGGTGACCGTATAAACACGGATTTATTTGGGGGCCCTCCACTCTGTCCCACTGATCTGTGTGTCAGTGTCATACTGCTCCGATTATGAGAGCTGTGTAGTACAGTTTGAAATCAGCAAGCATGATACTTACAACTCCGTTCTTCCTCAAGGTTGTTTTGGCTATTCATGTTCTTCTGTGGTTCCCTATAAATTTTAGGTTTATTAGTTCTAGTTCAACGAGTATAGAATTTCGGTCATGCAAGATGAAAAAATCCTAGCGCTCTATCATGCAGCGATGTAAATATGGTTAACCCTGCTGAAATGGACTCTTAAAATGGTTAAAATAGTGATTTTGTTCATTTCACAGTTTAAAAATATTTTAAAAGAGAATTGTTTTGCATTGAGTTGAGGGGACTGGAGGCAGGTATAAAGACCATGGCTGTAAATCAAAGGGTTTCCCAAAATGCGGGGTGAAGAGCTCCAGTCTTGATTCCGACCCGACGGTTTCTGATCTGGGAAACAGTTATTTAACCCTCTGAATCTCAGTTCTCTCGTGTGTAGAGTGGATTAAGACCAGCATTTATCTTCAGGGCTATTAGGAAGCTTAAATTAATACATGCAAAAAAAATTAGGAAATGTGCCTGCTGTCGTAGGAATTTAATACAGACTATATTTTATTCCTCAGAAACTGTCAGCCACTCAAGGAACACAGATTGTAGTATTGGATAGATTGTTCTAAGAATAAATGTATTCTATATACAACAAAAGCATAGAATACTAAACACATCAACACCATTCCTGAAAGGCTGAGATGCAATGTAATTGTTATTAATTGACTTAAGTGATCTGTTTGTAGCCTGAAATCAAAAAGTTGAAGAAACACTAAAAATCAGAAAAAGCCACTACTCATACTATTTTATAGATTTACAAGGAAATATGCATTTTATATTTTAAAAACTTTTCAGAAAATAAGATGGAAGAAGTATAGGGTAGAAAAGACTTCCTTCTACCCTCAGGTTCTGTGACTGGCCTAAGAATTAAACTGACATACCACAAATCAACAGGAAAAAGCATACAAACTTATTTTTACGAGTGCGTACACTGGAGTCATCGGAAGGAAAATGAAGACGTGTTTTCACACAAAGAATGAAAAATGACGGGGTTGTGGCAAGACAAAGGGGCTTGGGCTGGGGGCCGTAGAAACTGTTGGACAGTAACTAGGAAATACATGGAAGATCGGGGTTATTTCAGTAGGTCTGTCTGTACAGGTCCATTTCAGCACCAACTCCCAGTCCCTGTTGATAAGGTTGTTCTCTTCCTGGTACAGGGGTGTACCTCTCTTGGGAAATTTCATGCCCTGCTTTTAGGTAAGAAAGGGGAGGGGCAGAGAGCCCTCCCTGCATCTGCTGGTTTTCAAGTGACTTCGGTTCAAAAATAATCAATATACTAAAACAGCATATTTTGGGGAGGTGTATTCTGAAGCCTTTAGAAGAAAAGATGATACACTACCACATAATGGAAAGGTCAGTATCAAACTATGACATTTAATTAAATGGTTGATACTGGTAAAAGACTAGGTGGCCAGATGAATTCAATACATTAGAAGTCCCTCCTCAACCTACCATCATCACTTTCTTTCCAAACAGGCCCCAGAGATGGTAAAGGTAACATTTAAAATCAGTGGGAAAAGAAAGAACTAGTCACTGCATGGCTATGGGGTAAGTGGTTAATAGTTTGGAAAGAGAAAGTAGACTTCTGTGTCAATATGGACTAACATAAACTTCCCGTAGATCAAAGCCTTTAGCGTAAAATATGAAGCCATGGCACCTAGAAGGAAACACAGGTGTGTATTTATTTGATCATGGGGTGGGGAACTTTTTCTTTCTGAGCATAAAAGATAACAAAATTAAGACAGACAGACATATTTAACCCCAGAAAAATTAACTCTACAAAGAACACTATATAACTCTACAAAGAACACCATTTCTATATTGCAACTGGACAATTTTGATCTATAACTATACTTCAAGAACTTCATCCTAAACAAAATAGCAAACATATTTGTGGAAAAGGATTTTAAATGACATATTACTATAATAGTAAAACATCCAATCATCCTAAATGTTCCATAAAAGGGGAATATTTAAATAAATCCTTGGCTTCCTGTTTTACACCCATTCTGGGCAAATCGAAAAGTGACAATAGAAGAACATTTAGATATATTAGCAGTAACTTGGACTTTTGGGGGGTAATTTTATATCTTTAAATACTATCTGATGCTTAACCAATATATATGTGTTACTTTTATCCTTAAATACAGGAATAATAAAATTGTGTAAACAGGATTCTGACCTTAAAAAAATACAACAGAATATCAACACCTAGAAAAAGATAAATAGCCAAATGTTACTTGTGGTTTTTCACTAGGTAGTGAAGTTATAGGTGATTTTTATTTTCTTCTTAGCACTTGCCTATATTCCTGAATTTTCAACAAGGAATATAAAGTTATTATAATCAGAAAACTTAAAATATGCTACCATTAAAAATAGAAATCTTCTTTCTACCATGAATATTGAATTTTATTTTACATATACTCTAACATTTACATTTTCCCCCCAAGATGGAATATTTCAGGCACTATGTGTTTCTTGATCTTTGTTAAATCAAACAGAACACTATGGGCTCCTAAATAATTAACCAAACAGCTAATTTTGTTCTATTGGTCTAGGTGTCAGTTCTGGCAGATGGAAAGCCTTTTGGGATATCGCTCACTCACTTAGTATTAAATGAGATTTCCATGAGTTCTATTAAATTATAAGTTTACATAATCTAGGCTTCTCATCTTAGTGTCATCCTTTAAAAAAATGTATGTCATTGCAAAGTATTTTAATGTATTTACCACCAAGGTAAAAATGCAATAGATTTCCCCTGGAGATGAGTACATGTGGGAAATACTGCCTAATGATCAGCCAAGGACTAGGACTGCGTAAGAAACTGTAAATCAAATCTTAGAAGCACACAGCTATGCAAGGATTAAGGCAACTTTTTATTGACTCTTTTACTGTACAGTTACCTTAAGCAACGGACAGGGATTTTCAGAGTGACTAGGGGCTGGATATTACACAGAAAAGGCAGCCACGGTTAAACACGTGTCATATAACTTGCTACTCCTTCCCACCCCCTCCCCAAATAAAACAATCAAAACCCAAAAGACTAGAGGCTCACAACCTAAACCCACAGTCCTAGGAAATCATCAGCTATGATGAGTTACAAGTTTTCCATTGTCCCTTCTGCATATGTCCCCATTCCTTCCCCTGGCCCAGGGTTGTAGGGCAGTTGGCCATTTTTGACACAATTTCCCTTTCCAGGAGGCCTTTAAATCCAGGTTTTGGTATGTGACCGAACCCTGGCCAATCTGTGTATTCTAGCCTGTTGACCACAGGAAAGTCCATGTTAACCCAGAGGCCCATTCAATGGACATACTTGTGTGAATTATTAGGAAATATAGCTCTCTCTTCACTGAGATTGCCAGGTACAAGAACAGTTACATGCTGGGAGCTTCTGTGTGTCACCATGGAAAAGGTCCACCAGAGGATTAAACTGGCTTAGGGGAAAGCAGGCTGAGAAATGGGAAGAGGAAGAGGCAGGGAGGGAGGAGAGACAGACAGACAGACTGCATTGATTACATTGGACTGTGATGTGAG
Source organism: Glossophaga mutica (assembly GCA_039655065.1). Lineage (NCBI taxonomy): Eukaryota > Metazoa > Chordata > Mammalia > Chiroptera > Phyllostomidae > Glossophaga > Glossophaga mutica. The sequence goes on along the minus strand of CM077304.1, from coordinate 36,610,716 downwards.
CAGAAAGGAACCTTTACTGAGTTTAGCCACTGATGTCTAGAGTTGTTACAGCAGTAAGCATACATTGAGGAATACAGCTAAAATTGTCTACAGTGAGGTAGTTCCATGTACCTCTCTGCCCAGCGCTTGAGAACATTGGATCTTCTGCCTAGTCTGTTTCCACTTTACAAAGCAGTTAAGGGAAATACTTTTTTGTAGGTCGTTTGTTCTTTTTTTAAGATTTTATTTATTTTAGAGAGAGGGGAAGGGAAGGAGAAAGAGAGGGAGAGAAACATCAATGTGTGGTTGCCTCTTCCACACCCCGTACTGGGGACCTGGCCCTGCAACCCAGGCATGTGCCCTGACTGGGAATTGAACCAGAGATCCTTTGGTTCACAGGCTGGCGCTCAATCCATGAAGCCACACCAGCCAGGACAGGAGGAATTTTAATATATTAAACAAAACTCCAAACTAGTAATTATTATAAAATATAGTTTAATTTCACTTTTTTCATTATTTACCACAAAATTAAAAAAATACCAATATACAGAAGCATGAGTAAACTGGTAAAAAGCTAAAAATTGTATAAAAAACAAACACATGAGCAGTGACACACACACCATACACTCTCAAATGAGTCCAGAAAGCATGTTCCGGGTTGGATGGGTTTTCTTTCTAAGGTCAGCTTTTTACTAGAGCCACATCTGGGAAGCTCCCCAAACTCAAGTTCTCATGTTATGTGGGAAGGATCTTCTCTTAACAAGCATTTCTCATAAAATAACTCACACCAGAAAGGTGTGAAAGATGAATTTTAGACACAAAGGCAATAAATGCCTCTCCTAGGCCCCATGAAACTTGGAAAAAAAAAATCACCTAATGAAAGAAAACAAAGCACTAAAGAAATGGACAAGTGACACCTAGTGGCCACTTGGTAGTTTTTCTTCATGGCTTCTGAGTGTTCTAGATGTCAGCCTTGCTCTGCCGGCAATACCCTGCACGGCCAATCTGCTTCTCCAAATCCAGAGCCCGGCAATGGCCCACTCGAGTGGTTGATGCCTCAGGAGAGTGGGCTCTGAAACTGGACACCACCGAACATGGTCTGACAAGTAGGTGGTGGCCATTTCATTTCCCCATGCCCCTGATTCGACAGAGACTCCTCTGGGAACATGACTGCTAAATACAGCCTTTCCCCATGGAACACTGTGATTAAATACTGGAACCCCATTTGGTACTTTCCTGGTTTTTTTTTTTTCCTCAATGGATTTCCAAATTTAGTTACTTCCATAGGGTATTAACATATAGCTCAAGTTTTATTTGATGTCAATCCTATAATAAAATGTATCAAATTTTCAAGTTCACCAGTTTTTTTAAAAGTTTTAAATTTGATACATGGAAACGGGTTATTTGTACTAAAGCAAGAATAAATACACAACTGCTTTTTAAACCACAGCATTTGGAGGTAAATATCATATTCACAGTATACAACCTTCAGTCTGCTTAAGTAACAGTCACTTCCTAAAAGGCTCTGGAGCAGAGATGCCCAACAGAAATATAATGTGTGCCACATCTGCAATTTTAAATTTCCTAGTAGCCACATTAGAGAAGTCCAAAGCAAAAATTTAATGTTTTATTCAGTATATCCAATATTATTTGAACATGGAATCAATAAAAGTGCTAATATATTTTATTCCTTTTCTATACGGTGTTTGAAATATGGTATGAAATTTATATTGACGGCACTTCTCATTTGAATTGGCTGCATTTAAAGTGCCTAGTGGCTGCAGGCAGCCAGTGGCCCGAGAGCTCCAGTCCTACAGATTAGAGTCACAGAATTAGAATCAGAAATAAACTCAAAGATCGAAACTCTTGTTACAAATGAGGAAGCCAAGGTCCAGAGAGCTTTAAGTGACTTGCTCGTCATCACACAGCTAAGTTTAGGCTGAATGGGCTCTTCTGATTCCAGGCGCTCCCCCCACCCCACTACATGACTGTGGGTAATTCTTTGGGTGACAAAAAAAAAGGAAAGAACACCAGAGTATTCTTTTTACAGTGCTTTCATTCAATGTGTAGATATTTGTAACCGAGATGTGAGAAGTTAATTGGTAGGAGAAAAACTGAGCAAGCCACAAAAATACCTGCCACTCCTAACAGCGATCAAATGCAAAGAGAACACATTTTGAAGAACACACTAAACCTGACAGAGCATCATACAGTGCATAGGGTGGATTCTGGGTCCAGGGAGGGAAGAGCTACAAAAAATATGAGTGGGTTACTAAAGGATCAGAGCATCAAACTGGCTGTCAACCGGTCTGTGGAATCACCCCTCTGGCAAAGACAGAAAACTGCTACCGTGCAAGGCAGCAGTGACTTGCCTCTAGAAACACTGCCTCTCAGATCCTTGCGTCATGAAGGTTTGTCCCCTCTGCTTTTGAGGTCATCTGCGCACAATGACCTATCACGAGACCACTGGCTTAGGTCAACTCTGCAGGCCAAGCATCCCCGAAAGTGGTTCATACCCCGAAAGTGTTAAGCTTGTAGGCAGGGCCCTCTACTGCACTTAGAGAACAGATGCGATTGTTCATGTTTCCTTAGGCTCTACCATCATGCCAGCCTTCCCATAACTGGCAGGGTTTCTTTGGCTTATCCTAAACCTGGATGTCTCAAGGCATCCAGTGTCAGAACAAGGAGTGGTGCCAGCCCTCTGACATTGCTGGAACATGGTGTCAGCTTCAGGGGACAATGTACCGATACACCCTTGCCCACAGAGCTACTGCAAACATCACACTAGATGGGAGCTTCTGCTTTGGTGATTACCTGTTGACTTGTTCGCCATTAATTCACCTGATGAAAGTGCAGTCTATTACTCACAGCCTAAAGAAATACGCAAGATCAAAAATGCTTCGCTGTGGCAGACAGCGGCTCAGAGGACAATCAGCTGGAAAGGTACAGAAACTTCCAGAGAAGGAACTGGATTTGAACCCCACATCTGAGCCTCAGGGTTTCCCCGCCTACCTTAATTTCATGTGTGGGGCACAAAAGAAAAGAATATATGGGAACACACTTGGTGAACTAGGAAGAGCTATTAACATAAGGTGTTATGGAAATCGGATCTTCAAAATGGCAGCAATACATATGGCGCTTTAAATGCTCTTAATTCCGGCACTCAGTTTGAGACACCTCTGAATTAATTACTGGTTAAATGCTCCCCAAATTTTTTAATTGTAGCTAGAAAATGGTTTAAATTTTTTCCCCATTGCCTTGTATTTCTAATGTACTTCCCATGTATATAACAGCCTTTGGTTATAGGCAATGGTAACCGTAATTGCCTAATGATTTATAAATATAAGACCATGATATAAATATAAGGCCATGACTAGTTCTTGGGCCAGTTGGTTAATCATCTGACCAGTGAGACCACTGCTTTCCCAAATGTGTAAAGAGAAACTGGTTTAGACACATTGAACACTAAAAAATAGGAATTTAATTGTGTCTTTACACAAAACATTTAATTTGCCTGGGCCTGTTTCTTCCTCTAAGACAATCGTTTGCTATGTACCACGGTGGCATCAAAAGCCTGTTCTACCTGTAAGGAAAGTCTTGAGTGGTTATATTATTAAGAGCGAACCTTACATATGCGACAGTTAATCACTAACATCCAGGGCCCCAAATCTTCCCTTTTCTGTAAGCAAAGTTGAAAGTCTCTCAACTTTTCTGAGTTTCAAACAGAAATCATCTCATTCAAAATCCATCTCAGAGTGCTCAGCTGAGCATAAGCATCCTGGCTCTGTGCTTGCCCAAGTCTGCAAAGACCGAACACAGTATTCACTGTGATCACGACTATTAATGTCACCGTCACTTTAAGGAAACACACAAGAAATGGAAATGCGTCAAATTACACAAGTCTACTGTGAGTCAATTCTAAATGAATCTTAGTCACAAGGAAAATGCCAACATATTAAATTCCCCAAACTAAAAAAAAGTGCATCAAAAAATAAGAGATATATGGGATGCTGTTGGTTAGAAAAACTTTAACAAAAATAGCAACTAGCAAGTTTAAAGCCAGTTCACTGAATGAAGGGGTCTGTCGGCAATTCTGGGCAGTTCTGTTTGAAGGAAAATGTCCCATTTCCACAGGCCCCTGTGAGAGTAGGTGCAAGTCTATAAAAATTGGTGGACCCTTAATAAGAATAAAGGATAAAAATAGTATCAATATAGTACAGAAGAATACATAGGGTTTTGTTTTTGTTTTTTGTAAAGGAAATGCTGCAAAACTGTTCTCATTTTTGGAGTTAAAAATCAAATGCTAAATTGTCCAGCGGATGTCACTGAAGTCTTCAGGGTCTCCCAGGCCCCCCTCTGCTTCTAAGTAATTCATGAAGGCAGCTATGGCTGTGTCGTCATTGTCACAGAAGGCATCAAAATCCAGCTGGGCACCATCACCTACAGTATTAGAATACAGGCCCATGTAAGTACATTTGAAGGTTCAAATGATTATCCTCAGAAAGGCAAAGCATGGCTAGTATACCATACAATGCATTTTGGAGAGCAAACTATGTATCTTAAAATGCAAAAGCCAGATAAATTTGTAAGTCTGCTGTTGGATAAATTGCACTTAACTCACTTGATACACATAAATGAGCTAGTCTGGGTTTTCTAATAGCAAAGAACAGCCTGAGAAGGTACAGACCCCAGACAGTCGGAAAACTGAGGCCGGGGTTTGCTGTGTGTGTGTGTGTGTGTGTGTGTGTGTGTGTGAAGAGCCTGGAGGGAGAAATTTAACTTCAATCTGCTTTGTAAACAAACAACAACAAAAAAAACTATTTAGCCCCAAAATGAGAAGGCTATGATAAAGTTTTCTAAAACCTTATTATTCTTATCAAAGGGAAGTAACCAGATTTTTACTGAAAAAAAGGATCTAAGGTGGGACTATGGAAATGAGACTTTAGTTAGAGATAAAGAAGTTCTAGAAATTGAGGGTTAAAAATATAGCTACAGATGAACTAAAGTTTTCTAGATATCTTTCAAAGTACAGTAGAACTTGAGACGATTAATAAGTGGTTTTGTGCACAGCTAATACCCAGATTCTTTCATGTTCTTTGATTTTTTTAAACAAATTTCAGTAAATAAATGTTAGTTACAGGGGTATAAAACTGTCATTTCAATTTACTTGATGTGAACTTTGTATAAACATAGTTAAAATGAATGATTACATCTTAAACTTTTTATCACTGGTACCCATTAAAAAATTCTTGAATTCCTGAGAATGGACACTTTTTCCTAGACAGACACACCTTAGTTCGATTTAAATTGTATGTACAAACAATACTCATAACTGATTCAGCTGACAACTGAACTTTCAATGACAGGCCCATTAAGTAACACAAGAGTATGATTATTGTGTTTAGGATTTTGAATGGAAAATTCTTAGTTTTAAACTTGTTTGCTTCTCTAGAAATCTCCTATGTCTGAAAACACAGGGATTAAGAAGGAGTTTTGGGAAAATGAAGTGGTGGGCAGTTGCCAGCGAAAACTTACCTAGGAGTGGCTCCTGACTGTGGGGAGCAACAGTGCTGTGGTTTTGCCTTGTAGCTTCCAGCTTCCCTAGTTCAGGAGGACTTAGTGGAATCAGCTCCTTACTTGACACCTGAAAGGCCAATAAGTAGTAAGGCTCCTACTTGAATGAAATACTTCTTAGCAGTCACCAGACCCGGGCCTGCTGGCAGCGCCGCCCCTCCCATTGCCAACAGGGCAGCTCGCATGTACTGTGTGCTCTGCTTAAGCACTCCACACGCATTATCTCATTTCATCTTAAAACTGTTTCTGAGGCCCTGGCTGGTGTAGCTCAGTGGATTGAGTGCAGGCCTGTGAATCAAAGAGTTGCTGGTTCGATTCCCAGTCATGGCACATGCCTGGATTTTGCGGGCTAGGTCCTCAGTAGGAGGCACGCAAGAGGCAACCACACATTGATGTTTCTCTCCCTCCCTTTCTCCTTCCCTTCCCTTCTTTCTAAAAATAAATAAATAAAATCTAAAAAAAAAAAATCTGTGAGCTAGCTGTATTACAGGTCAGGAACCTGAGGTCTCAAGAGGTTAATATCTTGCCCAAAGTGTTAGAGTCATAATTTTAACCCATCTTCCTGACTCCAAAGCCCACATTCTTCACAACCATGACTGACTGTGTATACTATGAGGAAAAGTTTCAGATGATGAAGGGAAAGTTCTTGACCATAATGCTCTGAGTCAGTCACTTCAGTTTTTAAAAAAAGATGGCAAAACTATATCCCATCTGAAACTACAATAGGAAATATGGCTTCGGAGTGAAGAATGGATTAAACCAGAGGCGTTTCCCAAAAAGTTATCATACTGTTACACAGTTATAAGCCAAACAATCTAACATTCAATGTAGTGCATCAAAATAGAAAGTCGTTTACCTATCCTAAGTTGAGGTACTTTATCTATAGAATGCCTATATAACATACACTACTTTGAGATTTTTGTTACAATGACTTAACTGCTGCTTCTAACATAAAGCCTGGCACAAAATGGATATCCAACAAATATTTGCTAAAAATATGAATAAAATCTAAATATACTAGCCCAAAAGACAAAATATTTTTATGTAAAAATACATTTGCAAGTTCCCTTTCGTGCATGGTTGTATTTAATTTCTATTATATTCTTATACCACTTTATTTACAGACCTATTTTAGAGCTTTTTTGCTGTCTGGACTAAATCAGAATTATACTGTATGTGAGCCTTCCAGATATCAGCACTACAGTTAGTCACTGTTGTATATGTACCAATGCAGTTTGAATAACCAGTAGTTGTTGAAGTGAATTGAACAGTGTGTGATGCTTATCTTGTAGCTTCCATTCAACTTTTTTACTGGCCATCAATACAGAGCACATTCAACCCGCTGAACTGGAGTAACAACAGTGACAACAGCTCCCCTTCAGGGATCACATGCTGCGCATCAGACACTGCTAAGCTTTTGTTTGTTTTCATAGCGAATCGCTACATCCATACACCATTCCAAGAGACTGGTGTTTATGCCTCTATGATTATTCCCATTTTACAGATGAGGAAACCAAGGCACCGAGAGTTTAAATAACCAGGCCAGGGTTAAGCTCTAGTAAGCGTCTGAGACACAACTTGGACCTGGGTAGTATGGTTCCGGCCCCTTCACTCTTAACCACTATTCTCCACGGCCTGTTAAAGAGCACAGGCAGCTAGAAAACAGTTCATGTATTTGTTTGTAGGATGGCTTCTTTTCTCAGGGGAAATAAGCAACAAGGAGCAAATTTTATTGTTCATTTATTTCATGAATATTATCACTTACGATAGTACTTACATTCCTGCAGTTGACAGTGTGAATATCATTCATTAAATCTGTTGGACTGGAACCACCGAGGGATGAAGAAGGCTGTAACCTTTAAAAAGTGACACATAAGACCTTTTCTCTACTGATATTGTTAGAAGGAAATGTTCTGAATACATCATGATCTGGTGAAAATGCAGAGGAGTAGAACATGAGACCGAGTGTCAGGACAGTTTTCACAACAGGCCAGCCTGTCAGGGGCAGACTTACTCCTGACCACGGAGAGCTGAAAAGCACTCGGTAGGACCCAGAAACAGGAAACTGCGGTATAAGTAAACCATGTTACTTATCTTAATACAGCACCTGGTGACATATTACAATAATATACAACACACTTCGTTTAAAACAAGCATTCACATCAAGAATTGGTTCCTTATCAAGTTAACCAATAGCAGAACTGAAAGTAAAGAAAAATTTCCTAATGTTCTGCAAACTTGAAGTAGAAAATGTCATTTTAACTGTGATAGGTCATCCTTGGGGACAAGATCAATGAGACACATAATGACAAACATACCCTTTGATCACTAATTGCTTCATAAGACTTAAACATGTAAAACTGACAGTACCACGTAATATATTATTAAATGCTCAATTATGTGAAACGCATAATGGCATAGACATAACCTTGTCTTTATGTATTCACGAGATGAGAGTTGACAAGAAATCCAGGGAGAAATTAACACAGAAATGGAATGAAATAGGTCAGAAAACAGAAGAAAAGGTCAGCAGCCTATCTTGGGGATTTTTCACAGGAAAGTCAATGTAAATGTAAATATGAAATTGGCTATTTAAGCTCTCCACTACTCGACTTCACCTTAAACTCCCCCTGCTCTCAGCAACCTGACTCCTCTCTCAGCCAAGTCTCCTGAGTGGTCTCTGAAACCATCATGCTTTCTCCCGTCCACCTGCACACACTGGCTGCAGTGCCTCCACACATACATGCCCTTGCCACTGCACCCTGGCCGTTCTGACGGTACCCAGCTTGTCAACGTTTGGCTCACTTTCCACTCTTCTTAAAAATGCTCTTCCAACATATATGATCAAATAATTTTCAACACATTACCAAGAAAGGGCAGTCTTTTCAACAAACAGTGCTGGGAAAACTGGATACTCACAGGCAGAAGAGGGAAGTTTGGCTATTACCTTATACCATATACCAAAATTAACTCAAAATGGATCAAAGAGCTAAATGTAAGACTCAAAACTATAAAACTCTCAGCAGAAAACATGGAGAAAAGGCTTCATGATATTGTATTTGGCAAAGATTTCATGGATATGATACCAAAAGTACATGTGTCAAAAGAAGAGATAGTCAAATTTATCGAAATTGAAAACTTGTGTGCATCAAAGGGCACTATCACCAAATTGTATAGGTCAGGGGTTAATTTCTAGAATAAAGAACTCCTACAACTCAACAATTACAACAAAAAACCCAATTGAAAAATGGGCAAAGGACCTAAGTAGACATTTCTCCAAAAAAGATATACAAATGGCCAATAAGCACATGAAAAGATTCACAACATCACTAAATCATTAGGGCAATGCAAACCCAAACCACAATGGGATACCGCTTCAAACCCATTCAGGTGACTTATAAAAAACAAAACAAAAGAGGAAATAACCATCAATGGTGAGAAACTGGAACCCTTGTGCACTGTTGGTGAGAATGTGGAACAGTGAGATGGGAAACATGATGGCAGTTCCTAAAAGAATTACATCGAATTACCACATAATCTAGCAATTTCATTTTTGGATATATACCCCCAAGAAATGAAAGCAGGGACCAGAACTTACATTCGTGTACCTACGATCACAACATCATTATTCACAACAGCCTCAAGGCAGAAGCAACCCAGGTATCCATCAAGACATCACAAATGTCTTATAGTGATTTTTTTTTACATTAAACTTTTTAATTTAAAAACTTAAAAATTCAAACTATACGAAAAGAAAAGGCAAAAATTTCTTCTCTTTTCTACATCTCCAATCCCTCAATCCCTAGTCCCAAACATGGGAGGTAATGAATACTAAAGAATCTGAACAAAATACCTGTATTGTTATATATTATATCATGCAGATATTGTATAAGTTCCTTCTCTGCAAATCCAAAAACACCTTGAAAACTGAAAGATTCTCCGCATTTCATTTAACAGCAAAATCTGAATCGATCTGAACTCAGCAAAACCTGAGTAGTATGAGGCTTACTTATCTTTTTTATCCCACTCTGTCCTACTCACTATAAGTATTTACAAAACCTCACTCAAAAATATATATTTCAGCTTTATTATGGAAAGTGTCCTTCAAGCAGACGTAAAAGTAGATAATATAATGAAATCTCATAATTCCCACCAAACAGCTTCAATAGTTATTCTTTCCCAATCTTGTCTAAGGCACATACCCCAAACTCTCACCTCCCCTCTCCCCCCAAAATTACAGATGCAATTTTACCATTTCATCTGCAAATGCTTCGTTGGGGAAATGATTTAATTGCTTATGGAGTGCTGCCCCTGATGTTCTCTGGGGGTATTACACATCTCTCTAAAAAACTGAATTCCAAAATACCCTTTCTAATATTTAAAGAAATTCTAAGTTCAAAACCTGTCTTGTTTCAAGAGTTTCATACGGACAGTTATGGGCCTGCATACACACACACTCACATCCCCACACACCTTTTTTCTCCCTTATACAAGTGGGTTATATACATACTATTCTTTTGTTCTGTTCCTGTTCTATTAACTTCAAACATCTTTCCATATTAGCATAAATAGAGCTACCTAATTTTTAACAGTGGCTGAGTACTCCATTGTATGGATATGCCATAACAAGTCATGGCTATGTTAAATATTTAAATATTAAAAGAACTACTATAAAAAATACATTAGTGAATATTCTCATTCACAGATCTTCGCACGTCTGTATAAGACTCTTTGCTCCTGGGGTAGAACTGAGGAGTCTGGGGTTACATAAACTTACATTTTTGATAGATACAGTCAAATTGCTTTCTATAGCAGCTGGACTAATTTACATTCCAGCAAACAATTTAGAGTGACTTTTCTCACACTCTCACCAATATTGATTATCAATCTTTCAAATCTCTGACAACCTCTAAATGAAAATAGGTGTCTCATTTAGTTTGCACGTTTGTAACTGTGAGTAAGGTTGAGCAATTTTTAGTTTCTTCGCCATTCATATTTTTTCTGTTCTTGTCCACAGTCCAGCTTTATTATTAAACTATTTTTTAAAATTGGCTAATAACTTTATTGTTTATACTACATACAGCTTAATACTGATTACAATTACAAAGTTATATGAAGTTTATTATATATAGTTTAATAACTTTATTCCTTATACTATAAAACTTCACATATTAAGATAATTAGTACATTTTATCACATGAAATACATTTTTCTGAAGTTTATAATTTATCTTTTAACTTTGTTATAGTGGTTATAGTTGTGCTTAAATTTTTAGTTTTTATATAACTTATCAATTTTTTTTTCTTAATGAATTCCGGATGTTGCATGATGATTCTTTTTTAATGTATATATTTTTGTTTACTGATTTTTAGAGAGAGGGAGGGAGGGAGAGACAGACAGGCAAACAGACAGGCACATTGATTCGCTGTTCCATTTACTGATACATTCATTGGTTGCTTCTTCTTGCACGTGCCCTGACTGGAGATTGAACTGCAACCTTGGTGTGTTGGGACAACGCTCTAACCTAGTGGTCCCCAACCTTTTTGGCACCAGGGACTGGTTTTGTGGGAGACAGTTTTTCCACTGACGGGGTGGGCGTGGGTTCAGGATGATTCAAGTACATGATATTCAAGCTCACCTCCTGCTGTGCAGCTGGGTTCCTAACAGGCCCCTACTGGTCAGTGGCCCAGAGGCTGGGGACCGATGTTCCAACCAGCTGAGCTAACCGGCCAGGCCCTGTGATGATTCATGTGTGACTTTCCAAACTAAGATTATAAAAATTTGTACCTGTATTCTTGAAGTAGTTTTATAGGTTTATTTTGAATTCTTTTATTTATTTGGAATTTATTTTAGTATAAAGAATAAAGATAGGGTCTAGCTTTATTTTTTCCAAATGGTTGTAGAGATACTATAATGCTCTTAACAATTTAATCCATTTTACCCTTACTGACTTAGAATGCCACTTTTACCATATGATAAATTCCCACATACGTTTGAGTCTTTTTCTGAAATCTATTCTTTGTCATTAACTTATTTGTTCATTGTACCAAAATGTTTTAGTGACTGTAGCTTTATAGTATAATATCTGAGAGTTTTATTCTCAATCTAATTTTGTTTTTTTAGAATTTCCCTGGATATCCTTTAATGGTTACGATCATCTGTTGGATTCTAAAACACAAATGGTATTTGACTGGATTCACATTGAATTCATAGGTTACTTCAAGGAACACTGACATCCTCATAATACTGAGATTTCCTATTAAAAAACAACTTCTCTCTGTAACTTACTCATCTTTGACTACCTTTGTAGCATTTTAAAGTTTTTTTTCATACAGTTCTAGATACTCCTTGTAAAATCTATATTTAAATACCTTTTTATCTGTTTTGTTCCTACCATAAAGGTGATCTTCTCTTCCATCATATTGTTGAAGTGGTTACCATTTGTATATAGGAAACTTACTGATTCTCCAATATTGGTTTTTGAAGTACAATAAATTTTACTTGTAATATTTGCAAAAAATAAAACACTACCTTTGTAAGTCCAGAACTTCATTTGCAATATCTGTTCCGATACTACCAGCACCAAGGACTGTTCCAGTACACATTCCAGGCACACTGATACAAGACCTTCTAGAGGATTCTAAATAACAAAAGGAAAAATTCAACTGAGGACTTTAAAAAAGTATGTAACTTTGGTTGATATATTTCTTTCAAATATTTCTATCTTTAAATAGACTAGCCATATCCTAAAACGTTAGAAACACTAATGCTTCTATTACAAACATAATTCATGATGGTTTAAGATGTTTGTTCCAGAGTGTATATGAATCAAATGTGTAGAAAGTCACTGAAGGTACAACCAGGACCCATAACTCTTGAATACAGACATCTCCCTCTTACTTACATATCGACACTAAAGCCAGAGCAATACTTCTTTATTTTTAATATTTCTTAATATTTTCATTTATGCAAGTGATACATTATGTAAGTCCTGCGGTGAAAAACTGACACAGACGAGCAAAAACTCCTCCTTAGCACCTTTTATCAATGTGTCCGACAGATACTTTATTGAGTGCCACAAAGTACAAAACTATGCTAGCTGCTAGGGACAGCAGATGGATAAAACACTGTTCCTGCTCTTAAGGAACTTAGTCTGCAGTGAGCCAGCTGAGTGCACAACTAATTGCAACACAATGTAAGATTATAATGGAAGTGTGACCACAGTTCTGTGGGTAGCCCACACAAGTCTTTTCAATTTCACCTTGAAAATGTTACCTCTCCAAGACAGGAAAAGATGGTAGCAATAATAATAGTCTTGGTAATAAGTTTCCATCATCTAAAACTAAGCTTACCTTCAAATGATTGAGCACTGCAAGGAAGTGATGCGGCTGCTTCTCCAGTCTCACTGTGTCCCCTAGAATTTAGAAACACCAGAAGTGACTTCTTTTTTTAAAAAGAAGGAAATTGTTAAAGTAACCGTATTAAGCTCTTCGTATTTCGTTTGTTATTTCTTGACCCATTTGTTTTATATACATATATTGTTAATGTCACCACCAGAGATCAAGGTATTAATGTGCTAATACCAAATGCCCTATTACCCTATAAAGTACATGTTGTCATAGTTACAAACTCTCAGTTCGTATACTAATGATAAGAAGGCAAGGGTTATTGGAACGGGTAACCAGATACTGCTGGAGGTACTAAGTTCTGGGGCTTTTTTGAAAAAAGCTAAATATTGTAGATAAGGAAATAGGTTTGAGGTAACATTGCAGCAATTTCAAAAAACTGAAAAGACTAATATTGGGTTGGCCAAAATGTTCATTTAGTCTTTTCCGTATGATGGCTCTAGTAGCACTTACTGGTCTTTAACTTCATTCAAAACAATTTTGTTAGACTGTATTATGACAGCTGTCATATCAGTGCATATTTAAAAAACTTCTCAAAATTGGTGAATTTTTGTGTAGTCATTTTAATACTGAAGATGGAAGAAGATAAGCAGTATTTTTGACATATTATACTGCATTATTTTAAGAAAGATAAAAATGCAACTGAAATGCAAAAACAGATTTGTGCAGTGTGTAGAGAAGGTGCTGTGACTAATCAAATGTGTCAAAGTGGTTTGTGAAGTTTCTTAGTACTATTGACATTTTGGCCAAGTAATTCTTTGCTGTGGGGCTGTCTTATGCATTGGAAGATGTTTAGCAGCACCCCTGGCCTCTACCCACTAGAAACCAACAGCAGGGGATAGCCAACATACTCCAAATATCCAAAGCAATAAAGTTATTGGTGGAAATGAAAAATGTCTTTTTTTTTTTTTACGGAAAAAACTAAACGGACTTTTGGCCAACTCAATATTTATAACAGAGCTATGCTAGCATGTTGAGCATATGAGGAAGAGTTGGCTCTTCCTTCAGGCTGACAGCCACGGACCAGGACTTGGCAAGCAGTGCTTGGGCTGGACTCTGCTCGCCCCTCAGCCAAGTTCTCCTGCACATCACATGTGGTACCCAAGGCTTTGGAAACGTATGTGCAAAACTGATGTGGAAGACAAAACAATGTCTTACAATGACATACAGTTTAAAGGCACATCCACATCACTTACTGATGGGACAAGACAAAGCCTAGGAAGGAAATGTTTGAATAAAACCTTTACTATCGCATTTTATACTAAACAAAAGGAACAGACTTTAAAAGGGCAAACTTTTAGCTTAACTTTGAGAACTAATGTGAATAGCCAGGGAATGGATTGCTCAGTATATACCTCAAGTTGTAACATAAAGACAGAGGACCACACAGTTTAATGGTTTAGCAAGATGAGAAGAGGGAAGCAGATTCATTCGAAATCAATAAAAGGTCTTACCACATAATGAATTACTTACAAAATTAAAGTGTTGACAGACACGATATATTCCAGTTCTTTGGTCCAAGGATTTGTGAAACTGAACCATTGGCTTTTTAAAGTTACAAAAGAGCCATCTTTCACTCTGAATTTGTATGAATCTGTAAATATTTTCTCTTTACTCTGTAGAACTTAATAAGGAAAAATAATAATGAGTGTAATGGTCTACCACCAGATAAATGAAACTTTTGAGGATTAAATTCAAGCTTTAGATTTCACAGAAATGAGACTCTGAGTTGAAGTACCAAAACCTTGCCCCACTCAATGCATACCTGCTTTATGCTTGTCAGTCAAGTTACTATGGTCATCTTGATGAAAATATTCATAACACGAAGTTCCCAAAAGTTCCTGAGGCAGATATCCTAAAATTGCTGTTGCCCTGGTTATAAAATTAAAAATAAACTTCAGAATTGGTGAACTAACTCCCTTCGAGAATACTTCAGGTCCACCCATACGTGGTCAGGTACTGGGGAAGCCGACTAAGGGGTGAATAACCCAGGAGAGCCTCACAGACTCCCTTTGGCTGCCCTAGACCCAGCTGGAGCTGCAGATCAGAACCGACACCCATCCAATCCAGAGCATGCTGGTTCCACCATTTGCCAATAAAACTGTGGCCAGAGACCATCCCCAGTTTCTGCACCACTGGCTAAGAAATATTCCAAGTTTACATTTTGGCTTGAATGAATTTACTGATATATCCATAATGTTATTTCACTTAGATTTTATTTCCTGTTCTAAAGCCTGAAAAGACTAAGTGCAGCAGTGCTAGGCCATATTTTAATAGCCAGAAACATCCCATTGCATTCTGACCATTAAGGCATATAACTGTTACCTTTGGTCCACGTAGACAAATTTTCCATTCACTGCAAAACGGGTTATAAATTCCGTTGGTTTCACTTTAATCTCCCCACGGCTCTGTAGGGTGATATGTGGATGTAATCTCCCAATGGCAACGAGGCAGGTGAAATTACTGTCTTTCTTATCGTCCCTTTCTTCTTCTGTTCCAACGATACTTGGGGGCCAGCTTCTCAAGTAACCAGTGCAGTGGATAGTACAGAATTTTCTGTGATCTATTTCAAAAGGTTTTTAAAAAGAGCATTTGTCAATGTTATCTCCATAAAACTAGAAATAAAGATAAAATAGCATTTGAATCATTAGAATAAATTCCTAAATTTCTTATATTGACATTTATAATAGTTATATAATAACTGTGCTAGGAAATATTCTCTCAGTATGCAAAAATATGAAAAGGAACTAGTATTCCACTGAAAAAAATCATCGTGTTTAACAACTTTATTCTTAATGCATTATTTTTCTCAGGAACTAAACTATATTAAAAAATAAGCAGATTGCTTTGATTTAGTTTTAATAAGTCTATAACTATTACTAAGTCCATTTTTAAAAATACAGTAATTTATGTTAGAAAAAGTCAAACTTCATGCTCTCTTGGGCTTAGACACGGATACTGTCTTCAGCTCATTAAAATTTTGATACTATATTATACTCAAAAATTTAAAGGATAAGTGCTCATACATTTTTAAATTCCATTTTTCTTTTTTTCTCATTATCATCAACCCTTAAATTTCTTATGTTAGTACTTATAATGGTTAAAAATAGATTATAAAACCATTTCAGAGAACATTTGGAGAAATTTATAATAAAAGATATAAAAATACATTTGACTCAAATTTCCTTTTCTGGAAAAAAAAATTCCAAGCAATTAACTCATAGGAAAAAGGTTGTTGAACAGGTCCAACCAGGAAAATAAAAAATTGATAAAATCCATATGCTCAAATATCAGGAAATGCTTAAGAAAACAGTGAAATGCAACACAAGCATAAAAGATAGGCAGCATACAGATTATGGCAATCCAAAAAAAAAGTGACTTAAAGGTTAAATAGAAGAAAAAAAGGGCTGGTAAAAATTACTTAAACAGTTTATGAAAACATTTAGAAAAGACCAGAATAGTCACTGTTTTAAATTGGCACTAGTTGATAAGACTGTTATTACAGCAATTCTTTTAAAAACATTTTTTAAATACATGATATGGACTGTCTTATAAAACAGCAACTAATAGTAATAGCAATGATTTATAGAACACTTTCTGTGCTATGCTCTGTTTTAAGTGCCTTAACTGTATAATTCATTTAATCTTCTTAATAGTCCTGTGGGGTGTTCTGACATTTTCCTCATTGGGGTAGGAACCTGCAGTTGACACCAAGGTCACAGCAGGGAGGGGTGGGGCCGAGGTTCACTTCCAGACAGGCTGGCTCCAGGGCTCCCTTTCTGGGCCACTACTAATGCCTTGCTATTTGATGACAGTGAGTGCTCTGTCACAGAGGGTGTTCAAACAGGAGTTGCCTGGATAGTGGAGGGGACAGGGTACAAAAAACTATTCCAGTTACAGGGAACAGCCACTGCAAATCAAGAGTCAAGAGACAGCCGTCAGGTGTGCCTGAAGTGTTGTCTGCAATGGGGAAATGGAGAACAAAGGAGGCAACAGAATTTGAGCTCTGTAAGTCATGCACAGGACTTTGTATTCAACGTCTAACCCACATCGCCCCCTCCGTGATCCACAGATTCCTTAAATTCCAAGTCATCATCCTCCCAACCCCAAACCAAGTGTACCACTTATTCCCTCTTCTGTTTAATGTCACCATAAGCAACCTGGGTAAGAAGAGCTGTCTCCAAAGACCAGAGACAAGAGGTCAAGCAGAGAGTCACCGGTGTCAGACTTAGGAAACCAGACTGCATACCCTTGAAGTAGTACGTGCTGAGAGGCTATGTCATGTGGCAATACAGCATCTGCCACACTCACACCAGACACCAATGGATTCCGGGTGCATTACTGAGTTACTGATTATCTTACCAAGATAAACTTAAGAAATACCTGAGATGTTTGGAAGCAGCCATCCATCCTTCATCAGCCTTTGATTCATAAGTTGAGATACAGGAGTAATTTTATCCCTATCTTAGAAGCTTTTTCAAAGTCTGAATCTATGCTATGGCATTACTGTTAGAATCAGGGTAGAAATAATGTTTCAATGTCAATCTTGCCTATTTTTTAAAAAAACCTTATTATGGAAACTCTCAAACATACACAAAATCAGAGAGGACAGTACAGTTGACCCTGGAACAATGTGGAAGCTGAGTTGGGGACGCTAATCCCCCAGCAGTCAAAAATCGGTGTGTAAGTTGACAGTGACCAGAGGGGAGAGGGGAGGGAATTTCAGGGGCAAAGGGGAAGGGTTTGCAGGAACAAGTATAAAGGACATGTGGAAAAAATCAAGGAGGGGGAGGAAACAGGAGGGAGGTGGGGAGGGCTGGGGAGGTGGGCTGGGATGGGAGTAAAAGGCAGAAAACTGTACTTAAACAATTAAAATTTTTAAAAAATCGGTGTGTAACTTCTGACACCCCCAAACTTAACTTGTAGCCTATTGTTGACCAGAAGCCTTACCGGTGACAAGTCAATTACCAAATATTTTGTACATTATATGTATTACAGATCGCATTTTTGCAATAAAGCTAGAGAAAAAATGTTAAGAAAATCATAAGAGGAAATATATTTACAGTATTTACCAAAAAAACTTGACATGTCCATGTAGTTCAAACCCACGTTGTTGTGAGTGACTCATGGCTAATTTTGGAAAAAGCCCTTCCATAAATCTCAAATTCAGCTTCAATTGTTATCGAAAGGACTGCTTTCTACTCTTCTTTTGTATTTAAATGTAACCAAGGCAAAACACAACTGTGGAGACACAAGATTGGTGTTTGCAGGGGTGGTGGTGGGGAGCAATGAATAAGCAGAACATAGAATTTTTATGAAGATAATTTGCATAATGATGGAGCTATGTCATTATATATTGGTCGTTGTCCAAACCCAAGAAATGTACAGCGCCAAGAGTGAACCCTAAAGAAAACACACTATGGACTCTGGGTGGTTAGGATGTGTCAACATAGGTTCGTTCCATCCTTGGTAAAAAATATACCATTCTGGTGGACAATGGGGGAGGCTACACACGCATGGTGGTCAAGAATGTATGGGAAATCTCTCTACCTCCCTCTCGATTTTGTTGTAAACCTAAAACTGCTCTAAAAATAGCCTTAAAATAACTAAAATTTTCATGTAACATGCCATGGTTAAAAGGGAAGAAAAACACCTTTATTAAATTTCATTCATACAGAGTCGTCTTAAAACAGTCAGTTGCATTGGCTTATAACTACTGGAAAGAACAACTTAATGGCAACTACACTGTAATGCAAAATACAATCTCACTGACAGGCATTCCCCTCGGCTAAAGTGCCACGCAAAATGATCTCATGCGTGGCAGTCACCCATGTGGCATCTCAGTGTTCCATTCTGCAGCTACCTGGTCCCGGCCTCTGTCTACGTGTCTGTCTGAGGGCAGTTCTCAAACACCAGGCTCTGCACGGAAAGGCCTTCCTGAAGGTTAACACACTCTCTCACCATTCCTTTGGCCGAGTCGGCCTCTCACCTTTGGCACACAGCTCTTGAGTGTCACGTGAATGCTTGGGTCAAGTGCTTTGAGCAGATTAAAAAGTCCCTTTTTGAGAAGATATTGGCCTCTCGTTGCAGGCATGTATGTAGCCCAGCTAGACGTGGAAGTGAACCTCATGTGTGGGCACGAATATAGTCCTCCAAGAGAAGCCAACCCACGGGTGCATGTCCACTGCAGAAATCACCCACAGCTGATCTCTTTCATCAGTAACATTGGGCATTTAGGCAGCTACTTAAGTACATGGCGTGGCACAGTGGAAAGAACAGATGTTAATGATAGATTCTGATTCTGCCACTTTCTACGTGACTTTAGACAAAGTCCATAATCCTTTTAGACTTCAGTTCTTTCATCTGCAAGATGCGGGTGGTTTGCGTAGTGTTGTTATGCAGATTAAATTAAGACCGATGCAAAGTGCTTGGCGTATGGATTTTAAATAATTACTAATTTTCTTCTTGCTTTTTCTTTTTTTTCTGAATCACAAATAATGACTTTCATTTGTGGAGTGCTTACGAGGAGCCAAGTGCTGCACTGGCCACATGTAATCCTAACCATACTCCCATGTATTATACCCGCTTTATCAGTCTGCCAGGACTGCCCTAACAGCATACCACAGACTGGGTGACTTAACCAATAGGAATTTTATTTTCTTATAGTTCTGGAGGCAAGAAGTCCAAGTTCAAGGTGTTCGGAGTTGGGTTCCTTCAGCAGGAACTTGTACACAGGAGACCTCTCACTGGGCCCTCACGTGCCCCTTCTCTGTGCCTGTGCATCCCAGGGCTCTCACCCTCTTCTTCTGAGACACCAGCCACACTGGATTAGGGCCGCACTCTTCTGACCTCATCCAACCTTAATTACCTCTTTAAAGGCCCCACCTCCAGGTACTGTCACAGTGGGACCAAGGGCCTCAGTGTATGAATTTTGGGGCAACAACTGAGTCCAGAACCCCAAGTTTCCATGTGTTGAAAGGAGCTTGCCTGAAGCTGCACAGTGTTAAGCAGGAGACCTGCCATTAAAACCCTATGAAGTAAGAGCCCTGGCCCTTTCTACTGTCCCAGCACCCGACTGGGACACTCGCGTGGCTGTCCGGAGGTAGAGCTCGATGAGGACTTGCAATACTTAAAAATGCTAGTTCCTTTGGTTCATCACCAAATTCAACTCTAAGTCAGTCTTAATTGACCATTTGCCAGATATTCTTAAAATATCTACATTTTTTCCAGTGAGATGATCAATATTTATTTCAAAGGAAAGAAATTTTCCCTGCCTCTCCTATAAATCTCTGAAACTTATAATAATAATAAAAAAACCCTTTTAGAAACCACATGGACAAACCAAAGTTTATTACATTCTTCAAGAATGATGTTTAGATTTTTTTAACCTATGACTATATACATGTGTTTCTGCTTAAGATTTAATATTTACAAGACTGCTTCCAAATACTGCAACAGAACCATGCAGTTGCCTAAAGCACATGCCACTTTTCCTTGTATATCTTCGCACAGGGTTAGAAGACCACACGTAGAAAGTATTCTACTTCCAAGATTATCCTCAGTGACTGACTGGGGCTCCCATAGTTAAGAAAAATCCTCCAAGATGCAAGTCTGCAGTCCGGCGCTCTCCCAGTTGTTCACGAAAACAGAAATGAAAAATCTAAGACGACAGAGAGAAGGAGCCCAGACAAGGTAGGGTCCTACCACCAGTTTGTGACTTGTAGTGTCACATTTCAAGCCCAGCTGTCAAATGCCCATTTAATAAACACACGTTTGATTTCAGTAAGGCCCAGATGGCTTTGGGTCCCACGACAAAGCCTCTCCAGATTTACTTCTGAGAATTATGGTAGGTAGAGAAAATGATCCCAGCTGTTTGCTGCCTTAGCCACGGGTCCCGCAACAAAGTACCACAGACGGGGGGGCTTAACCAACAGGTATTTACTTCTTCACAATTGTGGAGGCTGGGATTCTGAGATCGGGACGGCAGCGTAGCTGCACTCTGGCGACGGCTCTTGTCCTGGCTGGAGGCAGCTACCATCTAGCTCTGTGCTCCCAGGCAGCAAGCTCTCTGTGTCCTTTCTTCCAAAGGCACTGATCACCTCGGGGGGCCCACTCCCATGGCTTTGCCTAAACCTGTCTTCCAAAGACCCCATCTCTCATTTCTCAAGCAATGGCCTTCCAATATTATTTCTTTTACATGCTATAAAAAAATTTTTAAGCCTTTACTTGTATAAATTACATATCTCTATTTTTGTACTAATATCTGTACTATAACACAACTAAAATTAAAAATATGAAAGGATAAAAAATGTTCTTAGAACAAATTTTATTAAAATTTTAAAAACTTAAAAAATTAAACCTTAAAAATTATAATATACATTATTTAATAAGGCAATACAATTATGCCTTAAAAATTTTTATTACAGCTGTCATACAATATTGTATTAGTTTCAGGTATACAACATAGTGATCACCATAATAAGTCCAGTAGCTGTCTGTCACTGTATAAAGTCACTACAACGTCATTGACTGTGTTCCCTGTTCTGCACATCATACCTCCGCGGCTTCCTTCATAAGTGGAAGTGTGTGCCTCTTATTTCCCTCACCTTTTAAACCTACCCCTCTCCCATCTCACAACCACCAGTTTGTTCTCTGTGTCTAGGAGTCTGTTTCTGGTTTGGGTTTTTTTATGTTCCATGTGTAAGGGAAATCATGCTGGAGTCCTCTTTCTCTGTCTGACTTACTTCACTTGCCGTAATACCCTCTAGGTCCACCCAGTTAATACAAATGGCAAGATTTCATTGTTTCACTGCAGATTGTACCATCGTCTTCATCCAATCACCCATGACAGACACCTGGGTTGCTTCCATACCTTGGCTATTACAATATCGCTGCAATGAAACTAGGGGTACATATATATTTTTGAATTAGTATTATCATCTTTGGATAAGTACCCAGAAGTAGAAATGCTGGGTTGTACAGTAGTTCTATTTTTAATTTTTGGAGGAAATGCCATACTGTTTTCCTTACTGGCTGTACCAATTTACAACAGTTTGTGAGGGTTCCCCTTGCTCCACATCCTCACCAACACATGCTGTTCATTGATTTATTGATGATGGCCATTCTGACAGGTGTGAAGTGATACCTCATTGTGGTTTTGATTTGCATTTCCCTGATGATTAGTGATAGTGAGCTTCTTTTCACACGCCTATTGGCCATCTGTATATCCTCTTCGAAGAAATATCTGTTCAGGTCCTCTACCCATTTCTTAATTGATTCTTTGTTTGTTTTTGGCTACTGACTTGTAAAAGTCCTTTATATGTTTTATATATTAACTCCTGATCAGATATATATTGCAAATATCATCTATCAGTTGTCTCCCACTTAGGTTGCCTTCATTTTGTTGATGGTATGCTTTATTATTTTTAAAACCATGGTTAATATATTGTGAAACAGTGATCTGAAGGCCTGGTTCTAAGCTTACTTCTTATTCTATTTTCTTTTTCTTCATAGCTCTTATCACCATCAGCAAGGATTTTGTTTTGTTCACTATGCTGGCCCTAGTATATAGACTAGTGTTTGGCCCATAGTGTGTACTTAATAAATACTTGTTTTTAAAAATTAATTCTTTTTGAATACGATACCATATAATGGTGTGTTCTTCCACATCCCTTCCCTACTCCATGTTCAGTGACCTCATATAGGTAGCATGAAATTAGCCAACATGTGACTCTTCACACCATAGGAATTGGCAAAGCTATAAATCAGGGCTTGATTTGCTATTTGGTTTTTTCCTTATTATCTAGAACTATTCAAGTGATAGACAAAATGTTAATATTGGATTAAACTTAAAAGTATGTTGTGTCTGTTGTTATATAACAAATAGCACAAAAATATTGAATAAATAATATTCCAGTATTAAAAAAACTATTTCCATTTTCGGCAAAGTTACCCATCTCATTGAAAAATGAGTGAGGTCCCAACAACATGTCTTCATGGTCTCACTTCCATCTTCCTTATCACTGGAAAGGGAAATATCCGCCAACACTCTTATCAGGACCAAGAAAGCCGGGGGTTGGACAGTAACCAGCACACCGCTGCCCCTGGCCCATGCGAGCCTGCAAATCTAGTCCCAGCTGGCTCCCTTCCAACACCGTCTGCAGCACCTAGGGCCTAGCCACACCGATCTCTGTTGGGTCCCTCAGAACTCCCAGTTTTCCTGCCTCAGGGTCTTTAATGCTTGTCTTTCTGTCCCGTGAGAGAATGTTCTCTGAGTATTCTACAGTAACTACCTCCTCCCAGTCCCTGTTCTCATGATCCCGTTTTATTGGCTTCATTGTACTTTCTACTGCCTAAAATATTTAGTAATTTACTTGTTGCATGGCTGCGTCCTGTCCCTGCAACGGGAGGTTCACCAGAGCAGTGGCCTGTCTGCCTGTTCCCAGCTTACCCATTGCATTTGGTACGGTGCCCGGGGCCCGTGGCAGGGACTCAGTGACTGCCGACTGACCAAAACCTATTTAATTAGAGACTACCATGTCAGATAATGATATCAGCCTCACCGCTACCACTTTTCCTATGGTATAGACAATGTGGGGGGATCTTTTCTGGAGACAAGATTATGGCAGAAGCTGTGAGAAAATGCAAGTGGGGAAGAAATCTCCACCGACGGAACTTCAGCCACAGCCTTGGGCGCTGCTGCCCAGGGCACGCCTTCTCCCTCTGCTCCCTCTTGCTCCTGCCTTCTCCTGTGTTCTCAGAGACTCCCATATCTGAGAAAAGACTCTACAGCGATGGTTCTCAGAAAGAACAGAGAGGCTGAGATCAAACCTGTGAGGCTGCGAGGCTTAGGCAGCAGAGAGGAAGTTGGCGGGGCAGGAGGTGGACAGTGAAATCAGGTTTCACAAAGTAAAATGGTTACACTGGGCCTCAGCCAGGCACCAACACTAAGATGACTAAAATCTGAGCTAGTACTAAGTAAGTCCACGTGGAAACGCTTCTCTTCCAAAAGGAAAGACAAATTGATCCGGCGATCTTTAAAACACTTGCAGAACTTGACACCTTTAGCCTCTACTCAATTCGCACCTGGCATCAAACACCACAGAGAGTTCGGCCCGTCAGGTGGCTGCGGTGTTCATCTTGCATTCAGCCAGAGGTGGAGACGAGGTGACTCCAGTGTGCTTGTGTCTACAGAGCACAGTACTAGTTTGCCTCTGGCTGAATCCTAAGGATAAATGTACTTAGGATTTATCCCAAGTACATTTGGCCCAGGGTCT
This sequence comes from Glossophaga mutica, assembly GCA_039655065.1. Classification (NCBI taxonomy): domain Eukaryota; kingdom Metazoa; phylum Chordata; class Mammalia; order Chiroptera; family Phyllostomidae; genus Glossophaga; species Glossophaga mutica. The sequence continues at coordinate 36,586,481 of CM077304.1, read as the reverse complement.
ACATGGACTAGGACTCCTCGGACCAGCCACACAGAAGGAATATTCCTGCCCCAGGAGAGTATTTCCGTACAGTATGGTCACATCCCAATATCAGATCCATCCGAGGAAGACGGAGCAGGGACGCCGAAGTGATGGCAATCACGGCCCTTACCATCTGCTCTGCATCGTCCTGCGTTGAGGTGCTTTATTGCTCATGGCATTCGTGATGGCTCACAGCATGTGTCAGGTCTCACCGCACTAGGAATGGAGCTAAGCCTGCATCACGTGTCAGCTCATTTAATCCTGACAATAACCCTGTGAGGGAGGTTCTATCGTTATTCCCATTTTACAGTTGAGGAGAGTGAGACCCAGAAGGATTTAGTCGTTTTAAGTTACGTGGTTGATCATAAGTCAGGATTCAAATCTGAACAGTTTAGCTCCAGAATCTACGCATTGAGCCACTCCACAAAACCATTCAACCCTATGAATATCCTTGTTTTACAGATGAGGAAACAGAGGCTCAGATGGGTTAAGAAACACAGCTAGCAAGAGGCAGCGTCGAAATTTGATCCCAATCAGCTTCACTTCACAACCTCCTTGCCAGCAGCCAGCTGGGAGTTCAACCACACAGGAGAAGTTAGACAGTGAGCTCAGAGCCAAGGACAAGAGGGAAGCCACTGATAGTTTACAAACAGACCCACCCTGAGGACTGCTGATTCATTCTGCCTTTGTTTCTTTATAGTATAACATTAGAGTGCGGGCTTTACGTTTGAGTGTGAATTTTCCAATTTGACATTCTGTAAGTTATTGAACCTATTCAAGTCTCTCCTTGATTCTAAAACAGAGATAAGAACAGTGTTTTCACGGGGATTAAACCCCTTAGCACAGTATCTGGCATGGAGTAAGGACTTACTAAATGAGTCTTGGTGATTAGCATCTTGGGTGGTTGCCAAAAAAGACTCTGACCAACACTTGCAAATAAACTGAACCTTGTGTCTCTATATAAATATCCTTTTATAATATGTCAAAGCAAATCTCGTGTTAAAATTTGCATAAGGAATTCTATATCTGATAGGTTAATATCTTCATGATGTTTTTCTATCGCAAAAACATCATGAGCCCTGGCTGGGTGGCTCAGCGGGTTGGAGCACCTCCCCCTTTTACCAAAAGGTTGTGGGCTCAATTTCCCCTCAGGGCGCCCACGGGAGGCAACCAATTGATGCCGCTCTGCCTCTCTCTCTACCCCCTCTATCTCTCTAAATAAATAAACAAACATATCCTTGGGTGAGGAGTAAAAAAATCATGAGACATTTTGCAGTCCATTCGAAATATCTGTAAGATAAATCTATTTAAAAAATACAAGAAAGCAGAACTAGAAATATTTACCAAAGAACCACATGTCATAAAAATTAAAACTACACCTGTAACATCTTAATCACCAAAATTAATCAAATCAGGCTCTTGCAGTATTGCAGTGTTTTTTTAAAGAAATAATAACCTTTTATATTTTAAAAGAAATAATTGAATTTCATAACTAAAGTTTTATTTTCATCTCTTCCCACTTGACAGACCTCAAACTGTAATTTCAACAGCACCCTTAAAACTTTGAGCAATAAGGAAGATATGTAATTACCTGATAAATTTGAAAGACATCTCCTTAGGTGCTTTTCATCTCAAGTATTTGCCTTAACCATGTACCTTGTTTTCTTCTGTCCAGAAAATACTTAGGACATTAATTTTATATCTATGCCTTCAAAATGACGATACCTTTTCTCCTTGCGTCGGGCAGGCACTCACTCTCACCCTTGACGGAGACCTTACAGCTCCTTATCCGACAGAAGAAGGACCGCCTGGAGCCAGAACACGCGTGCATCCTTCCTGCATGGACAGCACCGGGAACTTGCAAACCAGCTTTCACAGGAGGTGCAGGCAAGAGAATAGGTAAGAAAGAGTATTTTCAAATAACTTTGACATGTATCTCCTAACATCTTTTCTGATCATCTATTACATTTTTTATAACTGACAAAAGAGAAATGGTTATTTTAAACAGTACCATTGTACAACAAGCCAGGAAGTGAAACATACCAAAAAAATGTGTTTGTCAAGCAATTATATTTTTGACAACCTATAAACTTGCAACTTACCTTTATTTTTCCCACACAAGGTGGAGCATAAAGGTAATTCAAATGAAATGAAATAAAAATTAAATAAAAAGAAAACCCCTCAATTGTAGTAGTAATCAATGGCATAAAGCATCATTATTTTTTTATACTATAAATGATCACTTGGTACTAACCATTTTCAGAGAAAATAAGTATTTTTAGAGAAAATAAAGAATACTTATAACTCTTAGGCAAAATTATACAAGGTGTTTCACTCATATAAGAGAATAATTCTCTCTCAGCATATAGCAGAATAATAAAAATCTCACCAATTTTTTATCCCAAAAGACACTTTCTTGTAAAGATTTTGTTAGCATATGAAAAATAGCAAGTATGAAGCTACTGCATTTTCCTCAAAGCAACTTCACATAAATATATTTTTGCATGCATGTGTGAATACAGGAATTCTCTATATAGTTATGTGGTTTTTTTAAACTCCGAGGCTGATGAGTGTAAAGTTCACTACATAATTCTCCTTTTGATAAAACCGTAATCAGCTAACTTTCCAGAAACACTGTCCAGCTGGGCTTTTAAGTAACAAGTGCATTGACGCTAAATGGTGAGCATGCTGACATGGACACTTACTTTTGGCATCTATGAGCTTCTCTCTCGGTGAAATGTCAGAAGAAGACAGTTGTTCCTTTACTTTGGCAACATCTTTTGGATGTAAGAAGTCAAATAAGCTTTGTCCAGTCAAATTAGCCTATTTATAAAGTAGACGTTCATTTAAAGTCAGTACTTTTTCTACATTTCCTCATACAGACAAAGGATGAATACTTTCTTTCATTAATCTCAGAAATACATCCACTGCACTGTGTGACACTAACCAAGTGTGAAAAGCAGGGTCACACCTGTAGATAGAGAAACAATGCGCACACACATGGAGCCGTAACTGGGGACACACAGACCACACAGAAGCACCTCACCGCTAATATTCTATTGACTCTTATTCCTCTTGGTAACACTCCCCAATTCATACATATTACTTCTAAATCATATTACGATTTACTTTAAACTTGATCTTTGGTAAAAGAAAAGTGATTATAGTGTCATATGGAAATCACAGAATAGCCATGATTATGCGGTGTAACAGAGGTTTGTTATACTGCTTTAAAAAAGTCACCAGGCTATTGAAAAACAAAATCCAACCTGGGGCACCTCCCATTTCCCGTTCCACCTCTCCCAAAGGGCAGAGCCTTCCTAGGTCTGTGCCTTGGACGCTCTGTGGTCTCATCACCTGGAATTCATTATTCCTTCCCTACAAACTCAGCTCCCTGACCAGCCCAGCCAATTGCCCTAGATTCCCTCTCTCAACCCAAAATCTCTTTCTCATTTCTCTGCACACCTAATGCTTAGCAGACACTCTGCTTTGCATGAGAGGTCCTCCCTGAGCCACAGCAACTGCCCCCTCCTGACCTCCTTTACTACCCAAGGAGACATTCCTACGGAAGATAGAACAAATGGACTGGAAGGTACGAGTAGCTTGGATTGCTTGGCAATTAGATACCTCATTTAAAAAAGCTAGCCCTTTGATTTATGCATCAGTCTATCGTGTGATTGGGTCATATAAGTCTACACCCAGAATTCTGCTTTACAGCAAATCAGCTTTCTGAGTCTGAAAAGCTGGGACTAGACCCTGCTCTATGGGGATCCCCAAGTCCTCCTCAGCGGTCAGTGAATCTCTGGGTCGGTCTGTGAAATGCAGTCAGTGCCCTGTGGGACTGGACTCCATGTCCCTGTTTGGAACTTCAGTGCAACCTTGAATTATCAATTAACTTAGTGTGTGTGATATTCTCTATTTCCAATTAGAAGACAGAATAATCAGGGATTGCCGCTTTTGTGCCCCCAGCTATCACCAGCTGCATGATTCACTTGGTTCTTATTCCTTCTGAATGCAGGCTCATAATATCTTCCTTTGTTATTTAGCTCATTATCTACGAATGCCGTGAATGCCTTATCTCTCCAAATTTCCAAATTTGAAGAGGAAGATAGGCTGAAATTAATAAGAATTACTTAAGATGAAATCTTTCAGCTATGTGATTTCTAAAAGGAGATCGCAGGTGCTAGTTTACTCACTCTGTTGCATTATTTTCAGTGCTATAGCTTTGGATAACTGGTTTAAATCAAATGGTTTTCAGTGATGAGGACGTAAAGCAATTACACAGCTATTTAAATAAAATATGCACGTCAGAGTTGGTTGCCAGAGCTTAAATGAAAAGCTGTTATGCAATGCATACAACTTAGTAATAAATAATAATGCTCTCTCTTGAAGAAAACAGAGAAGGGCGACTAATAACTTTCAGACATTCTCACATAGGACAGTTTATTTAGTCTTTACATCCTGAGAGACAGCTACAGTCATCACGTCCACTTTTTCCATAAGTGGAAGGTGAGGTTCAGGGAAGTGAAATAAGTTGCTGAAGGCCAGAAATTAACGCTGTTGTCAGCAAGGGCAAAACACACTCGTGGTGCTACCCTTCCGTGTCTCCTGGGCTTCCGACTCAGCAAACCTAATGCCACAGCCCAAGGGAAGAAAAGGCTCAGAGAGAGAGCTCTGAAATCTGTTCAAAAAACTGGACACAGTGCAGGAAATATCCTATTTTAGATACCTGATCATAATTAAGTATTTTGGAGACTGACTTAGAAACGAAGAGAATTTTTCCTCTTTCACATCCAACCACAAACAGGAAGCCTTCCGCAGCCTAGGATATAAAAATATAAAAGTAAATTTTTTAAATATTATCTGCCTTTCTCATACACATACACATTCAGTTTCAGGGGAAATTACTGTAGCAATAAAACTAGCAAAGTGGTCACATTATCTAGTAAAATTAATCTTAAGATGCACACAGATTTATAAAGAACACCAAATTGGACCCCTGTCTAAATTCATGTATTTTCATGTGGGTAGTTCGGCGAGCGAATACCGAGTTGAAATATTTCACGGTATAAAAACTCCACACCACTGCATACAGAAACTCAGCAAAGGCAGGAAACCACATCAATAACAACAACTGCCTGCAGGGTGTTGGGATGGAGAGATGTGCAGGCTGGGGGGGAGGAGGCAATGAAAATATTTTGCTGCACACCTTTTTACACCTTTTGAATAATGATAAGCTACCAATCAAAACTAAGTTAAAGAACTCTAACATGACATGCCAGCGACACCCCTACACACACCCAGTGAGCGAGGCCCCTGTGAGGCAGCCTATGCATGCGTGGACGTGGGGATGCGGAGGGCGGGTCCGGCACTCCCACATGACATTTCTGACACCCTGTGTTGAATTCAACTGCCAGCCTTGCCCCATGTCTCAGAACACGCCTAGCCTCCCTCTCCACTTTCTTTAGCTCAAGCTAATACAGCATGGTTACTTGTGTAAATTTCATATTAAAGGGAATTCAGTGTGATAATAGAAAGCAAACTGAAGAAAATTTGCCTCCCATTCAAATAAAAATGGAAGGGCAGCTACAATTTAGGCAAATAGATTTCTTTACTTACCTTAAGGATTAAGTGTGTGAGCTCATTATCCTGAATAAATGAAGGTCGATAACTATCTCCTGTATAAGAATTTGTAATCCCTAAAAATAAAGAAGTCAAAAGTTACTGAAAATATAGCAGGGTAGGAGAAGTAGTAAGTGCTCAATGAACACTAGCAATGCTGCTGCTGGTGAGGAGGGTGATGGCATTATCTCTTTGGGCACATTCTACGACCTCATCTGTAATTGATCTCTTTCTTTGTTATAACTAGATTAAAAATTCCTGCTTTTAGATTGTAAATTCTTGGAACTATGTATTCCTTTATATACTCAAATGTGCAGATGGTAAGAGTTATATATATTCATTTAAAAATCAACTCATACAATATATCATCTATAATAGTATAATAGTACATAACAGTATTCAAAAACCTAGTTATTTTTATATCTTAGCTTATTAAAACTGATATGAATTACCCTGAATGGATTTTGTATGTGATGCTGTAAAGATCACATGGATGCTTCTGATAATATACAGAAATATATAGAACATAATTCATGTTACATCATTAGCAAGAGCTTATTGTATTTTTTTTTTTAAAGTCACTAAAGCAACTGAAGAACTGATAAGGAATTATCAGGTCAAAACAAGCCTTTGACACAGGAAAGCCCATCGTCACCACAAGGGGGCGCAGGAGACAGTCCACCAAGCCTAGGTGCCTGTCCTCAGATAACTCTGGGCAAGGGTGATTCAGAGGTCAATCAATTTTCCCTCCTTTATGCTTCCCAACCTCGCTAACTCCAGTCCTCTCCTCCTGAGTACCGAGAGGAAAGTTGCTTTTGCAAGAGAAATTTTAACCACAAATTGACTCTTGGATGGATTTATAGTCCAAGCTCACCAATTACCGAAGCAGTGGGGGAAAACACCAAGCTAGAAAATCAAAAACACCTCATGATGGGATTTGGTCAAGTTTTCTCAGACCGGTAGCACCCCTCAGAGTCTGGCATAAGCAAAAGAAAAAATCTTCCCTTTTGGGATCTATTTTCTAGGTAGGCTTCAAAGAATCCTCTGAATGAGTTCTTGTTGTTGTTACCACTACCCAGCAGCCCGGTGGGAGAGAGCTGGAAGATTCAGGCTTGGAGTGGTGCGCCAGGGTACAGCAATAAATCAGCCCGAGCGAGGCAGTGGCGTTTCCAGGTCTGGCCCGGAGCGAGGTTGGCAGGAGCACCACCAGGGAAGCCCTGGTGGTGTCAACCAGTCAGAACGGGCGAGCCCTGACTAGGTGAGCCAGCAAGGACACACAAAGGAGGAAAAGGGGCCGCGGGAACAGAGCTGGGGCCAGGGTGAGGCGAGTTAATACAATGTGTGCTGTGATGTGCTAGGCACCTGCCAAAGACGAGCAGATACCAAACTCGACTCTCAGATTTCTTATGGCAAAAACAAAAAAACAAGGAAACAATCACTTTCATGACAACGTTCATCAGGTTAAAAAAAAAGTCAATATGATAATCATTATAATGATAATGATCAAAATGACAACAATTCCTCCTCCTCTTACCATCACCTCCATTACTAATAAACAGCGTACTCACATTTTATATGTATTACTCTTTACTCTTAGCAATAATCCTATAAGGCAATCGCATTATCCCTACTTTACAGACATGGAAGTTGAGGATTAGAATAGTAAATATCAATAAGTCACATAGCTATTAAGTCAGGGAACCAGGGTTTGTACCCAGGAGGTTTGCCCCAGGACCCACAGGACCCTCAGTACTGTCCCCAGTACTGAGACCACACACACAATGCCCACAGGTTCTCCAGAAGCACATGCTGTACAGCCAGGCTAGTCCCGAGGTGGTCTGCAGACCACTGGCATCAGTCAACGGTGGTGGCATAAGTACAGAAATGAAGAATAAGCATTTAGACACTTTTGCAGAAATGCAACGCCGCAGCCTCCCAGCCCATGAACATTTTTCCAGTAACCAACTATTATATTTTACAAGGGTGGGGGTGGGGAACACTTGCTCTTCACCCAGATAGTTTCAGAAGCACTGCTGTGAAGTGTCGTAAAAAAGTCATCTCATTATCCTTCTTTCTTTAAAGTAATTAAATATAGACCAAAGTCACATGATCTGCCTGCAGCCTCTGCTGATCTGGTGTCACTGATGGGGAGCAAGTGGAGCATGCACTCTGACGAGTGCCCTGCAGTGCAGACACTGCTCCAGGTCATCTCACTTGTGGTGGCACTCATCACGCCAGGGTCTGGTCAGGACCGGTGATGAGTAACTGACAGACTCACTTTGGCTCAGAAGGGCCAGTGGTGAAATCTACTCTCTGTTCCAAGAAATCCTCTCTGGATGTAAACAGGATGTGGACTCATACCTCCACTGTAACATTTATCCCACTAGGTTTTACTGATCTCTTCATGAGTCCATCTTCCTCAAGCGGCCATGAACCTCTAGAACACAGAGATCTTGCCCCATTCAATTTGATATGCCCAGCACAGAACAGGGGCCTCGTGCACGTTTGTTGAATTAGTTGATTGATTCCTGGCTTCTCCCTTAGGCCCTCCTCCCTCAGGACATTACAAATGTGAAAAATGTTGGGTAATTTTAGGTTTGCAATCAAATGGCCTCAGCTAAGCCTGCAAATGTTCATTGCTAAAAGATTTTAAGCAAAATATTGCATGCAACTTATGCAAGACCTAGCAGTAGGTAAAAGAGAATCTTATTTTTTATCTCGTTTCACAATAGACATATGAAAATAAGACCGCCAATCACGCTCCCAGCAGGAAGCCTGCCAGGCAGTGTCCCAACACTGGAGCTGCTGCCCGCAGCGCTGCAGGGACCAAGGGCTGCCCTCTCCTCCCCACCGCCTCCTCCCCACCTCTGCACGGAGTCATCGGGTTGGCGTGCACGTGCCATTTTCCTACCATATGTGGAGATCTAAGAAAGATGATTTAGAATGTCTATTTTTACAGCTTGCACAAGATGCTATTAAACAGGCCTTTAATAGCTATCTGTGGCTTTACTTCCTAATTTGTAGGTGCTTCCCTGTCCCCTACCTCTTTCAAACCAAACAGACTGGCCAGGATTTTCTGTTCATTATGAAATAAGATGTTCTTTGTCTGGGCTCCAACGTGCACTGGACGTCCAGGTTAACCCTGCTCTCCCCCAACCCACTTTCCCTCAGCTTGGCCAAGTCCCCTTCCCTGTAATAGGTTTTCCTTTTCCTGGTACGCAGTGTGGGGCAGAGATCTAAGTAAGACCCTTAGTCATCCTTTGCTTATTCTTTTTTAATTCTTTTTTTTAACTAAAAAAAGCCAAATTTCACTATAATCTTTTAGATCTTTACAAATCTGAACTTTGAGAGTCTCCTCTGTGGCCTGCAGCTCACTCCTCTGCCAGCTCTTCTCCGTATGAATTTACACGGGCGTTCCCGTGTCTAAAACTCAACTCTATCTCCATCATACTGCCCTCCCCACCAAGTTGGGCTGGGGTTACTCCCTAACTGATAGGATTTTCACTACACACACACAGACTTCAATTTAAAATTCAAGCTCAAGCTGGAGGACTGTTCAGGACAGAAATGACCGTGCATACCCATGTAACAATAGCTAAGGACTCCCTTTATCCAATGTCTAATCCCTTAGAATAGGAAGGTGTGCTGCATTTTAAGGTCCCACTACTTAAATCTAAATGAAGTTTTAAGGGACATTGGCTGAATTTAAGGAGATTTTCTTTTCTAAGAACAGAAATCTGCCAATAACTTAAAACTATAATATTACATTTCAGAACTTCTAAAACATTGAGAGGTACATGCCTGCCATATACATATAAATAATTATATCACAAACCTTATATATATTATATATGTGGCAGACATAATTACCTTCATATTACACATGGGAAAACAAGTAGAAATGTGAAGACTTTTCAAATTCACAATAGTAAGCTTAAGATAAACCTTTTGGCAGAACCAAGTTTTCTGACATCCACATTAGTATTCTCTCCACAGACAGAATAAGGACAAGCATCAAATAAATGCTTCTAAAGCTGCAAGACAATTTCATATAGCGTCTCAATAGCCAATAACAATAAGCCAACTGTGGAGGATCCTGGCCTGCAGGATCTGTGTGTGTTGTGGCTGCTGGTGAACAAATACACACGGACAACAGAAGTCCTGTGGAAAATAAGGGATGCATGGCCACCCTCAGAGAGAGAGAGAGGGCCAGAGAGCCCAGTCCCTGCCTGGCCAGGCTTTTATTGTTTCTCTGGATAGATTACAGGGAGGGTAGTCCTCATTTACTCTGCACAGGTTCACTGCAGGGGACTGCCTTTTACAAATAACAAAGGAAAGAATGCTGCTAACTACTTCAAAGAGACGGATGTTGCAGACCAAGGGGAAAAGTGGTTGAACACACTCCATACTTGGGAGGTTTAGCACAGACTTTAGGAAGTTATGGTAAGCATTTGCTGCCTCAATTCAGGGTGAGGGAGTTTTAGCAAAAGCAAGTCTCATAGCAGTCTAGGTACAATGCAGGCCTGATTTCCCACAGGAAAACCTTTGCATGGTCCTGTATGCCACTTGCTCCCCACTGGTTTTCCACATGGAGGCTGAGCTACATTCTCACGCCACGCGATGCGGTTCCCCACAGTCAACCTCAGTTGACTGACAGGGAGACCTCCCAAAGCCCAGCGTGGAGGCCATTTTCAAACTCACTTTTTTCTTTTTTAGAGGTGATAATTTTTTTATTGTATTTTTTTCCCATTACCATTTAGTTAAACTCACCTTTTAAAGCCTTGAAGTGTTGAACGGCCATCCTTAAAACTGTGAGTTTGTCCAGTTTTCGTGCCAGGGGCTTGCACTGAGGGACCATTGCAGACAGCTCTTCAATGAGGTTATTCATTCTATCTCTCCTCCGCTTTTCAGTCTGGCTGTGAGCTTCTCTACGAAGGAAGAGGAACCTCCTTCACATTTTCCATGCAGCAGACCCACGTGTCCCCAGAAGCTTGAGCTGGAGCACGTGGGGAAGCCAGCAAGCACACCTGTTCATCCCCCCTTCGGGCCTGCAGTTGCTACTCAGGGAGAGGAAGGAGCTGTTGCGAACAGCAAGAGCACTTACAAGGTTCACAGTGTTCTCACCCCCACACATGTCCTTGCTCCTTCCTTGCCCTAGCCTATTTCCTGAAACCTTCAAGAACTAAGACATCTGTCAGAGAGCCCCAGAAGGTGGTACTTTCACGTCCTTCCAGTCTTAGAGAAAGAGATGGGTAGCCTTCTGTTCACAGTTCACTCCTCTGTGGTAGTTGCTTAAACAATTATCCGCATCTTAACCTCCTTCTCTCTCATAGCTCCTTCTCATGGGTCTATACATGCACTCAAGTCTCTTTCCTCTGGGGGGAAAAAGAAATCCTTTCCTTTGTTGTAGGGTTTTTTCCTTGCTATCATCTTCCTGTCAGCCAGCTTCCGAAAGGTATGGTCTCCACTCCCATTTCCCAGGGAGGGTACGGTCTTTCGTTTCCCAGGCACTTCTCCATCCATTAACAGTGAACCTTTCACAATCTCCTCTCTGCTAAAACTATTCTAGGTAGGCTCATCCTTATTTTACACAATCCCTTGAAGTGGACGCTTTTTACATTCCTCATTCTTCACCTGGCTTCGGTGACCTCTCCTGCCGCTCCATCCTCCCTGCTCAGTTCAGTCCCTTTACTCAGCTCTTCTACCCTTAAACACCGGTGTCTCCCATGATTTTCCCTTTGGCACAGCTCTTTCCTCACCCTGTAGCTTCTCCCTAAGAGAGCTCATTTCCTCAGAAGGCCTCACAACTACTCATAAGCTGCTTACTGTGCAATCCCTATACTGAACCCAACTTCTGAGTTTTGGAACTAGAATATGTACTTTACTGATTCCCAAATACACTAAAACCTAAGAAATCCCAAACTGAATGCATTTGCTGCACTTTGCCCCATTTTAATTCTCCTTCTTCCACTAGCCCTGATTCACTCTTCTTTCCATAGGATTTATCTTGGTTGGTGCACTAGACTCATTCTAGACTTTTCTTCTTCATCCTGAAGTGCCAAATAAACACAAACTGCCATAGATTCTGTTTTTTTAAACATTTCTTAAATATGCTTTCTGCCCACTGTCTCTGTCATTTACAATAGCTCATTGCATTAACCCAAAAAGCCTTTTAAATTCATGTTCCTTCTTGTAGTGTCCTCCCCTTTCCTAACTACCACTTCCAGAATCATTGCTCTAAAACAAGTCAAATCATCTAATTGCATCGCATAAAACTGTCAAAATGCATTTCCACTGCCCAAGAGGAATGGCCAAACTCCCTAATGACACCCCAAATTTCTCCATCTGCTGGCTCACCCCCTCATCTCCAGGTTCACCTCTCCATGTCCCCTCCCTGCAGCTCCAAATGTCATACAGCAGCAGTGCCAAACGGCTTGCTGGTCCCCAAACACGCCAGGTCATCGCGGACCTCCCTCTCTGTCTTGCTCTTTTCCAGGCCTAGGACAAGGAAAAACCCTGCTCCTTCTTCAAACTCCAGCTAGAGTATTCTTCTGGGAAGCTTCCTTTGACTGCTGCGTGATTAATCACTTCCCTCTGTCAGCCACCTCAGCACCTTTTAGGCCACTACTATATTTCCTCAAAGCTAGGCCACCATCAGTTGTAAGATGCACTATTATTTCACGCATTACAAGAAGCGAAAAATGCTGCCAATTACCAGGAAAACGCCACAGATGGCAGAGACATTTTTCACGGGTGATAAAATGTAGGGGGAAATGTATACCTGAGATTTCAAGAGTTAGCTATCTTACTCTTCACACTCGACTCTAAACATCTGTCTCCTACAACACGCAGGCCATGACACCACCCTACCTTCTGTGTAAGAAGAGTGTAGGGGAGACAATCCGACGGGGAAGAAGGTAAGGAAGAGAACTACCTTGATCTGTTTTTACAGTAACTTTTTCGTTTTCTTTCATGGAATCTGTTTTTCTACACAGAAGTGGGGAGAGGTGCTGATGGGGGCAGATGGAGCTAAATACCCCTATCCCAGCCTCTCACTTGGGCAATGCAACTCCTGGAACAAAATACATAGTACTTTTGGGTAAACTGGATGGAATTCACATTACACATGTGTTTCCACACAATTTAGTTATCTACTCATACTTTGGCCTATTCGTGACAATTTTTTAGATTATAACCATAGAGTAATAATTATCATAGAGTTTTAATTATCCCCTGGCTAGAATGATCACCTCTACCAGTATCACCCATTTGAACAGACAGCTGCAACAGACAGACGCCTGATCCCAGGAACTCGGGCAGAAGGATGGGGGCGCTCTCAGAGCCAGGGCAGGGAGGGAGTTGAGAACAAGGTGAGAGCAAGGCCGAGGTGCTGACCAATGAATGACAGAGGCTGGAAGCCAGGAGACCCAGAGGAAGGCGAAAGAACCAGTTTTTGAATAAGGAACTTTACTTGGAGGTGCAACTGAAAAAAGATTTCCAGAGGATTTTATTAAGGAAAGGCATATTTATCCGGAAGCTAGTTCTCTGCCTAGTTATCAGGGCTCTGCCTCCTAATTCTGTGCAGTGTTACTGCCACTTTGAATCACGTCACTGGTAGAATCACATCAGTAAAATGGAGCTGGCCATGTTTCCATCGAATTCAATATAATGAATGATTTAAAAAGTAACCTTTTTCTTTTTTTCCCTAGAGTTAATGATTTAACGGAGGTAAAGGAACAATTCACTTACTGGGAAGGATCTGAATCACTTCCTTTTCGTTTTCTTGGGAACTCTGTCACATGCGGGCTGAAGGAGCCAGTCGCTGTGGGTTTCGTCCACGGGCTGGTGTGATTGGTAACCATGGGAACAATGAAGTGGTTGTCCTCTATCAACACTTTACCTAGGAGAGAACAAAGATAAAGCACAACAAGATATCTAATGTTAAATGTTAACTTATGTTAATGTTAAACGTTATTTTATGCGTATCCATATCACACATCTTAAGTGGCTTTCCTGTCTTAAGAGGATCAACTAAATAACGACATAACATAGAAAGAATAATTATGTACATTCAAGTATTAGAAATGTATCCGTTAGTTCCTATTTTAAGTTTATTTTACCAATAAGTGTAAAAGAAAAATAAACATTATAGAAAATATGGAAAACAAAAGAAGTAGAAAGGAAAGGGGAATACCAAATTTCACAAACCAGTGTTACTATTCAGAGATATTTCCTTTTAGAATCGTCCTATGACAGAAGCTGTCATCATCGTGTATATTCTGCTGCTGTATTTATGCATCACTGAGATAACTCCACAGTGACATTACAAATTCTTTATAAATTATTCTAATGGCTGCACAGTACAGCATCATGTGGATGTGTCATCGCTTCTCACCACTGATCCGCTGTTAGAATGGGAAGCCTTTTATCTGCTGCTTGTTTCTTTCGAATAGCACCCCAGAACTGACTTCAGGTCAAGGGACAAGAATATTTCAAAGCTGGAATTACTAAATATGACAGTAAAATCCTTTTTGTCTAAAGTATGGTTTATTACATGTTTTATGGAATATAAAAATCAGAATCACTAAACTAAAAACCTATAGCCCAAATGCGAGCCTCCTTCTCCTATTAAAATGCATACAACAAGTTTAAACTCATTTGTATCTTGTAACATAGATTGAAAAGATATAAGCACTATTTACATGGACAGTGCAATAAATCTACAATAGGGGGAGAGGTTTAACATATCTCTATCAGTACCGATAGATTGAGTATTCAGAAATAATGATACAGAAGATCTGATCCACACAATGAACAAGCCTGATATAATAGAGACCACTATGCCTAGCAACTTCAAAACACAGGGTTGTTTTAGAGTACCATGTATAAAGATCGACAAGTCTACAGCCAAACCGCCTGGTATGGGCCTGATCTCGTCTGGTCTCCAAAGAGAAAAATTGACAACATACTGGGCCACAAACTAAGTAAATCTCAACAATTTCAAAAGATTGATATCAGATGTAAAACATTTTCTGACTACAGTGTAATTATTAGATACCAGTTATAAAATGATAACCAGAAAAAAAAAAAAAACCTGTATCTTAGGAAATCAAGAAATAGACAAATAACTCATGGAACAAGAAAGAATTCAATGTAAAATTATAAAGGATTTGTAATAAATAATAAAACTATCACACATGAAAATGTGTACAGTGAAAGCATTACTTAAAGAAAAATTTTAACCCTAAACATTTTTTTTAAAAAAGGTTGAAATGTAATGAACTAATAATTTAAGAAATTAGAAGCAGATGAGTAAAATAAACCCAAAGAATTAGAAGGAAATCATTAAAATACTAAAAATAAAAAGAATACAAATAAGTACAGATCAAAAAAATTTAACATGTTCTTCCAAAGATAGGAAAATCTAATAACCCTATGGCAAGATTTTTCAAGGTAAAAAGCTGGCATAAACAAATAAAGACAGAACTAATTATGGAGTCATAATTTTAGACACTCTAGAGATTCAAAAGATAATAAAATCTCATGAACAATATCATTCTAAAGACTGGAAAGTAATGAAAAAATTCCCAGAGAATATTAACCAACAAAGCAGAAGCAAAAAAATAAAAACCCAAATATTCCTATATTCTTTCTTACACAAACTATTTCCATGTGTAGAAAAAGTAGGGGATACCTTGGCCCAACTCTCTTTTTATGAGGCTTATACAATTTTGATATTACAACCTGACAATAGCAGTAAAGAAAAACTGTAGCCCTACCTCATTCATAAACAAAGACACAAAAAACTTAATAAAATACCACCAAACTACATTCATAAATGTATAAAAAGAATAAACCCATTATGACCAAGAAAGTTTTATTCTAGAAGTGCAAGTCTGGTTTAATATTAGTAAACCAATGAATATAATTTATCACAATAACAGATTGATGGAAAAATATGATTATATCAACACAAAAATATTGATGAATACTGAAAGCACTCTCTTTGCAAATCAGAAACAAGAACACCTTTTATCATTACCCCCTTTTAACACTTTTTTAGAAGATCTGCCAGTGAAGCAAGGGATGGGGGAAAAATATGTGGTATAAGAACTAGAAAGAAAGAAAATATTTTACTTTTCTATTATTGTGAAATGATGCTTGAGTATATAGGAAACCCAAATTACCAATAGATAAGTTATTAAAATCAGAGAGTAGAGCAATTTGGCTGTATGTAAAATCAATACATATAAATCACTTGCCTTTCTATTCACCAGTAACAAACAGTAAAAAATGACATTTAAAAGGATAAAAGTTATAAAAACCTCAAGAAACACAGAGTACCTAAAGAACAAATCTAATAAAAATGTATAAGATCTGTAAGATCTTTATTGAGAAAGTTATAAAAATTATTTTTTACATTTTATTTATTTTTAGAGAGGGGGAAGAAAGAAAGAGAAAGAAAGAAAGAAAGAAAGAAAGAAAGAAAGAAAGAAAGAAAGAAAGAAAGAAAGAAAGAGAGAGAGAGAGAGAGAGAAAGAAAGAAAGAAGAAAGAAAGAAAGAAAGAAAGAAAGAAAGAAAGAAAGAAAGAAAGAAAGAAAGAAAGAAAGAGAAAGAAAAGAAAGAGGGCAGGAAGGCAAGGAAGGAAGGAAGGAAGGAAGGAAGTTAGTTAGGAAGGAAGGAAGATAGAGCAATGTGCCAGGAAACACTGATCGGTTGTCTCTTGCATGCCCCTAGTGGGGGACCTGGCCAGAAACCCTGGCATGTGCCCTGACCAGGAATCGAACCAGCCACCTTTCAGTTTGCGGGACGACACCCCACCCTACTGAGCCATACCAGTCAGGGCACAAGTTACAAAACTTTATTTAAAACATTTAAAAAGATCCAAATAAATGGAAAGATATGCCATGCTTGTGGATTGGAGGCCTCAATATCCTAAGGATGTCGATTCTCCTAAAGTAGATGCACAATTCCTATCAACACGAGCATGTCTTTTCTGGCGGAACTTCACAAACTGAATATAAAATGCTCATGGAAGTACAGTGGGTCATGAACAGCCAACGAAAACATCGGAGGACTTGCCTTATCAGATATCAAGGCACTATAATGCTACAGTAATCAATATAGCATTGGCCATACCTGGTGGGGATAAAGGGAAAAGAAATTAGAGCCCAGACACATATATATGGACTCTTCCTAAATGCAAAAGGTGAAATTTCAGATCAATGTGGAGAAGCCAACTTTTTAATAAATGATCTTGGGCCAACTGGTTTTCTCTATGGAGAAGAATAAAACCAACTCCCCTACCTTATACTTAAAATCAAAAACAACTCCTGTTGGATCGAAGACCTAAATGTAAAGGCTGAAAATATAACAGAGAAGATTCTAAAGGACAGAGACTGTTTGTTATTGGTGTAGAGAGAACTTCCCAAAACATAAAAAGTTAAAACAATAAAAAAAAATACTGATCAATTTGACCCCCTTAAAATTAAGTTAATGTTGATCAAAAGGTACCATAAAAAGAAGGAAACTACAAGCCATGTATTTGTTAAACACATGTAAACAACAAAGGGCTAGTATCTAGATCACATAAAGATGCCTTTGCACTAACGAGACCAACAACCCAGAAGAATACTGAATAAGAAATTTTATTTTTTTAATTTTATTATTTTTTTAAGATTTTTATTTATTTATCTTTAGAGGGGAAGGGTAGGAGAGAGGGAGAAGGAGAGAAATATCAATGTATGGTTGCCTCTTGTATGTCCCATGCTGGGAAGTGGCCTGCAACCGAGGTATGTGCCCTGACTGGGAATCGAACCTCGATCCTTTGGTTCGCAGGCCCGCGCTCAATCCACTGAGCTACACCAGCCAGAGCTGAATAAGAAATTTTAATGGGCACCTCTCAAAAGAAATTCCAACTATCAATACGCAAATGACAATACAGTCAAACCTTAGTTCTCAAAAGTCTTGGTTCTCGAACAATTCAGTTCTCAACCAAGTTGTTCACAGGAAAAATGTCTCGGCTGTCTGACAAAACTTCAGGTCTCGATTCTCTCCCCAACAACCCTTTCACGCTGATACCTGTATGATCAGTCACGCATCTCTCAGGCAACAAACAAAGGAGATTTGGTTTCGAACAAGTCACTTCTCAAATGGTTTTTCAGAATGAATTAAGTTCGAGAACCAAGGTTCCACTATATAACCAGTCTCATTACTAATTCAGGAAAATCCAAACTATAGTGACACTACTATACACCTATCCGATGGCCCCGACTGAAGAGGGATGATACCCAACGTGAGGATGTGGAGGAATGGGAACGCACATGCTTTGCTGGTGGGAATGGAAATTGCTACAAGCACTTTGGAGACCGTTTTTACATTACCTAAGAAAGCTAAACATACCAATATTTATCAGCATTCCATTCCTAGGTACATGGAGAAACTCTCAATGTATATTAGGAGACACGCACAAGAAATGCATTAATAACACTGCGTATAATTGAACAATAAAAATGAAAACCTGAGAAAACTGGAAATTTCCATCAACAGATGGATAAATTATTTATTCACTAACAGAACACTACCAGCAATAAAAGTAAATGAAGTACTAATATATTCACTCACATGGATGAATCTCAACATAATGCTGGACAATAAAAGTGATAGCCAAAGGCAAAGTGTGTTTTTAAAAAAAAAGTTAAATTGGTAAAACTAATCAATATGTTTTTAGCAATATCTACAGAAATTGCTACACTATACAGAAAAGCAAGGGAACAGTGAACACAAAAGTCAGAATTCTTTTTGGGAGAAGAAAGGAGATGTGACCAGTGAGAAACACACACAGAGAATTATAAGGAATTCATGTTCTACTTCTTAGCCTAGCTGTGACTTCACAGATAATTTTTTTTTTATTCCTTAAACTACACACAAATTTTTTTACAATTCTCTGTAAGAATAATAGGTCTCACAATAATAATAATTTTGCCAATGATTGTTGGTCACTTGGGAATTAAGTTTCTATTTATGATATTCTAAAACTTCTAAATGGGACCTATTTATAATCACCGAATACCACATGAGATTAATTATAGCAGAAGCTCCTAGACTTCATTCTATCTAATAAATTTTGAATGGTAGAACTCCATCTGTTTCCACACACACACACACACACACACACACACACACACACACACGGGAATTTCTTACTGACAGCGAATCAATAGGAAGAATGCACTAACACTGAGCCGCAACACACCCGGGCGTATATAATACCATACCCCTCCCACACCTCCAGCATACATTCGTGCAAGGATGCTGTCCCCTACAGAAGCTCAACACAAAAATGAAGATTGTTTTGCCTCTCATTTTCGGGGACATGATCTCCACATGTTTAATGCTACTTCCTTATTAACCTTTAAAACAAGAAATGGACTATCTTTAGGCAAGGAGAATAATATTCTTTTCACAAAATCAAAACCTGAAACTCTAAGGGTCTTCCTGTTCCCTAATGGGTGGAGTGCTGCCCCATAATTAGCTATGTTTTGTCAAGTCTGGCTATGTCAGCACAAGTGTATTCAAAACAGAGGGCTCTCTATAAACAAAAGGGAAATATGGGTTAGTGGGGCTAATTAATTCCGGGCGAAAGGATCTGTTCTTTGGAAACAATTCAACCTTCATGGAGTGGATTTTTATTTGTTAGAAGGTAACTCAATTTAAAGAGTAAAGATTTCTCTTGGTATGTAACATTATATTAGTTTCAGGTATGTAAAGATTTTTTTTAATCTTCCAGTTTACTTTCAGCCTCCACATATACTTATGTAGAAGATAAAACCCTGTGTTAGAAATCGCAATTCAGCTCTCCTTTTATCTAACTCATTTTGGAGGTTATAGTTTCATATTTTTACATTGTCTTTCCTCACCAAATTGGATTACTTTCGCAATGACAAATGTAATACATTGTTACTTAACACTCAAAAAATAATTCAGAATTTAGATTGTACAAGGATACTGGGGCTGTCTTTTTACAAAGTCTGTGGTTTTATTTAAAATGAGATTAGCATCAAATCTCGCTCCACTGGGTGTGCATCTCCCCGGTGATGGTAATCAACCTAACAATATTCTAAAGGTCTACCATTTGGTATCGAGTCCTTAAGCATGGAAATACAACGTGGGAAATAGCAGCTGCTTGGCGGTCACCAAGAGGGGAGACCAAGGAGCCACTTGGTTTAGGTTTGCAATTACAAAGGGGCTCACATTTAGAATTTGACATTATGTTTCAAAGAGAATACACACAGAGACGTGCACACATGTGCACACATGCGCAAATGTGCCGCTGCAGGACAGAAAAATGCATATTTTTCGAACAGCTTAAAAACTTTTTCTCCTGCTACCTATGTTCATTGCCAGTAGGGAGCTGTATGTTACAATTTACATAAAATTTAAATTAGTCTCCGAGCAACTTTTTGTTAAATACAATTTGTTCAACATAAACATTTAAGTTACTTCCTTAAAATATGAAAGTGGCCTTTGCTTCTTAACTCCTGAGAGCCCATGCCCAGAAAACCCTTTAGTCTGGAAACTGTTATGGTTTTTTGGACAAGTCCTTTAACATATCCAAGACTGTTTCTTTGAGATGGAAGTAATTCCCTGCAAACCCCATTTGTTTGTGCTGGGAATCAGATAAAATAATGTATGTGAAATTTGTTTGAAAACCCGAAGTTTAGTGATGTGGAGTAACCAGTCCAGCAAAAAGGAGTCCATTGTAACAAGCCATTGTAGCTGCTTAAGACTCTGAGTTAAATGCCGTTACGTTTTTTTGAATTGAAAAGAGTTAAACTTTGAATTTTGAAATAATTTCAGACTTGCAAAAAAATTCAAGGAATTCCCATACACCCTTCAATCAGATTTCCCAAATGCTAATGTCTTACTTCACCCCACTTACAATTATCAAGACCAGGGAATTAATGCTAATGTACAGGGTGGGCAAAGCTGGGTTTACAGTTGTAAGTACATGAGACCCAGAGTTTATTCTCATATCATTATTTATTAATTATTGTATATTTTCCATACAAACAACTGTAAACCTACCTTTGCCCCACCCTGTGGTATCATTACCTTAGAGACCTTATTCAAATTTTTTCCAGCTCTTCCCTAATGTGCTATTGCTGGTCCGGGATCTAATCCAGAATCACGCCATACATTTAGTGTCTGTTGTGCTCCTTCAGTTTCCATTAAACTGTAACAGTTCCTCAGCCTTCGTCTTTCAGATTTTCAAAGGGTGCCGGGCAGTTGTTGTATAGAACGGCCCCGGTCTAAGTCTGTCGGACTCACCCTCATGATTACATTCAGGTTAAGCATGTTTGTCAAGAATGCTGCAGAATGGGTCCTTCTTGCCTTCATTTGTATTGTCCCTGGCACGTTTTATCACCTCATTAAGATCCTGCTCTTCAAAACTCCAAACTGTGCTTCAGCTCATAGAATCCACAGAAGAGGCGCAGGGAAGATTCGTGAGCTCCTTCTTCAGTCTGTGTCCTCAAATATCAGAAAGCTTTGAGGACCATGGCAGCTCTTCATCCCCAAATCTCAGTCTAGTACCTGACACACAGTACGTGTTTAGGGTAATTGAAAGAAGAGTTACATTTCATTTCATTACCCTGGACATTCAAAAGAGAATCTGAAAAAGGTGTGAAATTGAAAATTCCAGATTCGCCTTCCTGGGCTGCTGAAAAGGATGAAGTTCCCACAGTAAGGAATACGCAATTCCCTACTGTACCTATTTCACAACTAGTAGGGCCTACTTCCCACCATCACTGCTGGGGAAGAAAGGCACCATGCAGCACAGGATTTGGCAGTATGAATTAGCTTTTCAGTGTGACAAGCAGTAACTGCTCATAGGTTTGTGCTAATGCATTATGGTGGAAACCAAATACCGTTTCTTACCACTAATGTATCACTGTAAGATGTTGTGTCATGTAATAGATGGAAATGAAGAACTTCTTGGCACTTTCAAGAAGTATACCTTCTATGGATAGTACTATATGCAAAGTATAAAAAAGCTTTTGCTCAGCAGAGATGAAAAATATTCTATTATTTCAGAGTATTTATTAAGATCCTAATCTAGGTAGAGGATGTATTTCAAAAGGTTACAATTTAGTACTTGTTCTCAAGAAAATTATACCCCTGTATGTGTTTATGGGCAGGTAGGTGCACAGACATACAAACCAAACTCAGAGTGAACTCAGACCTAGATGGAGGTCACAAGTTTATGCTGCGAGGGCACAGAGGAAAGGGCACTTAATTCTGTTTTGGGAGAGAGAATAACACTTACAAGCTTTTTCTGGGGGGATGAGTATTTCAGGCTAAGAAACCACTGTGAACAGGGGTCAAAACAAATGCACTCAATTAAGCCCTACGCCAACATTAAGAAATAGGTCCGGTTGTAAAATCAATGAATACACATCAGTCAGGTGTTAGAAAATGCACTCCTGCTAAAGAATCTGATCTGTAAAAATAGACTTTTTCCAAAAAACTTTTACCTTTTCATATGTATAGTACACAATTCCTCAAACTTTGTTTGACAACCATAATATCCCACACTTTCCTCCTAAATTCTTCTCTCTCCCAAACCAA
Organism: Glossophaga mutica; assembly: GCA_039655065.1. Lineage (NCBI taxonomy): Eukaryota > Metazoa > Chordata > Mammalia > Chiroptera > Phyllostomidae > Glossophaga > Glossophaga mutica. The sequence goes on along the minus strand of CM077304.1, from coordinate 36,564,208 downwards.
ACCATGTGATTCTTCCAAATTTCACCATGCAATGCCCTGTCACTACCTGGTCGCTCTATTTGGCTCCACTTCTAAATGAAAAAACTCCTTTGCTGTGCAGTGTGATTAGAATACAGCACCCAGGAGTCATCTAGTCCACAGAGAAGAGAGCAGAACTTACTGATAATGTTTTGATTATAATTTCATTATCTATAAGACTATATTACTTTTGTTTCATACATTGGGCCTTTACACTATTGATTCATTCATTTACATAATTTTAGAACTCTAACTGACATTAGAGATGGTCTCATATTACTCCCTCTTTTTCCAGGACAGAAGCAGAGTTCCATAGTTGATAAAGTTTTTACCCTTTATCATAAAGCCTGGCATTGATGGAGGAGGGACCACAGTGGCAGCCTCCGGCCTCCCAAATAGGGCCCTTCTCAAGTAAACCCAAGCTCGTCTTGTCTATAGGCTGTTGTTGTTAAGCTGTATCTTTACCATTTGATATGTCTGCATAATTTTTATACTTAAATTTGTATACTTAGCATAAGTATTTACTCATTGTAACCAAACACTGTCCCTTTTTTGCTGTTAAGTTTAATCTTCTTCTGTATCATCCTATCAGCATCTTCTTGCATTCACATTATATCTAACAGATTGACTAAGCCTCCTCAAAATATGCCATCTGCAAAAATGACCAGCACAACATTTACATTTTCAAACCAAATGGCTGGCTCACATGTTGAACAAAAAAAGCCAAAGTGAGAACAGCAGGGAATTTACTCATTGTGACCAAATACTGTGTCGGCAAAGTGAGAACCCAAGTAAGAGTTATAGAGGAAAGCAAAAGGTTGGCACAAGGGGTGAGATAGGAATGGTAAGAATGGACTCAAACACTCAGCGCTCAGGAAAACTGAACCGGTTTGGGCTGGAGAAGGTGGTAGGACTGTGGACAAGGCAAGGGTATCAGAGAGCCTCAGGGATTAAATTGTTCTCACCACAGCCTGACTATGGGGCATCATGGTTTAAAACCAGCCAGAAGGGATCTGGTTACCTGTATGACACATTCTTCCTGCAAAGTAAGGAGGGGCCAGGTATTTCCCAGGCCTGCTTCGTGCAAAGCTATATATATCTCAGAATATGTATGAGGTGAGATGAGGATTTACTTGTATCATTCCAACAGGACTACATACTAATGATGGCCTTAAAATGAGGAGGTGCTCAGAACTCTTGTACGGTCTGTATTAAGGCTCTCCACATCTGCTCACAAGGGCATAGCGTTCAGGGTGCAATACAACCCAGTGGTATGGGTGTCAATGGGAGAAGCTGTGACCTGGAAACCTTAGAATGAATGCAAACACCAGTTCTCCAGCTCTCCCAGCACAACTAGGTAGAAAGGAAGTGGTAGGAAAAGAACCAGTCTATTCCCCCAGCAGGGCAGTCGCCTGGTTAGTGAAACGTATCGGCTGGGGCCCTGTACTGCCCTGCACCTCACTGCAGCAGTACATACTCTTCAAGCTACTGTGCAGCGGACACTGTGCTCCAGGGGCTGGGAATACAATGGTGCAAAGACACTGCTCCTTTATGGAACTTAACATCGAACAGATCCCCCTGTGGATCCGGGAGTTCTACCAGGGAGGAACCAAAGGCCCTAGTGCGGCTGGCAGTGCTGTGAAATGGAGGGGACACGGTTTCATTCACACATATCTGTGAATAAAACCTAGTACGTAATACTGAGGTATTACATTTCTGTGGCCCGCTCACTGCCTGTGCGACCGTCAGTGCTAACGGTGATATTCCTATAGGCTGCAGCAGTTCCTAAGTTCATCCATGTGTTCTCACATTTCTTCTCATCTGATGAAGCAGGAGAGCAGAAGATTTTCTTGGTTGATTTCTTACTTATTATTGATTCAAATATGATTAAGTATTACCTTTTAAGTATTAATATCTGTTTGGACCTGGGAGAAAATAACAAACTAGTTTTGCTCTTTAAGATAAAACTTCCTATAATATACTTGAAGAAAATCCTAAAAAGAGATCTGGTTTTTATCGATGCCCCTGGAAAGGTAAACCTTCCACAGGAAATTAGGAAGCAAGGGGGTGGGGGCACCTTTTGGGGGAGGGAGTTTTAGTACTGCTCTGATACAATGAGGAAAGCTATAAACGTAATGTGTCTAAATTTTATTAAGACATGTTTTCAACGTTGCAGAGTAGTGACTCATTTGAAGCTTCCGATATAGCCTTAAGGGAAAAATGAAGAAGGATGAGAAGAGATTTTAGGCAGGAATACCAGTTAGGAAGTCAGCTGCTGCAGCAAACCAGAACGATCAGGAAGGACAGTGACAACAACAGGGGCTAAGTCATGGCTGCGGATGAGACTGAGCCACTGCCGCTGGGGCCCAGCCCCTGCTACCACCACCCCCACCACCGATAAAACAGTCTTTTACTGAATCCTTACATGCCATACAGTAGACCCTTTACACACCTCACTTTAGACAGTCCTCATGACAATCCACAGGCAGTGGTTAACATATGAGGAAACGGGCTTAGAGAAATGCAGTGACTCACCATGGTGGTCTTTTTGCTGAGCTCAGCTACAGTCCTCAGTTACTCAGTCAAACACTAATCTAAGTATTTTGTAGATGCGATTAAAATCCATAATCTGTTGACCTTAACAAGGGTTCCACCTGGATAATATCCTAGGTAGCCTGCGTGGGCCTGAGTTAATCAGCTGAAAGGACTTAAGAGCAGAGCAGAGGCTTACCTAAAGGACAAACTCTGACCTGGCTGGTGTGGCTCAGTGGCCTGAGCACCAGCCTGAAACCTGAAAGGTTACCAGTTCGATTCCCAGTCAGGACACATGCCTGGGTTGTGGGCCAGGTCCCCCAGTTGGGGGGTATATGAGGCAACTGGTGGATGTTTCTCTCCCTCCTATACTCCCTCCCTTCCCCTCTCTCTAAAAAGAAATAAATAAAATGTAAAACTCTGCTGCAGCCTGTGCCCAAGAGTGCCAGTCTGTGTGCCTGACGGCCTGCCCTGCACACACCAGTCCTGCCCAGCCTGTCCCCACACTTGCATAAACGAGTTCCTCGCAATAAATCTCTTAAACTTCTCATCTCCTCCTGGCTCTGCTCCTTCGGTTGACTCTCACAGCCATGCCAAAGATCACATGATTATTAGGTGAAAGAGCTCAGAGTCTCGCAAAGGCAAAAGTAGGCCAGTATTCCATAGTCCCTCACTACAGAAGTTCAATTGTAGTTGCCAGCTCTTCACAGAAATGGCACCACATCCAAATGTCCAGCAGACATTAAGGAAAGACTGAAAGCATAAAATCTCCGGAGGCCAGTCTGCCTGGGTTCAAACCCTGGTTCTTCTACTTACTATGCACCCTTTACCCTGGGCATCTTTAAATTGTCTGTCTCACTTTCCTCACCTGAAATGTGCAATAATATAGTTTGTACCTACCTGATAGAGTTGCTGAGGATTAGACACCTAGCTCACTGTAAATACTCAGTGAAGGTTAGGGTTAGTAACTGTTTCGCAGAACCAGAGGGTGAGAACGATCCATGTTGCCCTTGTGCAATGGGGCAGAGGGGAGAGAGAAACACCTGCGATGACTACAAGGAAGTCCGAGTCATGGGCAGGCAGCGGTGACGCAGAGCGCGATCAGGGTGATGGAAGAACTGAAGAATGCCTCCCTGGCCACAACTATTCCACGGAAGGCCAACCACCTAATCCAGGCATCACAACCTAATCCAGGGATGGGCAGAAGCAAGACGCAGCAGTTCATCCGAATTTCAGTTCCACAATGAAACAGAAAAGTCCCTAACTTGTTCTGGGCCTGACTGATCCTCATTCACAAAAAGAATGCAGGGTTTAGCATTTTCAACATCAGCAGGTTTTTCCAAAAGGCACAAAAATGCATTTAGATTTGGATGGTCTACACCCACATCATGTTACACAAGGGACAATACAATTCTTGCCGGTTATGAGTAAATGGAAGCCACGATGTAGGCAAACATCATGATTAACATTAGTCAGGCATGACTGGATATGACAAATTTGACATAGAACCTATAAAAGATACAATGGTTTCTAACATCTAAGGTATCAGCAAAATGAGACACCTCTGTTTAACTTTGAGGAAAAATATTCCTCAGTATTCAGAAAAACATGTGTATCTTTTCACTGAATGGCAATTACTCTGGATAGAAGACCCTTTACAAAGTTGGGGGAGGGGCCACACCGACACTGCACAGGCAAATGTTGAAATTCTAGAAATAGAAACACAATATGAATTTTGAAAGTAATCAAACCCAAAGTAACTTTAATACTACCCAAGCATAACATGTTAGTTATAATAATGATCAGAATCTAAAGCTGCTTTTAGATTCTTCCTGACAAATAGTTAATAAAAATTATTTTTAAACCTCTTGATAAATAATTTGTCCTAGAAGCCTTCTAAAATGTGAGGTGTGAATTTCACCATCCCTCTAAGGAAAGGTCAGGCTGCTTTCCTTATAACCACATGCCCCAAACTAGGTAGCTATAATTATTATTGAATAAAAAACTGATAAGCCACAAGTGCTTTGGTGAACTCAAGTTCAAAGCTAAAGAAAAGGAGAATTGTCCTCATGAAGCCATTAGCACCAGGATGCATGGAAAATTTGGTTTGGTCTTTCTTTTCCAGGTCAGTGTTGTTGCCTGGGTGACTCATAGCAGAAGAGATGGCTTAGCTAGAAACCAATAGTATCTGTCTCTATGGTACCGTAAGCACAGCCTGCCTCTGGGTACCACGTACGTAACCTGGAGAGGAAATCCAATTCTCCAACCAGGCAGCTGATAAGAGAAGTAAAAGTAGAGCTGGAGATTGTGTTCAATATTCCCGTCAAAATTATCTCTAATCTTTGGCAAAATAATCATTAATCTTCACAATCTTATTATACTCATTTAAACATCTATTGATATCTACTCTATAAAGTATTCAATTTCAATTCTATTGTATACTGATCTATCCTTCATAATCTGTATTTCTGTAAACTATACATGGCTTTGGTCTTATCTAGGCTTAACTATAATTTTATATTCTCCTCTTCCAAGAAAAAAAAAAAAAACAGATGAAGAGGTGTATTGATGGGTATGAAGCTTCTGCTTTCACGTAACTTCTAAGCTGGAGATCCTCTGTATTGGAATCAAAATAAGACGGGCATCTTCTGATGTTGCCACACAGGGGTGTATCCACGGTGATCTTTTCACATTAGGGCACTGGATGCCTTTTGCTTACTGCACCATCACTAGGGGTTGGTATTAGAAGTAAAGGCTGAAAGTATTTTTCAGCTTCATCCCACAGAGCTGCAGGTGAGGGCCTGTGGGCACACCTGGAGGTTGTTACATCAGTGACAAGGAGAGGGGAACAACACAGGCCATCATGTTGAATAGATGTTGGAAGTCCAGGTACTCGCTCCCCAACAGGCTGTAATGGGAACAAGTGACATAGTCCTTGTGGTGCTCGTCAGAAGAAAGAGTGTGAAATGGATTTAAAGATATAAGCAGCGACTTTTTCAGGGAAGAAAAGAGGGTGAAAGAGAGAAGGAATTGGCCCAGATTGACTTGAAGGGTAGACTAAGATTTAATAGCCACTCACCTGGCAGGAACCGGGACCTCTGCTTTTTTTTCTTTCTGATCGGAAATAAACCGCAACTAGCCTTTCAAGGTGATGCAAAAGCTCTGTTGCTGATCAAAGACCAAAAAAGAAGATGCAGGTATCTTTCCTCTCGGAGGCAGACAAACCCCGGGCCTGTAACTCAAGCTGCTGTGTCAACCCTGCGGCCGCATCACAGAGGTGGGAGCGGAACCTCCGCAGCGCCAACAGTGCAACTTCCACGGCCAGTTCTCCCTTTTCCACTCTTGCTATCCGGAGCCAAAACAAGGCTTACATCAGTTCTTCCCAGCACACCACTGATGATTTTCCATGTCCATGCCCAGTCTCTGTCGTGAAAGACCCCCTCTTCGCTGCCTCCCCAAGCAGATTGGCTATCCATTCACCAATGCTGAAGTCAGCACCTTCTCTGAAAGCCTTCCCTGAGTCCCTCGAAGCAGGTCACTCCCAGAAGTTAAACTAGAGGTTTTGCTACATTCTATCTTGTAATACAAACACTTCGGCTGCTTTTCACCCAGTCTAATGCATTTTATAAGCTCTTTAATGCTTTTCTTGCTTTATCCATTTCTCCATCTCTGTAAGGAGGCATTTAATGGATAATTTATTAATGAACCAGTCCTGCCCACACCACAAACTAACCATCAGCCATTTAAAATCAACAAACCTTTATTAGGCGCTTCATAGGTGCAAGGAGTTGGAGATTGTAAAGATATACAAGAACGCAAGGAAATGTGCAATGCAAGGATGGGGCTAAGAAACCTACCTAAATAACGTGTGGCAGGCAAGCACAGGTGTTATATATAATTGACACACACACGTGTGTGAAAATGGGAGGGAGGATCATTTCCATGGCGGGGAGAAATTCTGGGAAATGTTCGTAGATGGGGAAAAAATCATTCGTTGGAGATCAGATTTCACTAAATACTTTGTAATCATATCATTTAATTCTCACTTAACCCTCCAAGTTAGGCATTTTTAGCCCCATCTTGTAGATAAGGAAATTGGGGCTCAGAGAAGATAAATAATTTGACCAAGGTCATATACCTAGGGAATAATCCAACTAGCAGTCACAATCCCAGTGGTCTGCTCCCAAAGCTCAGGCCGGTGTTCCTGCACAAGGTCTCCTCTTCCCCGTCTGCCCACAGACAAACACACGGTGATGACATCTGAGCTCAGCCCTCATGACAACAGCAGATTCTGCGGGCAGGTCTGGAGGGAGGGAGGGCAGGAGCACTCCAGGTGTAGCCAGCTGCCTGGAGATGGGGAAGTTTAAACCCAGTGGGGGAAGGCAGGTTGCCGTGTTCTACACAACCGAGTACTGGCCATATAAAGTGGAGAGGTTTGGGGAGAGAAAGTGAATGAGTGAGTCTCCACTTTCCCTGTGATGTGTTTGGAACATAGGGTAAAGTGCATTTCTTACCTACTTAAAAAATGATTATAAGTAAAACATTTTGAAGGTATTTGAAATTACTGTTTTATGATAATAATTTTCACCCTCAATTACAAATATCCAATAATGCAAACTATTTTAATGGAAGGATGACTCTCCATTTCCTGTTCCTCCAGCTTCCTTTGTTTTTCTCTCTCTGTAAAAATGCTCTCTGGAGATTTAAACCGTAAGATTAAAGACTAGAGAAAACTAAATACCATTAACTTAGATAAATGACAAATGTCCTATTGTGCCAACTGACACTTAAGTATTTTTAAATGAGAATTTCAATATTATATAACTGGACTGATTTAAATATTTTAAGAAGTTTAATAATATTTCAAGTTTAAAAATTGGGGGTGAGGTGTGGTGCCAGGTGGGTACTGGAAATATCAGGGGGACCACTGTGTAAAGTGTCTGATTATCCAGCCACCACGCTGCACACCTGCAACTACTATAGAATATTGAATGTAGACTGTAATTGGAAAAAAAAACCGAGGGAGGGACAAATAAAATATTACAGCCTAAAGTGATATAAATAGTAATGTTTCAGGGACCAGCAAATGTCACCTCACCCAAATAAGAGAAGACGAAAGGGTGGGTGGGGCATGCATAGCTAAGTGCTTCATAAGTTATCAATAAATACCCAGAAATGCTAGTTGCTACTATAGAAAAAAACCTTTCACCTGTGGTCCCGGCTGCACTAAGAGGTTTTTTTTGTTTTTATTTATTTTTAGAGAGGGGGGAAGGAAGGGAGAAGGAGAGGGAGAGAACATCAACGTGTGGTTGCCTCTTGCACACCCCCCACCAGGGACCTGGCCCACAACCCAGGCATGTGCCCTGACTGGGAATCAAACCGGCAACCCTCTGGCTCACAGATTGGCACTCAATCCACTGAGCCACACCAGCTAGGCTGTACTAAGAGTTTAAACTGTACATTCTTCTAAGTTCTCACAGCCTCCAACTACTGGGAAGGAAGGCTGCTCTGGGGAAGGCAAGGGGTACAGAGGGGCTGGGATTTTTAGGGGAGCCACACCAGCTGTCAGACTTAGAAACACCAGGACATAAAACTACTGCCTTCCAGATGTCTCATGTACCCTTCCTTGTCTGTTGTAGGGCACCTACCTGGCTCACTGAGTCCCTGATAATGCTGATGACAGAGCAGATGCTGACTAATGACCCAGATCCTGGAGGTCTTCAACTAAATGGAAAAGCTGAAATGAGGGCTACCGAAACTAAATGTTATGGCCTGATTTATGATTTCCTAAACGTTACGTAAACAAAGGAAAGATTGTGAAAGGACGCTATAATCACTGTTCACAGCACCAAAAGGGATCTTGCTTTTTAGAACCAAGGAGTCTTTGCACAAGGGAAAAAGTAAAGTGCAATCACTGTACTAACTATACTAATATTCCACCCTGCCCTACATGTTTTTAAACATTCAATTTGAATTTTTTCATGGAGTCAAACTTTGATGGAGGGAGGGCAGTCCCTCCTTCTCTCACCTCTCCCCTCCTCAACCATCCCCCTACCCCTCTCTTTCCCCCAATGCTCCTTGTCTTTGGCTCTCACTTTCCTACCCCTCCCCTCCTCCCTCTCCCTCATCTCTTCCCCCTCCATTCTCTCGGGCTCTTCACTCCTTTCTCCCCATCTACTACCCTACTCTCTCCTCCTCTCTCTTTCCTCCCCCTGAAACACGTGAAAAGCAATTTTAGTCCACCCTGGTTTATCCTGAGTAATGCAATGCTGGCCTCAACTTTGCCTAAGGATCCAGGCCAGGAACAGTAACTTATGCAAAGCTGACTGGAACACGACTTTTAATTCCTGAGTCACATAACTGAATTTAAGCCACAATAATGGCAGAATGACACCTCAGAAGGGGTGAGTCTGAAAACATCCCAAGTGAGAGAGAACATGAGATGGGAAGGGAAGGATGGAAAGATGCCCCACAGGTGCATCAACCCAAGACCATCTTGGTCTGAAAAATGTGCTGCTTCCCCCTCAAGGGTGCCCCCTCCAGAGGTCCAAGGATTCTGGAGTCATTTACCAGGAGTATGCCCAGTCACTTGGCAGCTGGCTTAATCTTGGAGTTTACCATAAGCCCGTCAGAAAACATGAGCGGGCAATTATGTGAGATACCAGCTGATTTTGGATGGCCAACCTTAAAAGCCAGCAGTGTGACCATCCTATGGGAGTGGGTTTTTTCCCCCTATGCCAGTTTTTTATTTTGATGAGAGTTTTAATGTCAAATTGCCTAGGAAAAAGGAATGTGCAGGTATTTTGTGTAAGACAAACATGATCCTGGATTCTGATAACAGAGACATATTTTTTGTTTTTTTTTTTTGTTTTCTTCCTCTCCAGGGATGGGGGAACTTGCAACTTTTGTTCACCCTCTTTAGATAAAGGGTGTCTGTGAGTGAGCACTGGCACCACCCTGTGAGGTGGGGCAGAAAGGAAGGCAGCATAGGCAGACGCCACAGTCTCCAGTTCCGACACTTTCTGGCTGTGAAACTCTGGGCCAGCCTCGGCTGTCTCATCTCATCTGTGAAATGGAGATATTGTCACCTACATCGTGGGGCTGTTATGAGACTAAGGAAGGTATCACTTATGGTACGTAATAGGACCCCCAATAAATGCTGGCCCTCCCAGCCCCCACCGAAACTTTGCTACTTTTACCTAAGAAGGATTAATTTTTATCATTCCCAAGCTCATATTTGGCATTCAGATAAACAGCAACCAATTACTTGTCCAAAAACTTGTCTAAGTCCATAAAACTTACCTGGTGAAAGCCACTTTTTGAATTAGTGGGTACATTTTCACGTTTCTTATTTTCAGTAAAGCCCAAATAGTTTTTCAATTTAGTTAATTTTAACTTGTGTGGGATACTTTTGTAATGGACTAGATAAGATTCATTAATTCCACAAAGCAAATGGGAGCTATAAATATATATTGAGCTATATTAAGCTAATGCCTGTGGAGCACAGTTTTCCAAATATTGGGCTAAGCATTTTATATGTACTTAAATGCATTTATATCTCATTTAAACATAACAATTCTGTAAGACAGATACTGTAATTACCCCCATTTTACAGATGAAGAAACTAAGGCGAAGGGTAAATACTCCTGGTGACGTAGTAAAGGTTCAAGAACAGGGAGGGAGCCTCTGCTTAACACTACACAAACTGCCTTCTATTTTCAGAACAGTGCTGACTCATATCTTTGTATCATTCAGAAGACTTCAAATATTCAAATGAAAGAATTTTGGCAATCTCTCCATGTTCCAAATTCCCAACTGAATTAGATTTTCAAAAACACCTCTTCTCGTTGCTGCATTTGAGAGAAGAATCTAAACTCATCAACATAGTCCACAAGGAAAATGGAGATTTAACCAACTGCCTCCCTGAACTTTTCTCTGCCGGTTCTCCTTAGTTATTTCTGCGTTTTTCTCCTGCCTCCTGTTTGTCTTAAAAAACAGATATTTATGATCACCCCATATTTGTGAATAGTCTCGCAGAAACCAGACAACGTTGCTAGTAAATAACTGGGGAGAGAAAAAAGACAGAGCAACGCTTCCAACTCAATTCACGAAAACTCCACAAAAGAACAGACGAAACAAAACAAATTCCACTGAAGGCTTTCCTAAGCCTGTAATGGTAACAGACAAGAGCCGCCTCTCCCTTACGTAGGGCCATGTGGGAGACCTGGTGACCCTGCTTGTCCGTGCTAATCTGCCCACCTGCCCGCCCCCAAAAGGAGCGGTTTTTGAAGAGGGAGAATGGAAGTGAGTATTTCCAGTTCAGAGTGGATTGACTCGCAGAACCCGAGCTCCTTCAACGGCTAATGCCAACTGGTTTATACAAAAGAAAGACGAAATCTAACAAGTCCACACAGCAGCCTGTGCTGACAGCAAAGTGGGCGCCCCGCAGCCGGCGGGTAGCGGCTGCTCACGGTCACAGTGATGGTCCCTCGCCCATTCACCCTCGCCATCCAATCGGGTTGCGGACCCACGATGATCGAGGGCGTCACTCCCCACCTCCCGCTCCTGGGAGGACACGCGGGGGGCACCGTGCTGCACCTGTGCGCCAGGGGACGACCTTGGCACTGGAGTCGTCAGGAGGCAATGAGTGGCCAGAGGAGAGCTCTCGGCCGTGTGTGCCCACTTGGTGGCGCCCCTCCGACTGCTCAGCCCCCAGCCGGGCTGGGGCGCCCCCTGCGCCTCCGACACCGCGCCCCTACCTAGGGACCACCGCCCCTAACCTCACCTCTCGCTGCATCCTCCTGTTCCGCCGCCATCGCCATCGCAGGAGCCGCTGGGCCGAACGAGCAGCCCCAGGGCTGGCAGCATGAAGCGCCCGGAGCCCACCGTGCGCCGGCGCAGGTGGCGATCCGGGGCGCGGGCTCCGGCACTCGCGGTGTTGGGCCAGGCGCAGTGGCAATGGCCACTGCAGCCCTGGGCGCAAAGCCAGACCCGACTCACTGCCTCCCTCCAGCCGGGGCTCTGGAGCACGCAGACTGGGCCTCGCCCGCCTGCGGGTCTGGGCGCAGCGGGACTCGGGCTGGAGAAGGAGACCCGGCACGGGGCGGAGTCACTGCGGGCACCGCCCCGCCGACCCTGGGGCTGGAGGCAAAGTGCGGCCAGGCTGGTGAAGTAGCGCCCTGAGTCATTCTGGAAACCGGCCTATTTAAAACAGGTCTCCACGATCGCTTTAAGACTCGTTGTCTGAGTGCTCCCAACATTTGGAGTTGTTTCCCTTGGGGAGAATGGCAAAGGATGAATGGAGATCGTTGCGTGAGGAGGAGGGGATGGGGGGGCGGGGGCTGTGAGCTGTCCCTAGCTCTTTGCTGCCTAGAGAAGAAGGGCTTAACTGCAGAGATGGGGCTGTAATGACCGAGGAAGCTGTTTGTGATTCTGAAACTGGGTAGATTCAAAGGCAAGGTCCTTTGGGGATCCCTCTGACAGCCCTTCATCCTATGCGGAAAATGCTGGTTCGCTCCTTGCCCACTGGTGCCTGAACGGGTTCCTTGGTTACAGTTTGCCTAGTAGAAGTAATGGAGAAAAGAAAGAACAGCAGAGAAAGCACTAAAGCTTTGATTCAATCAGCCTACATCTATTAATTATCTTACTGGTACAGTTTTTGATAGGGTCTTAACTAGAGGCTAATGTGTCCTGAGGGCTACTTAGAGGCGGAGCCCGGGTCAGCGGGTTGGAAGTGTGTTCCGGGGCAGAAGTAGGCAGTTCGGGAGAGAACTGTTGCGGTCCTAACTGGGGCCTGGGATCACATGCTGCTGCGGGTGGAAGAAGTGCTGAAAACGGTGCCGCCTTTAATAAAACACACCGACACGCCCTAATGAAAACCACTCTTGAAACATCTCCGTCCTAGCTTTGATTTGGAACTCTGCCTGAAATCCACCTATACGAACTTCTGCTGGCGGCTCAGAAAGAAATATTCCACAGAGAGCCTGGCAAAGAGTCATAACATCCGGTCTAGGGCTCCTTGCCGTATTCAAACCTTGGCTTTCCAGACACGTGTACACTGTTTTGAGACGCTTTTTCCTAGAAGGGGAGGTTATACTTCCAGACCTGGGCATGTGGTCAATGATGCCTTAATGGTGAAGCAGAATTGCTAGGACCCCGGCTAAAATAAACGGCACAGACTACGTATACATTGTTTGCTTACAAATCAACTTTGTGAGCTGGGTGAACGCCTGTAATTCGTGTCTTACTATTAGGCAGAGATTCAGAGATTTTTGAGTATTTTGGCCAGGATCACTCAGTAGCCGGTAGAAGCCAGGCAGTAAAAATCGGATCTCCTTCTTAGGAGATCACACCAATAAGCTTGCCGTGAATCATTGCAGTCCTTATTGCTAAGAAACAATGATTCACTTCCACCCAAAAGCCTGGAAACTAGAGAGAAGGAATCCAGAACTTAAAAGTGACAGGAGGAAATGCAACACACAAGAAGAGACCAACCAGGTTCAGCAGGGCCTCTCTCCTAGGGTTCCCTTATTGTTCAAAATCCTACTTACTCCTTTTTCCTTATGCTCTAGAGCTTTGCTTTCTGACATGACTTTTTTCTTAAGAGAGTAGTTTTATTATATGGCATAGACTAAGACAGAGAGCCACACAGTATCTTCACAGATGGATCTCTCATTTCCAACCAGTAGCCTTCTCATATTTTCTCCTTGGGCAAAACGTAACAAAACTGATTTGAAACATAAGCTGAATGCATGTATATACATAGTTCTTCTTGTCTATGCGGTTTCCTTGCCAAAAGCCCAGGAACAGCTTTGCTCTTCAGGAGTCCTCACCAATCCTACAGTGAACTTAAGTTTGTTCATTAACTTTGCTTCACACCAAGTACTCAGGGAAGAACAACACTAGAATTAGAATGCACTGCCTTGCAAACTATAAATTCCTATGCTTGTCAACTTCTTGCTGGGATTGCAATTTAGTCTGGGGTTCCTTTGTATTTTAGTTGGTCCGGGACACACAAAAAATTCACCTGCTTCAGAGTGTAGGGAGATACTATGTATTTCCAGTGATGCATAAAAATAAATAACAACTGTCCATTAATGAGCTTGTGATTGGGGAAAGTAACTAAATTACTAATATTTAAACTTCCCTTTCTTTCCCACTGCCCCCAACCCACCCCAAGCATTCTCTGAAGGGTGGATACTGGGGAGGATTCTTGGATTTGCTGAGCAGGTTGATGATTGGAAGTGCAATGGGAGAAATAGGGAGGCCAAATGTGTTTAAAGGGATCAGCATGAGCTTGGCCTCTGATGGGGAAAAGCAGAAATGGTAATTGCAGGAGGGTTTACTTATGATGGAGGGGAAAGATTGCGGTGACAGCTGCCACAGGGGAGGTGTTTAGGGAGCTTCACTGTGTAGCACAAACCCTGTATATTCTTTTTCTAGAAAATAACTTTAGCAAAAGCTACATTCCTTTTCAATGCTTTTAGACTTTATATATATAATTTTTATTCAAAGTGAAAACAGCCCTGGCTGGTGTGGCTCAGTGGATTGAACAGCAACCTACAAACCAAAAGGTCACTGGTTCGATTCCCGGTCAGGACATACGCCTGGATTGCAAGCTGGGTCTCTGGTTGGGGGTATGCAAGAGGCAACTGATGTTTCTCTTGCACATTGATGTTTTTCTCCCTCTCTTTCTTTCCTCTTTTCTCCTCTCTCTAAAAATAAGTAAAATGTTTTGAAAAGCAACATTTTGAGATTGGCCTTAGATGGAAAGTAGAGCCACACATACAGCATACAGCAATTTAATTCATTTGTTCACAAATCTTTGTACAGCATCTACAACGTGCTAGGCCCTGCTCTAAGTGCTGACTTTTGTACTTCACCTACTGTGCACCCTACTTACATAGATGTTCTCACAACAATCGGTGAGGCAGTATTTTGTTTTGGGAAAGTCCAGCCAGTGCCCTCTTCCCTCAGCTCAGGGGTCCCCGCTGGGCACGTGCATGAGGATGGGCAGGATTTCAGACCCACCCCCAGAGGTTCCGACTGAGTGGGCTTGGGGTAAGACACACTGAACCCTTATCTCAAAAGAGCCCCCTAGCTGGTTTTGAAATGGTTCCTCTGAGTATTCCACTTTAAGAAATAGTGCTCCAACTTGTCAAAGACGAATTTTCTTAAGTGTAGGCTGAGGCAGTGGGTAAGTCATGTGTATGTGTTTTTTACCAGCCAGAGGACAGGAGTAGCAATAAACTAAAATTCTGAGGAAAATACAGGGAGGTATGAAATTTAGGACAAGAATGAAGGAATGGTTGTGCCAACATACATCTCTTTGCATATGGAGTTATTGCTTCAAGTTATTTTTTCCATTAGATTCTGTTTGTGTGTGTTTATGTGTCAGATGCTGAACTAATTTTTACTTTTGCAAATTTTGGACACTCTTAAGGCAAGTATGGTGTCCCAGATCCTCCTCAGTCCTCCCTGAACTGTACGGAATTCTACAGAATTCTTTTTTGAAATATATTTTTATTGATTATGATATTACAGTTGTCCCATTTCCCCCGCTTTATTCCCCTCTGCCCTGCACACCCACTCCCACCCGCATTCCCCCCCCCCCGCCTTTAGTTCATGTCCATGGGTTGCACGTATAAGTTTGTTGGCTTCTACATTTTCTATACTATTTTTAACTTCCCCCTGTCTATTTTCTACCTACTATGTATGCTTCTTATTCCCTGTACCTTCCCCCCTCTCTCCCCCTCCCACTCCCCCACTGATAACCCTCCATGTGATCTCCATTCTTGTGATTCTGTTCCTGTTTTAGTTGTTTGCTTAGTTTGTTTTTATTTTAGTTCAATTGTTAATAGCTGTGAGTTTGTTGTCATTTTAGATCTTCTTTTTCTTAGATATGTCCCTTTAACATTTCATATAATAACGGCTGGGTGACGATAAACTCCTTTATCTTATCTGGGAAGCACTTTATCTGTCCTTCCATTTTAAATGATAGCTTTGCTGGATAGAGCAATCTTGGATGTAAGTCCTTGCCTTTCATGACTTTGAATACTTCTTTCCAGCCCCTTCTTGCCTGCAAGGTTTAAGAAATCAGCTGACAGTCTGATGGGCACTCCTTTGTGGGTAACTGTCTCCTTTTCTCTTGCTGCTTTTAAGATTCTCTTCTGGACTTCCAGCCAAGATAGAGGCATAGGCGGACACACTGTGCCTCCTCTCACAACCAAAATTAAGGACAACAAATATTTAGAAACAAGAAAACAACCAGAACTCATAGAAAATTGAACTGTACGGAAGTCCAGCAACCATTCATCCAGACCGGTAAGAGGGGCGGAGTCTCGGTAGGAAAAAGTGGAGGTGCGGACCCAGGAACGCAAGTAGCAGCGGCTCGCAGTTCCCAGGTGCACGGGCGGCAGCTGGCGGACCCCAGGCACAGGGGTGCAACTGTGCAGACCCAGTGAGGACGCACAAGGCGGCTGGCTGACCAGGGGGTCCCACATTCACGCGCGCAGACGGTCCAGGCAGAGGGGAAGTGCCGGAGGGGACTGAATCCAGGAGAGAGCGGAGCAGGCGCCATTGTTCCCTCTCGGACCCCGCCCCCACCTACAGCGTCACAACCCAGCGACTGGGCTGCCCCGCCCTGAGGAACACCTAAGGCTCCACCCCTCACACGTAATAGCTGCGACCAGACTAAAACCAAACCAAACCAAAACAAAACAAAAAAACCCACCCAAAATGGCTCAAACTGGAGAAAAAATGAAAACCCCAGAGTCAATTCCTCTAAGCAGTGAAGAGATAGCCAACCTATCAGATGCACAGTTCAAAGCACTGGTCATCAAAATGCTCACAGAATTGGTTGATTTTGCTCATAAATTAGATGAGAAAATGCAGGCTACAATACGTGAAATGAAGGAAGACGCATGGGGAACCGATAGAGATGGAAGGAAAACTGGGACTCAAATCAATGGAGTGGACCAGAAGGAAGAAATTAACAATCAAACAGAAAACGAGGAAGAAACAAGAATTCAAAAAAATGAGGAGAGGCTTAGGAACCTCCGGGACATCGTTAAACGTCCCAACATCCGAATTAGAGGGGTCCCAGAAGGGGAAGAAGAGCAACAAGTAGAAAACTTATTTGAACAAATAATGAAGGAGAACTTCCCCAATCTGGCAAAGGAAATAGACTACCAGGAAGTGCAGGAAGCTCAGAGAGTCCCAAAGAAGTTGGGCCCAAGGAGGAACACATCAAGGCACATCGTAATTACATTAGCCAAGATTAAAATGAAGCAGAGAATTCTAGAAGCAGCAAGGGATAAGGGGACAGTCACCTACAAGGGAATTCCCATCAGACTGTCAGCTGATTTCTCAAAAGAGACCTTCCAGGCAAGAAGGGGCTGGAAAGAAATATTTGAAATCTTGAAAAGCAGGGGCCTACATCCAAAATTGCTCTTTCCAGCAAAGCTGTCATTTAGAATGGAAGGACAGATAAAGCGCTTCTCAGATAAGGTCAAGTTCAAGGAGTTCATCATCACCAAGCTCTTATTATATGAAATGTTAAAGGGACTTATCTAAGAAAAAGAAGATAAAAAATATGACAATGAAAAGACAGCAAACTCACAGCTATTAAGAACCACACCTAAAACAAAAGCAAACTAAGCAAACAGCTAGAACAGGAACAGAACCACAGAAATGGAGATCATATGGAGGGTTAGCAACAGGGGCGTGGGGGGGGGAAGGTACAGAGAATGAGTAGCATAGATAGTGGGTAGAAAATAGACAGGGGCAGGGTAAGAATAGTATGGGAAATGTAGAAGCTAAAGAACTTATGACACAAGGACATGAACTAAAGGGGGGGATATGGGTGGGAGAGGGTGTGCAGGGTGGGGGGAATGATGGGGGAGAAACGGGACAACTGTAATAGCATAATCAATAAAATATATTTTAAAAAAAGAAAAAAGAAAAAAAAAGCTCAACCTCAAAAAAAAAAAAGATTCTCTTCTTATCTTTAATCTTGGGTAATGTAATTATGATGTGCCTTGGTGTGTTCCTCCTTGGGTACAACTTCTTTGGGACTCCCTGAGCTTCCTGAACTCCCTGGAAAGTCTTTTTTCTTTGCCAGATTGGGGAAGTTCTCCTTCATTATTCGTTCAAATAATTTTTCCAATTGTTGCTCTTCCTCTTCCCCTTATGGCACTGCTATGATTTAGATATTGGAACGTTTACAGATGTCCTGGAGGTTCCTAAGCTTCTCCTCGTTTTTTTTTTTGTTTGTTTGTTTGTTTGTTTTTAATTCTTGTTCCTTCATTCTGTTCTGGTTGAATGTTCCTTTCTTCCTTCTGCTCCAAACCGTTGATTTGAGTCCTGGTTTCCTTCCCATTACTGTTGGTTCCCTGTAGATTTTTCTTTATTTCACATAATGTGACCTTCATTGCTGCCTGGGTCTTTTTTATGCTGTTGAAGTACCCAGTGAGTTCCTGAAGCATCCTGATAACCAGTGTTTTGAACTGTGCATCTGATAGGTTGCCTATGTCTTCATCGCTTAGTTGTATTTTTTCTGGAACTTTGAACTCTTCTTTCACTTGGAGGATTTTTTGGTTTCAGTGTGCCTGTTAGGTAGTGAGGGGGAAAGCTTTAGGTTTTCACCAGAATGGAGCAACACACCTCGCTGTGCTGTGAAGCTGTATGTGGGGGAGGGGTCTGAGAGGGAACAATGGCGCTTGCTTCCTTCTCTGCTGGATTTGTCACTTCCACAGCTTCCCCCAAGCAAACTGGGCCCTTCTGGTGCTGATTCCTGTGTGGGTGGGTTTCTGTGTTCTAGGACCCTGTGGATCTCTCCAATGGACACTCTTGTGAGGCTAGGAGTCTCTCTGGGCACCTCAACCCTCACAGGTGTTTTCAATTGGTGGTTTGAGGCTAGTTCCCGCCCCCCGCCAGCTAGGGCCCTGGGTTGTGCTGTCCATCCCACGCCCTAGGTGTTTCTCCCAGTGTGTCTACACACAAATGTGGGACTGCCTGGTCCACCAGCTGCCACAGCTGCGAGTCCTCTCTACCTCTACCCGCTGCCTGACTCTGCCCCTCCTACTGGTCTGGGTGAGTGTTTCTTCTTTAATTCCTTGGTTGTCAGACTTCCATACAGTTTGATTTTTCTGTCAGTTTTTTGTTTTTAAATTGTTGTTGTTCTTCTTCTGGTTGTGCGAGGAGGCACAGTGTGTCTACCTACGCCTGAATTCTCCAGGAGGGTTCTTCAAGTTCTATTCATGATTATCTTACCCAAGAGGACAAGACAGGCAAAAGACAGTTTTCCTTTCCTTTTATGTTTCTCCCTTTGGAAGAGACTTAAACATCATCCTGTTAGGGGTTGATAAGAAATCCTTTAGTACGAGCAGTAAGGGAATTCAGAAATAACTTTATGGTAGTGAGCACAAACTCACCTGAGAAATGTTTTGATATCTATTAGAGCCCATCTTGTCCAGCTAGGGGTGTCCAACCTATGGCCACTGACTGCATGCAGCCTACGATGGCTGTGAATGTGGCCTAACACAAAATTGTAAATTTACTTAAAACATTATGAGATTTTTTTGTGTGATTACATGTTGCAATGTATTTAATGTGTGTCCAAGACAACTCTTCTTCCAGAGTGGCCCAGGGACGCTAAAAGTTTGGACACCATAATAGCAAACAAAGCAGATGAGTCAAGAGTTATTAGGCCACCCCACCCCTGTCTGGGTCCTGGGGGGAAGCTGATGAGGGTCCCTATTGTTGACATAAAAGCTTTGGGGGGAGGTAGATCAATAAAGTGATGAATAGGAGCTGGAAAGGATGGCAAAAGACCAATTATCATCCTATATGATGTCCAGAGACCCACTTCTATTCCTTGTTCTCTGAAGGACAAGAAACCCAGCATCCTAGAAACTGAGCCACGGTCTAGTGTAGTGGCTTGTGGTACTCCTGTTTTAGATGGGACAGGAAAAACGTTAGTGGACCAGCCCATCTGTTCATACACAGGCAATGGAAGAACCAGTTAACAAAAATCCAGGTGCAGTGACTTCATGTAAAAACCACCACTATAAACCTGTGTGGCACCTTTTTCTTTTTCTTATTTTGGAAGCTGTTAAAAGAACTCCAATTTTATTCTGGTATCAGGTAGATATGTGCTTTGGGTGAACCTCGCTCAGGTGCCGGGGATGTGAATTCTGATCAGTTTCAAGTCAATAACCATGCCAGCTACTGTTGTAGGAATGGATGGATGACATAATCATGGCCAATAAAATCTGGGGGTTATTTTGCCCAGAATGCTTCTGGGAAATATTTTATTTGCTCTTTGAAAAAGGGGGTACACAGGAAGTAGCTCTCTTTTTAAGGGCTTACATGGTGTGTGAGGATTTGATGCTTACTTAGTCCCTGTAGCCATCTAGCCTCTGAGAAAACAAGACCAACAATGACCAAGTAGAAAAATAGAAAGATCCTGCATTGTTGGTGTTTCTAAGATGCTAAACTGACTCCCTGGAAAGTCCCTATCTTGTGTCTTAGTGTTACATGAGACATTCATTTTCCTTATTGTCGAACATATTTTTACTGGGTCTTCTAACATTTGCTGTCAAAAGTACCCAAAGTGACAATTGTCACTAGCTCTGTATGTATTTTTCTGAGGTCTAGAAGCACATGAGGTAATTGACCAGTGAAGTATGCCCCATGATTTGAGGGAGCAGAAGGAACCCTGGACTTGGGTTCAAGAGCAATTTACTACCTCCATTTGGGTAAGTCATGCTCAGCCTTGCATTTGTCATCTGTAAAATGATGCTAGTTATGTTTATTTCAGAGTAGTAAAAACTAAAATAAATAATGGAAGGGAGAGCATTTTGTATACAAATGTAAGGGCTTTTAAGCACAAGATGCTTTAGAAAGAAGATGAATTTAGTCTCCGAGTTCACCCCAGGATTGCAGATTGAATGCGCGACACTGGCACTATCGTGTCTTCCCCAGGCATCGCTGCAGCGCTGTCCATCAGGGGACAGTTGGGAGTGCAGGCAGGAGGGGCAGGATTCTGACTGGCTCCCTCCGGGCTCAGCAGAAGGAGTATCTTGATTCTAAGTGTCTTTCATGGGACAGAACGTAGTGGTACCAGGGTACTTAACCACTTATATTATTCGTTTCCTTGCTATTTTGAGGCATTTCCAATTTAATTTTGAGGCATTTTCAATTTCAATTCTGCTGTTTTTGGCCCAGTGGGGTAGCTGTATATAAACCTGTACAACTATCTTGATTATTTAAACATAATACAACTGAAACTTCAACTGTTGTGCTCTTGAGGTGGTCTTTAAGTGTAAAAATTAGATATATTTACAAAATAGCCTTTCTTGAGTGTTGGGTAACACCTACCTCAGAACTCAAAACTGAAACCCAAAAAACCCTTGCCAACAGAAATATTATAAACATAGTTTTTATTCTTTTCTTACCTTCAACAAAAAAGGGTCTCATGCCACCGAAACATTTTTTGAAACTCAGTAACTGAACACTGAGCTCAAGAGTCTGATGATTATTTTTCTAGACAACTGCTGAATAACTTATATTGCTTTTTGAAAAGTAACTAAGATCTGTTTTTATTACTTTTGTTCCTTTTAAACTAGTAATATCCCCTCATATTTTTTCATAAAAACATAAAATATCTCTAGTAGTCCCACCTGTCTTATATTTACATTTGTTCTAAGTGTTTCATTAAAATTTCTCTGAAATAAGTGCACTTCTAGGGAGAAAATAAAATTTAAAGGCAATAAGAAATAATCATGATTGTTGCAGTTATTCTGAATGTTCTGAATCTTAGCAATTCAAAGACAAAATGTATTTAGTAGCCAGGGTCCTCTCTGCTGATTAAAATTTTACTTAATTCACCTGTAGATCCTCAAAAGCTGGATAGCTGTTTCTCTCATAAGTAGATACTGATTAATTCATTATTTAAAGATTTTCTGCAATGAAACACCAAAAATAAATGTACTTAAAAACTTACAGATTTACATAAACAGGTGTTTAAAAAAACAAAAAAGTGTGCTTTTATAGATATAAATGAAACCCTATTTTAAGCATTAGCAGCTAAAGGACGTTTTGAATATTCCACTTATGTTATTTTCCATTCAACTACTAGCTTATCAAATCAGCTATATATTTAATTCACAAAAGGTTGATTTATAAGAAATTCCTTATATTTAGATAGCACTATGCTTCAATATAAAGATTTAAAGCTATGTTAATAAGAAAAGCATAAAAGAAAAATAACATAACTTGCTTTAATACAAAGGTTTTTTAATAAAAAAGTCAGTCTACATTAAACCAGGAAATCAATAAATCTGAATTATACAAGCTTTCTATATACTTAGAAAAACCAAAAACACACAGTTTATAATAAAACTCTTTAATTCAAAATAGAGTCTAATTTAAAGAAAATGTCATTATGCCCAGTTGAGTAGATAGAGTTTTATCATTTAAATTAAATGGTTCACCTGAAATATGGGAAATGTACAACAGAGAAAATTCAGTCTCAAGGGTACTTCACAAATTTGCTAGCTAGCTTGCATCATGAATCAAATTCTTAGCTTCCAAAGGGCAGACACAGTCTTTAATTGCTTTTAGATAGGCACTTAAGAAATGCTTTTGATAAGGAGGAAACCCCAAACATTGTGAATCACTCTGTTAACTCCAGGGAAATGAGACTCTAAACACAGTAAGCTTCCGCAACTGCCTTTCACAGCCAAGAAGTCACAGAACTATTTCCCAGTTCCACCTGTTAACAAAAATGAGGGAGAAGGAAACTAAAAAGCTCAATTTCTTATTCAGTTAAAAAGTAAATTTAGACAATTCAGTTCCTTTATCTCTGTCAACTTGGATCGATGCTAGTTTTCTGTACTGAACAGTTACCATACAAGAACTAGGGAATGTTGCAATTTCCTCATATATGACTCATTCACTGTAACATTAGCAAAACAGTCCTTTAACAAGGAAGGGGGGTGGGATCGAGGTGTGGTGAGAAAAATCTCCTAAAATTGAGAAGTTAAAGATTTTTTTTCAAATTAGCAGCAGTTATAATTAGAAAAACTAAGTTAGTAAAATTGAAATAACCCCAGAATTTTAAGTTCCCTCTCCTACTTGGCCACGTGATCTGAACAAGAAAATGGAGATGAACTATTAGAGGAACACATAAGTATCAAACAAATGCTAGAATGAAAGGATGAAAGGGAGCCAGGAGGGAAGGAAAGAAGGGAGAGAATCCGGTGGGGGAGCCCCCAGAATGGCCTTACTGAAACATTGTGGAACTACAGGGCAGCAACATTTGTAACAGCTGTTGTAGATTTGCATAATAATCCTATGCAATTCTTCCCAATTAGGGAAAATGTCCCTAAAAATAAATCATCATTTTAGATTTTGCTCACAGATCATTTGTAATGGTTATAATTGTTATATCTTTTAAAAAATTCAATCAACAGTTAAGACAAACATCAGGCCATTCTTTGATAAAGTATTATTCCTTAACTAGTACTTATGAAAGTAAAACTGCAGAGAGTCATTTCAGAATTAAAATGTTGAGCTAGAAAGATTTAAGTCTTAGGGAAATAGCCAAAGAAACTGATGCTGACATCATCATCATCTAATCACAACACCTCTGGCCTACATCTGTCTACCTCCCCAACTCCATTCCCAGGCTCCAGTGATGTAGCTGCACACGAACGACATGGCCCTTCAGTAAGCTGATTTCCACCAAAGATCTGCCGTGTCTGATTACGGTATTCCCGCAAGAAAGCAAAATTCCACTGCGCTGTGAACATCCACTCTACTCAGGATCTTTGGTACATTTGGAGTATAAGAAAATAATGGCACAATCATACAAGTACTATCAAAGGAAAATTTTTCATTAAAAAAAATAAAAGTTAACCAGCCATGATATGTAACAACTTTCTAGAAAACCAAAGTAAATAGCTCTTTGTACTCTACAAGTCCATTTACATGATCAGAAGTTTGACATTTAAAAAAATAGTTTAATAAAAATACGCTAGGTTCTACAAGCAGCCTTCATGGTCATTTCTTATATTCAACTCACCATAATCAAATTAAAATAATGCCATGTCCTCTTGTTAAAAAAGAAGTCCTCTTGTCACAAGAAAAGCAACTTTACATTTTATATAATATAGTACATCTCCCCTATGAATACACAGACTAAGTATATAAAGGTCATCAGTGTTTCTGAATGCAAACTAAATACATTAGTGGAGTGCTTCAGTGAAGGTGTTAAACTTCCTCCTTGTTATCAACCTGTCACTCCCTACTGTGGAGTTTGTGTTATAACATGATGATAAATCCTATTTTTTAAATAACCAGTGTATTTCCTTTTTAAAATTTCTTAAAACCATTATAGAAATTGTCTTCATATGTATTCTACAGATGTCCAAAGCAGTAGGGCGAGTGTTCTGACACCAACTATGGCAGATGGCTTTTATTGATTATCTAGACCCACCAGCTTTGCAGTGAAACAGCAGCACTGCAGTGTTACCTACAGGTTAGCCTATGTTGCCTTAAATGATATGTTTCTCCTGAATTGATTAACGGTGTTACAGTACAAAGCCACAGCACACACAGGCAGAATGGACCTTAACACGCATGTAGGCAGTGCAGTTAGAAAGGGATGTACGTTTCTTTTATTCCAGTACCTTCGTATAATAAAGTTAACAAAAATAATAAAATATTAAAAAAAAAGCCAGCTGGCACTGCCAACCAATTCCTATAGTAGTCTTAGAAATCCTAATCCTGTAGAATTTCCTCTTGTAGGCATAAGCACCACCGTCTTCAGGAGTATTTCAGTGCGTCGTTACCTACGCCAAGCAAGCCTGGTGATGCAGCTACCTGAGTTCTCTTGGTTGTGGGCAAATGTGATCCTCACTCATAATTTCCCAGGTTTCATGTAGGTGGGGATAGAGCCACGCTGAGTCAACCCTTCAAACCTTTTATATGTATAATTGAGGAAAACCCAGTCTTTGGATTTGTAGTCTGGTTCTGTGGTGTTTGGCACTAGAAAGACAGAAAAATTAACCAAGAGCAAAAGAATTTTGTTAGTGAAAATGTCATCATTTACAGATTTTTAATAGTGTTAGTTGTGTTGTCAATTGCCTTACCTGGTTGTAAAATATCAGATTCAGGAAAGTCATCAAAATTTGAAGTATCATCAATGCTTTTGATTTCTATAGGAATTGCTGCGGGCCTTTCCCTGTAAAAGGTATTGAGTAGCCATGATACATTTTCTTGAACTCTTAATTTTCCAAAAAATAATTCTACTTGAAAATTCTTCATGCTGTTCTATAGATATCAGAAGAGCCAAGGAAAGTTATTATGGATTTGAAAAGTTAGGTGGATTCATAATTGAGTATAATTTTTTATGAAAATAGTATCATTTACTTGGAATTTTCATTTCTTTGTATCAAGACTTACTCATGCTGTTTTTTTTTCATGGAAAACTAGTGTTAAAGAAAACGTAAGTAAAACAGATTTTATTTAAAAGATTTTATAATTATATAAAGTACATCAGGGGGACTGGATCCTACCTAATTAACCTAGGGATATAATTCTTCTAAGAGAGGAACCATACATACATCAAGTCATTTGGGAAAATAAGGGTCACCAAGGGTGATGGGACTACACATTTGTGATGAAATCTAAATCCAAAACTTCTTAGGAGTCATATAAATTCTAAGGGAATCAGGGACATTAGGTTAAAAATATCAGTCATGAACATGCCTTACCAGGCTAAAAGTTTTAAAGTATAGAAACAGTTAAAAGAAGCTATCAATTTTTATTGCTTCTATAGTTTTAACAAATATTTATTGGATCTACTCAGGTTAAGTTTACATTATGCAAAAGCATGTATATATTTTTCCCAGAATTATTCCACGTTATGTATATGTAATAAATTTATATTAGTTCAGTGGAAAGAACCACAGACCCTTGTCCCCTGAGATCTAATCTCTTTTCATTAACTAGCAGTATGGCCTTAAGCAAGCAAGCCTCTACTTTACGACCATTTCCTTATTATGAAACCAAGACACTTACTATGAAGACTATTCTGGACTAGTGGTCTCTAAGCACCCTAGTAACTGTAAAAAGAGGGGGATCATAGTCCTGTTCACTGAGATGATTCACACACACACAGTATAATACGACACAGCAGGATTCCAGAATAAAATTGCCCAGGTCCAATTCTAGTTAGTAATTCTAGCTATTTACTAGCTGTGGCACTGTAGCAAGTCACTTCTCTATGCACTAGCTTCCTCATTTGTAAAATAAGGAAAATAATAGTGCCTATTTTATAAGACTAATTATAACAAATCTACATAAAGTACTTAGGAAAGTGCTGAACCTATAATAAATGATAAAAAAAATGAGCTATTTTTATAGCAGAGTGCCTAACCCACAGGAGAAGCTCCAGTGAAGACCTCCACAGTAGACACATAAGCTGTCTTAGAAGACGGAAAGGAGCACAAACAAGAGCAGGAAGGAGAAGAGTGTTTCAGTCAGAATGAACAGCAAATGACAAAGCTGTGAGGTAGGAGGAGCGGAAAAATTTGTACAAGATGAAACCTGTAGCGATGAGGTAAGAGTCATACCCCACGGTCCTGAAATGCACTTAAGGATCCTTAAGAGTATTCTAAGTGCAAAGGGAAGGAAGAAAATGGCATGATCAAATTTGTTTCTAAACTGTTCCTATGTGGAGAACACATGAGAATTATTGAAGATAGTCTGGCCACAAACTGAATAAAAGCCAGTGCTCACAATTAACAAATGTAAGCAAATTCTTATGTTACTTGCATTATTTAACTTTCCTCACAATGTTTAAAAAGGCACTGAATCTTATAAATTAATAAAGGAGACAAAGTGTGGTATATTAACAAGAGGACCAAAATGAAAGGGTCTAGTGTGAAATGGAGATGCAACTTGGTGGTGCTACCAGCCTTCATCATGTAACTCTGGGCACAGAAGTCAAACAGGTGTACAGTGTGTGATCCTCCCCATGACGTGGACACCAGTTAAAACCAGTCCTTTAGCTACAGTACAGTCTCACTCACTCATACAATCTGAAAAACAGTGAGTTAATAATACGACAGCATTGCTTCTTGTATTTAATCCAGCAGAATCAGAGACAAATTAATCATTAAATCATTTTTTACTCAGCCCTTTTCCATTCGAAGCCTATGAACTTACCTGATGTGCCCCCAGTCTACACCTTCAAAAAAGGGATGACCTTTTATTTCTTCTACTCCACTATTTCCAATTCTGTTTTCAGAATCAATACAAAATCTAGAAAATGGACACAGAAAAATTATCATATGCACATTACATCTAAGGTTTTCTATTTTCATTATTTCAAACTTTTCACTTTTGTGTTTACTGAAGTTAACTCTGTTTATTATGGGAAATGTGGGAGAAAACATAAATTAT
The DNA here is from genome assembly GCA_039655065.1 of Glossophaga mutica. NCBI lineage: Eukaryota > Metazoa > Chordata > Mammalia > Chiroptera > Phyllostomidae > Glossophaga > Glossophaga mutica. The sequence continues at coordinate 36,537,184 of CM077304.1, read as the reverse complement.
CTGTAATTGCATCACTCAGAGATAACAACTATAAACAGTTTGAAGTCATTTCCTTCTAGTATTTTAATTTAAAAAACATTATGTTGATAAATTATTTACTATTTTAGGACTTTTTTCACTTAATATATTGAGAAAATTTCCCAAAGTCATTAAAAGTTTTTCTGTAACTTCATTTTCTGAAATTTATATATGGAAATATTATATTTAGCCAGTCTACTACTGCTGAACATTTATAGATAGTTTACAATTTTTCATTACTGAAAACGGTATCATGATAAACATATTGTACCTAAATCTTTACACACATTCTGTATAAACAAAATTCCTAAAAGTAGAATTTCTGGGTCAAAGGTCATATACAGCTTAAAGATTTTTCATAATACGCTGTCAATGGCTGTTCCCATAGTTGTACCAATGTATATTCCTTCCAGCTGTTCACAACAGAATCAAAACACTTCATCTTAACTGAGAAACAGAATGGAATCCTTTGCTTAGATAAGATTTCATACAAAGACTTTTGTGATGTGAACCGCTACTAACGATGTAGTTTCCCTTTTCTCTTCAATGGGACAGGATCACTGCAGTCTCACAGGAGTGACCTTTGAAGCAATCAATACAAGACCTCTGCTCTCTTCTTAGCTCTTAGTTTGTTGTCCTGCATACTTCCTTTTAAGAGTTTGCATGAGCAAACAAACACAAACACCTTTTCTTTATTGATCTCTTTGATTGTACATATGAGTGGTAGTCCTTTCCCTCCCACGAAAGTGAAATGGCCAATTTGGTCTTTTAGGTACCTGTGAAGTTTTAAGATATGACAAACTCCTCTAGGGACTTTAACCACTAACCTAAGAATTAAATCCTTGGCTTTTTCAGATATAGGCACCTCTGGAGGAAATACCAGAGTTTCTTTCCAGTTCATCACTTTTCTATACGTTTCTTGAGGAGTTTCAGAGCAGAAAGGCGGATACCCTACATATCAAAGAAAACACAAGTTTTGTCAGCTTTTATGATCAAATATGCTCTATACCTGCTATATACAAAGCCCTGAGTGCTCTATTTAACAATAAAAAATGCCACCAGTCATTAATCTATAATAAAACTCCTAATGAACTCAATAAAATAAAGGATTTAAAGCATTCTCCTCCCCCACTTTTGCCTGAAAGGTCATGCAGATACAATTTTGATACACGGGGGTTCATTTAAATACCCACTTCTTGAAACTGGATCCCTAGGGAGCTCATTGTGGAGGGGGTGGGGAAAGGTGGAGGTGTGTGTGTCAGAAATTGGTTTAAAAGAATTCTGATGTGTTAGCCTATGGTGTCTGCATATGTTCAATCAGCAGTACTCAAGGCAATTTATATAGTATGCACATAAATGAATGACAAAACATACCTATTAGCATTTCATACATAATCACTCCCAAAGACCACCAGTCACACAATTTGTTGTAACCAGTCTGCATGAACACCTCTGGCGCAATGTAATCTGGCGTCCCAACTGTGGAATATGCCTGCAAAGGAGCAGCTTGTCAAACCAGCATTCGTAATATATTTTTTGAAAGACGTAAGCATGACTCACTACCGTAAAAAGAAATATATAGCAAAGTTAGTTTTCTAATACTTGTTTTGCATGTTTATCATCTATAAGGCTTAAGTGATAGGTACCGAGTCAGATAATGTTATTTAAGACATGATTTCTGCCCCCCGAGAAGCTCAACTATTGTATATTTAGTCCTAAATCCATTTCAAAATGATTAAAAAGGTTAAGCCCAGTAGGCATGGCTCTCCCCTCACTATTAATATGTTCTTAGGCGGGTTATTCCACCTCTCGGAGCCTCAGCTTCTGCTTACATAAAACTGGAGTGATAACTGGAGCCTGCCTGAGCAGTTGATATGAGGCTAGAACAAGAAAAGGAGTGTGCTTTGTAAATTACTACAACCTACTATAAATAAACATCAGGTGTTTTCATTACAAACCGGATTCCAGGCTACTGCTCATCCATTAGGAAGCAATTCTCAATTCATATAAAGCCTTAAAGAAAAACCACTTAAGAAAAGATTTCTCCACTAAGGGTAGTATTCTAAGGGCCATCTGAAAGTGGGTGACAGCAATTCTGTCATTTCAATGACCTGGGGGAGGACATAACTGGCATTGGGTGGGCAGTGGATACAGGTTCTGAAGGAATTTCCTACCCAAAATTCAATTGAGCCCCCTCTTCTTCTCCCTTGGGAAACACTATATAAGTTATGATGATGGCCACAAGAACAGTAAAACATGCACAGAAGTAATCATCTGTAAATATTCTGAAGATAAGCGGTTACAGAATTCCCACCATATTTTTAAGCAGTGTTCACTTTTCCCTTTTAAAATAGGAAATCAATGGTAAAATCTGATATAAAAGTGACACATTTAAAGAAGGAAGTTGTTGTGGTTAATGTGTAACTCGACACATTTTTAAAGCCTTTAAAAGCACAGAAATGTTTTACTTGCTCAGGAAGCTTGCAATTATGTGCTTTGGGCTGATGAGAGAATGAGCTCAATAATGCAAAGGGCATTTTATTTGGTGTGAGAGGGTATCCTTCTTGAGGGAATGCTGAATTAATTTCACTTTCATCACTTTGTTGAATTTAACATATTTACAGAGTGTATGTTATGTGTGAGGCATTGTACAGGAAATTAGGAAAACAAAGTCAAAGGCACATTTCTAACAGTGAGAATGTTCAAAGACCTAGTTAACAGGATAAAGGAAAAGAGGGAAGGGGCAAGAGATTCTTGTATTTGCAAGCTAAAGGGGAGAAATTGTGTAGGGTTATGAATACACAGTGTTTTGCCCATTGAAGGAATAATTTATCTGTGGTAAAATCTGCTTTCTAATTTTATTTATTGTAGGATTGTTAACACATCAAGCTTCTTGATTACTTTACAAAGAAGTTCTTAGAAACACACAACCATATTTGTTGTATCAGGACAAGTATGGAAAATGGAAAAATGGACATCACAAGGCATTCACTACAGTTATGCTTGTATCTCAGTGAGTTTTACATAAAGTGCTAATTACTAATAAATAGATTATTTAATTATGGATATGCTTGATAAAGTACTCTAAAGTTAAATTATAAAGTAAAAATCAGCACTTTATAGGCAAGGCGACATTACAGAGAAACTAAGGAAACTGTGACCCTAGAACAAGCTCTATCATTACTGTACAGTAAGTAATGACCCTTGTGAAAGACACAAAATAATCAAGCGAAAACCAAAGGAGGTTTTAGAAACAGAGCACAAAACTGTTTCTTAAAAATGTGGCTAACTCACCAGTTGTCTTCGATTCTTCTTCCATGTTTCTGCTTTCCTCTTGGAGTTCATGTTCTGAAAGGCTGTTTTCAACCAGACAGAGTTGTAATCATGAGAGAAAAATTCTCGCCCCAAAACAAATTCACACATACACATTTAAAATGCATCGGTTGCCCGGACCAATGCGGCGCTTTTAGTTGGGCATCATCCCACAAAGCAAAGGTCACCAGTTTGATTCTAGGTCAGAGCACACGCCTGAGTTGCAGGTTCGGTCCCTGGCTGGGGCAAATGTGAACAGGCAACCGGTCGCTGTTTCTCTCCCACATCGATATTTCTCTCCCTCTCTTTCTCCCTCCCCTCCCCCTCTCTAAAAAATAAATACTTTTTTTAAAAAAAGCATTGGTTTAAGGAGTAAGGAGAGGGAGAGAACATTTACTTCTAAACAGTACTGAATTAGAACAACTATACTACTTCAATCCAAACAAAAACAAAAACAAACTTACAGAAGTCACTTGGTGGGTTGTGTGTAAGGTTTCTGTAGAATTCAGTTCTGTGAGCTTTCTTTAATCCCGTGCATAAACCAAAATCAGATAATTTTACATGACCCTAAAAAAAAAGCCCAAAAAGAAACTAGTGAAATCAGTGGGTTATATTTGCTATTAACTTTGAAACAAACGCTTTATTATATAAACTCTTTTCAAAATTCGATTATTATAAAAATTCTTAGCCTATAATTCATACAAATGAAATGTAATACAAATATTTGATGACTGCATCATTCTATGCAATAATGTATTATAGTTTAGCAATAACAAATTGCAGTTGTCGATTCCCAGTCACAAATCAGCTCTAGTACTTCTCCACAAAATACTGAGCAACCTAATCATTCGCCAGTTTAGTCACATGCCTTGGCATCCAACAAAAGGTTGTCTGGTTTAATATCCCGATGGATAAAACCCAACTGGTGGATCGCATCTATTGCCAGAACAGTCTCTGAAATATAGAACTGCGTTTCCTCTTCCGTCAAGGTGTCTTTCTTCATTAGCAATGTCATCATGTCACCTATGAGTGAAAAATAAGGGGAAATAGGTTTCATGTGTCAAAAATGCCTCAAAAACTTTCTTTGTATCTATATAATGTTGCCTGATTTTTGCATTTTCTGATCCACCCAGTATACCTACAACCATCTCTAGGGCCAAATAAAGAGTATCACTGCATAAGCAGTTTTATGATATTTAATGGGTTTTAGATAGAAAATATGTAAATCAAATCAAAGCAGAGATATAATGAGGTTATATCTACTACTCAACTTCCAGAATAAGTTGGTGACAAAAACATGTCAGATTGGAAAATAAGTCAATAAGGACATCCAGAAACAGGATATATTCTTTCAAATTCAAGTTTCAAAAACACTCAGAGCTCTTTGGGCTAGCAAAAATAGGACATCATTCCACTAAGAGACTCACCTGTAGACATTCTTTATTTTCAAGGGATTTTTTTCTTTAAAAGGAGGTGAAGAAGAAACACTGGTGAACTTACAACTCAAAATTGACAACTGTCAATATTTCATGAGGCTTCAAGACTTCTTTAAAAAACCAACAGAAATATTCTTGGTCCTCCGTTCCCATTCTATTCCTCTTTCCCTTTTTGCTGAGTAACCATTATCATGCATTTAGTTTGCTGTGTATCCTTCCAGCTTATTTTTAAAATGTGTTTTCATAGACAATACTTACATATTAACCTATGGACTTACAGTCTTTTGTAGGTTTTTTTTTAAATTACAAAAATGGTATCAACTGAACACATAATCACACAGCCTGCTTTATTACTCCACTCTGTTTCTGAGCTCTCACTGTTGAAACAAATAAGCTCCTGACTTTTAACTACTGTAAAAATGTCATCACATAATTATGCCACATCTTATTTGTCCATTCTTTCATGGGTGGACATTTATCTTGCATCCAGTTCTTCACTATTATGACAATGCTGCAATGAGCATCCTTTTACAGGTCTCTTGTACATGGGTGTGGGGGCGTCTGTAGACAATGCAGCTGGTTGTGGAGCCGTGAGGCTGCAGGACACCTGCATCTTCCACTTCACTGCTGTGGATGAACTGCTCTCCATAGGAGTTATAATTTATATAAACGAGAGGCCAGTTTCCCCACAGTCCCATCTGACTTTTAATGTTTTTACTAATCAGATGAGTACAAAATGGTATCTCCTTCTTGTTTTAACTTGCATCTCCCTGAATACAGGTGAAGTTGAACATTTTCCTATATATTTATAGACTAGCCACATTTCTCTTCGGTACGTTGTCTAGCATTTGCCCGTGGGGTTTCTTTTTCTTTAGTGACTTATTCTTAATTCTGGACTTGAAACATTCTAACTAATTGCATACAGTAAACTCAGAGTGATAGTACTTAAAATGTGCCAACTTTATCATCCCTTCAAAACAATCTGATTCGTGGTCAAAATTAGCATCATCATGGGAGCAACCATCGGAAAACCAGGCCTGACTAGGTGCGACCTCAGAGCTGGGAACATAAAAGTAAAGCCTAAGCAATGAAAGTGCAATCACACACAGTGGTTGGCTCGCGTCAGTCTGTCAGCGCTGTTTCGTTTGCTTTTACCTCCAGGGAGAAACTCCATGATAAGATAAAGGTTCCTCTTATCTTGAAAACTGTAAAACATCTTCACCACCCAGGCACCATCTGCTTCTACCAAAATATCTCTTTCTGCTCGAATATGAGCCACCTAGATGAATGCATTTTGAAAAAATAATTGTAACACATTACACATTTCTCAAGCTTACCTCTTACAATTATCCATCCATTTCCTTAGAAGTCACGAAGGAAAGCTGGAGTTTTAGAAAAGATTTGAAACATATATGCATGTTCATATTCTCATTAAATATGGAGAGTCTCAGGAAATAGTTTATTTTTAGCTTGTATCTTTAGGCCTAAACAAGTGGGATCCACAGGTGTATCACAGGAAGCTCAGGCCTCTGAAGTACAAAAATGAGTAGTCTGAAACCCTTCTGACAAGATTCTCTACCTGGGCAAGGATGCTGGCTTTGTCTTATAAATTTAGGGCCCTTGCCTGACTTTTAAAAGTTAATAGTAAGAATTGCTCTATAAATTGTTATGGTAACTGCTAAAGTCAGGGTCCTTAGCAAACTATTTTTAACTGTTAGTAGTCAAACAAAGGACCTGTCTTGGTCTTTAACCATTTGGTTGTTGTCTTAAGAAGTAGAAACGTTTACAATAACTTTATATTATTTGGTTATAATCTAAAACTTCTATAATATCTATAAACATGATCTGTAACAATTTAACGTAATTTTGGGGAGGTTGCTACTGACTTGTCAGATGCACGATTACTAGGGGTCCATTTTATAGGCTGGAATAGTTTATAAACTGAGTAATTTGTAGAGTTCATATAAGCAATTTTCAGGTGTTTTTGCATTAATATATTTATACATTCTTTCTTGAAAGACTAACAATAAGAGCTGATTTTATGCTTTTGCTATTTACATTGTGCACCATTATGGAGTCAGGCCCAAAGCGGATGACAAGACAGAATTTGTAAAGCTTTTCATGTTAATAAAATATCTGCTTAAAATATTCCCTTTCAGATTATTATATTATCTAGTATGGTAAATGCTCTAAGATCAAAACAAAAGAATAAAAGTTGAAAACTAAGAAACTGTTTTCTGGCATCAAAAAACTTTATCATCTCTCTGGATCTGTTTCAAAACTCTTACCCATTGTCTTTTACAAAGCATTCTAGGATGGTAAAGGAAAAACCTTAAACTTTTGGTGTCACCTCTGGTATTGTCAGGAAAAACCACCACACCACCAACTTGGCTTGGTTATTTTTAAGTGTCTTAAAGCCAGATGACAGAATATGCTCTCAGAATGGGCCTGCAGTTCCAAAGGACAGCAAGTGCCGTGCACAGTAATCTGGAACCATAGCAGTGAAGACAGAAGTTGCCACTCAATTTTGTGGGGGAATTAGCATTAAACTAAAAGAGGTAAAAACTTAAAATTAATGATGCATTGAAATTGAGCGGGGAAAAGATTTTCTAAAATGAAATTCAGTGGTGACAAATGCAGATTTATTTACATAGGAGGAAACCAACCCCAAAGTGCAAAGTCCCACTGACACCGCCCCTGCACGGGAACAAAGCAGGGTCAGGGGCTCTTCAAATTCTGGCAAAACATTCTAGCCCAGATCTGTCCAGTAGAAATATATGCAAGTCACATGTGAAATTTAAAATTTTCCAGGAGTCACATACCAAGTAAAAACAAACAGGTGATTTTTAAAAAAGAATAAAGTTTAAAAACTTCATATATCTAAAATGTTATCATTTCAGTATAACCAATATAAAATTATTGAAATATTTTACACTCTTTTTTTTCATACCAAGTCTCCAAAAGTTGCTGTGAATTTTCCATCCGTAGCACATCTCAGTTCAGACCAGGTACTTTTAAGTGTCCAGTGTCCACATGTGGCTAGTAACTAAAGATGAAAGCTGGACCTCACTGCTGCCTCTTCCCCTTAAAAGCCTACCCAGGACTAACCCCAGTGTCACCTTGTTAGATTTCAGTTTATCTTCTTGTCTCTAAAGCTCTGCACCTTGACCCAGACACCTATTCCCCTCATTATCTGTAACCCTCTAATACAACTCAGTATCTCGACTTCTTGCCTTCCAAACCCTCTATAATCAATCTGTCTTCAACAAAATCACCTGACCTCTGGATGGTTCTTATTACCTTCTCATCCTAAATGAAACCATGCTGTCTGTCTACTGAGAGTTCTGTCATCCTGCAGACTGAGTTCTCAAGAAGGGCCTGCTTTTCTCTCACATGTTGCTGGTGAGGGGCTGAGTTTCCTACTCATTTCCTGGCTGCTCCTGAACCACTGTAACACTTTCCTTCTCTCCAGCTCCCATGAAGCAGGCGCTGTGAGGCTGCATCAGCTGTCGTCCTTCTTCACAGCTGTCCTTTACAGAACTCCTGGTCAACCCCCCTCATTCATGACTTCAGCTCCTGGCTCACCACTTCCCAGGGGGGAACCATCCAATACCCTATCTGCACAGTGCCTTGACTTCCTCACCTCCAGTGATCTTTTCCCTTGCTACCCCTCAGCCACCCACGGTGACCTTCTTGTCTTCCTCGTCACCAATAATCATCCCTCCTCTAAAATCTCAACTTTAAGGAACTGTTTCTGATCTCCACCTTTAACCTTCCAGGTCTCTTATTCTTATACTTCAATCTGCATTCCACGGACCCTACCACTGTTTCTCTATTACTCTCCTCACCACCTCATTCCTTTCTCTACCCAGCCTAGATTCCATCATTATGGTCACTCTCTTGCAAATACCTTGACTTCCCTTGTCCTTCTCTCCCCCCATTGTATTTGCCTGGCCAAACCCCAACCCTAGTTAACCTCAATTTTCTGTCTACTGCCCCAGAGCAATTAAGTATTACCTGGGGAAAATCACCTAATGATACCACAGGTTTCACTTGACAGTCATGACTGCAAATCTCAGTAGGCATTTAACTGTACTTCCCTAGCATGTCTGCTTTCCCACAAATCAATAGCTGTGACTACTTCACACCTTCCTCTCCTTACACCTCCAACAAGTGACCTTCCTCCTCTCTTACAAGCTGATGACCTCACTTACTCATTCTTAGACAGAAACTTGGCACTTTAATACACTCTCAGATCAACCACCCTGCATGTGCTCTAATTTTCTCTGCTTTTCCTTCCTGTTTTAATGAATCCATCCCTACTCCTATCAAAGATCAACTCCCATCTTCTGGTGCATTCCTACACTTATCTGCCCTCTCTCTCCTGCACTGTCAACTTTCCTCTTCCTAATGGGTTCTCCCAACCAGCATGAACCATTCCCTGTGAACTGAAGAGTCACCAGTTCAATTCCCAGTCAGGGCACATGCCTGGGTTGCGGGCCAGGTCAGGTCCCCAATAGGGGGCATGTGAGAGGCAACCACGCATTGATGTTTCTCTCTCCCCCTCCCTTCCCCTCTATCTAAATAAATAAATAAAATCTTTTTCAAAAAAGTAAGCTTCAGGTGAGCACTAGAAGACTGAAATAAATCATTGTATGCAGAGTGGCACCATCGCCCTCTCTGCCCCCACGGTGGAGACCTTAACTGGCACATATGTTCGATTTAGGGTTTTCCAGAGTGTCTACCCAGACTGGAAACACAGGTGAATACATAAAATAATACTACGGATGCTTTCAGATTTATGGCTGCTGTTTAAACTGCATTAAGTCACAGGAAACCGAGAGAAAGAGAGCCCAGGAGTATGAAATTAGAGTGGTTACAGATTTTGGAAATACATAAAATCAAAATCAGTAAATTCTCAGGAGACTGATCTTACTTTTGATATGTGACAGGGATTGAGGGTACTAAGAACTATCCTTTATTCACACTGAAGTCAGAAAAGAAGGTATTTTACTATGGACTGAATGTTTGTGTACCCCCCGAATGCCCATGATAAAGCCCAAACCCTGGGTATAACTGGATTTAGAGATGCAGCCTCTAAGGAGGTAAAGTTAAGCAAGTTCAAGGGCGGGGGGAGGGAGGAGTTGGGTGCCTTATAAGATGGGACATCAAAGAGTTTTCTCTCTTTCTCTCTGAAAGCCAGGAAGAGCCCTCACCAGAAACCGAAACCTGGCAGAACCTTTATTTTATACTTCCACCCTCCAAAATGGCTAAAATAAATTTGTTATTTAAGTCACCCAGTCTGTGCTATTCTGTTACAGCAGCCCGAACAGGCTAATGCATATTTAGATTATAAATTTAGAAAATGTTACTATAAGAATTGAGAAACAATGAAACAGTCTATCACAAAATTAATAGACTATATAGTAAAATGTATAGTTTCTTTTAAGAAATTTCAACCTCAACACTTCCTCTAACACCTCATCAGTGGATGTTCCATTAGTTAACATATTGAAGAACATACCTGCTCTTTTTCAAGCATATCAGCTTTTCTCAGTATCTTCATTGCATAGATATGGCCTGTGTCTTTCTTCTGGACCAGCCGCACCTAGAATGTAAAGATTGATCACATTATAAATGTTAAACAGTTGCTACTACTTATTTAGGAGAAACTGTTTTAAAGAAAACAGTGTTGCAATTTGCCATTCATGGTATTTAAGGAATTCTATCCAAATTAAACTATTTTAACACATATTAAATTATTTTAACCTATCTGAAGATACATACTTTCAATAGCAATGACTTTAAAAAAGAACCACACCTCTCCAAATGCTCCTCTTCCTATAACTTTCAGAGACTCAAAGTCGTCCAAGCCAAGTCTGGTCCTCTTAAGCCGTAAAAACTCTGTTTCCTTGCGGGCATGTTGTGATCGGCGTAACTTTTTCTATTAAAACACAACAAAGAAAGACAGCTTAAAAAGATGACTTTAAAATCAGATTGTTTCAAAGGAAACCTACAGAACTAAAAGGTAAGACACATAAAAATGGGGGTGAACTATCTTATATTATTATCTACTGGTGCTATAACTTATTTACCAAAATCAGGTATTTATTAAGCATAGAAAGAATAAAACAATCTAAGGAAAATTAAAAAAAAATTTAACAATTGCCAAATCTTTATTCTTGAGGTACACTCCATTAAATACTTCATCTTAACTAATTCATCGTATTCTTTCATCTATGTGCTAACTTAATTCAAAAATAAAAATTAAACTTTAGGAAATGCTGATAGTACTCTGATATTGACTTTTACTGTCAAGAAATCCACTTTGCTTCCATTCCCTAAATCCCAAGGTTGCCCTGCTACAACCACTGAGGCGTGTGACACCAAAAGAACACCACAGAGTTTCCACAGAGATTTACTTAGGGTAGAATTTACTCTTGGACAAATTTTAATAAACTGCATGTGACTTGGCATACAACTTCCTGAAAATATGAAATTGTAACAAAAGAATTACATGAAGAATTCATTAAAATATTCAAGTCAGGAATTTCATAACTCATTCTCCAGAGATCACAAAAAATAACTAGCATTAATAAGAAACATTATGAAATACCTTCAGGTTACATTTGCTTCATTGTTCTATTGGACTGGCCAAAAAGTTCTTTTTTAAGATGGTTCTAGGAACATGTAGTTGTCATTAATTTCACTTGAAACAATTTTGTTACATTATATTGTGACAGCTGTCATGTCAGTGTGCATAAAAAACTTACCTACATGGGTGAATTTTTGAGCAGCCATTTTAATATTGAAGATGGAAGAAAATATGCAACATTTTCAGCACATTATGCTTTATTATTATTTCAAGAAAGGTAAAAACGCAACTGAAATGCAAAAAAGAAAAAAAGGATTTGTGCAGTGTATGCAGAAGGTGCTGTGACTGAATGAACGTGTCAGAGTGGTTTGTGAAGTTTCGTGCTGGAGATTTCTCGCTGGACGATGCTCCATAGTCAGGTAGAACAGTTGAAGCTGATAGCGAGCAAATTGAGAACAATCCATGTTATACCACCTGGGAGATAGCCGACATACTCAAAATATCCAAATTGATAAAGTTATTGGTGAAAATGAAAAATGTGTCTTTTATTTCATAAAAAAAGCCATATGGACTTTTTGGCCAATCCAATATATTTTGTTTCCCCCTTCACCAAATAAAATTCTGTTTTTTGACACATCTCCTCGCAGAGGTAACATAGAGGGGGAATAAACAAAATCAGTGAAAAAAATTAACCCCCTGTTCATCTCTGAAACCCCTATCAAGCTTTCAGCGGTTCAGTTCTAAGGAGGAGAAAAGTCAAAAGAACCATAAAGCTCAGAAACCTAACTGGAGCTCAAGTTGTAACTATTAAATAGTTGTTCCCGACCCTTGTGTATATGTTTTCAAAAGGGTAGGGTAAACCATTTATTAGAAATACGTAAATATGCATATCAACACAATGGAATTCTGATATTTCTAACAAAGTTAATCTAAGGATAAAATTAAGAAATTATGTCTTCAATCTAAACATCTTTAAACAGCAAATGAAGTTACACACTCAGGCACATAAATGCTGGAAACAGTGAATACTATTTTTTTTGTTCAAAAATGCCTTTTGAGTAACAGTTTAAAAAAACTGAATTACTAGTAAAACAAAAAGATCAAAAAAAGTAGTTTTAGATGTTAAGACTATAACTTGAAAGGCCACATGGTGGCAGTGCAGAGCTGTCTTTCAAAGGAAAGAGCGAGGTCCCTCTTTAATGACACAAATGAATTACATGTAAGAATTTTGAGAGGCATTCTAAATTTCTGACTTGGGTTACAAAACAATACAGTGGGATATGGTTTCAGAAACTTGTCTAATATGAATGAAAGAGATGACTTAGTTTCATAAATTACACTCAAAATTGACAGAGGCAGCCAAAAGAAACTAATGTTTATCAATATGTGGTAGGTTGTACAATGCAGCAAGTAAACACTGTTTATGGGGGGAGACAGCTGTTTAATAGCAAAAAAGGAGAATCCCAAGTACAGATACATAATCTTACAAAAATCTATTCCATGATATTAGTCTTAAAAGTCCATGTTACATACAGTTCAGAGGTAGCTAAAGAAAATTTATTTTTTAAAAAACTTATGAAAAAAAAAGCATGTTGACATATCTGGTCACAACTTGTGTTAATGAGGTTGTCTTGAAAAACAAATTTTTTTGTGGTAATCACATCTTTCTAGAGAAAACATCGAAAATCTGTGTACAAGGTCAGTATTTCATGGCTCTCTTTTGTAGCTTAAACTTGCCTATATTGGTTTTCCATTGGAGTAAATAATATCCCATGTTTAATGGGATTTTTCTAACTTTGATGAAGCCAAAAATATATCACTTTCTTCCGTTCTCCAGTCCTTCTTAAATGGGTGTTCCTCAAACTCTCAACCTGCGGGGTGCTCAGGTTTTGTACAAGAGAGTGTGCACAGAAGTCTGGGGATATAAAAGGGCCTGGCGAGCATTTCTGCCTCAGGATGTACGCTTTTCACGGCCACACCACACGGTTTAGTTTTCACAAGTAACTTTCGCAGATAATTTTCTATTACAGAATGAGTTAAAGATGAATACTGGCTTTCATTTAAAAAACCTAGATTCTTATTTTAATTAAACATAAAGATAGTTCCAAAAATTTTTATATTAGGTTAAGAAAGTATGTCTTTTTTATAAAATTTGACATAATGTAAGACTTCACCTAAGGCCCACAATAACCATTAGTGAAATTAAAATTACTGAAAGTTGATAGTTTTATAAATGGTTTTTATGGACCACTGACTATTCTCTAGGGAAACAAATTACCTCATAGTTTCTACAAGTTACTTAGAGTTAAAGAAAACAGTTCTAACGTGCGCAGTACTTTCCGGTGCAGACGAGATGTTGCAAACTAAAGGCCGCACACTGTCTTCAATTCACAGTGTATCTGACTTAGCCTTCAGCGGTTTGTAAAAATTTGAATCACATGTCAATCTTTCAAAGAGCAAGTGATGTCACATCAAAGTCCAGATTTCCAGCTTCTCTTGAAAAACACCAGGCCAGTAGAGACAGCCCCCTTTTGAGGGGCGTGGGTTTGGTCTTCTCCACTGACACCAGTCACCAGGTGATGTACGTAAATGGGCTGGTCCTGTCATTTTGTTTTGTTTTGTTTTGTTTTCAGTGAAGTTAAATGTGGTATAACTTTCTCAAAAGTTAAACTGTGAGGAACAAATATTTTAGAAAAAGAACAAAATTTCTTTTAGAAGTAAAAAAATATTCTTATGAATTGAATATGCAAAGTATATTAGATCAAATAATACAACCTAAGATGACATTATAAAACCAACTGAGCCAACTTCTCTCATTTCTGTTACTTGCCTGTCCGGGGCGCCTGTTTTTCTAAGCTCTCTCCAGATTTCAAATTCCAATGTTATGCATAATATTTCTATATCAATATAATGATGTATAATGTATATCAAAATATAACAATTATAATTATAAGGTTATTAATGAAAAGACAGTTATTAACACTAATGAATAAAAATGAGGAAAGATGTGCTTAAACTTATTTTTCCTCTACAGACTGAAATACAGATCTAAACCATTACCATTCTCACTTAAAATTTAAAGAAATGAATTTGAAAAATATAGTAAAATTTGAGTTTTCTAGATTGAATCAACCAATTAATAAAGTAATCACCTTTGGTATAAATCATAAAATATTTTGTTATTTGATTTAATACTGCAAATATAAAACAAAAGCAGGAACAATCCTAGGAAAGGTACAGAGAAGATTACATAATGGTTTGACTTCAAATCATCATTTGGAAGACTATTCTTTAAATACTACAGATTTCCAGTCAAGATGGAGGCATAAGTAAGCATGGCTCCCCTCCTCACACAACCACAGCAAAAATTACAACTAACTACAATACAGCTATCACCCAGAATCATCAGAAAACTGAGCTGTATGGAAGTCTGACAACTAAAGAATTAAAGAAGTCACATTCATTCAGACAGATAAGAGGGGCAGAGAAGTGGAGACTCGGAACAGGCAGTCCCACACCCATGTCTGGCAGATAAAAATTGGGAGGGATACCGCAGGAGTGAGGAATCCCGCAAGAGTGAGGGATCCCAGCCCCCCACCAGATCACCCAACCCAGGGTTCCAGCACCAGGAAGATAAGTCCCCATAACTTCTGGCTGTAAAAACCGGTGGGGAGTGGGGCAGCAGAAGAAACTGTGGGATTCTCAGGTGTCTCCTCTTAAGGGGTTTGCAACAGACAGGACTTATTCAGACTCACTCCCTCGGGGCTCCAGCACTGGGGCAGCAGCTCGAAGAGCACTAGTGGCATATGGGGGGAAAATGCAGTTTCTGGCATCAGGACGAGTGCCAGGGGGTAGCTTCCTCCTGGACAAAAGCTCCAGAGGCAAGGCAGTGGCCAATGTCCATTTTCTGAGCCCTCCCCCACACAGAGCCACAGAGTAGTGACACCATATCTGAAACGCCATCAACCTGGTTCACACAAGTTGCCCTGCCCAGGGAATTACCTAAGGCTCTGCTCCATCCAACTAAGGAATGTGCTTTCCTACAATAGGCCACACTACCAAGACAGGGAGTCAAAGCAGCTCTACCTAATACACAAAAACAAATGCAAGGAAGCTGCCAAAATGAGCAGACAAAGAAATAAGGACCAAAAGAAAGAACAGAACAAAACTCCAGAAAAAGAACTATACAAAATGGAGATAAGCAATCTATCAGATGCAGAGTTCAAAACACTGGTTAGAATGCTCAAGGAACTCACTGGGTACTTCAACAGCATAAAAAAGACCCAAGCAGAAATGAAGGTTACACTAAGTGAAATAAAGAAAAATTTACAGGGAATCGACGGTGGAGTGGATGAAGTTGAGAATAAAATCAATGATTTTGAACACTGATGGGGGACTTAAATGTTGGAAAAAATTTAGTTCCAGGTAATAGCTAATAAGCTGAGCAATCGATGCATGTAAAAAGCTATTGTTCCAGGAACTGAAGGTATGACCCACCCTGACTCCAGGAGACCTTAAGCAGTTCCACCTTTGTGCCTCTGGAGGACTGCAAGCAATTCAAGATGGTATCTGAACCATTGTACTCCAGGTGACACGTCTACCATCCAGGACACAGATAATGACCACTGCCCAGGACACAGATGAAAGCATGCAGCAACTTTTATCTGATTAACTTTTTCCCTGAATTCCAAACTCCGTTCCTACACTTTTCTTTTTATAAAAAGAGTACGTTTAAAATGGAATTTAAGACGGTCTGTTAGGGTACATAACCCGCCGTCTTCTCAGGTCGCCAACCATCTGAATAAAGTGCCCATAAAGACTCAATTCCTGCCTCTGCTTATAGGGTCTGGAAGGTGACAGGCAGCACTAACACTGGCTTTTCCAGTTTCAACATAAAGAAAAAAAAATTCAGTCAAAATGGCAAGAAGAAAAGGATTCCAAAACCAAAACTGAGGACAGGGTAAGAAGCCTCTAGGATGTCAAAAGTACCAACATTCAAATCATAGGGGCACCAGAAGAAGAAAAGAAAGAGAAAGAAATTAAAGACTTATTTGAAAAAATAATGAAAGAAAAATTCCTTAATTTGGTGAAGTCCAGGAAGCAAAGAGAGTCCCAAACAAGATGGATGCAAAGACGACCACACCAAGACACATTATAATTAAAATGCCAAAGGTTAAAGATAAAGAAGGAATCTTAAAAGCAGCAAGAGAAAAGGAGACAGTTACCTACAAAGGAGTTCTCATAAGACCGTCAGCTGATTTCTCAAAGGAATCTTTGTAGGCAAGAAGGGACTGGCAAGAAGTATTCAAAGTGATGAAAAGCAAAGACCTACAACCTAGATTACTGTATCCAGCAAAGCTATCATTTAGAATGGAAGGGCAGATAAAGTGCTTCCCAGACAAGGCACAGCTAAAGGAATTCATCATCACCAAGCCATTATTATACGAAATGTTAAAGGGACTTATTTAAGAAAAGGAAGATCAAAACTATGAAAATTAAAATGGTAATAAATCCACAACTATCAACAACTGATTCTGAAAAACAAACTAAGCAAACAAGCAGAACAGGAATAGACTCACAGATATGAAGATCATGTGGAGGGTTATCAGCTGGGAGAAGAAAGGGGAAAAATGAGGGGAAAAATACAGAGATTAAGAATAACAAATTGGTAGGAGCAGAACAGACAGGGGATGTTACAAACAGTATAGGAAATAGACTAGCCAAAGAACTTATATGTATGACCCATGGACATGTACTAAGGGGGGAACTGCCAGAAGGAATGGGGGATACTGAGTAGAAGGGGGCAAAGCGGGCTGAATTGGGACAACTGTAATAGTATAATCAATAAACTATATTAAAAAAATTAAATACTATATAAATTCTTCTCTGATCATTGGAAACTGTCACACTTACTGATCTAGGTTGTATCTATCTCCTCAGTGCCTAGAAAATAAAAAATAAACTATACATTTCTTAGTAAACTATTCCAAACCTAGCTTTCCACTACCTGCTGTCAATTTACCTTGCTATTTCCTTTACTGCACCCTGTAGTCATTATCCTGCACTTATATGGTCTGGCACAAATAGCGTCCTTTTTTATCACACAATCTTTCATTATGAAATCATAAGCATGTAATTCTGTAACATAACAATATCACACTCCAGCACACCATTGTGACATTTTAGGTGAAATGTTCAAATTGCTGTCCATCTCATGGGAAACATCCACATACCCTACCCACCATATTCAAGCAAGCCTTACTCTGCCAGGCCCTGTGTAGTCATCATTTTGTATATATACCTCAATTCTTATGTAAATTCTAACCACTTTATTCAGATTCAAAAAATTGTTACATCTTCCATGAAACATTTTCTGATTCCCCTGAATTAGGGGGGGAATCTCCGTGTTTTTAAAAATTTTGCCCCATTCTATCATGTATACATTTTATATACACACCCACCCACACATAATTTGCCCTTCTAATCTGTAAACTCCTGAGGAGTCCATTATTGTTCACCAAATATTTAATCTAGCCCTTTGCCAGCTTTGGAGACGTAATGCTAAATAAGTCATTGTGGAGTTTCTGCTCTGAGAAGACGGTATTTTAAGGCTACCACAGGGACAGGGACAGTGCTATGATAGAATGTACGGGTATCTCACTCAAGGGATTAGGGAAGATTTCTCTGTGGAAGTGATGCTTAAACTGAGACCTAAAACTTCTTGAAGAATGATGGGAGTGAGGCAGGCGTAAGGAGGTTCTAAGCAGCAGAACTAACATGTGAAATGGTCCATGGGCAAGAGCATGGAAGTTAAATTCGATACGTTGGTCAGCAAGGGGGTTAGGTGACAGAGAGGTGAGCCTACAGAGAGAGAAGCAAAGGCAGTAAGGGATCTTGTATACCTACGGCAAAGAGGCTGCTCTTACTCTGAGAGCTCTCAGGAGCCAATGAAGGACATTTAGCAAAAAAATAGAAATGTAATCCAATTGTTTTTAGACAGATAACTCTGGTTGCAGTGCGCAGAAAAACTAGGTGGCAGTACAATCGAGGCTAGAGGAAGAAACACAGGTTGGGGGCAGTTATTCTTCAGGTGGAGTATATGATAGTGTACACTAAGGTAGTTGCACTGGACTAGAGAACTGGATGGCATTTAGAAAGAAGTTTGAGAAGATGTGGCAATTGACTGGTTCTTCTTAGGAACCTCTTTTCTTGTTCCATCATCCTCGAATACTGCAGATACTGCTCACTAAATCTCTGTTCTTGGGATTAAAAAAAAAAGCTGCTTCCTTTTAAAAGATATCCATCATAACAACAAAGAAAGAAGCCCACATTCAAACAATGAAATACACATCATCGAAGCTGTAAACTCATCTGACATCAATAAATGTACAAGTCACTGGGGCTGCTTCTGTACAGTAAGTACTGGTTTCCCCCCGCTTCATTCAGAAACAGATGCCACACAACACTGTGTGAGGTTAAGATATGCGACATCATGATTTGACCCACAGATACTGTGAAACCATTACCACAGTAAGGCTGGTTAATATGTCCATCACCTCACATAACTTTTTTTTTTTTTTTTTTGTGGTGAGAACACTGAAGATCCACTCTCCTCGCAGCTTTCAAGTACATAACACATGGTTGTTAACTACAATCACAGTAATTGCAGCCAACATTACCTCTTCATCTGCTAATCCTTCTTCTTCCATGGCCACTTCTAATTTCTTCTGCCTTAACAAAAAAATAATAATTTAAATTTTAAATACATTCCTAACTATTCCCATCTTAATAATATATTTATTCAAGTATACCACTTCAATTTGTTATGCTAAAAAATCTTTCAAGCTCACTCGAAATAACCACTAAGTATAGTTTTCTTTCTCAAAATATAAACCCAGTTCAGATTTAGCTTTCTCATATGGGTCAAATAAAATTTACTTCTAAAATTGCCTAAATGAATTGTTCACAAAGGTGACTAATATTCTAAGAAGGAAAACTCTGTTATCTAATGTTCAAACCACCAAAGTCATTAATATTTATCAGGTTTATATTACACATATATAAAGGTAACTATACTGACTAAAAGTCTAAATTTTTAAGGTGGATATCCATTTAAATCCTGATTCTAATTCTTACTAGCTAAATGAGTTGGTTTACATCCTTCACTTAAATATTAAAGTGTAAGCTTAACTTCTTAATCAAGGAAAGATGTTTAATGCAATTGGATATATTTTATTCTATTGTAATTCTTTATAAATTAGAAAGTCATCTATGTATATAACAAGTAACCCATTAACTACCAGAACATTTACTTTTCAAGGTATAGCCAAGTTCACTTATTCATTATTTTTCAATGGTGTCCCTGAAGTTAGTTAAGCTAAGCATTGAAGAGTGGGGAGGATGGTGGCGGGACAGGACACGTGAACTAGTAACTAGAGAAATGGTTGTGGTACAAATTTTGCAACTCATTTCCAAGTGAATATTAAGTATTTTATTTCTATTATATTGGTTTTTCCTAAGGATAAATCTGAGCGAGCTCTTCCTAATTAGTTTTGGAGTATGCTAGAATAAGAATAACTTTCTAGTACTTATCCACATAGGAATAGGGTTGAGAATTGAAACCACCACACACATTGTTTCGTATTCTTCATAATAGTATGGCCAAAAATAAGTTCTTTCCTAATCCACTATGGTCCCTGCTCTTTCTTTCCTTAGGAAAATTCCTAGCAGAAATGTCTAAAGCCCATTCATAAATTAGCACCCAAATGGAGAAGATAAGATCTAATAACATATTCTTCACCCACTTCCTCAGCATTTGTAATAGGTGCCTTGCTGCTTACCACGCTAATTTTTATCTGTTGTTTACATATTATTCCCCTAAGCCCAACCTTAGAGAGGAATAAGCGCCTAGCATCATGCACCTCTGGGCACTGCAGAGCTGCTTGTTGACTGACTTTTGAGTTCTCCCCTCTGCAGAAAGAATCCAAAGAGTAAGAGGACCATTCATCTGGAAGGGATAGTAACATACAAGCAACTCTTCTTCCGTCAAATCTCTACCGTCCCCTTTCCTTGCCAAGACTGACACTCATCAAATCATCCTCCATTCAGAGGGGAGAGAAAGTAACTTTCGTTTGTTTGCACCTTAACTAAACAGGAACACCTAATGACTTTCTCTTACCTTTTTAAAAAATCGTTTTCCTCCTAGAATGCTCTGAGATTTTGTTCCTTCATTGGTACTTTATTTGGCTTATGTATTTATCCATTTAGTTAAGCCTTACAAATTTATCACGTTTTCTTAAAGTATAAAGTTTTTTTTACCATATATATTTAATATTAATTATTTTAATAATACAATAATTTTTTATCTTATTTTTTCGACTACAGTTAAAACACAGTATTATTTTTTATTAGTTTCAGGTGCACAGCAAGGTGCTTAGACAATGACGTACTTTATACAAAGTGCAGTATAAACTGTCAGTGCTTCCAGGGCACTGCCAAGCTGAGACCTTTTGCTTTTTTTTTAAGTAGCAGCAGATACTTTGATCCTTACTCTCCTTTGTTTGGAAATCTATAGGTCTTTCTTTCCTGGTTCTCTTCTACTTTGTTCACTCTCCCTTGATGATCTGATCACTTCCAGTGACTTTCATTACATTGACAGTAAGTGTAATGACTTATATACTTTATTTCTAACTTATTTTGTGGTATCTATTTGTGTCCACTATTTGTTATTTCCGTTTTTCATTTTCTCTTGCCTTTTTTGAACTGATTTGCCCCCTCATTCCACTTTTTCCCTTCTACAACTTTGGAAGTTACAAACGTTATTTTTATTGTTAGTAGCTACCCTAGAAATTACATATACACTTACTTTGTCTAAGTCTGAAATAATCTTTACCCCATGTTGTATTGCAACATGTATCTATTCTAGAGATACAAAGACATCTAAGTACACTTTAATCCCACTTCCCTCCTGACTGACAGTCGACTGTTAGAAAATATTTCAATTCTATTTTTAAAAAATGCTTAAGACATCATCATTATTATTGTTATTGTTTTTACACAGTTGATTTTTGTTGGGGTTTACCCACCCATTTACATTTAAATCTGTTTGCAATCACTTCCTTTCTGTCTAAATTCAACCTTTTGGAATTTTTCCTGGTGAGGAACTCTTAGTTTAACTTGCCTCTGCTCCATTCTCTTTCCTCTCTTCCTTCAGGAACTCTGATTAAAGGTATGTTAGCTTTTCTCACGAGTCTTTGTGTTTAATTCTTTCACATTTTCTTACTCTGTCTCTCTAGGTGGACTTCTGAATAGTTGTTTTATCTTCTAGTTCTAATTTTCTCCTCAGCCTATGTCTAATCTGCAGTGAGACCTGTTCAAAATGAAGTTCGAAACCTGATTCTTCTTCTCGAGTCCTATTTCACTAAAGCTGCACCACTCCGTTTGCCCAGGCACGACATTTTAGAGCCAGTATTGACTTGCTTCACTCACATTTCATATTTGGCTAGTTTCCATATTTTTTTCCAATCTTTCTCACCCGTCAATTCTTTTCCATTGTTGCTGTCATAATCCTAACTCAAGTCTCCTTTCTAAATATTTGCCTGGACTGCATCACTAGCCTTTCCTGTTTCTAATCCCTCCTCCCATTCTATACATCACAATTGAAGTACTCTTCTAGAGAAACACCTGCAAACATTTGATTCTTCTGTTCAAAACTCATGCAGGCCCTCTACTACCCTGAAAAGAGCTACACTAACAAAGCATCCAAGGCTCCCAGGAAATGCTGACATCCAGCTTCAGCTAAATTGAACAGTGCCTGACCTAGCACTGAAGGTGATTTCTTCTGTCTCTAATTCCCTTCCTCCTGCTCTTTTACTTTTTTCTTTTCCCTTTGATGTATGTATAAATAGGACCTTTTCTTGAGAGCCCTGTTTAACCGCCACTACCACTTGTGCAGCCCTCCCAGTTGCCTTAGACAAAAGCAATCCCTCTTCTTTGCTTTTCTCTTAGTGGCACTTTTTACCCTTTCATGTAGTATATACGTGTATTACGTCCTTTACTGTATTTTCCTGAAGGCAAAACAGCATGTCTTTCATTTTTAATTCTACCATTCCCACTGATGTGTACACAACACCATAAATGTTTTTGGATTAAAGTCAATTATTCATAATGCATCTCTCTAAAAGCAAGTAAAAAGCTATATCGTAATTTCATGGTTGGAAATGTTTTGTTTAAAACATCAACTGACATTTGAAATAAGTATATGGGTGCACAGCATAAGAACCTATTCTGCAAAAATAAAACAAAGAACTAGGTCCACTGTCCATATAAGGAAAATAACACAGGGATCTACGATATTTATATTACCACAAGTAATACGTTTACACTGCACTCAGGGAATTACCAGCTTATTTAATTAAACAGAATATTTTGACTAGCCTTCACTATACCTGGTTTCTCTCTCTTCATGCTGTAAAATTAGGTTGCTGTAAAAGTTCTCCAGCGTGAGCTTGGCCACAGTCACTCTCTCCCGGGTATGGTTGCTCATAGGGAAGGTGGCTGTAGTCCCTGCCGTCATTGCCATAGCAACGGAAACTGAAATAATATATAAACACAAATAATTCAGTGGGAAAAAAAACTTTTTTTCCCTTTTAATCAACTCTAGAAGTGGTTTGATTTCTATTAAAAAAATGAAATCCCAACAGTTAAGATATCCATTATTTCACATTATAAATAATACAGTAGTACAATACTATTAAAGAAGGAAAGGTGCACTATTCCCAGAGCAACAGAAATTAATTTTTTGTGCTAGCAAAATGAGGGCTGAACAATGAATGCTAAGGAAGCACCAGTGTCAATCCACACTCAACACAAATACATTTACATAGAAAAAGGTCGTATTCATTAAGCGTTCAAAACAAGAAAGGTTCAATCTATTTTGTTGATGTTTTATTGATTACTAAATAAAATCCACAAGATTTTGCTAATCTTCTGTCCTCAATAAATGCAAGTCTTCTAACAGTTAATGTGGTTTAGTTATGTAGTAAGAAATGGCTTCTGCTCTATAAATTTTACAAAACACAAAGTGTTCCATCAGTAATCACACAAACATCAGTCTGAACCAATTCTTATGGGTATATGTTTTACGGGAAAATACCTTTAGGGAAAAGCCCCTTTGGATGGAGTCCATGGTTGCTAAATTTCATTCCGAATTCTGTCATTTCAGATAGCACTATAACAAGGTCCATTCACTTTTTTAAACTATGAGGTCTGTTTCATTTTCAAATGACACTCAAATGCCTGTAGAAACCAGGCAGGAAACAAAAGTGTGTGAATCAAGCCAGGCGACAATAGGGAAGTTTTGTGTATGTCTACTTAAAGCTATTCAGAGCCACCTTTGAAAAACCACTGGGACAGCCACACAAAGTACTGGTTTGAAGAAGATAACCTGGACAATTAATCAAGATAAGGAATGTAACAAAAAGACTACTTCTCGGGGGGGACAGATTAAACTCTAGTGGCTGCTTTGGTGGGCAGTGAATCTAAGAAATTTGCCTACCACAGTCTACATCTGAACCAAAACAAAGCTAGAATGCTTCCATGTGTTAGAGAGATCTTTGCTTAACTGGATGGGGATCACAATAGACCAATTTAGAGAAGATCCAGATTACCAAGAGGGAGCACCCAACATTGCATACTTAGCTGAAAAGTACTCCCCCAAACCTGCCAGCTACTACCCATTAATAAGACAAAGATACAGACCCCTGTATATGGACCTGAGGTGGACTAGAATCCAGGGATAATGGGGTGAACCAAAAGGGCTTTCCTGTGCTTCAATGTCAAGCACAGATTGAAAGTAAACAATCTCCTGTCATGGAAACTGTCATGTTCTCCTGTCATGTTACTGAGTTTATACCTCAATGTATCGGAGGAGCCTCAAATCCTTGTGTCTAAAACACTACTACTTCAGCATCATAAACTTGTTCCTCTGTTGACTACTCTAAGCTTTTTTATAACAAGAAGCCGATCACATTGCCTGTTTAAAATCACTGACACCTCCTCCCTTGCCTACAGCAAATCAGATTAGTTTAGTATGATAAAGATGACTCACATACACTAAATGCTAGTATGTATCAAGAATTTTATAATACTTTATTCCCAGATTTTCCCTCTTTTCTGCTCAGGATTTAAGACAGGGCACTTCTTTTGCATGACTGCACTTCATCCTCACAAGGGCCCTGCAGAGCAAGGGGCTGAAGCTTAGAGATGTCACACAGCTAGTGAGCGGTCAAGTCAGAACTCCAAGCGCCATCTCCAACTTGCCGTTCCAGCCTTCTCTGCTACCCTTCCTCGCCACTCACTCTTCTCCCAACAATACACTTGGCTCTTTCATGCCTCCAAGCCCCCACAAGATCGATTCCAAAATCAGTTATGTCCTGAACTCTCTTCGCAGGAATCCTGCTGATGCTTTGAGGCAGAGTCTCACTGTGAGGACTTCTCCAACATTCCCTACCAGGACAGACATCACATTTGGCATGCTTTCAAGTATGTTCTCTAGCATTTGCACCAATAGATTCCAGGTGCTGGTGCTTGTTATTCCATTTCTGCATCCCACTAAACCACAACACCTTTGGGCAAGAACTTCTCCTGATTCATTCTTGACTACTTATCATAGTAGCACTGTATTTGACACACAGTGGGCATTAATGAATGAATGACTCAACCTATCAAATGTGGGGTGGGGAAGACTTGAAAGAATCAGCTAACAATAAGCAACTGTGGAAAAAGAAATTACTGAACCTAAGAGTCAGAATTTAGAAATCTAATCCAGACCCTGCTGCTGAGTGATCATATGGTCTTATTCAAATCACCAGAACACTCTGAATGCAACACTTTCCCCCCGACAGGCATTATATTTGCTCTGCCTCATTCACTGGTGTAGTCTCAGGGCATCTGAGATAATACACAGCAAAGTTACAATGGCTTATACAAATGTAAGGCATTATTTTAGACACTTAGCCTAATTTTTTAACATGCTAAATGCTGTAATAATAATGAATATTATTTTTAAAAACCATAAATAATAAAAATAAATGAAACTCAAGAATTACCATGGCCAAAGGATTTTTAAGCATTAAGCTATTCATCTTGGAATGCTATCTAAGGCAACGCTATCAAACCATTTTTGGAAATCTCAGAATCAAAGAGTTCATGTTCTGTGTTTCAGGATCAGATGCAGAAAAATCAAAGAAGGAAAAGAGAACAGGGGTGGTGTTTGGCAGGCACCCCAAATCATGTTTGTTAACTGGGACCTGGGGGTTGGGGCACAGGGAAGGAAACTGGGGAGAATGGACTGGAAGTTGAGGAATTCAAATAATATGAGGAAATTCAAAATATACAAAATTAAACAAGTTTCTGATTGCAAGAGTTCCTGGCATCTTTAATATGTTAATATATATCCTAAGTCCTCAAAAAGATGATAAGGTATACAATTTGCAGTAGTATTACATGGAGCCTTCTTTAGCATATGAAATTTGAGTTCACAGACAATTCTCTTCAAACTCTAGTTTAAAAGTGCCTGTACTTTTAAACAAACATTTGGAGGGGTGCATAAAAGCTCCAACAAAGAACAACTCCTAGGGATTTTAGAGTCCTTCCTTTCTCAATTGTCCCGATCCATAGCTGACAGGGAATGTTCAAATTGGCTTGCCAGTTCTTAGGTGGAAAACAGATCAAGACTCAATAACTCTACTTGTCCGAGGTCTTTATTTTCCTTTCCAAAAGTTTGTGGTGAGAAAACAAACAAAACATTTTATAATGACTCTAGAAAAAAAGCACAAAGAAATAGCGCATAAGTAAATATTTCAGAAGTCAGAAAGAAAGATGTACCATGAATTCAGGGTGTGGCTGTGGAAGGGAGCTGACTGGCTGCCCAGGGGCCCCTCACAGCAGGCTGCCCTGCTAGGTAGGCCAGGGGATGAGGTCTGGCCTGCAGCTGTCAGCATCTCAGGGAAGTCAAATTCTGGAAACTGCTTTGTTCTCAGAGAGTTCACAAGAGACAGATACGCAAGACGAATGGCAGCTTACTGATTTACTCAATAAGAAATTAAGTAACAAGGAACAGATCCTTGCATCTTCTTGCACATGACTTCTGTCCTTGTAGGCAAGCTAGATGTAAAGCCATGAGGGTCAGATTGCTTGGCAATCCTGGCATCAGGACAAAGAGAACTATTACTCAATTTAAACGTTTAATGGCATCAGGATAAGGAAAACTGAAAGGAAAGAAGGAAGGAAGGAAGAAGGGAGGGAGGGAGGGAAGGGAAGGGGAAGGGGAAAGGGAAGGGGAAGAAGACTAACTGCTATCTAGCCCAGGGCCATTCTGCCCACTTTAAAGTGGCTGGAGATGACCCACTCTAAGCTCTACTGCTGGCTGGGCTTTCCCTGAATGAAACAGCATTGGGGAGCTAGAGGAGGGCAGAAATATTACAGAGCAAAACTTTTGGGGAAATTTTTATGAAACATAAAAAATGTTAGTGAATTCAAAACCAATTCCAAACAACTAGGAATTATTTGCAGTAACAATACAGAAATAAATATGAAGTTGTTTTAGACCTCAAGAACCTGAGGTCTTTATAAAAGAGGGGAAAACAGAAGATCAGGTTTCTCCTATCATAAGAGGATGTAACGCATTCAACTCCCAAATCCAGAAGTGGATATCAAGTAAAGAAAAACAACTTCCAGACACTTTATGATTTAGTCATTAGCACTATATTCTTTCCATTCAAATTACATATACGTGCAAGTGTGTATGCCTAGTTCAAAAACCTAATCTGAGCAAATCCTATGTCTACTCATATTTGTAATGAGAGTATTATAGCATCTGACATACAAGACACAAAGTATCAAGAACACAGTAGGTATTCTACAAATAAATGATGGTAAGTAGTGAACTTAAAGCTCACTGGACTTTCAATAATATATGTTTCACATATAGTAATTTCCTTTGGGTTATAAACTACAGAATCATTTCTTGTTACATTAACCTTCAAAAACCAATCATACTTGAGTGGTACAATTGCAGAAAAGGCCAAAAATTCTACCCTTAGTCTTGACTAAATTGTATCTCTTAGGGATTAGCTTTAAAATTAAAATAACATGTTTCCTTCTAACCAGACATAAATAGGTTTTGAAAATTCAGATTAAACAAAACTAAGACCAGCAGTGACCAAATTATTACAAAGAATGATCTAGATGACTGGCACTTATTATACTGCAAATTTATTCCTCTAATGGATTTAACACTGTTCTTTGTCTTTTACTAAAGCCCTTTCTTTAGCCAGAAAAAGAACAGGGTACAATTTGCAAGTCTAGAATTCCTGGACTGATAAAAACAACACTAGGTACCCTTGAATTTCCTTTTCACATGTTTTCTCCAGACTCCCCTATTTGTTAATCGGTACACTACCAATAGTTAAGTCCAACATTCTTTCACTTATTGAGCCTGGGGAAAGAAGATAACAAATTTGGCACTCAGGACACCTATAAATAGATGTGGTGTCTCCAACCACTTACCATCAAAGTTTTCAAGTAGGAAAACAGAAATGCTTTACCCAACAGGTAAAACACACTATTTAATGGGTGGTTTCACCTCAGGTTTCACATACTACACTTTGGAGGAAAGAGTATCTTCAAGGCTACTGTATTACTTCGGATTATAAAAGTTTTCCTAAATTCATCATTAGGTACAACCATTATGCCCTGGGCTATATAACGGTTCTTTAGAGTGGATACTGTATCCTATGCTGTATTGTAAAGGCAGTATACCCACAGCTTCTTTCCTCTCTGAGGTGTAATCCAAAGAGGAAGAAATCCACAGTCAGGTAAAGGTTCAAGTCCCAGCCCTAACTTTTACTAGTTGTATTATTTCCAACCAACATTTACTGTGGATGTACACTACTTACTAACGCTGCCCAAAGTACTGGGTTTATGAGTTCATGAAGACTGATAAAATACAGTCCCTGCCCTTAAGGAGGTTCACAACCTCAGGGGAACACAAAGAAGGGAGAAATTAGCTCTCCAAGGGGAAATGTAATGAACAGTTTAATAGAGAAAGAGATGCTTGAACTGAATCTTGAGGCAAGCAGGGGAGATAAGAGTTCACAAGTCAGGTGCACAGGGAGGAGGAGGATGGGGTGTAAGAGAATGACGTAGACTGACACAGGTGTGGAGAACGGCTTTAGTGCATTTAGTGGAATAGCAGAAGATGAAGGTGAAATGACAGATAGGAATAAAATACCTTTCTATGATAAAATACCTTTTTTGCCATGTTAAAAAATTATCCTGAGTGTTAAATGGGAGTCAGTCAAGGCTTTTCATTAAGTGAAGAACTAAATGCCAATAAAGAACATTTATTAAGTGTTTACTTAAGTACCAAAATGTCACATGTGTTCATGCAGCATTTAACACTCATAACTCCCCCTAAAATCCTATCAGAATGCCACTTTGGACAGAATATGCTAGTATGGGGTGGGTGGTAAAAAGGCTGGGAGTAGATTAGATCAGAGCAATATAAATAAGGTTAGTGGGACTCAATAATAAATAATCAGGGGTTATAAACCGGTGGCCTACAGCCACATTTACGTTGAATTGTACTGTGACTTAAAAAATGGAACATTTCACATAAAAATCCAGATTTTAGGTTCCTAAACATTCAGATCTGTCAAATATAAGCCCACATTCCTGCCTGGAAATAGATTGGTGGAACAGAGAAGCAGTAGCCTCCTAGCAATACTATTGCCATAGGTAGTTAGTTAACTAGTTATTAATAAAAAAGAAATCAAAGGCAATTAGACATTGAGCTTAATAAACTGGGGGCATGAGCCTACTTGCTTCAACAGGAAGTTACAGCTTCACACCCCAGGGGATCACAGCATTTCTCTGCCAAGGGGATTAATACTCCTCCCTTCCACCCTGCAGTATCAGATCTTTGCGAGACAGAGCAGGAGGTATTAGACCACAAAGGCCTGTCAAGTCTAGCTAAGGAGCAGACCCATCAAAAACCCTTCGAGAGCCTGGGAAGTTGATTGGTTCTTTTGAAAACCACCTGGTCCATCCCAAATGCAAGCTAATAATCCCAGGGTAACAAAGAAGTTTTCTCCTCCCCACCCTGACAACTGCCACCCAGTAATGCACTCTCCACACGCATTCATGTGCTGTCTCTTCTGCAAGCATGCAACCATGTGGGTTTAGCAGTTACCACGGTCTTCAGCAGATGGTTCAGGCTCCAAAAGGACTGAGTTTTAACATGAAGGAGAAGCTATGGACCCCCTTCAAAACAGAAGCTATGGCTTTTGTTTTGGCCTTGCTGAAGACAAGGTTGAACTTCTTCCATGGCAGGAGAGACAGAGATGCGACATTGGAAACCCATAAGCTTCCATTTCCCCCCGATAAACCATCTTGCCACACCACAATCTCCCATCCCTGGGTCCCTGGAATGCTTTCCTCACAATCCTGTGGAAGGGCCTGATTTCCACGGACAACCACACCACACTCCACGGGAGTCCAACAACTTGTTTACTCCCTTGTGCCCAGCTTCTTTCACTCATTTTTATTACCTGTAAGCTTTATTACCTGCTTCCTGTAAGCATTTGAGATGACAATCCTTTTTAAATAGTAGCAGAAGAGATTAAAAGAAGGGCACAGCTACTCAGCTGGAAAGTTTGAAATCTAATTATCCCTGGATTTCAGATTTGGATAACTGGTAAGTGGTCCTCTCTTTTATCGGTAAGGATAGGAGGTATAGGAAGAGCAAACTTGGTGGGGAAAGAAAATTACTTCAAGGCTGATCCTGTCTGAGTTACTAAACCAGAGTCGGGATCCACATCACCACAATGGAGAGAATACACACCAACCTTAGAGCGTTGGTGTGATGCTTCCATGGTGGGGCAGAGCACAGTGCTGAAGGGCCAGAGTGCCTGGGTCTGAATTTTGGCCCAGACACTCACTAGCTATGCGACTGTAAGCAAATTACTTAACCTTTCTGTGCTTCACTGTTGGGTTGATGAAAATAAAGGTAACAATGTCCAACTTGTGTACAAGATGATTATGTTAATACAAGACTTTTAAGAATTAGGAAAGTTAACACTTGTAAAGGACTTGAAACAGTGCCTCGCACAGAGAAATGTCAGTTAAGTGTTTAATAAATCAATACATTAAATAAGGAAGTATTTTAAAACATCTTGATTCATATGAAATGTGCAAAAATGATTAATTTTCTTCCCTTCCCTGCCTAGTCTTCCTGATCACTTCTCCCACCTTGGGCTGCTATCCTAAGTTAGTTTGCAAATTTAGTCTCTAGTGCGTATTCACTATTTTTCCTAGTGTTAAAACCTACTTGCTTTGACAAATTAGGTTGTTTTTAATGTAAAGAAGAGAGAAATGTATCAGAAAGTACACATTAGTTTCTTAAAAAGATGAAGTGAAAAAAGAAGTCTTCATAAAAGTGTACTAGAAGTCCACAGCGATTTGGAGTTATAACTAGGGAAGAAAAAAGTATTCCAGGGAAGAACTAACCACTTCTCTCACAAGATGCAATAATTCTTACGAGGCAACAGACTATTTGTTTATAATCTGATCCTACATTTAGGGCCAAGAGCTTCTGTTTTGTTTTTTGATTATTTAATGTGACTCTCTACATTTGTTGTGTGCCCTATTCACCAGTCCAGAGGAGTGAATTCAGAGATACTTGCTTTTTCTTTTCTTTTCTTTTACTTTTTTTCTGCCAGTCATAAGTCTGGCAGAGCTAGCACAATGGTGCTGAAGTTAACATTATCATTTTTATTTGCAGTATTGTTTTTAGAAAGAGATATTCTTTTTTTTCCTGCTGACAAAAATATCTTCAATGGTTGATTTCCCAAATGCTTATCTGGCTATAGTAATGCTATTAATAGCAGACTACCTAAGCATGTTGATCCAAATAAGTACTAAAAACTCCTCTGAACTTTTTGACTTGTGGAGGGAAGGAAAAGTGTTTATGAACCAAATATAAAAAACCTAGGAAATGAATTTGCCAAACAAAGTAGCAATTTTACCTAAAAACCAGCTAGTTGATAGATCTTCATGATCAGGTAAGGTAGAATCTCATTTTTCTCAAAAATATTCAGAAATAAGCCATGTCTTCTTATAATATTTACATAACTGAATTTCTCTATTGCTATATCCCTATCTATTAATGCATTAGATTTTCTCTGCAAAAGATAGTTGAATGAACCTACTAAATTATAGTCAACTTAAAAAAAATTAACTACCTCAGCTCTAATGCCAAACAACTTCAGATATTTATAATTAAGCACTACAATGGAAAAACAATACCAAATTTTGGATAATCGAGGTATCCCTAAAAGAGTTAAATCTATTTCTAATAATTGGTGCATATACAGGCACACATAAGAACACACCTTGATTAAGCTTAAAGAGAGAAAAATACCACAATTTGCAAGGGAGGACGTGGAGGACACAGGGAGGGAAGGGAGAATAGGGATGAGGAGAGACCAAAGTAAGGATCTGAAAGCCACCTGTAAATGAGAAACTACTCAGAGATGAAATAAAACCACTCAGAGGTAAAATAAAATAATATGGAAAACAAAAATTAATAGACTAATGTTGCAGACCATTCAACCTGGTCTCAGGAGTTGTAACCCTCACCCCATGGTGGGCTGTGTAAGAGCCCAGGGACCCACTTCATCTGGGTCTGTTCTGTCAAGAGGACGTGAGCTACTAAGGAGACAAAGCTTATCTCCCTGGCAGGAGCACTGCTTCTGCCTCATCCATCTCTGGCCCCAAGGATTTGTCGGTTAGTCAATGACGGGTAAGACTCCTCATGGGAGGGGCAGCCTAAGCCAGACACGACCACTTGGGAGGCCCTCATGGAAAGACTCGGGGGGGGGGGGTGCTGCAGCAAAGAGGGGGTGATGGACCCTCGCCCCCCGGCTATTCTGACATAGCCCAAGTCCTCATTTCTGTCTGGGAGATGTCTCCTGCTTCCTAATCGGCTCAAAGCCTGAAACTGTGGGGGCAAGTGGTGCAGCCCTGTGCTGGCCAGGACAGCTCCCTGGGTGATCGGGCATAAGAAAGAATTCCTAAAGCCCTGTGAAACCTGCTTTGCTAAGAGTGCTCTTCCTTAGGTGATAAGTGTCCCAGGAGGAAATGGGTATGTCTCCCAAGTTTGGCAACCCCCTTTCCTGACAAACACTGGCTCGGATTAAACCCTCAGATTTCTTTGAAATGTTAAACCTGTATTCCTGTGTATTTGAACCCAATAAAAGCCTAGTGAGGAAGGAGCTCTGGGTCATTCTCCTCTGAGAGTTTGTCCACCTCTCCTCCCCAAGCAGATCATGTCTTGGTAGTTTTATTTTCATCTGTGATGAATGGGGGGTTCTGCAGGCGGTGCCCCCCAAAGACTAAATATACATAAATTGATATATCTTTATTTTATTCATATAGAGAATCCATGTATTTGGAAATTTATGGAGTTTATGGACATGAATTTAGTTAGTAGCCTAGGGAAATTCTTAGAAAGAACAGAGCATGAGAGAAATGGAGGGAGAGAGAACAACGATTTAGAGAATTCTGGTCTACTGGATTCAACCTATGACTCTGAACCGGGGGTCTGGACCTAGGACATGAACAAAGACACCTAATGCACAGGAAAGGAACTACCCTTCCCTTTCCCTCGTCAACTGAGCCGTGCTCCCCTCTGTTCCCCACAGCCCGACACTACATTTTCCTTTGTATTTGCCACTGCTGTTATGAAGAATGTAGGTCAGTGAATGTAAATGTTTTTATTCCTCACCTGAGGATATGTGTCTTAATTTTAGAAAGAGAGGAAGGGGGAGAAAGAAAGAGAGAAACATTGATGTGAGAAGCATCGAGCAGTTGCCTCTCCTGTACATACCCTGAGGGGGATCAAACCCACAACTTTGGGATGTGCCCTGACCAGGTACTGAACTCACAACCTTTTGGTGTAAGGGACGATGCTCTAACTGAGCCACCCAGTCAGGGCAACAAAATTATTTTCTAAATAAAGCTTTCAACTTAAAAGTTTTAAATGTATCCTTTACAATGCTAATTTTAAAGGTAAGCCTTTAAACATGAGAAAATAAACCTGTTCAGAAAAATAGCAGGGAGGAAGAGATGGGGACAACACTCATAAAATACCTAAGAATAATGCTGATAAAAAAAGTTTGCTTTTTTATCAGGTAATCTAATAACAGACTGTGCAAAGAAAGTATTAATTAATAGGGTTCCAACAACTGGTTATATATTTGAAAAACAAAGTAAATCAGATATCCATTTCAGTCCAAAGGCTAAAATAAATTTCAAATGGTTCAAAAGGGTGAACATAAAAACTAAAGAATAAAAGGGAAGGAAAGGAA
Source organism: Glossophaga mutica (assembly GCA_039655065.1). Taxonomy (NCBI): domain Eukaryota; kingdom Metazoa; phylum Chordata; class Mammalia; order Chiroptera; family Phyllostomidae; genus Glossophaga; species Glossophaga mutica. The sequence continues at coordinate 36,503,393 of CM077304.1, read as the reverse complement.
GGAGTACAGCAATAAATGTAAAAAAAAAATTAAACATCAAAAAATTACAAGACAATATAGATAAATATCTAATCTTTGAAAGGGAACTGACTGTCCTAGAAGGAAATGAAAATAGTGCTAGGTATCATTATACAAAAATTTGGAACATACACATGTGTATATCAAGCAAGATTAATAGATCATAATTTGGGGGACAACTACAAAAAAACATTGTATATTACAAGTATACATTAAAAATAATAAATTATATTTCTTAAAAATATACAAAGCTCATAATACAAATATTTTAATATTAAAATTACAAAGGGACAACACAGATCCTAATAATAAAAAGATAAATAATATTGAGACAATATATAAATAAAAGTAGCTAATGAACATATGAAAAATGTTCAATTTTGCCAGTAAATCAAAGACATGGAAACTTTAAAATAATACACCATGTTCCCTACATAGAAATAGTCATGAGTTAGGGAAAAACCCTCAGGGGGTCTGAAACATTGGCTTAAAGATTCCTTTCTCATATACCATCTGTACTTGTGCATGGTTTTCTTTTTCCTTCTAGCTTTATTGAGATATAATTGACATATAAAATTGTGTAACTTTAAGGTAAACAATGTTATGATTTGACATGTGCACACGTTGTAAAATGTTGTCACAGTAAGGTTAGTTAACACATTCATCACCTCATATAGTTACAATTTTTTTGTGTTTGGTGATAACTTTTAAGATTTACTATCTTAGCAAGTTTCAAATAGCACTGTACACAGTATAGCACTGTTAACTAGAGTCCCCATGCTGTACATTACATCCCAGGACTTACAACCGAAAGTTGGTACATTCTGACCTTTACCCCTTCCCACCTACCCATCTACCCACAGCAACCACTAATCTACTCTGTTTCTGTTTTTCTTTTAAGATTCCACATATTAGTGTTGCTCTTTTTAGGTTTAACCTATCTGAAGTCTGTTGGGCCTCTTTAATCTGGATGTCCATTTCTCTCCCCAAGTTTGGGGAGTTTTCAGCCATTACTGCTTTTAAATAGACTTTCTGTCCCTTTCTCTTTCTCTTCTCCTTCTGGGATTGCCATGATGCATACTTGTCTCTCTTGATCACATCCCACAGGTCTGTAGGTTTTCTTCACTTTTTCTCATTCCTTTTTCTTTTTGCTCCTCTGACTGGATAATTTCAAATGACCTTTCTTCTAGTTCACTGATTCTTCTTTAGGCTTGGTCAAGTCTGTTGTTGAAGCTCTCAAGTGAATTCTTCGGTTTAGTCATACTCTTCATGTCAAGGTTTCCGTGTGATTTTTTAATATAGTTTCTATTTCATTGTTAAACTTTTCATTTTGATTACACACTGCCTTTCTTATTTCACTTAGTTGTCTGTGTTCTTGAAATTCACTGAACTTTTTTAAGAGGATTATTTAAAATTCTGTCAGATAGTTTCTAGATCTCTATTTCTTTAGGGTCAGTTAATGAAGTTTTATTACTTTCTTTTACTGATGTCATGTTTACCTGATTCTTTGTGTTTTTTGATTTCCTGTGCTGGAATCTACACATTTAGGTAAGTGGTCTCCTACTCCTACTTACAAGTTCACTTTGGCAAAGAAAGACATTCACCAGTCAGTTCAGTTTGGGGTACTGGTAGTGCCTGTGGGCAAGCAGGGCTTTCTCTCAGGGTCTCCAATTGGGTGAGGCCACTGCCCATGCTCTTAAGTTGGAGGAGTTGCTGCTGGCTAGGCTCCATGGCTGGGTGAGTTCACCGGCTGAGCTCCACATTCAAACAAAGCCACTGGGAGGACTTCCTAATTGGGTGGGGCTGTTGGATGTGTTCCAAGTCAGGGTGGTGCCACTGGCTGGACCTCATAATTGGACACAGCTATAGCCTGACCTCTGTAATCACTCCTGGTTGGGTGGGATCCCAGGCTGTGCTTCCTGACCAAATCTTGCTGCTAAACTGGACTCTGTAGTGAGGTAGGGTCATAGACAGGGCTTTGAGGTCAGATGGGGCCTCTGCCTATGCTATGCAATCAAACAGGGCCACAGGCTGTGTCCTGAAGTTGGGCAGGGCCTCAGGCTGAGCTTGTGATCAGGTAGGCTGTTGGCCATGCTCAACTGTTAGACTTCCTAGATTCTCTGCTTGGGAAGGGCCTCCACCTACATCCTGAATTTTAGGAGGGTACAGACTGTGCCCCATGGTTGGGCAGGGTTGCTGTCCAAGCTCCCACATCAGGTGAGGTTACTGGCTATATTCTGCAAATGCGTGGGGTCACTGGCTGGCTCCCTGACTGGATGAGGCCACAAGCTGTGTTCAACAACTGAGCAGGGCCCTAGGCTAGGCTCTGAGGGCTGTAGGGTTGGCTCCACAGCTGAGCAGTACCATAGACTAGACTCCAGGGCTGTTCAAGGTCACAGCCAGGCTTCCTGATTATGTGGGCTCAGAGACTATACCTAAAAGGGCTGCTTAGCAGTATCCAAGGAGGGCTGCAGGAGGTCTGGGGTAGAAGGTACTTCAGCCTCAGCCCTGGGTTTTGGGATTTTCACAGTGGTGTCTTGCCACAGATAGTTGCTAGTCGGTCTGTGAGGGGGACTGAAGAGGTGAATGACCTATGTCACCACCTTGATAATATCACTCCCTGTGCTTATGTTAACTGGTAGAGATGTAATACTTTCTAGCATGGACTATGGCAATTTGTATCAAAAACCTAAAAAATTTTTATGTCTTCTGACATGGTAATTCCACCTTTAGGAATCTACCTTGAAAAATTAATCAAAATCACAGCCAAGATTTATAGAGTTTTTTAAATTAAATCAAAGCACTGTTTAAAAATAGCAAACAAATGTTTAATAGGTAAAATGACTGTCGGGAATGATAACAGCATGAAATGCCATAGAAATAACAGTGAAGAAAATTTCCCCCAAAAAATATAATAGCCTGAGAAATGTTAAGTAAACAAGATACAAAATTCTACCTTTATGCAAAATATAAACTGTATTATGTGAAGAAAAAAAGGGATAAATTATAGATGATTTAAACTTTGCCCTTTATAATTTTTTAATTTTCCATTTTTCCATAAAGGAAAGAATCATTTTTATAGTAAGAAAAACGTATTTAAGAGCAATTTCATATAAGTAGACATGGGAACAGTAAGAGATTCTCTTTTTGGTCCAAAAAGGTGGTTTGTTTTTCTCCTAGGTATCACTGGACTTGGATTTTTTCCCCTATGAACCAAATTCTTAGTTCTGGTGTAGCAGAGGATTATAAAGAACAGCAAGAAGAGTTTGAAGTCATGGAATAAAAGTAAAGACAAACCATGAGACTAATGGGAATTCTGAAAATGTTTTCAGTCATCTCCTACACCTCTGTTTAGGGAGAGTTTTTTGGTGGCTTTTACTTGTGCGTATTTCCATGGCCTCAAACTGTCAATTCCTTGCCAAATAGCCTTTCTACTGGTGACTCAAAAGGCCCTTAATCAAAATAAAAAAGCAGGCAGCACAAATACTATTAGCTAAGTTAACTTCAAGTCTTATTTAAAGTAAGAAAACTACTCCTCCAAAATCATAAAAAGACAAAATAAATGCTCTAGCTTTAAAGATGATCCCTACTTTCCTTTACTCCTACTTGGTTTGTTTTAAAGGAAATAACACCTGATTCAAAACACCAGGACAACCAAAAACAACTATTTTGTGGTAAAAAGTGAGCCTCTGGTGTGACCGAGAACAACCAATAGATGGACAAGGCAGGCAAACGAGGAGTGGTGAGAGGTGGTGTGACTTGCTGGTAAAGGAAAAGGGAGGGGCAAGCTTTGGGAAGCAGCCTGAACCCATGAATCACTAAGCAGCCCAACTATAAAAAATGTGGTCATCTTTGATTTTTTGCCATTCACTTTCTTCAAAGTAAGCTTCTAAAAGAGATGAGAGAGACAGGAAGAGAAACAAGTTGACATTCACACACAAAATAAAACATGAAAATAAACTTTTAAGTGAGGATATAAAATATAAATTTCTAAGATATGACTTTAATTGAAAATATAAACTCATATTTAAATTTTCCCATTCACTCAAAACATTCAAAGCTTCTTCATCACTGAGAGCTTCAGGAGAGATCAATGTGGATTCCTCCACTGTACCAATTTCTTTTTTTAATCCTCACCCAAGGATATATTTATTGATTTTAGAAAGAGAGAAAGAGAGAGACAGAGGGAAACAGAAACATCAATATGAGAGAGAAACATCCATCCGTCACCTCCCATAGGTGTCCCCACTAGGGATCCAACCCACAACCTAGGTATGTGCCCTGCTCTTGAATCGAATCCACAACCTTTGGGCGTATGTCATGATGCTCCAACCAACTGAGCCACACAGCCAGGGCTGTACCAATTTCTCTGATATCTCTTCATTTCAACTTGAAAACTACTGTGTTACTTTATGGTTCCTTTTCAAATGAAAACCACTTGCTGAAGAGATCAGACTAATTTAACAACTTAAGGGCCAGAAGAAGCAGTGCTTTTGAGGGCAAAAATTGGATTAGACTAAAATTAAAACATGGCATCATCAAGTTTACATTTTTAAGATATAAGGAGCTATGAGTTAGTTTTAGTTATTTTTATTTTGAGTCAACTCTCCCAAGAGACTTTTTGACCATCACAAGTGACCAACAAAATCCGTTCCCAGCTAAAAGCAGACACACCACGTGACTCACCAGACTTGGATATTGTGTTAAACACACATACCACTTGGCTTCTGTGATGGTGAGAAAATCCAGGGGGTATCCACCTCATTAAAACACCAGAATATAAAAAACTTTACAGTTAGTGACCTTAGTAATTAATACCTGAACAACTTACTATCTAAGCACCAAGCAGGGCCACATCGCTTTACTGACTTACCTCTAGAACACAATTCTGGTTTATTTGTAAAACAGTATAGAAGAGAAAAAAAATACCTAAAATGGAACATAAAGTAAATGTATAGTTTGTGGATATCACGGATATCCTGTAATTCAAGTGAGCATACTGGCAAACCCTCCCATAAATCAGCTTACAAGTTCAATTCTGTTCTCATAGTGGATTTCTAGAATCCACTGTAAGTCTAAGATTGCAAATTTAGTTCACAAACAGGTAAGCCTATTAGAATTACAGAACTTGAAAACAGCAACTATATTACCTGGTCTGTCTCCCTCATTTTACGGAGGTGAGGCCTACAGTCACTTGGCTACCTGGTGGAAAAGCTTGGGCTGGAACAATCAAACCTTCAATCTAGCTGGAGATTCCACAGTGCCGTGGGAGCTCCAGGACAGGGTACAGACCCTGCCAAGAAACTGGCTCTCAGGGTGCTGACACGCCAGGCCCGAGGTCTGGACTATGTGGTATCTGTAAGTTCTAACACCGATGTCCCGTCTGACACTAAATAACTGCTTCCTATCTCAGGACGATGGGTCAATCTATGGATCAAATAAGTGATTCCTATCTGCTTTTCTCAGAAGGCTGAAGAATGACATTTTACTCCATTCTGGAAACCAAAATATTATGACTAAAGGCTTCTTGAAAGTTTTAAGATTTTAATTACAGAAAGTGGTCACCATGAAATGCTGTAGCTTTAGCTTGGATCCATCCATCCATTCATCTACTACCTATCTGTTCTCACAGCTAAACCCAACTAGTTTATCTTCAGAGCAATAAAATATATTTTGAGATCTGGTTGAACAAATTTTTCCCCCTTTTCTTTGTTTCCCCCCCAAATTCTTACACTCTCTTTTATATGAATTTTAGAATCTGCTTGTAAAGTACAATTAAAAATAATGTTGGGATTTTAATTGGGTATCATCTTTTCAAAAAGAGTAAAAGGCATGATTTAAACTAACAGCCTCAGACTCAGGCTTAAAACTACCATTTTGATTTCAGTTCCTCTGCCAAGGTATTTCTACCACCAAAGGAACAAGTATTCAAATTCAAGGTTAAGGTTTTTTAAAGTCCCTTTTAAAAAGCTGCATCCAAATTTACAGTGTCTGTTATTTTTTTAATTTATTTTTTTATTGTTGTTCAAGTACCACCCCAGTGTCTGTTACTGACTGTAGAAAATAAAATAAGGTATTTAGTAAACCTATCAGGTGGTGCCTACAAGACAGCCAGGGCTGCAGTCTGACCAAAGATCGAGAAATGGAAGGGAGATACTAGCTAAGCTAACAGTCCCACTGACTCCAGGTAGGGCTGGCATCAGGGGTACCTGTCATATACTGGACAGTATGCTAGTGGGAAGAGACCCAAATAATAAGAGAGATGACATGAGCACTCTACAATTCTATAATGTTGTGGAAAAAGGCAAGACTAACCTGCAAAAATAATTAGTACACGTGACAAATAAGCCTGGGTGGGCCTTTCTGACACTAGCAGGGCTTCAGAACAGGGAGAGATCAGTGTGGGCTGCAGTGCTCAATGAAGATAAATTGGGTAGCCCAGCTCCAGCTTAACTGAATCCCTGGCAGTAATCAAAATTTAATAACACCTATTGAGAAGCCCATATCAAGAAAAACAGTGATGATCTCAACTTGGTTTAAAAATCAAGACTGAGCCACTCTTACAGCACTCTAATAAAAGGTCAGAGATCCTGTAAGCAAGCATCTCTCATTGTTCTTGCAGCAGCTACCGCAGATGATAGATTACCCCAATGAGAAATGCCTAAATGCTCTGTGGTTTGGGGGACTATTCGATACCAGAACCTGATCCTACTTCCCCTATACTTGGTCTGAAAAGTCCCTATTCCATTGGACTTGCATACACAAAAACTCCACCCAGCTCCCTGACATTATGGAAATTTACCAGTTCACTCAGAAGACCTAGTATGTGGGCTCATCTATTTGTGGAAAAAGATAGCTCTCTCCAAAATAACTGAGTCAGAAATTTTTAACAGCACTAGATTTGTTTTTTTTTTTAAGAAAAAAGGGGAAAAAAGAACTTCTTTTTGTCATTGCTGAATAAACAGGAGGAGCACTGAATCCCCTTCCAAGTAGCAAAAAATAATGCTAAACATAGTTGGGAATACTGGGAGGAAATGCAGTAAAAACTTTTTAAAGAATTTAAATCATATGCAAACTTTACACTTGTTTAATTTTTAAAGCGTTAGATAACGCAGAGTAAGACATTTCAATGACTTCACCAATCTGTCATGCCCGTAAGTGTCATCTAGGGAGGGCAGGTATCTCTGAAAATGAGCAGAAAACTTACCTGGAAGTTAAGACCCTCTGAGGTTCCTGCCAGTCCTATTACGCTGTTTGTATTTTTAAAGGTAACTAGTAGTACTTCAAATTAAGCAAAGAACACAGCAGGGTGTGAATAGTTCTCACACACAAGCCTCAGAACTCTATTTGTAATAAGATATACTATCTCAACAGTCATAAACAGTAAAACATAAAACAGTCCTCCACATCCTATAGCTTTTTTAAGTGAAACTGGGATCATTTGGTAGGCTATATATTTTTAGAAATGAAGATCAAATGAAAAAGGTAAAATTGCTTTATAAAAAACAAGAAGACACTGTTCAACATACGTTTATACATGCACTGGGAACAATACAAATCCTAAATACAGGATAATGGTTATTTCTGGTGAGGGAGGGAAGGGAAGGACTAGAAAGGCATCTTAAACTCTATCTATGATGTTCTGTTACTTAAATATAATCTGAGGCAAGTATTGCAAAATATTAAGCTTTGTACAGCGGACACATAAATATTCCTTATATTTTCTCCATAATTTTGTGTGTTTATAATAGTTAATAAAACTGCAATGATAAATTTTACAGTATATCTTGAGAAAGTAAAATTACAAAGATTCCAAGGGATTTTAAAGGTGTCTTGTGGGTAATTTTTTTAAAGCTACTTAACTTTATACACAGAGTATCTTGATTTCTACTAGCTATTTTCCTTATTAATAACGCCGCCATCTTTTTTCCTCACACCTCCATTGAACAGAGTTTAAATTAAAAAGCACAACTCTTTCCAAAGCACAGGGACAAAGGAAGCTCCGTGAGATGGGCTCCGTGGGAGTGACGTTCTGGGAGCAGCTGGGTAGAGGGACAGAGAGCACCAGACAGAAGACCACCAGCCAGTACCAGGACTTTTCAGAATACCAGAAAGACCCCCTTTCAAAGGTAAAAAATGTATCCCACACATACTAAAACATTTCTGGATGAAATAATGTAACACTAGGGATGTGCTACAAAATAATACAGGTGAAACAAGCCTGGTCATCGTTGGATAGCTATTTAAACTGGTGCTGGTACCTGAGAATACATTATAATCTCCTGTTAACTTCTGTGTTTATTGAGATTTTTCTGTTACAAAATTATTTTTAATTCCAAACTGAAACAAATGATTGAACCAGCATCACATTAAACCTGTTAGGCCTGTTCATGAGAGGGGGCCTAGGTTAATCCTGAGGCCGCCACTAGTCAGCTCCGTGCCCTGGTCTCAGTTATCAGTCTCTTTGCTTTGAAGTGTATGCATCTCAACAAATGAAAGGGCTGGATGAGATGACATCTAAGCTCCCTTTTAATTATGACACAGTTATTAGAATCATGAAACACAGTTACTGTATAATACAGTTAAGAACTGCAAATGTTAGTAATAACAGACTATGGCCACATGGAAGTATCTTGAATTTCTTATTTATTTATTTATCTGACAAACATTTATGGAATGTGTACTATGTGCCAGACAGTGTTACATGTAGATAGAATACAAAGTTAAATGATGCAGAACTCTGCCTTCAATATCCAGTCTAATCATAGAGGATACCTGTATAAACATATGAAAGCAATACAATGTAAAGGATGATGGTAGAAATGATGGAGTTGGAAATACCAAAAGGCTTTCCTAGTGTAAGAGAGCAGGGAACTGCAAAGGGTTTCGTATGCAGATGATAAAAGAAAGTCTCAGGAGATGAGCCTGGACAGGGAAGTAGGGCCGGATTGAGAAGGACCATGAATGTAATGTCAAGAAATCTGGATGGTATTTTGAAAAGTGAGAAGGAAGGCATTTTAAAGATTCTAATCCTGGGAATGATACAGTTCGCTCCGCATTTTAGATAAATTGTTGGAACCAGAATTTAGATCTGATGGTGGCTAATGGGGTTCGGAGAACAAAAAGAAACAAAGAAGGGAAGGGAGGTTTACCTAGTAGTTAGAAGATAACTAAAATGATCAGCAGAATATGGTGAAGGCTTGAATCAAGGCAGTATTCACGGAGATTCCTGAGATACCAATAAAGCAGTTTTGGAGTAAGGAAAGAAAAGTATAGTGTTACATGAGTAAATGGTTGTTAATGTGCAATAAAGATAATCAGTTCCTTCTTCAAAGTACAAAAGCAGCAGATATTTTAGAAATGCAGATTTTAGGTACTCTACTATGACATTTCTTCCCCCCCTTTTCAGGGTAATTTAGAAACTACAGCATGAAATGCCAGCATCCATTCATCATCAGTGGGTTACAGCTTCAAGCACAGTGCCCAGCACACAGTTCGCACTTAATGAACGTGGGTTATGTGTTGAATGTGATAAATTAAGAAACAAATGAAATAGTGCCACATGGTGCAGGGGGTTAATTCTCTGCTCACTTGATAAAAATCACAAGTAAGGAAAGATAAAAATTATTTATTAGGTGAATTTGTCTCTCTATATTTTTTCCCTTAAACACCACCCCCTCCCCCAGCTTTTTAAAAGGTATCAGCAATAATCCTCAATGTTATTTCTTAAAACAATGAAGTAGATAGTGAAATTCTTGTTATCTGATAGACTACTTCCCCTTAGTAATATATAATAGAAGATATTTTTTTTCCTTATAAATTATAGAGTGCCTTCTATCTGTTCCCCAAAAGGGCACTTCTAAGAGAAGTATCAGAAGTGCTCCATCAGTCCCAGGTGCCACAAACCATATGGACTTTTGTCTCAATTTTTATAAAACGACAGCAATATTTTCCCCTTAAAAACCACTATTTTGCTCTAGCCAGGTGGCTCAGTTGGTTGGAGCATTGTCTCATATAACAGAAGTTGTGGGTCTCATTCCCAGTCAGAGCACATACAAGAGGCAACCAATCGATGTTTCTCACATCAATGTCTGTCTGTCTGTCTCTCTCTCAATTTTTCTCTCTCAAGGATGTCTCCCTCTCTCGATGTTTCTCTCTCACATCAATGTCTCTGTGTGTCTCTCTCTCTTTCTGTGTTTCTGTTTCTCTCTCACATCAATGTCTCTCTCTGTCTCTCTCAGTATGAAATTACCAAATTTTGCCTATTTTTTAAATTATTACTTCCTTACATTTTTATTTTCTTAGCAGTAAGCCTGTGGCACTAAACATCAAAACCTTGAACTCTATCATTCTATTCCATACACATAACTGTATAAAATGTTATTACCACCCCAAATGTTACTGACAATAGCAATACAGGGTGGAGCAAAAATAGGGTTACAGTGGAGAGTACTCAAAACGGTTTATTCTTGTATCATTATTTATTAATTATTGTATTATTTTCCATACAAATAACTGTAAACCTGCTTTTGCTCCATCTTGTATATAATTCATAATAATTAACAGAATATTAATCATATTAATCAGTGCTAAGTAACATGCTTAAGACTTTATATATGTATTACCTCATTTGACTTAGATCTTTGCATTAATGCTAAGAAGATATACATAAAGTAACTGCCATTTTACCATATTAAAAAATGGAGCTTAGAGAAAATGTATATTTTATCCAATGACACACAACCCAAACAAGCCTGTCAGACTCAGCCACCCAGGACTCTTCACGATCACACAGTGCTGCCTCTCCCAAACCACGTGAGGAATGTGGGCAGGTATCATTATCTCTCTATTTAACAACCCAGGGCTCAGAAAACTGACAAGATTTGAATAAAGCCACACATTTGGAAATGGAACCAGCATCAGGCTCCTAGTTCAGGGCCTCTACCACTCCACCTCTAATACTGGACCTGTTCCATGAAACAAATCATAACCACTCCACGGAAATTAGCAAAGTATAAAATCCCCACCCTTGTTTAAAAAAAAAAAATCAAACACAAAATGGCTTTGTCAACAAAGCATAAAGGTCATGAGGTTCTAAAAAAAGAAAAGCCAATAAAGTTCCTTTTTTGACACATCAAGGCCACCTTTAATTCAAATCATAAAAGGAGCTAATTTAGAAAATAATGCTTTTCAGATTTCTGATGTGTGCATTTGTTTTCCCAATATTTATGTTTCTTTTATAGTCCACATTCAACTGCCAAGTACTTATCTAAGACTTGGGAAAAGGTTAAAGTACAGTTGTGTGTCCCCAACCCAAAGAGAAAACATTGTCTACAATTAATCCTCACAGATTCTGCTGCCAAAGAGCAAGCAGGTGCAATATTTCTTGGATGCACTGTGTGTGGTGGGGGAGGGGGGAAGGGTGGAAAAGGGTAGAGAGAAACATTAAAAACAAACCACATTTGAGGAGCTCATTTCTTCTAAGTGACTTACGTCTTATAAGGCATTTGGCTGTTGACAAGATGATCCTGCCTTTGAATACAAGGAAGTTGCACCCAGTCTCGCAGAGCTCAGATTCAGTCACCCCAAACAGAAGTCTGGACTTCCCTCCAAGACAAATATGGAATTCAATCTGTGTGATGCCTTGAATGCAGTGAATTAATTTGCAATCTTTTACTATGACCATACAAGGGAGGGAAAAGAGCTACCTTATTAGTCCCTCCTTGAGAGGGATGCAGTAGAGGAAAAAGCATATTATTTAAATCCCATAGCAAAGTTTTCAAACTTTTCCATTAAGATACACACCCTAGCTGAGTCATCAGCATAATTCCCTACAAGTGTGTCTATCACTGCAATGATTGTTCCAACTTGGCGCTAAATTCTACTCAGAATGGTTAAAAAACTATAATTTGCTTCATTCTTTTCATTTAGTCACATAACCCTGTAATTTTTAAAGTAAATGTACTGACCTTAATTCACTTACTTAATCTGTAGCTAAATGAATAAAGAAACTATAACTCAGTGAAAATTATATCTGAAAATAGCCAATAGCCAAAGCACTAATAGCAACATAAAGAAAACTGTTTCATGAATCAATGAAAATAATTTAAATCCAAAATAAAGATTATGAGAAGGAAAATTCTCTTAATCTAAAGTTAGTATGTGGACACTTTTTCCAATATGAGTAGCTATTACCAAACAGTTGCATGAGAGTTCCTACAGTGCAGCCTTTTAGGAGGAGACAGTAATTATCCAAGCTGGAAAGTCAACTGTAACCCTCTGGGGAATTTGAAAAACTATTCTCACTGACTACTCTCCAAATACTTGAACACGGCACAAGGAAGGTTGTTGAATCAAAGGCCATGAATTTCCTGCAATCTTTCACAGTCCACGATCCCCTCACAGAGATCCAAAGCTGTTGTTAATGGAAACTGGCACATCAGTCACCTCCAGCTGCAAGCTTTGCTCCTGCCTTAAAAGTACTTGATCCCTGACTTCCGGCCAAGATGGAGGCGTAGGTAGACACACTGCGCCTCTTCTCACAACCAAAATTAAAAACAACAAAAATTTAGAAACAAACAACAACAACAAAAAAAAAACAATCAGAACAGATAGAAAATTGAATTGTATAAAGTCCGACAACGATTCACCCAGACCGGTAAGAGGGGCGGAGTCGGCGGCCAGTGGAGAGGGATCGTGGCAAGAAAAAGCAGTGGCTAGTGGTCCCGGACGAGCAGGTGGTGGTTGGCACACCCCAGGCACACAGGTGGCAGTTACCATGAGCAGGGAGGCAATGAGCAGACCAAGCGAGGCCCACAGGGCGGCTGACTGCGGTCACACAGTCGCACACAGATAAACCAGACGAAAACTGGAAGCAAGAGAATGCACAACCCAGGGCCCAAGCACCGGGATATAAAGCCTAAAAGCACTGACTGAAAACACTTGTGGGGGTTGAAGTGCCGGGAGAGACTTCCAGCCTCACAAGACAGTTTGTTGGAGAGACCCACAGGGTCCTAGAACATACACAAGCCCACCCACAGGGAAATCAGCACCAGAAGGGCTCAATTTGCTTGGGGAAAGCAGCGGAAGGGACTGGAACCCAAGAGAGCACAGAGCAAGCGCCATTGTTCCCTCTAGGACCCCACCCCCACATACAGTGCCACAACCCAGTGACTGGTTTGCCCCACCCTGGTGAACACCTAAGGCTCCGCCCCTCATATATAACTGCCTTGACCAGACCAAAAAAAAAAACAAAAAAAACAAAAAACCCAAAAAACAAAAACAAAAAACCAAAAATGGCTCAAACGGGAGAACAGATCAAAGCCCCAGAGCCAATTTATCTAAGCAACCAAGAGACAGCCAACCTATCAGATGCACAATTCAAAGCACTGGTGATCAGGATGCACACAGAATTGGTTGTTTTTGGTTGTAAATTAGATGAACAAATGAAGGCTACAATAAGCGAAATGAAGGAAAATGCCCAAGGAACCAATACTGATGGGAGGAAAACTGAGACTCAAATCAATGGAGTGGACCAGAAGGAAGGAAGAAAGAAACAAACAAAAAAGAAGGAAGAAACAAGAATTCAAAAAACTGAGGAGAGGCTTAGGAACCTCCAGGACATCTTTAAACGTCCCAACATCCGAATTATAGGGGTACCAGAAGGGGAAGAAGAAGAGCAACAAGTGGAAAACTTATTTGAACAAATAATGAAGGAGAACTTCCCCAATTTGTCAAAGGAAATAGACTACCAGGAAGTCCAGGAAGCTCAGAGAGTCCCAAAGAAGTTGGACCCAAGGAGGAACACAGCAAGGCATATCAGAATTACATTAGCCAAGATTCAATGGAGAGAATTCTAGAAGAAGCAAGGGATAAGGGGACAGTCACCTACAAAGGAGTTCCCATCAGACTGTCAGCTGATTTCTCAAAAGAGACCTTCCAGGCAAGAAGGGTCTGGAAAGAAGTATTCCAAGTCATGAAAGGCAAGGACCTACATCTAAGATTGCTCTATCCAGCAAAGCTGTCATTTAGAATGGAAGGGAAGATAAAGTGCTTTTCAGATAAGGTCAAGTTCAAGGAGTTCATCATCACCAAGCCCTTATTATATGAACGGTTAAAGGGACTTATCTAAGAAAAAGAAGATAGAAAATATGACAGTAAAAAGACAGCAAACTCACAGCTATTAATAACCACACCTAAAACAAAAGCAAACAACTAGAACAGGAACAGAACCACAGAAACAGGAGATCTAGAACAGGAGATCACATGGAGGGTTGGCAACAGAGGAGCGGGAGGAGGAGAGAGGGGGAAAAGGTACAAAGAATAAGCAGCATAGATGGTAGGTAGAAAATAGACAGAAGGAGGGCAAGAATAGTGTGGGAAATGTAGAAGCTAAAGAACTTAAAACATATGGACATGAACTAAAGGGGGGAATGTGGGTGGGAGGGGGTGTGCAGGGTGGAGGGGAATGATGGGGGAGAAACGGGACAACTGTAATAGCATAATCAATAAAATATATTTTAAAAAAAGTACTTGATCCCATCTACCACACTGAAAATGTGTTTCCCATTCTTTACCCTTCACATTAAAAAAAAAAAAAAAAAAAGTTTTATGTGACTTCTTCTCTTAAAGGTAAAAATGAATTAATACTTCTTTGGATACCAAGCTGATAAATATCTTACTGATCTACTTCTAAGACTCTGCAACTAGAATGCCTGAGTTTGAATTCCTGATTCCACTCCTGCCAGCTATATGATCCTGGAGAGGTTACTTAATCTGTCCGAGCCTTGGTGTTCTCATGGATCAAAGGGATTCTTATGAGTCAATAAAAATTTAGAACAGTACCTGACACACAGTAAGTGGTCAATCTAAAGAAACGATGATTATCATTACTCCTGCTACCGCCATGTTGTTAACTTGAAAATTATACTGTTAACACATCCTTTTTGCCATTTCTCTGGTGTGCAGGAAAATCAATCAAAAGGTAAGTAGATCTCTGAACTACTACCAAGCTAAAGAAAATAATGCATTGACAGTTTGGTCAGCAAGTTACATATTTTAAAGAACTTAAGTCTGTGACTTAACATCAGAAGGACTCAACTATAATAGTAGCTTAGGATACATTTGGATCTCTTATGGGCAACTGTTACAGATTTCTCTCCCAAAGTCATGAGGACTAAACTTTGGAAATCATGAAGCTAAAAATAATCACAATACATTTGGAAAGACAGATGCATCTACAACTAGGCTACAACACAGAAAATAAAATTAATTTGAACAGGGGATTAAATGGGTTAATTTTTCCTGACATTAAAAAGAGGAGAAACAGCCCTGGCTGGTGTAGCTCAGTGGATTGAGCGCGGGCCTGCGAACCGAAAGATTGCGGTTCGATTCCCAGTCAGGGCACATGCCTGGGTTGCCAGGCCAGTTCCCGTCAGGGGACATACAAGAGGCAACCGCACATTGATGTTTCTCTCCCTCTCTCCTTCCCTTCCCCTCTAAAGATAAATAAATAAAATCTAAAAGGAAAAAAAACAGAATAAAAAGAGGAGAAACATCAGCAGAAACAAAAAAATGGTAATAAAGACTGAAAAGTTACAGGTTATGAAATATAAACAAAATGAGTATGTCACAGTCATTACTATGTTTCCAAAGTTATTTATATAAAACCCAATTTATATATATTACAATACTAAGGTAAAAAACACAATAGTATCACAGAAGAAAAAATAAGCCACAAAATGACATATCAGCAACACCTAAAAACAAAGAATTAAATACAACAGTAATATATTATTATTTATATATTAATAATAATATAACAGTAGTAATAACAGCTATTTTTATGTAATTCTTACTAGGTATCAGGCACTGTTCTGAACAATATTAAAGTGTTTTAGCTTCATAAAGAATTTCTACAAATCAATACAAAAAAAAACACAAATGAAATAGAAAATGAGCAAAAATCTCCAATAGAAATTTCACAGAAAACACAAATGACCTATAAACAAAACTGAAGGTGCTCAACTGTAATTCTAATCAGAGAAATGAAAATTAAAACCCTAATGAGAGATGATTCCACACACCCAGATAGGCTAAAACTTAAAAAGCTGTCAGTATCTAGTTTTGTTGAGGAACAATGGGAACTTTTATTCACTGCTGGTGAAGGTATAAATTGGTACAACCTCTTTGGAGAATAGATGCTACTCAGTAAATCTGAACATGCACGTCCCCAATGCCCAAGCAATTTCTACTCTTAGGTATATACCATAAAGATACTCCTGCACATGCGGAGCAGGGGGCAGCGCTTAACAAAGTCACTGGAACATTGTTTCTACAGACAAAACGAAAAACAAACAACAACAACAACAACACAAGGAAGCAACACAAGTGACCACTAATGTAAGTGGAATTAAAAAAAAAAAAAATACTGCTGCCCTGGCTGAGGTGGCTCAGTTGGTTGGAGCATCGTTCTGTAAGCCAAAAGGTTGGGGGTTCCATTCCTGGTCAGGGCACACACCTAGGTTGTGGGTTCAGTCCCTGGTCAGGGTGCATGTGAGAGGCAACCAATCCATGTTTCTCTGTCAATTGATGTTCCTCTTCCTCTCTCTCTCACTCCCTTCCCCTCTCTCTAATATCAATAAGCATGTTTTCCAATGAGGATAAAAAAAATTACTGTGGTATATTCATGTAACTGAAGACTACACAGCAGTGAAAAAAACAAAGTACCACTACATGGATAAACTCAGAAACAAAGTTGGAAAAAAAAAAGCATGTCACAGAATATGATACACTGTATGTTTCCATTTATGTAAGTTCAAAACAAGCAAACCTAAAAACTAACATTGATCAATGGGATATATTCCTAAGTGAGAAAATTAGTATAAGTAAAGCAAGGGAATGTTTCCCATAAAATTAAGGACAGTCGTTACAACTGGGAGCAGGAGGACACACGGACACACGGGGAGCTGCTGGGACATTGGTAAAGTTCTACTTCTCAATCGCCATGGAAGATGCTTAGGTGTCTGTTTCATTATTTTTCTTTACATTGTATAGATATACTTTAAATTCTCACATGTGACACACCTCAAGATTTAAAGAAACAATTTAACATTTTCCTTTTAGCTGAGTTGTGGGCAAGTCCACATAATGAATTCACCATCATCAAAACAATGAAGACATTTCAGACCGAGAAAGTAACTATCTTGGAATAAAGAACATAATAAAAATTTAAAACCTGAAACAGAAACATCCGGAAAGTTTAAAACTGAACCCACGTGCCCTGGTCAGGTGGCTCAGTTGGTTGGAGTATTTTCCGATGCACCAGAAGGCGGCAGGTTCCATTCCCCACCAGGGTACATACCTATGTGGGTTCAATCCCCAGTCGGCATGTGTACAGGTATGGGAGGCAACTGATCGATGTTTCTCACACTGATGTTTGTCTCTCACATTGATGTTGTGCTCCATCTCACTCTCTCTCCCCCTCCACATCTGCCCCCTCCCCTCAAATCTGTCCTCAGATGAGGATTAAACAAAAAAACTGCACACATGTATTTCTCTTAGAAACTAGTTTATGGGTGGCAATGAAACACGTTTTTTGTTTTTTGTTTTTTAAATCATGAGGCACAATGGATCTGTATCTTTTTTTAAAAGATTTTATTTTTAGAGAGGGGAAGGGAGGGAGAAAGAGAGGGAGAGAAACACCAATGTGTGGTTGCCTCTCATGCGCCCCCTACTAGGGACCTGGCCCTCAACCCAGGCATGTGCCCTGATTGGAAACGAACCAGCAACCCTTTGGTTCACAGGCTGGCAACTCAATCCACTGAGCTACACCAGCCAGGGCACAATGTGCTTGTATCTTAAATATGATAAAATAGTATTTGAAAAGAGTCAAACACCTGTCTTTCCAGGGTACCACAGGGATTCAAATTGAAAAATGTGGTTGGTACTACCGCAGGTTTCTACCAGGTAAAGGCTAGACTGTCTTCTTTAGAGAGTTCTCAACAGAGTGGTATTTATTACCTTGGTGATTAACCACAACCCAGACCCAATCTATAGTCTTACAGGAATTTGGTTTTATTAGCATCAATAAGGTAGCTCCACATTTTAGAAACAAAAAATTAATCAAACTTCAACAGAAATCAGAATATAAATTTATTAATAAAGAATGATAAATATATCTGTGACAGAAGCAAGAATGCTTTTTCATGGCCATAATAGCCAATACTTTAATTACAACCAGATTTACATGGATAGCCAAATTAAAATCAGAAGGTTCCTGGGTATGCATGGAATCTAAATTAAGGACATAAGAGGAACTGAATATTTAATGGTCTTGTTTCATTCTGTCAATAATTGTTTGTTTTAGTTAAGCTACTACTATGTCTAGGCACTCTCCTAGGTGCTAGGGATAAAAAGATCTCTGCTTTCAGAGAGCTCATATCTAAGCAACAACTGAAGAGTATGTATTTCACAGAAGTTTACTGTAATATTATTAAGAGCAAAAAGTGTTGGAAGCAATCTAAATGTTCAACGATAGAGCTGTGATTAAATAATGATAAATCCAAATGATGAAAAAATGGCAGCTCTTTAAGAACAGTATATTTAAGCAGTAATTCATGATGGGAAAATTATCATGTACAATGTTAAATGAAAAAAGCAGGCTATAAAAGTGTACGTAGTACAAACATACATGTATGTACTTCCTATCCTTTTATATGCACACAAAAGTCATCAAAATACTGTAAGTTATCTTTTTTCTTTATATCTTTTTGAATTTTCTAATTCCTAAAATAGCATTACATGCCTTTTATTACCAAGGGGAAAAAAAAATACCTGTTAAAGTAATTTCAATCAACAAAATACTAGGAATTCTTCAGATTTATGTATTAGAAGATATCCACCAACGCCAGTCCTTGAACCTCTCTCTGCTTTTGAACTCTC
The DNA here is from genome assembly GCA_039655065.1 of Glossophaga mutica. NCBI lineage: Eukaryota > Metazoa > Chordata > Mammalia > Chiroptera > Phyllostomidae > Glossophaga > Glossophaga mutica. The sequence continues at coordinate 36,484,433 of CM077304.1, read as the reverse complement.
AAGACAGCTTATCTTTTCCCAGACCTTTACAGGATATTCTACAAGCATAAGTAATACAACTGGTAACACACCCTATGCCTTCATCCAACCTGTAGTCTCATACTTCTAGCTGTCTGCTGAATATTCCAGCTTAAATGCCTTACAAATAATTCATATTTAATTATGTCCAAAAATAAATGCATAACTGTCCCCCACAGCCAACCTTCTAGCAACCACATTACTATCCATGCCAATAACCTTTCTCCCAATCGGAAAGCTTGGAAAACAACCTTAATTCACCTCTCCCTTTCCCATTGCAGGTTCATCAATAAATGATGTCAAAATCTCTCCCAGTGCACCTTCCTCTTCACTCTCACTTCCACCACCTTATCAGTCCAGGCCCAACAGCATCACTGTTCCAGCATGTGGGTGGATCTTCCTGATGTCACACCCTCCCACCTCGAAATCCTTGTTCCTCAGACAGAACTTGGATGATGTCGTTTGTTGGCTCAAAAACTATTAAAGCCTTCTCCTTTCCACCACTCCAATCTATGCCTAGCTTTTATTAAACCCCATAATTTGGATCTGCCCTAACTACTTAACTTGATTTTCCATTATTCTCCAGTCTCCCCCTCATCAGCCAACAGATATGCCATAATCAACCTTACAACCAAGCTGTGGAATATCTGAACTTATAAAAACAGTCCTTAATTTCCCCTCAACTTGTACTTAAGGAACCTAATGAATTTCCTTCTTCTACAAAGCCTTTCTTGACTGCCCCGACCTCACTTATGTCACTTTGTGATTTGTCTAGCACTTAGTAAGAATCTTACCATCAGACATTTATTCCCACACTCTCATTGTAGGAGGATTTATTGTCATGTATGTTAGTCATCTGTGAAATTCCATACTCCTTGAGGACAAGAGTCACACCTTATTCTGTCCCCCAAAGTATTTAGCATGATGCAGAGCCCATAGAAAGTGCTCAGGATTTGTCGACCAATCCAGCAAGAAATGACCAACTTCAGCCCCAGCCTCTCTTTAACATGTAGTAGCAGTTTGTGCAGGTCAAGCATCATCCTAAGGGAAACCACAGACGACTCAAACACATTCTCATGGAGCCCTGGAAGGAATAATACTCTAGCAATGACAGGGGTCTTTATGCCCCATACCAGGGACAAAAAAGACAAAGTTCTAGGAAATGATACTCGGGGTTCTCTCTAAGTATAAACAACTTCCAACCTCCATGAGAACAGGCACTGGGTCTTTTGAAAGAGTACTTTGATTGGAATGAACGGAAAAGAGAACTGCATAATAAAACAAAAGACCTGAGCGGAGTCCTGCTTATTCATAAGATGATACTGCATAAATCACCAAATCTCACTGGGCCTCAGCCTCAAGATTAACTAAGAGATACCATGCTGCTATTGGTTAAGAGTAACTGCCGACTGGTAAGACATCTTTTCATAGGCATAGCTGTAGTGCCCATATTTATGAAGTTCTCTGGAGTCTTCAAAGGGCTTTCTACATACATGATCTTTAATTATCTGACCTTTCCTACATACAGAGAGAAATGGACACAAAGTGCCATTTAAAACAGAGTTCGTACATAACAAATATTTTGTATTATTCTGTATCTAGTTTAAATACATTTACTGTCCTGGCTGGTGTGGCTCAATGGATTGAGCGCCAGCCTGTGAACCAAAGGGTCACTGGTTCAATTCCCAGTCAGGGAGGGCACTTGCCTGGGTTGCAGGCCAATAGGGGGCATGCGAGAGGCAACCACACACTGACGTTTCTCTCCCTTTCTTTCTCCCTCCCTTACCCTCTCTGAAAATAAATAAATAAAATCTTTTTAAAAATATCAGGTTTAAACTTCTTGGTTTTAGAGTAAATAACTCCTACAGCTCCATTAGTAGAAATATCCAGAAAAGAAGGATGAGAGAGAATTAAAGAGAAAGGAGTCAGAAAAAAAAAAACTATTTATTTTAGTCATGTTAGCAGAGTAAAACGTGAAATAATCTGGTATAAAAAATGAAAATCTGGTTACGAACTGCAAAGGATATTAACCACAGAGAAAAGGGGAAGATTCTGAAAAGACTGGCAACACAAAGAGCTCTCCATGAACCAAGATTTTAAAAGACATGTGTAAAAGACAGAAGGCACAGATAACATGGATGACTATAAAAGAACACAGGATGATGTCAGGAAGTAAAATGTCCAAATAAGCTGAATTTAAGAAAACCATTAAGGGCTACAAAGAGGGCTTTTGAATATATGTCTGGAAGAGATAATGTATAAAAGGCCTGGTAAGTTGGTTAAGGTAAATAGTGTTTAATATATGACAGGGAGGAAAAAAAAGAAAAATCTCTGCTTCTATTTTTGTTTTTTAAAGATCTTACAGCCCGCCCTGGCTGGTGTGGCTCAGTGGAGCGCCAGCCTGCAAACCAAAGGGTCGCTGGTTCAACCTCCAGTCAGGACACATGCCTGGGTTGCGGGACCAGGTCCCCAGTACAGGGTGCATGACAGGCAGCCACACTTTGATGTTTCTCTCTCTCTTTCCCCTTCCCTTACCCTCTTATCTAAAAATAAATAAATAAAATCTTTAAAAAAAAATCTTACCGTCCTGGGCCCTAGCTGGTGTGGCTCAGTGGATTAAGTACTGGCCTGTGAACTGAAGGGTTGCTGGTTCGATTCCCAGTTGGGGCACACGCCTGGGTTGTGGACTGGCTCCCCAGTTGGGGCTGTGTGTAAGAGACAACCGATGGATATATCTCTTACACATTGATGTTTCTGTCCCTTTCTTTCTCCCTCCCCTTCCCCTCTCTCTAAAAGTAAATAAATATTAAAAAAAAAAAAAAATCTTACAGCCCTGGCCAGGTGACTCAGTTGATTGGAGCATCGTCCCATTTACTGAAAAGTTGAGGGTCTGATTTCCCATCAGGGCATATATCTAGGTTGTGGGTTCAATTCAACAGGGTATTTACAAGAGGCAACCAATCCATATTTCTCTCTCTCTCTCCCCCTGCCACCCTCTTGCCCCCCACCACTTCTCTCTTGAAAAACAGTAAACATATCCTTGGGAGAAGATTAAAAAAATAATAACAAAAAATTAAAATCTTTGTATTATTCTGGATCTATTTTAAATACACATACCCATATCATTCAAAAATTAGGAGCTACTTCAGAAACTGACTACTCAATGATTTCATGAGTTTTCCTCCTTAAGTATAATGTTTTTGAATGCTTAAACTTATCAATACCTACCTTGAACACCATTCCAGAGTTTACATATTCCTATTTTCTAACACCCTGGAGAGGCAGTTACCATGCCTGTATCCCTTCATTACAGAGGAGAACTCTCAGTCCAGTGTGCGTCCCACCACTCGAACTCTACCTCTGTCCTCGGCCTGGGAGAATGAAGGCCAAAACCAAAATGCAGCGCTGGGACATGAGAACTGAAGCACAACAGACAGGAGGCCATCGAGAGCTGCCCCCAGTGCGCTGCGCATCTTTGCCTTGGCCAACTACCCAGTTCACACATCATGACCCTGCACACAAAATCTGCAGAATGCTAGAAGTACTCTTTGATGGATGAGAAAGACCAGAGAGCTTTGCTGAAAAGACAGGAGACAAGCTACATAATCTTTCAAAATAAGGAAAGAACATGAACATTACAAAAGAACATGAACATTACAAAATATTAACTGTTGTACTTATCATCCAGCCTGAAGAAAGTTCTACAACAGATAAGAAAGCTGATGGTATTTGAATAGATCAAAGCTAGGTAGTCATTAAAAATCAGTATGCGCTCAAGAAGAACATTCACACCAGGGAACTTCTTTTTCTGGCATATCTACCGGATAAATAATCTATGTGAGTCTTTCAAAGATTATTTAATAAGCTCTGCTCTCCAATACTTTCAAATGGGAGGGGGATGGAGGGAAAAGGATGAAGAAAAATGGGCTAATAGACATATTTATAACTGATTAAGCAACAAAACTCAGAATGCTCATAAATAAATTCTGCAAGACTCACTGGGCTTAGCAAGTTATATTACGATGAACTCGATAAAACTTTTGACAGCATCCTTATCAAAATGTGAGGATGATCAGAACCTGGAGAGAATAATCAAAAGTGGGAGAGCAGAGTCAGATCTCAAAACACTTTTAGCAGAAGATTAACTTTATCAAATAAAACTTAATAGGGAAATGGTAAAGAGTTATATTTGGATTCAGAAAAATCAAAAGCTAAGCATAAATTGTGATAAACTGTTTATACATAAAGAACTACAGATTTCTGTTGAGTAAAACGACACAAATTAAAAGTGTGGAATGGCTACCCCCAAATTTTACTCAATCTTAATCTTTCTTTAATTTAATTTACTAAGGTTTTATTTATTAGAGAGAAATAGAGGGAGAGAAACATTGATGTGCGATAGATACATTGACAGGTTGCCTCTCTCACACCCCCAACCAGGGACCTGGCCCACAACCCAAGCATGTGTCCTAGACTGGGAATCAAACCAGCAACCTTTTGGCTCACAGGCCAGAACTCAATCCACTAAGCCACACCAGCCAGGGCACTGGGTTAATGGACAAGATCAGGAACAAGGAAAGTGAATGTCATACTCTACACCATACTGGTTGGCTCATACCTGTAGAAATTTTCAATATTTGGCAATGCCTTATGGTCAGTACAAAAGGACAAAGTAAAATACCCTCATAATTTAAAGATCGTCACCCTCTGGGAGTAATATCAGCACGAATCAAATGGAATGGTAGAAAGTAGCTATCAACATAGGTAATTCCAAGAAAATGTGTGACTGAAAGTATGTGGGAACACGCAAGACCAATCAAAAGTGAGTATGGTATAGTTTCTGAGAGGCAGGGTTAAAATGTGAATCAGGAAACTGAAACCTCATTAATTGTGTTTCTTCTGGCTAAAAAGACTGTGTTAACAGAAGAGTGTTACATTAATCTGGGGGGGAAGAAGCAGGACTTTAACAAGCAAGATTTCTCCTGCACTCCTCTGACACTGTCCAAGGTGAAAACAGGCTGACCACACCTAGAGCAGTGCTGGGCAGGTGCATGCCCATGAAAAAGAGCTATTGTGCTGAGTGATACTCCCCATTGAGATTACCCATTCTGATAGAATGACTGGCTTCCCATCCAGGTTGTCCTATTGGGGTGACAGTGTGCTGGTCAAGTGACACAGGTTTCCATTGTAGTCACACTAATATTAACAAACTCATTAACTGACAGTCTTGTGTTTAGGTCAGTCTCTTCGTCATTTGGTAAATATAAGTCAATTCCCATAATCCTGATTTATTTCTGGGGACACACACACACACACACACACACACACATCACTCACATTTACGCACCTGGAAAAGTGAGGCCTACACCTTAAATGTGACAATCCACCACCAGACACTACACTCCTGTGAAGTCCCGCCTCTCTTTTTGACAACTGTAAAGTTATCTAAAGCTGAACCATACATTTTAAGAGAGAAAACTAACAAAATATGATACAAAGAAAGTGGTTGGGAAGGTAAAAGGCTTGAAATCCATGATATTGAAACAAATTAAATAAACATGCTTAGCCTGAAATAGATGATATAAGACAGCGGCCCCCAACCTTTTTGGTACCAAGGACCAGTTTCATGAAAGACAATTTTTTCATTAGTGGGGGGGGGCGGTGGTGTGGAGGGGGATTCAGGAGGGGAAGCTCAGGCAGTTTTGCCAGCAAAGCCTCCCTCACTTGCATGTGGCTCGCCTCCTGCAGTACGGCCAGCTCCTAACAGGCCACAGACTAGTACCAGTCTGCAGCCCCAGGGGTTGGGGACCCCTGATGTAAGACAGCTGCCTTCAAATATCACTCCGTGGTGATAAGAAATTATCTCTAATTCTGTGATTATCTCTAATTCTGTAACTTGCATAAGGAAGAACTTTATAATTAATACTATTCCGTGCCTGGCACATATGCTCAGTAACTTGGCACATGGTAAATACTCACAATGTTAGCTATGATTGTGTTTTTAGGATATAAAAAATGTCGTAGAAGAGATAGACACAAGACACTATGGGAAAGCAAAGAAGGCCAGACAAGAGGTGGGAGGTCAAGGAAGGCATCCCTGGAAGTGGAGATGCCTAAGCAGAATGCCAAAGAACGTGCAGGAATTACCAAAAGAATGTGGATAAGGGCATTCCAGGAAGTAATATGTAACACCTAGGGACAGAGAAAGCTAAGTGGTCCCATGATTATAGTGAGCAATGAAAAATTAGGCTAGAAAACCAAAAAGGCACCACTTCTTAAAGGAACTCAGACTTGTATGGTTTGCTAAGGAGTCTGGAGGAGGCTATGAGGAATCACTGGAATTTTTTAAATTTTATTTTAGAGAGAAGGAGAGGAAGGGAGAGAAAGAGAAACAATGATTTGTTGTTCCACTTATTTATGCATTCATTGGTTGACCCCTGCATGTGCCCTGACTAGGGCTCAAAACTCGCAACCTTGGCATATTGGGGCAATGCTCCAACAAATTTAGCCACTTGGCCAGGGTCACTGGAAATTTTAAGCTTGGGGCATTACATGATCAGAATTATGTTTTAGGAGAGCCTTTTGGCAGCCCCATGGAAGATGCACTGGAATAAGTGCAATACTGGTAAACGAGAGATGGCTTTTTCAGTAATTTGGAACCTGAATAAAAAGATACTAACACTGGAGAAAACAAAGACAGAATTCAACAGGTAGTTAGGAGGACTTAATGGGATGTGAGTGACAAACAAGAAGGAGAAGTCAAACAAGGCTTGGACAACAAAACAGAATAATATCATGCACTGAGAGAGGTTAAGTTGCATGAGGAAGATTCTGGAAAAAGAGAAGATAGTCAGCTCTGGGCAAGTTGAAATCCTAATTACCTACCTATAGAACATACCAAGGTGGTGGTGGTGGTGTGTGTGTATGTAATATGTATGTATGTATGTGTGTGTGTGTGTGTGTGTTATTTTTTTCCTTTAAAGATGGACAATGAAGTCTCAAGCTCAGAAGGGAGGTCTAAGCAAGGTACACAGATTTGGAAGTAATCATTACAGAGTGGTCACTAAAGGTATGAGAGCATCTGATATCATCCAGACCCCCGAGTGTACAGAGTGTAAAGACAAGCGGACTGGGGACAGAAGACAGCAGATAACCACTCCAGGGAGCACAAGTTAGCTATCTTGTGAACTGTTAGGTTTCTTGTCTTTAGGCAAGGGACTAAAATCTTTAGTCCCTTGTCGGGGATTAAGAGGAAATTAAGCATCTATTTGTCAGGGATTAGAGGGAATTAACAGTACAGAATTAAACTAGATGACCTCTACAGCATCTTTCAACTCTGGAAGGGAGTCAAAGATATTAGTTCAATCCAGTATTTCTTACAATCTGAGAAGTAACTTTGTTACCATTCAGAAAAACTAAAATCATACCTATTTTTATTCTCTGGCTTTATTAGTCCAATGATGAAAAAAATTTTGAAAAATTAGTTCCTTAGTGTTTGATAATGCTGTTTTCTGAAAGGGAAAGAGTACCTGGATTACCTGGACAAGACAGCTCAGGCTCTAGATCGAATTTCTCACCCTATTTTCCCCTCTGTGGGCCCAGTTATATGGTTGGTATGAGAATACAGTTTTATCAAAACACACGTTCTACCTATTTTTCCCACAGCTGGGCCCTCTTTCTGCTACCTTCTGCCTAACTAGGACTATACATGATTTACGGGTTTAAATCTTAAATGCTTTACATTTCAGAAACATACCTATAATTTTCACTCATTGTATTTCACAGTGTGTTGGTTTCTCTTGCCCTTTCTGCTCAATTCTAAAAATGAAGAAACACAGATACATACACATTTTTTATTAAATCTGAAAATATTTTATTAAAACAAACTCACCTTTGGCATAATAATACATGCAGAGTATTGCTAGACAGGATTACTGGCAGTTTGACTTAATTTTAAAATAGGGCACTGATCCCACCAAGTGACACTTGGAACAGGTGTTAGAGAAACTTGACCTCTTTTAACCATATGCACCTTTCCCCATTCCGCCACTCCCTGCCTCTCCTGCCACACTGCAAGCCTTCCTTTTCTTCTCCTGTTCTTGTCTTTCATTTTCCTTCCTGTAGTGCCCATAAATTTTTATCACTACCACTAAGAGCACTAAAGCTAACACAGCTGCTAACCCAGAGTCTAGAAATATATAGGGTCCCGCAGAAGTAAGGCCTGCTTAAGTGTGGTTGGGAGGGTAATAATATGGGTGTAATAACTTATAGTTTTAATTTTAACATTTCACCTAAAATGTCATATGGTGTGCCTGAGTGTGATATTATTATGTTACAGAATTACATGCCTATGATTTTGTAATAAAAAGGGGGCATTATTTGTGCCGGAACCTGTAAAATGGATATAATTATCACTGGAGTCTTAATTTTTGGTTGTCCCCCCAAAACAAGTTTAGTATATTGTTTCAGTAGCCCAATCCACAGAAAAGAAAAAATAAACAGCTATAGAAAGTAACCTATGTGAAGAAAAAAACCTAGAGTTCTCCTCAGCTCTAGGAGTCTAACACAGATTATACATATGAAGTTCAGAATCATGATTTGCAGATGCAGGTTTCTGAATGACCAAAGAAGATGGGGCGGGGGGAACTACAGACAATGTTTGGTACCATTTGAAGTTTCGAGTCATGTTACATTAGTTATTAAAGAAATAGGAATGGTTAAGTAGAGAAGATGAAAAGAAATCAAGGCTAGGATCAAAATTAAAGAACTCCAGCACTAGGTATCACAGTTCTGGGAAATTTTTAAGGGTTCCATAAACTTTATGGGAAAGGTAAGTAATTATGTTCCTACCACAATCCCTTTCCTCAAGTCAAATGCTCTTGAAGTTAAGCTTTGATGCTGCATTCTCTTTATACAATCCTACTTGCTCTACGAATTCATCAAAGAAAAGGTTTTTCATGGATTTCTTTCTCTCTTTTTTCCTACAGCTAACGGTATCCTTACCTTCTCTGTTTAATTTTACAAAAAGGAAGCAAGAGACAATTTATCGCTAGCAGTATACTTGCAGGTGGGGCAGGGATGGGGGTGAGCACAGCACAGGTGTTCCACTAGGCTGCAAGAGGCAACAGAAACACTTAAAAAGCTCAGGGTGCTAAAGCTGGATAAAATAAATATGTTTAGTACGGCACATAAAAAGTTATTTTATAAAGACAAGTTCATTTATCCTATCTAGCCTCATGTCTCAACGCTAAAATAATACAGGTTTTCTTGTGGCTGCCTAAATAGTCTTTACATCTCTATGCTAGCATGTCCTCCTACTGCGTGTTGGCCTGAAAAACTCCCACTCACCCTTCAAGTCTAAGCTCAAACACTACCACCTCCAGGGAAAGCTTCTTTGATTCTCCCAAACCTGCGCTCCTTTCCCTTATGTGCTCCACTCACTGTTCCTTCGTTATAACCGCAATATGCTAGTGCAATTATTTCTATACCTGTGAGTGCAGTCTGCCTGTTTTTCTGAGGGAGCACTGTGTCTGTCCACCACTGCATCTCCTGGCACACAGGACGTACCCTAAGTCCCAACACCCATCGCCCAAGTCTCTTCTTTCCAATCCCACTTAGTTTAGAACTTCTTTACCTATTTCCTAGATTATTTAAATGAGTCTCTTCATTGGTCCTCCAATTTCTGGGCCCTCTTCCCTTGAATCCATTCCACATACACTATTGCCACTGTAATCTTACTAAATTACAACTTTAATGAAATGTGCCAGGTTGAGCAGTTGAAGATGCTGAGAATGAAAAGCTGAAAAATACCTGTTTTCTAAGTTCAACGAGCTCAAATGCAATAGGGCAGAGAGAGAAGTAAATAATTAAGTAATTAAGTAAATAATTTATCAGGTGATATAGAGGTATATCCAAGTCATGCTAATTCCTTGGCCTGGCATGTCCTTCACTCTTAAATGGTCAATTCATATTTCATTTTCTATAAGAAGCCTTCCTAATCTCTCCAGCAAGAAGCAATCTCTCCCTCCTCTGCTCCCACAGTACCTTGTTACTTGCTTATCACTTTCTACTTGAATTTGTACTCGTAGATTACGTCTCTTACTGAATGAAACCTTTCTAAATGGAAGGATAATCTATTTTATTTGTCTCTATTTTGCCATGGTACCTAACACAGTGCCATGCAAATTGGTGATAAATGTTGAATTATGATGGTTAACCTCACTAAAACATTATGAATCTGTGATTCCTTTAGGGTATGCCAGTATTAAGAATACCAATGGGTCAAATACATGCAATTTAAGACTGAAATTTTTTCACTCTAGCCACTAAAATAGGAAAAGGTCTATTCTGTTTTGCTAGATGATAGTGGGCATATGGAGAATATCCTCAACCAGATTAGAAAGATGTGTCCAAATGAAATGGACCTCTGTTGAGAAAACACAACAAAAGGTAACTCCCTCGTGCTGTAAACTAGCAGCCAGCCTCTGCTGACAAATACAGAAAAATTACAAAGGGCAAACATGATGTGGTGTTTCCATAACGGGGGCGAGTCAATGGGCAACTGCTTAGCTATGTCAAAATGTCCACAGCTTAGTAAAAATTAAATTCATTAAAACAAGACACTGATGCAAGAAAATATTTCAAAAATGGCTCATTAAATAAGCTCTTTATAATACAAATATGCATAATACAACTTTCCAGAGGTGAATACTTACAGCTTTTATACATATTTTAAAGTCTACACCCAATTTCCTGTAACACTGCTACTGTAAGATACCTCAACAAGTCTTTATTAGGATCCCTAATTCTTTAATTTCACTTTCGAAATTATCTGTCCTCTCTCCACCCTATTCCTTCATCATAATTGTTTTAGTTAAATGCAACAGTTTTGTGCAGAATGAGGTAGAGTAACTTAACTATCATTCACTGAATCACAAGAATTGAAGGCTTTTAACATTTCATGAAATGTTAATGAAGGCTTTAACATTTCACAAAACACAGCACTAAAATTCCAACCTCTCAATTTTTGCTAAAAACAAAGCGCACAACTCAAAACTATAACACCTTTTAAGAAAATGCTGTGCTATAGATGTGTATCTGCTCCTAATTGGCTTGAAAGAGGTCAGAACATCTGATTATATCATTCATTTCAGCATTAAAATTGCTGAGGGCAAAAACTGTGTCTCATCAACAAACTTTGTGGAGTCCTTAGTAAACCGCCTGTAGCAACTTTTAATCTAAAGACCAGAGTTTAAGTTTGCAATTAGAATTAAGTAAGAAGATGTATAAAAATGCTTTATAAAACTCTAAAGCACAAAACATATAAGCTATTACTAGTATTACTCTTACAATAAGCTCTCTCCAAGACCAAGTCGTCCTCTAAAAGAAATCTAAATAGAGCTGAATATTTCTGTATATTTTTCCCAAGAGAATTTATGTATGACAAGCAAAACTATAAATAACTCCTAAAAAAGTGGGGGAGGAGAAGGAAAAAAGATAACTCAGGTGAGACTAAAAGAAGGAAGTATTGTAAATTAAAAGCAAAGGGGAAGTTTTTGTGATAAAATAAAGCAATACAAGAGAAAGCAAACCTGGATCTTAGAGATCGGTTTCTAACTCTTTTACTTACTAACTATATATGCAACCCTCTCTGGTCACTTCACTTGGCTAGGCTCCAGTTTCCTCATTTTTAAGTAGAAACAATACCCCATAGGGTTGCTGTGGGGGTTAAATGAGATAATATTTATATAAAGTACTTAGCACTATGACTGGTATATAATAAGTGATAAGAAAATGGTTACCATTCTTGACTGAATTACTATTACACCTCTACCCTAACTGGTGACATTCAGGAAGAAAAGAAGCCAAAAACATGGCAGAGGGGAAGATGACATACAGAGAACTAAGTTTACATACTACTGTTGAAAGACAAAGTTTGAGAAACATAGATTGCACAAAGCCTTTTTCATATTCAATGTCCAAATTACTTACTGTGTCTCCAGGATTGCTGAAGAATCTAAAGAACCGAAGCCAGTATCTCCAAGTCATAAAAGCAGAAAAGCAATGACTGTATGGAAGGAGAACAGGACCAAAAAATTAAAATAAAATTTAAAAAATGTGCTTATTGATATATAGAGAATTTTCTGTTTCCAAACTTTCAATGTTCTAAATTTGCATAGACAGGATGAAACCTAGGCCCCACAGCAAAGGCACAACTCTGCTTGCCAAAAATAGATGGTATTAGCAATTGTGCACAGCCATTTAAGTTTCTGCCATCTCATTCTTTAATCTGGGGAAGTTGTGTTTGTGGTTGATTTTGAGGTATTAAATATTGTTAACTCTATCACAGTAAGTAAATGCAAAAGCAATAAAAGTGTTCCAAAATTAGGAAGAACGGAATACTCTCCTGAATCAGATGTAGAGAGAGCAAATAATTGTAAAAGGTAAGAAAACAATGGATACTCCCTCTGCATAAGAGATCAGAGGCATATATACTGTAACAGGAAAAATCCCTACGTGGAATCAATAAAAAGCAGCAAAAGACAAGGAAAACAGCCAGAGAATCGACATCAGTTCTGGTTGTCAACTGGTCTAGTGTTAATTAAGGGGATGGCAAGGAGCACAAGAATTTAAAAGCTGAGCGTAGTAGAAGTGCTATTATCATAAGCTACAATTTAAAGTTTGATGCAAAGTTCAAACTTTTTTGAACTTACACAACACTGATGTGAATGGTCAGCTCACTATATGACATTTAACGAAGGTCTTCCCAAAAACTGGTGCAGAGACCATCTAAAGGTGGGGGGCTTCCTGTCTCGGCGGATTTTCAATGTAGACAAAACTAGTCTATTACAGGAAAAGATGCCCCTCAGGTTCTATAAGCAAGGAGGTGAGAGAGTATGTCTGGCTTCTTTTTTTACTAAGAATAGCTGTTCAAAATCCAACCTGTACTTAGAGGAACACATAACTTTCTTATAATAAAGCACAGTTGACATAAACATCTCCATGAAATTACGCGCTCAGATCCTGGAAATGTTGTCAGTTGGCATGGTAAATGCAAAAAATATCCCATCATCTATTAATGTAAACTGAGTATAGAAAATATTTTAAAAATTTTTGGTTTTGCCACTTTTATCTTATTATAATAATGTAAATATATGGGCTTTACATCCTGACTTTAGTTCTGCTACTTTTCCCGTTAGGTTTTAAGCTCATCTACCATAAATTATCCTACTCTGGGAGTTTTCTAGAACTACCCCACTCAGACCAAGAAAGATGACTTACATTCATTCATAGACTGTGCGTCTGGAGTTCTACTTAAAACTGAGTCAATAGAGCACTGGCAAAGGAGCTGAAGGGTCCGCATCTGGCTAGACAGGCAGGGATGGGCAGTACCCCTACCACTGCCTAGATGTGCTTTTTTTTTTCCTGATCTTTAAATCCACTTGAGTTTATTGTGATGTGAACACTCAGATAACCAAGAACGAATGTGAACTATTCCTGAAACTTCATCAATACAATCAACTGAACCATTCATTCGACAAAGCAGCATTCTTTGAGTAGGCAGATGCTAGGCACAGTGCATTTCTATAGCACCTTTTATTTCACAATCCCAAAGAGCTTTCAAGTTGCCCTAATATAAAGTATCAGTGATCGAATGTCTCTCAATTTATACATATACAACACTCTATTCAAAGTCTTGATTCTGATTCAGGCATTATAAATTTAGCTGTTTATGGAAATAAAAACTAAAAGGGCTTAGACTGGCATTTGATCATTAAATAAATTCCAACTTCACAATTCAATCCAAAAAATACCCAGTGCCAAGTGAGTTTTAAAAATACAAGCCAAAATATATGATTCAAAATTCCATTAAGCAAAGGAGTTAATATAGTTTTAACTTCTTATTTCTAAATCCTTATGTGTATACTACTAGGTATTAAGTCAAACTTTTCAATAAGTCCCACTTCCTGGTTACCTTTACTGCACAAAGAGCAACTTCCAAAAACTGATTAAACATCTAACATGCCAAAAACAACTTATTTACCTGGGTTCTCATTATTTTGGAGCTCTTTCTAGAAAATTGATCCCTAAATTTAGGTGCCAGAAAAATATATTTTCCCAAATTAATTAGTTGAAACTACAAACCTGAGAATGATCATCAAGAGTGGGAGAGAAAATAAGGAGAATGCTTAAGCACAGGGATACAGATATAAAAGCCAGAAAGCCGGGGTTGCAATCCTTGTTCTATCATTTTTTAGCTATCTGCTATCTAGCTTCTACCTCAGGTACTCCATCTGCAAAATGGGAATCATACAAATACCTACTTCAAGTGACTGTTACAAGGCTTAAATCCAGGTAAATTAATACTTCTAAGGGTTTATCAAGCAAGTAGCATCATATGAAGTGTTTGCTTCCTATCATTATCATATAATTATATTATCTAAATCATCCACGCAAATGCCTTTCCCTACTCACAGACTGCTTTATTTGGTCTAGTGGAATTTAATCCCTCCCTCCTTAACTTTTCCATTGACTTCTGCATTGTGCGTTTTACTTATTTAGATATAATTCCCTCCCATTAGATTATACCTCCTTGAAGACAGAGACCACATCTGAGTGTAACAGGCAGCAAATATTGCCCATCGATGCCTTTCATTTCTCTCTGTAAAGGTTCTGAATAATAATATCCTGTTAGATAGCAAACCTTTACCTGGAGACAGGAGCTTTCTGTTACCAGTGCACTTAACTATTGGTCACACTTTGATAAGTATTCTCTTAAGACAAACAAAAATTTGGGGGGTGGGGAAGGACAGGAGGAAAGAATGATTCACTTAATACTTTTAAACTAGTGATCAAGAATGTCTTTTAAGAATAATATATTTTTTTAAATATCTTACGCTTTAAAAGCTTATTTTCATTATCTCGTTCCAAAAGCCCATGGTGTTAATATAAAAAAAACAGTAGCATAATTTCTGCATATGTGAAGTATAACCTAATCATAACTTTGCCCATCTGCTGATTTAATGTAATCATGAGGATGCTGGGTGACAATATGCTTGCTTGATTCACCCTACACTATATATGTAAAATAAAATCATTTTAACTTTATGTCAAGATGTAAATCTTTCTGGCTTTGATCTGTGCCTCCTTCCTCTTAACAAAGAGCTATGCGTGTGCGCAACTCCAGTTTATCCAGGATTACCTGAGAAAGCACATTCTAAAGTATTATCCAACTTTGGTAACACAATGACATTGCTCTTACTTACAACCGAACATTTCTGAAAACAAATGCCAGAACTGAGTCTGTTGCTTTGTTACCACTTTCTACAAACTATAATTTTCCCTTTGTTTTTATACTGTGCTACCTTTTAAAATAATTTCTCAGCATAAAAAATGCTGAGGACACCTATTTACTTGCACAAATATTCCTAGTCTTAATTCTCTAACTAGGATTCTTTTAATTTGACTCTCAACTTTAAAACAAACATAAAAACAAAAGACTAAAGGGTACTTGCACCCATTTAACATGGTTTTTCTAATTTTTTCATTCCCCAATGGCAGGGCTTTTCAAAGGAGTACAAAAAGTACACCCTATTTGTTTCTCATTCTAAACACATCCCAACCAATGGGAAACATTATCAGCCATCTTAAGGAGAAGAACGCAAAGTGCAAAAAGCTCAGACAGATCAAACCAAAAATATTTTTATTCATTGTACGTCTTTTCAGAACAGAATTTTTCACATAAAAGTACTTTGATGAACCTGTACAATAAACAAAAGTCATCATAATTTAACAACATATTTTAGACTACTTTCCCTCCCCTCAAAAAGTCACAAGAATGGCTAATTCACATACAATATCTCTCAGCTACTGGGTAGAGAGTATAATAAACTTAATTGTTTTATACATCCTCAGGTAAACAAAGAAAAGCAAATTAAACACAAAGATATTTCCATTACCTTAAATACACATATATAATTGAGACAATGAACTTTAAAAACCTTCACCAGATAAGTAAAACGACTTTAAATACAGACCCTGCCTTTAAAGTAGTGACCTGACAAGTTTAAGCTCCCACTCCATCCGCAACCGCCAAAAGGCATGGTCTTAACTTGTCAATCCCCATCTTACAACAAGGAGGCACTTATTTTACCCATAATAAAGCTAATACTCAGGCCTTTTCCAAGCAATTGGCTTCTAGCAAAACTTATCAGAAGTTATGTGAAAGAGACAAGAACGTTGGTTCTGCATTTTATCAAGCGAAGAACAGAATCACTCTTTTGGACAAGCCCCCATTACTTCCAGCACCACCAGCTCACCCCCCCCCCATTTCTTTTTATATCTTTCCTCTAAACTTACAACCCGAAAAGCGATCCACAAAAGTAGCATCAGTAAACGGGAGGCCACTGGTTTTGAAAATAAAGTTTGCTCTTCTGCTGTCAACCTGACAACTTTCTAAAGGTGAAATGTCTTCTACTTAATCGGGGACAACCTTTCTTATTCGCATACCAAACGATTACTCGTTTGTCCGAGATAGTAAAGGTGCAAAAAGGAAGTGGGACAAAATGATGTCCAAAGAAGGGTCGACGGTTCCAGTGATAGGGACCGATTTTGAGAACTCCGTGGCTTCTGGGAGCTGGGCGGCTTTACTGTGTCTGAAAAATGTTTAGCAATCTGACGCATCAGTTTTTAGGAATGGTACACAGATAGCCCCCACAATTTAAGAACCATGCCTAGAATCCTTCCCCTCGGTGACATCGGCCAGAGGGCAACGGACAGGAGGAGAGCGGGAGATACCAGGAGAGGATCCACGACATTTGTTATTGTTTACCAAGCCCAGGCAGGGACTGGGAGCCGAGCGCTCGAGGGCCGACGAGTGGAAGGATGAGAGGAGCAAGGAAGAACAAAGATTCCTCCCCAGGCTCGAGGCTACCTCTCCAGACACACGGGGCCAGTATTACCCCGGGGAACAAGAGGGCCAAGGCCGTGGTCGAAGCTTCACCACAGATATTACCAGCCCCGAAATTAGCCCGGCTTTCCCTGGACACCCAAAGACACACAAGATCTCCTCCTCCTGCTCGCAGAGTTAGGGCAGGTGAGGCGATCCCAGCCCCCCTCCCCGCACCGGGCGCAGCATCGGCGCACTCACCTGCCTCCGGTCGCGCCCGCGGCCGGCTCAGCCTCCGCACGGACCACAGCCGGCCCCGCGCCCGTCCGCTCCCTTCTGCCAGCTCCGCCTTCGCCCCGCCCCCGGGAGGTGGAACTGGCGGCAGCGCCGGAATCTCGGGGCAGCCTCCCTGAACTCTCGCGAGCCCTCCCTCCTTGGATTCTCGGTGGCTGGGCCGGTCCGTCTCGGGCCTGACGTCATACGCACCACAACCGGAAGTAACCTTCTGTCGTCAATGCCGACCTCCTGCCCCACCCACCTCCGCCTGGTGAATTTTTGAGTGGCTCTGGAACAGTTGACTGTAGAGTCACCACTTGCCTCCTTCGTCAGTCCGACCTCAGTTCCCTCTTTTCTACTCAGAGCTGGCTCAGGCTTCTCTGGTGAGTGACCCAGTGAGTTATCACACCAGTCACATGTCCTGAATGCCGTCAGAGTTTTTTCCAAGACTTCACAGTGTAATGCAAAGTGTGTTAGAAATTGGGGTTGAGAAAGAAATGTCCGTAAACTCGCACATTTTTCAGATTAGGAAAATATGGTCAACAAAGATGGGTTGACTGACCAAGTTGTTTTTAATCACTATCAATGGGATCTGGAAACCACTCTAGTTCCCTGACCCTTTTCCATTTCACCATGGCTCACTTCTAGAGACTTGAGAAGGGATCAGACTTGGGGAAAAAAAAACACACACAAAAATTGCTGGCAAGCATGAAAATTTTGCCTGCATTATTTTGGAAAATCTAAAATAACTGACAATACTGAGCTTCTTTTTCATTAGGATCAGAGAACTAGGAGGAAAATCTCCTCCCTGTCCTGTGACGCAGAAGTGATGGCTTTGGGAAATGATGTATTTGCACTTTAGGGAATAATTAATCGGGCAAGACAAATAAGAGAACTGTTCCTAATTATCGTTGATAAATTTATCTTTAATATGAATATTAGAAGTTTTATAAAGTACCGTTAACTCTTAAACTACTAAGAAAATTCACAAAGCTGGTACTATACTTGCAAAAAATATACATATATTATTCGGAGATGCCAATCATTATCCTTAGTTTCACCAAGAGCAGGTGACTCATGCAGAAGATTTAAGGAAGAACCATGACATCACTTCTCTTTTTTATACTCTGTGCTTTTCCATACGTAGCTAGGTAGGGGGAAAAGTACTAGTCTAGTAATTAGTATATTCTTGGGGAAATCAGTTCCACCTATATCATCTGATCATTTGGAGGCTCAAATGGCAATTACTATATATGACCATAAGGAGGTCTAATTGTGATCCAACATGCTTTACAGAAGCCTATACACCTCTCTCCTGTGTGTGTGTGCATACTAATTCAAGTGGGTAGAATTGAGAACAGTTTATGGAGTGTTCTGTGGCAAATTTATGTTTTCAAATGTCTAATACTTTTTTCATAGCACAAGACTAATAAGGACTAGTACAGGGTATCAGATTAGGATAATATGGAGTAGGCTAAACTTTGACCTCTAGTTTCTAAATTGAGGCCATTATAAACATATTCCCCCAAGAGGTTGTTGAAGGTGCCTGAACTGAAATAGATGCAGAGCCATGTGTCCTATTGGAAGTTTGTTGAAATCTATGGACCCTTTTTCAGAATAGTGTTCTCAAATGCAAAAAGTAAACTACCCAGGGCTGCAAAGGAAATTGATTATATTAATATACAGTTATCCAAATACTAAAATAAATTTGCAATATAGATATGTAATATAGATAGAGTCATTCTAAAATGACTCCCAATAATCCTCACCTTTTGGTATTCCTGTCTTGTGCCAAGTATACACTGGACCTAGTGACTTGGTTCTGAAAAAGAGAATATAGCCAAAGTGATGGGTTGTCACTTACATTATTAGGTTACAAAAATACTGACTTCCATCTTGTTCACCCTTTTCTACTCTCTCACTTATTCTGATGGAAACCAGCTGCCAGGCTGTGACCTGTCTTAGGGAGAGGTCCACGTGAACTGACAATGGTGTCCAGTCAACAGTCACCAAGGAATTGCATCACTCGGCCCAACAACCCATGAATATCCTGCCAACAGCCACATAAGTGAGCTTGGAAGCAGGTTTTCCCCCAGTTGAGCCTTGACATGACTGCAGCCCCAGCTCACACCTTAATTTCAGCCTGGGAAAAGACTCTGAGCCAACAGACCCATAGCAGATTCCTGGCCCACAGGGACCATGAGATAAATAATTATTGTTTTAAGCCACTGACTTGGGGTACAATTTGTTACATAGCCATAGATAACTAGTAGTTATATCCTTGGTTCTTTATTAATTTTATAACAAGATTAAGACCTGCAGAAATTTTGCTGTAGTGATGCACATAAATAGTATTTTCAGATATGTGCAACAACTTTTATGTGGTAGTAAGTGTGTGTGATTTCTACTGGGGGCAAAGACACAGGTTGTTAATATTAGCTACATTCATAATGTAAGAAATGCTCATTTTCTATTTCGGTTTAGTGAAAATATATAAATATACATAAATGTTAACATATAAGTATATATTATATATACATTATATATGCTCATGTATACATTATATGTAACATATACACACATATATGCACTTTTTCACCACAGTTCACAGACCCAGATTAAGAACCCTTGCCCTAAATAATAGATTATTCATAGGGCCTTCCAAACCTCTTATTAGCAATGTTTTCAGACAAAGAATTAAAATTCAGGTAACAAGCCCAGGTAACAGATCTACACCATAGACATTGCTAACTTCATTAACCTGTAGTTGAGTATGAATGGCTATCTGCTATCTTTCACACATTTCCTCTTCTTCAAATTTATGCTAACTGTAGTTTTATAAGCTAAAATTGTAGGCCAGAGAGAGTGAAAAAATTTATGGTGAAAACTTTTACAGTACTCAGAATTCATCTGATTTTTGTTTTTAGTGAAATTGTAAGCTCCTTGACCATAGGGATTTGTAGTATTACTTTCACTCTCCTGGCCTATTAGTAAATAACCAATAACAATGTCAATGCCAAATGACAATAGTAAATGATAATAGAAGGAAATTACCAATAAAATCTTTCCACCAAACAGGTAAAGTTGCTTTTGTATATACACAACTTTACAACTGTAGGATTCAGCCAAAACAGTATTTGGAAAGTAATTCATTGGATTGAATGCATTTAACAGAATACACAAAAATGTAAAAGTAAATGAACCAAGCTCTCAACTCAGAAAACTTGAAAAAGAAAACAAAATAAGTCCAACGAAAATAGAAGTATATAAAGATTAGAGCAGAAGCCACTCCAGAGGTCCATGGTTAAGTAAACCAAGTATTATGGATGAAATATGCAGTCATTCCTATATATCACTCTATTTTTCAAATAAATTTAAATTCTATTATGATTGAAAAATTCAAATGCAATAGGGAATTAAAAAAAAAAAAAAAAAAAAAAAAAGACATGACCCAAGCAGTAAGAATGAAAGTGGTGATGTGGAGAATTTTAAAGCATAAACATTATGATTAAAAAAAGAGAGACAACTATTGAGACAAGTTGGTTGAGCACTCCCTTCCATATGAATAAAAAGTAGCTAATATTTACTGAGTTCTTTCTGTGTACCAAGCATTCAGCTCGTTGCTTGTACCATCTCATTTAATCTTTACAATAAGCCCGTGAGTTAGGTATTATTATCCCCAGTTTAGAGATGATGAAACTGCGACTCAGAGAGCTATAGTAACTTACTTAAGGTCACCCCAATAGCAAGTGATAAGGCCAATAATCCAGATTCCAAATAGATAAAAGAAATGCTGAACAAGTACAAAAACATGGAATCTAGAGACAAAGAAACCAGTATGTTCGAAGCCACTTGCTTATTTACAACATATTCAGTGAATATTAGCTATTATTATTATTATGATAATCTCCATACTTTAAGTGGTCTTAAGACTGCCCTTCAAATGTGTGGATATATGGGCAGCAATGTGCTTTCCAAGATGTTTATCCTAGCATCAATTATTAACTGCAAAAAGTGGGAACTAATTTAGATGAATAAAGATGGGGATTAATATAAAAAATTATGGTGGATCCATACAATGTAGTACCATGTATGTGTTAAAAATTATATGTAGATAAATGGTTAATGACATGGGAAGATGTTCAGAAGACATTGTTAGTTCTTTTAAAACAGGTTACCAATGGTATAAGATCTTTTGTATAAAAATTATTTGAAAACTATATGTGAGCATGTGTATACTCATGACACACATATTTGCTTGTATATTTGAAGACTGAAAAGAAAAACACTAAAATGAAGTTACTCTCAATGTGATTATGAAAATAAAACCATTATGATGTACATTGTTATGCCAATAAACTTTCTCAGAAGAAAAGGAGAGAGAGAGAGAATTGGTGCTTTTCATGATCCTGGAAGGCTCTCCTAATAGAAATCCATAAATTTTTTTCCTATGGGAGAAATGTAGATTTGATAGAAAAGAAATTAAATTGAATGGGCTTTTTCAGTTTAACAATATCATGCTAGACTCCTAGCTCTTCTTTTCAGAGCCATGAGTTTCTTTTTTTTTTTTTTTTAATTACATTTTATAGATTAGGCTGTTACAGTTGCCCCAATTTTTCCCCCTGTGTCCCCCTCCACCCAGCAACCCCCACTCCCTCAGGCAAGCCCCACACCATTGTTCATACTTGTAAGTTCTTTGGCTATTCCTTCCTATACAGTACTTTACATCCCCATGGCTAGTCTGTAACTACCTATTTGTACCTCTTAATCCCCTCACTTCTTCATCTATCCCCCCATACCCCCCTCCCATATGGCAACCATCAAAACACTCTCCATATCCATGATTCTGTCTCTGTTCTTCTTGTTTGCTTAGTTTGTTTTTTAGATTCAGTTGTTGTTAGATATGTATTTATTGCCATTTTATTGTTCGTAGTTTTGATCTTCCTCGTTTTCTTAAATAAATCCCTTTAAGAGCTGCCTAAAGGGAGTCACAGGTAGAGCTGCTGTGAGTCCCTGACTTGGTACATGGCCTAATGTAGTAGGTGTACTGTAGGGTCCAGTGACACAGCTTCCCCTATCACCAAAGGTGGGTACTCAAGGTGTGCCCTTTGTGTGGGCTGAGTATACCCTTCTCTTGTATTTAAGCCTTGATTGCTGTTGGCAGGTCAATGGGAGGGATTTACCCCGGCCAGTCAGCTGCAAGACTGGCTGTGAACACTGGCCACCAACCTCCGCCCTCCGTGGAGAATCAGCTGTGTGGGGGCAGAGTGGTGGTGCTCTGACATGCTCTATTGCTGTCCACTGGGTGTGCAGGCTCTGGGGTTTCCGGGTAATGCAGGCCAAGGTCGGCACCCACCTGTATTTCTCCCGAGGGAACCCTCCCTGCTTTAGCTACCAAACAATCTGAGATGGCTGCTACTCCTGGAATTGGAGATTCCCTGGAAGACAAGCTGTGAATCTAGACTGGCTGCTGCTAGTGCTTGTCCTGGGGCCACTTAGCAGGAGGTTTGGGGGCTAGAGGCTCACTGAGGCTGGTTGTTGCTTGTTTGAGAGCTTTCAGGAAGTTGTGAAACATGAGCCAACATTAGCCATTCATATGGAAACATCGCTATTAACAGTTTAGGTGTGCCAGTAAGAGTCTCAGGGGATCCCCAGGGCAAGGTGAACAGTGTTAGACAGATTGACAGAGTCTCATGCATGGCACCTGCCTGCCAGCTCTGCGGCTGTGTGGGGGTAGGGCTCAGAAAAAGGACAATGGCCTCTGCCTTTCTGTGTTGGGAGAAAGCTGTCCCCCAGCTCCCACTTTGATGCCAGACACTTCAGGTCCTCCCAGTATGCCACTGGTGCCTTTCAAGCTGCTACCCTGGTGCTGGAGCTCAGAGGGAGGGAGTTTGAGTAAGTTTATGTGTGGGTTCTTTAAGAGGAACTTCTTGGCACTCTAGAAGTTTCTTCCACCAACTCTTCCCCACTGGTTTTCACAGATAGAAGTTATGGGGATTTATCTTCCTGGCACTAGAATCCTTGGCTGTTGGGCCTGGTGTGGGGCTGGGACTCCTCACTCCCAGGATATGCCTCCTGAATTTTTATCCACCACACATGGATGTGGTACCAGCCCATTTCACATCTCCAGCCCTCCTACCAGTCTGGATGGATGTGGTTTCTTTAATTCTGTAGTTGTCAGAATTCCATTCAACTCAATTTCTGATGGTTTTGCTGAATTTTATTTGTGATTTAGATGTGGTTGTGTGTGGAGGCGAGCTGTGTCTACCTACGCAGCCATCTTGACTGGCAGACCCACCCATAGCCATGACTTTCAAAAAGGAGCTAGCTCAACTGGGCTAAATGCAGTGGAATTTATTTGTTTGGAAATAAAGCTCAATCACATGACATTCCATTCAGAACTCTCATCAGACTGCCTTCTGCAAAGCAGTTTGTAAACTTGGAAACAATGACTTATAATTGACCCCTGCTTTAATTTTTAACTGGCTTGACTAAACTGCTAACTATATATTTGTCACCTAGAGTTTAAAGCATTTCAAGATTTACCCTATTTCTCTCCAAAAGTGATATATCACCTATGTAAATCAGAAGCCTGAAGAAAAGCTTTAAAGAAAAGAGAAAAATATATTATGTATAACTATCTATTTGCATTATGCTTATAGCTCTGCAAAGTGTAGCAACTACATGGGATTTATATTCCAAGGACCTGGTACTGTTACCGCCTTATACCTAACACATCAAAAAAGTTCTCTGAAGTCCTATTTCCTGTTCTGTAAAATGGGGGAATATTAACCCAATAGTTGCTGCAAAGATAAAATATGATATTATATGGTGAAAGTACTTTGCAAACCGTAAAACACTATTGCCACAATAGAAATAATGCAGGTTCGAAAATAGATCTGTTTGAATAATAGCTACCCTTAGGATCTCTGTGAGATGAAGAGAAATTAAATGAGGTAATATAAATTAAGCTTCTAGTGTAGGATCCAGAATATATTCACACTGAATTCAAGGTACCTATTATTGTTACTGCTAATACTAATAATTAGCAATATAACAAAACCATGTTTCAGAATGAAACTCTTCTTTTGTCAACTACAAATAGAATGGATTCCCTGCATGTAAGGAACATTTCTGTGAAATTTACATTTATGAAGAGAGAAAATGTCTTTGTCAGACTTTTCTTGCTTTCATTCTTATCTCCTCTATTAATTTTTCACAAATTTCTGATACTAACAGATACAGATGGAGTGGATTTTCCATCTGTGATACAGGAAATACAGGCATAAGTAAGATGAGGCTAAGTGGTGCTGCAGTAACAAACCATCACAGGATATTTGTGGCTTAGAATAGCAAGGATTTATTTATTTATGCCTTGTGACCTTTGCAGGTCAGCAATAAGGCTTTGCTCATCAGAATCATGCATGGTGCCAGGCCAGTGGAGCAGCTGTCATCTTGAACTGTGCTAACCTTCATGCCAGAAGGAAAAGATAAGATTCAAGGGTCTCAAGTAGAAACTTTTACTCACAACCCATTGGCCAGAAATATTATTGTGGATCCATACAAATAAAAGGGAACCAGGAGGTACCATTTTTGACATTCCAGAAGGAGAAAAAACCAGAACTATTTGGCTATCGTACTAGTGATGCCTACATATTGTGTATGTGAAAAACACTGCCAAAATGCTAGGTATTACATGATTCCCTTTTGCCACCTTTTAAAGAAAAAATGATAGTTAAACTCTTTACAAAAGAAAAATGCAAAGCACTATAATACTTTGTGCTAATTAATATATGCTGTATGTGATATGGTTTTAAATTTTTTAATATCAAATTATAAAAAAATAAATTTCTCTTTGGTGTCTTCAGTCTCTTAAAAATGATGTTCCTTGACATTAGAAATTCACTAATATTATAGTTAAATTTGTTTTAAGACTTTTCCTTTTTAAAACTAAAAAGTGGTTTTTCCTTAAATTTCACTGCCTTTCTCATTCCTATTTTAGGATTGAGTCCAAAAATTTTATTTTCTCAAGTAAGAGAAAGAAGACCCCTAAGAGACTGTTTTTCATCAGAATAGTGGAATTCAATTTACAAAAATAACATTGATATTTAATGTAGGCATCCCAAGAAAAGCTAAAATAATTCAGATACCTAGGAAATTAATATAGTCACTTTGTTGTTGAGTATCTACTCATATCTTATGATTCTAACATTTAAAAAAGCAATTACTTTTTAGTTTTAAGAGGAATTTAATGATATCACCCCTATTTTTAACTGTGAGTTGTATGTGTATGTGTGTGTAGTTTGTTTTTGGATCTGAACTAGAGTTCCAATACTTTATTTGGTTCTTCCTCTACAACATATTAGCTGTTTTATTATAGAATATGTAAATAAGTTGATTTCTTTATAAGTGATTATGACTATTTCAAAGTCTATTTGAATTGTTAGAATTAATTCTTTAGAGAGGTGGCAGGTCTTAGATAATCTATAAACTAAAAAGGCTTAGAGGATATTTATTTTTTACCTTTCCCATCTTTGTGGGTGGGAATTTCTTTTCTTTTCTTATAACGACCCTATTCAGTGACTCTATGTGCAGGTCCTACTCCTTCAATTATCTACTTTCTTTCTTTTATCTTTTATTTTTATTTTCCAATGTTGAAATTTCTGGGACTGGGAAACAGGCCAGATGGAGAATGTCTCTAACTCATACTTCCATAATGTCACCAGGTACTAATACATGTTCCTCTTGCAGCCTGAGCCTAAAGGGAAAGTCAACGCAGGGGCAACTAGCAGATCTGTATTTGGACTAAGGGCTGAATCCTTAGTCTGGTGGTCTTGGGCACATTTCTTAAACTCTCTAAACCTCGATTTACTCATCCATGTAGGGAAAATTTGCAAAGTCGTCCTCATTATTAGAAGGTAATTGTTACCAGTAAAACAATGAAATATCTGAAGGGCCAGTGTTTTATGGTAAGTACAGGGAAAATTTATGATACATGTATTTTACCATAATTTTAAAAATTGAAAAAAAATTAGGTTACAGTTGCTTCCATGCACTACTTAGACTGGGCAAAAACTAAATCACATTAGAGTTTTTTTAGCCTATTGTATGATATGAATTGGCATCCCTCAGTTTACATATGACATTGCATCACAATCATATAAAGTGTTACTCTTGAAAAATTTGTTTTCTAAGATCTATTAGTGTTTATGTTTTTCTATTTTAAACCATTGTTTTCAACAGTTTCCATCAGGTTAAAGTAGTTAAAACAATTGAACTTCCTTCTTTTATTTCTTTCCACTAGAGAATGTCACATTTGGGACAGATTCCTAGAAGTGGTTCAAAGGGAATGCACATTTTACATTTCCAAACCTATTGCCAAACTACCATTTAGCAGTTCACTAATTCCCACTATTACAAACAAGCAGTACAAGAAAATTCCCATTTTCCCATGTGTTTGTTTACAGTAGGCTTCATTTTTTCAGTCTTGCCAAAGAAAGAGAGACTGCGACCTTGGCTTGATATTTACAGATGAACCCTAGTGTTAAGCAGAATGGGAAGTTTGTATAGAGACATTTTGTAATAGGTCAATTAGGAAGTAATATATTTACATGTTTCAATGACTTTTGCTTCTTTGAACAATCTTAAAACAATGGGCACTCAGGGAAAAATATGTGGATAAGGAGGTCCCTATCCCTACTTCTGATAGTGTTGTAAACACTAAGTTAGATAAGGTATGTAAAATGACAGCTACTTCACAGGCACACAATCTAAGTTCCTCTTCTTCCCTTCAGCTTTGGGGTAAGGTTGAGGGCAACACTGTGTAGGGAAGTTAGTCACAAAACCTGTGGTGGCTTTTTTGAACGTAGAGAATTTAAGTAGGATCTAGGGCAAGCAAGACAATTCTTTATGCTAGGTGGTTTTATAAATTTAGAGATAAGGGTTGTGGGAAGAAGTTACTGGATCTGCCTCTCAGTCTGCTTATACTTTCCAACCTTTCTCTGAGTCAGGTTGTTTTCAGAGGGTTAGCCTCATGCATTTTGTGCTGACTCAGTTTCCTGGAGGAAGTAACCCAAATAGGGCTTTCAAAGAATTGATTTTTTTTCTGATTAGGCCACACATGGCCTTGTGGACAAGATTAAGGAGATTTTTCTTCACTTAATAGCAATAAGAAGCTTTTGAAGGGTTTTAGGCAGAGGGGTGGCATCGAATTTGCATTTAAAAACATAGTCTGCTTCTAATGTGGAGAACTGGTCTGTGGGGAACCAGAAAGGATATTAGTGGACCATTAAGAGCTGTTTTATATTTTTAAGTATTAAGTTGGATATTGTAAATTATCTGGGGCTAGAGTACCTTGGAAAGCAGAAATGACTATCTGATTTCCTTGTAAGTATGTTTCACTGGGGCTGAATAGTGCAAATATGACTAGATCATAATAGATAAATTAAAGTTGTATAAATCATCTTATGCATCAAGTAAATTTCTGATTTGGCTTCCTATGTAGATTTTCTTATGGAATAAGAGTATGCCAGTTAGCCAATACGAATTTTTGGTTTGTTTGACAATTAACATTCCTCATTATAAATTGCTACATGTTTTATTAATCAATATCACCCCAATAAATTCAATTTAAATAGAAGAAAAATTGTTATACGTTCTTTTCTGAGTTAGATTACCCTTACTCTGTATTAGTTTCTCTGAATTCGATCACCTCTGATGAAGTTAGATTTTTGGTACAGTTAAGAATAAAGCTCTGACTATCCTAAGTAATCTAGACAGTCTCTTATTAACATCTTTGTATTGTTGTTCTCTGAATACACAGTTCTTATGGTAGAATCATGCTGGAATAAACCTTGTATAAGAGGATTAACTTGCATACTACTTAAATAATGTTAATACGTTTTAAACTGACCTATTTTAATGCTTGAAATGATTATTAAAAGACTAACATATGTAAAATGGCCCAGTGATAGGTCAGATTTCCTGGGGAAGAGATCATGAAGGTCTCAGATTAATGGGCAGGAGATTACTGTGGAATGATCTCTGGAACAACTCAGGTGAGAGGGAGAAGGCAGCAAAAAGGATTAGGCAGAGGGAGAAGTTGAATGCAGATGCAGGTGCAACTGAAACCTCAGCCTACCCCACAGAAACTCTGGAGTTTGGAGGGCTCTTTAGAGTTCTCTGAGCCTTTGCACCCCAACCTCAACCAGCTGTTGAATGTGAGAGAAACAGGTCACTATGTAGGCTGAGGGAATAACAGGAGAGGAACTCAGCTACAGGTAGTCAGAAGCCAACTCTCCCAGCAGCTGTGGATTTGGGTAGTGCTCCACAGCATCCACCACCAGCCCACTGAAGGCTTTGTCCTCAGCCTAGCCTTGGTATATTGCATGTCCCCATGAAACACCGCTCTTCAAAAATGTTCCATTTTGCTCTGGTTGGGTAGCTCAGTTGATTAGAATATCCTCCCTTGCACCAAAGGGTGGTGGCTTTGATTCCTCATTAGGGCACATACCTCGATTAAGGGTTCCATCCCAGTCTGGGTGGATGCAGAAGGCAAGCAATTTGTATTTGCCTTTCACATCAATAAATATTCCATTTTGCCTCTTTAAGTGATACCAGGGGGAAGCCAGAAAAACCTGGAATTTATTTATTAAAATTTGTGTGTTTATTCTTACATGTTTAAACTTCACTCACCTTCAAAGTACTCTCTCCACTTAGTGCAGTACACCTATTGAGACATTTTTTCCACTGCTCAAAAGAGTTTTTGAATTCAATTTTAATGCCTTTTAGTACTTTGTTTCACCTCTTCCACATCAGCAAAATGTTTCCCTTTGAGGACTTTTTTCATCTGGGGAAACCAAAAAAAAAAATCTCTCTCAGGGTGAGATCCAGTGAATGGGAAGGGTAGGGCATGGGGGTCATGCCATTTTTGTCAAAAACTGCTGAACACTCAGCGAGACGTGGGCAGGTACACTTGTAAATCACCCATCATGGAATAGGCAAATGCATTGAGTCTTCAAAAAAAATTCACTGATGCCAAGCACAGCCTTTCACAACAACACACTGATGCAGGTGAATTCCTAGAACATTCACCTAGTGGGGGAAACCTGTACTACAAGGGGCCCGCCCTCCAGACTGTAATTCCAGTTTTTTTGGGGGGGATCCCCCTCATATGGTCATATCTCTTCTGTAGCACCCTGCTTGCCCCCCAATCTTTTTTGTCTGAAGTTGTCCTATGAAAAAACATCAGACAAAAAAGTTAGGGTTATTATGCAAAATAACTGGCCTATACTCTTTAAAGTGTAAACATTTTAAAAAACAGACTGAGAAATTGTTTCAGATTTTATTTTATTTTTTAAAGTGTATTTTATTGATTATACTGTTACAGTTGTCCCATTTTTTCTCCTCTTTATTCCCCTCCATCCTGTATCACCATCCCACCAACATTCCCCTCCTTAATTCATGTCTGCGGGTCATGCATATAAGTTCTTTGGCTTCTCCATTTCCTATACTATTCTTAACCTTCACCTGTCTATTTTGTACCTACCATTTATGCATCTTGTTATTCGCTGTACCTTTTACCCCATTCTCCACCCTTTCCCTCCCTGATGCTAATCCTCCTTGTGATCGTCATTTCTGTGAATCTGTGAAGTGCTTTATCTGACCTCCCATTCTAAATGATAGCTTTGCTGAATAGAGCAATCTTGGATGGAGGTCCTTGCCCTTCATGACTTTGAATACTTCTTTCCAGCCCCTTCTTGCCTGCAAGGCTTCTTTTGAAAAATCAGCTGATAGTCTTACGGGAACTCCTTTGAAGGTAACTGTCTCCTTTTCACTTGCTGCTTTTAAGATTCTCTCCTTATCTTTAATCTTAGCTAATGTAATTATGATGTGCCTTATTGTGTGCTTCCTTGGGTCCAACTTCTTTGGGACTCTCTGAGCTTCCTGGACTTCCCGGAAGTCTATTTCATTTGCCAGATTGGGGAGGTTCTCCTTCATTATTTTTTCAAATAAGTTTTCCACTTGTTGCTCTTCCTCTTCTCCTTCTGGCACCCCTATGATTCAGATGTTGGAACATTTAAAGTTGTCCTGGAGGTTCCTAAGCGTCTCATTTTTTTTTAATTCTTGTCTGCTCTTTCTGTTCTAGTTGAATGTTTATCTCTTCCTTCTACTCCAGTCGTTGATTTAAGTCCTGGTTTCCTTCCCTTCGTTGTTGGTTCCCTGTACATTTTCCTTTATTTTACTTTTCATAACCTGCACTTTTTCCTCTATTTTGTGACCATTCTCAACCATTTCTGTGAGCATCCTGATTACCAGTGTTTTGAATTCTGCATCTAATAGGTTAGCTATCTCTTCATAGCTTAGGTTTTTTTTTGGAGTTTTGATCTGTTCTTTCACTTGGGCCATATTTCTTTGTCTCAGTGTACCTGTTATGTTGTAAGGGGGGGAGCCTTAGGTATTTGCCAAAGCAGGGCAACTCACCTCACTGCATTGTTGTGCTGTATGTGGAGGAGGGGTCAGGAAGGAAACAATGCCACTTGCTTGGCTCTTGCCCTGCTTTCAGTCACTTTCCTTGCTTCCCACAAGCAAATTGCACCCTTCTGATGCTGATTCCTGCATGGGTGGGCTTGTGTACATTCTAGGACCCTGTCGACCCCTCCAACACACTCTCCTGTGAGACTGGCAAGTTCTCCTGCTGCCACATAGGATTTTACAGCCAGAGGTTTTGAAACTTTCTTTTCCTGGTGTTGGGACCCTCCTGAGTTGCATGGTCTGTCTCAGTCCCCAGTTGTTTCTCCCAGTTTATCCACAGGTGAATGTGGGACCACCTGGTCCACCAGCCACAGCCTTGCTACATGTCCTCTCCACCCCAGCTGCCTCTCTTTGCCCCTCCTACCAGTCTGGATGTATGTTGCTTCTTTAACTCCTTGGTTGTCAGACTTCCATACAGTTTTTCCTGGAAGTTTTGGTTGTTTTTTGTTTTTAAATTTGTTATCCTTCTTTTGGTTGTGTGTGGGAGCAAAGTGTATCTACTTACGCCCCATCTTCTCATTTCAGATTCTAAAAGTCTAAAGAGATAAGCAGATAAACATAATATTTAATTCGCAGTTATATCTTTAACCAGATTTTTTAAATTATAATTTGTCATAAAGGGCATTACTATGACAATTGGCAAAAATACAATTAAGGTCTGTAAATTAGAAAATGTTAATGTAAATTTTCCAGATTTGATAATTGTTCTGTGGTTATGTAAGAGAATGTCTCTGTTCCTAAGAAACACACATAGGAATGTGTAAGCATAAAAGGATAAAATGTTCCATTTGAATGGTACCATTTATTTTTATCTCAAATATTCCCAAATTAGTCCCAGGAAAAACTACAGAATCTGTCAATGGAGAACCTGACATCTTCAGTAAGGAGAAGTAAATACATCTCATAGAAATATGTATACCTAGAATGCATACAAGGAAAATAGAGCCTTTTTTTTTTTTACAGGAGCCTCCTTATATTGTTTTTTACAAAGCTATTACAAAATGGTTTCATTTATTTCAGACTTGTATAGTTACCCCCTTCCTGCCTGTGTATTTTGTTCTTTAGATCTGAAGTCCCTGTATCATTTACCTTCTTTTTGATTTTTTTTTTAAAGAACAACTTGTTGTGAACTAGTTCTATATTATGTAAATATTTTTATTGAACCTCCATGGGAATTATAGTATCAAGATTATGGTAAAGTTATCCCTTTATGTTCAATCATTATTTGAATCCTGCTGAGTCCTTCCAAATAAAATAAGAATAATAGTGTTATAAATTTATACAGTTAGTGCTTTCATCAAAAAATCCCAAAGCAATTTACAGGCATTAATTAAGCAATTGAACACTCCTGTGAGCACATTACATATTATTCTCATTTTAAAGATGACTCAACTAAAGAATTAAAAGGAGATAGATAAATAGATGGATAGATATGTGCATATATACATATATATACACACTGTATATATTTAAGTTGTTATATGGGATATCAAATTTAATAGAAAATAATGTCTACCACATAGACCTAATCCCATACATACACATGCATGTGCGCACACACACCACCTAAAGGCATAAAACTCTTCCTACTTTTCCTGGGAATTTCTTGGGTTTGCCACTGAAAATCCGGTGTCCTGGGAACTCCCTCAGTAGTAGGCAAACCAGGGCAATTGGTCATTCTAAGTATACCTCCACTTTTCTTTCAAGATAAAGGAATGAAATTGAGTATGAAAGTCAGAGATCCCACCAGTTAAGCAATAAATTATAGACTGGCCGGTGGACCCATGACCTTAAAATCTCACTTTGATCTGTAATAAGATTAACACATGGATCAGACATGGGCTTTTGCATTCTCCACCAAGTATTTTAACTTTTTTTTTAATTAAAGATTTCTCCTTTTTTAAAGGTTTTATTTATTTATCTTTAGAGGGGAAGGGAGGGAGAGAGGGAGAGATATATCAATGTATGGTTGCTTCTCATGCATTCCTTGCTGGGAACTGGCCTGCAACCCAGGCATGTGCCCTGACTCGGAATCGAGCCACTATTCTTTGGTTCGAAGGCCCACGCTCAATCCACTGAGCTACACCAGCCAGGGCTTAACTTGACTTTTTTTAAGTGAATATGTAAATAGGGATAAAAACCAGAATTACATGTTGTTTCTGGCTTTTTGTGAAACCAATCTTAAAATGTATACTATAACCTGAGAACCAAAATTTATGGAAGTATTGAGGGCATTGAAGCTTCCCAATAGGAAGGTTCACTAGGAAAAATGTAAACTGTCAAAAAACACTATAGAACTCTCAAAGATGATGTGAGAAAAAACAGACTTTGACAAAATAGAAGCAAGAATTAAATAAATGACTTCCTACAGTAATATTAGATCATCACTACCATCATCATCATCAATCATCATGTCATCATAAATTAGTACTGTATAGATTTTCAAAATATCCATATTTTATGCATAAAGATGAGGTTAAAGGTGATTAAAATGAATAAAATAACCATTATGTTTAGCCATGACTATATACGAGGTCTGTCCAGGAAAAAGTCCAGCCATTGTTAATATGACAAGAATGGTTTGTGAGACAATAATGTAACCTGGTAGCCAAGGAGGGTGGACTGGAATGCACATGTGTGAACAATGACAACTTCACTGTACTAGTGAGTGAGGGTGGTAGATGTCGCTGAGTGAGCATGTGTACTGTGTGACTGTTGCATTCTACTCACTCATGACTGAGTGAGTAGAGCAGGGGTGTCAAACTCATTTCCATCAGGGGCCACATCAGCCTTGCAGGTGCCGTCAAAGGTCTGAATGTAATTTTAGGACTGTATAAATGTAACTGCTCTTTAACAGTTAAGCGAGAGCTTGGTGCTGCCGCCAGGTAGAAACAAAGTGCCAGGCTGGATAGAACAAGGTGGTGGGCCTTGTGTTTGCCACTTGTAAAGTAGAGCAATAAATCTGCATCATATTTTGCATTAAGCTTGAACATTCCTCTGTGGAAACATTTCAGATGATTCAGAAGGCTCTTGGGGATGATGCAATGAGTCCAGTGCAAATTAAAGCATTTTCAGGCGTGTATCTGGATTTTTTTCTCTTCATTTGTACTGTTCTACAATTAAGGGTCTTATGCTGTATAAAGATTACATGTGTCTCCATTTAACTTTTCTATCATGTTGCTGTTGTTTTTTTCTGAGATGCTTTTTAGCCAGTGTGGACTTTATGGAATGATTCTTTATTTCTTAACTTCCCCCCCTATTTTTTTTTACCTTGATGTCTTTTTATTCTATATTTTGCCAAATTTCCTTGTTTTGTATTCCAAGATGCATAATTTTTTTGTGCTAGGTACTTTCCTAGGTGCTAGGGATTCAGCCACTAATAAGAGAGTCATAATGATGATTATATTCCAATAAGAGAGATAGAAGAGAGGTAATAAATATGCATATAATCTAATTGTAGGAAGTGATAAATGCTGTGAAGAAAAATATAGCATGGAAAGGAGAGGTGTGCTTATTCAGGCAAGGTGGGCAAGGAAAGACTCTCTGAGGGGTGACACGAGGTGAAGCTGGAACGAAATGAGGAACTGGGTCTTACGAAACTCTGGGGGAAGAGTGTTTCAGGAATAAGAAAGAGCAAGTGCCAGGGCCCAGAGGTAGAAATGAGTTTTGTGTGTTTGAAGAGTGGGAGTGAAACAAGAGTGGCAGGAGAAGATGGCAGAGAAGCAGGCAGGAGCCAGATTACGAGGGCTTTCTGTGCAGTCTTCACTGAAACGTGATGAAAAATATCAGTTATAAGGAAAATTAGTGGTGCAAGAAAATAAATGTAATTATAGCACATTATGTGGCTCTCCATTGGAAAATATTTAACCCGACGTGATGATAGAAGTGGTTTTTATTAACTTTCAGCTTTTAGGGTGGGTTTGGAAGAACTGTTAAATAGAGCAAGCAGAATAGCACAGGGGTTATGAGAATGGCTTCTAGAAGCAAACTGAATTTGATTCCCAGCTTTACCATTTATTAACTATGAAACCTTTGGGAAAGTGATTCAACTTCTGTGTTCCTCAGTTTCCTTACCTATAAAATGGGAATAATAAAAGTACCTACCTCATACGGCTGTCAGGAGTAAATGAGTTGTCACTGGTGATGTAGATAAAACAGTGTTAGCACATGGTTGGCATTCAGTGAGTGTTTCTTTGTATTATCAAGTACTGCATGGTTAGATGCTATTGAAAAGTGCTCCATCCAAATCTCTCTCCTACAGGTATGGGAATCCATGTTAGAAATTTTGTTGAAGACTATGATCTTATGGTCTCCTATGAAGTAAAAATTCTGAGAGGAATGACATCTTAAATTCTCATTCGCTCCAAACTCGTTTGACTTGATCAAATCCTTTTCAGCCTTGACCCTTGTCTGAGTGCAAAGGCATCACAGTAGGCACCTGAGACAGGGAGAGGTGTCAATTTGCTAGGAGAGTAAAACGCTACAACAAGGGAGGTGAGAGGATAGTTGAAAAGGGAACTAACTAGGAGAACTCCAAGACAAACAGCCTCCCAGTCTGGCCAAGAACAAGACTTCAACCCATAAAATCCTGGCTCCTGTTAGCCTACGGCCAGTCCTGTCTGTGCCACATTGAAATAAGCCAGGATAGGCCAAGGAATGAGTTCCAGGTTTGGCACAGGCTCACATTATTTATTACGAGACTGAAAAACCTGGTATGGTGTTTCTGGGGCTGCTGTAGCATCAAGTACCAGGGACCACTTTCTTCACACTTATTGTTGTCCAAGGCTCACTGGCCACTACGGTAGACCTGATCTGGAAGGGTGGTCACTGAACAGTTCAGCCTCAAAGACTTGGGAGGGGCTGTTTGTTCAACTCATAGAAACTAGACCCGTCTTGGGAGTGGTTGCACTGGGAGACATTTCAATCCACTCAGACTGCGGCCTCTGGCTGGCTCAGCTCTTCTACTATTTCCACACAACTGTATCTGCATTTGAATGAAATGAACATCTGTACAAGTTAGGAGTTGCCCCTTTTCAAGATGAGAATTTCTGAGCCATAAACAGTCTTTTTTGGGGAGCTGATGAAATCTGAAATGTGGCCATTTAGAGTAAGCTTTTTTAGGCTTTTGGGTTTCACTTTGAGAACAACATGATACAGGAGGAAACTGTACTTAGTCATCATTTGCATTTGTATTTAAAGTATAGAAATCATAAAATTTAAACCTGGAAGGCACTTGACATCATCTAGTGTCCCTCCCTTCTTGTATATATGTGGATGCTAAGATGAGAAGGAGTTAAGTGTCTGAGAGCAGTTGAGATTAAACTCAGATATATTGGTTTCCAAGAAACCAATAGTTTCTGAATAGTTATTCAACTCATCAGACACCATTTGTAATCTGGAGTTTTGGTGAAAACCCTGTTTTCTTTGTACCATATAATTATCTATAAAATGCAAAAATTACTTCAAATGCTGTAAAGTCTTTAATAGTTCTTATATGGTTTAATTTTTTTTAACTGTGACAACTTAAAGCCATCTATGTCTCATAGACCCCTGTGACATGTCCACTGAGAAACTTTAGAAATCGACTCAATTTAAGAGTTGGTAAATCCCTCTGAAGTACAATGTAATTAATGTTAAAATCTCTAGAAGAAGAAGCATTAGATATCTCCCTTGCAGGCCTACTCCCAATCAAATGTCCAGGCTTAGTCATCTGGGTGTTTGTGAGGGCAAAAGACACTCAGAAATGTGGGGCTGGCAATGACCAGACCAGGTTAGGTCAGTCTAGCCCAGCATGTCCCACTATACTATGAGCCTAGGGGTTCTGGATCCAGAGCACTCAAGAACTGGAGACAGAAGGGTAATTAACATGAGAGGAGACCAGAAAGTCTGGGAGCAAACAGGTAGGAATCAGACACACAGAATTGTGTTCATATTAGGGATGAGCCCATCACTCTGGAACTATCTCAGCATGGTCCATCTATGGCCTAGGGTGTAAAGTGTGTCCACCCTGAAATACAGAAACACTAATATGAGATCAGACTAATAAAATGAACACATGGAGAAAAACAGTGACTGGATGCTTAAAAGAATGGAGGTAGGGATGATGTAAGAAATACAATATGTCGGGGAAGAAAGCAAACTTTCCTTAGGGTAACATAGGTGAATACTAGCATCTGCCATTCAACACTTTTATCCCCCGCCTCTCTCACTCATTGCTTGTACTCATCACTTTATAACAAATGTAATTTTTTAGAGCATTTTTAAGGTTTACAGCAAAATTGAGCACAAAGTGTAGAGAGCTCCCATATCTTACACATACACAGCCTCCCCCACTGTCAACATCCCAAACAAGAGTGGTACATATTTTCAATCAATGAATTTACACGGACACATCAGTATTACCCATATCACTATGTATTCTATAGTTTACATTAGGGTTCACTCTTGGTGCTGTACATTCTATGGGCTTTGAAAAATATATGATGGTTGTAATCCATCATTACAGTATTACACAAAATAGCTTCAGTGCCCTCAAAATCCTCCCTCCCTTGTAACTCTGGCAACCACTGATCTTCCTATTACATTTCCAAAATGTCATTTAGTAGGAATCATACAGTAGGTATGGGCTTCTTCACCTAGTAATACACATTAAGGTTTTTCCATGTCTTTTTTGACTTGGTAGATCATTTGTTTTTAGTGATTCCAGTATCTGGGTGTACAACAGTTTATTTATCCATTCACCTGCTAAAGGATATCTTGTTTCCTTCCAAATTTTGGTATAGTAATTATGAATAAAATTTCTCTGAGTATCTTGTGCAGGTTTTTGTGTGGACATAACTTTTCAACTCCTTTGAGTAAATACCAATGAACATGATTGCTGGATCATATGGTAAGAATGTTTAGCATTGTAAGAAACAGCCAGACTGTCTTTCAAATTAGCTGTACCATTTTGCATTCCACCAACAATGAAGGAGAGTTTCTGTTATATGGATGAACTTATTTTTTTAAATCAATAAAATATGTATTGACAAACAGATTTACTAAGTTACAGATTTACTTAGTGAATTCACTCCCACTAGCTGAAGGACAGGAAATGTTCTTTTAAAAAAAATTTAACAACTGGTTCCCATTTACTAAAGCCCTCTTCACTCTTCAGTTTTGTTTGTTGGTAATTTTATGAACAAGAAAATATTTTGAGAGGCACATGAATGGATGAGTCAAATAAACCACTCACACTCAAGTAACTGCCAAGGCCACACATTAATCAATTCAGGAATTTCATCTGATCACTAGTACATAGGTTCATCTCAAAAATATCCCAATTAGGTGGGCTGCTGCTAATAAGGAGTGTTGTTTGAATTTCCTTTTGGGTGCAGTGGCTACCTCCATGAGACTGGAATCAATTTTCATTTTCTTAGCCACATAAGGAGTTGATAGAAAAGCCAGAGTTAGAGGACACTGCTTTCCAATTCCTTCCAGGGAAATGTTAGAGTTGCTTTGTTTCTGCCAGTGTTCTCTCAGCATCCTTTTATAATCACCCCACCCCACCCACTCCTCCCCCAGTCTCCCACTGCCTGCCTCTTTCATCTGACTCCAAAACTTTGCTGCCACCTAGTTCCATCATAGTTCCTTTCCAAAATACTCTTCCTTGGCTCACTGACTTGAAGTTGACAACTTACTCCTGAATAATTTAACTCCCTTCTTGGAACTGCCTCCTCTTATGTCTTCTCTTAACTTTCACTTCTGAGAGTGGAGAAAGTAAAGTAAAGGTGTTGGAGACTCACAATATAATTGGCTAAGGAGTACATTGACCTATTTTCCCCTCATTGGTAGCAAGGACTTTTACTTACCCTGATATGTAGATGTACTATAACCCTAACTTGATCTACATTCATCACAAGCTTCACCTTCACTCACACTTGATGAGTGTGATGATTTCACTGGGATGCTCTCCTTTAGTCGGGAGGGGACAGGGGTATGGAAAGAAGGAATAGGATTAATTCATATTGTAATTCTACACTGTCCAGTTACAGCAATATCAGCTATGATTCAGTTCAAAATTCCACATTTCACAAATATATGTGGCAGTGTGTATTTGAAAATATGCATCCAAATCTCAAATATATCAATAGTAGTCTAGAGTTTTGGTGCACTAACAGAAAGCCAGCTTAAATTATTTTAAGCAAAAAGGGGAATTTCTAGGCCAAGTAATTGGAAAAGTGTAGGGGAGCATCTTGCTTCTGGCATGGCTAAAACCAGGAACTCAAACTGTGTCATCAGAAATCCCCTTTCTCCATCTCTGAGGTCTGCTTTCTTCTGTGTAGGCATCAGTGTGGCAGAGATGGCCCTGTTCGTTTCAATTTTAAATGGCCCTTGGTGCCCGTAATTGCAAAAGAAAAGAGATGTTTTATTCCAAGTACTGACCCTGTGTGGATCACATGCTCCCTCCTGGACCAGGCACTGTGTTAATTCTGATTAACCCTAGCCATGTGACAGAAAGTTCCACCAGTTTGGGGAGAAGGGATTCCTGAAAGAAAATGGAAACAGGGCATCAGAGGTCAGTTCTCTCATCTGAAAAAGGACAGGAACTCTGGGCAGGCAGAAACAAGGGATATCTATACTCAGTGTTTATCCTTTTTCATACATTTACCCTTAGGAAATAATCAGGGGTTTGAGAGAGTTACAAGGTTATTCACCACAGATTATTTATAATAATGCAAAGCCAGAAGAAATTGAAATGTTGAAACATAAAGGTTAGTTAAATAAATTATGGTACAGGTATTCAATAAAGCACTCTGCAGCCTTTAAGAGTGTGTTGTAGAAGAAAAACTTAGTGACTCAAAAAAATATTCATGGTTAAGCTCAAAAACAGTGTGCAGAGCATGGTCCCAATCTATACACATTTTTATGCATATACATATTTTATCTATATAAAACAATGTGTCAATGGTATGAAAGATTAAAAATATATATAATGTTGATTACTTTTAGTTGACAAAATTAGGAGTAATTTTAATCATTCTGGTAATTTTCCCTGTTTTCTACAGTAAATATATATTTTTAAATTTAAAAACATTGTTGAAAACCTTTTAATTACCCACTACCAGCTTAAAATTCATCCTGCTATTTCTTTCTCTGAAAGGAGCTGAAATGGAGATCCTAATTACTGGTAAATAGCAATCGTTGGTTAGACTTTAAGAAAACTAATTAGCAGAATAAATTATTCACCAGTTTCCTAAGATTAGCTGAGACCTAAAAGTATTCTCCATTATGTCACATTTCCATGTTCTGAGACCTTATTTGTATGCACACCACCAAGTTTTTCAGAATTAATCAACCAGCCGAATCCCTGCTCAAAGCACAGGCCCAGAGAGCTGCACAGGGAAAGTCTCGGGGTATCTCTCTAAACTTCATAATTACCCTTGAACGTATCTAGAGAAAGTGAAATATATTTCCTGGTGTTAGAGACAGGGAATTTGTCTTGATAGCATTAGAAATATACAGATTAGAGGAAGCTAGTTCAGCAAAATAGAGAGTAATAAACATCCAAAATGAACAAACCTGTGGCTCTGAAATTGCTTACTCCACTTGCTTCAGTCTTCCCTGGAGAACTTTCTTTGGGAATGAGACTTTGCATCATCCAAAGAGCCTCTGCATTACCCAATTTCAGGGAAGAAGACTGAAATGTTGGTCTCTCCCCATTTACCAACCAAAAATATCAATAAGCCAAATCTTTCTAAGCCCCATGGAAAAAGCATAATTACACCAGTGACTTTAGAAGGGAGGATGAAAAGCAACACTCAAGTTCACTTATTGCTACCACTATCTGCCAGCCAGCTCACCACATTTCTTCCTCCGCCCCCATTTCTTTTTGAATTACCCAGTGAGAGAGGCAGCTTGATGCCATGGGAAGCTGTGCTGTCTGATGAAGATGACCTTCCTGTTTCTTGAGACCCTTCCACATTGGGACACAGGTTTTAAACTAAAAATCAGAAAATCTGAACTGCAGACTTAGTGTACTGACTAGCTTCATCAGCAAAGGTAGTTTTTAAAACACGACTTGTTTTACTTCCTTCACAAATTATTATAAAAATCAAATGTGATAATGACTGTTATATGATATACAAACATAAATTAATGATAAGAATAGTACTAATAACAGCCATCACCACCAAGGCTCTCCGCATGCCAGGCACCATTCTATATATTGTATTTTATACATTTTAACTCATTCACTCCTCGCAACAACTCAGTAATTTTATGTGATGTGATTATGGGACTCAGAACACTGAGCCCCAGATCTCCTGAGGGAAATTCTTCCTGACGTTTGCATTTTATGGGCAGCCATATTTATATGTAATAAATATGCTTCATTAATATTTTTACATGTTAATGAATAACAGGAAAGATGTTTAATTATAATCTAGTTGAACACTAGTTGTGCTTCTAATTATTTTTAGGAAAAGAAGAAGGACACGTGAGTAAGGAATATTGTTGAAGAGGGAGGGATCTTTCTTTTTTTTCTCCTTCATTTGTTTGCCATAGTCCACAGAAGAGGAGAACTCTGCTACACTTCTGTCCTCTCTTGCTTCACTCCTTTCTTTGTTCCTCGTCTCTGGAGTAACTGAGATGATTGGTCAGAGTTGGGGACACTTGTTGGACCAATTTCACTAGTGGGCTAGACCTATACTGAAAGCTAAGGGTCAGTGCTTATTACTGTCTTGTCCTCTTACTCACTTCTGAGCCCAACAGCTTCTCCCACTTCCTGTCAGAGTGACAGGCTCATGTGGTCCAGTCCTGGGGCCCATGTTTTAAAAAGAGTCTTGTGGTACTTGCCTTTTGTCTGCTGTTTGGATAAGTAGATGCACAGTCAGTTCAGAAGGTCCCACCTGTGACTTCGCAGCAGCAAGCCTGAATATTTACATACTAAGATTGACTAGTTGATGTACAAAGTAGGAAACCTCAGTACAACCAGAATCAAAATTCAGTCTCTCACACCGCAGTTTATCACAGCCTTGAATTTGGGGGGATGGGCTACTGTCTGGAATAAGATAATGGTATGTATCATTTTCATTTGCCTCATGATCTTTGCATGCGTATTCCTGGAAAACCAGAGGGCTGGTAGCACTCTAATCCTCTAAAAGAAGTCCAGCCCTGAGTGGTTGGCTCAGTGGGTTGGATGTTGTCCTGCAAACCAAAAGGCAGACCAAAGGGTCACTGGTTTGATTCCCCGTCAGGGCCCATGCCTGACTGCAGACCTAGTCCCTGGTTGGGGGTGTGCAAGAGGCAACTGATTGATGTTTCTCTCCCTCTCTTTCTCCCTCCCTGCCTTTCTCTAAAAAGAAAATAAATAGAATCTGAAAAAAAAATAAATCCAAACTGTACCTTGAGAAAATTTATTTCTTCTGCTAGATGGAACCATATATTCTTCTGTGTCTCCAGGTTGTGGCATAGGATTGTCTGATTGGGGGTAGTGGTTTAAAAAATGCTTGTTGGATGAATTAGTAAAGCATGTGTAAAAAAGAAAAAGCATAGTTTGAAAGAAAATTTGGAAAGGAGAACAGGTTTCCAGAAAGATGAGAAGGGCAACTTAGCTTATTCTGAGCAAGGAAGGATATAGACTTTCATGGTGTCAAGCCAAAGTACCCAGAACTGGGGAAAAAAAATATTGGACTTTGGAGCTAACTGAAGTATCCATACTGAAGGGCCAGAGTCAGAACAGAAGAGCAAAAGTACTCCAGTATTAGCAGAAATGAAAATTAGCTGTCAACAGGTGGGCTGCTCTGCTACACAGCTCCCCGCAGACAGATCTTGAAATATCCACTATCAGATTCCCAGCAGTTAGAATATCGTAGAAGGTTTGGTCAAGATATCTGTCAATATTGTGTGTTGTATATGTCAAGGGGAACAAACCAGCATATGATAGTTTAAACTTCTTAAAGAGATGAAAAGAAATATTTAAATATAAGCCATGACACCATTAAAGTCCTAGAGGAGAACATAGGCAAGAAAATCTCAGATATTTCACGCAGCAACGTTTTTACTGATAGGTCCCCTAAAGCAAGGGACATAAAGGAAAGAATAAACAAATGGGATCTCATCAAAATAAAAAGCTTCTGCATGGCCAAGGAAAACAGTATTAAAATAAAAAGAGAACCGACTGTATGGGAAAACATATTTACCAATGATACCTCAGACAAGGATTTAATCTCCAAAATATACAAAGAACTTACACACTCCACTCTAAGAAGACAAGCAACCCAATTAAAAAATGGGCAAAGGACTTGAACAGACATTTCTCCAAGGAGGACATACAGAGGATCCAGAGACACATGAAAAGATGCTCGATATCTCTAGCTATCAGAGAGATGCAAATTAAAACTACAATGAGATTCCACTTGACACCAGTCAGAATGGCCTTCATAAACAAAGCAAGAAACAGCAAGTGTTGGAGAGGTTGTGGAGAAAAGGGGACCCTAGTGCACTGTTGGTGGGATTGCAGATTGGTACAACCACTACGGAAAACAGTATGGAATTTTCTAAGAAAACTAAAAATGGACATACCTTTTGACCCAGCAATTCCACTGCTTGGATTATATCCTAAGAACCCTGAAACACCAATCCAAAAGAACCTATGCACCCGTATGTTCATAGCAGCACAATTTACAATAGCCAAGTGTTGGAAGCAACCTAGGTGCCCATCAGTAAATGAATGGATCAAAAAACTGTGGTCCATTTACACAATGGAATTCTATGCAGCAGAAAGAAAGAAGG
This sequence comes from Glossophaga mutica, assembly GCA_039655065.1. Classification (NCBI taxonomy): domain Eukaryota; kingdom Metazoa; phylum Chordata; class Mammalia; order Chiroptera; family Phyllostomidae; genus Glossophaga; species Glossophaga mutica. Next base: position 36,440,944 of record CM077304.1, on the reverse strand, counting down.
AGCTCCTACCCTTTGCGACAGCATGGATGGAACTGGAGAGTATCATGCTAAGCAAAATAAGCCAGGCAGTGAAAGACAAATACCATATGATCTCACCTTTAACAGGAAGCTAATCAACAAAACAAACAAACAAGCATAATATAAACAAAGACACTGAATTTGAGAACAGTCTGACAGTGACCAGAGGGGGAGGAGAGGGAATTTCAGGGGAAAAGGGGAACGGTTTAGAGCAACAAGTATAAAGGACTCATGGACAAAAACTATGGGGGGTGGAAATGGGAGGAAGGTGGGGAGGGCTGGGGTGGTGGGCTGGGTGCGGGGTAAAAGACAGAAAACTGTACAATATCAACAATTAAAAAATACTGATTAAAAATAAAAAAAAAGAAGACTTAAAAAAAAAAACCACAATGAGATACCACTTCACACCAGTCAGAATGGCCATCATAAACAAAGCAACAAACAATAAGTGTTGGAGAGGTTGTGGAGAAAAGGGGACCCTAGTGCACTGTTGGTGGGAGTGCAGACTGGTACAACCACTATGGAAAGCAGTATGGAATTTTCTAAGAAAACTAAAAATGGACATACCTTTTGACCCAGCAGTTCCACTGCTAGGATTATATCCTAAGAACCCTGAAACACCAATCCAAAAGAACCTATGCACCCTTATGTTCATAGCAACACAATTTACAATAGCCAAGTGTTGGAAGCAACCTAGGTGCCCATCAGTAAATGAATGGATCAAGAAACTGTGGTACATTTACACAATGGAATTCTATGCAGCAGAAAGAAAGAAGGAGCTCCTACCCTTTGCGACAGCATGGATGGAACTGGAGAGCATCATGCTAAGTGAAATAAACCAGGCAGTGAAAGACAAATACCATATGATCTCACCTTTAACAGGAACCTAATCAACAAAACAAACAAACAAGCAAAATATAACCAAGACACTGAAACAGAGAACAGGCTGCCAGTCACCAGAGGGTAAGGGGGAGGGAATTTCAGGGGAAAAGGGGAAAGGTTTAGAGCAACAAGTATAAAGGACACATGGACAAAAACTAGGGGGGGTGGAAATGGGAGGGAGGTGGGGAGGGTTGGGGCGGTGGGCTAGGATAGGAGTAAAAGACAGAAAACTGTACAAGAACAACAATTAAAAAAAATAAAACATGAAAGGTGTAACAGAGATGGTATGGGCAATACCCAACTTTAAAAAAAAAAACATGTTATTTAATAAATTAACTAAATCTTTGTCAAAACAATACATGTATGGTTAAACAAATCAAAAAGTAAAAAAAAAAAAAAAAGGCTGATAATGAAAAAACAGCAGTTCCTGCTTCACCATTTACCGATCCCCAATATATGTCCTAACAGACAACTCTTCATTTTTTATCTATTTCTTTTGGCATATTTCTAAATAATTTGCCTATATGATTATTTCTCGACTTAACTAACTTTAGAAATCTATTAACTTCTGTTTGTAGAGGATAAAGCTCTAATGCTACTTTCCCTGTTCTTTTAAAAAAAAAAATTTATTGATTGATTTTAGAGGAAGTGAGGGAAAGAGAGAAACAGAGAAACATCAATGGATTGTTCCACTTATTTACACATTCATTGGTTGTTTCTTGTACGTGCCCTGACCCGGGATCAAACCTACAAACCTGGCATATGGGACGATGCTCTAACCAACTGAGCTACCTGGCCAGGACTACCTTCCCTATTCTCATTTGCTCAGTGTGGGGGTAAATCAACAGTATTATAATAATAGTATTATATGTATAATAATATACATATTATAATGGTATTATAATATGTAATTGTTCACCATTGAGGTGAGTAATCATTGTTATCATTTTTAGTTTTACATCTCTTTATTGTTACCTGGGGTTAACCACTACTTATTTTTTCACTTGCTTAATTTTCAATGTTCATAATCCTTAAATTCTCTCTGCTGCATTTATAACAATATAGTTATTTTTCAAATCCAGACACATTAGTCATTTAATTGAACCCATGCTTCAGTCTGGAACCCCATCACCCTGCTGCAAGCATGGCTGGCCTTTAGGCACAGGCTGGCATCCAGGGACTTGACTTCGTCACTTTCTCGTGTTGGATCCTCTGTTTCCTAGATCCCATTTCTCAGTCGTATTAAGTTGAGAGCTTTACACTTTTTACAAGTATCAGCAGTTTTATTTTTCTGTTTTCTACTCACTTTTATTAAATAATAAGTACAAGGTGCAAATAAAATATTGAAATGACTGTGCAAACTCCTGTTTAACAGAAATAACAGTGTCATCAAATTAGCAGGCAATACCACCATGAAAAATTCTCTGTTCCTCAGGTGTCTTTAGCGTATGAAAGGTAAAGTATTACAGAGTAATGTACAAAAAGTATTGTCCAGCCTGTATTAAGGCATCTGTGAGCTCCAGGTAAGCTGTTCATTTGGTGCCTCTTCAAACCAACATCTTAAAGATATTGTCTTAACTTTCTCTCTTTTTTTTTTTTTTTTTTTGTAGTTGAAGGGCTAAACTGATTTTCTACAAATTGCAATTGTATGCTTTTTTCTTCATGTCTCTAAACCTTATGCCAGAAGTATACTTATCCTCTAGTTGCCCCAAAACAAAACTTCATTTAACAATGTTAGTTACTCAAATAGATTTTTTCCTGAAAATTCCACTGGGAATAGTACACAACTTTTACAAAAAGAAAAACGATGGATGGAAGAAAAGGAGTTCATTAACTATGTCTCTTTTTTCAAATTCCTATATTTAGCCTTAAAACTACTCTTTCTCCCTCCACTGTTAAGCCTTCCTAACAACTTCCTAAGCCTTCTTGGATCTCTCCTCTCCTCCCTCGTAGGGAGGAACAGCTGGGTTTGGGTCCTCCTTCCAAAGGGGCACCTGGGTATATTAGAGCAACTTAGGAGGAGAAACTTAAGGTTTATCAAAGAGAAAGCAAATACCAGGCATGGAAAATTGTGTAGTGAAGGAATCTCAAGGGGCACAACTGCAGGAAACCAGTGCTGATGCCACCAGATCCTGGGCCTCAGGGGCATGGCTTTATTCCAAGCCACCTTGGTGAAGCTGCAGCTGCTGAGCTAGGTCCTGAGAGAGAGACCAATTTTAGAGTGGGCACCCAGCTGTGAGGCTCTGGGAAGGCAAAGACAGAAAACAAGGGACACGCTCATTACTATATATCAGATTTATCAGACTTTCCTTCCAAAGGTTCCTTGTTCCCTCCTCGTGCTCTCTTGTCCCTGTCCACTTTCTTAGAGGCTCCTCGTACAATCCATTTCCCTCTTTCTGGGTGAGCAAATTCAATACCTTTTGACTTTTCTAAGCCAGAAGTATTTGGTTCTCACTTATACCCCATTTTACATCATATTCAGGTTACTTGCTTATAGATAGTCTCTACTATACTGGATTTTGGACTCTTTTATACTATGTTTTGTTTTATAATCTCTCCACATTGTACAACACAGGGCTAGTACTCTCTTTTATGAAATGCTCATAACCTTTTCCCTTCCTTTTGGTTCAGGTGTCAGCAAACTACAGCCTGTGAGCTCAATCCAGCCTTCTACCTGTTTTTGTAAATACAGTTTTATTGGGATATACAGATCATGTATCACAGAAACATACATGATTTCATTACCCAATGTCACCCCCTAAAATTTAATTTTTTTTAAAAAGTTTTACTGGGACACAGCTGTGTTCATCAGTTATGTATTGCCTGTAGCTGCTCTAGCTCTGAAGTAGCAGTGTTGAATAGTGGAAACAGACATCTTACAGCCTGCAAAGCTGAAAATACTTATTATCCCGCCCTTCACAAAAAAGGCTTGCCAACCCTTGTTCACTTTTAGTAAGAAAAGAGATTTGCCCCTTGGACTGAATCCATTAGACCACTCACTGCCTTACCTTGTAAAATCTGCAGCATTAGAATTGTGAAGTATTTTGAGAAATGTTCATCATGAAACAGAATGGAAAGTATCGGGTGTCAGTTAACGGCACTGTGGTAAGCTTGCATACAACCAAAGAAGTGTCTGGAATCTTGTCCTAAATAGTTACCTTTGAAAAATAGTTAGCTGACATTTCAGATTTACGGATAATTTTCTCTGTGCTTAGATCATATAAATCTGCCATTCGTGTTTGCCCCAGCTGGAGTTGGTGTCTCCTCCCTCAGCACTTTCAGAATACTTCATTCTCTCTGTCAACACATCGATGTTAGTTGGCCTTGCATTAATTTCTTTTCATGAGTGTACTTCCAGATTAGGGTTATGAACATCCTGGGCTAAGAAACTCTTCTGTCCTCCTCTGTAGCCTCCATAGGGTTTTCCCAAAGCAGGTATTAATGAATGATTATCATTAATGCAAATGTGAAAAATAGATTTACAATAACATTTAGGAAGCTGTGGTGGAGGTTCCGCATACTATGCTTCACGTGTACACATTTTCAATGTCCTGTTTATTCTGCTTATATCCCTGTTTAATTTGCTCATATATGTGTATAGAAAGTAAGTCATCTCAAGAATGTCTGCTATACAATAGCTTTCTGTTGTTTAAAACAAAACAATTCTCGTAAATGCCTTGTCTGGGGTCAAGCAATTTTTCTCAGGAAATCAGCATTATTGTGAAACGGAAAACCCTTCTAGACTTTGTTTCCTTAACTATTCACTTCACTGATAGACCTCAGCGGGAAATGAATCCTATTTAGCAATCCAAGAGACATGATCCAATAGACCTCTGGTTTTCATCTGTGTGAAATAGTATTTACAGCTCAACCCCAGTAAAGTCTAACTGGAAAAGCAAACATTCATAAGGTACTTTATTTGTCTTTGTATATGTGAAGCTCTGTGTTTCTCGGTGATAGAAACACAGCTTGAATCAGCCCAAGAGAGGGGGACGGGTGCAGGGGTTGCTGGTTCACAAAATCCAAGGAGGTGAATAACGATGTGGAAACGGGAATGCCGCTGAGCCTCTGGAACAATGGGAACCAGAGACTGGAAAGCAGCCAGAACCTTCTGCATTTTGAATCCCTGTTTGTCTACATGCCCTCCCCCCCTCCCTTGCTGGGTATGAATCAACCTTCTCTACCAGGAGGATACCCACCCATACACAACTCCTTCATTTTTCTTTTTAAAACCTTACAGCTTTATTCCTAGAGAGGAACAATTCTTCTTGATTTTAATTTAAAAAATCCCAGGCACAGCCTTTGGCGCCAGGTGGAATCAAACCTAACAGGAGATATGTCATATTAAAAAAAAAAATGACAGGGAGGATTGGAGGAGAGACGTTCCTAGAAGAAGGGAGCTGGAAGGGCACTGGGCTGACAATTCCATAGGTGTTGTTTGCTCTTTTTGAGGACACAAGCTGTCCTATTTACTAACACACTTCTAGAAAGAGGAATAAAGAGCTAGTGAAGAGCTGTCTACCAGATACTTCACCTCAGAGAACAGTTTTTCATCAAAGTAGCAAAGGTACCTCACAGCTAAAAAGAAGAAGTGAAATGCTCAGTCATTTGAAGTATAGTTAGTGACAATAGTCTTCCCATCAGAGGGCCTTGAGAGAAGTTGACAAGAAGCACCCAACTTGTGTAGCATGGGAAATGGTCCCTTCCAGTAAATACTGTGTGGGGTCTGGTCTGCTCTCCCAATGCAAAAGGCTGTAACTCTGGACTAACTCATGGTTCCTCCAAGTCCTGCTGTAGCCAAGATTTCTGCCAGCCCTTGAAGTGTCATTGCATTGATTAGAAAAGCAAGCCTTCCTCAAGGCAGACCTGCACCCCCTACCCACCTTGCACCATGCCAAGACTGTGGTGACCATGGAATATCAGCCTATATTTACCCATCAGCCAGGCAGGGTCCCAACTGCACAGGTGTCTGTGGGTAAGCAGGCTATGTCTTCTCCAAAAGCAAGGACTTCCAACATCAGTAAAAGGGAGACTTGGATAAGAGCATGGGCTTGGTGATAGAAGACAATAGCAGGAATTGCAACAACAATGGCTGAATTCAAAAGATTCTAGGGACAGGCAACCCACTTCCAGGTATTGGAGCCACGGTGGCATCTCTGGGAGTAGAAAGACCAATGGTGATCTCCGAAGGCTGAGCAACAGCAGATGCAGCACTGGCTTCTGAGGTTCCTGAAATGACTGAAGGAGCAAGAATGATGAGGGTCCTTGCTTGTCTCTCCCAATTTAAAGCAAGGCTGCTGCTGCTTTTGAATAAAAACTTTATATAACAATACCTTGAGATAAATGAAACATTTTTTTTCTTCATCTTCGAAACACTAAAAATAACTCCCTTTTGAAGTGGATAGTTGTATAAGGGTTTAAGGAAGCCATTCTTAGAGCAACATAACAACAGGATATAGGAAAGCCATTTTTATAAGGTTGTGTTCAAATTCATAGGGTAGCCACTCCCAGAAAGGAAGCCATACCTCCATTGTCTCAAAAGAAAGAAAAATCGGTACATTTGGGGTAGTGTCCAAAAGACAAGCAATGGTACCTGAAGCAGGAACAGAGGGAGGGAAAATGGTGAAGGTCTGGGGAGGGGACACTGGAATCTAGGTGTGCCTTCTGATACCATTTGGAGATCAGCATTTATCCTGGAGGTCTCAGTCACCCAGAACCCTGGTGATTAGGTATAGTTCTGTGTGTGGGCATCATGCCAGCACCTAAAGCAATGGCCAGAATAGAGGAGCCACCCTTCCAGTGCTGCAGTCCAGGGACTAAATGCCCAGGCAGTCTGTCACTGTGCTGTTAGATCCCACTTATTTCTCTGCTTCAAAGGAGCCGCCCATGAGGTTCCAGTCACTACATGAGTCAGAGCCCTGTTCCCCAAGAGCTGCTGAAGCACACTCTCCCCCTACTTCCTGGACTCCATCTGAGACACTGCTCACCAATTCCCCTGGCTGGGTGTGAATTGGGGGCTGGGCTGGGTTTCACACTCAGACACCACAGCAGAGCCCCAGGTCTGCAGATGGTGGAGAAAGGGGAAAGAACTAGGTACTAGTTATGTTTGTGACAAAAAATGGCATTCAGATCACTGGAGAAAAGACCGAGTTAATAAAAAATGTGAAAGTTGTCTAGCAACTAGAGGGGAAATATTAGATCACTGCCTCACTAAATCTAAATAATTGTAGACAGGCCAAAATAAATGTAAATATTTTAAAACATAAAAGTAAAAGCAGGAAAAACTAGTGATAAAGTTGAGTAAAAACAATTGAAAACTTCTGTAGGGCAAAAAAAATCACGTATAAGGTAGAAAGACAAACTGAGGAAAATATTAACAATAATACAAGGCAAAGGGTTAACAGTCATAATATTAAGATAGTTGTACAGCCCTGGCTGGTGTAGCTCAGTGGATTGAGCGCAGGCCTGCGAACCAAAGGATCAAGGTTCGATTCCCACTCAGGGCACATGCCTGGGTTGCAGGCCAGTTCCCAGCAGGGGACACAAGAGGCAACCATACATTGATATTTCTCTCCCTCTCCCTCTCTCCTACCCTTCCCCTCTAAAGATAAATAAATGAAAATCTTAAAAATATATATTAAAAAAAGATAGTTGTACAAATAAAAACTCCAATAAAAATGGGCAAAAGTGACAAACAAGTGATTAAAATGTAACTGGTCAATAAATAGATGAGATAATGTTCAACTACACTAATATTTAAAGAGGCAAATTAAAACAATGAGATGGTAGTCACCTATCAGATTGTCATAGATTTTTAAAAATTGCTCAAACTCACACATTGACAAGGTTAGGAGAAATATATCTACTTTGTGTTTTTCTGACAAGAAGTATCAAAATAAGATGTACATAATTTTTGTTGCAACAGTTCTGCAAGGAGACATTACACAAATTTGAAATTATTAACACTTGTTAATAATTTAGAAAAATAGAAAACAATATCCCCTAGGAGGTAGTGGGTAAGTAAATGTGGTACAGCATCCATGGTCTATTATGCAGCCCTTAAAAAGAATAATGTAAATCTATGTTGACACAGAAAGATGGCTTCCATTATTGATTCTTTGAAGCCTGTGCCATTCAATTGGATTTTGCCTTCTCAGCAACATTTGACTCTGCAGATTAGTTTCAGCCTTGAGCTTCCATGATATCTCATTCTTTTAGTTTTTCTCTTTCTCTCTGTCTATATTCCCTCAGTGCCTTCACTTATCTCTTAAACGATGCTGTCCTCTGCTCTCCAGCATTCTCCATCAGTAGTTTCATTTACTTCCACTCTTCAAGATGCCATGCTAATGTGAATGAATCCTACATCTACAGAAATAGCCCACATTTCCCTGCTGAACTCCAGACCTAAATATGCATTTGCTTAATTAATGCAAACACTCAAATCTGTCACTTTGGCCCAGTCATTAAACCTCCCTTAACCTTTGTTAAAAAGATAAGATATTGGAAGACGCAGAAAGAGTCAGAGCGATGAGATGTATCTCACAAGTAATTCCAATAAAAATAACTCCTATCCGTAACAAAGAGGAAGGGCTTTCTCAACCCAGTACCTTTTTTGGGAATCTCTCACATCACACCACATGGCCAGTTACCCACTCCACCCATCTGACATCTGGCCAGCTCTGCCTCACATCACTGGCACACCCTGTGCTTGCTGGAGGAACCAGGGAGACCATCTGACCTCAGCTTGTCTGCTACTCAGCTAGAGTGTGTGGTGACATTTGTCTCAAGGATCAAGGAAAGTGTTCAGTCCTAGGGCATGATTTCAAAATTCTGCCTAATTGTAATTGTTCTTGATAGATAAGTAATAGTTCTCTTTGCTCCATAATAATGATAGTCAATAGGAGACCTCTGAAACTGAAAAGAAAAGCAAAACACAGAAGGAAACAGCTAAAGAAACTTTATAGGCAGTTATACATACTTTCATGGCTACATGCACCCCACATAGAATGTGTGTGTGTTTACCACCAAGTTTCTGTTTCCATTAGAAGGAGAAATAAGGGAGTATTCATCCAACAGTGATTCATCTTACTATCATAATAGGTTTTAATCAGAGCAAAACTCAAATTTGTGTTGCCTTAAATAGTATGGTTAAAGTCTCTGAAATGAGAAACCTTAGCTTGGAATCTTTGTGTCAACAATGAGCAATTTGTGTTGTTTAGCCTGCAAGACTCAAAGAGCAATTATTTGATTTCCAAGCCTTAAACTCGTTTATCAGTTGTGGTTTATGAACTTGGTGATGCAACTTGTGAGCTGATGTCATGCTTCCAACAGGGTGGTTTGGAAATGATCCATATGGGAATTCATTTTCAATGGAGGAAGTGAGAGGCATGGCATTGAGGCAATACCTGGGCTCCTTCCTTTATCTGGGGAAATTTGGGTGTTTGGAAGTACGGTGTGTCTTGTACGTTGAGTGGAGGACCCAGCCGATCTCACATCAGAGCATGCTTGATTTTAAAGATCTGTATTCACAGAGAGCATGCACACACTGATCAAGTTTAGGACAGGGATCTTGTTTTGTACGGTGGCATTTACTCAGTGCTCAGAACAGTGTCTGGCACATGGCACTCTCTGAAAATTTTTGTTGAATAAATTGTCAATAAAACAGTGTGCAAAGGAGAAAGAAATCAATAGGTATTCAATTGTCAACAAATCCAGGGCATTCTGGATAACAATATCACAACTTGAACTTAGTCACAAAGCCTACTTACTGGGTCACAGAAAAATGAAGTAGAGTTGGGGAGAAACCAGGAATCAGTAGAAAAGGACAGAGAAGACAACTGAATCAGTTCTGGAAACTGTACATGGTCCAGAACCAGCTTGGGTTGGGTTAGGTAGGGCAGGTTGGTCTAATCTGAAGGACGGGTCACGATAGTGGGAATCCCAGGGACAGGCTAGAATCAATGTCAGGTGGATAGAGAGCAGTCCAGTTATTACAGAACTCAGTCAGTGACTGAGGATAACAAGAGAAAGGGTTTGATCTTATAGGAAAGGGACCAGGCAAGAATTGAGCAGGGTGAAAGGGTCCAAATACCAGCAAAGAACTGGAGTGCAGGGCAATGGAACTAAGAATGAAGCCCAGACTTACTGGACTAACATGGTAGATAACTGAGGAAGGCTGCAATCTGTTAGGTCCACATGGGTACTCCAGACATCCAGCTTTCAACATCTCTCTCAGCAAGTCTAATTCTAAGGACTCACTAACTGATGGACAAGGGCTTATAGCCTAGGCAAGGCTAAGCCTACAAGTAAAGGGAATCAGATGGCTCCCTCATTGTGTGCTCCCCCAGTGTTCTTAACATGCTTTTGGGTTAACACATAACAATTGCAATTACTCCAATAACTTTTTTCCTTGCTGGTGCAAAGGACTGTTTTTATACTGACTACCACTATATACTCAACACTAATACTTGGCACATAGTAGGCACGTAGTGTGAAGAAAAGAAGGAACCAGGGCCCCTCCATGGAAGAGGTTTGAGAAAGCAGAGACAGGCCCTGTGACTAACCGTGCTTGCATCCCGGCAGTATTTCTCATCTCCTCTACCTTACTTCCTTGTGATGGTCAGAACTGGCACAGAGGAGAGGAAAGGCAGACTGGGGTCATGGCCTACCTTGAAGAGCAAAGCTCAAGAGGGCAACTCTGCTGTGCTGCTACTTTTACCTCTGAACAGCACCACATATTCTGTTGCAATTATACATTTTACTCTTTGAATAGTGTATTCTTATGCCAGCATTTTCCTCTGTGCTAAAGAAAGATACTAAAGCAGCATGAGTTTCAAGGAGAGGAAAGGTGAAGAATAGAGAAAGGAAAGAGAAAGGAAAAGGAGAAAAGCAAAACATCTCATTACCATTTGCACCAGGACTGGACTCGGGTTGCTAATTGCTCCACTTCCCAGCTACTGCCCCCATCCTGCCCTCTCCCGACTTCCACTCTACCACAGGCAGCAACTGTAACAAACCACAACCTCAGGAGAGTGGTGCTAGGGGCAGGGAGCCCTACCTGCCACCAACCAGCACAGCAGTCACCTTGTTCTGACCTCCTGACTTGCATACCCCATACGTTAAAGTTCTGTTGGAGTTGCTCAACTTTTAGAGCTTTTTCCTTGTAGCCTGAGCATCCCAACCAAGGTGAAAGATGTCACACTCTAGGATGCTTCTGGATCCAAAGCTAATATACAACCAAAAGAGGGGTGAGTGGTAGGAGAGAAAGACTCTCTCTGTGTGTACGTGTATTTTTAAATTAATGGGAAAAAAAACACTACACATAGAATTCCAATGGGATAAAAAGCCCATCCAACAGGGCATTGTAAATGGTTCTAAGAAATATCAGAAAGTGTAAACTGTCTACAGAAAAACAAAGAAATGATATCATCATCTCTAAAAAGACTTGGTATCTGAAAATTAAAGGATACACTGGCCCATGAAGCAAACAGATGATGGGAACATATCTGGAACATGGGATTCTTTGCCTTGTATTTTTACATCAAATAAAAATAAAGGCTTTCAGGCAAAATCCTAAGAGGATGGAGGAAAACCAAACAAAATGGCTTGGAAGAAGCACAAGAAATTTTTAGAAAGAGACTCTAGTGTATACGAAAAGGACAAAGAATAGTATCTCATTCAGTGTATTGGTCTCTTAAAAAGGAGGGGATTTTGACTTTTCCTCTAAAGCCATCTTCTGGTAAACTTAGTGTTCCCTGAGTCCCAGATGAAGCGAAGCATCTAGGACTTCCAGCAAGGTCCACTCAGTGAGACAGGTGGTTTTGGAATCAAGCCCAGGGCTCTGTTACCAGGTTCTCTTCCAAGAAGTTCATGCTAGTTAGAGGCTCTGGCAGAGAGCAGGAAAGACCAAGTACCAGTGAGTTGAAATGCATTTTAAGAACTTCATCAATACAGTAATTACCTTCATGACACTCCTTATGAGTTTGGGGTCATGCTTTCTTTTTGAATGACAAAGCTAATTCAATACAGAAATATCTAATTGTTGTGCAAAGGAGGTATGAGCACATGCCCTATAAGGGCTACACAGTACAAATGCAAAATACAATTTATTTGGGAGAACTTTACAAGCATAGAGGTAACAGAGCTCACACAGTCCTTCAAGTACCTTCCCCCAGGGAAGAATACTCAGGCTGAGGCTACACAGACCTCTTCACAAGGACCTGCTGTACAATGCTCTGGATACTTACAGAGAAAGGCAATTGGGTAACGATGGAAGCTTCTAGATCACATTAAGAAGGAAGCTGCCAAGACTTCCGGCCAAGATGGAGGCATAGGTGGACACACTGTGCCTCCTCGCACAACCAAAATTAAGGACAACAAGGATTTACAAACAAGAAAACAATCAGAACTGATAGAAAATTGAACTGTAGGGAACTCCGACAACCATTCATCCAGACCGATAAGAGGGGCGGAGTCACAGCAGGAAAAAGTGGAGGTTGGTGGACCTGGGCGCACAGGCAGCGGCTGGCAGATCACACGTACACAGGTGGTGGCTAGCTGACCCTGGGTGCAGGGTGGCAATGGGCAGTCCCAGTGAGACTGTGCAAGGCAGCTAGCTGACCAGGCAGTCCCACATTCGTGCGCAGATAATCCAGGCAAAGGGGAAGCGGTGGAAGGGACTAGAATCCGAGAGAGAGCAGAGCAAGTGCCATTGTTCCCTCTCAGACCCACACCCCCATACAGCATCACAACCCAGAGACTGGGCTGCCCCACCCTGGTGAACACCTAAGACTCCGCTCCTCACTATGTAACAGCTTCGGCCAGACCCCGCCCCCCCCAAAAAAAAATGGTTCAAATGGGAGAACAGATCAAAGCCCCAGAGGCAGTTTGTCTAAGTGACCAAGAGATAGCCAACCTATCAGATGCACAGTTCAAAGCACTGGTGACCAGGACACTCACAGAATTGGTTGATTTTGCTCACAAATTAGATGAACAAATGCAGGCTACAATACATGAAATGAAGGAAGACGAATGGGGAACCAATAGAGATGGAAGGAAAACTGGGACCCAAATCAATGGAATGGACCAGAAGGAAGAAACAACCAACCAAACAGAAAACAAGGAAGAAACAATAATTCAAAAAAATGAGGAGAGGCTTAGAAACCTCCGGGGCATTGTTAAACATCCCAACATCCAAATTATAGGGGTACCAGAAGGGAAAGAGGAAGAGCAACAAGTGGAAAACTTATTTGAACAAATAAAAAAGGAGAACTTCCCCAATCTGGCAAAGGAAACAGACTACTAGGAAGTCCAGGAAGCTCAGAGAGTCCCAAAGAAGTTGGACCCAAGGAGGAACACACCAAGGCACATCATCATTACATTAGCCAAGATTCAAATGAAGGAGAGAATTCTAGAAGAAGCAAGGGATAAGGGGACGGTCACCTACAAAAGAGTTGCCATCAGTCTGTCAGCTGATTTCTCAAAAGAGACCTTCCAGGCAAGAAGGGGCTGGAAGAAGTATTCCAAGTCATGAAAGTCAAGGACCTACATCCAAGATTGCTCTATCCGACAAAGCTGTCATTTAGAATGGAAGGGAAGATAAAGTGCTTCTCAGATAAGGTCAAGTTCAAGGAGTTCATTATCACCAAGTCCTTATTATATGAAATGTTAAAGGGACTTATCTAAGAAAAAGAAGATAAAAAATATGACAGTAAAAAGACAGCAAACTCACAATTATTAACAACCACACCTAAAATAAAAACAAAAGCAAACTAAGTGAACAACTAGAACAGGAACAGAACCACAGAAATGGAGATCACATGGAGGGTTAGCAACAGGGAAGTGGGAGGAGGAGAGAGGGGGAAAAGGTACAGAGAATAAGTAGCATAGACGGTGGGTAGAAAATAGAGAGGGGGAGGGCAAGAATAGTATGGGAAATGTAGACGCTAAAGAACTTATGACACATGGACATGAACTAAAGGGGGGATGTGGGTGGGAGGGGGTGTGCAGGGTGGAGGGGAATGATGGGGGAGAAATGGGGCAACTGTGATAGCATAATCAATAAAATATATTTTAAAAAAAAGAAAGAAGCTGCCCCCCATGTCTAAGAAAAGATAATAACAGAACCTATCTCATAGGCTATTAGGAAAATTAAGATAATACTTATAAAATATGTAGAACACTACCTGGTACATAAAAAGCTTTTAATTGTTTTAATAATATAATATAATAACATTAATATAAACATGTATAAATAATATGTTTATAATATAAAACATAATATAAAATACAAAAACAATAATAATATAAACCAAATACTGTTGAAGGTGCTGAAAATATAATGGTGAGCGTGGAACTTCTATCCCAGTGACGTGATGGATAATAAAGCAATAAACAAGGCAGAATAAAATATACTGGCAGGTAATGATAAGCACTCTAAAGACAATAAAGTGATGAGAATTTTTTTTTACATAGGGTGATAAGGAAAGGCCTCTGTGAGGAGATGATAATTGACAAAGATCTGAAAGGAGTGAGAACACGAATCATAAGGCTATCTTAGTGGGAAGTGTATCCTTGGCGAAGGAAATAGTGTATACAAACATCCTGAGGCAGGGTCATGTTTGGGGTGTTCCCAAGAAAGCAAGAAGGCCACTGTGGCTCAAGAGGTGTAAGGGAATATGGTAGGAAATGAGGTTGGAGAATGAGGCAGGGACCAGATCACACAGAGCCTTGTAGGCCACGATTGTAAGATAGCTGTAAGCCATTGGAGAAGATTGAACAGTGAAGTGACGTTACCTGAATCATCTGTAGAAGGATTGTGAGGGTAACAAAGAAAGCAAGGAGAGTTGCTAGGAAGCAATACTCGAGATGTGAGATACTGGAACTTAAGACTGGATAGTGTCAATAGAGGTAATGAGAAGTTGGACTTGAAGGGAGAAGGCATAAGTCTCATCATGGTCAGGTTGAACACAAGGTGTTAGAGAAAAGGGGGTACCTGAAGTGTTTGAACAACTCAGGAGAATGGTGTCAGCCACATTCACTGAGATGAGCAGCATTCAGGAAGGGACCATGGGAGTGGGGGTGGGGGTGGGGGTATGCAAAAGTTTAGTCTTGACATACTGGTTTTAAAATACAAATTAGATAGCCAAATCCACTATGCAGTAGCAATGAGCATTTGTAGTGGGACAATGAATCAAAACTGGTGCAGCCAGCATTTCCTGAGACACATTTGAGGGCCCATATGGGGAGAGCAGGATAGGAGATAGGAGCCACTTTGCTACGGAAGAGGAGGGACGGCTCAGAGACCCTCTGGACTGGTGTGGGGAACTGTATTGGTGAAGTGACAATGGCAGCATGTGGGCAGGTAGGGGAAAGGGGTTTCTTTCCAAGATCCAAGCAGTCTCACTCGGTTTTTCCCTGTCTGTAGATTCTGAAGTGGAGGGTGTGAGGCAAAGATAACTTATTTGATATTTCTAAGCCTCTTGTTTTTATCTGTACAGTAAAGAAGATAGACTAATAATACTAATAACAGTGAGTAATTATTATTTTCTATGTGTTAGGCCCAGTACTCATCACCTGATGAGCATTGTCTCATTTAACTGTCACAATAACTATGAGAGACAGATGTCATTTTACAAAGAAAACTGAGATTTAGAAAGGTCAAGTAACTTCCCTAGGGTCACACAGTTTGTAAGTGGTGAAGGAACAGAGACCAGGATTAGAATCAAATCACTGACTCTAGAGCCTGCTAAACGTTCTGCTTCCAGCTCTCACGCTCTATTACTGTAGGATCAAAATTCCACCTCAGATGTGTATTATATTGCAAAGCATGCTTGACAAGCAGTGGCATGTTGAATTTAGGGCGCCTTATGGCAGTAGCAGCTGGCCAACATCAAATGGTGTGGTAGGCTAATGGTGCCCCTCCGCCCCTCCCCCCATGGACATGACAATGTCCACCCTAATCTCTGGGACCTGTGACTGTAATACTAGATGCGAAAAAGATTTTGCAGATGTGGCTCCATTGGGGATCTTGAGATCAGAAGATTGTCTTGGATTATCCCAGTGGGTTGGATGTAATCACAAGGGTTCTTGTAACAGACAAAATAATGTGAAGGTGGAAGGAGAGACTGAAATTTGAAGATGGTACCCTGCTAGCTTTGAATATGGAAGAAAGGTCCATGAGCCAAGAAATGAAAGAAATACAGCTCTAGAAGCTCCAGGCAAGGACAGATTCTCTCCCAGAACTTGGAGGAAAAGGCAGTCCTGCCCACACCTTGAGTTAGCCCAAGGAAATTTTGGACATCTGGCCTCCAGAACAACGAGAGTATAAATCTGTATTGTTTTTAAACTGTCAAGTGTGTGGCAGTTTGTTACAGCAGCAATAGGAAACTACTACAAACAGGGTAGTGTGGCAGGCATGGCAGCTGGATCAAGACCTGACGGAGACCTAGAATCGGTGAGGTGGTGAGAGTCGCCGGGCATCTGCAAGGGTAGGACCGTCTGTGAGAAAACACTAAGAAGCGGCCTTAAGCTGAGGGTGACTAATTTCTGACACAGTTCCTAGAAGGTCAGGACCTGTTTTTCTGCTACCAAAAGGTGTGCTACATCAAAGCAACTTCTGTTGGTCGACCAGGCTGTTTTCCATGCTGAGGACTGACATACCTCCACCAGGTGAGATGGGGTCCCAGGCTTTGGGGGTCGAGGAGTGGCACCTTGGCTCAGCACCCAGTGCAGTGCCTTGTACACAACAGGGCTCCAGTAAACTTTGTCCCTTGTTTCTTTACGGATAGTGCGGCTCAGAAACAGGAAACGCATGCATGCCCACCCACATATCTCAGAATGAAGACAAATGCTTTCTCACTTTAGATTTCTAAATAAAATAAAGCCCTAGAAAAAAATTTCTACCCAAACTCAAAGGATTAAGGAAAGTAATCAGGTATAGGGGGTGGCTCTGATACTAAGGAAAATCATGCCATTTTTCACAGATTTCCAGACTCATGAGCACTCCACCCACAGAAGGAGACAATGTCAACATTGGCGATAGCAAGTCACCACTGACCTGATACATCCCTGGGCCTGGGGTAACTGCAAACATGTCATAATAATTTAGTGTTTTTAAAATTATTTTATTGTTCAAGTACAGTTGTCTGCATATAATAATTTAGTTTTAATCAACCATTGTAGATATAACTATTGAAATACCAATGCCCTACCACTTTTAATCAGGACAATCTAAATTTCCTAAAGTCAGCTTGCCTGTAAAGCTGCCTGTAAAGGCAGCTTGCTAAAAAACTTGGAGTATTGCTTGATCTGCTCTCCAGGAAAGCACTACCCACAGAATGACATTACAGCATGTCAGAGCACTGAGCGTCTGTAGAGAGCTGCAAAAACATTTGGTTCCAGTGACACTGAGTCAGATTTCAATGGCGTTTGACCCATAGTCATCAGAATTTACAAGTAAGACACCAGATTCAATGTCTTTTTTTATTATTATTAACGTTTTCCTGATTATTGAAAACCATGCATGTCAACCTGCTGGTGTGGCTCAGTGGATTGAATGCCAGCCTGTGAACTGAAAGATTGCTGGTTCAATTCCCAGTCAGGGCACATGCCTAGATTGTGGGCCAGGCCCCCCATTGGGGGTTTTCCACCATCCAGGAGCAGTTGATCCACCCAGATGGCATCAAATGGAACAGAAAGTTGAGCTGTGCCCACCAACTCCTGACCAACTTGCAAAATCATAAACAACTAAATAATTACTATTGCTTTAAGCTACAAAGTTTTAGGATGTTTTGTTATATGTCATTAGATAAAATAAGTGGTTGCCTCTGTTAATTAAAATCAGAATCTTTGTGACTTCTCCTCCTTTGTTAATTGTATTGCTTTCTTTCATTTAACTTCTTTATATTTCTATATTCCCTGTTCAATTTTTGATAATATGCCTTACTGATTAGTTAAGATGATTTCTCAGCATTAGAAAATGCTGTGGAAAAATACATGTATTTGATGTATATGGTTTCCCAGTTTTCAGCAATACAATAATAATTTTTCATTAAGAAGATATAGTTCAAGACACTTCTCCAAGGAGGACATACAGAGGATCCAGAGACACATGAAAAGATGCTCGATATCTCTAGCTATCAGAGAGATGCAAATTAAAACTACAATGAGATACCACTTGACACCAGTCAGAATGGCCTTCATAAACAAAGCAAGAAACAGCAAGTGTTGGAGAGGTTGTGGAGAAAAGGGGACCCTAGTGCACTGTTGGTAGGATTGCAGATTGGTACAACCACTATGGAAAACAGTATGGAATTTTCTAAGAAAACTAAAAATGGACATACCTTTTGACCCAGCAATTCCACTGCTTGGATTATATCCTAAGAACCCTGAAACACCAATCCAAAAGAATCTATGCACCCCTATGTTCATAGCAGCACAATTTACAATAGCCAAGTGCTGGAAGCAACCTAGGTGCCCATCAGTAAATGAATGGATCAAAAAACTTTGGTACATTTACACAATGGAATTCTATGCAGCAGAAAGAAAGAAGGAGCTCCTACCCTTTGCGACAGCATGGATGGAATTGGAGAGTATCATGCTAAGCAAAATAAGCCAGGCAGTGAAAGACAAATACCATATGATCTCACCTTTAACAGGAAGCTAATCAACAAAACAAACAAACAAGCATAATATAAACAAAGACACTGAATTTGAGAACAGTCTGACAGTGACCAGAAGGGGAGGGGAGAGAATTTCAGGGGAAAAGGGGAATGGTTTAGAGCAACAAGTATAAAGGACTCATGGACAAAAACTATGGGGGGTGGAAATGGGAGGAAGGTGGGGAGGGCTGGGGTGGTGGGCTGGGTGCGGGGTAAAAGACAGAAAACTGTACAATATCAACAATTAAAAAATACTGATAAAAAAAGAACAAAAAATTAAAAAAAGACAAATTCCTAAAAAAGAAAAAAGAAAAAAAGAAGAAGATATAGTTCAAAGAATTGTCAAAAAAAACATACAGGGTTGCTTTTGGTGCAATAAGCAGGAGTTCATTCGAGAGAAACATGAGGGCATGTGAAAGCTCATGTTTCTCTGAACGTATCTTACTCATGTCGGGTGAAGATGGGATGTGTTTTCTAAGTCAATGAATGGACTTCTTTATAAGAGGTAATCTCCCTCATGCATCCAGCCATGTCAGCTAGAAGTGCCAACCATCTGTCTCTTTGAAGCACTCCAGCGTACAGAGCCCTGAGAACTGATCAGATATTCCATGCTGTGAGACAGTCGTAGGATAAAAACATTCCTCTATTAAGAATTGCTTTCAAAATTCTGACCTGCCAAAACAAGAAGAAAATATCCTGGACAATAGTTAGTAAATTCAACATCAGAACAGGTCTGAATGTTAATAATTCATTTTAATTTTCTGCATATATTTAGTATATCATTTGACAAGTTTCACATGTCCAATATTTTAGGGAACAATAAACTTTAAGCATCATTTTGCCTTAAATCCAAGACACATTTAGATCTCTATATTCTTCACTTTTAGGAGGAAGGAGATCCTTTAGAATCAGTTGTTATTCACAACATGTTGGTAGTAAGCCGTCTTTCTGTGTCTTCATTTTATAACCTATTAACATAAACACCCCCCCTACCCTGCCCACCATTACTGTATTCCCTATCAAGGAAAAATGTAGAATTTCTCCCTAGAGTAAAGATCTCCTTTCTAAATTGGAAATTGACATTATTACACTTATTTGGCAATGTTATTCAGTCAGTCAGTAAAAGTTTTTGAACACTTGCTATGTTTCAGGCATTGTTCAGGAACTATAGATTTAGCCATGAACCAAAGAGACAAGGTCTACTTTCATGGACCTTAAATTTTAAGGAGGGATGACTCAGTCAATTAAAAAAATGAGTGAACAAGATAATTGCAGGCATCACTGTGAAGAATATATAACCCGGTAATGTGCTAGAGAGTGCCTGGGGTGGGTGGTACTTTAGATTTGATGCCACTCCTCTCCTGGCCTGACAAGGGGGGACTGAGAAAATGAGTAGAACTTCCATATGTGATATGCCCAAGTCTTCTTCAATGGCAGTAAGGATGGGAAATAGTCTTAGAGAAATTCTTTGGATGTGAACTTATTTTTTTCCCATTTCTTCTGGTCGGAGCCAGGCAAAGAGAGATGAGAGCCCTGGATATCAGGAAGCAGGCGCAGCTGCCATAACAAATTATGACAAACTGCATGGCTTGAAACAGAAATTTATTCCTTCACAGTTCTAGAGGCTAGAAGTCCAACTTTGAGTTGTTGGCAGCATCATGTTCCCTCTGTGCTAGGGAAGGATCCCTCTTTGTCTCTTCATAGCTTTGGTGGTTGCCATCAGTCCTTGGTGCTCCTTGAAACTTCAACCTCCGCTTCAGTCTTCATATGGCCTGCTTCCCTGTATCTCCTCTGTGTCTCCATGTCCAAATTTCCCTCTTTTGTCTCCATAACAAATGCTTTATTGTTTTTATCATTCCCCCTCACCATTCCCCCCCACCCCAGTCATCCCCACCTCCCACCCTCCATCCTACCCCACTTTGGCTTTGTCTATATGTCCTTTATACATGTTCCTTGACAGCCCTTCCCCCTAAACCCTCCAATATCCCTTCCCACCTCCCCTCTGGTTAAAGTCAGGTCATTCTATCATATGATCTCACCTATAAGTGGAACCTAATTAACAAAAAACAAGCAAGCAAAATATAACCAGAGACATTGAAATTAAGAACAAATTTCCCTCTTTTCATGAAGATACCTGTCATTGGATTTAGGAAATACCCTAATCCAATATGACCCCACCTTAACCTGATTACATCTGCAAAATCCTGATTCCAAATAATGTCATATTCACAGGTTCTGGGTAGACATGAATTTTGTAGTGACACTATTCAACCCACAAAAGACCAATTCAACTGGAACTCTCATCAGTGGGAGGAAATATACCCCAGCCACTTGCTGTTATCCAGGGACTAAAGAGGAGATCACAGCAGCCCAGAGAAGCAATTGCTCCACACACCCCAAAGACTTATCAGCAGTCTGGGTGTGAGATGACAACGAGAACCAGGACTGCCTAGGTGTCTTTTAAAACTGTTGGAGCCAGAATCTTGAATGGTGCAAGGTTCATTCACTCCCTGAACAACACTCATTGAACACCTGTCTTATGCTGGGTACCTTGTTAGTATTGGGGATAAAATGCTGAGCAAAAGGAGACCAGCTCTTGCTCTTGAGAAATTCATTGTCATTAAGGAGGATAAGAATTGGAAGGGTATTATCTGGATATAAAGTAAAATGTGATCCCAGAAAGCTGAGTCGAATACGCATGACTTACACTGATTATAGAGAGGTTGATAGTGCAACAAATGTTTGTGGGTTGCCTCCCACATGCCACTGCACTAGGTGCTGGCATTCAGAAGCAGCATTCTCCTTGCTTACTCTCCTTTAGTTTCCCCTTCCCTGTTCCATGGAATCTTTAGACACAACAAATCTATAAGATACTGATGTCCCAGTGACCTTCCCAAAATAATTTCTTTGATTGGTGTGCTTCATTTGGAAATAGCACCATAATAGTATCAAATATCAGACACTTGATTTCTCAGCAGGCCAGCCTGAAACACCCAAATCAATACCTCGGTGCCCCTCTCCTTGACTTCTATTTAATCCTAAACCACTACACAAAAATACACAGCACAGTGTCTGGGACAAAGTAGACATTCATTCATTCGCATTTACTGAGCAACTACTATACACTAGGCACCAGGACGGGCACCGACCAACTAGTTTCTTTTTCTTTCCTAAATAAGCATTGCCATATGTGCTTGCTGATCATAGCAATGAATTTAGTATAAAAGATAGATTCCTGGTAAGTGATCTCATTATAATTTAGCCAAAGAAAGAATCACCATAATTCAAAATTTCAGAAAAGTCATATTTTTGCAAGATCTTATAAGGATCCATCTCTAGCTCTTCTTTAACTTTGAATTTCCTTTCAGGCATAGTTCCTGTTGCCTAATACCCCTGCCTTCTTTTCTTTCTCATATTTTCCTCTGATCAACCATCGAAGATAGAGTCACTTACTATTAAGTTTGGTCAACCACATGTAATTCATAATATTTACTTCTAAATAAAAGCTAGATGAGTAATTATAAGAGCTTCTAGAAATGGAACTAGACATCTAGGCCATGCCTTGTGAGCATACCTGCGATAATTGGTTTATTGGTTTACTTTTCTTTTTTTTAATCCTCACCTGAGGATATATACATTGATTTCAGAGAGAAAGAAAGGAAGGGAGAGAGAGAGGGTGACTGATGTGAGAGAGAAACACCTATCAGTTGCCTCCCATACACACCCTGACCAGGGATTGCATCCACAACCTAGGTGTATGCCCTGACTGGGAATCGAACCCACGACCTTTCAGTTTATGGGATTATACACCAACCAACTAAGCAAGCCACACAGGCCAGGACATGGTTGACTTTTCTTTTACAGTTATGACACCATGATATTTTGGAAAAGACAGCACAGTGCAGTTAAAGACCATGGGCTTTGAGAGCAGGTCTGACTTTGTGTTCCTACTCTTCTGTTTGTTGCCTGAATGGAACATAAGCAAATTACTTAATTTTTTTCAGCTGGAAACCATAACTATATTTTTGAGCTGTAGTGAGAACTAGAAACAATCTTTGAAAATTGGCAAACACTAGGCACTTAATTTATGGAAGCTATTACTGTTATTCTAGTCATGCCCAGTAATCTACATAATCTCTTGGATCTATTTATGGTTGCTTCTGACATTTCCACTTTTGCCTTTTTTGTACTGGCTATTACTGTACTTATAAATATAAACCTAATGTCTTCCAAATGCAAAGGGGGAAAACCCAATTAAGATTACATTGCTTTAAAGTGAGGGTGCTGGAATTCAAGCTGTGAGATATTAAACAGATTAACTACCATGGGCTGTTGGTGAGGTCATAAGCCTAGAATAATTTGGCAGAGCTAAACCAGACTAACACAGACAGACTTCTGAACTGGCACACAGCACAAAAGGTAGTTCTCCTTATGCCCAAATATAGACGTTGACTCATGCAGTCTGGGTGAAACATCTGAGGAACAAAGTGATATCATCCAAGAAGTCAGAATGACATCATTCTGCAAGTGTTTCTTGTCTGTCTGGTTTTTGGCATTATACCTTTTTGGCTCCTAATTCTCATAATTCCCATCAGTTGCTCTATAAAACTACCCTCCTTAAGGGAGGGAACATCAACATCTGCCTATCTTTGAATTTCCTGTACATTATAAATATTTTCCATGTCTGACACAGTATCTGGTTTCCATTCTGCTCATTTTATTGAAACTAGTCTCAAAGGAGTCACTAAAAATAGTCTGGTTGCCCAATCCAATGGGTTCTTTTTAGTCTCCTTCTCACTGGAACTATGGACAGTGGTTGACACTCCTGGTCAATACCTCTTCCTTGCCTACTCTTTGCTTCTTTATACTTGTCTCATGTTACTCTTTTTTTAAAAAATTATTTTATTTATTTTTAGAGAGAGGGGAAGAGAGAGAGAGAGAGAGATAAAGAGAGGGAGAAAAACATCAATGTGGGAGAGAAACAACGATTGGTTGCTTCTTGTATGTGCCCCAACCAGGGATCAACCCTGCAACCTAGGCATGTGCCCTGACCGGGAATCAAACCCACAACTTTTCAATCTATGGGATGACGTTCCAACCAACTGAGCCACACCTGCAGCACTCATGATACTCTTAATTCTGAAGATCGTTTCTTATAAGGCTCCTTCACTTCTTTTCCATAGCTCACCCTTAGATGTTTTCCAGAGCCATCATTCTAGCTGCTTCTCTGGGTGCAAGCACCCTTAGCAAGCTTATCTCCTAGCTCCTCATGGCTTCAGCAATGACCTTCTCAAAACCAAACCTGTTCCAGTCACTGCCCCAACTGAGAACCTTTCATTTTCACTGTTGCTTTCAGGATAAAGCCCACACATTCTGGGAAGACTGTTAAACCCTCATCCTCATAACCTGGACTTTGCAAATCTTTTGAGCTTCATTTCCCAACACTGAGCTTCTCTTCCTCTAGTCATGTTTTTTGGGTTTTTTTTTTTTTATTTCTCTACTCTCTGTCTCCAAAAATCTTGGAGATCTTCTAAGATCCAATTAAAATGTCACTTCTGGAAAAAAAATCACTTCTGCAAAGTTTTTCTTAGCACCTTCCTTCCTGCCACCCTGGTGGAATTAGTGGCTTCCTCAGAGTTTCTACAACATTTTTGCACTCACCACATTTTATTACTGTCTGTTCTGCAGTTACTGTCTATTCCTTAGATGGTGATTTTTTGGGAGTAGTGACAATACCTTCTTTGTCTTAATATTCACACCATGCAGCACAGTGCCTTGCAGATAATTACATTCTCAATTAAGAGTTTTCCATTTAAACTAGAACTATTTTTCAAAGATAGTCTTATAATCAGGTTCAGTTGCTTTCCTGAGAGAGACAGAGAGAAAGAGAGAGAGAATCTTTGTCATGAATTCAATGTATTTTAGGCCATATTAGGCTTTCGTGGCAAAACTCTTTTCCACTCTCTCTATATAATTAAACTGTGGGCAAAAGAAAAGTGTTCCATGCTTTTATGCACAGCCAATTCCCAGGTTTGCTGGATTTCAATGCAGAATCATCAGAAAGCATCAGAATGTCAAATTTTACTCTAAGCAAATAAAGAGCCTACTGAATTAAGTTGAGTAAGCTTTTCTAGGACACCAGGGTAGCATTTAGTAAAGTTTTTCTCCTAGGAGATTACTTGGGGCCTGCTTATATGTTATAATAGATGCACATGGGCTCTAATTTTGTTCAGCAGAATAAATGGTTACTTAAAACTAAGCCTGGATCAACTCAAATGTATCATGTAGCCAGCCCAGACGGGAATAAATCTCATGACAGTGGTTGGAAAGAGCACCATTTTTCTTCTTTCACCTGCTCTTTTCGGTCAAAATCTAGTTCGCCAATGCTCTCTCAATAAGAGATCAGTGGAGTTCTTTAGCTCAGGAATTCATAAAGGCAACAAAGATCTATTGTAAATAACTGAATGGCCACTGCTCAATAAGGGTGCATACAATTTACAGTATGTATTTCTGTGGAAAAATAATGGACAACATATCTTGAGCAATAGCATGTATATATCAAGCACTGGCACTCTGGCTTACATGGAATATGTGATTTCCTCAAATATCCCCCTGTGAGATTAGAACTGTTATTTTCTTCATTTTATAGATGAGGAAACTGAAGATCAAAAGGTCTAGTAACTTCCTAATGTCACAGCTACTGAGCAGTGAGCTAGGAGTCAAAGACTAAGTCTGACGCCCGTGAGTTTGGAGCACATAGGCTAGTTTTGATGTCAGTAGTAGCACCTGTTTGTAAAGGGAATGACAACAACCCATGAGCAATGTGGATAAGGAAATGTGACCAGTCAGGTCTTAATCTGTACGCACTTTCTTCCAGCCCAGTCTTAAGGACTGAGTTTCTATCAGTTATCTGTACAGGAACTTCTCTTTGAAGTGGGAAAGGGAGTAGGGAAGGGAGAGATGTCAAGGAAGTTCAATTATGTGAATACACAGTTTCCTGCTCAAACTTTGGCCTATACCCAGGGGTGGATAAGTGGAGGTTGTGCTCAAAATCCCTTAGGTCCTTCACAGTGAGTCTGACTGCACCTTAGCAAAAACCACTCTGCCCTGCCTGGGTCTCCTCCACCTTCCCAGGGGACTCTAGTACATGGTTGTCAAACACTGTCACAAACCTCTGAATTTACATGGACACATTTTCTTGTAAACTAACGTTTCTCTTTCACTTTTCTCCAGTATCTACTGGAAAAAATTCTCTCGTATTGCTTTTGAAGTGGAAGAGCCAAAATATTAATTACTTACCAAATCTATTTCATTATCAGCGGAAATCTTGAAAATAGTGCTGTGCCTTCCTACTTCCAAGATAGGCTATCTGCGAATATTTCTTTCCAGTTGTCAGTTCTTGTGCTCCTGGCATGATCAGCCTGCTCCTGAGAAAGGTGGCTTCCTGCATTGTATCTCCAAGAACAAATGTAACTGTTGCTCAAAAAAGTCACTTACAGGCTATCATTTAAAACAAATTGTAATTATTATGAAATGTAATAACTGTGCTTTCTATTAGCTCAAATTGCATTTTAAAAATCCTAATGGATCATCAACAATCACCAGCAGTGATGGTATAGCAAAACATAAAGCATTTTGTAGCACACTATATTGCTGAGGGTGTGAGAAAACAGACATTCTGATACATTTCTGGGAGTATCAATTGATGGAACTTTTTGTAGGCAGCAATTTGGCAATAATAACTGAAATTACAAATACATTTACAGGTGATTCACTGTAGCATTGTTTCGTAACAGCAAAAGACTGCTGCCTAAATATCCATCAATGAGATGCATATAATGCAAACCTAAAAAAGATTGAGGAAGCTCTGTGGGTGCTATTGAATGGTATCTAAATTCTGTGTGTGCGTGTACTGTGGTGTGCTGATAAATGTTCAACCATCAGTTCCCCAAAATTTTGTTCTATGAATGTTTATTGACAAGTGAGATGAAAATAAAACACTAAAAATCTATTCTGGGGCTTCACTGGCTCATCAATGATGAGAGGAACTTCTTTGCTGAACTGGGTAATGATTTCGAATACAGGAAGAGCATTTTCTCAATTTTTCCTTATATTCACAACAACAAACTTTTAGGTGTCATTGTATTACTAACATTTTGACCATTATTTTCTTAAGGCTAGACAATTAATGAAACAAAACAATTACGTCCTGATCTGTATCGGTTGCTGATTTCTGTGGTGGAAATAGGCCCACAACAACCGATTTCGAGCTGCCAAAGTGACACCTGTGAACGCAGAGCTGGGAAGAGATGCACTCACCTGCGTTCACATTGTTATACAGTGCTCCTGCCATGCAGGTACAGTGTGGATAATCTCAAGAGGCACAGATAACAGCAAAATGTAGTCAAGTAAATGGAAAATGATGAAGTTTTAGGATTTATTACCTTTTTCATAATTTATTTAATTTACTTTTTATTTTAACCCTCACCCAAGGATATGTTTATTGATTTTAGAGAGAGAGGAAAGGGGAGAGAGAGAGAGAGACATCAAAGCAGGAGAGAAACATTGACAGGTTGCCTTTCCACACAGCACGATGGGGGGCTGGGACCCATAACCTAGGTATGTGCCCTGACCAGGGTCAAACCTGCAAGATTTGGTGCACAGAACAATGCTCCAACCACCTGAACCACCTAGCCAGGGCTTAATTTACTTTTTATTAGTGGTCGGGTTATTAAACCCAACCACAAAATTCCTGAAAGCTTAACAAGTAGCTCTCAGGAGTTGGTAGGAGCTGGCACCAGCACAGCACTATGTAGATAATGAGACAGTGTCCCACCATGAAATGGAAAATGCTTAGATGAAAATCTGATGAAAACTCAGTGAAAAGACTATCTGTGAAGGTCTGGGCAAGGTCAGGGAGACAGTGCTGACAGATTATTCCTGACAAACCTGAGAATATACAAAAAGTTGTTGAGTGGTACACTTGACGTGGGTGAATTGTATGTGAATGATATCACAATAAAGCTGTTTTTTAAAAGAGAGAGACTGGGGCTTCCAGGGATGAGCAGTGGCAGGAAGCCATCACCATCCTATGTCTTATGGAACAACAAGAGGGAACAGTGTTGCCAAGGCCCCGTGAGAGACAGAGACCCAGAGGAGGGGATCCCATCAAGAGCTATAGATATAGGGAGACTCAGCCACCCCCCAGCTGTAGCTCTAAAGCAGTGGAAATGGCTGGAGGGGAGGGAATACCCCAACCTTTCTCCTTTGCTGTGCTTCAGTCCCCTGTGGATGCCTCGCATTGAACAAATTCAACACAGTTGGAAGGGAAGAGGGTTTGGGTGCACAGGGTCAGCTCCCCAGGGCACAGAGCAGAGCAGGTCACAAGCGGTGGAGGGTGGACTTGAGGGCAGAGAATAGCCAGCACTCACATGTGCGCATGTGCACACAGATGTATCTACTAATAAAGTATCTGGTAAAATTGCTAACACTCAATTGCCTCGAGGAAAGGAGGAAGACAGAAGGACATGGACTCTTCACTCTACAACATTTTGTAGCTTTTGAATTTTGAAGCATGTAAATCTATTACCTATTAAAGATAAACATTTCAATTAAAAAAAGAGAAAATAAACCAAAAAAACAAGTAAGTGTGTGGTTGGGAGTCACTAAGGCTGTTCACAAAGAGTGTGATTCATCTCTTCTTCTGAGCACAGAGTAGGATTCCAGTTCCCTTTCCCTGTTGCAATTAGGTTTGGCTACATGTTTTATTTAAAGAATGTAATATGAGTGGAACTGATAAGTGTCACATTCAGGCAGAAGCTTCAAAAGCCAGTGTGCGTGTTGCCACTTTCTCTTTTCCTGCTTCATGAATCCTGGGCGCATCATGGAACTGCTGTTAGCCCGAGTCCATGACTTCTGAGGAGTAGATAGCCTGCCTCCCCCCACTACACTCACATGGGACATGCAGTGTGAGTGAGGAACCACCTGTATTTGAAATTACCAAGATTATGGGACTGCTTGTTACCACAGCATCAGATAGCCTAACCACACTGATGGAAGAGGAAACCAAATGGCTCCTGGTGTTATTTCCAAACCAAAAATATGTAATTTGTAAAAAACCTAACATTTAGCCTATTGTATTAAAAACAATATACTAGTTGCACCTATGAAAATATCATTGATGTTAATGATAGTATGAATATTGATTTATTAATATTAAGCTTAAATTTGGCAATCTGTATCAAAACCTTAAAAATGTATACCTTTTGATCAAACAGTTCTACTCCTAGGAATTAACCCTAATAGTAATTGAGATAATCAATAGTAATAGCTAAATTTTATTGAACAGTTATTATGCATCAGGCATTATTCTAAGTGTTTTGCCCAAAGTAATTTATAATTCTCATAGCAATCCTATAATGTATGGCCTACTACTATTATGCTTTTTATACATAAGGAGACTGAGGCTTAGAGAAGTGCAGCAACTTGATAAAAATTATACAAACAACAGGCAGAAGAGCCAGGATTTAAATCCACAGCTTGACGCTAGAGGCTGTGCTTT
Source organism: Glossophaga mutica (assembly GCA_039655065.1). Taxonomy (NCBI): domain Eukaryota; kingdom Metazoa; phylum Chordata; class Mammalia; order Chiroptera; family Phyllostomidae; genus Glossophaga; species Glossophaga mutica. Next base: position 36,411,823 of record CM077304.1, on the reverse strand, counting down.
CAACCACTATGTCTACTATTACCACTTTTTTCCTCGTAAATTTTCCTCTTTATTTCTTCTTAGAGGTATAAAATTCTTAATTTCCAAATGTATGGTCTTTTTCTAGTAATATTTTCCAGCCTTATTAAGGAATAATGGGGAGATATGGTATATATTTAAAGTGTACAGTGCGATGCTGTGATAGTATACATTGTGGAATGATTACTAAGATCAAGATAATTAACACATCCATCACCTCACAGAGTCAACTCATTTCTTATGGTGAGAATGCTTAAGATCTATTCTCAGTAACTTTCAAGGAAACAATACCATATTACTAACTATGGATACCATGCTGTGCATAACACCCTCAGAATTTATTCAGCTTATAACTGAAAGCTTGTATCCTTCGACCCATATCTCCCTATCTTTTCCTCCCCACCAGCCTCTGGCAACCACCATTTTGTTTCTATAAACTTGTCCTTATTTCTCCAGATTCCATATACAAGTGAGACCTACTACTGCTTCTTAAATAGCTTTAAGGATATAAATCTTGGCACAGCTTTAGAATAAAAAAGCTGGGGAACAACTATAATGTCCAAATGAGAGTGTTGAGTCAATTATGGTAGCACTCAGTGACAGAATACCATGCCTATGCAGTCACTTTTTAAAAAGGCATGAAGAGGCACATGAAAAGATGCTTTCAATATTTAGAATAAGTACAATTTTTTAAATCGCCCCATTTTTTTAAAGTAGATGCATAAACCATAGTCTAGAACAGCAATTTTCAACCTTTCTCATCTCATGGCATACAAAAACTAATTACTAAAATTCCACAGCACACCCCCAAAATTCCACTTTTGCCAATCTAACAAAAACAATAGGTATAATTTTGATTCATTCAAACCAGACGGCTCTTGTTGTGTTGGCTGTTGTCACTTTTAAATTTGACAGTCTAAGGAAAAAAAGGTCAGTGCCCCTGACTAAACAGTCAGGTATTACATGTCTCAAAAATTCTTGTAGCACCCTGGTTGAAAATCTCTGCTCAAGAAAGCTTATGTCTGGGTAGCAAATCTTGTACGAGTTTTTCTTCAGAGAGCCTACATGTATTTTCTGACTTTCTATAACAACATGTATAAATTCAATATTCAATAGGGCCACACCCTGCACAGTAGTAGATCCTGAAACAAGAGCTTATACGCAGGTACTGAATTTCAGTGAGCAATCCTGGAGAATAGGAGTGGGAATGTGGAACAGTGGAACTAACTGGGGTGGAAGGAAAGCCAAATCAAAGGGGTGGGTGTGTTGTCAAGCTGATCACCACTGTGGGAAACTGGGGTGTTCTCTCTAGAAATCACTCTCAAGAGCAGAGTAGCATGGACCTCAGGACTGTCTACCTGAGGAATGTAAGACTGGATGATTTATCCAGGCTCCCTTTCCCATTGGTGGGGGGGTCTTAAGTCTCTCCTGTTTCCAGGTTTTCACATTTGCAAGAAGCACTTAGAAGATTGCTGCTGGTACCCCTCTGGCTATAAGAGGGAAGCCTCAGGGCAGAAAGCCACTGCTAAGCAGAGCCTAGGGTGTGATGAAGTATAGAGGCCACTTGAGAGGGTGAGCACAGGGGCCCAAGAGCTGTGTGTCATATACAGCTTTCATAGAGTCTAGAGATTGAAATACTTTGTTCTTCAAGTTGTGACCCTCTTGTTCATTAGAATGTGATGAGATCCAAGGTTTTACTTTAGTTTTCTTTTAGAGTTAAGAGCTATTATAGAAGAAAAGTCCAAATGAAATCCCCTGAAACTACCTGCCTTTCAGTCCAGCCAAGACAGCACATAAAAAACCACATCTTAGAGGCGCATGGCAGAGATGAGAGAGTCACTGCAAAGATTTCAAGGGTGCAGGGGTCGTGGTTCCCACTTACTTTTTTTTCCGGCATCTACAAAAACCAGATGGTGAGTGGTTGTGTACTACTTGAATTTAACAAAGAAGCAGCCCCAATTGCAGCTGCTGGGCTGGCTGTGGTATCTTTACTGGAGCAGATTAACAGAGTCTCAGGGATGTAGCATGTGCTTACTGACCTGGTGAGTATATTCTTTTCCATGTCAATCAAAAAGTAGAGTCAAAAGCTGTTTTAATTCATATGGAATGACAACAGTATAAATTCACAGGATTGCCCCCAGGACTATGTTAATTCCTCCGTTTTCTGGCATAGGGACCTGTACTATCTGCACAGTTTACAAAAACTGTGTTGGTCCAGTATTTTGAAGATACAGGTTAATGAGCAAGATGTGTTATCTACTCCAGATGCCGTGATAAGACGTATGTAATGCAGAGGGTGAAATGTTACCCTACAAAGATCCAGAGGCCTGCCAGATTAGTGCAGGACATTCAAGGAACCCCTCCAAGTAAAGGGCAGATTACTGCATTTTTTTCCTTCCGACCTGTAAGAAAGAAGCACACCACTTGTTAGGCTTCTCTAGAGTTTGCCTGCAGAACATTCTACACTGAGGCACTCTGCTTCAACCTATTCATAATGTGACCTGGAAGGCTGCTAGTTTTGGAGAGGAACCCAGAGCAAGAAGGCTCTGCTGCAGGTCAATTTTTAGTAAAAGCATCCTTGCTGCTAAGGTCACACAACCCAGCGGATCCCACTGGAGCAGTGGTGCCTGTGGAAGAAAAGACGCCATGTGAGTTCTTGGCAGTCCCAGTGGGAGGACTGCAATGCAGACCCCTGGGGTTCTCAAAGCAAGGCTGTGCCATCTGGGGCAGAAAACTACACTTTGTTAAAAAGGCAGCTCCTGGCAGGCCCTGATACAGTTCAAGTACCTCGCCATGGGACATCAAGTGACCCTGTGGCCAGAACTGCTCATCTTGAGCTGGATGCTCTCAAATCCCCAAGTTAGAGACTAGGCTGGCCCAGCAGCAGTCCACTGTAAGAGAGAACCCATACCCTGGAAAGCGTGCTTGAGCAGATGCAGAAGGCAAAAACGAGCTGCAAGAAAGATGACTCAAGCCCCACCCCAGCCCCAGATCCCCTTGGTGTTACACTGACTGACATCTCTTTCTCAGTTCACACCTATGACCTCATGGTGGTTTCCCTATGACCAGCTAAGAGGAAGAAAAACCCAAGCTTGGTTTTCAGATGGGTCAGCTTGGAAGAGTTGGTCACAAACGGAAGGACGTGTCTCTGATGGAAGCTGCCTCCGCAACAGCCACAAGGGCTGAGGTCTCACCTCTGGGTGTTGTAGGTACCTACTACCAATTAACATATTTGCTGGTGATTGATTGATTGAATGAACGAGTGGAAGGACAGTTCTTTTTTTTTTTTTTTTTTTTTTAACAGTAACAGCAATAAAAGCATCTTGGGAAATATTTGTTTGGAGCCCTTCTTGAGTATCTTCCCATGTGTTGACTTCAGTTTGCCAGTTCTCAAAAGGAGTTTTCCATCAGTTTTGAGGCCATTTGTGGAGTAAATCTAGGTCAGTGTTCAAGCCATGATGCTTCAACTGTCCTAAATTTAAAGAGAGAATCCTCAAACAGTGAAATTAAGCAATGACAACTCCTCAGGTTCTCCAAGCTCAACTCATGGTCATGTTTGCCCTGTGATCAAACTACATCTTTTGGCCAATGGAAGTGAAATGAAGCTACATGTGTATGTTACCTTGATCAAGCTTAACTCTGATTATTTAGAGGGGTTTTTGTTGTTGCTGTTGTTGTTGTTGTTGTGTTTTTGTCCTACTTTAGCTGAGGAATAAGTATTCTCTTTTACATTTTTATTTTTGTCACTTCTTTTTTTTTAATTTTTATTTTAATTGTTGTTCTTGTACAGTTTCCTGTCTTTTACTCCCATCCCAGCCCACCATTCCAGCCCTCCCCACCTCCCTCCCATTTCCACCCCCCTAGTTTTTGTCCATGTGTCTTTTATACTTTGTTGCTCTAAACCCTTCCCCTTTTCCCCTAAAGTTCCCTCCCCTCTCCCCTCTGGTGACCGTCAGCCTGTTCTCAATTTCAGTGTCTTTGGTTATATTATGCTTGTTTGTTTGTTTTGTTGATTAGGTTCCTGTTAAAGGTGAAATCATATGGTATTTGTCTTTCACCACCTGGCTTATTTCACTTAGCATGATGCTCTCCAGTTCCATCCATGCTGTTGCAAAGGGTATGAGCTCCTTCTTTCTTTCTGCTGCATAGAATTCCATTGTGTCAATGTACCATAGTTTTTTTATCCATTCATTTACTGATGGGCACCTAGGCTGCTTCCAACACTTGGCTCTTGTAAATTGTGCTGCTATGAACATTGGGGTGCATAGCTTCTTTTGGACTGGTGTTTCAGGGTTCTTAGGATATAATCCAAGCAGTGGAACTACTGGGTCAAAAGGTAGATCCATTTTTAGTTTTCTTAGAAAATTCCATACTGTTTTCCATAGTGGTTGTACCAGTAGCAATCCCTCCAACAGATTTAGAGGTTTTCAGCTGACTCTTGTCACTTCGTTTCTTATATTAAGCTTGCTGAACTGTGTAGTTGGTGAGGGCAGCTACTAGCATGGAGAAATTGCCTGGAGAGGCAATTTTCTGTGGTAGAAGAACCCTCTCCTGGCCCTATTCAAACTCCTCCCCCTTCTCAGTTGGGCAATGGAGAATCCAACCTTGCTGCAGCTCTCTCAGCAGCAAAGTGAAGTTTCACAACAGTCCTCCTGAGTGACAAAAAGGGAATGTGATGCGACTTTAGGGAAACCAAGTCTCCCCTCTAACAAGACTTCCAATGAAATCTAGCAAAGTAATGTTTTCAGTTCAGCAAATTTGTTTTCCTGTAGTTGCCTTTGATTTAGTATAAGTGGCCTGAACTAGCTCTAAAATATATAATGTGATATGATTTAAAATGACATGATACGAAATGATACGATATGAAATAAAATGGTATGAAATGATCTGATATATAGGATATGGTACAAAATACAATACGCCTTACTCCTGTTGCTCATTTATTCTGTTTGTGATCCCTTGCCTGTTCCCTTGCCTGGTTAAATTCCTCTTACTCCAGGTTCGCCACAGACTGGGTTTATTAACTCAACAGAATTAAATTTTACATATTGTGCTGATAGTTTTAAACAGCATTGAGAACTCTAGGCATTATAAATGTAACAGAAAAAAAAAAACTATAGCAAATTTCGCCCTAGAAGAGAAGCCTCAGTGTGGATCAGAGCAGTGACTCTTTCACGCCAGCTTCGCCTTCCGTGCACCCCCAGAGCCTTCCACAGAGTTGTGTTCTCAGGCCTAAGTTGCTCCGAAACTGGTTTCATTGTCACAGGAGGCCAGGTCTTTTGCTGATTTTAGCTGCCTCATTTAAGGTTGCTTTTAGGATAGACTGCTTTCTTTTTTTCCTAGTTACAGTTTACATTCAATATCATTTTGTATTAATTTCAGGTATACTTTACCAAGTGTTTCTCCCAATATTCCCAATACCCACCTGGCACCATACCTAGTTATTACATATTATTGACTGTATTCCCTATGCTGAACTTTACATCCCCATGAATGTTTTTTAACTACTAATTTGTACTTCTTAATTTCTTCACCTTTTCCACCTCATCCCACAATCCCCCTCTCCTCTAGCAACCATCAGTCCATTCTCTATGAGTCTGTTTCAATTTTGTTTGTAGAATAGACTGCTTCTAAATTAATCTTTACATTCACTAACTTTGATGGAAAACAGGTGGTATTGTGTTGTCATTTATCTATGAGATCTCTGTGAGAATAGAATTTCTTATAATTAATTATTTTAAAACCCAGATAGCAAACTTTCTGGGCATTTGAAAGAGTACATCTCTACACTCTGGTTTCTCTTCAAATCACACAGATTTTTTACCTTTTACTAAAAGAGCACATCTCTGTAAATGCAGTTTAAAAATCTTATTAAGTAAATTATATTAATTGGATTTATTTCACAGCAAAATGGTGAAAGAAAGAAAAATTACATTCTGCATAATAGGTATGTTTTGGAAAGCCTCATAAAATCGCAAAAGATTTGAGGAAATGGTGATACAGATTTCCTCAGATAAGGCTTTCCATTTTTCATCCTAACAGAAAATTGATGCCTGGCATTCTGTTCCTGATCTAAGAATTTCTAGGTTTCTTTAATTTTGAAAAGATTGAGAAAGACTTACCCCATTCCCAGATCCATCCCAGTGCTCACCAAATTCCCTGTCACCAAACTCCCTGTCTGGGACACCACCACACTGTGCACCTAACAACTCAAACCCCATTTTTCAGATGACTCGGAAAACGACTGAGCCCTTGTAAGGGAACAGACCCTAATGCCAGACTAGCTCTCCCGCTTACTACCTGTGCAGCACCAGGCAGGGTGCTTACACTCTCTGTGCCTCATTTTCCCATCTGTAAAATGAGGAGAGAAGTGGTGGGTACTTCATAGTCTTAGGAGGAGGAGCAAGTGAGTTCATCTTTGTAAAGTGTTTAGAATAGTGCCTGGTAGGTAGTAAGTACTACGTGAGTGTTGTTAAATAAAATTTTGCCTAACAAAGTCTAATCCTGACTTACTTTTTTCTCTCCAAAATCAGGAATATTTTCATCCCATAAATTCAGTAGAAGAAATTATTAGTAAGTTTAAAGCCTTTTTATATAAATAACATATCTAATAAGAATCTTTATCACACTTACCAACTTATACTATACACAAAAATAAATTCAAGGTGGATAAAAAACTTAAATATAAGTAAGTCATGACACCATAAAAGTCCTAGAGGAAAACATCAGCAGGAAAATCTCAGACATTCCACGCAGCAACATCTTCACTGATATGTCCCCTAAAGCAAGGGACATAAAGGAAAGAATGAACAAATGGGACCTCATCAAATTAAAAAGCTTCTGCATGGCTAAAGAAAACAGCATTAAAATGAAAAGAGAACCAACTATATGGGAAAACATATTTGCCAATGATACCTCAGACAAGGGTTTGATCTCCAAAATACATAAAGAACACACATGACTCCACTCCAGGAAGACAAAAAAAAGCCCACAACAATTAAAAAATGAGCAAAAGACTTGAACAGACACTTCTCCAAGGAGGACATACAGAGGGCCCAGAGACATATGAAAAGATGCTCAGCATCGCTAGCCATCAGAGAGATGCAAATTAAAACCACAATGAGATACCACCTCACACCTGTCAGAATGGCCATCATAAACAAATCAACAAACAAGTGTTGGAGAGGATGCAGAGAAAAGGGCACTGTTGGTGGGAATGCAGACTAGTGCAGCCGCTGTGGAAAACAGTATGAAATTTCCTCAGAAGACGAATAATGGAACTGCCTTTTAACCCAGCAATTCCACTGCTGGGATTATGCCCAAAGTGCCTTGAAACACCAATCCAAAAGAACCTGTGCACCCCTATGTTCATAGCAGTGTTATTTACAATAGCCAAGTGCTGGAAGCAACCTAAGTGCCCATCAGCAAATGAGTGGATCAAAAAATGATGGTACATTTACACAATGGAATTCTATGCAGCACAGAGACAGAAGGTGCTCCTACCCTTTGCAACAGCATGGATGGAACTGGAGAGCGTTATGCTAAGTGAAATAAGCCAGGCGGCGAGGGACAAATACCATTTGATCTCACCTTTAACTGGAACATAATCAACAAAAGAAAAAAGCAAACAAAATATAAGCAGAGACATTGAAATTAAGAACAATCTAACAATAGCCAGAGGGGAGGGGGGAAGGGACAATGGGGAGAAGGGGTTTCAGGAACTGCTATAAAGGACACATGGACAAAACCAAGGAGAAGGGTGGAAGCAAGGGAGGGAGGTGGGTTTGGCTGGGGTGGGGGGAGTGGTGGGGAGAAAATGCAGACAACTGTAACTGATCAACAATTTATATAAAAAAAGAATATCACAGTTTATAAGCAAACTAGATGTCCATATTTAATGCTTCAGTGAAATATAAATATGTTTTCAATATGTGATTGAACAAAAAAAAGCAGGTTGCATAAAAATGTTATGATTTCCTTTTTTATTGAAACAATGCATTATATAAAAAGGCAAAAAGGAGTCTGAATAGATAGACACCAAAATGTTCATAGCAGTTATTTTGGGGTAATAAAATGATGGATGGTTTTTATTTTTTTCCCAAAATCTGGATCTTCTAAATTATCTCCAAAAATATTCATTACTTATAAATAAAAGGAAATTAAAAATCAATAATAAAAATATAGTTTTATGGTTGTGAAAATTTATTTTCTCTCTATAGGAATCTCTATGGAAAATGGAGAAATATACAGGGGTGGGCAAAAGTAGATTTATTGTTTACTACAAATAAATAATACAAAAATAAATAACAATGCAAGAATAAACTCTGTGTTTCATGTCCTCACACCTGTAAGCCTACCTTTGCTCATCCCTGTATTGAATTCCTCTAATTAAATATTAAACTTCAAATTTAATAAGGAAATTTTTTTATTCCATTGCCTTGGATAGCCTAAAGGACTGAAAGTTATTTAAATAATCTTGCATTTATTAAGTTGGATATTTTAATCATTTATTTTCACTTTTATCTAAATTAGTTGTGGATATTACTAGTTCGATGTTGGCTTATTCTGTATAACCAAACTTTTAAAATGCAACACTAAATTTGAGACATGAAGTAGACATTCTGTTAATAAAGTAATTTTAAGTTTTTTCAATCTAGTAAAGAACAGAAATGAAAAGCATTAAGGCATTATTTATGAGGTAAGATAGATGACTACTTAATTGGATACATCTTCCAAGAGCCAGAGAGAAAATTTAAATATACCATCTTACCAATATTATCATTAGGAAGACTTTACTAGGTCACTTCACTTGACAGACAACCAAAATGGTAAAAAAAAAAAAAAATGCTGGTATTTTTTTAATCAGATAATTTGTGAAAACAGCCAAAAATAAAAAGAATAACCTCTCAAATGTATAATGCTTAGATGAGCGATAGTAACTATTGCCTATCAGATAAAAAGGAACACTTTTGGTGGAGAAAGGATCAAGTGGAAATTTTGTTCTGCTCACCTTTAGGTTTTTTGACAGCCACCGATCAGCTGCAGCTGGGTTCCTTGGCTCTGCTTCAAACACCTTCTTCATCGATGCGCCCAGGCCCTGCCTCCTGGCAGGCAGAAGAGGGTAAAGAGTGAACCATGCCATGGCACCTGCCTGATTGGTGCTTGGAGGAAAGGCAACCTCTACTTGCCCTCTATTGGTCAAAGCAAGTCATATGTCAAACCCACTATCAGTAGGACAGTTAGGATAAAAGGTTAACAGAATCTTTTCCCTGCTGCATGGGCATTTGACCTTCAGTTAGTTAACTCACTACCTCTGTTCCCCTGGAACCAGGCTAGAGTACTATGTTAACAATATTCTGCGGGGGACCCTGTCCTGGGTGCCAGATGTGGGGGGGGGGGCTCCACCTGCAGAGCCCCATCCCTCCATCACGGATGAAAATAAAAACTACCAAGACATTTTCTGCTTGGGGAGGAAAGGGGTCAAACTCTCAGAGGAGAATGACCCAGAGCCCCTTCCTCACTAGGCTTTTATTGGGTTCCAATACACCGGAATACAAGTTAACATGTCAAAGAAATCTGAGGGCTTAATCCGAGCCAGTGTTTGTCAGGAAAGGGGGTTGCCAAACTTTGGGAGACATACTCATTTCCTCCTGGGACACTTATCACCTAAGGGAGAGCACTCTTAGCAAAGCAGGTTTCACAGGACTTTAGGAATTCTTTCCTATGTCCGGATCACCCAGGGAGCCGTCCTGGCCCGTACAGGGCTGCACCGCTCACCCCCAGTTTCAGGCTTTAAGCCGATTAGGAAGCAGGAGACATCTCCCAGATGGAAATGAGGACTCGGGCTATGTCAGAATAGCCGGGGGGGCGAGGGTCCATCACATCCTCTTTGCTGCAACCCCCCGAGTCCTTCCATGAGGCCTCCCAAGTGGTTGCATCTGGCTTAGGTTGCCCCTCCCATGAGGAGTCTTACCCGTTATTGACTGCCAACCAAGCATTGGGGCCAGAGATGGATGAGGCAGAAGCAGTGCTCCTGCCAGGGAGATAAGCTTTGTCTCCTTAGTAGGTCACGTCCTTGTGACAGAACAGAACCAGATGAAGTGGGTCCCTTGGGCTCTTACACAGCCCACCATGGGGTGAGGGTTACACCTCCTGAAACCAGGCTGAACGGTCCGGAACAATATTCCTCAGAAATATTGCTTACAATAAAAACAATCTCTGATTGAAAATTGCATCTGGACTGCAAGGTATAAATACCTGAGGAAGGCTGTGTAGCTTTTAGCTTCCCTGACTGTGATGACTGTTTTAACTGGGCATGACTGTGTCCGGATGCCAGAAGCTATGCCACTGAAGTTGTTACAAGAGATAGTGGCTCCTGTGGGAAATGGAACTTCAAATCTGAGTGAGTCCTACACCTGCCCCAGGTGGATTTCATCCTGCATTTGCGCTGTCCCTGGACAGCTGTGTTATTTGATGTCCCACAAAAGAGGGGTCCTTGATGCTGCCTGCTGACAAATTTTGGTTTCTGTCTTATGTTCTTCTGAGTGATTCTGATGCCAAAGTGGTCAGTGGTACTTTTCTGCATCTGAATTCTGAGTTGAACCTAAGAATACCCCACGGTGGGTATTGTAGGCAGAGATGCTTACAATTCTGTCGCAGGGAAGCACTACAGGGACATATGCTCTTCTTACCAGGAGAGGAACTAGTAATTAGGAGTAACAGTACAATCTCAAGAGGTGGATTCACCTACAGGACTCTGGTACCTTTTGGTACCTTTCAGTAGATAATCATGGGTGGAGATCTAATGACCAATAGAGGAAAAAAATGGAAATGGGCTTGTAGCTGAGGGAGACCTCAGAAGGATCTGCTGCTTACTGCTTGTAACTTGGGTGAGTGAGCCTCAGACTCCTGATTGTTTTTCTTCAGGTCTTTTTACTAAAAAGAAAGAAAATGCCCAACTGGAACTCAATTAAGCAAACAAAAAAAAAAGTGGACTTATTTGTTCATATAATTTAAAAGGGCAAGGATGGAGCTGATAGATTTGAGTTTCTGGGACTCTGTTCCTGTCTCGTTTTCCATTTCTGGGCTTCATTCTGTCCTACTCCAGGGTTTATTTTTCACATGACAGAGCTGCTGGCAGCTCTGGCTCACATTCTTGCAATGAGCACATATGTCCTTTTTCTTTTTTAATTAATGATTCATTTAAATATGTAACTGGGTACTCTCATTATCTCACCTGTCTTAATTGGACTGAGTTCCTTATTTAGGCTGATTGTTCTGCCATTTATAGTTCGAAGACAGTCCTTCTTGCTAAAAAAAAAATCTGGGGAAACAGTAGAAATTGAGTAAACTAATAATAAAGTTCTACACGTGGGAGGGACCATGGTGATCACCTAGTGGCCAGGGGTGTCCAACTCCTGGCCCTCAGGCCACACGCAGCCCAGGATGGCTATGGATGCGGTCCAACACAAAATTGTAAATTTACTTAAAACATTATGAGACATTTTTGTTTCCATTACTGTTTGTGTATATAATGTGTGGCCCTGGACAACTCTTCTTCTAGTGTGGCCCAGAGACGCCAAAGGGTTGGACACTCCTGATCCTAGCCCATGTGTGCTGCCTTCATCTAACATCCTTCCCAGGACATTGGCCTATTCTTCACTTGTTCTTGTTCAGATGATAGCTTAAAAACTTTCCATTTTTATTAAGAAACCTACACTTATTCTGGACTTCAATCTTGTCTTAGATTGAGTCCCCTGGGAACAGTCTGAGGCGAGCAGTTTCGTACAGTGAGTCGTTGGAGCACACTCTTGGGAGATACACCTGTGAGGAAGTGAGGAAGGCAGGACCGGGGAGAGGAGGAAGGGAGAAGGGCCACCTGTGTAGGACTGATTACCTTGCTGGAGAGTCACAGCTGTGCTGCTGGCATCTCCTCCCTCTGAACACTTATGCTTGTGCCTTTGAACTTCCAGTGTGTCTATAGATGCAGTGACTATGCTGATGTTACCAGAATTAACTATTAACCAGAAAGACTGTCATTCCCTTTCAGTTTCCGTGTTGGGAATGGCAGCCTTCTAGTCCTCATTTCTCCCTTGTGAGTCTCTGCAAAAGGGAAGATGTTCATGCATCAGGCTACCAGACAATAAATAACCATTAGAAAAATATCCAAGAGATGTAAGGATTTTCCAGTATTATTCTTTTAGCATAATTAGTTTCCAGAATGTTGGTATATTTGGATTCTTATGGTACCACTTGTCCCTCTGCAGTTTTGATCATTTATATCAGGAAAGCATCTCTAATATAATCTACCTTCTCACATGCTCATTCTACTCCAACAACAACAGCATTCTTGTTGGTCCCTGTTTTCCTAGTCTGAGGTCCTGTAAGATGTTCAAAATGTGTTCTATTGAGGGGGCAGGGGGAATAGTCTTTAGTCACACAGAATTGAGAAGTGCTATGAACAATCTCAATTGAAATTGAAAATAGTCAAAGCACAGAAGCACACATAGTAAAGGTTTTGGGAAATACTGAAATAAAGAAAGGGATTTCATTCTAACTCAGCTTTGACCATTCTTATCAGAGTTTTGTTCTCGTGGTTTGCCTGTTGGCCCTCAACTCCATGTTATCCTCTTTTCTGTATCTCAGGGCTGGACGGATGAAAACCAAATTTCACAGACTCTCTCATCCGCTGGTTTCTGATTAGGTTCTGGAGCAGGAGGTCCTGATAAGAGGTTAGAAAGCAGGAGAAAAGCCCTTATTTCCCTTCTGCTCTGGCGGGGGTAGCAGCGGTGCAGGCCATTGCAGGCCATCGCTGTAATGATGGCACAGCTATAACAACAGCAGCACAAGATAATTACCAGCTCCAACAGCAGCAACAGCAGCAAGTCTGTCAGCAAAAATGGGACTATGGCTTCCAAAATCTGGAACCATCACTAGGATGCCTCGCTTCCTGCAAGGCAGCTGCTCCGCTGGTTCCAAGAACAGCAGTGGTAACAGTGCTGTTCTAGAAGCCTCAGCTGCATAGCATGCATGAGATCTGGGCCACACGCTTTTCCTTTTTGCTCCTCTAGCCTCAGGGATTGGCAGCTGGCTGTAATAACTGGTGTCTGGGTGGTGTCGTTTCACATCTGTGCCCCTTCAGGACTTGTAAAGCTTTTGCAAACAATTCTCTGTATTAAAGGTTAGAGATTAGAAATACCTAGAGTTGTTTCAATTGTTCTGACTAGCCACTAGAAGATACAAAGATGGTAACCCCCAACACACAGAAAACAAAATCTTTTATGACTATAGTATTCTGCATGACATAGTTTGTAAAATGGAAAAACAGCCCAAAGCCTATCTACCTTCTATTTTCTAGTTGTTGTTGATTCTGTAAATGAGTACTTTGACTATTTACAGTACTTTTATTCCTTACATTTTATTATATATTTTGACCAAAGTATCACTTAATTTCTGTATTCCATTTACATGATTCACTTGAGTTTTTATCAATACTTATAAGATCAAATATGAAGTTAATTTGTTTACCATCATTCTGCATACTGATATGGAAATACACATAACTCTCAACAAACTTTATATTTTCGAGATAGCTTGTGTAAAGTGCACAAGTCTTAAGTAAACAGCCTAATAAGTGTTTCATATACATGTAGTATATTTTACATATACATACATTATACCCATTGTATAAGTGTCAGCTGGATGTAGAATACTTCCAGCATCTGAGAAAGTTTCCTCGTGCCACTCTGCCAACACTCCATTAAAGTAATGAGCATTTTTCTATTTTCTCGAGTAGTTTTATTTGATCAAAGACATATTCAGGTCTTTAATCATCTTGAATTAATTTATTAGGTAGGGATAGGGTAAATTTTTTTATATGGGTACTCAATGAACTTGACACCATTTTTTGAAATGACCATCTTTCTCCTGCTGAATTTCAGTGGCCTCTTGATTGTACATTGTGTGACTATAAATACATAGATCTGTTCTAAGCTCAGCATTCTATTTGTCTATTCTTGCACTAATATTATTTACACTGTCTTATTATTGTAGCTTTCAAGTTAGTCCTGATATGGACTAATAATAATTTCATATGGACTATGATATTATATGGACTATGATAATTTAAATTAGTCCCCAGGTTTTTTTCTCTTTATGATCACCTTCTTTATTCTTGGCCCTTTGCATTTCTACTTGCATATATTTTTTTCAAAGAGAGGCTTTAGCCCAATATATTGTAATTACTAAAATGCATGGGTTTAAGTGTACCATGTTTCTAATTGTTTTTTATTTGCCCATCTGTTTTAGTTCTTTTATTTCTCCTTTTTGCCTTGTTTTGTATCACACTATTATTCCATTTTCTCCTCTGTTAGCTTTTTAAAATTAAACAGCTTCATTGAGATATAATTCACAGATATGCAATTCACCCATATAAAGTATACAATTCAGTTGTTGTTAGTGTATTCACAGAGATGTGCATCTATCACCGCTATTGAATTTGCAACATTTTCATTACCTCAGAAAGAAACCCCATACCTCTTAGCCATCACCCACCAATCCCTCATATTTTGGTCCCTGGGCAACCACTAATCTACTTTCTGTTTCTATATATTTGCCTCCTCTGGACACTCACATCAATGTTTGGAAAAATGTACTCAGTGAGTATGAGAGTGGTGTTATCTGAGTGTGTGTGTGTGCGCGCGTGTGTGTGTGTGTGTGTGAGAGAGAGAGAGAGAGAGAGAGAGAGAGAGAGAGAGAGAGAGAGAGAGAGAGAGCGAGCAGGAAGGAAAAGGGCAAGTTGTGAATAACACAGTGCATGAGAAGAAAATGGGAAGAAACTAAAAGTGGAGATAGAGTGAGATTTTGTATTTTCTTGAGCATAGACAATCGTGTGTGCTTGAAGATCAGATTTGTAAATGGGGACACTAAATTCTATTGAATAGGTGCTTGGTTTACTAAGGAAACTAACATTTCACAGATAAACTAATGCTCTTAAGTATGAAAGTTTTAGTTCTCAAATATCTGCTACAGAAGGATTATACATATTTTAGTACTACAATAAGAGTCAAGAAGCTGAAACCAGTTTTTCCTTTCAAAGTACTTCAAAGGAGAGGTGTGCCTCAGCCACTTCTATTCTTATTTCTAGAAGGTAAATAAAGGTGACAAAGGCAATTGGTGACCCAAAGCTTGTATTTTTCTTAAATGGACAAAAAAGACCTCATATGCATTTTGAGTTTCATTATTCATAATGAGTCTCTTTTATTCCTACAATATGTCAAATCTGTTCTCACTTCAGAAGTTGTTTTCTTTTAATCCTCACCCGAGGACATGCTTATTGATTTTAGAGAGAGGAGAAGGGGGGTGGAGAGAGAGAGAGAAAGAGAGAGAGACATCGATATGAGAGAGAAACATTGATCGGGTGCCTCCTGCATGCCGCCCCAGTTGGGGTCGAACCTGCAACCTAGGCATGTGCCCTGACCCAGAATTGAACCTGTGACATTTGGTTTACAAGACAGTACTCCAACTGAGCGACACCAGGCAGGGCCACCTGGGAGTTTTTGAACTTGCTGTTTCAACTGCCCGAGACCTGGCTCTTGGCTCAGCTGGTTCTAATGATCAAAGTCTCAGCTCAAATGCCACAGATAGGTCATCCCAGACAATTTATCTAAGATTTCCCAGCTGTCTTCTCTGTCTCTCCCCATCAGTCTGTATGCCACCACCCTGTTTTATTGTCTTCTTAGCTCTTAGTTATGCTATTTAAAATTACACTTTTTCATATATTTGTTTATTTGTCATTTGCTCATCCCTTCCTCCAAAATGTAATCTCTACACAAGCAAAGACCTTGTCTGGCTTTGTCATTGCTGTATTCCAGGGCAATTACTGCCTACAGTGGGGGTGTAATAAATAGTTGCTGGGCGAATAAATCAATAAATGAACTCCTGTAGTACACTCAGTTGTTCAGGCCACTGGGCTAGACCCTCCAATGGAAAGCTGGCCTCTGCCCTCTGGAACTTTGAGAAACTACCATGTCAAGTGTGAGCCAGTGTTCCCAAGTGTAAAAAGTTTGCTCATAAATATCATATCTACTGAAGAAAAATAGATTTTAATATCCTGTCAAGGATATAAAGCAAAATATAGTCCACAGAAAATTGGATAATCCAATAATTAAATAATGTATGCTTTGTTCACAAACATTCAAATTTCAAGTTTATATACTTATCTAAACTCTACAAATCCTTTGAATTTATTAAATGAGGCCAAAGACTATGTAAGAGATCAAGCTTTTATGATTCGGATTCATATACTTATAAAAAAAATGAATGAAATTTATAGATTTGGGATGGAATACTGGGAAAAGCCCTGAGTTTGGAAACAGTGGGCCTTCCACAGGCAGGCTCTGGATGGATGAATAACTAACTTCTGAGTCTCAGTTTACCCTCAGGGTTAGTAATGTCTACCCCACAATAACCACAGGGATGTTGTGAGGCTCGAGAAATAAAAGAAAACCAATTATAAGTAACATTTATTGGTCACTTCATATCAGACTGAATATTTTACATTTATTATCCATATCAATCACATAATCCTACAAGGTAGGTCATTATTTTCATTTTATAGATCTGGTATCTGTGATATGGAGTGGTGATGTGACTTAACCAAGGTTTTACAGGGCTTCTAAGGGGTGTAGCCAGGGTTCAGACCCAGAGCCTATCCTCTGATCCATCACATATGTCTTCCAAATAGTGAAGACTTGTTCAAGGGTGATGCATCAATAACCTTTCAACCAAGACCTCCTCACAACAATATTCAGGTGATTGCATAGTTAGTTGTGAGGCAATACTAAAGAAATTGCATACTACGATTCTACCTTTCCTAAGCTCAGTTTATGCCTACTGAACCTAAATCCAGTGCATCTGGTATTCTCAGTGGCTGCATCTCATTTCCAGCAAAATCATGGAAGTAAAACTCGATGCTGAGTCACCATGTAAATCCTGGATTCTGCATAGTGTGCTTTAGTTGGCATCTATTCCTTTGTTTTCGTGTAGCCAAACTGAAAAAAAAGGCTGACATTGAGTTTGCATCTCAAATCTGGAAAAGCCTTTCTGAATTCCTATGTATCAACCGTTGTTAGAGAGAATAAATACAAATTGGGGGAATTAAGTTTAATCCCTCTAATAAATAAAGAGAGCCAGCCAGGGTTAGGGAGGAGTCTCTTCCAGCACCTCTGTGCTCTTAGGAAGGGTAGGAATGTACTGTACTATTTTGCATTATTTGCTGAAGCATTTAGAACAAGCCAGCATCTGACAGAACACAGCATGTCAGGATGGAACTTAACTCTTCTAAAATTAAAGTGCGTATTCAATCTTTATTGGATTTTTTCCTTTGGAAAAGACTTGTTTTTAATAAATTATTTCTTTATTGTGGATTGAGAACAATAATTTCAAGATCATAGATGTGACCATAGTGTCTAAGGATTTTCTTAAATTTTTAGCTCTGGCAGGAAAGTATTTGTAATTTAAGAAAAATCTTCCAATTTTAAGCAATCCTGGGTCAGGAAAATAAATATGACCATTGTAAACAGTCTAGATAACTGACAAGGAAACACTTCACTCTAACTATAGCAGGGTTGTGGAACTTGTGAGGGGCATCTATATTGTCATAATTCTTCTTGCCATAACAAAATAATTAAGATAAAATACAAAACCATAACAGACCTTAACCACAAGAGCAAAGAGTAAAGAAAAGAAAATGGAACTACTAATTGTTACATTTGTCCCATCACTGTATGATATCAGCACCTCCTCCTATTACCTTAACCTTTAAACAGTCTTAGTAGGGAAAGGGATCGTGCTGTCTTATCTTTCTTTTGAAATAGCTCTTCTCAAACATTTTGTCTCAAGACCCTTTATACTCTTAAAAGTTACCAAGGACACCAAAGAACTTTTGCTCATGTGGATTATATCAATTACAATTAAGAAATTGGCCTTGGCTGGTGTGACTCAGTGGATGGAGCACCAGCCTGCCAACTGCAAGGTCACGCAGGTTTGATTCCCAGTCAGGAGACCTGCCTGGGTCCCAGGTCGAGTTCCCCGATTAAGGGCAAGATCAATATATCTCTCACACATTGATGTTTCTTTCCCTCCCTCCCTCCCTCCCTCCCCCTCTCTAAAAGTAAATAAAAATTATTTACTCTTTTTAAAAATTAGAAAATTAAGTATTAATTTATTTTAAAATGGAGATAATAAAACCATTACATATGAATATAAATAATAATTTTATTAAATTATATTTTTCAAAACAAAAATCAGTGATAACAGAAAGATTTTTACAACTGTCGATTGTCGTATCTGCTTCTGCATGTAATCTTTATGTATTGTTTTGGTTGAAGTATGTGAAGAAAATTTGGGTATGCAGTTTAAACAAGGAGGAGAAAAGACCATTTTACTTTACTTGTATATGTCCATACAATTAATAAGTGGTAGTTCTTAGGCAGGGTAGTAATCACTTATTATGTTGCTTTTCTATACAGGGCTGCCCTTCAGCTACAAAGTAGCAGGTTTCTGATGTGTGACCTATCCAGCGCCCACACATGCATGAATGTGCATATAAAGGATAATCTACCACCCCGAGAGTGCTCACTTCCTCTGTGGCACATTAGTACCAAACAACCTCTCTATGAGGAACCCAAGCCTTACACCATGAAGTTGTGTCACTGTGCTTTTGTTTTCAGACGCAAATTAAATGTTTGGTCATCACTTTCACATTATTGGCTCCAGGATGACATTAGTTCAAATCAGAATCATAATACTAACTTTAAGTGGATTCCAGGGGCATCTCAACTTGTGGCTACTGCTGCCAAGCTAGCTAATCCCCAGGACTTCTCAGAGCACAAAACTCCCTAAATAGAAAGAAAGTTCAAGGTCAAACTGCCCTCTAGTGGTGAAACATTGATATCTGTTTGGTGTCAGAAGCTCCAACCTGCAGCATCCGTGGCTTCTTGATGAAGCTTTCCACCACTATCTGAGGCCTTCCTGGGGCAACCAGAACAAAATAAAAATACAAACGATAGCCCTAAATAGGCAGGGTTAGGATGAGGAGCAGGGACACGGTAGTAAGCAATTTATCTTTCGAAGTTCTACTTACTGTTTTTTCAGAAGACGTGCAAGGGACAGAGTGTAGGTGAGTTATGTGGAGGAATTTGAACAGCCTCTTGCTGTTTTGTCTACAATGAGTGGTAGCAAGCCTGTTCTGCCGAATTCAAACACAGATAAAACAATATATTGTGCTGCTTAAAAATGTGCTGCCTTACCGCTTATCATTGAAACCATGATTTTAATGTAGTTTGCCTTATATATTGAGTTTTATTAAATGCATGTCTACCAGATCAAGAAAAAGAATGTTATTACAATCCCTCAAAGACCCTTGGTCCCCTTCTCTGATGGGATCAGAGGTCACCCCTACCCTGAATTTTGTCTTTGGAATCTTCCTGCTTTAGGTTATATAAACATACATGTATAGGCCTGCCCTGAACATACGCAGCCCTGGTCTAGAACACATGGAAGCCATGGACCACATAGCCAAATGTATAAAATGTGTAAATTAAGCTAGCAGAGTTAATGTTTTTGAAAAAAGTATGTTTTGTCCTCCTGCCTTGAAAAGCGAACCTTCCTAAATTGTGGAAACCCAGAATCAAATAGCTCTGGTTACCAACGAGGCTGAGCATTTTTCACCTTTACTGGCAATTTCTTTACTGTAGAATGACTAAGTATTTTGTGATTTTCCTAACGTGATTGCCTTTTTCTTATTCTTACTGATTCATAAGAGGGTTTTACATATTCCCAATGCTAACCCTTTGTCCTGTTACAGGTACTGCAAACACCTGTTCCCAGGCTGCGCTTGCACTCTCAGAATGTTGGAGTACTTAGATGAACAGAAGGTCGAAATTTTAATGCAGTGGAGTCTGAGTCTATTAACTTTTTCTAGATTAGTATATGTACAAGTCTGAAACTGTGTCTGACACACAGTTTATTATAACTTTCGCTTTTCTTTATATGAACTTTTTGTCTATTCTAAAAATATACTTTTCTACCCTGAAGTCTTATTTTCCTAATGTCTTCAAAAACATTTTAGATATTTGTCCTTCACATGTATTTTTAATCTACCTGGCATGGATTATTTTAGAATGGTGTTATTGAGATACAACTCACATACTATAAAATTCACCCCTTTAGAGTACACAATTCAGTATTTTAGTATATTCAGAGTTGTTCATCCCAATTCCAGAACGTTTTCATCAATCCCCAAAAGAAACCCCACAGACTTTGACCTTCTCTAAAAAAAAAAGATTTATTTATTTCGAGAGGGGAAGGGAGGAAGAGAAACATCAATGTGGCAGAGAAACATTGGTTGGTTTCCTCTCATACATGCCGCAACCAGGACCAAACCCGCAACCCAGGCACATGTCCGGCTGGGGACAGAACCAGCCACCTTCCACTTTGCAGGACCCACCCGAACAAATGAGCCGCACTGGTCAGGGCGCCCCTTCACATTTTAAAAATCTTTTTCTGCTTCTTCCTTGCCAACAGTTTCTTCATAAACAGATGTTGAATTTTATCAAATGCTTTCCCTGCATCAACTTTGATGATCATGATTCTGATTTTAATCTATTTATGTGACAAACTACGTTACTTTAAAAAATCAAATCAATAATCCAACAACTGTAATATATACCATTCTCTTATGCTCTAAAAAGGAAGGAAAAGCCCTGGCTGGTGTGGCTCAGTGGATTGAGCTCGGGCCTGCGAACAAAAGGATCGAGGTTCGATTCCCAGTCAGGGCACATGCCTGGGTTGCAGGCCAGTTCCCAGCACGGGACACACAAGAGGCAACCATACATTGATATTTCTCTCCCTCTCTCCTTCCCTTCCCCTCTAAAGATAAATAAATAAATAAATAAATAAATAAATCTAAAAAGGAAGGAAAAAACAGCTGCCTACTGAATATTCTAATTTAAAATACAGTAACGAATGTTCTGATCATAAGATCTGCAAGCATCTCAAAGATGAGGTGGAAGGGACTTTTTTTTTTTTTTTTTAAATAGTAAGAAGTAAATACGGCTAGAAAAACCTGGGCGTGAAGGAGATGAGTGGATGACATAATGGGACAACTAATCAGGGAATGTCTTTCTTTTCTTTTTTTTGTGGTCAATTTTTTGGGAGGTGTCATTGAGAAGGAAGTATTCCATATACCAGTACAAGGGCTTATGGGGGAGAAGCCTAAAGTTTGATCACATTAGAGGACATTTTTCCAGATGGTCTGTGGGGACAAATAGTTAAATTATTTATGAGATAAAGAGTGGGAATTTGGAGGGTCTGGGTCTGTAAACAAAAGAGTAATGCACAGATCTTATTTTAGTTATATAGGGTAAGGTGGTTCTTTGCCATAAGCCATTTTCTGGAACGCAGGAGGTCGGAGGGGTTTCTTAACTGAATGCTGTGTTCTCCCGGAACACAGCATTCAAGTAAATTGTCAGTGGCTAGGCAGCCAACAGGCAATGGACAGGGAGATGGGCTGGGGATTGTTTTATAAGTCAAACTACCACCTCTCTAGATTTAGCATGTCCTGAGTGGGAATACCCTCTCTGGCATTTGTGAGGGGGGTGAATAACAAGTGTACAGGATGACTATCCCACTAACGTACGCAAGGTAGAAGCCATGACCACAGTGCATCAGGTTGGTCTCAAGGGCCCTAGCCATATTATGTCTATCTCCCTCCCTCCCAAGTTACTTTGCTCAGAACTCGAGTTTAATTCAGGTGCCCCTTCCCCCCCACTGGACTAAGTATGATAGTCACTTAGATATCTATATCCAATAAAGCCATTAAGGTTTGCATCCCTGGTTTCCATGAGGTTTCCAAAATTCAAACACGGTATAGGGTCTGAGGTCCTTTGGGAAGAGACAGGAAATGGTCCCACCTCTAAGGATTTTTCTCCTTAAAATCCTTGTGGGACATTTGGTCCTGTCCAAAAGGTTCACAGAGACATCTGGTCCACACCAGAAGGTGAAGACCAGATGTTTGTGGATGTTTGAACAGAACAAAATATCAAGGCCCTTTTGGCGTGGACCAAATATCTTTGTGGGCATTTTGGAGAGAACCAAATGTATGCTAATTCTCAAAACAATTTAGATCTGGGTAAATGGGAAGGGAGGGATACATCAGGGCATGAAGGCAAGAGCATTCTGTTTTCGGTCCTCCCAAATCTGTTTACTAGGCACAAGATCATCATTGCCAATGTATCTATTGCAGCTTTGAGACTCCCTGATCCAACAGACATGTCCATAAAATGATGTCTAGAGAAGCTGTTATATATATAACCTTTATAAATTTTGTTGTACAATCTTCATGAATACTTCAGAGTGCATACTATCTTTTTCCTACAATACCTTAAACTGAAGGAGTGGGGAAGGAGAAGGCAGTATCAAATATAAAAAATCTCTTTCAGGTAGGAGTAGTATTTTAACAGTAGTCAACCCACCAGCTTAAGGCTACAACTTTTCCAATCTGTCTCTTGGGGCTAATTGTATTGAATAGGGTTCAGTACTTTGAAAGTTACTTTCTTTTGTGGGTCCTTATCTTTTAGAAACCTCATGCCAGTGTTTAAAAATAAAATGCATTTTAAGTGATATCAGAGAGAACAAGCCAAACATTTTAAAAGTTAATGATTCTATAAATTATAGAAGTTAAAAAGTACCTCTAAGCCAGGAGTATCCAACCTTTTGGCAACTCTGAGCCACAATGGAAGAAGAGTTGTCTTGGGCCACACATTAAATACACAAACGCTAATGAAAACTGCTGAGCAAAAAAAAGGTTTTAAGTAAATTAATGATTTTGTGTTGGACCGCATTCATGGTCATCCTGGCCACATGTGGCCCACAGGCCACAGGTTGGACACCCCTGCTTCTAAGCAGTATTTTTTAAGAATCGTGGAAGAGCTTTATTATGATGGGAATAACAGGCAATAGATCTCTGATTGTTGTTCTTGCTCTTTCTTAAACTCCCAGTAGGTAACAGATTGCAGAAAATGTAGCTCACGATATCCTGAGAAATGTAGCCTTTGGAAAGAGAACTAGTTACAATGTGGAACATATTTTAACTCCCGCTTTCTAGTGGAGAAAGTAAGTGGATTCAAGGAGATCCAAGAGCGGGATGAGTAATCATACTTGGTAATGCCGAGACAAATGCTCACAATATCAAACTAAGTGCAATAGAGAAAGTCATACTGAAGTAACTGATGTAGTGGAAGTGTGTTCTGGTTAGATTACAGTGCAGCAATAAAGGTTGAGAAGTTAACAAGATTAGAAGACAGAACCTCAGATAAATAAAAAGAATGAGAAGGAATAGGTGACTCTGGAAATGTACTTCACTGCTGAAACTAAAGGGAAGAATGAAAAGGAGCTGGGGAAAAACAGTTTGGAATGAAGAAAAATTCTCACAGTAGCATGGAAATTCCATAGACAGGATTTCTTAGTAGAAAAAAGTATGGAGATGAACTAAAATGGATATAAAGTTCTGGAAAAAAGAGGAAAGTTTCCGTAAAAGTTGACCTAATCTCCTGTCCAACCACATTAATTCTTTTTGTTTCTTAAAAGCAACAGGGTTTCAGAAACTTTCCTTGCTCAAGCTCCAAATTTCTACAATGTGACCTCTAAAGAGGCAGAAGACACCAACCTAAGTTGAAATGTCCCATATCTCTGCACTCGCCACCTCTCCTCTGGCTTGAGAGATGTTTTTATTTGTAAAACAACTGTAGAAATATAACAAAAATAAAGACCAAAGTTCTGTAACAACAGAATTTTATAGTATATTTGTTTAATTATATTATAATCATTAATGCAATAGCTGCCTCAATTTCATTCAGATAATAAAAAATGATGTTATAATGATGATTTAAAACTGGTTCAATCACAATTTTACAAGCTAATTTATCAAGAGTGAAAATAGAAGACTATTAAAAATAGCTAAAAAGATAACGTGTTATAGTACTTAATGTTTCTGTTCACTGTTGATAAGGCGTACATCTAAATTTGATGCAAAATTCTTAATGGCACTGAAATAGTTCTTTTCTCAGCCACATGGTACATGTGGATACTAGGAGTCTGGAAGAGACTGGCTGTGGGTACCACTTCTTGTCTTCAGCTGTGACTGTGCAATATCAGCAAGTGCACTCTGTATCTTTTCCAGAAGCATGTCCCCTCGATAAACAACATCTTCCAGACATGTAGCAGCTTCGTGGTTTTCTTCTTCTAGCTTATATAAGCTGGCAGCCTTCATAAGACACAAATTTAAAGATCTTTTGAGAAATGAAAAACCTGGAGATTAATAAGAGCTGAGAACAAACTGCAGAAGTCTTTACTTCAAATCTGGATGACTATGCAACCATTGTGATAGATCTTTCAGTGGCAAATATTCTAAAATCAGGTAACTATGAAAAGCTTTCCCTGTCTGAATATTTAAAATGAGGAATTCTCAATTAGAGATCTCTGGATGTCTATATGTGACTCCCTTCCACACTGCTTTTGGACACTATTATTCTACTCTACATCCAGAATGCCACCCTCCTCTCATTCTTTGCTAGGTAAAGAGCCAAAGTGATAAAAATAGAAAGTGTTCATTTAACTCAAAATTGGGCAACTACATATACATGCTCAGCGCAGTCTTTAACAGACTACACTAATTCACAATGAGTGAGATGCCCATTTTAAAATTTAATCTTGAACTTTAAATATTATAACAAATGGTATTAAATCTATCTCCTTTAATTCAAAATTCCCTATTAGCAAAGTACTCAAAGGAAAAGAGATTTTTACCTGTAAAGCAGCTGTAGATTCTTCACTTGGCAAGGAATCTATCAAAACATCAATGTCTTTTGCTGTTCGTGCAATGAGTGCTGCAAAAAGCTGGGCATATTCTAGGGAAAGAGACTACTATTTTAGGGTATTAGGGCTCAAGTTTTCAGAAACAGTAATGAAACATTAAGTTAAGGAAACCAAAAACTTTATATAACTTTTTCTATACTAGACTTCTAATGATTAAAGTATAATTTTGACATGTCAATCCTATCACACATTTGAGAATTACCCTTGATATGAACTCAAATTGGGAATGTACCGTAATATGTATCACTTATTGGGTCCATATGGTAGTCACTTGAATAAAGAAATCTGTAAATGGAATGCCTTCCTTTTTAAGGTCCAAGAAGCAAAATTCAGTTAAACTCATACAAATTTTCCTCTAAAGGAGTAACGATCTATTATTTGACATAAACAGAACTATGACGTTATATAGTAATATTCTCAAAAAACAATAACATTTTTAGAAAGCTAAAAAAAAGCTGAATTTCTCATTAAATCGAATTTTAAAAATTACAAGTAATATGAGAGTCGAACTAAGAGAAGCCAAGAAAATCTATTCACCTTCTGTAGGATTGGCTGGCTGGTCTTTGTTAATCGTCGTCTGAATGTTACTAAAGGAGGCAGGAGGACCGCACTGCTGCAACACTCCTATGGCATTGCAGAACTGATCTGCAAGCTTGAGGCCAAAGGAAACAGGTCAGAGTTAGGAAGGATTTATCAAATTTAAGGATTTTATTGGCAATGACAATATGTTTCTATAATAATGATCTCTGAGCAAGGGAATAAAACAAAAATGTAATTTTTGTATAAAATTAGCCAGTTACTAACAGTAATTAAAAGTTTTAATCATGTAAAGAAATTAGGTTTGGTAGCAATCTACTTGAAACATAAAATAATCTTTCTTTTCTTCCGAAGGTAATAGAATGATAACAGAAATGCAGGCCAATACTGCTTGCAGGACAAGTAAGGACTTTTTGGGGGTAGTAGTGGGAAAAAACAAATTTGACTGGCAAATGTCTAAGTAAGGTTCCACGATAAATAAAACCTGTGCGACTCATATACAAAGTATTGATCCCTTTTTTGAGACCAGGGTAGTTACAAATCTAAAGAAATTGTGGTAAAAAGAAAGCACCTTACGTATTTAGAAATGTTTTTCTTCATGACCCAAATTTGCAAACTCTTGGTGCTCTAAAAGTATTCCTTAAGCAGTTTTAAAGATTTAGAATACTAATTCCAATGGCAACAAATTCACAACTATCACCAACTGAATCTTAAAAACAAACTAAGCAAACAACAAGAGCAGGAACAGAATCATAGATATGGAGATCATTTCAGGGTTATCAGCAGGAAGGGGAAAGGGATAGGTTGGGGGAAAAGGAACAGGGAATAACAACCATAATTGGTAAGTACAAAATAGACAGGGGAATGTTGAGAATAGTATAGGAAGTGGAGAAGCCAAAGAACTTATATGCACAAACCACAGACATGAACTAAGAGAAGGGGGTGTTGCTGGAGGGAATGGGGTTACCAGGTAGAGGGGGGCAATAGGGGAAAAACTGGGACAACTGTAATAGCATAATCGATAAACTATATTTTTTTAAAAATACTAATTCCTGCCCTGGCTGGTGTGGCTCAGTGGATTGAGTGCCAGCCTGAGAACCAAAGGTCACCGGTTCAATTCCCAGTCAGGGCGCAGCATGCCTGGGTTACAGGCCAGGTCCCCAGTACTGGGTGTATGAGAGTCGGCCACACACTTATGTTTCTCTCCCTCTCTTCCTTTCTCTCTAAAAATAAATAAATGAAGTCTTTATTTAAAAAAAAAAAGGACTAATGCCTTACCAGCTCCAAATTTATACTCTCAGCCTCCCCATGAACTTCTATCAATAGTCCTGTCCTCTCAAATCTCAATTCCTTATTCCCAATCAATGAATAAGCATTGCCACTAAACTTCTCTGTCATTATTTACATGACAGAACTCAAAGTCAACTGATTCCTTTGTTTAACATCTAATTTATATTAAGATTCTCCTAGTCAACCACTACAACTTCAGACTTTTTTCCTTTCATCTTCAAATCCTGCAAAATCTTTCCCTTTTTCTTCTATCATCAGTGCTGCTATGCTAGTTCAACCAATTACCTCACATCAGAATTTTTACAATAGCCTCCTTATTGTTTCTAGTTCACTATGTTATTTTACCCTGCTCAAAGATTTTGAGCTCACCCAGCATGGTCTTCAAAATGTAACTCCAATTCTTCAGGCTGTTTCAAAGCTTTCAATAATCTAAGTCAACCCTACTTACTCATTTTCCTTCTCCTTGCTCCTTGGCATATATCTGACTAGTGATAAATTAATTCCCAAATACAACACTTTTGCTCACAATTTGCAAATGTAGTGGAGCAGTTGGTAAGTTCTCAGAAGCTATACACATGTGGATTCTAATTCTGGTTCTAGTAACTTGAGTAGGTTTCTTTAATTTTTATTTTTATATTGGGAACATTCTCACAGTACAGCAAAAAATATTCAACACAGCAGCTATCTGCTTTGTCCTTCAAAAGCTCTCAAGATCTATTTAGTCAACAAATATTTACTGAAAATCAATTTTATGACATGTACTGTCTATGTATAAACATTACAGAGAAATAGTTTTAACTAGACAGTTTCTGCCCTTCAATAGTTCTCAGAGGGCGAAACAAATGTTATCTTGGTGGGGTTACAAATACATTTTTAAAAATAATATGCTTAACACCTTTGATAGACATATATACCTATATAAAGCCCATTATTAAAAACAACATTTTAATAATTTTACAAATAATTACAATTCAGATAAATGCTAAGAAGATTCCCTCTATTTTAGTTCGTATCACTGTATATTCCAATGTACTTCAGCACTTACAGCTGAAAACACTTGATTCATTAGAGCTCCCTAACCACATACTGCTTTTGCATTATTTAAATGTCTCTTGAGTATATGACATCTTTCTAATCAGACTGTAAACTCCTTAAGGAGTATCTCTCTGTAAACATGCTAGTGCTTATATACACAGTGGGCACTCATGCTAGTAAACATAGAGGCTTATCCTCTAAATTCAATCATCAGAATGCCTCCGTAGAGTTATGGCCATATTCACTTTGTTTTTACTCTCTTTCTGGCTACAAGACAGGTATGAATATGCAATCTTTCTCTAAAATAACATTTCCATCCGGCAGCATCATTACAATTGGATTTTGTAAAACCGCAACAGAGTATCTTCTGAGGGAAGTTGGCTGGCAGCCCAGGAACCTCACCACAAGGTAGAATTTATCTTAGTGAATTCATCAACATGTAGGGACTGGCCCTCTCAGCCTTAAAAGGTCTTATTTTATAAACACAATGCGCAGATCAGTTTTCCACGAGTAGATGACACTCTACAAAACTTGATGCAATAACAAGAATGTCAACTTATTAGCATCCAATGCGAAAAAACTGCCAAGAGACCAGGCACTTAGTTTTTCAGTCAACATATTCTCTCGCTACGCATCTTACGTGAACATCAAATTATAAACAGAATGATGTTGAGAAGTAGAACTACCACTAGAAAACTATTTAACTCTTAATGGTAATAAGTACATGAATCCTACGGTTCATTAATCCTTTAAGAAGACTTAAATAAATGTAAATACATGAGGATTAGAAAATTCATTACCATTAAGATGTCAGATTTCCCCAAACTGATGCACGCTGGGGCGTTGCCAGGAGATGGAACGAGACCCTTGGTCTATATGTACCAACTAAGATGAAACAAAACTTCTCATCCTACCATCACTCCCGCCCCAACAGTAAAGTTTTGGCGAAGGATCCTCTCGGCTAACATTTAGTGACAAAGACCTAATCATCAAAAGCACAGGTTCTCCTTCGAGGGTTAACATTGATAAGAAAGAAAAGAAGCTTCTGCTGCTTCTCCCCTCCTCCCAAACGAGAAGAGATCCTCTAAGCATCACTGATGAAATAATACTGCTCCCCGAGAACAGGACAGGTCCGTGAAGCCTAAGAGGCCGAGGAGAGGGCGCCTTCCCTTCCCAGCAGGAAAAGGCTGGTCCCTCCCGCAGTTCTCTGCACCGCCCGGTCGCCGGCCTCAAACCACCGAAGACGCCGCGACGCCTCCGCCGCCCCAACGGCTTTTTGCTGAAGCCCTGTTTTCGTCCGCTCCCCACTTCCGGGTTTCGTCTATCGAGCCCCTTTTCCTCCCTCGCTTTACCTCAGGAAAGAGAAAGAAAGAGACTAATCGAGGGAAATTGCGCACCGAGTTCACAGCGTCCTGGAGCTGCGTGAGCCGGTCCGCCATGTTTCTCTCGTAAACGAAAGGTCCCTAAAGCAGCTGCTAGTACACGATTGGGCAGCTCTAAAACGCGTTGTGGCCAACCACAGGGCCGCGTTCTTGGAAGGGGTGGAGTCAAGCTTAGCCACACGCCCACAAAGAGAGAGGACTTACCTGTGGCTTACTTTATTAAGAGTAGCTCTAGCTGGGGAAAACCTTTGCTGGGGTTACTGAGAACAACTTGGGGACTATGGGGTCCACTCGCTTTTGGAACTAATATACTATACTGTTTTCCAGGCTTCTAGGTATTAAACACTTGACGGAGATTAAGTTCTGCAGTTTTTAAACGTTACTGTCCACTATTCGTCTATGTATTCATTTTTTAAAGATTTTATTTATTTTTAGAGAGGAGGGAGAGAGGGAGGAAGAGAGGAAGAGAAACATCGATGTGTGAGAGAGTCATCCATTGGTTGCCTCTTGTCCCCCATCCCTGGAGGAAGCCTGCAACCCAGGCTTGTGCCCTGACTGGAAATCCAACTGGTGATCTTTCACTGTGCTGAAGGATGCTCAACCAACTGAATCATATGGGTCAGGCTATGTATTCATTTTCACACATCCGTTTAAATATTTATTTTACATTGCTTTTGCTTTCCAGTTGAACCACAAAACATATACAGCAAGCAACTCAAGAATACTTGGGAATCAAGATACCGACTTTAGCCTCAACAAATACAAACTAAAAATCACCGGACAATCAGGAAGGGCTGGGTTAAGGATGTTCCTGTTGCTTTTGGGTACGAAGGGCTTTATCCAAGTGGAGACTGAGTGCGTGCTTTAATTGTGAGTGTGGGTGTGCTGGGGAAGCTGACCCAAACAAGTACTAAACTAAGCGGCATCGCCTATATTGGAAGTGGACAGAGAAGGAAGGTCTCCATGGGCAAAGGTGCGAAGAGCATTTGCAGTAAAGAGATAAGATGTGGAGGGTAGGCAGCTAATAACTATCTCTTGTTTGTGTGACAGTGAGAAAAATGTGTGAGGGTTAGCAGAGAGGAGAGTGGAGGTTCACAGTGTGTAGCTGGAAGAGAGGTTCCTGAAGAATAAGGGGCATGTATGGGAAGTGCTGGTTCAGTTTTTTAAGAGATGAGCTGTGAAGTTTACACTTAGCATTAGGATCTGTTGAGGGTTCGAGTGTGAAGAGTGATAGTATGAACTTGGTATTACGAAAAGCTAGCCTGGGGATAGGGAAAGAAAACTGCCTGGAAACAGCCAATGATGCATGCGTTTGTGGACTTGAAACAGACTCAGTACTCTCTCAGTCGGATTATCCCTGATTACCTACTGGGATAGGAGGAAGGTGAGGGAAACTATCCATGGGGAATTTAGCTTGTTGGACTTACCCCAACCCTAACTGGGAAGCTCGATTTCTGCTTCTCTCCCACTCCCATTCCCAAATAACATACATACCTCTGGGACCTAATTCAGCACCTGCCCCATAATGGGAATAATGAGAGGTAACTCTAATTTGTTTTATCTGTAATTTAGGGTAACCCGTGATGTTCTCCTCCCACCCCCAGTTGAGAGTGTACCTTATTTATCAAATGCCTGCTAAGTGCCAGGAAGTATGATGAGTACTAGGTTTGCAAAGACCAATAAATCAGAGACTCACTAGAAAGGTCTTATAGTTATCCAAGAGTAAGTTGGGCCTAGACTAGACATTGACCCTGGTAAGAGAAGACAGGCTATTTTTGAAAGAAAATTAACATGGATTGGTGACTGGTTGGATACAGGAGGATGACTGAGAAGATCCACTAAAGGAGAATACTAAGTTTTATAACCTGATTGAAGAGAACTGGGGTACCTGGGGTAGAGGAGGCACTTCAAGTTATGTTATGACACAGCCTTTGTTCTGTCATTCATTATCTTCTGTTCAGGTTTTCAGTAGCTCCACAGAGACCTCAGGTCGATGTCTAGCCATCTCTGCCTGGTTTTCCAAGTTCACTGTCATCTTGGCTGAAATACTAAAAATGAGTGTTTGCTTTTATTGTTTGCTTATTTTACTTAGACTGCTCGCAATTCCCTAAACATGTTCTGCTGTTTCACACTTCTATACACACTATATAAAACACATATAATTCTCTCTTCCTTATATGAAATGCCCACACTTCTATTCATACCTCCATCTTGTTCCTTTGCTAATCAGTTACTCAGCTTTCAAACTTTATTGTATGTATGTATGTATGTATGTATGCATTTTTAGAGAGGGGTAGGGAGGGAATAACAGAGGGAGAGAAACATTAATGTGTGGTTGCCTCTTGCACACCCCTACTGAGGACCTGGCCCAAAACCCAGCAACCCAGGCATGTGCCCCAGACTGGGAATGGGAACTGGTGACCTTTTGGTTCTCAGGTTGGCACTGAATCCACTGAGCCACAACAGCCGGGGCTCAAACTTTATTTTAAATACCTTCGTCTTTATAAAACTTTTCCTGAAACTCTAGTTAATTGCTCCCAATCTTTGCCACAACTGTTTCTTATACATCTATTATTGCACTTAGCATACTGAAGTGTAAATATTCATGCATTACTCAAATTCACTCAGTACCATGAGATACTTAGGAGCAGATAACATATTTTAATTGTTTCCATATTTCCAATACCTAGCGCCAAGCTTTTAGCCTGGCACATAGAAACCTCTGAATGCATATTTTAGACTGAATGAATGAATTCCTAGCATAACAACTTCCATTTAATAGTGACTAAATAAATATTTATTGAATTTAATAAAAACAGTCAAAGTAATGTATGTTGCTGTCCACAAGAAGAACATGAGTTTAAAAATACAGAGCGAAGGTGACATGAGAGTGGAAACAGCAAGTTTCAAAGGTCTTTTAACTAAATGGGCAAGTTTCACAAAGGTCTTTTCCTGCCTTTTCCCTGAATCCCTGCCCGCATCTCCATCAAGATGTCTAGAGCCTGCCTTCCTTCCTTCCTTCTCTAAACCTTAAGCAGACTTGAAGGCTCTAGTTATCTATAGGGTCCAGCACAAATAACACTTCTTTTTTATTACAAAATCATAAACATGTAATGCTGTAACATAACAATATCACACTAAAGCATACCATAAAGATATTTTAGGTGAAATGTTCAAGTTAAAACTATAAATTATTACACCCATATTATTACCCTACCAACCACACTCAAGCAGGCATTACTTCTGCAGGACCCTGTATATTTTAAGATTAGAAAATCATGTCAGTTTTTGTGTTTCCTCTCAATTCACAGGAATAACAAAGTCATCTGCAAAGCTGCTGAGCCCATTTGCTCCAGTCTCTACTGGAACTCTTATATGAGCAAGGGACCTCAGCCAATTATCCTTGCAAGCTGTCACAGTATTTCAGAACCAAGATAATGAGACTCTCTTAGTATTATTGACATATCTGTCATCAGCTGTCCTCTGCAGGCATAGGGGAATTACAGTGCAAAGGTATGGAGGGAAGGGAATGAGATTAGTTCAGGGAGTTGAAATTAATTGAGTGTGCAGCATAGAAGAATTTGAGTTTAGTTGCAGCAAGAAACTGGACAGATGGATAGGAGCTATATCATGAAAGCATTATGTATCATACTCAGGAAAATGGACTGTTATCCCTAATGTTTATATGAGAAAACCTATAAAACTATACATATCTTCTCAAAAAATATATTTTCGTGTTCAAAAGCAATGTTCAAAGGAAATTTTCACAAAGTGCAGACATGTGCAAATAAAGTCATTCTTAATCCAATCACCTTTATGATTTTAAACATTTTGATACTTTTTCAAGCTTTCTTTCCATGCATATAAACACAAATGCATATTTATTTTTTTTTAAAGATTTTATTTATTTATCTTTAGAGGGGAAGGGAAGGAGAGAGGGAGAGAAACATCAATGCGTGGTTGCCTCTCGTGCGCCCCCTGCCAGGAACTGGCCTGCAACCCAGGCATGTGCCCTGACTGGGAATCGAACCACTATCCTTTAGTTTGCAGGCCCACGCTCAGTCCACTGAGCTACACCAGCCAGGGCCCACAAATGCATATTTAAAAGAGAACAGAGCTTATACTATAAATATTTATTGCTTTATAACTTCTCTTTTCCTAAACACCTCTGAATCAATCAGTTCCTCTAAAAACATGACTTTTGAATGGACACAAAGTATTTTTTTATATGCATGTATCTCACGTTATTTAATTCCTTATTGTTGGGCATTTATGTTGTTTTAGTTTCTTTTTATATTGTAAATAACATCTTGAACAGTTTTTTACACTAACTTCATACATCTATCTAATTTTTGTACAGATTAAATACTTAAATCTGAAAGTAGAATTATACCAAAGCTATGATGTAAATTATGCCATAAAAAGTTGTTTCAAGTTACACTCGCAGCTAGTGTTATCTTACACTACTTCTCAGCTCTTTCATCCATGCTGAGGGCTCTTATTCTTTTAGAATATTTACAACTTATTTTCTTAATTTGATTTTTTGTTACTAGTGAGTTTGAATTTTTTCATGTTTTTATTAGCCACTTACATTTCCTTTTTTGTTTGTGTGTGAAATTCCCTATTTGTGCCCTTGGTAAATTTTTATTTTTTTGTCATCAGCTTGACTTTTCATATTTAGGGTTTTTAACTTTCATGAAATTTCTTTATCTAGTCCTCACCCAAGGACATTTTTTCATTGCTTTCAGAGAAAGAGAGGAAGGGAGAAAGAAAATCATGGATTGGAGAGAGAAGCATCATCAATTGGTTGCCTCCTGTATTTGCCTGGACCAGGGATCAAACCTGCAACCTAGGTGGGTTCCTTTCCTGGGAATCCCACCCACAACCTTTTGGTTACAGGAGAATGCTCCAACCAACTGAACCACACAGGCCAGGATGAAATTTAACATTTTAAATAGCCAGACCTACCAATCTTTTCTTTCATGGTTTCCTTCTCTGCTTTTTTGTTTACAAAGTTCCTCCTCTGAGCCCTTCTCATCACTTCCGGTTTGGTACTGCCAGATTCCAATGGATTTTTGTTCTAACAAATTCTCAAAATTAAAAAAAATTCTTAGATCGGTTGTTTGTTTTTTAATAAAAGAAATAAACATCTTGTAGCTGTTATGGGTTTTATTCATTACTTTGGGATTGCATTTTGACAGTGTGAGAATTTTAATCCTCTCTAATATGAAAACATGCTTTATTGAATAAGCTATCACTGATTCAAATGCTACCTTTATCATAATTGCCCCTGTTATCTTCCTGACATTTCCTCTACCGAGAGTGACAGGAATGGGGGCATGTGGGAGAGTGAGTAAACATCACAGGAATAGATGGTGCTACCAAAGGTGTGAACATTTGAATCAGACAGGAGAACAGGAAGAGTTGTGCCTGTTAACATATAGTGATTGACATAGACTTTTAGCTTAATAGTAGATTAACCGAATACTGTATGTAATTGTCAAGGTAGCTCCTCATTAAAATATATAAATGAAAATTTTAGAGAGCAGGAAAAGGAAAGCTGAGCAATCATCCCCAGGTAACGTTCTTCTAATTCCACAATCATCTCACAGGGCCTTGTGTCACACGGGCTACTGTCCTTCAAACAGCAGCACTCAGGTATGAGAGCTGAGAGAGGAAGTTTAGAGTAAGGTCTTGAGTCTTCAAGGATATTTTGCTTAGAGAAAACGAAACCTTAACAACTAAAAACTAAAAATAAATGTTGTACTCACCCCAGCGCAGTGACCAGACAGAAACGGCATTACCCCCAAGTTCTCATACTAACCTCACCACGCCTACGCCCCGAAGGCAATTGCTGCAGGGAAAACCGTTATTCTCCCATTTTGAGCACCAGATTCCTCCTTTGTATTTTCTTTTTGCAACAGACCGTTAAACTCGGGAACAGGGAGCCTAGAAATTTAGGCCGCAACAACGTTATTTTTACTTTAACGGTGGCTTTCGTAAATAGGAAAGATAAAAAAGGGAGAAGTACAGGCTACACCACAGAACTTCCTGGGTGTCCTCCGAGCTCGGCTCGGGGACACGGGGACGCGGGGAGGCCGCCTGCCCGGAGTCCACCAGGCGCCGCAAGGGGGCGCGCGCCGCGCAGAGACGCTGCTTGGTCGGTCCCCGCTGGGGCCACAGGGTGGTGACGTAAAAGGGGCGGGGCGGCAGGCGGTAGTTGTGGGAAGAGAGAAAGCTCCGAAAGTGCGGCGGGGAGTGCGGCCGAGGTTGCTGGCCAGCCCTGCGGTCCTGGCTGGTGCGCGGGCCGAGTCCTTGGCGGGCGATGGCGACGAGCGCGAGCGCCCCGGGGTAGCGAGGGCGAGGCTGCGCGGCCTGGAGCGCGCCGCTGTCCGACCCTGGCGTCGGCTCCTCCGGGCCCGGGCAGCTATGGGGCTCCTTCGGCTGATGGCTCTGGCAGCGTTGGCGTCGCAACCAGGGGTGGCTGGTGGAGCGGAGACCATCGGGAACTCCAGCGTGGGTAAGGTCGGGGTGGCCCCGTTTCTGCAACCCAAGTTGGTTTTGCATTTCTTGCACGGTCGAAATCCACCTCAGGGTCTATCCACCTAGCGGGAGAGGTTCAGAGTTCAGAAGCAGCAGGAACAGATCAGAGTCCTTTCCTACGGAAGGCAATCCCCCTTTGCTAAGGAGGCCCCCTAATTTAGGCTGTGGAAATGGGAAGAGATACGTAACTCTCTTTCCCTCAGGGAACAGCCATGTTTGTGGGTTTAATTTAACACTTGAAAGCACCTCTTTGATCCCAAGGGGCATACCTAAGCCTTTGGACTGTAAAGCTTGGTGCAAAAGCGGGGGCTTTACAATTGACGGTCCTCCCGACTGCAGCAGGTTTTTTACACTCCAAAATCTAGATGCTTTTCTAGTTGGTAAGCTCGACAGAGTTTGAGAGGAAAAGTGAGCTCAGATTGGGCTTTAGATTATAGGTCATGTGCTTGGTGAATGATGGGTTTTAGCCGTAATGCGTGGTTTGTTAATATATAAATTGTGAAAAGCACTAATTGTGCCGGGCTGATCATCATGTGCTTTTCACTTGAGGTTAAGCACATTCTTAGTTTTGTTTTGAGCCTAAGAGACTAGTACAGTTCTGAAACATAATATTTTCTGAATAATGTGATTTTGTTCCTGAATACGTATCTTTGAAAAGCGCTTATGCAAATTAAGTTCTGGAATCTTTGCATTGGACTTAAGGCCAAAGCTGAAAAGGGAAGTTGTATTTTTGCGGAAAAAAATAGCCTCTTTTATCATAGGGCACTACCATTCATTGCAGTGCAGAATGTGTCAGGTGTTGTTCACGGAACTGTTATTTAATCCTCACGTGGCAGAGGATGAAGCCCAGGCCCAAGGTGGTGATGCTCACTACCCAAGCAAACAGCTAATAGGGGCACAGGCAGCATTTGAACCCGAGTAAGTCTCGCTGCCAATTCCATGGCCCTTCCA
Source organism: Glossophaga mutica (assembly GCA_039655065.1). Classification (NCBI taxonomy): domain Eukaryota; kingdom Metazoa; phylum Chordata; class Mammalia; order Chiroptera; family Phyllostomidae; genus Glossophaga; species Glossophaga mutica. Next base: position 36,375,131 of record CM077304.1, on the reverse strand, counting down.
GCGAGTTGACAAAGCTGCCCCCAATATTTAACTTAGTATGATGCTTTACACTCAATTCTTCTGTGAGTTCTCATTTCTCACAATAGCCTTATGACAGAGATAGAAGAGATGGTGCTTCTCCATTTTAATAGGTGAAGAATTAGAGAGATCGAGTTTGTAGTTGATCCAGGCTAGACCTTGAGTCAGGAGGGCTGCAACCCAGAACTTTTCATCTCTAGGTCTGTGCGTTAGTGTTTTTTACAAAAGTTGAAAAATGTGAGCATTTGTGAGGTTAATATTTTTTCAGATGCTATTTCTTGCCTCTTTTCTCTGACTTCAGCCCTGATATTTCATCTACCATGTTATTTCTTTTTGCCTTGCATTAGTGTTGTTGCTCTGTTCAGAAGGACTTGTGGGAACTTGACTGCTGAGTGATGGTAAAGCTGATGTTCTCCACATTTGTTAGATAAAAATCAGTATAGAAATTAAGAAAGACTTAGTTCAGTTCAAGACTTGTATTCTCCTGCTGGAAAGTGGCTAGATTTCTGTATGTGGATTCTGATAACTAGGCAAACTGAATAAATTAAGCAGCTGCTGTAATTTAGGAGGATCTGCCCATGTTTAGCAGGACAAGCTCACTTACACCACTTGAGTAGTGACTTGAAAGCCCAATGAATCTTTGAAGGGGGCAGATGGAGTTCCTAGAATGAAGATGATGCTCTCTGTGACCAGCAGGGCACAAGAGGAGTGCCGCATATTTAAACAGTTTACCCTTGCTTTGAAGTTCCAGTTCTCTGCTACTTTTGACATCTTTCGTTAGTTTGTTTGTTTCAAACCATTAACTTACATGAAGTTACACAGCAGTTGGAGTTGTGCAGAATGTCATTTGAACCTTCTAATCTAATAGCACGACACTCCTGCTATTGATAGTGCTGTAAGGAAGGGAGCAGGCCATTTGTGTAGTTCGTTGCTAGTGATCCTTTTCTCTTAAAAGTATGAGAAAGGTGGTATGTATACTTTTGTGTTTCCTTTTAGCTTTTAGGGCTAATAAAACTTCATAAGATATAAATGAGCAATTGGGAGGGGCAGTTGAATGCCAGCCAGTTCCAGTAGCTAAATAAACTTCTTCTATTTTTAATATTTCACCTGAAGAGAATTATGAAGACTCAACTTTCACAGATCTCCCCTAGAATTTGGTTGTTGCGTGAAAACACAAACAATGGAGGTAAATTTTGGTAAAATGGTAAAAAGGAAGAGTTGAAAAATTTAAGTTTCTGAGTTTAGGATTCAAGGGGGAAAGAAAAGGGGATTGGGTAGTTCTCTGTCAAATGAAATTCTTGGGAAGAAAAATTGACTGGGTAGCAATGAGGAAGAATATAAAAGACAGAAAAGAGTCCCCCCATTAGGGATCAGATGTCAAAAAATATTTTTAGCAAAAAAAACAGAGGCGCTGCTTTCTAGAAGAGAGATACGGTATGAAGGCTCTGTCTCCATGCTGCCGTCTGCTGTGTGATATCTCTCCATACAGTTTTCCTCCTGCTCCCAAAGGCGGAAGACCTAATTACGCCTCATAAAGTGTTTCTGACGGATCTCTTTCCACGTGGCTTAGAGGTGAATAAGGTTCCTATTGATTTCTACAGGATATATTTTGGTTGTATGTCTTTATGTGCCATGTGTGCTTTTATGAGTAGAAATTAAATGCAGATTCTGCTAGACCGTACTGTTAAAGTTATCTTGCCTTTCAGTATTTTTCCTTGTCCCTCTAAGGAAGTCTCCTTCTCAACCTGATGCCTATGATGGATGTGCCGAGCACTTACACCTGTTAGTCCTCTTCTTCCCACTAGTTTATTTCTAGGACCATACTGCATGTCTGACTTTTTGTTTTTAACATAAGATGAGCGTCTGAAACACTGGAAAGCTAATGGAGGTTAATACTATTTTATTGGGTGGTATTGGACAATTTACAAAATTTTCCCCATTTGTTTGATACTTTCAGCAGCCAAGGGATATATGTAGCACAGTTACCTCCATTTTATTGTACCATGAGGGAACTTAGGCCCTGAGAAAAGAAATTACTTCCCTGAGGTCATAAAATTGAACTATTATTTACTCAACATTTACTGTGTGCCAGCTAGGCGACCAGTACTGTACTAGGTTTTGGAATGTCAAACATTACAAAGCCCTGTGTAGCCAGGAGTTAAACCATAACTGCTGTATTTTGTACAAGCAATAACTGTATTTTGTACATAACAATAATGGTATTTTGTTAATACACAACCTTCTATAAAAATTGTGAAATGGCCCTGGTTGGTGTGACTCAGGGGATTGAATGTCAGCCTGTGAACCAAAGGGTTGCTGGTTGGACTCCCAGTCAGGCAGGGCACCACCTGAGTTGCAGGCCAGGTCTCCAGCAGGGGGCGTGTGAGAGGCAACAACACATTGAATTCTCTCCCACTCTTTCTCCCTCCCTTCCCCTCTAAAAATAAATAAATAAATAAATAAATAAATAAATAAATAAATAAATAAATAAATTTTTTTTAAATTGTGAAATGGCTCTCAGACTATGCAGAGGTAACACTGCCAAAAGATTTTCACGCAGAAGTTAGGTTAAAGATAACAACAGGAAAAAAATTTCTTATCCTTCCCTGACTTATCAAACGTTGAATTAGGTGTTCTCACCTAGGTGAATGTTAGAAATCAGCTGGAGAACTTTTTAAAAAGGCATATTGGTGAAAAGATAACTAGAAATTTACATGTAAAAGAAAAAGTAAGTTGCATGGCCAATGTGGCTCAGTTGGTTGGAGTATCATCCTGTACACCAAAAGGTCGGGGGTTTGACTTCCAGTAAAGGCACATACCCAGGCTGTGGGTAATCCACTGTTGGGGCGTATACAGAGGGCAAACAATCCTTGTTCCTCTCTCGCATCAGTGTTTCTCTCTTTTTCTTCCTCTGTCTCTAAAATCAGTAAACATATTTAAAAATATTAAAAATAAAAGAAAAGGAAAATTTACAATAGTATCAAGAAACATTAAATATTTAGGGCTAATAATAATGGAATATGTAGAGGCATTACAGAGAAAACTATACAGCATTGTTGAGATAAATTGAGAAACAATATATAGAAGGATATCTCAAATTCATAGGTTAGAAAATTCTGTTATAAAGATGTCATTTGTCCCTAAATTAATACATTTAGTGCCACCCCAGTCTAAGTCCCAGCAGGATTTTTTAATCTGTGTGTGTGTGTGTGTGTGTGTGTGTGTGTGTAAATTGAGAAGCTACTTGCTAAAATTTATACGGAAGTGAAAAAGGGCCAAAAATAGTCTAGACAGTCTTGAAAAGGAAGAATGAATTTGAGGCAGAAAATGAGATGTAATATTAATGTTAGCTTAGACAGATAGACCAATGGAACACAAGAGTCCAGGCACAAACCCTCACGTAAGGTTACTTGACTTATGTGAAAGATGGAATTGCAGGGCAGCAGGGAAACTATTTTCAGGAGCGGTTTCTATGTCAACTGCATATGCATATGGAAAAGTGCCTTCCAAGCATGAAGGTTTACAAAAAGAGCATGAATGTTTTTCAAATTGTGTAGTTTCTTTCTGATAAGAATACCTCACTATCACTATAGAAATTTTATAAACAGTGAGCTGTGTAAAGAAAAAAGAAATTGCTTAAAATATATTCCCAGGGATACCTACATTTAATATCCCTAATTTTAAGTTACTGGCTGTTTAATAATATATTTTAATATCCTAGTCCTATTTTTCCTTACTGTCTTTTAAAGCAGTGAACAGTTTGGTTCTACAAATATTTCTTAACTTGTGATTTATCTTCAACCCAGTTTACCTACTTAATGGATTATTCAAGAATTAGGTTGGGCAAAGAAAGAACTGACGTACAGCTAGGACAAAGACACACAGAGGCCCTCGCTGGTGTGGCTCAGTGGACTGCGAACAGGATGGTCACCGGTTTGATTTCCAGTCAGGGCACATGCCCAGATGTGGGCCAGGTCCCAGCTAGGGGCATATGAGAGGCAACCAACTGGCATTGATGTTTCTTTCCCTCTCTTTCTCCTTCCCTACCCCTCTCTCAAAAAATAAATAAATAAAATCTTAAAAAAAAAAAAAAAAAAAAGACACAGAGAACCAGGGACAGAGTGAGTGTGTTAAATACAACCAGAAATGGAGGCAAGTAGACAGATGGGAAGGGCCTAGAGGAGGTGCTGGAAAACTGTTGTTATAACTTCTCTTCTATGTGGACTCTGAACTTGATCCTGAAATTAATAGAAAGCTCTTTTTTTCCAGAATACCTGTGGTTCATGACTATATGTGAAGTATCTGGCATGAGCATTCAAATGACATTTTTGCCAGTGTTGATGGCACCTTCTCTTGCAAGCTAGGAAATACAGTCCCATTTGACAGGTGAAGAAATTGAGGTTCAAGGGAGTTAAGAAACTTGCCTAAGATCACACAGCTAGTAAACGGTGGGATAAAATTGAAGCCAACTCTGTGTCTCCAGGATAACTTCAGAATTCGTTAGACCATACTGTTCTTTCATTCCAGTGCATTCACAGTTGTTAGTAGTAGCTCTTCATGGCCATTAGTTCTCAAATTCAGGGACTCTGTTCAGAATAGAATTGTTAGAGTTGGTACCAGATGGGGAATTTTTCTCGGCTGTGGGAGCCAGGTACCTTGAGTATCCTCAGCCACTTTAAGTATTGTTCACATCTTTTGAAATACCTTTTTACCACTTTAGCTCTAAGTTCTACCACTGGCCAATTCACCCTGGTGGGCTGCTTCACCTCTTTAAGATTGTCCTCATCAGTAAAATGGGGCAGTAATAATATTGATCTAAACTGGTTTTTCTTTCTGATCATTAAATTAATAGTGTGCATGTTCACATATATGATTTCTACAAATTGATATTAGCTGTGCATATATTACAATGAAACATTTCTCTCATTCTAGGTATTACTGAGTTTTCTGTGGGGAAATTTAGGTACTTCAAGCTCAGCAGGCCCTTTCCAGAGGAAGCTATTTTGCGTAATATTTCCAGCAATGTGACTTTTCTTATTTTCCAAATACATTCACAGTATCAGAATACAACGATTTCTTTTTCCAAGGTAAGTACAAAGGATTATTTCTGTGCAAACTTTTCCATGTTTGGGGGCCGTGCATTTTAGTATAAGCATTAGAATTTGATGCCTCTTTCTGTTTAACTGTATATCTTACATTTTTAAAAAAAAATTAAGTTTGGTTTCTTTTAAGTTAATGGTTTAGACTGGCTCAGAGGTGAGTATCTCAGGCCTTACTTGAGCATGGTGACATGTGGCGTAAAGATGTGGTGATGGAGTGCCGTGTTCACGGGGGTGATGAGCTGTGCCAAATGTTTCCTGTCTGAATGTAGTTAGGAATTTCTCATGAGTTCCCACTTTTTATTACTTTACTGGGTCCTTAATGATTTTTATCTGAGAATCCATTTTAATGAGTTTTCATTTTTGTTTAGCCATTCAGTGTTGAAGTTTACTGAGACCTGTACATTTAATAAGACCCTTTAGGATCAACTTTATTCTTTGGTGTCTCATGGAAACAAAAGAATCCTAACACGGAATTCATCTTGTCTGGTAGTGGGCTTCTGGCAACATGTAGAACTCTAACAGAAGTCATCACTAACCCCCTAACCTCAACCTCAGATCTGGGAGGTTTTCAGATGCCTTGGATTAGCCTAAGTTGTTGAAGACCTGCCGTTTATTTTAACCTTTTATGAATCTATTTCTGTTTGGCCTGTATGACCCATTAGACAAATAAATTTCACTCTGTACAATGTTGTGTTTCTTTTTATTTGTCCTAAGCCTATCTTCTAATAATTGCCTGGAGTTTGCTAAACAAAGCTCTCTTAGTCCAATTCATATATATTTTATAGGCATTGGTCATATTACCTTCCAAACTAAGTATTCTGTACTTTTTTTATTCAGACATACTGCTCCTGTCATAAAGGGTTTGAAAGTGTGTACATTGTGTGGTAGTTTAATAGATGAGAAATGGAAGTGTTCAATCAAGGAAAACAGGAAAGAATACATTGTTAATTGCAAGAGATAACAGTATCTATGACTCATACAGAAATCAAAACATGTTAAATTTCTTAACTTTCTCAGAGGAAAACCATGTTAGTTACTCTGGGGAAGCCAAGTTTTTTTTCCTGGGACTGTATTCAAAAGGAAACTTCCTATTCAGGCCCTTACATAGGAGACATAATAAAATGGCACTTACATAATTTCCTTCTTAAGAACATAACATCACAGCCAACATTTGAAAGAAGAGAAAGGGTAGAGAAAAAAAGCATTTATATTTATTGTATACCTACATGTACTAGTCTGGTGGTTCTTAGCTCCTGGGGCCATAGACTTTGAATCTGCTGAAATCTATGGACTCTCTATGGGAAAATGCATAGATACATCTGTATGATTGATTTCATGGGGATGTCTGGAAACTCTCTGGGCCTCTGGGGCTACTAGTTAGAAACCCTGGTGTCTGGTTTGCCATATAATTAATTTAATTCTCACAACAGCTCAACAAAGTAGTTACAATGCCTGTTTTTACCTCTGAGGAAACAGAGCTTGGATAAAGAGATGTCAATGTAACTAATGTGACAAAAGGCTTGGATCAACAACACCTCGGGCCTCAATTTTCATGCAGAAGGAATCTCAGTGATCTTGAATTATAATACTGTTTCTTCATTGTGCTGCTTTCCTTTAGTGCTCACTGTGTCTGTAATACTGAGATAATAAGCAGGACCGCACATAGCTCTAGCAGTGAGTGGTTTGTGTGAAGAGAACTGTTCTGTTTCCTGTGCCCTTCTTGATGAACTGTGGCCCTTTGGATCTTTTGGATCATTGTGGTTGGATCGTTGAAACTGTTTGTTCTATAATTTGTCAATTAGTATTTGGGTCATTCTCCCTTATGCTTGTTAAATTGAAACCCATCTGTCACTTATGGAAAATGCAATCTGCAAGTCAGTCTGCATTTACAGGAAAACCTGTCAAGGAAACCTAACATACGCCAGTCACAATCCTCCAGCTCAGTTTTAGCTAAAAATAGGACCTGCTAGTGTTCTAAGAACTTCCTGACCTGCTAGCCCATTATGCCCTGTTTCTGCTTTGCTGTTTTTAATGTTCTACGAAGCTCGCTCTTGCCCCAAATCCCTCAGGAACAGTATTCCACAGCTTTCAAGGCATTGCACTCCCCAGTCCATGGGGTGTTTTCCCCTGAATAAAGGACCTCAGACTCATCATGGAATTCTTTTCGTTTCACCATTCAACAGTTGTCTTAGTACCTGACATAGCAAGTCTTAATTTGGGGAGCTGAAAAGCTTGGAAATTTTATTACATCTGATCAACAGCATGTATTTTCAACAGTTCTTTCGTATGCCTGTGTGGACACATTCACATAGAGGTGAAAAAAATTAATTATCTGAAGAAGGTCTGTTTTTATTACTTTTTGTTTTGAGAAGATTTGGAATAGGACACGCGTACTAGATCAGCTCTGGAGTTTACATACTTTGCTCAACTCTCTATTCATAATGACTTTTTTCTTCCTTATTGCAGACTTTCCTTCCCAGTACCTCGGCAACAGGCACTGACAAAGGACTGGTTTTCATTCTTAGACCAGAGCAGAGTATGTGCTTTTGGTATATGGAAGCTTTAGATGCTGAACCTGTCCAAAATGTGGCCATCCCACTCTCCTACTCAGAAAGAGGTAGCCTTTCTGTCTTTGACTCCTCTTACTGTCCAGAATATGGGACTTGTTCATGAAAATTTAGGGAAAACTCTAATCTTATTAAAAATGTTTATTACAAACACTATATAGCTCATCAGGAAGGTTTTACTTTATTTATTTTTTATTTTTTTCATCAGCAAGGTTTTAATAGCAAGGGGGCCAGAGAACTACCATGATGATTGAAAGCCTAGGTAGGGACTAGAATACATTTGTTCATTCAAAAAACATTTAAGGAGTGCTTGGAGAAGCAGTAACAAAAAGACAAGACGTAGTCCTGAACACTTGAGATGGTTATTCTAGGCAGAGGAAGGCGCTAAAGAAAAATGGAGTACTTGGAGAATGGCAAATAGTGGGTGTTTCATAGTGTCTCCCCCATGCAAGGCACTGTTTCTGGGGGATGCTAACTGCCAAGGAAGAAGCATAAGGCCAAGGAGTAGTCAGGAAAGTAAGAGAAGAGCCAGGAGGTTTTGCCTGAAATAAGGAGTGTAAATAGTACATTGCAGAGAGGTCAGAAGAAGTGACTGACAGTGTCCATTTCAAAGTGCAGTCAGTGGTGGCCTTTAAGGAGAGTCATTTCAGTGCCTCAGTGGGGATGAAAACTAGATTACAGTGATTGAGGAGTTAAGGTGAGGTGAGGAAATTTAGACTACCCTGAAAGTTTGAGGGTAATGAGAGGGAGCAGTAGCTAGTACAGGAAAAAGAATCCAAAAGGTGACCAGAATTGAAGAAAGACAATATTTTCTGTAACAAAAGGGTAACTACCTGATCAAAAACCATGGACTCCAAGCCTCCATGAAGGACAGTGTACACAGAAAAATGATGAACAACAAAACTTCGATTAAAATATAGACATCTTTTTCTCCCATATGGTGAATACTCATGAATGTAGTGAAAGGAAATTATGGAAGATCACAGAATTTTGAGAAAAAACCCGCACCATGTTAAGACACGTGCACGGGGTATCTCCATTCCAAATCTTTCACAGAGTCAACCACCAGAATTCCTCAGTTTAAGGAAAGTAGGACCTAACTGTGGGAATGATTAGATGAGCTTATATAGTTGAGATCTTATCAATCCTTAACTTGGTTTACCTTGTGTTCTGTCTTATCTCAGTCTCTCCACTTGAGTCCACTTTATACAGTTCTTCGTATGGACTTGAGCTCATCTCAAATGACTGACTTAAGTTTTGTCTTGCTTAAAGGTCATGGATAGGATTTCTAGTAAGAAGAACTATTTTGGCCATATTATTAATAAAATGAAATACCCAAAATTTATTTTGCGTTTAATTAAGCATTCAAATACTGTACCGATACATGGTTTTGGAGGTATTTTGAGATCTTTTACTCTTTCATATACACACAAAGACTTTCCAGAACTGAGGATGACACTGTCTTTCTCCCTGTTGAAAGAAGCATGTAAAAAGTGGACACATCCTTCTCCATTTCTCAGGAGTCCCTTTTTCTTTGGTAGTGTTTTTTTCCCCTCTCCATTCCTGGGTTCTTATGCTCTCTTTTGTGGGGTCATAGACCCCCAAATCTAATAAAAACCTATCTCTCTAGGAAACGCACACATTCAACATGCAATTTCAGGGCAATCATGGAGGCCCTGAAGCCCATTCTTGGATCTCAGCCTAATAATCATGTCCCCTCTGACCATTTCAACTCCAGAGCAGAATTTGGCAAACCACAGACTGAGCCAGATCCAGCCCACTGACCGTTTGTATGTAAAGTCTTACTGGCGCGCAGCCATGCCTATTTGCTTATGTGTTGTCTATGGCCATTCTCATGCCAGGAGGGTAGGGTTGAGTAGTTGCCACAGAGACCATCAGACCCATGAAGCTTAAAATAGGCACTGTCTGACCCTTTAGGGAGAAAAGATTTACTGACTCCTGTTCTAGAGCCCTTAACCTCAGTTCATTAGGTTGTACAAAACTAGAAGCTCTGCAATTAACTTCTCAAGTTCTTGTAAAAGTAGGTTTCAGTTTTCTCAGTATAATTTGAATATATGAAAATTCTGTGTTGAGTGACTTTCTTATTTTTCATCCAGATCCTATCCCTGGAGGCTGTAATTTGGAGTTTGATTTAGATATTGATCCCAACATTTACTTGGAGTATGATTTCTTTGAAACAACTATCAAATTTGCCCCAGCAAACCTAGGCTATGCAAGGTATGTCTGTCCCTTAAAATTACTTTTAGAACATTCATGACTAGCTGTTCTGTAGATTCAGTGAACTCTCTCAATTCATTATTCTGTTTAGTAAAATTGAATTGTTTAATTTTTTGATTGAAAGTGATTCATACATTATAACTAATACTGGAGCTGTCATTTATAGTTAATATTGCCTTCTCCAATCATATGAAGAGCCAGATGTTAAGTCTCTATTATGAACTTACATCTTAGTTTCTGTAAAGAGTTTAATTATTTTTAAGTATATTTTATTGATTACGTTGTTACAGTTGTACCAATTTTTCCCCCTTGCTCCCCTCTGCCCAGTACCCCCCTTTCCTCCAGCAATTCCCTCCCCCTTAGCTCATGTCCATGGGTCATACATATAAGTTCTTTGGCTTCTCCATTTCCTATACTATTCTAACATTCACTTGTCTATTTTTTTACTTGCCAATTATGCTTCTTAATCCCTGCACCCTTTCCACCATGCTCCCCCTCCCCCCTCCCAATTGATAACCCTCCAGATGATCTCCATATCTATGATTCTGTTCCTGTTCTGGTTGTTTGCTTAGGGTTTTTGTTTTGTTTTGTTTTATTTATTCAGTTGTTGATAGTTGTGAGTTGTCATTTTAATGTTCATAGTTTGGGTCATCTTTTTTTTTTTAAGTAAGTCTCATTAAAATTTCTTGTAATAATGGTTTGGTGATGATGGCTTTACCTTGTCTGGGAAGCACTTTATCTGCCCTTCCATTCTAAATGGTAGCTTTGCTGGATAGAGTAATCTAGATTGTAGGTCCTTGCTTTTCATCACTTTGAATACATCTCGCCAGTCCCTTCTTGCCTGCAAAGTTTCTTTTGAGAAATCAGCTGTTAGTCTATGGAAACTCCATTGTAGGTAACTGACTCCTTTTCTCTTGCTGTTTTTAAGATTCTCTCTTTATCTTTAACCTTTGGCATTTTAATTATGATGCCTTGGTGTGTGCCTCTTTGAGTCCAACTTGTTTGGGACTCTCTGTTCTTCCTGGACTTGTGATTTGCCAAATTAGGGAAGTTTTCTTGAAATAAGTTTCACTATTTTTTGAAATAAGTTTTTAATTTCTTGCTGTTCCTTTTTTCCTTCTGGCAGCCCTATGATTTGGACGTGGGTACCTTTGGAGATGTCCCCAGAGGCTTCTTGTACTCTCCTCGTTTTTTTTGAATTCTTGTTTCTTCTTTCTGTTCTGGTTGAATGCTTATTTCTTCCTTATACTCCAAATCATTGATTTGAACCCTGGCTTCCTTCCCCTCACTGTTGGTTCCCTGTGGATTTTTCTTTATTTCATTTAGTGTAACCTTCACTTCTGCCTGGGCTTTTTTATGCTGTTGTCATGTTCGATGAGTTCTCTGAGCATCCTCAACACCAGTGTTTTGAAGTCTGCATCTGATAGATTGGCTATCTCCACTTCGTTTAGTTCTTTTTTTGGGTTTTGTTCTGTTCTTTCATTTGGGCCATATTTCTTTGTCTCCTCAATTTGGCAGCCTCCCTGAGTTTGTTTCTGTGTATTAAGTAGAGCTTCTTTGACTTCCTGTCTTAGCACACCTGTTAAGTTGTATGAGGCAGAGCCTTAGGTATTCACCAGTGTGTGACAACCCACTTCTGTGGCTCTGTGTGGGGGAGGGCTCGGAGAGAGGTCAGTGCCACTGCCTTGCTTCTGGAGGTTTGCCCAGCACTTGCCCCATTTCGTCACTTCACCCACATCCTGTATGTGATGGGTGCCCTTCCTGCTGTTGCTCTGGTGGTGAATCCCACCGTGGGTGGGTTTGCATATGTTTTAAGTCCATGTGGGCCCTTTAAATGTACTCTCCTGAAAAACTGGCAGTTTCTTCAGTCACCCCCGCTGGTTTTTACAGCCAGAAGTTATGGGGCTTTATCTTACAGGCACTGGAACCCTGGGCTGTTCAGTCTTGCCTGGGGCTGGAATCACTTGCTCCCAAGGTATCCCTCCCAATTTTTATCCACCACACATGAACGTGGGCATGCCCATTCCACCGCTGCTGCTGCCTCTCTGCCCCAACTTTACATCCCCACGCCTCTTCCTCATCGGGATGAATGTGGCTTCTTTAAATCCTTGGTTGTCGAACTTTCATACAGTTCGATTTTATGATAGTTCTGGGTGTCATTTGTTTTGAGGTTTAGTTGTAATTCTCCTTGTGTTTGCACAAGGAGGTAAAGCATGTCTTCCTATGCCTCCATCTTGACTGGAAGCCCTGTAAAGAGTTTTAAATAGAGAAAGCATTTTGGAGCCTCGAAGCCTACTTTTTTTTTTGTAAGGATTTTATTATTTTAATTAAAACTCTGCTTCAGTTTCTACTTTAATAATAATTATAGCTAACATCTGAGTAATATTTGAATGCTCTCTGTGTGTCATCCACAGTGCTGAGTGCTCTATGTTGTCATTTAATTCTAAAAATTTTATTAAGAAGTGGCAATTGTTCTTATTTTACAGAGAGGCTCCCTAAGGGTCATTAAGATTAAGTGACTTGCCTACTTACAGTTAACAAATGGCAAAGCTGGCACTTGACTCCAGACCTGACCGCTGACGTTAACGTCTGGTTGTTTAACTATACTGCCTGTCAGTGTGTCATCATTCTTCAGAATGCTAAAACTGGAACCGCTGTTCCCGAAGCTTGAAATTCGAAGTTTTGGTTCCTTTTTGTAGATGGGTCATCCCCCAGAAAGGATTAATGTTCAATTTTGTTGCTTGACTTTAGAGGCACAGAATCTCCGCCATGTGACATCAAGACGGGACAGGACACTAGGTGGAGATTGCTGTATGACGTCTATCAGTATTTTCTGCCTGAGAATGACCTCACCGAAGAGGCGTTGCTGAAGCATCTGCAGAGGATGGCCGAAGTGCCTCATGTGACAGCGAATGCTATTAAGGTAAACAGTCCGATTCTCTCGATTTGAGGGGCCAGATTGCAACACCTTTGTATGAGTTTGAGTAGAGGAGAAATTACCGGGAGCTTATTATTTTACCCTTCGCTTGCTCTTTCTGGGATTCTCACTTTATTCTCTTTTATTTCGTTACCATCTTGGGAGGCTTTGCAAGTGATACCTCAAAGTAATGTTGGCCTTTTAAGGAGATGCATGTAAATTATGTTACATTTTAGTTGCAGCCACATATATGACCTGGTAATCTTGACATATGGATGGGAGTGGGTGGTAATTTTCTATGTACTCCTATACCTATTAGATTAAAACTTTTGGCAAATATAAAGGTTATAGCATTTTGAGGAAAAAAAGAGAGAAACTATTTAAGGATGTACTCGTTAGCATGGCATTACTATTTAAGCCCAAACTCCAAGTCTCTAACTTGGAGAAAAAAATTCCCTGAGCTTTTGAACTTCCATTCTTGCTCTTCCACACATGAGGCATGGACCAGAAAAATTAGCATCACCTGGGAGTTTCTTAGAGTCCCAGACTCTTGGGTTTCACACCAGACTTCCACAATCATAATTTGCATTTTACAAGATCCCCCATATGATTCCTATGCACATTAAAATTTCAGATTCAGGGCAGGATTTTATGTCTTAAAAGGTGCTTGATAGCTGTCTAATATACAAGGTCATCCTTAGTCTCACAGTTGATGGGTAGTGTTTTTCTAGACTACTCTCTGATTCTCTCCAGAAGGTTGAGAGATTCCCAGATTATATAGAAAGAAGTAATTGAAACAGAGGTTAGCCTAGGAGGACAGTCTGTTGTAGAAGGAGATCTCACTTTGTTGCTTTGTCACCTAGGATGTCTTTGCCCCATGCTGAGAGGGAGCCTTGGACAAGAAAACTGACTGTGCTTAGTCACAAATCGGGAAATGTGTATAGTTTATCCTGTTAAAATAAGAAATTTTGAAGACTATGTTTATTCTTACAAAGAGTATAAGAACTCAGAACAGGGCCTTTTTAGGTTACTTTTTAACTTTTAGTTAAGAGAATATTGTGTGCCAGAATTCAAGGAAGCTCTCAGTGATTAGTGAGGACATGCAAAAAAAACTCTGGAACCTGTTTGAAGAGGCTCACACTTGCCAACTTTGGGACAATTCAGTGAACAAAAAGCAAATGATTAATTATAGTCTTGAATTAATAAAAACAAGTTTGTACTGATAGAAAAAGAAAAAGCTTGCTACCCTTGGAAGAAACTCTTATACCAAACAATTCTTAAAATTTATACAGGGAAGGAGGAACTGTAATTCATTCTCAGCTTATGAGAGAAAGCTCTTTACAGAATAATGCCAACTAGTAAGTATAGAAGGAATAGAAAATCATTATTTTGTGACCCTCAATGAAATTATTCAGGCAAGGATCATTAGGTGAAAGATTGTTGAGGGACAGGTTATTACCAGAATGCCTAAATGGCACCTGCAGATTGCCCTGGCCAATGTGGCTCAGTTGGTTGGGCGTTGTCTCGCAAAGTGAAAGGTTACCAGTTCCATTCCTGGTCAGAGCCCATGCCTGGGTTGTGGGTTCGGTCCCCAGTCAGAGCATGTACAGGAGGCAGCTGATTGATGCTTCTCTCTCTCCTTTTCATCCTCTGTTCCCCCTCTCTAAAAATAAATAAATAAAAATCTTTAAAAAATAGCACTCCCAATTTAATCCTATTTGTAAAAGGAAAACTGTTTTTAGAATGGAATGATCTGATTGCTTCCTCCTTATCCATGTGGTTGACGTAGCTTCACTGACAGTGGGTCCACCTGCATTATGCACTCACACAAATGCAGGCTGACATTTCACCATTACCACCACCTGTGGGATATTCTAACCAAATGTGTTTAACCCAAATTCAGTCCTTGGAGTTCCTGTTTACAGGAACCGATGGGGGATAAAAGTACAAGTGGGACACCATGAGCACAATCTGAAAAATGCAGATTGTGGACTACTCTATAAGGTGACTGCCCTTAATCTCTGCAAAAGTCATTGGGTGAGTGGGAATGGGGTAGTGGGAAGGACTTCTGGATTACAGAGATGAGCACTGTGCATGAAACTTGGCTGGATCTTGGTTGAAGGGGAGAAAAGCTATAAAAATGTTGGGAAAAAATCTGAATATGGACCTTGTATCACATAAGAAATTATTAATTTTCTTAGGAGAGCTAAGGTATTATGGGCATGTAGGAGCATATCCTTCGTATATCATTGTGCTACTCAAGTGGTGGTAGAGGAATTGGTGGCATAGCACTGGCATCACCAGAGAAATTGGTAGAAAAGCAGAAAGTCAGGTGCCTCCTCTGACCAACAGATTCAGGATCTGAATTTTAACAAACTGTCCGTGATTCATAGGTACGTTAAGTTTGAGAAACACTGCTTTACGACATGCATGCTGAGGTATAATATGTAGAAGTGGAAGGTCATGATATCCGTAACTAACTTTTAAATGGTTCAGCAGGAAAAAATAGAGGGGAGGAGGAGAAAGAGGGAGGGCGAGAAAAGCAACTATGGCAAAACATTAACAGTGGTTAAATCTAAGTGGTGGTATGTAGTTTATTCATTGTATTATTATTTCACTATTTTTGTAAGGAACGTTGTATAATAAAAACCTGAGTGAATAGGAGGTACACTTTGTTGAACTTGACCAAATACTTTGCCCAGGAAACATGTATGAAGACTAAATAGTATTTTTAAACAATGGAAGTCCTTTAAGAGTCTCACAATTATTTATTCCAGAAAATATAATATTTAGTTTTCTCACTTATATTATTAGGAACATAACTATTACGATTAATAGAGTTTTTGTTTCTTCTGTTATATGTACTACCTATTTAAAAAATGACTTTTAAAAAGGAATTTTTGAAGGTAAGGAATATTGCATAGCACAACTACATGTAATGCTTTCTTATTTCAGAGCCTGTTAAACAAAAATGAGTGGGTGCTGCCTGTGAGGTGTTAACAGGCTCCGTCAGCTCTGGGACTAGTAGTAATAGCTACCATTTGTTGAGCACTTACTCTCTGCTGGGCATTGTGCTATGTACTGAGGGAAGGCTAGTGAGCAAGATGAATATGGTTCCTGCCCCTCTGCTGTTCATAATCTAGCAGATGAGAAAAAATTATTTTTTGCTTTTTTCTAACTAGCCTTTACATATTATTTTGATCTTATTTGACTTAATTACTAACATTTAACACTATGCAAAGCTTTGGAAACATTTGGGTAAGAGCTTGTTTATAGTAGTGCATACAAACTGTGTAGGACAATTTTTTGACAATGCTAAGTAGGTTGGTGTGTATTTTAAATAATTATTTTTTTAAGATTTTTATTTATTTATCTTTAGAGGGGAAGGGTAGGAGAGAGGGAGAGGGAGAGAAATATCAATGTGTGGTTACCTCTAGTGTGTCCCATTCTGGGAACTGGCCTACAACCCAGGCATGTGCCCTGACTGGGAATCGAATCGCGATCCGTTGGTTCGCAGGCCCACACTCAATCCACTGAGCTACACCAGCCAGGGCAGGTTGGTGTGTATTTTAAACAAGAATTATATTTTAATTTTAAAATTTAATTATCACATGTAAGTAGATTATAATAGAACAGGCTTTTAAAAAAATCTAAACATTAATCAAGCATTATTTTGGTTTCAGGTGGTTACTCTGACAGCTAATGATAAGACAAGTGTTTCCTTCTCCTCCCTCCGGGGACAAGGTGTCATTTATAACGTCATTGTTTGGGACCCGGTTCTCAACACGTCTGCTGCGTATGTTCCCACTCACACATATGCTTGCAGACTTGAGGCGATGGAGGGCAGTTGTTCTTCTCTTGGTGAGTTTTGGATTTAAACTTGGCAAGTTCTTTGGCTTTGCAGATCTCTATCAGCTAATATAGAATATTAAAAAGTACTTTTGTATAGTATTCATTCCCTCATTCATTCATTCATTCATTCATTCATTCATTCTACAAATGCCTTCTAAGCCCTTACACTACCTCACTCTCTGTTCTCAGCACTGGGGCATAGCAATTATAATAAAACAGCCAAATACTTGCCATCCTGGAGCTTATATTTTAGTGGGGGAGATGAGACAGACGAGAAATTTGTGACATATATAATACAAAAGAAAGTGATGACTGCTAAGAAGCACCAGTGAAGTAGGAAAGGTACAACAAGTGGCTGCGAGAGAAGAATTCGAGATAGTGTGGCCAGGGGAGTCCTTGCTGGGAAAGTAGTATTTGAGTACAGACCCAGAGTGAGGCAGGGAGCTGCATCTGGGGGTACCTGCCAGATAGAGGGAACCGCAGGTGCCAAGTCCCTCAGCTGGGAGCTCATGGTGTGTTGAAGAGCTGTAGCAAGAGCAGTGGCTGGAGGAGGCCGAGAGCTTCCTGGACAGGCAGCTCCTGTCATAATGCATAGCTTTTATTTGGGATGAAATCGAAAGGCATTGGAGGGTTTGAGCAAATAGTGCTGTGATTGGACTCGTATTTTAATGGGATCACTCTGGCTGCTTTTTTGAGAAGAGTCCGGGCAAGAGCAAAAACAGATTGATTAGCAGGCCATTGTAATAATCCAGATGAGAGATATCGGTAGTTGTTAAGGTACAGTGGTGGCAGCAGAGGTGTGGCGAGATCATTCTCTGTGTGTGTCCTTAACATTTTATTTTGAGATACATAGTTTCATGGAAAAGTTGCAACAATAGTTGCACAAATTTCTGCATAATCTTCAACCGGATTCCTCAAATGCTAGTTAACATATGCTGTTTGCTTTTTATTTCATTTATAGTTCTATATAGTATTTTTCTATAAAGAAGAGCTTTCTCTCACCAACTGGGAATGAATTATAGTTCCTTTCTTAAAAGAGGCAGTCTAAATTCATTCCCTTCATCAATTCCCAACCACAGGACTTCAAATAAGCAGACTGTGGCATTATCTTTCATTTCATCTTTCTTTTGGGTTCTTCATTCTCAGGAAAGCTGGTATGTAGGTATGTAGGTATGTAGGTATGTATTATGCCCTACAAATTCTGATCTTCTGTCTTGTATTTCTTGTTTAAATGTAGGTCTTTATGATAGCTCCATCTGAGAACACTCTTAAGTAGCTTATGTGTTTTGATTGGTGCTGGGTTTGTAACGTTTTTTACATGAGTTTTGTATAGGTGTTTTGTTTTGGTTTTATTTCTTATTTATTTATTTAGAGAGAGGGGAAGGGAGGGAGAAAGAGAGGGAGAGGAACGTCAGTGTGTGGTTGCCTCTTGTGTACCCCCCAGCTGGGGGCCAGTCCTGCAACCCAGGCATGTGCCCTGGCTGGGAATCAAACCCATGACTCTTTGGTTCACAGTCCAGCACTCAATCCACTGAGCCACACCAGCCAGGGTGGGACTTGTATCCTTTGGTGTGTTGAAGAGCTATAGCAAGAGCAGTGGCTGGAGGAGGCCGAGAGCTTCCTGGACAGGCAGCTCCTGTCATAATGCATAGCTTTTATTT
This sequence comes from Glossophaga mutica, assembly GCA_039655065.1. Taxonomy (NCBI): domain Eukaryota; kingdom Metazoa; phylum Chordata; class Mammalia; order Chiroptera; family Phyllostomidae; genus Glossophaga; species Glossophaga mutica. The sequence continues at coordinate 36,356,776 of CM077304.1, read as the reverse complement.
GGGATGAAATCGAAAGGCATTGGAGGGTTTGAGCAAATAGTGCTGTGATTGGACTCGTATTTGCATCATGAAGCATGTTGTGATTTACTGTTGATGCCCTTTTTTCTCAATGCTACCTTTTTTCCCCCAAAGCAGTAAGTATAATGTATAAGATTGGTAGTAATTTGTTCATGTGTGAGTTATAGTGTAACACATGCTCTTTTATATTAATGTGAGTTTTGGTTAAAGTTTTTGTTATGGAAAACTTTATTAACCTCCACATACCATTATTGAGCCTAAACAGTTTTGATTCATAGACATTATCTTACGTTAGCTATACACTCACCAGTGTCTCCGCCTCCCCAGCTCCTGTATCACTGGATTCTTTGAGAGCAAATCACTGAGTCATCGTTTTGCTCACAGAATTTCAGTATGCAAATTTTAAGATAAATGCTCTGTTTAAAAAATATAGCCACCCGTATCATTAACACAAGTTTCATTTAAACATAGTAAAGATAATTCCTTAATGGTTTTAAATTAACAGCCAACGTTGACATTTGCCCAGTCATCCCAGTTGCTTTTCACAGTTTTTTGTTTGCAAACAAATCAGGTTTCAGATGAGGGCTGAACATTTGATTTAATTAATATCTCTTAAATCTGTTTTAATCCAGTTCTTCCACCTCCCTCCCACCTTTTTTTCTTGTAGTTTATTTGTGAGGAAACAGAGTTGTTTGTTTTAGGTACACTTTCTCTCCTCCTTCTTCTCCACTTCCTCCCCGCCTCCTGCATCAAGAATACGTTACATGGTTCTGTCAGGAAGCATGTGCTTTTTCATTTCTCCTTTTGTCATACTCGCAGCTGTTGCCTGCATACAGTACTTCATTGACAGGCGGCAAGGATGCTTTTAAAATAAATCACACGTGTATGAAATACATTATTGCTGGGTGACTTTGCTTTTTTCATGAAGCTTTGTTCTATTAACTAAATACAAAGTATCAAATTACATATATTATCCACTGAATTTTCTTAATTTTTAGGAAGAGCATCTACCAAAGTGTTTTTCACTCTTTTTGCCCTGCTTGGTTTCTTCATTTGTTTCTTCGGACACAGATTCTGGAAAACAGGTATTTTGTCTGATGTAGTTGCTGCTTATATGCCTTGTGGTCTTTTTTCTTAAATACTGTGGGGAATTTATGACCTATAATTTATCTCCACTGTCTTCATAGATTTGTGGCTGTGTTGTTTAGTAAAGATTCTGAGTTGCTCTGTGTTTTTCCCTTTTCTGAACAATGAGTATAACCTTCTCGTTAAGAGGGGAATGACATTTGATTTGTATAGCAAACTTCTTCCATTGCTAGATTGGCTAGTTGGCTAAAATAACAGGTTAGAACTCAGGACATCAGTGTGAAAAAAAGGATGTGTGGATTTTGGTGATGGTGATTGACGTGCTTTCATACAAGTCAGGCCGTGGGGCTCCATGTACAGTGAGATTGAAATACCTGCTTGGTCCTGGGAGGTGCAGACAGTGGATGGGAACCCTGCTGTCTGCCCAGTGACACCCACTGCAAGGAGTAGAGTATAAATTATGCTCACTGGATTGATTTGAATTCTTTGGGTTGCCTTTTATGTAACTAATGTTTGCAGTTACTAAAAAAATCCTTAACAGGGAGTTTAAATGCAGCGTCACAGGGAGAGTGAACATAGTCCCGATCTCATAAAACTCTTCAAACTTGCCTAGCTAAACTGTTCAAAATGGCAGTTCCTTTCCCTCCATCACCATATTTTTTTTCTTGATTGATGGACACTATTGTGAAGAATATACAGTTCCTCGAAGTGTAGAATGCTTCCGTAAGAAAGAATATAATTGCTAACTCTGTGCAAGGTGCCAAAGATATTACTAGGTATTTTAATGGATGAAGACAATAGTTGGTTGTTCATCCTAAACAGGAAAAGATGAATTTAAAGAAGGTAGAAAAGCTACATTTTGCTTTGGAATATATGGGGTTTTTTTACCTTTTAAATTTTAGTTTTGCTAAACTAACAAGTTGAAATTTGGTGTGCAATTTCAGATCGGACACAAATGAGAAAAATAATATTCTTGCTTTAAGAAGGAAGTATAAATATATTAAAATGAGCTCAGAAATTAACAAGTGAGCAATTGAAATTGACCTATATACAAGAAGGTATATACCCATTTAATAGTAATATTTACTACCAATGAATTCTGAATTTTTCCTTTTTTAGATAATAATTTTTCTCTGAATGCCTAAAGTGTAAGCATGAACTTGTACATTAGATATGTAAGTTGCATTGTAAAAAGCATACCTAACCATAAATGTGTTTTTTTCCTTTCCTGGTGGTTTGCCACTAGAATTATTCTTCATAGGCTTTATCTTCATGGGATTCTTCTTTTATATACTGATTACAAGACTGACACCTATTAAGTATGATGGTAAGTAAAAATAATGTAGTTTAGTTGGGTGTGCAAAAAGAAAGATGCTGTGTTTACACTCCACCTTTGCTTCTACAGTTTGGCCAATGTCGTGTGTGACATGCTATTATGGGTGTAAAATAATATAAAACCTATGTTCTAAATGACTTTTCTAAACTGCTCATTCAGACCTTCTCTTTCAAGTTTTTGGTAATTGGTAAATTAGTTCTTAGGGAAATGAAGGGCTGTGTGGATTATAAATCTGTGTTCCAGCTGTGTGGTATTCAATATATTGAAATGTGAGATTTCTAACAGGCAAAATGTTAAGATTTTCTTTACCTTAAAACAAAGACAGATCTTCCTTCCTTGTTACATTTAACAGAATGCTTGTCACCCCTTCTTCTTCAGCCCCAAATTATAGGTGGTGCCAGGCCATGCCTGTCACTAGGTCTGGAAGGTTTAGCTCCCCCTGCTAGTGTTCCCCTCTCAGATGGGCCCCTCCCTAGGCAGAGCCGGTTTCATATCACCGCTAATGAGTCCACCAGCCGTCCGTTGATGTTTGACCAACAGAAAGGCCGAGGGTGGCTCTGGCAATGGTGCATCGTGTCTAAAGCACACAGCAGCAGAAACTAAACAGTTCATCTTCTCTCTGTGTTCAGTTCGTCTGATTCTGACAGCTGTTGCTGGAAGCATCGGTGGGATTTTCTTGGTAGCTGCTTGGTGGCGATTTGGAATCCTCACGCTCTGCATGCTGTGTGTTGGACTAGTGCTGGGCTTCCTCATCTCCTCGGTGACTTTCTTCACTCCTCTGGGTAAGAGATGCGTAACCAGTGTTGCAGGCGTTCAGTTCCTTGTTTGAAAGGTCTTACTTGGGCTCTCTAGGTACAAATACTGCCTCATTACGGGTTTGGACATTTGCACTTAATGATGTGGCACGTTAGGGAGGGCCAGTACAAATAAGAATCCGTCTTTCCTCAGAGGCACCTGCACTGCGTGACTTGTGGAATGTCTTTAGAGGTAGCTGAGTACCTCTTTGTTGTAGTAAGGCACGTGTCTGTGTGTGTTTGTCAGTTAATGGAGGTAAAGGGCATTCTTAATATATGGCAGAACAGTGGTTTTTGTGTTTCATTTTTTTTTAAACCCTTGAACTCTTTATTCAAATGACTCTTAAGCAGAAGCCCAGTATATCCCACAGATAAATTTGGTGCTGCTTTGATGGCAGCTGAGTTGGGGAACTTGGTGCTTTGTTCCCAGTCTTCTCTTTTACCTGTGACCTCCACTCCCACCCTTTGCCAAACTTTGTGTTCCTGAGGTACTCACTTGTAGACATCCTGGGGCAGGAGCACGGAGTCTTTTGTTTGTTTGTTTTTTTAAGCAATTCAATTTCTACCAATGGAAAAAAGTTAACTTGTAAGTTAGCTTTCTTTGCAGTTGTGCAATAAACTTAAATTTCCTGATTGTTGTCAAAAATAGAAAAGAGAATCCACCTTCCAAATTACTCTGTTCGGCTATTTCCTTCTTGTGATGATGGTTAGTTCTTATATTACAATATCAGATTCAAGTTGATGGGAATGTTAGATATAAGTATAGTTGTCTGTTGAGCTATCAACTGTTGAGGACATGGTATAACAGAGTGCAATTGGCTCTCCAAAGCTTTTTTTTTTTTTTTTTTTTAATTTTTATTTTCATTGTTGATCTTGTACAGTTTTCTGTCTTTTATTCTCACTCGAACCAGCCACCCCAACCCTCCCCACCTCCCTCCCATTTCCACCCACCAAAGCTTTTTTTTTAAGACCAAAAAGAATTGACAACTTTTGTGTTTACTGACCAATAGGAGGCTCTTTTGTTCCTATTTTAGCAAACCTATAGCCAGGTTCATTCCCACAGCCCACCCTGCAGGGAGCTCTTTTTTAAAATTTTTACTCTTTAATTTGTGTGAATTGGTGCAGCCATGATGGAAAATAGTGTGGAGGTTCCCCTCAAAATTAAAAATGGACCTGTCTTATAACCGAGCAATTCTGCTTCTGGGTATATATCTGAAGAAACCCAAAACACCGATTCAAAAGAATATATGCACCACTATGCTCATTGCAGCATTATTTACAATAGCCGAGATATGGAAGCAACCCCAGTGCCCAACAATAGATGGGGGAGAAGAAGCTGTGGGGAGATACATATATATCTATATATATATCTATATATATATAATGGAATTTTACTTGGCCATTAAAAAGAATGAAATCTTATCATTTGCAACAGCGTGAAGGGACCTAGAGGTTGTTGTGCTGAGTGAAATGAGTCAGACAGAGAAAGACAAACCCACATGACTTCACTCAGATCCCACTCTGCAGGATACATGGGTGTCAAGATACAGGGCCACCTGCAGGTGGACTGAATGATGGTGCCAGTGTCCGTATTAAATAATTGTCAGGCTTATATTCTTGCTATTTAAACTTAATTTATAAACGGGAGTTCTAGTATGTTCATCCTGGGTCACTCAGAGTGTGCCACATTTTGGAGAAAGTTTAGTAGGAGCAGATAAGTGGTTAGTTCCTATCTTTCCTGATGCATTAGATCACATCTTCCAGGATGCAGTGGCTGGGCAGGAAATGCATTGGTGGTAAAAATCTGCTAAATGGATTTTGCTGTTTATATTGGGTGGGAGTTCATATATTTAACTCTGAATGCCATTTACCTGTATTTTTTACTTTGCAACACAAAGTCATGGGATCAAAGAAATCTAGAGCTAGATTGGATGATTGGGAGTTTGGGGATGAAGTGGTTCAGTCTTCTCATTTTATGGGTTAGGAAACTGAAGCCCAGAAACAGCTAGTGAATGGAAGAGCTTGGACTAGTCAGGCCTCTTCTAAATTATCATGGTAATAAATGCAGAGTATTTACATGCTCGATTTTACTCCTACCCTTGTACCTGCTAGGACACACCCTTCAGAGATCATTGCCTTGATAGTCAAATGAGTAACATCAGAATTCTTTTCTGATTGCCAACACATTCCCTGGTTGTTACATTAAACCTTCTACATATGTCTATGTTCAGATGTTGAGAAAATGAAATTTTTCTTTTTGCTTTTTCAGGAAACCTAACAATATTTAGTAATGATGATGTGTTCTGGGTGACCTTCTCTGGGATAGCTGTTCTCATTCCAGTAGTTTTCATGAGCTGCCTGAGAATGGTAAGTGTTTCACCAAAAGTTAGATTTATTTATTATATTGTCCTGGGCCTTCAGTTGTTCACTTATTGCATCAGTTTGCATGTTTTACTCACTGGGGAGAGCTTTTGGTGATTAATTTTAGATAGTCTTGTTACTATGAAAGCAAGAAAGTTCTAATCGTGATTACCATACAGTGTTTTTATAATCAAGTAGAACAGGTTATCACTGTTAATATGCTTTTAACAGTGGGAGCAGAGAAGGTAGGACTCACTGTAAAGCAACAGCCTGATGGACGATTAGCTGTCTCTCCAAAACAAAGGTTCTTCATCTAATTAAACTTTATTGTTGAAGTTTTTCCACAGGGAAGATATTTTTATGTAAGGTAAACTGTGTTTTAAGGACTCACTATGGGTGTCAAAGATTATTTTCAGTTTATCCTTCCAGGTAACCTTTATTCAGCTCTAAGACATGCTCCCTTTTCCTGTGCCCTGCGGGAGCAGAAGTGATTCCCTGTGATTGAGACCGGGTGATGAGTTAGGCACTATTCTTGTTCTACCAGAGGTGAAGCCTAAACTTTCCCCCTCTTCCGCAGCTGAACATACTGGCTTGTGGATTCGTTGGCTCCTATTCGGTGGTCTTGGCCGTTGACAGTTACATGTATACAAGCCTTTCTTACATCACTTTGAATGTACTCAAGAGAGCACTCAGCACTCATTTCCGCAGCGCTTTCACAAATGTGCCTTTTCAAACTAATGGTAAGACTCTAAGTCCATGAATCATCGATAGTCAACTAGGATATTGGCCCACCTGTACTATCAAAACCACCGGTAATTAGATTAAATGAAGGTTAACTGGGTGGAGAGAAAATTAACTGGACACAAAGAAACAAATGCTATACAAATGCTGTAAAGCCCTCTGATAATAACTTGTGATCATAGAAGCAAGACTTCAGATTTAGAAGTTCGTAACTTCTACAAATCTACTAAGTGAACTTTGTTAAGAAATTTCTAAATCAGGGGTGATCGGGTTTACCTGGTCAATCCCGGTTGTGAGCAAAGTGAGGAGACGAAAGATAGCACCTAGTGGGCCGGGGTGAGGAGAGGAATGCGAGTGGCAGCCCCGTTTTTTAAGTTATTCCCCGCCTCCCTCCTTTAAGAAAGCATTGTAATTTGCTAATTGAAAGTGAAAGTGGTTTGTAGTCATTAAGTATATTATTTCCTTTGTTGTAAGAATTCTATCCATTAAAGATTTCCATTATTTTTGAAGGAAAAAAGACTATTAAATTAAATGTTCATGAAGATCATAAGATATGTTGGTTTCAGAAATGTTAAAACTAGGAGGATGGAAAAGCATGTCTTACAATCAAAAATGTACAAGCACAATCAAGATTATTACGAATATTTAAGGACAAATCTTTCCCTGTACTATTCTCAGCCTGCCCTCATTGGATAAGAGATTGATGGTACATCCCTGACTGGTGTGGCTCAGTGGGTTGGGTGTTGTCCTGTGAACTGAAAGTCACCTGTTCGATTCCCGGTTTGGGCACATGCCTGGGTTTCAGGCCAGGTCCCCAGATGGGGGCATGTGAGAGGTAGCCAATCAGTTTATCACAAACATCAATGTTTCTCTCCTGCTCTTTCTCCTCCCTCCCTTCCCCTCTCTCTAAAAATAAATAAAATCTTTTTTTAAAAAAGGATGTTGACAGTAGAGACCTTGAAATCCATGTGTCTTTTAAGTTTTACATACAAGACGATATTTTGCCAAGCCTTTTACTAGAAGAAGCTCAGTACAATTTGCTGAACCTCTCCACGCGTTTCTGTACCCACTTACATGAGTGGGGTGAGGACTGGGAAAAAGAGAGCAAGGTGGTGCCCGGTGCTCCCGGACGTGCCTTTGTGAGGCAGACCTGGATTGCCGCCTTCCTCCTCTGCCCCGCTGTGAAAAATGCAGACAGCTGTGCCTGTGGGCACGGCTCATCAGATAGTGGGATGTCAACGATCCAAGCAGCTGGTTTCTGTACAACCTGTCCGGACTTTCAGATGCCTGTAATAGAAAATTCCTGTTTTCAGATGTAAGACTATAGCTCCCTCATTCATTCCTTGGGTTTGTCAGTAAGGAAATAACATATGTTTGGACAAACTCACCACACAGTCTATCTAGTGTTACTAAGAAAGGATGGCATGAATTTAGTCTATGAAAGGTGACATGTTAGATCTGCTGGGTTTTAAATCACGAAAGTTCGAACTGTGTTTTTTACTGTTTTTTAGACTTTATTATCCTGGCAGTATGGGGTATGCTGGCTGTAAGTGGAATTACGTTACAGATTCGGAGAGAAAGAAGACGACCGGGTTTCCCTCCCCACCCATACAAGTTATGGAAACGAGAGAGGGAACGCAGAGTCACCAACATCCTGGACCCCAGCTACCACATCCCTCCACTGAGAGACAGGCTGTACGGCCGATTAACCCAGATCAGAGAGCTCTTCCAGAAGGAGCAGCCCACCGGGGAGAGAACACCCCTGCTTCTATAAATGCCGCGGGGCTTGGTCAGTGGGATCTTACAGTGCAACCCAGGCGCCGCCTCCACTTCGGTGCTTACGCCCAGCCTTCCGCAGCCATCTCCAGTCAAGTCTAATAAGAAAATAGGCTTCTGCGCTGTGTGCACTGTCCGTACTGATGTGGGGTAGGGCTATGCAAGGAGATTAGGGTAATTCTGAGTGAGGCAGATGACAAAAAAATTGGTGGTAAGGAGGCTTTTCCTTATTCCAAAATACTTAAGAAATTACCTTTTGGCTTACATGGTCAACTTATAACTTCTTGAACAATTCTCTCACCTCAGTCTGTCTAATACTGGGAACAGGGGCACAGAGGGTGATTTGATTTAAGTATTAGACTGAACTTTTTGCCACTGTTAAGAGGTTTAGGGATTTAATACTGGGGTCTTTGAACTTCAGAGTACAAAAGAAGGAGAACTAACTTAAAAGCAGTCTGATTATTTAGTTGCATCTTTCATAGTATCATATTATTATCAAAAGTACTGTTCTTTTGCTTATTTTTGTGATAAAAAACACATTTACTATATCAGTCATTTTAAGTATATAGTTCAGTACTTTTTGTTTTTGCCTTTTATTGCTTAAAATGGTAATTTAAAAAGCTAAATTATTTCAGTTATTTGAAAATAGGTCAAATTTATATAAATAACAGAACTTATATATGGATGATTTATTTATTTTCTAAATAATAGCCTTTTTTTCTTTCAAGACCCTTTAAAATAGTGTTGACAGCTGATCTCTGATTTAAACCGTGTTAGATGACATACGAATTGTTTTGTTTTTAGGAACAAATGACTCCTACCTTAATCTGTAGTTCCATTCATAAGGAAATCTTTAAAAAATTTGCATCTTGTAATTCTTTCTGCTAAGTTAGTTATTGTATTGATGTAAAATACAATTTCAAAAAACATCTGTTCTGTATGAAGCCTTTGTACCATCTGTGTTTTAAAGTGATGAGGAAATCAAAAAATATTCAGGCATTTAATAGAGCTGTTTTTTCAGTTAGGACCTTGGCATTTTAAGGAGAATCCCTTCAGTTTTGACGCCTTTTTATCCACTGTAAGAAAGTACCTGGATGCCCTGGGCTGTACGCCTGCTCCTTTTCCCTCACCTGTCAGAGCCTCTGCCGCCAGCTCTGCTTTGGATTCGAAGCTGGCGACTGACATGCCTGGTGGCGGGGTGGTTGTGGTCATGTGGGCATTTGTAGGTTAACCACTATATGAAATGATGCTGCTTTTCAGAGTTTTTTCAAAGCACAATAGATTTTTGAAGGTTCAGGTAACTGAAAAGTTTTCAACATTTGCTTTTAAAAGTGTTTTGGAAAGGCTGAAACAAAATGAAAAATATAAAACTAATCATTTTGCTTTGAAAAATTATACACAGGTGTTCATTTACTGTTTATTCTGTAATCCACAGTTTATATAATTGCAGTAACACTTAAACTTGAAGGAAAAAAGTCTTTTTTGTTATAATTTACTGAAGAATTCTGGCTTCTGCCATGTCTTTTGTACATTCCAACAACATTATGTGGAATATTTGTGAGTTATTTTCTAAACCATCAAAATGCACTGCCAGTCAAGATTGTAAAGACAAAACACACTTTTTTGGAGGGGGATAGGAATTGTTAAAAAAGTTTTATGGTAATTTGTGAGTAATGAAAAGCAAGTTTGTACAATTTTTTAATAATAAATTACTATTTTGAAAAAATGCTAAAAAGTCTCATTATTATAAAATTCTTATAAAAATTCTTACCAACTATATTTGTACCATAGTAACAAGACATAAGACAGTTTCCTAGCTATAAAGACAAAATTAGTTAATTAGAAATAATTATTTGAAAAATCAATTAACAGTTTAAGCATAAATAATAGGAAATGGAGGAAATCTGGGCAGGCTGTCATCTTTAATGGATTAATTTGTGGTAATGTCATTAGAACTTCAGGTGTGTCAAACTGAAGAAAAGTAGGTAATATTACTGGGAAATTATACTGCTCTTTAAAGATTTTGTTGTTGATAACCTGTTACAGGTTAACTACCAGGTTGCCAAATCACAGCAGGTAACCAATGCTACAGACCAGGTGAGTTCTGCAGAAGATGGGATAGTAAACTGATTCTGACAAAGAAGTTACTAGGATATTAGACCAGGAATGGACTTTAGAAATCATATCTCTCCCCTTTACTTTATACATGAGCAAGTATTTTTTAAAGATTTATTTTTAGAGAGATGGGGTGAGAGAAAGAGAGGGAGGGAAACATTGATGTGCACGAAAGAGATCGATTGGTTGCCTCCTGCACACCCTCAACTGGGGACCTGGCCCATAATTCAGGCACATGCCCTGACTGGGAATCGAACCAGCGACCTTTTATTTTGAAGGCCAGCACTTAGTACATTGACCCACACCAGCCACAGCTATACCAGAGGAAATTCATGATGAAGGAATCAATTATATGAAGTTACAGTTATAAAAGAGTACCCAGACCAAAATTCAGGATGCCTGACTCCCTTTACAAATGTGCTTTATGCTTTATTGTACGTCACTGAAAATGTAAGTCACTGATTATTTTCAATTTTTGTCTGGCAGATTGGTAGGAAGTACCTCATGTTAATATTGTCTCTTCTTTGGAGGAGTTACAATTTTACACAGTGAAGACATGTTTTTCCAAGTTAATTCTCTGAGGTCATAGGCCATTCATTTCAAAGAACAATACTTAAAAATTCTCAATATCCGTACATACTTATCTCCACAGCAGCATTTGCATAGAAGTTTTTGATATAAAGTTTACTCCTTGATGGTGTATTTGATGCTTTTTACTGAATTTCTTAAAACCCCAGAATTCTGGGCTCTGATCTTCTTAGATCTGGGCCTCCCCCAAGATCTTTCCCATTTGTTTTCTTTTTTTGCTATGGACTGAAGTGTGTCCCCCTCCAAATTCATGTTGAAACCCTAACCCCCTGGTACCTCAGAATGTGACCATATCTGAGACAGGGCTTTAAAGAGGCAATGAAGTTAAAATGAGGGCATTCGGGTCTAATCTGACTACTGTTGGTAAAAACAGATAAGAACGTGCAGTCACCAGGAGAAAGTCCACATGAGGACACAGTGAGGAGGCCACAGCAGAAACCAACCTTGACCTTGGACCTCTAGCCTCCAGAGAGGAAAATCAGTTTCTGTTTAAGCCACCAAGTCTCTGTTATTTTGTGATGGCAGCCCTCCCAAATGAATGTGCTGCACAAATCTTTTTACCCTATTGACGGCAAGATCTCTGGCCAGTTTGCCCATTGTGTCTGCAAGGACCACTCTTTATCAGACGGAGGTAGAGAGGGTTCTAGGTCACCAAGGGAGTAATAGATACATAATAGAAGTAAGAACTGAGCCCTGGGGCTCTCTAATGTTAAGTTGGAGAAAAAAAGGAACAAAAGAATTTGAGGGGCAGCCAGTGAGGTAAAAAGAGAATGTCTCTTCAAATTTCAATTAGAAATTATTATTCTCTGTCAAAAAAGATAGTGGTCACCAAAAATTAAGTTCTGGATTTATGATACTACATCATCATTGAGGCTGTTTAGAAATACAGAATTTGGGAAGTCACCTTGATAATAAATATCAACAAATGTTGCTTTGAGCAGAAAGCATTTCATCTTTGAGGTTGTATCCAATTGATTTTTTAGAACTGCATTCCCTATATTTAGATGAAAACTAAAGTGGGCAGATGACACATGATAGATGTGTTTGTTTCCTAGAGCTGCTATATATTCTCACTGGCCAGGCAGCTTACAGAAATTTATTCTCTCAGTTCTGAAAGTTGGGAAGGCCAGAAGTCTGAACTCAATCAGGGTTGGTCCCTTCTGGGGAGTCTGAGGGAGACTTCATTCCATGCCACTCTGCTAGCCTCTGGTGGCACCTCGTAATCCTTAGGGTTCCCTGACTTGCCCAACTCTCTGCATCTCTTCATGGCTTTCTCCTTGTGTCCCTCCGTTTCAAAACTCTTACAAGGACATGAGTCATTGGATTTAGGGCCCATCCCAAATCCGGAATGCTATAATCCCAAGGCCCTTCCAACTCTGCAAAGACTTTATTTGCAAATATGGTCACATTACTAGAGAAGGTTAGGACCTGATTATGCTTTTGTGGGGGGCGGATACACGCTCTTAAACTCACCACAGGAAATAAAGAGGCTTTCAGGATCAATAACAAGTTGCTGACCAATTCCTCAAATAGAAGTTGTGGCTAAGTACCAGCTTTGTGGAAAGCAGAGAGAATAGTCCTAAAAATAAATGTAAGTAAACATTGTTTTCAAATTAATCTGGAGAGCACACAAATTTTAATCACTCATCTTTATTGATAAAATAGGCTCCTATGCACTACATACCTTCAGGCATAAATTTAAAAAAAGTACGGGATGGAAAACTTTCTATATAACAAAGTAAATGTCTTTAAACACCAAGATCTTAAAATTATATCCAAGTAAGAAGACTAAGAATAAATTAACTCGACTTATTTGTTTACAAAAATAATTATTTATCAAGTAATATTTCATAATAGAGCTGCCTCAATGAACTGCCTCAGACTTAATCTCAATTGTGTAGCGTATTTTCTTTCATTCTAACTTGGGATAAAAACTATGTGAATGAATGTGCCATCAAATTAAGGGGTCCTTTCCCAAAATCAAATAGAAAAGTTAAAAAATAAAAACTGTCATTTATTTATAAAACATTAAGGCCTCTGAATGAGAACAAAAGTCAATTTAACGTTTGGGTCCATAGCCCTTTTCTATTCAGTCAGCCCCATCAACCCCACTTACCCCAAACTTAAGATAGAAAAATTGTGAAAAGTAGTTTTAAATTTTACCAATCTATGAAATTATACATAAAAATTGCCATGTAAATATTTAACAAATTTATACTCAAAAGTAAATTTTCTATTGTGCTGATTTTAATAGGTACTTAATATAAATGAGCATAATATATTTGGTCATATCTGACACTCTTATCCTTTCATTCTATAATCACCACAAAATAATAAAAATTTAAATTTCAACTGATGTTAAAGCACACTTCTACTTTTGGTGGCTTTAAAAAATCTACATATACTGTATATTTTATAAAAAAATAAAACAAATACTTCTACCTCCATTGATTTTTTTTTTTTTTTTTGGTCCCTCTTTAACTGAAAGGTTATAAGAAAAATCTTATCGGTTACAAGGACCAGGTCGTGCTTAAGAACAGACCAAGAACATTTTTTAAAAATTTTAATGTACTTTTTCTCTCTCTTAATAGTTACCTTTTTAAAAAGGGCTTTATGAGGCAGAGGATTTCCCAATACACTTTGAAATAATCATACCTAGCTTGCTTTATCAGACATTTCAACTCTGGTAGCCAAATGAGCTCCATAATATCCTTAAAGATCAACCAGAGAAGAGAAAAATCTCATCTTCGTTACTGATTTACAACCAAAACTTATTCTTTCAAAGGAGTAGTTTAACCTACTAATTATGTCTCTTATAAGATCTTCTTTCTTAGAAAGTAGTATTCCTTGTCTTTCATTCCTGAAAAGCTATTTCATATGCTTGGCAATTATGGACAATTGTTTGCTGAGTATTAATTATGGTAAATTAGTTAAAATTAAATTACCTGTTTTGTTTATGGTGCATATAAAACATTCTTAAAGCTTTCAAACTGAATTTTCCTTGACAAAAATTTAAATTAATGGGAAGGTAGACAGGCAATCAATGCTGAAGTTTCATGGTACATAAGCTATTTGTTAACTTTGACACCAAACAGGGAGGAAAAAATTTAGTATGACTATCTTCCATTCACCAAGCTGTGAAAAAATTTGTATGTTAAAATTAGAATAATTTCATGAATTCCAAAATATTTATTGGGAATATTCCTGTTTATCCAAGTATCATCCAGAAAGCCAACAGCACTACTGAAAGCTCTTGATTTGTTCAGCAGTCATTGTGAAAATCTTCAATTTGTTCAGCAATTAACACAATCTTAGTTCCTACTTTTCAATAGTATTTTGGAATAAAGTCTATGACCATGAACTATGCATTTTTTTGGTTGCTATCTCTTAAAAATGTCCTTGCCAGTGCACTGTACACTGTACATATTATAGAAAATAAAAGGGTAGCTTGAGGTCGGTTTTTCCGTAATTCATTCACTTCAGCAGGCCAGTCCCAGCAATCATGTGGAGCCTTGTAAGAAGCTCACAGCCTCTTCAGCTCTTCCTCAGACTCAGGTCACTAGTGGTCACTAATGCTGACAAAGATGTGCTTTCTGATACATCATCTTTCCTCAGGTTCAAAAATGATTCTCTAGTTATTTGAAGGATCTCTCTCAAGCCTTTGTTTTCTTGCTATAAAAAGACAAACAAAAACAAAGATGCAGTCACCAAGGTAGCTACAAGAGCACCAACATATCTTAAAAGCCAAACATATGACAAATAAAAAGCAAGTTCTGCAAATGACAGAAAGGTACTAAGTGATATATGCAGCTGAAGTTGACAACTTGAATCCAGAGAACACATTTTTAAAGAGGTAGGAACCTGCGTTCTTGAAGTCTTTCACCCATGCAAAGTCTTCTTATTTTGCAGCTGTAATTGTAGATGGAACCTCAGCAATTGCCTTATTTTACGATTACAGTATAGGTAAAGAAAATAACATCTAGATTTATATTTTCATAAGCTCAGAAAGTTTGTAAATAATACCCTGGGGCTATAACCTATTAGTACTTTAGTACTTTTATTACTTTCCATGATGCAAGGAATGTAAGACAAGCCATCTGGTTTGCTTTCCTTACTGGGGATTCAGCAGCAGCAGCAGCAGCAGCAGGGCAGGCTGAGTAAATTGCGATGTTTTTAAAGAAGGAAAGTAAGTAACCAAATCCAGCACTGGTAAACAACGTTACCTTTTTTTTTCTAGTTACTGGAAGAAATTTGCAGACATTTAAAAATTGCCCTGGCTAGTGTGGCTCAGTAGATTGAGTGTCAGCCTGTGAACCAAAGGGTTGCCAGTTTGATTCCCAGTCAGGGCACATGCCTGGGTTGTGGGCTGGATCCCCAGTAGGGGGCACGTAAGAGGCAACCACACACTGATGTTTCTCTCCCTCTTTCACCCTCCCTTCTCCTCTCTCTAAAAATAAGTGAAATCTTTAAAAAAAAAGTAATTTCAACAATTTATTCTTTGTTACCATCTTTGGTTTTTCTTTCTAAGTTTGAATGGTATAAGGTAGGGATGTTCAAACTATAGCCTGGCATGAGGTCTATTATTGTAAATTAAATTTTGCTATAAATTTTGCATTACAATGGCCCAGCTGAGTCTATAATACAGATTGTCTGGTTTCTGAAACCTAAAAGACTTACTATCTGGCTCTTTACTTAAAAAGTTTGCTTACTTCTGTTATAAAGAATGAGAAAACCTTGAATGCTTAGAGAGAGAAAAAATTTTTGGCCCTCTATAACCATTTTCTCCAATATGATTTCAAAATGTAGCTTTTAAAGCATAAAAGCCTATTCTACTGATTTGGATTATTCAACAATGATTTATGCTTTCACTACACAAAATAAAGGACCCTAATTTATGAGATATATTTTCTGGCATAAATCTCTGTATGAATTTTCACCCATATTTGCAATTTAAAACTTACTTCCAATTGAAATATTCTTTCCTGTTCCTTACAGCCCTGTTGCTCATCAATCTCAATGGCTTTCCGCATCACTGCTGCCATTTCAGTTATCTGGTCAACATGTGCTTGTAATTCCTGGAACAAAGAGTTGGGAGGTACAAATTAGTGTGATACTGTATTACTTTTATTTTTGGATCCTATCCTTTTTATCAAATCTGCATTGCCACTGAATATGGGTATAACACTCATATGTTGCCATTTAACATGAATTACTATATCAAACAGATATTAAAAAAGCTGACCAACCACAATTGTGCTTCTGAAATCAGGTTGCTGTCAGGACTGGAATTAAGGATAAGCAGAACAATTTAACTAAATCCACTGGTTAAGAAGAGTACTCATGTTTCACATTCTTCTTACTACAAATGATCAGCAACTTTTTCTTTTTTTGCACCTACCTATATTATTGATCAAAGTAATGGGAAAGATAAAAAATTTATGACATTCAATCTCTTTCCCCCGAAGATTTCATGATTTATAAATATTTTCTGTGTAACTTATGCCTAAAAATTTATCTCAATCCAATCTAGAACCCTTCTAAATTATTAATCCTCTTTGATAGCAGAAACTGTATCTTGTTTATATTTGCTTATTAGTGTTCAGTACATAATGCACAATAAATATTGCTAAAATGAACAGAGTTCTGCTTTTAAGTATTAAAATAATAAATGGCCTCTTTGCAAACTGTTCAAAATATAATTTAAGTATAAAATAGACATCCACAATTTTCTTAGTGCAACAGTAACAAATTTCTTCAATTGCGCTCACTGTTTCTGCACACCTACAGTGTGTCAGGCACTGTGCTAGGCAACAGAAATATGAATTCTGTGAAGCCACGTTCCCTGATTTCAAGGAGCTTACAGTCAAGTGAAAGATACAGACAAAACATTTAAAATCAACATAAGCTTGAGAATAATAATTTTTTAAATGAAAAGCTTCTATAGACCATTATTCACTGTCAATTGAGGGTTATTTTACTATATTAATAAGTACAGAAGTTAAAAACAAAAGTTAATAGTTTCCCAAGTAAACATGAAGTCTCTTAAATTGTGTATTTTCTATTTGTAGAAAGGGTTTGAACAGGACCCCCCAAAACCTATACAACTAGTAAGCCGTGGAAGAAATGAGTTGGAGAACAAATAGGACTATCTTTTGTAATACACACTTAATACCTTCTTAAGCAACAAAAATGCAGGTCCTTATACTGTTTTAATAGGGAAACCTGTACAATGCTAGTACACAGAAAAGACAAAACAAAGGACTAATTGACACTGTCCAATATGGTACTATTTAAATTTACATTAATTAAAATTGACTACATCTATGCCCTGGCTGGTGTAGCTCAGTGGATTGAGCGCGGGCCTGCGAACCAGAGGATCGCGGTTCGATTCCCAGTCAGGGCACATGCCTGGGTTGCAGGCCAGTTCCCGGCAGGGGACACACGAGAGGCAACCGTACATTGATATTTCTCTCCCTCTCCTTCTCTCCTACCCTTCCCCTCTAAAAAAGATAAATAAATAATAAATTAAAAAAAAAAAATTGACTACATCTAAAGAAATGAGCAATTCAGCCCCCGAGTTGCACTAGTGACACTGCAAGCACTCAAAAGCTGCAGATGGCTGGTAGCTTGCACACTGGACAGCACAGATAAGGAGCATCTCCGCTGTTCAGCACGTGCTGCTCCAAGGCCCCCAATTAGATGATGGTAGAGAGAATGATATCAAGACAAACATCTGTCATACTTTGCAAAATTATTAAAATTCCTCCCAGTATAAAGGGAGCATACAATGTTTAAAAGTCAGTTAAGGACAGATAACTACAGACACAAACTGAGAAACGATAATAAGCAAACATTTTGAATACAAACAGCTTTCTCAGTTTATGATTTTTTGTATCCTATGGGACTGACCTAGGTCAAGAAACTACACAGGAAGTAAATAATGCTTTGCCTTTAAAATGGAAGAAAACAAGATACCACCATTTTTTTCAGGACAGAGTCTATTTTAATAATATCATTATGAGGGAAAAAATACCCAATTTTTAAAACAGAACAGCATTTTTACAGGCCCAGTTCATGGATGGTTCACTTATTACAATAAACTCTTTGGAGAAATATCATAGATCTTTTACTGGGCACAAAAGATCAAGACCTGTGCTTTCAAAACTGTCTTAAAGGCAAGGAGTGTCAGCAAAATAATCCTTGAACTGTCTTGACATGCCTTTTTCACTTGTAACCTTTGCTTAGGTTTATTTCAACTTTGGTCAATAAAGACCAGCCACAAGTAAGTTTGAAAAAAAAAAAAAAAAAGACAGTTAAGACACAATGGAGAGTATACTACAACAGTTAATAATAACACTTAAACAAAGGCATTTCAATTTTATGTAAACCTCAAATGAAAGGACTGCAAACTATCGAAATCTGAATTAAAATAGTTCATTTAATAATTTGATTGAACAGCCCTGGCCAGGTAGCTGAGCTGGTTAGAGTGTCAGCCCAATACACCAAGGTTGCAGGTTTGATGCCCGTTCAAGGGCACACACAAGAAGCAACCAATGAATCCATGAATAAGTGGAACAGTAAATCAACGTTTCTCTCTCTCTCCCTCTTCCCCTCTGTCTCTAAAATCATTCATTAAAAATTAAAAAAATAATTTGAACAAAATTTTTATGAAATCAGATTAAAATTACTGCTAAGAACATGTCTTTGATGTCCAGAAAGAAGGTAACTGTTTCAAGTTTACTAAATTTGCAGCAGTAGCTGGTAAGAGGAACAAAGGGAAAAGCCGGCCAGAACAGCCTTTTGAGCCTGCCATTATCTAACAGGGTGTGTGGGTGACACGACACCCACAGGATGGATGACGGCCTTAAACTTTCTGTATTTTTGCATGGCTATCGAAAGCACAGCATTTTAAAGCAATTTCACTTATTTGTTAATTTACTCTGGCGTAAAAGAACTTTTTAAATGAACCCCCCTTCCATCCACACCCCCAAAGGTGACTGTTTTATTTAGTGTACATTCTGATTTGCTTCCAAGTGCCTCCTCTCCAGTCCATGCTGAGGTGCTTCAAGGATGTGTCGAGATGCATCAAGGAAGAATCCCTCGGAGTTGTTACGATGTACCATGTCAATCTGTAGTACAGAGTCATTATAATGTTAATACGGACATTATCCGCAGTTTAAAAACTGAATGAGTGTTAGTTCATGCGTGTTAGCCAACTGTTTGAAATGTTTGCTTTTTTAAGATTTCCAAAAAGGCATCTGTTCAAAAATAATGAAAAAAAATGAGTATTTGGATGAAAATGAGTTCTCAATTTGACTTTTAAATATGTGCTCAAAAACTTTTGGATAAGAGTAAAATTCTATATTACAGTAGTTTCAAAAGGGTCTTTTATTCCAAACATGCTGTTATTTGTAACTCTGTTACCCGTAAATGTATTCTAAAACTTTTTGTGTTTAGGCATGTTAGCACACTAGTACCTAAACATGTTCTAACGTCTCTTATTTCTGCATCTTTATCACACCAGTTTCTCTGCTCACCTACTTCTGCTTGTTGACACCCAACCCCCACTAATTAATTTACGATTGGATTTAGATGCATTTCTTTCTTCCCTTACACCTTCCCAAATTCTCCTTAAGAGAACTAAGCTTGCTTTCTCTAATATTCCAGTAATAATCCCTTTTACTATTTTATGATTCATCACATCCTACCTTTTATCAGAGTTATATTTTTATCTGTATTTCCCATTATACTGTAAGCTCCTGTGATAGAATAATGGAAGTTATTCATTCATTCATCTTATTATTAATAATAACTAAGCCAGTGCGAGTGTTAATAGGTGTTCATTTAATTTAGTCAAAGTGTTTCCTTTTTGGGAAAAATCAAAATCACAAACATTAATATGTATTAGTTAGAATTAATAACAAGTAATTGAATAGCCATTTTATGGAAGGCAAGGATCAGCACTTATGATGAATTTAATTTATATAATGAAAAAAGATGGTTTACAGCTATCTTCAAAAATGTTTCATTCACATTGTTAATTAATAAAACATCTCTGGTGAGTGGTAAAATCTAATGTGTTTTAGAAAACATTCACTTTTGTTGCAGCTACTACCAGATGGAACCAGCAAGCTGTAGTATTTTATTTTATGCACTTTTTTGGTCATAATATTCTCTTTAGATCTTAAAAAAATTATTTCTCAGGGTATTAAACATAAGGATTTTTAGAATTTCTTGAGATCACATTTTTTTATCAATAATTTAAAGTCAATTTATCTTCATACCTTTAAAAACCTCTTAAGTTACACATTTATATATATTTTAATAATCCCTAACAACAGATACATTTTATATTCAAAAGACTGCTACATAAACATTCAATGTTTTCCTTTTGGTTAGGAGATGAATATAGCATAATTAGTTAACATTAAACCCATATTTATTTATTTAATTTACTACTTTACTATTTGACACAAGAGGTATCTGTTACTAACTTCCTCAATATATAAAGTTGTCATACAAAGATCTACCTACTAGGCATTTAATTTTAATAGAATTAATAGTTAAATAATAGTTAAATAGTTAAAATACCAATAAGCACTATGGTGGAATAAACATTTTAAAGAATCCAAAATGTGTTTCAATAATTGAGAAAGATAAAAATACATCTTAAAACAGTATTTCTTAAATAATATTTGTTGTAACAATTAATAGTTAGCTCTTCATTTTCCATTACAGATAATGGCCTAGTAGTCACAATCTATTCTAGTATTTTTACTTCATACGGCAGTTAAAATCCAGTTTAAAATGAAGGGTAAATGCTAAAGGCTATTCCACTTGTCTTCACAGCAGCTGTCAGCAAACACAGGGTCACACACAAAGGGAACAGGCACAGGGACAACAACAAGTAAGATGAACAGAAGGAGAAACGCTAATTTTTAACCAGCTCAGCTATTTCTGAAAATGATGTTCCTGATTGTGTGATTTGGGGGGAGGGGAAAAAATTTCTATATGTTGCTTCTTTTCCTCTCCCTGACCCTGTGTTCTTTTCATTAGAGTCAAGATTATAATTTCAATCAATTAGCCTTATTCAGAAAATAGTTGTAAGAAAAACAAATCTACCTTTATCTGTGTTCGAATTTTCAAAGAAGTTTTCCACGTTTCAATTTTTGTTTGTGCAACAGATGTCAATACACAAATCTACTGAAGAAATATTTCTTAAAAGCAGATCACCTTATAAAAGTAAATCTGAATTGAATACTTACCTTTATTTGCCAAAAAAAAGTTTACTTTTTAATATATATTAAAACTACTAGAAGCAAAGGAATTAGAAGAATAAATCTAACAAAATGATATATAACAGGAAATGAAAAAAATAAGGAGAAATAGAAAATGTCAAAAAGATGAAGTATTCAATATCATGTTAAATATTTATCATGTGATTTAAAAAAATTCTGAACACAAGTTAACCAATTGTCATTCTTTTCCATTTCAAAGTACATTCATAGAAGGGATTACCTTGGAGTGCTGCTCTTTTAACTTCACTATGATACCCGGGTCATCTTTTTTGCTAGCCATTAGCAATCTAAACATTTGCTCACGATACTTGCTCATTATAAGTTCCAAGGCAGACTGATGTTCTTCCAGGGATGTACGTAATTCTATCAAGAGGAACAGTATATTTTATTCAAACTTTTCCCTTTCATATCATATTTATTAAAAAAACTTATAAAAGCAACTTATAAAAGAGGGTATTTTAAAAAGAAAACATGATGGCTAGGAATCTAGCTGTATAGCTGTACAGAAATAAAGATACCAAATGGAGTTCTTTATTAGTTTTTTAAATGACCATTTAAAACTCATTTTTTGAGACACATTTCAATAAACACTTACTGAACAACAATTAGGAATCAGATGATGATCTGTATTAGGAATACCAAAAGGCTATGGAGCTCAGAGTGTAGTGAAGAAAACAAATATATAAATAATTATACTACGTGATAAGTGCAGAGAGGAGCTCTACTCAAATATATATTAAAAGTATGTGAGGAGAAACTGGGGAAAGCTTCAGAGAAACTTGAGATGAACTTGCATTCTTTGAGCTGAAAAATGAAAAGACATTTTAGGTAGGCAGGCATGAAAGTGAATGGTACGTTCAGAAACTAGTTTGGGATGGCAAAAGCAAAGGTTTCATGGGGAAGAGAGGTATGGGAAGAAAACAGAAAAGGCCTGGGTTGACTTTCAAGGCCACTGGAAAAGGAATGTCACTTACAAGTTCTGTGACTTTAAGCAAAAGGATGCATGAGTATAACAAAATCAATTTTATCAAAGTGTAATTGATATTAACAAGAGTTAAGTTCCTATGGCATCTCATCAATGTTATAACAAAACAACATTGAACAAAACTGATGTTATTTGAGGACCTGCTGTATAAATGAGGGTTCTTAAGCAAAATAATAATACGATCAGATTTTTTAAAAAAGATTTTTAATTTATTTTTTAGAACAAGAGGAAGGAAGGGAAAGAAATATTGATCGACCCCCCTTGCAAGCCCCCAACCAAGGTATGTACCCTGACCAGGAATCAAACTGGTGACCTTTCGGTCCACAGACCGATGCCCAACCCACTGAACCACGCTGGTCAGGGCTGATCAGATGTATTTTTGAAAAATGAATCTGATGCCTGTGTTGAAGATGGACTGCAGGGAAAAGAGAATGGAATCAGGGAGATCAGTGAGGACAGTTCAGCAAGAGACTACAAACACCCAAGCCGGGGAATAAAGCAGTGGGATAACAGAGAATGAAACTGAGTTATTTCATAGGTAACAACAATGGCACAAACTGGATGTTTATAGTAAGGATCTAAGATGACTCCAAGCAAGGTAGACATTCAAATGTAGGACAGGATAACAGGCAATAAATATGATTTAGAAATACTGGGTTGGCCAAAAAGTTCATTTAGTTTTTTCTGTAAGATGGCTCTAAGTAACACTTAGTTGTCTTTAACTCCATTTGAAACAATTTTGTTAGGTTGTATTGTGACAGCTGTTCTATCAGAGTGCGTTAAGAAAAAACTTATCAAAATTGGTGAATTTTTTGTAGCCATTTTATATTGAAGATAGAAGAAAATATGCAACATTTTTGGCATATTATGCTTTACTATTACAACAAAGGTAAAAATGCAACTGAAACGTGAAAAAAAATTTGTGTAGTGGATAGAGAGGACACTGTGACTGCTTGATCATGTCAGAAGTGGTCTGCAAAATTTCGTGCTGGAGATTTCTCACTGGATGATGCTCCACAGTCGGGTACGCCAATTGATAGTGATCAAATCGAGACATTCGTTGAGAAAATCAACATTATACCATGTGGGAGATAGCCAACATACTCAAAATATCCAAATCAACAAAGTTGTTGGTGAAAATGAGAAATGTGTCTTTTATTTTACAGAAAATAAGTAAGTGAACTTTTTTTGCCAACCCAGTATGAACTACAGAAGAGATGAGATTAACTTCAAAAAGTAAATTTAGCCAATTACTTCCCCATTTTTGACAATGCTAATTGATTGCAAGTTGATAGTACAATTGCAGATTAAAGTTCTCTTTTAATTTGCTATACGTAGTAATAATATATCTTGCCTTTGTTCTCTTGTTGCAATTCTCTGATTTGTCTGTTTTCTTGCTGGATTCCCATAACTAATGTGGACCGTGGCCGATGTCTTGCAACTTCATTAAGTTCTTGAATTTCTTCCTGATACTAATGAAAATATTAAGTAAGAACATGTAGGAAGAAAATACTTGGAAATATAAAACTGAGACATGTATCTGATAAGGGCCTAGTAACACAAAAAGAACTCTCACAACTGAATGATAAGAAAAACCACCCCATTAAAACCTGGGCAGTAAGTTCAGGAATACAATGCACAGCATGGTGAGTTAACAGTATTGTATTATGTACTTGAAAGTTGCTAAGAGAGTGGATGATAAATGTCCTCACCACACACTTGCAAAAGGTAATTAATTATGTGAGGTGAGGGAAATGTTAACTAACTTTATTATGGAATCACTTTATAATATCTGATTAGCAAATCATCACATTGTATGCCTTAAACTTATACAATGTTTTATGTCAATTATATGTCAACAGAGATGGAGAAAAACCTGGCAAAGGATTTAAAAAGACATTGCTCTAAAGAAAATATACAAATGGCCATAGCACATGAAAAGATGCTTCATATCATTAGACATTAGGGAAATGCAATTCAATACAAGATATTACTTCACAACTTCTAGAATGATTTTAATCAAAAAGACAATAACAGATGTTGGAGAGAATGTGGAGAAACTGTAACCCTCACATGTTGATTGGAATGTAAAATGTAACTGCTCTGGAAAACAGTTGGGCAGATCCTCAAAAAGTTAAACCAGAGCTGTCACCTGACTCATCCATTCCACTCTTCAGTTATATACCCAAGATAACTGAGACCATGTCCACACAGAAACTTATACATAAGTATTTGCAGCAGCACTGCTTATAATAGTCAAAATATAGAAACAGTCCAAGTGTCCATCAATTGACAGGTAGACACAATGTGACAGACCCTTATAATGGAATATTATTTGGTAATAAAAAGGGATGAGATGTTGGTTTCTGATACAATATGGATGAACCTTGAAAACACAATGAGTCACAAAAAGCCCCATATTGCAGGATTCTGTTCACATGAAATGTTCAAAATATGCAAATCCATCAAGGTAGAAAGATTAGTGATTGCCAAGGGTTGAGGAAAGTGAGATAGAGGTTTTGGGGTGAGAATATTCTGAAATTAGTGATTATGATTGTACACCTTGTGAATATTCTAAAACACAATAAACTGTATCTTTCAAATAGTAAATTTTATGATATGTAAATTATATCTTAATAACTTGTGCAAAAGTAATGCAATATCATTTCTTTTTTGTTGTTTTATCCTCACCTAAGGAGCTGCTTATTGATTTTAGAGAGAGGGGAAGGGAGGGAGAAAGAGAAGGAGAGAAACATCAGTGTGAGAAACATTGATCAGGTGCCTTTTGTATGTGCCCCAACAGAAGGCCAAACCCACAGCCCAGGTATGTGCCCTGACAGGGAATCAGACTTGTGATGTTTTGGTTTGCAGTATGACACCTGACCAACTGAACCATACTGGCCAGGACTGGCTAACTCTATCTATCTATCTATCTATCTATCTATCTATCTATCTATCTATCTAAATATATGGGAATCTAACTTTAAAATTATACTCCTTCATTTTTAGGCATTTGATGAGTCACTTAGTAACAGTCATTATAACATTCATGGTTCTAAATTTGGTTGTCAAACTCCTTTTTCTTTTTTACCATACCAGATACACAAGGTCTGTCTGGAAAAAGTCCAGCCACTGTTAATATAACGAGAATGGTTTGCATGACATCAATGTAACTTGGCAGCCAAGGAGAGTTCACTGTACTATGATGACTTCACTGTACCAGTCAGTGAGGGCAGTAGACCCCACTGAGTGAGCATGTGTACTGTGTGGCCGTTGCAATTCAAAATGATTAAGGGCGTAGGGCAATGAATCTGCATTAAATTTTGCATTAAGTTTGAACATTCCTCCATGGAAACTATTCGGATGATTCAGAAGGCTCCAGCTATGGGCAGCTGGTGATTGGCAGCTTCATCATGACAACACGCCCACTCATGCATCACATCTCATGTAGTTTTTTGGTGAAACATCAAATCACCCCAGTGACTTAGCTCCCCTACAGCCCAGATTTGCTGCCCCAAAACTAGATTCACCTTTGAAAGGGAAGAGATTTCAGACCATCAATAATACTCAGGAAAATACAACAGGGCAGCTGATAGTGATTGGGAGAACTGTCTGAGGTACCAAGGTGCCTACTTTGAAGGAGACGGAGGCATCATTGTCCTATGTACAGTGTTTCTTTTTACTTTTTAAAATAAATTTTATTGTTGTTCTAGTATAGTTTTCTATTTCTTGAATCTTTCTTATCTATCTATCTATCTATTTATTGTATCTTGTATCTTCTTCAGTAAATGCCTGTTTTTCATATTACATGGCTGGATAGCATCTGGACAGACCTCATCTGTTCACTGGTATGCACGAAGAGAGCTTTAGAGTTAGGGAGGTATGTAATCTGTTTAGGGCAACAGAGTTGCAAAACAAACTAAGTAAATTTGTTCCATTATTTTCAGTAGCTTTGTAGGAGTATTATCCCAGGTTGCTTCCTTTGACAAAATAAATGGTTTCGTAAGAGTGGGCTATGAATATACATTCCCCTTGACTGATTTCCATGATAGTATCAGAGATTTTACAATTCTCTTAGAGTTGAAAGTTTTTTTATCAGAAGAGGGCTTAAATTTTAGCTAAATGCCATAACCCATTGTAAAGTCCTTATGTACAACACCAAGGATAGCAAGGAATGAAGCCCTTTTCACTTTTTTTAAACTGGTAGCATTAAATGTAAAATAAGGGAGCAAGTACAAATGCAGTAACTGCAGAGCTGTAAACTAGTTATTGCCTTGTGTTATTTTTAAAAAATTATTGTTAAATAACTTCACCTAAGTACTTTTATAAAGAAAAATATAAACATTTTTACATTATAAAAATATGAGAGGAAAATATGTTTATATTAAGAAATGACATTATCTTGTCTTTCCAAAATGTATCTAGACTGAATAAATTCACGTATTTTCTAAATTCAAATGTGTGTGTCAGAAAAAAGTGATCAGGTCTACAGGTTTTACAATATATATAATGTATGTGTGACATGACAAGATTACATTCTATCCTAGAGTAAAGCTGACACATATAAGTCAAACTGCTTTTAAATTTTACAGGGTACGTTAAAAAAATAAATACTAATTAAGTAGAAGTTAGTGATTCAAGCAATACATAAATGTCAATGATGGCTGTTTTAAAAACTGGAATCAACAAGAAAGAAAAAACCCAAACCTGCTTCATCGCTTCTACTCGCTTGTTGAGAGCCGTGGTCTGCTCAATCAGAGATTCTGCGGCATCATCGTGATCCCTCAGCCTTTCAACAAGAGCTTTAGCGTCAGCAAGTGCCTTTTCAATTGTGCAAGTCATTTCTCAAGGAATATCTATAATTAAAATTAAAATTAAGACTCAAAGCTAGCATGCCATCTTATTTTAGTTTCATATTAACACACATACACTTCTGGAGCTACATTTGTTACAGAATTGTTCATTCTCTGGGGAGGAAAAACATTTAAGAACACCTGTGGTGTTGCTTCTGTTAGAATGGCAGAAGCTTGAAAGTGGATCTATATTTGAAAATATTAGACAATATACAAGCAATCTGTAGACATAATCAGACTATATGTAAAATAGCCTGAACTTATAATGGGGAAAAAGTACACATACAATTAATACATTTTATTTTTTAAATATATTTTATTGATTATGCTATTACACTTGTCCCATTTTCCCCCTTCATTCCCCTCCACCCTGTACACTCCCTCCCACCTACATTCCCCCCTTTAGTTCATGTCCATGTGTCATAAGTTCTTTAGCTTCTACATTTCCCATACTATTCTTGCCCCCCCCCCCATTTTCTACCTACCATCTATGCTACTTATTCTCTGTAGCTTTTCCCCCTCTCTCCTCCTCCCACTCCCCTGTTACTAACCCTCCATGTGATCTTCATTTCTGTGGTTCTGTTCCTGTTTTAGTTGTTTGCTTAGTTTGCTTTTGTTTTAGGTGTGGTTGTTAATAACCGTTAGTTTGCTGTCATTTTACTGTTCATATTTTTTATCTTCTTTTTCTTAGATAAGTCCCTTTAACATTTCATATAATAAGGGCTTGGTGATGATGAACTCCTTTAACTTGACCTTATTTGAGAAGCACTTTATTTGCCCTTCCATTTTAAATGACAGCTTTGCTGGATAGAGCAATCTTGGATGTAGGTCCTTGACTTTCATGACTTGGAATACCTCTTTCCAGCCCCTTCTTGCCTGCAAGGTCTCTTTTGAGAAATCAGCTGACAGTCTGATAGGACTCCTTTGGAGGTGACTATCTCCTTATCTCTTGCTGCTTTAAGAATTCTCTCCTCCATTGTAATCTTGGCTAATGTAATTCTGATGTGCCTTGGTGTGTTCCTCCTTGGATCCAACTTCTTTGGGACTCGCTGAGCTTCCTGGTAGTCTATTTCCTTTGCCAGATTGGGGAAGTTCTCCTTTATTATTTGTTCAAATAAGTTTTCCACTTGTTGCTCTTCCTCTTCCCCTTCTGGTACCCCTATAATTCGGATGTTGGGACATTTAAAGATGTCCCGGAGTTTCCTAAGCCTCTCATTTTTTGAAATTCTTGTTTCTTCCTTGTTTTCTGTTAGGTTGTTTCTTTCTTCCTTCTGGTCCACTCCATTGATTTCAGACCCAGTTTTCTTCCCATCACTATTGGTTCCCTGTGCATTCTCCTTCATTTCACTTAGCGTAGCCTCATTTGTTCATCTAATTTGTGAGCAAAATTAACCAATTCTGTGAGCATCCTGATCACCAGTGCTTTGACCTATGCATGTGATAGGTTGGCTATCTCTTTCTCCCTTAGTTATATTTGCTCTGGGGCTTTGATCTGTTCGCCCATTTGAGCCTTTTTTTTGGGGGGGGGGGGTCTGGCCACAGTTGTTACATAGTGAGGGCGGAGCCTTAGGTGTTCACCAGGGCGGGTCAACCCAGTCGCTGGGTTGCGACGCTGTTTGTGGGGGAGGGGTCCAAGAGTGAACAATGGGGCCCGCTCCTCTCTCCCTCGGACCTCAGTCCCCTCTGCTGCTTCCCCCCAAGCAAATTGGGCCCGTCTGGTGCCGATTCCCAGGTGGGTGGGCTTGTGTATGTTCTAGGACCCTGTGGGTCTCTCCAATGAATTCTCCTGTGAGGCTGGGAGTCTCTCTCGCTGCCTCAACCCCCACAGGTGTTTTCAATCATTATTTGAGGCTTTATTTCCCCATGCTGGGGCCCTGGGTTGCGTGGTCTGTCTCGCTCCCCAGTTTCACCTGGTTTATCTGTGTGCGATGTGTGACTGCCCGGTCAGCCAGCTGCCTTGTGCACCTCACTGGGTCTGCCTGCTGCCACACTGCTCCTGGGGTCTGCTAGCCACCACCTGTGCACCCAGGGTTCCTCAGCTGCTGCCTTGCGTGCCCTGGGTCCACAAGCCACCACTTTTTTTTTTTTTTTTTTTTGCTGCAACCCCTCTGCCTGGCCGCCAGACTCCGGTCTCCTACTGGTCTGGATGAATGTGTCTATTTTAACTCCTTCTTGTCGGACTTCCATGCAGTTCAGTTTTCTGTCAGTTCCAGTTGTTCTTTTGTTTCTAAATTTTTGTTGTCCTTAATTTGGTTGTGTGAGGCACAGTGTGTCTACCTATGTGAGTACATTTTATATTATGCAGAAATTGTGCTCCTCATAGGGGCACTGCCTGCCTTCTCATTAGTGAAAAATGTCACTTTGTTAGTCTGTATTCTGTGGTCAATCTGACTTTAAGATCCTTCCTAGCTTCTGCTTGGTCAGGTGACCTGAGACAATGTTCACAAACACACACTACTGACCAGCTGAAACAGTGTCTATGTGTCATGATAAATCAAGGTGCCAACCTTCTTCTGGTGGAACTTGTTTCTTATATAATGTTGCATTAATTACACCCCCGCCACCCATCCACCCAGCAATCACCAGCTTTTTCTATATATCTATGGGTCTGTTTCTGTTGTTTATTCATTTGTTTAGGGGATTTTTTTTTAGACTCCACATATAAGTGAAATCATATATTTGTCTTCCTCTGTGTGATTCATTTAGAATAATACCCTCTAGGTCCATCCATGTTACCTCAAATGTTAAGATTTCATTCTTTTTTATTGTTGAGTAATATTCCAATATATATAAAGAAGTGATACATTTATCTATTGATAGACATCTAGGTTGCTTCCATATCTTGTCTGTTACTAGTAATGCTGCAATGAGCATATGAATGCATGTATCTTTCCCAGTTAGTGTTTTGGGGTTTTTTGTTTATTATGATAAATACCCAGAGATAGAATTGCTGTATTGTATGGCAGCTCTGTTTTAATTTTCTAAGGAATCTCCAGACTCTTTCCTAGTGGCTGCACTAATTTACAATCCCAGCACAGTGTATGAAGGCTCCTTTTTCTCCACATCCTCACCAGCACTCATTGTTTGTCAATTTATTGATAGCCATTCTGACAGATGTAAGGTGGTATTTCATGGTGGTTTTTAGTTTGCATTTCCCTGATAATTAGTAATGCTAAGTATCTTTTCATGTTTATTGGCCATCTGTACGTCCTCTTCAGAGAAGTATCTGTTCAGGTCCTTTGCCCATTTTTTAATTGGATTGCTTGTTTCTTTGTGTCCAGTTGTATAATTACGGATAATTGTGTATTTTGGATATTAACTTCTTATTGGATGTATCATCTGCAAATATCTTCTCCACTCAGTAGGTTGTCTTTCGTTTTGTTGATGGTTTCCTTTGCTGTGCAAAAACTCTAGTTTGCTGTAGCCCTGTGTGTTTAATTTTCTTTTTTCTCTTGCCTGAGGAGACATAGCCAAAAAGATACTGCCAAGAGCAGTATCTGTTTACTGTCCATATTATCTTCTAGGAGTTTTATGGTTTCAGGCCTTACTTTAAGTCTTTCATCTAGTTTGAGTTTATTTTTGTATATGGTGTAAGAAAATGTTCCAATTTTATTTTATTTTTCATGTGTCTGTCAAGTTTCCCCAATACCACTTACTGAAGAGACAAAAGGATTCGTCTTCTAAAATTGGAGAGGTTTAGATAAGGGTACTTGGAAATAGAATTATCGGGAAAAAAATTAAAGGAATTGATGTCCCAAACTGACTAAAACACAAAAGGAAAACTACCCAAAATCTGTCCAAGATGCTGCTATAAGGGAGACATTAGCATCCAACAATGCTCTGTTCTCTAAACTTCAAAGGGGAATTATCTAAAAATAAAAAAAGCGGGGGGCGGGGACAGTGGGTAGGGCAAACTGGCTTGCAATAAGTAAAAAATAAAGTAAAAACAGAAAATATATTTGTTTTACAATCAAAATAACTGGTTGTAATAGATGCTGAAAGAAAACGATTTAAAAAACTAATTTGAAAGTCTAGAGAACATTGTAAAAGACTTGAGATAGATACAGTTTATCTTGGTTTAACAGAACAACTCAAGTACTAAAAGTCTCTAACAATCCCAGGTCTCAATCTGTAAATGATATTATTAGGGCCACTATCAGAAGAATACTTATTTATGCTCTGTAACACAGCATCTACAAGTTTAATAAAAGGATCTGTTTCCAAATAAAATTCACTAAGGCTGCTATATATGATCAGATGATAGGTGATTTAGACATGACCTATAGTGTATAAAATTCAGTAAGCTACAAAAACAAAAAATCTATGCTTCCAAAATCCTCTGGGCAAAAGTATCCATAGGCATGGCTTAACTGGAACTGAGCCCTGAATCGAGATGAAGGCTTCCTAGATAATCATACATCTTTCTCGTTTTTGAAGTATGAAGAGGTTATGCTGTGTTCTGGGTATATTAACTGAACGGCATGGCACCTAAGACCCACTGCCTATTAAATCCTAAGCCTTTATTCAGTAGCTAAGGTTTATCCTCCTTCTCTCAGTAACGGACCTCCACTAAATCATCTTAGAGCTTATACAGGGTCTTTAAGCCTAATGTTACCACGTGCAGCAAATCCCCATTGTTAAAGGAAACCACCCTAAAATTTCTCCTAGCTGATAATTATGAACTATTGTTACTTTTTCCTTTCATATTACCACCACTGGAGTAACACTGTTACTCCAACAACCCTACCTATTGAAAGAAAACCTTACGATTGTGTTTTCATAGATCAGGAAGTGCCCAAGCCCAAATTTTGAATTTTCTAGTACCAAATGATGACTTTACTGTCTGTTAGTGAATTTTATTTTTTCAAATTTATTTACTGACGAGAGAGAGAGGAAGAATGAGAGAGAGAGATCAATTTGTTGTTCCACTTATCTATACATTCACTGGTTGCTTCTTGTATGTGCCCTGGCCAGGGACCAAACCTGCAACCTCAATGTATCAGAATGATGCTCTACCCAACTGAGCTACCTGGCCAGGGCATGTTAATGACTTTTATATTAAACACAAAAGGTGACAACAGATACTTCAGTCGCTCTGATAAAATTAAATTTCTTATGAGAGGTCAAATTGATCAAATGACTTAACTGTTACCTTCTAAGACAGAGCAGCATGCTAAAATAAGAGTAAACTTATGCACTAATAATTGGATCACTGATGGCTGGATGCTACCTAAAACAATAAAGGCAGAGACACACAATCTTTTTCTTTTGGTAAATTCATAGTATTTATAGAATAGTAAACTCATACTATCTATAGAACTTATTGTACTATAGATACTATGAAGCTATTTTAAAATACTCTATAAAAATTGCTTTGACTAAAAGTCTTTATGCAAGGGCCTCATATAACACAAGAAAATTATAACAAATCCATGGAGAAGTTCAAAAATTCCATCAGACACACAAAATCTGGCCTGACGAATTCTAAAAAGAAACATGGGGTGACCAAGTTGTAAAATCCATGAGGTAAGAGCCACCACTATCAGAATGGCTACCTGATAGCACCAGATAAAACCTCAAATGGACACTAGAAATTCTATGAAACCTCTCATATCAGCAGGAAAAACATTAGCCACAATATTAAATACTGATGGGAAAATGTGATGGATAGCAAAGGATGTGACCCAGTGTATACCTATGACTTGTGAATAAATTAATCTGAAAAAATTGTGAAATTGAAGGGCTAAAACCATTCTTAAAAGATTTTTCTAACATTTTCCACTGGATTTAATAGGGTAATCTCTCTCTATGGTTTAAGAATATGTAATGTTCCTAAATACACTGATAATATACTAGTATGTTTCTGTTATGGATGGGTTGAAAAAGTCCTCTGTTAAAAAGCCATAATAAAATGGGGACAACTTTACTTGAACAATAAAAAAATAAAAATTTTAAAAATTTAAAAAAAGAAAGAAAAGCCATAATACTCACAATGGTTAAAATACTATTATACTTTGTGTGTCCTACAAGGACATTCTACATTATCAAGTAATATGAAAATATATTTAACTACAACAATTTTTTTCTTTTTCATTTTTTAATCCTCATCTGAGGATATGTTTATTGATTTTAGAGAGAGAGGAAGGGAGAAAGAGAGAAACATTAATGTGAGAGAGAAACATTGATCTCGGGTGCCACACTAGGCACCAGACTAGGGATCTAACCTGCAACCTGGGTGTGTGCCCTGACTAGAAATCGAGCCTGCAACCTTTTTGTTTACAGGATGATGCTCTAACCAGAGCTGGAATTATTTTTTTTATGAATTTAAATTATGCAACATTTTGCCTCTTTCTTGGGAATTTTCCTGTTTTCATTATTCCCAGACGTCAGCAAATCCCAAAAGGGATAAATCCAAGAAGGTGCAACTCAGACACATCATAACCAAATTTCTGAAAACTGGAGACAAATGAAAACCTAGAAAGGCCACTCAGTAGATAGTAGAACACTTAAAGTGCTGAAAAAACAACTGTCAACCTGGAATCCTGTATCCAACAAAAATTGCCTTCACATAAGAAGGTGAAATGGGAATCATTCTCAGATGAAGAAAAAAATCAATTCACTTCTAGATTTGTTTTAAAAGAAATTCTTCAGAGACAAGCAAAATGATATCAGAAGGAAATTCAGAGCGTTTAAAAAGAAGAGTAACAAAAATTGTAAATATCTAGGCAAATACAGTAAACTATTTTCTTCATGAGTACTTTAAAATATCAGATGTTTGAAAATAAGAACTGCAACTTTTGTCTGATAAAATTTCCAATTTATGTAAATATAACTACAACATAAAGGCATGGAGGTTAAGTGGATCTATGTAGTAATAAAGTTTCAACATTTCACTTGAAATTATAAAATATCAGTTATAAGTAGAATATAAAACTTACAACATGTATAGTATTCCTAGAAAAAATGCCTAAAAACTGTATAGAGATAATACCTTATTTATCAACATATGAGGAATAGGACAATATGGTTATTGGTATAGGACATATCATGTTATTCAACTGAATTCCCTACACTCAGGAAAAGTAAAAACTCACAATAGATGAATTAAAATGAATTAAAAATGCCCAGTAACCCAAAGAAAATGAAAAAGGGGAACAAAATATTAAAGGAACAAACAGAAAACAAATGATACCACAGTAAACCTAAATGCAAATGTATTAATAATTACACTAAATACAAATGTTCTAAACACACTAATTAAAAGATAGATTATCAGGATGCATTTAGAAAACAGGACTCTACTATATATTGTCTATAAAAAACTCACTTCAAATATGATGTAGGGAGGTTAAAAGTGAAAAGATGGAAGAAGATACACTACATAAACACTAATCAAAAGAAAGCCCAAGTGCTAATGAGCACACAAAAAGATGCTCAACATGATCAGCTATCAAGGAAACGCAAACCAAAACAGCAGTGAGATGATTCCCACCTACTAGGGTGGCTATAGTAAAAATGACAGATAGTAAGTGTTGGGTAGGATACAGAGAATTTGAAACTTCATAAACTGCTGGATGGAAAATGGAGGCATTTTGGAAAACAGTCAGGTAGTTCCTCAGAGGGTTAAACATACAATCCAGCAATTGTACTCCTAGATATACACCAAAAATGTCAATGTGCCCATGTCATAAACTGTATATAAATGTTCATAGCCAAAAAGTAGAACCCAAATATCCACCAACTCATAAATGAATGAATAAAATGTGGTATATCAGTAAAGTTGAGTATTTTTTTGGCAAAAAAAAAAAAAAAAGAGGAATGATGTACTGGTACATGCTACAACATGGACAACAACTGAAAAAATTACGCTAAGCAGAAGCAGCCAGTTGCAAAAAACTCACATATTTTATGATTTCGTTTATATGATGTCTAGAAGAGGCAAGTCCATAGAGGCAAAAAACAGATTAGTGGTGTCTAGCACGGGGGGAGAAGGGGTGATTGGGAGAAGTAGGGAGAGTAGGGAGTGAGTGTTAAGGGGCACAGTATTTATTTCTAGAGTAATAAAATATTCTAAAATTGTAGTGATGGGTTGCACAACTCTGTAAACATATATAACCCACCAACGGTATACTTAAAATGGGATTTTCCACATTTAAATGGTATGTGAATTATAGCTCAATAAAAGTGTATGATATGTAAATTATATCCCAATAAAGGTATTAAAAAAGGATAGCTGAAGTAGCTATATTAATATTTAGATGAAGTAACTTTAGAGAAAAGATATATGAATGGCAGATAATTGTAAGAAAATGGGTATCACCATTATCTATTAAAGAAATGCATTGAGATCCACTACAGTCCTATTGAAGTGATTAAAATAAAAGCACTGATGTACCAAGCGCTGGCAAGGATGTAGAGCAATTGGAACTGTTATACAATACTGGTGAGAATGCAAAGTAATATGGCTATTTTGGAAAATGGTTTGGCTGTTTCTTACAAAGTTAAACATATAGCTACCATGTAACCCAGCAATGCCACTTCTGGGTATTTACTGCAGAGAAACGAGTGGATAAACAAACTGTAGTAAACACAATCCATGCGATGGATTACTACTCAGTAATAACACAGAATGGGGTACTGATACAGGCAACAATTTAGATGAATCTCAAAGGCATTAGGCTGAATGAAAGAAAATAGTCTCAAAAGGTTACATCCTGTTTCCAGTTACCTAGTACTGCCAAAAGGATAAAACTATAGTGAGGATAAAAAGATCAGCAGCTGCCAGGAGTGAGGAGTGGGAAGAGGGTGTGGCACCAGGGATATTCTGGGATGATGGAGAGTTCTGCATCCCCACTGCAGTGGTGGTTATATAACCCTGTGTACACGTTAAACTGAATAGAGCTGTTATCCAAAAAGGACTATTTTTATGTTAATTTTTTAACTTAAACACTCTATCCCCAAGATTTTGTCCTTGTCTTTAATCCACCTGGTGTTTATCAGCATGTACAGTGTAAGGCAAGCATCTATTACATTTCCTTTCTTATGGGGGCAACTAGTTGCTCCAGTCCCATTTATTGGATAGTATATTCTTCCCCCACTGAATTTTAAAAAGTGAAATATATTTGACATATAACAGTATGTAAGTTTAAGGTGTACAACACGTTGATTTGATACATTTATATATTGTAATATGATTGCCACTGTAGCAATAATTAGCACCTCTATCATGTCACATAATTACTGGTTTTGTGTGTGTGTATAGTTGGAACACCCCTACTAAATATTAATGCCACACCTGTTACATGGTGTGGTTTTTTTCTTTTTCAATAAATGGTATGGGTATGCTTCTGAGCTCTTTATTCTATTCCTGGGTCTATTTATCTATCAAGCTCTGTATCAATACCATGCTGCCCCAACTATTACAGTTGTAAAATAAACTCATTATCTGATATGGCAAACCATCTTTTTCTTCTTCAAAATTGGTTTACCAATTCTTAGCTTCTTTCCAATCTAATTCAATCCAAATTGACCCCCAGAGCATTCTTGAATAAAATCAAACTGTTGGATCTTCATTTTAATTAATTTAAACTGTTGGTAACTTTCTGAACCTGACTGAGGACTACTACCTAATTATGTCTTTTGGTCAACAGGACAAGTGTTCCCATTTCATCTATGAGGAAATAGACTCAGGGATTCCAAATGTAAGGAGACGAATGATCGCACAGGCAGCAAGGAAGGAGCCAGGCTAGCACCATACCAGAAATAGAATTGCTGATCCCCAGTCTAGTGCTCCACTCAGGAGCCAAGGTGGGTGACCAGGACCCTGTTTGCTTGTACCTGTATGTTGTAAAAACCATCTCAGTCTCCTTGGTTGGAAAAACAAAGCAAATTCCCTGACCTTACTTCACCAAATGGACTTCCAGAATATTTTAAAAACATTTCAAGACAGCAGTAGAAAATAAATAGGAGTGTAAATGAATAAAGGATGAAAAATAACAAAATTTCAAAAATTTTCCTTATAACTAAGAAAAGCCTAGCATCTATTTTAATTAGTCATTATAGTTAACTCTAAGACCAACAATAAATGTTTATGGTTAAGCTTTTTGAAATTACAATTAACATTCACATTAAAACATTCCCTAGATTGCATAAAAAGACTACAATAAAAGTAAACTATATATGAATTTTGTTTGGTAATTATAAAAATAATGCTATTCTGAGAAGTGAATTTTAAACATCAGGTAATTCAAAGCATAATTTTATCAGCATTTCAGAAAAAACAGTGACACAGAGCTTCTAAGAATCTGTATGTTCATTTCCTGTAAGTGAAACCACAGAAACGTTTAAAATATTTTATAATGTGCATTTACTTTGCCACCTTTTTTTGAAAAACATTGTGTTTTTCCCCTCTTTTTTGGTTGGTAAGTGGGAGGAAGACTGTTTCCAAATTCTCTACCAAGTTTTAAAAATAGACTCCAGTAAAAAAAAAGTATTCTCAATTTATCTGCCTATTTTTATACTGCTTATTTTAATTAATACTTACATTATCTTCTACAGGTAGGCCCAAATTACAGGTTTTTCTAGAGCAGGTTTCCACCTGCATTAGCCATATCCTCACCCATTTTGCCTCCTAAAAACATTCAGTCAGGCTCTTGGCAGACAGTTCAGAACATTCTGCTGCTAATGAGAGAGAAACCACCACCCACCCATGACAGCAACTGACAGCTGTTTAATTTTAGATTTCGGTTAACAAAATTTTAAAGAAATTCAAGTCACTCTTCTTTCTTTTTATCCACAAATCCAATATACCATATAGCTGGACCTACAGAAATATTGTGACTACTGATAGGACATTCATTGAAATGTCTTCAAATGTCAACAATCTAGTTTAGTTAAAAACTTTTATTAAGTTGCTCAGGCAGGAACCTAGTGGCAATTAGAAGATAATATTAACAAACACATACAGAAATAGAAAAATAAAAAGGCATAGTATGGCTTTCTTATAAACTTATAATTTAAAAAGATCAAGAAAGATTGCATGCAAGTTACTTGTAAAAATAATCACCTTATACAGACACATCAGTGTATCTGAGAGCACAGAAAATTTTCAGTCCTTGAAAATGATGGAATGAACATATCTGAAGCTTTATGAAGCAGATGAATTTTTAAAGCTGGAAGAAACAGAATTTTTTTCAGGAGAATTTTTAAAAATCACATATGTTACCTTAGAATTGTGACTAAAATATAAGTTGCATTTGTGTGTGTGTGTGTGTGTGTGTGTGTGTGAATACATATATATTCATACACATGACAATTCAGAAAAGGAAATAATCTAATCTAAATCAAGTTATTTCTAACCAATGGGCCAAGGAGTCATTGAAGAGGTGCATGGATGTACATACACCAAGCATGGTATTTCTCTCACACTTATAGCCCGCTATTTTTCAAATATAGACACAGATTCGTATACTAAAAAGAAATCAATTAAAAGCATAGCAGTTTTTAGCCATTATGCATAATTTCAATCAACAAATACTAAAAGTACAACCACTTCTGTGTTAGGGGGTCCATGGTTCCTTATATTCAAAACAGGTCAGTGGCCATTTAGCTAATATTCAAGGTTCCTTCTGGCTCCAAAAATTCTGATTTTAAGGGCACTTAGGACTCCTATTGTGAATCTTTACTATTACATTATAAATATTTACATGTATGTACATATATATAATGCCTGCTATGTGCCAAGCATCAGACTAGCACTTGCTACAAAGATGACTTAGACATGATTTCAGACACAAGCTCAAATTGGCACGAGACAGATATATGGGCAAATAATACAATCTTATAAATACTGTTTGTACTTATAAACATGCAGAACTGTCTCAAGTGCTTTGGGAGCACAGCAGTATTATCAATGTCACCTGGGGGATCTGGGGTGACAATGATCTATAAATTGGGTTTTGACAGGTGGTAAAAACAAAAATAAAAAAGAAGAGTAAGCATTCTAGACAGATGGTGCCACACAGAACAAAGGCACAGGGCTGTGAATGTGCATGGCATTTTTGGGGAAACAGCCAGTTGTCTGGTATGGCTGGATAGTAAGATGGAATTTGAAGAAGCAAAATGAGACTAAAAAGGTAAAAGAGATTGGGACAGATGGAAAAAGGGATTGGGACAGACAGTAAAAGGTCCTGACGATATTGCTTACCTATTGGGCAACAATTCTGCCAGCAATACGGTTATTGGTAAAGTTTAAGAAGTGATATAAACAGATTTGAATTTCAGGTAATAACTCGCTGGGAAGGATGATGGTGGGGAAACTGAGCTGGGGGAGGGACAGTGCAATAATTCTGGTGAAAGAAGAAATAATACAGTGCAGTGCGTGTGGAACTGCGGAATCAAGGACGAAAGTTTCTAGTTTGGACAGCAGGATGGATACTGGTACGATGATCAAAAATGGGATGCAGAAGAAAGGGAGGAGAACAACCAGAAAAAAGTAGTATTCCTTGGGGGGCAGTTTCAAGAAAAAGGGAATAGCTGTCCATGTTCTATGCTGCAAAGAGGTAAACTGAAAACCGAAAGGGTCCGTTCTTCCTCCCCTCAAGGGTGAGCTCCCAGGTGGGTTAGGCAGAAGAAAACCGATCAGGAAGGTGTGTCCAGAGGGCCAGGGCCAAAGCTTTTCATTAAACTTGCCGCACTTCAGTCCCGGAAAGAGGAGCTCAGATCTGACGCCGGGGAGGAAGTACCGCTCCCAGGAGGGGGTAACCGGCGGGGGTACATGACTAGGGCCGGGTGACAGGTATAGTTCAAGAGGGGCAAAGCACCAGAGCCGCCCAGGGAACGGAAGCTTGCGGCTCCCTACGCCTGTTTCTGTCCCTGGATTTATTCCACTTACTCTGGTCTCAGTCCCTCGCAGCCGTCAGCTGTGGTGATAACGACTCAAAGCCTCTGCCAAAGGGGACCTATGCACCCAAGGTAAGAGATCCCTCTTGTTTGTTCGGCTTTTTCAGCAAGCAGATGCAGAAGCCCGCACAGGTAGTCGAGGGGTAGCTGAAGGATCAGCAGAGATCACCCCCATCACTGGCCGGGGAGCCGCGTCCAACTAGAGCTCCCACAACGACTCAGCCTCGCGAGATTTTCTTCTTTGCGTCACCATGGGGGAAGAGCGAAGAGATTTATTTGCAACTTCTCACTGACCTGCGCAAGAGATGGGGGCAGGTTCTTTCTAAGTCCCTCCCCATTCATCTACTCAGGTTTTTGCTTGGTTTCTCACAAAGTCTCGCGAGTTTTGCCGGGGAAACCGGCCTGGGTGAAGAGACCAAGAAAGGGAGACCGGGTGGGAGGGCCTTGCGCTTAAGGGTCTGTGTCTGGTGTAACCGGTGCTGTGGTTGGTACCTCGCTGATGGGGAAGCTTTCAGGCCGCCCGGAACAAACTGCCCAATGGGTGACTGGGAAAATTAGCGGGTAGAAAGTCTTGAGGGTCGAAGGCATTTTTTTTCTTTTGGCCCCGCCCTCTTCCTGTTCAGCGACCTGGGCGTCTGGCCCACCGAGGGGGAAGGGCAGGTTGGCGGGGCCGTCGAAGAGTGCTCTGCGCACGCGCGAATCCCAGTGTGTGAGTGTTTGTGTTCACGCGCACGCGCGCGCGCGCGCTCCCGCATTTAGGAAGCTTGGGAAGAACCGGTGTACTGAGAGATGAGCGGAGAAAGCATAGTCCCCTGCCTTTGGTACCAGACACTCCTGACTGTGCGCTGACCCTCCCCACCCAACCAGCAGCCTTTGCCAGAGAGGCTGTGGTCCATAGCCTCTGTTCGTTTTCACTTCAGGACCAGGCACAAAAGTAAGCTAAACCTCAATTGTGAGGTCTTCCTTATCCACTCACCTTGTACTTTCCACCCCGCACCCTCCAGCAGAGTGTGTCTAAATTTCTCAAAGAAGAGTTTTGCATGAAGGGGAAATGCGTTTGAAAGCAGAAGAAGAAAATAGCTGGATCGTTAAAAGTCCATTCGTTTTGATGAACACTTTTGCTTTTGCTTACCATGTGCTTTTTTTTGAATGTCGCTTGTCTATTCAGTGTAAGGTTTTATTAACGAAGCAAGGGAGTTTTTATAAAAAAAAGTTTTAAAAGTTTCTCCTCCCCACCAGTGTGGTGGTAGCGACTAAGTTTGTCTGTTCTATGTGATGAATTACTGTGGGGTTTCAAAAGCTAAGGGGAACAGGGTGCATTTGGGGTCTTTATCCTAATGCAAAGACCAGATATACAGTTATGTTAGATGTGTATTATGTTTTGGTCTTTTCTGTTGCTGTCACTTTTATTTCCTGTTAATTGCCCCACCCCTCCCGTTTTCAGGAGTCTTGAGAGTTTTTGGAGGGAAGCTCAACACTGCTGACTTAGGTTAGTTTGGGGGTTTACATGTGATTGCTGTCAATTAGCAAGGATCATCAAAAGAGTATTTGAAAAATATTTGTCATTTATTATGTTTGGTATTACATAAGAAAATCAAGTGCTGTTATTTGTAAAGTTATTTTCTTTTGACCATTTAATTTCATGCAAAAAGCAAAAAAGATGTATGGAATATAATTTTGCCTGTGACTGAAAGATTGCAGCTTAATATGGTGTAGCTCATACCTTGAGTTGATAGCTACTTTCTGATCTGACCTCATTAAATCTTGTCCTTTGCTGGATAAATTTCTTTGGCTACTGATTATTCATGTTCCCTACCAGATCTTCTTGAAGAAAAGACACATTTAGAAATAATTTAAGATATTAAATGTTAAGCATGAGACATTTGACTAATATATTTTATCCTTAACAGGTTAAATCAAAATGAAGATTTTTTCTGAATCTCATAAAACAGTATTTGTTGTGGATCACTGCCCTTACATGGCGGAATCATGCAGACAGCATGTTGAGTTTGATATGCTGGTGAAGAATAGGACCCAAGGAATCATCCCATTAGCCCCCATATCTAAATCATTGTGGACCTGCTCAGTAGAATCTTCCATGGAATATTGTAGAATAATGTATGATATATTTCCTTTCAAAAAGCTGGTGAGTGTGAAATACAAGCAAAATAATGATTTGGAGATGTACTTGATTACCTATTAATTTTTTAATGTATGAATTTGCTGTAGATTTGATTTAAAACAGTTTACAACTTTAAAAATGTGGTATATAGGAGCCCCCTTTGGGATTAAATGTCATGTGTATTTAATTGGGACCAACAGTAACATCTAACAGTTACGGAGCACTTACGGGTGCCACATATATTCCAAAGTGCTTCATATATATAAACTCTTCTAATTCTCACAACAGTCTAAGAAGGTGATTACTGGGATAATATTCAAAGCATGTAATAACCAAAATGAGACAGACACTGACCATTGATTGTTGCTAGCTAAGCAGCAGGGGTGTTGACTGTAAGCAGTTTGTCAGACCATGTTGGTATGTACCATCTGAATATCAGCCTCGTGTATTACTGCCACGATGGAGGTGCAGAAACTGGGGTAAAAAGAAGAAACTTATCTTGAGTCATATGACTAGTCAGAAGCAGAACCAGAATTCAGACCTAAGCGGGCTGGCTGCTTATATAGGTTTAGTGAATGTGTACTAAATTGCTGCAGGATTTGGCTGTATTAGAAAGAAATGCTCTTAAGGATGCTAAGCAGAAATTGTTTTTATCAATAAGAAACGAAATTGCATATTGATAGACATTTTTAAGTATAAAAATTTTCTTTAGCGTTCAGG
Source organism: Glossophaga mutica (assembly GCA_039655065.1). Lineage (NCBI taxonomy): Eukaryota > Metazoa > Chordata > Mammalia > Chiroptera > Phyllostomidae > Glossophaga > Glossophaga mutica. The sequence goes on along the minus strand of CM077304.1, from coordinate 36,314,083 downwards.
ATCTCAACTATTTTATTTTGAGAAAGTCATTTGGTCAGCCATAAGTGGATAATTTACTTTCTGCCTCATTCTGGAGCAGCCTAGGCTGAGACCTAGCCAACATAGAGAGTCAAATATACATTTGGATATATTCCAAATTAAAAATATAAGTTTTAATCCCACTGCAAATTGTATGTTACATAAAGGGGAAAAAGAAAAACATGAGGAGAAGGATAATTTAGTGCTTTAGGGCACAGACTTTGTCTTAAATTCTGTCATTATTCATTACCAGCAGCGTGACCTTGATCATACTGCTTAATTTTTCCAAACTTGTTTCCTACCACATAAGCATAACACCTACTGCTTACAATTATTGTAAGATTTCAAGGAGATAATATAAATGAAATGGCTAGCAAAACGTATCCTTGTCTGATGAGGCTTAGGAGGGAAGGGTACTTATCAAACTTATGGGGGAAGCAAAACTAGAATTTCATGGATATTAGGGAAAAAGATTATGAATTAGATCATATAGTTCAAGGGAAAGAAATAAATTTACCCTTTTCCCCAAAGGGAACATAGTCATCATTTGATATTTTTTCTAATATATCCTTACTGTCATTGTCCTACTTGATAATATTTTTTGGATTGCATTTTATTTTACAATTTAGAATAAAGTCCAAATCCATTATTCCAAAGTAATGGATTTTAGTGCCCTCCATGATATGGCTCCTGCTTATTTTTCTGAGCTTAACTCCTGCCCTTCTGTCTGCTTTGACCTTCACCCTTTTGAGGGTGCTCAGAGGCTTTTGCATTTGCTGTTTACTATACCTGGAATTCTCTTTCCCCAGCTTTTTCTGAGCTGATTCTTTTGGGCATTTTGGATTCCTCCAGTTGCCACTTCTATGGAGAGCCCTTCTCTGTCCAACAAACCTAAAATAATCACCTTTTTCTTCACATTTATCACTCTGAAATTATCTCATTTGTTTATTTGTTTGTTCCTTGTACTGCTCTCTTATCTGACCATAGCTGCCAAATCCCCAGCTTTCCCCACACTGTGACAGAACTGTTTAATTCCTCACAATATTCCCATGTATCTGGTGCTGAGAATAGCTCATGAGATGTACTAAGTATTCTATACCTTTACGATTCAATCAACAAATCAGTGCTAGAGGCTTCATATTTTTATAATTGTTTTTACTGTTAACTAATAGCAAGCTGTACATTTTAAATATGATGTGATCAAATGGAATTGGAGTTGAATACTAATTATTTCTTTGAAATCTACTAGGTGAATTTCATTGTGAGTGACTCTGGAGCACATGTTTTAAATTCTTGGACTCAAGAAGACCAAAATTTGCAAGAGGTATGGTTAGGTTTTGAGCTGTGGCCTTTTTGAAAATTATCTGAATGTGGCGATACTTTATTAAAGACAATTTGAAATTTTTTGTCAATATAGTATTTGCACATAGTTTTAAAACACCAACTAATACTAAGAGAAAAACCAGCTATCTCCATTCCAATCTTTCCCCATTTTCTAGAAGCAAACTTTCAACTCTAGCTTATTTAGTATTCATTGTACTTCCTATTTCTAAATAACATTTTTTTACTGCCATTTATGTAGCTCGAGGTTAAACTTTATCATTGTTGTTGATGAGGATTTACCTTTTATATTCCCATGGGTATTCCATACCCATGCCAGTATGCCTGCCCCTTCCCTTTCTTCATATTCACAGCATTGTTATATCAGAATTTTTGGTTAATTCACAATTGATACTTGCTTTAAAATGTTTATATAAGGTGTTCTTAACTGCTAAGCCAAGTAATGTATATGATGATTTTTTTTTTTTAAGATCTTATTGAGCTATGGTGGGCATGCAGTAAATATAATGACGTACACTCACTCGCACGGGTGTCCAGCCTTTGTCATCTCTGGGCTACACTGGAAGAAGAGGAGTTGTCTTGGGCCACACATTAAATATATTGTGACACATATACAAAACAAATCTAATGTTCTAAGTAAATGTACGATGTTGTGTTGGGCCACATTCGTAGCCATCCTGAACCACAGGTGGCCGAGCGGCCGCAGGTTGAATAGCCCTGAGTCATACAGCATTGTGTAAGTTTAAGGGGTACAGTATTATGAGTTGACTTATGTATTAGTCCCCTTCTTGTACAACTTTTTGTTCCTGGAATTTATCATTTCCTTTTTTTTCTAAGTTTGCTTAGTTTTCTGTGTATCTGTTGTTCCTTTTCCTCTACAAAACTCTTCATTTTTTAAAAAATCATAAATGTGTTAGAAATTTAGCAGTTTGATTTTTTTTTCCCTTGCAAAACTTCTCAGAGTGCAGTCTTCTGCTTCCGTTGGAATTGGCTGCATTCTTGGCCTGGTATACTGTGGTCATCCTTCTCTTTCCCTGTTTTTCAGATCCCAATTTTTTCTACTTTTTCTTTGTGTGATCTCTTGTTTTGGTAGAGTATAACCTCCAGAATTTCTATAACTCACCATATTTTGCCATGTATAATGCACTCCCATGTATAATGCACACCCAAGTTTTTGGCCCAAACTTTCAGGAAAAAAATCTTTTGTTTTAATTTTTTAATTCAATTTTTTATTTATTTATATTTAGATACTTGTTTTTTTATTATAAAGGAATTTAGCATTTATTTTTTAACATGTTATGGTATAAGAAATTTTATGTAACATAATTGCAAAATACAAGAACAGATAACAAGATATTTCAGGTGCTACCCATGTATAATATGCATTTTTATTTTTCCCTCAAAAATTTGGGCAAAAAAGGTGCACATTATACACAGCAAAATATGGTTCTTTAGACTTTATTGATACATGTGGTATAGACATTTCAGGTTGGAAATAACTTTTTCCTGAAAATTCTGAGCAAATTACTCCACTATTTCATAGTTTCTAGTGTTGGTGAGAGGTCCAATGTCACTTTTCTTCATAATTTCTCTTCGAAATCTTTTAGAGTCTTTTCTTTCTACGTTTATGTTCTGAAGTTTCTCAGTGCTGTGCCTTGGTGGTTAGTCTTCTGTCATTTATGTGCTAGGGAGGGAAACATCAATGTGTGGTTGCCTCCCATGCGCCCCCTACTGGGGACCCAGCCCCAAACCCAGGCATCTGCCCTGACCAGGAATCAACCAGCGACCCCTAGACCCCTCCGTAGCAGGCCAGCACTCAATCCACTGAGCCACAGCAGCCAGGGCCCCCTGTATTTCTTTGATAATGTTTTTGTCTCTGTGTTCTATGTCTTCCTGGAATCCCTATTAGTGGGATGTTGGACCTGCTGAATTAAGTTCCTTATTCTTTTTCTCTCTGGTCCTCTTATTGTTGTTCTACTTTCTAAGCCTTTTACCTACTTCCTTTTAACCTTTATATGAAACTTTTTATTAGATTGTATTTTTAACTTCCAAAAACTTTTACTTAGGCTTTAATTATGTCTATTTTTCTCATATCCTTGTCTCGTTTTATGGGTATAATTTTTAAATCTAAGGGTATTAATAATAGTTCATTTAAAGTTTTTTTTTCCCTTATCTCTGTGTTCTCAGAGTTCTTTCCATATTGAGGCTTTTCTTTAATGCCTCGTGACATTTAGCTGTGCAGCCTAATTCAAAGGTGAGTCTCTAAACAGCAGCCTAGAAGATCTGCATGCTGTGAAGTAGGTGTTACTGACTGGGCTTCACTGTGGGTTAATCTAATTGTTTTCACTGGGGGACCACCAGGTGTCAGGATCAATGGATCTTCTCTCTGGGACTGTTGAGAGTCCCGGAGAAGATCTTCTACGGTTCTACCTGTAGGCTATAGACTTGGTTGTCAGCTTCCTGGGTGCCATGGAGAGGGTAGATTCTACCAGCCAGCAGGTAGACTCTCACACACAATCTTTCTGGTTTTGGTCTAGTACTATACTCTCCAATATAGGAGCTACTAGCCATACATAGTTACTATTCACTAATTAATAGTTACTATTTAAATTCACATTAATTAAAATTAAATACAATACAAATTCAGTTTCTCAGTAGCGCGGGCCATGCTTTAGTTGCTCGGTAGGCCATGTGGATGGTGAGTACTGTGTTGAACATCACAGGTGTAGAATGTTCCCATCATCATAGAAAGTTCTGTTGGGCAATACTCATATCTTACCCTTATACTCTGCTGTGATTTGTGGTATTTGTGCTGGTGCCTTTCTGCTTCACTTCCTCCAAGGAACCTGATTCTGTATCTGGGGAGATCAGGGGATGAGGGAGAGATAGTCACTTACATGTATAGGGTGTGATGGAGTGAAGTTGCTTCTTGTACTCTAAGTCATTCATTGTTTCAGATACCTTGCTTCACCCTTTCCTTGTGTTCCTGAACTTCTCCTGAGTTCTGAAGGGCCTATCATCTTGTCCTTTTTCCCTGTAGGCACTTAGATTCGAGATTATTCAGTCCTATGAAGTCCATCCCATTCTTCCATCCATTTTGATATTCTTACTGACATCTATTTGCTTGTCTCCTTCATTCTCTTTATCTTTATGGATTTGTTCCCCCCTCCTTTGGTTTATGCTTTTTAAAATTAAATTACTACAGTTTCAGTGCAGTGTTAGGAGGGAGCAGAATTAACCCCATGCTTAATCTATCAAGTTTATGCTTTTTAAACATTATTTGTCTAGAGATTTTGAGTTTGTCATAGCTTATGTTCTGTGCTGTTGTTTAGTTGGATAGAAGACTTCAAGTTAACTAGGTTCAGTGATGGATATGAACATGAGAGACAGGCAGTGGTGAAGTATTTGAAAACATTGTTTGAATTATTTCATGTTGAAATTTTTCTCTTAATGGCTGCACTTCAGTGGCAATAACGCCATCCAAATGTGTTTTAGATGGAAGGAACACTTTTAAAGAAAGTGTGTTTTGCACAGGTTTGGCCTTAAAATTTAGTGATTAGTATTTATTATATATGTGTGTGTATATATATATATATCTAACTTTTCTCTTTCTTGAGATGACTCATTCTAGGGGTAGTCCTTTATTTTCTTGGCTTTGCACTCCAGAATGTGCTTTATTCTTTCATTACTTGAAAAAATATTAAGGATTCTATACATTCTCCTATACTGTCTTTTTGCAATGGCTTATATTCTGCTTTACTTTCAAGAGATACTGTGAAAAGCTTGAAGCTTCTCTAGTTGTGTGTGAATAAAAATACATTCAGATTTATATAGCTTTTTCTTAGTTTACCTCTGCAGTGCAGTAAAAGGTATGCCTTTGATAATGGTAGGTATACTGATGATAAGAGAATTACTACTTTCCTCCATTTCCTTCAGATGAAGGCACCTTATATCACACTCATTGCTTTAATTTTTTTTAATTTATTGATTTTTAGAGAGAGAGAGGAAGGAGAAGAGAGAAAGAAACACTGATTTGTTGGTCCACTCATTTATGCATTCATCGGTTGATTCTTGTATTTGCTCTGACCAGGGATCGAGCCCGCAACCTTGGTGTACCAGGATGCTCTAACCAACTGAACTACCTGGCCAGGGCCTGCGTTCATTGCTTTTAAATTGTGAACTAAAATGGAAATTCCAGTTGTGGAGGCAACTATATTATATAGCAAATCTCTGGTATTTCAAAGATGATATAAAATAATTGACACTTCATATGAATTATGAATAATCTCTATGTTAACACATTTAATTCTCAGCTGTGGTTACCCATGTCACACCTTCCCTAGTTGTTATGAGTAATCATGATAACAAGTGAAAGAGATTGATTAAAGAATGTTTGGTCTGGAAGGATTGTAGACATCTTTTGTTGACTCCTTCATTGTGTAGGCAAAGGCACTGAGGTCCACAGGGGCCAGAGTTGATTTAACCTTCATACCTGGCTCCAGGACTCTTTCTGTTGTAGCCCATAACTCTATCCCACACATCTTAAATTTTATTACAAAAAAATTGTCAGACTTCAGGAGTTTTGGTCTTGCTTTTATTGTCTAAATTAAAATTTGAAAGTGTCACATTACGTGGGACAGGTTCTATTATTATTTTCACTTTCAGGTTAGGAAAAGGACTAGGAGAGATTGACTGGTTTCACATAGTACTAAAAGGCAGAACCAGAATTTCACATATCTTTATCTGAGCATAAAAAATAAGCTTTCTTCAGCTGTGTTCCCCAGCACCATAACACCCTTCCCCTAAAGTAGTACTTTTTCCTGAGCTTCTTTTGTATACCAGGGACTTTATATAGTTGTTTATACACACTATTTTTTCTTTCTTTTTTGATTATTTTTTATGAATAGATTATACATATGTAGCTCTAAAATAAAATAAATGAGGTCTGTCCAGAAGGTATCTAGCCAAGTAATATGGAAAATAGAGGCACTTACTGAAGAAGATACAAGATACAAGAAACATTGTACACAGGATGGTGATGCCTCAGCCCCTTTCAAAGTAGGTATCTTGAGACCTCATACAGTTCTCCCAATCACCATCAGCTGCCCCTTCATATTTTCCTGGATCTCATTACCAGTCTGAAATCTCTTTCCTTTCAAAGGTGATTTTAGTTTTAAGAAAAGCCAGAAGTTGCAGGGTACCAAACCTAGGCTAGAGGGTAGCTGAGTCACCTGGGTGATTTGATGTTTCACCAGAAACCTCTGCATGAGTTGTGATGCCTGAGCAGGTGTGTTGTTCTGATAAAGTTACCAATCACCAGTTGCCCATAGCTGTGACCCTCTGAATCATTCAAATAGTTTCTGTGGAGAAATGTTCAAGCTTAACACAAAATTTGATGCAGATTCATTGCTCTACTTGCTCAGTCATTTTGAATGCAACAGCCACACAGTACACATGCCCTCTCAGTGGGGTCTGCTGCCCTCACTGGCTGGTACAGTGAAGTCATCATTGTTCACACATGTGCATTCCTGTCCACTCTCCATGGCTGCCAGGTCACATCCATGTCACACAAACTGTTCTTATATTAACAGTGGTTGGACTTTTTCCAGATAGACATTGTACATATGTATACATGTATGTGTGTGTGTGTGAACATAAGTAAAAGGTAAACCTTGACAAGTTTCCCACTCATCCCCTGTCCCAGCTAGTGGTGTGCTAGAGCCTGCTCATGCCAACTTGGGAGAGCTGACTGTGTACATCTCCCACCAACTTCATATTCAGTGAGACTTAAAATCAGTTCTTGTGGCAATATTTAACCATAGATATTGACAAACACTACAAATTAGTGTTCCCCCACCTTTGGAGAACTGGTTTATCAGCACATCACTGTTTATCCTTACTACTATGAGGTTTTTATGGGTCTTTCCAGAGACCCATATATGAGTATACAAAGCAAAGTCCTTCTACTTTGTTCTTTTCAATATTATTTTGGCTATTCTGGGTCCCTTGCAATTCACATAAATTATAGAATCTCTTGTCAGTTTCTATAAAGAAGTATACTGGTCTCTGACCAGTGTGGCTCAGTTAGTTGGGCATCTTCCTGCAAAGTGAAAGGTGGCCAGTTTGATTTCTGGTCAGGGCACATGCCTAGGTTATGGGTTTGATCCCTGGTCAGGCGAGTATGAGAGGCAACAGATCAGTGTTTCTCTCATTGATGTTTCTCTCCCTCCCCCCCGCCCCCGCTCTCTCTTAAAAAAAAAAAAAAAAAAAAGCCCCAGTGGATTGAGTGTCAGCCTGTGAATCAGAGGGTCACTGGTTTGAGTCCCACACTTGGCTGGGTTGTGGGCCAGGACCCCAGTAGGGGGTGTGTGAGAGACAACCACACATTGACGTTTCTCTCTCTTGCTTTCTCCCTCCCTTATCCTCTCTCTAGAAATAAAATAAAATCTTTTAAAGAGGGGAGAGAGAGAGAAGAAGAAATCTACTGGGATTCTGACAGGGATTGTATTTAATTTGTAATTCGGTTTGGGTAATATTGCCATTTTAACAATGTTAAGTTTCCAATTCATTGTCATGTTTCCACTCATTTAGATTTTTAATTTTTTGCAACAATGTTTTGTAGTTCTCAGAGTAAGGTTTGCATTTCTTTTGTTAAATGTATTCTTAACTATTTTATTATTTTTGTTGCTATTATGGATGGAATTGTTTTCTTAATTTCATTTTTAGATGGTTCATTGCAAGTGTGTGGCACTATAATTGATTTTTGTGTATTAATCATGTATCCTGCCACCTTGCTGAACTTACTATTTCTAGTAATTTTTTAGAAGATTCCTTAGGGCTTTCTACATACAAGATCATGCCATCTGCAACAAAGATATTTATTAGTTCTTCCTTTGCAATCTGGATTCCTTTTATTTCTTTTTTTTCCTCTTATTGTGGTGAGACTGGACATCATCTTTCTATTTCCGATCTTAGAGGGAACTCATCCAGTTTTCATCATTGGTATGATATCTGTAGGTTTTTCGTAGATGCTGCAATACTATTTATCTGCTTAAGGACGTTTCCTTCTATTTCTAGTTTGATGAGTGTTTTTATCATGAAAGGTCTTAGATTTTGTCATGTATTTTTGAAGATCATGTGTTTTTAAAATTTCTGTTGATAGGATACTCACATAAATTGATTTTTGAATTTTAAGTCAACTTTGCATTCTTGGGATAGTCCCCCTCCGTCATGATGTATAATTCTTTTTATGTGGTGCTCAATTCGATTTGCTAGTAATTTGTTGAGGATGTTTGTGTCTATGTTTATAAGGTATGCTGGTGTAAGTTTACTGTTCTTGTGTCTTTGCCTAACTCGTGCATACTCTTGTCAACATAATTGTCTTCCCTTTTATTTAGCTAATGGCAGCATTAGCTGCTGTTGGGCCCCCTAACCCACGGGCAGATCCAGAATGCTGCAGTATCCTACATGGTCTCGTTGCAGCAGTAGAAACCCTTTGTAAAATTACAGAGTACCAACACGAGGCCCGTACTCTACTAATGGAGAATGCAGAGCGTGTTGGAAATCGAGGGCGAATAATTTGCATTACTAATGCCAAAAGGTGAGATATTAATCACTGTAATTCCTTCACACATGGAATTTTAATGTTTTGTTAGAACTTTTATTTTTAAAACCAGGGACAACATGTTAGCACTGAAATATGTCACAAATGGCCTTTCTAATATTGAAGCTTTGTTTATTCAATTTAAGGTAAAGACTCAGTGAAAACTTTAGATTGTCATCATGTAGATTATTTTGACTTCTCTCACTGGCTTTTTCACTGGTTATTTAGTGTTGTGAATGAACATGCTAAAGACAATCCTTAGTAAAGTAATTTTTAAATGCCTGTAGCTTAATAGTGTTTTTAATTTTTCTCTCACTATTTATTATGCCACCAGTGATAGTCATGTGCGAATGCTTGAGGACTGTGTTCAGGAAACAATTCATGAACATAATAAGCTTGCTGCAAATTCAGATCAGTGAGTATAATCCATAAATGAAATAAATATTTCATGTTATAGTCCTGTACATTTCATTCTAATTATTTCAGCAGTTATAATAGGAATTGGTAAAATTCTCTTCAGACTCTACAAATTAGTCAAAAGATGTATTAGATCAGAAACTTTTCCCCCCACTTTCCCTTTTACTTTAAAATTTTACTTTTTACTTGATTGGAACTATAACGTAATATATAAATTTATAATGCATATTTGCTTTGATGGCTTGCCCTCATATTTTTTCAGATTTTTAAAATGAGTAAATTGTTGGTGGCATTATTCACTATGTACCACTCAAAACACAATGAATTGCATTATATGAATTTTTTTAAAGAAAAAAACTATTTAAAGATATGTTTTGTGGACAGTAGCAATGTGGCATCTAAATTAGATTAAACTGTTAATTTCCTTAAGTGGACTACTGGTATTATTGTTAATAAGTAGGGTTATTCTCACTAGGAGAAGCATGCTGAGGTATTTAGGAATAAAGTATGATTCCTCTATAACTTACTCTCTAATGTCTTAATTAAAAAAAAAGTGTATATCTGTTTAGGTAGATACAGGGAACAAATACAGCTATCACTTAATGAATCTAGTTTAAGGATATCAGTATTCATTGAATAGTACTTTTCTTTCAACCTTTCTGTAGGTTTGGAAATTTTCAAATAAAAAGTTGAGGGAAACTTTTTAGCATTACAAGTCCTGCATTCTTAGAATAACCAATTATAGGTCATGGTTAGCATTGACTGATATTTGTCTTTAAAAAACATTAGTAAAAAGGAAACTGATATACAATGTATTCATTTTCTCTGTGGCAGTTATCTATTGAAAATTATACCTGATTATAAGAATTTTCCTTTTATCCTTTAAACATACAGAAAATTATTTTTGCAGTTGAATTTAATTAATATACAAAAATTATTTAATGTATATACAAGTACAACATTTATACAGTTTTCCTGAATATTCAGCTTTTATGTTAACAGTAATATCTGATTGTAGAGATACACTGTTTTGCTATATTAAACTTTCAATAGTTTTACCTGCCTATATTCTTTGCATAGTATGTATTCTTATATTCTAAGTAAAAAGTTTCTCTTTAAGTCTCATGCAGATACAGAAGTGTGAGCTTGTCTTGATCCATACCTACCCAGTTGGTGAAGACAGCCTTGTGTCTGATCGTCCTAAAAAGGAGGTAAATGCAGAAGTAATGGAAAGAAGGATCATTGTTAGTTGTTAATAATAAATGCTAAGAAGGGTTAGCAGTATGATGATCACAGTTGTCAACATTTTCTTTCAACAAAATACAAGGTGGGGCAAAAGTAGGTTTACAGCTGTGAGTATGCAAAACAGTTTGTTCTTGTATTCTTATTTATTAATTATTGTATTATTTTCCATATGAATAGTGTAAACTTACTTTTGTCCCCTTTTTTTCACCCCATATATAGTTTTCAGAGCAACCTGCATAGCAATCCACCTCAATTGGTTCTTTATGTTATAATTATACATTTTAAAGTGTTTCCTGTTTGGCTTGCCTGTTGTTTAAGTAAATGTGTTGTAAAATCATATATGGTTTGTATTGTTCCTTCTGCTTTAGAAAAGCAATATACTCTTTAACAAAAATACACTCCAGTAACAGAAATTCATTTTACTCATTCAGATGGAGGAAAAAAACTAATTTCCAACCTTGGTTTTACTTTTTAAATAAATTTGAATGTTTTTAAAGGAAAAGATAAGTCTGTTGATTATTAAAAGGATTTACCTCACATAATATTCTCTGTCACTGGTCTGCACTTAGAACTATAGATATATGTATTTATATAATTTTATTAAATGTGTATGTTCTCATGTTCAAGTTTTTCGTTTAGCCTTATTTAATATAAACATGTGAAATATTACCTTAGTCTGTGAATGTTTTGTAGTTAAGTGGTATTTTTAGGTCATGAGCTTTATCACTGTGTTTTTAGGTGGTTTCCAGTGTAAGCCCCCTTTTCATTAACTTTTCTCTGTCTCTTTTGATAATGTGGCAGTATGTTTGCTTTACTTTGGAATAGCTAAAAAACTTAACTTACAATAAATATTGTTACCATGGGATGCGTAAAGTTTGTGTTACCTTGTTATAAGTAACTTTCGGCTGCTTTATCACTTTTATTGGTGATAAAATATGATGTTTGTAGTAATGCCACATTCTTTATAAGTAGTTTTATCTTCAGGGGTTTGTTCTCTCCACAAAATGAATTTTTTTTTTCCTACTGTATTTCTATGGTCCACTTCAAATCCATTTTGCATATAGAGAAATAGAAGTAAAATTACAAATGAAAAAATATATTTAAGCCAAAGACTGATTTACTCTAAGTTTCGATAGGATAGGGAATTTTCCTGTTCTCTGCTGCATCCTCCAATAGCTCACATAGTCTCTGGCATATAATGTAGTAAGTTCTGCTTGGTTCATATTTTTGAATGACCGAACATTTATCACTGAAATAATGATCATGGTTAATTTATGGATCTTTTTACTTTTCCAAATTCTAAAAAGTGAAAGCACTCAAGTTCTGTGGGTTGAAGTAAAATGTTTAGCACTCAGTTACAATGTATTAATGTTTCACAGGGTATTTCTTTCATGCTTTTCTGTAGTTGTCCCCTGTTTTGACCAGCGAAGTTCATAGTGTTCGTGCAGGACGGCATCTTGCTACCAAATTAAATATTTTAGTACAGCAGCATTTTGACTTGGCTTCAACTACTATTACAAATATTCCAATGAAGGTAAGCAGTTCTTTATCCTGCTATTTTGAAAGCGCTGTTTTGCTTTTGAAACATTTGTTTGACATGTATTATTTATTTTAATTGAACCTTACTTTTTTCTCCCCGTATCATGTTTTCTGTTTTGCTAGCCTACATTCAGTGTCTTTGACCAGGTCAGTAAATACTGAAAAGCAACAAGAAAGGATCACAGACAAAATTCTGTATTCTTCTCATAAGAACATCCCATATCAACTTTCTGGTTTTTAATTATATTCTTGTTATTTTCATCAAAATATAATCTCTATCTTAAGTGATTACTTTTTCTGTGATTCTTTTTCTGACAGTTGTGCTATTAGTTGTGTTATTTACTTACATTGTGTATTCTAGTGGGTCTTTTATTTTCTCTCTTTTTGTTTTTGCCCACCAAGTTTAAAGGTGTTTGTAACTAATGCATATGCCTAGGGAAAAATAGCTCATAGTTTTGAATGAGTTTATTACCCTACCTGAAAAACCAACGGTGTGAGTCTGACGATTTTATTAATGTGTATTCTTAGGAATCTGTTGCTACCTGTTCTTTTTCATCATGTTACCATTAAGTTGCCTAGAACTCATAATGGCTAGCCCATAGTAAGCTTTAAATTAATTTTTACCAAGTGGAGTTGATTTTAATTTTATTGGTTATGTTTACAAATAGAGTAATCAGCATATCTAAAAATTCAAATGGAACAATGAAATTGAGAGTTATAAAAAAGTCTACCACCATGTGATGAACACTGAATTGTATGAGAAATACCTTTCATTATTAATTGTCTCCTTATACCATTGGCTGGCTTTTAAATAGAAATTGGGCTTTACCTCATAGAATGGTTTGGATGCAGAAGCTGTTAACAAGTAAAGTAGCATAATAGGTGTGCTTTATATAATTTTATGAGGTATAAGAAAAATAGTCAAGTGTGACAGGTACGTTGCTCTTAGCATTTGATTACATTTGTGTGATACTGGTGTGATTCTTTATTCAATCTTTTTTTCTTATAAATAGATAATATAGAAGTTCCTATTTACTATTAAGTGAAAACAAGTTACTAAACTTGTTTGTTAGTCAGTGTTTGCTTATTTTATATAACTGATGTTTGCTAATTACTGTAGGTATTTAAAGATGCTACTTCCTCCTTTAAACAACTATTTCATTTTGAATTTATATAAACTGTTCCAATTACATTATATTTATTTACAGACAATTTGTGTATATTTGTAAGACAATGCATTCAGAGTAAAAAGTTTCTAAAATTTCTGGATTGGTTATGTGTTAATTCTGATATACTATAAGAAAAATAATTAAATACTGTATTACTTATATATAGCCAGTAGTTTTTTAATGGAGTTTATATTTCAGTGGAAAACTATTGCATCTTTAAATAGATTAATTACAGAGCAAACTATACCATTATTATAGCTAAGTTTTGTTGGGTGTATTTGATCTTACTTTAAGCAAAAAGCAAAATTAATAGTTAATAACTTCTTTATTTGGAAAACAAAACCAAGTTATTTTAAATTTTGCTTTAAGGAAGAACAACATGCTAATACATCTGCCAATTATGATGTGGAGCTGCTTCATCACAAAGATGCACATGTAGATTTCATGAAAAGTGGTGAGTAAGAGACACTGGAAAGTCCTTAATGTGTGAGATCTAACATGCGAAAGCATATGAACAGCTTTGAGATATTCTGTAGCAAACATACCTGATTGTCTTTCAGTTCATTCCCTTCCAAACTTATCTGGCAATGGAACTACTGTTCTTTCTGTAGAATTTGCTTTGGGAAAGACTAAAGTATTGCAAAAGAGAGCCAGTAATGTTAGAGATTTTCTTTTGTAAACAAACTACCTTGGGAAAAGAATGGGAGCCAACTTAAAAAAGTGATAGACTTACAGTTTACCTTGATAAAAATCAGTTTTCTTGAAATTTTGTTATTTTTTTCCTCTAAAAAGTATTTGAATCAGTGGGTCCTTTCTCCAAAACTGTGATTTTTTGCAACTGTATCAGCATGGTTGAGGGGAAAGGACTCTGGAGTTAGGAAATAAAAGTTTTAACTAAAGCTTTCCCACCAGCTGACAGGTCCCAGGTGTTTGTCGACTTCTGCTTACGTGCTTGTAAATTAAAGATGCTAGATTAGATGACCTGTAATATCCCATCCATTCCCCAAATTCAGTGTAATTGCCTTTAAAATTGGACATTCTGTTAAATCTTCTAGAAGGTTTTCTATGCAAATTGATGCTACCAGAGAATTAAATGGTTGACTTGGATTATGTTGTATACATCTTTTCTGAATTAAATAGCATGAGCCAGTCATAACATATGTTACATGTATAAGGAATCTTAAAATGAATGTAACATGAATTTTTAACAGGAGAAAAACTATTAAGGTAAATGGATATGTTAATGTTTAGGTATTGTAAAGAACTTGTTTTAGAAATCACAGTGTGAGGAAACTACCTGTGAGGTAATAGCAATTTTTAAAACTTAAAAAAATAAAAATATTCTTTGTAACACAACTTACTTCTCAAAAATAGTTGTTGATCGACCTATAGTTTTCTGTTACACATGGACACCATGGGCAAAATGCTGTGGCAGCAGTAAGAAGAGAGTGCTGTGGGAACACAAGAGGTGGCACGTGATTGTGCCTCTGAGTCAGGCAGGCTTTATAGAGGAGGTGCATTAGAGCTGGATGTTGATGATTAGGACTGTACGTTAGCCCAGATACCTTCTCTAAGTTCCATATCTATACAGACAGTCCCCAACTGACTTGTACAATGGTTTGACTAAGGATTTTGTAGCTTTATTTTGGTGAGAAAGTGATATGCATTCAGTAGAAACCGCACTTAGAATTTTGAATGTTGATCTTTTCCCGGGCTGGAGATGTATACACTGCGACACTTTCTCCTGGTGCTGGGCAGCAGCAGCGAGTCGCCACTCCCAGTCAGCTTCGTGATTACGTGGGTACACAACTGATACTTTACATGCACTGTGTTGCCAGCGTTTTTTGGATGTTGTGTTTGAGCACATTGAGGTAGGCTAGGCTAAGCTATGATGTTCAGTAGGTTAGGTGTATTAAATGAATTTTCAACTTACAATAGGTTTATCAGGATGTAACCCTATCATACATAAATCAAGGAGCATCTGTATATTCTACTGCCTAATTACAGTAAGTCCTTACTTAATGTCAACAGGCTCTGCAGTTTTAAATGAAATAACATATAATGAAGTTTTACCTTAGACTAATTGATACAAATAAGAGTTAAATTCCTATGGCATCTTATCAACATTAAAATGAAATGATGTTGAATCAAACAGTGTTATTTAAGGGCCTATTATATATCTATTAGATATCTCCTAGGCACCTAAACCTCAACATACACAAAACAACTCTGAGTTTTGCCCTCTGAACTGGCGTTCTAATGTTCCCTGTCTCAGTGCATGATCCTATTGTCTATCTGATTATAGAAGGCAGAAACCTCAGAGTCATCTTTAAGATACCTCTCTGTCATTCTTCATGTCTAATCTATCATCACATTTTCTTTTTTCTTTATCTTTTTCTTTTTTTTTTTTTTTTTTTGTCTTAAACAACAGAAATTTTATTTTCTGTTCTTAGGGCTAGAAATTCAAGATCAAAGTGACTATACAGTTAATTTCTTTTGAGGCCTCTCTCCTTCGCTTGTAGATGGCTATTTTTATATTCACATGGTCCTCAGTATTAGCATATCATCATATTTTCTTGATTTCATCTACCAGGTATCTCTCGAATACAGCTACGTCTGCAGATTCTATTACCATCTCCCTATTATTAATCCAGCCACACTATATCCCACAGTAGCCTTCTAAATGGTATGTCTCTTCATTCTTGACCTGCCAACTAGAATAACTTTTACAGTGCTAATCATGACATACTCTCCTTATCTTAACGCCCCCCCCACAGTGCTTTTCTGTTGCCCTAAAGATAAAGACAAAATTGTTTAAGTGTCTTACAAGGCCTTGAAACTCTTCATGCTTTCACCTGCCACAGTATCTTGGCATATGCTGTTTTCCATGCTCCAGTACTCTTTCCTTCCTTTCTTTAATTTCCGGTCATCCTTTTAGAACTCAAACTAGTTTTCACTTCTGCAAGAAGCCTTCCTGATGTCTTAGCATAAGTCATGTCTCTTGGTAAAGACCCACATAGCACTGAACATATCTCCTTCAGAGCTTTGTCAACTTTATGGTTTTGCATTTATTTATTATTATTTTATTAATACCTGTTTACCGTAGCCTGCATTCAGGCCCAAAATGCTTACTGTTAAATGCTATATATTTACTTTCAGATCCCTCATTTTATGTTTCTTTTCATAAAATCATTAAGACTCAGTATAAATAATTATGCATTTTAGATTCCTGAAGCTTTCTTTAAATACTTAACCGTGTTGTCTTATTACTTAATGGTATCAGAGGGGAGCAATTGTAGATTCTAGATATTTAAAAAAATTTTCTATTGAATTTCAGTGCTGTAGTAGATGATTAAATTAATTAATGAGAAATTTGGAGGGAAATTAAATACTTACTTTAATCATAGCTAATATCCAAACTCTATTTGGTATTTTTCTAGGAGACTTCATAAAAAAGATGTTCTCCAAGAGGTATATTATAAAATTTAAACTCAGAAATCTTGGGTAAACAATTTGAAATTTACTGTTTCTCTGACTCATTTTTGCAGGCGATTCCCACTCAGGGGGCAGCAGTCGGGAAGGCTCATTTAAAGAGACAATAACGTTGAAGTGGTGCACTCCGAGGACAAATAACATTGGTAGGTGTTTTAAAAGATTTTTAAAGTGTTTTAAAGGGCTCATTAATTTGCTGCTTTTTGAATTTTTGTTTTACATTATTTTACAGCTTCAAAAAAACAAGTTTTTTTTTCTTTTATGGAAATATTTCCTTATATTCTTTCAAATCAGTGTTCTCTTCTATTTCAGAATTACACTATTGCACTGGCGCTTATCGAATTTCACCTGTAGATGTAAATAGTAGACCTTCCTCCTGCCTTACTAATTTTCTTCTAAATGGTAACTTTCATCATTTAATTGTTTTGACTGACATTGTTATAAGTGAAATCATTAGTGAGAATATGTGAAAATGTGAAATCTGGAAAAGTCATTTTTTCAACATAGTTTAACCATTTTATTTTGCAAACTGTTTTAAAGTTATATAATTGTGAATACCCTTTACTAGTTTTACTAATGTTTAAAATTAAGATGACTTTATGCCTTTTGGACTATTATATCTGTTTTATTTAATATATTTTTAGTAATTTAATTTAAAAAGACCATTAGAGTCTACTTTTTCTTTTTTCGAGGATAGAACAATACAGACATTTATTTTGGCCTGTTGAATTTTTTTTTAAATTTGATTTTGGAGAGGGAGAAGTAACATTGATTTGTTTTTGTTTTTTAGATTTTGTTTATTTTTTAGAGAGAGGGTAAGGGGGAGAGAAAGAGAGGGAAACATCAATGTGTGGTTGACTCTTGCACGCCCCCTACTGAGGACCTGGCCTGCAACCCAGGCATGTGCCCTGACTGGGAATCAAACTGAGGACCCTTTACTTCGCAGTCCTGTGCTCAGTCCACTGAGCCACACCAGCCAGGGCCATGATTTGTTGTTCCACTATTTATGCATTCATTGGTTGCTTCTTGTATGTGCCCTGACTGGAGGAGATGGAATCTGTGACCTTGGCGTATCAGGAAGATGCTTTAATCAACTGAGCTACCTGACCAGGGCCTTGGCCTATTGAATTTTAAATTACAAAATATAGATGAACTTATTTCTCTTTGGACACTCTATCTTTATCATAAACATTTTTAATGGTATGCTATATTATTCTTGCACATGTGGCATTAAATCTGTGTTTTCCATGTTTGAAGAAAATTAAAAAAAATTATTGGATTTCATTTACTAAATCTAAATTCTAATAGCTTTTCTGGTGATTCTTATCATTAACTACGGTTTTGAACCACTGAAATGATGAGTTAGCCAGCCTTCATCATAAGATTAACTTCATAGTTGTATTGAGCACAATTTGATTATCAGGCTACGTAAAATCCACACTAAATAACATTTGGTAGTGTGAAATAGAAAGTCGTTACGATAATAGTGCTGATAAGTAGGTATTATGAAAGTGCATTGAGACTTTGCTTTCTCCCCTAAATGTTTTAATAGCTTTGATAATGTTGAGGGTTATTCAACAGTTGTTTCACCTTTCTTGATGTCCAATGGAAAAATTTTACATTAACTTGTAGTTGAATGAAGAATATAACCAAACATTATACTTGAGACCACTATATTTATTTCGGAAAACCATCTCTATATGTAAGCTTGTAGTAACCAAGAGAAAACTAAGGTTAGAATTCAGACTTTATGGACTTGAAATGCAGATGTAGTAACTTAGCAATGCTGGTTAAAATATGAGGGTAAATAAAATGAAAAATTTCGACATAAATGTTAAGGGAAAAAAATAAGAGCCCATTTGAATTTCATTACTTTTGACAGGTCGTTCTGTTTTATTGGAACAACCACGAAAATCAGGTTCGAAAGTCATCAGTCATATGCTTAGCAGCCATGGAGGAGAGATATTTTTGCACGTCCTTAGCAGTTCTCGCTCCATTCTAGAAGATCCACCTTCAATTAGTGAAGGATGTGGAGGAAGAGTTACAGACTACCGGATCACAGTAAGACTAATATCTATAAAAATTTTTTAAAGATATTTGTTTGTTTGTTTGTTTATAAAGGGGAAGGGGGGAATATCACTATGCAAGGGGTACACCAATCAGTTGCCTCTCCCAGGCCCCCAACTGGGAACCTGGCCCACAACCCACGCATGTTCCCTGACTGAGAATTGAACCAGCAACCTTTTGGTTTGCAGGCCAGCACTCAATCCATTGAGCCACACCAGCCAGGGCCAATATCTATAAATTTCATAATTTAAGTATATCATTATTCAGCAAGTGGTTATTGAGGGCCTATTATATGCGAAGGTCTGTGACAGGAAGGGGTTTGGGAAGTTGATTATTTATTTTATTTAGGTGAATCATCCTTCAGTACTTACTTAAAAGAGCTATTTAGCATTACATAGTCATCCCTATATATTAAGTGTATGCTGAGAAGTATCTGAATAGCATTGACATATTGAATTATAGGAAAGAATAGAAATTGATTTGAAGTAATATTCTAGTAACTTAAGTGGCAAACAAAAACATTTTAGTAGTTAGATTGCTGCAACTTTGAAATATGCTAAATTTTTTATTTAAAGATTCATAAAAGAAAATTGTGTTTATTTTTGGTAGAAAGTCTATTGTTCTGATTTTAATTTTTCACTCCTCCTTCCCTTATTTATATTTGGTATTTCATGGCTGTCTCCTTTTTGAGGTGGTTGTGAGAATTAAATGTGATTGATGTATATGAGTGTACTTTGTAAACCGAAGTGTTATATACTGTAAGTAATTGTTTTTGATTAGGCTTTTCTTTATTGTTTTTATACGTTTAATAAGGAGAAAACTAATAAATATTGTAGATATTGTAGAAAATTTAGATACAGATATCTGTAAAAAAGAAAAATTATAAATTACCTATAATTCCATTATTCCAAGATAATTATTGTTGATATTCTGATGTTATATCAAGGTAGCTTTTTAGTAAGCAAATTGGTATTCTAATGTGATTCACTAATTCTTTTTTCTTTATGATATAAAAGAGCTAAAGTATAGAAGTTGAAAAATAAGTGTTCCTTATTTTTAAATGTACAAACAATAGTGAATGATGTTTGAAGCTTTTTTTATCTCCATTGTATAATAATAAAGGCTGATAGGTTTCATGTTCAAAAAGAAAGAAAAAATTAGGGAGGGGGCAGGGGGAGCTATTAGAGAAAATGCATTGTTGGGTATCACAGGACAGAAGACGTCAGGGAAACAGGCTGTTACATGTAATCCATACTGAAACATTAGGAAATAGTTTCTAATTTTATCTTATTTGGTTATCATTAGGATTTTGGTGAATTTATGAGGGAAAACAGATTAACTCCTTTTCTAGACCCCAGATATAAAATCGATGGAACTCTTGAGATCCCTTTGGAACGAGCTAAAGATCAGTTAGAAAAACATACCCGTTACTGGCCTATGATTATTTCACAAACCACCATTTTTAACATGCAAGCGGTAAGTGTTACATGGTTTCAACTTTTCTTCTAGATCAGTAATATAGTATATGCTTTTCAGATACCATTTCTCAATCAAAGAATGAAATATCTGATTTTGCTACAGTTAAATAATTATAATAAAACTGAACTGAAGGTTATAGTTATCTGGCCACAATGATGTTTAAGGTCAATTGAAGTTCTGCCTAGATGCTTTGATACTTGTTTTTCAAGACAGATTTTTTTCTTTTTCTTTTTTTAATGTTATAGGTAGTTCCATTAGCCAGTGTTATTGTGAAAGAATCTTTGACAGAAGAAGATGTGTTAAACTGTCAAAAAACAATATACAACTTAGTCGATATGGAAAGAAAAAATGATCCTCTACCAATTTCCACTGTTGGCACAAGAGGAAAAGGCCCTAAAAGGTAGTTTTACCCCCCTCTACATATCACATTTACTTTATACATACTGTTTAGTACCCTAACTTATTCTGTATGTAAATGATATATTTGGGGGTATGTATATATACATACATATGCTCAAAATGAAATGATACAGAATAAAAGAATTGGATACATGATAACTTAGAATTGTACCATTAGCTATCTAGGAAAAGAAGTCCATGTTTAATTATTTCCTTTTACTTTACCATAAGTGACACTTGAGTATTATGTTACAGACTATTTCTAAGATTGTTATTTTAAATCTTTAATTCAGAGACGAACAATACCGTATCATGTGGAATGAATTGGAAACTCTTGTCAGAGCCCATATCAGTAACTCGGAGAAACATCAAAGGGTCTTGGAATGTCTAATGGCCTGTAGGAGCAAACCCCCAGAAGAAGAAGAACGGAAGAAACGAGGAAGAAAGAGGGAGGACAAAGAGGACAAGTCAGAGAAAGCAGTGAAAGATTATGAACAGGAGAAGTCTTGGCAAGATTCAGAGAGGTGACTTGTCGATACTAAAATAGCATCATTGTTCCTTTTGGCATATCAATTCATATAGAACATTCAAACCTCACTTACTAGAAGTTCTTTTAGGGTATATTTTATTTATAACTTAGATTTTCATTCTTAATATGTAAAAGATTTTAGACTTAAAGTATGATTTACTATTAGTGAAAAGATAGTGTTTAATTTTTATCCTAATTAACTTCTGAAAATTATAATTCAGGATGTTTGGTATCAATATTTCCTTTATGTGTTATTAATGTCAAAGACATAGTTTTATTTCTTTATTTGGTAAATATGATTGAATACCTATGGTGTGCCAGACATTTAGCATAAGATTCCTACCTTGGAAGAACATTCAGTGTTGTGGTAAAAATAGGCAGGTAAGTCACTGGTGATAGCAAAATGTGGAAGATGTGGTTATAAAAATAGGCACAGATGTCCTTGGGAGCACAGAGAAAGCACACGGTCCTGATTCTGAAAACTGTCCTCGATAATGCATCTTTTTCCTAAGTTCATGATTTATAAATAAAAGTATCGTAACATTAGCTGTCTTCATCTTCCACCTTCTTGCCAGAAATCAGGCAAAGAATCAGGGAAATGTTATAATGGCAATATAGTAAGTCCCATTCAGAACTTATGATGGAAAATTTCAAACATTTATTCTACTATAGATTAAATATTTACCCATCATCTACTTTGAACAAGTATCAATTCATGGCAGATTTTATTTCATATATATTCACATCCACTCCCCTCGCCACCAGCATCATCTGCCTCCCGTATGGGAATATTTGGAAGCTAATTCCAGAAATCATATCATTTCACCCCAAAAGAAGTAGATTGTAAAACATTTCCTTTGACTTTAGGAGTTCACTTCTTCCTTAGTGCCACCAAGCTTTGAAACAGAATTGGCTAACTGCAAGTAGAGGACAGAAAGTATTCTCATTTAGAGCACACTGTTACTCAGGTGTTTGTCTATATATTTTACAAGTGTTTTTGTTTCCTTGGAAAACTCAAAATAAGCTTGGAGTGTTAAGTTTTTAACTTGTGGATGTAAATAGATGCCCACAGTACATAAACTAGGGAACAAATGATAATTAATTAATCTTTTTTCATAATTTGAAATAGTATTTTTGTCCATATCTTTAAAAGTTGAAATTGTGAACTTTCTTCCAAAGGTCATTAGTTTTAATATTATCTTCTTACAGTTTTCTCCATTTTTTTCATATTTATAGTTAACTACATTACTAAATTAGTTCGTTATAATGATGAAGGAAATGGGGAAAACTTGTGTTTAATGCATTAAGTTCTCTTACCTGATTTTAGATTGATATTTAGCTTATGATTAGTTTCTAGGTTTACTTTGTGAGAGTAGCTATCTTTTATGAAGACTGACATACAAATTCTAGTTTAATTATTGAACCATTTAGACTTCTAAACATTTTAACTTTAAATTTTATTATTTATACCTCTAAAAGATTAAAAGGCATGTTAGAACGTGGAAAAGAAGAGTTGGCTGAAGCTGAAATTATAAAAGATTCACCCGATTCCCCAGAACCTCCAAACAAAAAGCCCCTTGTTGAGATGGATGAAACTCCACCAGTAGAAAAATCAAAAGGTAAGGTAGAACTGTGGTAACTGTGATTGTAAAAAGCTGTTCACCTTAGTTCTGTTTTGTATAGTTTCATTTAATATGGTTGTATATATCAGGAAGAGCTGGTAACTGTTCCTATTGTTGTTTAGGAGATTCTTTGTTTACAGCCTTGGAAAATAGAGACAGTAAACATATTTGTCAGTATCAAAGAAAAAATAGTGCCATGCCTTCATTAATGAAGACTTTGGAAAATAAGCTTTTGTACTAAAAAGTCTGTGTTTTAAGAAATTTTAATTATGTAAACTTGAATCTGTTTATGTTCCTGACACTATAGTAAGTGGTAGGTTATTGAAGACAAATGCTTTCCTTGGACCCTTACTGGATTTAGGAAAAGATCTACTATCACCCATCTATTGATAAATTAAAATGTGGTGTGCAACATCAATAAAGTATTTTAAATAATATTTTTATTAAAAAGCCTTTATCTATTTTTTCTTGTTCCAATTTAATCTTTATTGTGGTTTTCTCCCCGTTACCATTTAGTCCCCTTATACCTCCCTCCCTTCAGTAATCACTACTCTGTTGTCCATGTCCATGAGACCTTTTTCCTTTTTTTCTCAATCCCTCCACCCCTAAGGCCTTTCATCTCTTATTTATAAGCTGATTTGCTTAATTTCCTCTTGTAGGAATTCTAGGCATTAAAGATATGATTTGGGTTTGGGAGCTCCTGAAATCATTGAAGGCCTTAGTTATCTTAAGGGAAACTAGGATGAATGGGAAATGGTATGACAAAGGACTGATATCTTGCCATAAAATTTTTTTAATGTATTCTTTGAGAAGTTTTATAATTTTAGATTTTACATTTAAGCTAGGATCCATTTTGAGTTTTATAAAAATAAGTTGCAAAATATGGGTCAATATTTATATTTTTGCATTTACATCCTAATTGTTCCAGCAGCATTTGTTGAAAACTATCCCCTCTTCATTGCATTTACTTTGTACCTTTATCAGAAATCAATTGATTTTATATGTGGGAATGTATTTCTGGATTTTCTTTTATGTTCTGTTGGTCTGTGTGTTTATCGTTTGCCATATTACGTTTATCATAATACTATCATGATAACTACCAGTAGAGTCTTAATATCAGGTAGTGAATCTTCTAACTTTTTCCTACTTTTCAAAGTAGTTTTGGCTATTCTAGTCCTTTTGCCTTTTCATATTGTGCAAAAAAGAGTTAACATAGCAAGCTTAAGGCTATTAACATTAGAAGAGCCTGCTTGTAAATTTGGCCCTTGGCTGGCATCTGGTAACTTGGCTTTTAAAACATTCCCTAAATTTTCAGGGGAAAAGATGAAGGGTTTAGAGCAACAAGTATAAAGGACACATGGACAAAACTATGGGAGGTGGAAATGGGAGGGAGGTGGGGAGGGCTGGGGTGGCGGGCTGGGGTGGGAGTAAAAGACAGAAAACTGTGTAAGATCAATAATTAAAGGAAAAAAAATAATATAAAAAAATTCCCTAAATGATGAGGTTATTTTGTCTTTCATCTGAGGCAAAGCTGAACACCTGCTTTCCTTCTGGGGGTCTTGGTAGCTGTAGTTTGGCAGAGAATACCCTTGTGACCAGAAGCCAGTAAAAACCTTCAACTCTGAGTCCCAGTGGGCTTTCCCAACAGATATATCATACACACATGTCTGCATTTTTGCTGCCAGCAGGAGGAGGCACTGTGCGAACCCTCACTGGAGGGAGAGAGCATGAAAGACTGCAAATACATTCCTCCTTGCCTTACTGCTCTGGCCATGTATCCTTACTGTGTTGCTGTAATGAGTCTTAGCTGTGAGTGTAACTTTATGTTTAGTCATTTGAGTCCTACCAGCAAATCACCAAACTAGTAGGTGGTCTTGGAGACCCCTAAACATTTAAATGTTTGAATAAGGGGAATATGGTGTTGCTTTAATTGTATAAAACAATCGAATTTAAGGTAAGTTTTTAAAATTTGTAAATTTTGAAGTAATGAATTATTCTACCTTTTTCTCTTCTTTCAAATATATTGCCAGGGCCAGTATCCTTATTATCCTTGTGGAGTAATAGAATCAATACTGCCAATTCCAGAAAACATCAGGAGTTTGCTGGACGTTTGAACTCTGTTAATAACAGAGCTGAGTTATATCAACATCTTAAAGAAGAAAATGGGTTTGTATTATTTATTGTAGAAATAGATATTATTATAAGTTAAAATATAATGAATACTCATTTATGTTCAGCATTTATTACTAATATTGTGAATTGATACATGTTACCTGTAAAGAAAAATAAAATTAACTTTTTTGATTCTTAGTACTTGAAAAAAGCATGATTCTGTTGATTGTAACCCTGAAAGTATTTACTTCTTAGAGCATTTTCACTTTGTTCAGTAAACATCATGGAGGGGAAAATCATAGAGAAAACTTAGTAGGTGACACCAAAGGTATAAAATAATGTGGGGAAAATATTTTTGATTAAGTAATACAATATTAGGAATATTTATTTTAATTGAATAAATCTCAGGTTTGATTATTTTAATCTCTTTTTTAGAAGACATTTTGATAATGTGTTGGTAAAGGAACTTCTTTAGTTGAAGAGGAAATAAATCTTTGCCTAAATGATAGAAGTTTTTTTCCTTGGTTTCACTTGCAGAAGTGTATTGAAAAAAGTGGCCTTTGAAAGGAAGCTCTGGGAAAGTCACTTAATCTCTCTGGGCCTCAGTTTTTACTTATCTGCAAAATGAGGAAGTTAAACTGACCAGAGGAATTCTAACTTGATTATTTTCTAAAGTGCTAATATTCTTCTGCTTGTTGAATATTTTAGAGTTTAATTTCATATGAAAGTTATGTAAAGAGAAAAATGTGGATAGTTAATGCTTTATTTTACCTACTCATTTTTTTCCTCCTATTTTTCAGAATGGAGACAACAGAAAATGGAAAAGCCAGCCGGTGACTTGAGGAACTAAATCTACTTACTATATTGCATAAATATTTTGGGTGGAATTTGATATAAGTACTTTTACAGCAAGATTGTATAGTTATGCAGCCTGGACTGGTTTTTACATTTTTAAAATATTTCAACTATCTTTTTTGTATTAACTGTAAGATTGGCACATATGTCAAAAAATACATTTGAGATTTGTCCTCCCAAATCACACAAATTTATTTTATGGTAAAAAGTTTTCCCCCTGGAAATGTTTTTTAAAGAATTCTTAGGCTTCTCTTTGCCAAATAAAACTATTAAAATATTTGAAATGCAAAAGATTGGAGTATTCCTTTAGTAAAATATATTTATTTAATGACTGACAACTTTTTTTTTTTAAGATTTTTTTTTAAGTACTTTTTTTTTTTTTCCTTTTTTAGATTTTATTTATTTATCTTTAGAGGGGAAGGGAAGGAGAGAGGGAGAGAAACATCAATGTGCGGTTGCCTCTTGTATGTCCCCTGCCGGGAACAGGCCTGGCAACCCAGGCATGTGCCCTGACTGGGAATCGAACCGCGATCCTTCGGTTCGCAGGCCCGCGCTCAATCCACTGAGCTACACCAGCCAGGGCGACTGACAACTTTTAGAAATTAAAAAAAACCTTTATCAGAATTTAGGAGAGGTATACAATATTTAATATAAAATCTTTGAGGTTAGTCTGTAGCATATATAGTGCTTTTCCCCCCAAAAAATGTTGTTTCTGTTCGCTTATTTTGTATTTTAAATTTTGTTTATGTGTTACATATTTAAAAGCAGAATTTTCAGGTAATTGGTGTAAATTTTTGCCCATATTGGATAATGATGCTTTTTATTTTCTGCTAAAAATTTATTGTCCATTGACTTTTCATACTGAAAGAGAAGAATAAAGGAGATTACTTTATAGTCTTAGAAGAAAGGAAAGTCGCTAGGTTATTTATTTTCACCCTTGAATAGAATCATGGTTATCTGATATACCTTGGTGACTCATCTTACTGTGCTGCTTCATCTGGAAGCTCATAACATGTTGTAAGAAACATGTTACTTAAATGTTGAATGCTGATTCTAGGCTTGTCATTTTTCCTTGAGTGTTTAGGAAGGGAAAAAGCTCTTTCTTTCATCAATATTTTCTATTAAAAGAACTACTGGTGTTTATTTCTTTATTTTTTTAGTTACCCATCTGTGGGATTTTTTTTTAATAGTTTATTTTTATTGTATTTTATTACCATTTATCCCCATTATAGCTTCTTCTACCTCCCCCTGTTCCCCTCCTCTGCTGTTTATTTTTTTAATTTTTTAAAAATTTATAGGGAGTGACATTGGTTAATAAAATTATATAGGTTTCAAGCATACAATTGTATAGTACTTCATCTGTATATTGTATTGTGCGTTCACCACACAAAGTCAAGTCTCCTTCTGTCACCGTTTATCTTCCCTTTACCCTCTTCTCCCTCCCTTAACCCCCATTTCCCTCTGGTAATCACCATACCAGAGTTGTTTGTGTCCCTCATGGGTTTTTTGGGGTTTTTTGTTTTTTGGGTTTTTTTGGCTTAATCCCCTTACCTTTGTCTCACAGCCTCCCAATCCCCCTCCTCTCTGACTGTGTCGTCCTCTTGTCTGTATCTGAGTCCATTTCTATTTTGTTTGTTATTTTATGTTGCTTATTAGATTCCACATATAAGTGAAATCATATGGCATTTGTCTTTCTCTGACTGGCTTATTTCACTTAGCATAATATTCTCCACATTTGTTTGTGCTGCCATAAAAGGTAAGAGTTCTTTTTATGGCCAAGTAGTATTCCATTGTGTAAATGTACTGCAGCTTTTTTTATCTACTCATTTACTGATGCGCACTTCCAAATCTTGATGATTGTAAATAACACTGCAGTGAACATAAGGGTGTGTATATTCTTTTCAATTAGTGTTTCTTGGGATATATTCCCAGAAGTGGAATCACTAGGTCATAGGTCGGTTTCATTTTTAATTTTTTGAGGAAACTGCATATCGTTTTCAACACTGACTGTACCAATCCTCATTCTGACCAACAGTGGACGAGGGTTTCCTTTTCTCTACATTTTTGCCAACACTTGTTGTTTGTTGATTTATTGATGACAGCCATTCTGTCAGGTATGAGGTGATAATCTCTTTGTAGTTTAAATTTGCATTTCTCTGATGATTAGTAACATTGAGCATCTTTTCACCTCTATTGGCCGCCTGTAGTATGTCCTCTTTGGAGAAGTGTCTATTCAGATTCTTTGCCCATTGGTTAATTGAATTGTATATCTTTTTGGTGTGGAGTTGTATACGTTCTTTATAAATTTTGAATATTAATCCTTTATTAGATGTATCATCTGTGAATATGTTCTCCCATTAAGTAGGTTGTTTTTTTATTTTGTTGATGGTTTCCTTTGCTATTGCAAAAACTTAGTTTGATGTAGTCCTACTTGCTTATTTTTTCTTTTGTTTCCCTTGCCCAAGGAGATACATCAGAAAAAAAATATTGCTACAAAATATGTCTGAGATTTTACTGCCTATGCTTTCTTCTAGGATTTTTGTGGTTTCAGGTCTTACTTTAAGTCTTTAATCCATTTTGAATTTATTCATGTGTAACTGTGTAAGAAGGTGGTCTATTTTCATTTTTTGCATGTCCAATTTTCCCACCGCCATTTATTGAATAGACTATATTTACCCTGGCCGAGGCAGCTGACTGCTCGGTAGGGTGACAGGGCATCCAGAGGGGGCGTCTACTGCATTCCCCCAGGTTGATGCCTATGGAGGTGAATGCTCCACCCAAGAAAGATGGCGTCTTTGGTGTGGGAGAGGGACTCAGCACTGAGACCTTGGCAGCCGCCCTTTCAGCTCTCTCCCAGAGCCCCAAACCAGTCTCTCCTCACATGACTCTAGTCTGCCCCTCCCTCCCTCTGCCGCATCCCTGGGTGAGTGGCTGCCAATGGGATGTTGTGTGCTGGCCCTTTTAGAGGGCACGTGGTGAACAGAATCCCCACTGCTTTTCACACCAGATGTTCTATGACTGCCTCTTCCTGGCTCTGATGCTCTGAGTTAGGGAGCCTGAGTTGGGGTTGAGACTCCATGCTCTTCAGAGGAAGCCTTTGCAGGTGAGGCATCCCTCTAGAATCTCAGCTGCTGCCCGTGGGAGGGGGACCAGCCCTTTTCACATCTCTGCCTTTTGTACAAGTCTCATTATGGCTTCTGTAAATCATTGGTTACAAGACTTGATCAGGTAGTCTTTAGTTGGTTATTCAGGTCAATTGCAATTCCAGTTTGGTCTGAGGAGGAGCGAGTGTACCTTCCACCTACTCCACTGACATCTCGGATGTCTTCAACAACTGATGTTTAAACAGGAGTTCAGCAGGCTTTTCTGCAATCCAGGGAAACTTAACATTACTCTGTTTTTTTAAGTACTCTCTCCTCAGCCTTTGGATTCTTCCCCTCCCTAAACTAGAGCCATTTTTATCCTTACCACTGTGTTTATATATAAGCCTATACAAATCATGTACAAGCATGACCAGGCCTAATTAGCACTTTAGACTTTGCAAGATTTAAGAGCTATAACCCAATACTGAAATATTGCATCACATTGACTTCTGTTTGGGTTCTGATCTTTTATGTATATTTTTCCTTACTTTCAATTACATTGACATACAATATTATATTAGTTTCAGGTGTACAACATAGTGATTAGACATAACTTCTGTCTAGTACCCATCTGACACCATGCATAGTTATTACAGTATTTTTTAAAAATTTTTATTTTTATTTATTTTCAGAGGAAGGAAAGGAAGGAGAAAAAAGGAGAGAAACATCAATGTGTGGTTGCCTCTCAAGCGCCCCCTACTGGGGACATGGCCCACAACCTAGGCATGTGCCCTGAATGGAAATCCAACCGGCGACCCTTTGTTTCACAGGCCAGCACTCAATCCACTGAGCCACACCAGCCAGGGCTGTTATTACAGTATTAATGACTTCCCTCTGTATTTTATATCCCTGTGACAACTTTTATCACTGGCAATTTGTACTTCTTAATCCCTTCACCTTTTTGTGTCTTAACTCTTCATATCCATTTTTCAACTTGTGCCCGGTTGGCGTCCCTTGTTTATTTTTATTCATTTATTTATTTACTCATTATTTATTCTTTAAGACTTAATTGGCTTTATTAAACACTGAATTGGACTGTATCCCACCTAGCAAGTAGAAGCTCCTCTGGTTAATTTCTTTGTTTTACTTAAAATTTTTTCTTAAGATTTTTATTTATTTATTTTTAGAGAGAGAGGAAGAGAGGGCGAAGGGGAGAGAAACATCAATATGGGAGAGAAACATCAGTCGGTTGCCTCTTGAACTTGCCCTGATCAGGGGCCAAATCCTCAACCCAGGCATGTGCCCTGACCAGGAATCGAACCAGAGACCTTTCTGGGACAATGCCCAACCAACTGAATCACACTGGTCAAGGCAACCCCTGGTTTACTGGTATTTCTTGATCCAAAAATCAATCTTTCACAACCTATCTTCAAACACTGGGATCCTTTTGTGCTCTCAATTTGAGTTTCTCCTTTTCTAATACTCTAAGGTCATGCTACTTGTTGAGACAGTCTTATCTACATTTCAGTCTCCATTTTTAGATACTATCTATGCACTGCTGTTACTGTGCTCTTTTAACTGGGAGAGTATTTGTATGCTGCATTTTGAACTATTGTGCCACTAGCTTCCTATATTATTTTATGTTGTTTGCTGTCAAGATGACTCAGTTGGCTTATGCTGTCTGCTTTAGCTAGATGTCTTTTAAGCATCTCTCACTGTGATAACCTTTCCCCCCGCCCCCTCACCACCTTCCTGTGATGCTTTGCCTTATCTTGAAGTACGTATTCCACGTTTTTGGTGCAAGTGACCATTTTAGGACAAAAATAGAAGAGTGATTGTTGTTGTTTTTAAACAGTATCCATATTGAGGATTTACTAGTCAAGATAATGGACAAAATTTAATTAAAAAATTTATCACCCATCCAATAGTGGAATGTAAGCTCAGGTCCAGACTTAATGATTGTGAGAATCAAAGTTACTTTAGTAGAGAGAACAGCTATACTTTCAATTATATTAAAAGACTAATATCAGCATCATTGTCGCACAAAAGACACCCCTCATTCTGCCCTTTCAACCAGGGCAGAAAGTTTATTTAAAGAACTGATGGCTGAGTCCTGGCCGGTGTGGCTCAGTGGATTGAGTGCCAGCCTTTGAACCAAAGTGTGGCCTTTGAAACATCGATGTGTGGTTACCTGTTGGATTCCAGCCTAGTGCACATGGCTGGGTTGTGGATCAGGTCCCCAGTAGGGGGTGCTGAAGAGGTAACCACACACTGATGTTTCTCTTCCTCTCTTTCCCCCTCCTTTCCCTCTCGAAAAATAAATAAGTAAAATCTTAAAAAAAAAAAAAAAACTTAATGGCTGAGAATTTCCCATGGGAGAGATTTGGATGTCCAAGTTCATGAAGCTTATGGGTAACCAAATAAAATTAAAGAGATCCTCTCCAAGACACATTATAATAAAACACAAAAATCAAAGAGAATCTTAAAAAGAGCAAGGGGCGGGCGGGGGGAGCTTGCAACTTACAAGCTATCCCCTGTAATGCTATTAGCAGATTTCTCAGCAGAAACCTTACAGGCCGGGGAGAGTGGGATGTATTAAAAGTGCCAAAAGAATAAAACTGCCAAACAAGAATATTTTACATGGCAAAGCTGTCCTTCAGAAATAGAGGAGACAGACAAAAGCTGAGGGAATGCATCACCACTAGACCTTCCTTATGAAAAATGCTGAAAGGAGTTCAAGTTGAAGTGAAAGGACAATAATTAGTAACATGAAAACATGGCAGTATACAACCCATGGTAAAAGTAAGTAGTCAACTTCAGAATAATATAATACGGTCGTGTTAATCATTTTAGTATAAAGATTAAAGGACAAGGGTATTAAAAACTATAGTTACATTAATTTTTAATTGTATTTTATTGATTATACTATTACAGTTGTCCTGATTTTTCTCCCTGTGCCCCCCTGCACCCAGCACCCCGCCACTCCCTCAGGCAGTCCCCCCGCAACTGTTCATGTCCATGGGTCATGCATATAAGTTCTTTTGCTATTCCATTTTCTATAATGTACTTTACATCCCCATGGCTATTCTGTAACTACCTATTTGTACTTCTTAATCCCCTCGCCTCGTCACCCATTCCCCCACAACCCACTCCCCAGCTATCAAAAGGTGGTCTGTATCTGTGATTCTATCTCTCCTTGTTTGCTTAGTTTTTTAGATTCAACTGTTGGTACATGTATATTTTTGCCATTTTATTGTTCATTGTTTTGATCTTTTTCTTAAATAAGTCCCTTTAACACTTCATATAATAATGGTTTGGTGATGATGAACTCTTTTAGTTTTTTTTCTCTGGGATGCTCTATTTCTGCCCTTCAATTCTAAATGATAGCTTTGCTGGGTAGAGCAATCTTGGCTGTAGGTCCCTGCTTTTCATGACATTGAAAATTTCTTGCCAATCCCTTCTAGCCTGCAAACTTTCTTTAGAGTAATCAGCTAATATAGGAACTCCCCTGTAGGTAATAACTTATTTTCTCTTGCTGCTTTTAAGAGTCTCTTGTTATCTTTAAACCTGAGCATTTTATTAGGATGTGTCTTGGGGTAGGCCTCTTTGCATCCATCTTGTTTCGAACTCTGTTTGCTTCCCGGACTTGCATGTCTGTTTCCTTCACCAAAGTAGGGAAGTTTTCTTTCATTATTCTTTCAAATAGATTTCCAGTTTCTTGCTCTTTCTTTTCCTCTTTGGCACCCCTATGATGTGAATGTTGGAATGCTTGAAGTTATCCTAGAGGTTGCTTACACTATCCTTGTTTTTTTGGATTCTTTTTTCTTCTTGTTGTTCTGATTGGTTGTTTTTCAGTTCCTTATGTTCCAAATCATTGATTTGATTCTTGGTTTCATCCACTCTACTGTTGTTTCCCTATAAATTGTTCTGTATTTCAATTAATGTATCTTTTGTGTCTGACTGGATCTTTTTTATACTGTTGAGGTCCTCACTAAGGTCCTTGAATATCCTTATAACCACTGTTTTGAACTCTGCATCTGAAAGATTGCTTTATCTTCATTTCATTTACCTCTTTTTCTGGAGTTTTCATCTATTCTTTCATTTGGGCCACATTTCTTTGTCTCCTCATTTCGGCAGCCTCCCTGCATTTGTTTCTGTGTAGTAGGTAGAGCTGCTATGACTCCTTGTCTTGATAGGGTAGCTTAGTGTAGTAGGTATCCTGTAGGGTGCAGTGGCACAGCCTTCCCTGTCACTCAAGCTGGGTACTCAAGTTGCGCCCTTTTGTGGGCCAAATACACCCTTTTGCAGCTAGCTTTGGTTGTTGTTGGCAGATCAATGGGAGGGGTTTACCCAAGCCAGTCAGTTTCAACTGGCTGTGACTACTTGCCACCAACCTCCACTCTCTGTGGACGATCAGCTGTACCGGGGCAGCGTGGTGGTGGTCCGATGTGGTCTGTAGCTGTGCACTGGTGCACAGTCCCTGGGGTTTCTTCCCAGGTGAAGCAGGCCAAGGTCAGCCCCCACCTGTGTTTTGCCAGGTCCACCCTGCCTGAACTATAAAGCAATCTGAGATGGCTGCTACTTTTGCTGCGCTTGGGGATTCCCAGGTGAAGCCAAGCTGTGAAATCTAGTCTGGCTGCTGCCAATACTGGGCCTAGGGTTCACTGAGGCCAGCTGTTGCTTGTTTGAGAGGATTTAGGAAGCTGTGAAGCATGAACCAAGACCAGCCATTCATATGGAAAAGCAGCTTGGGTGGGCCCATAAGTTGGGTGGGTTGGAGTCTCTGGGGATCTCCAAGGTGAGTCAAACAGTGTTAGCCAGGTTGATGGAGTCTCAAATATGGTACCAGCTGGCCAGCTCAGTGGCTCTATGGTGGTGGCTGGGGGGTGGGAAGTGGCTCAGAAAAGGGACAATGGCCTCTGCTTGCCTTGATGTAAGACACCTCAGTTTCTCCCAGGATGCCACTGGTGCCTTTCAAGCTGCTACCCAGGTGCTGGAGCTCAGAGGGAGTGAATCTGAGTAGGTGTTATTCCATGTGTGGCTTCTTTAAGAGGAACTGCTTTGGACTCCTGAAGTTTATTCTGCCAACTCAATCCCCACTGGTTTCTGCAGCCAGAAGTTATGGGGACTTATCTTCCTGGCACTGGAACCATGGGCTGGAGGGCCTGATGTGGGGCTTGGATCCCTCACTCCCAAAATATGCCTCCCAAATTTTTATTTACCACATATGGGTGTGGGACCAGCCAGTCCCCTCATCTGCACCTCTCCTACCAGTCTGAGTGGAGTAGTTTCTTCAATTCTGTAGTTGTCAGCCTTCCCTTCAACTTGATTTCTGATGGTTCCAAGTGATGGTTATTCTATATTCTAGCTGTAATTTTGTTGTGGTTGTGTGAAGAGGTGAGCCATGTCTGCCTACACTGCCATCTTACAATAATTTTTTTAACACAATAAAGAGGTTATTTGTTACATGAAAACCATAAAGGGGGAATAAAAGCCTAGAGTTTTTTATGTGGCTAATTTGTTTTCAGCATAAAATGGATGAATACAGCTGTAAGATGTTTTATGTAAGCCTCATGCTAACCAGAGCTGACCTAGAAAGTGGGCAGCAGTGACCAACCAGGACGGGGAAGGGGTAAGGAGGATGGGCAGATGTTGGTCGAAGGATATAAACTTCTAGTCATGAGCCAAAAAGTCCCAGGGATCTAATGCAGAGCATTGTGATGATAGTTAATAAGACTGTGTCATAATTTTGAAAGTTGGTAAGAGTAGATTTTAAATACTTTGCTCATAAAAAAGAATGGTGGTTATGTGAAGTGATGG
Organism: Glossophaga mutica; assembly: GCA_039655065.1. NCBI lineage: Eukaryota > Metazoa > Chordata > Mammalia > Chiroptera > Phyllostomidae > Glossophaga > Glossophaga mutica. The sequence continues at coordinate 36,279,293 of CM077304.1, read as the reverse complement.
AGGTGATAGCTAATGCTATGGTGGGAATCAGTTTGCAATACAGAAGTCCATCTTAACATCTCATACCGTGTTGTATGTCAATTATATTTCAGTGAAGATGGGGAAAAAGATTCCACTGGGTAAAATCTTTACTTCTTGTCTCATAGTATAAGACAATTTTCACAATGCTTTTACCACATGATATGTTTGGGAAAAAATTAGAGTCACAAATACTCAGAAATTTTAATCCAAAAAGTTCGTTTATTTGAATTTTGTTTAAAATCACTGTACAAGTGGGCACATGCAAATGTCATTACAACTTACATGTAGACTTAATATATGGATTGATTGACATTAATGCTCCATGAAAGTATTAGAATCAACCTGAACTATTGAATGCTGTACTTGAATTCCTGACTTTACAAAACACTTAGGTGCCCTTAGTTGAGGGCAAACCAGTACAGTACTTCGTTTGAGATTGTTTAATGAAGCACTGAGTTATTTGGCTTATTTCTGACACATTTTAATGAAAGTCACCAACGAAGTTGCACACATGTAGAAAACTAAAGTGTGCAGATCCTAACTTTGTCATGGAGGTGCTGCTAATGTGACCAAATCTAGAAATTTCCATGTTATTGTGAAGATGTGAAGCATTAGACTAATTTAGGAAACCCCAGAAACTAAATATATAGTTTTCAAGTTTGATTTCATTGAGATCTCTATTTCCATGATTAAAATGAATATATTTGATTGAAACGCGAAATTGCCATTATTATTTGCAAAAAAAAATAAAAATGGAATATTGGCAATTTCATAGGTTTCAGTCTATATATAATTTTTATATCCTGTCTGAATATTCAATATAAAATGTAAATTTAGCAGGTTGTATGTATGGAAACAAGTTGCTTCTGTTGAAAGGTACAAATGTAATACAGTGTCTGATTAGAAGTGTTCTGTTTGTAACATTTTAAATTAATTCCATGGTTGCTTTGAATCAGTTAAAAATGAAGCATTCCTAAAGAGAAAGCATGATTTTGAATTAAAATGCCCCTTTAGTTTCTTTCTTAGTAAGGAATCTGGTAACAGACTATTTAGATTAAAATATTAAAAGGAGGGATTATTTGTTGGCCTATTTAAAAACAAATATCACGATATAGTTATGTACTTAACCAAGTTCACTCACAAGGATCCTGCTTAAAGAAGTGGAAGAGAAGGCAGTGAAAGGCCAGAGAGGCAGGAGGGAAGGGAGAAGGGTCACAGGGCCTCAGAGCCATGCAGACGGCTTAAGATTGCGATGAGGCCGTCCCAAGGACAAGCCAGCCCAGACACTGGTGATTACGAGCAAACACCCGTTTCTGTGACATGTTGGGAGGGAAAAGCAAAGTGCAGCGGTTACAATGTTAGTTGAATGAAGTTAGATTAGAGGATCTGAGTGTAATCAGCTGTTTCAGAAATATGGTAAAAAAGAAGTGTCCTTGCCAGGTATGGTCGCTTGTTAAGAGAACAGAAATGAGGCAAGGTTTGGTCTACAGCCATACCACCCTGAACACACCAGATCTCGTCTGATCCCGGAAGCTAAGTAGGGTCGGGCCTGGTTAGCACTTGGATGGGAAATGAGGCAAGGTTTGTTGTTGTGTTTTTTGTTTTCGTTTTTTTTTTTTTTGGCTTAAAATCAGTTTGATAAGTTTGTTTATAATACAGGATAAAAGTACAATGGAGAGGTAATGATTTGATAATTATTTACTCATGCATAGTAGAACTTGAACATATTGCAGAATTTTATTATTTATTGTTAACTTATTTGGGTCTGTATGTAAAAGGTTGTAATGAGTAAACTTAAACTGGCAGTTTCAAGTTCACAGCATTTTTCACATTTATGTGTGCTCTTTGCAATGCAGCAATTACTTTTCATAATGGAGTAGCCAGTACTTGAGTTGTGTGTGGTAGTGGTGACCTGGGCAACATAAATTTGTAATTGACCATTTCCCCCTGGGCTTCCAGGGGAAAATAAGTGATTAGAATTCATTGGTCTTGCCGTTAATACAATTAACACAGAGGATGAATCATTTATTTATTTTTTGACAGTTCGATTCAACAATGGTTTATTTGACCTCATTTCTCTGTCAGTTTGCCCTGCTTCTCGTGCCAACGTTGATGCGCCTCGATTTCTGGTAGCATTACTTTTCCTCTGGCTGAGGTAAAGTGATGGCTAACGAGATCAGCGGGCTAATCCATTTCATAATGGAGTGGGGGGTGATGTTCCGGAGGTTGGGAGAATGGCAGCTCTCATTCTGTGGTAGGGATCACACTTTTTTCTGCAAGGTGGATGTTGAGAAGACGATGGAGGTACCTTTCTCCGTAACTGAGATGAGAGTGGAGCTTCACATTCCAGGAGAGGTGGCTTTGGGGGCCTTGGCAGGTACATTTCTTGGTTTGTATTACTTATTCAGGGTCTCCCTTGAAACCCCAGGCACTGAGGACTAAGAAAAGCCCTGGGGTTCTTACAGAAATGGTAAGTGGCCCTTGCTGCTGCCACTATAGTCAGTAAGTCATCTACTTACCAACAAAGCCAGAAATTTCAGGTCCAGGGGCTATTTTCTATGCTGGATGAGGCAAGAATGCTGTTTTCAGTTAAAGAGCCATCTTTAATTGACTAAGGCTCTGGAATAAGGCATATTCCTCTATGTGTGATGTTCTCAATTGTGCCAATTTTGTATTCTGGTAACATAGCATATGCACAGTTTGGATGGACTGTTCCATCAGGTCTCCTTAGGCTGAAATCACTTTCTGAATTTTTCTCTTGGGACACCGTTTCAGAGAACTGCTGTTGACAAAACATAGACCAGGGTATAGCAGTAGATCCTGGTCTCAGGGTAGTTAATACAATTTGTTTAGGGCGAGTGAAGTTTATATTTAGTTTATATATATATTTAATACTGCATTATTAAATATATATAAAAATATATATAAATATATAGTTTATATATCTATGAGTTTAGCAAAAAATCCAATCCTCTCTTCTCTGTGTGTGGAAACTGTTTTGTGCGCAGAAGGTGAGTGTGGCAAGGGAGTACTTCTGGGCAGCTTTAGTTCATGGCCAAAAGCATCTGTGTAGCCAGGCCCCCAGAATCAGTGGCACAAAGAATACATTCATGAGGGGAATATTGAAAATCCAGTTCTAGGGGCTATCCATATAGCATTTGACAAGTCACATTAAATTGCAGCCAGCCTTCCGGGCCTGAAGGACATTCGTTACCTGATTTTATTGCAAGCAGCCAGTGAGTTGAGTTGCCATCTTCTTGATCATAAAATGTGTCAGGAGAAATTGGGAAGTGAAGCCTGTGCCCAGTAGTTGCTGTTATCAATCGGATTGGATGAACAGCTGTTGGAAACATGTTGAATTGACCTGGAAGGAGCAAACGAGAACAAATTTCAGCGAATACCACTCATTATCTAAGTGTTTAAAGCTACCTTGATGGTTGCCTTACTTTCCCCATCTTCACTTTTTGATTTGCATAGCAAAGTGGGAAAGCATCTATTGATATTCAGTAGATCTACGTAGTTGGCCATCCCGTATTTGTGTACCACATAGGTAGCTCCAGAGAAGGGTGAAAGGGACGGGCTTCTTTCATTTCTGTGTTTAGCCTTTGATTTGAGGACACTACCTCCATCTACTCAAGGGTCAGGTTCATCCATCTCAAGCCCTGTCTGCTCTTCCTTTTTCCATTTTTTTCTCCCACTTCCCTTTCTTGCTCCTCCTCCCTTCTTCATCTTCCCTTTCATCATCAACTCGTAGATTTAGCATTATAGCCTTGATGCTGCTTCTACATACTCATGGAATTGGTTAGTTTCCAAATATCCTAATCCTTTCATCTTTAAATTATAGTATGGAAGAAGATCCTGAAATTAGCACTGTAGTACAATAGTATCAAGTAACCAAGTCTGTGTTAGGGGGCTTTAGAAAAACCATGTTTTGGCAGTGAGCCCGGATTCCTAAGCTGACTGTGTTTTAAAAGCTCATCAGGGAATTTTTTAAAGTTCAGGACATTAAAGTTGTATAATTGAATAGAGACATAGTAATGAACTAGTGCTCTAATTCTAATTAACACATTTAAATCTCAAAGAAGCTAGAAAACAATTCAAGCTCCGTGTGGATATGGGTTGTATTTGAGAAGGAAGAGGAGGTGACTATCACAGAAGTGGGGATACGCTGCAATATGACAAAGGCAGCTGGCTTTAGATATTGTGGGTAGCTCTAAGTTGGAAAAAAGAGGAGTGTCATAGTACTGGACAAAACCGAATCTAGAAGACAGAATGGGGCAGTCAGTGATGAACAGAAAGATTATTTTTAAAGCGAGATCTGAGCTCCATTCCATATTTCATGGGATTGGTGAACAGTATGTATTCTAACTACTAGGGAGGTAAGCTTCAAACAAGCTCAGTTTCGTCAGCTTTACCATTTCTTAGTGACAGAACTACTTACCAGGGTGTGACATGTCCTCAGTTTTCTGAGATTCAGAATGAAAAGCACAGGTTGTCAGGATCTTGGTTGCTTGAAGCAATTCATATTTAGTGAAAGACAAATTGGTTGTACCTTGTCTAAATAATATTTCTGGAAACTCTGTCTTGAGTCCAGATAAGATAGCAAGCGTCTGTTTAACTTAGATGTTTAATTTGAACATAGGAAGTCCCCCAGAATTAAAATTACTTATAAAAATTTCCATAGAAGTTACCATACAAGTATCCTTCAATATGAAACGAGTTCTAAGAGAATCACTAATACAGGTTATCAAGTTCAGAGAAGAGAAGATGAGCAGAGATAATAACATGGCATTTAATGAACACCATACACAAATACTGTGCATAATTTCATTTTATCTTCACAGCAAATATATTGGGATAATTATTATCCTCGATTTACAAATGATAAAAATGAAACAATAAAATTAAGTAGCTACCCAAGGACTCACAAATAGTATATTATAGAGCTGGATTTCGAACCCCCGTCTGGCTGGATGCTGCATTTTAATTGCGATACTGCTTGTGCTTGCAAGTATGTTGTGAGAGAGAAGCTGACGGGGAGAAGATGGTCTTAACTCTACCAATAGAGATTGAGCTTGTCACCAAGCCATTTTTCTAATTATGGTGGACCATGAAGTTGCCACAGATGATTAGTTCCTTCCTGGAATTAATAAAATTTAGGAACATGATAGCTAGACAGAGCATGGTCTATGTGATGGCTTGAAGTTCCTTGCGGGTTTGTGAATGTCTGACAAATCTGAATGTTATATGTATTGTATATAGGGCATAAGATGGGTATTGTATTTTGCTGTTGACTTTTCTTACATAATATAGTCTTAAAATTTTTTCCTCCTGAAAAATCGCTATTTTCCTTATAGAATTACTGGAAAATATACAGAGAAGAAAATCTAACACTCATAATTTTACCACAGTTAACATTAGGCACTCTATTTTAATCTTAACATTTTAATGGTAACACTCTATTTTAATCTTAATATTTTAACCAACACTAGTCAATTACTGCTATTAGAATAAAGAGTCATTGAAAATATAGCATAAAGAAAACTAAGCAACTATCACAATCTTACTTTGTGTATTGTTAATGTCAGAAATAGTCCCATGTCTTGTTGTCAGTCAGTTTTTGGAGGTATGTGTGTGACTTATCACCATTTCAGTAGAATCCAGGCTAAACATTGTGTTGCTTGGCAAAGTTTTGCTAGTTCTTGAGAATTTGCTGAAAGCTAAATGTTCTATGCCTGACTACTAGTCACTAAGAAAATGTGTTATAGTCTTTGAGCCCATATTTTCAAGTAACCCAAATGCATTTGCAAATTTGGGCAGCTCAGAAAGAGACAAATCAGATAAATCATGTGATTAAGTGAATGATGAGATCCCCGTAGAATAAGATTGAGTTTTTATAGTCATCACAGAATGAGTTTTCCTCTAAGAGGTCATCAGTAAAACAAGCAGTTTTCCAGGGCAGAAGAGTCAAGTTGGATGTACTACCCCATATGAATTTGGTTCTTATGCTCATGCCAAGAGAGAAAATTGTTTCTGTAAGAATGGGGAATGAGTGAATCTGTTGAGTAACTTTAATAAGAGTCTCAGACATATGATTATGCTCATGAAGATGCCTTTGCTTTAGTTGGCTTGATGGAGGCAGTTGGCTGAACTCAAGGGGACATGGGAGACTACCAGTGCCTCCATTGCTGATGCTGAAGGTATCAAGAGACTGTAGATGACTGTACAGATCTTTCCAGAGAGACTGGAACAGAGCCACCCCATTTGCTGAGAAATGTTGTCATTGGAGATTGTCCTTCTGACAGTGTGGCTGTGTCCTGTATGACTTCCTCAGGGATTGAGGACCCAGGAAAAGGAGAGTACGTGGGTAAGGCTAGGAGGGCTTGTGAATACCAAGCTTGACTAATTGGTTCTAAGGTAAGGTCAGTATAACAGGAAGCTTTTCTATTTTTGTTCTGTGGATTAGGATGTGCCTCTATCTCCCACTCTGTAGAATCCGATTTTTCTACTAATATTAATACAGTAGAGGTTGTCAGTCAAAATCTGCCAGTGAAGTAGCTGTTAGTATATATAGAAGGAATGACCTTGGGGGAAGCAAAGGAATATTCAAGGTTTGTTATCAAGGGCATTTGCTTTAATGAATTCTGTGATACTACTGTATGCAGTGGCCTTGTAATCTCATGCACCTTGGTGTATCTGGAATATGGTCAGGGTCAGGAATGGGGGTGATCTGTCTTAAGGTAGCAAATAAGCTGGGGATTGATGATGCCTCATCCTTAGGGATCCAGCAAGTCACTAAGGTGGGCAATGAAACAGAATGGCTTGCTTAGTTTTGTTGTTATTTCAGTTGACTCCATTGTTGTGACTGGAATTAGCCCTTAACTGTCTGAGTCTTCTTCGAGATTTTTAAAGTAATCTCCAGCCTTCAATCTGATATCCTCAAATTTGAGCAAGATGAAGCATGCTGTTGAAAAACTTGAATTAACTCTGGCAATAATATAGAAATCTCATATTCCACAGGCCAGTGGAATTCTACGGTGACCTTATAAAACAGTGACATACCTAAGATCTTGCGCTGTCACTGGAAGATTTTACAGTTGCTTGTTTATCTTGCTTCTCTGTATGGGCTCAGAGTCACTAAAGAAGGATTCAGGTGAGAATAGCATGTCTGTGTCTATAGCAAAAGGAGACGCTCTTGAACACCAAGAGCTTCAGCAGCTGCTTTGAGAGTAATTACAGGAAGGAAACTTGACTTGGGGTGGTGAACACACGATACAATATACTGATGACGCATTATAGAATTGTGCACCTGAAACCTATATAATTTTATTAACCAAAGTCACCCCAATAAATTCCGTTTTAAAAAAGTAATTTCAACTATAATGGTGGAAAGTTCTTTTGAGCTTTCTTGGGTGCTAAAAATGAAGATTTAAAAGAGTAACACAGCATGGATTGTTGCTTTATTAGGAATCTCATATTTTTATGTAGTCCTTTGGAGTATGTACAGTATTCTCATATACATCATCTCAATGCTACCTGCAATAACTAGGAGGGAAAGGAGGACAAGTGTTCCAGTCACTAATTTATAGTCGCCAAAACAGATTCGAAGTGGCTAAGTACAATGCGCAAAGGCACAGTGCGTCTCATCCAAATCCAGGTGTTCTGACTTCAAATGGGAAGGTAGAGGTGTCAGTGGAAAAGTTGTGGGTTTTGGAGTTAGAAAGTTTAAATCTAGTTTGTCGCTTAGACTAGTTACACAATTTTGAATTATTTAGCTGGTCTGAGCCTCAGTTTCTTAAAATAGAAAAAAGAATAACACCCTGCACGGAGATTTTGAGTAGTAATCGATGCGAGGCACTTTGGGAGTTACCTGGCACACACGTAAATCGTTCACTCTGCTGCTGCTCCTTTCCTGTTTCTTTTTCTTCCCCATGACCTTTCTTATCCTTCCCTTTCCTGACTCCTTCCATATGTCCTTCTCTTCGTCTGACCCTTTGCGTTTTCTTTCATCCTTCCCTTTGCTCTGCGTTGTTGCACTTCTCTATTTCACACCTTTCGCAACTAGACCAGCCGTGGATCTCCTGGTTAGTGGCCCCTGGGGTTACTAAACGTGCTCGGTTACGTAACGGCCCATAGTTGGGCTGCAGTCTAGAGCTGGGGTCATGCGGCCAGTGTCTGGAAGAGACACTGAGTGGACACTCAAGTAATAGTCCTCACACATCCAGAAAGACTCTGCGGGTGGGGCAGCCCAAGTTCACTGTTAAAATGAGCAGGCCGGCTATACCCAACAATTATGTATTAAAAAAAAATTCTAGTTCTTTCAAGAAAAGGAAAACGGGACTTATTTTTAGGGTGAAATAGATTCTGTTTTTAATGCATTCGTGAGGCTTCCGTTTCTTCCCTTCACCCCCAGGACTTTCCAGTGCAGGAACTGCCGTGGAGTCGACGAGGCTTTTCAGGAGCTGGGCTCCACTGACCTCTGCAGCCTCACCTCCTGCTGCTCCCCAGCTCGCACTGTGTTGCAGCAGCACTAAATGCCCTGGGGCTTCCCAGACACACCGTGCTGTTCAGTGTTTCTGTGCTATTAAACAGGTCCTTCTTTACTCCTTTGGTGCTCTTCTCCTCTTCTGGCTGACTAGCTTCCTTCAGCTTTAAAAATCCAGTATGACATGACCTGATCCAACAAGTTTTTGCCAACATCCTCCTCAAATTAAGTTACTGATTCGCCTCTATATCTTATGTATTGGTCGGTTATTGCATTTATTTCACTATTTTATAATTTTTTTATCCTCACCTGAGGACATATTTATTGATGTTTAGAGAGAGGGGCAGGGGTTGAGAGAGAGAGAGAGAGAGACACATCGATGTGACGGGAAACCAATCTGTTGCCTCTCACATGCACCCTTACCATGGATTGAACCTACAACGTAGGCATGTTTCCCAACCAGGAATCGAACCCTCTACCCTCCAGTTTACTGGACAGTGCTCCAACCAACTGAGTCAAACAGGCCAGGGTTATTTCACTATATTACAGTTTTTTATTTTTATCTTTTAAATTTCTGCATACCCTACTGGACTATTAGACTGAGTTCCTTGGCAGCAATTTATTCATATGATTTCCTACTTTTAGCTCAGGAATCTGGAAAACAGTAGGCATTCACCAAATCCTTATTGAATGAATGAATGAATAAATGAATGAAAGAATGAAAAAAGATTCAATAATATATGTGAAAACGTTTTATAAATTGTGAAGCACTGTGTAGGAGTTAGTTATTATTGACCTTATTATAACTTGCATAATTTTTTGAAAGTTAAAAGTAACTTTCTAGAGAAAAACTTCAAAATTTTAGATTAAGAAGCATAGTAAACAACATGGCTATGTCCACCATGGAAAATTATTTTAGGAAAATAAAAATACTCAAAATGTGAATTGTTAAACCATGTAGAACTAACTTTATTTTTAATAGATAATGCACGAATACAATATAAAGTTCATAAGGTACAAAAGGAACATACTACAAAATACACAAAGTTCATTTTTCACTCCCTCACCCTGGTTGCCAATCTCCCAGTGTCTCTCCCTTATTGTTACCATAATATCCAGATGTATTCTATACTTCTAAGGCATATTTATATGAGGATGCTGCATTTTGGAAGAGAAAGGGGCTGTTTTCAATTAGAGCATGGTAAAATAAAATGGTATGAGAGGTAGAAACTTAGTTCCCAAGATTTAATTTATTTTGGGAGGTTGTTTCCAAATTTGAGGAACTTCATACTAAGCTTTGTTTTAAGATCCTGGTAATTAGCAGCATTGTCAAATGTATCTACTGCTCCCCTCTGATTTGGTCTTCTATCCCTCACTCAGTCTCTAGTATGAAGTTTCGTTCTCCAGACCCTGCCCTTGCTCCACACGCAGCTGCCCTGGCCCTTTTGAATGAGGATACTGGACCACTTGGAGAAGGAACCAGGCTTGCTCTCCTCACTTCATTCCTAGCCAGCACCTGAAGGGTAAAGAGAATGGAGGCTGTTTGTGTTTGCGGGAAGCAAAGATCCCTGGATGCTAGCACGTGATTGGTGACCTCTTCCCTCGTCTGCTAAGGGCAGTCCTGCAAAGTCTTCCTAGGAGAATGACCTTCTAGGCATCCTGGCAGTTTGACCTTCTGAACCCGTGTAACCTGTTCACTTACACGTGAGAGTCTGAACTTGCCTTTAGGAAGATGTTTTAGATCTGTTCACTCTGTCCCTGTGGCAGAGCATTGATACCAAGAGTTCAAGATCTCTATTAATTTTAATCAGAAACCAGTTTTTTAAAACCTAAAAACACATTCTTTCATCTCAGGCTTATAAACTCCTTAGAGAAAACATAAACTTCGAGTAGAAATCACAATGTAATCATTAAAGTCATTAAAATACTTGGCTAAGTAGTTCACTAAAAAAAAAATGTTTACCCAAATCTAGCAACTACTTAATATGACTAACACTCTAGCTTATATCCTATTAAATTCAAATATTGTTTTTCTCCTGAGACTGCATTCCTCCAGATAGACAGTTATTTTCGAGCCTTTGTTCGTGTTCTGAGACACCTACATTTGAGTTATTACAGGGAGCAACTTGGGGAAATGGACCCCTATTCATTTTTAACATCTGTGAAAACACAATACTGAACAGATAGGTTAGAGATACTTAGAGGCATACCTGAAACTGACTTATTTTCTTTGGAAGGCATATGGTGAAGTTAGATAAAAGAATGATTTTCCAGTAACAGCAACATGAGTGGTGAGCAGTCACAGCCAGCAATATCCATGGAGACATGTGAGCGCCAGCAGAGACCTGGTGTGGCTGGAACTCTTCGGATCCAGGTCAGCCACCCATGGCTGCTGGCAGTGCCTGCTTCCCTGCGCTTCTCACTCGTTTCCATGGCCTCAGTGTACACTTAATTCTACTCAGGTAACTGGATCTCACTTTACTGAACCGCAAATGGCTTAAAACAAAAGCAACAACATGTGAGCCCAACCTGTTAATCCTTGTTGGGAAGGGGGAAATAGATTTTATCTATCTTGAGAGCAATGTGTAAGGTTTAGAATCATTTTTTTCATATATTATTCACATTAAATAATGGAGAGTTAAAATGAAAACTTTCCATTAGCTGCATATCTCAAAACATTTCTGCTCTGTAGTCACAATGAACTGAGTGAGAGAGGGAAACTGCTGATAGACACCATTTTGACAGCGTCTGCCTGGCGTGGCTCTGTTATCTCCATCCAGCTTCACCTAGAGTTTAATAGGGGACTCTGAAAAGAATGAATTAATGCAATAAAAACCAACACAAAACAACAATGAAAAGCCTTCCCCGGAGACAGCTTTATTCCCATTTTCCTCGGTGTCCCTGTGTTAGACCTCAAGGTCCCCACCTTCTCAGCACCCGTGTTCCTCTTTTGGTCGTAGCAATCTCCCTTTGGGGAAATGTCCCTCTCTTACTTCGTGATGATCTGCCAATCACAGTCACCTGTCTCTCTGGCCAAAGGGGTGAGCAAATGACTCAGGCTTGGTCTCATGATCCGCAGTGTCTATTGCTACAGGGAAAGACCAGGTTTGGGTAGGAGATCCAGGCTCAGCTTACCAGAGTCTGTCTCTGTTTCCTGGAATTCTTGCATGGAAATGCTGGGACACAAAGTCTCTCGCTTTCCTCTCGGAGTGCTGTGTTAACCTGTCACCGCTCCTTCACTCCCCACTCCCCCTTGGTCCTCTCCACCTGGCTTCTGTGACTTGTTAGGGAACAGTATCACACACAGGCACTCTTCAACATGCGGAATAACCCACCCATTGTGTTACCAGTCTCTTCCTTTTCAGCTCCTGCATCTGCTCTGTGCCAGTGGGTTGGTCTTCATAGCATTTCTCAATTGTGGTGAGCACAAAGCCGGAAGAGGCCCAGGAGAGGCACAGCAGGAGGAAGGCTTCTCCTGGTGTCCGTGAGCGGTGAGGACTCTTCTTGCCAGCTGCTACTGTAAGGCTCACCAATGTGGTATGTAGAGAGGGACATCCAGTGGCACTTCACAACAACTGCATGCTGTCCCTTGGCGACCTCGCAGCCTGGCCAGGGCCCAGTTGCCCAGTGCACCATGACCCTCCCGACCTGGACACCAGCATGTGCTCTCTGCCTGACATCAGCAGGGGCGCCCGGCCTCCCCGTGTGCATCCCCCACCCACCGGCCAGGACTTGTCTGTGCCCCGGAGGGCTGTTTCCTGCTGCCTGCTGATGTGGACCAGCTTTGGCTCAGGCAGCCCAGCCGACTTCCCTGCCATAGTAGGGGTGGCAACATACCCTCTAATGAGGTCTGAGCCCCACCTTTGGGGAGTGGGCCCATGTCCGAGTTCTCCTTTCCTCAGACATTCCCAACAGCCCTGGGTATCCTGTAGAGTTCTCTTTACATCTTTGGGGGTTTTTTTGTTTGTTTTTTTAGTTACTGTTCTATTCTAGTTTAATAATTCTCTTTTTTTCTAGTTTAATAATTCTTTTCATACAACCTCCCCTGTTCAAATTACTGTATGTTTTCTATTTTCCGATTGGACCCAGACTAATTCACCCTTTATTCTTAACATTACTTTCAGTTCCTGTGATTGGCTCGTCTCTTTTCTTACCTCTGTGTTGTTAATGTTTTTATTATTCCTCCTCTGAAGTCTAAGGAAAAGGGAAGACGCAATCACTAGTTTACCTTTTTCTCGTGCATATATGAAAGAGTTGGTACATCGTAAAGTGATATTTCATGTTGGTTGTATTTATTATCTAACAACGCTTCCTTATATCTTTGTTTAGCCTCTTCCTCTCTCTGAACATTTCCAGGAGGTCGGGTCCTGACTCTTGCCTTCTCTCTACTACACCTTAGCTTCCCATGTCTTGCACTTCGTCCCAAATTCTGTTGGAACTCTGGGCTCACGCCTCCATTGCTACCTTCAGTTATTCTCCACCGTCCCGGTGCTGGAAGGTAATGCCCTACATTTTTCATTTGACAGTCAAACCTTCATTAATTCAACATACACGAGGGCCCATAATACGCAAGGCGCTGTTCTATGTGCTGGCTTTATGAAAGTGAACAACTGAGGCAAAATCTTTGCTTCTATGGGGTTTATATTCCACAGTTAACCCTAATCTATCCCTCCAGACTTGTCTCCCTGCATTAACTTGTGCTCCAGGGGGAAACGAACATCTCATCATTGTTTTCGTGGCTCTCCCCCAGTTATCATACCTGAAATGGTCTTCATCCTCTCCATCTAAACTCGAAACCCATCCATGAATCCTCAGCAACAAGTCCCGAAACACTTCTCATAGCAGCGGTTCACATTTCTCCATAGCGACTTACCTGAGAGATCAAATATGCCCTTTGGTAATAGTGGCTCAATATGCATCTATTTTCAATGAGTAATGGGCAAGTTTTTACCCGAATCTCAACATGTAGGTGTGAGGACATGGAAAATATGAAAATCCCCCCAGTGATTCTGATATGTCTCCTTAGGAGGGTGTGGCTCCTTCCCTGTTGAGTATCGCTGGTCTACACTTTGTATTTCTTCATTAAATGCTGCTTTTAAAATATTTTCTATTCTTTAGCTCTCGTGTCTCACCTCTTTAAATAAATGGGAATGTATTAGAAAGAAGTCAGTGGGTCTAACACTTCTTGAGAGTCTTCCGGCTTACAACTTCTAGTCATGTATATAACACACAGAGTGTTTACACACACACACACACACACACACACACACACACACATTTCCCCCCGAGCTGTTGTCCAATGCTTTCCTTATTTATTTATTTATTTATTTTGCCAAAGGATTCCTTAGTCTTATACTTCACACTTAATTTCAGATAGAAAAGTCAAAGTTATACCTAAGTATGAGTTAAAGCTACAAAACTTCTAGAATAAAACTTGGGGAAAACATTTATGACCTAGGATTAGGCAAAGGATTCTTAGATATAAAAAGCACGTAATTACAACAATGGTTTATTTTATTTAAGTTGACAATGCCAAGTGCTGACAATGCTGGGGGAAAAGGGACTCTCCTGCATTGCTAATGGAGCTGCAAAGGGGCACAGCCACTTTGAAAAACACATTGACAGTTTCTTACAAAGCTAATCACATACTTATAGAATTTATCAAATGCATAGTTTATTATTATTTTTAGTGGTGATATGATATTACAGGACCCAAAATTTGAAGCTACTTTAATAATTTTTAATGTTTCAAATAAAGTTGACATAAAATATTATATTAGTTTCAGGTGTGCAACACAGTGATTAGATATTATATAACTTACTAAATGATCATCTCCATAAATCTAGTGCCACCTGACTCCCTACATACTTACTGCAATGTAATTGACTATGTTTGCTATGCTGTGCTTTACATTCCCGTGACTAATCTGTAACTAGCACAAAATTTGACCCTACGTTAAAGATTAGCATTTTGATTTTCAATGAGTCAATCCTTCCTTAAAATATCTCTTAATGTATTTTTTTCTACTCTTCAATCAGCAGTTGGCTGTCTGTTCATTAGACCAACATGCCCACCTCATTAGGCCCCAATACAGAAACCACTTCCCTACTTCAGACTTTTTAGTTGCTTATCTAGATCCTTTTTAATTTTTGCAACATTGTTTCACACAAAAAGAGTAGAAGTAGATAGACACTAAGAAAGGATTTCATCTTGTCTAAACATAAAAAGACCATTCATTAAAATGATAACTGGGGGGAAATGTAACAAAGCACTGGCAACATGTTTGAAGCTGCCTTTGGGAAATTAGTATTTTTGTATCAGAATGAGTGCCACCCTGGAGGTGTCCCACATGCACAGAAGTTCAGTCTTTGAACTCCCTATGAATGGAATGACGGTGCCAGAAAGGAATGCCTGTTTGTCCGTGAACCAGAGTATGAATCTGGACAAATCGCCATTTCTTTTGCTGTAGCATCTTGGAGTTAATGACCCAAGAAAGTTAGAATCTGTCATTCTGATGAGTTCTGAAATAGGAAGCACCCTCCAGTCAACAGTTTATGCTCTTACTAGGCATTTAAGGCTTTAACAGAACAGTAAATGCAAAGTGGTAGAATGAGTAGGAAGATCCCTTTAAATGGAGGGAGTTAAGACACCTGGCTTCTTGTTCATTTTTGCAATTAACTAGCTGGGACATATTGGGAAAATTGCTTCCTTTCTCTGCGTCTCAGACTGTGCAGTTGTTAAAAAGAGAGGGTCAGTTTAGAAGCTCCCTGTGGTCCTTTTAATCCTGCATTTTATGATTTTGTAGTTATAGGTGTCAGGAAGATTACGAATGTGAAGCATTCTCTCTTGTGGCAATCAAGACAGTTAACAGAAATAACTGCCCTTGTTACTTGGTTCTCAAGAGGGAAGTACTTCAGTGACTCCAAAGGGTTGAAGAGACTGGACCGGTCAAATTCCATTTCATACTACGCACTGTTGAAGAAATCCTGAAACAGATTTACTGGATGGATTGGGAATATGTGATTCAGTCAGTTAGAAAGCTGCTGTCCATTTAAATATGTGGGAACTTATGGGGTGTTTTCCTATTATCTGCAGCAAATGATAGCAATTAGAATTTAATTAAGGCAGGCTTTGCCAGAGTATTAGATTCTGCGTTTCTTTTGATGAACAGGGTGATAGTAGAAGTAGGCAATAAAGGATGATCCCATGGTTTCAAAATCTTGATTTTTAGGGTACTTGTCCAAAAGAAAAAGCATTTCATATACAAGATCTAAAAGCCACGCCAATAAAAAACAATGTATGGCTAGAAAATTTATTCGAGTTACGAGTTTATAAGGATTAGAGACTGCTTCTTTTATCCCCTCAGAACCCCCACAGCACATACGTAGATACATTGCATGCACTGGTTGCCTAGTAACTGCTTGTTTATGACTATGGAGGCTACTTCTCTTTAGCCGAATTCCCAAACTAGAAAAATCAGGGAAAACACAGACACTAAATAATTTGTTTTATTGATTATCAGATTTTTTTTGTTAATTTCCCATATTTCTGTCTTCTTATGTTTTAGAAGAACTAGCTTTAAACAGCTGGATTAAAAAAAAAAAACCCAGTCTGACATTTGCTTTTTTATGGGATAATTTAATACATTTCCATTTATTGTGGTTATTGAAATATTAGGATTGTAGAAATAAATCTTATCGTGTCTTTTCTGTTTGGGCTACCTTTTCTGCATCCTCTCTTCATTTTTGCTGTTTTTCAGATTTATTGAGTTTTCCCTTTCTCTTCTTTATTTGATGTTTTCACATGCATTCACTTGGAAATAGTACATGTTGTATCTTTTATTTTGGTGGTTATTCGGATTATTTTAATAGGAATACTTGTCAGAGTTTATAGTTGTTCAATATTTTTACTTTCCAACAAATACAAAGACCTTAGTATGTTTTAACTCTGACTACCCCTTCATTATGTATTAGCTACTATAACCGTGTTGTAGGCCAATTATTACCATTGATTTTTATTACATTGCAATCAATGTACTCCATTATTACAAACAATCAGTGTTGTTTTATTTTACCCACATATAATCAATGTCCGGTGCAACATTTCTTGTGCTCCTGAGTCCTTCCTTTTAAAATTCCTTCAGTGGTCTGTTTTGGTAGTAAAGTCTCTCCATTTTTATTGGTCTGAAAATTATTTAATTTATTAATTTAAATGTTTATTTATTATGTCTTAAAGTATAGACTAATAGATTGACAGTTATTTTATCTCACCCTATTGAAGACATTATTTCACTACCTTCTGGTTTCCATTATTGCTGTTATAAAATCAATTCTCTGTCTAGTTGTTTTCATGTTATGGATAATACGTCTTCTCTCTACATGCTGTTGAAGTCTTTTTGTCTTTGGTGATTTGCCATTGTGACTAGGTATGGGTGTGTGTGCGTGTGTTCACTTTGCTTGTTTTGTGTGGTTTGGTTTCCCTGAATCTGTGTCTTTTAACACTGCTGAAAAATCCCCAGCCATTTTCTTGGCAAATACTATTTTTTTCCCCTATTCCGTTAGGTCATTCTGGAATGATAATTAGACCCCACTCTACATTCCATGCCTTTAACTTCTATTTCATATTTTTATCTCTCCCTAGGATATATTCTGAATTTTTTTGTATCTTCCAGTTCTCAGGTTCTATCGTCAGGTGTAGCTAACCTGCTATTAATTCAATTTTTGACTTGCAGAAATTATATTTGGTTCTCTTTAAAATCTGCTTATTCACCTTTAGAGTCTCTTGTTCTTTATTCGTATTTGAGTTTTCACTTTTATTTCTTTAAACATATTAAACAACAATTTCATATTCTACATCTAATAACTCCAACTCAGAAGCCCTTTGGGATTTTTCTGCTGTGTCCTTTCTACCTCTTACTCATGGTGCTTTGTTTCCTTGTGTGTGTTGTGATGTTCAATTGTGAATTGTTCCTTTTCCTTGGATCTTTTGGGGAATTTTTGAAGTCTGGATTTTCTTCTGCCAAACATCTAGGAGACAATATCACCACTTTGAAGAAAGTGTCCAGCCTAAGTTTTTTGGATCACAGTGGCAGTGTGAATTCAGGCTGCACGTCCCTGTTGAGAACCATGCTGTAAACTTCTGTCAGAGAATGCTTTTACTTGTTCTGAAGATCTGAATTTTTTTTTTTACATTTGCGCCATTTTTATCCAACATTGTATTTGTTTCTATTGGGAGGGTCACTTAGGTCATCTTAGCAGCTGTGCTGCGGGGAGTGAAGTAGTCTTCAAGGTTCCAAGTGGAATGCAATTTGTTTTTGACACAGAGTGCAGTGCTACACAATTTGGATTAAGCTCAGCAGGAAGAGTGAGCTTTTTCCCTGCTGGTGTGGCTCCGTGGATTGAACACCAGGCTGCGAACTCCGCTGAACTGGAGGCTCCCAGGTTTGATTCCTGGTCAGAGCACATGCCTGAGTTGCCGGCAAGGTTCCCCCACTCGGAGGTGTGCGAGAGGCAGCCAACTGATGTTTCTTTCCCTCTTTCTGACACGGGCCAGCTTTTAGGATTTACTCTACTTAAATTAAGATCTGCATCTTGACTCTGAAATGTGAAATTTGAGTTTTAAAAGAGACTTGGATGACATCCCTCCTAGTAAGTTAACGTTAACAAACAGGTTGTACTGAATTAAGAGGGACCATTCTGGGGCTGCTTCACACTTGATACTTGATGGGAAGGTGTGCTCCTGCTGGGGAGACAGCCTGCTGTGCCCATTCCTCCTCGCCTTCCCTCTGTCCTTTTGATTTGCTCAGTTGCCCTGGGGCCAGAAACAGGTATTGTGTCCTAAGAACATTTCTGAAAAACAGTTTGCTTTAGAAATTCATGTGAACAAGTGAGATGGTCAATGCTGTGTTCCTAGAAAAGGCAGGTCAGACTGTCTCCCTGCATCTCTGTCTGTGGGACCCAGCCAAACCCGCTGAGACAGGCTCATCAGCCACACCGGCTTCAAAAAGAGGGAAACTCCTCTCAGCAGCTTGCTGCTTCTTGGAGCCCACATAGACTCCAGCTGTCTCCCAGCTTCCATTTCTTTGATTTGCTTCAGGCTGCTGATAAAAACTTCCATTGTCTCTGGGGAAGCAGTGGCTGAGTGTGGTTCCTCATTGTATAGGGGCAGCAACTCATGGCCAACGATGAGACCATCCCCTTGTTCCCAAGTGACGTTCAAGCAGGCAATCAGAATGCTGGTCAGAAAGAGAGTTACAGAGTTTGGAATGTCTCAATAAAAGATCTTGCAAACAACAGCTTATTGGATAATTTAAAAAATATATTTTGAGTGTCCACCATGCCCTGGCATTGTTCTAAATGCTTGGGATATAATAGTGAGCAAAGCAATCCCATCCTTGGAGTGCACAGACCTCCATGGAGGACAGACAAGAATACAGACGATTCCATTACAGGCACTCCTCCTTTCATTGCTCTCAGCTTTATTGCCTTTCACAGATGTTGTATTTTTTTTTACAAAATAAAGGCAAGATCCCTCCACCAGCAAAAAGACTGTGGCTCACCGGATTGTGATACTCATTCCATTGAGGTGGTCTGGAACTGAACCTAGTTATCACTGAGGTAACGCTGTTCTGTAGCAGAGTTTAACGAGGTCCTGCATGAGGAATGATAGAGGCTGTGACCCGAGTGGATAGAAGTCTCTGTCCACTTTACTGGTTCCACATTGAACTTTTAGTCAAAATTGTAATATTGCAACACATATAACCACAAAACATATAAAACAGTATGCTAGTACTGCTCTTGCTAGCATAAAAGAGATATGAAGGATAGAGGAGTGAGAAAAAGGGTGAGGAATGATGATGAAAGTATTATAAGTATTTGACCCTTTTTGACCTTTTAGAAGAGTTTTAAATGTATCAGAAAGGCTGTTTAATAAGTGAGCATTGGTACATTCCCCGGCATACGTAACTCTCCAAGAAGAGTGGGAAAAGGAGGTGAAGAAAATTTTATTTTGGAACTAAGAAATCAAACTTCAGCATTTTTCCTTGTTTACAAAAACAATCTTATTTTTAAAATGAAATCCTTATATAAAGAATATTTTTTTAGGGCTGTGAAATGCTCTGTGTGCTATGGCAATGGTGGACACATGTCATAATATATTTTTTTTTTGTCCAAACACATAGATGGTACAACACCAAGAATGAATCTTAATGTAAACTGTGGACGTTGGGTAATAAGGATGTGTCAGTATAGGTTCAACAGTTGTACCAAATATGCCACTCTGGCGGCAGATGTTGATCAGTGGGGAGGCTCTGCCTGTGTAGGGCAGGGAGTATAGGGGAAACCTCTGTAAATTCTACTCAATTTTTCTGTGAACCTAAAACTTCCCTACAAAAATAAAGTTTTGATTAAAAAAGGGAGAGTAGACCAATTTTACATTTTGGGTGTGAGCTCTGGGCACATCCTCCTGCCCAGGTAAGTAAATCAGATGTTACAGACTGAAGGGCCCATCAACACGTAGGCTCTTAAGTGAACAGGAATGGCTCTAGCACCAAAATGTGTTGGGGTTTTCTCAGGGATAATAGTTAAATGTAGCTTAGTACTCTCACTGGAGCGTTAAGACCGTCCTATTCACTCCTCAGCCGCCACGCCTGAGTGCTGGCTCACCACACCAGGGTTCCCTCTATCTGTCCCGGAGGCTGCTTGTCTGCACCTGGCCGCCTCTGCATCCTCTCTGCTTGAGTCTGGGCACAAAGGCAGAGCTTGATAGTTCAGTTTTTAGTGGCTGTCTCCATGGTGATTCTGACAGGAAATAATCTTTGATCCTTCTGCTATTGTTTGTAGAAGCCGGACTACAGGCCTGGGAGCTTTCTTCTGCACCCAGCCCGCAGAAGCTGAGGCTGCCCTGTTTCCCTTGAGTCCTGGCCATCTGGCCCTGCTTTCCCTAGATCAGGAAGTCAGGCAACCACTATCTTCCCTGCAGGGGAGCAGGTGAAGAGGGGTGTGCAGAGTAGGAAAACCTGGTTTCAAACAGGGAAGGTTGTGGGCGCAACACTTACCAGGGCAGCCTGGCATGATTAGAAATCTTTCTCTTTTTCATATCATCAACAACACTCTTCTGCTTGGTATGCCCTGCTCCTCATTAGTCCTGTCTGAACATTTCACTCATTCTCCCTTACTGAGAAAAAATAATGTAATGTAAAACATTACATTATTTACAGAGCTAAGTTTTAAGTATCTGATCATTTGCCACATATTTTCACATTATGAAGAGAGGTTGTCTTAGCAAGGGGAACGTAAAAGAATGTTTTCATGAAACCCAGAAAAATGAAATGCCATTTCTTGAGATATAGACTGTATGTAGGCCGGATGCTGTGTGGGAGCCCTGGGTACCAGTCAGTCTTGGTGGAAGTGAGTTAGGCCTCAAAAGAAAGGAGGGAAATAGTACAGGAAAGAGGATAACTTGGCCTACCTCATACATTTTCCTTAGGGCAGAATTAGTACATTCCCCACTTTAGCCGTCATCCACCCAGAGGTAATTTTTCTAATCACCAGCAGGGGGACCTAGCTGACCGTAGTCAGGTGATTGCATTCGGAAGAGAAAAACCTACTGGCTTTCAGCTAATCTGGGAACTTCTGTTTTGCATGTTGCCTTTAAATCAGATGCAACTTGGTGTTTTATGTGGATTTTATTGGTAGGTTAAATACGTTCATTAAACTGAGGTTTTGGTTGTCATTCTTGATCCCATGACAGGTTCAAGTTTAAAAAATTAAGACTTTCTGTTGTTGTTATTTGGTTTCTAGTTAGCCAACATGAGTTTTTAAATGCATTGTTATGGACATTTTATCCATTCCTGTGAAATTTCGGATAACCATGGCTTGTACAGGAATCAAGCCTTACCTTTTTCTTTACTTTATACCCTATATCCAAATCCTGTTGGTTCTACTTTCAAAATAGAAAGGCTTATGATGGGGTTTCATGCTAGCATTTCTGAGTTCATGGATTTATGTTATTATCACTTTTTATCCATTTTAAGAAACTGGAAATATTTATATTCACCTAAACTGCTTAACTGATTTAAAACGCGTATTTTTATAAAGAAAATATAGTATATTCCTAAATCAAGCATGTCTCAACATTGCTTTCTTAGTCCACAACACCATTATTTATTTCCTGGAATAGCTTTGGAACTTGTTTCTTTGATTTTACCTTCCCTTCTCACCCACTCAGCGGCCCAGTTTTAGCCACCAAATGTCTAAATTTTTGCAAAGAAATCTGCTTGGTGGTTGCCTCCCCTTCCCCAGTTTGTCTTTGCCTTATCCGGCTGACCGTGCGGATGTCACCCCCTGGCAGGTGATGTATGGGAAACTGGAGAGGACATAAGTAGGAAGGAGAGCCGCTGTGAGGGCCGAAACACACAGAGGAGAGCCACGGAAGGGAGGCTCTAGTTCATGTTGGACAGGAGGGCATTTGCAAAGGATTCCACCACTTAACGACTCACCTTAAATTTTTTTGCTTCAAGATAAACAAGTCTCAGGACAAACGTTTAACATGACCACAGACTCCAAAAGGTACAAGACAAGCTAAAGGTCACATAACTCAAGGTCAATAAGGTCCAGGAATTTTCAAGCAGAGATAAATGTGGAGCAAAACCAACAGGATGACCTCAATGAGTATAATAGCATTAAATGCAAGGATCAAGTTCAAAGGTTTTTATTGTCTTTAAGGAATTTATTTTTTTCTGCCAGATTTCTGTTTATAAGCTTCAAACACTATTCCATTCTTGATTCTATGTGAAGTAGGACGATGCATGACAGATAAGACTATAGCAAATTGAATGCCAGTCATCAAACTCACTGTGTAAGAAATTTATGTTTATCTGTAACCTAATTTCTGTTTTGAGCTCCCATTCTTCCAAATCAACAGAAATTAGTCTCTTTTCCCTTTGGGATTTCCTCCCACCCTTCCCAATGTTGCATCTGATTTCTGGGGCATGGGGTGTACGGTCTGCACGTGACCTCTGGTCATCGTTTGTCCACACTGCCATCCACTGTGATGACTGACACTGGGGATGTAAGAACCCCCCGCCACCCCAGCTCCCACAGGGTCCACGCACTCAATATCCATCTGCAGCTCACAGCCATTTCTCTTCTCTTCTACATCTCTTGATCTTGGAATACACAGATCTTTCTGGAGCTTCGGTAATCCCTTCTTCCCATCTGACCTGAGTGGTTGAAAGAGAAGGGTCAGGGGCAGGCCCTTTTCAGGGGCTACATTAGCATCTACATCCCGACTTCTTTTCTAGTATGTCTCCTTCTCCACATCTGAGAAATCTTTGTATAATCTTGGGTGGGAGCTTTCTCTAAATTACTAAGTGGAAATCTAAATCTTATTTATGGCCTACATATTTCCCATTCCTGTTGGAGCCTGGATTTTGGAGACTTAAATGCCAAAAAATAAAAATAATTTTTTTTTAAAAAAGCTCATTTTTTCCCTTTGCTTTCTATTAACCTGTTCTGTCTTGGAATAATAGAGCTCAGAATAACCTACCTGCTATTTGAAAGATGGTAAGAATGAAGAAGGGAAAATATTAGAGGAAAACATTGCCTAATACTTCAAAAGTGTACCCTACCTCATATCTCTCTATTGGCAGAGGTAGCTGGAATGACATCTGAAACAAAGACTAACCCTCTTAAAGCATGCTAAATCATGCATACAAGCTCTAATAAAATTAATAGGAGCCTTTTAAGGAAAAATATTATTTGTAACAAGGGAAATTGTTTAGGATAATTACATTTAGGATATAATCAGATTATATGGAGTCCATCTCTGCTATGATCTGGCTATAGAACCCTAAGCTAATCATTTAACCTTCTAGGCACAGATTTTCTCACTTTTAAAGTGGGGTTGATAACATCTACTTCACGAGCTTTTTGAAATAATTAAATTGCATTAAGTAATCAAGGTGATGCACAATAACCATTCAGTAAAGGCTTGTTTGTTTCTTACTCATCCATCCACGCACGTGTTCATCCTTTCTTCCATCAGGCATTCACTCCTTACTCCTATATAGCAAGGCTATAGCCACCGTTAATGAACCTTTTGCAATTTGTACAAACCGGTTGTTGGGTGTGACCGCCCTAGCCATATTACAGGTATAAGGCCTAAGTGTGATCAGTGAAGATAAACCCTAGATTCACTACTCCCATGGATCTGATGAGCTGCTGACTGGGGCCTCCCCTCGGCCCTGGATGGTTTCTAGTGAGTGAGTTTTTGAGCAGAATCAATACCTTTAATGACAGAGAGCCTGCAGTTTTGCACAATACAGACAACAGCACCCCCTCCCTTCTTCTCTAAATGAATGTTATCAGTGATATTTTCCGGGTTTCAGGTAGAGTTGAATGGGTCAAAATCTTCGATCCAGAGCAGGATTCATAACTATTCTATTTCTTTTAGTTGGAGTATAATTTTCATACAATAAAATGAACAGATCTTGGGTGTTCGATTCAATGAGTTTTGGCAGTTCTATACACCTATTTACCCACCCCAAACAAGAATTTAACATTTTTATTACCCCCATCCACCCAAACTACCCACATGCCTGTCTCTAGTCACCCTTCTCCCAGTATGGCAGGATTTTTTTATTGTGAAAACAACCAAATGTTCTTAGGGATGTCTTCTATTTTAAAACTTTTGAACTCTCTCCACTTTCTTCTGTTGGAAGTAAACTAATGAGAGCCAACGTCTGCTGAGAGGTCGGCGTGCATTATCTCAACATTCATAACTGTAAATGGAATGACTTATGCCGTCTTACAGATGAGAATAATGAAACTTAAAGAGACTAAAGTGCGTCATCCAAAGGTCAAACAGCTCTCTAGTGGCAGAGCTGGGCTTTGAATTCAGACTGATCTGATTCTAGAATTTGACTTTTACATCACAATGCTAAAGAGCAGACACACCCTGAGGTTTATCTAATGATGGCAGCTTTCCTGGGCCTGGAATTCCGTACATCTGCTATTGTGACAAAAGGAGAAAGAATACGTTGGTTGATTTAACGCCATCTCACCCTTTCATTCCCTTGTGCTGCCAGATGTGTACATGTTGGCTGTGAAGACCGTATGTGGATCATAATAATGAGGACAATCGTGAGAGCAAACCCTTTGAGCATTGGCTATGTGTCACGTGCTGTAGGAAGCACTGCACCTGAATTTCCTTATTTAGTTCTCATTACCACTTTCAGGAGAGGATTTGTTATTAACATTTTTATGGACTGAAACTTTGAGGCTGAGAGGGAGCACCTGACTGACTTGCCCAGTGCCGCAGTTAGAAAGTGGTGGGGTTGATTCTGAGCCTTGTCAGGCTGTTCTGACAGCCTGTTCCACCCCCTGCTGTAGACAACCTCTGATCCTCTGTTTCTGTCTTCAGTCCTGTTAATACAGAAGGGTGCTGGTTCCTGCCTAAACTAGATCTCACCAGCGTAGATATGTGAGTGTGAACCCTGCCAGCTGGCACTCTTTTAGATAAGCTCCTGTTAATCCCAAACACTGAAGTCCCCCTGGTCTCCAGAAACTTGGAAAACTGCCGGCGGGTACCTGGCCATGCTGTGAGGTAGATGAAGTTTGTCTTGGGAACTTTTCCTCTTCTGCACTCTGCCGTACACTCCAAGTATCGTGTCAACCAAAAACTCTTCTAACTTGCAATTCCTGGAGTCCAAAACTTGCCAGGGAGACTGAGTCTTTCAGCCTATGTGTGTGTACTTGTTGAGACCCCTGATGCTCCTTCCCCGCCCCAACCTGTTGGCTTGCCCATCTGTGTCTGAATCAGTTTCCCGCTAGCTTCCCCAGCCAAGCCTGGGCTAACATGCTCATGGGTAGAGGCTGGTGGAAGCACTCCAGACACTCGAGGCTTTGTAGAGATAGATAGGAGCCCTATCTATTTTGGCAACCTCAGTGATGTGTCTCCCAGGACTGATGGGAAAGGAACAGGGCAGCGTTAGTGATTACAACAGTTAAACATGTGGCATTGAATCTGTACCCTGTACTGTCCTACGTACTTTATATGTATAAATTCGTTTAATCCTTACAACAGGCCTGTGAGGTGTCTAGGCCTCATAGACACTTTATGGGTCTATGGTCAAGGCTCCAGCAAGAATTAGGAGGCACACACAGCTGGAATTCTGAAGAGACTTTAAAGAAGGGATTATTTACAGACATGGAGCAGATTTCAGGGACTCGATCAGAGATACTGAGATGCCCACGGAGGCGTGTGGCCAGAGCCCCAGTGGTGTCAGCATGGGGACAGCAGGTGAAGTGAACAGTGAGGTGTAAGGGGAGCAAATATTGAACACTCCCCTCCTTTTTCCAATTTCCCATTGGCTGAAACAACGGCACACCTGAGGTCAAGCAGTTCTGGGTGAGATGGGCTTGAACTGTGAGTCACCAAGGGGCTCAAAAAGGGGCATCAGGACAAACAGAGAATAACCAGTCCATGAAGAAACCAGGGCACAGAGAAGGGAAGCAACACACCCGAAGTCGCACAATTAGGAAGTGGCAGCACTAGGACATGGCCTGAGGCTGTTACATCTGTAGGATTGAGGGCTTCTCTCACAGTTACTCAGTGTCCTAGAGTTTCCAAAAGCGCCTTCTCCAGAGAGATTTTGGAAGGCTCCTGAGGGCTGCATTTTGGAGGAACCGCCCCAGTCATATTATTCCCTTTGATGTGGGACAGATTCTAGGACAAGGCATCTGGTGACCACTAAGGGATGGCACCTTTGGGATGAATCTGATCTAGTCCAATGCACAGAGGCCCACATGTGTCTTAAAATGGTTCCCACTGATGGCAGAAAAAAGCCCCTATTGCAGGTAAAAGGGCTCCATTCGACCGTTTAAAATGTCCTTGTACACAGTAGACCCCTAGCAGAAACAACTTCATGACAGACACAGGTAACCACTGGCCTTGGCCAATTCCGTGTGTTAATGGTAAATAACATGGTCAAGTTAATGAAAAAGAAAGATTATGAAAGAGTAAGTTTGTCAGAAAACTGTGGATAAGATGGAGAAAATCATTTTGCCTCAACTTAGGAGAAACTGAGACCTGTGGTTTCTGTATGAGTGTAGTCAGTGCTCAGTTTGAACAACTTATGCAAAAAGAAAAAAAAAGTCCCCTCACGTGAGCTGACCCCAGCTGAGGAAAACCAACCACACACAGTCACCATGTGGAGACACTTCCTGTGACATGAGAAGAGGAGGTGCAGAAAAACACATGTGTGAGGAAGACAGAAAATTCAAGAGAAATGAATGTTAAGAATAAATATTTCTTTTTTTTTTTTGTGGAGAAAAGGGGACCCTAGTGCACTATTGGTGGGACTGCAGACTGGTACAACCACTATGGAAAACAGTATGGAATTTTCTAAGAAAACTAAAAATGGATCTACCTTTTGACCCAGCAATTCCACTGCTAGGATTATATCCTAAGAACCCTGAAACATCAATTCAAAAGAACCTATGCACTCCAATGTTCATAGCAGCACAAGTTACAATAGCGAAGTGTTGGAAGCAACCTAGATGCCCATCAGTAAATGAATGGATCAAGAAACTATGGTACATTTACACAATGGAATTCTATGCAGCAGAAAGAAAGAAGGAGCTCCTACCCTTTGCAACAGCATGGATGGAACTGGAGAGCATCATGCTAAGTGAAATAAGCCAGGCAGTGAAAGACAAATACCATATGATCTCACCTTTAACAGGAACCTAATCAACAAAATAAACAAACAAGCAAAATATAACCAAAGACACTGAAATTGAGAACAGGCTGACAGTCACCAGAGGGGAGAGGGGAGGGAATTTCAGGGGAAAAGGGGAAGGTTTACAGGAACAAGTATAAAGGACACATGGACAAAAACTAGGGGGAGTGGAAATGGGAGGGAGGTGGAGAGGGCTGGGGTGGTGGGCTGGGATGGGAATAAAAGAAAACTATACAAGAACAACAATTAAAATAAAAATTAAAGAAAAAGAATAAATATGCTTTTTTTTAAATATTTTATTTATTTATTTTTATTATTTACTTATTTATTTTTAGAGGGGAAGGGAAGGAGAGAGGGAGAGAAACATCAATGTGCGGTTGCCTCTTGTATGTCCCCTGCCGGGAACTGGCCTGGCAACCCAGGCATGTGCCCTGACTGGGAATCGAACCGCAATCCTTTGGTTCGAAGGCCCGCGCTCAATCCACTGAGCTACACCAGCCAGGGCCTAAATATGCTTTTTTATATTAGAGAAGTAAAGCTCCAATGACAGCTTTTTATACATCATTATTTTATTTCTATTTGTTTTCTCTTTTCTCCCTCACAAAATTAGGCAATAAGCTGACTAAAGTACACTTTTTGTGAAAGTCAGAGGCTTCCACCAAGAAAAATGATGAGTGTGGAAGAGAGAAATTTGCAATAAGGGCACAAGAATGTAAGAAAAATGTCAGCATTTCTTAGAAAATTCAGCAACAAAATGTGTAGCATGTAACAGGGCCCCATGGCTTGGAATTATGCCTGTAACCTGAGAAAGGAAAGTGACCTCATGGACCCAGCGGTCCTGTGCTAGAGCGTTGTACAGAGTAAACAGAAAGTCCTCAACTAATAGTCAAACCCAGTGTTATCTAGAGAACACTCTTTTCTACTACACGTCTTTCTCTCCTGCTATTTCTTAAAAAATTGTCCTTTTAAAATTCTATGTTTTTAAATAATTGGAAATGTGGGAATTGGCTTTAGGGACACAATCTTCATTATTTATCATCAAGATGGAATATTATTGCCTGAAATGTTATTCTTTTCAGAAGTTAGCTATGTCTAAGAGTTGGGTATTAATAATGTTTATTATATAGTAGAGTTCAAATTACAGCTGGTATGTTTCAAGCCCTAAATGCTGCAGGCATATTATATAAACAGTCATACATTCATGAAAAATGCACTCCCATCTGTCTTTGTGCTGACTCCACATTTCTTAAGGTGCTGAGGGACTGGCCACGGTGGTTTGGGGCCATAAAAGGCCGTCAGAGGGGGCTCCATTTCAGCAATGATCTCAGAAAAGGAGAGTCAAAAAGATAAGCAGACTAATGGATATGCATTCAGCCTTTCAAGGACTGGGATCTTCTACCTGCATTTAAAACAAAAATTAAGAATGGAATATAAATACCATCATCCAATTAATGAAATAAAGGATAGAGTTGGATAATGTCCTTAAGAATCCTAGAAATAGTAATATTTAAAATATTACTATTTAGCCCTGGCTGGTGTAGCTCAGTGGATTGAGCGCGGGCCTGCGAACCGAAGGATCGCGGTTCGATTCCCAGTCAGGGCACATGCCTGGGTTGCCAGGCCAGTTCCTGGCAGGGGACATACAAGAGGCAACCGCACATTGATGTTTCTCTCCCTCTCTCCTTCCCTTCCCCTCTAAAGATAAATAAATAAAATCTAAAAAAAAAAGGAAAAAAAATATTACTATTTAAAGGACATTTGTTTATAGTTGATACATATAGGAAGCGACCATGACTATGGTGTGCAATCAATTAAAAATAAAGTGCAATCAACATTTTTTTTCAGTCAGACTTTTATAGTGATTTGGCTACTAGGGTAGAGAAGATATAATAAAAATAAAGGAAAAGTACACTTTGTGTCTACCCTGTCACACTTCGGGAGGTAGGGAAAGGACAATGTGTTTGAGCTACGGCAATGCATCGTCACTGCCTACCTGCTAACTGCCCTTGCGTTGGTGGAAAGAAAGGCAAAGTCATCCTTAATGGGGGCTAACTGCTAACTTGTGATTTTACAACAGCATTCCCCTGTCCGACTCGTGTGTCTGCTGCTTGGCATGATGTCCTAAGGCACAGACACCCTTTCCATTCCCCCAGGCACCCTTAGCAGGAATCTGGGACCAGCCTTGAAGAACCGCAGGTCCCTGGCATCAACCCACCCTTAACAGCCAGCTGCCTTCCCACCCTGGCAGTCCGGGTGCCTTCCTGTGTTCTCCTCGCTCTAATTGCCTGGGCCCTCCCTGCCCTCGATAACCTCTGTCTCTGGGGAGATGACACCCAGCTGAGTGTTTCCAAATGTGAGAGACACACCTAAGTAGGCAATTTTAAAGTCGTGGCAGTTTTAGATTAGATAAGACACTAATATTAGAAAATCAACATCCGAGTTTCTCATTTCAACATTAATTTTTCGCTTGTCGCTGCACATCATGGCTTCAATGAAGATAAGCTTGACCAAGTCAATGTGAGGGGAACCGACACTTAACAGAGAATGAAATGTAGGCAGTTTCAGGACAGTCTTGATCTTGAACCCTATCCACTTAATAAAAATATTGTAATTATATTGTGAAAGTCATTGCATTTTGCTTTATCTAGTCATCTCCTTATTACTTCTGACTCTCCCTCTCATCTCTGTAAACCTCTCAAAAACAAAACAAAACAAACAAATAAGAAAAACCCCAGCCAGTTACTTATGTTGAATTTTCACTGTATGCCAGAACCTGTATAAGTTCTTCAGATGTATTGGATCATTTAACCCTTACCACAACCCTATGAAATAACTGAAAAACTTTTATTTATTTATTTATTTGAGAGGGAAAGGGAGGGAGAAACAGAGGAGAGAAACATCGATGGGTTGCTTCTTGTATGCATCCCAACTGCGGACTGAACCCGCAACCTAGGCAAGTGCCCTGACCGGGATCAGCTGGCACCCGACCAACTGCGCCACACTTCAGGGCTGAGATAACAACTTTTCCTCCCAGTTTGTAGATGATGAAAACAAGAGTCAGAGAGGTTAACTCTTCAAGGGCATAGAGTTTGCAAAAAAGAGAACAGGGATTAGATTTCAGAGGGTCTGTCTCCAGAGCAAAGCACTCAGTCTGAAGTGGCTTTACATAATTTTCAGTGGTGTACCTGCAGGAACGGTTTGACACTTCTCATGTTGCTCTTATGCATGCTGACTGGTCAATGATTGGTGGCCCTAGGGTCCATGCACATGTCCACTTCACATCCCCACTCTGTGTTCTGATTCCTGCCCCTGGTGTTCTCCCTGTGGGCACACCGTTTGCTTCCACAGTGTTCTGAGCACAATATGGGGGGGAGCTCAGCTGGTTGGTAAGTGCACTGCTGAGATATCCTCACTGTCCAGATATTTGACTCGGTAGGAAATTGCATGTCAACTACAGTCCTGGATCCAAGCGCTGACTGAAGATATTGGGAGAGGGGCTGGCCCTGTAAGACAAGGGCCTTGTCGGGGTGCCTATGAAGCTGTGCCTTTCAAAATTCTTGACCACAAGAAATATATCTCTACTGCATTTCACAGCACGTATTTGCATACAGAACACCTAAACCAAATGTCATAAAACAACACTTTACTACATGGGAGGTGCTCTGGAAGTTTCTGTTCTGCTGTATACATATTTTTAGAAGATGCTGGTCCAGTTTTAGTAAATTGGTTTCACTAATAGGTCACGACTGGCTGGTTGAAACACCACAAGAAAGATTTATTTTTAACTCAATATATGATAAATTTTCACTCTAATAGATTTAGACCCCACAATGATTAATTCCTTGATTATCCATGAAAATTTTTGAAAATGGTGTCTTTCTCTGCTCCATATCTTTGCTGGAGATCAGGATGCCATTCCAGGGTGGGGCACATCATGTGAGAAATATGTTAAAATTAGACACATGGGGGTTGAGATGGTGTTTGATTTTACATGAAGGAGACTGTGTGGCCTTTCCTGAATATAAGCCAGCTATGACTGCCTCTACAAAATTATAATCCTTTACAATATTAAGATTTGGTCAGTTGCATATTGGGGATGATTGGGAAAATTTGAATGCAGTCTAAGTCTTCGGGAATTATATTAGGTGTGACAATGGTCTTGTGGTTATACAGAAAAATACCTTTCTAGATGTTTACATTGAAGTATTTAGGCGTGATAGGTCAGGAGGTTTATAACTTACCTCAGAAACCAAGTTTAACAACAACAGAAGACTTGGAGGCAGTGCCCTCAGCCCGGGGCAGCGGCAGCCTCTCCAGGCCCCTCTGCAAGGCAAACTCCCGTGGCTGGGGGTGGGTACGAAAGAGGAGAGGAACTTCCACTGACCCACTGAGAGTCAGATGCTAAAAAAGCTTGGTTCTGGTTCTGGGATGGATGGGGCAAGCACACTCCTCCCTCTCTCCCCCACGGTGTGCAGCTATAACACCTGAAAAGCCAGGAGCAGCTATGCCAGGGTGCTGACAATGTAATAGGAACAGGCAGATAGAGGAAGAAGAACAGAGTTCAAAATAATGTGAAAACTGGTAGCGAATTTACCTAGAGTTGTTTTGAAACTCTAATACTGCCGAGCCTGAATTCACGACTACCTGAAAACTGCGAGCGGGCATCATGGTGGGCAGAGAGAGTTCTGGAATCCTCGAGTGCAGGCACGAGGAGCAGGAAAGGTGTTAGACAAACATGTCCTAGATGTGAAACCGAAGCACAATCTTTGTTTTTAAAAACGTTTGATAATTAGACTTCATCAAAATGTAAAACCTTCACTCTGCAAAAGATGTTATTAAAAGACCGAAAAGACAAAGGACAGACAGGCAAAATTTTTGTGAATCCTATATTTGAAAAAGGGCTTGCATCTAGAAAATTATAAAGAACTTTCAAAATTGATAATAAGAAAACAAATAGATCCCTGCCCCCTAAATGGACAAAAGACTTGAACAGACGCTTCACCTAAGAGAGTATATGGAAAGCAAATAAACACATGAAGAATGTTCAACATCTTTAGACATTAGGGAGATGCTAATTAAAACCACAGTGAGACACCACTAAACACCTATTAGAATGGCTAAAATAAAAGACTATGATAATAGCAAATGTACAAAGATGTAGTGCAACTAGAACTCTCAAACATTGCTGGTGAGGTTGCAACATAGTATCATCATTCTAGAAAACCATTTGGCCCTCTTTCATAAAATTAACTATATATTTAATGTACGACACAGCAATACTACTAAGGGCCACATACTCTAAAGAAATAAAAGCTAACATTCACACAAAACCTGTACATGAATGTTTATGTCGGCTCTATCCATAATTGCCAAAATTTGGAAACAGTACAAATGGTCTTCAATGGGTAAATGGAATAAACAAAGTGTAGTGCATTCACGTATTGGAATGCCACTCATACAACAACTTGGATGAATCTAAAAGGAACTATGCTGTGTATGAGATGCCAGTCTTAATAGGCTACCTATCACATGATTGCATTTATATAACATTCTTAGAAAGACAGCTTTATAGTAATGAAGGACAAATTCGTGGTTGCCAAAAGTTACAGGTGGAGGGAGGATGTGACTATATGTGATATCAGGAGTGAATTTTTGGGGGGTGATAAAACTGTTCTGTATCCCAATTGTGGTGGTGGCTATATAAATCTATAGATGTATTAAAATTTATAGAACTGCATGCCAAAACGTAAGTGCATCATGGAACATTGGCTAAAGGATCAGCCTATGATTTCAGATCTTTATTTATTTATTTATTTTTATTTCTGTTTTAATGATTTCAGATTTTTAGTTTGGAGTTCTAGCTCTACAACTAACTAGTTGTCTGACCTTGAGCAATTTACTAAGCTACAGGGAGCCTTGGTTTCCTAATCTGTGAAGAGGGATAATAATAGTATCTATCTCTTATAGTTTCTGTAACGATTGACTGAATCAATACTGCCTATGTATAGTAAATGCCAATAATTTTTATCTATTACTGTCGTTACTTTACTATCCCAAACTATTAACATAAACTGAATTTTTTGAATATTGAATTTTTGTCTGATCTAATGAAGCCTATGTCTCTATATATTATACTCTAGAACAAATCAAACAAAACGGAGAATCTTAAGAACATTTATTACTGTAGAATTTGTTTGCTTGGTTTCCTTTTATTCTCTGGGAAACACAAAAGAAAATAACTTAATATTTATACTCATTAAACGAACACTTGTGAACTCATTGTTGGGCCTGGGCAGGACTCCAGATCGGCTTACTGAAGTAGGCTGTACGAGTCCTAGAAAGAAAACTGTGGCCGCCAGAAACCAGCGCAGATTCCTAAGACACAAGTTCACCACATCGGCTTTCTCTCCTTTGTCAACAGGGATGCTGTCAGGGAAGTGCGGGCCATTTCAAGAACTTTGTGAAAGTCTTGTGATATTCTTCCATATACAATTGAAAAATATAGGTTGAAAGAAATACGACAAGATCATTGATAAATGATAATCCCCCAAATCTGGAGGGAGGTGCATCTTTCTCGGTTTTTCCCTTTGTCTTTCCTTATTAAACACCTTCTCGGTAATTTGATCGCTACGGAAAGAAATGTTAATAAAAATATCAGTAGATTCTGTGAAGATGGAAGCATTATGTACACACTTGGATATCAAAATCAGGTTTTAATAAATTCTTGGTAGCTAAGGGGATGAGAAGAAGCAAACAAAATAAAATCAACGTATATAATATTTAAGGTTTTGCTTTTACATGCAGAAAATCAGCCATATAAATTGTTACAATATTTCTCAATAAGACCTATACCAACTTAGGGATGAAATATTATTTTGATAATATGTAATAAGTATATCAATGATATAGCAAACAAAAATAACATATACTGTAATACTTTATATGAAAGAGGTTGTAGTTTCACTGTGCTCTTCCTTATCAGAGAATACCTAGAAAATGGTGTTCAGGTCTGGGTAACACACTTGAAAATGCAATCAAACAGGGACAAAATCCAAGAAATATTGAGAGAGGATGTAAGAAGGAGAAAACAGAATATAACAAGTTGGAGATGTCAATTGAAGAAAGTCGGGGCGGGGGCTGATAGCTATTTTCCCACTTTGAAAGGAGAGCATATGGAATAAGCATTAGAGTTGTGAAAAGCGTTCATGGGACAAACTCAGAAAAGAGATGGAAACATCAAGGAAATGATGTCAGCCCAATGGGCGGAATTGCTATCCCAGCTGGAACGCATTCCCTTGAGAGCTATTGAGTTCCCTTGCACTGGAGACTCTCATGCGTAGGCTGCTTGTGATTTATATTAAAGAAATGCAAATATATGGAGAGTACTGAGTACCGAGCCAGACTGAAGGTCAGTGCCCCCCAGCCCCCACGTTTCAAGTTGTGTGATTCCAGTGACCAAATATCTGTCCCTTCTTGAGGAAAGGAAAGAGAAATAGCCAGAGCAGGAGAGCCAGGCCTTTGTAATGGTCTGAATGGGCTGTTTTGATGACTGACAGATTTATGATGGAATAATTTCCTTCATTTGTCCTGCAAGCAGTGTTTGTACCTTGGGTTTGCAGCAAACTCCTTGCCCTGTGGATATTTCCAGCTGGGTTTCAGAGAAAGGAAATGGTTTTAAGCGACAATTAACAGAATTCCTGCTGATTAATTTTGTCCTTATTGTTTTCATCACAGAAAAATAGGTACTATATGTTTCAGATTTAAAAAAAACCAAAAATATTATAATTTCAAAGTAAGTTTAAATTTACACAGCATATTATTTCTTTAATGACTAAACATTACATTGATTGTTATTCAGAGCACAGAGATATGAACTGTATTTGTACCTAGCAGCATCCTAACACCCTCTCACAGCAAGCGCTGACTTTCTATCAGTCTATTAATTTTTCATGCTACAAATAAGAGTTTTCCTAAGTTCCTCTCTTTCTCTCTCTATTTCATGTTTCCTTTCTCTTTTAAACTGCCCACTTTCAAGACAGGATAGTACGACAACAAAAATTCCTTGTCAAGTAGAATGGGGAAACTGAGAAAGATGGCTGAACACAAAGACAAGTAGTTTATAGCCAGGTGCAGATTGTTACCAGAACAGAACTCTCCCCGCAGGGTAACCTCTTCTTCCTTGGCCTTCTTGCCCTGGAGATAACATCCAAGCTTCAGCTGTATTTTAGTTCCGGGCCCAGAAAAGCAGCAAAAGCAGGTGGGTGACCCCAGGACCAGCTGCAGTAACTAACGGCCACCCTGCCCCGTGCAATCAGTGGAGACCATGACCCTGAAAGGGCACACCTGGAGGACTGATGCATCTTCTACTGACACCCTCCCCTGAGAAGAGACACACCTCAAGACAAAGGACCCAGTGTGTGCTCTTCCTCTGGGGAGCAGCCCACACGGTTCCCTTCTTCTTCCAGCAATTCTTCCTTTACGTGCACGTTTCTCCTAAATTCTAGGCAGTGGGCATCTGGCAGCTTGTCTCAGTCTAACCCCCTGAACCCGTCCCTAAGGCCGCCTTTTCTCTGACTTCCCAGTGAGCTAAGGGAGTCCAGCCTAAGCTCTCCTACTGCTTCTTCTATACTAAGCCCTTTCTTGTTTCATTGTTCCCAGCTTCAAGAAATGTATCTTCATAGTCACCTGGACTCATATTTGGAAATTGTTTCCTACTGGAAGTCAAGAACCCACACACTGCAGCTGGCCCAAGGCCACTGTAGACCCACTGAGACCCACTGAGGGCCAGGCCCCTGTCCGGTAATACTTTCTCCCATTTCTCTCTCTCCTTCATTCCAGTTCATCGAGGAAAACAGGAATCAGATGGGTCTCTCTCATCTTCCCATAAACAATTCTATGAACATACCCATTCCTGCACCTGTCACCTTCCTCTTTCCCTCTGTTTCAGTGAAAAAACTGTGCCTCATTTTTTTTAATCTGCAAAAAGCTTTTTGATGTAGATAAGTAGGAGACAGCACAGTAGAGAGTGACAGGGCACATATGAGCAGTATATGTGAGGCAGCATGTTTTTGCTCCCATAAGAAGAGAAAAACAAAATGATTTCAGAATTCCTACTGTGCCATCTGAAATTTGGTTGCATTCAGCTTGTGACATTGAGACCATCAGTGCACGAGCATTTATTGCCCTTTTAGCTCATATGCAGTGAACAGTTTTACTTCTGGAGGAGCATGTACTGAAATTCAGGTATAGTAAGCACATCTCGATTCTGCCTTCACCACAGGCACAAACTTATCTACTTCCTGAGTGTCTCCAGGATTCCTCCCACTATAGATTTTCACATATTTGTATGTTAAACTTTTCACATGAGAGGAAGTGTTGCCTGTGCTTCTGGCTGAAAAAGCAATTACTGGGCATTGTATGGAGAACAGAACTTCATCACACCATTTAAAAGATTGTTAAGATATAACTGGCCTTAGAAAGTTAATGTCATTCTACTACCCTTAGGACACAGCTTCTAACAGAATGAACATGTTGGTACAATTTTCTGAGAGTTTGTGATGATCTGAACACTGGGAGAGAGTGTACTTTACATCTTTTCTTTCTCTTTAGTGTTCTCCCATCCATCGCCAAATCCTTCGATTCCACCTGTAAGATGACGTTCAATCAGTCCACTACACTTCCACATCACCACTAGAGTTCACGCCAACATTATTTTTTACCTGGACTACTCTTACTAAACAAAAGCAGGGTTCAGCTGCCAGCTGACATCCATAGGCCAGATCCAAAGACAAAGGGCTGTGGGGAAGGAAAAAGCTCTTTATTAAAAAGTTTCACAGTTTGCGAGGATGAGCAACTACTGGCTCTAGGCTCATCTCTTCTGGAAAGCCCAGACAAAGCCCATCCGTTCCCAAAAAGACTAAAACCCAAATTAATGCCCAGAAATCCCACTACATCCTCATCTGTCCTTTGGGGTCCGAGGCTGCTAAGTGGACGGATCTCTGGCTTCAGGCTTCTTCCTGGGATCTGTGTGCGGGACAGCGCCACCATTGCCACCGTTGCCACCGTTGCCACCCAGCTTCCAGGACCTAGCTGATCCTGCAAATGCTTTGCCCCCACATCTGTGCCAGCGGGTCCCAAAGGAAGAGTGCGTTTTTCCCTTCCCTCAGTTTAAATCTCCCAGCCCAAACTTCCACGCACTGTGGGAGGGGCCAGCTCCCTGAGTCAATCACGTTCTTTTCCCAGGCTAGACCGACG
This sequence comes from Glossophaga mutica, assembly GCA_039655065.1. Lineage (NCBI taxonomy): Eukaryota > Metazoa > Chordata > Mammalia > Chiroptera > Phyllostomidae > Glossophaga > Glossophaga mutica. Next base: position 36,241,790 of record CM077304.1, on the reverse strand, counting down.
GAACAGCACCTTCTCCTGCTGCCATGTTGACCTTTACAATACACGCGCGGCTACGTCCTCCAGGAATCTCACCTTCAGTCGGGTACCAAAAGCGGGTAGGAGGGCTTTCCCCCTTGTTAATCACTCTGGTTAGCCGTGCCCATGCTCAGCACAACTTCCTCCTGCCGCGTGTAACCTGTTGTCACTCTCCCCGCCCCCCGCCTGGTTACCCAGGCAACACGAGCTGCGTGGGGGGGGGGGGGCGCGGCTCCCCCTGCTCCCTCTGGCCAAGCCACCAGTATCAATACTACTTTAGCCTTTTCACTAGCACCCTTATATCATTTCTTGTTCTTGAATCCTTTCCCCACACAGCAGCAAAGCAATCTGGTGTCAGATGCTGCTAACCAGGACCAGTAGAACGGAAAGTTGTGTATTAGACAAAGAAGCATAGGTGTCTAGGTAGTTGAACATAAAATTCGGAATTCAAGGTGGAGTGGAGAACTTGTGAATGAAGGTAGACTGATAAGAGATCCAATGTCTGAGGCCTGGAGTACTCCACTGTTTAGATACTGGGGACATGAGGAGGATTCAGCAAGGAAGATCAAGAAGTAAGTGGTTAGTGAAGGACCAGGAAAGCCAGAAGAGTGTGGTGTCCTGGAAGCCAAGTGAAGAAAATATATTAGAGACGAGGGAGTCACCCACTGTGTGAAAACCTGCTGATAGGGCAAGTAAAATGAAGACAGAGGACCATTGATTTAATCACAGGTGTCTTGCCTACAGTAGTTTCAATGGTTAATGGGGGCAAAGCCAAAAGATTCAAAAGAAAGTAAGACAACAAAAATTGGAGACAGCAAATGTGCCCAACTCTGTGCAGGAGGTTTTCTGTAAGGGGATTAGCTGCAGTGGGGGTGAGGTCATAACAACAAGTGTCCTAGGTGCATTGGCAGGTGCTTGTGGAAGTTCCGTTACAACTGCTTCTATTTTCTCCGTGAAACAGGAAGTGGGGCTATCAGCAGGATGCGAGTAAGGGTCGGGAGGAACTGTTGGCATTCCAGGAGGAAGGAGAAAGTATGAAGTCATCACCTAGAAGAGGGGGAGAGGGGATGGATTAAGAGAATGTAGTATGATTGTCGCACTCCCTAGAGGTCAGGTGGTAATGAATTTAGAATGAGACTGGTCAGTGTGATTTTACATTTTTCTCTATTAATATTAGTCAGCAGCGTAGGTGTAGAGCAAGCTGAGCATTGTCTTTAAGCAGTGTTAAGTTTACTAGGTGAATAACACAAGGAGACAGAAGAGGAAGAGAGTTGAGAATAGTGTATGGCAGTGGTTGTATCAACTCTAATCCAACTGAGAAAGAAAAATAGGACATATGAGAGGCAGGTTACTACATAATAGTGGTGGACCAGCGGGGATTAGGAGCTGTTGGAGTTAGGGTAGTTAGAAAGATAAGAAGCAGATGGTAGTAAGGAAGTAAGCTGCTTGAGACTGGTACTTACTATAGGATGAAATTATTGGTAACGATAAGATCAATGGTGTGCTCATAGAGTGAGCTGCTGAAGCAGGATGGAGGCAGTGGGGTTAATTAAGTCAGAGGCCAGGATGTGAGAAAGATCATTTATATAGATACTGAAAGTAATATGAGTTATGAACAGAGAAGTGATGGCAGGAGTAATTGTGAGCCAGGAGGTAAGTCTGCAAGGAGTTGAGGAGGACGACTCAGGAGTCTACAGATGACTGTGACTAGGATGATGGAGGTGTATTTATAGTCTGAGGACAGAATATTCTAACCTGGGCACAGCAGGGCAGTAAAACCAAAACAATAATGCTGCACTGTAATAGATCTCATAAAAGGTGGCACTAAGTGCTATAACTATGGTTCTCAAATTTTAGCAAGGATCAGAACAGTTGTTAAATGATTTGTTGAAATCCAGGTTGCCGGGCCTCCGGGTTTCAGATACGGTAAGTCTGGGGTGGGGCACGGTAAGTTTCACTTCTACCAAGTTCCCAGGTGGCACTAATGCTGACGGACGATGGGCCGCATTTTGAGAACCGATGTGCTATAAAATTCAGAATAGGGGAGGATTGCTTCTGGCTCCAGAGTTCAAGAAAGGTTCACGGAGAGCATTCTTTATTTCTCTGTCTATTCTTTGAAGCAACAGAGTTTGACATAATCAAATAGCACATGTTGACTAACAAGAAGTAATTGTTTTTGGGTCACACATTTACTCTTCAAATCAGAGGTACAAAGAAAATGTAGTTCTTTCACCTGTCTAAAATTTTATTGTATGAAACCAACACATTGTATACCTTAAGCTCATGCAATGTTATATGTCAATTATATCTCAATAAAGCTAGAAAGGGAAATAAAACTTTACTGTCTAAAACCAATCTCATCTCATCAAGGCCCCACCTGGTGGATGGCAGGAAAAAGTTGACTTCACTCCGCTTAAAATTCCATCTGGTTACATAAATTTAAACAATCTCTTTAGGTAATTATGTAAGCTCTTTTAGGTAAAATGTTTGTTCTTTTAGATTTCATGTGGAGGGATGTGGTTTTGCGACCCTGTGGCTTTGAGGCGATAGTTCCTCGTTCTGTGCTCTGTCTTCTCTGTCCTTTGTGGCAATGTCTCTCGTCTGCCGTGTTGCCGCTTGCTCTGCTGGCGTTTGTGGTGGAGGTCCGCACTGTGTGACTCATGGTCGTGTCACTGAGCTTGATCCGAGCCCAGTGGTTCTCCTAAATGGCTTGGTGTCACCTTGCACACTATGGTCCCCTCTGAGTTTCTTCCCTGATCTCTGTATGGTCACAGGCCTAGTGGGTTATGAATCATCTCACCCTTCACCAGGGTGGGAAGGATTGGCTACATTGGCCCTGCAGCAAATTCCGTTGGGTCCTCAGTTCATGCACCTTCACATGCTTACCCTTGGGACCAGCATTTTGGGTCTCATCTGTATCACGTAGGAGTATAAGCAAACTCTGGGGGCCTGGTTTCAAACCTCTCTCTCTCTGCGCATTTACATTGGGTTGCCTTTTCTCCCTCTGGCATGGCATCCTGCCTACCTCACAGGTGTGAGGACTGCCTTCTTCTGAGAGGCAACCTTCTTCTGGAACCCTAACTGGAAGCAAGATGAGATGCCATCCTGCCCTCAGCATCGCCCTCAGACTAACCCAGGGGCCCTCCTCCTTCCTTCTGTCCCTACAGCCCCAGAGTGAGGCAATCAGTACATCCCACCCTGGCTCCTTTGCCTCCTTCCTTGTCCTCCTTTTACAATATTTCATTCATTTGAGGATGCTCTCTCCACTCCTCTTTGTGTTTTAGCATCTTTGAAATTGGGTCTTAGAATTCATGTCATGCCCCAGTTTAACTAGGAGAATATTTTCTTTCTCGGTGGAATAACGGAACATCTTACAATCAATGCTGACTCAGTGCAGGTTCTATAGAACATGCCCTCTCTTCATTTCTCCTGTGGCACATTCTCCTCTACCTTCCACTTGATCCTCACAGCTGAGTGCGTTAATGCCACCAAAGGCAACCCCCCTACCCTGTAGCGGATGTTTTTTGTTGAATGGGAGATAGAGCATTTAGTAAATTTGTTTTCTGCCTGCCTGGATTTCCAGCTTGCTGTCTTGATCAAGAAGCCCCAGCCCCTTCTCGCCCTAGTGCACTAAGCCTCCAATGCTTGGTCTCTGAAGTGGATGCGGCACTGAAATCTGATATTGGGGTTGGGGGTAGGGTAGGGAATAAAATGCATCTGTTGAATAGTTGAAAAATGTGATTATCTGTTATGCTCTTAAAATATCATAACAGTAAATACTTTTATAAAGGTATTCGCTAATAGTGATGGCATTAATGTCATGCACAGAGTAGTTTTTAATAAATTTCAATTGTTAATGATAATTTTCTAAAATTGATTAGAAAGTTATATAGATTAAACCACCTTTAAATATTTTATTTATTTATTTTTAGAGAAAGGGGAAGGGAGGGAGAAAGAGGGAGAGAGAAACTTGGATGCTTGAGAGAATCAACGATTGGCTGCCTTTCACACGACCCCAACCAGGGACCTGGCCCACGCAACACAGGCATGTGCCCTGACTGGGAATCGAACTGGCAAACTTTTGATTTGCTGGGAAGACTCCCTACCCACTAAGCCACATGGGTCAGGGCTACCCTATCTTTAAATTCAATTCTTTACGATTTAAGTAAGCATTTGAGAAACAGAGTACATAAAAATTTATTCATAATGGAAGTATGTTAATTATCCACTGTTTAGGAAGAAAGGCTGGTTTCCAAATGATTTAGATAGGATTACTTTATTTTTTGAAAACATATTATTTATATAAATATACATGAATAATAAATGCTATCAGGATATATCAAGATGATTAGAACATTTTTCTCTGAAAAAATATTGGGTGGTTCTTTTCCTACCATGAATCTTATTTTCTACTTTTCTACTATAAGTATTATGCCCTGGCCAGGTAGCTCATTTGGTTAGAGCATTGTCTACTATAAGTGTGATTTATTTGCATATTATTTTTAAAAATTAAGCAAAGATTTTTTACTGTTATTAGGATTACTGTTATTAGGATTAATAAGGAAAGATAGATTTGTATATGACACAATACTCTGAGAAGAGAATGAGATGGTTATAATTTAATTCCTATTTATGGATAAGTCACCTAATTTATTTGGTCCTTAGTTTTTGTTCACTTGTAAAATGGGGGAAAATGCTCTTCATTTAGCTATGAAGATGTTATCAAGTCTATTCTTTCTGCAGGATCAATAAGAAAATTGAGTTCAAAACCAAACAAGAGAATAGGACAGAAACAGTTACCTAAGCTTAAACTTAAGTATACACGGCTCTTCCCTGGGAGTGAGAGTCACCCAGAGAACCGTTTCAGTTCTGCCCCCATTTTGCATTGTTAGTAAACACCAACAAAGTTAAATGTGTAAATTTCTTCACCTATACAATCTGAAGGGATTTTAAAATGTTAACTGAAAATTTTAAGTAGAAATTGTCACCTTAGTAGTGCTTTTGGGATAGTAAAGTAATTAACACTGTTGACTCAGTCATTTCTTCTAATGAGAATGAATAATATGAGCTCATGAGCCTCGATTCCATTCACTTCTCCGAGGCGCACCCTCTGCTCCTGGAATGTAGTTTGAATTGTATGTTATAAATTATGTCGAGCAAACTGGTGAATAAGGAATTTCCTGTTCATCTGGAACAAGCAGAATTCCAGTAAAATCAAAGAACTTTCATTTTAAGGGCACAGTGCTTTGTAGAAACTGGCCAAGAATAGAGATTGCACCCTTACATAACTGTCACAAGTTTACGTGGGAATTTTCTTTGGATCCCAGAAAGTTTAATGTAACCTTTGGAATGTTTACCAAATAGAGGATGGATGCATTTTCTGCTAATAAAATCCGATTTGAGAAATTTCTTTAACTCAGAATAAAGATGAAAAATATGAAGGCGGACAAACTAAGTATGTAGTTGGAAGCTACTGGGTACTTTTTATTTATTTTTGTATTTTAATTTTTTGGATTTTTTAAACTTTATTTTTTTCACATTTTTAAATTGTTGTTCAAGTTCAGTGGTCTCCATTTTCCCACCACCACTCCCCCGACCCCAGCCATCCCCACTTCCCACCTTTGATCCTTCCCCCTTTGGCTTTGTCCACATGTCCTTTATATCAGGTATTTTTTATTACAAATTAGAGGATTGATTAAAAAATGAGAAAAAGCAACTTTTTTTTTATTTTCCCAAAATGGTACCAAAGAAACAAATTCTGAAAAGCTAATAATATACATCATAGTTTCGTTTGCATTTACTGATATGTTCCATATTGTCAGACCTATGATTTTTTTTTACATTTTCTCCCTTTTTTTCAATGTACCTATTTAAGTGTATGTAGCTCAACTGGACATAAAAGTAATTCTGAAAATTGTAAAAAGTGTTAAACTATGTCATAAGTGATAAAGTTGTTCTGAGCAGTCCTCGTATAAATGGTTAGGCTAAGAGAATTTTGTTGTGATAAGTCACATCAATTGTTAATATTCAGACACTTAAATCTTTATCCTACAAGCAGACCATGTTGTTCGGAGTGACTGTGATATGGAGGAATTTTCCTTCCTGGCCTTCAGTGAGGTGTTAGTCCAGGGTAGTCGAGAATTGCTAATGAGCAATAAGTAATTGACGGTATGTGATGTGGCTTGATTTGATAATCACCACAGTTTCCTGCTTTGCTTTGGCTTTGCAAACATGTCTTTATCATTCACAGTAATACACACTAACCAACAACACACAACCAATTAATGTATCCTCAGCTGCAATTTTTTCAAATGTAACGTAAATCCAAAATACACTGTAGATTTGATCAAAATTGATGTGCAAGTATTTTTATTAGTTGTTTGGGAACAAGCTGTATCCTAAAAGTGATCAAAAGCTTGAGAAAACAAAATCAGAATATCTCAGTGTTCAGTTGTTTATTATACATGGGAGACGATTATTTTCAACCAAAATGTATCTTTTTTTTAAAGATTTTATTTATTTATTTTTAGACAGAGGGGAAGGGAAGGAGAGAGGGAGAGAAACATCAATGTGTGGTTGCCTCCCATGTGCCCCCTACTGGGGACCTGGCCAGCAACCCAGGCATGTGCCCCGACTGGGAATCGAACCAGCAACCCCTTGGTTTGCAAGCCGCTCTCAGTTCACTGAGCTACACCAGCCAGGACCAAAATGTATCTTTTTATTCCTTGCAAGTCAGTCACTGAAAGCATCTGTAGCACTGACATTCTAACACTCAAATGAAGAAGCCGATGCACACCAGTGAGTTAGCTGGTCCTGGGGTGTGGACTCTTCTTGTCCCCACCTGCCCACCTCATTCTGCTTTGCATCCCCGGGGACAGTGTTCTTCATGACCCTCTTCCTTTCCCTCCTCTGTCTGGCCTTCTACTCTTTCCCTTCCTTTGCTTTCCATTCCTTTTGCTTCTTCTTTTTTTTCTCTTTCTATACATTTTAAGTTTGTGTAACTTAAAAAAATTCCCATCTTTTCCTTCTTTAAAATTGATAAAGCACATTTGCAAGTGCAAGATACATTACCAAACAATACTGGATTATAAGAAATTTACACACACAGACTGAAAACATCATGCATTTATTATAGTTGAGAATAAATTATGGAAACAAATAATAAAACATGTTTGGCTTTCGTAAGTAGAAAATACTGTTCCTACTGATGCTCGGTTTTATTAGCTATTTTGGTGAGCTAATACTTTAATGCACTTCGTGTGAAAATATTTCATATCCCTTAATTGTCATACAAACTACTGAAATCTGCTCTACCCTTGAGAGTCTCTATGTTCAATAATCATCTTAAGGATGTAAGTTTTTAAATTTTTTATATGTATGTGCTATTATACTTCCTGTTCATGGGTGACAGTATATGGTTTGATTTTTTCCCCTCAAAACACCGATTTTCTAAACTCTCATCCCCCAACCAGATGCTTTCTTAATAATATACCTGACCGCACAGCCCTATCAGAGGGAAAGGTCAGTCCAAGAAATTCAGGAGCTTAACTTTTATTGTGAAGTTGAAGTTCAGTTAAGTTGTTCAGAAAATAAAGAAGAAAACACCGGGAGGCGGAGATTTTGCCTGCGTGTCAGTGGGTGCAGCCCGGGCGAGAGGAGAGAGGGCAGCTGTCCACCTGCTCCGCTCCGTTTCAGCAGCAGCGTCACACCTCTAAGGGTGGGAGTGCCTGGCAATTCTTGATGAGGCTCTAATGCTTAAAGGGTCATTCAGTTTCACCTTAACTCTAATTTTAGAAGTCTATCTTCAAGCATGATGCAACTGGACTACATAATTCATAAAACATTTAACTTTTTCCTTAATACCTACTCAGTTTTATACCACTTATCAAAATACGCTGGCATTTTCTAAAGGATGTTTAGGTCAGAATTCTTGAGGGTAGAAACTATTTTTTGTCACTCTTAAAAATTTACCACGTATCAGGGTTCTTAGCACATAGGAGCAGCTCTATGAATATTTGCTGAATGAATTAAGCAACTGCCTGTATGTCACATTAAGTTAGAATAAACTGTTATTTTTAAAGCATTTGCAATGTTTCCATTTACTCACTTTGTAAGAACAGTGTCAGGTGGCTGACAACACAACTAATTTTATGTGTCTAAGTCCTGTGTCTTATTGGATGACAAGGTGGCCTAGTCATGGATGGGAAGAACACAGGGAGAAAATGAAGACTGATGCTTTCATCTATTAGGTCGAAGAAATAGGTGGATATTTAGAAGTGGAGCAACATGAAAGCATCCAGTGCGATATAAACTTCAACAGGGCTCTTGGGAAAGACCAAAAGCTACAACAGAAATAAACAGGAATGGTTGCCTGGTGGCTGATGCCCCCTGGATTGGTGGGCTGTGTTTAGCAAGGGGTGAGTAGAAAGAATGAGCTCTTTCTCTCCTCTCCATCTGTTTTTGGTCCAACAATAGGGCTAACAGTAAGAAAATCTGTGAAGGAAACAACAAGGTAGATAAATACTAAGTTGGAAGAATATACTAATGACTAAAAATCAGATGATTCAAACTCTAAGAATGCAAAGTAAGGCTAATGTAGATTTGAAGTACAGCTGCTGAAAACCAACATGGTATACATTTTCACGGGGGTGTGTGTACCTGTGAATTACAGGAGATAGTACATGTTAAGAAAGCTTAGAATCAGAGATAGGGGCAATTATGGAACAACTCGAGGGGAGACGTGGAAATGGAGGAATCGTGACTTGTGAGTAAAAGAGTCTCGGAAGCAAACAGCACAGATATTGCTAGCTTATTTTCTTAAACTTGTTAGACTACCCTCTGTCCACCCTCTGGTTCCACCCACGGTCATCTACACATTCTTTTAGAGACTCTTAAACAGCCTACAAAGAAGTGAGCACACATTCAAAGCTGGCACTGTATTGTCTTATTTTACATACAAACATGGGCAGGAAGTGCTGTGGGAGGCAGGTGTCCATCCTCTCAGGGAAATGAAGTCTGTGTGAGACAGCTGTGATGAGTGCAATATTTGACGGTAAACTGAGTTTTCTCTAGTGTAATCCTACTTCAATAGGAAACATACTAAAGATTTGTGCAATAGTCTTAAGGCATTCCGGAGAGTAGATGTGATCTGATTTGGGAGAATTCAGGGAAGCTGAGTTGAGGTCCACTATTTGAACATCTGTATAAAGCTCAGATTGAAAAGAGTTTAGCATGTTATCTCTCTATCAGTACTTCTGCATCATTTATTGCAAGGTTTATTCAACAGCAGGCTGCACCAGTTTGATAAGCAGAGATTGTAACACGAAACAAGACCAAATCCTTGCTTAGCCTAAGGCCTGTAGCTAAGGGAAAAATGATAATAAGTGTAGTTGCAACACTTTCCTGGAACATAGGTACCTAGAAATCTGCAGACTCCAAACACTGATAAGGTTGTCATGGAGAACTACATTCCAATCTTGAATCTGTTTCTGCTAAGAAGGGCAGATTTGAATCCTACAGGCTTCCTGAATTTTCACCTAGCCCCTTTATCTGCTGTGATGTTCTGAGAGATGCCAGGAGACACCGACCCAGCTAAACCTGACTAAAATGCCATTAAGCTGTATGTGCTCTGCTTATGATTTCAACACAAAGAACATGATCAACGTTTTCTTTAAAATAGGCATTAATAGAAAAAGATCAATGAAAACACCAAAATCGAAAGTTTCTGGGCACGTCTTCCACGCAGCCCAGTGTGGTGATGTCTGTCTCCACTGCTCGGCCTTCACGCGGCTGGGTCAGCTCAGGGTTCCTTTTAAACAATTTCTCTCCTAATTTCTTTTGAAAATTTTCCACGTAAAAGCAAATGTCATTTATTGCTGTGTGTTTTCATTTTAAAAATAATATATACTCTTCAAAAGATTAAGAAAGTAGAAAAAATTATCCCTCATTGTATCTTGCAAATTTTTATTTCTAGTATGTTTTTTCCTAAGTTTTAGTCAGTATACTCAGTAGAACTTTTATCTTGCTTTTTAAGTTATGATATAAATCATTTTATATATCATGAAATATTCTTTTTAAACATTTTATTTTTCAGTTATAGTTTACATTCAGTATTATTCTGCATTAGTTTCAGGTGTACAGTGTAGTGGCTAGTCATATTTTATACTTTGTAGAGGGCTCCTCCCCGATGTTTCCGGTCCCCACCGGGCACCGTGCGGTTACTGCAGTGTTACTGACTGTATTCCCTGCTCTGCGCTTTACACCCCCACTGCCGTTTCGTGACTGCCAGTTTGTACTTCTTAATCCCTTTACCTTTTCCACTCAATCCCCAAACCCCCTCCACTCTGGCAACCATCAATCTGTTCTCTGTATCCATGAGTCTGTTTTAATTTTGTGTGTTTGTTTATTTTGTTCTTTCGATTCCACATGTAAGTGAAATCATATGGTATTTGTCTTCTTCTGACTAACCTATTTCACTTGGCATAATAGCCTCTAGGTCAATCCGTGCTGTTGCAAATGGTCAGATTACATTCTTTTCTATGACGGAATAATATTCCATTTTATGTACCACAGCTTTTTTATCCACTTGTCTATTGATGGGCACTTGGGCTGCTTCCATATCTTGGCTATCGTAAATAACGCTGCAATGAGCATAACAGTGCATATATTCTTTCAAATTAGTGTTTTGGATTTCTTTGGATTTACACCCAGAAGTGGAATCACTGAGTCATAAAGCAGATCCATTTTTAATTTTTTGAGGTATCTCTATGCTGTGTTCCACAGTGGCTGCACCAGTCTGCCTTCCCACCAACAGTGAACGAGGGTTCCCCTTCCTCCACGCCCTCACCAGCACTTGTTGTTTGTTGTATTATTACATATTCTTAATAAAGCTCATAGGCTGCATACCATGTCAGCTTCTACAGTTGATATCAGTAATATGCTATTGTTCTATATTTATTTTGATTCCAATGTTTACTTTTATTAATTCTATAATAAACATAATTGTGAAAAAATAAATATAATTGCGAATAAAGGTTTTTTATATATAGAATTATTTCCTTCAGATGTATCACATAGTTCCGTGTCACCATGTAAAGTGGTTCTACAAGATCTGAGACTGGTTTTTTCACTATCAGCACCAGTTATACTGAAAGATAGTTTTGCTAATCTGACACATGAGAAAAGATATCTCACTATTATATTCGTTCCATTTCTTGCCTGTAATAAAACTTTTGCTCATAATAGTTGTTGCAAATAGTTTGCTCATTTTTGTTTCCTTTTAAATTATATTTATTAGAATTTTGATGTTAAAGTTTTAAATTGTTTGAATTTACTTGCTATTTTGCTTTGCTTTCATAATAATGAATATGTATTTCTAAGCTAACAAATCCCTAATTCACAGTGTTAAATATCAAACTTCATTATTGAATAATAATATATTCACCTGAATTTATTTTTACCTTAAGATACCATGTGATATCCTAAAACTGTGCTCACCTGGTATTCTCCATATAAGTAAATAATAATCTTTTTGATGCGTCCTTTATCATATGTCGAGTCTTACAAATAATCAGGCCTGGAGTGTGTGGCTTTGTGCCTACCTGTACAAGCAGCTGGTTCAGCCCAGCCCCTGACCCCCTAAGATGCCTTGCTACAAGTGCAGGTCACACATTTTCAGGAGCCTCCCTAAGGAGGCCCAAGTTTCTGACCTCTGTGAGGGTGACACCCTTGGTGCTTTCCAAATGTAGCTTTCCAAACCTAGCATTTAAGTAAACACAAGCACCTTGCTCCTCTCAGTCCTTTAGATATTTACTAGGCCTACATAGCACTAAATGACTTGGGAAGATAGAAAAGCCCAGGGAGAGCAGGCCCATCTCCGGAGCATTTGCCCCAAGCAGAGCATGAAAGGGAAGTATGAATGGGATTCAAGAGTATTTCCTGAATGACTTCAGCACTGGGTGTGGGTGTGAGGCGAGATGTAAGAGAAGTGCAGGATAGAGTTCTTGCCTTGAACAAAACCATGTTTTGGCTGGGTGATCAGGGTCAGGGTGTATATGTCTGAAATACACACAAGCAAGCCCACAGTGCGGCAGTTTACACAGAAGAAAGGAAACCAAGGCAAACTCGGAGAAGGGGTTGGGGGTGACAAAAGAAACTTTAGGAAGTTCTCCTTGGGTGCATTATTGCAGGTTTTGCCCTTTTCTGAGTAGTAGTGCTATTTTCTCTTTTCTCCCCATGTGCCTTATTGGGTGACCTTTGGTATGTTCCCTAACTTCTCTAAGCCTGAGTTTCTTTACCTACAAAATGGGGCTAACAATAGTGATGATCTCATGTGATCTCATGATCACATTATTAGATAATGTATGAAGAGTGCTCAGCAACGGAGACTCAAACATGAAACTTATTAAAGTATGTTAGTCTCCTTTATCACGGTCCATCTCTTTTCCCTCTACCAAGAAAATGAGTTAGAAGAATTCAATAACCACATGATTTCACTCATATATAGGTTATAAAACTGAAAGCAACCAATGAATAAACAAGAAAATCAAAAACTCATAGACACAGATAACAATATGCTGCTTACCTAGGGGGGAGAGGGTTGGGGCATAGTGAGGAGTAAAGGTGGTTAAATATATGGTGATGGAAGATGATTTGACTTTGGGTGGCGGGCACACAATGCAATATACAGAGGATATATCATCAGTTTGTACACTTGTGACCTATATAAATTTATTAAGCAATGTCACTCCAATAAATTTAATTAAAAATAATTATTCTCCTGTCTTTCCCATTGACATTTACCAGTTATTGACTTTGGCCTTAGCAGTCTGTTTCCATTGATTAAAAGAAGTAAACCTTTCAGAGTCGTCCAGAATACCGGGACATCTTGGAAGCTGGTGGATTTTGAGAAATCTCTCATCTTGGAGATTTTGAGAAAGCTCTCTGAATTTGAATTTTAGGAACTGAACTGTCCAACCCCGCCCGTGCTTATGGTCCCTGGAAGTCTGTAAGAGGTGGCTGGTCAAAGTCCTCCTACTGTCATCCAGGGGACCACGGGCATGGCATCTAACTTTGTTGTTAGATGGCAGTTTTTTCTGTGGGTTTTATCAGCTCTGTTCCGAGAAGAGATAAAAGCTGTCAGCTGGCGGAACAAGAGTTCCTAGGTGACGTACTGGCTGGTTTTGCAAACCAGGCTGGACATTTAGCCACTTTGTTTCCTTGTCTCAAAATTTGTTTTCTCGATTATGTCTGACATTGCCTTGTTAAAGATTAAATTTTGTTCTCTTATAGACATGTAAAAAATTCAAATACCTTTGACAGAGATTAACATTGCAATAATTATGCAACGTGAACCACTGTTTACTGAAGGGGCTGATGCCTAAATGAAAGAGCTGGTGATGTGGAGTCACACAGAAGGGCCTGGTGCTGGCTTCATCACTAGTGTGCCTTCTTACACAGTTTACACCATCCTTCATGCGTGTTTTTTTCATGACCCTCAATATTAATTTTCTCTCAGATAATGATATTCATAAAAATGGCTATCATTTATTTAGGACTTACTTTGTGCTAGATGACATACCAAGCCCTTTAAATGCATTTTCTAGTTTAAACCTCACAAGGACCATAGGAAGTAGACACCATTATTGTCCTCATTTGACATATAAGAGAAATGAGGCCTCAGAAGTTAAGTATTTCAGTACTTACTGGCAGAGGGTAAATTACTATGTTAGTAACTTAAACCAGTTCTATGCGATGCTTGTATTCTTAAGTATTCTGGTGTACAGTTTTGGGATCCTTTCTAGTGGTTGAAAAACGCTGTCCTAAGATTTAGCTAGAAATATAAAATTGTACTTTGGAAAGAATTGTTGCAAACTGAAGTAGTCAAGATTTAAAATATTAATATATTTTTCTTTAAAATTCCCATTCTTGCCCTGCCTGGGGTGGCTGAGTGGATTGAGAGCTGGCCTGTGAAGCAAGGGGTTGCTGGTTAGATTCCCAGTCAGGGCAAAGCCTGGGCTGTGCTCCAGGTTCCCAGTAGGGGGCACGCAAGAGACAACCACACGTTGATGTTTCTCTCCCTCTCTTTCTCCCTCCCTTCCCCTCTAAAAAAAAATTTAAAACATTCCTATTCTTCTCTATTATCATAACTGGGCCATGAGCAATTCAATAGCAGACAAGGTAAATATCTCCAAGAGCTTGTGACCCTATCAAATAGGTCGAAAGAATTTTTTCATTTTTTAAATTATATTTTATTGATCATGCTATTATAGTTGTCCCGATTCTCCCCTCTTTTTCCCCCTCCATCTAGCACCCACTCCCTCAGGCAATCCCCCCACCATTGTTCATGTCCACAGGTCATGCCTGTAAGTTCTTGAACTACTCCATTTCCTATACTATACATCCCCATGGCTATTCCGTAACTACCTATTTGTACTTCTTAATCCCCTCACCTCTTCACCCATTCCCCTACATCCCCTTCCATCTCTTTATCTTTAACCTTTGGCATTTTAATTATGAGTGTCTTGAGGTGGGCCTTTTTGCGTCCCATCTTGCTTGGGACTCTCTGTATCTTGTTTGGGACTCTCTGTACTTCTTGGCCTTGCATGTCTATTTCCTTCACCAAATTAGAGAAGTTTTCTTTCATTGTATTTTCAAATAGATTTCCAATTTCTTACTCTTTCTCTTCTCCTTCTGGCACCCCTATAAAATGAATGTTGGATTGCTTAAGGTTGTCCCACAGTTTGCTTACACTATCCTTGTTTGTTTTGGATTCTTTTTTTCTTTGTTGTTTTTGCTTCCGTAAGTTCCAACTCATTGATTTGATTCTCAGATTCATCCACTCTACTATTGTTTCCTTGTAACTTGTTCTTTATTTCAATTAGTGTATCTTTCATTTTGACTGGCTCTTTTTTATGCTGCTGAGGTCTTCACTAAGTTCCTTGAACATCCTTATAACCAGTGTTTTGAACTCTGTATCTGAGAGATTGCTTATCTCCATTTTTTTTAGTTCTTTTTTCTGGAGTTTTGATCTGTTCTTTCATTTAGGCCATGTTCTTTATCTCCTTATTTTGGCAGCCTTCCTGTGTTTGTTTTTACACATTAGATAGAGCTGCTATGACTCCCTATCTGGGTAGCATGGCCTAATGTACTAGGTGTCTTGTAAGGTCCAGTGGCACAACCTCTCCTATCATCCAAGTGGCGTACTCAGGTTCACCCTTAATGTGGGCTGAGTACACCCTCCTCTTGTATTGACACTTGGTTGCTATTGGCAGATCAATGGGAGGGATTTACCCAGGCCAGTCAGCTGCAAGGACTGGCTGTGACCACTGACCACAAACCTCTACCCTCTGTGGAGGATCAGCTTTGCAGGGACAGGGCAGTGGTGCTCTGATGTGATCTGAAGCTGTCTGCTGGGTGAACAGTCCCTGGGGTTTCCTGGGTGGAGCAGGCCAAGATCTGCCCTCACCTGTGTTTTGTCTTGGGCCATTGCCTGCATTGTTAAGCAATCTGAGATGGCTGCTACTTGTGCTGGGCTGGGATATTTCCAGGCAAAGCCAAGCTGTGAATTTAGGTTGCTAGTTCTGCGCCTGGGGCTCACTGAGGCCAGCTGCTGCTTGTTTGAGAGGATTTAGGAAGTTGTGAAGCATGATGAAAGACTAGCCATTGATATGGAAAAGCAGCTTGGGAGGGCTCTGTGGGGTGAGGGCCCAGAAAAGGGACAATGGTCTCTGCTCTTCTTGATGGCAGACACTTCAGTTTCTCCCTCTATGCCACTGGTGCCTTTAAAGCTGCTACCCTAGTGCTGGAGCTCAGAGGGAGTGAGTTTGAGTAGGTGAGTCCATGTGTGGGTGTTTTAAGAGGAAGTGCTTAGGGCTCTTGCAGTTTCTTCCACAGACTCAATCACCACTGGTTTTTGCAGACAGAAGTGATGGAGACTTATCTTCCTGACACTGGAACCCTGGGCTGAGGTTTGCTGTTTGTGGGGCTGGAACTCCTCACTCCGGAGATATCTCTCCTGAGTTTTTAACCACCACACATGTATGTGGGACCAGCCCATTCCATGTCTGTGCCCCTCCTACCAGTCTGGATGCATTCAGCTTCTTTAATTTTGTAGTTGTCAGACTTCCATTCAACTCGATTTCCGATGGTTCTGAGCAACAGTTGTTCCATATTTTAGTTGTAATTTTGTTGTGGTTGTGCAAAGAGGCGAGCTATGTCTGCCTGCGCCTCCATCTTACCAGAAGTTCCAAAAGAATATTTAATAGAATGTTAAAGTGGGAGTTTCAAGGGAGGCATAAAATACAATAAATAAGACCAAGATGCAAATTTTTCGAGGAAACATTTAAAAAATCTGGGCTATAATGCTTAATAATCCTTCTCCCAGATCAAAGATATAAACTGATTGGGCTTTTGTGGGTAAGAGGATTTTGTGATGGTGAGTGCTTTGGAGTGAGCTGCCACTGTGTTCTGAGGCCCACCCTGCCCCGCGGCCAGGCAGAGGGCCCCGTGTTGAGGGGGTGGGAGGTGGGATGAAATGTGATGATTGACTTTCCTAACTTATCTAGTGAGAAGAACTTCAAATTTGCCACCTGGAGAGTTGATGTTTGTCCCCAACAGCTAGGGAAACAAAGCAGGCTGATGTCAGACTCCAAATTTGGAAACAGAGATGTTCAAGTCAGGAGGTGGGCTGCACAGCAGTTTTGGCAGAAAAATCAGATTTGTTGCTGCTTCTATGTTGGTTTGTGTTTCTATAGTTTTCCAAGGCTAAGGCATTGTTTCCTGTGCACCAGACCTTGAAAGGAGAGCTGGTTTGGAATCCTTCCTCAGCTCTTATCTACCAGACAAGAGTTTGACAGTGGTCAAAACTAACGTCATCAACAAGGGGGCTGATGGGCATCATGTGCTTGGGGTCAAGACACCTGGGGAAGGACACATCATTACTTGTTGTAGTCATTTGGCTGGAAATGTCTAATCTCATCTAATTATGAAGAAATGCAAGACAAATCCAAATTGAGGAATAACCTATGAGTAAATAGTCTGTATTCTTTTTAAATACCAATGTCATTAAAGACAAAGGATGGCGGAAGAATTGGTACAGATCAAAAGAGATGGATGAGTTTTGACAATTAAATTCTGTATGTGTCCTGGAGGGGAAAAAAAAATGCTGTAAAGAACATGATTCGGACAACGATACATTGAAATATGGGCATCAGATGAAAGTTTTAGATCATTGGTATTATTTTCTGGACTTGACAGTAGCTGTTCTGTGGATATATGAGAATGTCTTTGTTCTCAGGAATACAGTAAGTTTTAGGAGGTGATGGGCATGTTGTCTGCAGCCATCGCTCAGATGATTCTGAAATAAATCGTGTGTGTGTGTGTGTGTGTGTGTGTGTGTGTGTATAGAAAAACAACCATAAAACAACAGTGGCCAATTATAAAAGTTGCTGAATTTAGGTCAGAGTTATACATTTTGTTGGCAACTTTTAGATTATTTCCAAATAAAAAAACTAGTCATTTTGTCATCAAGGCTTTCTCACTAGCCAAGGTTTGTTTCGGCCTCACCCCTCCATGCCCACACGCAACCACCCCCTTTAGAAATGCTAATAATCTCCTCCCCTGGGACCCCACCCCCACCCCACCACCCCAGACCTGCTCAATGAGAATCTCACAGGATGTGGCCCAGGGAGCTATGATTTTACAAGCTCTCCAGATGGTTCTTATACATACTTATGTTTGAGAGGCACTGGTTTAGACTAGTCTGGGCCCATGCTTGGAGCTGGGGGTGGTGTTAACCCCATTCAGGCTGTTATGTTAGACATGAGGAAAGGTGGACAGATGTCAGGGAGGCAGCCACAGAATGCACCTCACAACAGTGGCTGAGGATGGAGATGAGATGTCCCCTCTACGTACGCCCAGTACCATCCACCCTTCTCCTTCCACCTTGTACTTGGAGGCCTCAAGTACACACATATTTTTTTTTGCCCAAATTTCACAGCAGGAAGTACGAATGATTAGTGTATGTACATCAGAGAATAAATCCACAGAAATCTCCATAGTGAACAGAGATTGATTATGATGAATTGACAGAGCGAGGGGTGGCAGGGCTCTTGCCTCATCTCCAGAGGATATTTTGTAAAGAGTGGCAGTGCCCAGGAGGGGAGGCGCCTGGCCCTGAACGTCCTAATGTAAGGCAGCTTGGTTGGTACCTGGTATGTCAGACTTGTTGATCTGAGTAGGAAAAGGGGAACTGGAAAGAGAAAGATCGAAGGAATGAAGGAGACAGTGGAGCAGCTTATACACCCATTCTGGTGTGGTAAGGTTCCATAATTTGCAGGGCTCAGTGCAAAATGAAAATGCAGGCCATTTGTTCAAAAGTGATCAAGAATTTCGAGATGGCACCAGCAAAATATCAAACCAGGCATGAGCCCTTCTGTGCATGTGGCCCTGGGCTACCGCACAGGTGGCATGACCATGAAGCAGACCCTGCCTGGATCTCCCATGGTCAACAGAAGGCGAATTTGCAACCCGTGTTGGCCAGACAAGCAGCAGTTGTTAAGAGAGCACTGAGATCACACAACCAGTTCAGAATGATACATTTGCCCATTTCATTCTGATCTGACTTCACTATCCCAACACCCAAGGAGCTCAAATGTGAACCTGCATGGGTAGGAGTGAGAGAACAGACCACACTCCTTCCTCATGGCTGTCCCATTGACCTGATGCAGTCTAGAAGAGATGAGACCAACATTTTAAACTGTACTGAATCAGGAAGAGAGAGAGAGAGAGAGTGTGTGTGTGTGTGTGTGTGTGTGTGTGTGTGTGTGTGTGTGTGTTTCTAACAAAGGAAAATAACTAAATCCAAGGGCTGTCCTTGAAATATCATTGAGGAACAGAACATGTAGATTTTATTGTTGCAAGGGAGTGATTTAAAAACCCACATTTATTTGTACCTCATGAAGCAGATAGCTCATTAAAAACACTTATATATTAAAATTATATTTATTACAAGCTAGGGGAGTGAGGACAGCTACTCACGAGAGGCTCAGTTGATAGACAACAGATTGCAAACCCTTTCATTGCTAGTATTGATCTGAGCATATCCAAGTGAACACGGAATCTAAATTACCCTGAATACATCTATGATGGAAGAACTCTTTACTGGAACCTCATTTTTAATATAGTCAATCCTTTGGGAGTAAACATTTCAAATATTACACTCTGCTTTTTTTTTTTAATTACTTCTCCCTGTAAATGTTTTAGGGCAATGATGACTAGGGCTTTTGCACAGGAGACTCTTTGAATGCCATTTGGTTGAACTAATGTTCATGACAATTACTGTGGTCATCACTAGAGGTAATAAAATATTTAAGAATTCAAAAATTCTGCATGAGTTATTTATTTCATTTATTTACCAAATGTTTATCGAAGTCCTAAATGAGTAATCTGAACACTGACCTCATTCTCACAGGTGCTTCTATTTTGGTAAGACTCAAGATGTACAGAAATAAGAAGCAGACAGGGTGGAAAGGGTTGAGAGGGACCTTGAAATGGCTGTGCTCTTAGATCAGGCCAATGGGCTCCTGTTCTGGACTCTGAGTTCTGGACAAAGGGGACATGTCTGCAAGGAATCTGAACTTTCTCTTCTCCCACTTCTAGACTATACCTGGGTGTCTGGATTCCAGAATCCCGTGCATAAATGGGCCCCTACTCACCCTCCCAAGCATGCACCGCACAGCTGGTACACATAGGGGTGGTCCGCAGTGTGGCCCAAGGGTGGCTGTTCGCAGTGATGGTGGGCAGGAAGAATTTGTAAATGAGGGCCAACTCTCCCTGAAGTACTTTTAATAATTTTTTACCTTGATTAGCGACTTTCAATATTTATAATATTTATGAGGGCCTCCAATTACTCTTGCCCCGGAGACCCACCAATGTTACAGGAAGAGCGGCCTGGCTGCGGGGATTCAGGAGAAAAGGGAACTTTGCCTTGGCAGTATCTGGGAAGCTCCCCGGGGGGAATGGGGCTCAGGCATGTGGAGGTGCGAGAAGGGAAGGAGGAAGAGGAATTTCAGGAGCAGGGACCATCACACTCAAAGGCATGGAGATGAAAAGTGTCAGCTCATACGTGGGGAGTCTGGCTTTTCATGAGGAGCCCAGACGTTGAAGAGTAGAAACTAGGTTATAAAAGGAGAAGGAGGCCAGATCATGCTCAGTGTGAAAGGCTGGGTCACGTCGAAGTGTCACATATTCTGAGCACAGGGGAATCCATTTAGATGGACTGACATTCACAACATCTGACATTCATGCCAGCGGATGAAAGCCTTCGAGGTTCCTTCTGCAGACAATGGGGTGTCATTGAAAGTTTGACTGGTTTTGATCATGTCCACTCTGTCAGGAGAGTGCTCTGGCTTGCCACGAGGATGGCAAGTCTGGGAGACTGGAAGGGTGGACATCAAGGAGCCGGCAACAGTACAGAACAGAGAAAGGATAGCAGGGAAGGTAAAGAAGAGACATTTTGGAGATAATAGAGATAAAGAAATAGGTAGAGGAGGGAATGAAAACTGCAAGACTTTGTGCCTGGATTCTTAAGAGGCTGGTGATGCCATTTAATGAAAAAGATGATTTTTATTGGAAAATGGAACATTGTGTTCACAGTTTGAAGGCAGAGCTGGCAGAATTGCTGATGGACTGAATGTGGGGTATGAGAGGAAGGAGTTTAAAGTGACTCCAAGGACATAGTCAATAATATTGTAATAACCACGGTGGCAGGTGAATATTGAAAATATTCAGGGGAACAATCGGTCAAGTGTATGATTGTCTAACCACTATGCTGTACACCTGAAATCAAAATGTAGGGACAGGGTTGCCATAATAGCTAAGGCTGGGAACACCATTTTAAGGAGGCTTTGCTGTTGTGGGAGAAGCCTTTGGTGGTTGCTTGACCACCTTTGCCATCCAACACAGAAGCGCGACTCAATCCAATCCTGAGACCCTACTGGACACCTCAGTGGGCGGTGGGTGGAGGGGCTGAGGTCAGAAGAAATAAAGAGATTAGGTTTGTACCCATTCGTTAGTCATTAGCATAAATACCTGCTTGTTTTGTAACATGTTGCCCACAGATAGGTTGTGCCTAGAGGAGACAATACAAAACATCAATGACTTTGACCAATAATTGTTGAACAGTGCCCTGGCTGGGGTGGCACAGCGGTTGGAGTGTTGTCCTATAACAGAAAGGTCGCAGATTGGATTTCTGGTCAGGGCACACACCTACATTGCGGGTTCATCCCTGGGCCGGGTGCATACAGAGGCAACCGACCGATGCTTCCCTTGCACTGATGTTTCTCTTTCTCTCTCCAGAAAAGCAAATGAAACTGTCCTCAGCTGAGAAACAATAGTAGAACATCCACTAGATATATGGCACAGGAGAGTGCAATATGAGGAATAATAGAGTGTAATCCACACACCTCTTTGATAAACAGATACCTCCATTTCCAAGGTCATCATCTTGTTCTAAGTTTTTAAATAGCTCATATGACCAATGTCTCGGAGGCACCCAACAGTAATGTTATGTGTGTAGACAGATGAGGGCTTTCAGCATATAACAGGCATATCTAAGTTGCTAATTGACTTTTCAAAGGAGAACACAGAGTAGGTAGATCTGTCAGCTCTACAGTAAGACAATGTCTGGGTCTAGTTGATCTTAATACTCACAGGCTTTGCACCGGCATTTCCTGGACTCTGGGTCTAACACTCTATTCTCTATCCTCCAGGCTTTCTAAACACAAACACTTGAATATTAACTTTATTCTTCTTTCATATTCCATTATGTGTTTATAAGGCTCAACCCAAACCATTTTTGAAGTGTAAGATACTCTTGAACTGTAAATTACAACTTTGGCCAGTTGCACAATTTGGTATACACCCTCTGCACACCCTGAGTTCCTCTGCTTTTTTGCAAACCTTGCTCTGTGGGGATTATCTGGGTTCAATTCTCAGGGTAGGGAATGTCCTAACCACCACCCAAAGCGTTCACTTCTCTAAGTGGTCAGGAGAGACAGGGCAAAAGGCTTCTAAAACGGTGTTATAGACCATGGGGGTTACAAAAGGAACAGAGAAGGTGCTGAGCTTTAAGAGCAGCATTTTTTTTTAAAGGAAATATTTTTCAATTACAGTTAACATTCAGTACTATTTTGTATTCGTTTCAGGCACACAGCATAGGGGTTTGACAGTCCTATGCTTTACAGTGTTCCTCACATTGCCAGTTCCCACCTGGTGCCATATGTAGTTTCACAACATTATTGACTACATTCCCTATGCTGTACCTCACCTCTCTCTGGTAACTACTTACAATTACTTTGTAACTACCAATTTGTACTTAATCCCTTTCCCTATTTCACCCTCCTTTCATAAACACCTTCCTCTCTGGCAACCATCAGTTGGTTCTCTGTGTCTGTGAGCCTGATTCAATTTTGTTTGATTGTTTATTTTGTTTTTTAGATTCAGCATATAAGTGACATCATAATGGCATTTGTCTTTCTCAAAATCAGCGGCTTTAAAAGTAAACAAACGAAGACTGTCGTTGAGATAGTGACTGTGGGCTCCAGAAGGTGGAGGCTAACCCTGGGCTTGGAGTCAACTGCGGGAGGTGCACCCTTGGAGACTTAAAATTAAAAGGAAGTTCATTGCCAACCCTTGGCTACAAAAATTGTTGGCTTTGCCAAGTGACGTTTCCCTCCTAGGGGGCTCACCTCCACCTGGAGGTCTGCTGACAGGTCAAATTTCACTAACGCCATGTACTTGAGACAAAAACCAAAACTACATACTCCAAATAGAGACCGTTTCTTCCTCCCTCCCTTCCTCCCTTCCGTCCTCTCTCTCTTCTCCCCTTATTTTTCTTTCGTTAGTGTGTATTTATTTTCTATTTCTATTGTTTTTGTTTACTTCAATACCTTCCCCTCCCTTTGTCAGCAAATACCCACCCCACCCATCTCACTGTCGCTGCTCCTGCTCCTCCTTTTCATCTCCAGGCGAGTTGCTGGTTCACCCTACCCCTCCTTCCTTCGCACCCGCCCTTTCGCCAATTCTCATCCTCACTGCCCCCTTCAAGCTTCGGGAAAGCATTTCGTCCCCGCCATCTTTCACTGTCCCAGGCGGGGACTGCCGCAGCCCAGGTCTGGCCTCTCCTGGGCGGCTAGACCAAGCGACCTCCCCGGCCCTGGGCCCCTGCCACCCCTCCAGCGCCTCCCCTCGGCCCATCCGCACGCTGGCCGACCAGAGGATTCCCGGGTGGCCCGGCCTCCCCGGAGTTGCACCGCCCCTGCCCAGCTCCGCCCCGGGCCGCCGCTCTCTGATTGGCCTCCCACTGCCTCCTCCCCGAGCTCCTCTCCACCCCTTCGCCCAATGGGCACTACCCACCTGGTCCAAAAATTCCCCCGAGGGCAACGAGAGGCTTTGCAACCACTAGCTCCTTCTCGGTGGTGTGGACTGCAGTCGCGGGGCACCGAGAAGGGAGGGGGTTCGGGGGAGGGAGGAGGAGGAGCAAAGGTGTTGGAGAGAAAACTTCTGAAAGGAACAGGAAACCTGCTGGTGAGGCGGCCGCTGCGGATCTCGGGGCGCCAGGGGTGCGCTCATCGCTGGGTGTTCGTGGCTGCGACTCCGCTCCTGCCAGCTCCCCCGGCGCGGGGCAAGGCTCCGCCGACGGTCAGGTCGCTCCGGCCGTGCCCTCTGCAGCGGCCCTCGGTGCGGGGGTCGTGCGCTCCGTTCCGCCTCTGCCGCGGCGGCTCCCTTGGGAGGGCGGCGAGGGCGCAGAGAAGAGGAAGGACGTCTACTTTGGAGCATGAAGCAGCATGTCTGATAAAATGTCCAGCTTCCTCTACATAGGGGACATCGTGTCCCTGTACGCAGAGGGCTCGGTCAACGGCTTCATCAGCACCCTGGGGTAAGCCGAGGGCGGGCCGGGCGGCGGCGGCGTCTCCCGGGAGCTCGTCCGGCTCCTCGCGCGCCGCTGCCGCGGAGCGTGGCCGGGCGGCGGGGCAGGCTCTGCGCCCGCGGACAGCGCGCGGCGCTCCGCTCGCCTGCGCGCAGGAAGCGGCCCGGAGAGGCACGATTTTCTCGTGAAACTTCAACAGCTTCTACTCAGAGACACATCCGAAAAGGAGGAAGTGATTCAGAAGCCCTGAGACAGGCCCCGCGGAGCAGTCTTCGCTGGCTTCTCGGCGGGCTGTTCGGTCACAGTGTTTGTTTTCCCCTGAAGGTGAAACGATGCACCTCCTCTCCCCATCTTTTCTCGCTCCCTCTCTCGACCCCTGTCTCTCCGGGCCAGGTTTGTAAGAGCTGGCGATAAAAGTCCGTGGCCTTGGACGTGAAACTCAAGCGAAGTAGTGAGCCAAAGTGCGGCTTTGCCCTGCGGGAGCAGCAGCCCGTTCCCTCTTCCCTTAAGTAATTTCCTTTTGGCCTTGCCAAACCCGGACTCGCCCCGCTATCGGGGGCGGCCGAGGGTCCTCCGGGGCTTTGGGACCCTAAGAGGTAAGGCCGGCCTCCTGAGCGCTAGAACTCAGACCGCCTTTCTCCACTTGCCCGGGCCTTGGCCCACCGAAATGCTGGACCTCTTCGGGAACTCAACTAAGTGCCGTGCTCTTGAGATTCCAGTTGATTTATGAATGGAATACATATATATGTAACAGTGTGCTACATGGTGCAATAGGATTTCCTTGATTGCTAGTATTTTCTCTCTCTTTTGATTGAGAATACCAGTTCACAGTTTAAAGGCACGCTGCAACACATACCGATGCGCGTATGTTTCTTTTGTTACCCCATGGTCTCTGCACGTAGAGTGCTGAGTCTTAGAGAATTCAGGCTGCGGACCTGGTGGTGGCTGGTCACTGTTTTCTGCTGTTCGGTTTTAGGGTGCGTGACTTAACCTGCAGTGTCCTTAGACTGTGACTTCCAGCCGTGTTACAAGGAGTGGTGCCTGCTTGACAGGGGACGTGGAACTCACCAGAATTCCCAGTTTCTGTGACTTGTGCATCCTCCCACCCCCCATGGGTAAAAGAAGGAAGATTTAAGTTAAACTCTTGAAGATCAATGTCATTTATTTGCGAAACTGAAATGTAGGGGGAAAAAAGAAATAGCGTGGCCAGTGCTTATGCTGAGTTTGTTAAGTCTTCTGAAAGAATTCATAGGGTCAGTTCAGTTTCGGGGGCCGCCAGCATTTTGCAGACGAGCCCCGCTGCATTTCACACTTTTCCACAAACTCTGCCTGTGGCAGTTAAGCAGGGGGTGCAGCAGGGTCAGAGTGCTTGGGGTCAAATCCTGGCTTCTCCACTCGTGAACCGTATGACCCAGGCAAATTACATAATCGCTCTGTATCTCAGTTTCCTCACGTTAGAAAATGAAATAAAATAAATGGGAACAATAATGGTTTCTGTCTCAGAGGGCTGCGGTGAGGAAGTTAATATATGTAAAGCGTTAGGATGGTACCTGTCAATTAGTAAGCACTTACGTAAAATGTTAACTGTTGTCACTGAGCAATAGTTACATTTGTGGACAAAATAGTAAAAAAGAATTAGGGATAAAGTGTAAAACAGACAAACAAAAGGTCATGTTTTTATAGTGTATGGGTAATTATACCCATATATATAATACATATACACATATATAATGCATATATATGCATAATATAATATTTATTATGCATATATATGCATTTAGGGCTTTGGGTGGGAAATCAGGAAGCTACAACTTTAGCAGTTGTGGAGTTTGCCCTACTGGTTTTAGAGATAGAGAACCTGAGGGGAAGAGACTCACCCGAGGAGCAGAGGACATTAATGGCAAAGCTGGAACAGGAACATTGTCTCTAGATTCTCACTGAAGTGCTAGTCTCTCTGGTTGCACATCATAATCTTTAAACCTCAAGTTAAAAATAAGCGTGACCTTTCTTGCAGCATATATGTTTGTAAAATATTTCTTATTTGTATTCAGTAGTTCTTGCTGGTGTTTTGAAAACTGAGTTTCCTTAGAATGTGTTTGTGCAGTATTATTTTTCTGTTAACAAACTGAGGCTTGTTGAGGTTAGGATGACAAGACCTTTGTGCAGCTAATTCTAAAATGAGGAAGGATCTTTAGAAATGCCGTATTGGTGAAGCTTGGCATTTTGATTTGATATTATTTTTCTTTCACCTGTGGAACCTTATCGCCCTCAGATTTTTAGGATTAAAAAGTCCGCAGGAGTTTGTGCCATGCCACATAAAATGTTCTCTAGGCAGAGTGGCATCACCTGCTGTATTCGCTTACAATGCAATTGGTAGAGATTTATTTTGCAAGTTGGTTTTAGGGCTTTGAAATCAAAGCAGCATGGTAGTTATAGTTTTTCATTATATTGTTGTAGGGTCAGTATTTATATACTTTCTGTACCAAAGACAGAGTGCATACTTCTACTTGAATTTCCTTGCTCTTCTGTTAGTTGAAGATCTTGGTCTAGGTCTGCTGCTAATTAGGCGGGTGACCTTGTTTATGTCATTCATTCTTTTTTTTTTTTGTATCACCTTATCTTTGGAGATTAAGGATGGTATATGCTGTGTCCATCCCCTAGGGCTACTGTAAAATTGAATGAAAAAGACAGAAATGAAAGAGTCCATTTTTTTTAAAGTTTACTAGGAAAATCCACATTATGCTTATATTTTTGTGGCCCTTAAATTTCTTCAAAAGGTGTGTGATTTGTTAAAGTGAATCAGGAGCTGGGTCAGAGACATTGGCATTGTAGCTAGCCAAAAATGTTTGTTCCACTTAATGTTAAAAACTCAATGAAAGAGCTAAAAATGAGGCTTAAGGTTTCTGATTTTTATTTTAGGTCTTTATCTATTTGACGTTTTTGATAGCAGGATGGTGGTTTAATATTTATTTTTAAATTTTTATCCTTACCTGAGGACATACTTCTTGATCTTAGAAAGAGGGTAAGGGAAGGAGAGAGAAAGAAGGAGCGATACATGGATGTGAGAGAGAAACATACGTTGGTTTCCTATCCCACACGCCCAGAGTAGGAAGAACCCGACTGGGAATTGAAGCTATGACCTGTCCAACTGAGCCACACCTCCCAGGGCAGGATGGTTTTTTAAAAAAGATTAAATATAGGGGGGTAATTAATAAGAACGAAGTTTACACATTTCAAGGTAATTAGTATTTGTCTGCAAATAATTTCACCTGATTTTTAACATTGACGGTGTAAATAAATTTGGGAGGCTATACATTGTTATTATTTAGCCTGGGAAATTTGTGCAATAAGGTAACACATTTTTGTAGCTGAAAAAAATCACTGAGTTTTACTATGTTAGAGTTTAGGAGGCCCTCCTTACAGACCCTTCCAACTTGAAAAGTGGAGGGATTTTCTTAGGCTCTGTGATACAGCTCGTAAATGTGGTTTCTCAGTGTGTGTGAAGTTAGAATGCTCCAATTGCAAAGATTTGCATTTTCCTTTTTTCCCCTGGTTATTCTTTAACCAGTATTTACCTGATGTTTCTGAATCTTGAACTGTTGCAAACCAAAGTATTATTCTCCCTGTTTGTGTAGGTGTAAGAGGGGCCTGCTTTGTATTTTCTAACTTAATTTTTCATCTAAGGATCTATTTTGGAACACTTACACAGACTTCAGGAAAACTGCTTTAAATCTTACTGAATGAAGATGGTGAATATATTTTAAACACATGAATTTTTTTTCTACTGGTACATTTTTTAGGGCTATAGCTTTTATTTTTCTTTTAAAAGGGAAGGAGGAAGGTTTGGAATGTGCTGTACAACTTCCAATGCAGTATCAATTGTCCTTTTCCCCTCCGTTCATTATCTTTACACTGAGATTCACTTCCCTGGTTGTTGCCACATCAGACACTCCACATTTCTGGGTATATCAGTTTGATCAATGCTCAGGCCTCACTCAGTGGCAGTGAACATAGCAGGATTCCCAGGATGAGTGGGATAGTGGAAGCAGTGAAAGGTCTATAACTCCTTCATTGTCTCTTCTCTGCAAGATTGACAGGTTAGTGAATAACAAGTGTGCATATATGTATTGGTGTGTGTGTGTGTGTCTGTATTCATATGTTTAAGTGACTGCTGCCTTTGGCTTGAAATGCTTTCTCAGGATCTATCAAGAGTCAACATCCACTAATTCAGGTCCCAGAAAACTGTTAGGTGACCACACACTGAGGCAGTGACTGCAAAGCATCACAGTGGTCTCACGAGCCATCAGAAAGCTTTGGTCAACTGCATATACAACAGCGGTCCCATAAGATTATAATGGAGCTGAAAAATTTCTATCACCTAGTGACTTCTTAACCATGGTAATGTCTTAGCGCAAACCATTACTCATGTGTGGTGATGCTGGTGTAAAGGAACCTCCTGCACAGTAAGTTGTATAAAAGATAGCCTATGAAGTTACAGCGTAGGCTAGAGCATCTAGGTTTGTGTACATGCAGTCTATGATGTTTGCGTGAAGAAATCGCCTAAGGACGAATTTCTCAGAAAGTGTCCCTGTTATTAACAGGCACATCTCTCTAGTCCCTTAGCCAGAGAGATTGGGGCCCTCATTTTTACTTCATGCTTGATTTTGGCCAATTCAGTGAATTTATCAATTCCTTTGTTTCCATGGTCAAAGATGGACATCAGGTAGCGTGATGGTGGGTGGTGCAGCCTGTAATTCTAACGTAATTCCTTAGATGAACAAAACTGTGTAAATGGTTACATTTTATAGTTCTCACTTATAGTTCCTTAAATTTCCCTGCCTGATCTTTTCTCCAGCTTAAACTTTTTTATATTTAATACTTACATATTGGATTTCTTATCTTTTCTTCTTTTGCTCAATTATGCTACTGTTATTATAGTTTAAAAGTCTTTTCTTAATAGGACTGTTTGATTAGAGTAAAGTCATAAATGAATGAAGGAATGGTTATAGTCAACTTTTACTTTTGCATAGTTTATAACTTAATCTTTAGTATTTTCCAAGTAGAAACTTTCCAAGTAACAGCCATTGTTTCCTGATAAAACTAGGTGTGTAAGCCCAGCTTTGTTTTGACTAAGGCATATGTTAGTGTGATAAAAACATTTTAAAATTCCTTAGACATTTGCATGTGTGCTTAGTGAGGAGGAAGAAAACAATATAATCTTGAATACTGAGTTGTTTTGGAAAGTCTAAGGATTGGTAGTGTCATGTCAGCTTGAGTACAAAGAGTTTCTGAAGCAGTGCACATAAAATCTATTATAAGCTGAAAGGTTGACTGTTTCTTAAGCTTAGAAGTCATTCCACAAATAACATTTCAGTTTTTAGACCCTCTCTTGGGGAGATCAGTTAGGTAAACAGTCATCCCTCTTCAGGTGCCCCTGGTGCTTGGCTTTGGTAGAATAGAATTCAGAGGCAACTGCTTGGCCTCATTCTAGCTTTAACAGAAGCTTGCTTTTCTTTTTCTTTTTCTTTTTCTTTTCTTTTCTTTTCTTTTCTTTTCTTTTCTTTTCTTTTCTTTTCTTTTCTTTTCTTCTTCTCCTTCTTCTTCTTCTTTTCTTTTTTTGCATAGATAGCACTTTGGATAATCACATTTTCCTTTTGGAACAGTTCTTATACAGGTATTATGTAGATAATTTATGGAATATAGACAGAATACCATAGACTCAAACTTTAAAACTTAAATTCCAGGCAAAAGATGTGGCTTCATGTATAAATATAAAAGAAGGAATAACTGGACTTTTATGACATATTTAGAGCATAATAACAATGAGTTTTACCCCCTTTTTTTAATGTCAGAATTTGGTTATAGAACCACCGGATTATAATCAAAGTAGTGAAACTTCAATGGTCATTCACTCATTCATTCATTTATTCAGTGTATAACACCCAGCCTTTGCACTGTGTCGATGCCTTTTCTGTGATTGTCTTTCCACTCCCATGCAGATTTAGTTGGGGAAGTTTAATACACATCTTTAGAAAATTATTATTCCAATTAAAAATATGTAAAATAAGATACATGGAAAATAGAAAAGAAAATCAAATAGTGTTGACACTGCATGGTGAATGGATGGGTGATTTTAAATTCTGTATCTTACATATTTCTTAGATTTTATATATGTTTTATTAATTACATACTTATTACTTTTATAGTCAGATAAGTTCACTGAAATGAAAATAACATTTTTAAGAATTCTTCAGTTTCTTATTACTGTTAATGGGCAATATTTATTTTAAAAAACATAAACAAAGCATTTTCCTGAACATGGTCAGTGCAGGAAAACCACAAACTAGGAAATTGCATGTTGCTGAAATAGATGGTTAAATGTTTCCCATAAAATATTTTTGTTTATTGTTAGTATTGGTATTTTAAAATGTATTACAGAAAAATATTTGGCCGGTAATGCTGAGTAATTACAGATGCTTGATTTAACTTACGCAGTAACTGTATGGTTTAATTTTAGAAGACGCCTGTTTACACATGTAGGAAGTGTGCACTTGGGCGTGGCTGTCTCGGTCATTTTAGTAATCATAGTGCTCACTACGAAACTTTTATTGCCTGAGTCAGTTTCTATAGGTATTAGTTTGTGAGAAATTGTGTATGATTGAAATCAATTGATTAAATGTTTTTATTGACTATCTTTGAAATGGATATATTAGGTCTCTCAAAATTCACATCAATGATTGGTTAACAATAGCAGTCTTATAGTTTATACTAACACACACTCACAGATCTCCAACTCTTAATTAAGGATAAGTTAAATTGTTTACAGTGGACAAATTTGATAAGCTGCTTTAATCAAGCAATCAAGGTTATGGTCATCATCAGTCGATGTCCTTTGATGAGCGCGGCCCTTCAGCTTTGCAATATATTCCCCCCAAACACCCCACTTCAGTATAATTAGGAGAAAAAAAAAGTCCAGATTGAGGGATGTTCTAAAAATATACCTGACTAGTATTCTTCAAAACTGTCAAAGTGATTTAAAAAACAAGAAACAAAAAGACTGAGGAACTGTCACATTGTAGACTCAGGAGACACGGTAACTGAGTGCAGTGTGGTATAGTGAATTGGGTCCTGGGACAGAAACAGGGTGTTATGGGAAAACTGTTGAAATTCAAATAAAACCTGGAGCTTTGGTCATGGTAACATGTGAACGTTCCTTTCTTGGTTTTGATGTACTGTGGCTATGGCAGATGCTAACGTTAGAGGAAACCCGGGGGAGGGGGGAAGGGTGCATGGGTGCTCTCTGTATTATCTTGGCAACATCTCCAAAATTATTCCAGAATAAAAAATTATATAACAGAAACGTAAATTATCAAGTGATTCAGTTTTAATCCTACAATTCACAATGTGTCCACATCATGAATGAAGCCCATGCAACTTTCCAGGTGATGTAGTTTATGCGGGAGCTTGCTGCAGATTGAATCATTAATTCACGCAACAAATACTTAATGAGCTCTGTGTGCTGGGGATACAGTATGAAGAGATGCCAGATATTAAGCTATGTTTAATTATTATCACAAAAAACTCAAACTTCCTTTGAGAATTTGTAGTATGACATTTGACTAGGATTTATGGGAGACGTAAACGCATTTGAAACCTTTTTCGCTTACAGTATTTTAAATGCCACAAGACAAGGAGCTGACTTTTTAATCCTTGTATGCTTAGCACCTGACATAATTCCTGGTGTATGTAATAATTCCATAGGAGGTATTTAATAGATAATCGTGAAATCAATGTAGTAGTTATACGGTAATGGAGGTAATACTAGTATTGAATAACTGCAACATGAAGCAGTTTTCTTCTCAATGCCATAGTGATTTTGAAAACAGCATCACAGGGAGTCAGAAGAGGATTCTTTGTCTCTTCCTGGTGTGACCTGGGGAAGGCTTCCAGGAGGAGGTGGTTTTTAAGTTGAACTTTGAAGGACAATTAGGATGGCTATGTGTCTCAAATCTGTGCCCATAATTTTGTCATATATTCTTGATAATGTTTTCTTTCATTGAAAAAATTGGTGAAGCTTTACTGTCCATTCTAATAGCTATAAAAAGGAAGCTCACAATTTGATATCATCATGATATGCAAAGCTAGAATATATAATCTATGAACATATTTTATGCTCTTTTACCAAATGTGAGAACTTTAAGTTTGTTTCAGACCCTCTGAGTTTATTTAGAGTGCCTTCATTCCTTGTCACATATGCTGAGTTTACCTGTGATAATGAGGACAGGACTATAAAGCCCAGTAAAGAAGAAACTTGGCAATTAGTTGGGAGAATTTATGTAATGTTTCCAATTCCCTTGGGTGTTTTCTTTTTACTCCTTTCTTCCTTGTCTCCATTCCCTATGTTTCAGAGT
This sequence comes from Glossophaga mutica, assembly GCA_039655065.1. Taxonomy (NCBI): domain Eukaryota; kingdom Metazoa; phylum Chordata; class Mammalia; order Chiroptera; family Phyllostomidae; genus Glossophaga; species Glossophaga mutica. Next base: position 36,209,435 of record CM077304.1, on the reverse strand, counting down.
TTTTCTTTGTAAATCAGGAACTTAAAGTCTTATAGATCCTTGGAAACTTTGGTAATAAGGATGACTTTTGTAAAAAATTTTTTACATTTATTTTTAGAGAGGGGGGAGGGACATCAATGTGTAGTTGCCTCTCACACGCCCCCTACTGGGGACCTGGCCTGCAACCCAGGTGTGTGCCCTGACTGGGAAGTGAACCAGCGACCCTTTGGTTCACAGGCGGGCACTCAATTCACTGAGCCACATCAGCCAGGGCGGGACAACTTTTTATCTAAAATAGTTCTAAATGATTTTGTCCCCCATCACAGTACCTGTGACCATTCATTGTGGAAATACATATGTACACACACAAACTCCCCCTTGGTATAGATGGTATGTATGGAGTCCAGTATACCCTGTTTTCCTTTTGGTGTTTGAAGAAATGATAAAAGCTGTAGATAAGAGCCCCATGAATGCAGAGAAAGACTTAGGAAGTGAACAAAAAGACTAAGGAAGTGAACAAAGCATAATCTATATCTAAATTCTTAGAATTCAAGCATGGTTGTTGAGGTTCTACTACTAAGGTGTTTTATCCTCTGTTAAAACATCATCATCAAAATCTCTGTGAAAATTACAAAATGCTGGACTTTACTATTACATTAGTTATCCAATTTCTCAACACAGTCCTAGAGAAAAAGAGGTTTTTAATTAGGTAATTCCTAGATACCTAGTTCTCCAAGACCTTGTGGTGATGACTAATTATGAAACAGTCACTAAAAGCAGACACTGTTGCTCTCCACATATTATCTCCTATTAAAAAGAGGGTTCTTCAGATTATGTAAGGAATTATGTGACTTGTTAGAGCTGAATTTAAGAGCCCAAACAAACAAACAAAACCCAAGGAAAAACAAAAAAACAAAACTGCATTAAAAAGGTGTTGACTGACTTTTCTAGTGGCAAATCAAAGCATATAATTGGTAAAAATTTCAGAGAATAATGTGCTTTCCAACTCATGTTTCAGTCCAAATGTAATTAAATTACTTGCAATGTGTGTATTGAATTGTCTTGGAACTTTTGAAAAACAGTTTATAGGTATTCCTTGCTGTTGTAATTCTTATTACCTGAGTTCAAAGCCCAAAGGATTTGGAAGGCAAAGGATACTTATATATTATTTTGCCCAGATGGATAAAGCTGAAGAATTGAAAGATTATTTTATTTTATTTTTAAAAAATATTTATTTAATTTTAGAGAGAGGGGAAAGGAAGGAGAAACAGAGAAAGAAAGGTATCAGTGTGTGGTTGCCTCTCATGTGCTCCCTACTGGGGACCTGGCCTGCAACCCAGGCACGTGCCCTGACTGGGAATCCAACTGCGACCCTTTGGTTCGCAGGCTGCCACTCAATCCACTGAGCCACACCAGCCAGGGCTGAAAGATTATTTTATATTAGAAGTAAGATTCTTTTTTGTGTAAGGAGCAGAAACCATCTCTGGCTAGCTTAAGCAAAGAAGGCAATTTATTAGAAGGATGTTGGAGGAACTCCAAGAAATTGAATGATGAGCTCAATGACTGAGTGTTAAGAAAGGCACCCAGGGCTTCTGTGGGAATCTTGATAGCAGATCCATCTCTGCGTCTTGCCATTTATATGACTCAGATACAGCAATTCCTAAACTGTGCATCTCTGTACTTAAATTTCCAGTTCAGAGTGATAGAATTTGGCTCCACTTGGATTATTCACTTACATCCATGAAAGCAAGTTACCATGCCAGATCTGGTTACCTGGGAAGTCACTGTGAGCGGGGTTTGATTTCTGAGGAAGTGTGGTATGAGGGACAGAGAACAAAAAGGACCAGGACATGAGCTTAGATGTCATTGCTTAATAGGTAATTTAACAGTAACTTCATGGTGCCTTTTAAAAGCAATTGTGGTAAAATACGCATACCATAAAATTTATCATCTTAACCATTTTTAAGTGTAAAATTTAGTGGCATTAAGTAAGTGCATTCACAATATTGGGCAACCATCACCACTGTTCATTTCCAGAACTTTTTCATCATCCTAAATAGAAACACTCTACTCTTTTGACAATAACTCCTCATTTTCTCTCCCCTGCCCCTACCCCCTTTATAATCCTTGGTCTATTTTCTGTCTATGAATTTATCTATTCTAGGTGCCTTATATAAGTGGAATCACACAATATTTGACATATTGTATCTTACTTAATTTACTTAGCCTAATGTTTTCAAGATTTATCCACATTGTGGCATGTATCAGTACTCCATTCTTTTTTATTGCTGAATGATGTTTCATTGTAAGGATATGCCACCTGTTTGTCCATTCATCAGCTGATGGATATTTGGGTTGTTTCTACTTTTTGACTATTATGAATAATGCTGTTATGGATATTTGTGTACAAGTCTCTGTGTGAACATATGTTGATAATTCTTTTAGGTATACCTAGCAATGGAATTGCTTACATTTTGCCTCAGCCTTTCCTATTCTAATTTTCATGCTTTGTATTTTTTACATTATCTTATTAGATAGAATATATATTACTATTTATTGTACCCAGTGTCTATCACCTGTTTGCTCCTGGTATTATTTAAGCTCTTGAAGGCAGGGATCGTTGGTCACTGAGTATCTCAAGGGTTTGGCTCCAGAAATATTTAGTGAATGAATATTTGTTGAATTAGAATATACATATCCTCAAATATCTCAGTAACAGCTAACATCAGTTCCTCTCTGAAAAAAAGCCAGTGTAATTATTTTCACTTATTAAATATTTTGAGAATCCATGCAGGTAATTCTTTTAAAATGAATGAAAGTTGTCATTGGATTTATGTGCCAGTAAGTTGTGCTATATAAAATAGAAACTTTAATAATCTCTTGGGTCACAGATCTGTACTTGCCTACCCCAAAATCTGATAAAACTTATAGTTTGGAAAAAGTAATAATGGTTTGCATTTTATGGCCACATTAAAGAAAAGTTGTTATTACTGAAAGTTTAGCTGTGTTTTCGCATGTGCAAAAAGTGAATTTGTAAGCATTTTGTGAGATCATTTCTTAACTTAGATGGGCTCTTTCTCTTGATAGGTAATACTGTAAATAATGCGTGCAGTACTTTGACTGTTGTTGGCAGAAAAGTTTAGTGGAGATAATTTGCTAGTAGGAAACCAGAGAGTAGTTGAGGAATAAATACAAGGGGACATATGAGAACTTGTAACTTTAATTTTATTTTTCCAGACACAAATTCAGGAACCAGTCTGGAGAAGGATTAGCATATAAATACAGGTTGAGAAGACCAAGTGGTTAGTATATTTGTTGTTCATTAATGTATATTCTATCTATTGATTAAGTCTTTTATAATGTTTTTTGCCTCAGGCTTATTCCCAAAGATACTGATTTGGCCAATCTCTTTAAGAACTAGTAATTCAGTGTTGTTATCCACTCTTATTCTCGGATTCCTTACAGGTAGCAGTGTGCAAATGAGAACTTCTTTGAGAGTGCACTTGCATATAGTACACAGAAATAAAATGAAAGATATAGGTATGCACAGATTATACAATAATTTTTAAAAGCAAAACAATGTCATCGTAGTCCCTCTAGTTCTATGACCCTCTATGAGAGATGTTTAAAAATGTAATATCTTTAGAAAAGTAATTTTGAGATGAAAGATACAAAATATTATCAGAGTTTTTCTTCATTTCTGTAATATCGAAATTAATCCAGCTGAAGTACGTGTCATACCAATTAAAGACAGTGACTTAGAAAATCTGTTACCCAAACCAACAAATACTGTTACATTAGTAATTCAAAGTAAGTTAATGATTTAAGATTTAAGGACTAAGTAACTTGTGCTTGGCTAAAGTGTTCAAGGTCATTGCTAATATCAGGGATAACTACTTAAACATTTGCATTTCAAGTAGATTTTTGGCTTCAACCATGTTTTCAAAGAGTGTAATTTCAGCCCTGGTTTGTGTAAAGAAAATCAGGGAAGTTAGAGAAAGGAATTTTGTTGTATTCAGGGCTATATACTTGAGGCTAGGAATGGTAAATATTGTGACATTTCAAGTCCAATCAAGACTCATTGTCAATGAAAGTGTTATTTAAAACTTTACTAAGTTAATCCATCTCTAGGATTGGTAACAAATGAGAAAAGGGCCTTTATTTACCTTACTTCCCTATTTACCTGGCAGGACATGATTTGATAGATGAGTTCCAATTCTAAACCCACATGAAAAGTGAGCCTCCTTTCCTCATCAGTACAAATGAGGTCGTTGTTATCTGTTAGGGTGAAACCACGAGCTCATTTCTCAAGTCTTAGCTGCTAGAGAATCACTCACAGTCTTTAAAAATATTATAAAATTGCAAGCATTAAAATACTTTGTTAATTATTGGATCATCTGAATAATTAATAGTTTAAGCAAATTATCATGTAGAGGTTTCAAGAGGCAGTGATTAGTTTGGCAATAGCTACCCCTAAAGTTATACTATAAACATTTTCTAAAGAGTAGATCAACATTGACATTGCACACTTTTTTCCAAAATGGAAGTTATAATGAATATAATAAACATTAAAGAATTAATATCAGCTGCATAATTTAGTTTGAATCCTTAATTAGAAAAATGCATATTAATTTCAATTTTTATATCTATATTCCTTCAAATTCATTTTTCCCTTCTTCCATACTGACAGAAGTACTTGAGTTTGTAGATATGCAGACTCAAAATCACATTTCCTGGCCTCCTTGCAGCCAGGTGTGGCAATGGACTAGACTTTGTGGTCAGGCCTTACTTAAAGGAGGCTTTATACTGCCCTCCTCCCATCCCTTGCCCCCCGCCTAATTCAACTGTTTCTAATGTAGAGAGGGAAAAAGCCATCTCAAACCATGCTGATGAGGCCAGTCTGTTGGGAATAACAGAGCATCAAGAAATGAACCTACTGCCTGGACATCCCCACATCTTGGCTCTAATATATTTTACAGAGGATGAACCTAGATGGGCTGGCAGGACCAGATCATGTATTCCCCATTAAGCAATGTGAACCCGCCGAAGGAGTTTTAAGCAGGAGAATAAAATAATCAGGTTTTGCTCTAGGATGATCAGACAGTGGTAACAAGGAAGAATGTGGGAGAAGGCAGCAAATGGTAGGCACGGGAGGGGTCAGGGTGATACAGGAAGGCCGGCTGAGTTGGGCTGTAGTAGGCCTGGAAAGTAGCTTGTCATCAGAATCAGCAAAGGGCCAATATCTTTGTTTAGTGTTTCACCTTAGCCCTGGAAAGATTTAAGAATTAAAATATTCATTGTTACTTTTGAAGCTTCATTACTTTTAAAAATGGAATATATGGACTTGAAAGAAGTTTCTGTTTTATTTGCTTACATTCAGATTAAAATGTCATTCAGCTCAGCGTAACTTCCTGCTTTCCAGGGTTCTGAGATACAAGCTGCATCTTGTACCATGCTCTTTTCCTCTGGCTCTCTGCTTCAGGCCCAAATGTCTGTTGTTTTTTCCCCTCTGTTATTTTTTCACAGTAATTCTGAGCTCCCTCTTACCACAGGGCCTCTTCACATGTGCTTTCCTCTGTCTGGTAGGTTTCCCTCCCAATCTCCATGCCTTTCTCCTGAGCACTACCTGCATGCCACTCAGATTTTAGCTCCATGACTCGCCTGCAGTGACCTTTTCTGATCTCCCAGACTGTGAGCTCCTTTTGCCTTATGTGTGCTTATATAGTACCATCTTCTTCTTTCAGAACTTTTATTACAGTTGTTGTTTTAATTTTACTTCTATTTCTGTGATTGTTGGATTGTATGTTTCTCACAATGGACTTTAAACTCTGAAAGCTTAATGACTGTGATGTTCACAAATATGTCCCCAATGCATTGCAGATATCACATAGTAGGTACTCAGGAAATATATCAAACAGATGAACACCATTTTAGCACCATGGTTTAAGAAGATGGGAGGACTTTCGGCCAAGATGGAGGCATAGGTGGATACACTGTGCCTCCTCGCACAACCAAAATTAAGGACAACAAAGATTTAGAAATAAGAAAACAATCAGAACTTATAGAAAATTGAACTGTATGGGAGTCCAACAACCATTCATCCAGACCGGTAAGAGGGGCGGAGTCATGGCAGGAAAAGGTGGAGGTTGGCGGACCCAAGCACCCAGGCAGCAGCGGCTGGCAGATCCCAGGAATGCAGGCGGCAGCTAGCAGACCCTGGGCACGGGATGGTAACGGGCAGACCCAGTGAAGCTGCATAAGGCGGCTGGCTGACCAGGAGGTCCCACATTTGCACAGAGATAATCCAGGCGAAGGGGAAGCAGTAGAAGGGACTGGAATCCGAGAGAGAGCAGAGCAAGTACCATTATTCCCTCTCGTACCCTGCACCCACATACAGTGTCACAACCCAGCAACCGGGCTGCCCTGCCCTGGGGAACACCTAAGGCTCTGCCCCTCACTATGTGACAGCCGCGACCAGACCAAAAACAAACAAACAAAAAAACAACCCCCCCCCAAACCCAAAAATGGCTCAAACAGGAGAACAAATCAAAGCCCAGAGCCAATTCATCTAAGTGACCAAGAGATAGCCAACTCATCAGATGCACAGTTCAAAGCCCTGGTGATCAGGATGCTCACAGAATTGGTTGATTTTGCTCACAAATTAGATGAAAAAATGCAGGCTACAATATGTGAAATGAAGGAAGATGCATGGGGAACCAATAGAGATGGGAGGAAAACTGGGACTCAAATCAATGGAGTGGACCAGAAGGAAGAAAGAAACAACCAAACAGAAAAGAATGAAGAAACAAGAATTCAAAACAATGAGGAGAGGCTTAGGAACCTCCAGGACATCTTTAAACATCCCAACATCCAAATTATAGGGGTACCAGAAGGGGAAGAAGAGCAACAAGTGGAAAACTTATCTGAACAAATAATAAAGGAGAACTTCCCCAATCTGGCAAAGGAAATAGACTTCCAGGAAGTCCAAGAAGCTCAGAGAGTCCCAAAGAAGTTGGACCCAAGGAGGAACACACCAAGGCACATCAGAATTACATTAGCCAAGATTCAAATGAAGGAGAGAATTGTAGAAGCAGCAAGGGATAAGAGGACAGTCACCTACAAAGGAGTTCCTATCAGACTGTCAGCTGATTTCTCAAAAGAGACCTTACAGGCAAGCAGGGGTGGAAAGAGGTATTCCAAGTCATAAAAGTCAAGGACTTACATCCAAGATTGCTCTATCCAGTGAAGCTTTCATTTAGAATGGAAGGGAAGATAAAGTGCTTCTCAGATAAGGTCAAGTTAAAGGACTTCATTATCACCAAGCCCTTATTATATGAAATGTTAAAGGGACTTATCTAAGAAAAAGAAGATAAAAAATAGGACAGTAAAAAGACAGCAAACTCACAATTATTAACAACCACACCTAAAATAAAAGCAACCTAAGCAGACAACTAGAACAGGAACAGAAACATAGGAATGGAGATCATATGGAGGGTTAACAACCGGGGAGTGGGAGGAGGAGAGAGGGGGAAAAGGTACAGAGAATAAGTAGCATAGATGGTAGGTAGAAAGTAGACAGGGGGAGGGCAAGTATAGTATGGGAAATGTAGAAGCTAAAGAACTTATGACACATGGACATGAACGGTGGGAGGGGGTGTGCAGGGTGGAGGTGAATGATGGAGGAAAAATGGGACAACTGTAATAGCATAATCAATAAAATATGTTTAAAAAAAAAAGAAGATGGGTTTTTGATTCAGATAAACCTGGCTCCACCCTTTCGCATGGTAAGATCTTTGGAAGTTAATACTAAGACCTTAATTTCCTTATCTGTAAAGTGGTATTATTCCCTCATTTATATATTGCCTGGATGATTAATGGCAATTAACATATGTAAAACATTTAGTAAGCATCAGGCACCTAAGTGTTAAATAGGTGGAAACCATTATTATTATTATTATTACTACTGCTACTACTATTACTGTTACAATCATTATATTTTTTAAAAAATCAGCATGGCCCTGATGGGTGTGGCTCAGTTGGTTTTGGGCATCATCCTGCAAAGCAAAAGGTCCCTAGTTTGAGTCCTGGCCAGGGCACTTGCCTGGGTGGTGGGTTCAGTCCCCCCTGTCTGGGCATGTGCAAGAGGCGGCCAATCGGTTTCTCTACCTCTCTTTTTCCTTCCCTTCCCCCCACCCCCTAAAAATAAATAAATCCTTAAAAAAATAAAAAAAATCAGCATGAATATTTTGGGGAGATTAGCTGAGTTCGTATTGTATTGATGTTAAGAGTTCTGCTTTGTGATGTTCATAAAATTTTGCGGTAAGTCAGTTTTTAAGCTGTATTTGTTTAGTAGGCTGTTCAAAGTCACGGGGCCTTTTATCTGTTGTTTATTTTGGTTTTAGACCTTTTTTTTTTCCCTTACTCTGATAATGCAGATGACTAAATTGCAGGTACTTACATTTATTTTTTTTAGTGATTTGATGCATGCTCTCCTGTGATGTAATGCAAACACCTGAACTGTGTCAACATTAGTAATAAGCCTAGAATTGCTTGGCATATATATATACCATATCATCCTTGACTAGAATTTTCAAGTCTTGTTTCATTTTAGAGCCAATGTGTTATTTTAGTTGCTAACATTTCATTCCGACTAGAACATAGAGGTAATAGAAAACAATTTTGTTTTATTTATTAAGACAAAACAAGTGTTTCCTTTGGAGCCGTTAGAATAGAGGTTTCTTTCACAAATTTCCACTGGGCAGCTGGTGCCACTGTCCTCCCACTGAAGTTTCCTGTTGGCCAAGAATTCTTGTTGGACATCTGTGACTGTTAGAGGGATTGGCAAAAACATTTGTTTAATTTGGATAATTAATCAGTTCACAGATAAATTTGTCTAGGCCAGTTTTGTCATATTTTAAACAGTGACTAATCTAATTACAATAGCTACTTCTCTTGGGAATGCTAATGATTTCTAGACAAAACCATATGGATCTGAAAGGGAGAGAATGTATCTTGCTCCTGTCTCTTAGGTGTGCCTAATGAACAAAACGTATTCAGGCCCAAGTCTTCTTTTAGTTATGCTGTAGAGGGTATTTTACTATAATATTTACTGGAATCTGTATGTGTGTGTGTGTATACAGATATATGAGTTATATGAACCGTTGGAAATTTAAGCGTTAATAGCACTTTAAAAGAAGCAATTTGCAAATGCTTGCTTGAAAATTTCTCTGTGACATTTCCTTTCAGCTAACGTGAATTCCTTATGGTGCAGTTTATGTCAGTTTGCTATTTCTAGTCATATTGGAGTAACTGGTAGTGGATGAAAGCTTGAAAAGTGCCCCATTCCTTGTTATGACGGAGAACGAGTGAAGCTGAAGACTGTTTCTTAATCAGGATGTTTTGTGGTTGCAAGAGCCAGAAAACCCAATTGGAACAAAAAAGAGAGCTTTGCTTTCAAGGTAACTGAAAGTCTAGACAGGACAGTTAAATTAGAGATCCTTTCTTTTTATCCTTTATTCTTTTATATCATTCATGTTGGTCCCAACCTCAGGCATCCAACTGCTGGTGGCAGTGTGGCTGCTCTCAGCTTTGGCATTACTGTACTCTATTCCCTTACACCCGGAGCTGAAAAAAGAGTGGCTCATTTCCTCAAACTCTAGAAGTACTAGCATAGTCATCGCTGTTGCTAGGACTAGGAGAGTCTCATTCTTAGCCAAACACCATGGCCAGGGTATGAGATGTTCTGATTACAGAGGTGACGTCATCAAGCCCTTGTCCATCCTTGTCAGGGCTCTGTTGCCAGAAGGAAGGAAGGCAGTGGGTAGTGGAAAGGCCAAGATAACACGTGTGCACTGTGCACGGCAGCCAGACAGGACCAGCCCTTGGCCTGCACTAAGCCACATTTCCTAGGTCCTTAAAGTCATGTTTTAAAATGTGAAGCCTTTCCTTTTCTTGGTACTTGTGTAAAACTGTTCTCTTTCTAGTTTACAGCTTTTGGGCTTTATACTAGCACTGTTTTAGTGGAGTATTTCCTGATGAAAAGGAGAATTATCTGAGGACTTTAACATACCATGCCGAAGCCTCAGTAGTCCGGCCTGGTCTGAACTTTTCTTTGGCATCAGTTCCTGCAGGAAAGGATTCAGAAATCAAGGGTAGGGGTCATAGTAAAGGGTCAAAAGGGAAGGTATCTGTTTACTGTACTTAAATGATACCTCAGTAATGTTGGTACAAAATAAAACAAGGCACCCTGGGCGGGGTGCTCAGTTGATTGAAGTGTTGTCCTGTACACCAAAAGGTCGCAGGTTTGATGCCCAGTCAGGGTACATACCTAGGTGGTGGGTTCCATCTAGGTCAGGGAGCTTGCAAAAGGCAACCGATCGATATTTCTCTCCCACATCGATGTTTCTCTCTCTTTCTCCCTCCCTTCTCCTCTCTCTAAAATCAAGAGATATATCCTTGGGTGAGGGTAAAAATGACTGGGAAGGAAAGAAACATTTCTTTTTTAAAAAAGGCTTATTTATTGTTAAGAAAAAAATCTGCTCAAGCTGTTTTTTTGAACTCCAGTGTTTGGAAGTTTAGAGGGTGAAATACCAAGCACAGTTGTGTATCTAAATCAAGATATCCACAAATGAAAGAAAATGTAACATTAAGTGAGAGAAAATAAAATATTTCCTATTATATCTACCCCCCGCCCCCGCCCGCCGTTTTTAAATTCCAAACCACTTAAAGAAAATTAAGCTACTTAGCAATTCTTGAGGCTGCATGTGGAATGCTTGTGAGTCTGGCCTGGTAACAGCCCCTGTCCAGCCAAGTTCTTGAAATTTAGGTTTTTGACAGCCAGAGAAGACACTTCTGATTGGTGTGTGAAAGTCAGAGAGGACTGGACATCCCTGCGGTGCTGTTTGGAGGAGAAGGGAAGAATCCAAAAGGGCGGACACAGGGACAGTGGCAAGTCTCTACCGACATTCAGAGGGAATTTAGTGGTTTAGTGTTGAACAGAGCAGGTAACTAAAGAGATACTGTTTCATGAATTTAACATTGAAAGATAGGGTACTGCAGGGATAAAAAGAACTGTAAGGATTTTAGGGGACTGACGGTAGGGACCGGGCACAAATCACTCTGAGAGAGGAAACAGAAAGAGGAGCAGGTGGTTCTGGTGGCCAAGCTGACTGTCAGCCCTGCGTGAGTCACGTGAGTCACGTGCCTCTTGCAGGCCTGCCTCAGACAGGACAAAAGCAAGGGCCACGGGGGGTCGTGAAGGTTCTCAGGGTTTTTTTTTTTATGCGTTAGTATACTTTCTACTTATCCTGGCAGCTGATGCCATCGTCCTGCACGGATGTGGCCTTTTAGTGACAAAGCTTTAGTGTACAATCCAGAAACAACACACAGTTGAAGAATTGTTTGTCTCCCAGCGGGTGTATTTTTTCCCACGTATTTTGTTATCGTGAGTGGCATTATAACTTCCATGTGCAGAGCTAAACAGACTTTTAAAAAAAGTTGAAAGTTGTGTTGGCTTATGGAAAAGAGTGCCTATATTACTAAATCTACATTTGGTCACTATATCTTGTCCCCTAAGACAGGGTGACTGTGGAGGTTTGTTTTCTGTTTTTTTGATAGAAATTTGGTTGCAAAGTATCAGCTTGACGAGAGGACTAGACCCTATAAACAGTTGCTCAAAAAGACAGTTTTAAAAGTACTTCAGAGAAGTATTACTCAAAGTCTGTTTAAAGCTTGACATTATAAAAGGAAAAGAATGAGAGAGATAGATATAGAGAAATAAGGAGACCACATGCATGTCCTGCTGGAAGAAAGTAGCTGCGGGTGACATTGTTTTTCTCCCACCTGTCCAGGGAGCAAGAGTTGTACCATGTTGGAGGGAACTGGGGAAATCGTGCCAAAATGTCAGAGGAGATTGCCTACCCGTTGGGAGACATCTTTTAGAGAACAGTAAAGGTAGTGGGTACCTCGTGAATATGAATCGGTGGGTGGGATAAAAAATTCATCGTGTACATTTGATTTCTTGGTCTTCAGTTTTATTCCTTAGGATGGCAGGATGTTGAGCAATGTGGTGTTTTTTTTGTTTTGTTTTGTTTTTGTTTTTGTTTTTTTGCATTGTAAAGGAACCTGCTTTTTGTAGCCCAGTAGTAAGAGCAGCCAAAATGAAAGCACCAAATCACATTTGTAGAGGAAGTTTTGGTGAGAAAATGATGATCATGAATCACCTGCTGTTTAAATCGCTCTGGAAGACCTTTTTGTGAGTGAAGGAAAGCAGTGACCCTGTTCTTGTTTTTCATTTTTACCAGATAGGAATCTAACCAGTATCAGTTTCGAAGAGAACTGTTTTGTAGATGAAAGGAGATATCGTTCCTGTCGGGTCCAGGAAGTGCAAGTACGAAACAGGCTGTTTCTGTGCTTTGAAAGGAATCAGAAGATTGGGACTGAGATATTTCCATCCATTCAAATGATGGGAAGAATGCAGAAGATGATACTTTTCTTGAGCCTGTCTTTGTAAAATTATTTCCCTCTCATTTAAAATTCTAAAAATGAGGCATATAAATTCAAGGGGCGCTTCTATAATTTTAATTTTCCCGTGACTTCCCAGAGCTATTGACATTTTGCTTGCTGATACTTGATTGCTCTTTTGTTGTATTAAATTATAACACAGAGACTGCCAAATTTAAATTAAGTTGTGAAGGGAAAAGAAAAAATAAAATTGGCCATTAATGAGCAGTATTTGTAAATGGAGCCTTTAAAACTTAATTGAGAGGGGATCCTCCCTCCTCCTTTGGAAGAGATCTGTGCAATTTCTTTGCTTTCCCATAACGAAAAGTTATCCAGTTAAATGTGGCCATGGACAGTGTCCTTGGAAGATGTGACTGTGATCTAGAGGAGAGCGTCTGTTTTCTCCTCTTCTCCATACAGCCCTTCATTATGGTGCTAATATTTGAGATGCTTATTTGGGGTTGAAACAACCAGTCATTAGCCATTTGTTTTGTTTCCTTCGAAAAAAGGAATTATTAAAAGAGTCATCTTCCTAATGCATTTTAAAGGAGAATGATGTCTATGAAATGCCTGTTGAATAGTGTGTCTTCTTTGAAGAAAACTCTGCTAAGGTTAAGGTAGGAGAATTTCCATAAGAACTTTGAGAGCCCTGGCTGGGTAGCTCATTGGTTAAGGTGTCATTCTGATACACCAAGGTTGTGGGTCTGATCTCTGGCCAGGGCACATTACAAGAAGCACCCAGTGAATGTATGAGTGATGGAACAACAAATTGGTGTTTCTCTCTCTTCCCCCCTCTCTAAAATCAATGAATAAAATTTAAAGAGAAAAGAACTTTGAGACATCTTGATACTAAAGTATGGTTGTGCTCTAAGAATTTTTCTTAAACTTGTTGGGGTTCATATGTCCCTTTGAGACTAAGAGAAAATTTATGTTGCAACTTCCCATGAATATACACATATTTGAGGGTGTACAAGACTTCCTGAAGTCCCCTCCTTGGACCTAAGCTTAGGAGTGCTTACGCTAACATTCAGTCATGGCACTTACACGGAAATGTATGCTCTGGATTTGGTTCCTCTTGCTGTTTCCCCAGTGCCTAGGACAGTGCCTGGCTCATAATCAGCATGCAATGAATATTTGTTGAATGAATGAATCAATAACAAAGTGAACGTATTTTACTTTTTGGTATGTGGCTAGCCTGGATTTTCTGGTTGCTTATACTTTATCAGCTCTTTACTAGCTACGTGACCTTCACTTACTTATTTACTTTTTTTAAAAGTTTTTTTTTCTATTTATTGATTTGAGAGAGAGAGAGGGAGAGAGAGATATCAATCTGCTGTTCTACTTATTTATGCATTCATTGGTTGATTCTTGTGTGTGCCCTGATGGGAGATCAAACCCACAACCTTGGTATATCAGAATGACACTCCAACCAACTGAGCCACGCAGCCAGGACTTCACTCACTTCTCTTGCAATGAACAGAAACCCAATCAGTTTAAATGAACTAGAAAATTTTTGGTTTGCATTACTGGGAGTCCAAGAATAGGTTCTGGATCAGCTGCAGCTAGAATCAAGGCTTCAGATAATGCCCAAATTTTATCTGTTTCTTCACTTCTTTTTTTCTGGTAAACTTTTCCACCCATGGCAGGGAAAAATGGTTTTTGGCAGTCCTAGGACTACATTTACCCTTATAATGCCTGATCTTAGAAGGAGATAGAACCTCCTCCTTTTTCTTTTTTCTGTTCTATCTGCTTCTGTAAAGGCACTTCGGCCCTGCTTGGTTTAGTTCTCTTCTCTGGACAAGCACTGCATCAGGGGTGATGGGAGAGAGAGGGGCCAGCCTAGGTCTTATACCCTCCTTGAGTGGTAGAGGGGTTCCATTGTTTCTTAACCATGCTATATTAAGAGTCTTACATGGGAAAGAAGTTTCTAAAAGGACAAGGACAGAATAAAAAGTAAGATGGGCCCAAGGCATCTTTCATACCTAGTCATGCACTGCGTAATATATCAGTCAGTGACAGATTGACTTATGTTGATGGTGCTCCCTTAAGATTATAAAGGAGCTAAAAAATTCCCATTGCCTAGTGACATTGTAGGTGTTGTAAGGTTGTAGCTAAAAGGTTGAAAAAATCAACAAGGCTGTGGTTGAGATGACAGTCAAGTTTAAACTGGCTATGGATGAAGGTGACATTGAGGAGCTTCTAGAGGTGGTTCCTGTACAGCTGACCAATGAGGAGTTGCTGGAACTGGAATGAGGACGCATAGCTAAAGAAGGGGCAAGAGAAGATGAAACTGTGGAAGATAAGGAAGAACCCTCAAGAAAATTCACAGTGGAGGGTATAGCAGAAGCTTTTGCAGACTGTTATACAAGGTCATTAAATGCTTGAAAACATGGATCCCCCAGCACCAAAAGGTTTACATTAATAGCGAAGAAAGTTCATGGCACATTATCTGCTCACAAGCAAATCTATGATGGAAAAAAGAGACAAACCAGGCTAACCATCAGGGGCATATTTCTGAAAAGTGTGGCAACTCCTCAAGAAGAGCCCCAGGCAGCTCCTTCAGGAGGTGTTCCAGAAGAAGGCCTTGTTGTTATTGGAGATGGCAGCTCCCTGCCTGTCATTGCCCCCATGGGACAGGATGTGGAGGGAGAAGACAGTGACGCTGATGGTCCTGACCCTGCGTAGGCCTAGGCTAATGTGTGTGTGTGTGTGTGTGTGTGTGTGTGTGTGTGTGTGTCTTAGTTTTTAATAAAAAAGTTTAAAAAGTAAAAAACGACACAAAAAATATAAAATAGGAGCTTGTAGAGTAAGGATATAAGGAAAATATTTTTGTACTACTCCACAGTTGTTTGTGTTTTAAGCTGTGCTCAAAAGGGTCAAAGGTTAAAAAAAATCAAACTCTAGAAAATAAAAATGTTACAGTAAGCTAAGGTTAACTTATTATTAAGGAAGAAATTTTTTATTATTGGTTTGAGAGAGAGAGAGAGAGAAACATCGATGTGAAAGAGAAACATTGATAGGTTGCTGCCCACATGAACCCCGACTGGGGATCCAACCTGCAAACTTTTGGTGTATAGAATGATGCTCCTGCCAGCTGAGCCACCTGGCCAGGGCTCTTTAACACCATATTTTTCCTGTACCTTTTGTATGTTTAGATGTGCAGATACTTACTGTTGTGTTACAATTGCCTGTAGTTTCCAGTACAGCAACATGCTGGGTAGACTTACAGCCTGGGAGCGCTGGGCTGTCCCACAAGCCCAGGGGTGTAGCGGGCCAGACCATCTAGGTGTGTATGAGTGCACTCTGTTTTGTTCGCACAAGGACAAAACCACGTCACAATGAATTTCTCAGAAGTTATCCCCATCATTAAGGAGCACATGATTGTAAATTAATGTTTAACTTTGTGCGTCATGAGCAGTAGGCCTAAGTCATTTTTCTTTTATTAACAATCATGTTTGAATAACATTTCACCAAGAGGTTGAATAAATTGATTTATTAAATCGATTATTAAGTGTTTACTCAGTGCCAGACAGTCTAGTTTTTCAACTTTGAAGTACTTAACTTCACCTTATATATGGTAACTACTATGTTGCTATCACTACTAATTGCCATAATACTGTGTGGTAAATAAATATCAATAGTATGTATAATTTCACACCCAAATCAGTATAATCTTAAAGAGACAATAGCTGTTTATATGTCTCCTGAGTTTTCCTGCTGTTCTCTTTAGTTAGGATGCTGCTGGCTTCCACGGCCCACGCTGATTGACCCTCGTTGATGGACCCTTGTCTCTCCCGGGGTTGCAGCGCCAGGCTGCAGAGCGGACCCTGCTCCCGCCCTTGTTACGTATCAGCCAGCCAAGCTGACCTTTCTCTGCTGCAGACCTTCCAGGGGCACCTATCTCGTTCTCAGTCAAAGTCTTTACTATCACCTGGGGGGCCCTTTAGGATCTGGGCCCCCTCATTCCCTGGCCCTTCTGATCTCCTTCCCAATCTGTCACCTTACTCGTTTCCATCAGCCATCCTGGCTTCCTTGCAGGTCCTCAAACACAGCGAAGGCGTTCCCACTGCAGGGTCCTTGCCCTGGTTGTTCCCTCTGCCTGGAATGTGGTTCTATGTACTCCCTCACCTCCTATAAGTTTCTTACCATGCTTTAGGTTTCTCTTTTTTCTATGTCATTTATCCATTAGCACACTATCTGATTTATGGATTTATTACGTTTATTGTTTGTTGTCTCCTCTCCCCTCTCTCCTGTAAGGGTCTTGGTTTTGTTTGCTCTTAGAACAATGCCTGGCACATAGTGGCTGCTCAGTAAATATCTGTGTAGTGAGTGAATTCCCTGATGAAAAGATTTAGATTCATTTTTTTTCTGAAGTGATTACCTTACTGGTGAACTTCTTTCAACAATTAAGTGCTAAGAATAAATAATCATGAAAACAAGGATAGCTAATAGTTATTGAGTATATAATTTGTGCTGGGCATTTATAATAAATAATGTTGATGGTGATGATGGCTAACATTTGTAGAATGTTAAACTTAGTACTGGGAATTTTGCATTATCAAATCAGTTAATTTTCAAACCAGTCCTTTGAAGTTATTATTAGTGTAATCTCAACTTTATAGTTAGTCCAGAGAAGTAACTTCTCAACATCACACACTTTTAGAATAGTACAATTGTGATATTAGAATTCTGAAAGGAAATAAAATACTGTTAAATTTATATTTCCCATTTTGTCCTATTCTGGTGGAAGCCAATAATATCACTCTTTGGGAAATTTTACCTGTGGTTATGATGATTACTGTTTGAAGGATTAGAGATTAGAACTAGGAGTATCCTTACATTTAGAGGTAAATTCATTACTTAAGACTACTAATGAATTCTACTTTAAGAGCACTACTATTTCTGCCCCAGGGGTTGGAAAGCATTCTGTCCAGCCTGGAGGCAAGGGAAATAATTTAACACACAAGTGTAGCTCTTTTTAGTCACCAGACTTCTCTGCTTGTTTTTCTTTACCTTTGGTTTTACCCTCAGTTGGCTCTGCTCCACAGAGGGCCTGTGGGTCGCTTCATTATTTTCTGGTAAGGATTCATTCACTCTGTCCCGGAAAGAGAGGTCTCTGCTTTTTAATTAAAACACTCCAGAAGAGGGTGTTGCAGCCATAATCACGTCCTTGCCAATAACACAAACAAGTTCTCTGTGCGCAGAAATGGCTTAAAAGTGTGTCTTATACCCATTGATTCCATCCATACTAATTATAGGTGTGTCTGTAGAATTACATCTGTGGTGTTTTTAAAACCCATATTTATTCACATTTAGCCACTGTTAATTAAATGTCTGAAGCTGTATTTCTGAAGGAATTTTGTGAGCGTGGGAAGCCTTTGTTTTGTTTTCGGTTTTTGTTTTTGGCAGTTCTTAGAAATGTCCCAGCTCCTGGCTGATGCAGAAACAAGTCATCTGCCAGCAGCTTTAACAAGATAACTTTTATAACCTGTGACTTTCTGGAAAAAAGTCTAATTTCTATGCTGTAATGATTGTGAAAATTGGTCTCTAGTTGCCAGGAATTTTTCTTGCCAGGGTACTTCTCTGGCCAACTATTTCCTCCTAGGTACGTTTCTCTTTTATGTATGATTAGCCAGGAAGTGGTAGTTTGGTCTCATAGCCCTCTCTTTTTGAAAAAGGTAGCATAGCAAAGGAACAGGGAAGAGGCAGACCTTTCCAGCCGTAAAACTAATCACCGATGGCATTCTACTCAGATTTCAAGGCAAAGAAATGTTTTTGATAAATTTCTGTTCTGCCTAGGACTTCTTACTGACTGGATTATTTCTTTGAGGTCCCTTTTAGCTGTTCATTTTTAGAATATATACTTAAATGTCCCTTTATGGTTTACTGAGGGGATGGCCCACGGATGAACAGTTGCACCATTATTACATACTTTATCTTTCCTTCCTATGATCTTCCTGCTGTGCCATCATCAACCTCATTTTGTTTTTTGCAATTTGTTTTCTTTAGTTTTGTGGACCATTAAAGTATCAATTCATTCTTTCAGCAATTATTTTTTGTACACTGACTACAAGCCAATCACTGTGTGAGGAATGGAGGGTATAAAGATTGAAAATACACTGTTGCAGTCCCCAAGGAGCTCACTGTTTATTAGAGACGTGCAGCTGGGTGTATAATGTGATAAATAACAATTTGAAAGGGTGCCTGTCAGGTCTGGTGAGATCGTAGAAGGAGACCCTAAACCTCTGGATAATGGATGAGTGTGGGGCTTTTTAGCTGAACATGAGTTCTCTATGAGCCAAGAGAATAATATTTTTTAAACACCTGTAAATTTAGGCTGTAGTTTAGAAATATAGTAGGGATATGAAAACCCAACAATTAAGAGACCTGGTATATTAATGTGCTCAAATAGAAAATTTCTCCAGTTGTTGCATCTCATATACCCCCATGAGAAGTTATATGTTTTATGTACATCCTTTAATTATTAATTATGGGTTTCAAAGCATGTATCCTTACTAAATTTCATCTGTTTGTCCTATCAGTAATTGAGAAGTATGTTGCAATCTTCCACCATGATAATGCCTCTGTTAATTTCTACTTATAGTTCTCTAAATTTTGTTTAATATAATGTGTGGATATTACATGTAAGTTTAGAATTGTTATATTTTCTTAGAGAACAGAAACACTTCTCATGTAATGGCCCTCCTTATTGTGAATATTGCTTTGTTCACTTGAAGTCTACTTTCTGATACTGCCCCTGCTGCCATAGCTTCTTTTGGTTAGTGCCACTCGGCTTCCGTTCTTGGTAAGACTCATGTGAACAGCACATGGCTGGATGTTTTCATCCAGTGTGAAAATCTGTGTTTTGAAAATCTCTCTTTTAAATAAGTTAAAAATTATACTTATTATGATTGATATTGACTTATTTCTACCCTCTCACTTTGTGCCTTATATTAATCATAATTTTTCACTGATTTCTTCTTTTTTAAAAAATTCTTTGGGATCAACTGAATTTGCACTTATTTTTTCTTCTTATTTTATTTCTCTCTCTTTATTGGTTTTGTATTTATATACTCTGTTTTCATTATTTCAGAAGTTTCTTTTAAAATTATAATATACATGCCCCAATTGGTGTGGCTTAGTGGCTTGAACGTCAGCCTGCGAACGAAAGGATCACTGGTTCGATTCCCAGTCAGAGCACATGCCTGGTTGTGGGCCAGGTCCCCAGTGGCGGGGGGGGGGGGGGGGGGCGTGTGAGAGGCAACCACACATTGATGTTTCTTTCTCTCTCTTTCTCCCTCCTGTCCCCTCTCTGTAAAAATAAATAACAAAATCTTAAAAAAATAAAGTTATAATATACATGTTCAAAGTATAAAGTCAATTGATGTTTTATCCTGTTCCTCTGCAGTTTTGAACCACGGAACTACTTAACTCAGGTCACTTCCTTTCTGCTTTTGTGCAGATGTCTGGTATTTCAGTGCTGTGCTTTTTAAACTCACATGTTAGTCATTATTATTCTTTTGTACTGAGACAGTGTTTGTTTAGTTTAATACACATGTTTCAACAGTTTTTTTCTCCACATGTCTTCTCAAAACTCATATTTTTCTACTAAGATAATTTTCCTTTTATCAATACCTGAAGCATACTGAAAGTCTGTTAGTGGTAGGTTCTTAGTTTTTACTTATCTAGAACTATTCTGATATCCGACCCCATTTTAAAAGTTAATTTTGCCAAGTATGCAATTTTAACTTGAAAGCCAAATTTTCCTTCGTCATTTAGACAAGTGATTCCACAGTCTCTGGCTCGTATTGGAGAGTCTGAGGAGGTGACAGCCCAGTGTACTGTGTGTTCTGTTATCAGTGGACCCAAATCTTTCATCAGCTCTGGAAATTCTCAGCCTTTATCTCCTCAAATACTGCCTCTCTTCTCAAAACCTGACACCACTTATTGTGTTGGTCAAAACTGTGGGGTCAGCACAGAAGATCTGCTTAGCCCTTTCAAAGCCCAGTTCATGTTTCCAGTCTCTCGGAGGCCTCCTCCAGGCTCTGCTTCCCACATTTTCTGTGGTGACTGATGAGATACGGAAGCATTGACTCTCAAAATTGGAAGGATCTATCATGATAAAATGTCTTCATTATTCTCGTTCTATATCAATATCTTTTCTTAACTGGAATCATAAAACATCTTATGTATAACAAACTGAGTAGCAATAATGAAACTTTCCTGATCTCTGAATGTTCCTGCCTTGGAAAGAGTCATAGAAATGTACCCAAGGCTGCAATGATGTCCAGCTATGCTGGTGGATTAGGGAATTTTATGTCAATGTTAACGTAGATGGAGGGATTCAAAGAATACTTCAGAGTGTCTAGTATTGAGATTTGCCAAGACATAGCTGCAAAGACATTCCAGAGACAGAGCATCATAGAATTCATAGAACTCTGGTACTTCTGGGAAGTGAAGAAGACGAGAGAGCCAGACGTCAAAGCTTTGCAGCAAGGCTTGCCAAGTGGAGCCTTCTGATAACCCCAAGATAACCACCCGAGACCTGAGTCTGGTCTTTGATGTGCCTTCTCCAGATGACTAATCCTGTGATGCAGCACAGCAGGTCACAGGGATCTCTCCACAAGGAACTCATTGCCTGTGTTTACATCAACACAACCCACAGGGAACGTCAGTAGTCCCCTTTCACCAGGAACGAAGTGTAAAGGAGAAAAATCGTCCACAAAGGAAAATAAGAAATTACTTATTTTTTATGGCTATCATAAGAAAGAAGTTTCTGCTTAAAAAATTGTCTCTCTTCCTTTCTGTTTATTTTCTCCTTCCAGGGTGCTAATTATATAAGCATGGGAACCTTATCCTACCTTTATATTTATTTCTTAACCCCTCTTTCATATTTTCTCTGTCCTTCTGTTTCACTTTGAGTAATTTCTTAAGATCCATCTTCCAGGTTATTAATTAGCTGTGCCTAATTTACTCTCTTAAACATGCCTGCTTATTTCAACAATTATTTTTCACTTCTAGGATTCCTTATCAAATCCATCCTTATCAAATCCATTTTGATGGGTTCTTATTCTTTGCTGTTTTTAAAAAAGTTATCTTTCATGCTTATAAACATCTATAATAGATATATTTGTAGTTGTTAATTAAAATATCTGAGGTTGTTTTCGCTGATACATGCATAGCAACCCATTGCCTTATCAGTAATTTTAAAAATATTTGAGACCATATTTCTTGAATTTAATTTTCAGTATAACAACTTTAAACTCTGGACAAAACACAAAACACAACTTTGTGAAGGTGTGAAAGTGTGACCAAAACCAGGCAGAAATATGGGGCAGGGGAGGGGTCTATACTTGGAAAAGAGAGTGTCGCTCCGTGAATTTCTCACTTGGTGACCTTTCTATGAGAGCACCTCCAGATGTGTGCCAACCAGGTGGTGAAAACTCAGGATCTGAACTTTGCCTACTGAGTCAGTATTTCCAGGGCCTATGATTTTTCTAGCTCTTTGCAGATGATTGGAAACTGATAGTCGTTAAGTCAACTCAGCCATCACTAAACAATTGATTTCAACTCCTACAGAGACCCATTCATTATCCTGAGAAAGACACCTTGTCCATACTTTGACTTTCAGGAGGACAGCAATGGGCAGGCTAGGAGAAGACACTACACAAATTGACTGGCAATAGTAATAGATTCAAAGATGTCAGGGAGGCAGGGTACAGAGGATTAGAAGACAAAAAAGCGTTGGATTTGAGAAGAAAAAGTCATGATTTCTTTCTTTGGTTGGGTTAGGGCTTTAAGCTTTCAAATACTCAAATTCTTTCTGAAATCATGGTCTGATATCCATGTTCCTCTTCGAATGGTGATACGTAACTCAATTAGTTTCTTTTCCTACCAGTTGCCTCAATATTCATACTTTGAAGAGAATTATTTCACAAAATGATGGCTTCTTGCAGTGATTTTGAAAAAGTTATCATGTGAGTGACAGCATTCCTTTTGTAGTCCACATGATACCTATTTTTTTAAAGGTCTTTAATTCATTTGGTCTTCGTGGATCAAAAATTTAAATATAAGAATCATCTAGTTATTTTCAGGGGTTTCCTTCCATGTAGTAGCACTTCAAAATTTAGTGTTTATTGTGTAATTTAAAAGTGGTTTAAAGTGATTTTCTCTCTCATGGAAACATAGCTGGAAACATTTTAAATACCTAAGGACAAGCACAATCTCAACTTTGGAAGGCACCCGTTTTAGTAATATTAGCAGCAACCAACACGTAGATGATCGAGAAACTCACATGAGGAGTTACACACCCGTTTTGTATTTAAGCTTAAAATACTTGTGTTAGTGAAAAAGTATTATTAAAATAAGACATCTAAAAAGAGAAGATAATGCTAAATTGTATTGGTTTAACTTTTATAACCCTCAAATGTCAAGTAGCAGACAAAAGCAAATTTAACTCTTCTCGTCATCATAGACAGGTAAGATGAGCACAGCAGTGAGGATTTGGTATGTTGCATCTCTGTTGCACTTACAAGTTAGAACATTTTTTGGCAGAAATTTTGCAATGAAGTTACCACCTTCTTTGCTAGATTTCTGGCTTTGTGCAAGAGTGTCTCCACAGGGCCTATTGGAAATGTGATATAAAATTGGGCATTTGTAGAACCTAGTATTTCTTCTTAAGTTACTCTGAATTATGAAACAAATTAATTTGTGTACAAGCAATAATCTACAGGCCTTGAGGTTGGCTCCTAATTTGGGCAACTTGAATATTGGTAAGTAAAAAAAGAGTCCGTATTGCTACATAGCAAGATCTTAAGATTTTAAAATACTATGTTCTAAGAGCATGGTGAGTGAATGGAACAAACTCACATTACTAGTACTTTGCTTGGAATGCTGAAATACTGTGTACACTTTAAAAAAATGGATATAAACAGTTAAACTTTCTAACTCCAGTGCATAAAATACTATAAATAATACAGTCTGCTATTGAAGGATGATACCACAAGCCAACTCTAATTACAAAACAGGATCAGAGAAATGAATAACCACAGAAAGAGAACGAACTGGGAGGTCACAACTGACTCATTTGAAAATGAGGCACAGGAAGGCTAAGTGAGTCTCATAAACACAGCTGATTATGGCACGGCTGACCAAGGATTAGAACTGAAGTGTTTTGTCTTCTATTTTAGGACTACTTGTAAACGGAGGGGCAGGAGGGAGTTGATGTTTCAGGGTGGTAGGGAACAGTTTAGGGAAGAAGCCAGATTTATTTACTTTTAAAATAGTTATACAGTGTATGAAATTATTCATTTAGTCGTAATTTATTTGTGCTACTTCTGATGGACATTTGTGTTTTCCTGTTTCGCCATCTGGAGCAGTGTTGCCTGAAGCAGTCTTGCACGTGTCTCCAGATTCACGTTTGCAAGATTTCTCTGGGGGCCCTATCTACATACCCAGTTAACATTACACTCATATATATTTTTAAAAAGTCAGCGGTACTCTGTTTAGTTTGAAATTTACAAACAAAAGACCTCGTAGTCAAAGACAACAGTATTATAGTTACAAGAGGTGAAGGGGGCGGGGGCTGGGGCTGGGGCCGGGGATGTAGTAAAAGCCACATGTTTTCGATTCACACTTATGTATAAAATCAAAGTGTCTACTGAAATCTGCCTATAGATACCGTGGAAGGTCTAATAGTTGAATGATTTTTTTCGTGTAAGTTAAAATGAACAAACAAGTTACAGTTATGACCTTGTGAAGAGAAGATGGGTACGAAGGATAACCGGCTTTACAATAGCTGAGTGTCAGTGACACACAGGATTTTAGGCTAGTGCTGTAATTGCTTTACTCGCTGATTCAGACCTGACTACAATAAATGCAGCCCATTGAAAGGGCACTAATATGTTGAGTTGAAAGACGCTGTATGAGAAATTGTTATTTAGGGCAGGCTATCTTGGCCCTTGACATTTTTGATAATTTTCTGAGATGTGTCTGCATGGGGAAAATTTCCAACCCTTTCTTCCATCTACTATTATGCAATCATTTCTTGGTTCTAGGTATTTTTACTGTTTATAGGATCTACCAAAAGTGACATCATTGATTTAGTCAGTGATTCAAAGAGTCAGTTAGTCACTCCACTAAAATTATTTAACACCCCCCATGTTTGAGGCCTAATATTTAAAGTTGGACATGTTATGGTGAAGAAAACAAAAATGGGCTCTCTTGGAACTTACAATTTACAGTGTTAGAGACATGCATAAATACGTAATTAGTACGGAGTGCTATTGGTGGAGCATGCAAGCTCTATTGGTGGAGGTGTGTAGGTACCATAGGAGAACAAGACAGGTATTCCTGGTCCATTTAAGAAAGGCTATAGAGCTTTTACAAAAATTCAGATTCTTATTCCTGATCCCCCCAAACTTTAATTTTGTAGGTCTATACCAAAGAAGCCTTTTGTTTTTGTTGTTACTCTTATTATGATTGTTGTTCATTATTTTAACTCCTCGTAGGATTCAGCCAAGTAGCCAAATTTGGAAAACACTTTATGAGTGATAAAAATGGGCAACACTCATGACAAGGTCTCAAAATGAATTATCTAGGGATGCAGTAGATGATTTCTAGATGCTTTCTACTCAGAGGCTGTAGGTTGATCTTTATATTTGTCCCTGTTCAGTTGTAAATTCTTGTCGTCAGATTATAGAAGAGAACTGTCCCAATGGTGGATATGGGCGCCTTTCTTATCAGCAGTACATATGAAAAGATCCTGGAGTTCTTTAGCTGTAGAGACTCAGTGAGCATCAGAGGTGGGTTTGACTGCCAAGGGAGCTACCAGGATCTTAGGATGCCTAACTGTAAACTTAGCCTCAAGAAGAAGGGGGGAAAAGTCCCCTGCTCTGTTTGTTTGGGGCACATCTGGATTCCCGTGGATAGTTTCTTGGATCCCATTTAAAGTGGATTTTGACACTTGGGTATATGAAAAGATATGGAGCTCCTTGGTAAATATCCCAGTGAGGAAGAACTGGAGAGAAATAGCCTTGTTTATCCCAGAAAAAAGAATATGTGGTCTGTCTAGTTACAGGAGAAAGAAATGGAAGCAAAAAGGAAAGTTGTTTGAGAAGCAAGTCTCACTTCTTCAATGACTGATTTCCGCGTATAACAAATATTTATTTAGTAACACTGTAACTAATTCTAGAAGATGCCAAGGACATAATGGTAAAACAAGATGAATTCAGTTCCTGACTTAATGGAGTTAATTTATTGGAAGATCCAGATAGTTAAGCAAGTTGTTATAAAAAATGCATTCAGCTTTGTGGTGGGAAACACACAGGGTGCTATTTCACCTCCATGTAAGACACATTTCTAATATCAGCACTGTCAGAAAGTTGGCAAATGAGGAATACTCTGGCCCTGGAAGTAGGTATTCAAGAAGAGGGTGTTGGGAATATTGTAGAAGTTGTGCCAATGTTTACCATTAAAATCCTGTTTAACTTGTAATTTAAATGATCGTATATGTCAATGATTTTCAACTTTTTTCATCTCATGGCACACATAAACTAACCACTAAAATTCTGTGGCACACCAAAATTCACCAAAAATATATTTTTTGCTGGCTTGACCAAAAAAAAAAAATAGGTATCATTTTGATTCATTCCACTAGATGGCTATTGTGTTGGCTTTTGTCATTATTTTATTTGACAATCTAAGGGATTGCCTCCTGACTAAATAGTCAGGTATTATTGATTTAAAAATTTTTTGCGACATACCAGTTGAAAATCACTGGTATATGTCTTTATAACAGATTCACACTTGCTTCTTTCTATCTTTCCCCTTCTTCCATTCCCAGTTCCAGTTCTTTAAGTTTGCACAATGAAATGATGGTCTTTGTGATTTTTACAGACATTTGGGTATAAGGAATAGGACAAATTCTGAGAACTGAAGTCATTCTTCATTATGTTTTTACCTGAGCTACTAGGTAATTGAGGATAGGTATAAGTGTTTATGTAAATGTACTGTGGTCTGATTTATAGCTCTAGTTTTTCCCAGTCCCCTGATGGCTAGCCTATGCAGGTGGGGACTCTCTGGGTGCATTCTAGTGGGAACCTGTAGTTCTCTGGGGATGGGTAGGTACCAAGAATGGGTACAATGTCATTGCTACTTTTTATATAATTTTAATATGCTCGGAAGGGTAAGATTATGTTTTTTTATTATGTTTAGAATTCTTAACATGTCTTAACTAATTAGAAAAGTAGGCCTTTCCCTCACAGCATTTTTTTAAAAATTAAATGTTATGTTGTGACATTCTCATGAGTCTTTTGCACTCAGTGTTACAGACCGAAGTTGGGTATTGCAGAGGTTTGGGTTTGCTTCTTGACCCAATGTGACTTCCTGTTTCTAAGAAAACAGTTTTAAAAACTCTTAAAAGGAATTTCTTGCATGCTTGGCAGCTCTTGTAAAACCACATTTTTGTGAACCAGTGCGAATGATATAATTTAAAAAAATCAAAAAAAGAACCTTATTGCTGAACTAAATTAACATTTTGTTTTGTGGAAATTGGATCCTATAGATAAATCTGGTGATTTAGGAAGCGTCTGCTTCTGGTAGGTAACCAGATAAACCAGGAACCACACTTTCAATTTGGATAATCAGCTTAGCTCATGCAAACGTTTAATCACAAATTGGGTTTTACTCTGTGTTGGAGTTGATGTGTACTAGTGAGTCTGGTTAATATATATTTTTGGTTTTTAAAAGAAAGTTGCAACTTGGTCATCTTCCTTCAAATGAATTCACAAACTTAGAACTAATTCACAAGCATTTCTACAATATCCTGGGGGAGAAAACCCTAGTTATTCCCACCACTCAGTCATTGGAAAAAATGGATGTTAGTAAGTCTTTGGTAGTTAGATATTCCTGTTTGGACAGGAGAGTCATGTTTCTTGGTTCTCAGGGCAGAAATTCAGCTGTTCTCTCAGAATTGTCCTAGGAATTAGCTTCTTGTAACTATTTTAATAGGGATAAAATATGTTTTTTATATCCACAAACTCAATTTATTCATTTGATTAATATTTATTTATATATTTATTATTTTTTAAATAGATTTGTATTTAAAGAGAGAGGGAGAGAAACATTGATTGGTTGCCTCTCGCATGCCCCCAGCTAGGAACCTGGCCCAAAACCCAGGCATGTGCCCTGACAGGGAATCGAACTGGCAACCCTTTGGTTTGCAGGACGGCACTCAATGCAATAAGCCACATCAGCCAAGGCTGATTATTATTTATTGAGTACCTACTATGTGTCAGGCACTCTTCTAGAAGCAGACAGTATGATGAGGAATAAGGCAGGCAAGATCTTTGATTTTATTTATCTATTAAACACTTATTTAAGGGCTTACAATATGCCAGAAACTGTACTTGGTACTCTGTGGATAGTAAGTCATTAAATCCTCCTGACAATGCTGTGAGGTAAGTATTCTATCCTTACTTTACAGGCCTAAGAGGGAGGGACAGAGCCACCTGGCTAGGGTGTTGCCAGCCAGGGTTTGAAAGAGGGATGAGTGCTTATAACCACCCACTCACTCTGGTCACTCTGTAAGCCTGACCTCATAAGCTTACGTGTTGCTAGTGAGAAAAACAAAACTCACACTCAGAAAAAAAAGGGAAAATAAAAACTACGGGTAATCTGATCAAGGTTAAAAACTACAGGTAATCTGACCAAGGTTAACGTGTTCCGTTCCTCTTATATCTGTGTGTAAGAGGTATGTGTGTGTGTGTATGTTCGTAAGCATATATGAGATCTGGTTACTGATTTATTACCACTTATTTTCACAACATATTATGAATGTTTGGCAGGCTGGTACATTTTCCAAGTAGACGTTTACATAACTCTCCAGTGTTCCATGGTGCGTCTATGTCGTGATTTATCTAACCAGGTTCCTACCACTTAACGATGTTGAGTTGTTACTTCAATTATGAGTTTCATAAATACTGCTTTAATGAATCTCTTTATGAGAAACCTTTTTGTAAATCCAGGATGATTATAAAGTTTTTTAGTGAAGAGTAGTAAATATACGATGCCCACGTGCTGTCTGCGCTTCTTGGCTCTGACGAGGTTACCAACGTCATCATGCTTTTCCTTCCAGGTTAGTGGATGACAGGTGCGTGGTGCATCCGGAGGCCGGGGACCTCGCCAACCCTCCCAAGAAATTCAGAGGTAAGACATAAATATATATTTATTATGTGACCTAAGGGGACAGAGGTTATTTTTCTATCTTAAAATAAGTAATGTTAAAACTTTATTTAATGTGGAACTTTCAAATATAAATGTGTTCACTGAAAATATTTTCAATAATTTCTCCATTATTTTTCTTCTTTTATTCATTGAAGGATTTATAATGAAAGAATCGTTTCCATGTATTTTTTTTTTTTTTGCTAGACAGTAGTCTATCCCTTCAAAGGCAATCTTAGAAATTAATTGTGAGAGGCCACTTTTCAAACCAATAAATAATCTAAATAACTTATATATATATTTCTGTGACAGTTATACTATAAGTGTTAGTTTGCCATTAGCAGCTCTTTAATTTGTTTTTATAAAATCTCCAGGAAGGTGACAGGGATGTGTTTGCTTAGCTTTTAAAATGCTGCTTTGATTGGTGGGTAATGGCTAATAGTTGTCTTAGAACCCTTTTCTAAGTAGAATTTTAGAAGTAGCTTGATAATATCACTGAGAGATTGGTCATTGTAGAAGACTGAGTTTTATTCAACTGTTATAAAAGAAAGATTAATAGAATCTGCAAAGAATCATACACAACTAAAACCAGTAATTAAAAGCTTGCTCAAATAAATTCCCCAGTGTGTATGTACTTATAAGAATAAAAATAATTGTAAAACAATATTCATTTTGAACACACTGTCTAAGCATCCTTCTTGCAGGGTGAAAAGTGGCTTTAATAAGTGGTAAAAATCTGGAGAGAAGGCCCAAGGAAGTCCTCAGAGTCCCAAAGCCAACACATGATTTGCTACTTACTACCCTGGGGAAGGAAGATGTTGAACATTTGGAAACTATTTCCCGAGTGTCACTCTGTGATGGGCACTTTCCACACAATTCTCATGATAAGAATATCATATTTCATTTTCCTGAAACTCAGAATCTCGGGGAGAGAGTGACAAACATAGTAAATGTACTTTGAATTACATTGGTCACTTTGAATAAGAGAGCTAAATTTCTCCTCAGGTGGGCAAATTCACGTGAGACGGGCCGTGGGAGACAAACTGCCCGCTAGAAGCACCCGCAGATGCTCATTAGGGACACTCCTCTAACCTGGGCGAGTGAGGTCTTCTCGCCATAAAGAGTCCCCATTGAGATTGGCATCAAAACCCAAATTCGTGTGTCTGGCACTTTGAAAGGCCAAAACTCACAATATCAGAGTTTGGAAATAAGAAAAGGTTTCTTGATTGAGAAGGTACTGAGAAGATAGGAGACCCAGTTGTGCCTCAAATCCATCTTGATAGACTAGGTTAATGGTTTTTAAGGGGTTAGGGGAACAGGTATGCAAAGTGCTGGTGGGGCACGTTTTAATTGGAGGACCTTGGAACATGGCCATTTATAGTAAAGGGGCATCAACACTGAATCTTCCTGGACAGTGGACCTTTGGCTTCTGACAGGGTTCTGGTGTTCAAGTTCCAGCTATGTCCTGACTCTTGAGTTCAGTGGGGTGATGGTGGTGTCACGATGTTGGTAGGACTTTGGTTCCTGGTGCAACTGGAGGTCAAAGTTTTCTCCTCTGCACATGCTTTGGCTGCATGACTTGCAGTTTTGGTCTGTTGTCTCTGAAGGACAACTCAGTATCTCACTGAACATGATAGGACCAATTTGAGCTGGTTCTGCCATTGCAAGGATAAACTCACAATAAAACTGCCACAAGGGAGAATCAGCAGTTATCACAAAACTTGGTATTCTAGAACACCCTGCCAGAGACTATGCAATAAGTGCGTGGAGTGATTTCAAAGATAGAAGAGGGTAGAGAAGCCCTGGTGAAAGAACAGAGAACATGAAAAAGAACAGATGGGTTCTAAAAAGTTTGATTTAGTACATTTATAAAGATGAGAAGAGAGTTAGTGCTTTGACAAAGGGACCTGAGGAACTCACCTAGGATACAGTAGAGAGAGATACAAAAAAGGAAAATATCAATGAAGTAACTCAGACAACACTTATGGTTAAGATGGAGGTGTAGGTAAACATGGCTCGCCTCTTTCCACAACCACATCAAAATTACAACTAAACTATAGAACAACTATCACTCAGAACCATCAGAAATCGAGCTGAATGGAAGTCAGAAAGAAACCACATCCATCCCGACTGGTAGGTGGGGCAGAGATGCAGAATGGGCTCCTCCCACATCCACACATGGTGGAT
Source organism: Glossophaga mutica (assembly GCA_039655065.1). NCBI lineage: Eukaryota > Metazoa > Chordata > Mammalia > Chiroptera > Phyllostomidae > Glossophaga > Glossophaga mutica. The sequence continues at coordinate 36,178,547 of CM077304.1, read as the reverse complement.
AAAAATTTGGGAGGGATATCTCGGGAGTAAGGAGTCCCCAACCTACATCAGACCCTCCAGCTCAGGGTTCCAGTGCCAGGAGGATAAGTCCCCATAACTTCTGGCTGCAAAAACCGGTGGGGATTGAGTCAGTGGGAGAGACTTCTGAAGTCCAAAGCAGTTTCTCTTAAAGAACTCACACACAGACTTATTCAGACTCAGTCCCTTTGAACTCTAGGGCTGAGGTAGCAGCATGAAAGGCACCAGTGGCATGCAGGGAGGAAATGAAGTGTCTGGCATCAAGGCAACAGTTGGAGGACAGTTTTCTTCCAGACAGAAAGGTGGGCAGGGGCCATTGCCCCTTTTTTGAACCCTTCCCTGAAAGAGTCACAGAGCTGGCAGGTGGGTGCCATAGCTAAGATTCCATCAACCTGGCTAACACTATTTGCTCCACCCTGGAGGTTCCCTGAGGCACCATCCCATCCAACTTATGGCCCACCCAAGCTGTTAACAGTGGCTTTTCCATATGAATAGCTGGTCTTGGCTGACATTTCACAACTTCCTAAATCCTCTCAAACAAGCAACAGCCAGCCTCACTGAACCCTCAGTGCCCAGCCTCTGTATGTCTTGCTAAGTGGTCCCATTCCTGGTACTAGCAGCAACCAGCCTAGGGAAACAGCTTGGCTTTGCCTGGGAACCTCCAAGCCTGGCACAAGTATCAGCCATCTGCAGACTGCTTTCTAGCTCATGCAGTATGGCCCTGGACAGAACACAGGTTGGGGCTGACCTTGCACTGCACTACCCGGGAAACCCCAGAGCATGTGCACCCAGTGGACAGCTGCACACTACGTCAGAGCACCACCACCCTGTCCCTGCACAGCTGATCCTCCACGGAGGGCGGAGGTTGGTGGTCCATGGTCACAGCCCATTCCTGCAGCTGACTGGCTTGGGTAAATCTTTCCCATCAACCTGCCAACAGCAATCAACTCAATTACAAGAGGAGGGTGTCCTCAGCCCACATGAAGGGCGTACCTTGAGTACCCAGTTTGGGTGATAGGAGAGGCTGTGCCACTGGATCGTACTACAATAGGCCATACTACCAAAATAGGGAGTCATAGCAGGTCTACCTAATATATAGACACAAATACAAGGAGGCTATCAAAATGAGGAGACAAAGAAACGTGGCCCAAAAGAAAGAACAGATCAATGCTCCAGATAGAGAACTAAACAAAATGGAGATAAGCAATCTGTTAGAGCAGAGTTCAAAACACTGGTTATAAGCATGCTCAAGGAACTTAGTGAGGGCCTCAGCAGCATAAAAAAGATCCAGTCAAAATGAAGGATACATTAATTGAAATAAAGAACAAGTTACAAGGAAACAACAGTAGAGTGGATAAAGCTGAGAATCAAATCAATGAGTTGGAATGTAAGGAACCAAAAAGACAACCAATCAGAACAACAAGAGGAAAAAAGAATACAAAAAAAATTGAGGGTGGTATATACAGCCTCTGAGGCAACTTCAAGGGTTCCAACATTCATGTCATTGGGGTGCCAGAAAGAGAAGAGGAAGAAATTGGAAATCTATTTGAAAGAATAGTGATAGAAAACTTACCTAATTTGGTGAAGGAAATAGACATGCAAATCACAGAGGGTCACAAACAAGATGGATGCAAAGAGGTCCACACCAATACCCATCACAATTGAAATGCCAAAGGTTAAAGATAAAGAGAGAATCTTAAAAGCAGCATGAGAAAAGAAGTTATTACCTACAGGGGAGTTCCCAAAGACTGTTGGCTGATTTCTCAGAAGAAACTTTGCAGGCTAGGAGGGATTGATGAGAAATAGTCAAAGTCATGAAAAGCAGGGACCTACAGCCCAGATTGCCCTGCCCAGCAAAGCTATCATTTAGAATAGCTATCATTTAGAATGGAAGGGCAGATAAAGACTTCCCCATGCAAGGAAAAGTAAAGGAGCTCATCATCACCAAACCATTATTATGTGAAATGTTAAGGGACTTATTTAAGAAAAAGATCAAAACTATGAACAACAAAATGGCAATAAATACATATCTATCAATAACTGAATCTAAAAAACAAACAAGCAAACAAGAAAAGCAGAGGCAGGATCATGGACACAGAGAGCACTTTGATGGTTGCCAGATGGGAGGGGATGTGGGTGAATGGGTGAAGAGGTGAGGGGATTAGGAAGTACAAATAGGTAGTTACAGAATGGCCATGGGGATGTAAAGTACAGCACAGGAAATGGAGTAGCCAAAGCACTTACACACATGACCCATGGACATGAACAGTGGTGGGGGGATTGCCTGAGGGAGTGGGGGGTGCTGGGAGGAAGGGGTCAAAGGGGGAAAAATGGAGACAACTGTAATAGCATAATCAATAAAATATACTTAAAGAAGTGAAAAAACATGAATGAGTTGGAAGGACAGACGGAGAAGGTTTGGCAGTATCTAATCCAGTTCTAGAAAGAGAAGCTAGAACGAATGGGAAGGGAGTGAAGCAGCGTGTGAAGGGAATGGGCGCACGCTCTCTGAAACTGAAGGGAAACCCTATGCCTCAGGTGCAAGGGGCGCATGGAGTTCGGGGTGGTGACGGCACACAAAGCCACATCCACACACCCTCTTCTGTGCGCTGCAGCTCCTTGAAGAGAAAACGTTTTAAAAGCAAACTTGGGCAACAAGTCTGTATTTGTAAAAGGATAAAAGCGTGGGGTTCAGGTTTTCACTGCACTTCTCGTTGGCTGTGTCATTTTAACTAGGTCACCTAACTGCTTTGAGCCTCAGAGGACATCTGTCATTGGCTGGTGCCAGTAGGGGTGGATAATAACAAGAGCAACGCCAACCGCACAAGGCTGTGTGAGGCTTGAAATCTTTCCAGAGAATAAACAGGAAAGTGTTTTATCATTATACAAATGACAGTTAGAGTAGGTAGGCACTGTGTAGTTCCTTTAAACTTACACGACTCTTCTCTTACATCATAAGCTCTTCAAGGGCAAGATTTTATTTTTTTCTGCTTGTGTTTTCCAGGCATAGAGCTTTGCTCATAGTAAACATCCCTCCCTTCCTCCAGCAGAAAATAGCCATTAGATGCTTTTGAATGAGAGACCCAAATTCTGCCTGGGATTGTGCTGTAACGTTGGTTCCCAGGGGTGCCCCACACTCCACTACCAGGAGCGTGGGTAGGCTTATTTCTCTGTCAGTCAGGGGTGAGTTATCTTTCAAAGATAAACTTTCGGGTCTCGTGGCCACTTTTTTCCTTTTTCTCTTTCCCAGTGAAGTAAATCATTCGAAAGTGCAAAGATTGTTTCAGTGTGTCTGAGGGGAGAACCCTTAGGTAACAGCTCTGTACCCAGTAGGTAGTTATATACAGACATACAGATATTTGGCATCATACTATTCAGTGGGTACTGGGTCAGAGCAGGGACCCCTCACGTGCTCTATCCTGCTCCTGGAAGGCGGGCTCTTCCTGTAATCTAACATTGTCCTTGCTAGTTTGCTCTAATAGTCTATCTCTAGCTTAAGACTAAATGATTCTCTTCTCCGTTCAGCCTGGGAGGAAGGTGTTTTCCCTATCAGAGATTCGGGGTGTCCTTTTAAAGCTCTGACTCTTCCCCTGTGACTCTTGGAACACATCCTGATGGAGCCCCAGAGGAGAATTCCTGGAGACAGGCTTGCATTGCCCTGGTCTTCAGGCTGCTCAATAGCCATAAACTGACCTTGGAGTCCCCAATGCCTAGTCATTTCACTTGGTTCACAGCTCTTGAATCACAGCGTTCTCTGCCCAAGTGTATTTCCCCTGCTCCGCTTGACTTTAGAAACCATAGCTTTTTCACAGACTTGCCTCCCAGAATCACCACCCCTGCATTTCCAGCCTGCTCTGCCAAGTTTCCAGAGCTCCCTCCCTCGATGGTACTTTTTAGATAGCTGAAGAAACAACAGCATACGATTCACTGCGCCTCTGTTACTCTGGCCTCAGCCAGGCACATGGTATTCTCAAATTGATTTGAAAAGATTTTTGTTTTTCATACTCTGAGTTTTCAAGTGAATCATACAATTCTAGAGCTTCTAGGCGACTGAAAGTAGCGTGTGACTCCCACAGGTTTTTGAATGAGGAAGTAAAGTTCCAAAAAGGCTGAAATGCTTTTCCTCAATACTCACAATTACACAATAAAATGTTTTTTTGACTGTCACATTGCCTCACATATGAACAGAGGAAACCAAGTTTTAACAAATAAACAGCTTTCCAAGGGTTATTAAAACTTGGCAGACAGCTACTTTTCAGTAGAAACCACACAATCAGAACACTATTAACAGAAGCACAGTGGCTTTCTCTTAAGCAAGTGTAAGGTTCTTTTCATGATGAAATATTCCCTATTTTTGAGAGATGAACTTTAAACTTTGGAATAAACTCAGACACACAGAGGAGATGTTTAGGATGCACTGCTAGGGAGAGTTCCCCTTCACTCAGTCTCCCCAGTGTGAGCATCTCAGATGTCATGGTGCGTGAGAAACTACTGTTTGTACATTGTTCTTGGCCGAGTTCCAGACTTGCTTCAGATTTCATCTGTTTTCCACTATTGTTCTTTTCCCATTCTGGGTCCCTTCTGGACCCCATGTGGCCATCAGTCATCATGGCTTCTTAGTCTAATGCGGTCTGTGACACTTTCCAGGTCATTCCTGGTTTTTCATGACCTTGATACAGGGCTGGCGAGGTATTTTGTGGAATGTGTCTTGGTTCGTGTCTGCCTAATGTTTCCTCATGATGAGGCAGGGGATAGGTTTTAAGACTCCTGCTGAAGTTCAGTGTCCTTCTTGCGTCGTATCAGGGGTACATAATGTCAACAGGATTTATCACTGTTCGTATTTTTTGATAGTTTAACGCTCCCCCTCACACTAAATGATGGCAACTATTTTTGTTAATTCTGTCTATATTATTTTGAATTTCCTTTTTTTTTGTTTCCTTGTTCCTTTACACGCTTCTTCCCCCCAATCTCTAGAGAACCCCACTGTTGTGTGGAGGTTTTTCCAAATGTGTGTGCTTGTCCATACATGTTCATTTTCTTTTAGAAGGAGTAACTGATATAAGTCAAGCAAGCAAGCTTTGTGTGTCTTTTTATTACCAGTGGGGTGATAAACAGAAGTAATGGAGAACAGAGGGAGCCACTCTCCAGGAGGGCTGAGGGAAGGAAAGGCAACCCCTTCTCTTGGTTGATTAGATACTTCCCAGGGTTGGGCCATTTGGTTTTGGAATTTCCACTCTGAGATTCTGTTGCCATTTGACATGTGACTGTTTTATAATCCACCGTGTCTACCAAGTGACCACTTCTGGTGAGCAAAGTCATTCTGAACCAATAAATGAGAATGCTGCAGGAACTGATGCTGAAGTAAGGGTTTCTCGGCTGTGCAGTGGAGCACTAAGGAGGTAGTGAAGACGGGACTTGGGGGAAGACTGACGAGATCTTTCTTTTTTTCCAACTCAACTCCTTCTCTTCAGATATTTCAGGGAAGTTGTTTTGAAGGCTAGGACTTTCACCTTTTGCTTCTTCTCATGGAGTTTACACACTCAAGTGCATAAGTGGAAAAGTCATTTTATGAGGTAGTAGCTTTGACTTTTTATGTAGTTGAACATGTCAGTCTTGTCTCACACAGTGATTTTCCAGTCTGAGCCAATTATAAATACTTCCTCTACCATTTTAACAATAGCTTTATTGAATTCTTTCAGATTTGCTTTTAGTGTAATTTTTTTTTTTTTTTGATGAAGATTGAAACGGTTTCCGATTTGAGGTGCATTTGATACATGCTACACTGTGCTTGGGGCTTCCTACGCATTATTATTTAGTAATCACAATAACCCCAGAAGTGGAAATTGTTGTTATCTTAATTTTGCAGTTGAGAGAGTTAAGTGTAAAGAAGTTAAACAACTATCTTAAGGTCACTGAGGTCATTACTGATAGAGTTGGGACTCAAAGCAAGCTTGACTACAGAGCTGTTTGTTTTTAATTACTCCACCACACTGTCCATTGAATTATACCCTCTTCAGATTTTACCTGTTGGTCCTGTACCACCACATGGATTAAATCTAATCCTTTTCCCACAAAATCCTTTAAGTATTTGTTTAGAATGATCATATTCCCACAGATCTTTTCTTCTCCAGCCTTAATTTTTAAAAATTCTTTTATCTGCTGCCACTATAAATTCTGAAGTAATTTTTCTCTGGTCTTCATCATGCTGCCTTGTTCTCTGGTTAGGCTCCTGTCTGAGAAACCAACTGACAGTCCTATGGCAGCTCCCTTGTAGGTAACTAACTGCTTTTCTCTTTCTGCTTCTATGATTCTTTCTTTGTCCTTAACCTTTGGTATTTTAATTATGATGAGTCTTGGTGTGCACCTCTTTGGATTGATGTTGTTTGGGACTCTGTGCTTCCTGGACTTGTATGTCTATTTCCTTCACCAGGTAAGGAAATTTTTTCTGTCATTCTTTTTCAAACAGGTTTTTAAATTTCTTGTTCTTTCTGTTCTCCATCCAGCACCCCTAATAATGTGAATGTTGGTACTCTTGAAGTTGTCCCAGAAGCTTCTTAAATGTTTTGAGTTCTTTTTTTGCTGTTCAGATTGGATGTTTTTTGCTTCCTTATCTTCCAAATTGCTGATTTGATCCTCTATATCTATTCTACTGTTGATTTCCTGTAATGCATTCTTCATTTCACTCATTGTATTAATCATTTCTATCTGATTTTTATAATGTTTTCTAGTTGTTTTTATGTTTCCTATCTCTTTGTTGATGCTCTCACTAAGTTCATCTACTCTTCTCCTAAGTTCACTGAGCATCCTTTAAACCACTGTTTTGACCTCTGCATCTGGTAGATTGCTTGTCTCTATTTTGTTAGTTCTTTTTCTGGAGTTTTGTTATTCCATTTGAGACGTGCTTCTTTGTCTTCTCATTTTGGCTCCCTCCCTATGGTTGTTTCTATGATGTAGAGCTGCTCCATCTCTCTGTCTTTGTCTTATATAGTAGGTGTTTTTTAAAGCCCACTGGTGCATCCTCCCTGTCACCCAAATGGGGTACTGTGTACACACTCCTGTTGTAGTTGAACCTTGATTGCTACTGGCATCTCAATGGGAGGGATACGCCCCCAGGCCAGTTCCAGTTGGCTGCGAGGACTGGCTGTAATGACTGCGGAGGAGCTGTTATGCAGGAACTGACCCTGCAGAGCAGGAATTACTTCAGCCAGGCTCTGGTTCCCGCTGAGTTCACTCCTTGATGGTGGTTGAGTATTGCTCTGGCGTGGTCTGAAACTGTCCCTCAGGTGCACTGGTTCTCGAGTCTCCCAGGAGGTGCAGGCCAAGGTCAGCTGCCTGTTCCCTGCCTGGGGCCACCCAACATGAGCTACAAAGCAATCTGAAGATGGCTGCTACTTGAGCTAGTCTTGGAAGTGCCTGAGAGAGGCCAAGATGTGAACCAAGACCAGCCGCCACTAGTACCAGGCCTTGGAACCACTTAGCAAGAGGTATAGAGCACACTGAGGCCAGATGATGCCTGTTTGAGAGATTTTAGGAAAGTCTGCACCATGAGTTAAGACAGGCCAGTTGTATGGTAAGCCACTGGAAACAGCTGGGGTGGGCCCACAAGTAGGGTTGGGGGTGTGTTTCAAGGAATCACCAGAGTGGGGCTAACAGTCTTACCCAAGTTGATGGAGACTCAGATAAGGCACCGGCTTGCTGGCTTTGTGGAGGGAGGGTTCAACAAAGAAACAATGGCCTCTGCCAGCACTCTGTCTGGTCTGGGAGAAGGGCGCCCCTCCAGCCCTTGCCCTGATATCAGACAATTCAGTTCTTGCTCTCTGTCTCTGGCACCTTTTGAGTTTCTACCCCAGTGCTCAAGCTCAGGGTGAGTGAGTCTGAGTAAGATTGTGCATGAGCCTTCAAGAGGAAAGCCTAGGACTCCAGAAATCTTTTTTATTTAGCCATAATTCTTGTGGTTTTCACAGCCAGAAGTTATGGGTACTTTGCTTCTGGGCACTGGAACCCTAGGCTGGGATGCCTGGCATAGGGCTGAGGCCCCTTGCTCCTCATGAGGGACCTCTGCAGCAGAGATAACCCTCCTGATTTTTAATTGCCAAAGGTACGTGCGGGACCAGCCCATTCCTCATCTCCGTTCCTACTTCCTGTATCAATGTGGCTTCTTTTTTATATCTTTACATGTAGGACTTTTGTTCAGCTAGATTTCAGGGGGTTTTGAATATGGTTGTTCAGTTGTACTTTTTTAAAAAATATATTTTATTGATTATGCTATTACAGTTGTCCCATTTCTCCCCCTATCATTCCCCTCCACCCTGCACACCCACTCCCACCCACATTCCCAGCCTTTAGTTCATGTACATGTGTCATAAGTTCTTTAGCTTCTACATTTCCCACACTATACTTGCCCTCCCTCCATCTATTTTCTACCTACTATCTATGCTACTTATTCTCTGTACCTTTTCCCTGCTCTCTCCTCCTCCCACTCCCCTGTTGTTAACCCTCCATGTGATCTCCATTTCTGTGGTTCTGTTCCTGTTCTAGTTGTCTGCTTAGGTTGCTTTTATTTTAGGTGTGGTTGTTAATATCTGTGAGTTTGCTGTCTTTTTACTGTCCTATTTTTTTATCTTCTTTTCCTTAGATAAGTCCCTTTAACATTTCATATAATAAGGGCTTGGTGATAATGAAGTCCTTTAACTTGACCTTATCTGAGAAGTGCTTTATCTTCCCTTCCATTCTAAATGAACGCTTTGCTGGATAGAGCAATCTTGGATGTAGGTCCTTGCCTTTCAGGACTTCAAATACTTCTTTCCAGCCCCTTCTTTCCTCTTTTGAGAAATCAGCTGACAGTCTGATGGGAACTCCTTTGTAGGTGACTGTCCCCTTCTCCCTTGCTGCTTCTAGAATTCTCTGCTTCATTTGAATCTTGGCTAATGTAATTCTGATGTGCCTTGGTGTGTTCCTCCTTCGGTCCAACTTCTTTGGGACTCTCTGAGCTTCTTGAAATTCCTGGAAGTCTATTTCCTTTGCCAGATTGGGGACGTTCTCCTTTATTATTTGTTCAAATAAGTTTTCCACTTGTTGCTCTTCTTCTTCCCCTTCTGGTACCCCTATCATTCGGATGTTGGAACGTTTAAAGATGTCCTGGAGGTTCCTAAGCCTCTCCTCATTTTTTTTAATTCTTGTTTCTTCCTTGTTTTCTGTTTGGTTGTTAGTTTCTTCCTTCTGGTACACTCTGTTGATTAGAGTCCCAGTTTTCCTCCCATCTCTATTGGTTCCCCATGCGTCTTCCTTCATTTCATGTATTGTAGTCTTCATTTGTTCATCTAATTTGTGAGCAAAATCAACCAATTCTGTGAACATCCTGATCACCAGGGCTTTGAGCTGTGCATCTGATAGGTTGGCTATCTCTTCATTGCTTAGAGGAATTGGCTCTGGGAATTTGATTTGTTCTCCTGTTTGAGCCATTTTTGGTGGTTTTTTTTTTTTTTTTTTTTTTTTTTGTCTCCAGTTCAATTTTCTATCATTTCTGGGTGTTTTCTTGTTTCTAAATCTTTGTTGTCCTTAATTTTGGTTGTGTGAGGAGGCGCAGTGTGTCCACCTATGCTTCCATCTTGGCTGACTCCATTGTACTTTTAATGTGGTCATGGGAAGATGCGAGTATCCCATTTACTTATGCTGCCATCTTGATCAGAAGCCCTATTTTATTATAATCTAAATTTAAGTTCATTAGTGTTAAAATATGCATTTTAACATATGAACCTGTAGTGTGAATGGTAGAAGACAAAAATCTTCTACATGTGTTATAGCATTTTGTAGTTTGCTGTTACTCAAAGAGATGGAAGGATTGAACAATAAGGAAAAAGGACTCATGGACATGGATGACAGCATGGTGATTGCTGGGGGGAGAGTGTACAAGGGGTGTAAATGGTAATGGAAAACTACAGTAAAAAAGAAGTTTAGAAAATTGCAATGGGCCGTAGCTGGTGTGGCTTAGTGGATTGAGAGCCTGTAAATCAAAGGATCATGGGTTCGATTTCTAGTCTAGGGCACATACTTGGGTTGCGAGCCAGGTCCCTAGTAGGAGGTATGCAAGAAGCACCCACACATTGATGTTTCTTTCCCTCTCTCCCTCTCCTCTCTTCTCTAAAATAAACAAATAAAATCTTTTTTAAAAAAGAAAATTGCCATGGATTTGCAAGCTAACAATTAAATGATTTATACTAAAACATCTTTGAAATTCTTTAGTTGAATGTTATTACTGTGTTGATCCTGTGTATTTGTGGTAAGTCATTCTATTAAGAATAGCTAATCCCCTATTAAACTCTTAAGTGGCAATGCAAATTAGATAATGAGTTTACTCTTCTTAGTGAGCTTACAGAGAAGGAATGAAATAAAAACAGATTATATTGCCTCTTTGCTTTTCTTGTTGAAGCTAGTCAGGATTGTGAAAGTACTTGCATGTTTAAATACTTTAGTTTCTAGTCAAGGAAAGTTGCTGTGGTTCTGAGTGGAGAAATAGGACTTCACACTGCGAGTGTGTCATGAATTGCTGTTAAGGCAGCACTCACACCATTAATTGTGTATTTATAACATATACAATATATGAACTTTGATTTGTGACTTTAAATTATAAAGTCCAATTCCCTCCCTCAGGAGTAAGAAGTAATGGGCAGAAAATGCACACTTGTGATGCTAGCGATTTCGTGGAGTGAGAACAACTCTCCCACTCCTTGTCTTACTAACCATGTATCTGGGGCTGATTTTCCCGGGTAGCCCGCTCGTGTGTAAAAGTTTTCCTTCCAGTGTTGTCTATGAAGTTAGTTGTGTGTCCAAATTCCTTTTAAGTATGGAAGAAGTACTTTTAGTCTATGAGTGTTTCAACTTAATAGCCAACAGGACTCTTTCCAAGAATAGGAAGTCCTTAATATTGAAATTTTTAACTTTGAGTGTTTACGATGGCTTTATCCATTACCTTATTTAATTCTTAATAACCCCATTTTACAAATGTGCAAACTACACTTTTGAGAAGTAGAGTAACATGCTCGAGGTTGTAGGGTGAGGCTGCCTGTAGGGTGAGGCAGATTTGTTTGAAGCTGGTGTTATTTTTGAACACTCTAAGATCTTAGATACATTTAGTAGATACTTTTTGAATATCTACCGTGTGCAGTGTGGTGTGCGAACCAGTTGCTGTGGTTCAGGTGAGTCCAAAATGAGTGCTGCTCTCAAGGGATTTATAATCTAATGAGAAAGATAAGGTGAGTGTATAAATAATTCAAGTGAGAAAGTGATAAGGGCTAAATAAAAAGGTGTGGTGAATGTATTGTGGGAGGATGGAGATTTTAATTTCCTGTTTGGAGAGATGAAGAAATCTTCTTAAGATAGCACTTAACCTGTAACTTGAACGATTTGTACCCACGGGGAGGGGACATCTAGGCTTCTGAGGCCTAGTATGTACCTTTTCATTAAAGTGCTTCTTAGTGTAGTAGTTGGTTTGCAAAGCTAAGTTGCATTTCCTCTTTAAACAGTAATGGAATGTTTGCTATTCTTTTGAGTATAATACTGTGACGAAAGTGCTTCATTTATTTGAGTATAAATAAAGCCCTTACCTCCATCTAAATTTGTTCTTCAGGAAATAAAGTAAATCAGTGTTAACTAAGGTATGACCAGAACTACTCTACTATCACTGCTGCTAATCACAAACATTTATTTAGTCCTTACCGTGTGTCAGGTAATGTTCAAAGGCTTTATATTCTGTTTTATTTAAAATCTTTTTGTTTTTATTGATTTTTATTTTATTTTCATTACTGTTTAGTCCCCTTACACCCCTTTCCCCCAGCAGTCACTACACTGTTGTCCACATAAAGGCTTTACATTTCAATAGTCCATTTAATCCTTGTGCAACTTTAAGTAGTATGTACAACTAAGATGTTATTACCTGCTGTCTTAGAGAAGGTGCTATATCAGAACTAAAGCGGCAACAAAATCAATGGGTGATATAAGATACAAGTTTATTTCTTCGCAACAGATCCTAGGTGAGTGATCCAGAACCATCTTACAACTCTGCCATCCTCAACACATGGCTCTCAGAGTTGCTCTGATGGTCTCCATTTTTCCCTTGGTAGAAAGGGGGTAAGAGGAATCAAGAACAGCAGTCTCCTTTCACAAGGACATCTGGAATTGTATATATCACTCTCATTCACATCTTATAGTTTCCTTGTATATCAGGTAGAGTGGTGCTCCTCCCCTCCAATAAGTCTGTGGCCTAATACTCAGCCCTGTGAATGTTACCCTGTTAGGAAAAAGGGCCTTCGTAAATATAATTAAATTAAGACTCTTGAATGAGATTATCTCGGATTACCAGGTAGGCCCCAAATCCAATGACAAGTGTCTTTATAAGTGACAGAAGAGGAGAAGACATATGCATTAAAGAGAGGCCATGTGAAGACAGAGACAAAAAATGGAATTATGTTGTAACAAGCCAGGGAATACCTAGCACCATCAGAAGCCAGAAGAGGCAAGAGACGATTCTCTCTGAGAACCTTCAGAGGTAACATGACCCTTAAGACGCTTTGACTTTGGACCTCTGGCTTCCAGAACTATGAAAGAATACACTTCTGTTGTTTTAAGCCACCAAATGTGTGGTCATTTGTTATGGCAGCCACAGAAAACTAATGCCCATGGCTGTGTCTTGCTGCAGGGAGGCTGTAGAATGTGTTAGTGGGCTGGCTGGTCATGTGCTTACCTAAAACTCAGAAGCTCTGTTACCTAAAGGAAGAAGAGAGTGGGTATTGGGGGGAAGGAGTAATTCTTTGTCATATCTCATTTCGTAGATCAAAAATGTTAGGTACCAAGAAGTTAAGTAACTTGCCCCAAATCATACAACTAGAAAGAAACAAACCTTTAATTGAAATCCAGACTTGTAACCACTAATTACCCTGCCTTTAAGCCCAGGGGGATACAGAGAAGAGGACTGTAATTGGCTTGGGAACTCAGTGGAAGAATGGAGGTGAGCTGGAGCTGTGGAAAATGGGCAGCTCGTTAACCAGGTGGAGAGGAGGGGTTGAGGTGGAAGAGGCGTTTCTGGCTGAGTCACAGAGGTGTGGAGTAGCATGACCCATTTATGGCTGCGGTTTTTAAGAATGTTTAAAGTGGCCCTGGCTGGGTAGCTCAGTTGATTAGAGTATCGCCCCCATATGCCAAGGTTGTGGGTTCGAGCTCTGTTCAGGGCACATACAAGAAGCAACCAATGAATACACATATAAGTGTGGAACAACAAGTCAATATTTCTCTCTCTCCCTTTCCTTTCCTTTCCTTTCCTTTCCTTTCCTTTCCTTTCCTTTCCTTTCCTTTCCTTTCCTTTCCTTTCCTTTCCTTTCCTTTCCTTTCCTTTCCTTTCCTTTCCTTCCTCTCTCTCTCTCTCTCTCTCTCTCTCTCTCTCTCTCTCTCTCAAATCAATAAATAAGAATTAAAAAAAACCCAAGAAGGTTTGAAGCTTAGGAGAATGTGTAACAGTGGCAGAAATGAGCTTGGAGGAGGGTCCAGGGCCTAATGGCCTTGTATGCCATACTGAGGCTTTTGATTTTTATGTTAAAATAGTGGAGAACTATTAAAGGGTTTTAAGCATGGCCATAACATCAGCAGAAAGTAAAATTTGTAAGACTGTTCTCTCACCTGGAAAGGTTGAAAATGTAGGATGGATATCAACCAAGAGACTGTTAAAATAGTTCAGAACATTTGAGAATGGATTAAGATAGTAGCAATAGATAGAGAGAAGGGGACATGTTTAGGACCTGATGACTAATTGTATGTGGTAGTGGAGTAGGAAGTTGGGGTGAAGGAGAGGAGGTGTCCTGGAATTCTCCCAGGTTTCCCATAAGTAGCATTTTCTAAGCTATGGAATATAACAGAATCTAATTGATAGTGGTGGTAATTGTATCAGTTCTTTATTACTCTGTAACAAAACATCCCCAAAGTGAGGAGCTTCCTCAGCCTCCAACCATTTAACTCATGAATCTATGGGCTCACTGGCTGACTCTTTTGTTCTGAGCTGGCTTGGCTGATTTCTACTGAATTCATTCATGTGCGTGTTGTCATTTGGCAGCTGGATGGTCTAGAATGGCTTCAGTCACATACTTGCCTGTGGGTAAGTTGTTGATGGGGGTGGCTGGGCCAGGTGTCTCATTATCCGAGAGCCTAGTTGAGAGTCTTCACATAGGATTTTAGTGTTGTGAGAACAGCAAGAGAGGGCAAACTCCAGTGCTTGAGCACTATTCAGACCTCTGCTTGCGTCACACCTATGTTCTATGGCTAAGTTCAGATTCAAAGAGTGGAGAAGTGGACTCAGCCTTCTGATGCTGGGAAACTGTAGGTCACCTGCGGAAGGACATGCATGCATGCCATTCTGGAGAAGGCTAAAGAGGGGTTGGGGACCTAGAGGTGTGAATTTATCCAATTCAACATAGAACAGACTGGAGTGGGGAAAGTAGCCCTGAGATGGTTCATTTCGTTGACCCAGAAATACTCGGTTGATGTCCCTGAAAAAAATGAGGAAAATAACCTCTAAGGCTCACCTCTAAGGCTGCCTATGCGGAAAGATGGAGACATACCTTATTTGCCTCTGTGGGTCTTCATAGGAAAGTCCTTGGTGAGGTCTTTAGATGCAGCTACTTTTTTAATTTGGGGGAAAAGAATGATCCTTACAGCAGTACACCAAAGTACGTTCGACTCGCTTTTATAGGGTGTTTGCTCTTCTAAAAGGCTTGGAGGGTTGGAGTACTTCTATGCTTATTAACTTTGTATTCCTTAGGAAAATAACCCCAATTATTTTATTCCAGTGGAATTTCCTATAGGAAATGCTTTCTTTTTTATAATAAATGTATTCTTTTTAAATAATATGTGGTGAAAAGAATGGACTGTTTGTAGATCTAAAACTATGGCTCACTCAAAAACTCTTCAATGAATTAAATAGTAGCTCTTTTAAATAAACTGTTTTCCTTATCCTCTCTTGTCATGTATTAGGCATATTAAAAAGTCAAATCACTTCAATTTTCACATACTCTATGCATAGATAATCTCTCCAGTGGGAGGGAGAGTGTCACACACATATTTGATATTGTAAGTGGAAGTTTTTGTGAAGTGAGATTGTACCTATATGGTTTACGGTAGAGGTGGGCTTTACTTGTATTATTCTCTTCTGAGTATTAAGTAAATTAATGAAAGTTATATTTTGTTTGTGAAAGTATCTGTGTATTTCCATAAAGCTTACTAATCATTAACTTATTCAAGACACCACTTAAATAAAAGATTGATTTGTACACTGTGCATTCAAGGTCAACTGCCTTTCCCTCACAGTTGTTAATTTAGTGAGTGAGCAGTTTAAAGATCTTCTGGGATCAGGTGCCCTTGTTTACATTTTTTGTGGTTTTCAAGGTAAATACAGCAATTTCAGAATAAAGCAAACATGATTGTCAGGTGGCATTGTTTGTTTTACAAATACTTGGAAGTAGTTTGGAAACTTTGTCTTTTAAAGGATAGGATAGGTAAAAGACTTAAAGCCCTCCAAAGAGAGACCCAGCCTCAGTTGACAATGCACTGCCGACTCTCTCTTGCTTGCCCTGAGCCTTGCTTGCCACTTTTTAGCTTGTGACCCCTACAAAGAGAGATTTATGCCCCGGCAATGAAAGTGCTTGACCCCCAGGAACTCACTGCTCACTAAGTCTTGGTATCATAATTCTCCATTGTTTTGCTATGTGACTGTGATTGAAGTGTGTGTGAATCTTCCACTGGACAAGTTAGAGGTACTTAAACTTAAAGAAGCTTCCAGATCTGTGCAGAAATAGAAGACAATAAGCTCATCCAGAGAGTGTCCTATGTTGGAAGCATAAGTATATGCTAACAATGGGTTTTAAACTAGCATCTTCTGCCCTGGCTGGTGTAGCTCAGTGGATTGAGTGCAGGCCTGCAAACCAAAGGGTTGCTGGTTCATATTCCCAGTCAGGGCACATGCCTGGGTTGCAGGCTAGGTCCCCAGGTGGTGGGGGGGGGGTTGTGAGGGGCAACCGCACATTAATGTTTCTCTCCCTTTCTTTCTCCTTCCATTTCCATCTCTCTAAAAATAAATAAAGAAAATCTTTTAAAAAAATAAACTAACATTTTCTAAACGACAGCAGCTTCAGCTCTATTTAGAAATTGGATGGAGGAATAAGTCCTTCTGGTTCTACGTCATGCACTGTGTGAAACCCAAGTGCAGCTGTAATCGTAGAAAGTTTCACAGTTATGCAGCTCATACTCTGATCATATCTGCATAATTAAATACTTCAATGTGGGCAAATATTGAAGGAAAGGAGTTAAAGTTAATTGTGGGCTTAGGGTTGGAGTTGGTTTTTGTAATGTTATATAAAAGAAAAAAAATTCAATACCCAAACGTCATCTTTGAAAAAACAGTGTGACTGTCCAGTGGACAAATGTAAAAACAAAGCAAAAAGCAACGAATTGAATGTAACTTATGTTTTGGCTTCATAACAGTGGACGTTCTTTAATTCCTGTTTCTTTCTCAGCCTTGTTTTTTTTGTTAATAAAATTAAAGGCAGCATCTCCAGTGCCTGGCTTCTGTATAAGCCAGGAGAACAAGAGATGGGTCGCACTGTGCTAGAGGCTTCTTTGGGTATTCTGTCTGCCCTCCTAAATAAAGTTTATTCAATGGCCTGGAATCCAAAGTTTCATGACTTAAATAGCTTAGACTATAAATAGCCTAGAAACTCTGACCCAAATATTTGGTTCTTGGAAACTGATGGCCACTTTTTGCAGAGAAAGCAAAGGAAAATAAGGAGCACTTGTTACGTGTGCCGTGAGTCATGCTGTCGTGGTGCATAGCAACCAAGCGCACTGAAGACAGGCTCCCTGAGGCTGCCCCAGGCCGTGAAGGTGCTCAATGCAAAGTGTGGACCAGGCAACATAAGAAGTCACAGGCCAGAGGCCGAGCTGTGGGTCCTCAAGATCTTTTTGGGAAGGTCTGCAAGACCGAGCTGTTTTCACAATGATACGAGGACATGACTTGCCTTTCCCACTTTTATTCTTTCTTAAGTGTGCAGTGGAGTTTTCCAGATGGTGTCATCTTTCTCTGTTGGCTAAAGAAACGTATGCTTATGTTCTATTGTGCTGTGAAGTTCTCAGCTTTAATTTGTCATACAGTAAATGCAGAGAAAAATAGCCCACAAAACAAAATCTCTTTGGGGTCCACAATAATTTTTAAGTGTGTAAAGGAATCCTGAGACCAAACAGTTTGAGAGATGCTTGCTGGAGGCACAGGCAGGTAGCAAGGGCTAGGCATAAGCTTAACTGAACTCTGGGAAAAGGCAGGTGTGAGAAGCAGTGGATAGGCAAGGAACAGGCAAGAGTGGTAGTCAGGGAAAGCAGAAATCAAGAAGCCAGACAGTGTACAAGAAACTCAGGACAGGATGTGGGAACAGGAACAATAGCGATTTTTGGAGAGCTTTTCAAGGATCAGCTCTGTACCTCTCACACTGTGTCAACAGCAGGACAGGCCTTTAGTGAATGTATGGGAATGACTGAGTTGATAAGTGTGCAGATCGTAGAATCAAGTAGGAGTTGTGATGAGAAGTATGAGTTGCGATGCTCGTCGCAGTATTACTTATGATGGAGAAACTTAAAATATGCAAAAGCAGGAAAAAGATTTATACGTCCTGATGTGTCCTAAGTGGGTATTTGATATTTTCAAGCAATATTTAATGACATTAGAAAATGTGAGGCATTGGCCTGGTGGCTCAGCTGGTTGGAGCGTTGCCCTGTATACACCAAGAGGGTGCTGGTTCCATCCATGGTCAGGGCACACACAGGAGGCAACTGTCAATGTTTCTCACATCAGGGTTTCTCTCTCTCAAATCAATAAACAAATCTTTGAGTGAGAACTAAAAAAAGGAAAGAAAATGTGGGAAAAACCCTTTATGTGAAACTGTAGGTGCAGGGTGGGGCAAAAGTAGGTCTATAGTTTGTATGGAAAATAATATAATAATTAATAAATAATAACACAAGAATAAACTGCTTCACATACTCACAACTGTAAACCTACTTTGCCCCTTCCTGTATAATCCGTTTCCAATTATCTAAAATATATATGGATGTATAAGTGTGTGTTTTGGCAAATGTATCTGTTTCTCTAAGGATACACACTAAGATGATAACCACAGTTCACCTTGGGGCATGAAAAGAGGTGGGACTTTTATGTTCTTTATGTGGTTTTAGATTTTCCTATTTTTTTTTTCAGTGATCACAAACCCCAAATTTTTCACACACATACACACACTTTTCTTTTTCCCATGAGAAAATCATTTGGGTTGTTTCGTATTGGAGTAGCTTTGGTTCCCTGCTCATAATTTAAAAAAAATGTCCTCACTGCCTGCGTGAAGCTAGCCTGAAGGTCTGTAGGCAGTAGAGGCAGGCGTGAATTGCAGACAGCCACAATTGTCCTTTACCACGGAAGACACAAATTCAAGAAGTCACTTTAATTTGTATGGCCGTATCTAAGGCTCCATGTGAAAATCTTTAACAAATTCCAGGCTCGGGAAGGAGGCCTGGCTGCTGCAGGGTATCAAGGAAAGGACCAGAAAGCTTGGAGCAGTGAGAACAGGAAAGTGAAGGAGTGACTGACTAGAGGACCTGCGGCTTTGCCTGCCCTTTGACCTTTGGGAGGGATAAAACCTGGGCCGAGTGGTCCATTTCGTCGCAGCGCTGTACCGCACAGCAAAAAGGCCGCAGTCGTGCAAACAGGAGGCAACTGATCCAGACGTTTTCTCTCATATCGCTGTTTCTCTCTCTCCCTCCCGCTTCCTCTCTCTCAAAAATTAGTAAACATTACCTAGGGTAAGGATTAAAAAAATATGTGGGCTGGTAACAGGAGGAGAATATTAATACATAAAAATATATATTATACCTTATACACACATGCATACACACATACTGCTGGCTAAGTTTTTAGTGGTTTGAATTTTCTAGTGCTGTGGAGCATATATTTGTAGAAACATGGGTTTTAGCCGTCTTTCTCGTAATAGCTAAAAAGGAAAATCATAAAAATATTCAACAGTTTAGAAATGCTTCAGTAAGTCATGAAATATCAATGTCATTAAAAAGAATTATGTCCACTTTTCCATTACAGGGGTCCCCATTTCCCTACTAAAGTACAAGTTCTAGAAAGGCAGAAAATATAACTGTTGTGTTCACGTCTTCATCCCCAGCAAATGCAGGGCTTGGGTACTCTAAATGTTGAATCAGGGAGTGTGGATTTTTTTTTGTTATGCTTTTCTGTGTATTTGAAGTAGTTCATAATGAAGAAAAACTAAAAACAAAACAAAGGAATTCACCTACCCTCATTGCTACTGTGTAGTATTTTGTTTATTAATAAGGATTCAAAGAGGATCTTCTGTATTATATTTTGAAGTATTTTCCTTTAAATTGGTTAGTATGATGGAAATAGTAAAAGCAACATATACTTTTTGCCATTCTACAATATTAGGAGCTGCTATGTGGTGCAGATGACACTTTGTTCAGAGTGTCACGGTCCACAACCCCTGACTCGGGGTCCTCTGTCATTCCATCTGGGGGGAGGGCAGGTGAGGTGTTGGGGTTATTTCACAGGTGAAGCCCAAAATCCACAGGTAAGAAAGGAAGAGGGGAAAGGTGACTGCTTCTCTTACTTGATAAATACCACTCGTCGGAGGAGGAGAGAGGGAAGAGGAAAGACAGAAGCTGCCCGTATCTGGTCAGCATTAGCTTCCCCCTGTTTGTCCGCATTTCTCCACAGCTTGGGCTCTGCCCTCTCCAAGGGCTAAGACCTGGGGACTTTGTCCGAGGCCTTCTGTTACTTCCATTTATCTCAGGGTTTAGTAGATTTATATTCTGCTGTTTTTAATTTAATTTTATATTATAAGTAATTTCCCACATGGCCACAACTCTATTATAATTATTATTTACCTTTTAAACTCACTATGGCCTTACTTAAAAAAACTTTTATTGTGAAATAAAGTATAAATTCAAGGATAGAATGAACATAGGTGTATGTGTATAGATACGTATCTGAGAGTATATGACTACAAAATATAGAGTTACTGATGGGACAGAGCCCCAAAGTATCCCTGCTTTTTTTTTTTTTTTAAATAGTCATCATTATTTTTAGAGCAGTTTTAGCTCCACAGCAAAATTAAGCACATGGTACAAAGAGTTCCCATAGACTACCAGCTCCCATGAATACACAGCCTCCCCATTATCAGCATTTCTCCCTAGAGTGGCACGTTTGTTACGATTGGGAAAGTACACAGACACATCATTATCACTCCATTCCACAGTTCACACGAGGTTTCACGCTTGCTCTTGGACATTCTGTGGCATTGGACAAATGTACAATGACATTGTATATCCAATATTATAGAATCACAAAAGGTAGTTTCACGGCCCTAAAAATCCTCTTTGCTGTCTGTTCATCTTGGTTGCTTCTGAATTTTTAAATTATGAGTAAAGAGGCTAGAGATATCAGCATCCAGGTTTTGTGTGGGAAAAGTTTCACACGGGCTGTGTGATTGCTGCTGCATCAGACGCTAATAGCACTCTTACTTTTGTAAGAAACCACCAAGTCATGTTTCAGAATGGGTGTATTGTTTTGCATTCTTGACATCAGTGATTGAGAGCTCCTGATGCTCAGCCTCCTTGCCAGCATTTGATGTTGTTAGTGTTTTGGATTTTGGGCATTCTCATAGGTATGCAGTTTTATCTTGTATTAATTTGCAATTTCCTAAAGACATATGATGTTGCACATCTTTTTACGTGGTTATATGCGATCTGTATATCATTTCTCTGAGGGGTCTATTTAGATCTTTGTCTTGTTTTTACTTGGGTCGTTTGTTATAGTTAAGCTTTAAGAGTTCTTTGTATATTTTGGATAACAGTCTTCATCAGATAAGTGTTTTGAAAATATTTTTTTTCTCAGCCTGTTGCCTGTCTTCTCATCCTTTTGACAGCGTCTTTTGCAGAACAGAAGTTTTAATTTTCATGAAGTTCAGCCTTTCAGTCTTTCCTTTGTGGATTGTGCTTTTGGTATTGCATTGACTAAGACGCTGCCATACCCAGGGTCACCTAGGCTTTCTCCTCTATTATTTTCTGTGAGCTTTAGCTTTGCATTTCCTATCTCAGTCTTTGATCCATTTTGAGTTAGTTTTTGTGAAGGGTGTGAGGACTGTGTCTAGGTTTATTTTTTTGCATATGGAAGTCTAGTTGTTTTGGCATCATTTGCTAAAAAGACATTTTTTTCTCCGTTGTATGGTCTTTGCTCCTTCGTCAAAGAGCTGTTGACAGTAACTGCTTGGGTGTGTTTCTGGACTCTGTTCTGTCTCGTCAGTCTATTTTTCTGTCCCCTCACCAATGCCACGTCGTCTAAATCATGGTAGCCTTAAAATGAGTTTGAGTTTGGGGAGCCAAACTCATTCTCTTTTTCACTTAGGACAAGTTTAGGTGGTAAGGGAAGATTGATACCAAAAATGTTCATCTTTTGTACTAAAGAGGCCAGGCTTGAAGACTTGGCGTAAGGCATTTTGGTCAAGTGTGTGCACTAATTCTGAATCTGTAATCAAGAACTCTCGACCCAGACACAGGCTGTGTTCAGATAATCAGGTAAGCTCCTTCACTCCCTTGTGTAAGGGCTGTGTAAGCAAAAGGATAGAAAAATGCCATGGCTGCAGTATTTGAGTTCCTAGCACCAGAAAGAGGCAATGGAAATGGGTAAGAAATTATCTACTAATAATACTGTTAAAAGAATATGAATGCCTACTGACCAGCTTCAGAAATAGACTTACAAGTACCTAAGAAATCCCTTTTGTGCTCCTAAATAATCGTATCTCCTTTCTTCCCCCACCAAGGTGACTATTATCCATACCTTTATGTTAATCATTCCATTTTTCTTAGGTTTGTTACTTATCACGTATATATTCTTACGTATCTCTAAATTACATGTACATGTCTGATTGTTTTCTGGGTCCATGAACTTGGGCGGGAAAAACATTACATCTTTAATTGTGTTATCTTGGTTTCATGAGTTTCACTAGTTTGCTGCCTTCAATTATGAATGCTGATAATAAACCAGTATTCTGAGAAATGGTCTAAGGGCTTCACCAGGTTACCAAAGGCTCTTGGCACTTTCCTGCCAGGGTATGTTCCTAGCAGCAGCGTTGCTGGGTCTTAGAAAACGTGTGTTTTTTACACTATTATGAGGAGACCCTCAGAAGCTCCTTTCCAGCCTTTCTCACCAGGATCCCTCATCTGCCACAGAACATAGACAGTAATGTGAGTAACTGTTTTCAGTTCTTTAAAGGTTGGTGCATAACCAGGCTATTCTACATGGGTAGGACTGAAGTTAATTCATTGTACAGTGAATCCCTTTGGGCATTAGGGCTTACTTCTCTCTTGGAACCCAAGTTTTGCCACTCAGTTCCTGGCCAGGAGCTTCTCTTTCCAGCACTGTGTGTAATGGAGTCAGGCTGATTTGGGTTTTGACCCTGGCTCTGCCACTTCATATGTATGTGATTTTGAGGTTCCTGAATCCCGCTCCCTCTCCGTGTCCACACTGTGAAATCACTGTGGGTGGAAATCCGGCTATTCCACAGGATCACATAGAAAGCATTTCAAGGACCCACACACAGGAGATTGTGGTGTGGCATGGTTTATTTGGGTAGAAGTAGAAGCCGCAACGCCCCACCCCCCTACTCCCCGGGGCTTCCATCTTCCCATCTCTGCCCATCCTGCCAATGGAAAAAGTCCAACTGTGTCCTCAGCAAGGCGAAAGCAAAAGCCAGTGCAGAGTTTCTGTTTCATATTATAGCTTAGTCCTTTGGAGCCCATGCAGTCTGCTGAGGGCCCTAGTAGCTGCTTGACCCTTGCGGTTGCATGCTTCCCTTGGAGAGAGAGTGTGTGAATGCATGGAGCAAGTGCAGGTGAGAGAGAGAGAGAGGGAGAGATTCTTTGTTCCTCTGGGGTTATAACCAGGATCTTGAGTTTGGTGTTTTTTTTTTTTTTTTAATTGTCCAGTGAGCCTCCCAAGTTTTCACAGGCTTTGGATAGATTCACAGGCCCTAGTAGACTGACAGGCCTCTATGGGCCCCCAGCACCTCCTCCTGCACCTCCCAACAATCTGGTACTGGAAGGGAGAAAGGAGGAGTGTTAGTCCCTTTGGCTGAGCAATGCTGTGATCCCCTGGGGTGTGAAGCTGTAGCTGTCTGGTGAAGCAAACAAGCTCATGCCCCCAGTTTATTAAGGTAAATGTCTAATTCCCTTTGCTCCCCTTTCCTTTATTTATAACTTGTTAACTACAGACAGTAACACAATGATGGTGTTATGGGCATCTTGGTGTTATTTGAAAATTAAATGAAATATTTTGTGTGCAGTAACTGGCACATCTACTGGTGCCAAGTAGGATCACTAACGGTTGTTTTTTTTCTAACCACCATTCCCTACATTATTAAGAGTCAGAGACATGGATATTAAGATAGAGTTAAATTTTCCTTCTTTCCTTCCTTTCTTCCTTGACATGCTGAGCCTTGTCTTTAATTTCATCTTTATTATTCCAGTACAATCATATTTGATTCTGGTGACCTCCATATTGCTGTGACATTCTGTAGGTCCGACTTTGCTCAGGTTTAGTGGCAGAGTTAACATTAATCCCTGGCAGCTGTAGAAAAGATGACATGTTCCTGGGCTCGGCGACTGCTGTTTCAGTGTCTCAGTGCACTGTCCTTCCATCCGGCTCCACCACCTCTAACTCATCTTTAGTCTTTGAAAGATCTTTCTCTCCTTTCACTAGGTAGTTTGTATGTGCCAGCTCATAGTATTAGTAATTTTGTATTTAATTTCTCTGGATTTGCTTGGCGTTTGCAAAGCTAGTGTAATTTTCTTAGATAAGACATAATTTACAACTGAACGACACCTCACAATTTAAATAGCAGCTGTGAAGGGCAGGCAAAGCATTACAAACTACTCTTTCTGTTCCTTTGCACAAGAGCTATGCTGTGATGAAATGAACAGTGTTTTTTAGGTGGTACCTGGGTTTGCTACTGTGGTTTGATTTACATGGACAAAAGAAAAAAAAAAACTCATTTGAATTCATTTTCAAATGCAACACTATTCTCCTGTGAGAGCTTTTAGAAAGAATGGCTGTCTTGTTACTAAGAGAAGGAAGTTCTTTCTGTTTGTTCCTATAATGGCCCATCATCTACTTTTGGGGGAGGGAGTTTCTTTTGAAAGGGGAGAGGTTATATGCATCATTCATTTATTTCTAAAGTACTTATTGAACAGTTTTTATATGTTAGGTACTTAAAATTTTAAAGAAAATTTTCCCAGCTTTATTGACAAAATTGTATGTATTTAACATGTGCAGTGTGAGGTATCTGATGCAGGAATATGAAGACTGTCTTGTAAACAGTACAGATTCTGCCCTTGGCATGCAAATGGCCTGCCCTGCTCAGAGGTTGTTTAAGTTTGGCCTCCAGCTCAGCCGTGGAGGATACTGTGGGTGCAGGGATGACTGTGGTTCATGGACGGTGAAGAACCTGTCGTTTGAAAAACCTTAGGTTTTGTAAATGTTTCCTTGGATATTTCCCTTGGCATTTAATAAGACAGTTTAAAATGAAATGCTGCCTAATTTCATTTGAGCTGAGGAGAATACAGAAACTCTCTCTCCCCATCCACGTGCCAGTTCAAAGGGAGGAGCTCTAGACTGTTGGGGCTGGGCATGTTGGTTGCAGCAGGTGGAACACCCACAGAGGAAATTGAAACTCAGTAGGGTAGTCAGGCTGCGGGATCAGCTCCCTTCTTATACCTGGAGCCCTCCTTCAGCGTCTGGTCTGTGAAGGCTTGGGAATCTTTTTTCCTGATAAGAGACTTTATACACTGGATTTGTGTCTTACTAGAAACATTACAAAGTTGAAATATTTCAGATCCATTATGGCAAGAAGGACTATGTTTATAGGGAAAAGCTAGTGTTAAGGAAGGGAATCCTTTTGTTCCTCACCAAGAATCATTGATTTAACAAAAGTGATCAGTTGTCCTGAAAAAACAATCAACACACACTCAAAGAGTGGAAGAAACTAACATTAAGAATCATCTGTTATGGATGAACTAATATTTGGTTATGTCTAAATTTTCACGTTCAACTAATCTTTTAACAATGAGGAGACAGTGTCTGTTAAATGAGCACTTAAATATGCTTTTATGTGCTATGTCTCATTAAAGAAGAAAGAAGATTGGAAGTGGGGGACGGGGAACAGTGACACAGGTGGGAAGAGAGGACGAGAAGGAGCCCTCAGAGACCGAGATGGAAGAGAGAGCCAGGTGGGGGGACGGGGGCAGGAGGAGAGGTAGACTACTCATTTGGGCAGTTTTTTTCAGGATCGAATTGTAGTTACAATAATTGTCACTTGGAATTCTAATTAATGCGTAAATAATTATTCTGAACACTTCTAAAGATTTATGTATTTATTTATGTTTAGAGCGAAAGAATGGAAAGGAGTGTGACAGAGAGGGAGAGAAACACTGATTGGTGGTCTCTCGCACATCCCCAGCTGGGGTCCAGGCCCACAACCGGCATGTGCCAACTGGGAATGGAACCGGCAACCCTTCGGTTTAAGGGAGGGTGCCCACTGAGCCATACCAGTCAGGGCTCTTTTGAACACTTCTAGAACTGTCTTTGAATTTCTACCAGTTCTCAGGTAGGGGAGTCATAGCAGACACCTCCTGCCCTCACTTGCCCATCTTCCACATCCCAAAGAGGTATATTTCTAAGGGCTCTGCCTAAGGAATGGCTACAACATGGGGTCTTTTATGACAGTACAGTAAAATTAAGCAGGTATCAGATGGTCAGAGAAAGAGTCACACTTGAGTCAAATGTTTGCATGTACTCAAAAAGTTTTGTTTATATGAAAAGTACCTACAGATGGTCCCCGACTTGTGGTGGTTTGACTTTGATTTTTGGACTTTAGGATGGTGCAAAAGCTATATGCATTCAGCAGAAACCATGCTTCAAATTTTGAGTTTTGGTTTTTCCCTGGGCTAGCGATGTTTGCTATGACACTTTCGTGATACCAGGAGGTATCAGGCAGCCCCAGCTGTCAGTCAGCCACAGGATCAGGAGAGTAAATAAGGGATACTCCACAGTGTAATTTTAAATAAGTTTTCAACCTACAGTAGTTTCAATGGAGGATAGGTTTCTCTGAATGTAACTCCATCATAAGTTGAGGAGCGTCTGTAGTCATCATCTCAAAGGAGGATGTAATAGGAGAAACACCCTTAAATATTCTGAGGAATTTAGCGTGAATAGACAAGAAGAGCTTTATCACGAGCAGAGGGCTGTTGAAATTAAGGTGAGTTGTGAAGATGTGTAAAATACAATATTTAAAAGATTGAAAAAAAAGATTGTTTACTCATGAAATTTAATTATTAATTCTGCATATGCACTTCACCTCTCAAGACTATTAAAGTGAAGCACATTAACACTTTGAAGAGCAAACGTCATTTTGAACCAGGCAGCACCAAACTGAAAGTGGTTTGGCATGTTCCAATGGCAGAAGCTAAAAGCAAAGTTCTTGTAGAGATGACATTGAGGCAAAGCCATTATTTGATTGGCTATGGGCTACCGAGGCCTTAGAGTCACCC
This sequence comes from Glossophaga mutica, assembly GCA_039655065.1. Taxonomy (NCBI): domain Eukaryota; kingdom Metazoa; phylum Chordata; class Mammalia; order Chiroptera; family Phyllostomidae; genus Glossophaga; species Glossophaga mutica. The sequence goes on along the minus strand of CM077304.1, from coordinate 36,151,829 downwards.
CAGTTTAATGACACCTTACTTAATTAATTGAGCAAGACTATAAATACATTGCTCTGCAATTCTGTGAGAGTCTACTTGTGGTAAAAATGGTTTCATGTCTGGGTTTAAAATCATGTTTTTCTATAGTGTTGGGCTAAGACTTCAAAAACTTCTAGTGTAAGATGACACTTTTGACATTTCAATCATGGTTGAGTTGAGTTGATGCGAGTGTATTGTTGGGACACAGAGAAGGGAGGGAGGACTTGAATGAGGCTCGGCCACCAGCACACTCTGGCTACAACACTGACTCTAGCCAGTCGTCTGAGATTGGTCCTGGCGCTGCCACGTGACTGACTGCAGGAACTCTCCCCTCAGAGTGCGTGTCCGTTGTTCTGAACGGAGGGCAGTGGTCTTGCAACTGTTTTGATTGTGTGCCCCATCAGAAAAATAAGTAGGCATAATAGATATACATTTACTTACAAATGATACATATGTATTACTAGTGGGTTGGCCAAAAAGTTCATGTGATCTTTTCCGTAAGATGGCTCTAGTAGTGCTTAGCTGTCTTTAACTTCATTTGAAACAATTTTGTTAGATTATATTGTGACAGCTGTCATATTAGCATGTATTTAAAAAAAAAACTTAATCAACATTGGTGAATTTTTGGGAAGCCATTTTAATATTGAAGATGGAAGAAAATCTGCAACATTTTTTGGCATATTATGCTTTCTTATTTCAAGAAAGGTAAAAATGCAACTGAAACACAGAAAATATTTGTGTAGTGTATGGAGAAGGTATTGTGACTGATCGAATGTGTCAAAGTGGTTTGCGAAATTTCATGCTGGAGATTTCTTGCTGGATGATGCTTCATGGTTGTGTAGACCAGTTGAAGTTGATAATGATCAAACGAAGACATTAATTGAGAACAATCAACATTATACCATGTGGGAGATAGCCAACATACTAAAAATATCTAAATCAATAAAGTTATTGGTGAAAATGAAAAATGTGTCTTTTATTTTATGTGAAAAACCATATGGACTTTTTGGGCCACCCAATATAATTCTGAATTCTATACATCATTGAATATGTACAAAAACAACTTTTTAATGGAAGTTAAAAGTAAGTATAATTTAGTTTTTAGCATGTTCTTCCTCACCCTACGACACCAGGCACTCCTTAGAATGGGCACACCTGCTTTGGAACGTATTGTCCTGTTATTTTTGCCATTATGATGGCTCAGCTGTTTTCATTGCTGGGGAGATGTTAACTAGCTGTATGATCGTGGGCAGATGTCCTCATTTAATTTATCTCTGTTTGTGGAGTGTTGTGTATGTGTGGAGGAGGAGTAACTGTAGCTACCTCATAGAATTGCTTTGGAGATTAAGTGCAACAAGATATCTAAAGATGTTAGCCTAGTGTCTGAAATGTTAGCTGCTGGAGAGCTTCTCCCCATTCCACTCTATCTTGCCTCTTCTGTTCACTCATAGTACCCACTTCCTTTTCTTCTGTCTTAGGATTTTTTTTCCTGGTTTCATTCTGTGGGTTTTTACTGGCTTTCTTCCTAAGTCTCATATACTGAGAGAGGATCTGTTTGGGCAAATTGGTTGTAATCATATGTTCCAATTTTCCTGGAACAATCCAGCTTTTGCTTATTGCCAGTGTAACTACAGTGGTTCTTTTAACTTTTGGAGATGTCCTGGTTTGGAAATAAAGGGCACGGTCACCCTATGAATCAGTCACCATCAAGTATAGAGGACCTCTGTGGGGGCAGAGCTCTTGAACAAAGGCCATCTCCTTGTCCTTGCAGAGCCTAGAGCTGGTAATTTTCAGACGAAGTGTTAAGCTCTGGTTTACCCCAGCTGTTACCAGAAGAGAGGGGTCTGGTAACTTACTGTTTATAAGGAAATGATTAGGGCAGGGGTGAGTGTGGGGTGCTGTCAGAGAGATGTCTGGTGTTGAGGTAACTATGACTACACAGAACAATGTACTTTATGGAAGGGCTGGGCAGTTGGAGTCTATAGCTATGGTAACTGTCTGCCCAGGTTGCAAAATGAAAATCAAGAATTTATTGGGTATTGAACTTGGAAATCTAAATCTGTGACCCGAAGCTCAATGTCATGGTGAATAATTTACAAATTGAGAAAATGTTCTTTCAGTTTGGAATGGAATGTGCTACTTTATGTAAAGTTACATTAATGTTCATAATAGGAGTTAGAAATAGGTCTTCTTGTTTTTCTCCTGGTTCTCTTGAAGGACCAAAACAGGTTTTTTTTTTTTTGTTTTTTGTTTTTTGTTCTCCTAATGATTTACTGAAGACTGTTGCTCTTTGTCTTGTGAGGTTTTTCAGTTCTGGCTCCATGCTTTATACTTTTTGGCCACTTAGTAAATATTAATTAGCAGATGTGAAGGTTTTTCTAACAGTGCTGGGGGAAAAGCTCTGTGTGATTAGTAAATTGTGCGCATGTTCTTCACTTTCAAATGATTCATAGTGTTTAAAATTACTAATTGAGTCAGGGAATCTGTTAGAGGACATCCGTCATAACAAAGGAAATTGCGGGTTTTTTTGGTATTCCTACTTTTATGACATTTATGGAAATTGATAACATAAGAAGCTAGCGGATAAGTTAACTTTTGCATTAAGTGGGATCTCTAGGCTTGTTGATCTAAAACAAACACAGCATTCGGTTGTGATCTCAGACCTGGAATGTTATACTTCCGACAAGGTGCTTGAAAACAAGGGCCTCTCTTTCTTCTCATGGAATCAAGGTATTTTATTGTTTTCCAATTCAAAAGACTGAGTTGTTTAGGGGATAGAATAACCCCTAAGTCTCTCGGGAAGGAAAAAGATGATACAGGTTTGAGGCAGGGAATTTTTTTTCTAGAACAAAGAACCTGTTGGAGAATATGAGAAAGGTTAATGAATTAATGACATGGATAGGTGACTTGCTGGTGGGCACTCAAGAGGAAGTAAATAACTTTGCATTTGATGTAGAAGAATTTTTGAACCAGAAACTCTGTTAAAAGTGGCGTTGGAAGACATGGATCTGGTGGTCTAGAGACTGGATTAGAAGGAGAGAGAGGGGTTCTGGAGAGTCCAGCAAGGACTCGGTCCAGTTGTCCTGTTGAGAAGTGATGAGTGGTGAGCTTCAGTGAAAGTTTAGCAAATGGAGACTGGTGGCTCTAAAACAGAACAAGAGACCTGTTAGAAAAACCTTATGGAATTTGATTCGACAAAGTTTTACAATATTTCAATAAATGGCATGAAAAAGAGAGAAATTGAAGGTGGGTCTGAACTGTATGAAATTACCAGTATTTCATTTTTAAATCTATGAAAGTGGTGGTTTTCTGTCGATTCTTGTAATGCATACCTATTGGAGATAGCTCTTCTCAAAAATAGGTGGTGTCATCAATGAGGAAGCAAGAATTGCAAGGGTAGCAGTACTAACTAACAATTAAGTGAGGACCAATGTTTTGAGCGATGGAAAATATTTTCAGAGTCTTGTGCTGGCAGCAGATTTAATTGTAGAACTGAGAACAAAATGAATGAGTGAATGCATGAGTGAATGAATGAATGAATGAATGAGTAAATAAATAAGAGCAATTTCATGAACATGTACATGTTTATGTACTAGCTGAAGTTTCTGATAAAACAGTATGGACTTTGAAACTGGACGAAGTAGTGCTTTGCCCGTGCAGAAAAACTTTGGAAGACTGATTACCTCTTCAGGCAGTTTGGCCCTGACCCGAGCAATTGTGCAGTTTTGAATAATTTGGGTATTTCACAAGCAAGACTATTCTTGTGAATTTGAAAGGGAATTGAAAGTATGCTTTTCTCACTTTTATAGTCATTCTTATGTAGCTACTAAGAGAATTAGATTCAAGTTAATTAAGAAACCAAACAAAAGAACACACACAATAACTGATAAGAGAACACTTGAGATCTTTGGAGAAAAAGGCAGGGGTAGACAACAATGTGCTCTTTTGAAATACCCAATTTTGCTGATTTACCTTGAAAAACCTCTGCTTTTCTTCATGAGGATCTTATAGGTGAGCACTATGTAAATTAGTTCCAAATGGCCCAGCTGTGCCCCAGTGAAAACAGATAACAGGGTTGCCAGACTGGGTTTGTGATGCTCTGAGCAAACCAGGCACCACAGGAGTCTCTGGACAAGGTCTCCCACGGGCTGTGTTGACACAGATGAGTTACTAGACCAGCTCTCCTAAGTAGGACCAAGCAGCAGCTGAGGAAAGAAGTTTACATGTTTTAGAGTAGCACATTGTCAAGGTTGTTTCTGCTCATTTTTTATTCAAACTCACATCCAGAGCTTCCTGAATACCACAGAAAACACTGGCCCTGTCTTCTCTAAACTCAGTAAATGTGGGTCAGGAGGCGAATTAGAATGGGCTCATTCTCCAGGTCCCCTCCATTTGCATGCATATTTTATTGGGTCTTCAAAGAAGCTGCTCATGGACGCCATACAAGACGTGTGTGTGTGTGTGTGTGTGTGTGTGTGTGTGTGTGTGTGTATAGAAATATTACATTTTGAGTTGTTTGTGTTCATTGGGGTGTATGGTGAGATGTTTCACATTTAATCCTGCTCTGTCCTCCTAGCTAGGAACCCCTGGGTTACCCAAAAGAAGTTTAATTTGAATTCCCTCTGAATTTGAGGCAGTTGAGAGAGAAGTTGGGAAGGTAAGCAGCTCTGCATAAAATAATTAAAGAACAACAAAAACAGTTTATAATCATTGTTGGAGAGTGGTCAGTATTGTAGGTGTTTGGGAAGGGGATTTTTGTGAGCAAATATAGTTAGGGAAGGCTTCTGGGAAGAATGAGATTTGTGTTTCAAAATTAATTTCCATCATTACATTGGCAGTCATTGCATATATACTATGCCAGTCTCTGTTCTGAGTAATGGGACTAAAATTTGAGTTTTGAGTAAGAAACCATGTTGGTATACTTCTCTTCGTATAGGTTAGGGACAGCTGCTTAAATGCTTTTTGGTAATTGTGTTCCACAAAACAGCATTAGGACCACCACATTTTTTTTCTTTCCCTTTCCGAAACCAATGACTTTGTAGTGTTTGCCTGGTTAGATCGTGATTTGTTCCTACAGATTTCTGTACCTTTTGCCAGTGAGGATTTCGTTGAGGAAATCCTCCTCTCTGGAGGCTGTGGTTCTGGGAAGAGGTCCCAGGGTGCTTCTTCAAGCAGTGTGAGTCAACCAGCTCTCTAGCAATTGCCCCAACAAGCAGATAGTCCCACATTGCAGTTTGTGCCATCGAAAAATAATCCGGTACCATTGACCAGATGGTTACGAGTCTCCTGAATTTACAGCTCAAATAAATTTTTATGTCTGTGGTGCAGAGGGCTGCTTTTTTGTCTTTGGCCTGGATCCAGTCACACAAAGTGGGAACATCGCAATATGTCACAATATGTCATCATTAGAAGTGCATCCAAACGGCTCCCACTTAGTGAAGTCACATCTGCTTTATGTGTGTTTGTTCAAGGATAAAAGGAAAGGGCTGAAGCACCAGGCCTCTTTTAGGTTCCCACGTTTCATCTAGCAGGAGAGGAGCTCAGAGGTCTGCTGTTCGTCACTCCTGGCTAACATCAAAGCCCCCCCAATCTGGCAAGGCCCTCACTAATCTGTGAGCAGGACAGGCCTCTTTGACCCTAGAGACCATTTATAACATTGTGACCTGGGAAATCTTCCTCACCCTTGCAGAACATTTTATCTGAAAAATGTGGCGCCTACCATCATTTGCCTGGCTTTTAACAGGAAGCTTCTGACAATACAAATGAATAACATCTTCCTTACAACAGTGCTTTCCTCCATACTCACGTTTTCCTTATAAAAGATCATGGTAACCACTTTCTCAAAAAGCCATGCAGATGGTAAGACAATCAAGAAAAGAAAGCATGTTTCCTTTTGTTTTATTGTTTTCGTTTTACTTTTTAAGCGTATTACAAATAGGATCCAGTTCAATTGCAGGTTCTGTGCCATGATTTATTATCTCCTGTTAATGGTCAAAGTACTCCATGCTTATGATAAAAAAAAAAAAAATTCAGATTGTACCAAAGGTTGTGGAATTCTATTCAACATCCAGGAATTAATATAACAAATATTTACTCAGTCATATATTCATGCGTGTGTATTTATTCATTCAGGAAACCTTCACTGGGCACCTACTAAGAGCCAGGCATTTAATCAGATGGTGGTATACTATGAAGGAAAAGGAAGGAGGGTAACAAAGAGTGCTGGCTGGAAAGGGGTCGCCTGTTCACAGTGCCAGGGAAGGCCTCCCTGATATTTGAGCGGAGGCCTGAGGTAGGAGAGAGAGCCTGACTATGCAGAAACCCTGCAGGAAAGGAAAAGGCAAGGGGCACACCGAGGTCAAAGTACAACCTACTTCAGGGCCTTTGGATAAGTGCCCGGGCTGCCGAGCAGGAGGGGTGGCCGTGGTAGAGCTGGCGAGTGGCCAGGGGGTTGTAGGTGAGGAGGGATGTGGAGAATCAGCAGGCAGAGGGCCAGGGGCAGAAACAGGGAGACGCTATTGCTGTAGCCAGGGGAGAAATTACGGTGATTTGGGTCAGGTCACTGAGTTGGTAAGAAATCAGGTTGTAGATATATTGTCACAGGAGAGCCCACAGGGGTTTTATTGTTATTTTGAATGTGCGATAACAAGAGATGGGAGTCAAAGATGGCTCTGGGGTCTTTAATCCAGGCAACTAGAGAGGTGAAATTGCTTCCCTGAGCACATGCTGTGCACTAGACACTGTTCTGTGGGGTTGACGTGGTCGCCGTGTCGTGAATTTCAGCAGCTACAAAATTGTCACAGGAGGAAAAGTGCAGCATAGGAAACATAGTTAGTAATATTGGTAATAACTATGGATGGTACCCGGCAGGGCCCTGAAAGTATTGAGGACAACACTATGATTGTCTAATCATTATGCTGCCCACTCAAAACTAATACAAAATAATATTGAATGTAAGTTGTAATTGGAAAGTAAAATAAAAAATAAGGTGACCAGAGGAAGAAAAACATTGTAAATACTCTTTTGAAAATTAAGGTTTTTATTGCAATATAATTCATATACCTTAAAATTCACCCTTCAAAGTGCATAATTCAGGAGGGTTTTAATGTATTTAAAAGTTTTGCAACCATCACCACTCTTTAATTCCAGAACTCGTTCATCACCCCAGAGCGATCCTGCCATTAGCAGCTGCTTCTGGTTCCCCTCCTCCTTCTACTGCTGGCAACCACTGATCCGCTTTCTACCCATGTGGGTTTATCAGTCCTCGACACTTCATACAAATGGAAACATACAACAAGCCTTTTTGTAACTGGCTTCTGTCACTTAGCATAATATTTTCAATCTTTATCCATGTCATACCATAAATTAGGACATCTTTACCTTTTATGGCTGAATTATATTCCATTGTGTTGGATACCATATTTATTATTTATCCTCAGTTGATAGAAATTGGCTTGTTTCCAATTTTTGGCCATCGTGAATAAGGTTATATATGTCCATATATAGGACGTGTGTTTCATGGATGTATGTTTTTAATTCTTTTGGTTATACAGCTAGGCGTGAAAACTATGTATTATTTTGTGGCTGGTATCTCCTGTTCAACATAATGCCTGTGTAATTCGTTGCTATTGCACGTAGCAGCATTTCATTCTTTTTCACTACTTTTAGGATTCCATTCTATGACCACATCACAGTTTATCCCTTCTCTGATGGATGGACAGTTTGGAGCGACGAGGACTAATGCTGTGTTTGACATTCCTTACGTGCCTTTTGCTGAGCACGAGCCCTTGTTTCTCTGGGGCACCCACGTAGAAGTGGGCCTGCTGTGTCACTCCTCTTCTTCATCTGCCGCTCCACGTTGCACAGACATGCTTGTTCATGTAGGCGCGGGCACTCCCTTGGCTTCCTGCAGACCTGCTCCCGGAGCTCTTCGCTGCCCGGGTGAGCATTTAGGAATGACTCTTCTTCCTGCTCCTTTTAAAGCAACTGGGACCAGTCCTCTCCTTCCTTATGTACTTTTTCTTCAGCTCATTAACATAGCAGAGTTTGACTAACAGCTGCCTACGACTCACTGTGTTTGTATAGTTACAGGCTTGAGAGCCTAAGACAGTTATAATGGTGCATTCCCTTATAGTAGGGTCCTACAGGATTCTGAGGGGTCTAGATGCTTCTCAGAATCTGATAAAAGCTTATCGGCCGCCTGACAGAAAATGCACCCGTGAACACACACACACAATTTTTCTAACAATATTCGGGGATTTGTAGACCTCTGTAAATCCCACCCAGTTGTGGGTTCATGGTTCCCAGATTAAGAACTTTTTCTATTTTGTAGTGCCTTAAAAAATCAACACTCTTTAGTCTTTCCTGACTCTTTTAAGATCTTCTGCTCCAAACTGTACCTGTCAGCTGACGTAGACATGTGAACGACCATATATGCATAGATATAACACTGGCTAATACAGAGATGCTGGCCAAGCTGGCAAAAGAGGGAAGAATTACTAGCACTTCTGGTACTTAGGAAAGTCATTGTAATTGTGGACTCCTCATTGTTTTCAGTTCTGCTAGCATTTGACAATTTTTCTGATTGCATCTTCACTACTTCTGTGAAACTGTCTTAGTAGAGAGGAAAAGGGATTACAGTTGAGCTGGGCCCTCCCAGGCTGAGGTGCCTCGCCTTGGCTGCAGGCATCTGAGTGGGAGGGGCATGCCTGCGTCCCCCGCCCTCACCAGGAGCCTCACCCGCCTCAGCCCCGTTCAGTTTCCTGTCTCCCATTTTCTTCATGGGTGAATTATGGGTGCTACGCCATCGCTGAGTTAGGACATGTGTGGACTAAATGAAGTAGACAATTAAACAGTCCATAATAAATTAGATCTTTTTCTTAGATAAATGAAATTTTTTGTTTAAAATTTTTGGGTTTAAAACTTTAATAAAAATGATAAAAAACACAAAACGAAAGCCATTTTCCCTCTTCTGGGATGCGCATTTCCATTCCTCTGGGATAACCACTGTCGAGAGTTCATGTTCCCAGAATTTTTATCGAGCGTAGGAGAGCATGGCATAGGTCTGCAACACTGCTTCTGCAGCACTGAGGCCACATTACGCCGTGTTGTGCAGTCTGCTGCTTCTACTTTGCAGGGCAGCACAGCTGTGCCTCTGTTTGTGCTGCATCTGTGCTTATTTACCTTTCCTTTTCTCGTCCTTTTTCTAATAACAGCATCAGAACCTTTATTCGTGACTATTATTTTGCATTTCCCAGTAGACATATCCTAGCATCTCTAACAACATTCACTAAGGTAGCTCTCTAAAATATTTTATAAGCACTGCTAGAGTAGTTAGGTAATAAACAGATAATTCCTTAAATCATGCCTCCTCATCTTTCTTTTTAAATGCCTATTTTCCTGTGCTTACTCATTTTTAGAATAATGGGTTGCTACCCTAACCTCCAAAGATGACCAGTAAGTATTTTTCATAACTATGAACTCAAGGATTTTAACGTATTTGATGTGCTCTACCAATCCAGTCATTAATGTTGACGCTCAGACAGTCTCATCTGTGCTTAGCAGGAGCCTTTTTGGTCCTGTGACGTGACTCAGTAGTCTGCGTTGGCTTCTTCACTTTCAGGTCTGACGAGGTATTCCAGGCTATTCTTTATTCCAAATTAATATTACATTTTGGATTAAACTCCCATTTTCTTTTGTGCTGTGTGTAGGTAAATTTGCCTCACTAGGTTTAACCAGATCTACCTGCTTCCCTCCTGGGCGTGGCTTATCAGTCAGTCACCAGGTATTTTTGAGGGCTGCCATGTGCGGGGCAGCCGCCTGGAGCCTGTCATGCAGCAAACAGGTCACCCAGTCTCCCTCCTCCTGTGCCAGGTAAGCCACAACCCAAACAACAAAGGCAAATCCCCTGCTCTGTCTTCAGAGTGTATCTTTAATTTTAAGAATATTTATGGGAAACCACCGATCCATAGAAAAGGAAGCAGTTTTTCTATGTACAATATACAAGTTAGGGCCATATATAAATATAGTAATGCATTTTTCAGTTTTACTGTACAGTAATTTACATACAATAAAATGCACCCATTTTAAGTGCTCGGTTCAGGGAGTTTTGGTAAATGTATACAGTTGTGCGGCCAGCTCTAAAGTCACACTTCCGTACCCTAAAACGTTTCTTCTTGCTCTGTCGCAGTCAGGCCTTTTTCCCACCTCATTTCTAGGCAACCACTCACTTTTCTTTTGATTGATGTAGTTTTACCTTTTCTAGAATTTCACATAAATGGCATAACATAATACGTAGTCTTTTGTGTCTGGCTTCTTTCGCTGAATGTGGTGTTTTTGAGATTCGTCCATGGATAGTATTCCATTGTTCAGACACACTCCCACCATTAGAGTTGGGTTCCCCCCACCCTGGCTTTGGCTGTTAGGAATAATGCTGATATGCTTATCTGCATACTGGGCTTGGTGTGGGCATATGTTCACATTCTCCTGAGTATACCTCGGAATGGAATTGCTGGACCGTATATTAAATCTGTGTTTAACTTTTCAAGAAACTACCAAAACAGTTTGAAAGTAGCTGAACCATTTTGCACTGGTACCACGAATGAGTGAATGTGTGTTTGTACCATATATGAGAGTTCCTGCTGCTCCATACCTCACCAACACATGGTATTGTTATTCTTTTAAACGTTAGCCTTTCTGGTGGGCGTGTAGTTGTATGTAATTCTGGTTTTAATTTGCATCTCCCTAATCACAAATAATGTTAAGCATCATTTCACGTGCTTGTTAATCTTCTATGTATTACCTTAGTGATGTGTCTGTTCGTATCTTATTGGGGTTGTGTTATTTAATTAATTTGTAAGAGTACTTTTTATAATCTGGATTCACATCTTCTGTTAGGTATGTTTTGCTTTTGCAACTTAATTTTCAGTAGAGTTTTGATAAGGAAATGTCCTATTCATCTATATTTTTATTTGAAATAAAAAAGATATAAGCTTATCCAAAGAAAATAATGATTCACTTTAAGCACAATTTGATAATCCTGTAAGGGAGAGAAAGGAAAAAAGTTCAGAGACGAGATAAAGGAAATACTGGAGAAAGTGAAAAGGAGAAGGTAAAGAAAATGATTAAGAAAACAAAGGAGATAAAGCAGAAAAGACAGAATGAGAGAGAACCTAAGACATGGGGGAAGAGAACATCAAACAAATTTAAAGTCATGGAGAAAAAAAGAGAAGAATGGGTTGGAAAGAGGATAAAAAAATACAGGGAGAAGAAAATGCCACAACTGTTTCTTATATTTCCCACGTCCTGTGTCCGCTGCTCTTATGTCTTCTCCCAGGTTCTACTTTTGATATCCAGCCTGCTTTCTGGAAGTCCTCTCTTGCCTCCCACTCCCCAGTTCCCCAGCCTTTCACTGCTCTGTCTTTCGGACTACAAAGTAGCTGGCTTGCATGGGTCCTTCCATCCTTGGAGTATAAAAGCATAGACTTTGAAGTTGGTTGGATTTGAATCCTCACTCTGCCACTTACTAACTCTGACCCTGGGCAGAACCTAACTTTCAAGCTCCAGTTTCACCATCTGTAAAGTGAGAATAATAATGGTATCTGTCTCACATTTTTCTATGAAAATTAAAGAATTCTTGGGACACTCTTATCACGGTATTTGACCATTCAGTGTTAGCTGTTGTTAGTGTGTATTTGTGTGTGTGGGGGGGTGGGTGGGTGGGGTGGGGAGACGTGTTTTGTGATTTTTCTGCTCATTTTCTTTTAGTCTGGGAGTGTTTTATCAAATCAAAATAGTTAAGTGAGAAATTATCACAACAACAACCATCATGCTGCTGAAGCTATGAGATATAAACACAACTGTATTTATTCATCGTGAACATAGAGTTGGAAGTAATAATAATGAATATTTCTAGAGTGCTTTAACTGAGTATCATCGTAATCTAGTACTTAGAGCTATTTAGTTAGTAGAAGACTTACAGGGTCCAGGGATGGAATTTCCTGGTCTGTTTGATAGTGAGACACCAAACCAAATCATAGTGTGATAAATGCAGCTGAGTAGGTGAGAGGGTTGAGCTTTCCATCAGCAAATGCAGGGCATGAACTCCACTCTGCATGCCAGTCCCCTCTGCCACTACTCCCATTATAAAAGAGCAGGTGGTATTTGGAAGGGACCTCCCTCCCAACGCAAGATGCCTTCTGCAGCTTTTCTCATCTGCTGCTGCCTGCACACTGTTGTAAAAGTTTACTTGCCTTTGATTAATTTGTATTTTTTGGACTTCTCCAATGGCTGGCAAGATTTTCCTTACATTGAACAAAATTTAGCTTTGATTTTGGGTCAACATAGAAAAAAGTGTCTTCCCTTTTTCATGTGCAGATCTTCAACTGTATCAAGTGAGATTACGCCTACTCTCTGCTTTCTCTGTTAGGCAGCATCTCCCAGTTCCCACTATTGTGGCTTTCTATGTCTAGCGTGCTGTCCCATGTGCCTAACTTCAGACACAGGCTACTTTGTTAGGGTGCCGCTCTAAATGTGCCACCTATGACTGATCCTGATATTCTGAGTGTGTGTAATTGAGCCCGATTGTCTGGATGTGTTCTTACTTCCGTTGGTTGCAAGGCCATTCTTGTATTAATCAGGGTAAGGTGGCTGCCTCAGCTTTTCAGCTTCCACATCACAGGACTTATTTGTTACATTTGGGGTGACTATATACTTTATCATCCAAACCAGGATACTTTTGAGAATGAAAGAGGACACCATAACTAGGCTCAGGTAACATACATGAACCAAAATTGTCCTGGGCACACAGGAATATATGGTCAATTTAATTGTATTAAATTGAACTCAAGCCTAAGGTATAGCCTACCCCCCACTCCCTTTTATTTTTTTATTTTTTAAATATATTTTATTGATTATGCTATTACAGTTGCCCCATTTCTCCCCCATCATTCCCCTCCACCCTGCACACCCCCTCCCACCCATATTCCTCCCCTTTAGTTCATGTCCATGTGTCATAAGTTCTTTAGCTTCTACATTTCCCACACTATTCTTGCCCTCCCCCTGTCTATTTTCTACCCACCGTCTATGCTACTTATTCTCTGTACCCTTTCCCCCTCTCTCCTCCTCCCACTCCCCTGTTGCTAACCTTCCATGTGATCTCCAATCTCCATTTCTGTGTTTCTGTTCCTGTTCTAGCTGTTTGCTTAGTTTGCTTTTGTTTTAGGTGTGGTTGTTAATAGCTGTGAGTTTGCTGTCTTTTCACTGTCATATTGTTTATCTTCTTTTTCTTAGATAAGTCCCTTTAACATTTCATATAATAAGGGCTTGGTGATGATGAACTCCTTGAACTTGACCTTATCTGAGAAGCACTTTATCTTCCCTTCCATTCTGAATGACAGCTTTGCTGGATAGAGCAATCTTGGATGTAGGTCCTTGCCTTTCAGGACTTCAAATACTTCTTTCCAGCCCCTTCTTGCCTGTAAGGTCTCTTTTGAGAAATCAGCTGACAGTCTGATGGCAACTCCTTTGTAGGTGACTGTCCCCTTCTCCCTTGCTGCTTCTAGAATTCTCTCCTTCATTTGAATCTTGCTAATGTAATTATGATGTACCTTGGTGTGTTCCTCCTTGGGTCCAACTTATTTGGGACTCTCTGAGCTTCCTGGAAGTCTATTTCCTTTGCCAGACTGGGGAAGTTCTCCTTTATTATTTGTTCAAATAAGTTTTCCACTTGTTGTTCTTCCTCTTCCCTTTCTGGTACCCCTATAATTCAGATATTGGGACGTTTAAAGATGTCCTGGAGGTTCCTAAGCCTCTCCTCATTTTTTGGAATTCTTATTTCTTTCTTCTTTTCTGTTTGGTTGTTTCTTTCTTGCTTCTGGTCCACTCCATTGATTTGAGTCCCAGTTTTCCTCCCATCTCTATTGGTTCTCTGTGCGTTTTCCTTCATTTCACTTATTGTAGCCTGCATTTGTTCATCTAATTTGTGAGCAAAATCAACCAATTCTGTGAGCATCCTGATCACCAGGGCTTTGAACTGTGCATCTGATAGCTTGGCTATCTCTTGGTCACTTAGATGAATTGGCTCTGGGGCTTTGATTTGTTCTTCCCTTTGAGCCATTTTTAGTTTTTTTTTTTTTTGTTGGTTTTTTTTTTTTTTTTTTTTGGTCTGGTTGCGGCTGTTAGGTAGTGAGGGGCGGAGCCTTAGGTGTTCCCCAGTGCGGGGCAGCCATTTGCTGGGTAGTGATGCTGTATGTGGGAGCGGGGTCTGAGAGGGAACAATGGTGCTTGCTCCCCCACTCCCTTTTATTTATTTATTTTTTAAAATTTTTATTTTAATTGTTGTTCTTGTACAGTTTTCTGTCTTTTACTCCCATTCCAGCCTCCCGCCCCCCACCCAACTCCCTTGTTATATTAGCTGGTAGTAGCCATGGCGCTCCTCTCTATCACGTCCATAAGCCGTTGATTTTTTCTGAACATAAATGCAGAACTTTATATTTAAGCTTGTTTAAAGTTTAATGGTGCTGATGTTTGTCCTGTAGAGATTATTGAAAATCTAGACTTTTGTATGTCAAATTAGCTAATTCTCCCTAGTCGGTGTCATCTGAAAATTTGACAAACCACTTTCCTGCCTATTCTTGCCAGATGTTGGTGTTCTGAAAGGTCCCTTCCCCAGATCTGCAGCGCATCTCTACCTCACCCTCAGGGAGCCATCTGACTCCGGGGGTAAACTGAGAACAGAGATCATAGTGTGCTCCTCTCTCAGGTATTTGCCTTTTAATAGGAGACAAAACAGACCATAAAGCTTTTCAGAGAAGAAAGAATAGGTATCTAATGATTGTTTCCTAGGTAACTGGGCAGGAGTTTTCTTCTGCAGACTCTGATCATTTTTCCTAAATGCAGATGATAGGTCCTGAATGTAGAGTTACGAGCGAACATGTTAGCTAATAAAAAAGAGCATCTGAGAGATGCTACAGTAAAGGTGGAGGTCAACCAGAGTGTGAATAAACAGTTATTTTTAAAAGGGTATCTTCCTGTTCCATTGTAATTGCCTACATAACATTTTTATGGTTCAGTTACTAAAATTATAGTTTCGATGATTTCAAAAGTCATTGATAGAGCAAAAAAAATTTCACTTGGTCATTTTTTCCTCTCCCCTTGTCCACAGCATCTCTCTCTCTCTCTTTTAAATTTCCATTACCTTTAACTGTAACCTGTGTACATTTGTAGTCCTCAAAAATAGTGACTTTCATACACTTTATTGTGACATTCAGTAAGAAATACATTTACATTGTAATCCAGCTTGTCTGTACACACACAGGCACAAACCAGAAACAAGTTTCTTTTTTTTTTTTTTTAAAGATTTTTTTTTTCCTTTTAGATTTTATTTATTTATCTTTAGAGGGGAAGGGAAGGAGAGAGGGAGAGAAACATCAATGTGCGGTTGCCTCTTGTATGTCCCCTGACGGGAACTGGCCTGGCAACCCAGGCATGTGCCCTGACTGGGAATCGAACCGCGATCCTTCGGTTCGCAGGCCCGCGCTCAATCCACTGAGCTACACCAGCCAGGGCCAGAAACAAGTTTCTTAAAAGACTACTTGCTACTTGTATGTGCTCTCTTTTCCTTCTTTCCCCATCCCCATCCCATCCCCAACCCATCCCCATCCCATCCCCAACCCATCCCCATCCCATCCCCAACCCATCCCCAACCCATCCCCATCCCATCCCCAACCCATCCCCATCCCATCCCCATCCCATCCCCATCCCATCCCCATCCCATCCCCATCCCATCTCCATCCCATCCCCAACCCATCCCCATCCCATGCCCATCCCCTCCCATCCCCTCCCCTCCCCTCCCTTCTCCTCCCCTCCCCATCCCATCCCATCCCCATCCCATCCCCATCCCATCCCCAACCCATCCCCATCCCATGCCCATCCCCTCCCATCCCCTCCCCTCCCCTCCCTTCTCCTCCCCTCCCCTCCCACCCCATCCCCATACCCTCCCATCCCATCCCATCCCATTGCATCCCACTCCATTTAAAAAAAGGCTGACTGGGACCAAGTATTGGTATCCAACCTGGTGTGCACAAATTACAGTTGATGAAACACTGCTCTAAAGTTACTGTCCATTGACTACTAAACGATCTGTAGAATGCTTTCTGGTGGTAGTCATCAATAGAAAGCTAGTCTCATTTGGGCATAAATCCACACTAATAATGATGTTTAGGATTACATGATTAATTTTGTTCTTAGGGATAAATCTCTGCTCACAGAGGAGCTAGCACAATAAACTGATTTTCTTTTTAGGTCTCATATATGAAACTAGTAATTCACTCACTAGACAATGCACAGCAAGTAATTCTTCAAACTAAGTATGTCTGTTACGTCACTATAATGGCATAAAATAGACTGTGATAGGCTTAAAAAAATTGAAGGTGGGAGTTTTTTATTGCCATGCTTAAACAAGTTTTAAAAGGCAAGCCTATTTTTATAAAGTTAATTTACGTGTATTAACAGTTTAATTGTCCAGCTATTCACAAATTATTACTTTCCAAGTGGAGGACTTGAAGCAGTGAAGTTCCCCGCCCAAGTGTTTCTAGCTTCCTACTTCTGTTAGGTCCTTGGTACAGGTATTCCGGTGGTTTCTTTTTCATACATTTTTTGGGTCCTTGTAGAAGTTCATTCAGCATGTCTTGTAGTACAAAACCAGAGACAGCTAGATTAGCATGTAGGTGTTTTAATTTCAGTTGTGTTTTTTAAAATTTTAATTGGAGAAATATTGAATGTCTTTTATTAAATTATAAAGATAGGCTTTGGAGACAGATTGATTTGGATTAAGACTTTAGGTAAAAATATTCTGAGTTTCTCTTTCCTCATGTTAAAACTAATGCTTACCTCAAAGAGTTTTCAGATGAATTAAATGAGGTAATATACACAGAAATATATACTTATAAATAAAAATGCCAATAAAATAGTATATAAAATAAACTATTATATATGTGTTATCTATGTATGTGTATGTATAGATATACATACATTTGTGTATATATAAATTCATTTCCATTTCTTTCCTTTTGGACTTGATATTTGTGTAATGGGGTTTATAGACTTGCATTTTGATTTCTGAATTAGTCTGCTTATTACACTTTTTTGATTATCTGTGTTAATATGACATGTTGAGAATGGAAAACTAAGTAAAAAATTATACATTATGATATTTTGATAGAAATTCCACTTATGTCTAGTGGAATGGTTTGCTTAATGTTAATTAAACCTTAATGAGAATGAAAATTAGCATCAATGCCTTTGAACTTTATTTTTCATTCCCACTCCAAATGAAGCAAAAAAAAAATAAAGTTTCATTTGTTTTTGAGTATTTACCCATTAATGTATGAATCAGGTAATTAATGTTTGAGACTAAGGTTTTATAATATTCCTATTGATGTCTTAACATTTATTTAATTATATAGGCACATGTGGCGTATTTCTCATGAAAAAATGTTCACTAGCTTCTTTTGAAGTATTATAACTGTGGAGTATATATGCACCTTGATAATATTTCTCTAGAGGTTGTGTTATGCTGGAAGACTGTGATAGGAAGGACGCTGAGGCCAGTCTGTTTCTCAATGTCTGCACCTGCTAAATGCTTTAATAAGTGCTTTAATAAATGTCTTAACAAGTCCATCTTTAATCAACCTAAATCACATCATTTGTGAAGAAAGAGGAAGCCTTGGTGTTTGGTAATAAAATTTTTTTTTGAGGCGATCCTGTTATGGTAATCAACTTGAAGATGAAGTGGAGATGCCAGATGGATGCTGTCTTAGGGTGTTTAAGGCTGTTGTATAGAAGCCAGATTAGATTTGTTCTAAGTGACCTTGGGGCGTGTGTGTGTGTGTGTATAATTATAAGCAGTATTTCAAATGAGACAGATTTTGCATCAATATGAGATAAGGCGCCACTGTATAGCAGCAGAACTTTGAATTGTATTCAGAGGCCCTTTAGTTCAAATTTCTTACCGACTCTGTGAACTTAAGAAAAGTCTCAGTTTCTTTCTCTGGAACATGAAGAAATAATCCTGGCTAACTCTTAAGGTTGTTGTGAAGATCAAACAGTCGTCATTATCAACGTGCAGTGCTCTTCACAGTGTGCACGGTGCTCCTTGGTAGTAAACTGCACTGAGCAAACCAGGCGGTGGTAGCGTCTCTACCCCCTCCCCCCCACCAAGGCCAGTCAGTCGCTTGGCAGGGCCTTCCAGCCTTCTGTGCATGGCTCAGCTCGTTCACACTAATAATTTAATTTATTTTATTTTATTTATTTATTTTAATTTATTTTTATTTTTTTAAAGATTAAGAGTCTTTTTTTTTTTTTTTAGATTTTTTTTAAGTACTTTTTTTTTTCCTTTTAGATTTTATTTTATTTATCTTTAGAGGGGAAGGGAAGGAGAGAGGGAGAGAAACATCAATGTGCGGTTGCCTCTTGTATGTCCCCTGCCGGGAACTGGCCTGGCAACCCAGGCATGTGCCCTGACTGGGAATCGAACCGCGATCCTTCAGTTCGCAGGCCCGCGCTCAATCCACTGAGCTACACCAGCCAGGGCTAATAATTTATTTTAATCTAGAGATTTTATCATGAAGGACTGAGGCAACTCACTCAGCTCGGATTTTATTGGAAACTACTTCAAGTTCTAACATTTTAGTAGTCTGTGACTACAAAAGCCCATTTTTCTCCTTGTTCAATAGTACAGTAAAATAGCTGGCTTTTACCTAGAGGAAGTTATCCTGCAGTCTTCATGGTTGTCCATCCATGGGTTGTGATATGTTTTAACGTTTCCTAACACCTGCAATACATTCTCTTTGAGTTTTGTAGCATTCTAGAGGACTCTTTCCCTGTTCAAGTGCCCCTCTATGCCTGCCTTAGGGTGTCGTCAAAGGAGGTAGAAGATTAGTTAGAAATTTCTATGTTTAAGGAAAACATACTACTTTTTAACCTCTTAGCATAAATGGCTTTATACAAACACTCTGCTTCAGGATGTGTTTCTTAGAAAAACTGAAACACAGAGCTACAGCTGTATTTCAGGCTAGTGAACATGTATTCCTCTCCCTGACCAACTCTGAATTCTAATTGCTCCTTGTCTGCCTGACTCTGACCCTCCCAAGACCCTTGCCCTCTGGGGAGCCTTCTTACCACTTTCTGTTTTATCATTGGGAAGGTCCCATTGTTATTGGTTGAACTCTGCTGCATCCTGTTTGTATCACAAAGAGAAAAGCTCCTGCCCCCTCACTCCCCACCTTTCTCCAGCCGGGATAATAAAGCCCTTGGCAACCATGTACCCTGTAATCAGCATGAGGTAATTTTATAGGCTCCCGTGAAAGAGCCATTTGTTAAATGCCCACTTTGTGACAGGCCTTTGCTGATGGTTTTATATGTCTTGCCTCATTTAAATCTTAGGAGGGAGGAGAAATGAAACAGAAAGCATTCCTCCCACCATTACCAAAGGAAGTTGCTGGTCCCTGGGTAACATGAACTTGACATATGATAGCCTCAAATGGAGTTCTACAGACAGTTTTGGGGTGCAGAAGCTGCCTTAGATACAGATGTTTTAGCAAGTGTTTGTATACGTACAAAGCAAAACCATTTCCGAACTATTTAAATGGGTATTGTAAGTGGAGGTTTAGACTGGTTTCTTGCCGGATTTACACGGGATCATTCAGGGAGGGCTGCGGTGATCCAGGACATGGATTTCGAGTTCCACACCGCCGTTTGAATGGCTTTCATATTTCTTCCCTCCGCTGGCGTTCATCAGCAGGCTGCAGAGTCCGCCGTGTCTTTCAGGTTAAAGTGAACACTTCTGTGGGGATGAATCTCCTTCCAAGGCTATAAAAACAAAAGTGCTCTAATTCTAAGGCATTATTCTTATAATGTTGGGTGGCACTTCATATTGCATGAATGTGGCATGTTCTGTCAGATTTCTAACATTTCTGAACTTCTGTAATTTTGCAAAATTCTTGGTCCTGGGTCTTTAGGTTAAGCTTTTCAAAATATTTAACTCAAATTATTTACTTTAATTTGTGCTTTTGGTGTTTCCTTTATGAGGCCGGTATTTCCTTTTTGGTTATTCTTTGAGTCTTGCCGTGCTGAAGAGATTGTTGTTACCTAATTGACAAGTGACCCTGGGCCGATTTCTGAGTGGAAACCCCACTGAAAGCTCTTTGTTAGCGGGGTACATAGCTCTAATGTTACAGAACGAGCAGGCCGGGGGAGGGACGGGGAGCTGGGGAAGGAGGGCCGACCGGGCGGACAGCTCTGAGACAGCTGGATTCCCGCTTGCCGGAAAATGTGGGAGGCTTGTCCAGGGCTACACCCATGCCGGTGCTCGTGATTGTGTCTGCGTATTTTTAAAAGATATTTCAAGGTAATGGAGATTGCATCCGCTGCTCCCTGCCGTGCCATTTAAAGGTATTCAAGAATTTAATACGAAACACATTGCGGCATCTTAAACCAACGGGGTTATGTGAATTGGGTACTTTTGGTCTGTGTTCAAGTTTAATCTGACAACTCTACCTTGTGTTGCTCTTTTTTTTTTTTTTTTTTTTTTTTTTGCTGAGAGTTTTGTAAGGGTTTAGTTATCTCTTCATCTTAGTGAGCCATTGCTGAACAAATGAAGCAACATTAATGATAGAATCTTACATTTATAGTAGGGCTTTAAAGTTCATGGAGTACTTTCACACAGGCTATCTTTTGTCTGTATCTCAGGAGCCCTGTGCATTAGGCATGGCAGGTATTATTGGCACTTTTATTATACAATAAATTGAGAGTCAGATAAAATATATTACTAGCTCCAGACTAGTTGTTTTTTCCCTAAGAGGCAGAGGGAATTACACATATGCACACGCATGCACACCCATCCCCATCCCCACCACCTCCATCAACCAGAGCGATTTTACGGAAGTCTGTGTGCCCTGCACCCGCACCCCCTGCCCCGCCCCATCAACCCAAAGAGTCCTGCCATAGCAGTTCCCATGCAGGAACAGGTTGGTTATTTACTGTAATGTGAAATGAGATGCCACCTATGGGAGTTTGCTGAAGAGGGCCATAAAATGAAGGCCCTGCAAACAGAAAGGGCTTTTGAAACCTAAGGCTTTGTATTTCAGACAGAGTGGGTGGAAGCTTGTTCATCTGGCCCTCTTCACTTTCCCTCTCCCTCACTTTTGCGCACCCCACACCTAGTGGAGTATTAAGCCTGTTGATGCTGATGCTGTCTTTGAGGTCTTCAATTACTGTATAGCCCAGGTTCAGGTCCTCACCGTCTCTCAGCACGCTGGCTTTGCGCTGGTCTTTTCGCCATTTTGTTCACATCACCTTTCACATGGTATAAGAGTTTAAAACACTTTACAAGTTTGACGTTTTCCATGAGATGAAGCCCGCACTCCTTAGCCTAGCTAGCACATAGCTCTCTGCTGACCCTGACTTCTGCAAACCGCTCATTTTCATTTCACAGCCTGGGCCACAGTTTCCCTGTGTGGTCAGCGGATCCCTCAGCATTTCCCTCCTCTGCCTTCCGATCCCCTTGGCTCTGTTTGGAATGCTCCTCCCCTCTGAGCATTTCAACCCCTTGGGCAATGTGCTGAATTAGAATTGGTTCCTTAAAACTTGGCTCGTCCAATTAAAAAATGGGCAAAGGACTTGGGCAGACACTTCTCCAAGGAGGACATACAGAGGATCCAGAGACACATGAAAAGATGCTCGATATCGCTAGCTACCAGAGAGATGCAAATTAAAACCACAATGAGATACCACTTGATGCAGCAGAAAGAAAGAAGGAGCTCCTACCCTTTGCAACAGCATGGATGGAACTTGAGAGCATCATGCTAAGCGAAATAAGCCAGGCAGTGAAAGACAAATACCATATGATCTCACCTTTAACAGGAATCTAATCAACAAAACAAACAAACAAACTAGCATAATATAACCAAAGACACTGAAATTGAGAACAGGCTGAAAGTCACCAGAGGGGAGAGGGGAGGGAATTTCAGGGGAAAAGGGGAAGGATTTACAGGAACAAGTATAAAGGACACATGGACAAAAACTATGGGGGGTGGAAATGGGAGGGAGGTGAGGAGGGTTGGGGTGGTGGGCTGGGGTGAGAATAAAAGACAGAAAACTGTACAAGATCAACAATTAAAATAAAAATTGAACAAGAAAACTTGGCTCGTGTGTTCTCATTTGGAAAACTTTCTGGCCTTTGCTTGTGAAGTTGGCCATAGGCATCTGTGTGTCCTACAGCACCTGTTCATAGTTCCACTGTGAAACTTTAACACAGGGTGGGTGCCTGCTGCCCCCACTAGCCTGTGAGCTCTCTAAGGAGAGGGTCCAGCAGTGCAACCTGCCAGGAAGCCTGGGTTGGATGAATGCGTGGCCTCACGGTAACTCTAGCCTCAGCACTCAGGAGGGTCAATCAGTAGAATTTGTATTTATAATTATAAACTATAGAAAACAGTCATTATTCCTTCTAAATTTTAAAAGTTTCTTTAAAATTGTCATAATTTTTGATTATTTATATCATTCTAACAAATAAGTGAGATTTGAAAAGAGATCAAGTCCATCACTTAATTTTATAATTACTTTAGTGGAGAATAATAGAATGAGTTTGTATAGTATCGTCAAGATTGTGGCTAAAATGGATATTAGGGTTGATAGAATTTAATTTTTTTGACATATCTTTGAAAAATGAGAATGATCATAAATATTAACACTGCAACCAAAAGAAATTTGTTGTGTTGAATTCATACATTTTTTGTGAGACAATTAAAATAATATTTGGGTTTTCTATATCATTACTCCTTCATAAAAAAATATTGGGGCCCTGGCTGGTGTAGCTCAGTGGATTGAGCGCGGGCCTGCGAACCAAAGGATCGCGGTTCGATTCCCAGTCAGGGCACATGCCTGGGTTGCCAGGCCAGTTCCCAGCATGGGACACATGAGAGGCAACCATACATTGATATTTCTCTCCTTCTCCCTCTCTCCTACCCTTCCCCTCTAAAAATAAATAAATAAATAAATAAATAAATAAATAAATAAATATTAAAAAAAAATATTGGGGATTGACCTTTGTTCTGGATTGTAACCCACTCCACAAACATGCAAAATCATTAATTATAGAAGAATTCTTTAGTCAAGCTTCCATTTTCTTCATTAAAATGAAAAAATATCTTTTGCTTTTTTGACTTAGTGATATCACTAACTGTATTATTCCACTATGACATCCTATTTTGACATTGAGTAGTAGAGTTAGGACTATAATCTTGGTTTAGTTTTTGTTTGTTTGTTTGTTTTTGCTTCTCCCCCCTTATAACATACTGTGTCTCATATTTTCATACTATATTCATCCCAGGTATGTGGAAACTTGGGGAATGAATGACCAAAAGGTGATTGCTGTAACTGCTCTGATTGTTTCCATTTTTTGCCTCGCTTTGCTGTCAAAGATACATATCATGACTAAGTAATTGATTATGCAGGGTCAGATAAGGCAACGAAAGTCACTAATGTCATTCTATTCAATTTTCGAGACCAGATTCTCCATTAAAATTAAAAGGTGCTTCTAATATAATGGTTACTTTGTTTAGATTTCTTTATAAATTATGCTAGCTAAGTATCCTTGGAAAAACTTATAGTAATGAAGAATGGAGTATTTTCACAGTCTAAAAAAATATTTGAAAGAGGATGTTATAAAGGGAATTTGAGAGTTGGCTGGAGGATGGGCTAGATGACTTTTAAATGTTCTTTATTCTTGGGGATTCCAAGATTCCAGTGCTAGGCTAAAGGAAAGTCTAAGAAATGCTGGTCCCCTTAGTTACAGTGTTTTCTTTGTTGTTTTGTTACAGACTGCCTCTTTAAGGTGTGTCCTATGAATCGATATTCTGCCCAGAAACAATATTGGAAAGCTAAGCAAGCCAAACAAGGGAACCACACAGAGGCAGCCTTGCTGAAGAAATTACAGGTAAGAGCCAGGCTTCTCTTCTCCTGGCTTAGGCTAGTCTGGGTACAGCAATAACACATCTATTTCGCAGCCTCGTGATTTCCCTCAATAAACAGAGATTTAGAATCGTTGTAGCAACACATCGAAACTGGGAGAGACTTTTTAAGTTATGGGGTGTGACTACTGATTTCCTGGTGTGTAGGTAATACATTCCTGCTGCTATTTTTCAGGGTGTGTCAGACTAATTCAGAGATTCACATCAATCTGTTCGGAATCTCTGTAGGAATATCAAATCCAGTTATATTTTACTTGGCATAGTAAGCACTTAATTTTTTTTGAAAGACTGGAAAAAGAAATAAAACCCAGTGTTTCTAACTTGGGCTGAGTGTAAATTTGATAGAACTTAATTTGTGTCATTAAAATTTCTGTTACTTTCAGAATTGGAACTGTATTTTGAGACTTTTGAAATTCATCTACCATCCTGGTTGGTTTCTCTAGCAGTATTCCTTAAGACCACAGAGCCTAGTACTTTTCCGAAATTTCCAATATAAAAGGATCCCAAGATATTTGTTAGCATTAAATTGAGAGAATTATCACATTATATTATAATCATGTATTTAATTATTGTCCCGCCTGCCCACTGCAAGCACCGAGAGTAAAGCAACCAACCTATTTTATTCATGGTTGTATTCTTTATTCTCTTTGTTCCTGAAAAAAATACCCTTATTTCTTTGTCAATTATTATATTCTGTTTACTATGTTTTTACACTGAATATTTGATAATCATTTTATAGCATGCTGCAGAACTGGAACAAAAACAAAATGAATCAGAAAATAAGAAACTTTTGGGAGAAATCGTGAAATACAGTAATGTTATTCAAGTAAGTGTTGATTTACTTTCACTTAAAAGAGGTGAACATTTTATGGACAATTTGCAAATAGCGTTAAAATTTGGGGATACAATAGTCTGTTCTTTAGTGGTAATTGTGGATGTTGTGATATTTCAGTTAACGTCCAGCACATTATCCCATGTGTCTGGGAGGAAGTCTGTTGTGTACACGTAAAGAAGTGAGCTTCTCTGGACGTATGCACAAGTTATTACATCCGAAGGAAGAACACAGGGGAACAATTTTTAAAGGCCTGTAACAGAATAGTCCTTTGGTATTAACGGGACTAACGGCCCTTTACCTTTTCATTTTGTACAGAGAGGAAAGTTTTTAAACTGTACTTCTAGGCGGAAATCACCCTTGACTTGTTATTAGAAGATCTATTTCAGTGAGTGTGCACACTGATTTTATCTCAGCTGCATTCCTTTCTTGTGTTTCACTCAGATCTTTTAGCTTTTTACTTGGTAATTTGTTAATTTATGCCCCACCTTGTTCCAAAAAGAATGTGTAAGGCATTTTCAGAAATACTCACTACAGATCAAAATAAAACAGAAATAAATAAGGCAGCTGGGTCAAAGGGAAAACAATGGTTGAACAAATACAGTGAAGTCAGGTGTGAGGCATGTGGTTTAGTTAACTTTGGCTCAATGCCTTTTTGTTGCCTGCTTAGCTGTCAGGGAGGTGTAACATCTTACAGCCTCTGCATAGGTGGCCCATAACGTAGACCTGGATCAGAGGTCTAGAAGCACAAACATTCCCGGGAAGAAGACCACGGAGGTATTTCTAGAAGAGCTCTCGTAAAGAGGACACTGTTTAATACAGTAAACAACAGCCTTAACAACTTCCTTACAGTGAATACTATAATGAGGAACTTCATAGAACTGCTTTAAAAATAATATCCCTGGTGTTTTGCTATTGGCCAATGGCAAAATGCCAGAGCATGAGACTATCATAGCAGTTCTGTGATGGGACAGGATGAGGGCACCTTGGTCTGTAGGTCCCCGAATCTATGAGTTAATCTAATGACAGATCATGTAATGCCTAGGGCTATATGTTCCTTGGACGGTCCTCCATAAATAGAGTTTCTCTTAACCAAGTTTTGATTACTACTAAGTGCCAGCAATGTTTCTTGTCAAGAATGTACGTGAACATGTTTGCATGGCAGGGGCTGAGGCATGGGCTGTGTTTAGCATGGCGGACCCCAAAGGAGGGGTATTGGCCTGTGAGGGCTTTCATCGGTTTATGGTAAAATGAGACCAAGTATATTATAATGAGTTTTTCAAAAAGCTGATTGCTTTTTTTCAATTCAAGAATTGCTCTTTATTTTGAGATATTTTCCTTCTTAATATTGTGAGTATTAAAATCACCATTCATTTTTGAAATGATTGTGATAACAGAGAGGAAGGTTGTCTGTTTTAGTCTTTCTACATGGTAAAATAATGTTTTGGAAAAATTTGTCCATGGAATGAAAAAATATCCCAGAAACGGTGCCTCTCCGAGCATTTGAGAAGGGGCAGGCTCAGCATCCTCTCGTGGAAGTTGTGCAGAGGAAGAAGGACTAGGGCTGTCTGTGGGCAGGGTGTTACCAGTACTAAGTGGGTCAGTCCATCATTTTAGTTCGATGGTTTTTCTTTAGTATATTCTGTTTTTGTAGCTGTGCAGGAATGTGGTTGGGGGGAACTTTCAGGTCGCCTCTGGAAAACCTGGTTTTATTCTTCTATTTATAAATAGATGAAAATCAGTCAGAGGTGTCCTCTCGTTTTCCTCATGTGCTCACTCCATTAGGAAGCAGAATTGGGGGTGCAGGTGACAAGGCACCCAATGTAGTCAACTTGCAACGTTAGTGAGTTTGGAGTTTAAAAAGAGCTTTGTTTACTCTCTACCCGAAGCCTGCTTTGTGGGCACATGATATGTGTGTTACTGTATATGCGTGTTTAACAGACGAGATCCAACAATAAGGTGGTAATGCATGTATTTCCTTGCAGCTACTGCATATAAAAAGCAACAAGTATCTGACTGTCAACAAGAGGTTGCCCGCTTTGCTGGAGAAGAATGCCATGCGCGTGTCCTTGGATGCTGCAGGAAATGAAGGGTCTTGGTTTTATATTCATCCCTTCTGGAAGCTGAGAAGCGAGGGTGACAATGTATGTAAATACAAAATTAAGAGAAAAACCATGCATGCATAAAGACAATAACTCTTATTAAGTGAGAGAATCCATAAAATAAAAAGGGAATAGAATTTTCAGTCTTTCACATTTTATTTTTATACTAATATCTCTAATAGGTTAAAAGCATTCATTTGTAGTACAAATTGTGCTTAGGGGTTATAAAAAGAGAAAATTCAAATTAATTTAATATCATTTTCCAGCTAGAATTTGTGTCAGAAAACTTAAGTAACCTTAATAGTGGCTGAGCCTTAGGAGAGGGAGGTGGAGTTTGCTTCTCTGCCTAATCGGGAGGCAGCAGGGTTGTAAGAAAAAAGAGCTCTGCTTAGAAGATGGCGCCTACTCATGGGAGCAAATACAGTAACACAGTGAATGGTAACAGTTTCATTCACTGGCTCTGCAGTCCATTGTTACAGCCTGCACGTCTTAACAGGAGTGTGAATATGAGGAGCTACAGATTGACACCTGCTCGTTGATGACATTTAACACATGTTGTGGAATATGTGCATATTATGTCATGTAAATTTTGGCAGCTGCTAAAATATTTTCTGCTACTTTACAGAGTAAATAAAAAAAGCATGTGATGTAATTCACTGGGGTTCATAGTAAGATACGTTTGTGTGTAATAAAGTAGCAGGTGATCAACCGTAACGCAGGGGAGATGCTCGGTAAATGCTGGTGTATAGTGAATACTGCGTAACTTTCCTAAATAGAATACCTTGCAAATACTGGGTCAGGCAATCCAGAAACATAGTTGAGGTTTTACAAAATGAGCAGTATAAAGGCAGAACAATAAAAAACTATAATTATTCTGATAGTTTTCTCAGTTACGTTTTAAATGTGTTGGATATGACTTGTCTTAGAAATGTCTTTTATGGTGAATCTGTTTTTCCAGTGAATTTTGAAGTACAAAGTCTATTCCGCAGGATGCACGCGTCATGGTATAATGTGCTAATAAATTATCTGGTGACACCCTCCTTAGGTAAGGCCTGGGTGGAGCATGGCATGCAGGAATGTTACGCACTTCAAGTCTTTTGTTGATCCCTCAAGAAAAAAGTCTTCCTTTTTTTCCTTTTGGCATCAAGTGATGTGTGCTGTGAGCATGATACGTGTTTTAATTTTAGTAGGTAGTTAATTACAATCAACTCTCCATTACTCAGGGACTGCTTACGTTTATGAACAGCCTATGTTTTTGACGCCCTTTCATGTGATGCTTGTCCCCCTCTCCAGCACCCCACTGAGCAGTGTCCAGTCTGTAGGAGGTTAATGAAAATTAAACGTCAAATGCACAAAACCTGAGCTCAAGCTCTGAAGGAATCCCATGAAAATGGTTGGGTAAATCAGGCCATTAGATTAGCTGTAGGTTTATTAATGCATTCTATCCTGTTTATTTATTTATTCTATCTCTTCCTTTCCTTGCTTCCACATGCCTTTATAGGGTCAGCAGAGAGTTGAATGTAATGAACTATTTCAAGTAATTAGTGGTATTGGGGAAATAAAAACAAACGGCCACCCAAACACTCCATCTTAATTAAAATGGACATTGTAATTGTTAGGTGCAATAGAAATTCTTCTTCCATAGATGTGCTCCATAAAGCATGGCTGAAACAACCTTCCACATTGCTCTTTGCTGAAACGGCTCACTGTTGTTGCTCACCACTGTGCAGCTTTTGTATGTGATTAAGGATGCTGTGAAGGCGTAAGCTCAACCACAGCTCTGTATTTGCCACGTAAATAATTGTGCTGTATGCTCACTTTCTTCCCTAGCAACAGGCAGCATTTTTTTTCTAAAGCCTACTGTGTTTTATTGGAGGCAGATGCAAAGACTATCACCTCATAACAAGTGGTTTAATATTTACTGATTTCCTTTAAAAGCATATTAAACTAAGAGGAGAAAATTGCAAGGTTCAAAGGATCTTTAAAATGATATATTGTTATTTAGCAATTACTTTCAGGTTGCAAGTATCCAACAAGATGTTCAGTGACTGAAATGAAATGGAAGAATGGATCTGGGGAGAAAAATGCTCATATCTTCAAAAATCAGTGGTTTCTACCGTTTGTCATATGTCTTAAAGAATTGTGGGATAGTTTGGGGGGAAATAGATTTGTGGATTCCTCAACTTTCGGCTGTATAGAAGCCCTGGCTTGCGGTCACTGGGGACAGCCTTGAGCAGAGTACATAAATATTTTATTTTCATTTATCTTCCCATGATCGAGTAGTTAATTTTTCATTTTCAACTTTGATCTGAGAAGACATTAGTTCTTTACCATGATGGTAGACTTTAAGAGTGAGAAAAGGGCAGGTTTCTTTCAATAAGGAGAAAAATTCAACTCTTAGGGAAAGAGACTCTTCAAATAGCAAGTAGATTTTGCTCTTTTGCAAAACTGTATGCCTTGGATTTATAGCAAAAGCAGGACTAAAACTCTGATGTTTTTTTCTCTTGCAATGCTCTTTTCACTGTACCAGATGCCACTTCAAAGAAGAGTAGCTGCTAATGGTATTACAATATTTTTCATTTTCAGTCAAATCCCAGCTTGAATCTCACATGGCTGTTATATAGAATCAACAGAAGTGCTTTTGGAATTGCATTTTTTTTTTAGCTGTTTGTGCATTAGAGTGACTGTGATGTGGCAAAGAATGACTCTGTCTTCAAGTTCAGTATTTAACATACAGCTTCTCAGAAGGCACCTGACTTCCATCGGTGGCTCAGGCCCCGAGCTGCACTCTTCTGAGAACATTACCCACTTACATATTTACCCAGTTACCTAATTAGGTGTGTATTCTTTGAGAATAGGAACTATTTCTTACCTTCTTCTGTATTCTTCCTGGCACCTCTTACTGTTCTTTTTATTTCTTGTGATTGGCATATTGTCTGTTTCATTTCAAAGTCTTGTTCAGCTTGGCTAGTCAAAGGAACATCAGGAACATGACCGAGGACCCGGACATTGGTGAATTAATGTGTGTTCTCCCCGTGAATACCATTCTTGTGAAACCTTGGAGTCTGGAGCATTTTGGCTATGGGACTGGTCTCTTAAAATTGTATAAATCATTATGGGTGACGTTTTGTAGCACATATAACATAGGGATTGGCTCAAAGCTTATAAGCTATAGTAAGATAGTAAGACCAAAAGTATTCTTTTAATTGGAAGGACATAGCTAAACATATATCATTACATTTAGCAACTTAATGGCTAGTATTTACTCTGGCTCAGATAAGAATGACACAGTAAACCAAACCCAAGTGTTCTGTAAGAAATTGGGAGAGCAGGTGTCGTGCCGGCAGGGTGTGGAATCAAGTCCTACCAGGTCCAGTGTGGAGGACTCCTGGGCTGCTAAGTGGCTCTGAGACTCTGAACTGCCTTGGTGTCTGTCGTCTGCAATAATAAGGTTTTTTTAATTTGATTGTTTATTCTTTTTGAGGATGTTGGAAATATGTTTATGTCATGTTGACTTTCATATGTTCTTGTTTATACTTAATTTTAAAAAATACTTGTCAATTCTTTGTTTAAAGATAGAAAACACTATAAAGATATATCATGAAAAATCTCGTCTTTTTACCATTGCCCCAGTTCCCACCCCTCTTCCAGTTAACCACGGGAAGGATTCCTTATGCCTATACTGTTATTCCCTTCCTCGTTTTTTTTTTTAACACAAAAGTAGCCCAGCTTTGCCCCCTTAACCTCTCACTTATCACTGTCTCCTGTTGATCTTTCCTTATCTATACGTAGAGGGCTTCTATGGTGGGTCTTTGTGAGTCACGTCATCTGATTGATGATGGACTTTGAAGGCGCGGTGGTGTATAGAAGCTATTTCTGCAAACCAAAGAACAGCCTTCCTGTCCTCCATTAGTGAGTTTCAGGCTCTTCCGTCCTATTTCAATCTCCACATATGTGACAACAGTACCATATGTGAATGTAGATGCCGCTAGATAGTCTATAAAAGGTTAATTTATATTGAAAATGTGGAATTATGTTTCTTAACGTCTTGGTCTAGGTTAAGATACAGGGAGAAGTTCTGTTTATTGTTGTTGTCTAAGTCCTAATTTGTTTTTCAGTTATCTATCAAACTAACTTATTCTAACATTCAGTTGTTATGAAATATACAAAGGGAAGGTATTTGTTTTCATTTCCGAGATGGTGAGCAATTCTATAAGTGAGAATGTAGGTGATACAGTAATAATTCTTTAATGGAACTTAATAACAAAAGTAACTTTATTATCTATACAATTAAACCGTTCATTATTATCATTAGGAAAGTATAACTCAATTTCCCCACATTGAGTTATAAATAAAAATCTTGAAGATAAAGCTGATAATGATAGCATAAATAAAAAATCAACTTAGGCTTACTTCTCTGAGGCAGTTTTTCCCATAATGAATTTTAATTTTTTTATTTAAAAGTGAACACCAGGATTAAGGAGCAATATTAGTTTGGGATGTTTAAGGTAAAACTGAACCAGATGCCCAAGGCCCAAACAATAAACATAGTTCTACAAGGCTGTACCTAATTCTGCTTTTCCTGAATCCAGCTGACATTAGAATGTGTAATGAATTTCCGAGATTATAGGTAAGATCAAATTTAGCAGATCTGTTTTTGATTTCAGAGAATATACAAATGTCTGTCGTTGTCTGCTTCCACTTGAAGTGGTTCTAACATTGAGGCAGACGGGTTTTTGTGGCAGATGTACTCACTCTCTGTACCTGCTGGGCTCCCAGCGTCAGGCCGCATGGGGGGGAATAATGACCTATGTATTGCTGTTAGGAAAGCTCCCACTGAAACGGGAGACTGGTAAGAAAGGACCTACACTAGCTTTATGAATTCAGACTGAGGGACACTACGGAACATGAGTATGTGATCATTTATCAGAAGAGTTTTACCTCAAAGAGAAAAAGAATTGAACAAAAACTCGCGTGGAGGATAAACAGACCGGGTGTTAGGTCCATAAGGAGGACTTTTGTGTAGTTATTTTTGGCTTCAAATTTAGCACCAATGATCCATGCAGTGTCTCAGATTGCAACGTATCTCTGATTCCTAGATCGTCGTGGGAGATAAAGTCGTGCTGATGCCGGTGAACGCAGGGCAGCCACTGCACGCGAGCAACATAGAGCTGCTTGATAACCCCGGGTGCAAGGAGGTGAGTTCAGGAGGAAAGGAAATGAACGGGCTGATGCTCTCATGCGAGAAAAAAGAACATTTATAGTTTCTTTCATTGTTTTCGTAAGCTTAATGCCAGTTATGCTAATTAATACGTGTAAGGCACAAATAGATAATGATTAGTTATTGCTATTTTCCGATGGTCCTTTGAATATGTTTGTGTTGAAGTACATACTTCATTGTCCAAAGCTCTTTTTTTCGCTTTTACTAGATGAAGTAATAATTTCTGGTATAACATGGAATCTGTTGTCTGATAACTTAATATTTCTTCATTAATAGGTGAATGCCGTTAATTGCAACACTAGCTGGAAAATCACTTTGTTCATGAAATACAGTTCCTACCGAGAGGACGTGCTGAAAGGAGTAAGTATGTGTGACACCGAACATTCGCTGGAAGAACTGAAGGCCGTGTTACTGGCCTTCCAGGTGCAGAACCTGTGCATTTACTGGTGTTCATTGTTTAGGGCAGCGATTTTCAACCAGTGCAACACAAGAATTTTTAGAACATGCAGTACCTGACTATTTAGTCAGGGGCACCGGCCTCTTTTCCCTTAGATTGTTAAATAACAAATGACAGCAGCCAACACAATAATAGCTGTCTGGCATGAACCAATCAAAATTTTATCTATTTTTGTCATATTAGCAAAAAATATAACTTTTTTTTGATGGGCTGCAGTATTTTAGTAATTAATTTATGTGTGCCATGAGATGAAAATGGTTGGAAATAGCTGGTTTAGGGTGACTGTAAACCTATAAACTTAGAATGTGACTCTATGCTTACTACAAGTGTTTTTTTGAGTTTCCCCTTTTACATTTTGAAATGTATAAATAATCATTAAAAGCCAAGTAGAGTATCAAAACTAGAAAGATATGCCTGTTTCTTATGTCTTATGGTCAGACTTTTCTTGGAAACAGTTTGCTTGATTTGTTTTTCCAGGGCGACGTCGTCAGATTGTTTCATGCAGAACAGGAGAAGTTTCTGACCTGTGATGAATATGAGAAAAAACAGCACATTTTCCTTCGCACAACCTTGCGCCAATCAGCCACTTCTGCTACTAGTTCTAAAGCACTCTGGGAAATAGAGGTGCGTAAAATATTATTTCGCTTTTAATAAACATTTATATCAGTAAGGCAAGATTTAGTAGGCTGATTTATTGTTATAGGCTTTATGATAGACCAATAAAACAATAGTTTTTGTGAACTGACTTGCACCTCTTCATAGCTGTGACCAGTGAAATGTTACTGCTTCCTTTACTTATCTTCCCCGGGGCATCTCCCTCACTCTGTCTTGTTTAATTCAGGCCCACATAGGATTT
Organism: Glossophaga mutica; assembly: GCA_039655065.1. Taxonomy (NCBI): domain Eukaryota; kingdom Metazoa; phylum Chordata; class Mammalia; order Chiroptera; family Phyllostomidae; genus Glossophaga; species Glossophaga mutica. The sequence goes on along the minus strand of CM077304.1, from coordinate 36,118,317 downwards.
TGCTTTTCAAAAATCCATTGTGAAATGTTCGTTGTCGAGATTGGTAAGACTGAAGACCATGTGCCTCTCCAGCACTGGAGTTAGGATGGAGTAGGATGACTCACCCTAAGTGAGCATCAGTCACTGCCAAGGCCACTTAGCTCTTCCACGGATGCCACTTGTTTCCACTGGGGTGAGGAAATCCATGGCTTACAATTTATTCCATCTTGGAAAAGCATTTTTTGAAAGATTTTATTTATTTACTTTTAGAGAGAGTGGAAGGAAGGGAGAGAAACATCAGTGTGTGAGGGACGCATTGATCTCCACTGGGGCCTTGTGCATGCCCCCCACTGGGGACCTGGCTGCAACCCAGGCAAGTGCCCTGGCTGGTAATCGAACTAGTGACCTTTCAGTTTGAAGGCCAGCACTTAATTTACTGAGCCACACCAGCCAGGGCTGAAAAGTATTTTTAAATGTTCTACTATCGTAATTAGGAAAATGTAAGATACTGGTTTTTCTTTAAAGAACCTTTTATTACAGTGGAGGAGATAAGGTATGTATAGTCACCTCTAAACAAGCCAACATCTGATAAATTCCATCTTGGATATAATGGACACCCAAGCTTATCTTGTGGTTCTCAGCCACTTCAAATCCATCACACCCCTTTACAGTATATATTATGTAATACGTTCTTTAATATCCTGAAAAAAATTTCATAGGTAATATTATCTATACAGTCCCATGTTTAAAAATTAATAAAATGCCAAATCTAACATAAAGAAGAAATAAAAGGAAAATAATTTATAATAAAATAATATGCATTTCAACATGTCAATATCTACCTTAGAAGATATTACTTATGCCCATCTTTGATGGATACATTTGGATAGGCGAGAAGTAAGTGAAGAGGATAAGTCAACATTCTATGTGAGTACAGGAGAAAGAGCACTGGTGAATGTGGACCTTAAATTATCTAGCATGAGGAGAAGTAATGACAGAACAGATGTATCTGTACATGATCAAAAAACGAGAGAAATAACCATAATTCAAATAGGGGTAATAACACTAATTCAAGAATATTGAAACAGAGAAAATGAAGAAGTATGATGTTTATGCCAATGAACTGAGCCTTAATTAAAACTGTAACATCAAAATAATTCTCTAAGTTATGACATGGTTTGTGGTAGAGATGAAATAGCACAAAAAACAGTTTCTATCTTGAAATCCACTGCATGTGGAGGCATACTTTCCGTCCGTGGCATGCAGGAGAGTTGAGAAGGTGTTGGGGAAACGGCCGTCCCCCAAGGGTTCCACCTGGCAACTTCTCTCATCATGGGGAGACAGAAAGAGAAGTGGCCTAACAATGAGTTCATAATTAAAATATTCACTGTAACACCATAAATTCATCATTGTGCTCCAAAAATTAAGAAAAAATAGGGATCGCAGTAATGTCAGATAATATTTGGAACTTTATTAGTGAAATAAATACAGTGATGAAAAGGTCAGAGAGTGACTTCCCTATCTATTTTCTGCATTTCATGTGTCTCTGCCTGTTTGTTGTTTGGCCCTAAATTTGTTAAAAGGCATTTTGAATCTTCTTTCTAATATATTTGCTATTAGTTTTATAGTATTTGCTGTAACTGTACCACTGTACTCTGAAATCCATTTCAACAAAATGCATAATTGGAAGTGCTCTAACCCACTGAGCACTCAATAATTTTCAATTTTGAATAATTTTCAAAATGTCTTGAATTCATTTAAGCTTCTCTCTTCATAGTGTATTTCTCTTAAATTATCGGACTGTTCCTATAATGTGATGTAAAACTTTTTAGTATGATCATGTATCAGAGTATTAGCAACTTACATTTGTGGTAGGTTTCTTTCCGTAGGAGATTTGAAAGAGGTAGGCTGTGACACATTCCTCTGCTGTGTGTTGTATCATTCAGGAAGCCTGAGCATCAGGTATTTCAAGACAAGCAGTATTTAATATAGGAAATTAAATGTCAATGCTATTGGAAGGACTGAATGGGAAAAACTCGGGTGGGGAAGAGTGGTCTTACCTGAAGATCTGGCAATGCAGCCACGCACTACTGCCTGTCCTGTGAGCCTGCAGGCTACTGTGCCGCAGGAGTCCTCACCCACCCGACCCTGCGCGAGCCTGCACCCCACCCTGGTAGGAGCCTGCACCCAGCAGCTGCCGCCATTTTTCCTGGAGCCAAAAGAGGAGTCTCTCTTCTACTCTGCTTTCCATTCTCATGGAATGTCTCCAGAACCCCACCAGCCAGGCTTCCAGCCCCTAGAATACAGGGAAGCATAGAGGGGTGGAGGGAGGGATGGCCCTGAGTGCCACGCGTAAGAGCTAGCATGTGTTGAACCCTCGTGTGAACTGTAGGCTGTGTCATATCTTGGCCACTGCCTGTTAATGCAAAGAGCATCCCTCCAAAGTCACTGTGATAAATGAAAACATCTTCCTTTCTGTATCTCCGTATCATTCGCTAGGGAGCTGTACTATCATTGCTAGACTGACTGATATGTAGGATAGCTCTTAGCCTGGGATTAGTGGTGATCTTCCAGTTATTTGTTAACCTGTAACAGTTGTATACCAAATATGTGTGTGTGTATATGAGAAAAACAATAGATTTATCAGATTCTCAAAGGTATCTATGACTTGCCCAAGGGAATGAGAGTTCACACATTGACAGGGTCACAATTGCTGGTGTGATTAGCATAGGATTTATGAATGAAGTTTGATTTGAGAACTGAACCTTGTAGGATGGGCAGGTTTTTGGCTATAGGAGGAGTGGTTTTAAAGACTTCATCCAGTCCTGGTGGTAGCTCAGTTGGCTGGAGCATCATCCCAATACACTAAGGTTGGGGGTTCTATCCCTAGTCAGGGCACATATAAGAATCAGCCAGTAAATGCATAAATAAGTGGAACAACAAATCAATGAATGTTTCTTTCTCTCTCCCAGAAATCAGTAAATAAGAAAAATAAAGACTTTACCTACTTAGAAGTATTTTCATAATTATTATTTCATTTAAGCTGTTGGAGGAGAGGAAAACATAGAAGCTGGAGTCTAACGAAAGGCATTAGAAAGTTGTATCTTAGCACACAGAACTTGAGACTGGGGTGGGAGTTCAGAAGTGGTCAGTATTAATAAAAAGAAGGTAACCTGTTGAATGAGAATAATGAAAAGTTTTCTTAGCATTCTGATATGCCTTATGATATTTAATCTTTACAATAATCCTATGAATAAATACATTTTATTTTTTAATTTCTAAATTATATTTTATTGATTATGCTGTTACAGTTGTCCTGATTTCCCCCCCTTTGCCTCCCTCCACCCAGCAACCCCCCTAAGCATTGTTCATGTCCACGGGTCACGCACATAAGTTCTTTGGCTGCTTCCCTTCATACATTATACTTTACATCCCAGTGGCTATTCTGTAACTAACTATTTGTACTTCTTAATCTCTTCACCTCTTCACCCATTCTCCCTCTCCCCCGTCCCATCTAACCTTCTGGTAACTAATTTCTTTCCTCTTGTTTTAAAGAGTCACTCTAATCTTTAACCCTTGGCTTTTTAATAATGATGTGTCTTGGAGTGGGCCTCTTTGTGTCCATCATACTTGAGACTCTCTGTGCTTCCTGGACTTATGTGTCTATTTCCTTCACCAAAATTAGGGAAGTTTTCTTTCAGTGTTTTTTTCAGACAGATTTCTAATTTCTTACTCTTTCTTTTCTCCTCTGTATCCCTATGAGGCAAATGTTTGACCTCTTAAAGTTATCCCAGTGGCTGTTTATACTATCCTCAATAAATCCATTTTATACATGAAGAAATGGGCTTGAAGATGTTAAATTATTTGCTGTGATTATACCATAGTAGTTGGAAGGGCTGGGGCTTACACACAGTCATCTTCAGGCTGTAGAACCTGATTCTCGCTACTGTACCAAGCCACCATCATAACCACCTGTCAAAGCTTCTGCTTTTATTCTCAGTGAGCCTAGTGGCTCAGCATCTGGGGAAGGCCAGTTCCAAGGACAGGTATCAAAGGACCTGATGTTAGTCATAAATACTCAAGGGAAGGGCCAGGAATTGACTATAATGGTAATATTTGACAGAGGAAGCAGCCACATAGAATGGGATATAGATAGTTTATTTAATAAATGGTATTGGGAAAATTGGACAGATACATGCAGAAAAATGAAACTAGACCACCTTCTCACATCACACACAAAGATAAATTCAAAATGGATGAAAGACTTAAATGTTGGATCTGAAAATCCTAGAAGAAAACATAGGCAGCAAAATCTCAGATATTGCTTGTAGCCATTTTTTTTAATTGGGTATATTTCCCCAGGGAAGGGAAATAAAAGAAAAAATAAACACATGGGACTACATCAAACTGAAAAGTTTTTGTATAGCAAAGGAATCATTAACAAAATAAAAAGACAACCCACAGAATGGGAGAATATATTCCCCAATACATCTGTTAAGGGGTTTGTATCCAAAATTTATAAAGTACTTACAAAACTTAACACCAAAAATACAACCCAATTAAAAATGGGCAAAGGACCTGAATAGACACTTCTGTAAAGAAGACATACAGATGACCAATAGACATATGAAAAGATGCTCAATGTCACTAATTATCAGAGAAATGTAAATTTAAACCACAATGAGAAACCATCTCACACCTGTCAGAATGGCTATCATCAATAAACCAACAAACAAGTGCTGGTGAAGATGTGGAGAAAGGGGAACATTTTTGCACTGTCGTTGGGAAGGCAGACTGGTGTAGCCCCTGTGGGAAGCAGTATGGAGGAACCCCCCAAAATTAAAAATGGATCTGCCTTTTGACCCAGTGATCCCACTTCTGGGAATATATCCAAAGGAACCCAAAACACTTTTTTAAAATAAGATAATTAATTTATGCTGATCTTTTTTAAATATTTTATTTATTTATTTTTAGAGACGGGAAGGCAGAGAGAGGGAGAGAAGTATCAGTGTATGGTTGCCTCTCACGTGGTCCCCACTGGGGACCTGGCCTGCAACCCAGGCATGTGCCCTGACTGGGAATTGAACTGGCGACCCTTTGGGAACTCAAAACACTTATTTGTAAGAACATAAGCACCCCTACGTTCATTGCAGTGTTACTTACAATCACCAAGATATGGAAGCAGCCCACAAGTCTATCAGTAGATGAATGAATAAAACAACCATGGAACATTTACACAGTGGAATACTCCTCGACCATAAAAAAGAAAATTTTACCCTTTGCAGCAGTATAGATAGGCCTCAAGAACATTACGCTAAGTGAAATAAGCCAGTCGGAGAAAGACAAATACCATATGATTTCACTCATGTAGAATCTAATGAACAAACTGATAGAACAAGCAGAACAGAGACAGACTCATAGATGGAGAGCGGATGACAGCTAGTTTTGCGGGGAGGTTTGGGAAGTGGAGGGATCAAGCAAAAAGGAAAAAGAATTCATGGACAACAGTGTGGTGATTGCTGAGGGTAGAGGAGTATAAGGGGACCAAATAGTAAAGGAAAAAAATAATAAAGATTAAATTAAAAAAAAAAAAGAAAAAGAAAAAGGAAGGGCCAGGAGTTAAGTCAGTCCAGACCTCCAGGCCTCCAGGCCTGCCCAGAATGATTTCTTCCAATCTCCCTGTATGGCTGTCTCATTCTTATCATCTGGGTTTCAGCTCACGTACCATGTCCTCATACTGTGGGTGTGTGTACTGTCATATGCTGATTGTCCACGCTGATTGTCATGTCTAAGGTAGCCTTCCAAAGTTCCTCGATCTTGCTCTCTGTGTACTGCCTCCTGGCACTTGCCTAATCTTATTCATTGAAAGCTGTAATCTTATTTATTGCCGTGTTCCTATTGTATACAAGAGTACCTAGTATATCGTAGGTTTTAAGTGCTGTCTGTTGAATGAATGTCTGAATAACAAATGGGGGGACCCCACCACATTTCCAGTTTGGGCCTGGGAAAATGTCTTTTGGAACAGGGCTATATTTGTAGCTATAAGGTGTGAGCATCATACATGCAGTGAGTTTACTGTTATGTCCTGTGCTAATGTATGGGAATTTTGTTTTCTGCCTTATTGTCCTCTCACGGAAACATATTAGATTTGACAGTTTTAGCATTTACACAGCATACCCTGTGTAAACTGTTGGCGCTGGCTTGCCAGGTACATGAATATCCTTTAGCCATTGCTCTTTTATCCTTGCTCTTTGTGTCCGTAGGTGGTTCATCACGACCCGTGCCGCGGGGGTGCAGGACAGTGGAACAGCTTGTTCAGATTTAAACATCTTGCAACTGGAAACTATTTAGCAGCAGAGGTAAGACTGATGAATGTAGTGCTATTAAATTTCTGACTCTGAAATAGTGAAATAGGCAATTCGGTTTTCTAAAGAGTATTATATTTCTAGGAGCAAGTACAAATTAGGAACATTATACAAATTTCATGATTGCCTATCATGTTTTGGGTTGACAGATAAATTTTTCTTAAAATGTAAATGTTAACTGAAACCTTAAAATAATCTTTGTTTTAAAAGTGAACTACAACAGCAGAACCCTGGAGGCTGGTTCACTGTAAGGTCCTCACATTCTCCATGGAGCTTCATTCTTTCAGAACGTCCGCATTGGAGAGCTGATCAGTCCATTGTTGTAACAGAGTCCAGATAGATGCAGGCTCATCTTCAGTGGCCAGTCTTTCACTGTTGGGTGGCTTTCATTGTTCAGACCACTGGAGAGGAAAGGGTTTTCCTCCTGAAACACAGGCCTGACCGAAAAACTCAATAAAAATGGTAAAAACATGTAAAGTCTTTCCCTTCTCTACCAAAAGCATGTTGACAATTTATATATATATATATTACCTCTCCCCATCCTTCATATACATATATATACATATATGTACATATATACATATATATACATATATGTACATATATACATATACATATACATATACATATACATATATATGAAGGATGGGGAGAGGTAATACATAGATGTTTTAGAAATGGTTTGATTGAAGTTTGGTTATCTAGTTTGAAAATAATTTTGCAATTATTTGTTTTTAGATGTATAAAAATATCCATTCATTCTACCCCTCTCAACTCGGTTTCTATTTTTTTAACTTAAAGTTTCTTCTGGGATTTGCAACTAGAATTTGGTCTTAGAATTTTTAGTGTAACTTATCTAACTTTGGTTTTGGATGTGAGAGAGGGTCAGGGGGTGGGGCTGGGAACTGATGAGAAAAAGGTGTGGGACGCAGGAAACCCCTGTAAATGACTGGCCCCTGTCTGAGTCAGCACCCAGCCCCAGGACCCTCTCCATCCTGTTCATCTGGGATAGTTTTCTTTGTAGTGTTAACCACTATCTGATTTATTGTGCATTTTATATTATGACTGCGTATTGTATCTCTCTGTCAGAATGTATGTTCTCTTAAGGCAGGGATTTCTTTCTTTTCTTTTTCTTTTTCTTTTTTTAAATATCACCACTGTTTCCTTGGAATCTAGGATAGTGCCTGGAACTTAGACAGCATTTGGTGAGTATTTTTGGAGTGAATGAAGCAATATAAAGAAGTTCTTCAGACTTCTATAAGCTTAGAGGATGGGAAGAAGAATGTAGGGATTTGTATCTGAGAGGCATTTGGAAACACATTTGGGCAAATTAATTTCTCTAACCTTCAATATCCTCCACTGGACAGGAGGGATAATCACAATATTTGTATAATAAGATTATTAAGAGAATTAAATGAGTTAAAGTGCTTGACATAGTATGTGGCTCAGGGTAAACATCCAGTCAGTTATGCCAGTTTGATTATTTTATTATATGATAAATAGGGATTGTTTCTACTTTTATAAATACTTGACTCATTATTTATGAATCTGTTCAACAAAAGGAAATACAGCTTTGCAATTTGTGGGCTACTTATACTGTAAATGTTTTGAAGGATTTTCAAAAGTAACCCTTGGAAGCAAAATTAAGTAGTAAGGTAGAAAATTTTGTCTAAAGTAAAAACTGGAAAAATCTACTAGATGTCTTATAAAAGATAAATTAGGATTAAAATTCTCTTGGCTCTTATGTTAATGGTTACTTTTCTTAATTCACTTTTCAGTCAGTGGCTGTTTAGCTACTGATGTTGTCTAGAAAAATGATATAATTACACATTGTTAGTTTTCCTTGTTAATTTCTGTAATTAAATCTTGTATCATTTGATACAAATGACTAGATTATTAAGAATTAAATTGTTTATGAGCTTTAATGAAGATCCATGACTTCAATACATAAATGAATTCAGTGAAAATTGAAAAGTAGAAAGCAGTTCATACCTTTAAAAGAATTTGAGAGGCTATCTTTTCATTGTATATCTAGAGAACATGACTTTAAACGTCAAATGCTATTTTGTCCAAGAAAGGGTCTGGTGTGTTTATAGAGTATCTTCTTTGACCCCTAATACTACTTGAGATGACATCTTTTTTATGGTAAGGAAGGAAAATTAAACATTAACATTAAACATTTTATGTGCAGGAAGGAAAATTAAACATTAAGTACATATCTGAAAACTGAAAGCTAAGCATCTATTTTCTACTAACTTAACCAGTATAACGGAATGGTTGCTTCTGGCATTCCAGTATCAACAGAAACTGTAGTTTCGAAACGCTGACATCCATTAGTTGGGGCTTCACACTTCATACGTCAGCTCCATCCAGGCAGGATCCCAGCACAGTCATCTCTCCAATGCTTGTCCTGCTGGTGTGCAAGTGTCTGCAGGTGTGGCCAGGTCACCGTGATTATAGTCACTATCACTTGGTAAAACACCGATTTTCAATTCCGATTCCACAATAGGTGGAAACCAGCCTGTGACAGTTGAAAAACAGTGATTAATCTGTTATCACTTTGCTTTTTAAAGGTGCCCAGGCCTTTAATTTCAAAGCATTGTTCCTGTCACTGAGGGAGAGGAGGGCGTTCCCAGCACTGTGAGCTGTAACTTCCTAGCAGTGTTTGTTTTATTATCTTGTACTCTTCTTCATATGAGAGAAAAGGCTCCACGGCTTTTCACTATTTTACTTTTCAGTTTTATTTTCCTATCTAGATACTACTTTAAAGATGAGACACATTTTGGGGTGTTGAAAAGGCAAAAGTTAGGAGTAATTATTTTGGAATTTGTAGAAACAGCAAACATGAACCTTTGAGATTTCATACATACTTTAGTATGTTTTTTAAGTGTCCAATAAATGCCCAGCCCAGCAGAGAATACTGTGGGTAGAGAAGGAAGCAGAGGAGTCAGTCTTTGCCCTTAAAGAATTGACTGTCTAGCTCAGAAGACAGCAGACAAGACATGACACAGGATTATTGGCAGGCGAGGTCCCGTAGGGCTGCTGGTGTGTGCAGGTGGAGTTGGGTTAGTGTGAGATTAGCCGAGGAAGGCTCTTGGTTGGGGTCAACTTTTCCATGGCTCTCAAAGGAAGTAACAGACCCAGGTTGGTAGAGAATTAAAAGGACAATCCTTGTAGAAATTGCCAAGGAGATACGGAGAGAGATGTGGAATGTCTAAATCACGTGTAGACAATATAAAAAGAGAGGCCAGCTAAAAGAAAAGTGTTCTAAATGGAATTATTGAGTGACAGATCCCTTTGCTTGAAGATTTTGAATGAAGGGTTTGAGTGTGATCTAATTTGTAATAGGAATGAAGTTCGAAGGTGATCCTGGTAGCTACCTTCAAAGTTGTGTCTAGACAGCTATCTGCAAACATTTGGTAGATGCCAGTGATGTCATTAGAGAAATTGAATTTCTGCCCTTGAGGAGAAATAACCGTGTCGTGGCACCGTGAACCGTGGCGGGCTCCTGAAGAGCACTGCAGTGCAGCACGCATTTGGGAGAGTGCCGGGGAGGGACAGGGGCTGGAGGGGACGCCAGTGCAGGGCCTACCTGATGGAAGAGTAGGACAGATGGGGAAGAGAGAGAAAGTGTGCTCAGGGAAGGAGGCATGGGGTGTTGTACAAACTAATTTCATAAGTGTGACACAGATGCATACCACGCATAGGATGTGTGTGAGTTTGAAAGCAGTGGTAGAAGGTGGGAGGGGAGTGGTGGGGCCAGACAGGTAGGACAGCTGACTTTTTCAGGACCGATATATTAAGCTAAGGAGAATGGGTTTGTCTTTAAACAGCTGTGTTCCAAATAAATCTTTGTTTAAAGAAGAACACTCCAGAGTCACACTGTCCAAGATGGTAATCACTAGCCCCATGTTGGAGATTTAAATGAAAATAAGTGTTATTGAAATTTAACAAAACTGAAAAGTCGGTGTCTCAGCCACATTTCAGGTTGCTCAGTAGCCCATGGTGTCAGGTCAGCGTGGACACAGAGCGTTCCCAGCACCACAGGGACAGTGATGCCCTGGAGCAATCTCGAAGCAGCTGGAAAGGACTGGGTTTAGAGGCAGAAAAGCCAGATAGGAGACAAAGGTAGGACACCTTCAAGGAATTTTGAGGACTTGAACCAAGATGAGATCATCAAGGACTTGGAAGAGAGTGATAAGATTTCTGAAGACTGAACCACAAGAAACATCCTTTTCGAAGGGCAGAGGCTGGAAGCCTGGGACGTCAGAAAAACAGCTAGAGAGTCAGATGGGCTGAATCACAAATGCCAAGCAAGGGAAGATAAGAGTTTCAAAGAGGAGGAGTATTGTCAGAAAGGTTAGGAACAACATGTATGGACAACATTTGGCAAGAGCATGGTCTTTCGTGGCTTCATTGAGATCATTTTTAGTGGAAGCTAGAATGCAGGAAACCAGCAAACGGATGTGAGTGTAGACTGAGTTTCCACACCATGGCTGTGAAAAGGGAGAAATGGAGTTAATAAAGGGAAAGTAAGAGTCCTATTAGACAGGTTTTTGTAAAGTCTATTTAAAAAATAAGATGGATGAAAACTGAGCTGGTTTTCTGTTACAGGGAAGGCCTATCGAAGGGGCAGGATTTGCCAGTGTATCACTATTTCCACCCAGCTTTTCCACTCTAACGTGCATGTTTATCATTTGAAATATTACTCTGATGTGCTTGAGGTGTTCCTGGTAAATGGATTATGTATTCTCGAGCGGCTTTTGAGTTCGTGGTGTCTGTATTGGCCCAGGTGGCAAAGAGAGCCTAGTGCAGTGGGGTAGAAACAACCTCATGTACATTGCTCACACTCTCTGACTGTAAGCAAATATTTTACCTGTGACCCTCAGTTCCCTTGTGTGCAAAAAAGGTGACACTATATGTCATATGGGGTTACTTTGGAATGGAAAAAAGATAGGGAATGTTCAGCACCTTGTACATAAAAGCAATTCAGCAAGTGTTAAGTACCTTTACTTTCATTGACAGGAAGGGGAGAGAAAATGCAAGGTAGTGATTATTATTATTCAGAACAGGTATTTCTTTGCCAATCAGATAACTGATAAAGGGTGGGGGCATTTTAGTGGCTCACCACTTCATACCTGGTGCCTAGACCAGTGCCTGCTACTTAATTTACGTTCAGTAAATACTGGATGATAGAGTGGACAAATCATAGACACTAGACATTGTGAATCCAATCACTTCACTTAACAGAAGAGGAAACCCTGGCTCAGAGGGGCTGTTTATTCTGTCCGGTTTAGAGACAAGATAATGACAGTATTTGAGCTGAATGCCAGACTTGTGCTTCTGTGGTTCTTAACTGAGAGTGACCCTGGCAATGTCTAGAGATATATATATATATTTAAAGATTTTATTTATTTATTTTTAGAGAGGGGAAGGGAGGGAGAAAGAGAGGAAGAGAAACATCAATGTGTGGTTGCCTCTTACGTGGCCCCCACTGGGGGCCTGGCCTGCAACCCAGGCATGTGCCCTGACTGGGAATCGAACCTGCGACCCTTTGGTTCACAGCCCATGCTCAATCCACTGAGCTACGCCAGCCAGGGCTGTCTAGAGATATTTTTATTGTCACAACTGGGGAGAGGGTGGGGCTGGTGTCCAGTGAGTCGAGGCTAGGCATGCAGCTAAACATCAAGCACTGCACTGCGGGGGACCCTGTCCTGGGCGCCAGATGTGGGGGGGGGGCTCCGTCCACAGAACCCCATCCCTCTGTCACGGATGAAAATAAAAACTACCAAGACATCTTCTGCTTGGGGAGGAAAGGGGTCAAACTCTCAGAGGAGAATGACCCAGAGCCCCATCCTCACTAGGCTTTTATTAGGTTCCAATACACCGGAATACAGGTTTAACATGTCAAAGAAATCTGAGGGCTTAATCCGAGCCAATGTTTGTCAGGAAAGGGGGTTGCCAAACTTTGGGAGACATACTCATTTCCTCCTGGGACACTTATCACCTAAGGGAGAGCACTTTTAGCAAAGCAGGTTTCACAGGACTTTAGGAATTCTTTCTTATGTCCGGATCACCCAGGGAGCCGTCCTGGCCAGCACAGGGCTGCACTGCTCACCCCCACAGTTTCAGGCTTTAAGGCAATTAGGAAGCAGGAGACATCTCCCAGATGGAAATGAGGACTCTGGCTATGTCAGAATAGCCGGGGGGTGAGGGTCCATTACATCCTCTTTGCTGCAGCCCCCCTGAGTCCTTCCATGAGGCCTCCCAAGTGGTTGCGTCTGGCTTAGGTTGCCCCTCCCATGAGGAGTCTTACCCGTTATTGACTGCCAACCAAGCATTGGGGCCAGAGATGGATGAGGCAGAAGCAGTGCTCCTGCCAGGGAAATAAGCTTTGTCTCCTTAGTAGGTCATGTCCTTGTGACAGAACAGACCCAGATGAAGTGGGTCCCTTGGGCTCTTACACAGCCCACCATGGGGTGAGGGTTACAACTCCTGAAACCAGGCTGAACGGTCCGCAACACTGCTCAGGACAGCCCCCACAACAACGAGTTACCTGGCCCAAAATGTTAATAGTGCTGATGTAAAACCCTGGTTTACATTGTATGGAAATCACACAATTATTGACCGCCTGCTACATGGAAGCACTATTTTGGTATTTTGAAGAAAACAAAGATGGTTGTCATTTGGTCCTTGCTCTCTAAGAGTTAGCAGTCTCGAGGAGAATGATAGTAACTCAATCACTGGCCATTGAGATTGCCTTTACAGTTGTTTCCATCATACATATACGTCTGAGATAATTGGTTTCGTGTAATTTTTAAACTATTAACATCTTCCGGTGGCCATGAAATATCACAGCAAGTCAGAAAGGCTGCAACCTTAAATCTAAGCACAAATGAGAAAAAATACTGAAAAATTTACTTATACTTCTTAAATTACAATATAATATTTAACCAGCACTTACTGGGTGGCTAAATCCTTCAGAAAAATGTAATAAGCCTATTGTTTGTGGAGAAATGAAGGAGGCGCCATCCAAAGGAAATCAGACCATTGTATCTGATGAAGTTTCTGTTGTCTAAGTAGAGAGACAAAACACATAAATTGCAAGCTATTTAAGGATTGCACCATTTTTTTGTGAATTGTAGAAAACGTCCAGGAATTAGAACAATGATTTAAGCTATAATACTGTTTAGATTTTATTCTGTAAGCTACTATTATAGGTGTTCTGCGATTCCAATGTCCAATGTGGGGAGGGATTTCCTACACATAAAACAAGCGATTCTTGGGTACCAGCTGAATGTCCTCCAATTCAATCAGTTCTGACACAGCCTACACAGAGGTCGTATCAGGTTCCACAGGCAAAGGGTTCAATCCTACAAGAGTGCTCCCCACCCCCACCCCAGCTCCACTTCAGACACCAGGGGGACCCACCAGCTACAAACGGAAGGATCCCGGGGTCTCCCCCTTTGATTAATTTGTTAGACTGGCTCACAGAACTCAGAGAAACATTTTAGTTCCTTGATTACCATTTTATTTAAAAGGATATCTATAACTCACGAAGAGCAAGATGGAAGAGATGTACAGGGCAGTGTACGGGGGAAGGGCTTAGAGCTGCCATGCTCACCCAGGGGGCATCGCTCTCCCCAAACATGCTCACCAACGGAACCCTGTTCTTCTTGAGTTTTTAATGAAGGCTTCATTATATAGTTGTGATTGATTAAATCATCGGCCGTTGGTGAACAGGTCAGCCTCCTGCCCCTCCCCCTTTCCAGAAAGTCAAGGGTGGGACTGAAAGTCCCAGCCCTGCAATACAGCCCCATCCTTAGGTTAGGGAGGGGCCTTCCAGAGTCATCGTTTTAACATTACAGAAGATACCTTTATCTCTTGCCACTTCAGAAATTCCATGAGTTGTAGAGGCTCTGGGCTAGAAAGGGAAACAAAGACTAAATTTAAATTTATTATTATAATTCACAGTATCACATACTATCAGATACTAAAGTGAATCGAGGTTTAGAAATGGACCCTTTTCCAATTTAGAGATTCCAACAGTATTGCTTTATAGAATTCAAGATTTGTTTTTGAGGAATACACGATGCTAGGAAGCCGTGGACAAACTGTAGAAGAAAGTATTTGATTGTGAATTAGATAACAGAGACATCTGTGACTTCATCAGACAGACTATGCACTGCAGTGAGGTTCTGCCCCTACAGTGTTGGTGTCGTCTGTGGGCCCTGCCTGTAACTAGGCGACATGAGCCAAAGGAAAAAGCCGTAGGTTTTGCCTTTAATACACAGCCCGGCTGGTGGCCGGCAGCCGGCAGCTCACTCATGGCCAGTTTGCGTGGATCTCTTACTCTGACCCCTGTACTGGTGCAGGAGAGCCCATAACTACATCTGTGAGGGAGAGAGTAATTTTACCATATTTCAAATATCATCATAAGGGAGCTTCAGCAAATAGTTCTTCCAAAGTTGTGGGAAGAACTATAAATTAGGTATCACCATTTCTGATCTGCTGCTTTCTACATTTTCTTTCTTTGAAGATTACTAAAGCAATGACTTCTGATGAAACAAGATAGATTTGAGTAGTGCAAAATAATTATACTTTTAAAAATTTTACATTGCCCTTTGAAGACAATTTACTCATTTGTTTGTAGGTAGGCAAAACTTCCACCAGAGGGCAGTAAACACTTATTTCCTCATTGCGCAATAGACTTTGGATTTAGTTAATTAGTTAAAAACTTAGTATTCAAGAACCTGTAACTGGCACAGAATTTTATGAATATTAGGGCTCTGGTTTTAAATATTCCTATATTTAGCTCTCTGCTAAATGTAACAGCCACAGTATATGGAAAGGGCAGGGTTTGTATGTATATGTATATATACATGATTAGAGTAGAACATGCGTACTTGGTCCTATACATGCAAATAAATACTTATGTAGCAAATAAACATTACATATCAAAATGTAAATTGTGTTGGCATGTATAAACATTTAGTAAATGTTGTTTTTCTTCTCTTTTTAAGATTTATCAATCAGAATAGACTGGCTCTGAAATGCCAGTAATTAGAGAGAGGAATCTACATATATAGGCATTTAAAAAAACACACATGAAGATTTAATGACTTTAATGTCATTATATAATTTAATCGATTGAGAACTAGTAGATTAAAATGCATTCCATTATTAAAAAGTAACATTTTCCTTGTGAACTTAGCAAGATTTCGATCTGCTCCTTCCTGTTGTTTAGGTGGGCGCTGCGGTTGTCTTTCGTTTGATTGTGCCCTGACTTTCACTGCCTAGGTGTTCATTTGCACACTGTCCCTCTGCCACTTCTCTATTCTGACTTGTCACATGTTCTGCGGGACTTCTTTCTAGTCCTCTTTGGCCGTTTAAATGAGAAGTCCTTTCGAAGGACAGCAGTGGGCGTTTGTCCTTTGTATTCTCTCCTTGTCGCTCACTCCCATGGCTGCAGTGGTCCGTGAACTTGATCGCAGATGCACCACTGCCACTGAAACTCAGTATACACACCTGAGATTCAGTTGTTTCCCTGAAAAATAGTGAATTTTCTTAGTTCAGGTTGAGAACCCGAGCGTCATGATAAACGTACTTTTCTCTCTCAGTTTACACCATCGTGTTCTGCTGTCTCTGTACAGCCTTCCGTGTCCGTGTTCTCCGTTCCATGTTGGCATTATCATTTTTGTTGGCACCTTACCCCCGCTCAGTCCAGCCGCCGCACTTGGTTCCTTTGCCTCTTCCATCTTCTGTCTTCATCTCCTACTAACCATGACCGGTTGAGGAGTTTCAATGCCTTGTTTCCACAAATGTTCTCCCAAAGATATTTAGGTCCTTCTGAAGATGTGAACACATTAGCTTATGGTGGCAAATCCCCATCAGGCTTCAGGGAGTCAGGTGCTAGCGTAACTAAAAGATGTACCATGGAACCTTCAGACCAGTGCTTCCACATAGCCCTGCCACTCACCAGCGGAGAGACTGAGCAGAGTGCTTCGCTTGGTGTGTTCCAGGGCCCCCCCCCCTCCGTAAAGTGGGGCTGAGACTCCCTTCTGATAGGAGAATTAGAAGGGGAGATCATTAGCCTTTAAAAGCATGTAAAAAGTGTTCCCTAAGTGACATTTATGGATCTCCTCTGAGCAAGCCTCCTTTCCTCGCCTGTGTGGCCCTCACGCCCGGCATCGCCTGTCTCCCTCACCCCCCTTTCCTTCTCTGCCTGTTATAATTCTGCCCATCAGCAGGACTTATCTCAAATGCTACCTTCTCCGTGATTTATTCTTGAATAAATTTGCCCACCACAGAGTCCTTCTTCTTTTGACCTGTATTATTTATAAATCATTTCTATCTTATATCTCTTGTCACATTCTACTTTGTAGGCTAAGTATATTTATGTCTTATTTCTCCGCCTAGATTGTAAGGTCTCGTAGTCAGGGACCATATTCTCTTTGCTAAAATACCATATACCACAGTGCTTTGCCCATTATAGAAGCCCTATTAATATTTATTGGCTACATGATTGAATAGCATATTAGATCATTTTCTCCAATGCCAGATTTATAATTTATTTTTAACATAAAGAAATATTTTCTTTAAAGTCCTAAAAGATTCAGAATCTCCACAAGGCTATGTGTTTTTTCTTCTTTTTTTAGAATGTTTTTGATTCATCCTTCGTTTACTTACATTAATAATTGCTGCCGTTACTGTATTTAGAGAAATAAAGCAACAGTATAATTAAAACATATATTAAAGCATATATTTATTTGGCCTTTAGTTAATATGGGTAAATTTATATAGCGAGGGATTTATGGCTAGTTTCTCTTCCTTTTCTTCCTCCTCTTCTCCCCAACCTCCTCCTCATCCTTACTATTATTATCTCTTTAATACATTCGCTGAAGCAGCAACTTTTTATTAATTATTAAAAAAACATATTGTAGCGTGAGAGACACAACATGAGGCAGAATCTGACTGATCAGCACCATCTTTAGTACTATTGCCAAAGACATGAAGATGTGAAATTTAATGACATATAATCAGTATGATTAGGCATAGATTTTTCTCATTTTACAGATTTGGACCCTGAGCTTCGTGGGGGTGAGGTGACCTTTTCTAAGGCCCATGGCATTTCCCTGCAGAGCAGAGTCTGGAATCCAGTCCCACAGCCATCTCTGAGGGATTGAACTGGGCGACCCTAAATGCGTGAACTATGTGAAGAGTGAATTTCGAAAAGTAACATTGTCTTTCGGGTAGAATACGAGTTACATTTCACAGAGCGTAAATGATTTTGCGTTTGACCTAGGTACATTAATTCCTGTTTCTGACATGTTTCAGTTATGGATGTGATATGGCTTCCGACATGATTCACTTTACAGTGTTTCAACTGGCTATTCCAACACTTGCTGAGTAAACTATGACTGTAAAGTATGCCCTTGGTGAAACACGTTGCATGTCTTTTGGATATAATTTTAGTATGGATTTTTAAAATTTAAAAGTCTGAATTCTTTAAACTAAAAACAAATTAAAAACTATGAAACAGTGATACTTGACTAAAAGATCGAAATAAACCCCTTCTGGGCACTATGTTGGGACTTTCACTGTTTCAAAGTAAAAGTGTGTCTTTTTGACTTTGATTAATTAGTAGACTGGAGGCTGGTTAATTAACTATCTTTTTGGCTTTTTACCTTTCACTCTTTCAATTCCGAAAGCAAGATAATGCCATTTTACTGCTAATTCTTTTATTCATAATTCCAGACAATTTAAGGAGACTGGGGTACGTACCTCCATAGAAAAGGGAGGGTTAGTCTCCCCTCTCTGCAAGTGCTGGCCCAGCATTAACAGGTGACGTGTAGCTGGATTTCTGTTTTCTAATCCTTGCTATCCCCCAACCACCAGTTTTATTATTTATGTGATTATTTTTATATTACATTTTTTGCTGATCATCCTATTCTGTTGCCTTTGCATAGAAGAAACGTTTACTTGTGCTTTCCTGAGTGTGCCAAACCATTTCCTGAACATTTATTTTGCATTATACCATAGAACATACTCAGAAAAACTCTGAGAAAGAATGTTACCCTTTTCTGACATACTTCGTCATCAGTCTCATGTAGTGTTTTTCCTTCCCTCCTTCCTTCTTGTCTTTCCTTGGAGCTCTGTGTGGAACCAGATGGGTTGAGTGGATGGTCCTCTTGTTCCATTTTTTTTTTTTTTTTTTTTTTAAATTTTCAATCCTCTTTCTAAATTTTTAGCTACAGGGCAGAGTAAAGGGCATGTTCCATGTGGTTTTCAGTTCTAGCAGATCTTGACTCCACTTCCCTGGATTCTATTGCAGTTGCTTCCCAGCGCCCTGCCCCCCCCCCCCGCCCCCCATCCTGTGCTGTTTCTGTGTGATTGTGCAGTGCAACCCCAGCACAGAGCAGGCCCGGCTTTTTTTCTTCTCTCCTCCGTGTTCAGGCAGTGCTTCCCAGAAAGCCCTCTGCCATCGTCTGTGTCTCCGCTTTCTGTCCATTGTTTTCTGTGCCTTGTCGTAACTCTTTGGTCGTGAGAAGGTAGAGATGGGTAACAGGACAGTGGTTGGAAGGACTGGGCAATTTTCTGCTCAGTGTAGCATCACAGCAGCTTCTTAGCGATAGAGAAAGACTTCTCTGGTTGGTTGGTGAATAATCTCGGTCTCTGAGTCAGTGGACAGGCATGAGTGGGAACCACAGCAAGAATCCTTTGAACTGTGTGCACATGGCCACTGGCCGGGAGTGAGGCGAACACTTCATGGGTATGTCATGAGATAAAAACGGGGGGGTTAACCGCCTCTGCCTCAGCGCTATCCGCTTTATAATTACCATCAATTCACTGAAGATTTGGGATTTAGGTTGTTTTTCCCCGTTAGTTTTCAGTGAGGTTGGGAGTTTTTTGTTTTGTTTTTCTTTTGAGCTTTTTCATCACTTTTGTTGACAATTATTGATAAGTTGGGGGAACGTTCCTCACGGGTGCTAGCCAAGTGTCATTTTGAGGATGACTCCTGACTTTATATTTTAAATGGTGACTTTAACTACCTGAGGTTGCATAGCATACACACCAACTGATTTACATTAAAATGATTAAGTCCAGTTGGACAACTTGATATTTTGAGAAAAAATATCTTATGAACTTGTTTAACCAGTTATGAACTAGTAGCTATTTCAGTGAATCGAAGACATCCTTTTGAGACCATGTGGTCAGGTGGGAGTCGGGAGTTCTGGAGAGGCGTGGCTAGCGCATGGGTGGAACTCGGCCTCGCCAGCGCCCAAACCCCGCAGTCCAGCCTGAAGACGTGCGCACCTGTGTGTGTTTCCAGGGGCCTCCCGCGTTGGTGGCCCACGTGTGCCGTACACACCTGATGTTTTGTTCCTCTTTTGCTCAGTTTTCTTTTCTTGTGTGTATAGCGTGTGGAGCATGATCTTGAATCATTGTTAAAACCTTCCTTTGCTCTGTTTTTTAAAATCAATGTCTGAGTTATTAGGCAATGGCAGATTTTGTGGTGTGTGAAATGAACTCGTGAAGGCTTCCTCAGAGGAGGTGAGATTGGCAGTTCTTATTTGTTTAAAAATGTCAACTGATTGTATATAAATAAAACCCATACACTTTGCATTTAGCTCCTGTCTCCTGCAACTAGCGTTTGAAGGTGATGTTTTAAATTTTAATATTTACTAATGGCTCCTTTCTTAGCTTCTTTTCATATTGAACTTAGTTAATGGTACAACAGTAAACTGAAGTAAAGATCATTGGTCTTATTAATGTGCTTTTAATAGCAATTAAACTAGTTTTGTTTTTTTTTTAGCTTAATCCTGATTATCGGGATGCTCAAAATGAAGGAAAAAACGTGGTGAGTAGAATTGCCCCCCCCCCACAAATTGTAAACATATTGTTTATATTTTATATGAACAAACTGAAAAGTTAATAGGAAATTTCAAGACTAGGGTCTCTGAGGGAGATTCCGTGAGTAGAGGCTGTGGATGAAAGATGAAAGGTAAAAGATGATATGGCTTAGAGTGTAAGAAGATGTCCATAGCGGGTATTTACAGAGATTTCTAGCAACTTGAAGGCCATTTGTGATTGAACACTGAAGACATTAGCATCTTGGAGATATGGTGGGTTTAGGTTTAGTTTTCAGAAGTGAATAGAAATTAGGCAGGAGAAATGGAATTATGGCATGATACTAAATAGGATAATAGGATAATCTTTTTTAAAAAAGATTTTATTTATTTATTTTTAGAGAGGGGAAGGGAGGGAGACACAGAGGGAGACAAACATCAATGTGTGGTTGCCTCTCATGCACCCCCAATGGGGACCTGGCCCACGACCAGGCATGTGCCCTGACTGGGAATCAAACTGGTAACTCCTTGGTTTGCAGGCTGGCACTCAATCCACTGAGCCACATCAGCCAGGGCTCGGCAGTCTTTTTTGATTCAAAATAATCTGGGTTCTACTTACAGGGAGGCTTAAAGCATCAAACAATTAGATGACTGGTTTTTCTGATATTCCGTAGTATGCTGCTCAAGGTTTGTGGAGTAGCATATTCTAAAGTATGCTCCTTAAAAACATCTCAATCTTATTTTAAAGCCAGTTTTTGTTAAAATATTTGTGCTTGTTCACCCTGCTCATTTCATCATCATGTGTAAAGATGATAACTTTATGATTACAACATGACTTAATTCAATCAAAAAATTCAGAAATTCAGGACAATTTGAAGTCATACAGATGGATGATGGGAATATTATTATTATTTTGTAATGTAGCCAGATATTTTGATATAAAATAGATGCAGTCTATAATTCAATTTGCCTAGGAATTTAATAATACTTTTTTGAATTGGCAGTTGTTAGTCCTGTATTATCCAAAATTCTACTGTTTGATAGGAAGAGGTGGAATGTTTAATTAAAATTACTACGTCTTTGCATTGCTACACCGAGTTATGTTTTATGAAGATATTGATGTGG
Organism: Glossophaga mutica; assembly: GCA_039655065.1. Classification (NCBI taxonomy): domain Eukaryota; kingdom Metazoa; phylum Chordata; class Mammalia; order Chiroptera; family Phyllostomidae; genus Glossophaga; species Glossophaga mutica. The sequence goes on along the minus strand of CM077304.1, from coordinate 36,096,998 downwards.
GGAGGGGAGTCCAATCCGAATTTCTGGCTCTGAGTCCATCCTGTTTGGCTCCTCTCTCCATCTATCAGGATTCCAATAGAAATAAGCTAAAGTAACAGGTCACTGACCCAATGAACACTTGAAATTGTGTCTAAAGATAGAATTAGGCTTATCAGAGCAATAGGATCCTCTGTGTTTAATTCAATGTTGTCACCCTGTGTGACTCTTTTCCCTCTGGTTTTCAAAAAAGATGCCACAAAAAAAGTTGGTTTCTTACTTTCCTGTGATTTAGAAAAATGCTTTCCGTAGCCATGTTTTACAAGCTAAATATGAATCATAACTTCTTTGGTTTTGACTATGAGTTCATCAATGGTCTTTGTAAGTGGTTCGTCAGTGGTTCCTAATGTGTGAGCACCAAAAACACATCTGTAGTTGAGCAAGGTGGGTTTGTTCCTCAATTCTCACACATTGTAGGGAAGCGCGAGGCATCTAAGCAAAGCTCTGTGAGAAAGAATGTATCATAGGATTTGGGCTTGTGCAAGATGATTTTGGGGAGGATTTAAGGAAGCGAGCTTTTGCACTGGATCAGAAGGCTTTCAGGATGGGTTTCAGTAAGTGTTATCTTTAGAAAGGGCAGACTGGAACCAGGCTAACGCTGTCATTGTAAAGAAGCAGCAGTCACTCTTGTGAGCTCGGGGAGAGGGATATTCCATCATTTTTGTGGCTTGAACAGGGTTCCTATTTTGTCAATGTTCAGACATGATTCTGGAGTGGTAGCATTTTGTCTCAATCCATCCTAGTTGTGGGGTGGCCTCATCTGCTGTTGAAATTTTTTGATATTGTTCATGTTTGACCAGAGAATACCATGACTTTGCCGTGAGTGCAGGGCCAGCACCCAGCCACACCAGGGCCAGCTGTTGGGTGTCAGGGGGTGCTTTTCTCTTTACCCAGGTTTATTTCTAAGATATTCTATGTGACTTCTTCATGGTAGGGTCCAGAGAGTCCTACTCCTAGTACCACCATTCACTTGTGTTGCGTTCGTTGGACAAGTCAGAGAGCTTTCCTGAGACTCAGTTTCCTCATCTGCATAGTGGGATGACAGTGTTTGCCCTGCATGCCCCGGCTGCCTGCAGTAAAGTTACAGTGTGATCAGACAGGTGGCAACTCTTTGAATAAAGATGTTAGGAGGCTAAAGGTATGGCATGTTTCTGTTAAAAGGGCATCAAAGCTTCAAATTGTGCATTTGAATTACATTTCTGAGCTCCTTTCAGCTGTGTACTGCTTGGTGGTGCTGCTAATACTTCTGGGCAGTGCTGAGTGGGAGGATATAGAGTATGAAGGTTTGTGGAGCAGCATAAAGAATGCGAATAACTAATAAATCCACCATGAAGTTCACTCTTTGTGTTAATTAGTTTCCAGTTAGACTTGATAGGCTTTTTCCTTCTTTACTCAGCTCTGAAGGTGAGAAAGAGTGCTCTTTTGTTTCCGAAATACGTCGCTGCAGGTGACACAGGCGGGACCGCCTTTGCTGTGGGAGATTATGACTGGGTGTCGTCTGCCACTTCAGAGACACATCCAACTGGAGACATTTTATTTTATCTTTTTCTCTCTAGATCCCTAGCTTGAAAGTAAATAAAACTGAGAATATGGAACAATAAAGCTAACAATATGGCTCCTCATTTAATAGACCATTTACCACCGACCAATAATTATGTTTCTGTGTAAAAAAGAACCAAAACAAACCAAACCAAACGAGCAGTTAGAGTTTCACCTGTGAAAAATGAAACCAATTTCCCCAAACAGAGCAGAATGCTCTCTCACCTCAGCTCTGGGTGCCAGTAACACGGGGTTCACTGGGACCTTGCTAATTGTTTTCTTTTCTAATTTTCCCTGTGTTGTCTACTTAATATCCAGTTAATATTTTTCCTGTAATTTGTAAACCTGTATCAGAATGTTGCCTCCCATTTTTGAAGTGTCAAAGGTTAATGCATGGTGCTGCTGAAGTGAGGCCGTGTGTGTCGGAGCTCCCATTAAGGCCCAAATTGCTGTATTTATTCCACAAAAGAGCCTATTATTTCCAATCTTACAAATGTACAGCATCCACAGGGACTCTGTAAATATTGGAGCTGTGTCAAGCCCAGCTGGGAACCTGGCAGTCATTAGTTTCTTCTTGAAAGGCTGCATCTTTTCAAATGGCTCTTTGAAGGGGATTTTTTGGGGTGGGGGATAACACCACCCGTTTTAACTTTACTGCATTTAGATGGAATGTGATCTGATTTTTCAAGGGAGTATCTTTTGTCCATGCTGAGGATTTTTGACCCGAGCCATATTGACATACTGGGTCAGAAAATTCTTTGTTGTGGGGGACCGGCATTGTAGGGTGTTTAATAACATCCAGGGACTCTGTACTCTACTGGTACCAGCAATGGCTCTGCCTACACCAAGCTGTGGCAACTATAAGTGTATCCGCAAATTGCCAAATGCCTCTGGGTACCAGACTGTCTTCCCGTTGAGAACCATCAGTCTTTGTGCATAAACATGCATAAACAAAAATGTTCTAGAAACCAGGAAACTGTGCTGAAATAGACTTGAAAATTCCATTCTGTAGGACTTTTTTGGGGGTGGGGGTGGGGGTGGGGAGTTGAGGTGGGTACCAGATTCTGAAAGAAGACCACCAAATTCCCTTGAGTTTTACAGTGGTGACATGATAAGGAAAAGAAAGAAAAGGAGTCATGTTAGGAATTGGTTTGAGAATAACAGATTGTTAAGGAATGGCAAAAGAAGCGCTTGCTGCTTTAAATGACAGGATTGTATCTGTTACATAAAGTCATCAGTAGGAGCCCCAGAGGGGCTGAACAGAAATACACAGATGCCTGCACGTGATCTTGCTGCTGCGGCCCCACACAGGTCTGAGTCAGCCCTGAAAACGCATACATTGTTTCTTACCGAATGTCTCTGGCTCGGAACAACAGAAGTGCACTGCGCTGTCTCTGCTGAAAATTCGATGACTCACAAATGAGTCAACAGAGAAGGTGTTACAGCAGACTAACTGCTGTGCTGCCGCAGGCGGCCCCAGGACAGGCAGGAGGAGCCAGGATCCATTTGTTTACTGGGCTGGCTTTTCGTAAGGATTTTCAACTCATATAACCTGCCAGGCTGTACGCCTTTCCTTCCAAGTGAAAATGGTAGTTTTATAAGAGCCCAGCAGGCTAGGTTAGTATTCTGAGGCCCTGCCTTCCCTAAACTGAGAGTTTTGGATAGCTGACTGATGTTAAATTTAACACCTGTCTAAGCTCTGCTGTACCTTAATGTATTTTCATGATGCAAGAAGGAGGGCATTGTGCTTCTGTAATTCTGTGTGGGGAACTAGTGTTTTTGTGTCTTTTTTTCTTAGAAAAAGATATGGGTTCCTATATAAAAGCCACAAGCACTCAATTTTGAACAGAACTGTCTTTCTGTCATCGAAATATAAGACTGATTTTCTTGCATATCGTAGCTTGGTCCACACATTTAAAACTTGCATGCTTATAAATCACAATTCATATTTCATTATTTGAAAATTTTGAGAGGCCGGCTTGAAGTTTATTGTCAAACTGAAGTAAGGCCTTTATGAAGGCATGTTTAAGCAAATTATCAGAGTAAAAGATTAAAAGCAGAAAGTTTAATAAGAATGCAGCACTCTTAAAAAACTTCTAAACATGTTGAAAGCTCTTATTCACACAAACAATTATTAGGCTATTTATAAATGAAACTTATCTATTCATTAAACTTTTTTCCCATAAGGACCTAAGTAAATTATTTAGGGGTACAATCGTACATTTCACTTATATTATGTAATTAAAATTAAAGCATAGGTCTTAAATAGTATGTGTAATTCAGAATGACCTTTTTAAATGAGCCCTAAGAAATGAGGCTTTTCTATGTTTGCAAAAGATTTTTATTGTTCACTGTAAAATAGGTCTCTGACTACTCTTGTTGGGATCCCACAGGGAGACATTACCAAGGAGGATTGGGTGGAAGGGCAATCTCTAGGAACCTGGATCTGCTTTCTTTTTATAAGTCTGGAGAATTCGTTTGATTGATACTAGCATTTCAAAAGGGGAGTGCGTAGAGGCGGATTGACTCCTGCTAAATTAACTCACAAATGACTGATGTATAAACCACGATGTCAACTTTCAGTGGCTAAGTATATCTAAACTGTGGGCTCAATTAATGCATTTTCCTTGAATGAAAATCTATATCAAAAACTAAATTATAATTAGAAGATTGGTATGCAGGGACTCAAGAAATTAGATGACACATATTCCTTTTAGGGATATGGGATTCCTCCAAGAAGACTAAAATACTAATTTGTTGCTTCTATGCTAGGCAACTGTAAGAGAACATTTATTATCCCCCAAAGAGACCTATATCCAATAGCAGTCATTCTATATTCTGTCTCTCACCTAGGCCTGGTAGCCATGAATCTACCATCGCTATGGGTTTGCCTATTCTGGATTATTTCATGTACGGACTCACACGATATATGGCTTTTTGGGTCTGGCTTCTCTCGCTTAGCATAATGTTTTCAAGATTCATGTATATTGTAGAATGTATGTGTACCTCATTCCTTTTTATGACCAAATAATATTTCTTTGTGCATATACCACATTTTATCATTCCTTATTTGATGGACATTTGGGTTGCTTCCACTTTTGGGCTATTACAATTCATGCTGCTGTGAACGTTCATGTACAAGAGTTTGTGTGGTCATATATTTTCATTTCTCTTGGGCAGATTCCTAGAATTAGAACTGCAGATCACATGTTACTATTTTGAGGAACTGATGCTCTTCCTAAATGGATATATTTATGTTTGTATGCTTTGTGTTTCCTCCACAGTATATGAGTGTTAGGATTTTCACTTTCTCACTAACACTTGCTATTGTCTGTTCCTTTGATTACAGCCATCCCCATGCACTAAACTATATTAGTAATGATACTGAGCATCTTTGCATGTGCTTTTTGGTCATTTGTATATCCTCTGTGGAGAAATGTCTATTCAAATTCTTTCCTCAATTTTTAATTGGGTTGTGTTTTTATTATTGTGTTGTAAGTGTTCTTCATATATTCTGGATACAATTCTCTTATCAGATACACGATTAAATATATTTTCTTTCAGACTTTTTTTTTTTTTTTTAAGTAGACACTATTTTTTTAGAGCAGTGTTAGGTCCATAGCAAAACCTGGAAGATTTTCTGCCTGTTCACAGTTCAGAGGTGCTACCAATTTGTGCACCATTTGCAGAAGGCAGCAGAATGAAACTGCAAGCGTTTCCTGATGCAAGGAACATGATATTCACAATCTTGGGATGGAAATGCAAGTGAGTGTTTTGGAGTGATGGGGTGTAATGTTTCGTTGTCACAGCAGCCATTAACTAAATGCTTGTGGCTGGATATGGACCGCATTCCTTTGCCTTCTGAGCATCCTTCCCTCCCCCACTTTTACTCAACTTCCTGTTATGGTACAATGGCATCTTTCTCTCATTTTAAAATTTCATTTGTTTCAATAAATGTGTATAATTAATTATTTTTATGTACTTAATTGCCAAGCTTATATTAACATTTTGGTTTCTTCTGCATCAAATTCTTCCATGGGGGATTGAGACTTGGGAGAATTCAAGTAAAAATACCTGATCATCAGTCTTATGTGGCTGCCTGCTTAAAATGTTAAGCTTCTACTAGAAATATTGACTGAGTTTCAGATCACCATGAAGGCTTTTATTTGTGAATATCTCACTGTATTTCACTTTATATGCCATTATAGTATGTTCTTGGTTCTAATGGAACAAGCCAATGAATTGAGTAGGAATGCTGTGTGTGATTCCCCTTCTCTCCAGGTAAATGTCCCAGTTACATTTTTGGACTAAGGCAAGAGCTCTGAAACACCGCCATGCTTACTCTTCGATTTATGGAATCTAGATGATTCAGCAGGCAGGTTCTTCTCTGTGTTTGCTTTAAATGTGGAATGGTCAACATGGCCACTGTGTAAACAGGTTTCCTGAAGGGAAGGGAGCATGACTGCGGTGACTTTCAGTGCCTGGATAATTTGCGCAGATTCAACCACCCCTCCGGGACTGCGTGACTTGTCACTGTTGGTAATAACTCCCCCAGGGACTGTCAGGCCCGACCTGCTATTTTTGGTTGATGTGAAATGTGCATCGCTATAATCCAATGAAGAAATAACATGCAAATTTAAAACTTACCTCCCAATGGATCGGAGACTTTAGTAAGAAACCTGATGAAAGTACATAACTTTGTTTCTCCTCAACAGAGAGATGGAGATCTTCCGACTTCAAAGAAGAAGCGCCAGGCAGGGGAGAAGATCATGTACACCTTGGTCTCTGTCCCACACGGAAACGACATTGCGTCCCTTTTTGAACTGGATGCCACAACTCTTCAGAGAGCTGACTGCCTGGTTCCACGGTAAAAAAAAAGAATTATGGTTGAATTATACTATTTCTTTGAATAATTTTACATGTAGGTAAGAAATTAAAATCATAATGTTAATTTAATTTTGTGATATAGAGGGAGAGGGCATGAGTGAAGAACAGGTGTATAAAAATCATGCATCTTTTTGTGAGTAGGTTAATGTAGTTTGCTTTATTTTCATAAATAATTAAAATGTGCAGGACCAAAGGAATTCTGAAAAATTCATGAGACCCATTTATTCTTATTACTTGTATAGACTTTGGTTACTAAAATGAAAAATACCCTAGAAGCTTTTTATTAATATTTATATAGTTTATTTTTATGATGTTAAATTCCATATTTCATTCATTCATTCATTCAGCCATTCAGTCAACAGATCTTTATGGAACATTGATTAAATTCTAGGCATTGCTCTTGGCATCAGGAAGACAACAGTGGACAAACTGGTTATGTACTTGAATCCAAATGGGGGAGAGAGGCAATAGATGAACATAAAATATAAGGTCAGGTAATGAAAGTGCTTTGAAGAAAACTGGCAGAGTTTGGAGAGAGTTCTGTTAGGTATGAGTGTTCAGAAATGGCCTCTCATTTAGGATAATTGAGAAAATATCAAAATGATTTTAGGGATCAGTCCTCTCTGTTGGGAGTGTTTCGAGGGAACGTAAAATGGAAAAATCTTGGACTTTACCAGGTGTGCTGAAGGGCCAGCTAGGAGAGCAGTTGGTCGTGAGCCAGAGGAAGGGGTGGGAGATTGATAATGTAGTAGCCAAGACTTAATGTAAGAAAATATTTTACATTTTTTGCTTGTATTTGATTACTTTAATTAAGGTCTTTTGCCTACAACTGTCTACCTTCCAGCAATAACACTGTCATGCGGTCTCTGTATGCATAGATGAGTCTTGCCTATTTGATGAGGTCTAGTGGGATGGTTCTAAACTGTCTTTGATAGAGCATGATTGTGTTTGGTCTTGGCCAAATGGCGGTGATGAGGCTTAAGGTACTGACATGAAATGCAGACATCGTTGCGTAGGTTCCTCTCCAGGGAGGGTGAAAAAGTGCTATTCTAACACCGCTTTGTGAGCTTCCGAGGGTGTTCCATGATTATTCTCATTCATGAGAAATGTTGCCAAATCTTGGCTTCAGGTGAGCTTTACCTTACTCTTCCTGGTTTGACCAGCCTGTAAAGAGATCCCCTCTGAAGGTTTTACCTGATCTAGGTCTGTGATCTTCTCTTCTGAGTGTTGGGATGGGATCTTAATCCTTATTACGACATTCATCATTTTGGATTTAACATCAGCAAAATGGAGTCCTTCTTGAACTCCAAGAAAGTTTGCTTAAGGAAATGATAAAATGATCTCACTATAAAGTGCACAGACCTGTGACAAGTCCCTGAGACTTGCTTTATATGAAAGTGTTAGTCTATTATTATTTAGAACTTTTGAAGCCTTTCTCACTATAAATTGGAACTTTGTTTTAACAGATTACTTTGCATTAAAGCTAATGTTAACTAACACTTAATAACAACTACTCTTACAATAAAACTCTTGAGCACTTTCTAAGCACTCAGCCCTGTGTCAAGCACCTCTAACAAATAAGGAACTAGAGACTTAGAGCAGAGCTTTTCAAGTTGACCTGAAGTGTCATCACCCGAGGAGCACTGGGCCCTCTCTGTGCCCCGGCCGCAACAAGACCAGTGAAATCAGAGGCTTCAGGGTGGGGTGCAGGCTTTGCTTTTAAAAATCATCACCTGGGTATGTGATCCTGGAGTGTGTGAACTCAAAATCTATACTTTAAGCACTGTGCTACAATGCCTTCATATTTTAGACATTCAGATTATATGAAGATCTTAATAGCAACATATTTATGTGGCATGCATCCTAAGAGTTATTCATTTTCAAGGTTCTTGTAAAAAATAAAATATACTCAAGTGTCATCTGGAACCCAGCCATCTAGGTTGACTCAACGAGTATATATTAACCAAGTACACCAGTGAGGAACAGGGGACACAGGCGCAGGGCTTAGTAAGATACAGCTCAACTTTCCAGAGGCTTAAAGTACACTGGGGGAAGGCAACTGAACCTCAGCAACATCTCCAGTGTAAGTCAGTGCAGGGGATGATAAATGGTAAAAGGGTTATTTCAAAATTTCTGATTATTTGGGTAAGGGTTGGATCTTTGCTATTTTAGATTTTTGAAAATAAGTCTTTATTTTATTTACTTTTATGAATGAGAGAACCATGATGTTGAATGCATCACTTACTTTTTCCAAAGCCCTTGACATTTTATTTGATTTTCTCTTATTGGTCTTTCCTGCTTTCTGCCCCATGTTGTGCGACCTGGTTGTATCTTCCTGTTCTTACTAAATTTGCAGGAACCGGAAGGCAGAGGACTCACCACAGTAGTATTTTTTAATAGACACTTAAACTCATGTTTGTTAAAGAAATGATGAAAGATTCACTAGAAATGATAGTACTTGAGTTGGGTGAAGTTCTAGCTGTCCTCGCTTGGGCACTCTCCCAGTTCATATACAGGTGACACTTCCTGTCCCCAGTGCCCTGAATTAGCAACTAATCAGCCATTACTCTGGGGGACACACAGGGTTAGGTTCCTGTGAACCTCTGGTCACGATGTTTTTGGCAATCAGTTGATACATGGACTTGTTGTGTGTGTTCCTGTTTGAAGACACCTTACTTAATATATATTGTTGATTCGTTAACATTGAACTCCCAGCTGTCACAACTAGAACTCATGTCCGAAGGAAGCTTATCTAACATGGGTATTTTCTCCTTATGGCACAGCACAGCCTTGCTCTTAGGAATAGTAGGTGGCACTTCAGCTGTGTGCCTGGAGGCCGTTTTAAACAGTGACTTCACCACCAAAGAGAGTATAAAGGTGGAAAACATGGTACTAAATAGACCATGAAAGGACACTTGTTTGCAGTGTGTGAGCAGAAACAAGGAGGCAAAGCATTGCCTGGTTCAGCCTCCCTGGGCATGTGTGTGGTTCAAACTCTTTGTCACTCTGTGTGTTGCAGAGGATGGCCGTGACAGTGCCCTGAGCACTGATTTGGGAGTTTCAGATTTAGTGAGCAGATGAATTCACAAGTGTGTGGATTGTATGAATAGTGAAATCAGCTGTGTATACTTTTACATGCAGATGATTAAAGTACAAGGAGGATTGCTATCAGACAGCAGCTCTAACTGAGTCGGTTACTCAATCAGTGCTTCTCATGTTAGCATCTATCAGAATTGTATGGAGAGCCTGTTAGAATACTCATCGTTGGGCCTCCCATCCTGAGTTTCTGAATCACTGGACTGGGATGAAGCTCAGAATTTGCATTTCTAACAAGTTCGCAGGTGATGCTGGTACTGCTGGCCCAGGGACCACACTTTGAGAGCCACTGGTCTGGGTGAATAATCCTGCAGGCTTTCAAATGGTCTACAGTTCAGAAATTTCCCTTCAACCAGGCTGATCAATACTTGAATCAATTACTAGTCTAAAATATATTTACGTTCATATCATGTATGAAATTGTTAAACATGCTCATATGTAAGTAGGCTAATTTTTTAATGATTTTTTTGTATTATTTTGCTTTTAGGAACTCCTATGTTCGGTTAAGACATTTATGTACCAACACATGGGTAACCAGTACTAGTATCCCTATAGACACAGATGAAGAGAGGCCTGTTATGTTGAAGGTAAATGTTTCTGAAAATGGTTTAATTTTCAGCCAGACATTGTGTAAATGGGACTGGCATGTTCCTTTCAACCCATCTTCAGCAGTGTTAGAGATCATTGCAATTCATTTCATCAAGTGCTCGTGTCTGCTGGTTGCTTATGTAGCTGAACTCAGTGGCTTGGCTTTCGCAGGGCTGTGTGATTCAGGAGGCTGCAGCGCAGATACCAAAGAGTAGGAGCAGCATGGAGGAAGGGGAGAAGACTCCAGGACTGCATTTTCTCTGCTCTGTTGAAATGGAAGTAAAGGGCTAGTGTGATAAGAGATGTGTACAGGGACAAGGCAGGATGTGGGCATGGACAATCTCTGTTCCTGTTGCCTTTCTTAGAGGGTGTTGAGGGTGGGAATTTTGTGTTTGGGTTATTTACCCCTGCTGTGTATTTCATAAACCATACGAAGATGTGTCAGTACTTGAAGAATATTGCATGGTCATTGAAAAAGAAACATCTCATCTGAATGGAAAAAAAAATCACATTGCAGATTGGAACCTGCCAAACAAAAGAAGATAAAGAAGCATTCGCTATTGTGTCCGTCCCGCTGTCTGAGGTGCGGGACTTAGATTTTGCCAATGATGCCAATAAAGTGCTGGCGACCACAGTGAAAAAGCTGGAAAACGGCACAATAACTCAGAATGAAAGGAGGTGAGTGACTTTTAAAAATGACTCAATTGTCCCCTCCCTGCAGTAAGCCTCAGGTGAATGAATGACTCTAAAGGAATATTTAGAGGGCTCTCCATAGCAGCATACTGATTCCAAATGAGCAGGTCATGGTGAGTGATTGAACATGAGGACATTCAATCTGGTAGAGTACTTACTTTTCCATTTTAGTTTGGTTAGAAAAGAGTTGCTTTTAGTTACTCTCTGATCTTCCTTTTTAAATATTTCATAACACATTGACGGTATCTTTTTGTTGCACTTGATTTGATATTTTGGATTTCTAAAGGTCCTCAAAGAAGCAGTATTTTTTTTTCTTACTTACTCAAAATACACTTCTCTGCTCAGGTACCACAACAGAAGCAAATACATGATACCAGAAAATAATCTGCTTGTGTAGCACTCTGCCCTTATAACTCCCCCAGAAAAACTGGATCCTTGATTCTTCAACTCCGATTTTGGAAATAAGTGAGCAAAAGAATGGTATTGATAGCTGTCAGTGATCTTGTCTCTACTTTGTGTCGGTGCTACGTCAGGCACTGTAGATAGGTTTTCTCTAACCTCCAAACAGCCCTCACAGGGACGTTATTGCCACTTTACAAAAAGGAAAGTTGAAAGCTTAAACAAGCAGGGTAAGCTCACACACTTACTTAGTGTGAGATTCAGTCATCTGTGATTTTGAGGTACATGTGTCCCTGGGACCCCAGAGCAGAAGCATTCTGTGTATTTCTCCTCTCCATGATGCTGCTACATGCCTTTACATGTGAACAATAAAAACCACTTACCAATTTCCCAGGCATTCATACTTTGGAACTCTCATACACAGCTGGTGAGATGATTATGGGTATAAGCACTTTGAAAAGTAGTTTTGATAGTGACTAGCAAAGTTAAAGAAGCCACCCTCCTCTTATAAGAGGAATCATCCAGTGTTTGTCCTTCTGTGGTTCACCTATATGGTCATATGTGACAGAATTTCCTTATTTATAAGTTGAATAATATTCCATTGTATGTATATATGCATTTTCTTTATTCGTCCATCCATAAACATTTAGATTGTTTTCAAATATTAGCTATTGTAAGTAATGCTGCAAAATAATCTGACTCATAGAAACACAGGGTACAATGGGGGTCTCTGGGGGCTGTCGGTGAGGTGAGGGGGCGGGGGGGAGCGAGATTAGGCATTGCTATTTAACGGTATAAAATTTCATTTTTTGAAGATTAATAAATTCTAGAGATTTGCTGTATAATATTTTGCCTATAGTTAACAATACTATATTGCACACTTAAAAATTTATAAGACGGTAGGTCTCATTTATTACCACACATACACTTGCACAAAAAAAGAAGCAAACACTTTGTAACTCACCACTTCCACTTCTAGGCTTAATGCTTTTGAACATCTCTCCAAAAGATGCTCCCACATATGGGCACCGGGATACATATTTAAGAATATTCGACCTTATTCTGAATAACCATACACTGAAAACCATCCCACTGCCCATTACCAGCTGAACAAGCGAATGCCACTTTGGTATATTCGTACAATAGAATGCAGTATAGCAAGGAAAATAAATGAAGTACATCTACATACAACAACATGGATAAACCTAATAAACTTGGGATTGAGTGAGAACTAGACACATTCATTCATTGTACTGTTATTTGTGAAGTGTTGAAGAAGCAAAACTAAACTCTTATTTGGGCTGCTTAAGCAATTGAGACATGCAAGGAAATAATTGTCACAAAAGTCAGGATGGTTTTCACTTTGGAGGATGTTCCACTTCCTGTTCTAGGCGGTGGCTTTATGGGGTTTGCATTATAAGTATTCCGTAACCAAATATGTAAGTTTTATGAATTGTTAGAAGTACATATTATATTGCGAAGGGAAAAATAATCCACCTTGAATTCCTCCCACCCCTATCAATAGAACATCCTAAATATGCAAAAAAATGGAGCAGCTGCTTCTCAGCTTCCTCTGTTCTTACCCATTTCCCCTAACAAACCAACATTCTAAAATGACTAAGGGTGTGTTCAATCATACCTGCACTCCTTTTGGGGGTGATGAGTGACGTCCAGCGGCGGAAATACCACTCCATTCCTCAGCAGATAACTAAGTACCAGAGCTAAATCATGACCAGTAATGGAATCTGATGTGCACATGGCACTCTTTAATTGCTTCTTATCTATGAATGCTTCCTTTTGATGAATCTGTTTCTTAGTCTCTGTCACTCTCACACATGCACAGAATCTTACTCAGCCTCACTGGAAGAGTCCCCCTTCTTAAGTTTCAGTGTTTCTTGAAAAAGAAAAAAAAAACAAGTAAAGATGTAGCGTATGAGTGCTCCACCCTTGCTGTCTGTAGCCCTGTGCAAGTTGCTCCTCTTCAGTTACTGCTGGAGAGAATCTTAAATTAACCCATCCAGAAAATTCTAAGCAAGGTGGAGGGCCAGGACTGACCAGGGATTATGCATTTCTACTTCCCCTGCTTCTTCCCCCACTGTTTGAGAGCGAAAACATCATAGCAGAGAGATCTTGCCTGAGACATATGAAGTTGCAATTATTAGTCTTAATTCAGTAATTTCAGAAAAAGCCACCCTCCATCAAAGTTCATTCAAAGCTGCCTGTCAGTACAGTGGAGCTTATGGCACAGTTGAATGCATTTATACTATTTCCTCGATTTTAGAATTCAGTATAAAATTCTTTCTGAAAATACCTCACAACTCTGACTTTTTGCCCCCTCTGGAGAATGAAGTTATTGTTAGATATTCTTTTAACTGGAGGGAGAATGATACAGGGTCAAAGGGAAGGTGTTAGAATATTACAGATCTGCCTCACAATGCCTGTGTTGTCCAGTCCTCTCTCAGAACTGCCCCCTGCTCACCCGAGGAATGGACCCTGGAGGCACAGCTCCTGTGTTAAGCTCCCAGATCCTCAACCTTGGGTATTTTTCAGTGGGAATTTCTGATCTTATTCTGCACAGCTGCCCTAAGAGAGAAAGTAGAAGGGGGATATCTGTGTTTCTTTGTTGTAAAAGTTTTATTTTTGCTTGTCCCATGACGCTTAGAGAATGCTTTTAATCTGAATATTATGTCTTCCATCGATTCTGAAAAATTCAGCCATTTTACTTCAAATGTTGCTTGTCTTTTCCTCTTCTCTCTTTTGTAACTGCTATTGAAACTAGGGAAAATGACCTGCAGGCTCGACTGCCTGCTGCCGCGAAAACCAAACTCCTGAGAAGGGTGCTGGAGAGAAGGAAAGTGGTTTATTCAGGTGCGCGCAACCTGAGAGGATGGCAGGCTCATGCCTCAAAAACCATCTCAACATCTCAGCGTAGGCAGAGGGTTTTGTAAGAGGGAGGGGGAAAGCAGAACAAAGGGATCAAGTGGAGAAGGTTGAAAAGTTCTTTATGTGCAGAAGAACGCAGTCCATTCTCATGAGGACCTCGACACTGGTCAAGCGATGGTCTGGTGTGGGTCATCCTGGTTTTTGTCCTCTTGGTTTCATGCCATCCTGGTTTTATGGTTGAAGGTCAGCAAATCTCCCAGAGCTGGTATGATTGAAGATGCGAGTCTGTATCTTCTGAAGTTAGTTCTTACGATTCTTATACAAACATGGTGTTTATCTACAAGTTACATATCAGTCAGAGTCAGCACTCACAGAAACGATGTTAAAGGAATGTTGGGGCGGGTTACAACGCCCAACGTTACACTATTAGGTGCCTGTTGGAGCCTCTCAGTTCATCCTCCTGTCTCTTAACTGTCTTTTATTTGTCTTTTAAAAACTTTCAGTGCTGCTTTCTGGATAATTCTTTGCTACTGTCTTATAAATCACTGATTTTTCTTAAATGTGTGTAGAGTAGTTTATCTTCAAGAATTAGATTTTTACTTAAATGATTATAATTTTAGTGCTAATGGTTCTTTTGCATATCTGCCTATTCTTTATTCATATTTGCACTTTATTATATATGTTGTCTTTTTTTTTGCATACAGTTTCTTTATTGCTTTGAGGATTGAAAACACACTTTTTTAAAAAAAGTTATTTTAATATGGTTCTGTTACTTGCTTTATGTTGGTGACTAACTGACCTTCTTATTTTTTAGTTTGATTACTTAGTCTCTAGTCACAGACCATCTCAGCTGTTCCTATTCTGTGTATTGGAGAAATTGAAATGCAGTGAGGATTATGAGGTGTAGTTTGAGTCAATAGTAAAAAAAGTGATTTCATTTTAGGAATTTACAAATATGGCTATTCTCCCTTAAATAGAACTGTCCTTGATTGCTGGTCACTCATGGAAAGGCATCCAATAGCGTTCTCCTATTGACCGCGCTGTTGTTGGGGTTCATGGGCTTTGCTTCATAACAATCATTCCAAATGCTGATCGGAGCTGGACGTGGGAGCGGGGACTGGAGGAACTGGAGGAGGGACATTGTTTGAAAGATTTAGGTGACATTAATGCACTAAGTATTTTCTTGATCGAATAATTTTTTTTTATTTTTTTATTTTTTTTAATCAGTATTTTTTAATTGTTGATATTGTACAGTTTTCTGTCTTTTACCCCGCCCCAGCCCACCACCCCAGCCCTCCCCACCTTCCTCCCATTTCCACCCCCCCATAGTTTTTGTCCATGAGTCCTTTATACTTGTTGCTCTAAACCGTTCCCCTTTTCCCCTGAAATTCCCTCCCCTCTTCCTCTGGACACTGTCAGACTGTTCTCAAATTCAGTGTCTTTGTTTATATTATGCTTGTTTGTTTGTTTTGTTGATTAGCTTCCTGTTAAAGGTGATACCATTATAAAATACTTTGTTTTACAGCGTTTCATTTCTTAGTATTTATTCACTTCCCCCCCAAAATGAACACCACAGAGTAAAATTTGCTTTTCATTTTGCAATAGGTTTGTAACCAAATTATTGGAAGACCTCATCTTTTTTGTTGCTGATGTACTTAATAACGGACAAGAAGTTCTGGATGTGGTTATCACTAAGCCAAACCGAGAACGTCAAAAATTAATGAGGGAACAAAACATACTGGCACAGGTGAATGTTTTCATGTACTAAATTTGCATAGTTTATTTTTTGAAGTATACAGTACTAGTTTTTAAATCAATCAATCAGTTAATTTATTTATTGCTCTGTAACAAGTTGCCCCCAAATCTTAGTGGGATTAGGAATCTAGGCGTAGCGTAGGTGGGCTGCTGTTGCTCACGGTGCTTTGCCAGGCTGCAGTCAAGGTGTGGCCGGGGCTGCAGTCATCTCAAGTCTGGAATGGGAGGGAAGTCACTTCGCAGCCCACTTACATGGGCCTCCCCCAGGGCTGCCTCAAGAACCGGCAGCTTGCCCTCCTTAGAACTGAGTGGTCCAACAGAGAGTAAGAGGGGGCATGCAGATGGAAGCCACTGTCTTTTTATAACCTAATCCTAAAAGTAACATCCCATCAATTCCAGCCCATAGTCAAGTAGACAAGATTACATAAGGGTATGAATTCCTGGAGTCAAGCATCATTGGGGACTGTCTTGGAGACAGCCTACCACAGATTTCTAAAAAGACTTACATGGTCAGACTACCTCCGTGGTCAAATGTGCTGGGATAATTTTCTAGGTGGGATTTCCAGGAGAACTTGGAAACTGCCATCTTTATTTGTGTCTGACTTCTTTCTCTCTCTTCATAGGAAAGTAGGGTAGTCTATTCATCAGCTCACAAGTGCTGAATATAATACCGTAGTTTTTTACCCCAGAAGTCTGTCGCTGTACCGATACTATATCTTTCTGAAATTGCTTACAACACACTAGTAATTTACTTCCTAATAATATCTACATATGAACATGCCTGATTTGATGTATTCTTTTTGTTCTGTTAATTGCTATATAAACTAATGGGCTCCTGCATTCTTTAAGTGTGGACTCAAGAACATACTTAAGTAGAACATGTTAATATACATGTACTATTTGTGAAGTGGGGAACAGTTGACATATTGTCAATTAATATTCTATAGCTGATTTTCTGAAAATATTAAACAAAACTTTTCTCAAAGAAAATAAAGGTTGCAAATCTAATGAGACAAAGTCTTTTCTGACATTAGCTTTTTTTTTTTTTCGGTCTATAAAGCATTTTATTTCAAGGACTTTTAGGAGCTTCAGTAATTTGTTATTATTTTAACCAACATGTCAAAACTTTATTTCAGTATTATAAAAATAAAATTCAAGGTTTAGCCCTGGCTGGTGTAGCTCAGTGGATTGAGCGCGGGCCTGCGAACCAGAGGATCGCGGTTCGATTCCCAGTCAGGGCACATGCCTGGGTTGCCAGGCCAGTTCCCGGCAGGGGACATACAAGAGGCAACCACACATTGATGTTTCTCTCCCTCTCCCTCTCCCTCTCCCCTACCCTTCCGCTCTAAAGATAAATAAATAAATAAATATTTAAAAAAAAATAAAATTCAAGGTTTAGTGAATATAGAATTATTGGAGGAACTTTAATTCATATTATGTTTCATAAACTACAAGGATACTTTCTTTCCATTCTGCTTTCTTGTATTAATGCTCATGCCCTTGCCTGGGTGCTTTTTAATAAATGTTTACTCATTCTGCCAGCACATCTCCAGGTGACCCTACCTGCTGCCTTGATGCTTAAAAGAGTTATTTTCCTCAATACTTTTTAAATACTTCCCAACCAGTAACCTTAGAAGAAGAGTCTAGATTACGGGGTACCACCAGCTGCCCATGTGGGTCCTTATTTATTACATTTGAATGCTGATACCTTCAATGTCCAAAAATTTGGACAATACATTTATTGTTCATACATTTTGCCCAAAGATTTGGGCAAATCTTTATGTATCATGAACAATAAATTAACTATTTTATAAAGAGGTTTAGAAGCAATATTTGGAGGCAATTTTCTGGTGTCAGCTTCAGATAAAAATAAACTTTTTAAAATATTATTTTTATTTTGGAAAATCATAAAATAGATGTAATTGTAACGCCTATAGAAATCAAACTGTATTTTAGTTTATCTGAATATTTTGATGTAACTTGGTATAACCTAACACATTTATATTTCTTATTTTAATAAAATATAATTTCTAAACAAAATTAAGAGTTTCATTTAAATGATGTTTTTGTCACTCAATTTTGGGAATTTTCTTGTCATGTTCCTTAATGTGTTGGTCCTGAATCCTAAATTCATTTCATCCTTTACATTAATATTTTGAAAGTGTTTTTGAGTAAATGTTGCTTATTTAAAAAAAAATTAAAGCAGATGGCAAAACATGCACCTCCATTCATCAGAATAGGCATTTTTTTTCCCTAACAGATATTTGGGATTCTTAAAGCACCCTTTAAGGAGAAAGCAGGAGAAGGCCCAATGCTGAGGCTTGAAGATCTGGGGGACCAAAGATATGCCCCCTACAAATACGTGCTGAGGCTGTGCTACCGCGTGCTGAGGCATTCGCAGCAGGACTACCGCAAAAATCAGGTTGGAGTGTGGCCCCTTCTTTTGACCTCTGTTTAACGTTTAAAGTATGGGCAAGGTTCTGTGGTTACTGTTCTAGATCATGTAAAAAAGGAATGGGTAATTGGCCCTTTGCCGTGAAATGTTTTATGTTGACAACACACAAAAATGACCTCTAAGAATTTTTGAGCTGACCTGTATTTATTCTTCCATGTAAAATTAGAATCACCAGGGAAGGATGTCTGAGTCCTTCTGTATGTATGGTACTAGCTCCTGCCGGGCAGGAGGCATGCAGGGGACAGTATGTAAAGAGGACTGAGACATTTTTTGGCATTTCTAGGAGCTCGTGAGACATCCCATCATCATGTAAAGGCCAAAGAGTTTACTGTCTTGTGGAAAAGATAGGACTTGTGCATCTGAAACGTAAGGGCTGGACAATGAGGGGCCGTGAGAGATCAAAGACAGCGCTACAGGAATTCAGAAGAGGGAGAGCTCAGCTGTGGCTGCGGGAACCCAGGAAGGTTGCTTGGGGAAGAATGCATTTGAGTAGGATGAGAATCACTTCCATAAATTTTACGGGAACAGGCATTTAGCAAAGACAGGTCTAAGGAGAGAGGATGATGGTTGCTGGCTAGCAAGGGTACTTTTGTCCGAAGACATTCCTGACTGCAGAGAACAGGGAAGCCAGGTGTACCTAGCGATCCAGCTAAATGTTGTCAACTGCAAGTGAAATTCCTTTTGTCTCATTTTCACCCTAAAATTACATAATATTTTGTGTTCAATAATAGGCATGTTTGTTTAATATAAAATTGTTTAAATTATTATTAGGTAATTTAGTGTCCTATTTTTCTCTTAGCTGATTTTGAGAAATGAGTGCATAATTACTAAATTCTGCTAGTGACTTTAGTCTATGAGAAAGGATGGTGTGAGAGAGAGCCGGAGAGGCAGGTTGGGCCAAGCCATGTAGGGCCTGGGATGTCATGCCTAGAAGTTGGACGTTATTTGGGAATTGTTGGTAGTACTTATGGAGTGCTTGCCTTGTACCAGGCTCAACTCGCAGCACTTTTCACAACCTCACTTCACAAGTTCACTCAGTTAATACTGAGTGAAGATGAGGAATGGAGGCACAAAGAGTTTAAATAACTTGCCAAAGATGATACAGTTTTAAAACTGGAGATGGTATTCAAACCCAGGCTATCGCTCATCACAGTATTTCCTCCTAGTAGTCTGAAAGATTTTTGGCAAGAAAAAAAATGTACTTTAAGAGAACTACATTGGCTTTGAAATTCTGTTTAAAGATTAAGAAAAGGTTGAAAAACAATATGTAGAACAGATTAGTCAGAAGATAAATGATATGGTAAGGAGCAAGAGCAAAGAAAGGGACTATATAAACAAACTCTTGAATACTTTTAGTATAATCCTAGTTATAAACATCCTTCTTCCCAAGTGAAAATGCTGCCATTGGAATTATTTTTCCCAGCTTCACTGTATTCCTTTAACATGTCAAGATAAAGAGTGTTTTTATTTTACTGGCCAGAACATTAAATGATGGACCTTCAGAAAATCCATGTCTCAGAAGCCCCCAATGTGAGGGTTTGTGTTACTCTGTGGAAGTCTGGGGTGGGGGCAGGGGGTAGAGATTGCTCAGTGTATTCCACTTGGCCTTGTGTCTCTTCTTGGGTCTAGAAACACATACTTTGCTAGACAGGCCGTCACTCACACATACAAGCATCTTGTTTTTAGAGAGATGGAGTTGACTGAAAAAAATCAATAGGTCTACAGAGCTTACCTGCCTCTCTCAGTCCCATGGGCCCACAGGGGCATCATTTTTGATTGTGCTCGGCCCTTGGAAGGGACCTGGGGGCCCTGTTTTTACAGCATTGCCCTGTGCTTCCGTGCCAGTCTCCTTGGATTTGGTGGTTCTGCCAGTCCCTTGCAAGTTGCCTGGCAGCACATCTTAACTGGTGTCCTTCCCCAGTCCTTCAGGGTGTGGCCCAGGAAGGTCTCTCTCAGTCCTCTCAGTCTCAGTAGGGAATCTGAGCCCAGTGCGCTGGGCATGAGCAGTTTCTCCTCCGAAAACATGCATCCTTGTGATGAGTAGAAACACACGCACACACAGACACTCACTCTTACAATTTCTCTTCTCCTTTGTTCTTAGTTCACTTGCTAGGCGTACCACTTCTCCAGGGAAGTGTGTAGTCACGTAGGGGGATGTGCTTTCTGGTTTCCTTAGAGAATATGACTGCAGGTGGACCACCCTTGCTCTCTTTTGGGATGTCTCCTCAAGCTGTAGATCATTGAGCTGACAAAAGAAAACAATTCATAACATTCACTGAGGGTTAGGTTTTATTTTCCCTCACGTTTTCGTTCATGTTCCAGTTCAGTCTCAGCAGTGTTTGAAAAATATTTTTCTCATTTCTGTTGAATTAAAAATGCTTTGTATTAAGCATAAAGCAGCTTTATGATATTTTTAGGGCGTGCTTTCTAAAATGTAAGCAGAATTACTTTCTACTTTTTGCATTACAACTTTGTTTTCCTTTATCCACATCTATGTTTTGTAGAATCTTAGTAGGGAGTTCTTTTCTGATTAAACACTAACACAAGTCTTTCATATTGAGTCTCTATTATGATTTATAGAATTTGGCAACATCTCTACTTTCTTTTGATTATTTGTCAACATCTTGATCTATTTATCAAACATCTGGGAGGTTTGCCTTACACTACAGTATAATTACAATAGTCATAAAAGTGTGTTAATCAATATGTATTTTAAAATGATGTACTAACAAAAGACAGTTCCTTTATTTAATTGGCTATCCACATAAAGCTATTATTTTGAAAGGCCACAAAATTGCTGCCTTGAATGTAATTATATTTGTGCAACCAATATCATTTCCAAGAATAAATAGACTTCAGTTTAAAAAAAAAGGCAAAACCACTGTCTAATGAATAAATTCTCCCAACAAGGATACAGAGATACATCCCCCAGGAGAATATCCAAGAAGCTGAAGTGAAAACGTTTTGACTCTGAAAGTGGGTAGGCTTAGCAGTACTATGGTTGCGTGAGGTGTCTTGCTTGCACACAGAGTATGAGAAGTGAGCAGTGGTGGCTTGGAATGTAGGAAAATTAGTGTGAAGAATACGGGGCCCGTTTAATAATGCATGACTGGCACTTTCCAACGACTTTCTCCTGCCCTTTCCCATGGCCTGCAAGGATCCACCTCTCCAACCTCCGCTCCTGTTCTCTTCTCACTTCTTACACCCTGGCTACCATGGCCATGTTCTGTGTATAGATCACGAAAAGCTTGGTTTCATTTCCACAGAGCCTTTGCGCCTCCTACTCCCACCACCTAGGTGGCTTCTCTTCGCATGCTGCCTCCTTTTTATGATTTTCATCATTTTGGCATTTTAATCATTTCCATCCTAGCTCAAATGTCACTTCCTTAGCGTCTACTCCATCTAAAGTTGCTGTCTTTCTCCATCCCTTTTTTTGTTTCATTTCACTTACCAATATGTAAAACGATCTTATTTATTAGCTCATTTACTCACCTTTTTTTCTCACTAGATGAGAAAAAAAACTCTAACTAGGGAATTGCTGTATGAAAGCTTATCTATCTTGTTTACTGCCATATACCTAGTGCCTGGAATGTAGTAGGCTTTCAAGAAATACTGTATTTTGCTGTGTATAATATACTCCCATGTATAATGCACAACTGTGTTTTTGGTCCAAACTTTCAGGAAAAAAATCTTTCATTTTAATTTTTTAATACAATTTTTAATTTATATTTAGAAACAAAGCCAATTATTGTATTATTTTGCATATGGATATCATTGTTGCTTTTTAGAGTTACACATTTATTGCATAAGCATAAATAAAAAAATTAAAGACATTTACATAGATACGGAATTAGTACTACCCATGTATAATACACATCCTTATTTTTCCCCAAAAAATTTGGGCAAAAAAGTGTACAATGTACATGGCAAAATATGGGTATTTATTGAATGAATGAATCTGATCAATTAAGTGATTAATCATATTACCTTGTTTGATAGCTTTTAAAGATAAAGATGGTATGAAATCTTATCATTATTTTAAAGAGAAGATTTAATAGATCATTGCGGTATATTGTACAACAAAGAAATCCCCTAAGTCCACCTAGGATCTTTGTGTAGTAATGTAAATCTCATGCCTCATAAAATATAACAGAGTGGTTTTCTTTCCATGACCATGTGAAAATCATCGGTTATGACTTCCATCAAAAGTTACAAGAAGGACCTCTGTTAGGGTGGTGAAATCCCCAGTTACCATGCCATACATATTGTTCTTTAACTTGGTTTATTTTTGTTTTGACCACTTACATTTCAAAAGTATAAGTGCCTATATTAAAAAAATATTCCTAGGTATTTTTTTTTATTAAAATGTATTGTAAATTAGGTATATGCTAATATTTTTGCTTCCTTCCTTACAAAGTCCTATTTATTGAAGAATTATTTACTTGCACTCCTTGGACAGTGATCTGTAGTGAGGTTTCTGTTATGAATAATTCAGTCAGTGGTGCTGACCATAATGAAACCTGTTATTTCTGAGCCATTTGGCAGTGCATCTGACAGCTTTTTTTTTTTTTTTTTTTTTTTTTTTGCAGGAATATATTGCTAAGAATTTCTGTGTCATGCAGTCCCAGATTGGCTATGATATTTTGGCAGAAGATACCATCACAGCTTTGTTACACAACAACAGAAAACTACTAGAGAAACATATCACAGCAAAAGAAATAGAAACATTTGTCAGTTTACTCAGGAGAAATCGTGAGCCAAGGTTTGAAGTGGTTTATGCAGTATTCTTTTCTGGGGGGGCAGATGGTGGCTTTTTGCTTTTATCTTAGAACTTTTTAAAGTTAAAATTCTTTTCTATTCTCTTCATGGCCAAAACTAGATGGGGCTTATTGCTGTACTAATTATGTATGATGAAGACTTACTACCTTATAGGAGACCAAAACCCTTTCTCGACATATTTAAATGTAATTGATTTTTACTATGATATCATATTGTTTATAGTACTTTGTAATTTTTCAAAATGTATTCATATACCTTGTCTCATTTCAATACTTGCATGTTCTCACGAAGTACACGGGTTATAGGTTATTATCACCTATATGAGGTGATAATACAGAGATGAGGAAGAAGAAGAGAAAAGGACAATTTGCTCAAGAATAGCCCAATAGTAAGGAATAGAATAGAGGTTCTGATTCAACATCAAGTTCTCTTTCTATTGCACCATGCTGCCTTACCTGGGAGAACTGAATGCAGGAAAGTCGAGCAGACTGATAAAGTTTTCTTAACTAATTAGCACAGCAAATAAATGTGGGAATGTACCAATGGCTCCCTGACTCCACTTTGATTCAGTGTGTGCCGTATTCTCATTTTACTCAGTATGGCAGTAGCTTTGATCGGCTTTTGTTGTGATATCCTGTTCTGGGGTTGTCTGACTTTCGGGCAGACACATGATTTTCTAAACATGGTAAGTCAGTGTGCTGTGGGATGAAGATCACCAAATAAACAGAAGTGAACTTATATTCTTTTTTGAAATAATATTTGTTTTAAATACAAATCATTTGATGTTTGTTTCTAATGATGTAGTAGATAAGCAACACATCAGAAAAATATTTCATGGAAATAATATTTAAAAATATATCTTAAAGGTTATTTTTGTTATATCCCAAAGTTTATTTTTATTATGATCTTACAAAATGCCTCTTCTTAATCTTTGATTTAATTTTTTTGCCAGATTCTTGGATTACTTATCAGATCTGTGTGTATCCAATACCACTGCTATACCCGTAACTCAAGAACTCATCTGTAAATTCATGTTGAGCCCGGGCAATGCAGACATTCTCATTCAAACGAAGTAAGTCCAGATAATGGAGATATCTTTTTCTGTTCATTGTTTGTAAACATTATAGTTTTTTTATCACATTAGTGAGCTTCTTAATAGAGTTCATATGTGTTATTAATCTCAAGGCTGGTCTCAATGCAAATGGACAACCCCATAGAGAGCTCCATCCTTGCAGACGACATTGATGATGAAGAGGTTTGGCTTTACTGGATTGACAGCAACAAGGAGCCTCACGGCAAAGCTATCAGGCACCTTGCTCAGGAAGCCAAAGAAGGCACCAAAGCCGATTTAGAAGTTCTTACCTATTACAGGTAAAGTATTGTAGAGAATTGTCATTTTCAGTCTCACATGTTTATTGAAAGAGTCTCTGAAACCTCTAAAAAATCAGGTATCTATGAGGAAGAAATTTAAAAAGTCATTGTGGGTTTGATCCCTGGTCGGGGCATATGTGGGAGGCAACCAATTGATGTTTCTCATATCGATGTTTCTCTCTCTCCCTCTAAAATCAATGGAACAAATCCTTGGGTGAGGATTAAAATACAAATAAAATAGTCACTGCTAGGGTAGCTAAAATATATACTATTATTTAAATATTAAACATAAAGTTAACATCTATGTTTCCACATATACTTCTTGCAATTTTCTGGTTTCCCAGGCATTTGGAATTGTTGGGGCTGTTGTGCAGCAAAGGTTTTTTTTTTTCTTCCTATTACTGATTGGAGTGGGTGCCGATGAGGATCTAAGTAATGGAGTTGAGAGAGCTGGAACTTGAGCCAAAGAAGCTGATCCAGCTGCAGACATGGCCTCAGAAAGGGTTAGCCAAGTAATTTATAGTATTTGGTGCTTATAAATATGTAGAGACCTAGGGCTTAAGACAAGCTGGTGTCTATGGTTACAAAAGTCCAGCAGTGGCATGTGGCATTGGAAGTTCTGGTGGTCAGTGTGTTGTGAGCGAGAACCTCACTGGTGTCTTTAAACTTATGGGATGACAACTAAGGAAGACACCCTTGGGCCAAGTTGGGCCCAAATGACAGGAGTCTGAGAAAGGCAGAGAAAACCTCCTAGTCCCTGGTTTCTACCGCTCCAGCAAAAAAGCCAAAGGCTAATTCTTGATCTCAGAGGCTGATACATCCAAGTGTACTGATGCCATCTGGGTTGATCCCATTTGGTTTTGGAATTGAGTGGATCTAAACTTAGAGTGTAGATACTAGAGCCCGGAGCTGAGTGGGATAAGGGAAAGTGGGGAGAGATGGCTTTGAGTGAGCTGTAACGCATGGTCTTCAGGGTCAGTGTATTTGTGATCCTGGGAAACCGAGAACAAAGACTCCAATGGTTCTCCACCAGAGACATTTCCCAGGACCAGTAAGGGAAATTGCAGCTGAATGGACATAGAGACAATTTCATTTGTATAATTCAATTACTTAACCTACTCCCAACAGAGTTTGACTCCAGAATATTGGTCTCACGAAGGTAGATACTGGCTCATACTACAATATTTAAGAACTTTATCAAGATAAGACAAATAATATATGTTTGAAATTTTTAAGGTACCAGCTCAACCTCTTTGCAAGGATGTGCTTGGATCGCCAGTATCTGGCCATCAACCAGATTTCGACACAGCTGTCTGTCGATTTGATCCTGCGGTGCATGTCCGACGAGAGCCTGCCGTTTGACCTCCGAGCGTCGTTTTGTCGCCTCATGCTCCACATGCACGTCGACCGGGATCCCCAGGAGTCCGTGGTGCCTGTTCGCTATGCCAGGCTCTGGACAGAGATCCCCACAAAGATCACGATTCATGAGTACGTTTGGACAAATTTCTCAAAGACTTTGCATTCCGTAGATGAAATAAAAAAATCCAATGATGTCAGTTTTGAAATAGAATACATAAAAAGGCATTTCTGTGCTCAAACTCAGGTGGTTATCTTCCAGATGCATATAAGATACTCTTTTTGGAGCATCAAATGACAACCCTGGAAAATAGAAACATCATCCTGGAAACCAGTTAACAGAAGTCATATTAATAATAGGCATACTGACTTGTTAAGTGCTTAATGTTGTGGTATCCTCTCAGATAAGTGCTTTCCCTATGTTGCCTTTTGTCACAACAGCCTCGTTTTACAGGTGAGGGCACAACATCTACAAAGATTAACTATTTTACCCCGACTTAAGAAGCCAGGAAGTTGAAGTATGTATGTTTTCCTGTTTTTAAATGATTGCAATCAATTTAACTTGCTTTATATTCTGTCTTTGCAGATATGATTCTATAACAGACTGTTCCAGAAATGACATGAAGAGAAAATTTGCACTGACAATGGAATTTGTTGAGGAATACTTGAAAGAAGTTGTAAATCAGCCCTTTCCTTTTGGAGATAAAGAAAAAAACAAATTGACCTTTGAGGTATTTTGAAAAACAATTCATTTATGAAGTTACTCAATTTTTCCTGTCAAAAATGAGATATATTGAATGTAAAGATTTTTTTCTCTATAATATTTAAGATACTTTGGTAATTGGATATTTAGTTCATGAAGGTATGATTCCCTCTGCCATTGATTCAAATGTAGATTTGATGCTTTAATTATACTAGATGTCCAATGAAAAATACTTTATTTCTAATAAACTACTGTTTTCCTTCATTTTTTTGAGTTTCATTCTATTTGTGTAAGCTTTGTTTTGTTTAATGCATATTTATTGTGTTTGGATACATTTTTCCATGTTCATGGAGGTGATGTGTCTAGCCTCATTAAACTGAGTTGAAACACCTCTTGTTATGATATCATTTTGGAGAGATAGTGATAACATTGTAGAGAAGATGCTGCTGTTACCTGGTACCTGGTACCTGCTGTTGGTACCTGTGGGTATGTAACAAATTACCCCCATCTTAGCAGCCCAAAGCAACAAACATTTAGTACTTCAGAGTTTCTGTGGGTCAGGAATCTGAGAGGGCTTAGCTGCGGGGTCTGTTCATGACTGATGTGGGGTCAGGTTGCCATCAAGTTATTGCCTGGGGGCGCAGTCACCTGGGGTAGACGATGATTGTTGGTGGCCATACTCTCTTGTTGGATGTTGACAAGGTAGCCTTTTCACACGCCGTGTGTGTCCTTGTGGCACGGCACCTGCCTTCCGCTGGGAAAGAGAGAGAGAGCCTGGTGTGGAAGTTGCAGTCTTCTGTGACCTCATCTTGGAAGTGGCATGCTGTCCCTTCTGCCATATTTTGTTTGTCACACAAATAACCCTGACACATTGTGGAAGGGGACCATACAAGGCAGGCCATCTTGGAAGTGGCTTTCACACCTAGCGTGTTTTGTAGTATCTGGAAGACCACAAAGCCAGCATAGGGAACATATATTTCTAGACAAACTTCATGAATAATATCCATTTATTAAAGGAATTCATTAATGTAACCATTTATTAAGTGGTATCCTACTGACTTACATGAGTTAGCATTTAATTAAGAGGTAAGTCATTCTAATGTAGACCTCTTTAACTCACCTTTGTACATCTAAACTCTCGTCTTCTCGCTTCCTTGGTGGACACCTCATCTTCCTGTCATGTGGGACTTTGAGGAGGTTGATGAACTGGTCTTATTTGGATTTAATTCTAAACTTGAATAAATCAGAGTTAGTGGTTACTTTTGCACTATTTAAATTCCTAGTTGTTAAGAATTAGAATGTTTAGAAATACCTGCACTAATTTAGATAATAAAAAGTCAATGCTAATTTTGGTTCCTAACGTTTTTCTTTTCTTTTCTTCCTTACCCGATTTTTTTTTTTTTTATTAAGGTGGTCCACTTGGCTCGGAATCTCATATACTTTGGATTTTACAGTTTCAGCGAATTATTAAGGCTGACGAGAACGCTTCTGGCTATCCTCGATATTGTCCAGGTCCCCATGTCATCGTATTTTGAAAGATTAAGCAAATTTCAAGATGGAGGTAAGAAATTTTGAGAAGAGTTATATTCTTTTTGATTCAGTTTGGAAGTGAGATGTAAAACCAAACACACAGAGAAGTGGTTGTTAATGTGCACCTAATAATACACATGTACAAATGAAAAATAATCTGATGGTAGGACTGAGAGATAATACGCTAGATTTGCAAACATGCTTCTCTGTTCTTAATGCTAAAACTTTGAGAGATAAATTGATAAGGTTAATGAGTTCCGTCTTTAGCAATGAACATATGGTCAATCCACTAGGAAAAATATTATGTGTTTAAAAATAAAAACATCTTAGTATTTGTGATCATCCTGGTATGTGGCATACGCTAGCTATGCTGCATGGCAGAGTTTAGAAAAATGCCAAGAACGGGCCCACTGAAGGTCATACTTGAAAAACAGTGAAGGCAAAGCCAGTGTGGGAGGCAGTGAAGTGGATAAGAATGGGCTTTTGAGTCAGAGTGCCTGTGTTCAAGTCCTGCCGTTACCATTTATTAACTTAGGTGATGTACTTACCTTCTCTAAGAGTTCCTTTTCTCATATGAGATATGAAGATGATAATGCTAGTATCTTCCTCACAGTTTCCCTGTGAGAATTAAATGAATGCATACAATATATTCAGAGTATCTGCAACAGTGCCTGCTTATAACGCAATAAAATTTTGATGGTGATTGTCTTTATGTTGTATGCCCCTGAGGTAGAGAATTGTGTGCAGAAGGTATATGGCAGAGTGCATTCAGGGTATACACCAGTGAGAAAGTGAGGAAGATGGGATTCTGCAGACGGAGAAGATGATCCACAATGCAGGTGCATCTGAGACCTCCGCTGATCCTATAGGAAGCTCTCTCAAGCTAGGATGGCCCTTTGACAGTCACAAATTAATTCAAGGGGCTGAGTTTTGGATCCTTGCATCAGCCAGCTGTTGACTGCTGGCTGTGTCATGGAGGGGGTGTGTAGCCTTGAGTAAGGCAGCTCCCGTTGGGGAAGGGTCACTCTTAATGACAGCCATGAGAAGTCACAGCCATGATTCATAGCACCTGGGAGAAGAGCTACCTCAGCTCTGAAGAGGGGAGATGAGTGGAACACAATGTATCCACTGCAAATTCCAATACAAGATTTAAAAAGTAAAACCGGAAATCTAATTTCAGACATAAGTTTGGTTAGGAATTACAAATCCTATAATTCCTGTAACTCCAGATACCTGGAGGAACATCCAGGTATCTGGAGGAACATCCAGGTATCTGAAGTAATTAATTGCCGCTCTCTAAATCTCAGTTCCTTCTATGTCTTCTACTGTATGACCAATAAGAAACAAATTAAAGCACATAAATCCCTCACCTTCAGCACAACTGGAAGCCAGAGGATAGTATAAACTTCAGTTACTGTATGTAGAAAAATAACATCAGTTTTCCATAGAGCTGTTGCATGCGTTTTCACTGTAAATCTTTGTGTACAATTTGGGGTTTCTGGAAAAAAATTGTGTGGAAGGGACAAGAGGGGATTCTGTGAAAATCACACTCAGAGAAATAAAGTTTATCCTAAGTGTGAACATACTGACAGAGAATCAGGTAGGTAAAGGAACACTGAGTAAAGAGGAAGGGACTTAACAATACGTAGGTAGCAGCGTGGGGAGAAACACTTCTAGGGAGAAACAAGACTAAAAGTAAGGGGGTGCACCCTTTGGAGTCTTGTTGGTGAAGGGAAAATAAGTGAAGTAGGTAAATCTAGAATACCACAAGATCAAATAAAACTGAAAATGGAAGGAAATGTAACTTCTCCCCTGTCCCCATCCCCAAAGCCACTTGAAAGAAACCAGCACATCAGAGGATGCTCTTGAACTAAAGATCTTATAAACTGGCTCATACTGTCAATCTGGTCTAAGAAAGGGCTAGATGTAATCGGTCTTCATTTATATGAAACTACTACAAGATCAAAATGGAATAAAGAATCAAAACATTTCAGTTGGTGAAAATTCCTCTTTGAAATGCAACCCTGAAGAAGAAGAAAATGATAACACTGCAATCCGAATTAAATGTTTCCTAACAAATATTGGGGTAGAAATCCTCTTAAATCACAAATCCAGAAACTAAGGTTAGAAACGAAACAAAACAAAACAAGAAGAAATGAAATTAAAGTTGATTGAACTTAGGAAAGAAATCGAATAAAATGGTAGACTTTATTTATTTTTTTAGAAATACACACTAAATTACAAGATGTCAAAGGGAGAATAGACCTGAGCAAATGTTTAATAAGTACCATTGAGCAAGGCAAGTGAAAAATGATGAGAATGTCAACGATATAAAGGAACAACTCGGAAGGGTCAGAGAGAAAGTGGTTGAAATGCAAGGAAGACAAAGAGGAGCCATCATGGGAATAACTGAAGTCCCCGAAGAAGAAGAACAAAATGTGGAACAGAACTGATATTTAATACTACAATAAAAAACCATTCTGTGAATAAAAAGATAATCTGAATTCTACATGGCGAAATTGTCCAGAACAGTAATCTCCAAGACATAGCAGAATGCAACCATTATATATATTATATATTCAGAGAGAGTGGCAAGAGGGAGAGAGGGTCACTTTGAAAACAAATGAGAAAAAGGGAAAGGAAAGATGTTTTTTGGTATGATGCTGTCATAATCTACAGTTTACTTTAAACTAAACCATTCTTAAAAAGTTAGAAGGTGATTTTGACTTTTGTCTCAGTGCTTATATTTTGCTTTCAGAGTTTGTCCATAAAGCAAGTATTTTCTTCCTCTGAAATTTTTTAAATCTTATATGTACTGTCCATTGTTTAGTTCATGTCTGCTATCTAAGACACACTTTTACTTTTTAAAGTATTTTATGATTACCGTATGTTCTTGTGAACTCTATTTACCTCTGGACATCTTAATTATTCTTTTAAATACCTGAGAAACACTAATTATTTCGTTCAATAAGATGGTATTGAATAACCGTTGTATGCCAGACACTGTTTTCATCACTGAGAATAAGGAATGAACAAGATAAACCCAATTCTTAGCCACAGGGAGGACAGACAATTAATAAATAAATAGGCAGGCCCCCTGTATCCTGCTGCCCAATGGGGGAGATGATCAGATAATAAACAAATGAATATAACCCAGTAACATCAGATAACACATGAAGCACAGTGGAGTAGGACAGTATGGGGAGTGATGGAGTAAGAGAGCACTTAGTTTTAGTCAGAGTAGATTGAACAAGTCTCTAACACATGGGCAGATACCTATATACATCAAGGAAGAAAACCCTGAGGCAGAGTAAGCTTGGCGTGTGTGCGGAGCAGCAGGAAGAGCGTTCTGGCCCAGGCAAAGTGGTAAGAAATTCCCATGTATACAGGGTGCAGCAGAAGTAACGCCTGCTTGAGTGTGGTTGGTAGGGTAATAATATGGCTGTAATTATTTATAGTTTTAATTTGAACACTTCACCTACAATGTTATATGATGTGCTTGAGTGTGACATTGTTATATTGCAGAATATGTTGCTTATAATTTTGTAATAAAAGATAATCTAATTAAAAGGGGGCATTATTTGTACTGGACCCTGTATATTGCATGAACCAAAGCTCTGAGGTTTCTTTCTTCTGAGAAAGAAACTCTTAGTTTGGAGAAATGCATTTTCCTAATTTGTGGAAAGGGGTTGGTGGATTTTGACTATATTTTTGGAATCTAAATGTGCTTTCCCCTCTGGAGTATTGCATACCTATGAAAGTAATTTGAATGTAAGGACTATAGTTTTAAGATCACTTTAATTTATTTTTTAAGATCATGTCTCTTGATATGTACAAATTGGAGGGTAAATCATTTCTTTTATACATTTCTATGATTAGGTACATGATATAAACTGTGAGAAAATATAGTTTGTTCTTAAGCATGATTTGATAACAATTATAATTTTACTGCAGGTGACATGTCTGAGAGACGCTTTCTTCATTCCTTTGAACCCTGAAAGTCTTTGTTAAAGAGTCATTTTTTCTTTTACTAACATTAAATGCTTATTTAGTCTCACTAACTTGCATACATTTGGAAGTACAGTGCTTTTTTAAGTAAAACATTCAAATCTAGATTTCTTTGAAGCATAGCTATACTTGCAAGACAAAAAATAAGGCACTGTACTTTTCGTCAACACTGCCTTGAGGTGCATTTGAAAAAGTGACTATGAAGTTTTATTTTTATAACTCTACAAAACAGAAAAGAATGTGCCTCACAGGGATAGATCCATTATTTGCTCACAAAATTGCCAGTAATGCAAATGTATTGAGTTATGGATGGATTTCAGATTGTTTTGTAAAAAGTTTTTTTTTTTAAGTACCAATTTAGAAAAACATATTCAGGAAGATTAATTAACTTGCCTAAGATCCCTTAGTCAGTAAATGGCATTGCTAAGAATTAAAGTACAAGAAATTAGTCTTTCCATCCTTTGTACCACTTGATTATTTATTTGTCTAATGAGATTATGTTTTAGAAAATTGTTATTGAGGTTAGAATTTTGTTTCATAAATTTTATTTTATTAGCTTCATTGTGGTGACATGATTCATGTTCTACATATTCTACTGTTGTGCCCACCACCCAAAGGCAGATCATCTTTATAAATTTTAAAGTTAACACACATGGATGGCATCAGTCTTACAATATCTTCTTTAAGTAAACAAGATACAGAGTTTAAAATAAAAAAAAGGGACGAAGCAACATCCTGTGCCTCTTGATGTGGTACACACATCATCTATTTAATATTTCTGACGGAAATTCATAATCTAATCATGAGGAATTATCAGAGAAGTATAAATTGTGGGATATTTAATAGAAAAACTGTCTTGAACTCAAAAAATGTCCAAGTCATAAAAGATGAAGGCTGAGAAACTTTCTGATTAAAGGAGATTAAAGAGATATGACAGCAAAGTACAGTATGTGATTGTGGATCGGGAAAAATATCATCTACAGAAACATCATTGGCATAGTAGTCTATGTATTATGTGTTAGGCTATAGTATTATATCAGTTAGATTTCCTGAATATTAATAGTAGTGTGGTTATATGAGAGCATATACTTGTTTTGAGCAAGTACTTGCTGAAGAATTAAAGGTTAAAAGGCCACGATGTCTGCAACGAATCCCCAAATGCTCAGGAAAGATATATGTCATGTGTGTATGTAGGGAGAGGGCGAGAGCAAGGGAGGATGCGGATGTGTCAGAATTTGTGACTCTAACAAATTCGGGCAGAGGGTGTTACAGCAGTCCCTTGTGCAATTCTTGCAGCTCTTCCCATGCACTTGAAAAGTGTTCCAAAACAGAAAAGTTAGCGAGTTAAATAATTAGCCAATTAAGAACATGATTTATTATATGATGACACTTGAAACTTAAAACTTTATCCTACAGCTCTACTATACGGTGTTATTATAGCTGAGTTCAATTAGACTATAATTTCCTAACAAAAGTTCTATTAGACTATAAATTCTTAACAAAGGAAGCAAGAAAGAATGCATTTCTGGAATCTCCAAATGTGGAGACAGGGTTGTCAGGCCTGGGAAGAATTCGGTGGTACAGGGTGAGACAGAGGTTGATGCCAGAGAGGAAATCCCAGATTACGGGAAGCACTCGGGGAAACACTCTTCTTTTGAAGGACAACCGTGGAGCCTTTGCCGTGTTGCCACGTTACAACACCCGGTGCCGTGTCATCTTGGCTCTTGTGTATCCAAAGGATCTAGATCATATTTTCCAGTTTCAGTGAAACTTTATTTTCAATTGGAATTCGTGGGCAAAGCACAATTTTTAAAAAATAGGAAGTAATTTTGTAAGCATTCTTGCCAGACCAACTAGTTCCTTCAAGCAATAATAGCAGTTTTCTCCTACTATGTCTGGAAAATTCTCTGCTGTAGAACCAGGTCTTTTTAAAAAAAATTCTTCGGATCTACTTACCTCTTACTAATTCTGCTCCAGCTTAGGTGGGGTTGGGCACTCAGAGAAAGGGGTTCAGTGGTTGTTGGGCAGGTCAGACCTGAGGAGTGGAAGAAGAAGTGTGCCTAGAAGGAAAAGGAGTTCCAGTTCGTGCTGGCCTCCGTGGCACCTGCCTTGAATAGGGTGGACACGTGCAGCCTTCATTTGATTTTCTCGGGAATCCTGCAGGTTTCAATGTCCATGATTAGTATTTGGAGTGATGGGGATAGCTGGTTTGGGAAGTGGCAATTATAGAAGTTGTTCTCTTCTGGTTGCTTGGGTACAGCGCAGCCCACCTTCGTGCCTCTGTGAGTTGTCCTGCTTCTAGAGCCGGCTGGGGGTCTGAGTCACGTCCCAGGCTGTGACTGCTCACCATCACAGGTGGCACGCTTGGCAGAAATTGCTGGGCTCAGAAGCAGCTTTTCATTTTCTGCCCTAGAGGTGGTCCATTCAGAAAATTATCCAGGCTTGCTCACGTGGAGACATGGGGAGAGGTCCTGCACTGGCCTTGCTGCAGTGGAACAGAAGATTCTAGTCTTCAGAGCTCTCAATCCTTTCACTGGCTGTGCCTCTCTTGGGAAAAGATACTGTTTTCAAACAAATGTATGCACTCCCAACAGGCTATGTTGAATCAATTTGCTTTGCCTAACACCTATCATTTGCTCCCAGTAATTTAACAGGCACAGGCTCCATTCGGTGGAATTGATCTTTTGGGTGGAAGGATTATGCCCAGCAGTGCTCCTCTTTGTCATGTATAGAAGGTAAAAGCAAATGTATATAATGGCTGGTTAACTGGGTATTTTCAATACACTTTTAAAAGTATATTCCATTTTAAAAATTATACATTTTTTTTCTCTTTGTGGTTGCCAAAAGATATGCAGTCTAAGGATCCATATTGCTGCTAACTAAGACCGCTTTCTACAGCAGGGTGCGTACCTGTATTTTGTCCTACTATAGGGTCATTTGAATAGGTGAGGACACATGTGAATCTTACTTACACAGGCTTTTAATGAGCTACGTAACAAGTTAGCCCTGACTGGTGAGGGTATCATCTCAATTTGAACGGAGTGTAGAACTTGACAGTGTCTGGACATGGTTTGGGTCTAATTCAGTTATTCTTTCAATGTTCTTCAACTGACCTGTGCATTGTTGGAGTGGCACTGGTGTTCAAATTTGAACCTGCAATGTGGAATGATGAAGTCTGGCCCACCTTTGGTGACTTTTAGGCCTCTTTAGGATGTCTAGGTCCCCATCATTTTCTCCTTTCACAGTTGTTTCCCTGCCCTTAAACTCACCACATGGAAAAAGGCAGTATCTCAGAAAACTACTAAAAGACCGAACGAGCTAAATAGTTTCTTTCTGTCTTCTATCATTTTGTTTTTCCACAACTTCAAATTCTTGAGAGTTTCTATAGTCAAGCCCTGAAAATGGGGGTCTGCTCCCAGTCTGTCACCAGATGATCTCCTTCGCTGGTATACATGGGGTCTGTCCGGAATGTATCCAGCCACGTCATATGAAAAATAGAGACATTTACTGAAGAGGACAGAAGAGACAAGAAACATTGTACAGAGGACAGTGATGACTCAGTCCCCTTCTCCTTCAAAGTAGGCACCTTGGAACCTTTTACAGTCTCTCAATCTCCACTAGCTGCCCCATCATATTTTCCCGAATCTCATCGATGTTCTGAAATGTCTTCCCTTTCAAAGGTGATTTTAGTTTTGGGAAAAAGCAGAAGTCTCAGGGTGCAAAACCAAGCTGTAGGGGTGCTGAGTCATCTGGGTGATCTGAGGTTTTGCAAAAAGACTGCATAACACCTGGTGCATCAGTGGGTGCGTTCTCGTGATGAAGCTGCCAATCACCAGTTGCCTATAGCTGCAGCCTTCTGAGTCATCCAAATAGTTTTCACGGAGGAATGTTCAAGCTTAATGCAAAATGGGATGGAAGTTCATTGCTCTGATCAGTCATTTTGAAGGTGAAAGTCACGCAGTACACATGCTCACTCGATGATGTCTACCGCCTCCACTGACTAGTACAATGAAGTTATCATTGTTCACACACATGCATTCCAATCCACTCTCCTTGGCTGCTGGGTTACATCCATGTCTCGCAAATCATTCTTGTTATATCAACAATGGCTGGACTTTTTCCCGTACAGATCTAATCGTATGTTGTAATATTGAAAGTGGGAAACCACCTAAGAAAAAAAATCAATGGAGAATTCCATTTACTTTTAGGATTTTCTTTCCTTTGAGGTTTCACATTTGGAGCTGAAGTACCTTTGCTCTTAGAGAGGAAGACACAGGTAACCACAATCTGAAATTATTATCCTGCCCTTGAAGTATTGAAGCTGCACTGGGTGACATGCAGCCCTGTGGGCCCAACCCAGGATAGGAGAGCGATAGGGAGTGTGGGTAGTGAGAGGGACTTTGGACATAGTATGTCCAGAAGCACCCCTTGTCCTAGAAGATTTGGGGAAGAGAGTAAGAGCATGCTAACTCTCCTTCTAGGGGCAAAGAACCAGCTGCTTCTTCAACTAATTTTTTTGCCTTGTTAGGGACTTCACATGGTCCACCTTAAGATGCTTTTTTTTGGTAGCATAGTTGCTATTAAAAAGGAGCAGGGAAATTGAGATGGGAGGTGGAGCAGAAACATTTCTTAATATTTATATGGATAGGAAAGGAAGAAAATATGTATAGGCAAAAGATCTGCCAGAAAATGGTTTCTTCCTTTATAAAATTAGGAGGTGAGTCTAAATATGATCTCTATAGTTACTTTCAGTTCAGAACTCTGATTCTTCGAAGATTAGTATGAAATCCTCATACACTCACTGAATGGCATTCTTTTTAACGTGCACTGCAAAACACCACTTTGAAGAGATATCCATGAAGCATATCTCCTGGTTAGTGGCTGTGATTGCTCTGTGTAAAGACACCAGCTAAAATGCCTTGAAACCAAAAGCCAATATTTTGAGTTCACTTAAAATATTGATTATGTCACAGGAAAGCAAGTAACCAAGAAGGGACTTACCTGGGTGCCAGGAAAGACTCTGAGGAGGTGTAGCTGTGGAGGTGGGAGATGAGAAAGAAGGTGTAGTATCGAAGGGCCCGTACAGAAGATGCGGGGCAGCTTCACGTGAAGGACTCTTTAGTGTTCCTGCATCTCCTTTCAATTTTTCACCCGCCTGAGCTCTTTTCAGGTTTTTATGAAGATTTTAAGTTTGCAGTCGAGTTCGTGGTGCTCAACTGTTAGCAAGGCTTACTTGCCGAGGAAAGATACTACGTTTACCATTTTTCATTCAAAATCCCTTTCATTGATTTTTGGACTTAATTTTTCCCAATACCAGTCTGCCTCTCAAGATTCTCTTTTAGGTGGTCTTCTCCCTGTTCTCTCTCATCTTTGCTTTCCACGATGTCCCTTTGCTTCAGATAGAATTCTCTTATCTCCACTATGTGTCCTGTTCCTCACACCTGGCTACTTCCCAGGGGCTGTTCTCTTCTGCCCATACCTTTCCTCTCTCCAAATCATGTACTTCTAGTAAAGGAAGCTTTAGTCTCGAAGAAGAGGCAAGAACCAGTGTGTTATCCTGTCACAGTGATAGGATAATTTTCTCTTGTCCCTTTGTGTGTTTACAGCAGTCCCCTCTTACTCACAGGGCTTTGTTCCAAAGTGCACAGTAGATGGCCCAAAAGTATGTTTGGATAGTACCAAATCCTATATATTTATGTTTTTCCCCTATATATCCATAACTTTTTGCTTAAAGACAGCACTTAATGGCTTCTCTTTGGCATATCCAAATTGCCAGCATCACCACTCTTGTGTTTTGGGGCCATTCTTAAGTTAAATAAGTTATTTAAACTCAAGCAGTCAGTACCGTGACAGTTAATCTGATAAGCAAGAAGGCTGCAGCATTGGAGACACTGGAAAAAGGGATGATTCATATCCTTGGAAGGATGGCAGGAGGCTTCATCATGCTACTCAGAATGACATGCAATTTCATACTTGTGAATTGTTTATTTCTGGAATTTTCCATTTAATATTTTTGGACTGTAGTTGACCATGGTTGACTGGGTAACTGAAACTGAAAAGTACAACTGTGGATAAGGGTGCAGGGGGGACTGCCGCACTCTGTCAGGGGAGCATGCTGTTTTCACAGTGCCTTGAGATTGTTTCACTGGTTTTTAAGTGACAACAATGATGACAACAGTCTCCCAGCAGCTCTAGAATTACTTATTACAGGTTGTGTTCCCTAGGAAGCAGACTCTGAGATAGAGATTAGTAGGAGCTTTCTTAGGGACAGCTGTTAGGATCAGCACCAGTGGAATGGGAGTGAAGGAAGCAGGGTTGGGCAGAGTGAGAAGTCGGGTTGTGAGGCAGTCATGCTGGAAGCCTCAGGAGGTCTTTCAGAGTCGTCTCCCGTTGGAACGAAGGGGCTGAGCCTTTATGCCCCATAGGCCGCCCTGTTCGAGGCAGCCATGTTCGGTCCAGTCCATCCTCACTGAGGCCTGACACGTGAGGGCTGTCCTCCAAGAAGTACTTGTAGCAGCTGAGGCAATTGTCCTCCTTTCCTTCAAGGGAGTCTGGGCAGCACCACCATAGCACCCAGCAGAGACATCTTCCGGAAAAGTACCATGGCCGGAACAGCTGTGAATCAAGATTAAGCCTCATAGGAAATAAAGATTAGGAAGAAAAGTAACAGTGACTTGAAGTCATTTAAAAGCCTAACAAAGTTCTATACAGGAGGAACTTTTCTAGAATCTACCTACTTCCAAATGCCCCAGAATCACTGGCATCAGAGCCCTGCCTTAGGCAGCAAGTCTTTTCCGAAATCCTCCTCAGATAGTAAGGTGATGTTCTGCTCTTCTGAATCTGGTTCTCGCACTCGCTCTGTGCTCTGCTGACTGCACCTCTAAGTCCTTTCTGGGTTACTGTATAATGTCTTTTACATGCTTGTTTTTCTGCTTAAACTTTTTAAGGAAAAATGCCTGTGTCACTGTCAGGTTCTTAGTTATCAGTAGTGCCTGAGAGGACGGACCCCTTCCCCGCTTTCTGGGATTAATTTTGTCTCTATATAGCAAGACAGTTTTAAGCACATGATCTCCACTAGATCATGTTCTTTTAAAAATTCAAGTGCATACATAAAAATGGGTGAAAAATAACTGCTTTGTACTGAGTTACTCCATGTGCCAGGCCAAGCATTTGGCAAAGGATTACTGTATCTAGCATACCTCTAGCTCTATTGCATATTTTTATCTTTAATCCGTATCACAACCCAGCAAGCTAGTTGTTATGGTCACTTTTTGCCCAGGAAATAGGTTCTGTAGAGAGGTTAAATAACTTTGCCTTAAGACCATTCACCTTGCAGCTTGCAGAGCCAAATTTTGAATTCAGATCTTTTCTTTCCCCCCTTTTTATTTTTATTTTTTCCTTCCCTTTTAAAAAATTTTTATTTTAATTGTTGATCTTGTACAGTTTTCTGTCTTTTACTCCCACCCCAGCCCACCACCCCAGCCCTCCCCACCTCCCTCCCATTTCCACCCCCCATAGTTTTTGTCCATGTGTCCTTTATACTTGTTCCTGCAAACCCTTCCCCTTTTCCCCTGAAATTCCCTCCCCTCCCCCTCTGGTGACTACAGCTCTACAGTTTATGTTCTTTATGCTATTGTCATACCGCTTTCTAGATAGATGATTTCTTCATTTGTAAAATGTTCTTGTTTTCTGTATGTTCCAAGTTCCCTAAGAAAGTGTACAAAACAATAGGCGTTTACTAAAGACTTTGATTTAACTTGAAGTGATTGTACAGGTCAAATCAAAAAGTTTTGAAACCAAGAATCATCCCTTCAGGAGTGGTTGTTTGGCTTGTCTCAGAAACAAAGTTTCAGTCATAAGCGTTAAGAGTTTTACCATTTAAATATCTCTTGAAGGTGGATGTTCCTCTTCAGTTCCTGAAGCAGCTGTCTGCCTGGGCCCCTGAGCCTGTTCTGGCTCTTTCTCCACATTCCAACATAAGGTTCCTTCCAGATCACACTCTCTACCTCTTTTACTTGCTCTCATCATCTCTAGACAATAATAACCCTTTTTTAAAAATTGGTACCCAAAGGGCTTCATAAATTGAGTTAGGTGTCTCTAGTTCTGTTTCCTGCTGATTCCCCTGTCAGACTGAACAATTTTACTTCCTAGATACTTTTCTAGGAGGTGCTTCTGTATTTTATATATACTTTTATAACTTGCTTATCATTAGGATGAAAATATGTAAGTCATTTGCCTTTTATGAATATACATGTATTTGAGGGACCGAAATATTTACAGATCCTAATATTCCAAATACATATTCATATCTTTCTTTTGTTACTTTTGTAATTATTTTTATGTCTTTTTCCTAATAGATTCACGAAGGGCTTGTGATTTTTAGGGTTACTACCTAGATAATTCAATAATAAAGATTAAATTTATTGATGGGAGAGAACCAGAGAGGGGAGAAAAACTGTGAAAAACAGATTTTATTTATGGTTCTATAGCTGATTTGTACCATGCCTAATATATTATTATATACGTACCTGGCCTTCAAAATGATCTATTGAGTGAATGCACTTGATGAATTATGTAAATTATGTTTTATCATAAATATGTATGTGTTTGAATGACAAAAATGTTTTCTAGACCATGATATTTGAAATATATAATTATTTTTCTTTTATCACTTATGAAATTTTACTGTGGCTTTCCAGACTTCCAGTGAAGGGGAGATAACCTGACAAATATCGGTTCAGATGAACATACTTCCTGGTATTTTGTTCCTGCAATTTTGTTTCAGCACTTTTAGTGATTAATGTTACACCTTTCCAGTGATCTCTGGTACACCATCTTAACAGAGTAACATGGTTCACATACTCACTTGCTAACTGTGTCAGTTAATAAACTTCAGAAGGACTGGAGAGTATGGTGCATGCACAAGTTCCATGTCACCGTAAGTCACACAGTGACTCTACAATTTCCTTATAGTTATCTCAGTCTGGGGTTACACCTGAAGTTCTAATATGTAAAGTTAGTTTTGTGGCACTTTGTAATCCTTTTGCGTCAGCAGTGGCAGAAGACTCTTGGTTCTAGGTTTGTCTGTGTTTCTGTGGGAAGTGTCGCAAACAAAGGCATCGTCATGTAGTGTTCGGGTTTTGGTGTTCCGAAGGTATCAGCCACCTGGTAGGTGAAGTTTAGTGTGGAGTTTATTCCTATTTAAGCCAGGAGTCCCCAACCCCCAGGCTGTGGACTGGTACCAGTCCATGGCCTGTTAGGAGCCAGGCCACACAGCAGGAGGTGGGCGAGTGAGTGAAGCTTTGCTTGCGTTACCGCCTGAGCTCCTCCTCCTGTCTCTCTCCCACCACATCCATGGAAAAATTGTCTTCCACGGAACTGGTCCCTGGTGCTAAAAAGGGTTTGGGACCACTTCTTTAAGCTGTAAAGTGACCCTGAAACCTCTGAGGTTACCTGGGAGTGAGTGTTATAAATGACTGCCGGCACCTAGGGAGAGCTACTACTGCTACCAAATGGAGTTACTAGGGACAAAATCAATACTTGCGGATGACCTCACAAAAAGTGAGAAAGACTGAAGAGGACCATGTTGTCCTCACTTCCTCTCTGTCCCAAATGTTTTCTCAAATTATAAATATTGTTTGAGCTTTACTAATACCTCCAGGTGTTAGTTAAGACAGTGGGAT
Source organism: Glossophaga mutica (assembly GCA_039655065.1). Classification (NCBI taxonomy): domain Eukaryota; kingdom Metazoa; phylum Chordata; class Mammalia; order Chiroptera; family Phyllostomidae; genus Glossophaga; species Glossophaga mutica. The sequence goes on along the minus strand of CM077304.1, from coordinate 36,055,237 downwards.
AGGCTCCCCAGTTCTCTCAATTTCTGGTCAAGAGAGTCCACCCAGGATGTACAATAAGGCACGCTGTAGAACCCACACATAGATTATAGATCCTTAGCATGTAAAGGGGTTGTGGAAACCATTTACATAATCGGTGAACTGCAGACCTTCATATAACACCCATTATAAATGGTCATCTAGAAGAATCTCCTCTAACACCGGAGTGACCAAATTTGATTGCTGCAGAAGACAAGTCTCTTTTATTTCCAGCAGCTCCAATGATTAGGTCTCTTTTGTCAGCTGATCTGAAATATACCTCCCTCTAACTTGATGCAGGCACCCCTACTTTTGTTCCCGAGAGCCACACTGACATCTAACAGCACTTCCCCCGTCAGTTCTTTCCACATGTGAAAATGGTCAGCATGTCGTCTGAGTGTTTCATCCACTCCGTTACTCATCTGCAGTTCCGGGAACAGTTCGTCTTATGAGGCCTGCACATATAATTCAATCACTGGTTTGATCAGCATAGAGTCAATGGCAGCTATTTTCTCATTCGCTTTGAATACTTTACTTTTTTGATGCAGGGTAGGTCAAAATGAGCATTTTTGGTAACAATGACATAGTATTGATTCCTGCTGAATTTGAACACAACTAAAGTTCTTACTTTTGCTCTGTTATGTCACCTTTTCCCCATCACATACTCAGTTGATTTTATTTAAACCGAAGTATAGGGGATTTTATATTTTTATTTTACCTTGTTGTATTTAACCTATTAGTTTTCATCCTGTTGATGTAGTTGGGGACTTGGGGGAGTCATTCACTGTATTAGTTACCCTTCCTTGTTTCATGTTATCTTTGCATTTGAGAAACATGCCACTGTATCCATCTCTGACAAAAATAGTTATTGGGTTGAAGCAATCACGGAGCAGAAAGGAACCGGAGGCCCTCTGTGCTTTAACAATGATTGGTGCATTAATACTCCTGGCCTATTTTTGTTTGTGAAATTGCACATTATTCAAACTATTTACATTATTCAACATATGTGCCTCTAAGAGGTGTTGGTGGTGATGGTGAGGAGGAATGTAAGGGGATTAACTGGGGAAGGGCACAAAGGAGATCTCTGGAGTAATGAAGGTTGCTGTGTGGATTGACACGTGATTTATATGGGTGAATGCCCTTTCTTGTCAAAACTGCTGAATCTTTTTATTAAAGATCTGTGCATTTCACTATATTTAAATTATGTCTTAATTATAATTTTTTAGTATGTAAATTCACTTGGATTACCAAGTGTTAAGAATTAGAGATCAATTTTGCAAGTTAAAATCTTGAGGTTTGGAATATTGAAATGACTTTGTCAGTATTTGACAGTGATGAAATCCAAAATAAGATGTGGAACTCAACCACTGTTTTGGATGAATTGCTTTTTCAATTCATCCTTTGAATAACATTTCTTTAGGGTGTGGGATGGGAAATGATTTTCTTCTAAGCAGTCTACTTGATATTCAGAAGAAGATGGATAATAACATTTCTGTATTTTAGTTACGTGTTTTCAAAAGGTTTTACCTTGTTCTATTTCTAAGCTCTTGGAAAGTTGGAATCTGTAAATGGATTTCATAACCCAACATGTTCAGTGAGTGTTTGTTTAGAACAAAGAAAAGTAGGTACCAAATTATCTACTTTATCAATTGAGTAGTGTTTATAAGCCACTCCTCTGAAGGACTTTTCCTTTTAGAAGCAATATTGTGTGTTAGTCGCACCATAGTGCAAGAGGTTGTGAGCCATGGTTATGATTTGGAACCACATCTATTCATTCATTAATTAGTAAGGTGGTAACCACTGTAAGAGAACGTATTGAAATTGAGCAGAGTTGTTTTTCTGTAGTACAGTGAGAGCATGCACACGTTCTCTATTTTTAGTTTTGAAATAATGCCTTACAATTATATGATAGCTTTCATTCTTCATGACTTTTTTTTACATGTATTACATAATTTTATTCTTACAAGAAATTGGAACATATTTTATTAGGATTAAGATTCTGGACATTGCATGATGAAGTAATTTGAGAAAGATCACACTACTCTAGTCTAAATCCTTCACTCCATCCAAATTCCAGGTCAAAATTACATTTCTCCAGGGAACAACTTTCCTTATCCTATAATAGTTTTCCCAAGTGAAAACAATTTCCTGAGCAATTTTGTATACTGCCCATGCTGTGCTATTACTGTTTCATCTGCTTTGTATTGGTTCTGAATTTCTTTTTTGGACATGTTTTATGTTTTCCTAGCCATATTATAAATTCTTCTACTTCTCTTATCCTTCCTCCCCCTATGCTCCTAGTATAGAGCCAGATGAACATTACTGTCTTAATAAGTACTTTCTGAACAAGAGCTGCCCTTAAAATTAAATTGTGTAATATAAACAAAATGCCACAAGTAGTGTGTGGCCCATTATATAATAATAACTGGTTGGATGAGATCACTTGGGAAAAATGTGAGCACATTTATTGTTTGATTAATAGTAATTCCACATTTTCAGTACAGTGTTGATTAGAATATTTTCTTTCTGCATTTGGTAGGTTTTCTGAGTTCTAGTATACAATATTTGGAATCTTAAAGGTGGTAGTCTTCTAGTGAAGCAGGATGGTGTGGGGCAAAGATGCACACTGACATCCGCCGACTGGATTTGTCCCTTTCTGACAATGCGAAGTGGAATGCGTTCCCCCAACCCCTGCCGTGCTCTGGCGGTGCATGTGGACTAGCAAAGTACATGGGATGTGATGTGCCCTTGATAACAGCAGATTCCATGGGCTCCCTTATCTCATAGTTATCTATTTTATTATTCTTTTCCTTTTTAACAATTAAGTTCTAAAATAACCTGACATTATATGTGTTTTTTGAAGAAATTTAGGAAAGTATAAAGGAAAGCAAACAAAAGCTCACCTTGATGAGAAACAGAGTACCTTTAATGTAGTGATATTTAATTTTTTATGTGAGCCTTATGAATAAGTCATTCTCATTTTTCATAATTCATTTGGTAATCTAATCCTTTTATTTGTGTATTAATTTAACAGCCATTTACTGACTGGCTATTAGGTGTCAGGCACTATTCTAGGTGTTGGAGAGAGAGCACTAACCAGGCCAAATGCCTGTCTTCATGGAGCTCCTGTTCTTTTCCAGGGGGGTACAGTAATCACAGGAACAAATATCAAATGTGGTGTGTGACGGTGATGATGCCATGACTAAAATGAGCAGGTGCATGGATCCAGAGTGATGGCAGTCATTCCTTAGAGAAGGTGACACTGATCTGAGGAGGTGATACTGTACCAGGTATCAGAAGGTATCGAGGGGGCCAGCCAGACGACCAGCTGGATAAGAGACCTCCAGGCAAAGGAATGGCAGGTTTCTGCCAAGTCCCGCACACAGTGTAAAAACCCGATGAGGACTGGAACTCTCGCTCTCCAAAACCCTGTGATCTAGCTTTGAACTGGGAGTGCTGCTCATCGATTGTCTTCTTGGGGTGTTAAATTTTGATTTTCCATTTTCTCCATATTAACTATTACTTTGCTTATATCACTGGCTTAATTAGGCCTTTGTTCTTGTGGTAATGTTTTTGTTTTCTTTGCACATGGAAAAGTTCTTTTATAACCCAGACCCTTAATCACTGGGAGAAAGCATTGCTCTAGAGATTGTTCAAAATAGAAAATGTCTCTAGTTCTAGAGTGTATGTGGTTTTCAGCAGGTGGAGGTTTATACAGAGTTGCTGAGCAGGGATGGAAAGTAGAAAGACTTCCTGAATTATATCTTTATGGTTTAACAGCATTCTGTTTCAAATGAATTACTAAAACAGTAGATGCATTTATTCAAATCCAACTGTAAAGATATGTTTCAGGGAAATAAGAATGATTTTCAGATGATTCATTTTTTGGTTGCTATTCCTATAAAACATTGAGCTGACTTTAGCAGTCACAAAAGAAATAAATTACTGTGAGCAATTATTCACAGAATTCTTCTAATCAAATGCCTGTTTTCTCTTATAAATGCTCAGAAGGTTGTCTATTTATCTGATATCTAAACAACTGGAAAATTCAAATTATCATTTTTATTCTTATGTCCTCATAGCAGAAAACTATTTCTAGTAGAAAGAAATGATGGATAAGGATGACTTGAAACACTAATGGACATAAGGTAAATTTAAATCAAGTAAGATGCTGTTAAACATCTTATACCTTCTATATATCCATAAATTGTTAAAGATTGTTGAATCCAATAGTAATCACTGGCAGTAAAATGACTACTGAATAGAGAAAAATTAAATTATGGTTAGTAATGCTTTATTGTTAGATAAATACCTTATTGGTGCCTGTGTCTGTGGAATTGGTAATGTAAACTTGGTTCATTTGGAACTATCAAAGAGACAAAGCAATGTATTTTCAGTCCATTCCCAGTCACCACTCCTAGTATGCATTTTGCTATACCTGTTTACTTTTGAATTTTTCTCTGGAGGCAATTAGGAATAGTACAAATATCTGTATAGTTATGTAATGAAAGAACCTACACAGTTTATGTGCTTTTGTTTCTAAGCAATTTCTTCATACTTTTACTTAACAAAGATGACTCTTATTTTTTGAAACCACTTCAATACACTTTTTAGGTAAATTTAAATTCTGACTCTTGGGTTAATACAAAAGACATAGAAAAGCTGAATTTCTAGGGTATAATTTTTCCAGAGGCTTTATATTATATTGTAGTAGCCTTTTCACTGAAAACTTTTTTTTGTAGCATTAGCTAATTATAGTTGAGAAGAGAAATAGTAAGGTTTCTTCTTTTGCAATGTTACTGACTGATCACCTCTGACTTAGTCTAGAATTAGATATTTTTCTGCGGAAAAATGGATATCAGAGCTTTGCACATCTGTGACTTATGTGTTGTTTGAATTATGTTTTCCAAACTCGAATAATTCGCAATTTAAGCACTTCTTCTCACCACCAAGCAACTGCAGAAAATATGTATAACATCTTTTAATCCGAGACCTCTGAGTTGGCCATACATGGAGGTGTCAGGAGAGTCTGTGGCAGCCATGTCCTCCAGGCCTCTGAGGATGTGGTGCGTCTGAGGATGTGGTGCGTCTGGAATGAACCCTCCCATTTCGTCGACAACATGTGTTACATATTACCATGGCTCTGGCCTCTAGATTTCGATTTCATGGTGACAGGATCTATATCTAGGGGAGGAATTGTCTGGTTAACTTCCTGTGTAATAATCACTTGGATATAATGATTATTTTCCATGTAAATCTAAATAAGATGCAGACACTGCGGGTGCCAAGGATTTCTGTGTGAATCCGGGGTAAGAATAACACAGGAGCCTGTTCTGTGTTAGTGGTGAGAAAGCATGTCTTGGAGGCAAACACATATACGTACTCTAATCAAGTTTCAGATAAACGTGTTGGTTGAACGTGGATGACCCCGAACCATTGCCAGCTGCCAGATGTACATCCCTGAAATCCATGCAGCAAACAGTGGGGGTGTTTGGAAATACTCAACTGCTATGGTTGTTTGAGAACCACAGGCAAGGAAGCATTCCGCCTTGAGGGTATTCTGATACAATAGGGCTGTCTGAACTTCTTTGTCTCATCTTATCCAAACTTGGAAATTACCTTACATGTTCTTTTTCCTTGTCTGCGTCCCCCCATCCCCACTCTTTTGTTGGCTTATGCAAGCAGCAGTGTGATACCAGGTGCTAGACTCTCAGAGCGAAACCCCAAGTTAATTTCTTCTTGGAAGATGCCTCTCTAGAAAAAAAATGTTCACTTCTTTGCCTTCTCAAAAATATGCTATTTGAGCACCACCCTCTTTTATGTATGCTAATTTCAGATATGGATAAGACAATAAACTTTGAAGGGCGTTCCGTCTTTCTCATTGTGCGAATACTAGTGGTTACCCATGGCTCAGTGGGAATTGATGTCTGCCTATGTGGGACCATCAAGATTATTTTGAGTCATGTTTTGACTATTTTCCTTTTCTTTATTTGTTTGCCTTTCGATCCTGTAGGTATACCCACAGTTTATGTTCTTGACTTAGAACTGAGAGTTTTATCCTGTCCCCTCTTATTTCCATTGTCTTTCTCTTGGTTTGCACCCTGAAGAATATTTTTGGCCAGATTCTTAGGCCTTTGCTTGAGGCAAAGCTCCATGAACACCCACGAAGCAAAGATCACTGTTGTGAAAGGAAAGTATAGTATACAATTGTTCTTTTGAATCCTTGCTGCTCGGGGAAATAACAGTTAGTCCGGGGAATGTAAATTGTGGCAGGGTCAGGAGGAACCTTCCCTCTAGCTACTGGGGTGGGTGCAAGGAATGAGCGTGTGCATAGTTTGAGTGGAGGATAAACAAGTGAGAAGCCCAACTCAGAGGAAGATGCTGAAGAGGAGAGATCCCCTCTGAAATGATCATGTTGGATGCTAACTTATTTCCTGTAATTACCTCAAGCATAATTGCCTTTGTGGATTTTGAATAATGATTTTCTGTTTAAATAGGATGAAAGAATGGGAAGTATATTGGTTAATCCGTGCTTCTTCACCAGATGAAACTTTCTTTTTTAAAAATAAGGTTGAAACAACCCTCCCATAAGCTCTTTTATAAGCAGTGAAAACAAAACTAAGAAGTCCTTGGTTTGAGATAGGATTAGGGCACCAGTCACCATTTAAATATTTTCATGGAATCTCTGTGTTCCCATGTACAACTCACTTTCTCGTGGAGATTAACAACCTTTCTTTCCCGTTATTGTAAATGTTAGAGCCTCTTGGTGTGACGGTTGGTGGGACCTAACATGTTTCAGCAGGACCTGGTCTGGATGTCCTGAGAGTTACAAGTCATTCTTGATGCATCATTTGGAAGCATTTTCTGAGAAAAGTAAACTTTCATTTTTAAAATCTTGTCATTTTGAAATGCGTCTGCAATGTCTTCATTTCATCTGCAAAGCAAGGGCCAGCACACTGCTGATGCTGCCCCTTCCTCTCCTTAATGCTGCTGCCGTCGTGGTTCAGTCTGGTCGTGACCAGCTGGAGCTTGCCACTGTTTCGCCAGGTGCTTTGTGTGTTGACTTAGGAACTTTTCTCATGCCAGGAAACAACGTCATGAGAACCATCCATGGGGTGGGAGAGATGATGACCCAGATGGTGCTCAGCAGAGGTTCCATCTTCCCCATGAATGTGCCTGACATTCAGCCGAGCATCCATCCCAGCAAGCAAGGGAGCCCCGCCGAGCCCGAAGACGTGACCGTGATGGACACCAAACTGAAGATTATTGAGATTCTACAGGTATGTGGCATAGTGAAAACAGTCACAAACACCTAATTGTACTTACTGGTTTAATTTCTTACTTTTTTTTGCTTCAAATCACTGTGTAAATGTTCTGAAATGCTGTTGATCTAGTTTTATTTCTTTTAAGATAATGATGAGCCTAGTAAGAAATCTCACACTGATGCTATTCAATATGTTAATTATATTTTTTCATTTCCATTAAATACATTAATGATGCTATCTAACAACGATGGAGTGCTTTGTGGGGGACAAAACCTCTTTCTTATGTATTTTCTTATTTAGTATTAACTCTAATTTACTTTTACTTTCATTTAAGAAGGATTTCAGAGCTGGCAAAGTTAATGATTGAATTCTAGCCCACTCTCTATTTTTAATTGAATTGGACACATGATTCTATGTATCCAGATTTATCATTGTAGCAAGAAACTCACATAAAATTTTATTTATCATTAACAAAATTTTAATAACAGGCTGACAGTGACCAGAGGGGAGAGGGGAGGGAATTTCAGGGGAAAAGGGGAAGGGTTTACAGGAACAAGTATAAAGGACACATGGACAAAAACTATGGGGGTTGGAAATGGGAGGGAGGTGGGGAGGGCTGGGGTGGTGGGCTGGGGTGGGAGTAGAAGACAGAAAACTGTACAAGATCAACAATTAAAATAAAAAATTTTTTAAAAAGAAAAGAAAAAAATAATTGGTTTTAATTGATTTTAGTATTTAATGTAAGTGATTATCTCTGTTTGTATTTTTGTTTCCAAGTGGCCAGGAATAGCATATATAATATATAAAATTTATGTATAATGCAATATATTATAGATATAATTTATATATGTATGTGTAAATATATATATATATATATATATATATATATATATATAAGTTAACCTAGCTTTATGAATTTAAAGGAAATAAATAGTTATTTCATGCCCACTGGTTTAGTGAATAAATTTTCCATTGTAGTAGCTATGAATTCTTAACACTTTTTTAAAGTTTGAAAAGTAGTTATGTTACTTAAATTATATATATAGCATTTATTTCAGATTTGGAGAATGGAGCTTGAAGTTTTCAAAGACGCATTAAGATTCTAGATACACTTTATTGTCTTTCATCATAATTTAAAGTAGACTGAGCTACCAGAAGTGGGTCAGTAGTCCAGGAAGGGGCCTGTACATTTTTATTTAAAGTAATTAGATTTATAATCATAAGAGGTTTTACAGTTCCTCCAGGAAATCTGAGGGCCGAATCCTGAGAAATATTGGCAGGCCTCCCAACAGTGTGTTCGGGACCCTGAGAAATCCCTCAGCCCTCCTGTTCTGAAACTGAGGAAGGCAGTGACCGCCTGACGGGTGGGCCTCCTGAGCCCACAGCTTAACATCATCCTACTCCTGGGACGACCTTGTAGGCTCCTCATTTTAGCCTAGAGTTACAGGAAAAAACAGCGTTAAAAAAATCTCTAACAGCTAAAAATGATGAGAAGGACAACCTATGTCAGGGTAGGTTAGGGCTGACTCATTTTTGCTGCCTCTTTTGGGCTCTTCACGTATTTCTTGTTGAGGCTCTGCTCTCACTGTTTTTCTGTGTGTGTGGGGCTGGGTCCGATTTGGTGTGTCTGTGTCTGTGCTCCCGGGTGCCGGTTTTGAATGTGTTTCTTTTTTAGAAGACCTCTTGAAGAATTTCTCTGTGGCCACATTCCGTATGCAAGTCCCCTGCTTTCTACGGGCACTTCCTCTTCGCCCCATGTTCTCCTGTCTTTTCCCCATCGCTTTGCATAATTCTCCTTTTTTACTCTGTTCTTCTGTCATTCTCTCTCTCTATATCTGGCCCTCTCTCAGTACTCTCTCTGCCTCTTTTTAAATTTTTTTAAAAATTTTATTGCTTTGAGAGAGAGAGAGAGAGAGAGAGAGAGAGAGAGAGAGAGAGAGAGAGAGAGAGAGAGAGAGAAACATCTATTTGTTGTTCCAGTTATTTATACGTTCATTTGTCGATTCCTGATGCACCCTGACCGGAGATTGAACTGGCACCCTTGGCATATTGGGATGACACTCTAACCATTGAACTGCCTGGCCAGGGCCTGCTTTTGTGTTCATTCTTCCCTTTCCCTCTTTCTTTCCACCTTCCATTGATTTTTCATAATTAAATACAGGGTGGGGCAAAAGTCACTTTACAGTTGTGAGTACATGAAACATAGTTTATTCTTGTAATATTATATATTAATTATTATTTTCCACATAAACTACTGTAAACCTACATTTCCCAACCTGTTTATAAGAGGAAGAAAAATTTTATTTTGGTTATATTTATAAAGTACAATTCTATGAAGTTTAGCAACTTCAACTAAAAGTTAATGTGTTTCAACACATTATTGATATTTTATTGATTGGTTCTTTACATAGGTTTAAAATAACAACACATTTTTTAAAAGATTTTCTTTATTTATCTTTAGAGGGGAAGGGAAAGAGAGATGGAGAGAAATATCAATGTATGGTTGCCTCTTGTGCGTCCCCTGCTGGGAACTGTCGCTGGGAACTGTCCTGCAACTCAGGCATGTGCCCTGACTGGGAATCGAACCTCGATCCTTTGGTTTGCAGGCTCGCACTCAATCCACTGAGCTACACTAGCCAGAGCTTAAAAACATTTTTTTAAAGCACTTGCTATCTAGCTTCTGCTCCCACCATTCTGCTCAAAGCTGCAGAATCCACCAACCCCATCTCAGGCCTCTTTTCCCATGACCTGTTGTTTCCTGCTTTGAAAAATCCCCTATCAGCTAGAATCAGTTCAGACAATATGTGTTGCTGTGCTCACTCCATGCTATTAAAAGAGTCTCTTTCATGTTTGTTTTTTTGCTCTGGATTAATATATGCTCTTCAAAGGCAGGCCTTATATCTGTGGAACTCTGTACACTTGGTGCTGTCCTCAAGTACCCAGCCTAACAAATGTTTGGTGGACCTAACCGAACATAGCTGACATGGAGTGCATTTGCTGCCCATAAGGAGCATAAAAGGGGGGGAGAGAGAGAGAGAGAGAGAGAGAGAGAGAGAGAGAGAGAGAAGGAGGGATTCAACTTTGGACCTATAGGTGTAAATAATATGTTGGGTGAGAAACAGGAGAAAAATTGATTTGGGTTAGGGAACTGAAGAAAGCTTCAGTAACTAAAAAAATGAGAGAGATTTAAATTGGATGTTGAAGGATATCTCAGAAGCTGGTTATGGGTGAAGAAGACTGTTCCAGGTGTAAAGTGGACACTGTGAACAAATGCGAGAAGGCAGGAGAGAAACTGCAGGCATTCCATCCTGTGCTGTTGGAACAGAGAAGTGAGAGAGAGAGAGAGAATGAGAGAAGGGGCGGGAGAAGGAAGGGGAGGCGTGGAGCGTGATGCAAGCGGAATTAGATGGTACCGCAGATTAGATGGTACCGCAGAATACTGAGTTTTCTGAAATCTCATGACCGTTGTTTAATGTGCAAATGACACTCGTGAGCGAGTAGGGGCATGACGGCAATTTTGCTGGGGCAAGGTTTACTTCAGGGCTTAGGTCAGGCACACTGGGTGGAAGGTGGTGCTGTGGAAGACCAGTTCCTTATTGTCGACTTAGAAAGCCGTGGGATGTATTTTTTCCTCTTTGATCTCCACTATATTCTATACCACATGATTTAGCCACCGACACTTTCCTAATTATGTTGCAAATATGTACTTTGTTTTCCCAACACAACCATCGGCTTCTTGAGGGCAGTGGACTTCGGGGTTTCCATCCTTCTTTTATTTATTTATTTTTAATTTTTTAAAATATATTTTATTGATTATGCTATTACAGTTGTCCCATTTCTCCCCCATCATTCCCCTCCACCCTGCACATCCCCTCCCACCCACATTCCCCCCCTTTAGTTCATGTCCATGTGTCACAAGTTCTTTAGCTTCTACATTTCCCACACTATTCTTATCCTCCCCCTGTCTATTTTCTACCCACCGTCTATGCTACTTATTCTCTGTACCTTTCCCCCCCTCTCTCCTCCTCCCACGCCCCTGTTGCTAACCCTCCATATGGTCTCCATTTCTGTGGTTCTGTTCCTGTTCTAGCTGCTTGCTTTTGTTTTAGGTGTGGTTGTTAATAGCTGTGGGTTTGCTGTGTTTTTAGGGTCCTATTTTCCATCCTTCTTACTGCTGAGCACGGACAGGAATCTTATTGGCTCTTTGTTCCTGTCATTGCGTCACTTAAGGAGAACAGGGACAACCACACAAACCCAAAGGAAAACAAGCACCAGTGAGGCACATTCATGCTGTATCAGGGTGTGTGACTCCAGAGCTCTTTGTAGCCTAGAGCCTGGATTGACTGTGGTATCGCTACCTCTTCCTCTAGACCCAGAGGATAGTTCCACCCGGAATAGTCAGAAAGTAATCATGGAAAGTCAGGTTTTCTTCTTTCAAAAAAATGCTTTGGAAACACATCACTTTTCTTGGTTTCATGACTGATGAACTCTATGCAACTGAAGCATTAAGTGTTTACCAATGAATTTCTAACTAGTTCATCTGATATCTTGATAGTTATGTTCTTGGTGTTGTGTATTAAATTGTATTTTGAACACTGTGCTAACCAAAGAAATTATGTTACTTCTAATGTTTCTTGTAGTTTATCCTGAGCGTCAGACTAGATTATAGGATCTCCTACATGCTGTCAATATACAAGAAGGAATTCGGAGAGAACAATGAGAACACTGAGACGTCTGCCAATGGCTCTCCAGATACATTAATGCCATCAGGTATCTCCTTTGTCACAGTATCTACTCGTTGTTTTTGTTTCCCCAAGAACTTGAAAGCACGTTTCATATTTTAAAACATAGTGGAAATAACCTCCACCAATGACGCGAAGGGACCGAGACAAAGTGTTAAATAACGTGCCTCGGATGGCAGGGAGAATGTTTGCTGTTACTTGGTGCTTGAATGCAGTTTCCGCTGTAATCTTCAGAACTCTGCACGGTGGAGGTACTGCTTATTGTGCCATTTTACAGATTAAAAAAACCAAGGTCAGAGGGCTTAAAGTTACTTGTTAAAGGTCATAAAGTGTAGAGCAGGGATTCCCTCTGAATTCTCTCCAACTCCAGAGTGGAAGTCTTGTAAGCATTATGCTATTTTGGTGAAAATCCAAAGGATTTTTTTGTTTTTATTTTTGGCCTGGATCAAACAACAATGTGAAATGCAGCCATGGACAGGAAGGGTGTTTTATGGGAAGCCGCTGTCCAACTCTTGAAATACAGACACGGCATTTCCCCTTGGTATGAATGCGTGAATGCGCAGGATGGTTTTCCTGTGGGTATGTGTGTTCTTTTTAGCTTTGCATGGTTATAAACTATTCCTGTATTTCAGTTTTTCACATTTAAAAAGTATAAGAATAAAGCCACTTTATCTCTGAGTGTAAGACCATAATAATGAAAGAACATAAAAATTATTGTAAAGATATTGTGGCTATAGAAACTACCTTATGAAACCTAAGAAATATTAATTACCATTATTCTGGACAGATCAGGCCAGCTACAGCAGGCTATAACTATGTCACATCAAAGATTTAGCCAGTTAACAGAATTCTTTTTCTGCGGATAGGATTTGTATACAGAAAGGAAACACTTTTCTAACCACAGCTGCTGTGATGATGTCAGGAACCCTCCTCTTTGTATGTCAATGAGTTTGACAGGGATGATCAGTGATTTCAAGTGTTTAGTTAAAATGGATGCTAGAGCAAGTGTTCCCCTATCCGACTCAGTGCCGCACAAAAGGCGGCATGCCTTTGCACATGGGTAAGCTCGCCCGAGTGAGAAGTCTTTCTGGCACATTTGCAACTGTGTTGTTTTTACGCTTCCCAGAAATGCAGAACCCCAAAGGGCTGTTTCCAGGAATGATACGGCAGAACCAGAAAGTCTTGCTGGCTGTTACATTGACAGTAGCATAAAAATTATTGGCTCTCAGGAGCCAGAATTCTGGAAATAGGAGCTCTACATGTCAGGAAAGTGTGGGAGGGAAAGTTGGGGGCACCCCCGGAAAACCAATTCTCTGATTTACCTGATGTCTGGCATTGGTTGTATTTGTAACAGAGAGCTTTCTGGGGAGAATTCTTTTTCCCTTTTTATATCTTGCTCTGTTTTTTTCTATGCCTTGGAAATGAGAAATCAATTGTGTATTTATCAATTAAACGTGTTATCTTAGTCAATATATCTTCAAAACGTTAGTGGTGGGGATGGGTGAGGAATCATGGTGGGTTCATATAAAAATAATTGGGCACTGGGTCCCAGGAGAAGGAGGTATCGAATTTCAGATGTAAGCTTAGGTAAATAGACCGTGTCATTTGGAATTACTATGTAGTCATAAGGTTCATTATAGGTATATTTTGATTCTTTCAAAAACATTATCCTTTCATGCCATCACCCATTTAAATTATATGTATGTATATATATTTGTGTGTAGTTGATGCACATACATACACACATATAGATGAGGCAGCTTCGTAAATGGTCCTTTCTGACCTTTTAAATATATCTTTTTAAAAATTTTAATTTTTTATTTATTTTTACCATTACCATTTATTCCTCTTTTATACCCCCACCCTGCAATCACTGCACTTAAATGTATCTTTGACTATAGCAATATATATTTTAAAACATGAAATTCAATTTAAAATATTGATATTGAAGGTGAAACTATATTGTCTCTCTTTTTTAATCCTCACCCAAGGACATGCTTATTGATTTTGGAGAGAGGGGAAGGGAAGGAGAGAGGGAGGGAGAGAAACACTGATGAGAGGAAGAAACGTTGGTCAATTGCCTCTCACATGCGCCCTGACTGGGGACCAAACTTGCAACCCAGACTTGTGCCCTGACCAGGAATTGAGCTGGTTACCTTCCTGTTTACAAGACAACACTCCGACCACCTGAGCCACACTGGCCAGGGCTATTGTGACTTTTAAAACTCTTAATTGACTTTTTTGTGGCACAAAGGAATCAAGACAATTTTTAGGTATATCGATATACATATTGTGACTGAATTACAGTAAGATAAATAAGAGATTTTACCATTTATTTTTGCAGCTATTGTTCCTGATATAGATGAAATTGCAGCTCAGGCAGAAACTATGTTTGCTGGAAGGTAAAGTAACATTTCTGTTTCTTTATTTTGTGAATAAAATTTTACCAGAATTTTATTGATAATTTGTTATCGTTCACCTCCTAGGTCTATTTAATTTCAAGTCATAAATTTTGCTAGAAATGAAGCTGCTAATTTATAGTAGAAGAGAAATCAAAACTTTTTCTTTGGGTCAGGTAAAAAAGAAAGGCCAAGAGAACTGAGATCCGTGTATCGAAATTTTCCCTGAATTCTTTTTCTTTCATCAAATAATGACAGCACACCAATGACCTTTAGCTCCCCTGGTACAGATATTGCTGCATCTTGCAAAACATTACTTCCCTAAATCTGAGGAATCTGAGGCAAGGAAGTGACTTCTTTCACTGTCATCATTAACTTTATACACAAGAAATAAAGATATTCTCTTCCAATTGTAAATATCTGTGATTAGAGAAAACGAAACGCCTGTGGCATGACCACCCTCCTTTGCAGTCAGAAGCCCTGCTGTGTATTGTTTTTTTTTCAAATTTGTTTTCTTCTTTTTCAGAAGTGAAATTAATAGCAGTCAAAAAGAAAAGTAAAAAATGTAAAATGTTAAGCGACCAATTATTGAGTTTCTAGCATTCATTTTTATTACCGATTCTCCATGAGAACCTAAACGAGTTTATATACTGAGCCTTTTGTTGCATTTGCTTTGGTTAGGAAGACAAACAAGAATGAAGGATCAAGGGAATCAGAAGGATTTTTATCTCTAGAGAACGTTTGGTTTAGCGTTTTTTATATTGTTTTGCTAGTTTTTGTTGTTACCGTGTGTTGTCCTATTCAAGTGTTTCATTATTCCCGAGAGGGGAGAATGAACCGGTGTCTGATATTCACCTTACAACGAGTGGAATCTTGCTGGGAGTCCAAATGAATGAAGGGCCCAAAGCCGCTGCAGTGGTGGTGGCCCCGTGTGCACGTGTGCTCTAGGGGAAGTCAGCCTTTGGCGCACATCCATCCCAGTGTGTCTTCCCAACAAATGCTGTTGGGTTACTTCAGATTCCCATCTTTTTTTTCTATGCTTCATCGACCAACTCATTCCTGCATGCCCAGCAAACAGTGCCAGTGCTGCCAACCCATGTGCTGGAGACCCCCTCTGCCTCGGACACACTGGGACAGTTGGTCACCCCTGCTTTCGTGGACAAACAAGCTTTCTGTTGTGCTTTGTTTCCTTATCAGTTACGTGAAGGAAGAAAAAGAGTAAAAATGTCTTCCTCTTTGGTTTCCAGTTTGGGGAAAGAAGTGATATGACTCAGAGTGTGTACACGGTTTTAACTGCTTTTGAGTAGGTTTGATATAAGTATAGGTTATTTAAGAATTATTTTTGGTTTCATAGAAAGGAAAAAAATCCAGTTCAACTTGACGATGAAGGAGGCAGGACGTTTTTACGGGTCCTCATTCATCTGATCATGCATGACTACCCTCCTTTGCTGTCCGGAGCTCTGCAGCTTCTGTTCAAGCACTTCAGCCAGAGGGCGGAAGTTCTACAGGCATTTAAGCAGGTAAGACTGAGTACCCTTGGGGGTTCCAGAGCAGATGCTCTGACAGTGTTGATGATAACATCTGGCCCGACTTCACGGTTGCACTGTTAATGAGACTGTGCAGCTGTTCCTGGGGACACTTTTTTGTTTTTAAAGATGGATATGGCCTTGTCATAGACCAAGACATGATCTATTTTAAAAAGAGTTCTCACAAGTGATTTTCAGTTCATATCTTTAATGTAAATGACAGGCACTAAGATTTAGGAAGGCACTGGGGGATAATCCGGTATTAGGAATTTTGTTGCCATAGCTACTATTTTGACCTCAGATTGACTGATAAATTTGGGTAGGACAAGCAGTAGCACTGAAATGTTATATGATTGAAAAATGTTGACATCCAAAAGAACGGAATTATTAGGGACCTAATCTTTTCTTTGTTGTTATTATTATTATCATTTTAAATTATTTTATTGTTGTTCAATTACAGTTGTCTGCATTTTCTCCCCACCACCACAGCCAAACCCACCTCCCTCCCTTGCTTCCATCCTCCCCCTTGGTTTTGTCCATGTGTCCTTTACAGTAGTTCCTGAAATCCCTTCTCCCCACTGTTCTCTCCCACCTCCCCTCTGGCTATTGTTAGATTGTTCGTAATTTCAGTGTCTCCACTTATATGATTGAAAAATGTTGACATACAAAAGAAAGGAATTGTTATGGACCTAATCGTTTCTTTGTTATTTTTGAATGACTTCAGTCTTGAGACTTAATGAATAATAAATACCTAAGTGCTTACATGTGTTTCACTAACATTTATTTTATTTGTTAGAGCATTAGTCTTCAATAGGAAACTTTAAAAGAGTGTTTAAAAATGAAATAAGAGTAATTGTATAAATTGATGTAATTACACATATATTTGTATGTCATACGATACATATAAATTATAAATTAAAGTTGATAAGAGATTTAGACTGTATCAGTATTTTCTTGCACTTATTTTTATGTTTCTATTTCTTTTAAAACAGGTAGAGAGAGTCTCAGAAAAATTAACTTTAACAATGAAATTAGAATTACAGTACCTTTTATTTTAAATTACTCTTTAGCACTTTGAAAAGCTTCGTTAGGATTCATTCCTTTTACATATGTAATTCTTAATAACATGTGAATATATTGGATAGAGTTTACAGATATTTCCAGGTAAGTTTTCACGGTCAATATACGTTTAAAAATATCCATAAAATTTTAGAAATATTAATCTTTAACTGATAGAGGAATATATTGAAAGACTTGGAATTTTAGACTTAGAGGAAATGGAAATAAAGTCATTAAGTAAATTAAGGGTTGAAATTCTTCTGTGTCCAGGTGCAGTTGCTGGTGTCCAATCAAGATGTAGATAACTACAAGCAGATAAAGGCTGATCTAGACCAGCTTCGGCTGACTGTAGAAAAATCCGAGTTATGGGTTGAGAAGAGCAGCAGCTATGAGAATGGAGAAATGGGTGAAAATCAAGTGAAAGGTGGTGAGGAGCCAATTGAGGTTTGTTTTCAATATCTACTTTGAAATAATTCAAATAATATCTTTTAAATCATATGCACTACAATCAAAATTGTGTATAAAGAAAAAAGCTTTTTAGTAACAGAGCATAGAATTTTTCATTTGCCAGGTCAATTAACTATAAACCTGCACTTTGAGTAATTCTCACCAATTACTACCACATCTTACCTCATTTTCTTACTTTTTCACTCTTTTCCTTTTCCACTAATCGCATAATCCAGGAATCAGGACAATAGGAGGGAGCGAAATGGAGAAAGGTATGGGTCTTAAACGTAGACCTAAGAAAAGAGGTGAATTTTTATATGTTACCATTTACTGCAACTTGTAAATCATTCCTTTCATTATTGAATATTCTTTTTTTCTCATTGTCATGCACATATTAACAATAGTGATTTATTGGCAGAAAATGGGAAGTTATTTTTTATGTAAACATATTTTCTTTTCTTAATAACATGATTTTTCTTAATAATATTTTTTCTTCAGCTTACTTTTTAATTTTATTTTTTAATTTTATTTTAATTGTTGTTCTTGTACAGTTTTCTGTCTTTTACTCCCATCCCAGCCCACCACCCCAGCCCTCCCCACCTCCCTCCCATTTCCACCCCTCCTAGTTTTTGTCCCTGTGTCCTTTATACTTGTTCCTATAAACCCTTCCCCTTTACCCCTGAAACTCCCTCTTATCGAGATGTAAAAGTATCTAAATGAAAGGACCGATGGAGTGCTTTATTGTCAACGTGAAAATACCAAAAATCTATGTTTTAGCCAAAGAGTGGTAATACGATGATCATAAACCTTCTGCTGTATTAGTTTTAGTTTTCAGTAGGTTAATCAGTTGCTGTTTTCACATTTCACTAAATATTAAATAACCATTAGAATTTTTAAGCGGCATTTTGATGGTAATACTTAGATAAGCAGAGCAGTGCCAATGTCATAATTGATAATATAGTTTCTTAAAATGTCTAGAGTTTTAGTTGTCTTTTAATCTGCAGAAGTGTAAACCATTTAGAGGGGTTTAACTACCTCTGCTTTTCTGTTTGTTGGAATACCCAAAATATTTTGTATAGTGAAGAGTGACAACAGACTAGGAGATAGTGTCATCAAAATGCTGACGAGTTCCAAAGGGAAGTTCCACTGGTGGGTTTCTGCTTTCCACAAAATTTTTAGTTCAATCTTTTAGGAACTTTTTCTGTGATTTCATAATGCTTTTGTTGTTGTTGAAATAGAGTTCTTCCACAGCTTATTTGAGAAAAGTTAACATTCATTTAGTAATTTATTTAGTACTTCCTATATACCAACTATTTTCAACCATTGTGCTGTCAGAATTTTTAAAACATGAAATACCTGACTATTCATTGAGGAGCACTGACCTCTTTTCCCTTAGGCTGTCAAACTGAAAAATGACAACAGCCAACACAACAATAGCTGTCTAGTGTGAATGAATCAAAATTGTACCTATTTTTGTCAGATCAGCAAAAAATGTATTTTTTGGTGTGCTATAGAATTTTAGGAATTAGTTTATATGTGCCATGAGATGAAAAAGGTTGAATCACTTTTATATACCAATTCTTATAGCAGACATTTTTATACATGTTATCTCTTTTTAAATGTTACAACAAACCTTGGAGATCATTATAGAGATCGTAGGTTTAAGGATGAATCAACTGAAACCCAAGGATTTCCTCACTGTCAAGCAGCTCTGTGTGACTCCACTGAGATTTTTAACTCAGGTCTTTTTGTTAAATTCCAGACTCTTTAATGTAAGATTGCACTTTATGATATAAATTTAAAATTTCTACTTTGGGTCAGTGCTATATAGTTTTCTAATCACATATGTTAAGTTTTCAAATATATTGGTATAAATTTGTTCACATTCTTTTAGTGTCTTCTATATCTAGCTTTATACTCCTTTTTCATTCTTGATATTGTTTATTTTGTCCCCTTTATTTTCTGTAGCTCCATCTTACCATAGCTGTACCTACTTTATCCTTTTTCAAGAACCTGCTGTTGGCTTTGTTAAGCATTTGGATTTGTTTCCTATTTTATTATATTTATTCTATTAATTCTCTAAGCTTTTATGTTGGCATACTTTTCAGACTTTAAAAAATTTAATGGTATATTTTTCTTTTAGAGAGCTGCATTCCACAAATTTTGACAAATGGTATTTTTATTATCGTTTGGTATTAGATATTTAAACATTTCCATTATGATTTCTTCTTTGGCTCAGAATTACTTGGAAGTGAGTTTTAAAATTTCCAAATGTATATGCAATTTTTTGTTATTGAATTCTTTTTTAAAAATTATTTTATTGTTGTTCAATTACAGTTGTCTGCATTTACCCCCTACTACTCCCCTACCAACCTCAGCATCCCCACCTTCCTCCCTTGCTTCCAACCTCTCCCTTGGTTTTGTCCATGTGTCCTTTATAGTTGTTCCTGAAAACCCTTCCCCCTTCCCCCCACATTATCCCCTCCCAACTCCCCTCTGGTTCCTGTAAGATTTTTCTTAATTTCAATGTCTCTAGTTATATTTTGCTTGCTTGTTTGTTTTGTTGATTAGGTTCCAGTTAAAGGTGAGATTATGTGGTATTTGTCCATCACCGCCTAGCATATTTCACTTAGCATAATGCTCTCCAGTTCCATCCATGTTATTGAATTCTTAATTAATCAATCGTGGCAAAAGAATGGAGTGACGATGATAATCAGTTTTACAAAAATATTTTGAGGCTTGCATTTTGACCCTTTTTCCATCAGGCTTTACAAATGCTCCATGTGGCCTTGAGGAGAATGGGCAAGAGTGCAGGATTCCTTAGACATGACCAGCAAATCAAGCTTATTAATTGTGTTTACGGCATCTATTTACTACTATTTTTGTTGTTTTGACACCAAGTATTGAGAGAGACTTACTGACATTTCCCACTACAATGTTAGGTTTATCATTTTCTTCCTGAAGTTCTATTAATTTTTACTTTATGTGTTTTAAGTCTCTTTTATTATATGTTATAAATTTAACATTATTTTTTACTAGGAACAACTTTTATTAGTTGAGAGTTCTTTTTTTCACTTCTGATTATAATATTCCAGGTCTTTGCCTTTTGTTGCTTCTGTTGAGAAGTTGGCTGTCTGTAGAATAGTGTCTTGCTTTGATTTTGAAACACGAATTAAATGTATGCTAAACTTTGTTATTGTCTCCAGATATATTAATTTCCTTTTTTACATTTTCCATACATGGCACTTTGTGATGAATCTGGAAAATGTCTTTAGATCCACCTGAGTCTCTTTAGGTACATCTTTCTTATTGGCAATTTACTCCTCCTGTTGACTTTTGAGTTTCAGCCGTTGTACTTTTTCAGACATGAAATTAGAGTTTTTCAAACATATTTGGTCACTTTTGATTATCTTTTGTTGCTTGCTATTTTTGAGATTACATATGACTATTTTATAGCTCATATGTAATAATTCCAGGATCTAAATTACTTGGGAGTTCCTTATGATTCTCACTCACGTTGCTTGTTTTGTTATATTTTTGGTCATCTTTGGTTATGAGCTCATATACTTTTTATAATAGACTTTAGTAGAGCACTTTTATATTTAGAAAACAAATTGTATAGAAAGTACCAAACTTTCCCATATGTTAATTTTTCTCCCAACTTCTCCGGTTATTAACATCTTACATTAATGTGTTACATTTGTTACAATTAATGAGCCAATATTAATACATTATTATTAATTAAATTCCATAGTTTGCTTTAGACTCACTCTTTAAATTGTACAGTTCTGTGGGTTGTGAGAAATACATGTCATGTATCCATCATTACAGTGTCATGCAGAATAGTTTGATCTGAAACATCTCTCGCTTTTACTTGTTTGTCCCTTCCTCATGTACTCTTGAGCCTTTGCAACCACCGATCGTTTTATTCTTTTTGTAGCTATGCCTTCACTGGAATGTCATATAGTTGGAATTATACAGTGTATAGCATTTTGCAAATGGTTTCTTTCATGTAGCAATATACAAGGTCTGTCCAGAAGGTATCCAGCCATGTAATATGAAAAATAGAGACATTTATTGGAGAAGATGCAAGATACAAGAAACATTGTACATAGGACAGTGATGCCTCAGTCCCTTTCAAAGTAAGCACCTTGGGCCTCATACAGTTCTCCCTATCGCCATCAGCTGCCCTGTCATATTTTCCTGAATCTCATTAATAGTCTGAAATCTCTTCCCTTTCAAAGGTGATTTTAGTTTTGGGAAAAGCCAGAAGTCAAAGAGCACCAAATCTGGGCTGTAGAGGAACTGAGTCACCCGGGTGATTTGCTGTTTTGCAAAGAAACTCTGCAAAAGATGTGATGCATTAGCAGGCATGTTGTTGTGATGAAGTTGCCAATCACCAGTTGCCCATAGCTATGGCCTTCTGAATCATCTGAATAGTTTCCCTAGAGGAATGTTCAAACTTAATGAAAAATTTGATGCAGATTCGTTGCTGCATTCACTTAGTCATTTTGAATGTGACAGCCACAGAGTACACATGCTCACTCAGTAGCATCTACTGCCCTCACTGGCTAGTACAGTGAAGTCATCATTGTTCACACATGCACATTCCAGTCCACTCTCCTTGGCTGCCAGGTCACATCCATGTCATGCAAACTGTTCTCGTTGTATTAACAACGGTTGAACTTTTTCCGGACAGACCTTTTATATTTGAGGTTCTTCCATGTTCTTTTATAACTTGCTAGCTCATTTTTTTTAATCACTGAAAATACTCCATTGTCTGGATGTCGTGCAATTTGTTTATCCATTTACCTATTGAAAGGAATCTTGATTACTTCAAACTTTGGGCCATTATGAGTAAAGCAGCTCTTAACATTTGAATGTAGACATTGAGCTTCTTTCTATTTGACTTTAGACCTAGAGGTTGAAATCTGGCTTGTTTTCCCGTTCAGAGTATTTGTGATGGTCTATGGGTGTGGTCAGGGGATGCTGGTAGTCAGAGATCAAATCAGAAGGCAGGAGTCTCTGGCTGAGCTCCTCAAAACTGATACTTGCTCAGAGTTGCCTTAGTCTCTGTGTTGCGCAGCTGCTAGTATAGACATTTGCCTTCAGGGAAACTTATCATGTTGCCTTGATTCTCAGACTTCTCTGATCTGGCTTCAGGTTACATTTTTTTTTTCCTTTGTAGGTGGAGGTTGTGGTCTTTTGGGGTCATTCTTTATTTTCTGTTAACCCAGAAATGTATAATATAGGTTCTATATCAAGGATCTAGTTGTTTTGTAAAAAAAGGCCATTCACAGTTTTAAGTTCACTATTCTTGCAGAAACCCCTGGGAACGTTTTTACTTAGATACTTAGTAATTTAAAGATATTTTTTGTGAACTTAGATTCTTTGGAACATCTCTGAGGCTTATGTGTAATCCACAGAAGACTTCATTTGTCTCTGTAAGGCACTTTGAAATAAGATATTTTTAAACCACATTAAACACACGTTTTGGCTTAGGAGTTTTAGAGCCCCTTTATAAGTGGAAATTCTAGTCCCTATCTTGAGTACAGGTGGGCTTGTTTTTATACATGGGAGCTCAGGAGAGATTTTCCTCCATCCCTTTTTTTTTGGCTTCTACCAAGCCAAACCCAGGTCGGGTACCCTTTGCTGTTCTGTGGGCCTCGTCTTTGCCTGGTTTAGTACTGTGGGTGTCTCCTTCAGGTTCTAAGGCCGGGTCTCTGATCAGAACTTCCTTCTTGCTTGGGGAGCAGGCTTTGCTCCCTCTCCCTGGTGTGTGTGTGTGCAGGAGACATTAAAACCCATGATCCAGGTTGTCAGGTATGGACTGAGGCCCTTAAGGCCAACAATAAATCCAGTGTTTGATAACTGCTTGGAAATTCTGATGTATTTTGATACAGCTCCTTAAAAGAAAAATATAGCATTAAAGTTCATTAAAGTCTGAAAAGTATGCCAACAAATTTCTTTTGGCCTCCATGTGCTTCCTTCTCTTAACTAAAAAGAGATGTTTTAAATATTCTATCACTTTTAGATGTGCACTCAGGTTCCTGTGCACTTGTACTTTATCATATTCTACATTTGACAGTTCTCAACAGGGGAAACTTTTATGTTGAGCCCGTGTATGTATCCTTGTAACGTCTGTTTGCCGGTGCCCGGTTTGAGGCAATGCCTCCCCTGTCTTGACCCCCTCCCCTTGTTGGTGATGCCAGGCTTCC
This sequence comes from Glossophaga mutica, assembly GCA_039655065.1. Taxonomy (NCBI): domain Eukaryota; kingdom Metazoa; phylum Chordata; class Mammalia; order Chiroptera; family Phyllostomidae; genus Glossophaga; species Glossophaga mutica. The sequence continues at coordinate 36,031,566 of CM077304.1, read as the reverse complement.
CCAGAGCAGAAGCCTTCATTGGAACATGCTGCTTCAAGTGCTACTTCAGTCTGTTCACCGTCACGCTGACTTGCCTTTGTGTAGACACCTGAATTTCTCATTTCCCTTCTGAAAGATTGATCCTCTAGAATCAAATCTAATATCCAAGATACAGCTCTTGGTGATAAAGAGTGAATATGCAGAATGGACACCCTTAAAACAATATGACATGGTGTTTGATTCGATACTGAGCTGTGTAGTGCCTTGTGGGCCTGACTACTTGGGTAAGGCCTCAGTGTACTGAAGGATTGGGATGATGCAGTTAGCTAATGTATTCAAGAATAATAAGAGAAGCAGAGTTCAACAAGAATAAGTGATTTGTATCTGAAGTAGCTGGAATTTGGGAGCCTTTGAAGATTCTTGGGTAGGGATGTAAGTATATCACCTGGCAAACTTCGTCTGGCAGAATCCAGGATGGTTCAGCAGAATGAGAGTCTAGAGGTGGGGACCAAGTAGGGGCCTCTTAGCCAGATTCAGGTGTGAGGTTATGGAAGCATGTACTAGGGAGGAGACTGTAGGAATGTGTACAAATGGGTGCATTGAAAAGCCAGGAGAATAGTTCATTATGATAGATTAATATATGGAGACAAAAGGGAGAAACTACAAGGTTACTAACTTGTACACAGCCAAATAATCTATATTATGCAATGAGCCAACTGCCAAAGACAGTGACAATTTATTGCAAACAGGATGAAATACGTCACAACGTGACAGGCAGCCTGCGCTCTAGTGGGCCAATGGCGATAATCATCCTTAGTTCAGTAAATCTTTACAAAGGCTCTAAACACAGGATGATTGGCATTGTTTTAAAACAGCTCATAATGGTCTAACTTTGTTCCCCCTTAGGTATCAGAAAACCAGATAGCATTAATGTGATTCTTCATTTTAGTAATAAAAATATTTTCAATAACATAAAAGAGGTTTTTTTCTCTCAGTGGTTATATTCTGTTTACTCTGGGTAATAAATGTGAATTTACCATCTGCTTACTAACAAATCTCAGCATATGATCCAAAATGCTCCCATCATTGTAGTTGATCTTTTATAAATAGAGAAGGCAATGGGATGGATTTGGTCATCTAATGAGCCCATTGCATCCCTAGTACCTGTAGCTTTATTACCTATTGTATGTTATGATATTTCCCTTTACTAAACTTATCTTCCAGGACATTAGAGACTATATCATCACTGCTGAAAGCTAAAAGGTTAGAATATAAGGAGTTGGCACTATCAGTGGCATTACTAATTCATCCCATTCAAATACATGTCACCTTCTAAATATAGGAAGGAGGGATTAACTTAGGAAACTGAATCCGAGTGGGTTAAGTCAGGATTGCCCTTTCTGTTCACCCACCTCTTTATATAGAGCTGAGAAGCAGGTCACTCGGGCATCACAGTGCTTTTAGGAGAAGTGTGCACTCATGTTATTTATTTTGGTTGTTAATTTTTCTTCACAGGGATCGTATGTCTATATTGGTATATCTGTGTTTATCTTCCATCTATAAACCCTTCGTGTGGCTGCCGGCTTCCTTTAAAAACAACTTTCACTGATCTAAAGTCTGATGTTTAAACCATCTATTTTTTACTTCAAAGACTGTATTTTCATTTTCCAGTGTTTCTAATTGGTTCTTTGTCATATCTGTGCATTCTAGATTTTTACCTGCTGGTTCTTACTTTGTGGTTTTTGTTCCTTTAATGGATGTGTGACATAAGGAATAGAATCAACTGAAAAATGTTCCTGGGGGCTGACTCTGGGTCGTCTGGCCCACATTCTAACCAGACTGTTTTCCTGAGTGTGGTGGGATGTAGATGGGGGAGAGTAGCTGTCTTCTCTTCTAAGAGTTGTACCCTAATTTGGGTTCTCAAGGGACCTGTGGCTTCTGCTTCTCAGCAGGAACAGTCCAATTTCTGTGGGTCCCCTAAGCTGGAGTCCTTGATCAGTTTCTTTCAACAAAAGGCACTAAATCCAGACACCCTAGTGCTAGAAGTTTGTATATGCCTTGATTTGTTACTCTCAAATTTGCCCTGTAAGAAGTTTCTAGAGGTGGGGGTGGCTCCTCGGAAGTCTAGACCCATACCCTTGTTCAGCAGAGTGCTCAGCACCTTTCTGCGGGATGAGGGAAAGAGGGGGCCACATGCCTTCTCTTCTCTTGCCGACGCTCAGCTTGGAGTTTCCCCTTTCCCATAAAGCTGTCCCTTATCTGTGCTGAGTGATGGTGCCTCGGCGTCACCTTGAGCAGGTGGCAGCCACAGAGGGGTATATCTGGGGTGAGAGATAGTGTTTCTCACTTTATGATTATTTTAAACAGCTTTATATTTAAAAGTCCTTTCAGAAGAGTTCTTGATTGTTTGCCTTTCACTGGGAATGATACTGTCTCATTGTTGAGTGTTTTGTGTTGTCTTTCTTAACATTAACTTTCCTCGTAGGCATTGGAATCTTTGTTTGCAGATTTCTCTGAGTGAGGGAATGAGTTTAATTCCTTTTTTCCTTCTCTCCCTCCCCCTCTCTTCTTCCTTCCATTGCTTTTTCTCTATTTCTCTTTACGCACATCTTCCTTGACTGATGTTTTTTCTATTACCTCCTCTTCCCGTTACTCTTTAAAAGCAAAAAACTGGTTTCCATTCTTTGCCTACCACATCTGATCTTTTCTCTTTGATGAAGCGAGCAGGCAAGGAGGCAGGTCTCTCTGAAGGATATCTTGAAAGAAAATTGTGCTTTCCCAAGTGTTAGTACTTTGATTCTGCACAGCAGGAAAATAGTTCAATATAAACTTTGTTTCTTTGGCAAAACTTGTGATTGACTGACTCCTGATGAAAGTAACTGGCAGACTGTCTAACCTTCATGACTTGGTACCAAAAAGTTCATGTTTTTAGATAGTCTTCCTACATGATCTGACCTGTGAGGGACACTACAGTAATTGCATGAAGAACTTTTATCCACTAATTTTGGAGAGAGATTTCCTGAGTTTTCCTTTCATGTTTTTTTTTTTTTTTTTTTTGGGGGGGGGGGAGATTTTATTTATTTATTTTTAGACAAAGGGGAAGTAAGAGAGAAACAGAGGGAGAGAAACATCAATATGTGGTTGCCTCTCACATGCCCTGCACTGGGGGTCCTGGCCCACAACCCAGGCATGTGCCCTGACTGGGAATCGAACCGGTGACCCTTTGGTTTGCAGGCCAGAACTCAATCCACTGAGCCCCACCAGCCAGGGCCCTTTCATGGTTTTATTTTCTTGTCTCTATTTTCTATTTCATGCCCCAGACCTCATCATATATTTACTTTATTTGTTTATGTGACATTATATGTTCCTGTCATTTATGTCAGAGCTAATGCGGCTGAAGTGATTGCTAAAGATGAGTATCACTTAGCAAGTCCGTCACAAGGCATAGATCTGAAAACTAATTTTTGGTTTTGAGCCACGTGTTACTTTACACATCCACATTCTATTTGGTTGTAATGCAAATTCTTGTATGTAAAGCTTTTATCTCCTGAGTTTGGCTCTTTGAATTACTTCCACTATAAGAATCTTTTCCCCTCTTGTGTTCTGGCCTACATTTAAATTAATGCTCTTTTAGCATAAAATGATTTCCCTTTATGTTACAAAGAACAGTTACTGTTTTTACTTTGCCATGTGTTCTCAATTTAAGTTGTTAGTGAGGATTAAAGTTCCTATATGGGTTCTTTTCCTCAGCAAGTGGCTTACAAGGAAACTGTGGAAATTGATTCTTTCAAATCAGAACATGTACTCGTATGTGTCAGGAGCCCACGCACCAACATTTCTGCACTGTTACCTTGCTGAAGAGTGGGTCCAAAAGAAGATGCTGCTTCCTCCCTCGCCCATTCTGAGCATTTCACCCCCTCCTCGCAGCTGCATCGGGGTGTGCTACAGTATGATTGTGACAGGAGAAGATTCTCTCCTGAACACGTCAGGTCCCAGACACAGTCTCGACAGTGCTCCGTTATGCCAGGTCACTGTGCTGACTAAAGGGGCGCCTGTCCTTTCTGCATTTTATGTAAGCGTGGCAAGCATTATGTAAAAACATATTCTGTATTATACTATATAAATATTATAAAAAGTATTATACATTGCTGTAGTATAATGGGCATCTGTTGCATTCTTACAAAAATAGCTGTCATTTACATTAACAATACCTATCATCGGTGTATTGCCTATTTCCCCCAATATCTCTCCAAGTAAGGAGAGAACACTCGAGCGGCACTTCCTTTTTTATTACCATACTTATCAGACATACAGATAGCCAAGGCTTTTGGGGTGTTTCCCAGGACATCAGATTAATCATTATCAAATACTAATTCACATGGCATCAAATGAGTCAGAAAAATAGCAATATTATATTTGTCTTGGGACAAATGAAAAGGAAAATAGGTTTGGGGTGAGGTTAGGGCTATGTGTTTACCCTCTGGGAGGAAAGGGATTTGGGCTTGAGCTGAGCAAAGTCTGGAGGGAGGTTGTCCACCAGCATTGGTGGACACAGCAATAGGACTCTAGTCCTCTTCATTGGACGAGAGACCTTGGGCCGTGTCCTCTAGCAGCCTTCAGCTCCAAGCAACGCTGAAGCAAGCAGAAACTGTCAGCTATGACCCATGATGGTCCAATTAGCTTTATATGTAAGGTCAGATAAGTAGATCAAAGGTGATTTTGGGGATTCTGCAACCTCTTAGATATCTTCCTAAATGACTGATATGTGATGTTAATTTTAGATAGCAGGAGAAAAAAATACCTCGTCGTCCCACAGTGAGGTTATCATTCAGTTGTCTGAGGGAGGTGACATTTATTATGTTTTGGAGGGAGGTGGGAAGGGAAAGGGGAGATTTTTGACATCTGAAGTTGGGAGGAGGGTGATGGGTGAATGATGCCATGGATTCAGTTGGAGAACGGTTACAGAAAGAGAAGGCTAAGGATACGGATGGTGAGGAAAATGCTGAGGAAGGACGTGCTTTAACTTCAGTGGGGTGGGGACAAAGAGAAGGCATGCATTGAACTATTTTGACCATGCAACTGCAGATAATGCAGCTCTGCATTGGAGGATTTGGTAAGTTCTTCCTTAACAGCATGATTTCCTTTGTTTAAACAAAGGAGATGGATCCCCATTAATTGGTGCCAATGTTTAGTTGACTCTGTAGTTCATACATTGTCATTGTCTTGTATTGTTTTGCTTTTGATATAAAAGAGTGTCTTTGCCTAATGCAAAATAAGTTTTGGTGGGAAGCTGTAATCAGATCCAGTATTTGTTGAGGAATTCACTCTTTGTGTCTCTACCTAGAATCCTGCGGTTCTTCAAAGTACTAGACTCTTCTAAAAATTTCTAGATCCTTCTAAACTATTGTCGCTATAATGTTTCTGAACCTCTACTTTATGTTACAATATCTACTATGCAATTAAAATTCTAGCTGCCTTTCTAAAATCACTTAAGTAAGCAGTTCCCCATATTCCATTAGAGGAAATAAATTTAAATTCTTCCAGATAGGAAGCAGTTACAATAAAGTGCAAGAACATCTTTATTCTTCATTGCTGTTGTCAAAAGATGTTTTGGATATCTACTATAAGCATGCTACTGTTCTTAGGGTTACACATTTTTTTTTTGAGGCTACTCAGCTTCAGGACTTTGAATAAGTTACACTTGGACGTTTTCCATCTTACTAGTATTTTGTCATTAGAATAGAGCCAGAATTTTGTGGATTTGGCCATTGATGTAGGACCAAAGTTGTATAGAATATTTAAAAGACAATCACTTTCTGCTCTTTCTGGAGGAAAACTCTTGAAACACCTTCCACTGGGAGTATTTTGGCATCAAAATAAGAAAACAGAAACCTAACTATAACAATATAGTTAACACATTTCTTAAATTCCCCTAACCAGTGCTTTAGAATCATCCAAATGTCCTATGGGTTCATATTTTTGTTCAGTGTAATTACATTGAATCATGTTCTGAAGTGAAAAGGGGCTATTTATTGAATTCTCCAGTGTTATCACCTTTTGTTGACTGCTGGCAATTTTAAATTAAAATAACTATTCTTCATAATTTCTATACTTACAGAGGTTAGCATTGTCTATATCTTCCCCTGGGCTGAACTAAAGGGCATTTTGTAATGCAGTATGTTTTGCCTGAGATTATTTTTCTTAAAACAAGTCAGTTGCTTTTTCTTCAGGTCATTATTTAAAAAATAGACTTGAATATATCTGCCGAAGGCTTGCCTTTATTTTTAACTGATTTTTTAAAAAGTTGACATATATCAGAAAGATCTCCTTTCTACCTTAGGAGCTTTGTCAGTCTTTGGACTTGGTAATATCCTAATCCTGCTTCGTAGTACAAAGCTGGTTTTCTTTAATATTTCTTTTCTTCCAGAAAAAAAATGAATATTGTCTTTTTTAAAATTTGACCTCCACTTTTGTGATCAGAAAGGGAAATTTAATTATATTCCTAGATTTTGCAATTTCTACTCACAATACATTATTTTTGCTATAAAATTATTTGTCTCATTCTTTGACCTCCAGTCTCTTTCCAACTAAATAGTTTCCATTAATATTTGCACTTGGACTGCTTCCCTCCTCTGCACTGGCTTTACTTACGTATACAGTTTTTCATTTTCTTCTATAACACTTGAGGATTCACTTGGTACTTATTGTCTTGCAGACAATGTCTTGCATTTTTTCTCTTTCATTTACCTGGGGTCATGTCGGACTGCTCTCATTTTCCTCCTAGAATTTATCTGGAGAGATAAATGACACAGCCCTGGAATCTAACAGTAGCGTGGTGAATGCTGCCAACGTTCAGATTCTTTACTTTTTGCAGTTCTAATTCTGTTGAGTGAAAGAGACAGGTGGTCAGAAAGGTAGCAGGCAACCTTGAAGAGTATAATGTCACAAGAAAACAAACAGAGTGCGGTGTAAAGAAAAGGGTAGTGAACCACAGAATCAAATGGTAAAGAAAGTTTTGGTCATTATAGTCATGGGCACATCAAGCACTTTTAGCACAGTATGTTATAGATTATTCTTTTGAGAAATTTAATGGGGGACAATAATCTGAGGTGCAAGACTACTTCCCAGAATGGGCAGGATCCCTGAAAGTGCTTGGCTAGCCTCAACCTGCTGTGTTTTTAAAGAGATGAGAAAGAATCAGTAGAGGGTAGAAACTACCTGTGCTCAAAAAAGCAGGAAGGCAGCAGGGAGCAGAGGCAGGGAAGATGGCATTTTCAAAATCCATGCATCAAAAAGTTCTTTCTCTCTGAGGCACTGCAGGGAAGTTAGACAGGTTTGTGGAGGACACTGGGGGCATTTTCAGATGGAAAGAAGAAATGTCATATAAGGGAATTTCCATATGCTCAATACAACGGGAGAAGCAGTAAAATGGGAGAACTCTACCTTAGCAGTTGCTAAGGTAGCGTTTAGATGGGGAGCCTCCATCTTGGACCATATTTGTCTGGGGAGAAGCACAAAAGGCATACAAAACTTACTGAGGAGTGGGGAAGCCTCAACATCGATCAGTCACTCTACTTGCAATATTTCATCAAAAGTCTTTGACTAGCAAGGGAAGTTTTTCCTTTGTTTCTCGTTTGCATTAATTTTGTGATTTGTTGTGGAACATGATAGAAACAACAGTTTGGCACAAATGAAATCACATCTATTGGCTTCATGTATTTTTGTTGCTTTGTCCTGAGCTTAGATTGGGGTTGCCTTTAACTGAGAGAGCCCAATACCATCAATGTAGGTGTGTTTTGTCTTTTTTTTTTTTTTTTTTGACTCAAGTTGAACTTGACATTTATTCCAAGTGCAGTATTTTACACTTTGTACATCAGGGAGGTGATCAGCCCCGCTTCACCTGATCGCCCACTTTCTTGCAGAGTGCACTGTCAGTTCTCGCGCTTCCTGCACACCGACCGCTCTGTTTGTTCTTCCTGCGGTGCCGTTGGCTACGGTGACTTCTTCACCTGACAGTGTCCTCTGCTCTCCCGCAAGTCTCTCATACCTAACTGGGTTTTATCTTTCAAGACCTTGGCTTCAACTTGACTTCCTTTATAAAGCTGTCTAAAACTATAGCTAGTTTCCCTCTCTCTCTCTGAATAGTGAATTCTGTTCAGTTCAAATCTTTATTTTTATGTTTCTCTCTGTTCTCTTAGGTTGACTGTGGTTTTCTTATGGGAAGGACCATGTCTTATATTTCTTCTTGATCCATTCACCTTGTCTAATACCAGGCAGAGACTAAGTGTTAATAAATGTTTATGTATTAAATTGTTTGTAACTGGTGTTTTATTTTCCTATGTTGACTCCAATAGTTGATATTTAAAATCTGTACATTATATTTATGTATTTTTTTATTTCATGCTACAGATAATGGTTGCTATAATGGAATACTTTTTGGTGTTCCAGGTCCTTTTAATAAGCTTTATTAATTTAGTAATTTAAAATATAGTTTTAATTTAAATGTTATTTTCCCTTCTTGGTTTGTGTGGTTTTGTATGTGCTTGGCTGGCTCTGAGTCATGACTCTGTAGGGATGTCATGGTGACCTGCCAGCAAATTCTCGGGTGAAGGTGTTCTTTCCTCCTGTTCCTGTAATGCTTTGCAGTTGTTGTTCGGTTCTCCTTTACTCTTTCTTTCCCCGTGAAGTTCATTCCTGATGATATAATTATACCTTTTATACCCTGAATTTCTACTATTCCTTCTCCTATAGGCAATATAAAGGCGTGATGTGTCTGGCACATTTAGCAAAAGGAAATACACTGATGACGTTATAAGTAATAACTTTTCCATTTTCATTTAACTCAGTTATCAGTAATGCCATTTACCTTGCAATTTGGTTGTTGTTGGGAAATTGGAATTTGCATGGCTCATGTAAGCCAAGGAACTTTTATTGGATAAAAAAAGTCCAAAGGAAACATTTAACTGAATAATAAATTCTTACCAAATGATTACAAAATGTAGTTACTATTTATTTAAAAATAAATAAATTTGTTACAATGCTATATGTGGCATAAAAATGTATATTTGTGTTTATTTCAGGAATCAAACATTTTAAGTCCAGTGCAGGACGGAACAAAGACACCTCAGATCGACAGCAATAAGAGCAATAACTACCGCATCGTGAAGGAGGTCAGTAGAAGGACAATATTTTTACGTGGGTTTATGTTTGCATGGCAAAGAATTTTTGTGCAGAAATTATATTTAATATTAGGTTGATTGTATTCACTGCTCTTCTTTTCAAAGATTTTGATTAGGCTAAGTAAACTCTGCATACAGAATAAAAAAAGTCGGAATCAACATCAACGGTTACTGAAAAATATGGGCGCTCATTCGGTGGTGTTGGATCTTCTGCAGATACCCTATGAAAAGGTTAGTTCTTCACTACATCTTTTCTTTAATTTTTTTTATTTTGATGGCATTTTTAACATAAAGTTACAATGAATTTTCCCTTGAACTATTTGAAAGTTAGTTATCGATCTGATTCCCCATCACCCCCGTGGCCCTTTAGTGTGTATTTTCTGCAAATAAGGATGCTCTTCTATATGACCACGTGAGAACCATCCACATCAGGAAAGAGTGTGACTCATTAGAGTGTGCCACCTGATCCTCACTACTCACATGACCCCCATTATCCCAGCTGTGTCCTGTTTGACAGAAAGGTCCACTTTGGAAACAGGTGCTCTTTGGTTGTCACGTCCATTTTAATCTCCTTATGCTGGAACTTTTATGACCTTGACACTTTTGAAGACAGACCAGCTATTGGGAAGATTTTCCCGTCTTTTGGGTCATCTCATGTATCCTTGTAATTAGATTCAGTTATGCGTCTTGGCAGGAACTTAACAGAGGTGACACTAAGTTCTTCCCACCACTTCCTGTCAGGTGGCACACAAATTCGGTTTGTGCCATTGCTGATGGTGTTCACTTCACCACTTGATTGTGTCCGCCAGGGTTCCCCACTGTCAAGTACCCCTTGTTCCTTTGTAATTAATAAGTATTTTGTGGATAGTTTCTTTGAAACTAGGTAAGTAGCCCATTTTTTAATCAAACTTTCAATTTATTCATTTATTTATTTTTACCAGAGTGGACTTGTAGGCGCTCATTTTACTCAATAGGTTATACTAGTTCTCTATTATTATTTATTTGGATTCTCAGGGTGTTCCAGGGTTGGCCAAGGGAGCCCCTTTAAGCTAATGTCTCTGTCCTGAAAAATGCCCCCATCATTCTTTGCTCTTCTGCACATGAAAATGTTCTAGGATCGTCTTGCATTCTTCTTGCTTCAACTCTGGAATGAGCCATTTCTTTAGGTAGCCCCAGTTCTGTTTGAGGGAGAATGTTATTTACAAGCGAGGGTTTGAGAACTAAGTGTACTTATTGCTACTGGGGCTTTGCCCCTGCAGACCCTCTAAATTCACAAAGCTAGGGAGTACATGTGTGTGCTTTACTGTAGTTACTCATTTATAAGCACTTGGTAATAGCTAACCTGTCATCACTACTGCTGCCTACTCTTCCATGTGAGTGCTTTCTGCACCTCATTCAGGCTCTGACACCCACGGGTGGGTGCCTTTGTGTCTCTCTTGGGCACACATGCCATGCCAGGACTCTTCCGGTGTAGAAGTCTCCCACTTGGACTTTTATTCTTTATACTGCATTGCCCTATCCCCCTTAGTCACATTCAGTATGTAAATCTATAAATTCTTCCATTCTGTCAGTGGAATAATTCATACAATGGCAGAGAATGCAATTAAAGCATTCTTGAAAGGCAACAAAAGCTATAAATCCTCAACATTTATTATCCGAATTATTTTATCTTTGATTTTGCCTTGTGGGCCTTGGACATATGATCAAGTCCCTTCTTTTAGTAATACGAGTAGCACTGAGTGTTTTACTCTGACTTCGTGTTATAGGTTTGCTCAGGTTTAATAACTGAAATGTTCAGAAGCAAAAAGAAAGGATGAGAGTTTCAAAGAAATATCAGATACAATAGCACTGACCCTGGTGTGCTTCTGTACTGTCCAGCTCTTCAATGGGAATTGGATATTCCTGTGGCCGAAGTTCCTTTTATGTCTTTTAACTATTCTTGGACTACACAAGTGAAGGAAGTGTTAGTAGAATTTAAAATAAAAGTTTCCTATTTTGAAACTAGGAGGGAGTTTCTGGACTTACTTATTATATGTCCTGTTAATTCATCCCGTTTTGAATGTGAGGAAATGTGCCTACTGAGGACCTCAGGCTGATTGTTTTCTCATAGATGGCATGTGCTGCAGACTCTCAGATTAGGAAAAATGTTGGATGGTTTCAGTGGTGTTGGTAAAAGACCACTTTTAAGAAGAGAGGATCGCGGTTCGATTCCCAGTCAGGGCACATGCCTGGGTTGCCAGGCCAGTTCCCGGCAGGGGACATACAAGAGGCAACCGCACATTGATGTTTCTCTCCCTCTCTCCTTCCCTTCCCCTCTAAAGATAAATAAATAAATAAATAATAAAAATAAATAAATAAAATATTTAAAAAAAATAAATTAAGAAGAGAACTTCGTAGGCTTTGTAAATTTTGAGACTTAAGTTTCTTAATGAGAGTCTTCTAAGCAAATGATAGTGTTCTGGGACTTTGGGAAATGGCAGTGAATGAGGAAAACAACCTTGAGCAGAAGCGCACTAACGGGGAGCAGAGAGCGGTGGTTGCCGGAGGGGAGAGGGTTGGCGGCGGGGTGAAAGAGGTGGAGGGATTGAGAAGTGCAGGTGGGCGGTCACAGAACAGTCACGGGGATGTAAAGTGCAGCGTAGGGAGTGGAGTCAATAAGACTGTGATAAGTATGCATGGGCTCAGGTGGGTACTAGAAATATTAGGTGGAACACTTTGTAAAGTATATGGTTGTCTAGCCACTATGCTGTACACCTGGAACCAATTTCGATAGAATAATATCAAAAGTAAACTGTAACTGAAAAATAAAAATAAAAATGCACTAAGTAAATAAGTAAATAAATACATGTGTTCAGAAAAAGGGACAAAAAGAGAGAGGGGAAAAGAGTAAGGGAGAAAGCAGAGAGGAAAGGAAAAGAAAGAAGGGGAAATAAGAGACAAAGCAAATAGCAGAAGGGGGGGCAGAGAGGGGAGAGGAGAGAAGGTAAGGTCAGAAATACATGGAGAGAGAGATTTAGAGGGCGGGGGAATAGAGGAAGATTACAGAGGAGAAAGAAGGTGGGGCAGGGCAGGAGGAGGGGAAAGAGGTGGTGGGGCAAGCAATTGGAAGGGAGAAGGTTGAGAAAGACAAGGGTATAGAAGGTGGGGAAAGAGGAGAAACCAAACAACAGCAAAAAAACCCAGGGAGGTTCTGGTACATAGAAACACTGGGAAAGAGGGAAAACCCGAAAAAGAGGAGGATTGGAGGGTGCGGCAGAGAAGGGAGAACTGGAGAGAATGTGAGGGCTGGAGAGAGAGGGAAGGAGGCCAGAAGAGGGATGAGGTGGAGGTGGGAGGAAGGGGCAGCTGTGCACAGTGATGGGAAATGGTAGTGGACAAGCAGGGAGGTTGGGGAGAAAGGGAGGTGGGCTCTGAAGTGAAGAGGCATCTGAAAGAGTGGAGCACAACTGATAATAGGAGGAGAAATAAAGAAGCGAGAAACATCTAGGAAATGGGGGGAGAAGTGCTCTGTGGGGGTTACCCGGAGGAAAGATTTAGGAACTAAAAAGGCACAGAGAACGTGGAGCATAAAAGAGAGGCAGAGACAAACAGTGAATGTGCAGAGGAACTTATTTTTGAGACCGTTTTTGCCCTGGTGCGTTTGCTTCTCTTTCATGTGACTTTCTCTAACTTCCAGAACGATGAAAAGATGAATGAAGTAATGAACCTAGCCCACACATTTCTGCAGAATTTCTGTCGGGGAAATCCACAGAATCAAGCTCTTCTTCATAAACATCTGAATTTGTTTTTAACTCCTGGTGTAAGTATTTTAGTGACTTCTAATATTTATAGTAAAATGTCCATCAGATTTATTTTAGAGGCACTGGTGAATAGAATTTTATTAATTTTCATCACCTCATTCTTTTTTCCTTGTAGGGGTTCTCTCCCTAAAAGTGAATATCTTTCATTTATATTAAGGAGACATTTAAAGATACTTGAAAAATCACACATTTTACCTGAAAATGAAGAAATGAAGACTTCATTTGTGTGTGTGTGTGTGTGTGTGTGTGTGTGCGCGCGTGTCTGTGTGTATAGTTTAATGTTAGGAAAATGAAAGAACATGACAATGCCATAAGTAAGATACATATGAAAAACTCAAAGGTAGAGTTTACAATGCTCAGTAAAATATGGGTCAGCTGGTACTAGGGAAGAGCTGACTTTGAATAACAGGTAATTAAATTATTCTCAAGAACACTGTTGCCCACTTTTGATCTGTATGTTAATAAGCTCATTTTTTTCCAACTCAAATCCTTTGTGAGCTCAGTTTTCTTTCAGTGGTGAGCGATCTCATTGCATTTTGTCGAAGGCTTGCACAGGAAACTCACTATGGCTTTGCAAGAATATAAAACTGATCACGAGCAGGGGCGTTACTCTAAGTCCCGTAGAACAGAACATTGGTCTTGGCAGAATTACAAGGGCACGTTCCTCTCTGTTTAGCTCCTTGAAGCAGAGACCATGCGGCACATCTTCATGAACAATTACCATCTGTGTAATGAAATCAGCGAGAGGGCGGTGCAGCATTTTGTGCACTGCATCGAGACTCACGGCCGCCACGTGGAGTACCTGAGATTTTTGCAGACGATCGTAAAAGCAGATGGTAAATATGTGAAGAAATGCCAGGATATGGTGATGACAGAGGTATGTTCTCGGTCTGCATTTTAGCAGCTTCACACAAACAATATGCTGCAACAAGTGCTGTCTGTGAATTTAGAGTGAGAAAAAAACCCCAACAACATAGGTTTGGAAAATAATTGAATCGCGATGACTTAAGCCCAGATATGTGTTGCTTCACTCTAATGGTGTTGCATAAGTTGATTTTAGAATTGACCAAGAGCTTTTCTTTTCCTTAATGAACCTACATATTTTAAATAATAGATAAAATCCTACAAAATGTTATAGATTAAAAATTATTATAAATTTTATATTTTTAAGTTTTTAATGCATTGTAGAAGTGGATTAAACTCTGCTCTTCCAGTACTTTTATTACTCTGTTCCTGAAGTCTAAAATGGGTGTTCTCTGCTAATATTTGCAAAAGGCTCTGAAGGGAATTTAATTAATAGAAATTATTCATCAGTGATTTATTACATGTGTACACTTAGATATTTAGCATAAGTTAAATGTCTAAGAAAAACAAGTGAATGAAGTACTTAATATATTTTGCCATTTTCATTGTGATGTTTGAAATTGAGTGAGATTTATGCATTGAGTTACTTGCTAGGAACCAAATGAAATGTTGGAGAACTGACAGCTTTTTGAGCCCATTTGGGTAAACCATTGCCCTGTGACCTAATGGTTTTCTGAAGGTCTATATGGATTAGAACAGCTTTCAACCATGGGTACCAAACAGTTACGTAGTAGATTATTTTGTTTTGCGGGATTTGCACAAAATTACATATTTAACTTTGAGAATGAGGGTGATTTCTACATCGATGCAATATGAGTCCCTTCTAGTCCATAGAAATCTTGAGCTTTGAATTTTTTTCATGTTGTTCAAGCACAATTGTCTCCATTTTCTCCCCACCGCTCCCCGCCACCTCAGCCATCCATGTCTCCCACTCTTGATCCAAGTCCCCTTTGGTTTTGTCCATGTGTCCTTTATACATGCTTCTGACAACCCTTCCTCTTGAATTTTTAATGTAAATTTTTGTTATTAAACATTTAATGAATACTTGTGAAATTTACCTTTTTCATATTTACATTTACATTTATATTGGTTCTTCTTTGCCTAGAAGTGTGTGGGAACTAATACGATTTTGTATTATGATTATTAAGGACATAATTAGAATTGGAAAGCAGCAAATATTTAAACCAGTTCTATGACACTTAGAAAGTGAAGTGTTTCTATGTATAAAGAAATGTTTGTACCTCATATTGTGTGAGAATATAATACATACTTTGATACATATACATTCTCTTTCAACAAAAGTTTCAAAGTAAGCCAACTAATGCTTATCAATTTAAATAAAACAAAAATTATATAAGCTGTGTTACCCACCAGAATATCTCACAATGGGGTTAGAAAATTGGTACTTACAATAGAGAGGCAATAAGACATTATGGATTTGGAGCAATAAAATTACCACTCACTGGAATTTTCCATTAAAATTATATAAACAAAATATGAAGGAAAATTTATGTCCTAAAAGTTTATTTGTTTGTCTCCTCTCTCCCTCTTCCTCTTTCTCTTAAAGCCTTCCTTTTCTCTTTATTTTTCCTATCTCTGCCTTTACATCCATCCTTTACTGATGTTCACGACACATATAATTTCCAGATTATTATAGAGTTGCATTTGGCTCAACATACTTGCTTATTCTTTTACTAGTGAAGAAGATGGGGGTATTTTATTCTGCTTTATTACATTTACACTTTTGAGATTTCTTATGCTTTGGCCCTGGAGTCTTTCATTTGCAGTAGAGGGAAGTAAGTTTATTTGACTCCTTTGCAGGTTTGATCTCAGCAGGTAACTCATGGATGAACCATTTCCTATCATCCATGTGACTTCCTTCTTGCCCCCATCCACTGCCCCTATATCTCCCCTGCTGGTTTTGGTAGTGTTCATAACTAATCACTTGGCTCCTGACTAGAATCCTTTTACCATCCTGCCTTGGCATCCTTCCGCCTTTGCAATGTTACCTGTGTTTTTGCCAAGAGATACACGTCTCCAGATGGAACAAGCCTTTGGCTATAACGACAAGGATGAGTATCTGGACTGCTGTGTAGACTCTCTTGTTGTCATTTCAGTTGATTAATGGAGGTGAAGATGTGCTGGTATTTTACAACGATAGAGCATCGTTTCCCATCCTTCTCCAAATGATGTGTTCAGAGAGAGACCGAGGGGATGAGAGTGGCCCCTTAGCCTACCACATCACCCTTGTGGAGTTGCTGGCAGCTTGTACCGAGGGGAAAAACGTCTACACTGAAATCAAGTGCAATTCCCTTCTGCCCCTGGATGACATAGTGAGGGTGGTGACCCACGATGACTGCATCCCTGAGGTAAGCCTGGCGAAAGCTTAGCGGCTAGAGAATTGTTAATAATTTTTAAAGCGCCCAAGTGCCAGAAGTCCCCATACTACTACTTATAATGAGAGAATATATTTCGTCAAGGAACTGTGCTTAGTTATATAATTACTTGTTTAGTTCTATAAAAAACTGTGACAGATAGTACATCTTTTTAAACCATAGTCATTGAAAGCTACTACAGGAGTCTGTGGATTCTAAATATGGCCATGTGAACAAAATGAAAGATTCACTTGTAACTTCTAGTATATTCTTGAGAACAAAAAAGATGCTCCATAAATAATTCATGGTCATTGGTAGGAGAGGCTGAGACGGTGCTGTGGGATCATCTGTTGGGCTCTGCAGGTTTATCTTGCTTTATAGAATAGATGCATTCTTGGAAATATGGATGCACCTTTTGCTTTATTCACATATCAAATTATACCCTCTGTCCTAGTTTGGCTCTGATAATAGGGAAAAAATTTCGTTAGAAACTGGTTGTCTGCCAACAGGATTAATGAGGCTTCCAGGAATATACATTGTAATAATCTCTTTCTTTTCTACTGTTGTGGTGTATTGTTGCAAAGTTCATAAATGTGTGATACACCGAATATGGTATAAATACCAACATTTTAAATCGCAGTAACTTCAAAGGTGTCAGGTTAGGGTAACTTTCCTCCTTCCAAGTAGTATATGTAGTAGTGGACTTGATTAGACCATTATGTAGTAATGGACTTGAGAATTATTGACATCTCAGACCAGGGGTGCTTCATGCCCTGACTGGTCTGAAATATGAGGGCAGAGAGGAGGCACAGTGTTGTGACTGAAGCCTTGGGTTCTGTCTTTGTTTGGGGCCTTGACTCTGTCCATGCTTCACTCCACACACACTTCTCTCCGACCGCCCCACTCGTGCCTCTTACGTTCAGCTTCTTCCTTCAGATTTTAAAATCAAGCGTGACTTCCTCAAGGAAGACTTCCCTGGCCTCCTGTAGTCAAGTCCATAATCTGAAATTTGGCATTTGAATTTTATTAGTTAATAAGTATCTGTATCCCTCACATCCTCTTCCAAGATTGTAAGCTTGATGAAGTTCAGGAGCAGAAACACTGACGTCTAGAAGTGGCTGAGGCCTAAAACCAACGAGGTCTGTGTCTGTTCACCACTGTATTGTCTGAGCCCACACTTAGTAAATGCGTTTTCAGTGAATGAGTGATTTACACAGTGAGTCAGCATCCTGGACCCATTACTTTTTAGCAACATGACTGGCTTCAACAGGTTAGTAACCTTTCTAATCTTTAGTTTCCTCAGTCGTAAAGTGAAACAATTAGAATAGGGATGTGATAGGATTGTTGGAGGATTACATTAAGATATTACGTATACAAAATGCTGGAGGTGTTTGACAGGTAGCAAGCAATGAATAAATATTAGCTGCTGTCAAGGTGGTTGTGGTAGTGCATCAAATGGCTCTGACGTCCCCCTGCCCTGTGGTCAGTCCTTGACACAGGTACTTGTGTCACTGAACGCTCACTGTAGACCTCAGTCAGCTAGAGATAAGAAGTACTCAGGCCGTGAAAGCTGACCCTGTATTGCTCTGGTTCTAACTTGGATCCCATGAATCCCCTGAAATTGTTCACATGATTTCTTATATATTTATCAGAGGGGGGACCAAAAAACTGGTACTTATTTATAAAAAATTATGTATTTATTCTTACATGTTTAAACTTTAGTCACCTTTAGAGTACTCTCCATTTGATATAATACAGCTATTGAGATGTTTTCCCACTGCTCAAAACAGTTTTTGAACTTGTCAATTTTGATTCCTTTTAGTGCTTCTGCCGTTTTTTTGTTTCACCTCTTCCACATCAGCAAAACATTTCCCTTTGAGGACTTTTTCCATCTGGGGAAACAAACAAAAAAAGTCATTCAGGGCAAGATCAGGTGCATAGGAAGGGTAGGGCACAGGGTCATGCTGAGTTTGGTCAAAAAACTGTTAAAACACTCAGCATGGTGTGGGCAGGTGTGCTCATCATAAATCACCCATCATGAAATGGGCAAACATGTTGAAAGAGTCTTCAAAAAAATTCACTGAAGCTGAACACAGCCTCTCACAACAACACCAGCTGGTACATGATACAGGTGGGTTTCTAGAACACTCACCTAGTGGGGAAGCCTGTGCTACAAATGGGCCCACCCTCCAGAAGATAATTCCTTCCTTTTTTGGGGTCCCCCATATATACATTTTCTGGGGAGAGTTATAACAGTCATCATATTTTCAATAAAAAGAAAGAAAAGAAAATGAAAAATAAACTATTGCCCTATACATTTAAAAATGTTACATGTTGGTAAGATTCACCCTAGTCATTTATGAGGAATTAATCTGTAAAGGAATTTTAATAAATCTTAAAATAATACAATTTTTTGGTAAACTGTGAATCTGTTTTTTTCTCAGCAATAGTAATTTAAATAGTTCTGAATGACAATACAGTATTATTTATGCCACAAATTTAAGCATGACATTGGAACTCTCTTCATTGCAAATGACAGAAACCCAACTTAAATTAGTTTAAATTTTAAAAATACGGGAATTTTATTGATTCCTGTATTGAGGAATTTGAAGGATAGATGTTTAGATGGATTAAGGGAGTCAAAGAATGTCAGAATTCTTTCCATCTTTGGTTTCCTTTTTCTTCATGGTTTTGCCTTATTTTCTTCTTCTGAGCATGCTTTTCCTCTGCACACTGGGAGAAGATGGTTTCTTGGAGTTAGGTTTTACCTTGTCCCACTTTAGCAGGGAGGTAGAGGGGTGGGGGAGGGAGGAAGAGAGAGAGAATATGACAGGGACAGAGAGAGCAGGGGCAGTGGGGGAGTGGAAAGAAGAGAAGGGCAGGAGAAAGGGAAAGGGAGCAGTGTTGACTCCCAGTGCCTCAAATAGACTTGGTTTAAGTAAGTACACATCCTCACACCAACCTCTGGGCCCAAGGGAATGGCATACGAGGTCATGTGTTTCCCCGTGACGGGTCAGGGATCAGCTTGTACTTAGTAAAAGGAGGGAGGTGGGAATGCTTCCTGGGTAGACACAAAATGTGCTGTAATCTACCATTGGAACTAATACAGATTTTATTTAACTTTTCATAATTGAGATCTGAAAATGAACAATGAAGAAAACTCACTTTCTTTTGTATTTGAAACTTGTACAGGTTAAAATTGCTTATGTGAATTTTGTTAATCACTGTTATGTTGACACTGAAGTGGAAATGAAAGAAATTTACACAAGTAACCACATTTGGAAATTATTTGAGAACTTCTTGGTGGATATGGCAAGGGTAAGTTACACTTTGACCATTAAGTATTACTTCATGTTCAGTAAAGTTGTTGATATATGTTGGTTTGTTATTAAATGGAATTTTAGTGCCTTCTTTACATAGGTTAGAGAAGACATTTGGCAGATATCAACAGGTATTCAACCTCTTATCGTGAATGAAATTACAAATCACAAATGGCAAAGATCTCAAGAGGCCTTAACTACTGCTTTTGGGCGGAGAGCTACTTGAAGAGATTACTCAGGACTTAGCATTGCTCACTGTTGCTTATTCAAGTCTTCTTTGGAAGTGTTCTCCAGTAATTGAATAAATACCTAGTGTTTTTACTCATGCCAATCAAAATATATTCTGCTTTTAATTTCAGTCCATTTCCTTGTGTTTGGCTGTGTAGGTGTTGGGCGTGGGTGGGGGGCGTACAGATTGAGGAGAATGTGTGGAGTTGGTTGGTATTTTTTAGATACTGTCTGGCATATGTTTTGCTCCATTAATATTGAGTGAATGAATGAATGAATGGAGGAAAGAATCATTTTTATAGGTTGCACTTAATTTTAGTATATCTTATCCCTTTTTTTGAATTACTATTATTTTGAATTACTATTATTTTCAGTGTCTATTATTTCCGTTTTTAAAAAAAATCTTCTGTGTTTTTTTCTTTAAAGTTGAAGGACATAAGGTTGAAATAGGGGTTTCACTAATAGAGGACAGACCTATTATGGTGGCCTGTCCCAATCTGGTTTCCTACGTTCCTGAGTGCTGGTAGATGTCAACGGGCCACACGTGGACATGCTTGGAGGAGTGGGGTTAGTGAGGTCCACGTATTCACTGTCTCAGGAGAATGAATGCTGACTGTTACCTGTTAGTTCACCACTTCCGCACAATTCTTTCTGGAAGGAGGGAAGACAAAGGGGATGTAATAAAACATCAACTGCAGATCCAGACATCCAAGAGCAATCTTGGATAATAACATAAATCGTGTATTATTCCGGTCCAGGAACTGAATTATTTAGTTGAGGCTTGCAGGTGAAATGTGTGCATTTTACCTTTGGTACATTTCACCTTTGGTGCGGTGTAGTAGGAGCGAGATCCGCTATGGCCAAGTATGTGCAGAGACAGTTTCTGTTCTTCATTTCTCTAGAACTCAAAGGCACCTGGTGCCTTCCTCATGAAAGCCTGCAGGTGTGGAGAAATCACCCCATTCTAAGCAGGATTTACATACCACTCCTAATCTACACCACATGCCCCACCCCTGCTGTGACCTTATGAAAGTCCTTGTACCTGATTGGCCACAAGTATCTCCAGAGACCTTGTGAAGGATGGCTTATATGCTTATGACAGCTTTAAAAATTCACGTGCAGAGAGATAGTAAAGAGATTATAGGCTGATTCGCAGAGTTGCATGGTGCTATGGACTGAAGATAAGCTTGAAAAAGACCAAGGTCACATTCTAGGCAGTATGAGCTGCAAAGCTAAAAAGACTTATTTTTTAAGCTGAAGAAAGCTGATGACAGCTGCCACTGATTATGCTACCTTTGAAACACTCTTTCAGTTGATGTGTTCGTAAGGCTAAGATGTATATATTCTTTTTCTAAAATAGTACATATGTAAGAAGGAGTTTTATTTTCACTGTTTTAAGTGACAATTAATATTTATTGTATGAAGATTCCCGGGGAACTTCAGGATCTTCGGAGTCTATTCACTCATTATGTCTAACCATGACAGCTTAGCTGTACTGCAAAAAGCATTTTTCTTTCTGTCTTGTTTCCCTCTTATTTATGTTTTAAAGCAGCAGCTCTCTTATCTCCTTACCAAGAATGGCAAGGAGCCAGCCTTTCTATTTCAGGGAAGGGGCAGGAAACCTGGCTTTTCCACGTCTGATTTGTCTTTCTCCCCTTGAGGAAAGATTGAGGAGCTACCACACTTTCAAATTCAAATATAAAAAGTGTGGTTAAATAAGTAGCCTGTGGCCTTCTAGGCAAATTTTTAGTTCAGTAGAGCAGTTCTCAAACTCTACTAGTTCTCAGACTCTAGTAGTTCTCAAGCATCAGAATTATCTGGAGGATTTGTGAAATCACGATTGCTGGGCTCCACCCCCAGAGTTTCTGATTCGGTGGTTGTGCGATTTTGCATTTTTAGCAAGTTCCCAAGTGATGCTGAAGCTGCTAGTCCAGGGACAATACTTTGCAAACTATTACAGTTGAGCATGGTAGTTAAGAGTAGTTAAGAGTAGGCTTCTTAGTGGCATTAGCCAGACCAGAGTTTAAGTCCAGATTTTGCCTCTTACTAGCTCAGTTACCTCGGGCAACGCACTTACTCCTCTGAGTCTGAGTTTCATTATTCGTAAAAAGAATACAATAATAACAGATTCCTTATAGGGTTACTGAGAGGATTCAATGACATACCGCATAAACCCCTGCTTGACACTTACTTGGTAAGAGAGTGGGTAGTATCACCCATTTCATCTGTATCATTGTAACACTGCTGGTAATATTGTAAAGTTATAATAGCCTTTAAAGCAATTTCCAAAAGCTTCCTCAAGACCTATACCAAATAATAATGTCGAGGATAACTAAAAGGGAGCCCATCCAACATAGACAAGAGCCAGAAACCAGATCCATGAAGTTGGAAAAGCACAATGGTGACTTAACATAGAGATGGACTAAATTTGCATGTTACAACAAAGATATGAAATCCTGGAACAACCGATTTACATAAGTCAGTATTGCTAAAGGTAACCCTGAGGCAAGGTATTTGGTAAATAGGACCTAAAGTATCATAGGCTCTCATAGGAAGAGACTGGCAGTCATATCGTTTTTAGCACATGCCTGTATATATTTCCATTAACAATTATCTCACTATTTTTGAAACAACTGGTTTTATTATTGTACAATTTTAATTGTTAAAACCTCTTCTATTGAGATGAATTTTTTTATGTAGTACAATTTTTACCTATTTCTTCTTTCGCAGCAGCTTGGAATGATTCATTTCAGCAAAGCGTAGGTGTCTACTGTAAGCAGCATATTCTCCTCACTAGTGATTGACTTTGAAATGATAAAATTGTACAACTTAAAAGAACTTAAGATCATTTAGTTGACCTCAGACTGCACCTGAGTTGTGGAGAGATTATTTACTAGACCAGGGTGACTTGCCCAGCTGTAACAGGGCTGGGGAGTCTGCTGCAGTCTAATCCAGTACTTTTCCCATAACAGCCTCTCCGACACATTCCGATAGTCTTATCATTTTCTCCATGTCTCCCAGTGGTTCCTCTTCTGATACGGCTTCTGGGCTCATTATGGTTTTCAGTATACTTTTGGGCTCTCTCTAATTGGTATTTTTGAAAAATATGTCATTTGGGATGGAACCCAGTGCTTCAGGCAGGATCTGCAAGCACGAGGCGGAGTATTATTTTCATAGAAATTTGGTGAATAATCTTATTTAACAGGCACATGAAATACTAATAGGTAGTTACACGCATACCACTTTGTACCTTTCTTTTGTTTCTCTGGAGTCAACATGATCAGGAGTTTTGTTTTTTTTGTTTGTTTGTTTTTGTTTTTGTTTTTGTTTTTTTTGCTCTTGGGTAAAGCTCTCTCTCTATTAAGACACCTTAATTAGTAGCTTTCATTTTCCCGCTTGCACCCTTTTTTCTTTTATCTTGTTAAGATCCATATAAGAAAATCTTTCTGAAAGACTTTTTAATAAACTGCTGATAGGTTGTGTCTCATACTCAGTCCATTCTGATTTGCTGACAGACTGCATCCATGTCCTGTAAGTAGTCCAGAGTTAGGCAGGCAGCAAAGCCATTAGACCCATGAAAAGTTGTTCCACTGTCTTCTGAGCACTTAACGACAGCCTGCTTTGATCTGTGTTCCAATGCAGATAAAATTGGTGTTTATAGGGCAGAAGTGCTTTTCTTTGCCTTTATAACTGATTGTTTTTGCGGGGTCAGGGGATTTGAGTCATGATGAGGAAGCACATGGAGGGAGGTGGACTGTGGTTAATGTTAGCCTCAGACTGCATTTTTTCTTTTGAAGATGTTTCCAATTTTGCTATCAATTTCAAGATTCTATAATGGCCAACAGTACTATAAGTGATGTATGGGCAGAATGAAATTAGACCAAGGAATGACTTAAGAGGCACACGTAACACAGTGTCATGTCATTGCCTCATCAATCACTGCTTAACAAGATACATCAGAGTATTTTATTTTCAAATACATCACTTGAGCCATTCTTTCTCTTTACTTAGCTTACCAGATTATAGGAAGTAGGAGTAAAGACAAAATTTATATGTACTTTGAAACACACTTTCCAAGGTCTTTAATTTGTTAGGATTGAATAGGTTTTCTTTGACTGATGGTTTGCTTCTATAATTTTCTTGACTTTCTTAAGTGGAATGAGCCATTGAAAAGTCTCACTTTAAAGGGTTCTTTTTATATGGTCTTATTAGCTAGCAATGCAGGGAGGTAGAGGGCATAAAATATTCTATAAAGCTTATTCTTGAGGTAGCACCTTTCCCTCAGGTGTAATTCTAGTTTTCTACTCAACCTTCATGCTGAATTATAATGATGGTTCCCACATGCAATGAACGCTGTTTGGCTCTTCTTGATTGATGATTGGTTGGTCCCTGTCCTGAATCATACTTTCTACCTTTCATAACATTAGCAGTAATTATCATAGTTGATCAGTTCCTTCTTGAAACACTTTTTCAGTTGGCCTCCAGGATAATAGTCCTCCCACTTCATTGGCCACTCCTCTGTTTGCTGTTTCCTACGAGTCTTTCCAGCTTCAAACATTGGAATGTGCCAGGCTCACATCTTAGACTTGCTCCCTTATGTCTCTACAGTTATTTGCTTGCTGATCTCATCCACTCTCCCAACTGTGATAACAGGCTGATTGAAGCTTGGACCCTTACCCTGATTCTAGTTACACATATCCAACCACTTCTGTTCGCCATACTATTCGAAGTCCTGGTCATGGCGATCAGATGAGAAAAAAAAAATAGAAGGCATCCAAATTGGAAAGAAGGAAGTAAAACTCATTGTTTGCAAATGACATGCCAGTGTACATAGAAAACCCTACAGACTCCACCAAAAAACTATTTGACCTAATAAGTGAATTCAGCAAAACAGCAGGATACAAAATCAGTATTCAGAAATCAAAGGCATTTTTGTATACCAACAATGAAATATCAGAAAGAAATCAGGGAAAAAAATCCCATTTGCTGTAGCAATAAGAAAAATAAAGTATCTAGGAATAAACCTAACCAAGGAGGTAAAAGACCTGTACTCAGAAAACTGCACAACACTGAAGAAAGAAATCAAGGAAGACACAAACAAATGGAAGCATATACCATGTTTCTGGATTGAAAGAATTAACATCATCAAAATGGCCATACTACCCAAAGCAATTTATAGATTCAGTGCAATCCCCATTAAAGTACCAATGACATATTTCACAGATATAGAACAAACATTTCACAAATTTATATAGAACCATAAATGATCCCTAATAGCTGCAGCAATTTTGAGAAAGAAGAACAAAGCAGGAGGGATCACAATACCTGATATTAAACTATATTACAAGGCTAATGTAATCAAAACAGCCTGGTACTGGCATAAGAACAGACTCAGACCAAAGGAACAGAATAGAGAGCCTAGAAATAAACCCAAGTCTCTACAGTCAATTAATGTTTGAAAAGGGGAGCAGAAGCATAAAATGGAGTCAAAATAGTCTCTTCAACAAATGGTGTTGGGAGATCTGGACAGCTACATGCAAAAAAATGAAACTTAGGTCACCAACTTACACCATACACAAAAATAAATTAAAGGTGGATAAAAGAGTTAAATATAAGTCGTGACTCCGTAAAAGTCCTAGAGGTGAACATAGGCAGGAAAATCTCAGATGTTCCACGCAGCAATATATTTTCACCAATATATATTCCTTAGAGCAAGGGATATAAAGGAAAGAGTAAACAAATGGGATCTCATCAAAATAAAAAGCTTCTGCATGGCTAAAGAAAACAGCATTAAAATGAAAAGGGAACCAATTGTATGAGAAAACATATTTGCTAATGATACCTCGGACAAGGGTTTGATCTCCAAAATATAAAGAACTCACATGACTCCACTTCAGGAAGACAAATCAGTTAAAAAATGGGCAAAGCACCTGAACAGACACTTCTCCACAGTGGACATACTGAGGGCCCAGAGACATATGAAAGATGCTCAGCATCACTAGCCATCAGAGAGATGCAAATTAAAACCACAATGACATACCACTTCACACTAGTGAGAATGGCCATCATAAACAAATCAACAAACAACAAGTGTTGGAGAGGATGTGGAGAAAAGGGAACCCTAGTGCATTGTTGGTGGGAATGCAGACTGGTGCAGCCACTGTGGAAAACGTTATGGAATTTCCTCAGAAAACGAAAAATGGGACTGCCTTTTAACCCAGTAATTCCACTGCTGGGAGTATACTCTAAGAGCCCCGAAACACCAATCCAGAAGAACCTATGCACCCCAATGTTCATAGCAGCACAATTTATAATAGCAAAGTGCTGGAAGCAACCTAAGTGCCCATCAGTATATAAATGGATCAAAAAACCATGGTACATTTATACAATGGAATACTATACAGCAGAAAGAAAGAAGGAGCTCCTACCCTTCGCGACAGCATGGATAGAACTGTAGAACATTATGCTAAGTGAAATAAGACAGGTGGTGAGAGACAGGTACCATATGATCTTAACTCTAAGTGAAACCTAATCAACAAATCAAAGAAGCAAACAAAATATAACCAGAAACATTGAAATTAAGAACAATCTGACAGTAACCAGAGGGGAGGTGTTTGGGGATAATGAGGGGGAGAGGGGGAAGGATTTTCAGGAACATGTATAAAGGACACATGGACAAAACCAAAGGTGGATAGTATCAAGGGTGGGATGTGGGGATGTCTGGGGTGGGGGAGAGTGGTAAGGGAAAATGGAGACAACTGAACTTGAACAACAATAAAAAATATGAAAAAAATTATATTTTAATTAGGTAAAATTAAATAAAATAAAAGTAAAATCCAGTTACTCAGTAGCACCAGCCGCATTCGAATGCTCAGAGAGCACATGTGTCTAGTGGTTACTCTCTTGGACATCACAGATTAGAAGATTTCCATCATGGTAGACAGTCCTGTTGGAATGTACTACTCTAGCATATGATAACTTGTTTAACCCAATCCGTCATCTTTGGCAGAGTGGCAGTTATTTTTAGAGCAGAAGAGACAAGGGACATCCTATATGCAAAGGAAGAAATATTAGACGTAATTATGCCTAGAAATTTCACTTAATATATTTGTTTTCCCAATAAATGATTTTAAATTCCTACTGCGTGCCAAGGTGCTCATTACATGCAGTGCTGAGCAAGTCAGACTAGCTCCTGGTGTCCAGGGACTTATATTCTACTGCTGGGGACTAAATTTTACTTGCTTTTCTAGAAACCTCCATAGTTGTTCCCTTACTTCCTTCAATTCTAGGTTTAAATGCTGCCTTATACAGAGACCTTCCCCAAGCAACTTAAACAGTAATCTTTGACTATACCTTCTCCGCCGCACCATGCCCTGTCCTGCTTGCCCTTTTTTATTTTTCTCTAGAGTCTATTATTTGCCTCATTTTACCACTTATTCATATATTTATTAATTTGTCTGTTGTGTATTTCTCTTGATTAGAATAAGGGCTCTAATAGGGTAGGGACTTGACTTTATCTGGTTCACTGCTCTAACTCCTAATCCAACATTTACTTATAACATAATCATTTATGGCCCTGAGTGACAGTCCATGGCATTTGACAAACATAGTAAAATTCATCTGGAAATAGAAAGGGGCAAATATTTTAACATGTGGATTTATTGTTTTCTTGGCAAAGGCAGTGATAGTGAATTTGTTTTTCAACTTGTAAAACAATTTACAAATTGAGAATCATTTCATTCTTACAGAGTTGGATTAAAATATTTACAAATGATGAGACATGGTGTATAGCAGAGATACGGGTAAAGATTTAAATAGAGACTAGTGACATACTATAAGGCAAATCTTAAGTAGCCTAAGAGTGAGGCAAGAAATCACTATTCAGTAAATGATTGGAGGACAGCTGAATATCAGTATGGGACACAATCAATCAGGTTGCAGAAATCAGATTACCTACAGCAGCAAATTCCAGATAGCTTAAAGAGTTAACTGGGAATCAAGATGTGCATAAGGATGAGAGAAAGGCTTCAATAAAAAACTAGGACAAAAATATATAGAATATCCTTTTCTTTTATGGGTTTTTTCTTCTTTATATTAAATAAACAGAAATGATCTAAATGAAAAATAGTGCTTGAATGCTAAGAATTATTTTACCCAGACTTTAAAAATGTCTTTTTTACATTTCACTTAATTTATATTTCTATGATAATATATTCAAGTTCTACACACTTTGAAAATAATTACACTATTCACATTGTGATGAAGATATATTCAAATTATGTACACTTTAAAATTATTTATTATAAGAGAACATAAATCAGAAAAAATCTTGATTATAGTTATGTATTTAGTGGTTGTGGTGAAATGAAGACAAAAATAAACTTGGTGTAATACACATGTAACAATTTACAAATTATGTGTCTTATTTTGTTACTTAATACTTTGCCAGCTCATCAACGGAACATCCTGTCTGCACAATAATTAATTTCATTTGTGTGACATTTTGCCTACTTTATTTAAGAAAAAAATTTTAAATGTAGACTTTTTGTTACCCAGGATTTGGAGGGAAGGCTTTATCTAGAAGTAAACTACGTTTATTAATCCGCTGACTAAAACAAACCCTGTTGGCACTTTCACAAGTGTGCCTTTGTAGATAATGCCGTGTGAGACTACGATAGCTCTGGAGAGCCCCACACAATTATGTGAGATGTTGCGGGGTGGGGAGGAAGGGTATTTGGGTGGGTTGTGGCAGAACTGGTCTGCTACTGATTCCCCATTAATATATCTTTATCACACAGATCAGAAAATTTCCCTATGAAAGCCAGTGCTGGAAAGATACGAAATGCAGTAAATCCTACTTCATATCCATCATGGGAAAATCAATTTTATGTTAGTTTTGGGGCCACAATAAATTTTAGTCCTTGGTTAGATGTTCCACAAATATAGCCT
Organism: Glossophaga mutica; assembly: GCA_039655065.1. Lineage (NCBI taxonomy): Eukaryota > Metazoa > Chordata > Mammalia > Chiroptera > Phyllostomidae > Glossophaga > Glossophaga mutica. Next base: position 36,002,872 of record CM077304.1, on the reverse strand, counting down.
AATGTCAAGTTAACCTAAAACAAAATAATAGTACTTTCTTATGCTTCCATTTTTTTTTTAATTAATTGGTTCATTCCTTTTACAACATTTATTGAACATCTTGTTATGTCATGCACTATGTTATATGCTGGAACGATAATGAAAAGATTATGTAATTTGACATAACTTCTTTCCTTTAATTGCATTTGTCCTACAATAACTCTATGGGATTACTTGTAATAGAGCCTTGTCAGGTAGATGTCATTTAATAGATGAGGAAAAAGTGAACCGCCCCAATGGGAGGTAACTTGGAAGCAAAACAAGCCCTGTGCTGTTTCTGCCTCCCTGCGGCAAATACTGTTAGTTTTCAAATGAAAACACTGGGGAACATGGTCTGAGAAAGGAGTCTTTCTCTTTTGTGCATTTATTTGTGGAAAAGGTTTTAAAGCAATATTACACTACATTATATTTATTCTTTTGCTTAGTCACCTTATTGAAACATCTGGAGCATGTGGTCACCATAATATTTACCCACCATAATTTTGCAAATACTTATTTTCTTACTCAGCCCTAGTTTTTCCACATTGTATCCTCTCCTCCCTTTCTTCTTCTTTTTATCTCTGTTTCTTCTCTTTTCATCGCCTCTGGCTTCTTCTCATTTGTTTTTCATCATGTATCTTAGCTTTAGAAATTTGTCTGCCTTGACATACTTGGAAGTTTGTAGTTTGGTTAGCAAAATTTAATCACATGTGAAGAGCAGAGTCTGTGTTCTTCTCTGATTCATCCTCAGCTCTGCCATTGTCTCTTCTTGCTTTCCCTAACCTGAGAAGCAAGCCCACAAACTCACACACCCATGCTTCCCACATAAATCTGTGGATTAAAAAGTCAACATTTTTTGGGAAGGATTTTATCCTCTCTGAGCTTTCTTTTTGACTTGGTACTGTAAGTAAAAATGTGTAGTTATAAACCACCATTTATAAACAGCCATTTCAGGACAATTTTTCCAAGGTCTCAGTTACAATTCAAAGATGTGATACCACGTGTCATTTCGTTTCTACCCCCAGGTGTGCAACACGACCACAGACAGGAAACACGCAGACACCTTCCTGGAGAAGTGTGTGACCGAGTCCATAATGAGCATAGTGAGCGGCTTCTTTAACTCCCCGTTTTCAGACAACAGCACCAGCCTCCAGGTAACCTCAACAAGCACATGCGAGGGCATTCCTCCACACAGAACCGATCCTCCTCATTTGAGTGGGGAACACTTTAGTCTGGTCGGGAGGTCATGTCCTACACTTCTGAAGTTCACTGTTCTGCCAGATTAACTTGCTATTATCCTGTCTGAGTTTACCAAACCTCGTTTCGGTTAAAGAGGCCCCATCCTCAAGTTAAATTATTCTTGCTCTCCCTCTACACACAAAGGGAACTTTTCATATTATTTACGGACTGTTTGCCAAGTGGTGAAATAAATTATGTAATTCTTTAAATGGGCAGGCATTTTTGACACAGTGATTTCACTTCAGTAATTTATCCTGAAAGAATTCGCAGGATTTTATATAGTAAGATTTTCATTCAAGCCTTTATAAATGTAAAAATTGACATCCACCACAAACAGGGGAATAGCTAAATAAATTAGAGCATATCTAGTATGGCTTTTGAAAAACCATTTCAAAAGAAATATTGGTGATTAGGACATGATCATAAAGTAAGAGTAAGTGAAACAGGCTACAGAATTGCTGTATAGCATCACCCAAATTTATACACATGTATATGTGGGAAAACTCAGTAAAGTGTCTTCAAAAGTGTGATACTGATTATCTCTACGGAGTAGGATTATTGGCAGTTTTTGTTACTATGGTTTCCAAATATTTTACAATGTTTGGGTATTGCTCTTATAAAAATATCATTTCAGTTATACTTTCTTTAGGAAAAACTTTAAGACAGTTTGATAGAACCATTTCAAAATTGTTGTCTCTTCTGGTTACCCGTTGTGTGAAACCAAAACATAAAATCAATCAAACAAATAAATCTAGAACACCTTCTCTTTATTTATACGGCTAAATAAACCAGAGGTTATAAAAAATACTTAAAGTCATGTCATTGACTTCAAGAAAGGCCATATTATTTCTAATTAAGAACATAGTTAATATGCAAATACTTGATTTTTTATTGTGTCTGGCATGTGCTTGTCATGAAGTAGGTATGTAATAAATATTTTTTGAATTAATGTGCATTAAATAGCTCAAACTAAAAGATGGTGTGTGTTTGTTTTGATAAGCCTTTTGGATAATGCATAGACATTTTATCAGGTGTGTTAATGGTTTAGTGGCATATTTGCCTGCCTTCTTTCTCTTTACAGACACATCAGCCAGTTTTTATTCAGCTGCTACAATCCGCCTTCAGAATTTACAATTGCACCTGGCCAAACCCAGCACAGAAAGCCTCGGTGGAGTCCTGTATCAGAACTTTGGCCGAAGTGGGTAAGTCAGAGTGTCCGATTTTACTTACTTTACACTTTGTTAAAGAATCAGGCTTTTGGCTAATAGGAAATACAAGCAGCTTTTCAGTTTACATCGTAATAAGAAAGCAGGTATAGATTCTGCAAAGCTGAGCAGCAGTGATGAGCAAACAATTCTGAGTATTGCATAATTTTTGGGAGAAGAATATAATTATTATATTTCTTTTAAAATACTTTAAAATTTATTTATTTTATTTAATTGTTCTCTTTATAAATTTAAATTTAATATTGCATATGGCACTGTGAGCCAGCTCAGTGAAATTTTATAGGAATGGGATTAGTTTAATTATCTCAGATTTTATTCTTGAATTATCTATTAAGTAGCCTGGCTTATTAATACCTTCATATGGTAGTGGGACTATTTGAGGGATTTTTAGTTTTCTAATTTTGTTTGAAATCCATCTTTATTTATTGAGGGTCTATTATATATAGAAGGCCTCAGAAATGACAAGTGGCAAAGGTTAGTAAATTCTGGAAAGAATTTCTCATAAATTTCTCTCTTTTTTCTTCCTTCCTTCCTTCCTTCCTTCCTTCCTTCCTTCCTCCTTCCTTTTCTTTCTTGTTAATTAGAGCCTCCCTATGGATGGCAGAGGGGAGGAGGGGGAAGACTTACAGACTTGGCTGGGCTTAAAAACCAGAGGAGCTTGACCATTCCCTCTGCAAGGGGGGTTGGGTTGTGTTGTGCAGACACTGGGAAGGGCAGCTTACAGTGTGTGTCATTACTGCTCACGGTCATTGAGCACTTACCGTGTGCAATGCTGAGCAGTTAGTGTTCATTCTCTTATTTAATCCTTAGATAGCTTTATCGATTATTTACATTTTGCAGATGCAGAAACGATGATCTAGATAATGTAACTTGGCCAGGGTTATATGTGCTCAGTAAATGTTTGATAAGTGAATAAATGATTTAACTAATTAATGACCATTTTATATTTTTTAAAGTTTTCCCAATACCTAAGCGCTATTGACAAAATTTAATGACTGCTCAATTTTAATTAGAATAAATTAAAAAGCAGTTATAACCCGAGGATCAATTGAAAATTATTAGAACTCAGTGACTAATAGGGTCTATCTAGGTGTTTAATTATAAATAAGTATTAAACTTGACAGATTTTTTGTATATTAAAAAGATACATTATAAAGATTATATCATTCACAATAGCAATAAAATATCACTTAAGGGAAAACTTAAGAAACTTAAGAAATAATACTATGTTGGAGGATAGGAAAGATTTTAATAAATGGAAATATATACTATTCCTGGATTGAAAAATTCAATTTGTAAGAATGCTGGACATTGCTGGAGGCAAAAATGACAAAACTGACGTTGCCCCTACTTTGGAGACATCATGAGAAGGCAGGGTTCTTTGGAAAAGGCAATAATGCTGGGAAAAGTAGAAGTTAGCAGGAAAAGAGGAAGACCAAATACCAGATGAGTTGACTCCATAAAAGAAGCCATAGGTGTAAGTGTAAGAGCTAAGCAGGGCTATTTTGGAGAGGGCATTGTGGATATCACCCATTCATAGCGTTGCCGTGGGAGCCGAAGTGATGGCCGGTGACACACAAGCATGTTAGTTCTCCTTAAATGATAACTTCGATGCTTCCAGACCCAGACCCCTCCCTCACACATGCCCTGCTCTCCGTCCACTTGGGCTTAAGCACCCCATGTGGGGCCACACACAACCCACAAGGATTTATCCTCTGGCAGGTTGGCCTCTCACCCTCTCCCTCTCTGGCTCCCCCAACCTGAGTCCAGATGCTTGCTGCTCCGAGAGCCACCGTCTTTGCCTAGCTTGGCGTCTGACTCTGTGTGGAGTCACTGGGTCACAGGTATATCCTCATCACCTTGGATACCCTGCCAGACTCTCCTTCAGTGTGGGTGCCCTCCTCACCCCACTCATGTTCTGATTCTCCACTCTGGGAAGGCTTCCACACAGGCTCCTTTGCTCTGTTTTGAGCTCCCACATCCTGGACCACCTCATCTCCTGGTGTACTTCTTGCCCAGCGTGGACACGGAACTTGGCTTCTCCTTAAAGTTTCAGGACTGAGTGGTTCAAAAAGGGAAGGGAAGAAATCAAGGAAGAGGCCATAATATGTGTCAAAAATAAAGAAGGACATAGAAGAGAACCTAGTTTTTATTTTAAAAGGATACATATAGCAAAATGCCCAGAAGGCTATAAATAAAATATTAACATTTGTTTTCTCTGAGTAGGGGAATTATAGATGAATCTGCTCCTGTTGTTCATGCTTTTACATAACTTCTGAGCTTTTAATAGTATACTTTTCAAATGATAATAAAACACTACTAAAATTTTTATTTGGATCAAATCAGCTGGGAAATAGAGCAACCATGAAAAGAAAAAATTCAAAGGAAAAGCAAAGAAATATGATGATGTTATTTGTTTTCATAGGAACACATCGCCTCAGCTGCCGAGTATACTTCTATTTTTACATTTTAAGGAAGTCTTCCCTCTTCCTCTTCTTCCTTTTTTCCCTCTCCTTCTCCTCTTCCTTTTTTTCCTCCTCTTCCCTCAGTATTTAGCAAATGCAATGGGGGAAGACACCAGTTGGCTGTACACAGAGCATGATGGCATGCTGCTCACAACAGCTAGAAACTGAGATCCGAAGGACTTTGTAGCCCCAGCGAGGCCCTGTGCGGTGCCTTCCGTCTGAGGCCAACCTCAGCGGCTTCCCTTGTGCGGTCCTGTCACTTCTTCCGTAGTAGGGTAGCAGGGCTTTGGGGATTTAAAATGGTCACTGAAACTATGTTAGTCTAAAGATACCTTTTATTTCTAAGCTAAAACACTTCTTTGTCTACCATTTCCTCTACTGACCAAAACCTTACGATTTCACAGGAAATTTTAGTTACTTTTTGTATGCTCTGAAGACATGTGATGGGAAGTATTGTATAAAAATTATTAAAAAATCTCTAAGTCTACAATCAGGAGAGGTTTTGCAGAGTGATATTTTGGCACAGAATCTCAGTTTCATCTTTGTGAGAAGGCATGTTTTCCTCTTCCTCTTCCATGTTTTTACTGTGTGTGTGAACAGTTACGAAGCCCTGGAAACGCGGTCCCTACTGGTCCTCCGCATCTGTGCCTCTCCTTCCTGCCTCTCCGCAAAGGCCTTGTTGAACCCCGTATGACTTACTTCTTGGACCCGTGTAAGAATTCAGTGCTCTCTCCTTCTCTCTTTCCTCACTTCAACAGATCTGCTACCAGAGTACTCTTCTAGAAGTGAAATTCTACCTGTTCCAACAACAAAGACCCAGCCTTCCGTGGCATCCCTTTGCCTAACAAAGTAAGGGTGGATTCCTCATTGCAGCATTAGTGGCTTCCACAACACATCCCTGCCTTCTTCCTTTGTGACCTCGCTGCCCTCTGGCTTTCACACCCCTGCTGTGTAACAGCCCCATGCCTTGCTCGCACGGGAATTCTTTCTTTTTCCAGTTTCCAGCACCGCAGTCTCTCAGCATCTTTTCCATTATTCAAATTCCACTGTAAAAGCCATTCTTGACTCCCTTACCCGCTTGACCACGGTCTCACCACTTACACTTTACTTATGGTCTTCAGTTTATTCTAGTTTATGTCATCAGAAGTCATTATCTTATCTCCTCTATTAGATTTTTATTTATTTATTTTTATTAATTGTTCATGTACAGTTTTCTGTCTTTACTCCTATCCCAGCCCATCCCCCAACCCTCCCCACCTCCCTCCCATTTCCACCCTCCACTAGTTTTTGTCCATGTGTCCTTTATACTTGTTCCTGTAAACCCTTCCCCTTTTCCCCTGAAATTCCCTCTCCTCTATTAGTTTTGAATGACAATATCTGTGAAGTGCCTGTCAAAATTAATATACAACAGTATGGTGATTGCAGGGGAGATGGAGTGAGTGGAGGTGGAAGAAGGTATAAAAGGGATAAATGGTAATGGAAAAATACAATAAAAAATATTAAAAGTGCAAAACATTATGGAAAGCTGTCATCTAGGATGAAGAAGGTGAAAAGCAAATTCTGCTTTGCGATGGTCAGACTGCGTCTTTTTTATTGGTGAATGCTGGCCACGGAAAAACATGTAACCGCAATTAAAGGCATTGCAAAGTGAGCATCCATGGTAGTAAAGGGATCTAAACCCATCTCACTTGAGTAGTGATTAAAAACACTTGAAATTTTTAGACAAAAGATATCTGAAGGGAACATAATGATTGTCTTCCAGCATTGGAAGGTACGAATGGATTTTTACAGCTTCCTAGGAATCGGTTTTAACTAACACGTGACAACTGCAAGAGGCAGATTTTTGTCTCACTGTAAAGAATGACTATTTTACAATTCTCTTTTAAAAACCTAAGGGTCACATTTTATTCTTCCCTTTTGCTCACTTCCATTAAGCCCAAGAGCAGCTTCTGTGAGTTCTACTTCCTCAACACACATTTTGTCTTTGTCTTGTGTGACACACTTGTCCAAATCCACCGTTATCCGACATGAATTACAGAAGAGTCTCTTCACTGAAATCCTGACCTCCACTCCTGTCTTTGCTACATAGCAGGTAGAGTGATCTTAATTTGTAAATCAGGTCGTATCATTTACCTGCTTAAAACTCTCCATTACACTTAAAATTTATATTCCATATTCCTTACCGTGGCTTAAAGCCGTTCATCATGCGAGCTTTTCTCTTCTACTTTCTCACCTCCCTGCCTAAACTCAGCTTCACCCACACTGGTCTTATTTCTATTTTCTCATCTCCAAAAGGCATCTCCTCATCTTAGGGCATTTGCATTTGCTGTTCCCTGTATTCGAATCCTTTTCTTCCAGATCATCACATGCTCAAAAGTTAAGTGCTCAGTGAAGAGTTCCAGTACACCCCATGCAGTGTCCCCACTTCTTCCACCCCGTATCCTGTCTTACTATTTTACTTTCCCCTTAGCACTTCTCATTATTTGAAAGCATCTTGTTTGCTTGATTCTTTGTTGACTTATTTTTACTTCTTTGGTGTCTGCCTCTCCCATTAAAATGTAAATTATGAAGGCAGGAACTTTGCTTTATGCACACTGATTGTTAAGGCTCGAAAGTGTCCAGTGCTAACTAGCAGTTTAATGAGTGTTTGTTGCCTGACAATAATCCATGCACTAGTTTTTTTTGGAGATAGTGAAATTTATGTTTGGGAAGGTTTAATGAGTTGCCCAATTAGTAAGTAGTTGAGTTGGGTTTGAAATCTGGGTTTTTGAGTATGAAGTTCATGCTATATCATGTTACCCCAGAAGTACTATCTTAGGAAGCCCCAACCTAGAAACTAGAACTATGGCAACTTGGCTCCCTGAGTAAAGATCTGTCTGAAGTTTTATAATTCAGGTGCAAAATCACTTTTGTGTTTCAGCAACTCTTTAAGAATACAAAGAGGCAGTAAAAGTTAACACAATTCAAATGCGTAATAATTTATAATATTAAAGAAAACAGTATACATATTTAATAAAAATATAACAAAGTCAAGAGAATAATATCCTGTTATTAAGCAAGTTTTCAGTGCATTTACAAATTGCTTAAACATGCTTCTGTAAATGCAAATGTCTATTATAGTTACATTTACATAACACTTAAAAGTGCTCCTAAGTGTATTAGTTCAACTCATCTATCATCAAAGATACTCAGTTCTTTTTAAAAGGTGTACATTGGATGCAAAAGGTAGTAAGACTCAGCAAAGACACTTACTAAACCAGCCCTTACCTTGCTGAGAGTGGGAGTGTTTATCAGTGGCATGTCCTATGATGTAGACGTAAGTGTTAGCCCGGTGTCACAGATGGGCGCCGAGATTAGCGAGGTTAGGCAGTCTACTCAGGGTCACACAGGCAGGTGGAGACAGGGCCAGGGTGGACACCCCTCCTAGACTGACAGGTTAGCAGACCTTTGTGATGCTCTGCTATCACCAATCGGTTTAAACAAACATTGCATGTCTTATATCTTGAAAATATAAAAAATATGGATGAGTGTTAATGCCCTTGGTCAGTCACTGCTCCTTAGTTTAGTCATTTATGTAAAATACAACAGTACATGTCACAACTACTTTGAGAAAGCCCTGGCCAGTGTGGCTCGGTTGGGTGATATCCCGCAAACTGAAAGGTCACAGGTTCAATTCTGGGCATGGGACATGCCTGGGTTGCAGACTCTGTGCTCTGTCCTGGGTCAGGGCACCTGCAGAAGGCAACTAATCAATGTTTCTCTCTCATATTGATGTTTCTCTCTCCCTCCTTCCTCTTTCCTTCCATTCTCTATAAAATAAAAAAATAAAAATAAAACAGTTTTTAAAAAGAAGTACTTTGAGAAAAAACACGAGTATGGAATTCCAAGAATGAGTTCCATATTATTTCACTTAAAAAAAGAATTCTGTCCCACCTGTTTCATAATCTTAAAATGATTTGGGGGATTAATATTGGGTACCTTATTGGCAAAATAATCTTTTTTCCAAGTAGAAATTCTGTAAAATATCTTTTACAGATGGTTTGAATTATCAACATTAATCTTCAAGACAATTATTCCTCCCCAATTTGAACATGTATAAAATTTTAACCCTTTAAGAAGAGAAATTCAGTCTCTATTAAAACAAACAAATCTATTTTCATGGCCTAGGGTGTTATTGTTGACTGTAAGGAGAGCTTGATGTAATACATTCCTGTAATTACAATTTAAAAAACTCTATTATTACTTTAAAAAATTAAATCTGAGTAAGTTACAAGGTAGGACAAAATCTTATAGCTCTCCACATATTTATTAAGTTAACTGATTTGCAATGATCCTTCATTATCTGAGAGACATTATTCTAGTCGTTGGGGAAATATAGTCTGTCAAACCACATTTCCTGCCCTGGGTGATTTTCTAATACTTTCAGGTTAGATATGACATGTATAGAAATCACAAAGCAGCGAAACTAAGTACCTCATCTGTTATCAAGTTCTAGAGTCTGTCTCAGTACTCAATGAATATTTACTATATGAATAAAATAAATGGATGACTACAGATAAATGAATGAATATTCTTCTGTCATTGGCTGTATTCTATTGTGTATCTGTATTCTAATTTATTTAACCCCATTGCTGGATATTTATATTGTTTCCAATCATGTTGCGCATGAGGCAGAATCAGGTAACTGCATGGAAGTAGAATTTCTGGGTTTTTTAATTTTGACAGATGCTGTCTTCTATAGATTGTTCAATTTACATGCCACAAGCAATGCAGGGGAATAGCTTTCTCCTTGATAATGTTCTCAAATCCTTAGATTTTTGCCAATCTTATAAGTAAAACATATCATTACAGTTTTAGTATGTGTATCTCTTTTTGTGAAAGAGAAGAAAACCTTTCTATGTGACTGAGTCATTGCTAGTTCCTTTATAGTGAACTGTCACTTCTTGTGATTTGCTTAGTTTTTCTAAAGGTTTTCTTTTTTAAAATAATTTGTATAGCTCTTTATTTATTAATTAAATGCACTATTTGCTTATAAATAACTATTTTTCCTTTTTCATTTGTCATATGAATTTTTATTGATTTATTTAGGCAGAAACTTATTTTCTTTTAGGCTTTTTAGATTCTCTTTTATCTTCAGAATGTCCTTGATCAGTATGAGATGTTTTTCAAATTCCCATTGAGAATTTTCATGGTTGTAGGTTTTCTGTCTCTCTCTTTGTGTTTTTGATGTGGCTATTTACAATTTGGAGTTATCTGGAATATATTGAGTTGTTAGGTATAAGGCATATGATCAACTTAATTTCTTCCAGATAACCAGCCAGGTGTGCCAATACGTGTTCGTGCATAACCCATACAGTTATATTCTGTATTCAGTTTGGGGATTAATTCAGTGTAGTTTCAGTGCCAAACAGGAAAGATGCATTTCATATCTTTAATGTTCGTCATACTTAAAAACACTAGCACTTCAGTACAGATTTATCCTGGATATTTTGACATGATGCAGCAAAGGTGCCATTCTCTGCCTACCCCATGACACCTTCCTTGTGCACCTACCATTCTTGAGTGGGTCTTGACAGCCAACTGAGAGTTCTAATTAATGCTCACACTTCCTGTTGCCTTCCCTCCTACCTGTCAGTTTATCTCTGCAAGCCGTTTTTCCCAGGGCACCTATCACTGCGATGTGGGTGTTCTCAGACATTCTGCTCTGGCAGATACCATCAGTAATTTTGTCTAATTAAAATTTTTTAACATAATATACAATATTTTATGAATAATCATTAGAAATAGATTTTGATTACATCTTAAAATGACTGCAAAGACTTGTCATATCCAGAGAATTTTTCAGGATTTATAAGGCTAATTAGTAGGTGTGCCTAATGATCATAGTACCTGTGAATAAAGATGGCTCATTTCAGAGAACTAGCTCTCTCTAGGCAAAGTTCTACAAAAGATAAATGTGTTAATAACAACCCATGCTCTCTCCTATTAGTTTTTAAGGACTCCATATTCTTATTTTCAGCAAGACAGTGTCTCAGTTGCACTCTAACTCAGCAGCACAGTCATAGAATTTCTTTTTTAAGCATTTTGAACTTGAACATGGCCATTAAAGCACACAGTTAGAATTAATGCTACATGCCAGAAGAATGACTAGTTGTAGTAAATTCATTAGTTCTTTTTTATTGAGAGGAAGAGGGGACAGGGAATAACCTATAATTCCAAGAGTACATCCTAGTTCACTTTTCAGTATACTATTTATAACAGAATTTTTCTAGCTGAATGAAAGTAAGCTAAATTTCAATCATTTATTGGTTGCATTTGAAAAATATCATTCTAGTTATTAGTGCCCTTGTGAGATCACGAGTGAATTCTTTTCTTTTCCCAGTTTTTTTCTGCTTTAGTTTTAAAACAATATATGGAAAGCCATATTTGCGTTGTCAACTTTGCTTTCAAATTGGTATTTATAATATTTTGACAGTGCAGAGAATCTATTTCAGGTCATGACTTTAAAGGTATTAATATTTTAACATTTGCTTGAACGCTTTTTATTAGTATCTATGCAGCTGACTCACTTTTAATTCAAAATCTCTTTTCCCCAATTGAATAGTTCATTTTCTTTTATTTCCTGGAAATTGTGATTTAGCCCTTGGCTGGGGTTTAGCTTTGGGCATGAGACAACAGTATTTGCTACCCATATATTGTGCAATTTGTGCTAAGACAGAAGACTAGAAAATATCACTTAAAGTGGTACAATTTTGAGAAAAAAAAATCTCTTTCCACAAGTTTTGGAATGTGGGAGCCTCCTCCGCCTGGTTTGTCCTGGTGCTGGCCATGGTGGAATGGTGGCTGCCGCTCACAGGGGCATCTGGGAATCTGGAAGGTGGGTGAGATTTTTCTGACCTCACTAGTGGGACGGGGGAGCTGCATAGCTAAGAATAACCGAGGAGCTGCCATTGGGCTCCATTTCCACTGGTGTCACTAGAAAAATATTCATCGAATACTTCTTTGTGTAGGTTATATTCATAGCAACAACACTTATTTGATGCATGGTTGTATCTAAAGTACCCAATTCCTGAAGGGGAGATAAATCCCAGCCCCCCTCCCTTGTTTGTTGAAATGGTAGTGGAAACTGGCTGTACTATGTTTTGAGCAATATGAAGGTTTATAATTTCTGTTGCTCAGAAAACAGCATATAAGCAGTATTGTCCTCTGACTTGTAAATGTTTAGAGCAAACCCGCTTATGTGTGAAGCAGCTAGAAAAGAATGAGAGTCTCGCCAGGATGTGATCGTGGTGCAGGATTAAGTATTTATAAAAATATGTGCAGCTTGGCAGTGTCTGTCCCTCAGATGGGACAGGAGTGCAGAAGCTCTGCTGTGAGTGATGGGGATAAACAACAGGTCGTTTGCTTTGGAAAAGGGAAATGTATGGTGAATATGAAGAAAACATTCACTGGGGAAACTCAGGCAGTGGTGCAATTGATTGTTTAGGATTGTCTTAGAGGTATTGTTATTGCCAGAAAACTTCAGCCTGAGCTCTTGTTTAAATTGGTAACCTTTTCTATGGGCAACTAAAATTGTTTATTTTCAAAGAAGTTTTTAAGTATCTTTCAACTTCAATACTGCTACTATTGTTGCTTTCCTTTCATTATATGAAACAAGCCAGATTTACTCATTCTCATTCTCTCCCCCCATTCTTTCCTTCCTGTTTTCATTCATTTAAAAAAGAAAAAGTCTTTCACGGACTATCATTATCACTTGAAATAATATCCTTAGGTATCTGTCTCTTGACTTAGCAGCTCTAAATAATGTCTTATATGCTTGACACTATGAAAAATAAGCAAATTAAAATACTGCCTTCATTTTTACCCCTTCTTCTCCACTCTATGTTTTAATTATTGCTTGATACATTGTAGGGTTTTTGTTGTTATAATTGTGACATTTGCATTCTATCCTAAAATATAATTAAATTTCTTATAGGTTGATAAAGTTTAAAAATAATTTTTCAGAGCTTTATAATATTATGATGTGTAAATATCTTTCACAGTATAAATACTAGGGACAGAAATATAGTGCTATGGTATTGAAACTTTTCTAACTGGAGAATTTTCCAACCATTAGTATCTAACAGATCTTCTATTTGTTTCTAGTTTTATTCTCTTCTTCATGTTTATAGCCAGTTGCTGTGATTTCTGGTATTTACATTGACATTTGCCTGGATACCTTTCTTGTTTTTGGAGGGAGCAGTTTTCATTGGGTTTCAGAGAAAAATTGCTGAGCCTTGCCTGTATGTTCTGAAATGTTTTTACTCAGGTATCACATTTGATTTTTAGTTTCGATGGACATAAACTCCTAAGTTCAAAATCTTTGTTCATCTGGTCTTTAGAGCCATTATTCTACTGAATTCTAGCATTCAATACTGATGATGGGCAGTCTGGTGCCAGTCTGACTTTCTGTGGGAATCCTCTTTCTTCTCGGGACGTTTCTGCAGTTTTCTCTTCACTGTTGGCACTTATATCAATTTTGTAGGGCTGTCGGAACAAATACCATAACTGGATGAATTGAAACAACAGTTCTGGAGGCTAGATGTCTGAAATCAAGGTGTAGGCAGCATCAGGCTCTTTCTGAAGACTCTAGGGATGAGTTTGTGCATGCCTTTCTCTTTGTTTCTGGTGTTCGTTGTCATTTCTTGGCTTGCAGCTGCACAAATCCAACCTTTACCACCATCTTCACATGGTGTTTTCCCCTTTTCTTGTGTAGTCACCAGTTCTATTGGATTAGGGACCCGCCCTAATTTCGTGTGACCTTGACTTAACTTGATTACATCTGCAAAGACCCTGTTTCCATATAAGGTCACATTCATAGATGCCAGTGAATGGAACATCAACATATGTGTGTGTGTTTGTGTGTATGTATGTATGTATGTATGTATGTATTTATTTATTTATTTATTGGGGGGAGCACAATTCAACCCATAATAGCATCATGAATTTTTACTGGAATATGGCCAATATGCCTGTTTAATCCTGCTTAACATACAGTGAGCCCTTTCAGTCTGGCGACTTAACATCTTTCTTCAGCCTGAGAAAATTGTCTTTTATTATTTGCTGAATCATTTCTTTCCTTCTATTGTCTCTGATATTTCTTTGTAAAACTTATATTTGTTAGATATTTCACTTCCTGGATATGCTCTCTTTATTTTATATTCTCACGGTTTTATTTTCCTTTTTGACCTTTCATGTTTTGTGTTCTAGAGGCTTCCCTGACTTTTCAAGGTTATCACCTTGGTCTTGGTTCCTAGCCTTTTCTTTCTCAGCCAATTTCTGGAATGTTTATTTCGATAATCATAATTTAATTCCCAAGATTTCTTTCTTTTTTTTTCTGATTTCCTAGTTTTTTGGAGGCAGTATACCTCAAATTCCTTGAGGACAGTAATTAGTACTGTGTTCTTCCCAGAATCGTGTCTGTTTTTACTGGGGCCAGTTATTCTTGATGCCCTTGGTTTTCCCTGTGAGTCTTGGTGGTATGTTAGCAGTTAGGAAGGTCTGTAATGACTGGCATAAGTTTGCACTGCAGTTTTGAAGATCTGTTTCCCTCCCTCCCTCCTACCCACCCTCCCTCCCTTCTTTCCTCTCTATGAATACAGCGTTTATTTGTCTTCCCTCTGTCAAACCCTGAGCCAGGCTGCCTGGGGAGGAATAGGAAAAGACACAGACAGGGCAGACAAGTCACAAGAGGAAGAACCATGGGAGGTGGCAATGGCTCCTTCACAGAGTGAAGAGGATGAGAAAGGCTACCATCAGACAAAAGAGTTCCCTGGCCTCTGAGAGGGTAAAGCCCAGAATGGCGCAGGGGAAGAGCTTCAGAGAAGGGTTCCTGGACTAACGAACGATGAGGCTCTCAAACACAGTCCCAATTCCAGCCCCAGGGCCAGCCACCCTGACTATGGCAGCCCCATCCCCAGTGATCTTGGCTGCTGGCTAGATGTCCCTGGAAATGGCACTGGTCTGAAAGCTGCAGCTAGAAATGTGAGGGCAGGGGATGTGGGGCTGCCAAGCTGCCGAAGCTGTCATCTGTGAGCATCTCCGGCTGTTTTAGCACCACCTCAGGAGCAGCTGAGCGGTGCTCCTGACCAAGGGGGGCTGGAGACAAACTTGGTGCAGGCGCACATTTTCAGGGGGTGAGGGGCTGTGGCAGGAGAGCTGCTCCCAGTGCAGAGAAGACAGAAATTGAAGGTCTGTTTCTCTACTAACACTCATATAAATGACAGGGCTGACCCAGAGTGAGGGGCTGTGTAAATGATACTCAGGCTTCCTTTGGGTGTGTGCGTGTGCGTGTGCGTGCGTGTAGCCAAAAGGCAGGCTGGGAATACCAACAAGTGTTCAAATGAGGAGGGCTTTGCTCAAGGAGTTGGAGTCCTCTGTATCTGGAACTGCCTCTTCTTTCTCTCCATTCCGCTTCTCATTTCAGTAAGATCTTTGGAGTAACTTCAAGCTCTATGCCACTTCTCTATCAAGTCCTAACACCTCCTTCTCTCCAGGCAGGCACTCCATTTTCTGGAGAGAACATTCGTACATTTCTCAACTTTACCCTCTGAGTAAAACCCACTGCTCCAACTGCTCTGTTTGTGCATCTAAGGGAGGAAGGCCTCAGTCCCAGCTGTTCAGATGCTGTTCTTCAGCGACTTCCCCGGATGACTGCCCCAGACCTGTCAACACCCTGGGTGTTGGTGGACTCTTTGCCTAGGAAGACCTGTTCTAACATGACTCTCTTCCCTTGCTTCTCTGATGGACTAAACCCACTGTCACTCTGCTTGCAAAAATGCCTCAATATTTCTGTTTCCTCATGGCAAACATTCTCATTTTTTAATATTGTCATATAAGTGTGATAAAATATAAATTTCAGTTGATTTTGGGGAAGTAGGACATGTACTGTGTGCCATTTTCCAAAGCAGAATTTTTATAATCTTTTATTTCAAAAATTTACTTCTTTCAGGTATTTTATCACTTAACATTTTGTGTGTATGTGCATTTGTGTACACAGACAAATACCCACTGATTGTATTAATGGATGGGCTGGCAGGATTTTCTTATGTGTTTTCTGTCTGCTTTCTTGTTTTCCTTGGCACCTGGGAAGCTACAAATTTGCATGGTTGTTATACAGGTTTTTTTCTATAGTGATGCTGTACAAAGTACAATTCAAACGTTAATTGTACAGAAATCAAATAAGTTCTTGAATGTTTAATGAGAATGCATTAATAATTGGTCTTGAAATGGAAATAATTTTAGATGAAAAGCTCTTGTAGTTATATAAAATAATTTAATGGATGAGTTTAAATATTTGATGCTTCTTTTTAAACTAGTTTCATTGAGATATAATTAACATAGAACATTGTATTAAGGTATACAACATAATGATTTGCTATAAGAATGTATTAAAAATAATAACCATGGGTTAGGGGGAAGTAGTGAGGAGAAAATGCAGACAACTGTAATTGAACAACAATAAAATAATTCAAAAATAAATAAAAAAATAATAATAACCATTATAAATTTAGTTGACATCTGTCACCTCACATAGAGATGTTTTTTGATGAAAACTTTTAAGACCTACTCTTTAGCTACTTTCAAATATACAGTACAGTATTATTAAGTCCCGCAATTTACATATCTTACATTTTTTCTTTATTCTCTGTTTATAAGGTTATTCTGATAATGTGTAAGAAGCTTTAGTCAAATTAAGAGAAAAATGTTTAAAATCTTTCTTTTCCAGCAAAGAATCGTGGAATTGCTATTCCAGTGGATTTGGACAGCCAAGTTAATACTCTGTTCATGAAGAGCCATTCAAATATGGTGCAGAGAGCAGCCATGGGCTGGAGACTGTCCGCTCGCTCCGGGCCGCGCTTCAAGGAAGCTCTTGGAGGGCCTGCCTGGGATTACAGAAACATTATTGAGAAGTTACAGGTACAATGCCTACATGAAATGGCATTACTGTTTTCTAAATTAGATTTTTATATATGTGTCATTCCATAAATAAAATATAGTTGAAAATATCAAATTCTAGTTGGAGACCAGGCTTTACGTTATAATTTACCAGTCATATTGGATTAGAGCTTACACATATGAATTCATTTTGCCTTGTTTTCTCTGTAAAGACCCTATGTCCAGTTACAGTCACATTAGGAAGAACTGGGGGTTAGAAATTCAATATATGAGTTTTGAGGGAGACATAATTCAACCTAATAGTAGAGATCTTCCCACCCACATAGTTACAGTGAATTTCATCAGAGCCAGTCAGGGTGTGGTGTTGAAGAAATGGTCAAGATGTGAACTGGAATAAATACTGTGATAGGTCCCATGTAGATTGATTAGTGGAGGTTCAGAGTTTTAATTTTTTTTATTTTTTATTTTTTTAAATATTTTATTTATTTTTCTATTTATTTATTTATTTATCTTTAGAGGAGAAGGGTAGGAAAGAGAGAGAGGGAGAGAAATATCAATGTATGGTTGCCTCTTGTGTGTCCCCTGCTGGGAACTGGCCTGCAACCCAGGCATGTGCCCTGACTGGGAATCGAACCGCGATCCTTTGGTTCGCAGGCCCGCACTCAATCCACTGAGCTACACCAGCCAGGGCAGGTTCAGAGTTTTAATAGATGAGCATTATATGTGATTAAAAAGACAAGTTAGGCTCGATGTGAGGAACTCAAAGGCTACAGGTCATTAAAATTTGGGGGGGAATGTCGTTATATGTGATTAAGCAGTTACTGGTTTGCAGGACAGGATTATCAGGAAGGGACTAGAGGAAGGCAGATTGGTTAAGAATGACTAAAGATCTCAGCTGTGTAGTGGCATGAATGAAATGAAGAAACAGGTGTTATGTGCAATAATGAAGGCAGGGTCAGCGGACTTGGTGCTGTTGGATGGAGACAGAGGACGCGAGAGGCACTAATGATTAGAAACGAGGTGGTCTTATTGTCTCTATTGTAAAAGGCAAGGAATTTATATATTATTTTATATTATATCAAGGAATTTCTCCATTGGAAGAAATAGTTCTGGATTACAAATGACGCACAGAAAATCTTTTTTTTTTTTTTTTTTTTTAGCTCTCCTGCAGGCATGCTCCAAATTATTCCAATTTGATGAATACTTGTCATGTCTCCATTATAACTCTAAACACTGCAAGGGCTGTAACAGTGATTTGACCTTTCACCTTGTGTGTATGTCCTTAGAAGTTATATAAGTTACCCACTCCTCCCTTATCTTATAAATAACAAAAGAGACCCAGGCAGCATTGAAAGAGAACCCCAGGCTGTACTTAAAGCACAGGCATCAGTGCCATGGGAGGCGGGGGGCATCGTCTTCAGTGACATTCCTACGTCTCATTCCTGGGTAGTATTCTTAGGCTTGTCACATCTTCAAAGGATAGAGTCTGACTAAGGTCTTCACATGGGTTCTTTTTTGCTTTTTTCTTTAGGATGTGGTGGCCTCCTTGGAGCAACAGTTCAGCCCAATGATGCAGGCTGAATTCTCAGTGTTGGTTGATGTGTTGTACAGTCCGGAGCTCCTGTTCCCTGAGGGGAGTGATGCGAGGATCCGATGCGGTGCTTTCATGTCCAAGTAAGTGGCCGCAGTCTGTGATTCCGCTAGTGCAACCACACTGAGCTGGCCTCCACGGTTTCTGCACTTTACCCTGCTGGCGTGTGACAGTCCGCAGAGTGCGTCAGAGGTCTGAAATCCATGTTAGAATATCCTTCCAAAATAGTTAATTTGATTTGATTGGAAGTCATCGTATTTTACTAAAATTTACTGAACGTGAAATGTGTCATTATTGGGCACAAAATATCACATCGAGTAATGTTTTGGTTCTGATGCCCTTCTATACCTATATGGTGTGACCTTTAAAGGGATTCCTATTTAAAGTCACCAATTTTCATTAACATAGAAAGCAAATGGCGCTGACATTTATTGAGGCCTCGGTATTGCCCCATGTGTGTTTACCTATTTCATCTAATCTGCACGAACACGCTGAGAGACTGAGCGGTCAGCCTCATTTGAGAGATGAGAAAGCCGAGACTCACAGGTGCTTCAGGTAAAGGGCTGTCCGGCGTCGGACGCTGCCATGCTGTTCTTTGCAGCATCTACTGATTTCTCACAGCATTTTTGTGGTATTGTCAGATCTGTTATAGCTACTATGGTTATTCTAGACTATTTCATTTTAATGCTAAGTGATAAATTTTAAGGAAGATCTGCACGTATAAGCAGTTGTGAGAAAAAGTAGAACTAGCCTCAGAAAGAAGAGACACGTCCTATCATGGAGGACCCTTCATTGAGTGATTTGCTAGTGATCCCATGTAGGCTCAGGATGGCTAGTCAGAAGTACTTGGCCTTCATGGGGAGAGTATCTGGGTGGAGAGTTGGTTGAGGCTGCCAACCCCCTTGACTATCACCCATCACAGCTAGTTCCTGGGTGGTTGAGGATATAAGGATATTGCTGAAAGAGGTCTCAAACCTCTTGTATTGACTGTGATGTACCAAGGCAGAAAGTGAAGGACTGGGGAACACAAGCAGTGTGTTCCTTTCTTTTACCAGCAGTGAATGCTGGGATTTAGGGAGAGAAAACAAGATGTGGGATGAGAAGAATGGCCTGCGGGGATTATGTTGAAGAATAGGTGGAGTGTCTACATTATGGACAGAATCATGGGTTGTTGGCTCTAGACCCACAATATTTTAAGGGACTACGAAGAATGTGTCTGGACACTTGCCAGCTTTGGGTGATGTATTGTATACTTCAGAACTGTTCTAATTCATAGTAGAAGACTTAACCAGTCTTCTAATAAGAATTTTTAAATCAGGAGGTCCAGAGTGTATCCAAAACTGATGACTTTGGAGGCCATTAGAAAGAAAATGAAGTAGAGGTGTTGCCTAGTAATTTAGTATAAAAATAGGATCCTTGAAAATTGCCTTCACCTCTTATGAATATATATCAATTTTTAGAATATGGGTTAAAAAGTAGGTAATAAACCTGAGAATTTTAACTCTAGGAAATAAATATGATGCTACTAAGAGTATTGAACAGGGGATGGCAAACTCTGACCTGTAGGCCAAACTGGTAACCTTGATTATTTTTGCAAATAAAGTTTCATTGAAATACAACCACACACATTCGTTTATGTATCATCTGCGGCTGATTTCTTACTACTATTGTAGAGCTGACCAATTGCCTCATCTGGATGGCCCATAAAGCCTAAAATATTTACTATATGGCCCTTTAGAAAAAAAGTTTGCCGACTCAGTGTCAAGAGTTAAGCTGCCAATACAGTAGCTATACATGACTATTTAAATTAAAACTTAAGATTAATGAAAATAAAAATAAACAATTTACTTCCTGAGTCACATTTGCTACATTTTAAGTGCTTAATAGCTAGATGTGGTTAGTGACTAACAAATTTGATAGCACAGATACAGAACATTTCAGTTATTACAGAGAAAGTTCTATTGGACAACACCATTCTAGAACTTAAAGATACAGGTCCTGAGAAGATGTAAAATAACTTCGAGTATTAAGGAATACTGACCTGTGCTCAAGGTGAGGCAAATCTGTTGCAACTTCAGGAAAAAGGTATCTTACCTACGTCAGTGGTTAGAGAAGAGAGTTTTGTACTATTACGGTTGTGTTATGGCCGGAGGCTCAGGAATGTTTGTTTCTGCTCTAGTGCTTATCCTACTGCTTCCTCACCTCTGTGAAGAGCCAGAGGTTTCATCTGCAAGGATATCTATTGAAATTAGAACCACATTTTATTAATAGCTAAGCAAGAGGGCTGCATTACTATGCAGTGCTGTCTGGTAGAGCTTAGAGAATATAGTTGAGATCTAGAGCTTCAGTGGGGCTTCCAACTTTCCAATATGAATTTAATTTTTTGGAATTTGTTGACTCAGCTGCATCTGCTGGAGAGTGTGAAGGGTACATCTGGGGACAGAACCTGAACTTCCATATTTACTTAGTTACCTAGCACGAGAGAGGAGAGAGTGAGGAGAGAAGAGTGTAGGTCAATGTGGGTGTTAACCGTTAAGGGGTCTGGTTAGGGTCCATTCAAATAGGCACTGCTCTTCCCTTATGAGGAGAATCTCAGCGTTTTTCAGGTAATAACTTAGGGCGGAGAGACAACCATTAATTTAGAAAATGAATGAGAAAAGAACATAAAATAGAGTGCATCTCCTATAGTAAAAGTAACTTTTGCGTTAGTTTTACAAACACACATGCATACATTTACATGGTGGGTTGTTTTGTGAAACTTGTTTTTTCCTTAGATCATAGATAAAATATTTTAAAGCCATTGATCTAACTCAATGAAACATTATGTGATAAATGAACACTTTGTAGAAATCCCTAGCACATCATTCATATGTAGATATAGATATATAGATATTTTCAAATGTTTAGTGAATTAAATATTTTATCTACAGACAAGTTAGAGAAGAAAAGAAATAAAAAGAAACTTACAGTGCCCACTAAAACTGTTTTCATGCATTCAAAGATTATTTTGTGAAAGACAGGACCTGATAGCAGAAGTTTTAGAGAAACGGGTCTTTTCCTTACAGAACTTCAGAGCAGTTAATCTGCCAGCTGGACCTGACAACATGGACATATGCACCTTGCCCAGGCTTAACAAGTCTGAAAGGAAATCACTGTTTCTTCACTCCTTCAGTGTGACAGAGATGTCATTTAAACGTATCACTCCCCATCTACGAAACCAGCCTATCAGTGTCAGGAGGCTACTGTCTTCCCTTTCTCCTCTTCTACCACTGCCCATGTGCCATGATTTGCCAAGTCTTAGCTCTTTTATTTTATTTCATTATTATTTTTTATTAAAATATAGTTGACTTATAGTACCATGTTAGTTTTAGGTGTCCAACATGGTGATTCAACATTTCTGTACCTTGCCAAGTGATCACCATGACAAACCTAGGAACCATCTCTCACATGTGAAGTTTTCGTGGCATTATTGACCGTGTTCCTTGGCCACACGCTACATCCCCCGCCTTCTGACCATAACTGGGAGTTTGCACCTCTCATTCCTTTTACCTTTCGTGCCCTTCCCCCGCTGCCCTCCCATCAGTCATTCATCAGTTTGTTCTTTGTGTTTGTGAGTCTGTTTTGTTTTGTTTGTTCATTCATTTTGATCTTTAGATTCCACGTATAAGTGAAATCAATCATATGTAATTTTTTCCTATCTGACTCATTTCATATAGCATAATACCCTCTAGGTTCATCTATGTCATTGCAAATGGCAAGATTTCATTCTTTTTTATGACTGAGTAATATCCTGTATATACATATATAAACAGACACAATGAAATATATATATTATATGTATATCCCACATCTCTATTCATTCATCTATCAATGCACACCTAGTTTGCTGCAGTATCTTGGCTATTGCATATAATATTGCATTGAACATTTTAGGGTGCATGTATTTTTTCAAATTACTGTTCATTTCCTTCAGATAAATGCCCCAAAGTAGAATTGCTGGGTCATAAGGCAGTTCTATTTTTAATTTTTTGAGGTAACTCCATACTATTTTCTATAGTGGCTGCATTAATTTATGATCCCCCCAACAGTGCTTGGGACTTCCCTTTTCTCCACATCCTCAGCAACACTTGTAGCTGTCTTTTTGATGACAGCCATTCTGAGAGATGTGAGGTGGTATCTTGTAGTGGTTTGATATGCATTCCCTAATTATTTATGGTGTCAAGCATCTTTTCAAGTGTCTTTTGGCCATCCATATGTCCTTTTGGAGAAATGTCTATTCAGGTCTGCTTCCCATGTTTTCATCATCTTTTTTTTAATGTTGTGCTGTATGAACTCTCTGTATTTTGGATATTAACCCATTCAGTGGGTTACCTTTTCATTTCGTTGATGCTTTCCTTTGCTGTGCAGACTTGGCATTCCATTTCTGTTTGCTTCTTGTGTCTTTACATGATCACATGCACACTTTATCTCTTGCTTTGTTCTCATTCTTCCACATCATCTTTCCCACTGCCACTGATGCATTTTTTTTCACATGTAGGCAGGGTCAGTCAGGTCTTTTAAAACAGTGGTTCCCTGTTTTTTATGGAGTCCATTCCAGACTCCTTAGCATACTGTTCCCGATTGCTTCTTTTCAGACCCATCGCTTACACTCACCTCTTCCATGACATCAAGTGTCAGCTGCCTGTCCGAGCGCTATCCTTTCCTGAATGCAAGGGTCAGTTTTCTGCCTCTGCCCTTTGTTCATACTGTTCCCATTGCAGGGATGCCTTCTGTCTCTTCCCTCTTCCTGCCAGGTGAAATCTTCATCGTTCAGTGTCATCTCTTCAGTGAAGACTTCTCTGTCAGCCCTGGGCAACTGCCCCAACAGAATGTAATAGCTTCTTTGCTGAGTCTGTGGCATTGCCAGTACCTCTGCTATAGCACTTATCATGTGACCTAAGAGGTGCCTGTGTGCGACCCAGTGTTGCCAGGACTGGCTTCACGGTCCTGTGGGATTCGAGAGGTCAGCGAACTCTGTCACATCACTAGAGTGGTGCTTCAGAATCTTGGTTCTGAAGTCAGATGGATCTAGGACTATTTCCAGATGCTACTACTTAGTAATTGTGTAACCAGAGGCAAGTTGCTTTATTTCTCTGGACCTCAGTCTTCTCATTAATAAAATTCGTCTGGTAGTATAACCTGCAGCATTGGCTTGTTGTAAGGATGAATTAAGAGAATTCATGAGAAGTCTTTATATATCACTTTGACACCTGAGAAGCCACTTACTAGCCATTATTAGTGCAATTTCACTTTCCCCACAGTACTCCTGGTATGTCACTGAAATCAGGTAACTCCATTATATTCTATATCAATTTGCTTTTTTGAGGAAGACATATCTCATAGGGTCATTTTACAAATCAGATTTTTAAGAGCTATATGTGCAAAGCTAAACTATAAATTCTGATGATGAACGTTTTACCTGACTTGGAGTTATTGGGGATGCTGTGTAACTATATTCCTCAACTGTTCTCCTGACAAGACACCGGTGCAAAGGTTAGCGATATAAAATTATTTAATTCAAGTTTTTGTTCAAATGATAGCAAAAACAGTAAATGGATAGATGTTTTAATGTGACTTTTGTGTTGCTTTTGTTTTTGTTTTGCTTCTAATTGCAAGAACTGCTTGTTACTATCCGGCACGGACAGTGGAAAACGGCACACTATTGTTCATAGGAACTGGAAAGCAGCCCGTTGTGCTAAGGTTGCAGTGTTGTATATTGCCGCTTCTGCTATAAAACTAATGTAATACAGAACATAGAAAACAATATAGCACAATATAATGGCATAAAATGTGATATACTGCAAAGATATTTCTCTGCCAGGAAAGTTGTTTGAGTTCATGGGATAGGATTAAAGATAATCAGTATTTCATTGTTTTTCAGAGTATTGTGTCCCACTAAATATATGGTACCTGGGTAAATTTAGAAGCACTGAGGTATTCTGTCTGTAATACAAAGGATGCTTTATAATACAAACTCTATAGCTTAAGTGTGATTAAAACTTTTTGAAAACAGGCATCTATCTTGTTTACTTCGTATTCTCAAGTAATAGTGTGATTTATTTCCCTCTAGCCTATGATGGTAATATATAACTTGAAGAAAAATCACTGTTGTATTTAAGGTTTAATGTTTTGCTTTAAGGTTGATTAATCATACAAAGAAACTAATGGAGAAAGAAGAAAAACTGTGCATTAAAATTCTTCAGACTTTACGAGAAATGCTAGAGAAGAAAGACAGCTTTGTGGAAGAGGTATTTTTTAAAAATTTTTAGTATTTGAAAGTAAAGTAGAATTTCTAGAATACCATAACCAATGAATTACAAAGGGTTATTATATAATTACTTGGATTACACATTAATGGCATATGTACTTAGATGAATTAGTTAATTTGAGTTTTTATGGTATTTATCTCTCATGTCTGCTTTCAGTTAAGACATAATGAAGGTTAAAGGCTCAGGCATTTGGTTTATTTGTTTTTATTATATTTTATCTTGAATATGTATATTTTTCTCATATAGCTTCAATGAACCAAACAACCTTTTTTTAACAGTGAGCAACTGAGATGTATTATTAAGATTGTGTATAAAGTTCTGCTATGTATTGAAATGTTCTGTGCATTCTGGCATGCTTATTTTTATTGTAAATATATGTTCATGTCATTTTCTATGATAGTTTGCCAATTATTATAAAATAATACTTTTAAAAAATAAATGGGATAGTAAGTTTCTATTCTTAACTATATTAATTTAAATATTGCACAAATGACTTTCAGGGAACATCAGCTTGAAGATAATAATTGTAAGTGTGTTATTAAAAATGACAGATCAGGTGCTTATTAAGAGATAGCCAGGAACATGTTTAATACCCAAGGTTATACACTTAAGTATAAAATATAAACCTAGTGTAGGGTTTTTTTTTTACGTAGCGACTTTCACTTTTATGTTTAGTTTCAAACAAAATTTGTTCCATGCTCCTTAATATCTTTTGATCAGTTTCTGTAAATACTAATTTTTGATGTGTTACAACTGGAAGGATTTTATTTATTTTTGTATATGCTATCAGACTCCAATAAGATTGTAGTTGTAGGTTTTTCTTTTTTTAAAACAAATATCTCATGTAGGAAAGAACTCCAATAGAATCTTGAATATTAATGGAAGGGGTATAGCATCAAAATACTGTGAATCACATGCTTGATTCAGTAGTCAGATTTACTTTTGCTTTACACTAGTTCTCTTTGTAATTTAAATTATGTTTCAAAAACAATCAAAAGAAAGACAGTCATTGCAATTTTAGCAAATGTTTCTGTGACATAGGACTCAGGAAAAAGCTTATAAGTTTGTGTATGTGGTATGTTTTAAAAAAATGACAGTGCCTTGGGACGTTTTGTCATCTTTCTCTGATTCCTCAAAGTATTGCTATAGGTAGTTTATTTCTGACTATAGGGCTAGATCCTAAAATAGAAAAATGGGGTCAATATAAATTTCGACAGAAATGTTAGGTTTACAATAACAGTTAACTTGTGCTTAACAGGAGAGAAATGATTTACCTTTCAATATTATGTAACAAATTATTATTGAATTACTCTAAAGAAAAACAGGAAAGATATCGAGTAAGATTTTACTTTGACTAGGCAAGAGTATTTTGGCATATTTTCTATACCACCCCAAAGTAAATTATATTGGCATCAGTTTCTCCCTTCCACCCTTCTCCCCATGATAGTTTAGGTTTTCATTATCTTTTGTCTAGAAAACTCCAGTAGTCTAGTTCCCTAAAACCTTCCTGATAGGATGCAGGGCCGCTGTTCTCATAACTCCAAGGGGTGTCATTTGCATATGCTAAAATGTGAATGTCACCACCAGGACAAAGCCTTTAGAGAAAAGTGAAGATGAGAAAGGCGAGTTGGGGTGATTCCCTCAGTCATCTAACATGTATATTGTGAGCGACTAATTGTTACTTGTTGGTTATCGTGCCTGAGCACCAGGGATACAGCCATGGATAGCACAGCTTGCTAAGGGCCACCATGGGCTACAATCCTGCCAGTCAACTCTTTTGTTTTAAAGATTTTATTTATTTTTTTTTTAGAGAGAAGGGAAGGAAGGGAGAAAGAGAAAGAGAAACATCAATGTGTGAGAGAAACATCCATCAATTGGTTGCCTCTTGCACGCCCCCAACTGGGAACTTGGCCTGCAACCCAGACATGTGTCCCGAGGGGTAATAGAACCAGAGATCTTTCAGTTTGCAGGCCAGCACTCAGCCCACTGAGTCACTCCAGCCAGGGCCCAGTGGGCGCCTCCAGTAGTCTGCAGAGATCATGAGAGCATTTCAGACGCCTTCAGGGACTCTGCGCTGTCTTTGTGTTCCTGGCCCTCCATTAGATCTCCTATGCTTTCTGCCCCCACCTTTCCTCATCTGTTAGCATCCAGAAATCTGTCTTACTCAGTGTGCCTGAGAATTCCCTCAGGCTTTCCCTGCACAGAACCTTGCTGCATCTGAAATCAGGACTTGCTAAAATCCAAACAAGCCTTACCCCTGCAGTGTTATCATTGTAGAGTAGCTAATGGACAGTGCTTACCAAGTGTTCCAGCCAGTGGTGATTACTTTTTCGTTAGAATTACCAAAAGACTTTGTGTCTCTCTTTTATGACCCTTTGGGCTCTTTCTGAGTATTTAGTCCAATCTTCTTGTTTTATAAATGATGTCATTCAGACCCAGAGAAGTTATGTGATTTCCCCAAAGTCACATAGCAAGTGCCAGCACAGGGTTTAAATTGGAACTCCTAATTCAATGCCTAATCTTATTTATTAGATCATAGCCAACTTTTGAAAATATTGTATCACTATTAATAAAGATTAATATATTTTGCACAGCATGTTTTTGGTTCCAAATTTAAGTCAGAGGCAGACAGAATATAAGATAGATTATAATGTCCAAAATGGATGCAGGCTTAGAAAACATCCAAGAAAATATTAAATAATGTGGAAATGTAGTCATTTAACTAAGAAAAGAAGAACCTGATACAGACTTATAAGTATTATTCCTTAGTTTCCATGTCTACTAAAGACAGAAGAAGAAAAAATATATTGCTGAAAGAACTCTAGATTGTGGATAGTTTTTTAATTGTAAGTTTGGAATTAGAATTGGAATGAGAAGCACTTCTACCAGTGGAAGTAGAAGACTTCTCTTTTCCCAGGAAATTTTAAAGGAATGCGTATTAGGTCTAGAGTGATTCAGACACCCACACTGGGAAAGAGTCAGGACTGGGCTATCTCTATGTGTTGTCACTTAGCCCTGCTTAAACAGCTGGTGCTCAATCACCCACGACATTGGGGAGCAGCCATCAAAAGACTCACCAGTCTGGGCGACATGCCCCTGGGTAACTGATTCTGAAACTGGCCAAAGCTATTATCTTACAGCCCATGTGCTCTCAGAAGAAACCCTGATTACCAGTAGTGAGGTGATAGCTGGCTGTGTTTTCAGGATTGTATTAGTTTCCTACTTATCAAAACATTAGTGGTTTAAAATCACACAAATTTATTATTTATAGTTTCAGAGGTCAAAAAGTTAAAATCAGGGTGTTGGCAGGGGTGCGTTCTTTCTGGAGACTTTAGAGGAGAATTCATTTCGTTGCCTTTTCTAGCTTCTAGAAGCTGCCTGCATTCCCTGCTTTGTGACACCATCTTCCATGTGCAAAGCCAGCAGAGAGTAGCCCCGCTCTGCCCCCTCCCCCCCACTGTGACTTCTCTTTCTCTTACTCTGACCCTCTTGCATCCCTCTTACAAGGACACTGTGATTACATTGGACCCACCAGGATAATCCAACATAATCTCCCCATTTCAAGATCCTTAACTTAATCACCCACAAAGTCCCTTTGCCATGTAAGGTGACACATTACAGGCTCTGGCAGTTAGGGCATAGATGTCTTTCAGAAGGCTATTATCCAATCTATCACTGTGATCCTTTTACTGACAGTGAGAAGTGACACACAGAATATAGAGTTTACCTGTGGCTGATTAAAGTTACTATGGAGGACAGTAGGACAGTTTAGGTGTGAATGAATATTTGAAAATGCTTTAAATTTATATCACTTAGCTGTTTTCAAATTATTTTAAAATATTTTGCTATCGTTCAACAGCAATTCCAGGAAGTGCGGAGAGCAGGCAGCGTTGCCTCCACATTCAGGATGTGGAGGGACTCGGAGGAGGGCATTGCATTTTGTCGCATAGGTCCACCCAGTCCCTGGCGGTCTAGTGCCTGATCAACCGGGTTTCTGCTATTCGAGTATTGGAGCATTCCCAAGAGATATCCGAGAGTTAAATCAAAACAAAAAACTCATACCAGGGTTTTTCACATTAGCTATCCTAATATTACAGTGAAGACTTCGTTTATTTAAATTTAAAATGTCACCTGAGAAGAGAATCTCTATTTTCATTTTTGTTTCTTCGTTCTCCAGGACCAGAAGTGTAGTGTATGAGTACTTGCTAAACATTTAAAAGTAGAGCGATGAAGCATGACTTTCCCTCGTGGTGGAGCCAGCTGCCCTCGAAAGCAGCCCCTGCCCCTGACAGTTCAGTTTCCTGATCTCACTAGCCTTCCCTGTAAGAGATGTTGAGGAAAGCCAACATTTAACTCCGTTTTATCTGATAGTCAGTTATCTTACAAACGTTTACAGTTTACAATACATTTGATTACAATTTCTAAATGAATTTTACTTAATATTCTTTCTTGTTTCATGTTCCTAAGTTTTTGCCAAAGGTTGAGAGAGGCAGTATCTTGAAGATTATCGACAGTGTACTGATATGAAGGAAGGAAAATGTAATTCTCTGTTACACGTATTTATATGTGAGATCATCTAGTAATCACATAGGTACTATATGTTATAGTATTTATTTGAATTGAAGGATGAAGCATGAACATTATCCATAGTCTTTAAGGGAGAAAGTTACTTGAGTTTTATAAAGATTCCATGTAAGTATTCTTTGTTTAGTCAATTCTGATAGAAAAGCAAAAAATTACAAAGAATGTAACTCTTAACAAACTTGAGAGCTCAGTATTCCTTTGGGATTGGTGATATTTGAAAGGCTTTTTAAAGATAACAACAGCAGACGTATTTATTTGCACCTAACAATATGTATATTGGGAAATTTGAGGAGGGAAAGAGAAGAGAAGGAATGTTTTAAAACAGTGTTAGGGCAGGGTGATTTCTGATGTTCTCAGTCCTTAGAGCCATTTTGTTCTACTCCCACATCCCTGATCGCTCTACCACAGAAAAGGAAACACCTGTTGAAAAGAGTAGCTTCATGAGGGCACCACGCCTTTGTTTGGTGGATTTAAATCTATTTTAGTTCCGGATCTGATAGTCCGGAGGTGGCAATAGAGATGAAAAGAGCTATATGGATTGAATAGAGGTGGGCCGATGGGTGGGGGGTGGATTGCTGCAGGAAATGAGGCCTGTGTTCAGAGAGTTGGTGTGGTTTTAAGGATTGGGGGGGGGGGTCAATTTTCTTTATATTACATACTTTACTGTATATTTTCATTAAGATTTCTAGAACATTACAAATTTCATAAAAATAGAGAAGCATATATAAATTCTAAATAGTGAAGGTTACAGACCACTGATCCTAAATATATCAAATGTGTAGCTTCTTTACTTTAGAACTGGAAAAGATAATGGGAACTGGCAATAGTCACTGATAGCCTGTAGAACTGGAAATTTAAAGTCACTTTCCTTACATTGTAGTAAAAGAAGTTGACCTATTTCAAATGCCAATCATAATTTTCCCTGCAAATATATCCCTATCGACTCTTACATTGCACTGACAGACCTATAATTTACAAAACAACAAAAATGTTTAGTCAAGTTCGATATTCTTGAAATGTTTATGTTTAAACTGTCATATATTCTTGTAATACTATTGCAGAGAAAGCCTGAAAAAATCTCTACAATAGTTATGGTGAGGTTTTTAAGCACTAGTTGTTATGAAGTAATAATAGCTAACATTTATTGGGAGTCTACTGTATCTCAGATACTGTTCCCGATCCTTTTTATGTATTATTTAATCACCAACCATGTGTTATAGAAGTATTATTATCTCATTTTACTGTGAGGAAACTGAAGTGTGGAGTTTAAGGTCACACATCTAGTAGGTGGAAGAGACCTGGTATTCCAACCCAAACATTTTGTCTCCTGAGCTCAGCTCTTAACTAATAGGTTACAGCCAATTAGGGTATATGACTCCTATTTTCTCATATAGTCAACTAAATAAAATGAAAAGTTCTTTAATTTTATTCTTGATAAAATTGGCACAGGTGTACTGGAAAGCATAAACTATTTATTCTGTGAACTGCTTAGGAAAACCTTGAAGATTTTAGACCAAGCTGACTGAGGACACTGTGATGCAGTAGTTGCAGGGGATTTTTAAGATTTATGTTTATAGACCTACAAATCAATATCAGCGCTCCCAATCCCTAGCCTGTGATCATGGCCTATGTTGTTGGTAGCCTGAATATCAGTATAAAACCTCTAAACAATACTGTATAAGATGAGCATTGGAGTCAGCCCCTTGTGGAAAGGTGGCATTCAGCAAACAGCACAGCCTCTAATTGAGAGTGGTGATCTTTACCAAAGCCCAGGTGGGGGAGATGGTATTTACACACTGAGCAATGATGGCAGGCAGTGGCTTCTTGGTTTGAAAGTTGGTATCTGGAGAGAGGAGGAATAAAGATCTTTAAGAAACGATGCCCTGACTTATTTTAAAGATATATTCCATCTTTTTTTTAAAAAAAAAGAACTGTAGACTTTACTGTCAGCTGAGTTAACAAGAATTTATTCTTTTCTTCAGTAGGAAAAAAATTATTGTAATTAATCTTTTATTTCTGATTTTGAGGAGCAGCAAAAAGAGTAAGTCAGAATTATACCAAGAAACTGAACTTCTACATGAAATATACAGATCTATCTGTCTTAGCAGGAACTGCATTGTTGTGAATTTGTAAATTGTGTCAAGCTCCTTGTACTGTAAGAGTCTTGCAGAATCATTCATCCTCTATGCATACTCTCATTTCACTTTCTAGGAGGCAAACAAACAAATTTAAATAGAGTTTCTACACAAGGTGCACTGCAGCTTAAGATTTGGTAGTAACTGTTTCGCTAAGGGAAAATACATTTCAGTTTTAGCATCAGTTGCATTTTTTAAAATTCCTCATTAAATATATTTTAGAAGTGACTACAGTTTTCTGTAATGTTCTAATGTTGTTTGAAACTGGATACAATAAGGCTGCTGCAGTAATTCGTTACTGTCGTATGCTGTATCATCGTAATCATCCCTACATTGTAAACGTAAGTGTGTGTATGCTGTTTTAACAAGATGAATAAATAGTCAGAAGTATGAAAATATGTTGATATCTCCTTACAATCAGAGATCTGTTTTAGAAACAACATTAGTGCACTCTTCCACTGGAATTTTTATTTTATATTTTCATCTTGGCAACAAAACTTTGATCACTAAAGGTAAGTACAAAGTAATGGTGGCCTTTAGAAATTTACTCTTCACTTGCACGGCTGGCTTGGTCACTTGGTCGCCTGTAAAAGTGACAAGTTTATCAGATTTATTAAAGTCATTGTAACCTTATTATTATAAAAATTATCAAGTCCTTAATTACACTTTGCCTTTACTTTCCCATTTTAAATCTCAGTGTTATTGTCTCTGTGGTTTTGGAGGCATGCTATGATTCTGAAGAGACCAATGACTAAAAGGTTATGATGAAAATATTACCAATACTGAAAATTTAGCTAGGCATTTACTGCCTTCAGGAAGTGTAAGACATTTGGTAGTTCATGATTGTAAGTGAGCAATGATATATGATTAAAAAATAAACCTGAATAACATAAAAAAATAAGAAAAGTAAAAGAACACAAAGAAAAAAGAGAAACATTAAAATTAATATATTATTAAACTATCATATTAATTTAGTTTTTCATCCTTAGTGAGGACATGCTTATTGATTTTAGAGAGAGGGGAAAGGAGGGAGGAGAGGAAGCGGGGGGGAGGGGGGAGAGAAAGGGGGGGAGAGAGAGAGAGACAGAGAGAGAGACAGAGACAGAGACAGAGACATTGCTGTGCCAGAGAAGCATCGATCAGTTGCTTCTTGCACACACCCCAACCAGGGATCGAACGTGCAACCCAGGCATGTGCCCTGTCCGGAAATTGAATTGATTGAACTGGTGACCAACCAACTGAGCCACACCTGCCAGGGCATTTTTTGTTATTTTAAATACATTAGAATAGGATAGATCTGATGCATAAGATGAAGAAATGCCCAGAAGGCCTTTTGATGCTGAGATACTATGAGGGCATACTATGCTTCTCTCCAGTCCCATGCCACACGCCACATGCCATACTCCAGTGGTGTGCCATTGAGGACAGAGACTGGAGATGTTATTCATCTGTGTTCCCTGGGTGTCACAGGGTGCAGTATTCTCTGTGTCTAGCATTGCACCCTGCACACAGTTGCTTCTGGCTTACTGACTGACTGATTTACAGAATAGGAATAAACGTTATCGACTCTCTGAAGTACAACATGTTGACCTTCACTAATCATATCCAAGAAATAGATTCTAGAAGTATCATGTCATGCTCTACTTTGCATCTCTTTGTAACTGAGGAAATGGCAGGTTTCCAAGTTTAGCCAGCAGCAGAGAGAGGTACAACACAGGGAGCTGGTGAGGGAGACTCTGTTGCAGAAAGCACGATGTCCGATGGGCTTTGTATTTGTAGTCTTTGCTTGCTGTCTGGCTTGGAAAGCAAAAGGGGAAGAAATAGGGGTATCCCCAGACATCGTAACAATGGGAACTCAGCCAAGGGAGCCTGGAACAAAGGAAGGATGACCAGATATGAAGGCAGACAAATGGGAGAAAGGCTGCAGCCACTGAGCTTCCTTCCCTGAGAAGGACAAGCAAAAGACACAAGCCACAAAGGAAGTGGGGACAGCCCACTGTTAAAACTAGAACATGGTAGTAACTAAGGCCCTGAAGAGAGGCTTGGACTCCGTCACCTGAACTGGGAAGCTGAGTTTGTCAGATTAACTAGAGTAACTAGCTGCTGAGTCCACCATCTGTTGCAGCATCAGGCCCTCCTGCCACAGGACGAGGTCGGTGTCTGGGACTGCTCTGTGCTGCTACCCTTGTGGAAACGAAAAGGGCGATCAATGTTGGGAGACAGGTGGGGTGTGATCCATTTCACTTCTTCTATCAGATACACTCATCTCTGGACTAGTATTTGGACAGGTCTTCAGAGAGTAGATATACAACCTCCTTAGTGCTTGCGGCACCAAAGTGCTATAACTATTGTTTAACTATTGTTGATGACATCTCCAGAGAAGCTATCTGCAAAGCAACTGTGTGTGTGTGTGTGCGCGAGCGTGTGCTTGAACCCTGTCAGTAAATCTCTGAGGGGGTGGTCTTTTTCTTCAGTATATAGATATGAACACTGAGGCCCAAAGGATGGAATGATTTAATAAGAGTCATACAATTTGTAATAGGCAAAGCAGGGATAGGATTCATAGTTTTCTGATTGTACTGGGTATATGAAGCTTTTCCACATGGTAGAGGATTAAAAAATGCTGGGGGAAATAAATGATCTTTAAATTTGATTTTACATTTTGGAATCACCTCTTGGAGACTTTCACTCCTTTGACTACCTCTAGAAGAAGGCTCAAAGTTCAAGAAACCTTAAAAAAGGTAAAAATAAAAAGGGAAATGTATTCTCACCCACTTTCAGTAAGTAAAGTGTACGCTCTGAATGACAGTTACAGCTCACACTTGGTGGTGTTTACTGGCTAATGAAAGCCAGGTACAGTTTTAATTCCCTTAACCCTCGTAATAATACACTTAGGAAACTGCAGCACAGAAAGGTAACAGAACTTGCCCAAGGTCACACAGCAAAAAAAAAAAAAAAAAAAAAAGGTAGAAAAATGTGATGGATCCAGGATGGAAGCCCAGGCCGTGGGGCCCCAGAGCCCCTGTTTACAGTCACTGCGTGAGACTGTCTTTCCTTACATCCTCAGTTCGGCTTACAAAGCTGTAGGGGTGTCACCCATGGCTGTCAGAGGAAAACGATTTTCTTGTGAAAATAACATTGCCACCTGAAGGTATTTCTTCTTGCATTTAATGATTTCGAGCATCTGCCCCTCACTGATTCCTTCAGGGTAGGCTTGGTTTCTGCACATTTCATCTGGTGCTTGGGAGTCTGAAGCCTTTTGTTTTTTAAATAAATCTTAGTCACTTACAATAAAACAACACAACATTTTGAATGTTTACAGATCGCTCAGTGCAGTTGTTGCGTGTGTCTTTCCTCAGTTGTGCCTAGCTTTTGGATGAGTTTTTAACTAAAACTCAAAGTCTAGACTATACTACTTGTACATTGATGGCAGAAGGAAAGCAAATGTGATGTGTTAATGAACACACGTAGCAGCTCGGTCTAATGCATCTGTGGTACAAAACGATCGAAATGAGGGCATGTGAACCATTAAAATCAGATCAACAGCTTATAATTAATATCACATCGATGGAATGATGCTGAAGATACCAGCCCAGAGACATGCAGTTGTTGTTGCCAGATTTCTGTCCCAGGCATGAGTTGATTTCATTTTCTCTCAAAAGGCCAAAGTACAATAATCAGGGAAGTCCTTCCTGAAAGGTAAGTGGGAACCAGCGATGATCTCACACATCTGGTATAACTCTGAGAAGGATACTCTCATGAGGCTTCCCATCGTCGACCACCGTGGTGCATGCCGTTATTTCTTCATTGATGCCTTCTGCAAACAGGCTGCCCCGTTGGTAGAGGTGGCTGAGTCCCCAACCCCATGACAGAGCTGACAAGGCCCCTGGCTGCTAGGCCGATTGCCCATGCTCTTGGAAGACAAAGTTGATCTGCGTTCCCCCGTGCTCCCACCATCCACCGCTGGCCCCGCTGCTGTCTCTGTGGCGTTCCGTGCCCCCTTGCCCTGACCCGCCGTTTCTCTCCTCCTCGTCTCCCAGGTCCTTCCTCTCCTGCTCCCTCCCACTCAGCAAACATGCCTTATCCTTACCTCCTTCTCTACGAGTTCCCTCCACTTTCTTGCTTTAAGTGAAGCCTCGCTGTTCCCTGAGGCCACCCCACTTTCTCAGCAGCTCTGTCAAGTGGCGTCTCTTTTCTCTCTCATCCACCATGTGAAGAGGCTTTGTGTCCTTGTTGCTTCTCATTATCATTTCTAAACTGAGTCCTCTGCCCTTTTAAAAAAAAAAAACCTCAGCTCCTTTGAGGGTAATCAAGGCCCTCTGACTGTAGCACCCTGGCATCTGCCAACATCCTCGTCACTCCCTGTCATCCACCCAAGATTTTGGAACCTGGCTCACATTGGCGTCTGGGCCCCAGACCTGCCATCGTCTGGTGTGATTTTAATCCACGGGGGCTGTGCATCTGACACTCTGGCTTCTCAGGGCCTTGACCTCTGCAGCTGCACTGACCTTCTGCCCTCCACGTCCGTCACACACTTTTTCAGTAACACCTGGGAAGTTTTCATCACCAGGGACTGGTGCTTCATAATAGCTAGTTCAGGCATCCCACTGGCTGACCTTTACTCTTTCCCATTTGGCTTGCTTGTTTAGCTAGCTGCCCCAGTGATGACTGTCCTTTGACCTAATCAGAACCACTGGCCTCTCTTGTTTCCCCGTTGCTCAGCTCACTCCTTTCCTTTGCTTATTAACTTGAGGTTTCAGAGTCACAAACCCAACTGTTGAGCAGCTGTTTAAGACAGGGCATAACAAACAGTCCTGGCAAAACAGCACAGAAGAGGGGAGGGGTGGTTCCTTATGAGAGAATTGGAGCATTGTTGCCAAAAGATGGGGGGAAGGATGCCCAGCAGGCCAAAACAAACAGTGACCACTCCAATTTCTTCTGTCATTTCTTCTCTGGACTGATTGAGTTATTTAGATTATTTAAGTTATTTGGCTGATTTTTTTATTCATGTTGCACTTAACTCTGTATGCCACTTCTTTCCAAATGCAACCAGAAATCTTGGCTCACAGTTCCTTTTACAGAAAAAGCTTCCCCTTGCTATGTACACAGGCACGCTGTGTTCTCCAAAATTGCAATGACTGAGGCTATCTTTCCTCAAGGCTGAGTAAACATATGGATGCGAGCGTGCCACTTCTCAGTCTGTAGCCTTGTGGCAAGGCATCTGCTGCAACATTTTTTGTTCTTGGATCGTGGACTGTTGTTTGCCGATTGTTTTTATACATCTGAATCTTTGAAATCTTGACTGACATCAAAGTTGTTCTTTTTGGATTCTTTGCTACTTTCTATGCACCATCTTTAAATAGTTGTCTCATAACACACAAGATTTTTCTTATGAAAAACTTCTCTTTCAGAAGTGGGGGTAAAATGTCTAACTCAAAAGCTTATGGGTCATTTTGCCTTTGAAACCTCTCTTCCTCTACTTAGCTACATGTATTGGCCTTGGAATAATGGCTCTACATTCATGTTGCAGAAAGAAGTCATGAAAGTACTTCAGGAAGACATTTAAGCTTAGCTTGTTGCCCATGAGCTTGATTCAGTTCCAAGGTAGATAATGATTCCTTCTTCCTCTGAAAGTATAAACTTTAAAACTGAGTCGTGATTTGGAACTGGACCTTGAATACTCTCTTCAGTATGTTCATTAGTGGCATTCAATGCATGTTAATTGCTAATCATACCTGTGCGTGAGAAGATAATGGAAAATTCTGCAGTGGATGAGACAATGAGCACATCTTCCCCTGGAGGGTGTTATTTAGGGACTGTGGACAAAGTTCTGCTGGACTGTGTCCTCCACCGTCTTTAAGTGGCACATACAGAGCATTGTAGGTGCTGTAGGCAACTTTGGGGGTTCACTCCTGTTTTATTTTACTACTACTTCTAGGGATCAGTAATTCAGCACATTTTTAAATTGTTTAAATTATTGCTCAATTAATACAACCATTTTTTAATGTTAAGAATGAAAGGCACCTTACACAGACACTGGACCTTAAGACCTGTTAGCAAAACGCCATCTGTGTGTGAAGCCAGTGATGGCAAACACAGCAAGTGACTGATTTTGAAGGAAGATTAGTTGATCACAGTGCCGTGGGGTCCTCTCTTCCTCAGCAGCCTACCTGTTCACCATTAACTTTAATCTATTTTAAAAGGTAGATTACAAGCTGTCATTATAAGATCTGGAAGGGATGCTCCATTCTTAGGATTTCATAAGTGGTTTGGGCTTTCATTTTCATTTTTTTAAGCCAGAAAGCTCTATTATTAATGGAGAGTTAATAAATTGGAACATATGGTAACTCACCGATGAGTGATGAAAGTGTTATTTCTTCAGCTTTACCTAGAATCATGTAAAAATTACATTTAGAGTTGAAGAGATTCTTATGTTTCACTATCTCTAAAGGCTGTGTCATGGGTTGGGAATGTATCTCACAGCTGAGATCAAGTCCTGTTTCTTCTGGGGTCTGTTGGCCAGAGTCAACTCTGTTCTACATCTGCCATTTTCTGAGAGTAAAATGGGATTCACATGTTTGCATACCAGCTTACTCTTGCCAAGCATACTATCTGGAAAGAACATACTGAATATTTCTGCTGTGCCTCTATTTTAGGGAGGGAGGAGAATCTCACAAAAATTGGACACTATTCCAGAATTAGGCCAGATGCTGAGGAGTAAATGAAGGGTTTACTCTGCCAATGGCTAGTGATTCCACATGGTTAGGAGGATAGATGCGTTAAGGAGTGTTCTTCTGGTTCAGAGATTAGGCACCAGAGAGAGATTGTATGGAGAAAGCCTGGCCTCATTTGTATGGTTTTAGTTGATAACCAACAATTATTGAGAACCTGCCATATGTTGTATCTTATGCTTTGATTAGATACAAAGGAATGAAATACCACCTCTGTTAGTTTTCTGGGGCTGCCATTACAAAATACCACAGATGGGCCAACAACAGAAACTTATTTTTTCACAGTTCTGGAGGCTAGATATTCGAGACCAAGGTGTTGTCACGGTTTGTGCCTTCTGAGGGCTGTAGGGGAAGGATCTGTTTCAGAATCCTCTCCTTGGCTTGTAGATGGCTGTCTTCTCAGTGACTTCATGTGGTCTTTCCTCTGTT
Organism: Glossophaga mutica; assembly: GCA_039655065.1. Classification (NCBI taxonomy): domain Eukaryota; kingdom Metazoa; phylum Chordata; class Mammalia; order Chiroptera; family Phyllostomidae; genus Glossophaga; species Glossophaga mutica. The sequence continues at coordinate 35,964,209 of CM077304.1, read as the reverse complement.
CATGTGTCTTTGTCCAAATTCCTCTCCTTGTAAGGATACCAGTCATAATTGGATTAGGGCCCACTCTAATGGCCTTGTTTTAATTCAACTAATTGTTTAAAGACACCATCTCTAAATATGATTCTGTTATGAGGTCATGGGGGTTAGGGCTTCAGCGTAAGCATTTTGGAGGCAATGTGATTCAGCCCATAACAGCACCTCAGGCTTTTATCTACGTACAGATAAGACGTGTACAGACGTTTCTGTGTGCGCACCTTGTTGAGGGCGGCTGAGATGCACTGAGCAGATTGCTGGCATCTGCAGACAGAGATTTAGGAAGTTACTTGTAAACATTATATTTAAATCAGTCTAAACCAACAAAGAAACATAGAAAAGGGATTTTGCTTTCTTCCCGTTTGATGTCTTAATGTTGAAATCAAACAGATGATTGGCGTGAGCACCCCAGTGACACCGACGCACACATGGACAGATGTTTGAGCATTGAATTGAAACATTAATTTACTCTGCCTGGTTCTGAAAACACTAAATGAGAATTTTGAAAATTTGAAAGAATTTTAATGTTTGTGATAGTCTCTAGCCTTGGACTGACTCTTGAAAGCATAGATTAGTTTATTTTTTTTCTGGAGCACTTTGACAATCTTTCAGCACAATTGCGAAGAATTAGAAGTTTCGGATATAGGCTCTGGAGTTTCTGTATGTACTACAAATGAAGTTAAATGATTATTCTGGAATATCATTTTAGCAATTTGTCATTCTGGTCCTCTCATAGCTAAATATGCGCTTAAATTCTTCATTGAAAAATGTACCTTTTCTGGAGGAATGCTTGATTACTATTTACAAGTTATGTAAACCACACAATTTTATATTTATTTTGTAAGCGGCCAGTTAATTTTTATATCCACGAGGAAATAAAGTTAATTTAAAAAGAACATCACACAAACAGGAATACCACTTTTAGCCCATGACACAGCCTAACCGGAATGCCTTATTCCTCATGCCTCTGTGTGGGAGCTGACAATGGAATGATAAGTGTCCTTTATTTTAAAAAAGAAAATGAGTCAAGTTGTAGTGTTACTTTTGTAAATATCCTGCTTTGTATAATATTTTCTTGATATTTTAAGGCAGCATTATTTCCTTTTCTTAAGTGTCAAGTTTTTCTACTCCTTGCATATTTTAAACCCATTCTCTCGTGTCAACAAAGGTAGGAAAAGCAGTGTCAGAGAAAGAGACTTTAAGACCATTCACAGAGTAATTCCTTCTGTCCTCAACGAGTAACTGTTTGCATAGCTAAATGGAGATTATGGATCATTTTAATTTTGATTCTGGTATAATCTCTCCCATGAGATTCTAAGTGATTAGTTAGTGAACTAACTGCCCAGGAAAAGGGAATTGTCTAGCATCATTCATATATACATTTATAGACACTGCATGTGAATGCAGCGCACATGAGGCATGCAACATGATAGCAGAGAATCAAAGGTGTATGTGAGGAAATGCCGACTGTTAAAAATGAGAGCGAGGCACATTATTCTGGAAGTAGAGGAAGTCTGAGTCACACAAGCACAGCAATCACCAGAGCATCGCTACAGATACCTCACAAGCTAGGAGGAGCAGTAAACTCAAGGAACATTTTTTTTGAAACCAATATTTATACCTGTCCTCCACTGAATTTCTCTCAATTTAGCTTTTTATTCCAATTAACCAGTGCATGATAAATACATGTTTAAAATTGGGTTACCGAATTTAATGTGGGAATCCTCTGTCTGATATTATGGTTCACTGCTGTCACATTAAGCACTTTTACTGACATGCCTTACACACATGACACTGCAGTGTGTTGTGGTTGTTTGTACTTCATATTTGCCTGAGATTCTTCTTTTTTTGTTGTTGTATTTTTTAAATGTGTTTTATTGATTATGCTGTTACAATTGTCCCATTTCTCCCCCATCATTCCCCTCCACCCTGCACACCCTCTCCCACCCACATTCCCCCCTTTAGTTCATGTCCATGTGTCATAAGTTCTTTAGCTTCTACATTTCCCACACTATTCTTGCCCTCCCCCTGTCTATTTTCTACCCACTGTCTATGCTACTTATTCTCTGTACCTTTCCCCCCCTCTCTCCTCCTCCCACTCCCCTGTTGCCAGCCCTCCATGTGATTTCCATTTCTGTGTTTCTGTTCCTGTTCTAGTTGTTGGCTTAGTTTGCTTTTGTTTTAGGTGTGATTGTTAATATCCGAGTTTGCCGTCTATTTACTGTCGTATTTTTATCTTCTTTTTCTTAGATAAGTCCCTTTAACATTTCATATAATAAGGGCTTGGTGATGATGAACTCCTTGAACTTGACCTTATCTGAGAAGCACTTTATCTTCCCTTCCATTCTAAATGAAAACTTTGCTGGATAGAGCAATCTTGGATGTAGGTCCTTGACTTTCATGACTTGGACTACTTCTTTCCAGCCCCTTCTTGCCTGTAAGGTCTCTTTTGAGAAATCAGCTGACAGTCTGATGGGAACTCCTTTGTAGGTGACTGTCCCCTTATCCCTTGCTGCTTCTAGAATTCTCTCCTTCATTTGAATCTTGGCTAATGTAATGATGATGTGCCTTGGTGTGTTCCTCCTTGTGTCCAACTTTTTTGGGACTCTCCGAGCTTCCTGGACTTCCTGGAAGTCTATTTCCTTTGCCATATTGGGGAAGTTCTCCTTTATTATTTGTTCAAATAAGTTTTTCACTTGTTGCTCTTCTTCTTCCCCTCCTGGTACCCCTATCATTCGGATGTTGGAACGTTTAAAGATGTCCTGGGGGTTTCTAAGCCTCTCCTCATTTTTTGGAATTCTTGTTTCTTCCTTGTTTTCTGTTTGGTTGTTTGTTTCTTCCTTCTGGTCCACTCCATTGATCTGAGTCCCAGTTTTCCTCCCATCACTATTAGTTCCCTGTGCATTTTCCTTCATTTCACTTATTGTAGCCTCATTTGTTCATCTAATTTGTGAGCAAAATCAACCAATTCTGTGAGCATCCTGATCACCCGGGCTTTGAGCTGTGCATCTGATAGGTTGGCTATCTCTTGGTCGCTTAGATGAATTGGCTCTGGGGCTTTGATTTGTTCTCCCGTTTGAGCCATTTTGGGTTTTTTTTTTGGGGGGGGGTCTGGTCGTGGCTGTTATGTATGAGGGGCGAAGCCTTAGGTATTTCCCAGTGTGGGGCAGCCCAGTTGCTGGGTTGTGATGCTGTATGTGGGGGTGGGGTCTGCGAAGGAACAATGATGCTTGCTTTGCTCTCTCTTGGATTCCAGTCCCTTCTGTAGCTTCTCCTTCCCCTGGATTATCTGCACACAAATGTGGGACCACCTGGTCAGCCAGCCACCTTGCTTGGCCTCACTGGGTCTGCACCTTTGCTACCCCATGCCTGGGATCTGCCAGCTGCTGCTGTCTGTGTGCCTGAGTCCACAAATCTCCACTTTTTCCTGCTGTGACTCCGCCCCTCTTACTGATCTGGATGAATGGTTGTTGAACTTCCGTACAGTTCAATTTTCTATCAGTCCTGGTTGTTTTCTTGTTTCTAAATCTTTGTTGTCCTTAATTTTGGTTGTGTGAGGAGGAACAGTGTGTCCACCTATGCCTCCATCTTGGTTGGAAGTCTGCCTGAGATTCTTCAACATACAGAATACAATGAGGTGCATCAGGAAAGTCCATGGGAATCTGTGGGAATCCAGGGAACTCTACGTAGAAATTAACATGCTGACCCACTCATTTTTTTATCTTACTCTTAAGGGTATTTATGATAACATTGTACTGTAATTGATTTATCTTACCAAATATAGTAAGTATTCAGAGGCTGCATCCAAACCTGAAAATGTTAATAGCTCAACACTAAAAGTAAGTCTAAATTAAATCATAATAGGGTTTACTTTAAAGAGATTTACTTTTTGCTTCTTTGTTGAATATAACTTTTTTATGATTTAATATTTGTTAATTAGATACATGCATCAAGAGAACCAAATGAGAAAATAAAATAGTTCTGGAAAGAATTATTTCTTTATATCCTCTCAACTTATTGCTACAATCCCATGTGTTTGACAAAGCTACGTGCATATGGGCTTTCTACACAGAGCCGTACTTGTGCCATTCAGAAAGCGATGGGGGAGAACCTAAGGCTGAGACTGACCTTGGGCAGCACTATACCAGGTGCACTTCCTGAAGTTGGAGTGGGAAGCGGGACACACTGTGTGCGGAGACCATGGCGGTGCTGACTCCCACAGTTCACTGCCCCCCTGGGAGGGCCCAAGAACAGCAGAGTCCTTCTACATTTGCTCCTGAACAATAAAAAAAAGAGAAGGGGAGGTCGATCTTCAGGGTATCATCAATACCATCAGGAAATTATTATTGTTGACAGCACAGGAATGAGGTTTTCCTGATGTAAACATGGACACAAGAGAATGGCTCAAATAAGTTCAAGTATTCTGTGGCCTCGGGCTCTTTCTTTGAGGACTTCAAAATTTCAGAACAAGTGATTGAGAAGTTAGCTGGCTTTCTGACCCCAGATGAATGAGAGAACATAATACCATCTATAGGTTCTTGTCTATATACAACTTATTAAAAATAAACTTAATCAATCTGACTCAACGTAGACCAAATATGGCAACTAACATCATCTTGTGCTGTGTCGAGAGCACTGGTCTGGGCCAGTGGGGCTCTCACTCTGTCACCGATTAGCTGTGGGATCTGGGACTTCTTGGCTTTCATCTGCCTCATCCATCAAGTTAAAGTAAAAGTTGAGGGTGAGCCATGTGTGTATGGAAAATAATACAGTAATTAATGAAGAATAATATAAGGATAAACTCTGTTTCTCACCCAACTGTAAACCTGCTTTTGCCCACCCTGCACTATATATGCCATCCTCCTTGCTTTGTAGCATAGGAGCAATAGATCTTAACATTCTCCCTCACAGATGTTAATAACTTGCTGTCAGTATTGATATCTCACTATATGCTGCTGCTGAACAATGCACGATTGCCAGATTTGCTCATGCTAAATCCTTTATTTTCTCTGTGAGTTTGGGAACTACTAGCATAGGTACATTTCGGTCAAGAGTGACTAAAAAAAAAATTCTCTAAAGTCAGTATTTGGAACTAGTTTCCCCAGTAAGTCTACCAGTGTACTTGGGTTGAAAGGTAATTGTTTGATTTCCACTTTGTAAAATGCTGTGTTCAGCTCTATGGCAGTCATATTGATTGGTGGTGTATGTTTAACAGAACTTTTAGAATTTGATGCCTCTGTTAAACATTATACTCTTCAATATAAACAACAAACATTATCAAAAGCCTGCTTCATACAAAGTACAATATCAAGTTCTGAGGCATCAGGAAGTATCAATTATCTGCCCACAGGAAGTTGGTGCTTTAATGAGGAATGCATGCCATGTGAGTACACATGAAAAGTAAATAATACGAGTTAAACCTCTGCTACCTGCTAGGTGAATTATATAGGTTTTAGAGGCAGAATGTTAAGTCATGCACCAAAGACATTTTGACAGGTTTGGAATGGCTACAGGCCATTTCCTAGGAATTATTCATAAAGCTTGAGACAAAAATGAGGGTTACGTTAACTTTGCAGGAATAGAGCACTACGGGCTTTTTGGTCCTGGGGAATTTCAGGTTGGAGGAACAATTTTAGCAGGTCCTCAACTGTCCTGCAGACTGCGTCTTTAGTGTCCTTCTCACCCTGAATTTCTCTTACTAGTCAATAGCATGACCATCCAACAAACTCCTCAATCAAAACCTTAGGTATTGTTCTCGATGCATCTTTATCCCTCATCCCACACAGCAAATGCACCAGCAGTCCCATTGCTGCAGTCTGCGAACGGTTTTTGCACGCCTGGCTGCCTGTCTGCCCCTCACCCCGGTCTAAGCCCATTACTCTGCCCCCAGACATGGGCCTCTCCTGCCTGGACTGCCACGGCACCACCTAGCTCACCTCCTTGATTCCGTTGTTTCTAACATCCACTTCATTTGTTGAACATAACGATTGCAAATCGTAAGTCAGATGATGCCATTCTCATGTCATAAAACCTTTGATGTTTTTCTATTCCTCTTTAAAAGAAAATTCTTGTTTCTCCCCAGAATGTAAACAAGGCCCTGCAGGATCTACCTTGTGCCATTTTCAAAACCACTTTTCTTTATTTTACTATATTGTAGCCACGGTGATGTCCTTTTATTTCTTAGATAAAATGATCTCTTTCCATTTAGAGGTTTTGCACTTGCTGTTCCTTCTGCCTAGCATGCAGTTCCTCTGGCTCTTTGTGTGCCTGACTCCTTTTATCCTTTTGGTCTCAGCTCAGTTTTTGCACTCCCAGCTCAAATGCTTCCTGACAGCGCTATCTAAAGTAACTCCCCCCAGTTGTCCTCTACTATGCCACCCTGTTCATTTTTTCATAGCACATTTCAGAAAATGGCAAACATCCAGTTTCTTTTTTTGTTATTGTTTACTTATTTATTATTTGTGTTCTCAACAGGCTTGTTAACTCTAGGAGGGTAAGAATCTTGTGTTTTGTATTTATTACTGTATCTTCAATAATATCACAGTGTCTTGGATTACTCAGGAATCATTTGTAAAATGAATACAGAATGTGGCTTATATAAGCAAAGGGAGGAGAACGGGGTCCTGCAGGCTGCATGAGCAAAGATCTGGGTGCTGAGTAGTGCCTAGCAGGCAGGAAGCAGTATCTGAGTCCTGCTCTTGGGAAAGGGGAAGCCTGGCAGGAATGTTGACCAGAGGTTGGAGGCTGGGGCCTTGGGCTGGGCCCTAGTGACTGAAAGTGAAATAGTGTAAATGGTAAGTGCAAGTTAAGTTCAAAGAAGAGAACAAGAGATGAACAGCAGAAGAACCCTGTTAAGCCTGAGAGGGTGAGTCCAAGTTTCTAGAGAGAAGGTACCAGAGAACATCCGGGGAAGTACGTAGTATGGAGGGCAAGGGGTGAGTGCACAATAGTTCAGGATGTGGTTTGTGAAAAAATCAGAGCACTGTTCTCATTGGGAGTAAACCTCTTTACATGGTGCAGAATTTTATTCCAATTGTACTGGGATAAAAATTTGGAAAGTAAAGCTACTTATAGAAGGTCTTAAAGTCAGAGCTACGGGACTAGAATTAACCTTGCAGTCAGTCAACTGGAAGCTACTAAAGAAAGATCTTCAATCAGTGATTCGATAAGGTTGCTCTTGCAGGGGTGCTATTGATGAGAAGTGCTCTGGGCAGAGAGATCAGGTAGGAGAGATTGGAGTTGTCCAGCCTAGAGCTTCTGAAATACATTTCTAAGACTGTCCCCCTTGAGAAGCATGGGTTTTATGTGTCTGTCATAAGTCCCAAGTAAAAACTATTCAAAGGAATTGACACAGTGAAGGGCATGAGGACCTGGACTTTGGGGAGCTTTGGGAGAAGGGTCAGCAGGAACATTAGAGTATCTCTTCTCTGATGTTCCTTGACTTTCATGTAGACATTGCCTTCGTGGTGGACGATGTTCTGCCCTGAAACCTTTTGCAGCCTCCTCTTTCTGACTCTTCTCTGAGGTGATAGATAAGGGGACAGAAACCTGTAAAGCCGGACTGCACTATCACCGCCCATCAGTAGGTGCCACCTTCCCACAAGTGATTTACCCCACTCTGAGAGTCTAGCCTATGGCTTGAAATTAATATTTCATTTTATCCCATATAGAGTCTGTGTTCTCCACAATTATAAATATTTATTGAGGACACATGAAATCAAAGCAAAATTTTTTTTTTGCTAAATCAAGTTACTTACAAGGATCTAGTCACATTTTATTCAGAATTCTGTGGTTTAATGGTACTTTTCTACAATTAATAGGCTGCTTATTTTTAGTTACTCTAATATTACATTAATTATTTTGATAATATTTTTATTTGGTGGCTTACAGACATGTGTTAGAACCAGAAAAAATACAGTCCATGTACTTTGTCTTTGCTTTTTTTCTCCATTTAATATTTCCACCACCACAGACAATTCTACAGCACAGTCCTGGTATAGAGTAAACTAATCTCTCCTTTAAAAAAAAAAAAAACAAAAAAACCTGCAAATACCACCATGTGCCTGGGTTCAAGATCTTGTATGATATGTTTTTAAAAATTTGAAATAAAACATGGGCATGAGCTTATTTTTTTAGAGTGTGTTGCATTATATAAATTTATATTTGGGTACAGCATTAGCAATAAAATAGGCAAAAGACAAGAGATAAATATCTAGGTATATATAATAGCTCCATAGTTTCAAATCAAATTACATGAATTGATAAGTAATATACTTAATATTTTTAAATTGTATGTATTCTAATTGGTCTCTGGAAGTGAAATGATGAGTATATAAGACTGGGAATGAATAGGAGCCCCTGTGGCTCATGCTCAGGAAGAGCCAGCTCCTGCCTGACAGTTGGTTCTGCTCTATGCAGTGTCTTACATGTTATTCCCACACCTTCCCATGTGAAAATTCATTTGAAATGGCAGAGATAATATTTTCTATTTTAGTGTGTAGGCAAAATGCACTATTTTCCTTATTCTCACACTTTATTTCCAGCCACCAAATGTGTAAGTTTTTCTTCCATTGACCAGCTCTTCACCACCAGCTGGGTGTCTGACAATTTAAGTCAATTCTGACACTATCTACCTTGCGATAGCATCGGGTATCGCCGGTTAAGGGCTCAGTCCCACAAGACTGCTCCCTCCCTTTGCATGCCAATTCTAAGTCCAGGCTGTAATCTGGGCTTCTGACTGACTGGCTGTAAATCCGAGGTTCCTGTGACCCCCCTCCTTGAGTCTGATAACTCTCTAGAGCAGCTCACAGAATTCAGGAAAAACAGTTTGCTTACTAAATTACAAATTCATTACAAAAGGATGCAGCCCCAGAACGACTAGATGGAAGAGATGCTTAGGACAAGGTGTGTGGGGAGAGGTGTGGAGCCAACCAGAAGCTCTTCAAACACTGTACTTTAGGGACTTCTATGGACGTTTCATCACATAGGTATGTGCAATGGACTATTACCTCCATTTCCAGGCCCTCTTCCCTCTCTGGAGAGTGGGGAGTAGGAGCTGAAAGTTTCAAACTTGTAACCATGACTTGGTTTTTCTGAGGACCAGTCCTCATCCAGAAATCCACCAAGAGGTGCCTCGTTAGTACAAAAGACTCTCCTGTCATCCAGGAAATTGCAAGGGGTTTAGGAGCTCTCTGTCAGACACTCCTGTCACTCCAAAAATTATAAGGGTGTTTCGGAGTTTCTTGTCAGGAACTGGGGTTAAAGACCAAATAGTAGCTGGAACAGGGGGAGAGACCAATATATGCATTTCCTACTATCTCACATTTAGTTATTTGAAAAGTAGGACATCTGATATTTGCTTGCTTGCTTGCTCACTCAGAAGCTGCAGTGTGCACACATGTGTGTCTTCTATCCCGGTGTAATCTTGTGTGTGTGTCACTGGTGTTAATGTGCCGTTTCTACCAGTAGGGAAATGGTCCCTGTTTTATTTGCTGCTGTGAAAGTCTCAACACATGTGACTGTCCATGTGAACACTCTGTGCAGATTAAAGCTGCAGGGCATGATTGGAGGAGACGCGGACTGCCAAGCCACCGAGGCGGCTAAGAAGGCGGCCCCTGCCAACGACAGCATGGGATTATGTAACGCCTGCAGTGTCTGGCACTGAGCTCCACTGGAGACACATCACGTGTCGTGCAATGCTCTTAGCCCTGAAATTCAATTAGATTGCTCTGAATGATCCGTGAGTCTGCATGAGATAAGCTTTTACTGCTCTACACTAGAAAGCAAATGGGTTGATTAGCTGCACATAAATTGAGAAATTGCCATTGTAATTCCAGCAAGGATATTTTCATTGTGTATACATCATCATGCCACAGAGCAGCATAATTTAAGCATTATGTAACCTGGATAAATAATGGGGGAAAAATCCAACCCTCATGTCAGAGAAAAAATGTTTTCTTACAGACACTTAGCAATAGATTTTCTTTTTTAAAACTAGATTTTGCCATTGTTTGGGGGAATCTGCTTAAAGCCTGCTAGTATTTTTTTCTAATGTCATGATCTATGAATGAGAATAAAGAAATTGATAGAATGATAATTTGGTAGAGGGGAAGGAATTTCATTAGAAAGAATATTAAATTGTGAGTTCAGTAGCTCTTTAATATTGAGCAAATTTACTTTCTTTGTGAAATTGTAGCCAATCAATTTAAGGAATTGGAAACCATCAAAAATTAACCCTATGTTGTATGGCTGAGACTTTTTTTACATCCTTACTCCAGGATATGCTTGTTGTTGTTGTTGTTGTTATTGTTGTTGTTGTTGTTGTGTGTGTGTGTGTGTGTGTGTGTGTGTGTGTGTGTGTGTGTATGTGTGAGATGCGGGGAGAAAGAGAGAGAAGGAGAAAGGGGGAGAGAGAGAAACTGATTCGTTACCTCCTGAATGTGCCCCCACTAGGGATCGAACCCACAGCCTTTTGGTGTATAGGGCAATGCTCCAACCAGCTGAGCCACCCAGCCAGGGAATTGGCTGAGACTTCTTGACGTCTTTTCACAAAAGATCTGGGATGGAGGAGGAAAGGTAATAGTAAATGTTGAAAAATTGAGAACTTCAAAAGAGGTTGAAGATTAGATTATCATACGAAGGCCTTAAAAAAATCACTGGGAAACAAACAAAATCAATGATGTGAGCTTGACCTCCCAGCTCCTTCTACCCTCGTTTTTCTCCAAATTGGATATAAGGTTTCAACCAAAGGCCCTGGTGAGAAGTTGGTATTCATTAAAATTGTTTGGGACACTGAGTTGAAACCAAAGGCACCGAGTTGAAACGTTATGCAGAGGACTTCCATTCTGTTAGACCGGCAGGGATTAGGTGTACAGCTTCTTTGGGATTTGGGGTGAAGTTTTCTTGAATTGGAGCAAAATCAGTGCTATTGATTTTTCTTCCTGTTGAGAAAAGACTTTCATTTCACTCTTATCCTTTGAAAGCCTTATTAGGACATGAACTCGCTCAAAATAAACCAGTATTTTAACTTTAATGTCAACAGATATTCATGAGTGGGCTGTTTCCCAACATGTCATAATAAAACCCAGATATCGACATGTTTCATTTCAATAGATTATTTAAATTTTGTTTGAGATTTAACATGCACATGTATCTCTTCTTCATTTAATTTTTCTAACTGTCTGCAGTAGGTATTCCATTTGTCCAAAGGGAAAACTGATGGGTAGGGAGATACCATGAGCTATCCAGGGTCACTTCAAGCAGGGGACTGGACAGAGGTTCCAAAACAAAATGTAAGCATTTTCATCCCACTGTACTAGTGGTCTCCAAATGCTGTTCCATGGACTGGTGACAGGCTGGCCCATATTTCATGGAAATCCTATTTTATTATGCCTGCAGCGAGAATCTGGGAAGCTAATATTTGTAAATCACTTCCCAGGTGATTATGATGCAAGATCAGAATTGCTAGCTACTACTAGTCTAATATTTTGAATCATAAAGATAGCATTAAAACATCTCTGTTCAAGCTGTACTTCTGTTCTGTGTATATGTATATGTGTATACATATATATGTATTTCTATTCATCCTTGTGATGATACATACATATATAGTACTGTACATTCAAACCCAAACTGTGAAACCACAGTTCATTCTTTTTTGCTTCTTGATTAAACTTTAACTGAAAATATATCTTTCTAGAATAGACGTAAAATAGTCTGTGGCCACCACAGACTATTTTATAGTAGCCAAAAGACTATAGTGGGAAATATAATTCAGTAAATAGGATCTGTTATTAGAAGTCTAGCCTCTAGGTCTTAAATGGAGGCTAGCTGTTGTAACTTTGTTTAATGAGTGGATTTAGAGTTGGTTTAATGAGTTGATGATCGAAGGATGGCTTGTTGTCATTAGTGAATGTGACTTGCTGCTGCATCTTTACAAAATTTTAAAAAGGGGCTAGCTCATCCCCTACCCTACCAGCCTGTTTTTACTGTTTTCTCTGTTCTGTGTGCGTCTTTAGAATGTGACGTATGACCCATCACTGCTGGACCTGGGGCCCTGTGAGATCTTTCCTTTCTTTGTCCTTCACTGCTGCGTCTGCATCTTTCTGATTGTGTTTTGGGCCACAGATACGTGTTTTGAAGGGGAATGTTTGCAAAGGCTAAATTGATTCTGTGAACCTGCATACTTTGACCAAAGCACCGTGACTCAGGCTTTGGATAGAATCCAGTGGGAACTCTGCGTACACCGAATCTGAAAAATTTACAGTTCTATAGTTAATAACCAGGGTACAGACAACTTTCAGAACCTGTACTTTCTAGAAACATTCTTAATGGTATCAGCTGTCATAGTACATTTACCAAGGATATGACTGACAGCTATTAAGACATTTTTCACTTAATATGTAGTATTTATGTAATACGAGTATTACATAAAACAGCAATAATTTTCCAAGTGTTGCACTTATGAAAAAGTAAGTAATAGTAAAGTATTGTTATGGTTTTATGAACCTCGGTCATGAGTGAATAAACTTTCTTTGTAGAGGAACTAACTGTTCATGTCAGCTTTGCATAACTATAGAAAATGCAGCACCTCACAAAAAATGTTTCAGGTAATAAAATAAATGAAATCATCATTATCCAGGTTGGTTAGGTGGAGTTTCTTTTTGCGGATTTATATTATGGGAAGGAAACTACTCAAGGCAGACCCTGTTCTTTTTAAATGTACTTTCTTTCACAATGACTTATATTGCTAAATTAATGTGATGATAGTTCAGGCAATAATTTATCCAAGTGTTCTAAAAAGGAAAAAAAATATATTTTTACATGAATGAATTCTTCCAGTACCTGACTTGTTCTGCTATAATTTTCCAAAGTTATGTTAGCCTATAGAAGATCCATATCCACAAATATATAATCTTATTCATAAGTAGTATGTGTTTAAAAAATAAGAAGAAAGATTTGCTTGGTGTATTAATCAGGTTTGAATCAGGAGACAGGAAAAAAACAAGTTATTTTAACAGAATGTTTAATATAAAGAGTCGTTCACTCTTGTATCAGAATTGAAGAAATGCAAAGCTAAAAGAGAACAATAAAGTGTCCTACACATAATTTCCAGAAGCAGCTATCACCTCTAGGGAAAGGATTATAATTACTAAAGCTTAGAACCTCAGCAGAGGGGGCCTGTGTGGCTGGATGCTGACAGACTTCTGAGACCATCAGCAAAGGCCAGGAGCCGATGTTTCCAAGGGAAAGGCATGTGGGAAAAACTACAAACTGGCTTAGTTGTAGCCATGGGCAGGAAACACCCCTGCCAGAATAATGTCTGGCAGGAATGCCACTCAGGGAATAGGAAGCAAAACAGCAGGTCAATTGGGAGCTCACAGGAGGCGGGAAAGAAGGAACAAGTCTCTTTTTCCTCCAGCCTTGCAGCCTCCCTGTCATGCCTCCTGTGGGCGGAATGTAGCCTGGATGTAGACAGCAGAGCAGAAATAAGATTTATAAAATTCCAGCCCCACCACCACAGGGGCTGGTTTGGAGCTGAGAGGCAGTCAGTGGCCTAACAACTGGCATGCTTGAGTTGTTTTTGAGAATCTTAAGAAAATTCTTTCAATTAAGATATTTTATTTAAATTTTTTTGCATTTTTATTTGCTTCTCATAGAATTTTTTTAAAATTTTGCTTTTCAATTATGGTTTACATCGAGTATTATTTTGTATAGCTTCACGTGTACAGCATAGTAGTTAGACAGTCATATATAATATTTCACATAGTGCCCCTCCCAATATTTCTGGCGCCTACCTGGCACCATACATAGTTTTTACAATATTATTATAATATTATTGATTATACTTCCTATGCTGTACCATACATCCCTGTGATTATTTTTGTAGTTACAAAATAGAAGTTACTCTAAATTTCACTTTTAAGTAATATACTGCATGGTACAAAAATACTATAAAGGAAATAGTTTCCCACTTTGGTGACTCTTGTATCCTTTCCTGCTCTCCTGCCTACCTCCAACTAGATAATCACTGCTATGTTATTCATGTACCCTTTCAGAATTTCTTTATGCATATGCAAGTAAATATGCATATATATTCTTACCTCTGTTATTGTAGTACTTATCATTCCACTCTTTTGCACCTTGCTCCTCTCATATTATTTAACAGCATATGAGAGGGGACCTCCCCACCAAAAAACATAATTATCTTCTGGATGGCAGGCCCCTTGTAGTACAGGCTTCCCCAACTAGGTGAGTGTTCTAGGAACCCATCTGTATCAGTGTACCAGCTGGCATTGTTGTGAGAGGCTGTATTCAGCTTCGGTGAATTTTTTTTGAAGACTCTCTCAGCACATTTGCCCATTTCATGATGGGTGACTTACAAGCACATCTGCCCACACCATGCTGAGTGTTTAGCAGTTTTTGACCAAAGATGGCATGACACCCATGCCCCACCCTCCCTATTCACCTGATCTCCCCCCAACCGACTTTTGTTTTGTTTCCCTGGGTGAAAAAAGTCCTCAAAGGGAAACATTTTGCTGATGTAGAAGAGGTGAAACAAAAAATGGCAGAAGCACTAAAAGGCATCAAAAACTGTTTTTAGCAGTGGAAAAACATCTCTATAGGTGTATTGCATAAATGGAGAGTATTTTGAAGGTGACTAAAGTTTAAACATGGAAGAATAAATACACAATTTTTATACATAAATTCCACTTTTGGGGTCTCCCCTCATTTCTTATTGATACAGCCATATCAGTACATAGAGAGCTTCTTCATTATGTTAAATTTCATTACGCTAATGACTCTCTTACTGCTTTCAGTAGTTTTTATTATATTCTTTTTGGTGTTCACAGGACAAAATGACATCATCTACAAATACTGATAGTTTCCAAATTTTGTATCTCTAAAATCATTTCTGTCTGCTAATTGTTTTGGCTTGGACATGCAGCACAATATTAAATATTAATGGTAATAGTGAACATTTTGTCTCTTTCCGGCCTTATTGGGAATGCCTCTAATATTTTCCATTAAGCATGATGCTAGAATTGAGGATAAGATAAATATGTTTTGTTAAGAAAGTATCCCTTTACTGAGGTTTTTTTAAATCAGATGATGCTGAATTTTGTCAAATGGATTTTTAGTATTTAGAGAGCATGATCACATGACCTTTCTTTTTGTGCTTAATATATTTATCACTTTTATTTTTTTATTGTTCTATGTAATATATTTCTTTAAACTTTCTATATTGTTAATAGACTTCCTAATATTTCTAATATTGAGCTATCTCTGTATTCCTGAAACGAACTCTAAACCATACTGGGTCATGGAATTTGCTAAACACACACACACTTATACTTGTAAAAAGGTTATAGTTATTTGTCACTGTTGATCACTATTTGTCAGGTTTTTATATACAGTTTACTTCTTTTATAGGAAGAATTTGAAAGTTTTCTTGTTCGTCTCTGTTCTGAAATAGTTAAACAGCATTGGATTGATTTCTTCTTTCAAGTTTGGTAGAATTTTCCTGTGAAACTATCTGAGCTACAAGCTTTTGGTTTAGCTTCTGAACACTTTCCTCTCTTTCTTCTGTAGAAATGGCCCTTTTAAATTTTGTCTCATTTTGGTTCAACTTTGGTAAATTATATTTTCCTAGAAAATTATTTATTTTATTTGGGTTTTCAAGAAAATTTTGCCTGGAGATGAAAAATTATGTCGATCATACAAAATGTTATGATCTTTTAAATTTCTGCTTCTTAGGTTATTTCTCCTTTGTAATGTATTTCTTAATGTTTTAACATTTTATTTTTCTTTATTTACTAGGTTGACTGATGGTTAGTTAATATTTTTCATTTTTCAGAGCACAAGTTTTAAAAAAATTTATTTATTGGTACTATTTATTTTTCTTTACTAACTTGACACATTGTATTTTTCTATTTTAAAATTTATCTGGCTTAAATTTTTGAGTAAGACATATAACATATTTTTGTTGCTATGAGTGTTTAAGGCTATGGATTTTTCTTGTAGAACTACTTCAGCTAAACCCCATAGCATTTCTCTATGGAGAGGGTCTTAGCTATTGTTGTTTTCTAGAAATTCTGCAATTTATTTTGAATTTTCTCTCTGGTCCAAAAGTTAAGGAAATTTATTATTTTCCACATGCAAGGAATCATTCATTTTCAAATTTTAAAAACTAATTTTAGTTTTCTTGTGTGTTATAAATGTTACACTCTTAAAATCTTCCTTACTTTTAGGAAAATTACCATATTTTGCCATGTGTAATGTGCACCCACATTTTTGATCTAAACTTTCAGGGGAAAAACATCTTTCATTTTAATTTTTCAATTAAATTATTTATTTATTTATATTTAGGTACTTGTGTTTTTGTATTATAAAGGAATTCTAGCATTTATTTTTGAGCATATTATGGCACAAGAAATTTTATGTAACAAATAATTACAAAACACAAGAACAGATACAAGTTATTTCAGATGCTACCTATGTATAATGCTCATCCTTACTGTTTCCTCAAAAAATTTCAGCAAAAAGTATGTATTATACATAACAAAATATGGCATGTTAACAATTAAATCAGTAATACAATTATTCTATTAATAATAGAATTATCAATTCTATTAATAATTACCAACAATAAGCAACTAATGATGTGTAATTAGTTATCAACAATTAAATTAATAAGCAAAAACCATTGGTTGATAAGTAATTGGTTGTAATTAAATTAATAACAAAATATCAATTTTATTATAATTCTATTAACAATAAGATATTATTCTATTTTAAAATATTTATTCTCTTCTATTTCTTTGATTATGTTCCTCTTAGCTCCAATTATGTGCATATTGGTCTCTATTCACTATCTTTTTTCTTTCATTTTTCTCTTAACTTTTAAAGAATTTCTTAATGTCCATTTTATTTTTTCATATCTGTCATCTATACCCCTCTGTTTTCCTAATGTCTGTCTTATTTGTGTCCCATCCAGTTATTTATTAATTTCTGAAAAAAATTTTTTTTAGTTTCATCTACTACTATGTTTTCACAATCTGTACCTCAATTCTTTTGCTCTGCTATATAGTCTTTTATAGAGGTGATTTCATCACAATTTTGAAAAAAACTCATGTAAAAAATTTTGGGTAACAATTTAAATTTCTGTGTATCATTCTTGAGTGCCATTTATTGCTAAGTTGTGCCGCTTCATTCCGCTGCCTTTTCCTTTCTTTCATGCCCCTTTTTATACTCTTCCCGCCGATACCTCCAGTTATTTAAAGGAGGTCTTTGAAAATCCCACAGCTCTCTGCTTTCCTGCTATCACAGCGATGGAGCCCGTCCTCCTTTCGAAAGCTGTAGCTCCTCTGCCTCTCTGCCGTTGCCTTTCCTCACCCTCGTTCTGACTTCTAGTGCTACAAAATGGAATGGAGCTTTTCTGTGTCCCCGTTGGGCTCTTCAGGAGGCATAGTTTTACCTTTTCTTTTTGGTGTTGATGCCAGGCCACCTTGCCAGTCTCAATGGTCCTTCTCTCACTTTCTCCTGCATGGCCCCGGCCCGATGGCAGCTGCTGTGGGCAGTGCTTGTAAGTTCTCTGTTGTCTTCCTTTTGCTGAAGATGAGTCTTCCGGGTGTCAGTTTATTCTTTTTGTTGTTTTCTTGGATTTCCACAGCAGTACGATGACGCTAAATTAATTAGCCATGCCTATACTGGAAGTTTGCAAGTGCTTTTACTGAATAGCATCTTAATATCAGGGCTTTGATAGTTTACACAGGTGTTACAATAATTATAGCAGGTACTATTCAAATGTGGAAGTAAAATAATGTCTACACATCCCCCAAAAAGTCACCATCAAAAATAAGGGAGGTGCTGCTTTTCTCTTTTTTGCCTTTTTTTCTCTCCTTAAAAAGAAAAGGTTTATTATTGAAATATGGTGCTAGTATTTTGGATTTGCAAAAAAATTATTCCATTAACAAATGATATAAAGCTTCTAGGTTTTTTGTGGTATATTTTTTGTCTTTTTACATCCATAGGTTCTTTTTCCTCTTTCTGATACTCTCTTGCTGGTACTGGAACAAATTGTTTCAAGCTGAGTAAGATTTTATGGCCCCTGTTTTTCACTGTTCTTTTAGGTGTCTTGTTACTTTTGATAGCGCAAAATATGTGAATACTGAAATAGAAATTACTTCGTATATTTGTTAAATTGTCCAGAGTTTAGGAGAATAATTTTCTACCATTTTACTTTTAGTTAATGAGAAAATATGCAGATTCCTTTCTGTTTGAAGGCTAAATTTTTTACTCTGTTGTTATAAATCCAGACAACAGTAGGTAATTGTGTTTGTCTGAAGTTTAAATATAAGTTTTAATTGATAAGATAAATAATGTAAGATCAACTTTTCATGAACCCTTAAGATCTTTTTTGGTTATTGTTAGTAACCAAACTTAAAATGGCTTGAATTAAGATTAAAGGTGAAGCTTTAGAATTAATTTTCCTTTTAAAATATGGTTCTTGGCAACAGTCAGGATATAAATAAACTGAGATTAGTGTTCCAACAGTGTAACTACACATACAGTAGCAAGGTACTGGAGCTGACAATTTTCAAATGATAGTAGCTGGTTATATAAGTCTCCCAAGATGGCTCGATGCACTATTGTTCCCAGACTGAGTTGGCAGTAACACGTGCCAAGGCAACAGGCAGTCAGACGAAAACATAACAATTTACTTTCCAGTAATTATCGTAACCTCTAGCCAGGCTGGAACTTGATTGATCCAGTACAGAAGAATATCTTTTGTATGGATTTATTTCAAGCCCAGAAATATCAGGACTGTAGTAAATATTCCTATAAATCATTTGCTAGACATCACTGGGAGAAGTAGCAATCATCACTTTGTTCTTTGTATCACAAACTAAATTGGTAGAAATTCCAGCCAGTATCAGTTCTTTTGTCTTCTTCCCCTTTTCCTCATTCTTTCATTTTTCTTTGCTCTTTTTAAAAAAATTGCAGTTAATTAGAAGCTTTTTACATGAGAACTGATTATACTAAGGAATTTAGCTCATACTTCTTACATAGCTAGTAAAATAAGAAGTAAAAACAAAATCTTGTTTCATATTGTTCACAAGTATCACTTCATTCTTGAAATACATATTTAATTGTGGGATTTCTAAGTACTTTCGGAGGCTTATTAATCCTTAGGCTGTTGCTGTGAAAGGGAAATTATTTTCAGAGGTTCAAAGGTGGGACAAATGAAAATGGACACATGACAAGCTGAATTGCAGAGTTTGAAGTCAGTTGATTTTCCTTCTCTGTAACTTTTACGAGGCTAGATCTATTTGGGGTGGGGGCATGTATGATGAGGACTGGGAGACAATGGAAAAATTGGAGAGCAGAGATACGGCAAAGCAGGAGGAGAATGCTGCAAGAAGTTAAGGGAAACCTGGAAAGACTCTGGTGTCAATGAAATTGTATTCCCAGATGACTTTCCATGGCAGCTTCGGGACTGGCTTGTGCTCAGAGCCAGTGTTTGCTCAGACAGAGATGGGTCTGGACAAAACCCCTTCCAGAGAGTCCCAGCTGGAGCTGCCCTAGACGAGACCAGGGACCGCCCATCTAGCCTGACCCACGCTGGCCCGTATTGTTGAAGGTAACACAAACTAACGAAGCAGATAAACCTGAAAACCTCTGTGGCTTAATATAATACAAACTTATTGATGTTGGCATAACAAAAGTGAAAACCCCATTGCAAATTTTCTGGCAGGGCCGCTTCCCGATGACCTAGCTCTCCAGAGCCTTGGGTTCCTTCCACCACAGGGTTTTCTGCATCTTCCTTGCTTGCTTTGCCTTTTTGCATCAGGGTGCAAGAGTGGAAAGGAAACAAGATTCCCACATGGGCTGAATCCATGCCACTTAGGCTCACCTTCAGTTTACTCCACTCAGTCACGCGGCCCCAGCTGACTCCCTTGTCTTGTTGTTCACCCAGAAGACAAGGGAAGGCTTTGGGGAACAGCTGGCCAGCCTCTGGCACGTGGCCTCTTCTGCAGTAAACCAGAGGGTTTGTCTTTACTCTCTTGCATTGGTAATGACAGATTTAACAGGGCAGGGCTATCTGATGGATGTTTATAAAACTGCCTATGTTTTCCAGAAGGAACAAGTATACTAATATTCTTTTATTCAAGCAGTTTAAATGTTAGCATCGAGGCAATATCATAATGGATCTTGATTCTGACTTAAGCAGAGGCTTTTGAAACGCAGGGTGGAAATGGCTTTTGCAAACCAGAGAAACCCCCAGGGCCTAAGTGCAGCATACTGTGCCTCACTCTGACACTGCAGGGTCTCCCTGCAGAGTGTCTGCCCAAATGCTTTCCAGTTAAAAATTGGCTCCCTTCTCTGTCCAGTCAGAGGTAAAACAAGGGCAGAGGGACGTTGTCAGTGGAGGTTTGAAGGGAGATAAAGAGTAGATGAGGCAGAGCCGTACCAGGAGGTTATTTCAGGTGACAGAAGCTGCAGAGCACAAGATTTTATGCCAAAAATGGAAGATTGTGTGGAAAGGCATTGAGGAGGTTGCAGCTAAAGAAACTGATGGAGGCTGAAGGGTGAAAGTGAAAGACAGAGAGAGATGCCTTAGGCTTTAAGACTTAATTTGCAGCTAGAGCGGATTTATGGAAATTCCCCCTGCCCTACCATCCTCCAATTGTTTTCACATTGGTCCCACACATGTCCCAAACAAAGTCACGCAGTGTCTGTATGTTGGTCTCACATATGCTCGAGAGTGATTCTTTTCTATTCGTCAGAGGCAAAATAGGATGAAGGATATTTATTTCATAGTATCACTTTATAGGTGATTTTGAAAAATGAGAATCTGATTCTATGAAAAAATTTCATGAAGGAGATGTATCTGCAAATAGAAAGAAATGCCTGAGACAACATTGCTTACAAAACATTATTGAAGGTCTGCTAAGCCCTTGAGATACAGTGGTAGGCAATCTATTACATCCTCATAGGACTTAGAGTTTAGTGAGAAAGTCAGGTACCAACCGAATAGTTGAACAAAGGGATTAATTTCTCTTCCTTACTTCATTACTCCAAAGAAGTCCAGAGTGCTATAAGCATATGGCACTGGAGGATGCAAGTTTAGCTAAGGGAGGGGTGTCTAAAATGGCTTTTCTAGGAAAGTGACATTTAAGCTGTGGCCTGGAAAGGTGACAAAGAGTTAGTGAATGTACCAGGGGAATGGAGAAGGCAACAGGTTCAAAGGCTGTTGCACTGCTTGATGGGCTGATACTGAAAGCTATGCCTCCAACCTTTAAAAAATTAGACACCCAGAAGCAAAAAGACTACAGGGAAGGGACTGCTTACAGCTCAGGTGAAAAGATATGGAGAAAATGGGAAGAACTGGGGGGATTAAGATGAGAGTGAATATGAAATAGGGGGGAGGAGATCGAGGAGATCGGGCAACAGTCAAGAAAAACTTGATTAGTACAGAGTTCTGTTTAATGGAGCTTTTTTCTAGGTAGAGTTCTTTTACTGCCAACTTCTGGCTCAACGGTTTGTCAATGTTTTCCAGTTTTTCAAAAGTTGTCTTTATTTGAACATTCAACTAAAACATATGCACACATTTCAAGAATATTTGACTCTTGATGGTAGTCTAGGTATCCTGTTAGTTTGTTGTGAGCATCAAATGATATGTTTGTGAAATTGTCCTGACATATAATCGAATATTGGTTTAGCTTGATTCAAATGTACAGATTTATTTGTCTCTTTTGTTAAAACATTTTGTGTTCTTTCCCCTCCCTCATGCTGGATCTCATGGAATGACTGGACTGCGGTCCAAAGAAAACAACTGTATTCCCATGCATGCTGATTATCTCTTGAGTTCTGGGGAAAAAACCTGACTCGATTGCCTAATAGTGGAAGTGATTTGGGGACATGGAAACAGCTGATGCCATGACTTTCTCGCCTTCTCTAACTTGTTAAAGGTGTGAACAAACAGGTGTTTGGTCAGGTCTTCTCAGCAAAGTGGTGTAAGGCATTTCTGCTTTTCTTAGGGGAGCTACATGTGTTTCTCTCATGCTTTATTTTGTTTAATTCTGAAGTGGTTGGTGAATAACACTGTGGTTTTTATGCTACATCTGGAAGATGTGCAGTCTTATTTCATGGGAAGGAGCAGAAGGATGGTGGGTGGAGTAACCTGGTTGTAATTACAGTGTACATTTATTTGGGAAGATCAGCATATTAGTATGCAGTGGCCAGATTAATTAAACTCGGCTGGAATAATTCAGTATAGTTGATTCCTATAAAAGCTAAATATTTTTTAAAATCTTGAGGTTTCCTGTAAACCTTATGATGATAGATGCATTTTAAATGTCTTTTCCTCTACTATGAATTCTAAAACAACTTAACTATGCTTTTAAAAAACCGTGCCTCCCCTTTCACTCTCCTTTCCCATCCACTGCCAAAAAAAAAAAAAGAAAGAAAGAAAAAAACCCTTATTCACTTATCAACAAAAATTCTAGCACCTTTCTTTAGGAAGATGTATTTTTTTATAAATATATTATGTGAAGCATAATTTTTGAGAAGTTGTTTATAATTTTTAGTTTCTACACCTTAAGTAGTGTGAGGTATCCATGGAAACTGTCTAGCCTATATCAGTGCCCTGGACTGCCTTCCCACACAGGCCAAGATGCAAGCAGTACTAAATACTAGCCCGATTTATTGTGTCTTAAACATCAGGCAGTTTTAACGAGAAATTGGCTCCCAATTGACACATACAATTTTATATTTAATTTGCAATTTGAGCCTCTTCATATTTACTAACAGATGTACCATTCAAAATGGGTGTCCTTGTACTACATCTGTTGCACAGATGCACTTAAATGCAAGAACTTTGTGGCAAATAGCAGTAATGCCTCCTCCACATAGCACCACGTTAGGCAGAACTGACAGTGTTTTCTTTAAGACATACATTTAAAAAATTATCGAAAGAGTGAATTTCTTTCACCAATCTACTGGATTTATTTTATATTTTATATCAGCTTTATGGAACTGGTCCCATGTCATAAAATTCATCTTGCTGATGTATACAGTTCATGAATTTTAGAATATTCACAGTTTTGAAATAATACCCACTATCTAATTTTAGAACAGTTTTATTACTTCAGAAAGAAATTCTATATCCATTAGCAGCCTCTCCCCATTCTTCTGCCTCCACGACCCAGCAACCACTAACTAGTCTGTTTTCTCTTTCAATGGATTTGCCTCTTTTAGACATTTCATATAAATTCAATTACAAAATATGTGGTCTTTTTTAAAAAAAGATTTTTTATTTATTTGTTTTTAGAGAGAAGGGAATGGAGAGAGAAAGAAAGGGAGAGAAACAGCAATGTGTGGTTGCATCTTGTGTGCCCCCAACTAGGGACCTGGCCCACAACCCAGGCATGTGCCCTGACTGAGAATCAAACTGGTGACCCTTTGGTTCGCAGGCTGGCACTCAATCCACTGAGCCACACCAGCCAGGGCTAAAATATATGGTCTTTTATAACTGGTCTTTTCCACTTAGCATAATGTTTTCAAGGCTTATTCATGTTGTATCATATCAGTATTTCATTCCCATTTTATTGACAAATAATTTTCCATTGTGTGACTATAACACATTTTATTTATCCACTTAATATTCCATGGGCATTTGGGTTGTTCCTACATGTTAGTTACTATAAGTAATGCTGCTATTAGCATTCATGTACAAGTTTTTTTTTTTAATTTCTCTTGTGCATATCCCTGTAAATGGAATTGCCAGGCCATGTGGTAACTCTGTGTTTAATCTTTAGGAACTGCAAAAGAGTTTTCAAAGTGGTTGCACCATTTTATGTGTCACGATTTTCCACATTTATAGACTTGTTTATTTTTTTGTCTTTTTTATTGTATTTTAGCCATTCTAGTAGGTATGAAGTGGTGTCAAGGGGTGATGTTTTTTTAAGGAAAATAATTTGGTACTACCCATGCTTCATAAATTAGTTAAATGCGTCTCTCTCATTTATTTACTTTTCCATTGCTCTTAATCTGTAGGTAAATATACCACTTCTCTCAATCAGTGTTGTCATTTTCCTCACTAATTTTCAGGCAGGCCCAACTCAGAGTGTATGACGTCAAAACTGAAGTTGGTGGTGAACTTCGGTGTCTTATAGAACATGTAGCGATGAAAAGGGGAGAACGCTGAAAACATAGTTTGATTATAAGATTGAATCTCCAAATTCCTGTTGTAATTTACAATTCATCTTGCTTTATATGAACTGAAAAGTAGTTACAAAAGTAATGGCACATGCTGTGAAGCTTAGCTGTGTTGTGGTGCCCGCTTAAAAGACATTCTTATTTTTTCATCTAGTATAATTCTTCTCATCAGGTCTGATATGCTATCAGTTCTATCACTAGAAAGAAAATGAATGTGGCCAATTAAGCTGTGACACACCATTGATTTCAGAGTGGCCTGTAATCTGAAATATTAAAATGTGTATTAGAATTATTGAAATAACTATAGAAAGGGAGTTGTGTTTCGTTTTTTTTGTTGTTGTTGTTTGTTTGTTTTTGTTTTTTTGGAGGCAAACCAGTCATCTATGCTTAATAATACCCAGAGGAGAAAACAAGAGTTTTAATACCTCAAAGATTTGATAAGTAACTTTACAAATGTGCATTAATATCTAGCAGTATAAAATGATATATGATACACACACACGCATGTACACACAGATAAAGAGGAGTTAGTTATTGACTTATTCTTTCCTAGTTCAAGAGTATTAGATTAGTATCCCATAGTTAACTGAAGTGATTCGTTTCCCTCTCCTCTTCAATTTTCTAATTAAAAAGAGCTGATTTATCTCGAATTTAATTTATTAAAGATGTTAAGCCATCTTTTCCACCTGAGAATATTTTTTCTTGTTTATTTCAAAAGCTGACTTCAGCAGGGGATCCACAGGCCCGTGGAAATTCATGCTGACAGCACAGTAGCAAGCCTAGTGCTGCGGCTCTACCAAGCAGCTAGGTTCCATCTCAGCAAATGTGCTTTGTATGTTATTCAAAATACAGTGTTAATTCCTTAATGCCCTGGATTCCAGTTGCAGTTGTAGATAGAGTGGTAAAATGTCTGCTGTGGTGTATGTCATCAGGAATCAAAATGATTTCAAAACAGTGTTCAATAGGGCTGAACAAGCCAGGTCAAAGTCTTTCTGAAACAGCCTCTTTCTAAGGTAGACATTTGGCACTGTGCCCTTTAATGAGCTCAGGCAGCTTTTGGTTTGTTTGAATGGAGATCTCGTTTTCTTTTGATAATAATTGTATTGGTGCTTTGACATACTGATGAAAGTTTAAAGAATTCCTAGTTTTCACTAGTTCTAAGTCATGGTCTCATAGTTTTTCCCTGCGAAATTCTTTGAAAATTATGGTTAACATATAGAACAAAATCAGGAGCTCATGGAGCAGATAATTGCTTATGTTAGAGTAGGTGAAACATATGGTCTCATGGACAGTTTAATGCCAGGAAGGATCAAAATTAGACATACGTTTTGATGTCTAACAACAGGCACTAAAAAGAAGTGATTTTCATTTCGTGATGGAAAAATGAGATAAAATAGAATCATCTTTAATTTTAGTATGTATTACAAATTATGACCCAAACATAGTATTTTTAAAGAAAATAGGGACTTCTTCTCTTTTTAAAATGACATTCGCATATTTGAGATTATGTTGCTAAGTCAGATTCTTACATGATGTACAGAGTCAAGGTGGTATCTGCATTTTTCAGTAAAATATGAAAATTCTATTTCTACAGATGGATTGTAACAAGGGAAGAACTTGGATTTGTTTTTGTCATATTAGCATGTTCAGATTGAGTGCCGGAATTGTTCATCTTTACTTTTAAGTGGTCTAACAGTTTGCTCGTTGGATTCCAACACAACTGCTTTGTTTTAGCCATAGAACATAGTTAATACATTTGTGTACTCAAATATTTAATATGCAAGTAACATTGAATATATCTCAGTTGCCAAAGTTATAAGACATGATATACTATATATCACAGTCTGTAATAGATTGCATTCAACACCAAATTTCGTTGGTAAATGTAGTGATCACTCCTTCAGAATTGTTGATTTGTACCTTCATTCAACAATAATTATTGAGTAGTTAATGTGTCAGATTTTGCATGAGGTGTTGGAGTTCATGTCAGCCAAAAAGGGAAAAAAAGGCATGGTCTCTGTGTTTGTGGTGCTTATAATCTAGAAGGGGAGACAGAAATCATCTAAAGATTGAAGTGAATAAATATAAAACTAAAACACAGGGGGAAGTACATGTTGTTATGAGAGGGCTGAATGAGAACTGGATTGGTGAGGTTAGAGAGGATGACTGTGATGTGGCTGAGCTAGATCTAAAGGTTGACTAGGATTCAACTAAGCAAAGCTGGGAGTCCTGGGCAGCAGGGAGCTGGTGGGTGAGGGGCTCTGTGAGCCTGGCTGGCAAAAAGGAATATCATCTGCTGGTGTCTTAAAGCTGAAGGGAACATAATGAGTCATTGAAAGTCCTGTGTTCCAGAAGGAAGATGTAGCATATTTTGCTATGTATAATGCACACTTTTTTTGCCCACATTTTTGAGGGGAAAATAAGGATGCACATTATACATGGGCAGTACTAATTCCATATCTATATAAATGTTTTAATTCATTTATTTATGCTTATGTGTTAAATGTGTAACTCTAGAAAGCAATAATGATATCCATATGCAAAATAGTACCCTGGAATACAATAATGTTTTATTTCTAATTTATAATAAATAAAATATTGAATTAAAAATTAAAAGATTTTTTTCCTGAAGTTTGGGTCACAAATGTGGGTGTGCATGGTGCACAGAAGCACATTATCCACAGCAGATTGGTTCAGAGAACAACGATGATAACAGCTCGAGATTTGTAGGTGTCAGATCATGAGTGTTCACCTAAGCCACACTGTGAGGTTTGGTCAGCGTTCAAAGAGAGGTAGAAAGCAACAGAACACGATATGTAGAAAGCAACCTTAATTATGTTTAATGTAAGCATTTTCTTTTAATGTAATATTGACTTTATAAGAAAGCATATTACAACATCATCTTTTAGGTATAAAGTATGATAACATGAATCGAACTCGTGAACCCCCAACCAGCTGAAGAATGAGAACACCTTATATCTACCTATGTGCTCTTGCTGTCCCTCTTGGAGACAACCAGCAGCTCACTTTTTTCATGCTACACTGCATGTCTTGTAGGACTGTTTTTTGTCTCTTTTTCTCAACTTTGTGTTTCTAAGATTCCTTAAGGTTGTTGTGTGTTGCTGTGAGGCTCTAGTTTATTCATGTTTACCACTGTACAATACTGCATTCTTGGAATACACCACAATTTATTGATCCATTTTCCTGTGAGTGGATATTTGGATTGGTAAGGGTTTCATATATTTAAAAAATGTTTTATTTTGTTTTTCTAGTTGTTTTCATTTTTATTGTATTTTTTTTCCATTTATCCTCTATACCCCCTTCTACCTCCACCCACCTCTTCCCCCTGCAATCACCACATTGTTGTCCGTGTCCATTAGTTCTTTTTCTTTTTTGCTTAATCCCTTTTCCCCCAACCTTTATTTTCTGCTTGTTGTTTGTTTTGATCAATGCTAATATGAATGTGTAGGATGTGGTACTATGTGTCTCCTGGGGACCATGTTTTAGAATTGCTGTGTGAGAACATATGTTTTCCAGAGTGGCTGTACATAAAAATCAATTTTCATTCCCACAATTGAGCCACATACTCTCAGCATTTGGTTTTGTGAGACTTAATTTTTTTCAGTCTAGTGGTGTCTTATTGTAGTCTGAATTTGTGTTTCCATAATCACTAATGCAGGTGAGCTCTCTTCATGTTTCTTGGCCATCTGTGTTTCTTAAATGAAATGCTGTTTCAGTTCCTTTGTTCACTTTTGTACCGGATTATTTTTTCTTACTGATTTGTAATCATTTTTTATATAGTCATATGTTCTGAATTCTAGTTCTTGGCTATTTTATAACCCTCTGGATACTGAATGGGAATGAATTAGAAGGGCACCAGGTGAATATGGAGAGAATGGTCAGGAAGCACAGTTTTTCCTAATGAATAATTATTGCATGGTAACTTTATAAATATATTTAATATTTTTCTTATATTTCTTGTGTTAAATATTAGGACAGAAAATTGCTCTGTTGTGACAGAACTTGGAATACTGGTCTTCGTACTAGCAGTACTTTCGGAAAAGTTGATCTGAATTGGCCTCTGAAAAATTCTGCTTTGTCCATGTGCTAGGGATGGTTGAAGTCTATGCACATGTAGGTGTTATTTTTCTGAAACTGTAATATATCTATCAAGTTTGCTTCAAAGTAATTTATGAAATGAATGCTGTTTTTCATTAGCCTTTTCTCAAAAAATTGTGGAAGGTGGAGTGGGATATTTGTGTCAGCAGTTGAAGGCTATGGCTTCTGGCACTGGGCATAGTCATATCATATATATATGTATATATATAGTCATAACATATACATATGTATATATCTCTATATACATATATATGTAAAATCAGTTGTGCAAATCTTATTTTCCTTTCAACACTAAAATAAATATTATAGTAACTGTTTAGCACTTTTTGTGGGCAAGGAACATAAAGCTTTTCATATGTAATTTCTAATCTTTAAAATAGCCTTGCACTATGCATATTATTATACACAGATGGGGAAACTGAGTCTCAGGGCAAGTTAGAAATTCTGGACATCAGAAAGCCAGTGGCAGAACCAAGACCTAAACCAATTATGCTGGTTTCAGAAACATAACTTCCACTAAGTATACAGCTTTTCAATGCTGTGAGCTTCCATAAATTGCACGTACCATGTGTTAATTGTGTGTAGATACTCTTATTTAATACTTAAGACAAGACCTTTCCTTAAAGGTGTGCAATGGAGACTTCATCTTCATTCCATAGATTCCATAAGATTCTCTCCTGTCTTAGGAACTTCTACATATATTCTGAATTTATTAAAATTTAGCCTCATACTTCTTTTGTTAAAGTGTTTGCATTGATTGATAATGAATGCAAGTATTAATTTTCTCTTTCCTTTTTAGGGACAATTTCTAATATCTGGGAGGAAAAGAATGAGGTTTATCTCTCTCAATCCCTCTCTCCCCCTCTGCCTCCCTCTACGCTCTCTCTGTTTGAAGGTGGTGGGTCTTCTACCACATTGTTCCCCTGACAGCTCTTCAGATTCATGTGCCCTTCTCACTGCCCTTTGGGCCAACACTCTCTTGGTTGTAGATTAGTAGATCATAGCTTGGGGCACAAAGACCACACTGAGAACATAAGGGACTCCACAGAAACAGGGCGGTGAACACGGGATTGCAGAGGAGTGCTGGTCTCTCCTTGTTACGTCTTGTTCCTTACCTCTTGTTACACCACTTTGCAAAGTTGAACTTAAATATTAATCTTTACTAAATGATGCAGAAATATAACAGGAATAGCAGCACTTTAACGTCTAAAATAGCAAGCTAAATATGACTTTTCCCATTATCCAGGAGGAAAACTCTTCCATTGTACTTCATGTTATTTTTGAGATCAGGGTTGGTTCTCTCATCCGTTCCCATCTCTTCCTGCTCCTCCTCTATCTTATTGTGTTCTTCAAGACCTCCCATAATCCGAGTCTATTTTTGAGCTATATACCTCATCATATCATCATTCAGGGACATAGTATCTTTCCAGAAGCTTTGAAATTACCACTTGAAATTCCATTTTCCTAGCTTTTGCTGTGAGTGCACATGTTTGCATTTGCAACATATTGATTCCAAT
Source organism: Glossophaga mutica (assembly GCA_039655065.1). Taxonomy (NCBI): domain Eukaryota; kingdom Metazoa; phylum Chordata; class Mammalia; order Chiroptera; family Phyllostomidae; genus Glossophaga; species Glossophaga mutica. The sequence continues at coordinate 35,934,318 of CM077304.1, read as the reverse complement.
TTTTTTTCACTAACAAACGGTACTCTAGTAGGGTTCTATGCTCTATACCAAGGGATTATGGGCTTAACTTTAGTGTTGTGTGTGCTGCCACATGAGTGTAATTTTATGAGATAGGGATTTATGATATGTGAGTCTAGTAGTTTTGCTTCAATAGGGAAACAGTATCTAAAGCTTGCCTGTTCAGCTCTTGCTTATTTAATTGTCTCTGAACTCTTTATGTTCTGGACATCAGATGAAGACGGCTTACTCAGAACCCTAAACAATTATGAGCAGAAAAATCCATTCTCAAGTACTATTGGTAAGGGGTTGCATAAATTCTCGACCTCTGAATTTAAGCAAGACCCTGTATTAAAATGGTTGAAGTGTATGAATCTGTTGACTATGCTGTCAGAAAGTATGTTTCCTTGAAATAAAATACTGAGAGGCTTTTATTATACCCCAAAGAAAATAGTTTCCTTTCTTCCTCACTAGTTATAGGAAGCAGACTTATCTCCTAAAAAGTCTTCTCAGCAACACTGTTTAGAGGCTATGATGTTTGATAAACTTTGAGTGATGACTATAGTCACTATTATCTCCAGCATTATCATTAAAATTTTAAATATCATCATTTGCTGTTTAAATGTTTAAATTCACAAATGGAATCAAATGGCCTGCTGAGGATTTTGTATGTTGTAAACAAATAGGATATGTCTTCACTCAGCATATTTGAAAATTATTTTAGCATATGCTGCACAGTTGCTTTGTACACCCCCTTTCCTAGCTCCTGACCCACGGTAGCAATGTAATATGTCTTTACAAAGAATATTTTTAAAGAAGGAAAGGAGAGAAGATGGAAGTAGATTGTCATCATGGTGTATGAATAACTGGTTTGAAAATTTTCTATAGCTTTTGTTTATTTTATAAACTCTTCTTTGCTAGGCTTGTTGAGACATCCATATGTTTTTCAAGATTATAATGATTGTGACATTGTGTTGATGAAGAGCATCTTGTGAATGTATGCTATAACTATTCCTGTCAAAGTTGGTGTTTCTCATCTCATGAAACCTGGGGAAAAGCTTCTAGGGGAAGAATTGGCCTCTGCTCCTTGGAGCCGGTGACCAAGAAGTTCAAACCATTAGACAGCTAGATGATAGGGTCCTGGCGGCATTTTCCCAGAGGTGTTCCTGGAAGATGGCGGGCCAAATGTAACTCCATTAGGATACAGCTGTGACAATGATTTATTTGAAATGAAAAATGTACCTTTTTACCCTTGGAAATTCAAATGATGAAAAAGATCTAATCAGACATGCTGTCATTAAATGAAATGATTAAGGAAACACCAAACTAGGCTAATACCAAGTTTAATGTTAAAGTGAAACTCTGCGAGGGCTGTGGATACAGGCAATCACCCCCTTGCAGGGCTTGTCCAAGCCTATTAGTAGCTAATCTTTGGTCTTTCAAGAAAATCCCTAAATGAAACATCTTTAGTTTGCAATTTTAATTACCCTGTGAATTTTCGGTTGAGAACTTGGTTTTCTAGGATTCTGGTTGTGGTATCATAGTTTGATGTCTTGATGATATTGTCCGCAATGGAAAAAAATATTACTTAGTATGTAAGCTTTCCAAGGGAATGGGAGCAAATGTGGAATCAGTACCTCAACACGTTGTTGAACTCTTCATTCCCAATGCTTTTAACTTCTATGAAGGCCAACAGTATTGTGCTCTCTCAAAAATCAAAGAAAATTAGTTCTTCCTAAAACTAATAACTTTTTGTTATCCTTTTTATCCATGAAAGGCACTCATTTTTAAGCTTCCTAATTTTTGATACATTGGAAGCGGTGCAGCAGGAAGTGGCCAGGATAGAAGCAGCCCTCCCAGATGTTCAGACTGTCGGCCCAGCTTCTCTGGCCACAGAAGATGTCTTTTTATGGAGATGTTTTGTTGTAATTTCAGAAGGTGATTGTTAGTTATCTTGGCTACTTTACATTTAGCACATCTGGGATGTGTTCACATGAAGACATTGGCTAAAAGCTATGTCTTGTGGCCTGGAATTGACTCTGATATTTAAAAGATTGGAAAGGACATTTTTTTTGCTACTTGGCCTAATCCAACAAAGACACCTTCGATGGGAAGCCCAGCCAGAAATTCATGTTGGAATTGAGGAGCAAGTACACAAGTGAAACTTCTCAATTGCTGTAGCATTCTTTTCAAAATGGCTTAATGTGCTTGTAGTTCTTCCCCAAGTTTCTGCCACGGCAGTGGTAGCTCTGAGATAATAATTTACAACCCTGGCACCAGAGTTTCTGACAGTGGTTCTACACTTTATTTGAGTGAAAGGAATTTGTGGAAAGGACTCACATCTGTGCTATCACCACTGACACCCGTCGCCACAGAGCACCCAGAGGAACAAGAACTTGCGTCTCATCCCGCAGCTCAGAACTAGATGCTCACCAACAGCACTCAGTTCTGCTAAGCTTGTGATGTAGCAATATCTAAAGTTTTTCTGTCTTAAACGAGGATGACTAAGACAAACAGAACATAATCCTGTTCTATCTGAAGCTGTTGTTTGTTCACTTTTAGCACCAACTGTGACGTTTGAACCAAGGTAGAATCTTTTTTACAGTTGAAATTGTAAAAAACGTTTTACACAGTGAAGCGTAAAAATTTTAGCTCATGAGTACGTAATTCTAAGAACTGATTAATAGGGGACAAATTAGGATTTTAGGGCAGGTTATCATTTATTATTTTTGCCTTTTTCATACTATATAAGAATTTATTTTCCTTTTTGTGGGAAGGTTTGGTATAAAGTAAGGAAGCATATACAAAAGCACTTGGTAAATTACAAACTATTCCATAATCTGGATAATATTAATACCAGCAAGAATAACATCAACTATGCACAACTTGCATAGCAGTTACTGTGTGTCGGGACTGTTCTATGTACATTACATATTTTCACCTATTTAGTCATCTCTGAGAACCAATGATGGTACGAGTAATGATTATTCCATGTGACAATTGTGGGACCGAGGCACGTGGTGGTGATGTAACTTTGGTAAGATCCTCCAGTTAGTATGGGGTGTAGAGGGGATTGGAACCCAGGCAGTGTGGCTCCAGAAGTAAGAACCAAGACATGGGGAATCCCCTCCTCTTTCTATGACATTCCTAATATTATAGTTAGAAAATAGATGCTTCTAACTAGGCTGGAATTGGGTATGCAGAGTGTTGCTCATCTGATTTAGATGTCATTGAATCTGATAAGTACCTGTGATTTTTATCTGCCCAAGGAGAATTTAGAAATAATGGTAAATAGCATGCTTTTTAAACATTTGTTGTGACTCAGTTCTACTCTGTGGTTGGTTTCGAACAACTTTTATTCTTCTAGCAGTATAAGAGGCATTCTTCAAAACAAATAATTGCAGTTTTCAGTCTCCCTTTGAAAAATATTTCTGTTTGTCTCTTTGGGCTTGTGGAGCGATGTGATTAAAACCCTCTCTTAAAAGAATCGAAAGGGAGCTATTTAGTTCACAAGGACCTAGGCTTCTATTCACAGCAGGTTCTCACCCAGACAGTGACACCTCTTGTGTAATTTCAAAACAAAAATGCCTGGATTTTCACATTTTTGAGCAGTATTGATGACAGCTGAGCCAACTGTATCTTCTAGGATTAGAGTGATAAGCAGTGCATTGGCCTGTAAAGGTGGAAACTGTGATCAGTACAACAAACTGAGCTACCCGTTTAAGAAATTTAGTCCTTCAGTTAAATTTTCTCCCCAACTTACAACTTCAATCCCATAGTTTATGGGTCTAAAAGTTCTCTTATACCCTCTCTTTTTACTGTCATGAGGTACATAGTAGAAGCTCATTTGACTCCAAAGAAATATTTTGTTTTTCTTCCCCTTTTGGAAGGATCATCCTTTGGCCAGCTGAAATTAATTCAACTCATAAAACTTTCTCTTAAAAGAAAAAAGGGTAGCACTGTTCATTTCTAATATCATCTCTAGGCGCCCCACTTAGGTTTTATAAGGGATAGTAGAGGCATGTTCATTGGTGGAATAAGCTGTTACACCTGTTTCTTCCAAGACTAGTCATCGCCTTTACTCACTAAACCCCTATATAAAACAGTCGTAAAGGAAGTAAATGTGAAATAGGAAGCCATCATAAATTGTTTGTGCTCTAAAACTTAAGTATCAATAAATAAAAGTTGCTATAAGGATAAACAACTCCAGATGCTTTGAGTGTCTATTAAAATTCCTAGCACCGTGACATTTGGGACACATTTGTTGCACACTGGCTGTGCACAGGACAGCTTTGCTCTGATGACCACATGGGTTAATAGGAGAGGTATACATGTAAAGCCTCCTCAGAGTCAGCTGTTTCCTCTTCGGTGTCTCCACAGGGCCTAATACACAGTTCTGTGATGGAACTGACCTTATTGTAAACTCCTTGAGGGGAGAGTTATATCTTATTCACTTAGATAATTCCTAAAACACAGTAGGTACCTAATCACTTATTTGTAGAATGAAGAGGGAAGATAGGACATGTCCACAAGTAAGATAGAGGAGGATTTTAGGCAGAGAGTATTAAGTGACCAAAGAGAAAGACTTAGAAAGCTGTGGTTGAGAAGTCATTGCCTAGTTCACTTTGGTTAGAGTATAATATGGGAAGGCAGGGCTGGAAGCTACAGCTGAAAGATTGAATAGGTAGGACTTCAGAAATCATTGTCAAGTTGGGGGGTTAGTAAATGATCCCTTAAGTTTGCAGCCTAACTGACCAAAATGGCTGTGATCTCCTTAAAATAAATGGAAATTGAAAGGAGAACAGGTTTAAGAGAGAAGGATGACATTGTGCTAAGAAATTGAGTTCGAGGTACCAGTAGAACCTCCAAATGTAAACAAGGAATTCTAAGAGGAAACAGGATGAGAAGCTTAGGAGAGCAAGGTCAAGGCTGGAGGAAGCACATTTGGCCGTCGGATCTGCAGAAGTGATTGTACAACCAAGGATCAGGCGCAATGGCTGACGGAGAGGGAAGATGAGGAGAAGAGGACAACTAAGGAAACTGAAGGCACAACCTTAAGGGCTTGAGCAAGGAAAACCAAAGAACGATAGAAAGAGAGAAGGAGCAATGAGAGTCACTTGGCACAGCATGAAACGGGGCGTGCAGCGAAGTGTTTGGAAATAGCCTAGAGTTCGCAGTCAAGTACTGAGTTCAGGTCTTGCTCTCAAACGTTAACTGCATGATGTGCAGCTCATCGCAAAAGTTCTCGGGCCATTGTTTCCCTACTTGCATGACGGGAATAACACCTCAGTAGTTGATGTGATAATTTAAATACTTTAAATGAATATGCTTTAACTAATACTTGATAAATTGCTCTATTTTTACTGGTCTATTAAAATAACAATTTATTTTTACTCTGTTACTGGTCTATTAAAATAATAATAAACAATAAAATAGAAGATTTTAGGTTACCTATATTTCTTAAGTACATGTGAGTGATCATATTGCAAAATAGATTATTTTAAAAATGTCCTGTAACCCTACAAAATTAAAGACTTAGGAATTTTAAAATTGCATGTTTCATAAAGGAAGATGCTGTTTTTATTCACTCTTTTGAATAAAGCTCTTGGAGATTAAATATGATTCACTGTTTTATCAAGCTTAATTTTTCTAGCTTGTTTTACTAACCTCCTCTAATAAGGCTTTCACTTTTTAGTTCTTAGGGTATTTGTCAATCTGTTTCTCTTCAGGTGCCACTAATATTCTTACCAATACTGGGACCCAAAGCTTTTGAAGCACCTCACATTTGTAACATTTTTTATTTTCTTAGTACAGTCTAACTACTACATATACTTTTTTATTTCCAGGAGAAGCAAAATTATTATTTTCTTAGGAAATATTTGTCAAATTTTATTTCCAAAAATATTATGCAGTATAAAATTAATTTTTTCCACATCTCAATATCAATGATGAAATGCATTTAAGTGTCACTTTAATGTACTAATATTCTTTTATTAGGGAAAGAAACAATAACTACCACCTTCCTTGTTCTTGTTATTAGGGTAACACATTAAGGAAAATACTCCTGAATCGATACTTTAAAGGTGATTATGGAGTGAGTATAAATGGACACCTTTCTGGAACCTACTGCAAATCTGCACAAGGGGGAGGCAAGTTCTTTTCACTTTTTTCTTCATTTTAAGCTTCTCATAACATCTTTATGCTGGTATTCTAGCATTTTAGTTAAAATAGCACACATATAAAAATTTCATTTAAAAAGCAGTATTATCAGTGATTTAAAAACGGAGGAAATCCTATTTGCAACAACATGGATGGACCTCAAGGGCATTATGCTACATGAAATAAGTCAGAGAAACACAAAGACTGTGTAATCTCACTATGTCTAATCTAAAAAAAAACCAAACTCACAGAAACAAATGAGCTTTGTGGTTGCCAGAGGTGGGGGGCAGCAAGTAGGGGCATTAGATGAAAGGGGTCAAAGGTACAAGCTTTCAATTATAAATAAGTCCTGGGGACGTAATGTGCAACATGAGGCTATACTTAATGCCGTATTGTGTATCTGAAAGTTGCTGAGAGAATAGACACTAAAAGCTCTCATTACAAGGGCAAAAGTTACAACTATGTGAAGTGATGAATGTTAACTAATCTTTTATGGTCATCATTTTGCAATGATGCATATATCAAATCATTATGTTTTACACCTTAAACTTATATGTCCACTGTGTCTCAATAAAACTAAAATAATAAATGAAAAGCACAATTAAAAGCCTTTCTACAATTTCAGGTTCATAAAACAACATATTTAAACATTAGAATTAATTTTGTCTTTTAACTTTGGAAATTAGTTACCATAATTTCTTAATATATAAATTAAAGACAAAAATAACACTAGTTTTTTTACTAAAGTTTTTTTATTAAGAAAAATCATTTACAGGTGGTATACACTTAATAAAAAGTTATATTTCTACAAACTTTTGATTTAAAAAAAAACAAGCTTCTAATAAATTTAACTTTCTAGGGAAAGAGCCCCAATTTAAAATTTTTTTTTTTTTAATAAGTAGTTCTTTTTTTTTTTTTTTAAGATTTTTTTTTTATTTCTTTATCTTTAGAGGGGAAGGGTAGAAGAGAGGGAGAGGGAGAGAAATATCAATGTAGGGTTGCCTCTCGTGTGTCCCCTGCTGGGAACTGGCCTGCAACCCAGGCATGTGCCCTGACTGGGAATCGAACCGCGATCCTCTGGTTCGCAGGCCTGCGCTCAATCCACTGAGCTACACCAGCCAGGGCCAATTTTAAATATTTTTGAAGTTTAAGGATTCGAAAACCTTGTATGTTAATAATGTCTGTAAGGTTTATTTAATTTATATTTCCTAATCACAGGAAGCTTTTCTGGACAAGATTCAGATAAGATGGGGATATCAATGTCAGATATTCAGTGTCTACTGGATAAAGAAGGTGCTTCTGAACTTGTCATCGATGTTATAGTGAACACCAAAAATGACAGAATTTTTTCAGAAGGCATTTTACTTGGCATTGCGTTGCTGGAAGGAGGAAATACGCAAACTCAGGTACCTACTTTTCATGATGGGCGTCACGTTTGTTATCTGCATTTATTTACTTGTCATAGAAACCAAGAGAAAGTAACATTTTTTTTTCTTTTAGCCTCTCATGACTATATATAAACCATCCTTGCATCACATTTTCCTCATAAATGTATTTGATTTACTGTAGATGTAGAGCTTCACAAGTTACTCATTGAAGCAGAACATCCCTGAGAAGCATGATTTCTAACATTAATACCAGAAACTGAGTTGCTTAGGGAAATTTTAGGCTGACTTTCAGCAGATAAAAATGACATTTGACTCATCTAAGCAGTAAATGTGTTAATTAAAAGAGATGCTATGCATAAACTCCTCCCACAGTATTTGGCATCACAGCAGGTCTCGGTGACATTCAGGGCCCCTCTCCACACACACGTCCTGCCCATATACATATTTAGAAGCTTAGAACAGTAATATTACTGTTGCCCGGAGTCCCCCAGCACTCCTTTCCCTGACGAGTCTGAGTAAGTGGATTTTTCACTAGCAGGGCAAGAGAAGAACCATTTCATTTGTTCATGCAGCTCAGGGTGGGCTGCTTTGAAAGTCACTACTCATCCATCTCGTGCTCTATGACAGCAAGCAATAGGCTCACCTGCCTGCAAGGCTCGCACCAGTATTTCCAGAAGGGACCATTTGCACCTTGAAACTCCTGCCAAATTTCCTCTGGGTTCCTCCAAACCCAAAGGGAGAGCACACGGGAGCATGAGCCTGAGAGCTGGGAAGTGCTCAGGGAGGAGGTGCCCCCGCCTGCTGCCCTTGCTGCTGGCCAACCTGCTCTCTCTACGTTTGCTGCGTAAGGTCAGGGAAGGAAGCCATGCGTACACCTAACTGGGAATTCCAGAATCCATTTTCCCTACTCATGGCAATTAGAAGCCACACCTAATTAAGAAATAGAATATTTTCCTTTATTTAGTGATCAAATGCAAGGAACAACAGAGATTTCACGGTACGAAATATCCAAAATGAAGGCCCCATGAACGGTAAATAGCACAATGATGCAAAAGGAAAAACAACCTTAAAACATTTATACTTCTTAGAAAACAATTCTAGTAAATTATGGGCAGGAGTGATAGCTCTACAACTAAAGGGTCTTTCTACACAGTGTCTTCCCTGACCGGCAGGGCCTTTGGCCATTACTCCTTTATCTGAGATCCCCTAGTGCCTATTTCTTTAATACTCCCTTGGCCCTTTGCCTGTGCTCCAGCACAGGCTCTTCTGAGGGAAGTTGTATGCAACGGTGGAGGGGTGGTGGTGGGATTTGAGTGGTTTTCTTGGAAATTGTCTTCCTTCTATAACCAGATATTCAGCTTGGATTTTCTTAAGAAATGGTCTAGGCAACTACATAATGTTAGATGTAGATTATCCAGAGGATAGAAGAGGGAGAGTTTTGGGGCATCTTTAGGTAGAAGCAGTCCTTGGGATTATAGTACTTTCTAGATTCCTGTTTCTGGGCCACTGAGGGTCATCAGATGGGATCATTTTCTTTTGTTGTTACTTGTGTGACATTTTGCCTCTCCAGTTAAATTTCCTTTTTTCTTAAAGTGGGGGGTCATGTTCTGTTCTTTATATCTATAGTATTTTATATCCATCCAACAGATATTTTCGATGGAACAACATTGAATTATTTTGTATATGAAAACATTGTTTTAAGATGGGGTGTGACAATTTCATTAACCAGCCTTGTCCCATTCAGTTTCTCATGTACCTGCCTGGGTGTATAACCCAGATGTCAGCTCAGTGTTCCTGGCTCAAAGAGACCTGGTTGAGTTCAACTGGAATCCTATTCCTTGTTCTTCAGCAGTCTGAGAACCACAACTCCACAAGACTTCTTCCAGTCCCTAGGGGCTTGTACACTCTCATGGTCTCCTTAGCTACTCATGCCTTCCTTTCTTCATTCATGAGTTCTCTTGACATCCCTGTCTCTGTGGTACCGAGATAGGACTCTGATTCTCATACTAGCTACATAAGTCAATTTATATGTTTAATATACTTTATTCAAAATTAGTTGAGGGGGAGGATAGAGCAGGTATGTACTTGACAATTTCAAATCGAACATTAATAATGAAAACAGTATTTCCTAAATACCAGGCATTGTTCTTACTGCTTTATGTATATTAACTTTGTTAATCCCAACAACAACCTATGAGGTAACTTTTATATTATCTCATTTTAGCAAAGAAAATTCTGAGATAGGTGATTTAAATTTCTTATCCAAGATCACATCGTTCATTAGAGATAGAGTCAGGATTCGAACCCATGCAGTCTGGCTCCAGAATCTGCGCTCTTAACCACTATAAACATCTTTCCAAAATAATCTTCTACCTCCTCACTCTTGGGAAATTTCTCTGACTGATTCACCCTGTATCATGCCCTAGGCTTGCTCCACCTCTCTAGTTCCTCACTGCATTTCCCTTTTCTGCCCTCCCACTTCTAGTCTCACCCTCCTTCTTCGGGGAAAGGCCTTCCTTTGTCACACACATCTGTTTTTCTATCTCCCTTGGCTCCTGGAAAAACCTTAGAGTTTTCCCCATACTCTAGTCAGCTTATGGAGATTGTTTCCTAATCAAAAACCCTATCTTCAGTAAAAGAAATCAGTGTGCTACCTATTGAGACTATATATAGGTACATATTTAAAGCACACTTTTCAATTTTATTAAAATTATAATGTTCAGATTTGTAGAGCCCCGGTTTAAAAAAGGCATGGTCTGTGTAAATAATTTGTTGTTTTGAGCTTAACAAGTTACTTGATAAATTTTTGATTTAGAATTAGAGAATCTAGATTTAAATCCTAGCTCCACCAATCAGTTACATAATATTGGGCAATTCACTTGTCTTTTCTGAAGCTCCTTTTTTAAATTTTAAAGTGGAAATAAGAACACTGTTTATTCATCACACTGTTGTACTGGAAGTTTCAAAGAGATAATATATGCCAAGGAGCTACATAAATTATAAAACTTAGTTTTAATAGAGCCACAGAGTTCCTGTAACGTCCTCATGAATATATTGGAACTAACCCCCTTCAACTTGCTAACTCCATTATATATTGAAAATATTAGGATTTAAGCATCAGCTTAATTTGTGGGCCCAGAGAGTTCTGTGAATGCTGCATTTATCCTTTGAATTAACAGAACCAGCTCGACTGTTTCACTGTAGTTGCCATGGTAACTGTGGCTTTTTGGCCTGCTTTCTTGAGGGGTTGCTAGCCCTCTTCTTAGGAGCTTCCCCTGCTAGATATGAAGCCAGCTTCTAAGGCTTCATAAGCCACTCTGTGAATATACATTGCCGACATGAAAATTTCAGGCCAGATAACCACTTCAAAGCCCAGCACCGCTAGTGTCTCACCTGGAAGTCATGGTTCCAGGCACTCCTGCTGGAAAGCATATCTGCAGGAGCCCAACTCCCCAAAATTGGCTCTTTGGATTGATTGAATTATGATCAATTCTACTTGACCTAGAAATCTTTGGGTTTTTTTGGTAGGTTTTCTTCACACTGTCTCGCACCAAGGTTATATAACTCTCTTAATCACCACAGTCAATGAGATCATTATCTTCTAATATTTTTACTTTATTTCTCTTGTTTGTGTTTTGTCTAGCCCATGGTTTTAGTATCAACAAAATTTCCCCACCCTGTGCAAATTTTGTCTTCTCTAAAGTATCTCGCTTTCCTTTCTCCTGCCTCTTCTGGGTGTTTCCCTAAGTCCCTAAGCAGATAATGATTAGGGCAGGTATTTCCCAGGTGCAGTATTTCCACCTCTTACTCAGATATGCCTTAATCACCCTTTGGGTGTGGCAGAATCCTTTCTGCATCACTGTGAACTGTAAAGCAGAATTTGTTTTATGGTGGGCTTATCTCATGCAAAGCAATGAGCTAACGAAGTACCAAAGGACTTAGTCCCTATTTATCAGTGGGTTCCTGTGAATGATGTTATGATATAGTCTAAATTAACCATATTGCAATTTAGATAAAAAGAAAAACAACAATTTGTAATTCTCCATAAACTCATTTGCACAGGATGATCATTGGATTAGTCAGTGGTTGTGTTCTACATGACAAACTCAAGAGGGTAGGGACTGTCGCTCTTTTTCCTTTTTGTTCCATCTCTAGTGCCAGCATAGCATAGTAAGCACTCAATAAGTATGTGTTCAGTTAATACATGCCTTTATAATAACATAAAAACCAAAGTTGTATGCTATTTCTTTTAGTGCCTCTGTAATTTTTAAAATAAATAGGGTGAATTAAATAACATATGAAAATATGTTGGAATTTAGTAGAAAGTGCTAAGTAAATATAAGCTATTGTTGGTAAACATTAAGTAATACAGGAGAGTGGCAAAAGCTGTCAATTTATTATTTATGAAATGATAATGAGCAGCATATTAAATGTGTGATCTTATTTATATGCTTATGTTTATTTCAAGCATAAAAATACTTTTTTCCTCTGCTTGGGTATTTGATATCTTAAAATATGTTTTCTTTCAGTATTCTTTCTACCAGCAGTTGCATGAACAAAAAAGATCAGAAAAATTCTTCAAAGTTCTCTATGACCGAATGAAGGCTGCTCAGAAGGAGATAAGATCAACAGTGACAGTTAATACCATAGACCTAGGTAACAAAAAAAGGGATGATGACAACGAGCTGATGACATCTGGTCCACGAATGAGAGGTAAAGAAACATTCGAGTGCATGGGGGAGTAGAAGGAGAGGAAAGAGAATAACACAGTGTTTAGATCTCACCTGTCTTTTCATCTCACTTGTCTTAGTCCAGTGAACAGACTCTACAGGATCAAACCCAAACGCTGCATCATTGATGCGAAGCAACTACAGCAGGTCCTTGAATAGCGTTTCATTCAGCGTAGATTATTTTGTGATAACATTGATGAGATACCAGAGGGACTTAACTCTTGTTTATATGATTTAGCCAAAATTGGTTTTATCATATGTCATTTTGCTTGAAGTCACACAATCTATTGATGGCATTAAGTGAGGACCTACTGTAGTGATTTGAAAATGTTTGATTTCATTGTGGAAGGCATGGTAAAGAACAAGTGTCACAAACCTTTCGAATGGTAATGAAGTTAAAATTTGAAGGACAGAAATTGTAGCTCCAGGCTCTAATAAAAGATTCTTGGTTTTTCGAATAACAAAGTCATCAATGTAGTAAATACAAATCATAAAAAATTAACAGTTTGAAGTTTGCCAAATCTCCCCACTTTTTTGCATTTGCAAACTCTCATAGTTGATATTTATCAGAAAGACACAAACCTGTCTAAAACTGCCTAAGCATTAAGAACTGCTTTTAGTGTCCCAGTGCAAATTTAATTTTTTAGTTGCTACCTCAAATTCTTTTTGGGAAGTTATTGCACTTCTTGTCAGATGATATTTAATTCAGTTGTTATAGAATTTGGGCCCCTGGTGGCCTTTGTTTTTAATTAGCAAAAGGAAATTAATTTAGAAATATAAGAGTACATCTTTATTTTCAGTAAGAGATTCATCATTACATTTAAAAGAGGGAATGAAAGGGCAATTAACGGAAGCTTCTTCAGCAACATCCAAAGCATACTGCGTATACAGGAGAGAAATGGATCCAGAAATAGACATGATGGGCACAGGGTCAGAAGTGGGAAGCGCTGAGGAAAAGTCTGCGGAGGAAGTAACCATGAGTCCTGCAATCACCATCATGCAGCCGATCCTGCGATTTCTCCAGTTGCTGTGTGAGAATCACAACCGGGAACTGCAGGTATTGTTCTAGTCTGTGTGAAAGCTGAGAAAACAGCCTATGGTTGTAAGCAATTAAGCTCAGAACTAACAAGGAGATTAGGAGTTTTGGAGATAATCAATAAAACCAAAAGTGCTCCTCTGAAATGGGAAGACACTTTTGTATCTGAGTGATAAAAATAAAATTCCTTTACAGATGAAAAGGTCAGGCTCATAAGGTTTCATTCTTTACAACCTCAAATCAGGTTGTTTCAACCTCTGTGAATATCATCTAATCCTAGTATTGTGGTGTTGGTTGAGTAAGTCACATTTGCCTCAACTGTGCCTTCACGGTTTTATAGATTTTAGGGGATTTCATCGTGTACAGCCCAATTCATGTTTCCTGAGTGAGGATAGAGATTACATTCATTTACCTTTATTAGAAATACAGTTAACGTAGGAGATGATTTTTTACAACACTGGAAGTTGATACCTTTGTAAATTACTATAGTCCTGGTCTTACATCTTCTTTGATACATTTCCTCTTGTCTAGTCAGTGAACTTAGGGTTGCCTAGGGATTTTGGCTTTTTATTTTTTTAATTATTCGTACACACTGCTTACATCACCATGGCAAAACCATATGAAAGGCAAAAGAATTTCTGAGAACACATATCTAGTATTAAAGAGACAGCAGAGTTTGAAGTTGTTTTTTCTAGTCAAGGTCTAGCCCAGAGATTTTCAACCAATGTGCTGTAAGAATTTTTAAAACATGCCAATACCTGACTACTTAGAGTCACTGACCTCTCTTTCCTTAGATTGTCAAATTAAAAAATGATAACAGCTAACACAATAGTAACTGTCTGATGTGAATAAACCAAAGTTGTACCTATTTTTTTGTCAGAATCAGAATGGCAAAAACAGTATTTTTTGGTGTGCTGTAGAATTTTAGTAATTAACTTATGAGTGTCATGAGATGAAAAAGGTTGAAAGTTGCCAGTCTAGACTGCCGGTGTTCTGAATCGTTAAGAGATGTATTTATGTAAATTTAATTATAATCCTCCAAGGGGATGAGGCCCAGAGTTTATTTGCGGGAGATACCATGATCCTTTCGGACCGCTGCACCACCCCTTGGAGAGGGCTGTTGCGGTGCTCTTGGCCTGCGAAGCCCAGAAGCATGACGTCCAGAGGGAGGGCACTGGATATACCTTCATGCTTATTCCTGATCCACCTAGTCTGTCCATGTAGGAAATAGATAGATTATATAGAATCTGATCAAACATTGTACCGATAGGAGTGTGGGGTAAAATAATTTAAAAAATGCTACTTATAAAATAGTTTTGATTTAGTAAGGATAAATGGTAGAGTTGTTCAACAGCTAATATGTGAAAGCAACCCATGTGTGCAGTGCCAGATGAATGGATACCCAAAATTTGGTGTATCTGTAGGATGGAATATTATTCAGCCTTAAAAAAGGACATTCTGACACAACATACATGAACCTTGGGACATTATGTTAGGTGAGATAAGTCAGTCACAAAAAGACAAACACTGTGTGATTCCACTTATGTGAGGTCCCTGGAGTAGGTAAAATCAGAGAGTCAGAGAGGAGAATGGTGGTTGCCAGTGGCTGAGGGACGGGGGGATGCAGAGTGGTTGATAGGTATAGACTGTCAGCTTTACAAGAAGAAAATGGTTCTAGAGATATGGGTGGGGTGATGGTATCTCCACATTATAACTATATTTAACACCCCTAAACTATATACTTAAAAATGATGAAGATGGCAAATTTGAGTATATTTTGCCACAATACAAAAAATTGGGGGGAAATTACAAAAACAAATGGAAGAATAAATGGAAGAAATAAATTCAAAAAATAAATATATAAATAGAAATAATAAATTAAAATAAAAGCTTTTATTTTTGTTTACCCTTTCACAAAGTTTATGCACCCCAAGAAAGTACTATGAACAGTTTTTCCTTCCAGAAATTTTTATGCGCACATATAAGTCTATTGATCTGTAAGCATGTAAACACTTTCTAAAAGCACATTGTATAGTGTTACTCAGCTTAGTTATTTTTAGTTAATAATGTACCTTATTGCTAAATTACTTACTACTACTCTAGTTTTATATCAGTACATGTTGGCACATCACATTTTTATAGCTTCACAATATTCCAGTGTTTGGGTGTGCTATTATTTATGAAACCAGTCGCATTATTGTGGATATAGCATGGTTTCCAGTTTTTGCTATTACAGATAGTATGCAGTGAATCTCTTGTGAATACACACACACACACACACACACACACACACACACTTTTGAGTGGTGGAGTTGTAAGTCAGCTGAAAATTTTGATAGGTCCTTTCAAGCTGCCCTCCGAAGTGGTTGTATCATTTAGCATTTGAAGCTGCACTGTTTATAAGGGATCATTACTTAAAAATTTGATTACTTTGTTCCCTAATGAACTTCTTTCTAGTTTCCTTTTCCTTCTCCTTTTCCTATTACCTATTATTTAACCCTCTCTGCATAGTTTTAGGATAATGACATCGAGAAATGCGTGATAAGAACTGTACTGATAAATATAGGTGCTTGAGGCAAAAGCCTAAGAGTCTTCTTTTTTCCCCTTAAACCTAGGATGAAATTTAATAAACGTGAACACTTTCTTACAAAAAGCAATTCCATTCCACATTGTCATGGGGATCTTTTTGAGTTAGCAAAATACACAGAGAACTAAAAACAGCAGAGTGATTCTTTTTTTAACCCTTAAGCTATATTTCTTTTTGCCTTCAGAACTTCTTGAGGAATCAAAACAACAAAACAAATTACAACCTTGTCTGTGAGACCCTTCAGTTCTTGGACTGCATTTGCGGAAGTACCACGGGCGGTCTGGGCCTGCTGGGTCTCTACATCAATGAGAAGAATGTCGAGCTGGTCAACCAGACGCTGGAAAGCTTGACCGAGTATTGCCAGGGGCCATGCCATGAAAATCAGGTAACTGTGAAAGCAGTTCTTAATGCAAAACTATTCATGACTAATTGGGGTCAAATTGTTAAACAAGCCAACCCTTGTGCACATTTCAAAGGTCTTTCTTCTTGCTTTGCCAGGTATTTTTACTTTCCTAACAAAACATACAAAGAGTGAATTGTAGACTTTCAAATACTATGACATCTTTTAATTTAATTTCATTATAAAAGAAAATTCTTATGAAAATGTTTCAGATAAAAATCAGACTTATCAGAAAGAGTAAAACATGTTTCTTCATCATTGCTTAGTTTTCATCTTGTAGTGAATCTTTCTAGGATTTGTGGAACAAACTCCCTTTGGCTTCTATTGGCTCCACTACATTGAGTAGTGTATGTTATCTTTTTCATTGTCACTGCGAACTGGTGGAACTCACGAAATAGGTATTGTTGCCCACATGTTGCTAATGAGTAGGTTCTGAGTCAGAGATTAAGTGGCATTGCAGTGTTTCGGAGTAACAAATGGTAAATTGTGGAGCCATTCTGAAAACTCAGGACTTTTGACTGAGTCTAAATAGAGTGTTCTTTTGACTATATTACATTTTCCAGGGCAAAGTTTCAATTCTTGCTTCCAGAATGTTTGCCTCTGAATCCATTTTGTTGGATATCAAGGATACATTGTGGGAGCAGAAGACAGGACACCTGAATGAAAGGGAGGGGTCCACCCTTGACTTTATTAATTGACTGTTCACCTCCATTCAAGTGCCATACAAACATGGAAGGAAAAGCTGTCAAATCACAAACATTTCTGGATATTAATTTTAAAGAAGCCATTGAGAGCAAAGATCAGTGCTTAACACAGAACATAAGTATGAAAAATAAATCTTCTTTTCTAATGCAAATTATATGATCTATATACACATATGTAGTGCCTATATATACGCATGTATATACATACATATGCAAATATATACATATATAACATAAGTACATAGGATAAAACACAATTGTTGATATAAACAATTCGTCATGGGCTTACTGTTTCCCCCTCTTGTAATTTGCATATGACACTGTGAAACATTTGTGGATTTGGTTCTTATTGTCCTGGATTTTATTTCAGTCTCCTAAGGCTTTGGTACAATACAACCTAACTGTTGATTTAAAGTTAAGGAAAAATACACAAATTCAGAGATTTGCTTTTGTTGTTGATAAAACTATGTATATCTGTAATAGAAATTGTGTGTTCCACACTTTGGGTCTTGTAAGTGGATGAGATTGAGTTTTGAAAGTAGTTTACTTAATCAGATAAGCTCTAAAAATAAAAGCTAATACTAAAACAATGTGAATCCAACGTACACTGATAATATACTTAATATGCAAATGTATGTAAGGAAAGAAGGTTTCTAGCAAATTCCAGAGGTGATTTGCAAATTGATTCTAAGTTTGGCAAATATTTTAATGATCAGAGGAACCTCAGGACATGTAGAACGTGGATGGAAACCACCTTTCCTTTGTGTCAGGGTAGTACAAGTTTCCTTATGAAGGAAGTATGAAGGGAAAATAAAGCACATTCATTTCAGAGTTACTTTGATTTTACTCTTTCTCTTTAGTTGCCTGGGTTTTGATTTTTCAAACCCCTCAACACTGGGTGCTACATTATAATATTCCACAAATTCCTGATTTTCCTAACCTTCAGATAGGCCCTAACCTTCAAATTCTGACATTTATCTCTCAGGATATTTTATAAACTTTCCCTTTATAAATCACTCAAGTTTAAAAAATCTGCCACCAGAATGTACAGAATGTCCCCAGACCATCAGGAGGTGCCTGTAGTCCCTGTCTACTGCTGCCCAGCATGTGTGCTAGCATCACTTGCCACTCGCTTAGCACTAAGTAGCAACTAAATTAAAATGGTACATCAGTACTGACAGAGTTTACTCGCAAACCTCAAGCATAAATTTAGGGCACACACCTTTCATAAATGAGAATATTCTCTTAGCCAGGATAAATTAGACCTAGAATTCTAAATTTAGGGAACTCCTCTACTGAAGGGCATATTAGAACTTGTTGAGGCCCTGGCTACATGGCTTGGTTGGTCGGCGCATCATCCCATACACCAACATGTTGCAGGTTTGATTCCTCATCAGGGTACTTACTGGGTTGCAGGTTTGATCCCTGTCAGGGTGCCTATGGAAGGCAGCTGGTTGATATTTTTCTCTGTCTCTCCCTTCCCCTCTCTCTAAAATGAATAAAAACATATCCTTCCGTGAGGACTGAAAAAATTTGTTGAAAAAAAAATAAAAGAAAATTGTTGACTGCAAGAATATTTAACTTAATCAGTGTTCTTTGAAATTCTCTAAAAATGGTTCCTTTTAAAAGATACCCGTTACATGCACTCTGTCTCTCAGCGTTCTGTGTACGAAGTCATATAATCAGTACTACTCAATTAGTAGTCAGACTCTATGCAAAAGAACAAGTGAGACTTAAATCTTTGACTTACCTTTGTTTTAATATGAAAGCTCAATGTTAGTTACATTTTAAACGTCAAAAAACGAAGATGATTCTGTTATTTTATATCATATGACTGACTTCTAGTGCTCTTCTGTTAAAGAAAAGTTATTTTATAAACATTTTGTTTCCTAGACATGTATTGCTACTCATGAATCTAATGGGATCGATATCATCATTGCTTTGATTCTAAATGACATAAACCCTCTTGGTAAATATCGAATGGACCTGGTGCTCCAGCTAAAGGTAGAGTAAATCCACTGTTTGGCGGGAAAGGGACATCATCTATAAACTTTGTTTCAGAGTTAGCACCAAATCTCCAAATAGCTTTTGTAAAAACCAAGATGTTACCATATTTTCAATGAATGAATTGACAAAAAGGGTTAGTGAAAGCACAGTGCACACTCAATTTCTGATAAAATGTCAAATAAACTTGGAGGTAGTGTTCAGTTGGAGGACACTTTATCAGAAGTTCTTTTAAGTAGCTGCTTTGTTTCACTACTTCTCTTCTGTTTTTATGTTGTACTTTTCATTATGTAGAGGAGCAAGAGGTGTTGAACATTCACTGTACCATATTTTTAAAATTCATCTTCACTACAGAATTCTACTTGACAACTCACAGTTAATTAGATGGTGGAAAAGGAAGGCTGCACTTTATTGTGGTTTTATGGTTCTCTTCTTTCTAAAAGTCGTTTTCTCATACATTGGAATCTTATTTTTTCCCAAATACCGTAAGCCATTTTACATTGCCCTTGAGAACTTACATTAACCTGAACCATTAACATACTTCCCAGCAATTCCATTTATCAGAGCTTACATGGTATGCGATTGAGGGGAATTATTAAAGACCACATTATTGTGTTTAGTGTTAAACAGGTGATCAAATCATTGGTTAAATACAATTTTTTTTGTTAAGAAAGGTCTATCCAGTACCTTAGCAAATATAATGAAGTTTTACTTTGTGTGAGTAAATTTATGGCCAAGAAGAATGATGTTTTTAGAATCGTTTCTGAATATAAGTATAGATAAGTGCATATGTCCTACTTATGTGAAGATAATACTAATGGTTCATTATAAGCAAGTGTTTCTTTTAATATAATGCAAAGTTTGTATTTTCCACTGTTTTCTTTTGCCGTGTGTACAAGTGCTGGGTCCTTCCATCCATGGATTAAAGCCCAGGTGATCCTTGTGTGGGTCGAACTTGTGTCCCGTTCCTCATCAGCGTCACGCCTCAGCTCGGGAAGCTAGCCTAGGCCTCGTGACAGATGACTTAGTTTGAGTTACCAGAAAAAATGCTTATTTCATCTTAAATTCATCTCTAACCAGTTCGTGAAGACACAACATCTAAAACCCTTGGCTTTTAGCTTTTCAAATCCTTTATTAGTCTAAAGGTTATCCCTTTAAGTCTCATTTTTAATTGATATAACTTAATGAGGAAAATTACTGAATGATTCCTCAATTTAAAGCAAAGTAGAAGCATCCTGATGACTGAGGAGCCCAGACTTGGGTAAAGTAACTAAATGGTGGGGTATGACTTCAGAGGACAAAGATATTCTCAGCTAGTCAGATGAAAACGCTGT
Source organism: Glossophaga mutica (assembly GCA_039655065.1). Lineage (NCBI taxonomy): Eukaryota > Metazoa > Chordata > Mammalia > Chiroptera > Phyllostomidae > Glossophaga > Glossophaga mutica. The sequence goes on along the minus strand of CM077304.1, from coordinate 35,913,979 downwards.
TTTGAAAAAGGGTCATTTAAAATAGCATTCATGCTATGAAGCACAATTTGAGCACACCTTTTCAAAATATGGCAGAGAAATCAAGGTATGTAAAAAAATACCAAATGAATGGATTTGATTTGAAATATTTACAATACATTTTTCTACCTAAACAATAAAATGTCTGTACTTTTCTTTAAAAAAATCTGTGAGGCTTTGTATATAGTGGCCAGTACGACAACAATATTTGTAAGACAGAATGATATATAGTGGCAAATTTTAGGGGCCTTCCTCAGATGCTTTTAATTATAAATTCTAGGTAACATTATAGAGATACCACATTAAAAATGTTAAGGTCTTATTTTATATAATTTACCCTTGAATTTAATTGCTTAATTATTTATCATTTGAAGTATACTTCCTTCTATATATTCATTCATATACAATTTTATGATTTTTTTCATATATACTTTTAAAATTACATTTTATAACTGATCTATGACTATGAAGCACTGAATTTGTAAATAGGTCATTTTGTTTTGTTTTGTTTTTAAGAATCTAGCTTCCTTTAGAAGAAAACCCTCTATTAACACTGCCATCTGCATTTGATTTCTCAGTGTACGTAGGCTTTTTTGCTTTCAAATTGATTCAGATTTCAAGAGATCATCTACAAGACTCTTGTTCTTCTAACATAGTATGAAAAAGAAGATTGGTTAGGGAAAAGTACCATACTGCCAATAGCATTCTGACACTGGATGTATTTTAAAGGTATTACGCATCAGGCCTGCTGGGTGAGGTCCGTCAGAGAAGACCGCTGTTGTTCGGCAGGGTTTTAGTTTTGAATTCTATAGGGTCAGCTCAGATTGCTCTAAAGATTTGAACTCCCCACTAATCCTGGCACCTAATTTTTTATGTATGTTGTTTGTATGGACAAGATGTGAGATTATAAAAATATGCAAATCTGTAGAATTATAAAATAAAACAGAAAAAATTAATGCCACTTCCACCACAAAATACTAAGATCTTTTTAGGATAGGCCCATGACATGGGTATCATCATGTCATCATCTTCATCATCATTGTCATCATCATCATTAGTCATTTAAAGATAATCTTTAGATTGTACTTCTGAAAGAAAAAAATAGTTGGATAGAATTTGGTATGAAAACTACTCAGTAAAATTAATTTGAAAAACTTTAACAAAGTTTCCGTAGAGAATGTCTGCATACCAAACAACTGATTCAGTTTACGTTTTCATCCTGTAAGGTGTTAATTTGGGGTCACTGAGAAGCAGGGTAAAGCCATTTGACTATGCTTCTTTTATGTTGCTGTGAGAGGTTGTGTGTGGAGGTTGAACTTTTTGACCACTAGAAAAACACTGTGGAAATACCTCTCAGGAAGCTTTTTATCATCATGCAATGTGCTGCAATTCTAGGGCAGTGCTCTTGAAAACAATGTAAAGAAACCTCTTTCCAAATGATGAGAATCTTGTGCTTTGAGTGGCAAGACTTCCTGTAATTCTGTGCACCTACTTTGGGTTATAAATCAATTGCATCAGAAACATTTTTGATATCTATAGGTAAACTGTTTGCAACAATATATTTATAAGTCAAATTAGAAAACATCAAAGACAAACTATTTCACTCTTTATTGGACAAAAACACAAAATATTTTTCTTGTACAACCCAGATTGTAAACATGTAGTATATATACAGTCATATTGTGGGACTAGTTATCAATAAATTTATATTTTATTTCTAACTCATGCATTTAGAATTTTATACATTTTCAGTAATTATTGCACAAATTTAGAATTTTGATTTGATAACATGTATTAATGTTTCATGTTAAAAACAGTATGCTAAGCTCTTCAAATTATTCACCATTTCTGTGAAATATATCACTGATACTGGATCAACTTACTGTCTTGTTAAAAATGTCATCATAGAAATGCCCACTAGGGAATAGCGAAGAAAAATATGATTATACTTTAATGCATTATATATAAATTCAACCATGTTTTTAAAACACCTTTTCAACAATAATTAAAATAGCCCTTGTAACTTATCTCACATGATTCATTATTTTTATTTTGCGTTGACAATAAAGTAAAACATTCTATTTTAAAATGCTAATAAGCCAAACCAAATTAGCAGTTTAAAATTCCGTTTGATTAAAAAAATGGTCTTGGTAATCTCAATTAAAAGAAATGCGGGGGATCGTTAACCCATGAAATAGATTTTTCTCGTGCATTAACTCAATCTGTTTCTCTAGAACAATGCCTCCAAGCTTTTGCTGGCCATTATGGAAAGCAGACATGACAGCGAGAATGCAGAGAGAATTCTTTTTAACATGAGACCCAGGGAATTGGTAAGAAAACTTTTGAAAGCCGGGTTACTAAAGTACAACTGAATGGGATAAGTTTGTAGAATGCATGTCAGGAAAATGTCCAGTGACTTGCACTGCTCCACCAAGGCATAATGACACACTACAAATACCTCGGAAGACCCCATGGTGGCAAAGGCCAGTGGAATTTGGGCCTTTAATGATTTTGTTGGTTGTTTTATCCACACTCGGTGCTTTTCTCAACCAGATTCTCCCATTCTACTAAACTATCAGCAAATTCATGTTGACAGGAAAAGTTCGCTTTACTTTGTGTATTGGAATATATGAGGAAGGTGTCTGAAAAATATTTGTATGTCTCAAAAATTATATTTATGCCTCTTTTTGAACAATGAAAATAAAATCAGTATCTTTTAAATGTGTTCTTATCAGTGAGATGTTGCAGATGCTTGTTCTAGAGAAAAATTGAAGACTTGAGGGGTTTTCCACAGAGATCATTAGCGGGCCTTCCTATTGTAGAAGTTATATTTTTTTCCACATAGAAATCATGAAATAATATCAGCATGTCTGAAGCATTGACACTTTGAAAGGGTTTCAAAAGTGTCGAGAACATTTTCGAACCATGTAGCTCTATGCCCCAGTGCCTAAATCCTAGGCTTAGGAGCACCACCGTTGGTGTTACGGGGAAGTGCTGTGGAAGGCATTCTTTTGCCCTCCAATAGTGAGTAATGGAGTGAGGGAGGGCAGATAAAGACAAAGATAAATGCATTTTGATTTACCATATGTATAATGAGTGTCTAGTATCTGCATGGCAGTGGGCTAAGAAGGGCAAGAAAACTTTGCTTTAGTTTGTATATTGGAATATATTAGGAAGGTGTATAAAAATGTTTGTACCCCTAAAAAATTATACAATATTTACACCTGTTTCTGAACAATAAAAATAAAATTAATATCTTTATACTTACAGTTAAATGGGGCAGTGGGTTATATATTCATTCAAAAACAAACTGTGCAATAGCCCATTGAAAATACTGTTTCCTCGGCCCACAACACATTTGTCTCATTGTTCACTTCCTCCACGCCTACCCTCACCCTCCTGACTGAGTTAGTGCCCTGGCCCTGTGCTCAGTTAGTGCCTCCTTGCTGTAGGGCGGTTCTCCTCTTGAGGGCAGATGCTCTGTTGTGTCTACTGCTGGGTCCTCAGTGCTGAGTCTCGTGCGCAGCACCGTGGATCCCTGTTACCTAGTGGGTCTTTCATGAATAATGGCTCCTTATTACGGTTCCAGAGTCTCCTAATTCGTGGGAACTTTGGCACTGTCAGCATTCAAAAACCAAAGCAGAATCTTCCAAGGAAAATAGGGAATATTGTTAAGAAAATGCTTCCCTGTTAATTTAAACAAAGATGGTTTCCAAGGCCATTTTCATTGAGTTCTTTGATGCTTTTCGAGTCTTAGGAAGAGTGCCAGCCTTTAATTATACCTCATAAATGATGCAAAAGGCATGCAGTTTGTGGTGTTTCAAACCTTGCTGTTCTGTTGGTGTTTTTGACAGGTGGATGTGATGAAGAACGCCTATAACCAAGGATTGGAATGTGATCATGGCAATGATGAGGGTGGAGATGATGGTGTTTCTCCAAAAGACGTTGGACATAATATCTATATTCTGGCCCATCAGGTATCATGTTTTACATCTTTATATGATTTTGCTAATCTTATCGATTATGTCTTGTGTCCTGGCTTGTCATCATATTTTCAAGTTCTGGTTCCTTCACTCACTCAGCACTTACCCTCCCCACCCTTGCCCTGGGCCAAGTAGGGAGAAAGCTCCCAGAATGCCTGACTGTGAGCCCAGGGCTATGCTGAGGGCTCTCACACACACACACACACACACACACACACACACACACACACACACACACAACTTGACACCAAAAACCACTGGTTCAAGAGGAAGTCCTGTGTCAAATCCTGAGGAGGAGGTAAATGCTGGCAACAAATGGAAGTCTTTAAGGAGAGAGGATGAGAGGCTACTGAGAAGACAGTATAAAGTGGGCGGTGAATTCTAAAATATATTTCTTTAATTCAAATTATTTAACTATAAATGAAACAAAAACAACTCACCCATTTCCTGCCTTTGGTGACCTGTCTTTGTGTCTATGAACTTGGGTATACATGAACACACACAAACGTGTGTGTGCATGAGAGATCATACAGTAGTTGTCTTTTCTCTTTTTCATTTGGCATAATGCTCTAGAGTTTCATCAGTGTTGTTGCAGATGGCAAGATTTCATTTTTTACTGGTGAATAGTATTTCCGTGTGTGTGTGTATATATCTTTATGCATGTATCTATCGATGGACACTTAGATTGTTTCCAATATCTTGGCTATTGTTGTAAATAATATTGCAATGAACATGAGGATGCACATGTTTTAATATTAGTGTTTTTATTTTCTTTGAATGAATACCCAGAAGTGAAATTGCTGGATCATATGGTTGTTCTCTGCTGGATTATTTAAGGAACTAACGTACTGTTTTCCATAGTGGTTGCACCAATTTACATGCCCTCTAGTTGTGCGTGAGTGTTCTCTTTCTCAGCTTCCTTGCCAACGCTTGTTATTTCTTCTCTTTTTTATAATAGTCATTCTAACAGGCATGAAGTGATATCTCATTGTGATTTTGATTTGCATTTCCCTGATAATTTAGGATGTAAGAATCTATGTACTTGTTGGCCATTTGTCTGTCTTCTTTAGAAAAATGTCTATTTAGATCTTCTGCCCAGTTTTAAGTGGATTATTAGGTTTTGGGGCTTTTGATTTGCATGTGTTCTGTGTATATTTTTATTATTAACCCCTTATCAGTATATGAGTTGTAAATATCTTCTCCTATTCAGTAGGTTGCTTTTAAATTCTGTTGATGATTTCCTTTGATGTGCAGAAAAAACATTTTAGGTTAATGTAATCTCACTTGTTTGATTTTGCTTTTGGTGTCAGATTCAAAAAGTCATCACCAAGACCTATGTCAAAGCAGCTTATCACTTGTTTTCCTCTAGTAGTTTTATGTGCTCAGGTCTTATATTCAAGTCTAATCCATTTTTAGTTAATTATTGTGTATAGTATGTGTTCTTTGTGTGAATTAATTTCTAGTTTTGTATACTATAGTCAGAAAAGATACTTGATAAAATTTCAGTCCGCTTAAATTTATTAAGACTTATTTTGTGGTTGAAAATAAGATCTATTTTGGAAAATGTTCTATGTGTACTTGAGAAAAATGCGAATTTTGTTGCTTTTGGATGTAATATTCTATAATAAATATCTGTTACTCCATCTGAGATCATTTAAGGCTGATGTTTCCTTATTGATTTTCTGTCCAGAGCATCTATACATATATGTAATTGGAATATTAAAGTACTCCACTGTTGTATTGCTATCTGTTATCCCTATATGGTCTGTTAATATCTGCTTTGTATATTTAGGTGATCTTATCTTGGTACCTATATGTTTTTAAATGTTATATCTTGTTGTTTTTTAATTTTTATTGAATACATTAGGGTGATATTAGTTAATAAAATTACTTAGGTTTCAAATGTACAATTCTGTGATACATCATCTGTATATTGTATTGTTTGTTCACCACCCAAAGTCAAGTCTCCTTCCATCACCATTTATACCCCATTCATTCTCTTCTAGCTCTTTCTCATGCCTCTTTCCCTCTTGGTAATCACCATACTGTTGTCTGTGTCTGAGGTTTTTTTTCCCTTTAGCTTAATCCCTTCCTTCACCTTTTCAACTCAACCCTCAAAACCCCCTCCACTCTAACAGCTGTCAGTCTACTCTCTTTATCTATGAATCTGTTTGTAGTTTAGTTCATTAGATTCCACATATAAGTGAAATCATATGGTACCTGTCTTTCTCTGACTATTATTCCATTTAGCATAATACTCTCCAGGTCCATCCGTACTGTTGCAAAGGTAAGATTTCTTCCTATTTTATTGAAGTAGTAGTCCATTGTGTAAATGTGCCACAGCATTTTTATCCACTCATCTACTAATGGGTACTTGGGCTGCCTCCAAATCTTGGCTATTGTAAATAATGCTGCAGTGAACATAGGGGTGCACATGTTCTTTCAAATCAATGTTTGGGGTTTCTTTGGACATGTTCCCAGAAGCAGAATTGTTGGGTCATAAGGCAGTTCCATTTTTAATTTTTTTGAGGAAACTCCACGCTGCTTTCCACAGTGGCTGCACCAGTCTGCATTCCCACCAACAGTGCACAGGGTTCCCTTTTCTCCACATCCTCGCCAACACTTGTTTGTTCCTTTATTGATGATGGCCATTCTGACAAGTATAAGGCAATATCTCACTGTGGTTTTCATTTGCATTCCTCTAATGACTAGAGATGTTGAGCATCTTTTCATATATCTATTGGCCATCTGTGTGTCCTCTTTAAAAAAGTGTCTATTCAGGGCCTTTGTCTATGTTTTAATTGGATTGTTATTTTATTTATTTTTTTTTTTGGTGTTGAGTTTTATAAGTTCTTTATAAACTTTAGATATTAACCCTCTATCAGATGTATCACTGGTGAATATGTTCTCCTATTCAGTGGGTTCTTTTCATTTTGTTGATGGTTTTTTATTTTTTAATTTTTCCTGTGAAAAAACTTTTTAGTTTGATGTAGTCTTATTTTTTTTTAATTTTACTTTAATTGTTGCTTTTGTACAGTTTTCTGTCTTTTACTCCCATCCCAGCCCACCGCCCCAGCCCTCCCCACCTCCCTCCCATTTCCACCCCCTCTAGTTTCTGTCCATGTGCCTTTTATACTTGTTGCTCTAAACCCTTCCCCTTTTCCCCTGAAATTCCCTCCCCTCTCCGCTCTGGTGACTGTCAGCCTGTTCTCAATTTCAGTGTCTTTGGTTATATTTTGCTTGTTTGTTTGTTTTGTTGATTAGGTTCCTGTTAAAGGTTATGTAGTCTTATTTTTAATTTTTTTCTATTGTTTCTCTTACCCGAGGAGAAATATCAGAAAAATATTGCTGTGAGAAATGTCCAAGATTTTATTGCCAGTGTTTTCTTCTAAGATATTTATGTTTTCAAGTCTAGCATTTAAGTCTTTAATCCATTTTGAGCTTATTTTGTCTATGGCAGTCTGGTTTTATTTTTTTGCATATATCTGTCTAATTTGCCCAACACCATTTATTGAATAGACTATCTTAACCCCATTGTATGTTTCTGTCTCCTTTGTCAAACATTAATTGACTATAAAGGTGTGGGTGTATTTCTATGTCTGTTTTATGCTGGTACCATGTTATTTTGATTACTATGGCCTTGTAAAATTGTCTGATACCATGTAGCATGATTGCTCCAAATTTTTTGCTTAAGATTGGTGTGGCTATTCAGGGTCTCATTACAGTCCCCGTTTCAAAGTCTATTTTGTCAGATATGAACAGTGCTACTCCAGCTTTCTTTTAGGTTTTCCTTTGCATCCCTTCACTTTCAGTCTGGGTCCTTACATCTGAAGTGAGTCTTTTGTTTGCAACATGTAGATGATCTTGTTTTTGTTTTTCATCCATTCATTTACTCTATCTCTTTTGATTGGAGAATTCAGCCCACTTACATTTAGGGTAATTATTGATAGGAATGTGCATTTTGCATTTTATTCATTGTTTTCTGGATGTTTTTTTGTAGTTCCTCTCTTCCTTTCTTCTCCTGCTCTCTTCCTTTGCACTTTGATGACTTTCGCATGAGACATGCCTATTCCTTTCTCTTTAGTTTTTGTGTATTTATTATAGGTTTTGCTTTATGACTATTATGAGGTTTATACATAACAATTTATGTTCATAAGAGTCTATTTTAAGTTGATAACAACTTAAATAAGTTTGATCCCAGTGTGCAGTTCAACATTTACTAACTCCCCACATTTTGTATTTTTCACATCACATTTTACATATTATTATCTTGTATATCCCTTAACCAATTCTGTAGTCATAGTTATTTTTACTACTTTTGTCTTTTAACCTTTATTTTAAAAATGAGCTTTATAAGTGATTAATTTACTTCCTTTACTATGTATTTACCTTTACAGTGAAATTCTAAAAGATACTAACAAAAAATTGCTATTGTTTTGTAATAGTTGGATGATTGAGAAGCTTTTTTAGGTCTCTCAGAGTATAGCAAAATACATATATAAGACAGTAAAAAGATAAGAGCAGATGGATTATAGCTAGAAAGACCAAAAGGAATTGCAGATATGGAGGAACTAAAAGCTAAGATGAAGGACAAGTTGAAGGAAGTGGAACACAGATTTAAGATGTAGAAAAGATGTAGCTTTAGAGAAAAAGAGAAATCAGGTGACAGGAGTTGTGTCAAGCTAGAAAAGGAAAGACTAGAGATTGAAGGTGAGTGGAAAGAAAAGAATCACAGGCTGAAATTAAAATCATACTTGCCACTGTGACAAATACAGAGATGTGGCAACAGAGCCATGTGCATGTCGGTGAGGAGTTAGTTAGTTCAGCAGCTGTGGCACTGCGGAGGAGTGAGCAGTAACAAGTTTTAGAAGAAGGAATTAGGGAATATAGCCACCCATGTGTTCCTGACTGAAAGCTCGTTTTGCTCTCTCTGGAGAGTTTATTCCCTGTGTATGAGTGAGCAGCTTCATGAAAAAGACCGGATCATGTATGTAGCCTTTAAGAGGGAAATGAACAACCAGACCAGCCAAGCCAGAGCTGGAACCAGCTGAGTCGGATAACCTCATGTTCATAAGGATGATGTTTAAAAATGCAGTCTTCCATTACCAGTATAATATGAGTAACAATAAAAATGCCAAGGTCAAGTAAAGAAAGCCTTTTTTAGGTCAGCTCAGTTTAAAGCAGATTACGTATAACAGAGAATACAAATTTTAAAAGGCTGAGGTAGATGCTGAAAATAACAGAATGAGAATAATGCATGCAAGAGCTAGTTACAGGTCAAAAGGTAATGATGGAAAATATGAAAGAAGTTAAAAATAAAGAGCATAAAAGTCAATGATTTTGAGGGATCTGAGTTTATGAATGCTTGGAGAGAGCAGATTAATTAGAAGGTAATGGTGAAATTGTCCAAGGAGTGGGAACTCAGCAGTAGTAAAAAAGGAACAAAAGGTTAAAAACAACATAACTGAAATAAAGAGATGTGAAAATGGCTTGAATGGATATATGGAATTTTATTAATTTTCCAAAACCAAAATGTTGGAAAAACAGTAGTTTGGGGAGCCGTGATAGTATAATGTAGACATATGTAAATAAAGCCAGACTTCAGGAAGAGGGAGAGTATCAGACTGAATAAGGGAAAGGGATTCTGAATTGCTAAATCCTTTAATGCTTGTGATTACATTGTAAGAGTGTAAATATGAAATCAGAGTCTGAATGGGTTCCTTCTAGGAACTCATTGAGGACAGGAATGGCAACCTATATTGAACACTGTATATAACTGACAGTGTGGAACAGTCATTTTCCACTGGTATGTTGCAAAAATCTTTAAAACATGCAATACCTGACCATTTAGTCAGGGGCACTGACCTCTTTTCCTGTAGATTGTGAAGTAAAAAAGGACAACAGCGAACACAGTCATAGCCATGCAGTGTGAATAACTAAAAATTACACGATTTTTTGTTGGATTGGCAAAAAATATAACTTTTGGTGTGCCACAGAATTTTAGTAATCAGTTTATGTGTGCCACGAGATGAAAAGGGTTGAAAATTGATGGTGTAGAGGTAAGCAACTGTCTGCCTATTTTCTTACAGTGACACAGACAGCTATTACCACTTTATAAGTATATTCTTTACGGGGTGACTCCTCCTACCAGTTTTTCCACGAAAAATTGTTTTCACTCTTAGAAGAGAACCCACTGTGATCTTTTGATCTTTCTGCAAGTCACCTCTTTGGCTTTCTCTAGGCCAGGGTACTGTATTTCCTTTCTTGAAAGGCCAAACACCACTGCTGAGTTCCATATGATCCTGTTGTCCAAACAGCTTGCTCTTGGTAGGCGCAAACCAATGTACAGCAATGGTTGTTGTAAGCTTTGCCTCCGGCGTGGCCATGGAGCTGCGCTCCGGGGGCTTGGCCCAGCCCAGGTGTCCCTGTTTTCAGGGTTACTGTGGGTTGTTTGGCTCTTGCATGCTGATGACCGCGCAGATTGGTTTCTGCCTTTGCGCAGTTCAGTCATTCCAAAACCAAGGTTCAGCTTCCTCCTTGTTTTACTATAATCATCTTTTGCACAGACAGTTTATTTTGGCACCCTCAGACTTTCAATTTTTGTTGTTATTCTTTTTATGGTAGTGTGGTAGTTCTCCTTTTCCTACCGTGACATCCTTTTTGGTCCTTCTTGTGGTCGGTGTTACAAGAAACAAATAATGCTTCTTGTAAGTGTCTTGTCTGATCTACATAAAACTATAAAAATACTTTAAAAAGGGAATTTCTTAAGTTCCTATACCGTAGTGTTGTACAGAGAATTTCCTTAAAATGAAACTGTGTATCCTTTTGGGCCTTTTGTCCTCCACATGCTGCTCCAGTCTCGGCTTCTTACATTCTGCTTCCTTCCTGTTCTTCCTTCTCTTTATTCCTGTATTTCTGCACCGCGGTCACTGCCCACAATCTAGAACATTGTCAGTACTTTGTTTCATTGGTCCCATGGAGCAATTTTTGTTATTCTGTTTGAGATATTTTATTATTTTATTTTATTTTATTTTATTTTATTTTATTTTATTTTATTTTATTTTATTTTATTTTATTTTATTTTATTTTATTTTATTTTATTTTATTTTATTTTATTTTATTTTATTTTATTTTATTTTATTCTACTCTACTCTACTCTACTCTACTCTATTCTATTTCATTTCAAATTTAATTCTCCCCCTGAGCTTTCTTGAGATATAATTGACACATACCACTGAGTAAGTTTAAGTGTATGATGTGTTGAGTTTATACATTTATGTATTGCAAAATGTCTAGCACCGTAACCTTAGCTACCAACTCTATCCAGTTGCATAATTACCATTTCTCATTGGTGATGAGAATATATAAAATGTCCTCTCTTGGCAGCATTCAATTGCACAGTACATTATTATTAGCCACAATCACTAGGCTATACATAACATCCCTAGAATTTTTAAATATTATAACTGGAAGTTTGGGCCCTTTGGCCAGTATCTCACCATTTCTTCCACCTCCCAACCCCTGGTAACCACCACTCTGCCCTCTCTTTCTCTGAGTTTGACATTTTTAGATTTCACATATAAGTTGTATTATGCAGTATTTTTATTTCTCTGTCTGATTTATTGCAATTAACACAATGCCCTCAAGGTTCCTCCAAGTTGTCAGAAACAGCAGGATTTCCTTCCTGCTCATGGCTGAGTAAGATTCCAATGTATACACACATACACAAACACGGTATGGCAAAAGTAGGTTTATAGTTGTGAATATACTGAACACAGAGTTAGTAAAGCTGTTGTAATAATCATAACCTGCATGTCTTTTTCCATCTATATCTGTATCTATAGCTATATCTAATTTCATATCTTTATCCATTCATCCATTGATGGGCAGTTAGATTATTTCATATCTTGGCTATTGTGAATAATGCTGCTATGAATTGTGATATCCCCTGTTTTAATACCTATTGTACTAAAATTAAGAAGTATATAGAGAAGTATTATATGCTTTACAGGATGAGAAGAAGCATTAGATAGCAAGCCATTAGAAAGCAAAAATACCTTCTGCTCATAAGGCAAGAAAGAATGGATTATTTAAATTGGCTACATAAAAGTCTATTTCCTTTGCCAGATTAGGGAAGTTCTCCTTCATTATGTTTTCAAATAAAGTTTCAATTATTGCTCTTCCTCTTCTCCTTCTGGTACTTCTATGATTCGGATGTTGGAATGTTTAAAGTTGTCCTGGAGATTCCTAATCTTCTCCTCATTTTTTTTTAATTCTTGTTTCTTCATTTTGTTCTGGTTGAATGTTTATTTCTTCTTTCTGCTACAAACCATTGATTTGAATCCTGGTTTCCTTCCCTTCACTGTTGGTTCCCTGTACATTTTCCTTTATTTCACTTTTCACAGCCTTTCCTTTTTCCTCTATTTTGTGATGATACTCAACCATTTTTGTGAGCATCCTGATTATCAGTGTTTTGAACTCTGCATCTAATGTGTTGGCTATCTCTTCATCACTTAGTTGTATTTTTTCTGGAGCTTTGATCTGTTCTTTCATTTGAAACCCCAAAACAAAACAAAACAAAACAAAAACAAACTAAGGAAACTGCTAAAACAAGAACAGATTCACAAAAATGGAGATCACATGGAAGGTTATCAGCAGGGAGGGGGAGGAGGGAGAATAGGGGAAAAGGTACAGGGAATAAGCATAAATGGTAGGTACAAAATAGACAGGGGGAAGTTAAGAATAATACGGGAAATGGAGAAGCAAAAGAACTTATATGTATGACCCATGCACATGAACCAAGTTGCAGGAATTATGGTGGGAGGGAGGTATAGGACAGAGGGGAACAAAGGGGAGAAAAATATGGGACAACTGTAATAGCATAATCAATAAAATATATTAAAATTAAAAAATAAATTGGCTACATGAAACTATTTTTAAAATACAGGCTTGTAAATTCTTCACAAGCATTTCCCCATGTCACTAAATGGTCTTTGAAAATGTAATTTTAATGTCTGCATAATTGTTCCTTGTTTGAATGTACCATAATTTATTGAATTACTCCTTATTGTTAGGCATTTAGTTTTCTAATGTTTTTGATATTATAAATCATGCTGTGATTAATATCCTCATCATATTAATCTTTGCCTGCTACACAGAGTCTTTTCCTAGGATGAATTCCAAGAAGTTTAATTACTAGGTTGCAGGGTAGTAACTATTTTATGGTTATTAGTGCATATTATAAAATTGTTTTTCACAGTGTGTGATGTACTCATCTTGGTGAATTCTAAAATTATTACCATCAAAAAAAATCTTTGCTAAGCTGATAGTATTTGGATCATAGTAGCCCCTCAACAAATGTTTGTTGAATGAATTAATGAATTATAGATTAAGTCAGATCTTATGTTAAGTCACATATTTTGGATTACTAATAAAGAGGACTATCTTTTAATATGTTATTTGGTCATTCCTATTTCTTCTGTGAATTCCTTAAAAATGTGTTTATCTATACTGTTGGGGTTCATTTTTTTCCTAGTGAATTTTAATTAAAGTTAACAAACCTTAGTCATCATCATATCTGCTTCTCCCTGATTCATTTGCTTTTTAAATATTTTAATGCTAGTTTTCTTTCATAACCTTGAGATCTGTTAAACACATAAATTGTCTTCTAATGTGTGATGAATTCAGGTTTTATAGTTAATTATGTAATTTTTTGTGTTATCATTCAGAAATAGTCAAAAGGTAAGTTCTGATGCTAACTCCCCTCTAAAGACAAAGCCCCACACTGAGGAGCAGCAGCACTCTGGGAGGGCGAGTTTGGAGGAGCTCCATGGGCATCGTGTAGAGCATGGGTCATGGAGAGACCATCAGTGGAAGAGATCAGAACTTAAATTAAACCACCTTCAGGGCCAGTCAGGGCATGTGAATGAATGATTTGGGGGCAGGTGTGGCTGAAGCAATCTGGTGATAGTCTTCCAAAGCACCACCGTTGCTCACCTCTGCTGACTTTCTGAATGGGATTGCAGGCCCTGGACTTCCACTTTTTCTCCTTCTTCAAAAGAAGCCTGAATTTTGAAGTTTCAGCAGCAGGAGCCAGAGTTTGCCCCTTGTGGACCGAAGGATACAAATTTCTCATTTATTCATCACTCAGTTGAATGGATTTTTGAGTGCATGCTAGATCTCATACACTGTGTTAGATACCAGAAATATTCACTGAAGAAGGCCAGCAAGAGACCAGCACTCAGGGAATTTACATTCTGCCCGGGAGTCATGAATGGTAGACAAACCAGAGATAGCAGATAGTGAACCCAGCTATGCAGCAAGTGAGAATAAGATGTGAGGAAATACAGTAATGAGGTGCTATTGTAGATTGGGTGATCAAGGGCTTTCTCCGAAAAGGTGAAATTGAAGCTATCTCTAAGCGAGACAGGAACAACCAGCAGTATGAAATAGGAAGTTAAGGGGGGAGCATCCTGAGGAGTAGCTGGAAAGCAGCAATGAGCTTGACATGTTTGGAGGAACATAAGACCTGTGTAGCTGGACCCTTAACTAGCTATTAGCACTTGAATATTATATTAAATTCGTGGAATGCACCTGAGACTTATTTATTATAAGACAGTCATTCAAGAACATTTATTAAGCTCCTCATTTAAAACATTGTTTCAGTTGCCAAGTTGGAGAGATGAGTAAAGATGTCCTCAAGAAACTCACAGTTAAGCATGTGTGTAGGGGGAGAGGGAGACAAATTGTTATAATTTAATGTGTTTTAGTTAAAATGGAGGAATGCACAAAATATGCTTCTCTTAGGAGTCAGGAGAGGACTCATGGAAGAGGCGACACTTGAACTGAATCTTGAAGGACAGAGGGACAGGGAGAACATTCTAGGCAGAGGAAACAGCTTGTACAAAAATGCATCATAGATGTTTCAAAGAAAGGAACTTCTTTTGGGTATATAGGTGGATACATTTTGATATCTACTGATGTCTTTATATAAAATGAATAACAGTAACTTGAATTTAGTCCAAATCTTTGATAATGACCCTGATTGTGGCATTTAACAAACGTTGCATGAATAAAAAAAAGAATGAATGAATGAATGAGTGAATGACTAGGGCAGGACATACTCTAAAACTGTAGTATTTTATAATTTATGTTATAATAAAAAACTGAGTAAAATATTTTCCTGTTATCATCATCATGATCAAAGTTAATGATATTTTTCCCATTGGGGTACAAATTCCTTGTGTTCAGACATAATTTTTTCCCTGTTCCTGTGTCAAGAACATACTTAGTATATAGTAGATACTTAGGAAGTGTATGGGGGAATAATTTCTTTCAAAAACTCATGTATGCTGATAATCTTTATGTAATACAGGTACTATGTAAGATTAATAGAATCCTACAACACTGATATTAGCATCCTAGCAATCAAGCATATTGTTCAACTGTGCACTCTTCTTGGAAGTTTTGTAGATTGCTCTTTGCCAGTTATGTCATCAAACCACATAGATAGGTCTCTGTAATATCTTTCCTCATGCCAGCCACTATTATTACTTTGTTTATGATGCCGCCACTCCTCTGAACTAATAAAATATCTGCTCCTGTTCTTAGCACTCATTTTAGTGTTATCTTAGTTGCTCTGAGATCCATATTGAGACCTACTTACTCCATTTCCGAGGTGAATCAACAATGATCTGCTCTTGGTTTGGAATTTGGATGTTATCTTCACCCAAACTGCATATATATTGTCACACTAGCTTATGCTCGATACCATCATAGAATTGTTCTTTATTTCATGTATGTTTATCTTGGCTGCTTAATTAGTAGTAGATTCACAACATTTAGGCCCCTGTGAGACCTTATTTTTTTTAAAGGAAACTTACTACAAAGAAAAATATCATAGGAAAAATGCTTAGGTACAATAGTTTAACTCCTCTAGTAGGCACCGACGTGTCTTTCACCAAGCAGCAAGGAATCTTTGGATTACTGCCATCTATATGGTCTATCAAAACCACAGTTAACGGGAGCAATGAAAATGCAATCTAAGAAATGAATTGAAATTGGACTCTCTAGTTAGTTTGGTGTAAGGATCATGATGCAAAGTTTAGTGGAAGCAATTATTTTTCTGCCTAACATTTCATGTTTGGTAGAGTTATATTTATTTCTGAGTGATATAATTATTAGAGCATCAATCTGAATTCTAGCAACATAGAAGGCTTTGGCCATGACTCTGGCTCCTTATGTCTGCTCTGACTTGACTGTATCCACTAAATTCAAAGTCTGTTAGGAGAGTTAGAGATATTAGGCAGGGCTGCTTCTATATATACTTTTTTCTAGGCAGGAAAGTACGTCTCATGTCATAGCATATTTTAGATCCTTGGGGTGTTACCCTGTCCCTGGTAAAAGCCTTTCAGGAGAGAGTATGGTAGGACCAGCCTTCGTGTTGCAAGGACTGGGGTCCTCTGTGTCATGCTGAAAGAATTTGCTTGATATCCTGATAGTCCTCATTAATTTATTTTTTCCTCAAAAATTTCATCTCAGAGCTGCACTTGCTTAGGCTGAGTTCATTTTAAGGGATGCATATACATTGCTTTAAATAGCTAAATTTTAATTTATGCTAAACTCATATGAAATATGTTTATTACTCAGACTACTGAAAATGTTTTCCTTTGAGACTTAATGCTACTTAACCTCTCCGCAGCTTCGATTTTCATATCTAATACGTAGTAATCAGTATTGCCTCATTTCCTTTAGAAACAGGATGGGTTTGTAATTGGTATACATAACTTCCATCTTTAATATCTTGAAGGGTTTTAACTAACTTACAATTACTCCATCTTTATTACTGCTTGTAATGCAGAAAGTAGAAAACACAGCTGGGTTTTGAAGCTCACGGAGGCACATGTAGCTCAGTAATCTGTACAAACAGCTTAGCTGTTGTTTACCCCTGCACCCTGCATTTTCTCCATCAGCTGATTATGTCACTCAACTTCTCTGACTTTGGCTTTCTCATCTAGGAAAATATGATGGGAATTCATGAGCTATGTTTGTAGAGCAAACTTGCAGAAACTTACATGGACACCAGAGGGTAATTGGACCAAGATGGCTGTTTTACTGGATTAGACTCTGTTTTAGGTAATGTGACAGAGTAACTAATGAGCTACTGGATAGTTATGTATTTATACCTTATCTAGTTATCAAAGGAATTTGATGTTGAATAAGAAATGCACTTGTATAATTAGACTGCTAGAACATAAAATCAAAATCCCTGAGAAGGAAAAGGAATCTGAGAATGCTACAGGGCTTGGTTAGTATTCTTACTCTTTATTGGTGGTAGCTCTGAGTTTCATGGTAACCAAGAGTGAAGAATAATGGACAATACAATTAACATCTACACTATTTATAATGACAAACTTTTTGCTGGTATGTATTCTAAAATGAATTTATGCAAGGGCATAGAGCAACACGGGGAACAATGTTTTCTGGACAGTTCTGCAGAACATACCAGATAAAAAATGCACATAGCTCTTTGTAATCCTTGAGGATAAAAAATGATCAAAATGTCTGAGTTATAATCAGTATGTATGTAAATAAACATGAACAATACAACCTTCTAAAATAAGGTTACTTCATTAAGGGACTTAGGTAATGTATAAACTTTTCAATATTTGAACTTAGTTGACAACAAACATTTTAAAATATCAAGAGATTATTTTATTAGATTGTAGAAAATATACTTCTCCTAATTACCCAACTACATGAAAAACTTGTTACTACTCTTGGCTACAGATATTCAGAAATATAAGCAACTAAAGGCACTTTGACTGAAAACTTAACAAAAAAGCAAGTTTCTTTTTTTAAAAAAGAAAGGAAAAAAGAAAACCAGGATTAGTGATTTTCCCCCATCCCCAAAGATGTTTTGCTATGTTGCTATCACAAAGCAGTTTGAGGTAATAAAATATATGATTATTAACTAACGAAATGCATGATTATTAACTAATTTTGCTTTGAGCATTAATTATTCTGTTTCTTGGCAGCCAAGGCAAAAAAAAAAAAAATAGGAAAGGTGCATGATTCATACGTGATGCAAAAGCAAAACAAAACAAAAACAAAAAACCTGATACCAACTATTAGTGAAGTACAAAACTTCTATTCTAAGAGGAAGTTATTAAAGAACTCTTACATAGAAAAATTAATTATTGGTGGTGTTATGGAGGTTTAGATAAGCAGGCCTTCTTCACTAATATAATTTAGTAATAAAAATGCCTGTCACGCACCAAACAACCACAACAAACAACAACTGAATCCTGTTGCTACATACTCTCTGTAGTAAGAAAAGGTAAACAGATTTTCAATTAAAATCTTAACATACTAGGTGGGTTGGCAGTTTTCTACACAAACATTTCTGCACGTGCATCCACCATCTGCACAGAATCTGGTGCGTAGTAAGTGCTCCATAAACATTAAGCCTTGTCAGAATTACTTCCGTGACCTTCCTCTTCTTAACTAATTCTTTATTTGATGCATGTTTATGGACCACCCACGCTGACCAGGCGGTGTTCTCAATGGCAGGGTAAAGTGGTGAGCAGACAGACAGAAATCCCTCTCCTCAATGAGCGTACATTCTCGCCGGGGTGTCTCCCTCCTTGCAACCACATTGCGCGTTTCTTTCAGGAGCAGGTGTTCTGCAGGCATCAATTTTGCAATGGAGGAGATTGCATGGGGCATAAAAGTGAGATATAGTCTTTACCCTCATGGAATGTGCTGTTTATTACATGGAGACATAAAAACAATTGCCATGTGGCAAGTCCTGTGGAAGATGTGTGTCTGGGGTCCTGTGGGATCTCCGTTGGGGGTGTACATGGGAAGGTGAGCATGTGGCAGAGACAGGCAGGGACAGAGACACTGTTTTTCCTCTGTGCTCCATCATTTGATTATTTGCTCAGCATTTAAGCAGGCAAATTTTCTTCTCCCAAACCCGCTAGCCCCCTGGTCCATAACTCTGTTTCCTTTCATAGCAAAACTGATCAAAATATTATATGCAATTGCTATCTCAATTCCTATCTTTCTATTCTCTCTTAAATCTATCCCTGCCTCTCTGCTAGGATATCATTCTTACTATGACACCAAAACAGCTCATGGTGAGGTCACCGGTGACCACCACTTTGCTAAATCTAATGATTTATTCTCATTCCTCATCTTCTTTCATCTGTCACTAACCTTTCACAGACTTGGTCATTCTCTTCTTGAAGTAATTTCTTGACTTCACTTTCCTGCAGCACAATTTCCTGGTCTTTGTGTTTCCTTTCCAGCACCTCCTTCTCAGTTTTCTTCACTGGTTCCTAGTCCTTCTCTGCTTCCCCTAGAAGTGTTCTGATCCATGTGTTCTAGGACTATTTCCATGGATCTCTTCTCTTCTCAGTTGACATTCACTCCCTAGATGATCTCATTCAGTCACATGACTTTAAACACCAGCTGTACCATGATAAATCCCAAATTTGTATCTCTAGCGTGGGTCCCTATTCTGAACACCAGACTGGTACATCCAACTGCTTGTTTAAGATCTGCGTTTGAATGTCATTTTAGGCATCTCACATTTTATCCTTAATGGAACTCTTGATTCTCCCAGTCTTCCAACTTAGATGTAAACCCAGACCCTCTGACTCTGACACCTGAGCTCCTCGTCATTACTCCAACCTGCTGCTGAGTTAATCCTTCCCTGTGTGTTCTCATCACACGCTGTGTTCACTCTGGTCCTGGAACATCTATCACTGAAGTACTGTGGCCTATTTGTTTGCTTGCTTCCTCCACTAGACTCCAAATTCAGTAAAGGCAAGAGTAATGTTTTTATTCAGGGATGTGTTGCCTAGTGTATACTGCTATGTTTGATAAAGTAAATGCTTTTGATTGGTGAGTAAATGAGTGGCTATTACAGTTACAAGTGCTACAGATAACTAGAAAGGAAATAGGTTAATATTGGCTGGCATTACTGTAAAGGGCTTTGTGAAGGTACCAACATTTTAGATGAATCCTACATATTGATAAGATGTAGATAAGCAGCAAAAAGGGAGGGAGGCCTCACCATCACACGGAAGGAATGAGCAGGGGAGGAGGTAATACCATGATGTGTGTGTGGAGGTTGGGTGCTCTGTGGCTTTGCATCAGGGATGGAGAAAGCAGTGGGGTGCAGACGTGGGAGGTTGCAATGGAGGGCGCATCTTGCCAAATGCCAGAGGGCTTTCAGTACCAAAGAAATCAAAAAATAATTCAGTTGAAATATTTGTTGAAATGTGACAGAGCATAAATTTCTGCTAAACTGCTCCTTAGGGGACTTAGTTCTTATTTATGTTGCCATAAAAATTAATGAGACGTTAATGATTTTGTAGAATGCTAAACACAATAACACAGAAACAAATGGCACAGACATCTGCTTTACAAGATATCCCCCAACTCAAAAGCATTATCCCAGGTCCTAAAAAGATCTTTTAATGATTGTGCTCGTATTCATGCACTAATTTATACCCTGGCATTATCAAGCAAGTATTTAAAGATAAATCAGTTAAAAACAAAGCCATGAGGAACTATAATTAGTACACATATAAACCAATATGAAAACACTTATGTCGAAGCTCTAAGTAATATTCTGGATGTATATGTTTGTGAGTGAGTTTGTGCTTCCAGGTATCTGACCCTGTTTATGGATTTACTTGTTTTTCCAGCTCAAATATAAATGAAGAAAAGTTAACACTTCCTTCTGAAGACACATGGTAGAATATGATATAGGATAAGATGGCTGGACAAAGAAATCCGAGTAATAACCTTAGTCAGTGGATCCAGTGGAGGAATATGAAGGTGGTGTATGAAAGTAACTTTTTCCTGATGTGATAGCTGAGAGACTTCTGGGGGTGTGTAAGTCTTACAGGCAGCACAAGGAGCTTGCTCAGCTTTTGTTTTGTGGCCGTCGGTATATTTTAAGTTTCAGAATTACTTAGAGCAGAGGCACCGGAAAGTGACAGACCATTGTTAACAAAATAATGCCGGAAAATAAACTGTTGAGCTAAAAGGTCAAGCTTCAGAAAAGGAAATAGTTATCCTAGGCCAGGCCGAAGAAGTCCTCCTTCTACCTCACAACCAAGTAATTAAGTGAAATTGTGTAGTAGGGGGAAGTTCAGGAAAGTCCCTTGCAGGACTTACATTATCAATGGAATAATATCTATTTTGGGGATATAACATTGATTGGTTCAAAAGATATCTTATAGAAGTTTATGTATGTATATTAGCTACCACTTTGTCACTTACATGTGACCTGCAAACAATTTGTAAAGTCGTGTTACTTTTTTATAAGGGGTTTGCAAACTTTTTACAAAAGGCCACATAGTAAATATTTTAGGCTTTTCTGGTTATATTGTCTTTGTGTCAAATATTTAATTTATCATTCTAGTGTAACCCCCACCCCCTGGACAATACCTAAACAAATGGGCATGGCTGTATTAGAATGACACTTTACTTAAAAAATAAAAAATAAAGAAAAACAGGTGGCAGGCCGGATTTGACCCACCAGGCGCCACAGCTTGCTTGCCAAACCGTGTTCTCGATGGCTTTTACAATCTTTGCAGTCATACTTTCCCACATTTGAAATATCCTTACAAGTAAGAATTTAGAAGTCATTTATTTTAAAATATTTTTCATGTTTCCATTCATAATGCTCAGTTCACTTCGTGTATAAGTGCAACACACACAGAGACATACATGTAGAGTTTCTGCCTGGTTAAAGAGAACACCTTAGAAGTTCTTTCTGTCCATTGCTGCATTTATGTGACTTCAGTACTCTGTGAAAAGTGGAAGCCTGAACAAAAATGAGAATTGAGTAACCAACTGACAGGGCAGGCGCATGCTCATTTTTAGATTGAGAGTATGAATGAATCAAATAAAAAACAGGAGTACTAATGAATCGAGTAAAACAGAAACAGAATAGGAGAACATGAAGGCCGAAGTAATTGGATGAGACAGATGTAAGGATCTGGGTCAGAAGGCAAACTAAAGAAGCAGCCAGGGGGAATAGTGTCCTTGCATCTGATACACGGCTTCAGAAACCCTGTGTGTCAAAGCTGCGGTCAAACAGAGTTCTCAAACTGTAGTGTGCATCAAATGCCTGGACCTCATCCCCAGAGACTCTGATTGAGTAAGTCCAGGGCAGAGCCCCTAACTGCTTTTTACCATCCAGTCTGGATATTTTTATTCAAGTTCTTCATCGGCCACAGTTTCCAAAAAAGCTGCTTCCGACTTTTGCCCTCCTTAACTTCCTTCTCTAATTGTCTGACAGTCTGATCACCTGACCTACATATAACCTCTTCTCATTTCATTCCCTTCCTTCTCCTTTTGTGCTTCCCATTTTCCTGCTATGAAGGTAATCTGATTATTACCTTATTTTCATATCTTGAACTCCCACTTCTCAGAAATTAAAGGAATTAATCCCTGCTATTCACCAATAGGAAAATCTCTTTTTAAAAAATAGCTCATACTAAAACTAATGATTAAAAACCATAACCTTCTCCTCCCTGTACTTGTATTCATTGGCTCCACAAGGCGTTGTGAGAATCTTGAGCCTGTATTGCTTTATATGTAAAATTTCTAATAACCAAACAAGAAAAGGGAGCCAGAATGTCTGGGCACAGGGAAGGAGAGGGAGGGTCAGAGATGAGGTTGAGGAGGTAGGCAGGGTCAGATCAAGGGGGCATGTAGTTCTTGCTAAGGATTTTGGCCTTTATCCAGGAGTGATTAGAAGCCCTTACCACCACCCTTTCCTAAAGGCCAAGAACTTCATCTAGCTGAATTAATGGATGGGAATGGCAGGAGGAGAATGGGGGTGATGTGAGAGTCTTGGGTAACTCCCAGGTATGGAGATGGTGGGGGGTAGATGCTGCTGCATTTCACAAGACTGGAGATGGAGAAGGTGTGGAGGTGGAATGAGGAGAGAAGCTTGGTTCTAGATCTTTGGTGTTTGAGGAACTTACAGGACCTTGGGTTGGAGGTGTACAACATGCAATTTATCATATATGTGATATATATCACATATAATTATATTTGATATGTAACAATTATATCATATATAATTATATAATAACGTACAGTTATAATATATAATTATATATAACTACAATATATAATGCTATATATTATATATAATGCATCAAATATATTATAGAACATATCATACATATAACACACAAGACATATAACATGATACATCACATATCATACATCATATATAATAGATGTCATATATAATATATTGTATGATATATGGTGCACATTATATTATATATAATGTATAGTATGATCTATCATATACTAATTATATAATTATATAATGATGTATAATTCTAATATATAATTATATAACATATATAACTATTATATATTATATATACTTAATTCTGAGGAAAGAGAGCTAGGCTTGGAACATTGCTGTACAGAGGTGAGAATATGTCAATGCTATTAGAAATTGTGGGTATAGATAAGGTTACCCAGGGAAAGAACTGGAATGAGAAGAGTTAAATATCAAGAGTAGAACCCTTAGTAATACCACCTTTAACCCTGCAGAGGTCACGGTAAAAAAAATTCAGCATAGGTAGTGTGTATCCAAGAGATATGTTCATTACTAGTATGTGCTGAAATGCCAAAAAAAAAAAACCCCTGCAAATTTGCATATATTATATTTATATAACAAAATGCATGATTTTTATTTATTTTCAGTTACAATACATAGAAATTATTAAATAAATATAAAAACATAAAGAATAATTTTTTTTTGCAAATAATGGAAACATGGATATTGCTAAAAAATACAACCAAAAAATGTCTTTAACATTAGTTAATCAGAATCTTCAATAGTTGGCTTTGCAAAATGTTTGTAACAGGCATCACAAAAAATATTGTTATGCTTAAGGCATAGATGCTTTTCATAACTCTTGCAAAAATATTTTAATAAGTGACTTGTTTTGGATGCATAGTACCTAACACGTGTTATAACCAAACTGACAGCTTAAAGGAAGGGAGGAGGGAGAAACCTATAGAGACGGGTTGAGAATGAGAGGTCTGAGGGAATGGGACTTGAAGGCGAGCTAGGAGACTTGTGAAGGAGAGTGAGACCAGTGGCCCCAAAGAACTGAATACAGAAGGTGCAGCATAAATCAGACCCCAGGATTCAGCATGTAGCAGGTTATCCATGGTCTTACCAAGAGCAATCCTCATGGAGTGATGGGACCCAAAATGGACAGCAGTGAGCAGAGGAGGCTGTGGGATTATGGCCTGAACAAGAGATACATTCCAAAATGCACATCATAGTCAGAAGCAGTAATTCAAAGCAGACAAAGTATCTTCTTCTGATCCTGATCCGAAGCAGAATGAAAGAGAAATACCAGTTCTAAAATCTAGAGGGGAGGGAGAATGCGCTGGTGGCATTACACCTCACATTGTCCTGCTGTCCTTCTGAGCACCTCTACTTGCAGTCCCCTGCAGGTGATCTCCAGAAGTTGTGTGTGTGTGTGTGTGTGTGTGTGTGTGTGTGTGTGTGTGTGTGTGTGTTGTTTAAAGTGTCTATCCTCCAAAGTTTCTTCAGGCTCCTCATGTTTATATTTGCTTTCCTCTTAACACAGCAGTATTACCTAAAAGCAGTACCTGTAAAGGGCTGATAGGAAATACTCATGGGTTCTAGTTGGCAAAAGCAGATCATTATCTGCCAGACAGGAGATTTGTTTTAGCTTGTACCCACTCTGCATGGTGCTTTGTGGTCCTCATCTGGTAGGGCATGCTGCGGGATCACAGAAACGGTGCTAATTAAATGTCATTGGGTTTGGGAGCTGCAGCAAAGCCTTCCTGCTCAGATGGCTGAGACAGAAGCAGGAAGCGGAGGCACATCCACTCTCCTGAAGCTCATTACTGTGGGGCAGGGCTTGGGATCAGACAGCCTTAGAGCTCAGATCCTAAATGGATGCTACAGGAGGGCCCCCAGATAAACTCCAGAAGGAGTAAATGAGCACATGTCTATACATTTTGAACAGGAAACAATTTCTCTGGGCAAGTTTGCCTTGAAATTAATTCTCCTCCATCACCCCCTGTTTTATGGACTATATCACAGATTCTTGAAGTGCCTCATATTTAACTTGTTTTTAAAGTTGATCATTCCCACATGTTCAACACTGTCACAAACTAAAGCAAAAGTATTGCGTTGGCCAAATAGTTCATTTGTTTTTTTCAGTAAGATGATCGCCCTAGTAGCACTTAGTTGTCTTTAACTTCATTTGAAACAATTTTGTTAGATTGTATCGTGTCAGCTGTCATATCAGTGGGCATTTTTTAAAAAAAACTTATCAAAATTGGTGAATTTTTATGTAGCCATTTCAATATTGAAGACAGAAGAAAATATACAACATTTTCAGCATATTATGCTTTTATTATTTCAAGAAAGGTAAAAACACAACTGAAACAGAAAAAAATATTTGTGCAGTGGATGGGGAAGGTGCTGTGACTGGTCAAAGGTGTCAAAAGCAGTTTGCGAAGTTTCATGATAGAGATTTCTCACTGGGTGATGCTCCATGGTTGGGTAGACCAGTTGAAGTTGATAGTGATCAAGTTGAAACATTAATTGAGAACAATCAACCTTATACCACAGGGAGAGAGCTGGCATACTCAAAATATCTAAATCAATACAGTTATTGGTGAAAATGAAAAATGTGTTGTTAATTTTATGGAAAAAACTATATGGACTTTTTGGCTAACCCAATAATAAATTAAGCACATGTATCAAGAAAAGATCAGCACCTTCAGTACAGGTGGTGATAGGCAGCCAGCCCCTCCCCAGCTTCTCTCCAGAGCCCTGCCATTCTTCTGTCCTGTGTGTTGGAATTTGAGTTTACTGTGGCACGGAGAAACTTAGTCTTGAAATGATCGCATGCCTCTTCCTGGAATTATCGTGAGCTCCCTTTCTTAATGAGTGGTGTGATTCTCTAACCAGTTCTCAAGCTAGACAGCTGGCATTTATCTCGATTCCCTCACCCGCAGCCTAGACTGAATGTCCATCAGTTCTAGACTCTGAAAGTCTCCTGAACCAGCCCAGTCTTACTGTTACTACCAACTTCCTCCTCCTGCGATCGTTGTTTCTTGCCTGGACAATGGCAGCAGCCTCCTGTCCATTTGCCTCCATTCAAGGCCCTTTTCAATCCACTTTCCACAGGGAAGTGAGAGGGATTATTTTAAAACGTCCATTGGTGGTGTCTGTCTCTTCACTAAACATTTCAGTAGCTCCCAATAGAACAAGAATATATGCTCACTAACATATATGTGACTTTTTATGTTTGTGTTCCTGATTATTCTTATTTTTTAATTATTTTGCCCCATTTATCAAACACTTTGTCTCAGGTGCTGTGTCTCATCAAATTGTCACAATAACTCACTGAGATAAATGTTAATAAAGCACTGTTATTAACCTTATTTCACAGAAGACAAAAGTGAAGGTTGGTGAAGCTAATTTTCTTGCCCATGATTGCTCTGTTAACAAGTAGGATAGAAGGGATTTGAATCCAGGTCTGTCCAGAGCCTGTGATGCTAACCACTGTACAACGGTACTGTCTAGCCATCTCTGTCAATATCCCTCTTCTGGCACAAACTGTTCTAGAATCTGCCCACATCCTTCACTACCACCTGGTCCAGAATCACCCCCATCTCTCACCTGGATTGTTGCAATAGGTGTTTACCTGTTCTCCCCACTTCCATTCACCCATGCATTTCTTAGTGTCCTCTTGAGCCCAGCAGTTGCACCAAACCCCGAAGAATGTCATGGTGATTATGTCACCACTCTGCTCAAAACCTTCTAATTCTTCGGAGTTTCTGAGTGAAAGTCAAATTTTGCCATTGCCTTTGAAAGCCTCCTAGGGTGAACTGGTTCCCCTGTCCTCTCTTCCCACCTCTCCGGCCACCTTTCTCCTTACCTGCTTAAGCCACCCTGATGTCATGGCTCTGCTTTGACGCCGGGAAACATAATCCTGCTTTGTGTCTTTGAGTTTGCTGTTTTCTTCCGCTCTTAAAGTTCCTACCACAATGGTCTCTGACCATTTGATTTAAAACGGCCGCCTCCATCCCCCTTGTGCTCATTGCTCACATCTTCTGCTTCATTTCCCTCTCAGCACTTTCCCACTTTTATACACCATGTGCTGGTTAGTTTATGTCTCATCCACCACCAGAAAGTCAGCTCTGGAAGGCCAGGAGGTCCGTGTGTTCTGTTCACTGTTGTAACCCCAATGCCTAGAGAACCACTGGGTACACATCAGAGGAGAGGTTTATCATTAAGTATTTCTGAATGAATATACAAGGAATATACTAACCATTGTGTTAAGCTCAGGATTGTTTAAGTTATAAGGAGAATTTGTTTTTGTTTTGGGTTGGGATAAGTGGGTCTTTATGTTTTAACATACTTTATGGATCTGACAACATTGTTTCCTTTATTGATAACACCATACAATATCAAAGAAGCTTCTAGTGCAGGCAGTAACTTTGTTTATAGTATCAATATGTTTGTATTTAATACCTATATCCTTAAATGTCTTATCTACCAGCTAGTATATATTTTTTTATTTTTAGAGGGAGGGAAAGGAGGTAGAAAGAGAGAGAAGCATCGAGGTGTGAGAGATACATCAATTGACGGGTTGCCTCTCTCACTTGCCCCCAACTGGGGACCTCAGTATATTTTTTTAAGAAAGGAAAATAGGTTTTTCCTAAATGACTCTGTCTCAATTGTTTTCTCCCCTCCTCTCTCTTCTTTGCTTGCCCCACCCCCTTTTCTTTTCATTTGCAACCTGGGTAATTTAACTTCTGAATGACTAGATAATATTTAAAAGGCTGTTGGATGTCACCTATTGAACAAATAACAAAATAGTGTTCGAAATTCTTTGTCTCTTTTCAGTTTGATTCAACTGATCCGAATCCTTAGAGCTGAAATTCACCTTGCCATCTCATTTCCTCCTTTATTAGGTTTGCCTTTAAAATGCAGACGTTCACTTGAGCAGTACATCTCTCACATTTGAGAATCACTCTAACAAAGCTAGCCCTTTTTTAAGCAGCTGTTGATGAGACAGTTAAACATAGAGGTAGCACAAGCATGATATTTCTCAGTCTGATGTAACTCAGAAATAGAAACCTTCAACCTGAGGTTGAAATGCTTTCAATCAATTGAGCTTCAAGTTCCTGAAAATGATGTCATAGTGCTTCTTCTCAATTCCCCATATTCCACCCCTGATTTTACAGCTGGCTAATTTGTGCACTTCAGATGGGATCCCTGAGCACACTGGCAGTATGAGAACTGTTGTGGAACTCATCTTTATAAATCCAAGCCTTTAATTAACCCACTTTAAAGTGGCTTTGTCAAGACCATGAGCAACAGAAAAGCAATAGACTGATTCTTTGAATAGGTATGCCACAAAAGAGAGCAGAATAGTGATACTGTGCTCTTCACTGAGCCTGGTTAGTTCAGGAACGTAGGAGCATAAGGAGCACAGTTCCTCTAATTCTCTTCGATAGAGTATTGTAGGTATTACTGTTATTTCACAGCTGGATAAATGAGACATAAAAAGGTCAAGTGATTTGTACCTGTTCCTATGAAAGGTCAGTGGCAGAACCAAAGATATTCCAGTGTTGTAATCAGCCCACTCACTCCCACAATTACTTTGAGAGCAAGGACTATAAATTTTCCCAGTCAACCACAAGATCTATTTTAATATGGTCAAAGGGCTCATAAAGATGGCTTTTTTCACCTCGTTGCCATGGGGAAAAAAAGAATCACAGGAAACAATGAAAGAATCAGAATGTTTTTGAAAAGATAAGCGATGCTGTAATTCCTGATTTCTTTATGTTGTGAGTGAATGACAGACTGCTTTATTCCAGCAATAGAAATTAAAACATCCTTTACATTTACAAATTGTAAATTCAACATTTTCTAGAATTCAATCTCTTGTGGAAAATTAAACACATTTATCATTAAAAATTGAACAAACAAAAACACTCTATGCCATTCATCCCTCCCCGTTCACTCAGCCATCCGTACGTACATTCGATAAAGACTTCCTGAAGAGCAGTTCTGCACTAACCAGTGCTGTGGATACATGGAACGTGACAGTGACAAAAGAGAATTCCTGTCCTTCCACGGCTTCCATTCTAAGTGAGAGACATTTAAAATCAAATAGATAATAATTCACATGCACGTAATATTACTTTATTTATTGAATTGACCTTTCATTAAATAATATTGAAGTGGTCTTTCATTATTAGAATGATCTTTCAGTTTCCCAAACCACATTTGAAAAATCACTAGGGAGGGTACACGATGGTAGATACCCAGCAAATTCTTTTCTGGATGCTCTAAGAAGCTACTGAAGTAGGATTATCCTTTCATCTCTGGATCTGAAGAAATACATTACTTTCTTGAGGGGAATAGTGAGACCCACAAATTTCAAAGACTTGTCTTTATTTACACCAAAATAAACAGGGTCTGAAAAATGTCTATCTTTCATCAATTCTACAAAACAAAAACAAACACTCCCAAGTAAGTGTACCTCATTAGGGGTTTCCTATAAATTAGTTCCTACCTTTTTTTAAATGTTTACTTATATTTTGGGTAAGCCCACTAAACATGTAGAATGTCTCTTCTTGCTTCTCATCTTGAAATATTTTATTTTTTAATAGACCATTATAACAATAATTAAGATAGAAAATTTTGTGAAATACTAATTTCAGATAAGAACTACTTACATAAAATTTATTTTCATATAGGTTTTAGTCATAAAATATTGATGTGTATTCTTATATCAATATCAGAAGCAATCACACAATATACTTCATTTAATTTTGCATGAAAAAATGTAAAATGATGGGAATTTTTTCTTAAAATCATATTATTACTGAAATACTCCTATACATAGATTCTAATGTACTGAAGTAGGTGAAAGTATGACTTGTTTTAGTTGAAAAAAAAGGAACTAAAGAATAAATTTGACTTAAATAATTGTAGGGAAAAGCTTATTTTAGAAGGTAGTTTTATTCATCTATTTTTTCATAAAATAATCTTATAAATTAATATATTTATTATATAATTATATAAACTTCCTTATAAACTAATTTTTTACTTGAGTGAGATTTTGTTACAGAGAGCTTTTTGGTGGATTGTTGAAAAAATTTTAATAATATTTTGTGATGTGTAAATTATATAAAATTCAAACTTCTGTGTTCATAAATACTATTTTTTAAAAATTCTCACCCTAAGATACATTTATTGATTTTTTTGTAGAGGGAAGAAGGGTAGTGGGCGCGGGGAGAAAGAGAGACAGACAGAGAGGGAGAGAAAAACATTGATGTGAGAGAAAAACATCGATTGGTTGCCTCCCATACATGCCCTGACTGGGAATCAAACCTGCAACCTTTTGGTGCATGGGGCAATGCTCCAACTAACCAAGCCACCCAGCAAGGGCCATAAATACCATTTTATTAGAACACAGATATCATCCTTGGCTCTACAGTGGAAGAGTTGAGTAGTTGAAACAGAGTCCCTTTGGCCTTCAAAGCCTAAAATATTCACTATTTGTTTCTTTATAAAAAAAGTTTGCTGACCCCTGGTCTATACTCCTCTAGCCCTCCCGTTACCCATCCCCCCCCACACCTTATCACTGGATTTTTTTAGAAGTATATTTTATTGATTATGCTATTATAGTTGTCCCATATTTTTCTTCCCTTTATTCCCCTCCACTCCCCTCCTTCCAGCATTCTCCCCCCACCTTAGTTCATGTCTATGGGTCATACATATAAGTTCTTTGGCTTCTCCATTTCCTTCCTTTTCTTAACTTCCCCCTGTCTATTTTGTGCCTGCCAATTATGCTTCTTATTCCCTGTACCTTTTTGCCTATTATCCTCCTTCCCCACTT
The DNA here is from genome assembly GCA_039655065.1 of Glossophaga mutica. Lineage (NCBI taxonomy): Eukaryota > Metazoa > Chordata > Mammalia > Chiroptera > Phyllostomidae > Glossophaga > Glossophaga mutica. The sequence goes on along the minus strand of CM077304.1, from coordinate 35,883,012 downwards.
GTGATCTCCATTTCTGTGATTCTGTTCCTGTTCTAGTTGTTTGCTTATCGCTTTTGTTTTGTTTTTTAGGTTCAGTTATTGATAGTTGTGAGTTTGTTGTCATTTTACTATTCATAGTTTTGATATTTTTCTTTTTCTTAGATAAGTCCCTTTAACATTTCATATAATAATCCCTAGCTGGTGTGGCTCAATGAATTGAGTGCTGGCCTGCAAATCAAAGGGTCGCCAGTTTGATTCCTAGTCTAGAGCACATGCCTGGGTTGCAGACCAGGTCCCCTGTAGGGGGCACATGAGAGGCAACCACACATTGATATTTCTCTCCCTCTTTCTCTCTCCTTTCCCTCCTCTCCAAAAATAAATAAATAAAAATCTTTAAAAAACACATTTCATATAATAAGGGGTTGGTGATGATGCACTCCTTAACTTGAGCTTATCTGGGAAGCACTTTATCTGCCCTTCCATCTAAATGATAGCTTTGCTGGATAGAGTAATCTTAGATGTACGTCCTTGCTTTTCATGACTTTGAATACTTTCTAGCCCCTTCGTGCCTTCAAGGTTTCTTTTGAGAAATCAGCTGACAGTCTTATGGGCATTCCTTTGTAGGTAACTCTTCTTTTCTCTTGCTGCTTTTAAGATTCTCTCCTCATCTTTAACCTTTGGCAATTTAATTATGATGTGTCTTGGTGTGTTCCTCTTTGGGTCCAACTTGTTTGGGACTCTCTGAGCTTCCTGGACTTGTTTGTCTATTTCCTTCACCAGATTGGAGAAGTTCTCCATTATTTTTTCAAATAAGTTTTCAATTTCATGCTCTTCCTCTTTCCTTCTGGTACCCCTATGATTCAGACATTGGAATGTTTCAAGTTGTCCCAGAGGTTCCTCAGCCTTTCCTCATTTTTTTTGTATTCTTGTTTTTTCAGTATGATCTGGTTGAATGTTTATTCCTTCCTTTTGTTCCAAATCCTTGATTTGAGTCCTGGTTTCCTTCCCTTCACTGTTGGTTCCCTGTATATTTTGCTTTATTTCACTTTGTATAGCCTTCGCTTCTTCCTTTATTTTGCAGCCGAGCTCAGTCATTTCTGTGAGCATCCTGATTACCAGTGTTTTGAACTCTGCACCTGTAGGCTGCCTATCTCCTTATTGCTTAGTTCTTCTTTTAGAGCTTTGACCTGTTCTTTCAGTTGGGCCATATTTCTTTGTCTCGGCATACCTATTATTTGTAGGGGGTGGAGACTTAGGTATTTGCCAGGATGGGGAACCCAGTTCACTGTTTTGTGGTGCTGTATGTGGGGGAGGGGTCAGAGAGGGAATAATATTGCTTGTTCAGTTCACCTACTTTCAAGAGACTAGCATTTTCTCCCACTACCACCACCACAACCCCCACAGGTTTTTACTGCCAAAGGTTCTGAGGCTTTATTTTGCCTGTGCTGGAACCCCAGGTTATGTGGTCTGTCTTGCTCCCTTGTTGTTCCTCTCAGCTATCTGCACCCAAATGTGGGACCACCCAGTCTGCCAGCCACCACCTCGCCCTCCTGGTCCACCAGCTGCTGCCTTGCTGCACTTCCCCTCTGTCTCCCCTGCCCCTCTTCGCACCTCCTACCAGCCTGGATGAATGTTTCTCCTTTAACTCCTTGGTCGTTGGACTGCCATACAGTTTGACTTTCTGGCAGTTTTGGTAGTTTTTTTGTTTCCAAATTGGTCGTTTCCTTTTTTTGGTTGTGTGAGGAGGTGAAGCGTATCCACCTATGCCTCCATCGTGGCTGGAACTTCTACAAAGAGCTTTTTAAAAGAGCAAAGTCAGCTCAGAAATTGGAAGCTATAAGTGATAAATAACCAGTTTTTTAAAGTAAATAAAATATTTTTATGTCTAATTCCAATTTCTTTTTTTTTTTGAAAAATTTATTTAGAAAAGTATTTACTGTTATTAAGAGTGTCAGAATGTTTACATTTTTCCTGAGTTATAAAAAAAACTTTTAAAAGTTACTTTTTATGTTTAACTTTAGATTTTAAAAATAATGGATTCCCTGTTGAGAATCTCTCATGGATGTCCAACCTTTTGGCATCTCTGGGCCGTACTGGAAGAAGAGTTGTCTTGGGCCACACATTAAATACACAAACACTCATGAAAACTGATGAGCAAAAAAAAGATTTCAGTAAATTTATGATTGTGTGTTGGGCTCATTCTTGGTCATCCTCGGCCACACGCAGCCCGTAGGTGGTGGGTTGGACATTCCTGGTGATAAAATCTATTTGGTCCATGCTTCTCATATGGCAGCAGGATTGTAATCCCCTGCATGGCTTGTTAAAACAGGCCCCACAGCCAGAGTTTCTGATGAAGGTCCGAGATGGGCCCGAGAATTTTCATTTCTAACGTTCTCAGGCGATGCTGATGTGGCTGACCTAGAGACCATACTTTGAGAACCTTCCTGTTATAATGAATATTAGCAATCAGTAGAAAAGCTAGATTCTTCATCACAACAATTCATAACGCTTTATATCAAAAGCATAGTGCAAGAATAACTTACTACCTCACATCATTTAAAAATGGGTTGTTGATTGCCATTTACTATGTTTTTTCTCTCTGCTACCTTGCTTTATGTCAAGGGTTGAGCTGTCAAACGTTTATTTACTATGATCACTAAATCTTTTATTGATTTTCCTGTAATTTCAGACAGAGCCTAATGAATAGGTGTCTAATCCTCTGAAAATTAGTTTAAAAAATTGGTGAATTTCTTGTAATTTGTACATATCTTGGCCTTCGTTTGGCCACCATTGTAATGGAAATAATAACCTGACCTCTAGGAAAAAAGTAACTTATTGTAGATATTAAATAAATAAAACCTATGTTTCTTAAACTCCTTGGATAAGGATTCTGTGGTGAATGGTAAGGCTGGGGTTCTAGGGTCCCTCCTTCTGTGCTGTGGGGGCAGGGAAGGGACCCCTTTTTAACTTCCCTAAGGTCCTGAGTATTTGCCTGTGATGAGAGGAAACAGTCTTGAGGTCTCATGCTTTGCTTGGATCTCTGGCCCTGTGGTCTGCTGGTCAGCAAATCCTCCACAGCTGCCTCGCAAGGTGCTCAGGCGCTGGTGTGCTCTCCGCCCCAGGTTTGCACGTGCTGGTCCTCAGAACGAACACCCTCTGTATTCTCCTGCTGCTCATTGCTGCCTTCCTCTTGGCCATGCTTTCTTGGGGGCTTTCTCTTTGAATTCTCAAGAGCCTATTTTGAACATCCAGAGAGATGAACATGTTTCTTTCTCTTTTCATTCAGGCTCCATTCACATTCTGCTCAAGACAATATGTATTGGGCCAGGGAACAAGGAATCTGGGAAAGAGCAAAAAGAAGAAGTAACATTTTAAGAAAGACTGAGATTTGTTATGTTACTTTTGTAGCTAATCTATTCCATGACACTGTTGGGTGGAGAATCAGTACTTTCATCTGCTTTCCATAACCAGTCTTTGACACACTTTGGGATTGTCTCTCCCCTCACGTTACCCCTCCCCCAGCTCACTCATGTTCTAACTCCTCTCCTTTGGGAAACACCCAAAGGCCTTGAGAACCAAGCCCTTCATAACCTCAGACTTACACTGGATATTGCTGGGGATTTCCCGGAGCCTCAGTTCTGCTGACTGAAGTGGAAAGGGTGGGCTCCTCTCTGGTAGGAATGCCTGAAGCTCATTTCCTCCCAGTGTCTCTAAGACTGCAAACATCCCCTGCCACAGTGAGTAATTTCTTGTTGAGACCACACAGCTGAAATGTCTCATGTGAAAAAGACGTTCCTTCTCCTTTAGATGTCTTTGACCCTACGCGCAAAAGAATAATGATTCTGGCATCAACTTTCTAGCGGGAGTGTCCGACCTGTGGCCCGTGGTCCACACGCAGCCCAGCACGGCAGTGATTGCAGCCCAACACAAAATCGTAAATGTGCTTAAAACATTATGAGATTTTTTTGTGTGTGATTATGTGTCTCAGTATATTTAATGTGTGGCCCAAGATGACGCTTCTCCGTCCAGTGTGGCCCAGAGACACCAAAAGGTTGGACACCCCTGTGAGGAATAGTTATTTCTTCTGTGGGCTATTTTCTTTAATAGGACCTCACAGCACTGAAAGTAGCTCTGGACAGATGGGCTGCCATTCCCACATGGATTCTCTCTAATCCCCAAATTCCTTTTCTAATAGAAGCAGAAAGAATGGGTAAGAAGATGTCAGTTTATCCTGCCACAGTTAGAAGAAAAAAATCCTTTATGGGTTGTATTTGTACTAGTTTCTGCTCTAGATTGGATATTTGTGTCCCCGCTAAATGCATATGTTGAATCGCAGTGCCCGATGTGCTGGTGTTTGGAGGAGGGGCCTTGGGGGGAGATTAGGTTGTGATGGTGAGCCCTCCTGAATGGGATTTGCCCTTACGAATGAGACTGGAGAGAGATCCCTTGTTTTCTCTGCACGTGAGCTGACAGTGAGAAGACATCCACCCATGAGGAAGGAGCCTTTCGCAGACACCAGCTGTGCTGGTACCTTCATCTGAATCTTTCAGCCTCCAGAACTGTGAGAAATAAGTTTCTGTGATTTGCAAGCTACCCAGTCCATGGCATTTTTTGTTACAATAGCCAAAACGGATTAACACAGCTTCCCAGGGCTTCCATAACATAGTACCCCAAACTTGCTCTCTTATAACAGCAGACATTTACTCTGCACACTTCTGAGGCTAGAAGTCCTCAATCCCAGTGTCAGCAGGGCCGTGCCCTCTCCACAGGTTCCAGGGTAGGATCCTTCCCTGCATCTTCTTAGCCTCCATCGATTGCCAGCACACCTTGGTGGTCCTTGGCTTGCATCACTTCAGTCTCTCCCATCATCGAGTGTTATTCTCCCTGTGTGTATGTGTCTGTGTCCCAATTTGCCTCTTGGTACAAGGATACTATTCATTAGATTAGAGCCTACCTTAAACCAGTACAATCTCATTTTAACATCACTATGTCTGTCACATTCACAAGTACTGGGAGTTAGGTCTTGAATGTATCTTCTTGGTGGAAGTAGTTCAACCCACAGCAGTCCTCTCTAGCCAGACCCCTCACGTGGGCATGTAGCATGGCTCCAAATTCTTGTCCTGTCTCCCACTCCCGATCCCCCATGACCGTTTTCATGTAGATTCTTCTTCAGGCAGAATGGTTTCCTCATGCCATCTTCTCTCTCCCCTTGCTACTTAGGAATATTTTATACATTTCTTAAAATCTTTATTAGTTGCACTTCCTGAGGGATTGTTTTTTGAAAGCCAAAAACCAAATGTGAGTCCTTGTATTTCTGCCCGTATTTTTCCTCATATTAGTTACATTTCTGTAATTATTTTAATTCCTCCAACTAGAAAGTGGGTTGTTTAAAAGAAGAAAACGAGTCTTACTAATCTCTGTAATTCCACCATAGTTTTATGCTTTGCACATAGGATCACCAAATCAAACAAAAATATAGGCTTTGTGTATTTTAAGCATGTTAGAACAGGGTAAAACCTTAGTTTATACACTCTCCTGTTTATTGCTTTCTACTTCCAATAGGAAGAGCGTTTGGTATAAAAGCATTGTACAATTATTAACCGGAACATAGAAGGCAATTATTCTGCCTTCAGGCTCTGGCTCCCTTTGTGATCTTTGGAAAGGCAGTTGCCTTAACAATTTTACCAATTAATAAAAGTAGAACTTGCATGAAAAGCTTCGCAGATGAGAAGTGCCAAAGAATATTATTGTTGAATATCATTCAAGTGCAATTGCTTGACTTTTTTACTCCATCCTTGCTTGGACCAAAATGGAAACGAACATTAAAATCCCAACGATAAGAAGATAAATGCAAAATAGCTGTTACTAAAAATGAAAAGCCCGAGTCTGTCATCTCTGTTCCCCAGTCTGGGGTTTAAAGAACTGCACGATGTTAGTCAAAGACTCTGCTGTAGGTTATGTGTGTGCTTGCAAGTCTGTGCGCCTTTTATGAATATGCGTATTTTATTTCTATTTAGTATTGCATACATATTTAAATTAAAAATATGCCATGATTAATAACGAGGTACAGGATTTTTTTTTTTAACACGGAATGAAAGAATCCCTAGCCTTTATTGGCAGTCTTTTCCCTGTGGGCAATGTGTCTTTTTTTCTTTTTCAGGCTAACTATCCACCAATGCCTTTGAGTCCTTCTTTACTAATAGGTATGCATTTATCTGCTTGTGTGTTATGTCAGGACTAGTTTTCTATTTGTATTAATGAGCTACTAAGAGTTATTTATTGGTAAAATTGTTTTGGCACTGCTTACTAAGTAGGCACCATGTCCGCACAATACATAAAACAATTACTACTCCTCTGCCTAACAAAGATTGCTGTTGATCACACAAAAGTATTTCCAGGACCCAGAGAGTTCTTTCCTGTGACACTGTTCTCTTTTAGCATTCGGTGCTGCTGCCCACGTTCAGACTCTCATTATTACTAGTATCGATTGTTGGTTAGGTGGTTTTCAGGCCATGTTGTATAGTGACATCAGCGAATTCCAAGTCCTGTTGTGAGGGTCTCTGTCAGGCAGAGTTGGGTGTCATAGATGGCTGTCGTGAATATCTTCATTAGCTGTCTTTCAGTTTTTAATTAGTATTTAAATTAGATTTCTTATTAATCTGTGATGGCTCTCTACAGATGTGCTGTACCTGTCCAGAAACTTACCATGTGTTTTCACCATTGGTTTCCAAAGCATTTAAAAGTAAATGATGCTATTGTTTCTTTGGATCCTAGCCTTGTTCTCTTTATTTAGCCACAGAAAGAAGTACATGACAGGGGTTAGTAAACAAAATGTGGTTACAGAACCCATTGCCAAATAAAAACTGATGTCTTTGGTAGGCATTGTGGCCATCCTACATAATATTTTTAATAGACTTGCATGTATAGGGGACTAAGTATTTTTAAAACTGTTTGGCATATGTTAATTGATATCTGAGAATTTGTACTGTGCTTTTAGTAAACTGTAAATTTGGACCAGGAATGCTCTGTGTTGGTACCAGACATTTTGACATATTTCAGAATCATTGAGATATTCTTCACTTCTTTTGTATTTTGTCTACATAATGGGAATGTTATTTTTGCTTCATATAGGGTTCAGTTCAGTACTTAAAGAGTACTCGGTTCCTCCCTTTCCAAATAGCTTACGATCTAGCAGAAGGGGTATAAGTACGTGAATAACCATGAAACAAGAAAAAATATTAAAATATTTTATTTCTGCAAACACCAGAATTCTACCATTAACTCGTGTCTAATTAGTTTTTTTGGCCTTTCTCTCGTCAAAGAGGAAACAGAGAGATAGTTCATTGATATTTAAGAGTCCTTGCCCACTCAACTGCATAATAAATGTCATGAATTAACCCATGTCTTAACTGATTCTGCAAATATTTATTGAATCTATTTGATGTGTCAAGTTCTATTTTTGGCTTTGAGAATATACAGGTAAGACCAGGCCCTTTTCCTCGATGATGTCATAGCCCACTTGAAGAAATAATAGTTACTAAGTTACAATATCAGAAATTTTAGTATCTAGGTATGCACAGGGCACTATCTGAACACAGAACAAGGAAAAGAAAACTCGGCTGCTTAGTCAGGAAAAGTTCTTTTTTAAAAAAAAAATAGACTTATTTATTTACTTTTTTCCATCACCATTTATCCCCCTACCCTCCTGTACCTCCACCCCTCCTGCTTCAGTCACCACACTGTTGTTTGTGTCCATGAGTTCTTTCACTCTTTTTTTCTTTTTTGCTCAGTCCCTCCATCCACCCATCCTACCTCCTGATAGCTGTCAGGAAAGGTTCTCGGTTTCAAGGTATATAAAAGATATCCAGGTAGAAAAGATGATGCAGTTACTTCAATTTTGTTTTATTATTATATATTTTGAAATTTCCAAGCTATGTATAGATTATTTGTATAATCATGAAAGCAAATATTGTGTTAAATGTTTGAACATGTGAAGGAAATCCTAGGCATTTTTAAGTGCCTGTTACAGTGCTCCTTATTTACAATGAGACAAGACAAACATAGAATCGTCTCACTAAGGCTGTAGGAAAAAGGGAAGACCTGCCATGTTTCCCTGAGTCAGAATATACCCAATGAAAATGATGAGTATAGATTTTCACTATTATGTCACATAAATTAGCATTATTGGTTTCTTAAAATAATCATAGTAATTTTTGGCATTATAAAGCACAGGTGGCAAACACAGGCCCATGGGCTGAATCTGGCCCTCCACCTTGTTTTATCTGGCCTGGCACCTTGTTTCTGCCTGACGGTAGCACTGAACTCTCACTCAACTATTAAGGAGTAGTTACATTTATACAGTCCTCAAATTACATTTGGCCCTGTGAATGCAGCCACGAGGCTGATGTGGCCCCTGGTGAAAATGAGTTTGACACTCCTGCTATAAAATGACTTTAAAGAAGGAAATGGTTTTTAATAAATAAATTTATGAGAAATTATTCAAACTAATGCCTCACTTTGAAAATGTGTCTTTTATTTAAGATGTAAGAGTTCTAATACTTATATTCAAGGTATTAAACAAATATAAATTGAGCATCTACTGTGTACCAGACACTGGACTAAGCATTGGAAATATAGCAGTGAACCAAACAGATGAAAATCTGTGTCCTCTAATACGTAAGCCTCCTTTTTTCTTTTTTGGTGTGTCATGAATTTATATTTCAGGAAGGTGGAGTTTTATCACCTATTCCAGTGGTGATAATGACATAAATTAGTCTATACCATTTAGTTTCACTGAATTTGTTTCTTATCTTACTAAAGGTTTTCTGATCCATATTATGAGATATCTGTATAGACATTTATCGAAAAAATGGTGGGCTATGAACACGTTTTAAAATTTCCTCTAATTAAAGTGCTCGCAATTTCAGATCCTTCATTCTCCCTCCAAGATTTCTGGTTGTTTTTTTTTTTTTTGCAGTTTTAAATTTTTTGTTATTCAATTATAGTTGCCCCCATTTTCCCCCCATTTCTCTCCCCTGCTCTGCCCACCCCTCTCCCACATTCAGTACCCGCCAGCCCACCTTGTTGTCTGTGTCCCTGGGTCCTTTATACACATGTTCCTTGACTTGACCCTTCCCCTTCTTTCCCTGTTATCCCCCTCCCTTCTCCCCTCTGGCCACTGTCATACTGTTCTTTATTTCCCTGTCTCTCATAAGCCTACTTTCTTTCTTTTCTTTTTTACTATATATTATATATTTTAATTTTTTTATTGTTGTTCAATTACAGTTGTCCCCATTTCCCTCCCATTAGTCTCCCCTGCCCTGCCCACCTTCCACTTTCAATCCCCCCCACCCACCGTTATCTCGACCCTCCCCCATCATCCCCACCCTCCTCCCCTCTGGTCACTGTCAATTTGTTCTTTATTTCCATGTCTCTGGTTTTATTTTGCTTACTTGTTTTGTTGATTAGGTTCCACTTACAGGTGAGATCATATTTGTTTTTCACTGCCTGGCTTATTCACTTAGCATAATACTCTCCAGTTCCATCCATGCTGTCATGAAGGGTATAAGCCTACTTTCTTATGGGAGTGATAATAAAGAGATTGATTATAAAATATGGCATGTCAGATCATAGTATGCTGTGGGGAAAAGTAAAGCAGGAAGTGGTGTCAGATGTGTTAGAGAAGGTGTGTGAGTCGATTACTTAAAGCGTGGTTATTGATAAGACAATATTTAAAAGGTGCCCTGAAGTAAGTGAGGAAGTAAGCTGTGTAGGTATCTGGAGGAAGAGAATCCAGGCAAAGGGGACAGCAACTTCGAATTCTTGAGATGGAAACATGCTTCTTAAGTTGAAGGAATAGTCAGGAGCCCAAAGTGCCTAGGACTTCAGAAAGATAGCCGGCCCAGATTCTGTGGTCCTTATCGGCCCTGGTGAAGACTTGGCTCTCATGCTAAAGGAGTTGGCAGCCTTCAGAGGCTTTTGAGCCAAAGAGGCATGATCTGATCAAAAGGATAACTTTGGCCCTGGTGTTAAGGCTAGACACTAGAGGACAAGGATGGGGAAGGGAGATAGTTAAAAGGCTGCTGCACTATTCCAGGTGGCTCTGACAAGGGTAGTGGTGGACATGTGAGAAGCAGCTTGATGATAGACATGTGGGTACACCTGTCAATCACTGCCCCCTGCACTTTGTCAGTAAGTTCCATTTCAAGTATATCAGTCTGACTAACCATTCCTAAGTAGCATTCCTTCTAATTCTTCTAGCATCTCAGCTCCAGTACATTTTTTTAAACAACATTGGGAGCTACAATTCGTTGATCCTACCACCTTTTCATTGTCCCTCCTAGCTTAACTCCCTTCCTTATTCCGCTTAGATTCTGTGTGCCTACTTAAATGTCTTATGGCAGGGAACAGACAGCGAAACCTCTGGAGAAAAACACACGAGCATGCTTACTGGCCTAATCCGCTGGCCTCACAAACGTGTACCGGCCCTCACCAGGTGAATGCGTTTCTATCTAGGGCAAACCCTTCCATTGACATACTGGGTGATTCCATTCGTACCTAGTTAAGATGTTGCTCTAGCAAAAGCTTCATTTCTCTCAAAAATTAAACAAACGCGATATTATAATATCCATCTTTTGAAAATTCCTACCTTATGCGTTATCCATTTCTGTAGCTACCACCCTATTTTTTGGCTACCCAGCAGTGCTTTTCATGAGTTGCCTGTTCTCATGGTTTTTGACTTCCTATCCTCCCACACTTATTTAAACTTTAGTGCATAGGTTTTGGTGTCCATCACCCCCTGAAACTGCTACTGTCACAGTTACCAGTGACTTCCAAGCTGCTAAAACCAGTGGCCGTTCCTCAGTCCTCACTTGATTAGACGGTCAGCAGTATCTGACACAGGAGATCACTCCCTGCGTCTTGGAGCTCTTTCTTTCTCTGGTTGCCAGGGTGCTTGGTCTCACTGGTTTTGTTTGTACCTCGCTGGCTCGACTTTCTCAGTCTTCTTTGATGAGCCCGCTCATCTTCCTAACTTGTACTGGAGATCCTTGGTTCTTTTTTCTCTGTTTAAGCATACCTTTAGGTGATCTCATTAACACTTTAGGATGTTAACTACCAGCCATGCACTGACAATCCAGCCCTGACCTCTGGCCAGAACTCTCCTTCCGGATGATGCCTGTAGCTTCTTGTGTCCAAAACCAAAGTCCTGCTTTTCTCCCCCTAAATATGCTCCCCCTGCATTTTTTTTCTTATTAAGTAGTATTTCTAAACTTTTAGTTGCTCAGGTTAATAATTTTGGAATTATCCTTAATTCCTCTCTTTTTTCTCAAATCCCCAATTCAGTCTGTAAACAAATCAGGCTAGTTTTATCTTCAAAAACCAGCCCTTCTTTAAATATATGCTAATGTTTTTAAATGACTACAGTAATTTTATTTTGAAATGCATTTAGAGTTTTGAAAGCACCTACAAGTCACAAGTTAAATGACTATATTTTAAAATAAAAATCTGTATAATTCACATTTAGTCAAAAATAAAATGTAAATACAAAACAGGAAATAGGTTTTTTGAGTGATTTATAAAGATTCCTAAAAGTTTAATTCTGAAAAAATAGTTTCAAAATGATTTACTCTAAAGCAGCATCAATGGAGTGAATATTTAAGTTACCAAATTATCACTTACAAAGATATTATTTATTGGTTATATAAGTTCTGGATTATTGTTTAAAATTTATCTCCATTCTCTATAATCACAATGTGAATTAACATTCCACCAATAATACAAAGACTTATTTATTGCTCTGTAATGTTGATAAAATACTGACTCTGAAACTACACTGCTTGAGCTCAATAGTGGCTCTTTTCTAGCTATGTTATCACAGACAAGTCTCTCAAATGCTCTATGCCTTAGTTTCCCTGTCTATAAAATGGGGATGATAAGAGTGCCAACCCAGGATTTCTCAGTGGTGTCAAACATACATAACTATTTAGGGTAGTGACTGGCACAGAGGAAGAAATAGCAACTGTGTTAGGAATAGAAGAGTTATGTGGAGAGTCTTTGTTACTAGAAGTCCTCAGGGAACTTGAGGCTTAAATAGAATATCTAAAACATTAAAGACATCTCAAGGTTTCAGGAATTGTTTAAGAGATCCATAAAATAGTGAAGGCAATATGTGTTAGTTATCTATAAAGTAAGAGAATTAGCCAACAAATGCCATAGACATTCAAATGAGAGAGATTACTTCTACTAACAGTGGTTTACAATTTATGGTGAGACTTTTGTTTTCTAAATGTTGAAGTGCAGGTATAATAAAACTGAGATATGTGCCCATCAAGTGCCAATTTTGATGTATGAATATGAGAAGCAAAGGAGTTCAGTACAAACTGTTAATATAGAGCTTTAATTAGATATTATAAGAGAAACTCTTCTGAAATATAGATGCCTATTTACATGCATGTAAGAAGCTGCCATTTATATTGGTACCATACACACAGGATTATCACACTGTTGACCAAGTTGTTTCACATATTCATCTAGATTAAATTCATTACAGGGAATATGAGTTATACATCACTGGGATCTCCTTTTTCCTTTTGACACAACTGTACGTTTATGAAAGATATAAATTTAATCTACATATATTAACTGAGTGGAGAAGACATAGTTTTCTCATGCTAAGATCATATAAATATGCTATTGAAATATGACTGATGTAGTAATAGCTGATCCTTGTGAATTCAGTTTTTATGCCTTTCAAATAGGCATACTTTCCTGAAATGTGATTAATTGCCATTAACCCTAGAACTGTGAAGCTATGTGTATACGTGGGCAAAGTAATTTCAAAGTTTGTCTCCAGGAAAAGGGCGATATCTAAAACCTTTTTTTCCCTCTTTTTTCCTCTAGTTGGCCCGTCACAACAAATTATTACAGCAGATGCTCAAACCAGGGTCAGATCCAGATGATGGAGATGAAGCCTTAAAGTATTATGCCAACCACACCGCACAGATTGAGGTAACGATCTATTATTTCTTGAAAGGGACCAACTGTGAAAAGATATATTTCCTTTTCATTGCATACCATTTTTATAGTCGTTTCCTAGGATAATGAAGCAAAATTGATATAAGCTGTAAAATATATACAAAATGACAAGATATGAGGAATGATCTATAAAAATTTGAGGTGCATATTTATCAAAGTTGTCTTTATTTTTTCACCAGTATTATATTTAAGTTTTCTTTTATAATTAATAAGGTGATTTTTGTTCTGTTTTGTTTTGGTCATGAAAGCAGTTATTTCAGAACAGTGTTATTTTAGAGAAAAGGTTATTAGAATAGAAGCTATCATTTAAGAAGAGGTATCTTTTTAAAAACTATCGGAAGCTTATTAAAATAGAGATCTCCGTGTCATAAAGTATTCAGAAGTATACGAAACACAGAAGGTACTAATAAAGTTTCCATGTTGATAGCATCAACTTGGATGGTTTAACAGTTATCATTTTCAGTATGCAACAATTGACCTCCCTCTCCGCCCCCATAAATGAGACATTCTTTAATGGCCAGTGGCAGACCAGGAGTGCGTGTCAACACAGACTTATCATTATGTGTTGGGAGACCCATCTGGCTGTCACTGACTAGCTATGGTATCATTTTGACACTAGTAGGTAGAGCTAATCAGGCAGAAGCACAAGTACAGTAGTTGATGCTTGTCACTAGTAATTTACATTCATACATTCATTCACTTTGGCAGGCATATTTTAGTTTTCAGTTGATTGTATGATGGGCATCACTGCTATTAATTCCGAAGATATATAATCACTATACCTTACTGTTTACTATTGCCCAACCTTTGGAATAATGAACATTATCTTGTGTCTCAAAATGGATCCCTTGGTAATATTTATAAACTTTAACAGTGCTGTAGCTCTTGCGGGAGACTTGACCTAATGGAAACACCATGAGCTGGACCCGCAGCAAACTATTGCTTACTACATCAGGTGCTTAGGGACCAGGAGGCTGACAAGGTCAGGAAGCTGGAGACATTGATAGAAATAGATCATCAAAGCACCAAGGCTCTGAGGAAGGTCCCAGAAGCCAAAGTACAAAGAAAGGTGATTAGAAGAGATCAGGAATAGCAGGTATAGTGGGTAAGCCAGAGGTGGGGATTGGGTTAATACCTGTGTGTGAGAGATGGGAGCTGTCATTGAAGTTGGTCTGTTATTGGTTTCCCAGCAGTGAGGAAAGATTTAGCTGTAAATACATACATTTGGTAAACACCCACCAAGCATTTTACTCTCTACCGATTCTCATGCTTGTTCAAAGACCACCTCGTATGACCTGCTCAGAAAGGTCACCCCTCCTTTCTTCACACATTCATTCATTTCATTTCACAATGTTGCCACAGCAGTTTGATCATTCAGTTTAGTCGAACATATAATGTTGCTCTTTATGTGTCACTTGTCCCCTACTGGAGGCAGGGACTGGTCTTGATCATCTTTGTATTTCCAAAACTGAATGCTGTATCTGGAATATAACCACAATGATGAATATTGTTGAAAATAATAGCCAACAAGTGCTACAGACATTCAAATGAGGAAGATTACTTCTACTAACAGTGGTTTATAATTTATGGTGAGATTTTTGCTTTTTTAATGTTAAGTCGTAATTATAATAAAACTGAGATATGTGCTCATAAAGTGCCACTTTTGATGTATGAATATGCAGAAACATAGTAGTTCAGTACAAACCGTTAATATAGAGCTTTAATAAATTATTGACCTTTTGTCTATAAGTTACAGACTCAAAGATCTTGGAAAATAGGAAGGGCTTTGTGGATTATGGCCTACTCACCCACCCAAAGAGGAGTCACTCTATTGTAATAATTCTGTCCCTGCTTTCAGTTCTACCTGTGATAGAGATCTTACTACTTTAGGAGGGAACTGATCCAATTTGGAGCTCTAATATTTAGAAAAAATTGGGGGGGTAAAGAGTGCACACTAGTCCACTTTAATGTTTGCCCACCCTTCTAAGCATCTTCTCCCCTGTCAACATGATAGCTTGGCTCTAGCATTTGAAGATGAATCGTGATTACTAAACTACAAGGTCACAGATCGGACTTCATGTTATTTTCCATTCTGAATTCCCCAGAACTCCTCAGCTAAGGACAGAATAAGCATTAGTTGAATAAATGTATTGAAAAAATTATGTTTTTGCTTTTTGACAGTTAACACATTCTCCTTTCCTTCAGTCATCTCTCTGGTTTGTCTGTGCTCCTTGTAAAATGTGACAACAGCAAGAATCAAACATAACATATCACAAACAGGCTGAATAGCTTGGCTTATAATAATCAAGACACAGTTTCTTAAGTGCACCCTGATATTTTTTTGGAAACATTTGACATTGTTGGATCATGTAAACCTTTCCGCCCCCTCCCCACTTAGTTGTCTTCCCAATTCTTCTTTTGTGAAATTGATTTCTTTTAAACCTATGTTTAGGAATTTTTACTTACCACCACTAAACTTCCTATTGTTTGTTTCATCATGGTGTTCTCGTGTATAGTTTGCATATATACCACACCATTTAGGAGAGCTTCGGTTACCAGTAACAGAACACTACACTGTTGTTTAAACAGTAAAAGCATTTGATTTTCCCAGATACCAGTAGTTCCATGACTGATTTAATGATTCAATCATATCTTCAGACACGCAGGCCTTTCCATCTTCTGCTAGGTCTTCTTTATTACAGTGGTGGTATCTCTCCTCATGGCTGTAGAATGGCTGACAAAGTCTAAGGCGTCATTGCCTTTCACTACCTTTTGTTCTAAGCAGGAGGAAAGAGGTTATAGACAAAAAAGTAATTTTATGCTAGGTATTTGTTTTCTTATTGTTATTATTTTGTTTGTCCCAAAGCCTTTCTGCCTTTTCAGGAAACAAAGTCTTTCCTGGAAACTCCTTCTTTCCCTTCCCCAGGCTATTTCTACTTGTGCCTCATTTTCTAGAGCTGGGTCTCATGCTCACCAACATACCAGTCAGTGGCAAAGGAAAACGGAAGGCCTTTGTGGCTTAGACCAGTCTTGATTCATTCATGACTGTTGGGCAGAGTCTATAAAGATGCACCTTGGAGATTTGGTCTACACAGACTCTTGCTAACTTAGTAAAACTGTATGAAAATATTAGCCTGTTTTTTTTAATTCAATGATAAATTATCACAAAATGCCAAATAAGTTCAAAATAATGAATATTTATATATAGGTATATGCTAGATAGATATTATACCTATGAACATTATGTTTTGCCATGACTAGAAAAACAGTTTAATGACATAAAGCACCTGTGTCTGACATCATGTTGAGTCTGTCATTTCTTTCCCAGCAGCCCTTTTTAAGAAGAACAGGCTAAGAACAAGATACAAATATACCATGTGCTGGGGTTAAAGTGACTAACCAATCACTCCTAATGAACACCCTCTTAATTCTGTTGCACTTCACGAAAATAAAAATAGGATTAATGTTAACCCAGAAAGAATTAAGATTTTGGTTTTTGTTATTTATCACCGAGTATAGCACTTATGATACTTTAATTGGTTAATTTTTCTTACTTAAAGAGAATTATGTAAAGTAGTGCAGTAAAGGACTATCTTGGATACTTCAAACTGGCATATTTTTTTCATTAGCTGAATGTATAAAATACCATTAGTAAACTTGTGCTAAAAAGAGAAAATACACTAAGACTGAGGTGACTAAAGGCTAAAACAGAGGTAAATCAATGTTTTCAGATTGTTCGGCACGATAGAACTATGGAGCAAATAGTTTTTCCTGTCCCCAATATATGCGAGTACCTCACACGAGAGTCCAAGTGCCGCGTGTTCAACACAACTGAAAGGGACGAACAAGGAAGTAAAGTGAATGACTTTTTTCAGCAAACGGAACACCTCTACAACGAAATGAAGTGGCAGAAGAAAATCAGGAGTAAGTAAAATAAACTAAGATGGTGAGTTTTGAGGTGATGATAGATATATTAGTACTCTGGGACATGACATTATTCTTTGAAATTGGTTTTAAATATTTTGCCATCTGATGTTACTGAAATCACTTACAGGCTTAAGAATGTAAGCTCAGGCTACCACTGGAGCTAAGACACCTGTGGCTTAATGAAAACAGAAACCTCTGTCTAATTAGATCGTCTTTTAGTACCTATCCCATAGTTTTATAAATATTATGAAATACAAGGTTGCAGCCATATGTTTCAACTGTTGAACAACTGCAGGTTTGAAGTCCCTGAATAAACGCTGACCAGCCCCCCGCAGTCAGTGAACAGGATGGGGAGACGCTGGCACCAGCTTGCTCATCCTCTTTTGTCTTGTAGTTTTGTGATGGAGTGGGTTGTTTGATGTTTTTCTGAAAGTCATTCTTTCTTTCCACCTATTTTTACATTGTCAGATCAAACTAAAAGTTTTGTGACACTTGTATTCAAATAGAAATGTTATAATCTTAAAGTTAAAAATGAGCATAATACAGTTGCCATGACTTACCTCTCAGGCCTCAAGTCTATTTGGAAGAACTCAACTTTAAAATTAAAATATTTTAAGTTTAAAATTAAAAAAAATTTAATTGGTCTCTCCCTTTATGTCCATCAAGATTTGCTTTTCAATCTTTCATAAAGATTTGCTTTATGTTCATCAAGATTTGCATTTAGATGCTCCTATGTTGGGTGTGTAAATGTTTACTAGGGTTTTATCCTGATACCATATGATGTCACTCATATGTGGAATCTAATGAACAAATTGCACTAACAAGGAAAATGGGGACAGACTCATAGATGGAGGGAAGGTGACAGCTAGTGCGGGGGACAGGTTAGGGGGCAGAGGGATTGAGCAAACAGGAAAAAGGACTAAATGGACATGGACAACAGTGTGGTGATTGCTGGGTGGAGGGGGTATAAGGGGTCTAAAAGATAATGTAAAAATACAATAAAGATGAAATAAAATACAAAAAATAAAAAATAAAATTAAAAAATTTTAAGATTTAAAATAAAATTTAATTTTCCCAGGTAAGTAATATCATGAACTTTTAACAAAAATTGATAGGAGGAAACTCTTGATTAGGTCTTTGCTGTCTTTGGGGGAAGTTTTCCAGACAAGCAGGTGTATGTTCTCGATACCTCTGTTCAACATTGCTTCATCATTCTAGTTTTCTAGGAATTTTAATGATTGTAGTTTTTGAATTTGAGTGAAGCTTGAAACATACCATCCTTGAAGATAAGATGGTGTCATGCATTGTCAGCCTTTCCTAGCAGAATATACAAAAAAAAAAAAGAAGAAGAAATTACTCTCCCTTAACATTTTACCACATAGAATCTTACAGAATTCACAGAAAATTTGGTGTGTTCAGAATACACATGAAGACTTGACATTTTTATTTGGGACATTTGACAAACTCACGTTTTTATCCTTGACAAAAGGTAAATTGCATAATGAACTAGTGTTTGCGGGGTCTATGCTTTTTTGGAATAAATATTTTGGAATAAACATTTATCAAAAAACAGTCTTAAAATAACTTCCAATGTACATTTTCTTTTTAAAAATTGGAAGTGCCTTATAGCGAGGTTATATACAAATGTAATCCATCTGTTGTTACCAATGGATGCATCAACATCTTCTAATTTTCTCTTCATATTCTGCTTTTAAAAATGAGGACTCCTAATTTGGGAGTGGTGGAGATGCTGATGTTTGCAATTTATGCTAAATTAGTCAACTTAGTGCCATGGGTAGTCATAGCCTATTCCAGTGTTGAAATGCTCCAGTCCACGGGAAGAAGGCAGTGTGTTCTGAGGATAGTACAGCCGATGACTGAGAAACACATCACAGAGATTGGAATTCACTGAAAATAATTGAACAGTTCATAATTTTTATTTGGAAGTTGATGTGCTTTTCCCCCTCAGTTAACTCCACATTAAGTTAGAGAATGGACCTGAAGGAGTCATATGGTCAAACTTGTATGTATTACATACCTGTTCAATTACTTAGGAATGGTGGAAAGAACTGATTTTTGGTTAATGTAAATTGTATTCAATAGATGCATTTGTTTTTCCATTCTGCTGACAAACACTGAGTCCTTTTTCTGAAAATAGCCAGCAAGGCCTTTGTCACTTGTTGATAATTCTTACTGTATCTTTTACCTCTGCTGTTGCAAACCCAAAAAGTTCTTAGTAAATATGAATGTTTAAAGCTTAGATAACATTTAAAATCACTAGTTCCCAGGAAGTGGTACTGTGCCATGCTAGTGAGCTTCTGAGTTTCAGGTAACTGTCTGTGTCACAGGAATTTTCATCAGAGATATATGTTGCCAGGGTTTCGGGGTTTTTATTTGACGTCAAGGCATTGGAATGGTACAGATGTCTCAATTTTACTCAACTATATAGCAGTCTGTATACCATTCCATTAAAAAGGGCCCCAGGCAGCTTCTAAACTGTCTTTTCCCCAATCTGCTCTAGGGATATATTAGAATCACCTTTTCTGTCCACCTTTAGCAATCACAAAATTATGCAGTCTTCTACAAATTTTTAGGTGTGAATTGGCTAAAGGATAAAGAAAGTATCAAATAAAAACCTTTTATGGTATTCATTATAAACTTTGAAAATAAGACATATTAAATGTTTATTAAATATGCTACATACTAGTTTACAAAAATGTGTTGAGTAAAATGTTCTTTCAGCAGGGCTAATGTGTTGAAATGAAAATTTATTTTCTGTTCTGTCCCGTTGCATGTCCCCCTTACTAGATAACCCCGCACTGTTCTGGTTCTCGAGGCACATCTCTCTCTGGGGGAGCATATCCTTCAACTTGGCCGTGTTCATCAACTTAGCTGTTGCTCTCTTCTACCCCTTTGGGGATGATGGAGATGAAGGCAAGTGCTCGTCTTTCTTTAAAGGATAAACATTTTAAAGTTCTAAAATAATATTCCATGCATTTCTTAACTATTTAGAGCTTCAAAATAATGATTTGACTCTTGTTAAATAGATTTTTCTACATTCATTGGAAGTAGAGAATTATGTTAAGTGGAGTAGGCAGAAAACTATGGTCAATCAAAGTGTTATTTTACACAAAGCTCATGCACAGAAGAGCTATTAGCGCTTGTTATATATTAATAAATAAAGTGCTGAAAATTGTTATTTCTTCCTATTATTACTGAATGGGTTTTAATATTATATAAATATATGGGACAATTAAGGGTTTATGCCAAATATTCATTGTGGTAATATTCATTATTTATCCTTTAAATAATGGAATTTATGTTTTACTCTCTTCTCTTTGCTCTCTGGATTGTCTAAGGTTTCTATAATGAGCATACATAAAATCTGAAAAAATTTAAAAATGTATAAAACAGAATATAATAATAGAGACTATCTCAGAGTAAAAAGTTAACTCTGTTTCCAGAGTAGGACTTCTCTGTATGAATGATTGACCATAAAATTAAATTAAAAATGTTTTTTCTATGCAGTGATTCCAGAGAGAGAGAGCAAGGGTGCAGGGGAGAAAGTGAAAAGCATCAATTTGTTGTTCTACCCATTTATGCACTCATTAGTTGATTCTTGTACATGCCCTGGCTGGAGATTGAACCTGCAACTGCGATGTATCAAGATGACGCTCTAACCAACTGAGCTACCTGGCCAGGGAAAATATGAAATTAGTATTATTAAGCTAATATTGCATGAGGTTTTACAAAAGTAAAGCCAAGAGAAATGATCTCATTTTAAGTGAAATGGGAAATATTGTATAGAAGAAATAACTACATGGTGACGCTGTAGAAATTAAGTTGTATTTAAGTCTGGCAAAGTGAATGGGAAACTTTGTTACTGACTTGGGATACAATCAGATAGATAACTTTGGAATGTGTGTGGAAAGAATGGCGAGGAGAAAAAGGTGAGAGATATATCAGCAAATAATAACCGCTTGAGGTGCTTGTGTTTCTCCTCTGTTCACAGGGTGGCTTATTGTGAGAGTTTAATGACCTGTCATGAGTAAAGCATTTAGAATAGTTCCTGGTAAAACGTAGTTGTCATTGATGTTACAAGGTAAATGTTAATACTACAAAGGGAAGCCCAATGAAAGGGATCATATGATGAAAGCAACAGGTATTTGAATCTATTGCAGAAGAGCTAGAGGTGAGCAGGAAGGGAAATGGGAGCCCAGGAGTCATTTGCTATTTTAAAGGTCCATTAAGATAACAAACATCAAAGTCCTAACATTTAGGTATAATGATCATGAATAAAGTTTGACCTTCCAGAAGGCCGGCCAGTACTTAAAGAAGAATATGTGGAAATGGAGCAGATGCGGGAGTTAAATAGCAATGAAAAGCATAGCAAATGTCTGGCCATCCATCGTGGGGAAGATGCTAACACAACAGGTAGTGCAGACAGCTTTCTCTTCACGGTGTTTAGTCTCATTTCGTGTCGATAGCTCTCTTCGCCCAGAAGAATGTGACTCTTGTAAGGAGAGAGGTCCAGCTTGAAATGATACATTAGTATCATCTTCACCCAGAATGCTAAGAGTAAATTGAAGGAGCATAACGTCTTAGCTAGGGAAGCAATTCTGGAAATTATCTAATATCAAACCCTCATTTGACAGATAAACAAAGATGGAGGCCCAAAGAGGCTAAAAATTGGCAGATCGCAGAGTAGAAGGTTCACTTTTTGGTTCCAGTCCAGGACTTTTCTGCACAGAGGATTGGGTTGGAAGCATAATAGGAAGGTATCAAATCTTCATACAGGACATAATGTTTCCTAGTTCCTTTCCATGATCATATCTTACTTGACCCCCAGAGCCAACGTATTTAGCCTCTGCCACCACCTATCGCACGTGAAATATAATGGTGATGGGCCGTGCCACTCCTCTAGACATGTACTCTTTGCTCATTCAGGAGAAAGTAGAATGCCTGATGCATTTTTAATAGTTACCTGACTAACACCAGAGTGGTAATATTGATCATAATAACAGCAGCTGATGATATGTACCAGTCAGATTGGGTTAGGCAAAAAAATACTTAGGACTTTACATACCTAATTTCATTTAATCTTCCTGACAATCCTGCAAACAAGCACTTCACCCTTATGGATAAAGAATCTGAAGCTTAGGAATAGTTGCCCGATGATTGGGGAGTGGAATCCAGAAATACGTATTTTTTTTAACATGCTCCCAAGGTCTTGCTGATATAATCAGCCCTTGAACAGGAACTTGAAACCACATATATAGTAGAGTTTGGAGTAAGGCTCCAACCTCGAAAGAAGTAAGAGTAATGAAAACAAGACTGGAAAACCATGGCGCTTTGTCATCAGGTGCAGATGCAGACTTTACTCTTCAAAAAGGGCTGAACCAAGGCTAACAGCAGTCATAAAGGTGAGGTTCAGTGTTAGGTGTCTGGGTGTACGGATGGTGCTAGGAGGGAAGGGAAGGTAAGGCATAAGCTGCTATTTTTGGCAATATGAAATCCCAAAGTTACGTTGGGGTAATCCAGTTATAGTTCTAGATCGTTATTTAATTATGACACAATGCATAAGGTTAAGTTTTTGTTCTGGATTAGCTGAGTTGTTAACCTTCAGTTGCACACTGTGCATAGCTAGAAAGGCTGAGGAAATGCCGAGTGCACTTGGCCATCAGTGCTGGCTGGAGAAGGACAGTTTTGTACTGGATACGCATGTTCTCTAGTGCCCCATTTCGTTAGGCATGGACTGGATGACTACTTGTCAGGAGCACTTCGAAGCAACTTAATTAATTGTATCATGAAGATTCCTTCCAAAAAGTGCTAAAAAATTAAATAAATCTATGGGGACATGTCAAAGAACACAGCATCCAATTTGAAAGGTCTCCCAGTGGCGAAATCTGGAAAATTTGAGGAAAAAAATAAATATTGACAGTAATACATAATAACCTATTGAAGAAAATAAAAATCCGGGAGTCCATTTTGATAGTAAAAAGAAAAAAAACTATTTCAAACAATGATATACCAATTAATAAATGTAATAGGAATAATGGAAATAGAATGTTACCACCATTTGTCAAACATCACAGAATCATCGATAGATTCCAAAATTAATGTGTTAGATGAAAACTATAATGATAAACAGGATATTAACATAGTCTTAAGGTATTTCCCTATAACATAATTATTAATTACTGAATAAAAATAGTAACTTTACAGCGGAAAAAATCACTTTAAATGGTCGATGTTAATGTCACCAGTAATGAGACACAGCAACACTGGAGACCTCTTGATATGATGACCTGACAAGACGTCACATCATTTGCCAAAAATTCATAAACTGAGAACATTTCAGACAACCCAAAATGAGGGATATTTTACAAAATAATTGGCCAGAACTCTTCAAGCTTATGAAGGACAAAGATTGAGATTCCAGTTACTATGCATGGATGCAAAGTTGGGCAATGAAGAAGGCTGAGAGGAAAACAATTGATTTATTTCAATTATGGTGCTGGAGGAAAACTCTGCAGATACCCTGGGCCACCAGAAAGGCAAACACATGGGTCCTACAGCAAATTAAACCTGGAACATCGCTGGAGGCAAAAATTACAAAGCTGAAGCTGTCCTACTTTGGGCACATCATGAGAAGGTGGGTTTCTTTGGAAAAGACAATGTCACTAGGAAGAATAGAAGGCAGCAGGAAAGAGGAAGAGAGGCTGACGCCATAAAAGAAGCCATAGTGTTGTCCGGAGTTGCAGCTGACTCAACAACATGTGACATACACACACCAGATTGAAAGCAACTAAAAGGCATGCCAACTAAATGCAGTGCGTGATCCTGGTCCAGAAAAGGAGCATTCATCGGGCAATTGATGAACTTTGAATAAGGTCTATAGGTTAGAAAAAGATTAATATCATATTAATTTCCTGATAATTGATCATTATAATACGATTATGTAAGATGTTGACATTTGGGAAATCTAAGTGAAAGGTATATGAAAATTTTGTATTATATTTGCAACTGTTAGATAAGTCTGAAAGAGTTTTGAAATGGAAGTTTAAAAAAAATAAATAGATATGAGTAGCTGTCCAACCCTGAGTTTCCTAGATTCTGGATATAGAAATTGATCATGAAATCTCCTCATGAATCTGGGCCAAAAAAAAGATGAAATGAGCCACCCTTCCCAACCCAGACCCTCAAACAAGCTGCTCCAGAGTCACTGTGGCCAACGAGGAGGTGAGGACAAAGGAGCTGGCAGGGGGAATGGGCCATGAATGGGCTATGCGTGGTCTCCAAGCATGGCCGCACGTGTGCTACTGGGAATTGCTTATGCCAGATCTCTCCTTCACACTTGGGTTATATTAACAGAGAGATAGTATCTTCCTTCACCCAGCTCAGCAATCAGAGGGAGATACTTATGGGGGGTGGTGATTCTCAGAGGATCGTTTTATAGGGCCCTCCACCCCCTCACCAGGTACAGAAAATCTCCTTTCATTGACAGGCTTTGAGGAGCTCTGTTTAAATTTATTCAGGAATCCAGGCTTTATTTGTGTGGCTGTAGGTTTTGGTTTGGGTTTTTTAAAAATTTAGTGAGTTCATTTATTTATTTAACATATGATTTCTCTAAAAAAAAAAAAAGAAAGAAAGAAAGAAAAGAATAGAGACCTGTGCTGAAGTTAAGATATGAGGCTAAGCCGGATGTGGCTGAAGCAGCAGCTGTTGATGCTAGGGAACCTCCCAGCAGTCTGCTCAGAAGTTGAGCATTGTCATGCCAACCACCTCTGCCCAGTTTGGCAAAGGCAGGCTAGTTAGTGGAGTAAATTGCTGTCAAGGGAATTCATTATATCCAGATAGCATGTGATTTAAAAAAAAATCATGGTTGAATGTAAGGTGTAGTTCTATTTTCCCTCAAATGCCTTATGTTAAAATAAGCTTTTCAAGGTGATTTTGATGCATTCAACTTAATAACAACCATTGACGGAGTGTGGCAATATGCCAGACACTGTGCTGAACCCTAGGGATGGAAAGGTTGGTGAAGTTGTCTTTGTCCTCAAGGAGCTCAAGGTCTAGTTAAGAAATGAAGAAAGGAGTAAAGCACAAGAGTAAAGACCACCCGTGGATGTATGGGTGGATGCCTGCTTTAGCTGCGAGGAGGTGGAGGACAGAGAAGGCCTGTGAGCCTACGTGGGGGGCGGAGGATCAGAGAGAGACTGGGAAGTGAGATGCAGCGTGTTCTCCACAGCAGACTGTAAACAAGTCAGCGTGAGGTGGACAGGAGCTTTCCATTATGTAAACTGAATTGAGGCCTCTAAGTTTGCTATTTGAATTTTGTTTTTAGAGGACACACTTCATACTTTCTAAGATTTAAACATATGTAGAATGAATTCTAATTCTTTTCATTATGAAAGCAATACATGCTTATTACAGAAAATTGAAACAAATGTAAATTACTAAGTAGAGAAGACAGTTCCTCTTCCTGCTCTTATCAGGTAAAAATTGATTTTTATAATTTGTACTATTTTTCTCTAGGGTTTGTCAGGGGATTTTAATTGTTTTAGCATTAAATCTCAGCTACAAATGAATATATCTATTCTTACAAGGTATGATTTAAATTATTGTCAATTGACAATGGTGTAGATTAATAGCCACTTTGTATAACTTTAAGTTTATTTATTTATTCACAAATACATATTCAGTATTTAAATATGTTCAAGGTACCATGTGAAATGCTATGTGAGTTCTTTCTTCTTTAAGTGCATGGTTGTAATTTCTTCTTTAATTGAAGGAAATCTCAGCAAGCCAGATACTGTCTGAGAAGAGCAGACAAGATGTGGTTAGCTGATGAGGCATTAATGGCAGTGCATAGTATGACTGTCTTGTCAAAGCTGAGACTTTCAAAATAGCAGTATCACACCAACTCATTGCTTCTAAGTTATATTGGAGTTCAGTCGCTGGCTAAAACTTGTTAAATGTGTAAAGATGCTGGCAGTTTCAGTAAACTGAAGAGTGAAGCTCCACAAATTTGGGAATTTATAACTGGAGATTTAGTTACTTAAGCCAAGCTCACAGATTATTTTGGTTTATTCACTCAATCAATAAATATTTATGTTCCAAATCATTGATTTGCTTCTCAGTTTCATCCACTGTACTATTGTTTCCTTGTAAACTGTTCTTTATGTCAATTAGTGTATCCTTCGTTTCTGACTGGCTCTTTTTTATGCTGTTTATGCTCATGAGGTCCTCACTAAGTTCCCTAAGCATCCTTATAACCGGTGTTTTGAACTCTGCATCTGAGAGATTGCTTATCTTCATTTTGTTTAGCTCTTTTTCTGGAGTTTTGATCTGTTCTTTCATTTGGGCCATGTTTCTTTGTCTCCTCATTTTGGCAGCCTCCCTGTGTTTGCTTCTATGTGTTAGGTAGAACTGCTTGGACTCCGTGTCTCGCTGGTGTGGCCTAAAGCAGTAGGTGTCCTGTAGGGCCCAGTGGACAGCTTCCCCTGTCACCTAAGCTGAGTACTCAAGTTGTGTCCGTGTCTCGCTGGTGTGGCCTAAAGCAGTAGGTGTCCTGTAGGGCCCAGTGGACAGCTTCCCCTGTCACCTAAGCTGAGTACTCAAGTTGTGCCCTTCGTGTGGGCTGAGTACCCCTTACTCTTGTAGTTGAGCCTTGGTTGCTGTTGGCAGATCAATGGGAGGGATTTAGCCAAGCCAGTCAGCTGCAAGGACTGGCTGTGACCACCAAACACCAACCTCAGACCTCCTTGGAGGATGTGCTGTGCAGGCACAGGGTCGTGGTGCTCTGTCATGGTCTGTAACTGTCCACTGTGTGTGCTGGCCCTGGGGTTTCCTGGTGGTGCAGGCAAAGGTCAGCCCCCATGCCCAGGGCCATCCTGTTTGAGCTATAAAGCAATCTGAGGCTGCTACTTGTGCTGGGCTTGGAGATTCCAAGGCAATGCCAAGCTGTGAATCTAGGCTGGCTGCTGCTACTGTCAGCTCTGAGGCTCACTGAGGTCAGCTGTTGCTTATTTGAGAGGGTTTAGAAAGTTGTGAAAATGAGCCAAGACTGGCCATTCACATTGAAAAGCACCTTGGATGGACCCGTAAGTTGGGTGGGACAGAGTTTCTGGGGATCTTCAAGGCAGGTCGAACAGTGTTAGCCAGGTTGATGGAGTCTCAACATATGGCAGCAGTTTGCTGGCTCTGTTGGGGGAGGGTTTAGAAAAGGGACAATGCCCTCTACTTGCCTTGATGCCAGACACTTCAGTTTCTCCCTCTATGCCACTGGTGCCTTTCAAGCTGCTCCCCTGGTGCTGGACCTCAGAGGGAATGAGTCTGAGTGGGTGAATCTGTGTGTGGGCTCTGTAAGAGAAACTGCTTGGGACTCCAGAAGTTTCTTCCACTGACTCAATCCCCACTCACTGTTTTTTGCAGTCAGAAGTTATGGGGACTTTCCTTCCTGTCACTGGAACACTGGGCTGGGGAGCCTGGTGTTTGTCTGAGACTCCTTGCTCCTGAGATATCCCTCCCAAATTTTTATCCACCACATGTGGGTGAGAGACCAGCCCTTTCCATGTCTTTGCCCCTTCTACCAGTCTTGATGGATGTGTTTTCTTTAATTCTGTAGTTGTCAGACATCCATTCAACTCGATTTCTGATGGTTCTGAGTGATGGTTGTTCTATATTTTAGTCCTAACTTTTATGTGATTGTGGGAATTGGTGAGCCATGTCTGTCTACACTACCATTTGGACTAGAGGCTTGCATGAGGAGATAACATGATAAGAACAAACGTTGCAACAATAAGCATGTCTAAACCAATGTTGTTTGCTACCTGGCATTTTGTTTGCTTTTGAATGTTTAATAGGATCTTTCTACCTACTTTTGATCTTTTAGTACTCACTGTGAACTCAAAGGCGTACACAGAATTCTTTGCAGGAGTCCAGATAATCCCACAGTTTTGATGACAACACAAAAACCCTGTGCACCACAGGCCTTGTGGTATTTTGCATGCAAAAGTTAATTTCATTAACAACAAAAAGAAGTGTGGCCAAAAGAAATAATTAGTAAAACATCTCCATTTTGTTGTCTCCCCTCCGACTTCATCAGCCGTCCGCATGTGGTCGAGGTTTCGGCACTGGTCTGATCAGCCTAGGAGTGTTGCCCTGTGATTTGCTCCAGCAAATCCAGCAGCACCTGATGCACGGAGAGGGATTCCCTAAATCCACATGTTGGTGCAGACATCACTGAATTGTGCTTCTTTTGAAAGAAATACATTTTCAAACCCCTTTTTGGACAATTTTAAATGAAATTTTGTTTGTAATAGAGCTTACTTTTAAAATATGTGAAACTTTTGTTTCTGATGGTTTAGGTAGTTCAATATTTTTAAGAACTTGAGTTGGCCTTCAAGCACACACTTTCATATGTGTTCTTTAGATTCATATACCTATATATGCCCACATGTGTTTTAACTGTTAAAACTTGTGTCTGTTAAGGACTGGATATTCTTCATTGTGAATTCTTTAGAGGAATCTATAATATAGACACTTGATAATAACAGAACAAGGCAAAGTATGAGTTCAATGGAAAAATGCCAGATTTCACATGATTTAGCTATATACTTAATGGTTATTAATCATAACTTTCGAATGATGGCTCCCAAGTGGGATACCTCTATCAAAGGCATTTAGCATGTATAACTCCTGTAGGAGACAAAGATGAGGAACTCTCAGGCTTAATGCAAGGAGCACAACTAGTGAATATGTAAGCAGCCCGAAATTAATCACAAACTTTCTGGAAAGAAATGTAATGAATATTGTGTTCACAGACATTTCCGCTAAATACACAGTGCATACAGTAGGGTATTTTGAAATTTAGTGTCCCACCGCTTGACTTGCTATATGTGTTATATAAAAGTGGCAAATATTTTAACATTTTCTACCTTTGTTCTTAGGAAAAATAAACTTCTTCCACATTTTACAGGTACACTTTCTCCATTGTTCTCAGTTCTTCTTTGGATTGCAGTCGCAATCTGCACATCAATGCTGTTTTTCTTCTCCAAGCCTGTGGGTATTCGGCCATTTCTTGTGTCAGTGATGCTCAGGTCAATATACACAATAGGGCTTGGGCCGACATTAATACTTCTCGGCGCAGCTAATGTAAGTACTTTGCTTTGTACTGTTATAGATTAATTAAAAGTGTACTATATGTAAAAGTTTAACTATGTGCTTTAATTCATGCATATACAGTAAATTGTAGTTTATTATGAATCTGAATTAACCCGAGTTTAATTTGTACATTCTTAATTTGGAGTGAAAGAAAAAAATGACAAGTAAAATTTGGTGTATTTACAAAGGTCACATTTGGGGCATGATCCAGTTCTGCCACGAATTTAATCCAATCCAGTTTTAATGCCTTCTGCATTCTGTACCCGCAACTATTGACAAAAATGACTTTGAACCACTGTTAACATTCTGAAGTGACTTCTAAATCATCTAAGAAAGATTAAATTATATTCAGTAGAGTGATAGAACTGAGTATCTTTTAGAAAATGACCAAGGAAAAAGAGTTGTTGTATGAAAAGCTATGTAATTGGGCTCTTTTTATTTGAAAAAACCTATATACTTGTGAAAGGCATAGATGAGATTAATATTTTTTTCACTAAACTTTAAAGTATTAGAACAAAGAAGACCATTTCAAAACTTAAGTTAGGTAAGTTTAGAACAAGTAAGCCAAAATAGTATTCCAAATAATGGCAGTTGTACCCAAGAGAAAATTTTAAAAAACTAGGCAACTTTCCACATGGGCAATACAGAGGGGTATTGAGAAAAGGTAAATCAGAAGGCTGATGAAAGAACAAATAGCCAGGTAAACAAATAAATATATATTGCTAATACGTGTGATGAAACACTTTTTATATCTTTTACTGGATTTCTAGCATAATGTCATATGTTCTGATATCTGTATATAATAGGCCTTATCTCCCCAACTGCGCTATACAGTTCTTATGGGTAATGATTAATTATTCAATGTCAGGAACATCATTGGTACTCAACAAATATTTCTTAAATAAATTGGCTAATGAATGAGGGAAAGATTATTTTTATATTATGCATTCACAGTACCTGGCACATTAAATACATGGCAAGTATTTATGGTAAATGTATAAAGTAAATAGTCAATCAAACTTGAGAATTATAGGACTGCGTTAATTTCTGACCCTTATAATTTTTCAAAAATTGGATATGAAATATATGGCAGCTCCTCATTAGCTGGAACACTCAGTTAATCAAATTACCTAGTGCTCCCTAATCATTGTCAATAAAAGAAAGTGCAATACACACACGAAGGGATCTCTTGGCACAGAATTCTGTGAAGTCCCAGACGTATCATTCTGTCAAGTCTCTTGAGGACAGAGGTTGTCACATCAATAGACGGAACCCTGCCCTTCTCACTCCCTCCCAGTTCCATTTTTTTTCCATCTTAGTACAATACCTGGCCCTTAAACATTCAACAGTTGTTTACATGAACTAAACTTATACTTGCAGTGCTTTGGAAATAAGCTACTTTTGCAATATTGCCAATGAGGCTAATTAAGGAATCTTCATGGATTTATCTGAATTTTTATGAACCTATTAGTGTGTTCAGCTTGTTATTTAAAAAACTACATTGAATATTGAACCAAATTATCTGAAGAAACAAACAATATTTATAAACCAGTAACTGATCCTCAATAACACATTGATCCAAGTAAGAAAAATCCAAGTTTTATAAAGTGAAAGGATAGCTAAATAAGTTGGCCAAAACCAACAAACATTTACGGGGCCTCTATGTAATAGGCACTGAAAATGCCAAGAGGTAGAGGATGAGGTTGTTGCCATCCAGAAACTTCCAGAATAGTATATAAAGAGATAAGGAATAACAAATTTAATGTCTACTGGGGAAACCAAAAACATTTGAATGCTTTTCTTTTTCCCCTCAGGGGACAGCATCAAAACATAACTTCTGAGTGGAATTTACTAGTCATATTAGGGACAAGTTTTATACTTTAGTTTCTTGGTGAGAAGGAGTATGTATGGAGATACATGTTTCTTATTAACTGTGTGAATCTGTAGGCAATCCGATAGCCTTCACAACGTACAATGTCCATGTCCACAGCCTCCAAATGATCCATCATGATCTTCCAGGCCAGGCTTTTTAACTAAAGGAAATGATCAACTTAGACTTGGAATAAATTAAATAGAATAATTATAATTTTTATATTGTAGATATTTATAAAAGAGCTTTTGTTTATAGTTTTGATATTGTACTGGTTAATAAAAATGTTTTTGCAAATAATTATTCACCTTAATTTTTAACATAGCAAACTTATAAGACTATCTGTAGTTGACCATTTCCCGGGAAGCAGGGAAAGAGAATAAATACAAACACAATCATGTTATATACCTTAGGTTTTATATATTTAGTAACTTAATTTACACTTAAAAGTTTACATTGTGTAAACAGGTGAAATGCAAGTGCTAAAATTATTGGTATCAGGAACAAGATAAACAAAAGGAAGTGTCTACCCGACAGTGTAGCCTTGCTGGGGAACAGAATTCTAGACCTCAGGCACACCAGCGAGCCTCCGAACTTCACTCTTCCCATCAGTGAAATGAAGACATTAAAACCAATGTCACCCTGATAGATCCAATTAAACATTTTTTTAAATAAAAAAAGCCTTTTTTATCCTCACTGTGTTGTCAAGATCAGTTGAGAACATCAGCACAAAGATGACAACAGTGACAGTGAGAGTGATCTCACAGCAATAAAGTCTACTGTTTACCAGGTGCCTAACATGTGAAGTGCTATTTAATTGTAAAATGTTGCTACCGTGATCATAAAAACGTTTGCATTTGGGTTCACGGAGAGTTGTTCTGGACTTGATGTCTCGCATAGCGTTGAGCGAATGCAGAAAGTTCCTTTTTTATTTTAGAAAAGGAATCAAGTGGGAGGAGAGGACCTCAATCTGTGCTCTAAGCATTATCAGTTGTTATCATCATCTTTACTAGTTTCTAAATATTGAAGTTTTATTTAAATTGTAACTAGTTCTTTATCTTGTCACAGGAGTCATCTCAGTATTTGATTCAAAAGATTCAAATGTTTTTCTCTGATATAAAGAATATCTTATAACCTAGTACAGTTTTCTTCCCACCCTCTGTTACATTTTCAGTTATTGGTAATGGAAATTAACATATTATTTTGGCAAATGTAAACATACATTTCATAAATATGTAATTATTTAATTTTTTCACACCATTAAATTATTTCTAAATCTCATTTTGATAGATATTTCCAATCATACGGATTTTACATGTGTTTATTCTATTAATTTGTATTGTTTCTGTTTTTAGATACATATTTTTTCCATCACCACTTATTGCCCCATACCCTCTTCTGCCTCCCCACCCCCTGCAATCACCATAGTATTCTCTGTGTCCTAGAGTTCTTTCTTCTTATTTTTCCTTTTCTGCTCAGTTCTTCCACTCCCACCCTGGGCTGTCAGCTTGCTCTCTCTGAATCTGTCTCTCTTTTGCTTGTTAGTTCAGTTTGTTCATTAGATTCCACACATGAGTGAAATCATATGGTATTTGTCTTTCTCTGACTGGCTTATTTCACATAGCAATAATGTTCTCCAGGTCCATCCATGCTGTCGCAAAGAGTAAAATTTTCTTCTTTCTTCTTTCTATGGCTGTGTAGTATTCCATTGTGTAAATGTACCATAGCTGTTTCATCCACTCATCTACCGATGGACACCTGGGCTGCTTCCAAATCTTGGCTATTGTAAATAACACTGCAGTGAACTTACGGGTGCATGTTAATAATAAATAATAATAGAGTAAATGCCTGTGCAAGATCTTTTAATATCTTCTAAACACTTGTTATCTATACTGTTTTTTCATTTCCAGGAGTGCCTGGAAATGTGTAATTTATTTAATGGCATTTATAAATCAGCTTCCTTTCTCACAATTATTTGTAATGTGAGCATGTTTCCTCATTCCTGGACGTGGGCTCACGATTTTGCAGAGAGGTAAAGCAAATGAAGTTTAGCAGATAGCTGTCTATTAATACACCCCAGTGTTCAAATTTAACACTATCATGTTCTCAGTTTCTTACCCGTAGATCGTTTCCTGGAGGGGCTCATGATGCTAATCTGCAAGGTTGAGTCCTCCCATGTGTTCATCCAACATATACAAATTCAATTATACATTCTGAATCAAAACTTCCATATCCTCTTCTCTTTTTATCTCTAATGCATGCACGTGACTCAAATACCATTTCTCCTATAATATGGTCACTGAAGGTTCCTAACTGCTTCTGGCATCAGTTGCAGAAACAGAAAACTGCTCTATTGGTGGGGGAAAGCTTGTATGTGTCAAACTTAGAAGTGACACTACAGATTACAACACCCTTGTTTCCTGTACTGTTTTGTTAGAAATTTAAAAAATTTCCAAGATGGTTTTGACTACGTGAAAATTTTGCCTTAGGATTTGGCCATACACCTAGGAGTTCAACTTCTTTCCTGCCCAATCCTTTATTTTTGCATTTATTTCTTCTCAGGATGAGCACCTCAAAACAAAAGGATAACAATTTCTGTGTTTCTGATCTCAACAGAAATGGTGGGTGCCACTGCTGGCTTCAACTTCACTTTGGTTCAAGGCTTATTTGAGAGAATAGACATACCCATTAACATCTAGCCCTAGGTCAAGATTAAAAAAATCAATCTGAAAACATATAAGGCAAATCTTCATTTTTTATGCAAAATTAGCAGAGACCCTTTTAGGCAGAAATGTGTCCTTGCTTTTGCATTATTTGAGAACTGAAATGTATTGCTCTTTTGGGTATTTGAATTCAATGCATTACTTTTCCTGCATGTAAAGGGCTTCACATAAATAGTTTTCCTGCATACTTTTTTATGATTCAATTTAGGAAAGTAGAGACTGGGAAACAAACTATAAATAATTTGTCTTAAGCATTCCAACTTTTAATTTTAGATTTTATAGAACTTCTTATTTCTACTTTATATTGAAGAACTATAGTGGGCTTATCAAGGTAGTTTAAATTTAGACAATATTCACTCAAAACAATTAACAAAGAGTAAAACACTGAATATTATTACTTAACCTAGACATTCTTCTTTTCGCCATTTTCATAATGTTTATGATATATTACATTTCTATCAGCACCTTTTATATAGTTTCTGAGGTTTTAAAATAATGACTTCTTATACCAAACTTGCTCTTGACTGGTAAAGACATTTATTCCACTGTAGCTATACTCAATAATGAACTATAGAGATGTAATAATGAATCCCTATGTAGTTTAGAAAGACTTTCTGTTTCACATTGTTCACATTGTTAACCAGATGATGAGAGAATTGATAACGTTGATTACTGAGAGGAGAGCTAATCAGCAGGGAGGAAATTCAGAAAAGGTTTGAACTTTTTAGTTGCTATGTTGTTAATTTGGTTTGGCTATCTTCTCAACATGTCTCATTTTATTTGTATTGACTTAGATTTCACAACATTGAAGAAAAGGGTTTTTCCAACCTCACACACTTGCTTTTGCCTCGGAGTGTTTGCTCCTTCTGTTATTTACCGGTAAAGTCATTCCATAAGGCAATTTCTTTTGTATATATTGGAAAAAAATCAACAATGGGGTAACAAGCAAACTTTTCCCCCCAAAGTTAGGTTTGAACATATAAAGACAAATATAGTGCCATTAGATAACTTAAAATATTCAGGGAACAATTTGGGAGAAAAAACTGAAATTTCAAAATCGGTACTTCTTTGCTGATGACCGAGGACAACTGGCTCCTCAGCTGATAAATAATGCCGTGATTCCCGAACCACTTAGAGGGTGCTAAGTTATGATAAGTGTGTTCTTGGGAAATCATTGAACAGATCACTGTTATTGCCAAAGACTCTCAGTATAAATTTCTGTATTCTAAAATTATGCCGCAAGTGGCAATATTAAATACAGTTTTAATATAAATACTCTATGTGATACCAGCCATAATAAACACTCCAAAATGTTTATGAATTTATGACACATAAAACCTCGAAAATACATGCACACATTTTACTTATTTCAACATAAGTATATAGGTATATTTATAATTTTTATGTATTTAAAGTAAGTGGAATGTAAAAATAATTTTAGTGGCTATTGGTTTAAAATAATACTCAGTAAAGAAAGTCCAGGGTAAAAAAAATAATCAAGGACAGATCTCTGAATATTTTCTGAAGACATTTTTCTGTTATATTTCTAGTATAATGGACATATCACACAGGTTACTTTCAGTATGGAAAATGCAATCAGTGCTATTTAGACATTGTATTAAGTGCTCCGTATGCTTGATGAATTGTCTGATCCTCTGAATGGCTCTATGAGCTGGGAATTCCTTTATTCCGGTTTTCAGAAGAAGCCATCCAGGGCTACATTTGCATGACTCCGGTGGTGGGAGCACCAGGATTTTAATTCAGGTGCGTGTCACCTGCATCACTAGGGCCCTTATTCATCCTCCTCTCTTTTCCTGGACTTGCAAAGGATACAGATTCTGCTTGTGTTATGTATACATGCAGATTCGTAAGCAGTCCTGAAAATTACAAAAGGAAAAATCGTGAATGAAAACCAGAGACCTGTGAATAATAGCTTTTGTCAATGCCTGTTATGTATGTGAGTTTTGGAATAAGTAAGACAGTAAAATCTAATTTTTTCCTCCCTTCAGCTTTGTAATAAAATCGTATTTCTGGTGAGTTTTGTCGGGAATCGTGGCACGTTCACCCGCGGGTACCGCGCGGTCATCCTGGATATGGCCTTTCTCTACCACGTGGCGTATGTCCTGGTTTGCATGCTGGGCCTCTTTGTGCATGAATTCTTCTACAGCTTCCTGGTGAGTACATCTCTGTGTGGACAATCACTGCTGGGAAAAAATACACAATGCTTCTTCTTATGCTTCTTCCTTTGATTTTTTAAAAGCACAGCCTGACATTTAGGACAAATTATGATATTTTTAGAATTTCCTAGGCAAAGCATGAATTGTTATTATTTTTAGTCTTTTTCTCTGAGAAACGGCATAGGTGGTGGAATTCTTTATTTCCTCTCTAAGAAGGAACCAGCGACCCCACCTCTTGCCCCAGGTTCCATAGAACAGGCTGCTTTTGGCTTCAGCCACATCATACTTGTCTTTACATTACAGATTCTCCAACAGAGTGTGGGAGACAAAAAGGGGAATATATTTTCTTGGCACTGGAATCATTTCATTTTATTTACAGTCCCAAATATTATGTGTATCTTTAGAGTGGCGTGTAAGTAAGATGGAGGGGGGCGGGGACTGGCAACCCAGCAAAAAAGCAATGAGCTGTTTTAAGTAAAATCTTGTAGTTTCAGATTTAATGTCATTGTTGTTAAGCTTATCTACATATATATTTAATTCATTAAATGGATTTCAGATTTCTTCTACAGATTTTGGTGTGTGTGGTGTTTTTGTTTGTTTGTTTTTGCTGGCTATCAGATTGTTTTTGCTGGCTGCATACATGTTTGATACCCATAAACCAGGAGAAGAATCAATATAAACATAAGGTGTTTTGAAACTTAAAGCACTACTGGGTTAGCACCATGCATAAGAGCAATTTATTTATCTGTCCCTATCTGTCCCGCCCAGCGTGGACATGCAGTGGAGAGCACCACCCAGTAAAACAATGCCTGAAGACGCAGTGAACGTCTAAGAACACTATGCTGACCTGGTCTGCTTGCCTCCTGCTTCCCTGTTATGTTATCTAGTACACCCATGTACGGAGACTGAAAAAAACTAATTTTTCATTTATTCATAAATACTTGAAAGAGCCATAGTGAAGAGTGGATTTGTTCCATATATTTAGATTTAAAATTTATCTTCTAAGCAGTTAATTAGATTATTCACCAATCAAAAGGAAAAAAAAATTTCTGTTTCAGGGATCCAAATGAATCGCCCCTCTGTTCTGAAAAATTTGATTTTTAAAAATCTTCCTGTGACATACAGAGTTTGGAAAAAAGTAGATTTACAGTTTGTGTGGAAAATAATGCAATACTTGATAAATAATAATACAAGAATAAACTCTATGTTTCACACACTCAAAACTGTAAACCTACTTTTGCTGCACACTGTATAAAAAACTACTATACCCAGCACTTTAACCTGACTGTGATATGTGCTTCAGCCCTCTTATTCTATGAAATGGATAGGGAGCACCTGGATTTTAATTCAGGTCCAAGTCTGGGACCTGAATAACTGGGATCCTATTCAGCCTTCTCTCTTTTCCTGGAATTGCAAAAGATACAAATTCTGCCTGTGTTATGTTTACATTCAGGCAGAATGCAGATAAGAATAGTATGGGAGATTTACTATCAAAATCCATTAAAAGGATAATGTGAAATGATGTATGTAAAAAGTAAAGGTATTTGACAAAATAAATGTGGATTTGAATGATTATATGAGTTATTAGTAATGTTACTTTAATTTATGTTACTTAACCTTATTTTTTTAGTTTTATTGTCCTCTTTCATCTTTTAAATCGCACAATAGGGATGCTAATTTGTTTTCAGTGGATTGCTTCTGGGAAGGAGATAATCCATTTGACATTTTGAGTACTAGAAGGAAATTGTAATGGACATAATAACAAGATAGAATTTAAAAATATTTTTAAAATATTTTTATATTTAAAAATTATATGCATTCCTGGATTTGTCCACAAGTGTGAATCCTTTATTCAAAATATTAAAAACCACACTAGATTTTTCTTTTAGAAATAGAGAAAAAGAACCATCAACCTCACCAACGCCAACACCTTCTGCATTCTCAAGGCTCTGATCCATGAGGATAGATTGGAGCTTGGGAATAGGCAATTTCTGCAAGCATCTCATGAGCTTCTGAAAGCTATAAAC
This sequence comes from Glossophaga mutica, assembly GCA_039655065.1. NCBI lineage: Eukaryota > Metazoa > Chordata > Mammalia > Chiroptera > Phyllostomidae > Glossophaga > Glossophaga mutica. The sequence continues at coordinate 35,845,109 of CM077304.1, read as the reverse complement.
TTCCAGAAACTATCCAGAAGTGACCTGTAGGCCATTGTCAGACATTGTCTTTAAGCCTCTAGTGAGTTAAAGTTAAGAAAAATCTCCTTATGTCAGCTAAATGCTTAAATAAGTCAATGCACCGATAATTTGGAAGTTGAATTTGCATTAGTTAATTTGTCTGTACTAAAGAATGCTGACTGTATTGCTAGAGTTTGCTGCTCCCTCCGGAAGATAGATAACAAAACAGTTAAACATACATATATATTTTTTTAATTTTACCATCATGAATGACAGTTCCGAAGTTGAACAAACAATCTAATAACTTTATAAGAATTATTTGTAAGGCTACAATTAGATCAGAAAGTAACTGTATAACCCTCAGGACTCAGAAAAAGAGCCCATGGCCCTGGGGTTTCTGAGAGGATGCGTGACACTCATACCTGATGGTTTCAACCAGTTCAGAAATTCTAGTCCCTGCTCACAGATGGCAGAAGACAAACCCTGGTTATTCCAATTTTAAAAATACTCTTCATTTCCACACAGGTATTTATGCCTTTTTAAGTGAATGTTAAATTATTGCTTTTAATCAGCTTTTGATAATAAAATATATACTTGCTAATGTACAATTTCTGCCCTTTATACAGCAAAAAAAAAAATTAAATCATTTTTAATGCTGACCACAGAGAGCAAACATATCTAGGTTCTCGACTAGTGCGTGGATATTTCTGCTACTAAACACATAATGGGGAATAACCCATTAAAGGAAGTGAATTAGCAAAATTGTGTATTATATTTTTGTTCATACTACTGTTTCCAAAAGTACATACTAAAGTAATATGTTTTGCCCTCATTATACTCCTTTACTAAGGAAAGATGCTTTCATTTCTCAAATATTTTAAAATTTCATGCCTTTTCTATTGCAACAGGTTCATAAAATTGTTCTCACAAATTTGCCTGTAAACATTTGATTAAACAGTACATTTAAAGAGCCGGTCAATTATTCATTACTTAGTGAACCTACTTCAGCATTCTCACTTTAGCCATTTTACATATTCCAGAAGCAACTGCAGAATATCAGTGAGACTAAAAATAAGGAATAAGTAGCTAAGTTGGTTAAGTGTAACATTATAAATTTTCTAAATTGAAATTCGAAGCTATGCTATTTTCATGTCTTACGCAATTGCATTTATATTGGTTAGAAAACTGACAGATGTACATTATATGTGGTGTTAGAGTTCTCTTTATTGAAAAACAGTTTATTAATACTGTTAGCAATGGACAGCAATATATATTTGGTTCATTTTTAAGGTGTCATTGAGGTTATATTTTCACAGATAGACTAAAATGACTTGCACTTGTATTGTAATGACCTTTATATTTATTTATCTTTTGCCCCTTTTGTGTGTATGCGTGGTATCTTTTTTTTTTTTTTTTTTTTTGTAGCTTTTTGATTTGGTGTACAGAGAAGAAACACTGCTCAATGTCATAAAAAGTGTCACACGGAATGGCCGCTCCATTATTCTAACTGCGGTCCTAGCTCTCATCCTTGTCTACCTGTTTTCCATTATTGGGTTCCTTTTTCTGAAGGATGACTTCACTATGGAAGTGGACAGGCTGAAAAACAGAACTCCCATTACAGGTACTGCTATTACCACTAAATGAGCTTTCTCTGATAGCAGGTATGATGTAGGTAGCTTGTTAGGAGGATTACAGATAAACCATAATAGAGGAAATGTTTTCTTTCATTCCTTTGAAAACATGTCCTGGTTCACTAAGAGCTCACGACTGTAAAATACTTTTAGGCTGTATATTAGCTCTCAGTGTGTATAGGAATATCCTCATACAAGCAACATCATCTAAGCTCAGTCTCAATAAGAAAGTTCCAATGAGGACTATATTCCAGAAGACAGTCAGCAACTTCAGTACAGGATAATAGCGTTGGGATGCTTTCTTCACATTTTTCCCTCTCTCCTGAGAACATACGGTATTATTTACAACCATTACTCTATACATATTTGCTCACAGTACATCATATTATACTTAAATAATTGAAAATGATAAATGTTTTAACTTGAAACCATCATATAGTAAGACATATGTATATAAAAGTACTCAAAATATTGTCATTGAGGAGCTCAATCCATCAGTACATGGCCATCAGAATTTCTGTGCAATATTTATTTTTGTTGGCTGACTGGTTAGACATTGTCTGTTTACACTCACTGTGGTTCTTGTCATATGAGGGCTTATTCTTTCCATCTGATTTTGAATTTTTACTTATGCTTTCCAAAGGTTTCTTTTTACCACTTTCCCACCTTTTGTTGGTTTGGTTAAATTTCTTTATGACTCTTTTTCCTCTGCTCCTACTTTGCCTAGTAGCAATCATAGTTCTGCACTTTGTTGTTAATTCTGCAGGTGACCTTGTACTGATGGGTTGTAGAGAATGGAAACCACAGGATGACTCACTCTCTTAAGCCATTGAGTTTAAAGGTGCACTTTAATTAGCGGTGCCTTATAAACCATATTCTTTCTTACCTTTAACAAACAGTTCTTAATTATTAAACTAATGATATTTGGTAGCATCTTTCTTAGACTATGGGATAATTAAATGACATTTAGATCTTTTATTAAGTCTAAGTGAGCAAGGCACAGAATATAAAGATCATATACCTAGATCGAAAGTTATTAAACTCGAGAATGAATGTCATACCTAAGTATTATTCTCTGCTCTCAGGAACATGAAATATTTTGTGTTAATTCATTTCTTGTTCTTTAAATGTTCCTTTTTTCCCAGAGTTTTACAGGTATAAATAATTAGAAGAAAAGCTTGCATATGTAAATACCCCCAAACTCCCTTTTACTAAAAACTACCTGTGAATCAAAAACTACATGCTCTCAAAATTCTTCAGATTTTAATTGTTTATGAGGCAGGATCACATTGAGTTACTCAGTGCAGGGTGAGTCTGAAGCCAAAGCATCATAATTCCTGAACTCAAATGTGTCCCAGTAGTTATTGTTTTCTGAATCCAGTAGTAAATATTTTTAATTGTGTTATTTATAAAGGAAGTCAGTGTTACTATATTATGAATGTAAATATCTTCTTTAGGAATATAAAAACAGCTTCCTTTTTTGCTTACGAAATAGACAAAACTTGATGTAAAATGCCAAACTCTTTACTAAATGTATTCATATTTATAAGAGAAAGCATTAAATTCTATGAATCTAGCATATGAGATGGCTAACAAAGCTAAACTCTTTATTCTTCATACGTAGAGAGTTTTCGTTTCGTAGACTGAGAGTAAATGTGATACCATGCCCTGGGAAAAACACCCTTATTTTCATGATATTTTTCATTTACTTCAGTGCCATATATTAGTGTCTGTTGAGACAAGGCATAAAGTTCGTATTTTCAAGTATTAAACACTCTTTACTGCTAACATTGAGTGAAATTACTGAGGATGACACACCTATGTAGCAAGTGAAATTTGAAGTGAGTAAGTAGGCAGTTCTTCATGAATGAATTCATAATCAGAAAGCCAGGAGCTGAGAGAGAGGGGAGGTTGAGAACTCCAGAGCTGGATGGCAAGAGTATCACAGGTGCAGATGAGAGTGCAGGGCAGAGAATTTGCGATCAGCATTGGGAATTTAGGAGAAGACACGCCCTACCTCTGGAACCAGTGGAATCTGCTTCCTGAGAGATGAAGGAGAAGGGGCCTCTGATTGACTACACAGGGGATCCATGTCTTGGAAAAAGCCTGAGCAGTTGGAGGGAAGGTTCTGTTGATGAGCGGAGGTGGCAGTCTCTCTCACATAGGTCCCTTCTTCCCCATTCTCATGGCTGCCCTCCTGTTTCCCACCCTCCTTCCCTCCATCCCAGAATACTGCAGGACCCTCCTATGTGGCTTCCTTGCCCGTCACCCTCCCTTCTGTCTGCCCAAGTCGTTAATTCCGACTACAGCTCCGGTTCTGTCGCTCACTCGTTCCAATGCCTCTCTGAGGCTGGTGCTGGCTGTGGGATGCTTGGTTTAAAATCATTAGCTTGGAAGCCCAGGTCACTCTGTCGTCCTGTCTGCACCTTTGCTGGTCTCTGTGTCTTTTGGCACACGAATTGCACCTTTCCCCCTACCTCATCTCCCTGTGTGTCAATACCCTGTCTCCTTTAGATTAATCCTCCGAAAAGCTTTCTTCTTTTTTTTCCTTCTAGAATTTAGATCTCCGTCTCCTAACACACAACATTACGTTATCTGTACTTCACTTCCTCCAGTCTATAAAATTATGTCCGTACCGCTCTGTGCTCCGGAATTGATTGTTGGTTCTCCAAGGCCTTGACTCCAGGCCCTCAGAGCCTAGCACAGAGTCAGCAAACATTTAGGAAGCAAGGGAATGGCTACCACAGCACACTCAGACATCTCCCCCGACAACCCAAAACCCACTCTGCCCTTTCCCCAGTCTTGCCCAAGTCAGGGGCAGGGACAGGTGGAGGTCAAATGTGCGGCCTCCCTTCTCCAGTGGACTCCAGTTCTGGCAGCAACTCCCAGCCCAGTCCACCTCCTCTCCACCTGTCCTAACGCCAGCTCCCATGCACCACGTCCACCCCGAAGTCATCCAAGCACCAGGGTGACCTTGCTGCGGTGTTGCTTGGAAACACACTTGAACATTTCTTCAGCTCTTTGTATGTGAAAATGAACTGACTCAGTGTAAAAAAATAGGTTTGAGAGGAAGGAACCTCTTCACTTTGTATCTGTTACTAACAACAAACAATATTTTTATAAAACTTGTTTCACATAGATAGGAAGGTTACTATTTTCTGTTCCCTTCTGGGCCAAGGAAATAACTGGTGAGCCAGCAGGCAGATGGATCCTTGGGGACAGAGGAAGAGAAGGAAGAACCTGAACAGGGATTTGGCAGAAGATTCCTGCTTCCCTGAGGCATTTAACACCCTGTTCTCTGTAACAACACCCCCACCTGCAGCCCTGCCTCCGCCACAAGGACCCCACCCGTGGCTGAGAGCTCAGGGAGCACCAACTGCATTGGGAGAAATGTGTTTCTGGCATTCCAAGTCCGAACCCTAAATACCTTTGGCCACGGAATCATTGTTATTTATACATGGTGGTTAAGGTCTACATTATTATTAATACTTTGTCAGCCACTTTAAAAAGGTATAACAGGCCCTGGCCAGATAGTTCAGTGGGTTAGAGGATTGTCTCAATACACCAAGGTTGTGTGTCCCATCCCCAGTCAGGGTACATACGGGAAATACCAATGAAGGTATGAATAAGTGGAACAACAAACTGATGCTTTGCTCTCCCCCTCCCTCTTTCCCTTTCCACCCCTTCCTCTTTCTCTAACATCAATAAATTTTTTTAAAAAAACTATTTTTAAGTTATAAAAGCAGATTGGCCCATGAACCTATACTCTATTTATAAAATTGCTTCAATGGCAAAATTCTTCAGCTTTTCAAACTAAGAGTTTGGGAACACAGCTAAGCCGGGGTAGTAGTGCCTTTTATTTACATGCCTTTGTAACTGTGTGTTCATTCCTTGTCATTTGCATATTTGTCTCCCTATCATATTCTACTTTGTTCTCAGGAAGTAATGAGGTTCCTACTATGACTTTAACTTCAATGATGGGAACATGTAACAAGGAAAACTGCTCACCCACGATACCAGCTTCAAATACAGGTCAGTAAAAATGACTCCAGAACAGTATAAACTTGATACTTCCACAGTTGTGTTTATGTGATAAATGTGATTGCCACTTACAGAGTTGCTCTAGGAATTTCACGGTGGTTTGAAACAGAAGAATGGAGGGTAACAGAACCAAGAAGCTTCAAACTAGACAAAGGGCTCCCAACACTGCTATTTTGTACCCCACCCTGTTCCTTGTATTATTTCCATTCATGAGAATCTATCGAACTTACCTGTGGTACATGCTGTTAAAAATTCTGCTATCATATTGCACACCCATACCACACGGAGCAAGACCCTTTAATAAAGAACCTGGAAATGTGTGGGCTTAGAATTAAAACATCTTGGTTCTAATCCTGAGCTTGCCACTTTCTGGATATGTCCGTCTTAGATACGTTACACAGATTCCCTGGACTTTGCTCAGATGGCTTGCCCAGAGAGGAAAGGGGTGGGGGTGAGAGACAGAATATACTTTCCCTGCTTCCAAAGGAGTGAATGGAAACATGCATATAAAAATAATTTTTAAACTACAGTTCTCAATAGTTTGGAAGCTATGGCATATGTGAAATTTAGTGGGCTATAGAAGGAATTAGTGATGTTTCCAGAAGCAGCAACAATTTAGGAAGTATATGTCTTTAGTTAAAGATATATATATACATATATATAATGTCTTTTATATATATATCTCATATAAGATATATAATATCTCCTTATATATAATATATATAATGGATTTAGTCTGTCTTCTGTTAATAAAGGACAAAGTTGGATTCAGGGAAGATGAAGGAAGAAAGAGTAAAAGCACAGTGTAAGGGCGGATTTCCCCACTTCCGTCTGGGAGCACTTTGGCTGGGCATAAATGATATGCCTTCATTCCTGAGTTTCCTGTTTCCTTGAGACATTGGACTGTTGCTTGAGGAAAAACAGAGTCCCTTGTACTGACTGAGTGTTTCATGCTTCATGACCTAAAGGGAGAAATAAACACATTAATACATTTCATCCCAGTGTCCAAGCCACCATAGGCACCGTGAGCAGTTGCCACCCAGAATGTTCTCCTCCCCTACCTCCGGGGTCCCCACTGAGGGCTTCCAAACAAGGGACCAGCTCAGTCTCCGCTTGTGCAGCTTACCGTGCGCTGCAGTGTCTACAGTCCTGTCACCTGCATCCTCCAGTTTCACTTCCCATTTCCTCAACCTTCCTCACGTATTACAGCACTGACTCATGATGTCACCCCCCAGGATGAGAAGTTGAGTGGTGATGCTTTGCTCTAGACAGTGGAACTTTCAGTCCCATCACACTCTTGACTTGTATGTGGCTGAGTCTTTGCTAAAATGCCATTCTTCACTGGTTCAGCTGTCAAGCCATAAATGCCTATCCTGTACTCATCCAACTGGGAGTTTGGAATTTCAAGTGTAAAACCATTTGCTTATTTCAATTTATTTCTGCCAACCTGTAATCCAAGGGCCATTCCGGTTCGCCCTGTGAATAGATTAGGAGGTTTTGACCAGCTGATCTCTGTTTCAGGTCCCTTCCAGTTCCAAGGCGTCCTGGTACCTTAATAGATCCTGTTTCTGTCAGGCAATATATTTATTCTCTCTTGTGTCATCCTCAAGTTTGATCAGCTCTAGAACAGGGACCAGCAAGCTATGGCTCATGGGGAGATCTGACTTGTCACCCCAGGCTAAGAAAGGTTGTAATGTTTTTTGAAGTTTTTTTATTCCTTTTAAGAAGAATATTCAGTGGAAACTACACGTAGCCCACAAAGACAGTTTGTGCTAGAAATGTTGCATAGGATGGTGCTAACAACAGAGTCCTTTACCTTGTTGCTAGAAACATGCCTTCATATTGACAGAGTCACATTTCTCGCAAGTCTTCGCCACATGAAAATAGGTCAATAATAAACTGTTATTATTTAGCCCATGGTTCTCCATTTTTAAAAAATTAGTATGCCCCTTTCAAAGCCTCCTTGCCAAAGCGCAGATGTATAATGTCCGCCACAGCCCTAGTGTGAGGTTAGCCTGAACCCACACTGGCTGCTTTGATCACAACCCCGTCCACACTGTCACTCTAGTGACCCACTCTGGTGTGTTATCGTGGGGACCAGCATCAAGCGTATTTGCCAGCAGCCTGCAGAATCTGTCACAATCTCAAATTTAGGTCTGCAAATACTTCTCTGCTCTTAATCATTATCCATTATTTTAAAAAAAAAATCACAGAGAGCAACTATGAAAACTTGGACATAGTTTAAGTGGCTGGGTGAAATGAAATAGCTAGATAAAATTAAGTAGCTCTTAGAGTTCTTTGGGCACTTGGAACTTCAGTTTATTGTCACCGGTACTTATCTTCTTTTCTACTCAGCATTTTTCTCCTTAACAAACAAAAATGATATGTTTAAAAAGTTACTTTCTTTTTTTTAATTTTATTTTTTAATTTTATTTTTTTAATCAGTATTTTTTTAATTGTTGATATTGTACAGTTTTCTGTCTTTTACCCCGCCCCCAGCCCACCACCCCAGCCCTCTCCACCTCCCTCCCATTTCCACCCCCCCATAGTTTTTGTCCATGTGTCCTTTATACTCATTGCTCTAAACCGTTCCCCTTTTCCCCTGAAATTCCCTCCCCTCCCCCTCTGGACACTGTCAGAAAGACAAATACCATATGATCTCACCTTTAACAGGAACCTAATCAACAAAACAAACAAACAAGCATAATATAAACAAAGACACTGAATTTGAGAAAAGTTACTTTCTTGTTAGCACAAATATTTTAACAACATGGTTCTGACATATACAGTAACCCTATTCCTGCCTTGCTCTTCTATATCTGAATATTACTTTAAAATTATTTCCTTTACTTTAAAGAAGATATACTTTATCTGTGATGTGATTTTTAAGAACAGAGCATTACTTTGCCAGTGAGCCAACAACAAAGCTAGTGTCCCCCCTGCCAGAAAGCTGGCTGACCCAGGGAGCCCTGCACAGCAGCTGAGCTAGTGATGCCCTCCCACAGCCTGGGAGCCAGAAGCTCCTAAGGCACAGCGGGTAACCGCCAGAGCTCAGTCTCCTAGAGTAAGATCTTCCAGATTGTACATGCTGTAAACATAGCCCAGGTCATGGCTGCCAGCTTTCTACAGTTCCCCAGGCATTGCTGATGTTCAAGCAGACATTCTGTTGTCATTGTTTCATATGCTATTACTAATAGGGAAATTTTGATCTTAATATTGAAAAAATGAAGTAAATATTTTTGTAAAACAGGAAATTACTTGTCTACCCAGTACATCATTAGATGATGCAGATGATGATATTAGTAGTTTAAAAAACCTTGTGTGTTCTTCTATTCCTTCACCCACACATCAGTATTTGTTGAGCCTATACTGTGGATCAGCCACCATACCAGGTATTCAGGACACACTGTTGAGTAAACAAACCTGGATCCTGGCTCTTTTGAAACTTGTAAAATAGTGGCAGAAGCATAAAACGTTATAAAATATGATGAGTCCTCCAGCGGTTCTATGATAGGTGGTCAGTCACAAGAGAGCTGGGTAGCAGGAAGATCAAACAGAAAGGCTTTTCTGAGGAGGGATTATTTAAACTGAGACATGAAGGATGAGAAGGAGTCATTCAGGCCTAGAGGAAGGAGAAGTGCATCCCGGTCACAGGGGAAAACGGTATGTGAAGATCCTGAGGAGAAATGGGTGTGACTAATTACCTTCATATTAGAGGTAAAACACTGAAGGACCTTGAGTAAGATCACATGGGTGGTAACTCAGTCTAGCTTCCTGATTCCAAAGCCTGTACTCCAGCCTTCTGAGTGTTATTGCCGCCTAATTAAAGGATTAATCTCTATAAATTATTTCTTAGGTAACCCACATTTAGAGGTTGCTAAAATTCTGCCTATCGTATTTCCTTTGCCCAAAAATGCTTGGATAGATTTTCTTTATGCATATTGTGTCCTAAAGGCAATTTCTTAGTCTCTGTTGTGTATTTTATCAACTGGAGTTGGTATCCTTCCGCCCACTGTCCCAGGGATATTTGTCAGTGTCTTAAGACTCATTTGGTTTTCAGAACTCTGGGAGGAGTGCTACTTGCATCTAGTGAGTAGAGGCCAGGGATGCTGCTAACTGCCCCACTGCACAGGACAGCCCCCACAACAAAGAATTATCCAGTCCACTGTCAGTAGTGTTGAGGCTGGGAAACTGTTCTATTACATGGTCTGTTTGGATATCAGTTTGTAACTCTGAATACAAATTCTTAAAAGGCTTCCCATCAAAACCTCTGCAACCTCTTACTTACCTAAAAATGTTACACAAAGAACATCTCTTTTCTCTATGGCCAAATGTGGACGGTCCTTCCAGCTGTATCATTCCAGGGGAAACTCTCCATTTTTTTTAGGCTCTGAGTTGGGAATGGTGGGGAGAGGCAGGTATGAGTTTTCAGGAAAAGCTCCCAGAGTTGGGAGGAATTTCAGCATTGAAGGTGTGACAGAGACATAGTGGGGAGCCAGAGATGGTGGCAACAGCTTTTCACAATCGGGGATCATTCCTAAATCAGTATTAAAAACTGCAGTAATGCCTGCATCTACCTTTTCTTCTGTGCCCTTTTTGCATTTGACATGGTAAGTAATAAAATTCATCTGATTGAAAATTCCATGGATTTAATCTTGTAGCCCTTTATATTTTGGTCACATGTATTTAACTACAAAAGTAGAGTGGCAGCTAGAACCTGGTGTTTGCTGTGCAGCATGTTTCAGTTAGATTTAAAAATAACTTTTCTATGTCTACAACCAGGATTGAATTTTAATTTGCAAACCCTAGTGTGCATTTGTGAGGGGCCTGGTTTGTTACCTGTGGGCAGCAGGACCACATTACAAAGGCACAGAAATACACAGCAGCATAATAACAAGCCTCGTGGTACTCGGGAGGCCAATCGGCCAGTTCCCAAGGATGCTCCGGCAGATGCTGGCAGGGTCATTGTCCCAGCAGCAGCATGGTAACTAGCAACCAACTGTGGCTGAAAAAAAAAGAATTTTTATTTCATTTGCTGCAGACCTCCCTGACTTCCTAGACAAAAATATTCACTTAAAAAATAACTGGTTTTCTAGAAAAGTAAGGCCCGTTGAGACAATTTACAAAATATAGTCACAATTATTTTCTAAGTAAAAAAATCATTTGACTGTTTAGAAAAGGAAGTTCACAGATGTCTAACATGTATGAGTAATTCAAATTTAATATGTGTTCGTATTTTACTTCAACAAAAAAAGACTGTTGAATACCAGAAACTGAGCAGCCTTAATTCCACTCTACATTTTGGCTTCCTTCTGGGTGCCCAGCATTTTTAATTGTTTTTTTCCTAGATAAAATTTCTTAAAATCAGCATTTCCATAATGACTTTATTGTAATTAAAGTTCAAGACTAAGAAACAAAATACCCAATCACAACAGAAAAAAAAAAAAACAAAAGAATCCCAAAATGAGGGTAGTGTAAGGAGCCTCTGGGACAACATCAAGCATAGAAACATCCACATCATAGGGGCACTGGAAGAAGAGAGAGAGCAAGGAATTGAAAACCTGTGTGAAAAAACAATGAGGAAAAACTTCCCTAACATGGTGAAGGAAATAGACAAGTCCAGGAAGTGCAGAGAGTACCAAACAGAAAAAAAACCAAAGAGGCCCACACCAAGACACATCATCATTAAAATGCCAAAGGTTAAAAATAAAGAGAGAATCCTAAAAGCAGCAAGAGAAAATCAGTTACCTATAGGGGAACTCCCATAAGACTCTCAGCTGATTTCTCAACAGAAACTTTGCAGGCCGGAAGGACTTGGCAAGAAATATTCAAAGTGATGAAAAGCAAGGATGTACAACTAAGATTATCTACCCAGCAAAGCTATCATTTAGAATTTAAGGAAAAAATTTCCCAGACAAGGAAAAGCTAAAGGAGTTCATTACCACCAAACCAGTATTACATAAAATGTTAAAGGGTCTTCTTTAAGAGAAAGAAAGAAAAAAAAAAATATATATATATATATATATGAATGATAGTCCTGGCCAGTGTGGCTCAGTTGGTTGGAGTGTCACCCCATACACAGAGGGGTTGCAGGTTCGATTCCCAGTTAGGGTATGTGTGGGAGGCAACTGATGGATGTTTTTCACATCAATTTCTCTCTCTCTCTCTTTCTCTCTCTCTCTTTCTCCCCCTTTCCTCCCTCTCTAAAAGCAATGAAAAAATGTCCTCAGATGAGGATTAAAAATATATATATGAATAATAAAATGGCAATAAATACATATATATCAACAATTTAACCTAAAAAATCAAAATAAACAAGCAAAACAGTGGCAGACTCATGGATAAAGAGAACATTTTGGTAGTTGTCAGATGGGAGTGGGATTGGGTATGGCAGTGAGGTGGGTGAAGGGATTAAGAAGTATAAATTGGCCCTGACCAGGTGGCTAAGTTAGTTGGAGCATTGTCCCGTACACCTAAGGTTACAGGATCCATCCTTTGTCAGAGCACATACCTAGGTTGCAGGTTTGATTCCTGGTCAGGGTGCATGCAGGAGGCAACTTACTGATGTTTCTCTCTCACATCAGTGTTTCTCTCTCTGTCTCTAAATTCAACAAACATATTCTTGAGTAAGGATTTTTTAAAAGAAAGTACAAATTGGATTGGTAGTTGCAGAATGTTCCTGGGTGTGTGAAGTGCAGCATGGGTAATATAGTGAATAATACTGCAGTAACTATGTGTGCTGTCCGACGGGTGCTGGATTTATTGAGATGATTACTTGATAAGTTATATGATGTCTAATCATGGGGTTGTACATTTGAAACATAATATTGTGTAAATGAAAAATAACAACATAATAAATTACAATAAAAAGAACCAAGTAAATGAACAAACAAAACAGAAACAGACTCATAGATGCAGAGAACTGATGCTTGCCAGATGGAAGGGGTGTGGAGGTGGGTGAGAAAGGTGACGGGATTGAGAAGTGCATATTGGTAGTCACATAGTCATAAGACAGTCACAGGGATGCAAAGTACAGCGCAGGGAATACAGTCCAAAGAAAAGCAAACTAACAAACTGCAAATTTTAAATATATCTCAATGACAATCTATTGCTTTCTAATAAACCATCCAAAATGAATAATTTAATTATTAAAGCAGAAAAAATAACATTATTAAATACTCTTATTCAAGCATGTCCAGTATTTTAAGAAACAAAACAAAACTTTGTAATAAAACAGAGTTTCTCAACCTCAACACCACTGACGTGTGCGCCAGACTGGCACCTCAGATAAGGAAAGACTTCAAAGCCAACTGAATGTATTTTTGTTCCTTTCCTCATATGAAACATTTTATTTATATATAAACTACGAGAAATACTTTATTTTACTAATGTTCAACTGAATGTGAGAATAATAATTTTGTCTTGTTCAAGTATTAAATGTGTTGATTATGTTAAAACTATAACTTTGCATAAGATTAACAGCCATTTATTAGTAGTAAAGATAATCACGATACCTAGACTTTATTACACCCTGTGTCCCAATGCTCTAAGTTCCTTACATGTGTACATTTAGTTTTTTTTTAAGGTCGCCACATGAAAAGTCCATGTCCACTAATTCTTTCCGTTTGCTTGTGAACAACTGTGCTCGCTCACTGCTGTCCTAACTACTTGTTTCATCTTGTCTGCCTGGCCACTATTGCTGGACTTTTTCTTTCTTTCTTTCTCTTTCTTTCTTTCTTTCTTTCTTTCTTTCTTTCTTTCTTTCTTTCTTTCTTTCTTTTTTTCTTTCTTTTACCTTCTTTCTTATGTCTGAAATCTTTTCCTTGCTACATCTGTTCCCTCTCTTCCTCTTAGGTCGTAATTGAACCTTCCTCTGCGTTCTGCTATTCCTCCCAAGCTAATATTCTATCATTCTCCTCCCTTTTGGTTACAAATTTTCTGGAAAATGTTGGCTCCACTGTCTCCTCCAGTTTCTGCACCAACCACCTTCCCTTTCACTATTTGTCAACTTCCTATTGTTTTCTATGATGTAATTGAATCCAGCAACCTTTTCTTGCTTCTCATTGCCCTTGGCCCTTTCATAATTTGAACACTTTTTGATACCTTCTCCATCTTTAAAATATTTTCTTCCTTCATTTGGGATTCCAGTACTCTTCCAGTTCTCTTGTCTTCTCTAGCTTTTAAAAATGTTTTCTCATCTTCTTACTCCTAAGCTTAAGAATCATCTGAGATTCTTTCCTTGTCTTCATCAAAACATGCTATATCCAGTTCCTCCTTCTCAATTGTCTATTTCTGGGACCTAATGGGACCATCCTTTCCTAAGTCACCTCTGGCTGGAAGCTTTAGTGTGATATTTAATGCTGCTTTCTACCTTGTGCCTAGAGTCCCATCAGCTCCCGTTCATTCATCCTTTCCATTCCCACTGTCATTGCCTGGTAGAGGCTGAGAGAGCACCATGCCTGAATTACTGCACCTGCCGCTTAAGTGGTCTTTCTACCTCTGCTCATTCTCTCCTCTTCAATTCACCCACTACATCACCCCTAGACTACTTGTCAGAAATCACTGCTTTGAATATTTCCTTCTCTTCCCCCGTCTCAAGATTTCTACCATGGCCCATCGCCTGCCAAATAAAATCAAAATGCACTAAAACTTCACAGAGACTTCCCAGCTTTATCTTCCACTCCTCTACATGCTGTTTATTTGCTGTTCATCACAACAGCAAATAAGTTTTTACACCTCTGGGACTGTCTGCCTATGCCATGTGGAATGCCTCTCTACTCCCATCTTAGTCCATTCAAGGAAAACTTGAAGTCTACATTAATTAGAGGGACTCCCCTCTAATTACCCATGGTGCTAACATTTCTCTCTCTATTCTAATCTCTTTTCACTACTTCTGTAGCTTTTTATCCCATGTTAATTTGTCTTACCTAAGTACAATAAGTCCTCATTTGACTTTATTGAGAAGTTCTTGGAAATGACATAAAATGAAACCACTTTTATCATAACCTAATTGATACGAGTTAAGTTACTATGGCATCTCACCAATGTTATAATGAAACAATGTTCAACAAAATGACGTTATTCAAAGACCTGCAATACACGTTTTATCTCATACTATTTCACCAACTGGATAGTAACCTACCTTGCCCCAGTTGAAAGTTCTCCAGTGGCTCTCCACAGCTTTTAGGATCAAGTTTAAACTCTTCATCTCGATGTATCGGTTTCTCCTCATCTGATCTCTGCCTGCTCCTCTTCTCACAGCGCCCACACTCATCTGCAGGCACCAAAGGCCCAATCAGTCTAGTTCACCTGCAGTTCTCCAAGCACCCTGCATGCATTCATGTCTGTTTTGCCTTTACTCATCCCATTCCATTTTCCTGGGATGTTTTGCATCATTGATTTTACTGGCCAAACATGCCTCTCTTTCAAGATTCAGCCCAGGTACCACCTCCTTCAGGATGCTTGTCCCTGACACCCAGTCCATGAGGTGCACATCCTTCCTGCCTCTGCAGGACCTTGGGGTACAGTACTGCCTTTGTTCATCAGCTGACCTACCTACCTTTCCTACGGGAACATAAGTTTCCTAGGGACTGCAACACCTTCCGATTCCCACCTGTACTCCTAGCACCTAGCCCAGGGCTATTGATATAGTGAAATGAGACAGGATTGGCTTGGGGAGGCCAGCCTGGTACGTAGATAGGTCTCCAGAAGGCAGCACTTACTTAGGTGAATTTGCCATGACTCAGGGCCTGGCTTTCAGCCTGAAGGCCTGGGAACTTGGCTTAACATATTATGAGTGGTTCCATCTCACAAAGAGAGAATCTTCTTAACCAAGCTCACAGAGGCTGCTATATAAAATTGGCATGCCTGTGCTCTAGTTATTAAGGAGCATGTTAACTGGACTATTGCTGGTATTAACCTGCCTTTGGCATTCTCCCCCTGTTTATTATATATGCACAAAAAGCCAATTCTCTCATTGTGTATTTGCAACCAATTTATTTTATTTCACAATGGCTAATCACATGAATTGTGTGTGGATTTTACTGGCTCGCCTGTTAAAGAACAAACAACCTTATTTAGAAATTCTTGGGAAGAGATGGGAACAGTTCCCTGTAGTTTCTAGGTACTGATTAATAAGTCTTTAATAAACATATGTGTGATATTGCAGATTAAATAAATTAATTCAGATCTTGCCACTGGTTATAAGAAGGCTTTGATTGTAAGGCTAATTGTGGCAAAGTAACATAGAGACATATTCCCTCCGACCCATTACTGGAAAACCACATCTCTCTTTAAAAACTTCTATAACTCTCTGACATATTTCTAACTGTTTCTCTTCACGTTCTCCCTAGCCCTCCCATTAGAAGGCAGCACCAGGTACCCAGGACCTCATGGGCACGTCACAAACTGGGCTTTCTCCCTGCTCTCCCTGCCTACCTGTCTCTTCTGCTGCTCTGACTGCTGCCACCGCAGGCCCTACCTGTTCCCCATTCCTCCTTCCTCCAAAAGCAGTTTTATTTCTTCTCTTTTCTGAATCAGAATTGCACCTTGCTGCTCACCTCTAAGGTAAGTGGTCCAGCGCAGACTCTGCTGCGACCTTGGAGGCTGCACTTGGTGCCTGCACGTCTCTGGCTTCAGCCCTGCATGTTTTAAAAAGAAGTAGCTCTGAATAAAGTGAAAAGATGGGGATCCCTCATCCAAGTGATGTTAAAATGAACTCAGTTCACAAGAGGAAAATCAGCCTTTTGTAACAAAGTACCAAGCAGGCTGTTGGTCATGGATCATGTAGACAGAATTAGGCTGATTCTTTTTTTTTCTCTGTTGGTTATTGTTATTATACTCATGCCTCAACAGGCAGACTGTGGCTATACAATACCAAAAATCAGTGCCACAACGGTTTTTTAACTTTGTAACAAGAAAAATACATTTCTGCTTACTTATCAATATGAGAAAATCCAGGTTTCAGTGTTTAATTTAGCATGATTTTTTTACTATTTAAATGACTGTAAATTATTACCAGTTGGGTAACTTTACTATTCAACAAAGTACGACTAGGAATTTTTTGTCATGTTGTATCTTTTTCTCTCTCCCCATTTTCCACTAAATATTGTCACATAACTACATTTGCATAAAATGAATTTTTCACATAAATACATTCTGCTTCTTATCTGTAGTTCCACTCTGGTCATTAAGAAAATGTAGACCTTAAGAAAATTAATGAAATCATATCTGCCCTAATTTTAAGCATCTATAATGTGTATGCCAATCTCTCTGCAAGGTATTTTGTATATCTTAAATATAATACTCTGAAGGGTTTAATCTTTAAACAAACCTCCCATTTTGCAGAGGAGGCTATGAGGTTAAGGAGCTTGCCCAAGTCCCAGCACCAGAGCAGAGCAGAATTTGAAGCCAGGCCCACCTCGCTTCCTTGTGCACTTTTTCCCCTGCAGCATCCCTGCTTCTGGGGAGCTGTGTCTTCAGGAGGCCTTACCACAGCCTCCTCCACCCACAGCACAACCCTGTGCGATAAATATTAGGTTTCTTCCAGTTTGTCCTTCTCGTTCTGTCATTTCCCACTGATGGAAGAAAAAACTACTTCAGTGGCTTCATCAGCCTTTGTCAGTCGTGGGCTGCCACATATAAAACAGGTGTTGTGTAACTTCAAAAAACTGTCATGACGTGGTTACAAAAAAATAGATCTTTGGGAGTAGATAATAGTGTATTTTAAAAATATGCGTTTACAAAAGGTAAGAGTTCCTTCTTTTTTACAGCGGCATGTTATTCCATTGTATGAACTTACCACAGCTTTTTTATCTGCTCATCTCCTGATGGGTGCTGGGCTGTTTCCAGATCTTGGCAATTGTAAATAACACTGCTGTGAACATAGGGGTGTTTATGGCCTTTCGAATTGGTGTTTTGGGATTCTTAGGATATATTCCAAGAATAGATAGACCTGGAAATTATTATGCTAAGTGAAATAAGCCAGTCAGTGAAGGATGAATACCATATGATCTCACTTATATGTGGAATCTAATGAACAAAATAAACTGACGAACACAAGAGAAACAGAGGCATGGATACATGGAACAGACTGACAGCTGTCAGAGGGGCGGAAGAGGGGTAAACTGCATGAAAGAAGGTGGAGGGATTAGCCCAAGAACATATATGCATCACCCATAGACACGGGCAATGGTGCAGTAGTGGCCAGAGGGAAGCAGGGGGTGAGGGCTGGGTGGAGGTGGCAAGGGGGATGGGGGGTGAATGGGGACACCTGTAATAGTGGCAACAATAAAAATAATGGTAAAAAAATGAACAGAAAACAAACCATGAGTTTGCTGCATTGTTTAATTTGTGTGTTTTTATAGCTGATGAAGAATATGAAGATGGAATTGAAAGAACGTGTGACACTCTCCTTATGTGCATTGTCACTGTCCTGAACCAGGGCCTCAGGAACGGTGGTGGTGTGGGGGATGTGCTGAGGAGGCCATCGAAAGACGTAAGCTGCAGGAGAACTATTTTTTTCAAGAAGCACATAATTGTTTTCTTTAAAGCCCCTCTTAACAATATTTACAATACCATTTTTTGTTTTCAGGGTACTGTCTTGTGTCATTTGCTTTAAAAGTACCGTGGTAGTCAGTAAACCCAATTCATTGTATGCTAGGATTACGCAGAAATCACTAATATACTGAAAACCTGTGTTGTTAGTGGGGTTATGCAGTGGTTCCAAGCTCGAACTGTGTATTATATTACAGCAGCCACATCACGATGACAAATGCCGTAGAGGAGTCGGGTGTTACATAAACAACAGGCACTAGGCTGCCTCTCGTCTGTCAGCTTTCTCAGGCATGAGGATGTCCTCTCTGCCTCTGAATACGAGCAGCCTTCATTATTGATCCACGATGGATATAAAATTTAAACAAATTCTAACAGGATTTTGTATCTTAAAATGGCAAGGCTGAGAAATTTCTCATTAGCTGTAAAATCTCAAGCACCAGTCCGGGAGCTTGAAAACAATCTCAGTTCTCCAACAGGCTGGCTGTATCATGTTGCCGATTCATCTCGTGTTTCCTCATCTGTGACGTAGCTGGACTGCATGACCTCTAATGTGTACTTTAATACTGTGCATCAAGTAGGAATAGCTTCAGCTCTATGTACTTGACCCTATAAGGCCAAGAACAAAGCCTGCTCCAGAAGTTGATGGATCATTAGGTCCTTCCTCAACTCCCTAATCATTGACTTCTGGAATTGATATTTGTATGCCTTTTGTGCAACTTCTGGGATGCAACCTACTGCACCAAAATGAGCTGAGTAACAAAGTGGTTTATAATAAAAAGTGAGCTTCCATTGCAAGGCGGGAGTGGAGGGAGTGTAAGTGGTAGAAAACAGAGGGGTTCTGGGAGAAAGCTGTGAGGCTTTTCTCATTACATCTAAAGAAATTGAAGGTGGAAAGTAGGTCTTATTTTCCCATCTTGGAACACTGTTTATATTAATTTAGCATATATTTATTGAATATATTCCCTTTGCTAAACAATATGCTAAGTCACTATGCCTTGAAAATGTGTGTGTGTGTGTGTGCGCGCGCGTGTGTGTGTGTGTGTGTATATATATGTACTTTTTTTATTTTTATTTCAGGAGCCCTTGTTTGCTGCCCGGGTGGTATATGACCTTCTTTTTTATTTCATTGTTATCATTATCGTTCTTAACCTGATTTTTGGTGTCATCATTGATACTTTTGCTGATCTCAGAAGCGAAAAACAGAAAAAAGAAGAAATTCTAAAGACAACGTGCTTCATCTGTGGTAAGTGTTCTCAAAATACTAAAATAATAGATGAAATGGCCCAGGAGGGGCTCGAATAATGTTTATTTGTCATGCTTTGGGAAAATTATTTCAAAAATGAAAGCTGAACATAATTCTGAGCATTGGACTGGGATCTTCTGTTCCATAAATAGAAGAATTACATCTCAAAGCTATCTTGTCATTATTTCTGCAATTTCTTTGATTCTTTGACTTTAGAATGCGTTGTGAAATGCCAAAAGGTTCTATCAACTGACAAACAGATTTTTCATCGCAGTAACATACTGATTAAATAACAAAATGATTATTTTATTTTGTTAGATTATGAATCCACAGATGACGTTTCCAGCAGCTTGAACTTTTACTCACTGACACTACGCTTTCAGTTCTGAACTGTGCCACTTTCTCTCTGTTTCTCTTCTCTCTCCCCTCCCCTTCCTCCTCCCTCCCTCCCTCCCCACCTCCTGCATCCCTTCCTCCCTGCCGCCCTCTCACGCCCCCACCTTTCTTCCTTCCTCTTCTTCTTCCTGCCTTTCCCTGCTTCTTCCTTCCTAAGGAAGAAAGCAGAGTCTTCTCTTTACATGTCTAGGTTAGATGGAGGAAAACAAGATTGAGATGGAGCCAAGGAAGATGCTGTGCAATGATTTGGGGATTTGGGAGCGTGAACCATTGTCTCAAAGGACGAGTCCCACAGAGAGAAAAAGGCACTGCCCTGAAAATCTTTCTGCGTGTCTCGTGGTCTTACCTTTGCATTGCTTCCTCCAAATGCTTTTCTTCACAATCATGATAACTATTATGTCAGCACACTACCTCTGAGAAGTGGATGTTTTGGAAGAATGTGTCAGTAGCAGTAGAATGTAAGCCTCCTTCTAAGACATGATCCTGTTTCCCATATTCTATCAACAAAACACACGAACAGTATAAGGCCATCACTTACACACCATTCCTGCTCCTGTAAGCTTTCCCTTCACTGTCGAAATTCTCTTCGGCTTTTCATAGTTATTAAAAAGCCTGTAACCTGTACGTTTCCTAAAACATGACGGTAACCTTCATCGCCAAATTGAAATGTTTTTCTCGAATCTCATCGTGAATTTCCCGCTGACCTTTCCTTCTACCTTGAATTGCATATTCTCTAGTTCCACCACAAGGCCCTGTTTTCCCTCCTAGCCTCTAAATAAGAGGTTCTGATTTGACCACGCACTCCTGGTCGCTTCTCTCTGCCCTCCTCTGTAACATCACTTTATGCATATTATCGCCAAATATGCAACCACAGCTCCAGCTTCTGTCCTTTGTCTTTAATTGTCGACTGACAGAAAGGTCTGGCTTCCTGGCAGCCAGCTTCACCATGTACCAAAACCAGTGCATCCTGCCTTTCCATCTCCTCTCTCTAACCCAGCCACTTGTCCTGACTTCCATATTGCAGTGAATGATATCCCATTACACCTTCAGTTATCTGGACTGGGGACTTCTCCATAATTTCTAGCAGCTGCTTTGTCCTCTTCCAGGTGCACTAGTTACCATCTGCTAATGAATCTTCTTTCACAGGCTCACTCACTGTCTTCCGCAGATTCCCCTGGCCACCCCTTGGTTTTCTGAGGCTCACCCTGGCTCACCCCCGAATGGCCCGCTCCGTGCTGCCACCAAAATTTTTCTACTTTGAATTTATCCTTACCCAAAAGGCTACCAAGAGCACTGCAGCCTAAAACTCTAGAAATCTAATTTTCCTGGCATGTAAGGTGCCCATAATTGGGCTCCTTCTCTTTTTGCCCACCCTTTTACCCAGCGTTCTCATTTATAGCTCAAGCTATAGTCTAACTGTGTTACTCATCTTTAACTCTCCTTGCATTCTCAGTTATGGTGTTTCTGTTGGGAATGCCCAACCTCCTAAGCTATTGAACTCCCGCCTTCATTCTGAGGCCCAGATATAATGCCATTATTCCATGAAGCCTTCTCTGATCTCATTAACCGGAAACAAACAAGTCTGTTCCTAAATCCCTCATATCACCTTTAGCTGCATGCTATGGTGCATTTTCTGTTGCCTTCTCTCCTTTGTTGGAGGCTATCCATTATCATATTATAGAAAGTGAATGAACTTTATAGTCAAAGGGACATAGTCCAGTGCTTAGTCCATGCTTCCATGTCCTGGCTATGTGATGTTGGCCAAGTTTCCTTTCACCTTGAACTATTGTTTCCTTACCTGGAAAATGGGGACTATAATGCCATATTTGGAGGTTGTGGTGAGTATAAATGACATCACTTGTGTCAGAATTCCTAGCTCAATGTTTAGCTGAGAGTAACCACTGAATACATGTCCATTTCTCTTCTTTAACGGATCCAGACTCTTGTTTTATTTCATTTTAATGCTTCCATAGCATGTATGAGGGATTATTCATAAATATTTTCTTAATGACTGACTATCCAGTTAACTCCAAATTAACATTATCTCTGTACTGATGTGCCTTATAACCTATAAAAGAAAGATAAAAGAAGTAAGTACTAAATTAATATATACTGCAGGTGAAAATATCTAGGTGTACTAACTCTAACCCAATTTCACCACATTCAAGGTATTGTTTCTGTGGCACCTACATGCCCATGGAGAGGCAGGGACACCAGGAGCACGGGAGAGGTTGACACATGGTCTGTTTTCCAGAAGCCTCATATTTATTCAAAAAATTAGAGTGGTCATTTAGGTAATTTAACCTATGAGTAAATTTAAATTGCATTGTTATATTAGTATAAATAAAATTTTTATAAAGTAGAACAAATTTAGTGTGAACATTTAAAATAAAATAGAAACATTTTTAAATATTCAAAAGTGGTGCCAGGCACTTTTAGCTGCTAATCCCTGGAGCATAAGGGTTGTCTATTCTCTGCCCTGAAAGGACCTTCCATTCATCAAAAACATGTGATAAGTGTTATGATAAGATATATCTAGATGTGCATTCATTCCTGGAATTGCTTACCACATGTAAGATTTAATACATACCATATATATTATGTGAACTTCATTACAGGAACGGTTTAAGCATTTGGGATATTTGGGGGTTGTACTATAAAACAGTCGTGATTAATCTACAAATGGTTCTGGGAAGAGTTGGGTGTTAAGTTGCAATCCAAAGAGGGATAACGTGCAAATAACAGAAGAGAGAATCTCCCCTGTAGGAGAGAATTGGCTTCAGGAGTGCACCAAGTGAGGCACACCCAGAGTAGTAACAGAGGAGGCAGGTACCGTGGCAGGTGATGAGAGCAGATGGGACTTTTCTAGCCTTGAAGGCAATGACCAGATGTTTGAGAGGTATGACTCAGAAGGCAATTGCTAGTGATCCAGAAGGCGGTCATGATGGGGAAGTAATTAGCAGATGACAGAACTGAAGCAGTAAACACAGAAAACAGATTGGCTCCGGTATTCACAATAATTATTAATTTTTAATTACTAGAGGCTGAAAATTCAGGAAAAAGGACCAGGTGTGACAAAATAACAAAATGGAAAAAGAATTTAATGATGTCAGAATTCCTATGATAAGGATAGTTGGGTTTCTAGAATTAAAGATCTTTCTAGATGATTTTATTAAGAGATAACGACAATATTCTGAGAGAAGAGCCACCTATGTTTTTCTGTCATTATATTAGTCCTTTATTATCTGTACTTACACATTAAAGTCATTCATTCACTTACTTGTTCAACAGTTACTTATTGAGCATCTATTACGTGCCAAGGCATCGCAGCAAACAAAAATAGACAAACACACAAAAAGCACTGCAATTATGGAACTTACTTTCCAACACATATAGAATGTCAAATAATGATGAAAGCTAGGGGGGGAAATAAGGCAGAGGACAGAAGGGGGATGCCCAGATGCTGGGTGGGTGTGTCCCTTAACTTAGTCGCTCTGTGTGGGAAACACAGCGAAGTGCTCGCATAATCCTATTTTCCCTGAAAACTTTGTATTGAACACATAACACTCCTTGTATGCTTTCATTTTTCCTGCCTCAGCCATCTCATTTAATTTCAGGTCGTTTGTCCTTGAACTAGTCTGTTTACATCTTAAACTGTCTGGAAGTTCCAGCTTCCTACCTAACATTCCAACCGGTTTTTCTATAGGCATCTTAAACTCAACACATCCCAACTCCAAGGTGTCCTCCCTCCAAAATCTCTTTTTTCTCTCACTTTAATGATATTGCCTTAAACTCAGTTAAGTCAGAAAATTCAGAGTCACCCTTGATTTCTCATAAATTTATTCCTCTAATTGTATATCACACCCTCTTAAAATTTCATTCCAAGTTCCTCTTCGGTGTCTCTTGATTTATTCCATTATCCTGTCAAATTTAGTTGCATGCCTATGGTTTACCAGCTGCTGTACCAGGTGCTGGTAATACAAAAATACACCAGACAATAACGTAGTAGAGCCTGAGATAGAAACTGACAAATTTTCATTGCAGAGTATTTTGGACACAGAGAGGATCAACGAACTGGTCGCGTCTGTGGGAGTCAGCGTGGTGGCTGTAGTGGAGCTGGGTCCTGAGGAAGGAATCCCTGGAAGGGCAGGAAAGACACTAGGGGAAGGCAGAGAATTTTCAAAGGATTTAGTGTGTTTGGAGAATGGTGAGAAAGTCAGATTCCAAGAAGTGGATTGTCAGAGCCCGAGTCTGAAGGTCATTTCCAGTTCCTTGGTTGACAGGGACTTCATTACACAGGTAAATAAAAAGGGCTAGAGAAACAAATTTTTGTTGAGTTCAGTGTGACATGCCCATAAGCCATCCAGGAGGATTTATCCAGGAGGCGGCTGGCAATAGAAAGTGCAGTTGAGAAGGAAGGTCAGTACTGGCGGTAAAGATGGAGAATGGACAACTAGTGATGGGTGAAGAACAGACAACAAGCTTAGCGAGCAAGAACCCGTGAACATGAAAGATAACCAGTTCCCCTCTTTCACATCTCCCCTCTGCAGCCCTAGTCCTGGGACTCCCATGCTCAGCCTCTTCTCCCACAGCCTTCCTCTTTAAATCCTGCCGCAGGATGTTACCGAAAGCCCAGTTCTGAATGGGCTAGTCTCCACCCAAACCTTCCGAACAAAGTGCAGGCTCTGTGTTTAAAGTTCATTATCGTTTGTGCCAAATGTACTGTTTCATCTTCATTTCCAAATGTTCCCTGCTGACCACACCAGGGGGACTGACGCTCCCCCAAACACGTCGTCTCCTTTCATCTCTGGCTTTGCCATGACATTTCCTCTGCCCAGATGGCAAAAGAACATGACTTTGGCAGCAGACGTATTTTTATTTAAATACTGGATGACTTTTCCACTAAACCAAAGGTGTTTACTTGAGCAATTAATTGAATCCCTCTGAATCTGTTTCCTCACATGCTAAAAGGTCAGATTGGATTGTTGGAATTATTGTCAGCATAAATATATGCTAAGTAAAAATTAAATGCCTTTTATTACCATTCCTCTCTTTTCCACTTGCCACAATCACATTTGAAGGCCAGACATTCAAAGCTTTGTACCTCCTTGCAGCCGTTTAAAATGTACATAGTGAGAATTCATTTTGTCTTTCTCTGGGTTTTGTTGGCAGTTTATACCACTTCAGAATGTCTGTTGAGTGTTTCCTCTACCATATTATGAGTTAACTGATGGTAGACACATTGTTTTTATAGCCATATGTACCTTGCAACAGGGAGATAAATGTTTGAATTGAATTCTGAGAAAATCTACTTCAACATTTTCTTTCTTTTTTTTTTTTGAGTAATAGCTCTGTTGAGATATAATTTATATACCTTACCACTCATCCATTTAAAGCATACAATTCAATGGTTTTTACTATATTCAGAGCTCAGCATCTATCATCACAATTTTAGAACATTTTCATTGTCTCTAAAAGAAACGTTATACCCTTTAGCTATCGCTATTCCCCCTCCCATTACTTTTTATCCTCCTCGGCCCAAGGCAACCTTTGAGCTACTATCCGCCTCTATAGATACGCTTATTCTGGACATTTCATAAAAATGGAATCATACACTCTGCGGTCTTCTGTGACTTGCTTCTTTCACTTAGTATGATGTTTTAAAGGTTCATGTTTCAGCATATCTCAGTAGCATGTATGGGTATTTTGTTTATCCTTTCATCAGTAATAAACATGGGGTTGTTTCTACTTTTCAGCTATTATGAATAATGCTCCTATGAACAATTTATGTCCAAACTTTCATATGGGCATATGTTTACATACATATATATATGTATGTAAACATATATACACACACACATATACACACATATATATACAAATAAATATATATATATATATATATATATATATATATATATATAAAGAGAGAGATACTGGGTCATATAGTAACTCTCTGTTTAATCTTTTGAGGACTTACTAAACTGTTTTCCAAAGTAGCTATAGCATTTTACATTCCCACCCCTAGTGTATGAGGATTCTAATTTATCCACATCATCAGCAACCCTTGTTATTATCTATTTTTGATTGCAGCCATCCTAGCAGGACATTTTGTTAGTGAAATATCCTTGAGGCATTGAAGCAATATTTTATTTAGTGCCGACTACATACTAGGCATTCTAAGCTATTTGGACCATTAGTGAAGAACAGACACAGATATGTCTGCCTGTGGACATGCAAAAAATGGCAAACATAACAAGTTCCTGGATTAATTGACATTTCTTTCTTCTGTGCTGATAAGCAGGCAGGATTTTTTGTGCACCATCATTTTTCTGTCTTTACCTTATACTTGTGGTCTAGTTTGATTTAACAATGTTGATATGGCTATATTCAATCTATTAGGAGGTGCTAAGCACTGTAGGAAAAAAAGAGGAGAAATGGGGAAGAGTTATTAAGAGTGTCCACACAAAGGAAGGGATAGGTAATAGGATTAAATAGGATGAATAAGTGAAGCCACATTGAGAAGGGGAGATTTGAGCCAAAACTTGAAGGTGAGTGAGTTAGTCAAAGACACACCAGAGAGAAGAGTGTTGTGGGCAGAGGAAATGACCAGTCCTCAGGCTCTGAAGCAGGACTCTGTGTGCAGGGAGCAGGGAGGAGGCCACGGGGGCTGTGCAGAGGTCAGCAAGAGAGAGGGTAGCAGGAGATGAGGTTAGAGAGGCTGTACGGCCACATCACGTAAGGGTTAGCAAATAGATATCACACAGGACACACTTATACTCACCAATTATTTATTGTTTATCTGAAATTCAGACTTACTGAGCATCTTGTATTTTATCTGGCAACCCTAACGGTAGACCATTTTAACAACTTCAACCTTTAACCGGAGGAGGGGAGGAACCACTGCAGGATTTGGAAAAGGGGAGAGTCACTATCTCACTTAGATTTTTAAAGGATCACCCTGGCTGCTGTGTTCAGAATTGGCTGTAGAGAGTAAGAAATGGGGCCAGGGAGGCTATTGCAGTCCCTCAGATGAGAGATGACAGTGGCCCAGGCCAGAGCGGTAGTGGTGGAGGTGGTGAGAAGTGATCCGATTCTGAATGTATGTTGAAGGTAGAGCCAAAAGAAGAATCTCAACCACAGATGGGATGTGGTGTGTGAGAGAGGAAGAGGATTCAAGAATGGCTCCTAGACTTTTGGCTTGGACAACTGGAAGCATGGCGTTGCCATGGAATGGGAAGAGGACTGTGGGTGGAGCAGGGTTGAGGGAGATGACTGGGTTCTATCTGGGGCATACTGAGCTGACGACAGGTCAAATAAGATGAGGCATAGCCATCAGCTGGCTAAATGTTACGGTATTTTCCATTAAATATTCAATAATATAATTTAAAAGGTCATTCCATTTGGGACAGATTTTTTACTTATTATACATCATATCTGAATATTGAAAGTGTTTTCTTCCTGTCTTCTTCTTTTTTAAAAAAAAAATATGCTTAGGAAAAGAGTAGCCAGGATTGGAATTCAATTTCTTGGTTTCTTCTCCAATATCTGAACTGCAAAACCAGACCGAATCCCAACATCCCATTTTCCTTGGCTTCCTCTTCATTTTTCCAGAGATGGTTTTCTTCGTCTCCAATCATGTTCTTTTACCCAGTCTTCAACTTTTGAGGGAAAAAAAAATATTACTCCCCAGATCCTTTCCTCAGTGTCCACCCAGAGACTGAAAATGTGCCCTGGAATTGAGCAGACCACCCCCTTCCCCAAATGCCTGGGACAGAGTACACTGAGGGGCCGGGTGAGCATGTGAGTCCCTGCAGTCAGAGCCCAGATCACGGCGGGCGTTTGCTTATCCTTCACCGATCACAAGTAGTTTTGGAGAGACACTCTCAGCTGCCCTCCCTCGTTTTATGCAAGTTCCTGGATCAGATGACTTTTTTCTGTCCTGATTATCAGCCATGCCTTTGCTTGTACAATCATTTTTACTTCTTTTGCTTAGACTCGTGGTCCAGTTTAATGTGATAATTTTGATATAGTTATATTAGAAATTATCTGCGAATTGTACATCTCTAATAGGACTGTGCGTGCCCATGTGTCCATGGGGAGAAAAATGTTTGTTGAGAAGAAATCTACAAACTATGACCTTTTATTCTGGAGGTCTTATGTACCGTGTTTTTTTTTTTTAATCATAACATTTTAAATTGGTACGTTCTTACAGAAAGCTTTTTTGTACATAATTATTATGTTTTGGGGGAGGCTAAAAAGTTATGCGCTGATTACATGAAAAATTACATATGTTGCATTTGCTGTGTTTTGCAGGACTCGAAAGGGACAAGTTTGATAATAAAACAGTGTCATTTGAGGAGCACATCAAGTCAGAACACAATATGTGGCATTATTTGTACTTCCTAGTCTTGGTGAAGGTTAAAGACCCAACTGAATACACTGGACCTGAAAGTTATGTGGCTCAAATGATCGTGGTGAGTGATCAGGTGGTTTGATCTTGACTGTATTGGATTTTGTATACTTTTCCGTCTCTACCCTGCCCTTCTCCCATGTTGTTGACTTCTAAACAGGACTATCAATCACCGAAGTACTGCTATACTGGCTGTCATTGGTTCCCCGTGGACTTCTTAGTTATACAAACCGAATCTAAGTCTCAGGTGCACAGATACTTACTGAAGAAATCTTTGTGCAGTGAATAGCACCATCTGTTATCTTCTGCCCTCATGCCTCCTGTCATTGCTAATGTCTCAATTCTCTGAATCTGGAACTTTCCCATTGGCAAATATGAATAGGAGATTCATACTTTAAGAAATTTCTTAAACTTCAGAAATCAAGGGTTTAAGGAAGGGAAGAGTACAATGGGAAAACACTGGGTATCTGTCTGCATATACTTTGCGTAGGTTTATCGGTGTTGGTGATGTGTCTGCAGTGATTCTTCCACATCCAGTTATTTATAACTCTGCATTAAGATTAACAACATTGCACAGAGGGTGTGGTTGTCCATGATCCAAAGTCTCTCCTGCTTCAGAGAAGTTTAAAATTGACTGGCTTAAATAGAAGTCAAAGTTACAACTTTAATGTGTCCATGATACACATTTAGTGAGTGTCATTGCATTGGATATAAATTCTCATATTCTTATAATAAATGAGCTGAATATTGGATTTTTTTTTTCCAAAAATCACCCTGTGCCCTGGCCAAGTGGCTCAGCTGGTTAGAGCAAGTCCCATCCACCAAAAGGTTGTAGGTTCAATTCCCAAACAGGGCACATGCCTAGGTTGAGGATTTGATCCCCAGTTGGGGCACGTGTAGGAACAATCAGTTGGCTTCTCTCTCTCTCTCTCCACCTCTGAAATCAATTGACATATCCTCAGATGAGGATTTTTTAAAAATCACCCTACAAAATGACATTATCTATTTGAGAATAAGGCCTCAGAAGAGCTGCGATGCCCTTCGCTGCTCGGTCCCAAGAATAACATTCAGTAAGCACCACAAAGTGGCAGGAGAGGCAGAAACAGTGGCTCCCCGGCCTGGCCTTGGGAGCTTATCGTCCACTGAGGAAGACAAACGGCAGTGTAGGGAGCAACCAAAGAACACTTTCAGAAGCCAACACATTAATAAGTGCAAGTTAATATTGCAGTAGTTCACCTTACCTGACAATATTTATGTCGCAAGAGACCTAATATAAATTATATTTTATAGTTCAGCATTTTCCATGCTGTTTTATTATTGACCTGCATCCTACTATAGGTTGTTTTCTCTGCATTCTTCAGATGACAGTAGACAGAACCAATGTCTTTTTTTCATATATCCTTTTCTGCCTTCTCTTCCTTCTAAATTAGGAAAAAAGATAATCATTTTGAGGATATGCATTTATAGTCATTATTTTATACATTCTTGATATTGAGCTGCTTAGGGACCATTTGTATGAAATATTTTGTTTCTGCTTGCTGGGGAATAAAAAACATGTAAATCATTACATTTAAAGTATGACCTCAGATTGCTATCCTTTATTGAAGTACGAGTTCAATATATAGGAGTAGGCGGAAGTAGGTTTACAGCTGTTCATGTGGAAAAAGACATGCAGGTCATGATGATCACAATAGCTACCTACCTGCATGCCTTTCTCCACATGAACAACTGTAAACCTACTTCTGCCCACCCCTGTCATTATTGGGCATCCACATGTCCCCTGAATTAAAAGATTTCAG
The DNA here is from genome assembly GCA_039655065.1 of Glossophaga mutica. NCBI lineage: Eukaryota > Metazoa > Chordata > Mammalia > Chiroptera > Phyllostomidae > Glossophaga > Glossophaga mutica. The sequence goes on along the minus strand of CM077304.1, from coordinate 35,815,031 downwards.
GGGATACACTGAGGAGTCTGATATATTCCTTCTCTGCCAAGGTGTTGAGCATAAAAGGGAGAGGGGAATAACAAACCAAAAGTAGAATAGGCTAAGTTTCCCAAGAGTGGAACAAATGAAAATACGTGTAGGTTTCAAGATGTGGAGTGACACCTGAATGGGCTGTGGCAGAGGGGAACGTGTGTGTGTATGTGTGTGTTACCCAGCAATGCATCAGACAGGGGAGCTCTGTGCAGGTGAGCAGTGTCTGCTGGATTAAGAGTGAGTTCCCGAAAGGGGGGCAGCCTAACCAAAGGCATAAATATGGGGCACTCAAGCTCTCAGGGGCTAGTTAGTTGCCCAGTTTCACTGGCACACAGTGTACCTAAAAGGAAACTCTCAGAAATATAACAGGAAAAGTAAATTGGACTTTTGAATAATTAGGTGTGGGTATTTGGACATTATTTCATCAGCAGTGGGAAGCCACTGAAAGCTTTAACTAAGGGAATGATGTGGCCTAGGACAATAGTCAGGCAGTGGTGTGTAGGCTGGTTTGGAGAGGGGGAAGATGATGTCAGAAGTGGTACTTGGCCATTGCCGAGACTAGGGGTGGGGGCATGGAGGAGCAGGGGAGGTGGAAGACTGCAAGACAACGACGCTTGACATTGTGAGCCTGGTCGTTGGGAGAAAGGTGGTGTCTGGGTTTCAGAAAATCTCTCTGTTAGAAAGAGAAGCTGGTCAGAAAAGAGGAGTTATTGATTTTGACATGAGGCTGGAGACCCAGTCATGGATTAGAAGGGACAGTGAAGGGACAACAGCATGTACCTTAGAGTCAGAAAGATCTGGGCTCAGACTTTGGTTTCATCACTTGTTGTGTGGTCTTGGAACTTGTGGGTGAGTCTTTGAACCTACCTCTGACTCTGCCTGCTCATCTAAAGGCAGAGAATGATTGGTGTGAGCTCATGAGATGATGTGTAAAAAGTGTCAAGCACAGCATAGGTCCTCAGTAATTGACAGTTTTCACTGTGGCTGTACACATGGAATGACAATGAAAACCATCAGATTAGAGAGAGATGGGAAAAGGGAGAACTGTGAAGAGAGAAGAGAAGAGAGAGAAAGTGAGAGAACCTGGGCCATCTCCCATTTAGGAACAAGAGAAAGACAAGTAAAATAAGTAGAAAAGAAGACAATAAAAAGGACAGAGGGAGAACCAGAAAGTGTAGTATGTCAAAAGCCAAGAGATGAACATTTCAGCATCAGAGCTCAACAGATCATTTGCTACAAAGCAGCCATAAAGAAGGACAGGTCGAAGTCTTTAGAAATTGTAATGAGGAAATTACAGGTGAATTCTACCATAAGAGAAGACTGCTGTGAATATATAGACCTATATTTGGCCTTAACATTAAACCCAGCATTTTGCCAGGCACTTGTACTTGAATTTTTAAGTATCCATGTACTTACCTCTTCTATCAGAACTCTGTCCAGAACCTTGACAGGAGGATGAGAGCTCACAAGCTTATTCCAGCATGAATTGTTTCACTCTCATCCAAGCGGTGCACATCCAAGAGAACAGTCACGGTCCTGAATTTCAATGGGCAGGAGCAGGAGCTCAGGACTGATGGAAACAAGCCATTAGCATGGGAGATTGTTCATGAACTGAAATTGCCTTTTTGAAAAAACTTCTAGAAATCTATAACTGTTGAACCCAATTCAGAAAATTTGTTAATCCCAATTTGGTAGAGATACGGCTTTGTAATCCTGATGCTCCTAGAAAGAGAGTGGATTTTAGAGCAAATAGCGGCGAGTTGAAGCATGTCTACAGCTCAGTTTAAAGACTATTGTTTTCTCTGTCCAAGCCAGAGGTAACTACTCCAACAATTTGGTAGGTAACCTTCCAGGTATTTCCTGCCACTTTTATTTTTGCTCCTTAAAACTAGGTTCATTTACCAAGTTGATTTAAGTGCTTGCTTATTAATAGGGCTTTGAAAGATTATAATTCTTTTTGTTTGTTTGTTTCTACTTTTTTTCTTTATTTTAATTGTTGCTCTTGTACAGTTTTCTGTCTTTTACTCCCATCCCGGCCCACCACACCATGTGTCCTTTATACTTGTTCCTGTAAACCCTTCCCCTTTTCCCCTGAAATTCCCTCCCCTCTCCCCTCTGGTGACTGTCAGCCTGTTCTCAATTTCAGTGTCTTTGGTTATATTTTGCTTGTTGGTTTGTTTTGCTGATTAGGTTCCTGTTAAAGGTGAGATCATATGGTATTTGTCCTTCATTGCCTGGCTTATTTTGCTTAGCATAATGCTCTCTAGAGATTATAATTCTTTATAATTAATGTAGCATTTATACTTAAGGATTTATACAAAAGAAAAGGAGGAAATTCCTTGTATTTGTTCCTAAAACAACTCATCTGAATTCTACTACACTGTTTAAGTAAATCTTATTTGTACCTTGGCACCCTTAGGAAATGACTCCTGGCTTTTGGTGAAATAGGAAAAAAAGAATATAACAAATTTGGAGGATGTTTCTCCCTTCTGTATACTTTTTCACCTCCAATGTTTATGCTTTATTACTATGTCGATAGGGGAGATTTACACCAAATGCATTAAAACATACATTATAAAAATTAATATATCGCTTCTACATATTAGAACCTAAGGAAATCTATTCGTGCCTCTAAATTCATCCAGTGATAGGGTCAAGATTCTGAAGTAATAATAGAAACTTAAAACTTCCTCATCCCTGCCATCAGTTCTAAACCAAGTTGTTTAAATATCCACTGTCTGAGTATTTGAATTAACAAAAGGCATTTTCTGGAATATTATTAGAGGAGATGTGAGTAGATCAAGGTATTTGGAGGAATAGATTTTCTTTTTGCAAGCAAATCTTCATTTTTGATAAGAGCATTTGTATTTTGAACTAGAATTTTTGGGAACAGAAAAAGAGAAGGGAAAAGGAAGGACCACACAGGAAAGGAAAATAATGAAAGGGAATTTTAAAAAAATTTAAAATATAGAGGAAAGGGTGTAAGGGCTAAAAGCTGCAACCTATACTCATAATGGCCTTTGAGCATCATTGAGCCCTTTTGCTTCTCCCATCACCCAAAGGATGATTGAGGAGGAACCAACAAACTAGAGATCATTAGGAAAAATTGCCGAAAGCTTTTAGATGTTGCTGTAACATTTGGGGGACATTTTCAGATTTTCAGTGTTCATTTGCTGAGATCATGTTAGGGGCCTTTGGAGATATATTTTTTAAAGGTTTTATTTATTTATTTTTAGAGAGAGGGAAGAGGAGAGAGAAAGAGAGGGAGAGAAGCATCAATGTGTGGTTACTTCTCATGTGCCCCCCAACGGGGGACCTGGCCCACAACCCAGCATGTGCCCTGACTGGGAACCAAACCAGTGACTCTTTGGTTCACAGGCTGGCACTCAGTCCACTGAGCCACACCAACCAGGGCTGGGGATATTTATTACTCAATTTGACAAACAGCAGGATCAAAACCAAGGTACCTGGAGGAGAGGCACCACATGTGCTCCAAGAGTGCTGACCCCCGCCCCCGCCCAATGTCTGAGCGTCCAGGCGGTAGTGAGCTGCAACCAACCCCTGGCTGGCAATCCTCCCTAGGACCATGGTTTCAGGGGAGCCTTTTCCTCATTCGACTGCATGACACTTTTATGTTCTTCTACTGATTTGACTAGACTAAAAACTGTTTTGTGACATTGTATCAGTGTCACTTAGGACAATTTAACTCAAGTTTTTGTTAACATGATAATTGTCTGTCTTGACACACAAAAGTAAGTTTCTCGAAGACCACAGCCAGGAACTGAGTGGCTCTTTGTTCTATGTAATACCAGGGCACATTAAAATGTCTGTGATAAATATTAAAAGCAATTCGATAAACTTTAAGTCTCTCCCATGTGCTAGCAGCTGTGCATAGGGTTTAAGTGTAGGATAAATAAGGAATAGCCTCTTCCCTCAGGAGGCTCAATGTGCTTATTGGATGAATAAGTAAAATCATGAGTGAATTAACAAATAATGGTTTCTTCTTAGCCCGCTGGTAGTTGGACATAATTTACAGAAAGATACACCAAAATAGCTGGAGGAGTTTGAAACATGAATTTCTCATTAGTCAAATGTCATCTTTCCCCTTTTCAAAAATCAGAAGATAAAGATGCAGCATGAAGGGCTATGTCAACCGAATCAAGTGTAACAAACATACTATTAAAGATTGGACTTGGGGGACAGGGCATTTTCATTCCTCTGTCGTCTCTCTCACAGCAGTTCTCAAGCCCAGCTCCTGCCATCAGGAGAGTGCCTGCAGCCACTCTCCTAGCAGAGGGTGGGCCTGTGCACTGGTGGGTTTGTCTGCGTAACTCGCCCCGAAGCACAAATTCTTCACTGCGATAATCTGTTAAGACCTCAGAGAGGGATCGTCCCTTCAATGAGCTAGAAAAGAAATTGAGTCACCCCTTACTTTAGCTATGCAAGGAAGAAAAAGAAACAAGTTTCCAGATGTTGTTTCCTGTGTCTAGAACTCAAAATAAATCTTGCTTAGTTAAACCATATTTTTGAACAGTAACCATTGGAGGAAGGGGATGTTTGGGCTCCTGAGTGACATCTAGTCTTCTAAGATTTATGGGCACCCCTCCTGCATGAGCAGCATTGGCCTACTTAGTTTCTTCATTATTATTATGTGTCATCATTATGAAATTGTATGTTCTGATTCTATTATTTCTAATTTACACTAATTGTGTAATTGGCGCTAATTGAGCCAATTATGTAACTACCCAATCTTTAAAACCTGTTTGAAAGACTTTAGACCTTAATAAGACACTTTTTACATGTTTACATTTCAGGGCAAGCCAAGGGGGTCCTTGCAGCTTGGAATGCACAATTAAGAAGTGAATGTATACATTCAAAGAGCCGCCACCTTCACTTTCCGCATTTTAAGTGGAGACATATGTCTTTAATTTAAGAGGGTTCTTTTTCTTCCCAGCTCTGGAGTTCATTGTCATCATGGAATCTAGCCTCTACATTATTCTAATTTCCTATTTAGTATTCATATGTAAGATATATGAGTTGCCACATTTTTGCACACATGTTAACATCTTTCTAATCTTCTTGTTAGTTTGTAAAATAGAGACAGAAAGGGTGAGTATTAAGCCATATGGCTGTATGCAGAGTCTTCATCTCAAAGACTGTTCCAGTGCTCAAGTTACTAGACCTCAGTGCTGGAAGTGGGAGTAGGATGGGATCCAAAGAGTGTTCTCAAGAAACTCATGGATCAAAGTGGGGTGGGGAATAAAGACAAGGGCAGGCAGCCCTGGCTGGTATGGCTCAGTGGATTGAGCACCGGCCTGTGAACCGCAGGGTTGCTGGTTCAATTCCCAGTCAGGGCACATGCCTGGATTGCTGGCCAGGTCCCCGGGCGGGTACGTGTGAGAGGCAACTACACATTGATGTTTCTCTCCTTTTCTCCCTCCTCTCCTCTCTGTATAAATAAATAAAATCTTTTTAAAATGTGCAAAAAAAAAAAAGACAAGGGCAAGCAGGTGAGGTGTCGTCGACTCAGAGATGTCATCAGCTACTTCCTGGGTTCATCAGAAACTCAATTTGCTGGTGTCCAGATGATAGTCCTCAAAGTTCAATAAGCAGAAAATGGATTTTGTTACTTTTTCTAATCAGTGTCTAAAGAGAAGCTCAGTATAAAGGAGTAAGCCCGGGGGGTTAGATTCTGATGCTTGGCTTTTTAGGGTTTTCCTCTACAAGGTGGTGGAAAGACTACTCGTCCCCTCTGCACTTCACTTCACCCATTGATGAAATGAGTTTCATCAGCCAGTCAGCACTCAGAGTAGAACCATCTGAACTGTGACTGGATCCTGAAGGCCTCCTGCTAGGCCAGGCCCTGTTCTTTAGCTTCTGGATCATGAGGACAAAGGACAGACAGGGATCCCAGGGAAAGAACCTAAGCTGGGAAGGCTGCAGGGTCATCAGGGGAAAGGAAAATTTGGAGGACTTGGGACAATGGCTAATTTGGCAACTAGGAAATACTGCAAAGGATTAGTAACTAGTACAGCCATATCTGTACGTACCGGCTATATATTGACCCTGCATCTAATAAGACTTTCCTTACAGAGATACTATGATGATTAAATAAAATTGTGCCTGCTAACAATACTACTGCCGGTTTCCTGACATGCGATGAACGCTGACTATGTTCCAGGTGCTGTGCTAAGTGTTTGACGTGTGTGAACTCTTTTAAAGCCTTGTAATGACCCTAGGAGGCAGTCTGATATTACTATCCCCATGCTGCACATGGGGAAACTGAGGCTTATCAAGGATGGGTAACTTGCCCCAAGTTGCACACGTAGCAGAAAAAGATGCTGTGTCCTTAATGTGCCAGGCACATGCAAGTGTTCAGTCAATGTCCCGCTGTTATTCGCTGCTGTACTGCGATATATAAAGCTGGAAGCAGTGGTTCCTTGGGGAGCAGCAAGGCCACTGTACCCAGCACTCTGAGCAGCATACCTTATGCTCTGCCAAAGAGGGACGGACCGTGCATGCTCAGAGCAGGGCTGGGTGGTGGGGGGCCGGAGGAGTGACCTGGCTGTGAGACAGGAAGTCAGATGACCAGCCTACAGTGGCAGGAAGGCCTGAGAGGAATACTAATAGGAAAAGACTTTCTCATTCAGAGCTGACGGGCAACTGCAAGCTTCCCACAAAGATTACAAGCATTACAACTGCAGTATTACAATGGCAGGCACAAAAGACAGAGGCTGCAGGATGTTGCAATTTACCTTGACAAGCATTTCCCAGGGAGCCCTAGACATGAGGCACTGACAGAAACAAGGATAAATATTGTCACTGCCCTCACAGAGCCACAATTTAATACAAAGGACAGCTATATGAGTATTCACCAGAAACTATAGGGGAAATTAGAACTCTGGTCAGAGCTAGAATACACGTACAAACACACAGCAGCTGGAGAAATCTCTAAACAAATTATACTATTATACCCCTGCTTAAAACTATTCAGCAGTACCTGGAATATAAACCAGACTTTTTCCCATGGTCCCCTCTATAGTCTGGCCAGGGCTGCTTTACCAATCTCATTTTATCTCCCTCCTTAGCCAACGACAGCTCAACCACATTGGCCTTTTTCTTTTTCTGGAAAAATGCCATCCTTCTTTTCTGGTCAGGGCCTTGACATGCGGGTGCCATCCATTTGTAGTTGTCCCCCAGCTCCTTGACACCCCCATTCCAGTTAGCTTCTGTCCTGTCACCCTTTGGAGCACTCAAAATAATCTGAGCTAAGATGATTTTTCTATTATTGACACATTTATTTCTCTGCATTATGACTTAGGCATTTACGTGTCTGTTTTGTTCACTGCAGTATTCTCAGCACTTAAATTAACCAGTACGTAGTAGGCCCTCAGCACCGATCCGTTGGACAAAATGAGTATGACGTACAGAGCCTCTGGAGCCCAGAAGACAGGACAGTCTCTCCGGCTGAAGGCACTAGGCGCAGTGCATGGAGAAGATTATGAGGATCTTACAAAATGAGGAGGATGTCGTCAGATGAGAGGAGACTATGTGCCAGGCAAAGTGTTTATCTTAAAGAGAAAGGATGAGAAGAAAAAAAGAAAGAAAACTAAATTTATAATATGTGCTGGCAGCCTTGCATGTTATTTAATTATACCCATTTTATGTAAAATTATGTAAATTTTATTTAAATTTTGTGAGGCTCAGTGAAGTTCATTGTCTATCCACGGTGCCCAGTAGATGAGTGCTTGGACTAGGATCTAAACACGAATGTTTCTGGGGCCAATGTCTACGATTTTACTGTTAGCTATGCCTTTTTTCTCAGAAGAATGAGGCAAAATTGTAGAAAGATCAAATATGTGTAAGTCAAGTGTGGGATAAAAGGTGGGGGAAAGAAACTCAGGCCAAAAACTGAAAGATATCCTTTAGAAGGAGGAAAGCTCTTCCTGCTTCTCCAGTATTTTAAGGAATTAGAATTTGTAGTCTCTACGCTGCAGTGGTTAAAGTGTGATTTAAAATGACTGGAAAATGCAGACCAGTCCATCGTTGTCCATCAGTCAAAGATTTGTGCATCCAACAAGCCCAGGTTGTGCGCTTCCTGTGCTCCAGGCTCCAGGCTGCCTGGAGGATCAAGGTGGAGGCACGTACTGTAACTTCCCTCAGGAGGCAGAGAAATGAAGCGAAGAGAGGTGATGGCACAATGCCGTCGGGAGCCTGCTGCAGGGCAGATGGCCGGGGAAGCGAGGCTTCCCGAGCTCATGCCGGGGTGCATGAGTGAGTCAGGGAGATGAGGGTGCAGCAGGTGGAGGGAGCAGTGCACCTGTCTGGAGAGAGGACAAGGCTCTCCAGAACAGGGGGTAAGGTGGTAACCAAGAGCCAGATCATAAGAGCCTTGTGTGCTTGGAAGTTTTGGCTTTACCCTGAAAGGTAAGGGAAGCCCTTCAGAGATATTAAAGTAAAGAGAAGAGGTCAGGTATATATTGTAGAAAACATGTTCCATGGCAGTGTAAGAAATGGATTCGAGGGCCTTCTTGGGGCAAGAGAAAAACAGGTAGAAAGATTTCATTGCCCAGGAACAATGAGAGCTGAAATGAAATGCCACTGGAAACTGAAAGGAAATGATGTCTAGGAAAAGAAGCAGGTAGAGGATTCCCTGCAGGGAGGGCAAGGTGGTTTAGGCCTCCGGCCTTGGAGACTTATTGGGGATTGAACAGTGGTGCTCAAATCCTACAGGTTCCCTAGGAGTCTGCGGGGGCATGTGACAATCTCAGTTTGCACAGGCACAGCTTGGGTGTCCAAATGCACATGTTCAGTAAGAAACCAAACACATGGGCCTGCAATTCCAATGAGAAACCAGTAAAGGTGAACCCATACAAGGATACAATTTCAGTCTCTTTTATGCACTAGGGTATCCCAGGAGCATAGAACAGTGCCTGGTATAGAGTCAGTACCCAAAAAAGATTTGATAAATGCTCATACATGTCTATAAGTCACTGGAGTGTACTTGATAGTTGAAATCACAGGTTGGATGAGACTATCCAAGGGAGATTATATAAAGTATATATAATATACAAAGTATATTATATAAAGTATATATAATATAGTCTCCGACTATAATATATAGTGGAAGAACATGCCCTTTGACGGAAGGACCCAGAGCTCTGTTATTTATTTACTTACTTACTTACTTACTTACTTACTTACAATTATTTCATTGTTGTTCAAGTACAATTGTCTGCATTTACTCCAAACCACTCCCCCTACCCCAGCCATTATTTAATACCAACGATAACTAATAATAATAATGTCAAGAGTCTACCACCCAGATTTCACTCATCAAACAGTAGAACCAGAAAGGAAGAAAAACAGTCTTCATAGGAGGGCTCTGAAAGAGGATTTAACTTTTCATTAGCCAGTGAGCCTAGAAAATGTTCACGGTCACTGTGTGGATACCCTGTGACCCAACGTCGGTATGTTTTAGTACGGGATTCTGCTGCAAGCCCAGATGTTGCAGGGTGTCCAGCCTGCGGCCTGGGAGCCGCATGCAGCCCAGGAGGACTATGAACGCGGCCCAACACAAAATTGTGAATGTACTTAAAACATTTTGAGATTATTTTGTGTGATTCTATGTCGCAATGTATTTAATGTGTGGCCCAAAACAACTGTTCTTCCACTGTGGCCCAGAGATGCCAAAACGTTGGACACCCCTTGTTAGAGCAAAGTGATTTGGATTTTAGTTTAATATATAGAAGCATCTCTGAAATTGTGACCTATCCCAAGTCATTTATTGTAAATTTATAAAGAGAGGTTCACATCTTGGATTCTCATAAACTCAATAAAAGATTTCTTCCTGTTGTGCCAGGAAAGAGAAAAATCTAGAAAGAAAGAACTTCAGAAAGAAAAAGAAAGAAATTCAGTTCTTGTCATTAGCATATGATCTTGTTCAATTCTCAGTTGGTTTTCCGGAATAGTAAAATCTGCATCGTTAGGACTGATAAATTTTACTCAGAAATTATGGCTTTCTTCCAGGGAGTAACAGATGTCATCAAAATGTAAGTTGTGGGAATGAGAACTGTATACCATAAAGACACGTGACTTTTGTAGAATGGTTTTTAATAGACTGGCATATAGTTCATGCCATAACATGAGCAATTAGTTAGGACGGCATTTGCATTTCAGAGATTAGTCATTTGATGTCAGGCTAATGGAGTCAGTTGCTTTTATGGTGATTTAGAGATCAAGGTGTTTTGAAATGATAGCATCTGAGGTTTGGTTACCCCAGGTCTCTGAGTCTGTTTCCTTACCTATAAGTGGGGATAATACCCCTATTTACTAGGACTTCTGCAGGGATTAAATAGAATCACATATATTCCAGTGCTTAACACAGTGTCTGGCCCAGGTTTATTGCTCAACAGATACTCGGTTGTTCTACTTTTATCTAAAATATTTGACTACTTAAAATAACTTGGCTAAATTTAAATACTACTTTGCAGATTCAGGGCCTTCTTAAGCCTTTTAATGTTCAAATACATTGCTTGCTGATCCTGCATATGTTCTTATTAGAGGTTCGGTAGTGGTGGACCCTCATTTCTTCAGTGAATACTACCTGTGAAGTCCTAGGCATTGGGCTGGCTCCCAGAAAGGGAAACAGAGGAGATCAAGGCAGGTGTGGCCTGCCACAGAGTCTCCTGTGCAGGGTAGAAAGCAGATCATAGAAATGCAGCAGTTTCTGCAGTTAGAGAGTGTTACCACTGGGACGGATCAGGTAGAAGGACCTTCCTATCCTGTGGCCTGACTCAAACTCAAGTCCACATGGCACTTGTTCCTTTGTTAAACCAAAGTCGGGAGTTTATGTTAATACTTGAATTGAGCCATTGAATCCATTTGAGTTTTACAAGTAATTGTAGGACAGATCTTACTTGAAGAGGCATGCTGTGGTCCTGTCCAGAGTGTCCCAGAGAGGCCACAGGGCGGGGCTGCTGTGAAAGGGAGTGATAGGAGCCTCCACTGAGTCAGAGCAAAGATTCTGTAAGAATGAACTTTATCTCTGTTACATTCACCTGGAGGGATAAGGGGAGCACGCTTTGCCTTTATCTTGACTAGATGATGGGAGCAACAAAAGACATCTACTTCATTTTTCAGAGCACATTTTCAGCTTCTTTAAGTGAAGAACTTGCAGCATTTTTCCATCATATAATCAACTTTTTCATTTTTTCCAACATTTGTAAATGATCCAGTATAAAGCACACATTTTGCTTTAGAAAAAATATTCTGGCTCCCTTAAGTTCCCTCCTGCATGGGTGTTCCACTGTCATTATTAAGTCTTGAGAGGGGTTTTAAAGTGTTCATGTTATTCCATGAGATTATTGATCAGCATTTCAAACATGATTGACATAAAGAACCCTAGTTCACCACAATCTGAAATGTATAAATAGCCAAATTCAGAGGCGGATGATTTGCAAAGGTGGCTGTAACTTGACAAAGACATAATCACCTAGGCTTTTCTTCTAGCTACCTGGTGCAAAGTTGGGACATAAAGGCCCTGGGCTCTGGTTCTGCCTGAACCTTTGACTCCCAGGCACATCGAGCCCTCATTCACAATGAGAGTCTAAGTGGTTTCCAAAGTCACTTCTGTGCTGGTTCTACAATTCTGACAACTCTAATATTTTAAAAAAATCTCTTTACATCAGAGTTTGAATATGTTAATGTTTATTTCATATTACAAACTGGAAGCATTGCGGCAGGAGTTTTGTAACGGTCAGAATTTGACTGTTTCCATTTTATACACTGGGAGGTCATGTATGGTTTGACCCTGGCCTCCCCCCCACCCACAGCAACCCTGGCTGGAGTCTAGCTGTTCAATCCAGATGGTCTACAGTCCACATGACTACACATCCATGCTACTGGCCTTCTCCGTAGGACAACACTGATTAGGAGCCAGGCCGTAAATTTTTCTCTATGACCTGGAACCTAATCCTCTGAGAGAAAATTAAACTGTGAAACTCTGGTGGGGGGTGGGAAGTTTCCACAGTCTCAGGTCACACCGCTGTTGCAAGGCATTAGAGAATTCCTATTGCCCGAGCTGAGGACCTAGTACCATTTGGAAGCACTAAATCCAGTTTGAAATACTATTTTATAAAAAGAAATAGTGCCAACAGATATATAATAACTCATTTTATTGGGGATGATATTCTTCTTACCTGACAGCATCGTGCTTTCCCACCTTGTTTTCTAGTATATACCTTACTTCTGCCCAAAAAAAAACAAGAAAGAAATAAGCACGTGGAGTGTTGAAGGGGAGTTAGTGGAAAGGTCCAGTGTGTGAGAGAGTGACAGTGTGACATATTGCTTTAGACACAGACTGGAGGACTTTGGGAGCCTTGGGCAGGTAATTTAAACTTTCTGTAGCTCAATTTATTCATTTGTAAAATGGATAAATATTCCTACCTATACAGTTCCTACAAAGATTAAACAAGTTAATATTTTTTAAATTACTTCATTGTTGTTCAGTTACAGTTGTCTGCATTTTCTCCCCACTCCTTACCTGACCCCAGCCAAACCCACCTCCCTCCCCTGCTTCCACCCTCCCCCTTGGTTTTGTCCGTGTTTCCTCCACAGAAGCTCCTGAAAACCTTTCTCCCCACTGTCCCCTATCCCCTCCCCTCTGGCCACTGTCAGATTGTTCTTAATTTCATTGTCTCTGGTTATATTTTCTTTGCTTTTTTCTTTTGTTGATTATGTTCCAGTTAAACGTGAGATCAGATGGTATTTGTCTCTCACCGCCTGGCTTATTTCACTTAGCATAGTGCTCTCCAGTTCCATCCATGCTGTCACAAAGGATAAGAAGCTCTTTCTTTCTCCCTGCTGCGTAGAATTCCATTGTGTAAATGTACCATAGTTTTTTGATCTACTCATTTGCTGATGGCACTTAGGTTGCTTCCAGCACTTGGCTATTGTAAATTGTGCTGCTGTGAACATTGGGATGCATAGGTTCTTTTGGATTGGTGTTTCGGGGCTCTTAGGGTTTAATCCCAGCAGTGGAATTGCCGGGTTAAAAGGCAGTTCCATTTTTAGTTTTCTAACAAGATTCTATACTGTTTTCCATAGTGGCTGCACCAGTCTGTATTCCCACCAACAGTGCGCTAGGGTTCCCTTTTCTCCAACACTTGCTTATTGATTTGTCTACGATGGCCATTCCGACTGGTGTGAGGTGGTATCTCGTTGTGGTTTTAATTTGCATCTCTCTGATGGCTAGTGATGCTGAGCATCTTTTCATATGTGTCTGGGCCCTCTGTATGTCCTCTTTGGAGAAGTGTCTGTTCAAGTCTTTTACCCATGTTTTAATTGGGATTTTTGTCTTCCTGGAGTGGAGTTGTGTGAGTTCTTTATATATTTTGGAGATCAAACCCTTGTCTGTGGTATCATTGGCAAATATGTTTTCCCATATAGTTGGTTCTCTTTTCATTTTAATGCTGTTTTCTTTAGCCATGCAGAAGCTTTTTAATTTGATGAGGTCCCATTTGTTTATTCTTTCCTTTATGTCCCTTGCTTTAGGGGACATATCCATGAAGATGTTGCTGTGTGGAATGTCTGAGATTTTCCTGATATTTTTCTCTAGGACTTTTATGGTGTCACTACTTGTATTTAAGTTTTTTATCCACCTTGAATTTATTTTTGTGCATGATGTAAGTTGGTGATTGAGTTTCATTTTTTTGCATGTAGCTGTCCAGATCTCACAACACCATTTGTTGAAGAGGCTATTTTTACTCCATTTTGTGCTTCTTCCCCCTTTGTCAAATATTAATTGACAGTAGAGACTTGGGTCTATTTCTGGGCTCTGTGTTCTGTTCCATTGGTCTATGTGCCTGTTTTTATGCCAGTACCAGGCTGTTTTGATTATACTGGCCTTGTAATACAGTTTGATATCAGGTATTGTGATCCTTCCAACTTTGTTTTTCTCTCTCAAAATTGCTGCAGCTATTTGGGGTCATTTATGGTTCCATGTAAATTTCTGAAATGTTTGTTCTATATCTGTGAAATATGTCATTGGTACTTTAATAGGGATTGCATTGAATCTATAAATTGCTTTGGGTAGTATGGCCATTTTGATGATGTTAATTCTTCCGATCCATGAACACGGTATGTGTTTCCATTTATTTGTGTCTTCCTTGATTTTCTTCTTCAGTGTTGTATAGTTTTCTGAGTACAAGTCTTTTACCTCCTTGGTTAGGTTTATTCCTAGGTATTTTATTTTTCTTTTTGCTATATCAAATGGAATTTTTTTCCTGATTTCTGTTTCTGATGTTCCATTGTTGGTATACAAAAACGCCTTTGATTTCTGAGTATTGACTTTGTATCTGGCTGTTTTGCCAAATTTATTTATTAGGTCAAGTAGTTTTTTGGTGGAGTCTATAGGATTTTCTATATACACTATCATGTCATCTGCAAACAATGACAGTTTTACTTCCTTCTTTCCGATTTGGATACCTTTTATTTCTTTTGCTTGTCTGATTGCTGTGGCTAGGACCTCCAATACTATGTTGAGTAGGAGTGGTGAAAGCAGGCATTCGTGTCTTGTTCCTGATCTTAGTGGGAAAGCTCTAAGTTTTTGTCCATTGAGTATGATGTTGGCTGTAGGTCTCTCATATATGGCCTTTATTATGTTGAGGAATGCTCCCTCTATTCCCGCTTTGCTGAGTGTAAACAAGTTAATATTTATGCAGTATCTAACATAGATGTTTCATTAAATTTTAAAATATACATTAATATTTGAGGATCGGAATAAATAATAAATTATTACTTATTCAACAACTCTTATTTAAAGCCTACCATGTCTGTAGCAATGGGTTAGATACTTTAGGGGAACATAAATATAGGACAAATAAATTCTCAGCCTTCAAGAATCTTGGGCCTCATTGGGGGAACACTATGAGGGATCACTATGTGGTCATGAAGGTTGGATGATGACACTAGGTAGTGACACTTGATTGGCTACAGATCATGAGCTGTGCTGCAGATGAGGCATGGGTGTTGTGTGTAAAGGAAAGAAGCGCACCTGAGTACATGATAGGAAAGCATAGGGGGACCTGCCCTGGATTAGGTTGGTGCTAAAGGTAGCAGTGATTAATTGCTCAGGGTAAGGACTCTCTGCTTGATGCCACAAAGGAGAGACATTGATGAGTTTTAAGTAGAGGAATGCTATGACTTTTCAAATGGAATTTTTAGGAAATGTTGTAGTAGGTTGTAGTAAAAGGGCAAGAGGTCAAAGAAAGGGAAACCAGTGACAATCACACTGATGAAATGTGTGGTGGAAGGAACCAGAAATAGAAAGAGAGGTATGGGTAACATGGGACAGTGATCTGACAAAGAGCGAGGATGGCCTGATGACCTCGTTCCACCATCCATGAACCAGGAAAGCTTGCCCCCACCCCCCACCTGCCTCTCTGGCTTTTTTTCCAGAAGACAATTCCCATTGTCTCCTGCTGTTCCCTTTAGCTGGAACACATCTTCAGAAGCTAAAATCCTCCATTTCTGGCCAACTCTACTAAAGAAGACCCCAGGCCATCTATAAGAGCATCTTCTCATATTTTACTCAAAGCCCTCAACACTGTCTGAAATCATTTGCCTGCGAATTCATTAACTATTTTTTTAATTGTCTTTGTTTCCCTGGAAACTGGACTCTTGACTATCCCCGTCACTGTTTCCTCAGCAGCTAGAACAGTTTATGGGGAGAAAAGGGCTCTCAGCAAATATCTATTGAATAAATGAATGAAATAACTGATCTCTGAGGTCCTTTCAGCACTAACTATTGATGCCCTGAGTCTACATGAAAGATAAAATAATAAAATTGTTTGTGGACAGTGGACTTAGGAGAAAGGAAAAGAAGATTATGGTTTCAAGTTTGGTGACTATGAGAATACTTTTTTGACCGAAATATCAGTAGTTAACCCCCACTCCCCTTCAAACATTCAGGAAAACAGTGATTTGGGTGGCCAGCTCATTGCATGTAGGATGACAATGGGCCATTCAGAGGGCGGTGACTCCCTGGTTCCTGGAGATAACAGAACTGGGTTCAGGAGAGAAGACTGATCAGAAATAGAGATTGAGTTTGGGCAATCATATAGGACTCGTGTTTGTTAACTTACCATAGTAAAGATTGATGTGTTTAAAACTATAAGGGGAGCTATTGATGTTTAAATGAAAATTCCACATAGGAGAAAATAACCTAAAAGAAAATGTTAAGATATTTTAGCTTTGTAAATCAATTTTAACAGGTACTATTTACATGAATTTTCTTACTGTTTAAAACAAACTGATGGAAGGACTAAAATGCTCTCTTTCCATTAGCACCTGGCTGTAAATAAACCATGTTCCCAGGTTCATTCTGTCTTATGCAGTGACAGTGACGTGGGATGCTATTCTGTCACCAACTAGTGTACTGCAGTATAACACTGTTGCTAATAACCACCCAGAGTTAGCTCAGATTCCACACATTAGAGGGTGCCTTCCCCAACAGGACTGCCCTTACTTACCTCAGATGCCAGCTACGCTCTGGGTGTCCCCAGACCACTGGCATCTTTTCCCATCTGGCTACAAACTCAGGGTTTCCCAGGACCCCTTCAGGTCTGACTATTCACTAGAATGTCACAAAAGTCAGAGAAGCACTGTACTTTCAATTACACTTTTATTATAAAGGATATTGATCATGAGGTCTGGGTGGGATTCAAACCCAGCGCTCTGTGCCCTCTCTCTGTGGAACAGGGTACATCATACTCCTGGCACAGTGATGTGTTCGCCGACTAGGAAGCTCCACTGAGCTTCAGTGTCCCGAGTTTTTATTGGACTTTATTCCATAGGCATGATTGACTTCATCACTTGCCATGAAATTGAACTCAGTCTGCAGTCCCTTCCCTGCCCTTGGAGTCATGGCTGACTCAAAGCCCCAACCCTCCGGTGACATGGCTGATCTCTCCGGCGACCCGCCCCCAGTCTGAGTCATCTCACCTCTTAACATAATCTCGGGTGTGATCCAAGAGACTCATGAATAAGAAGATACTCCTATCACTGGGAAATTCCATGGAATTTAGAATCTTCCTCTCTAGAATCAGGATCAAAGACCAGTCACATTCTTTATTACACAACAGTTCTATTCCCCATTTTCTGCACATGCATTTGTTCCTTTTTTAAGCACTTAACTGGAAATGTTTTACACCTTAATTAGAAGTTAAGGCTTCTCATTCCTCTGTCTCTCTACATTCCATCAAAATACACAACATACACTCCATCAAAATATGTCACCTACACTACCCACTGAAATAGATATGACTCTATTCCTTCCTAAATCTTCTCCAACTCTAGTCCAGATACCCTTCAACCCTCACCTCGACTGCTGCTGGTGCCACTAAACTGGTAGACTTTCTGCTTCCATTCTGAGTCTTCTCCTTCTACTGACTATTCCTCAGGGAACAAAGTGATACTTTTTAAAATGTAAATCGAATATTTCTAGCTTCCTAGTACCTAGAATGTAATTCAAACTTCATGTCCAGGCCTGTGTGCTTTGACACACGCCATCCCCTGCCACAATTTCCTTCATCAGCTCCAGCCATGTTCTTCTTGCTGTTCCCATAATACATCAAGCCTGTTTCTCTCCAAGGACCTTTGTCTTTATTCTTCTCTCAGCCTTCAACTCTCTACTTGCTCTTTCACATCCTGCATGTCTCTCCTTAAATGTTAGCACTTCAGAGAGGCTTTCTCTGGTCACCTTTCAAAAGGGGTTTCTTCTCCTGACTGTATCCTTTTTAATCTCTTACCCTGCTTGTTTATCTCCCCACTTACTGAAATCTGACATGATATTTTATATTTATGTTTTTTGTATGTCTTCCTTATGTGAATATAGTATGCATTAGGGCAATGACTTAATTTTGCTTGTTGCTATATCATCAAGACTTTAGAGCAGTGGTCATAGGGACTTCATTAATATTTTCTGAGTGAATGGATGACTGAATGAACAAATGAATGCACAAAAAATAAGTAACAGTATATCTTAGTGACTTAGCTGCCTCATAATGCAGGTGATGACTAGTAAGCAAAAAGGCATTGGAAGAAGCGCACAGGTGTTAAACTGTCTGAGTTTATACCCCAGCTTGGCTACTTCCTCGCTGTGTGACTTTGGGCGGTTTGTCTCAACTCTCTGCCTCACTGTCATTAGTTAAAAAAAAAAAAGGGAGATAATATTATTTACCTTAACACTTAAAACCATGTCTGAAGACTTTCAGTAATGAATGGAGGGAACTCTTCAATCTATACATGTTCAAATGGAAGCTCTGATCAGAGGACCCAACAGATCTAAAATTAATTCATTGGACATGAAAGACCGAGTTAGAAATTAAGAGACATAAGACAGCTTAACTAAGTTATTTAACCTCCTCTTACTTCCTTTTATGAAAAGCAAAGGAGATGAATTAAATCTATCAAAAGACCCTTCTATCTCTGATATTTTGTGGTTTTATAACCAAAACCACAAGTCTGGATAGACTTGAAAGCCAGAGGTTGAAAGGAGAGTCGCATACCAGCCTTGAAGAAAAGCAGGGCAGCTCTCTTCCTTGTAAGGTTCTGCCCATTCAAGTGGTCACCAAATAGTCCTACGGTGTCAACGAAATTTACTTTGTAGGACATAACCAGTCACTGCAAAGCATTGTTTAATTGGTTATCATTTGGTTGCCATGTCTGGCCTGGGCAGGAAAATGGCAAAGAAAATGGAATTGAAGCCAGAGTCAAACTTAGGCCAGTAACCCATGTTAACCATATCTTTTCTGTCCCATTCTTTCTCTTCTAAAAGACTGCCTAAGAAGGAACAGAAATTAGTTTGTGTCATTAGTGAAAAACAGGGTACAATCTAAGGGGAATTACATAGACACAGCAATAGAAATGGCTAACACACGCAAGTGCAATTTCTTCATCTGGCAATATGCAAATATTTGATGTGTTTCACTCTTAGTGGCACTGTGAGCCTTTGCAGAATAAATCTTGTTTCTACTGCTCATGCTTTTTTTTTTTCCCCCAGGTATATGCCTTAGTTTGTTTCTTTTGCTAGGTTTCTTCTCTTCATATAATTTCAAGTTATATGATTAATCTTCCATATCTGCATTATCTGAGTTTTTGTCAGATTTTTTATATAGTTGCAAAGCTGCATTGTGAAATCTTATTCTTTCCTAGCCTCATCTTTACATCTCTCTCTTCTTCTCAGTAGTTTGGTGGATGTGAATGTAACAGAAGCTAAGGTCACATCATCTTTAATAGAAGAGAAAATATAGAGTATGTAGAAATTAGAGGAGCTATAGAAAAAGAAATCAAGCAGATTGGCAAATTGCGTCTATGGGACAAAGTACAAAATGCTTGTTTCATGTACTATTTATTGAACAAGTTTGTGGATAAGATGGTTAAAATGTATGTGGAAAAAGAACCATTTTGTTCAGTTTCAGTGACATTGATGCATTTTTTTACATTATGAAATCTTTCATTATTTTCAACAATCCTTGATATAGTATTTTACACAATTGCCTCAAAGGACCTTCAGAGATAAAAGTATATATCTGCAGTTGTAAATTGGGTGCATCCAATTCACAATATATATAATAGAAGCCTCTACAGTCATTCCACAGAATTCAATAGATCAAAAATTGCAACATAGGGGAAAGTTGAGGTTTAAAATAACCCTCAAAGCTCACAGGTAAACCTGGCATTGTTTTTAATCAGTCCCAGGTCAATGGGAGTGGGTGCTCCATCCCAGTCTGATGGGAGTGTGAGTGGTTCTCTATGGGACCAAGTAGTCCATTTCTGCTCTTTTCTGTTAACTGTTGGAAAGAAGTCACAATGTTGGTTTTATAGAGTGAGAACATTTATTCTTCCAAAATTAGCAAAAATGACAAAATGACTTTCCTTATGGTTACTGGAAGTATTGATACAGGCATCCTTTTAGAAGTGACTGCTCAGTAGGTCATTTTCATTGTGTTTTTTTTTTTTTTCTCATAAGGAAACGTTCAAGCAAAGTTGGCTCCCCCAGATCAAGTGGGTACTTCCCTCCTATGATGAGTGCAAATAGGGGTACACAAAGGAGAAGGAATATTCTCATAAAAAAACTTGCATCCTCTTTAGTCTTCTTATCCTAAGAAGGATGTGGTAGATTGCATTTGGGTTATTGTAAAAACAACAAAAAAGGTACCTTATTTTGAAGATAGAGCTGAGATGGGGATGTAGTTGGATGAACTTGATAAAGACAACCTGCTAATGAACAATATAAACATAATCTGAAGCCAGTTTTTGTAAAATAGATACCTAATAAATCTCAAAATATCAAACTAAAATTAGTAAAAAGAATTGTCAGCAAAGGCTTTATTAACAAAACAAGTGCAATAGAATGCAAAGTGATAGTTACAAGGTCTGTCCAGAAGAAGTCCAGCCATTGTTAATATAATGGGAATAGTTTGTGCACCATCCATGTAACCTGGTGGCCAAAGAGTGGACTGCAATGCACATGCGTGAACAATGATGACTCCACTGTAATGGTCAATGGGGTGGTAGAAGCTATTGAGTGAGCATGTGTACTGTGTGGCCGTTACATTCAAAATAACTGAGTGGGTAGAGCAACAAATCTGTATCACATTTTGCGTTAAGCTTGAACATTCCTCCATGGAAACTGTTTGGATGATTCAGAAGGCTACAGCTATGAGCAACTGGTGATTGGCAACTTCATCACAACAATGCACCCGCTCATGCATCACGTCTTGTACAGAGTTTTTTGGCAAAACATCAAGTCACCCAGGTGACTCAGCCCCACAGATCAGCCCAGATTTGGTGCCCTGTGATTTATGGCTTTTCCCAAAACTAAAATCAACTTTGAAAGGGAAGACATTTCAGACCTTCAATGAGATTCAGGAAAATATGACAGGGTAGCTGATGGAGATTGGAAGAACTGTGTGAGGTCCCAACGTGCCTACTTTGAAGGGGACTGAGGTGTCATTGTCCTGTGTACAATGTTTCTTGTATCTTCTTCAATAAATGTCTCCATTTTTCATATTACATGGTTGGATACTTTCTGGACAGACCTCATAAAGCTGACATTGCCCTTTATTACTTATTTGCAATTTAGCTGGATTTCCTTATTTATCTCCCCTTGTTGCTATAATTAGCAATTAGGCTAGCAGAAACTACATTTTCTACACCACACTGGCAATTAGTCTTTAAAGTTTGCAAAGAGAACAAGGAAAGCAGGGCTAAACTATTTCACAAAGAGACCAACTGATGTAGGAAATGAGAATATTTGTTGTCTAATCACTGACCACTTGTCTACAAGCAGAAGAGGATATTTAACTGGTAATTAGTTTAAAATAGGTTTCATCTTGTATTTTTTTAAAAATCCTAGGTATTATTTTTATTTTTTACTTTAAAATAATTTATAGTTATCATGGCACATCAGACGATGTATGAGAATACTATAGTCTTACCTAAAAATGCTCCACTCAGAAACGCTTTCTGCGCAGGCGCCTGTGGGGGAGGCAGTGGTGGTGGAAGGGTTTCCTCTTGCTTCCTCTCGTTCTGTTGCACCTGAACACCTTAGCTGCCGTCCGCCTTTAACATTGTCTTAATCAGACAAAACTGTTTCTAAGAAGCATCGTACTGAAACCCTTTGAATGATAGATATTTATCTTTTAATTCAAACATTTTATTCCTTTAGTGCACAAACATTTTCCATAGAGAACATCTTTTCTGCTTCTTCCCTTCTTTAATAAATATAGATTTATTTGAGAATTTAAAACTGTAAACTCATATATATGTGTGTGTGTATATATTTATATAAGATGGTAAACAAACACGAACGTATCAGGGTCTCGCGGCTGTCATGTATCCTTAATGAAAATTGTGCTCTATTACTTCTGAACTCCTAGGTCTTGAGTCTCAAGATATAATATGCCAAGGAAAAATAACAATTTCATAAAAAATGATTCATGTAATTAAAGTTGCAGGAGCCATGTCTTGGATCCTGGCATGTTTAGGAAATATAAAATGTTCTACTCTTATATTTAAAATAGTGTTAGGTACTCAGGCTACAGTTTTGTTTTTTTTAATTCTATCTAGTTTCATTGCTCGTTTTCCTTTCCTTAAGTCCTCTGTGTTCAGGCATGAAAACTGTCTGACTTGCTTCGAGCTTCCAGTTTAAGGTTGCTAGTAAACCCTGAAATACAACCGTGGCTTGCTTTGGTACTCGAGCTGAGCCAGCATGGTACCAGTCAGCTTCATTGCACAATTTATGTTCATTGCTGTCATTCCCAAATTATACCAGACAACTGTGGCTAGGATACTGCCTTGCCTAAAATGCCTTATTCCTGATCAAATGGGAATACAATGATATTGGGCTACCTACCTGGGGAGGCTGACCCACCGCGTGTCACCGGATGATTTTTCAGGGATGGGGCTCCAGACAGGCCTTTTCTTAGGTGATAAATTGTAGATCCTGTGCTAATCATTGCTCAGATTCTTGACACCAAAAGGGCACACAGAATGAATTGGGTTGGGAACACAATAATCAGAGATGTGATAAGCCAGAATGCGAATGCATTGATTTAACAAGATAAATTATAATATACGAGTGGGACAGCCATGCATGATGACTGGTCAGTGTATTTTTTTCCTGAGAAGCCAGATTATAATCAGAAGGTTACTTAATAAGCAGAGGCTGGGAGCAGAGGGAGTTAGTTGGTTGCATGATATGCATACTTAGTGGATCGTACTGACAGAAGCTGATGCAACCTCATTGCTGCACAGAGCTGTAGACTAGAGTTTAAAAGAGAACTTGAATTCTGTTCTGGCTTTCTGTTCCAGCGAGTCCTGGCTTTACCACTAACCAGCTCTGTGACTCCGGGACACACCTAATCACACTGTGTGTTGGTTTACTTCTCTGTAAAATGACGTAGGACTAGTTCCTAGGGTTATTGTGAAAGTCCATTCATTACCAATGATTTACAAAGCACATACTGTGTGCTGGGTATTATCTGAGGTCCTGAAAAACAGCAGTAAACGAAACAAAAACCCCCACCCTCATGAAGTGGATGTTCTAATAGCAGGTAATCAACACAATAATAGCATTGTATGCTACATGCTGAAGGATGCTGCAGAGAAAAATAAAGCAGGGAAGGGAAGGTAATCAGGGTGGTAGAGTTCCTGTTAAATACATTGAAATAATAAATATAAATATGACAGCACCTAAGCCCTGGCTGGTGTGGCTCAGTGGATTGAGCACTGGCCTGTGAACCTAAATATGACAGCACCCAGAGTATCACTTTTTTCATTCTAATATTATTATTACCATTACTCTTATTTTATCTTCCATGAGGAATGTGTAGAGTCTAGCCAGACACCCTCAGGAGAGTGCTAGGCTCCAGCCAGTTCTGCTACCTACTGCCCCATTTGTTCCAAGCTAACTGTCTTCCTCCTGATTGCCAGAGTTGCCTTTAGATGTGTTCATTCCACTAGTTAATTAACAGTTGGGTCTTTCTTTGTTTGGGAAGGCCTGTTATCCATGAGGTGTCCTCATGAATACACATAAAATACGCATTTCATTTATTAGCAGTTGACTTTTTACATCTAACCTCAAGCATTGTAGAGGTGTCTGTACTTCATAGTGATCCATTGGACTCTTTCATAAGGCGAGATCATAAACAGGATTGTGATACTTCATGATCTCCAGAGAAAGGGTCTTGGCACACGGCGATATAAAGCTTGTATTCTAGTTCTGACTTCCTCATTGTCTGTGTGACACTGGTGAAGCCATGACAGTTGTGTGCCTTAGTTTTCTCTCTTGTGTCTTGGGAACAGTTAGGGCTGCCCCTCATGGGGTTCACAAGAGACTAAAATAAATAACAACCATGAAAAAGCAGTGAAGTATTTAAAGTACTATGTGATTGAAATAGTACCGGTTTTTGTCCTTCATTTTTTCTTTCCTATCTATTCTGATTCCCCGCCCCCCCCCCCCCCAAACCTAAGTAGGAGTTGAGATGGTAAAGCACAGGCTTAGAGAATCTAAGGCTCCAAGAACTAGTTTAGCCCTCCAGTCCAGCTCAGGAATCCCTCTCCCAAGGGAGAATCAGAGAACAAAATTACCCAAGATCAACTGCCAGTCAGTTTTTTACCTTTTGTCTCCCAGTTACGCATCTTTTCAGCTACATCCCAAAGAGCTGATGAGGGAAGTGAAAGCACTGACCAGGGTACACGAGAAGATACCTGTAAATGAGTTTGGATTGCTACATAATGGTTAGGCTTTAGTGTCAGGCCAAGAGACCAAAAAGATTAGGTTTTATAGGTTGGAAAATGATAGTGTTTAAGAAGAGCAGCTTGTGATGGTGGTTGTATGGAGTCCTGGCAGCCCTGTAGTAGAGAGAAGGGTGTTGTGTGAGGGACATAATAAAAATATCATTGTAAGTAATCAGGGACAAACTAAAAACAGCAGATGGGGGAGTGATTATAGTAAAAGTCTAGCCACAATTACGCATGTGTGCATGCAGCCTCAAGTATCTGAATGCTTGCCAGGCCCTAAATGGGGAAAAATCTAGGTGGTCCTTTGGTGCATGCAACAGCAAGGAAACATGGGAAGACATGTCTTCTAAAATGTTATATTGGCATTTATGCTCCAGAAGCACTGTGTAAATTGCTTTAGTTTTGATAAAGAATACTTTCTTTCGATCCCTGGGTTTGATCCTCAACTCAGACTGGAGATAAATTGACAGTGACAGGCTCTGAGGGAGAACCTGTCCCGTGCTGTTGAGAACTGGGCAGGTGGCACTCTGCTCTGTGCGCCATTCAGTGACACTTGACTGTATATGATTCCAGCCTGTTGATGGGCATTGGCACTTTCACCCCAGCTGGAAGCCCGGGGATGCAGTGCTCTCTCTGTGTCCCAAGCGACTTGGAAGCTGGGTGTATCAGGAAGGCCTCATTGCCTTGGGCCAGCCATCATAAGTGTATTTATTATGACGGGATTCCATACAATAAGGTGGTGATACTGTGACTGAGAAAATAGCACAGGAGACTATTAAAAGTGGAATTTGGCTGATAGAAAGTTTATATTGCATGTTGCATCAGCTACTTTTTTTTCTTTTTTTTTAATCAGTATTTTTTAATTGTTGATATTGTACAGTTTTCTGTCTTTTACCCCGCACCCAGCCCACCACCCCAGCCCTCCCCACCTTCCTCCCATTTCCACCCCCCATAGTTTTTGTGCATGAGTCCTTTATACTTGTTGCTTTAAACCGTTCCCCTTTTCCCCTGAAATTCCCTCCCCTCCCCCTCTGGACACTGTCAGACTGTTCTCAAATTCAGTGTCTTTGGTTATATTATGCTTGTTTGTTTGTTTTGTTGATTAGCTTCCTGTTAAAGGTGAGATCATATGGTATTTGTCTTTCACTGCCTGGCTTATTTCGCTTAGCATAACTTTTATTCTCTAAAATTTGGCTTTGCAAGAAAATGGTTCTCAGTATAAATAAGATTTTTCTAAATTAACAGCTTAATAATCTGATGCTACACATCAAAATAATCTCTCCCTCACTTCTTGTACCAGGTATGACATTGGGACATTGCATGTCCATGTATTTTGTGATGAATGAAAATTGAGTCATACTCCCAATGCATGTGGGAAAATTGTTACTTAAAGAAATCCTGTAATTATTCCTTTAGGAAAGAAGCCTTTTGAAATGAATATTAAATAACCTATTTTGTTTGGTGGGTTTTGTAAATCTGATTTTTATATATTGCATTAGTCAAAAAGCACCTATATCTTAGGTCAAAATAATTAGATCTTTTTTCTAGTCGTGGGTAATTGTGGACAGTCTACACCAATACAATCTGCATTATATAGTCATATTGCCAAATCATTCCCCACATTTTTTCACAGATTAAAAGAGAGTTATGAGGCAATGGGGCAGGAGGGACAAGGATTGACTCTGATGAACAGAAATGTGGGGAATGATACATATTTATATGATACATAAATCATGATCAGGGATATAAATCCTAACCAAATACCTGAAAAATGTTGCATAGGTGTTCCTCTAATTCCTATTAAATGTGAGGCTATTGGTGATATTCTTTTAAACTCTAAATAATTACCTAGCATTCCAGGAAATTATTCAACTTTGGGATAAACAGCTACAATACCTTTTTAAAATACACTGTCACACAAGGATGTAATCAAATTACATTAAAGTCATAAGAGAAAGAAAACATACTCGTATCTGCCTGGTGAAATTTATAGGATGTTGCAGAACATCTGTTGGAGAGCTAAGGATAAACTCGAGCTCTCAACAGGACCTTGGAAGTCTTGGCTACTAATGCTGGCAAAACCATCAATTTTCCATTCCTGGCGACAAATTTGAAATCCAAATAAATCCTGTTTGTAAGGGCACTAAAAAGCCTTGTCAGCTCTGAAGTTCAGTAAGCATGCCTTCACTGGCAGTGTATTGAAGCCACAAACCAGGCCAAAGTGCAGGCATCTCCTATAATCTAATTTTCAAGCACAACGTGCAGCAAAGCCAAATATGGCTCCAAGGGCAGGGCTTCTTTAACACAGTTCATAGCATGACCATGGGCTTGGGTACCTGGCAAAATGAAAGGTCAGCATCACTTCCCCAAAACAGTGAGCCTTGAAGCGAGGTGATGACGAGAGAGAGGAGAGTCACTTGAAGTATCAAAGTGGTTCTCTGCTCTGCATGGGTAAGATAAATAAAAAAAGGAGGAAGTAAAAGAAGATTAATGGTATGTTTAGTAAAATACAAGGGCCAAAATAACCCTGGAAAAAAGCCTCATAACTCTCTTTCAAAGTCACGGTCCAGATATACAAACGGAGTCAGCTCTGACTGTGTGGGCACCACCCCTTAGGAAGCCTGACCACAGTTCTTGCGAAGAAATCAAGACAAAAATAGAATTCTTCCATTCCGAGGTGACCTCCCTTTTCTCCGTGTGTGTCAGTGATTTTCAAACAGTAGATTTTGAAAGCCATGGCAACTTGAGGAATTTGCATTTTTTAAAAAGTGGGCATGTATAGGCAAAGGTTGTATTTGCAGATATGGAACAAATGAATAGGCTCCTCATTTCCACAAGGTTACTAAGCAGTGGGGTGGAAAAGAGTGGAGGGAAAACCCTCCAAAACTCCCAAATAGCAATCGATGTGGGAAAATTTAAAAGCTCACGTCAGGGTGACTCCGTGTTCTTGTCTCCGAAAATCTGTGGACTTGAGGGATGTCATCATCCCCTGAGGCCTGTTAGAGTCCTCCTCCCACTCTCTCATTCTCTTTGCCCCAAACATATGTTTCTGCCTGCTACGCCTTCACAGCCCTGCCCTAATTGCCATTCCATCTTCCACCCACCAGAAGCTTCTGTATGGCATTTGTTTTTCTGCATCATTTTATCAGTTCCTGACAGAAATCCTAAAAGATAGGCTTTATTATCCCATTTTCAGAGGAAGAAACCTAAATAATAATCTCCTCCAATCATACATCTAATGAGAGGCAAAGCTGAGATTCAGAGAGTGTGAAACTGGAAAAGCCAGTGCTCACACTGCCTGTCACCTACCAGACCCAACAAGCAGAGACAGGGATTGAATCTTTACAGGCACTTTATTCAGGGGGCCGGCGATCTGAGAAGACAGCGGGTTACGTACCCTGACAGACCATCTTAAATTCCATTTTAAACCAACCCTTTTTATAAAGAGGAGAAAAGTGTAGGTAAGGGTTTGGAATTCAGGGGGAAAGTTAATCGGATGAAAGCTGCAGCATGCTTTCATCTGTGTCCTGGGCGGTGGGCATCTCACCCTGGACCACAGTGGCTCAGATGCCATCTCGAATTGCTTGCAGTCCTCCTGAGGCACCAAGGTGGAACTGCTTGTGGTCTCCTGGAGTCAAGATGGGTCATACCTTCAGTTCCTGGAGCAGTACCTTCTACATGCATTGATAGCTAAGATTATCAGCTATTACCTAAACTGAAACTTTCCAACTCTTGAGTCCCACATCAAATGGGCTGCCTTCAAAACCCCGCCCTTTTAGATCATTGCCCGCTCTCTTGGTTCCCTGCACATCTAAGCATGCTCGCAGTTGGGTGCTGTCCAGAGTGGTTTCACCTTGGTTAGTGTCTCCACAGAGCATGGACCTTCCCTGCATGGCACAAGCCACTTCACCTTTTACTGAATATTCCTTACCTCCAGACCCTTGTAAAAGAGCAGTAGCAGTAGCATAATACTCTTCTCTTTCTGCATCCTCCATTTTGGCTTCTCCATTTACTCCGCGCTAGCATTCACTGAAAGCCTCCTGCTGTGTGCCAGACACTATGCTAGGTGCTAAGAACAATTGAGATGAAGCCCTGGTCTCCTAGAACTTGCATTCTGTTTTTGGAAACAGGCAAGAATATAATGTAGGTCATGTCAGGAAACAATGAAGAAGAACAAAGCAAGTGAAAAGAGCAGAGAGGGATGGAGACATGTTAGATTGCGTTGTCAAGAGCAGCCTCTCTGGGGAGCTAATGTCTGAGTAGATGGGGTAAGTGGGCAAGCTGTGGAAAGATCTAGGGACCAGCAGAAGCCAGTCCCTGGCAGGAATGGGCAGGGCGTGAGGGAGGACTAGCAGGGTGGCCACATGGCGGGAGCTACTGAGGAAGGCAGATGGCGGCCAAGGATGCAGGAGGACCAAGACTGAGTCACATAGGGTCCCCTGGACTAGGAAAGGTGTTTAGATTTTAAGCTAGAAAAATTTGTTCTAAAAAAATGTATCAGTGCTTTCACATTTTGATTCAACATCGATTATTGTACTAAACAAACTTCACTCTTGACAAGGGAATGGGTAAAACACACTGGAGTAAATAGTTTAAACCACAGAAAATTCACAGGCTGGTGGATTTCAAGTTGCTCTGAACCCCTCAGGCAGAACAGGGAGGGAGTAAAGAGAGAATTTATTAAAGATCACAATCAAACATCATCCTTTTTCACTTTGTTCTTTTGCCATAAACACACCCTGGATAAAACTTTATGCCTTGCACAGTCATATCCTTAGTGAGTACATAGCTGTAGGTCTCTGAGTGTGTTCTGTCATCTGTAGCTCTTTTAAAACAGCCCAGTCAAATAGCCACTATTTACAGGTCTCAGACCAGCAACACTTAGCAAAATTAGATGCCCAACTAGCCCAGTTTCCCGGTCACTCGTCTACTGCTTTAATGGTGACCTTCCCCCCTTGCCATCTGCAGCAGCTGATGGCCACATGGCCCACCACCAGAGGCACTGAACGGGGTTGGCGCCTATTCTGACCCCAGCTATTCCATTTCAACCCTAACTGGGGGTACTGCAGTTCAGTTCTGGCACTAACCACCCAGAGTTAGCACAAACCGCATAAGTTAGAGGTTGTCATCCCCAACCTCACTGTCCTTATTTCAGACACCACTGTGCTTGGGGGTCCCCCACCACTAACACTTCGGATAGACTGGCTATAATTTCAGCAGTTCCCACAATCTCCTCAGGTTCATTTATTCACTAGAGCAACTCACAGAACTCAGGAAGGCGTTATATTTATGTTTACAGTTTCATTATAAAGGGTACAAGTCAGGAGGACCAGCTCCATGCCAGCACAGGGGATGAGGTCCGGGAGGGAATGCAGGGCTTCCACACCTTCTCCCATGGATTCCAGGCACGTCATCTTTTCTGCACATCAGTGTGTTTGCCAACCAGAAGTTCCACTGAGCCCCAGTGTTCAGAGCTTTTATTAGGCTTTTATTACGTAGGCCTGATAGATTGAATCATGGGCCACGTGATGAACTTATCTTCAGCCTCCTGCAGCTCCCCGGAGGTTGGGCTTGCTCAAAGCCCCAACCCTCTAATACTTGTGCTGGGTCTTTCTGGTGACTAGCGCCCATCCTGAAGCTGTCTTGGGGCCCACTAGGCATCACCTCCTTAGCATAAACTCAGGTGTTATCCAGGAAAGTTGTGGATAACAAAGACATTGCTATTATTCAGGAAGTTCCAAGGATTTCTCAGGGATGTCCAACCTGCAGCCTGTGGGCCACATGAACCCAGGATGGCTGTGAATGTGGCCCAACACAAAATCATAAATTTACTTAAAACATTATGAAATTTTGTTTTGTTATTATGTCACAATGTAATTAGTGTGTGGCCCAAGGTAACTCTTCTTCATCCAGTGTGACCCATAGACACCAAAAGTTTGGACACCCCTGAAATTTTAGAGTCTCCTCTTAGAGACCAGGGACAAAGACCAATCAGTTCATTTATCATACAACAGCGTCCCAGCCAGGGAGAGTGATGAACCTGGGAGTGGGCAGGTCTGCAGTAAGGAGTGGGGTGATGGAGGAAGAAGCAAGTTGGAGGGAAAATGCGAGATTAAAATTGCCCAAACTGTTACATGGGCCATTAACACATGTATACATGAGCCTGTATTTTGCCGTGTATGACACGCACTTTGTTGCCCAAATATTTGAGTGAAAAATAAGGATGCACATTATACATGGGTATAATGATTACATACCATGGGTATAATAATGGGTATAACAATCCCGTGTATAATGCGCACAAAAGGTGGGTGCACATTGAACATGGCAAAATACAGTACATGGTTTCCACTCTTGAGATGTGCATCATCTCACTGAAGAAGCAAGATATAAACTTACATTAGGAAACAATTTAAAAGTCGGTCTCCCTGACCGGGTAGTTCAGTTGGTTAGAGGTCGTCTTGATACACCAAAGTTGCAAGTTGGATTCCTGGTCAGGGCACACACAAGAATCAACCAATGAACGAATAAATAAGTGGAATAACAAATTTATCTCTCTCTCTCTCCCCCTCTCCCTCCTTCTCACTCTCTAAAATCAATAAATTAAAAATAATGCTTATATTCATTATAAAATGTCTCAGGGCATCATCTGAGTTCTCATGAGCAGGGAGCACCTGTGTACAACAACCAGTTATAACCAGACGTAGCATTTTGTTGACTGGCTCTATCATGTGCCGGAAACAAAGTTTTATATGTAGGAATTGCTTCAGCATCTGTCTCAGTCTTTTAAGTCTTCTCTCAGATTGCTGTTCTATAAAAACAAACAACCAAGGAAATGTTTCAGATATGGAAAAATGGACAAAATGCATAAAACCTGAATAGCTTCAGCTGAAAAATCGGGGAATTTATTTGTGAAATTGCATGAAAATGAGAAACGCAATACCTACCACATGATCAATGATTGTTTCTACATTGCATTTGTGTCAAACTGCTCTGTGACTCATCACTGCGTTCCTGTTCATGAACCCTTTGTGCCTTTTATGTCTTGGCATCTTGTCACTATAATCAGCCTAGGAACCATTGTTCACAAAGAGTGATGCCACCCACCATCTTCTGGAGTTACAGTGTACCATACTCTTCTTTCCCCTTCCCTGTGTCCTGGGCAGCCATAGCTCTGCCCCATTTGAAGTTTCCCTTGTTCATCCTACTTGAAATTACCTCATTTCTTCCCTCATGTACCAGCTGCTTGGCAGAGCTGTGTGTCATCACTGACAGCCTCTGGGCTCCTTGTGTTCAGAAGAGCTATGGACCCAGCTAGTCAGCTGTAGATGTGCTGGCAGCCATGGTAAGCTCCTTTCAAGCTGTGCACCATCCTGTAGTTGTTCTGAGTCCCAAAGCCAGCTAGTCCGTGGTCACTGCTACCCTCTGCAAAGCTATAATCTAACTTAGAGTTCAGTCCCATTTTGGCATCCCTCCCTGCTTGCCCCATCCCAGAACATATTGGTTTGGACTCAAGTCAGATTTTTTTTTTTAATTCAGCATTCCTAAATCCACATGATGTCCTATTTGAAGAATCTAGTGAAGAAATTTTAGCTCTTTGATGCAATGAAAAGTTTGGCCTTAGTGTAGTAAGATTTCTTGGGTACATCTTGGAACATTGCCGTGGTCCAACTTTGAATTTATTGTTAGGTCTCAGTGTTGTGCTGACCTGAAAGAGCCACTCCCGACCTTTATCATGACCATGCTCCCGCTCTTGGTGATAGACTTCTGAAACAATTCTGAGAGTGGTAGAGAGGCCAGTGATGATTCAAAAACAAGACAAAACCAAACCCTAAGGATAAAAATTGAATTGTTTGGGGAAGGTCATTGGAATTAAGGAGAATTTTCAGAGGAGTATTAATGTCTATCCACTTCATGTGAGAAAAAGAAAGAATTGATAAAAATGAAATGAGAGTATTAAGTATGGACTACTCCCATGAGAAATATGTCAAAATCCATTTTTATAAGCAATTTACGAGTGACCTAAATACTAATGAATTCCTACTAGGTAATACCTCAGAATCGTCCTCTCAGCAATTTACATACATAAACACAATTTTCTAATCTATAGAGCCTTCCCAGATACTGTTAGAGAATTTTTCATTTTCCTAACTAGTTGGTCCAGGTATCGTAAATCATAGTCCCGAATTTAATGGAACCCAAAGGGACCATAGTTTTGACCGGAACAGTCCCAGTTATGCCATTGTCTCTGCAAAGTTTTTAATCACACTCCTTTCATGCTCAACTGTGTCCCTGTTTAGCCAACAAATTATATGATCACTCAAAGTGTAACTTGAATATAGTTAAGGATTTACTTTAAGGTTCATCCAATGATTAGTGATGTCAACATATCACCCGCTAGGTCTTGAACTATCTAGAGTGGTGATTCTAAAACTTCAGTACATATCAGAATCACCATTAAGCCTCATTAAAACATAGTTACTGGGCTCCAACCTCAGAGTTTCTGAATCTGTAGGTCTGGGGCGTGGCCTGAGAATTTGCATTTCTAAACATTTCCCAGTGATGTCGATGCTGCTGGCCCAGTGGAGACACACTTGGAAAACCACCTCTGCTTGGCTAGTATTTTGAAGACAAGGGGAAAGACTTAAGGATAGACGGAACATGTTAGGAGAACAATTTGATAAAATGTCTTAATATCAGGGACTAGTAAACAACACATCAGCTGGCAAGTTGGCCAACTGCAAATGCAGTTTAATCAGATTTTGGCAGGTAAAGCTCTGCCGTGATAATCACATGCTGGACTGTTCACTGAGCTACCCTGTGCAATTTTGAGATTTGATGACTATTCTTTAAGTAGTTTGCTCTCAACGGGGAAGGGGTGGGCATT
Source organism: Glossophaga mutica (assembly GCA_039655065.1). NCBI lineage: Eukaryota > Metazoa > Chordata > Mammalia > Chiroptera > Phyllostomidae > Glossophaga > Glossophaga mutica. The sequence continues at coordinate 35,781,811 of CM077304.1, read as the reverse complement.
TTTCTTTTTGTTCCAAAGGAGGAATTTAAATAGTCTTTGAGAAGATTTGCCCATTTCTTTGTGCGAGACAAACCTATATGTGATATACATATATGTACATTCACATACATATATGTGAAGGAAAAAGGCAGTGAAGTTCAAATAGCAACAGATACAGTTACAAAAATAGATTTTAATTCCATTTGTTATGTGTTGCTTTTGACTCTTGTGTTAAAAGATTTCTGGGAATGTTTTTTCTCTAGAAATAGTATTTTCTGTATAGGCTTTGTGCGTGTTTGAGTGTGTGATTTTCCTTGAGCTCTACATGCAAATTTATTATTTTTTTATATAAATTTGCTATTCTTAATTCTCCTTCTAATAAATTACATACAGTGAAGTTGAATCTGATGATTATATTTGAAAGAAGTTTCAGGAGAGTCCTGTCAAAACATCAGATGGAACTTACAGAAAGCTGTTTTGATTTATATTTGAGAAAGAAATTTATCATTTATGTGTCAACCCAGGAACTGTGTTATAATTTCAAAGGACACAGCTGGATCCTTTCTATCACCTCCAGGCCCTACATTTGTCAGACAAGAGTGTTTTCCAGCCCTTCCTTCCTCACGAACCTGAGGTCTGTATCTGAACTCCTGTGAGGACAGCCTATGCGTTGCCGTCACTAAGTAACACTTCTCATACACTTGTGGCATGATCACCAGGCATGAGGCTAGAAACCCAGATGACAGTATTATGGGTGTCCTTTAAATTTCTGAGATAATGCTTAGCCTGTCGGAAAGGGCACCAGGTTAGTACGAGGGTGAGAAGCCCACCTCACCCCCACTTCATGAGCAGTTAATGGGATGAGGTACTTGAAGCACTCACCCTTAGCCAAACTGATTACTATGACTTCAGAAAAGAACACTTGTTCCAGATCATCTTCCTAAGTCTGAAGTTCCAGGAAACCGGGAATGGTGCCTTTCCCTCTGGGACCTTCCAGTAAGCAGGTAGTATCAGCATTATTCACGTTCCTTTCAAGAACCATTTCTGCGGACCCCTTCAAGCCAAAAGTGCAAAAAGGGGAACGCAGGGGCCATACCAAGGCTTTGGGGAATGGGTATGCTTGTCAGCCTAGGAGGCTGTGCATAGGATTTTAGTATGGAAAATGCAGTATAAACATAGGCTTAGAAGAAAATGGTAACCAGGAAAACCGTAGCAAATGGCTTTGTAACAGCACATTCTAAGTGTAGTCAGAGAGTCTGGAAGCAGAGGTGAAGGTAGCTATGAAATGGTTTATTGAGATCCATTCCAATACAATGTGTGGTATGTTCAATGTGTTACCCCTCGTTAGCAATCCATTGGAGCTCTCTGCAGAATTGCAGTGAGCATAAAGTGCTGATGTTCACTATCAGTGCCTGCGTATGCATCTCTGATACAATGCCTTGAAGGTTTGTTTCTGGTTTTCTTATTTTATTTTATTTATTTACTTTTTTAAAGAGAGAGAGACCAATTTGTTCTTTCACTTATTTAGGCATTCATTGGTTGAGTCCTGTATGTGCCCTGACTGGGGATTGAACCTGCAACCTTGGCATATCAGGACAATGCTCCAACCAACTGAGATACCCGGCCAGGGCTGTTTTTGATTTTCAACAAATTAGTCTTTCATTATATCCCAGAAGAAGTAACCAAGGGGCTCAAGTCATATATATATATTTTTTTCACTGTAGTCTCTATTTTCTTTGGCAAGTTCAGAAACTAAGTTGTGACATCTCTGTAACACACGAAGTAGTTGGGTGCAGGGAAAGACAAACAGGCTTTCCAGTTACATGAGGTAGAGGCCAAAGTCTGGCCCAGCTACTTGTTACACCTGTGTGACTTTGGGCAGGTCACCAATCCGCTTCCTGCCTCAATGTTGCCATCTGTAAAATGGGGGTGTTCACAGTCTCCATCGAATGGAGTTGTTGTGGACATGGGCTGTAGCATGACAGAAGTGCCTGGCACTTGCTAGGCAGCCAACAAATGGCATATGTCATTACGATACAGAACCACCATGTTTGCTTTCTCTTTAGCTTACAAACAGGCAACTTCTGGTGTGCATATAGTAGAGCTAAAAAGACATAAGACAGTTTCTCCAATGTTTGGTTCACTGAAATCCATCTCATTACTTTTTCATCTCATTCTGATGCGGAGAGAAATTCCTACAGTCTTTACATGCTCTTAAGCCTGTGGTCCATTAATCATCAACAGGGACGGATTATACGTGTGAGAGCTAGCGCGCTGTGTAATCTGGAAGAACTTGTCCAGAAGTGGAAATTAAGTGCAGGGCCATCTGCTGCTGTGTTGTAAGACCTCAAGGAAACATACACTTTCTAGGTTTCAGGCTGGGCATTTATAATATGATGAGCTTGGGTTCTGTGGTTTCAAGGTTGCCTCTAGCCTAAATGCTCTGTTTCTGTTAGCTCACTTGGCAAACTGGAGATTTGTCTCAGCAATTTGATTTTTAAAGTTTGCCTTGAATTCACAGCTCACAGAACAATGAGCAGGAAGAGACATAGAGACACCTAGGGTAACACGCTGGTTTTACAGATAAGGAAACGGGGACCCAGAGAGGAAGTCTTTTTCTCCCTCTTATATCATATAACTAGTTTTTGGCTGAGCTAAAACCAGAACCCAGGTGTTGTGACTCCTGTCTCAGTGTTCTTTGCATTATTCCACATTGTCTTTTCTGTGTAAATGAGTATTCACCTTTAAGAACCACATATGAAAACAAAGCACAGCTAAGCTTTGACTGACACTGACAACCTAACACTGTACTGAATAAGTACAAAATTAAATAAGCAAGTTGACCTGACTGCTGGAAGGACTATTTGAAAGATTTTTTTTAATTGTATTTATTTACTTTTAGAGAGTGGGGAAAGGGGAGAAAGAGAGGGAGAGAAACATCAATGTGTGGTTGCTTCTTACGCACCCCATACTGGGGGCCTGGCTTGCAACCCAGGCATGTGCCCTGACTGGGAATCAAACCAGGGACCCTTCGGTTTATAGGCCCATGCTCAAGCCACTGAGCTACACCAGCCAGGGCTATTTGAAAGATTTTTATACTTCTATTTATCCATCTTCTAGTCATCTGGAAAAATACACTATTGTTAGAATTTAGGGATAGCAAGATGGTTATGGTTAGCATGCTCTTCGTGTCCCCCTTCAGAGACATGACTTGTTCATCTTGGTGCTTTGCATTTTGAAAACCTTGAGAAACTCTGAACTTCCACCCACCAAGTCACTAGGATCTTATATTGTAACCTCAGAGTCTCCCAGTTAATCTGCTGCTTCCCTCACTTCATACTACCCCGTGGTCAAATATTTTCATTCCTGGTGAAATAAGGAAATGATTTCATATTGACTAACCAAAGTCAACATGGGAATCTGCTAATCATGATCACGAGATGCACACAGCACACATGAGTAACCGAGAACAAATCAGACCTGACTGCTTTGTTAGATGGCGGACACGTTGCAAGTCAGCGTGGTGAAGAAGTGGCATCCTGTTCACTGGTCCCTGTTCTGCGTGGCTGTTCTAAGGTTCTGGTTTAGGCTCAAGTCCTGGTCTCAACTTCCTCACCCTGCCCAGGCTGAGCCTTCCACAGAAGCTGCTCGTGGTGCCATTAGGCAGAGAGAGGAACCTTCGGGTATTTAATTGGGAGCCACTGTCAATGAAAAACGTGTATGCAGCAGTTATGCTAAGAACGCTATTAATTTCAGTTGTTCTGGGGAAAAGGATGTACTTTCCACACAAATTTGAAGAAACATCAGTTATGGAAATTAGTTTGAAAAGATTGGTTTTATTCACAAAAGGAAGACAAAAACAATTTAGGTTGGTTATTTTTTTCCATTTTAGTGAGTGATGTAACACATTCAAGTTAAGTTCCTTAAACATTAAGAAAGGGAACTACAAAGCATTCAATATGGAAAAATATCATAATTATACTTTTTTTTTTTTTAGTTTCAGATTAGGTCAATTGACACACAGAGGAAGGGAGTAGGGAAAACACAAAGCACATGAATGGGTGAGAAAAAACGGAGAAACACGTGAACAACAGAAACAGGACGGTCCAAGCAGTGAAGGAAAGCTGTGAGAAACCAGAGGGTTCAGAGAGAGTGACTTTTAGGGACTGAGAGAAAGGATGACGAGCACCTGCTGCGCGGCCTTCCTTCCCAGCCCCTAAGCACAGCTTGCCGTTGTTTGTACATCCTCTGATTGGAGTCTTTCTCTCCACATAGACAGTCAATTCTGTGAGCACAAGGATTGCGCTGGGTTCTGCTCACCATTGTTTTCCCAGTGCTTAGCACAGACGTAGTAAACACAGTAAGAATTAGTACATGAACGGATGAACAAAGGAACCAGGGAAGCACGAATGCGCAGGGAAAAAGAGTCCTGTGGTCCTACGGCCTGAGTGATGCTGCTGTTCCTTAGAAGTGGAAGAGGCTGATCCCAGTCCCTAAGGAAACTGCAGGAACATTTCTTTGAAGACACCGTCTGGCCTACGTTCTCTTTGGCTAAGTTGCAATCTGCTAAGCATCTGAACAATGTTCTGCCTGTTCCTTTGGGAAACTCTCTAAAAGTTGGCATTTTCACCATCCACACCTTGGGTATCACTGTGTCACCTGGTACCTTCTCCCCCCAGGCTCAGCTGTCTGAGGCTCTCAAACTTTCCGTTCCATCAGCGCCCTGGAGTCTGCCCTGTTGCGGACCAGCCCTCCTCTGCCAGCACTCTGCCTTCTTGACTCTTTAAGCCAGCTGGCAGCAACTGCCTGTGTTCCCAGCCCCTTGGTACTAAGGGCCCTGGAAGAGGGTCAGCAGACTTGGCCCCATATTGCCCAGACATCACTGCGTCTTCACCCTCACATGAAGATGCATTTTTCAAGCCTTCCACGTCACTGTCCTCTCGTATCTCCTGTACATTCGTCACAGATTGTGCCCCATGGCTGCCCACAGCTTCCTAATCCACCCCAAGCACTGACCTCCTTCAGGATGACTTCAAGGACTTTGTTCATGATTTATCCAAAAGATTAGCTCTGCTAATGCATTGATTACAAAAATATCATAGTAAAGTATACATAACATAAAAGCAATCCTTGTAAGTGTACCAGTTTGTGGCGCTGAGTGCATTTACATTGTTATTCAACCATCGCCACTTTCCATCTCCAGAGAATTTTCATCTCCCCCAACTAACACTCCATACCTGTTAAATACAAACTCCCCAAGTTCACTGACATTTTTTCAGATTTAAGGCACTCTCATTCTAGAATTTTTCTTTTCTAAAGTTGGTCTACTTTCAGAATTTTAGTCTCCTGTCTTGCCGAGCAATCTCAGTGCCCACAGATCTGGGTTGGGACCCCAGCTAAAACATTTACTAGCCTCAGTATCTTCATTTGTAAACTTCAGATAATAGATAACACTGTACATAATTCACATGCCAAAGTGATAAAAAAAACAAGTTTATCAGACTGTTGAAAGGATTCAGTGCTCGTAGAACCTTCAGCACAGTCTCTTCCCCATTGTCCTTCCAGTCCCCACGTTCACTGCTTTGCTGACATCCGCATACCTTTGTCTTTCTGACACCCATTCCAGGGGACACAGCACCCTCTATCAGTCCGGCTCTCTGCCTCAACTGCACATCCACCTGGGCTGTCGGTGAACAATAGTAGTTGCTGGGGTCACTATAAGACATGGTCTTCCATTCCACTGGGCCATCCACCCTGCCCTGCAGGCATTTCCTGGGCCCCCTGTTTGGCTTTAACAAGCAACCCCAGTGGATTGTGGTACACGCGGTGCGCTGTTCACTTTTCTCAGAGGGCTGTCCTAAGCCACAAGCTCCTTGAGAGCAGACAATGCCTCATCTGATTTCTGTCTCTAAATACCTGGCAATAAATGTAAAAGGATTGATTGAATGAATGAATCTGGCTGTCACTTGGCATTTCTGAATGTTACCATTCTCCTTTGAAATGCTAATTAACTACAGCTGCTTAAATGCAGTTTAAAACTCTTTAATATGTTTTATCCTTAATCCTTTATCAGCCCTTTTCATTGTCATTGGGCACAGGAAACTATAAACAACTTATTATTCTCGGACAACTACCAAAACAAACAAAGAACTGACCCAAGGCTGGATGAGATTCAGACAGGAGTTCATAGAGACATAGGCTGGGCCCGCCCACGGTACCTTAGGGGAGGAAAGTACTCTGTTGACTCTTATTCTCAGGATCTGCCAGGCAGAAGTCTTCGTAGCCACTTCAGTGGACTTTTCTGGAGTAGAAAGAATCATAAACAGGAAGGTCATAGCTGGGGATGTTGGGAGAGGGTAACTCAGAGAAATAAATGGGGGAATAGGACTACAGACAGACAAACCTAATGGCTGGTGGAAACGTTCACCTGACTTCAAACGCTAGCTCTCCCATGTCATGGTTTGTGACCTGGGTAATTAAACTATCGTAGTCGCTTGTTTCCTCATCTGTAAACAGGAGGCAACATGGTGTACTGTGCAAGCTTTTTTGAGGATTCAAAATGGAATATAAGTAATGCGCAGTGATTCCATGATGTTAGGCAATTAGGCGGAATTTCCAAGGGAGCTGGGTATCAGGTCAACCTTTCGACTCTACCACAATGAAGGGGAAGTGTGTGTGCACACACGGGTGTGGGTGCACACATACACACACACCCCTATACCCAGCCCACCGAGAAAAACAGAAGTAGTACCAGCCATTGCCCTCTGGGGAAGTCTGCCCCTTCTGTAATAAAATGTTTCCAAAGGGGGCAGACAGAATAGCCGAGGGCCATGCCCTTCCACTTCCCTCTTCCTTGAGCCAAGCCCTGAGCTCGTCTCGGGGAAGTAGGAGGTAAACTAGCGTGGGTGGCTGGAACTGAAACATTTCTTTGACCACCCTCCTATTCCTCCCCCCCACCCCCCGCTTTCTCTTTTGTGCAGAGAGGAAGGAGGAGCAGCTCAGGCCTACACTGTACCATGCACACTTGGAGCTGCTCTCCTTGGCTCCACACCCCACATCATCACTCATCAAGATTCACTGGGTGCCTGAAAGGTCCAGGACCCTGCTCTAATTGTGTATCCCGGACCTCCCTGGGAACCCATAAGAAGTTTGTTGCAATATTTAAGATCTTCCCCCAGCTCACAAAGATCAGTGTCTAACCCCCACTTCATTCCCACCCTCATCCTCTCCCGATCCCTCACTAGAAAAAGTACTTTTTTCTTCAAGTGCTAAGAAACTTTGATTTATATGTTAATAATAATGAATACCTACAAACAGTCTTTATAGAACCTCAGGCTCCCTTTCATACTTACTCCCTTCTTTCTGAACATTTATTTCTTTTAGGAGAAGAATTTGGACTGGTTTCCTAGGATGCGAGCCATGTCCCTTGTTAGCAACGAAGGTGACAGTGAACAAAATGAGATTCGGAACCTGCAGGAGAAGTTGGAATCGACCATGAGTCTGGTCAAACAGCTGTCAGGTCAGCTGGCAGAGCTCAAGGAGCAGGTCAGTGCGCTCAGGAAGATGGAGCTGGTGGGGGGAAATCGTTCACCACCTTGAGTAAGGGGAGACCCAGAGACTCCCGGGAGCAAGCTGCGCAATTTATAAACCCTGTTGTTGCACTGTAAGAAGCACACCTCTCTGTCTGGGTTCAGAAGGGAGGCAGCCCATCAGTGCTTCTCATTCTCCCTCTATCTCTAAAAGCAGTGAAAACGTGTCCTCAGGTAAGGATTAAAATAAAAAAGAACCATTTCTCAACAAGCAAGGGCTTCTCCTTATCCACCTTCCCATCTCGTGTGAACCTTCTTCTACTCAAGGGAGGAAAAAGGCACCCATGCCAAAATACAAAGACCTCTTTACACTTTTTTGATCGAAAATCATATTCTCTACCATCAGAGTAATTACTAAACTCATTGGAAAGGCAGATCATCATTAGTATCTGTCATTTCAATCCTATAATCAACCCCTTCATCAAGTAAAATTGCTAGCATGTGTAAAAATAATATCAAAAGTAACTGGTAGCTGTTGAAGTGACTATGGTGATGATGATGAGTGTGTGACCGGCAAGGGCTGCTTTGAAAGAACTGTGGTTCCTGTTTCTTAACCACAGAGAGGGGGTTGCTTTGTTTTCTCTGTTTATGGAAATTCACTTAAAAATATTTTCCCTGTTCTGAATAAATATATTCTATATGATGCCAAACAGGCTGTAGGTGCTTGGGAAATGTGAACCCCGAATGGTGTGGCTCACCAGCACTGGGAAGGAGTGAGGAAATGAGCTCAACACACACACTCTCTCTCTCTCTCTGTCTCTTTTTCCCCAGATGACAGAACAAAGGAAGAATAAGCAGAGACTGGGCTTTCTCGGATCAAACCCGCCCCACGTGAACCATCACATGCCACCACACTGATACCATGGGGGAAAGCCGTGACTAGCCTTTCATCAGTGTCCTGCCTGATCACTGAATAAAGAACTGAGATGGAGGAGAGTGAACAGTGCCTATTGTTGAAAAGTTAAAAACAACCAAGTGCCAAGATGTTGACTGGTTTAGCTCTGAGAACAATTTATAACTGTGTTTTTATGGTTGAGAAGACCAAACTGAAAATGCAGCCTCTAGAGAGCCCACGCCACGTATTCTTCACGCAACGTGAAGTGACTTGCTCCCATGGATGGAGAGGGTAGGGAGAGGCAGGGCTGGAGGGGTGCCAGCGCAGAGAGAACCACCTTTTGCTATGTCGGTATAAGAGTCCGTTTTGTCTTAAATGCTGACTGCACCCTTTGCATGGTTGGTTGGACTTGCTTTCTTTTAATTATTGCATGTAGGTCAGTGACACAAGAAGTCACACTTGGGTGGCTAAGTTTTACTGTAGAAAATAACTGAAAAGATTAAAAACGAGAGTTGCAAAGAAAAATGTTACTGCTTCCAAACCGTAGCTGTCACAGAGCAATTTCCTAACGTGTAACACGACGGATTTACTGCTCTAGCAGCTAGTGCTTTGGAGCGTCAGCCCCTCCAGCTGACATCACAACGGGACTGTGATCGCTTTCTCCCGGATTGGGACGGAGCTCTCTCAGTGTCAGCACAAGAGGAGATTTTCATGTAACTTGTTAAAGGCATGTTGTAAATCCTGTGCAGGCTAAGATTTTAAAAGATTTGGGGAAGAAACAGCTGACAGTGAGCCCCAGGGAAGACGTTTTTGAAAACATGTGTGCTATTAAAATATATTGAGATTAATAAATGAAAATGCTTAAAGATGACGGGAAATTCTGAGAAACTTATGATGGCCGCATTTTATAAATATGGAGTAAAAGCTATTTGATTTATGTTTGCTGTGCTTAAGGAACTGAGTGGTTTTATTCCTGCAGTTGGGGGAAAAAATCCAAGAAATTTATTGAATACTCAAAAAAAAAATGCAGCATATCAATTGCCTATTTTTTTAAGATTTTATTTATTTATTTTAGAGATGGGAAGGGAGGGAGAAAGAGAGAGAGAAACATCAACGTGTGGTTGCCTCTCTCGTGGCCCCACTGGGGACCTGGCCCACAACCCAGGGATATACCCTGACTGGGAATTGAACCTGCAATCCCTTGGTTCGCAGCCCATTCTCAATCCACTGAGCTACACCAGCCACGGCTCAATTGCCTGTTTTAAACTGTATCAGTGTGAGCTTTTTGGAATGTAGAAAGATAATAATCTCTTCCCCAAATTGTTTTTATGTCAAATTATGCAACTAGAATTTGTGGAGGGAGAAATAACCTGCCATACTCATGTTATTCTTAGAACTGATGCTTTGAGAGTGTTGGAGCAAAACTGGGATAATGAAAGTGTGAGGAGAACCACTGTGGGGTCAGGAAGCGTGACACATGACACCACAGTTGGGAGATGCTTTGCGATGACCTTCTGGCCCTGCCCCCACAAGACCCGAAAACTGCCTCCAGAGTCTGTAAGCTCTGACATTGTCACCACCAAAGTTGAAGGTCCAGACAAGATTTGCTATGATGATTTTTAAATCTTTTCAATTGGTTTAATATAGTTTAAGCTGTTGGGTCATAAAATTCTCAATTCATTGGTCTAGGTAGATTATAAAGGATGCCTGAACCAGTCCCTGTTAAAATGTATACTTGAAGTAAAACTGTTGAATTTTGAGCTGAATCCCTGGGCACCCCCGCATCCCCAGTCCCTCCACAAGTTAAGTGTTCTTCACACTGACGGAATAGTATTTTTCCTGTCCAGTTGCTGAAGGATCATGCCAAAGAGATGAAGACACAGATATATATCTGCACCCAGCACAGAACTTTGAACTCAGTAGGCAGTTGATAAATGTATGAGAATTCCACCGTACATAATCACCTTTAATTCTTTATTAAATCTTTAAACTAGATCACATACTTGGTTTTTTTTTAAATGACTTGAAAACCAAAGTAGAACAAAGCATCCATTTTTTTAATCCAAGACCATCATTGTTATAACAGCGCTAGATGCAAAGTACAGTTCAAACTATTTTAATCAGGCAGAGAGTTTTGCGAGCAGAGGGAAGAAAAGTGGTATAGTGAGCATATTCCAGTATAGAAACATACTGTTTCAATACAAAATCAAATGTTTTTGATGTCTGAACATCAAGAGAATAAATTAACTTTTATGGATGAGAGTAGCCAGTCCTTAAGATGCTGAACTGACTAGTGTCTTCTGACACCGTGGGAGTGTTTTTCTGGGGACTAAGCCTTTGGGTTTGCAGCCGCTCCCGTACCATGTCCCTCCTACGGGAAGCAGCCTGAGGAGACTGCAGCCAGCAAGAGTCTTACCTGTTCAGAACTGAAATATTTCTCACTTGTGTTTCTCTTTTCTGTCTGAAAACTTAGAGATTACAAGGCAAAATGAACAAGAAAAGCACACAAGGCATTTTGCAGGCTATTAATTCGTGATGAAGATAATAATGCAGAAATCTGAGAGCTGATTTATATTTGTTATATATACGTTTGTAATGCAACTGGAATATTTGACCTAGACAAGTGTTAATTAACATCCTCATATTTATGTAGTGACATTAAATACAATCATGCTTGATTTTGATGTTAAGGGAAATGTTTTACTATTTAGTTGCTAAAATTCGCATGAGGTTAAAGTTATCAGCTAATGCTGAATATAATTTTTAATTTTAAAGAGAATTAATTTTCCCACATGGTCCATTCTAAGGCCCAATAGTTTAAGAAAGTATGTTTCCTAAATTAAAATATAATTTTTAGGTGAGAAAATGTATCATGCTAAGACTGTAACATTGATAAATAAATTGTATACATGTAAAATTTATCATTTTCTACCCCTTAAAAAGTTAGTTTAGAAAAGGGCTTATTTTCTTGAAAACTGAAATTTTTCTATTGGTGAAGAGAGGATGCAGTTTCTAGTAAGTGGTTGATAATATCAGGAAGATACTTCATTCAAGTCAGAGCTAACTATGTTCTTATTTCCATATTCTCCACTCACAACTCAATGTTTTGACTGCTCTTATTAGTTTATAGTTGTTTTATTACAAACAGTAGTATAGTAGGGGCCGCCCCTACCTCTGTGCCCCTCCTAGGACTGAGATGTGTGGAAAGGCTGGGGATCTGAGGTCAGGGAAAGTGAAGTCTGGGACTTCATTATGATTAGGGAAAAGAAGGAGTAAATGACAGATAACAGGAAGAAAGGCGCTCACCCTCCAGGGGCCCAGTAGACAGGGAGATAAGTAAGTAAATAGAACACAGCTATAATGATGTACCAGATTACAGACTCAAGAGATAGTGCTCAAACGTACAGAGGACAGAGCTTTGTGGAAGGGGAGCTCTAAGAGACGTGTTCCCCCGGCCAGTCTTAAATCTGTACAGAATAACAAATCAGCATATTCTGACCCACAGACCCTTCCCCCTGTGCCACGACACGTGATACAGTGCCAAGCAGAGTGGAGCAGGCATCTGAAACACAAGCACAGGAGCCTAGTGAGCCAATCAAAGGGGTGAAACCGCAGTGCACACCACGTGTAGGGAGTACCAAGGCCATGGTGTGCTTTCTGTTTGCAAACTTGGACAACTAATTCCAGTTTTCAGACAATCTCTGAGGCCAGTTGAGGCCCTCAAGTCACTTGTTTGCTGTCTCTGAAATAATTGTAAAGCTGTTCCATTTAGTAGAAGAAAATACTAAAACCAAGCACAGGAAATAAAATTCATGTGAAACTTGAGAAATCTGAAAACAAATCCAGGTATCATCTCTGAGCGGGCAGGTTTGCACAGACTTGAATAATTTATAAAATTATCAAACCAGTACTCATAACACCAGTAGACTTTTTCCCTAGAGTATAATATTTGCCTCAAAGAATATGATTCTAATATAATATTCAAGACTAGATTAGTATAATTTATAAACTATTCATAAAGTTGGATATGCATACCTTTTTCACATGTGACACTTAAAATGCTTTATTCATTTCATACCAAGTTTCTAAATAACATATCCATTGGTACGAAAGTTGTTATTATTGCTATTTTACATAGGGAAGCATGAGGGACAAAAAGTTCAGTGACTTGAACTACACTGATAAGCTAATCCATATGAACCAATGTGCCCAGCATTGACGGGGAGTTGGTGAAAGCCCAAATTGGCAAACACCTACTGGTGTGTGTGCGTGTACATATATTCACATTGTGTATGACACCCACGCAGGCTTAGTGGGCACATGTCATTTGGTCATCTAGGATTTCCTGGTTGTTAACGCCCAGTGCTTCGAATGACAGTTCCCCTCAGATGAGAATGAAGCATGCGACAGCTGAAACCAAAATGAGTTGCATGAATCACATGCAAACCATGAATAGAATTCTCTGCTCATGTGGGCTTTTACCACTGTGCCACAGTTCCTTGAAGAAGTGTGGCAAGAGTTGTCTTGTTTTGTCTGAAATCAGAGGAAAGTTTGGAGGAGGGAAAGTGGACAATGAGTTCCTCTTCCAGTGAGAGATATTGGTGCAAAGGGCAGGAGTATGTGTGTGGAGAGGAGTGTGATGGATGTCCGCAAGTGACCCTGCCTTTGACTGGTCAACCTGGGTGGCTGAGGCTTCAGGGCACAGCCACAGGCCAGAAATCAGTGAACTTTAGCCTCTCCTGCGTTCCTCCCAGACAGCAGTGGTGTTAACGTATCACATGGAGTTGGCTACACGGCAAACAAAGAAACACAGAAGCCAAACTTTATGCAGATAGAAAATGTATAGGAACAAAGATCAGTTGTTGCATTCAGTTTGATTCGGTTTAACTGAAAATTCTGGGTTTTACACTTCATTGTGGATTTTCCCCTAAAGGAGCCTGTTCCTTTTTAACTCTGGTCCGTGGGGCAAAATCAGCTCCATGTAGAATTGTCCTCACAGCTGTGGAAACGTAGAAACCTCCGCCATCCATTGCAGCACATCCTTCCAAAGTTCTCCTCTAAAATTGATTTCTATAGGAAGAAGCTTCTGAGGTGGTTCCCTGTTCTCGTAACTGTGCTTTTAGTTTCGTGTTCGTAAGTGTTTTCCCTTTGGACAATCGTGTCTGCCTTTTTGTATGCCATGACCTGTTTCTTCTCTTTCAATGTAGAGCAAATGTTTCTTTGTGATTCTGGTCTCCTCCACAGTGAATTCAAGTAAAATTTCTGTGAAAACAATACCTCACAAATAGACACAACTTTATAAAAACTTAATGTATTTTACATTAACTGGGTTTTATCAGAGAAAAATATCATGATAGGTAACATGGACTGAGAGATTCACATTGGGATCCCATGCCATGCAGTCATGGGAAAGGACTGGTGAAGAGCTTGGTGGAAGGCCGGTGCTTCTGCATCCAGAGGCGGGTCTGGAGTAAGTCAGTGGAGCTGGCAGTCGGGGAGAAAATCGGAGTGCAATGCAGGGAAGAATGAAACTGGAACCCATGAGGACAAACAAATTTGCATCTAGCTCTCAACATCTCCAGGGGACCTAAAAAGAAGTTGGTGGCCTTCACCATGGAATTGCATGTGCATCTGACCCAGGACTCAGAGAAACTGAAGAAAAAGATCTGATGGGAATTGAGGACTACAGGCTGGCAGCTGCCCCATGACAACCAGGTGAGCCAGGAGATCAGGCTGTGAGCTGCAGCCATGCCCTTGCCCATTCCTTCTGAACTTAGTATCTGGTCCTTCACTTTCACCTTCCAAATCTCATGAAAATAGTTCCTCCTGGTCAAAATTAACCTGCAATCCTATGAGAAAGGGGATTCTGGGAAATGAAGTTTCCTCTAAGCCAGATTTACATTGAACAAAGCTACTCCACTGGAGTAGACCTAAATGTTCACCAATAGTGATGCTCTTTTTCAACTGGATGCACAAAAGACACATTTCCCAGCACCCATTGCAGTTGGGTGGAAACACATGATGAGTTCTGACCAATGGATTGTGAGTGCAGTTGACAAGCTGAAGCAATAAAAAGTCCCTGGACAACCTCCAGTTTTTTCTCCCATATGTCAACCATGGAGGCCAAGATGGAAGCAGTCTGAATCCCTGAATCGTTTCTTTGAAGGGAACTACCCTGGAGATTCTTGATACACACAGCAGAAGTGCTGTGAGTGAGAAATAAACTTCATGTGTCAAACCATTGAAATTTCGGAGTTTTTTTGATTGTTAAATAAATGAGCTTGGAGAGCATGTGATTGTTACTGTAGCATTACTCTGCCTACCTGACTGATACAGATGTGTATAATACACCAGAAAATTGACCCAAATATAAAGCTTCTGAGATGCATCCAATAAAAATATAAAATGAGCACCTATATATGCAAAATATTTATTATATCCTTAATATAATTCAAAAATTGAATGCAGTCCAAAGGTCCAGTAATTTGAATATGTTTAAAAATTTATGATTCACTCATAGGATTGAGTGGAAATCTATGAGAAGTGTATAAAATCAAGCAATGTTGGAAAACAGGCAGGATAAACTGAAAAAATGACTACAATTATATACGCCATTAACTATATAAAAGCATGTTTTTCAAAAAGACTTGAACAAAATACTCTATAATTATATTTGCTTTAAAATAGCTATAGAATGATATTGTACATTATTTTCCTTTTTCTTACATTCTAAACTTTAGGTTTTAAAATTGACTTGGGTAGTTTAATAATATTTTTACAAGGAAATGAAAGTTGTATTAAGTCCAGCAAATGATTCTTGTGAACAGATTATCCCAAACTCATTTACATTTTTATAGGATCAATGGAACTGTAGAGTAGGTGAATACATAGCCAGAGTTTATATTGATTTCAACAAGACATTTAAGAAAACTTACATGATACTCCTATGGACAAGAGAAAAAAAATTGTCCTGGATGAGAGTAGATATCTGCATGTGAATGATTCTGCTAAATGTGACATTAGAGTTAAATATCCTTGGCCTATTGTTAAATCTCCGTCCTTAGCCTTTTCCTGACCAACGTTTATTTCAATGTCTAGAATAAAGACATAGATAGCAAAATTATAAAATGTGGAGATGACATAAAGTTGGGAAGTAGAGGGAACATGATGGATGGGAGAGTAACAATAATGTCAGAAAACTGGAACAATGAGCAAAGCTATTCTGATGAGTTTGAACTGTGAGAAAGGTAAAGTTTAGCCCCCAAAAGCTCAGTTGCAAATATATAGGATACAGCAGATAGTCATTTGTATAAAAATCAAACTTGAGATTCTGAATTACCTCTATGTCCATATTTATACATTCAGTTATTTTAACATATTTATTTAGTGCTTATTCTATTATAAAAATATTGCAGAGATCCAGGCAAAATCTAATAAGGGTTTTATTTCACAGAGTGAGCACTAGGGATAGAAAGAGGGGTTACATATTCAAAAAGGGCGAATCTACAGAACTTAGTGTTCAATTGGTTAAGGAATAAGGAAGAGAGAGAAATGCAGAGTATGATTCTTGGGCTTTTGGCTTGACTGATGGGAATATAGTGATGCTGTCCATTGAGCTAGGGAACACTGGAGGCTTAGGCTGCGGTGGGAGTAGGGTGAGACTAGAAGATGAGTTTATTTTGGATATACTGAGTTTTATTTCTATAAAAGGCATCCAGGAAGAAATATCCGTTAGATAGTTGGATATATGGGTCTAGAGTTCATGAAAGAAGTCAGGAGTCGAGATAAAAGATTTAAGTCATTGAGAAATACAGGGCAGTAAGACCAAAAGAATTAACAAATGCTAAGACTTTAAGAAGAAAAGATCAAGGATAGAGCCCAAAGAAAATCTATCAAGAGAAGAAAAAAAAATGTGAGAAAGAAAAATAGAGATCTGTGCAAGAACATAAAGGAATGATATTTTAGAAGTCAAGGAGAAGACAGTTTTGAAAGGATGAAGGTATGGAACTTTCTGTCAAATATGCTAGTAGTACTACTTAATAAGCAGACTGTCAGAGCCTCACATATCTCCTCCTAACTTTTTGTTCATAATCATAAAACCTAGAGCATAATACCACACATAAAAATGGGATATAGAAACTAGATACATAATCATAATAAACTAGATAACAATGCCATTACAAATGCTAAGAAAAGTATTACAGAATTTTTCTAACTACATCTGGGCCACACACTAGACATTTCCATTCTCGGCATCTGTCCCTGGATAGCCTAAGTTAAGAAACTAGGAGAAAACTGACTCATTCTCACAGTTTGATCCTAATTCATTTGAAAACAGGTGCCCATTCCCTATTATGTGAGAACTATGTTCTGAGTCAGTCAGTTCCCATGTCAACCTTTCTGTCCTGTCCCATGTAACTTCTCATTCTACCTCTAGAAAGATGCATCCTGTATGTGACACCACACACAAGTCAAGTGGGGTCGGGGAGAAGCAAGGCATACCTTGGCATGGGGAGTCAATGGAGGGAGAGTGCAGAGCGCCCGGGGGTAATGCCTCCTGGGCATTGTGGTTCTACACCCATATTGAATAAAAACTAAAGCACTGTGTGAGACTCCAAGAGGATCTGGAATCAGTGTAGAAGGACAATACTTCTGCTTCTTTAAGGATTATTTACGGGGCACCGCAATTTGGGGGGCCAGCCATGCCTGTCAATCTGTTCAAGCAAGAAGAGCAAAGTGGGAGTAAAGAAAATGGTCTACCAAAAGGCTCTCTGGATTCTCCTTCCTCCAGCGTTGCCAGTGGAGGGCACCTGGAAAGGTAGCACTCAACAGGCTCAGGGGAACACGAGACGCCCTGAGGTACCAAGTCCCAGCCACACTTTCAGGTCAACCTTCACATCACAGGCATACAACTGAATGAAGAACTAAAAAAGAAGTGCCAGAAGAGCTTTATCTGTATCTGAATTTTTTAATTTGGTTACATGAAGAACTATAGGTGATGTAAGTATAAGCTCAGGAGATATTCAATGAGAAGCATGTTACTATCACCAGTTAAAACTCACTTCTTGATGGTAGGCTCCAATTCTGGGGCTTCAAAAAGTTCTAAACCTCCAAAAGTTCATTGTAAAAAAATCACAATTAATGCACATGTGTGTGTGTGTGTGTGTGTGTGTGTGTGTGTGTATCTGGTCACCCCACCAACACCAACATTGAAGAAATAAAAAGATCTGAACCTGGGGAGTCTGATTCTAAACTCTGTACTTTCAGTCCATATTCCCTCTGGCTCCTTTAAAGACAAATAGGGGATACAGGGCAAGTAATGTTTGAGGAGAGATGGGCATGGAACAGTGTCGTTTCATCATTAAAGAAAGGTAGACTATGGAAAACAGTATGGAATTTTCTAAGAAAACTAAAAATGGACATACCTTTTGACCCAGCAATTCCACTGCTTGGATTATATCCTAAGAATCCTGAAACACCAATCCAAAAGAATCTATGCACCCCTATGTTCATAGCAGCACAATTTACAATAGCCAAGTGCTGGAAGCAACTAGGTGCCCATCAGTTAATGAATGGATCAAAAAACTGTGGTACATTTACACAATGGAATTCTATGCAGCAGAAAGAAAGAAGGAGCTCCTACCCTTTGCGACAGCATGGAAGGAATTGGAGAGCATCATGCTAAGCGAAATAAGCCAGGCAGTGAAAGACAAATACCATATGATCTCACCTTTAACAGGAAGCTAATCAACAAAACAAACAAACAAGCATAATATAAACAAAGACACTGAATTTGAGAACAGTCTGACAGTGTCCAGAGGGGGAGGGGAGGGAATTTCAGGGGAAAAGGGGAAGGGTTTAGAGCAACAAGTATAAAGGACTCATGGACAAAAACTATGGGGGGTGGAAATGGGAGGGAGTTGGGGAGGGCTAGGGTGGTGGGCTGGGGCGGGGTAAAAGACAGAAAACTGTACAATATCAACAAAAATAAAAAAAATTTAAAAAAAAAGAAAGGTAGAGGCAGAAGGAAAGGTAGGCAGTTCTCAGAAGATGAAGGTCAAGGGCAAGTGCCTGAGGGACGGGAGGTAATGAAGACAAGCTCTGCCTCTTCATGCATTTATTTATCCACCCAATACTGTCAGCGTTAAACAGCATTCCAGGCACTGAGCTAGGCACTGGGGATACAAAGATGAATAAAATCTTTTCACACTTCTTGAGGAGCTCACATTTCAGGAGTGATGTAGGTCAATATGTATTTTGATACCACGTAGTGAGTACAATGGTCAAAGTATAGAAGGAGCTGTGGGAGTTCAAAAGATGAACATGCTTTGTCCAAAGTGCTGAGAAGAGACTGCACAGAGGAAGTGCTATTTGAACAATTGAATGAGAAGTTAGAAGTGGCCAGGGAAAGGGCTCAGGGAGAATGGGCATTTGAAGTCACAGGTAGAGCGAAAGCAAACAGAAAGACAGAAGAAATGAATGGTGTTTATGGAATGGTGTTCTTGGTGGGTCATGGAGGAGTAGCAAGAGCCAGGCTGTGAAATTACGCCAGGTTATTACCCTAAGGGAAAATGTTGGGGGTGGGGGTGGGATAGTGGAAGCTTTTATACTAGAAGAGAGCATGATCATATTTAGTTTCAGGAATGTAATGAGGCGGAGTAAAGCACTGAGTGAAGAGGAAGGAGCTATCAATAGGAAGGTCAGTTAGCTAGGCCGTTGTTGCAAAGATCCACCCAAGAAAACAAAAGGCCTGTACAAGGGCAGTGGTGGTCTGACAAAGAAGTGTGGACAGACCCAAGAGACACAAATGAGGCAGAGGTCCAGGATTTTAGACCAATAGAGGGAGAGTTGTTGAGGATTACTTTAACTTGTGAGAGATGTCCATTAACAGGGAGAGAAAATTCATGACAGCGAGGATCCTTGTGACCTATTGAGTTTCAGGAATCTACAATGCAACCAGATGAATGTTACAGCAGACTCTGTAATTGCTGAGACAAATATCATCACTGTGATCTCCTATCACCTTGTTTTCAATGCTAGATATCCTCACTGTAAAGATATTAATGATGGATGGTTAGATATTTGGCAACAGAATTAGTTTCCTGAGCATTATATGAAGATGCAATAATCAAGGTATGCTTCAAGTTCAGTTAAGTAGAACCAATATTTTGTCAAGTTTTACAGTGCTTTGATATACATTGTTGCTTTTAACCTTCCTCCCCTACCCAGCCATCCTAAGGGTAGATATTTAATAACCTTCCAAGGTAATATTTAATATCCTTTCAATTTTACAAGTAAGGAATTGAAGTCAGTTGTCCTAGCTATTACATGATTAGTTACTAGCAGAGTTAACACGACCACTTTACTCCACCTTGGCCTATAGAGAAAGATCATCCTCATGATGCAAATACACTGAGGTCAGAACTGATCTTTTCAGTTCTTGTGTTCCTGATGTTTATCAGGATGCCCAGAACATTGACGTCTGTCAGTGCATGATAGCACTGAATCACAGAATCTGTCATCTGTGGAATGAATAAATGCATGCCAACCACCTAACATTCCAGAATTCCTTGCTTTGTGAAGAAATATGACTATATTCCTGAATATTTTCTTGGAAATGAAAAATTAAAGGTGTTTGGCAGGTGGGGATTTCATTTCATGTGAAACAGCTTGGGAGAGTGTGTAGATTCTATGAGTTCAATAACACATAGGGGAGAATTAATTAATAAAGAGAATACGTAAAAAGAGAGATTTCCATGTGATCTAATTAATTTCCCAAAGTGCTAGCAAGAAGACCCCTCTCTGAAGCTTACCTGAATGGGCCTTTTCATTGCTTATTCTCCGAGGGTGTGTCCAGCCACCAACCCTCCTTGCCTGCTCTGCTTGCCTCTCCCGATTTTACTATGTGACATTTTCATTGAGCTATTGAAATTGGATGTGTCAGACACATTAAAAGCCATGGCAGTTGTGGCAAGTTAGTTGATATATTTTAAAATAAACTAAGAGGGCCATGTAGATGTCAAGGGAATAAATTGCTCTGTTTAGCAACAAGTGATTTATTTAACTACTGAAGACAGGGTCCAGGCGATGCCAAGCTGCATCCATTTTGGAAAAAAGCTGAGCTATTTTCTGAGAAATCTCTCATGTGGGACCAGAATAAGAACAGGAGAAGTTTATGAGAAGATTAATTAAATTCTTGATTTGGGGATGACCCCAAGGAATGAATTTTATTTCCCATGTGCTACAAAATTGACCTCGTAGCATTTCTGCAGGTGAGACATGTTCTAGAAGCATCAGGTATTAGCACTGACCGTGGTGTTGTGGCTTCCCTCAGACTGCAGCAGCAGCAGCAGCACTCTCCCCAGCTGGCCTGCGTCCTAGAGCGTGGTGAGCGGAAAGGCTGAAGTCTGGGATTGCACACTTTCTTCCTCTCGCTATTCAGCCTTGGTTGGTGGCTGCTGGGTACAAGGAAATCAATACATGGGAAGTAATTGCGATCTAAAGTTGCAGAAATACAGCACAACAGCTAAAAGCACAGGCTCTGGAAACAGAAGACCCAAACTTGCCTCCTGGTTCTGCCACCTATTCACGGAGTGACTGTGAACCAGTTTTCTGGCCTTTCTCTGCCTCGTTTTTCTCACCGCAGATGAAGGAATGTGACAGTGCCGACCACGTACAATTGATGTGAAGTTACATGAGTTATTGCAGCTGGGGAGAGGACCACCTGCAGCTGTCCCTTCTCCCATCGTTGATCCCGCCCTCTCCATTGGTTCATTCCCTCAGCACACACACACTCACGGTGTGCAGCGACCCCCCTGATCCGACGTCCTCCAGGTTTGACCTTACTCCTTTTCTCTCATATACATCAAAACTCCTCATGGAAAGAATTGTGCATTTGCTCTTTGATCCATTCCAGTCCGATGTTTACCTCAGTTATTCCAATGGAACTCTTCCTCAAAATCACCCAGGGCCTCCTTTTTGTGTAAAGGTCAATTTTAAAGGTCTTATGGGATACAACTTTTCAGCAGCAATTGACACATCCTTGACACCCTTATTCTGAAACACAGCTCTTTCTGGGTTCTTTCTTGTTCCATTGACCATTCTTTCTCAGTTTCCTGTACAGACACTTCCTCACTGGAGTGCCCCAGGAGTCAGTCTCAGGGACACTTCTCTTCTTCCACACTCCCTAGATGATTTCATCCAGTCTCATGCTAGCTGCAAATATAGATTCAGATACACGGCAGTGACATCCAAACCAATGCCTCCAGCCCCAGCATTTCCCCTGGAGTGTCCCAGACTCCAACTCATTTTTCATATCTCCACTAGGATGAATAATAGGCCCTTCAGTCTTAATACAGTGAACCCTCATTATTCGCAGAGCCTGTGTTTGCGAATTTACCTATTTGCTAAAATTCACTTGCGACTCCAAAATCAATACTCGCAGTGCTTTCCGTCCTTTGCAGACATGTGGAGGGCTGTGAAAAACTTGAGTCACTGGACGTGCACGATCCAGCTGAGGTCAGACGTGGTGATATTCTGCCTTCTTGTTTCAGCTCTCACAATGTAAATAAGCATCCTTTCGTGGTTTGTTTAATGCCACATTTTTTCATGTTTGTGCTTTTTGTTGGTAATTTCACTTTTTAAAGTGGTTCCAAAGTGTTGTGCTGACATGCTATCTAGTGTTTCTCAGTGCCATAAGGCTGTAATGTGCCTTTTGGAGAAAATATATGTTAGATAAGCTTCGTTTAGGCGTCGGTTATAACGCTGTTGGCCAGGAGTTCAATGACAAAGAATGGGAGATATATCTTAAGTAAGGTGTCTTTAAACTGAAACATACATAAAACGAGGTTGTGTGTTGACCAGTTGACCAAAAACATCTGTGATCAGGGCCTCACAGAATGCTAACCCCGTATTTCCCTCAGGAGTAATGGTCCAGTGTTCATGATGACTTTGCAGAACATAACTATTGCAAGTAATGAGAACTGACTGGGTATTCAAAACTTGTGAATTCCCCCCACCTCATTTTTACCACAGAAGACAACTAAATTCTTCCCGTTGGCTTAGGCCAATTGCCTTCGTTCATATTGGCCTCTCATCTCCCACATCCAATACATCAGCAACTCCTTTAATATAGTCCTTTGGAATTGCTCTGCTTCGTTTACCTTCATTATTTCAAGCCTGGCTCGACCCTGATCATCCTGATGGTGGGGTGGGTGACAAGAGCAATAGGTTACCTTGTTCCCATCCAAGACCATACCCACCACCAACACACAGGTAAGTCATGTCTTGTTTCTGCTCCACTGGGAATCCTCCAATGGCTTCTCATTTGATTCAGAGGAAAGGTCAAAGACTTCACCATGGACTTCAGCTATACAGTCATCTTCGCTGATCAGTCTAACACATCCTGACATCCTCTTACCTCAAGGCCTCGCCCCTGCCCTCTTCCCTATTTCAAACACTCATCCTGCAAGGGTTCACCTGGCTCACTTCCTCATTGCCTTTGTGTTTCTCCTCTGTGTCAGCTTATCAGAGAAGATTCCCCTAGGTACTCTCTAGCCTTTTACCCTGCCTGATTTTTCTTCATATCAGTTATCATCCAGTATGCTATAAATCTGTTTATTGTTTCTTCTGAGGAGAATATAAACTTTCTGAGGGCACGGACTTTATCTGCAACGATCATTGCTGGTTCCCCAGTGCCTGAGATAGTATCTGACACAAAGTAGATGCTAAATAAAATTTATTAATAATCTGATGGATTCTTCAATTTCTTTTAAAATACATAGAGATAATATTGCCATTTTTTAGGGCAACTTATCTGCAACAATGTTAAGATGTACTTCAGACTGCCTTCCCTGCTTATGTGGCATGTCCTTGGAGCCATCTTCAGCAAATCTGCTCAGGGAAGGCACTGGCTTACAGCACATCTCAAAGCCGGACACCAGGAATGTCGGGATTACCTACTGCCCCTGCCTATTGACTTTGGTACGGGGAATTAAGCATAACTGTGTTGCTTCAGAAAATATCATCATGAAAGCTCTATAATATATAATATAATGTGTATGATTATCTCATAAATTACCTCTTTTCTTCCCAGTATGAATTATGGAGGAGGTAGCTTTGTTCTCCAAGGGAAATGTGCCACTTGAAAATTTCTGTTCCCATACAGGATGCACCACCGTGAGATCACCATCCAGCCTATTGTGGTATTGTGACTCGGGACATTCATTTAGGTTTAATGCTTGGAATGTTAACTGCAAAATTCTCAGGTGTTAGGGCCCTTACCAAGGATGTTTGCTTAACTTTGAAAGAAAGGTTTCCTTCCCTTGGAACATACTTCCTGGTCAAAAGGATCAGGTGTTGCTTAATAGATATTAAATAGATACAGAGTAAACGGTGGACTTATGTAGGGAAGCAGCTGCTTAGGCAAACTCACTCTTCAGCCTTGGTCAGCAAAGCCAGAATTTTAGGGCGGAGCTGGGGCTAGAAGCCACGTGCATTGAGGATCTAAGAAACCACCCACAGAGTCATCATTCTTCCAGGCTCAGGCTCCTCAAACACAGATCCCACTCTATTCCCAAGCCAGAGAGCCTCCAGGGTTGGAATTGCTCAAGCCTCGGTTCACAGACATGTCACTGTATTCATTTGCTCCATAAGTATGCATGCAGGTTGGCCCCATCTGCAACAGTCCAACTTAACTGAGACTCAGGGAATGGATATTTATGGCGAAAAGAACACATGTTCATTGTGAAAAAATTGGAAATATATAGGAAGAATCGTGAGTAAAAAATGGGGATCATAATTCTAAATCCCAGAGACTAAACATTGTTATCAATTTAGTGTATAGCCTTGCAGCCATTCGCCTGTTTCTATGGGAATATATATAGTTTTAAATAAGTTGGATTATTCTAACAATGGTGTTTTATAATCTATTTCCACTGACTATTCTATTGTGAACATTAGTTCACTAATCCCAGGTCATTAGTTATCTTGTTGCGGTGATTTTTTTGAATGGCTGTCCAATATTCCAACATAAATGTGTTCCATATTTTATTTAATAATGCTTTACAGTTTAACATTTAGATAATTTCCGGTTTTGATTATTAAAAATAACACTGTGATGAAGATTGTAGAATGAATTTTATATGCATTTCTGATTATTTCTGAAGACTGAATTTACTCAAGTAAAATCATGCAATCAAAATATATGAGTATTTTTAAGGCTTCAAAAAGTTTTTGCCAGTTAATATTCCTCATAGAGCATAAAAGGGTCCCTTTTCCAGAGGTGGCTTTTAGATGAGGCTACTACTCTGAGAGTCCCTTTCAGGCTCCCCCTCTCCTTGATGCAGCTAACCTGCACCCCAGAAGCACCCAGGGCACCGTGGGCAGAAGGCTGTCTCTGCACTCCAGGGCCTCCTGGGTCACAGTTACTCATCTCTGCGGCAGGGCCACCGGTGCATGTGGAGGTCAGGTGATGCGCATGCGGTCAGGCAGCCAGCGATGACTCAGCAAAACCGCTCTGGCTCCTGAACTTCGTTCAGATCATGAGGCTGAGCACATTCACTTTCCTGAGGTCCATTATCCCCAAATAATTAAAAACAATTAAAAGAGGCCACTTGCACATGAGTTTGTGGATATTAATTTTGGGAATAACGGTTCAGCCCCAAGACTTTGCTCATTGGCGACACCAAATGCTGTATAATCCCACCTTCTTTGTCCTTTTTGCAGACAATCAGGGAATGATCTATAGAGTTTTCCTTCACGACATTATTTGCAAAAAAGCTGTGTCATGGGTGTATCCAGGTGTCCATCGGAGAGTCTCAGACTCAAGAGATGTAACTGCTGGACTGGATCAAAACAAATAATGTCACTCATTATGACTCATACATAAAACTCAAGCAGCCTGGTAAGGCACTAGAACACCCACACCAATGTAAGAAAAACCCTGGTGACACAGACTGGCCCTCAGGTGAAGGCCTCTTGTGCACATCTTCCATTATTCAGTAAACCGAATTAAACTCACGTGGCCTACAGTAAGCCAGCCTATTAAGACCCATTCTCTGCAGGGGGTGGGGCCAGCAGGGGAGCATGACTACAGCTGGTTTATGATGGGGCTGTGCTTCCATCAGTTTACAAACATCTGTCTGTTTCTGGATACTCCCTAGATCGGTGCCTGTGAATTCAGGTCCTCCATGGCCGCTGTGCTTTGTTCTGATCCTTAGCCACAGACTATGGGAGTTGAAGCCCACATGCCCCTGTCAGTGGTGGCCCCACTCACCCAGGAGTAAGAGAAAGCAGAGGAGTATAAACTTAAACCCACAGCGGGGAAATGACTCCTGACCTTGGAGGGTAGATCAGTTTCATCCTCTGCAATTACAGATGAGCCTAATACACAAAAATGAAACAAACGCACTGAAGAGATGCAAGCTGTAGCATAACTGTTGAGTTAATTATCTTTATATAGAAATAACAGACACAAAACCTAGCTCATTGCAAACACTCCCAAATGCAGAGGGATGTTTATAGAACCAGGGGCTAGGGACTCTTTTCAGTACCTATTTGGGTAAGGTTGAGTTTCAGGGAGGCTTTCGATTTTTAGCTGAAAAATGATAATGGAATTTGTAAAGGAGTCCTTGAGACAAAGAGCAGGCTGGGAGGGATGAGGACAGTGAAGGGGTGGCATGGCCTTTAGATCCTGCAAGGACCTAGAGAGTTCCTTTGAGCTCTAGGAAAAGAGGAATTCCAGCCACTTCTCATGGGACCAGCTCTGCTCTGATGCTCTGCAGATCAGCAGAGCTGGGACCTTGGAAGCACACTCAGAATGGCCCAGGTGAGGCTCAGAACACCTCTTGCCACTAATGGCAGGAGAAGCAAGGTTCCTTCAAAGGGTATTGTGAATAGAGGACACTGAGGAGGGGGAGCAAGGAAAAAAACAGGCAAAAACCACATGTGATTGTATCCAGTGGACTCTCTCCTGTGTCCCTGTGAGAGAACTTTGGGCACTCCCAGAAACACTTGGGTCAGGGAGATTTTAATACAAAGGCCTGGAGGGAAGGTTAGGGTCAGAACAGGAAACCCAGTTGTAAATGTTCACTATGTCCATCACACTGAAGTCCTCTGTTTGAATGACAAGCGCTTGCCATTCAGATAGTTTCCAGTTTTTCATTATTAAAAATAGCACTGTGCTGAACATTAATACTTTTAATAAATGTTATTAATTAGGGCAGTTTTAGACTCACAGCAAAATTGAGAGGCAGTACAGAATTCCCATATATCCCAGCCGCCACGCATGCACAGCCACCCCCACTGGCCACCACCCCCACCAGAGTGATGCACTCGTTACAACTGATGAATTTACAATGGCACAAATTTTACCACCCAGGGTCCATAGTTTGTCTTAGGGTTAACTCTTGAGGCTGTATACTCTACGGGTTTAGACAAATTTTTAACGATATGTATCTACCATTAGAGAAACATACAGAGTAGTCTGCGCCTTACAAGAAAAATATCTGTGCTGTCTTCTCTCTCCTTACCCCTGGCAACCACTAAGCTTTTTATTATCTCCATAGTTTTGCCTACAGTAGTCAGGTTTCTCCAGAGAGAGAGTGTGATTGTATATATATATCCAATCACATGAACCAATTTCTCATAGTAAGTCATATATATACACATATACACATACATATATACAGATAAGTCATATATACACATATACATATGTCATATATACACATACATGCACATGCATGTACATGTACACATATATGACTTACTATGAGAAATTGGTTCATGTGATTATAGAGGCTGAGAAGCCCCAGGATCTCCCATGTGCAAGCTGGAGGCCCAGGGAGGCTAGGGGTATGATTCTGCCTGAGTCCAAAGGCCTGAAAACTAGGGGAGCCAATGATGTAACTCTGTGATAAATCTCATTTTTTATACACTGTTGGATTGATTTGCTAACATGTCATTGAGGAATTTTGCATCTATGTTTATGAGAGATATTTATCTGTAGTTTTCTTGTTAATGTCTTTGTCTGGTTTTGGGATTAGGGTAATGTTGGTCTCGTATTAACAGAATGAATCAGAAAGTATTCCTTCTGCTCCTATCTTCTTACCAGTGAACCTATCTGGACCTGGAACTTTCTGTTTTCAGTTATTAATTATTGATTTAATTTCTTCAATAAATATAGGCCTATTCATGTTGTCTACTTCTTCTTGTGTGAGTTTTGGTAGACTGTACCTTTCAAAGAATTAATCCATT
This sequence comes from Glossophaga mutica, assembly GCA_039655065.1. Taxonomy (NCBI): domain Eukaryota; kingdom Metazoa; phylum Chordata; class Mammalia; order Chiroptera; family Phyllostomidae; genus Glossophaga; species Glossophaga mutica. The sequence goes on along the minus strand of CM077304.1, from coordinate 35,754,151 downwards.
TCATGTAGATTATCAAAATTGTGGTTGTAGACTTCTGGCCAAGATGGAGGTGTAGGTAGACACACTGTGCCTCCTCGCACAACCAAAATAAGGACAACAACAATTTAGAAGCAAAAAACAATCAATACCGACAGAAAATTGAACTGTATGGAGGTTCCACAGCCAAGGAGTTAAAGTAAACACATTCATCCAGTAGGAGGAGTGGAGTCTGGCAGTCAGGCGGAGAGAGGTTGCAGCAAAGTGGTGGCTGGTGGACCTGGGCTCACGAGGCAGCAGCTGGCGGACCCAGGGAGGTGGCAGATTGTTAACAGGTGCAGCACACAAGGCGGCTGGCAGACTGGATGGTCTCATATTCGTGCGCAGATAAACCAGGCAAAACTGAGGAGCGAGACAGACTGCGCAACCCAGTGCAGGGAAAAAAAAAACCCTCAAAACACTGATTGAAAACACCTGTGGGGATTGAGGTGCCAGGAGAAACTCCCAGTCTCACAGGAGAGTTCGTTGGAGAGACCCACAGGGTCCTAGAATGTACACAAACCCACCCACATGGGACTCAGCACCAGAAGGGCCCAGTTTGCTTGGGGGAAATGGGGGAAGTGACTGAAAACCGGCAGAGCATGGAGCAAGCGACGTTGTTCCCTCTCAGACCGCTCCCCACAAACAGAATCACAACATGGCGTTGTGCGCTGCCCCACCCTAGTGAACACCTAAGGCTCTGCCCCTCACTACCTAACAGGCGCACTGAGACAATAAAAAATGGACCAAATGAAAGAACAGATCAAAACTCCAGAAAAAAATACAACTAAGTGATAAAAAGATAGCCAACCTATCAGATGTACAGTTCAAAACACTGGCAATCAGGATGCTCACAGGATTGGTTGAATTTGGTCGCAAATTAGATGCAAAAATGAAGGCTACACTAAGTGAAATAAAAGAAAACATACAGGGAACCAATAGTGATGGGAAGGAAACTGGGACTCAAATCAATGGAGCGGACCAGAAGGAAGAAAGAAACATCCAATTAGAAAAGAATGAAGAAATAAGAATTCAAAAAAAAATGAGGAGAGGCTTAGGAACCTCCAGGACATCTTTAAATGTCCCAACATCCGAATGATAGGGATACCAAAAGGAGAAGAGGAAGAGCAACAAGTGAAAAAATTATTTGAACAAATAATAAAGGATAACTTTCCCATTCTGGCAAAAAAAAAAAAAAAAAAAAAAGAAAGAAAGAAAAAGAAAAAGAAAACCCAGGAAGTCCAGAAAGCTCAGAGAGTCCCAAGGAAGAACACACCAAGGCACATTATAATTACATTGCCCAAGATGAAAGATAAGGAGAGAATCTTAAAAGCAGCAAGAGAAAAGGAGACAGTTACCTGCAAAGGAGTTCCCATCAGACTGTCAGCTGATTTCTCAAAAGAGACCTTACAGGCAAGAAGGGGCTGGAAAGAAGTATTCCAAGTCATGAAAGGCAAGGACCTACATCCAAGATTGCTCTATCCAGCAAAGCTATCATTTAGAATGGAAGGGCAGAAAGAGTGCTTCCCAGATAAGGTCAAGTTCAAGGAGTTCATCATCACCAAGCCTTTTTTACATGAAATGTTAAAGGGACTTATCTAAGAAAAAGAAGATAAAAATAATGAACAGTAAAATGACAGCAAACTCACAGTTATTAACAACCATACCTAAAACAAAAACAAAAGCAAACTAAGCAAACAACTCAAACAGGAACAGAATCACAGAAATGGAGATCATATGGAGGGTTACCAACAGGAGAATGGGAAGGGGAGAGAGGGGGAAAAGGTACAGAGAATAAGTAGCATAGATGGTGGGTAGAAAATAGACAGGGGGAGGGTAAGAATAGTGTGGGAAATGTAGAAGCTAAAGAACTCATAAGTATGACACATGGACATGAACTAAAGGGGGGGAATGTGGGTGGGAGGGGGTGTGCAGGGTGGAGGGGAGTGAAGGGGGGAAAATGGGACAACTGTAATAACATAATCAATAAAATATATTTTAAAAAATTGTGGCTGTAGAGTTGTTCACAGTATTCATTTAGTATCCTTTTAATATCTGTGGGATCTGTGGTAATGTCCCCTTTTTCATTTCTCATGTTACTAATTTGTGTCTGTTCTCTTTTTTTTCTTAGTTAGCCTGGCTAGAAGATTATCAATCTTACTGACCTTTGCAAAGAACCAGCTTTTGGTTTTATTGTTTTTCTCTGATTTCTTTTCAATACCATTGATTTCTGCTTTAATTTTCTTTGTTTCTTTTCTTCTGCTTCTTTTGCATTTAATTGGTTCTTTTTGTAAGCTGTGGTAAAAGCAGTGATCAGAGAGAAATTTATAGCATTAAATGAATCTATCAGAAAAGGAGAAAGATTTAAAAATCAGTCATCTAAGATTTCACCCCACAAAACTGGAATGTGTATTCTGCTGTTGTACGAAATAGTCATTAGAAAACCATTATATTCAGTTGACTAATAATGTTGTTGAGTTCAACTAGGTCATTACTGATATTCTGCCTGTTGGGTGTATCCATTCGACTACAGGAGTGTTGAAGTCTCCAACTATAACAGTGAAACCATCTTTATTCTAGCATTTATATTAGTTTTGCCTCACATATTTGACACTCTGTTGTTAGGTGCATATACATTAAGAATTGTTACATCTTCTTGGGGAACTGACACCTTTATCATTACATCATGCCCCTCTTTGTCCTTGAGAACCTTTTTAGCTCTGAGTCTGTTCTGTCTGAAACTAATACAGTTATCTGTGCTTTCTTTTGATTAGTGGCAGCATGCTATATCTTTCTCTGTGAATTTACTTTTAATCTACACGGGTCTATATTTAAAGTAGATTTCCAGTAGGCAACTTATAATTGGGTCTTTTTCTTTTGATCCACTGTAACAATTTCTGTTTTTGAACATAATTTTATGTGTATTCCTGATTAAATTCATATGCATATATCAACATATTTAATATTGTGTCTACTTAGAAGTCAAATTTATTAAGTTATGTGTTGAATGTTAGTTTTCACATACATAAGTATGTAATTCAATGACTTTTTACAAATATATACATCATGTAACTACATCCCCAAATCAAGATGTAGAGTATTTCCATCTCAGAAAATTCCCTTGTGTCCCCTTACAAGCTCCTGCCCCTTCCTCATGTCTCCCTGGCAATCACTGATCTGATTTGTCCCCCCAGATTAATTTTGCCGATCTAGAACCTCATAGAAATGGAATCATACAATATGTGATCGTTTGTATCTGGATGATTTCACTTATAATAATGTATTTGATATTTATCCATGTTGTTTTATATGTCAGTAGTTTATTCCTTTCTAATGCTGAGAATTCCATTGTATAGATATACCGAAATATGTTTTCATTGATCTGTATATGGTGATTTGTGTTGTTTTCCAAGCTTTTATAAATAAAGCTAGTCTGATTATTTTTTCTACATATCCTTTGTAAACATACACTTTTTTTTTTCATGAGTAAATATCTAGAAGTGTAATTTCTGGGAGGTTTAGTAAGCTTATGTTTAACAGTTAAGAATTTGTCAAACTGTTTTCTGAAGTTGCTGTACCATTTTGCCCTCCCACCAACACCCGTTCCAGGTATTTTACATTCTCACCGACACGGGAATTTTTAGCCCTTTAATTTTAGCTATTCTAATGGGTATGACATATTATTGTGGTATTAGTTTTTATTTCCCTGATGACTAATGGTGTTAAGAATGTTTTCATGTACTTATTGGCCATTTATACATCTTCTTTTGTGAATCCCCATTCATGTTTTACTCACATTTATTTGTGTTGTTTATCCTTTTTGAAAAAGATTATTTATTTATTTAGCTAGAGAGAGGGGAAGGGAGGGAGAAAGAGAGGAGAGAAACATCAATGTGAGAGAGAAATATTGATTTGCCGCCTCTCTCACATGCCCCAACTGGGGACCAGGCCCACAACCCAGGCGTATGCTCTGACCAGGAACCGAACCAATGCTTTGACTGTCTGCTTTGTGGAACGATGCCCAAGCAACTGAGCCAAGCTGGCCAGTGCTGTGCTGTTTATCTTTTTAGTATGAAGTGCTAAGAGTTTTTTAAAATATATTCTGGATTCACGTTATTTTTCTGATATATACATTAAAAATATTTTCTCCCAGTTTGTAGCTTGCCTTTTATTTTCTTTCTTTGATGAGCAGAAGGTTTTAATTTTATGAAGTCCAATTTGTCAATTTTCTCTTTTACAGCTAATAAATTAATATTTGTGCCTGATATTAGGAAGAAATATTCATTTGTTTTTAAAACTCTAAATAGTTTAAAATTTGCAATTGACCACATTATAGATAATAATGAGTAGAGAACAAAAGCAAGCCCGCAAGCAAATAAACTTTTTTCAAGAGTTTAACTACAGAACAATTTATCTTAAACCAGGAAATCTGACCTTTAGCAAAAGTATTGGAGATACTAAGTAACCATTTCCCAAAGTAAAAGATGGCATAATAACATCCATATGTTGTATACATGTTGCCATGAATTTACAGTCTTGGGAAGGACTCTCTGGAAAGTTTGTTTAACTTTTCCCCCTGCTTGTTGACTCCCTTACAGGAGAGGGTTTGAAACCTACCATGCTCTAAACGTCTACTGCCATGTGACTGAGGCTATAGACTAACAAAGTGATTATAAGATAAAAAATACATAATTTTGTTGATATTTACTTGAGGATAAAATTAAGTGGCAGTTTTGAAAATCATGTATAAAAATGATCTCCTACCTCTTTTATGCTGGACGAAAGCACGGTGCTCACCTAGGCCTTGCTAACGAGGCACAGACAGGTTAAGGACAGGTCACACAAGGGATGCCATAGGTTCCACTGCTGTAAATGGCATCAGTTCGCTGCAGATGCTGGCAGCTCTCCATTAACAAGTGGACAGGACACTGACCTTGACTTTGAAATCAGCTCTCTTCGACTTTCAGCAAATAAATTACTCTTTCTGAATTTTTAAAAATATGTCAAGTAGGAATACTACCTTTGGTCATTGTTGTAATCATTAAATAACACATGTGGAAACCTCAAACATGGGGCCCATGTTATGTAGGAAAGATACTCAATAAAGTTACATGTAATCCAAATGAATTGTATATTCAAGGTTGCTATTTAAACCAAAGGATTCTATTAAGATACCACAGACTATTAGCACCTTGTCTCAAGGTAGCTTTTCGGACTAGCCTTTTAGTAAGGACTCTATGGAAATGCACCACCAGATAGTCACTTGTGAGCAGAGAAAAAGTCAGATCCAAGAATGAAGAAGGAGCCCTGGCTGGTGTAGCTCAGTAGATTGAGCTCGGGCCTGTGAACCAAAGGATTGCAGTTCGATTCCCAGTCAGGGTACATGCCTGGGTTGCAGAACAGTTCCCAGCGACAGTTCCCAGCAGGAGACACACGAGAGGCAACCATATATTGATATTTCTCTCCATCTCTCCTTCCCTTCCTCTCTAAAGATAAATAAATAACATCTTTAAAAAAAAGAATGAAGAAGGAACTATTCAAAGGTATAGGTATTCCTCAATGTGGCTTCCATATCTTGGATGGGGTTTCACCCCCTGGTTGAGGTTTCACAGCAGGGCAGCCAAAGTGGGTGATGTTGGCTGATGTCCTGGACAGAGGGAAGAAAGCCATAAGGGTACAATAACAAGGAAGAAGCAAATGAAAAGTCACTAAGTCAATGTTTTCTTTTTTTCCTTTATTTTAATTGTTCTTGTACAGTTTTCTGTCTTTTACCCTGCCCCCAGCCCACCACCCCAGCCCTCCCCACCTCCTTCCCATTTCCACCACCCCCCCATAGTTTTTGTCCATGCATCTTTTATACTTGTTGCTCTAAACCCTTCCCCTTTTCCCCTGAAGTTCCCTTCCCCTTCCCCTCTGGTGTCTGTCAACCTGTTCTCAATTTCAGTGTCTTTGGTTATATTTTGCTTGTTTGTTTGTTTTGTTGATTAGGTTCCTGTTAAAGGTGAGATCATATGGTATTTGTCTTTTACTACCTGGCTTATTTCGCTTACCATAATGCTCTCCAGTTCCATCCATGCTGTTGCGAAAGGTAGGAGCTCCTTCTTTCTTTCTGCTGCATAGAATTCCATTGTGTAAATGTACCATAGTTTTTTGATCCATTCAGTTACTGATGGGCATCTAGGTTGCTTCCAACACTTGGCTATTGTAAATTGTGCTGCTATGAACATTGGGGTGCATAGGTTCTTTTGGATTGGTGCTTCAGCTAGCTATCAGAGAGATGCAAATTAAAACCACAATGAGATACCACTTTGCACAGGTCAGAATGGCCATCATAAACAAAGCAACAAACAACAAGTGTTGGAGAGGTTGTGGAGAAAATGGGACCCTAGGGCACTGTTGGTGGGATTGCAGACTGGTGCAACCACTGTGGAAAGCCGTATGGAATTTTCTAAAAAAACTAAAAATGGATCTACCTTTTGACCCAGCAATGTTTTCTTATTTTACATTTAGTCCTTAAATTACTTACTGTTTCAACAGATTTTTCCAAATTACTATGGGCCTAGCATTCCTCTGGATACTTTAGATAATTCAGAAACCAGTGCCCACATGAGGCTAACATTTAAATGAGGATATTGAGTGAAGCAGATTGTTCTCCCTGATGTGGATAACCCTCATATAATCAACTGAAGGTCAGAGTAGAACAAAAAAATGGACCTTCCTCCAAGTAAGAAAGATGTCTTCCTGCCTGATGTCCTTTAAACTAAGACATTGACCTTTTTCTTCAATTCAAATGGAAACATCATCCCTTTCTGGGTCTGGAATACCCCAGTTTTCAGATTAGAATTTCAGCCTGGGCCATTCCCATTCTCAGGTCTTCAGATTCAGACTGGAGCTAAACTAGTAGTTCCCCCGGGTCTTCAGCTTTCGGACTCAGCCCGCACAGATCTTGGGGCTTGCCAGCCTCCCTCATCATGTGAAGCAACTCCACACGCACACATACCCTACTGGTTCTATTTCTCTGGAGAACCCTAACTAAAACACAGACCATGAACATTTAAGGAGTGCTAAAAGGCAAGATATTATAGAGAGTGGGTCTGCCAATGAAGGCCTTCAAAATCAGTCCACATTGAACTTCTCTAAGAGCTCAACAGTATGGGCTGGTGAAGGGGAAGCAGTTATATCTGAAGAACTGAAGCATAAGGTTGGCTTTGGCCTTTAGGTCTTTGGTAAGTCTTGGTTCCAGTGTTACCCCATGGCAGAAAAAAAAAAGCCCTCTTTGCTCTAATGAGTTTATTTCTTTAAAAAGAGATGAGTAAACCTGGTATCTAATGTTATGCTCTACTCTGATACCTCCAGATATCATATAGGTTCATAAACTTAAAAATAATATAGTACAACTTTATATCATTATAATGTAAATATTATATTATTTCCTTATACCAGGGCCTTTTTCTGGCCCTGGTATAAGTAAGTGAGTTTTGGAGGACTAGAAATGAGATAGAGAGGGCTCAGTAGATATGGCATGATTTCCACATCAAAGGCTTTGCTGAACTCAAAATTGTCTTGCTCCTGTAACACTTAACCAATGCTCCTAGACAACATTTATGAACATATCTTCCCATAGCTAATTTAATTTCTAAGAGGTACTCCCATCTCTCAAACCAGCTGAGTTTTGACAACTACTTAGCCATCAGTACCTTAAATACATTGAAAATTCTAAGTTGGACAAGGCTTAGACAAAAAGTCTAGACCTCCTGTCTTGCCAGATATGGCTAGTAAGTAGCAAGAAACCTATGGTCATCTGTTTAAATATTCACCCGTGGTGTCAAGGTGGGGGTCATAGTGAGATCATCATGGGACCATAGTAGGGGCTGGGGATAAGAGCTTGTATCATCTAAAATGATTAAACCCAAGAAAGGAATGGAGAAAAAATGGTGAGGGTGAATGGGAAGAGAGATTCACTACAGATAAAGACCAAAAGAGCATTTTCCAGAGAATGGGAGAATGAAATCTCCTTCTTCTTAGCTATACCGATTCCTCACATCATGGTTCTTCCAATTTGCCCATTTTAGGTGGGGGGGGGGCATATGTTTGATGACTAGCCCCTGGCTTATGAGATACTTCCTTGCTGCTAGTACAAGTCACTGCTCTGGGCATATGACCCTTTGTTATTGTCCACTCTTGCTTACAGAACTTGAGCAAAATCTTGTAGGTTTAGAGCAGTTGGAGAACAGCAGTATGGGTGATGATGTGGGTTGAAATTAATCATGGCTGAAGAGAAACAATGGAGAGAAACAATGAGAGATTTATTTATGAAGCAAATATTTGCTGAGCATCTGTATCATGTGTAGTATTACTTGGACAGGTAGTTAATAAAGAGGAAAAGAATAAAGACACTGAAAAAGGAAGGGATCGTAAGTCAAAAAGGGATAGGATATAGTTATAAAGTGAACTCATATCCCTCTGGAATTTAGAAGTAAAGATGAGAGAATGGACATTGAGGAATAAACAAGCAAATACTGGAGAGTCATTCATAAAGACTTATATGGATCATTCCCTGCTTGTCAGGCAGATGCATGGGGCTGTGGGATGGAGGAGAGCAGAAAGAAAGACAACAATGAGCAAAACGCAATCCCAACACTCCAGGAGTTCACAGTCTAATGGGAGAAACAGGCAAATAAACAAGTAATAAAGCTATAATGTTGTAAAGGCCATAATAGAAATACAAATCCACCCAGATGTGTCAGGATGCCAAACTACCTCAAGCAGGGTTCTGGCCTTGGCATAAGAGAGTTGCCTCCGCTGAAAGTTTAACCATCTTTGAAGTTCAGACACTCAGATATCAGGCCTCTTTCTCTACTGGCAGCTATAGGAGATGATGACTTCTGTGCATGCAAAAAGAGGAGACCTCTGGCCTTCACACTTGGCTTTCAATTGCCTGTTACTCAACTGTTTGCTACGTTTCTGCAGAGCATCACTGAACTTTAGCAATTGCTATCCCCATATCTCAGACACTTGATACATTACCTTTTGTGGTGTATTCTCTTCCACCAGTATACCTTCCCAGTTCACCATATGTAAAAGCTTCAACCACTAGATAGATAGCCACCTTGTGCCGGGGCTATCTGTGATTCACTTTCCAGCACCGATAAACTCTCTACTAGCCAACAGTCAAAACTTAACTTACTATCTATTTTCTGAAGCCACCCTATATTTGGTTCTCCAGAGGGTGGTGCTTAGATGGACTTTGGGGTCAAGATATATGTTAGGGCACTGACCCGTGTGGCTCAGTTGGTTGGGTGTCATCCCATCAAGCAAAAGGTTGCTGGTTCAATTCCTGGTCAGGGCACATGCCTGGGTTGTGTGTTTGGTCCCTGGACAGGGTGCATTCAAGAGGCAACTGATCTGTGTTTCTCTCTCACATCCACATTTCTCTTCCTCTCTTTCTCTCTCCCTCACCCTCTCTCTAGAAATAAAGAAAATCTTTAAAAAATAAATGACAAAGAGATATGTATTAGGGATGAACACCTACAGAGGAATGATGAAGGAGCAGGGCCAGGTAGAGAAAGTTGAATGTGGTGGGAGATCCAAGAGCTAAGATAGCTCATTAGCCATCCTGCACTAGGCTGAAAGCTGGGACTTTTTTCTTGCTTTCCTTGGTCATAGATGTAGGCCACTATTATGTGGATGTGAGATCAGGCAAAGTGACTCTCTGCAGCCGAGGCAAATAATGAAGAAGCTGACACTGAATACTGTCAGCTCCATACCAGGGGTCAGCAAGTTATTCCTTCCAAGGTATCTGGATGAGACCCAAAGCAAGAGAGACATGGTAAGGAGTTATAAATAGATGATAAATAGATGATGATGATAAATAGATAGATACATACTTACATAAATACATATACATACATGCATAGACAGGTAGTTGGTAGAAGTATGCAGATGGGCATACATGTTTATGCATACAGAGAGAGAGAAGAAGGAAAAGAAGGGGGAATTATGAAATGGCATTAATATTTTCCATAAATTAAGAAGGCAAATTAATTTACAAAGATCAAAGATGGTGTGGCTGGACATTTGAAGATGGACCATTTGGAAATATAACTGGGGGGAATGTTTCAAGTCTTCTGACAGAATTTTCAAATTGCCCTGATTTTGCAGATCAGTTGAAGTTTAAAGTGTAAATTTGTGGGAGACAAATCCCATAAGATTTTGAATCTTTATTCTATAGTCTCAGATTGTCAAGGGTAGTTCCGGAGAACACAGTGGGTGTGGACCAGGGTCTAGGGTTGGCATAATAAACAAGGCAACTTGTCAAATGGATAGAAGAATCTAGGATGGTGAGGGCAATGTTGTAACAGCTGACCATGGAGCCTGGATGGAGCAGCTGCCAGATTGAGCATCAGTTAGAAGGGCTCTTTTGCGCTAGTGTGGTGAAAGAATGATAAGTGATTAAAGCTAGCATAAGAGTAGAAGAGGATTTTTAGTTCTTAGGAGTAAATTGAAGAGAGAATAGATGAAGAGGTTGTAACAGGAAAATGAAAAGACAAATGTTAAGATCTTGGTTGGGAGATCTACAAAAAGACCCAGGAAAGAGCTGCGCCAGTAGGAAGTTGGTACAAAATGAAGGTGAAAGCCAATAGAGTTGTATAAGGCAAATGAATGTGAGGTCACTGAGTTGTCATCATCATTGTCAGTAAGAAGTTTTTGATGAAGGCTGGGATAGTTAGATTTGAACTCTAGGTACTGCACAAAGCAAGGTAATAGATACCATGTCTGGCCACTAGGAATTTATTATCTAAAACCCCTGGGAGAAGATGAAAACCAATTTCTTCATTCCAGGAGACATTCCACTTGCTTTTTCCGAATTGAGAGAAACCTGGAAAAAGGTTTGGTCCCAGGTATTAGGTCTAAAATGTGAAAATATGTTGAAATCTACTCTGGCGGACTGAAGATCAGAATACATTTTTTTAAATCAGACGTTGAATGGCTTCTTCTTCTTTCATTTTCTACCACGATGTCTGCTAGGCAAGAAAAATGACTCATTATTGAATTGAGTGCCAGCGGCCTGACTCATTGAGAAACCTCTTCACCACCTCACCCAATCTTACTGTACTTCAGCTGATGATATTGTCCAGCTTGGGCTGTCAGGGCTGTGCCTCACGTATGGGTAATGGGTTTTATAGCGGGTCCTGGAAGTAGGCTATCAGTGTTAATTCCCATTTTAGCAATGTAGAAGCTGAGCGAAATGAATCACCTTAGGCTAGACATTGAATAGGGGTGAAAGTGTTCTTCTTACCACTGAAACCTGCAAAGTATCCACAGCAAAGCACTTAGTTCTAGAGCAGACATTCCAAGTGATGGTTTGAGTCTGAACCCAGTGACAACACAGAAATAACTGCTACCAAATTCAAAGAAGTGATAGCATGTGTGCTAATGAGCAATTTGGGGCAGGAATAGTAATTTCTTATTCAACTTTACATATCCTGTGCCTAGTACAGAGTTCGGTAACAAGTACTCAAAAAGAGGATACTTGTTAAATGGATTAATAAATGAACTACCTTAAATATTGATTTTTGTGATCACTGTCTTTCCTGAGAAGAATGTTATACAATGTATACTTTACTGTAGCTAAGGCAAACTTTAAAGTTCCCAGCAGTGAAGTACACTAAAATGCAAGTATCAAGGAAAAAGACATCTATTGCATGACAGAGTCTTCAGTCTCCTTGGTCTTACTCTGCAACTCTGTTGGATGCTAACATCCATGTAGTTCCCTGAGGCAGAGGTAGGGAAGAATCACAACATGATTCCAACAGACGCCCACCTCTCTGTGCTTGGGCTCCCCAAAGCCTTGAGTTTGTGTTTATCATCTGAACTTTAGGAGCTTCAGTTGGGTCCTCTGTGGTACTAGCAAGGTAGAGAATACAGGTCATTCTCAGAGCAGTCAAGCCCAAACAATAAATAAAACCGACATATCTACAAGGAAGTCATTGGGGGTTACAGAATGTAAGATATAGGCTTTGTCTCAAGGAGTTTGCAATCAACCCAAAGAGAAAAGTTGTGAAAAGTGTGAAAAAGTGAAAATAAAAGGTGTAAATAGCAATGCAAGATAAAGAAGACTTGTCACAAGGCAATCTACAGCTGGGCAGTGTTTGGCATTCCCCTCCTGGGTTCCTACCAGAAGTTCATCTTTATTCAAGTACTCACTCCACCCAGGTGAAAAATATCCACTCCACCCAGGAGATAGAGGGGAAGATGACCCCCTCCCCAGAGCAGAGTTAAGTCCTAATTAGTAAGACAATTACTGTGCTACTGTTATTGGTCCAGCTGTAGGCACGTGACAAATTTGGCTCAACCAGCCTGAAGGAAACTGATAGCCACTGCTCAGGGAGAGGTTTCCCACTCCCTGCCACTAAATGCAAGTGAAGAAGAGTGTGGCAATGGCTGCTTTTGGCAGCCACCTTATGACCACGAAGAAACCAGACGTGGGATGGCAGAGTGGAGAAAACCTGGGTCTCCAATGCGTAGCTGAGTCCCTGAGTCAACCTTGGAGCCTATCCTAATTCAGGGCTTCCTGCTACATTAGATAATAAATTTCTTCATTGCTTAAGCTGGCTTGGAGGGGGATTTGTTTCCAAAAGGATCTCAAGGAGACAATGACCAATTGCCAAATGTGTGGGCAGATAATAATTACTGTGAGAGTTCAGAATGGGGAGAGTTCACATCAGGCCAGAGTGGTCAGGACAGCATTCAGAGAAACAGAGGCTTTAAAAATGAATAGAATTTGTACAAAGGAAAGGCGGGAGAAAGGCATTCCAGGCAAAAACCAGAAGATGAAAGGAATCTGAGGAGCAACAAAAGAATAGAGATTGCAAAGTGAGGAAGGAAAGGTCAGATCGGATTTTAGAAGACCTTGAAGATCAAGTTAAAGTACCAGGGACTCTGCTATTTAGACACGAAGGCTTTAATGAAGAGTTTGAACAAGCAAATTGTCTGTCCCTGCCTGAGCATTTGAAGCCAGGCTCACCTACCACAACATGATACTCCTGCTGGTCCATAAAAAAAGTTTTAGACATTAATGGGCATTTTAAGCAAATGGCCCACACTGCTGGCCCTTCACCCTGACCTGCCTCCACATTCATGGCTCTGAGATTCTGACGTTTATCCTGTGTCTTTGGCTTCTACAAATTAGCCTCTCATCCTGCTCACCCCATCATCCAGCCCTGGTTTCTTATTTCTCGTGAACTCTGGGGTACCATACTTCTCTGCAGTAGAGGCCCACTATGCTCTTGTTATATGCTTTACACTCTCACAGGCCAGTCCCTATCCCAGGTACTCAGGAGAGAAGAAGGAGAAAGATTTAGATAGAATTGACGGGTCAGAAGTGAGCCAATCATGGCCATGCCATGGTTAGAACCAAGGATGTTTTAAGGAAAGTCACCTAAGGAATTCATATATATGTTCTACAAAGAGGTCTCAGAAGTTGACAGGAAAAATACAAGTGACCCAACAGAAAAATGAGTGAAATGGCTAACCCACATGAAAAGGTGCTCAAATTCCTTAAAATTATGGGAATTCAAATTAAAGGAACAATGAAATATCACTTTACCAACACCTATTACTCTGGCAGAAGTTAAGAAGAGCTCTACTACCTATTGTTAGTGGGCATGTAGGCAAAAGTGTACCAATACATTACTTCAAGGAATATGAAGGTTTACAGCCTTATTTGGTTATGGCGAAATATCAACAACTCTTAAAATTAAAAATACATATAGCCTTAACACAGCAATCCATTTCTGTTTTAATCTCATAGAAATAAAAGCAGCAATACAAAAGACATGCGTATACACATACATTGCAATGCTATTTGTATGAGGAGGAAAACTGGGGTAGAAGAAAATACTCATCAAAAGAAGAGGGACTGAATAAATTATAGAATATCATGCAACCATTATAGTCTGGTAGTGCTCTGCCAGGGACCTGCAGGGATTGGCATGGGCATTTACCTAGTGCCTACCAAATGCTAGGCACATTTCTAAGTGCTTCACAGGTGTTAACTCATTGATCCTCATAAAAATCCTATGAGGTAGAATTATTACAGAGAATTTAAGTAACCTGTCCAAAGATGCACTGTTAGTAAGTGTCAGACCTGGGTTTCGAACAGTTAGGGGTGTGGAGTTGCTGAAACAAGTGGAGTGGGAAGACTAAGAGTGGAAATCCAATTATTAAAAAAAGAAAAAAGAAACGCATCAGACTTTACTATTTTAAAAGTCAGGTATGAAATAATAGCATTTCTGCATTATAAATTTATATAGTTGTGTGTATAAAGAACATTTTTTAATGAGAAGTCATGGAATCATAGAATCTTAGTGTTGAAAAGGAATATAAAAGTTGTGTAACATCATTGCCCATCTGAGGCTTTTTTAAAAATGCCTTCATAATATCTGTGCTCAGTCATTGTCAAACATACCAGGATGAGAAAATTAGTATGTTTTTCAGGTAGCCCTCATTTTATTTGGATCTCTGATTTTTATCAATTAGTTCTCGTTCTATCATTTGGTAGTCATACAGAATAAGACTATTTTCTCTTCCTCAAAGATGCCTACCAAATATTTTAGAGAAGATATCATATTTGCTCTAGACATTCCCTTTTCCAGGTGCCCAGTTCCTTCAATGAGCCTTCAACATGATTTTGAGTCTCCAGTAAATATGTCATTCCTTTAAAAATGTGATCTGGGTTGTCTATATCTCATTTTCAAGCATGGTACTCACAGTGGGACACAATACTATATATACAGCTGAGATATATGGTGGCCATTCAAGTTTCCAACCGTATGTTGATACAAACTATCATGACCAAATCATGATGTTAGTTATAAGTGAGCTTTCTGCCAACTAAAAACACTGTCTTTATCACTGCAAAGCTCTCTCACATACATTTTATGTTGAGTTGTTTTTTAGATGCAAATGACACTGTGGAATGACCTTTGGAGACAGAATGACCAGGTTTGAATCTTGGTTCTATTGTACCCTGTGAAACTGTGGGAAAGTCAATTAGTTCGTCTAACCTCAGTTTTCTCAACTCTAAGGTACGTATAAGAATTCCACTTACAGAGTTGCATTAAATATTGGAAATGAAGTGTATAAATGGTAGTCCATGTAAGTACACAATACAATATAGCTTTTTAACCAATTACTTGTCATTACTAGACTTAGTTCACGGTACCAATATTTGGGGCCAAGATTATAGCTTCTTCATGTTAATCCTTCATTCTTGCTTTCTGTCAACTGCCACTAGGAATCTTGTCTGACTGACTAATCTTCATCCTTTGGGTAAGGTCAACAGCTATTTATTTCATTGGATTATCCTTTTCTCCAGTAGTCCTTTGGCTATTTTGCAGAAAAAGAAGGTAGCTTCTTTCTTAAAGTCAAAACCTTACTTATTGCCAATATGATTTTATTTTTTTATAATTCTACAAAAATCACCAGTAGTGGATTCAATGATCTCATAAACCAGAACGGGGCTCATTTAGAGCAATTAAGGAAATCAGACTATCCCATCAATTTCACTTTTACCAAGACATTCTTTCTTGTTAAAATAGAAGCTCCCCTTGTCTCTCCCTCCACTTACTGATTGATGATTCTGCCGGCAGAGTAAGACAAGAATTTGTCAGATGCTCTAATTTTAGCCAAATGAGACTCCCTGCAGATGCCCTCCTGATTGGAGTAGGCTTCTAAACTGTGTTGAGATCTGGGTCAGGGAAGTACCTGCTCTGCCAGTTGGCTCCAAGTGTGTTCTCTTTCTTAAAACCACCCATATGCTTGTCTGGTGTTCTCATTCTTAAATTTATACATTTCTACACAAGTGTGTACATCTTCTTGACATGCAGCTAAACTGTATCCTCTCCTCTAGAGTTAGATATGTTTTTAATCTATTGAGCCTGGAGAATTTTCACTATCTATCACCCCCTTACATCCCACTTCCCGATTCCCTCCTGAGCTTAAATTCCATTATTGGAATAACTCACAAGCATCTCAAATTTCTTTTCTTTTTTCCCTCCATCATACTCACCTGGTTAAACTCTGGTTCTGATTACATACTATATTGTGCCTACATCTTCAAGTCTCAACATTTCTGGGGGGGAAATTATGTAACCATGCTGAATAGTCTTACTTCAAATTTATGACCACAAACCTCAAATGGGCACACAGCACTGCCTGGCACCTACCACTTCATTTCTCCAATAGTTGGTTTGCCACTCCTAATTGACTTTTCTTCCTACATCTCCTTACTCCTCAAATATGCAACATCCACTCTTCTCCCCTCCCACTGACATTCCACATACTAATGCCTTTTCTGTTCCTTTGTGTTTGTTGCTGCCTCTACCTTGAATGCTTCACTCCACTCCACCTTCTTAATTTCATTTTTTACTCCTTTATTTTACTGATGTCCATGTGCTGGCCTACTTTAAACACCTTAGCTAGGGGAACACCCTTCATCACCAATTCTCTTTTTCTTTCGTAGTAGTACTTATTTTTAACTGAATGGTTTCTTATATTTTTCTACTTGTAGCCAAATTATATATAATATATATAAAATGTTCTGTCTGGAAAAAGTCCAGCCATGTCCAGCCATTGTTAATATAACGGGAACGGTTTGCACAACATCAGTGTAACCTGGCAGCCAAGGAGAGTGGAACTGAAATGTGAATGCATGAACAATGATGACTTCACTGTACTGGTCAGTGGGGGCAGTAGACAGACTCTCTCTCTCTCTCTCTCTCTCTCTCTCTCTCTCCATATGGAGAGTCACTTTTTAAATTCCCATATGCATATTCTTAATTCTTTCTGGATGCTCCACCACATTACCACTCGAAATATCTACTTTACTGAGTCTAGATACTTGGCTCCAAAAGCTACCATCCTGTGGTTCCAAACTTTACATGTTGTTCTTAATGTAGGTTGTGTAACTATTAAGCCTTCTCTTCATTCTTTTCCTAAGTTGAATCCACTCTTTGCAAGATAACATGTTTTGCTCATTCTTGGTTTATTCCTTCTTTGTGCTGAAGCACATCTTCTGGGAACTAGGACATCTAGACTCACAGACCCCTGAGTTGTATGAATTAGAAGCATAAATTTCCCACCTGTGAGTGATGGTAAGAAGGATCTCTCCTATTTACCCCCTTGTTTCCTAGATCCATTTATCCTACCTATAGGAGGTACCACACAATATCATGGTTATTGATTTATGGCAGCTATTCTTATTAAGGATTCTCCATAATAATTAAGCCCTGTTGCTCTAACACATCCATTATACATATAATGTATTTACTTTCCTCCTAAGAATTAGCTATAAACCATCCTTGGAAAAATTGAGAAAAGAGTCATTCAAATAATTTTTGGTGTGGCTTAAATCTCTCCTGGAATTCTGATTAAGAAAGAATGAAGCTATGTGTTATACCCTAGAGCAGAGGTCCATTAGGAACCGACCACACAGCAGGAGGTGAGCCATGGGCAAATGAGTGAAGCTTCATCTGTAGTTTCAGCAGCACCCCATTGCTCATATTACTGCATGATCTCTGCCTCCTGTCAGATCAGTGGTGACATTAGATTTTCATAGGAGTTCGAATCCTACTCTGAACTGTACATACAAAGGGTCTAAGTTGCATGCTCCTTATGAGAATCTAATGCCTCATGGTCTGAGGTGGAGCTGAGGCAGTGATGCTAGTGTTGGGAAGAAGCTGCAAATATAGATTATCATTAGCAGAGAGGTTTGACTACACAGAGACCATAATAAATCAATTGCTTGCAGATTCATACCAAAATCTTATCAGTGAGTGGCAAGTGAAAATTAAGCTACATCTGGTGGCAGGCTATAAAGCCACTACCCTCTACCCTTTCTGCATGGAAAAATTGCCTTCCATGAAACTAGTC
Source organism: Glossophaga mutica (assembly GCA_039655065.1). Lineage (NCBI taxonomy): Eukaryota > Metazoa > Chordata > Mammalia > Chiroptera > Phyllostomidae > Glossophaga > Glossophaga mutica. The sequence continues at coordinate 35,736,202 of CM077304.1, read as the reverse complement.
CCTGGTGCCAAAAGGGTTGAGGACCACTGCCCTAAAGGATGATATCTTATTTTTATAGGTAGTATTTTCAAGCAGGCACTAATCTTTTAAAAGACCATTTTGTCACTCTTTCAGCTTCTTGGTGTGAATAGACCAATAGGTATTTTTTTCATATGCTCAAATGCCACATCTTTACTATAAAGAAGTGGTTCTCAAACACTAGTTTGCATTAGAATTATTGGTAAGGCTTGATAAAACGCAGACTTCTGGGCCTTACCTGAGACTCATTCACATTTTTGCCAGGATTCAAGAACCTGCATTTTTAACAAATGCCCAGGTGGTGATGATGTTACTGGTCCAAGGACCATACTTTGATAACCAGTACTGTAAAGTAAGTTCCTAGGTCTAGTGTATATTATTATACAAGATCCCAAGGCAATGGATCACTCTAAGCTTTTGGATAGTAGTACAGGCTGGGGTCCTGGAAAAGACAAATCCATACTCAGAATATGTGCCACTGTCTTTTCCAGGTGGAAGGAGTCCAATACAATCAATATGCCACTAAGTGACTGGTTGATCTCCTTGAGTGATTGGATCACATTGGGGCTTTGCACTGGTTTCTATTGATGGCAGATTGAACCTTTGGCTGTGGGAGGACCTGAATCAGCCTTGGCGAGTGGAAGCCCATGCAGTTGAGCCTATGAATAGCCTCTAATCGTGCTACTATGGTACTCCACTCATACTCCCATTGTGATAGCACTGGAGCGGCTAATGACAGAGGTTTACTGATGTCAACTTGTTAAGTCATTCTCTGTACTTGATATTTTGGTGTTTTGTTTGTGGTTGATGCTGTCTGTTATGTAGATGATAAATGATGCAAAGACTTTCACACTTTGTGTTCATTCTCGTAGGTACATCCTTATTATCTTCTTGAATTTGATGAGACTTGTGGCCTAACATATAATCTATCCTAGAAAATGTTCCAGGGGTGCTTGGGAAGAATGTGTGTTTCTTGCTGTTATTTGATGGAACATTCTGTATATGTTGTTAGGTACATATAACCTATAATGTTCAATTCACTGTTTCTGTATTGATTCTTGTTTGGATTATCTATCCATTGTTGAGAACAGGGTATTAAAATTCCCAAATATCAATTGCATTGCTGTTTACTTATCCTTTTAGTTATGCTTGAATTTGTTCACATATTTGTGCTCCAGTGTTGGATGCATAAATGTTCCTCACTGTTATATCTTCTCGATGAATTGACCCTTTTATTATTACATGATGACTTTGTCTCTCATGACTACTTTTAGCCTAAAATCTGTGTTGACTTACTTGAGTGTAGCTACCCCTGCTTTCTTTTAGTTAGATTTTGCTTGGAATATCTTTTTCCATTCCTTCACTTTCAACCTATGTGCATGACTTTAAAGGTAAAGTGTAGGTAGCGTATTATTGGATCATTTTTTAAAAATTCATCCAGTCACTGTATGCCTTTTGATTGGATAATTTAATCCATTTCCACTTCAATAATTATTGAAAGGTAAGGACTCACTATTGACATTTTTGGTCATTTTTTCTGACTACTTTGTAATTTCTTTGTTACTTTTGTTCTCTCCTGCTGTCGTCCCTTTTGATTTGATGAGGTTTTGTGGTGATATGCCTTGATTCTCTTATCATAATTTTTGTGTGTTTACTACATGTTTTTCCTTTGTGGTTATTCTGAGGTTTACATAAAATATCTTGTAACACCTTAGTTTGAGCTGATGACAACTTACTTTCATAGCACATAGAAACTCTATACTTTCTCCTCTACTCACATTTTAGATTACTGATGTTACTACAGTTTACATTTTTTTATATTGGGGATCCACTAATAAATTATTGTAGCTGTGGTTTTTTTATTTGTTTTTTAAAACTTTCAAACTAGAACTGGAAGTGGTGTATACATCACCGTTACAATATTAGAGAATCAGTGGTGATGAGCTTTCTCAGCATTTGTGTTGGAGAGTCTTTATCTTTTCTTCATTTCTAAAGAACAGCTTTTCCAGGTATAGCATTCTTGGTTGACAGAATTTTTTTCTTTTGTATATTTTGATATATTTTGAATATATCATCCCACTCGCTTCTGGCCTGAAAAATTTCTGCTGAAAAAATCTGTTGATAATCTTAGAGGGGTCCAATGGCTTCCCATCCAAACTCCTCAAGTTGCTACATGATCAGGCCCTATCTACCTTTCTGACCTCATTTCTTTCCCCCTTCCCCTCATTTACCACCCTCCAGCTGCTCTGGCTTATTGTTTATTTGAAACTTTCCAAGTAGTCCTCCCTCGGGGCCATTGTGAATGTGATTCCCTCTGCTTCGATCATTATGTCCCCATTCCTACACATTGTGGATTCATAGAATAATTCAGGACGGCGTTCAAATTTTACATCCTCAGCGATACCTACATTGACCACCTCCCCATCGAAGGTTTACCACCCACCTCACAACATCTCCACTGTCAGTCTCTTAATCTTACCACTTTTTTCATAGTACAAGTAATCATATGAAACATTTTTATTACTTTACTTGCTATCCTGTGTATCTTTATCTCTCCCCCTCTCATTATTAAGTAAGCTTTATCACTGAATGGCTCTTGTCTCTTCAAGTCAGACATGAAAATCTCCTCATATCCCAGTCTTTATCAGGGTGCTCTATTCTCAGCACCCTGATAAAGTTGGTACTCAATTCATATTTGTTGAATAAATGAGTGAAAAAGAAATTTCATCTAATACTCAAGTCCAATTCCAACCAATTTTATTGATCTGCATGATATTAAGCCAATGGTGTATTTATGACTGAGCTTAGGCCCTCTAACAAGCCAGTGGAGACTCATCACCTTCCAAGCACATAGATTAGCCAGTCTCAATAGCCCTTGGTTGCCTGCAGAATATCATAGCCTATTTCTTGAACCCAGTCACTGTAACCACTCTGGGATCCAATTCACAACCTGTTCCCACCTCCTGGCCTCTTGCTTTATTCCTTACCTAAGGCATGCACTTGTTTTGAAATCTCCTCAGGTCCCAGTGACAGCTACTTGCACCATCACTTCCAGCTCCCCTCGTGAACTCTGCATGCTCTATGCGCTGATATTGAAGGCTGCTCCCCATGCTACTTGGGACTCACCATGACCTCTCCCACTCTGTTTCTTCCTTCCATGTTTCTACTTGCCACTTTCCAGATAAAAGTTAAACTGTTTTCCCAGGTGAATCTGACGGTTTTTCTCCTGCTTCCACTATACTGAGTCAAAAGCCTTCTGGTTCTGTTAGTCTAGCCTCTAGGTCAGGGGTGTCAAACTCATTTTCACTGGAGGTCACATCAGCCTTGTGGTTGCCTTCAAAGGGCTCAAATAATTTTAGAATTGTATAAATGTAATGACTCTTTAACAGTTAAGGAGTTGAAATTACATTGGCCCTTTGAAGGTAACTGCGAGGCTGATGTGACCCTTGGTGAAAATGAGTTTGACACTCCTGTCTAGGTAGACCCATTCTTTCTGTGCCTGTGAAATGTAAGCCATTCATGGCCAAGAATTCAGTGTTCCGGCATCACAAGGCAATGGGCTCCAAATCTAAATCCAGTTCATCACACTATCTAGACAGGCAGTCATTTACCTATTAGCTCTTTCCCTTTCATCTTAATTCCAAATTCTTAATAGAATCAAGTGATAAAAACAGGGCATGTGCCCCAAGTAATTTTTTGCTATTGTACAAGAGTTTGTATTCTCTAAAGACTCTCCTGAGAGCCTCTGATTTTCTGTTTTTAAATTCAAATGCTGTCTTTTAATTTTCTCTTTGCAACAGCCAGATTTCCTGTGCACAGGTCTGGGCTTTGAGTATCTCTTTACAATCAGTTATGACATAGGTCAATATTTATTTGTCCCCATACTTCTACACATCTCAGAGACCTTTTCATCAGATACACCAGAACCACTCTCGCTTTAAAATATAGTTCTTTATGAAGTGGAAGGCCCTGAGTCAGGAGATCTGCATGTACCACATGAAGGAATTAGCAGGTGAAAACAAAAAACAGATGATAGAGGAAAATGAACCCAGTCCTAAGCAAGAATTATGATGCCTGTGGATTATCTGAGAACTTTTAAAACCTCAAAATGGAAATGGAGGGATCAATAGAGCACCTCACGTGGTGGTCTTTTTTTATTTTTGCTTTTATGGAATACCATAAACTTTGCAGAATAATCTGTCTCTGAATCAAAAGTGTTGCTGGAATTTCTTTCACAATTAAGTTATAGTCACAGTATTAAACAATAATAACTCTTGGGAAATGAGAACAGTGTGCTTCTTTCCAAATTGATTAGTCAGTTTACTTTATATTAGGCGATCTATTTATGTAATTATGAATGCAGCTAATGTTTCAAGCTGCAAAGCTACAGCAAAAAGTGCTTGAAGAAACAAGTAGTTCAAAACAGCCACCACTAAGAGAATGGAATCCAGCAGCCCCATGGGGTTTGGTATCAGACCTCAGATCAAATGTCAACTCTATCAGTTATGAATCTGCAACATCTAATCTCTCTGAATTTGCCTATACTCGTAAACAGAAACAGAAGTGAAACTTCCTTTATGGGTTGTTCTGAGCATTTAATGACATAGCCTATAGGAAAGCGCCGGCACAGTGCTTGATACCTGACCACTCATACGTGTTTATTCACCCTTCTTCCTACCAGATGACTATCCCAAACCCTGAAGTTTCAGGCCCCATACATATAATAGACAGTTATTGCCATACCCTGAGGGCTGCAAAGCTTTGTTCCACCTTCTTAAAAGGTCATTGGTTAGACCATCCCTCTTACACCCACCCAGTAGTGTTTAGAAAGGAAAATCTCAAGCTTTTGCTGCCAGGGGGATGTTTAATGTTGGAATATAGAGAGTTTCCATGGTATCTGTGTTTCAGCTGAGTGGGAATTTCAATTCAGACTTCGAGAGAGAACATCTTAATTCTATCAAAAAGTATGTACATAGAAGAGGAGCAATAGAGGCAAATGAATCAAACCCAATTTGAACGGCATCATCAGGTACAACCGAGGGAGTGTGCTCATTGGTTCAGTGATGAAGGCCCTGACTTCCTGTCATATCTCATCCCATGTTCTTTATTTGCTATAGGCAATTTTGTTTAAAGTCATGTAAAGTAAGATGTAAAACTATGAGTTCAGTCATTTGCAACATAACATTTTGTTGTTTTCATGAAGTTAAGGAAATTTCCAAGTGAAGGCAAAGCTCAGGAAAAACAAAACTGTGGCCTTGGCCAGCATGCCTTCGGTCTCCCCTTCCGTTCCCACGGCAGACATCACCCTATGGCACTCTCTCCCACTGGCCTTGGGTCTGGTATCAGAACTGCAGCAAAACTGTGGAGCCCGGAATGAGTAAAGGTAGGTGAGAAGCTCTGATTACGTCTCCTGTCGAAGTGTACTGCATGCCGTTGTTGGCTGTGGCTAGAGTTCCCTTCACAAAGATAAAGAGCAACATATTCAATCAGATGATGCCAACATGTATTTGCTACTGATTGGCCCCAAAGAACTTGCCTCTCTGTTGCTATTTATTTGGACTTTTGACCTGAACATGGTTTTCTTCCTATTATTCTGAATGCCAGACTTGGCCCTATGTGGCTCACAGCTCTGCTTTCTCCCCGGCACACACTTAGCATCGGACCTGGCTTTAGATGGCTATTTGGTGCAGCTCTCGCTCACTGAACACAGGCAGGTCTCTAGGACTTTCCCCACAACCAACTGTTTTTTACTATTGCTCCTGGGCAGAGCCTACTGTGGCCTGAGCAAGCAGCCACACTCTCAGTTGTCCTTACCTGGTCTGATTAAACTAGTTCTGCAAAGCGGCTCTGTGGGGCCCCATGTTGCCTGTCCTGGCCTTGTCTGGCCTTGGCACTGGGTGGGGTGTGGGAGGGTCTCACAACCCACAGCTTTCCTCAAGGGACAGCTTGTACCTGAGTCAGCCCACGCCAAAAGGGCGGCCTCCTCTTCCTTTTCTGGATTTGTGGTTCACTCGTTATTCTTCAACCCTACCGCAGTTGCCTTGGCAGCCACACATGCTGGGGCCTGCCGAGAAAATTCTACACTCCAATTTGGCACCTGTTCGTGGTAACAGACAGGCCTGAACTGCTGGAAGAACAGGCAGAATGACTTAGGTATCAAACTGGTCAGGGCAACGTTGATATCCTTTTACATGCAAGTGGCCTGCAAAGCAGAGTTAAAGAAATTGCTCCTTTTCTCCCTCCTGTTAACAATAAATCTCTATGCCCCAGGATGGCCTCAGTTTGGCAGGTTGACACCCAGATGATTTCTAATGGCCTACGTGCCGACCGCAATGCAAGCTTGAGGGCTGCCAATTCAACCCCCACAGAGAATCCCTTCTCTGGGGATGAGAGGTGCCGTTCCAAACCCCAGAGAGCTGGAATGTGTTGCATGCAGCTACAGTGAACAGTGGTCAGCTGAATCAGAGGAGCAAAGGGATGGCCTGTCTGCACGGGAAATGTTAGTCCGTGCTCTGAAATCTGAGACATGAAGAGAAATTTAGCCACAGAAGACCTATAGTTCCAAAACTGATAAAAATGTTCCAAAATCTCGCTCTGTCATATGCTCGATTACACCAATCCTTGAGAAGGCAAATGAACCTCCATCTTAATTATAGCTTGGGAAAGGATGCAGAGATGGTTCTGACTTTTGTTTTACTCTCTCCATTCCAAATGGCTGCTACCAAAAGGAGGAAAGGAGAAGGGGCATAAATAACACTCCATGGACTGTCTCCTTTGCTCTGGAAAATCTCCTAAAAGGTTAATGTTGTGCCTCATGCTTCTGGGCACGTGTGGGTCACATGCTGGGAGCTGGGAAGCCGCTCCAGACTCCTGCTGTGGTAATGCCCAGCCAGGCGGATAAGGAAGAATAACAGGCGGCACACACACAAGCTTGGTAAACCAGTGTTGACTTCAGGGTTATGCCCGTGACTAGGAATCACATGAGGAGAGAAGTCTCAGTCTCCTTCCACAGGAGAAGGATGGAGGAAGAGAGGGAAGGACAAAGTGATTATACTCCACTTCAAGGCATCCAGAAAGGAGAAAACCCCTCAGACGATGCAGAGATGAAAGCCACTGTCTACCTCAGATGATACTGGAAGCATCAGGATCCCTTCCCCTAAGAAAGGGACACCTCAATTCTTAGTTGGCACGTGATGGATTTCCCATGCCAAGTATCCTGATGAAGGCATTTTGTGGCCAGGAGTAAGGAGGGGAGGAAATTTTTCCCACTGGAGACTGTCTCGTGGGAAAAAGCCAAATGGCTGAGTTACTCTATTTCCCTGTAGTCTGAGAGTGCTCACGCTAGCAGGCAGGGAGCCCAAGCCTCACACAACTGCACAGGCGATAAGGTGCCAAAGGGCCTGGCCAGACTGCTGCTTTTGCTGTGGGGGAGAAAGTGGCAAAGTCTTGCTGGAAGGTGTGGGGCTCACTGGGTGAGGATGTCAGTGGAGAAGGTATAGAACCCACATGAAAGAGGCAGGGCTGTAGGATGCCTGTAAAAGTGCGGCAAGAAGTGCAGCTGGAATAGTCTGAAGGCCAACATGGCTGTAGAGCAGCTGCCTTAAGTATGCTGATGGAAAAACGGACCAGAGCCTCCGAAGGCAACAAAAGCAAGAAGAGTGAGTTTGGCATCAGGATGGCTTGGGTTGTGAGGACTGCGACCTACCTTTCCCCTGCCACCTATCAGCCTCATGTGGCTCTCATGTGCCAGCAGAGGCTCTTGGATCCATGTGACATCTGCTCCCACTGGGCTGGGAGGTGGGCCTCATGCCCGGAGGCCCTATGAATCACCTGCAGCAGGAGGAGATCATCATTCTCCATCTGCTGTCCCTGCTCTCAGCCTCCAAATAGAGCTGGCAACTGGGAGGCCGGAACCTCAGCTTTTACCCCCACTTTTCTGCCCTGCCCACCGGAAGTGAGTGGGCCTGCGATCGCTAACCCTAATGCTATCTAGCTGTCCAGGGTGGGACCACTGTAGCTGCTAAAGTCCCCCAGGAAATGCAGTGTATTGTGAGTGACATTAGAATGGATCCTTCAGAATCAGGAAGTAAACAGTCTGTGGGGACTCTGGGACCTGCTCCTCAGGGATCAAGTCAGGCAAGCCTCACTGGCCCTCCCGATCTTGTGAGGGAGGTGGCCCAGGGAGGTGGCCACCTGAAGGAGCCTGTTGTTTGTTTGTTTGTTTTAGCCACTTGAGAAGGGGGCACTAAGAAGCAAATTACTGTTGTGCTTTTGCTTCTATTAATATTGTCCAACCTGACCATATTTATTTAGGGAACCTTATAACCTTAAAGATTTCAGAGACCTCCAGGGGTCTTCTGTCCTGGTCTCTTCTTTCCAGGAAGCTCTGTACCATTAAATGATTCAAGGCAGAAGAGAAAAAACTTTAACAGAAAAAATTCATCTTCTTCCTACCTGCAGTATCTGCCAGATGCCCTGAAGATTTCACAGATGACAGAGTCACTCTGTTAACAATAACATGTACTCAAACCAAGGAAAATGTATGGTGGAGGCTTGGATTGATTTCTTTAAAAACTTATTGATTGCTTTGTATATGACAGTCAGAAGTGAAACAGGCCCAGGGAGATTTATTAAATTCCCTGCAGACATAGCTAATATATAGGAGGGTCAGGGTTAGAACCCATGTCTTCTCAAGTCCAAGTCCATGCTCTTACCATAATGCCATAAGAAAAAGAAGGAAATAAGAAATCTGATTTTTAAACTCCTAATTATGGAGTTTCTTTTAAACAACAGTTTCAAAGAATGCATTTCAGAATTTGCAAAAAAATCTTTGCCATTAAATTTTATAAAAATCTGGTCTCAGGCACTTTGGGAGCGATGGGTTTCAGTGTAGGTATGGCCAAGTTCAAGAACCACACCATGTCACAGCCAGCCCTGAACATGGCACAGAAATAGGATCAAGAGACACCAATCGCAAAGATACAAATCTCTTAAGGGGGTGGACCCCAAGTTCCTGAGGAACATGCACTTTGGCAAGAAGCACAAGAAGGGCCTGAAGAACAATGCCAAGGCTATTAAGACCCTTGTAAAATCCAAGAAGGTCAAGCCCAAAATTCCAAAGGGCAGTAGCCACAAGCTCAATCAACTTGCCTACATTACTCACCTCAAGCTTGGAAAACATGCTTGTGCCAATATTGCCAAGAGTCTCAGCTCTGCCAACCAAAGTCCAAGGCTGAGGCTCAAACCAAGCCCCTGGTTGTGGCTTTGGCTGCAGCTGGGACTCAGGCTCAAGCTCAGGCTCAGGCTCCCATGAAGGCTTCAGAGCAAAGGCCTTTGTCTGCTGATGTGAGCACGGAAGGCCTGGTACGACCTGTAGGCTGCTGTCTGCACGGGGCTGGTGTCCTCCTGTGCCATGTGTGTGCGAACAGACCTGAGGCAGGAAAAAAATTCTTTGGAGACCCAATGTCTATATAGCTAGGTGCTTCTAAAACTTAAGAAAGGAACACTTTCACAAATGTGATGAGCATGGTCCTGATCATTTGGTCTTCTGATGCTGTGCTTAGCAAAACCCTTTCTCTTGGTTGCTCCTATGTTAATAAATAGGAATCCAAATGGGTGGGATCCCAAGTAAGAAGGCATCCTATAAGATAAAGCTCATGGCCTGTCCTGTGGTAAGGAGGCTTGCTATATGGCTACCTCTACCTCAGAGTCAGCAAACTTGGGGAAGGTCTGCAGGTACTCTCCCACCCCTCATCCACGGCAGCCATGGTTAATCTGGCACGGCTTTCTTTCCAACTGCCCTCTGAGGTGACTCAGAATTCTTCTCAGCTCAGCACTCAAGACAGCAGCTGTCAACAGAGGGAGTCAATACGTGAACTGACACCCAGTTACCTGCTCCTTTTGACTCAGAGGGGTGCCTGAAGCTCCCATTGTTTTCTTCCCTTGCTCTTTGTTTTCATTCAACTGTGATGGAGTCACAGTTTGCTAAGATACACTGAGATGTGTAGATAAAAGGCAGTTTTGTACTGTGCAGTGGCTTCTCTGGTCACTCTTATTAGACAATGGGGAAGGGACAAGAAAGGGTTCTGTACTCTTGACCAGCATGCCTCCAACTTTTTTGTGCATATGAATGAATCACCTAGGGAAGTGGTTAAAATGCAGATTATGATTCCTTAGGTCTGTGGTTGGTTCTGAGTTCTGCCAGATGAAGCTGTTGATTTGGGGGCCTGCATTTTGAGTAGTAAGGCTTTACCATAAAGCTTAGCCTGGTGTTATAATTCAAATAGTCCCTATAACTCCTCAGTCTCTCTTACTTAGTCTTTCAGAGTTCCGTCTCCTGACTCTGCTTCTCTCAGGGGCAGTGCCTGGGTATCAGGGGGAGGCAGGTCTTCAATGACCACAGGGTCGAACCAGGAGATGGCATCTGCGAGCCTACACGGAGTGCATCACACTTAGCTTTCACTGCAAAGTGGCTCATCTGGGCTGATCTATGGATTGGTGACCTTTAAGTTTAGCTGGTCTCTTCTTTGGGCCTGGTTGTGTTCAGACTCCTAGAAACTAGTCTTCTAAACTGATCTTACAACAATATCATCAATGACATTAACATCCTGTGTTGACATAGAGAATTCTATGAGCATTTACAGAATTATAAGCAAGATGGCAGATTGAAGTTTGGGGGCAGGGGAATTTTCAATGCTTCTCAAATCACAGGTGACTACCTAGGGATAAAACCATTTACTGAAATGCTCACTCTCTCTAAGCCTTAGGGTTTTTGTTTTTTTTTTTCTGTAAGTCGTATCCATACCATAGGGTTTTTGCTCTATGCAAAGAGAAGTTTTTAGAGTCCTCCCAAAGCTGCAGTGAAGCACAGTGTATCTGCTTTTGGTTTTGTCTCAGTCCAAGTGAAACCCGAACTCTGTTGAAGTAAGAGGTTGGAAGTTAACATCAAGTATGCCTGAGGACCCTAAATCCCAGATCTGGAGAGCTAGGGTGAAACTTAATGATAGGTGACTTTTTACTAACTATCATTTAGCCATCCATTCATCCATCTATCTAGCCAAAAACATTCGTTAAGCATTTAAATGTGTCACACACAGAGAACTGCACTAGATGTGAGTCAATCTTTTGAGGTAATTGAACATATAAAGTTCAAGGCCACAATTCAAAAACAAAAATTTTCTGTTGCCTTAATTTGCAAGTGGAATATAGCATAATTTCACTGCCACATAAAACTTGATTTCAAAGTAGTCTTGACTTAAGTCCTGTTGAAAGCCCCTTTAAGCAACACTCTAAAGAGTCCCTGACATTTTCTCTGGATGCTGCAAACCAGAGGCTTTTAAAATGCTCTACAGATTGCTGCTGAGAGCTCTCATTTACTTGCAAATCCACTTGACTATCAAAAGTGAAATGAGGAGAGGAGCCAAAGTCTTGTAAATAGAAAGAGGTCATTATTGCACTGATGGAACCAAGTTGCTCAAACCTTTCCACCAAACTGATGAATTCTCCCAGCCCCTTTCAGTTTGTTTCACATTTTGGAAAGAAGGAGCAGACAGATTGGGTGACTTGCCCGAGACCACAGAATGTGCCACCACCAGAGTTTGGAATAAGACACATCATTCCTGGCTCTCAAGACCTTTCTCTGACAGCCCTACCTTTCTCCTTGGCTACAGGGATACCAGGTTGCTAGAAAGACAGAAAGAGACAAATTAAAAAGTGTTGTGCAGTCGTATTATTTCTATAGCACTATTGTACGTGACATCTGCTCCTTTTGAATTTACTCAGTAGATGAGGAAAGCTAAGGATTTCATTATTCTTAGAGCAAATAAGGCCTGGTCACCAGTCCTGGAATTGATGGGGGAGCTGCAACCCAGCCTTGGATTGAACCAAACATGTCAAAGGCAGGTGATTTAGCCTTCTACTATGGAGCCGGAAATTAACTCTTGATGCTGGTAGTCCCCTTATTGGAGATGTGGGTGATGCACTGTGAAAGAGTGAGGGTATATCATTCTCAGTAACACTGTCTCTCCCAAAACATTGACCCAGTTCACAAAATGATGAGTTATCTTGCCTGATACCCACATAATGCACTCAGATGAAAAGTCAGTCTTAAGGTTCAAGTCTCAAATTCCTTACCTGGCTTTTGCTAACTCCCAGCTGTTGGGGGTGAAAGGATACTGGATGGATCCTGTTCTCTGACCAGTCAACACCTGGACGGATCTGGGCCTGGAATGGAAAGTCCAACAGTAGCCATGCTGCTCTGCTCCTATGCATTACCCAGGGTCCAGAGCTACCATTGTGATCACAGCCTGAGGGATGGCCTCTCCTCTCCATGGCACCTAAGTGAACCACACTTGATGTTTCAATGCTCATCAAATGCCCACTGGACCCTGTGCATGGAGCCTATGACTAACCTGGCTGAAGTTAGCCCCTGCAGCCAGGTTGTTTCCCTTTCTCCAAGCCTTCATGGTAGCTTTCTCCTCCTTCTCACCAATATAAGTTTTGGCAAGTTTAGAAGGGCACCCATTCCCACTATAAGATCAGTATGGATCAAGGTACAGGTCTATGTAGCTGAAACTGTAGGAGTAGTACAGGTATGGGCTGCGTGAGTTATGTAGTTTCTCTTCCCTGGGCCTACGTATCAGCTGCCCAAAGAAATGGCCTTAATTACCCCATGAGTATAATACACACAGTACCACTCTTAGCCAGAGCCTCTGCCCTCTATCCCATGACGTGGAGGCCCCTGCTTGGACCCTGACCTAGATCAGTGAGGGTTTTCAGATCTGGTGGGACATGTTCCCCAAGAGCACACAGTGTCCTTCCTGACCACTCTCCAAGACCCTGGAATTCCTGTCCAAACACTCAAGGCCCATTTTCAGTATCTGCATGAGGCCTTTTCTCCAGGTTCATCCCTGACTACGGGACAAGGAGTGCTGTGTCTGGAGGTTGTGATGGAGACTGGGGGTTGTGCACAAGGAGGCAGGGGTCTCCATACAGCGTGCCCGAGCCCTCTGCTGATGTGACTGGAAGCCTCCGTGTATACTCCTACCCAGGGACCCACATGGGCCAGGGGAGGAGACTGCTCTAAACATTCTTTTCTGGAATACTTTTCTAATCCCCATCAGCTAGGTCAGCTCATGGGCTCTCATGGATTTAAACACCAGCTTCATGCTAACGACATCTTAATTTACATTTTTTCTCCAGTGAACTCTAGAATATGTACTCAATATGCATACTTGGCTGTATCACAGAGATCTCAAACTTAACATGGTCACAGCAAATTTCTTGATTTTTTCCCCCACAAAATATTCTGTTCCCATCTCCAGTCATCCTCATCTTCGTAAACGGTGTCACTATCCAACCAGTTGCTCAAGCTAACAGACCTAGGAGTATCTATATTTGATCTCTCACTTTTCTCCCTTACATCAAATCCATCAGTGTATTCTGCTGGTTCTACCTCAAATCTCTTATTTCTCTCTCTTTTGCCTGCCATCTCCTTGGCTCAAGCCACTAGGTATCTCTTGCTGGTTCAACTGGAGTAACTTCCTAACTGATTTTTCTGCTCCCACACTTGACCTCCTATAGTCCATTGTCCCTAGAGTGACAAAAGTGCTCTTTTCATATATTAGATCATGCCTGTCTTCTGTGTAAAGGGGAAAATAACTTCTCACAGCCTTATAAATATGGCCCTTGCCTACCTCTTCATCCTTATTCATGTGTCCCTCCTTCTCCCTTCAGGTCCTCCAGCACCCTACCCTTTTTCACACCTTGCATAACCAGCAACATCCCATCATGGGGTCTTGGCTTAAATGTCACTTCTTCAGAGGGTCTACCCTGAGCAATCCAGAGAAAAAGGTCCTGATCCCTGGCCTCCTGCACTGATTCTCCTCCTCAGCCTCTTTTGTGCTCCCTAAATAGCACTCATTGTTCTTGAAATTATGATGCCAAATGGTGTTTTTCAATGTCTATTAGAAATAAGCTCTTTTTAAAATCTTTTTAAGTTTTATTTTTTATTGCATTTTTTCCATTACCATTTAGTCACCTATACCCCCTTCTCACCCCATCCCTGCAATCACTACTCTGTGGTCCGGGCTCTTTAAAGGTAGGGCCATGTCTGTCTGCTTCACAGTTCTCTCCCCTGTGCCCACGGCAGAGCGAGGCACATACTCAGCACTGGGGAGACATTAGTTGTACGTGTAATGAAGGCTGGGGCAGGATTTGGTGGATGTGGTAGACACATAAATAAAAATAGTATCTTCTACGTCCCTCAGGGACCCAGGCCTAGTCATTTTTCCACACCCCAAAGAGTTAATCACTGATGTTTAAAGTTTCCTTTTCTCCTGATCACTAATGTTGGTTTCTAGATCCTCTGCATGTACCCTCAGAGGGTCCCTTTTAATCAATCTGTTTCCATAGGAAGAATTTAAGCCCCTGGCTAAAGCTTAACCTAAGAAATTCCACTGGGCCTCAGCTATTGAGAGAAACTGGTTTCCACCAGGGAGTGACAGGTTTGCTCTGCCCACAGGGGCAGCCCGTCCTCAGAGAGCCCCACGGGGTTGCTTGGCCTCTGAGATTACAGAGCGCCGCTCTGTTTGGGGTGGGTTTTCTTCACTTTGTTTTCTTGTGTGCTCAGTGGCTTGCTCCTAACTCATGGCCAATCACCACACTGCCAGATGGTGCGAAAGATTTACCGGAATTTCGTTTTCAAATAAACCACAAGCTTGGATGAGCTAATGTTGTTCCACATAAAAAAGCCACAAAACTGGACGAATTAGCGTTGTTTCAAGAAAAAAGAACTCGTCCAAGCCATCAGCTCTGCCCTTCTGAAAAGGCTCCGATAGCTGCATTAAGACATTGGGGGTTGGGGGGTCATTCTCGTGTGAGGCCACCACACCAAAGGATCAGTGCAGAGAGAGCACCCCCTCCCTTTACCGCTGACTCCACAGAATAACTTGGCAGTTCCATGGGGTGTTTCATTCTCCCGTGGAACTGAATTGTTTCTGTCAAGCTCCTCTCGGTTACACCAAGAGCCCAAGGATGGCAACAGATCTTCTAGCCTGTCGGCAACGGCTGCGGTCTCTCTTCAAGCACACACTGCCTACGAGCTCTCCTGGACAGCGAGCCACCTGATGGCTGCTCAGCAGAGACTCGAAAGCAGGGGATTTGTATACTGCAACTTCAGGGTGTGTTCCAGGCCGCGCCACCTTCAGTAGGAACGGCAGTAGAGCCTGGTGGGCAATGCCTCCAAGACCAGAACGCTGGATTCTGACCCCAGGTGCTGTGGGATCATGCGCAGGTGACAAGCCTCTGAAAAACGCCCCTTTCTCATCCTTAAGATAAAGATAATAATATTAAGCCAAAGGGGTTGTCTAAGGACAAAACGGAGATAAAAGTCCTTCGTGCGGAGCTCGACACCTGTGCTAGCTAGCCAGTGTTCCCGAAACGCAGAGGCTCCGTGAGCTGGTGATGAGGCTGGCGGCCGCTGTGCGGCTGCCCGCTTCGTCTTACAGCACTCACAGCCAGTTTGGGGGCGTGTCATCTGCTTCCTGTGGTCAGCGGAGGAGCCGACTAAAGTACCACGCAGTAAGTCAAACCGGCAAACCAATCGATATAACTCGAGCCGAAAGAGCCCTTCTCAAAAAAATCTAAAGAATTACCTCACCTTTCATCCTGTCTTTTCTTGACCAAACATCAGAATAGACCACTTTTGAACTTGTGTTAAGTTAGATTCCTGTGAATTTGCCTCCCTTCTGAAATTTGATATTATAGATATATGTGCAGACAATCTAAAGGGGTGCCTGTGATCTGGAGGTTGGAACTTCATCTTGCTATATAAATAAAGAAACCTGCCCTGGCTGGTGTGGCTCAGTGGATTGAGCGCTGGCCTGGAAACAAAAGGGTCATGGGTTGGATTCCCAGTCAGGGCACATGCCTGGGTTGTGGGCCAGGTCCCCAGTTAGGGGCGTGAGAGAAGAAACCACACATTGATGTTTCTCTCCCTCTCTTTCTCCCTCTCTTCCCCTCTGTCTAAACATAAACAAATAATTAAATAAATCTTTAAAAAAAGAGATCTGAAACTTATTTGAGCAGAAATTTAGGTTCATGGGCTTGATAATAACCAAAATATCTACTGTCTATTGAAACATCTCTATAAATTTATACTTTTCTTATTTTACAAATGAAAATACTAAAGAAAAATTGTACTAGTTGTGAGAAGGCCATACTTCCTTGACGTAAGGCCTGGTCATGCTATTCTTTCTCATTAAAATATTTTTGAGTCACTACAGGTGGACATTGGGCTAACATTAAATAGCGATGATGATAATAATGACAATAATAGCAACGATAAGTTCTAGTCCATTTTCTTACAGGGCTTACGTTGTTTCTCAGGGTTTGTTTACCTCACGATGTAATGAATGCTAGTAACACATCTTAATTTTTTCTCTTTCTGACTAAAACCAAACCTTTCAACTTCTCAGTGGACATAAATATGCCCCTCTTCCCACATCTCAGACCTGTTTCATATCTGAGGGTTACAATGAGGTTGGGAGGAAACTGTGCTCATTCCGAAGCTTGTCTCTTCATCCTGATACTCCTGGATCCTGGTAGGGGCCTGCAAAAAGACAGCAAATGACCAAGATAGGAAAACCCCTGCCAAGTCAGCCACAGGCCTCGATAAACACTGAATCTCCTCACAGAGTGCCCAGCTGAGCCTCAAATGCCCGCCCCCAAAGTCCCCTCCGAAGCTCCACATGTGAGCCCCAGGGGCCCGCATTTCAGAGCCTTCTGGGTGATTTCCCTTGGCCGGGCAGGCCCCGCTGGGCACTGACTCACTGCTTATCACTCTTTACTAGAAGTTCCGGATGAAGCAATGCAGGGGAGAAATTCACTGTTTCTCCTCCCTAAATCTGACCATGACTCATTGTTCGGCAAACACCAAATGGTTCCACATCCTCCTCCTGAGAAGGAGGCACAGAGCCTGTTACATAAGCAGCAGTCTACAGCTGCTTTTGGGTAATTGAAAGTGAAGTCTTTCCTGACTGGAAGCCCTGCTGGGAGTGACATGACTCTTCCCTCACCCCAGATACCAATCTTTATGAGGGGAGAAACCCTCTCCGTGAGGCGACACCCAGAGCCAGTGTACTGCCCAGGGTTGTTTTCTGCACAGTAGGCCTGATGTTTAGAATAGCTTGTATTTTCTTCCTTGTTAAAACTTGGCCTTTCTGCAGTGTCTCTGATCGTATCTCTTGATGAGCCAGAGCTGAGCTTTGTGAGGCAGAATCTGCCTGGGATGCTAAGCAAAGGAAAACACATGGTGTGGGGTTTGCGTGCCCGATGACCTGCCCAACTAAGACCACCCAGGAATGATCGGCTTAGGGAGAGGATTCGCAAGAACAGTTTTTTTGTGTGTAATAAGCCCAGTGCTGTGATCATAAAAAATAGAGTTGAATGGCAAAGCCCAGAGTAAAAGAAATAGTTGTCTGTCTGGTTCAGGGTCAGGAGAAGTAAGAGACTTTAAATTGTTCATTGAAAGAAACAGAAGGGTTAAGACAAGATCCCTCTGGGCCCAGCAATCCTGTCTTCTTTCCCAGTCTGCTTTACCAGGGAATTATTTTTGAGGAGTGGTGGGAAGCAAAACAAATTCTGAACATCCATTTCTGGAATCTGTTTCACTCAGAGAAGGCTTGCTTATAAACACCACAGGAAGTACAAGCTGATGAAGAGAAAGCTATCTTTTGAAATGCCACCCTTAGGGGTTGGTGTGTTTGTGTATGTGTACCTGGCTCCTTGAGCGAGACCACAACCCTCCTTAACTGGGCCTCATTGTCTGCATGAGCTGAGCTGGGAAGGGTCTGTAGGGGAGGAGCAGTGGGTGAGGGAACATATTGGCCTCCAGCTTGGCAATGCTTTATCCTCAAGGGGAATGTTCCAGGAAACACCCGCAATGCCACAGAGAAATGAGATCCTGGGGAAGACCGGCCTGTGGAGCTTAGGAAGGCCAGTGAAACAGGGGTGTTTGGGTAAGAACTGGAGATGGAATGGCGTTGTTAGATTCTCTACCATGAGTAGGGGGCTGTCTTGCCTTTCCTGAAAGTCATAGCATAGTATTATGGGCTGAATTGTATCCCGCCCCCCTCAAATTCTTATGTTGAAGTCTTAACTGTCACTATCACAGACTGACTATACTTGGAGGTAGGGCCTCTAAAGAGATAATTAAGTTAAAATGAGCTCATAAGGTGAGGCCTAATCCAGTATGACTAGTCTTCTTATAAGAAGAGAAGGTTAGGACAGAGACACATGTAGAAGGACAACCATGGGAAGACAGGAAAAAGAAGACCGTCTGTAGACCAACAAGAGTCCTTGAAAGAGACCAATGCTATTAGACACCTTGAGCTTGGATTTCTGGTTTCCAGAAGTGTGAGACGATAAATTGTTTAAGCCATCCAGTCTGTGGTATTTGACTGTAGCAGCCCTAGCAGGCTAGTTTACAGGGGAACCCTGCAATTCCCCTAAGTTTAGAAACCTTGGATTTTCTTTGAAGCTCAAGGCCTGTATATGTTATGGGTAGTTCTTGGAAGATAAACTAGGGCATGCAGAGAGGGGGCGGGGGGTGGATTTTAATGCCCTGTTACAATCCCTGCACGTGAATGGAGCTGTGGAGACTGGGTTCCTGAGCTATCTGAGGAAAAGACAAAGGCCCATAAGCCTTGGTGAGCGTCCTGAGAGCCTGGTGAGGAAACACAGTTACGT
This sequence comes from Glossophaga mutica, assembly GCA_039655065.1. Classification (NCBI taxonomy): domain Eukaryota; kingdom Metazoa; phylum Chordata; class Mammalia; order Chiroptera; family Phyllostomidae; genus Glossophaga; species Glossophaga mutica. Next base: position 35,717,437 of record CM077304.1, on the reverse strand, counting down.
GGGCCTTCTACTCCAGGACGTTTTAACCAGTGCTGAGCAGAGTATGCGCAACCTACAGGGCATTTTTTCTGAGCCCCACTTCGCAGCCCCATTTCCCTGGAGCATGGCCAGGCCTTTCACAGCCCCTGCTCAGTTAAGAAACTGCCAAAGAGTTAGTTTATCCATGTATTTTGAGTATATTAAAAGAAACTAATTTCAGGCTTTGGCTGAGAGGGTCTCAGATCCTTCAGGAAGAAATCCTGCCTAATACACAGTCTTAGATGGTTGGCTAGTAGGTTTGGTAGAGCTTAGCTTTGTGTGATCTCTCCTGTGAGGCAGGTATTAGTCACCAACGTCAATAGGGTAATACCCCACACACCACCACCACTGCCGCCTAACCTTCCAGAAATCTGGGAATGTTTTCCAACCTTCCAGAAATCTGATATTTTAACTAAATATTCTGGTTTTGCCTTCTTCCTTCCTTCCTTTTTAAAAAGTCTATTTTAATTAAATGCCTCTTTGGTTCCTAGCAAAGCTAACCTCCACTGTTAATGTCCCTGGTGTGGGCAGGAAAGGTTGAGTTCGAGCTGCCTTTGAAAGCTGCTCCAATTCTTTCTCCTGTCTACAACGCCTACGTGAAGGAGAGGACAATGAGGCACTGTGGGCCAGCGTCTCAGGACAGTTCCTTAGAGCTACTTCCTTTAACATTGCTCTTCTCTTAGAGCCCTCAGGTATAGGTGGGGCTGGAGAGAAGCTTCTGGGCTCCTCGTTTCGTTTGAGACAAAATTTAGAGATGCCTGAAAAAAACAGAGCACATCCAGCATCTCAGCACATGCCACAATTCGGAGATGAAGTGTATTTTAGAGGAAAAATTAAACCTTAAACCTGTAGGTAACAGCTAAATCCCTGACATAAATGCCTCATAAACTTGGAACTTCCAGCACAGCCCTGAGAATGCCGCTCTCTCCCACGCACTGACGGCAGGTCTGGCCGTCCGCCAGGGTGTTCAGTTGCAAAGCTGGAAACTCCCTGATTTAAAACAATGTCTGGGTGTTTCTGCTTCGTAGGAGCTCTGCAGGAGAGTAAAAAGTTTAATAAATTTGTTGTTCTATTTGACTTCTATAAGTTTCATCTGCCTTTGTTATCACGTCTATTATAAATGTGTCAGCCATAAAAGGCAGGGCTGTAAACAAAGTGAAGAGAATGAAGAAATTGCTTCATGTTTATTATCCACTGTGTAGCAGTATGCTTAGGATTTATGCAAGACAAGTCCCGCCCCCCTCCCCCCAAATAGGATTTAGTCCCTGCTTTCTAGGAGTTTATAAATCAAGGAGTCCAGATAGGAGATTAATCATTCCTTCAGATACATATTTCCAAAACCCATTACCTTTTCATTCTTCAACTTCTTCCTTTCTTCTTTCCCTTATCCTGTCATCTTCCCCACCCCTTCCTCCACTGCTCTCCTTCCTTCCCCAGGTTCTCTTTTGCTGGGCTAGAGGTAAGAGCACAAAGCTAATCTTTCATTGCTCTCTGGGTCAAGGGTAAAAGGAAGTACTTGAAGTTGTCATTGAAGTAATCTTCCTTTCCCAACCCAATTTTTCTTTGCTGAAGTTGGCTTTTAGGAGGCATGGAATATAGACAAGGAAAAAGAAGTGGATGCAGGAACACCTCATCAAAAAGTGTTTGCTAGCAGGGAGGAAGAGAGAAGAATACGCAAGTGGTAAATTACAGAGAAGAAGACTGATAGGAAAAAATATTGATTCACCTGCAGTATGGTGTTGGAGGACAACTCTGTGGATACCCTGGACCACCAGAAAGAGGAACAAATGGATCCTAGAGCAATTTGAACCTGAAACATCTCTGGAGACAAAAGTGACAAAACCGAAGCTGTCCTACTTTGGAGACATCTTGAGAAGGCAGGGTTGTTTGGAAAAGACAGTCATGCTGGGAAAAGTAAAAGGCAGCAGGAAAAGAGGAAGACCAAGTGTGAGATAGACTGACCCCATAAAAAAAGCCAGCCATGAATCTACAGGAGCTGAGCAAGTTTTCTGAGGCCAGGACACTGTGGAACTCACTCATTCGTTCTTAGGGTTGCCGGGAGGCAGAGCTGATGCAAGGGCACATAACACACACGAATTCCAGAATTCCAGAGATGGAAGAAGACTTTGGGTGCTTGTGAACTTATCACCTTACTTTACAGACAAAGAAAATGAGACCCAGGAAGATTGGCAACTTACACAAAGAGAGACTGTAATCACCAAAGGGTCTAAGATTCAGGCCTCCCTATTTCTACATCAATGCTCCTTCTCTGGGTGGATTTCCTTTTAGATGCCAAACCTACATAGGTGATTGGAAAGGCCATCTATGGACCTAATCTTACTCCCACCATTGCCTTTGCCTGCAAGTTCTTTCCTTTGTTTCCTCTTAGCTGTCACGTTAAATGAAATTGTCTGGGGAGATCACTCCCAGCTATTACCTGTGAGAATGGTGGAACAGGAAGAGCACTGAGTTAGGAGCCACGAGCCTGACCTACCTCCAGTGACCTGGGCAACCTTGAACAATGCCCTTAACAGAATAATCTAGACCAGCACCATCTAATAGAATTATAATACAAACCACTAATGTGAACCGCTTGCATACTTTTGAATTTTCTAGTGCTCACATTTTAAAAAAGTAAAATGAAACAGGAGGAATTCATTTTAATGATATTTTTAATGAACTTAGTCTATCTAAAATATTATCGTTTCAACCTGTCATCAATAATACAATGTATTAATGAGAGAGTTTACAGTCTTTTTTTGGTACCAACTCTGAAATTTTGGGTGTGCTACACTTACAGCACACCTCAGTTCAAACTAGCCATTCCAAATGCCCAGTGGCCACGCGTGACTAGGGGCTGTTAGAGCAAACCATTTCTGTTCGGAGTCCTAGAAATTCTTTAAACTCGCCTCAAAGAGTACACGCATGTGATGAATTTGAGAGGGGTAGAGATGGCCAACTTTGGATCATATACTTCCACTTCATGCCAAATACTTCCAGAGTTAACTGTTTTAAGTATTGAGCTTTGGCCTCAGATTTTGTTGGGAGAAGAAATTCCACAGATAAATAAGGAAGCTAAAATCCTTCATACAACCTAACCTGCAAGTTGCACTGAGTGTCTCAGCCCAGCTCTGGAGAGACAGAAAAAAGGAGCAAATAGTCACCTGTCAAGAGAGCAAAGGGCCAGGTGACAAGTATGAAAGTGGCCCACAGTCCAGCTGGTTGTAAAAGACATGGCCCCATGGCTGTGGCCTGTAAACTGGTGCCGGACAAAGACTGACTCCCTCCCACCTGCTCAGGTTAATGGGTAACAGTTTCAGTTCAGCTGGAGCTGTGTCTGGTGGGGCTGTCCAGGGGCCCTAACCATTTTCATGGACCAGAGTGTCTAGAACCTGGGTGATTTATACACAGAGGTCATAGGATGCACTCACGGCAGCTCACAGAACCTTGGCTCTCTTGCTCTGTGAGCATCCTAGCCTGCAGACAGTCTGCTCATGGGGGTGCCACATGTGGCTCCAAGGATTTTCCCTGCTCTCCTTGTTTTAAACTGTAACTCATAAGAAAATACAACAGCAGAACAGCTGCAAGATTAAAACAGCTATATCAGCAAAGGATTCCATGTTGGAGAATATCAGTGAATCCAGCCGCAATTCCAGCAGCCGGCACACCCACTCACTTCCCAGGGCCCCGCCAGTGTGTGATGGCGCTCGTGGCCGCAGTCTTTGCAACCCAGCTGCTAGGGAAATGTACACATTTTTCTTAGATCATTTTTCTTCATTTAATGAGTTGCTAAGTGGTCCCACTGAATTTAGTTAGGCACATGGTCCCCACCCTTCTGGAACTTCTTAAATATTATGGTAAAATAAAGATGTCCTCTTTGTCAGTTGCCTAAGAATTCTAGAGTCTCAGGAAAGCTGGAGATGAACAAAACATGTAGTCGTCCTTGATAGCTTTCCATCACCAAGGAAACAATTAAAAACATAGCCCAGAGAGGCCGTTTTTCACAAATTAAAAATAGAACTACCATATGATCCCACAATGCTACTTCTGGGTATTTATTCGAAGGAGATGAAAACACTAACTCGAAAAGATGTCTGCAGATACCTGCGTTCACTGCAGCATTACTTACCATAGCCAAGGCATGGAATCTAAGTGTTCATCCATAGATGATTGCATTCTAAAAGATATATACCTATATAGGAATATTATCCAGCCATAATGAAAAAATTTCCTGACGTTTGCTACAGCATGGATGGACCTTGAGAACATTATGCTAAGTGAAATAAGTCAGACAGAGAAAGACAAATACCATATGATCCAACTTATTAGTGGTTGGTGAGCAAAAAGAGTGAAAGTGGTCAAAAGATGCAATACAAACTTTCAGTTTTAAAATAAATAAGCTCTAGGGATGTAATGTACATTGTGGTATCCATAGTTAATAATATTATATTGTATATTTGAAAATTGCTAAGAGAGAAGATCTTAAAAGTCCTTATCACAAGAAAAAATATTTTGTAAGTATGCGTGGTGATGGATGTTAACTTGTTAACTAGACTTACTGTGTTGATCACTTTGCAATATATACTTACATTGAATTCTTATGTCATACACCTGAAACTAATGTAATGTTATATGTCAGTTTATCTCAGTTTTTTAAAAAAGTGAGATCTAGTCCCAGACTGATCCTCCCTGAAAGGCAGCACTTGTAATGAAATTAGTTCTAAGAAAAAGAAATAGCCTGTACATTTTTCACTTTCCAAGTCTTCTCCATTTGTTTCTCTCCATTTAGTGATACTTGGGAATTTGGACTGAGTATAAACAGAAATCCTCTAGATGTTTCCCCAGATAAAAGGGAAGACAACACCTAAGAGCCTAGCAACATGCAATAAAAATAATAGCCCTTTTTTGGTGCCAGGCCCCGTACTGCACATTCACTGTGACACATGGCTTCATTTAATTTTTCAACAAGCTTCATCAGTAGCCCACAATTTATAAAAGAGAAACTGTCTCAGTGAGGATCGGACACTTTCCCAGCAGTACAAAGTTAGGATGTGGCAGGACAGGGATTCTAACTCAAGCACAAGGGACAGGCCACCGCCCGTGTGCCTTTCACACAGCTTTCCCTTGCCATCCCGAGTGACCCAAATCTGTGAATTTTTAAAAGAGAAAATTCTATATATTTTCATTGGCCATAATAGTAGAGGAGAGAACAAATATATGTGTTGCTGCTCAGCATTTATTAATTTGGGCAGGGTATTACTTTAAATGATATATACTTAGGTCTGATGGACATAGAGAAAGCCCTTTACATTTGTAATGCATTACTGATCTGGAACAACATCTTACCTCTGTAGGAAGCCCCTTTCCTCCTACGAACAAGTATCTTTCCTTGCCTCGCCTCCTTAATTCTTGCCAAGGGCTTAGCCTTCTGTCTTTTTTTCTATAGAGAAAAACAATTGAGACAAGGGGTTTGATGAATTATTTTTCTAATATGTAAATTATGTTACATCTTATAGAACTTTTCAAATGAATTACATTCAGTTCTATACTCAACTTACTTTTCTTGAACAAAATCAATTGAAACAGCTTTCCTGGGGAAAACACAAAGAAAGCATTGTGATCTAAGGGATCTTATGTCGGGGCTGTCTGACAACACAGATATCTTCAGATACAAATGCGGTATCCAGGAAAACTAACTGAAAAGCACTAGGGTGTCTGTGTATTTGCATTTTACTAGGGGCCTCTTGGAAACTAAACGTTTCTAGACCCAAATGATGAAATGTAATGATGGAGTGACCTGTGGTTGGACCGATGTTTTGGACGATAGTCCCCATTCTCCCAGATGTTCATTTCACACCTTGCTCTCCTCAACATGCCAACATTTCTTCTGAACTTCTCTTTCAGTTTATGGCCTTTTCCTTATTTCACTGAAAAATAGAAGCAATCGGAAGAGAACTTCCACAAGTAACCACATCTCCCCACATACTTATATTTGTCCCCATATACCCTGCCTTCTAAATGCAAGCCCTGCGCTTTATCGGCTGCAGGGGCCCCTGTCCTGAGCGCCAGATGTGGGGGGGGGGGGCTCCGTCCGCAGAGCCCCATCCCTCCATCATGGATGAAAATAAAAACTACCAAGACATGCCTGCTTGGGGAGGAAAAGTGGTCAAACTCTCAGAGGAGAATGACCCAGAGCGCCTTCCTCACTAAGCTTTTATTGGGTTCCAATACACTGGAATACAGGTTTAACATGTCAAAGAAATCTGAGGGCTTAATCTGAGTCAGTGACTGTCAGGAAAGGGGGTTGCCAAACTTTGGGAGATATACTCATTTCCTCCTCGGACCCTTATCATTTAAATGAGAGCACTCTTAGCAAAGCGGGTTTCACAGGACTTTAGGAATTCTCTCTTATGCCCGATCACCCAGGATCACCCAGGGAGCCGTCCTGGCCAGTACAGGGCTGCACCACTCACCCCCATGGTTTCAGGCTTTAAGCCGATTAGGAAGCAGGAGACATCTCCCAGATGGAAATGAGGACTCGGGCTATGTCAGAATAGCCGGGCGGGGGCGGGGGGGGGGTGGGGGAAGTCCATCACATCCTCTTTGCTGCAGCCCCCCCGCTCCCGAGTCCTTCCATGCGGCCTCCCAAGTGGTCACGTCTGGCTTAGGTTGCCCCTCCCATGAGGAGTCTTACCCATCATTGACCGCCAATCAAGCACTGGGGCCAGAGATGGATGAGGCAGAAGCAGTGCTCCTGCCAGGGAGATAAGCTTTGTCTCCTTAGTAGGTCACATCCTTGTGACAGAACAGACCCAGATGAAGTGGGTCCCTTGGGCTCTTACACAGCCCACCGTGGGGTGAGGGTTACAACTCCTGAAACCAGGCTGAACGGTCCGCAACAATCGGCCATTAACATCACTTAATCTTCTCTCTCATGTATCAATATTTTTTTCCTTTTTAATTGGATAATTTCCATCAGCATACAAAAATGCTGTTATTTGTCTCATCTTAAAAAAAATATCTCTCAACTCTGTACTCTTCTCCAACTGCTGCCATACTCCTATATTCTTCTTTATGGAAAATACCTCAAAAGAGTTCTCTTCATTTACCACCTCATTTTCTCCTGCTCCTGATTTCTGTTGAACCCATTCCACTCAAACTTTCATTTCTATCACTTAATGAAATAAGCCTTTTCAAAGTAAGCAATAAATAAATTCTCAGTTATTTCTTATTTGACAGATCTGTAGCATTTAAACACAATTGCTTGCTCTCTCCTCCTTCAAATATTTTCTTCACTTGACTCCAGGATGCCAAGCTCTTTGGCCATTCTTTTGTCTTCTTTGACAGTTCATCCTTATGTCCTCATGTTTAAATGCTGGATGGCTCCAACATGGCCCTGGGTCTTCTTCTCTTCTGTGTCACTACTCTTGGGGATTTCATCAGCTCCATGGTTTTAAACACCATCTTTACAAAGAGGACCGCTGAGTGTATATCTCCAGCCCAGACCTCCATCCTCAACTTCAGAATTGCGTAACAGCCACCTGCTTGACACCTTCACGTGGTTGTTTCAGTCCTCTCAACCTTAACATGTTAACTTAAACCTGCACTCTCCCAGCCAGTGACAATGCCATCCTCCCATCCTCTCAGAGCCAAAACCTTGGAAGCAGGAAAATGAGCACAAAAATAGTACCCATCTCACAGGGCTATTACAAAGATGAAATGAGTCAATGTTTGTCAAGAACTTGGAGCAGTGCCTGGCAAATAATTAGTACTAAATAAACTTTCATTAAATGATTAAGATAAATAATCATCTTTGGCTCTTCACTTTTTCTCACATCCTATAGCTAATCATCAGCTAATGTTGTTGGCTCTTTTTTAGAAATATATCCAAAATGTGGCACTCCTCATCTCCTTCGTTGCTAACACCCCGATCTAAGCCACCATCACCCCTTGCCTAGATTGTTGCCATAGCATCTTAACTTGTCTCCTTACCTCTGCCCCAGTGTAGACAATCCCAACAACAGAAGCCAGAGTGATCCCTTTAAAACACAAGTCAAATCGTGCCACTTCTTTGTTCAAAATCCTTTGATAGCTCCCATTTTACTCGGTAAAATCAAAAGGCCTCAAAATACCTTGCAAGGTCCTTCATGCTCTGTATAAGTCACCTCTACCTCTCAAACTTACTGTTCCCATGTGCCCACTAACACTGTGCTCCACTCACACACTTGCCCCTTTGCACGCGTACACCCCAAGAAGAACAAGTTCTTGCCTGCCCTTTACACATTCTGTTGTCTCTCTGCCTTGGTTGCTCTTTCCTTAGTTGCATGATTCCCTCCTTCATCTCCTTCAGAGGCACTACATGTCACCTTGTTAGAAAAGCTGTGGCCCTCCACTCTGCGTGCAGTGGTGACTGACAGCTTCACTATTCCCATTTTCCACTTGGTGCTTTCCAGGGCTTTCCAAAGCCCTTACAGAATAAACATCGACAATTATTTGATCATTGGTTATCTCTCCCCCAAGTACAATGTAAACCCCATGAGGGCAGGAACTTCGTTTTGTATACTGCTGTACCTTTCATACCTAGAACGGCACTTGACACAGAGCGGACACTCAATAAACACTGGTGGGAGAGCTCATGGGTGAAGCCCCATTACGTGTGCAGCTGTCCACTTGCTCCCTTGTAAGATTGGCTTTGTGTGTATATAGTGTCCAAAACCCCCATTTTTTTAAAATTCTGAAACATGAGATCCTTCACACTCAGCTTTTGCTGAGGAGAAGAAAAATATTTATTCTATGAATGTTATCTGGTTATACCTGACAAAGGCCATCTTCTACTTGTGAGTACTCAACTAAGACGTGGCCTGTGTACATAATGTACCTCCCGTCTTCAAACCGCCCCAGGTCTTCCGGATAGCAATGAAGCAACAGTGCCCAGCGGACCACCTAATGGGTGAAGCACACAATATGAGCAGAGGCACAGAGATGAAAATCGGCTACAAAAAGCCATTTTAAGGGAAACAGAGTAGATAAAAGAGAATAAGGACATGGAGCAACTTGAATGCAAGCTATAAGTTGTAGAGTCTATGGAATGTGGTTAATTTTTAAAAACAAAATTGAAAAAATTACTAAAAATTGATTGAGCTATCTTAATGGCTTAATGGCTGTACTCTAAAGAAAACATGATACAGATACTCTCTTGTCTGTAGTGACTTCTGATAAGAATTAATTACCTTAGATCTTTTTTGTCTTTTATAGCTACACTGAGATATATATAATAAAATTTGATTGTATATATACAGTTAATGAGTGTAATAAATTTAAGGAGGTGACCAAGCATCACATCCACACGTTGAAGAAGTTCCCTTGTATTCTTAGTTTATTGAGAATTTTTAATCGTAAATGGATGTCATTTTTTTCAAATGCTTTTTCTGTATATGTTGAGATGATTATGTGGTGTTTGTCCTTCATACTTTATGTGAATTTTCAGAACTCAAACCAACTTTGCATTCTTGAGATAAATCCTATTTTATCTTCATATTATATGTTGCTGGATTCAATTTGTTAAAAATTGTGTTAGTGATTATTGTGTCTGTACTCATGAAGGTTATCATTCTGTAGTTTTTTCTTGTGATGTCTCTTTTTGACTTGGGTCAGGTAATACTGGCCTCATAAAATGAATTAAGAATTGTTCCCTTCTCTATTTTCTGAAAGATTTTGTGAAGGGCTATTATTATTTCTGTATAGTTCACCCTTAAACAAGGTGAGTTTTAGGGATGCCAACCAACCAAAAGTCTGTGTAAGCTCTTTGCATACTTGGATTCCTGACCTAGGAGTTGACCCTTGAACAATGTGAGTTTGAACTGTGCTGGTCAATTGAAAAAATCCATGTGTAAGTGGGCCCGAGCAGTTCAAACCATGTTCTTCAAGGTCAAACTGTAAATATTAGAGAGAATTCACCAGTGAAGCTCTCTGGGCCTGGGCTTGTCTTTGTAGGAATATTTTCAGTTATTAATTCAATTCCTTATTAAGTATATACCTACTCCAATTTACTGTTTCCTTCTGAGTCAATTTTTGCAATTTGTGCCTTTCCAGGAATGTGTCCATTTGATCTAAGTTGTCTAAGTTATTGATATACAGTTAATATTTTCTTATATTCCCTTTAATTTCTGTAGGGTTGGTAGTTTCATTATTGATTTCAGTAATTTACATCTTTTCTCTTTTTATCTTGGTCAGTCTAGCTAAAGCTTTGTCAATTTTCTTGATCACTTAAAAAATAACTTTTTATTCCACTGATTCCTCTATTGTTTTTCTGTTTTCTATTTCATTGATTTCTTCTTTAATATTTGTTATTCACATCTTTTCTGTTTACTCTGGGTTCTGTTTGCTTTTCTTTTCCTAAGCTCTTTCGTGTAAAAGCTTAGGTTGTTGTTTTGAAGTCTTTCTTCTCTTCTGATATAGGTATTTAAAACTATAAATTTCCCTCTAAGCACTACTTCAGTTGCATCTCTTAAATTTTGATATGTTATATTTTGGTTTCATTCAGTTAAAATATTTTCTAATCTTCATTGTGATTTATTCTTTGGACCATCGATTATTTAGAAGTGTGTTGTTTAATTTGCCAATATTTAGGAATTTTCCAGATTTTTTTCTGTTGTTGATTTCTAATTCTGTTGTGATTGAAAAGCACACTTTGCAGGAACTTAATCCTTTTAAATTTATTGAGACTTGTTTTAGGCCCCAGCATGTGGTTGATCCTTGTCTAACCACATGCACTTAAAAGAATGTGCATTTACAGCTGTTGGGAAGAATGTTTGTACATGAAAGGTTGAGTTGGTTGATAGTGTTGCCAAGTTGTCCATATTCTTGTTACTTTTTTGCCAAATATTTCTATCCATTATTGAGAATGAGGTATTGAAATCTACAACAATAATTGTTGAGTTGTCTAATATCTTTTAATTGTGTTAGATTTTATTTCATGCAATTTGTGGCTCTATCATTAGTTGCATTAAATATTACATCTTTCTGATGTAGTGTCATGGTAGGTTTCATTATTTTTCATTTTTAAGATTATATTGTCTTGACTTTTGAGCTGTTACCTCAATTTCCATACAAGTTGAATAGGGTTGATAATGTCCGTCATGTTAGATTGTTGAAATAATTAATAAGTAGACAATTTTTAGCACATTGCTAGGCCTGTAGCAGGTACTTGATGTTCAGCCCCTTCTCAGTTCCCTTTTTCTTCGTGTTATGGGATGTGAGTACAAAGTTGGCTTTGAAAACAATTGCAAAAATAGCAATTTATGGTATTACTTTTGTTTGTGGTAAATATTGTTAGACTCCATGGGAAACTGGCGTAAGAGCCATCAGGCAAGCTGGGAGCTGGCAGCATGTCTTTCTTTTTTGTCTCTATAAGCTGCTGGAGAGCAGACAGTGTACTGCTTTATTAGTTTCTGCACAATATGTCTCTTAACACCTATGAAATGAATCCACCAAAATTCACTGGGCAACTCCTAAGTTATCTAAGTCTTGCTAGAGATATCTCCATTTAGGTGATAAAACTAAACAACAAAGTGGAAAAGTGCTTCACATATAAATTAAGAATTTAAAAATTAAATTTAAGTTGCAGTCACCCTTAAAGTGTAAGTGTTTTTGATGTGGAAGGAATGAGGAGGGGAAGGGAGGTAGGGCTTCTGGGAGCTGGGAATGCATTTTTCAATTTGTGTGATACCTGTGTGCTATCTGTGCATTTATTTTTTCTATTACTGGTTAAGCTGGACATTTACATTTGTGTGTTTTTTATTTTGTGTTTTATATTCCAGCATTTAAAAGTTAAAAATAAATAGTTTTCTAGAAATGGGTTAAATGCTGAGAGGGTGATGAGCTGCAGTCTTTGACTGATAATGATTCTAGCTCCCTTTGAGTAAGAGTTGACAATGGCATAGGAGCACAGAGATTTACCTTCACCATCTCACTGAATCCGCCACGTACAGAATCATCAGCATGTACATTACCACTGTGCTAAAGATGAGGACACTGGGGTTTGGAAGAGCTGATCACTTGCCTAAGCTCCCACAAGGAGAAAGTGACAGAGGTAAAATTAGAACTCAGGAGGGTCTGATTCCAAAGCTGGTCATCTTCTTTATGGGAGTGCTATTGATCTGTGATTATCACACTGACAGAATTTTCCAGAGAAATATACTGTATACAAGTATCTTTGGTTTATTTTTATTGATAAATAGAAAAAAGCATTCAAGTATTTACCACAAAATCCCAGGCAGACTGCTATTTCACAGCTTTAAGAACTAGTCCATGTTGGAACTAAAGAATATCTCTAAAGAGAAAGTAGAGTCTTTTAATATTTGAATTATCAAAAGACTGGATAATTTTGAGATATTATAAAAGAAAATTTTTGTCAGGAAGAGAAAATAAAAACTAAGGACATTATTGCCAAATACAAAGTAAACTAAACTATGACAAATTTTTGAGAAATTGATGTATGAGAAAAGATACGCCTCGGCCGGTGTGGCCCAGCAGTTTGGGGCATTGTCTTATACACCAAAAGGCTGTGGGTTCAATTGTCAGTCATGGTACGTACTTAGGTTGCAAGTCTGATGCCCGGTCCAGGAGCATATTCTCTCATATCGATGTTTCTCTCGTTCCCTTCCTCTTTCCCTTCCCCTCTCTCTAAAAATTCAATGAAAAAATGTCTTCAAGTGAGGATTAAAAAAAAGATAGTATCCACTTGACCTTGATTGTAGACGCATTCTCCTTCAAATAGTCCAGAAGTTATGACACTGGATAAGGATACTTAATACTAACACACCATTTGACAGTGCTGTGAAAAATAGTCTTATTTATGTAAATGCGATTTGTTGGTTTTCAACTTTTAAAATATACATATTCAAATCACAGAGATAGTAACATAATAACAGGAGTAATAAATAGTAGCACCACTTACTGAGTACTGCTGCTTTTACTGATGTACTGGTCACTCCTCTAAGTGCTTTCCATGCATTGACTTACTTGTTTCTCACAACCACACTATGAGGTAGGACCTGTCTTTCCGTCTGTGTAATGCAGCTGGGGAAACAGCCGCAGAGAGATTACTTGCTTATATAAATTTAATTAGCTAACATTAAGTAGAACCAGGTTCAAATGTAGCCAGTCTGCTACAGATTCCGTTGTCATTAGCACAACACTATTACTGTTATAGAACAGATGTAAATGTTACTAACATTGAAAAGGTGAAAATAAATACATGGTTGAAAGAAAACTAGGATTCAGGAAACAAAGAAGTGGTATTAGGAAATAGTAAGAGTGACTACATCTTCATCTCGTTTGATTATTATATTAATTTTTTACTGCTGCATAGCAAATTACCAGAGACTTAGTAGCTTAAAACAATATCCATTTGTTATCTCATATTTTCTGTAGAATAGAAGTCTTGGAATGGATTAGCAAGGTTCTGCTGAGAGTCTCCCAGCTGAGATCAAGGACCTGGCCAGTCTGTGATCTGATTTTAGGCTGGAGTTCTCTTCCAAGCTTACTGGTTATGGCCTATTTTCCTTCCTTTTAGTTGTAGGATTGGTGTCCTCCACAGAATAATCAATGGGCAGTTTTTAACAGGCTTCTTGCTTTCTTGCAGGCCAGCAGAAAAGTATCTCTCTGCTGTTTCACCTACTTTTAAATGACTTACCTGATGAAGTCAGGCCCACTTAGGATGTCTCCCTTTTGATGAACTCAAACTCAAGTATAACTAATCACTGGAGTGATATGCCTTTATAGTTACAGGTACTGTCTACAATTAAGAGAATGGGATTATATAAATTGCACATAGCAGGGGACAGAAATTTTGGAGGCTAGGAATCAGAAAACAGCATCCAAAGTTGACAGTCAATAGATAGATATTTAATGATATTATTTAAAATAAAGATTAAAAAAAAAGACATAATAATGCATAACTGTAAGAATGACCAAAAAAAGAAAGAAAATGTGTAATATAACCAGCAAATATTGGGAGGGAGAAAGAAAGGAATGTGGGGACTAAACATGAACGAAATTAGTAGTTCTCAGCCCTGACTGCTACAGAATCACCTGAATATCTTTCAAAATGACTGATGCTTAGGTCTCACTCAAGACCAATTAAATCAGAATCTCTAGGGGTAGAAATTAGTTATAGACATATTTTTAAAGCTGCTCAGGGGCTTTCAATATACAGCTGGGTAGAAAACTGCTGAGCTAAATCTTTATCTTTCTTAGTGGAGAGTTAGGTTAATATAGTAGTTTTGGTTTTCCCTAAAGTTGATGAAATAAAATAATAGAGGAATAGCCATGTTACTCAGAGTTGTGAACATAATCATCAGAAACAATGAAGTCAGAAAGGGTGACGGTGGCTGCCTCCAAGGAAGAGTGCGGCTGTGGAGACTGGGGGAGAAAGAATGAGCTCTCAGTCTAACCTCTCTGTGCTATTTTCTTCTCTTTTCTTTTTTACTATATGCATATATTATGTTGACTTACAAAAATGTTTAAGAGTTTATAGTTTCTTCTATAACAAGTGAAGAATCAAATCTCTCTGTATGGGTAGTACTAAAACTTTACCAGCCAATTTGAGCTGAATTTTACCCGTTTTTCTTTAAAGTCATGTGTACTAAACAATGAAACAAGTGCTGTGCTTTACTCCTTTGATATAGAAATACAAAGAATTTTCAATGCTGCCTCATTAAAAATAATTCTCCTGACTCCTCAAAGCTATTTTTACTCCTCTTAAGATGTCAGTGAGTATTAATTCAGAATAACTTTCTGTATTTGTATCCTAGGGCTGTTGTAGTGACACTAAGTGGGTGGTCTTAAACAACAGAGATTGATTCTCTTACAGTTTGGGAGTCCAGAACTCTGAAATAAGTTTCACCATGCCCAAATCAAGGTGTCAAAAGAGACAGACTCCCTCCAGAGGCTCTAGGGAAGAACCCATTTCTTGCCTCCAGCTCTAATGGCTGTTGGCATTCCTTGGCTTTTGGCCACATCATCACATCAATCATATCACGTCAATCTCTGCCTCAGTGGTCACATTGCCTTCTCCTCTTAAGTGTCAAACCTCCCTCTGCCTCTCTCATATAAGAATTCCTGTGATTACATTTAGAGCCCACCAGAATAATCCAGGTTAATCTCCCCATCTCGAGATCCTTAACATAATCACATCTGCAAGGTCATTTTTTGCTATATAAGGAAACATTTACAGGTTCTAGGGATTAGAACATTAATATCTTTTGGAAGCCAATATTCAATCTTTCATACTTTTATTCTTCAGATTTTTTATTATTGAGCTAACTTCCAAAGTCTATCCAAATGAAGAAACTATTTTTATTTAAGGCCTTGGAATCATCGTGAAAGTAAAATATATAATGGCAGAAAGTGTCCACATTTTTCAGAGTTAAGTATTTTGCTAAATTATAGTAGCTTCTCTTACTATTTTACATGTGCTGTCCCTATCTTATTTAATATTTGACTTCTGTTTTCTTTACTTAAATTTTTTAAAGCATTATATCTTTAAGTTGGCAGAGGATAAATATGATGAACCAAATAAAAATATATATACAAGTAATTCATGTTTTTATTTACTCTTTGTTAATAACTTCTTAAGTCCACCATAGTTTTATTCAAACATTAACTTTATTTTTTAAGTATTTGTTTGACTTTTGTACATATTTGCTTTAAAGAAGAAGAAAATTGTGGATACGCAGTCTCTGTTTACTGGTAGTCTGAAAGAACACCTTTAATAACTAGGTGCTTAAAACTATCCTTTTATAGGAATAATATTATATAATTTTAGCCATATGAGACATAATCACAGAGTTCATAAAAAATCATCTCCCTTTTCTCTCAGATTTTCCTTTCTTTTTCTTAAAATTCTTGAAAGGCAGAAACAAAGAAAGAAAGGAAAAGAAGGAAGGAAGGAAATAAAGAAGGAAGGAGAGAAAAAAGTCACATGGAAAAAGAATATTTGATGGAGTTTCAGAGGTCAATACCCCAAAACATTTACTTGTCTAAGTCCTTTCACTGCCTGGGTCTTCCAGAGCGGTGCCAAAGTGCTGGGACAAAGCAAGACCTTTGTGGGTAAACAAGTGGATAGAATCGAAGGTCCCCATCTGGATCTCAGAGGGAGACCTGGTACTCTGTGCAAATATGGATAAACCATGCCACTTGTAAATGACTGGTTATTGGTTTCTTAAACTAAGTTGTGCTTTCTCTTAATGGATATGTATGTCCCTGTTTTTGCCATGACAAAATATCTTAAAAGTCAGCTTTGAAAGATTAATGTCTAGCATGATTTGCATGTGAATGATGCTGTTTCATTTCATGTATTAATTTTATAAAAGAGCTTCGTTTTCCAACCTAGTTCTTCCTCATTCATTTCTGAGAAATTGTTCATCCTTCTAAATATAAAATCTAAAGTAACATCAAATTTTAAAAACATAAAATATTTTCATAATTCAAACTCAGTATATATCCTAATTACATATCTTCCCTGTTTACATGTGTGTATATGTGTGTATATACAGAAGTGTGTATCACATGTGGGAATAGAAAACAGATGGGATGAACTTCATGTTTTTTCACTGCTTACAAATATGTCAGTGGCTCCCAAACTCCTTTCCACACGAATGTAAACTTTATTGACCTCTATACATCCAGCTCCAAGAATGAAGCTGGAACACAAAGTAGGCACTCAATAAACATGTAATGGAACATTGAATCTTTTCCATTTCCTTTCCCTTTTGCCCTCATTTTTCATCCTGTGACCAAGAGGTACAGGTATCCTGGAGAAGCTTAGAGCCATCAAAGACCTATGGATACAATTCTAACAAAATGTGCTGTAGCTCAGGGCAGAAGATCAGAGAAAGGACTGGAGTGTTGAATCTTGAAAACATGGGGATTTGGAGATGAGTGCTAATACCTATTTGTCTACTCACTACATTCCCATCCACCCACCGTAACCGCAGCAGGCCCAGCACAGCTGAGAAACATCTTCTCGATCACCTCTTCCCCAAGTAACACCTGGAATATGGCGCACATAAATAATTTATTAATCTGGGGCTAGTGGCCATTTCTAATAGACGTGCTTTGGGACAGCGTGAGCAAGCAAGCAAGCTGGAATGACGGCACACACTCCGACAACCACCTTACGGACACACCGCCCCATTCCCACCCTGGTGTGGGCAGCTTTGCTGAATCACTCTGGGCTCAGGGTAAGGTCTAGCAGAGGAGATGGCTGCCGGCCGACAAGGCTGTCGAGACAGCCGCCTTCTGGGGCTGTGTTTTTCTTGCCTCAGAGGAAGAGAGCTGAAATGGAAGCTTCTAGCTAAATAGAATTTGGAAGGCAGGAAACAGGGAGAGTGGTGGTCCTGTCCTTCTACTCTAGGATGATTAACTTTCACTATTGCTCATTTTGTGTTAAGTTAAAAGCAGACAGATTGTCTTTTTAGCCTTTTTTTCCCCTTTTCAGTAGTTATCCAAAAGTCTAGAAATTGCTATAATTTAAAGTTAATGAAAAGAAAGTTCAGCAGCTGCATCGTATTTCATACCATTCTTCTCGTCCCCTGGTCCGGCCTCTCCCAGCCCCCACAGCCTGCAGTGGTGTTGCCAGGGGCACCGCACAGAGCAGAGGAGCCTGTTCTTAGGCCAGAGCAGGCTTCCCCAGGGTGGAATTCACATTAGTCACTTGCCCAGCTGGAGATAAACAGCAGCCTGGTCGTTTTTTCAAGTTGAACAGGTGAAGGATCTTTCTAACTTCTGGTGACTTAGCCAATGATGCTGCCTGCTACTGTTTCACCTACTGGCTTCAAAGTCCAAGGTGTTTTAGCTTTAGGTTGAATATTTGATCCGTCCTGCTCATGCAGCAGGGAGGAACATTGCTTTGGAAGGGGTTACCCAATCCACCAGATTCTTCAGTTATTGTGTGTGTGTTGTAAGTTGTTTTCATCAGGGGTTGTATGAAAGACACAGGTGGAAAAAAATCAGAAACAGTGGAAGCTTTTCCTGCAGCACTATTCCATTAGTCGGTGACTCCCAGATCATCGTGTTTCTTCCCAGCATAAAATGTGTTAGCGTCAGGCTAATTAATTGCCACTGGAAATTTTATTTAGGACCCCTCTCTACGTGCTGGTAGAATTGTGTGACATCTCCTGAGAGGTCCATTGAAACCCCACTAACGGCAAAAGGATTGACACAACGCTGGAAAGACTGATGACCTGATAAGAAATGCCTTGTTACTTGCACACTGAACCTTTTCATGCATCTCGAGGGTGTGGTGCTGAAGTCCTGGAGCTCTTTAAAAGTACCAACACGTAGCTCCCTGAAGGGTAAGTCTGCCTTTGAAAGGACATCACCAAAGCCTCGGGAAGGTGACTCGGAGGGAATAGCTAATGCTTATTGGAAATAGGAACATTTGGAGTGGAGTCTAAAAGTAACCCTGTGTTTAGAGATTTTGGGTTGATGGACTGTCATCCCTTATTGCAGATCTAGTGCCACATTGAGAAAACCTGGTGCATATTAGTTACAGAGAGCATCGTTACATTAACCAGAGACCAGACTTTAATCTAAAAGTATGAACTTTACTAGACAGTTTCTAAGAAAGCGTACTCTGGAAACTGCTTTCTATTTTGAATGTTAATGGTGAGCAAGGAGGCCTTGATGCCTAAGGTGGGTTTAGGGCTGGGAAAAAGGGTTCCTCCTCACCAAGTCCAGCCATAACTGTGCTGTTTTCCTGACCACCTGGTCAAACATAACAAAACAATTTCTTTTCTCTTCTATCTTGGGCTCCCATTTTCAGATTCAAAGATGGGCTGGGACATAGTGTTGATAACAGGTAATGTTAATGATAAGAATAGATTGAGCCCTTAGGATGCTCCACACAATGTGTTTCCAGCACATTACGGATATGAACTCATGTGACCTTCACAGTGACCCTGTGAGGCAGGTGCTCTTATCACTCCAATTTTATGGAGGTAGGAATTTAGGTATAGAGTAGTTAAGGAATTTGTGCAAGTGTCTATAGCTAGTAAGTGGTAGCAAAACCTAGACTTGGGCTGTCTGCAATCTGACCAGTTTTTAACCAAGGCACAGGGGAAGCTCCCCCTACTAATGTCATATAATCACCACCATATGCACATTCTCAAAGAAGCCTCATAGTTTTACATTTTCCAGTCGCACTTGCAGTACTCCTCTTCAAACAGGGTCTTGGATTCCCGGAATCACCTTTTCCATTTCTCTACAAGCTCACGACCATTGAGGTTGGGTGCAGATGAGTAACTGTTATATTATTTTGTTATATTCTTTTTAAAAAGTAAAAGAAATGTCCTAGAATATATTAGCAAAATGAATATAAAGTTTTCTCCCTGCCCCAGAAATAAATGAGACCCTGCCCAGCCTTCTTGAGAATATTGAGCAGAGGTTGTCAATCTGTTGAAATCAGTATTGCATAATTACAGGCTCTAATCAAACAGTAGAATATTTTAATTTATATAGCAAAGTGTAAAAAAAAAAAGGGGGAAGAATTTGTGCCAAACATTTATGTTAAAAATAAAAAGGAGAGAGAAAGAGACTGAATCAAGTGACTTGAGCATGTCCCTCACTCCTGCTTGGCCTCAGTTTGCTCTCCTGTGACATGACGGTCCTTCAAGTGGGACAAGAAGGGTGCCTTCTGGCTTTCATGCCATGGCCTGAACGCAAGAAGTACGTGTTAAAGAGGAAGCTCTGGCAGTACACTATGAGAGATTATAAAACATTGTTTCAATTTTTATATGTTTCCTTATTACAGTCATACCAGTGTAATAAATAACTTTGTAAATAACAAGATTCAGAAGTCAAAACTTAAGAGCAGAAAAATATTTCTCCCTTTTGGTTTATGTCGAGGGCTATGACTGAGCTGGGAAAAGTGCACAAATGTAGAGGGTGGGTGGGAATATAATCTGGGGGTAAAGGAGAACTATGATCTCTTAAAAGCATTTTAAAATTGATAATATCATTTTAAAAACCCACCTGAAACTTAATTCCTCTTACAAAACAGTCCACGAACCACCTAGGTTTGAAGAAAGGAGTCGTATACAAACAATGAATACACAAATACACCAGTGTCTCCAAATTAGAGATGGAAGGATTGCCCATCTCAGTGTATACAGCCCACTGCTTGAAGCTCTTTGTGACTTTTTATTCCCCTAAAGGCTACATGAAGTATTTATTATGACCTGGAGTCACCTGTGTCTGTGGGAGTAGGGGAGTGGCCCATGGGATGGCTCTGGTCTCTAGAAACCTTACTCTGGCTTTGGTATATCATTCCCTCAGGTCAGCGAGCCCCAGGGCTCTCAGATAGCAGGACTCTGAGGCCCTAATCCAGTTTGTCCACTGAATGGAGATTGTGGCTTGGGGAGAAAGACAAGAGAATCGTCTGTATTGCACTTCCAATGTTTGCTAGAGCAAAGGGATTATGGTTTTGTATTAGGTTCCAGAAGATAACATCTAGTAGTTTGTGCGTTTTTGCAGAGTGCTCTGCTATAGGAATTTTCGGTGCTAGCACTGTTTACTTGGTGACCTTGAATTTTAATTTGTTGACAGTTTATTTTCATCATCACCACCATCATCAAACAGTTACACAGCATTGAGCATAAACTCTGTTCTAAATCTAGTGCAGATAACCATTCATTCATTCATTCACTCATTTATTCATTACAAAAACCCAGGTTGTGTATTATTGGTTTTCAGATGAAGAAACTGAGGCAGGGAGGCATGGAGTGGGTGGCTCGCACAACATCACACACTGGAGTTCAAACTCAGGCCGTCTAATTCCAGAACAGTATACATGGCCTGTCGAGTACACACAGGCGTTGAATTCGAAGGGCCTTTAACCTAACGTTCTGGGATTTTCTAAGTCTAGCTAAAGAGGACCATATTTTTGCGTACTATTTTTATGTATATGCTAAAAATATGTAGTCTTCTCTCAAAATTTTTATTGAATTTAGGGTGATGACATTGGTTAATAAAAATGTTTCATGTGTATGATTTTATAATTTATCATCTGTATATTTTTATTGTGTGTTCACCACCCCAAGTCAAGTCTCCTTCCATCACCATTTATTCCCCCTTTACCCTCTCCTACCTCCCCCACCCCACTTTCCCTCTGGTAATCACCATACTGTTGTCTGTGTCTGTGCAGTTTTTTTTTCTTTGCTTAATCCCCTCACCTTTTCCACCCCGCCCTGCAACGCACCTCTGCTCTGGCAGCTGTCAGTCTGTTCGCTGTGTCTATAAGACTGTTTTTATTTTGTTTGTTAGTTTATCTTGTTCATTAGAATGAGTTCATTCCACATATAAGTTAAATCATATTGTACTTTTCTTTCTCTGACTACCTTGTTTCACTTGCAAGAATATTCTCCAGGTCCGTCCATGCCATCACGAAAAAAAGATCTCTTTCTTTTTTACAGCTGAGTAGTATTCCAGTGTGTAGATGTACTAGATGTACCATCGCTTTTTTTATCTACTCATCTAATGATGGGCTATGTAGTTTATTTTTAAGAAATTTTTTGCTTTATATTTTATTTTTATTGCTACACTGCAGTCATAGATTATTGATATTTAAATTCTACTCTTTCCTACTTGCCTTTACTTTCCTTATTTTTGACCCTGTCTCCAAAATTCCCTAAGCCAGAAGCACTTTAAAACATAGAAGAGACCAGGGGACACATAGGAAGAGATCACAACACAATTAGAAGTCTGTTGGTTTGGTAAATTCCCATGATTTCCATTTGGAAGAAATTTTTCTTGTAGCTTGTGGGTAGAATTGGAATGAAGTCATTCTTTAAAAAAAAAGTTGTGTACTATTTAATTAATTATCTGCAGATAATATTATTATACAGAGATAGGGTTTCTACAAGTTTCCTTGATGATTTCTTTCATATATACACATTCATAGTTAGGATTTTCTTCCTCCCATATATTCTAAATCCTTCTTACACAGCAAGTTAGCATCATAAAGAAAAACAAATTGATAATGACACTTCCATGAGCTACACCAAGCACTCTTTTGAGTTGTTCTTGCAGTAGAAGTAGTCCTCACCCATTTTTGGTTGTAGATTGTATTCAAATAAAATAGAAACTGTTTCATTTTCTCACTTGTGAACTTGAACTCCACCTTGTCTTCTGGAAATAGGAAACCCAAAGTAGTACATTTTGTTCCTACTATTTCAAAGTTAGTGCCTTTTTCAAATTATGTGTCCTAAAAAGTTCCGTCATGTACACAAGTAGCTTCTGCAAGAAGCTTAGGCTTCAGAGATCCTTGTAAAAATCACTCTTTTGAAGCTAGAATGGAAGCCCTTCTACTCTTAGCTCTTTCTAACTCAGTGAATTAAATATAATAAGACCTGTTTTGTGTACACAAAACCCAGCACAGCAAAATTTCTTACATGCTCATTTTGGCTGCTGCTGTTTACAGACCCATGCATTGAACTTGGTGGCTTAGTACACCAAACAGAAGCAGCATTAAGGAAGCGGCAGGGGCAGATGCAGGGAGGGGGTACAGCCCCTTACCTCTTCTCTTTGTGCTGCCCAGGCGTGCTTCACAAGGCAGTTGGATATGGCTGCACTTCCCCAAGTTCAGGGAGGGACCCTTTTGGAAAGCTTGGCTGAGGGCTCACATGTCAGAGAGCAGGGAAAGAAATGTGCTTCTACCTGAAACTAATCACGTAGCTGGCCCCTGAGGAGAAAATGTCCGCTGCAGAAAGAAATAAGTAAGAGCTTTGGGGGATCCTTGAAAGACTCTGAGGTCCATGGGGAAGAGAGAGTGGGCTGCAGCAGGCTGTCCCCCTCTCTGTCCAGCTTCTCCCTCCAGGGCTGCTCTGGCAGCAGAACCAGATGGAAATGTCACCTAATACTGAGTGTTTTATTCCTCCTGGTCCGCACCCTGCCTTATCCAGGGAGAGCTCCTTGGCAACACCATGCAGAGGTTCTTTTCATTTATAATTGAATCCTAAGAGGTATATATATATTTTTTCTAGAAGTGCCAGCTTAAAGTAATTGCTAGAAGTCCCAATAGGGCTAATCAGAGATTCATAGAAAATAAAGATGGAGGCGAAGAACTTACCCAATTGGTTTGTGTCATTCTGCTAGGAAGGTTCTTGCAGTCCAGGGCAATGATCACAGTTCTTGGCATTGTGGGCTATTAATAGGAGCCTCGAAATAAATCCCCGATTAGTGAGATAAGAAAAACTGATTTCTTGGCCTGGATATCTCTCCTCTGGTGACCACACAGCTTCCACTTTCATCAGCTGTTTATCAAAATCAGATTAATAAAAGAATCATCAGATCAGAATTGTTTATGCCTGTTTTAATCTTGAATTACAAAAGACTTTCGTGTGCTGTTTGAGCAAAGCACTGTGACCTATAGATGAACTAGGCTTCACATTTCCAGCACCTTGTCCTGAACTCGTAATTATCCAAAGACAGCAGTCGTTGAGCTCTTACTGATTATTGATCTAAATGAGATAGGTGAGGCTCGCTCCACGGGGGCTGTGAATACGTGGTGATAGATTGTATCTTTGTGATAAGTCATAAGTCACTAATAGTTTATTTTGAGCTCTCCCAAGTGGAAGACAATGGAGCATTTAGTAGGTTGTGCAGTTACATAAGACATCTCTCCCCAAACAAAGAGGCAGCAGGACATCCAGCCAAAGGATTGAGTACAGGAGGCTGTGTGGTCTGGTGGTTCCAGGGAGAGACGTGGGGCCAAGCTTCCTGGGTTCAGCTACCAGCCGAGACTCTGACTCAGGGGGAGCAGAGCCAAGTCTCTTGGCTTGAGTCAGATAGACTGTAAAACCCAGGAGAGAGAAAACCACAGGTCTGTGCTCAAGGACTCTGGGGGAAAAGCACATTTTGGAAATTAAAAAAAAAAAATTGCACTGTTAAGTTACAATTTGGACTTTTTCAACAAGAAACGAGCATTTTTCCTGCTTCTCGCTTGTTTGACATGTCCTCCTCTGGGCAGCAATGTGAAGCCAAGCCAGTCTCTGAGGGTGTTCTGTGTGGGATGAATAGAGAAGTCTGGGGGTCAGAGCAAAGTTAGTCAACCTTGGTGAGTTGTCACAGCAATGCTCAGGAAGCCCAACACTGGGGGCAAAGAGGTTCTCATAAATTTCTCCCTTTTCTTACTCATTCTGCCTTCCACAGTGAAATGCCCTCTGAAATTGTAGGAGGAAAAACCCCTTCCCTCAGATGTCTGGATGCTTCTCTTCAACAAACTTGAGCAAAGATTTGTTCGGCTGCAACCAGCAGCCTATTCAGCTGTAGACCCACATGGGCTCCTGAGTGTCAGCTGAAGCAGGGGCTAATGGGAAATGCTCTCCAAGTTCCACCAGCTCTGAAACTGATTCTTCTAAGCAGACAGTGTAGGTGGCTACCTACATGGTTGGGTTTGAAGGAACTACTGGGCAGGTCTCGCCTCCCCAGTATAATGTCTCATTTCTCTGGGCCTGAAAAGCCTTCTGATCTTTAGTATATCCTATTAAAATGAAAACAGTATTTTTTACATGTATGTATTTTTAATTAAGATAAAAATGTACCAGAAGTTCCTTCTAAGTTGTAGATCTATTAATGTATTTTAGTCACCTTTAAAATACCTTTCCACTTTTCCAAATCATTTAATATACGTTGGCATTGCTTTTATCTATTTAAATAGATAAAAATTAGAATCTGTTACTTTTAAAAATTATTGCTATATCATGATCATTATTTCCAGATTTACATATTCTCCTAATTTTTTCTAACTTAACATCTAAGTGCAATAAGCCTAATGGTACATTTACACAATGGATTACTATGGTGCCATAAAAAAGAAGGAAATCTTAGCTTTTGTGACAACATGGATGGACCTGGAGATTTTATGCTCAATGAAATAAGCCAGCCAGAGAAAGAAAAACACTATATGATCTCCCTTTTATGTGGAATCTAATGAACAAAATAAAATGACATATAAAATAAAAACAGAGGTATGGACATATGGAACAGACTGACTAATATCAGAGGGGAGGGGGAAAGGGAGAGGAGAGGGGGGACTGGATGAAAGAAGATGAAAGGATTAGCCAAAGAACATACATGCATGACCCACAGACACAGACAAGTGTGGTGATGGCCAGAGGGAACAGGGTAGGGGGATGCTTCATGGAGGTAGGCAAAAGGGAGGAAAATGGGGACATCTGTAATACTGTGAACAATAAAAATAAAGTTAAAAATATAAGTAAAAAATCTTATCTTTCTTCCCTTTCTTCCTAAAGGGAAGAAAATGATGAATGTTACAGTAGTCTAGAAAATGAAAATAATATTATTTGTAGAGCTTCCTGTGTTTGAAGTCTGACTCCCGGTACTTGAGTTAACAGCTGTAGTTGAGTCTTATACAAATGGAACAGGAGATGAAGGGGGAACCGGTTTTGCTGTGGAATGAGGTTGGGGTAAAGGAAGTGGCAGTCTCTTCTGTAGAAGAGTTGAGAGAGACCAGGAGAGAGGTATATAAATTCCAGAGGGGAGGGTGGCCTTCTCTGTCATTTTACCCAGAGCTGTCCTAAGTGACTTCAAAATCTGAGTGTTGCCCTGGCTGGTGTGGCTCAATGGATTGAGTATCAACCTGAGAACCAAAAGGGTGCCTGTTCAATTCCCCGTAAGGGCAAAGGTCTGGGTTTCCAGCCAGGTCCCCGGTTGTGGGCGTGTCAGAGCCAACCCATCGATGTTTCTCTCGGACATCAATGTTTTTCTACCTCTCTTTCTCCCTGCCTTCCTCCTCTCTAAAAATTAAATAAATATTTTAAAAATAAATAAAATCAAATCTGGATGTGGGTGGGTGTGGGGCTTTTGCCAGGCTGGTTGCTCTTACTCTAACCCAACGTAGGTTAGATGGAATCCAGGGTTTTACTTGTGGTCACCTTATACAAGCCCCAAATATACTCATGAAGTCATTCCTCCCTACATTTGCCTAAGTGCACATACCTAGCCATTGGCTAAATAGCCAAGCTTAATGTCTCCTATCTCAAGCTTCTCCATATTAAAATAAAGCAAGCTCTCTCTTCCTTTTCCATTGTGTAACCATCCTTTGTTCACTTTTGTGGCAATCTAGAAAAAAATAATAATAAATTAAAAGTCTGCTCTTGCCCATGAAGGTAACTGAGGGAACATTGTCTATTCTATGAGTTTGTGAATTCTGCCCTGAGTGAAAGAGAATAAAACCATGCACTGAGCTTAGTAATCACATGCTTTTCAGACTCTGCTTCCTCTATTTCTGACACTCCACTGTGGCCAACACACCATTTGCAAGGATTCCCTGGGTAGCCAATGGTCTAATAAACACATGCTTAAGAAGTTGTAGAGACACCAATGTGGGGTAGATTTCATGAGATTACAGTCATCTTCTCTGGTCACAAGTGCCACTGCTCCCTGTGGTCCCTGAAGAGTCATCCTTTTACTTTTCCGGTCATACCTGATCATGCAAAGACTACCCAGGGAGAGTTTCTGGGAAAAAGGGTCTGAGTAGGAATGCGTACAGAGTAAGTGGAACTCCTCACACAGAGGCCAAAGTCTCTAGGTTTAGGGACCCCAAAGGGCCCCTGCTTATATCTCACTGTTCAGCTGTCTCATTGGGTATGGCCCAAGCCTCCTCCAGAATTCCAGGATGCGGCAGGTGGGCCTGGAGCCCAACTCAGGAACCTCTGCTTCCTTCTCAGGCAGGTGTTCCTGTGGAAGAGGAGGGACAAGCACAGACCCCACAGATGAATCTCCAGGCCCCCTCTGCCCCCCATTCCAGTCAGAGAGTCTTGTTAACTCAAAGACAAAGACATCATGTCTCAGTTGAAATCTTTGTCCTTGAATTATTGCTCTAGTGCCTGCTTTTTCCCTAAAATAGCAGATGAGTGTATATTCCATACCCCTTTGGTTAGAAGAT
Source organism: Glossophaga mutica (assembly GCA_039655065.1). Lineage (NCBI taxonomy): Eukaryota > Metazoa > Chordata > Mammalia > Chiroptera > Phyllostomidae > Glossophaga > Glossophaga mutica. The sequence goes on along the minus strand of CM077304.1, from coordinate 35,690,448 downwards.
CTTCCCAAACAGAAAGAAACACAACAGCAGCAACAACAAGACGTCCTCTGAGAATCCACGCTGTGGCATAAACATATATAAATATTTGTTGGAAAGAAAGGACAGAAGGAATAGTCTCCAAACTGGCATCCCCATACATTAGATTTATTTTCATTTGCTTACAATCTGAATCTTAAAAAAAATACTGTGAGCAATAAAAGATATGAATAAATCAAATGAAAAAAATAATTTACAATAATTTATTATGAACTATGAAGATAGGTTCTATTAAGGAAAAAAGTAGATTGTTGTCTGTAAAATTTCGATAATTAAATTTGGCACCAATGTAAAGATTTTTGTGAGTTGTTTCATACCCAGCCTACAGAATCAAGCTCCAGTTGGTATTTTCCGACTATGCTAAAAAATAAATCTTTTTATGATGCTGGAATAAGAATCAATGACCCACAGAGTCAAGCACACTGGAGGTACTTGACGGTTGGTTTTTAAATAAATAAGAGCTTGTATACTGCAACCTAGCATACAGCAGACTGATAATGTGCCAAAGCTCAGTAAAGTAGTGTTTTTAAAAGTGGGGGTAACACATGCTTCTGTTACATGAAATTAGAAGTAATATGAACATCAGGAGAAATGTCTCAGTTTCTACTTCTCCCTGGGTGAAGAACTGAGAGAAGATAGCCACATTCAAGAAGCATCCGGATGTGTAAACCAACAAGTAGGGACCCTGCTGGCACATAATTCTGACAGCTATCATCAACAAGACTTGGTGCTACCTTACAGTAAAAACAGAATTTTTGATTGAGGACCATTTGATAATGTTTGTGGTTTATAAAAAGAAAGTCACAAAGCGGGGAGAGCAAAGCAACTACTTTTCTCCATGGACGTGGGACAGGAACCTGCATCAATGAGAAGTGTCACCAGCTATGTAAAACTAGCTAAGGGTGGAAGAAACCGAATGTTTAGTAAGCTCCCTCTATGAGCCAGTCACTTTGCAAAGTGCTACTTCGTTTAACTTTCCCATGATGCTCTGAGGCAGTGATGTTTTTCTCTACAAAAGAGGAAGCTACAGACTATATGGTTTATCCAAAGTCACAGAGCCGGAAAGTGGCAGATTTCCAACACTCAGACCTACAGCCCCGACGATGAGAATAGGAGACCCAGCTGAGAGCATGTGTCCTAAGTCATCCTCTCTTTCCTTCTGCATTCTGTAAGTTTTTCTAATTAAATTAAACAAAAAGAACCACTGCATTTTGCAGTATAACCGGCTATGTAAATTGCCTCAGAGCTGGTAAGGACTTCTTGCATTCAGATTTGACATGAAATAGGCCATCTAATTGTCGATGTAATTAAATGCATGATGTGATTGAACATGTGACACTCAGCATGTACCCCTTTCTTTAGACCACGCTTTACTTGTTATTAATGAATACACATTAAGATCGGTGTTCTAAGTACTTTCAGCATGATATTTTCCAGCTCAGGCTCCCTTGACCTGGGGAGCATCTACCACCTTAACTTCTACAATGGGTGCAGTGTATCAAAATAGACGGTCACTGGAACAAAGGAGGCAAAATGAATATTAGTTCTGGTCTGTTCCAAAGCCCGATTTCTGAAGTAAATAGGAATTGGACAGATTTTACATATACTGTCCCAGTTCATGTGCGGTGTACCATCACTTTAAAGCACATCCAAACACGGTGTTTTGAAAGGTTATGAAAATTTTATTAACAAAGAAAATCCACATGATACACATCACCGGTAAAAACAACCACATCAAACATATAGGAAATACTGTGTTTTCTGTTCAGTTTCATCAGTGCCAGGAGAATGAAGCCACACCCCAAAGGACAGAGTGATGTTTTTGAAGGGGATAATCATTTGAGATAATAAGGTACTAGAAAGTCAGAAGCAACAAATCAAGGTATTTGTTTCACAGGCTGAACCAGAGTCTTCATCCAAATGAATGTTTCCACTCTGAGTCCATATACTTGACCATCAGCTGTTTTAAACGTTATACTGAATATACAGTTTCTATCTAAAAACATGATAGAGTTAACTTGAGGGGAGTGAGAACTGAGAGCCAACATGAATTTATAGAAATTTAGGGCTACATAGCAATAGTCCAGAGATAATCCCTACAAAATGTCAAGGTGTACTTGATGATAGGATATGATTGCTTTTTCAGGATTACTTTGAAGTTCCTTTCTGATTATCTTTAAATACTGCTTACTGTTGTTCCTTGGAATTTCCTTTGTTTACCCTATACCCTTCCCTCTACTAAAAATCTATAAACATATTCAAGATATACAGCATGCAAGAGGGGAAGTACAAGAGTAAGAAAAGACTCTGATGTCCTGGACATGAATAGAGAACACACACGTAAGGGGTTCTCACCATCAGAACAGCACATTGTCGTGTGAGCTGGAAGCCCGACAAGAGAGATCATATAGACTTTTAATCCAAGGAAGGAGCCAAGTTAGGCCTATTAGCTGACTATAGTTTCCAGGGCCTGGGGTAGCTTTATTTTTAGGCATGGCTCCCAGGAGCTGCCTACACAAATTTGGAGGGAGCCAGGGAGGCACAGATGGTGGTCACGTGAAGGCACAGGCCGAATGCGTGGGCTCAGTTACAGGGTCTGTGCGTTCAGGCTGCTGTGTTCCTCCTATTTCAAGCACAACCACGTCCAGGCTATTCCCCCTCTTTCCGAAGTCTTGATTCATTTAATTCTCCTGCAGGAGCTGGGAGAGGAGGAGGGCTGCACGAATCTTACTGTTTCATGGTTTAGAGGAGACAGTCACCATCTTGGCTTCTTGTCAGATTTTAAATGTAACATTTTGCTAAGTGTAAAGCTGTGTATCTGTTCCTTTTCTGTTGCAGTTATGGTATCTTCAATATTTGCAAAACATAAACTCAAAATACTTCAAATCAAGCCCAAAGCAGTTTGTTGTTCATGCGACACAGTTTTTACACATATCAATACACAGTGAGTTCGCAGAACTGGAATCTTTTCTTTGCTTCTTTCTTTTTCTTTTCATTTCTTTTCTTTGTGTTTTTGATTCTTTTTACAATTTTCCCTTTCTTTGAGGACTTAAGAATGACTCGATTACGCAATAGCAAAATCCCCACTATATACATCTCTATAATTCCCTGATTGTCGTCAAGCTGGTTGCCATGTCAGTTCTTACTGGTTGCATTGTTTAGAAAAAGGAAGCCCATCAACTAAAGTAGTCTATGATTTGAAATACCCTGTGAATACACTTGTAAAGCATACAGCACCTTAGTGTTATGTAGAATTCTAATTTTTTAATATAAAAATCTATAGTATTTGCTATAAAATGTTGTTAAAGGTATTCAGGGTGTGCTTCTGATGGTGCTAGATTCACAGTAATTAACGTTAAAGCACTAGTTTCACACTCTTTAAAGAACAGCCCACAAAATTTCAGATTCTCAGTCACTTTCTTCTTTACATAGAAAATTGCCATAATAAAAATGGATTCAATGACTGAGGTTTTTTTGTTTTTTTTTTTAATAGAGCACAAAGAATTTTTCAGGTCATCATCAGGATGCTTGGTGTTCTGTCAATGTAATTTCTGTGTGTGATCAAACATCTTCTGCAGAGTTTTATCCTCAAATCCTTCCAATGTGCCTTCTTGACCTGAGCTACTGTGTAGGCCATTTTTAAAAAGTAAGTCAGTACATAAAAAGGTTTTAACATCTGTTAATCTGTTGTTTTATCTGGAGGACATAAAAGATATATATAATCTTCCAACTAACTGATTTAACATTTTTCTTTTCATTTGGTATTTACATTGTGTAGAAATCAACACTCTTATCACAATCAGTGGAGTTATTCATCTATTTTTCTAAGGCAAACAAGAAAATGTTTTTTTAGGATAGAATTTCATGATTAGTAAAATATATAAGCAATGTGGAAAGGCAAATTAAACTCAATTATCTTGAATTTCTGCTTTCAACAGAGCATACTAAGAGAGAAAGTTTTAAATAACACTTATGCTGCATGAGTTTGCATTCTGAGCTCCTTCCTTAAAACACTGATATTGTTCCAAATTTAATAATAGCACTAATAATAGAGAAAAGTCTCATCATGGGGAACTTGTGCTTCTTTATGTAGGTTACTTAAAAAGAAAAGAAAACAAAAACTACCCAAGTCAATGCAGATGCTCAAATAAGAACCTCAAAACATTAGTTTTAGTCTCTAGGTTGACTATGCATACAAATCAATAATAGGACTGCATAGCAAAGACAGTTTTATGAATGAAACACATTGGCATCACCCAATCTTTATCAGAGTATTTAGCTGCCAAGAGAATACTTTATAACATATCACAAATGTGCTATTTGTATAAACATTCCTGTTACAAATGCTGTTTTTGTTTAAATGAATATATTTAACCTGAGCTATTAATACATTTTTTTCTCTCTTGTAAAGCTTAGCTTTCAGAGGAAACAATATTTAAGCCTCTTCTCTGAGAGAGTCATGTCTCCTAATACTGACTGTGCTACGTAAGTACAACCAGAGCTCATTAAAGACTTCTGAGCGTAATTATAATTAACAATTAGCTAGAAATTGGTTTTAATGATTTGTTTTAGATGATAGAACAGAAACATAATGTAATTATTTTAACCTTCTACATCATTAAGAATACTGCTACTACCAACTTTCAATTACTGGGACGCAGACAATCACCTGGAGATTCAGTAAGTGATCCACTTTCAGCGCCCAGCCAAGGAAGCTGAGGAGAAAGGGCCACTGCCCCAGCCCAGGTGCTCATAATTGTTTAGTTTTTTGCAAAGTCCCTTCCTTTTCTATTCTGCTCCTTTAACTTGTTTCATGGCTTGAAGACATCTCCACCAGCGAAAACAGAGAGTCAACCTGGCCGTTCCGCTCTTTCCACACTTTTTGCCTCTTCCAAGACAATGATGAGGATGCCCTGGTGGGAGGTAGGAGGGCCTGGAAAAGCCTCCACAAAATTTAGCGAGTGGGCCTGAGATGCTAATTCACACCATCAAACTAGACTAACAGGAACGATGATAAAAGTAATGGATAAAATGAGTATTAGGAGTAAACCCCAGACTAAACCTACGCTATTCTTTCCCTAGTCGTGTCCTTTTAATATTCCAAAGTCAATTTGAATCTTATTTTTCTCATAAGAATTTGTAAAAAATACTATAGAAACATGAAGAAATGCTGTTTCATTTCTTGAAAATATAAAAATATTCATTTAGAACAGTAACTATTACTTATTGTCAGTTTTTTTCTTTCTTCCTTGTCTTTTTTCTCTTTTCTTTTCCTTCATTTTTTTTTTTAACCTCAGCTAGTCAATGTGCTGTTTTCTCTCCCTCCTTTCACCAAGAATATCAGACCTTCTGCTGCTGGCCTTCGAAAGTTGTTAGGGAATACATCCTGTCACCCACATAAAAGACCTGGTACCTGTGTTTCCACATTACAAAGCACGCCAACAAGCACACAAGGCCACAGACCAAGTTAAGAATCATCTGGACAAGTAAGAACAGTTTGAAAGTGCCCGTGATGCTGGTACAGTCAGCCACATCCCGGTACACCAAGGTCCTGCTGAGGGGCTCCGAGGAGGGCAGCTTGCAGTGGCAGGAGTCCAGCGCAGTTCCGCAGGTAACCTGGGCGAGCTGTGAATAGTGGTGGGCAGCAAACGCTGCGGCCAGCACACAGACTATCAAGCCAAGGGCACTCAGCAAAAAGTACAATAGCTACAAGAGAGAAGAAAACCCTTCCGGTTACAAAGTACATTGAATGACTATGGAGAAAGCTATTAATAAAAGCTGTTCTTTTCCTTCTCTCCCAGGAAGGTCCCTGGTGGAGGGCTATTTCTCCTCAGAAACCCAAGACATGGAAATGGCTCCAGGTTTATTTGTCAGTGAGCAGTCCTTAAGCGCTGATCATACCTTTATTTGCCATAGAGATGTTGGGTGCATTCCATGAACCGAGCCAACAATATTAGCTTGGTTGTGGGGTGTCTGTGTATGGAGGTAGTAAGCAGTTTAGATGAATTCCAAACACAAGAGCCACCCTGAAAGGCACGTTGTGCTTGTTTTGACCTCGAGAACTGATGAGATAAAAATTGAAACAAGACTAGAAAGTAAAGAACACATTTCTGCAAGGTACATACTGTGTCAGCCAAAATTGGCAATTATTGGTGAACAAGCAATACAGGTTATTAAAAATATTATATTCAATGTAGAGTTGTCAAACCGTGACCAGGAATGCCAAGATCCCCAGTAAGTAGTTGCTGGGAGAAAAAAATTATGGCTCCAGAATGTAGGTGATATGTCAACTTCATCACCTACAAGTCTCATCCCAAATGCAACTATAACTATGTAGTTCCTGAGCATGAAAATAGACTCTAAATTGTCCCTCAACCATCAAGTTTGAACACCGTTGGCCTGAATGTTAGCCTTGGGAAGGAAGAGTCCGGTTCCAGTTCTAGTTCTGCCATTAAAGAGATGTGGGATCCCTGAATAATTCAAACATTTAGCTTATACCTGAAGTACTTTGATCAAAAATTGTGAGAACTCATTGACATGCCCACAAAAAAAAAAAACATTTTATAGAACAAAAAATGTTCTTGTGATTGATCTCATTAACTGGACACATTTCTCTTAATGGTTCTTCCTACTGAGGGTCTAAATAAGGAAAAGAGTCCCTAGGTCTTGGGACTGGTATACTCAACACAGAGCAAGATTTATATGACTATAGTCAAAATGTGTTCCTTACAAGGAGCAGTTCTGGTGAACGTGAATTCCCCAAAGTAAAATTAGTTCCAATCACATCTAAGTTCAGATTAAAGTAGCTCTAAAAATATTTGGCCCTCCCCCACCACCAATTATATGCAATTCAAATAAAAACATACATACATGATTATGCATGAAAATGTCCTCCAAATGAGCGATTTTACACACATTCACAATTCCAAGCTCTTCTAAGCCTTAGAGATAGAATGCTTAGAAATTAATTTTTTTCTTTGAGTAGTGTACATGTGCACCCATACACACATGTGGCTGCTGGTGCCCTCAGCACGTGTCTGGTTTGCTGGGAAGCTTGCCTGTGCACCTGAGCACTCAGAAAGACAGTGGCTAACACCACTTGGTCTTACAATGAATGGACAGCCAAGGAGTGCAGGGATTCTTTGGATATTCTCAACAAAGCTACTTTGAATTTTCCAATCATTTGAAGAATTATCAGATATAACCCACGTTTCTCCCCCTGTGACACTGTTTATTGAAATATCTTACATCTCAGGGATATAAGAAGAGTAACTTATACTCAGCACTTTTTGTCTCCCTTGGAAAAAGGGAACAAGATAAATATAAAATGGCACCTTTACAAAATTTAAGAAGGCAATATTTAATTTGTGTTATTGAATGCCATTGCCTTGGCCCTAATCCCCAAGATTTTCAGTGGCCATATTTTCTGCAAACACTGGCATGCTTAGGCTAAAAAGGTATGGATTTATTTTGAGGGGCCGTTGGGAAGAATATTTGAAATATTCTGGGTTGTTCTGGAATTCTCAGGCTTAATGACTGACTTCAAACTTTGGTGCCAGGAACCAAATTAAATTGTGTTGGCTGTGTTGTGAGTGTGTGCCCATTGTAGCTGCCTTTCCAATGCAGCAACACAGAACTTGGAATTATTTGCTGTGGGGACATGGATATATCTACAACTTTACCAGCAGGGAAGGCTCAAATTAAAGAAATAATCTCCCACCTAAGAGTCATCTACTTAGTAGAACAGTCCCAAATGGAGTTTCCTCTGCACATTTTATTGCCATCAATGGATGGAACTGGGGAGTGTGTGGGTCTTATAATAACCTTTCTACCTCCAACACATACACACACAGCCTTAGAGAGCAGATGTCTGCAGCATCCATTGGCATAATAATATCAAGAATTAACTGAGATAATCCCTCATTCTCAATCTGTAAATAATTCTAATTGTTGCAAAAATATTATTGTCATAATCACCACAAAAATCCATCTGCTAAAATGAGAACAGTGTCTATTTTAAAAAGACAACCTTTGGCATGGAGGTCAAAAGATTTGCCAAGCCCTGACTGGTGTGGCTCAGTGGGTGGAGTGCTGACCTTCCAACTGAAAGGTTGCTGGTTGGATTCCCAGCTGGGGCACATGCCTGGGTTGCGGGCCAGGTCCGCAGTTGGGGCATGTGAGCAGCGACTGATAAATGTTTCTCTTGCCCATCAATGTTTCTCTGCTTCTCTTTCTCCCTCCCTTCCCTTCTCTCTAAAAATAAGTAAATAAAAATTTTTTTAAAAGAAGATTTGCCCAAGACATTTAATAACTGTACAGCAGTGTCGGGTGATGGTGAGGAGCATGGACCAGGGTACAAGACTCCAGTGTTCAAATCCCAGTTCTCTCCTCACTGGCTGTGGATCTCCGCATGTCAAGCAATTCCGTGTGTACCTCTGTGTCTTCACCTGTAAACTTGGAATGATTATCGTAATAGCATCTACTTCACAGGATTGTTATGAGGATCAAAAGAGTTGATATTTGTACAGGGCTTAGAACAGTGCTTGATACATAGAAGCACTATTTAAGTATTTGAGAAATAAACAAACAAATTAGTGGAGATGAAAAAACACTGTCCATTCTCAGGACTCAGGCTATCAACTCTATTGGCTTTGTCTTGTTCTCTGTCCTGTGGGAGTAACGATGCAAACATAGCTCATAGAAAGGATGTAAACATTTTCACAAATACGGAGATTGCTGTGTTTTAACTGGGCAATCCCTCTTAATGTGCTAGAAGCCAGGGAGAGCACAAACAAAAGCCACGCCCCTCACCATTTTCAGTGGTGCCTATCTCACACATTGCGATTCTGCTTTTCCTACTCCACAAAAGCATCTGGCCAAGTAAACAGGAGTGAGCCACAGAATCAAGTTCATTATCCATTTTAAGACATAAATATGTACTTGATCCCCCAAAGCCTGTGGGCTACATCTGCAGCGCTGTAGCATTTTTCCTTCGTGGCTTTAGCTCATCTGACAGCAACAAGCTTCTGGGTTAGAATCTGTAATTTAAAATCGAGTGGCTTGTTTTACCTACCCAGCATGAATAAGCTATCAATGAAAGAGTTTACGATGACCTTGGGAATGCGAGCAAATATATCTTGATAAAAGCCCGGCGGGGGACGCATTTGTCATGCCGGTGTGGGACTGGCGCTGGGCAGCGGGCGAGCGGAGGCTCGGTGGCCCTGGGCGCTTATGTAACCCAGCGCCCAGCTCCGCTCCGCACGCTGGCTGCCTCTAATTGGTACCCGGTTGCAGCTTCAACGTGCGGAGACTTCGGGAGGAGGGCGATTCGGCTTCGATTTAATTACCTTCCTGGTGGCAGGCAGGAGATGGCAGCTGCAGCCTAGGGGCCTCCTGGATGACAGCGCGAGACAATTGCGCCTTAAATGCCCTTGTGGGGACCGTGCCCTGAGTGCTTCTGCAAGCACGTGAACCGGACACGTTTCTAAAAATCATCAAGGTGAGCCCTAGAAAGCAGGGCCACAAGAAAGGCAGAAGGTCCAACCCACAGAGGGACGGCCTGCCCAGCCCAGGGGCAGAGCCCCAGGAAAAAGAAGGAACGTGCAGTGGCTTCCAGGGCCTGCCAACGCCCCGGAGAAGACTGTGCTAGCTTGAGATGAAAAGACAAGCCCCCGTGGCTATTGTCTCTTAAGAAAAAAGTGCGTGTTTGTGCAAGCTACAATAGGATGCTGTCATCATCACCTGATTGCTGGCCCTGGCGATCGGGCTCTTCAATAGGAGGAAATAAATTCTCAAAGCTGAGGCCAAGGTTCCAAAAAGGGGCACTAAAATATGGTTATGCTAGTGAGAAACACCACGTGAAGATGTATTTCATTCCTTCCCCATAAAATGGTGTGAGGAGAACAAGGGAAGTCGGCTGTAACCTGTTGTGCTTTTGGAAAACCTTGAGAAGGAATGAAGTTCGTTTTCTAGCTGAAGATAATATAGCAGGCATCTTAGAGAGCCGGCAGGAAGTGTCACTACAGGCCACATGCAGGAGAAAACTGCCTTAGTGTTTGTCAACGTCTATCACAGGGGGTGGGGGGACAGGGCGGAAGAAAGCTAATGAGATGTTCCTAGTGGGGAATTCTCAACCTGGCTGACATTGGCAGTGACTTTTTTTTCCCTTGCTCCTCTTTTTACTGGCAGATGTTGAGATGGCTTTCGGGGCCTCTGTGAAGCTGGTGCTTTTGCCTTTCTTGTACCTAGGATCGTCTGGGGAGGAAATGAAGGCCCTTCACAGACATTGATGCATCTAGTTTAGAACTTTTTTTTTACCTGGTGAATGAAGTTACTGTAATGTAACAGACCATTTCTTACTAGGCGTCCTGGCTGTTTTTTGGGTTTTTTAAATCATCACCAAACCTTGCCTTACAGAAAAATGAAATAAGCACGGACTTATGTCTGCTTTATCTGGCCTTCTTTTAAGGAATACCCTCAGAAAAAGTAAAACTTCCAAATATGGGCATATTCTAACTCTATCATTTTTTAAATAGTACCATTAATTTTTCTTAATTAGAAAAATTATGTCTAATTGAATAACATTTCAAAATTAGAGAAAAAACTACAAAATGCAGCTATAATCCCACCTCTCACGGATAACTTTTTTTCTAAGCACATAGAACTATTTTCTTTCTGTAGGATCATGCCATATATTTTTATGCAGCTTGATTTTCTGTTGGTTAATGTAATGTAAACATTTTTTATTCTGAGAATTACTCTTTTACAACATTATGTGTGTGTGTGTATATATATATCTCAACACATTTTTACATCAACAGCTTCAGTTATACTGGAATGTACTAACATCTGATTTCCTGCATCTTTGTAATTTCCAAATAATCTAGTTAACTTACTTTTATGCCTTATGCTTTCTTGTGTTAGTGAACAAAGCAGTATCCAGTTTTTATGTATTTTCTTGTAGAAAAGTATACGATGTGAGTAGACGAAAAAAACACACTACAGAAAGCTTTTTGTTCTCTGCTGCAGCAGGTGAAAGAAAATGTAGGAATTTGATTTCTACTAGCTCTGATTGCTAAGTTGGGTGTTTATCTCCCTAAACTCTAAAAGGGTGTGTCTGTGTTTCCCGTCAGAGTAGATTCTGTGTGTGGTGGAAATGCTGTGTACTCCATGTGGCTCCAGCTGAGCGCCCTGTCTCTAACAGAGCAAAGCTCCATGCACAGAAAGGGTGCGCGCACACATGCTAACCCAGGCGCACCCCAGCCCTTGCGCCCTTTGCCCTCAGACTCTTGGCGCAGATCATTTGGATGCACCCGATGTACCTTTCCTGTCTCAGCGATCCCACCTACAAGAGGAAATAGACTGCTTCATCGTTAAAATATTTGAAATAACCCCCAAGATATGGAAGTGGGCCCTGATATAGGCATCTTTTCCTGGCAAAGTGTTTTTGTTGAACTGATGAATTTTCAATATTCCTTTTAAGGGCATTGAAGGACAGATTTCATATGTTTCATGCCAACCCAGTTCATGGAAATCAAGACTTTAAAAAAAAAATTAGCGTTACATTTGGAGTCTGGATGAATGCCCTCCTAAAACATTTTTTGGCCTGCCTAAAAATGCAATTTCTGGAATAATCAGATATGCAACTGCTTAAAAAAGCACTCCTTTATTTTATACTTGTGTTTCTTTCTATGTGACGATAAGAGAAAAAGAAAAATGACAACTTACTTTCATAGCAAACTGGATACATGTCTTTTCGTCAACTTGATACGAGACACAAAGCATAAACAAACCGAGATAGGCCACTAAGCAGACCTGCAATGGAGAACAGGCAGGAGAGGGTGTGGTCAGGGCGAGCAGTGCATTCTGATGGCAGCAATCTCAGTGTCTTCCTCCAGCAACCTCCTCATTCTCAAGGTGTTCATTTCATGTACTTATCTTTACTTGCTATTTTTCTCAGTTTTAAAAATAATAAAATCAAATTATTTCAATTTAGCCCATATTTATGAAGTCCTTTCGATGTGCCAGGTGCTAGACAAGGTCCTTCGGAGTATCCAATGATGAATAAAAGTTCCGCAACCTCAATAAGCGTGCAGCCCAGTCCAGGCCAAGATAAGTACACACACTATTCTGGAGCAGGGCATTATATGTCAGGTGCTATTCAGGGCCGCACAAAAAGGGGGAAAATACCATTAAGCTGGGCAATTAAGAAAAGCTTCACTAAAGAGGTAGATTTGACATGGTCCTTGAAAGGGATGATGATAATAATCGTGATCACTAACATTTACTGAATACTTACTTTGTGCCAGAGCTCTGGATTTCTTCATATAATTATCACAAACCCCTATTAAGTTGGTGCTATTATGATCCTCATATCATAAACAAAGAAACAGAAGTGCAAAGCTAGTAAGTGATGGGACTGGCACACAGACCAGGTAGCTTGAGTGAAACAGTATGAGCGATAGTACAAAGGCAGGGCCACACACATTGTGTGGAAAGAACAGCCAGTATGCACCCAAAGTTAAAATAACAAAATATAGAGCTACCTGGAAAAATGCTAAAATATAGAACTACCAGAAAAGGTAGGTTGAAAATGCGACATTGTAGGAGTTATTCAGTAAGTGGTAGGGCTCCCTTGAAAATTTTTGAGCAGGAAAATGACATGATTCAAACAACATTCCAGGCCCTGGCCTGGTAGCTCAGTGGGTTAGAGCATTGTCCCTATACGCCAAGGTTGCAGGTTTGATCCCCAGTCAGGGTGCACACAAGAAGCAACCAATGAATGCACAAGTAAGTGGAACAACAAATCGATGTTACTCTCTCTCACTCCCTCTCTCTCTCTCTCTCTCCCTCCCTCCCTTCCTCTCTCTCTCCCCCTTTTGTTTCTTTCTCAAATCAATAAATAGTTCTTTTTAAAAAAGACATGTAGTGGTGAGGGGATTGCCTGAGGGAGAAGTGGGGGCTGGGTGGAGGGGAGCAAGGGGGGAAAATTGAGACAACTGTAATACCATAATCAATAAAACATTGTTTCAAAAGACATGTTTCAGGAAAATAAGCCGTGGTGTTAGATGGGTTAGCAGTGAGAGAACATCCAGATATTATTTTCCTAATCAAAGCAAGGTTGATATAACAGGTGGGCCAGAGCTCAGGTGGTGGCAGGCAAAGTCAGAGAAAGAGGCAGAACAGAAAAGTGTAGCAAAAGCAGAATCTGTACATCTTGGCTATAGCATGGCTGAAGGGAGGGCACTGGAAAGGGAGAAATAGAAAGCAATTTCAAGTTCTTGAATTTCCATGATGGAAAGAGAGGGATGTGACCAGCTGGAAGAGGAATGGCAACTTTGAGAAAAAGGATACAGATTTTCTTTTAACTGCACTGGTTTTTTTCTTTTTCCAAACCATGGTGTAGAGTTTCTAATCAAAGCATTATCTATTCACACTCAATTTTGGAAACCCTAAACTGTTGTTAAGTTCTACTTTAAGGTAGAAAACATAAGCAACAGTATTGTATTTTCTGATAAGTACAGTTTTCCTAGAGACCACTGGAAGTGGTTGGAAGAGCCACTGAGAGTCACCTAGCAAGTCATTAAATGGCTGGTTTGGAGATACTCATTGTTCCTGCCCCTGAGGTGAGCTTCAGACCAAAGACCATCCTGGCTAGGATAGAAGAGTTGTTTAATTACAAGCCAACATAGCATTTTAAGGTAACACTTCTGTCCTATTCTTCCCTTGATTACAAAGTCAGTAAGTTGCTTGTGCCCTACTGAGTTCCCAAGCTGAGAGCTGTTCAGGTTTCTACTGAGCCATGAAACCAAAAGCCAAGCCTTCTTTAGGAGAGGCTATTTGCAAGCCTTCCCATCACCAGGACTAGCTGAGTGTCCTGACAGCAGTAAGTAGATAATGTTCCCAGTGGAGACACACAGACCGAAAAGATGTGAGCAGGGAATGGACTGGAGAAGTCCGGGTAGAAAGCAAAGCACGTAGGCCCCAAGGAGGCAGGGTTTCAGTAGACCACTGGGAGGTTTGGAAATAATGATTCTGAAGTTGTTTGCGTAGCCCGCAACATGGCTGATGTTTCCAAATCAGGGATGAAGTACTTTTTCAAAACTCATTTAAAAAAAATATCTAATTATGTCTAGTTCAGGTGTAAAGGCCTGGTATGTAGTCTCACACTAAGAATTACAGAACAGAAACAATGGAAAAAAGATCTTGTTTTTGTTTATTGGCAAATAAGCAGATAAGAGCTTTCAAAGCTGTTTCTATGGGGATCATTAAAGCCCTAAGCACGTGCCTGTGCTTCCGGTTAGAGTCTGTCTGCAGGTGCACGAGGTCGGGCTCTCTCCCACGTAACCGTCTTTGCCCCTCGAGGCTGCTGCACCAAAGTTGGCAATTGCCAAGACTTTTTTCTTTGTGTTTATGAGAGATACATTCCATAATCAGGCCTCACTGACTAGCATCTTAGAAATCTGACTCTGTGCCTTGCTTGAACAAAATTTCCCACTTCAGTAGAATCCGCTTCTTTGTAGCCTTAACCTAGGCTGGTTTCCAGGAAGAAGTCATACAGGAGCATGTGACCTCATTGTAGAGGATTTCACTCAGTCAATAGACTGAACTTTTTTGAGGACATTCAATAGCCAAGCCCTGTACACGGCTCTGGGAACTGAGAAGCGAAAAGACAGTCTGAGCCTTTGAGAAGTTCTTGGCCAGTGGGGAAAGAGAGGAGACTGAAGTTTCAGTACTGTGTAAGTACTAGGACTCTGTCTGTTGTAACACACAGAAGGGGTGATTAACCACGGGATAACTTGGGAAACTTCCCATAGGAAGATGGGTTTTGAAGAAGGAGGAGGAGGAGGAGGAGGAGAAGAAGTTGTTAGCTGGGAGAAAGAGGTGAGGAAGAGTTGAGAGAGTAGTAACAGATAGAAAAGCATGGAGGAAACACAGAACAAACTCATGAAAACCTCTGCAGCTCCAGTTCAGAGGATGAAAGCAGAGTAGGCGAAAGATGTGCTCACAGAGATGAACAGGAAGCAGAGCACAGAGGGGTTTCATCTCATTTGAAGTAGGGGAAGGGTATGATCAACTCTGCCTTTTCAAATGGTCCTTCTGGCTGTGAAGAACGGATTGGGAAGGGAAGGCCAGCTAGGAGGCTGCTCATCTATGGAGAAATGATGAGCGCCCAAGCTCAAGTAGCAGTAGGGAGAGAGGGTGGGTGTGCTTCAGTGACAGGAAGGAAGTGGAATACACAGGCTCTAGGGACTGACTAGACATGAGGACTGAAGGAGAGGGAAGGGTCAGGAAGGTGCCAACCACTTGACTTGAGTTGCCAAGTGGATGGTGTTGACAATAAGACATGAGATACAAGAGGAGGAGCAGAATGGGAGTGGGAAAGGATGCTGCCCACATGGACTCAAAGCTCAGCTGCATGGGCCTAGCACTCGGGAAAGAGGTCTGTGCTGGGGAGATGCATTTGTTAGTCATCAGCATATGTAACGCAATTGAAATTATCAGAAATGCTGCACCATCCAGAGAGTCTAGTGAAAACAGAAAAGGGCCAGGGAAGTTACCCCAATTATGGAGAACCTTTGAGTCTTTTGAACAGAAAGCACCTCAAATACACTTCTTATACTTTTGGTTATGTGCCATGATGTCTAAATACTATGAAAACTGATCATCCTTTTGGATTTTTAAAAATTTCACTTCTAGGTCTTTGCATAGGGTATTTGCTATAAAGCCTAATTAACTCAAGATGTTGCAATTTCTTAGCCTTCTTCTAGGACTCGATAAGATATAGGAATGGGTATTTCATTTTCTTACCTTCAGCTTTGCATGATAACGCAATACCTCTTTATCAGAGGATTTATTGGGAGGTGAGGGTAAGTACCTTCTAGAAGAGTCATATTTATTGAATACTTAGACATGAAGTCCTTATGGCCATGGCGAGGAAACAAGATTTCTCACCCCAGACTAAAAGTCTTCTTTCCTGAGCGAGCAGGACTTGGAAGCACCAAGAAGACAGGGTGTTCTGGCTTCCCAGGCAGGGGAGGGAGAGCTCATGGGAATGAGACGTGACACCTGCCAGGCCTATCTGGAACAACATGCCTGGATTCTGGGCCAGAGCTTCCATTAGGTACGGTGAGGTGAGGCCCATGGAACAGGAAAAAGGCAGTTATGTAAAGTTTCCAAGAAGGCATTTGTTGGACCAGGCCTGGGGCAGACAGGTGGTGTCCCTGAGGCCAAAGCCAAATGGGAACTGGGTGACATTAGCAAAACCAGTGCTGAAAGGGCTGCTAGCCTTTGAGAGTTTGCTAAGATTTAGTTCATGTACAGAGGCATAATCACGTGGCAAAGAAAAACTTGATGTGCTTTTTAATCGAAAAGAGAAAATGACAGTCACAATTTTTAACCTACTTTTGGATGCACGTGTCTACAATTTGTTTAGTGTAGAAAGAAAACCTAAATCTCAAGTTCTACATTCTGTTTAAAGTATTCTTTGTCTGCTTAGAGTGAGGATTGCATTCTCTCTTGAGTTAGAAAGTTAAACAGATTTGAAACGGTCTCTGAATGTTAAATCCATTTCTAGATGTCCAAGTCCTGAGTCTTGTCACACATTGTCTTTGTTTTTGTTATTTGGCCTATTGTACCTACAGTGGTGTCTTTTGAGGGCTGGTATTATGAATAGAAGGTGAACACTCTGTCCGTGTCTGGGAAATTTACCTACATACTATTCTTTCTTTTTCATTTTGGCCAAGCTAGAAAGTATCCCCCTTAAATATTTTGTGATATTTTGCATTATTTACTTTTCTTGGTGTCATACGTATTTATATTCTGGGCTTGTGACATTCACACAACCTCCAACGTATCTTCTTCCTCTTTTTTGTTGTCAGCAGAGCTGCCTGACAGCGCTATCCAGGGAGTACAACCTTCTGCTGTCAAATGCCTTTCAAGGTTTCTCTCTGTCTTCACCTCCACACCCTCCACCTCCCTGCTGTTTGTGTACCTGATATGTGACTTTATTTCTGTAAGTTAATGAACTTTCATCTTCGTATTTAAAGTGCTTTAATTCAGTCAATGTCTTAACAAGATAAACTCTCTTCTCATGTTTGTACAATCCATTGATCAACAAGAGATACAGCAGAGCTGTAAATGTTTCTCTGGATGTTTCTCAAGAGAATTCCTATGGATTTTCATCTGTTTAATAGAATGTAAGCTAGACTATTAGAAATCATTTCCCACAAACTTTCAGTATATTGCAGTCTGTCAGCTGAATGCAGTCTCACTCAGGAGAATTACTGATTAGCATACAGTGTGTCAGAGATTTAAACAATGCACAAAAGAACATTTCATGAGGATCTATTAAAGACTATTTATTGGATCAAAAATTCAGAAGGATGGGAGAGGATATTTTAGCATAACTAAGCATTTTTACTGGATTCTCATGGCCACTACCCATGGAGAGACAAAGTCTAGGCCACTGGTCGAGGAGCACTTGAAAGGCTTGATAAAAACTGGCCCCATCCCCAGAATCTCTGATCCAGTTGGTCTGGGGTAGGGACCTAGAATTTGCATTTCTAACAAATTCTTGAGTAATGCTGATGCTGCTGGTCCCAAGGCTACACTTTGAGAACCACTAGCCTAGGCTAAAAATAGTCTTCTAAATGCTGGTGTCTGGTACAGCATTTATCTGAATGGTTAGGGGTCTAGATTAAAACACTGACTAGTAGAGTTTCCTGTGGATGAGTTAGTTTCCCCAAAAGGAAGTTCAGTCTTTGTTATTGTAGGAGTCCTTAAAATTGGGTGGAACCTTTTGTCTTCATTGCTATTTGAACATGACCTCATTGGAGAGCTTGTAGCCTCCATGTGTCTGGTTGGTGGTTTGGGAAGCGTCTCTCAGTCCTCAGTCAGTGTGTACGGCGTGCCACTCTGTTGCTGTTGACAGGCATTGCTCACTCCACCCACACCAAAGCAAAGCAATCACCTCCAAAACTGGACCACCGGTACAGTGGTGTGCTGGGAAATGTTTAACAGCCAGATGCAGGGGCAGGAGCTGGTATTTGTAGCATGGCTGATATGAAGCTACTAAGATCAAGTCACTGAGCACAGAGCTGGGAAGAGATGCTCACGATCGGCTTTCACAAACTCATCAGAGATACTCTAGCACACCCCTGCACCACTACCTCATTGTCTACCCCTCTGAGTCCCTTCTCTTACAGAACCATCTGGTGCCAACTGAGATTAGTCTATGATTACAGTTGTCCCCCTTATCCACAAGGAATAGCTTCCAAGACCCCCAATGGATGCCTGAAGCCATGGGTAGTACAAAACCCTATATATCCCATGTCTTTTCCTATAAATCCATACCTATGATCAAATTTAATTTTAAATTGGGTACAATAAGAAATTAACAATAATAACTGATAATATAATAGAACAATTATAACATGCTGTAATAAAAGTTAGTGAATGTGGTCTCTCTCTCAGCAAACTAGCATGAATTTCTCTTTCCTTCACAATTTCACGGATAGAAGATTTCTTTTTACCATAAGTCATAGCAGCCTTAGCATACAATCTTTTTCTTTCCTTATTAAGTCAAGAACTTACATGTTTTCACTTTAAAGGAAACCCTTTACAGCTTCTCTTCAGCGTATCCAAGATATCAGCATCACTACTCTTGTGTTCAGGGCCATTATTAAGTAAAATAAGGGTCACTTGAACACGAGCACTGCGACACCACAACAGTCGATCTGATAACCCAGACAGCGACTAAGTGACTAATGGGTGGGGAGTGTCTACAGTGTGGACACGCTGGACAAAGGGATGATTCACATCCCAGGCAGAATGGAGTGGAACGCCGTGAGATTTCATCATTCTACTAAGAACTGCACCCAATTTAAAACTTATGAATTGTTTATTTTTGGAAGTTCACATTTAATATTTGCAGACTGGCACTGCCCATGGGTAACTGAAACCATGGAAACTGGAACCAAGGACAAGGGGGACTGCTGTACATGGCAGGCATTAAACTAAGTATTCTCTGTAGCATATCCTATTTGATCGTCATAGAAATCCTATGGGGTAATTGCTATTATTAGCCCTACTTTATAGGTGAGGAAACTAAAGCTCAGAAAGGTTTTATGCTCAAGATCACACAGCAAATACAGGGCTGATAGCTGTACCTGTCAAAGCACAGAGCCTGTCTCTTAACCATTACATGGCCTGGCCGCCTCCCTGGTGGAATTTTGACAGCACTGTCAGTGAAGTGGGAAGTGCAGAGGTTTGGAGAGTATTCCATCATCTGCTCCTCTCCTGTGCTCAGTGGCTTGAAGCACCACTTCTGTGACAGAATGTAAAAAACAGTGTTTGAGGTCCACACACCTGTGTAAGCTGCAGGAAGGTGCCACAGTCTTCGAGACTTGATCTCATCATATGTAACATGGAGAAACTAATACTTTGCTTATAATTTAAGGATCATAAATAATGTGTCTGGAATTATAGTTGGCATTATTTTTTCCATCTCTGTGACCTCAAACTGGGCTAGTATAACTTACTCTGAAATTTGAGCTGAAATAAATAATATATGTAAATGTAGGCCTCTATCACATCTTAGGAATAATCTCATTCTGATCACTTAACAAATATTCATTGTGTACCTACCACAATGTGCCAGCTTCTCTCTGAGGCTCTGGAGATACTGCAGTGAACAAAAGGGACAAAGATCATTACCTTCATGGGGCCAATGCTTTAGCGGGGAGAGGCAGACCACAAACAAATTGGTAGATGTATGTCAGCTGTTGGGAAGAGCTATGGAGAACATGGCATTTATCATCATAGCTTCTCTTCCCCCGCAAAATGATATATAGTAATCAGGGAAATGAAAACAATTAAGTCCTTAAAATGATTTATCCCCCCTAATAAAATGAATTGGTAATGTCCCGCAACACCTTAAAAAAAAGATGGTGGACTCACACTTGTTTCTTATGAGAACCTTGCTTGTTCTGTTATTTCAACAACACATTCACTCTAAGTTATCTCAGCTCTACCTGCCCTGGAGAAGTGGTAAGAGAGGGTAACTATATAGAGTTTTACAGCAAAATGGGCCACATACTTATATACAGAGACTGAGGCAATATATCTTAGCTCTGGCTCTGACAGACCTGTGTTCAAAAGCCATTTCCACCACTTTTAGCTGTTGGCCCTGGACAAGTTAACCTCTTTGGGACTCAGCTTCCTGATCAGTGGGATGATAACAGGAATGCCTACTTCATGTATAGCTGTGAAGATTACATAAGACAGCATGTAAAAGCTTAGGGAAGCACCCAGCACATGTGAGGCAGTCAATACATACTTGTCAGATGAATAAATGAACTCTTTCATTTAGTGGCTTGGGCTACTTTTGCTTTTATAGCAAGGACCACTTTTCAGAAATCTTTCCAATAATGTTGACATAAATAGTTTGCAAACACTTAAGAGTTACAAAACTTCTTGTTCTGCTTCTTTTTCTTTCTGATACAAGCCCACTTATTATCTACTACCCAGGAAATGCCAGTCTTGGTAAACATGCCACACTGTATATATCTCTCTGATTACACTATTGTGGTTTTACAAAGACAAGCATTCAATTTCTGGAAAAAAAAATGCTGTTCAGCTGAAAATGTTTTCTGTCCGTAACAGATCCAAAATTAATATTACATTTCCATTAAAAGCATAATTGTTTCAGCCAAACCAAGTGCACAAATATTAATGGGAAATTCCAAAAGTAATAGCCATGTAAATACAAAGATTGAAAATCAACCAAAGAATCCATGGCAGAGTTGACCATCACGCTGAGGGAGGAGACCAACTATCTGTCTCTAAACTTTACAAACAGTAACGTACAGAAATTAGAACCCAGACACTAATTATAATTTAAATTTTTTTCTTGTTTTTTTTTATTAAACCAAGCTTAAAGTAGTAGCTTATTTTCCACTACAAACAAAACTATAGCTAGCAACAACTTTTTATAGCTAGTAACTTTTGCTTAGAATTGTTTTGCTTGGCTTATCAAGGAAGCCAAGCATATATCAGGAAGATATTCAATTTGCCTAGAGCTTCACAGTTTTACTCTTTTTCTCTAGAGTAGAAATTGTCTGTAGGGAGGTCTGGGGCAGAAATGCTTTCTTCATCTAAGGACTGAGTTCCACCTGGCCGGGGAAGAGTTTGGGCCATGACACACACCCCATCTGTGCATGTCCACATCTCTCTGTGGGGGCTGGAGAGAACACTTGATAATATTTCCTTTGCAAAGACAACCTCAGAGATGTTTTTTAAAACTAGTAGAAATCCTGGTGAGAATAAGTTGGTGAAAAGGCAATTCTCAATGATGAATTCTGTCCCAGAAAATTGTTTTTCAGTGTCTAAAGGGAAAAGACACTTGTTCAACCACACCTAAGTTTATAATATCCATCTATAATATCTACTCACTCTTTTCCCCTCTTATTGTTATAATTGTCCTTTCACCTGAGGAATTGATCCCTGACAATTTCCACATCTGAATTACTATAAATGTATGGGACTTTTCACATGAGTTTGCAAAGACATTTAGATTTGATTCAAAATAAATTATTTATATGATATTAGTTGAATTGAAAAACAAAAGCAGGCCTATTGTTACTTAGACTTTTGCTAAATCCAGATCTCTTTGGAAAATAACTGGTAAAAATGAAATTTCTAAGAATTTATGAGGCAATTCTTAAGGACATTATTGCTCATGCAATGGCCGGCAGCAAGGGCAGATGGACCTGCTCTGCTGTGGTGAAAGCTCTGCTTGGTTTGCAAGGAAGGTAAGGAGCACTTACACATGAGGCTGAAATCCCTTGTAGAGTAACATACGTCCTTTCTCATTCAAAGTGGTGGATTTTATCATGATTTAAAGCTGTCCCATCACCAGAAATATACAGACTTCCCTCATGTCTGCGGGTGATTAGTTCTAGGACCCTTGCAGATACCCAGATCTGTAGATGCTCAAGTCCCTGATATAAAACAGGTTAGTATTTGCACATAACCTACACACATCCTCCTGTATGACTTAAATCATCTCTAGATTGCTTGCTATACCTAACCCAGTGCAAATACTATGTAAATAGCTGTTATATTTACATAATACAATACAATACTGTATTGTCTAGGGATAATGACAAGAAAAAAAATCTACACATGTTCGGTACAGAAGCAACCATCGTGGTTCTAACTACATATACATGTCGGCAACAAAGTAATGTTTTTCAAATATTGTTGATCTGGTATATAGGTATACAGTTTTGATTTATACATACATATTATATATCTTTTCATGTATTATATGTATCTTCAATTTTCTTAACCAGTGTTGCACTGTAACTTGCATTGCCCTGTAGTTTAGCAAGAGCTGTTGAACAAGCACAGATGGAGTAGGAAGGAAAACGTGCTTGTCCCGTGGCTGTGCTATTTCCTCAGCATACGTTCTGCATCACAGATGTTCACTTGTATCTCACATGTTGCTTTATAAAATAGGAGAAAACTATCTTGATGGAACTGATAAAAAGAAGTTGGAACTTGTGACCAGCAGCCAGATTAAGGAAGTGCGAATTCCCCAAATCCTGTGAATATATAGTGTGCTTTCCTTGATGTTCCTGCCAAAGTAAAGCCGGAAAGCCGAGGACATCTGTAAGAGTGTAGCAGCACAGAGCTGCCACAATTTGTAAGTTCCAAACCTTTGCTTGAAAGTCATTGCAAATAGCTCACATTTTACATCAGCGAATCTCACAACTGTTTCTTCAACTCACAGAAAACTGAGAGGAAAATCTGACAACTATCCTGGTGTATGACTTATCATAGAAACAGTCAAGTAGAATTCCTTTGGTTTGGTCTTATTTTAATACTATAACAGATCTGCATATCCATGTTAAGTTTCATGTTTTATGGGAACTGCTGGGAATTATGGCAATTATACCCTCAAAAGACAATAAGCACAAACAACCGAATTGTGAAGTAATTAAGTTGGTTGTGGATGAAAACTGAGCTGGATAGTCATAAGACACGAATTGTGCTTTGACCTAACATGTCTTTTAGTGCTTTATCCCTCACTCCTGGTACTCCGCCTTCAATCATTTTGAATCCAGTAATATTTATTCTTCAAACCCTGCTCAAGGATTTCCTCTACCTAGGAAGGCTACCTTTTGTGCTTTACCACTTTGTATGCATTACCTCATTTATTTCCTAAATGCAGTAAGTAAAAAAATTCACCCCATTCTATAGAAAACTGTGACTCAGAGAAGTTAAGAAACTTGTAAGTTGATTCAAAGACTTTTTAAAGTGTCATGAAATTTTATTTATGCATAATATTAAGGGCCAAATGATGTGAAACCCTTCTTTTGATAAAACAACTTAAAATGCTCTGAGCTTCTAGAGATGAAAAGATGGAACTAAGACCAGGGCATAAAGGTAGGCCCTTCAAAAGGCTACACTCTTACATGACCACAAAATAACCCACTCGCACTGAACATCATCAAGAAAATGGTTCTGTTTCAGCTGATGGTGAGGTGAAGATTTTGAGGGTTTTCTACCATTTGACTAGTCCTGGAACTCTTCAAATGAGAAAGTGGAAAGTAACATGAAAATAATCCTCAGGAAGAAACACTGTTTTTTTGTTTGTTTGTTTGTTTGTTAGTTTTCAACAAATAAGTTGTAGGGGAGAGAGAGGGAGGAGTGCGAAAGAGAGAACAGAAAAAATAGAGAAGGGGTAAATCTTTGAGTAAAGAAGGCATAAGACATATATGAACCAATTACAGCTTATAGATCTTATTGGGGTCCTGATTTTGACACACTATGAAGAAATATTCATGAGTTAATCATGGATATTTGAACACTGATTTGATCCTATTAAGAAACTGTTTACTTGTTAAGTGTGATTGGGATTTGATTACTTTTAGTCTTCATTTTTTGACTTACATAGTGAAATATTTATGGGTGAAATGATATAATATCTGGTATTTACTTCAAAATAATAAGCCATTGTGTGATGTGTGTGTATGGATGGAGTATAGGAGCATACAAGTGAACTAAGATTGATCACAAGTTAATAATTATTGAAGCTGAGTAATGAGAACATAGGGTTAATTATATTATCAACTTCTGTGTAGCTTGAAATTTTCTGTAACAAACAGGTTACGGAAACAAGAGAGTGGTCTTGGCTCATGATTCCGTGGGACACCTGGCTAGACAAATGGTCTAGAAGGGTTATACTATCTAGTAGCTACACCAAATTATCACAGATAAAACCTCTTTGGAAACTCAATTCACAAACCAATTATAGAGACACATGAAGAAGCAGCTCATTAATGAAGGCCGGTGTATAACCATGTGTGCGTGTTCTCTCTCTCTTTCAGAATTAATGCCATGTGAATTTCAAATAAGAGAACCAATAAATGGAGCCTATAAAAAAGTATATGCAAAATGGAGTCATGAAAGAAAGAGTGGAAAACATGAATAAAAAATAGGGCACTTTAAAACACCAGGGATATGTAAAAAAACAACAAAGTATAAGTTCTAGAAATGAAAAAGAAAATCATTGGAGTTGAAAACTCAATGGACATGTATAGGCAGATTAAACTCAACTGAAAATGGGAATAGTGAACTAGAAGATAAATCTGAAAAACTAATCCAAAATACCACACAGAGAAATGGAGAGATAAAGCATGATAGAGAGGTTAAGAAAAGACAAGATGACATAAGTAAGTCTAAACATACATTTGATAGCAGTTCCAAAGAGACTAAAAAGAAGAGACAGGTGATGTATGAAAACATACATGTAAATTTTTCAAACTCCTAAAATTTTTTCAGAATTCATGAAAGACACAAAAATCTTAGATTCAGGAAACATAAATCCCCAGTAAGATAAATAAAAGAAACCTCATATTTAGACGCATTGTAACTAAACTGTAGAACATTGTAGAATATCAAATAAATGGAGACATATTTTCTCTTGTGTAAAGAAAATACAAATTAAAAAAAAAAAACAAAGGTGACATCCCGCCAAGATGGAGGCATAGGTAGACACACTGTGCCTCCTTGCACAACCAAAAGAAAGACAACAACAATTTAAAAATAAAAAACAACCGGAACCTACAGAAAAATCGAACTGTATGGAAGTCCAACAACCAAAGAATTAAAGAAGAAACATTCATCCAGACCAGTGAGAGGGGTGGAGTCAGGCAGCTGGGTCTGGAAGACCAAGGGTGCAGCAGATTGTGGAGCAGGGCAGGCAAGGCTGCTACTGGTTGGCAAGGCAGCAGCTGGTAGAGTGAGCGGTCCCACATTCATGTGCAGATACACTGGGAATAACAACAGAGGACAGAACAGACTGTGCAACCCAGGACTCCGGTGAAGGGAAATAAAGCCTCAAACCACTGACTGAAAACACCTGTGGGGGTTGAGGTGCAGGGAGAAACTCCCAACCTCACAGGAGAGTCTGTTGGAGAGACCCACAGGGTCCTAGAATGTACACAAACCCACCCACATGGAAATCAGCACCAGAAGGGCCCAGTTTGCTTGGGGGAAAAGGGGGAAGTAACTGAAATCAGACAGAGAGTGGAGCAAGCACCATTGTTCCTTCCCAGACCCCTCCCCCACAAACAGTGTCACCATGCACCAATGTGGGTTGCCCCGCCCTGGTGAAGACCTAAGGCTCTGTGCCTCACTACGTAACAGGTGCACCAAGACAATAAAAATGGCCGAAATGAAAGAACAGATCAAAGCTCCAGAAAAAATACAACTAAGTGATAAAGAGATAGCCAACCTATCAGATGCACAGTTCAAAACACTGGCAATCAGGATGCTCACAGGATTGGTTGAATTTGGTCGCAAATTAGATGCAAAAATGAAGGCTACATTAAGTGAAATAAAGGAAAGTGTACAGGGAATCAATAGTGATGGGAAGGAAACTGGGACTCAAATCAATGGAATGGACCAGAAGGAAGAAAGAAACATCCAATCAGAAAAGAATGAAAAAACAAGAATACAAAAAAAATGAGGAGAGGCTTAGGAACCTTCAGGACATCTTTAAACGTTCCAACATCTGAATGATAGGGGTACCAGAAGGAGAAGAGGAAGAGCAACAAGTGGAAAACTTATCTGAACAAATAATGGAGGAGAACTTTCCCAGTCTGGCAAAGGAAATAGACTTCCAGGAAGTCCAGGAAGCTCAGAGAATCCCAAAGAAGTTGGACCCAAGGAGGAACACACCAAGGCACATCAGAATTACATTAGCCAAGATTCAAATGAAGGAGAGAATTCTAGAAGCAGCAAGGGATAACGGGACAGTCACCTACAAAGGAGTTCCCATCAGACTGTCAGCTGATTTCTCAAAAGAGACCTTCCAGGCAAGAAGGGGCTGGAAAGAAGTGTTTGAAGTCTTGAAACGCAAGGACCTACATCCAAGATTGCTCTATCCAGCAAAGCTGTCATTTAGAATGGAAAGGCAGATAAAGTGCTCCTCAGATAAGGTCAAGTTAAAGGAGTTCATCATCACCAAGCCCTTATTATATGAAATGTTAAAGGTGTTTATCTTAAAAAAAGAAGATAAAAATAATGAACAGTAAAATGACAGCAAACTCACAGTTATTGACAACCATACGTAAAACAAAAACAAAAGCAAACTAAGCAAACAACTAAAACAGGAACAGAATCACAGAAATGGAGATCACATGAAGGGTTATCAACAGGAGAGTGGGAGGGGGAGGGTGGGGGAAGTCACAGAGAGTAAGTAGCATAAATAGCAGGTAGAAAATAGGGGGAGGTTAAGAATAGTATAG
The DNA here is from genome assembly GCA_039655065.1 of Glossophaga mutica. NCBI lineage: Eukaryota > Metazoa > Chordata > Mammalia > Chiroptera > Phyllostomidae > Glossophaga > Glossophaga mutica. The sequence continues at coordinate 35,663,593 of CM077304.1, read as the reverse complement.
GAAATGGAGAGGCCAAAGAACTTATATATATGACCCATGAACATGAACTAAAGGGGGGAATGTGGGTGGGAGGGGGTGTGCAGGGCAGAGGGGAATAAAGGGGAGAAAATGGGACAACTGTAATAGCATAATCAATAAAATACATTAAAAATACCAAAGGTATTCTTCTTGGATCTTAAAAGCCAATTCTAAAATACATATGGTTAAGACTTAGGAGACAATTTTAAGAAGAATAGGGAGGTGGAGAGGAGAGGAGGTGGGTTGCTTATGCTATCACTGTTATACAAGATGTATTACAGTGCTGTTTTTTCTTTTATCCTCCCCCAAGGACTTTTTTCCCATTGCTTTTGGATAGAGAGGAAGGGAGAGAAAGAAACATTGATGTGAGAGAGAAACTTTGATTGGCTGCCACCAGAACAAGTGCACGGCCCCCAGGACTGCATCTGGACCAAGCATCTTTGGTTGGACCACAACCCAGGCATATTCAAGATGGAGTATCAAACCACAACCCCTTGGTTACAGGAGGATGTTCCAACCAACTGAGCCACACCAACCAGGTCACAGTGCTGTTTTAATTTAGACAATGTGATATTGGCACAGTCATAGACAAAGCAATTAAGTTGAAGAGAATCACAAAAACAATCCTCAAATCTAATATGGAAACTTTGATACATGATAAATGGACATAGCAGTTCAGTATAGAAAGGATCAATTATCTATTAAATGGTACTAGAAAAATTAACAATCCTTAAGAGAAAAAACAAAATATGGATACTACCTCACATCACATGCAAAAAATTAGACGCCTTAGATTAAAAATATAAATACCAAAGCAAACCTTCAGCATTTTTAGAAAATGATATAAAAATATTTCTACGATCTTGGGATAGGAAGAGATTCCTTTAAAATATTTCAAAGCACATATCATAGAAAGATTGATCAATATAAATAATACAGTAAAATTAAATCTTTCACACAAAGTCACCATAAACATTAAGTAGAAGACATGGTACCAACTAGGAAAATATATTTGTAGCACCTAACACCACAGAAGTTAAGTCACGAAGAAAGTAAGTCCTATAACTCAGTAAATAAGAGATAAATCACCCCTAGAAAATATTTGTTGACCAAGTAAATGATAGAAAACAGAATAAAATGGGCAATAAACATTAAAAATATGTTCAACCTAAGCAGTAAGCAGAAAAATGTACATTAAAACAAGATATCATTGCACACAAATGTGCAAAAGTTAAAACTGTCTGACATTACAAATGTTGGCAAGTCTGTACAACCAGCAGGAACTCTGACTCACTGTCAGTGGGAGTACAGGTTAGTACAGCTCTGGGTTTGTGGTACCGACCAGTCAATACCTAGCGAGTTGAAAGTCCTAGGAATATGCCCTAAAAAAACGGAAATATCTGCACAGGGAGCCATGGAATAGAATGTCCATTGCCGAACTGTTTATAATTGCAAAAAGAATTTTTTTTGAAAACAGCCTAAATTTTCATCAACAGGAGAATGAATAATTATTGTATATTCCTATAATGAAATACAGTATAGCAAAGATGAATAAATGGTATCCATGTCCTATTATAAATAAATCTCAAAAACAGTGAGCAAAGCCCTGACTGGCATAGGCTGGTTGGTTGGGCATCGTCCTGCAAAGTGAAAGGCTGCCGATTTGATTCCAATTGGGCCACACGCAAGAGGCACCTGATTGATGTTTCTCTCACATCAATGTTTCTTTCCTTCTCGTTCTCCCTCCCTCCCCCTCTAAGAATAAATAAATAAAATAAAAACACAAAAACAAAAACAATATGTAAAAATATCATGCTACCATTTATATACAATTTAAAACGTGTAAAACTATACTAGCTATTGGTTATGGATATATATTCCGATTCAAAAGTAAGGAAATATGCACCGGCATGATGAATACGAAATTCAGGATAGCAGATACCTCCAGAGAAAGAAGGGTGGTGGGGTAGGAGAATACGATTGAGAAAGGAAACAGGCAACGTCAATGTATTGTATTTTCTTTCTTTAAAAAGACATGTATGACAAAATATTAAAACTTGACAAACCTGTGTATAAGTAAGAGGTTGTTTTATTATTCTCTACATAGGCTACAAGAGACTTAGAAATGTTCATAATTAAAAATAATCATAGAACTGCCCAGACTTATTCAAACCCTCATAAAAATGAAAATAAAAATCTTAACCAAAATTTTTTTGAAATGGCTACAAATGGGTGGACCCAGGAGTCTATCCAAAGCTGGAGCCTCCTGTAGTTCCAGCCCCCCTCGCCTTCCTGGCCCTCCCCTGACAGGATTAATCACACCCTCATGGTGCCGTTTTCTCCTGGGCACCACTTTAGCCCTTGGTTTTTTAAACTGCACTGTAGTTAGTTGTAGGTGTGTGTCTTCTTCACCCAGACACTGAGCTCCTAGGGGCTCCCGAGTGGCATGGGAAAGACAAAGGGAGGCTGGTTAAGATGTGAAAAGTTTCTGTCTTACTTGTAGGTACTCTTTTTTTTATAGGGTTCTGTTCTGTTTCCTATCAGCCACCTTGACTCACTCTTGTGGTGACTTATCAGAAACTAACAGTAAGTTCTACAAATTCCTACTTTGCAACATAATCCATTTTCAAAAAAGGTAAGAGAAACAAAGATTGTATTCCAGAATTTATCATAAACCAATGAGAGGGGTATAATTGCTCCATAGTTGTGGGGAAAATAAACAACCTATAGTTTATTTGTTTCACTGGGATTTTTCAAGTCCTCAGAAGGGAAAGGAATCATGTAAATGTGGATTCCATGGATCTTCTCCATGGATATAGTTGTAGGCAGGATTTTACTACTCAGACACAATTAAGTAGGTTCTCAAATTAGGTCCCTCTTTAGAAAGGACTTCAGAGATAATTCCCCATTAATACCCCTGGTTCACATATCTGAAGTAGTATAATAAATAAAAACTTGTAAGATATTACAGTATAGAGCAGTTATACATGATAAATCAATATAAATTCAATTATATAACATTGTAACAGGAGTATAAATGACAGAACCATCCTGTTCAACCTGTAAAAAATATTACCAAGTGGTTTTCTAATTGAGAGCACTCTTTACCAAAACAAAACAAAAACCCAGGATGTAATGGAACGTCAAGGAATATATAATATTATTTCTCCTTTGAAAAGTGTTTTGTTCTTTTCAGCATGAGGAGGTCAGTGTTCCCAGGCAGGCTGCTGCCTCTCCAGCGTCTCTCCTCTTCCCTTCCATGGCAACATGGGTTACTAGACACTGAGCTTTTTGTGATGTGTGTGTGAGGACAGGCAGAAAGGGAGCGAGGCTTCAGGGAGGTCTCAAGGTGGAAAAATTTGTGACGCACTCGATTCGGCGACTGAATGAGAATTATTTATCGAGGGTTCTATAACACAATAGTTAGGGTCATCCTACGCTCATTTTTAAAATTATTTGGTCTCAGAACTCTTAATTCTGATCGAAACCCTTTCATAGGTGTCCAAATCACAGAAAGATTATGAGATCAAGCCAACCCATGTGAGTCTGATCCTTCTGGTTCAGAATCTGACTAGCTGAATGCATGAGAGAAATAAATTTATTGAATAAGTAACATGCAAACTTAAAGGATGGTCGCATTCTGTGTTGGAGCTGTCTGTCATCACGAAGATGGGAGCTTTCCTATATTATAATGTGTTCACCTTATGGGGTCTGAGTCTGCACTCTGTTGCCTTGGCTGCTCCGCCCTTTTACGGAGACTGGGAGAGACAGCCTGTGTTCTCCCTAATTGAGCAGCACCCTCCACTGTCCGACAGCACTGATCAAGACTGAAAAGCTGTTCCCCTTATCTTGGAAAAGGCCTCCTTCATCGCTCTCCTGGCACAGCTCAAAGTGAGATAAAGTTCAGCCTGAGCCTAAAAGCCTGATATGTGTGCCACACCTGATACTTGAGAAGGAGCTAGAAAGTTGTTTTGTCTTGTTTTTTTTTTTTCCTCCCCTAGTAATAAAGCTACAGTTTTCTCCCTAGTCGGGGTCTTGTGTTAACACACTTGCTATTCTCCCCCTCTTCTGGTCACCTGTCACTATCTTCCACCTGAGAGAGGCCTTGATAATAACCTACCTCAAACGGGCTTTCATGGCTCATTACGATGCATGCTGAATCAAACACTTTCCAAACAACAGCCGAGTGGGACGCCACTAAAACGGCACCCTCTCGAGCTTTCTTGCAGCCTCTTCCAGCTCCAGGGCCCTCCCAGCCAGTGGTGGGGAGCTGCTTATTTCTGCAACAACAGAAACAGGACTCAACCGGACTTCGTTGGCAGAATCTGAGAATGCTTCGTTATGAACAGACCCTGTGGTTGCTAATGCCCACGCACTTACTGGCTTTTTGCCAGCAAGTAGAAAACACATCACTGAAGTACATTCATGACCGTGTTAGGCAGGGGATATTGCTCTAGCAACATTATTAGATCAAAGAGCATCAACTTTAAATATGCTCCAAAATCAGACCGGAGACATCATAAGGTGCCTCTGGAATGCTGGCTGTGCTGTTGTTTGCTACTCATTTTGGAACTGGGGTTGGACTAGCAGTTAAAACAGGCAGATTGGGCTGCTCTAGGCCATCTCCTCTTGTTTTTTCCTCTGGGATGGTTTGGATTTGTGGAGCACTTGATAGAGTAAAGCAAAGCTCAGTTTGGGATGTGTAAGCAGGACACACAGGGTCCTATCAGAAGCCCTTGAAGGCCTGCAGAAGGGGAGACCTACCAAGGAGACACAGGCTCCTGCTAGAGGATGTTATCTCAAGAGGCCCAATGTAGGAACACCCCAGGGTTTTATTTTGACCCATTCCACAAAACCGAGAGTCAGACTCTACTTTTCAGACTCATCATCAAAAAGGAAAACAGTGGCTACATATTATAAAGACCTGAGAGGTGGCTTGCCTTGAATTCTAAGAACACCAAGCATCTGCTCTCAGAGGACCGGAAGCTGATCTGAGAGCTTCCCCCAACAGCACCACTCAGCCAAACACCCTCGTTTCCTTGCCTCAGCAGCCAAAGTGTCATCTAGCTAGAACCTGACAGCAAGTCACCCTTGGGGCAGTAAAGGGAAGGCAGAGATTTACTAAATTGTGGTTCCTAAACTTTAAAGAGCTAATGCAGCAAATAAAATGCCTAAGCTACCCTTAGAATTGTTTTCACTTGCTGAATCTACTGTTTTATTTTTACAGAAATCTGATGAAAGAAGCAATCTATAAACACAGCGAAACAACCTCCTCCGCCTGTTTCACCACTGGTGTGGGCACAGAGCCAGCCAGCTCCTCGCACCGTCGTGTGTCAGTCTCCTGGCTGGGAATTCTCATCAGAAACATTCAGACGTCTAGCTGTTCCGTGAAAACCATAGTGCCTTCATGACTAAGCAGACAGACGAGTTTAAGAATCACTGAAGTGGTTGTATGACTTTATATCGCTCACCGAATGTGCTATGGACTGAACTGCACCCCCCACATGCATGTGTTTAAGCCCTAACCCCCAGAGTGGCTGAATTCAGAGGTGGGCTTTTAAGAAGTAACTAAAGTTAAATGAGGTCATATGGATCAGGTCCCAATCCAACAGCACTGGTGGCCTTGGATGAAGAAGAGAAAGATTCCTGCCTTTCTCCTAGCACACGCACTGAGGAAAAGCCACAAGCATGCACAGTGAGAGTACAGCCCCCTGCAAGCCAGGGGAGAGCCCTTGCGAGAGCCTGACCACGCTGGAACAGACCAAGACGGAAAGAAAATTGTATTTTGGGTACTGCCATATGTGTAGGTATACAGTATGCATTTTAAAATTAACCAGGGTGATCAAGTGAGCTGCCTTGCTTGGGCATCCGAGAGTTACTCCAGCCAAGTTTTGTATCGATATACTGAGATCTGAGATGGCATCCAAACCATTTGAAAGATGGGCCTCTGTAAAAGACTTTTATATGGTTTATAATTTAAGTATGATTGCCAACATTCTTCTTTAAAAAATAGTTCACGTTCAGTTTATGAATTTACTACAATAAAACTGGACTTGAATAGTCACAAGAAGTAAAAACTACAGGGTTAAAATACAACATCATGAGGTCCCATCCAGCTATAGATTTGATGGGCTCTTTGGATCAGCATTTCTCTAGTTTGCCAGGATTGGGGCCTTAAAAATGAACTGTATTTTGCAGTGAAATGATATCTAATTAAAGTTTAATGATGAGATTCCGTTCCTGTCCTACAGCAACATAGAAATATGCAACTGAACTCCTCACATACCCTTGTGTGTGACCTTTAATGCTGATGCTGACCTTTCAGGGAACAATGTAGGCAAGTGGACTCAGTTAAAGAATACCCTTCATAGAAATGTCACGGACAAGGCTAAAGGCAAGAAAAAGTCTAGAAAGCATCCATTTTCTCAGAAGAAATTCAAAGTGGACATCATATTGGCAATCAATGAAACTGTTAGACCAAATGTTAGGAAAACCTATTCCATCACTTTCTTTGCTGATGGAAGACATCCAGTATTCAGTGACATCAATCCTAATTTGTCCTAATTTATTCTAATTAGGGGAGTGTAAAATAAGTCAAACGATCTCTTTTTCCTCTTTTTTAAAAACCCTGCAGGCACTTTGTAACATGAAATAAACATCTCCACAATGCTAATTCAATATATTCTGAATATTTCTGGAATCCAGGAACCCAAAACATTTCTTATGTTACCTTATAATTACCTTTGTATAGTTACCTTTGTATAGTTACCTTATATTACCTTTTAAATGTTATCAATAAACTTAAATTTGTCTGCAAACCATAGTTTAAAACTGTTTTTCAGCAGTGCAAACAGAAACTCTGATAATGACAAATATAAAATAAACAGAGTTCAATCCCACACTTTTGGGGCACCAACTGTGCATCAGGAGATACAGAGTAGCCCCCCACACATGTAATATACTTACAGAGAATTAATTTGTCTATTTTTATTGGATTACCCACACATTCTATACCCTGATGTTTCTGTGATATAAATTACAATCAAATGATCATTGACATCTGAAAAGTTTCCAAAGACTGGCTTTCTGAGTTGAATATAGCCACTGTACTGGATTGAGAATACTGGGACCTGCTCCTTCACCTCCTTATTTTAAAATGAGAAAGAATATTCAGGGATAAGCTCCACCTTATATAAGCACTCTCATGGCCTTTGTGTATCTGGCTTAGTAAGAGACTAGAGGTAAGGTGAAAATATATTTGTCCTAATATTCTGAGCATCAAATGATTTTGTTCAGTCTTAACCTTTCTTATTCTTTATTTTGCATTCCTAAAATTCTTTCAGAAAATATATTACCAAAATTTTTAATATTCCCTTTTATTTTCACATACTTTTTAATTTTTTGACCAATTAATTGAATTACATTCCATGTATACTTACTAGGATTACTTCATGTATAATTTTCCTACCATTATTTATTATAATAAATTGAATTATAGCATGTAATTATCACCCTTCAGCTCCTAACAATTGTGTGACAGTTGATATAATAAAAATTATTTCCCAGAGGTACCACAGGTGTAACATTAGATTTTGAAGCATATTAAAGTCCCAATATAAAAATTAATGTATTGCTATGTGGTGTATTCCTAAAATATAATTCCAGATTAAATTTCTCAAATGCCAATACACGTATGTAGAAAACTGATATGTGCAATGTGTCATACATCTAATTGTTAATTCCAGGTGTATTCTGTTTTAAAATAAATAACCATCCAATTTTCCTTTCCATTAAGTCAAATTAGAAATAGACTTTAGAAATCTGAATAAACCTGCATTTTTAATTCCTTTGAGTAAGTTAACATGAAAACTGTTATTCAAATTCATGACAGGATTCTTAATCATGACAGATTTATACAATGAGTTTTATGAATGACATTAAGGAAAGGAAATATTCTTCCCTCCCTTTTAAGCCCTTTCTTTAAACTTTCTAATGTGATTAATGTGGCATATATATCAGGATTTTTATTCCAGTTGGGTGGGGTACGGAAGCAATGGAAAGAGAATGAGGAAAGCTAAAAACCACAATAAAGCAAAGAAATCCCCATTTTCCATGAAAATATTACCTATCAGGGCCAAGAGACTAACAAATACTAAGTATCCCCATTGGGGATGAGAGGCAAGAGTTTGCTCTTAAATTGACTTCAGAGTAGAGATGCCAAAGGAAATAAATCACTGTAAGTGAAATACTTTGAAAGGTAAAGAGGCTTTAAAAATATTTGTGTAGGTTAAGTTTTCTAATAGGAACTATTCATTACTGTCAGATATGGTAAGGGCACAAGTCCATCAGGATTTCTGGACATCTCCTCCTGATATATAATTCATTATTTTTAGACCAATGCCCAGCATAGCAGATACCCCCAACAAATGTTAGTGGATGAAGAAAAGTAAGCCAAAGTTCAAATATGTTATGTTTCACCAAAACCAAAATTGTATTCATTTAAGTGAGAAGTGAGTAAAGGCCCTGAAATCCTTGAATTCCTTCAATCCATACTCATTTTTCATCAGTAAGAATTCCAGAATGATAAGTAATCTTAAATGCCTATTTGACCCAACTATTCAAGCCATTGGTAGAATAAAATGCAGAGCAAACTTCTACTACTTAGGAGCCCCTGCCCCTCACCAAGTTCATCCTCAAAGACCCTGTTTCACTTTGTATCATCCTTGTGGTATGATTTACAACCCTTAAGCCATTTATGAAGAATTTGGATAGAACATTACTTTGACAGGTTACTTAGTCTCCATAGTGTCTCCATTCATTTTTTCTTTTATAGGAACCTTTTGTAACTGATGGAAAAAGACTTGAGTCATTTCTCTGATATGAGGAAGCCATATTTATGGATAGGCAAAAAATAACTTATTCATTTTCCTAAAGTTTCACTGGACATGGCACTCTGATCATAGATCACCAAGGGCTTCTTCAATCTATGACCAGAAGTTCACTGAATATTCATCAATGCAACCAAACATTGTTCAACAAGAAGTCTCCTCAATGGATCTGTCCACTGACAAAGATTCAATTGTGGGGATGGCAATGCCCAAATCCCAGGGTACTGGGATAGTCACGCTTGCAAAATGAGTAAGTAACATGAGTTAAGCATGCAAGGCTGTCCATGGCATGAGTGCATCAATCTGCAGACACTGCTTGAATTCAGCCTAAATTAGGGAAATGGTTTGACTTTGCCTTAGCCCTAGCAATTGACTAGTATGCTTTGGTCTAGCAGGTCTCTTAAACAGGGCAAGGGTTCCAGTATTCCCTGGGGGATATACTAGACCCAAATCACCCCATATTCCTAGGAAAAAATGACCCCAAAGGGGCCACTTTCCTCCAAGTCAATTTGTATAAACCTCCAGAGAAACTCAGAAAGCACAGGACTGACCTAATACCACTACGATTGCTCAGAGTAACTAGGTGAGAACAGAAAAAGTGAGATGGCCAAATTGATATCCCCTTCATGGTTCAAACTTCTCTGGGAAATGGAGCAAGTCCAAAATGACTGTTCTGCAGGACTAGAGATAAAATAGAGCCTCTTCTAATTTGAAGAGTGCCATCACCAATGATTGGGTCACTAATTGCTCATAAAAAGAGCCATCTCATTGGACACGTACCGTTAGCCAGCACTATTCTAAGTATTAGAACATGTCTTAATTTACTTAATCTTCAGGACAACCCTAAGAGGTAGGATTATTATCATCATTCTGATTTCATCCATGATGAAACGGATACCTAGAGAGGTTAAATAACTTGCCCAAAGTTACTCAGAGAACAATGGCCAGGCTAGGGCTCGACAACAGGTGCAGGCTTTACCCATCTGCCCATCGCCATCCTGCCTCCCTGTCTTTTCCCATCCCTAAAAGCTTGGGGGAGAGCCCTGGGAATAACCACAGACAGCGAGATGAGGACAACAAGCGTGGTGTCTGTGGGAGGCAGCGCCCGTTCCCTGCAGCTCTGGCCCAGCTGGACTAGAGTTTGTCCTTGGCTGGTTCCTCAGACACTCTGCTCACTCACCTCAGGGCATCTCCATTAGCTGCTCTGCTCTACAAATATACTCTAAGTTTTCTAAAGGAAACTTAAGATTATATATACCAGTACAGATGTCATTACAAACCAACTTCAGGTAGACCCTACATTATGAACTAGAAAACTAGAAAGAAGAGAGACCTAGCTATAAATTATATCTCTTGTAGCATACCCAGGGACTGTCCATGTGATACTCCTAATAGGAGCTCCTGAAATTTTAGAGTTGCATGATTTGTATGGTTTTTGCCTTAAACATCAAAAAGAAAATGTTCTCCCATCTAATTTGTTTTTTTTGCTACTGGGATTTTGAAATTTTTTAAAAAATGGAAAACACATTCACAAATGGTATTCAAAACTACTGAATGAAGGAGTTTCGTTCCTTTTTTCTTTTAATTAGCTTAGTCTTAAGGAACAGACTTTTTTTTTTCCTCTAGGATCTTGACAGTCATTGGGATGACTAAAATACTCACTATATCTTGGTGAAAAGCTATTTTTAAAATCACTTGATTTAGAAAACTCCAATCATGATAATTTTGTGGGAATTCTTAGTACACAAATTAAAAGGTTTAAATTACCCTGCAAGAATGTGTGAGTTCAAATAATCTTAATTAGAAAATACCTACCTCAATGCATATTTATCAGGTGTTTTTAACATCTGCCATGACACAAACTTATTTTGAGGCTTGCTTTATGAGTTATAGCTCCTGCGGTCAGTAATAGCAGTAATGGTGCAAGAGGAGACTAGGAGCCAGAAGCGTGATTCTAGTCTTGCCTGACTCTGCTACTTTTAATCTCTAGGCCTTGAGAATGTCATTTAACTTTTCCTAATCTGTTTCCTCATGTCTGAAGAGGAAGAACAGTTTCCACCTCAAAGTGTTGTTTCATGGATCAATGAGATGTTAGTAAACCACAAGGCGTTATTATATAGCATAATATTAAAATTACACTCTGTGCAAAAACGCCATATTAATCAGTGTAGGACATTTCTCATAATTCCAGGCCCTTATTATGCAAGAGTTTTTTTTAAAAAAAATAAATCAGACTCTACAGCAATATATATTAAAATTACAAATCAAATCTAGCAACCATGTGACTCAATAAGGAAACTGCAGATGAATTTTCGTGCAAAAAGAAACCATCTTGGCTGATTTGCCAACTCTGCCAATTCATGACCCTGGGTGAGTGAGTCTGTGCTGGTCCTCTCATTTGGGACCTGGAGAAAAAAACTATCCTGTAAGGGTGATGCGGCCATTAGAAAAAATATATGTAAGGTCTTTAGCAGGACAGGCACACAGTAGGTGCTCAACGAATGCCACCCATTTTACATTAAATAACACATTTAATTAAGCCAGGTATGCTGTGTGTCTCAACACTCACAACAGCTGAGCAGTGTTCTGCTTAGAACAGTACATCCATTAGCAGAGTCCCAAGTAAACTTCTGCCTCCGCCAGAGCTCTGAGTTTCTCCTTCTTTAGACTCCAGCAGATTAAGGTTGTTCTTGCTGTATTCTCGTTTCCTGCTTTAGACCATTATTTTGTAAAACTTACTAATGAACCTCAAATGTGAAGAATAAAATTAATACTACCCAATAGAGTAACTCCAAGTACAGGATTTTTCCTAACATACTTTTCACTAAGATGGACCTACTTCACTGTTTGCTACTTACAGAGGGACAGGGGTGGGGTCCAGCGACTAGGATAAGAAAAAAGCCAAAGTGAATTTATTGTTTTGGAGCTGTTCAATTTGACCAAAATAAGCAGCCCTTGACTCGCCTCCCCAGCTCCGGAGCGCTTCAGAGTCAGGCCCATTGGAGGCGTTCGGAGGCACAAGCAGGAGTGGGGGCGCGAGTCCTCAGGCGCCGGCCTGGCCCCGGGGCAAACCGACCGTGCAGAGGCGTCAGTCATCAAGCAGAGCGCGAGTTAGAGTGGAGTTGGGGAAGGGAGCATGCAGTTGGGTTAGTCGTGACTCGACCATGCGGCTTTGCATTCCTGTTCGGCAAACGCACTTAGGCAAAACAGACTTGATGCTTACAATGATCCCAGCCCAAAATGGAGTGTCTCTGACTAGCAGGGAGGAGCTGATGCTCGCCATGAGAAAGCCCACCACGGTCACAGCGATGCCCAAGGCCAGCTGCAGCAGGGCGAGCAGCAGCGGGAACCGGCAACCGCAGCAAGTCCGGGCCTCCTCCTCCCCGCACTCCTTGGGGGCCCCCTTGCCCTTCTTCGGCCCCATGTCGTCGGGCCCGGTGGCGTCCGTGGCTGGCGGCCCCCCTTGCCTCCGCTGGCCGCGGGGCTGTTTGTCCTTGCCCATGGCGGCTGCGTGGGTGGGTGCGTGTACTGCGCGCTGGGCCCCAGCTCGGCGCTGGGCGGGCTGAGCCTGCCCTGGTATTCGAATTACGGAGGCTGAACAAATATGGAAAACGTTTGGAGCCGACTCACGGAGCCTCCAAAGGCCACAGGGAGCTCGCAGTAGAGGGGGAGTCTAGGGGGGTCGTCAACTGCCAACGTGCTGGGACGCAGCGCCTGCTGGGCCCACGAGCAGGGTTTGTCAATCGCCCGTGAGAAGCCGGCGCGCGTCCCTTGGTTTCAAAAATCCTGTGCACTTTTAACAGGCTAACTGCTGGGTGGGGAGAGGTGGGGGGGGCGGTGCGGGGGGAGGGGGCGGCGTCTGTTATCCTCACTCCAAACCCCATGGTTTTTTGTTGTTTTGATTTTGTTTTTGTTTTCAGAGAGGTGCAAGGAAAGGTGATGAATGTTTAAATCATTTCAGTTTAATTAACAGACAATTTAATCCAAAATAGGATTGCTGGGCTCCAAGCTGTGAAGTCATTTCCAGAAGCTAAATTGTTTATTTTCTAACAAAGGCATAGGCTCTCTCTTTTTAAATTCTGCAATCCAACGGGCAAAGGCATTTTTCCCATTGAGGTATTTGCTTTTGAAATAACTGTTTATAGAGATGCTGGGCTAATTGTGAACTCTGTCACATGTATTTGTTTTTAAAAGCTCTTTCAATCCTTTATATAGAGCCCCTAGCCAGTCTTCCTTCCTTAATCCTAACAACAGTGCCTACGGGGATTGTTGTGCGCCTGGGACTCAGTCTTCATTTAAGGTATTTTTAAAGCACCTACAGTGTGCAGCAATATAAAGATGTTCAAGGCAGAATTTGTCCCTGCCCAAAGTCACAGAACTAATCAATAACACTGATTATTCTGATTCCCACATGCTTCTCAGTAGCACTTAGAGCAAATATCAGCGAAACCACTAAGAGGTGATCCCCTCACTTTGGAGTATTTATATACTACATTGGTATGGTCATTTTAACATTCAGAAGGCTGTATTAAGAAAGAAATGATGTTACCAAGATGCTAGAATAGATAAAGTCTACTCCTGGGTTGTTCTGTCTCAGCAAATTGAAAGAATAGCTAACTCCCTGCTCTGTTTCCTTAGAATTATACACTAATTGTTATTAGGTCTTATAAACAGCCTAGTCCACACAAAGATACCTTTGAGGTTATAAAGCATATTTTTACTTATTTTATGAACATCAGTGTTCTCCTTCTACCTTCTTTCTGGATCAGTGAGAAAAAGCATGGCCCACGGAACAAATGCAGTAGATTAGAAAGCAGAATCCAAACTGTGCATCCCAGTGCTTTACCTAGAGTCACAGAAGCAGCCCTCAGGCTCACGAGAGGAGCAGAAGGGCTGACACAGGGTCATTTTCAGCTTTGGGGCCATTCCACTACTAGAATTTCTAGGGAGGACGGTGAAATCAAAGCTGGTGTTACACAAGGTAGCCACCTGATGTGGGCCTGACTGAGAACAACCTAAGTAACAAAAACAGAACAAACCATATGTGGTTTTTCTATGTAAATACACTAAACATTTTTAGGAAGCTAATTGCCTGGAATTATTTGTTGTTATAAATAATATAGCTACCAGTTACTGACTATTCTGTAACAAGCACATGTTAGGTGCTTTACATACCTTACTGTTATTCCTTAGAACCACTTTATAATTATAGTTTCCACTTTTAAAGATGAAAAATGAGTAGCAGAATTATTACATAACCATATTAATAAGGCACTTTCCTAGTTGGGGATGGAGGGGAGGGTAACCAAATGTGAACTATTATGGATTGCTTGTTTTATTAATGACTTCCTATAGGCAAACAAATGGGTGGACCATTTACATTGTTTTTGATTTTAAACAATAATGATTATGGATAGTATTTTATCTATCACAGAATCAGCTATTAGCTTAAAACCTATAACTACCTGAGAACTTTAAAAAAAGTCTTGATTCACTACCATAATATATACAATAGTTGATGGAGACCATTATTTCTATTATAAATTTATAACTAGATACAAGCTGTATTTGCCAACCACACCGCTGGGCTATCATTTAGTTAAGGATAAAATATCCCTAGCCTTTTCCTCAAAACTTTAAATTAAATATGAGTTAGAATAGTTAAACAAAATAATAGGATGCTCCTGTAAGTTTGTCTTCTAAGTTTCAGAACTTGTGAGGTTTAAAACAGTTATACATAAAGTCTTAAAACAAAGCTTACTTTTAATTGCCTAGCTGAGACAAGTTACAAATGAAACTGGTAGCACTGAGCAACTGCCCAGATAAATTGTAATCCTCTAGTCTGATTACAACTGCCAACTTCAATTTTCAGCTTCCAGCGAAGAAGGCAGCAGTATAGGCAGCCTTACAGCTGCTCGAATTCCCAGCTACATGCTTGAATCTGTGCCTGAGGGGGCCTGACCTTGGGCAATACCGTGAGATGATATTGATGAGGATAGGACTTTCACTTAATTGATACAGGAAAGTAGAAGCAAAGAACAAGGTGAAGAAAATTGTCAAAAGGTGAGTGATAGAGAGTAATCAAGGCTAAAATGGGATCTGAGAGCCGGTAAAGATACAACAAGGAAAGCTCTTCCATTAATATACCTTTTCCACTGAGAAAAATCACCATTTCCAGCTCATCACATAACTTAACAGGAATGAACATGATTTTTTTTAGTATTCATAAATTATAATGTCTCTATTTTATAGGGTAAGCAATAACCTCTTCAGATATTTATATTACCAGGAAGAAAGGCAGAGGAGAAACAAAGTGTTTTCAGATACTCTATTGGCTGCTCCCATAACTCTAAACTGACAGAGGTTATAAATTAGAAAGTACAGGAGAGTAGTTAATGTGTATGGTTTGGGATTATTTTGATCCCCTGGGGAAAGTAACAAAATTAAGCTTAGTATTTCATATGATCAGGGCTTGGTGATGATGAACTCCTTGAACTTGACCTTATCTGAGAAGTACTTTATCTGCCCTTCCATTCTAAATGACAGCTTTGCTGGATAGAGCAATCTTGGATGTAGATCCTTGCCTTTCATGACTTGGACTACTTCTTTCTAGCCCCTTCTTGCCTGGAAGGTCTCTTTTGAGAAATCAGCTGACAGTCTGATGGGAACTCCTTTGTAGGTGACTGTCCCCTTATCCCTTGCTGCTTCTAGAATTCTCTCCTTCATTTTAAGAAAAAGAAGATAAAAAAATATGACAGTAAAAAGACAGCAACCTCACAGATACTAACCACACCTAAAACAAAAGCAAACAACTACAACAGGAACAAAACCACAGAAATGGAGATCACATGGAGGGTTAGCAACAGGGGAGTGGGAGGAGGAGAGAGGGGGAAAAGGTACAGAGAATAAGTAGCATAGAAGGTGGGTAGAAAATAGATGGGGGGAGGGCAAGAATAGTGTGGGAAATGTAGACGCTAAAGAACTCACGACACATGGATATGAACTAAAGGCGGGGAATGTGGGTGGGAGAGGGTGTGCAGGGTGGAGGGGAATGATGGGGGAGAAATGGGACAACTGTAATAGCATAATCAATAAAATATATTTAAAAAATTAAGCTTAGTAGTTCTCTTTGCTGTATCTCAAATTCAACATTCTTTGGAAGTGTGTATGCTTCAGAAGTTTAGACCTGGGAAGATGCTAACTCTTTTTACAACTGGTGTCATCAATAAAATGTCCTTGGGAAATCTAACTGAAATAGTCTCCAAACCAGCATATTTCTAAACACGTGATCTTAGACTCACCAAGAACAAAACAGATGTCATAGAAAAATTATTACAATTCCTGTATCTAATCTCTCTAATGTGTAATTATATAAAAAATGTTCAGTTATATCTGATTTAAAGTAGTACACAGAGAACACCATTGGCCTATATGTCTCACTGGCCTCAATATACAAAATGTGTTTACAGATATTGCTGATTGTGTGTGAGTATCTTTTCACATGTCTATTGGTATGTCTTTGGAGAAGTGTCTGTTCAGGTCCTTTGCCCATTTTTTAGTTGGATTCTGTTTTTGGTGTTGCATTGTATAAATTCTTTATAAATTTTGGATATTAACCCTTTATTATATGTATCAGTGACAAATATGTTCTCCCATTCAGTGGGTTGTCTTTTCATTTTGCTCATGGTTTCCTTTGCTGTGCAAAAACTTTTAGTTTGACATAGCCCCATTTGGTTATTTTTACTTTTGTATCCCTTGCCTGGGGAGATATATCAGAAAAAATATTCCTATAAGAAATGTCTGAGATTTTACCACCTATATTTTCTTCCAGGATTTTCATGATTTTGAGGCTAACATTTAAGTCTTTAATCTACTTTGAGTGTATTCTTGCGTATGGGGTATGAAGGTAGTCTAATTTTATTTTTTTCTATACATCTGTCCAATATTCCCAACACCACTGTGTTTATTGACCAGACTATCTTTACCCCATTGTATGTTTTTGACTCCTTTTTCAAATATTAATTGACTATAAATGTGTGGGTTTACTTCTGGACTCTCTATTCTGTTCCATTGATCTAGGAGTTCATATCTGTTTTCATGCCAGTACCATGCTGCTTTGATTACTGTGGCCTTGTAGTATAGTTTGATATCAGGTAGCATGATTCCTCCAACTTTGTACTTCTTTCTCAAAATTGCTGTTGCTATTTGGGGTCTTTTGTGATTCCATATAAATTTTCTAAAATATTTCTTAGAGTCCCATGAAATACTCCATTGGTATCTTAACAGGAATTGTGTTCAATCTATAGATTGCTTTGGGTAGTATGGACATTTTAATTATGTTAATTCTTCTTATCCATGAACACAGTACATGCTTCCACTTATTTGAATCTTCATCAATGTCTTTCTTCAGTGTCTTATAATTTTCTGAGTACAGTTCTTTTAAATCCTTGGTTAAATTTCCTCCTAGGTATTTTATTCTTTTTGAAGCGATTGTGAATGGGACTGTTTTCTTAGTTTCCCTTTCTGATAGTTCATTATTGTTGTATAAAAATGCAACTGATTTCTGGATAATTGATTTTGTATCCTACTACTGTACTGAATTCATTGATCAGTTCTAGTAGTTTTTGGCGGAATCTTTAAGGTTCTCTATTTACCGTATCATGTCATCTGCAAATAATAACAGTTTTACTTCTTCCTTTCCAATTTGGATGCCTTTTATTTCTTCCTATTGTCTGATTGCTATGGTAAGACTTCCAGAGTATTATGATGAACAAGAGAGGTAAAAACAGACATCCTGTCTTGTTCCCAATCTTAAGTAAATGCTTATAATTTTTGCCTATTGAGTATGATGTTGGCTGTGGGTTTGTCATGTGTGGCCTTTATTATGTTGAGGTATGTTCCCTCTATTTCCACTTTGCTGAGATTTTTTTTTATTATAAATGGGTGCTGGATTTTATCAAATGCTTTTTCTGCATCAATATGATCATGTGGTTTTTAGCCTTCATTTTGTTAATGTGGTGTATCACATTTATTGACTTGCAGATATTGTACCAACCTTGCATGCCTGGAATAAATCCCACTTGACCATGTTTTGCTAATATTTTGTTGAGGACTTTAGCATCTACGTTCATCAGAGATATTGGCCTGTAATTTTCTTTCTCTGTAGTGTCTTTATCTGGCTTTGGAATTAGTATAATGCTGGTCTCATAAAACGAGCTTGAGAGTTTTTCCTTCCCTTGAATTTTTTGAAGTAGTTTGAGGACGACAGGTGTTAATTGTTTTTTGAATGTTTGGTAAAATTCACCTGTTGGGAGTTGTTTTTATTACTCGTTTAATTTCAATAGTTTTAATCTGCTTAATTCCATTTGTATAAAAATAAAAATGCAAAACTAATTCATGATCATTGAATTTAAAAAGTTATTTGGATTGGGATGAGAGAACTAACTGGAAAGAAAGAGAGGGAGCTCCCTAGGGTGATGGAAGTCTTCTGTGTCTTGCCTTGGGTGGTGGTTACATGGATATAAACAATTGTGAGAACTCATTGAACAACATTTAAGGTATGTGCATGTTTATCGTATGTAATGGTACCTCAGATTTTTTTATAATTATTTTTTAAGATTTTTATTTACTTATCTTTAGAGGGGAAGGATAGGAGAGAGGGAGAGGGAGAAAAATATCAATGTATGGTTGCCTCTGGTGTGTCCCATGCTGGGAACTGGCCTGCAACCCAGGCATGTGCCCTGACTGGGAATCGAACCGTGATCCTTTGGTTCTCAGGCCCTCGCTCAATCCACTGAGCTACACCAGCCAGGGTGGTACCTCAAATTTTTAAGTGCAATAAAGAGAAATAAAAGGAGTCACTGTGTATCCATAACTAATTAACAATAGAAAAAAGTGAAATTTGTTTTTTTTATTTAAATTACCATGCCAAACTCTTAATTTCTCTCCTGCCTTTCTGGCTATTCTGTATTAATGGTCTATTGCTGTATAATAACTCACTACAAATCAGAGTAATTTGGAACAACAAAAATTATTTATCTCATGGTTTCTGTGAGTCAAATATTCAAACAGGGCAAAGCAGGAAAGGTTTGTTTCTTCATGTTTTCTGGAGTCTCCGCTGAAATACTTAGAATCATCTTTAGGCAGGAAGATCTGCTTTCACGGTGGCTCGCTAATCTCCTGGCCAGTTGGTTCCTTTCCGTGCAGCCTCTTCAGGCATCGACCTCCCTACAGGACGGTTGGAGTGTCCTCACAACACAGTGTCTGGCTTCAATCAGAATGAAAGATTCAGAGACTGAGAAAACAAGGTACTAGCTATCCTTTTCATGACACAGCTTCAAGAAGTCACTTAACAGCACTTGAGCCACATTTTATTTTTTAGGAGGGAGTCGTTAAGTCCAGCCCACATCCAGGACAAGAAAAATTAAGATCCTATTACTAAAATAAGAGTATCAAAGAATCAAAAGCTTATTTTAAAGCCACCAGACCTCCTCCTCAACTTTCTCCATGGACCGAACTTCTTTTGCCAATCTCCTAAATGTTGGTATTCCTCAGGGTTCCCTTCTTGGTCCTCTTCCTTCTTACATTATATATTCCATGGCTTCAGCGAAGACTCGAAAAACTGTCCAAAGAGCCCAGACTTCTCTCCTTAGCTTTAGATCTGCAAATGTCACTACTTATGCACATCTCCATTTGAATGTCCCAAATGAACCTCAAATTTACTTTGTCATTAAACTCTAGAGAAATCAAATAAGGTAAAGATGAATCTTCCACAGACTTTAGGGGCAAGATGACCATTAGTTTCCTTTGCCAAGAGGACTCTATATAGCACTTTTAAGATTCCAGTTAAGTTTAAGAGGACAAAGGGAAATAGGTGTACAGAAAACTGGAAAATTTTAGCTATGAAAGAAAGAAAGAGAAAGAAAGAAGAAAGAAGAAAAAGAAAGGAAAATTTATTGCCAAAGGGACAATATAAAGTCAAAGGGAAGTTTGCCTCTTTTTTTTTGGACAATTGATCAGATAAATTCCTTGAGGTGGGAGTAGTAGGCAGAAGGAAAGTCCCTTCCCAGGCTGAGACAGGAGGGAAGAATGAAAGACTAGGTAACATGCAGTTGAGTTTGCAGGAGCGAGAGGAAAGCAGTTGATAGAACTTGGATCTTCTGGCCTCCTCTGGGCTATGTGTATAATGAATGTAGTATCAATATTTTTATTCTAGATGATGTAGATTTTTTGGTATAGAGCCATTCTACTTCTACATCTTATCCCACAGCACATTTTATTGTTATGTCTCTTAAGTATAGATAAGTTTTAATGAAAATACATCATTTTCTGAAAAATTTCTCTAAAAAAAGTAATTTCCTGTAAATTAAAATAAAACTATCTAGAATGTGTGTATATGTACACATGCATATGTGTATATATGTATACATATATGTGTATGTGTGTATATATACATATATGTATATCAAAATACTCTTGAATAATTATGTCTTTAAAGTTAACCAAAACCCCATATAGTCAAAATTTCTTTGGAGTGGTTAAGTTACTTGCCCAAGGCTGCATTTTTTCTTCTTGCTCTAAGTCTAGCAGTCTTTCTATTTACATTTTAGCCCAATGACTTGGATTTTTTAGCTTTATTGAGGTATAACTGATAGGCCAAAAAATACACAGATACATCATGACAAGCTGGATGTTGTTGTGTGTAGGAAAATTGCATCAGTATGTTGCATCTACAGGTGAGCATGAATGTTAAGGCATGCAGTGCTATGTGTGCAGATATCCCTGCCAAGTCCCCAGGTAGCAAGAACAGATGGCATCTGGAATCCAGAGCAGTGATTTTCAACTGGCGTGCTGCAAGAATTTTTAAAATACGCAATCGTACCTGACCATTTAGTCAGAGACACCAACCTCTTTTCCTGCAGATTGTCAAATAGAAAAATGACAACAGCTAGCACAGTAGTCATGTGGTGTGAATGAATCAAAA
Organism: Glossophaga mutica; assembly: GCA_039655065.1. Classification (NCBI taxonomy): domain Eukaryota; kingdom Metazoa; phylum Chordata; class Mammalia; order Chiroptera; family Phyllostomidae; genus Glossophaga; species Glossophaga mutica. The sequence goes on along the minus strand of CM077304.1, from coordinate 35,642,704 downwards.
TTATACCTATTTTTTGTCAGATCAGCAAAAAATAAATACTTTCACTGTGTTGCAAAATGTTAGTAATTAGTTTACATGTGCCATGAGATGAAAAAGGTTGAACATCGCTGGTCTACACCACCATTAGCACCCTGAGGGCAGACACCAGGCTTTCTTAGTCACGACTGGTCCTACGGTACTCAGCACAGTACAAAGGACAGTGTATGGATCTAATAAATATTATAAATCATAAATATGGCATATACACAAGATTCATGAGGACTTAGATGTTTCTGATATAAATAACATGTCTTTAAAATCCTAGATTTGTGTATTTTCTTTGTACATATTTATTTTTGTTTTCATAGTCATCTTTAGGAATAACACAGCTGAGATAATTTAGATGAACTACAATCAGTTTTTCTAAATACTAGCATTAAAAACACCACAGAGTTATTTTTTATATCCTGTGTGTTATAAGCAAGCTGTATGATTTCCACTCAGACCACCAATCTTCCTCCTTAGTTAGAATAAGTGAGTCATTGTCTGACTCTAAATAGGTTGCTCTCTTTTATCATTTTTATAATAATGTAAGTTTTCATAGACTTACAACCCCCTGAATCTGGTTTCATATACGGTCGTTACCACATTAAAAGCAGCTTTGACACTAAGACAAAATCTTATAGGCCATGTTCCTTTTCTCCAGCCATTCTTTGATGAATTTTCTCTCGTTTTTATGCAGCTGTGAGTGCAAATGCCGAGTCACACTGCCTGACTTCCAGTCTTGGCTCTCAGTCTTCCCAGTTGTGTGATGTGGACAAGTTCCTTCACCTTTCTCAGCCTCGATTTCCTCTCTGTAAAAAGTGAATATTAAAAGTGCTTACCTTGGAAGGTTGCTATGAAGTATACATAACAATTCATGAAAACACAGAGAACATTTCCTGGCATAAGTATGCAATCAATAATTGTTAGCTATTATCTTAATCCTGCCCTCCTTTCTTATTTCTTTCCCCTTCCTATGCATTATCTTTCTCTGAAGTTTCTCTTTGGCAATCCTGTTTTCTTTGTTTCTCCTTCTACACTCTCCACAGAAAAGTATAAGCCTCCCTTTTACTCAATGCCTGATATCTCTGAAGTTCAGCTACTGAATTAGTGCTTTACCTTGCAATGTAATTTTTTTCACCACCCTCTCTACTCTCACCCAAGTCTGTAATTCTGGGACTTTTCATGAATGACCCTTCGAGAAAGATGACTCGCACCCACCTCCGTTCCTCTAGTGTTTTCAGTTTCTTTTGAGTGACCCATCTGACCTTTGACCTCATCCTCTGGGAAGTGACCAGAGTCACCTGCTATCTGTGACCACCCCAAGTAATCATAAAAGGACTATAGTCTTATTTTATAATCTTTTATTGAGCATCCTGTGATGGCTATCTCAAAATAAGTAGGGAATTTATACTTGACTTCCTCGGTTGATTTCAAATTATTTCACAAAAAGATACTGAATTGCTAGCACTTTAAAAACAATGTTTTGATAATCTAACATTAAGCACATTATCTTAGTTAATGTTTAACAGAAAAATGTTTACATTTCTCAAATGTTATACTCCCTAAAATATCACACATGGTATGGTGAATGTCTTTGTTTTGGGCCTAAAATCCTTCTTCATATAGAGGAACGACCCCTCACCACCCCAACATGGTCTAGTATGACTGCTGCCCACGCCATCACCACAGCAGTGGGCCTTTGGACCTGGTCTGGCCAATTGTGGTATGCCTGCCCCCTCCCCTGTGTTCAAGGGTCAGGTGCATGAAGGGTGGTTCCAAGGCAGGGTGAATCAGAATCCTTCCATCAGGCCTGACAAGGAAGGAAGGCTGCCAGGGGCAGGGTTTCTTCTGTACAACTTTCTATGACAGATGAGAATAAGGCCGATGAGCAAAGAGGCTAGAATAGTCAAAAAGATGGAAAGCTGGTGGAGGAGAGGTTTCATGCCATTTTCTGAGCCTCAGAAAACAATGATGCCTGAAGCAAGCTCATTCTGGAGCATCACAAAGCAGAAGATTGTTTTGTTCACCACTGCATCCTCAGTCTTGGCAGACGCTCAGTGCTCCATCAGTATTTGTTGAATGGTTAAAAAAATAAACATGTCAATAGGTATGCCCTTGGTTTAAGTGAGCTATTTCAAACCCTTGAAACCAAATGCATGCTGACTAATATACCCAACCAGGTAAATCTCGGTGTTGCCCAGGAGCATCCTCATCTCTGCAGTTACAGATCTACAGTGACATAAGGAAATGTAGAAAGTGACAGGTGAGCCATGAGTTTATTTCCAAAAAGACAGAAATACTAAAATAACACATTTTCTGTCGAACTGTGTAGGAAGATACAAGCTATTGTAGGGCAGGATAGACATTTTATAAGGTGTCTGTTTACAAAAGTTTTGCAATTTGGCATATGGGGAAATGCCAAGTGCTATTTTATAATCTATGCCACCTTTAGCTCAACTGTATTTGTACCAGTACAGCATTATGCTCAGCTACTTATTTATACCTGGATCTTTTGTTGTTCTTTTATTAGCCTCAATCATAAAACTAAGTAGTAAGTTAACAGATACTTGTATGCACTGATTTTCAGCCAGGAATGCAGGTCAGAATCAGCTGTAGTGCATTTAAAACATGTTTTCTTTTAGACATACGCACCCTTATATTCATTGCAGCATCATTTACAATAGGCAAGATATGGATGCAACCTAGATGTCCATTGACAGATGAATGGATAAAGAAGATGTAGTGCATATATATAGTGGAATATTACTCAGCCATAAAAAGAATAAAATATTGCCATTTGCAACAACATGAATGGACCTAGAAGTTATTATTCAAAGTGAAATAAGACAGAGAAAAATATGTATCATATGATTTCACTTATTATATGGAATCTTAAAAATAAAATAGGAAACAAAACAAAAACAAACTCATAGATACAGAGAACATTTTGATAATTGCTGAATATGAGAGGGTTTGGGTGACGGATGAAAAAGGGGAAGGGATGGAGATGTACAAATTGCCAGTTACAAAAACAGTCATGGGGATGGAAAGTACAGCATATGGAATACAGTCAATAATGTTGTAATGACTATTCGTGGTGTCAGATGGGTGCCAGATTTATGAGTGATCACTTCATAAGTTAAATAAATGTCTAATCACTGCTGTACATCTGAAACTAATATAATATTGTGTGTCAACTGTAATTGAAAAAATGTAATTAAAAATGTGTTCTCTTTTACATGCCTGATTTAGTTATGTTCAGGGTGGAGTCTGGGCATTTGGTATGTTTCGAATGTGATCAAGTCCAGGACACACCCCAAGCTAAGTTCAACATTCTTACTGTCCATTAAGGTAATAGGAAGCATCCCTTTTCCAAACATGAACTGTAACTTTATCATTTATTTTTTTTCTTGGTACCTCTTCCTCAGTAGTGGCTGCCTGTATGACATTTTTTTCTTGAATTCATTTAATAAACCTTTACTGAGCCCTGGCTGGTGTAGCTCAGTGGATTGAGCGCGGGCCTGCGAACCGAAAGATCGCGGTTCGATTCCCAGTCAGGGCACATGCCTGGGTTGCCAGGCCAGTTCCCGTCAGGGGACATACAAGAGGCAACCGCACATTGATGTTTCTCTCCCTCTCTCCTTCCCTTCCCCTCTAAAGATAAATAAATAAAATCTAAAAGGAAAAAAAAATGCTTTCTTTAAGAAAAAAAAATAAACCTTTACTGAGTGCCTAACATTACCATGTAACCCAGTGCCGTATGGTAAAAGGCAGATTCCTACCCTCAAGGAGCTCACATTCAACTGGAGGGATACAGACATACACACAGGAAAGTGTAATAAAATGTTACACTTGTGAGGACAGAATTGTGTGTGTGGTACAGCAAGGCACAAAAGGCAGTGATTCTACTACAGTGTGTCGTAATCTATTATGGCATGTCACAATCTACTACAACGTGTCACAATCTAAGGCGCATAGACTGTGTAGTTGGGAAATGTGGAGTGTAGCAGAGTGACTGTTCATGCCTTGTGGTCATTCATCTATGAGGTGACTCTGGAATGTGTCAGGTCTGACCTACTGGTTCAGACTTTCCTCACCATGTCACCCAGACAACAGCTTCTTCTTTGTGCCTAGTCCTTGAAGACAGTCTTCCCTAGTTTCATATTTTTTGCTCCTCTCCCCCAGTGCAGTAAGGGTAAAATAGCCCTCCCTCTCTCAGCTCCCTGCATATGGAAGAACCATGGACTTACTGGTATTCATGAACCCCATGCCTGTCAATCATTTGCAACCTTCTTCACCATCTATTTTTTTACTTAGCCATATTTTTCACTGATAAGCAACCTCCAATAAATATTTAATTCATCATGTAATTTTGAAAAAGTGTATTTTTCAATATCATGCATTTTGTGTAAGTCCAAGCAATATTTTAAGTTTTTTTCTTAAAAGCCTCCATATTTTTAGCTTTGCCTGGTGTGGCTCAGTGGATTGAGCACTAGCCTGTAAACCAAAGGGTCGCTGGTTTGATTCCCAGTCAAGGTACATGCCTGGGTTGTGGGCCAGGTCTCCAGTAGGGGTGTGTGAGAGGCAACCATACATTGACATTTCTCTCCCTCTCTTTCTCCCTCCCTTCCCCTCTGTCTAAAAATAAATATATAAAATCTTTTTTAAAAATTTAAAAATCCATATTTAAATAAAAATAATTTAATATTCTTGTACATCCTGTTTAGAGAAAGCAGAGGAAATAAAACAGAAGAAAAGGGAGGGAATACGAAATGTTTATTGAAACAAGTTGCTTGTGTTTTAATGAGAATGAAACTAGCAACTAGGAAATACTCACCAATATGTTAGAAGCAGTTGCTTGGAGGCAGTGAGACATGGATGATATGTTCCTCTTCTATTTTTCTGTTGTAGGGTGCATCACATTATAATGTTAAAATGCATACACCCACACAACCCCTTAGCTTTCCAAAGGACCTCATTCCAGTTATTTCACAAGTTACATTTTTGCTTCCTTCCTTTTCATGAAATAAAATATTTCTATTAATTTACTAATTTCTATAATAGTTTTTCTACTGTGGGTGCTCACCTAGGAATGAATTGTGCCATTCAATGGTCTATATATTTGCCCATTATGGTCTTTTGTCAAATTTCCAGTGTATACTAATTTTCAAAGTGACAGCTGACTTGTCACTCTTCTCCAACATCCAAAGAAAGTCCACAGCCCTGGTCACAGGTCACACATCCTCTGTATAAATACATGGTTTACTTTAAAGGTCTACCTCAAGCCCACTTTCTCTGTGAAGATTTTCCTAGCTATCCAAGTCACTAAACTATTTTTTCTGCACATCTCTAACATTGTATGTAAAACATACTGTAAGTTTTATTTATATCATCAGACACTAAATAATTTTTTTCAATAGACTTCACCTATAAAGCATTGTTGGTTACCTACCATGTGCTAGGAACTGTGTTAGCACAAGAACTGAATAACAAAGAATGCAGAATAAAGTGTAATAAATAACAACAGTTTATAAATATACACAGTGCTTTGGAAATTCAGAAAGAAAGTGCCTTACTCTTTGCCCATCTGCATTGTCATCTGCAGGCTACAGAGCAGTAATCTTCCCATTTTCCATTCCACACTTTGTACCCCGAGAAGTTGCTATAGATTTAGAATCCAGAGCACCCACTGGCATAGTGGTTGGAAGCAGGACAAGCTTGCTTGCTTCTTTTTTCTTTTTTTTTTATTTCAGCTTTTAAAAAAACTTTTATTTTAATTGTTGTTCTTGTACAGTTTTCTGTCTTTTACTCCCATCCCAGCCCACCACCCCAGCCCTCCCCACCTCCCTCCCATTGCCACCCCCCTACTTTTTGTCCATGTGTCCTTTATACTTGTTCCTATAAACTCTTCCCCTTTTCTGCTTGCTGCTTCTTCAAGTTTTAACCTATAAGCAAAGTTAGCAGGCTGATTTAAGGGCTCCTTCATTGAAAGGCTTATCTGTGGCCACTTGATGTTCTTAGTTGATGTTCCTTTCTCCCAGTTTCCTCCCTATGCTACCATCTCCAGCATGCTACCATGTAGAGTGCAGTGTGACCGAGATGATGACCAAGAGTTGTGACAGGGCCCAGGCTGGGTACTAGCCTGAGCTTTGTAATCCAGCTGAGAATCACACTGCAACCTGCAATAGTGTCTGGCCAAAGTCCAGTTAGCAACTTCCCACATTCCCTAAGTGCTTATATCCTTCAAGAAACTTATGAGGAAGGGTGGCTGTGGTTTGGAGTAGATCTGAGTATTCTATGCCTCACTCCTTTCATAACACTATCAACCACATCTCTGATTTCTGACCCTGGCCATTTAGGGTAGAGATTAGACCTTAGATTTATTTTAAAGTCATCTAAACAATAAACATAGTGTTTGCTCAATTAAGAAGATATTACAACATGGTAGATGGAGAAATTTACATTGGACTAGATCTTTATATATTAATTGAATTTAGTTTCAATTATAAGATACTGCTAAGATATTTTTTTTTAATTTTTTTAATCAGTATTTTTTAATTGTTGATATTGTACAGTTTTCTGTTTTTTACCCCGCCCCAGCCCACCACCCCAGCCCTCCCCACCTTCCTCCCATTTCCACCCCCCATAGTTTTTGTCCATGAGTCCTTTATACTTGTTGCTCTAAACCGTTCCCCTTTCCCCCCGAAATTCCCTCCCCTCCCACTTTGGACACTGTCAGACTGTTCTCAAATTCAGTGTCTTTGTTTATATTATGCTTGTTTGTTTGTTTTGTTGATTAGCTTCCTGTTAAAGGTGAGATCATATGGTATTTGTCTTTCACTGCCTGGCTTATTTCGCTTAGCATGATACTCTCCAATTCCTTCCATGCTGTTCCAAAGGGTAGGAGCTCCTGCTAAGATATTTTTAAAAGAAAATTTTGTGAGAAGATAAAATAGATAGACAAGATAAAGGCAGAGATTTCTAAAAGTATGAGAAGTTCTAATAGGCCAGTGATTCTTTGGCTGTATATCAGAATTATCAATAATGTTCTCTTTAAATGCCTATGACCCAGGGATGTCCAACCCATGGCCTATGGGCCGCACACAGCCCAGTATGGCTATGAATGCAGCCCAACACAAAATTGTAAATTTATTTAAACCTTTTTTTTGCTCATCGGTTTTTGTTAGTGTTCATGTATTTAATGTGTGGCCCAAGATAACTCTTCTTCCAGTGTGGCCCAGAGACACCAAATGGTTGCACACCCCTGATTCCTAGACATTCATAGAAAGATTCTAAATCAGAAGGTGTGTTGGCATACAGCATCTATGCTTTTTAAAGTCTCCATAAATGATTTTGATGCATGGCTATAATTGTAATTGTCCAAAATGGAAATTAATTAATTAAATAAATAAATCCAGACACCAACTTATGCATCTGAAATGAGCTGGGTCTTTCACCTTTGTCAATTAGAAGAAGTTAGCCCTTTCCTTAGCAAAGCTGTAGTTGTGCAGACATTTGAATCTTTTCTTTAGGGAGTTTTATCAAAGATGATATATGAGCCACACCAAGTAATCATCCTTATTACTTAATGCTTATGTAAACCTAGCCTGTTATTTTTATTTTGTTAAATATTGATCAGGAACCTAAGACAGAATTTTAGCATCACTGGTAATCATATTATGCCTCCAACTCCTGTTATCTGCACCCCAAAGTAAATGCTCAATAGCCTCTATTGAATAAATTAATGAAGAGTGAATAAGTGAATGATTCCTCTTCCTCATTTTCACAGGTGAAGCTCTGATTAGTCATGCCACTTGCTCACAATCTTACTACTACTAGCTGATGGCAGTGTTGGGACTCAACTAGGTTAGTCCATTCTTCCTGCTAGACTCCTCCCATCTGGCCACATGCTTTAGTCATCTCTGAACAACTGTCAATTGTTCAACACGTTAAGTCCATCCTTTAAGAACACTATTAGCTTCCATGCGGAAGATAAAACATAATGGAGCACGCAGGGCCTAAAAGCAATTCTCAAAAAATAATTTAAAATGTTCAGAGTAATAGCAACACCACCTGAGTGGAATGACTTCCAAAGTAACTACTTTGAATGGGACACGTTGATTTCTACATGTAAGTTCTGGGGTCTTAAAATTCAGTCTTTGATTTCATTTTTCTGAGTTGCACAATGTTACCCTCCATTAACAGGTGTTCCAATGAGAGACATCAGTGGGCCAGATCTTGTTTACTAGTTTCCTTCAGACCACTATCTCACTGACAAGTTTGGCTTAGATCACTCTACAAAGAAAAAGAAAAAGAAAAAAAAAAGTAACTAAACTTTGATCTGTAATTGCTCTGTTTTCACAACCATACATTTTTAGATAAGATTGCCTTTTGTAAACTTTCCTGTAGAACCTAGAGAAATTGTGGTTTTAAAATGCATTCTCACCAAACCCCTTTTTAAGCCACCATTGAGAAAACAGTTATAACAATAAAAGAGTGTCAGAAGGCTTCCATTGTTGACTAATCTCCCTTCAAAGATCAGAATATTGGAGGAGAACTTTGGTCCTAAATGACAGTTTTATTTTACAACATAACTTCTGCTACTATCATGTCTTCAAGCAAAAGATAACACAGAATTTGGCTAAACAAAGAAGTGGATAAAATTAAAGTTGTCCAAACTATATTTACAACAGCTTTTTTTTTGGATTAAAAAAGAAAAATGAGTGCTAAAATCTAAGCAAGAAAAAAGATTTTCACAGAGATCACAGTTTTTTTACTGATGTGACCAAAGTGAGAAAGAAAACAAATCCCCCTTAAACAAAAGTAGAACTTACATAAGCTTCTGTGCAGTGTGAGAGTCATTCTGTTTTCTGTTAAGGCTACTTCTTGTCCTCGAACAATATCTTCCCTGGAACACAACTAACCTGGCAGGGATTACGGTGGGGACCTCGGTGTGCACATCTAAATGGACTGGAGACAATAGGGGTTGCTCCTCCCTTGGAAATTTTTAATTCATCTCTTTAATTCATCCCCTGCTCAATATCTCCAACTATGTATGAGATGCTATATGATTCTGGATGAAAAGACAAAAAATCTGATTTAATTTCCATTCCTCTCAAACGATTTCAAATCCCTTTCAGGTTTCTATGCATCTTAAAACCTTAAGATAATGTTTCTTTCACTCCAGAATATATCTCTCGGCCAAAATTGCTTAATTATTTAACTATGAACTTGAAAGCTAAATTGTAGGTTGAAGAAAAATATGCTCTTTACCCAGAAAGCCCTGGGGACAGTTAAGGGGAAAAAGTTGAATTTCTTAAATTTAGTGGTTTAGTTTATATTTTGTAAGTAACGGTGGGGCTTTTGGGGCTGGTGTGGGAGGTGAATTAGAAAGTCCCTTCTCTTGTTGTCGCCTCTGACTGGGTTCTGCAAGCACCCTAGTGTCTAAAGGTGTGAGGACACTCTGTTCATTTTGTCAAGAAGAGAAATCTCGCCACTCTGTGCTCAATTGTGTGGATGAATATTCAGCACCTCCAACTCAGATTCACGGCTAATGATCTAGATTCTGAATTTTCAAAGGCCAGTTGTTCGGCCTCCTTCTTGCATGCTGCCATTCCTTTTTAGCAGTTTCATCGTTTGTTCACACCTCCGGGAGAAGAAGTAAAGAAAGAAGATGAAACATAAATTTATCAACTTTTTAAAACTAAGTCCTTAATCTTGCCAAGATCTCTAATCACAAGAGAGCTTGTGGGAGAACTCTGTTAAGAAACAAAATTTAACTGAGTAAATCTAAAAATCTAATTGGTTTTAATTAAATGATTCATGAATTAAGCTGCATCTCATCTAGCAAGTGGAGAGATACTCTAAGGGATTAAACAGGATGAAAAGCTTTTAGAGAAAGAAGGGTGGGCCACAGAACTCATCAGCAAGAGAAAAATGGAAGTTCATTGGAGGAAAGTAAGAGTTCAGGTGAAGATAGTTTCTCATTGGCTGAGCTGTGGCATTGCCATTGGCTGGGCTTGTTGCTGGGCAAGAGGAAAACCTCCTTCCTGCTGGACTGGTAAAGTAGCTGCACTTCCTGTTTGGGAATGCAAGGTATGTCTATAACTGTGATCTTCCTGTTAAGAGTAATTGACAGCTTCCTATTTTGGGTAATTGACTTTGAGTGGTAAGGCATGAGAGCCCCCTATACAGGCCTTCCCTACTCTAATTTTAATTGAGGTTTCCTTTATTAATTTTCACAGCATGGAACACTCCAGGGGAACAATCTTTTCCTGTGCCATCAGAAAACATAACACAGGGCACACATTGCTATGTCAGGACAAGCTGTGATCTCTTCATACACACAGACAGCAACCGAAGGGAATATTTACTATAACACTACAATAAACAAACAAATACATAAATAATGAATAATAAATAAATGCCTGACTAAATCAGGTTCCAACCATCAGAAGATTTCGATAACTCAAGCGCTAAGTGTCAGCAGAGAGACTGCAACACTGTGTGCTCATGCGTGATGGTTTGCAGAGAGCCTAAGGCAGATACACAGTTGAATTTGGTCCGTTGCCTCTTTCAACAGGTAGCCTTAAACTAGAAGATGAAATTTTGTTTGTTCTTGAAATCTTTCATATGGTTTGCTCGGACCATTTTATAGGGCCTCTTTGGAGGCATTTGGAACTAAGGCCATACAGTAAGGCCAGTACTTCTGATGCAGTCATCAGAAACTGAAAACACACCCACGCCTCACAGCCTTTGTTTACTGGTGATGGTTTAAGAACAGAGTCCCCACCAAAATGGTGAAGTCGTGAGGTTTTGTTTTCATGACACAGGCTCACCTCACTTTTGAATCCACCTCTAACCTGATAGTATCATCCCCCCGACCCCACGCTTCCCAGTAACACAAGAGGGCTATCCAGCGATGCAAGTGACAAGCTTAATTTCCTCTACTCCTTCCCATGGGCCTCAGTAAAAAAGTACAAACCCCTTAGTATGACTCCCCTGCTGGCTCTCCACCCTTACCTTCTCCTCTGTCTTGTATCCACCCACACGAGGTTCCTGCCCTTCCTCAAGTACTGCTCCCCTCTTGCTGATGGGCCTTTGAACACTGTCTCCGGGCTGGGAACACTCTTCTCACCTTTCTCCCAGCTAACTCCCAGGAATCCTGCCTGGACCCTATAGCCTTAGCCAGCTCTGCCCCCTCAAGCTCTTTCCTAGAGCACCTATGCTACTTCTTGAAAGTCCCCTGCTCATCATGGGTTCTTAGTGTGAAGTCATGTTCTCTCCTCAGTTGTAAGCCTGTGAGTCTCTGATCTCTTACCAGATGTGTTTATTGCTGCATCCCCAACACAGCCTGGCCCACGGCAAATGTCAAATAACATTTGATGAGTGAATAATTTAATGAATTAATCTAGTCAGATATTTACACTAATGTATCTTTAGAGAATCTAATATTTTTAAACTCTTCAGAAGGCCTTCAGGTTTTCACCCCAGACCAGGTGCTACCAGGAGAACAGACCCAGGGCCGACCGTGCTGGAGAAAACCATGGCAGATGCTGTGACCTAAAGGGCACACCTGAGCTTCTGTGTCTCAGCAGCTGAGGCATTTGCCTGCTCCTGGGCCAGACCCACGCTGCTGCTTTTCCTTTTCCTCTGTCCCCTAACCCCTCCCATGTTTTAGTCCCAAAAATTCCAACTAAGGAGTTCAGAATTCATTCTTACTCTGCTGATTAATTTGCTTTCCTTCCCACATCTCCCACTTATGCTGGCTTTCACTCTGTGTTTGGGTAGTTATTTTTCAACTAACCATGCACAGCCCTTCTCAGTTTGCCCCATTCTGTCCTTCAGATTTTCGTCCTTAGAATGATTGTTAACATTTCTATAGCATTTAACACACACTAAGCACACATGTGCTTGCACAAATATTTAATCCATACAGCAACACAATTAGAGAGGTACTATTGTTATTTCCATTCTATAAATGAGGAAATGGAGGCACAGAAAAGTAAAGTTACTTGCCCAAAGTTACCAGCTGGTGAGGGAATTTAAACCCACATGGTCCAGCTCCACTGTCCATGAGCTTAACTACTACACTTTATTGTTTCTTGTGTATTAGGGATGCCTGTTGTTGCCATGGCCACTTCATTTTCTGCTCTTAGTGTCTACTAAGTGTGCATTAAAGCATGTGACCTTGAATTTCATGCCCTCAAGTAATTGGACAATTGCTTATAGCTGACCCAGGAGATTTGATTCATAGACCAGTCACTAAGACTTGGGGCATATTTGGAATAATTACTTAGACCAATAAGATTCCTCTCTTGAAAGTCTGGAAATGAGCAACTAGACCTGTCATTAGTGGATGTCAGAGATGACCAGTGTTGATATAAATAATATATATAGAATTGAATGTGCATGTTGGGTCTTGTGCAAGATGAATAAGGAGAGAGCTGGTTAAAGCAGAATACAGCATATAGTTAGAAACAGATGTAAGAAAGACCATGTGGTGCTCAGGATCTAGAGAGACTAATTCCAGTTCCTGATTTTCCTAATTCTTAGTTTCAGGGATGTCTGTTCCTTGCAACCCATTGCCTCAAGACTTCTGGTCCCCAAGGTCTCCAGTCAGCTATTCCAGGTGGGCCTATGACAATGAGATGTCAAGGAGCTTTTTGATGAGGGGAAGCTTCAGGTGATGCGGAGTGAGTTCAAGCCATGTGTAATCTCTGGGGAGCTTCCATTGCCTTCATTGTCCCTCTCCCAGGATTATCCTGTCTGAGCAGTCACTAGACAGCATTACTGCTCAAAGCTGAGCACCTCTAAGGACTGGGGATGCAGACAAAGGTGAACAATTCTATAGCATTTAGCTGGGAATCCAGAGCCAGGTAGCAACCAAGCCCATATGACAGGGCTTCCTGAGCCTAGGCTGGACTAACAAGCCACTTAAAAATGACTTCTGGTATTCCATAATTCTCAGGGATTCACTGAAAGATTGGAATAATACTAATCTGATAATGGCATTACATATGTTATATTTCACACAGCCCTTTTATTCAAGTTATGTCATTGGATCCCTGCCACAACCCTATATCCATTCAGTCACTGAGCTTTTGTAGTTTTATATTCTGAGCTTTTAAAAATTCTATCTTCCTTTGTTGCATTCTTATTCTCTTAAGAATAAAGTCCAACATGAAGAGCCTTGAAAAGTCATACTAAAAGTTTGGACTTTATTCTTGAAATAATCAAAACATATGGCCAAGATTTGAGCAGAAAAGTATGTGTTTAGATTTATATTTCGAAAGCATCACCTGGCTGCTGTGTGGATAATGGACTGAAGGAGGAAAATAATGGGGGTAGGGCCATCAGGATAGGGCTGATGTATTAATCCAGCAGATAGACTGTGGCTTGACTAAGGCAATAGAATTGGGGGTGAGGGCAGAAAGAAAATAGTGTCCAATAATCTGACTGAAAGGAACTAGGGGGATGGTGTTTCCATGATAGAGGATGAAGTAGCAACTTCCAATGAAGATCTAGATCATGCAATTTCAACTGTTTGCGGGGAGGAATATCTACTTTTAACTTGCACAAGCACCCAATAATGTAAGAATAGGAGTGGTAAATAAGATGACTGATAAGGAAGTTATTGAGTAGAGTTGTTCAGTGTTGCTCAGCTTCCCACTGTGTGCAGAAAGGTACATAATGGAGTCTAGGATGATGACTTTAAAATATAGTGCTTGAACACCCTTAGCTAGAGTTTGTCTTAATTGCAGGACTAAATTTAGCAAAACTCTGGTATCACCATAGGAATTTATAGATCCTTACAAAAGTGATAGGGCCGTGATTCATAGTCTCCCTTTCATTTATTACTGAATATGATTCATATATCCCAATAATTCTGTGGCCAATCTAATGATTATTAGTCTTTTACTGATAAAAAGGTTGAAACAGAGACTGAATAAGTTATTTCATTACAACAATATAGGTTAAAATATCCAAATGAAGAGAGGGAGAGAGAGAGAGAGCTAGAAGAATTTCTACACTTGAAATAATTTTTACAACTTAAGAAATGTAAAGTATATTTCTTATACTCAGAATATAATTTACTTTTAAAAACCCATGAAAATTACAGCTTTTATAATTTTTAACTTTAAGAAATAACCTTTGTGCTTTTTGGTGGCTGTGAAGCTGGGGAGATCCTGGCCTAGCAGAGGACTTCGTATCTTGTCCTCCTAGCCCTTCAACTTTCCCCCCAAAGGCCCTCAATAAAATGGCGTGGTCCCAGAAAAAAAGAAAGAAAAACAAGAAAGAAATAACCTCTGTGGATTATATAGAATTGTACTTCCCACAATAACTAACAGTTCAAGTACCCTGCCTCATTGACAGTTGGGTTTGAAATGCTGAGGCATCACCTCAGCCTTCTGTATAGAAGATAACCAAACTAGATATGCTACTAATAAATATGATTATCATCATTGTTTAAAAATAAAAATTCTCAAAAATATCACAAAAAAGTGAAATTACTTAGATGGTAAGAGGATGAAAAGAGGAACCATAGACTGGGAGAAAATATTTGAAAACCACATACTGATAAAAGTCTTGTACCCAGAATATAGACAGGACTCTCAAATTCAATAATGAAAAACAAATAACCCAATAAAATGGGCAAAAAAATTTAGACATTTCACAAAATAAGATATATGTATGCCAAATAAGCACCTGAAAAGATGCACAGCATCATTAGGGAAATACAAATTAACACCAGTTAGGATGGCTAAAATTAAAACACTGAGCATTCCAAGGGATGACAAGATTATAGAGGAACTGAAACTCTCACACACTGTTGCTAGGCATGAGAGATGGCACAAGTTTCTTAAAAAGTTAAATACACATCTACCAGTGACCCAGCCCAAGAGAAATGAAAGCTTATGTCCTTACAAAAGTGTGTAAACAAATGTTCGTGGCAACACTATTTATAATAGTCATAAATTGGAAATAACCACAGAGCAGAATTACACAATAATTATTCCAAGAGAAAGTAGCCAGACAGAAAATGTACATATGGTTTTATGCAATCTTAGGGGAAAAAATGCAAACTAACCCATAGTGGCAGAAAGCAGATCAGTGGTTTCCTGGAAATGGTGGCAGAGCTGAGGAGGCGAAGGGAAGATGGATTGCTAAGAGAGAGTAGAACTTTTTAGAGAATGATGGATATATTCATAATCTCAATTGTGGTGATGATTTCATGAATGTATACATAGTCAAAACATTAAATTGTACAATTTAAATATGTACAATTTATTAAATGTCGATCAAAGCTCAATAAAGCTGTTAAAAATGAAAAAATGGGCAGAAGTGATCAGTATTTGTAGTTTAAGTGGAGCCTGAAGAACAATCAATATTTAACCAAGATAATATTTAAAGATCAGGTGACTAGAATAAATTAGTGATGATGCTCTGAAAGTGTGAGTTCAACCTTCAAATAATGTCTAACATTTTTCATGGTGACCACAAGAAGTTTCCTGATTTATTGTATTTTTCTTCATCTCTACTTGGTTGTAAACAGGCTGTATATATTTTTTTGGTGACCAATGAAACCCTGGCCATTTCCTGCCAAGGATGCTTTTAACCATGAGAGCTCTGCCCTCCATGTCCTATCACATTTTGGCTGTAAGAAATTTGTGAGTGTCATACAGAAATTATATACGTCACATATTGTACTTCAGATTTTTAAGATGGCCATGAATGAATTTTTCCTTGTCTACTAGTTTTAAAGTATTAAATAAATCTCCATTCTTTATTTATCCTTGAAGATACCATATAAATTTAATCATCCACATACATGAGCCACACTCAACATAATAACAAGCAAAAAGAAATAAGAAAACTGATCAGGGCAGTATATTTTAATGTACTGGGATTTAGCTTCCAAATTTCTTGAAAAATAAATTTGAAGATACAATGGTTAGTCCATCAATCCTTAAATCAGCTTTCTAAGAGAAATACCATGGACTTCTAGTACAAAATAATACTTGAGCATGTGTATTTACCTATCTTTCCCAAGATCTTATTGAATTGGCTATAAAGAAGTGAAAAAAAAAAAGCCTATTAAGAGTAAAGAAAAAGGGAAGGAGTCGTCAGCCATCAGCCTATGAAAGATATCGATAAATACCTGGACATTGGGAAGCGGAAGGGAGCACGTTGGCAGGAGTAGTAGCCCCAGTTGTCCCTGAAAAGAAGAGTCATGAGCCAGGGTTCCAAGCAGAGCTGTAAGTAAACTCTGGGCTGTGAATCTGAAGGTATAGAGGGCAAAGTTCAGAGGTGGAGCTGAAAACTGGGGACTTAACTAAAGGTCTCTTTAGAGAACAGTTGTACCCACCATCCCTATCTCCACCTCCACTCTTCAGTGCAGAAGAACACCCATATATTCCACTCAGAAATTTATCCCCACATGCTTTTCTAAAGAAATGAAGCAAACTAAGATTCCTATGATGGCAGATCAACATTTCCCCAATTCTGGAAGTTGGAAGTCACTGGAAGTCTACCATTTATCCTGTCCCTTTGTCTACATGTAAGCAGGCAACCAAGGATCGCAGAATGTGTAAGTAAAATCAACAGCACAAAACAGAAGGGTGCAAATGAACAGCACAGAAGGAGCAGGGAGAGGAATCAGAAAAGAGGTAGCTAAACATTTTAATCAATGTCTTCAGGCCTATTGATGAAAGAATTACAACCATGACCTAAGAATCAGAAGCTGTCAAAACAGCAGATTGTAAATAAGAGGTCAGATGATTAAGAAAGAGAATGAGAGAGAGAGAGACCTTTGAAAAGAAAGTTGATTCTTCATAATAAAATAATTAAAAAGCAGGATATTTTTGAGCATATGCTCAAAACACATTTTCCCTTTTAGGCCAGAAACCTCCATCAAGTGGCACAAAGATCTCATCTGGCTTTGAGCCTGTAGACAACCCACAGTGAACAGGATTTACAAAGTCATAGCAATGCCAATACTGTTCATTGATAATCCAATCAACACACAAACACTGAATTGATATACTTCACACTGAAGTAAGCAGGATCTGTTACCCATCAAATATTATGAAGCTCTCATGACTTGGGCAGTTTCACATACTTTTATCTCATTGTTCTACACTTCGGGGGAGGGTAAGCGCTGCTATCCTCGTGTCTGAGTAGAAGCCAAGACTTGGTGCAGCTGGGTGTTCCCCCCAGGCACAGGGGTGGCGAGTGGCAGAGGGAGAGCCTGAACTGGGGTCTTCTGACACCACCCCCAATCTCCTTTCCTCCACTCCAGCAGTTCTCAAAAGTTTGATTTTAGCACTTCTTTGTATTTTAAAAAATTATTAATTAAAAAAAAACAAAGACATTTTGTTTATGTGGGTCTTATCTGTTGCTATTAACTGTATTAAAAGTGAAAGTCTAGATCTTTTAAAATATTTACTAATCCATGTTAAAACAAAATAAAAATGAATATAACAAATATTTTAATAGAAATAACTATAATTTCTAAAAATAGAAACAGGGACATTGTTTTAAATATTTGTAAATCTCTGGAATGAAGGAAGGCAACTAGATATTCATAACTGCTTCAGCATTCATTGTGCTGTGGTAGCATTCATCCAGTAGGCTCTGGAAGATTCTGTTGTACACTTAAATAGAGCAAATAATATCTTAGTTTAGTTTAAAAAATAGTTTTGACTTTGTAACCCCCCTGAAAGGGTATCAGGGACCTCCAGGGTCTCCAAACTATACTTTTTATTCCACTCCTTCAGGAAGCTTTCCATAGCCTCCCTGGTGAGAGTTCAGTGGTCTTCAATATTGGTTCCACAGTTCATTCCTTAAACCTCCAGTTAGTTCCAGTTTTATTGTTTGTATGATAGTTGTTGACAGTCCATCTCCTGTACTAAGCTGTTAAGTCTCCCTGTGTTCCAGCCCACACCTAACACCTACTACAGTGGTATGCACCCAGGAAATAATAAATGTGGAATAAATACATATATGGAGTCCAGAAATGTCCTACCGCAGCAAGTCAGAAACAATGATATGGTCTGCAGTGCTCTGCTAGAGAAGCGGGGCAAGCAAACTAGACTGCGGCAGGTTCTCAAACACGAACAGCCTTCCATTCATCATCATTTCTTCGTAACATTGATGAGATGCCATAGCATGTGTTAAGGAACTTAACTCTTGTTTATATCAACTAGCCTATGGCAAAATGGGTTTCTTTTATGTCATTTACCTTAAAGTTTCAGAACCTATCAACATTGTTAAGTAAGGATCTACTACACAGTGGCATTGTTAAGTGGAGCTAATAAATTCAGTTGAATGGGTTTGAATCTCATGTCTGCCACTTACTGGCTGACATGAAAATGCCTCTCCATTTCAGTTTTCTCATCTGTAAAATAATGATAAAAATAATATCTACTTATAGAGTTACTATGATGATGAAATGTGGTAAAAGTATATTACAATTACATATAATGCTTGACAGATCATGAGCATTTACATTTGTTATTACTTCTGTCATTGAATGGGCAAAGCCGTCTTTCTCTCAATCCCTCATATAACTAAGTAAGTGGGACTGAAATAGGGGGAGAGGGGGAGAATACCTGACTTGGAAGAGAGATTTGTTCAATAAGTATTTACTTCATGAATTGCAAAATAAGTATCAGATTCTGAATTGAAGGAATTTTCCTCTAACTTACTTGAAATTAGCAAATCATAGATCACAGAGAAAAAATAGAGTAATGACAATAGATGATTAGAGAACAAGAGGTGAAGCATACGATTCAGGGATGCTTGTATAGAATCTTTTATGGTGCTTTGATACTTTGAAAGGATTTCAATAGTAGTAATCAATCCACTTGTTTGGATCTTAGTAAATACATGAAGTCTCTTAAAATAGCACTATATTCTGAAGTCTGCTTTTAATGCCATTGGACGAAGATGGTTTATTGATGGAGTAGGGTATTTCTTACCTAGAGCAACTGGAATGAATGCCATACATTTGAAGACAAGGTTTAGTGCAGCTTTACCCTAGATTTATAGCATTACACTGGGAATAGTTTATTCCAGTCAATCCCCTTTAACTCCTAATTTTAATAATGTGTAGTATGGTGAATATGCACTCACATTCTGTATGCTCATATAAACAAAGAAATGCAGCTTCTTTATTTCATTACAAGTTTCCAGATTTTTACACTAGTCCCATATTGTTGGGGCATTGGAGGAGTGTGAGGCGAGGGGGGAAGGGCTGGCTGGTGGGTACATATTTTGTTTACTCTGCAGATGTTAATCCTGTCCAATCATTTGCAGTCTTTTCAGACAACTCACCTCCTGCCTGGATGATGTCAGACAAGTGCTCAGGCAGTCAGAAGTCAGCTCTCTCCTGGGTGTAGGAATGGGGCCTGAGGCTAGCGCATCCTTAGTAGAGGCCTAGGAGAGATGCAGGGGGCAGGGGCTACTTCTTGGACTCCTGACTGCGGAGGTGTGACAGATGCTCTCTGGCTTTTGAAGGTGGAAACTGAGTTCCCCGCACTGGAGTTTGTGGTCCACATCAATCACCACTGCCTTCACATTCTTTAGCCTCTCCTTTCTGTCCCTGAGCCTCTGCTGGCCTATGAGCTCTTTTGGCAACCCCTCACTGAAGGTCCCCTTTATGGTCATACATGTAGGCAGGAGGAACCAGTTGGTTACTCATCTCTCAACCCACATGGACACCCACATGCCATTTCCCTCACACCTCTTTGCTTGTGCATCAAGCCAAAGGCTGGAGCTTTTTCTAGGAGCCACAGCCTCTCCCTCAGTACCCTCAGAAAAGCAAGACATTAATCAGTCCAAATGTCCTTCACTTTCCACATATCTATCTACACAGATTTTTCTAAAACCTTACTCACTGACCTTTCAGCCTCACATGGGACACTGGGGTGAGAGTTTGATATCTGATCTCCTCAGACTCCTGGTCCTCCTTCCCTTGGACTGGAAGGGGTGGGGTCTATATCATAGTTTCTTTTCTTTTATTGTCAACCATCAAAATACCTCAGCTGTTTTAGGTGGAAGGGCTGTATTCTCTGTAGTATGGAAGAAAATGTATCATTTGAATTCTCATGGTTTAGTCTTGATTGCTAAAAAAAAATTACACAAGTCTTCCTTTCCGTGCAAAATCTGGCTTAAATGACTATTGCCTTTTGAAAATCTTATTTTGGTATCAGAGGTTAAATACCAACCCTTCCTCACCCTTGTATTACCTTTATAACATTGTCAAATCCTCTCAAGGCAAGTGAGTGCTTCTGGAAGGATTAAAAAATGACAAAATCTCTTAAATAGTGTTTTTCAAAAATATCCCACTTATGAGTGGTTATCATTACTCCAAATTCAGGCAATTTTAATGGACAACGTTAATTTGCATTTTAACTGAGAGCCTTCCAACTGCTTTTGAAAGGTGGAAACAAAGTGTAAAAAATTGTTACTAGAAAGCAGAACCAGTTCTTTAGGAATTTCAAAACTAAAGAAATGCTTGCTGAATATAGGAATACTTTGCAAGAGTTCTCCTAGAACTTCGTAATTTCAATCAGCTGAATGGATAGTTGATGTTAGGTGGCCCATCATTATCTTAAATTATTATTATCAAACTAGGCTTATAATCTTTCTTTTAAAAATCTAGCTTTCTTTCATCTTTTAATCTTGTTAATGGTGCTACACTTCTCCCAGCAGATCTAAGGCACAAACTCTGCCCTCAGAGAAATTTCCATGTAATTCCCCTATAAAATCAATCACTAAATCATATATATTTTTCCTGTGAAATGTGTCTTTTGTTCCTCTTGCTCCTCCTTTCTAGTGTCACCATCTCCTGAATATCTCAATCACAGCTATGGCAGTTCAACGCCGCCCCCCCACCACCACCCTCATTCTGCCCCCCAGAACACAACACTGTCTTCAGTTACTTCTTGACCCCAGTATTGCTGGTACTCAATGAATATTTATTAGATTTAATTCGGTTTTCCAGTCCTCACACAGAAGTGTCTGACCAGCATAAGAACTGTGTCCAGAGGTCCGTCCACAATACCCATGTGATGGCATTCGTGCAGAGCAGCCATCAGTGCTGGCCCGTCACTCTCGGCAAGTCATCCCCAAACTGCCGTGACAGCCTCAGAGCACTGGGTTGGGTGGATCACTGTGCAGATCATTCTGGCCTTTTTAAAGCTTTTCTTCATCTTTCTGTGGATGTCTTATGTGCATAATAATTCCATAGTGCCTTTGCCATCAATGTTTTGTCCCCATCGTACAGTTAATCCTAAGAATATGTTGCCTCTGTTATTAATTTCATCTTATTATGTCTTGGAATATTGAAAAAGCAGCATTAAGCAACAGTGATACTATTCGTTTAAAGTCTACAGTGTAATTCAATTAATGGTCATTCTCCTGACCGAGGGGAGGGGAGAAGGGGCAGAGTGTTCAGCATCTAGGCTCCGGAACTATTTCGCTTCTGAAAAACTCCCACTCAGCCTCGCTCAGGGGCGAGGTCTACGGTCACTGCGAAGGGCGCAGGATGCCGTTAAATCTCTTCCAAGAAGGGGCGGCAGTTTGCACGGAGGGTACACGTGTTGGTAAATGAGCTTGATTATGTATTTTTGAATGAAGGGAAGTCTTTCATGCCTACTGGCTCCCTTGGTGGTGGAGGTAGAAAGCAGGGAAGATTTTAAACGGAAACTTGCGCTTTTCTTTTGTAACAAGCAGTGTGGTAAAGGAGGAGGTCGAGACAGAAATCGCCGGGGCAGGACCAGCTGCTGTCCCCAGTGTCAGGGGTCCCTCCACCAGGCAGTTTCAGTCTTGCAGAGAGATGTTTCACTGTGTTTTTGTGCGCTCTGATGCTTTTCCCCATCTTTCTTATGTTTATTATGCAAGTAACAAACATCTTACAGAAAAAAATTGAGATTTTAAAAAATCAACAAATTCTGTCGCCTTTACCCAGCCACTGTAAACCATTTCTAGGTTGTTATTTCTCTCATGTATATGGCATATGACTCAATAATATTCTAGCCTCTGATAAATGTTGGGTGGATAACCGAAAGTAATTGTATGATGAAAGGCTATGGATACACAAGTGTGTGCTCTGATTTTTTTCCACTTTAATTAACAAAACCATTTGCATTGTCAGTTGGTAGATAATCATTGCTTTCATTCTGTGGTTTTGAAAAGTCCCATCGGGCGCCCGTGATACCACTTACTCAGTAATACCTATATATTTGGGGAACACTTACATTTTTCTCAGTTTTTCTCTTAGAGATAACACTGTCATGACAAGCTTATTCCACATTTTGTGGTCCACTTCTTGACAGAGTCTCTAGATCAGGGGTAGGCAAACTTTTCCTGTAAAGGGGCAGATAATGAATGTTTCTGACTTTGCAGACCATATGGTCTCTGCCTCAGCTAGTCAGCTCTGCTGATGTGGTAGAAAAATGGTCACAAATGACCAGGCATGTCAAATAAAACTTTATGTGCAATGAAATTTGAATTTATTTAGCTTTCAATGGGTCAGGAAACGTTATTCTTTTTTAATTTTGTTTCAACCATGGAAAAAATGTAAAAACCAGTTTTAGTCCAGAAGCGGCACAGAGGTCGGCAGCAGGCCACATCTAGCTCCCGCGTCCAGGGGCTGCTGAGGCACCTGAGACATGCTCAGCTGAGTCCTGGCTGGTAATTCTGATGGTTGCCTTCAACCATGCTCTTGATTGTTAAATTTTTGAATTCAGGCATTTAAATAGTCAGTGTTTTCATCCTGAACCACACAACTATCAAGAGACTATGCAAAAGAACTACCCTTGCAGTTTATTAGCTCTGGCCAGTGACCATTTTCTTAAAATCGACCCAGAGTGACAAGGCTGTAGGAGAGGCCATCTCCTCCAACCCTCTGCAGTGGCCACCTGAAGCAAGAAAAGCCCTAGTTAGAAAGTGTCAGAAAGGGCACTCCAGGGTTTCATCATCCAACCTTAATCCTCCCAATTCAAACATGTTTCATTCTAATTCTTCAGTCAAGCCTGAGAACACCTGGCCAGCCGCCACCTTCAAACACAAAGACAATTATTAAGTTAATCCTTCTGCGTTTCTTTCTCTACTCTGGGTTGATAATGATGAACAAGAACTATTTCCTTTTGTGGATTGTGTAACTGAAGTACAAAAGTGCCTTTTCTCCGATAGGATGGTGACTCAGAGAAAAGGGAAACCATGCTCCCTGCCTGTAGGGCTAACTGTCCTGGTCGTGAATTAATATTTATTAAACTTCTACCAGTTGCATCCCACTCCTCGAGGCACCATGGCAATTGGTCCCACTCATTACTGTATATTTTAATTTTTTCTTCATTTTCTTAAATTGTATCCTGGATGATTAGATTGCTTCAGGACATAAGTACAAAACTGAAAGTATTCAATTAGGACACCCCACAAGGCAGCAGCAGTTAAAACACAGTGTATTAAAATATTAGCTTTACAGTTAGGATTCTCCACATCCAGAAGGGGCTGATTTGTAAGATGCTCTGAGGCCAGAGGACTTGGGCAGACCAGGGAGGACAGTCAAACCCCTGTAATGGGGAGGAAGCCCTTTCCCCAGGTCCCTACAGGTGGCATCTGAAACCCAAGATTTGGAGGTAGCTTATCTCATCTGCCAGAGCCTTCCTAAATCATTTCTTAATTTTCGGATATAAAGGAAGCACAGTTCTCATTCTTATTCCAACAAGAAGTTAATTTTTTTCAAATAAAAATACTCATTTAAGAACTCTTGTTTATATATTCCTCCATCTGTGTGCTCTATGTATTTTTATGAGATGTTTGCATAAAACAGGTAATAAATTACATATTACATAAGTTACTCTGATAGAATCTAAGGCCAAAGTTGCTCAAGGCTGAGGATCACTGATGGGTAGAGTGGTATTCCACAGCCTGGAGGGGGTTGCTTGTCTTAATCTTTACAAATAAAAGAAGAGATCAAACATGAGCTTAGAAAGTATGTGACTGATTCTAAATCATATAGGGCTGTTTATGCTGCAGTGGAAAGAGGTAAATCCCAAACTGCTTTGACCAGATTTTTCAATGGTCTTACAACAACAGGAGGAACTGTAATATGGCTAATTATAAAATGATATACCCGCAGGGGGAAAAAGGGCAACCAAGAATATATATGCAGTATAGGAAAGGACCAATTAGACCTCAACGCAATAGAAAAGAACCAGAGTTCAGATTCACCAATAAACTGAATTAAATCAATAACAGAGTGTTCCTGGAAGATAAGCTGATATCAATTTAGGTATTTTGATGTTTGCCATCATGCCATACGTTCAGGTGCAAAAGGAGCATTCTTTGCTAAATGGCAAGATTCTAAAACAGCAGCTAAGAATGCCCTGGAGATTCATTAAAACAAAGACTCTAGCACCCAACATGGAGAATATGACAGTACATTCCTGAGAAGGATCCAAAGAATCTGCTTTGTAAAGGAGCTGACACCATGATTCACAGGCAGGTAGCTCTCTGGGGCACACGTTGGGATCTGGAGGGTGACAGATTCTTTCTAGTTATTTGCCCTTGGTATGCAACCTGCTTCCCGGGTTTTGTACAGACCTGAGAATGATGGGATACCACGTTCCTATGTGGGCCATCCACTTCTGATTTTTATTTCTTTAAAAAATATAACTATTAAAATAACTGCTCACATGTATGCACTATGATGTGAACATCTCTCTGTTCTCTAAGTGTCTTGAAAGCAGGGACTGTTTTTATTCACCCTGGTGGCCTTTGTGCTTAGCATGGTGGAGTTCAATGATAGTTTTTATTATTGGATGCTAGGGACAATGTTATTGATTTGTGGCACATAACATATGTATATTTAAAGAAACACAAATCTCTGAGTAACAGAAGTCCCACTTACATTCAAGCTTTGTCACTTTGAAAGGACAAACTTTTTCTCACTTGTTCTTGTGCTAGACATTCACCCAATTCTACCAGTTCTGGCTCAGAGCTTCAGAGTCATTTCAGATTATCTTAACAATGGCTTACAACTTATCACAGAGAAGGTATTAATTGCCTTCTTAAAAACAGCACTGTGTTTATTCCCCTCCTTCCATTCAGGTTTAAACTTGCCTTTTCTCCAGAATAGACACTTTCAGTTTCTTTATGTGGCAATGCTGTGGGTCTTTTACTTCTAGCTTCTAAGGTCGCAGGTCTCACATTTTCTTCCTCTCTGGGTTAGCTTGCGCTCCCTCTTTCTCTCTCTCTGTCTCTCTGTCTCTGTCTCTCTCTCTCTCTCTCTCACACACACACACACACGCACACACACTGAAGTGAACAACATCTGATTCTGCATAATGATCTTCTTCTCTTGCCCACTCTAGTTAAACAACCTCTTACCTACTTACCAACTTCATTTGGGTATTACTTTATGTATTATTTTTCAGATAGCATATTAACTCATCCTCCCAAGCTTTCACATGATTTTGAAGTTGTAATTTAATGAATTTATCATTTTCTGCTATGAACATTTTACTTGTTCAAACGAAGAAAAATTCTTTCAAATCAAGTTCTGTGGTTTCCTCATAAAGGCAATTTTTGCATATGGCTTAAATTTGAGCTTTAGCAAACCGTTGCATTCAGTAAGTTGTTGTGGCACACTTCAGAAAAAATTATATCCTCTGGATAAAGATTAATGATGTTGGGGGGCTGTTTCATTTTTAGACCATAATGCTGAGAATATAGACTTTTGAACTTTTGGGAAAGAAACTAGCTATCCATGTCTAGCAAGAATAAATAAGATAAATAAAATAAAAATTAACAAAATAAGTAAGGGCAAGAGAGTCACAAGTTTAACAGCAGGAAGAACAGGCTGCAAAAGTCACCTGAGGATGAGAATGGCAAACTCATGAGAAAACTTCGGATTATCACTTGTCCAGAGCAGGACCTGGCTGAGAGGCTCTCTTGAAGCCTCACTGCACTGAATGAATTATAAAAAGAAAGCACAACTGCATGGATTACTATGGAAATGATTTTCCTCAGGTTAAAACAAAACAAAGGAGCATTTGATATCCTTTGCATACAAGATAATCAAATGAGATAACAACAGGGCTCCAAAGAGCAAATGAGGTAATGACCAAAACGACTGGCCAGTGATTTCTTACACAACAGGATGACAAACATTTGGATAAACTAGTAGGCACTGAAAACACATGTTTGTTCCCTTATGTAGTAAGCACCCAGTACATTCATCAGCAATATGAATGTACTATTCATGCCAAACACTATTCTAGGCGCTTGAACAAAATAGAGATTCCCATAATTTATATGCCATTAGAGAGACACAAGCAATAAATAATATATATAATAAATAAATCATGGAGTATGTTAAGAAGTGATAATGAGAAAGAAAGATAAAGTGGAGCCAATTAAAGAGGATTGGGCATGCATGGGTGGGTGCTAAATTGCAGAATTAGAGTGGCCAGGGCAGGCCTCACTGAGAACGAAGATTGGAGCAAAGATTTGCAGGAGAGAGAGAGTGAGCCCAGAGGCTGTCATGGAGGAGCACTACTCCAAGGCAAAACAAAAGGACAAGAGCTAAAGCAAAAGCCCCACACAAGGCACCTGATGGGTTCAAGGAATAGCAAGGAGGCCAGAGGCTACAAGGGAGTAAGGGAAGGGAAACAGGAGAGGAGGCTGGAGGTAAGGCCGGGGGAGGGTGGAAACATCGTGAAGGGCTATGCAGGCCTTGGTCAACACTTGCAATTGTTCTGTGAGTGGATTGGGAGCCATGCAAGGGTTTAAGCAAAGGAGTGACAGGATATGACTTTTATTCTAAAATGCTCACCCCAACTGGTGTGTTGGGAACAGGTTGAAGAAGGAAAGAGCAGAAGCGGAGGACCTTCATGAGACTCTTAGAGGATGAGAGCTGACAGTGGCTCTGACCAGAGCAGTAGCAGTGAAGGTGGTCAGTGAGGGGGAACCAGGGTGGATAGAAGGTTATAAAAATAAAGAAAAGTGGTTGACAAGCTGCCTCAGACAAGTTGTACCCATAAAGGAAAAAAAAAATCGCACATTGCCTTTTTTCATCAAGGAAACAAAGTAAACCACTATATTTGTATTGGTTATAGTCAATGCTTCTGCTTGCATTTCTCAAAATGACTGACAGCGTTGGCTGCAAAGATGAGTTTGCTCTGGCGGTTACTGTTGAGTAGCAGAATGATTTCTCTTACAACATAGCACACCAACGGTGTGTGTGTGTTTAGATTGCAGTGATTACTCGGGTCTGCAAACAATGCAACCTTGACTTAAAAAAGTAAACTGGCAGCTTATCTGAAAATAAAAGCTCCTTTGGGGGTAGGGCTAAATGAGGAATATAAAACAAGTGTCCATTTGTACCCAAGGGCATTGTTCTGTTTTCTTTATCTTGATCAAATATTGAATATCATGGACTGTCCAAGACATACATTATACTCTTGGGTTCTCTCTTTCACATTGGAATTCCACGTATCCTCTGCAGCCCCAAGATCGATCCAGCACAGTGGCTGCTCCACCCCCCAGGCAGGTCTGGTTTCACTTCCCTCCCTTTCTGCACCCCAGGCCTCTGGGCTGAGATACATTTCCCAGCCCTGCAGTCGAGGGAAAAGGATCTTGCTGCAGGGAAAAGGTTCACTCAGATCTGCGGAATCGTCTACAGGTGCTCATCAGGCGACAGGTGTCAGAGCCAATCCCTTCATCACCCAGAGCCTTCAGCACCCTTCTCCAGCAAGGGATCCCCATCAAGCGCAGTCTATTCAGTGAGAGGGTGCTGCATCCCGGGCCCTGTGTTATTGCTGAGAATACCACTCAGGAAGCACTTGTTGCTGCTGGAAGGTTAGAAAAGAGGTTTTTCTCATTCAGTCAACATCTGTCTCTTTGTAAATTCTGTCTCCATCTGGGGCTCTGTCCTCTGGACAAGCATATTGAAAAACCACACCTATTCCTATTCTGACATTCACCTATTCAGCCCTTCCTGTGTTTGTGGGCTTGATCAGCTTCCTGAATGGTACAGAAGGAACCCTGCTTCTTGAAACCTGAGCCACCCTGGGATAGTTCCTGTAGTTATCCGGAAAGACAGAATGAAAAGTGGCTCTGTTAAGGCATACCCCCTGTGCTGCTCGACCTGCCTGTGAGATCCCTACCTGAGTGCACACACCCACCCATTTCTCCAGACAGGCCCCTGAGAAACAGTGCCTGCCCCCATCTTCCTCCAGCCGCCAGTCTCTATTCTGGTCATCTTGCCTAGGTTTCTGCCTTGCCTATCCCAGCTTTCTCAGTTTTACTAGCCATTATTTCTAGGGTATTAGCAAAACTTCTGCCCAAATGACTCAGTTCATTCTTTGGGCAGAGAGTTAACTGTGGGGCCTCTGCTGCCCTAAAGACCTTGCCCCAAATCCAGCAGGGGTAGAATTTTCAGCCCCAGTATCTTGCATCCATCTGTTTATCACACCCTATGGGCTGGTTCCACACTCCAGCCAGCAACACCTCCTCTCCCCTCCCCACCCAGTGCGCCCAGGGCTGAGTGAAAGCAGCCTCTGGCTTTCCTAACCCTAGAGCTGGTCACATGGCTGTTGTGTCTAGGAAGAGTCTTAATTAAAGACAATAGAGCAAAGGAGACCATGGCCCAACCTAGGTCCTGGCAGGCTAGCCTTGGTCTTGTCCCTTGGATGGAAGATGTCCTGACCTCAGATATCTCTCACTGTGCCTTTGAGCTTGACCACACTATGGACTATACCAGCAGGAAAGGTGTCAATGTCATGTCCATGGTATGAGGACAATCAACAGCATTCAACTGGAACTCATAAAACCTGGTTTTAAAGGGGCCACTATATAGCAATGGGTAAATCAGAGAGTCCTAGACATAAAAGACTACATGGAATCTTGCTGGTCTGTGATGGGAGCACCTATCTGCTGGGGCTTCTGAACTCTGCTTGTGCGATGACCCTCCCTGCAGCCTCCCTCCACTGGGACCTCATCTGCCTTTCTGATTATGAAAAGAATCACCAGGGCCTTTCAGAGTGAATAAATATAGTCAGAGAAGATCCTGTGATGCAGTGGGTAAGAAAGCCCTGTCACTCAGAGCCTGAAGGTGTCACAACCAAGCTATTAAACAAACCTTCTTCATACTGACCAGCTGATGATTGTCTGGGTATATCATACATGGCCAGGAAGGTTCCATGTCTGCTTCCACATGGTCATGTGCTGGGGAAGAGACGGCCCAGAGCAGGAAGTAGGTAAGGATGTGCAAATACAGAAGAATTAAAAATAAAAAGAAGACAAATAGGGAAAGAGGAAAGAAGAAAGAAAGGGAGAAGGGAGGAAGAAAGAGAGGGGGAGGAGAAAGAGAAATAGAAAGGAAGGGAGGGAGGGAGGGAGGGAGGGAGGGAGGGAGGACAGCAGTGGGGAAGAGCTGAATGATGAGTAGAGGTTAGCATCGAAGTTCCCAGAAATTTTCCCTGCACTAATTAATATCCTACATGTGTCTTATTGTCTTAAACAAACATATTTTCTACCTTCTAAAACAAAAACTTATTCTCCCTTGGATTGGAGATTTTAAGAAAAGAAAAAAGATAAAGTAACCACCTCTTTAAGATGACTTTATCACAGGTGGGAGGATAAATCATGGGATTTCTAAGACTTCCTTGTAAAAATACTTTGAATCTTGAATGAAATGTGTGTGTGTGTGTGTGTGTGTGTGTGTGTGTGTGTGAGAGAGAGAGAGAGAGAGAGAGAGAGAGAGAGAGAGAAGAAAGAAAGAAAGAAAGAAAGAAAGAAAGAAAGAAAGAAAGAAAGAAAGACCATCCACCATCTGGACTCAGGAAACAGCTGATTTCTTCATGAAGAGCCTGAATAGTGGTCAAGGAATTGATTTTTGTCCCTTGATTTTTGGTTGCTACACTGCTACCAAGCCACTTAATCCTGATAATTGTGGAATATTTCTGTTATCCCAGTGGAATGAAGCAGGGGTAGAAAACATAGCCATGAGGGTCTAGAAATATTCAACAGTAAACTTCACAGTCATTTTGACCATGATTTCTAGTGACTTCTAGTCATTATTGTACAGAAGGAGGGTAGGTAAAGAGGGGTGACATTCTCCCACATTTCATTAAAGAAGAAGCAAAACTAGTAATCTAAACAGCTCAAGAGTGTCAACATACCATTGAAAATAATGAATATACCCAATGTGGATTTTGATAATCATGAGTATGTTCAATGTGAATTTTTATGGGCTTAAACAAGTTGATTCTATTCTAAATAGGCCAAAGATAATTCACTGAGTTTTACTTAGACATGCTTAAGAGTGAAACAAAGACTCCAGAGTCTTGCAGTGAACATATATTTCCCAGCAGGCAGCTTACTTCTCTGAATGACATTGAACTGGCCATCAAAGAATTGCTTTCCAGAGGATCACTGTATCCTGGACAGTTGCAAAGAAAAGGACATGCAGTAAAAGTCACAATCACTTTGTGAAGTCAGCACCCACCTTGCTAATTATTAGCCAATACAAGGTGAAAGTTCTATAGGAATCTTCACTTGGAAAACACTACCATAACTATAAACAGCACTAATAAGACTGAGTGGAATGTATTTCCATCTAAAAAGTAGAGTTGTTTTTATTAGAAACTAAAGGATGTTTAAAAAGAGCTACATGTACAACACAAGGTAAAGATCCCTACTCAAAAATATTCCTCCCATTATCTGACACCTCAAATCCACCATTAGAAATGTATTTCTTCAAATGGAAAACAGTACAGTATTGAGCATGCTAGATTTAGAGACAGACGCTTAGACTCTAAAACTCAGGTGCTGGTGGTGGATAAGTCCTCAGATTCCATGGGCCTTGGCTTCTTGTATAGAACATGGTGATAACATAACCTCCTCTTCAAGCTTCACAGGGTGGTTTTTCATACCTGACTATGTCTCTTTCTGCCCTATACAGTAATCATATTTCCTGCCAAGCACCTTTAGAGAGTGTGTCTTCCTGACCTCCTCTCTGTATTCTTTCCTTTTGAAAATATTGTTTCCTATGAAACATCTGTTGCAATCAGCAGTATGTCAATTGTCTGGAATCTCTTTCCAGTCACTTTTTTGGTTTTCTTCAACATCACTGACCACTCCATGTGATGACTGATAGAAATGTCTCTCTTGGCCTTTCTGAGCTGCTACGTTTGTTTTTCACTCAGAGCCTTGAAGACCCTTTTGGCCAAAAGAAGAACAGGTGGTGTGGTGTGGGCCTCATTATCACCTTGTGGTCCTCCCTTTCTCATTTCCCTTTTTTGTCTTTCTAGTCATGCTGTATTTGCATTTTTACCCCACCATTCGAAGGAGATGCCATTTCTGCTCTCTCACACCCAGCCTTAGCACTTCCTTTCCCAAGCAGCTGTTTGAATGGAAATACTGTGGGCTTTCTGGTGCTTGCTGCTGAAGGGCCATTCTAAGCCTGGCCCTGGTATTTATGAACTAAGTGGTTAACGGGTGACTTCTCTGCATTTCTATCTCTTTATCTGTGTAAATGAAAATCATGTCTATTTTAACAGGCTCTTGTGGGATGAAAGATTGTTTATGTGGACCTGAGTCATTCAGGCTAATCAGTGAGTATTAATTCCCTTACTCTTTCATAGATGCTTTTTTCTTCTTTTTATTCTTTGCTGAGCTTTATTTTTATTGAGATTCTTTAACATAAAATTCTTTGTACCTCTCCTTCCCAATCCTTTCCCAGTCTCCATCATCTTCCCTCCACCCTCTGGGGACTCCAGCTGAATGGCAAAGTGTGTGAGCTTTTATCTCCAAGAGCCCAGATACAAAACTCGGGTCCTCTATCTCCCAGCTCTCTTGCCACCACCAAGTCACCCCTTGCCTGTTGAATGGGGCTAACTTATAGGCTGTGACAATAAATGTGATGATGCACATACACCGGGCTTCGTGTGTCACACATGGTCACTGACGTTACCTCTGTTATTTGTCCCCCTGATTTATTATTAAATCGGGCTCTTTCTCTTACATTCGTTGTGAATGATTTGCCTTAATGTTCTTCTAACCTCGAATTTCCTCTTTCAGATTAACTCTTCTCCTTTCTGCCAAATTACTCTCTCGCCTACACATGCATTACAAAACCTTTCAAGGAGTGTTGGTCTATTACTACGCCAAAGGACATTTTCTTAAATGTTAAGATTTTTATTCCTTTTGAGGTCTTACAGTTGTATGCATAACCGTTTAAGTGTACAGCTAGAGTTATTTGTGTGTTGTTGAAGGCTTACTTATTGCTCATTTTTTCCTCTGCCCTCCTTCAACATAATACCATCCCCGTCTACTTCAGATGCCTGCCCCCATCCCCTTCCTCTGCGGCCCTCTCTTCTGTGTTCACAATGGTTCTCTCTTCAATTTTCACCCCCTTACCTACTGATTCACCTTTTTCTGATCAGTCTGCACCAGTAACTTTAACTCACAATTCACTCTCTATTATTTGATCTACACAATAGAAGAAGAAATACATGTTTCCCCAGTGGCCTTGCTTTATAGGATGAATACGCTAGTCAGTTTAAAATCAGCCAACTGCCAATTTCTTCTCATTCAATGATCATAGAACATGGGTTTGATTTTGATTTTCTAATAAGTAAATATTCAGTAAAAAACAAAGACTCTCCAGTAGTTTAACAGAGATTCAGATATATCTCTCAGTAAAATTTCCTGTCTACGAACACTGATCTATTCTGGGTCCCATTGACTATTTTCTCTATCGCTATTCTGTCATGCCCCACTTCCTCACTACACATCTACCATCACAGTACCCCAACCTTCAGGCCCAACCCCTCTTCTTCCTAACACAACTCTGGCTCTGGATCTTCTATGGCCCTGTGTTATTGGACCACTTCTATTTTGCTTTAGACATATTCCATCTCTCAGTATGCTTCTTGATAACATGCAAACAAGAAGAAGGGAAAAAAAAACCTCTCCACATGATTCCTATCAACAGATTCCAGTAATTGAATACACAGTAGATACTGCAGTCTGGTCTAAAATATTTACATACTCTATCTCAGTTAGTCCTCATAGGTACCATTTTTATTTCCATTTTACAGATTAGAAAACTCAGAGAGGTTAAAGCAACCTCCTCAAGTTTGTCTAACTAGTCATTTAACCCATGTCAGGACCTATCTGATTCCAGAACCTGCTTTCCCTTGCTCAGTGCTTCCTTAAAAAGAATTGGTGAAAAGGGGGAGAGGGATTATTCAGAATTTCTAACCTCTAGAACTTCATAGAGCTTCACCAAGGCCCTGCTTTCTAGGATTTCAGTTGCCATATTGAGTGTTCAGAACATGGGAATCCTGTCTTTCACCCACAGGTTATTATTATTCAGTGGTAGGTATCAGTGATAGGTACTTAATGTGCACAGATAAAGAAGACACATGGTCTAACCTCAAAAAGGTCACAGCAGAGTGAAGAAACTTGGTTTTCCAGATCAACAGGACATGAGTTGCAGAAATCTTCATGAACCTTGCCATCTTTTAACATACCAGGGATCTAAATGAAAAACAAAAAAATACAAAAATGGACCTTTCTAAATTGCCTCCTTGAGCACCTGCTCAAGGTCAAGATAGGTCCACTCAAGATAAGGTTTTTGCCCTAGATTATGTATCTGCTCTAAACACAACCACTAAAAAAATCAAACATTGGAAACCATCCTGAGGCTACTCCAAGCTCTTCCACAAAAGATAGTATTGCAGAGCCTCTCCTGAGTCATTGAGCCCCCAAGTACCAGGCTTCAGGAGTTCCAAGCTCCTAGTTCTGTGTCTGGGCTCATTCATTACTGTGGATGTGAACTACTAGTTCTCACTACTTAAACTTTACTATAAAAGCTGAGTTTAGCCACTTAGTGATTATTGAGACCACCGGGGCATCAGCTACCTGGCACTCATGAAGCGCCAGTATCCATAGAATTCATAGTGCCCTTGCTGATATGGGGCAGAAATCAAGGAATTCTACCACATAATGCTGAACTATAAGTCCTTTTGATAATTTATTCTAAAAATAAGCCAAAGCTCAGAATGGTATCACCACCAGTTATTGTGTTTATTTATTTATGCACATAGCCATTGAAGAAATATTTAAGTACTTAGTGTGTGCCAGCCCCTATTCTAGGTGATGGGATGCAGCAATACCTAAGTCATTCAAGGTTACTGTTCTCCAGTAGCGAAGACAGTAAATAAACATACAAATAAATCCACAAAATACCTTTAGGCAGTAATAGGTACTTTGAATACTTCAATAATAATAGTAACTATGACACTATCAGCAGCTAAACTTATACAATGAGTAATGTAATTCAGGTAATGGGCAAAGTGGTTTTACGTATAGTAACTCATTTGGTCTTCACAACCCTATGAGGGAAGCATTACAGTTACTTCCATTTAACAAATCATAAAATTGAGGCATGAAGAGGCTCAGTAACTTGCCTGAGTTCATGGGAATAAGAAATGTGGAAGAGAGCAGTGATACAGGAGTGAGGGCCAGTTTAGATTTAAAAAAAAGTCAGGGCAGACTTCTCCTAGGACATTTATTGGAGTTCTCCAAAGAAGAGAACATATAGAGGATGTATATCTACATGCATACATATACATGTGTGTGAGACAGAGAGAGAGAGATTATTATAAAGTGTTGGTGCATACAATTACAGAGGCTGAGAAGTCCCACCATGTGCCATGTGTGAACTGGACACCAGGAAAGCCAGTGATGTGGCTCAAGGCCTGAGAGCCAGAGAGCTGATGGTGAAGATTCCAGTCCAAGTCTGAAGGCCTGAGAACCAGGACCACCAAAGGCAGAAGACCTATGTTCCAGTTTCAACAACCTGGCAGAGTGAATTCACCTTCTTTGCCTTTTAGTTCATTCAGATCCTCAAGAGACTGAATGATGGCCTATAGTGGGGAGGGCAATTTGCTTTACTCAGTTAACCAATTCAAATGCTAATCTCTTCCAGAAACACCCTCACAAACAGACCCAGAAATCATGTTTAACCAGATTTCTGGGCATCTCATAGCCCAGTCAAATTGACACGTAAAATTATCCATCACAGATATGACATTTCACTGGAACCTGATAAAGTGTGAGCCAGCTGAAATGTTGTGAGGGAAGAACATTCTCAGCAGACAGAACAAGTGCCAAGACCCTGCAATGGCTACAAAGTAGGTGTGCTTTTGAAAAAGAAAGGCCAGTGTGGCTGGAAAGTAGTGATTGAATGCAACAGCAAGATGAAGTTGTCAGGGAGGCTGTAGCCAAACCACATAGGGTTTTATTGGATAAGGTAAGAGCTTGGGTTTTCTTCTAAGGACAATTGGAAGATGTGGAGGAGTTTAAGATGGGAAGTGCTATGATGTGATGCCCATTTTTAAAATATGTGGAGATTGGACTGTAGACACATCAGTAGTGGAGACAGTGCCACTAAGAGGCTTTTGCAGGAATACGGGTGGGAGATGATGATGATGATGATGATGATAAAAACTCTGATGGTGGTAGAGAAGTGAGCAATTCAAGATGTATTTTAGCGGTAGGGTCAACATGATCTGCCATTGGATTGAAGGAGAGTGATAAGGAATTAAAGAGATCATTTATAACTACTATGGTTTTAGCCTGACATAGTGACTTGTGAGAGTCAATACTTCTATTTTTAGAAACTTTCCAAGACAGCTATTAAACATACCATTAAAAGTTAAATTATGCCCTAGCTGGTGTAGTTCAGTGGATTGAGTGCGGGCTGTGAACCAAAGGGTCGCTGTTCAATTCCCAGTCAGGGCATATGCCTGGGTTGCGGGGCTGGGTCCCCAGTGGGGGCCATGTGAGAGGCAACCACACATTGATGTTTTTCTCCCTCTTTTTCTCCTCCCCTTCCCCTCTCTCTAAAAATAAAGAAATAAAATATATTTTTTAAAAAGTTAAATGACATAAATTTATAATAAAATAAATTATGTTAAAAACAAAGGCAATAAATTCTCAAAACTCGTTACTTCCTAATTATTTTCCTTTTACTACATGTTTACTAGTACCCTGAAGTTATTTGTGATGATGTATCTGTTTGGTGCATCTGTATCGCTGTACCATCATGACACAACGATGAGCTGTTGCACATCTTTTCTACCTTTGGCGACATTGCAGTGGCAGCTGGAAATCAGCTACAGTGAGAGTATTTACACCATGGAAATTGTAAATGGCATTACAAGTCAGGGCTTGATTTGTTGTTTTCTTAATTGTCTAGACTTAAGAAAGTGATGGGGGGAAATGCTGATAATGCAGAATAATGGGTCGGGGGGTGAGTGGTGATAGACGGAGACTTGACTTGGGATGGTGAACACACAATACAATACACAAACAATGTACTGCAGAATCATACACCTGAAACCTATATAACTTTATTAAGCAATGTCACCCCAATAAACTCAATAAAAAAGAAAAAATTAATGATAATGCAGGTTAGATTTAAAAGTGTGTTGTGTCTATTATTGAGTCATGGATAGCACAAAATGTTAAGGAATAGTCTTCCGGCATTCGGAAGTATTGTCTGATGCACCGCCTCTTCCTCTCCCTTTCTTTCAACCTAGAGACTAAGCATTAGCCAAAAGCATTGGTTAAATCTCTGTTTGTATTAGATGAGAAAAAAATCTAGCTATTTTGTTTTCATTTCCTATCAGGAAGAGACACATAAGGAGGATTAGATCACATACAGACAAAAATTTTTTAAGTATTTATTTTCTGCATATTTAGGTGTAGTGTGTCAGTGAAGTTGCAACCATGCTATGAACGATGTGTAACAGACTCTCCATGGACCACTGGGACCCTTTAAACATGCTGAAGGTTGGGTTCTGTCCAGCATAGAGAAGTTAAATGTTCTGTGAGCTAACTGCCAGGTCCATGAGGGCAGGGACTTTGTCCTTTCACTGATGCACCCTGAGAACTTCCTGAGAACATCGGCTGACACACACTACTTAATAAATATAAGCTGAATGAATAAACAATTTTTAAATTGCAATAGTGGAAGTTTATATGAAGAAAAATGCCTCTGAATAGAAGTTTAGAGACCCAGTTGAGGATTTTAAGAAGCAATCATGCTGGGTAGCAGCAAGAGAGAAATTAACACAATGTATATGGCTATTTTTTTCATGGTGTAGAAGAAATCTAAGTAGGAAAATAATGCCAGTATTAATCTAAACACCCCAGAATAAACTCTTATCTCTCTTCCCTTTCTCTCATTGCTCACTTCTACACCACCAAAAGGATTTAGTAATGTTTAATGGTTTTGCTTGGGTGTTTTAACAAAAGCTGATCTCATGCTGGCATGATAGCATGATTATTTTTAAAAAGGAAAGAAAGAAAACGAAAAAAAAAAAAAAAACAAGAAACCTGTTCAAAAGACTAGCAGAATATTTAAGAGTTCTCTGAAGAAATAGTCATGGAGATTTCTAAAATATTGGCCCCTTTATTTTTCAGTCCTACCTGAAAATCTCACCAAGATTTGTCTTCCAAGTGCCTGAAAAGCAATGTAGAAGAATTTCTGTATCTTAAAAAGTTCTGGAAATAATTGTTACAGCAAATCATTGCTCAACCACTGTTCACACTGGCTGATGAATAGCATTCTTGAGTTCTCTAGGGAGCAGAGGCAAACAAGTGACTTCAGACTTCAAAATCCCAGGAGTGATTTTGGCCTGGCTTTGACTTTCCCAGAGGCAAAATTATTCTCATACAGAATATATCACAAATCCCAATGATGACTGTCTCTTTCCAGGTTTTAAGAAGGGTCTAAAAACACAAAAGCCTTATGCCTCCTTCCAAAATCCACTAGCACTCACAACAGTGGGCTTTTTGCTTGTTTATTACAAA
The DNA here is from genome assembly GCA_039655065.1 of Glossophaga mutica. Lineage (NCBI taxonomy): Eukaryota > Metazoa > Chordata > Mammalia > Chiroptera > Phyllostomidae > Glossophaga > Glossophaga mutica. Next base: position 35,604,775 of record CM077304.1, on the reverse strand, counting down.
GTGTTCTCAGCTCTGGGGTGTCAAGGGTCTCCCTGAACACATTTTTTAGCAAGTGGATTGTAATGATGCAGATGACTCCTCAAATTAAAAATTTACAAGGTTTTTCCCTAAAAGGAAAAATGTAACTTTTCACTTGATATTCCTTTTTAAAAAGGACACTTGTAAACAAGCTCTTCTTGAAGCATATTTAAACTACACATACAGGACAAAGAAATAACTTGGCCATTCCTGGGAAAATAAAATCATTAGCTTAAGTGAAAAATAATAATTAAACCAGTTTAATAGTGTCTATATGTAAAGCTAGAAGTCCTTCATAGACTTCAGCGTCTATGGGAGGGAGCCATATTTGGGAAGGTGTCACATAGGTGTTATCAGAAGCTTTCACTGAAACATGTTTCATGTGAAAATATTTAGCTGCATGATATAGCTCCAGGGCTTCGTGTGACACGTGATGTGTTGTGAGTTGGACAGGCGAAACCGAGCACCCCTGTGCTGCCCTAGAGTCAAATCCACTCTGTGCTCTCTCCAAAGTGATTTCTTTCTTACGCTTAATGCCAGCTTGGCCTTGAGCCCTTCCCGACACAATCAAGAGGGAGCTGTAAACCACAGGTGCCCTGGGTTAAGATGGTGTTCAGTCGGCTGTAATTGTCTTCAAGTCCGAGACAGTCCACCATATAGCGTAGTTATGTGCCTGTGTTTCTTCCTACATTTGACAAGATGGGCGAAAGTACTGACTGAGAACATATACCCAAATATGGGGAGTTTAAACTCCTAGAGCCTTCTCCTTAAAAATTTCATGTACATATCTATGATGACTCCCCCATAATGCATTCCTTGGAAAAGCTGAAGAAAACGAGTGAGAACTCCAACCATTGTTCTCATTGGATCTGAGGTAAAAGGAAGAAAAATCACTTCAGGTACAGTATGTATGGTCATTTGTGTGTGTGTGTGTATGTGTGGTCATGCACGTGTGGTGACATAGATAATCTGCATAATGGAAGGTATAGTAATTGAGTAATGGGGTATCACATTATTTGGCTAATAAAGACTACAACATATGCCCCAAACAGAATAATATTTTAAAAATATTATTATTGTTGTCATTGGTGTTATTGACAATAACAACAAGCAACAGGTCATAAATACAAATTATGTGACAGATGTTGATTTATTGGCTTGTTTAATTCTCATGAGAAACCTATGAGCTATATGTGATTAGAAATAAAAGAGAGATATGAGAAAATGAGACTAAAGGAGGTTAATTTTCTCAAAGTCAGAAATAAGAAAAGGTGAAGCTAGGTTTCAACTCTCCTGTTTGGCTTCTCTAAAGCCTAGTTTTATGCTAAATTAAAATGAGTTAAATATTGATATCATCAGGGACAAATGTGATCTTTTTTAATGATTTAAAAAATAAACCCTATAGTCATAGTAACTGTGAATCACATGGTAAACATATAAAAAAATACAAAGCATTAGGGTTTCCAATCATGAGAATTATGAATAAGTAAACTTTTATTGAAGTTTACAAACATAACAACACAAGCACATAGACATAATCCTTTTTTTAAAGAATTTATTTTAAAAACACACATATACACATATTTAAACTTTATAAATGTATAGAAGTATCACATATCTTTGATATTTTATATTTTAGCATACTATTTTTTTTCATTTTCTACTTGGCAACATTTTTTAAAAATTTTATTTTAATTGTTGTTCTTGTACAGTTTTCTGTCCTTTTTAAGGTGGAATGTATAAATTGCATCACACCTATAGTAAATTTAAAAATAGTATTTACACATCACATGAAGGAAGTAAGCCCTATCTGTACTCATCAATTTATGTAAGAAGTACTTCTCCACATTAGATAAATGTTCCAGAAGAAAAACATACCATTATTTTTAAATTCCAGATGTTTTAAGTTTCTCTAATTGCAAACGTTAAACAGAGACAATGCTTGATGGGAAATAAGATTAATTTGTGATTTTAAAAAATTGAGGGATTTGCATGGGGCACCCAACAGGTCTTAGTGTGTGACAACACAGATAAAAATAGTCATTGTGTTCTGACTGGTGTGCCTCAGTGGATTGAGTGACAGGTTATTAATCGAAAGGTTGCCAGTTCGATTCCCAATCAGGGCACATGCCTGGGTTTTCAGGCCAGGTTCCCAGCTGGGGCTGTGCCAGAGGCAACCGATTGATGTATCTCTTGCACATCAGTGTCTCTCTCTCTCTCTTTATCCCTCTCTTCCCCTCTCTCTAAAAATAAATAAATAAAGTATCTTTAAAAAAAGAACGGTCATTGCACTAAGATTAGCCAGTAATAATTGGGTGAATATAGCATTTTGTCCACTGTGATTCCTGTAAAATCTTCATTTATTTTTGAGACATTTGTAAATAGAAATGTCACATTAGAGCACAACTGAGAGAATCTCATGATGATAAAGTAAGCTTTTGTAAGAAAAAAATTCACCAAGTTACAATATTTCAAGTTCATGCTTTCACTTCATGTAGACATAGTTTTAGAAAACCATGCTTGAAATAAAGTGAAATTGAGTTTAAACATAATAGACTGCAAGGTGTCAAAATTGTAAAATCTTAAATGGGAGCACTATAGCTTGCTCCAACTCCTGAATTGTTCCCTTATGTCCATTCTATTCTTCATCATCACACAAGCCCACAGTGTTCATGTTTATCTCACAGAGTCAGTTCTAAAGCATTCAACGAGACAGTTTCACTGCCTCGATTCTACTCAGATTGGTTTTAGGCTCTCTTCCCCATCAGTGCCCAGAAGATAAATACAGACTGGGTAGCATCTTCCTTTATTCACCCCCAGTAGCTGAACCTAGCCATTCCACCTAATTAAATCTGGGGAAGAAGCCAGGTGACACAAAATAGCCTCAAGGTAAGGCTGAGACACAAAAAGCCACAGAGATAACTTGACACTTGGGTGAATAACATGAAGATTAGTAGGAAAATGGGAAAGTAGCTAGGGCCTGCCCATGGAGATTCTCAAGTGCCCTGTGTTAATTTATGGGTTGTTATCCACAGATGAGATCTGTGAGCCCCTTCCTTGACAGAAATTCACATAACAGAATTCTAAACTACAGAATAATTGTACCAATTATCTTATAATCCCTTAGCCATTTCTATTTTATAAAATGAAGTGTTTACTTCACAAAATATATATTCTAAAGTTCCAAAAAGTTGTCTTATATATGTTTCCAAAAAGATGATTCTATCAGTGCAAAGACAGAGGTGTGAATGCTTTTTAAATATGTGTTACAGAATGTATTGGCTTGAGCTAAGGGTCAGATATGGATATTTCCAGAAAGTGGAATTAAGCAACACCCCTATCCTCACCTATCCAGTTGCATTTACTAATTTACTTATGTGTTGAAGAGCATCTTGGGAAAAAGAGTTGAACGCTACCAACCTGAAATCTTTGTTCTGGTACGTTAATCCTTGCTATCAGTCACTTTTAAAAACTTGTGGGATAAACTTGCTCTGCACTTCGAGGTTTTATTCTTGTATATTACTTACACTGCATGTTCATGATTAAAAGTATGCATTTTAAATATTATGCTTTAGTTTGAATCAGGCAAGTCTTAAAAGTGGAGGGTGGGAGGTGGGGAGGGGGGAGGGGGAGAGGTGGAGGGAAGTGTAGACAACTGCCCTTGAACAACAATAAAAAAGACAAAATTGTTAAGTTTATTGAGCTTATTGCCAGTAAATAAAGAGAGATCATGATTTCATATGCCTCATTTTGACATTTATCATGTTTTCTGTTAAAACATCCCTTACAATATGGAGAAACTGGAACCCTCATAGACTTCTGGGTGGGAATGCAAAATGGTGCAGCCTCTTTGGAAAGCAGTCTGGTAGTGACTGTTTGAGCCAGCAATTCAACTCTAGGTATGTACCCAAGAGAACTGAAAGCATTTGTCTAAACAAAAACTTGTATGTGAATGTTCACAATGTATTATTATAATGGACAAAAGTGGAAGTATCCTAAATGTCCATCACCTAATGAATGGGTAAATGAAATGTGGCACATCCACACAATGGGATATTATTCCACAATAAAAAGAAAGTAGTGCTGATACATATTAGAATATGGATGAACTTTGAAAATATTAAGTGAAAGAAGCCAGACACAAAGGGCAACATCTTGTATGATTCCATTTATATAAGACAGGGGTGTCAAACTCATTTTCACTGGGGGCCACATTAGCCTCACAGTTGCCTTCTAAAGGCCAAATGTAATTTCAACTCCTTAACAGTTAAAGAGTAGTTATATTTATACAGTCCTAAAGTTATTTCGATACTTTGAAGGCAAACACAAGGCTGATGTGGCCCCTGGTGAAAATGAGTCTGACACCCCTGATATACGATGTCCCTAATAGGCAAATCCAAGAGACAGAAACTATGTGGGTGGTTGCTTACAGCTGGTGAGAAGGAGGGAGAAGAAGCACGAGTGACTAATAATGGGTAAGGGGTTTCTTTTTGGGGTGATGAGTATGGTCTAAAATTAGAGTGATGGTTGCAAAACTATGTGAATACACTAAAAACTAACTATACAATTTAAATGGGTGGATTTTAGGGTATATGAGTCATATTTCAATAAAACTGTTATAAAAAACTTACAAGTAGTAAATTTGCCTTAACTCACTTTCTGCATGGTTTCAAAAGTTAATAGTGTGTGTGGAGAGGGTGAGGTTCCTATAAATATAAAAGTTAATGTGAATCTGCATTTCTAGGAATCATGCAAGTGACTAATCAACTGACATTAAAGAATCACTCCTGGTGGTACAATTTAACAGCATAAAAATGTCCCTTGTACCTCTTAAACTGAAGTAGCCCCAACAGAGATCAGAGGAGGGTAAGACTGAGGGTGCTCCAAGTACTCATCCTAAGAACAATGAAGGATACCAGCATAATCACACAGCTGCATGTGAAGTGATGCCAGAATCCATGCCATCGTAGAGCATCCAAAGGAGTCTGTGTATTCTGAAAGAGAGTTTATAGACATACTTTGGAAAGCTGTACAGCTAAAACCAGTTGCTTTTGTTATGCAGGTGGAAAGGTACCAGCCATTATCCTCACTTCCCCCTTGTGGGGTGGCAAGTGTCTCTCTGAATTCAAGCTACCACCATTGTAATTTAGCCAACATCAGGAGAGGCTGCCTTCCAGCTCCATAGGCAGCCAAAATGCCAGTGTCTCCAAAGATGACATGACAGCAGCAGACACAGTGGCAGGAACAGAGTTCAGAGTACTGAGTGGCCAATGGGCGAAATGTACGCATGTGGGTCTCCAAAGTCCCGGCTCTACTGAGCATCAAGCCTGTGAACTGTACCATGTGTTCACAGGCACGAGGGGTCTTGTTGTGCATTCCATCTTCCCACTCTTCGAGACACATTAGTTAGAAGGAACGAACCCATGGCAAGAGTGAGAACTGCAGACTCTTGGCAGAGGGCCACGGGGGCAGTGTTCCAGTTTCGTGTTCATGGAATGGGAACGCATCTCTGTCAGTGTGCAGTCTAAAGCTGCAGTGGTGGTGTCATTCCTGCCTCATGTGAGGAGTTCAGTGCCCAGTAAAGAGCAAAAGCCAAGACTGAGGCTTAGATACTTGTAGGCATCCCGAGGATTCCCAGAAGTATTAGGGGACAGGGGCTCTGTATAAGACAGAACTTCCTGCTGTCTGCCCTGTGGGAGCTCATAGCCATCAGGGTAAGAATGCTAATGTCAAGTGTAGCAGACACCACTGTTTATTGCCTGCTCTGCATGCTTACCCTCTCCTTTACTACAGATCACACCTCATCCCCAAACATAGGGGCAGACCTGTTAGCGAGGCTAATGGGTCAGAGCTCCTCACTAGTTCTGGGACAAAAAAAAAATGATCAAGTACCCCAAGAGGACCTAGCCAGAGCCCTTTCCTGAGCTGAAACTGGAAGGCTTAACCCTTGTCTCTGTTTACAAAGCCATAAAGCTGTGCCTTAAAGTTGCAGTCCACCACCACCACCACCACCTCAGTTTTGGCCTTTGAGAAAGAAACTGACTTGAGGGATTAAAGCTAATTTGCAGAGGGAATTTGAGATGAGAGGTGGAGAGAAGGTGGATGTTCAAGTCCCTAGTTCTGCCACCTGGCCCATCCCTTGCTGATTATGCAGACCAGTAAGTTCCTTCACTGCTTCGGCTCATTTCTATTCGCTTTCTGCCATTTGCAGCCTCATGAGTCCTGAATAATACAACCTGAATAACACAATAGTGCTCTCTGGCCGGTGAGGTCTAAGGTATTCTGATTACGCAAATGTAGATGCGACAAGAGCGTGACAGGATGCCAATCTGAGTTTTTCTTAACCTGCACAATAGACAGACCAAATACAATTCATGAAATATGGATTGGATAGGTGGTGTCTCCCATTATTAGAATTCATTTCCCCCCAATAATATAGCAAGGTAATAATTTAAAGCTACTCTATTATTTAATTAATTGAAATAATAGTTAAAAACAGACTTATAACATGCCAAATAGGTGATTAAATATTAACAAATTTATCATTGCATCGAATAATCTTAAAAGTAAACTTTTAAATGAATAGAGTTTGTACTGTACTGGCAGAGAGGAAAAGTGCCAACTCATAATTTTTAACAGGAATTTAGACTATGAATAATATAACCACAGACCCTAGAAATCTTTCCTAGAAATGGAAAGATTTAGCACAAAACTCATTTTACCTGTCAAACAATTGCCCCAGTCTATACAACCCTTCTTCCAACATATGTTACCCAGCTCAGTGTCTGTCCTGAAGGTCAGCGGTCAACAAAAACGGCAAAGCCCCCACCGTCATAGAGCTCACGCCTGCCTCATACTGCAGGGATCGCTACAGGTTGTACCCTATTCATTGCCAGCCCTTGTTTTGTATTTGCTGCAGAATAACAGAAAAACGGAGATCTGTTCTTGAGAGGCTCACAGTCTAAGAGAGAGACACAATTTATACCTCCTATGTTACTGTTGTAATAAGCCAGTAAGAACATAGTAAAGAACCAGGAGAAAGTGATATTATTGCTAGAGCCACAATAACAATATCTCTTAAAGCTTTCCTCCTCTGGGCAGTAAAACCTGGTTCTGTTCTTTTACTCCATGAGATTCACCTGTTCCTGCCTTAGATCCTGGTGGCCAGTGTTTGATGTTTGTGCTATAGTATGGCCTGGCAAACTTCTGCTTTCTAAATCTCTTAGTTAATGATTTGATCTTATCCTAGTATTCGTCTTTGTTTTAAGGTACCTCACAAAAATGTTACCATTTGTTCCACATGCAAATGTCTCAACTGTTTATTTTTAACCATTCAAAATGCATACCTAATTATGGGCAATTAAACTAGTGAAATCCTTTTGCAGGTCTCTGAAGTCCCCCCCTCCTGCACCTTACTTGCCTTGACACAAGATTTTCTGTAATGTCATCTGAAAGGTGTAAGCACTGGAGGGAAGCTGCTCAGCTTTAAATCTTAGCCCTTCGTTCACTGTGTGATCTTGGGCAAGTTACTCAACATCTCTGAGATTCCTACCCTCCGTCTGTGAGATGGGAATAATAATAATGTCAATCCTCAAGGTTGTTGTGAAGAATAAATGAAATCATGTATAAAGCACCTGACAGAATAGCTGGAGCACAGTAAATGTTCAATAAATAATTGAATTATGACTATATAGGAACTCATAAGGATCAAATGTATTAAAATGATACACTACTGTCATTTTGAAATCTTTTTCTTAGCTGTTTGGCATCACCTACATTTATTCAAAGGATTACTGTTTAAGTTAAAATATAAATAAATGTTACTTTCCAAAATATTTGCTACAGTCAGTGATTATATTCATTTGTCATAAAGGTAAGATAGTCCACTGAAAATGAAAACTAAGTAAATCATAGACTCCTTTCCAAGAAAATTACAACCTGGGAGGGAGATTATTAAACCAGAGCACAAAAAAAGTTTCATTGTGACAATTATCATAAAATAGACATAAATAAGGTGTGATAGGGATTCGATGAAAAGCAATTACATCCATTTGAAAGGACTGGGAAGAGGCAATATTTGAAATAAATACTTGATTGCAGGTGCAGATGAAGGAGCCAGACATTTCTGGCCCTGAGAGTGTATTTCTGATTCTTTCTTTACTCTCTGACTGTACCTTCTTGGTCCTGTTCTTGGACTTATCTTCTTCCATCCAACATGTAAAAATTGGTGTTCCCCAGGATTCTCTCTTCAATCCACTTCTCTTTTCATCTCTCTGTCTTTGGAAATAGTTCAACCTCTCACATCATGTATGCCACTGACTACCAAATCTAAATCTCTAGCCTTGATCTTTCTTTTCCCCAAGTTTCAGATTCAACTACCCCAGTGCCTCTGAGATATGCGCCCCACCCATGGCACCTCGAACATCTCACAGTGCGGTTTGTCTCACGTCATCCTCCTGTATTTTCTGTTCCAGTACCACTCTCTGCCCGGCCACCCAAGCCAAAATCCCCCGAGTCATTCCTAATGCTTCCTCTCCCACACTCCACACAATAAATTGGTCACCAATCTCATAGGGTCTACCTTTGAAATATTTCTCATCTTCATGGTTACTGCCCTAAGGTCTTGTATCTATCTTGACAATGGCCACATCCTCCCACGGTGTCCTGCTCTAGCAGCCCTCCCCTTCAACCTATTCTCAATAGTGCCATCAGAACAAATTTTCTACAATGCAAAACTGACACTGCTGACAACCCTTTGAGGGGCCTAACTGCTACCCTGACAAGTGAAAAAAACTCTTGATAGGTCATACAAAGTCCTCTGTAAAGAGGCATTTTCTTACCTGTTACTGTAGGCTCCCAGGTAGCCAAACCACATGCAGTACCCATAATCCCTTTCAATTTAACACCTTTGTGCCCTTGCCCTTTCAGTATCTTCTGCCTGAAAATTCACCTGCTTCTTTTTACCTGGCATTTGCCTTTCCACTCTCTCTTCAAGATTCCTCTTAGTAGTCATTCCTCTCAAAAGCCATCCAACATGATGTTTTTCCAGGTGCTCATGACCCCTCCTATGAACCCTTTACACCATTCTATAAACATCCCTTTACATGTCTTCTCTCCCATAGACTGTGCATATTCTGACTCAGGGCACCATGCTTTCATTCACTTTAGCAACAAATATTCATTGAGTATTTACTAGGGAAACATGATAGACGAGATCCCTGACCTCATGAAGTTTGTGTTTTATTGGTACATGTCTTGAAAGGGGCTATAAATGCAACACCAAAATTATTAATACAATTTCAGATCTTGATAAGAGCTACTCAGAAAGTAAAACATAGATTAAAAAGTTACTAGGGAATAGTGCCTTTTTAAGGAGGTTGCAAACATGCAAATGATGGATAGCCAGTTGTAAAGGGCTGGGGAAGAAAGTTGTAGACAAAGAAATGACTGGCACAAAAGCCATAAGAAAGGATCCCAATTTAGACAAAACAAAGGTGTATGTGGATAGAGCATGGTGAACAAGTAGAGAGAATGACAAGAGATGAGATTACAGAGACAGACAGGAAGCAGATCTGGGAGGGTCTTGTAGGCTATTTCCTATCATTGCAATAAAAAAAAGAAGTTACAAATTTAGCAGCTCTAAAAACACAAATTTATTTTCATATAGTTCTATAAGTTAGAAGTCTGACACGAGTCTTGCTGGGCTAAAATCACTGCATTGACAAGACAGCATCCCTCTCTTGCCTTTTCCAACTTCTAGAGGCTGCCCACATTCCTTGGTTCTTTCTCCCTTCCTCTGTCCTCAAAGCCAGCAATGTCACATCTCCTTGACCTTCCCAGGGATACGTCTCCCTCTGATTCTCTTTGACCTCTTTCTTCTACTACGGGCCCTGTCATAACATGGGGCCCACCTGGATGACCTTCCTCTCAAAGTCCTTCATTTAGTCACATCTACAAAGTTCCTTTCACCATGTAAAGAAATATTTATTCACAGGTTCTGGGGATTAGGACATGGACATCTTTGGGGGCCCATTATTCTGCCTACCAGGAATATGGGAAGAAATTTAAACTTCATTCTAATCATAAAAATAACCACTGGAGAGATACTAAGCAAAAATGTGACATGAGCTGGGTTATATTTTTAAGCACTCATTCTTCATGCTGTGTGTAAAGTCTGCATGAGGGAATGTAGAGGCAAGGAAAACCAAGGAGGGTTCTCTCTGTAGTCCCAATGAGACATAATGGGTTTGACTAAAATCCTAGCAGTGAAGGTGATGAAACTGTCCAGATTCAGGAAATATTTTGGTATAGAAGAAATAGAATCTGCTGATGGATTGGACATGGAAAGTAATGAAAGAGAAGGACCAGGGATGAGTCCTAAATTGGAGGCTCAATCAACAGGTGTGTGGCAGTGTCACTGACTGAGAATAGTGAAGAGTAGAGGAAGAACAGGTGGATGTAGGGCGGAAGGATGTCCAGAAGTATCAGGCTGGGACATCCACGTCAAGTTTAAGGTAACTGTAAGATATCCAAGGAAAGTCATCAATAGGCTGTTGGATTTATGAATCTGGAGCTTGCAACAGGAAAGAGTTAAAAACATAAGTTTGGGAGTCATCAGCATAAAGATGAAATTGAAGTCACAGGCCTAGGTGAGATCACACAGGGAGAATAAGAAGATACAGATGAGGGGAAGAGCACATCCTGGAAGGTGCAAGCAGTGACAGGTCTTACTCAAATTTATAGCCCTCGCACTTAGCCCTGGCACAGGGTGGCCTCTCCATAAATTGTGGATGAACACAGGACTAATTCTGGGACTAGCCATTCTTAGAAGTTACATTACATAAACTTATAACTAAATAAATTATATTAAGAACAATAATAATAAGTCACCAAAACTCACCACTTTCTAATTATTATACTACATTTTACTCTTACCATGCTCTTGAGGTTGAGCTATGTGTATTATAGTTTTCAACTCTGCTTTCAGTGATAATGCATTGGTAGCTTGAAATTGGCTGTGGCAGAAGTATTTACATCATGGAATTTGGCAAATGCTACAAGTTAGTGCTTGATTTGTTACTTTGTCAAGTGTTTAGACCAATGAAAGTGATAGAGAAAATATTGATCATACAGATTGAATTTATTTTTTTCTTTTTTTTTTAAGATTTTTTTTTTTATTTATTTATCTTTAGATGGGAAGGGTAAGAGAGAGGGAGAGGGAGAGAAATATCAATGTAGGGTTGCCTCTTGTGTGTTCCATTCTGGGAACTGGCCTGCAACCCAGGCATGTGCCCTGACTGGGAATCGAACCGCAATCCTTTGGTTCACAGGCCCGCGCTCAATCCACTGAGCTACACCAGCCAGGGCTGATCATACAGATTGAATTTAAAAGTGTGTCATGTCTGTAGTCTTTTCACTGTGAATAGCACAAAAAATTGAGGAAAATTTTTTCCAGAAAATTGTCTGATTTAGTAAAGAAGTTGCTCATATCATTGATGAATGAGTGGGGTTCTAACATGTCTTTATTATTTCACTTTCACCTTATTAACATAAAAACATCAACCAACATTCGTGTCAGAATTACAAGGTCTGTACAGAAACAGTCCAACCATTGTAAAAATAATGAGAATGGTTTGTGTGACATCGATGTAACCTGGCAGCCAGGGAGAGTGGACTCCAATGAGCATGCATGAACAATGATGACTTCATTAAACTAGTCAGTGGAGGCAATAGACACTGTTGAGTGAGCATGTGTACTGTGTGGTCATCGCATTCAAAATGACTGAGCAAAGCAACGAATCTGCATCACATTTTGCATTAAGCTTGAACATTCCTCCACGGAAACTATTTGGATGATTCATAAGGCCACAGTTACAGACAACTGGTAATTGGCAGCTTTATCACAACAACATGCTCACTCATGCATCATGTCTCGTGCACAATTGTTTGGCCAAACATCAAATCACCCAGGTGATTCAGCCCCACTACAGCCCAGACTTGGTGCCCTGTGACTTCTGGCTTTTCCCAAAACTAAAATCACCTTTGAAAGGGAAGAGATTTCAGACCATCAATGGGATTCAAGAACATATGACAGGGCAGCTGATGGTGACTGGGAGAACTGTGTGAGGTCCCAAGGGGCCTACTTTGAAGGTCACTAAAGCATCATTATCCTATGTACAATGTTTCTTGTATTTGTATCTTCTTCAATAAATGCCTCTCTTTTTCCACAGTACATAGCTGGATACTTTCCGGACAGGCCTTGTATACTTGTGAATTAACTGCTAACTAGGCTAACAAGAAATAAAAGAGTTTGGCAAAAATCAAAAGCATTCAGTGAGAATCAATTGGTTATATGGATTTATAGGCATAATGTGTAAATATGTGCTTTGCTACACATTCTTTATAATAGGAAAATGTGTAATAAACTACACGCACACATTTTCCCAGAGGACCATTAAACATTTACCAGCATGCCACTGCCTATATCCAAACCTAACAGACATATGATATCTATGCAGTATTAAAATTATTATATTACTATCTATTTATGGGAAGTGACTAAAATATTCATAGCAAATTCATGATCAGTATTTTAAAATGTTGGTAAGTTATGTCATTTGGGTTCCAGTAAAATTTAAATGGATCTGTCAAATATCATAAAACTTGGAGGTCATTGGCTATAGTATTCCTTTATTTACCTGAATTTATGCTTGATAATTGATACTTTTTTTCTCCCTGCACAAATGCTCATCGGAGACACCTTAGGAAAGGAACAGGCAGAGAAACCATCCTGGCTGCCTCTCGAAGAAGCACCTGTTGGCCGTCCGGGGTCTGGACCTCACTGAGAGCGCATAGCGTTTCGCTGTGCAACAGGGTGGCCACTAACCACGTGGGGCTATTTAAACTTCAGTTTAAATGAGTTAAAATTAAATAAAATAAAACATTTAGTGTCTTAGTTAAACTAACCACATTTCAAGGGCTGGAGAATGACATGTAGCTAGCAGTTATCACATCAGCACATATTTTAAAACCTTCCATCGCCACAATGAGAGCGCTTGGACAGTCCCAATCCCGAAAATGCCTTCCACATAGAAGATGCTCTGCAATTAGCAACTGAGTGATCAAACTTCACTGTATTTTCATTAAAGATGAAAAGTTAAAAGAAATCGAGAATTTATTCTCCAGGAGGAAAAACCTCACCAATCATTGCATATTCGAATATTTTTAGAGATTTAGTATTCAAGGTAGGGACTAATATTCTTGGGCATCTCTTGTGTATCAGACATATTATTAGCCACCCTTACAACAGGTGTATACTGTCTTCACTTTATAAATGAGAATGCTGAGGTCTGCAGAGGTCCAATACTTGCCTTTCATGGTCAGGCAAATAGCTGCAAAGCTTAACCTTGGGCTCAGCATGTCAGATATTCCTTCTGGCCCCATGAACCCTCTCCTCTCTAAACAAAATCTCTAATGGTGGACAGATAAGTTCCACTTCTGTCTGGATATTGCAGAGGCCATTGTGCAGAAAGCGGGAAAGTGAGAGATTGTGAGCCCTCACTCTGCGGTCCCGTGCCTGCTGGAATCCTGGCTTGGCCATGTCGTCGCTGTGCAATGCAGACAAGTTCTTCAGTGTGTTCCTCAGTTTCTTCTTTTTATAAATGGCATCATCACAGTACTTATGTCAAAGCGTTGCTGAGCAATGAAATGAGTTAAAACACTAAAACAGAGCATGGCACAGAGAGACTGCTGTAGAGCTCCTTGCTATTATTATTAGAGTAGCTGGTGATAAAGAAGAAATAAGTCAATATATCTCCCATGGCCAGCTAACAGTTTGAAACTTAATTCATCCATGTCATTCACTTAAGACCTAAACGAGGATTGAACTTAGGACAAAGCGTGGGCTGAGAGCATTTCCCCTCATTTATGCACAATTATGGAACTGTGTGACCTCTCAAAAGAGCTGTCTAAGTGTGTGATTTAAAAGCACAAGGCAGTGGTCAGTACTGCCCATTTTCAACCAGCGCATGAAACATAATTACATCTCGTTAGCGCAAAGTCACATTCACAGGCCTGGCCCTCTGTGTTATCATTGTCCACCTATTAGCAATGGAAGGGACCATTGAAAGCAATAGGTTTACCTCCTAAACTTAAAATATGTTACTTAATCCATCAGTTATTTTCAAATCATATTCAGTGATACTCATAATTTTGACCAGGCAGCTCAAATGGGGAAAATAATAGCTACCATTTAATAAAAGGTACCTACCCTCCCATGCTGCAACTGTTCTCCATGATTGTCACCAACCCGAACAACTGCTCAGAGGTAGGCACTGCCACCTCTGTGTTACATTTGAGAAAATCGACACATTAATACTTTGCCCAAGGTCACACAGCTGGTCTGGGGGAAACAGCATTTGAACCCAGGTCTTCTGGACAATAAAGCCAGAGCCCACATCACTCTGCCACTGTAAGCAGGAACATGAGATAATATGAAACAGGACAGAAATATGTAATGTGTTATTTCATTACCTTCAGCATGTCTGAAGCAGAATTTCTAAAACATAATAAAAACCACAGGTGAGAGAAAAACCATTAGTGCCTCTATCCAAAATCACAATAGACTCAGAATTTTTTTCTGCTTGATCACCGCTGACAGTTCAGGATGGTTGAACAGGTGTGAACTCAGAGCCAGGGCTGCTGATGGCTTGCTATCAGGGGCTGTGTTTAGTAAAGGTAGTCTTATTTTGCAACCTAATTATCTGGAAAATCAACAGTCTGTCTATCTGAATCCATAATCAGGGAAATGGAAACTCTGTTTTGCAAGTATAAGAGCCAGGAGTAAATGCAAAGTTGTTTGGGGAAGGAGAGTGGAGGCCACCAGGCGCCTGCATCAGGAGCGTGACTGACTACCCCAAGGGGGATTCCTGCGCTGCCGTGCATATCACCTGGACCCCGTTCCTCACTCCCATGTCTTGCTCTAGCTCTCTTTTGTCTGCACTGACCCCTCACTTCTTGTCTCCTCTGTGCCTACCAGTTTGGCATCCTGATGGAGTGACTCTGTTGGCTCTCAACCCTCCTACTTTGTTCCATGGTCTGAGGCTTGACTCCTACACCCTGGCAGCGCTCGGTTCTTTCTGCACTCCTGGTAACCAAGCTCTTTGGCACTGTCCCAGGACGCCTTCCTGTCATCCACTCAGCATAGCAGACCTGCAAACACAGCTTGCCATGATGAACCCTGCCCTACCCCCAACTCTGGCCTCTGAGAGCCGTGACCTGGATGTCACCTCACCAGCCCACGGTTTCTCTAACACCTGTGGAATTCAGCTGGACTAGCTCCAGCCCCAGAAGTCTCTCTGCCTTGCTCATGCTCCTTGTGAAAGGAGGTAAAATTCTGTGAGTGAGAAACACTGACTTACCAAGACTGTCGGGAGTACACTGGCAGAGTTTACTGCCTTCTGGGCACAGAACACGTCCATCCTGGCACTGGACCAACAGCAATCCAGAGGCACAAGCCCTACTCCCTAGCAAAAATGCCCACCACTTCACTAAAGACCCTACCAGACTCCTGGGCTTCCTGCTATGTCAGAAGCACCTAACAATCCTTCTTGCTCTCTCTTAATTTTCCGATGCCTGGTGAGGCCAAGAAGGAAATATGCAGTGAGGGTGCTCCTGCCTGTAAGAGCTGCACCAACATGTGAAAGTCCAGCGGCAGGATGGGAGGGTGTCAGCCAACATTATATTCCCCGCCTTGATCAGGTATGAGGACCTTCAAATGCTATGTGGCTGGGTTATGACTTGTCACCCAAGGCTTTTCCTGAAACAAGGCTTCTGTTCATAGGAGATTTGGTAGAGTACCTCCAGGAGTCATTGAAAAAGCAGCTGAGTGTCTGTTCTGTGCTCAACATTGTCCTGGGCATTGGGGATACAGCAGTAAATAAATGAGGGGCTTCCAAACTAGAGCAGAATATGTACAGACACTGAAAGTCATACATGTTTTTCAAACAGTAAGTGTTATGAAAGGGAGTTACAAGGTACAAAGGAGCTGATAGAAGGAGACAGACCTAGTCTAGGAAGTCAGAGAAAGCTTCCTGAAGAAAGTGAGGCTTCGGATGACCCCTGAAGGTTGAGTAGCAGAGACAGAGTTGACAGGAGTTGGGGGAGTGGGGAAAATGCATTCCAATCAGTTGGGATGGAATTCATGAAGGCCCGGAACAAGCAGAACATATTAATAAATAAATAAACAAATAAATAAAGCAAGCTGGTATGTTGGAGCTTAGAAACAGAGGAAGAGAAATGAGAAGTGAGATTGAAGATGTTGGCAGGGGCCAAATCACATGTAGTGTCTTTTTTTTTAAAGATTTTATTTATTTAGTTTTAGAGAAGGGAAAGGAGAAAGAGAGGGAAAGAAACATCAATATATGGTTGACTCTCACACCCCCTCTACTGGGGGCCTGGCCTGCAACCCAGCACGTGCCCTGACTGGGAATCAAACTGGTGACCCTTTTTGTTTGTAGGCCAGCACTCAATCCACTGAGCCACACCAGTCAGGGCCAAATCATGTATAGTGTCTTTTGGGCCACTGAAGAGCCCTGTTTTTATTTTTATTTTAACCTAATGGAAATGGGAAACCAAGAGTTTTCATCAAGGAAACGACACGGACAGAAAAATTGATCTGGTCATAATATGGGATTGAATTGGGTGTGGTGGAGGGAGAAGTTGGGCATACACAGTAGATATGGGGTGTGAGGTGTTGGTTACCAGCTCAATCCCAGCTCCACTGTCTTCTTACACCTGGCTCTCATCACAGGCGAGAAGCTGGGGAATGACATGTTCTGTGCACCTCTGCCCACAGGGTTCCAGCTTAGAGTATGCCAACAAGGGTCCCCGGTGCAAGATGAGGAAAGCGGAAGTAGCACACCATATTTCTGCAGTGGCAGCCGCAGCTGTGTGCAGATGCGAGGTTGACAGTGGCTTCCAGGCAAGCTCCTGCAAGTCAGCCTCTTCAGCAAGGCAGGCAGCTGAGCTCAATGGCATTCAGGTTTCCCTGAAACTCTGACTCTCAAGATTTCCTGGAAATCAGCAACAATTCTTCCCAACCTTGATTATCCCAACTTCTGTGTCCGAAGTTGTATGTTTCTAATCTCCTCTCTTAAGTCCTTTCTACTTGAAATATCTGGAGTGGTTTCTGTTTTCCTTACTAACCCCCACCTGCTAAAGGCAGTTAAGGAGTTCTTACAGTATAGGGGTGAGAAGTTATCGGGGCTTGGTCTAGAGTGGAGGCAGTGAGAATGGGGAAAAAAGGATGGAATTAATGTGTGTTTAAAAAGTTGAACCTTCAAAATATTGGTATTAATTAGACTGCAGGGAGGCGTGAGACCCATGAAGGGGTCAAGAATGACTACTCTGTTTGTGGTTTTACAGCCCAACAGTCATGATAAAGTTGCCCTCCAGTTCATGTAGCTGGAAGGGCTATGAACATCAGGCTGCCCCAGGTTACCAGCCCTTTCCAGATTGAAGGGCTGAGGCCAAAGAAGAACTAAGGAAGTCAACAGCATGAGGGTGAGGAAGATGCTCCCTTTTGTGGGCCATGAGATTCTATACCCTCGAGCCCTATAAAATAGGGCCATTTTAATGAGTTATCTTTTTCAAAACTGCTCCAGAGGAGAGAAAATTTGTTAAAGCAAGTTCTGCCCAAAACTCCCCCTAAAAGAAACCTGCTAGGGCAGTGACCACACAACTGGGATCAGGGTGAGGACTGAGGATGGAGCAAGAGCTCCTTACCAGAGACTACAGAGGATACGGAACACCAAGGAAGCAAACCAGCTTACAATCTGCAGGGCAGCATTTAGATTCAAACACCAACCCACAAGAAGAGAAGATCACAATGTGTGTTTTGGAGGATGGCAGAGTTGGAGACAGAGCAGGTCAAGAGTATGTAAAGTGAAGTTGTGCGTGCTTGGAGGAGGAAAGGCCGTTCCCACCAGCATCCGGGAGTTCAGGAAAATTGGAGGAGGGTAACGATGGTCTAGAAAGCCTACAGGAGCAGGGCAGACAGCATTTTCCTTGCCCACCTTTCCATCCAAAGATATTTTGATTACAGCAGGACATGGCTTACCCATAGACTGAGGTCACTGACTGCACATTCTGGAATAATTTCTAAAGTGCATTACTAAGAAGCACAGCCATAAGTGTATCTCAAATGCACCAAAGAGGATGTGTCTGAGTATATATAGCCTTTGGAACATGAACTGGCTTTAGGGTAACTACTCAGCCTTCTTAGTGATCCCTCCTTTCTGAGAAATTATGATCTGTCGAATTGTAAGGTCATTGAAGATAAGGCTCAATATTAAATCCCTAATGCCCATCACAGTACACAGCATCTATAAGCACAGTAAATACTCACTTAATGGATGAGGACTGAATAGCAGATTCCAAGACATTGGGCAACTTTGTCCAGAGGGGTAACAACCACCTTTACTTGTGTGTCCATTTTGTAGCAAAATACACCCAGAATTCCAACTCAAACCTCAGGAACACTGCTCCACAACTAGAATGGGAGCAAGAATGACCCCTCCCACCATCTCCCTCATCTCCAGAGAGCCTCTGCCAAGTGGCTCCCATGACTCGGAGGGGCTTTCCAAGGGAGGTGCAAGGCTTCAGGGGCTGAGAGGAGAAGGAGGCTGTTAGAACCCAAGACTCCTGCCAGTGACAACACCCAGCAGCACAACTCATGCCTTAGGTTCCCTATTGCTTGGCTTTGCCATTTACTACATTTACTACAGTTACCTAAAGTTTCTAAACCTGACTCTGTCCATCTGTAAAGTGAAGTCAATGGTGCCTAGCTCAAAATACTAAGAGAACTAAACAATG
Organism: Glossophaga mutica; assembly: GCA_039655065.1. Classification (NCBI taxonomy): domain Eukaryota; kingdom Metazoa; phylum Chordata; class Mammalia; order Chiroptera; family Phyllostomidae; genus Glossophaga; species Glossophaga mutica. The sequence continues at coordinate 35,585,884 of CM077304.1, read as the reverse complement.
TTTCTAAGACACCTACCTTAGTAGTTGCCCACACTAACGTGCTTCAAAGACGCATTCTCTGCCCAAGTTCTCTGCCTCTCGATTCCAGCTTTAGGGTTGGCCCCTTGGCTCCCACGCTATTGCATTCACCTTCCTCAACTACTCCAGACCCCAACTCAATCACAAAGCTCTTCTCCTAATCCTCGGATCCTGAAGCTATTGCACCCTTCATCGATGTGGCCTGAAGGAGAGGAAGAACAAGATCCTAGCTATGGTCATGTGGGAACTGTCAGAGAATGCATTTCTGCTGGAAGTTGCTCTCTTCAACTCAAATGCCAGGGGCAGAAGGCATAGTTACCGATATAGACCAACCAGAGGACAGATGCTGTGCCATAAAAAGGAAGACAATCATTTCCCAGAAGACGTGCAGTTGCAATTTGCATTCTACAAGAAGAAGAGCAAACCCTGTTAAATTTCCTCCCCAAGCAGATTTCTGCAATTATTAAAACTTTAAAAATACAGATGTTAAAAAACATGTGCTTAAGGAGTTAGTTAAGTTTGTGCAATTGCAGATGGGGAGTTTGAAAATTTTCTGAAATTGGTATTAAATACCCTCATACAATAAAGGGACAATGCCAACACATATGGCATAGTAGAGAAACAAGACCCAGTGAAGAAAAAAGAAGAGGACCTGAACAAGCCAATCCCTCTCATGGGACCACCACTGAGATGGCTCGTGCCAACCCAACATCTGTTCTCTGCTCCCACTTTACTGAAAGAACCCCTACAGTGTTGAGTGAGCCTCACCTAGACAATGCTATACTTAGCCCCCCTTGTAATAGGATTGGAGATAAGATGCAATCAGATGTCACTGGGTGGAAATTATAAGAAAAGCTCTTTATAGGGAACTTGTTCAGCTAGTAGGCACCCTTCTATCCATCCCTGCAGGAGCTCCAGCAGCCATCTTATGACCATGAGACAACGGTGAGGATGGATGGATGCTGGTGGAGAGTGGAGCAGAAAACCAGAAGTCTGGGGCACTGACACTGTTATTATTACTCCACATTACCTATGGACTCCTGTCCTCTGATCTTCCTTAATGTGACTGGGAAAAAGTTCCTAAGATGATTAAGCTGCTGTTGCTTTGATTCAAATACAGTTCTTAATTGATACATCCACCTAACCTGGATTTCTATCAGTTTCCTTTGTGAAAGAAGATCATAAGTTAATTTCAGAACCTTATTACCTATCTTGGTAATTATATATGAACTCTTGCTCTAAGCTAACTGTTGAACAAAATTTATACCAATTAGTTCTAAGTGTAGGTTAAATCTTCCTTAACTAGTCCTTTTTGTTGCCTTTTAATCATTTTCTAAAAGATTTTATTTATTTATTTTTAGAAATGGGAAGGGAGGAAGAGAGGGAAACATCAATGTGTGGTTGCCTCTCATGTGCCCCCGACTGGGGACCTGTACCTAGACATGTGCCCTAGGCTGGGAATCAACCAGAGACCCTTTGGTTCACCTGCTGGCAGTCAGTCCACTGACCCACACCGGGCAGGGCTTTTGTTGCCTTTTTGAAATAGCAGATCCTGTTAGAGATAGCTGTCTGCACTGGGTGGACACCATCTGAACATTGGTTCAAGGACCATGCACATAACAAGTAGGTGAGGTAAGAGGCTGTCTAGCACATCTTATTCCTATTTGTGTTCTGTGGCACATGAACATGAATCTCTCTGAAAACTTTCTAAGGATTTTTCATCAGCAGGAAGGAGAGAAACACGGGAGTTAGAAGACCCCCCCTCTTCATGCAGCCTTTCTGGGTCCTACTATCCAGCTAGTCCAGGAGAGTTCAGAGAGAGGTACTAGCTACTTTGTGGAAATCCCTATGGATTTGTCATCTGCACCTCACTCTACTTTCCAATCTCTTTCTGGATCACCCTCAGTCGGCATGAGAAGCACACGGGGACCGGAGGGGATCAGGCAGGTACTCAGGGAGAGAAGAGCCAGAGTAGTTCTCCTGTAGTGGACTTTGGCTTGGCTCTCTCCTCGTTGTCTTTTGTTTATAAAAACTCCAGGAACTCTGAGCATCGGTTAAATTCAGGACTGTTCAAGCGAGTGTTTGTGATACATAAATACAAAACCACAATGGTTTCAGCAGTAAAATTTATTTTCTATACTTAATTTTACCTGTTCCTAGGTGCCCTGCAAACAGTAATACGTGTATAAACTTCTTGAGCATCATTACATAAATATAAAATGTGATTCATGTATGTTACAACCACAAAGACTCATAAATTGGTAGTCTACAGAAAGACTTAAGTTCTTTTAGAAATTAAATAAGGATACTTGTACTGTTCCAGCTAATTGTCTGAGTATGTAACTGGAAAGCCCAACCTTCCATTCTGTGGTTTTAAATCTAGTACCTTCAGCAAATAGCTTATCAATATTTTAAAGTCATATTTGACTTCTGGTGAGTGGCAGTGAGGTTTCCCTTCCTCCTGAGATCCTTCTATGAGGTGGCCTTCTTTCGGTGGTGTGCGTGACACCAACCTTTCTCCCCTGGGGGCAGTGTGCATGCCCAGAGAAGGGATTCCAGGGAAAGCTTTCTCATAGGCCTCATCTACCATCCCACTCTGTCCAGCCTGCACCCCCACCCCACCCTAATTGTAACATCAATTCTATTTTTTTTATTTTAGATTTTTATAAGAAGAATGAGGTACATTCCCCTTTTGGTGAAAATTATGTTTAATTCTTGTGCACCACACCAAACAGAGGTGATCAAGAAAGGCGTATGCCCTCCAAGGGGGCATATTCACAGCCGTGCAGGCAGGAGGCTCCACACCGCTGATCTGATCTTCGGCCTTCAAGACCATTAGGGACACACAGTTAGTTTGAATCAGATCTAAGGTCCCAAAACACCCTGGTCACTTCGGTGCTCTGGGACAGTGGTAGGGCTTGCAGCACCTTAAAGAAGCAGAAAACCTCTCTTCTTTGTGGAAACTTTAATCCTCTCAGGAGAGTTCTGTTTCTGTTGGAAATCCAAGACTTTGCAAGCAAACTTGATAAGATGTTCCAAAGTCACTAGGTGAATATAATGAGTGTAGGGCTTAGAATACTTAGGTGGGGTGAAGGGAGGGAGGTGGGAACTGGAATAAGTGTTCCCTTTCATTAGAGTCTCTATAGGTAATGACTTCCCTACTTAACCACAGAAAAGCAATGGAAGCTGCTTCCCCCTCACCTATTAAAAGGAGAAAGATGGGTATCTTTAATTGAAAGCAAGGCATCACAAAATTCTTTAATTAGAGGCTCAAAGGGGCTTTGAGCTCATCTTGTATCTCCTTGGCTTTCAGCAGGACGGCATTAAACCTTCCTAAAGAGATAAGACTCAACCTATTTTTAAACATACCCAACCAAAGAGGGCATTCTGTCTTCTGTTCCTTTGTGAGACCGGGGAATTTTTTCCCTTTTCTAACCTCACCACAGGTGAACTTTTCCTATTACTAACCTGAGCCTTCACATTAGTGTTTGGCTTGGTTTGCTCAGTGGAAAATGGTGACCAGCTGGTCACCATTAGCTTTTTCTAAACTGTACTTCCATCTGTCCTTCTATATGAAATTATAACAATTAATTAGGATATTTAATAAAGATGGTGACTGACTCATTCACTGACAAAAGAATGCAATCTTTCTTTTACTCCTATCTTTTTCTTTCCCAATGCTCTTTCTCTCTTTCCATATCTCTTTCAAATTATGGGCATGCACACACATGCGTTACAACATATGTGCACATTCACTCTGGTAAATTTAAAAACACCTCTTAAACAGTTTGTTAACATTTAGACTTTGGCCTTTACTATTCATAGCAAGGGGTAATAGTTAAGGGCACAGACTCTGGAGCCCAATGTCAGTACTTAAATTGTGGCTCTGGGACCTTGGGCACATTTTGTAATCTCCTTATATATCTATTTTCTCATCTGTGGAGTGGAGGCAATAATAATATCTACCTTATAGGGAAAGGATTAATGAGTTAATGCATTAGAAGCTTTCAGAACAGTGTCTGGTGCTCTAATTGTAAATGCTGTATCATTGTGAATGATTGCTATGCCCTCCTTGAAGCGATGGGACATTTGGAGGCATTATACTATGCCTGACATTCCAGAAGGCATGAGTTTGAGAAAGAAAAGGAGTAGGGTTCAAGTTTAAGAACAGTAAATAAACAGGAAGTCACAAGGTGAAAGATTTTTAAAAAATAAAATGCAAGTAGGAGACAGGAAAAAAATCTACAGGAAAGAGCGACAGCAGGCATTTATTTTAATAGGGAAAAACAGAAAAAGAACATAGGGGAAAAGAAAAATAAGAAAGGAAAAAAGGAGACAGGAATAAAAAGGTGGACATGAAAAAGAAAGGCAGAAAAGAGAAAGAGGACTGAGAATTAGAAAATCAGAAAAAAACACTGAAATTAGGAAAGATTCCATTTATAGCTTGAGCTGGGTTATCAGGAAAAGGAGTGGAAGAGAAAACAAAAATATTGGATATAGAAGTAGGGAAACTTGGGGCAAAATTGATGCAGGGGAGACGAGATAGAAATGGTAACGTTAGAAGTTTCGTTTGCATCAACAGTCCTCTGTATTTTTAAATTATGGGAAATTTACATAAAAAAATTAACACATCCACGATGCACTAAGCTTCTTTATCTTTCCTGTTTTAACTTACTTCAGAGGCTGCCTCAGACTAATTCCTTAAGGTTTGCCCTGACAGATGTCTGTCTGGCCTCTGTGTTGTCTGCTCTGCCCAACAGGGCCCAGGCGCAGCGATCCAGTCTTCATCGCACTTTCACCAAATACTTCAACCATCAAGTGAAAATGTAGCTCCGCAGAAAATATTTACACCCTCCTCCCTCTCCAAACATGTATAAACCTCTAAGGGAAGATGGTATTTTAATTTTTAAATTATCCTTCTTAAGGGCATTTCCTTCCGCCCCCACCACTCAGGTTCTTTTTGGTCAATTTAGAACAAGAGAACAAAAATGATACAGTACTGCAGGGATACGCCGCTTTTTGGGCTCCAAACTGCCCTCACCAAAAGGAATTCATCGCCCGATCCCTAGGAAACAAGAAAGGGGCTGGCTGGATTGAGGTTTAAAATAAAATCAATGTTTTTAAAATACTTTTTCTTTTAAGTATTATTAAATTGCCAGTTTGGTGCAAAATAAATCCCCCTATTGGAGGAAGTCAGAGCGGCCTTAAAGGGCCCTGTAAACAGACGAAGAGGATGGACCTCGAGCGTCTCCTCACGCCGGGTGAGCTTGGGCCGCCGCCGGAGTCAGGAAGCCAGACGCGGCTAGCGTCTCCGCCCCGGACTCAGGAGACTGCGGCAGCTCCCGCTGCTGCCGGGCGGCTCCTGAAGGCCGAGAGAAGACGCGACTCCCGCAGACACGTGACCTCCCAGCCGCCGCTTCCAGCGACCCAGATCCGTCCCCGGAACCCGCGCCGCCTGGCGAGGCGGGCGGGTGGGGACACGTAACCACGGCCCCAACCCCTGCTGCGCCCCGGTGCGTGTTCATTCCGCGTACTTCTCCCCTTGGTTCACGTGCCACTGGCAGTAATGACTGTTTTGGGGATCACCCAGGAGAATGTAGATCTTACTCGGTGCAGGAAGGAAAGAACTTTGGTTTTACATCTACACATATACATCTCCACCCCACTCCTGCAGACCCAAGAAGCGGCAGCGGGGCCAGAGACCTGGGAGTCCCGCAGGATAGGCTTGCCCTTGGCCTCCAAGGCTTTTTGCCATTGGCTGTGCCCGGTGTCAGTGCGTATCTCCGGGTACCTCCCGGTAACTCTCACTAACAGTGAGTCACGTTCCCGGGATGGCTCTGGGGAAAAGGTAGCAAGAGTCCCGGAGGCCCACGCTTCCTTCCTCTCCCTGCTTTCAGCGGCTGCAGTGGGAGCGAGCGGGCCCGCGCGCGCGCTCACGGGTTCCCCGCGCAGTAATGTGGCAGCAGCGGCAGGTCGGATCACGTTGCTGGCCCTGTGCTGGTACCCGTTTCAGACAGGATTAAGGAGAGAGGCTTTGGGGGTGCCAGCGGTAGTAAACGTGGGCTCCGCACACTCCAGGCATCGCTTATCGCAGGAGGGGGATGGTGGGGAGAGGAAGCACACAGCGCCACCCTGGGCGCTGAGGCGCCGCGGAGTTTACCGGACCAGTGATAATGCTGCATTCTCCGCGGTAGCCCCTCTCGTGCCACCCGCCCTCTTCCCTTCCCTCCCCGCGTTCCTCCGGGAGCACCGGAGGCCCCAAACGTCATCTGCTGCTGTGATTAGTGGCACCGCAATTCCGGCTGCTGTGGGAAGTTTGGGTGGCCCAGGGACACTATCGCCAAAAGACACTTGAATTGCGACATTATGACCCAGTGACATTTTCATTTAGCTTAAATCTTTCTGGGAGAGGATTTCAAGTTGTCTCTCTCTGGGGCAACCTCCTACCAAGGCCAAGGGATCCCCAGGCCACTGAGCGGGATGCAAACAAGTCTCCAAATTTTCCTTCGCGATTGAAGTTTACCCAAAGCGAATTCTCTTTCTCTTTTCTTTGGCCCAAACCAACAGCACAGTCGGTGGAAAACTCAAAAAGACACATTCACGTTCCTGCACCGTAATGACGGACGGACTGACGGAGTTACATTTCTGAGCTGAGAAAGCCCTGGCTGCCCTGCACCCCCAGCACACCACCCTCCCCCCCGCGCCCTCATCCCCCAGCTGACTGCAACGTCTTTGGGAAGATGAATAGCTTGGCTGAAGTTGTTTTTCCTTTCCGGTGGCCCTGATCAGGTGTCCCCGCCCCCTCCCGCCGTTCGCTCTCCCTCGCAGCCTTCTTCTGTCGCCCCCTCCTGGCCCGATCCCTCCTCCCCCGCCCCCCTCCGGGCTGGACCGCGGATGGTACGTTCCGCACGTGAGCTGGGTGCTGGTCTGGCCGGCGACGCGCGTGCCCTGTGGCCAAACACTGCCCCGAGTGAGAGCAAACTACCAGCGCAGTGGGGCCGGCGCGACTGTGCGTGCGTGTGTGTGCGTCTGTGTGCGAGAGAGCGAGCGCGGTGGTAGAGGGAACGACCAACTGCTTCACACTTTAAACACTGCGCTGAAGAGGGACAGAGAGACTGGAGACGCACAGATCCCCTCAAGATCTTCCAAGGCTACCGTCCCACAGATTATAGGACACAGCCTCAAAAATTGAAACAGAGGAAAGCGGACAGCGGTTGAACATGGACGAAGGAATTCCTCATTTGCAAGAGAGACAGTTACTGGAACATAGAGATTTTATAGGGTAAGGTGCACTCACCCTTACGAATATCTATCTGTGCTCAGTTTGATTTTTTTTTTTTCTTCTCAAGAAAGTGGTATGGAGCGGGCGAGGGCAGAGCTCCTCCCGAATGGGTGCCTGATGCTGATTTCTGTTTTGCAGACTGGACTATTCCTCTTTGTATATGTGTAAACCCAAAAGGAGCATGAAGCGAGACGATAGCAAGGTAAGAGTAAGTTTCCGATGTTCCCCATAACCTGCCTGGGTCGTTAATTAGGGCCATTGATTACACAGCGAAGCTCTGCCCGCAAATATATTCCAGCCCTTCAGCTTCCCCGACTGTGAATTTTAAGTGGTTTGCTGGATACTCTCAGGGGAAGATTAAACATCATACCTGAATTTAAATTGCATTTCAGAATAGTCCAGAGGAAGAAGATTTCGTGGGCATAGTTTATCACATAGTATGTGTTTTGAGGGGGGGGGGATATTGTTGTAGCCAGTAAATGAATGTTTATCTTGTTTTCTCTCTTCCATGACTCTCCTATATTAAGGATACCTATAAATTACCGCATAGATTAATAGAAAAGAAAAGAAGAGACCGAATTAATGAATGCATTGCTCAGCTGAAAGATTTACTGCCTGAACATCTGAAGTTGACAGTAAGATGCACATTTTCCTTCTTTGCTGCTCTCCAAGGGCGTATTAATAGCCTGGTGCTACTCCCAGAGATATAAGAATAAATGTAAATATCAGATGCCTTACAACTTGTGATATAGTGTAGACTCTACTGTAGAGTTTCCCACAAACTCAGAAGTAGGTGCTCACAACTGAAGGCAAAAAATCATTTATAACCTGTCTTGTGGAAAGCTTAAGAAGTACAGGAATAGTACTTCTTTCAAAGTGTTTGCTTAAGTTACTGTGCTGAAGAGAGCCAATCAAGCCAAATGTATGTTTTTAAGTAACCAAGTGCCCCATTCTCTTTTGCACCAATGCAGACTCTGGGGCATCTGGAGAAAGCGGTAGTCTTGGAATTAACTTTGAAACACTTAAAAGCTTTAACAGCCTTAACTGAGCAGCAGCATCAGAAGATAATTGCTTTACAGAATGGTAAGTCAGTTCAGGGAGGCCAATCCACCCTGATGAAGCTGGGCAGCCCACAGAGGAGCAGTGTTAGGACTTTTTCTCCACCCCCATCTCCTTCCTTGTGCCTACCGGCTCACCCTCATTTGTGAAATTGCTTATACTTTCCCTTCATTGGAAAGTGCCCATTTCCTGAAGCATCCTAGAGGCTTTCAGCAGAACTCAGAGGAATTAGATTTTTTTTTTTTTTAAACGTGGCGGTTGCGCCCTCTCCACTTCGGTTTTTCAGCTGGGAGTAGAGCGCCCTCCATCCTCTCTTCTACCCCCGCCGCCCCTTGCCCCCCCCCCCGGCCCTCCCAACCGGTGGATTATCTCTCAAATACCGAGGAAAAATCGAGATCACTTTAGTGCGGGGCCCACGTGATAAGCAGATGTTTTAACGTCGGGTGTTTTTTCTTCTTGCTTCCATTCCTCTGTTCCCCACACCACCCCCCTCCTCATCCTAGGGGAGCGATCTCTGAAATCGCCCATTCAGTCCGACTTGGATGCGTTCCACTCGGGATTTCAAACATGCGCCAAAGAAGTCTTGCAATACCTCTCCCGGTTTGAGAGCTGGACGCCCAGGGAGCCGCGGTGTGTCCAGCTGATCAACCACTTGCATGCCGTGGCCACCCAGTTCTTGCCCACCCCTCAGCTGTTGACTCAACAGGTCCCCCAGAGCAAAGGCACCGGCGCGCCTTCGACCCCCTCCGGGTCCAAGGCCGCCCCCTGCCTGGAGCGCGCTGGGCAAAAACTGGAGCCTCTCGCTCACTGCGTGCCGGTCATCCAGCGGACTCAGCCCAGCGCGGAGCTCGCCGGCGAGAATGACACGGACACTGACAGCGGCTATGGAGGCGAGGCCGAGGCCCGGCCCGACCGGGAGAAGGGCAAAGGCGCGGGGACGAGCCGCGTCACCATCAAGCAGGAGCCCCCTGGGGAGGACTCGCCGGCGCCCAAGAGGATGAAGCTGGATTCGGGGGGCGGCGTGGCGGCGGCAGCGGCCGCGCTCCTGGGGCCCGACCCCGCGGCCGCGCTGCTGAGACCCGACGCCGCCCTGCTCAGCTCGCTGGTGGCGTTCGGCGGAGGCGGGGGCGCGCCCTTCGCGCAGTCCGCGGCCGCCGCGGCCCCCTTCTGCCTGCCGTTCTACTTCCTGTCGCCTTCCGCGGCCGCCGCCTACATGCAGCCTTTCCTGGACAAGAACAGCCTGGAGAAGTACCTGTACCCTGCGGCGGCCGCCGCCCCGTTCCCACTGCTGTACCCCAGCATCCACGCCCCGGCGGCCGCCGCCGCCGCCGCGGCCGCCGCCGCCGCCGCTGCCGCCTTCCCCTGCCTGTCCTCCGTGTTGTCGCCCCCTCCCGAGAAGGCGGGCGCTGCCGGGCCGACCCTCCGGCCGCACGAGGTGGCGCCCCCTGGAGCGCTGCACGCCCCACACCCGCACGGCCGCACCCACCTGCCCTTCGCCGGTCCCCGCGACCACAGGAACCCGGAGAGCTCTGCTCAGGAAGATCCCTCGCAGCCAGGAAAGGAAACCCCCTGAATCCTTTCGCTCCTTTCTTAGAAGGGAGGAGAATTCCCGCGGAATAATAATATTAATAAGTTAAAACACCCTTAACGTTTTTAAGGGAGGAAGTGTAATAGATGCACGCCAGGCTTTAAAAAAACAAACAAACAGGTGTTTTGTGTACATTTGGAGTTCCTGTTTTGCTCATCTTTCAACACCCCACCCTCCACACACCAGCTATAAAAGAACCTCTGCGCTAGATAGTCTTCTTTTCCTCAAAGAACTCCCTCAAATAAGTTTTGCCTTCCTTTAGGGTGTGTTCCATTATCTATTAAAATATAGAATCTAATTCTCGAAGAAGTAAGAAGGGAATGCTCTGTGGGTGAGCCAATGGAACCAGGGTGGGGGAAAGGTGGCCGAGGAGTTGACATTGAACAGCAGTTATGTCAATGACTCAAAGCTGTCCTGTCGCTTCAGGATGCTTTCCGCAAACAGAATGATCTTTCAGAATTGAATTTACTCTTCAGTATTTTGTAATGCTCAGCTTTTTAAAAAGACATTTTTCAAAGAGGAAGAGGAGAAAATGCAGTCTCTCACATTGCAGCCTATTCTGAAGTGGTTTGAACGATATTCCTTAGTAACTTGAACTTGTTGAAAGAGACTCGTAGTTGGGCCACTGTCAGAGCAAAGTCAGGGAACTAGATGAGTGAGGAAGGCCAGAACCATTCTTAGTACATTTGCTGGCACTTTAAGAAATTGACCATGAATCAATTGACTCATCTTAATTATATATATATATAAACACACACAGAGCATCTATTCCCACCTTGCCATTCTTTAATCCATATGTTCCTTAGTTTTTATAATATTGCTGTAAAAAAAAAGAATGTGCACTGAACTTAAAAACAAAAAGAAAAAAAAGTCCAAAATGATTTGTGCTATATTCTGTTAAATCACAGACGTAGAGGAAAACATTAAATTAGTCAATTTTGATTGGAAATGCTGTAAAGGTTGGAATGAAGCCCCGTGAAACCGTCCTATCTCCAAGTCTGTGTATTTTCTGGAGACCAAACCAGATACCAGATAATCACAAAGAAAGCTTTTTTAATAAGGCTTAAACCAAGACCTTGTCTAGATATTTTTAGTTTGTTGCCAAGGTAGCACTGTGAGAAATCTCACTTGAATGTTATGTAAGGGGTGAGACACAACAGTCTATGAGTGAAGAAAATATCTGGGTCTTTTAGTCAGTTTGGTGCATTTGCTGCTGCTGTTGCTACTGTTTGCCTCAAACGCTGTGTTTAAACAACGTTAAACTCTTAGCCTACAAGGTGGCTCTTTATGTACATAGTTGTTAATACATCCAATTAATGATGTCTGACATGCTATTTTTGTAGGGAGAAAATACGTGCTAATGATATTTTGAGTTAAAATATCTTTTGAGGAGGATTTGCTGAAAAGTTGCACTTTTGTTACAATGCTTATGCTTGGTAAAGCTTATGCTGTCTTAAATTATTTTAAAAAATAAATACTGTCTGCAAGAAACCAGCTGGTTTAGAAAAGTTTAGTTTGCGAAGATAAACTAGAAGATATCTTTATATTCTAGTATTTTCAGCACACCATAAATTCTATTACCTAAATATTGCCACACTATTTTGTGATCTTAAAATTCTTACCAAGGAATAAAAACTTTAATATACAATACGAGATTGTCTAATAATTAAAAAGACGATGAATATTCGGTTAATTTTAAAAACATCTATGAATATAGGGACAAAAGTCATTTGGGTTCTCAGATATACAACTTGGTCATTGGCTTATCACACATTTCCACTCTCTTGCAAGCCAACAGGCTCTGGCTGTGTCTACCTGCTTGTCGTCAATGTACCTTAATGAAAAGTGCAAAAGAAAAAACTACCAATCATTTGAGTGGTTTGTTTATGTTAGACCCAATTCGCTAATGTTTTTATTATTGATGAATTTTTTTCACTTTTCATCTTTGATACCACATAACCTCTGTTGCAAGATCTGGTGTGTTTCTCTTTTATGGGGTCCTTTATAAATATGCTACCACTCAGGGGGAGCTAAATTTCTCAGGATATTTTAGCCCCTAAAGCTTTACAAAATAATTCTTTTGTGGGACTTCATCATGGAATTCAAAGAACAAATGATTCTAGGCTTACCAAATTTATAATCAAATTTGCGATTTGATACAAACTATGTGAAGGAATGTCAATTTTTAATTCAATAATGTTCTTCACAAACCCCCAATTTTGAAATATGTTGAAATGATAGTCAACATTTATAAGATGCAGAAAAAGTGCTCCCTCTGCTGTTTTTATGGGAACAGAACTGCCAGTCATAGAAAGTGGAGCCAGAAGGAATCTCTACGATTGGCTTGTCCGGTCCCCTGCATTTTATAATAGGAGGGAAATGAAGCCCAGGGCTATCAGATGTCTTCCCTAGGTCACACCTACCTGGAGCCAGCATCAGCAGGCATAATTTTGGCATAATGAAAAAACTTAGTGTTGGACCAGATTTTATAGGCTATTTTAATCCAAATGCCTATATATTGACACGGTAGTAAGATAACGTTAGGACAGAATCACAAAATAATATTGTACCTGAAAAGTTTTGTCTTGGTCATTGATTTGTTTTAATAAAAGACTGGAATCACAAGTTGCTAAGGAGGGTTCTATACCTGCAGTGGTGAAATTTTAGCCAAGATTCTTTGTAGTACGTATGATTTTTCACTTTAAGACGAACATCAATCTTCAGTCAACAACACTTTTTTACATGTAGTATTATACCAATCAATTTTACATATGTTTCTCAGCAAACTTTATACTGAATTGATAAGTGGCCTTTTTCCTCAGAAGTGCTAAGCATATTTTTAAGGCACTAGAAACTACAATTTAATAGCTCTTTAAACTATAACTGGAGTTTTACTTCCTGTCATCATGAAAACTGTTTTTCACTTAGTTCTCTATTGCCGACAATACAGGCCATAGCTTTGGTTACGGCCCATCACCTGAGATTTGTTCAAATGTTAAGTAAAAGAAGCCCCAGCCTGTTTCTATGTTACAGGTCATTCTGAACTTCTCCACGGGAGGTGATTGGCAATTGAGATTCTAGGAAGGAATGGCTGGGCAAACAGACGAAGGCCTTTTTCACTCTGGATAGAATTGAACAGAGCCCTCATCAATGAATTAAGACTGTTACAATGCCAAAAGCTGGCTGTAGTATTGTGATAATGGTATTTTGCTTCAGATAGTAATCTGATGTGTTTCATCACACAAAAAATGTGTTGACCTCTCAGATCAATATATTTAGGTCCACCCATTGTTCTGCGTTGTTTTAATTAAGTTCAAAATGGACATACAGTGCATGCTAAAGCCCAATAAAGGTTCCAGTTTTTCACAGAATTTAATAGGGACTTGTCATGGAAAATTACCACATATTTTCTGATTAAGATAGGATTTATCCTAAAAAATATGTGCAGCATGTACTATAAAAATATGCTCCTAGAAAGGAATTAGACATTTGTCTTAAAATTGGGTTTCTTGAACTTGTTCAGTGGATCCACGCTGAAAACTCCAAACAAATGTAAAACTGTACCTTTTTAAAAGTTGACATTTAAAAATTCTCATTTCAGCAATGCCTAATTTATCTGGCCTCAGGGAATGATTTATACCCCATGAAGCACTTGTTCAGAACACTGAACTTTCTATGTTCAAGTGCCAACATTGTTTATCTTTATTTTTTCTTATTTTAGTGGAAAGCCTATTGAAATAGGTTACACATGTCCTCTAAGACATGTTACACATTTTAGGAAAAAAATACCCTATTTGTAATTAACCTTTCTCAGTAATTCAGAGTCATCATCATAAATATCACTTTTGTACTATGCATGTCACTTGGGAATATTGACACCTGCACTAACTTCTTTTTGAGTTCTCCTATGTGCTTTTTACAGGTTTTTTAGTCTTTACTCATAGTCAGGCTGCCAGCTGTCACTTCTTGATGTGTCAGATCCTGCTTCTAACTCTTACCTAATTTGCCACTTACCTCTGACTTACTGTGGCCTAAGAAATCATTTAACCAAAACTATACCCATTTAAAATGTGTCTAAAATTAGAATACATAGGTTCTAACAGAGCACCTGTTGGGCACATCTCTGAATTGTGTGAGCTTGTAGAATCAGTGACATGTTTCTCCTCCCAGCCTTTTTTCCTTAGTTTCATCTAACACTCACGTTCTTAGCAATGTTCCATATCAGAACACTATGCAAAAGCATTCAAATACTTTATATATGTTTGATCATTTTATTACATAAAAAGGCAGCTTGCTCATGGCTTATTACACAACTCACTACAAAATAAATTTCTGTTCCAGAAACAAATTATTTCATCTGATGAACACTTCTTTCAGGTTGGTAGGAATCATGGACCAAGAGTCATTAATGATATTCAGCCCTTTGATTCATGGAGAACTCCGGTCGGTCCTTGCTTCTGGTTATAATCTCAACCTTTGGGTTTTGGACATCTTGATTAGCAGGTCCAGCCACAGGATTCTGGCAAATGGGCAGGGAGGATACGTAGGCCCAGATGCTGCCTCTGAATTTAGACACACTCACTGGCAAGCCTCTGATGAGAGGTTTCAGACTCCCCCCGATTGCAACACACTCCTCTTCTTGAGTTTGTAAATTCAATAAATAGTGGGTGTGGTATACAGATATTTGTTTTGGTCCTACTATAAGAGTTTTGCTGAGGTAAGAGTTGAAGAATCAAAGATAAATCATCTTGGAGGATTTCAATGTCTAATGGAGGTTGACAGGCCCACACGAAAATGGATTATAAAGAAACACGCTAAGTGCTTATGCAGGGGTAAATACAGTAGGAGTGAGGGTTGCTGACTTCATCTGGGTGGATCAGAGAAGGCCTTGGGAAGTAGCTGGGTTCCACAGAATAAACAGGTGAGTGAATCCATGCGGCTCTTTCCAAGGAGAAGTCTCTGGCATACTCTGCCCCTTTGCTAAGAACCAGGACAGTTTAATTAATTATATTTGACTTGAGGTCCAAGCAAGGATTACCTAACTTTTCAGTCTTTAGAACTTAATTGTCATACTGGCTCTCACCATCATCTTCTCCTGAGGATCTCTCTGAACCATAAACTGAAACTAAGAGGTCATGGTATTTCCTACTGCAAAGAATGTAGTGTTCATAGCGTGATAATATCTAAAGCAGTAGGGGGAGAAAAACAAAACCCAGTATCTCAAAGGCCACTCTGTCTCGCTTCATCTATCTGTCTGCCTTACAAAAGGAACTAAGGGTGACTTTCTCTTCTACAAGGGGAAAAACATGATGATCCATGTTCTACACTCACTACCCAAAGTGAAGGTAGGGGTGGGGAGGAGAGGAAGAGCAAGCGCCAGAGCAAGAGAGATCCTAGAACTAGAGAAAGAAGGAATCCGAAGGTCTGTTTTTCAAAACCTATTGGAAGAAGCTGGAGCAAGCAACTAGCTGGAGGTCACAAAGCTCAATAAGTAGCAGAACCAGGACTGGAACCAGATTTTTTGGTTCTGAGTCCACTGCTCTTTATACTATTACCCACAGTAGTAGTCATGCGGAGGAGACAGGCTGAGGTTTTCTCATGGAATGAGTTCAGTTAGCCCATGAAAGGTCCTAGGGGGCAAAGTATACTTTGTTAGTGGAGAAGGAAAGGTTATCAAGGTAATAACCTTTCTAAATGATGACTTAGAGCAGGGGTCTCCAACCTCCAGGCAGAGGACAGGTACTAATCAGGGCCTGTTAGGAAGCTGGCCGCACAGCAGGAGGTGAGCTTGAATGTAATGTGCTTGAATCATCCTGAAAACATCCCCCCACCACCCATGGAAAAATTGTCTTCCAAGAAACTGGTCCCTGGTGCCAAACAGGGTGGGGACTGCTGGCTTAGAACATGCAATAACTATGACAGAGAAATTCTGGAGAAAAAATTTCTAAGGCCCCCTACAAAGAACCGTACAATTGTCCTGTTTCCTCAATTTGGAGACATTCGGGAATGTGCCTTCCTTGGTTTCGAAGTTCCCCCAAGATCCAGGGAGCTGTCCACTTCTGTCTCTAGCCCTCCCACCTATGCTCCTGTGGAACTCTAAAGGTTCACCATGAAAGAAGAGTTCAAAGCAAGTTATGAAGCTGGGCAGAGGGGATCTTCAGAAATGAAGAAGTAGGAAAGAGGGCGATTTGTTACAGTTTTCATATGGAATATTTTTAGGGTGTTGTAAATTTAGCTACAGCTCATTTTGAAGCCTTTTACATAGGGGTATGCACACGTGTATACATAGAATATCAAATGCTTCACAACGGAAGTATTGAGTATCTGCCACCTAACTCTTTAATAAACTTTGCTTCCATATTGCAGCTTTACAAGTTCCACACTGTGTTTTGAAAATTAGTTTTAATAGGGAAACTTCAGCCTGGATCCAATTCCTAAAGATCTGTTACACAAGGTAGTAAGAAAAGTCTCTATTAAATGACATTTTAAAGATGCCAACTTGTTTCTATGATCCCTTAAGAAGGGCTTGGTTTTTAAGTACATCATTTTGAACAGGCTCATGTGCAAAGCTAGAACTTAGCCGGGTGATCCGCATATGACCAAACAGGTGAAGAAATATGACAATATGCCAGCACCCCTTGAGAGAGCTGCAGACACAAGTGGGCGTGATACAGGCTCTATTTCTGAGCAACGTGTATGAAACCTACTCAATTAAAAACTGGTAAACCACCTCTAGCTCCTTAAATCGCACTTCCAGCACTGCGTGGTGGGGGAATTAAAGCAGAGGGGAATAATGTCATCAGTTTTGAGATCTTCAAGGAGCTCTAGGATTGGAAAGAGAGAAGCATTCTTAGGTTGCCTAGTGATAAATCAACCCATGATATCACTCTCAGGGAGGCTGGCCTCCCCCTACTGTCCCTTCCTCTCCTGGCTTTCCTTCCTCCCTCCCCCCCACCTCCCCCTCCCACAGTGGAGTTCAAAGTACAGCTGCGTTGGGTGAGGGAGCCAGAACCGGACGCGGCACTGTCACGTGCGCCCGCACATGCTGGGGCGCACGCTACGCTGCACGTGAGAGGGGGCGGGGCGGGGGCGAGGAGGTGCCGGCTACCGGTCCAACGCGCGTGCGCGCTGGCCCCCGCGCCCGTGAGGCGCGGGGGTAGGGGGGGAGGGATGGAGGAAGGGAGGAGCGGGCCGCAGGGAGGCAGGGCAGCCAAGTAGAAGGTGGGAGAGCTGAGGTCGGGGTGGCCGGCGGCCGGGCGGGGCGAGGACGCGCCCTCTGGACAGCTGCGCCACACCCTGCCTCTGCTTCTGAGCGGGCCGGCCCTGGATAGTCATTCCTCCCGAATTAAAGCTGGCTCTGACGTGGGACTCCTCGAACCAGTCTGACACAGCAGTTTCTGAGCAGCCCTCTGGGGCGCGGGTTAGAGGAAGGTCGACAGCCGTCCGGGGCGGGACTTGGGGCGGGAATTTCTCCCAGCCTGGGCCAGCCTTGGCTGCGGGAAGTGACAGTTCGGGAGGGGGGTGCCAGGCTTTGACACACCCGGGGCGCCAGGATGTGAGCCAGACCCGGGTCTGTCTAGGTCCCTGGACCACTTGCTGGAGAAACCTCCGGCTGTGGTGGAGGTGGGGAGAAGGTGCAAGAGCAGAGATCTGGGCAAAAGAGGTTGAAGTACAGGATGGTGGAGACATTGCATCTTTCTTTGGTCTCAGTTTTGCAGCTTGAATTCCCACTAATTATGCACTGGGGGATTTATTTAATTGCGATAAATATATTGGGACTTTTCTGTGCACGGTGTAAAATAAAAGAAATTATTTTATAGCACTAATGGATTCTGCATGGTGCAGTGAAGTGAAACAAATAGTCTGGCTGAGGGATGGATTTTTTTAAAGTTATGTTTTAAAAAATATTTACAAACCCCTTCTCTTAGGGAAAAAATGATCAAGTGTCATAGAAACTTTTTGAAGTGATCACTTTTTAAAAAATTTTGTATCACTTCCGGAAACATGCGTGTTTATAAACCATCTGAAATGAATAGATGGAATTTGGAGTTCATGGTGCCCTTAAGATAACTGAGTATACCCAGCCGTGTTACGAAAGCAGGGAAGCACCACAACGCCCCTGCACATACGGTTCCGGTCATGTGAAAGAAAGTGATCTAGGGCATTACCAGTAATATTTACACAGGTCAGGTGCCAGAATTTGCTAACATAGAGTGGTTGTAAAGTCCCCAGTCTAAAGGGCAGTGAGTGCCACCCTGGAGACAGACTGCTTATAAGCTAACAGACATTCACAAAACAAGACAAATTCACTTTTTTGCTTGCCTTTTAACAATATGTGTGCATACTGTTCTATGATTGAGTTTGAATAACACTCCTCTACGTCCCTAACATTAGGCTGTTTGCATGAGACAGCTTAGCTATTAATAATATTCTGAAAGTGGAAAAATCAAAGCTAGACTTTAAACATTCACCCAACAAGTATACATTGAGCTCTTACTACGTGCCAGTCATTGGCGATTCTGCAGTGACCCATACAAATTCATCACCCATCATGGTGCTTAAAACTTGTAATAACACCCCAGAAGTTCCCAGGCATTTGCCAACCAGTTATTTATGTCAACTCGTGATCCTCTCCCTCTGCACTGGATTTTTTCAATTGGCATATATGAAGAATGCTAGGTGAAAGGACTGAATCTCCAGTTCCATCAGTTGCCACACCCCTTCTCTTTTCCCCTCTCCCCTTCTCTCACCTCTTTGGAACTAGCTAGCCTCCCTGCGGGCCTTCTAATAGGAGAGGCTTGATCCTTTCCCAGAATAGTTGTACTTGCTCATTCAGCTGTCTGCAACACTCAACCCCCAGATGTCTGGAGAGCTGATTCCAATCCCCCAAGCCCCAACCCTTTTTTTAGGTCTGCTCAAATGCCACTTCTTCAAGGAAGCCCTCCCTGAGCAGCCCATAGGCAATATATAAAATAGCTCCTGTGTCATCATTCTTTATTTTTACTTGGTTATGTTTTTCTTCATAGCAGTTTTCACTGACATTGTGTATACTGATATATATGTATACACACACACATAAATAAATAATTTATTGCTGTCTCTTTTGCTAGGATGAACAGAGACTTTGTTTTGTGCATTGTCGTTTGTCCAATGCTAAGAATGGAACCTGGCAATAAATAAATATTTATTTATTTGCCATTTATAAATAAACATGTATCAATCATCAATAAATATTAGCTGGATGAATAAGTGAATATCTCTGGCAAGCACTTCAGCTTGATTACCTCACCAGCAACAACAGCACACAACCTCTCAAAGCATCCCCTTCCATATTATGAACCTGTTTCCTCAACATGGAGCACCTGCTGTGTTCCAGGTGCTATGTGAAATAGAGATGTCAATCATGGTAAGGAGTCAAAGGCAGTTAACATCCCATAGTTGCAAATGGGAGAAGACTCAGAGTGATCTGGAAACTGAATGAATTTTATTGTCACAATAAAGTTGTAGATATGGTACTGAAGCATTAATAGAGTTTCCCTAACAGTCCAAATGATTACAACTTACGTTAAAAAGTTGTTACATCCTGGCTGACATGACCCAGTGGTTCGAGTGCCGGCCTGTGAACCAAAGGGTTGCAAGTTCGATTCCCAGTCAGGGCACAAGCCTGGGCTGGGGGCCAGGTCCCCAGTTGGGAGGAGATAAAGGGCAACCACACATTGATGTTTCTCTCCCTCTTTTTCTCACTCCCTTCCCCTCTCTAAAAATAAATAAATGAAATCATTAAAAAAAAGTTGTTCACTTAACTGAGGTACCTTCTCTGAAATTTAAAATTAAAGAAGACTTTGATCATTCCCCATCCCCTGGGTCAGAAACAACAAGCTGCAGTGGCCTTGTAGGAGAAGTGAGTTTCAAAGCATGTTGAATGTCAGTTGCCATATGGCCCCAAACCTGTGTAGAACTGAATGGGACCTTCTGAATATGTCCCATAAAGTAATACACAACACATGTAACTAAGGCCTGCGATGCCAGATGCTTTGGCTCTTTGCTGGCTCTGCCAAGTGTGGTAAGCTTTGTCCTTAGTCAATGATTTTCTTCAAGGCAAGAACCAGTATCTATCTATTTAGCAGTGTATCCTCAGCACATAGTACAATGCCTGGTACACAGTAGGCATTCAATCGATGGGTGTTGAAATCCAAGCCCTCCTCTTCATTCCCATAGTTGTCATCATAGTTCCAAGCTGTATCTTCTCTTGTGTGAATTACTGTTAAGAACCTGTGAAGTGGCCTTTGCTCAGTCTTTGTCTTCTCACGCTCTGGCCACACCACTGGCAGAATTAGCTTTCTAAACACCGATAGTACACTAAAAACTAGACTCCCCACTACATGAAGAAGGCACGAAGGCTTAAACCTTCCCTTCTAGTGTCACCCTCCTTCCACTCTCTCCCTACCCCTAAGTCCCCCAACCGGAAGATGGGTAGCTAATGCCCTATTTGCACTGAACTTCTGCCTCTTCCTGAATATGCTTTGCACTCTCAAATGTTTGTCTTCGGGTGGAATAACTCCTTTTGGAGGAGGCCTCCTACTCATCCTACCAAACTCAGCTCAAATTACATCTGCTCTGCAAAAACTTCCAAGGCTATCTTAGTCAAAACTTAACCTCACCTACTTCTTTGCTTTGTGTTCTGTGAGCCCTTCTTGTAAATCTCCACGCGGGTGTTTAAAGTCTTATTCCAGAAATGTTCATAAGCAAGAAGTGATGTGTGTCCTTGATTTCTCTCATTAAGTCTAATTTCAAGCTTCCTCCCCAAGGGCTGGTGGAAAATAATCTCAATCACTGTAGACTCTCCCACTCTAGTCCCCTTTAGGATTTCCCACGGACCAGGGATGCCAGGATAGCAAGGAAAGGACCCCTTCGTTCTTAAACTGTCCAGATAATTTTCAGTGCCCAAGCCTGCTGCTTGCTCTCCTGCCTTCTCTTCTGCTTTCTGGGAGGGAGTCTTGCTGAGATGCAGGCCTTAGGGGCATCGGGTCCCCGTTCCCCTCTGTGCCTTTGCCATACCCGAGGAACTGCAGACCTGTGTGTGACCCACTGACTTACTGCTTCTCTCTATTCTTTTCCTTTAACATATTCTCCAACCTTAGAGAAGGGTATAGGAACCAGGCAGTTAACTTAATTGCATGATTGTGGCTAAGTGCGAGATCACAGAGAACAGTGAGGACCACAGCAAACTGGAGGCTGTGCCTCCTGAAAAGGGCCAGACATTACTCAGCTCCTACGAACTAGCCAGGTGAAAATGTAGCCCAGTATTACCAGGTTGTCTGATTTTTCCAGGAGAGGCTGAAATCTAGATTCTACTTCAAAATCTTTGAAAATGTTGGCAACTGTTTTTTGAAACTTCAAAATACTATTCACTA
Source organism: Glossophaga mutica (assembly GCA_039655065.1). Lineage (NCBI taxonomy): Eukaryota > Metazoa > Chordata > Mammalia > Chiroptera > Phyllostomidae > Glossophaga > Glossophaga mutica. The sequence goes on along the minus strand of CM077304.1, from coordinate 35,564,523 downwards.
CAAATGAAGCATATCTGTAAGCCAGCGTGGAGAAGGCCCCGTTGAGACCTCTACTTTAAAGAAGGAGAAAAGAAAGTCCTGACAGGGGGTTTCCTTTAAGCATTTAACCCAAAACTTCACTGATGCGGGTAGGCCTGAAGTTCTTGAAAACGGCTGGAGGGGAAAATGCAATGAGAACAGGTACAGAATGACGTTTCAATAAGTTATCCTGCCACACTGGGACTCTTCACACTGCGTTGTAATTAACTGTGTCTCTCACACCTGGACACCCAAATGCCACCGCTACTCTGACTGGCACCACCTCCAGCCTCCCCTCGGCCCTCTGCTGTGCGTTAGGCTGTTTACTTGTTCGTAGCTCCTTCTAAAGTTTCTTTTATGACTTTTATGGACCTCTCTCTTCCACTCACCTCAAGACTTGTGTTTATTTCCAGACTCCCCACTCTGAGGAAGATCCCTGCTTCATCCAGAGAGGTCAGCCCACTGGGTATAATCTCCCTGACTCCCAACCCTTCCTACCTACCTCCTCCCTCACCCTCATGTCCCTTCCTACTGCTGCAGACAGAAAGGTTGCCCTCCTACTCAGAGCCAGCTCTTCTATCCATTCCATTGATAATGTATTCAACTACCTATTAACTATCTATTAAATAAACTATCTACTAAACTCTACTGTCCTTTCCATGCAGCAAGTCTAAATCTCTGTTAAGGGAGCTCTGGTATTCAGTCGTCATTGTATTCCTGAGGTATAGTACACTGCACAATAAACATTTATTGAATACATGCCTTCTTTTATCTGGGGGCTGTACCACAGTTCTTAAACATTTTTCTAGGGACATAGGGCAAGAGTTGACACCTGATGCTTTGTAGGTTATTGATCTAGAGAGAGTAGTTTCCCCTGACTCCAAGCAGGGGCTAAATTTGGAGGAGATAATCCGGGAGGGAATGTAGCTGGCAGGCGGGAGAGTTTCTCCTGGGTCAGGTTGGTGCCATCCAGCTGTGAGTTTGCAGTATTAATACCTCCTATCTGTGGTTTCTGATTACTGCTGGTGAGGCTGGCCTTTGGCACTCGCTGAGGGCAGCCGGAGGGAAGCCGCTGTGATCAAGGTGTCGCATTACTCTCTGTCCTGTCAGGTTCTACCCAAAGACAGCAGCAGGTAGTCTCTTGGAAAAAGGCATATAAATGCCAAGTGCTCGTACTTCTTGTATGTTTCAAGAAATTTTTTCCCCCTCTTTCCTGTAACTTCTCAACTCTTAATATTTTTTATATTTTGATGGTATTTTTTTATCAATACAAAGTACCTAAGTACATGTATCTTTGATCCTATTCTCATGTTTTAAATAAATATCTCATATTCTATTGTGTATCTATCTAGCTTATAACCTTGTTTGCTTTCAACAGTTACTTAATTTGAGTTTCATTTATTAAAATTATTTCATAACTTACTTCATTTTGATTCGAACAAGTTATCTTACCTCCTGATGTTCTTTGAACTTTTATTTTCTTGCTCTAATCTTTATTCAGCTTATTTTACAGCCAAAGTTGTACTTGTGTTCTATGAGTTTTTATAGTTCTCCTCATCTAAAATTTTGCCTTACTGTTACTTTAAGGTTTGCTTATTCCTCAAGTTATAGCTTTTCATTGGTTTTAAGTCTTCCAGCATTCTTTAGCATCACATTTTAATCTTTATTCTCCTTCTGTCTTTTTGGCCTTGTAACTTTTCCACCTTTTTTCTTGCTTGTTATCTATCCGTCAGTTGATTCAGTTCAAATAATGACTTGTAAGAAGCACATGGGAATTAGGAAAACTTCTTTGCTCCTGCCCTCCTTTCTGACAACCATCACTGTAAGGACATTTTTTTTTTTTTTTTGGCAGTACTGTAAATTTTCACAGCGCATTCTATGCAATCTTTATTTTCATATTGTCTATTTTTAAATCTGTAGTTTCTAATTGTTTTAATTGATTTCTTTTGGTTGCAAGGAACAAATTCATTTCAATTAGTGAAAGTATGGGCATTTTACTGTAAGAACGAATATGCAAAAGACAAAACAAATCTCAGCCACTGTGTGGGACAGGCATCCTGCCAATTTTATCGGAAGTCCTCAAGAAGAGTTGGAATTGTTTAGGAAATCCTCAAGAAGAGCCGGAACTGTTGTGGATTTGGGCCTCACAGCACTAGAATAAAAACAAAAATAGAAACACAACCAACTCTCGTTTCTATTTTTTTTCCAGCCAAACAAACAAACAAAAATCCAGAAGCACGTGCAATAGCAACGTGGGACTCTTTACTCTACATGTAACCTCACTAAATATGAATTTCAAGGGTAAGAAGAGAATCATATGGACTCTCAGGAAGAAGAATCAAGCCACCCAAAAGGGGGGAAAATGTCAATATCAGGTAGCTCCAGATTCCTCCATAGCAATTTTCACATCAGAAGACCTAGGAGTAAGGTTCACACTCATAAGTGTGGTCTGTGAACCAGCAGCATTGGCGTCACTTGAGAGTTTTTTAGAAGCACAAAATCTCAGTTGCTATTCTATGACTATTGAATCAAATTCTGCATTTGTCCAGATTTTCAGGTGATTCTTATGCACATTAAAGTTCTGAGGGGAAAAATGTGGTGCAATTTTTAAAAACCCACGCAAGGACTCTGTGGTATAAAAACAACAAATCAACATTCTGAAATCTGAAATAACTACAACAGTGGTTCTCAACTCAGGCTGCTTCTTTGAAACATGCTTGCAATTTTCTTTGGTCTTTTTTTTTTTTCTAAGAGAGGCTGTTTATGTAATTTTTTTGAGACTAAAGATATTTATCTGCACATTAGAACTTCTTTAGGCATTTTTAAATTGTAATACTATTTTATGAGTTAGACCCTCAGGGAACTTGATTGAGCTGGTCCAGGATACATTGTAATGACCTAAGGAACTTCTCTATAACTATAAGCTTCTAAGGTCACTACAGTATGCTGACATCTGTGGTCTCTGAGGGGACCAATATGCAGCCAAGGCCCAAAACCACTGAATCAAGGGAAACAAAATCTATGAACCGTTTTTTAAAAAGTTACTGAAAGATGCACACCAGACAACAAAGAAATGAATCAAAGAGCTCAAGATGAAGAAGCTGTGATAAGAGATATTGTTGAATTAATTTAAAAATAAACTATAACTAAATAACTTAGAATTTTGGTTAAAGAACATAATTATGGAGCTCTAGGAGGCAAATATGTTATTGTCTGCTCCCTATATTTCTATTAATATTTGGTGCTCTCTCTTGCAAAACCCATTATTTTCTGTGTTTTCACAGCATTAGTTCTCAGGGTCTCACACAGGGCCTGTTACTGCATGTACCTCCTTTTGGACACCTCACCACTGGCAGGCTTTGCCTCAGGTGAGAGACTTGACAATAAAAATGGTGACTTACCTTGTCACTCTGCCCTGAGACTGAGCTTCTGAAAGGGAGCTGAAAATATGGACTAGGAGAAGAGTAGGAAAAGCCTTGTGATATTGGATCAGATACTGGATCAGAATTAAAGGTACCGCTATGAACGCATGATTGTATCTCTGTAAACCGCACAGCTCCTGCCTCTCTGGGGCCTGCCTTGCAAATTCAAGCACTTCAGCTTCCTCGCCCTTGGATCCCTTCCTCCTCAGCTCAGAGGGACGGCCGTCTCTGCCTGGATTCCAGACTGCTACTCTGTGGTCAGGAAATTTTCCCCAGGCTGAGAGCCAGGATCATCATGAGGCTCACCTCTTATGTTTCCCTGGCTTCAGGGCTGATGGCAGTTTTTCATTGCCTACTCTGCCTTGCATTGCTCACTGGCCAGTGTCTGAAAGCACAAGCCTTAGCCATTTTGTCTAGTTTAATAGTTAAGGCAAAAGATGCTCCATCATAAGCAAAGCAGAAATGCTATTTTTGTTACCTCTTAATTTTACTTATCTGTCAATTGACCCAGTTTTGAAAAACTATATATATACACATATATATATGAGATAATAGTATTATCTTGTTAAACTATTTAAATTGATCATTATATTGTAATTAGGAAAGAACTTCTTTTAGGAGATATATGCTGAAGTACTTGAGATAGAATTAGGTTGCTGACAATTCACTCTCAAATGGTTCAGTCACAACAATAACATGGCCTTGACTGGTGTGGCATAGTGGTTTGGGTGATGTCCTGCAGAACAGTAAGGTCACTAGCTCAATTCCTAGTCTGGGCACATGCCTGGGTTGTGGGCCAGGCTCCTGTTCGAAGGTGTTTGAGAGGCAGCCCATCGTGTTTCTCTTGCACATCGATGTTTCTCTCCCTCCCTTCCCCTCTTTCTAAAAATAAATAAGTTTAGCCCTGGCTGGCGTAGCTCAGTGGATTGAGCGCGGGCTGTGAACCAAAGGGTCACAGGTTCGATTCCCAGTCAGGGCACATGCCTCGGTTGCAGGCCAGGCCCCTGGTGGGGGCCACGTGAGAGGCAACCACACATTGATGTTTCTCTCCCTCTCTTTCTCCCTCCTTTCCCCTCTCTAAAAATAAATAAATAAAATCTTTAAAAGAAAATTAAAAAAAAATAAAATAAATAAGTAAAATCTTAAAAATAAAACAATAATATGAATCAAAATAATATGTATATGTGTAGAGGAAGCAAGAAAATGTGATAAAGAATATATGAAAATTGATATCAATGGCAAAACTAGATGAAGAGTAAATGGGAATTCATCACACTATTTTTGTTAACTTTTCTAAAAGTTTGAGACAATTTCAAAATGAGTAGTAAACAAAACACCCCCTTGAATGTCAGCTAGACTTAGCGATTCACATCTAAAGTTAGAGTATGAAAAGAAAAACTAGTGATTTTACACTGAAGAAATCTAGCAAATACCACCTTTAACTGAGTGATCAAGGTTAACACCACCAGTGAGAAGTCATGTGGTTATCATGTACCAACTTCTATTAGGTGATAAACAGATGGATATCAAAATGGATATCAAAATTTACTACCCACATTAAGAACTAATGGATATCTTTAAATACACCTTTCCTTAAATACCTTTTCAAATTGCATAGATGTTAGTTAGACATTTCATTTTATGTCTACATAGATTCAGTAACATTTATCTCTAGAGAAATGAGGATGATATGTGTTTATTTATCAATTTTATTTTCATTTTATGGTCCAGAGAAATTTATGACATTTGTGTAATGCAGTGCTTTTTCATTGTGTAGTCCTGTTTTAATACAAATGTGAACAATACTGCATACATGCCATTTATAATATTTGAATGACATTTATGACATCTTTATTTAAAGTTTATTGCATATTTATATTTGTATACGCATTTATACTTTGTGTCATTAAGACAGGAAGAAAGAAGGAATTTTTATTTAAAAAATGTATTTGGCTTTTCTAAAATCATTTCTTGCCAGCGGAAGGCAATCGTAGGGGGTGGGCTTTGGAGACTGACTACCTGGGTCTGTCCGCTGGGTTCAGTAGCAGTGCCTTCACGACTGAGTATTGTGAGTATGGACACATATGTATACACTAGGTTTGGAGCAAACTGTGTCCCAGAGCAGAGGTCAGCAAGGAGCTGCCACAGGCCTGGCACACAATGACAAACCCTGAAAAACTGTATCATTGTTTGTCCATTACTCTTAGATCTTGGTGGTCTTGGTGGCTTTTGGCCAAAGTGCCTTTCCAACTCCAATCAGCTGTGATCGAGAGAAATGATCACAGGTACATAAGACGGTTGTCCCCACTCACCAATTGTTGGGATCAGGGGACTTGTCATTGGAGGCCCTGAGCATGGGAAGGGCCACACTGACACCTCTAATACATTGAGGTGTGTGTCGCATTGGGTTTGGGGCAAACTCTGACCATTGCAGTGGGTGGACTATCCTGAAATGGGTTTTTAAACAGAGTTAGTTGTTATCCTAGGGGGTGACTCTACTAAGCTGTCATGATTTCCAATATGTTTAATGCCCTTCCTTGAAGATGTCCATATCCTAATTGCCCTAATCTCTGGCTCCTATAAGTATGTTACCCTGCACAGCAGAAGAAATTTTGTGGATGTGAGATGAGATTGCCCTGATTATCCAGGTGTGCCCAATCTAATCATGTAAGTCTTTTAGAAGTGATGAACCTTTCCTGATTCAGTGAGAGAAGAAAGAAGAAGGAAGAAAGCCTTGGATTGGGAGATGGACTCAACATGTCATTTCTGGCTTTAAAGATGGAGCAGGAAGCACCTAGAAGCCAGAAACAACCATCAGCTGAAAGCCAGCAAGGAAACAGGTACCTCAGGCCTACAACCACAATGATTTAAATTCTTCCAGTAACCCAAATGAGTAGGAAATGGATTCTTCCCTAGAACCTTCAGAAAGAACACAGGCTGCCAACACTTTGATTTTAATTTAGCACTACACAAACCAAACTTCTGACCTATAGAACTGTAAGAAAATGAATTTGTGTTGTTTTAAGCCACTACATTTGTGGTAATGTGTTGTGGCAGCAAAAGAGAACTAATACAGTAGGCTTCATTGGGAAAGAGATTTCATCTGAGACTTGAAGGAGGTAAAAAAGGGAACCATGGGGAAATTTGGGGGGGGAGAACATTCCAGGCAAAGAGAACAGCAAGTGCAAATGCCCTGAGTTAGGAGCACATACAGAACACTCAGGAAAGAGCAAGGAGGCCAGTATGCCTCATATAGAGTCAGCCAGGAAGAGACTCATAGGAGGTGATACCGGGTCAGGAGGGCTTGCCTTCTCTATTGTGAAATTAGAATGACTGCACTTCCTATCTAAACTTGGAGAAAGATAACACCTGGACTTTTCTCTGAGAAATTAGGCACTCAGGCCACTGTCCGCCACCACCCAACTGCACTCAACCAAGTGAGTTCAGAGCAACTCACTATCTGGCTACTTGAGCTGTTGGTGAAAGCCCACTCTTGCGTGGTTGACCTGGCTAGGACCCAGATTCCTCATTTTCAAGGAACTGGTTATATGGCCTGAGGAGTTGGCTTGCCACAGTTTGGGCCACTTTGAGGGTTAGTGTGGCTCTGTTCCTTTATGTGCAGTAAACTCTTTGACATCTGCCTATGGAGACTAGGGTTCCTTTCCTAGAAAGTTTGTTGAGGTAAGAGCCCTGATGTTCCAGTTTTCCTCACAAGCTTTAGCATCAGCCCTCAAGACATCTAGAATTTTTAATATTCGTCTCCCCTCATCACATTTGTGGCTTTAGTCATTTTATCCTTCTGGCCGTCGGGGAATATATATTTTGGCCAAAGTTAAGGTGAAATGCCAATCTACATCTGTGAAGCTTGAAAGCACTGTTATCATGCACCCAAGGCCATGTCTGAGGAATCCTTTCCCTTCAGTTTTGTTCTAGGTTTACCATGAACTTTATGTGATTTGTCTTAACTTTGACAGTGTCTGCCCAAGGCACATGTGGTTGGTTTGGAGCACATGACACCCCTTTCATCTCACAGTGGGAGAACATGAGCTTTCCAGCTCACACAGAGAACAAAGTAATTGAACCAGAATAAGACAAAAGTAATATCTCCTGAATTCTATTCTTGAATTTTCCCTGGAATTCTCCAGTTACGATACTTCCGATACTTAACATTTCTTGTTTGTGCTCATAGAACTATATTGATTATATTGATGTCAAGGGTGGGTTATTGGGTTTTGGCTAATTATTAATCCAGGCAACCCTGGTACAAAGCACCATGCCTGTCATTCAGTAAATATTTTTTAAACATTAATTAGCTCATCCATTCACTCATTCACTCAAAACAACTCTTCTAAATTTTTAATGTCTCCAGTATTGGAAATAGGTAAAATTGGTTGGTATTGACCATTAACTATGTAGTTGAGAAAAGCATTGCATTACTTTTTATATCATGAGTTGAAAATATTTTTGCAGAAGTCATCTCATAAGAACAATATACTCTACATTTATTATAAATTGACAATAAATTAACTAGAGAAAGTTAAATAAATTTTACAATTGAGCCTAAAGGGATAAACTGATGAAACATTTTATCATGTTTTATAACTAAAAAAAATAGTGTTCTAGATGAATAGATTCAGTGCCCTGTTAGGTGAAAATTAAAGTGATATGGGTGTGAGGTAACTGATCCCAGTAACTCTCTTCTTTGAGTGGCTGAGACCTCTGTGTGACTGCAGACATTACCGAGCTTACAGAGCTTCCTTGGGAAGCACGCCAGTGTTATGAGACCAGTCAGCACAGTGTCTCAAGAGCAGCTTAGCGGAGTGAACTTTGACAGAGATCTATGTAGGTTACTTCCTTTCTCACAGAGAACTTCTATCACTCCAGCTACCTTCGTATCCCTTCCTTCACCAGACCTTCTGAAATCCAGAATAAGCAACAGGTAATTAGGTAAAAGTAGTAGAGTAAGTCTGGAAGTGGCACTTCCCCACAAATTTAGAGGTGTTTGTCCTCTGGGGAAACGGAAGATTCTCGTCTTGTGATCTTCTGGGTCTCAGAATCTTGGACAGCCAGTATTTGCTTATTAACCCTGGGGGTGGGGAGGTTCCATGTGAAGCTGAGTATTCTTGACACATTACTCTAAGGGTATTGCTTCAGTCCAATAGTGCTCTCTTCAACATTCATTTTCAATAGAGAAGACATTTCCAGATTATGCAAATCCTACATATCATCTAGAGGAAGGTAATATATCTAGAATGGACAAATGCAGTAATTGGGATGCAAATTATCACCAGATAATTCTATTCATGTAAAAGCATTTTTTTTTCACAAAGCAAAGACAAAAATATGCTAAGGTCCTGACCTCAGATCTCTTCCCTCTCAAACTGGGTGCTCAGCATAGCTCACTCCATTATGTTTGAGCATTCCTATTGTAAATTTTACATTGATTCAAAAGACCTGTAGTGCAAATCCTGGCTCTACCACCTAATTGCCTGAACTTGGGAAACCACTTATACACCGTTCGTCTGTTTCCTTATCTAAATTATGGAGATGATGATGATATAAGGCCCACTAGTGTTTGGAGCTTTGTGAATGTCCAAATGCTAAACAAGCATTGGCTGTAATTGGTTCCTAGTAAGTCATGTAGTGTAGAGGTTAAGGGCATGGAATCAGAAGTGAGGAAGTGTGGTTTGAATCTCACTTACCAGCTTTGTTACCTTTAATGTTACTTTTCTAAATCTATTTCCTTGCCTATAAAAAGGATGATTTTAATGAGATAGGACAGTCATAAAAATTAAATGACATAATCTAAAATCTCCTTGTATTTGCATTCTTTCTGGGCAACTTCACTGGTCATGTAAGGCTATGGAAAGACTAGGAAAAAGGAAGACAGCTGTAGCTTCTATTAGGGATAATAGAAACTACATATCCCACCTATCCCAGCTGCATTAGGTCCTTTCTGGGCTGCAGAACCACACCAAGTTCTGGAGCTTGTTCCCATACAGTGTATTTTACATCGATGGCCCCTGGGAAATAGAGCGGCTCTGTTCTTCCTGCTCTGCCAGACAGTGTGACCAACCTTTAGCCGCCCGATAGGTTGTAAAACTAGTTTTTTTTGGTATCTTGCCACCTAATCAGTTCTCACGTGAGGTTTTTTCTAGGTCAGAGGATCATGAGTTCTTGGGTTCACTGTGGTAAGAGTCCAACTTCCTATTAGGAAGTTGCTTCACTAATGAGATGATTCACAGTTTCTTCCAGAACTTCAGTCTGTTGCTGGGTAACAAACTCCAGTATCTAAAATCCACATAGTTCTCCCATTTTTCTAACTTGAACAATTAAGTATAGCTCAGTCAGGAACAACCTAGGACTCCCAGGCTGTCAAACACTCTTAACTACATTTGAACTGGTTGACATCGCTCATATCTGGAGTCTGAAGTACTCAGCAAGTCACATGGCTGTCTAGTCAGGTCAGGACAGCCCTGCCTGTTAGGCAGCTGTTCCCATGAACATTCTTTGTGTTTCCAGTATGGAAAACAGATAGGACAATGCAGATTTGCTATGCTTGTATTCCTACTATACTATATGCTGGGCACTGTGCTAAGCATGTAACACGAAGTAATACATTTAATTTGTAATGTAGGTGCTACTCTATAAGGAAACCCAGCACTGAGATTTCAAGCAACTTGTTCCTTAGTCACGCAGCCACCCTTCCCTAGGCTGTTCTGCCTTTTGCTACTCCATATTTTATTTTAGAACCCAGCCAGAGGAAAGAAAAACACCCCAGAGGAACATTTAATTTATTTCTAGTAATTACAGAGGACCATTTCTTTTTATTACTAAATTTACTATATAGAATTTGATTTCAGCAGTCATACAAAAGACCTTTAAAAGTGACTAATTTTACAGTCATATAATTCTAAGTCTAAACAATGTATTTTGGGGTCAAAATAATGATAGTCTCACCATTTTATTTATCATATCTTAATAGTTTTTTCTTAATAATTGCTTTATTTCCCCAATGTGAATTTTTTAAGTTTTAGTTTTATATTTTCTTGCATAGTTCCTCAGATTTGCCTTATTGGGACTTAACCTGCCTTATACAGATAGGACACAAATAACTGCTTCCAAAATACCCAGTTGAAAAATCTCACCCAGTCCATTTTTTTGTCACCGTTGCAATAGCCTTGTTAAATCCATGTTTGTTTGTTTTCCAGAAAGAGATTTTCTTTAGGTTAGCAATGATTTTTGTACTATTTAAACACTATCTGCTTAACATCAAAATACTTAGTAATAATCAAGTAAGTAAATACTTAGTAATAATCAATCAATAAATAAATTAATATGTACTTTTGACAATCTTATATTTATATCCATAGCACATAAGAATGCCCAACTTACAACTTGCCAAGAAATCTATTTAAAAATTATTAATCAGAATAACATTTTCTTCATGGGCTAGCTACTAACCATTCCTTATTACTGATCATTCCCTTCCGTGTAAGTGCCAGGTATTGAATGGGAGTGGCAGGGGGGCGGTAAGGTGCCACATTTGGAAGAGCAGCCCCCAAAGCTTTGGCTCTCAAACCTATGAGATCCAAAGCCCCCCTTTTAACAAATATTTTCCTATGCACACTTACTACCCTAAAATGAAATCCATAAAAATGTAGTTTATAATACACATGTTTAAAAATATGTGTAATGCCTTCCCTGTAATACAAAGGAGAAAGAAATAGATTATGTAAGTATGGAAATGCACAGGTACAGTTATACTATAAAACACAATGCCGTGGTCAGGTGCTCATACTCATAATGGGTATGTTAGAATTTAAGAGATGCAGGGAAGTCTTCAAGTGAATTCTTCTTTTCACACTTGACATTTTGGATGAAGACAAATAGGTATACTAACACTTAGAAACACCAGGCATCAGGAGCTCTAAACACACTGGCCAGTACGTTCTACTGGTGACTCGGTTCCATGAGCCGAGATGCAGCTAGTGACCTGATCTTCAGAGACAGTTAACAATTCTTATTGATAAAGTTCTGAAATGAAATAAAGCATAGTTTTCCTTTGACTTACATGGTAGTTCTATGCCTTGGACACTCAATGTTATTAAAAACAAGCAACAGATAACATGTGCTTATATGTAAAACAGACAGTTTCTGGGCTTCAAAAATTACGTAAAAGTGTTTCACCTGTAATTTAGATAGGGCATTAAAGGTTGGGAGAGACATGTGCTGCTCCTTTTTCATTGTTGGGGCTGTCCTGTGCGTTGCGGGAGGTTTAACATCCCTGGTTCACCACTCTGTTAAATGACAGTAGTGCTCTGGTCGCCAGGACCACCCGAAACACGTCTGCACATTCCCAACGGCCCCTCGTGGGCAGAACGGCCTCCGTGGAAACGCTGTTTGTGATAATCTGGGATGAAAGGAACTTTTTATTTTCTTGCCAGAGAGTCTGGAATTCACAGCAGTGGTTTCCTAGCATATTGTTTCATGGCACTTTCAATTCACTTTTTATACCATTTTTATTTGGAAAATCTTGTTGGAGGAATTGGATACAATCCTGCAAGCTCTGTCTGAGCCAGCTTGTCTGTAAGGCGATGTTAGTCTCACCTTTCGGCTAACCGAATAACTTCCTGTATCTTGGCAAATATAGGCATCTTCGCAAATTATTTCCTTTGACATGTGGATTTCTAGATTCTTCTTTCTGTTTAGGACATTCTGACTTTTCAGCTGTTCAGGTCAAGGTGAATGACTGAGTGTGGATTCTGTAATGGTTTGTTAATTAATTCCTTGACTTGGCTGATTCCCTCGGAGACCTGCACACTGAATTGTCACCACTTGATTAGCTGCTGAGTGGTCTCCGGGAAATGAGTTGTTCCTGCTGATCAAATCCATAGTAGATAAAAATGACCCATCACTGTGAGGCTGTACCTGGGAAATAAGTTTAAAATGATCTTTTAAACTATGTCACTTTAGAAATGAGTGGTGGAGTAAGAGCAGATGAAATGTGTTTACTGCCATTTCTTTTAAAGCAAAGAAACACCTTAAGTCCTTAGAGTGAGAGGCCTAGCCTCTCTTAAAAACAATGCAGCAAAGCGAACTAATATAAAGATGAACAACAAACTTCTTTGTTGGTATCTCTGTGTTGTGTCAGCAACTCCAGTAAGCAATTACGCAAATCTTGCTGCTTAGGAGCGCTAGAGGTTTGTGAAGGGTAGCTGCTGCCCTCTAGTGTACGACCGGTTCCTGCAGACATTTGGGTTAAAATATCCAGGAGCCCATCCAAATGCATGGGAAACAAACAAAAGTGCTTTGTAAATTAAATGATACCACTAATTGAGGATTTTTTAGTATATGTCTCTTAGAACAAGCAGTTATAACACCTTCTTGTAAATGCCTTAAGAAACATTTAACTGTTTTCCTGTCATTGCTTTGAGTTTGACTTTCTCATCATCAGACTCTGCTTCTCCCACGTCAGGGCTGGCTATATGCTTGACAGGGCACACTGCTAAATGAAAATATGGGCCCCTTATTTTTTTTTTTTTTTTTAAAAAAAGAAGATTGAGCCATTAAAGGTACCAAAATACCTTTTGCTTTCTTCTGTAATCTCTCTCTTGACTTGTTATAGTGATTTTATTTACTCTCATGTGGGTGCAAAAAATATAACTTTTCTCCCACATTCTAAATTCTCCTAAATTAACAGGGACAGACTAACAGGCAAAATTGTGACCTAGGGCTGTTGAGGCTTGTATGCCTTTCTGGACAAAGGAGAAGGGGGCAGCAGTCTGGGATTGGTAGGAAAGTACTTAATTTCCAGGAAGGAGAAAGAACAAAGATATGGTAAACAAATTCTTGCTGGGACAAGCTTGGCTAGATTTTTTCCTGTCTGTCACATATGTGCTAATCTACATGTGCTCAGGGGAATATGCTCAGGTTCACTTCCTGAAGCAGATTTTCTTTCTTTCTTTTTTTTTTTATGATTCTATTTATTTATTTATAGAGAGATGGGAAGGGAGGGGGAGAGAGAGAGAGAGACAAACATCGGTGTGTGATACATCAACCGGTTGCCTCTCACACACCCCCAATCAGGGATCTGGTCTGCAACCCATTAACCAGCGACCCTTTGGTTTGCTCAGGCCAGCTCTCCAGGTCCACTGAGCCAAACCAGCCAGGGCCTGAAGCAGGTTTTCTATTTGAAATCTTTTAGGCAGGAAATGGGAGGCTCAAAGATTCTTTTTGAGTCCTTTGTTTCTTAATAAACAGCTTCAAATCAATATCCTGAAAGGCACATTGTGGAGTGGGCAAAACTTTGGTTCCCTTCACTCTTTAATGTCATTCTAAAGTAAAAATAAATTTTAAAATTTAAATACTAGCATGAATTTTATCATTCATCTTAATATTATGCAATGCACATTTAAGTGCAAATATAAGAACAAATATAATTGTATTAAGGGCAAATGTAACTCATATTGTGAGGTTTTTGATACTACACAAATCATATTTTGCAGTGCATACATGTATATGTGTTTTGTTCTTTCAAGAACAGTGAATATGCTGAACAACAGTATTTCAATTGCTTTTATTGCACCTCCTGATTCATGCACATTCAACCAGCACTCTCTCCCTTTGGCTTACTGATGAGTAAGTAAGGACTGAAAGGTAAGGGGACTATGGGTTGCCCTGTCTTTCCCTTTTCCTCTATGTCAAGAAATGCAGCAAAAGTGTTTAGCTAAGTAAAATGAGTAAGAAAGAGTATGATAATTTCTTGGTCATTTATTTTTCTTAAAACACTATTGCCTTCTGTCTTCATTAGAAACAGGATACGATTCAAAAAGAAAGGATGGCCTCTTGTAGCTCTATGCCCTCATGTACTCAGTCATAGATGTAGCACATTCCCCTTGTACTTGCTTTGAGGCTTGCTAAACATCCTTGCATGTGGGTCCACTGGGACTCTGGGTTCACAGGACACTATGAATGCTGTAGGTGGATGGGGAAATAATAAACAATGGACATGCATGTTGAGTGTATCTTCCCTGCTCACACACATGTTCCATTGTCCCATCCAACTTCACCTCTAAAAGAGCAAAAATGAAATTACTAAGAATTTCATGACAGTGACTACAGAGCATTAAACCCAGCCCTGAGCTCTTCTGAGTTCAGGACTTTGTGTGACTGCACAGGCTATGCGCCCATGAACTTTAATCACTTTACACAGCCCTGTGTGACTTTAATCAATTTCACAAAGGATGGATCTGAATCCGTTTTTGCTTATTTGGACTTCCATCAGTTCCAAATGGGAATGTATAAGGCAGGCTCTTTGGAAGAATGTGGAGGGGATTTTCTTAGTGGACAGGCACTGGTCAACAGTTACTCCCAGGCAGGGAGAGCTGAAATGGGATTGTGTGGTTGCAGCCATGACTTGGGCCTTGCTCTCAAAGAGCTGTGATTTGTGCTCTGGTTTGTATTCAGAGCCATTCTCTAGAGGTAGAGATGAAGAGCATTAATGTGGGAATCAAGGCAGAATGTTTACTCTACCTAATGGGGGCATACTCTAAAAACACCGGAAGGGTATTTGCTGTCAAGAAACCAGAAAGAGGTTTCCTGACTCTTCAGCATGAACATGGGACAAGAGGCAAAATTAAGTTCACTTTTAAAACTTTGTGCCCTGGCTGGTGTAGCTCAGTGGATTGAGCGCGGGCCTGCGAACCGAAGGATCACAGTTCGATTCCCAGTCAGGGCACATGCCTGGGTTGCCAGGCCAGTTCCCGGCAGGGGACATACAAGAGGCAACCACACATTGATGTTTCTCTCCCTCTCTCCTTCCCTTCCCCTCTAAAGATAAATAAATAAAATCTAAAAGAAAAAAAAGTACTTAAAAAAAAACTTTGTAATATTTAAGAATAAACAAGAGCTAGGGTTTCTTCAACTTGGACTTTCAAAAGGTGATTAAATATACCTGGTAGCAGAACTGAATTTTAGTTGAAAATGTATGGGATTTATCAGAGACTCAGTCAAATGCGTTTGTTCTGTGAGCCCCAGGCTCAGAGCACATGCGAAGAGTGAAAGTGGGGGAGGAAAGTTCAGAGGCAGAAGGCAGTGCTGTTGTCTTCCAGGACCATCTGGTTTGGAATCAGAACAATAACAATCAAATTGTAAGAAAACAGCAGAAGATCCAATGTTTCAAACATTTTACTAGTTTAGTAATAAAACTTCATTTTACTCGATTTAGAAAAAAACCTCTTAAAGTATTATCTGTTTCTTGCCTTCTCAAAGAGTATCTGGAACCTGATTTGGTATTTTTCTTAAGGATCAACACTAGTTGACATTAACCTGTTAGGATTTCATTTTTTTTCGTTTTTCTTCCCTCTTTCTCCTCTTCCTCCAATATTCTTTTCCCTGTTTCCTTTTTCCCCCAGAGAGTAGGGCCCTCAGCTGTTCCTCCTCTGAATGTCAGTGTATCTATCAGGCTGTCTACTCTCCATTTCTATATCTGCTACCTCTGATTGGGTAGAGGCTGGAGTACAAGCTAATGAAATTTGTATCCACGTAAAACTATTTATTCCTCTGTGTAGATCCAAATTTCCAACTGGTATCCTTTTATTTCTGCCCAAAGGACTTCCTTTAACGTTTCTTGTAGTGCAGGTCTTCTGGTGATGAATTCTTTCAGCTTTGTTATTTTTGAATTCTTTTGCCCTTGTTTTAATGGGGTATTTTTCCACTCATCTTCTAGCTTTGACCAAAGAGTCCACCACCATAGCTCCAAAATAGACATGGCTAGACTTGTAGTTGGTTTTCCTACAATTGAAGATTTGGTAGATCTTGCTTAATTTCTACTACATTTTATGAAGCAAAGTTCTGCCTCTTAATTATTCAAAGCATTATATAATTGAACTATAAGTCTAAACAACAGGACCATAAGAGTTAGAATGAATCTTAGAATCATATAGTCCTCATGGACATGGAAAACAGTGCGGTGATTGTTGGGGGATGGAGGTATAAGGGGACTAAATGGTCATGAAAAAATACAATAAAGATTAAATTTTAAAAAAAGGAAACAAAACAAAAAACGGAATCATATTGTCTAATCCCTGTCCCAAGTCCACACATAAAAGATTTGTATTTTACAGATAAGAGATGAAGCAATCACATAGCAGTTAAGTTTATTTTCCGCATATATACAACAGAGGCCATATTTTATGTACCAAAATCACGTCACTCTGCCTTAGATTATTTGCTCACATCAAGGAGTGTAGATTTAGTATGATGACCTTAAGTCAGTTTTAGGACAGAGCAGGAATAACGAGAAGTAGGTAGAAGTGCATTAACTTCTAAACATACAGGGACATTTTCTCTTAGCCTTTGTTTATTTACAAAGTCCAGGGTTTGTCTGTCTTTGTATTTGTACCACCTAGCAGAATGCCTGACACATAGTAGGCGCTCAATAAATGTTTTTATTGTCGAGTGCTAAAGATTAATCATTCCTGGTTAAGAGATTGATGTAAGATACTAAAAATGCCACAGGGTGAAGAAACATCTAAATTATAAATAATTTGGAAAGGGAAAAATGGAAAACATTTTTAAAAAATATGTAAAAAACATGACTGCAATGACTTTTATTGTTTTTCTTGAAAGATCTGTACATAAAATTATTGGTCTCTGATGAAGAGAATATAGCAAATACAACATAGCCATAAATATAACCATAAAAAGGAAAAAAAAAGATGTTAGGGAATAAAATTAATCTCTATGACTTCATAGAAGTAATACATATTAATAAAGAAGGGTGACTCAGGAGTAAGCATAAGGTAATTTTTAGAGCTAAAATAAATCTTAGGAACCATCCTGGCCAGCCCTCTAATTTTACAGAGATAACTCTAAAGCCTAGAGGAGTGAAATGGCATTTCAAGGCCATTTGAAGAAAAATAGCAGAAAATTAACCTCTAAGCTAGTTTATTTCTCACAACAATCCTTTTACTCTTCGAGTCTGCCCGTTCCTGAAGTTTTCTCTTCCATGAGGAAGATCAAATACAAATACAGACTTGGAGTAAAGATCCAGAACAAAGGGAAACCAAGGAGCTGATTAGCTTTATATGTCAGGGTTTATTTTAGGTAAATTTAAAATCAGAATATTAATATCCACATCGGATCCCCCTGACCAAATGTGAAAGTCTTCCAACCACCAGAATTTCTCAGTGTAGATAGAATTTTTTTAGTAAAATTAGTAATATGAAAACAAGTCCTCAACTTTGAAACAGATGGTAATTTGGGGGTTAATTGCAGGTAATATTCACAGTGTCAACAGACCAAGCTCAGGTTTTATAAAGACTGAAGAATAACTCCAGGGACCTCTGGACACAATAGAGCCAAAATAGAGTCCTCCTGCAGAGGGCATCAGATGACCAGACAGGGAAGCACACATGACGGTGGTACAATGTGTCACCTGGAAGGGGGGACCCTTTTTCATCACACTCTGACCTGGGACAGCACCAGCGGCAGCTGGAGAAGAGGGGAAGACACAGCCTGGGGCTTTAGCTGAGGGCTTCACGCAGGCAAACACCCGCACACACTGTTGCTTCGCACGTGCTCTGTGAGCAGGTTGGCATGGAGAGGGACAGGCCTTTCCTAAATCAAATAAACGGCCCGCAGAGGTTGAGAAAAGTCCACTCAGAAGTCATTTCCTCTGAGTTGTGATAAATAGGACATGTAAGTAAGAATCATTAAAAAGTACTTTGGACCATTCAAACTTTGAGAATTTGCTTTGATGATGCTATAAAAATGAAAAAAGGTAGTTAAACTAATTTCCATTTGGGCAAAAGTGTCTACTCTGCTTATCTTAAATTAGAGATGTTAAGCTTCATCTAATTTTTGAAGAAATAATTCAATAAGAGGGAGGCGTGGGCATGGAAGCGTGTGATATAAGCAGCTGCAGCAGATGGAGTGGACATGCTGAGGAATGTAGCTCTGGGCAAGAGAAAGGAAACTGAGGCAAAGGACACCTGGCTCTGGAAATGGACCTAGAGCTTGGCATGGGGGGATCAGGGGCTGACCTCTGCTTATATAACCCAAGAATCTGGGGCAGAGATGGAATTGCTGCATTAGGAATGAGACACGATCCTGAATTGATTTGAGTCCATTGGAGAAAGACAAATACCATGTATTTCCAACTTGAGTGTTCATGTACTGGAGTCCATGATATAGACAGAGGCAGATGAGAGGTGACAGGTCATGGTTTTGAATACTTCAGTACGGTCCTCCGCATGAGAATAAGGCCATTGGCCTGAATGCAGACTTCTTTTAAGTAGGTTCCGAGAGCATATTCATAAAGTATATAATGAGTGTTGCTGGATAAGAAGACAAAAGTCAAGTGAGAAGGGACCAGGTCCACTGCAACTTATTGTCATCGCTCTGCCTGCTTCTCCCTCACTGCCTCCTCCGGCAGCAGTGTCATTGCCAGGAGAATGAAGTCTGGGGAAGAGACGAGGAAGCCACCTGGGGTGGAGAACGAGTAGACTGTGGAGCCAGTGAGAACAAATCCATGCTTTTGTTATCTCACTTGTTAGTGACTTGACTTGATTAATGAGTCTTCATCTTATAGGCAAGATGTAATTCATTTATTCATCTTTTCCTTCAGTTACTATTTATTTAATGCATCTCATATGCCAGAGACTTTGGTAGGTGCTGGGAATGGAGGGGTAACAAACCAGACACGTCCCTGCCCTTACGGTGTTTACAGTATAGTGATGATAGATATTAAGTGATCAAACAAATCAGTCTAATTATGATAACTGCTGTAACAGGAAGTAAAAGATGCCATTAACATATAATAGGTGAACCTAGTGAGGAGGAAAGGAAGAGAGGATATCAAGGAAAGTTTTTTAGCTAATAAACTAGTGAGAATTGGAGACACAGGGGCTTCTTCATGCAGGATCAGTCTTTAAGAGCTATAGGCAGTCTAACAAACGAACACTTGCAGTGCGGGGGCAGGAAAGTTCTCGCTGGGAGAGATTCTGTTTGGCCACACTGAGTGGGAGACTGGAGCCCCGCCCTAGGCACAGGTGTTCGGAGTTACTGCCCTTTCTTCAATCTGATTGGCTCTTCGTTTTCTGTCTTGCCTGGCTATCCCTATTGTGGACAATGTCCAGGGAAGAACTTTAAAGAGATTGAATTGGTTGAAAAATTTAGGTGCTGCCATATTTATGATTTATGTTCTTAACCTTCATGTTTTTCAGACTTTTCTACATTTATTGTCTTTGTTACACATCATAGAATAGTGGGGTGCTACAGCATCATCATACAATAAAAATCATCTTAGATCTTTATTTTTACAAAAGTAGAAACCGAGGCCCCAAGACAGTAAATGCCTTGCCCAATGTTGTATGTCTATTGTGAAAGAGAGATGATGTTAGAACTTGAGTCTCCAGATTCCTTTGTACTTCCTAGTCTATCATTTCTTTTCAAGTGTCTGACAGTGTCAGGAAATGGGGAGTTCAAGCAAACAAAGTTAATCTGTTAGAAACCATTTCCAATAAAACATGTCAGAATGAAGTGCCTGTCGGGAGAGAGTAAATGAAATAAAACAGGCATAAACTTCTCCACATTAAAAATTAAATACATATCGCACTGTTCTTCTGCATAATTATACATAACATCATTCAGTTTTTGGTGCTTTCCCTACCCTCTCTCTTTCCTTGCCTTTGGATAGTACAAAACCCTGGACCTAAATAATTCAGGGAACAGGAAGAGGGGCCCCGTTCTCAGCGAGAAGCCCTGTTGAGGGAGAAGCGCTGGACCTGGGGGCTCTCATCACGGGCCTCCCAGGCAGCCCTGGTCCCTCAGGAGCCTGTTGCAAATAGGTCTGCAGCCCACAGCTCTGTCCCTGCTCCCAGTGTTGGCTGATCCCATCTTCAGATGCTGGGTCTCTCTCCTGTTCAACCCATGCTACTCAGGCCCAATCCAGTCCATTCCTTTTACTGGCCGGTTACCTTTAAAACATAAAGACTGTGCGCAGAGCAGTGTACTCTTGTCTCCACATTCTCTTCACTCACCCTAAGTCACCCACATACAAACAGTAATTTGCCATCCTAAGAGGTAGGAAGAGGTCAGGTACATAATGACCTTTTCTCCTTTCTGGGCCTGGAGGCTGGAGGAGCAGGGAAAGGTGTTGCTGTCAGTGTTCTCT
This sequence comes from Glossophaga mutica, assembly GCA_039655065.1. Lineage (NCBI taxonomy): Eukaryota > Metazoa > Chordata > Mammalia > Chiroptera > Phyllostomidae > Glossophaga > Glossophaga mutica. The sequence goes on along the minus strand of CM077304.1, from coordinate 35,543,904 downwards.
AGAAAACCCGGAGCTGCTGAAAACCAAAAAAAAAAAAAAAAAGAGAGAGAGAGAGATTAAAAATGAAAAGACATTGGTTAAATGTGTTCTTATATCACCCTGCAAGTTAAATATGATTCTGTTTAGTGTTCTATCCACCTGCTTTGCATTGACATCTCTTAACCCTAGATTTATCTTCTGATTCCTGATGGTCTCCCTCTTCGGTGTCTTCTGTCAGCCTTATAAATGCAGGTGTCTCTCCAGCTCCTGTCTTTGGCCCTCTCCTTGGTGTCCCTCAGCACTTCTCCAACTTGAACACGTACATGCATAATATGAGCATCTTGCTAAAATACAAATTATAACTCCTTAAGTCCAGAGTGGCACCTGAAACACTTCCGACCAATCCCCAGGTGACATGAAGGCAGCTAGTCCTCTGACTATACTGACCAAGAAGTGTTTATACTTCACCCTGAGGAAGTTTACCTCTTCTTTATTGTAAAATGTATTTGTATGCATTTGGGGGGGGTGTCTTCTGAATTTTTAAATACTACCTTGGTGCATATAGTTTCTGTACGTCCTCCTTCAGCTCTGTGTCCTCCTCAAGCTTCACATCTGCATGTTCAAATGCCTCTGGACATCACAGTGCGGATCCCACCACCATCGCAACGTGACAAGGGCAAAACTCGACTTGCCATCCTCTAACTTCCCCAGTGGATCCCACTTCCATTCAAAATATCACAAAGTGGTAGAATTTCACAACAATGTCCACCAGCATCCTGGTGCTCTAAACAGACATCCCTCTCCATCCCCCCAAAATACCAAATGTTTGTCTATTTAGAAGAATCAGGGATATAATCTTGAGGCAGCTGCAAATGAAAAAAAGGGGAAGTCTGTTTGGAAGTGTTCTCTCTAACTTGCTTGTGTCATAAACAAAGAACTGTCAAGACAACAGGCCACTATTGGTGTATTAAAACAGTGAGATGTGAACTGGTTCACACAAAACAGATTTTCAAGGATGTGCCCAGACTTCCATTCAGTGACTCCATTTGAAGTCTGTTTACCACATTGTAGAGGGAAGCCCCTCTATGAGTGTTTGTGTAGAGAGGACCCTGTCAATTGTTGGTCCACTATGTTTTCTCTAAATCTTTAAGTTTATTTGGTGTTGAAGCTCTTGGCAGAGTGTTTTGGTCAACTAGCAATAACAATACAACAATTCCAGTGGTTACCTTGAGCATACTAAAGTCTGTACAAAGTGGTATTTAATAAGAAGAAAGGTCTTTATTTGGCTGTTATTGTATGCATCATAATTTAAATAATATGTATATAACATAATGCATACACACACACATACACACCCTCTTATATACAGGTATATAGGTACTGCAATAGTTAATTACATGTATCAGCTTGACTGGCCTTAAGTCAGACGTCAGGCTTTGACATTTTTGCTGTGCCATCATTTGGGCAATCTCTACCTGTCTTTGCATGGTGATCTAGGAATTCTCCATGTAGGCGCACCTGGTGTTTTCTCACGGGCTGTGTTAGACACGTGTTCAGGGCAAAATAATGACACAAAATGAAGAGCTGTCGATGGTATTCATTGCAGGATAGTTTGGAAGGGATGGAAGATGAGGACAGTTCTCACAAGAGATGAAACAATCAAGCAGGTCTATTACAACTGCCTCCCTGGGGGTCTCTCTAACAGCATTCTCCTCTCACTGCAGCCCAGTCACTGCAACATCACCACAGTAAACTTTCTAAAAAGCAAATCCTATCTTAAGGGTCCTCTGACCTTGTTTGGCTCTCCATCGCCTACCAGATGATTACAAAGGTCTTTACAATATGGGCCCCCCTCCAGTCACGCCCTCCTCATCTTATCCCTACTCAGTGAACCCTCTACTTTTCTGTGACCTTCCAAATGTCCATAGTGGCAGTCTCTAGGAAAGCAGCCTCTGAAAACTGTTCCAGGAGCCCATGGACCTCAGGTTACAGATCTCTTCCATAGACTGACATTGATCACTATATGGAAGAGTACCTGACAATGGTTTGTTTTATTTAAGATCTTGAATTGCAAAAAACAGTCATCTTTAGGTTATAAACCTGCATGAAATTTGGAGGGGATGTCTAGCAAAGGAAAGCCTATTTAGATCTAAAAAACATTCCTTTAGCCATGATTTTGGAAAATACGGATCAAGTTTGGGTCTGTTCAGAAAATAATATTTTACCTATGAATTTAATTTTAATTTGGAATGGATTAGGATAATTCAATTTAGACAAAATTTTTAATATATTTAAAATGTCTTCTCCCTTCATGTTATTTGATTTGAGAAGATTGATGGATTGAGTGAGTAATTGAGAGAAGAGGTTACTGGCTCATAGCCAGGAAAAGGCCTATATATTCTGAGTCAGTTGCTTGGAAACAGAAAGCTGGACCCCATAGGACTGCCAGGCCTCCCAAACTTTTCTTACCAAAATCGAATGTGGTCCAGATAGCTCCTTTTCATCTCTGTAGGCATGGAGGGACTTCCTCTGGGTCTTCACTCCAATGCCATCTTTTAAGAGTAGTCTCCCTAACTCAGCATTCATGTAACTATGACTCAGCATTCACATCACCATGACTCAGCATTCACACCATGATTCCACATTCACAAAACCATGACTCAGCATTCACATCAACATGACTCAGCATTCACATCACCATGACTTGCCATTTCATGTCACTATACTCAGCATTCACATCACCATGACTCAGCATTCACATCACCATGATTCCATATTCACAAAACCATGACTCAGCATTCACATCACCATGACTTGCCATTTCATGTCACTGTGACTCAGCATTCATATCAACATGACCCAACATTTCACAACACCATGACTTGGCATCTCACCACAGAAGGACTCAGCATTTTAAGCACCTAGGACACAGCATTCAAGTACTCGTGGCTCAGCATTCTTGACACCATGACAACCATATTGACACAATGACTCAGCATTCATGACAGCATGACTCAGCATTTCATGCATTAGTGGTTCATTATTCCACATCACCATGACTCAACAATCTCATTACCATGACTCAGCATTCACCACACCGTGACTCAGCATTCTCAATGCCATGACTCAGCATTTCATGAACTCATGACTCAGTGTTTTATGTAGCCATAATTCAGCATTCATGTACCTATGACCTAGCATTTCATATCACCATGACTCAGCATTCTTGACAGTATGACTTGGCATTTCCCATCACTATTAGGTAGGACAGACAGTAAACCAAGACATGAAAGAGGAGGGAGACATGTCTCACCCATTGACTCAGCAGTCCTGAGCTTGGTCTGATAAGATTGCCAGGAGTTGCAAAATTCACAAGAAAAACCATGATAGTGCAAGAGGAGGGGAGCCTTTGAAATTCTTTATATATTGTTTCCACTAGCTGGGGAAGAAAGCCTTGAATCTGTGTATTAGTCTCAAGGTCTTAGAAAGGAAGGTAGAGGGGGAACCTAGAAGTTGGCTACAAGCATAAAGACCCCAAAACTCCAATAGTTAGTGCACTTACACTAGCTGGGTACTTGCCTGCGGCTTCGTGCTCAAGTGTATAGAACAAACTTACTAACAAACTTACTGCCTTATACCCACTACATGTGGGGCCCTCAGACTAGCTGGGTGTCTGCTTCCAGCTTCACGTTCAGTAAACTTACTATCTATCTCATTTCTACTATATGAGGTCTGTCCAGAAGGTATCCAGCCATGTACTATGAAAATAGAGACATTTATTAAAGATACAAGATATAAAAAACACTGTACACAGGACAATGACACCTCAGTCCCCTTCAAAGTAGGCACCTTGGGAAGGTTCCTACCTCACACAGTTCTCCCAGTCACCACCAGCTGCCCTGTTATATTTTCCTGAGTCTCATTGAAGATCTAAAATCTTGTCCCTCTCAAAGGTGATTTTAGTTTTGGGAAAAGCCAGAAGTCCCAGGGTGCCAAATCTGGGCTGTAGTGGGGCTGAATCACCTGGGTGATTTGATGCTTTGCCAAAAAAACTCTGCATGAGATATGATGCATGAGCAGGTGCGTTGTGATAAAGCTGCCAATCACCCATAGCTGCAGACTTCTGAATCATCCCAATAATTTCTATAAAGGAATGTTCAAGCTTAATGCAAAATTTGATGTACATTCATTGCTCTACTCACTGACTAATAGAGTGAAGCCATCATTGTTCACACATGGATATTTCAATCCACTCTTCCTGTCTGCTAGGTTACACTGAGGTCGTACAAACCATCCTCATTATATTAACAATGGCTGGACTTTTCCCAGACAGACATTGTATATGTGGCCTCTCCCCTGAATTCTTCTCTCCCGAGCAAGGCAAGAACTTAACTGGGGTCTCCCCCGTAACATCACCATGAACCAGCATTTCATATACTGATGACTCAGCAGCTCACATCACGATTCAACTTCACCTCACTATGACACAGCATTCATATAATTGGTACTGCAGCTGGAAAATGCAAGACCTAGAGTTTGCAAATGTTTTTAACACACATGCGGCTCATGCACCATCTGTGCAGAGAAGCCACACACAGGACAAAAGTCAGCTGTGTCCCTGTATCCATGGATCCCCAAGACCTTGGCCCTGATTTATGCCTGTTCAGGAAAAACAGGTATTTGCAATAAAACTGCTATGAATTCATAGGCCACTCTAAGAATTTGTAAAAATTACTCTTCTTAAACGATTTGCTCCCACAAGCCAAGACAGTACTTTATCCTGAGGGTGCACAGGGTCTACTAAATCTTCCTGCTGGTGCAAACACGTGTTCAGATGGGCTGAGATTTCACCCATCATGCACACAGGGCTCAGGACACCTGTACCACGGTGGAGGTTACAGTGAGAGAGTGCAGGAGGAACTTCTCTGGCCCCCATGGGGGTGTCCCAGAGATGGGCCCTTCTCCACTCAGCAATGCACAGGACCAGTGAACTCCTTATGGACTTAAAGTGAAAACATTTAAACTCATTTTTGTAAACAGAGTCTTTCAAGATAAAGGGATTAAAAAATGTAAGGGTCAGTGAGCTCAAAGGGTGTGTATTTGTGTGTACATGTCTGTGCATGTGCATTTTATTTGTGTATTATATATAATTTAAAACAATACATATGAGTGATTTAGAGGACTTAAAATTGTGTAAACATTTTTCAATAGCTTCTGAAGCAAAATATAGTTTAATAAACATATTTTTAGTGCCAGATGCCACTGGCTGGCACCTGCTTAGCTGACATCAAGTTTACTTTGCAGAATGGAGTTTTCTTTGGAGCTGAGGGAATTGTCTCTGAAAGAGAACCCAGCCCAGTTCTTCATAAATATGCCAATAGAGTCTTCTGGTGGGCTGAAGAGATCAGAGCAAGGCAGACCTCCACTGATTATCAACTTCATAAACACTTGTTTTAACTGCATATCTACAGCTAATGTTTTGTCGCAAAAGATTTCAGAACCAGATTTGAGCCATTGGTCTTAGCTTCCAGCTGACAAGACAAGAGGAAGTAACCAATGGTTTAATTGGCTGTAGTCAAATCTAGTCAAGATAAATTATGGGAGAAAGACATCTTTAAATTGCCTTTCAAAAATTGACAATCAAGAAAGGAAATCTACCTACCAAATCTGTCTACCAAATTAGCTACATTCATCTCTTGAACTGAGGCTGCCTATGTGTCAGAAATCAAACTGATCACAACGGAGAAATAGTCAAAGAAATAAACCCCTAGGCAGGACATGAGTGCCTTCAGCCAAAGGAAGCAAATGCAAATAATCATGGAAACAACCACTTTCAGTTCATCCCTGATGGGGAGCTGCTTCTCTGCTAGGTGCCATGTCTGAACAGTGTAGAGATTCTGAATTTAAGGCAACTCCTCAGCCCACTGGGTGAGGAAAAAATAGCACTTCAGCAAGGCTGGGATCTTTAAGCAATGGTTTGTTTCTTCCTTCCACTGAGGGAAGGCACTGGAGGTGTTTAAAATATTTATCCATTGTACCAAGAAGTGCAGGGGAAAGAATTTCGAACTCCGAAGGGGATGAGAGGATGGACGGCCACCTGGTTCCGACAGTGAGGCCAAACCCAGCAGGGTGCACACTTCTCCACGCCACATCACGATTCTTAAACAGGAGGCTCATTTTAAGCGTGAGGCACTGTGCACTGTGGGTTTCATGACAAAAGTACGTTAAACCCCTTGCTTATTTCTAATCACCAGGACCAGCGAGTTGCATTCACTCTACCGTTGTTGCTTGAAAGGAGCCGCTTCACTGGCCTGAGGTCATGGCGGATCCTAATGGCCACAGGTCAGGGTGGACAAGAGCCAGGTTTTGATAACTCTGGCTCTAGTGTTTTCTAGATAGTGCACTTGGACATGACAACTGAGTGAGACTGAGGGAAATACACTGGTTTTATCGAACTTGTATTAGTCTGCTAAAGCTTCTGTAGCACTGGACGATACATAGGTGGCTTAAACAATAGAAACTGATCTTCTCCCAGTTCTGGAGGCCGGATGTCCAAGATCAAGGAGCTGTTGGGGATGGTTTTGTCTGCAGCAGTGAGGGGACGTGCTCCAGGCCCCTCTCCTGGCCATCATCTCCCTGTGTCTCTTCTCACCTCCTTCCCTCTGCACGAATCTCTGTCCAGATTGCCCAGTTTACACCATTCATACTGGGTTAGTAGTCCCTTCCTAAGGATCTCATGTTAACGCATCACCTCTATAAAGGCTGTATCTCCAGATAAGGTCACATTCTGAAGACAGGGACAAAGAGGAGAGAAGGAGAGGAAGGGAAAGGGGCTTGTATGGGGACCCAGGATCCAATGACGGGGAAGGGGGAGGATGACAGAAGATCCACGAGCTCTGGCTCAGGTGGCTGAAAGAGGGCCCGGTAATAATAATAGCCGGCATTCATTACTTCATTTGTTCAGTCAACAAATATCCAGAGCATCTTCTTTATGCCAGGTACCATTTCTAGGCCTTAGGGCAGGGGTATCAAACTCATTTTCACTGGGGGCCACATCAGCCTGGCAGTTGCTTTCAAAGGACCGAATATAATTTTAGGACTGTGTAAATGTAACTATCCTTAACAGTTAAGTAAGAGCTTGGAGCTGCTGCCGGGTAGAAACAAGGTGCCAGGCTGGATAAAATAAGTGGAGGGCGGAATTTGGCCACCTGCACTTTAGGGGTTCAAACATAAAGGAAAGAAAATATAATTCCTGCTTTCAGAGAACTTGCATTCTGGGGGGACAAACATACAATAAAAATAAAATTAAAAAAAAAGGTAACATGTTAAATGTGTTATAAACGGGGGTAACAAACAGGGCAGGAAGGAGACTGGGAGTGCGGGGGGCTAGGAAGAGCCCAGTTTTAAACAGAGTGGTCAAGGCCAGTGGCATGAGGAAGGACAAAGGTGCAGGGAGGTGAGGAGTGAGTGCTGGGGAGGAGGGAGGGAAAGTGCGAAGGCCCACACTGGGACTCACTGCAGTGGGGGGCAGTGCGGGGAGCTGATGCCCTGGCCCCGGACTCACCCCACTGTAAAAGATTTTGTTATTCAGACTGAGCTGAGAGCCACTCAGGGTTCTGAGCGCAGGAGGGACATCACCTCCCTGGGTTTGATCAGGCCATTCCTGGCTGAGAAGAGTCTGCAGGGGACGCTGGCAGAAGCAGGGAGACTGGATGGGCAGCTCCTGAGACAGGTCCAGGCCTGAGTAGGGGAATCCCAGCCAGGAGCCCAGCCAGGCCTGAATGAAAATACTGGCTCTGCCTTTATTCTTTGTGACTTTACCTCCGTGGCTCAGTTTCCAAGCTTGTTAAATGGGAACATCACCTGTCACAGAGCAGTCCTGAGGATGTAAAACCATGGCCATGGGCCTGGCCCAGCTTACAGTAGGCCCTTGGGGAATGCCTCCCTTATGCAGCTGTCTGAGCCCCAGGACTTTAAACTCCTGCTTTCTGTGTGACCCTGGAAAAGTTACTTAACCTCTGTGAGCTGGTTTTCGCATCTGTGAATAGGGTGGTGTAGAGATGTACGGATGCAGAATGTATGTAGCTGGACAGAAAGCAGACATTTCTGCCTTATCTGGAAAGTAAGGAGAGGGAGCCAGCTCCCTGTCACAAGAACAGAAGCTGAATGCACACTTGGTGAATTTGCACTTGTTACCTCTGCTAACAAACTCTGACAATCACTGCATACTTAATAGACACCTGCCAGAGGGCTGAGAAATCTGCATTTATTATTTGATGCATTAGTACTGAGCCTGCACGGTCAATGTGAGCTTATAATGTCAGCTATCATCCCATTTCATCCTCACAGCTCAGCTCTCTGAAGTAGGAGCTGTTGCCACTGTGATTCCCAATTCCCATTTTGCAGATGAGGAAACGGAGGTAGAAAAGTAAAATCACTTGTCTCAGGTCACTCAGCTGGCACATGGTAGAAACCAGGCACAGGCAGTCTGAATGCAGAGTGCACGTCCGTCCTTCTGGTTATAAACTCAGTGTGTGACCTTGGCCAGTTCTCGCTCTGCCTCAGGGCCCCAGTGTTCTTGTCTGCACAATAAAACCTCTCAGCTGACAGCTGGCTCTAACTGCCAGGCACAGGAGTGCACCATCCTGGATGCTCTGGCTCAGCTGGGCCCCTGGCGACCCAGAGTTGGGAGAGATAATAGAATGGACTTATTTTGAGCCCTCTGTTATACAGCAATAGGTAAGTAAAACAGCAGTGAGAAACAAACATCCGTTGAGTGCCTGTTGTGAAATGGACGCTGTGTTAGACACTAGGAGAAGCTCAGGATATGTCTCTGGATTCAGATCCTGGTGGGGATCTTTAACTTCCTTCTAAATGCGGTCTGAACTGGCCAGGCAGCAGCAGGTACGATCTTTCCAGGGATGGCCTCAGCAGCAAGGATGACGTCTCACAGGTAGGCAGAGGCAAGGCGGGCTGGCTCCCAAGCAGGGCAGCCTGGGAAGCACTGCATGTTGGGTCCTCTGTGCAGTATGCAGGAGATGCCAGGGACCCCTCAACCAGTGGGCAGTGCACGGCCTCATGTAAATGGGGATGGCAACCAGCTTTGGGGGCCTACAGGGGACGGGAGAAAAGAGGCTGTTAGCAGGGGCATGGACATGACCAACTACACGCCAGGGAGAGAGTGGTAAGGGCCGGGGACAGGAAAGACTTCATGTTCTGGCCCAAATATACACACTTGGAGCCTGGCAGGAGCTGCCCCTGCCGACTTCAGGTCTCCTGTCTCTGCCCCCAGCCCCTACCCCACACGTGTTCACCACGCCTCCTGAGCGCTTTCTGCAGGGGAAGTCCTTCTCACTCCCTCACCCTTCCCTGCTGGTCAGTCCCTGCTTGTCCCTTGAGACTCGTCTGGGAAGCATGCAGTAGGTACTTAAGTGTTCTCTTCCTCTCATGGTTTTGGAGATCTGAGAATATAGAGCTTCTGTAAAAACAAGGTTTTCTTTTACTTTTAAAATGAAAGGGAGGCGTTTAGTTGCTTAATTCAGTATCACCTGGATGATACTCATTGCTACCTTTTCAGCAATGAGTTTTAGTTACATCAACATTACTTTTAGAAAAAAGTAATCTTGTGTTACTGATATGTAGATGTATTCTCTTTGACATCTAAAGGGAGTAAAATTGTATTTTGAAACATTAAACACATAAGAAACAAGCCAGCAATGTAATGCCCCAATGAATCCTGAAAATTTATTATTTGGGAGAATATCAGATATTGATCCTTTGTTTTACAGATCATGATAATAATCAGAAAATATACATTTTAAAATGACAGTCAAAAGAATAATTACATATAATACAGACTACACGTACTCTATTTGTACATAAGCAAAGCAGTACTAAAAGCACATTTATGTGTCCACAATGCGTGAACATGGCAATTTTGTGTTTAAAGCTGCAGCAACTCAAATCCTCCTTGGGTCTGTAAGGAAAGACAGACTGCGAAATACATTTAGGGCTATCCCCAAGTCTGGCTGTAAACCTATTTTTTAATCTTTCCCTTCCCCCCATATATATATATGTATATACTTTATTGCCTTTATATTTCTGCTGGTTTAATATAATTAGTATACTAAATAGTAATCTGCATTTATTTGGTTTCTAAAAATATATAAAATGCATTGGAATAGAGCTCCTGCAGCTTTCAAGCAGTCACTGTCCTGGCATTGAAAGCTTATTCTGGAAATGTAAAGCAGCAATACTGAATAAATAGTGATTGTTTTGTCTTCTCCATACAGCTGATGGCCTTCACCCAAAACGTAAAAATACTGTAGCAAATAGTATAAACATGCAATTAAAAATGGACATAATATAAAAGTAATACTTATGAGCAAAATTTTATACAATATAGATTGATAGAGACAACTTAGCAGGTAGAAGAGGGATGTGAACACAGCACTGTTATTTACATATAAATTAAGGCCCAATTTTTCAAAGGCAATACACACAGGGAACTGCCTACCTCCGATCCCCTCTGCACACTGAAATCAAGAGTGTTTGCTTCTTCCACATTATTTCCTCACTCATTATAGTTATAATTTGGAAAGATGTTCACAGGAAAGATTTTAATGAAGTTTCTTGTTTTGCTCTTATTCACAAAGAAAATTTTATTTTAATGCAGGTAAAAAAATTGTACTTATGGTCGGGACACAAATGCTTATTTGCTCTTCTTAAACACGGTTAACATTCACATTTTACACCACAAATCCTGTATTCTTAACCCCATTAGTCTCGTTTGAGTTCTAGTTTATGACTGTGATGAATTTGAACTATGGGAATTGATGATTGGTTTAGAGATGACTGGGGCAATTAATGGGTAACTCCATTAATGCCAACCAAAGCCTCAGATATAAAGTCCCTGTACATCAAGACAACATACAAATGCTAATAAGCCAAAGTATCTCGTAAGAACAAAAAAAGGACTGTGGCAACCCACTACAGATCATTCTATGAGGATGACAGATACTCAAAGGGTCATGCATACTAATGCTATTTCAAATTATTCCTTGGTAAAAAAAAATATCTTCTAAGGTATTTAATACATGTAGAAAATCACAATAAAAGAACTTGCAGTGTTATAACAAAGAACTTGTCACCTAATTTAGTATTTAGAACCTGAATATTCCCTGGATGCAAAATTTGATATTTGGCATTTTTGTGTACCATTGCACCCCCCACACGGCAGTGCATCCAAAGATGTGGCACTTAATCGAACTCATCTGTATTCACAATGGATAAAAATGATTAGGAACAACTAAAATATTTTTAAGATGTTCCAAGAAAATGAGTTTTCTTTGAGTTATTTTTAAAAAATTTAGAAAATATTTCTTAGAGGTGTGCTTCCAGAAGAAATATAACTGATTAAAAAGCACAGCTGCTCAATGTATTCATCAAATTCATGTGTACACACTTGTCTCATCTATGAAATGGTATTTTTGTCTGTAATTACATCCATGAAGACTATTTGGCAGCCCGAAAATTCGGGTGAAGCTTTCAGAGAGGTACCGGTAATACTAGGCTGGGGAGCCCCAGACTCCGGCAAGGTGGAATGCTGCCAGTCTCTCTTTACGGTTCTGAGATTAATGCTGGTAACGACTCACAGCAATTAATCTGGGTATCGACTCTGTGTTCTCGTGGCATGCCAAGGCATCTTTTCAATTTACAATTGCAAAGTTCAATATAGCTTCAGTTTAACTTTTTGATTTATATAGAATGTGATCAATTTATAAAAATATTTTTCTTTGTGAATAAGATCACAATTTCTCTGAATAACAGTAACAAAATGACTCTTAGTATAGGATGGTACCCTTTAAAAATAAGGCATATATCAGGCATACATAAATCATTATTGTCACAAAATCTACAAATTATTTTGATTTTTTTAAATTCTCATTTGTATTATATGTATATATGAAATAACTACTATAAATTGAGAGGAAATATGTATAGGTTGTGGTTATTTAGGTAAGAATCATTTATTTCTCAAGTTATTTGCAAAGTGGTATAATGGCAAGGTCAACTCAGTAACTCCAAGAACCCAAAGAAAATAATATCTTTAGTTGAGGTCTGCCATTTAGCTGGGCTAGAAAAGGCAACTCTGCATTATTACTTTCAATTCTCTAGAAGCTTCTATATATTTTCATAGCCATTCTTGTAATTTTTCCATTGGAAACCTAAATGTAGCAGCATTCTCAGCATTCATTAAATCAAAAATAAGTCAAGTGTGTTAAAACATCCAAAGCTGCCCTCATGCATAAGCTACAACTTACATCTTTTTATTGTCACCATGGCATTAATATACTAATCCATTTCTACTTTGTTGCATGTAAATAATTCAGAGAATGTTTTTTTTTCTCAGAATTAAAAACTATAAATTTCAGAAAAGGGTCTTAATTATATTGTACCAAATTTTGATCAGAGGGAACATAAAAATGGCTAAGAGGTATCTGACCACATCCATTTAGATATTACTTGTGAATTTTAGTTAAATGACTACTCATGGGAGGGAAGCTGACTTTTTGGTTTTATAAATAAGAAAATAAATGTACAAATGGAGATTAATGTCCTATAAAAGTCAAGCTCAGAAATGAAAACAAATACCGATTTTAGCTTTATTTCCTTGGCAAAAAGTATTTAACTCCAACCCACTGTCTCTCTAAGTGACTGGAGAAATCGCCATAGTCCATAATTTACAGAGTAAACCCATGGGTGCCTTACACCAAAAGATCATACAAATGAAGTGAGTTATTTTCATAACATACCACTTAAAGGGACCTTCCTGAAGTAGACTGAACAGGTCCTCAGATGCTTCTAATTTATGCATTCTGGCAACTCTGAGGATCCATGAGAGTGAAAGGGGGAGGAAGGGCAGAAACGTAACACAATGGTGGATTAGGAACCGCCTGGCCTGTTTAGATATTCAACATTCACATCTTTGTTCAACAGTGTCGGAAGCACTGCAAACCTTTTGAACATATACGAGTTACCTCATGAAAATATTTCTGTTCTCGTATGTGGCCATTTATATGAAAATACTGTAAAGAAAAGATTAAATTCAGACTAAAAAGAAAACCTGAGTCATTTCACCCAATCGAACGATGGCTAGGACAAGTTCACGAAACAAATGCGAGTGGGCTCTGCAGGAGCTGGTGCGGGCGCAGGAGCACCCGTGGCACTGGCACGCCAGCCGCTGCGGCGGGGGTCTGGCCGCGTGCGCGCAGGGTCGGAATCACACGGCACGTGATGTAATTCCATCATGAGATAAGCGTTAGTAACAAATGTTACAACATCAACATTCACACGTTAATTGATTACATGGAATAAATTAAACTAAGCCAGTCACGTGTTTCTCTTCACTCTTTTAAGTCACGGTTTTATTTATGTATATACACAGTATAATACTTTCCTAATGCTCTCAAAACGCTACCAATAAAAATGAAGGCTTTGTATTACAGCTGTTGGATAAAAATGTCAACACTGTGGATGTGTGAAAACATAGTTTCTTTGTTCTTTAGCATCAGTGCACAGGGTATGGCTCCAAGTGGTATGCAATTTAGGACAACAGAAAGATACGGTGGCTTGTGAAGCAGGTCCTCTGTTCATCATTGGCACAAATCAAAGAAAGGATTTTTACTGTCCCTGGTACCTTTATTGGGTCCCTTCCCGAACGACAGATAATGTTATACATATATGCCTTCAGGGTTAAAGCCGGACGAGATGGGGTTCTGCAGAATGCGAAGATTACTGGGGAGCTGCCGAGATGAGCCGGGCCGCTTCAGGGAGCCTGACTGGAACGCGGCCTCTGGAGAGGAAACAGAGAGTCGTGTGAGGGACGCATCAACTTGGAGTGCTGAGCAATGCGAAGAATGAGAATTCTTCTTGCCCTGAAGAATCAAAGAACATGTAGGGACAGTTGCACGCCCCTCTGGGTCCTGGGGTGACAGAAGAAGGCTGACTCTGCTTGACCCTCGCAGCTGACAAACCAAGATTTCGGTGATTTGGACACTTAATGATCTCTTAAAGTGAGTGAGCAATTTTCTTCTCTTCCGTGGTTGTGCAGGCCATATCCATGCACCGATTTGGAAGTGTCTTTTAAGTATCATTTCCAATTTATTAGTTTTAGGAGAGGAAGAAGGGGCATTATAAACAGGGAAACTAAAACTCAAATAGACTAGGACTCACACACACTTCAGGAAATCAATATAAGACTTGGTGATACCATGCTCATTTAAGTAAACAAATAACTTAAATATTAATTTTCCCCAGAAATAAATACATCAAACAATTTTTTAAAATGCCCCAAGAATTAGCTTTGAATGGTTAGGACAGCACTTTTACTGAACGCAAGAAACTTATGCAAAATTAACTGGTGAGAAGTAGGGGGAACAAAAGCAAATTTCTCAACATCTTACCCCTTTCTGTGTCTGCATGCGAGGCCTCTACTTCGATGGGCTCCGCTGGCAGAACGGTCACTTTCGTCCCTGTCTGCTGGATGAATTGCTGGAGATTGACCTGCCGCAGCTCTTTAGTCAACTGCTCCAGTTCTTGTTCTTTGTCCTAGATAGAATTTTTTTTAATTTGAGGATTCAGTATTGGCCAGCTAAAAGGCATCCTGGTGACAGTCCATCTGCTCCGGGGGTTAAGTGTGGGGTACTTGCTTTCACAGGGACACATTTAACGAATCTGGCTTATAGCAGCAATACCGTGGGCTAAAAAGGTCACTTCTGTGTGGCATGGGCCAGAAAATAAGCAAATAAAGGGCAGTCTGGCCTTTTAAATGTGATGCTTTCTTCGGTTAGGGATACACTATGCACCCGATGAAATAAATATGATATGTCAATAAAATATTGGTTTCCAGCCATTCCAGTGTTTCACAGCAATCCTGCAAAGCTGTTAACAGTTAAATTTCCCTATTACCACTTCATAACTGGCGGCAAAATGAATAGTCATTTGGTCCATGAGATTTGGAGTTCTTGTGTTTTGTAAACTGTTTAGGTTCTCCTGAGATTGGTGACTGAGATTTACAGCCCAGCATGAAGAGAGCAGGATTCCCACAGGAGTCTCCCTACGGGGTTTTAAGTCTTTGAAGACGGCAGTTTTGAGAACTGTGGAGCCCTAAAGAAAGGAGATCAAGTTCGGACAGCTGGAAAGGTCTAAAAGCAAGGAGAGGCATTCATTCTATGATTTACATGGATTTTTCTCCTCCTCGCCTTTCCTGCACTATAAGAAGTGCCAAGGCCCCACCTAGGCTGTGTGTCTGAGGACCCGGTAGGGGCAGGGAGGCACCGAGGAAAGGGGGGTTGTTTACTCTGAGGGAGAGAGTCCGTGGAGATATGTTACTAGTTTGATTAGGTATCTTTCACTAGGAAGTGGGATTTACTAGCAATGATTGTGATAAATTAGTGTTTCCTATCAATAATCTCAAAGGCAACACAATTTCCATTTGTACCCTTAAGTGTCAAAATGAATCCAAAGAGCAAAATACTGACAAATCAGAGGTTACCCTGCTGAGTGAGAAATTCCTGATTTTCAAAATTGGAGGGGAGGGTAGTTTATCTCTCACTATATATATAAAATGACAGAGAAATAATATCAGTTCTTTCTGCTTTCTGAACGGTTCACATTCTAAAGCAGTCCTTTTCAAATTTCAGTGTGCACAGGTACTATTTGGAGATCTTGCTGTAACTCAGATGATGAATTTGTAACAAGTGTGCCTGGAAGCCACACGGCTCTGAGCAGCAGGCTTGCGAACCAGCGCTGTCCAGTGCAGCGGGCTCTGGGCGCGTGCTGCAGGGCGCTTGAAACTCGGCCAGCTGAGACTAAAAGCAACTTTACACTTATTTAATATTTGTAAACTGCTTTCCTGAGTATCATTTAATTTTAATCGATTTAAATTTAAGTAGCCATGTTATAATCAACTCTGTGTCTTTCTTACGTCAACGCTTAGAGCCTGATGCCTCTTTGCAACTCGTGTAACATCACCACATCTTCTTCCCAAGAATGGGAATCCAAGAAATGGAAGCTGAGCAATCAGGGCATATGTGATGAAATACCAATGTTCTTATTCTCAGGCTTTAGAGAGGGAACACATCAGGGAGGAGCCTTTGTGTCCCTCTGCTCAGGAAAGCAAGGGAGGGGGCCGTGGGCAGGGGAGAAGGGAAGGGGAAGAAGATGGGCTTGGAGACAATGGGGCAGTGAACAGACAAGCAGCCAACTAGCCACACAATCCTCGGTAAACAAATCCTTGGTAATCTCTTTTGGCTTTAGGTTTCTCTGCCCTTAAAAGGAAGAGATCAGATTCTCTATCTCATCATTAGTGTCCATTGCAGCTGGGATTTGAGTCTCCTATGTCCAATTATCTAATGCCACAGCTGCCACGGTAAGACCGCTCTTCCCAAGGAGCAAGGATCACTGTGCCTTTGGCTCTCATGTAAGCTTTATGGAAAGCCACAAGAACGCTAAAAAAATTATAAACTAAGGAGAGTGTCTAACTTTAAATGTAAGAGAAAGTGGACAGTCACTAGAGATGTCAAAAACCTATTAATTCTCTTAAATATAGATGAAACATCCTCTTTATAAAAGTGTTCTTACCTGTAATCGTTTGGTGGCTTGTCCAAGAGACCTTTCCACAGCTTTAATGCCGTTTTCCAGCCTCAGACTCTGCTGGCCTTGAATGTCAATTTCCCCTTTGACCTTACCGATTTTTCCTCTAACCTCTTCTTCATTGACTTGTGCCTCCTGGACTTCCCGTTGCAATTTTTCTGCCTCAAGACCGCTTTCCATAGTCTGGATCTGAGCCAAATAGTCCTTTAATTTGCTCTCACATTCTGTTATTTTCTGTCTTATTTCTTGAAGTTGATCCTTCAGCTGTTTTTCATTTTCCTGTTCAATCTGTAATTCATTTTCCCAAAATTCTTCCTCTTCAATTTCTACATCATTTCTTTTGATCTTTTGCTCCAGGCGGACAATTTCCTCTTCAAGGTTAGAATTATATTTTTGCTCCCAAAATCTTATTTCTATTTCATTTGATTTTAGCTCTTTCTCAATGGATTGAAGCTTCTCTGTCTGCAAATGGATCAGCTTCTTTAACTCATCTGCTGTTGTTTTGCAGTTATTCAGCACCTTTTGCTTAAATTCAGTTTCTTTACCCTTTCCAAAAATTTCCATTAATCCTTTGGCACCTCCTGTAAATGTTAATGATTTCCTTTTAGGTTCTCTCCGTTTGATTGATTTGTCAATCTGAGGCCTCAGTTTAGCTAAGGGGGGCAAACTCTGCCTGTATAAAGTTCTTTCAGGAATTCGAGCCACACTATCTGAAGTGGGTCGCTCACTGAGAGATGGCCCCGTCCGACGTAAAATAAGCTGTACATCACTAGCATACTGCCCCCATTTGTTTAAAGATATGATAGGGTTTTCGTGAGGTGCCAAATGTCTTTCGGTATCTCTCCATTTTTCTATTAGAGTGTACCTTCCAGTTCGACCTAGATAAAGAAGAAAAGAAAGAATAAACTGTCAAAATGGCAGATGCAATAGCTAAAATAACGAAACAGAGGGCGCTGTTTGAGAATCGTGCCTTCTGGGTTAGCATCAAGGTCCAGACCATGCTGCCTGTGAACCTTTCACTTGAAGGGTGAACGTAACTCCTTAAGATATTCAACGGCGTAAACTTATAGGATGCAAATTGCATATACTCTTCAGACTTGCTTAGAAATTCCACTTCATACTTTAAACCTCAGTGAGAATCTTACACTTCTGTCAAACACCTGACTGCCTAGATCTTCTTGCTTGGGGCAAGACCTCCAGCTGAAACAATGGAGGACACTAGAATGCCCCATGCAAGTGGGAGGGCCTGGTCCCAGGAACTAGGTAGACTTTTAAAACCTAAATAAACTTCCACTTTGTAAATCCTCTGCTTTCTTTGCCCATCAGGACTTGAGGAGGATGGAGGCCCATTTCTCCACCTGAAAGGAGATACGAAGCCAGTGGGGAACCTGCTACTCAGCTACTAGGCAGCTGGACAGGTCTTTCCTCTGTTTGCCCACGAGAGCTTGGCAAACCCCCAGTTCACACGGCTGGGATCTTCCTGCATGCCTGTGGCAAATAAGAAAAAAAAACACCTCACTAAAAATAACGCTTCCAAGTAATTTCATATAAAAAGGGGACTGAAGAGAAGTCTTGTTCAGTTTAGGTAGTAATAGTTCAAAGATTCTTCTGAAAAATTTAAAAGGCAAAAATAGTATTAAATACCAAAATAGAATAAAATCACATTTTAATAAAAACATATGCTGAACCTAACTAGTAATTATGGAAGATAAAGCTTCTGAAGACAATATAATGCCATTAGTTTGCACATACTTCGTCCATATTCCCACTTAAGGTGAGTGGTTCAGATGGATTATATTAATTTTGTTAGAAGTGTCCATTAGACACCTGAAACTAATATAATGTTATATGTTAATTATATCTCAATAACAAGAAGTATCCATTAATAGTTAATATTATTACAAAGAGAAAAACTGTTCCTGCCACCTAGCAATTGCAGGTTTTTATTTTTTAATCTTCCTGAGGAGGATATGTTTATTGATTTTAGAGACAGGGGAAAGGAAGGAGGGAAAGTGGAAGTGGGAGGGGAGAAGGGGAGAGAGAGAGACACACACACACGCACACACACATTGATGTGAGAGAGAAACATCAATTGGTTGCCTCCCATATGTACCCCAACCAGGGACGAACCCACAACCTTTTTGGTGTACGGGATGATGCTCCAACTAACTGAGCCACTCGGCTAGGGCTTCCCTGCCTTCTTTTTCAATTTCATTAGCTTCTGAACCAAGAGTAAGTAGTATTTTCTCAATTACTGTCTCATTAAATGGAAATCTGGATACATAAATACAAACACTCATGTCTACAATTCAGAAGCAGCACATGAAAAATGATACCGCTTTAAGCATATGCAGTGTTGTCCTTTAAGGAAACCTGAATTGTAGGTGCAGCTGAAAAGTTGGAGCTTTGCAGGAAAACAGTGGAGGCTTAACTGTAGGTAAACTACTTACTGGAAGTAGCATAATTTTACTTCTATTTGGAGATAGTAGCAGTACCTTATAGGCTGTAAGAGTCAGGGTCAAGTATAATAAGCACCTACCACAATACCTGGCCCATGGTTGATATTTAGTACATGGTAGCCAGTAAGTATTAAGGACATTGTTATTCACACAACAAAAGGGCTGACCAGAGACCTCCTTTAAATAGGGATGTGACATGACATTCTGACAAAAAAAAAAAAAAAAATCCTTAAGCAACTTTCAGCAACTCCCAACTACGTACAGCTGGACAGGGTAGAAAGAACAAAAGCTCTGGAGTTCAAATCTGCCTCTGCCATCTATTTACATGATTTGCACAAATTATTGCATTTCCTTTAGCTTTGGTTTCCTCATCAATAGGGTGAGATTATTTTCTTACCTGATGTTGTTGTGAGAGTCAAATGAGATGTAAAAAAAAATGTTTCGTAAAATTGAAAAGTACTACACAAATATTAGTTGTTATTATTATCAAAAATACCTGGGCAAACAAAGGAAAAGAAAAAGAAAACCTTAGCACATTGGATTGGCTTCCTGAAATCTAACTGGTTTCTAATGATTTTCAGGTTAAAAGTTACTGGAGTCATCACCCCAAGAAAAGCCACGTGACAAATCTGCCAGGTACACACTGCTCCCCAGACCACAGCACTCTTGTGTTCTCGGCTCCACTGCTTTTTAACAACTTTTAGGCTCTCTCTCCTGCCACTGGCCCTCTGCGTCCTCCTCGGTAATACAAGGGGTTAGACTAGATCAGTAGAGGCCCCTCTGATTCTATCAGGGCAATAAAGTATCTTTAAAAAGAAAACTCAGTCATTATATTATACAAGCTAAATTAAGAACTTTAAAGACTCTAATTCAGTCATAATTAAATATAAACCTCATTTTCCCAATGCTTAGTGGTATGCTGCCCTCTAAGAATGTCTTGGTAGAGGAGTATTTAGAATTGCTTTTACTGCCAGTTTCCCATTTTTGTTAAATAATGCATATTTAGTGCAATTAGGCAAAAAGAAAGAAAAAATCCATCCAGCAATATGAGAAAAAGATTTTTTTAAAAGGTAATGAATTAACAGCTTTGATTTTTATTATAGAAATTGGCTTTTAGGTAGTTTATGTAAAAATTAAATCCATAATCACTTTTTAAAAAGATTTTATTTTTGGAAAGAGGGGGAGGAAGAAAGGGAGGGAGATAAACCTTGATTGGTTGCCTCTTGCATGCCCCCAGCAGGGGACCCTGCCCACAACCCAGGTGTGTGCCTTGACCTGGAAATGAACTGGAGATATTCTGGTTTGCGGGACGATGCCCAACCCACTGATCCACACCGGTCAGGGCCCATAATCATTGTTTTCAATACCTATCCTTGGCAGCCAGGCTCTACAGATCCTGGTTAATTTAGATAGATTCAAATTTCTCCTGCAAAACTCCTTTTAGTGCATTTTATTAAATGGATACATTTAGTTCTACCTTGCATACTACCTTGATATAGCCTTAAAATTAATAAAAAGGACTATCTATCTATCTGTGACATTTGTAGTTTAAGCCACTTTGGTACCTGGACCATGTGCCACATTAAGTAATGGTAAATAAAATACTGACCATACTTTTGAATAGTTGAAGCAACTGAATGTAATCCCAAGAATCACTAACTTCATATAACGAGGAAAAGCACATATAAAGAGATTTTGCATTAGTGGAATCTCACCGGATGACTGATATAATTTAAAAGGAAAAAAGGTAACAGATTATGCTCACCCAACTTAAAGCAGAATATATCACTAATAAATAATATATATATTTGAAAACATCAAAACTCAAGTATGGGTCCTCCAGAAATATCATTCCCTTATTTCAACCATTTTTTTTTTTTTTACTACAACCATTTTTCCAAAACAATTTTGGGAAATTTCTCCTTAAAACCAAAAAACCAAAATCATAGTTTAAAAGTCACATCTTGTTATTTATTCAACAAATATATATTGAACAACAAATACTTGTCTAAAACAGTGTCAGACCCTAAGATACACATTCTGTTAAATACCCTGATCATCAACCCTCTCCGTAAGTTTTAGTTTTGACATCTGATTTTTTTCTTCGGCATCAAATCCTCCTTCCCCCAAAGATGAATACTGAACATTATTCAAAAGTCCATGACAGAGAGCTGGCATGAGTCTCTCATGAATTTAATGCTAACATGTCTTCTTGTTTCTGCATATACTGGAAGTAATGCCAGTAACACCTTATTCTTTATCCTACCCCACTGAATTTTTCTGATAATAGATGCTTTGCTGAGCTATAAAAATTTCGATTCTTATGCACACTCTAGTGAACATGACTAATCCTTTCCATAATCATTTAGAATTCCTGCAAAGAGCATTGATTTGTGCAAGAGAGATTAAATGGAATTATTTCATAGTCTGCTAAATGCCTCTAGTGCTTTTTTATACAGAACATATGCAATGCTAATTGGTTCTGTGAGTTAAGCACTATAGGTATTATGATCCTCAACTTACCAGTGATGAAATAAAAACCTAAAAAACTACAAGTAATTTCCGGATGATATACTGCTCTTCTGCATACTCATGAATGAATCTTCTGTAAGTCCTGAGTGTAGCTATTAAGATAACTCATACCATAGAGCATTTATCTTATGCTGACAGTGAGATAAAATCTCTCTGACTATAACCTGTCAGCCAGCTGTGCCGTGAACCCGAAGTTAAATTATTCACTGTGTGTTTTCCCAGTGTGTTGATGAGAATGCCATGGAATCACGGAATTACTGCACATTAATTTAGGACACTTAGGATTATATGATATGCTTATTACTATTAACATGATAAAAATACTTATTGATTTCATAATCAACATTTACCGTGTCTACTATTTGATGCATTATGTTGGTTACTTTTTATAAATAACAATAACCAAAATAATACCTAACACTATAAACCACTAAGATTTGGGGGACTGTTAATGCAGCATAATCTAATCATGAACGACACAGGCTATGAATTATGCGTTCACATTCATTAAAATTGAGAATGATTACTTGTAATCAAGAGATTGATGTATCTCTTGTACATCAATGTTTCTCTCCTTCTCTCCCTCCTTTCCCTTCTCTCTAAAATAAATAAATAAATAAATAAAATCTTCAAAATATATTCTTTTCCTCTTCTTCTAAAGCACAGGTGGCAAACACATGGCCCAAGGGCCAAATCTGGCCCTCCACCTTGTTTTACCTAGCCTGGCACCTTGTTTTGGCTGCGCCTTGTTCAGCTCGGCTGCAGCTCTGAGCTCTTGCTTAACTGTTGAGGAGTAGTTACATTTATACAGTCCTAAAATTACATTCGACCCTTTGAAGGCAGCTGTGAGGCTGATGTGGCCCCTGGTGAAAATGAGTCTGACACCCCTGTTAAAGGATTATATAATTTTTGAGATGGATGAGACAATACGTGGCCACCTAGTTCAGCCTGTAGCTTGTAGGAAAAAATTCACTGATTTACTCACGAATATGTACAATGACTACCACAGGCTATACGTGGTGGTTTCAGGCTGTGAGAATAAGCAAGAACAAAACAGCAAGAGGTAATTGAGAACACACACAGCTGAAGGGAGGTCTACTGTCCACGGTCCGCAGCTTTCAGGCCAGATATGCTGAAAACTCCGAACTTTTGGGGTTTAGGCTCTCCTGCAGTTCTATAATCAAACATTAAAATTTCTAATGTAAAATGGATCAAAGTTCATACCAAGTGGAATAAATATAGATGAAAAACAGCCTCACATCAAATCAGATCAGGTTTTTAGCCCCAAATGAGTTCAAGCCATGAGAAGTATGGATACCAAATGAAGTGTGATAAACTTCAGGCTTTCAGAATTTTTTAAATTTCAAAATGTAGATAATGGATCATGGCCGATATACAATATTGCAGGTGGATAAGTGGTACAGAGAAAAGTAAGAGCATGGCAGATAGGAAGTGTGTGAATGTGTGCAAGTGTGTGTGCATGGACACATGTTGGGGGGCGGTCTTTGATATTTAGGCAGAGATCCAAGGGAGTGAAATCTGAAGACGGCTGGGCGCAAAGAGTGTTCTCAGCAGGGAGAAGAGCGGATGCAAAGACTGAGGTGACAATGTGTTTGGTATGTTTAAGAGGGGTGAAAAAGTGACAGGTAGGAAATGAGGTCAGAATGGTGAGGGGGTAAAGTGGGGATTCGTCTAGCGCCCTGGAGAGCATTGTATGGACCTTGGAATTTGCTGAGGGTTAGGGATCCTGAGGGGGTTTTGGAGAGAGAAGTGATATGATGCAACTATTTTAAAAACAAGTACTTTAAACCTGTTGAGAATGTACTGGAGGGGACCAGGATGCAGGGAGACAGGTTGGGAGTGGTCACTGCAAAAATCTAAGGGAGAAATGATGGCAGCTTGTACCAAGGTAGTAATAGTGATTGTGGAAAAAAGGAACAGGTTCTTGATATATATAGAAGGTCGTACAGGTAGGATTTGTTGATTGGCTGAAAAGCATTGAAGTAAGAAAAAAAAATCAAAGATCATACAAAGGTTTTGATCTAATCAATTAGAAGAAAAGACTTCTCATTTGCTGGAATGAGGAGGAAGAAATTTGGGGGTGGGCAGTGGTTGGGACACAGAGCTTGAATTTTGACATTTAAGTCTGAGATAGAACTGTGCCATTTACTAAAATAGACATTAGTCACACTTAAGTTTAATTACAAATTTATTTCCTCAGTTATACTAGCTAACTCCAGGCACTCAGTAGCTTCATGTGGCCCAGTGGCTACCATATTAGCACAGTGAACATTTCTATCCTTGAAGAAAGTACTACTGGACAGCACTGTCCTAGACAGGGTTTTACTGAGCACCTTCTTCAGGAAAAGCAAGGGTGTAAGCAAGGTAAACAAGCAGGACCCCTTACTTCAGAGGGACTTCCACAGAACAGAAGGAAGTGTTAAATACCAACACTAGAGTTCAGTATAAAATGTGTCTGGAAACCGATTTTGTTGGGGCAAACCGTATGTAACATGGCTTCTTCGGAAGAAGAGTCCACTCCACCCTGGGCCCTCGCCTCGATCAATCTGTTTCTATTAAACACTAGGTCTGGCCTCTGTTGAAGGAGATATGGGAACAAGATCATGAGAAGTGAGAATGGAAAATAATTCTGACTCATCAGTACTTTAAATGACAGTAGGCAGCACAGTAGTGTGAAGCAGAAAACCTTTCCCTCAGTCTCCTTGATGTCTTCCTCCTCCTCCTCCTCCTCCTCTGCTCTCTGGCTTTTTGTTAGCTGTGCTTCAAGTTCTGTGCTACTTGAGGGCAGAGATATATTCTTTTCACACTTTTGGTTTGACCTACTATAAAAGCAAATGCATTTTTTCAACTTTAACTTGGGACACATGGTCTGCCAAAGGCTTTCTGTTTCATATACAAATTTGAGAAGCAGTTTGACTCTGAAATAATGACATTTCTTGGACAGTTTATGGAAGAAACAGGCACACTAGTTGATACTGGGAATGTTTCGGAAGCTGAAGGTGTGGAAGGACCAAACGCACACAGTGTGCTCTTGTGCTGGGCGGTTTAACCAGTTCGAGCCAATTAAGTGTTTCAATTATGATATCACTTTTAGTTATCCTCCTTCACAATTTCAGAATATGTTCTATTTCTACCACCTAAATATAACCTGTCAAGGTTGTCAAAGATCAGAGGAGACAGTATTCCTTCCACACTACTAGACACATTAAATGTCATTTATCAAATTGTGTTAGCTCTAATTTGATTGGATTGCTTAGCAGCACTGAGTTAGAAAATGTTAGCAGTCATATCTGCAGATTGCCAACTTGTGTATGTATTTTTATATCCTGATGGTTTCCTAAAGTAATTTTAGTTTTCCAGAAAAACTAAATAATCAATAATCCCTAATCTGGAATGGAAACATGCGGTCGGTCCATGCTCTGTTAGTATACCTAAACTTTTACTGTCCTAAGTTCCCCTAATTAATAAACCCTTTATTGTTTCTTACAGTAGAAATTAGGTCAAGTACTATAAAATTTATTTAGTGTTTAGACTAAATACCAATAAATCTCATTAGAAGACAGATAAAGATTTAAGCACGTATCAGAGGCACACTGAATTGGATGCTGAGAAAATCTCACAGCACGATGGAAGCCAGGATCACAGCCTTTGGCTGGCTGCCCGTGGAGTCATCTCTTTGATGAATTCTGAATTCAGTGAAGTATTTATGGTACAGAAGAAGAGTGTGGGGAAGTATCATAAAACATCCATATTTAAGTTGTCAACTTTTCAAAACAGGTCTGGACTGAGTTACTGAGAAAGCAAAAGTGGGTGTAGACTTGGTTAAAACTTCTTTTCACCTTGTTCACAAACAAGTATACTCTTTAGTCCAAGTGGAGAAACACAAACCTGGTATGTCTGGGCATTTTCCCTTTGCAATTCTGTGTAGAAAATGTGGTCACCACACAGACAGGTGCAGCCTGCTAGCTTCCTCCATTACCTTGACTTTTGCATTTTTGTTGGTTTGTTTTTACTCCTGCCTGTGGCTTGATTCTCAAATATAACAGTTAGGTTTGACACTTGCTAATCCTAGTTGTCACTAAGCAGGGGAAAACACACACACACACCCCTAAATATTTAATTCAAATAAATTTTGCGCAACTTTTAAAAGAGACAATTACGAAAATAAATCATGCAAGTGATATTAAATAAAATGAAATGACTCAATTCTCCCCTCTTTAATAATTAAACTTAAGTCCATAACATAATATTAGTCCCAATGGCAAGAACGTTTTGTCAGATGAGAAAGCCAGGAATCTTAGTACTGTTTGATACATGAGCGTGCTATACAGCATTTAAGGTGAAACTAAAAGAAAGCCTCTACCTACGTACAGGGCGTTGCCAGCCTCCAACAGTGCATCTGCCACAATGCAGGTGGCATGACCGCCTCTACGAAACGCCAAGGTGACTTGTTTCAATCCTGAGCTAATCTGACATGCCTCAAACATAAAGGAGCATGACACGGAATAAACTCTTGAAAAGAAGCTCAAAGACAAAGAGGCACTGGGCACGTAGCATGGTGCCGAACACATGGCTTCCTGTTACCACACGCTTGCTAAATAATGGATCTGAGATGCAAACATAAACTTTAACCCACATGACTGCTGTTACTGATGCAGGTGTTTATGATGTTATCATGTTCCAGAAGTATTTAAGGCAGCTAAAGAACACGTATAAAATGTGATACAGATAAACTGGGAGTAAATAAGAAAAGCTGCAACAGGTAATTGAATAAGAGGGAGCCAGTAAGCAGACATGTGACGTCTTCATCTTCCCTACATAATAATTTAAAAGTACACCTTATCTTTCTATTGAAGAATGATGTTATTTAATTTGCTGTATTTTACTTTCTAAAAGTATATAGCATAGACAGAAATGAGGATTTCTCCTAATAAGGGGTCTGGGAACTAAGACTCTAGGTTTTGACATCTTCGGTTCAGAAACCACTGTTTAGGATAAAGAGCAGATGAGAAGACAGCGCAGACTCTAGACTCAAGATGAGTAAAACCTGCAGGGAACCAGAGAACAAGGGTCTGCACAGACTCACCTAAGGGCAGGGAACAGGAATAAGTAAAGTGTGCTTGTGAGCTGTATGGAACCGAATAAACAAAAACCACTAGAGATCTACGAACAAACAAACAAACAAACAAACAGGACCCACAAATCACTTTCTCTCAGGCACCCAAGGAATTCACTTACCTATCGCTTGAGCTAAGGCTATTACAACCTCCTGGCAAGTTGTGACTTCGGTGACCCCGCAAACAATCCTTTGAACTCCATCCACCCATACTTTAAGTTCCATGGTGCACCAGCCAGTCAGTCACCCAAGGGCCCTGAGACTGGTCATCAGAGGTGTCAGGTCATGTCTCTGGCTATGGAAACATGGAGAAGGCAGTCTGTGTAGTCAGCTAAAAAGAAGAAAAGGCGTTTTTAATAGAATGAATCTTAGTATTTTTTCTAGTAAGTAAATATTACACAAAACAAATTTTAATGGGTGATAATCCTACCACCATTAATGACCACGTGCTTACTTATTCCAAAGAACAGAATTCAGCAGCATGCGTGTAACCATAGCCACCTGTCACAACACTGTTTCATATTACTATGATTTTCATAATTGTAATTTTAATCATAAAGTAAATTTTAATCGTTGGGTAAATAAATAGACCTTAAATACTCAATGAAGCCCTATTGCTCAACATGTAAGCTGTTTCGTTTTTAAGAAGTTATTTCATTAGAATGATTTCTGAGGTTGAAGAGAAACAAAGAGTTTCTGTCATTTTAGGAATAAGTAACTGAACCCGTTCCTGCAGCCTCGGCAGCATCTGTAGAAGCGCTGCCTGATTCCACTGCCTTCTTCCTCTGTTCCACGTGCCTATCGTCTCCTCCCCAAGGGTGTCGTCATGACCAAAACTCCAGCACTGAGTGCAGAAGGCTCAGGTCTACCGAAAAGATTAGCTGAAGGAAATGAATTCCTTTGACGGCTGACAGCTTCCCCCTCTATGTCCCTTCTTACTTATTTCATTGGGATTTGACAACTTTCTTAAATTGTAAGTTATTCTAATAATATAAAACCTAACCTTTTGTTATACCTGCTGTTTCCCCAGTGCTTGATTTTTTTTTTTTTTTTTGTTTAGCTGCATTATATGCCAAGCAGAAATTTTTACATTCTCCTATAGTCAAACCAAATGCCTTGATTCCTTCTCGTAAGTAGAATGCTATTATTAGCCTTCTAAAAACCAATTACACACAATTCTTTTTCCTGGGAGTTTTGAAAATCTCAACTCTTTCTGCATTAAATCTTTAATCAACTATGAGTTTTGTCCATCATCCTATGATTGTCCTATTTCTTTGTTGTTTCTTTTCAATGGAATAACACTGATTTAAATAGAGTGAACAGGAATTTGTAGGTTTACAACAGAACTGGTGTTTTGAGATTAAAGACTTATTAGAAAGTTTATTTAAATGTTGATATTGTACAGTTTTCTGTCTTTTACCCCGCCCCAGCCCTCCCCACCTTCCTCCCATTTCCACCCCCCATAGTTTTTGTCCATGAGTCCTTTATACTTGTTGCTCTAAACCTTTCCCCTTTTCCCCTGAAATTCCCTCCCCTCCCACTCTGGTCACTGTCAGACTGTTCTCAAATTCAGTGTCTTTGTTTATATTATGCTTGTTTGTTTTGTTGATTAGCTTCCTGTTAAAGGTGAGATCATATGGTATTTGTCTTTTACTGCCTGGCTTATTTCGCTTAGCATGATTAAAAAATACTGAAAAAAAAAAAGAACTCTAACAATTCATTAATGAAAGACAAACAAGAGTCAGCAATAAAAAGAAATGAACTACTGATACACACAATATGGATAAAATCACACAAAAATTACCCTGAGCGAACAGAGTCCCAAAAATTACACACTATATCACTGCGTGTACCTAAGTCTCCAGGAGAGACAAACCTGAGCCACGGACAGTGACTGGGGAGCTGACTGGGACAGAGCACAAGGGGAATTTGGGGCTGATGGCAAACATTTCATATCTGGACTGCAATGGTAGTTATATAACTGTAGACATTTGTCTAAACTCATTAAACTGAACACTTTAAATTGGTACATTTTATTGTTTGTGAATTATGCCTCAATGGAGTTTAAAAATTAAAAAAATATAAGTAAAAAAAAAAGAAAGTTTATTTAAAAAACACTAAACATTTTTCCTGTAAAGTAGTATTTACTACAAACAGTTACTTAGTCCTTGTACATTCTCTTGAAGGACCTAAGACAATTCTAGGCCACCAGGTCATCTGGGAAGATGAGTCAGAACACACGTGAACTGAAGGAGAATAACCCTAATAATACTCCTCCTTCCTCCAGAGAAGACACAAAAATAGTTTTTGCCATCCTGAAAACAAGGGGAAGGACTGACTGGGTGCTAGTTCCCAGCAGGCTGCTTTAGCTCTCTCCACAGTGCCCAACGGAGAAAGCCCTGTGCCTGATAAGCCGGTTCCTGTGCTGTGCTCCTCAGCCGAAGTCCTGTGAGATGCGAATTTTTCTGGGGAAAAAGGGTTTCGAAACCAAAGGATGACAAGAAATCCAGTAAACAAAGTCAAACAAGTCCCTTAACATGTAGATTTCTCTGAGCCTTCTGCTTTCTTTAAAGAGGCTGGTGTGCAATCTACACTTCAAATAAGAGGTTTATAGGCTACTGTCCCCAATCCATTTGGAGAACATTTAAGGAAAGGGAACAGGAATTACAACTTAACATTTCTTTCCTTTTCTGCTAGGCACTCTGCTAAAATTAGGATATGTATTAGTCCTTCTTGGAATAAAATTAAGATTGAAAAATGACCAAACAACATATATTGTATTAATATATTAAAATTAAATTAAAATAAAATAGCTGAATTTTTAAAAAGTCAGCTGCATTAAAATTTATTTAATACCTAGTCCCTCATTTGCTATTAACAAAAATTAAACTTGGGAAACCTAACAAGAAAGGTAGCAGATCTCACTAAAAGCCCCCCTCCCCACAAAAAAGCCTGTCATTTCAAAGAAACTTAGGAGGTTCATTTTTAATTTTTATAAAGGTTTCAGTATACCACCACCTATTTTCCTACCTAAATGATCAGTTTCACCTTGAGTTTTTAATCAAGTGAATACAAGTGAACATAAAGCACAGGTACATCTGTTAAATATTAAATAGTCAGGTGGTAAAACAGTGGGCATAAGTAATGCTGCTTCATTAATACAAACGTGGAGGGTATTTAACCACTTGCTCAGAGTATTCCTACCATAGATCATGGCAGAGAAAACCAGCATCCGCGTTCTTAACATCACTGGTCTCTTTCAAACTTGAATCCTTAAGGAGGGCAGGAAATGCCTAAATGATCAGACCAGTGAACATCATGGTCCAAAATTTTATGTCTAGGAAGCCCACTGTTCCCAGTACACAGCTTCTGCCAAGTTTGGGGCTGAACTGACGATCATCTCTAGCTCCCCTGAACATCTGGGTGTTATTCAAGAGAGTCATTTGACAAGTCGGTCTCCCTCCCCAGCAGAGGTCCCTAGCACTCCCTTCTAGGAGCTGCCACCCTTTCCCTTCCTTCGCAACCTCCAGAATCCAACCGCCACAGTTCTTCTCCCAGCCCCAAGACTAGACTAGAGGGAAAAACGAAAGCCCTACACTGTAGGTGCGTGTGATGGACTGGTCATCATCGGAACCAGGCTCAGGAAGCAAAAAGGCTTTGGAATGTCGTTGGCATTTGGAATAATTCTTTCCATGGAAACAGTAATGCAGGTAAAAGTGAGGTTCCACTGTAAAGGTACAAATCTAGGTGAGTTAGTGTTTTCATTATGAGGTTCTTATATGTCAAACCATTATTATTTTAATATTTTTGACAATGAAGAACTAGGTTTATTAAGTAACATGGTCCTGGTGAGCAAGTGTTCTTAGCTAAGAACCATTTATTATCTAAAAGGCCTACTGGAATTAAGCATCTGCACTTGTGGAAACATATTTCCCTAAGACCAGTGCTTTAATAAAGCAATTAGAGTCAGTCCTCCATATCCATGGGTTCCTTATCTGTGAATCCACTCACCCACTAAGATTTGTTTGTAACCCCCAAACCAACACTGGCAGCACATTCGTAGTCACTTATAGACATGTATGTATATTTCACAGCAGTGAAAAATTCGAGTTGCCTGACCCTTATGTCCTTCCCAGCTGAGGCTGGACAAAGTCAATGCTCTGCCTTCTTGTTTCTGCTTTCGTACTGTCAACAAGAGTCCTTGCCTCTCTATTTACTGCTTTGTTTTGGCATTTTTATGGTTCTTGTTGGTTCTTTCACTGGTTGAAATGGCTCCCAAGCACTGTGCTGAAGTGCGGTCTGGTGTTCCTAAGTGCAAGAAAGCTGTGGTGTGCCTTGTGGAGAAAACGTGTGTGTTACTTAAGTTTTGTTCAGGCATGAGTTACAGTGCTGTTGGCTGTGAGTTCGATATTAATGAATCAACAATATATATTAAATAAGGTATCTTTAAACAGAAAAACATACAAAACAAGGTGACTTATTAAACAGCTGACAAAACTGTTGTGACCAAAGGCTCTCGTGAACAACATGACTGCATATTTTTCCTGTGACGGCAAGCATCAAGCTACTGAGCAAGTTCCATCACTCCATGGACACTAGACACAAGTATAGAGGAAGCTCATTGCCAATTTTAACATTTCCTTCGTTGCTAGTTTTTTGTTTTAATTGATTTTGAAAGAGAGAGAAGAGATGAGGGAAACATCGATGTGTTGTTCCCCTTATTTGTGCATTCGCTGGTTGCTTTTTGTATGTGCCCTAACAGGAGACTGAACCCACAATCTTGGCGTATCCAGTCGATGCTCCAACCAACTGAGCTATCCAGCCAGGATCCCTTCATTGCTACTTTTGCTCTAGACCTAAGGATACTGCAAAACCAGTATACAGATAAACTGGGTTACAATAAAATCTTCACAGTTAGAGTTATCTATAATACTTTAATTAAATCAAATACTGATGCTAACCACTAGTTTTTTTTTGTTTTTTGTTTTTGGCATAATAGAGAAAGCTATTCAGCACAATGAACATGCTATATTCTGAATAGTAATTATTAGAACTATTAATAATCAAACACCAAAATTCTTGTTTGTATATAAAACTGGTAAAAAAAAAAACAAAACTAAAGGGAGTTTCGGTTACCTTATCCTAAAACTAGTCCGATGTGCAAATTAAATAATGTTGAACAATTGTTTCCAACTAAAAAATATCAACTTTTTAACATTCAAATGATTACTGAGGTAAGGAAAAAACGTCTGTGGGCACCTGCTGCCTGTGGAGATGGGAAAGGACCTGAAGATGAAAGAAACACCTGGAGGACCTGGTAGGATGAAGCACAATGCGGGAGGCGAAGAGAGTGAGTGAGTGAAGACACGTTACGTAGGGAGGGATGGGGTAAGAAAACAGTTTTCTGGAAAACTGCCCCAGAATCCAGTTACAGGTTACCTGCCCCTGAACACTCTGGGTCTGTATTTTGGAAACAGTGAAACATAAGTTGCTTTTAGCAAACTCATTATCTTGCTATAATGCAGTTCTGCAAATGGTGTCACAGAAAGCAAGTTGTTATAAAAAGGTACACAATGTTAAAAGTGGGTGCTAAGGAAGATGATCCTAGTAATATAAATAAGTGCCTCCCAAATAAATTTTTGACAACAGACGTCCTATGAGATGTGCCATGGGGAAACAAGGTTCTAAGCCGAACAGCCTGGGAAACATTTCATGACACCGTCTCTGGGAGATGGTGCATAGCAAGGTCAAGGTTCTGAGACCCTACAGCAGAGAAACTGGCTGAGCTTGGTTGAACTTAACAGTGATTAGCACAGATGTGGGGTGTGAAAAGGGGGCACAATGCCTATGAAACATCCTGCTAAACTACAGGACACAAATGACCAACTTTTGGAAAATATGCCTATACAGTGGTACTTCAGTACTCACTGTTAATTTGTTCCTGAACTCATGACGAGTGCCAAAACCTATTAGTACCAAATGATGAAGCATTTTCTCCTGTAAGGAGGCATCGTGGCTCACAGGAATTCTAGCAAGCGTGGCTAGTCCCGAGCAAGTGCGACTTTTTTTCTTGTCAAAATGAGACAAGTACAGGGTTTGACGAGTTCTGAAGCCGACGAGTTCTGAGGTATGACTGCACATAAAATGAGATTTCTGCCAGCCCTCTAATATATTTTGAGGCATCTAGAAGTGGTGATAGATACACTGTTTAAAATTTAAGTAGGAACAATATACAACAAATAAGAAAATTTAATAGAACCCAAATTTTTCTCTTCCTCTTAAATGAAGTTTTTATTACCATGACTGAGCCATGTCTTTTAAAGATGGGTTTTGCACTTTTCTTTTTAGAGACTCATCTAAGTCATAGGATTATCTCTTTGACAGTACATTTGTAAAAGGTCAATGCTAAGCAATCTCTGCATATTAATTATTAAATCCAATAAACCCATGCTTTTCCCTGAACTCTCCATCACCCCCATGTCACAGCATTCAAACACACACAATGATTTAACCCTTCCCACACATCACATGCTCAAGGGACCATTCTGCAATTATGACAAGGGATGGCCTGCATGCTTACTACATGTTAAATAAGCACAGTGTGTTGTGTCTCATTTTCTCATTTATTCCCCACAACACAGTAAACGAGACACAATACACCAGCAAGTCAGGTCATTAGCCTCATTTTAAAGTTGAGAAAAGTGGCTCCCAGAGAGCTGAAACAACTCTTCCAAGGTCACAAACCTAGTAATTTAGGGACATATATTCAAAATTGGGATGAATAAAGAAATTAGAGAACAAGTAAGGCAGGCTTCTCCAAAAGGGCTCACTGGGCTCAGATCAGTGGTTTAAAGGGCCCTGAGTTACACTACGATATCCCATTTATCACCTGCTGGAAATTCATTTCTATCAACCAACAGCGATCAGACAACATGCACAAACTGGCCACTCCAGGAGAAAGAAAGAGGTAAACCAACTAAATCATGGTAAGAAACTACAGTTTTAAGTCAGAGAACCTATGCTGAACAAATGCATGTGCCAGCAAAATGGGTGTCTCATGGCCAGGTTCATTTTCCAGCACCGACAAATTATTTTTCTAGTTTTGGAAAATTACATCCATATTTATTTTTATAGAGAAATATTTACATATTTGTGATGATTTTTAATTGTTGCCTTAAATACAAAGCAAAGCTTCTTAGAGATCTTGGGCATTTTCTTTAAGTTCACAGCACCAAAATAAGCTACTGTTTTCAAGGGAACGTTGATTAGCAGGAGCAGCATGGGCCAGGGTTCAAATCCTGAGTCAACTACTTACTGTGACTTAATTTAAGATGTATAACTTTTCAAGTGGCATTTGTGAGAAACGGAATGCCCTTTAAAAAAAAAATATACCTACTACAGACAGGGCTTGGCAAAAAGTATGAATTCAACCGAAGTTCTGTGTATGAAACTGAAAATTCTAACTTATAAAAATTATAAACTTCTTTTACTGAAAAAAATCTAAGGAAAAGAAAATTAGAAACGCTATTATTTATTTTAATAAGAACATCTGAAAATAAAGACATTTTATTGTGTCATGTACCTAAGAACAGCCAGCATTCTCAGTTTTTAGAATGTAAATGGATTAGAAATGATCATCGGGAATAGCATCCATGTTAAAAAAATTTCCATCACATCTAATATAAACATGGTTAAAGTTACTGGTATTAAAATATGGATCCTTCTATTAAGAATTACCTTTAAAATTTTTCTTAAAGTGAACTTAACTAGTAGCTTTAACCGTCACTAAATTAAAAAGCTTCTTTTTTCACATCAAATTTAGTGCTACAAAGGCCATTACCTTCAGCTGAGTTCCGTATTCAAAGCCCATCTCCAGAAAGCTTACTGACAATTGCAGTGTATTTTTCTAAATTGTGCATTATGTTAAACTCATATCTAGACTTTGAAATGAAGACTTCTCCCATACTCAGGAGGGTTAAACAGGTCATAAAACAGTACCAAAACCTTTTGTAAATATAGTACTTTGCCAGGATGTTATTTATTTCTAAATTAACAAGTTGGATAAATTTTGACTTGTCAATAACAGCTCTGAGAAAAATTACAGAATTAATATGAATAATTATAATTTTTTAAAAAATAAGATGTTTTAAACTACCTGTTTTAGAAAACAGATATGCTTCTAATAACCAGGGCTAGTCTCAAAAGTAAGCTCAGCTTGAAAATAATTCCGTTTACCAGTCCAATATACTAACTGGCACCACAAAAAGCCATTTCTTCCCTACTCTGCACCCCCCTCACGGTTACCATTTGTAAAATCATTCTAATACCTCACGGTAACAAGAATACACTTATTGGATTGACTTCTTTGACGTCCAGCTGACTGAACACTGAAGCAAGTGGCTTGCTTCCGAATTTAAGCCTGAAACATCATTCCTTGGAAAGTGTGACATGAGAAGGTGGCCTGGAGAGGTCAGAGAGCCACGGGCAATAGGTATGCAGGAGTGTCACACAAATGATGGAAAGCAATTGAGACCAACACACAGAAACATAGAATTCAGTCTAGGTCAAGGCCTCCAATGGCACTCGTGTCCCCATGTAAGCCAAAGCCAGTTCCTGGCGGCTTACATTTCTTCTTCCTGACGGATTCCTGCCCTCTCTCCAGTGGCAGTAGCCCCAGGTCACCTTGAACTGGAATGCCAGCATTCCTCCACAGAATGCCACTAATCTTAGCCCACACATCTTCTTTTTTCCTTCCTTTCTGCCATCCCAGCCTTGCCTTGGTCTTCTTTCCAAGACACAAGCCTACCAACAACACCAAAAAATACATTTTGCTTTACTTGGTTCTACGGAAGCTGCAGATTCCTCACACCTCAGATGTCAGCGAGGGACAATGAGCACGGGATGGTACTTTCTTCAGGCACGTAAAGGCCACTCATTTCAAAGAGTTTACTGAAACAAAATGGGTAAGGTGTCTTGCCTGGCAGAGCCAGTCACCTACAGGCCATCCACTAGTACAATGACTTCACTGACACAGAAGGCTGAGGCCTGGCCAGATTACACCACTGGATCAAGGTCACATGGACAGAGGCTGGCAAAGCCAATCTTTCAAATACTTCATTATTAATTTAAATTATTCTGAAATCTCAAATTAAATGACTATGTGTTACATACACTGAAATAAATTAAGTGCCCAATATAGAAGTTATTAAGGAAGTTGTTCCTATAAAGAATTTAGTTAAAACAGACCATAAAATGGAGGTTACCACTGAAAAAAGAACATTAGCAAGAAAAACCTACAGGTGGTCTGTTCTTGCTAATTTTCTTAAATGTTTATGGTAGGTGGAACAGTAAAATTAAGTGGAACTTTGCCACTTAATTTTAGTGGCACAAAAATCTCTTAAGAAATTTTCTTTCTATCATCCTATAAAAAGCTACCTGCTTTGCAATCACTCTTCTGTTGCGGTCCCAGCCTATGTTTTGGCATGCGTGCCTTCAGAAATAGTTGGAGGCATGCATGTGGCACTGAATTCGGTGACGGCTCACCTCCTGGTATAGCTCCCAGGGCTGGGATAAGAGACCACACTCTCAAAGTCCCCACACGAAACACCCTGAGCCGTGGCTTCAGTTAACCATGCTCTCCACTACATGTGCTGCTTCACGCTCTTTCTCACGATCGTTTGCAGTGAGCAAATGATGTTATAATGTGCTTCTACTGAAAGAAAATCACTAAAAACTTGGTGATATTTAAAGACAGGTTTAGGTACAAAAAGATTTGCGATATTTCTCCTTCAGCAGATATACTTTGATACCTTCACTGTAAAACGACACTTCAAAAAAAACATGTCCTTGTTTTTTACTGAATCTAGCCAATAAGAATAGTCAATAGCGAACAGTTACGAATGCATACTATGTGACAGATGAAAAGTTAATTTTGTTATATATATAATATATATGATATTTTTATGGAACCCTTTCTATACCCATCTGTAGCTCTACGTGACATGAATTATCATGAGACAAGTGAGGAAACTGAGAACTGAGGTATAGAGAAATTAGTAAGTCACTGACTTGTATGAGTAAGTCACTCATACAAAGTCACTCAACCAACAGGAGGTAGATCCAAATCTGATAATACTCATAACCACTAAAAAGCTACTTCTCTTTACAAGATAAAGTTACTGGTAAAGTTTGGCTCAGGAAAGAAAGCAATCAAGATGTGACCACAGGGGCTATAAACTCCAATACTACTAAGCTAAATGATATATTTGGCCTAATTGTTGCCACAGAACTGCGAAGAAACAAAGAACAGATGTTCAATAATCAAATCAGACTTACCTAGGCACACACAGCCCCTAAAGCTACTGCTGGAAACGAAACCTCCCAGTCTCCCTCGTCTGAAAAAGCAGGAGTAGAGCTTACACCTGAGTCCACACGCTATTGGACCACAGCATCTATGTCCTCTCTACTACAAAAGCTGTCTACAAGGCGGAGCCATTTCCTCTCCAAACCTGGATATATGTGGGCTACTTCATTAGTGGTTTTTTAAATCCATTTGAGCGATAGCAAATTATGTTCAATGCCTTATAGATACCATTCAGGTATAATGATCTATTTTCTGATTTTAATATTTATGGCATTCTGCAATGAAACCCACTAGTTGACTTAACAGAAAATAAAAAGAAATGTATTTTTCATCCATGAAGCCAAGATCACCATAGACTTCTCATAGTATCATTAATATCGAGCCATCAATTATAACATGATTTTTATAGTTACAGTTATGTGTGTGAACTTTTCAACAAAGCATGGTTTTGACTTACAGCTAGAATAGTGACTTCAAATAGCCAAACTTTATATATCAAAACATGTTCCTTTGCAGGTATATATTTCTAAGCTACCTTAATGTGTAAACATTTCAAAGCCAAAATATACAAAATAAACATTTTAATTTCTAGGGTTAAAGTAGTTACTAGACTATAAAATTTCTACTAACTTTAAGATTTAATCCACATGGTTTAAATGTAATTTTTTTAAACCTCATTACTATGCTTATTCACTGGATTAAGTATGAAATGCTTTATTTTTTTAAATTTCACTACTATACTTATTTAGTGGATAAATTACTAAATGCTTTAAGACTATAAAAGTCAGAGATTATATCTGGCAAAAGTAAAGATGCATAATCCCTAAGAATCTTTGTTAAACTGCAACTATTCAATTCATAGACAATTTAAAAAGTGTCCATTCAAAAAAAGTGAAAGGTAGTTTCCCTTCAGGACTCAATAACTTCTTATTCTACTTATTTCCTGAAGAGAATCTAATTAAGTAATTAAATCCGTAGGTGAGATACAAAAATAGGTGCATTTTTTGGTGATATTTTAAAGTAATAGGTATTTTCCATGTAATAAAATTTTAATAGGTTAATTATTTTGTGGAATAAAACAAATAATGCTATTGTTCCAAACTGTCGCACTTTATTCCCCAAACTATCCTTAGTGGCCACTCTCTTTAGATACCGTGTCCACTCTACATTTAGTTGGGGAAGTTGTGGGTTTCAAATAACTTAGGAAGCGTTGCACTGTTTAGTGTGTATCCAACATTATTGAAGGAGATACATGCTAAGTTTGAGATGAGCACTGTGAAATTTTAGGGTAAAAGACCTGATATTTTTCTAACTATCATCAGTGATGCTGACTAAAGTGATACTCTACTTGGCAATATCCTATTTATAGAATTGGATGTAGGCCTAGTCTCTGTCCTTCACAGAAACTGCAGTGCCAGGTGAAGATGGCTATGGCCTGTCAATCAGCAGTCAGAGTGAATGAGGAAAGCTACACATCTAACCTAGGGCACATGAATAAATATAAAAGGCTAGACTGTAGGGTACAGCTAATGAAGCAATTAACTGTTTAAAAATCCCAATACACTTTCCAAATCGAACTGCTTGCTTTAATGGGATGGGGACCCTATTTTACGTTTAAATAAATTTATTTACATTTCATTAGTATATCTGATTTCCACCACACGTTTATATTTTTACCAAGTCCCACATTTTTGGACTAGAGAGCAAAGCTCAAGCACTGATAGTACAACGGTAATCCTGGCAAAGGTCACTCGCAGAATATCAACCCATGGAATGAAATGAGTCAAAAAACATGGCCACGAATTACTCCAGAGGTCACTAAAACCTGCCTCCTGCTCCCTGCCTCAGTGAGAAGGAAAACAGTGAGGTAGTAAGTCACTGTTTAGACAGAAGGGAGGTGGGGATGATACTGGAATAGTGTATGTGTCTAGGGTATAAGAAAACTGGATTTTTAAAGGAATGTTTTCATTGAAGCATAACATATTACAAAAAAACTCAGAAATTTTAAGTGTGATGAATTTTTACAAAGCAAACATACCTATCTAATCATCCAAGATTAAGAAGAATCCCTATCCTAGTCCCAGTCCTTTCCTTGAAAGGCACCCTTCATTCTGACCTCTATCATCACAGACCAGTTGTGCCTGTTTCTGAATTTTGCATAAATGGATAACAGCATATGAAGTGGTGTCTGGCTCCTTTGGTGTGACAATATGTCTGCTGAGTTTCGCTGCTATTGCTGTGCACAGCAGCACTTCCTCCTTTCTCTTTGCAGCAGAGCTCTCCACTGTACCAATGTGCCACAGTTTACTCATCTACCTACAGTTTGATGGGCATTTGGGTTGTTTCTCATTGTGGGGGCTATTACAAATGAGCCTGCTTTGAACACTTGCAGTTAAGAGTGTGGTTGCTGCATTCTGCATCTGCCTGCTAACTGATCCATTCCCTTGCCTTGCTATCTTGCCTCTCCCCTGCATATCCATTTTATTTGTTATTGCTAGAGAAAAGTCTTTCTTAAATACAGATTTGACTCCACACTCCTGCTCAGAATCCTCGAACGGTTCTTCTCTGCCTCCAGGATAAAATCCAAACTCCTCACAGGTCAATGAAGTGTGTATGACCTCTTGATCATCTTGCAACTCTCCCAGCTGCCCCTATGCCAGGGCATTTCAGGCCTTTAAAGTATCTTTCTCTCCAGCATCTCTG
The DNA here is from genome assembly GCA_039655065.1 of Glossophaga mutica. Classification (NCBI taxonomy): domain Eukaryota; kingdom Metazoa; phylum Chordata; class Mammalia; order Chiroptera; family Phyllostomidae; genus Glossophaga; species Glossophaga mutica. The sequence continues at coordinate 35,504,075 of CM077304.1, read as the reverse complement.
CTCTCCCTCCTGGGAAAATGCTTCTGATTCTTGCACATCCTTCAAACTCACTTCAGACTCCTTCCAGGCATCTTTCCCCAATCTCTCAGCCCCTCTTTGATCTGGAGGTAGCCCCCTCCCTGTGCTTCCAAACCACTGTGCTTCTGTCTTAGCATGGCAGCCCTCAGTGTACTTGCCAGCCTAACCCCTCTGATTCCCATACTACTACTTGAACCCCTCCTTCAGCACAGCGGCTGATATATGTTACACTGTATGTGTTTGCTGAATAACACAGATGCTAACTGCACAGGACAGAAACTGACAGTTACATTTAACTGGGGGAAAAACACAGACCTAATGCAGAAGTGTCAGTGTGAACCCAGAGGTGACAAAATTGGCATCAAAGTATTTTAAGTCCAGTAAAGCCCTGCAGTACTGATTTAAATTCCTGGAATAAAAGTTAATCTTACTATTAGAGATGCTACTGTAAATAATATACCGCATTGTAAAATTCTTCAATATATCCCAAGGCAATACAGAGGCAATAAAGAAGGAATATGATTATTCTAATCTACAATTTGTGATTTCCATGTGATCATAAATAAAATGTTTAACTGAAATTTTTTTATGGATAGTAGTTATTAAATAGTGAAAGAAAATATGCAAGTGTATTATACTTATGAAAAAGTCAACAGGACTTCTGGTCAAGACGGAGGTGTAGGTAAACATGGCTTGCCTCCTCGCACAACCACAGCAAAAATGACAACTAAATTACAAAACAACTATCATCCAGAACTGTCAGAAAATTGAGCTAATAAGGAAGTCGGACAACCAAGAAATTAAGGAATTCCCATTCACCCAGATGGATAGGTAGGGTGGAGACACAGAGATAAAAAACAGGTGGTCCCAACATCTATGGGTGGTGGATAAACATTGGGAGGGATACTTCGGGAGTGATGGATCTCAGCCCCACCCAGACCCCCCAGCCCAGGGTTCCAGTGCCAGGAATATAAGTTCCATAACTTCTGGATGTAAAATTCAGGAGGCATTGTGGCAGCAGAAGAAAGTGAAGGATTCTCAGGCATCTCCTCTTAAAGGACCCAAAACAGACTTAGGAGTTACACAGACTCACTCCCTCTGGGCTCCAGCACCAGGATAGCAGCTGGAAGGGCACCAGTGGCATATGGGGAGAAACTGAAGTGTCTGGCATCAAGGGGAATGCTGGGGAACAGCTTCCTCATGGATAAAACCCCAGAGGTCAGGTAGTGGCCTTTGTCCCTTTTCCGAGTTGTCCCACACACAGAGCCACAGACTGGTGACGCCATATCTGAGACTCCATTAACCTCATTCACACAGGCTGCCCTGCCCTGGTGCTTACCTAAGGTTCCACCCCATCCAACTTATAGGTGTGCTTTTCCATAAAAGGCCGTGCTACTAAGACAGGGAGTCAAAGCAGCTCTACTTAACACACAGAAACAAACACAGGAAGGCTGCCAAATTGAGGACACAAAGAAATAAGGACCAAACGAAAGAACAGAACAAAACTCCAGGAAAAGAAGTAAAAATGGAGACAAGCAATCTATCAGATGCCAAGTTTAAAACACTGGTTAGTAGGATTCTCAAGGAACTCACTGGGTACTTCAACAGCATAAAAAGGACCCTGTCAGAAATGAAGGTTACACTAAGTGAAATAAAGAAAAATTCACAGGCAATCAGCAATGGAGTGGATGCTGATGAGAATGAAATCAATGATTTGGAACACAGGGAACAAAAATTTAATCAGAACAGCAGCAAGAACAAAGAATTGAAAAAATGAAGATAGGCTAAGAAGCCTCTGGGACAACTTCAAACATACCACCACTCGAATCATAGAGGTGCTGGAAGGAGAAGAGAGCAAGAAACTGGAAATCTATTTGAAAAAATAATGAAAGTAAACTTCCCTAATTTGGTGAAGGAAATAGACATGCAAGTCCAGGAAGCATGGAGTCCCAAATAAGATGGATGCAAAGAGGCCCACTCCAAGACACATCATAATTAAAATGCCAAAGGTTAAAGATGAAGGGAAAATCATAAAAGCAGCAAGAGAAAAGCAGATAGTTACCTACAAAAGAGTTCCCATAAGGCTGTCAACTGACTTCTCAGAAGAAACTTTGCAGGCAAGAAGGGGCTGGCAAGAAGATGAAAAACAAGGATCTATAACACAGATTACTCTATCCAGCAAAGCTATCATTTAGAAGGAAGGGCAGATAAAGTACTTCCCAGACAAGGTAAAGCTAAAGGAGTTCATCATTACCAAACCATTATTATATGAAATGTTAAAGGGACTTATTTAAGAAAGAAAAAGATCAAAACTATGAACATTAAAATGGCAATAAAGTCACAACTATCAACAATTGAATCTAGAAAACAAACTAAGCAAATAAACAGAACAGAAACAGAATCATAGATAGGGAGATCATTTTGGAGGGTTACCAGTTGGGAGGGGGAAGAGGGACAATGGGAGGAAAGATACAGGGAAGAAGTACAGATGGGTAGAGCAAATAGACAGGGGGATGTTAGGAACATTATAGCAATGCAGAAGCCAAAAAAGTTATATGTAAGACCCATGGACATGAACTAAAGGGGGGATTGTCTGAGGAATAGGGGGTACTGGGTGCAGGAGGACAAAGGAGGAAAAATTGAGACAACTGTAATAGCATAATCAATAAAATATTTTTTAAAAATTTAAGAAAAGAAAAAGTCAATAGGAAAATGACTGCAAAAAAAATGTCTAATGTTCGTGAATTGGAAAAATTCAGAAGAGTATAAAATTCTCCTGACACAGTTTTTTTCAACACTTTATCACTTAAGCAAAGCTTTTACCTCCCTAAAAACAAATTAATCAAAATAGGCTACATGCCACCAGTCAAGAAGGAAGACATGCTCCACCCTACGAACTCAGAGACTTTAGTAAAAAGAATGTAAGGAATCTAATGAAATCAAAACAAAGGAATTGATAAAGTAAACAGCACAGACTTCTCAAGCTATCTTCAGATTCTGGCTTATAAATTACCTACCTAAATAACTTGTCCAAGATTATGAAGACACACACACACACACACACACACACACACACACACACCCCTGTGGCTAATATTCTCTCCCATTTCATAGCTTGGGAATATATGGCATAAATACAACATATACTTTTCCCTCAGCTGTTCTCTCAAATATGTTGTTTTCTCAGTCAACAAGTTCTTAAATTGCTATGTTTAGTTCCTTTAGGTGGGGAGAAGATACTAACCTTTTTTTACTTGTAACTATATTATTTCAGAAAAGAATTCAGTTAAATAAACACATACCTCATTTCATTTTTAAAACCAGACTCCAGAAGTTCCAGACCATTTACAATAACTAGTGATTCATTTTCTTAGGATGATTCAGCCATAAATAAAAAGTTAAGTTTCAGATCTTCTGAATTTGTAAGAGCAATAAACATTTCTGTAGAGCTATCCAGTAAAATTAGAAATTTGCATCGGGAGCTGAGAACACAGATCCAACGTATTTAAATACCAGAGAAGTGACATAAAGCTATACAACTCACTCACTTGTGCTCTAATTACACTCTTTAGCATTATTATACACATTTATCATCAGGTGTCCTGTGCTTCTTTTTTAAGACTGATCTAGACTTACAACTTAGTGTTTCAATGCATGTGTGTGTGTGCACGTGCACGCGCGCGCGCGCACACACACACACACACTCTGCTTCCTTAGCTACAGTTTAAATTAGAAGTCACAGTTCCCTCCTTTCTTCATAACTGCTACTCTTGTGAACATAGTACATGGTCATTACATTAATAAATTAACCAGTAGCTAACTGGTCAAGTTACACAATGATCCAGTACCAAAGCCAGGAGATCCACTAATTTCTGACTGCCTAAATTTCCACAAATACACAATAGTATTAATCCATCTCATTTATCAAAGAAGCAAAAGAGTACAGACCCCTCAGGAACAAATTAAACAGTGAAATACTCTAAAAACTGTACATATGAAAATTAATGTAAGAAATCCTCAAAACCCCATGGCTTGCGTTTCAATATGATGGATAACAACACATTCAGGGGAAAAGGTAGATTAAATAAATTATTAAATTTCAGACTATAAAAATCACACAGAATAAAACAATGAAAATCATGGTCTAACAAACCAAAATAAAATAATCATGCTAGCTCTGTGTTAATATATTTAGTGCTCCGGAAATAATAAAAAGGCACAGACCAGTAGCCAGCAGTTACCTTACTTATAAAATGGGAATCGAAGATTCAAGGCCTAAGGAATGTACTGCTGAAGAGGTGCTGGGTGTGGGGCGGGGACATGTAAGGCAGTGTACGAGAGACCTTTCACAACTGACAGGTTCTCTCTCTATAAACAGTCACCCGAAGCATTAGTAGAAGCATAAACTTGGGCTCTTTTTGGAAGTTTCTTCACTGTTTAAAATTTGCTCTGTAGTGGTAGAAAAACTATGAAAATTAAGGTGCTAATTTTTTAAATTCAAATTCAAGCAACCAATTATTGCACTATTTGTATCTACTGAACTAAAAATCTTATTAAGGAGATAAACAATGTCCTAATTTCCTTTTTAAAAATCAAGAATGTTAACATAATTAAAGCTATGACTCAACAACAGCTAAAAAAGAAAAACAATGAAAGTATTACCAAAAACAAAACAAAAAAAAAACACTGTTTAAATAAATCCAATACTCAAATTTGCAGAGAGAATGATCAAAGTCAGGAAAATAAAATTATGACTTAATTTTAAATACATGATGTAATTCACATGTTCTTTGTTAATCATTGTACCACCAGGGTCAGACATTCAGCAAAACATGTAATTAAATAGAAAAATAACCCCACACATAACAAATATTCTTTTCTTTCTATAGTTATTTATTAAATCTAGGCAAATCAATAGATTTCTCTACATCAAGCCATTAGTTCCACCTTTTCTTTAAATACGTCACTCAAGAACTAAATAACAAGTAAAAGCAAAAGTCATCACTTCAACTCCTAGGTCACAGAGTGATCCCTTCAAAGGTGACAGGGAAAGAACACTGACATGAAAAATCATCAATCACTAGTACTGTTTACACACCAGGAAGTTTGACATAGTGGGCAACAGGTTTAGTATGAGAAGCATTACATCTCTGAAATAGCACTTTCCAGCTTTCACCCTGAAAAAGTTCAAATAGTGCTAACCAGTATTAGACAACTTATAAAATTAGCCAAAGCAGATATCACTATTATCTTTAACAATTCCCTCTCACCACCACTATAAAACAAAACAAAACAAAACAAACAGCTGAGGTTAACTGATCTGTTCAGGAGTGAAGGGACAAAACAGGGTAAAGCACTCAGGTCTCTAATCTTCGGTCCTTTAACACCCAGCCTCACCCACAGCTTCCCCGGGACAGGACCCACTCAGGCCCTTGTTATTATCCCCGCCCCCGCCCAGTTTTCACCAGGAAACTATTAGCAGCAGAAAAATAAAGAGGCCACTTTACACCTGCCTAAGCAAAATCAAGGAATGGAGATCGTCCTATTTAGCAAAGCTAATTCTTCTGGGGATCCTATGCAAGTCACCTTAAGAATTCACCTTCTGCGCCCACCGCTGACCAGTACGCACATTTCACGAGAGGAGGCGCCTCACAGAGCCACAGGCCCTTGACCATGCTCCCTGACCAGCACGAGGAGCACCCGTGATATCCCTTCCAGTTCTGTGATTCTAATGCCATTAAAAGTTGTTTTTTTTTTTTTAAGGCAATTCTAAGTCGAATTTTAAGAATGTAAACATTTTTTTAGGAAAATAAGGGGGGAAGGTCTGATTATTATGTAGGAAGAATAAACATTTGTGAATGTCCCACAGATCTCACAGTGAGTGATAGGAAGGAACTGTCTTTGAAAACAAAGAAGTAATTTATCAGGCCAATATGTTCATTGTAAAGACACTAAAGTCAAATTAAATAAAACCAACAAGAGACAAAGCAATGTCCTAGTTTTGTGCACTGGGACACGAGGCTTCACTGAGCACTAATTATATCTGGTTGGAAAGCAAGCGAGTATGTTCCGTTTTAAATGTTTTTTTTTTTTTTCTTTTTAAACAAGGACATTTTAAAGAACAAAGCATTTTGAATTATTTTCCCAAATTAATCTTAGGAATTAAAGAAGGTTATACAAGTAATTTTTCCCCTAACGTGTCCTGGGTAAGAATGATGAAGGTGTAGGTTGAAGATACATTTACAAGCCAAATCCCTAGCTCTGCAGCTGCGGGCTTTCCAACCTATGCCTCTGAAGCTGGGCTGCTAAACACGAAGTAACAGAAACACACGTGCACGTCTGCAGCATCCGGGGCGCTCCCAGCTGGGACTGTAAAGTGCAGTGCTTTCAGGAAACTGTCAATGTCACATATTTTAGTTATTTATCCCATGGTCTTCGTTGCATTTTTTAAACTTCTAGTCAGTTCTATTTCCAAAGCAACTGAGGACGTTCTCCTTTAAGACTTTGCTCTTGAAACAAAGCTTTATTCTAAGAACAAAGGTATAAAACATGAAAACATTATTCCGAAAGCCAACTGTTTCATCACAGCGACCTTAGTACATCCCAAGCACATGTGCCACGTACACCCTGTTTAGAGAGAATCACAGCTCGATAAGATAACGGACAGTGAAGGCCCGTAACAGGGTAGAAAGACAATACACCCGGGGGAGGTGAGATCCTACAGGCATTATGTGTCACAGGCACTCAAAGCTCAGTCCAAGACTTGAGCCGGGCTTGGTTTCACACACACCTGCTTTTCTGTTTATTTTATTTTACTTTTAAATACTTAAGTTGTTTCACACTCAGTCTGGCTGCAGCACTGTTTTTCCTTCGGTCTCCGATTCTTGGGAAACAAAGCACGCTGCAGTGACCTTTAGGGGCAGCTCCTGGTCTCAGGACACAGCCGTTCCTCTGGAGCTCATCCCCCCGCACCTCTTCTGCACGTGTCTGTGTGCACACATGCACAGGACACCCCCCGGCCCCACAGCATGTACAGGGGCCACCAAAGGAGTCACGGGGGTCCACCAACCATACCAGGGCTGTCCACACTAGGAGATCTATTAGCTTTTGAAAACAGTTACCCAAATTTACAGTGCTAAGCTTGTGATTGCTATGTTAATCTGATTGCTGGTTATAAACATCTAATAAAAAGGAAAATTATTAATGACATACAACTTGGTAATAAAATGTTTAAAAATGGGTGAAGATTAGGCAAAAGATAGAATAAAATGGAATCTTGGTAGTAAAAAATTACAAACGTACTCATACACTTAACATTTTTTTAAAATAAGAGTTACTATATGAGAGAAAAACACCAGAAAAGTTTGAAAAGATAAAAACATAAAGCCATCTGTAACCTCATCTTTCATTTTAGATTCTTCCCTCAGCCTAAATCCATCCAAAAGCAACCTATTTCATTTCCTCATTCATCCACTTACTCAGTCTTAATATACTGGGTTGGCCAAAATGTCCGTTACTTTTTTCTGTAAAATAAAAGATACATTTTTAATTTTCACCAATAACTATTGATTTGGATATTTTGATTATGTTGGCTTTCTTAAGCATTGGCTACTAGTGGGTACAGGCCAGGGGTGCTGCTAAACACCTTCCAATGCATAAGACAGCCCCACAGCAAAGAATTATTTGGCCAAAATGTCAATAGTACTAAGAAACTTCACAAACCACTTTTAACATGTTTGATCAGTCACAGCACCTTCTCCACACACTGCACAAATCCTTTTTCTGTGTTTCAGATGCATTTTTACCTTTCTTGAAATAATAAAGCATAATACGTTGAAAATATTGTGCATTTTCTTCCATCTTCATATTCAAATGGCTGCACAAAAATTCATCAATTTTGATAAGTTGTTTTTTAAATGCATGCTGATATGACAGCTATTACACTACAATCTAACAAAACTGTTTTGAATGAGGTTAAAGACAAGCACTACTAGAGCCATCTCAGGGAGAAACGTAACAGCCTTTTTGCCCAACCTAGTATCTGTGCCTCTCTTGCTTAATCCATGGACGTTCTTCACTCACTTTAAGATAAAGTCCAGGTTCCTATCACTGCCCACCTCACTGCAGCCCCTTTCTGAACTACACTTCCTCGTGGTGGGGTAGCCAGATCTCCTTGCCCCTCTGAGTACTGTTTTCTTTGCTTAGAACACCCTCCTCCTTCATATTCACTTCACCAGGCTTAGCCCCAGGCATCCTGCTGGCCTCTGCCTGATGAGGCGGTGGGGAGGCACTGCAGAGGCCGAGGGCATCCTCTGCCAGGCATATATGTTACTATTAATCGCACTCATTTTACAAACGAGAATGTAGAGGATTTGAAAGGATAATTAACTTGATACAGCTAGTACAGGATGGAGCTGGGATTTGAACTGAGTCTGGCTGCTGTCCTTGCTCTTAATCTTGACCCAGGGTGACAAACCCCACAGGCACCGGGTGGGTTTGCATAATGATGAAAAGCCAAGTTTTCACCTCCATAAAGAAATATGCTTAAAAAAAAAACACACATGGCCCTCTAAGTTTATTTCTGTCTACAAGGATGGATAATATTCATTTTCACCTTATCTCTATCATAAAAAGCAACAGCCCTTTCATATTATTAATTTTCTCTCTAAAATAAAAATTGGGATAATTATATTCATGCCATTTTTCTAAAGAAACTATTTATATTCTGTAAAATTTTAATGTGCCTTAGGATGAAAGCATGACATAATACCTTACTAAGCATGAAGAAAGAATAAAGTAGAAAAACATAAAATAATATGGAAGAGCTCACTATTCTTGTCATTTATATTGTAAAAACCAAAAGTGCTATGAACAATTTGTGGTTTTTCTGTTGCAATTTGGGAGATCTCAAGTTTTACTCAGTGCTTCAACCTGTGCAGGACTGGACACCACATTCTTTTGATGAAAGGAGTTCCAACAAGTTCTCTACTGGCCTGAGACCTGAGCCACACAGCGCTGCTAAGAATGTGATCACCAACTATTAGACTATTTGCAGTCCAACTGAATTCTTTAGCAACATTTACATTGTTCTCAATTTTTACCTTAAAGGAAAGTCAAATTTCAAGTGTGGCTGAAATATCTGATATATTTAGCTCTTAATACTGTCCGCTTTAAAATGAGATCACACACAGAAATTGCTCTCTGTAGTACATCTGCGGGTAAGAAGCTCTGTTAACTGATTATGTAATGTTTCAGTTTTGGTGGTAAAAGATTCCAGATGTTAACTCTAACAGTTTTTGCAGACACATGGGATTAATGTTATATACATAAGAACTATTTTTGGAACGGGGCCAGTGTGTGTGCATATGCTGTTTAATTACGTTGGCACCCCAGGCATTTCAAACATCAACAGAATCTCTCAGCTGATATTCCCATTACGAATTCTGTTTTAAATAATCATAGAGGGGTAAAGAAACAGGGCGTAGCACAAGCTAATAAAATCTATCTAGTTCTTTTTACTTTTAACAGATTTGGAGGTTTTATGGATCAAAATTCTCTTTCACTCTACACTGCAGGTAAATACAAACTGCCAGGAAATATATATTTTTTTAATTTCTTTGCTGAACGCCAGTGTAGTCATTTCCATGTCCTTTTTTTCAAGTTATTATTCTCCGTTCTAAAAACCCATCTGTCCCAAGGGAACCTTTGACTCTGCCATGAAAATTTCCCGTGAGTCTTAGAACTTGACTTTGAAATACACTTCTTTATACAAACAGTGCTACACGTTTGTTTGGAATGAACATTCCGAAGTTCCTCACCTAGATGATGCTGAACAACCTGCTGTGAATCTAAAAGCATACAGACACTGGAGAATTGTTTTGTATTAATGACTCAAATTTCCCCCCCTTCCTCTTAGAAAAAAATGAAACAATAATATAAATAATATTTCTGCAGCTTTTCCAAAAGACTTTTAAGAGCTTTATATGTGAAAATAAATGAGTAAATCATTACAAAAATGGATGAGCTGGACTAGCAAAGCAATGAAGACTACCTTAGAGGAAGGGTCTTTTCAGTGACGCAAGCTCAATGGAAAAATTCCTAATCCCAAAGTTTACCAGACATAAAATTTCCAAACTTCCCAAGACCATATGTTAGTCACTGGTGACTAACTAGTCACTAACATATGGTTAGACCTAGTGACTAACATGTCCTGGGACACGGGAAGTTCCCTTCATGTGCTGTGGGCTGCTGCTGTCACATACATCAGTTTGAACTGTACACACATAAACACGTATTTCAATAAGACAGCATGTGATGATGAGAAACAAGATATTCTGGTGCATTTATTTGGAACACATGTAAAACATACAGGTCAGATGAAACTACTGAAGCATCTTTTCAGATTTCTTGAATTTCCCTACATAAGAAACACTCTCGGTAATGGTAAGAACTGCTCTAGTTGGACAGGCATGGCTGGTGGTGAGATCCCCACTGCACGCCCTTCTCTGAGGCTCTCCTGCTCTGGTCACTCGGACACCACTTCACAGGCTCCTTTGGAAGCAGATCCTCATTTTCCCGTCCTTTATTTTAAAATCTCTCAGGCAGCTGTTCGCCATTTCTGCTGCCAATTGTTCAAAACCTTTATCATCTCAGGCATTTGTCATTTTATAAACTGCTGTGCCTCTCTGCAATCCACCTGGCACATTGCCACCAAGATCCTACCTGTCCCTCAGCCTGGCTCAAATCCGGTTGCACCCCTATCACACACATGACAGAGGTTTACCAAAAGGTGGTTAATCCAGCCCAAGAACTCTACACATTGTCTTCATACCACCATGATGAGAAGCGATGGGTCTCCAGTGTAACAGAGAGCCAAAATACACACCGATAATCTGAGTATGTGATACAGTTAAAAAGAACCACAAAAACAACTAAATCTAGCATGTTGGAGGGCCGATATTTTAAATGTCTGGCAGTTAAGCAAAATCACCATAACCCAGAAATCTAACACAATGCAACTCCCCCAAATTCACATCTGAGGTATATAAATCGTAATGCTGGCAAAATCAAAATAATATGGAAAGCAGCCTAGGATTGTAAAATAAATTGCAAGAAAATTAACTAGGCACCTGGCAACTGGTTGTGAAAGAAAGCTTACTGCACGGTTTTCTCAGGTAAAGACCCTTCGTTTACTCTGAAAGCAGCAGCAGTCAAGGTGGTCAGAATTCAGGTACGTGAGAGGATCCCTTGTGCTTCCCACTGCTCCACCTGACTATCTCCATGACCCCAGTGCAGCAGGGGTCACAGGCTGGGATCTGCTGCCTGTGTTTGCGAAGTGTTACTGGAACACAGTCATGCCCATTCACTTCCCTACTCTCTGTGGCTGCCATGTGCTGCAGAGTGAGAGTCAAGTCGTTACAACAGACAATCCTGCCAGCAAAGTCTAAACCACCACCACCCCAGCCCTCTGCACAACAGAGTGGAGACCTGACAGGATGGTGACATGCGAGAGGAGAACCCTGAGGATGCCCGGCTGCGCACTCGAGACCCGAAGTGCAGACTAAGAGGCAGCAAATAAGTCATGTTTTTCTCTCTTTACAATAAGGAGCATAACGAATTTTCTAACAGTGTGTTTCAATAATAACTTTTTGGCAAGAATAGGAAACAAGTCACTAAAAAACAATTACTTTTTATTTTTTAAATTCTGTACACACAGTACTTGGATGTATGCCTCCTGCATACTCCACAGTATTAACAGTAGAGAGAATATTTGTATTTACAGATCATCTCCATGGTACCGATACTTTGTAAAAACACAGTTGTGAGTACTGGGTAATCAGTACATTCTTTCCATAACCAACTATTAAATATCTCTATTTTTACTATGGGACAACGAAAACTATGCTTCTATGGAAATAATACACCAGTGCATTCATATCCATTTTCGCAAATAACATGCCTTAGATTATCAACAGAATAGTGGTAAATGGCCCACAATATGTAATAACTAAGCACAGTCTGGCCTTTGAGTGTGCTGCTTTCTTTGTGCCATTCATAGTTTGGGTATGTTTTCTGATGCACAAATAATGTTTAAAACTAACCACTTGTCTGTATAGTATGTGTGAGGAAATACTTGTGGAGCCCTAACTTTATTTCAGACATTAATCTGGGGCTGCTTCTCTATTAAAATCTAATTTTAGGAAAAAACAGGAATTCAAAGATACCTACTTGGCTTTATAAAAGAAGTGAAATATTATTCATTAGAAAAATACACTTTTCCACTACAGTGAGAGTAATGGGAATTTTTGTTTCATACCAGAATCCTCAGCAGAAATGCCTATGGTATCTGTGATGACTCGGAAGAGCACCACAGGCTGTAAAACCAGTTCTGTGTATGAGAGACAAAAACTCAGGACTAGAGTATGAAAGTGCAGGATCCATCATATCCAGACAGGTAGTTTAGAAAAGCCATCCTGCAAAACCTCATAGAAAGTTCTTTGAAAACAAATGCAATTACGCAGAATGCATTCATTTCTGTTTCCTACACTCTCTCAACTGGGGATTATGAAACATGAGAAACAATGGACATTTAAACTGTCACAGAAAAATGTGAAAACCGTGGCTCCTGAGCAGTTTCTTCTTTTCCCCTGAATAAAGCATTGTTTTGACCACGGGGAGAAACCACTTTCAATGATTTTATCTTTAAGTGTAACTCCATTAATCACTGTCACATGTGTCAATTACGCATTAGAAAACAAATGGATTACAATCAATTTTAGGAAAATTTAGACATATAGTATAATCTGTACCCCAAAAGAAAGATATCCCTTTTGCCACATTTTTAGTTAAAAACTTATTTTTACCTTTTTAATAGTACACCTCCTCTTTTTAAGTTTCCCTAAATCCTTTGTGAGCAAAGTGAGTTACAAATAAACAAACCAGTGCAGATCAACCCGAAAACAAAACTAATAATTTCGCTGCCATTTACTGACAAACTGAACACATTAAGGATAAATATTTCTGAGGATGCAACCCATTCAACACTGATTAGAGGGTTGAGTCAAAGGTAAATATTAGCCAAAACTATGTATCACACAGCATAGTCTGAGACTGATAGTTTCATTTTTTAAAATGGATCTACCTGCTTTTTTAAAGATTTTATTTATTTATTTTTAGAGAGAAGGGAAGAGAGAGAAAGAGAGAGAGAAACACCAGTGTGTGGTTGCCTCTCATGCACCCCCCACTGGGGACCTGGCCCGCAATGACTGCGACCCTTTAGTTCACAGGCTGGCACTCAATCCGTTGAGCCACACCAGCAAGGGGGCTGTTAGTTTCTTTAACAAGTAGGTAAAACTTTTTCTAATTAGAATGGTCACTAATAATAACAATTATTTAAACTAATAGAAAAGTTTTACATTTTAATACTACAAAAGAGTACCCAGGAAGACAGTCATGTTAAGAATTTCGTACTCTGTTAGGAAAGTATTTGTATCCTGAATTAAGGTCAATCATAAATACAGGCCCAGCTGAGGAGTAACGAAAGATGCAGCATTTATATGTGGTGGAAAAAGACATTGATTTACTTGGAATGAGTGTATAAGGGACATTATAAAAACTGACAAAACATGAACAAACGTACACAATTCAAGCAGAGAGGAGATAACTAAAGCTCTGTCTCAAATTTGGGGCTTATCATTTTAGCCACCAGAGGTCACCCTTTCCCCAGAGAGATGAAAAACAGGGTTTGAGAAGCACTTGCCACTGCACATTTGCTGTAAGGCTGCAACAAGAAAAAACCCATGTGTTTACAATATTCTCCTCTCTCTGCCCAAACCATATCTAAGAATGCCCACCCCCCACCTTTTGCCCTAATGCAGACATACAGGTAATGGAGAACAGCACTGAAAACAGCCTGCAAGGCTAAAATTATGTACAAAACAGTTGAGTCCAGCAGTGAGGGATGGGAGGAGGAAAGAATGCAGTTCCCTGGCAGAGGAGAGGTTTGTGGAATAGCTACCATGCTCCTGAGAGGTAGTAAAGGGAACTGGATGAAAGAGGACTCAGGAATTTGTACTTTGTATTACAAATATAACCATTCCTGGACAATTTTCAGCTAAAGCCTGTGGCAAAGATTTATACTGCTTTTTAAATTAGTTTTGCACTTAAGTTTTGTATCCAAATCTGGCTTTAAGGAAAAGGCAAATTGACCAGGGCTCCTTCAGGGTTCAACATATATATTTACAATTAAATTGTAAAGAAGGGGACCCTTATTCACCATAGTATCTTGAACAAAATATTTGGTTAGTAAAAATGCTCTTCCTCACTCACCCCAGCTCACATATAACACAGTAAGGAGCTGATAAGCAAAAGTTTCAATCTCATTTGTTTCAATTCTATTAGGTAAGGGACAGCCTGATTTTCTCCATTTACTGTCACTCTACTGTAGCCACAGACAGAAGTAAAATTCAAGGGTCAGAGTTGGTGTTTATAATTTCATGTATGTGGATTATGGTAGCCAAGAGACCCTTTAGCGCACAGCCTTTACAGTTAGCCAGGGGTTAGAACCTTCCCCAAACACCATCTTTCTTATTTCAAGTAGCACAAAGGAAATCCCAAAGAATGGGGTATTTAGTAGACCAGTAGAAGTCTCTAGCAGTTTGTGAAATCCTTGTTTAGAAAATGATGTTTTGTATTCCAACATATTGGCAAATAAGGCTATTGAGCAGCATTATGTTGTTTGGATATCTAACAATGTTCTTTCCCAAGTACAAATGCAAAATATGTTCATTACAGATTTTTCAGAAAATGGAGAAAGGCTACAAGAAAATAAAGTTACCTATAATCCCACAGAATATGGGGAAAGAAAATGAAGTTCTGAATAAAACATTTTTAAACATGCAAAAATTAAATTCATCCATGGCTTCAAATTCAAAAAATTATAATCCGCATACATTCAGCTCACAAAACCCATTATAATCCGTCCTTCCTTTCCCAATGAAATACTTTCAAGAAGTTCACCAAGAATCCCATGCTTGGTGGGCTGTATTTCCACACTCAGTTTACTCTGTTCTTCTCCCGTCTTCGCTGTCTCTACAGCATTGGCACTGCTGACCACGCCTTCGCACACACTGCTGTCCTGATGTCTTCCGTCCTATTTCCATAGCTTCTGCCATCGCTCTCGTCCTTCTCCAGTAATCGTCAACATGGGCTGTTCTCGCTCAGGTTAACATTAACTACTGCATTTCTGGCTCTTTCATGCCACTGATCTACACCCTCCCCTTGAGTGACCATAGTAATATTCTCAGTCTAAACTACTAGCTACATTTTGATAGGCTTAACACATAGGTAGATACTTAATAAATATTTAATTTTATTAATGACATTCAAATTTAATCTCCCAATCCGAATTACAATAGCATCAAAAAGAATAAAATACTTAGGAATAAACTTAACCAAAGAGATGAAAGACTTGTACACTGAAAACAACAAAGCACTGATGAAAGAAATTTAAAAATACACACAGTAATGGAAGGACATCCATGTTCATGTACCGGCAGGTTCAGTACTGCTAAAAAGTCCAAGGCTGTCATAAGTGACCCACGGATTCAATGTAGTCCCTATCAAAATTTCAAGACATAGATAATCCTAAAATTCATACAGAACCACAAATAGCCATGAATAGACAAAAATCTTAAGCAAAAACAAAACTGAAAGCATTGTGCTTCATATTACAAGTAAAACTGGACCCCTATTTCATATCATACACAAAAAATCAACTTAAAATGGATTGAAAACTTAAATGTAAGACCTGAAACTGTAAAAACTCCTAGAAAACAACATAGGGCAAATGTTTCATGACAGTAGGCTTGGCAATAATTTCTTGGATGTGGCATTAGAATCACAGGCCACAAAAGTAAAAAACAGACAAGCTGGAGTACAGCAAACTAAGAAGCTTCTGCACTGTAGAGGGCAAAGTCAATGGACTGAAGAGACAACCTACAAAATGGGAGAAATCTGCAAACCACATGCCTGACAAAGGTTTGATATCCAAAACCTGTAAGGAATTCTTACGACTCAGCAAACAAAATCAAAAGTGGGCAAGGGGCTTGCTTGCATAGGTATTTTCTCAAAGATGATACTCAAATGAGCAAAATATGACAAGAAAGTCAACATCACTGATCATCAGAGAAATACAAAACCACAATGAGATATCACCTAATACCAGTCAGAATGGTCGTTATTTAAAAAAACAAACAAACAAAAAACCCACACACATCCAAAACCACCACCACCACCACCGCCGCCACCGCCGCCGCCAACAACAACAAAAACATCAAAAACATCAAAAAATAGGGCTGGTAAGGAAACCCTTGTGCACTGCTGGTGGGCGCGCTGCTGTAAAATGGTGCAGTTGCTGAGAAAAATAGTATGGAGGTCCCTCTGAAAATTAAAAACAGAACTACCATGTGATGCAGCAACCCCACTGCTAGGTATTTATCCAAAATAATTGAAATCAGAATCCCAAAGAGATATTTGTATTCCTATGTCCATTGAAGCAATATAACCAAAAACTGAAAATAACCTAAATGCCATAAATAAAGAAAATGTTATATATACTTGCAAACAAAAAATTATTCTGCCATAAAAAAGAAAGAAATCCTGTTATATGTTACCACATGGAAGAAAAAGGCTGCTCACAGGAGGGTAAACGCGGCCTGATTCCATTCATGTGAGGCGCGTGTAACAGTAACTCACGGAAGCAGAGAGTAAACAGAGACTGCCAGGAGACCGGGGAGGGGGAAACGGGAAGTTGCCATCCAGTAGGTACAAAGTATCAGTCACGCAAGATGAAAAAGTCTTAGAGATCTGTTGCACAGCATCGTGCTTATAGTTAACAATACTGTAATGTGCTGCACTTGGAAGTTTGTTCGTGTAGATCTCCTTACTTTAAATTTTAATTTTTGAAGAACTTCCTTTAGGATTACTTGCAAGGTGAGTCTGTCAGCAACTAATTCTCTCAAATTTTGTTGATACGGAAGGTCAAAACCAAAATATCATCAGGGCATTGCTTCTTGCAAAGGTTCTGGGGGAGAATTCGCTCCTTGCCTCTTCAAGCTTCTGGTAGCTCCAGGCATTCCCTGGACTGTGACCACATCACTCCAGCCTCTGCCTCACTAGTTCCATGATCTCATCATCTTCTGTCTCAGAAACTCCCTCTGTCTTCCTCTTGTAAGGATAGATATGAGTGCATTAGGGCCCATCCAGGAAAATAATTTAAGATCCTTAACTTATTTCTTTTGCCATATAAGGTAATATTTACTCTTTTGCTATGTAAGTGACAAGAATATACTTGTGATATACACCAAATGAGATCCTTATTTTGGTTCATTTTTCTCCTGTTACATCTTAGACAAATGACACAAAGCTGCAAATATGAAACTATAGCCCTGAGGCACCTCCAGAGACACAATTTAAAAATCATTATCAAACTGGACATCCAAAAATTAAATTCCCTTTTATAAGAGAATTATTTTAAAAAATCAGTTAAGAATGTAGTAGTTATAATCTGAGTAGTACATTTTACTTAATACAAGCATTCTTTTAGAAGAACAATAACTCAGTACCCTTCTGAAAAATTATAAATCTTTTTCTACAATCAGGAAACTTTTTAATTCAAGACATCTTTTAAACTAATTTAGTAACACACACACGCTCACCCACTCTTCTGCATCAGCTTATGCATGAAAAACACTTACATTATTTAGTCTGCTCTGGGAGGCAAATGTTTGGATTTGGCTGCACCAAAGCCATTTCTGAGAGTTAAAGTATAAAGTAATGAGACTACATTTTTCTTTAATATGTAATTTCACACTTCACATGTAGGTGCTGTACCTATTAGTGTAGACAACTGGAGACACACATACTTATTCATATTTTGCCACTTCTCAAACTATATTTGGAATTCTTCTAGAAATTTCTTCTATATCAGTTTATTATACAACGAAGTATCTTATTTTTAATGGTCATGCTTTGTTTAAAAAGTATGAGTTCAGCATTCTTAAACTCACTCATAATTATTATTCACTGAACTTGAGATATTATTTTTAAAAAGCAAACTTACTTCATGTGATATGTTCTTACTAATACTATGATTATTTTAAAAGAACATATGCTGCTCATTTCAAGTAAAAAGGCTAGCACCGATCGATGCTTGTGCACCGTGAACTGTAACCAGTTTGGTCAAGCATGTCTGTTGCTCATCCTGGAGATGCTCTCCGAGGCACAGTTACAACCACACAGAACAGCTAGGCCAACCAGCTCTCCAGTCACCTTCGTGTAGCCCCTCCCTGCGATTCCAGGATAGCACACCTTGTCACCACGATTGCCAAGCCAAACCAGGTAGAAGATAATGGCTTCACTTTGCTGTGATGCAAGAGAAGTTCAGATTCACTAGAATTTAGTCCAGGTTCTTCAGAGAAAAGAAGTCTTATCGGGCAATTTAGGATGTGTTTACTTAATCCATTCATGCGCTAGTTATTCTAAATAACTTGACTGACTACAAAGGCGCCAGTATCAGACATCAGGTCTGGGACCAGATCTAATTTGCCAAATGCAGTGACAGGCTCTTCTGGTAGGTAGACCAATATCCTTGGTTTGGCCCGGAATCCATTCAGGGCCAGCTCTCCTCTGGGAGTGGGCGAAACTGGAGCAATGCTGGACGCCTGCAGAAACTCTGCTGGCTCGCCCACACCTCTGTAATTTCTGCTCGGTGATTTCAAATCTCAATGGTTTTAAGTGTTCCGTTTCCACACGTCTCTACAATTCTCTAAGAAATTAAAATTGTGTTCTCTGGTTGGCTACTAATGATGAGATACGTTCTTAGTTTTATGAACCTTTTGCTTTCAGGGCTTTTTTTAGCATATGATTTTTATTTGTCAATAAGACATCAAAGCAAAATGTTGTTAAATTTAAGTCTAGTTAAATAATGTCAAGAATTCAGAAGTAAGTTTCTAGAGCTATTTTCAAAATTACTTTAAGCACAAATAAAGCCTTCACGGGTGGCAGCCAATTACCTGTGAAACATTTATGTAGATGTTTATATTCTAATGGATACAAGTAAGAAGCAGTGATGGAACGGTTTTAAAAATAATAAAACAAAAATGAGCTTTTATAGTGTCACAGACATTCTTAAGTACTCTCAAGAGTGTAGGTATGCTCTAACATCACACTACAAGTTAAATATACCTATTACGTCAAACAGTTCATGTGGCTCTTACAGACATTTCAGTAGAAATGAAATCAATCTGCTCACAGACTATCATAGTGCATGGAAGAGAAAAAATGTTTTTTATCGTAAATGATCTCACAGGTTTTGTTGGTTATTATTGCTTCTCAGCTCCAAATTAATCCTTTTGGCCTGCTCTATGAAAATAGATCTGGTTCCTCAAATATTTTTTCTTTGACACCTGCACCATGTCAAGAGAGGGCACTGGAGAGACAGTGGAGAGGGCGAGGAGAAAGGGTTTGCTCCCCGGGGTGCCTCCTCAGCAGCAGCTCCAGGGCAGGGCGGCTTCCCAGTGTGCAGGTCCAGCAGCAAACACAGCCTTGCCAGGGCCCTGCTTTCCCAAGTGCAAAGGCTGGCAGCTTCTCCAGCCCCAATTTTGGGTGGTTTTATAGTACAGTGCATCTGGTGAGATACGTCCTCAGCAAGTTCCACAGGGTGGGTTTCTGGCAAGTTCCATCAAGGAGGAACCATAGTGACTTCTCTGCCACCCAACGAACCACAGCCAGGTTCTCGGCAGTGAGGTCTGAATCTCAGTTCCAAGAGGCCTTTTCTTTGAGTATTCTGTCTCAGCCTTAGGGTAGTAGTTATGCAGATAATATTATATCTGCTATTTCTGTATCCTAGAGAATTCTCTTTACTTTGTATTAATCTCTTACTTACAGTGCCCTGTTACACTGATAGTCCTTTCAATAAACTTTCCCTGTTCAAATGACCGTGCAGTTCCTCTGACAGGACCTCAATTTGTCTAGCAACAGAAAGCATTATTTTCCAATTGCTCTTCATGTACCTTAGGATAAATATCTCTATTAACAATTAACAATACTGATGTATTAAAGAGACAAAAGCAATCAGAAAAAAGCTTTTTTGTTAAAAATATTTTATTTACCTAATCATATCTGGATTTTTACTCTCATATGAACCAAAGAAAAATAAGTAAGAAAGTTTTCTCAGTTAATATTATTAACTATAGGAAAAAAAGCCCAGTTGAAACATTAAAAATGTGAAGCCACTACTTTCATGAAAAAATACTTTTCTACTTGTGCATAGTGGGGAAATTAAAAAAAATAAGTAAATTTTACAAACCACTAGAAGAGAAAAGTAAAAGGAAAGGTCTCAACTAATAAATGAGCTTCAGATAATATTTTCATTATCCTGTCTTGTTAGTGTGAGTAAAAAATATAAACAAACATCTATATAACAGGAAAATACAAATCAAACAACACTAAAGCGAGGAAAAGGGGAAGAAAATATTTTGACACCTCAGTAAATAGGATGACATGAGCAACTGCCAGCAAATGACTTTATAAGCAACTAAAATTCTAAAGAAGGTGCTAACTTTATATATTATCTTTTTAATTACCTAAAAAAAATTTTCTCATTCAATATAAAACTGCACAGAACTTTGCAATTTATAAAGCTCTTTTCCTAGATTGTTTTATGTAAATGACAATATCGATAAAAAGTTCCTCCTAATATAAACTATCAGAAAGAGAAATTAAGAAACCCCCATTTATGATTGTATCAAAAAGAATAAAATACCTAGGAATAAATTTAGCCAGAATTGAAAGACCTGTACATGGAAAACTATGACACTAATGAAAAAATGAGGAAGGCAGTAATAAATTAAAAGATTTTGTGTTCATAAGTTAGAATATTAGTATTGTTAAAATGTTCATATTACCTCAATCTGCAGATTCAAAGCTCTCCCTATGGAAACCCTAATGGCAATTTTCACAAACATTGAACAGATAACCCTACAATTTGTATGGAACCACAAAGACCCTGAGCAGCAAAAGCAATACTGAGAAAACAAAGCTGGATGCATCGCAATTCCTGGTTTCAAACTATATTACAAAGCTACAGTAATTAATAAAAACAGGCAGACCATTGAAACAGAAGAGAGAGCCCACAGATAAACCCATGCATATACAGTCAATTAATTAAGACAAAGGAGTGCAGAATACACAATGAGGAAAGGATAGTCTACTCAACAAATGGTGTTGGGAAAACTGGATGGCCACATGCAGAAGAACGGAACTAGACTGTATCATATACAAAAATTAACTTAAAATGGATTAAAGACTTGAATGTAAGACTTGAAACCATAAAACCAGAAGAAAACACAGGCGATAAGCTCTTTGCACTGGACATAGTGATGATTTTTTGGAACTGGCTCCAAATGCAAATACAACAAAAGCAAAAGTAAACAACTGGGACTACATGAAACTAAAAAGCTTCTTCACAACAAATGAAACTAACTATCAACAAAGTAAAAAGGCAACCTACTGAAGTGGAGAAAGTATTTGAGAATCATATATCTGATAAGGGGTGAATATCCAAATACTCATACAACTCAATAGCAAAATAACAAATAATCCAATTAAAAATGGGCAGAGAATCTGAATAGACATTTTTCCAAAGATGACATACAGATGGCCAAGAGGTACATTAAAAGATGTTTGATATCACTAACCAGCGAAATGTAAATCAAAATCACAATGAGGTATCACACCTGTTGGAATGGCTATTATCAAAAGACAAAAAACAAACCCCCCCACAATGTCGGTGAGAATATGGAGACAAGGGACTCCTTGTGCACTGCTGATGGGAATGTAAATTGGTACAGCCACTATGGAAAACAGGTTGGAGGTCCCCCCCCCAAAAATTAAATATTGTATGATCCAGCTATTCCATTTACCCAAAGAAAGTGAAAACAGCAATTCAAAAAGATATATGTGCCCCTATGTTTACTGCCTCATTATTTATAATAGCCAAGACACGGAAACAACAAATGAGTGTCTGCTCATGGATGAATAAATAAAGAAAATGTGGTGGCCAGAGGTAGGGGTTGGGCAAAATGAATTAAGGGGGTCAAAAGGTACGAACTTCCAATTATAAAATAGTTAAGTCATGGGGATATAATATACAGCATGGTGACATTAAATAATACTGTACTGCATATTTGAAAGTAGGAAGAAAAACTTTTTTTGTAACTATGTAAAGGGCAGGTGTTAAATAGACTCATTATAGTGATTGTTTCTCAATACAAACTAATATAGAATCATTATGTTGTACACCTGAAACTAATATAATGTTATATGGCAATGGTACTTTAATAAAACCATAATACGTAAAACAAACACCCTCCTTCTCCCCCGCCCAACCTGTGCCAATCCCTCATATTCCAGATTGTGACTTTCTAGAGCAGACAGCACGGACAGCAAATCAGATTAATTAAAGTAACATTACAAGACAAATCCTGGACATGTGAACTATAGTCCAAGATTACGGGGAGATCTTAAAAATCTAGGTCAGGTAGAAGCTAATTCTTAATCTAAAGGACCACTCTAAATGAAGCAAAGAAAAAGCACCAGTTAGACTTTAGAACCAGAGAGATTCATTAGGCAATCTCAAAATAAAACAAAACAAAAATACCAATCAATCAATCAAACCCCTCAAACAGTCCTAATCACTTCCAGGCTTTTAAAAGTTTTAACAAATGAAAATGAATAAATTTCCCATGTGTTTCGAGGGAAAATAGGCCCTTCCTGCCTTTAGTTAAACTCTTTAGTTGAAGGTTCTGATGCTCCAATTTTGGAGACTATGACTGCTTGACAGGCAAAATACAGGATAAAAAAAAAGATGATAGTAATTTGGTAACAAATTATAAACCTCAACTGGCCACCAGCACTTCAAAGTAATCATTAGTTAGAGTTAGTGGGGCCATGGTCAAAGTATTATAGAGAAGTATTGTCTCCTACTTTCAGAGTATAAATGGCTAGGACCTTACGGATAAAGAAAAAAAAGAAACATATTACTAAGAACAAGCAGAGTGACTGTAGAAACACTACTACTGAGTTATTTCTCTTAATTTCATTTATTTTTCAAAAAAGCCCATTCAAATCAGCATTTCTTTCAACACAATAATAGGTAGGTCATCTAACATTAGGTATATAATTTCCCCTAACTACATCAGTCCAAAAATAAATAAGGACAATTTTCATTTCTTTTCAAATTGAGGTAAGTAACTTAAAGTATAACGTTACTTAACTTTAAAGATACACACAAAACATAAGTACTTTTTCATGGTTTTGCATGTTATTTTGGATTAAATCTCACCTCAATCTCTTTGCTGGTTGGTGACCTATCTGTGGAAATATGTTTTGATAGAAATTATTTTTCCATTTCTCAGTTTTGTGTCTCATATTTCAGAGGAAAAAAAGGAAGAGTACATTTTCTAGAAATTTCAACACAAAGCAACAGGCTGGACTGACAATTTATTATTGTAGATACACTGCTCTTTGGCTCAAACACAACTCTGACTCCTGTGCCAAGATGTTTTTCAGTAACCCTGCCCTGGGTAGAACCCTTTAAATCAAGGGGTCAGGAGACACACTGGAACATCTATTGGACCATATGTGAAATTTTTACAAAACACTATCTTCAGCCCTGGCCTGTATGGCTCAGTTGGTTGAAGTGGGTTTGATTTTCAGTCAGGGCACATACCTAGGATGTGGATTTGGTCTGGGTTAGGGCACACACAAGAGGCAACCAACTGATGTTTCTCTCTCACATCGATGTTCCTCTCCCTCTCTCCCCCTTCCTTCCCCTCTCTCTAAAAAAAAAAAAAAAAAAAAATCCATAAGCATGTCCTTGGGTGAGGATTTAAAAAAACACACACGCTATTTTCAGATGAAGTAACAGAAAGGTCTGAAAGGAAAAAAACTTGAAATCGATCAATTGATCAATGAATCAATCTAATCCCTGCATGTTTTTATTTCTACAATTACAGCCATAACTGAGGGCTTTAAATTTAATTTTTAAAGGATTAGTATTTTGATGTATGGTAAAAATTTAACGAAGACTTCAAAGCCAATTTCTGCTCTCTGTACAAAATAACATAATTTCTTTATAACAAACTCTATGAGCACTGTCAAAATTTTTTATTTCAAATATCCATTTGAGAAAACTTTCAAATGATATTATAAATCAGTAATCAACCTGCCTTAATCTTAATGACATGGAGATGACTTTTACATGCTTAAGTAGCATATAAATTTTAAATAAATGGAATTTAACCTGTATTAAATTCAAATGTCCACACCAATTGAAACTTCTATAGAAAAACAGTGCATACTTATTCTTGCTATAGAACATGCAATTATCTACCTTATTTATTATTTCCCAAAAGTAAAAAGGCAAACTGGAATTTAGGAGAAAGTTACTATAGGCACATTTAAAGTCAAGTTCAGTACATGTGTTTTGTCTTGCCTACTATGTGATTGACCACAGATGCCAAGAATGCAACATTGAAAAGGATAATCACTATTATCAGCATGAACAAATACCATGACCAATTAACTGTCTGCCATAGGCACAAGTACCATTCACGTGACACATTTTACCATCCCTAATATGGAAATTCTTTGTTAGGCAGCCTGGGATTCAAATCCTGGCCTCACCACTTAATAGCTATATGACTTGAGATAAATTAGTAGCTTCCTTGGCTCTAAAATGGGAATAACAATACTTAAATTTGTCAGAGTTAAATAACAATAGACATACATTTTTACTTAATAAAAAAATAGCTATTAATAGTATTATTACAGGAGTCTGAGTCTTTCAGAACTCACTTGTGACTGATCACTGAATATGATCTTCAAACAGGCAGGTCCCTGTCAGCGTTTGCCGCTGTCCTGAATGACTCTCACTCAGCAAATCACTGGACGAATGGCACCAGCCAGCTGTGGCTCCATCTGCTGAGCAGAGGCACGGGCCACCCAGGCAGGGTGCACCAACACGATCCATGAAACAACAAAAATCCACCCTCTCGTATTCCTTAAACCTATGCTACAGGCCTGAGGTTTGTGCATGCAATAATGTGCCATTTGCTTAGAATGAGGTCTACAAAAATAATGGTTTCAAAAATAGAATGATTTTGTTCTTCCTGAGACCCCTCACCTACCTAGCAAGTATAGGATAAAAACCGGTGATTACACTCCTCCAAGAAATTTCAGAAATGGTCTTAATCTAGGCCTACTCAATACTAGCCATACTGAGAGAAAAAAGACTTCTATCAACATGAAATCTACTTTAATGACAAAGTATACATATAATGAAAAAAACCTTTAAAATTTAAAGTTAGTTAGAAAATGCTTATATACGAGGTCTTTCCAGAAAGTATCCAGCCATGTACTATGAAAATTAGAGACATTTATTAAAGAAGATACAAGATACATTGTACACGGGACAATGATGCCTCAGTCCCCTTCAAACTAGGCACCTTGGGACCTCACACAGTTCTCTCAATTGCCATCACTGCCCAGTCCTGTTTTCCTGAATCTCATCAATGGTCGGAAATCTTTCCTTTCAAAGGTGATTTTTGGGAAAAGCTAGAAGTCCCAGAGTGCCAAATCTGGGCTGCAGGGGGCTGAGTCACTTGGGTGATCTGATATTTGGCCAAAAACCTCTGCACAAGATGTGATGCATGAGCAGGCGCATTGTCGTGATGAAGCTGCCAATCATCAGCTGCCCATAGCTGCGGCCTTCTGAATGATCTGAATTATTTCTGTGGAGGAATGTTCAAACTTAATGGAAAATCTGATGTATATTCCTCACTCTACTCACTCAGTCATTTTGAATGTGTCGAGCACACACTACACATGCTCACTCAACAGCACCCACCACTGCTGACTAGTACAGTGAAGTCATCATTGTTCACACACATGCATTCCAGCCCACTCTCCTTGGCTCTCAGGTTACATCGATGTTGTGCAAATCATTCTTATTATATTAACAATGGTTGGACTTTTTCTGGACAGACCTTGTATAACCAAGAAGAATAAACAATAGAGCTAAAAGGAAACTAATTCCTTTTATTATAAAAAGTAAAGTTTTCAACACTTAAAAACAGTGTCAAATCTTATGATTTTATTTGAAATTCTAACTCTGTGATTATCCTTTCTAATGTGAACAGGCTTGGCTACTTGTTCAGGTCCTATTACATGATTTTAATGAGCTAAGTGAATCTGACTGGAAAGCAGTAACAGTGGAAGGACACAGGGTTTTGAGAGTCAGCAGACCTGGGTTCACTGCTAATTTTAACCGTGTGTCCCTGAACTCCCTTAAACTCATACAAGGTCATTTCTTCATCTGTAGAATATTCATAAGAATATTCTTCTCATTAGTTTGCTTGTGAGCATCAACCTAGACTCACCTATTTAAAAGAGTTTTATGAGCAATATAGCACTGTCCTACCAGAGAACCACACTTTCCCATGGGTTTATAAAATAACTCTTGAATTGCTGGCAATGAGAGAGGCTGGGAGGTAAGTCCTGTGGGCACAGCATGCAAGGAGCCCTCTGCCCTTTTTATTAGGTCAAACACTGCTGAGCTCCCTGAGGACGAGCGCATGCAAACAAAGAACTCGGTGGATAACAAGCTGCTGACTACATGGAAACCACCTTTTTTTTTTTTTTTTTTAACACTAGCAGACACATTTTCCTTTATTTTGATTCTGTAAATTTGGGTGGAGGGACAGAGCGCAAGGATGACACTCTTCAGCTCTTAACGCTCCTATGGAAGGAAACATAACGGATGCAGAATGCCCAAGAACAAACAAATGTGGATACTAACCACAGTCCCCATGAATTTTTAAGAATTCAACTCCCTTACATAATTAGTAATAACATAAATAATATGTGAGCACAGTTAATATTTAGGTGTCAAGAATGATATACTGTCCTGGCTGGTGTGGCTCAGTGGATTTGAGTGCCAGCCCGCAAGCCAAAGGGTCACTGGTTCAATTCCCAGTCAGGGCATATGCCTGGGTTGTAGGCCAGGTCCCCTGGTAGGGGGTGTGTGAGAGAAAACCACACACTGACTTTTTTCTCTCCCTCTCTTTCTCCCTCCCTTCCCCTTTCTCTAAAAAATAAATAAATAAAATCTTTAAGAAAAGTGATATATTGATAATGGGCCAGATGGGACGATTATTTCTACTCTTCTATCTTCAGAAATACATGAAGCCATTTACAGCCACTGAAAAAAGACTAAATAACTACAATTCACACAATCAACATTCAAATACTCCTTGCCAGTTATAATGACATTTGGGTAAGAAGATGAGATTTGCTTTTCTCACTTTTAAAATATTAAATGTCTGACAGCTTTTTAAAAAGTCATTTGTAATACTAAGCACCATATGCCAGGAATTATTTTAGGTGCTTTGAATGTATCATTTTATTTAATTGTCATAATAATCTCAAGACATAGGTACTATTATTATCCCTACTCTTAGGGGGAAAAAAAACCATGAAAAGAAGTTCCAAAACATGCCCACCATCACACACCTCATTAGGGAAAAGCCTAGAAATGAATTAAGGCAGTCTGCAAGTACAGCTCAAACCTTGAACTAATATACTCTGCCAGCTAATCAAATGAATAATTAAGCAGGATATACATTATACTTAACTGTTTCAAAAGCTTTAAAGACACTAATTTATCACTGAAGGTCATGGGTCAGTATCCATTTGGTAATTAATCATGTCAACACATTTACTTGACTCAGGTATTTGTGGGGTTGAAGGTGAAGAGGAAGCAAGGGCCTGGAAGACTAACTAGAACCTCAAAAATTACACTGCTCATCAAAAAGAGGAAAGATCTTCTGGGAAACATTTGCCTAATCTTTTTGGAAAACACATTCTGAGGAAATTCTCCAGGGACCTCTTGATTATGTAACACTAACTAAAGTAAAAAAAAGTCTACCATTTTCAACGGAGACTTCTTTCCATGCACACATTGCTGAATCAGCTCTTAGAAATGGAGCTGACACAGACCAAACCTCACCAGGCCTCATCCCAAAGAAACTGCAATAAAAACTGTCATACTGCCACCAGATTCATTCATACATGGCTGGAACATATAAAGATACAACTTTTGAGGGAAAATAACAAGGTCTAAAAACTAGGATCATTATTTTATCCATAATTAGGCATCGAATTCTTGCCATTCCAATTTTCACTGTGAGCTACTTAAAAAAAACAAAAAACAAAAAAACTTCCCCACTTCTAAGCTCAACAGGCTCTTCCTCAGTCTCATAATTATCAACTTCCTAATTATGAGAGGACCACTGACCGTATCTCTAACCACCTCCATCCTTTTTAAGTGTGTCTGCTGTCTGCCCCTCTGGACACTTCCACCTGAAGGAAGTTCTTCAGAACTGTCTTCGTACATCTCTCCCCACGATTCCTTCAGATGACCACTCACCTTACACACATTCACATGTGTATCCTCTGTACACATTCGGTCCTACAGGTTCTTCATGTCAAAATATGTCAACTCAAATATTGTGAGCAAGACAGTCCACGATTCTGCCCTGGCTGGTGTGCTCAGTTGCTTGGACATTGTCCTGCAATGCAAAATGTCACCAATTCGATTCCCAGTCAGTTCACATGCCTGGGTTGCAATCAATGTTTCTCTCCCTCTCTTTCTCCATCCCTAACTCTCTCTCTAAAGATAAATAAAATCTCTAAAAAAAAAAAAAAAAAAAAAAAGACAGCCCATGATTCTGTTACACTTTTATTACTATAGCTCCCTCTGAGGGGACAATCATAGGACCCTGTGACAATATTATCCTGGACACAAAGTCCTGAGAATTCTCTGGGTTCTGTGGATGTTCTGTAGTCTTTTGGTTTCTGAGGTACAATGAGGGCTCATTCCTCAGATGACCTCAGCAGATCTTTCTCAGATCTGCACTGAACAGAACAACTCAATTCTTAGGTCTAACAAAATAAGTGATCACCTCTTGACAGAGATAGCTGAAATATAGGTTACTCCAAATCATTAATACTTTGACTTACCTTCCAACCACAACTTTGTCTACTTCTAAATCACTTTGATTCTTTCAATTAATTACCATAAATCCCAGAGCCCCTAAAAGAGAAGGCTGTTTCTATCAAACCAGAATAATAGGAATCTTGTCTTTAAGTTAGTCATCTTCCCATCCACACTCAGATTCACATCCAGCTGTACTTGTTTATCCCCAACCACATCAGGCTTCTCTGTGCCTTTCTAGGCTTTGCACATACGATTCATCAGGCTGTTCTAGAAGACCTCTCTCCACTTCTTGAAAACCTACTCATCTTTAAATACGTGGCTCAAGTGATATCCATAAGCAGCTTTCCTTAACCTCTGCATGGTTAAAGTACCTGCCCACGTGTTCCCTAGCACCCTCTTCACTCCACTACTGCATAATTTATGTCATGACTATAATAATTTACCATATTTTGCCATGTGTAATATGCCTCTGTATATAATGTATAACCATGTTTTTGGCCCAAACTTTAAGGAAAAAAAATATTTCATTTTAATTAAAAAAAATTTTTTTTATTCAATTACAGTTGTCTTCATCCCCCCCCCCCCATTACTCTGCCCTGCCCACCACCCCCTCCCACATTCAATCCTCCCCAACCCAGTCCTTGTCCATGGGTCCTTTACACTTGTTCCCTGACTTAACCCTTCCCCCGCTTTCCCCCATTATCCCTCTGCTCCCTCCCCTCTGGTCATTGTCAGTTTGTTCTTTACTCCCATGTCTATGGTTCTATTTTGCTCGTTTGTTTTGTTGATTAGGTTCCACTTGTAAGTCATAGGGTATTTGTCTTTCAATTCTTGCCTTATTTCACTCAGCATAATGCTCTCCAGATCCATCCATGCTGTCCAAAGTGTAGAAGCTCCTTCTTTCTTTCTGGTGCATAGTATTCCATTGTGTAAAGGCACCAGAGTTTTTTGATCCACTCACTGATGGGCACTTAGGCTGTTTCTAGCACTTGGCTATTATAAATAAGTCTGCTATGAACATTGGGGTATTTTTTAAATTAATTAATTTGTACTTAGAACTGATTATTATATTCCAGGGTAATATTTTTCATATGGATATCATTTTTGCTTTCTAAAGTTATATACTTTTAATGCATAAGCATAGATAAAAGAACTAAAACATTTACGTAGATATGGAATTAGTACTACCCATGTATGATGCACATCCTTATTTTTCCCTCAAAAATCTGGGCAAAAAAGTGCACATTATACATGGCAAAATACGGTACTACCTGCTAACTCCCAGTAGACCCCCTGGGCAATACCAGGTCTGAATACACATTTGCTAATGAAGAGTATTATGGAAGGTAATGGTGGAAAAGCTTTGATCCTTTCGTAAATGATTCAAACCTTGAGGTCTATTACTTCCTCCAGTTTTTGTAGTATTAGAAGTTATTTATAAATTATAAGAAAAATGTATCTGGTATGTATATTATCAACTATTCTATTAATTTTCAAAGTTCAGCAAGATTTTCTTCCTAAGGAAGTAAAACAGCTCTGTAGCTGGTGTACAAAACAAATGCCCTTGTTCACACACAGTCTATTAAATGCATATAAAAACTCATACTTGAAATATGTACAATATTTTTCTCCTGTTTAGACTATGATTCATCCCAAACACAGGAAAGCACTAAAAAAAAAAAAAGCATACCAGAGGACAGTTCACAGAGAAAATTGGGTGCGGTGCAGCAGCAGAATTGACGCCTCTCAATGTCAAAAACATGCTTAATGCAATCAACAGAGACCAACCCTCCATGTAAACTGAGGAACCACATGTGAAACTACTTATGATTACCACCTACAATGTCTAGTCCAATGGACTGTAAAGATACATTAAGGAAGTGCCAGAAGTACGTACGTAACACAGCAGAAACACCTATCCATAAAACTTACCCTATAGCATGGGGTACTTTATAGAGACAGACATGAGAAAGCAGGTGTCCAATTTCAAGATTTATTAAAAATAGGGACACATTGTTCTTTATTGTTCCCAGGGATGCTGGGCCCCACACTTCCAGGAAGCACATTACCAGATGCACAAGTAGACACCACAGTCTAACGTGAATGGCAGCCAGGAATGCAGAGTGTCCAGCCCTGTCCAGTGACTTTGATGATCCCCTTGTTATTCATGGCTATGTACAGTCCATCTCAATAAATACGTCTTTCCAATAGTACATTTTTTCATGAAGGCATAGAATGAAATCTTAGATACTTGATTTTCAAAAACAATCCATTTTCAACTTTCTGAATATAAATGTTTTAGAAAATCTATAATAAGAATTTAAAGTTAACAAAAATGGGTACTCAAGGTACACCCACCATGTGGGCTGTATACATCTTACTGTTGTAGTTGAGTCTTGATTGCTGTTGGCATGCACAAGGTCAGCCACTGCCTGGGTTCTGTTCCGGGTGACACAGCATAAGCTACGAAGTGATCTGCACATGGCTGCTATTTGTGCTGGGCTTGGACCTGCCCAGGAGATGCCACTGTGTGAACCAAGGTTGGCTGCTGTAGTGCTAGGTCTGGGGCAACTTAGCGAGAGAGATGGGGCTTGCTGAAGGCAGATGCTGCTTGTTTGAGAGAACTTAGGAAAATCTGAAGCAGTGGCCAAAACAAGTCCTTTATCCAGAAAAGCTGCTGGAAGCCCTGGCTGGTGTAGCTCAGTGGATTGAGTGTGGGCTGCAAACCAAAGGGAAAAGCCACTGGAAACAGATTGGGTGGGCCCAAAAGATAGATGGGGCAGGGTCCAGGGAATCACCAGAGTGGGGCAAACAGTGTGAGCCAGGTTGACGGAGTCTCAGAAATGGTACCCACCTGCCCACTCTGTGACTCTGTGGGAAGGAGGGCTCAGAAAAAAATAAAACAACAAAAAACAATGACCACTGCCAGTACTCCTGTCGGAGAAAGCTGCCCCCCCTCTCTCGTCCTGATGCCAAGCAATTCAGTTCCTCCCAGTATGTCTCTGATGATTTTCAATCTGCTGCCCCCATGCTGGAGCCTGGAGCAAGTGAGTCCAAGTTAGTGTGTGCATGGTCCCTTTAAGAAGAACTGCCTGGGACTCCACAAGTTTCTGCCTTCCACAGTCTCAATCCCCACTTGGTTTTACAGCCAGAAATGATGGAGACTTATCTTCCTGGCATGGGTCTGGCACCCTGCGCCCCTGAGATATCCCTCCTAATTTTATCGGCCCCACACGGGAGTGGGACCAGCCTGTTCTGCATCTCCGCACCTCCTCTCAGTCTCTATGTGGTTTCTCCTTTAATTCTGTAGTGTAGGACTTCCATTCAGCTCAATTTCTAACAGTTCTGAATGACAGTTGTTCTATAGTTTAGTTGTAATTTTGATGTGGTTGTTTTCAAGGAGGCGAGCTGTGTTTACCACCTATGGTGCCATCTTGACTGGAAGTCTCAAGAATAGTTTTTGTGATTTGACAAAAATCTAAATTTAATTGTTTTATCTTTAATGTAATTATATATGAGTCACTCCTTTTTAACCTTTGCTATGTTAATTTTTCCTTTCCCTAAATCCATCAGATATTCATGGATATTCTCTTCTGGTTTGTTTATTTATTACTGTACTTTTATATTCAGTATTTCTTTTTTTTATTATTTATTTTTAGACAGAGGGGAAGGGAGGAAGAGAGGGAGAGAAATATCAATGTGTGGTGCCTCTCCTGCATCCTCTACTGGGGATCTGGCCCACAACCCAAGCATTTGCCTTAGACTAGGAATCGAACCAGCAAACCTTTGGTTCACAGGCTGGCATTCAATCCACTGAGCCACACCAGCCAAGGCTATGTTCATTATTTGTAATAGCATTTTATCAATACAACATTCTCCTGAGCTTTCTACTCTCTTTCAAATATTTGTCTATTTTATGAACATCACACTATTTAATTATATCTAGCATTACAAGTTCTCCTTCATAATTCCTCTTTATATAAACATTCTATGGCTCTTATTTTTTATAAAAATGAAATTTCAGAATCACTAACCTACAAAAAGGTTACTGTTGAGATTTTGATTAAAATTTTATTAAACTTACAAGTAAATATAAAGAGAATAAAGTAATTAATGAATTGTCTTCGTATCTAGAAACACTGAGTGCCCGCATCCTCACAATGAAGTTCAATAGTTCCCTTCCTACGTGCCATTCACATTTCTTACAAAGTTTAATCCTCAGCATACTTTCTGTTGCTACTATGAACGGGCTCCTTTTTTCTCATATTTCCGAACTGGTTATTACTACAATATAGGTCCCATTAAATTATTTATAATGGAATTTTACAACACTCTGTTAGTTTCAGTGGATTGTCTTGGGAACTTTTTATTATCTATAAATAATTTTATCCTTTCCAACAGTTCTTTTAGTCCTTTTTCTTTTCTTAATACACAGGCTGCATATTTCAGAGCTATTGCAGATAGTAGTGATGATAGTTGGTTATGTTAACTCAAACAGGAGATAAAATTTTATTGTTTCACCACTGTTAGTAGTTTGGCTCTTGCCAGCTTGATTACTATTTTGTTTAAAAAATTATAGATACTTCTGAAAATATTCACTGTAGCATTCTCTAAACAGTGATATAATGGGTGATTTTATTTTTCTTCACATTTTGCCAGTAAAAAGATTATTTAGGCTTTCTAAATCTACCTCTGTACTTTTTAAAATTTAAATTTTGTTGACTTATGTTTTTAAAAGAATCATCCATTTGATTGAGATTCTCACACATATGTGGAAACGTACCTACAAAAGTATTATCACTTTTTAACTACAGATAACTACGGTTACATCCTGTAACTTCTAATTTTGTATATTTTTTATTAGACTAGCCACAAACTCTTCCAATTTATTTTCCAAGTTTCCTAGAATGAATAGGCACACAACCCCTTACCGCTTAACCTTCCTTACTTACACTGAACATTTACTGTATTTTTCAGACTATAGGACGTTAATCCCCCCACCAAATTTGGGAGGAAAATTGGGGTGCGTCTTATAGTCCAAATGTAGCTTACCTGGCTGGTAAATGTAGTTTACATTTACACTGGTGAAATATTATGTTATTTATGTTATTAAATATTTTACCACATTTTTTGCTTCAAAATTTTTTTCCTATTTTTCTCCTCTAAAACCTAGGTGTGTCTTATGGTCCCATGCATCTCATAGTCCTAAAAATATGGTAACTGCAAATTATCTTGATTAGTGAACAGCATTTTGCAAAAGGCAAAAGAGAAGCAAACATTAAAAAGCTTTTTCTTTAGAAAAAACATTCTGCCCTGGCTGGTGTGGCTCAGTGGATTGAGCAACGGCCTGCAAACCAAAGGGCCCCTCCTTGATTCCTAGTGAGGGCACATACCTCGGTTGCAAGCCATGCCCCCAGGAGGGGCTGTGCAAGAGGCAACCACACACTGGTCTTTCTCTCCCTCTCTTTCTCCCTCCCTTCTCCCCTCTCTAAAAATAAATAAATAGACCTTTAAAAAAATACATCCTATTGTCCTTTGTGAAAGATAGCATATCTAGAAATAATGTCTAGATACAAATTTCTCAAAGTAAACTTATTCTGTTAATAAAAATGATATCCCATCTTTTTCATTAAAATATACTTGTACAAGATGTTGTAAAGTAAAAATATTAACAATTTGATATTAGGAAAGTCAAAACATTCCCCAACAAGAGTTCAATGAAAACCAGATTTCAATCCTCTTAATATTAAGACTTGCATTTAACAAATGTATGTGGCAATTTTTTCAAAATCTGTTTCTTTCTTCATTAAGTAATCATTATATTGTCCCTATTTTGCCATCCAAAATGAGTTTGAGGTACATTATAAAAAAAAGTCAACTTTAAATATAAACAGCTAAACTTTGCTTTTTTTACTCTTACCAGGGAAGTTTCAAAATGCTAAAAAATGCAACCTGCTACCTATGTTCTGAAAACAGAAATGAAATAATGAGGTCACAACGGATGGCTCCTTTCTTGGAGGAAAAAAGATGATGATGAATGCAACCGGAATGTTTATTGTCACTAAAATTCTTCAGGCCTAGATTCCAAGTACATGCCTCTTGATGCACGTTACCATGACAACTTAAATTACAGAAAATATCCCCCCTTCTACCAAGTTGTTTTCTCCACGGGATCATTTCAAGCCTCCTAAAATGTGTGTGCATGAATTACCTGTAACAACAATAAATATCTCTTTACCAGTTTTATTCAGAAATACTCCAATCTGACCCCTGAAAACCAAGTATAAGCATATAAAAAATAAATTCCATTAAGTCTACATGGGACAGAAAACCTAACTTGAAAACACACACACAGCTTAAAGTATAAAATGTTGACAGTATTTTGAAAGTATTCCTCATTACCAGAGGCACAGCATGTTACCACTGAGTACTTCATCACAGAAACTATGGGGAATTACTTGCAAGGCCATTAGGAAAGAAGAATATAGAGCTAAATCCTGTTTATCATTATTTTCCCCTCACTAATGGTTTTATAGGAAGGTACCAGAAAAGGGAGCATGGGGAAAGTCCTATTTCAAATAGAAAGAGAAGCAAATAACTAATCTGTAAAATTTTATTTTGTTTTACCCAATCTTTTTTTTAACAGAAAATATGGGCTTTATAGTCTGCTCTCACAGTTTCAGATTTATAAACCTAACAAAGATGCCTTGTGATAAACTGTGAATTATTCTGTATCATCATGCTTTAAAAGAATAATGGCTTGGGAGAAATTGCATCATTATGGAGAAAATGTGATTTAGTAGAGATAATCTGATAGTAAGACATTAAAAATTTAAAGTAGCTCTATAAAAAAAAAAAGCTTCAGGTCTTTTACAGTGTAGCAATACTGAGTATTAAAAGCTGGCTTTGTTGCTCATCCAAGTTAACATGACTAAAATTAGATGCCTCATTCAGAAAGACTTGGGGAATTCATATGCCCTCCCTTCTATGAGTAAGATGGGTTACTTCAGTACCAGCACAGGCAAAAAAGCATTTTAAGTTTCCTGTGTAGCTTGCTGTGCTATGCCCTAGCCCAGGAGCCCTTCATTCATGTAAAATGAACAAAACTTAATTTGAAAAGGAAAACAAGGCAGTATGCTATAGGAGCCTCTTTGCACTTGAAGTCAAAAATCAGTCATTTATTTTTTAGCATACTGAGCATTTTAGCAGAAACAGCAAAAAATGAAAACTCTTCAGCGAACTCAAGCAACTCATGAATCTCCTACCTGTACTAGTGGATAATGACTAGTTTTCCAACAGGAACAAAACAAATTGTTCAAGCTCAAATGTACACAATCCCTCAACAATAAACTTGAACCACAGTTCCTTCTTGGTATAACTTAATATTTAAGTTCTTCTAAACAGAAATAATTCATGTATAAAAGAAAGATTTACGGAACAGCTTTATTAGTAACAGAATCTAAAACTAAAATTTAAGTGCCTGTCCGATCATGGAGAGAACTTTACTCAGCTGAGCTACATAATACATTTTTTTCCTTATGCTTTTCTTCTGTAGGCTGTAACACAAATAATTACAAAGAGGAGGGCTCAACCAGGATTTTTCAGGTCTCACACGAACATAACGAAATTGCCTTATTACAATCAGACCATCATTTGTGCTCTACACTTGTGGCCTTCTAGTAACTGTTTTTCCTAATCCACAAGCAATGCAGTACAGTCCACAGAAGAACTGAACCAGTGAGCATATAGGCTTGTGCTTTAGGGCCCCATTCCTTCCACACAATCTAGTAATTACTAGAGTCTCTAAGGTTATACTGTTTTTATTTCAGGGGGAAATTAATGTATGTGAGACCTTCAAAATGCCACCATCTAGGAAAAAATCAAGCACAAAACTCTTACAAATGAGGGATTAAGAACTTGACAAAATGGTACACTGGTTGATGCCCTTACATATTTTATTCACCTGTAAAATGTGAACAGTTTATTCTAAGTAATTCGCTTACTACAAACAAGGTCAAATTATTTTCCCTCCTGGGACTAATAAGTGATTCTGAGGTTCAAGAGATAAGGGACAACACACAGCAAACAGACAACAAGCAAGAGCAAAATAATTTAGTCGTATTTCCTCACCTCAAGGGATTCTGTGCCCCTCTTTACTTGATGGAGCCAATCACTGACACCACTAAAGAGAGGAAAGCTCAAATTACAGGACATATCTCACACTTACCAAAACCTTCCCGCCTTTCACTGTTAGAAATACCTAGGTCTCTGCTCTAAAAGAGGCTGCCCATGTAAAGTGTTAGTCTAACAGTGTTCAAGGAAGCCCAAGAGGAGTAATACGATTTGTAATGTTTGGCTTCAGACTCCTAATTTGGAACCCAAAGCATGTTTCATGATTGTAGTAGCATCAACCCAAATTTGAATCTAGGATTTACACTACAGTGGCAAAAGACACCAGCGTTAACCACGTTTATAATTATCTATATCCCCTGCTTCTTAAGAGTTCACCAGTGAGCACAATCTATAAAAGTCTCCCACACTTTGAAAAAAATTTTATTTAAGTCACCGTAAGTGATACTCTGCTAGGAGGAAGGTAAGGAGCGCAAATGCGCGGACTCACCTGGTCACGCCAGAGCCCTCAGGTGGGCAGACTGCGAGGTCGTCCGGA
The DNA here is from genome assembly GCA_039655065.1 of Glossophaga mutica. NCBI lineage: Eukaryota > Metazoa > Chordata > Mammalia > Chiroptera > Phyllostomidae > Glossophaga > Glossophaga mutica. Next base: position 35,466,270 of record CM077304.1, on the reverse strand, counting down.
CCGGAGGAAGGGTAGGGCACCAGGCACAGGCACCTAAAAACGTACACAGCGTTCTTACAGGCCTGGCTCATTTTTCTCTTAAAAATGCTAAGTCACCCCATTTTAACTGATAATCATTAAAGAGCAAAAACACACAAGCTTTCAGCTTCCAATAGTTCTCCCAAGAAAAATTGTTCCTTCCCTTTCTGATCCTCCCTGAATTGCAGTACTTATGCGGTAGTTTGTTTGGTTTGGTTTCAATTAGTATTTTTGTGCCTTTGAAAAAGGAATTTCTTTGTTTCTTAAAAAGGTCATTTGATGGGCCCATGGTGTTCTAGAGAAACTCCGGGCCTTCTTTTCCTCCTAACCAAAGCTCCCTGCCAGCCCACAATAATTTCTTGAGAGCAGTTTAACGGTTAGATATTTGGAAAACTGCCTAAGGTCAGGGCCTAAAAATGAAGCTGGAGGAGAGAGCTCAGGCTTTCAGGACCAAAAAATAAAAACAAAAGCACACCGCACTTTTCCTTGGTGAGTAAAAATCACAACCGCTGGCTGAGACAGTCACTTGGCTCCAGTCCTTTGACCATTCTATCGCCTAATGCTGTGAGAATGTGAACCCCTGCCATGACGTTAGTTATAAAGAAAGCTTAAGAAAAATCTTGGCTATAAGGCGAGAAGTGACGCAATTCTTATGTCTGCTACATTCAGACTATACCCTTCACAGGCGTTTTTGCATTTATTTATAGAAAGGTTTGCTTTAGTGATAAGACCATCTTCTGTCAGCCATTTTTTTAATATACCAGGAAACCGAACTTTTATTATGAAAGAGAAAATGTTACCAAAAAAGTTACAATCAAATTATTAGTTATAAAATAATATGAAATATCAAATAAGAAATAGTGTGAGGAGAAAGAGCTGGAGGACCCCAAATCTGACAAGCTATCAGAAAATACACAAATTTCAAACACAGCCGAGAAAATGAGTAGTCCAAAGTGTCCCCTTCCATCCCTGGGTTCTCCTTGCTCAGCTACTATAATCCTGAATGGCGACATTGTTTCCGAATCTGGTTACGGGACTAACACTTCATATAACTTAATAGTTTTTATAAAAACGCCATTCATTTCCAGATTATTTTTACATAGTGTTATAGCTGCAGTGCAAAGGTGCATTAGTGCATGCTTCCAAGTTTTACAAGAAAAAGAGACTAGCAGTTACATTAAATTTTTTTCCTAATGAAAATGAATAGGCTTTGAGCCAACCAGATATCACAGAATTCCTGTTTCATCTTTTATATAAGATGGCTTCAACAGACCTACTTATCTGCTAAAGAAGCTGGAGGCTGATATGCTTTGGTAAAAGGGGTTGTCCACGGAGCATGATGTCATCCAAAAGGCAATGAAGGGGCAACCCTGCTGGAAGAGAGGGCTGGGGGCGAGTCCAGAATCTGTGAGAAGAGGCTAAGCAGACTAACCACCCTCATTCCCACCCTTAGGCCTACAAGATATCTGGAATCCAGCCTAGTTGGCAAAGTGACTCTTACTTATTTAAATCAAAATCTCTTTTCCTACTCATCTTTTCTTCTTTAAAACCTCATCACTCTTTTTAGTTTTCTTTTCAAGAAAATCTTTTGGAAGTAAAAAGTGGGCAGTTGAGAAGGAGTTATGAGAACTGCCATAATCATTATCTTTTGTCCATAAAATAAAGTCACCACTTCCAGAGTCAGACACTCAAAAGGAGATTATGATGCTTACTCCCTTGTATGTAACTGAAATGATACTAACTTATATATATGCTGATGTTAAAATCTCTCCATTATAGATTTCTATAATTATAAAATTCTGGGTAAGTCAAGGCGCTTTGGGATGGGATGGGATGGGAAGTGTCCCAGTCCTGCTGGTGTCCTGCTGGTGCTTGGGATGCCTCTGGTAAAGGGATGCCAAACCTGACCAGAGGGGAGGGACTCAGGCTCTTGTGCACAGTCCTCACCTCTCTAGTCCCTGTGAGGCTCAGTTGTCTCTCTGGCCTCACCAACTTTTTGTGTTGGCCAAACTCCAACCTACCCTCCCAGAGACAACGCACATGTCTCACATCCCCTGCAAACCTTCCCTCAGCCAGAGTGATTATTCTAGGTATTCTCAGGTGGCTGGCAAACTATACTCACTGGCAGTTTTCTAAATCCTCACAACCCTATGAGGTTAGGTAAGCTGTAATAAGAGAATGATCAGAAAAGAAAACTAAAATATAGAAAGGTTAAATAATGGTCCAAGGTCATATAGCTATCAAATAGGAGGACCATGAATTGAACGCAGGCAAATGGACAGCAGAACCCATGATCTTATACAACTGACCTCACCACTCCAATATGTACCTCTATTGCCATGTTTGCCTTTGCTTGAGGGCAGAGACATTTTGCACTGACATCCGCATTCACATGGCCCAGAACGTAAGAGAAGTTCAATAAATGTCCAATGAGGCTTGATGAATTCAGAGGGTTTTACAGAATGGCAGAGGGTTGTTCAGTGATGCTAAACCTTATCGTCAGTGAAAACTCTGTCTAGCTAAATGATTCCTTTCATCTAGATACAATTCTCCTATGACCACATATCTGAAAAAGAGATACCTATTACAGAAGTAACTGAAATGGACCAATAATCAACATGTTACTGACATATGCAATTTGGGGTAAAAAGAAGGAATAAAAATTGGAAACCTTGATACTCCAATAATTATATTATTTTTGATAAAATTAAAAGGTTACTCAGAGGACACTTCAAAATTTGTGCTAAAGGCATTCTCCCATACTGACAGATAGCCTCCAAGATAGTTTCCCCACACCCTTGCCTGCTGGTCTTCATGCCATTGGGTATTCTCCTATGGCAATGAACAGAGGCAACTTACAGGGCCAGTAGGATGTCATGCAAGTAACATGTGACTTCCAAGTGAGGTCATAAAAAGAAACGATGCAGCTTCCATCTTGTTCTGTTTGATCACTTGTTCCTGTTATACAAATGCTCAAGAAGCCCCATGAAGAAGTCCACGTGGTAAGGAACTGAAGCCTCCTGCCAATAACCAGTTCGAGTCTGCCAGGCAGCATATGAGCAAAACACCTTGGAAACAGATCTTCCAGCCCTAGTCAAGTCTTCATACAGACTACTCACGACTTGGAATGACATCTGGACTGCAACCTTATGAAAGACCCTGAGCCACAGCCACCCACCTAGAACATTCCTGGATTCCTGATCCAAAGAAACTAGATGAGATTAAAAAATGTTTACTGTTTTAACTCCCCAGGTTTGAGGCAACTTGTTATGCAGCAAGAGATAACTAATATATCTATTATCTACACAGCCTTTATTTAAACTAGTTAAAAAATGAAAATACAAGTTATTGATGTAAATGAACAGGTTATTGCAATTTCTATACACTGAACTCTAGCAAAATGAAATGATTAAGAACTCAAGAGCAAAACGAATTCCAGTTCCCAAGAGGTGTTGCCATTTCCCCTCTTTTTTCCACAAATCAAGTAAAGGAAGCAGGACTTTCACTTGCTTGTGGCTATCTCTTAATAACTACTGATTCGGTACACTCCCTTCCTCCAAATCAGGTCCATCGGGATGGACAGACGGACGGTCAGTAGGCAACTGTGGCATTTCCATCACTGCCGAAACCGGAAACGAGCTCACTGTGCTGGTGGTTTAAGTCTTGTCGGCCACGTGAGAAAAAGTCTAAAGCGCTTGAAGGAAGCCAGCTCCTCTCTGGTCTGTTACCCCAAGATGTTAAAAAGATCATGTTTTCATCAAAAAGAGAAAAATCCATACAAATCTGCAACAATAAATAAGTATTCAACTGTAAACAAAATGTTACAGTACATTTTCATAAGTGCAATCTGTATCATAACAAAAATTAAAATCATGGATATTATGCAAATTTAAAGTTCTCCTAAATTTTTGGTTTTTCTAATAAAGAGTAGGAACATTCAAGGGTCTTTTTCTTCTTCAATACCAAAACTTACAGACATCCTACATCTCTGCGTGTAATTTAGGTCTGCTGAAAGCACCCTGCAATGTTAGTAAGAAAGGTATCTTAGGCTTTCCCTATTCCACATGAAGTGTTAAACAATAAGATTTCTGTGAAAATAAATCCATTATGATGTTATCAGCTATATTAGTTTACAAAGGAGAGGGCAAGGGTAATAAAAAAATAATTATTCATATAATAAACATTGACCAAGCCCTTACTATAAAAATATAGTGGGGATTATAAAGGTGAGTAAGATATGGAATTCTTCCCACTAGCTATGCAATATTTTGAGACACAACTGATACCTGGTAATAAGAACACTAAAAATACAAGTTTGGAAGCATGAAGGAGACTTGGGGGAAAACACTGCGATTGAGTGCACGTCCTGATGGGAGCCTTTGTGAAATGACTTATTACATTTGCTATCGGCTGTAAATTCTGAGCTTGTCCATGTTCATGTTAAAAGTCCTAGTACACAGACAACAAAACTGAAGTTCAGAAAGATGAGGTGACTTGATCCCAACGCAGTGCCTTTAACGATTAGTAGGCACTCAGTAAGTGCCGGGCAGCACTCTCTGTGCAACTCAGGCACTGTTCACAACCCTGTGAGGGTAAGTCCTGCAATACACATTCTGCAGATGAGGAAACAAACGTTTCAGAAAGATCTGGTACCGTTCTAGGTTCACACGGCTAGAGAACGGCGGGGCCCTAATTTGAACTCAGGTGTTTGCTTTTTTCCCACCAGACTCCCATCCCAGATTAGTTCACATAAGTTGCACTGCTTCTAATAAGTTTTCATACTCTTTCCTGCACCTTGCCCTTTTGGCTAATAAACTGAACCATAAACCATAGGAATTGCGTCCTGGCTGGGTAGCTCAGTTGGTTAGAGCATCATCCTTATACACTAAGGTTGCAAGTTTGATTGCCGGTCAGAGCACGTATGATAACCAACCAATGAATGCATAAATCGGTGGAACAGCAAATCAATGCCTCTCTCTCTCTCACATCAATAAATAAAAATAATTTAGAAAATAAACCATAGGAATTGAAATACATTGTTGGCCTTATGATTTGTAATTGAATGTCATACAGGAAATCAGAAGAGCAAAAGGAGAAGGGTGGGTCAAGCAAATGATATAATCATTATTACTACTGATTACTTAAATAGTCAAGCAATCATTTTTGTTTAGAACAGTTTGAAAACACATTTCATAAACTTTACTAGACTATCCACTGATTACTTGGATAAGGTCTCCTTCCCTTGGCTGACACTTTATATCCCATACACCAGAGAGCTGTTTTCAGAGTTGTGATAAATACTCATCAAATTATCTAGGTGTCTTTATAGAAGATCTATTACTCCAATTTGAGTCACCCCAAAACAAAAAACCCACACAACACTGTTATGTGCGGACAGATTAAAAAACAAACATACCTAGTATTAATAGAAGCTGTATTTCCCAGCAGAACACATGCCAGACAAATGCAACATTGGGACATCAAGTAAGCACTGAGAAAGGCATAGTAAGATCTTTGGTGTGGTCCAGTGATTAAGGGAGAACACGTGGCTGAGCCACAGTTTTAAGAGAAAACATCAAATCGATGGTAACAGAAAGGAAAAAGACCTGAAGACTAGAGAAAGAAGGAGGGCTGCAGAGGAGACACTGCACAGCGGTCTTCGAGGTCACTCAGGAAGTCCAGGCTCTGCGCACCTGCAGAAGAAACGAGGTGGGCTAGGCACACCCCTGAAAGAGCTGCCTTCTGAGACCAGGAAAAATTCAAAAAAATTAACTGGTTTTTAATTTAAATGAAGTAAACTACATAGGTAATAAAACCAATGAAGTTGTAAACAGTCCTTCAATGGACAGTTTCTTTAAACATACTAAGAGGATTCTTTGGAGGCACCCACTGTTTTGTGTTACATGTCGGATCTGCCCCCATACTGTACCAATGAATCCTATCTTGCTTCTTCTTTACAGTCCCAGCACCTAGCACCAGCTCTGACACTCAGTAAATGAGCATGCAGGGAAGGCCAGGAGGAAGATCTGGATAAATTTGACATGCTATTTCCCCAGGTGGCAATGCAGGCAGTTAGCTGATGCAAATTTCTCTTTCCCCTCTCCACATACAAGGAAAGATTCATTGAGGGTCAGGACAATTTTTTAAATTAAAAAAATTTAATTAAAAAATAAACTTGTGGTTTTAAGTTGTATTTTTGTATTAACACAAATGAAATTCTAAATATTGATTCTGACCACCACTCACCCTGGAAATCTTCCCAAATACTAAAAGGTGCTCTAGTTAACTTCTTCTTAGCTTATCAGATTTGACTATCCCGCTTTACGGATGTCCATTAACCATCTGCTCAGTACAGCTACAAGACAGTAAGAAAAACCCCAAGGCGGTCAGGACTGACAGTCCTGACTCTAAGGTCGTCTGCATGGATGCTCAAAAATTTCCCCCATTTTTTTCTAATGGTCTCAGAGAACTGAATTTAAAAAGACTCTACTATAAACAAGAGTAAGTTCAAATGTAAGGAAGAGATTCAGTTTTTAAATAATACTAATTAATTTCAAGTGACAATGATTTTCATTCTCTATTTAAAATATGGGTTGGTTGCTAGAAAAATTTTACTATACATTTAAAAAGACAAAACAAAAAATAGAGAGCAAAGAATATGCTACCACTGAAGTTGAAAATTACTACAGTATGTTGGCACGTTCAGGTATGCTTTAAACAATTATCTAATTTTCTAAATTAAGGTGTTTCACAATGTATGTTAATCTTAAATAAATGTCCTCATTTCAGTTCAAAGAAAAGCATAAGCAACAAAGCTATCTTCAGTTGAAGAAGAATGTCTTTATATTTAAACACTATTTAAGCCAGGCGCTTGTGCAGATTATACTGTACATATTTCTGAAACCTTATCATTTCCTGTCTTAGTGCCTTAAGGAAGGAAAGCCCTTGGATTGTTTCTGGAACTGTATGTAGTCCCCACAGTTTTTGGTTTAGTTTGGTGTACTCTTTCCCCTTGGCTAACATCATATGATATTGACTGTAATGCTGTGTTAATAATGTTCAATTTGGTTAAGCAAAAGAAAGCTAAGAGGCAAGACTGAATAGTTCACATGGTATATCATGGATTTCAGTAACCAGTTTACTGCTTACCAATGGCTCTAAAAGTTAAGAGTCCACTCCTGACCCCCAGGACAGGAAAAAAATGGCATAAACACATAAGGGCCAGTATGTGAGAATAGGTAAGGGGGGTGAGATAAAGAAGTAAAGTGATTCAAGCAAACAGAAGGGAAATAAGTCAAAAGTGTGGGAAACACATGGAAGAAGGCAATGGCTGTCTAATCCCTGCACAATTTAGACAGAAACTGGCATAGGAGGAGAGGCCAGCAGAGGTGCTCACAGAAGAGGCAGGCTGCGCTGGCATGATGTGGAAACTGACAGCAGCCTGCACACCACAGGCTCCAAAGAGCACATGGAACCACGAGCCTCTATGGTCCAGCCTACACCAGTGTGAATGCTGAGAAAGAAGATACCTACCTACTAAGGGATCCTGGTAGCTAATTGGGCTCAAGTTAAAAACAAACAATAACAACAAAACAAAACAAAGTCTAGCAGCCATTTCTTTTTTAAAAAATTTTAAAAACTGATTTTTAGAGACAGGAAAGGAGGGAGAAGGTGGGGGGAGGGGAAGAGAGAAAGAGAGAGAGAAACATTGATCTGTTATTCCACTTATTTATGCATTCATTGGTTAATTCTCATATGTGCCCTGAAGGGGAATGAACCTGCAACCTTGATGTATAAGGACAATGCTCTAACCAACTAAGCCACCCAGCCAGGGCTAGCAGCCATTCCTAAATAGGGGCATCTCATGCAAGCCACACTTAAGGGAGGAGTCTGCACTGAACTACCTGCCTCCTGTACTGCACTGCCTATCTAAACTGTGGTCCTGCCATCTGAGTCAACAAAGGAGATCCAGAAATTGTATTTCAACCAACAAAACTGAGGTATTCCCTGTCCAATCAGAGCTGCGCAGGTTTAGCCCCATCAGCATCTTCACTAACCAACCAGAGCAGCTCCATTATGGCCAATGAGGACAATCAAACTGAGGATTTGCAGTCCTCATTTGCATGAGGACAGACCAATCATGAATCAGAGGTAGGACTTCTCTCTATATAAGACAACTCCCCAGCAGAAGCAGAAATCAAGAAACAAATCCCATTTGATATAACAAAAAGAAAAATAAAATACCTAGGAATAAACCTAACCAAGGAGGTAAAAGACCTGTATACAGAAAACTACACAACCCTGAAGAAGGAAATTAAGGAAGACTCAAATAAATGGAAGCATATACTGTGTTCATGGATTGGACGAATTAACACCATCAAAATGTCCATACTACCCAAAGAAATTTACAGATTCAATGCAATACCTATTAAAGTACCAATGGCATATTTCACAGACATAGAAAAAATACTTCAAAAATTTATATGGAATCATAAACGACCCCAAATAGCTGCAGCAATTTTGAGAAAGGAGAGCAAAATAGGAGGGATCACAATACCTGATACCAAACTGTATTACAAAGCCACTGTAATCAAAACAGCCTGGTACTGGCACAAAAACAGGCACATGGACCAGTGGAGCAGAACAGAGAGCCCAGAAATAAACCCAAGTCTCTACAGTCAATTAATATTTGACAAAGGGGGCAGCAACATAAAATGGAGCAAAAATAGCCTCTTCAACAAGTGGTGCTGGGAGAACTGGACAGCTACATGCAAAAAAATGAAACTCGAGCACCAACTTACACCATACACAAAAATAAATTCAAGGTGGATAAAAGATTTAAATATAAGCGTGACACCATTAAAATCCTAGAGGATAACATAGGCAGGAAAATCTCAGATATTTCATGCATCAACATTTTTACTGAAATGTTTTCCCTAAAGCAAGGGACATAAAGGAAAGAATAAACAAATGGGATCTCATCAAAATAAAAAGCTTCTGCACAGCTAAAATAAAAAGAGAACCAACTGTATGGGAAAACATATTTGCCAATGATACTTCAGACAAGGGATTAATCTCCAAAATATATAAAGAACTTACACAACTCTACTCTAAGAAGACAAGCAACCCAATTAAAAAATGGGCAAAGGACTTGAGCAGACACTTCTCCAAGGAGGACATACAGAGGATCCAGGGACACATGAAAAGATGCTCGATATCGCTAGCTATCAGAGAGATGCAAATTAAAACTACAATGAGATACCACTTGACACCAGTCAGAATGGCCTTCATAAACAATGCAACAAACAGCAAGTGTTGGAGAGGTGTGGAGAAAAGGGGACCCTAGTGCACTGTTGGTGGGATTGCAGACTGGTACAACCACTATGGAAAACAGTATGGAATTTCCTCAGAAAACTAAAAATGGAACTGCCTTTTGACCCAGCAATTCCACTGCTGGGATTATATCCTAAGAACCCTGAAACACCAATCCAAAAGAACCTATGCACCCCTATGTTCATAGCAGCACAATTTACAATAGCCAAGTGCTAGAAGCAACCTAGGTGCCCATCAGTTAATGAATGGATCAAAAAACTGTGGTACATTTACACAATGGAATTCTATGCAGCAGAAAGAAAGAGCTCCTACCCTTTGCGACAGCATGGATGGAATTGGAGAGCATCATGCTAAGCGAAATAAGCCAGGCAGTGAAAGAAAAATACTGTATGATCTCACCTTTAACAGGAACCTAATCAACAAAACAAACAAACAAGCATAATATAAACAAAGACAATGAATTTGAGAACAGTCTGACACTGACCAGAGGGAAGAGGTGAGGGAATTTCAGGGGAAAAGGGGAAGGGTTTAGAGCAACAAGTATAAATGACACATAGACAAAAACTATGGGGGGTGGAAATGGGAGGGAGGTGGGGAGGGATGGGGCGGTGGGCTGGCGGGGGAGTAGAAGACAGAAAACTATACAATATCAACAATTAAAAGAATACTGATTAAAAAATAATTAAAAAAAAAAGACAACTCCCCTCTGGCTCAGGGAGCACACTTTCCTTTTCCACTGAAGAGAGAAGACTGCATTACCTCGGCTGGAACTGAAATACTAAAGAGGTCTTGCTGAAGCAGAGCAGGCAGAGTGAAGGAGACAGTGAGGTGTAGAGCAAGGCAGTGTGGCATATACAGGAACAGATGGAGCAGAGCAAGGCCACCTCAGAGCTGTGCTATATCACAATTGAGCTGTTTGCACTGAATAAAGTCTCCTTCTTCACTGTGCCCCAAATTGGGGATTCCTGTTGGTGTTGAATTGGTGCCAGCAACCATCCATTGACACAAGAAATGTGAGTCCATTCTCACTGTACGCAATCGAGTCTCCAAAAAGAACACTGGCCTTTTCCTTTACATGTTCTGAAGGTAGCACAGACAACAAAAAAACATGCCATCACAGCTCTGCTGGAAAGTGGATTTGGGACAGTCATGACCTCCTTGAGCCCCATCTGCAGAGCTCTTGGGAATAAGTGCACCTGGTATGTCTTTTCAATAACTGACAGTGGCAACACCTCTATGACCCTGGGAGATGCAGGATCTTGGAGGAGGATGACTTGATAAACAAAGATCAAGAAAGCCACTCTTACCTTGGGATGCTGAATATAACTACTTCACCCTTTAAGACTGAGAAGAGGCTCTGCTACAGGATCACAGAGACCAGGAGAATCACTTGCTACAAGCCAGAGTTAGGAAAAAGAGTTTGCCTAAACATTTCATTAAATAGCACTTTCTATGTGCCAAGCCACTGTTCTATGTATTTTATGCATATTAATTCATTCCTCATTTTCTGATGAAACAGAAGGCACCAGGTGATTAAATAACCTGTGGCCGGGTCACCAGCTAGTAGATGGCAAAGTCTGCATATGAGCCCAGCCCTGTCTGCTGCAGTCTGTGCTCCCAACCAGCCACCACACTGCCTCTAGCCTGGACTCAGGGCTGCCCTCCGGGCAGGAGGGTCTTCTCCCGCCGAAATACAATTTTTAGCCACCCCTCCCTAAATCCTACATCTGCAAGGTGGGGTAAGACCACTTCTTTCCCAATGTAAAGAGTATTTTTATGTGAAAATGCCTAACAAGTATATGAAAAGATGCTTTATGTCATACATCATCAGGGAAATCCAAATTAAAACATGCAGATACTAACACACATATTAGAACGGCCAAAATCCAAATCCAACTGACAACCACCAAATGCTGGTAAGACTTCGGAACATCAGGAAATCTCACTGACCACTGGTGGGAATGCAAAATAGAAGACAGTTGGCCACTTTCCTACAAAACCAAATGGACTCTTTTCACAGGATCCAGCAATTGTGCTCCTTGGTATTTTACCCACAGATCCTAGAAGATGGTGTTGCTATGCCTCCCTTACATACCACAAATTAAATTTGATACAGCCATAAGAGTAGGTTAAAGTGAACAACAAGGACAGCTTTGAAAACTATGATACAGAAATAGTCCATCATGCTTTATATAGTGCTGACAAGTAAAAGCCTGACAGTAACAGCAAAGATCCTTTGGAAAAGCTGAGAGTCACTCGAAGGTGAAGACTGGTTTAGTCTTCGCTTCAGTGATTAACTTCACCAGCCGCAGCAGGGTTATGCAGCATGCCTGCCTCACTCCACCTCTATGCGAAAGGGGCTAGCAACTAGAAAAATGTTAACCTCATGTAGGGTGACCATATACTTTATCATGTGGAAGGAAAGGTCCTATTATTACACCAGAGCAACAGGAGTGAAGGAGGACTGATCCGGTTACCAGGGTATACGTCACTCTAACAATACACCTCTATTTTCTTCTAATAAAGCAAGTGCCCCATCTCCTTACTGCCCATAAAAAATACCTATCCACTGCCTATTCTCCACTGGATGAAATCTAAATTTATAGGATAATATGCTTTATCATGCCCTTCAATGCCACCACTCAAAATATTATGTTTAATATAGTTACTTAAAGCAGGTAGTTTGATATCCTTCATTCTTAAAATGATAGTTTTAATAGATTTTAAATTATATAAAAACTCACCAAATTGAAATATCCCATTTCATAATTTTTAAATTAGCTTGAATTTAAATTATTCTTGCAGTGAGACTATTAAAACTGTCTGACTCCACATCTCCTTTTATGAAAAAAATTAAAATCAGGGCACTTATAACTACCACCCTTGCCTGTTTAGTAGAAGCTGGCTGAGGCTACTAGGTAACCAAGAAATCCTTTCTCACAAGCTTAAGAACTTAATACTACCCCGCCTACCAACTAAACAAATCCACCTACTGTTGTTTTGTTTAGCCACCATAGTATTTTTGATGTTTTTAAAAGTATGGAAATCACCCCCAAAATTCAGACAAATGCTTCTCTGAAAACACACACACATGCGCACACTGAAGATTTGCCAATAGCTGGTCCACCCACATTTCTTAAGGGCAGTAATTAGGGGGAGCTGAGCAGGGACCGCCCCCCCACCCCCCACCCCGGCCCCCACAGGTAATTCGAGTTCTCTCTAATTTGCCATAGTCCTAACCACTCATCCTTTACACCCGGCCCACTTCGCCCCTTACTGCCATCTGCCTTACTGCTGTAATGAGTTTGCAAACACTGTCACACAGCACTTGTAAACACACACACACACACACACACACACACACACACACCTCCATACACGCAGAAGGCCAAACAGACCCGTGACAAGGGCACTGTATACCCAGAGCCTCGGGTAGGATGTCTCACTCTTCCCCTCACTTGCACGGACTGCTCTCCCTCATCTCTGCTTTTTCTCCCTCTGTTGTCCTCGTACTCTGAGACGAGCTTTTCCCACTGGGTCCTTAGTGAACTTTCAGTATTTCAAAAAAATCTCTCCAAACCTATTTTCTCATTCATAAAATGAGTAAACTCACGTTGCAGAGTTGTGAAGATTAAATGAGAATGTGGGAAAGGACCTAGCCCAGCCCTGCACATGGTGTCCACTAGTTATTTAAATCAACCCCGAATAAAAGAAAACCAATAGTGAGCCAGAGGGGAAAAGAAAACAAACAAACAAAAAAATGCTTTATGGAATTTATTTCAAGTTTAAAAATGCTATAATTTTCTTGTTTTTAAAGAATAAGTAACAAAACTATTACATGCACAAGAAACAAATTCAGCTACATCACATGACCACTGAATAGAACGAGGACGTCTGAGGCCTCAGGCGAAGTCGCTGAGAAAGGACCCGCAACATTTCTAGACTCCCTTGCTGATTTGCTGGGTTCTCATTTAGGCAACAATTTCATTTCTTTTTCTCCTTTAGATTTTATTTATTTATTTTTAAAGAGAAGGGAGGGAGAAAGAGAGGGAGAGAAACATCAACGTGGGAGAGATACATCAATCAGTTGCCTCTTGCTCACCCTCAACTGGGGACCCTGCCCACAACCTAGGCATGGGCCCTGACTGGGAATTGAACTGGTGACCTTTCAGTTCACAGGCTAGCACTCAATCCACTGAGCCACACCAGCCAGGGCAACCATTTCATTTCTTATAAGGTGCTTTTAATGAAGGCACAGAAATGATTAGGGAGGAAGGGTGTTCCCCACCCTATACAGGAAGCTTAAGAGTGTCCGAAACCTGTGGAGAATTTTTATGAGTTTATCTGAGCCAAAAGGACAATGAGGGAAAGCAAGCTCTTAAATGCTCTGCAGAAGGGCAGTCTGCAGCTTCTTTTATGCAGCTGGATTTAAGAAGGGAATTTAAAGATTATACGTAGGTGGAAGAAAGCAAGGCCCGGGTTGGGTTACAGGAGATTTAAGATTATGTGCTCTGTCCAAAGGTTGGTTAGGCATTCAAGGGGTATAACTTCTGGCATTTCAAAGGTGTGTTAACTTAGAAGAACAATGGACAGGGCTGGTTTAAAAACCTTTCACTAAAGAAGTTATAGGCATGAGGTGTGACTACCCACCATGACCTGCCCAGTTAGGAATTTATGGTTTATCACAGCACCCCTTTTCATCCACAAATTACTGCATTTATTTAAATTACTTTTTTTAAAGCCCAAATTACTGCCCATTTTGTTGTACATACGTGTGTGCTTTTTCTTAAAATAGAACATGTGAGGGAAGTCTTTGGTTTCCTTTCTCTAAATAGAATGCTGCATTTAATTACATTATTAGTATTACAGCATAATGTCCCACCTAGCCAAAACAAATACCAACCACCACTGCAGGTACGCTTTTTAGACTGGTGAGGTTGGCCAGTCTGACTTCAGATATATAAGGGTATTTTATTGAGGCCTACTCCCAGTCATTTAGGAGCTTAAAAAATAACTTGATTTGACCTTAGAATTGAACAAAGTCTTCCAGATCTGCTCGCTCTATCAGAAGCTTCTGTATATTCAACTGAAGTCTATTATATGTTTTTTAAATAGAATTTTAGAAGAGTTCCATCTTCATTTCCCCAGCAGACTTGAAATTTACTGCCATCAATATAATGCCGTCAGACTGCATTCCCTCAGTGCCGATAAACAAGTACTTGCTTTTGTCTATGTTCTCTTCCGTGTCTTTATCAGGCTTGGGAAATGCCTCAAACTCCACACTCACTCAGAGACAGAAAGGCCAGAGGACTTCAGGCCTGATCCTACTGTCAACAGGGAGCCACTGAGGATTTTAAACCAAGGGGTGTCACAGTACTAGTCCCACATCCTACCACTATGGGAACTTCCACTGATCCGATCATTCCCAATAACTGCTAAGAATCAAATTATGTAAAGACATAAAAGTGGTTGAAAAACTGAATAGTGTGCTGCAAAAATCTAAGGCAAGGAGAACCAACACTAAAGGACTAAGCTGTTGACTAAGGAATCATCCAGAGTCTAGACCAAAATCACAACTTTGTTGGTCATCTGTGCTAAACCAGGAGAGTCCCTGAGACAAGATGTCAAGTGTCCTCTCTTCTAGAAATAGATTTCTCTACTTCCCACACTTGTAAGTGACAAGCCCATCCTGTTTCCTTTAGCCATTATTTTTCTTTCCATAATAGGACTTCTGAAAGTTCAAGTTCTGCTTTGCCAACTAGATTGCAAGCTTCTTGAAAGACAGGGGCCAATTCCTATCTTTGTAATACTGTCCACAGCAAGTTTAATTCCTTTGATATAACAGGTGCTTTATAAATGTTTATGGACTGACTGTAAACAAGGAGATCTCGACACACTGAACTGGAAGGCACTGAGCAGTACTCCAAGTCCACCTAATTACAAAGCAATCTCAGCATTCCCTAATGTAAAGTCTGAAGATGCAGAAATCCTGATGCACGACAGAGCCAGAAAAACTGTGTTTCTCATAACCAATCAGTGAAAAGCTAAACAAACTTTAGGACAATGTGATAACCTTTCCTGGGTCGGGGAAGAGGGAGGAGTTATTCCACACCTTGGCTCCTGCCACTTCCCAGCCCACTGCTAACTTCAGTGGTCTCTAACTTTAACGATATCAAGAGTGTTTGTAGTTCTGCAACAGATCATGTTCTCCCTTAGACACTCTGGCTTTGCGCCTATTGTTCTGTCTGTATGCAGTAACTACCCTCCCAGAAAATGCATTTTCAGTCTCAAGTCTTAGCTTAAGAGTGAAATTTCCCTCTTACGCCTTCCCAATTTCCTCCAGCAGACTTAGGAACATCTTTCCAGAAGCACTCACTTCCAACCCCAATCCAGGAACCCACATCTACCCATTACCACATTCCAAAAATGATTTCTTTAATGCCTGGCCCAGGTAAAAAGTATCCAGGAGATAAGACCTTATTTAAAAAATCCTCATCACAGGATATGCTGAGACAGAAAGGGAGAAACATCAATGTGAGAGAGAAACATTGATTGGTTGCCTCCTGTATGTACCCTGGCCTTTTGGTGTACAGGACGAACCCTCAACCTTTTGGTGTACAGGACGACACTCCAACCAACTGAGGCACCTGGCCAGGGTGAGATAAGACTTAAAAAGAAATTGTTTTAGTATCTAGCCCACAGGCACTCAACGATACTGTCTGAATGGATCAATGATGAGAAAAGGCATGGCCCAATCTCCTAACATCATTTATCCACAAATAGCTAACCTCTCCACATTGGGTTCAGGAGAGAGCGCTTACCCATCATTGCATTTGGAAGAGGCAGACAAGGCTGGAGTGCACCCTCAGAAGCTTTCATTGCACCTGAGTAATTTTCCCACAGAAACAATACCAGCCATGAATGGGGTTACAGGCTGGCCCATCAAGCCTTTTACTATTTAAAGGATCTAAAATAGTTAAAACTGTTAGTGATTTGAGGACTCTCAGAGCTAAAAAATATTAGTAAAAGTTCCCTGCATGTTCTCTAGACTTTTGTGGTCTAGACTAAAATCTCAGCATTCCCTTTTACTGTAAATGTCCTTGGAAAAAGACCTAAGTTCCAGAGCACCAATGACTCCTGTAACACTCCCATTCTCAGTTTAAGTCAGAGACTTCCTTTAAACAGTGTTGTCTTTGCAGACTACATGGCAATTCTCATGTGTCAGTTGGGCTTTCCTCCTTTTCTTTCTGTGTCTGCCTCTTCCATCCCATAGGTATTATCAGGAAAAAATGAGTTTAATATTAGTCCAAATAAAACATAATAAACAAATATTCTGGTGGGAAAACCAACATACCACCCTGACGTTTATGCTCCACGTGCAGATGGGCCCTTAACACTGCTGAGCTCTCCCTCCAATCCCCCCTCCCCCGGGCCCTTTCCCACCGAGCACTGAGGGGCTGCCTGCCCCAAAGCTTCTCTGCTTTGCTCAAACCCCCACCTCAAAACTATGTGCTTTCATTTACAAATAACCATCACCCCTCACTTCACAGAGAAAATTAATGGCCACTGGATATTAACTTCCCTCCCTGATCATCCATCCTAACTCTGATTTTTAAATTAAAGGATCTCACCATATGGCAGACCTTCTCCTGGACTCATTATCTCAAGTTAATCCTCATGACCAGTATCATCTAAGGATGATACCATCATACCCAGCTGACCAATGGATGAGCAAACTGAAGATCAAAGGGATTTAAAAGCATGTGCCCACAGTCCCATGACAGCTAAATGGCAAAGCAGATAGAATCTTGCTCTCCTGACGCTGAGAGCACACCGCACCGAAGTGCATCTGTTTCAGCACAGTCCCAACTTACTCCCCCTCACACGTCCCAGGTCTAGCCGAGGCGGCCACTTGAATCCAGTCAAGCACTTTACAGATAAACTGGCCTTTGCCTCTTAAAAAAAAAAAAAATCATCTTTTTCTGATTACAAAATACATGCTCATTATAGAAAATTGTGAAAACATTACAAAGATGAAAGCGTAAGATTAAGTCATTCATAATAAAAAGAACAAACAATCTACAACTATAAACAATTGGATGAATCAGACAACGTGGAGTGTGAAAAATCAGACACAAAAGAGTGTACAAATGCTGTGTGACTGCATTTACACAATGCCAGAACTACGGAATGCCATCAGAGTCAGGAGCACGAGGGGCCTGTGGGAATGCGGATAATGTCTCAGTTGTTAACCTAGGCACTTATTACGTGAGTATGTTCAGTGTGTGAAAATTCAGTGAGGTGTATAATTATGGTACGTGTACACACACATGTACATAT
The DNA here is from genome assembly GCA_039655065.1 of Glossophaga mutica. NCBI lineage: Eukaryota > Metazoa > Chordata > Mammalia > Chiroptera > Phyllostomidae > Glossophaga > Glossophaga mutica. The sequence goes on along the minus strand of CM077304.1, from coordinate 35,448,579 downwards.
GTGGTGGGGAAAAGTAGGTTTACGGTTGTGAGTACACAAGACAGAGTTTATTCTTGTATTATTACTTACCAATTATTGTATTATTTTCCCATAGGAACAACTATAAACCTACTTTTGCCCCATGCTAAATACACATGCACATAGATATACATAAGACACAAACATATGTAATACATACTTGAAGTCGGATGCAGTGTTTATATTTTGGTGTGTTTTCTTCCTGGTGCTTTTTCCCCCTCTTGCTATGGTGGTTTTTTGAAAAAAATTGTGATCACACCATATATTTATGTTTATATTCTGACACTTGACCTAACATAAAAGCATATGCATTTATCTAAATTACTGTAAATTCTTCATGAATATTTTTAATGGCTGTATAACAGTCCATCTGGTGCCTATACCATAATTTACTTAACTGCTATCAACCATTTAGATGCCTCCAATTATGATTTATTATTATGATAAGTACTGCTGTAATGAATACTTTTACCCTTTAAACCACTCAGCCACTCTCTCTTCATACTGTTTTATGTATTTATATAATTACATATTATAGCATGCTCTTCCATATGTAATTATTTATATATTTACCGCATCCTCGATGATCAATTGTAAGCCTTCCAAAACTACACACCACATCACCCCTCCTGGTATCCTCCACAGAACCTACTCCTGAACACAGTAGGTACTTACTGTTTGCTGAAGTGTCTTCAGAAGCCAAGAAAAACCTCCATTCCTAACAATCCAGATTTCAGTATCACCTCCGTCATCCATACAACATGAATGTTTCAGTCAGCTATATTCCACACTCTTTGTTTAGTCTGCACAGCTAAATGTTTAGAGGCAGTTTAGCATGGCTACCCTTGAGGATATAAATACCAGCCAGTACAGTGGATTTACTCTACAACTAGCAGTGCCACACCCCAAGGATCCAGTGAAAATCAGATAAATCCCTGCCGTCAAAGAGCTAAAAGCTGGCGAACAATGAAATATGAATCCTACTTTCCAGTCTAGCAGGAAAGACGCTATGAAACGAATCCTGACACCCCCACTCCTGAGCTTGCAGATCACAAGTGTACAGATGGGAACAAATACCTGTCCTAGAGCCAAACTCTGAAAACTCTGCCTGGTGGGTGCCTTCATGCTCCTTAGTCTGTGGCTGAATGTGCTTGCTGTATCTAAAATGTTTTAAAATATTTTTACAAACGTTTATTAATCACACAATACTTGCTAATGCAAAAGTATGGTACATGTTTAAAGTGCTAATAAAAAAGAGCTACATAATTATGATAGAAACAAAAGGAAAGCTTATTCAAATAGTTGAGAGTGGTGAAAAATATTTTTCTTTTTTTCCTTTGGAATATGAAGATTGGGAAGAACCTTGAAGGGCAAAAGATGAATGAGGCTGAGGGTGAAAAAGACTTAACTATACTGATCATAACCTAGCAGTAATAATCAGCCAGGACAGGGAAGAGAGATCTTCCTAAGTTTCTCCATTTAGAATACACAACAGGATGATTGGGGCCAAAGGTGGAAACTTGGCCCAACATTAGTTAAGAAGGCCAGGAAATTGTTCTAGAACAGACAGGCTGAGCAGAGCCAGGGCTGAGCCCACTCCTGCAGTTCAAGTGGTGAGGAGTGAACTTGGACACCAAGGGCTACTAAGGGGCACCCCAGGGCTCCGAAGAGACCATAGGGGAGCCACCTGCCTCAAGAGATTTTTAATGTAGACAGAGTTGCTCCACTTTAGGAAAAAGATGCCCTACAGAACATCCAGCAGCAAGGGCGTAACTAGTTATAAAGCTTCAAAGAACCAACTACCACTCCTTGAACTGCATCGGGGGACTACAAGCTTAAAGTCCTCTTAGTCACTTTGATCTTGTGAACAAATGAGGTTAAGAAGAGCCTCTCAGAACCTCACCATATGAAGCAGAGAGCTTTGGAAATTAAAATGCAGAGGGAGAAGGGAAATATGCCTGTACGTGGTATAGAAGAAGGCAAATGGATGCCTAAGGGTGTGCTCAAGAGGGAGCGCCAGGCTGCATTTTAGAATATAGAGTATTTCGGTAGGTAAGGGAGAGGCTGAACCATCTTTTTCATGTGACCAATAGCATGTTTAGATGTTTCAGCATCAACTCATGAAACAGCTTATTTAGTCTTGCTAGAGCCTGGCACAAGAGGAGGAGTAAGGGAAGAGAGCTGGAGGGCAGCCAGGCAGGGAGGCGGGATGGCCACCTAGCCAGCCCAGGACGGGGACCAGCGCCAGGTTTCAGAGGTTCTGTGTCAGTGTTGGGGTTTTAGCAAGTCAGTGACACAGTGAGATTTGTGTATCCAAGAGCCCATCTGGCTACATGTGAAAGCTGGGTCTCAAGCAAAGAGGCCAGGGAAGTGGCAACAATCTAAATGAGATGCTAAATTAGAGTAGCGAACGATGAGAAAACGGGAAAGAGTTCCTCAGCTGTCCAGGAGGTAAAATCAGAAAGCAGAGATGAATTAATCAAGGTGAGGGGGCACGGGAAAGGCAAGATTAGGAGTAAGGTGGATGATGGGGCTCCAAACCCTGGCAGGAGAGAAAGGAAGAAGTTAGGAGAAGTTAAGAGGAACCACTGCACGGCTGAGCAGAGAAGGGTCCAGCAGTCAGAGGACAGAGCTCTGCCAGGACAGATCTGGAAGTCTGCCACCACGCAGACTGGAGCGAAACCCACGAAAGTGGGTGAGACCTCTCACAATAGGAATTCGTACCTTCTCAGGTTATGGACGCTGCTGAGAACTTGATGAAAATGCTCACCCCCCGCGCCAGCTCAGAATGCACATTAACCAAGAACTCGTTGGGAAAAATAATAGGCAGCTTACAGGATACCTGCTGCCCGCACAGGACTGTAGGTTAAGAAATCCTGGGCTTGGGAGCAGTGAGGAGACATGGTGAGAAGGTCTAAAGCTCAACCAGAACGCTATCGGCAAATTGCAAGGGACAAGTCTTCACCACACAGGATGCTGAGCACCCCGGCTCAGCCCCTGCCCACTAAACACAGGAAATACCCACAACCCAGTCTCTGTGCCAATCAAAAAATGCCCCCACGTAGTTCCAAATAGTAGCACTGTGTTTGAGAACCCCTGGCCAAACAGGAGAGAAGGAGGCATCAAAGAAGTCTTAGAAAAATCAGAGATGGGAAGAAAAGCAGATCTAATCCTTCAGTCAACAGGTCATCCCCACCTCCACCACTAGCACGTATCTAAGCCACGTATCTAAGCCACGTATCTAAGCCCTCCCCTGTGTGAATCACTGCAATCGCCTAACTGGTCTTCCTGCTTCCAGTTACTATCTTTTATAAATCACCATGGTGTATATTGTATCCCAGGATTTATTTATCTTAAAAGTGGAAAACTGTATCTTTTCACCCATACTCCTCCTCCCCACCCGCTGGTCTCTCGCAACTACAAATTTGTGCTCTGTATCTATGACCTCAGTGTTTTTTGTTTTTTTTTTAATATTGCACATATAAGTGAGATTATGTGGTATTTGTCTTTCTCTGACTTATTTCACTTAGTGTAATGCCCTCAAGGTCCATCCATGTTGTTGCAAATGGCAGGATTTCCTTCTTTTTTTTTTTTTTCTGGCTGAGTATACAATTGTGTATATAAACCACATTTTCTTTACCCACTCATCCACTGATAGATTCTTAGGTTGTTTCTATGTCTTGGCTTCCTAATTCTATTCTTAATTCTCCTCGACAAGCCCTTTCCACAGGGCAGCAAAGTGAGGCTTCTCAATCTTACTAATTTTATTTAACAAGCACTATACTTTTTAAATACTCTCTACCTGCCATGCTCTGTTCTTCACAAGTATTAACTCCTGTAATCCTCACAACACCAAGAGATAGGTGTCACTTCTATTGCCACGTTACCGATGAGGTAGGGAGCAGTTACACAACTACTCTATGGTCAGAGAGCCGGTGAGTTCAGGGCTGGGATTTTAACCCAGGTGGCCAGCTCCAGAGTTCACATTCTTGCCTAATACTCCATGCTACCCTCCAATCTGTTCCTTTAAGATCCACAACTGTCTTCTCACTTAAGAGTAAAAACCAAGATCCTTGTCACAGCTGGGCCCTAAGAATAGGCGCCCCTACTGCCTCTTCTGCCTCATCTCCTGCTACTGCCCCGCGTTGCCCCCAACCTCACTGCTCGGACTGCTACGATGTGGGCACACCTGTGCTCCGAGGCCTCTGCACTCACCACCAGCTCGTCTACGTGGAGTGCACTTCTGCCAGTTGTAGAGGTAGCTCCTTCGCTTCATTATGGTTTCTACTCAAATGAGCTCTCCTGAGGAAGGACTTACTGCTCATCCAATATCAAATAACACCTGCACTCCCACCGCCAGCATTTTCAATTCTTCCACCTTGCTTCATTTTTTTTCTCCAAAGCATTTATCATCATATTAAAAAAATGTAAAATCACTCACTCATTTGTGATCTAACTCCCCTCAGGAGGACACTTCCTTGAGAGCAGGAATTTTGGGTGTTTTGTTCTCTGCTATCGCCCCGTGAATGGAAAGGCATATGATTCATTTTTGAATGAATGAAAGAACAAAGAAGAATGGTGACAGGAAGTCAAGAAGGAGAAGTTTCAAGACAGAGGGAAATAGCCCAACAGTGCAAAATGCTACAAAAGGCTTTGGTTATATTAGGGGTAAAAAGCTTCCATTGATTTTGGCAATTAAGATGTTGGTACCTGTGGCAAGAAACGTGTTTAAGAAATGGTACCTGGCTGGGGAGTAAGCTGGCAGGTAAAGTAGTAGAAGCATTACACACAGATAACTCTTGTAAGGGGATGGCTGATAAAGGAGATCGCTAGAAGCAGCAATGTCAGGAGAGACGTGAGCGCCCTGGCCAGTGTACTTAGTTGGCTGGAGCATTGTCCTGTAGATAGGAAGGGCTGCAGGTTTGATTTCCTAACATCTAGTGGCATCGGGTGTTGACCTCGCTTTAGAAATGGCCAAATTTTACCTTAAACACTGCAAAACATTCTCAACCTATCCTGAAATAGTAATTCTAGAGTAGAGTTTTACAAATTATAAATGAATTCAAAAATTTTAAGCAAAAATAAGAGTAAGATCTTACTTTTCTGTCCAATATCTACCCATTAAAGGAACACAAATTTTTTCAACGCATATACTTATATCTGGAACAATAGTTTGATTTCAAGTGATTTCCCTATAAATTTCTAGAGTTAAAAACGAACATGACTTAACTCTCAGAAGCCAATGACAGTTAACAAGAGTGACAAGGTACATCACCCCCATGAATTAAACCTGGTGGAAACTATCACAACTCTTCTCTTGTTTTAACCTATATATCTGATTCCTTATGAAAACAAAGAGTAGCCCTGGCTGGTGTAGCTCAGTGGATTGAGCGCGGGCCTGTGAACCAAAGGATCGCGGTTCGATTCCCCGTCAGGGCACATGCCTGGGTTGCAGGCCAGTTCCCAGCATGGGACACATAAGAGGCAACCATACATTGTTATTTCTCTCCTTCTCCCTCTCTCCTACCCTTCCTCTCTAAAGATAAATAAATAAATAAATATTTAAAAAAAAAAAAAGAAAAGAAAACAAAGAGTAAAACATATGCCACTGAATGAAAAAATCCTTCCTTCCTTCCTTCCTTCCTTGGAGTAAGAAAAGGTTTATTAATTGAGAAGGTGCCAACCAAGCAGATGGAAGACCTCAAATCCATCTCGCTGGACCAGGTTAATGGTTTTTAAGGGGCTGGGGGAACAGGGATGCGGGAGTGCTGGTGGGACATGTTTTAATTGGAGGACCTTGGAACTTGGCATTGATGATAAAAGTTGCCAGTCTCAGATCTTCCTGGATAACTTGGATAAAAGGACCCTTGGCTTCTGAAAGGGTTCCAATGTTCAAGTTCTGGTTATGGCCTGGTCCTTTGGTTCTGTGTGTTGGGGTTGGGGGCAAGACATTGGTTCTAGGTGTAGCTGAAGGTCAAATTTCTCTTATAAAACATTTTTCTAAATGCATAATAGTTGGACAGCACTAGAGTTCATTGTAATAAACTAAGCTTTGTGAAATATCTGAATGTAACCCCCCCAAAAAAGCCAAAAATAAGTTTTCTAAATCCTAAAGCAAGGCTGTGAAATAAATACGTAATAAATATTATTGGTACTAAAAAGCTCTAGGCAACTTGTTCAAGGTCACCTAAAGTAACCACTAAGCATATACACATGGAGAAAAAATAACAAGGGCTCCAACCATAACTTTCTTCTCCACAGTGGTGGCTACTCATGATGCAAATGTCCTAGGGGCACAGAGGCCTACCGCAGGGAACAATCACATGGCCCCTCTCTGGCCCCATTCCCCATATTTTTATACAAGTGAAAGCAGGTCTAGACAAGCACCAAGGCACGGTAAAGGAGGACATCTCAATCTTGTCACACCTTCCTGTCTAGAAAATAAAGGCTGGGAAAATGAAGGTATAACAGGAACAATTTCCTTGAGTGAAGTGAATGTATGAAAAACTTAAAGTTCCTTCTTATTATTGTGAGCAGGTGAAGTATTCACTCCTCTTTTGTGAGAACACTGGGCCCAGAGTGTGGCAAAGAATACAGTTTAAAAATGCTGCTTTAATCCTCCCTGTTTTCCCAACCCAAGGGCACCCAGGTTCTGGCAGCAAAGACTTAGGATCCAGACCACTCAGGGGTATAACTTTTGGGGGAAATCCAGGGATTGAGTACAAAAACTAAATCCTGAAAGAACTAAAATCAGCTGCCAAGTTCCCTGTATACTTAGTGGCCTACAAGATACAAAACTAGAAAAGAACTGGAATTATCCTCTAAGGGTATATGGAAAACTTCTAAAAGGAAACTAAAGTCCTAAAGACAAGTCAAAAGAAAATGTTAGTGATTATGTAAGAAACAGAGACTAGAAATATTAATAATAAAGACATAAGTACTTTAGAGTTGTAAGTTCATCAAACTACATTGTGTAAAGAGCAACCACATGACAAAAATACTCAAACAAAGGTTTAAACCTTCCTTGTTAAGTCATGAGACTTTTTTTGGCTAAGACAAGAAATGCTTTAGTGAGACAGGGAAAAAGAACTTCCAGACCTCTAGGTGGCTGTTTTAAACAACTATAGGTCTCTTCTACCTTAACAAATGATCAAATGAAATCTAGCTATTTATGCAAGTCACACCAACAGCTGGACAGTGCTAAAATCCCAAGAGCTATAATTCTCATTTTTCTACTCCAGTTTTCCCTGCCTTCTTTTCAAATCTAGCACTGAGCAATCAATAGCTGCTGACTAACGTGTTATCACATGACATGCATAAAACAAGGACAGGGTAAGATTTTTTTCTTTCAGTAATCCTGTGCTGATGAAAAAAGCATAATTATTTTAATGATGTACTTAGAAAAAAGGATTATCTACAACAGAAAAATCTTAAGGGTAACACTAATTAAAAGGTGTCTCAATTTATTACTATAAATTTTTCCACAGAGCCCAAATGCATTAATTTTATGTCTGCAAAGGTTGTTTCATATTATACATCAGACCAGCAAAAAAGGAACACAGGAAAGTATCAGTCTGGCTTTTCTATTACGAAAAGCAGATTCGACAGTAATAAGAAGGCAATCAAAATAAAATATAAACTGGTAGTACTATCTTATTCATTACAACAGTAACTATTGAGCACCTACTACATACACACAGAACACACACTCCCTCAACCCCCAAGCTGTGGGTATAGACTGGCAAATAAACCAGGCATTTTTCCTGCCCTCAAGGCAAGAGAGAAACATTAAGCAATTAAATAATATAATTATAAATTGTGAAAAATACTAAGGGAAAAGATGATTGTGCTGTTAGGAAGAAAACAAAGAGGTTCTAATTACATGGTGCTAAGGATAGCCTTCTCAGAGAAGACCTTATAAAGGGATATGTGAACCAGCATCCAGACCAAGAACTTACTCAAGGAGATGGTCATAAAATAGGAGAGACCAACAGCCTAGGCACCAGCCCTCAGGGGGGTCTGCTGGGTAACTGCCAATGCGGCTGACAAGAGATGAAGATGGCATACATGGGCCAAACCACACAGGACCTTGTGGGCCTGTGGAAGGTTTTGTACTTTACTCCTAAGAGCTTTAAACAGCTAAGTGATGTCTCTCTTTTTTTTTTTTTTCAGGAGGCAAGGGAAAAGAGATCAGAATGGGTGCAGAGTGTGTGCAATTGGGAAAGATAATGGTTGCTTGACCTACAATGGTAGCATAATGGAGACTGAAAAATCAGACAGGTTTGAGAGGGATTTCGCCAGAAAAGTAGGTAGGAATTTTTGACAAACTGGATGGGCGGGGAGGTGATAGAACAAAAAAGAGAGTACAGGATAACTAGAGCCTTCTGGCCTGAGCCACTCTGGATGGATGAGATGGAAAAAAGCAGAAACAATTTCAAAGGCTCAATAATCAAGAGCTCAGTTCTGGAGAAGTCTGAGATGCTGCCATTCATTGGCTAAGATGTGCCAGGAACCGCAGTAGGTCTCCTACTTGTCCCAGCTGCCCTTTTAGTAGCAGTATCCCCATTTCACAGAAAGCAAACTGTAGATCACAGAGGCTAAAGTACCATGGCCATGCTCATTCAGCTTGGAGTGACAAAGTCACACCTGCCACTCAAGTCTGGCTGGCTGGCTCGCTGTGGGATAAGCATTCCTTCCACTATACAAAGTTCTTAGAAACTATCTCTACACTTTGAATTTTGAAGACTGCTGATGGCTGGAGCAAGCTAGCACCCAAGGAGAGTAAACCAGGTGATACATTATTTCTTAAATCCAGGTCCTCAGATTTAATGCATAATGTTTTCCTTTCCCCTCTCCCATCTATACCTGCAAAGAATTCTGCAATCTTTTGCATACTAGCAAGATATCTAGAACCTTAATGTCTTACCATAAATAACAAAGCCATTATGCCAGGAATCAACCATAATGAAAAGAGCAACAATAACTAGCAGCAAACAATATTTTTACTCTCAAGTCATTACATACATCAACATAAGATAGATCAATTAATGAGAAAGAATTCTGAGAAAAAAAAAACAAACTAATCATTTCTCAAAATGAACAAGGCATTCAAGTCAAAAATGCAAGCCACCCAGGGCAGAAGGCCTCAAAAGCCAAGGATTGTGATTCACATAAAAAAAATCAAAAACTTAAAAAAAATATTAGGCAAACAGAAATGACACCACAACCACAAAGAATTTAAAATCTGGAATTCCCAGATATCTCAACCAAATGTCAAATTCAGTAAACATGTACCCTGAAAACACTTAAACATTCTCCCTTCTTTTCAATTGCTTTTCCCTGAAGCATGTTGACACTTTCGCAAACTGAAATACCTTTCCTATCTGCACAGTCCCACGGTTTGCTCTCTATCTGCCCCTCCCTTTCTCTCTCTCAGCTCTCTGATGTGCCTCTCAGTTACTGAAACCCAGAAATTAGGCTTGATTAGTGAGCCTGGAACGAAAGAACTAAATGCATTATTGCCAATTGTGTCTATTACTTAAAGTACCAGCTTGAGACTCTTAAAAGAAGAGAAAAATGAGGATGGGGGAGATTTTTGAAAGGTTTTGTCATATGCATTACAAATTACATTTTGTTGGGTCTGATACTTCAATAGAAGAATCATCAAATTATGTTGAGTCTTCTTAATAGGGGGTATGGTCACATGTAATTTTTATGGCTCGGGGAGAGTTCTCCATGGAGAGAAATAAAATTAGAAGCACCATTAATGTGCCTGCTGAAAGATAAATACTCACAAACCACTCTCCAAAATGATAATGCTGTGTCCTGTGTCCTGATTCTTATGTCCACCTCTCCCTGCAGGGGGCTAGCTGGCATTCACTACTGCCTCAACTACGCAAACGACGGGATGCTGAAAATCCTTTAAGAAAGCTTCCCATGATCTGTTCCTTCATAACATGATTGCTAACTCCTGGCAACTGAAAGATGAAACACTTTACAAAAGAAAAACTACCTGAGGTCTCCTACCAAAATGAGTATTTAATCCAACTGACAGAAAAGCAGAGATCTATACATGTTAAAAGGCGCTTCCTGGGGACACAACAGATCTAATGAAGAACTGCTGAGCCACATTATACTGGAAAATCCATAAATGTTGGTCCTCGCCATCACCAGGCTGGAGTCATTTTTTAAAAATGCAATGCTTTGATGTATTGACAAGGCTAACCTGATGGGTTTCAATCAGCTATGAACCGTACTGCATATATATTTCCTTCTGAATCCCTAAAATATCAGGGTCAATACTGACCCGCAATTATATCCCATGCTTGCACTGCTCAAGATGCCATTTGATGCTGAGAAAGTAGTGATTTAGCAACACCAGGCGGCTCTATGATGCTAAAATAACAACGCAACGCTCGATTATAAACCAGGTCCTCGGCTTGTAAGACTCAGTGCCGCACAAGGACCCACATTCAAAGCTCATGCCCTTTCAAGTGAAATCTTAAGTTTCCTACGATGTACCCTCTCAAAGTTTCTAGCGTGCAAAAAAAAAAAAAAGGAATTACTCTGAAAGTCCCCTCTTCTGGACTCCCCTCCCTATACCGGGTGGCAGCCAAGGGGAATAGGGACGGTGGAGGGTTCATCGTTCAGACAAATTTAAAAACCTATAAACCAATCACTGTTTCAGAGAAGAGAAGAAGCGTTTCACCAAACCGCCACCCGGCAAGCGAGCATCCGATTTCCATTTGGAGGAAAAAATATCAGAGAAACCAGACATACATTTTCCTTCTCAACAAAAGTGGCCTCTAAACTCCCTTGCCAAGGACACTGGGAGGAAACGGAGAAGCGAGGAACGAGCTCGTACTTTTCAGGCAGACGCGTGTGTGCGGCGGGGTGAACATGCAAAAGGGAACACAGCAAGGGAAAGGTGAACGGGAGGAAGTGAGGTGGGGGCAGAACGGGCGAAGAAGCCCCAGGTGCAGAGATGGGATCTGGGACTCGAAGGTTTAGGGAGGAGGAAGGAGGGATCCCAGACGCAGCCCAGAATTCGCGGCCGCGGAGTAAAGTTAATACTCACTCAGTTTCGCAACTGCACCGCCCCCGCAGGCCGCCCGGCGGGACTGGCCTGGGCGCTGGGGACGCGGCGGCGGCGCCCGGAGCCCAGCAGCCGCCCAGCGCCTGTCCCCGGCCGCGCAGCTCCGCGCGCCTCCTTCCGCAGCGCTCCGCGGACCGCGCTCCGCACCGGAGGGAGGCCCCGGCGCGTCCCTCCGCGCACCTCCCCTGCCGGCGATAGGTGAGTGCGGACGCCCCTGGCGGAGCTGCGGGACTGTGCTAGCGCGCGGGCAGCGGCGGCGCCGCAGCCGGCGGGAGCCGCCCCCGGCACCGCCGCCGCTTCTACCGGAGGGCGGGCGAGGTTGGGCGAAGAGCCCGGCGGCGGGCGCGGTGCGGGGCAGCGGCGAGCAAGGGCGGCGGAGTTGGCGGCCGGCTTGCTCCCGCGGCCGGTGTCTCTGGGCTGGGGGCCGGGCCGGGGGCCGGGCCCGGCGGCCAGCGGCTCCGCCCCTCGCCGTGCAGCGGTCTGAGCGCGCGAGACGAGCGGTGCGGGGCGCCCCCCTCGGCCAGGCGCTCGGGTTACAGCCGTGGCTCCCCGTCTCCCCCGCCCGCGCCTCGCCGGTTCTGCGGCGCCGGGAAAGACATTGTAACGGAACTGGGACGCCAGCGCTGCATTGTGGGAGCTTTTAAAACGGCGGGGAGTTCGGTAGGTCCGCTCGGGCCCACCGGGCCACGGTTGCTCCGGCCCCTGGCTGCCTCTCCGCCCGCTTCACACTCCCAAGCCACCGAGGCCTGTGGGCTGGAGAGCTAAAATGGTGAGATGACCGGTGCTTCACTGACTCTCACGAGGGCAAAATCTTCCATAGCCTGGGGTGACTCTCGTAAAGCTGCCCTCTACGGTCACCCCGGAAAGTAGGCGGCTTTCCCCGCAGACAAAAAAAAAAAAAAAAAAAAAAAAAAAAAAAAAAAAAAAAAAGCCCTGCCAAGCTCCAGGACTGGGTTTGAATGGCTTTCGTCTGAAGTGGCAGTGATTCAGCGACCCCCTCCTCAGCAGCAGGCAATGACAGAGACAGAAATCACAAAAAACAGGGAATGAATTAGACGTGAGTAACCAAGTTTAGAAAGAGCTGGGCTCAGATTCAGGACCCTCCCTCCCCTTACCTCCCTTTAAATATAGCAAATAGTTAAGGAAGGAGCGAAACAGCGCTTTCACCTAGAAATGCAGATATGTATATTGTTTTCACTATTCCACTTTTTTTTTTTTTTGCATGCAATTACTCTAGCCACTGGACTAAATTCAGATTTTGCTCCAGCTTGTACTCACACATGCCCGTAACTGCAACAGCTATTAATTTGCATGGAAGTGGGGGGGGGGGATGAAAATAATGGATGAGATGCAAGACAGCATTCCAGTGATAAAAATGCCCCTTTTAATTCTCCGGATACTTTTTTATTAATCATCAAAACAAGGATATTAAACTGGAAGCACAACTTGTTACAGCTCATCTTACTCAGGGCCCAGTGTGTTTTGTTTGTCTTGAGTTTGGGTTTGTAGGCCTTTGGTTTCTTGTTTTTCGACCTTTAGTTACTGCACAGCTCATTAGTTCCTCTACCTCAGAGGTTAGTTGAGGAGAAAGAAATGGTAAGACTCAGATTTGGCTAAGCAACATTTGTAGGATTTGGGGAGAAGGGTTCTGTTTAATTCCAATGTGAAAACCAAGGGAACTTCTTTTAAAGATGATTCTGTAGGGCAAGGATCCTTTTCTCAGAGTTTTCCAACCTTAACACAACAACCATTTCCTAAACTCTCATTCCCTCCTCAACCTTTCACTGGACTGAACATTCAGTCACCACCGAAATTGCCAGTCTCATGGAAAATTTTAATCCCCATCTTTGTGGCATTTGCAAATGTTGACTTCCCCTTCCTTCTTTGAACTTTCCTCTCCTTTTGTTGTTATTGTTGTTGTTGTTGTTTATAGTAATCCCTCTTTTGTGGTGGTCTGTGATAGCAGGCAGGAGTGCAGCTGTTGTTAAACCCGGATTCCAGATCATACCAAGTAGAAGAGCCTTAGTACAATTTCTGTTGGTCACCAGTAGGGACCTGACATCGATTTTATCATGCATCCAGGGCTGAACAAGTTGCCTGACTCATGACATCCAACTTTCATGAGACTAGCATATAAATCAGGATGAAATGTACTACAATCAGATAACCATGGCCACTATTTAGAAGAAGCACTTACTAGTGTTGATACAGCCCCACCTATAAACCGGAATGTGCCTTACTGATGGCTGTTGAAGTCAGTAAATTTACCCCTGTCCATTCCTGCATAAATCCAGATAAATCTGTTTCCTACCTCAGTCCCATGTGGTTAATGGATTCTTTCTTCAGTGTATAGTGCAATTTGTTTTAAGCCTTCTTAGCTATAATCACATCCCTGTTAAGCCTCCCTCAGATCACACCAAATGTCTTTGACAGGAGTTGTAAACAACTATTTCTGGTTTCTAATTATATTCCCAAAAAGTAACCTAACTAGAAATCAGTGAGTGTTCATGTACTTCAAGCCCTTCGACGTAATCAGATTTGAATTCCAAGAAAAGAATATGAAAGGATAGATTCAGAAAAGAGGAGAATACCAAAGGAGAGAGACTTATGTGGAAAGCAGTGGGATGAGCAGGCCGGGGTGTGGGGGCAGGAGGGATAGCACCTAGAGATATATAATTATGTGTAATTAATTTTCTGTTGCTAACTATAAAATTTACTATGACTTAGTGGCTAAAAACAACAAGAATGTGTTATCTCACAGTGCTGGAGGTCAGAAATCGTAAAATCAAGGTATAGGCTATGTTCTATCTGGAGGCTGTAGGGGGAAATCCGTTTCCTTGCCTTTCCCAGCATCTAGATGCCATCTGCATTTCTTGGCTTGTGGCTTCTTCCCCTATCTTCAAAGCCAATGGCATAGCATCTTCAGATATCTTTCTCTTTATGACTGCTGCTTCATGGTTAGGGAACCATCTCTTAATGTAGGTGGACAAAGATAATAGGAATTGGTGTGGATACGTTTCTAGTCCTATATGCTATGAACCGAATTTAATTATTTGCAGGAAGAGATGGCAGTGTCCCTATTATTAATCAAATCATCAAAGGGATTTGCTGAAATGGTCACTCCTTAGTTCAACCAAATCATGGGTCCATCTGGTTACTTATGAAACTGAAAGCCAAAGTATTAACACGCTAAGAAAACCAGGTTCACACCTGCAGTTCCTGGGTATAAATCCTTTTCTCTGGAAATCCCTGACAAGTCATATTGCTAAGTTTGAGAAATATATGTCTAGACCAGCATTTTGGTGTACCATGAACTGGTCCAAACTGGTCCGCCATGAACATCACCCTGTCAGATCGGTTGCTGAGAAGACAGGTGCTCCATGCTTAAACACGGTCCATGGAACACAGTTGTGATTGCAGTTTAGGCCAGCCTCGAAGCTCATCAGTGGGTCAGATCCACGCAGGGCAAAGTGTCAGGAAATCCTTTCATGAGGAAGTCCAAGGGAGAGACAAACATTTTTGTCACAGCAAATAGATGTGTGTGCTGGGAGGAATAAATTACGGATTTCTGCATATCAGTTTCTTTTTTTGTTGCTCTACCCATCTTTCTTTTTCCCTACTTCTTTCCCTACTCTCTGTTTCACCCAGACTACTTGGAGCCCCGTGACCTCTCAAACAGTGGGTTTAGGACTGCTTCTCAACTCTCCTATGACATTACCCTGAACTTGCTCCTTTACTTGTGCACCCGTCACTCTCCTCTCCCAAGCCCACCCCTACCCACTTCTTGAAACCAGGGACTGTGTTGTTCTTCTCACTGTATCCCCCAAGCCAGCCAGAGGGCCTGGCTCAAACTGGGGACTCAATTATTAATTGAAATAACAATTAAACAAATGAACGACAATATAAATGGAATAAACTACTGCCCACCTGCTTGCGTGTTATAATTTTCTTTGATCTTCTTCATTCTAAACTATAACTAGCTAAGATTCCTTTTTTTTTTCTTTAATTAATAAACACAAAAAGAAACATAATAAGCTATGGTATTGTGCTAGGTTCCAGGATTACAAAAATCAGTTTGATATAATTTCAGCCTTCTATGAGCTCACAGCTCATTTTAGGAAACATATCCTAAAAAAGAAAATGAGACAGATAATGCTAGCTCCCTATCCCACTCCCTTTCTCCCTTCTTTCTTAGTAATGAAACCCTGACTTTGTGCCCAGTGAAAAAGTTCATTTCACAACCTTCCTCCCAGATAAGCGTTACTAAGTATAAGCCAATGGTATGTGTATTGAGGGTGTTGTGTAGGGCTTGCAGGAAAACTTATTGGTGTGTCTGGTGGTGGGGTACTGGCAGGGCCAACTGAAGCCCTAGTCTTGCCTGAAACATGGATGTGGTAGCTGGAGTTACAGCAGTAATCTTCTGACCTCAAGACTATATTGAAGCCCAGTCATATGCTAAAATTTGTACAAATGGGGCCATAGAGGTATTCAGCCTATCTTACAAGCCTTTATTTAGTCACTATTAGTGATAAGTTTGGAAGGAAAAGAAAAAAGTCACCTCTCCCCTTTGGTATATGTGTGTGTAAAAAGCAAGAAAATATGGTATTCTTTCCCATTCCTAAGGAAAATCTTATGTACATACTGAAACACTGCAAAGATCTATAAATATTGTGATTTATTTGACCAACATAAATGGGCTTTTTAGAAAAAACCAACAGTACTCAGATACATAGAAATTTTAAATTTAATGATAGTTTCTTCTTAAAAAATATTTAGTTACCAAATCATCAAGAACCCCTTAAAAGACCCTCTACTAATCTGACTGGGCAGGAGGGTGATGATCAGTATATTTTGCTAAACAATGAAGTATAGTATGGAAAGAAAATAAATGGAAACTACAACACATTCTACCAAAAGGGATACAACCAAATGTATTCAGAATTAGAATTTAAAATATGATTGGGTCTTTATTTGGGTAGATGGTTTTTGAGAGGATAACCCCATGAAAATGAAATAGTCTTGGTTTTTAATTGTAAGCTTAGAAGAATGGATTTAGTCAGCTGAAATTAACTATAGGGGATTCTACAAGAGCTTATTCTAGGATCAGTATATTGGAGAAATCAGTGAATGTGGTAGCTGATATTATAAATACATGGAGTAAAAATCTGGTCTGCCTGGCATTCTTTCAACCTGAATGCCACTCATCAATCTCCCTACACTTCTGCAATAGTGTAATTGAGGTTTATAATGATGACCCTAATATGACTTCTGAATCATAGCAGAAAAATTAAATTATCTTCTACTTTGCCTTCATGTATTTAATTATATTTTTATTAATTGCAAGCTGGAAATCAGATCTGTTTAATAAAAATACTGCTAGACTAACCAGAGCCTCCTTAACCAGAACCTCCTTAACAGGGACCCAGCCAATCACAAAGCAGATTTTACAGTTCATGGGGGGGAAATACAACTGATTAAAAATATTAGATTTATATGATCATAGCAAGAATAATTATTACAAAATGCTTTAGAATCATTCAGCCACATTTTAAGAATTGTAACAAATGTATTAATAGCAAATGTTATATATCTGATTCAATAAGTATAATAATTCATATTCATAGTTAAGAGGAAAATTCCCTTCGAGTATGAATAAATAAGTCTTCATTTTGGATTCGACAGAACAGATCTAGTAGTTTCATCAAGAGAGAAAATACTAGGCTGAGGCTCAGGAATATTATAAACTGACTTGGGTTATATGTTCAAATTTGGTTTGGGATCCTGTTAAGCTGCTCTTCATTTCGCCCTTGGTTTCCCTAGGGATATATTTGCTCTGGTGACAGTAAAAGCCCTCTAATGGCATAAGCGTGAGTCTTTGGTTGGGTTACCTGGAAGTGGAACCCGAGACAGGGGTTCTTGTGCAAGTGGCTTACTGAGGGCGTGCTTCCAGTGAAGGGGGGTGTGAGAGGTTGCACAGAGCAGTGTGGATAAAGCTAGGTAAGAATGTGGTTTCTGCTGAAGACCAGCTTCAGACTGATCCTCCCGGAACTCAAGAGCAGGAATCACCACAGAGTTGGTCCCCTGGGGCAAAGAGCCTGGCCTTCTGCACCTCCATTGTCAGTTACTCACTGGCTTTGGGTTGGTAGTAAACCCCTATACCAACACACCTCTGTTCCCCCAAAGGCAAAGGTTCTTCTCTGAGAGTGAGGCAGCTTCTCAAGTCGGCAACCAATACTCACAGCAGCTAGGGATGCATGCAGCAGCCCTAGAGGGGGATCTGGGCTGGTCTGTGCAGTGACACACCATATGTGGGTTAGAGCTGCAGACCAACCTTTGATGATCCCGTAACAACTGAAACGTGCTACTAAAAGTACCGCAGAGGCCAAACAATACATATGACCTTGTTTAGAAAGGAAAATATTTTCAGAGTACAAGATGCAAGGAAGACATCGCCTCTTCTAGCATAAGCTTGGGAACTCCCTCTTCTCTCACCCACCCTTTGTGCCAAGGAGTGGCAGTTGGTGGCAGCTTCGGGGACTGAGGCACGGTGCCCAGTAGGGGTGGAACTAAGGATGTTAGGAAACTTTAGGATGGATCCAGAGAGGCTGGGATGGAACAAGAGACCATTGGGTAAGGCTTCTGTCTGCCAGTCTCCCCCTTTCTATTCTTCCACTGATGGTAAAAATGTATTTATCTGCTTATCTTTACTCCGCTGATCTCTTTGCTGCCCACCAGGACTTCTCTCTCCCCTGGCTGCCTCAGGAGACGTACTCAGAGTCTGTCTTCAAACATCTTTTCTACTGTTCTTCATATAAAAAATATTCATCTTCAGCTTCTCCGACATGTTCTAGTAGTTTGACAGCTAAATACAATGGCAAGTGTGCGGAAAGTGAATAGAGGAAAAACCCGTCCATGCTATTCTCCTTCCCAAATTTAGCCCGATGAGCCAAGTCCAGCATGGGTGCTACTAGTGGGTGTTTAGGAAAAACAGAGGCTATGTAATTGATTTACGTGCATTTCAGGGGAGTACCCCAAGGCTGTCCTGGAAGGTGGGGTAAAGGTTCTGGGGTGCTAGGTGGCAGAGAGGGAGCTCCAGAGGAGACACAGGAGTGGGCAGGAGGTACAGGAGCAGGGACAAGGTGGTGCATTTGTTCCTCCAGCAAAATCAGTGACTCTGCTTCTCTTCCTCTCTGGCCCTTCAGCCAGACCTTTCACTGAAGACATCATTTGAGACAAATGTAAGAAAAGTTGACAACTGGGAATGGGTGTGGGGCAAGAGTGACAAGGTCTTGGCTACTACAGGCTTTGAAAGAAGGGAGAAAAATTGTACTTAGTTTTCTAATCGGGGAAAGACAGAGACATTGCCCTTTACTGTAAGGCTGGGATAGAAATAAATAATTGCAGGAACGATTGATATTGAAATTATAAATACTACCGCTTTGGCCAGAATCAGAACAATGTTTCCTGATACTTTACCGAAATAAGCAAGGGGTTGGGGGTGGCCTCCCAGTACAGCCCGAGTGGGTGCTGTGTAGCACAGTGGAAGGCAGGGGTGGATGGGCGGAGACATCGATAGAGTCGTGGTCCCATGCCTGAAGCCTTCCGGGAGAGACCATTCCCTTCCCGCCACTGCCCACCAGCCTCTGTGGAGATCCCAGTTTCCCTGACCTGTCTGAGAGGTAAAGGCAACTCATTTAAATAAAAGAACTTTAAAAGAACTCTAAGGTTCTTTTCTCAGAGAGATTGAAAAGACACCAAGGCAGATCGTGGTTCAAGTCCTGGCTCTGCTTCTTCTTACCTGAATGACCTTTCTTTTTTCTTTTTTAAGATGTGGCTTTTATAGAGACTTTCCAGGATATCTATACTTTTAAAATAAGGGCAGGAGAAGAGAGGATACTATTAGCACATAAAGAATTACTATGATTAGCTGGCATGATGGATGTAAAGCGTTCAGTACAGTGCCTGGGACATACATGTTGTCGTCATTATCTTCAGGCTGTCATATGAGAAAATACTTTAGCAAAGCCAATGATTATAATTTTCTGTTTTAGTATACTCTGTGGCAGGCAGTGTTCTAAATGCTTCTTATATATTAGCTTTTAAATATAGTGTCAGGTAGATACTATTATTATATACATTTTATAGATTAGGAAGCCACAGCATAGAGATACTAAGTAATTTAGTCAAGATTCCATCATTAGATAGTAGTAGAGTAGAGATTCAAACCCAGGAAGTATGACTTCAAAGTCCACATTCTTTACCACTGCAATGTATACTTAAGTAAGTCAAGAATCAAGAATAGCTGAGAGAATGAAGCATAGAATTGGCACAGGTTCAAGGTGAAAAGATTAAAATAAAATCACCAGTAGTGACCTGGGTTCGACGGGTTCCTTGCACCTGGTGCCCAGAGAGTGCGGAGGGTGTGGGGCGGGGAGTGAGGATGGGGCAGGCCCAGCGCATCAGTGCCCCTCATTATGGGCTGCACACCTAGCAAGATAAGTTAGCCTGCTATTTCAGGGCGATCGACGAGTTTCCAAGTTAATTGAAAACCAAATTGGGAAAGAATCCCGCAACTGCCTTCGACGAAGATAACTATGTGTATTTTACTTATTTTTATTGTATTTTTTCCATTACCATTTAGTCCCCGTGCACCCCCTCCCCCCACAATCACCACACTGTTGTCCATGACCCCACAGATGCCCCTGACTAAGATAACTATCTGCGTGCATTTTTAAGGAATTCCTGGTCTTCTGTCTTTTACCAGGTAAGGGACCATCCTAAGAAGTGAGCCAGGGAGTGCCAGTTCTCCTGCTTAAATGAGCTTTGTGACCCTGGGCAAGTCCCTTTGCCCTCCTTGATCTCTCTAAGACAGAAGCATGATCTGACCGTGGTTCTTTGAACCCCAGCATTGACCGGCCAGTCTGGCTGCGTAATGGGAGCCCCCCTTCTCTTTCTACTGTTGCCTGCGCACCTCCCTATGTGCTTCTTCCAAGAGGGCCACGTTTCCAGGTGGCGCTGCCTTGTTCTTGGGGCAAGGGCTTACAAAATCACCTCAAGTGTTGCATGTGGCTCTCACATTCTGAACATACGAATCATAAATTTAAATAATTGGTGCCATAGCAAGAGAATAGACATGGCAGAATAGGCTTGCTCCAGCTTCTAATAATGACCAAATGCAATTCAGAAACCAACTAAAAATTCCAGAAAAAGGAAATGGAGGTGAGGCTTCAAGATAGTTTTGCACTAGGAACATAATAATCAGAATATAATTATATTATTTTTTTTACTGTATTTTGTGACTTCTCTCCTAGTGTTCATTTTATGTATCAATTTCTGAGCATTGGTTTCCAAAAAAATCATTATCCTTTGAGCTCAATGAGCCACTGGAGCTTTATAACAAATACATGAACAAAGAGTGGCTACCCTAAGAAGAAACAGCCTCATGTTACTGGTTGCCCTCAAAACCTGGAAGTCCATGTACTAATAGGGGTCAGGGCAGCATGTCAGACTGAAGAACAAACTGCACAACACTGCGGTGATTCTAGACGGAAGTAGGCAATTAATTCAGCCCTGGATCATTTCAGAGAGTAAGCCAAGGAAAGGAAATCTTTTTCTTCTCCTCAGGGCACTGATGTTTCCGTTTTCGTGTTTTAATTTTAGCACCCGATGTTCCCTAGGGAAGTGTTGGTTAAAACAAAGACACTTTATTAGTGATAGAAATTAATCAAAGATGCAGTAGCAAGTCAGACTCCCTTCTCTTGTGATAAATAAGTAATCACGGTTGTGCTGTGGGGGTCCTTGTAGGTAAGGACTCCAATTCTGTCTGACCATTTTATGCAGGGGCAAAAAAAGGGATAGAAGGGAGCTATAAGGGAAAAGTTTAAGTTAAATAAAAGCAAAACAAGTGAGATGAAATGAAGTAGAGGAACCTAAAATTTTAGACCTTGGCAATCCACACCCCTGCCTAAAATGGTGCTGTGCAGACAAAGGAAGCCAATGGAGATCTCCTGGCAGTACCCGCCAAGGCAGGTGACTTTAATTACTGTCTTTCCAGTAGGCTGGAGATGGAAAAGGGAAGAAGTGGTGATTTGGATGAGCAAGTACTTTGTACATAAATATTTTATTGTGAGAACTCAAGGACATCCTTAGCACATGTTTTAGAGAGAGTGCAGAATTCACATGAATGATTCAAATTTCTAAAATAGAAAATAGGCTATAGATGATTCCCTAAACTTTTAATATAGGCAGACAGTAATATAGGCAGAAGAGAAGGTGCATTGGAGGTAACATGGATGTGAAAGAGGTTTGAAAGGCTTCAAGCGCTGGATTATAATCTTCATAAGACATGGACAAGATCTTGGAGTTCTTTTCTGTTTTTCCAGACGGACTCTTCAGTAGCCAGTTCAGTAGTTACAATGCATGTAAGAGGTGCTTGAGTGAGTGTTTTTGTTACATAAATGAAAAGCAAATTAATACGCTTTCTAGAGCTCTCTTCAGAGACCTGAGCCTGAGTAGAGACAATTATAAAAAGATAGAATATTTGCAAGTGAAACATACTAAAGTCTTTTAATGCTCTTTGTCAGTCTTTAGCCCTTCTTCATTCTCCTGGCTACTCTACCCCGACCCTTGATGGCAAGAGAACAGAGTACTGTAAATGGCAAACTGTAAAGTGTGTGTATTAGCATCTAGAACAGGGATGGTGGTGCTGGCTTCCAGACAATTTATTTAGTCTGTTTGGGACTCAACTTCTGCATGTGTAAAAAGGGATGATTATAGTGAGTACTAATTTACCAAACACAGTGGTCGAGAGATTGACTCTGTCTGACCTAGGGTAGGCCTCAATGCAAATTAGCTATTACCCTTGATCTTTCTACTAAAATTATAAGTTCAGGATGGAGGCCTGACCTTTTAGGGAGATGCTTTCCTTTATGTCGTGTCTTATGGTGGGTTAAGGAGTGGGGAGTGCAGAATCCACATGAATGATTCAAATTTCTAAAATAGGGAGAAAATAGGCTATAGATGATTTCCTAAACTCAGTATAGGCAGACAATAATATAGGCAGAAGAGAAGGTGCATTGGAAGGTGACATGGGTGTGAAAGAGGTTTGAAAGGCTCCAAGCACTGAAAGCGCTGGTGTGGCTCAGTGGATTGAGAGCCGGCCTACAAACCAAAAGATTGCTGGTTCGGTTCCCAATCAGCACACATGCCTGGGCTGTGGGCCAGGTTCCCAGTTGTGGGTGTGTGAGATGCAACACACATTGATGTTTCTCTCCCTCTTTCTCCCTCCCTTCCCTTCTCTCTAAAAATAAATAAATAAAATCCTAAAAAAAGGAGTAGGGAGTGAGACCAGAAATCCCTGCCTATCAGTTATAGCAGGAAAAGAGGGAAGGGATACTGTGGTGATGATTCAGAAATTGGTGTCAGTACCAGTACCAGCTGCTGATCTTAGCTCCCAGGTGGTTGAATATTAGACAAGTTTCTCCATGTACAGTTGTTTTTGTTTGGGGTCCATTCTGCTGATAAAATAACCTCTCTCAGAGTTTATTACTGTAAATGAAAGTACTGGTAAACCAGGCCTCTGAAATGTCAGCAGGTTAAAAAAAAAATCAGTGTTTTAATTAAAATATGACCCCAGGCTTGGCATTATTGTTCTGAATTAGAATTCTGTGTGGCAGGGCAGGGGCTGAGCAAGGGAATAATATTGAAGGGCTTCTTGGTATTGACTTTGAATGCCTGTTTGTCACTTTGTAAAATCGACTCAGCATAGTCAGAATGTATAGGAAAACCTTTTTAACAGTCACTTGGCAGCTTAGATCTGCACACAGAATTTCACTGGCCTCAACCCCATCCAAGTGGCCTCTAATAAAAGGAACCAGAACAGCTGCCAGGGGCAGTATTGCAAATCCAAGACTTCCAATAAAGTTTCCCGTCACAGTACAAGTAAAGCTGAAAAAAACCTGAATTATAGCCTGCTGAGCCGATGGGGGTCATCTTATCCAATCCTTTCAATTTCCTGTTGAGGAATCAAATCCAGAGACATCTAGGGACCTGCTCAAGATAATGCAACTAATTACACTCAGAGTTAAGACTCAAGACAGAATACAAAAAAAAAAAATTATATTTAAACTTTATATCGTTTCTATTCCTTGTCTCATCCACTTTGATCTCTGCAAAATAGTTAACACAGCCATTAGCTGGAATAAGGAAATTTGTGAGCAAAATTGTGCTGGCATATTGGGGATTGTATTAATATTCTCTGACACCACAAAAGGCATTTATTGAATAGTTTGCAGCCCGTTTGAGAATTTAAAGGATACTTTCATTTTCAGAAGTTAAAGCAATCTTTGCTCCATGTTCGGGCTTTAAAGGCTGGGCTGTGGAAACCCACGGCGAAGGTGTTGCGGGTGTCACCATTAGACCAAGCACTACTTCGAAAGCCATTCAAGGCGATTTAGGGGAGCTCAGCATAGTGTCTCTGTGATGATAGTACGTGCAGTTGTCAAGTGAGAAAGACCAGCGCTCCTTGGTGCGTTCCACAGTCAGTGAGCTGTGAGCAGTCAGCCAGGCTCACAGAGAACAGCCCTCCCCTGTATTCAAGACACAGGACTCACCCGCCAGATCGAGCTGCTCAGAATTGCCTTTTTACTCAAGATCAAGCACCTTCAGAAGTCATGCTGTAAGCAGTAAGGGAACTAGTAAGTTACTGAAATAGAACAGCTGGAAAGAAGAAAACAAATGTGTCCTTAAAAGATACAAGGAGGCTTATACTGAGTATATTCATAAGGCCCCTGTTCAGATGTATCTTTTCTGGCATGAAGATTCTTCTAATTTCTGTTTTGGTTTATTTTTCTTTTCTTAACTTTGTTTTTATTTTATTTTTAATTGGTTTAGAAAGAGACAGACAGACAGACATCAATTCGTTGTTTCACTTATGTATTCATTGGTTGATTCTTGCATGTGCCCTGACTGGGGATGGAACCCACAAGCTTGGCGTATCGGGACAACCCTCTAACCAAGGGAACAACCAGCCAGGGCACCTTTTCTTAATTTTAATCTATGAACTTTTCCTCATGCCAATTTAAAAAAAAAAATAGAAGTCAGTCACTCCCTAAATTCCTCTCAGCTCATGAACATTCTTTCTGTCCACATGGTCACTTGCTGCCTCTATTAATCTGAGACCCTCATTACAGGCAGTAATCAAATTCCTGGAAGTCGGACCAGGGAAAACTCAACCCAAACTGTTTTCATCCTTTCCCATACGAGATCATGCATATGTCAGTCTTGCTTTCTTTCCCTCTGCTTGTCTCTTTACATAGACTTGTAGTCAGGGGACTTTTACTCCCTCCCCTTATGTCTCCTGTGGATTAAAAAAAGAAGAAAGTGGAGGAGTCGGGGGTTCTATGGAAAGTAAGGGGACAGAGTAATCTGATCATAAATTCCTAACTGGGCAGACCTTGGTGGGTAGTAACACCCCAGTCATATAACTTCTTTACTAAAAGGATTATCTTTGCTTTAAGCAAGTGCTATTCATTGCTTCTGTGCATCTAGGTAAACACACCTTTGAAATGCCCCCTTTCACACTGCTCCTTGTAATACCAGACCACCCTTTAGACCCCTCCTTCTAAAGTGTGCAAGAGAACACATAACCTTTACTATCCTGTAATCTGATTGTATCTTGCGTTCGCCTATCTTTATGTAACTTTTTTTTATCTTTTAAAAATATTTTATTGATTTATTTTTTCTTTTTTTTAATATATTTTATTGATTATGCTATTACAGTTGTCCCATTTCTCCCCCATCATTCCCCTCCACCCTACCCACCCTCTCCCACCCACATTCCCCCCTTTAGTTCATGTCCATGGGTCATAAGTTTTCTAGCTTCTACATTTCCCATACTATTCTTGCCCTCCCCCTGTCCATTTTTTTCCCATTATCTATGCTACTCATTCTCTGTACCTTTTCCCCCTCTCTCCTCCTCCCACGCCCCTGTTGCTAACCCTCCATATGATCTCCATTTCTGTGGTTCTGTTCCTGTTCTAGCTGTTTGCTTAGTTTGCTTTTGTTTTAGGTGTGGTTCTTGATAGCTATGAGTTTGTTGTCTTTTCACTGTCATAGTTTTATCTTCTTTTTCTTAGATAAGTCCCTTTAACATTTCATAGAATAAGGGCTTGGTGATGATGAACTCCTTGAACTTGACCTTATCTGAGACGCACTTTATCTTCCCTTCCATTCTAAATGACAGCTTTGCTGGATAGAGCAATTTTGGATGTAGGTCCCTGCTTTTCAAGATTTCAAATATTTCTTTCCAGCCCCTTCTTGCCTGGAAGGTCTCTTTTGAGAAATCAGCTGACAGTCTGATGGGAACTCCTTTGTAGGTGACTGTCCCCTTCTCCCTTGCTGCTTCTAGAATTCTCTGCTTCATTTTAACCTTGGCTAATGTAATTACAATGTGCCTTGGTGTGTTCCTCCTTGGGTCCAACTTCTTTGGGACTCTCTGAGCTTCCTGGACATCCTGGTAGTCTATTTCCTTTGCCAGATTGGGGAAGTTCCCCTTTATTATTTGTTCAAATAAGTTTTCCACTTGTTGCTGTTCTTCTTCCCCTTCTGGGACCCCTATAATTCGGATGTTGGGACGTTTAACGATGTCCCGGATGTTTCTAAGCCTCTCCTCATTTTTTTGAATTCTTGTTTCTTCCTCGTCTTCTGTTTGGTTGTTAGTTTCTTCCTTCTGGTCCACTCCATTGATTTGAGTCCCAGTTTTCCTTCCATCTCTATCAGTTCCCCATGCATCTTCCTTCATTTCATGGATTGTAGCCTGCATTTTTTCATCTAGTTTGTGAGCAAAATCAACCAATTCTGTGAGCATTTTGATGACCAGTGCTTTGAACTGTGCATCTGACAGGTTGGCTATCTCTTCACTGCTTAGAGGAATTGGCTCTGGGGCTTTTATTTGTTTTCTGGTTTGAGCCATTTTTGGTGGGGTTTTTTTTGTTGTTGTTGTTTTGGTTTTAGTCTGGTCGCGGCTATTACGTAGTGAGGGGGTGGAGCCTTAGGTGTTCCTCAGGGTGGGGCAGCCCAGTCGCTGGGTTGTGACGCTATAGGTGGGGGCGGGGTCTGAGAAGGAGCAATGGCGCCTGCTCCGCTCTCTTCCGGACTCCGGCCCTTTCCGCTGCTTCCCCTTCACCTGGATTATCTGCGCATGCGCGCGTGCTGTTACGTAGTGAAGAGTGGAGCCTCTGGCGCTCCCCAGTGCGGGGCAGCCCAGTCGCTGGGTTGTGACGCTGTATGTGGGGGTGGGGCCTGAGAGGGAGCAATGGCGCCTGCTTCGCTCTCTCCTGGATTCAGTCCCCTCCGCCACTTCCCCTCTGCCTGGACTGTCCGTGTGCACGCTCGAATGTGAGACCACCTGGTCAGTCAGCCAGCCGCCTTGTGCGGCCTCACTGGGTCTGCACAGTTGCCCCCCTGTGCCCAGGGTCCGCCCGCTGCTGCCTGTGGGCCCGGGGACCGCCAGCCACCGCCCGTGCACCTGGAACTGCCAGCTGCTGCTGCTTGCGTTCCTGGGTCCGCACCTCTACTTTCTCCTGCCGAGACTCCGCCCCTCTTACCGGTCTGGATGAATGGTTGTTGGACTTCCGTACAGTTCAGTTTTCTATAAGTTCTGGTTGTTTTCTTGTTTCTAAATATTTGTTGTCCTTAATTTTGGTTGTTAGAGGAGGCACAGTGTGTCCGCCTACGCCTCCATCTTGGCCGGACTATCTTTATGTAACTTTTTTTACATTCCCTCCTACATCTCGAATACACAAAAGAAACTGCAAACTTATTCTCAAAAGCATTTATCTCAGTGTGTTGAGATTCTACTTCCAGGTATAGCCTCTGTTTGGCTCAAAAAATTTTTTATAAAAATTCTCTACAGGTTTGGACATTCTCACATTGACACCCCCAACTCTTAGCTCCATTAGTATGTAGACTCCTCTGCTCCTACACCCTCTGTTCATTGTGTTCTCCCTCCCATTTTGTTCCCCCAAATCTGCAGGTAATGTATGGCTGATAAGCATTTTCATTTTGCTTGTGATAAATCTTGAAGGAGGGAAAAGCAAAGTGCACACATTTTGGTGTGTATTCAAAGTAAAGAACTACTGCCAGAATACTTTGGAAAGTTCACTGTGACTTTACATTAAAGTATTCATTTCCTATTCCCCACCATATCCTTTTCTAATTAAACTTAATTTCCTTATTAAAAATATTTTAAAAAATTATTTCTACCCAACGGTTCCATTTTGAATGGTACAGTACAGTATTGTCTAACACTATTGTTCATTGCAGATGTACCCCAGGAGGTAAATGGGCCCTTTTGAAATAATTTTGGAACCTGGCCATTTTTAGAACATTGTTTCTATGATAAAATGAATTCCCAGCTTTTAGAACATGATTTATTTTAAGTTAGGTATTTCCCCTGTGTGTTTGGTAACAAAAATCTTTTGGCTGTGGTGACCTAAAATCAGAAACCTTCCTCGGTTTTTACCTCGTTAAATATTTTCATAATAGAAAAAGATTAACCTGTTTATTTCTTATATTTTATTGTGTTTGTGTAACATTCTTGAGACCTTGCAGTGCATATTGTTGCTCATGTATGATTTCCCACAATCAGAGAGAATATGGAGACTACAGTCGTCCCTGTTTCTGTTTCTCCTCTCTCCTTGGCACAGGGAGAGACTGCATTTCCAGCCTCCCTTGTAACCAGGCGTGGCTGTGCGTGCGACTGCATATTTGCCAGTGGAATATGAGTCCAAGTGATTGGAGGAGCCTCTGCCTTGTCTGCTTGTCTCCAGTCCTGGACTCTCTGTCTTCCCCCCGTTTGGCCAGCTGGGATGGCGACGACCAGAGCAACCCTGCAAGCCAGCTGTGGATGGCAGAGCCGCTCCCAGCCTGGGTTCCTGATGACTGCTTGGAGCGGAGCTGCCCGCCGGGTTGGACTCTTATCTCGGACTGTTACCTGGGAGGCAAACTCTTTGTTCTTCAAGCCACTGGACTTTGAGTCTTTCTTTCTTGCAGCAGCTTAGTCTATACAATAACATTCCTACAAAAATTATTTTATAAAGTTTTCTACCGTGAAGTGGTTTTCCTCAATATACTGAATAATGAAACTATATAAGCAAAAAGTAGTTTTCTTCAGAAAACAAAACTCTAGACTCTTCAAACTGTTTTCCTTTGATTCTGATAGTGATTTTTTTCTATACATTAAGAAATTGGTAAGGCTAATTTAATCTTCCATTCAAACATGAAAATCTGTTTACCAAAGAGTTATTATTAGAAAGGAATAGTATGTTTTGGGCTTCATTACATATATTAAAGGAAAGTAAGTAAAACAATACCTACCTCAGAAGCACATTTTTTTTGACATGGTATCCTGTGATAATCCCATCTTAATTAGGGACAAATTCTGCTTATGATCAAATGCACTCTCAGGAAATAAACTTCAGGGGTCACTCTTATTATAATACATTAATGAAATAAGCTTAAGCAAAGTTAACATCATTGCATTTTTAAAAATTAGTGTGAATTAAATTGAGGGTAAAACCACACACACACCTGGTCATGGTTTGTTTTTAGGCCCACAACTGGGGTTACACCCAATGGTGCAAACCACGCCTGCTTCTTTGCGTATATTTTTGTGTTTGTTGGTTTGCTTTGTTTTCCTCACAAAGCAAAATAACACTTATAACTTAGGGGTTTTTTGTAAAGTTTTTCATCAAAGTAGATATTAAAATATTGAAGTTAAGCCCTGGCTGGTGTGGCTCAGTGAATTGAGCATGGGCTGTAAACCAAAGGGTCATGGTTCAATTCCCAGTCAGGGCACATGCCTGGGTTGCAGGCCAGGTCCCCAGTGGGGGCCATGTGAGAGGCAATCACACATCGATGTTTCTCTTCCTCTCTTGTTCCTTCCCTTCCCCATCTCTAAAAATAAAGAAATAAAGTGTTAAAAAAAATTGAAGTTAAAATAAATAGTGCCAAATTGGCTTATGGCTAAGAATCAAACATATAGGTTCATAACCTATAAGGATGAATTTATTTCTCACAATTCTGAGACTGAAGAGGTAGGAAAAGAAGTTATAAAGGAATCTCTGGCCAATGGTGATGGGAAAAAATGCAATATAAAAAAAGAATCTATGACCTTCATGGCCTCATAAAAGCTAAGTGAATACTACAGTTTTCTTAGAACTCTGTGTGAGTTCTGAGAAAATACAATTTAAGAGGATAAAATAGGCATTAGCTACAGGAAAATAATCTATTCTCTCTTGACATATTTGAACTAATAGCAAATGTAGCTCGCTTTTTTTTTTTTTTTAATGCAGTACGGGGCATTAACTCTCTTTGCCATTACCAAAATTATGATAGTTGTCTAGATCTTCATTATGCATATGGAGATTTGTACTTCAACCTTAAAATGACATATGTGAAACTTTACCTTAGTAACATTGTTTCCCCTTTTTCTCCAGTTTCCAGCTCCCCTGGTTATAAAGCCAAGCAGAAGCATTACAACTGGGGGAGGGGGAGGGTAGGAGTGCTGCAGTGTAACATGGATTGTAGATCTGAAAAGAAGCTTGGTAAGTTTCTGCGCTTGATCTTAGCCAAAAGGCCAAGAAACAATATAACTTTTCTGTGTTGAAAGATATAAACCACAGGTATTGGCAGTTAACTGCTGTGTGACAATTCATCGGCAGTCTTGGTCCAAACAATCCAGAAAACTGAGTTCTAATGCTGCTTTAACACTAGTTAACGCTGACAAATCCAAGCTGGGCCTCAATTCCCTATCTGAAAATGGGAATACAGTATCGATATATTTTCCCCAAGCCCACTCTAGAGGAAGTCTGTACCTTCATAAAATGACACAGTGCACAACTCTTTATTTTAAAATAAAAATGAAGACAGTCTTAAAGACGGGAAGGAGGAGTAAGTGGCTGAGGAACTGTGATTCTGGAACAGGGGTCAGCAGACGGTACTCAGATGACTGAGTACAACCTTCTGCCAGTTTGTTTTTCTAAGAGCTGAGAATGACTTTATAATTTTTATGTTTTTTCAGTCCAAAGAAGAATAATGCTTTGTAATTAATACTTTGTAATATTTTAACTTCAACTATCAATGCCCATAAACAAAATTTTATTGAAATATAGCCATGCTCATTCATTTACATGTTGTAGCTGCTTTCACCCTACAACAGCAGAGTTCAGGAATCATAACAGAGACCACGTGGCCTGCAAGGCCCAAAATACTTACTATCTGTCCTTTACAGAAATAGTTTTACAGCCGTTTCTCTAGAATATCCAAGGTAGAAATGTCCCATGGCAGTGGGAATTTAGATTTTGGAATGGTCCACAAAGAAGCAATAGTTTAAGACATGTGAGTTGACGAAGTCAAGAAAGGTTACTAGAGTAAAGAGGTACGGAGAAAGCACCTGGTGGAAGATCACTCAGGAGAGGAAGGAATTCCCGAAGGAAGGAAAGAAGGCACAGTTAGGATGTGGCGTGTTTCCCAAAAGCCAAGTAAGGAGTGAGTTCAGGATGAGCTGGTAAGAGCAGACATGTTGGAGAGGTCAGGTAGGTTGAATAATAAAACAGTTCACTGGATTTGGTGATTAGAGGTAACTGATGGCCTCTGAGAAAACCATTTCTATGAGACAATGTGGCATTAGCCAGTTTTCAAGAGGTCCAGTAGCAAACAGACGTACCCTGGAAGGAAACCAAGGTAATAATCTGAAGAGGTTACAAAATCAAGGGAAGTTGACTTGTTTGCTTGATTGGTTTTTTGTTTGTTTTGCTTTTTTTTTTTTTTTTTTTAGGCAAATACTGAGAGTGTTTGTGGGCCTAGCAAAAGAATAAGAGATGAGAAGAGAAGACAGATAAAATTGAACAAATGCCAGGAAAAGGAATAGAGAAGGTTGAAAGAATGACTATGTTGAATATGGAAGGGGCAAAGCTCCCTTTGAAGGAATAAGGGAGAAAGGAAAAAGTGGGAGCACTGAGAAAGTTTGAAGGGGGAGGAGGAAAAGGTTGTACTGACAGCAAGGAAAAGGTCACCTACGCAGAATAAGGGAGGGGCGGTTGGGATGGGGCATTCCAGGAGGCTAAGCAAACAACTGTCCTGCATGAAGCTGTGCATTCTGCAGAAGGGCCTGAATGAACTGTTGGAAAAAAGTATTTTGTATGGTTTTGTAATCTTTCCCAAAAGTTTTGGTAGCTTAGATGCAGAGATAGAAAAAGTTGAGATGACCAGGGACTGAGTTTTCTGTGGAAGACTCAAGAAAAGTTAAGGGGTGGAATGAGTGTTCAAAAAGACAGTGTTTAAATAACTTCCCCTGCAGTCAGAACTGGTCGGTAGACCAAGAGACACCAGAAGAAACTTGATCAGCTAGGAATAGAAGAAAAGACATGAGACAGATGAGACCAAAATGTTGTTCCTCTACGATGAAGGGAGGACAAAAGAGAAATTAATGAAGATAAAATTAAAAGGGACCCTTATCATCACCACTACCAAATGTAAGATCTTGGCATACTGAAAATAAGGTGCAAGGCCTGGCCAGTGCAGATACTGTGGGGATCTCAGAAGAGATCTGAAAATGAAACTCCAGGAATATATGCTTCACCTGGGAAGGCCCTCTTTCTTCAGGAAGGTTTTTTGTTCCATGGATGCCTCCCAGGGTCCTGGAGGTGGAAGGTGATCAGAAACCAGACAAGTGATGTCTGAGCTATTGCCTGTGGGACTAGATCACAAAGAATCTTCAACCTAAGGTTGAGACTGAGTAGTCCTTTGGAATAGAGCTGAACAATGACTCGACTCATTGACTTTCACTCACTGGCTCCCCTTTTTTCCCTTCCAGGGAAAGAGATTGAATGAATAATAGCTGTGAAATACTCCCTTGAGAACAAGACTCCTATACACTAATAAATACAAAATGCTTTCATCACGATTTAAGTGAATGACTTGCTTCCCACCCCACCCAAATGCCTCATAATGAATGGCATAAAAATGACATTTTCCCAAAATGTTACACAGTAATAGTAGTTTGTTATAAAATCATGAATGTCTACCAATTTTGTTGATTGAAAATTAATTTGCATAAACATTT
This sequence comes from Glossophaga mutica, assembly GCA_039655065.1. Taxonomy (NCBI): domain Eukaryota; kingdom Metazoa; phylum Chordata; class Mammalia; order Chiroptera; family Phyllostomidae; genus Glossophaga; species Glossophaga mutica. The sequence goes on along the minus strand of CM077304.1, from coordinate 35,416,342 downwards.
GAGGAATGGTGGGATGGAAATTAGTAAATACTCAAACCATTCAATTATTTGAAGTACCTAGGCATTAATTAAAGTTTGCTAAAGGATAATTTCAAAGTATATTTAATAAATTAAATAGTGATATTTGGGGGTCATTTGAAATGAATAACATCTTTTTTTCAGCTCCCATTTTACCTCTTCTCTCCTTGCCCCTAGCCCCACCCCTACTCCCATTCCTGCTGCCTCTAAATATTCCTTCAGAGATTCAGCAAAAATAGGAAGGAAAAGATTCACATATCCCAGAAAGCAGGTAATTTCCTGGTCTTCATGACATAAGAATATTAGCTCTCCCACAGAGAAACAAATTGGATGATGATTTTAGGGTAATTGAATTGCTTCATGCTTTTCAAGTTGTTGGGAAACCAGAGCTGTGAAAATCAATTTTTTTTCAGTGCTACCTGTTGTTTCCTGTGATAGGAGGTTTTCTGTTTACCCATCAAAAGAGCCAATACTCAGGTTTGTGAGTGAGTTTGTTACACAGTGACTGTGAAAAATGAACCACCTGGTAAACTACATTAAAGCAGACTAAGTTGCCTGAATTTTCAATGAGTCAGATATAATAATTAGGAGTGAACAAAAAATTTGTATAAGAAAGACTTGTAGAATCTAATTTTAAATTGTTTAAGGGTAAAATAGTTACCCTTGTTTCCCTTTTTGGATGGAGATTGGGGCTTTCAGATATGAAACAATTGATAATGGTACTAAACAAAATGGTAACACAAAAGAGACTAAAGCACAAAAAGAGAAGTATCTGGGCACAGGCAAGCTATTGAAATGAACAGAAACACAATGACTTAGGCTTCTGGTTCTTAAACTTGACTGTGTCCCCGGAATCACCTGAATGACTTGTTAAAACACAAATTGCCGAACTCCACTCCAGAGTTTCTGATCTGGTAGCTCTAGGAGGTGAAGGGGATGCTGAGAGTTTCTATTTCCAACAAATTCCCAGAAGGTGCTGATGCTGCTGATTATGGCACCACACTTGAAGAACCAAATTTAGGTTAATTTAGGGCAGTGTCTGTAGAGACAGACAGGTGTCTTAATAAGAAAATGTTGCTCTGACCAGCATGGTTCAGTGGATTGGACGTTGTCCTGCAAAGCAAAAGGTTGTGGATTTGATTCCAGGTTGGGGCACATGCCTGGGTTGTGGGCCAAGTCCCTGGCTGGGGGTGTGCGAGAGGCAACCAATCAATGTTTCTCTTGCACATCGATGTTTCTCTCCCTTTTTCACCCTCCCTTTCTCTCTCTCTGAAAATAAATAAAATATTTTTAAAAAGAAACTGTTGAAGACAGGAGAGAGAGAAGATAATTTATTGGGGAAGTTAAATGGAAGAAGGAATTAAAGTAATCAGGTGCTGGCTAAATTAAAATCAAAATAATAGCAAGGGAAGGTAAACTTTAATTGAAAACAAAACCCTGTCTGAATTGGGCACCTTGCATTCACAGTTCTGCCAGGTTGATAAAGTGATAACATCCAGAAGAGGAATCAGAAGATGCTCAAAAACTTGACAGTGGGTAATGATGACTGTACTACAATAACTTTCCAAGGACAAGACAGTTAAAAAGTGGGCCTGAGTTCTAAGCCATTAAGAATGGACAAGCAATGGGACAGATGGAAATCAGAATACTGTACTTACTACTGATTAAGGCTGGGAGGGACAATGTGGCTTAGAAGTGCAGCAACTGTGGGTTTCCTAACACTGCAGCTCAGAAGTAGGCCAGATAGACACAGGTCCTCCTGTGGGGCTCCCCTTTATGAAACAGTGTGGAAGAGAAGACATGAGTGTTTGCATTACTATAGCCATTCCTCAAGGAAGGAAATCATTACAGGGATCAGGTCTGGAAGCCCTGCTTACTCTTCTCACATTTACCAGTTTAATAAGTTGCTCCTCATTCCCTGAGGCAGAATGATAAAAGAGTGAAGACGCAAAGAATGAACTGGCTGAGGTCTCTCTAGATTGAAGAAGACACCAGGAGCCGAGAATAAATAACCCCTCTTCACCTAGGACCTAGATTAGAAGCAAACTATTTCACTCTGAAGCCTACCATGATTCTGTTGCTTCTTGAAAGAAAACACACCAAAGATTGGGGAAAAGGGAATGGTAATTTAAAAGCTAGGATTCTTTGAAATTTCACCATTTTGCTAAGTGAAATAGGTCAGTCCGAGAAAGACAAATACCACATGATTTGACCTGTGTGTAGAATCTAAAAAACAACATAAACAAACAAACAAAGCAGAAATAGACTCGTAGATACAGAGAACGGACTGATGGTTGCCTAAGGGGAAAGGCATTGGGGGGGGTTGGGCTAAAAAGGTGAAGGGATTGAGAAGTACAGATTAGTAGTTACAAAATAGTCACAGGGATGTAAAGTACAGCATAGAAAATATAGTTAATAATATTGCGATGACTACATATGGTGCCAGGAGGGTGCTTGAAATATTGGGGAGAGGACCACTTTGTAAAGTATATGATTGTGTAATCACTATGTTGTACATGTTAACCTAATACAACATAATACTGATTGGAAACTGTGATTGAAAAAAATTTTTTAATTATTTTTTAAAAGGTAGGGTTCTTATTAGGGAATCCTAGGAAAATGCAAGATGAAGGAACATCATACCATATTTTGGTAACACAGTAACTTGAGTGACTGGTGCTTAGCAACTGTTCATTGCCTGCAAGATTCGGTGATTCAGCATTGGAACGGGGCCTGGCTGGTGGTTGTGTTGACATCCCAAGGAGAGGTTGGTTGGTCTAAATATCACACATGGCTTCCCCATCTGTTCCTCTCTGATCGTGACCATTTTGTAGCCAGAGGGCATAATGGCTAGTTTTCATTTTCTGTATACTGATGTCCATTAGTTGGTTCCTTAGGAAGATGGCTCAAATTGGCATTTGGACACATTCAGAAAGGAAAAGGGAAACTAAAGAGAAAGAACATTCTACTCAAACAGAATGTGTGGTCACGTCAATACTTCCAGTAGTCCAGCCTGCTATGAGCGAGTCCCAACTCATCCACCCCATCATCAAAGGTGTTCTCTCCATTTCCCACAGAGGTCAAGAGGCTCTTCAGTTCTCCCTCCACCCCATCACAACAGTGTCACATTGCCCTCTGATGAGAGTGTCATTAGTGGGTTACACTGCCACGTGCAAAGGATGAAAGGCAGGGCGTCTCACGGATGTCTCTCGCCGCTTGATTTCTCAGTGGACTTGGTCTCAGTAGAACACCTCCTTGGCACAGTGAAAGTTCTTTAAATTGGACTCTGTTGAAATGCCTTGGAGGCATATTTGGAAGCTGATATTTTGATTACATACCATTAACTACTACTGCTTCTATGAATGTAAAATGAGTGCCTTATATTTTGTTCTAAGGCCTTAATGATTTTATCACAACAGGTGAAGTTTTATGTATGCAGTGAATTTTTGTTGTTGCTGTTTAAAGAAAAAAATGTTTGAATTCTGAAACTCTTCGCTGGGAACACAGAAGAACCAGAAAATGCCCAGGAATTCAATAAATATGAGTGGGTAAAGATGAACATAGGAAAAACAGCAGGGAAACTGTCTGAACTGCCTGCAGTACAAAAGCCGGAGAATCCTCACACATTTTAAAAATTACTCTAGGAATTCTAGATTTATTTGGCAGACCAGAGGGTTTATATTAGTGCATTATCTTACAGCTGGGATGATCAGAAAGCTTCAACCTGAACTCAAACCTACAGTTGGTCAAGACTTTTAGATGAAAACAGAAGAGAAAGTCTTTTAATATACTTTGTAGAAGTTTCAAATGCCTATACTAAATTCTTTGTTTGAAAAATGCATAAATTCATGAGTATTCATTACCATAAATGTGTCTTCTTGATTATTTCTTAATATTAGTAAAATGCCTCCAAAATTTTCTTCTCCTAAATATTCATTGAGGTTAGTGAGTGTTCAGTTGAGTTTACAAATGCTCATTTAAATGCAGAGATCTTTCTTTTAAAAGAAAAAGAAGAGATCAAACTTCTAATCTACATTCTGCTATAAACCAGTGGTATGATCTTAGGCAGCTCGCTTACTCATGTGTAAAATATCTATTGTATAGCATTCAGAGATATAAAGGTAAAATGAGATCATATATACAAAGCACTGAAAACAATGTTTAAAGTGTTATAATGAATTTGAAGTAATATTAACATTTTAAATGGATGAATAGCATAAGCTGAAGATGTTTAGTGTAGGGAAGGTAGGGTGGAAATGGTAAATCACAAGTATCTTCTGATATTTAAAGGATTGCTCAGTTGATCTGGAAGATACACTTTAAAAGCTGGTGGAAACTATAGCCCAGAACCGTCCCAAAGAGTGATCCACTTGTCCATCACGGTGTGCAAGCTGAGTTCCTATGCTGATTAGTAGAGATGCCTTTTATGACATTAGCTGTTGGGGTTTATTATTGGACCCAAAGAACTCTAAAATCTTTTCCAACTTTCAGAGCCTTTGTTTCTATGTTCATCTGACAAATCAATCAGTGAATTTTGTGGCAACTGATTTCATGGACTGTGTTTACATGACATGATATAATCAAGTGGAAAAAGATCTTCATTCGGATCTACCTTATAGAGCACAATGTGTTCTCCAGAGAACAGTGGTATTTCTAGAGCATGGGAGGGCTGTATGCTTAGCAGACACTCCTCAACCCTCCCAGGACTGCCTTCACTGAATAGTTCATTAGTGTCCTATTCTTGGCCATAGACGGTCATATGATATTAGCAACAGAAATCCAACCAAAGATAGTCTGTACTATATTACATCATATATTATTCCTTTCTCCACATGAGAAACATTTTTCAAATTTGAAGTCAAGGAAAGCTTTTCCTTTTTGAAGAACTAGACTATTTCCTTATTCCAACAACAAAGCATTATAATTTTGTGTGCCCATTGTTTTGGTTGCCAGGATGCTCCACACAAAATTGAAAGACTCATAGCAACTCTGACAGTATCAGGGTTGCCATGTTTACATTCTCTTCTTTTCCTTTGTTCTGAATTTTCTTTTTCTTTTATAATGTCTTAAACTGTTAAGATTTAAAAAATCATATTTAAAAAATGGTCACTGTAGACAACCTCAGTTGATTTCACTAAAAGGTCTTTCATGCTATTCTTTCTTTAGCTGACCTTGCTACTTTACACACACACACACACACGCACACTCACAAAGCATAGTGTTTTCTTCTTTTCAATATATGCAGAAAATAAATTCATAAGAACACAGGAAATTATTTGCGGCTCTGAAGGGTCTGATAATCAAATAAACCTGATGACTATGTTCTTGTTGTAGATGGTGTCATATTTACCAAAAAATCAGGATGATCTCTTGTTTCATGTTTTTCTACAGTTTATGTACTGCTAAAGTGAAATGTATTACTTTACAGTCATCACCAAGTGTTTCAGTGAAGGCCAAGAGGTTTTGGACAGTGAAGGATTTGGGGTTGTTCTGATGCTGATGACAATTGTTCATTTGAAGTTCAAAGATTCATAGTCTCTGCCAGTTTTTCTTGCCGTGTTATTTATTCAAATTGTATCCCTGCACTCCTACCTGCATTCCTCATGATAGCACTTAACCCTTTCATGAAAAAGCTTTCTTTTGTCTTTTTAACCTCTCTTGGAGTCAGCTACTTGATGTTTGGCTTTTGATTCCATGAACATTCTTATGCTTTTTCAGAAAACTCTGGAAAACAGGCAACTTCATCACGTGCAAACCTGCCATGGATCTAACAGGGAACACTTTTGTGCTTTTGAATAACATATTCTGTATTCCCTCTGTGGTAGGAAACTCAAATATTTTGAAAAGAGGTTATCTTAAAACAAACAGACAAATTAATTAATAAATCCACCCAATCCTCTGTGTTCAACTGTACAGTTTTGGGCATATGACTGAATTTTAAATTGGGATGCTAGATATGCATTTACTGACTACCTGTTATTTGATTTAAATTGGTTTGACTCTGATGTGTGTGCAAGTAGTGGCGTTACTATAGTTTTGAATATGGATGTTATTTAGCTGGTCAATAAACTTGATTTTTCTGTTGAGTGTACTTAAAAATAGAACATCTAATTTTATAGGTGATTTCTTATTTTTGTCCTATCCCCATAAAATTTTTTACCTTTATGATATATTATGGTTTTAAACATTACAGAAAGTATGTTAAGAAATGTCATGGCAAGGTTTATGATGATTTTTGACACTACTTAAAATTGTATCATTTTAAAGTACAAAAATAAGTATAATAATTAAAAATTACAGTGTATGTTGGTGGGAATGCAGACTGGTTTAGCCACTGTGGAAAACAGTATGGAATTTTCTCAGAAAACTAAAAATGGAACTGCCTTTTGACCCAGGAATTCCATTGCTGGGATTATACCCTAAGAATCCTGAAACACCAATCCAAAAGAACCTATGCACCCCAATGTTCATAGCAGCACAATTTACAATGGCCAAGTGCTAGTAAGTGCCCATCAGTAAATGAATGGATAAAAAAGCTGTGGTACATTTACATGATGAAATACTACAAAAGAAAGAAGGAGTTCCTACCCTTTGTGATAGTATGGATGGATCTGGAGAGCATTATACTAAGTGAAATTAGCCAGGAGATAAAAGACAAATACCCTATGATCTCACCTATAAGTGGACCCTCATCAACAAAACAAATAAGCAAGCAAAATGCAACCAGAGACATTGAAATTAAGAACAAACTGACAGTAACCAGAGGGGTGGTGGGAGGGGATAATGGGGGAAAAGGGGGGAAGGGTTTTTAGGAACATGTATAAAGGACACATGGACAAAACCAAAGGGGGGGTAGGATCAAGGGTGGGAAGTAGAGATGGCTGGGGTGGGGGACAGTGGTGCGGAGGAAAAAAAGAAATAAAGACAATAAGAGACAGGAAAAAATAAAACTAAATAAAAATGACAGTGTAAGTAGCTTCCTGTATTCTTTTTTCTTGTTTGCTTTGTGATCAAATTTGTTAATTAGCTTTGTAAATAAGATTTGTAATTGTACCCACTATTGTCATGTTCCATGGGAAATGTAGGCTTTCTGCCTCTTTGTATGTATGTATGTATATATTTATAGAGAAAAAGGAAGGAAGGGAGAAAGAGAAGGAGAGAAACATAAATGTGTGGTTGCCTTTCACAAGCCCCCAACTGGAGACCAGGCCCTCAACCCAGCCATGTGCCCTGACTAGGAATTGAACCAGAGACCCTTTGGTTCACAGGCTGGCACTCAATCCACTGAGCCACACCAGCCAGTGCTGCCTATTATGTCTTATAAAAATTTCTTAAAAGGAATTCAGATAATTCTAATGGTGATTCATAAACCCAAATTAGATGAAGTTAATTTCCCTTCATCAAATTTGGGAGAAAAAAACTAATTCCTTTCAGTGATACTTAAAAACACAAAGGCAGCAAGATTGCATAATTAATTATGAGTTTATTTTGATAATTTTTTTCAGTCATAAAATCTATAACTCACTCTTTTAAACTAAAAAAAAAAACACTTTGTGGTTAATATATTGGGAGATACTTTAAGTAAATAATGCTGCCGAGTTTTCATCAAACTTTTACCTACTAATTTTAGTATTCATTGATAATCTTCTACCTCTATCATTTTTCTGTATTAGTTGGCTTTCTATTATAAACAAGCTCCCTTTTCCTTCCTTCCTTCCTTCCTTCCTTCCTTCCTTCCTTCCTTCCTTCCTTTCCTCTTTTCTTTCTTTCTTTCTTTCTTCTTTCTTTCTTTCTCTCTTTCTTTCTTTCTTCTTTCTTTCTTTCTTTCTTTTTCTTTCTTTCTTTCTCTCTTTCTCTCTTTCTCTCTTTCTCTCCTTCCTCCCTCCCTCCCTCCCTCCCTATAGACTCATGGACTCTTAGTCAATAATCCATTACTATCACCATTTATTTTGATGTTCATATTATCCTAGAGTTAGCTAGTGGGAATCCCAGTGGTTCTTTTATGTCATTTTGATATACCCTATCACTTTTTTTTTTTTTAGCAATCTTTTATTTTCTTTGCGAAGTAAGATGTTGCAAGCTCATTTTGTACTTTTCTCTGCTCCAGCCCTGAAACCAGGCATTTCTCCAAACAGCTGTATTTTCTTTTAATAGGAAACAGTACCAAGATTCGGGTGATAGATGTGCTCATTGTCACTGTTTCCAGACCCTTCTGGAAAAGAAAAGAAATAGATGGATAGATCAATAGATAGATTAGAGAGACAGATAGACTGGAATATTATAGTTCTGATTCTAGTCCAACCCCACAAGCTACATTATAGTCCAGCAGTGTCCAAATATGAGCCACATATGTAACTATTAACTTTCTAGTTGAAATGTTTTAAAAAATAAAAAGGAAATTGATTTTAATATTTAGTTAACCCAATATATCAAAAATCTTTTCAAAATATAATCAATATACATAAAAAGTACTGAGATTTCTTTACTTTTTTTTGTACCAAGTCTTTCTAAAGTAGTGCACACTTGATGCTTACATCACATCCTCAATTTGGGCTAGCTTCATTTCAAGGGTTCAAAAGCCACATGTGGCTAATAGTTACCATATTGGACAGCAGTTTTTGTCTTCTTTTCTCTATTTGTTACCCCATTCCTCAACAGTGAGAAACCTGGATCCCATTATTTTCAAAATCCTAGAATTTTGCTCAAGCCTAGAATACACAGGAGGTAGCCTCAGAATGCCTAATACCATCGGAAAAAAGCAAACCTACTAATGAAAGTTTAATGACTGTTTTTGTTTAGATCAAGAATACAGAGTGAAAGCCACAAATATTAGGAGCAGTCTAATGAGTTTTAATCAGTGAATATGCCTGTGTAATCCACATCTCTGTCATTTGTGTCACCCCAGAAACTTCCCTTTGTGCTTCTTCATAGTCAGTCCCCTGCACCTTCCAGAGGCAAAAACTCATCTGACTTTTTCCTTTATGGAGTAGATTTCCCTCTCCTAGAACTTTGCATAAATGTAAGCATAGTATTTTCTCTTTTGTGTGTGTCTGGCTTTTCTCTCTCAGTATAATATCTGTGAGATTCATCCATGTTATTGCATATATGAGTAGTTTGTTCCTTTCTACCACTGAAGAGTATTGCATTGTATAAGTACAATTTGTCTATCCATTTCACTGTTAATAGACATTTGAGTTGTTTCCAGTTTGGATTAATATGTATAAGCTGCTAAGAATATCTTTATTCTAGTTTCTGTGTGGACATGTTTTCACTTGTCTTGGTAAAATACCTAGGAGTGGAATTACTACATCAGAGGGTAAATGCAGTAATTTTCTTTTATATGGTTAAATAATGTTAATGTTTAATGTTATATGCTCAAACCATTGACAATACTTTTGTCTATAGTTCAGCTTTAAAAACTAATTAAAGACATTCAAGCCATGGGGACGTAAAGCACAGTATAGGAAACAGAGTAGCCAAAGAACTTAAACACACGACCGGTGGACATGAACAATGGTGGGGGGATTGCCTGAGGGAGTGGGGGGTGCTGGGTAGAGAGGGACAATGAGGAAAAAGTTGGGACAACTATAATAGCATAATCAATAATGTATAATTAAAAATAAAAAAACTAATTAATGGTATTTATATCATTATGGCAATTTTTTATGCTAGGTCAGGTAGCGTGCCAGGATAACATTTCCTATTTTTGAAGTCCTTTATCATTTACTCTTTCCTCCTTTTGCACCCCCTCCATCCTCACCTTCCTCCTTGCACTACTGTCTCCTACTCATCCTTCAGGCCTCACCTGAGGCTCTCTGCCGCCTAGAAGCCCACCCCGACCTTCCAAGTCTGGGCGAGGTGACCCTGTAAGGGCTCCTTCATTCCCTCCTCTCACGATCTGTGCCACCTGGCATGCAAACGTCGCTGCGTGTGTCCATCTTCTGTTCTCCCTTGTAAGCTCCTTGAGAACAAGAATTGTTTTTCACTTCTCTTCACATACCTATTACCTAAGCATGCTTGGCATAGTAGTCCCTCAGAAAATCTTGGTCGAGTGAATAATAAAAGTGAGGTAATTTACTCAAGGTCTATAGTGAGTTAAAGGAAGAAAAAGAATTTGAATTGTTTTGTTTTGAAATTCATTGCTTTCTTCTTAGTTTTCTGGGTTAAGCATTTCATTTAAGCTAAAACAAAAGTAACAGATTTTTCATACTTGGTTTAGATAAAAAGAGAAGCTGACAAATCCCTAAAGGTTAGTTGTGGGTATCCCAGAGGAAATTAGCGGGGCCAGAGGTGGTATCACTGGACTCCTGTGTGCATACACACAGTGGAACCTCTGGGCCCAGGACCAGGAGAGACTGGGGAACTGCGGCAGGTAAAGGGTGAGAGCGGGGCCTGTGGGGATGGGGGTCTCTGGAGACACGGGCCTCTTCCCTGGGGCTGTTCTTCCTACTGAGTAGGACAGAGAACTGATATCAGTCACAGTAACAGATACAATACAATTTTACCCGTGATCTATATTTGAGGTCTCTTGGGCAGATGTTTCAGTATCCATGGTGATGGGCTGGTCAACTAATTCCATGCCTGGATTACACTGGAGGGGAAAGAGATGCAAGATGTGTAACAGTATTTATAGACAGACATGTATGGACAATAACATCGTTGTTAGTTGCTGTCAAACAAAATAAACTTTATTGTTGTTTCTCTACCATGGTTTTTATTCTCAGTGATATTTCAGGCTTTTAAAAGCTGAGACAGTATAGTGTTCAATATTTTTTAGTTCCTGTTGAGATTGAAATGGAATGCTAGCTGTTCGGAGTTGTAGAATGGGACCAAAACCAAACCAAACCAAACCAAACCCTGCAACGCTAAACATGACATCAAAGTTCCTCATCAATGCACATTCCGTCATCTGACTTTTATTTATCACACTCTTCTAGACTTCAGCAGGGTTGACTGAGGCATAGGAGTGAGAACGTTGCTAATAGTAAACCCAGTATCAACCCACGATGTCCTTACTTTCCTGAGAGCAGTGGCAGCAGCAGTAGTGGCTCGCAGAATGTAGACAGGTGGCCAGGAAGGCAAGATTTTAGAGAACTCAATCTCTCTACCATGATAATAAATAATTACAAGTTTTGATCATAAGATTGGTTTTTATCCTTCTCAAGAGTTAAAACCTCGGCCTCTAGCCTCCCATATTTTCCCCTTTCTGTTTTGCTTTTTCCTTTTTTTCTGGTTCAACCAAGTTTCCTAAGTCATTTTGATTATAAAATCAAATCTGGTCTTTATCTGTAGGATACATATTGTGATAATAAAACACTTTAAAATCCAATATCCAAAGACTTTTAACATAATGCAATCAACACTCTATCAATTAGTGATGCTAGATAGGATCGCGACATTAATCCATAAAAGCAAATTATGTGCTTTAATTTTCAACAAGAAAATTATGTTTTATCTCCCAAAATGATAAATAACTTTGAACTACAGCAAAATTGATTGGTCAATTTCAGCAACATTACAAATTTGCTGATTTTATTTTTTTATTGAATTTAGTGGGGTGACATTGGCTAATAAAATTATATAGTTTTCAAGTGTATACTTCTATAATACATCATCTGTATATTGTATTGTGTGCTCACCACCTCCAAATCAAGTCTACTTTTATTACCATTTATGCCCTCCGTACCCTCTTTTACCTCCCCTTGCCCCTTACCTCTGATAATCATCATACTGTTGTCTGTCTATGAGATGTTTTTTTCTTGATTCTTTCACCTTTTGCAGCCAACCCCAACTACCCTGCTCTTTGACAGCTGTCAGTCTGAGCTCTCTGTCTCTCTGAGTCTGTTTTTGTTAGTTTCTTTGGTCATTAGATTTCTCATATGAGTGAAATCATATGGTACTTGTCTTTCTCTGACTGGTTTACTTCAGTTAGCATAGTCTTCTCCAGGTCCATCCATGTTTTGGCAAAGGCTAAGATTTCCTTCTTTTTTATAGCCATGTAGTATTCCATTGTGTAAATATACCTCAGGTTTTTTGTACACTCATCTACTAATGGACACTTGGGCTGCTTCCAAACCTTGGATATTATAAATAACACTGCAATGAACATAGGGGTGCATATATTCTTTCAAATTAATGTTTTGGTTTCTTCAGATATAATCCCAGAAGTGGAATTACTGAGTCATAAGGCAGTTAAATTTTTAATTTTTTGAGGCAACTCTATACTGCTTTCCACAGTGGCTGCACCAATCTGTATTCCACCAACAGTGCATGAGAGATCAGAGGTGTATTACCAGAGGTCAGATTATGGGAGAAGGAATTGGAGGAAAGTGGTCAAAAGGAATATATTTTCAGTTATAACATAAATAAGTATTAGTAATTGTACATACAATGACTATAGTTAACACTGCTCTATGATACATAGGCAAGTTGTTTTGAGGGTAGATCTTAACAGTTCTCACCATGAAGCAAAAATTATTTTTCTTTTTGTTGTTTCTATATGAGATGAGAGATGTTAACTAAATCTATTGTGGTAATCATTTCACAATATAGGTAAGTCAAACCATCCTGCTGTATACTGTACATTTGTACAGTGATATATGTAAATATTTCTCAATAAAACTGGGGGAAAAGTCCACATAAAAAAGAGGAACATAATTTTGAAAGAATTGTGGGGTTATGTCAAGGTCTTACTAACAATTTTAAGTCCTTCATTCCTTAATTTTATCATCCCTATTAATTCTGAAGTTTGAGTAAAACCACATTGTACATTTTCCATGCCCTTTTTCTCACTGAGTATTTCTGGAGAAACCCACTCTGTGCATTATTTGTCTAATCTCTGCCAAACACTTAATGTGCTTTGATAGTCTTTTAATTTGATTAAGTTAGATATCCATTGATCTCCCATCAGATTTACCATTGTTTGTGTTCCCTCTGTCACATCTTGTAGAAGACAGGGAGTCAGGCACATCCAGGTGAGTTCCCTGAGAACAGCTGTAGGGCAGATTGCAGGGACCATATTCTAATAGGGACCCAGCATCATAGCCTGGAGAAGAGATCAGAGTCAAGACTTCAAACTCAGGACAGATGGAGAGCTGAAATGAACAAATAATAGCAAAATTATCTGGAAAATCCCCAAATAGTTGGAATTTAAACAATACATTCTAAATAATCCATATACGAAAAAAAGAAATTTAGAAAACATTTTGAACTGAATGAAAATGAGCATATAACATATAAAAACTTGTGGGATGAAGCCAACGAAGTGTTTAGAGACAAATGTATAACGTTAAATGCTTATATTAGATAAGAAGAAAGATGTCAAATTAATAATCTTAAGAAACTAGAGACCCTGACTGGGTAGCTCAGTTGATTAGAACATTGTCCCTATAGAACAAATTTGTAAGTTTGATCCCTGGTCAGGGCACATACAAGAATCAACCAATGAGTACATAAATACGTGGAACAACAGATCAGTATTTCTCTTTATTTCTTTCCCTTCCCCCCCTCTCTAAAATCAATAAAAAGAAGAAATTAGAAAAAGAAGAGTAAACTTAACTCAAAATTAGCAGAAGGAAGAAAATAATGAAGAACAGAAATCAATAAATGGATAAACAGAAAACAATACAGTAAATAAGGGAAATTAAAATTTAGTGCCTTGAAAAAATCAATAAAATTAATAAAACTTTATTCAGACTGAACAGGAAAAAGAACACTGGTGACCAATATCTCGAATGAAAGGGAGAAACTCACACTACAGATCCAACAAACTTAATTATAGCTCATATATTTAATGCATCTATCTTTAATTTTGGTTTTCATCAGCACCAACATTTAAAGGGAAGTAGAAAGTAGAATGGAATTATTGTGAACAATTCATGTGAAATTGACCAATTTGTGCTCACCTGGGCAGTTTGTATGCTAAAATTGGAATGATACACAGAAGATTAGCATGGCCCCTATGCAAGGATGATATGCAGATTCATGAATTTTCCCTTTAAAAGAAAATTTGAACAAGGAAAACCAAACAAGAATAAAAAACTTCAAAAGTTAAAGAAAAATTGCAAAATTCCTAAAGAGAGACAAACCATAAAGCTCTCCCAAAAAGAAATAGAGTATACAAATAGCCCTACATCCATAAGTAAATAAATTTGCATTCATTTAGCTGAGTCCACACTAGATTAGTTTGACCCTAAAGCCATGTGGAATGAAGTGGTCAAGGTTGCTCAACAAAAACTCTCCTATTATTCTATCTTTTTACCTTAAAATAGCTCCATGAGCTCATCCAACCAGTTTTCTATCCCACTTGACTCTGAGGATAAAGTGATCTCAGTCACTGATTTCCAAATAGGCTCGGTTTTGCTCATGCAAGCAGATGAGTTAATTCTCAAATAGGAATGGGATGAATCATAGAAAACTTCACAAGGAGATAAAATTGGATTTGTATATTAAAGGATAAGAATTAGTGTACCATGGGGAAAGAAAAGGTTTCCTCATTTATAGCGCCACAGAGCATTCTTGATAGATTTCCAGAATGGCTTCCATTTATTGGAAGGATTATAGAAAAAAACTACAGCCAAGGATGCTTAATTCCTCTACCCAGGTAGCTTTTGGAAGCCAGGAATAAGTAGAGACTAATTAAATGCCCAAGAAACATAATTGATTGGGGGAAAGTTTTATTTTTCTGTAGTGATACAAATAAGCATTTGGTCAGAGCAAAAGTTTGAGAAAGATTTTTTTAAGTTACCAGGGGACTGAAAAATAAATTCTGCCATGGACAAATGACAAGCTTGGAGACCTAGAACAAAGAAAAGAATTAATAAGTATTTTCTAAATAAAACAGAAGTAGAAATAGTGGGGTTACCTGGTGTCAGTACTAGATTTGGGTTTATTTAAAATTTTTATAAATAAGTGAAAACTTCAAATTAAAAAAAAGTGATATGATATTTTTTCCAGGTGGAAAGATGCCCACTACACAGGGAAAATCTGAGGTACTATCTCAGAGGCTGAGTTAATGGACAGGAATGTGGCAAATGAGCTTCTTTCTGACAAATATAGGCTATCATGCATTTACGTAAAAAGGTCAAACCATATTTGTAAAGTGGTGAGTTTCAACATTCAATCACACTGAAAAAAATTCAGGAGTTATTGTAGACTATTACCATTCTGTGTATAAAAGAAAAGTTAAATAAATATAAAAGGAGAGCGAAGGAGAGGAATTTTTTCTGTTTGCTTGTGAAGATATTTTAATGTCATCAGAATTGTTCCTCAAGTTCTAACCAATATTGTCAGGCATTATAAATTGCCTGGAAATGACACAGTGTCACATTATACTCAAAATTCCATTCAATTAAAGAAATGAGGAGTCATCATTT
Source organism: Glossophaga mutica (assembly GCA_039655065.1). Classification (NCBI taxonomy): domain Eukaryota; kingdom Metazoa; phylum Chordata; class Mammalia; order Chiroptera; family Phyllostomidae; genus Glossophaga; species Glossophaga mutica. The sequence goes on along the minus strand of CM077304.1, from coordinate 35,400,950 downwards.
TAAGAAATCCAGTAAAGATTGCTTCTTGGCCTTTTGGCTAAGCTGAAGTGAAGAAATCCAGCAAAGACTTTAAGTAGATGGCAGTGATGAGGCATAGGTTGTAATTTGTAATTACATCTGTGAGTATAGTCACACATTTCTTCTTCTTGATTTTAGTCAGCATGAAATAATTATGTGTTCCAGATTGGAGTGTATTCAAAGTTCTGTTTAAAAAGTTCATGCAGATTTACCACTTTGCTGTAAGAAAAATCTACTCCTAATGTTATGCTTCCCTCTGGCATGCCATAAATGGACACCCTGGGTATCAGAATAGCTAGTAAGTAGAGCAACTTAAGAATAGTCTCTCGCAAATCACACTGAAGCAAATGTGCAATCCACCTAGCAGTAGCCAAATATATGCTTTCTCAAATCATATAACACACATTTAAGTTTTGAGTATATCCTCTTAATAAATTCAGGTTTGATCTTCTTTGTGGGTTTTAGTAATGCAGTTTAAGAAATGAAAATGGCTTTATAGGTTCAAGAAAACTAAGTAGAATACCAAACAAAGAATATTTAACCCACATTTCCCTCATGGAATATGACAGACACATATATATTTTAGGCCCCATACACTTCAGTGCAACATTTAGGTCAGCATAGCAATCCTTTCTAGATTTTCTCTCAGCTACTTTTTTCAGCAGCCTGTACGTTTATAAGGTTATGAAAAAAACATACTTGAAAATCACTCTCATGGCTGCTTCTTCAGGTGGATCTATGCTGAGGTCAGGCAGTAAAAATAGCAAATGTTCATGGGGTTGGGAGGGGAACAAAATAATGAAATCATGAGAGGAATTACAGGCGATACCTTCTTCAACTCCCTACTCAAAATTTGGAGAGGATCACTATTCAGTTGGCCTATCCCTGTTCCAAATCCCTTCATCTTCTCATGCTGAAGAAGCCTGTGTTTCTCAGTTCAGGTGAGTGCTTAAACAAAGAGTCTGAGTGGTTTGGTCTCATAGAAAACAAAGGCTGAATTTATTAAGGGCACAAAATTTCCACAGGGAAACACCACAGGCTTCCTCCTTCAAGGGCTTAAATCCTCTAGAGAGTCTCTAAAGAATCTCAGATTTGGTCCTCACAACACCTATGAAAAAATCTTTGATACTGAGTGGGTGCCTTATTCTGGGAAGAGAGATAATTTACCTTTATGAAGTAAGTGGTTCATATTTCTAACCTCATTCCTTGTCTTACGCACTCGATTTTCTGTGATGAAATTTCTAAAGAGAACATCAAGCTGGTACTGTTGGGGATAAGCGTCTTTGAATAGGGGAATGTGCCCGGGGCTTGTAGAGCAACTACATGTGAGCCCTGGCTCAGGTGTGTGACCTGGAGAAGTTCTCTCAACCAGTCTCCATCTCCTCATTTGGAGATGGTGGTAACAACAACAAGCCTACTCATCTGGTGGTTTTCCATCGGGTGGATGGAAAGGGCTGTGTTTGAAATGCTTTGTAATCTGTAAAGCACCCTACTCGTGCTCATTATTGTGATTGTCTCTTGTATTTGCTCACGTCATTGTTATTTCCCAAGCCAGTTTTCAGCTAGCCTCAGGGTGGAATCTGAGTTGTTTGAAGTGGACAATGACTGGCATTTCATCACTCCCCCCTGCTTTCTATGCACACGTAGTCCAGAAGTACACACTGCAAAACCCTTGGCAGGTGTCCAATCATTGTTCCCAGAGCTGGAGCCCAGTTTCTCCTTTGCACCGGACAGCACTAACGCAAGCCCAGATTCCCCTTGGACTCTCTACAGTCCCACCTTCAATTGCATCACTTAAGATATGTGGAAGTTGTTAAATATTTGAGTATTTATTTATCTGGCTTTTGCTTGATCTTCAGAACGATTTGTAGGTTGAGTTTTTGGACACAGGCTCTGATGCAGATTTGCGTGCAGGAAGTTAATTGGAGAGAGCTCGAAGGAACACCTACTAGAGAGTGAGAGAAGAGTCAGCATCCATTCAGAAGAGACAGAAGAAAACTTGAACTGTGAATCGGTTGCTTCAGCGGATCCCTTACAGAGTTACAGAGCTGGAATGGCCCTTCCTGACCTGAGGCAAGGGTGCAGGGCCTTTGTACCTTCACCTCAAATAGTAACTGGATGCTGGCTGCTCTAGGAGAGCAAGGCAGCTCCCTTTGACTGAGGGCAATTCCTGGGGAGGGAGTCAGCTGTGAGTCATCAACAGGCAATTAATTCCCCCAGTCGCAGAGGGAAAGAGAAGCTCAACCTACAGCAGGATCTGGGCAGTGCACCATGTACCCACTACAGATTCACAAGCTCATGGTCAAATGCCAGGCACTAAAGGTAGTATTTTAAAAAAGGAGGTCCCTGCTTTGATTCTCTGTCTTGGAAAGGCAGGTAATGCCATGGAGAATGACATGTATACGTGGTTGGGGGTGGTAAGCAGGAATGAGGGAGAGAATGTTCACCTGCTCACTCTGCTTCACACACCCCACTTGTTTTCTTTCCGCAGTTGTGTTACTGAAGCTCTTGCAAAAAGAGCTCAGATGAACTCAGACTGCTTAGCCAGGCGGATTCGCACCGGTCAGCCTCTTGAGGAGGATATGACTGATGGGCAATCTCTCCCTCTCCCCTGAAGAGTATTTTTTGTCTGTTCTCTGGGAAATTAAAGTAATATGTTCCTCTGAATGGAAGCTGGCCCTATGCAAAATCCATAGCTTGGGTAAGCTCTATATGATGCCTGAAATGGTGAAATTATAAAGTAACAAAAATGTTTCCATAGACCTCTTTTTTCTCAAAAGCATAGAATTATTGCCCATTCTCTCCTCCTACCCCTGTGTGTGTGTGTGTGTGTATTTGGGGGGAAATGTGGAGATTTGTTATATTTATAGTAATATTTATCATGTATTGAAACCCCTTTTTATGCCAGATACTTTGTGTATATTATTGTTAAATATCTCAATAACCCTGAACAGTAGGTATTATTCACACTGTTTTACAGAATGGGAAATTGTTGCTCAAAGAGTTTATATGAATTGCTTATGATCTGCAGGCAGTAAGGGATAGAGCAAGGATTTGAAGCTCTCTGTGCAGATCCTGAATCCACTTTAACTCTCCATGAAAAGGGGTTTTAAGTTCTTCATACCTCATTTGGGGTGTCTTTGGGTAGATGCCAGCTGTAAAAGACAGGAAAATGTATTTAGGTGTGGCTAAATAGGGCTCTACTTAGGCCCCTGCCCACACTTCTCCTACAATCCACTTGATGGGTCCTGTGTGTGAAGGCAGGAGCTAATTGCTTACACATCCCCAGTAACACACAGCCTTTATTTAGCTGGAAAACTATAATAACTGGTTTTTGCCTTGCTAGATACAGCCTCTGATCTTCTTGGTAGAAAGCAGTGAATTTTTGTCTCATAACTGGTATGGGCTCAAATTACAATAGAATAGTTAACTTTTCGTTTGTTGTAAGATCTTGAATAGAAGTACTCAGTGTTCATTTGTATAGTGTCATAGTTCAAACTCAAAAAAAGTATGCCTTTAAGTGTTTCCTCTCTCATCTCCTGAGAGCCTTCCCAAAGACCTTTCTTCCAAGGTGATAAAAGTTTGGTCTGTGACATGTCCAGCACACAGCGTGTGATATTTTTTAAAAAACACTACCAGGTTTTAGAAAATGAAGTCAGGTCATCAAAATTAAAACAGGTTAAGAGAGTTTGTGCAGGTTAAGGCCTTTTATTTAAGGCACTGAGTTACTGAAAGATTAGCCTTGCACTGAAACACTAAAAAGCTGTAGAAGAAATCTAAGAAACAGCATTTAATAATGTTAAAGACTTGAAGAGATAGGAACTGATTCATGAGGGAAAAAACGGTTTTGAGGAAAAGGGTCAGTTAACGGAATGCTTGGAGACGTGTTAGGATCTGTACTGGAAAGAAAAGAAAAAAGGGAGATAGAAATGTGTTAGTTTTCACTATATTCAGTGTTCTTCTTTCTTTCTTACACCAGCGGTACACAGATGGTTAAATATTGCATACAGATAACGTAAGTAACTGACTAGCCAGTGTAGCTTTCTGAACCGTGACCATAGGAGGATGAGTGTATCCAGTTATGTTATTACTTGGTAGAAGATTACAACAAAACCTTTAGTGACAGCATGATACAACACAGCATAACAGGACAGAAAACACAGTGAGGCACACTCACTGAGTAAAGGAAGCCAGGCAATTTCCTCTATGTCAGAGGACTCAACATACGGTACCATGAAGAGTGATTTCATTCAGCACAGATGCCATTGGCATTAGCTGACAAGTTGGGACATGAAGACCCAGGGCTGTGAAATATTAGTAATCCCATACAATTGTTATTCTTTTTTAGAAAATTTTTTTATTGTTCAGTTACAGTTGTCCCCATTTCCCCCCTATTACTCTCCTCTGCCCTACCCACCCCCTATCTTCCACTTTTAATCCACACTCCTCCTGCCCCCATTGTCTTTTTCCCTGGGTCCTTTATACGTGTTCCTTGACTTGACCTTCCCCTTCTTTCCCCTGCCATCCCCCTCCCCCCACCCCTCTGGTCACTGTCAGTTTGTTCTTTAGTTCCATGTCTCCGGTTCTGTTTTGCTCCCTTGTTTTATTGATTAGGTTCCACTTATAGCTGAGATCTTATGGTATTTGTCTTCCACCTCCTGGCTTATTCCACTTATTATGCTCTCCAGTTCCATCCATGCTGTCACAAAAGGTGAGAGTTCCTCCTTTCCGCCACATAGTATTCCACTGTGTAAATGTACTACAGTTTTTTGATCCACTCATTTACTGATGGGCACTTAGGCTGTTTCTAGCACTTGGCTATTGTAAATTGTGCTGCTGTAACATTGGGGTGCATAGGTTCTTTTGAATTAGTGTTTCAGGATTCTTAGGGTACAATCCCAGCAGTGAAATTGCCAGGTCAAAAGGCAGTTCAATATTCTTATAACAACCTTATGAAGGAATCTCAGTGTTGTACAGTGAAACTCTCATGCCCCTGACAGTGTTGTACAGGGTTTAACCCCAAATCTCCAAGCATGCTATCAACATGTGCTATTTTCGAAAGGGGAAGAGCCCCCAGACAGAGAGGCTGGCTGTTTTACCTGAGGGCTCACCTGAGAGCAGAGTGAGTCCAGCCAGGTGCTGGTCCTTAGCATCCTGTACGTAACAATTTTTATCTTCCTTTCAGATCTGTTGCCCATGATTTCCTTCCCAGCATGAAGAGAAATGGTTTCACCCTCCCCCCATCCATCTCTTTCTTTTTTAAAGTTCAACTCAAGCCTCATCACCTTCTTTCTCAATCACTACATACCACATCTTACTTCTGCCATCTTTTATAACCCATCACGCTTATTACCTATACTTTTTAGTGCATTTGAAAAATATCATACATGGCCATGAAGTTCATCTTGATTTATAAGACATGTCTATCTTTCTTTAAATAGAAGGAATAGGGATTTAGTTGTACTCTAAAACTATTTTTCTACTTTTTACATTTTTTCCTGAACTTGTAACATGCTGAACTCAAAACAGGCAGTCAGCAAATACATGGTAGTAAATGTATGAATGAAATAACGTGTTTATTAGTAATTCCCAAATTATTAGGTACAATTACCTGATAACAGTGACTTTAAAAAGATAGAAGTTTTTTTTTCCTCCACATGAAAAAGTCTGCAAGCAGGTGGTTTAGGGCTATATTGTAATTATACAATATTTTCTATGTCCCTAGACTCCTTCTAGGCTTCTATTCCACTATCCTTAGCATGTACAGACTTTTTTTTGAAGGTTTCCTCATGGTCGTAAAATTTCTGCTAATGCTCTCGCTATGGTATCTCAGCTAAAGACATAAAGAGGCAAGAAAGGGGAAAGGCTCAAGAAGCACAGCTCCCAGATGAGTCTTCAAAGAGCTTTCTGGGACCTAAGCAGATGGCTATTGCATGTATCTCATTGGTTACCTCTATTTGTTAAGACTCTGAAAAATGTAATCTTTGGGTGTGTGTATTGTCATGCAAATTAAAATTAGATTCTGTCAGTAAGGAGAAGAATGTGGAGGAGTCAGTTACCAATCTCTGCAATAAGCATGGTCCAAGTTGCCTCCTGATTGGGATTCAGTCTCTCAATATACCTGTAAGATAGATGTTCTCCCAATATAATGCATCTATGGGAAGGGGAAATCAATGCGTTGGAATGTAGAAAAAGAAACATGAAAAACATTGCATTGGGGGAATTGATGAGTCAAGAATCTGGAGATGTCAAGCCAGGAAAAATAGGCTTTTCTAGGAATAGCATAAGACGAAAGAAACTGGACCCCTTGATGATGTTGCAAAGCAGGTTCCAAGGTAAAAGCATGAAAGAGCTAGAAAGATGGGCAGCTGTGGTCCAAGGATGGAATATGGGATTTAAGATTCCAGAGGCTTAGCTGTTCCAGACAGTGAGTGACAAACTTCAAGGCCTGGTTTTCAAAGCAGAGTGGAGCTGAAGGACATTAGAGTGGAAAAGACTTGCAAGACCCCATGGAATAGAATCATGTCGTTTGAATGAGCTTTTCATATTTTTTAGCTGTGCCAAACACCACTGGATTTTCTTGTTGTTGTAAAAACAATATAACTACATTTTGGAAAACAGATGGGGAGAATCCTCACATTTCCAACCATCTACACAACTCCTGTCTGAATTGGTGTGTTGCCTGCCATAGGATGTACGTAATTAAACCCACAGATTACTTACGAACTTTATACTTTTATTTTAATTTAACATTAACACTTAACATTATAATGTAAACATTATAACATAGTGTTTGATGTTATAACATAATTATTACAATTGATCAATGAGTTCTTTGTAAGTGTTTCAGATTACAGTATTGGGATTCTCCAGATCACATGTCAAGAGCATTTTTCTAAAGACTCATTAACACAAAACTCACAATCAAAAACACAGGTTTGAATCCAGCCAAGATGGAGGCAAAGTAATTACACTTTGCTTCCTCACATGACCAAAAGAAGGATAACAGCCAATTCAAAAACAAAAAAACAATCGGAACTGTCAGAAAATCTAACTGTATGGAAGACCAACAACCAAGGAGTTAATGAAGAAACATTCATCCAGACCTGTAGGAGGGGCAGAGACAGGCAGCTGAGGGGGAGAGGATACATGGGAAGGCTGTGGCTGGTGGCTGGCTGGTCCCACATTCTCCTGTGGATAAACTGGAAGGAACAACTGGGAAGCAAGACAGAGCATGCAACCCAGGGTTCCAACACCAGGAAGAGAAAGCTTCAAAACCTCTGTATGTAAAAAACCTGTGGGGGTTGTGGCAGCAGGAGAAATTGCCAGTCTCACAGGAGAGTCTGTTGGAGGGACCCACAGGGTCCTAGGACATACAAAAGCCCACCACCCAGGAATCAGCACCAGAAGGGTGCAATTCACTTGTGGGTAGCTGGGGAAGTGACTGAAAGCAGGACGAGAGTCCAGCAAGTGGCATTTTTCCCTCCCTGACCCCTTCCCCATAGACAGTGCCACAGCACAGTGAAGTGGGTTGCCTCTCCCTGGTGAATACCTGAGACTCTGCCCCTTACTACATAACATGTGCACTGAGACAAAGAAATATGGCCCAAACGAAAGAACAGATCAAAACTTCAAAAATAGAACTAAGAGATGAAGAGATAGATAACCTATCAGATGCAGATTCAAAACTGCCAATTCATTCTGGTAATCAGAATGCTCACAGAAATGATTGAGTACAGGTGGAAAATCAAGGAACAAGTGAAGGCTATGCAACGTGAAATAAAGAAAAATATACAGGGAACCAACAGTGAAGGGAAGGAAACTGGGACTCAAATTCAACAATTTGGAGCAGAAAGAAGAAATAAACATTCAGCCAGAACAGAATAAAGAAAGAAGCATTCAAAAAAAATTAGGAGAGGCTTAGGAACCTCTGGGACAACTTTAAACGTTCCACCATCTGAATCATAGGGGTGCCAGAAAGAGAAAATGAAGAACAAGAAATGGAAAACTTATTTGAACAAATAGTGAAGGAGAACTTCCCCAATCTAGTGAAGGAAATAAACTTCTAGGAGGTCCAGGAAGCTTAGAGAGTCCCTGACAAGTTGGACCCAAAGAAGCACACACCAAAGCACATCATAATTATATTACCCAACATTAAAGATAAGGGGAGAATCTTAAAAGCAGCAAAAGGAGACAGTTACTTACAAAAGAGTTCCCATAAGACTGTCAGCTGATTTCTCAAAAGAAACCTTGCAGGCAAGAAGAGGCTGGAGAGAAGTATTTGAAGTCATGAAAGGCAAGGACCTACATCGAAGATTACTCTATCCAGCAAAGCCGTCATGTAGATAAAGTGCTTCCCAGATAAGGTCAAGTTAAAGGAGTTCATCATCACCAAGCCCTTGTTATATGAAATGTTAAAGGGACTTATCTAAGAAAAAGAAGATCAAAACTATGAACAGTAAAATGACAAAAAAAAAACAAAAAACCCTGACTATCAACAACTGAACCTAAAATACAAAAATAAAAACAAAAATGAACTAAGCAGACAGCTAGAACAGGAACAGAATCACAGAAATGGAGATCACATGGTGGTTATCAGTGGGGAGGGATAGGAGGAAGAATGGGGGAAAGGTACATGGAATAAGGAGCATAATTGGTAGGTACAAAATAGACAGGGAGAGATTAAGAATAGTATAGGAAATGGAGAAGCCAAAGGACTTGTATGTACAGCCCATGGACTTGAGCTGAGCAGGGTGACTGCTGGAGGGAGGCAGGTACAGGATGGAGGGGGATAAAGAGGAGGGAAAAAATGGGACAACTGTAATAGCATAATCAATAAAATATACTTAAAAATACACAGGCTCAAGATTCTGAGTGTGTTTTGATTTTTGCAAATTTTATTATACCTTTAACTCTAATCCGAACAATGAGAATCATTCCTCATGAGTCTTTGGATCCATTTTTACCAAAGAAAACTTGCAGGGATTCATTAATAAAGTAAAACAAATTCTCACTCCATTAAATCATTCAGTCTTTCAGAAAACTTAAATTTTTTTCCAACCTAGAAGGAAAACATAGATGCCCCTTGGCCCCAGCTAGAGAAATGAGAACCAATGAAAGTTTATAACTTTCTTACGTTGAATCTAAGGTAAGAATAAATAAAGTGTCTTCTCAGCCTGCATCTAAAGGGAAGCCCTGGTCTGGAGGTGGCGGAAGACCCACTAATATAATCATTGCACTACTACATACTGACCTTGACTTGTACTCGGAACAAGTTTATGTTAATATCTCTAACTTCAAATTGTTGAGGAATACAGCAGGCAAAAGAGAAGATTAGTGTTTTGCAACATCAAGATAAGAGCAATGGGAATATTATGGGTCTTTAACAGTAAGGCAGAAATGAGTCATGTCCCTCTTTATTTCTGATAATTTGGTTGAAGTTTCACAATCCTCTGGTTTGGTTTCACAAAAATGAGGATCTAGATCTTTGATCTGGAATATCCCCAAATTGTATTTTGAAGCACTTATTAGAACCCATTGCTTAGTTCTAATAGCTATGACACAACATTTAAATGCTTACATGTAAGGTTACATTGAAATAAAAGGGTAGAGGGTCATGTGCAAGATATGGTTGTACATCATGTGTAAGGTGATACCCCAATTCAGACATGAGTTGTGTAGATAGTGGCAATGTGAAGGTTTCTCCTTCTCTGTTCTCCAAAATGTAGTTATGTTGTTTTTACAACAAAAAGAGTTGTACCCTCAGATCTTTGCTTCCTCCCAACTTCCATGCTAGCAAGCTCCCCCCTGTGGTTCAATTCTCCTATCTCTTTGAGTCCCCTAAGATTGCTATGTAAACTCACATGGCCCTGTGGATAGCACCCCTACAAAAGTACGTTTCCCATTACAGGCCAGGTTCAGCAGTCTTTGTACATCCCCCTGGCCTTTCCTCCCTCTCATTGCACACAATGGCTCGTCCAAGCACTTCCCACTTCTCCTGCAGCCCCCTGACATGCGTGTTCTCCGGAGTTGCGTCCTCAGTCCCTCCTCTCTGTGTTCATTCCCCTCTTTTCACTACCATTTGCAGAATCGACCCCTGGATCCCAGTCACCCCCTGACTCCACATACGCCGGTTGCCCTGGGTACATGGGCAACCTGCGGTCTTGGATGTCACACAGGCATCTCAAAATCAAGCTTATCATTTTTGATAAACTTTGACATTTTCTTGTTTTACATTTTATTTTATTCTAATGCCATCTATCCAGCTGCCAATTTAGAAATCTGGAATGGTCCCTCATTGTTCCTTTCCCTTCTCATCCCCCTATCAGTATAATCATATTCTATGAATTCTCTTAACTTTCTTTCAACTCTATGGCTCCTCTTCATTTCCATCCTTGCTGCATTAGTCACTCCCCCTTCGTAAATGACAGTGGTCTCATAACTGCTGAGTTGTTTCCTCTAAGCCACCGTCTTCTCTCTTACCAGCTTACGAAACACAGTTTTTCCTATTCCTTGATCTGCTTGAAGCTCTTTAGTCAGCTCCCTTATCACTTAGCAGAAAAGGTTCAAATTTTCAATGTGGTAAACAAAGCCCTGTGTGATTTGAACTCAGTCACCTTCCCAGCATTGTCTCTTGCCTCTACCAGTCTCCTGCACTCAGCCGCAGCACACGTTCATTTCAGCAGATGTGCCTGTCTTTTGCACTCCTGCATGCGGTCCCACCGCTGTTCCATTCTCTCATCACCTATTCATCTTCTGGTGATCCATCTACTTCCTTGGCCTCTAAGCAAAGTCAGGAGCTTTCTCCCCACTCTTCCCATGGTTCTTTGATCACACTGCTACTCCTACTCTCTGTACGGTTTACTGTAGTTATTGTACTTCTGTCTCCTGCACTAGATTGTGAATCTCTTGATGTCAGGGGCCAGATCTCAATCATTTTTGTCTCCCTAGTGTCTAACACATGTTATTTGTCTAGGAAAAAAGATTTTAAAGCAATGTCCCTTTGATACTGGGTGCCCTTTAGCATCTATTTTTGAGCTCATTTCTGTTCAATCTGATTAAACAAATTCTCACACCATACAGCTTCCCTCCTTTACTTCCCATTCACCTTTCCAACTCAGGGTAAAAGAATTCCTGCCCTCTCCACTGGGAAAGGTCTACAATGACTCCCATATTGCCAAACCCCATGAACACTTTCCAGCACCGGAATTATCTAATATATTCCATTGCCTTTGACGCTGGGCACTGCTCTTTTCACTGTAATTCTCTCTCTTTCTCTCTCCTTCTCTGACACTGGGGACTCCTCCCTCTCTAACCATTTGTCCTCCTTTGTAAACTCTTCCCTGCTTGCCCTTCCCCAAGTTCGGTCCTTAGTCCACTACTCTTCTTATTTTCCACACTCAATATAGAAAATTTCCACAATGTCATTTTGTCCTTTGGCTTTAACTGTGTAATAGTGTCCAAACTACATCCAGCCCTCATCTCTCATGTGCACTTCAGAATTAAATATCCAGCTGCCCAGTGCACATATTAACTTGTGTATTTCATAATCTTCTTAAACACAAGAGCAAACCAGAGTTACCATGTACTCTCTAGCTGTTCCTCATCACAGTCAGCCCCACCCTCTGAATCCCTTGTGTTAGCAACAGCACCAAAGGGCCGGTCAGCTACCAGCCATCGTAGTGCTTCCTCTCTTCCTCATTCCCCAACAGCTGATGCGTGTGGCTTCGGTGTGGCTCTGCACCCTACGTCCTCCACTAAGAACAGAGACCTTTCGAAGCACAAGTGCCACCTTGTTTTTCCTTATTTTAAATGCCTGAATGGCTTTCTGTCCTCTAGGATTAAGCAAACATTCTTTAGTGTGGCCTAGCAGGTTCGTCTGGCCCCTCCCTCCGTCTCCATTTCACCTGCTGCCGCTTCCTGTTTTGCTCTAGTAAGCTCTGTCTACTTGTGGTTCCACCTCAGTTTTTTTGTTTTGTCTGTGGTAGTCTCTCTGCCTAGAATGTTCTTCACCCTTATTTACCTTGATAATCCTCATCGTCACCCAAAGCTGATCTCCATATCACTTGCTTCAGGATGTTTTTGCCAACTCTCCAGGCCTGGTGGTTAGGGGCCTAGTTCTGGAGTCATTCTGTTCAGATTCAAACGCTGCTCCACACCTTCTTACCTGAGCAACCTTGGCAAAGTTAATAAACCCCTCCAATTGAGTCTTCCCAGCTGAAAAATTGGGGAAAAGGTAGAACTTAATTTATGAGATTATTAGAAAAATGAATGAGATACACAGTACTTGGCATGGGTAGTAAAAGCTGAATAAATACTTTACAAGGTGACTATTGTTCTTCTGTGCTATACCTTATCTATTCTCGTATAACCAGAGCTGGCTGATGCTTTGTGTGTTGTAGGTACTCAATACACAGTTGTTGAATTGAACCAAATTGAATGTTAATGAATGAACTGGTTATTAACATTTATTAATGTTAATAAATGATATTTGTATATGGTGGCATATTAAGGGTGCACAACTGAGCCACACAAAACAGCAGCCTTAGTTAAATGCTTTATTCTGCTGAGTGTAGAAAGAGGTTGGTCTACTTAATGTGCACAGCGCTGTGGAGCACTGCTCAGATCCACCCTTCAGAATGGAAGCACTCACTCCTCCAGCTGCTGGGAGTGTGATGGCAGACTTCTCGCGGCTGAGGGTCTGTTCTCTGGTGACTGCACTGTGCTAGGAAGAGTCACTGTGCCTAATGTGCTGCCTCTGCCTGCACCTAAAGACTGATTGGTGCAGGGGACTGAAGTCTGACCTTGCTCCAACACAGACAATTGTGCACGGCCATTCCAGCTTCAGCATTTGCCGTAGGGCTGGATGAAGCTCCACTGGGACTCTGCTGCAGCCCAATGGCTTCCTCTGCTCTATCCTACTTCTTTCACATTGGTATAGACATTCACCCCAAGAGCACACCCCATCACACCCTGTGCGCATCAGCAACACTTTCTAAAGGATGAGAGTCCAGTAAATCACATTTTAGATATAACGCATGTGAGATGTATGTGAGATAACATCAAAGTGGAAGAAATGATGATGATGATGATGATGATGATGATGATGGTGATGATGGTGATGATGATGATGATTGAGGGGTGATAGGAGTTAGAAGGGGGTGCCAAAGAAAGAAGTGGCCGCTTATAGCAACTTTAATCCCTGGCTTGCCCTGGACCTTGGGTATTTTAAATTGTGGGTCCTTTAATTTAGGTTCTGTGCCCATGTATACATAGTTTCCATCACTTTTGTCCAATGAGGAATTGCAAGCAAGGGAAATGAAAGAAATCCTGAAGTCTCCTGCCTATGGCATGCTCTTGGGAACGCTGGTAAACCCCGTGTTGTGGTCATATGTGTCCCCTGGCAGGCAGTGATTAAGTACTGGGCTGCACTTTTATTAATAGAAAAAGGGCAGTAATATTAGAAATAACATATTACCTGTCCATATTATGTTAGAATTTCACTTGTAAATGATTTACATTTACAAGTGAAAAATCCATTGAATAACTGAAGCTAAGAGGTTTTAGTTATTAAACTCACCACAAGGGTCTAGCTCAGCTTACATTAATTATTAGCATGGATGACCAGGACAGTTGTTTTTGGTTCGTTTGTTTGTTTTAACTATAGAATATGTCATAGTTTCTCTTTATGAATTACAGAGGAAACAGATATTCATTTTTTTCTGCATAAAATACATGCACATAAAAAATTAAACAACATAGAATTATACAGATTAAAAAGTGGCAGATCTCTACCACCTCATGCCCCAGAAGGTCAGACTCATCTGAAATGATCACCATGAGGAGTTTGGTGCATATCTGAGAGAAGAGGTCTTACATATGTTTGGAATAAAACTGTGAAAATAACACAAAATCATGGATAGTGAATCTAACTGTTAAACATCTTAAGCTAATATAGATAGATAAAAAAAAACCCTCTATTCTTACACCCATCTTTCTGTTCAGTTGGATCTCCTGTGTACACAACACAGGAGCCTCAGTTATTGCTTGAATATAGACAGTTATCTTTTTGCTTCTTTCCCAGAACAACTTCCTGGGAAAACACCAGTGGAACTGTGAGTTTTTTTGGAAGTTCTTCTTTTGAGAATGGTGATAACTCATCATATTGCAGCCTAGTTAGAAGGACTTCCTATTTTCCCCTTTTAAATATTTTGAGGCCCCTAACTCATGTCCCACCTAGATTTGCTTGCTTTAATTCGTTCATATCACTTTCAATTTAATAACAACAGAGAATTGGAAAGTTTGTGCTTCTTAGACCATCGCAAATATTTTTTTCAGTTTGTTGGTACCTGTCAAAACTTGTGTTCTCTTCTGTCCCAATATTGACCGCATACCCTTGGACAAATGACAAGAAAAGGCCTCAGTCAGGACTGGAGAAATGATTAAGAAAGAACTCCAGATTTTGAGGTTTGTAAACCATAAAATGCTGCTGAAAATGATACTTGTTTCCTTGACAATTCTAAAACATATAAAGAAAGTATGACCATAAAAGAAATCATCCAATCTCATTTTACTACAGATGAGTTTTTAACAGCACAGCAGAGTAATCTAATATGTAAACGTGAAATGTGCCAGAACTGTGAGTGGCTTAGATTCAAATGCATTTAGAGATAAGAATCTAGACAGATAAATCTGGATGAATAGGTTCAACGATTTGATGATAAGACTGAGCACTTTGTATCAAGAAAGCAAATATTAGTGCCACTTCAGAATGTTTCCAGCAAACTGGACAGAAACTAGCCAGTCTTAAATAATGCCAGATATGTGAAGACATTTTTTGAAAAGGGCTTGGCCATAGCTAGAATTTTTTAATTTGAGTTATCCATGTAGATGTTTCAAGTTGAAATCAAAATATATGATCCTTAATTACAGACACTACTGTTTTTCTTCTAAGAAACAAAGGGCTAAGTTATATTCATGTTTTCTTTCTCATAAAAATTAGATAGAAACATGAAATTGTTCCATCTGCAGCACTGACTATAAGTAGGATATTTTTCCAGTTTCTTATGAGTCGTTTGCAAGTCTTTAAAACCTTGCTTTGGAATTAGCCTTGTCATTAAAGCCCCTCCTTCAGAACCAGCGGGACCTCACTTCAAAGAAGAGCACTCTCAGGAGTGCGAAAACACACGCACTTTCATCTGCACTGGGGGAAGCCTGGTAATATCAGCCAACGACGAAAGGATGCAACTATGACAGTAATTTAAATGTAAAATGAATCTGTAAAATAAAGCTGGAAACATCAACATACTGAAAACTTAATGTGCAATATGGTAGAACTCTTGAGAGGGAAAAACAGAAAGCTGCAATCAGTCTGAGAATTAGTATCTCTGAGACAGGAGAACTGATAAACAACCTTTTGCGTCATGCATCCTACAGGCCCAGAACTTTTATCTGAAAGTAGTCATCCTTCTTAAAACAAAGGAGATGGTAGTCAGGAAGGTGGGTAGTGATCTGCAGAATAAAGATAAGCCACAGATTTCTCAATTGCCACCATACTTGTATAACCAGATACCATCTGAATTTTTTGCCCTAGTCTAGTATAATAAGCATACTTGAGCCAGTCAAGCACAAACTTTCATACAATAAATGTTTTGAGTGTAGTGGTTATTCAACTTTGCCCTTTATTTACTCATACCTCATGCAGTTGACCATGCCCAATTTAATGGGGCACATTCCTCACTGTAACCATCAGCACAGTCGCTGCCTGGGACAACCCACAACAAATCTGGCTGTGTCTGCCCCAGAGATCAAGGCTGAAAGAGTGGTGATTTTACATCGAGATTCTGCAGCAATTTCCTGGCACTTGTGAGGTTAAAAATCTCAGGACCTCTAGAAAGAAAAACAGTAAGTACTTTTAAAACAATGCTGGAAAGGGGCTAATAAATTCCTCAGAATTAACACCTGCAAGACTCCTGCAAATGAATTTAATCCCCTTGATGTTGAGGGAAAAATTAAAACTAATGAACTATATGCAGGTCCTCTTTTGTTGCAATTTTTCTTTACAAATATTTTGATAATCTTGCATTGTCAATATTATTGGAAAGCTACTTTCTGGACACTTTGAACATATTTCCACCTATACACTTAGAATTTTGATGATGACTGTATTAATTATTTTTCAAGATCCTGATCTTTTTCCTTCATAACTTTTTTATTTTAGAAAATAGACAAAAACATTTTGATATATTTGTGTGTGTGTATCACTACTAATAGCTTTTGAAGTAAAATACTTCCATTTTTGCTATAAATTTATTAAAAGTTTTTCCATGCTGTTTTGAGAAAGATATACTAACCATAAAATTTTATAAGAAAGCAAAAGAGATTAGGAGTTTTTAGGCTCTCTATCCAGTACCAAAGTATTCACAAGATGATGAGAAATGTGTTCTCATAGTAAATATTTTCTGTTATTTTTTTATAGCCAAATGTTTCAATAATGTATTTCAAATTCTGGAATCACTCCCATTCATCTGCAGTCTAAATATGTATTTCTCAAGTCATTAATTTGTTAACACACAGGTGGATTATATCTATATAGTTTGATCCATTACACTTTCCACTGGTAGCACATAAGGGAATAGGAGAAGGATGAGTATTTTTTGTGAAGTGGTTGTCCTGATGCAACACGGATTTGAATTTAGTCTAGCGCTCTGCCTTCAAACTAGGGAAGGGGATATTTTTGGTTTTGTGACGTAGCTTGTAATAAAGGCAGAACATGTCCCTTTTCCTCAGCCATATTAAAAAATATAGTATCTTTGATAATAGCAGTTCTAGGGCTGGTTGACTTGTCAGTTAAATTTCTTAATCCAGTTTGGAGGAACCAGAGATTATGTCATCTGAAAAGGTCAATGGAAAGCTGGGAGACAAGATTTTTCCCCAGAGTGTGAATAAACACTGTACCTAATAAAATATTCAATGTAGGGATCTTTTAGCCAAGTTCATTAGGCATTGCATTCCTTGGTTGGAATGCATGGCATTGTGGAAGAGTTCGTGTGAGTCTGTAGGGATTATCAGGGAGCTGCAGCATACCGGTGCTAGCCTACATATGAGAAACTGCATTACCTGGAATTATTTTATTTGCATCAGTGAGAGCACATAAAGGAGCTTTCAAAACTTTAGAATCCCAGTAATGGTCTCTTCTCACCACCTTTCTTTTTCTTGCTTTTGCCTTAATTTTTTAAAAAAAACATAAACCCTTCCCTAGAGCAATCAGGGGAATAGTAAATAGTCTCTGCCATTTATTAACTTAAGTGTTACCGACAATGTACTTGGGGATGTTCTACAAGGCCTGGTAGCAAAGCTCTCTGTGTGCTTTTCAAACATGAATTTCTCACCACACACTTCACATGAGATAGTTGTGAAAAATCTGATGGGGGCAACCTCCCTACAGTGTGACCTTGTTGCACCAGTCAGCTAAATACTGGAAATTATTCCCTCTAAACTGGCAGGACAGAGCCCTAGCTAGGAGGGTTCTCTAGGAGCTGGAGCACTCGGGCCAGGCCGGGTCCCCCTCAAGGCCCATATTCACTGGCCCTACTCAGTACGTTCCTCTCATGCTCAGCTTGAAGGAACTGGGCGGCTCTTCTTTTCAGGAGTCAGGAGTCCTGAAAAGAAGTCACGAGACTGATCCAGTATAGTTTGGAGGATGAAACCGGACTTGGAGAAATATCAGTCCTCTGTAGAACACTTTCTTAAATTCTTACCTCCTCTGGAAGGTGAGTCATAATGAATCATATTCTAAAAGGGATAATAGTGTTTAAAAAAGAAGTAGGGGAGCAATCTTCTCAGTTTAAGAATACAAATAAAAAATATTATTTTTTCCCCTCCAAAGTGAGAATTAAGGACATTAGGGCTCAGCGCCTGATGGGAGAGAGAGGCACACTATGGACACTTCCAAAAATATAAGTGTATGACTGACTTCTTCTCAGGGAGCTCTGGGAATCCAGAGGAAGGGCTCCGAGTTTAGCCTGGGGATGGAAGGTGGGTGCTCTCAGACCAATGTGCTCTGAACAGCGTTTATAGTATGAAAAGGTGGTTGCAGCCTGAAGAAGCCTGGGATGTGGAAGGGGAAAGAAGTGTGGCTGGGGAGGTTAGAAGGCAATTCAGGCAGAAGGGACACAGTGGGGAGATGTAGAACAGAATTTGCCAAGTGGAGAACTATGAACAGCTGTGGATCACAAGTAAACATTATGAGGAGGGGAATGCAAGGGTATGGAGCTAGAGGGACAGGCCCACTCAGGCCACTGAGGGCCTCATATGCTAGGCCAAGGTAACTGGACTTCATGCTATTGGTCATGGAAAGAAATAGAATGGGGCTGAATGTTAAGAACTGTGAAGGGTCTGAGATTTTGTACCTCCTTACAAGCTAACAAGTTAGGTTGCAATAGTGTCATGAATACTTGGTCACAAGACTCCTGGGTGAGACACAAAAGACTTTGTTACTCATGGCACAACAGGAAGCATGAGGTCCAAGTTCATTTTGGCTCTTGGTGCCCTCTAAGTTCCATGGATGAAACTGGAAGGTGTGTGCAGGTAGATGTTGTTCACACAGTGGGTTTGCATCACAGCCAGAAGACCCAAACTCCAGATTCTTGCATATTTTATAAGAGAGAGGCGTGCAAACCTGACGGCCTTCTGCCCTGGAGGGAGATATTATCTTGTTGTACTGGACAGCAAACAAATCCTCTCTCTATCCTGGAGGAAGACAGTGGTCTTCCAAGGATGTTTGCTATACAAATGTTCTTGAGAAGACAGTCTGCAACAAAAACTCAGTAATTCTGCTTAGAAGATGTGCACATGTGTTAGAGACCCATGAAGAGCTGTCTCCCAATGCTATAACCATCAAATATGTGTTTTAATTGTATCACTCTGGTGGTAGGCATGCAATCGTCCAGGTGAGAGATGATGGGCCCCCAAGTTTGAGAGGTGGTGTAGCAATGAAGTTGAGAAGTACATAGGAGGGAAAAATAGGCAGCTTTTGTCTCCTGAGAGAAAGAGAGAAAAGTTTAAAGAGGGGTCAGCGAACATTTTTTGGTAAAAGGCCAGATAGCAAATATTATATGCTCCATGGGCCAGACATCTTCTACTGCACTCAACTCTGTCATTATATTGTGAGAGCAGCCACCAATGATACACAAACAAATGGGCCTTGTGTACCAACAAAACTTCATTTACAAAAACAGATCCATGGACTGTAGCTTTCCAATACCAGATCTGGAATAAATGCTAGGTTTTTGTCTTTTATAACTAGATAAATGAAAATGCTAATAATCGAGAGGAAATATTTAGCCAAGTTTTTTAGGGTGTGGGGTATGTTAGGGAGTGGGGAGATGAGTTTTTGAAAGGTTTGAATTTAGAAAAGTACTATATATTCAGATATAGATGTTACTAGGCAGCTGGGTATATATATATATACAAATATATATATATGTATGTATGTATTTCAAGACATTATATCTATATATCTATGTCTATATATAGTTCAAGACAAGGTCAGTGTTAGAGATAATGATTTAGAAGTTCTAAATGTATAGCTGAAAGTTAAAATCATGGAAGTGAATATCCTCAGTGAGAACACGAAGGGTAGGCAGAGAGGTAGGACAAAGGCAAAACCCAAGGAAGCACCAACAGTTAAAGGCCAGGCATAAGTTAGGAGTTACTCTAAAACTTCAGATGTGATGCCTCATGTGTGTGTGTGTGCCTGTAAAGAAAAGATGAGAAGATGTATTCAAAGTTCTAACAATAACCCTCCCCAAGAACTTCAATTCTGACCAGCAGCCTGCCCCAAATTCGGTAAGTCATTCATTCTTCATCCAAATAATAAAAACCTTCTAAGAAATTTGAGGCACAGTCATATTTTTTTCTCTTTTCAATGTGTGATTTTGAGAGAGAAGTTAATTGAGATGGACCTTAATTAGTTGCAGTGAGAGCCAAACTACTTCCAGTAGAATCTAGTTTTCCATTGCATCTGGGAAAAGTGTAGAGGTGGGTTTGTTCGACTCTTGTCTTTTGAACAGAAGGATGGCTGCGGTCACTAGTTATTCATTTATTTGGTCAGTTGCTTAATAAATATGTAGCGTGTACTTACAATGTGCCTCACTAGCTGCAAGATACAACCTGCCTAGGTTTAGACAAAATAATGAAAACACCAAGCAGAATATGATTGGTGTCCCAAGAGATGGTCACTAAAGCCATAGCAATGTTCTTGGTGGGTTTTCTCTGCTGCTCTTTGTAATTACACTTAGAATTTTCCAGAAGAAAAAGCATGAACGCATGCTTTTAAGTCATAGTGCTCTATGAGTGCAGGAAGGGGACATTGTAAATAAAAACCCCACATGATCACACATGCCCTATCAGAAGAATTTGGAGTAGGAGGGGTGAGATTCAGTCACACTGTTGCCATCTGTTTGAGTTATGACAATAGTTCCCTTTGGTAGCTTGTTAAATGTACTCATATTTCAAGAGTAGAAAATGTCTGCTTTAAAAAAGGAAATATAAAATCATGCGGTGAAGATAATGATTGTGCTTACATACACAAAATGGGTTTGACTTTAGTTCAAACAACTACTTCTTAATCTATATGACAACAAATAAAATAAAATCTTTAAACATATTTTTAAAATTAAAAAAATCCTTTGAACTGCTTTAGTTATACAAAAAGCAAACAAAAATCAAGCATCCTTTCTTGTTTGCTTTAGCTCTAAAATGGAAAAATCTAATATTCAGGAGATAGAATAAGTTATATTGGCGCAGGGATTTCTTATTTTATTATCAGTGCAAAACAAGCCAAATTTCTTAATGTCACAATCATGTATCTACATTTGAATGTGAAACAAATCCATGTATTTCCTTTCTTGAGTTATTACTCTTTGGATCAGATATCGTATCTTATTTATACAAACCAATGAGAATTTGTTTATTGTAAGTACATTCTTTGATAGTTTACTATTAACCTTACAGAAAAAGAAGCTGTAATTTTTACTTCTCAATTTTGTTTTAATTCAAATAACTGGAGAAGCTCCCAGATTATTAAAAACTCTTACATGTTCAGTTAGAGAGTCTATAGATTCATTCTTTTGAACACTCGTTATGGAAATAGGTAGTGTTAAATCACAGCTGGGTTTACATTTCACACATCGTTTGCATCCATGAATAATGATGATTTTGAAGAATGCCTATTTGTGTCCAACAGCGTACATTTCTTTGACCTATTAGTTGGATAACAGATCTGACGGGGGGGGGGGGGGGGGGGGCGGGGGGGGCCCTTTGGTGAGGGAGTTCTTTCCAGTTTTGAGAGAGGATGGCTCCATCATGCTCACCTCCAACTTTGTTATCTCAAAAGCCTGTTTGGAAATTGCAGGCTAATTCCATAGCAGCCATAACCTGGTTCAGCGTGATCAGAATCTTGTAACACATTAGTTTGTTATTCACTGAATTAGTAAAAAAAGAAAATAAGTGCTGTAATTGTTTTTATTGTTTTAATAATTTTACTTTTAGTTAAAATAATCATACTTGTGGGAAATTTAGCCAAAACACAAAGTGTAGAGAGAAACAGTCATTATAATTTGTTTGGCATATTTATTTGTTTTCAGGTTTATTTTTATGCATATATTTCCATGTAGTTGAACATACACAGATAAACAATTTTACTTTCAGCCTTTTCCCTTAACATTGCCACATAATAATTTGCCTATGTTCTTAATTTCTGTTGACATTTTTAACAGCTTTGTTGAGCTTTGATTGACATACCATACAATTCACCCATTTAAAGTAGACAATTCAGTGATTTTTAGTATATTCACACTGTTGTGCAACCATCGCCAGTGTTCTCAATTACAGAACATTTTTATCACCCTACAAAAAAAATCTCATACCCATGAAAACTTCCAGCCCATTCTTTCTGTCTCTCCTAACCCTCTGCAGCTCCCCACCCCTATTCAATCATTAATCTTCTTTCTGTCTCTGTGGATTTACCTCTTCTGGACATTTAGTGTAAATGGAGTCGTAGAACATGTGATCTTTATTGACTGGTTTCTTTCATCCAGCATCATGTTTTCAAGGCTCATCCATGTGTGGCCTGTATCAGTGCTTTATTCCTTTTAATTGTCAAATAATATTCCATTGTACGGCTATATGACATTTTATTTAACCATATGTCAGGTGATAGGTACTTGGATTGTTTCTACTTTTTAACTATTATGACTATTCCTGCGATGAATGTTTTTGTATAAGTTTTTGTGGCAATGTGTATTTTCATTCCCTTGGGTATATACCTTGTAGTGAAATTGCTGGGTGATATGATAGCTCTATGTTTAACATTTTGAGGAACTGCTAAACAATTTTCCTAAGTAACTGAACAATTTACACTTTCCAACAATGTTGAGGGTTGCAGTTTCTCTGTATTTTTGCCAATATTTGTTATTATCTGTTCTTTAAGTGTACTTATTGACCATTTTTATATCTTCTTTGAGGAAATATATATTTAGGTCCTTAGCCTATTTTTAAATTGGTTGTCTTTTTATTACTGAGTTAAGGTAAATATATGCATGTGAGTATATTATCAGACAAATGACTTGTTAATATTTCCTCCAGTTCTAAGGATTGTCATTTCACTTTCTTGATGGCATCATTCATAGCACAAAAGTTTTTAATTTTGATAAATTCCTTTTTCTTTCTTTTATCACTTGTGCTTTTGGTGTCACATCTTAAAAAACTTTGCCTAACCAAAGGTCACAAATATTTTACTCCTGTTTTCTTTTAAGATTATTATAATTGGCCTGACCAGTGTGGCTCAGTTGGTTGGGTGTTGTGCAGCAAAGTGAGAAGTGACTGTTTTGGTTCCCAGTCAAGGCACATTCCTGGGTTGCCAACCTGTTCCTGGTTGGGGCATGTACGAGAGGCAGCCAATTGAAGTTTCCCTCTCACATTGATGTTTCTCTCCCTCTCTTTCTCCCTCCCTTCCCCTCTCATTAAAAAATAAATAAAATCTTTAAAAACTATTTTTATAATTTTAACTTTTACATTCAGGCTATGATCCATTTTGGGTTAATTTCTGTGTATGGGGTAAGGAATGGTTCCAACTTCCTGTTTTTGCATGTGGATATCTGTGTGCTCAACATCATTTGTTGAAAAGACTATTCTTTCCCCCATTGAATTGTCTTGGCTTCTTTGTCAAAATGAATTGGTTATGAATTTGTTTCTGGATTCTCAATTCTATTTCATTGATATATATACCTACCTTTGTCAGTACCACACTGTCTTGATTAATGTAGTTTTGTAGTAAGTTTTGAAATCAGGAAAGGTGATTCCTCTAATGTTTTTTAAAGATTGTTTTGGCAATTCTGGGTCCCCTGCATTTCCATATGAACTTTAGGATCAGTCTATTAATTTCTGCCAAAAAAATCCATCTAGGATTTTAATGGGAATTGCACTGAATTTGTAGACCTGGAAATAATTTTATTCCTTCCTCTTCGGTCTGGATCACTTTATTATTTTCCTTGACTCTGTGCCCTGACTAGAATTTCCAGTATAATATTGAATAAAGTAGTGAGAGTGAACATTCTTATCTTGTTCCTGATTTTAGAGGAAAGCATTGTCTTTCACCATTAATATGTTAGCTGTGGGTTTTTCTTAGATTAGTTTGAAAAAAATTCCCTTCTATTCCTAGCTTGTTGAATGTTTTTCATCATGAAAGTTGTCAAATTTTGTCAAATTCTTTTTATTCATCTCTTAGGATGATAACATGGCTTTTGTCCTTTATTCTGCTAATTTGTTTACATGTTGCTAAATTTGGCTAGCTAGATGTTTTGTTAAAGGTTTTTGCATTTATATTTATAAGAGATACTGTTTTTCAGTTTTTTTCTTTTTCTTGTAATTTCTTGGTCTAGTTTTGGTAGCACGGTAATACTGGCTTCATAGAATGAACGCTGCACATTGTTTTATGTACATACATTTTGAATATGTATATTTACAAACCAAACAATGTTGTTATTTTTGCTTCAATGGTTAAACACAAATTAGAAAAAAATCAAGAAAAATAGTCTACTGTGTATACTTATATTTCTACTTGTTCATTGTTCTTTCTTCCTTCCTGATATTCCAGGATTCTTTCATCGTTTACTGTTTCAGGGACCTTCTTTAGTCATTCTCTTAGAGAAAGTTTATTACCAAATCCTCTTTGTTTTTCCTTCCTCTTGTAATGTCTTGATTTCCTCTATTTTACTGAAAGATTCTTTTGCTGGATACAGAATTCTAGGTTGATTGTGCTTTACTTTCAGTGCTCAGAAAATGTGCCACTTCTTAGAAGCCCTCAGGGTTTCCGATGAGAGATTCCCAGTCATTTGGAGTGTGCCCTTGAGATTTTTTCTTTGTCTTTAATTTTCAAAAATTGGACTATCATGTGTCTTCAGATTATGAGACTGACGCGCTACCTACTGCGCTAACGAGGCACCTCTATCATGTGTCTTGTTGTGGAATTTTTTGAGTTTCTATTTGGAGTTTGATTGGTTTCTTGAAAATGTATGCACTTAGCTAAGTTTCAGAAATGTCCAGCCATTATCTAAAAATGCTTTTGCAGTCCTCTTTCTCTTCTCCTTCTGGGACAGTAATGACATAAATGTTAGATTTTATCCTTCCCCAGCTTCCAGAGTCTGTGCCCTTTTTATAAGTCTATTTTCTCTGTTATTCAGATTAGGTTAATTCTGTTGTTCTAACTTCAGATTTACTGTTTATTTCCTCAGTTCTCTTTATTCTTCTGTTGAGCTTATCCATTAAGTTTTTCTTTGCTTTGCTTTGATTATTGTATCTTTCAGTTCTAAAATTTCCATTTGGTTCTAATTTATATCGTCAGTCTCTTCTCTGAAAATTTCTATTGTTTTTATTTGTTTTAGGAATATTCATAATTGTTTAAGTATTTTTATGATGGTTGTTACAAAATCTTTGTCAGATAATTCCAGAATCTGTGTAATCTCCATGTTGGCATCTGTTGAATGTTTTTTTTTCTCATTCAGGTTGAGAATTTCCTGCTTCTTGGTATGCCTAGAGACTTTTGATTATGTCCTGGACATTTAGAGTATTATACTGTGAGACTCTGGATGTTTTTGAATTTTCTGGTTTAGAAAAGGTTACCTGACACTGTTGCAGAGGAGAAGTATGTGGGAAGCCATTTCTTTACTGTCAGGAGCTAATGGAACCTAGATTTCCTACGCAGCCTCTATTGACACCTGAGGGTGAGGTGCGGGGAGAGCCCTGTATCTGACGGTGGCTGTAGAAGTCATGTTTTTTTTGCTACATCATCAGTGACATCATCTCAGCCTGAGGCAAAGCCCTTGTTACTATTCCTCCCTTGATCTCCTTCAACACCATTGTAGGGGAGGGGTGCTTTGTTAATACTTGTTAGTTACACTAACAAGTGTAACTAACCTGTTAGTGTTGACAAGGCACCCCTTGTTAACAAGGGGTGTTCAGTTCACATGGCCTCCACTGATATCAACACAATAGGGAAGTGAAGGAGTGCTTTTTTACTGCCAGGTAGCAACTGAAGACTTGGCTCTGCCTGTGATCTCTACTTACCCTGTGAGGGAAAGGGCTTATTACTGTCAGGCATGGATGAAAGTCCTGGCTCCACTAGGGGAGAAGATGTACCTTGTTCCAGACCAGCAAAATCTATAATTCTCACTTAGCCTTTGCTGACAGTGTTGAAAGTGGGACGCACATTTTTTCCACCATCATTGGGGTGGTGTCAGTGGAGGCCATGTGGACTGCCACCCCCCGTTAGTGGTAACATGGCACCCTCCCCCACAGCAATGTTGGTGGAGACTAATTGGAGAGCAATAGTGAGGAACCTCTGTCCCTGGGGCCAGACTGGTCGGGATAGGGGTGGTTATTCTATCTTGCTAGGCTATCCATTTCCTAGCCTTCAGTTAAGAAAATTGACTCTTCTTGGGGCTTTTTTATTTTGTTTTCTGTTTGTAACCTCTCCCCCAGGAATAAAGCCACAACACAGTGAAGTAGGTTGCCTTGCCCTGTTGAATACCTAGGGCTCCACCCCTTTACAATGTAGCAGGTGCACCAAGACAAAGAAACATGGCCCAAATGAAAGAACAGACCAAAACTCTAAGAAAAGAACTAAGCGATGAGGAGATAGCCAACCTATCAGATGCAAAGTTCAAGATACTGGTAATCAGAATGCTCACAGAAATGATTGAGTACAGATGGAAAATCAAGGAACAAGTAAAGGCTTTGTAAAGTGAAATAAAGAAAAATATACAGTGTACCAATAGTAAAGGGAAGGAAACTGGGACCCAAATTCAATGATTTGGAACAGAAAGAAGAAATAAACATTCAACCAGAACAAAATGAAGAAATAATAATTCAAAAAAATGAGGAGAGCCTTAGGAACCTCCAGGACAACTTTAAGCATTCCAGTGAATAATAGGGGTGCCAGAAGAAGAAAAGGAAGGGCAAGGAATTGAAAATTTATTTGAAAACATAATGAAAAAGAACTTCTCTAATCTGCCAAAGGAAATAAACAAGTCAAGGAAGTTCGGAGAGTCCCAAAGAAGTTGGACCCACACCAAGGCACCTCATAAATACATTACCTGAGATTAAAGATAAAGAGAGAATCTTAAAAGCAGCAAGAGAAAAGGAGACAGTTACCTATAAAGGAGTTCCCATAAGACTGTCAGCTGATTTCTCAAAAGAAATCTTGCAGGCAAGAAGGGGCTAGAAAAAGGTATTCCAAGTCATGAAAGGCAAGGACCTACATCCAAGATTGCTCTATCCAGCAAAGCTGTCATTTAGAATGGAAGGGCAGATAAAGTGCTTCCCAGATAAGGTCAAGTTAAAGGTGTTCATCATCACCAAGCCCTTATTATATGAAATGTTAAAGGGACTTATCTAAGAAAAAGAAGAAGATCGAATCTATGAATAGTAAAATGACAGAAAAAAAAACACCCAATAACTATCAACAACCAAACCAAACTAAAACAACAAAAACAAACTAAGCCAACAACTAGAACAGGAACAGAATCACAGCAATGGAGATCATATGGAGGGTTATCAGTGGGGAGGGGGAGAGTGGGATGGGGGAAAAGGTATAGGGAATAAAAAGCATCACTGGTAGGTACAGAATAGATGGGGAGGTTAAGAATAGTATAGGAAGTGGAGAAACCAAAGAACTTATATGTACCACCCATGGACATGAACTTCAGGGGTCAGGGGATGCTGGAGGTAGGGGGCTGCATGTTGGAGGAGGAGGATAAAGGGAAGAAAAAAAGGGACAACTGTAATAGCATAATCAATAAAATATACTTTAAAAATAAATAATTAAGTACAAAAGAAAAAGGATGCCAAATTTTCACCTTAATTGCAGACTATTAAAACCTTCAAATCAGTATCTAGTTTTAAAATATGAAGGATTTCTTTCCCAAAAAAGCACAATCCGAAATCTGGAAACAAGCTGAGCTCAGAGGTTTGATTGAGGTTGACGTGACTAATGCTTTATTAGGCTAAGGGATTAAAAAAAAGGATTTTTTGCTTCTTAAAAGTTTTTGCTCAGGTCCTTGACAGATGAGCCATGACAACCATTGAAGCTTCTGTTCTGATGACAGTGCTTTGAGATACTCAGTGGAATGAGCCAACAAGATCTCGCCTTTCCGATCTCATCTAACACATAATTACAAGTTGAATCTGAGCTGAGGGCATTAGAACAATTATACAAAGTCAAATCCCAGGAAAACCAAGTTTTATTTCTCACATCTAGACTCATTTAGTGAACCTCTCCTTTAGTGAACCCCTGTAGAGAGTCTTAGGGTAAGTAGAATGTCCTAAATTGGTGCAGGTCTTTATGCAAAGTGGACAGAGGTATGGAATTCCCATAAAAAAAGAATATTTATCTAATAATTTGAAAGTCTTGTTTGAAAAATATATCTTTACATATAAAAGATTAATTAGATAGGACTGAAAATTTTAGTTCAGCAAATTTACCAGTTTATTAATTGACCCTAAATATGAAGAGATCAGTTATTTCTAGTTGTGGTTCTGTGGCATCATTTGAATAGCTCAGATCTGTCTTCTGTGTCACCTGTTAAAAGGTATTAAAATGATGAGGTCTTGTTAGATATAAATCATGTTATAATGAAAATACTGAAATCCAATTTTAATATCCATTTTATTTGCAGTAGAAGTGCGATAAAATGCAAAGCCTAGTACATCTAAAGAATAAGTCCATGTATTCAGAATTCCTGCTGCTGTTAATTACTGTTTTTACATTTAATTTTTATTAATGATGAGTATTTATTTAGAGAAAAGATAATACCTTACTAAATAGCTTTTTCATGCAATGAAAAGAGAAAGATTGACAACCAGTTGTGGCAAAATGCATATGTTCATTTGAGAAAGTGTTTCAGAGAAATCTTTTGCCTACAGAATATTAGAGTGTTTGCTTATATATATACATATTCATTTATATAATTTTGTATTTATTTTTTAAAAATGAATCATCTTCTGTCTCTCTGAAAACCATTAAATGTTTTCTCCAGGGAAGGAAACATTTCTTCATGCATTATAGAGAAAAAATGATGTGAGTAACACTTCAGATATCCATTTCATGCTACAATGACATATATTGTAACCCATTGTTACCTTGAGGTGATGGTTAACTCAACCCTGATGAAATTTGTCAAAGATAAAATGAGGAGGTATAGTCAAAACATAAAAATTGCAAAAGAATCTGATTAAGTTTTGCTACCTTCAAAGAGATGACATTTTATGTGTTGGAACTAGAATAATTTACATTCAATACATATTTGTTCACTGTATTAAAAACTTTAAATGAAATATTTATTTTTGAAGAAATTAATATAAAATTTGGAGAAATGATACATATAAGTAAAATGACTCACAGCACATTTAGTTGGCAGACTACCTGTCCATAGTTCATAACACTTGTGTATGTTTAGGAGGTCTCTATATATGTATACTCTGACATAAAAGTATCCAGCCTTGCACTAGGAAAAACAGAGACATTTATTGAACAAAAAACAAGATACAAGAAACATTGTACATAGGATGATGATGCCTCAGTCCCCTTCAAAGTAGGGAAGAGTCTAAACCCCTTCAAGAGTGAAGTTGTCATCATTCACACATGCGCATTCCAGTCCACTCTTTTTGGCTGCCAGGTTACATTGATGTCATGCAAACTGTTCTTGTTATATTAACAATGGCTGGCATGGATTTTTCCCAACAGACTAAAAATACATATAAAATCTCCATTCCACTTGGGAAGAAAAGTTTGACACTGTACCTTGAGTTTTCTGTATTTTAATCATTTTTTGAGAATCAAAATATTGATGGGTATAGTTGTGGAACTGGCACTTTTTCCCCATGCTACTGAGAAAAATAAGTAAAATACTGGGAGAAAGTATTTACAACTTATATATTACATTTTAAAGGGTTTTTTAAAGCTTTTATTTATTTTATTTTTAGAGAGAGGGGAAGGGAGGGAGAAAAAGAGGGAGAGAAACATTAATATGTGGTTGCTTCCTGCATGCCCCCCACCAGGGACCTGGCCTGTACCTAGGCATGTGTCCCAGCTGGAAATCAAACTGGTGACTCTTTGGTTCTCAGGCTGGCACTCAGTCCACTGAGCCACAACAGCCAGGGCTATATATTATGTTTAATATTAAAGAATACCTACCCATCAATAAGAGAAAAATAATCTTATTGAAAAATGTGCAAAAGATATGAAATAGTATGAAAAACAAAAATTGAACCTAAATTGTAAAACACAGACTGTGAAACATAGATTTAAAGGAGAATGAGATATGATATTTTGCTGTTGAATTGGCCAAAAAGTGTATAATATTTTGTGTTGGTTGATTAGGGTATGGAGGTATGGGTACTGTTGATGGAAGTAGAAGATGGTATAGCTTTTGAGAAAACAATTTGATAAGATATTAAAAATGTAAATCATATAACCTTAGTCTCACAATTTGTGTTACAGAATTTATCCTATAGAATTCATACACATGAACAAAGATATATGTATATGAATCTTCATTGCAACTTGGTTCATAATACCAAAGAGAGGAATAACTAAATGTTCATTTATAAGGTAATGATGACAAAAGTTATGGCTTTACAGACTGCTGTGAATTCACTAATGAAGTAGCTTTCTATTAGGGGAACATATAATTTATTGTCCAAACTAGGCTACTTTTGATAGGGAAAGAGAGCACTGTTAGTAATCTAAGAAAACAGGATAAACCTAGACATATGATTGCTGAAATCCATATTCACCGACGTGGAAAAATGTCCAAACACACTGGTAGGTGAAGAAAGTACTCTACAAAACCATATATATAAATCTTCCTAAACTAAAACTGCATTCGTATTTGTATAAACGCATAGACAAAGGCATGGAAGAATACACATCAGGATCCTAACATTTGTTACTTCTGGGGAGCGGAGTTCCCAGAAGTAACAAATTAATTCCATAGTTCCTTCTGTGGAATTGGGGAGAAGGGTGAAGGTAAATCTGTTTCTTTAAACTCTGTGTAAGCCTTCATTAATTGATTTTTTTACAACAAGCAATCATTTAGGTATTATAACATCAAATAGCAATAAAAACCTTCCAAAAATTAAGACCATTAAAAAAGTGTCCTTGGGTGTGCTACCTAATAATTTAGCTCTGTTGCTTGTGATGATTGCTTGAGCCGATATGGTCACCTTCAAGTGAGGAGCCTAAGTCATCTAACCACAGAGCTGCAGGCAATGGAGTCACAAAAAGCTTTCTCAGTGCTAATGAACAATGAGCATTTTGTTGGTACCAGATAAAATAGAAAGTCACAGTTATAAATATGCACAGATTCTATATTATACTAAAGAATTTAACACAGCTTTATAGTCATTAAATGTCAGGTGGAGACTGCTTATAAAGTAATTATTCTTATGAACCAAGTCTTAATTACAGTGCCTTATACAAAATTCTGTGTCGATGAAAGCAGTTCAGACTGTATCTGACTCTGTTAGTGGCTTCCTGATGGGAAAAACAATAACTAACTGCAGGTTTTTTCCCATGGTGATGATTCTGCCAGTCAGTGGGCGAGGTCTTTGGGACACCATAATTGACAGTCGTGCTGAACTAGCAGTTTGTTTATTTGGTTTCTACCATGTGCCTGACACTGTTTTAAGCCCTAGAGAAATAGTAAAATATTAAAAATCTCTGCCCTGGTGGTATTTGCTTTTTTAGTTGCTGCAAATTCAGAGATGAATACAAAACAAGATAGTAAAATGCAAAGTTTAGTAGATTGTGATGACTTACAGAAAAATAGAAATGGGCTAGACAGTGCTGAGTGGGTGGGATATTTTATTTTTATTCATCGTTTTAGTTTTATTTTATTTTTTATATTTACTGCTGTTCAAGTACAGCTGTCTCCATTTTCCCACCATCACTTTCCCCCACCCCTCCCACCTTCAATCCCTCCCTCTTTTGGCTTTGTCCCTGGGTCCTTTATATGTGTTCCTTGAGGACCCTTTCCCTTCTTTCCTCTGGTATCCCCCTCTCCTTGCCCTTCTGGTTACTGTCAGTTTGTTCTTCATTTCAGTGTCTCTGGTTCTATTTTGCTCTCTTGTTTGTTTTGTTGATTAGGTTCCAGTTATAGGTGAAATCATATGGTATTTTTCTTTCACTGCCTGGCTTACTTCACTTAGCATAATACTCTTCAGTTCCATCCATGTGTTTAAATAAAGTAATAAGGAAAGAAAAAGACCTGAGGAGGTGATTCGGCAAGCCAGGAGGATAACCAGGAAACCAGAAGGGCAGTGCTCACTGCCCAAGAGGGCCTGCAGACTTTGAGAAGCAACGAGGCCAGTCTGGCTGGCCCAAATGAGTGAGGGGAAAGAGTAGTAGGAGTCAAAGCATCAAATTCGGAGAGTCAGGAGCTTGCTCTTAAAGGGTGTTGGGGGTCATTATAAAGATTGGCTTTCACTCAAAGCCAGATGGAAAGATAATGAAGGATTTTGAGTAGAAATTAGATGATTTAATTTGCATTTTCACAGGCTCACTCCTTCAAGCTCTTTCCTCTACAAACTGCTTTCATTCATTTAAGTCAACTCACTAGGGTTTTGATTGATTATTAAATTCTTTTATAGCATATACTTTCAGTTAAGAGTTGATAAAGAATGTTTAAAATGTGCTCATATTTAAATCTTAATTTCAAATAACCACAGTTGAAAATCAATAGACAATCCTACCCAGCCCATGGAACAAGAAAGCCAACTTAGATTCTAAGGAGAAATTCAAACACTAGGCATGTTGTATAGCAATTGAGAGAGATAAAATTCCTTAAATCCATCTCTCTGTCTCTGTCTCTCTCCTTCTCTTTTTTTCCATCTCCACTGCCCTAGCTTTTGTTGAGGACAACATCACTTCTTCCCTGGGGGACTGCAATAACCTCCTCCTAACTGATTAGGATGCTTTGAATTAAACCTCCCTTCTGTCAAGTGCTGTAATTCAGATATCATTTCTTTTCTAAAGTACTGCATAGTTTCCCCTAACCTGTCTGTCTGCTTGCATTCTTGTTTTGCCTTCAATATATGTTCAGTTGTGAACAAAGAAGATTTTTTAATTATAGATATGCTATTCCCAATTAAAATGTTCCAATGGCTATGTAGAGGGTTCAGGTTAAAGTTGATCTCTTTAGAAAGACACAAAGGCTTAATGATCTTATCTAGTCCTGCCTACCTCTATGTAGTCTGCTGACCTCATCTTACTATATCTATGTCCATCTTTAAAGAATGGCTAACAGCCTCCTGAATGTGGGGTCCCCTGATTCCATGCCTTCTCACATGCTACTTCATTGGTTCACTTCTACTTGTCATTGGAGATTCAGTCCATGAGCTACCTCTTTGGGAAAATCATGGTTACCTGCCTTTCATATATGCAACCACAGTACCTTTTGCAATTATTGTGATTGTTGATTTATTTTACTTCAGAGGTTTATAGATCATTTGAGAGGAGAGTCTAAATACTATTTGCTTTTGCATTTTCAAGACCTAACACATAGCAGGCGATAAATAATTGATCTCTGAAGATCAGGAAAGTACCATGAAGAACAAAGTAAGGAGAGAAGATTAATATTTAGTATAAACATGACCTCTATTCTAGATTATAAAGACAAATTTAATAGAGAGGCTAACAATTGACTGAAGTGTGGAAGACAAAAACAAAAACAAAGGCAAAAACAATAACAAAAGCAAAAAAACCTGGCTCGGCACTTTCCCTGGCCCAATTTTTAGCTATTACTAAAAATGAGTATATTGAAACATGCAAGTTATGGCTGTTTTTACTATCATTGCCATCAGTTTTTAAATGAAGATTTTTATAACACATACACACATCTGTTAGATCTATATTTTACGTGTTTTTCCCCCTAAAATTGCAAAGAATATGAAGATGTCACAATCAGACTAGCAGAAGAATTGCTCATCTAATAGTTTTGCTACATTAATTGAAGGTATTTCAGTTGCTGTGGGATTCCAGTGTAGGTTTGCAGAGGAATTATGGGAGTCTTCTTGTGACAATTAAAGTCTGTGACAGGTAAATGGAGTTAGGCATAGAAAACAAAATGCATTCATTTAATTTAACAAATATTTGACCAGCTACAATGAGCCAAGTGCTGACCTAGGTACTGGAGAGACAATTTTAAATTAAACAAAATTCTGCCCTCATGTAACATGTATTAGGATGTCTTCAATTTTCATTCTGTACATGAGGACGGGGTTAGAAATGGTATGGCACCAAAATATTCAACAGATCTGGCTTGCCCTTGAAAATGGCAGGGAAGTAGAAGAAATCTGAAAGCTTAGCTTTCTGCCACACCCCCTGGCGATTTTCCTATAGAGCCTGAACTGACCCACAGCAAACTTCATTCAAAGGAGTTTCCCCTGTGGGTGTGCTTCTCTCCTGAAAGAGACCTATTTACTTTCAACCCAACATTTTGTAATTCTGCTTTGCCTGAATTCCTTCTCCCATATATGGTTTTTGGTGTTTGTGTTTAGAATTTCCAGAAGCTCTTATTTTTTCAGTTTCTCATCTTCATGAATTAGGCGACTTTGTACTTGTGTTAAAATATTTGAAAAGAGAGTGATACTACTTCCAGTAAATAGAGTGACATCTTGACATGTTAAACTTCTTTACTTTCTTTAAATTCAATGAGAAACTCAAAAAGTTAAATAACCAATAACTTTTGTAACTAAGTTATAAGGTAAATGAATAGCCTGTTCATAGAAATAAGAAATCCTGTGTATATTTTGCCCATTATTCTTTTGTCACTCATAAGTATTCAATTTAAAAATCTATCTAATGCAGTAGTTGCTAGGTTATCAGCAAAGCAGTAACTGCAAGTTACAGGTGATGTGTTAAATTAGTGAATGGGTACAAAGATTTGGTTGATTCAGTTAGAAGTATCTGAAGTGATTTATTGATTTTAGTCATCATCTAATCTCCAGGAAGAATCTGTAGTAATATTACCAAAAAAGTTTGGAAAGAATGATTCAAAACAAGGATCGTAATAGAAAAATATACTGGAGCTGGTATTCTTGGCCTAAAGGATGACATTATAATGCATTATGATATATATTTTCTATTCCACTATTCTACATTTTCTAATCTACTATTTTGTATTCTATTCTTTCTGTTATTTTTCTATTACTGTTATTATTTTATTTCTATTACTAATGTTTTCTATTACTGTTACTCTTCCTGTTATATTTTCTCATGACAGCCCCGTTAAGATAGATTGATGGCTTAAAAAAACTTGTTGTAGTTTACTCGGTATCTGAAAGAATGTTTAAGACAAACTGCCCCGCTCATTTTTATCTCATTAAATTCTCAATCCATAGCAAACTTTGCACCCATGACCTTAACAATTGATCATACTTACGTTTCATTTAGTTTTCTCTGTTGGGCTTAGTCCGATATTTCTAACAGCTTAAAAGGCACTTTCACTTGAAAAGCCTACAGCTACCTCAAAATCTATGTGTGCAAAAGTTAATTCATTATCATCAGTCCAACACCCAAACCTGTTCTCATCCCCTGAATTCCTAATCTCAGTGTTCACCATTCTTTGGTAGTCCCATAAATCAGAGCCATTCTTGAATCCCACCTTTTCTCATTTCCCATGTCCTAAGGGTCAGTGGACCCTATAAATTTTAACTCTGTAAACTGTCTCCTAACTTTGTATTCACCTCTTCATTACTAGTGATGTTGCCTTAGTTTAGGATTTACGTGTGTGTTCCTATCTCTATCTTTTGCACAAAATCCTCTGCCTGCCTGTATGCACTTTTCTTCCTTGCCTGCCTAGAAGACTCAGTTATTTCTAAAATTCCAGACTTTGTCTTCTTTAAAGGTTTCTTGTTTCCACAACTCTGTTACCCACCAGAGTTAGTCACTACTTCTTTGCTGCTTCCATATCTTTTGAAACACACTTTTACGGAACACTAATCAATTTAAATTGTGGATACTCTAGCCACACAGTAATAAACTACTGTAAAATTTAATAAAGTGATCTTTAACAAGTCCTTCTCTGGGTACTGAGTATTGAATAAAGTAATGAATTACTTAATGAAGTTGGGAAATCAGCAAACTGTTCATTCTGGAATAGAAATAGACACTGACAAAAGATTACAGACTGTAAATGCTTAGGCAGGAAACCAGTGGGGTAGAGGTCATGTTTCCATTGTTTCGTTTTCACAGGAGTAGGACATTTGAAAGATAGAGCAATCTCTGGGGAGGGAACTATAGTTAGTGTTAATAAAGAGGGCAGTTAGTGTTGATGAGACGGTCTGAGATACCTGGACCATGACTTCATATCCTGGTCTGACAGGCTCTTGGTGAAGGTGACATGCATACTGCAAAGTGGGGAAGAACAAACATGTTTTCCCAAAGGTTAGCGGACCTATTCCAGAGAGCTCTACATTGGAAATGTAGAGAAAGCAAAATAAACTCCCAGATAAAGCCATGATGCTGATTTCTTTGGAGAACAACAGATAGGACATGGAAAGAAAAATAAGACTGAAGGAACTCTTCAGTGAGTCACGCAAGAAATTAATTAGAAGAGACTGAAAACAGCACTTAGAAATTTGGGTACAAAAAGTATACAGCACATGTGTTGTAAATCAAACATGTATACACATGTTGGGGGCAAAAGTAGGTTTATAGTTACTCATATGGAAAATAATACAATAATTACAAAATAATAAGAATGAACTGTTTTGTGTACTTACAACCGTAAACCTACTTTCGCCCACCCTGCGTATAAGCAGATGGGAAATACTAAGATTTGGTGGAAATATTTTCATGAAATAGTTTATCTCATACGCCAAACAAGTACTAACAAAATCTAATAGGAGGGAAGATGTAATAGTACTACCTGTCAAGAGGATGCACCTTAAGGAAAATCCACAAAATACAGACCTTACAAACGTATGAAAGAGACGGAAATGATATTGAACTGACCTCAGAGAGGAACCAGATGATGTGTCCTCGATGTATTTTATAAAACTGGTGCAGAATCAAGATATAGTAGTAATAGGGATATAACCCGGCCATCTGCTGGGAGGCTTAGTCAGCTAAATACAGAGCATCTGACAAGTTCTTGACCTGCTTGATGAAAATTCTGTCTCCAGAGGGTGAAAAAAAAAAAAGGCAAAACTTATCCTAGAAGCAG
The DNA here is from genome assembly GCA_039655065.1 of Glossophaga mutica. Classification (NCBI taxonomy): domain Eukaryota; kingdom Metazoa; phylum Chordata; class Mammalia; order Chiroptera; family Phyllostomidae; genus Glossophaga; species Glossophaga mutica. Next base: position 35,364,147 of record CM077304.1, on the reverse strand, counting down.
CAGCACTAGTATGTAAACATTTTGTATTTTTATAAAAAGGAAAATAAAGAATGTATATTATTATGTGTTTGATATGTTTGTATATTTGTTTATAAAACCTCTCCAAGGACACAGAGGAACTGGTGACATTGGTCCCTTCTGGGACATGGGGCTGGTGGCTGGGGAAGAGGAACATCAGAGATACTTCTCACTGCTTGTTTTACTTTAGAAATGCTGAACTATGGAATTGTATTGCTTATTCCAAAAGATAAATTAAAATAATCAAAGACCAAAAAAAGAGGTAATAAAAAAATTCCAAAATGACACTTATGGGATCAGAGAAGCATCCTTTTAAGATATCGCATTTTTCATTAGCCTTTATTAAACCATTTATATTGTATTGCAATAACATACTATGAGCAGATCTCTTAAGCAACCTGCAAGGTTGACCAGAGCATCCCCTGCTATCTGTGAAACAGAGCACCAGATACCCAAGGCTTACCGAGTGCTCCAGCTGCCAGGCCTCCCTGTCTGTTCTCATGACTTTTACCTCCCTCCCCAGGGGGAGTATGTTTGCTAAGAGTCAGTCGTGCTTGTACTCAAAACTAATTATGTCCATTGTACTTGATGCTTTAAAATCTGTAATTTAATTTCATATTAAACTGATGAAATAGTAAATGAAAGAGTTGTTTCTTGAAAATGTATTTGAATAGTTTTGAAAGACTATAAAAATGAGATGCTAAAACCAATTCCTGTCAGAATAGGTATGAGCAAGACAATGGTAAAAGGTTGAGGGGAAAAAATTCACAAAAATAAATGGTGTCAGTGCTCAGGTACTTCCACAGTGCCATTATATTTTTAGTTTTACTCTCTTTTAAATAACCCAAGACCAGAAATTACGAATGACGTGTCATTGCTGTGCAAGAAAGACCACGACAAATTCCAATCGTCAATGAAAGGAAGTCCTTGACCCCAGTCTAAAGTTTGGTGAGTGAATATGTACTTAAGGGTTTAAAGTTAAATTTAAACACTTCAGTTATTTATGTGTTATGATTCTCCACTTTAACCATTTTTTGTTTAACCAGCTGACTACAGTCCTTATTCAGTGCTGGCTTAAGCTCCTGACTTTTCCACAGCACTGCAAACTTCTTTAGAAGAGGGTGCCTTATCTTGTAATCTTTGTAACCCCTGTGTATCATATGTGCATCTTAGAACACAGCAGACGGTCTGTGAATGTTTGTTGAATAATTAACATGCTAACAGAGTTGAAAGTAGCACACGTTTTGCTGAATCCTGATACTGGGAAGCCACCAGGCCTGTCAACAAAATTTGAGGAGGGTAGAGTGCAAATGGCATAAGGCAAACTGAACTCAAAAGCTGAGTTAAGAGAAAGAATATCCAGGTTAAAGAGAAGAGCTGGAAAATCTCATCCTAAACTAGACCTAGTTCTGTAAGTTTGTTGTTAAGGAGGAAATGAAAGATTTCTTGGGAGAAAATAACTAATCCACTTTGGAGTTTGTGCTAACCAGGGCGAAGGAAGCTAGATGCACATAAGAAACCAGAATTTCCCAAAGCGTGTTCCATGAACTATAAGGTCGCATTATGTTACATTGTCTGCACTGCACAGAATACATGTTCTTGTTTATTTCTTTGTCCTTTATTTTCTTTCTCTCCTTCTGAAGTACAATCTTCACAAGAGAACTGGCTCTTCTGGCCTGTCTTGCTCACTGCCACAGGTCCACAGTCTTAAATAGTGCCTGCCGTATATATAAGGTGCCTAGGAATGTTTGTCAGATGAAGATCTAGTGAGCAGCAGGAAGAACCAGGGAACTAGACAGGGGCAGAAGTTTACTAACAGGATCAGCTGCAAGTCACTATGAAGCAGGAAGTGGCATTGATTACCCAAGCCTTCACCACCAAATGGGGGTATTTTTATTTATAAATAAATAACGTGAGCTTGATTTTTGCCTAATCTAAGACACTGTGAGGGAGATGCAAGAATCAGGCATGGATGCTGGGGCAACGGGGGTGGGGGGTGGGGGTGTGGTGGTGTTATTAGAAACAGAGAACATCTCTTGCTGGAAGGTCAAAAATGTTCTTTAATTACTTTTACAGAAATTCTTGTCTGCTTTGGTTTATAGCAAAAAAATATATTTTTAGCTGGTGAACATAGTTTCAATAATTTAAAAATACAATTTATGAGACCATTTCATAGTAACTGTAGGAGTTACTATATTATTCTTCTCTAAGTCACTCAAATGAAAAGACAGAATCATTACGCCATCATTTAAGTATTTTTAATTAAAGAGATAATATTCATATCATAACCTTTCTTAAAAGGACTAAACTGTGAAACTAAAGGATGGAAGAAAGAGGAAAAAGAGCATTTCATGCTTTTGGGGTTTTTTTTGTTGGTTTTTTTTAAACTTTTTTTTAATCAGTATTTTTTTAATTGTTGATATTGTACAGTTTTCTGTCTTTTACCCTGCCCCCAGCCCACCACCCCAGCCCTCCCCACCTTCCTCCCCACCTCCCTCCCATTTCCACCCCCCATAGTTTTTGTCCATGTGTCCTTTATACTTGTAATTCCAAAGAGAGCAGTGAATCTCTACTCTGCTAGAATCACCGAGAATTTGAAGAAACAAACCAAAGACCAACCACCCCAAGGCCAATTAATGCAGAATCTCTGGGGGTGGGGTTTTAGCTTTACAATGCTCCCTGATGATTCTAACATGCAGAACACCTGAGGACAATGAAACCAAGCCTGCTGTGGAGGGGAGAGTAGGAAACTGTCCTTACCACCACCTTTGACAAGTCAAACTAAACTGTAGTGAGAAGTTGGAGCTTAAATTCCCATCCGTGTATTCCAATCTGCACGTTTGAAATACGACATTTTATGTGGGACTCTCACTTACACGATTTTCTCATGAAGGATGCAATGTACTTGGTCTGGAAGTTGGTTAAAGGAAATAAACCCTCCAAAAAGTAAGAATCATCAGAGGCAGAATATCATTATGCGTTAGAAATGATTAGGTAGAGTATCTCCTATACCCAATCAGAGTTTTTATCTTTCTGAGGTAAAGATTGTGAGCTTGTCAGGTAAGGTTGTGAAAAGTATTTGTCTGCAGATACTTGAGTTAAACTCATATTATATCTTTTTATATATTTAAATTGAGTCCTGCCTAATGGAAGGGAGACAGAATTGATGATTTAGAAAAATTATTTTCAAACCAGAGGGTCTATTTATTTTGTTTCTAAATCTGTGACTGAGCTCCACTGGAGGACTCTCGAAGTCAGTTCAGTGCTTGTCTTGCCTAGCAACCACATGTTCCATTTTTAGAAAGGTGGCTGACTGGCTAACAGGCCACCCGGTGTGGGTGTGGCCAGATGCCTGTCGCCTGCCTGCAGTGACAGTGCGGCCACTTTCAGTAAAGGGACACGCCTTTTCCTTACTCAGCTCTTTGCCTCCCCTGTCAATCAGCTTTCCCAATATTATTGTCAGTTTTCTGGGCCACTGCTATACCCCTGCTCCGGGGTGGATACTTAATTACATGCCAGGAACTCACAATAGCCCTGCGATAGAAATATTATTATTACCTCTACTTTCCAGATGAGGAAAGAGGGTCATGGAAATGTGGAACAACTTTTCTCAGTCACTCAGCTGGTGAATGGGAAAGACGCCCTTGGATTTAGGTTGATCTGACCCAAGCTTGTAAACACTATATTGGCTCCTTCATCCTTTCACTGCAGAGGGGTTTCCCAGGTCACCCTCTGGGCTGCTGCCCATTGGAGTCAGATCCTGTCTGCCAAGTCTGCAAAATGGAAAAATTCTGTCCCTTCTTATTCCCTACCACTTGGGTCAGTCCCGCTGGCCATGGATACCACAGCAGGATATGTGGCATCTAAACCGATGCTTCCAAAGGGGACAACTGGGGGTTTGCTGGAAAATCAAACCATTTCCTGCTGCCCACAGCCATTGGTGTTGCTCTGAGGGCCAGTCCAATGATCTTTGGTCTCTCTCAGCAATAATCTTCTCTTATTCCTCCTGGAGAGGTGGTTAGGGTCACCTTCTGGCTATTCTCATTATGCTTTCCTCCATGTAAATGGATCTGATCACTTTTGCTAAGATTTCTCCTGTTGGAATGCTTCATGAGCCTTATCTATAATCAGGTCTCCCCACAATTTTTATAACTACATATGCATATATATATGCTGTTACAGTTGTAACTGTACATACAGTTGTAACTATATGTATGCATATATGTATACATATGCATATATCTATCTATATTTATATCTATATAGATAGATATATATACTGTTACAGTTCTGTGAAAAAGAGATGGCTGGCTTTCTTCCAACATTACAAATATTTCAGATTAGAACCATTGATTTATTGGAATGCCTTTACATGTTTTACCCAAAGAAATGAAAAGTTACCCACTGAGAACTGGGTTGACCATCAGGAGAAATAAATGCCATGCTCCTTAAAAGAAAAGGCAGGGGGAGAGGTATTACTTGTTCTATATGCTGACTAACCCTGGTAAATTGGTCTCCTAATAGCATAAAGGTATCCAGTGATGCTTAATTGCAACATAAAACTTGGAGGAGGCTCAGAATATCTGGTTCTGTGAGTCACATAAGACTCCAATCTATTCTCATTTGCAGCTGAAGTGATACTATTCACCTCAAGCATGGCAGATCTTGTCTGAGGAGGCTCACTTAGGTGAATGGTTCTCTAGAGACACAATACCTTAGAGTAAAAACATTTTGGATGAATTACGAAAATGATCAATTATATGCAGTTAAAGTGCTGAGGAAAGTAGAGGTATGACTTTGAATTAGGGCCCTAAATTTGTTTTCGTTATTGGCAGTTTCAAATATATTTTAAAGAAACTTACTTAAAAGGTCCATTGGCTGAAAATTAATAGTTTTAGAAGTGATAAGCCCATTAGAATTTAGCTGCTGACAGGTGTATGTCTATCTGGGGTTTTTTGCCAGGCTCTTTAGTGGGTAATGTAGGGATTTTATTGTAAGTAGGTAGGGGCTGTAAGTGGATTTCATAAAGCAGATCCTTGAGGAGAATATGGCAGCAAGTACACGGAACAGTTTTTTCCTGTGAAGAGCTTAGTAATGAAAGAATTAGAGGATAAGTAGAAAATTTACTGGGCCCCAAATGTTAAAACTTTGAAACAACATTCACTCATCTATTCATCATATTAAGTTATAAATTAGATGATGCAGATGTAGAGGAGTTGAGAACAATGTATAAAATATTAATACAAGACATTTCTGTAACATAATGTATTCTATACTTGTTTCTAAAATGTGTAGTATATAAGGTACTACACTATGGGAAATATCAAGTCAATGCCATAAAATAAACATTTTGGACTCGATGGCATTGACAACAGCTGCACAAACAGATTGGATACTAGGGAGTGTTGTTCAGGGACTCAGGTCGATGAGACAGTCTTGGGAGAGGGCGCAGCAGACACGTGGCAGTCCTGCCTGCCCAGTGTTCCCTGTTCTCCTTAAACATGGCACACGTCATCCTTTGGGGGATCATTTCTCCACTCTGAGTCCACACAGCTTCAACCAGAGTGGCCATCGTGACTACAACAGTTGACAAAAGGGGTAGGATATGTGATCCAGGCATGGCAAGTAAGAGTGCAAATCTTGGCCACTGGAATTGGTTCAGATTTGGCAACATGACCCAAGTCCGGCCAGTTAGAGTCCATCCCAGGGCTTCTGGAACTATCAGGAAAGATGTTCACTACTGTAACAGTGGGGTTACCTAGTTCACAGGATGTAAAGACCAATAAAACTTGTCTTTACAAGTTTCTAGTGGTTGTCATGTTTAATGTGATACATAATGTATATGACTAGAAAGAAACCCCAAACAAAGAAAAATAGATCACACACTTGGGGAGACAATTACTGAGGACATTTGGACACTCGGTTTCTGCTCTTCACAAACCTAGTAAGCTCTTAAATCTCCCAGATATGTGAGCCATCATTTTTTGTTTTTGTTTAAACTAACATGATACTATCTTTCTATCTCTTGCAAATAGATATCTTATTAATACATCTAATTCAAATAGTGGTAGTAATAAGTAGTTCATTTATAATAGTGTGGGAGAAAGTTGGTAATTAGGCAGAGATTTTATTCATTTTGGGGGGTTCTTTTTTTAAAAATATATTTTATTGATTATGCTATTACAGTTGTCCCTTTTTTCTCCCCTTTATTCCCCTCTACCCGGCATCTCCCCTCCCACCAGCATTCCCCCACCTTAGTTCATGTCCATAGGTCATACATATAAGTTCCTTGGCTTCTTCATTTCCTATACTATTCTTAACCTCCCGTCTATTTTGTACCTACCATTTACACTTATTTCCTGTCCCTTTCCCCCCAATTCTACCCACTCCACCTCCCTGCTGATAACCTCCATGTCATCTCCATTTCTGTGATTCTGTTTCTGTTCTGCTCTAAGCTGTTTGCTTAATTATTTTTTTTTAGGTTCAATTGTTGATAGTTGTGAGTTTGTTGTCTTTTTACCATTCATATTTTTGAAAAGAAGACTTATCTTCTTTTTCTTAGATAAGTCCCTTTAATATTTCATATAATAAGGGCTTGGTGATGATGAACACCTTTAACTTGACCTTTACTTTATCTGCCCTTCCATTCTAAATGATAGCTTTGCTGGATAGAGCAATCTTGGATGTAGGTCCTTGACTTTCATGACTTCGAATACTTCTTTCCAGCCCCTTCTTGCCTACAAGGTTTCTTTTGAGAAATCAGCTGACAGTCTTATGGGAACTCCTTTGTAGGTAACTGTCTCCTTTTCTCTTGCTGCTTTTAAGATTCTCTCCTTATCTTTGATCTTGGGTAATGTATTTATGATGTGCCTTTGTGTGTTTCCCTTTGGGTTCAACTTCTTTGGGACTCTCTGAGCTTCCTTGACTTGTTTATTTCCTTTGGCAGATTAGGGAAGCTCTCGTTCATTATTTGTTCAAATAAGTTTTCCATTTCTTGTTCTTCCTCTTCTCCTTCTGCCACCCCTATGGTTCCTAAGCCTCTCCTCATTTTTTTGAATTCTTGTTTATTCTGTTCTGGTTGAATGTTTATTTCTTCCTTCTGCTCCAAATTGTTGATTTGAGTCCCATTTTTCCCCTTTACTGTTAGTTCCTTGTATATTTTTCTTTGTTTCACTTTTCATAGCCTTGACTTCTTCCTCTATTTTGCAACCCTACTCAACCATTTCTGCAAGCATCCTAATTACCAGTGTTTTAAACTGCGCATCTGATAGGTTGGCTATCTCATCATTGCTTAGCTCTATTTTTGGAGCTTTGATCTGTTCTTTCATTTGGGCCATAGTTTTTTGTCAGGTTATGACTATTAACTTGTGAAGGACAGAGCCTTAAGTATTCGTCAGGTCAGGGCAACCCATGTAGCTGTGTTGTGACTCTGTACAGGGAGGGAACAATGCTGCTTGCTTGATTCTCGGCAGGCTTTCAGTCACTTCTTCTGCTACCCACAAGCAAATTGGGCCCTTCTGGTGCTGATTCCCAGTTGGATGAGCTTGTGTACATTCTAGGACCCTGTGAGTCTCTCCAATGAACTCTCCCATGAGGCTGGGGGTTTGTCCTGCCACTGCAACCCTCACAGGTTTTTACCACCAGAGGTTTTGAGGCTTTATTTCCCCATGCTGGAACCCTGGTTTTCTGGTTTGTCTTGCTCCCCTGTTGTTCCTCCTGGTTTATCACCATGCAAATGTGGGACTATCTGGTCTGCCAGCCACTGCCTTGCTGTGTGTCCTCTCACCCCAGCTGCCTGTCTCCACCCCTCCTGCTGGTCTGAATGAATGCTTCTTCTTTAACTCCTTGGTTGTTGGACTTCCACACAGTTTGATTTTCTGGAAGTTCTGGTTACTTTTTGAATTTAAATTTGTTGTTGTCCTTCTTTTGTTTGGATGAGGAGGCAAAGTGTATCTACCTATACCTCCATCTTGACCAGAAGTTCCCATAATTAGGTAGAAATTTTAAAAGAAAAGATTAATGCACATCAAAGAGCACATGAAACAAAAATATATTTTTATTAGACTATTTCAAAATTTAGATATGATTATAGGATTTTAAAACTATAGAGGTTATTTCTTCTAACTTTAAATTTATAAAGTTAGAGGTTCAGAGGAAAGATCTAAAATATTCCATGAAAATTACTGACAAATGTTTCTATGTGGTATAATAATGCAAATAAACAATGGACCTGCACAAGGACCTTAAAAATTTAAATTTCTCAAGGCTAACTGTGGATATTAAGAACCATAATTAATGTTATTTTTTAAGCAACTTAAACTAGCCAAAAAAGAACCATAGGAGTGAAATAAGATGCATCTACTATTTTAAAAATAGTTAATCCCCTTTCCTGAAAAGTGACATCAGTCTTCTGTCAACTAGGAAGTGTAGATAAAATTACAAACAGATATGCATCCAAAAACATGAACCAGTTTATTTCATATTAAAATATTAATTTAGTTTTTTTACTCCCTAAAGAAATTAATAAGCACTTACCCTATTGAAATGGAACTATGGTTAAAATTATAAATTGACATCATCTTAACTTTAATTTCTAACTAACCATCCGAATTTTAATGTTAGCAAAGGTGATTAAGTCATTAGGAAAAATAATCAGACCCATTGTTTGACATCATGGAGCACCAACAGCTGGCTGACTTAGATAAAGCTTCCACTCTTCCATAAACTGACTATTGTGACATGCTAGCATCACCGCAGAAGACTGGGGAACACTGCATTTGTCCTTAAAAATTACACTTGGGAAAAATAAAAACCAGATAATCTGTATTTTGAAGTATGTTTTGTTATATATTGCACTCATTTACCAATTTATAACTGTGTATCTGGATGGTGGGATTATGTACTTTTTATGGGTAGTTTTGAAAGGTTTTAAAACAGAAAGGGAAACTATTTGTCTTGTCTTTGAAAAACAACAAACACAATGGAAATATTTCACGCCATATGGAGATAATATATAAATAGCAAGAGGATTGTGTCAATACATTATCAGTATAAACATAGGGCACACTTCCTACTCTTTATCTTTTGTGAAAAGTACACAGATTCAAATAAAGCCAAGCCAATTGTTAGCTTTAATAACTAAAGATAAGAGGATGTAGCAAATACATGTGCTCTGCTGTGAAAATAAGGCTAGTGAGTCTCATTTAAAGTAATTATGTGAAACTCAAAAACTGAAAAATCACAACTGAGGGCATGAACATCAATTAGAAGAATGTATAAATAGACTTTCAGTGAGAAAAATCAAAATCACTCATATTCATGTTGGAAATCCCAGGATTAGCAGCATCATTGGTACACAGGCCAGTGATTTGAGCTACTGTAATTATTTGGCAAATGATTGACCACTTTCTGTGTTGTTAGAGAGTCATTAAAATTTTGCTCAGCTGATTACATGGTAATTATACAGAAACTGTGACCTGGAAGAGCTATTACTAATAAGCACTGAGCACACAATATGAAAAATACCAATAGAAGCAAGTGTGATTACTTATACAATAAAAGTGCTGGCAGTTTTTTCTCTGTTCAAAGGGTGACAGTATTAATAAAATAAATAAAAATCCTCAGTAATTATGTGCAACTAAACATGAAAGGCAGTTCAAATATTAGCATGTTTGCTACACTGTCCCTAGGCTAAAGCAGGTCTTTTGTTGCTGTGCAGTCTCCACTGGCCGCTTGGGTATAAGCCAAACAACTTGCTTCAGGTCATACCCTTTCTTAAAAAAAATCAAATAGTAAAGTGAAAAGGGTTAAAGGAAATACTCTTTGACTCATGTATAATTCTTCTGAAGAACTTTTCTAAACACATGCAAACATATCACGGCTGGACGAAGGTATGGTGAGTGCAGCATCTTGGGTGTAAAATTTAAGGAGGCACTGGGATTGAGTGCCCAAATTTTGCACCCTGGGCACCTCGCTTATATTACCCTTGGTACTGGTCTTGAAACATGCAAATATGTGTATACGAGTTGATATAAATTTACATATAATTCAAAATCAAAATGGGATCATACTGTATGTGTGTAACTTGTTTGATTCACTCAACAATATATGGCCATCGTCCTTCCTTGTGAGTCCATATAGCTGTATGTCATTCTTTCAAATATCCACCTGATGTGTTATAAATGTACTATGATTTATTAAACCCTCCCTCTGTTGATGGGCACTTATATTATTTCCAGTTTTGAGTACTCCTAGTAATACTGCAATTTCAGACATACATGTTTGTGCACTCATGTATTTCAGTAGGACAGATTATTGTCAATAGTGCAATTGTATATTCAACAAATATCACGTTTAAAATGTTGATTGATACTGACAGCTTTCCTTCTAAACTGCAGCAATGTCAAACCAAAATTTCTAAGATGCTGGAAATATTCTCCATCTGTCTTGTCCAATATGGTAGCCACAGGCTACCTAAGGCAAATGAGCACTTGAAATGTTACTGGTAAAACTGAAGAATAGAATTTTAACTTGATCTCATTTTAAATCTGAATTTTTTCAGTTGATTATCTTTGATTTTCTTGGCTTGTGAACATTGGCTAAGGCCTCCATAAAAAAATATTGACTAATAGCTATGACTAAGCAGACTGCTTTTGCTCTGTACTTTAATTGGAATACTTTGAGTGTTTCACCATACATGTGATATTGTTGGTTACTGATAGATTGTCTTCATCAAAGTAACAGACTCTGCTAGTGGGCTAACCCCAAAGCCATTCTGTGGTCTCTCACCGTAGATGTGAGAGAGCCAGTTATTTCCTCTGTTAAGGGGAAGTCTGCTGGTGTCTTACAGGGATTAATTTGGATCCTCCTAAGGGACAGGTGTCCATGTGTGTGTGAGCATAGAACTTGTTGGTAGTTCTTTTCCCTGCATCCACTCTTGTTGCCTCGAGCTGTGGCAGACCTCCCGTTCATCAGCAGCCAGCAATGCAAATGAAGAGCTGACACTAAGCAGGTGAGAACACAAAGCTGGAATGCGACCGAGTCTTGGGTTATATTTTTGGCTCATTGATTCAATTCTGAGACTGTCTGCTTCTGAAATTCTTGTAAGATAAACACAAAATGTTTTTATAGCTTAATCCACCATTTGTAGAGTTTTCTGCTACTTTCCGTCAGAATCATTCTTACTGACACCTCAAGTCAAGAACACTTTTTTTCTATTGTTAGTTTTATGAGTATTATTAAAACCAGAAATGAATGTCATAGTCAATCACATATAGTTTTGAAAATAACTTTCAAATAACAACAGCAAACACTTACATAGTGCCTAATATATGGAAGACACTGTTTTAGATTTTTACATTTATTAACTAATTTAACCTTTACAACAACCCTATGGGGTAGATATTATTATTATTATCAATATCTTAAAGATAAGGAAATTGAGACACAGAGCAATTAGATAAATTGCCTAAGGTCACATAGCTAGTAAGCGACAGAGCCAAGGTTTGAACTCATGTAGTTTGGCTCCAGAATCCTGGCTCTTAGTGTACCTTTAGTACTTTCTATAGTATTGAAAAATAATGCATGGAATACAAAATATATTTTTCAATTCTGTCATTATTTAATTATTACAGTCATATAATATAGTCATACAGCCACTTAATGATGAGGCTGTGTTCTGAGAAATACAGTGTTAGGTGATTTCTTCCTTGTGTGAACAACACAGAGTGGACTTACATAGACCTAAATATTCTAGCCCACTACACACGTGGGCTACATGGTGCAGCCTATTGCTCCTAGGCTAGAAGACTGTATAGCCCATTACTGTGCAAAACAGCATGAGAGTAAATCAAGCACAAGAAAAAATGATGCAATCAAGAGACAGTGTAAACAGGAGATGTATGAGGCTGCTGCCTGTATAACAAGACATACTGTTTTACAGCAAACTTTTTACAAGTGGAAGGAATACACTCTAAAATAATGATTAAAAGTATAGTATAGTAAGTTCATAAAGCAGTAACATGGCCATTTATTTTCATTATCAACTATTATTACTGTACATAATTGTATGTGTTATACTTTTACACAAGTGGCAGTGTGGTGTGTTTGTGTCTACTGGCCCTACCACAGACCTGTGAGTAATGTGTTGCACTACGACTTTATGACAGCTAGAGCGTCACAAAGCAATACGAATTTTTCAGCTCTATGATGATCATGGGGCCATGACACATGCAGTCCATCGGTGACCAAAGCGTCATGAAGTGCACGACTGTAGTTGTCTTTATCCTGAGAGTGGCCAACAGAGCTCTTTGACTAAATTGATGGCAAGTGAATATTAAGTGAGTATTTTAACATGTTACATAATTCACCATAAAAAGAGCACCAGCAAAATTCAATCAACCAAGTTCAATGTAAATGTTAGCTTTTTTTATTCAAGTTATTTTCTGAATTAAATTTGATTTTACAAATTTATTTCTTAGACTTCCTTTTTCTTTCTGGGACTCAAGAGAATAATATCCTTTTCTTATTCTTCCAAAAGCTGGAATTATAGTAGATGAATCAAGGCAATTTTTCCTGTTGCTTTGACATGTCCTGATTTTGGCCACATTTTCTTCTTTTTCCTCCCCTTTGTCTTTGATCAAACACAGTGATGCTTTCGTTCTCTGTCGTCCAAGAACATAGAAAAGAGACAACCAACAGAAAAAGAAAGTAAGGACTTAATATTCCCACCTATTCCTGGGTTTTTATGTTTCTCTCATTTGTCCTGTGTAGACTGTGTATAACTCAACATACATAGACGATGTTTTAAAATTCTTTCGATACTCCACAAATAAGACATGGCAATAACAGAGCCTCCTGACCGAGAAATTGTATAAGTAAATGTGAACCTAGATTATTTACAACACAGGGCACAATGGGAATTACTTTTCAACCTCCAGAAGTTGACAATAGAAAATTATGTTGATAATTGATCATCTTCAAAGGCACTTGGTCTATTTTTCATCTAATGTATCTTCTATGTGTTCACTGGCATCTGGCAATGTCTTTGGAAATACAGTGAAATCAAAATCACTAAGTAGGAGCTGTGCCAACAACAGTATTAGTGGCAGGACTATAGTCTCACCATCATCGTGGGCCCATTCTATCTACCATCACCTAAGGAACATAAGGATTTTTTGTGCATATACAAGTGTAGTGATATTTAGTTCATAGATTTATCAGCACTATCGTCATCATCTTTCTTAGCATTATCAAGGTGATAATGGCATTATAAATGATTGTAATTATCACCATTATGTGATGTTTTTGTGTATTTGCCATTTAATAGAATTCATTTTCTAATAATTTTTAAAAAGTCATTGCTAGATGTGCAATTAAATGTCAAATATCTATATAATTAGTCTATATTCTGGAATAAACATTACTATCTCAATTGCAAATAAGTTCATGAGTTAACAAATATATCTTCACATGTTTTGGCAAATATATGCATAAGAGATTATGTAGCTGTTATCTACCATGTAAATGTGAGGGTTTATGTTAGCTATGCCAGACAGCAAGTCAGAAAAATAAAGATGATGCAAGCTGAGGATTTATGACATTCACAGGGATAGGGACAGGGGTGGACATTGATACAGTTCACAATCGCAGAAGAAAACAGAAAGAGTAAGATGGACCAGAACAATGAAAACTGTAGAACAGAGTGAGAAGAAATTGATTAAAGGCGAAGAGATTTAGAGACTTGAAAGAGGCTGGGAACCATTGCTTTGATGTAGAATGCAATGGAACCAAATCAAGAATAAAATAAAAATAGGTAGGTTGAAAAATGAGACATTCTAGGGAATCCAGATAAGGAATTCGGGTTTGCTGGGTGTGAGGGTGTGTGGAAATGCACATGTTCGCTCCTTTCAATTTCATCCGTTCAGGAAACTGAAGGGAAAAATCAAAGCGGAGCCTAGAGTGGGCGCTCTGAAAGTGTTACCTCATTTTTGTTATTCCTGAAAGAGTACCAACTTCCCATGCTCTTTAGTTTTCTTTTGTTTCATAATGGAATTTAGGTAAATTGCCTGTGTAATACCCTCATAGACCAATTAAGCTTTGGGAAAATTCATTTTCCTCTTCTCTCTGTCACAGATTCAAGGTAGACCAAACTTGGAATTTGCCGTATGTTTGGACCATTGTCATGCACAGCTTCCTGTATGAAGAAGTCTAAAACTAACTCTCAAGTGCAAAGAACTGTGTTCAAATCCTCTTTCTGTATGCTGCTAGAAGTGTGTCACCTAGAGGTTCTGTAAGCTTCTCTTCCCTTCTCTGTAAAATGAGGAAAACAATTGCACCTAACTCAGAGGTTGTAAAATATGAGATAAGCATAGTGAATGGAACATTGTGAATTCAGCAGCTGACATTCTTTCCTTCATATGAACCATCTCACAGCCATCTATTTGCTCTTTATCTACCCATGGTTTTGCTTAAAGGCCGAGTATTGCACTGATGGGAAAGCTTACTCTGCCTAACTAGATGTTATTTTTTTTCTGTCTACAATGGGGGCATTTACCTTGTTTGTTGCCTCAGAAATGTAAGTAATGTTAGTGCATGTTTGTGAAAATACGAAAATTACGATGAATCAGGAAATACTATATATTAAAAGGCATTTATTGGTTGGAACTGCTTAGAAACTAATTGATGTGAACTTATGACTCTAGCAAGATGGAGTTGGAAGTATCATGTGGTGTGAGGATGTAAGATAAACAGAGACAAGGCAGACGGGGCAGAGAATGTGCTGTGGGGGCTCTTTCCAGCCTAACTGGATCCCGCTCAATATTTGGAAGAGGCGCACACTCAAGGAATGAGTAGTTTATAAGGCTGCTTGCAGAGCTGTTTGGGCTGACAGCTTAATGGAGTTATTTCTTCATTGTTCTTCAGCTTATCAAGTTAGTAAAACAAATGCAGGCTGATATGGCTTTTCGGGTTGTGACCACTTAATTTGAAAGACATTTATTAAGAGAGTTGTTTTGGGATAGAAATATTTCTTAAAGATTAGGATCATGTTTTTTCTCTCATATGGACTGTGTATCATGGGCTTTTACGACAGCAATAATGTAGTTTTTTAACTCGTGACAAAACGAAAACCTTACTTTAAAAAGATGAGTTTATTAAATTATTTGAATTTATTTTTCTTTTAAAGTTGCAATGATACATTAACTTTAAGTAGAAGGGAATTTCAAAATCATCCTTGTATTCTCTCTTATCTGCCTTGTCTACAGACTTATAATGCACACAGACTGCGTGTACTGTCTCTGCTAGTCCAGAGTCAAGACATACTCACTCCACATCCTCTTTAGAGCTTGCATGGCAGAGACAGCAAATGAGTGTGCAATTGGTCTCTTCACTTCAACTACGTTGAAAGTCTCACCAATATTTTCTTTCTTCATCTTAGCTATACTACATAAAAACATAATTAGAGAAAGACAGCTACCAAATCCCTAAAGCCTACTGTTTGCTTTTTATTTTTTTAATAGAAATATTCTCAATAAAATCAGAACATAGATATGTCACCCAGAAATCTCTCAGAAGTCTCTGTAGCTTTTCAAACTGTGGATCAAAGTAAAAGCTCTGGGATGATTATTTTTTAATCCTTGCTTGAGGATACATTTATTGATTTTTTATAGAGAGAGGAAGAGAGACAGAGAGAGAGGGGACTAAGCCCAAAACTTAGGTCTGTGCCCTGACTGGGATTGGACCCACAACCTTTCAGTGTGCGGGATGATGCTCCTACCAACTTAGCCACACTGGCCAGGGCTTGGATTATTTTTAACATACTTTAAGGAATATGAATAATTTGGCCTCAAGGACAAGCTGCCTTTCTCACTTGTCCTCTTGTAATAAAGTGACAGGCGTTTGGAGAAATGAGAGGCAGGCTGCCCACTCAGAGGCTCTATCCTACCCATTCGGAGTAGCACCCAAATTAAGGATCCCAGAGATTCCATAAAAAACAATGACATGACAAAGAAGCCAGTGCTGCAGAGGTGGTCTTGACCCAGGGAGAATGGGAAGATGCCTCCAAAACAACCAGTAAGTCTATAATTTATAACATATGTTCGTTCTTATCTTCTTTGCAGAATTTTATAACTGCTGTTAGAGTTCATTCCTCCTCCAAGGATGAATCACCACTCATGTTTACTAAAGATAAATATTCTATCAGTCTCAGTGAAAAAGGTAATTATCAGAGTGCAGAGACTAGATGGCTTAAATTATTTGAGGGGAATTGAGTTTCATCTTGGGGTCTTGCTTTTTAACTTACTGGCTATTTGATCTTGGTCACTTTTTAAGTATCTGTCCACCTCAGTTTCCTGATCTGTAAAACTGAAATAATAATAGTACCTACAAGCACTTGATAATTGTTAGATGTTAATGTAAGTATTGTTTCAAATGGATATGCTGGAGTAGTCTGTCTACCTGATGACTTTTGGGTAGAAAATGCCAATGTCTGGTAGGTAAAGGGTGGTGACATTAACATTGAGCATTACTGTTGGGCCTGGGATTGAGGGAGTCACTGAGAAAAACAAAAACCTGATACTCACTTAAAATCTAACTGCATGAAAATATACAGCAGCAAAGTTATGAAAATTTATTGAACTATATAGTTAAGATATTTGTACTTTTATCCATATTTTAACAAATAAAAAATTAAAGCAAAAAATAGACAATTGCTATGGCTCTCCAACAAAGACACTTGTTGCCTAGTTGAAATTAGTAGTTGGAATTAATAGCTCCCCTTTTTTGGAACCACTGTATTGATCATGAAGTAGAAATCATCACGAAACACCACTAACCCGGTTACCTTTCTACACCTGGAGTTGGTTGTTAAGCTGAAGGATAACCCATGCCCACTTATAGGACAACCAAAGCAGCTGGCTTGCTCTGTGTCTCTGCACTAATTGAACATGGTCTCTCAGAAAGTTTCAAGGAAACGTCTTACGGAGGAGCAGGCTAAATTAATCTGTGACCCACCAAAAGAAAGAAAGAGGTAGGTTTTTTTCCCCCTCTAACTCTAGCGGAAAAGTTCTGGGATAGAAAGTTTGTCCCTTCTCTTATCATGTATCTGTCCCTGAACAAGTCATCAAACGTAGGGGGAATGAGAACACAGGCAGTCCCCAAGACTGCATGGTTTGGGGGAGGCTGATTCCTGGAAGGAAGTGAAGTTAGGCAGATGGCTCATACCCGTTCGAATAGTATGTAAAGAAGTTTAGAGACATTCTCCTGGCTGATCACAATTTCAAAGTGGAGACAGGGGTGCTGACTCAGAGATAATTGCTGCAATTTAGGTGAGACCGCTGAGGACAAAAGCTAGGGAGAAGTAGGAGCATGATGAGGGAGATCGATACTGGAAGTAGTGTCTACAGCTGTGATTTTCAACCTTTTTCATCTCATGGCACCAATAAACTAATTACTAATAATAGCTCTGCGTGGAATAATTCTGCGGCAAATCTGACAAACAAAATAGGTATAATTTTGATTCATTCACATCAAGTGACTATTGTTGTGTTGTCTGTTGTCATTTCCTTTGACAGTCTGAGGGAGAAGAGGTCAGTGCTCCTCACTAAATAGTTGGTATTGCAGGTTTTAAAAATTCTTGTGGTTTGCTGCTTTAAAATTTCTGGTCTATAAAAATGATCAACTCATTGGATGTAAGAGCCAGTGAATAGAGGGAAGAATGCAGGGTGGTTTCCAGACATCCAGCTTGAGTGACTTGGTGGATAATAGTGACATTCCTACTGAAAAAAGAGGACAGAAAGACAAGTTGAGGCAAAAAAGAAGACAATGAATTTAATTTTGGACATGTTGAGTTGTAGGAAATAATAATGAGTTGGAAAAACATAAGTAAAACCAGACTGTGAAGTTTTTAAAAACGAGAGTCTTCCAAAATTTTTAAGATGTACTAATTAAAAACATCTACAGAATGAAAAGAAAGGAGAGAAGGAAGAGTTCAGTAACCTGAGTTTCTTCTGGCAAAATAAACCCATTGTGCACTCTGTTAAGTTTGGGTAACCAAAACAGTTTTGCCTTCTATTCAGAATATCTTTGTTCTACTGCATTTTATTATTACTAAGAATAGCTCTTTAACGAATATCACTTTTCTCATTTAAAAGTAGTAAGAGGTGTGATCACTTAAATCTCACTATTTTGAGATAGTCACGGTCAATATTTTGAGGCATCTCATACGCACAGAAATTTATTTAAAGGGGGTCTTATCACATATGTTCTTTTTTATCATGGACATCCCTATATTTTTAAACTGTCTTGTTACTTATATTTTTCCATGTTCTCTTCCTTTTTTATTTATTTTCTTTATTCTCTCTCCAAAACAACTTATATTAATATTATATATGTGTATATATATACATACATTACAAATATTTAGTAAATTACATATACACATATTTTATGTGTACTGTATACATACAAAACTATGGAGGAATTTAAAATCATTTCAGAAAACTAGGCTCATATCAATACACATGTTTATGTACCTAGCTTTTCCAACTTAACAATGTATTGTAAAAATTCCCCCAAAGTCAGTTGCTTAGTTATTATGCAAGAATGTGTCATCTACTTGAGATTAATTTACCTAAGAGCAGGGACAGTGTCATGTTCATTTACTGGAATACCTCATATATCACAACATACAGTAGAAACTTAAGAATGAATATGTTGATATTATCAATAGTTTGAAGCCAGGCTACTAAGAATGAAAATATTTGGGCTGAACAATTTGTTAAAGCTCCTTTATGAAAAGCACAAAGTGACAATTCAGTACCCTGTATGGTTGATAATATTATTATTCCCATTTTGCACATGAGGAAAATGAGGTGCAAAGACTTAAAGTAACTTTTCCAAGAGCACAAAATCTATGCACTGTAAGGTACTCCACCACAGTCCCACAAATGCCAGCTGAATGTGTTATCCCTCACGTTCTGTAAAGTATATGGCAACTGTGATAAAATCAACACTCCCCAAGAGAGTAATTCAGTCTTGAAGACTCACAGCATGTTCTCTGCCTGGAGATTGCCTGCGCTGGTCACAATTTCCCCTTTAGAGATTTTCTACAGTGAGTAGTGGACATGAATGTTCACATTCCATTTACAGAGGAGAAAGATGAGATACAGTGAAGTGAAATTACTTTATCAAATGACATACAGGAAGTCAGTAAAGGAAAGAGAGGAACTAGTTCTATTGATCCCCAGGCTAGAATCCTGCCTCTCCAGAAAAACCTGATGTCTGGAAAACCCCGCTGAACTTAAGTTTCATTGCAAAAGTGGATCTCAGCACTTGGTTAATTTATGACTTTACAGAGAGGAAACACAGGAAATGGGGTGCTTCACTCGGAGCTGGGAACACAGAGACAGGTGGTGTTTCTCCGGAGCTGCGTGTGCTGTGCAGATGACCTGTGTCAGGATCTCCCAGAGAGCGTGCTGAAAGGCAGAGCCTGGATTCACCTACCGAATTGGAATCTGGGGGAGGGATCCTGGAATCTGGGGAGGGACTCTATGGGATTCGCCTTTAATAAGCATGTCAGAAAACTTTTATGCATATTAATGTTTAAAAACAACTGTTTTGTTCTTCAAAGGGTACCCTTGGGCATCTTGGCTTAGTGGGAAAGGCAGACACTTGCTGTGGGACTCTTGGGGAAATTACTTAAATTCCCCAATTCTTATTTTTTAATATCTATAACATGGGGATCATAACACTTATTAACTATGGGCTTATCATAATAATTAAAAGTAATAGGTTGAAGAGTCTGGCACCCAATGATTAGCTATGAATCCAGCCTAAATTAACCATCATAAAAGTGGAAACTTATGAGGATATTTTGAAAACATGAATCTGATTAACTTGGATTTCAGTTTGGACAGAATCTTGAAGAAAGAAAATTAGGAATCCAGCGATACACAGTGGATAATCTCTAATGAAGAACAGGATTTTAAAACTCTATATGACGTACAACTTAGTGACCAGACATTTATAAATATCTTCTAAAGTGATCACCCTGATTAGTCTAGCACATATCTGATACCACACATAGTTAATACAATATTATCAACTACCTTCCCTATGCCGTACTTTGCATCCCTTGATGATTTTTGTAACTGGTGATCTGTGTGTCTTAATCCCTTTCTTCTGTTTTATGCATCCCCCAACCACCTCCCACCTGGCAACCATCTATTTGTTCTTTGTATCTATGAGTTTGTTTTTGTTTTGTCTGTTCATTTATTTTGTTTTTTAGATTCCACATATAAGTAAAATCATATGGTAGTTGTCCTTTTCTGTCTGACTTATTATATGTCAACTATAATTGGAAAAGAAATTAATTTTTAAAAACACAAAACAAATGTGTATTGCTGAAAGAAAAGGAATTATAAAAAGTATTTATATTGCCATTATACATCTAAATTTAATAATTCCTTAATAACATCAAATATGCAATATAGTTCTATGATTATTTCATGAATGTTTCTCTTTTATTTTTAAATAATTAGCTTGTTACTTGTTCAACTCAGTATCCAAATAAAGTCCTTGCATTATGCATTGTGACTGGTTGAAAACAAACACACAAAGCCTCATCTATACAACCCACCATCACTCCCTAGTGACCTTCTCTAGGAGCAGGTGTATGGGAAATGGGTTGGGAGAACAGACCCAGGCAAGGGCATGGAGCAGAGGATGGCAGCTGTGAAATACATTCAGATGGGGCAGTGCTGTTTAGATAGTGGTGATAAAACTATGTTGGGTCAGATGCCAAGTGGCAAAGCAGTGATGC
Organism: Glossophaga mutica; assembly: GCA_039655065.1. Classification (NCBI taxonomy): domain Eukaryota; kingdom Metazoa; phylum Chordata; class Mammalia; order Chiroptera; family Phyllostomidae; genus Glossophaga; species Glossophaga mutica. The sequence goes on along the minus strand of CM077304.1, from coordinate 35,343,311 downwards.
CAAAATAAACTGGAAAACAGCAGCACAAATACGGACCTCTAGGGAAAAGCTTAGGACATGCCAATTCAGGAAAACAAAATGAAACAGGGTCTTCACAAATTATAGCTATGTACATGCATGATATGGCAAAATGCAAATATTTTCTCAAAAAGGTATATAACTCAAAAATAAAATTTAGAGCCAGTTCTAATGAGCAATGTGAGAATTTTTATCAAGGGAGCCTTTCAGATGTGATTAGGAGTAAGTCACACTCTCCCTTAGCTTTAGAGACCTTGAATGTGAAAAGAATAACTGTCTCTTCAGGCCTCTTTCAGTGGGAGGAACCCTGATTCTCTAACGACACAATGGCACCTTGGCTTTAGGCTCATTTAGTCTAAGTCCTATCTGAATTATGGATTTTAACAAAATATTTCCATTAGTAAGTTTGCTATGTTGTATATCTTGTTTTATGTGCTATTATATATTGTTCTTTTATATAAAAAGAAATTAATTAAGTAGCAGGAAGAAAATAATGTCCCAGCTTGGTAGCTCAGTTGGTTGGGACATTGTCCCCTTACGCCAAGGTTGTGGGTTTGATCCTTGGTCAGGACACGTACAAAGAAGCAACTGGCGAATGGATAAATAAGTGGAATGACAAATCTCTCTCTCTCTCAGGTCAATAAATAAAAATTCTAAGAAAAGAAAATAATAAGTTACCATTCCCTGAGTACTTAGCTAAGGCTGGTTAAATCCTTTTCACATGTTATTTAGACCCCATAAAAATCCTAGAAGGTGAGTGCTATTATGATGCCCACTTAAGAGAAAATTGAGGAACAGGTTCTAAATGGTCAAGCTGAACAGGGTCCGAGGAGGAACAGGATCCAGGCCTAAGTCTGTGCACTAATTACCATATGTAGAGAAAAGAGGGGCTGTTTTCTGTTGTCAAATGAAAATAATTTGGGAGGAAAGTTCTTTATTCCATCAGTGACTGGAGAAACCTGAGTGTGGTAGATTCTGTCAAACGTCCGCTTCTGCATTTGCCCTGCTTTCTGTGCCTGAAGTGAGCATGTCAGCGTCCCGAAGTGTGGTGTTGCGGCAGTGAAATGAGCCATCTGTTACTGAATATTTTGGCTACAAAGCCTTATATTGAATCCGGTAGGCAGGAAAAGGACCTGGCAGGGTGAAGTCCAGGGCACAGGTCTGGTAATGACATCGCCGGTGCATGAAAACCGTTAACTGCTTACCCCCAAGGGCTTCCTCGCACCCGCTCCTCAAGTTGGCGGTGATCATCTTGGAATTATTATCAGGAAATGATTCCCTCAACTGTCATCTTGCTAATTTTTGTTATCTAGAGTCAAAGATAATTTACCTAATGACCTAGACAGAAAAGAAGTAAAGCATTTTAAAAGAGGCTGAAGATGATTTTCATCCTGTGGCTAAAAATACTTAGAATATTATTTATTTAAAAAAATTAATAAAATTGTACTTATATTTATATTTGCCAAATTTATTTTTGAAGCAAGAAAAAAATAGGGAACCGTTTTAAAAGGCTCTCTATTTTTTAAAAAAGTGTGGACTGGGTAAAAAAGGTGAAGGAATAAAAAGGACAAATCGACAGTTATGAGGTAGTCACCAGTGTAAAGTACAGCACAGCAAATATAGTCAATAATATTGTGATAGCCATGTATGAGGTCAAGTGAGCACTTCAAATATTGTGGGGATCACTTTGTAAAGTACATGATTGTCTAAACCCCTATGCTGCACACCTGAAACTGATACAAATACCAATACAAATGTAAACTATAATTTAAAAATTAAAATATTTTTTTAAATGTGGAATTTCATAATGCTTGCATTTCAGCATAAGAAGCCAAAATAGGGCAACACTTTTTTTGAATTGAAGGCACTGAACATGGAAGAAGGCTTTATTTTACTTGCATGTATATATCAATTATTTAACAAAATCAAAATAAAATAGTTATTTAATAACCACACACACACACACACACACACACGCGAGCACACACAACAACAACAACAACTTGCTGACATTTGGCCTCTGAGATGGGCTAGGGCCTATACTTACCAGCAGACTACCTATGAACAACTTTTGTTCCAGTCATACAGGAAAAAACATCTAAAAATTCTAAAAATTCTTACTTCTATTAACCTCTCAGCTCCCAGCAATGTGGCAGTTTACCATTTTCAAACCTGAGCTTATCTTAATCTCGAACATTTTGGCTTTGGGCCACATAGGGGCATTGAACTGGGGCGACCTACCCAGAACATCTCAACCCCATGATTGTCTCATCCCTGGGCAAAGACTTCACAAAGCATTTTCATATTTGCTTGTACCTTGTTACCCATTTGCAAGGGAGCATAATTTAAGAGAGATAATATTGACCCAAACATAAAGGAGCCGCAAATCATTTAATAAGCGATTAAGTAGAATAAATACTGATATGTTTTTATCATTTAAAAAGGGAGGAACAACGTATGTAAATATTGGATGGCAAACAAAGGAAATTCAAAAGAGTTAGAAGCTGAGCCAGGGAAGAACCAGTTATTCTCTGAAGGCAGGTTTCCTTGGCAGGTGGTGAGATGCTGAGAGGTCAATGAGAACCCACCCCCCACCCCCCACCCCACCAGCTTGACGGAGAGGGAGTTCCTGACAAGTTGCTTACGAAGTGGCCAGATGTGGTCATGGAGAGGCTGTTGCAGTTAATCCCACAGGTTTGGGATGGTGATAGAAGGTGGTGAACAGGAGCTGTGCTAAGGGCTCAGGAACTGGGGAATAGGTCAGAGAGGGTATGCAAAATGAATAAAGGCTTAATCCCAGACAGTGGCTGTGAATAAAGGAGAGGGTATCAGGAACTGCCAAATGCGAGGTGTGGGGTCAGCAGGACGACTATGGCCTCTTAGTTGCTGTAAGGCCAGGTTGGATATTTTAGCATGCTTCCTAAAATGATGTACTAAGGAAAATTGGTTGCTAAAGTGTTGTTACTACAATACTTCCTTCAAAGGACATTGATTGGTTTCTTTAAGATACTTCTTTGGTGTGTTAATGTAATACCATTTCCATCTAACTTTTAAACTTTGAAATTTCCATGCATTGAAATTTTGACATGATTCTCAATATTATTTCCAACTGTTTTTGCCTCTACTTAATAATAGCTTTATCTTTTAAAAGATAAGGCAAGCCTCACAATATTTTTGTGAATTCTACTTCCTGGGTATGGTGGGCAATATTCTAAAAATGGTCCCCCAAGACTCCACACCCAATAGTCCCCCAAATCTGTGAAAGTGGTGTATTATATGACATAGCGTTAACCTGTTAAAAAGATCTTCCAGGTGGATCGAATCTAATCACGTGAACCCAATTGAAAGCAGAGCGCGTTCTCCTGCTAGTGGCAGAAGAGGAAGTCACAGAGAGTCAAGACACTAGGATTTCGTGTGCTATCGATGGCTCAGAGATGAAGGGCCATGTGAGGAGGAGTGTGGGCCGTCTCTGCAACCTGAGAGCAGCCTTGGGCTGACAGCCAGCAAGGAGCTGTGTTCATCCAATAGTCAGAATGCACTTGGGAGCAGATTCCTCCCCAGGGCCTCCAGATAAGTGCTCGCCCAGCTGACACTTTGACTTTGACCTTGTGGGACCCTAAGAAGAGGATCCAGCCGAGACCACCAGTCGTCTGGCCTTCAGAACTATGAGTTAATAAATGGGTGTTATTGAAAGTTGGTAAGTTTGTGGCAATTTGCCACACAGCAAGAGATAAATGCGTTATCTGTATGTCTAGGCAAATAAGACTCCTGGCTGGGTGATAAAATAAATAAACCTCATCTAAGTGTTTATTCTCCATTTCCATGATCCTGTGGCTTTATCTTATATCATGTGTCCAATAGCATACATTCTACTTTGCTGGGCACAGGAATATGATAAGGCCTCAGTGTGCTTCTCTCTGTTGACCTGAAATGAATGATGCTACATCTAATTGGGTATCAGCTGGTGCAGGATTTAGCTCTGTGAATGCTGAAGTGAGCTTCACTTGCTGCCCTCTGCAGTGAAATCACCCAGACAAGCTAATATTTTCCTCAACTGTCACTCACTCCTTGGAATTCTTTTTATTTACTGGAAGAAGATCTAAAATCAAAAATATATTGCATGCTATTAAAGATTGAGGTGTTGAGGATGGAAAAAATCCAAACCCTTCACTGTAATACCAGGGGAATTTTCAAAAGGTCACTGGGGAACACAGCAGTAGCTGCTAGCGCACATGGACAAATGTTCTGTTTGGGAGAGGATGTGCTGCTTGCGTACTCATGATTTGTCTCAGTGATAAGGAAAGGCTAGGCAAACTAAATCAGAAAGGCCTGCCTGCCCTTTAGAACTGAAACTGCGATGTGTCTCCTGATCCAACCTTTGAAAATCTTGATCTAGAACAGAAACGGTCTGCTTTGTGTTTTATCTTCTTTCTTCCCTAGTCATAGGTGTGCAAGGAGGCAAAAGCCCACGCAAAACCCTGTCATTGGGCCTGACAAATTAATAGTGTGGTATTACCCTTAAATCCCCTTGGAAGGGCTCAACCCCATCTTGGTAGAACCAAGTTGGAGCAGTCATGGGTTCCAGCCCCTGCTCTTCTCTTAGTAGGATATAAGAAGTTTCTCATCTTAAAAGTGGGGAAAACGACAGTAACCTGACAGGGCGGTCCTGTCGGTTAAGTGGGAGGGGCACAGAAAGCCTGGAGCGCTGTGCCCGGCAGCGGTGAGGGCTCCGTGGGGCAGCTCGTGGTTTTGTTCCTCCTTCCCGCCATCTCTGGGGAAGCACAGCGTTGCGTGTCTGGAGCACACTGGTTGATTCCTGATATGGCTCCTGTGGTTTAAAATTCACTTCTTCTGGCTTCCGGTTAGCAATGGCTGAGCAGCACAAGAGTTGCAGGACTGAAGGGCTGGTAAGTCAATAAAAATGTGCCAAGTACTTTCAAATATAGCACTACTTTAAGGGCAGTGTTTAGAAATCATCCTGATAAATAAATGACAATCTGTGTATATGATTATATATTTAGAAATACACACATAGTCGCCAATCATTCTCAGTTATAATACGGGGCAGTGTGGAGGACAGAAGCCTGTATAATCTTTTAGCAGAGTTTTTTAGGTAACTAATGTCTATATTGGATTTTATTGTTTATAAAGTCTTCCATGACCATTATTATAACAATTCTTTTGGTTATACACAGTGTTATTATCCCCATTATAGAAATGATGACATGGTAATTCAGAAAGGCAAAGTGACTTGCCTGAAGTTGTTCTTTAAATTCTCAGACAATACGATTATTATTTTTCTCTCTAGATATCCTTATGAAAAGAAACCTACTTCCAAGGAATTATTATGTTGAATAGAAAAAGATGGATTAGTTCTTTTATGCCATCAGGAAACCAAATTAGTGATTATTACTGCATGATACGATGATTTAAAACAATCTAAATTTGTTATCAAGACAGGTAAATTAAGGAATTTAAGCTATAGACCTTTAGTGTGTTTGTATGTAAGAATATAATGAGAAACTGGGCTCTATTGTATTTGCAATATTTAGACTGAAGGAAGAAACTTGCAGAGGGTTTTCCAGGCTGGTCTGTTTCTCCCTGAGTCATTTATGACATAAGTCTTTGAGAAAAAAGAGACATGTTTTGAAGTTTACTTTCATTTCCAAATGTATATCTGTGGCCACAGGAAAATAAATTTGTTACTTGTAAATTCAGAGTTGAAAAAGATTCTGGAGTCACATCCACTTAGAAGCTCCTTTATAACAGCTCCATATTTCAGTTTTGAAACCACTTTCATATAAAAATCTTCTTCATCCATTTTTCTTTCTCTGTCCACATTTTGAAACAGACAGAATCTTGGTAATAAAACCGCTAAGGACAATGTTATTATAAATAGTGTAGGAAAAGGAGTCATAAACTGACCCTTTGGAGAATGTGTTTTAGGGGAAGGCCATCTTATACCTTTTCCTTGGAGATACCGTTAGAAATTACAGATTGGTTACGTGAAATAAATATTTGGGCATTTTTCCTCCCTTCAACCACACAGCTATTGCTTTTCTTCCAATAGATACCTTCTCTGCTGCTGCCCAGGCATGAGTGTTTTCTATGGTTACCAAAGCACAGGGCCTGGAGGAGTTGCATGCAACTTGCCATGGGTTAGCTTTGCATTAACATGTACCTTTTAATTTCTGTGAGGATAGTAGCTCCACACATTTAACTCTGGTTCAGCCTAAAACGATGCAGCCAAAACTGTGCTGGTGGACTTCTGCCTTAAGGTGGTGAGATTTAGGGAATCTGATGCAATCAATGAAATGGAAAGAAATCTATCATCTGGGGAAAAGCATAGGTCTTTTAGCTAAGCACGAAAGTAACCATAAACCAGGGAATCCAATATGTTCTTTCCCTCCAGATTGGGGAGCAGTAGGGAGTAACTATGGGATACTCTGATTGGTAGGGTAACATGAATACACAGGAGGCTGTGGCTGGGGGAGGGGAAGTCCTTGGGAAAATGAAGAGCTGAGCTATCAGCAGACATTCTGTTCCTGTCTCTACTCCTTGCTGTTTGTTGTATATTCTTGTGTTATTAGAGCACCTGAGTTAATAAGAGCTTTTGGTCTTTATCTGGTGATTATGAGAAGAAATGCACCATGTACCAGGTATTGTTTGGGGTAGATGAGGACAGAGAGCTGCCTGACCAGGGCCAAGTGTCTATCAGGAGGACTGCACAAGGCCAGGATTCTCTCAAGTGGACCAGAGGTCAGGGTGCTGCCTCAGTGATTTATTCAGACCAGTCCACATATAACAGGCTGTGAAATGGGAGTTTTCCTGTTGTTTTACTGGGGGATTAAAGGCACATCGCATTCTCCGCAAAGAGTGACCTCACCAGGTAGGCCAGCTGCCTCCCACCAGGGTGCAGTGAGAGGTGTCAGGGCTGAGAACTGGCCCTATCCCTAAGCACTTTACCTGCCTGTGCCCCGCCCCAGAAGCCATCCAACTTAACATGGAGGGGGTGGGGGATTGGAAGATAAAATGCTGCTTTTAAAAAGGTGCTATTCTTGTGAAGAGAATTAATTCTTTCTTCATTAATACATTATCACCTCCCAAGACAAGGAAGGAAAATCCCAGAGTAATTGCCATAAAGTTTGTAGGGGTGGGGTGAAGGTGGGAGTGGGGGGTTGGGAGGGGAGGGGTTCCTGATCTCTCCGCCCTCCCTGCCCACACAGCGTCAGAAACTAAGGGTATCTTCTTTGAAACTGGAGGCCGTTGGACCTGCTCAGTGCTGGTGGCTGCTGAGACACAGAGAAACGTCAGCAGAGAGACAGGCTAGAGGAACAGGTTGTGCAGGCAAAGTGGAGCGCCCACTGTCCAGGGTGACAAGGACCTGAAAGTTGAGTGGGATGGGGCCAGGCCATTTTTGGGAAAAGGAGTTCTCTGAACCAAGGGGCTGTGGGGCTAATGGCCAGTGGCAGGAGCTGAAGGTGGGTGAGTGGTCTGGCCAGGGGCCTCCTCCAGCTCCAGAAGCCTTGCAGTGGGAAGTCTATTTTCCAGACCAGTGTCTGACCCCCTGGCACACAGACAGCCACGAAGCCAGTTATTCTGGGTCAGAGAGGATCCTAGTCTTGCCCAGTCATTGGCCCCATTCCTTCATGTTCTCAGGGCTCCAATACCGGAGGAGCCAGTGCCTGAAAGGGGAAAGAGAGGCCTGCTAGGGCAGGGTAGAACCTTGACCCCTGTCCCCACCACTCACCTTCTCATACAATAAGCCCAGCTTGAGCTAAGGAGAGAAAAGGAACAATATTTGAATCCAGAAACACTGAAGTTTTAAAATCAATGGTACTGTGTATTAAATGTAATTAGACTGTCTAATCAGTACAAGTGCCTGAAATGTTTTAAAGGGACTGATCAGAAAAGGGGTAAAGGACAGTGTCAACAGAAATATTTGGAGGCAGTTTTTTATCAGAAGAAACGAGAGGTTTTTTGCTTATGCACAGAGCAAATTGAGGTTCCTCAACCAATTGAGGCAGATGTAACTGGGCAGACTCAGGAGTGTAAGGACACAGCACACCAGGCCAGATGAGTGCTACCGAGAAGGGAGGGAGAGAAGGGAAAAATGAAAGGAAATAGATGGTGGAGGGAGGCAGGGAGTACAGCTCTTTATCTGCATCTGCTAAGTACAGAGGGCTGCTGGCGCTTTGGTAATGGGCCCGAGGAGCTGCCCTTGATGGCACCCGTGTGGAGAGGGTGCTACACTTGATCTAATCATTGCATAATAAGCAAAACTCTCCCTTTCATAATTGTCATTTAAGTGACTTCCTCTGGATTGAACATGCATAATTCCTTTCATCATCAAAATCTTTCATCATTTTTATCCCCTTTCCTTTGCTGCCTGAAATGTGGTCCCTTTGGCCTTTTTTTTTTTTTTTTTTTTTTGAGGGGGGGGGAGTATTTTAACAGGAATCATTTTCTAAGTCTTTCATTTCCCTTCATGCACATAAGTAATCATTCAATTTCATGCCTTGAATGTAAGAAGCAGCAGCTAAATCAATACTACTGAACACATTTGCAAGAGAAAAGAATTTTTAAATAAGTTTCCCTATGCACACAAGTAGATGAGCTGTCAGGATAGATGATTCCTCCCATTTCTGGAAAACAATAGAAATAGATTCTTTACACTCGAACAGAAAGAGTTTCTTGTTATTTTTTTAAAACCAAATATGTCCAAAATATAAGGCAATGTCTGTAGTTACTTGGATAAAGTGCTGCTACTGAGATTGCCTACTTTTAATTAAAAATTTTTTTTTCCTTTTTTTGATCAGGGAAATTTTTTCTTCCTCACTCCCAACCTGGCTAAATGTAACATCAAGTTGCCAAAACTAGCTACTTTTAAATTGAGACTTTTATTGGAAAGTCAACATAGATGGCTGCTTCCACCAGTTTAAAAGGGCACAAATACATCATCTTGAATGCCGGGAGGAATTTTCTAGAAGAATATAAATTTTACTCCCACATGATTTTGATTTTGTAGGAGACCATAACTTTTGGAATTCCTAGTAAAGAGGGAAAAGTGTGTTGTTTTTAGTAGATGCTTTTAGAAAAAACAATATTACGTGTTCTGGCTACATGAACTCTTAAAGTCTGCAGGTGCCTCATAAATACCCAGGTTTAGCCCGTGTCAGGAACACATTAATTCCTTTGATACTGTTAATAACATAGGCATTTACTATCTGGTATGACACCATAGGGGAGCTTACATCAGACACACTTAGATCACAGATCTAAGAAAAGCCACCTTTCGGTACATTTGAAAAAGTAAAGCAATCGCATGTATTATTGGCTATAGATGTCAGAGGTTTTCTTCCTGCTCAACAATATTCTTAATATATCACTTTTAAAAATATAATTCTATTTAAAACTATTATTTTCTAGGTTTCCTTTCCATAATATTATTTATTTCACTCATCAATGAGGGTACTTTCTCTGCTAAATAACGATTCTCATGAAACATTTTCAGTGATAGACTAAATTTTTCACAGGGATTATGTTTTTATTTGTTCTCTTCTTTACTTTTGGGAATTCTGGAAGGGTGTTTATTTGACCCTGTCCAACCGACCTCTGAAGAGGCTGCACTTTCCAGGTTAATGGTAAGGAGTATGAGAGTAACCGCAGACCTTAGTACTAAACTTATTGGTTCCTATGATTTTCTTTCTTATTTTTTAGAGAACTATGCACTTTTCAGTATTTTTAAAGTTGACATCTAAATTTGTTTTAATTATAAGTTTAAGTAAATTCATTTTTTGTTACTAGGAGGTAAAAATATTGAACATCTTGTAAAATGAAATGAGGATTGTCTGTAATTGTATAAACATTTCATGTGATTCAATTAAATACATTTTAATTACCATACAAAATAAAACACAGTGAATAGCAAAGATGGCAAGTATAATTTATAGTCATGGGGTTTTCTAAAGTGTCTTAAATTTTTTGGTAGTCCTATGAAGCACTCTGGTTATGATGAAAATAATCAGTGTCTCTGTTCTGTATTTCCTTGATTGTTCTGAATTTAGAAAAATTACAAAATGGGCTAAAATACCTTCCTTTTTAATGCAACCTTCACCTTAACAGGTACATATATAAGACAGGGGAAGCTAAGAGTCCCTGCTTGTTTAAGATGCCTTGATAAATGAGTGGAGTCTTCTCCCAAACTAGGCTTTCCCTCTCAGCCTTGGTCGGGGCCTTGGAGACTTTCCATCTTAGGGCAATGCCCAGCAGTAAGATTTGGTGTGTGTGTTTGAAGGTATGCCTTTCTTCTGTAAAGTGGGAGAAGGACTGTGAAAACAGCCTCGTTTTCAGGCAAATCGATTTTTGTCAAAAGCACATATTGAAGTTGAAGATCTGGAAAGTGAATCCCTTAGGACTGTTTGCATATGTAAATGCTGAGGATTTGCAAAGACCACCTATCTAGGCAATATCTTCCTCCATCTTTTAAAACCAGAACAATTTTACAAGGTAACAGGAGAGTGAGTCTCGATCTACTCCCAGTCTGTGGCCTTTTTGTTACAGTGAGGTTGATTAATTAAGAGAATAGGTAATTAATGATAATGTCATGATTCAGTGTGTGCTGATAAATGGCTCTTGGGAGAAGGAGGAAGTCTGATTTATAGTGTTTGCCTAGTTCCATGGTGTAAATACTCCCACCATGACCTATTTCAAGCTATAATATGAAATAATCTGGATTCCAAAATTCCTGAAATTGACAGTCAGCTCTCAGGCTCTCATGAGCTGGTCTAAGCTAGTTCCAGCACATCAGTATGTCATGATTTATTAATTACACTACTCTGATCAGAGTCAGCTGGAGAAGTAGCAACTTCAGGTGTCTACCTGACACCTCCCTGGCCATCTGTACCATTCTCTGACCTTGAACCTAGAATGTTGACTGACATGTCCTTCCTTGATGACAACCCTAACTGTGGTTTTCCTTCAAGTTCAAACCATATTGTGTTTCTGGGGCCAAAATTATGCAGTTGAGCAAATGTCTATTTTCTAGTATGTCTTATAAAACATAGCTGTTAATTGGCCTATTATTTTATTCATTTTTTTGATATTTATAAAATACTATTTGAACTTGAAGGTACCATTGTACTTAATGGACCATGTCCTCTTGATTTGGTTCCCTGGAAGCAGACCCTGCAATGAGGATTTGATGCAGTTCAGAAGATGCAAGGAACAATAGGGGAACAACAATTGGTACAGAGAAGAAAAGGCGACCAATAAAAGGTGCCTTGTTAGCCAGCTACCAGAATGAGTGACTAGAGCTCAGACTTGTGGGTAAACCCTAGGAAACAGTGTAAACACATGCTTCAGAATTACCCTGCTGGAGAGGCAAGGGTGTCACTGGTTAAGGGGTACTTCTGAGGTTGCTCATGGCCCTTCCATTTTGCTAGGTATGTGGGAGGATTGACTTTCATTTCTCGGAAACATCCTCTGACAAGAGATGCAAACATTGGCAGCTAGACGAGGCCCAAACACATTGAAAAGCTAAGAAGTGAGGGTGGGCACTGATGATGTCTGCTGTATTTTTAAACTTGAAATAGATATGAGGGTAAAACTTGCAATAGATACGTTGGTATTATTGCTTTATCTAGAAACTCCAGTTCTTTATACACCATGTGCATGGACCTAGCAAACTCAAGTCAATTATATTGTCTTAACCAGGGTTTCTCTCATTAGGTGGATGTCAGACTCTCACAGGAAAATGGCTCCAAACACAAAGTCAGAGACCTTACCTATTCTTAAATGCATGACAATTTGAAAGTCACTGCTTTAGAAGTTGATTCCCAAATAGTGGCACACCTAGGGGGAAGAGGGAAATCTATTGTGAAATAATCATCTGGGGTTCTTGTATTAAAAATAGATCCAGGGATGCCCTCTAGCCTCTCTTCTCTGGAGGTGTGTCTTTAGATGCACATTTGTCCATTTCAAGCTCTCCAAGTGAGAATAATATACAGCTAGTTTGAGGAAAAAAGCAGAGTCGGTGCAGTGGTAATGGCACCAGGGAGCAACTTAAAGGGCTGGAAGCAAGGATGATTCCTAAACAAGACACTGTAACTATATTTTTAACATTGTTGAATTCTTAAGAGCCTGGTGGGGCAGGCTGCACCTTCTCCACATCTGGCAAAATTGAGATTGAGAGTGAATGCATCTCTATTGCCTGGGGGTAATGATCGCACACTAGTTCTGCATTCATAGCCTTACCTATCTGATTAGGAGTGGACTGAGGGGGAGGCACCTGTAGACTTGTATTGCTTCTAGAAATCTAGACCAGCGCAGTGGCCAATCTGATGTTCCTTCCAAAGTTGGCAACATTTGGGTATAAATGGAGAGAAGGAAATATAATGGCTATGGGTAAAAGGATGAATAAATGGGTTATGTAACAAGGGAAATCCAATACACATTAACACCCAGAAAGAGGCTCAGAGAAGATGATACTGTCCTTTTGCTCAGTTTATCAGATGCCTCAAAAGGCCATATATTATTGACACCACTTCTGCCTTGGGAACTTGACAAGATGGAAGGAAAACCTGCAAATGTGAGTGGCCTCTCCTGGAAATCATTTTCATGTGATGTGTTGGTGATGGGCTGGACAGTTACTAATGACTGGATGGGGCTGTAGTAATGTGCTGGTATCTGTTGACCTTAATCATTGTTTTACTGTTAGAGATTTGTGTTTGAAGACCAAGTGTGGACTTGATCCTGTGATTTATAAGAAATACATATTTGATCTTTGTCCCTATTTCTGGCACAGAGTTTGTAAAACTCTTGGAATTTCCTAAGAGAAAGGAGGGATAAAGGTGTCTGGATATTCCTAACAAACCCCTTTCAATCACATCTGAGTTTGTGTTAATAAGGAGACTTTGGGAAAACACCTAAGGTTGGGGTCGGGGGGGTTGGTTGTCAGGGTAACTAAATGTATGGTTGGAGGGTTGGAACTTCCAGTTTCTCCTGAAAGGTGAAAACAATCACTAATAGTCACTGATTTAATCGACTGTGTCTATCTAATGAAGCCTCCATAAAACCCCAAAAGAAGAGGGTTTAGAGAGCATTCATGTTGCTGGACATGTGGAGACTGGGGAGAGGGGTGCACCCAGAGAGAGTGTGAAAACTCTGCACCCCTTTCCACATACCGTGCTCTATGCAGCTCCTCCATCTGCCTGTTGTCATTATATCTTATTGTAATAAACCAGTAAGCGTGAAAAAGCTTAGTTAAATGTTTCTCTGAGTTCTATGAGCTTCCCTGGTAAATTAATTGAAACCGAGGAGAGGGTTGTGGGAATCTCTGATCTATAGCCAGTTGTTCAGAAGCACAGGTGACAACCTGGACTTGCCTTTGGCATATTAAGAGTGTGTAGGGGGTAGGTTTGTGGGACTGGAATCTGATGCTGTCTCCAGGTAGAAAGTGTCAAATTGAGTTGAACTGTAGGACACCCAGCTGAGAATTACCTGGTGTGGGGAAAAAATCTACACATTGGAATTGGTGTCAGGACTGGAATTGGTGCCAGAATCTTAGAAGCAGAGCTGTGATGTTCACCAGCTCTGGGGAAGCACTTTAAGAGGAACTCTTTTCACACAGTTGAATAATACTTTGCCTTCTTCCCATATCCAATCCCTCCAATAAACATCCTCCCAGATTCTCTGCCATAAACACAGCATACTAAAAAATTCTTTATATATACTATTTCATTCCTAAAAATGAAATTAGGAATTTGGCTAATTATAGAAACTCTTCCCAGGAAATCTTCCGTGACTTCACATTTCTCTGCCCTTGCACACCCCAGTGGAGACATTCCTCACCATACTTTTCGGGAACTGATGTGGTATGTGTTGGTGGTTCCTGTAAGACTGCAGCCTGCACCAGGGATGGACATGGTTTCACTCAACTTTATATCCCTCTCCTTTAGCAGTATCTGGTAGATAGTGTGTATTAATAAAGAGCTACTAAGCAAAACCACATTGCTCTTTAGGAACATATAAAAGAAACCCAGGAAGATAAACATTCTTCATAAAAGAAAAACATTTATGAGCCCTTTTGGAAATGGAATGTTCATCTTATAAGCTACAAAAAGTAATAAACTTTCATAAACTTGCATTTGTACTTAATTCCTAAAAGGATTCATTTGGTTAGTATTCCCTCGGCAAAAATGTTTCAGCTACCCATGACTGTGGACCAATCACTCATGTGTGTCTGTATGTGAGGGTTGTTTTTCTTGTTTTTTTTTTTTTTTTTTTTTTTTTTTTTAATCAGAGACTAGGACTTATATAATAGGACACAGTAGAGAGCAACATTGTCTACAATCATCATAAAGGCAGTTTGAAGATGAAACCCTTAACTCAAAATAAAGAATTTTTAGTGAAGATTACATCACTTGTTAAAATGCACTAATGGAAAGAGAAATAAGAAGGAGGCTAAGTAAAGACAGTGAACTCATTAAGAATTTCTTCTTAACACTTGTATAAAATTCTGCAAAAATATTGGTAGTCCAATGACCTGAGAAATTCCCTTCATGGAATATAACTATGAAATGAAAGATTTTCAAGAGTGGTTTATGGAAATATGTTTTATTACTATTTGGAGATGTTATATAAATTTTTTTCTTTGCGGAATTCTAAAGCTGGGTTTGAAACACTGTCCCTGATGGATTCTAAAAGGGGTGTGGCTTCGACCAGAGCACTTCTTAAGTTTCCTTCCCATCCTCAGACTCTATGATAGTGGCTGTACATTTCAAGTTGCATCAGAATACATTTAATTCAAGAATAAATTCACTTTTATAAAGCGAGAAAATGCTGCAATTTGGTGATAATGATGCATTTATTTTGGGCTCCTGGGCTTCAAATTGCTGTGGAACTGAATCATAGAGAAATTACAGTGTGCAAATGAAGTAGCTGAGATGCTGGAGCTTGTTCTCATGATATTAAAATTAATCTTATCAGGGAAGGGATGCTGAATGTTAAGTCAGGAAAAAACATTCTCAGATGAATGTTGGATTTCATGTTATGACAGCAAAAATCATTTGGTATCCATTGATTTTGACTAGGATCTTCTTATGATAAAGCAAGATTTTCTCCATCTCCCTTTCTGTGTTACCCTGGAGGTTACCTTGTTAGCTTCTTACTTTGGTAATATTTTTATGCCATTACTGGTAGGAACTCACAAAAAATAGTGGAATTGCTGAGACAGTCATAGTGTGAAAAAGTAACAGTTATCTCAGTGTTTATGAAGGGGAAGAGGAGAAAAGAAGAAGAAAGACAATATGAAAACATTGACTTTTTAAACACAAAGAATGATTAAAGTGCTCTTTTAAAAAGGCCAGATTTATGGCCTGGAAGACTGAGGGCTCCATTTACTCACTGAAGAGGCACAGAGGAGTTATCTCTGCTTACTGGTGACTCATCCTGCTGAGCTGGAAGGTTCGCCCACAGATGAGAGGGTAATTTAGTTTCTAGGATGGTTTAGTCTTCTTGTTCAGTTTACTCACAAAGGTGCTAATTAGAGGAAATTGTTATGGTGTTGTTTTTTCACTTTAACATCTGTTTCCTGTGAGCTAGACTCGGAAAACTAAGGCATTCTGTAGAAGTAGCCAGAGAAGTTGGATGGCAGTGATTCTGAGTCAGTGTGATAATAAGAGTGTAATACAGAGGCCTGTGTATGAAATAATCAGAACCTCATAAATCCACAGACTTCTCGTGTCCGGGTTAAGAAACTGGTCACGTTAGGATTAGAAACCACATGCCTTGGTTGGTATAACTCAGTGGATTGAGCGTGTGTGAACCAAAGGGTCACCGGTTCAATTCCCAGTCAGAGCACAAGCCTGGGTTGCAGGTCATGTCCCCAGTAAAGGGTGTGCAAGAGGCAACCACACATTGATGTTTCTCTCCTTCACTTTCTCCTTCCCTTCCTCTCTCTAAAAATAAATAAATGTAAAAAATGAAAAAAAAAAGATTAGGAACCACAGTAGCTAATGCTTTAAAAAAAGGAAAAACAAACAAAAAAAAAATCTTTTGCACAAAAAATGTTAGAGGTGAAGAAATGCATACATGTTACTTTTTTTATTTTAATTGTTGTTCTTGTACAGTTTTCTGTCTTATACATACATATTACTTTTTTTCTTAGAAATTTGGTTATATTTATGTCTGGTATTATTCTGTGTGCTTTACATGTATTAACTCATTCAATCCACACAGCCACTAGAGATATAGAGTAGATAATTTTATCCTCATTTTTCGGAGGTCAAACAAATGTGCACAGACAAGGAAACTGAGGCATGAAGTGGTTAAGTAACCAGTGGGTGGTGGGTCTAGGATCCTGACTCCAGCAGTCTTACAACTAAAAATAAAATAAAATAGCTATATGTTTGTCTATGTATAGAGAGAAACAATCAGGATATATTGCGTAATAGATACGTGGTAGTCTTTTAATAAAGAGTTTATCTGAAACTAGCCTAAGTACATCATTCAAGTCTTGCCTAGCAAGAAAACATATTTAGAACTTAGAATTAATAACTTCCATAATCTCATACTGTGATACTTCAATACTGGCAAGATCTCATCTACATTTGTTGTGTTCCTCACAACTCCTCACCCCACAAGATTTTACATGACTCCAAGTGTGAACAGTAATTTGAATATTCAAGCCAGGATCTAGTGAAGAGGTTAAAACTGACTCTTGTTTCCATAGTACATTGCCTGTGCGGAGCTACTGAATACCTGAGAGAAGTTGTAAAATAAAACTCTCCAGAATGATCTCTTTTTCACTATGTCAGATAAAGCCCATCAGTGTTATGGCTGTTGTTGTGGTTTTAACACATATTATATTGTACAATGCTGGTCATACACAGGGGCAGTGAAATCTAGTATGTCTTCACTAGCTTAGGAAACAAGATTGATAGAAAATCATTTGTGGTACAGAAAAATATGCTATTTAAAAATATGGGCTCCCAGTACTTATTCAGCAAACTTATGTATCTATAAAAATTGAAGATTTAAAGCATTTAATAAAACTCTCCTATAATTTTCTTTCCATTCTGTTATAGGGAGCTGTCCTCCTCTCTTTCACTATTTGTTCATTTGTTGAAGAAAGTAAAAATTTATTACTCCATCTTTTATATAATCATCTATTTCCTGGCATAAGAAAATCATTCTCTATTGGAACCAAAGAGATCCTAGTTAAACCTTTACATTACTCCTGGATGCACTAAGCAGACAGCATTTTACCTTCTGAAAAACATATTTCTTTTTTTCTGATTAGATGATATTTTAGATACTATTAATTTCCTATAGTACATACCATTACATTTACATCATGATTCATTCCTGCTGTTGCCATAGATGGTTACGATAGGGATGGCCAAATCTTCTGGTCTAATTTTTACATGATAAGCACAGAATACTTAAGAGGCTACATCAAAATCATGTGTCTTTGGCATGCAGCATATTTTAGATCTAATTTTAAATTTAATTTATATATCTTTCTTTTATTTACTTATCCCACTGCAAACACTCAAGTCTGCAGCTGTTTCTGTTCTGGGAGGCTTGGATAGGCTGTTTGTTTAAGGTCATTGTGTTAGTGTGTGATGGTGGGAGATGGTTTCTGTTGATCACTCAAAAGCATGTAACTTTTCCCCAAATAGACCCTAGTGTTGTATATGTATCCACTTTCCTCTATCCGGTCATGCACTTTATCAACAGCCTCAGCTTGAGCCAAAAGGGATGAGTCACCGTTTCTTTAGGTATGAACATGTGATGCAATTCTGGCCAAGGACACAAGCATTGTTATTCTCATTTCCCTGAACAAGTGACAATGCTCAAAGGGAATCCAAGTTCCTAACCCCAGGGCCAACCACTGCCTTTCTTCTGTACAGAGAGTACCCTTGGAGATGATACTTATTTTTAATCATGATTTGATAGTTACTTACCATTTGTGTTGCTATCTTTTGCTGCATAACAAAAAACCCCAGAACTTTGTCACTAGCAATAACAAATATCTGTTATCCCACCCAGTTTCTGAGGGTCAGGAACCCAGGAGCAGCGCACTGGTGACCTAGACTCAGGGTTTCTCATAAGGTTGTGGTCAAGTTGGGCTCAGTACCAAGTTTATTTTTCGTAAACCAATAGAGCAAATAAAGAAAATACAGGGATTACAGTAAAAAATTCTCTTAAATTTTCTCTAAGTTGTTATGAAATGTCAGAAATATCCAGATTATAATTGGTGATAAGGAAAAAGATTAGTTATTAAAAATTTCTGTAATTGGCATTTATCACACTAATTGCAATTATTTATACAATATATAATAGATGATACTATTGTATGATAATGATGACTCTCATTTTAGACCAAGGGTCCTTAACACTGGCCACAAATTAAAATAAATTGGGAGCTTTAAAAAATATATTACCCCAGCAGCAGGGTGAAGGGTGGAGGGGACTGATGGGGGAGAAATGGGACAACTGTAATAGCATAATCAATAAAATATATAAAATATATATATATTAACCCATACTAACCCATAATACGTGGGCTCCACTCTTATCTGATTGAATCAGAACCTTTAGATGAGTCTCAAGGGTCATTAGTTTTTGCAGCTTGTCAGGATACTCGTATACTGAGCATTGAGAACAGCTCTTCTCTTAATAAATGTTTACCTCTTTGTTTGTGTCACATACATTTTTGGGAATGTAAGGAAAACTATGAATAATTCTCCTTAGAAAATGTGATCTGTACATTCACAAAAATATTTTGTGTGACTTCAGGAGGTCTGGCATCTCTGATTCAGACTGAGTCCCTCAGTGGTAAGAACTATGTGTGTGTGTGTTTTAAATCTTTGTGTATTTTTGATATGAACTTGTCACTACTTTTATGTACCTATACTTCAGGAAGTGAGAATTTGAGTCCTGGTGTAAGAATAGACATATAGACCAATGGAGTGGAATTGAGAGTCTGGAAATAAATCTATACATCTATGGCCAATTAATTTTGACAAGGGAGCCAAGACAATTAAGGGGGGGGGGGAGAAGAGACTATTCAAGAAGTGGTATTGGGACAACTGGGTATACACACCTCCCTCACACCATACACAAAAGTTAATGCAAAATAAAACCACTACTTAATAGATGAATTAGAACTATAAAATTCTTAGAAGAAAATATAAGCCTACATTTTTGTGATCTAGGATTTGGCAATGTATTAGTAGATATTATATCAAAAGCAGCAAAAAAAAAAGTAGATATATTTGCTTCATCAAAATTTAAAACTTTTGTTTATCAAAGGACATTATCAAGAAAGTGATGAGACAATCTATACAATAGGAGAAATATATTTGCAAATCTTATGTCAGATAAAGCTCTAATATTCAGAATACGTAAAATTCTTACAATTCAACAATAAAAGACCAAAAAATCCAATTAAAACATGTACAAACACTTAAATAAACATTTCTCCAAAGAAGAGAAACAAATGGCCAAAAACACCTGAAAAGATGCTCAACATCATTAGAAATTAGGGAAATGAAACTCAAAATCACAAAATGATATCATTTCACAACCAATAGGATGGCTATACTTTCTGTAAAAAAAACACATAAATGAAGAATAAAATGAAGAATAGCAAGTGTTTACAAAGATGTGGAGAAATCTGAACACTCTTGCATTGCTGATGGCAATGTAAAAGGGTGTGGCCCCTGTGGAAAACAGTTTGTAATTCCTCAAGAAGTTAAACATAGAATTGATATATGATCCATCAACTCCACTCCTGGGTAAATATCCCAGAGGATTTAGAATAGGTACTCATATACTTGTACATGAATGTTTATAGAAGTACTATTTACAATAGCTAAATGGAAACAACTCAAATGTCCACCCACTGACAAGGAATAAACAAATGTGAGATGTATGTACAATGGAATTACTCAGCCAAAATAAGGAATGGAGTACTGATACATGCCACAATGTCTATGAACCTCATCAGGGACGTTATGCAAGTCAAAGAAGCCAGACACAACAGCTCATGCATTGTATAATCCCATTTATGTGAAATGTCAGGAGTAGGTAAACCCATTGAGACAGAAGGTAGATTGGTGGTTGCTAGCTGGCTGGGAGTGGTGGGAAGAGAGTACTTAGAGAGTTCCTTTTGGGGTTATCTAATTTTAAAATTAGATAGAGGTTGTGATTGCACAACATTATGAATGCATAAAATGCTACTGAATTGTACGCCTTAAAAAGGTTAATTTTTTGTTATATGAATTTCACTTCAATTAAAAAAAATAACTGAGGCTTTCCCAGGCCAACTGGGGCAAGTTGGTCACCCTATTCCTCCCATGTGGGACAATTTGTATGCAAAATAACTGACTCTGAGTTATTCTTGAAACTACTTTAAACACTAGACCACACTAAGTGCTCAATAAATATTAGCTACCATTAAAAAAATAGAAGTAGGCGTCGGAGGCAGTTTATGAAAACATGATGCTACCTTCACTCTATCTCCTGAGCCCTGGCACAGTTTCTGACACCAATACACATGCTTTTAGTATATTCTTTCAAATTGACCTGACTGGGAAGCCTCATTCTCTAAAGATACGCAGTAATGAATTATATTCTCAACACTTCCAATCTCTGACAATTTACTCAAATATGCAATAGGGGACAATGAATGCCTGAAAAGATGTTACTCTATATACTATTACTCTAATAACTGTTACTCTATATACTGTTTCTATAAAACATTGAAATTTCAGGATAATGAAACAACCTATATGGCACAAAGAGCCATAGTTAGCTTTCTATGAGTAATCTTGTACAATTAGTAATTTTTCCTCTAGTCCAGAACTTTAAGTAAATCCATATGTAACCTGTAGGAGTCTCCTCTAATAGCACAGAAATCCAAGGAAGATGGGGACAACATCATCTCTAAATATAACAGACTTTATTCCAAATAAGGCAGTGATACCTTCCTGTGTCATGAGTTTGTTTTGATGCTCACAGGCTCTTAAAGTAGGCCAGGATTTATGAACAAGAGCAATGCCACTTGTTAATCTGTTAGAGAAAGCCTTTTATGGGGAGGAAACTGGGCTACTATTTTTAGACCTCTACTCTTATTTTTAGCACTACTGCATGGAACAACACATTCCTGTATACTAAATTAATGAGCCTTCCACACATGTTCACTACTTTCTTCTAAGAAGCTCAAAATGTGTTTTGCATTAAGTGAGACTTATAGTTCTCACATATTTACTGATACACCAGGTTGAGAGGGATAATTACAGTATTTAGCTTTGTAATCTCTTCACTTTATAAAGCAGATATTTAATGGGCCAAATAGAGTCAATGATGAGGTTATTTGTAGGTGAATTTCTTATTGCCACTTCTGATGCCACCATCCAGTGTCAGTCCATTAAAAGAGCATTAAATGGAACTCTTGGTCTGAATCACCCTATCCTTCCCCCCAAATCTGATTTCCAGTCTCTGGTCTTATTCATGTCAGTGCATGCCACCACTGGCCACCCAAATGCTCAGGGTTGGAACCTGGGAGTCATTATTGATTCTTCCTTTTTCTTGCATCCCCACACCCACTCCATCAACAAGCTATATATCTTCACTTCTCTCCATCTCCTCTGCCCCATCTTAGTCCCAGCTGCCTGATTCTTTAACCAAGACTCCTGCAATAGCCCCTCCCCATTTTCTCTTGGTGTCCTGCAGTCCATTCTCTGTAAATTAGCCATGCCTACCTTTGCGGTGGGGAGCCAGTACTGGGGGTGTCTGCTCAAAGCCTTTGTTGCTGCTCAGACTCTTTCCACCCCAGGGCGGGTTGTGCTGGTTGTTTTCCCCCAGTAAATGCTTCCCTGATTTCCCACAGCCAACTCCTCCTCATTTGGCTTTGAGTATTCTATCTAAAGTGGGTCTCCACCCCCAATATACACACCACCACTATTGTCTTTCTGCCCTCATTTGTTTCTGTCATAACATTTCCAATTTTATTATTGTTTGTTTATGTGTTAGCTTTCCTGCCTTTAAAAAGAAAGTTTCAAATAGCGGGGCCCGCACCTCACTGACTGAGGTATCTCCAGCACGGCCAGTGAGCCTGGTCACTGCTTACACAATAGAATGAGTGTGTCGAGTACGGGGCCATCCCACTGCTAGTTCCTCAGCCCCCACAACCCCAGCCCATCAACCTCTGAGGACTCAGCAGGAGCAGGTAGAATGGCTGACAGAGATTAACCTCTTCTATCTATTTGCTGTAAAGATGATATTCTTTTATTTAACTTCCCTCTCCCCAAAGTATATGTTTGTATAGGAAAGATGAGGGTAGGGAAGAGTTACATATTGTCTCTCCTAATCTGTGAAATATGGAAATGAGAAGGTGAAAATGTACGTAGAAAATATGAAAATTAAATGTTGCGGAGGCAGGTCCAAATTTTGGAAGCAAAATATATTTTCCAGAAGTCAGTTTGATTGCCATAGAGCCAGTTTGCACCAAGTAGATCTAAAAAAAGACCTATCAGGGTTAACAATTTGGAAAAAAGATCCTTTACAGTTTTTCACAAAGTTTTCCCTTAAGTAAGTAGCTGCAATAAAACTTCTCTTTTGAATATATGTATAACTTCACTATGATATCTTAGAATTATCTTTATTTACTTAATATAGAAAGTGGTAAGGTGTATACTGGCTGTGGAATCTTCCTGCTGGCACAATTTTTATAACATTTTGTCTACCATCTGGAAAACAAGACTGACCTTCATTTTCTAGTTAGAGACTAATTTTACTTGGGTGCTATAAACTATCTGTGAATTTATTTACTAACCACATACTATATGTATTTACCATTATGGACTGATTTACCCACTGTCTTCTGCTGTTCTCAGCCTCTCACTCCCTCCTTTGGAAGTGGCTTACATTTTGTATTAAGTGTACCGGGATAGGCGTGAGATTTAAACTTAGATCAGCTTGTTATTTATTTTCTCTCTTGGCACACTTTCACCCTCGTTACTCTTTCCCGTATATGAATCGTCACTTCTCTCTGTAATGTGCCTCATGGTTGAGACAGTTTCTTTTTGTTAAAGTTTTGTTTTTATTGTTGACACTATTACACATGTCCTCTATTTGCCCCCTGCCCTATTTGCCCCCCTCCCCCCAGCCCCCGCTCCTCTCCCTACCTCAGCCCCCACCACATTGTTGTCTGTGTCCATGGTCGATGCTTATATGCATATATGTTCTCTGGCTAATCTCTTCCAGTCTCCCCCAAGCCCCTGCCTCTGAGATCTGTCACTCTACTCCGTGTATCCACACTTTTGGTCCTATTTTGTTCATCAGTTTGTTTTGTTCATTAGATCAGAGAGTTTCTTGAACACCTTTGGTCCCATTAAAATGCTGTATCTTTTAAATTACTTTCCAAAGGAGAACATGTTTCCAGAAAACTTCTGGAGATAACATACCTGGTTTAATTCGGGGGATGAATTTGTAGAAATGGCAGGGTCACTTCTCTGTGGGTTCTTCGGAGGACAGCCCCAAGGAGATGCTCTCCGGGCAATCAACATAAATGATCTCTTTTTGCTAGTTGGTCCTCAAGCTTGGCGTAATGCTTATGAAGGTTAAAGGACCTTCAAAATTTAATAAGTGCTTTACTCTCTGATTCCTAAGTCATTTCCTTGAAGAACCCTTGTGATCTGCTCACCCTCCTCACCACCCTTTTTGGATAAGTATCACTTACATTCTTTCTGTCGTATATTACAGGTTAAAATTCTCCACCATAACAAAATAAATAGTAGAAAGAACAGCCATAGCAAAGTAAAGAATACATGTTTTAGAACCCACTCATATTAGGAAAATCAGGTAGAGTACTCTTTGGCAGGGGGCCTTTTGCAATATGGTGCACTAATACCCGTTAGCTAGGAATATGTGTGTAGTTCAATGTGTTGGCTAGAGAGGCTAGATCTCATTGCCTGAGAAGGTACCACACCTAGAGCATGGGTGAGGTAGGGAAGAGGGTACAGATATAGATATAGATAACTTTTTTTTGGCCAGTCACATGGTTGATGATTTAATCAATTGTGTCTGTTAATGAAACCCCCATAAGACAATGAGGCTTGGCACAGCTTCCTGGTTGGCATGCACACTGACCTTCTGGGAGGTGACACACTCTGATTTTCCATGGACAGGTCACGGAAGTTCAGCATTTCCCCAAAGCAGACCTGGCCCTGTGCAGCTCGGCTATTTCACTGTTTTTGTTTGTTTGTTTGTTTGTTTGTTTTTCATGAAATGGTCATCAGAAGTGTAGTGCTTTCAGTAAGTTATAGGACCCCTCCTAAGAAGTCATTGAAGCTGAAGCATGGGCAAGTTTACAGGAGTCAGAAGTGTGGGTGGTCCCTGAGACTTGCAGTTGGCATCTGAAGCATGGGAAGTCTGCTGTGACTGAGCCCCTTGAATCTGTGGGAGCTGTGCTAACTTAAGTGTGGGTGCCAACATTGGATTGGATTTTTGGACACCTGGTTGGAAAAGAGGTGCTAGGGTTTGCATGTAGGATCCCAACGTTCCACTCACCTTCCACCTTGGGCAGGTCCCTCCACTTTTTTCTTTCCTTTAATTGTTGTTCTTGTACAGTTTTCTGTCTTTTACTCCCATCCTGGCCCACTGCCCCAGCCCTCCCCACCTCCCTCCCATTTCCACCCTCCCTAGTTTTTGTCCATGTGTCTTTTATACTTGTTGCTCTAAACCCTTCCCCTTTTCCCCTGAAGTTCCTTCCCCTCTCCCCTCCAGTGTCTGTCAGCCTGTTCTCAATTTCAATGTCTTTGGTTATATTTTGCTTGTTTGTTTGTTTTGTTGATTAGGTTCTTTTTAAAGGAAAATATTTCGGAGATTTATAGAAATTTAATAAATCACACTATCTGCAGCATTATCAAACTGGTCTGTACATATTACTCCAGATATGAATTTCCAGAAAGTGCTTAGGTGAATGTCCAACAAATTATAATTAGGTTTAGGTTTCATTTCTTTTTGCAATTAAGTTAGTTGACGGTGTTGTCATTTCCAATTACCACTGAGAAAACAATTCAAGATACATTATCTAAGGAATTTCACTGGACTCTACTGACTCTCAGGATTCAGTGAAACTCGGATATTTGGATGATAAAACAATTGTATACAAGTTGAATTTACATTGGCATGTTGTAACTCACAAATCACCTATATGCTGCCTTCTTACTGCTGTGTGCTGACTTTTAATTAAAATCCTAAAGCAGAGCCAGCAAAGTGTGTTATCATTATTATTCATGATCCATTGTTGGCTAAGGTCTTTATAATAAATGTGTGACCCAAAATTATACATTGTGAATATTTATGGAACCATCCAGTAAAGAAACTGAGATTTAAAAAAAAAATCTAAGCAAGCTATACCTCAAGAGGAAAAATCTTGTTTGTAAAATGTAAATGTATTAGATAATCTATTATAATTTTTAAATGAATGAACTTGCTAAAACATAAGTTGACTATAAAATATCATAAAATATAGCATATTGAAATACTTTTTTTGGAAATCTTGACAGAAATTAAAAATGAGTTAATATATTGCTTTTAATAGAGAACTCCTGCAGGCAGAAAAGAAGTTAGAATTGACTTGAAAATTCCCATCATGCTTTATTCTCTGGTGGAATTTTCAGACCCTGACGGTGTTTGTTTCATAATCAGCTTTGGCGTTCAATGGCCTCTTTTATTATAAAACAGAGAATTCTTGCTTAACACACTCTCGTTTCCTTTTTTTTTTTTTTCCTGCCCTCGGTTTCTGGAGTCACAAATGCATTTAAACAATGGTCAAGTCATGCTGTAACAGGCACAGGGAACAAATGAACAACTGCAGCAAGAAATCGCCAAGTTTGGGTCTGAAATCCCAGTACTGGGGAAAAACCTAGGACCAATAATGTTCAAAAGTGTGAGTTGATGGAAAATTTGAAATAAGTCCACCACATTTCACACCTGCTGTTTTACTCTTGCTCTTTACAGAATGCGTGAATGGTTGGTGTTATGGAAAGCATTACAAAACAATTACTTGTCATTTCTAATTATGTAATATTTGCAGAGTGTCCAGATGCAACTGTGTCATCCATGTTTTTTAATTACTAGGCTATAAAATAATTAGAGAGAAAGGAAATCTAATTAATTCAATAGAACAACTATCTGACTTAAATTTGTTTTACAATTGACCCAACAGGTAGTAAATAGGACTCTGTAAACTCTAGCTATCCTTGAACTCTCAAATCCCACTGAAAATATGTTGCTACTTTTTATTTATAGATCAAACATCTTAACGTCCTTCCATATACTATGCTAATTTCTCCAAGATTACCCCAATATACTTTTTTCAGCAACCAAAAAAAGTTTCTCACTGAAATAACAAAAAGAGAGACTTTTTATGATCATAAGCCAAAATTTACCAAGCATGTGAAGGCAATATATATCATCACCAAACCTTACTACAAACTGTTTTTAAATAAATAATTGTTACACAGAAAGAATAATTCTTTTGCACAGAAAAAGAAATCATCAATAAAATGAAAAGGTAACCTACTGAATATTTGCAATTCATAAATATTTGCAGAATCATATATCTAACAAGGGGTTAATATGCAAAATATGTAAAGAACCTATACTGATCAATAGCAAAAAAATCCAAACAAAAAATAAAAAAAAACCCCACACAATCTGAATGGCCAGAAAGTCTGAATAGACATTTATCTAAAGAAAGCACACAAAACAACAGGTACATGAAATGTGTTCAACATCACTAATCATCAGGGAAATGCAAATTAAAACCACAATGAGATATCACCTCACACCTGTTCGAGTGACTATTATCAAACATACAGGAAGTAAGAGTTGGTGACGATGTGGAGAAAAGAGAACCCTTGTGCACTGGTGGTGGGAAGGTAAATTGATGCAGCCACTGTGGAAAACAGCATGGCGTTTCCTCAAAAAATTGAATGGTGAAGATCTCTAGGCTTCAATTTCCTTATCTCTAGTTGAGACTAAGAATAGCTACCCTTTAGGATTTCTGAGTAGATTTAATTAGATAATCTGTTTAGCATATTCATCATTTAATACATGCTCATTTATTAGTGGTATTATAATTACGAAGTGAATGGCTATACCAAGAATCATGTATGGAAATACTTAAGTTTTATTAAAACAAAGAAGTAAAAATTAAACTCCGGGGAAGGTAAAATTTACTCCAATCAGATCTCAGACCTAGAAACAGTAGGACAAGTGAGCTGGTCCCACAGCACCAGGGCCAACTCCCTGTAAGGAGAGACAAGGGTACAGAATGTCCTCACCTTCTCCATCTGTCCTCATATCATTATTAATTGAAGTTGGTCATTTGTTTCAAAATTTACCACTCGTTTTAAAAGGCAAATGTGTTTTAATCCAATATTTTGCTTTCTATCCAAATGTCCAACCTGATACATTAGCTTCAGGTTAATTCACTGCATTTTCCTTGTCCATGTTCATCATTATTTTAAAAAGTGGTTGTTCACGTGATTGACAGGACAGGTGGACCAGTTCTTCACAGCTTCAGTGAACAAACCTGACCAAGGTTCCTTACCTTTGGGCAGTTATCTTCACAGACAGAGCTGAAATATTTCAGCCTCCAGTTCTGTACTTCATCTCATTGCTTTTCTAGCTCGTGATCTATTTTTCTCTGGGTGGTTTAGATACAACATCGTATTAGTGACAGGATGAATGGCCCTCACAGGGAACTGGGACCCTGGCTTCTCCGTGACAGCCAATGCTTGCCCCTTCTCCAGGGGGCTTCCCTACTTACCAGGGCAATGAAGATAAGTGGATACATGTCCCCTCGGTGCTTCAGTCTCTTCAAAAATACCAGTGAAATATGAATCAAGGTTCCCATTTCTGAAGAAATTGCCAGAACTCTTCAGCCCAGAGGATGGGTAGAGTTTAAAAAGATACATTTGCAAAACCCTTTCTTTCCAGAGTCACTTTACATTGAAATACCCAGAAAAACATAGCTGGAATGACTGAAAAACAAAACAAAACAAAGCAAAAGCATCTGCTACTCTTGCAAAAATTCGGCTGTATCTCTAATTATACAACTTGTTCTGAAATAAAGCTATTATTCTCCCCAGGTAGCAAATATAGATATAAACACCCAGCTTGCAAAATCTTTTTCTCTGAATTTATAGATTGCCTTGTTTCCAAAAACTCTGGTTTAGTGAAGGTGTCAGCTGGCATACTTAGAGCCATCACTCACTCGACAATTGAAATGGTGTGCTGTGTGCTCATTTAAGCCTGGGGCAGGATGCTTCTCTAGGCCCAAAATGAGGCTTCTGACATTCTGTTTGGCTGTTAAAGATAAAACACTTACCCATGGCTCACTTCTGCTTAAGCATCTTCATGCACAGTACACCTTTAGCCATCTTTTCTGAGGTCATTAGAGTATGTTGACTACCTCTGACCACAATTGAAAGCAATTGGGCATAGTCTTCATTGTCTAAAGAGGGTGACTGCTCTCAGAAAAAGCAATTTTCTAATAAAAATAGATACTCTTAAAAAGAGACTAATCAGAGTATTGATCTCCATTGTAATTCTTGTTGTGTTCAACAAAGCAAATAATTCAAAAAGTAATTAGGGCACACCACTTCTTTAAGGTTTTTTCAATTCTTCCTTGTAAAATAATGGCTTAATATATAATTAAAATCTATTGAAATTGAATATGAATCTGAACTTGTTTTGTTCTAGAGAAAGTGGAGAAGAATCACTTCGTATTGATAGACCCAACAGAAAAGAATACCTCAATAAGATTTGTTATAACTTTCCCAAAGGATCTACATTAGACTCACTAATGGAATATGTGAAAGAATGGCCCAATTCTTCTTTTTTATTGAGATGTAATTAACATAGAATGTTGTATTAGTTTCAGGTGCATGGACTTGCTCAATTCTTATAAAGACAGTCAGTTGATTATGATCCTGGTCTTGTTTTTGCCCTGTCACCTCAGCAGATGATGTCACCTTGCTGTTGTTACTTCTCTATTAGACCAATGGCAATCAGGTTTCTAGGTAAAAATACGTTTTCAGAAGTTATGCCTTCTGCTGGTAGAGGGGTATGTCAGTTACTAGTATCAAATATCAGAGAGTTGTTATGTTAAAAAGATGTGAGAATCCATCTGCATGGCTAAGAAAACATCAGCAAAATGAAATGGAACTAACTGTATGGGAAAATATATTTGCCAATGATACCTCAGACAAGGGTTTGATCTCCAGAATACATAAAGAACTCACATGACTCTACGCCAGGAAGACAAACAATCCAATTAAAAAATGGGCAAAGGACCTGAACAGACACTTCTCCACGGAGGACATACTGAGGTCCCAAAGACATATGAAAAGATGCTCATCATCACTAGCCATCAGAGAGATGCAAATTAAAACCACAGTGAGATACCACTTCACACAGGTGAGAATGGCCATCATAAACAAATCAACAAATAACAAGTGCTGGTGAAGTTGTGGAAAAAAGGGAACCCTAGTACACTGTTGGTGGGAATGCAGACTGGTGCAGCCACTGTGGAAAACAGTATGGAATTTCCTCAGAAAACTAAAAATGTAATTTGCCTTTTGACCCGGCAATTTCACTTCTGGGATTATACAACTGAGAATCCTGAATCACCAATTCAAAAGAACCTATGCACTCCAATGTTCATAGCAGTGTTATTTACAATAGGCAAGTGCTGGAAATAGCCTAAGTTCCCATCAGTAAATGAGTGGATCAAAAAACTATGGTACATTTACACAATGGAATTCTATGCAACAGAAAGAAAGAAGGAGCTCCTACCCTTTGTGACAGCATGGATAGAACTGGAGAGCATTATGCTAAGTGAAATAAACCAGGCAGTAAAAGACAAATACCATATGATCTCACCTATAAGTGGATCATATGAACAAAACAAACAAGTGAGCAAAATAGAACCAGAGACATGGAAATAAAGAACAAACTGATAATAACCAGAGAGGAGGGCAAAGAGGGACAATGGGGGAAAGAAGAGGAAGGATACAGTCCAGGAACATGTATAAAGGGCCCATGAACAAAGACAATGGGGTGAAGATTGAAGGTGGAGGTGGGGAGTGGTAGGTAGGGCAGGGGAGAGTAATAGGGGCAAGATATAATTGAACAACAATAAAAAAATTTTTTTAAAGTGGAAAAAAAATGATGAGAGAATCCAAATGGCTGGTGGTTGAGTTTTCGGTGTTTTCTGTGATGCTGAGCAGCAGAGCACATGCCACCATCCCTCCCCATTCATTACTGGTAGATTCTTCCTCATTCTAGGATGTGGTGGTGAAGGACCAGTAACAATCTTGGTACCTGGAAGTTTGTTAGAAATGCAAAACCTCAGATCCCACCCGAGGTCTACTGAATAAAAATCTGCACTTAATAAGATCTACTGCTGACTTATAAGCATGTGAGGGTGCTTCTATATGATATCAAAGATTCATTCAGTTTGACCTTTCCTGATCCCTCTCTTTGCCCTCTTACTTAGCCCTCTTAGCCTTTCAAAATAGTCTTTGCTATTCAATTTAATGACATAATAGATAGGACTTAAATGTAGATTCCATCTTTTCTAGTAGAATATGGACTCAGGATTGAGAAAAGGCAAGATAAAAACTGAGCTATTCATAACCAAGGCTTGGACATTTTAAATTTGTTACATTAAAAATTATTTTAATGGGTTGGTCTAGTTAAAAATACTGACCAAATGCAATGCTTGTTAAATAACAATAATTATGATAATGTTCATAAATGAATAGTAGAATGAGATATTCCTTTCACTTCTGAATTTTTGTATTTTGTGCTTTTGTTGGTGTCATAATTGTCATCACATTGGGAAAGAATCATATTGATCTAAAACTGAAGAAAATAGATGAACAGATGCCAAAGTCTTAGGGAAGATTCCTGATAAGGTCCTCTTTTCTTTTTTAAAAGCTTGATACCATGGATAATTTTTGTGTCACACATGTCTGGACACAAAAGGCCTGGACAAAAACTATGGGGGGTGGAAATGGGAGGGAGGTGGGGAGGGCTAGGGTGGTGGGCTGGAGGGGAGTAAAAGACAGAAAACTGTACAAGATCAATAATTAAAAAAATACTGATTAAAAAAAAATAAAGTAAAACTGAAAAAAAAAAAAAAGGCCCGGGTTTCTTTAAGGGAATGCCACCATTCTGTTGGCTCAAGCCACATTCAGGATCCTGGGACAACTTCTGCATTTGACCACCCTGGGATAACATTGGTGATGGTGGTATCAGCTCAAATCTCTGCAAGCACATTATACTAAATGTGCTCAAGGTTTCATGAGGAGAAAACAAAATTTATTCAATAATAACCAAATAGGCAAATAACAGTACTCTAATACTTCATGATGAACATCATTTCCTGTATGCTAATCACTATTAATTACTTGGAGTACATTATCTCCAATTCTATTATGAAGGAGCCATTATTCTTATTTGAGAATTAAAGAAACTAGTATTGAAAAACTTTCCCAAGATTATACAAAAAATAAGTGATGGAGCTCATATTCAAACTGAGGTCTGTTCTTCCCACACATAGGCTCTTAACTAAGGTACATGTCTCTTAACCACTTGACACAGAAGGAGCAATTAGGAGAATTTCAGGCATTAGGAGAAGGCCTGCCTGCAGGGCCTCCTATAATACTTCTCAGTGCTGAACACTGTCGGCTGATAATAACAGCCTATTGAAATCCTGGGTCACAGTGAGCCCAGGTCCCCAAAGGACCTGTTTGCCTTCCCCATAAGGAGTTAGTGTTCATTTGGCAATTCGTTTTTATAGCTACAAGAAACTTTTTTATATTCTATTTCCTTAAGGTATTTTCTCTGTTATCGGTGTCTCGTTTTTATATTCCTCCTCTCCATCAGTTCTCTACTCCCCTCGTACAGGCGTACTCAAGCCTCCCACCCCAAAGAAACAACCAACCATCACCAAAAGAATTATTTTCTTGATTCTGATTCTCTCTCATACTATTGCTCTCATACTATGTTTTACATCCCTTTACCCTCTTCCACTTCTTGACAGAGTGGCTGTGCCACTAAGGTCTATAAATCATTATTTTTCACTCACTTCTGAGCTCATTACCATCTGGCTTTCTCTTCTATCACTCACTGAGTCTAATTCAACTATGCTTAACAGGTTTCATTGGCTGAGGTCCAATAGCCCTCTTAATGGAGAAAATTGGGAATGGAAAGAGAATATAAACTCTATTTATGGACTACCCACTGTGAGGCACCTTTATGCAGTCACTTCTGTATATTTTCTCATCTAACCCTGATAGCGAATTTGTGACATTTTAAATTTCAATGTTAGTAATAATAATAATATTATTTTAATTAATAGTATTTAGAATTTGGGAAACAGATTCAGAGACTCTAATTAAAATAAGGTAGAGATATCAGCCAAACCCAATTCTACCTGACTCACTATCCCACGTTCTTTGATTACACAAGGAGAAGAAGAAATAGAGGAGGGAGGGAAGAAAAACAAGGAAGAATGGAATGAAAAAGAGGAGGAAGAACTGAAAGGAAGTAGGGAAAGATTTGAACACAAGAAAGTTTCTCTGCAACAAGCAAGAGATTCAAATTGACCACTAGATTAATTTTATTGCACTCTTATCTTTTGATTTCTTTGTACAGGAATACCTTAATATAGGACTAAAGGTGGATCGCAGAAATAAGGTGAGAAACCCATTAGTAACAAAACGTAGCACGCTTAATGGAAAGCCCTTTGGTATTCTTATCCACTGAAAAGAAGGCTACGTAGGGTATTTACTTGCTAATAACTGCCACCTTGCCCAACTTTCTGAGGTTTTTGTTAATGCCAAAAAAACTGAGCTATAGAGCTGATAAGGATTGATAGTGAATGAAGTTACCGATCTGTGTGTGCTATTTAAATTTTCTTGAAATTATTCAAATTCCTCTGGCCTAGAAATTAGGGCAGAATCTCAGGACAGATGGCTTGGTAATGAGTTTTTCACTTTCTTTGGCTGCCAAGCAATTTGGAAATTGCACTAGGCCAGTCCCCTGTCAGTGCCACTGGGCACTTCAATTTGAAGACAAGTCTGACACCAGGAAGTTGTCATCATCAGCAGCTAATGCTTAGCAAGTGTGTCATACCAAGTGTCATGAAAATGCAAAGAAAAAAAATGTTCTGTTTTGTTCTGTTTGTAGCATCCTAACAAGTTTGGGATTCAGCTGAATTTTTGTGTTGAGCTAAAAGTTCAACTTATATCTTCAGTCCAGACACCCTTTCACTTTGGACCCATTTATTTAATTATCTATTGGACACTTTTACTTGATACTATGCAAGTGCCTCAAAATATGCAAGCTCAACACTGAATTTTTGATATTCCCCAAGAAAACTTCTTGTTCCAGTGCCTCCTCTCTTAATGAATAGTGACAGCATCCAACCACCCAATGATTCAGACCTGGAATCATTCTTGACTAATCCCCTCCCTCCCTGCACCACATCCAATCACCAAGGCCTATTGATTCTCCTTCCTAAATATCTCCTGAATCTGTCCACTGCTTTCCATCCCAATTGCCATCATGAATGATTCTGACCCACACTTGAGCATAGTCGTAGCTCCTGTACTAAAGGTTATCAGCCTTCCCTTTTCTGCCCCACCCACTTTCTCTATGAAGCTAGTGTGGCACTATCTGTGAGACTGTGACATTCTTCTGCTGAACACCATTCCAGGCTTTCTGCTGGTTGGGAAATAAAGTATAAACATCTCAGCATGTCTTAGAGGGTTACTATCTACCTTCTCAGAATTATTTCCTCCGAGTTAGTCATGTGGTCAGCAGATATTTATTGAGTGCCTGTTGTGTGCCCAATCTTGTTCAGATGCTGAAGGTCCAGAGTGAACAAAACAGTCACTTTCCTTAAGACTCTCAAATGCTTTTGGGAGCAGACAGTAATCCTGGGAACAAACAAATGATAATTTTAGGTCCTTATAAATACCAGAGGGGAGATATTTGTGGGTCACAGCTCCTTTAAGCTTTCCATATCCCACCTAAACTAACTTAGGTGCTTCTGTAAGAACTTTCATCATTATAATTTAGCATCCTGTATTTCTTTATTTTATTTCTTGTTTATCTATCTTCTGTGATGGATCACTATAGATTTGATGACAACAAAATCTTGCTGTATATGTTACTATCATGTTCCGGTGCCTAATTTTGCCTGTCATGTGTCAGATGTTTAATAAATATTTGTAAAATAACTGAATGTTACTTCCTCAGTGTGAATTGGCTGATAATTTCTTATGTCTCATTGGGTGAAAATAAAAAAATATGGTGAAAAAATCTTATGTAAATAAAAATATAGGCCTTTGTAGTTTATAACTGTTCAGATATTTGCAAACTGACATGAACTATATGTTGAACTTCCAAACACATTAATTAATTAAACTAATTTACTACAAATCACTAAATTCCTGCAGATAATGAAATTCTGCATATTACTTATTTCTTTTTTTTTTCCCTAACTTACTGAGAAAGCCAAATTGAGAAAAACTAGAAAGTCGTGAGGTGGGAAAATGTGCTCTGTAATTACAACACTGCATGGAAAATGCATAGATGCTTCTACGGAGTTTTCGGTAAAGAAACAAAAAAGTGGTCAAATAGGCACAGTCATTTAGGCCTTTGTTAGTGCTTTGTTAATAACTTCTGCTTGTTCAATACCCTTACGTTTCCAAGATTTATACCTATTAATCCTTTATATCGAATTTTAAGTGCTTACAAGGATTAACAGAATGGTGTTACACCCTTCTAAAGGGAAATGAAACTAGCAGCCTCTCTTCCATCTTCAAGCTCTGTGCAGAACATTTTGTCACCCTGCACTCCCTATAAAGCCAAGCCAATCACAGCAGGAGATATCAGCTTCAATAAAGGTTTTCATTGGCTTTTATACGCTTTAAAAAAATAGCGTGTCACATCCTTAAAACAAAGTATTTAGTTACACCATTTTCACTATTTTATCCTGTTATGGATAAAATGAACTTCTGGGAAACTTTGAGTTCTAAGTCCTTTATTATTTTCTTTCTAAACTTTTTCTTGCAACATCCCATGATTTTACTGTGGTAATTCAGCATGTGTATCAGAGTGTTTGGTAGAAATACTAGCTTTCAAAAAAATTTTGGCACACAGAATCTACAAGGATAGTTGCCTTACCAATTTCTCTTAAAAATGAAGAGTGCTTTTTACTCACCACCATTCTTCCCCAAGCTCATGGCTTGTACGTGCTCTAACATATATACCCATAGTGTGGAACCAGGTGCTGGGGCCCTGGATGGAAGTAGTGGCAGACAGAATGCAACACAGCTTTGTGGGAAAACCATCAGCTTTGGAATTAAAAACCTCTAGGCCAAGATATATCTCTCAGTGATGTGATGCATCCCTCTTCTGTTCATCCATATTTCCATTTCTTCTCCAATTCCTTACCTAGAACTTACTTCTTGAATCCCTCATTTCCAAACCAACCAGGGCTTGGTATTGGTTTCTTCACTCTTGCTGGTTTTGTCAGCTTGTTGTCTTTGTAGAAACTCTCAACTTGTAAACAAACTCAAGTATATAAACGTTTACTGCAAATAGAAAACCTTCCACATACTTTTCAACTTCTCAGAAATTATAATGTACCCAACAGTTTTCTGGGTTTAATATTAGGTAGTCCATGTCCCATTTCATAGCTTAAAATATGAGTGAAATATGAGTGACTAATAAGAAGAACCTGGTCTGGAAAAATAGGTGGCTAATGAATTCTGTCAACCTGTGTGACAGTAGGACTTTACAAAGACTCTCAAGTCCCAACTGTTTAACAAAAGGCAAAAAAAAAAAAAAAAAAAAAAAAAAGTACACAGATCGCAATTAGCAGTGACAACATGGAAAAGCACATAGAGTATGCCACTGGCAAAACTCCTCAGAGAGACAACTTTCCAAATGTGGGAAACATAAAACAAAACTTTTATTTATGATAACTAGTTGAATTTCTAATTCTCTTAGCCTTACAGGTTTTATGAAAACCAAATTCAGTTCTCCTAAGGGGTGAGAAAGAATCACTTCCTATGGCATACAGTTATAGAATAGCAAATGTTCAAAGCCCTATAATTTGTTCCTGGGGCAACATTATGTTGTCCTCTTCTGGGTTATGTAAGTCTGCCTTGGCATTTCAAACACAGAAACATTTTACCCTTGACACTATTTGGAATTTGGAACTGCCTGTGAAAACATGAATAACTTTATTTTTCCATTTGAAATGTCCCTAAACACAAATTGATAAATTCTCAAAGAATTCCAGTACAGAATTTGCAGGCTAGCATTTCAACTGCCAAGACCTATATTCTAAGTGTTTGAATTGCCAGAAAAAACACAGCTGTTAGTCTATATCTCAGGCAATCTGTACACCATCTTTCAAGCAGAAGAGATTACTAAATGGGCTGAAGGTTAGGAACAAGTTTCAGAGAAACAAAGTGCAGTACTGGAAGTCAAAAATCCACATAAATTCCAAATATTAATACTAACTCAGAAATCAGAAGTTTTATTTTACTGCCTGTTTTGAAAGGACTGCTTCTTTTCCCCCACAAAAGTCATAGACATCCAAGATCCAAGTTGTCTCTGAACCTTCAATCCTACTCTTGATAAATGGTCTTGTGTCTCGTTTTAGCTATAATTTAAAGGATTACAATGACCTAGAAGCTGGCCACCTTGGATGGTTTCATGGAGTCATGGATGGAGAGAGAGTCTCATGAGGTCACAGTGGCTATAGTGAAGACAGTTTCTGACACTTTCATAAACTAAATTGGATTCTTGGCATAGTCAGAGCTTGGATAGCATGAGTTTCCAGCCTTGTTCCCCCTTACCTATATCAGTTATGCTTTAATTTCTGCCCTGATAATATGATAAAATGAAGTGGGCCATTTTTTATTGAACTCTAGTAATGGCTTGAAATACAACAAACTACACAAATAATAAAGGACTTTGTTTTTTAAAATGTGTAAATCATCCTTAGATTTTTCTCAGTGTCTTTTACTATGAGAGTATATGCCCATATGTCTCACTGCCCCCTCCCCCATGGTTGGTTCAGATTTTGATGATCTGGCCGCTGTAAAAATAAGCTTTAGGCTGTGTGTCATTTGCTATGCACACAGTCTAACTCTATTCTCTTCCTACCACTGGTGCAGCTTCCCGGGGTGCTGGGATATTCTCCTGAGAAACCCTGTCCTAGGTTTCCTGGAATCTTCTAAACAAACCCCTTGCTTACAAACACTCTTTCAATGCAAT
The DNA here is from genome assembly GCA_039655065.1 of Glossophaga mutica. Classification (NCBI taxonomy): domain Eukaryota; kingdom Metazoa; phylum Chordata; class Mammalia; order Chiroptera; family Phyllostomidae; genus Glossophaga; species Glossophaga mutica. The sequence goes on along the minus strand of CM077304.1, from coordinate 35,305,898 downwards.
GAACATTTACTGGGTACACCTACCTTATGACATTGTTTTACATATAACGTTTTGATTAATCCTCACAAAAATTTGCAGATGAAAATATGAGTTCAGAGAGTTTAAGTAACTTGCCAAAGAATCACAACAAATAAATGGCATGCCAAGAGGTCACTTCTTGTTTCTGGAGCTATTTTTAGATACCATTAATCATTTTGAGACACCTTAAGCGTATCGCAGTGTGCTATGGGGTTGGTAATATAATCTGGCCCAGTGACTGCTCTTAAGGACCTGCTTTGCACTGACTGTGTAAAAATTTCATCAGTAACACACCAAGCTGACCTTTCCATTTCAGAAAACATATACAACTTTCAGTCAACATTAATGGCATCAAGTATCAAAGGTCTATTATTTCGTAGGTCTCAAGAGAATTTTAAGTGGCATCTAAACATATAAATTTCCTAATTTAGAATTTAATGAACTTCTTCCTAGTTTCTTATTACCAGCTACTTTATCAAAGGTAATGAATGGCTTCTCTCAAGATGAGTCTTTTTTCAAGATTCAGGTAACATTGAGCCTCTCTCTGGCAGTGATAGCTGTGATTTTAATTGGAATCATACCCCAGTGATCCAGATCTCAGACTCTCCTAATGAAATTCATACTGCTTAAGCAGAAAAAACCTTAGAAATCAGCTAGTCCCAAAGTTTCAAACTGACAATCCCCATCCTGCAGCTGCTCCCAATTGTACATGGTGTATTCCCACAGTGATGGTCCTAGTTGAGTTCTTACAATTCCATGACTCGTTGCCAAAAATTTAATGTGAGTGAACTTCCAATAGAAGTCCATATGTGAGGCTTATCTTACTAATTTGTAATATTAGGTAGCACTGGCCCTGCATTCCAGCCATGGTAAAAAATGAGTGGGTGCTTCTTGTAGATGGAGCTGATGTCTCCAGTGTGACTCCATCCCAGCATTTCCTGAGGGGTAAGCAGTATGGTAGTCGATGGTCTGTTGACAGTGGTCATTGTACTTGTATTATTATTTTCTTGTAGTAGAGTTCAAAAGAAAGACAAATATTTTTGACACTGTCAGACATGGGAAACAAAATATAATCTGAGAGGGCTTTCTGTGTAAAAAAATAGAAGATAGCAAGTGTCTTTGTGGAAGGAAAGAACGTGCCTTTTTCGTTAATATGCGCATGAAGAATCTCACCTTCAAGTTCATTGATGATATTTGGTTGGCCGTGTTAGCACTTGAGAGCCATGATTTTGTCTTATTTTGGAGAGCTGAACACAGAGATGGAAAGAAGTTAACTTCCCAGGGTTTATATTTTTAGGCCGTAGCTAGAATGAAGTTTTCCTCACCTTTTAGTACAGTGCTTGGCATGTGGGAGATAACAAATAAAATCTAAAAAGAAAATTATCTTAATGTCATGAAATTTTTTTAAAAAAAGGAAATCAGACATAGTATTAAAGAAATTTTTAAAATTGAAGATGGGCACGAGTACTGGAGAGTGTAGGCATTGTGCCATGTGGACCTCAGAGTCAGTGAAATCTTTCCACTTATAAAGTATTTAACAAGGTCCATACTAATGATTTCATCTAGAGAGCTTTTAGTTCTTCAGGTCTTAAAGTATTCTTCTAGAGCAGCCTATTTTATAGTTGATATCTCTGATAGAAGGTCACACCAGATGTGTTGGTTCAGACTGGTCCCTCTTTCATCTCTCTGTCCCCTTGCTCTGGAGAGGAGGAGAGCATAGTGGTCAGCAGCAGACCTGCCGGTCAGGCACTATGGCTATCAACATTAAGTTAAATAAAATTAAAAATTCAGTTTCTCAGTAGCACCAGCCACTTTTCGAATTCTCCATAGCCATATGTGGCTAGTGGCTGCTGTATTTGACAGCACAGACATAGAACATTTTGATGATCACAGAAAATTCTTTTGGACAGCGCTTCTGTAGAGTCCAGCTGATTGGATTTAAATGATAACTTTAACACTTACTGTCTGTGTGACTTTAAGCAGGTAATTTAATCTTTCTGTGCCTTGAGAATATAAATATCAAGTTACTGGGGTCATTTATGAGAATTAGATGAGTTAATATATACAATATATTTAGAATAACCCTTAAATACCATCTGATATTTTCTCAGTAACTGTTAGCAATTACTAGTAATCAAAAACAGTGTAAAAAAATACCTCTTTCATGAAGAAAATGTAGCATATACAGGTGAAGGAGGGTGGCTCAGAGTAGCTGCCCATCACCTGTGTTCCCAAGTCCATATACATTATTGTTATGGAGCTTATCATAAGATATTATAACTTTCTGTGTCTCTTTTCTTTACTAGACTCCATGTTTTGGGAATTTGAGGACTAGTGTCTTATTTTTCTTCATATACTTACCACCTGCTATGGTGTCTTGAACAGAAATGACATTTAATAAGTACTTTTTTCCAACAGAATTGAACTAACATAAGTACTTATGAATGAACAGGCCTATTACTTATTAATAATTAGTGGGAATAGTAGGATTGGGATTTTGCTAATAACCATATAGAGACAAGGAACTTAAAATTAGGTTAAGGACAATGGGGGAGAATATTTAAAATCAGAAATGAATGGGAATATCCAGAATGGGTGATCACTTCACATGTTGGGAAGAGAGATGGAGGAAGGAAAAGGGGGAGAAAAGAGAAGAAATGGAGTTGATAGGTCATATGGGAGAGTGCTCAAGGACAAATGTTACCTGCTTTAACTTTTTACCACAGACAGACCCCGAAGCCCTAGGTGGCACTGTCTGTGCTGAAATGCCTGGGCTAGTGTAAATGTACAGACATGTCAACCCGTTATTTAATTAAGCAGAGTAGGTGGCATTGTGAAAGCAAAATCATAATGAGCAATAGGATAATGTGATTGAAAGCTTCAGCTATGATGGAATGGAAGGAGTAAAACATGAAAGAAAAATTACATAGTACTAAGGACCAGACTAAGGAGTTGGTTAGCCACTGTGAAAAATAAAACAAAAAATAAGAGTAAAAAAATGGAATTATATTATTCAAGAAAACAGTTCTTGACTATAAATGTAAATTTAAAAGCAGTTGAGATTAAGCCATCATTTCAGATAAGTCAAGGGTCAGAAAAAGGACTGCAAGTGGCATTAAAAAGGGTCTCAGGGTTTGTGCTGTCACCATAAAGGTGACAGTTACAATTAAAAGTAGAAGTGAAATGATTAAGTATAAAAGCTAGACATGAGCAGATGTCCAGGCATTAGCTTGTGAGGGTGCTAAAAATGGATGTATTTTATACTTCATTCCAAGTTAACAAATATTAGGACATTAAAATGCATGAAACATGGTGTGTATTCCATCTTGCCATGTTTTTATTACTAAGTTAGGAAGAATTAGGCTTCAGGGAATGTATGCAAATCCACCAGTCTAAGAAAATGCTGAGTCAGGAGCCATAAGGAAGGGCAGTGAGATTTCTATTTTCCAAAGAGGAGCCTAGTCCATCGTATCCTAAACACCCTTTGGTGGCCACCCACGTCCAGCAAGACTGAAGGATGTGAGATTGCTGGATGACACTTTCTTTAAAGGTGGCAGTGGCCAAGCCTCCTAGCTGTTATATTTTCAGTACTAGCATTAAACTTAACGAGTATGTAGAATGTTTGCTCTGCACATGGATGATGTTTTCATTGGACTTTAGTATGCCATTTACCCTAAGCAATCATTAATGCAAGGGAGCTGCACTATGGTCAGTAGACTATTGATAATTCCAGACTGTTGTTACCAGATCTGTTTCTCACACAGTTTCTGTTGAGTCTGGAGCTTTCTGTGTAGACTGATGGGGGCCACGTAGAGAGAACAAGGTTTTCATTGGTGCACAAGCTATTGATTAAAGAGTGTGAGTATGTTCAAACTAAGTGATCTTCCCTTGACTTCTGTGTTTGATCTTAGCCCATGTGGGGTTCTGTAATTAGATCATTACTGTTTCTCTAGTGGATAATTGTCAAGTTCCTTTTGCATGAGGGGGAAACAGCATATGTCTTCTGGGCTACTAGACTCCTTTCTCTGTCTTTAGAATACATGGTGCTACATGCCTGAAAATGAATACAGAAGTCTTCCTCTCTACTTTTCATTTTTACTTGCATTATATGCATTTAGTCAGTCACTTAATCTATATTATTGAAGTGCCTACCATTTGCTGGGGTCTTAGCCAGGAGCTGGGATAAAATGGTCTTTGCAGTTATGTTTTTAAAAGGTCCAGCTTTCTGCCCTGGCTGGTGTAGCTCAGTGGATTGAGCGCGGGCCTGCGAAACGAAGGATCGCGGTTCGATTCCCAGTCAGGGCACATGCCTGGGTTGCCAGGCCAGTTCCCGTCAGGGGACATACAAGAGGCAACCGCACATTGATGTTTCTCTCCCTCTCTCCTTCCCTTCCCCTCTAAAGATAAATAAATAAAATCTAAAAAAAAAAAAAAAAAAGGATAAAAGGTCCAGCTTTCTCACAGCTTGTGTTTATCAACTCTGACTTCTTTTGACATAATCTAAATGCAGTGTGGAAGACCGCCTAAACCAAACATCCATGGAGGCTGCAGCTGCACATGTAAAGAAACACCCAGGAGAGTGTGTGCCAGCCCCCCATTTCCAATCCCACCTGCTCCAAGTTACCCCCTAGAAAGACTGAACACAAAAAGGGAGTGTCTGAGGTTGCAGAGTGATTGGAAGAGTACTTAGCTCTCTGTATGCTCCATGTTAACATCTGGAAGGAAACCCACTTTTGACCAAAGAAAAGAGAAGAAAATTGTAGTAGTATTCATAATTATATATCTTTTCTGGGTATACCTAAAGATATATATGTATATATATAAATTAATATATTACCATATATGTATAATTTACTTATGTACAAACACAATAGAAAATAGCATATAAGTTTTAAAATATGGTTAAGGCAGCTCTCTCTGTGGGCATCAACTTGAAGAGATATAGTTGCGTAGTTGTGTGTATTTGTGTCTATGTGTATGTGTGTGCATGGCCCAGATGGGAGTGTTGGGTTATGAATGGAGGGTAGGAAAAGATGAAGAGACAATGAGAAGGCATGCAAAGCATAGAAACACAGAATTTCTTGGTATCTCCTGTCATAATTTTTGAATGGGCATGGAAGGTATGATAATCATGACCAGTAGTGATGGTAGTAGAAGGGAGAGTGTGGAAAGGAAAGATGATTAGAGAAATGGTTAGGGAAGGTACCTTGACAGCATTAATAGCATAATCTGCTGCTAATTTAAATATAATACTATGTACTTATATGTAATATATGGACATATATATGCACACATATACACAGATAACATATGGATAAATTATGCACCAATAGTAACTAGAAATGTCCTCCACATTCTTGAAGTTTAGAAATTAACAGTTAGTTTTATTTAGATAGTAACAGAGTTAGGCCACTTTTATTTATAAACAATATATTAAAAGTAATTTAAAAAATTATCTATATGAAATTTGCTACAAAGAGTAAGTACATCTTAAAACAGATGAAATATGTGTATCATTTACATCCATACCTGCCTTTGATTACATGATTTTTAAAAAGCTGATAATTATTTCAGGATTCACCTAAAATATTCTGATTGAATGAAGAGATAAACAAATCTGCTTTTAGAAGATGAAAGGAACATGTACATGTAAAATCATCAAAGAGTATACTTGAGAGAATTGGACAAATGCTTGAGGAAAATTTATGTAAATACCAATTTTTAGTAACTGAAACACAAGAAAGTTCCTAAAGTGGCATACTATTATATCATAAATATATATCATTTTCAAAATAATGCAGAAGGCAAAGTGTTTCTCCTTGGGATAAACACTGTTTAATGAAAACACAAAAACATTCCCAAAGTATCATGACTGCTAAGTGTTTACATCGGCTACAACTGTTGTAGCTGATTAAAAAATAGTTATAGCCAATGTAAAAAATAAACAGATATTTCAGTAGAGAGACTAACTGAAGTATGTTTTTTCCTGAAAATATGTGGCTTAAGGAGTAGATATTTCACAAACATAAATAATTTTAAGGGCTTAAACATAAGACCTATAAAGTTAAACAGTAGACTCTTTGCCAGGACATTTTGTAAGTTCCCTTCACTAGCTGTGTGGTTGCCCTCAGTCATCCTGACCTCCTGGTCTACAACGCACAGACCAGGGGCCATGGTCAGGGGCATGGATGAAAGCAGCACTGTGCTTAGGGTATTGTGTACCTACTAAAGCTAGGAACTTGGGATGCATTTTATAAAAATAAATGGCTAATACGGAGTGCTTACTATATGCCAATTACTGTGAAAGATGGTTTTCATTGATATTTAAGTGCAATGTTTCCCAGACCCTGTAAGAAGTTGTGTATAAGCCCCACGTTGCAGGTGAAGGAACGAAGATGTAGAGTGATTTAAGTTAACTTGCCCATAGTTAAGCAACTACACAATGACAGAGCAAGAGTAGAACTTAGGATGCTATGCCTTTCACCACTGCTCTGTATGGCTAACCGTATTAAACCCAACTATAGCTCTTTATGGTTAGTTTTTTTTTTTCCCTCTAGAAATCAGAGAACTGTAAAATAACCTGCCCAAGCTGTTTTTTTACAGATCAAATGTCAGAGTAGGATTTAAACTCAGCCTGTCTGATTCCAATGTAACTTTCCACTCTGCTTTGCTACCTTTCATTTGAGATGTTGCCAAATACTTGTACCACATACTGACACCTGCAGTTTATTGGGCTGGTGACATCTGCTCGAGGACCCTCACAGGATGCTGATGCATTTTAAGAGGCCAGAGGAGGGCCCCTACCTAATGGTCCATCCAACTTGTCCAGCTGCAAGTCAGAATCTGTTAATACTGTGCCATGGTGACCCCTCATGGGGCCTGTATGCTGTATAGCACAGAACTGACCTCAACACCTCAAATGAGTTAAAATGTGTGTGTAGCCATATATCATGGGCAGTTGATTTGAGTCAAAATATGTCAAACTAGACATGTTATTATTAATAATAAAAATAAATGAACATTAAAAATGTTATCTGAATAATCTATTGTGCAACTCAAATACTGACTATTGTTCACAAGCACATTTTTAAATTAATGTAGCCTTATATGGATAGTAATCATAACACTGGGGATTATCATGGGTAGTAATCAAAATAAACATTATTCTTCAGAAGGACATAATGGGAATAATATTATATATACTATATAATTGAAAAGGAATTCTTCTGCCTCAATGCCAGTTATACAGATTTGTGGAAAAATTTCTTCAAAATAACCCTTGAGGATCTAAAATGTATGTGCATGTTTCAAAATTGCTTGAACGTGGGTATGCTGACAAGGGAAAGAAAAACTTGGGAATTATTAGAAGTGCATGCCCCCAAATACATAATTTTCAGTGAGTAAGGAGACCTTCTGAACTTTGCCAAAATAGGTGTTTCATGCAAAGAATGCTAGAATTTCATGAGACCAAATGCTAGAATTATCAAGTAACCATTAGAAAAGTTCTAGGTAGAAAGAATGCTATGGAAGGACAGAATTTGATGAGACAAATGACCTTTCAGCATTGCTAAGGAATTCATGTAGTGGATTTTCCCCTTCAATAGCCAGCAAATAAAGCAATAAATCTAAACATGCCCAATCACTAGGAAGTCATTTCTCCTCCTGAAAGAAGTCATAATAGGAAGCAGAGCTCAGATGGTTGAGTTGATAGTGTTCTGCTCCCACGGGGCCCATTCTTCAGGGGTAAGCTTTCCTAAGAGCTCTGTGGCTGATAAACTGCTCACCTCTGGAATCCTGTCCCAACTGGCTGACAGTAAGTGCCCTGGACACAGGGCAGACCTGGGATCCTCCATCAGCCCGGCTAACCCTCCTTATCCAGGCGGGAAGGAACTCCAGGGCAGTAAATGCAGACCCAATGTGACACAGGGACTTCTGGCATGCATTTTTTCCTGCCTCTATCTGTTGATTCCTTTAAGCCTGGAGACCTAGAAAATATTCCTAAAAAAGTAGATCCAACCTTTTTCATTCCAGGGGACACTATAACTAAAAAAAAATTGTTCTTTCTTCAGTAAGGAGTAGATGTTACTTAGATTGTATTAAGACTTTTTATTCTGAGGAAAACAATTGCAGTAAAAATACTTGGTGTATTATATGGTAGAGAAAATGAAATAAATAAATATGTAAATAAAGTAAGTAAAGACTCTCTATAGGGTACTTTAAACCCAATGCTCTTGTGATGCATCGATGTACCATTTAACTGCACCGTTAAAGTTGCCACCAAGGGAATCATCATTAGGAATATGGTTATAACAGGAGTCTGAGTCCCAGATCAAGGGTTTATTTTGTTTTCTTTCTCTTCATAACTTCATTGTTCTATATTGCAAGAAAATCTGATTAGCTTAAGTCTGTAGAGTTTCATTCTTCTTTAACCTGGATTACCTGTTTGAGAACTTTCTTGATGATGAAAGATTAAGGGCTATGTCCTGTAAGTGATTTAATCACACTGTGAGAGAAAGTCCTCTAAATAATAGAAGAAAAGGCTGATAAACTTCAAGTGGGTGTCTTCAAGGATTAATTCACTGATAAAGCTATTACTCTATTCATTATCCATTATGCTTACAGACAAATCTTCCTTTCAATGTCTTGCTCAAGGTGCATCCATGTGACTGCTTAGCTCTTGAAGTTTGTTAACACATATAAAATCTGTATCTGCTAGGGGAAAAAAATGTTAAAGCCAAAGCTCTAGGAAAAAATGATGTGAAACAATGGGTTTTCAAGGAAAGAAAAAAACAACAACCCTGTTTCTTCTTTTAAATCATATTTGTTGATTATGCTATTAAAGTTGAGCCAATTTTTTGCAATTTGTTCCCCTCCACCCAGCACACCCCACTCCTTCAAGCAATTCCCCCACCATTGTTCATGTCCGTGGGTCATTCCTATAAGTTCTTCAGCCACTCCATTTCCTACACTGTACTTTATATCCTCATGGCTATTCTAAAACTACCTGTTTGTACTTCTTAATCCCCTCAATTCTTCACCCATTCCCCCACACTTCCTTACCATCTGGCCACCATCAATATGCTCTCCATATCCGTGATTCTGTCTTTGTTCTTCTAGTTTGCTTAGTTTATTTTTTAGATTCAAATACTGATAGATATATATTTATTGCCATTTTATTGTTCGTAGTTTTAATCTTCTTTTTCTTAAATAAGTCCCTTTAACATTTCATGTAATAATGGTTTGGTGATGATGAACTCCCGTTTTTTCTTGCCTGGTAAGCTCTTTATTTGCCCTTCTGTTCTAAAGGATAGCTTTGCTGGGTAGAGCAGTCTTGGCTGTAGATCTCTGGTTTTCATAACTGAGTATTTCTTGCCAATCCCCTCTAGTGTGCAAAGTTTCTTTTGAGAAATCAGCTGGAAGTCTTATGGGAACTCCCGTGCAGATAACTAACTCTTCTCATGCTGCTTTTAAGATTCTCTCTTTATCTTTAACCTTTGGCATTTCAATTAAGATACGTCTTGGAGCGCGCCTCTTTGCATCCATCTTGTTTGGCACTCTTGTGCTTTCTGGACTTGCATGTCTATTTCTTTCATCAAATTAGAAAAATAATCTTTCATTATTGTTTCAAATAGATTTCCAATTTCTTGTTCTTTCTCTTCTCATTCTGGCATCCCTATGATGCAACGTTTGGAAAGCTTAAAGTTGTCCCAGAAGCTGCTTATACTATCCTTGTGTTTTTTGGATTCTGGTTTTGTTGTTGTTGTTGTTCTGATTACTTGTTTTTTTTTTTTTTTTTTGCTTCCTTATGTTCCAAATCATTGATTTAATTACCAGATTTATCCATTCCACTGTTCTTTCCCTGTAAATTGTTCTTTATTTCAATTAGTGAATATGTCATTTCTGACTGATCTTTTTTATGCTGTTGAGGTCCTCACTAAGTTCCTTGAGCATCCTTATAACCAGTATTTTGAACTCTGCATCTGATAGATTGCTTATCTCACTTTTATTTAGTTCTTTTTCTGGAGTTTAGATCCATTCTTTCATTTGGGCCATGTTTCTTTGTCTCCTCATTTTGGCAGCCTCCCCGTGTTTGTTTCTATGTATTAGATAGATCTGCTGTGACTCCCTGTCTTGATAGTGTGGCCCAATGTAGTAGGTGTCCTGTAGGGTCCAGTAGCACAGATTCCCCGATCACCTCAACTGGGTATTCGAGTTGTGCCCTACATGTGAGCTGATTATACCATCCTGTTGTAGTTGAGACTTGATTGTTGTTGGCAGGTCAATAGAAGAAATTTATCCAGGCCAGTTGGTTGAAAGGACTGGCTATGACCACTGACCACCAACCTCTACTCTCTGTGGAGGATCAGCTGTTCAGGGGGAGGATGGTGGTATTCCAATGTGGTCTGTAGTTGTCCACTGAATGCACAGGCTCTTGGGTTTCCCAGGTTGTGCACATCAAGGTCAGCCCCTACCGGTGTTCTGACCAGAGCCATCCTGCATCAGTAATAAAGCAATTTGCAGACGGCTGCTACTTGTGCTGGACTCGGAGATTCTCAAGCAAAGCCAAGTGGTGAATCGAGGCTGGCTGCTCCTAGTGCTGGGCCTGAGGCCACTTAGCAAGAGGTACAGGGGCTAGAGGCTCACTGAAGTCAGCTGTTGCTTTTTTGAGAAGATTTAGGCAGTTGTGAAGCATGAGCCAAGACCAGCTATTCATATGAAAAAGCTGCTTGGGTGGTCCCATAAGTTGGGTGGGATGGAGTCTGGGGGATCTCCAGGGTGGGGCAAATAGTGTTTTCCAGGCTGATAGAGTCTCAGATATGGCACCAGTCTGCCAACTCTGTGACTTTGTGGCAGGGGGAGGTTCAGAAAAGGGACAGTGGCCTCTGCCCACCTTTCTGTCTGTGAGAAACCTGTCCCTCAGCTCTTGCCTTGATGCCAAACATTGTATTTTCTCTCTATATGCCACTGGTGCTTTTCAAGCTGCTACTTTAGTGCTAGAGCTCAGACAGCATGAGTCTGAGTAGGTCCATGTATAGATCTTTAAGAGGAACTGCTTAAGACTCCAGAAGTTTCTCCACCAACTCAATCCCCACTGGTTTTGGCATCCAGAAGTTATGGAGACTTATCTTCCTGGCACTGGAACCCTGGGCTGAAGGGCTTGGTGTTGGGCTTGGACTCCTCGCTCCCAGAATATCCCTCCCAAATTTTATCCACCACACAACCTTTTCCATGTCTTTACCTCTCCTTCAGTCTGGATGGATGTGGTTTCTTTAACTCCATAGTTATTGGACTTCCATTCAACTGGGTTTCTGACAGTTCTGAATGATGATTGTTCTATATTTCGGTTGTGATTTTGGTGTGGTTGTGTGAGGAGGTGAGCTGTGTTTACCTGTGCCACCATCTTGACTGGAAGTGTCCCAACCCCATTCCTAATGAGGCTAAGTCTTTTGATCCAGCAGGAAAAGGCTCCCAGGTCAACAGGGGTGACATTGATTAAATCTGGAAAAGCTATAAGACCAACTTTGGCGACAGGAAACCTGGGTTATTGAGCTGGGAACTATCAAACTTGGTATCTAGTTCTGAATTTGCCAGTTACATGCTGTGCCACCTTTGGCCACATTCATGTATCTTTCCAGCTTTCCATTCCATGTTTATTAGATGAAGAAGGACAGGGCTTATTAGCAGAGAGCTCCATGGCTGTTGCCAGCCTACAGTGACAGCGTCTCAGATTGCACTTGAAATATCTGAAATACCAAAGTCAGAAATATTGTTTAATAGTAATTGAAAACATGATTTGCATTCTTCTTAAGTATATTTAAAATTATACACTATGGGCATACCTATGTTTCTTTCTCTGCTTGTTTCTAAATAATTATGAATTAGAGTATCAGTACATTTTAGTTCTGAGGAAGAGAATATAGTTGTAGGATAGTTGGTGCAGGTTCTGTATTTAAGGCACAAAGTCACTTTTACTAAATCCCTACCTAAAATACTAAATTGAATACTATATTCTCAAGGAACTAATGGTCCTATAGGATTTTGTAAAACATTCCTGAATTTTATCCAAGAAGAGATCTCATTTGAAATTGGTCAAAGTCTATTTCTTTTTTTTAAAGATTTTATTTATTTAGTTTTTCATAGAGAGGGAAAGGGAGGGAGAGAGGGAGAACAACATTACTGTGTGGTTGCCTCTTGCATGCCCCCTACAGGCAACCTGGCCTGCAACCCAGGCATGTGCCCTGACTGGGAGTCGAACTGGCGACCCTTTGGTTCGCAGGCCAGTGCTCAATCCACTGAGCCACACCAGCCATGGAAGGTCAAAGTCTATTTCTTAAAAAATGATTCTGTGACTTTTTTTTTCTAACCAAGCAATTGGAATAAACTAATTCATTAATTCATTTCACTATATCTGCCTTCTAAATGCGTGTCACTGTGCTAGGAACTATGGGGATTAGAGATATAAGTAAGATACTTACTGCCTTCTGGGAATTTGTAATCAACAAGTATAGGATTATACTCACATGCTTACAAGATTCAGACATTCAAAGAACTAACTGTATCAGTTATTTCAATATTATATTTCTTTATTTTTCTGCCTTTACTCACCTTATCTCAAAGAGGGGACAAGAAACATATATCATTTTTGTGAGCCTATACTCACGGAGAAATGCTTTATCTTTAGAAAGTTGGTGGTACAAAGAGGAGGCTGTAGTTATTTTTTGTCTGGTGATGCTAGGGTTGATACAGTGTAAACCATGTCTGTTTCGAAACAAAGCATGCCCTAATCCTCAGGCATCAGGGTGTGCCTGCCATTCATGTCAGCACTGCTCTTGAAGGCTGCTGTTGGGCATCACAAAGCACCTTAAGGGAACACTTGCGTAGGTGTTCGGAGCATTGCTATCTAATTCTCCAGTTACTGCACTCTGAGTCTTCTCATGCATACATAAACGGCGTGGGAAATATCAAAGGGCAGAGGGTCTGAGATGCTGCAACATTGGACAGGAGTCCTTTTTCTATACCCTCGGGGTGCAGATAAAGAACACCTAATCCAGAATTCCCCTACCCCCGTATTTCTCACACTCAGAATGTGAGTAGCACTTGTCTGCAACCCTCAGTCAGTGAAGGGCGGCAATAGGGTTCACAGGGAACAAGTGAATGGACGGTGCCCACACTGGGTTGCAGTGAAAGGCCTGTTTTACTATGGCTTGGTGACAAGAATTGACTTCGTGGATTAATTTACAGGGGAAAAGAAATATGTTAGAAGGTGAAGAATTTCTTAGCAGTTAAGAGTTTTGTGAAGGTGGAATTGGTCACCCATTTGGTATTCACCAGCACAAACCAGGAATGTGGTAACGTGTGGTCGCGAGGGAAATCAAGTAGCCACTGAGGATCTGAGCTGCCTCTGTTTTTAGGAATCCGTGAAATGACTCCTTGATGGCTCCTTTGAAGGTCTCTACTGAAGGAGATTTCAGAGCAGACGAGTGCAGTACAGATTTCCCTAAATGCTTCCCTATGCAATGAGTCTGTGGAGATTCTAGTTATGCCAGGAATGAAGGAGTTCTGTGACAAAACAGGTCTGGAAAGTGCTAGACACTAGGCACTAAAACCCTTAGTTGGAGATTCGTGATGCATATTACTAGTGCATTTTGACAATACTGGTAGTAAATAAACTTGTTTAAGCTTTGTCTAACTTGGTATTTCTCACATGTGTTTGTGTTAAACCTTGTAGCTCTTATTGTTCTATAAACTAGTGTCCTCATGTCCACAACTTGAGAAGTGTTCTGTGGTAAAAACAATGTGCCTTCCTGAGATATGTCAACTTGGGTGGCAAGTCTGGCTAAACCACTGATTACTTGCTTGAGCTTAAAGAAGCACCTTGCTGTGACAAACTTCAACATCCTCATCTGAGAAATAGAGGAATTATTTTCCTTTGCAGGGTCTTATGAATACAAGATAATTCCTGTAAGGTGCTTAACAGTGCCTGGTCAGCAACAAGTGCTCAATAAATGGTGATTATTTCTACCAGTGACTGATACTTTTTTTCACTAGGGCATCTAATCATCCCTTTTGCAGTTTAAAATCCACTTCTTTTTGTCTGTCTGATAGAGCTAGAAATGACATAATTAATCATTAAAATAATTATGATTGCATGATTTGGTGAGACAGCTGAAGCTTCATCACCCAGTGTTTGGCTGTGAGGACAGAGGCCTCAGCTGCTCTAATCCCCACCCCCTACTTTCAGGGAGAATCTTGGCTTTATTCGTTCTTCTTTGATAGGCTTTCAGCTGAGGGGCACAATATTACAAAGGAATCCTAAGCAGGTGCTTGAAAGTTGAAGAACACTTACTCAAACTTCTTTGAACTTACACAAAATTTTATTTGAACTCCAGTTATGGGACTAACATTGTAAAATTGTGATGAGTTGTGTATCTAATGCCTCCTCCCCCTACATACATGAAATATTGGGTTGGCCAAAAAGTTCATTTGGTTTTTTCCCAGTGAGATGGCTCTTATAGCACTTGGTTGTCTTCAACTTTATTTGAAACAATTTTGTTAGATTGTATTATACTCTCATATCAGCATGCATTAAACAACATCAAAATCGATGAATTTTTTTGTGTAGCCATTTTAATATTGAAGATGGAAGAAAATATGCAATATTTTGGCATATCATGCTTTATTATTTCAAGAAAGGTAAAAATGCAATTGAAATTAAAAAAATGATTTGTACGTGTATGGAGAAGGTGCTGTGACTGAATGAAGGTGTCAAAAGTGGTTTGTGAAGTTTCGTGCTGGAGATTTCTCTCTGGCCGATGCTCCACAGTTGAGTAGACTAGCTGAAGTTGACAGCGATCAAATTGAGACATAAATTGAGACCAGTCAACGTTATACCACATGGGAGGTAGCCAGCATACTCAAAATATCCAAATAAATAAAGTTATTGGTAAAAATGAAAAATGCATCTCTTATTTTACAAGAAAAAATAAACAAACCTTTTGGCCAACACAATACTAAATATTTGTTATTTAGAATGCAAAGGTGGTCCTTCCAACAAACCTATGATCTGGGTCCCCAGCTTCAGCCTCAGAACTTAGGCTGTCATCTCCATTTTAGTCTTTATAGGAGCAAAATTCTAATTGAAAAAGCCTGGTACTATACATCACTTCAATAGTGCTTTTCTTTGCAGAACATGATTTCCTGAAATGAGAGAATTAAAAAGAACAGTTCAATATTGTCAGCATGAGGTCACGAGAACACCTCAGAGTGGATATCCAGTGTACTCAGGGACTTTCAGTGGTCAGTGGTTGAGGCGCAAATTTAAATATATCTTTTGTTGATGACTTGTTACTACTCTTTGACAGCAATCTCCGCCTCAACAGCAATCTCCGCCCTGCCCGCCTCCCGCCCAGCTCCTGCCCCCAGGGCACTTTCTTTTGGGAAAGCATGGTAATTACGGGACCGGATAGGCCTGCTTCAAGTGGCCTTGGGCAAGTCACCTGTGATCCTCAGATACTTCATCTATAATAGGGGTAATGATTCTGGGAGGTACTTTTAAAAGTAGATTTGCAGTCAAATGCTCTACCACTGAGCTATACAATGGAATACTACTCCGCCATAGGAAAAGGTGACATACTGCCAATTTGTGAGAGCATAGATGGAACTTCAAAGTATTGTGCTAAGCAAAATAAGTCAGACAGGAAAAGAAAGAACTGTATGATTTCACTAATATGTGAGATATGGAACAAATTAATAAATGAACAAACAAAACAAAGTTTTAAAGAAACCCTGATAAACATAGACAACAGCATGGTGGTTACCTGGTGGAAGAGAGGGTGGATGGAGGCAGAAGAAGGTAAAGGAGGTCAGATATGTGGTGACTGGGAGGAGACTTGACTTTGGGTGGTGAACACACAGTTCAGTGCATAGATGATGTGACAGAATTGTACACCGGAAACCTACATAGTCTAATTAACCAATGTCCCCACAGTACATGTGATAACATTTTAAGAAGTAAATGTGAAAATAAAAGTGCATACAGGTATAGTTCTTGACATTTTGGAAATGTTCAATGAAAGTTAGCTATCGCCATTATAATTTTATTTCTTAACAAATAATCAGATGATTATCATTATATAACTTTTTATATGTCATGAGATTACATATTATGAGATGATTAATTAGTACAAATCAGGTTTCACTCCCACTAGGAGTTTACAGTCTGCTGTAAATACAATGCAGATGAGTCATTTCATCTAAACAAAAGGGAAGAGAATGGTTTTCTTAATGCGCTCATGGAATCCTCATACTATTATGAAATGCAGAAGTCAGATTTTTCACTTTTTCCATAACAGAGAAATATAATCTAAACTTATAGAAATATAGGAAGGGCTATTTTATAAATTTAACCTTTATTTAAATTCTATACTTGGCCTTTACAATATTTTATTCATCAGATTATATTAGTGATTTCAAACTTTCATTATTTCTTTCACTCCTTCTGGAAGTTCTTCTATGTAGGGATCAACAAATATTTTTTGAATAGAGATTCATAACTAAATAAAGTTTGGTGATTTGTAGATGGCAAAATACATGGGCATGTCTTTGCGTTGTGTTTCCAGAACAGATACGGAACACCAACAGCTAGGAGAGGGAAAAACTGATGTTGGAAACCATCCAAATACAAGGCGATAAGAGATTAGCTGACGGGAAAAGTGGGAAAGTCCAGGCTGCGAGAAATGCCTTAGAAGGATGAGCTTTCCCGCTGCCACCACTGCCGAATGGCACTTAGGGTTTTCAGAGCCCCAAGTTTCTCACTTTGCTTGAGGGAGAAATATATCTTATGACAACTAAAGATTTTCATCATTCCTACATTTTAAAAATGATGAAAAATGATCCATAATTATTCTAATTTTTTTCTAAACCAAAATACAAGTTAAGCTGTGAAGGCACCTTTGGTCTCACTGATTTCCCTCATAAATTACATCATTTGGATCTCTGATAGGGAAGTAGGGAAGGATTGTGGCAACTTGGGTTCCCAATGATCAATGTTTGAGAATTCTTTATGTTAGAAGTGCCGAACTTATTTTCATATTATAAACTGTATAAAATCCTTTCAGTATCTCAGAATAAGTTATTTCTGGGATTCATACCCCTAATGCAGGGAAATTACTTCCCTCCCTGAGCCCTTTACAATATTCAGAATTTCCTTATTTTAATGAACTCAACATATCTTCCACCTCTTCAACTAAAAATCATAGATTGATTCCAACCTCACACATTAAAACAATGATCCCACTTAGTGCTTTCTCATAAAAATGGCATGCTTAGGGTGAACCTGTATGTTTTGCATCTTTCTCAAAACTTCCAAGATATACTTAGTATAGCTAGCTTTACTACAAAGATGAATCAGATTATTTTATTTTTTCTTTGTCAATACATAAAAGCTCACTATTTCAAAATCATTTACTTTTCTAACTACAGGTGTACAAGAAAAATAAGCATGTCATTAAGTAATGTTGTAATCCCAGCTGCTCACGCGATATGGAACAGCTAGGACATGGAACAACTGGAGGTCACATACGCTACTGGTGGAAGTGTGCATTGGTGTAACCACTTTGGAAAGCCGCTTCTCAGTGTCTAGCAAAGTTAGATACATGCATACCCAATGACATAGCAAGAATTAAAAAGTGCATAGGCATGTTCACAAAAACATGTACAATTCTTAAAAAAATATGTGTGAGAATATTTAGAGCAGCACCATAATTGATAGAAACTGAAATCTACCCAAATTAGAATAGGTAAGTACATTGAAGTATACCGATGTGATTGCATACAGCCCAGCAATGAGACTACACAAACTATAGCTACACACGCAATATGGATGAAGCTCAGACACCTAATGATGAGCAAAAGGACTACTTTACTGTATGATTCCATTTCCATAAAATTTAATAATGAAGTCAGGATAGTGATTGTTTAGGGGTACCAGTGACTGGAAGAGGGAACAAGGGGCACTTCTGGGAAGCTGGAGATACCCTGTTCTTAAACTCACCAGGCTGTGTACACTTGTGATTTGTGCCCTTCTCTGAACACGAGCTATACTTCCTTTAAAAGATGTTTTTAATGCTGTAGTATGAATGTTAAAATATTACATCCAAATCATGCCATGAAAATTGGTTGTAATTTTTTCCACAAAAATCTTAAGTGATTCAGCACATTCATGACTCAAGTTTCATGAGCTTTCTCCCTTACACTGAACGTTATTCTGGGCATTTCGAAGTCCTATTTCCTTTAATGTATGATAAATTAGTCATAGCTCCTGGCAAGGATTGTTAATTTTATAGCTTGTGTTTACCATAAATACTCAAGGTCATGAATAGCATTTGTTCAGTTTTGGCCACGCAGGGAGGTAATGACAATGTGACCCCTAACACAGCTTTGCTATAATGAGATTAAACAAGATGCATGTAAAAGTGCATTCTAAACTCAGTCCAATTCAGATGTTTGATGCAACATGTTTCATTATTTGAACATATCTCTTGGTAAAATGTGCAGCATTAAGAGATCAGTAAAAAAGCCACCAGAAGTGAAATCTCCTTTCAATGAAAAGACCAGCCAGAAGTCTCTGGACAGTGTCTGCACACTTGCATACATGGGCTGGAAGTGTTTCAATATTTTAACTAACCATAGAAAGGAGATGCATGTTCTCAACAAGAAAAAATCACTTACCTTTTCTGTACTTTTTGCACTATTGACATCTAATCATTAAAAACAAATATTCTTTTTCACAGAATGTTCTTTTTAAATTTGTGATTCACAATTTTAGCATTGTATTAAGGAGAGAGCATCACACTCTAATGAAGAAGTTCCTTAAGTGCCAGACATGGTTCTATTACTAGCTGAAAGGTCTTTGAAAGAAATTTGGAATGACAGAAAATCAGAGATGAAAATAACCATAGTCCCAACTTGCCATTTTGAAAATAAGGATGCTGAAACTGAAAAATATCAAGTAATCAAAAAAAAAAGTGCTTATTAGTAGTGCATCTAGTACTCTAAAATCAGTATGCCATTTTTATAATACTTTGCCCAAAGAGAACATTATTTTTATTTCTATAACTGAAAAAAAGTAGAAATCAGTCCATCTCAAAGCATTAAAACTCACATCTGGCTTTACTTTCTAAAATTGTTCAAACTTTTTATTTTTTAGTTTACTTCTATTGGACTTTGAGTAGTTGATACACAACTAAGATTTTTCTGCTCCACATTAAAGCATACTCTTCTCTGTATCAGAAGTTGAGTACCACACAGTCACACACACATACACAATGTTAGTTAAGAAGTAGCTCATTTCATTTTTTTGTAGTTGGAATTTCCCAGAATTCTGAACTATGATTTATTCTAGCACTAAAGATTAGTGAAAAGTTGAGGGTCATAGGAAGGATAAAGAGAACAGAAAAAGATATGTTTTCCTCCAGGTCTCATAAGATTTCTTACTTACATGTCTCATTTTTTATCAAAAGTGGGAAAAAGTCCCCACGTATTTTATTGCATAGGATGGTCAATGAAACTTAACAACTTCGATGTTATAAACAGTTTGGTTGCTAGCCAAAAGGAGAAAATAAAAGCCTACCTTTTCTTTTTGGCAGAGCAGATGAAATAATATGAGGAACAGTTCAAAGTTGATATTTTTATGTAGACACTTAATAAATAATTATTATTTACTAGATGCATAATCTTGTGATGACCAATGACTTGAGTGAAAAGAACAATGGGAGTTGGGTCTGAGATAGCACCCTGGCTATCTTAGGCAAACTGCCTAGTTTCTCCACAGGTTTCACATGACAGTTCGGTAAGATTGCATCTGTGAAAGTTCCTTGGAGAATGGATAACAGTACACGACTGTAAAATGGTACAGTCATCAGTGGAAATCAGGCTCTTCCATGGGGTCACAAGGAAAGCAATCCAAGGACCCATGCATGGGAGATGGTGCTGCAGCAAGGTTTACTTGAGTGGAAATATGCCCTTGAGTTTTTAATGTTTTATCTCAATCCATTTTCCCATGGAAAAAGTCCAATCATGTCCTCAGCAAGGCCAAAACTTAGGCCAGTGTCCAGAGTTTCTGTTTCATATTAAAGCTTAAACCTTTGGAGCCCATGTGGTCTGCTGCTGGCCCTGGTAGCTGCTAGATTCTCCTGGTCATGTGTTCCTGGGCAAGAAAGAGAACACACAAATGAATGGAGTGTGGGTCATAGAGAGACAGAGACAGAGAGAACACTTGCTTCTTTGTTCCAATGGGATTATGTTAGCTTGGGTTTGTGATGGACCAGGTGCTTTTTCAAAATAGCCAATCAATTTCCCAACCTTTTGCAGAGTTTTGATAGGTCTACCCCCTAGTTAGAGTGACAGGCCTCTATAGGCAAACATCTCCCCCTGTGTCCCAACCATCTGGTACCAGAGTGGGGGAGGGAGGAGTGTTTATCCCTTTGGTGGAGCAATGGAATGATCCCCTGGGGTGTGAAGCTGTAGCTTCCTGCCTGGTGAAGCAAACAAGCTCACGGTCCCAGTTTATTAAGCTCAATCTCTAAGTCATTTTGCTCTCTTTCTTATTAGTAACTAGTTGACTATCTACAGTTAACAGTATTATTGTTATTAACTCATTAAATGTGTCTGCCAAAAGCTTGACGCTATTTTATAATACTGGAACGTCCTTTTCTATTTTAAACTTTCCTATTTTACTTCCAAATTTTCTTTAAGATTTTTTGTTGGCAAAAGTGTTATCCTAGCTGGTCCAACTTTAGTACTTAGTAGGAGGAAAGGGTGGATTCCTAGTACCTTATAGAGAAAAATTATTAGTCAAAATGGGAAAATTATTGCAATGTTTTAAGAGATCTCATCAAAAACTCCTGTATAAGGAAGAAAATTCAGTCTGAGTTACAGATCCACCCATAGATATCACATGGTAATACTATGATCAAACTCTCCATTTCATCACTGATAGTTTCATGAATTGAAGCACAAGGAGAAATATATCTTGTGGAGTGTATTTTTGCTACTGATTACAATGTTTAAGGACAGATGTATACTACTCTAGAACAAATATTTGCATTTTTGATGGACGTATAATAGCATACTTTGTATTTAAAGAACTAGATGTATAGGAATTGTCAGTAATTTAAACACACCTAGAGACAAGACTTATTCGTAGAAGCTGTATTAATGTTACAATAGATTCTACTACTGATAGTTGCAAGTCATCCATCCATTTATTTATTTAACTAATATCAAGTGCCTTGGTGAGACATTTGGCAAGGTGCTAAGACTTGGTGTAGGTGATGAAGTGTATCATGTTAGATATCAGAAGTGGTAATTGGTGATTTACATAGAGGTAGTTAAGGAGCAGTGAAACACAAATGGCAGGAAAAACTTCTGCTAGGCAGCTCTGAAACAATAGGACACAAGCAGGGGTATCTAGCCAACAGACTTTACTAATGCTAGGGTATACAATTCCCAAGGTGACTAAGTCAAGGCTCCCTTCTGAAAGCAGGATTTTCTATCCAAATCTTCTTTTTTAAAAATTTAATATATTTTATTGATTATGCTATTACAATTGTCCCATTTCTCCCCCATCATTCCCCTCCACCCTGCATACCCCCTCCCACCCACATTCCCCCCTTTAGTTCATGTCCATGTGTCATAAGTTCTTTAGCTTCTACATTTCCCATACTATTCTTGCCCTCCCCCTGTCTATTTTCTACCCACCGTCTATGCTACCTATTCTCTGTACCTTTTCTCCCTCTCATCTCCTCCTCCCACTCCCCTGTTGCTAACCCTCCATATGATCTCCATTTCTGTGGGTCTGTTCCTGTTCTAGTTGTTTGCTTTTGTTTTAGGTGTGATTGTTAATAGCTGTGAGTTTGCTGTCTATCCAAATCTTCTTTAAGACAGAGGGACAAAAAACAAAACAAAACAAAACAAAACAAAAAACAACTCTTCCTCAGTTTGTTGGGCTCAACTGATTTTAGTTGGAAATAATCTGCATGCCAGGGAGTTGCGTTTCCAGGACACTTGCTCCCTGCACATCTACATCTGGCACTTAAAAACTTGCCGTTTGTGGGGAAGAGTTGTTCAACACAAAATTTAGGTCAAGCATAATGTGGAAATATTAAACATTAAAGAAGAGAATTGGAAATTAGTCTGTTAAGGGCCAATTGTCTCTCACAACATTCCAGATTTACAAATGCAACTGTTTACGTAATTCAAACAGCATACGGGCATTGCATTTGCGCTATAAAATATGTGGCATGAGTACATTTCTGGGAAAGGACAGTAGCAGCAACCAGAGGCACAGTGAGCTCCAAAGTTTGAGTCTTTAAAATTAGAAATCCTTCAGACACCTAGCGTAGGGTCTTTCAAAGACAAAGTGCTAAATAAAGGTTTGCTAGGTTTGAAGGGAACAAAGATTGCTCATACCCATGAATAAATTGTTTCTGGGAAAGTTTCGGAAACTTGAGTGCTTGCCCGCTGATTCTCCAAGGCTGCCACTCCCAGTGATGATTCCTCTCACACCCTAGGGCATTGTACTCCTTATCCTGAGTGACGTTGTGTCAAAAATCAGCACATGAGTTAAATGCTTGGTCAATGTCAGCCAATGAGTGTTTGTGCAGTACTTGAATTATCCACATGATTAAATATATAATTTAAACTTCCATAGTACCTCACTAGGACAACTTGAAAAAGTTCAAGTTTTAGTAGAAACTTTACATGTCTTTCCAGTTACATGGAATACTGTAGAAGCTCCCTTAGTTGTAGGAAATGGGAAATAGTCTGTCTCCACTTACCTTTTAGGAAAATGATTGACAAGCAGAAAAAGAAATGTTCTCACTAGTTGATATCAAAAATGATAAAATGTGGTTGTATGTCTGTAGTAGGCTTTCAATTCAGCTAGCAAGTCAAATTCAAGAATACATAACAATGTATCTCGTGATTTCTAGCTATTCCTAAATGGGAGTCTGTACTTCCTGCGCTCAGGATTGTGGGAGTTGGAGGCCTTGGGATTAGGAAATGACTCAGTCATCAATTGATTGTTAGGTGGTTATTGTATATATGCATTGTCATACCTTAATTCCTTCAAACCTCTCTGCTTAAATGCTGCTTAGTAGAGAGGGTTTTCTTGAGCACACCTTGTTTTTATCTTGCTCCTGACTCCGTTACTCTTCATTCTCTTTCTCCTTACTCTATTTTATTTTTCTTATTAGTATTTAAATCGTCTAACATAACATGTATTATATTGATATACTTATGCGGGAGAGCAGGGACTTTAGTTTATCTACTTCTATGTACTTAACATGTAGAATAGAAGCACATAGTAGACCCTCTATCAATCTATCAATATTAGTAAATATAATTGAATATATGGATGACTTATTATTTACACAGTACCTGTGTTGAACTTGGCATTAGGTAGATAGTAAAGGACTAGAAGTTCAAGATCCTGGCTGCCTTCATGGAGTTTACCACTCTGTGGGATGATCAAGTGCCACCTAAGGTAGTCAGTTTTCTTAATAACCTCTCTCTTTATTTTCCCCTTCCAAAACCCAGCACTGCTGTGTGTCTCACAGATTCACCGGCCCTCAGGCTGTCTTTTTGACTTCTTTTGACCTTCAAAGCTGTCTTTGAGGTTCATTTCAGTGTCTGAAGAAGCTAAGGGTGAGCTCTGCCCCCCATCTGTTTGGTTGACCTTATTGTTCTGTGCTTTCTCTCTCAGGCCAGAGGACCCATAGAGGACAATGACTGTGTCAAAGGGGTGAAATATTTGCCTGACCCTGTCCTTTCCCAGAACCTTCCATCCTGGCTCACCTCAGTGTCTTGGGTCTGAGGTTAAACTATTCCAATGACATGGTCTGGAAAATTTCTAAGCAGTTTCTCAAAAGGCAGAATCACTTCCCTTCCCAAATAATACCATTCCTTCCCTACAAAATATAGAGGGCAAGTTATTCCACTTGGAGACAGGAAAACATCAGGATGACCAGAATAGAATCGGACTGTTGTGTTAAAGTAGATGGTTGCTACACTGGGGCAGCATAACTGTGATAAAATCGACTGAGAGTCCAGAAGGACATGTATTTGAATCCAGGTTCTACCTCTTGGCACCTCCGAGACTCCAGGCATCTATCCTCTCTTAGCTTCAGTTTCCTGTGCTGAATAAATGCTGAGAATAATAGTAGTACTTATCTCCTATGAAAGTTTTGAGGGTTAAATAAGAGAATACATATAAAATGCACTTAGCACTTGGTATGTATCCCATTCAAAATGTTTGCTATCATTAACATTATACTAACAATTGAAATTTGTTAATATTAGACATTTGGAATAAAGCATACTGTACATACTAGATTCCAGATTAGCTCAAGCAGCATCTTCATTTAGATTTAAATTACAGTACTAAAAATGAGAGATTTGCATTTTCCACTGCTGTATGTCAGTACATGTCTGTAGCTGTTCCTTGTATGTGAATATTTGCAGGTTTGTGTATTTACCTATATGTCAATGAATCGAACAATTGATCAGTTGGTGAGGTTTATATCCTGACAACTCCAATCAAGTAATTCTCACGAGCTTTTTGCCTCTGTCATCTTGTACATCCACACACCTCAAACTTCACAAGAGGGCATTCTTATGCAGAAAGGGACCATGAATTCCTCCATATGTATACAAATTAAGTAAAATAAAATGAGCCAACTGGTTGAAATGTCCTATAATTTAAAGGTTATCATTTTCTGACTTAAAACGACCAGTGTCCAGTGTCTCTTTCCTATTATTTACTGGCTTGAAGTGACCAGTGTTCCATAGAGAAGGAAATATAATTTCCATTGCTGTACCTCAATACCAAGGGAGGGTTGTTTTATTTTTTTACATGAATTATTTCGTGTTAAAAATAAATTAACATAGAAGCTAGAGTCATAGTAGTGATAACCTTTGCAAGATCTGAGTGTTCAAAAGGAACCAAAATAGCACTCTGGGGTAGAGCGTGCCCTCCGTACTTTGACTCTCTAGCTGTCAGTGATCGAGTATTTGTCCAGGCTGACAGAACAGAGTTCTTGAAGTCATGTGGGACAAAATAAATAAGATGGAGGTTGAAGTGGCGTGAAGAAATAAGTAGGAATTTTATTTCCCTGAGAAGCAAAGTCAAGTTAGATTATGAGGGCATGCACTTGGCAGTCAGAGGTTTGACTGCTGAGCACTCTTTCTATGATCTTGAGCAAATCATTTAACCTCTCGGCCTGTGTTTTCCATTCTAGGAACTAGGACATGGGAGCCAGGACACTGGGAACTAAGAAAAGCAGTCAGCACTTAGGAAGTTATCAGAATATAAAGTAGTCCTTGATAAATGTAACTTGGGTTATTTATAGTAGAGGAAAAAAACTTTAAAAAAATTCAGATTTTATGTACTGCAAGTTAATTTAAATTCTCCCCATGCCCCAATTACATTATTTGAGGACTTATCATTAGAAAGAAGATGATGTTCTTGGTTCTTAAATCACTGAATTTTGGAGGCACAAGCCTTGGATTTAAGTTCTTGTACCCAAGACTATGTAAAAAACTTTTCCTTCTGATTTCCCTCATCTTAAAAATTGAATATCAATGTCTTCCCTAGAGAGTTATTGAGAAGATTAAATGAGAACATTTTGTAGCTTTTGGAGCAGAAAGACTCAGACTCTGGAATCAGAGACCTTGTTTCAAATTCTCACCCTACCACTATGCATCCTAAAAACCCTGGGGCCACAATTTACACATCATGAATCTACTTACTTCTTCACCTGCAGGAAGGGGTAAATTATTTATTTACCTTACAATAGGGTAAGATGAATAATGTCTAAATATTCCTGGTATATATATGACCTCAGGAAATTCACTCCTTCTAACAATAGTATTCACCTGTAGAAACTATAATGGTGCAAGGAATCTCAAGAAGCTAGCTTTTTAAACATTTTTATATTAGTGGATGTTTGCTGTGTGAATAGTGTTTGTAAGATTCATCTATGTTGTTTAGCTGCAGATCAGTCATTTTCACTACTGTATGTTATTTCTTCTTATAAACATACCACCCTTTAATCATCTATTCATCCACTGATGGACATTTGATTTATTTCCATAGTTTCGGTACTGCAAACAATGCTGCCAAAATGGAGCTGTAGGTAAACATGGCTCACCTCCTCACACAACCATACCTAAATTACAACTAAAATGTAGAACAGCCATCACTCAGAACCATCAGAAATCAAGTTGAATGGAAGTCCCACAACTTCGGAGTTAAAGAAACCGCATCCATCCAGAATGGTAGGAGGGGTGGAGACTTGGAACAGGCTGGTCCCAAAACCACATGTGGTGGATAAATTTGGGAGGGATATCTCAGGAGTGAGGAGTCCCAGCCCCACACCAGTCCCCCAGCCCAGGGTTCCAGGGTTCCATGGCCCCATATCTTCTGGATGCAAAAACCAGTCGGGAGTGAGCTGGTAGAAGAAACTGCAGGAATTCCAAGCAGTTCCTCTTAAAGAACCCACACATGGACTCACCTACTCAAACTCTCCCTCTGAGCTCCAGCACCAGGGTAGCAGCTTGAAAGGCACCAGTGGCATACAGGGACAAAATGTAGTGTCTGCCATCAAGGTGAGAGCTGGGGGACAGCTTTCTCCTAGACAGAAAGGTGGGCAGATGCCAGTGTCCATTTTCTGAACCCTCCCCCGACACAGAGCCACAGAGCCAGCAGGCTGGTGCCATATATGAAACTCCATAAATCTGGCTAACACTTTTGGCCTCACGCTGGAGATCCCCTGAGGCTCTGTCCCACACAATTTATGGGCCCACCCAGGCTGTTAACAGTGTCTTTTCCAGAAGAATGGCTGGTCTTGGCTCATCCTTCCTACTCCCTAAATCCTCTCAAACAAAGCACAGCCTATTTCAGTGAGCCCCCAGCCCCTGTATCTCTTGCTAAGTGGCCCCAGGCCCAGCACTAGGAGCACCCAGCTTTGGATCATGGTCTGGCTTTGCCTGGGAACCTCCAAACCAAGCACAAGTAGCTTCTGGGTAGGCTTCTGGGGATTAGGGTAGGCAAGTGGTGCTAGGGTGGCTAGAACATGGTGTCCCAGTCCACATAGGGTGAGAAGGGACTCCCCATGTGATGGCATCCTGGTTGGAGTTTTGGGGTAAGAATGGCATCCATGTCTGCAGAGAGGAGAGACAATGGTAGTAATGAGAGATTGGTTGCATATGGGAAATTGACCAAAAATAAATAAATACATTTAAGATAATGGCAGCTAGGTTTCTCACTATCAAAGAACAGAGAATACAAAGATGAAAAGAGAAAAACTAGAAGAAATCTATGGCATTGTTTTAGAATTGCAAATGTCTATTTGAACTTATATTTTTCAAAGTATAGAGGCAGATATAGAAATATATCTATGTTAATATGTTTATGTAGTAGCACAAAGATCTCTGTTGTGAGAGTGGTAATTCTCCACTGAAATGAACCAAGGCTCCTTGAAAAAACTGCCCAATCCCAAGTTTAGTAGAAGATGTCTTGAACACACATGTGCCAGAAATAAGGATGTGTTCAAGGAATGATGGAGACATGTCAAAAGGACATGGACAATCATGTGCCACTCGGGTGGGCAATGTCAGTAATGGGGGAGGATACGCATGCTTGAGGCACAGGAGTATGTGGAAAATCTCTGTACCTTTCCCTCAATTTTGCTGTGAATCTTAAACTACCCTTTTTGTTTGTTTGTTTGTTCGAATAAGTTTCTTCATTTAATAAAACACATTGGAAAATAACTTGTTCTATAATATCATGGTTAAAAAAACTTAGTTTACACTTTTCAGATTCTTACAAAGGTAGTTTCTTTCTTTTTTTATTGTTGTTCAATTACAGTTGTCTCACATTTTTCCCCATTGCTCTCCCCTGCCCTGCTCCCCACTCTCACTCCCACAGTCAATCCCCACCCTGTTGTCTGTGCCAATGTATCCTTTATACATATTCCTTGATTTACTCCTTCCCCTTCTTTCCTCCATTTTCCCTTCCCCCCTTCCCTGCTGATCACTGTCAGTTTGTTCTTTATTTTCATGTCTCTGGTTCTATTTTGCATGTTTGTTTGTTTTGTTGATTAGGTTCCAGTTAAAGGTGAGATCATATGGTATTTGCCTTTCACCATGTGGCTTATTTCACTTAGCATAATAATCTCCAGTTCCATCCATGCTGCCATGAAGGGTAGGAGCTCCTTCTTTCTTTCTGTTGTGTAGTTTTCCATGATGTAAATGTACCAGTTTTTTTATCTATTCATTTACTGATGGGCACTTAGGCTGTTTCCAGCACTTGGCTATTGTAAATAATACTGCTATGAACGTTGGAGTGCACAGGTTCTATTGAATTGATGTTTCAGGGTTCTTAGGGTATAATCCCAGCAGTGGAATCACTGGATCAAAAGGCAGTTGCATTTTTTAGTTTTTTGAGGAAATTCCATACTGTTTTTCACAGTGGCTGCACCTAAGGAAAAGGTCTTATTGAAAAGGAAAGGACAAAGAGAACAGATCAAAGAGACTACCACTGGCCAAATCTGTGATAATTTGAGCATCAAAACAAACATTTAGAGTACTGGATTAAAACTGATAAATAAAGTATGAATCCATGATACAGGCCTACCTCAGAGATATTGTGGATTTGGTTTCAGTCCAGAGCAATAAAGTGAGTTGTAACCCTTTTGCTGGTGGAGACTCTTGCCCTCAATTGGCAAACCACACAACACTGAAGCACAGTGAAGTGAAGAGTGATAAACAAGGTATGATTGTATAAATAAATGAAGAGGTTGATAGTTTGATGAAAAATGGGATGTTTTTATAGCTTCAAAGTATTTTCCAACAAAATTCTTGTTAATTTTGAAGGGGAAAAGTGTCGCTTAATAGTGGAGAATCCTGGCAGACACCTTAATGCAGACAAATATAAATTGATAGAATGAAATGAGAAGAACACAACATCATTTTTGTTATGTTCCTGTCAAATAATCTGAATCAAATCAGAAGAAAACATTGGATAAACCCAAAATGAGGAGCATGCTACAACGTAACTCACTATCTATAATCCTTACAAGTAGCAAGATTTTGAAAGTCCAGGAAAGGCTGAGGAACTTTCTAGATGACATAATAACTAAACGTAATATGTGATTCTGGACTGGATCCTTCCATTAAAAGGTATTATTAGGAAAATTTGCAAAATTCCAATGGGGTCTGAAGGTCAGTTGTTAGTAATACGTCAATGTTAATTTCCTTATTTTGGTGCCTTATTGTGCTTATATACAGGAAAATAACCTTGTTTGAGGAAATTCCCAATAATTTGGGGATTATCAGACATCAAGTCAGCAGCTAACTCTCAAACGGGCCCAGGAAAAGGTTTTATATAGTTTTTGCAATTTTTCTGTAAGTTTTAGGTTGTTTTAAATATAATTAATAAAAAATTAATTTAAAAAAGCTATACACTCAAAGAGGCAACATAAATAAAATCAAGGCAACTTATTTTAATTAAATTTGTACATAATATTCAAAGCCTAATGCCCAGAAAACGCATGTATCTTCAGCCAATTAAATCATGTCAGACATGAGTAAGAACAGAGAGGATGGGGAGTGATGTATGCTTACTGAGCATTAAGTCCGGGGAAAGGAAATTACATGCTTAAGTATAGACTCTGCAGCCGGACAGATTGAGTTCAGTCCCAGTCCCATCAGTTACTAGCTCTGTCACCCTGAGGAATTCACCTCTTTGAGCCTGTTACCTCATTTGCATGATAATAATGTCTGGTTGCCAGAATTTGTGCAGATTAAAGATGATGAACAACTAGCACAGTGCCTGATGAATAGCAAGTGCTTAAATGGTATATATGATTAATGTTATGGCTATATTTATTTTTATATTCCTACTTTGATTATTGGGAAAACTTACCTTGCCTCATTATCTTTCCCTTCCTCTGTGTTAACTTTTTGGGCAGAAAAGATCCACAGATTCCTTCTAAGTGTTTCTGCCCCCAGAAGATGGTGTAAAGATAAAAGTAATAGTAACAACCAAGATTGGGTATGTTCAGCATACAGGTGGGCAAAGGGGGGAATGGGGACAACTGTAACGGTGTCGACAATAAAAATAAAGTTAAAAATTAATTGTGACAACAAAATCAACATTTCACATGCATCCTTTCATTTAATCGTTTCATCTATATGGTTAAGAATTCTGCTTTTATCCCTGGCTGGTATGGCTCAGGGGACTGAGCACCGGCCTGAGAACCAAAAGACTGCTGGTTCAATTCCCAGTCAGGTCACAGGCCTGGGTTGCAGCTGGGCCTCAGTTTGGGGTTGGTGGTGTGTGAGAGGCAACCCATTGATGTTTCTCACATATTGATGTTTCTCTACCTCTGTTTTTCCCTTCTTTCCATCCTCTCTAAAAATAAATAAGTAAAATATTTTTTTTAAAAAATTCTGCTTTTATAGATAGGGAAACACATGTGTAATATTCAGTAGTTTCATGACCTCTAAGTATTTGCTACATAACAACTAAGCTTATGTTCCTTTGACTCAAAGCTTTCTTCCTTTTTCAAACGTAAGTAAGCCTGCCTCTAAAACCATACTTATTTGTTCTGGAAGCTTTAGGATAATAGGGACAAACAAAGCCTGATTTGTTGTGTTGAACTGAGGAATAATAGTTTGTGTTAATAGTCTAAGTTACTTACTATGATATAAATTACTTTATCAGAGCTTTTATTGAAATAGATTTGATAAGGAAGGCAAAAAAAAAAAAAGGAGTCTTTGGTGCCTTACAGAATGGGAAGATAGGCTCGCTGAGTTGGTAAAGATGGATGCACAAAAAGCCCAAGGACGATATAAACCTTTTGTTTGACCATTTCCATGGATAGGGCCAGCTTTACTCCCTCCATTCTTCATGATGTAACAACCTGACCCAGACTCTGGTCAAAACATTTTTTTAAAACTTATATGAAATTATTTTTCTACCAATATTTCCTTAAGCCTTTGTGGGGTGGGGGAGGGGGGAGAGAGAGAGAGAGAATCTAATTATCTTCTTCCTGATAACTGTACTTTTCATACATGGGGTCCCTGTGTGAAACAACTCTCTTTTCTAAGCTAAGTAAGAGTAGTTGTCTCCCCATCTGATCCATTTTCCAATAATTGAACATGTTTATCAGTTCCCTTTGGGATCGCTTCCAAACTTCCCCTTTCTTTACACGTGAGTCCCAGGCTGTCTCCACTGTTCTAACGGGATCCCCACTCAGTTCCAAATACAGGACCGAGAGGGATAGCCCAGTTTTATCCATCTGTTCATCTCATCCCAATGTGAACAATATCTGTGGTTTTTTATTTATCTTCAGATAATTTTATTAAGCAATTTTAATGAAGTCACACCCTTTATTAAGGGTGTGACTTTGCCATGTTGGGGCAATACATAACAAATTAAATGTATAAAAATCTTCCTTTCTAAGAAACAAAAATACATCAGATAATATGATATAAAAGACCCACAAAAATAGTGAGAAATTTTAAATGGTATATGAAATAGAGGGTAACAGAGGAGAAACCCTCAAAATTAAGAAATTATTAAGTATAGTCTAAATTAAATGCTCTCTTTTTACCTGTAGCAAACAATGCTATATAGGAATAGTTGATATTAGTAGGAATGAATGAGACTGGGAATATTGTCTCAAGCTGTTGGAAAATGAAACTAGAACCATGTTCATGAAATGGGTTTGTGACAGTCTTTTCTGTTTCTTTCCTAGTTTATTTCACAACGAAAACTCTTCGACAAAGCGTAAGACTAATTTATACTGATTTACATAATTACAAATTATAATAACAATTTCCTAAACAGTAAAAACATTAGCATATTTATTGCAGCTTTATCGAGATGTAATTGACATATAATACCGTGTCAGTAACATTAACATTTTACATTGGAATTCTTCCCTTTGGTGGTATTAACAACTTAGGAAGTAAGACAAAATATGTTTTTGTCTATTGTTTGAAGAAATATTTTATTTATATTGTCAGAAGTCTTATATCTAAGGTTGCCCAACATTTGGATCTCCTTTAAATGAGACTTAAAATCCAAGAAAGAGAAGCTGTGTTGCTGTAAACAATATGTTGGATGAACTTGTCCCAGTTTTTCTGTATCAAGTACAGAGAGGACCCTTGTCCACAGCAAGGCAGTTATACATGCACAAGGAAAATCAGGCATACTCCCTTTGCTAAATTGAAGCCTATTGCAAAGATCCTAGACAGTTAATTTTGGATTAACGAAACCTATTTGTGGAAATAATGAGCCACATAATGAGCATAATAAAGGCTAAGACAATAATCCCTCTTTCTTTCTTTTTTTTTTTTTTCTTTTGAAAACCAACAGCCTAAGTGGCCTGTGGATATCCTCTACAGGAGGAGTCACATTTAATACTGATATAAAGCATTCAGTTTAGAGGGTAAAGAAAAATTATTCCTCTGGTAATTGTTCCTTAGAGCAGATTTATTATGAATAGAACATTTGTGTTTGTGTGTGTGTTTGGGAGGGTTGTTTTCCCCAGCACACAGAGAAGACAGATTGTTGACAGTAAATGTTTAGTCAAGGGTGAGAATACTTTTGTTTTAGTTACAGATCCTCTCTGCCAGCCAGATGATATTTTCTCCTTCTAATCAGTGCCACAGAAGCTTTTGTGCATTATAGGAGGGCTGCTGAGTATGATGGAACAGCCGCATCTTTTAATTTAGCCCCAGTAGGAGAATAAGCCATTCTTCTTTCACTAGGCGACAGACGGGGACTTTTTATGTTACCCAAAGCTCAGCTGTGTGAAGCCTTTGAGAGATGGTGCTATCATGTTGGGCTTTCTTGAATCATTTACGAGAGGCAAATGGCTGCCTCCATTTGCACAAAGCATTGCTTTTGAATTGCAATGCTCTTTGGAAATGAGCCCATACGAGCAACTTGTACACATTTAAGGCATTGTGTGACTGGCTTTAGCAGGTATGATATGACAAAAGTAATTAATATAAGAAAGGTTCAGGCTTGGCCTGCTCAGGTCCCTACCCTTTTCTACATACATAGGAAGACTCCACTTCCAAGCAATTCTTTGGGCTTTTATGATGCAAAATTTATGGAATGAGGATGAGATAGAACGGCTGAGAGCAAAGCAGATGGAGTTTTGACAGGAAATTAGAGCATAGAAGAGAACTAGTGTCCAGGGGCTTGTAGACAAGGCAGTACCCTTTGCCTGAAGGCTCTGGGAAGAGATAGTGAATGCTTTGAAGTAAGAAATTGGGAGAACAGAATGATGTGGAAGCATAAACAATTCTTCTGGGAAAGAAAGCTGAGAGGCTTCCAGGGGCTCAGGCATTATAAAATAGGGAGAGAGAATTTTAAGGCATTGTTGCTCATGTACTTGAATCCTCTTTAAGGATGCTGAAATATGTAGGTATACATGGACATCCTGTCTGGTTTATACTTCTCTGAATGGAACACACTTCCTTGGGATTTATCTGTACCATGGTAGAAAATGGACTTTTCCATTGGTTACTGCCTACCTCGGACACATACTGGTACATTGGAAAATTTCCAATGATGAGAGGTTTTTGTGGGTTAGAATATATTTGAACCAATAGTTATTTATCTACAAGGCCCTTTTAGATACCCATGAAGTATTCTCTATGTCACCCAAGTAGTGTATCTGCTGACAATGCTATATCATAAAGCAAGATTTGTGATACTGTTAGAGATACAAGATGGTGAGTGATGATGACGGAGCGTAACATCTTAAGAGCCTGAAGGTAAACTAGAAAAAATAAAATCAAGTTTCAAGAGATTTATCTGCCAATATAAGTCTAGAGAAAACTTGTCAGAGTGTGTACAGACAAGTAACTATGCAAGTGAGCTATCAAGTCACATATTTTTTTGTTGTTGTCCAAAATCTTCTGATTGGGTAGAATTCTTTTTTTTTTTAATTATAAGAGAAAGTTTACTTAGAAATTTACTGAGTCAGTAGAGGTGAGCCAGTTGGGCTGTGTAGGCTCAAGACACAAGTTACAGAGGCAGAAGAAGGTCCCTGGAGCTTTGGAGAGAGAAGGGCAAAGGTAACGTGCCTGGGGAGGTGGGGGGGGGAGATGAAAAGAAAGGCATCATGGGTGTGCTCCAGAGAGGTCCTTTGTTTTGAGGGTTTTAACAGCTCTGAGTTTAGGAGAGGTCTTAGGTGAGATTCTCAAAAGACTAATCTTTAGCTTTATGCTGACATGCCAAAATGAGATTTATTCCCCTGACTTCATCCATCCTTGGGTGTGGTTGGCACAAATGGCACTAACTGGATTTTTGTTACCTATCTCCCTTAGTAGGGTGGTTTTTACCCTCTGGTTGTGAGAAGTGTAAACCATTTACTCTTAAGTGGCCTTGGTTATGGAAGATAAGATTTTGTGATTTACTAGATGTGTGCAAACTCCTTGGCTCTTTTCTTATCTGTCTCAGTTCCTATATTCCATTTCTCCTGGCTTACTAGCCTGTCTTATCACCCCCCTCAGAGATTTCCGTCGTGAAATCTTTAGAGGTGATGAGGGAGAATGGTTGGCTTTCAGTAACTGCATCCTGCTGACAAGGGCTGTAGCTGCTGCATGTGTAGGGTGTGGAAGTCTCTCCCTGCCTGCTCTAAGGGAGGCAAAGGAATGGGATCTGAGACTGGAACAGAGAGCCTGTTAGCTGAATTTTCCAAAGTAGAGGGGGGCTGAAATCACTGAAGCATCATCACCTTGATAGGGAATTGTTGTATCCAGAAGCAAAGTTGGTAGATTGCTCCATAGTTCATTGATGTAATTATGTAGTCCTGAAAAATAAGTCAGTTTAGAAAAACTGTTGAGTCTCATTTGAGGAGGTGGTGATTCAGATAGGCTCCCAAAGTGAGATCATTTTCTGAGTCTGTAAGGCTCTCAGATGAGATTTTTAGAAATAAGTCTGAAAGCTTCTAATGCAGTTTAGGTAGAATGTGTGTGTGTGTGTGTGTGTGTGTGTGTGTGTGTGTGTGTGTGTGTTAGGTCCTTTTTAAAAAAATAGTTTATTTTTATTGTATTTTTCCATTACCATTTATCTCACTTTTACCCTCTTCTGCCTCTACCCACCCCTGCCCCAGGTCGAATTCTTTGATTTGCCGGCTGGCACTCAGTCCACTGAGTCACCCCAGCTAGGGCCCCAGGTAGAATTCTTAATTGATCACTTGCTTAAATGTTCTCTTGAATCTCTGAAGTTTTTCTGGGACTTTGACTTTACAGCAATAATAAAAGATTTTTCAAAGAAAAATCTAATTGTTTCTCAAGAATGATTTCCATTTGTACTCATGCACCTCTTCTTCTATGATATAATCAACTTCCTGTCTTTTAAGTCTTCTCTTCTGCCCACTTGCTGTAGGAGTCACAGGTTACTACTGATGAGTCTGAATCTACCCTAAAGCAAGTAAGTGGGTCATTATAAACCCATTCCCATTGGATTAAATCTTTAGCAAGGCTGTGCAATCATGTTGGGAAGACCATGCCACACAGATCCTGTAGCCCTGACTGAAGACTAAGGTTAGGGGACCCTGGGAAGAACAGGAGGAGAGAAGCCTTTTAGCACCACCTTTTGAACTTTGCTAGCTCATTTGTTGGCTCCCTGCTATTCTGCTTATTTAGTATAATTCACTGACACCCATTTTGGGGTAAAATAGATTGTATTGTCAATCACAATAAGATTTCGTAAATAGAGAAACATGATTTCTGATGTGGTCTACATTATCCTCTAGCTGTAACAGAGAATTTAGAAAAAGAGAATCATAGAGATACTTCTATGTTCTGAGAGCACATTTATACCACTACTTTGTAGATAGGTTAGTACTTAAAGTAACCCTATCAGGTAAGTATTTATACTAGTTAGGATAAGTAATTTAATTGCTCTAATAAACCCCTAAATCTCAATGGTTTAACACAATAAACATTTACTTCCAGTTTATGCAAAGTACAAAGTGGATGGTCCTGCCTGATAAAGAAACTGAGGTTTAGAGAAATGAAGTTACTTGCTTAATGTTACAGTGAGAGAGCCCAGGATTTAAAGCTGGATAGTCTGGCTCCAGTGTCCCACCTGAGCCACTTGGTGTTGTGCATCAAAGTCCTCCACAGAGGATAGAGCTCGCCTGTCCCGTATTCCACCACATCTACCCCTCAGCACTTCTATAATGTTGTTATTTATAATAAAAAATATATATTTGGTCTTCAACTGAGTTCTAGCACAAAACTCCTAAAACCGCTGAAATTTCCTAAGTATTGAAAGCAATAACTGTGTCTTCTGTTGTGGTGATAAGTGACTTTTGGAGTCACTTCAGGTTGGGGGCTGGTTTGCAGAGAAGCCAATCATGTGATTAGAGGGTTGGAACTTTCAGTCCCACCTCCCTGACTTGGGGGGTGGGGTAGGGAAAAGGGGCTGGAGGTTGAGTTCAATCCAAAGGACAGGTTGGGGAACACGTGGAGGGGAGAGTGGCATGCTCAGAGAGGGCAAGGAAGCTCTACTCTCCTTTAGATTCTTTTATAATAAACTGATACTCCAGTAAGTGAAATGTTTCTCTGAGTTCTGTGAGCTGCTCTAGCAAATTAATCAAACTCAAAGGGGGGGATATCGGGACCTCACATCTATAGTCGGCTGGTCAGAATCCCAGATGACAACCTGGGTCTGTGATGGTGGCTGAAGTGAAGAACATTTTTGTAGGACTGAACCCTCGATCTGTGAAATCTGATGTTATCTCTAGGTAGATAGTGCCAGAATTGAGTTCAATTGTGGGATACCCAGCTGGTGTCCAAAAGTTGTTTGCTCTTGTGGGAACTGCCCCCGCCACACACGCACATGCCGGAATTGCTGATGGAAACACCTTTAACCTTATACAGGACTTGGCTAAATTAATATTTGTTGAACTTCAAGTGAGTAAATTTTGCTATACACCCTATTCTACGTTTTATAAAAGTAGAAATACTCACACCTACCTAATAGAAACACCAGAGCCCAATCTCTTGTTTCAGGGGGAGCTAGAGGCAGGGCCCCAGCCAGGGCTGCCCAAGACATCTGACTGGGGAAAGTGCAGCATAACCCCATGGCAAATCCTGCATGGAGTCTTGAAAAATATCCAAGGGTAGCTTTCCATGGGGTTTCTGAGTTAGTCATAAAATAGGCAATCTGGTGCCAGGTTACTAACTCTAAAGGGAACAAAATATAGGCATAGATGGAAAGCATAGAGTGAACTAACAAGCCTCTTCATACTTGTCACACCATCAAAGGTGGGCATAGAAAACTAAGGTGTCTTGGATTGAGTTTCTACTACTCGCAGCTGAGTACCAGATACTGTCCTCCCCCCGAGTCTCCTTCTCTGCTAGACCCCCTTGGGGCTCCCACAGGATGCTGTACAAACCTGGATCTCTTCACTCATCACATTACATAGAATTCCACTATTCATCTGTCTCCCATCTCCTCCAAATGGTAAAGTCCTTTAATAATACAATGGCTAGCTCATTCTTCGCATACCATGACATGGTTAGTAACATATGCTGACTAATATCTTCTGAGTCAGTCTGATCTATCTTAGATTTCCTCTCTGAAAGTGACGTAGAGAGTCACAGAGAGAGCTGCAAGTTATTTTCCAGCTCCATGTGCTGTATCTATCAGGTGAGGGCTGTGCCTTGCTCTTGTCTTGGATTTAGGCCCTGCTAGGAAAAGATGAGTCTTTGTGTGCGCCAGAATCTGGCTGTGTTCTAACTAGTTCACAGCAAGATGAATATGCCCTTTCAATGTTGTGTTCCTGTTTGTCCCTCTATCTCTTCTGCATTGCTGGTTATTTATATATCTAATATGCAAATGAAGATGCACCCACTCATGCATCAGAAGGGCCTATTAGAAGCAGATTTGCATATCTTGACCAACAATGAGTCCATTCATCTGGCTGTGTTTATAAGCTGGGACTTCTCTTTTTACGCCTCCTTTACTTCCTTGGTATTACTGATGTTTGTACAACCGTTGTTCATTTCTCATTTTTTTGGATATCTGTTCTGCAGCTATCCACAAAGAAAAGAAAAACCCAACCTAAGCATTATCAACACTGCCACCACTTTTTCTCACTCCTTAGGGAATTTAGACCTGTTTGTATAGGTGCTGAATGTGAAGACATTGTGATATATATCATTTGTATGATTCGAACATGAACTGTGAATGTTTTAGGTGCCTTAAACAAGTTTTATGATTTTCTCAGTCATCAGCTTCTTTACCACTGAAGACAAATAAGAGAAACTAAATCACTATCTTTCTTACAGCATTACTCCTGATAGGGGAAAACCCTAGGCAGAGTTGTTTTGGGAGTGGGCAAGGTACCTGTTCTCTGCCCCTACAGATCCACTGTCTGCCCTTCTTCATTTTGCTCTGTTCCACAGGAGGCGGACCTCTACAGAGTACGTCAGCCAGTCTCCTGCTTTCTGGCTCTCCAGGGATGTTCAGTTTGTGGGGAACACCGATGGTCCAGGGAAGGAGGCATCTTAAACTGGTTGGATTCCTCCACCAAGGGTCACAGCTCCTGTCAGTTAATCTTCTTCACACCTTTAGCTGTACCTTCCTCTCTCTCATGCTCTCTCGTTTACTTGGGTTCTCTTTTCCCTCTTGTAACAATTGTTTCCTCCCTTTACTTCTTTACCCTTCGAAGTTGGTGGGACAAGAGCCACTTTTGTCAGCACTGGAGTATTGCTTTATCCTTACTGGTTTCCCTACACCCTGTAAATAGCTTCTTTATTAAACTGTCCTCAAATTCCCTTAATTAAGTGAGACATCTGTTTCTTGCCAGAACTATGAGGAAGATCAGAAATTTGGTTGTAGATATACAAAGTATATTTGAGTATTTGGGACGGGTATTTGAGTCTGGAATTTGGGAGAGTGACATAGCCTGGAGATAAGAACTTGGAAGTCACTAGAAAGAGGATAGTTAGAGCTAGGAGACTTGATGAGAACACTGAGAGAGGGGAAGAGAGGGAGAGAGGAGGACTGAAAACTGAGTCTTGGACACTTTAACCTTAAGAGGCTGGATAGGTAAAGGGAAACTAGCAAAGTAAAGTGAGAAGTAGCAAGGGAGGTTAACAGGAAGACCAAGGGAGTGTGTTCTGAAAATCAACTGAGGAACATACATCAAGAGGAGACTATGTCAAATATCGCTGAGGCCAGGTACAAACAAGACTAAAAACTGACGATTGAATTTAGCAATGTGAAGGTCATCATTGACCTTGGCAAGAACATCTTGAATAGAGTGGTAGTAAAAGTCTGTTTAGAAGTATTTTAAAATGAAACTAACAAGCAAAATAGAGACAGACTCATAGAGAGCAAGCTGACAGCTTGCGGAGGTGGGTGTTGGGAGGTTTGGGGGGGGGGTGGAAGGATCCAGCAAAAAAGAAAAAAGGGAAAGAATGCATGGACATAAACAACAGTGTGGTGATTGTGGGAGGTGAGGGGTGTGGGTGGTGGTGGAAAAGGATGTAGGGGGAATAAATGGTGATGGAAAAAATAAAATAAAATATTAAAAAAAAGAATAAGAAGACCTGGAAAGAGCAAGTATAGACAAATCTTGAATTTTGCTCAAAGGGAACAACAGTATGTGGCCAATGGCTAGAAAGGGAAGGAATATTTAAATTTTGTGTTCGTTTATTTAGTTTTATTACAATGGGAAAATAACAGCATGTTTGTATGCTGATAAGTATGATTCAGTAGAAGGGAAGGAAATAATAATGCAGGCGAGAAATGGGAAAATTGCTGGAGGATTCTCTTGAATAGAAGAGGGTGGGGTCTAAGGCACAAAGAGAGGGATTGTCTGAGACAGGGACACGGAGCACATGGTTCATCCACAGCAACAAGCAGGAAGGCAGACTGCAGATTCAGAATTTCTCCTCTGATTGTATTTTCTCTGTAAAGGAGGAAGCAAAGGAATTAGCTCAGAGTGAGGATAGGAAGGAGGGGTTGAAAGTTTGAGAAGAAATTGTGACCAAAGGAAGTGTAGTATGAATGCTGTCTGCAGCTTTAAGAAATCCCTAAAGTTGCACAATGACGAATTTAAAATGTGATCACGCTCAGCTGAATGGATGCAGATACAGAGAAAGCAGAGTTGGATTCAACAAGGAGCTGAGGTTTTAATAAACAAGCCATGTGGCCTTATGTATAAAATGGAGATATTAATACCATGAATGTTGCTATGTGTGATAAATGAGGTAACACAAATGTTTATCACAGTGTCTGGTATGCAGTAAAATGCATAATAAACCTCTGCAAGAATTATTGTTAATGTACCATCTAGTAGGGCTAGGAAAATTTCCAAAGTGGAAATAGTTGTTTTAATCATACCACATGCTTCTATTGGCTGATTGCAATTTGGTTCAGCTTTCTTAGCACATGTCTTCTAGAGACTGGTTCTATGTTGCCTTTGCAACATTTCACTTCTATTAGGCATAAACCCGCAAAAAAATAGCTTGGGGAATCATTTATAGAGCTCTGCAATGCTTCATCTCCCATTGTAGAGTGACAATTGGAAAGGCTAGCTCCTTCAGTTTGTTGGATAGAGATTTCTGACATTTGATCTTTTTGCTAAATTCTTGGCAATGGCCTTAAGGCAAGTAGGAATTGAATTGCTTAGATTAGTATAACTTTGAAGTTACTCCACTGTTTCTAACACTAGTACACTAAAAATAGGAATTCCAAACAAGGACAGATAGCTTATGTGCCTTGCTTGACCTTTCAAATATCATTTCTTTTATTCTGGACATTGATTACACTTGTTGAAGGGTCTATATCACGTTACTTTGGCTATATTTACTGTTATTACATCTGCTTCAAAGACTTTGCTTTGAAGAAATAGAAATTATCCAGTGAATAATACTATTCAGTGTAGTAATACACTGGATACATTCCTGAAGAGAACTGACATTATCTCTTTACCAAGATTTTCCATTATTTCATTTGTTTCAAGAGAATTTGTACTTGAAAAGCATTATGGATGCTTTAAAGCCTTTTCACATAATTTCAGCATCTAATTCATGTCAGTATCAATTAATTTTTTTCTCATTCCACTTGTGATTTGGTATGGCAGGTGATTCTTTTACTGTACCCGGAATATCTTGTCTGTTGTGTTAGAAGACTTCGGACCCCGTGTACATCTTTTATGTTGGCAGGTTTAGGTTTAGTGCCTGGGTCTTGGCTTGGTTTACGTGTCAGGGTTCCAGTCAAAGTCTAGTTTTCGGAGCCCTGTTTCGGTCTCCTCCGTCTGTCTGGTGCTCCTGGTGTTCTCACTTGTCCCTGCTGGCGCTGCCTGAGGGAGTGAGGGGTGCTCGCAGGCCAGTCCACTGGGTGCCTTTTAGTCTGAGGGTTAAAGAGGCATTCCCCCATCAGTGTTCTCAAGCGGCCCTGGTGTCTCTGGACGGGGAAGGACATTTGACCCTGGAGGAACAAACAGCCTTCTCAAGTCCGACCACTTGCTAGAGCTGAGTCTTCTTGCTGCTTCAGCATTCCTACTCCTATCCTGAGATCTTTGGGCAGTAAATCCAGTTTCAGGCTGTGAATCTTCTCCCTTTTCTACACAACAAAATTTATAATTAACTTGAGGAAGGCTGACAGCATAATTACATAAAAATATAGAAAACAGTATTTTCATTAAACTTTTTTTTTCAAACTCACAGAAAAATTGAATGAAGAACAACAAACACTCATCTACTCCTATCTTGATTCATCTACTGTGGAGTTGCCAGATAGAATACAGGACTCCCTGTTAAACTTGAGTTTCAGATGAATGATGAATATTTTCTGAGTATGCATGCAATATTTGGGACATACTTACACTAAAAAGTATTTGTTTTCTATCTGAAATTCAAAGTTAACTGGGTACCCTCCGGTTTTATTTGGCAAATCGAACAGCCCTCACTTACTGTTAACATCTGTTCTTACTTGTGCTCATCTCTTCTTGAATACACTTCTTTGCCAAACCATCTGGGGAACATTTGAAAACTAAAATCCCAAATAGGTTTTGTATGTGTATATAAAGCAGACTCATATGCATTAGCTTCTTTTTTTTTTTTTTTTTTTGACTAGTGCTTGAAACCGCATTTTCCATTTGTTATTATATAGCGCTGATTCTCCGCTCTTGCCTGAACTGTAGCTAGTTCTAAGTGCATATTCATAATATAGTTAGTTACAAAAGCACTTCAACTCTTACATCAAAAAGCAGTCACTGTCACCAATGGAAGTATAATCAAGTGGCCTCTGACCACCATCTTTCCAGAATTAGTGCTAAAACCATTTCAAGCTAAGAGCAAACACCCTATGGAAATTCTTGTATTGACTGAGTAACAAACGTTGCCTGGTTCTAGTAGATTTTCTGTTTCTTTAGTATGAGAAATGTTACCCAAACTCTCCTTTCTAAGACATATCCATGTCTGTAGCTACTTTAATGAATGGTTAAGAGCACAATAACCATTCCAGGAGTCAGACGGTAGTGGGATTAAAACCCTGTCTTCTGTCATTATATCC
The DNA here is from genome assembly GCA_039655065.1 of Glossophaga mutica. Taxonomy (NCBI): domain Eukaryota; kingdom Metazoa; phylum Chordata; class Mammalia; order Chiroptera; family Phyllostomidae; genus Glossophaga; species Glossophaga mutica. Next base: position 35,263,252 of record CM077304.1, on the reverse strand, counting down.
AGTTCAAGGAAGTTAATTAACTTCCTTATGACTCATTTTTCTCGTCTGCAAGATGCAGTAAAACATCTACTTCATGCCCTTATTGCAAGGCTTAGCTGAGCACTGTGCTTGGTACGAGTCGGGTGGCAGTTATCTTACCTCTCTCCACCATAATTTATCAGGCTGTTATGGGAGCCAATTTTACCTTATATTTTCCCTCTCTTTTGCTGGAAATAATTTCCACATCGGTTAGTTCGCTTACAAACCATAGTTGCTGCTCACAAACTTCTTATTTCAACACACCCAAGGAGTCATATACAAAAAGCAGAATGGAGGTTAAAGGGACCGGGGTCTCACTTGTATTCTTACATTCCATCGACACAGGTATGGGTCAGGGACCAGTGTCTAGATAGAAGTATAGCAGAAAGCAAATTTGGCTTTATCATCAACCACACGATGTGTGTGCATGTGTCTATGTGTGTGCGCGTGTGTATGGTAATAATGAAAAATGATACTAAAATATATAAACAAACCAAGTGACCTTTGATCTTCTTAAAGCTGAATAGTTTCAAGTTTTTTAACTTTTTATGTAACATTTGCATATCCATGATTCTCTTTTCTGCATCTGTTCCAGTTTCTCCACATTTTTTTAATGGTTTCATGACCCAGACTGGACTCGTTGATTTGATAAGTACTTGATAATTCTGAGGTATAAAGAAAAGAGAATTTTCCATATAAATAGCAAGGGACTGCATATATAAGGTCTGTTGCACAATTAAAAATCTGTTAAGCAATCAACTATCGAAGAGATGGGTCAGGCACAAAGCAGAGACAAGTGTTTTAACACACTCTGGCTGTTCCGCAGAGCATAACACGAGATCCATCATTCTCCTTCTGACAGACAGTTCCAGGTCAGCCAGACAGACGGGATTTTTAGTGCTGATTGCCCTGACTTCACTGTTATAAAAGAGACAGCCAACATTTTCTTAAAACATAAATCAGTTGTGCCTGCATTGACCCATAACCCATGAAACAAACAAAATAAAAAAGGTTGTCATTAAATTAATATTTCTCGGTAAGGCTGGGAATGCTTCCCTTACTAAATTCAGAGTGGATTCATTCGAGGGATGGTTTTGGTGTAGTGGCTCTCACTTACTGTATGTAGATTGCTTTCTGTGCGCTGCTGCCAAAACACTTTGGCTCATTCTCCAGTCCCAAGAATTGCATAAGTTTTTCCTCTCCTCATGCTCCGGAGCCATTTATAAAATCTCTAGAGGTTTTTCCTTCTCACTTTATTTACTTTTGTCTCAGGTCTCCTAAAAATTTCCATATACTGTTTACACTGTAATATGTTAATGATGGTTCATAGCCATATATTGCTTCATGTGATCATCTCAAATTTGTCAGCCTTTGTTTGTTTACTTGGTTTGTATGGTTTATATGTTTTCTTTTTAAAAAATTTATTGACTGTATTGGGGCAACATTGGTTAATAAAATTATATAGGTTTCATGTGTACAATTCTATAGTCTATCATCTGTATATTGTATTGTGTGCTCACCACCAAAAATCAAATCTCTTTCCATCACCATGTACCCCCCTTTTACCTTCTTCTACTCCCCCTACCCTCCCTTCCCTCCTGTAATCACCATTTTGTCTGTGTCTATGAGTTTCTTTTCTTAAACCTTCCTCTTTTTCACCCAGCGCCCAAGATGCCCCCCATGATAGCTGTCAGTCTGTTCTGTTCTGTTTCTATTTTATTGTTAGTTTATTTTGTTCATCAGATTCCTCATGTAAGTGAGATCATATGGTATTTGTTTTTCTTTGACTGGCTTATTTCACTTAGCAAAGTGCTATCCAAGTTTATCCATGCTGTTGCAAAAGGTAAGATTTCCTTCTTTTTTATTGCCACGTAGTATTCCATTGGGTAAAGGTATCACAGCTCTTCTATCTACTCATCTACTAATGGGTACTTGGGCGGCCACCGTCTCTTAGCTATTGTAATGCTGCAATGAACATTGAAGTCTATTTATTCTTGCAAGTCAGTGTTTCAGGTTTCTTCAGATATGTTCCCAGAAGTGGAATCACTGGGTCAGAAGGCAGTTTCATTTTTAATTTTCTGAGGAAACTCCATACTGTTTTCCATAGTGGCTGCACCAGTATGTATTTCTGACAGTGCATGACGGTTTCCTTTTCTCCACATCCTCACTAGCACTTATTTGTTGCCTTTTTTTTTTTTAATGATAACCATTCTGGCAAGTGTGAGGTGATATCTCATCATGGTTTTAATTTGCATCTCTCTGACAATTAGTGACATTGAGTATCTTTTGGACATCTGTATGTCCTGTGTGGAGACATATTCAGGTCTTTTCAGGTCTTTTGCTCATTTTAAAAATTGGATTTTTTTTTGTGTTGGGTTTTGTAAGTTCTTTATAAATTTTAGATATTAACCCCTTATCAGGTCCAACATTGGAGAATATGTTCTCCCATTCAGTGGGTTGTCTTTTCATTTTGTTGATGGCTTCCTTTGCTGTGCAAAAACTTTTTAGGTTGATACAGTCCCATTTGTTTATTTTTCTTTTGTTTTCCTTGCTCAAGGAGACTTATCAGAAAAAATATTGCTGTGAGAAATGTACAAAATTTTACTGCCTATGTTTTCTTCTAGGAATTTTGTGATTTTGAGTCTTGTCTTTAATCTATTTTGAGTTTATTCTTGTGTACGGTGTAAGAAGGTGGTTTAAGTTCATTTCTTTTTGCATGTATCTGCCCAGTTTTCCCAACACCATTTATTAAATAGACTATCTTTACCCCATTGTATACTCTTGTCTCCTTTGTCAAATAATAGTTAATTGTAAAAGTGCGAGTTTATTTCTGGGCCCTCTATTATTCTGCCCCATTGATCTATGTGTCTGTTTTTATGCCAGTATCAGACTGTTTTGATTATTGTGGCTTTGAGTATAGTTTGATATCATGTAGTATGAGTCCTCCAACTTAGTTTTTCTTTTTCAAGAGCACTGTGACTATCCAGGGTCTATTGTGGTTCCAAATAAATTTTTGTAATATTTGTTCTAGTTCTGTAAAATACACCATTGGTATCTTGATAGAAATTATGTTAACTCTATAGATTGCTTTGGATAGTATGGGCATTTTAGTGATGCTAATTCGTCCTATCCATAAACATGGAATAAGCTTTCACTTATTTGTATCTCCTTCAATTTCTTTCTTCAGTTTCATAATTTCTGAGTATAGGTCTTTTACATCCTTGGTTAAATGTATTCAAAGTATTTTATTTTTATGTGATGAAATTGTAAATGGAGTTGTTTTGGTTTCTCTTCCCGAAAGGTCATCATTAGTGTATAAAAAAATAACTTATTTTTGGATATTTATTTTTTTATCCTGCTACTTTACTGAATTAATCCAGAAGTTCTAGAATTTTTTAGTGGAATCTTTAGGGTTCTCTGTATACAGTATCATGTCATCTGCAAATATTGACAGTTTTACTTCTTTTTAATTTTGATGCCTTTTATTTCTTCTTCTTGTCTGATTGCTGTGACTAGGACTTCCCATACTATGTTAAATAAGAGTGGTGAAAGTAGACATCCCTGTATTCTTCCTGGTCTTAAGGGACATGCTATTAGTTTTGACCATTCACTATGATACTGGCTGTGGGTTTGTCAAAAAGGGTTTTTATTATGTTGAGATATATTCCTTCTATTCCCACTTTTCTGAGAGTTTTATCATAAATTGGTGATGGATTTTATCAAATTATTTTTCTGCATCTATTGATATCATTATGTGGGTTTTATCCTTCATTTTGTTTATGTGGTATATCATATTTATTGATTTGTGAATGCTGTACTACCTTTGCATCCCTGGAATAAATCCTGCTTGATCATGGTGTATGATCTTTCCAATGTATTGCTGGATCCAGTTTGCTAATATTTTGTTGAGAGTTATAGAAGCTATGTTCATCAGGGATATTTGCCTATAATTTTCTTTCTTTATAGTGTTCTTATCTAATTTTGAAATTAGGATAGTGCTGGCTTTGTAAAATAAGCTTGGAAGTCTTCCCTTCTTTTGTACTCTTTAATTTTTTGGAATAGTTTGAGAAGGATAGGTGTTAGTTCTTTATTGAATGTTCAGAAAAATTCGCCTGTGAAGCCATCTGGTCCAGGACTTTGTTCGTTGGGTGTTTTTTGGTTACTGCATCAAGTTCATTTGTTGTAATCATTATATTCATTTATTTTGTTTTTATCCCAATTCAGGTTCTAGGAATTTATTCATATCATCCAGATTGTCCAATTTGTTGGCATATCACTGTTTGTAATACTTCCTTATAACCCTTTGCATTTTTGGTGCCAGTGATTACCTCTCCACTTTCATATCTGATTTATAAATATTGCTACCCCAGCTTTTAAAAAATTTCCATTAGCATGAAATATCTTTTTCCATCCTTTTACTTTTAGTTTGCATATATAATTACTTTTGAGGTGGACATTTTATAAACAGGTTATATATGTGTTGTTTTCTTTTCAATTCAGCTACCCTATGTCTTTTCATTGGAGCATTTAAGTGATTTATATTTAAAGTGCTTATTGATAGATATGTATTTACTGCCATTGTATTCTTTTAACTATGTTCCTCTGTTTTTTTCTTTCTCTTCTCCTTAAAGAATACCTTTAGCATTTCTTGGTGGAAACACACTTCTTTAGTGTTTTCTTATCTGGGAATCTCTTTATTTCTCCTCCAATTTTAAATGATGGCCTTGCTGGGTACAGTAGTTTGTAGGTACATGTTTTTCATCACTTTAAATATTTCATGCGAATCTGTTCTGGCCCAAAATGTTTCTGTTGAGAAATCAGCTGACAGTCTTATGGGAGCTCCCTTGTAGGTGAGTAACTGTCTTTCTCTTGCATCTTTTAAGATTCCCTCTTCTGGGGTCTCTTGGGAGTGACTCTGGTTCAATCACAGCCTGTGACTGGCCCTGGGCTACAAAGTGATCCACTGTTTGTGATGGCCTCTGTTGGGCCTACATGTGACAGGAAGAACCAAACTGTGCACCAATAATGGCTTTTACCAGAATTGGGCCCGGGAGCAATTCAGCAATTCAGCAGAAGTCGGAAGGCACCCTAAGATCCACCCTTGCCTGCCTCCACCTGCCTCTGCCTGCCAGCTGCCTGATAGGTTCAATCACGGAAAGAGCCTTTGGCAGTACTTAAGTTGCAGGAGGTACGTTCACAGTGAGTCATGAGGTAGGGTCCAGTGGTGTTCACCAGATTGATACAGCTTCAAACTCAGGACCAGTGCTGGGTCTGAGGCCACTCAGCAAATGTTTCATGCTTTACCAAGTCTAGCTGCCATCGGACAGCTGCCCACAGACCTTTGTGGTGGGGCTGGATCTCAGGGAGCTGTCGGGGTGAGGCCAGCAGAACTTATCAGGCCCAAACAGACGAAGATTTGGCCTCGTGAAGAGAGGGCTATGAACCAGTTGGACATGTGAGGAAAAAACAGCCCCCATTTGAGAGCCACACAACTCAGTCTGTCCAAGATTCTGCCAGGAGCCTGAGCTCAAGAAGGCGAGCAGTCAGGAGTTGGGAGAGTGGGACTAATGGATCTCCACTCTCAGGGTGGCTTCTTCTGTGAATGCTTGGTTATAAGACTTCTATTCATCTAGTCTTCGGTTTGTTATTTAGGTTGATTGTTTTGTATTTTAGTTGTAATTCTAGTTGGGTCCTGGGAGGAGGTGAATGTAACATCCACCTAGTCAACTGCCATCTTGAATCTCCTATGTGTTTTCTTAACTTGTCCACAATTTTAGATAAGCATCTTCTCCAGTCTATACCTCTCCTTTCACTCGTACACAGGCTGGCACAGATATTGACAAACAAAATGTGTTTTTCAAACAATATTTGTTGTCTCTGACCAAATCTAAAGGACTTGATTGGATGCATTTAACAAACAGCAAAACAGCAATAATAATAAAACAAGTCAAAATAAAAAACGTGTGTTTAAAATCAGCCAGAATTTTATTGATCTCCCACATGAAAAGGTCTGAAAGTTAGAAGTTCAGTGCTGGTAAAGCAGCTCCAGCGTTAAATGACTCTGGACTCCTACTGTCCAGCTGTTCTGCCCTCCTCAGTGCCTGGCCTCGTGGTCCAGGCGTGTTGTCCTAACTTCTGCCATCACATCCCTTCCAGGAGGCAGGGTGGAGGAAAAGAAAAGGCAGACACCGACATCAGAAAACGTTTTTGAAAGTCCCACACATCACTTCTAGCAGCTTCTCATTGAGTAGTACTGCCCGGCACTTCCAGGAGCAAACGTGGTTGAGAAGTGTAGTTTTTCTACTCCAGATGACAATGTGCCCCACTGTCATAGAGAAAAAAATCAATGGATGAAGGATGATGGGCAGTCTTCACCAGAGTCCAAATGTTGTGTCGACATTTCAACTAAGATACAGTGCTTTTAAAATGTCAGTGTGATGTGGACCTTGCACTGTGCCTAGTTTAGTCATTAACTGCTACATCAAAAAAGTCTTTATGAAAACCTAGGAGGGGTACTACTATTAGATCTCAAGGCTAAATTGCACTTCACAGATAATAAGACTGAAGTACAAAGAGGATTCATAATATAGCCCAAGTCACACAGTTCATTGTAACTTGGTAATTGAACCCAAGCAGCCAGATCTTGTAGACCTGTGCTATTAACCATATCACTGAGTTGCCTGTAAAGCACCTTAGGAGCATTGCCTTTCTAGGAGTTTTTCAGCATGATCATGGCAGAACTCTCAGGGATGCTGAGCTGCTGCCTTTATTATAATAGCACATGTGCATGTGTGTGCACATATTTTGAAAAAGGTAATATCTCTGCCTTTACTTGTACATAATATGTAATTTTTAGGAGATGCTCTGAATCCATATCATTCCTCAGTGGTGATATACTAGTCTTGTCTCATCTTTCATTTGTTAAGTGTTTTTTTTTTCTTAATGTGGGACTGTGTTAAGTTTGTTTTAATCAAACCCTGTTGCCACAGTACATTCATTCTTTTGAAGCATTTTAATCTTACAGCTACCTAGGAAAACTGAGACGTGGTCGTGATTCAAGATGGCGATCTCAGTCTATTGGGTAAGGGCTGGCCAAGCTGTTGTGAAGCATTGGCAGCTTAGGCCCAGGGTGGATGACAGGCTCAGTGTAGAAAACAAGATTAACAGGCTTTGGGAGACTGATTTCAGTCTAGAGAAAGATGTTTCATTATGTTTATTATACAGAAATGAAATCAAAATTTTAGTTACTGTATAGTGACAGATGTTTGGCAAATTTGAAAATATACCTTAGTCTTACTAAGTATCAAATAATAGAATGTTACCTTAGGGAAAACTAATCTCAAAACAATCTGTGTTTTTTTTTTAAATCCATATTTTTCTAACTCAATTATTGTATTTCCTTCATATGAAATTAAAACCTTCTAGTCAAGTCTCCATTACGTGAATTTTTCACATCAGTTGATGTGTGGAATAGTCTTCTTTTTAAATAATTGATGAAAGGTAGAGATTGAGTGTGTATGGATTTCATTATTATTTCAGACTCTTCTGAAAAGGGATTTTCATAGTCCACTATTTCTATAAGTCATGTTATGGTTTTCCAGAAAGAACTGAAAGAAAATGGAATAAAGATATCAAACAATTTTAATGTTTATAACAGCAATTGCTAAACATATAAAAGTAGGCACAATGCTGTTATGAACTGCTGCACACCCATGCCCCAGCGTCAACATCTGCCACCACATGGCCAGTCTGTTTCATCTCCCTCTTTGCCCTCCCCGTCCATTTTCCTTCTATATGCTGGGTTATTCCGGAGTAAGTTTCAAATGCCATCTCATTCATCGGTAAGATGACTTTTCAGGAGTAAGAGCTAGGAAAAGAGTTGAGAAGTTCATACTAATATTTCTAGTTACAGGATCTTTATTTATTTGATTTATATTGATATCTTTTTGTTCTTTCATTGAAAACCTTGGTTTCCAAATGGAATAATGTAATTATTTATTTGCTGCACTTTATAATAGTTCCAGAAGGACAATACATTAATAATAACAGGATTATTGAGAAGAATTTTGATTACTGAGAAGACATTTTTACATTTCTTTTGTTTTTAGAATATATTCCACCAGGAATATATAGTAAAATTACCATTTTAAAGATATAACTCTTCTCTGGGTGGTTAAACCACCAACTAAAAAAATAGGTTATTATTCTCCTTTAGCTTTCTAATTTTTTAGATTCACTTTAAGTTTTAATTTTTTAGGATCTAATAAACCATTTATATGTTTCCAAAGTAAAGTCTGCAGAAACGTTTTGAAAATCTTACTTCTATCCCTATCCCGTCACTCAATTCCCATTCTTGCCTGAAGGTAACCAGTGTTACTAGCATTTGACTTAATTCATTAGCATTTTTTAAATAAAGAAGGTGTATGTGTGTGTTTGTATTGTCTCTCTTTCTTAGCTATGAGAGGGCATTTGTGTGCACGCACTGTACACATTGCTTTTCTCATTTAATAATTTATCTTTGTGATGACAGTGGCAGAGTAGTCATTTTGTTGATGTGACCTCAGTTTACTCAAATAGCCCACACTGATGGGCAGTTGGGTTCTTATGATGTTACGGAAATGCTACAATAAGTAGCATTCTTTACCAATTACAATGTATTTGACTAATATTTTTATAAGGATGTTGGATTATTTCAAATCCTTCCTTTTATAAACCAAAGTGTGATGCGGATTCTTGCACAGGCAGTTTACTAGATTGTAAGCTCCCTGAAAGTAAAGCATTTTATTTCTGCTATGTACATGTACATAACACAAAGCTGATTAATTTTGAATTTATTGACTGTTTAAGCTAAATAGGCATGAAAAATACATCAGAAAAACATACTTATTTTTTTGGAAAACATATACACATCAAGGTATTGCTACTGATCTACAAGGCCAACAAAGTAATGATTCTTTTCTACCAATAGATTTGTATCTGTATTTTGTTTATAAGAAAGTATCTATAAACAGAAATTATTCTCAAATAAATGCCGAAACAAGTTAAATGAAAGAAATAAGAAAAAGGGTAGCACTATCTATTGAGAAGCACAAATTATTCAGACCACAAAAATTAATTGTGATTAATTAACCTACGTCCTGGGAATAGTGTTTAATTAAACATGTGGCGATTTTGTCTTAAGGAGCTTATTTTCTAATGGGAAATGCTAGGTGGGAAAGCATAGGTATTAAACACATAGAGAAATACATAGTGTATCTTAGGAAACTGATGATGGTTGGAGGGAAATCCTTGGGGACAGGGCTAGGGTGAGATTCAGAGCACAAATGGAGGGTGTAGCCTTAAATAGGAATGTGGGTTGGTGGATTCGGGAAAGGGAGAATGTGTTTTCCCAGGGAAGAATGCAGTGAGAGAGGGTAGTGAGAGGGTGCTAGAAAGTGTGACTTAACTGATCTGGAGAGTAAGGAAATAAAGTTACTAGGGGAATATTGTTCATACCATACTTGGTACTTCAGTTATGAAAGATCGTTTTGCAAGATCTGTCCTTCCAACACCCTCTGTTAAAGGAAATTTTACTGCTTATGGTACGGCCAAGAGAGTTAAGAACATTTTTTTCCCCAACTCTTGCAAAACTAAGAATTAGCACCAGACTGGAAGTCAACCATAGATTGCAGTGTCTGGCCTGTGGCGTATGACCTTTGACATGGACATGCAGTGATCTTCAGCAATCAGTTTCCTTTCTTAGAAATTTGGAATTACGAAACTGAGAGAATGAGGCAGTTAGCAGACAGTGCAGAAACCAGAAGGGTGCAGTGAGGATGCTATTGGAGTTGGGGCCGTGACAACCTAAAGTTAGGAGTAGGCAAAAATTATGCTTAAGCTGAAGAAATCGTTCAGAAAGAAAAGGAAGAATATGCAGAGAGGAAAAGAGATGGAACGGGGTCTTCATAGCGGGCTCATTTCCTCAAAACATTCTAGGCCCAATTCAGTCAGCATATTTCCCTAAAGGAAGTCCCCTTGGACTTGAACTAGGTAGTTTGAGTCCGTCCAGTGGACAGCGGCCATCTCAGAGTACCCAACATTGATTTCCTGTCTTTGGTTCACAGCACATTGAGTTGTCTCTAGGAAAAACATTCTTCCTTACTGAGGTCCATGAAATTTGAATGCAATTGACCTTGGGTAGTTCATCACCCTTCTCCACTTTCCTGCAACTTTTTAAATTGATAAACAAGAAGGCACCAGAGCTGACCTCTGTGGTCGGAAGAGAAAAAACTGGTACTTACGTTTTCTATCTCCTCTCCCGATCTGCCTTGGCCTGGCCTATGAATCACGGAGCACATATCTGCCTTAGGTAACAGTTGTGAGGGATACATCTGTTTGCTTCATCTGCCTGAAATTACTTGGAACCCTAAGTTGTGTAATACTTCCAAGGAATAATTTGCTGAAATTTAATATTTTATTATCTTTACATTTATCATCTCCTACAAATTCATTTCTTTTCACAGATAACTGCAGCACTCAGAAAGGATATTCAATCTTAGAATTTTTAAGTTTTGTCTAAAAGTTTAATATTAGGATATGGGCTGTGTACGTGGATTCTGGCAGATTTTACCATTTAGTATAGCTAAAAATGAATGGATAAGGCCATTACAGCTTGCTAAATATTCTTTTCTTAAGAACCTTCACCTTTGATGCATAAGTTAGAGTGACAGCATTACCTTTTATAGTCACCAAAGCTTAAAATGCAGTTAGCTATGGTTGCACTTAACACTAACATGGTCACCTGCTATTGGCTGTATCTGTTTCTTCACATGGATGATTTCCATTGCCATCAGCCTGGTACAGGGCCTTGATTTGGTCCATACCTGCTTTGCACTCCTCTGCATGAGCTTTCTGCTTAGTTCGTTAAATCATACAATCAACAAGTACTGATGGAGTAGCAGGATCTATGCTATGGCTGGATATGCAACCATGAATAAGACACTGCCTCTGCCGCCCCCCAGCTAATATTCCACTGGGGCAGCCTGACAAGGAACAGCAGATCAGATGCACTGGAGTGAATACTCTCGTAGAAGAAGGTATGGAGAATTATGGAACAGAAAAGCAGTGGCAACTCATCCAGTCTGGAGCCACCCAAAGGACTTGCTTGGCAACATGGTATCTCACCTGAGTCCTGCAAAACAGGCAGGTTGCTCTGTTCATTGGCCTACATATAAAAAACACTCTGCAGGCCCAGCTCAAACCTCAGCCCATCAAATGCTTCTTAACCACCTAGTTAGTACCACTGGTCTCTCCCCACTCTGAGCATCCATAGTATTCATTTATTCATTCACTCAACAAATATTTATTGTGTCATAATATATATGGGGAACTGACTAGGCCCTGAGATAGATACAGCAGTGAATAATTAATTCCTGCACTCAGGAACTCACTTTCAAATGGAGCAAGGCAGATGATGTCAAATAAACAAATATATAATATATCAGGTGATAGTAGCTCCTGTGAAGAAAAATAAAACAGGATAAGAAATAGAGTGGGGGGTGCTATTTTAGGTAAAGTCCCCCTGCTAAGATGACATCTGAGCAGAGAGATACATAAAGTGTGAAAAACTGAGAGAAGAATCCAGGCTGAAGGAATGTCAAGTGCAAAGGCCATGTGACCAGGAATGTGTTTGGAGCTGTGGGAACAGCACTGACTTGATGTCATTCATTTTACTTCTCACTGGGTATCACCTCCATTCATTACTGCTGTTTTCACATTGTTTTATTACTTCTCCATTCATTATTGCTGTTTTCACATTGGTCTGAGCTGTTCTTTCCAATCATATTTACAGTTTATGGAGGCCACAAACTGTAATTTCAGCCTCTTCATAATGTTGGTGCCCATTTCCTTACTACTGAATTCTGTGCACTCAATCCAGTCTCGTTATGAAGCTTTCAAAAAGTATTCACTGCCTTAATGTGAAGTGGGAGTTATTCATGCGCTTTGTGAATTATTTATGCTACAAGGCACTTGCACGTTCCTTACCTGCCTGATATTGAAAGAGAACACTTCTTCACCACCAAAAGAAAAGAGTGTGTGGTCGGGAAGGGGGTACAAATATACAAAAAAATATATATACTCAGAGTACTAATTTCAAGGTCCTGTAAAAGGCTGGAAACCAGGATTGCATGGATACCAAAAAGAAAAAACAACCAAAAAACTGATTTAGTAAATTGCGGTCTGCGGCTTGATTAAGTATTGATCAGTGACTCAGCTCAGGTCTGAAACAGTCTCAGAACTACCTTCTGAATAAGCCATAAAGCCAATAAGCAAAAAAACAAAACAAAACAAAACAAAAACAAACAAACAAAAAAAAACTGCTCACTGATTTAACTGGCAATCTTATTGGGGATGCTGTGAAATCTTTAGAAATATCATGTTAAGAAAGTTTGAAAATTCACTTAAATTGTTTGACTTTTAAAAAGCTGACACTCCAAATATCATTAAGGTAAATAAGATTAAGGAACAGATGGCCCTGAAACCTGTAGATTTATTCTTATTTGAGGTTCAGATAGTACCTAATTCAGATTTTATCAGGTATTTTAGGACATGTTTAGCATGTAAATTTTTTAGGTGCTGAGGGAATAGATTTCACCACGTGGAGTGGTAGAGTGGCAGTGGGTCTTTGGACTCCTGGAGATTCTGCAGTCTCAAGACTGTTTTCCTAATAGTGCTAGGAAGTTATTCTCTCCTTGCTGTGTGGACACCTGCACTGACGGTGCGGAAACTTGCCGGTGGGCATCAAGGTTGTAGCACCAGACATTGTATTCTTCACTGCCATGTACTCACCATTTAAAAAGATGCAAGTCTAACTTGAGGATATCATTGATGAGGCAGTGAAAAAAATTTAAATCTCAGCCCTTGAGTACATGTTTTCTTGATATTCTGCGCACGTCACACACTTGTGCACACCAAAGTGCCGTGGTGTCTACAGAAAAGCCAGTGTTTGAGTTGCAAGCTGAACAGCATTTTTATTTGAAAGGATGGCTACAAACTATCACTTTATCAATAAAGAGTGAGGTGGCTCTGCCACTTCAGGAAAAATAACTGACACTTGGTGCCAATGATAACATTTAATTTTTCAAATGAAAATTAAATATTGGAAAATTTTTCTCTCTCACTGTGAGCTTAAAGCTTCCCAAAACTTAAAAGGGACTTTTAGGATGAAATTTGTGTTTATTATCTGTGTGAGGCCAGACTTTTTCCATATACTTCAACCAAAGCCACACATGGCAATAGGTAGACTGCAGAAGCAGATATGTGAATCCAGCTGTCTTCAGTTAATCCAAACATCAAAAATATTTGCAAAAAATGTAAAAAATGACTCTCTTACTAAAATTGTTGTTTTGAAAAATATAGTTACTTTTCATTAAAAACAGGTTATTTGTGTTTACATATATTGGGCTCTCACTGCTATTTTCAAATTAATAAATATTTAAATATTCTCAATCTTAATTTCTAATATGGTAAATATGAATCGATGAAAATTGATATAAACATATGCTCTTATGCTATAAACTCTTTAGGATCCTCAATAATTTTTAGAGTATAAAACATCCTGAGCCCAAAATGTGGGAACTGCTGCTACAGAGGGTCGGTCATTGTTAGGATGAAGCAACCTAGTGAGTATCAGCAATGCAGTAAACGGTCTCGCTTCCCCTGGCCGGCACAAATGAACACATAAATAGGAGGACTCCATACATGCTAAGTAATCAGATAGATGCTTTCTTCCAGCTTCAGATCTGGGCGCCAGAGGACTGAGTCAGTCACAGCCTCAGGCCACGATTAACACCCCAGTACAGCTCCGCTCCTGTTTTATTTAAACTCTTCTAACACGGGTGCTGTAAACCCTTTTTGTTTTGTATATATGTATTTGTAAAACACACGCTATGGTTTCATGTTGCGTATGTTTTAAATGTACATACGTGGTATTGTGATATATATAATTTTCTTTTTATTTTTCATCTTGGCTCTATGCTTTAAAGATCTAGAGTTGTTCCCACACACTAATAAGAAAAACTGTACAGACAAATCTTCCGACTTAGGTGCATTTTTATCATCATGTGCAGCTAGAGATTTTATGGAAGCATTGCCAAAGTTTACCCTTTAATATGAAAAACATGAAAAACAGCCTCTAAGCTATAAAATTTATAGAACCAAATACAAAATGACTTTACCATTTGTTCTCAGAACTCACTTATTGATGGTCTGAGTGTGCCGTGCACTTGTTCACAACACGAGGGTTTCTAATAAACACGAGCCAGACTGTATGGCTTCAGAACCTTAGCTCTGCAACTGTCTGACTTCAGGCAACTTACTCAACCTCCCTGTTTCAGCCTCATTCTCTGTAATGTGGGGTTAATACAAGTACAGACTTCACAGTGCTGACATGAGGAATAAATGAATTACTATTCAAATGCTTCGAACAGTACCTGGAACATAAGAAGCATTATACAGGTGTTCATGAAACGAAACAAGATGAGATGAGATGAGAGAAAATGTGCCATCTAAGAACATCGACTCGTTTCTGTGAATCCTAATCTGCTTTCCCGTTAGAGCATTTCTCCCCTTCATCTTCCCGAGGAAAATGTGGTGGTAATAAAAAGTTACTGAATAATTATGGGTAGAGGGAGAAGGATCTTACTCTGTTATTTTTATAAGTATTGTTTTTATACCTTGTGAAGAAACTTTAAAGGCCCTGAGAATGACATCACATCCTGAAAAACCTTATATAAAATATTCTATTAGATTCTTAGTATAAGAGACTTACGGATCAAAAAGATCCGTGTGCATTCAGACTAAGAAAATTAAAGGACTCTGCCTTTTACACCAAATGTAATAAGTTGCCAAGCTCTTCAGGCCTCACACAGCTATCCTAGTTTTGCCCCATCAAGACTTACATAACTTCTCTGTGCTCTCCTGGAAACAGAAACCAGAATTCCCGGAGCCAGGAGCTATGAAATCAAAACCACCTTGGAGTACTTTCTATGACCACACAATTCCTGGTATGAGGCCTTCAATTTATCAGAGTTTTTATCCCTATCATTGATGATGATGTCACTTCGGAAGCACTATCAGAAAAAGAGCATTTTTAATGGAATTTGAAGAAGTATTTCAAACGGAAGACAATGTACATTTAGACTATAAATACAATCATGGGATATATTTCTTAATTTGAAAATCAAGCTATATTTAATTGTTCCAAACTGCTTTTCCATTGTAGACCATTGCTAACTTCTTTCCAAGAGTACTTGCAATCACTTACTTTTCATATTGGGTGCCCTGGGGTAAAGCCAGATTAACTCTGAGCTGTGAATGTTACAAATGTTCTTGTTTAACGTATAATCGATTTAAATAGAGCTAGTCTACAAAATGCAAACATGGTAATTGGTGCAATTTTACTTTATTTTATTTTTTGCATGAGCAGCATATAAGAATATGGCAGCTTTGACTTTCTGGATCTCTGCACAGCCAGAAGTCTGGCAGAATAATCACTGCAGTTCAAACTGGAGCCCCAGATGGAAACACAAACAGGGGCCACCACTGTGCCTTTTTCATACTTCGAAGCTCAGTTCTGGACAGAAATGTGTTTCCAGTTAAAATGTAATCATTTCCAATTCCTTCTTATAACTGGATCATATTGGAAAGAAACAGCCTGAGGTCTGCAATTGCTTTTAATTACCACCGAATGTTGATTGAAGTGATCATATCCTTCCTATACTTTTGTGTTTTTATAGAACAAGTAAGAATAAAATAAAGATATGGCCTCTTTATACTTTTAGTATATTTTGAGAAAGATCTTTGTTTAACATTTCCCTCTTTTGGTAGGAGTTTCTGTCAGAATTGGATTTTCCCAATTTTTTTTCACCGTGGATGGCAGAAAGAACGAGGTCAGTTTGACATCCTTGAATGGTCAAGTTTTTAAATGTAGGTGGCATCTTTTTTTTTTTTTTTTTAATTCGGTAAGACTCAAGAAAGTTCATATGCTCCTCTGATTAAAGAATTTAAAACTGTAGGACACTTTGGATGACATTTATTCTAACTCCAACATATTCCTACCTCCTCAACCATGTTAAAAAAAATGAGTATGTTGAGATTATTGAGAGGGACAAGTGAAAAGCGAGTCCGAAAACCAAAGTGCCCTCTATTTCACACCAGCGCTTCATGGAATACTCAGTATCTAAAATTGTAAAGCGGTTTTCATCTTTATATATTATTGGAATGCTATAAATAACCAACGACTCCTTTTCCTAGCTGGGAGCTGAAAGATGCATCCTAAAACCCAGCAGTGAAGAGCGGCACCCAGATCTTGGTCAAAATAGGAACAAATGACATACACGAAGATGTCGCATGGCCTCATGTGATTCCTTCCCCAGTGTCTCAATTTTAAACAACCAATGTGGCTAAGTAAGTGTACGTTTTTGATGCTTTTCTGATTACTTCAAGATTTCAATGACAAATTAAGGAAAAATGTCTTAGGAAACTAATTCTATTAGAAATACATGGTCTTTAAAATGAATCCTGTATTTGGGTTTTCCAAGGAGGTATTGGCAATGAAAAGGGGAAATTTATATGCATGTCTGTTAAGACTCATACAGCACTACGTTTAATCAATCCACAAAATGTTAATAGCATAAGCTGTGCAGTCCGATTACCTAGGTGGTTAGTCCATTTTACTAATTCTGTGACATTGGGCAAATAACTCAACTTCTCTGTGCTTAAAATAGCTCACCTGATAAGTAGCTAATCACATTCCCTCCCTCAGGGATTCTGGGGAGAATTAAATAAGATAAAATAAAGTATTTGGCACACTGCCAGAAACATAGTCCTGAATAACAATTATTGTTATTATGCTTGGGTATGTGCCAAAACACACAAAAAATAAACTGTTGGCCCTGACTTCTGGAAATTCCTGCATTATTCCTTACAAAATATAGTTCTTGTTAGGTAAAAATCCTAGCTTGATCAATACTGTGCAAATAAAGACCAACCAAATGAGAAAAGCAAAGGCTATTTATTCAGAGTCTGCTATAGCAAGGGAGTCAGCCACTGCCAACTGCATTTTGGCAGAAACTCCAAGTCAGGCAGAGGTGTGGGAAAGTGTCATAGTAGAAAACAAGGAAAGGCTTCCAGTATGCCCTGGTTGAAGGCTGTTAGTGTGAAGAAGCTATAGGCTGGCTAACTAGAAGCGGGGCATCCTATGTGATGGGTTAGGGGTGTGTGCTTGACTTTCTCTAGTTCATCCTAAATTGGAAATGGGATACAGATTAGGGAAGCTGTCAATTATTAATCAGGCCCTGGCCATTTTGGGCTGATTGTTACAGAAGTTATTATTTAGCCTTCTGGATTGTCTCTAGAGATAGAGATGCGGCTTCCTGAAAGTCTGCCTTCCTGGGTTGTTTACTGTACATAAACGTGTTGGTTTCCTGGAGGCCGTGGGTCAAAGTTCTGTTTTTATATATGGTCTGGCCATTTTCTGTTTGTATATTCAGTGTCTCAGTACTTCCTTAGAGCTTAGTTGTCATCAAACTCCCTAAGGTACTTTCTGATTCTGGTGAAGGAAACATTATTCAAGATAAAAATGTTAGAAATTTAATTGAAAATTCATTTAGGAATACAGAATTGAAACTCAGTATTTGAGGCTTTCACACATCCACTATTTTCCCCAGAGTCGATAACATGCCCAGGCTACATGTTCTTGGTTGTATACTTCATTCGGCTCAGTGGCGTAACCACTCTTCTCATATTTTCCCTTGCATTACAGGGGGAGGAGCCTGAGAATTACATATCCCAGAATCCATAGCCAGCAGATTTCGGATTAGATTCCATGATTAAAAGTTTTTCCTTGAAATATAGAAAGGAAAAGCCATTATTCTCCAGTGGCAGCCATGGATAGGCAGGTGGGGTCAGTGGACGGTTCATGTGAGGTTTTGCCAGTGGCTGCCAAGTACCTGGGTGAAACAGCTAATGTCAGTGGAAGTGGCTTTCCTGATGTGCTTGCATTTCCAGATTTCCCGAAAGCTTGTGGGGGCTTTCCTGACCTTTGCTCTCCCAGCCCTTCCAATGGTTTGGTAAGTCTTTAATTCCTACTGTTAAAGATCCATTTTGTTCAAAATACCTAGAGTGATTTCTGTTTTCCTGCCTGAATCCTGACTGAATGATTAGATGCTGCCAAAACCAGGTGCATGCATATCTGCTGTGAATGATCCGGACGAAACTAGCGTAGTCTATTATTAAACAGCCAAGACAATTGAGAGAAAAGGAGTAAATGTTAAGTTTGATAATTAGAGTTGACTTCTTATTTTTTTAATCTCCTTAGCACTTAGCACAAAGCCTAGCACAAATTAGTCACTCAAAAATGTTTAAGCCATGTTGAATTAAATAATCAGATGAACAGATAAACAAATTTTGAAGCAGACCAGAGCAGAAAAGCAGTTGATCAAAATAAAAGTAGACACAAAAAAGAAAATAGTAAAATTATAAGTGACAGTAAAATACATATCTTGCTAAGGCCCTTCTACAGAGGGAAAATTTAAGATCAAAGTGTTAATTAGGGATAATCTTAGAATTATCCTGTGGTTATTTCTGGTTATATTTTGCTTTTCCCCACATTCCTTTATTTCTATTGCTGTTAAGTCCCTCCAAACTAATTTCAAATATATACACTCTCTGCCATCTCCATTGTTACTATCCTAATCCAGGCAACGAGACTTCTGTGGTAACCTCCCAACCAGTCTCTCTGCTTCCTCTGCAGCTCCTTCCAATTCACTCTGTAGACCTGCCCAGCCAGTAAGGCAGCCGCTGGCCGCCTGTGGCTGCTGAGTGCCGGCAATGCTGCTAGTTTAAACTGAGATGTGCGGTAAACTTAAAACACACACTGAATTTCAAAGACTCAGTATAAAAAAAAGGGAGATGTCAATAAATGCTTGCATTGATTACAAACTAGTTTGGATATAGTAAGTTAAAAAATATATTAGTAAAATTAATTGAAAATGATTCATCTTAATTTTTTAAATGTGGTGAATAGAAAATTTAAATTTTCTATGTGGCTGTAATAGATTTCTATTGGACAGCACTGCTATAGACAATAGTCAGTGATTTTTTAAAACAAAAAAAATCTCATATCATTACCCTTCTTTAAACTTTGCACACGGAATAAAGACCAAAATTTGTGACGCTGCCTTCAAGCCCCTGCCCCACCTGGCCCTGCCCGTTCTCCAGCCCCACTGAATGTGCCTCACCCCTGGCTGACCCTTCTCTTTGTCCTTCTTGTCGTTCCTCAGAGGCACCCTGTCCGCAGCAGTTTCTTCTCACGCATTCTCTCCTCCCCAAAATGTAACCCATGTTAGACCCAGTATTATTTTATCTTACAGCAATAGTTTTGTCCTGTGTAATGGTTATGATAATTTCTAATTACATATTGATTATTTTGACATAGATAGTATAGCAGAGTTCCTATTCAGTAAATGGTCATGTTCATATTTCTACTGGGCTTCTGTAAATTCAGAGCCAGAAGGAGACTTTGAAGTCGCTTAGATGAAATCTCCTTGTTTTAGGTATAAGAAAGCTGATGCTTTTAAAAGTTTTACCAAAAGGTGGATATTATTTTTCTGTGATTTACATCTTAGAGAGTTAGTAACCTTTAGATGGAGACACTGAAAGGATGACCGGTGAGATGAGAAGATCCTGCTACACTAAATGGGGCGTGCACAGGTTTACCTTGTACCCAGTGGTTATTTAACATGAACCCACTCGGGAATGCTGTGTGTGAAGTGGATTGGGAGAATGCACCTTTAAGCTTCAACAAAGCCTGGGCCATCCAAGTAATGAAAGTTTTTTCTTCTAAATAAATTATATAAAGGATTGAATTTGATTGCTTGGTCTATTATTACTCAGCTTTGTTTGTTTGAGAAAATCTCCATTTAGCCTTGATTTTTAAAAGATATTCTCACTGGGTATAGAATTTTAGGTTGACAGTACTTGAAAGATACTGTCAGTTGTCTTCTGTCTTTCTTTTCTGTGTTTCTTGATATGTAACGTGTTTACTTTTCTCTGGTTGCTGTTAAGGTTGTCTCTTTATTGCTGGTTGTCAAAAATTTGATCATGACATAAATTGCCATGGTCTTATTTATATTCTGCTTTGGGTTTGTTGACCTTTTTAGATCTTTGGGTCAATGGTTTTCATCAAATTTGAAAAATGTTTAGCTACTCTTTCTTCAAATATTTTTTTCTATTCCTTTATCTTATCTCCTCTGGGACTCTAATTATTCATATAGTAGATGACTTTATATCATCCCATAGGTCATTCTTTCAGTCTGTATTTTAATCTCTATGCTTATTTGGGATAGTTTCTATTATGTCTTAAAGTAGATTGATCGATTTCTTTTTTTTTTAAAGCAGTATCTAATCTGCTGCTAAATCCATCCAGTACAGTTTTTCACTTCAGTTAATATTCTCAGAAGTCCTATTTGGGTCCTTCTTAGATCTTTTACTTCTCCCCTTATCATGATTATGTTTTACTCCACTATTTTAAACATATGAATTATATTTACATTAGCATTTTAATGCCCTTCTCTGCTGGTTTCATAATACATGCCATTTCTGGGTCTGTTTCTCTTGATTATTTTTTCTCTTGGTTCTGAGTTATATTACCTGCTTTTTTGCATACCTGATATTGTAATTAAATTCTAGACATGGCAGATTTTACATTATTTGTACTGGTTTTTTTTTTTTTTTGGTCCTTTAAATAGCATTTGACTTTTTTCTGCATTCCATTAATTTACTTAGGTTTAGAATCAGCAAGTTCCTTTAGAGACTTGGTTTTAATTAGCTAGAATGGAGGAAAAACAGTTTGCGGCCCAGGATTAATTTAACCACACTACTGAGGCCTTCTGAGGATTCTTCCCATTGCCCTGTGTATATAAGATCATTTTACCCTGGCTAGTGGGAACAGAAACTATTTCCAGCTAAACAATTTCTATGCATTGTTTTGCATATTCTTTTCTTGGTGACTCTATCTCTCCCTAGCCTTGTGTAGTTTCCTCACATACATGCACGATGATTAGTGTGGAGATGAAAGACTCAAAGGGAGTTCTCTGGAAATTTGAGACTCTCTCTCTGTACCTCTCTTCTCTTCAGTACTTTGCTCCATAAAATCTTGCCACCTTGGTCACCTTGAACCCTGACTTCTATACTCTCAACACAGTGAGACTACCATGCCGTTTTTGGTCTCTCCCTGCTCAGTGCCCTGGAAACTTTCTCAAGGCAGTAAGGTGGTATAATCCTAGGGCTCATCAGTATTTGTTTAAAGTGAAGGATAAATCAGTTTCCTGTTACTCCATTTTGGTCAGAAGGCAAAGTCCCCAGTTTTTTGTTTTCTGTGAGAAGGCATTATGTTCTTTGTTCTTCATAGACTCAAAAGAATTTTAGAGCTCAAGAGATTCCTGGAAGTCATCTAATCTAAATCATCATAGTAAGTGATACTCATGGGTGAATAAAAACATGCAAAAATATGACTTTTTGCTGTACAGGAAGACATTTTATTCCAGCTGTAAATAACAAGTTATACCACAATTGTTAAAATTGTTAAAAGTGTCAATGATTGCCATCAGCTAAAATGTCTTTGGGAGGTGCTAGCAATGACTTATATAACAAAACAGTACCCACAGCAAGTCCAAAGATGAAAAAAAAAATCACAGTTTAGTTTTGTTGGTTCATAGTTTCCATTTCACTCCAGTGCTTATAGTCTAGGTCTCCTTTTTCTTCCCAGGAGCCAGTTACATTATTAGATAACTCCAGCCTCCAACTTCCTTCTTGCTCCTTTTTCCCTTCACAGATAGCTTGCTGCTACTTTATTAATGCCTATCTAGCTGCTATCTCCTTGATAGCAATTTCAATTTTATTTAAAATGCACCTGAATCTGAAATTTCTGTACAGTCCTTCCTCTGTATTCATTACCTATTTCTTATTACTCTCATTAATACCAACATTTTTTGAAGGTTTCAAAACAGTCCACTAAAAATTTGAAACTTAAAGCTCTTGTCTAATGGTACTTCAGAAAGGGGACTTAGACCTAAGAAAGCCAATGCTCATTCTTTTTCTACCTTAGAAAACACTACCATGCATAATAGGTTTCTGTTGAAATCTCATTTCTAACTGAATTATAGATGAAAGTCATGGGTTAAAGACTTTAGTAGTAATGTGACATTATGATATAATAAGAAATTTGCATGTATGTATTTGGTCTTCCTTCCATTTTTTGGCCAGACTGTTTTAGTTTCTTAAGTGATAAGAGTTACAAAGGCTAAATCAGTGTCTTTTAACAAGTCCCTTTCAACCACACCTGAGTTTATGTTAATAAGGCAATTTTTTGAAAATCCCTAAGAATGTGGACTGGTTGCCAGGTTAACCAAATCTGTGATTAAACTGTTGAAACTTTCAGCTCTGACCTCCAGGAACAATGGAAGGACTGGAGGTTGATTTAATCACCAAATGTCTGTGATCCAATCAATCATGCCTGTGTAAAGAAGCCTCCCTAAAAATCCTGTCGGAAGAGATTAGGAGAGCTTCCTGGGGATGAACATGTGGAGGTGCTGGGAGGGTGGCGTGTCCAGAGAAGGCGTAAAAGCTCTGGGCCCTTTTCCCCACGTCTCACTCTGTGCATCCTCCCTTCTATCCGGCTGTTCCTGAGTTGTATCCTTTTGTTTTAATACAGTAGTAATCTAGTAAATATTTTCTTTTTTTTTTTTTTTTTTTTTTTAGTTTTGCGAGCTGCTCTATCAAATTATCACTGTCAAGTTGGACTTGTGATTGGCATCTGAATTTGGGAGGAGGTGGTAATCTTATAGAACTGAGCCCTTAATCTGTGGGATTTAATGCTAATTACAGGTAAATAGTGTCAGAATTTAGTTAAATTGTAGGATATCTCCTTGGTATCTGGAAAGTTGGAGAATTGCCTTGTGTGGAAAATCTACACAAGGTGGTGTCGGAAGAGAGGTGTTTTGAATAGTAGAGAGAGGCACAAAGAGTGTTTTTCCTCTTTTAAGTAGTGTGTATTTTTTTTTAATAATTAAGTTAAAGATTGGGAGTTGGGGAGATTATCCTGAACTACCTGGGCGGGCCCAACGATGGGATCGCAAGCAGTCTTATAAAAGGGAAGCAAACAGGAGGGTCAAAGACAGAGGAGTACCTGTGTGACCAGGGAAGCAAGAGGTTAAGTGATGCTAGGAAGGGAACACAGGTGGCCCCTAGAAAGCTAAAGAGACAAGGAATGAGCTCTGCCCTGAAGCTCCAAGAAGGAACCACTTCTGTCAACACCCTGATTTTAGCCCCACAAGTCATTTCTGACTTCTACCTCCAGAACTGTAAGAGAAAAAATTTCTGTTTTAAGCCACTAAGTCTGCGATAATTTATGACAGCCACAGTAGGAAACTAATACCGATGGCAATCAACTGAGTGACATTTATAAAACGTTGCCTTAGCTAGTGTCTCGGTGCAGGTGTTTTACGTTGTTCATCAAGGCAACAGTCAGACACGCAGACGCGCAGATGCCAGACTTCAGTGTATTTTGCGTATTCTTCATTCAACAAGTGTCTTTGCGAGTTGTTTGGTTACCCCGGTATATAATTCACCTGGATCTGGACTCTTGAAATCATTTTTGTAATTTATCGATAATAATTACAATCACTAATAGCATTCATTGGGCATGAAGTAGGTCAGGCACTGTTCTAAGCACTTCACCCATATTATCTAAACTTACGGGATAGTTTCTGTTACAATCTCATCTTGCAGGCAGCCGTGCTGTGTGGAGCCAGCTTCACACCTGTAGGTCTGTCTCCGTTTGAGGTCTGGGTTTTCACCATATTTAGCTTTCTCTTCCCATTTCCTTGTCTAACATGGGCTTCAGTTCCCTCGACAATGTTGTTGTACTGTTTTCATTAAGTGAAAAGAAGACAAAGCAACATAAGATAGGAAATAGTGGTGCCCTTCTTCTGCCATCTGATAACATTAAACCACCTTTATCTCCAACATTCTGGCAATTCTGAGTGCTCTTTAAATGAT
This sequence comes from Glossophaga mutica, assembly GCA_039655065.1. NCBI lineage: Eukaryota > Metazoa > Chordata > Mammalia > Chiroptera > Phyllostomidae > Glossophaga > Glossophaga mutica. The sequence goes on along the minus strand of CM077304.1, from coordinate 35,239,135 downwards.
ATTTATTAATAATGTGTTGCTAATAATTTTCTCAACAGGAAGTTACTTCAAATACAAAATAATAGTAAGTAAAACAGTTTTTAACCACACTAAACAAGAATCACAGAGAAATAATAAAAATGAAACACTTAGTTAAAACGCCATTAATTTCCTTTACAGGAATTTAGAGTCTGTGTTTCTGCCCTTGCTTTTTGAAAAGTGATAGAGGATTCCCCCCCCCCCCCCACCCTGGAAACTTGGAAAAGGCATTTAGGCACCTTGGCCTTCAGGTTCCTCTTCTGCAAAATTAAAATTGGACTAGAAGTTCTCTAAGGATTCATCCAGTTCTAAATGCAGTGATTTCAAAATACATATTTATTTTGGGGAAAAAATAATTCAATAGAACCCTGCCTGTTCGTATGAGGCAGAACCCTGATTCACCAGTAAATAGTCCAGCCATTGCGAACAGACAAAGGCCTCGATGCTGGACTTATTACCAGTCTTGCAGGCTGCTTATGAAGTGTGCACCCTTTCAGTGGGTGAGACCATTTTGTCGTGGTTGCTTAAACAATCTTCCTTGTGCCTCTGTGCTTTCTACCTCTTGGAGAAAATCAGAAATTGAGTTCCCATCTATTCTTTTAGCTTAATCTTCTACTACAGTTCTCCAAAGACAGCCTGCTTTAGCCACATCATGATGTTATTATGTAACAAGCTCAGATATCTCCAAAGTGAAGAATGTTGCCAAAGGAATACCTGCATTTGATATATGGGTGGACTAGATGACTTCCCTTAGGGTGACTGTCTCAGTTTTCCAGGGTCTATGCCCAATGTTAACGCTAACATTCCTCAAACCCAGGAAATCCTCCATCCTGGGAAAACCAGCATGGTTGTTTGCCCTTTCTGAAGTCCCTTAAATCCTAGGTCAGTGCTGTTCACTAGAAATTTCTGCAGTTGTGGGAATGTTCTGTATCTATACTATTCAACTTAATAGTTTTGTGTGGCTATTAAGCAGCTGAAATGTGAACAGGGCAATTGAGGAGTTGAATTTTTAATTAGTTTCAGTTTAAGTAGCCATAGGTGACAGCTCTTAAGTGAAGCCTTGAAATGATCACTAGTGAGACGCTTCATGCAGTACCCTTAAGGGAAGTACAGTAGTCCCCCCTTATCTGTGAGGGGTACATTCCAAGTCCCCCAGTGGATGCCTGAAACCTCACATAGCACTAAACTTTGGATACTACATTTTTCCTATACATACATACCTATGATAAAATTTAATTTATAAATTAAGCTCAATAAGAGATGAACAACAACTAATAATAAAATATAATAATTATAACAATAGACTGTAATAAAACTTATGTAAACATGGCCTCCCTGTCTCAGAATACCTTATTGTGAAGATGTGAGGTGACGCAGTGCCTACATGAAGAGATGGAGTGAGGTGAGTGATGTAGGCATGGTGAGGTAGCCTTAGGCTACTATAAGGGTTACTTGAACACAAGCTCTGCGTTACCATAATAGTTCATCTGGTAACGCAGATGGCTGCTAAGTGACCAATGGGTGGGCAGCATATAAAATGTGGATACAGTGGACAAAGGGCTGATTTATGACCTGGAGAGCGAGTTGGTGCAAGAGTTCATCACACTACTCAGAATGTTGCACCATTTAACACTTATGAGTTGTTTTTTTTTTTATTTATTTCTGGAAGTTTCCACTTGATATTTTCAGGCCATGGATGAGATTACAGGTAACTGAACTCTCAGAAAGCAAAACTATGGGTAAGAGGGGAACACCGTACCTGAGAAGCGGTGTGAATGCGCATTTGTGTGCCACTCCACCCACCAGCCTTGGGTCCTGGGTCCACCGTTCTACTGACAGGGCAGTGTAACAAGGTCATCTAGGTGTATTGGTAAGTCCTCTCTTCATCACACTTGAGGTCCAAAGGTGGAGGAATGATGGCCCTTAGAGAAATATGTGATTTAAGTTGTATAGTAAATATGTCTGAGTTTCAGTAGGCGGGTAATTATATCCAAATATAAACACTGTAGTAGGTAGTACTTTGTGGTTTTGCTGCTAAGACATAAGCAGTTGGGAAGTTTATGTATAAGAAATTTTATATATAATGAGCCCATTTTTGCCCTAGCCTGGTGGTTTAGCAGAGTTAGGGACATTATACCAAATTAAGTTCCAGTTTTGGCATGAGGACTGATTCAAAATATTCTTTTGTGAGAGAAACCCAAGGACTGATGTTTGCTTTGTTATAGCAGAGTAAGCACTCAACAGAAAGAAAAACACATTACATCCTAAAGGAGAGAGAGTGTTTTCTTCAACTGCAGCACGTTGACACCATACATCTGTCTGACATCAAAGCTCTTGGTTATAAATCTTGCAGATAACTGATCAGCCTGAATGCAGAAAGGCAAAAGTTGAAAGAGAAGTTGGAACATTAGAAGAGGCAAAGAGACTCCGCAGTCCCTGCAGGAGTTGAAGCCAGTTACCTTGCGACATATATCCTTGGTTTCTGCAGGCCTCCGCTGTCCATTTAAATGCTAATGTGCAACTCTGGCGTATCCTAGGAATTAGAAGTGCTGAAGCAGGCAGCAGCGCTGGAAATATCAGAACGTTGTTGAATATTTCAGTACCTGTGTGCTGAAGAGCTCAGGTATATACTTTTAAATGTCAGAGAACAAACCACAGCTCTAGCTACGTTCTGCTATGAATTCTTTGGCAACATGCCGCTTTTTAAACACAGTAGGCGTGAAGTTCTGAGTTTTCAAGTGATTTGTATGTTGTTTATTAGGCAAAACAAGAAGTCATCACCTAGAATTTACATATAGGATTTTAATTAAAAGGAAAATTTTGAAATTCTTCTTGGTTTAAGATCTGTATCTATATCTATATATCTATCTTCAAGTCTCAATCATCTTCAGCTGTGAGAATTGAAAATTGTCAGATGTTTAGGTGAATTTCAGGGTTTTGTCTCATTTTCTTATTCTGTATTTATATAGCACGTCCAAGCTATAGCACTATAATATCACTGAGCCAGCAGTAGGCAGGCACTTGAGAGGTAGTAAGAACTGTTGTTACTGCAGTTGGTGCCTGGAGAAAAGAAAGACACTATCTGGAGGCTGGGTTTCCAGAAGGTCAGTTATATAGGGAAGTGTAATTGCTGTATAGATAACTGCTATTTACGATCTCCAGAGAGCACTGGTTCTTGGCATTCATTCAGTACTTATATAATCTTCCACTTGTCAGGCACTGAGCTAGGTGTCGAGGATGCTCCTGTAATGGAAGCCTGTGGGGAAATGTGCTTAATAAACTGCATGAAGAGCAGCTTTTCTGAAACATATCAAGTGTGTGAAATAAGACTGAGTGTGGACTTGGAGGGTTTTTTCCCAAATGGAGCAGTTAGTTCAGGAATTTAGCAACTGGGTCTCTATCCCTCTCACCTCTTATTTATTGAGTGGGATGGGTGTGAATTGTATCTTTAAGGCCTTCTGGCCTCTTCTTTCCACCTTCTTTATGGCCTTTTTGCCACACAAACTCCCAAAAGGAGATTTTACTATGCTAATATACCTTGTGGATTGCCAAGTAGGGGAACAAAGCACATATTGCTTTTCTTCCCTTTCTGCCCATTTATTTGTTTTCTCCCATTATCTTTTAAGAAATTACTGCTAGGGGGTCATTTAGTAACAGTTTGAAATGATAAGAATGTCTCAAAGAAGAGGAATTCTGAAATGCAAGGCAAGGGGGAGTCGATGATCTTATGTATCCCTCGAATCATAGCATGCATTGGCTTTCTGCTCTTTGTTTCAGCTTTGTTCCATTAATCTCCCATAAAGCTGTAACTGCTAAAGTGAGATATTTATGTTACATCCACACCATGAACTTTTGAGTAGTGCCTTTGGTACATGATCTTATAAATCTTTGCAACAGTCCCAAGAGGTAGGTACCTGATATACAAAAGAGAAAGCAGAAAATGCCTTTAAATCCCCTTCTTCCCCTATTTAAAAATAAATAAATAACAACATTGAAATGTAAATAAATAAAAGATTTACTGATAGGTTAAGTAAATAAATCACTCAACCGAAAAGCACTGCCGCTGAGATTTGAACCCAGAGTTCTCTGGCACCAAAGTCTGTGCTTTTCCACTTACACTAGCTCTTCCCAGACACACATGAGGTCCACAAGGTATTAACAGGGTTATCCCTCCAGAGGCAACCACCATCAGGTACATTTGGAAACAGTGAATGTACCTGATTCCCTTGGAGATTCACAGTGTATATTTAGCAAATTCAGACTTTAAGAAGTCCTGCTGAATAGAAAAAAACAACACCAACAATCTGTTTATTTGGCTTAACATAGCATTTGAGTTTCCACTCCCTCCCTGCTTTAAACACTTAAAATACTTGCTATATAATGAAGAAAATTGGACTATGCAATGCATCAGTCAAAGCAATGAGAAAATTAGGACAACTTCTAGAGAGTCCCCAGTGAAACCTGGGTTATTGTCTGGCTGGACATGATCTTCTGAAACCTAAAGGGCAGCGTTAATGACAGTCTTAGGAGCAGAGTGTCATGTAGGGGATGGAAAAGGACCTTTAAAGGGGAGAGCATTCTGAAAACCCCATTGTGCTGGAAGTACTGTGTAGTTACAGTGTGCTAAGTGGGCAGGAAGGGGCTACAATTAAATAGACTCACCAGTTAGAATTTTACGTGTAGTTAACTTGAGTTGTTTCTCATTCTATAGATCAAGATGAATGGGAGGAATTGACTCATTGCCCCAGGGTGACCGACCAGTCATCTAAATTTGCATGACTTTCAGTCTAAAATTGGAAGAGTCCTGGAAAAGCCTAAACAGTTGGTCACCCTACCTTTACTAAAAAGTGATTATTTGCAAAGGTTCTTACTAATACTCAGGTATCACAGCTATGTGATCTGAACACATTTAAAAAGTTTATTCCCTTTATCAAGGGAGTTTATTACAGATAACTGAGGATAGTTTTGATGCAGAGTGAAACATTCTTGTGCATTAAAGGTTAATGGTATAGTTTGAGATCTATCAGGGACACTCCACATTTTTATTCTTAGCAAGGCAAGGCAAAGAGCAGGGTAATTAATCTGATATTGGCCCCCTTAGTAGTATAAGCTTGACCCAAGGAGACCTGTGCCAATTCCAGCTACACTTGAGAGGCAGAAAGCACCAAGTTTCAGTGTTGTAACAGCCTCCACCAAGTGGTCAGTCACAGAAATCATGATATAAGCTCAGAGAGATTGACAGCCTGCATCCAGTTGGCCTGTGTAAGAGCTGCAGAGACGGGAGCTCTGAATTGGAATGCATAGCAAAGCTTCAGTTCTCAGATAGTAGAATTGGCAAGAGCCAAAGAGGTTGCTTTTGTTTTCCTAGTTTTCTCATTGTTTTGACTGATGCGTTGCATAGCCACAAAGCAAGGCATGCACAGGAGGCCCATAGGGGCATCAGAAAAGAGTGGGAGGCAGTGTGTGGACCCAGCACATGAGGCCTCACACCCTGCAGTAAGGCAAATAGCCCGGTGTTTACTAGTATATAATACAAGCCAATGAACCCCCTCCTGAACACTTAATATTAAACTTTTCCTATGAAAAGATCAAAGGTCCCAGGCCCTTTAGATACTTCTTGTCTAAGAAGGGGACGACTAAACCTGTAGATGGGAAGGCTATCAGAACCAGCCAAGGAAAGACAAAGAAAGGGGAAATGGTGTCTGTCTATTGCCAGGTGCAGTGACTGCTCACTGAATTTGCAAGGGCTTGGGAATTCTGGAATGAAAACGCAGAGAAACCAACGTGGAAGTCACAGTAGTCTCCCACCCACTCAGTTCTGCGAGAAATGTACAGGTGACCCTTGAACAACACAGGCTTGAACTGACCGGGTCCACTTACATGTGGTTTTTTTTGCAATAAGTACTATAAATGTATTCTCTCTTCCTTATGATTTTCTTAGCTACATGTTCTTTTCCGTAGTTTATTTTATTGTAAGAATACATTATATAATACAAACAACATACAAAATATATGTTAATTGGCCATTTATATTATCCAGTAAGGCTTCCAGTCAACAGTAGGCTATTAGTTAAATTTCGGAGGAGTCAAAATTGATACAGAGATTTTTGACAGCATGGAGGATCAGCACCCCCTTAAACCCCTTGTTGTTCAAGGATCACCGGTATATGGAGCATCCATAAACACTGTGTTTGCATGCATCATCCTCTTCAGCATCCATCTAAGCTCTTCTGGAGAACGGATGCCTGCTGTGGACAGGATTCCTCCTGGGACAAGGCAATGAGAATATGGAACCTGGCAGAGAGCTCCAAGTCATCTTACCTAAGGGCAAATGTTAAATGGTTGGTTTACTCCTAGAGAAAGAAAATGGAGGGGCTTGGCAAATCAGTCGCCCTCGTTCTTAATCATGTAGGACCTCTTTTACAAGGGAGATAGCAGTCTGTTTTTTTCCCCACTTAAAAAGTGGAAGAATTGCTTTCTCAAATTTTTGTGTTGGAGTTCATGGTCCTGCATATCTTCTGAAACTACATAAAAATGTCTGGTTCAAAGGAGGCTGGTGTTGAATTACGATGCTGAGAACCGTTGCCACTATACTCCAAACCTTACAAAATGCAAGCCCTTGTAAAGTCCCTGTTAAAACACTACTTCCTTTTTGTTTAAAATAAGGGTATCTTATAGAATGTTTCAAATGACTGGAGGGGAAATGAAGATATTAATCACTTTAAAAGCACCAATTAATGGCTCTTTATGACATTGGTGTCTTACTGGACAATGCATTTTTAAAAAGAAATAAACATTTCTAGGATTTACATTACTATGCTTCAACTAATGATTATTTATTATTCCTTGGCTTACCTACTTGCTGATTTATATCCTGAAAACAAAGTCCTTACAGTTATTTCCTTTATTCGAAAGTCCAGTTTCAAATTTAATGCTCTGTAGCCAGTTCCTCTGAAAGGGAAAATCTAGAAACAAAGAAGTAATAGAATTTTCCAAAAACGAGTCTGCAGATTAAGTCCTCAGTATAATTCTTTTGGGTAACAACTTCTTTCAGACCTCTGTCTTACAACCCTAGGCTTATCTTATTATTCAGATATTTTCCATAAAGGTCACTTAAAAAAAACCACAACAACATGTTTATTGACTTTAGAGACAGAGGAAGGGGAAGAGAAAGAAACATCAATCAGTTGCCTCCCATATGCACTCCAACAGGGGATTAAACCTGCAACCTTTGTTAGGTGTCTGGGACGATGCTCCAACCAACCGAGCTACCTGGCCAGGGCTGCAGTCACTTTTTGCTTCTCCTTGGAAAGTAGATCATCCTAGGGTTTGGCAGTTTTTTGTGCTCTCTTCATGTGCTTTCTCTGGACCATCTCCTCCACAGCTGTTACTTAACTGACATCTCCAAATGGATGACACAGAATGTATAGCTCTACCCCAAACTCTCTCTAGAACTCTCACCTGCCTCCCAGACACCTACCCTGAGAAGTTTCATGGGGAGCTCCAATCGAACGTGTCCAAAACCAAACTGGTCATCATCTGTTTCTCTTTTATTATTTATTCTGGGAAATGGCAGCACCAACTATTAGGTGGTCAGGCCAGAAACTTGTGAGTTGTCTTCGATTCTCCTCTCTCTGCAAAATGACCCTCCATGATAAGTATCACTCACAGTCCACAACGATAGTCCAGACAAACCCCTTCCTGCCAAGTGTGGCTCCTGCTTCTCCATCTCGCACTGGGTGATGCCATTAAAGTTCTTGCACAGCACTGAAGCTGAGGGAGGTCTGGAATGAGGGGAGATGGGGGTGTCCCCTCAACCACCTGCGTAATGGTGTCTTAGGAGCCAAACCAATACCCCAACTCTAACTCTCTCTTCTCAGTTGTGATTCATGAGGCTAAGTAGAAGACAGCAATCAAACTGCACTCTGAATCATTCCTCTCTTCTAATTGTAAATGTGTTTCTCAATCAAGATTATACTGAATTTTTCAAGAAATGCTTTATGGTATCACTTTACACAAATCCAGAATGTCCGGACTCAGTTTGGGCTCAGGCTGTGATGTGGATCATCTGTGTAGACAAATGATGTATGCAGCTTGAGGATCGAGACAACTCCTGACTGTCTTGTTTTACCAGGTATGGGACAATGATTCGAGAAGCTGGTTGAAGACCACTGTTCACCTGTTGAATAATAACAGTTCAAGTGGATGCTCTCCTAACATTTTGAGAAGTGTGTTGGCATGTCATATAGAAGTCAGAAAGAAGTTCCTGCACTATGACCCCTGGAAATAAGACTCTTTGCTAAACAAACATGCTGTTTGCTATTGCTAGGCACATTGCTAGGTATGATAGGTGCATTTTCCCAATCAATCTCTTACTGCATTATTCTTATTTTACATGTAAAAAAAAATGGAAACTTGGAGATTCACAGCTAAGTGATTTGAACTCAAGGCTACTTGTTTCCAAAGCTAGTGGCTTGGTGTCTTTTCAACTTGTCCTTTCCTCTCTTTACTTTCCATTGTGGCCCTAGCTCAGGTCATTGTAGTAGAAGCTCAGTCTGTCGATCCCCAGTTAGTCAAATCACTGCATTAACACTAGTCTTCAATCCTCTTTCACACTCATCACTGAAGACTAGAAGGAGACTGATTTACTGAACTTTTCTGGTCCTACCAATTTAGTTGTATTTTTTACCAAGAAACAGTTGTATTTTGTCTGCAAGCCAGTCAATGCAGTTATCCTTTTTAGTTGTTACAATATTTAATTAAATATTGGGTAAACCAATAAAAAAATGAGTGTGAAAGAGAGCTGTTTCTATGAGAACTAAATTGAATATTTTGGAAAGACTTGAGAGGGAGTGGCTGAAAACGTTGACGATCCAAATAAGTATGGGAAAGATGAACCAGAAATGATTGGGAGAAACCTGCAAAAACTTCTTTAAGATTCTGCATTCCAACAGCCTTTCGCTGTAATTTAAAGAAACAGAAACATGGGTGTGGCTCATGCAAAAAAAAAAAAAAAAAAAAAAAAAAGACACAAAACTCCAATTAGGAGACCTGTACCAAGGAAGGGCCTCAACACTTCTGCTGGATGAATGTGCCATTATGTGTGTTAAGTTAAAATATAATATCCCGCCACAATTTTAAATTACTGTGCCATTTTGCGGAGCGTGGTGAAATCTCGCGAGTCTCCCTCCTCCCGGCCCCGACCGCGAAAATCTCCGCCCACACATCCACGCTGTGCGGGCTCCAGCCTGTGAGTCACTTGGTAGCCACCTTGGTTGTCAGGTGGTGTCACGGTTTCCTGGTGCTTGTGTTTAAGTAAAACCCTTATTTTACTTAGTAACGACCGGGAAGCACAAGAGTAGTGATGCTGGCAATTTGGATATGCGAAAGAGAAGCTGCAAAGTGCTTCCTTTAAGTGAAAAGGTGAAAGCCCTCTATTTGATAAGGCAGTTTATCATCTCAGATCGTCACAACAAAGGTGAGTACAGTAAGATATTTTGAGAGAGAGCACATTCGCATAACTTTTATTACAGTATCTTGTCATAATTGTTTTATTCTCAGTTATTGTTACTAATCTCTTACTGGGCCTAATTTCTAAACTTTATCATAGGTATATATGGGAGGGGTGTAAAAAACCCGTAATTTATTTATAAAAAATTGTGTATTTATTTTTACATATTTAAACTTCAATCACCTTCAAAGTACTCTCTATTTGATGCAATACGCCTTTTGAGACTTTTCCACTGCTCAAAACAGTTTTTGAACTCATTGATTTTGATGACTTTTAGTTCTTCTGTCATTTTTGTTTCACGTCTTCCACATCAGCAAAATGTTTCCCTTTGAGGAATTTTTTCATCTGGAGAAATAAAAAAAAAAGTCACTGGGGGACAGATCAGGTGAATAGGGAGGGTGGGGCACAGGAGTCATGCTGTTTCTGGTCAAAAACTGCTGAACGCTCAGTGTGGTGTGGGCAGGTGTGCTTATAAATCACCCGTCATGAAATGGGCAAATGCTGTGAGTCTTCAAAAAAATTCCTTGAAGCCAAACGCAGCCTCTCACAATGCCAACTGATACAGAAGGGTTCGTAGAACACTCACCTAGTGGGGAAAGCCAGCACGACAAGGGGCCCACCTTCCAGAAGATAATTCTAGTGAGGTTTTTTTTGGTCCCCCCTGGTCTGTATAGGAAGAACATAACATGTGCAGGATTCAGTCCGGTCGGTGGTTGTAGGCATCCTCTGGATGTAGCCCCGGTGGACTACTGTACCTATGCATCTTCCTATCTACGGGGAAAAATGAGAAGAAACACATAAACATGTTGACTGTGGTTATCTTTATCCAGTAAGTTTTAGAGTTATTTGACTTTTTTCTTCTTCTGGTGAAAGCATACTCACTTTGTTGTGGAAAGGTGTTTGGGGGTGGTTGGATAAAGAGAAAGTGAGAGGCAGAGAGAGGGTCATTTTGTGTAATAAGAACAAGTTAAAACAATAAATAGTGAATTGAGTCTTAAAAATAATAATAGTTACTTTAAAAGAGAGATATGCGTGTGCTGGAATCCTGAATTAGCATTGGAAAGCATCTGGGCAAGTTAGAAAGAAAGTCTAACTAGGCTGGGGACAGCGTGTTATTTACTGTTCGATTTGGTCAGTCTTCCAACTGTAATGACTATGGCTTTATGACAACATTTTCATAAGCCAAAAGTAGGTGTTAAAATGAATCATCAGTTTAGATATTGATTGCACTTAATGATCCCATTCAGAAGAGTAATACTATGTTCCTTTATTCTAAGTAATTTGTTACCACAATGTTCAAAGATATACAGCATATAAAGGAATTATGCATTTGGGACTCTGCATTAGCTTTATTGGGAAAATGAGAGAAAGGATGTGTGTTTAGATGTGGTTTGCATTCCCTGATTTCTCCCTTTGGAGGAATTACAGTCTGGTTAGTCCTCGAAAGAAGAGTCTGGAACTAATATTTATCAGCACATATTAGCATTTATATCAAGCTTCGTGCTGGTATACTTAACATCACACCACTCCTCAGACAGGTGTTGACTATGAGACTGAGACTCAGAGAAATTTCTTTTTTTTAAGTATATTTTATTGATTATGCGATTACAGTTGCCCCAATTTTCCCCCTTTGCTCCCTCCCCTCCACCTAGTACCCCCCTTCCCACCAGCAATCTCCCTCCTGATTTCAGGTCCATGGGTCTGGTGTAAGTTCTTTGGCTTCTCCATTTCCTATGCTATTTATCTCCCCTTGTCTAATTTTTTTCCTACCAATCATGCTTCTTAATCCCTGCACCATTTCCCCATTCTCCCTCTTTTCTCTCCCAGCTGATAACCTTCCAAATGATCTTCGTATCTATGATTCTGTTCCTGTTCTGGTTGTTTGCTTTAAGTTTTTTTTTTGGGGGGGTGGGGGGATTCAGTTGTTGATAGTTGTGGATTTGTTGCCTTTTTAATATTCATGGTTTTGATCTTCTTTTCCTTAAATAAGTCCCTTTAACATTTCCTGTAATAATGGCTTAGTGGTGATGCACTCCTTCAGCTTTACTTTATCTGGAATGCACTTTATCTGCCCTTCCATTCTAAATGATAGCTTTGCTGGGGAGACTGTGGCGTAATTGGAAAGAGAAATCTTTGGGGTCAGAAAGGCTTAAATATGAATCTTGGCACTACCACATTACTGGCTATGTATTATAACATTCCATGGTGGTAGATGGTGTTATTTTTCAAACTTATGACCAAGATAAGGTCAATTTGAGGACAGATTGCTAGCAACATTTGTTAAAATAAGAGAGAGAGGTAGCCTTTCAGGGAAGGTTATTATCTACTGATAGGGAAAGGGATGGCTGATGTTCTTTAATTATGGTATCTCCAAACCTAGCACTCTTTCTCATGCCTCTCGGATGCGTTGCATTGGTATGGAGATAGCTTACTAGGAAAATGTTAGCTTTGGTAAAGTCCACAGTGCTAAAGATTTGGGGGAAAATAAACATTGTTTAGGCTTTGGCTCAATTTGGACCTAAGAGTAGTCAGAAACAAGAGGGCAGTGCAAAATGAAGCCCTTGCACCTTTATCAAATTGCTGTTTTTTGCACACACCAATATAGGGACTTCTGGGCAATTAATAAACATTTGTTAGATCACAGATTATTGTAAAAAAATGTAAAGGTCCAAAACATCTCCCAAAATGACCACAATAGCCTATTGTTACACTTGGCAGGTATTAGACTATAAAGAAGGTAGAAGTTTGATCTGTTAAACTGTTGTTCACTCCCTAGAAAATGCCACCAGCATTGTGAACATTAGTTACCTGGTAATTATAGCTTACCTGAGTGAACAATACATAGGGCGACCAACCATCGGGTAGGTCTGGGACTGAGGGGTTTCCCCAGGACGTGGGGCTTTCAGTGCCCCTGACACTGCCACTGACCTGGATGGTCCCAGGCAAAGTTGGACGATTGACCACTCAACGATAGGATCAAATTTTTCAGTTTCTGTTCGTAAGCTAAATTTATGTGAAATTTTTAAGTGCTAAGAAAAACACCTGCTCTTTTATTTTTAAGCTATACATTTATTCTATTCAATTTTTAAATTTATTCTGTTCAATTTTTAAATTTAAGTTTATTGGAAAACAAAATGATTGTTTTTTTAGAAATAAAATAATGTAATAAAACATTACCTTCTTTCATAAACTGAAGATGGGTTTTTATAATTCATAAAGAGTGATTCGTTCACTTTATTACTTTAAAGGATGTCAAAGCTTTTGCTTTAAAAATAAAAAATAAATAAAGCAACAACAACAAAAAGCACAACATGAAATGACTCCTTAGAACTAACAGTGAGAGAAGCCACAGTGACCGGAGCCAGAGCCTCTCACCTGGGATATGCTGCAGAAAAAGGCTGAGAGAAGCGGCTGGGTGTCACTCTGTCTGCAGATGCAGCAGACAGCGGCACGTGAGGACTGCTGACAGAAGATGATGGGGTGCGGCGAGCCACTGTGCCACGTGCTCCTTGGCAGGATGAGTTGCAGAGGCAGTGGGAAGAACAAGGGGATAGAAATGTGCACCAAGACCCGAGGATGATCCTCTTTTTGTGCTAAAGAGCAGGGTTCCAGACAGTTCTGTTTATTGCACTAGAATTTAATAATAGCTGAATGGTTTTAAAAACACATCTTAGAAGGAACAGTGCACATGTTGATTCATTTTAATTTAAAACTTAAGGTGTTCTATTTTCATTCCTTTTATATTGTGCTAACTGTACCTAAATGGAAAATGATTAGCTTTGTCAAATGAAAGGAGCTAGATACAAAGCAAGATAAAAATTATGTTTCTGATTTTTTTTAAAAAAGCATATTTTATACATACCAACAAAAAGAGCAAATCAAATTTACTGAATGTTATTAGTGCATATCATTGTCAAGTTGGAAAATAATAAAATTTTATTATCTTTTATTATTTCTCATTTCTCTAAAATAAATGTGCATTTTTTTAGAGTAGAAATAATTTATTGATAAACATTCTTTATCAAGAAATATAAATCAGTGATTACTTTCCTATCTATTAAATAAAGTGATAAATTAATAAACATTTCTTGGGTACAAATAAAGAAGGTAGCATGATCCATTCCCTCAGAAAGTATAAAATATATCAGCAAAGCCAGACTGAACCCACCCAAATTATAAATATTACCTTGTGGTTATAAAATCCAGTGTTATTGATTTTGTGAGTATAAAGGCCATTGCCATTCAAGTTTATTAATTAAACATAGTAATTTTACTATTTTTGTGCCATATACTACTTCATACATACATTGAAAAAAGTCACTTACTAGAATTTGCCTGTATCTTACAGTACAAAATATGTTCCAGAAAATGCCTCCCCCAAAAACTTTGTGCCTGGGTTCCCAAAACAGCATTTGGTCTAAAATAACCCAGTTGACCCCAGCCGTTTGTAACTGTCTGCCCTGCCTTCAGTCCCGGCCAGGCTTTCCATTGGCTACTCACCTCACCCTGTTGAGTATCCCCAGTGTACCATGTCAGTGGAAAACCAAACGGAGTGAAACAGAGAAAAAAGCCACATTGGCAAAGCTTTAGAAATCATTTTTGGGTTCTAACCGGATCTGCTTTGATTACAATTCTCATCACTTGACTCAGCCATTGTCATTTTGAGCCAGGATGGATCACCCAGAATGTGGTGATGTATCTCTTTACTCAACTGCGAAATGAAATGAAGTGGATTGCCTCTCTTCTTCAAAGAACTACAGAGTGAAGGAGATGCTGTTCTCCACTTGTTGACCAAAAGTACCTTCTCTTTAAAACAAGTCTTTGTGAGAAGAAAATTAAACTTCAAGGCAAATACAGTGAGTGACCATTAAGTTTTTAAGGATAAGGTAGTCTCTTTTTCTTCTGCACACAAATAAATACAAACACAAAACACAAGAAAATGGTCCCTCAATAGATCAACTGAAAATAGTTTTTTGCCTTCCCTGAGAATGCAAGCTGGTTATTGTTACTATGGCAGCAGATTCAGTATGAAGACCAGAGTTTCTCTGGCCAGCCTGATTACTGAACAGAAAGCAATAGAACACTTTAATAAGTATTATTTTGTTGTTTAAACACATTTTTTAGTCAATATTTTAATGCTCTGGAATGGTTGGGAATACCGGTTTAGTAATAAGAACGACATTTCAAAAAGAAGTTGAGCAAGGTCTCAGGGCACAGTGTTCGCCATCTGTGGATGCTGGTGGCTGGGCAGTGACTTCCTGGGCCTGACTGGATTCTGTGTCCCTTGCCCGATACTGGGTTGGTGATAATGTGTGGAAAAGAAGTCCTTCCCTCACCAGTCAGCAAGTGCTTGCTGAGTGCATACTACATACCAGGTAATATTCCAGCATACTGCATACCAGGTAATATTCCAGTACCAAACACAGTGTTTGAACAAAAGGACAAAATTAAGGCCATAATGGACTCACATTCCTGGGGAGACAGACCAAAACCAAACAGGCAAACCCATACATAATATCAGATAGTCATAGCTGCTATGAAGAAACATAAAGCATATTAAGATAGTAACAGAAAAGTTTTTGAAAGAAGAGGGAAATACTGAAAAACAACATTTTCAAGGAAACCATAGCATTTAACTAGGCTGCAAAATGCCTTTGGGATATTCTTAAAGAGAACAGGCTTAAAAATGTCACTCCTGGCTTATGATTTCATATAGCAAGTTCTTTAATAGAACTTGACTTTGGGAGGTAGTAATGGAAGAAAATATGAATGGATTTGGAAAGAATTTGAACAAATTTGTGAACGGCAGAGCCATTCCCAGCAACTAAGAGAAGTTAAAGGTTTGGAGCGTGCATTCGGCTTAAGGAACCTACAAAACACAGGTCCGCCGTAGGGCGAAGGGCAGAAGAGAACTGGGAAGAGGCCCTACAGTTAGGAAGGATAACCACCCCCACCCTCCTCTGCTGATGTTGTGCTGGCAACGGATGACCGAGCTGCTGAAACACTGGACCACCTAGTGTGGCAATTCCTGTGTTCTTATCCGATTCTATTTATTCTTTATTGTCTCATAAAGAACCTGGCACTGACTTGGCAACTTTGCTGGACAACACGTAGGCATGATGTTTTTATGTTGCCATAAAACAACCGTAAGGATTACAGTAAGCACACACTGCTCTTTTGGTTATCCGCGTTCAACATGAATTATAGTTGCACTGTTTGCTTTTTACCTGGATTGAAGATAATATTCTGCAAATGATTCTAAGGTGCTTTATAAATACTGCATGAAACAACACAGAGATGTTTGTTTCAATAACAATAGCCAGGGTTGAGCAAAACAAGGAGTTCCCAAAGAACTCTTGGGAAATCCTGATTTTAGACTCTTGCACAGATCAATATCTAAGGTTACAAGCTGCTCTCTTCTTCCTCCAAAGGTTTTTTTCATTTGTTTGGGAGTTTTTGTTTGTTTGTGTTTTCTTTGTTTTGTTTTAAATTCTTATTCACCTTCAGATTATCAGGGTCACATCCTACCTAGTGCCCTTGGGTTAATCTTGCTATTCCAGATTGGAGCATGACTCTCTTGTGTCGAGTGTCTTTGAGAACCTCATCAAGCTGAACAGTTGACAAAGTGAGACCTACAGCAGCTCTGATGAAACTTTAGGGGAACAAAAAAACAAAAAACAAACAAACCCATTCACATATGAGCTTGTCTGGCTCTGGTCCTGTGCTCAGATCTCTCTTTCCCTCCCACTTCCAGTTGTCCACACACCCCCATTAATTACTTTCATACTGGAGCATTTTTGGTCCTTTCCAATTCAGAGAATATTGGCAACCGGAGTGCCATTAGTACGAGGCTGGGTGGTGGAACACCCTGTTTCAGCCCATTTCCTTTGACGGTACGGCCTGTGCCAAGGCCCACAGCAGCGCCCTCTGGAAGGTCTTCCCAGTCAGCTAATTAGTGACAGAGCTCACATATGCACAAGGGACATTGTGATATGTCCTCTCTGAAGGGTTATTTCCATTCACATTCTAAATCCTGAAAAACTGAAGTCAAAATGTTAATAAGCTAACAAGCCTGATTGCAATTTTTTATATTCGAAAACTAATCTTTGTAAATTGCAGAATTAGCACATTCTTCCTTTCCTTTCTACAATAATTACTTTATTTTGAAAATTACAGACTATGGAGATGGTGCAAATTATAATTTACACCATCTCAGCATTGCCCTGTGCTTGCTATAGGTTTACAGCGTTGATCTGCCTTTCTTAGGTTCTCTTTGTTTTTCTTAACTTTCAGCCTAGCCTGGATATGGGCTCATTTGCCTTTCTTTTTTATTTATTCACCTTCCACAATCCAGGCCAAGGCTCAGCTGTTTCCTTTAGCTGACAAAAGAGTTAGGTTCTACTTTGACTTGTCTGCCTTCAATATTTTACCAGTTCATATTATTTTGGTCAGGTCATCTTGACATACTGCATCATTTCTTAAGTTGTTTTCTTATATTCTTGCCTGTGATTCTGTTTGAGTAGATAAAAGTGGCAGCATTATGTTGGCCTCAGTTTGAACAAAAAACTGCTCTTGCACACTGTGTGTGCATGCAGGTGAGTGTGCAGTGAAGGCTAGTGGCGGGGTGAAGGGTAAAGTGTGAAGAAGAGGCAGTTGGAGAGAAAACCTTCTTGTGCCTGTGATATCAGCACCTTCTCCCAATCCAAGGAAGAATTTGAAATACACCCTCAAAATTCTTGCCCTTCTACTCCCAAAGGAATCGGACCAGGCAACCTCCCATTGAGATTTCCCAGAAAATAGGGAGGTTCCCCTGAAATTGCTGTACATACAGCCTGGGTCTCTCTCCAAATCCAGGCAGTCTTGAGGCTGCTTTGGCAAATAAAGGCAAAGAGATGTCTGGAAATAGAAATTTGCTCTGGTAAAGCCCAAAACTTGCCCAGGCTGATTTTTTTCCTTGTCAGGCTGGTAAAAATGGTTAATTTTTCAAATTTCTTTTTATTTCCATTGGTAGCACACTGAAGATGAATGATCTGTACACAGTAGGCACTCAGAAAATATTTAATGTTTATTTCTTAGCAAAAAGCTTTTGGTGAGGATAAAATATAGGCTGAAATATTTTGAAGTAGCTTTCGGAGCTGCAGTAGTCAGGCAGAGAAATGAACTAACCAGTACTCAGCAAACCCCGAGAAAAGGCTGAAATGAGGAATACCAGATGATCCTGCTTAGCCTGTTCTTCAGGGGCCACTGCCTGGCTGGTGACCTGGCATCTCCCATGTTCCACCCTAGTTTGGTTCCTTGACCCCAGGCTTTGAAGGGTCACTGTGAAAGGTGATCTCAGCCACAGGTGCCATGGTTACTGACCTGGCATGACCTCTCCCACATCTGCCTAGACCCCGGAGGTAAGAAAGCTTTCACACTCCCAGATACCAGTAACTCTGCAGGTGTCTCAGTACTGGTCAGGATCTGCCTGCAGGCTGTTGTCCTTGCTGACCCCCACCTAACAGGAAGTATGAAATTGGGCAAAAGCTATTTGCCTTCCATCTGCCCCCACATTCCCCAGCCCCCATCCTCTCTACTCATGGAAGCATTGCCCCTTAAGGTTCCGTCTGGTGTACTCTCAATGCCTGTCAAACCAGGACAGAACAAAACTGAGAAGTGTTTGACCTCTCCCATTCCTCTCATCTCAAACTCAGCAGATGAGGCCTGGAATTCATCTTGCAGATAGAGATGAGAGAAGCAGAAACCTGAATATGATTTCTATCCCACCTGTGCCATACTGGTCCCTTCTGTACAACTGTGTTTATACCTTGGGCTTTTGTTGACCATATCAATGCCCTGAAGCTCTTCCTTATATCTCAGCTCAGGTGGCTATCTGGGCCCTGCCGCCCCACCTCGTTTTTAATTAGCCCTGCTGTAAAATCTTTCACAACACTTGGTTCCACAATGGTGCTTTTTACCTGATTTTCTGGGTCCCCACTCCCTGGAGTCCTGCTTCTCATTGCTTTGCTGCTCTTTGGGTATCTACCTAGGCTGGACCAGATCTTTATGTAGCCACATCCACTTTTGACTCCATATTTGGTCTGTTGGATACTTTCTGGGAGGTCAGAGCTGTAGCTGGTTCAGTTTTCACAGTTGTAGTTTCTGTTTCTTCTTTCTGCCTACTGGCATTTTCCACCAAGGTCCCAGCATGTGTTCATACATCTTCGTGCCGATTATGGGTACAAGCCTTTCTTTTCTACTTATTGGTGCTACTATCTGAGACACTGTCCAAAACTCATGTTGCCTGCAGCTGGCTGTAGGACTGTCCTGCTTGGCTGGCCCCTTAGTCCTGACTCTCCTAGCTAAACCTCTCCCATAACTGTTTACATCTTGGCAGGACAGAAGATCCTTTCAGGCCATTATTGTTCTTAGTGATTCTTACACTTACCAATCAGCATCCTGGTATATTCTATGCTCTTCACATACCCAGGTGAATCTGGCCAACCTGCATGAAGAATATCGGTGCTCAATAAGTATTTGTGGCTACGGACTTGATTCAGTTTGCCAAATTGTGGTGTGCCTTGTTATAAGTTTCAGTCTCTCAATGAAAATGAACTGAGCCAAGACAAATAAATTGGGTGATAGTTAATGACTTTAAAATGGCATTATTTATAAAAAAAAATATCAACAAAGGATCCCTTTATAGAGAACCTTTCAGGTGCATTTCTTGACTACTAATGGATGGATGGAGGGACAGAAACACAGTGTCAAGAGTGTTACTGATTGAAAATTATGCAGACATAAAGGCAAAGTATATTTAAATCTATAGGATTTGCTTTTCAAAGATTTATTCAGCAACAGCTGGACAGTGAGAGTAAAGAAAAGCTGCATTAGAAACTAATCTGTGTATCACAGATGAAAATTTCTATGTTCCCCTTAAACCTCGAATTCCATGTCCTCTCACTGCTGTAAGAGGTCAGAGCCGTAGCTGGGCCAGTCAGAAGTAACTTGCTGTCAGCCTCACCCTTCCTGTCTTCCCTACCCTTACAGTGTCTCTGCATCGACTCCTCAGCCTTTCTCTCCTGAAGGGGGTATGGTGAATTGGGGCATGAACATTGGGTTTGGTGCCTACAAAGCTGTATATGTCACTAATTGGCAGTGTGCCATAAACATACATAAATTACTTATCTAAGCATAAAATGAATTGTTTAAAGGTATCTGTAAAATCGGGAGTATGTCTAGGCAAGTGTTTGTAAAGACCAAATGATAACATTTTTGTCAAGTGCCTTGCAGAGTGTTCTGCTCAGCACACAGTGGTTTCTTATTCCTTCTTTCTCTGCTTTCCCATTCTCTCTCACAAGAAGGGGAGCCCATTTCCGAGTCTGTCACACCCCTTGTGCTGACCCGTTGCCCCAGCCATTCCCTCACACATCGGCCCTTTCTTTAGCATGCAAATACTTCCCCCTTCCCAGGCATCGTCTCTCCTGCCTTTGATGGGCAGGTATATATCCTATTTTTAAAAATAACTTCTACCTATTGTTTTCTTAATTTGTAATTCAAAGCCAGTATACTAAAATAAATAGTATATTTTCAGCATTTGACCATCATTTTTTTTCACCATATGTTAATTGCAGAAACTTTTAAGTCCTTCTAGAAGGAAATTTCCAGAGTCTGGAATGCTGTCCTTCTGGCTTGGTGAAATTACTAGTACCCTTGAAGTATCTTTATGCTCATTAGATGATAAGAATATTTTCATATGTGGAACAAGTTAAATATGTTAGAACTATGGCATTGAAAAGGCTGTCTTAGAGAAAAAAGAAAATACAAGAAATTCAGGTCGTAAAATCTGAAGATTATGTAAGCTTATATTTTTATCAACACCAAAATACAGTGTTTTTGAAGCAAGGTATAATTTCTAAATTGTCCAATATAATACCCTATAAGAAAGGAACTTTAGATACAAGCAGTAATAAAGGAAGGAAGGAAGGAAGGAAGGAAGGAAGGAAGGAAGGAAGGAAGGAAGGAAGGATTGAATTGTGTTAGTGTCCCTTTAAGAAACATTTATTATTATTTTGACCTGTTTTGAATAGAGTGAAGCCCTTCCAGAAATATCATACATTATACATTTGGTACATTATAGCACTTTTACCTAATTGCTCCTTTAGGGCCTAATGACCTCCTTTGCTGCTTTGTTTGAAATACCTAATACGAACATCATGGAAAGAGTGTGCTCAGTCTCATGCACTGCTTTGTAAATTCATATTTAGTTTAAAATTAAGTGTAATTTTAAGGTGTCTTTAAAAAAATTCTAATCCATTTAGCATACTGTAAGCACTGCTTATACTTACACATTTGCAAAAATTTGTGAAGGTGACTTTGGTGAATGGATTTTTGTCTTTAAATAGATCTGGCTTGCTGTATATGCTAAATGTGTTGTGCAGAGTCAACCATGGAAATTCACTGAGTATGCCCTCTGTGCTCATAGTATTGAAAATGACAGCATAACCTGGGACCTCATTTAGTTAAGAAATCAGTGTGTGATTTTTAAAAGTACCACGTAGAAACCTTATCAGGGATCTATGCCCAACACACTTCTCTGTTATAATTATATTTGTGGAGGTAGATTTGTAGTTTGGACTTTCTTTTATTTTTGAAATATACATAATTTTTTGGCCAGTTAAAAATGTGTAAGCTTTGCACAGCAAAAGAGACCATCAACAAAGTAAAAAGACAACCCACAGTATGGGAGAACATACTTGCCAATACATCTGATAAGGAGTTGATGTCCAAAATTTATAAAGAACTTATAAAAACCAACACCAAGAAAACAAACAAGCATCTACTAGGGGTTTTGGAATGTATTTCTGCAGATAAGAGTGTACTACTGTAATTCAATCATTCTTTCCATTTGGAGTTTCACAAATGACTTAATTAGTTTTAGCGATATAAGAGAAATTTCTTAGACAAGTGTAGTATATGAAAATTATAATGGGAAAGTTTACCTACACAATCTAATCATTTGCAGGTATTTTCCATTGTTGTTTTTCTATTTTACAAACAATACTTACCTATTCATTATAAGAGATTATCTACCAGTTTAACCTGCTTTGGGTGGTTACTTATAACTGAAAGTAATTGAAGTGGTAGAATTGAATATAGACTATTCTTTGATTCTAACTTTTCACTCACATCAGTCTGTATTACAGTATACAGTGTTTTATACTATAAGAACTCAGAAGATTTGCTTATGGTGATAAGCAAATGAACAAGTGATAATAACTCCTGCTCTCTGAAATATGGTATTTCCTGGCTGAATATTGCCAGTCTGCTTTTTCCTCCTGTAATAATCAAAGCCAGGGAGAACTGAAAAACCAGAGACTTTGGGTTAACACGTATTGGAGGCAGGCACAACTACCAGCTGCCTTTCTAAGGGGCTTTGAGAAAATATAAGTAAGGATCCAGGGGCCAGGTTTGGTACTGACAGTTCATCAACAGGAAGGCAAAAGACCATTTGAGCAGGAGATTAGATGTTATAAACCAAGATGAATGAGGGCAGGGAGAATAATCAAATGACAAATTAGGTGCAGGTAAGAGACCAGAGCCACTGGAGAGAGCTGTGAGAGTCAGAGAGAGCTGAATGAGAAGTAAACCTCGGGATGGTTCTAGCCTGTGCTGCAAGGGGCCTGCCCTCCAGAAGATAATTCTGGTTTTTGTTTTAGGTCCCCCCTCATAGGCTAGCCATCACGTTGACCCTAAACCTCTCTTTAAGCTTCCTTACATATTTATTTCTATAATTAAAAGTTCACCACAAGAGAAAGTCATCAAAGTGTTTCAAAGGATGGATCTAATATGATAGGTTCAGAGACATTAGTTATTGACGGGTTTGACATTCTCTTAGTATATCTACCAGCATGGTCTAGTGCGATTTTATACAATGACAGAAAGTCTTTAGCTGTGCTCTCCAGCATGTTAGCCACCAGTTACACGTGGCTATCACACACTTCACATTTGCTCAGTGTGACTGAGAAACTAAAGTTTTAATTTTAATAAACTTAAAATGTTCATTGAAATAGCCATATGTGACTAGCATACAATATTGGACAGCATAGCTCTCGAATAATGAGGTTCTTAAGAATGGTCACTGAGTTCCTTCTAAAATTCCCCACCACTTAACGCAGTGCCTGGGACGTATTTGCCCAATGAAATAAGAAGCCAGTAAATGGAGCGTGTGCTAGAGAAAGCAAAGAACACTTCCCACGGCACACACACACACGTCATTATAATGACTTTTGCACTCATTAACCTAATGTGAATTGTAGGAAGAATTGACTTAGGGAAATAATCATCCAAAGGCCTTTGCTTGTAGGCTAATTCATATACTGTAGAATTTTAAACAATGAATTTTACGTACGATTAAGCTGAGTTACCAAGCAGATAAGATCCATAAAACCTACCAAAGCTTGTTAGAGCTCTGCCAGAATATGACATTGATATTCTTACAGCCTGGTTTCCTTTTACGGTGGCTGCCCCTCTGGGTACACCAGGTAGGAGTACATTCCCGCTTCAGGCTGTGTGTTCCAAGTCACCTCACAAGACAGTGGCAGTGAAAGCCTACCTGTCCTTTTATTAATGTGTAGCTAAGGAAACCTGGCCGACTGGGTTGTTATGGAGGATCTGTGTGCCAGATTTCCAGGTCTGAGCATAACAGGAGAAAGCCTGGAGGAAAGAGTGGGGGAAACTATATTCAACAGTCAGCAGGAGCAGGCAGCGTGGGCATTTCCAGAGTCCGGATCCACCTTGCAAATGAAAAATGTGTTCTGCATTTTTCCCATCAGGCAATTAGCGGGCTTACTTCATTCCCTTGGTAGGCTGTTAACACCTGACACTTTAGAGAATGGAGAAAATGGTCGTATCTGTCATCGCCGCTGATAGGAAAGAATAATATATTTTTTTCAGAAATGTGGAAATGAAGTTTCTAAGATAATGAAAATGGCATGAATTGAAATGCTATTTTTGAGCAAAACATAATAGTCTTTTGTGAAGTGAAAATATATTTAAGAGGTATATATAGTGTGGTCCAAGGGTTGTAGAAATAAACATGCACATGTAGAATAAAAACAGGAAAGAAATATTAAAGTGTAAGCAAAGGTATCTCACAGAAGTGGACTTTTAGGTGATATTTTTAAAGATTTAATCTTTATTGTATTTTTTTCCATTACCATTTTGTCCCTTGTATCTCCCTCCCTCCAGCAATCACCACACTGTCATCCATGTTCATGAGTCCTTTTTCCTTTTTGCTCAGTCCCTCCACACGCTCACCCACCCATGCCTCCACTATCTGTCATCTGCTCTCCATCTATGAGTCCCTCTATTTTGCTTTAGTTCAGTTTGTTCATTAGATTCCACATGTGCGTGAAATCATGTGGTATTTGTCTTTCTCTGACTGGTTTATTTCACTTAGCATAATGTTCTCCAGGTCCACCCATACTATTGAAAAGAGTAAAATTTTCTTTTCATGGCTGAGTAGAATTCCGTTGTGTAAATGTCCCATAGTTGTTTTACCCACTCATCTACTGATGGACACTTTGGCTGCTTCCACATGTTGGCAATTGTAAAAAATGCTGCAATGGACACAGGGGTGCTTATGTTCTTTCAAATTAGTGTTTTGGGTTCCTTTAGATGTATTCCCAGAAATGGGATCACTGGGTAAAAAGGCAGATCCATTTTTAATTTTTGAGGTATCTTCACACTGCTATCCACAATGGTTGCACAGTCTACATTCCCACCAACAAAGCAAATGGGTTCCCCTTTCTCCACATCCAGCACTTGTTGTTTGTTGATTTATTGATGATAGCCAACCTGACTGATGCGAGATGATATTTCATTGTGGTTTTAATTTGCATTTCTCTAATGATTAATGATGTTAAATCTTTTCACATGTCTATTGGCCATCTATATGTCCTCTTTGGAGAAGTGCCTATTCAGGTCCTTTGGCTGTTTTTAAATTGGATTGTTTGGAGTTTTTGGTGTTGAGTTTTGTTAGGTACTTTGCACATTTTGGATATTAACCCCTTGTCAAATGTATTGGCAAATATGTTCAATTCTGTGGGTTGTCTTTTTATTTTGTTGTTATTTTCTTTTGCTGTGCAAAATCTTTTAGATTGATGTAGTCCCATTTGTTTATTTTTTTTCTTATGTTTCCCTTGCCTGGGAGATATATCCAATGACAAATTTCTACAAGCAATATCTGAGATTTTGCTTCCTATGTTTTCTTCTAGGATTTTTATGGTTTCAGGTCTAAAATTTGAGTCTTTGATCCATTTTGAATTTGCTGTTGTGTATGGTATAAGAAGGTGGTCTAGTTTCATTTTTCTGCATGTACCTGTCCAATTTTCCCCAAACCATTTATTGAATAAACCATCTTTTTCCTATTGTATGTATGTGCTCCCTCTGTCTAACATTAATTGACTATAAGGGTGTGGGCTCTGGGCTCTCTGTTCTGTTCCATAGATCCATGCACCTGTTTTTATGCCAGTACCAGTCTGTTTTGATTACCATGGCCTTATAATATAGTTTGATATTAGTTACTATGATTCTTTAAACTTTGTTCTTCTTTCTCAGGATCACTGTTGTTATTGAGGGCCTCTTGTAGTTCCATATAAATTTTTGAAATATTTGTTCTAGTTCTGAAAAATACATCATCGGAATCTTGATATGAATTGCATTAAATCTGCAGATTGCATTGGGTAGTATGGACATTTCAATGATGTTAATTCTTCCTATTCATGAATATAATATGTACTTCCATTTATCTGTATCTTCTTCGATTTCTTTCTTCAGTGTCTTATAATTTTCTATGTACAGGTCTTTTACATCCCTGGTTAGGTTTATTTCTAGGTATTTTATTCTTTTTGTAGTAAATGTGAATCAGATTGTTCTTTTAACTTCCATTTCTGTTAGTTAGTTAGTTAGTTAGTGGCATATAAAAATGCAACTGATTTCTGGATATTAATTTTGTATCCTGTTACTTTGCTGAATTCATTTATTGGTTCTAGTAGTTTTTTGGTGGAATCTTGGGGGTTCTCTATATACAGTATCATGTCATCTGCAAATAAAGAAAATTTTACTTCTTCCTTTCCAATTAAGATGACTTTTATTTCTTCTTCTTGTTTGATTGCTGTGGCTAGGACTTCCAGTACTATGTTGAATAAGAGAGGTTAAAGCAGACATCCCTTTCTTGTTTCCAATCTTAAGGGGAATGCTTGTAGTTTTTGACTATTGAGTATGATGCTGGCAGTGGATTTGTCATATATGGCCTTTATTCTGTTTAGGTATGTTCCTTCTATTTCCCCTTTCCTGAGAGGTTTTATCATAAATGGGTGCTATATTTTATCAAAAGTTTTTCTGCATCTACTGATATAATCATGTGGTTTTTACCCTTCATTTTGTTTATGTGGTGAACCACATTTATTGATTTATGAATGTTGTATCAACCTTACTTCCTGGAACAAATCCCACTTGGTCATGGTGAAAGATCATGGATCTTTTTGTTGCATTGTGTATTCAGTTTACTAATATTTTGTTGAGAATTTTAGCATCTGTGTTCATCAGAGATATTGGCCTATAGTTGTCTTTCATTGTAGTGTCTTTATCTGGTTTTACAATTAGGATAATGCTGGCCTCCTAAAATAAGGTTGGGAACCTTCCCTCCTTTTGAGTTTTGCGAACTATTTTGAGAAGGAGAGGTGTTATTTCTTCTTGAAATGTTTGGTAAAATTCACCTGTGAAGCCTTCCAGTCCAGGGCTTTTGTTTGTTGGGAGTCTTTTGATTGTTGCTTCAGTTTCAGTAGGTGTAATCTCTCTATTTCAGATTCTCTGATTCTTCCTGATTTATTTTTGGAAGAGTGAATGTTTCTAGGAATTTATCTATTTCATCCAGGTTGTCCAGTTTTTTGGCATATAGTAGTTTATGATATTTTCTTATAATTCTTTGTATTTCTTTGGTGTCAGTTGTTATTTCTCCTCTTTCTATTCTGATTTTATTTGTTTGGGTCCTTTCTCTTTTTTTCTTGATGAGTCTGGTTAAAGGTTTGTCAATCTTGTTTATCTTTTTAAAGAACCAGCTCTTGGATTCATTGATCTTTTGTATCATTTTTTTAGACTCTATTTTTTTATTTCTGCTCTGATCTTTATTATTTCTTTCCTTCTACTCACTTTGGGCTTTGTTTGTTGTTCTTTTTCAAGTTCCTTTAAGTGTGGGAAGTTAAATTGTTTATTTTGAGCTTTTTCCTGTTGTTTTGAGATGGGTTTGCAATGCTATGAATTTCGCTCCTAGGATTGCTTTCCCAGTGTCCCACAGATTTTGGATTGTTGTGTCCTTATTTTCATTTGTTTCAAGGTATATTGTTTCCTTCCTTGATCTCATTGTTGACCCATTCATTGTTTAATAACATGTTATTTAGTTTCCATGACTTTGCATGTTTTTCAGTGTTCTTCTTGTGATTGATTTCTAGTTTCTAAGCATTGTAGTTAAGAAGTTACTTGATATGATTTCAATCTTCTTAAATTTACTGAGACTTGATTTGTGTCCCAACATATGGTCTATCCTATAAAATGTTCCATGCACCCTTGAAAAGTATGTATATTCTGCTGCTTTGGGGTGAAATGCTCTGAATATATCAGTTAAATTCATTTGATCTAATGTGTCATTTAAGAGCACTTTCTTCTTGTTGATTTTCTGTCTGGAAGATCTATAGTTTGCAGTCAATGGGGTGTTAAGATCCCCAACTGTGAGTGTATTTCTGCTGATCTCTCCTTTTATGTCCATCAAGATTTGCTTTACATATTTTGGTGCTTCTATATTGGGTGCATAAGTGTTTCCTAGGGTTACCATACATCCTCTTGTTCCCATTATCATTATGTAGTATCCTTCTCTGTCTTTTACAATAGCGTTGGTTTTAAAGCCTATTTTGTCAGATGTAAGTATTGCTACCCCAGCATTTTTTTTGTTCTTTTTTTATCAGTATTTTTTAATTGTTGATATTGTACAGTTTTCTGTCTTTTACCCTGCCCCCAGCCCACCACCCCAGCCCCCCCCACCTTCCTCCCATTTCCACCCCCCATAGTTTTTGTCCATGAGTCCTTTATACTTGTTTCTCTAAACCATTCCCCTTTTCCTTTGAAATTCCCTCCCCTCCCCCTCTGGTCACTGTCAGACTGTTCTCAAATTCAGTGTCTTTGTTTATATTATGCTTGTTTGTTTGTTTTATTGATTAGGTTCCTGTTAAAGGTGAGATCATATGGTATTTGTCTTTCACTGCCTGGCTTATTTCACTTAGCATGATGCTCTCCAGTTCCATCCATGCTGTTGAAAAGGGTAGGAGCTCCTTGTTTCTTTCTGCTGCATAGAATTTTTCTTTTCCATTTGCATGAAATATGTTTTTCCTACCCTTTACTGTTAGTCTGTGTGTATCTTTTGATCTGAGATGGGTTTCTTGAAGGCAGCATATATATGTGTCTTGTTTTTTTATCCATTCAGCTATCCTGTGTCTTTTGGTTGACATAAAGTAAATTTAAGGCCATTTACAGTTAAGGTAATTATTGATAGGTACATATGTAGTGCCATTTTATAGTTAGACTATTTTCCTGTTTTTGTTTTGTTTTTTTTTTTCCCTTCATCTTCTTTTTAAAGCAAGCCCTTTAACATTTGTTGCAGTACTGGCTTGGTGTTAACAAACTCCTTTAGCTTTTTCTTGTCTGGGAAGCACTTTATTCCTCCTTCAATTTTAAATGACAGCCTTGCGGGGTAAAGTAACCTTCGTTCTAGGTCCTTGCTTTTCATCACCTTGAATAGTTCATGCCACTCCTTTCTGGCCTGAAATGTTTCTGAGGAGTACTCAGATGACAGTCTAATTGGTACTCTCTTGTAGGTAACTACCTATTTTTCTCTTGCAGCTTTCAGTATTCTTCCTTATCTGTAAGCCTTGTCATTTTAATTATGATGTTTGTCAGTGAAGGCCTCTTTTGGTCCAACTTGTCTGGGACTCTCTGAGCTTCCTGGACTTGTGTGACTTTTTCCTTTACCAGATCAGGGCATTTTTAGCCATTATTTCTTCAAATAGGTTCTTGACCCCTTGCCCATACTTTTCTCTTTCTGGTATTTCCAAGATAAAGATGTTGTTATGTTTTGTTCTATCCAAAATGTTTCTTAAGCTCTCCCAGTTTTTTCAAATTCTTTTTTTATTTTTACTGCTCTGCCTGGGTGTTTTTATCTACCTTGTCTTCCAAAACACTGATTCTATCTTCTGTTTCATTTAACCTGCTATTTATTCCTTCTAGTGTATTATTTATCTCCGACACTGCATTCTTTATTTCTGACTTGTCCTTTTTCATGGATTCTATATCTTTTTTCATGCTGTTAAGTATCCTTATAATCATTACTCAAAACTCTCTTTGTTGATAAATTGTTTGCTTCCATTTCATCTAGCTCTTCTGGAGATTTCTCTTGTTCTTTCATCTGGGTTCTGATTTTTGTCAGCCCATTTTGCCTGCTTTTTTTGTATTTTCTGCCTTAGATGCTAAACTAATCAACTGTTAAACTGATCAGTTGTTAACCCAATCAAGTTGTAATCTGCTGTCTGGCTTAAGCACCACTAAGTGGGGTAGAATAATTCCTGTGGGCAGAGCTATTACTTCCCCTCAGACTGATGCCACTTGGAGGGGATTGCTCTGCTTGAGATAGCTGGCTTCTGCAGTACAGAGAATGGCTTTGTACAAGGATCCTGGTAGCTGTTGTTTCAGTTCTCTCCTCAGAGCCACCAGCCCCAAACTCTCCTCAAATGTCTCTAGTCTACTCTGCCCTCTCTCTGTTGGAACCCAGGGTAAGTGGCTGCAAATAAAATTTTGTGCATTGGCCCTTCTAGAGGCTCTCTGTATCTCTAGCCATCTGTCCCTGGCAGACAGAAACCCTGATGCTTTTCACAGCTGGATGGTATCTGGATTTCTTTCTGGCTCTGGTGCTATAGGCTGGGGGTTTCAGCTTGGGGGTTAGACTTCACACTTCTCAGAGGGAACCCCCCAGCTGCTGAAATATCCCTCTGGAACTTCAGCTAGCCCTCTACCTGTGGAAGCCCAGCCAGCCCTCTCACACCTCCTCTGCACTCCCTACCAGTCTTGTTGTGCGAAGTGGTTTCTTCCATGTGTCTGTGGCTATAAGGCTTATCTCCAGCTAGTGTTCAGTTGGTTATTCTGGATGATTTCTCTACGGTTTAGTTGTAATTCCAGATTGGTTCTGGGAGAAGGTTAGTATAGCTTGCACTTACTCCTTTACCATTTCAGATCTTAGGTGATTTTTATTGGTTCTTTTGGCTTACCCACATTTTCTAAATTTTCTCCAATATACATGCATTACTTTTGTAATGGAAACAATCTTTGTGTTTTTAAAAACTACATTGTTTGTCTTGAAAAACTAAATACTCCTCTAATAATAATAGTGGTAATATAATAATACTGCAGACAAAAAATAGGAAGGAAGAAAAGATAAAAACATCATCAGATTTATCCTGAAGACTATACTTTTATCAATTTTTAAAATTACTCGACAGTTGCTATAAACTGGCTGTTTTACCAGACTCTGAGAGTCAAGAGGAACCATTTTGGTCAACTGGAGATAGTTTACCCAGTTTCAAGACTTTAATGATATGTTTATTTTTAAAATAATAAATAGTAATAAATAAATAAATAAATATTTTGGTATAGAACACGAGGAATTCAGAAGATAATAAAATTAATTCATACATTCAACAGGTGAGAGCCAGGACTTATGCAACATGCTAGGGATAAAAGAGTGAATAAGATAGACATAGTCCCTCTGTCATAGATTTAATTACTACATATTTTTACTTATGTTGCAATTACTTCCAAAAATGGTTTGTGTTGGATTATAGAAGTTCTATAAAAATATTTGTTATTTTTTGGAACATGACATTATGAAAATGTCAAACAGTCTGTTAGATATAAAGCATCGAAGCACCGTTCTGTCATTTTTAAAACAACACTGTAAACATTTAAAAAGTCACCAGAAGAAAGTCCAAATTATTTTCATTTCAGAATACTAGCACGGGCATTTTGAAAGTATGCCCCTGTTTTTGTTTTTCTTTTTCCTTAGCTGGTGGTTTTCAGACAAGGTATAGTAATTACCTCTCAATGTACTGGATCAGTGATTTTCAACTAGTGTGCTGCAGGACGCTGGTGTGCCACAAGAACTTTTAAAACATGCAACACCTGACTGAAAAGAGGAGCACTGACCTCTTTCCCTTAGATTGTCAAATAAAAAAAATGACAACAGCAAACACAACAATAGCTGTCCAGTGTGAATGAATCAGCATTATACCTATTTTTTTGTAAAATTGGCAAAAATATATTTTTTGGTGTGCCACAGAATTTTAGTAGTGTTTTAATTAAATTTCATTGATTGTGCTGTTACAGTCATCCCATTTGTTTTCTCCCCTTTATCCTTTTCCTCCCTGCATACCTGTCCCTCTAGCATTCCCACTCCACCTTAGTTCATGTCCATGGGTCATACATATAAGTTCTTTGGCTTCTACACTTCCTATACTACTCTTAACCTCCCCCGTCCATTTTGTACCTACTATTTATGCTTCTTATTTCTTGACCTTTTCCCCATTCTCCCCTACTTCCTCCCTGCTGATAACCCTTCATGTGATCTCCATTTCTGTGATTCTGTTCCTGTTCTAGTTGTTTGCTTAGTTTGTTTTTGTTTCTTTTTAGGTTCAGTTGTTGATAGTTGTATTTGTTGTCATTTAACTATTCATAGTTTTGATCTTTTTCTTATATAAGTCCCTTTAACATTTCATATAATGCACCAGCTGACCATCTCCACCCCTCCTACCAGTCTAGATGAATGTTTCTTCAACTCCTTTCCATAAACTTTGATTTTCTGCCAGTTCTCGTTGTTTCTTGTTTTTAAATTGGTTGTTACCCTTCTTTTGATTGTGCAAGGAAGTGAAGTGTATCTACCTATACCTCCATCTTGGCCAGGAGCTAGTAATTAGTTTATGTGTGCCAAGAAATGACAAAAGGCTGAAAATCACTGTACTAGAGAGAGAAATTGTCATGTTTCTAAAGAAATCCTACTTTAGAAGGATTTTTAAGACCACTAGGATGTCATATTTAAAGATATTTGTAGTTTACTACTATTGATTTTTTATATTGGCCACCTGTTTAATTAGCAGTGCTCTCTCTCTAAAATTTGTTTGCTGCTTCCTTGCTGCATATCTTCAGTCTATGCTTTCCTCCTGTAATAATTCCAACCAGGGAGTTTTGAAAAGCCAGGGACTTTGGGTCAATAAACACAGATGGCAGGTATCACCATACCCAGCTGCCCCTCTCAAAGGGGCTTTGAGAAAATCACAAGTTAAAATAAAGATCCAGGGGCCAGGTTGTGACCTGGCAGTCCATCAACAGGAAAGCAGAAGACCATTTGAAAGGGAGATAAGATTCTGTAAACCAAGATGAATCTGGGAGGAAAGAACCATCAAACAACAAATTAGGGTGCAGATAAGGGGCCAGAGAGGCTGAAGAGGGCTGAGGGGGATCAGAGGGAGCCGAGAGGGCGGTGAAGACTAGGGTGGTTTCAGGAGTCATGTAGAAATGCTGCACCCTCTTTGTCATGGAAGGTCTGTGAACATTTATTTTTTGGCAAGTTACACAAGTGATTCTTTCCTTATTCAAGTGTTCAATAAAAGCTTAGGAAAACAGACACACATACAAAGAATTAGAGAAATGTGAATGACAACTGCCTTAAAACAAAAGGGTTTAGTAACAGAAAAAAGAAGTCTCCGCAGCCTGTTCTTGCTGGGCTGGGAGTAGGTCTGCCACCCACACCCTCTTCCCTACCACCGTGTCTCCTAGTTTGGGGTTCATCGTTAATCTAAAAAACATGAATCCAGGTATTGTGATTTTCTTCTTTCTTCCTTTCAAGAAAGTTTATTTAGAAAGTCACAGAGATGGAAGAAGTGAGCTGTTGAAGAAATGGGCTCGGGAAACAAGTTAGGGAGGCATAAAAGGGGGCCCTTGGGGCTTAGGAAAACGAGAGAGCCAAGGACAACATGCTAGGAGGGAGGGGATGGGGATCGGCGTGGGCATGCTCCGTGGAGAGACCCGCCTGTTGTGATTTTATTTCTGAACTCTATACTGTCACTCACCAAAAATTAAACCTTCATTCCTACCATTAAAACTATCAGCTCTAATGTAATAGCCAATCCAGGTTTCACTCTCACCCATAATAGCCTTATAAGGAGAATCCTCTCTCAGCCCTTCTGGTTCACACAGCCCTTGAGCCCCTACATTCGGAGTAAAAGCTTCCTCAGATGTATCCCAAACTGCATGCAGCAGCAGGAGCATGGCTCCTTATTTTCACAGTAGTTAATATTTACTCAGAACCTATTATTTCCAGGCACTTTGCATATATTATACTTTTTAATGTGCATAACAACCCCTGTGAGGGAGGTAGACATAGCCTGGTTTGAAAGGATAATCCAGGATTCAGTGTGGTTAAGAAATATGCCCCAAGAAACATAGCTGCTGCATGTCACAGCTAGGGTTTGAATCAGGTTGCTTTGACTGTAAGTCCAAGCTCTTTTCTTTTTTCTTTTCCCTTTTAATGTTGCAATGTTGCCCTATTGTTCAGATCTAATGTTATATGGTCCATTTTACTGTGCCATTGCTGAATTAGCACATTACCAAGTCACTAATCACATGGCTGCTTCTTAGTCACATACAATGGTCCTCTCTTTCAGGGAGCTGGGCCCAGCATGTACTTTGATCTTCTTGACAAGGCTGCACTAAATGCAAAGTAATATGTATGAGCAATCTAACTCTTAAAAGTGAGAACTCGTTCTAATAGTCACTGCCTCCTGTCCCTTCAGCTCCCTTGCTGTAGCACCTTGGTTATGATTAGTCCCTAATTTGTTGAAGCCTCCAGTCCATTGATGCTGCTGCTTTTTCACAATCTCCACTACTCTCCCAACTTAGCTTCTCTTTTAAACCAGCTTACAGTTCATGAGCCATTGTTAAAATAATTTACTTGAAAACAGGCTCAGTCCTCCAATCTGACTCTTCTTGTAGTGCCTGGCTAGACCCCAACCCTTTACAAGCCTACCAGCCATCTTCTTTACGCCTGTGTCTACTAGAGATTATATCACACTGTCTGCTGGTGGCAGTTTAAGTTTGTGATCCCAAGCCTCAAATATGCCCTCGCCCTCATTACTGCCGAAGAGCCCTACTACTTTCCCTAATATAGTTCCCTTTTAAGTCTTTGAAGTAACTATTTCATGTTTCCTCTCACCCCAAACCTCCCACACTTTCTCCCTCCCCATTCTTAGCTGATGACTTATACTCATATTTAATTGAAAAATATCTGAGCCAACATAGAAGAATGCCTGCATCTTATCTACTTGCCTCTCAGTTTCTGTGCCCACATTTTCTCTGCCTTCCCTCTTTTTGAAATGGAATAAATGTATGCCTTCCTGTCGGGTCCATCCTTCCGCTCACATGCACATCCCATCCACCCTCACCTTTCCCAGGATTTTTGTTCTTACAGTTCACCTCCTCTATTCTACACCATCGATATCGTTCTCTGAACTGCATCATTCCAGGCAACCTACAAATAAGTTCTATAATCTCCCAAATCATAGCAATGGAAATATTTTCCCTTGACTGCCATGATTCCCTTTGCTATATTTCTCTGTCCTTTAACAGCAATCCTCAAGATACGTCCTCAGCTTTCATTCACTCAATCTTCTACTAAACCATTCACTGAATCTGCTCTTGTCAGGGCAGCAAAAATATCTCCTTACTGTTTTACTAGATGGAACCTGGGAACATGTCTGCTTTCAACTTCCTCTCAGCAACATCCAACCCAACTGTCCAGTCCTCCTTGGAAAACCATTTGTTTGTTTGTTTGTCTGTCTGTGTTTAAAGACAATCTCCCACATCTAGCTCTGATCAATCCTCTGTGTGTGTGTGTGTGTGTGTGTGTGTGTGTGTGTGTGTGTGTGTGTGTTTTCTCCTCCTTCACCTGGCCTCTAAGTATTGGGATATACCAGAGCGTAATGCTGGACTGTCTTCTGAATCTATATACACTCTATCCAGGTGATCTCATCCAACCCACTGACCTTAAATATCAGCCACATGCAGAAGACTTCATCCGCCATCCGACACCCTTGCCTGAATCCCAGACTTCTATAATGAACTGACTACTTGCTGCCTCCACTTGGATAGCATAGATTTTTGATAACTTTACAACAACCATTCCTCCCTTCTCTCTTGCTAATAGAAACTTCAATTTTGTGTAGTTACTGAGGGGGCGATAGTAGGGGTGATTGGATATCCTGGTGAAAATTGATTAATCACAGCCCAGTCATGGTATAGTTCAATTCCTATTGTCAGCAAATGGTTTAAAAATAAAAATGCATGCAACACAATTCTGACCAATGAATTGAAAAGAAAATCTGCTGCTGAACCTCTGGGAACATTTTCCTTGCCATGAGAAAGGAGTTTGTAAATCAAACCCTATCTCTTCCCTGGTTATCCCATGTCCCATTGCCTGGAGGGCCCTCTACAGTCAGGCCCTTGCTTGTCTTTTTTATTTCTTGCCACCCTGCTTTGCTTACTTACCACTCTGGCCTCTCTATTTTTCCAATACCCCAGGGTTCCAGGGTCTTTGCCCCCTGTGGTCCCACTGCCTGAAATCCTTTTCCACCTGTTCTTTACGTGGCTTGCTTCTTCTTGTCCTGCAGGACTTAAACTTAGAAAGACTTCCCTGGCTCATTCCACTGTGACTTATTTACTGTTTAACTCTTATCATAATCTAAAATTGCTATTTTTATATGTGTACTTTCTTGTTTGTGTATTTCCTGGTTCATCCACTAGAATATAAGATCCTTGAGAAGCTTATTTTGAGGAAATATTAATCTTCCTTCAAGGCTATTAGTTTGCGTGATATTTCCAATGCCTGGAACAGAGATTGGTACATCATATTTGCTAAGTCACTGAATGTATACTGACCTCTAGTACTGAAAATGTACAATAGACATGACATAAGCAAATAGTACATTTCAAAATACAGTCTGATTAGCAGGCATATACGTATTATTACAGTTGGCTCTAATTGAGCTCAGATTGGTGTTGTGGTACTAGCTCTGACTCAACAAAAAATTCTTAAGAAGAAGTTTCTCAATACTTTTTTTTTCCTGAAGTGAGGAGGGAAAAGGAGACCAGAAGATAAGTTCATTGTTTCTGTATCTCAAGGCCCAAAACAAAACAAACATTACCCTGTTCTTTAACATGTTATTGTTTTTTTAAAAATATATTTTATTGACTATGCTATTACAGTTGTCCCGTTTCTCCCCCATCATTCCCCCAACCCTGCACACCCTCTCCCACCCACATTCCCCCCTTTAGTTCATGTCCTTGTGTCATAAGTTCTTTAGCTTCTACATTTCCCATACTATTCTTACCCTGCCCCTGTCTTATTTTCTACCCACTATCTATGCTACTCATTCTCTGTACGTTCCCCCCCTCCTCCTCCCACGCCCCTGTTGCTAACCCTCCATATGATCTCCATTTTTGTGGTTCTGTTCCTGTTCTAGCTGTTTGCTTAGTTTGCTTTTGTTTTAGGTGTGGTTCTTAATAGCTGTGAGTTTGCTGTCTTTTCATTGTCCTATTTTTGATCTTCTTTTTCTTAGATAAGTCCCTTTAACATTTCATATAATCTCAGATAAGGTCAAGTTCAAGGAGTTCATCATTAACATATTATTGTTAAAATGACATCTAAACATAAAATTATTTTGGTTAATTAATATTGGGGAAATATTTTTTAAAGTTTTGGATGAAGTATGGTAGTTGGATTAATGAGGAGATTGTGCAGGGAGCAAAATCTCTTGGGTGGTGAAATTGAGTTTTAGAATTTATGATTGCAAATTCACAATTTTTTAAGTATAAGTCAGTCCAAGCTACTTTTAAAAATGATACTGGAGATACAATGTATGTTTTAATCCTTTGCCCATTTAAAAATTGGATTATTTATCTTTGTTCAGCTGCAAGAGTTTTTTAAAAATATATTCTGAATTCAAGTTGTATTTCCACGTGAATGTTAGGATCAGCTTCTTGATTTCTGAAAAAAGGGCAGCTAGAGCTTTTATTATATTACATCGAATCTGTAGATCAATTTGGGGAGGACATCTCAACAATATTGTCTTCCACTCTATGCACTTAAAATATTCATATTTTATGTTCAATCAAACAGATATTTGATTTCTTTCAATGATGTATTGTTGATTACAGAGTAGAAGTTTTGCATTTCTTTCGTTAAACTTCTAAGTATTTTATTCTTCATGGTACCATAAAACAATTAATGGAATTGTTTTCTTAATCTTGATTTTGGATTGTTTGTTACTGATTAATAGAATTACAATTGTTAATTACCAATGGATAGAGATACAATTGATTTACGAATATTGATTGTGTACTCTGTCACTTTGCTGAACTCATTTATTAGTTCTAATTGGTTTTCAATGGATTCCTTAATATTTTTTATACACAGGCCCATGTCATTTGCAAATAAAGATAGTTTTACTTCTTCTTTTCCAATCTGGATGCCTTTTATTTTATTTTCTTGCCCAATTTTTTTCTGAACAGACCGAGCTGAAGAACGAACTTGTATTCTTGGCCACACCCACTCCGTGCAGATCTTCCGTTCCATTGAACTGGGGAGTGGGGGATGGGAGCAACATCCGGCTGGCGCAAATGCTGGAGTCTCGCTGTTTTTAATGAGATTTAGTAGATTTCCTCCACGTCCTGTGTGTCCTTATGACAATTTCTAAAGACTTTAAAGGGCTGTTTTCATAATTTTTATTGGGTATACTTTTTCACTGGGGAGAGTGTCCATAGAGCTCCTTATACCACTGATGAGAAGTGGTTCGCCCTACAATGGGGCATTAATTTCTTATAGCTGCTGTAGCAAATTACCACGAATTTAGAAGCTTAAAAGGATGCAAATTTATTCTTCTACAGTTCTGGAGGCCAAATGTTTGAAATCAGTGTCACTGGGCTAAATAAAGTCAAGGTGTTGGCAGGGCTGGCTCCTTCTCCAGGCTCAAGGGGAAAACCTGTTCCTTGCCTCTTCCAGCTCCTGGAGGCTGCTGGTATTCCTTAGCTCGGGACGACGTAACTCAAGTATTTTCTCCCATTGTCACAAAGCCTCTTCTCTGACCTTGATTCCTCCTGTATCCCTTTTTAAAGGACCTTTGCTATTATAGCTGACCCATTATATAATCTAGGATAATCGCCACACTTTAAGAATTTTAACTTGAATTCCATTTTTAACTTTTTGAGGAAATTCCATACTGTTTTCCACAGTGGCTGCACAAGTCTGCATTCCTGCCAACAGAGCAAAAGGGTCCCTCTTTCTCCACATCCCCATCAGCACTTGTTTGTTGATTTATTGATGCTAACCATTCTGACAGATGTGAGGTGATATCTCGTTGTGGCATTACTTTGCATTTTTCTGATGATTAGTGATGTTGAGCATCTTTTTGTATGTGTATTGGCCGTCTGTATGTCCTCTTTGGAGAAGTGTCTATTCAGGTCCTTTGCCCATTTTTTAAATTATATTGTCCTTTTTTGGTGTTGATTTTTACAAGTTCTTTATAAAATTTGGATATTAACCCTTTTTCAGATGTATTGGTAAATATGTTCTCCAGTTCAGTGGGTTGTCTTTTCATTTTGTTGATAACTTCCTTTGCTGTGCAAAAACTTTTTAGTTCGATGTAGTTCCATTTGATTATTTTTTCTTTTGTTTTCCATATAGAAAAAATATTACTACAAGCAATGTCCAAGATTTTATTGCTTATATTTTCTTCTAGGATTTTTATGGTTTCAAGTCCAACATTTAAGTCTTTAATCTATTTTGAATTTATTCTTATGTGTGGTGTAAAAAAATGGTTGTTTCATCTTTCCGCACGTCTGTCCAATTTTCCCAACACCATTTATTGAATAAACTATCTTTAGCCCATTGTATGTTTTTGCCTCCTCCATCTGGGAATTTATCCCAAGAAACACAAAACACTAATTTGAAAGAATATATGCACCCCTATGTTCATTGCAGCATTATTTATAATAGCCAAAATTTGGAAGCAGCTGTCCATCAGTAGATGAGTGGCTAAAACAGCTATGGTACATTTACACAATAGAATACTACTCAGCCATAAAAAAAGAAGAAAAATTTTACCTTTTGCAACAGCATGGATGGACCTAGAGGCTATTATACTAAGTGAAACAAGCCAGTCAGAAAAAGACAAATACTGTATAATTTTACTTATATATGGAATCTAATGAACAAACTGAACCAACAAGCAAAATAAAGACAGACTCATAGATGGAGAGCAGGCTGACAGCTCTGGGGAGGTTGGAGGAGGTGGAGGGATCAAGCAAAAAAGAAAAAGAACTCATGGACACTATAGCAGTACAGTGATTGCAGGGGGAAGGGGAAGGTGGAGATAGAAGATAGAGTAAGGGGGATAAATGGTAATGGAAAAATACAATAAAAAGTAAACTACCAAAGAATTTTAACTTGATCATGTCTGCAATTTTGTTCTTGAAACATAAGATGACATTCTCAGGTTCCACGGATTAGTATGTACACATTTTGGGGTTAGAGAAAGAGGTATACTTTTTCAATTTTTCAGAATTGTACAGTTTTAGGGATTGGAAGGAGCTTTAGTCTTTGTAGACGAGGAAACTGTAGCCTGTCTGGGTCATACTCATGCTGAAGGTCATACACTGTGTATGTGACAAAGGAGAACCAGGTGTCCAGACTCCTGTCTTAGAGCATAAAGTCTGAATGCTTAAACAAAAATAGAATTCATATTAGTTGTAGATCCTAAGCCATAGATGTAAATTTTAAATTGGTGAGTTATGAAAACACAAAATAGGCTTTAGTCAAACTAGCTATCTGAACTCAGTTTAAAAGTAATATATGCAATTCAATCATTATATTTAAATTTGGCCTTTTGTAACATCCTTTGCCTTTTAAAGATAAAGATTGGCTGCAAGCAAGATATTTTTCCAAGTTAATTTAATTGTTGTTCATGAATATATACAATAAAATATAGTTATTACCATATACATTCTGCAATAAAGATATACACAGTTAGATAATTTATGGATGTGTCCTTTGGTGATTCCAGATGAGAGCAATCCACAATTTCAGAAGGAATATGGAAAATTTAATTGAGGAAACTGTGTGTGATGTGGGAGGGTCTCTTTCCAAAAAATATTTTCAGTC
Source organism: Glossophaga mutica (assembly GCA_039655065.1). Lineage (NCBI taxonomy): Eukaryota > Metazoa > Chordata > Mammalia > Chiroptera > Phyllostomidae > Glossophaga > Glossophaga mutica. The sequence goes on along the minus strand of CM077304.1, from coordinate 35,199,260 downwards.
AATAAGTTTAGAAAGTGTGATCCTCTCCAGCCCCTTTCTCTAGGGCTGTTTTTTTCCCACAGCTCCTGAAGGACATTCAGGGCGTGTTAACCTTTCTCTTGTGACATAAAATTACCCATGGAAAGAGCTGATTAATGATTGCACACAGTACTTTGGGAGAAAAGTCATCATGAGAGTTGGAACTGTTCCTTTTAACAACAATGTCTGCACTTAGAGTTTTTCAAAGCCGTTTCACTGAAGAAAAATAAAAGAACAAACCTCCCTCCCTCCAAGGATGCCTCTCACAGACACAGCATCATCATTCAATGAGAAGTGGAACAATGAACTATTGTCAGTTATAAGCAGTAGTTACAGGGAAAGAATCTGGCCCTTGAAAGAGATGGATTTCACTGCCAAACAGATTTGATCTGAACCTCTTGTTAGCATGTAAAATTCCCTTTGTAGTATCAGTTCTGAGAAAGGGGAAAAGGTAGCATGGGGTGTTTCCTGGGCACAGGATTGGGGTCTGTGGAGTAGATCCTTTTTTTTATTGTAGAATATTCTTTACTAGACTTACTGATATACTACTATTTTATAAATAATACAGTGCAAGAGTATATCAGACATATTCTTAAATGACTGAATTTAAAGGTCTCCTTTAAAAATCATAAAAGAAATCTCTTTGAGAAAAATCATTGTTTGATTTGATCTCAGGTGATGTTTGAGAATGTTTTTGGGGTTTCAGGTAGGATAGGAGGGATCATTTTTGACTTGACTATTCTGCTGAAAGTTCTATCAGTTGCACAGAACTCTGTCCTAGAAAAAAGCATAGAATGTAACACATGCTAAAAAATTATATAGTGAGGTTTCCAATCTTCATTGCATTTTGTCCTTTAAATAATATGTGCAATACCTTTTCAGTGGGAAAGGATAAACAGGTTATGCTTCAGTTAATGCTGTTAGGAAAAATTCAGCCTAGAGAATCACTAGATATCTTAATCAAACTATTCTTAATCCACGTTCAGAAAACAGATTTCATAACAGTTCCTACACCTATGCAAATGAAGGGTTATACCTATCATTTACATAAGGGAAATATCATTAATATGGCAATATTATTAAATCATGATCTGTTTATTTAAAAAATCTTTAAGTATAATATATACAAAAATACAGATACCATTTTTCCAGATCTATTAATTTTAACAAAGTTTACACACCTGTATAACCAGCACTCAGATCTGGAGACAGAATCTCCAAAGCCCCCTTTATTTAATCTTTTGAAAAAGGATTTGATAGTGCTTGTTTAGGGTTTTGAAAGGCTGAGTAGTTGTTTTGGGAAACATTGTTTTTCTTAGGCAGTTTAGAGGGACCCAAATATATTTCTCACACACTTTCAGATGGATGAAAAAAGCACACTAAAAAGGGAAAGTATACTTTCTTTTTTCATTCAGTAAAGGAGGAGGCATTTACAGAAACAGAAGAAATGACCAATTTCCTGAAGAGGACTGAATTCTTAGTTTTATATTCACAGATTCTCAGACTTGAGGGAACAGGTGCTCTGCACAGCCCACGCTGCTGAAGGCCACCACTAGAGGGCGGCAGAGGTGGCACCCCAGGCTTTCAGGCTGGCTTTGGGCTGTCACTTTGGGCCTGTCTTGGTGGTGTTAAGATCAAGGCCCAGGTAGGACTCCTGCAACCAGCAGGCCAAAACACTTTCTGGACAAAGAAAGTTCAGATGTGGACAGGAAGGTGAGGAGTAAGCAGGGGAATCTGAAAAGAGCAGGAGTATGCGATTAAGCAGGACCTGGAAAGACCTGAGCTGGGGGCCCAGCTAGAGGAGGTGGAGAAGGTCTTCAAACCTCTCAGAGATGACACCACAGACTGTGGGGGCATGGGGTCCAGTTTGCAGAAATGGTTCAGTGACTTTCCTGTCATTATAGGTACCAAATCAGGTGTTCTCAGTGGCAAGGATGTAAACACTGGAGCTCAGGCCAGAACACCCCTCTCTTGGCTTCCAGAGCTGATTTTGCTCTTTATTGTTACTCGAGTCAGATCATTTTAGTACTTAATATTACTAAGTTGTGTTGGAAAGATGTTAGGGTTCAGGAGGCTGGAAAACACATGCTGAAAACTTAGGGCCAGGCAGTTTTGAAAATGGTTGAGGGAGTTCAATGGGATTGCTGTAAAAGCAAGTCACGTTATTGTTGAAACAGAACTCACCATGCTAACATTGTCCTCGGCTGGCTAGGAAAAAAACTGAGGAGTAAGCGTGAATGAGAAGGATCTAGCTGCAGAGTTATGCCCGTTAACACGCTGCTAGAGCACACACTAGAGTGTGTGTATGCGTTTGACCTGCATGTTTATGTGTGTGTCCAATACTCTCAGATCTGCTGTAGCTATTGTAATGCTAATATTTACTTCTGGTCTTCAGGGTTCAGCTTTTCCTCGTATCAACTGAAAATAATAGAAAGTTGGGTTATGAGGGCAATGAGTGGATGCTGGGATGCCTGCCATTTCATTTACCTTTAAACGCAAAATTGAATCTATGGTCTGGATGGGTTTTGAAATCCAGGTCACATGGTTCAGTGTAATCAGTTTTAAACTAAAGAAAACCCACCTGAAAAATGCAAATGGTAGTTGGATCCTCCTTTACCTTGGACAAACATTAACATTATAAGAAACTTGTAAAACTTGGTGGATGGGTTAAGGTTGTTTACTTAGCTCCACACTGTCAGGCTCCCTAGCTGTGGCTGGCTAGCTTTTTTTTTTTTTTTCCTACTTTAAACAAGCCAAGGTCATTGGCTTAATCTTTATATTAACTCTTTAGCATTAGTCTATGTCACAGCCATGGACTGAGTACCTCTTTCTAGTTTTGTGTTTTGTAAATGAATGTTTCTGAAAATAAGGGAGACCAGTGAAAATTGGGAGATTTTTGGGAGCTCTGTAGACAAGTTGAGACTGTATTCAGGGTAATACTGATGGCAAACTTTAAGAGTACTTTTAAGGTTAAGATTTATGATTCTATGAGTTAACTATTGTTGAAAAGAAAAATCACTTAGGAACAATTCTAATTAAGTCCCTGTTGATGGCGTGATGGTTGTATGCTTTTCATGTGAAATGTGTTTTCAGTGCATGTTGAACATAAGAAAAGTCCTGCGGAGCTCCGGAGGGTCCAGTCCAAGTACAAGCGAAGGCTGAGCCGAAGCTACCCTGGGCTTGCACAAGCCCAGTGTGAGCGGAGCACAGATGCAGCTGATGTGGTACCTGCTGTGCGCATGCGCAACCACATCCCAGGGAACACCAAAGGCCAGACTCAGGGAAGCTGCATTCTGGCATCCGTTCCAATGTTTGAGTGCAAGCAGCAAAGGGCAGGCCACGGCAGTTGGGGCAGAAGCTGACTGGACCCTGGAATGGGAAGAGGAAAGAGAAAGGGGCTGAGCGATGTGAGAGGGCTGCGGCCGTTGCTGTAAGTTGCCCAAGGGTGCATTTTTAGTGTCCGTTGACCATGTGTAGGTCACACAAACCAGAGTACAAAAACCTAGTAGATACCCGATATTATTGGAGAAGGAGGTATTTGGCTTTGAATACCTGAAACAAACCCTTGGAAATGTATACATACATCATTTCCAGGGGAACGTCTTAAATGAATTGTACATTTCCTGAGCTTTTAAAGCAGAGTTTATGAGTTCAGTGTAGACTTGACTAAATGACCCTGACTGTACTGTGCTTTAAGATAGTGCAGGCTTAAAAAATAAATAAATGAATGAATGAAATGAAATAGTGAAGCCTTCAGGTTTATTAAGCTCTGACAGACTTCTTCTTCACACAGGAAACATGAAGTCTTCCCAGACTTCCACATTAAAAAAACAAATTATCTTGTAGAGTGTGTGTGTGTGTGTGTGTGTGTACGTGTGTGTATTTTTCCCTAGCCGTGTGATGGCGTTTCTCATTACATCTAATCCTTCTTTATTAGTGCTCTTCCCTTCTCTTCTGCCAACTTGTTTCTGACTTATCTTTAAGGCTACAAAAACAGATGTTCAGATTTGTGAAAATTACATGTAGAATGGGGGGGGGGGTCCTGAAAAAATATCTTATGAATTAAACGTATAAACTTTAGTGTGTGGACATCAAACTTCAAACATCTACCTAAACTATTCCTAGTCCTTTTGGTGTCTTTGTGTTCTGTTTTGTTTGTTTTCATAGTTGAGGTTGTCATGGGTCATCTCTGAAGATGTGAGGTATTGAATGTGACCTGAAATGCTATTTGGCACTATACATTTGTTGTCATATCTTTCCTAGAACTGCGACTGGCATGGAGCATGGGCTTCACGAACATTTATTGTGTGAATACTATATTATTGAACATACTCCTCAGGCAGGATGTGCAGTTTCTGCCTTACAAAATTCAGCTACATGCCCAGTTCAGCAGATGGTCTGTGTGAGTATTAACTAAGAATGATGCGGATGAAAGCCAATGGTTCTGATATCATTTTGCAGGGGTCACAAGCTCAAGGTCAAGAGCAACATGGACCAGCATGACTTTTGTTTTCTGTGAGTGCCTGTGGATCATGTATGAACTCTCCAGTTCACTGGCCTCACCACTGTTTTTTGTTTTACCCTTGGTCAAACCATACAGCTACTTGCTGGGTATACCCTGAAAGTGTTCAAACACATGTTCAAAAGCCCAAACCTGATTTTCCTCTAATCCCTAGCCTACTTTTCCTACAGTCTTCCCCAACTCAATAATGCCTGCGTTCAAATGCCCAAAACTCGCAAGCTCTTCCTCACTTTCTTTCATATTCCATGTCCACCCCATCAGCAAATCATACCACCTTTGAAAGATACTTAATATTTAATTATTTATCAGGCCCATTGCTACCACCTTGGTCCAACCTACTGTCATCTCTAGTCCGTGCTTCTTCTCGTTTGCTATAAACGAACCACCTGTGCTGGCCCCCTGTTGTTTCTGGAACATGTCCAACATACTTTACCTCATGGCCTTTGTGCTGGTTTTTCCTTACATTTTCACACTCTGCCACTAGATAATCAAACGCCTTATGTCATAGGGACCCTTCCTTCAGGTGTCTGCCCAAATGTCTCTGTTGTAGACAAGCCTTCTACAACTGCCCCACCTAAACAGCACTCTCGCATCATTTTCTAGCCCCTCTACCCTGCTCTGTTTTCTTCACAACCATTCATTACATGACATCAGATATCAGTGTCTCATCCTTCAAGAATGTAATCTTCCAAAGTATGTAATCTTTCCAGAGGGGAGGAACTTTGTTCGCTGTTGTATCTTGAGTGTGTAGAATGAGGCCTGGTTTTATGGGCTCGGTCAACATTTGTTTCAATCAACAATAATCGCTCCTCTGATAAACCTCATTGGCTAAGATACTGCCACTGCACGAAGCTCAGTCAACATTTGTTTAATGCAAAAATAAGTAAGAGAAAGAAAAAATATGCAAAGAGATGTATTCATTCAAGAAACATTTATTTTGTGTTAACTATATGTCAAAGACTGATCTAGGCCCTGAGAATACTCCATTGAACAAACCAGAGGAAACTGGCTCTTACAGAGTCACTGGCAATGACAAGAGATGAAGACAGCAGACAGGGAGGTAGCCTAGGGCAGTGGTTAGAAGCTCTGATGTCAGCTCACCTGGGTTGGAGTCTCCTCCCACCGCTTACCCGACTATCTCAAACAAGTTGCTTAAGCCTTCGATGTTTTGGTTTCTCTCCTTCTGTAAAGTTGGGGTGATAGGTCTATTACATAGTGTTGCAGGATTTAATGACATAGTACATGTAAAACATTTGGCCCATGTAAAGATTTCACTAAGTGTTGATCATCGTTAGAACAAATGAAAACATGGAAGCCAAAGGGTAGCGGCTTTAGAGTTGGATACGATCCATCCAAGGTTTTAGGAGGTAACCGAGGTGACCTGGTGCCTGAAGCTGTAGTGCTGAGTTTAGTACTTCATGTTCAAAAGAGGAGGAAGCCACTTCAGAAAAAGACACGAGAGCAATGTCAAACTGAATTTCTTACTCCGTGAGGAACTCCCGGGACAGACAGATGGAAGACACATGGTAGCAGCAGCAGAATTTTTGTTTGCTGTGGCACAAAAAGTTAGTAAATTTACTCCTGTCTTGTTGAAGAAAAAGAAGTATTTACATTGAAAAGATACATTTTACCACATTTCCTATCTTTCAGAGAAATGAAAAAGATAGACCTGTAAGATTTATTTTGCTACTCTAAAAATTAGAATTGAAAATATAGAATTAAGTGGAGTTAATTTAATAAACTCAGAGGATGTTGAAGTTCCTGTTAATATTTTTAAAAGGCCTGTGTTTTTCTTTTTTCTTTCTGTTTTGTTTTGTGATATACTCTTATAAGACACTGTATGGAGATTTGCCATTGGAATTGCTATTCCATTAAAATGCAGTCACTTACGGGAATATACAGTTTCCTCTGGAGGAACAGGTCACTCACAACTGGAAGTAAACTGTGGCAGGAGCTAAGTTTTTTTCCCCTTCTCAGCACAATGCACAGATTTCCAACAGAGTTGAAGGAGAGTCTAAATCATAAAATATATAAAGTCATCTATGTGTATATTTCACATCTCTTGAATTAAAAAAAGCTGGAGTTTTTGGAGCTGCAGTACTCAAAGATTTCTCTGAAAAGGGTCAGACACTTCTACTCTGAATTATTTGATTAAAGCCAGAATTTAAATGTAGGAAAAGACTCTTACTATGAGCGTTTCAGAAGAGGAGGAATTAGCAAATGTACCTCTGATCAGCATTGGTGGGAACTCTCTTGCATTAGTATGCTCAGGGTGGCTTGACCAACCATTTTGCCTAAACTAGTCTGTCCCTGGGGGACCGGCAGGGAGAGGAAAGGCAGACTTGTGGGGAGGGCTCCAGGCTGCTCTCAGCACGGCCTTGCCTGCCGAGGGCTGCAAATTTGCTTTGGAAAAATGGCAGAATGAACACCTGCAATCTTAGATCATTCTTTCCTGGATCTCAGCCTGACTACCATCAGCCAATCTGCCCTGAAGAACTGTCTGGAGATATGAATAGTCTCCTAAACAACTTCTTGGAGCAAAAGCAGACACAGAACGGGTGTGTGTGTATGGGAGGGGGTGGTGTCTTGGTCTCTCAGCCAGTTTATAATCTGATTACAAAAGACAAACTGAGAGTTAGTAAAGGCCAGCCCCTCACTGGTCCATGAGGTCTCAGCTCTTTTTTTCTACCAAGACACCCATCTTTTGGCCTTGGCCAATGTCAGGAAAGTGTCTGGTGTTCATGGGGCCTTGGAACCAAGAGGCAGATGGCATTAGAGATTGTGCAGGGACACCAGAGTTCTGTAAAATTCATCTATTACCTACACACTACCTATTAAAAAGGAATGAAGAAAACCCCTATACTCAGCAGGGGCTCAACTTTAATGTTAAAGTTAAAATTAATGTTAACGGCAGCTACGGAAAGCAAGACAGTCAGTATGTATGAGTCTTGTGAGCTGTGTAAATTACTGGGAAAGTTATTTAACCTCTCTGAGCTTCAGTTTCCTCTTTTATAAAATAAATTACTGTAAGAATTAAATAATACATGGACTAGCACAGTGCCTGGCGTATAGTAAGTGCTTAATGAATACTGACTGTTACTGATTTATCTAAGTCCTTAAATATTTTTTCTTAGATAGCCCTCCTTGATCATGCAGTTTAAAATAGTGTTAGCTATGTCACTTTCTATTCTTTTATCCAGCCTTATTTATTTTCTTCATAGATCTTAGTACAATCTGTGTGTGTGTGTGTGTGTGTGTGTGTGTGTGGTCTGTTTTACCTACTGAAAGTAAACTTCATAAGGACAGGAACTTTGTTGATTCGTTGCTAGGTAGAGAATAGTGCCAAACACATGATAGGCACTTAATAAACAAATGAATGATTATATTTCATGTGCTCATAACTTTAGGCAGAATCATACTAACCTAACCTAACCTGAAATAAGAGACAATTTATCTTATTTTTAAGTTCAGTAAACCAATCCAGTTTTTACCCACTCACACTGTTAAAAAAAACTTTCTTGTGGCAACTAAATTACTGGCACTAAGAAATAATTTACGACAAATCTAAATTTCTTTCCTTTTACTCTCTAATTTATGGATTGGAGAAGAGCTGCCACCATCTTCCAAGTGACCTTTTTCAAGTTAAAGAGCATTAATAAGTCCCTCCTCAGCCTCCTTGTTCCAGGACTGAGAAATCTCAGTATCTTACTTTCTGATGATTAAAAATATGTAGTTCTATATGGTTTTCCTCTGAATCTCATCCAAAATCTTCACACCTCTCTTTGGTTTGGAGTTCAGAAGGAAAACATATTGTATTCCTGACTACTGCAAAGCAGAATTGCTGAGTTTACCTCACAAGTTCTACAGATCCGGAAAGGATGATCTATAGACCCAGAAATGGTGCTTTGGGGTTTTACAGAGTCCGTTGCTAACTTGTGGTCAGCACGTTATTCACAATGACCTCAGGAACTTTTCCTGCCTGACTTGCACGTACCCAGCCCTTCCTCATCTGGTGAACAAGGAGTTTATTTTAGTCCCTAAGTTTCTCCCTTTTAATTGGGCTTCATTCTGCCTTTGGCCACTATTATGAATTGTGTCCCGCCTCTCCCCTCCCCCAAAGAAATGTTTGTGTTGACTTCTTAACCCACAGTACCTCAGAATATTTAGGGAGACAGGACCTCTAAAGAGCCAGTTAAGGTAAAATGAGGCCACTAGAGAGGGCCCTAATCCAATATGACCAGTATCCTTATAAGAAGAAGAAATTAGAATGCAGAGACACAGAAAATCATGTGAACACAGGGAGAAGGTGGCTATTGACTAGTCTAGCTGAGAGGCCTCAGAAGAAACCAACCCTGCCAACACCTTGAACTCACACTTTTAGACTCCAGAACTGTAAGAAAATAAATTTATATCATTTGAGTTACCCACTCTGTGGTACTCAGTTATGGCAGCCCTAACAAACTAATATAGCCATTTTTCCTATTTATCAAACACACTTTGAAATCTGACCTTGACTTCCAAGGTGCTGGACTCTTCTTACAACACTCAGTTTGCTATTCTGCAGTTAACCTCTGGCACCGTGTTCTCTTTTGGGGTTGATTCTACAAGGAAAACACCCAAAAGAGAATGGACGCCAAGTTTACTGCACATGATAGGATCATGGTAAGTAAATTAAACCCCAGTCTTGCTTACAGTTCATGGCTGACTACTCCAAAGGATTTCTGGGACAGCACGCAGGAGCAGTCGGTGTGCTGGAGGTCAGCATTAAAGGTGTCACTAATAATTGAGGATTTGGGGCAAAATGAGCTTATTAGGGAAATGCATCTGCACAGAGCAGGTAAAACCAAGGACTAAGCTGTAGAAAGCACCAGGGCTGGAGGGGGGAAGAGCAAGAGAAGTCAGAAATGGAGCCAGAGAAGGCAGCTGATGAGACAGGAAAAGAACCAGGATAATACTGAAGGAGTTTAACAGCAGAAGCCAGGGAGATAGTGCCACCTGCCTCCACCCCTGCCTGTCCGCATTCCTACCACCACTGGACACTGAATGACCTACCTCACTAAGCCCAACAGGCACGTTCTGTAGACCTTGTCTTTTTTTTTTTAGCCTTCAATGGGATTTCTTTTTTCTTTTTTTTTCTTTTTTTAATATATTTTATTGATTATGCTATTACAGTTGTCCCGTTTCTCCCCCATCATTCCCCCCACCCTGCACACCCTCTCCCACCCACATTCCCCCCTTTAGTTCATGTCCATGTGTCATAAGTTCTTTAGCTTCTACATTTCCCATACTATTCTTACCCTGCCCCTGTCTATTTTCTACCCACTATCTATGCTACTTGTTCTCTGTACCTTCCCCCCCCCTCCTCCCACTCCCCTGTTGCTAACCCTCCATATGATCTCCATTTCTGTGGTTCTGTTCCTGTTCTAGCTGTTTGCTTAGTTTGCTTTTGTTTTAGGTGTGGTTCTTAATACCTTGTCTTTTTATTTCAGCCATCTGGTAACACTTGACATTGACAATCAGGTGCTTCTTTTTTGAAACGTTCTCTTCCTTTGTCACAATACTCTTTTTCTGGTTTTCCTCCGGTTCCTCTGGTTGCTCTCCTACTGCTTCTCAGTTTCCTTCTCCTTTAGGCACTCTTCAGCTGTCAGCTTCCTCTGGGAATCCACGTTGCCCAGCTTCTCACTCAACACATCTCCCTCACATCAGCCCCTCCTGTCGCTCTCCTTCCCTGTCACAGGCGGTAGGTACATTATGCCCTAAACTTTTCCAAATACTTTGTCTCTTGCCACTGTTTACTTTCCCTGGGACCCGTTCTCAACACGATTCTATTGATAACTAATATTGTTTTCTAATAAGCCAATTTCCTTTATTCATGTATTCCCTCAATAACGGGGTACAAAGTGTTACGCGCAGACACTATTCGAAGCACTGAACTGCAATTTTAATGGTCAAGTGTGCCTTATTTTCATTTTCCCAGAAGCCTTCCTTTCCTGAGTCCAAAACAATAAGTAAAAACAATAATAGTTTGCATTTTTACTACAGTTTACATAATGCTCATATTATGTATATTATATGATGTGATGCTTATAACAACTCCATGAAATAGATTGGGAAGGTATCATTTTAACCTCAGGAAATTCAAGCCCAGTGATTCAGACAAAAATGTTCTGAAAATTGGCAGAGCCAAGGTTTTTTTAAAGAATTTTTAATTATACTTTAGTGATTATGCTATTACAGTTGTACCAATTTTTCCCCTTGGCCCCCCTCCACTTAGCCCACGCCACTCCCTCAGGTAATCCCCCCACCATTGTTCACGTCCATGGGTCATGCATATAAGTTCTTTGGATACTCCACTTCCTATACTGTACTTTATATCCCCACGGTTGTTCTGTAACTACCGATTTGTACTTCTTAGTCCTCTCACCTCCTCACCCATTCCCCCACACATCCTCACGTCTAGCAACCCTCAAAATGCTCTCTGTATCCATGATTCTGTCTCTGTCCCTCTTGTTTACTTAGTTTGTTTTTTAGATTCAATTGTTGATAGATATGTATTTATTGCCATTTTATTGTTCCTAATTTTGATCTTCTTTCTCTTAAATAAGTCCCTTTAACATTTCACATAATAATGGTTTGGTGATGATGAACTCCTTTATTTTTTTCTTGTCTGGGAAACTCTTTATCTTACCTTCCATTCTAAATGATAGCTTTGTTGGGTAGAGCAATCTTGGCTGTAGGTCCCTGCTTTTCATGACTTTGAATATTTCTTGCCAGTCACGTCTAGCCTGCAAAGTTTCTTTTGAGAAATCATCTGACAGTCTTATGGGAACTCTCATGTAGATAACTAACTTCTTTTCTCTTGCTTCTTTTAAGATTCTCTTTTTATCTTTAACCTTTGGCATTTTAATTATGATGTGTCTTGGAGTGGGCCTCTGCATCCATCTTGTTTGGGATTCTCTGTGCTTCCTGGACTTGTATGTCTATTTCCTTCACCAAATTAGGAAAGTTTTCTTCTATTATTTTTTCAAACAGATTTCCAATTCTTGCTCTTTTCCTTCTCATTCTGGCACCTCTATGATGTGAACGTTGGCCCTATTGAAGTTGTCGCAGAAGCTTCTTATGTTATCCTCATTTTTTGGATTCTTTTTCTTCTTCTTGTTCTGATTACTTGTTTTTTCCTTCCTTACATTTCAAATCATTGATTTGATTCTTGGCTTCATTTACTCTACTGTTGTTACCCAGTAAATTGTTCTTTATTTTAATTAGTGTGTCCTTTGTTTCTGACGGGATCTTTTTTATGCTGCTGAGGTCCTCACTAAAGTCCTTGAGCATCCTTATAAACAGTGTTCTGAACTCTGCATCTGATAGATTGCTTATCTCCATTTTGTTTAGTTCTTTTTCTGGAGTTTTGATCTGTCCTCTCATATGAGTCTTGTTTGTTTGTCTTCTTATTTTGGCAGCCTCCCTGCATTTGTTTCTATGTATTAGGTAGAGCTGCCATGACTCCCTGTCTTGGTATCATGATCTAATGTAGTAGGTATCCTGTAGGGTCCAGTGGCACAGCCTCCCCTATCACTCAAGCTGGGTACTCAAGTTTTGACCTTCATGTGGGCTGACTACATCCTCCCTTTGTTTGAGCCTTGGTTGCTGTTGGTAGGTGAATGGGAGAGATTTACCCAGGCCATTCAGCTACAAGGATTGGCTGTGACCTCTGACCACCAACCTCTGCCCTCTGTGGAGGATCAGCTGTGCATGGGCAGGGTGGTGATGCTCTGATGTGGTCTGAAGATGTCCACTGGGTGTACAGGTCCTGGGGTTTCCCAGGTATGCTGGCCAAGGTCAGCCCCAACCTGTGTTTTACAACCTGTGTTATAAAGCAATCTGTATTGCTTTATATACAATACAGATTGTATACGAGATGGCTGCTGCTTGTGCTGGGCTTGAAGATTCCCAAATGAAGCCAAGTTGTGAATCTAGGCTGGCTACTGCTAGTGCAGTGCTGGGGACACTTAGCAAGGGGCTATGGAGGCTACAGGCTCACTGAACCCAGCTGTTGCTTTTTTGAGAGGATTTAGGAAGTTCTGAGGCAGAAGCCTAGACCAGCCATTCATATGGAAAATTCACTGTTAACAGCTATAAATTGGGTGAGATGGAGCCTCAGGGGATCTCCAGGGCAGGGCAAACAGTGTTAGCCAGGTTGATAGAGTCTGAGATGTGACACCTGCCTGCTGGCTCTGAGCTCTGCCTGCCTTTCTGTCTGGGAGAAAGCTGTCTCCCAGCTCTCACCTTAATACCAGATACTTAAGTTTCTCCCTGTATGCCACTGGTGTCTTTCAAGCTGCTACCCTGGTGGTGGAGCTCAGAGGGATTACGCCTGAGTAAGTCCATGTGTGGGTGGGTACTTTAAGAGGAATTTCTTGGAACTCCAGAAGTTTCTTCTACTGACTTGTACCCTGCTGCCTTTGCTGCCAGAAATATGGGGACTTATCTTCCTGGCACTGAAACCCTAGGCTGGGGAGGTGGGGGGATGCTGGTGTGCTGCTGGGACTCCCTGCTCCTGAGATAACCCTCCCTAATCTTTATCCTCCACATACGATTGTGGGACCAGCCCATTTCACGTCTGCACCCCTCCTACCAGTCTGGATGGATGTGGTTTCTTTCATTCCATTGTTGTCAGGATTCCATTTAACTCACTTTCTGGCAGTTCTGGGTAATGGTTGTTCTATAATTTAGTTGTAATTTTGATGTGGTTGTGCAAGAAGGTGAGCTGTGTTTACCTATGCCATCATCTTGAGTGGAAGTTCAGCAGAGCCAAGATTTGAACACAAGTGTTTGGGCTCCCAAGCAAATACTGATTCCTTTCCAGTCTGGACACTATGTCAGAATTAGCTATAATGGTGCTTTAAAATGATGTTTCGGTTTCCTGTTGCTGCTGTAACAAATTACCACAAACTTGAAGGCATAAAACACCATGCATTTATTCTCTTATACTTCTAGAGAGTCTACAGAAAGTGTCCACTGGGTTCATTGCGTCTCACTAGGCTGAAATCAAGGTGCCTTCAAGACTGTGTTCCCTCTGGAGGCTGCTGCAGTAGAATCTGTTTCCTTGCTTTCTCCAGCTCTTGGAGGCTGCCATCGGTCCTTGGCTCATGGCCCCTCATCACACTGTCTTTTCTACCACTTTCGTCATTACACTGCTTTCTTCCTTACCTCTCAGTTCTCCTTCTAGCCTCATCTTATAAGGACCCGTCTATCACTAGAACTACCCAGATAATCCAGGATAATCACCCCATCTCTAATCTAATCACATTTGCAAAGTATCTTTTGTCATATATACTGGTTCCAGGGATTAGCACCTGGATGTCTTTGGGGGCAATTAGTCAGCCTACCCCACATGATATCCTTTAAATTACACACTTAGGGGGCTACTCTTTTCTTAACAAAATGTCACTCTAGACCCCAGGCTCCCTTTTCCGTTTCTCTATATCTGGATAGGTTCATCTGTGCTTCATTCATTCCACTGACAAACACTATGGAGCTCCTGTGTGTGTGAGGCACCATGCCAGGTATTAGGCATCCAAGAAGCAGGCAGTGATAGTGAAGGAATGTACGAGATATGATTAGACCTCGTTTTGCCTGAGTGACTCAACAAAGGTTTTCCAGACATGGAATTGCTTGAGCTCAGTCTTAAATAACAGTAGGAGTTTGTCAGGCAAATAGCAACTAGAAAGCATTATAGGAAAAGAGACAGAAACTGTCCAAAGACCCGAAGTGCGAAGCCCTCAGTGTATTCCAGGAACCGTAAGTAGTTGTTCGATGCTCCTGACAAAGTGTGTGTGTGCCAGTGTCTGTCGGGGACCTCAGAGATCTCAGATAGAGATGGTTAATTATAGAGCACAGGTGGCAAACGCAAGGCCTGCGGGCCGAATCCTGCCCTCCACCTTGTCTCTACCCGGCGGCAACTCGAGCTCCTTGCCCCTAGTTCAGGAGTAGTTACACTTACACAGTCCTAAAATTACATTCGGCCCTTTGAAGACAACTGCAAGGCTGATGTGGCCGCCGGTGAAAATGAGTTTCACACCCCTGTTCTAGAGAATGACATACTTTTTTCAGGCAATTTCTTAACTTATTTTAATAGGAAACATTTGAATTTCTCTGAAAAATTCTTATGTTTCTATGCCATTGTCAAATGCCACTGTGTTTTTCTTATTCCTGCAGTCAGCAATAGAAAGAAAAGCTCTACCTCACTGAACACACACAAAAACTTCTGAATAGGTTCAATTATGTTAAAGGCGAAAGTGTTAAAACAAGCTTAATAAGCACTGTGTTCCGGAACTGAAGTTCTGCTGTTTCAAGGAAAAATACCTTTGACTGGTAGATGTTTACCATTTAATTTGACCGCATGTAACGAAGGGAAAGCAGCCAACATGGTGAGCAAGAGAAATTAAATTTATAAAGAGCCATTTAAATAAAAAATCAGATTGGCATAAAATGAGTCCCATTCTAATCTAATTTTTTTAAGCAAGGCTCTTGTTTTCTCAGACCTAGAATCAGGCTTCTGCACTGAAAATGCTCACATTTTACTTAATTTACCTGCCTGTGTGAAATAATTTTATGGTCACTATGCAGTTAACTTGGCCCGTCAAACCACTTGCCTGGAAAAATAGAGTCAAAAAATATTTTGGAAGTGCTCATGGCTGCGTGCGTGCGTGTGTGTGTGTGTGTGTGTGTGTGTGTATTTATGTGTGTGAGAGAGAGGAGGAGGAGGGAGAGAGAGAAACGGGAAGGGAAAGGAGAGGCTGTTATTTCTTAATCATACTTTGGGAGTTTTTCCATTAAATTTGTCCTTTAAGGACACTGTAAATATTCTTCCTCATGGACACTGTAAATATTCTTAAATGGAATACGTGAATGCTGGAGCTAAACAATTATGTTTGAGTAAAACTATGGATAGAATCATACTTAACTATTTCAACTCACCTACTTGGTCAAAGATTCCAGATGTACTTATTTCCTTCCTCTCGGTCTCTTCCTCTTCATTATACCCTCTCACTACCTTTGCTTGGGTTTCCCCATCCTAAACAAAACAAAGCAACCTCTTCCTGCCACCATCAAAACAATCAGATAACTTCTTTTTGATCTTGTTAATCTTAACCTGATTGGCAATTTTTAAAACTCATTACTTTGTGGTCTCCCCTTCCTGACAACCTGCTCACATCGTAATTATCTTATGTAATTTCTGTTCCTGATGCCCCACTAAAATTTCCTTTGGTAATATGTATTCTAATCACCAAATGTGATTTGTGCTTTGCCTCAGTTTTTATTCTCCTTGACTTTCCTTGATTGTGATGATAAAGCTTTATCTGTTCCTTGACATCTCTACCCTGCATTATACTGGTTCTCCTTTTTCCCCTTCTCTGCTTCTTCTGACTCCTGCAAGCCCCTAAAAGAAGATGTTTCTTGAGATTCCCTTCCTACCTCCTTCCCTTCCTTCCTTCCTTCCCATTCTTTTTTTAAGATCTATTTTTTTCCATCACCATTTATCTCCCATACCCTCTTCCACTTCCACGCATCTCCTTTTTCTTTAAAGGCATTACTTTGAAGATAACCCTCTTCCCAGTTTTGATGGTTAAATGAAGATGGCTTCCCAATTTTCCTCAGTCTTAGCCTCTGCTTCCACCTCAAACTTCTTATGTCTGAAACTAAATCCAGCATTTTTCTCCTGAAGCCAGCTGTGCTTTGAGACTTATTCCTTACATCTGATTAATGAGACCATCAATCTCCCAATCCAAAATAAAAGGCTTGCAAATGTCTGTGGCTTCTCCCTCTCTCCCACCCAAAAAGATGCCAAAATCTCACAGTATCTGCTTCCTTACCCCCTCGCATCACTGGCCATCCCATTTGCACTGTCACCACTTTAATATAACCTCACGTTGCCTTTTTCCTGGACCACTACCATAGTCTTCTCATAATCTGCCCCCACTTTGTTCTCCTCCTTTTTTTAAAGCCAACATTTAACACTGCCAACTCTAAGCCTATGTCCAAAAACCTTTGAAGGCCTTGTGTTGCATACTGAACTAAATCTAAATTAAGGTGGCCTTAGGCTGCATCAGGTACACTATAATGTTTAGCATAAGGATAAGAGGGGTGGTGGAGGGCCCCCCTGTGCATTACTGTCTTCAGAATTGTGTCCTATGAAGTATTTCACCTGAAGGGCATGTAAGAAACACAGAGCTCCGAGAACAGTGACCAGGATGGGCAAAGACTGATGACCGTGCCGTACAGCAAGTGGTTAAAGAAACAGATATTTTGACCTTTAGGACCACAATAAAAAAAAGATAGCTGGCTTTGATATTTGAATAATCACCATTTGGAAAAGGACTTCTGTTCCATGTGGCCATAAGAGGTAGAACTTGAGCAAATAAATGAGAGCTATAAGAAAAATGATTGATCTCAATATAGAGAGAAAATAGAACTAAATAAAGTTGGGACAGAAACTCTCAAGAGAAAGCTGATTCTCCACTAACAGAGGTCATTGTTTAAACTGGATGCATTTGTAAGAAAGTTATAGAGATGATTCAAGAATATAAATCTTCTCAGTCATGCAGTTCTTTGTTTGCATAGTTCTTTCTCAGCCTAACGCGCAGCACCAACCCACTATTCCAGCTTCCCCTCTCAATTTCCATTTATGTTCATGCTATCACTATCTGCAGTTGCCTTGACTCACAGTTTTTGTTTTCAACATTTTGTCCATTTTTCAATCCTGAGGGACAGCTAATTAACTAAAAAATAAGTATTACTTCTTAAAGGAGGCCTACAGGTAAAGGTCTCTAAAAGGATTACCCCAGGCAGATCTTCTTAGGCAGAAAGCCATAGTCAGCTGATTAATCTTCCAGGCAAGTAATAATAATACCAATGAAAATAATTTATTCAGTAATTAGGCATTTTATGAAATTAAAGCCACAAATATGGCAATCTCACACTCACTTGAAATCAATAGGTATTTGTCAAGATTAAATAACACACATAAAATTTTATCCATTTTTTCAATGGCCAAATCAAATGTTACTTTTCTATGAAAATTTCCCTCCTGACATCGAACACACCACCATGCAAGAATGAGTTGTTCTACTTCAAAATTTTTAGTACTTCATCTATTCATTTTAAGGCACTTAGTATTCTTACTAACATCATTTGTATACATTTCTCCTTTTACCTAAAAGGATGTCAAATTCATGAGGCAGGACTTACCTTTGTATTGTTATAACCTCTCTAGGGCCTACTACATTGGAATTCCATTCTTTTATTCATTGAACATATATTTCTTGTTATTTAGAATTAAAAGACTAGACTAAATTATCTCTAAGGAGTCTTCTAACTTTAAAACAGCCCATGAATCTGGTTTTAGAACTTAATAATGAACGTGCAAAAGACCTCCTTATCCCCATATCGACTGTGAGGGCAAGGAGTCAGCAATACTGACATCAAACGGTTTTGCGAGAAAGTTTTAAAAATCTGATTCTGAAAAGTAGGTGACTTTATTTTCCAAGAACTTTTGCAACATTCCTATTGTGATATTCAACACATGTTCCTGATAGGCCATTAAAAGAATTATGCACCGGGTTATATTTTTATGAAATTAAATGACACTAAATCAGAGCTCTGCACCATTAAAGGTTGTATAATTAAGAACAGTGAAAAGGTAAACAGTCAACTCTGGCAAGACATAAGAAAGGGAACTTCTTATTGTGATCTATCAGAAGTTTACTCATTTATCTCAACCATTTCTCCCTGATCTTTATAGCAATTCAGAGCATTGCCATTGGTGCTGATTTCTGTTTGGCAAATTGCTGCCAAGAGCCCAGATGTTTCTCAATGTGAATTTATAGAAACTTGTGTTGCCAAATTTCAGCAGGGCTGTTAGAATAGATTAGATAAAGTAAGGGGGAAAAAAAAGCCCAGGGTAATGTATGTTGAAAACTAAGCCTGAATTCTTTATTTGTTTTAACTGCCTCCTCCCTCCAACATTTCCCCTTTTCCATCTGCATTCAGTTCTCAAATGACTCAAATTAGGGGGGGCTAAAAGCCAAATTACGAGTTGAAAGGCATGACTTTGGCCTCCAGAAAATCTAAATATTTGGGAGTCTGGTGAGGCAATCTGATCAGGTCAGAAGTCTCTTTTACTTTTGGCACTTCCTAGGAAACAGTCTTCTGAATCTTTTGACTGTTGGCCATTAAAAGCCCCTTAGAAAAAGCTCAAAAGAAAGCTCTTCCATGGGGGTCTGAGGCGAATGTAATGATGCCAAGAAGATGGTGTGTCTCCTTGACCGCATTGGCACCTCACAAATGAACAAAACTCAATGATTTTCCTCTAGGTGTATCTTACGTTTTCTGCTCCCTTGCCCTCCTATCTTCTGACATCCCCCTTCCTCTCAGTCTAAACAGGAGGAAGTCAAAATGATGTGGTCCAAAAACAGTGGGAAGGTTACACGTATTCTCTTTCACCATTGGATGTGTGCCTTAAAGTAAGAAAAATTTAGGATTAACAAGTTGCAACAGAGTTATGCTGCCCAATTACGAGTTCGATTTCATACTTTTCTGATAGAGTGCAGAGGCTAAAAGACATTAAAACTTAATGACTCCATTCCCCCTTTCTGGTATTAGTTAATTAAAATAAATGTCTAGATATAAAAGGAGCATGGTTTGAAATAATCAAACATTATTTAATTAGTTAAAGCAATCCGACATTATTACCTAAAACATGCTTTCAAACATTATGGTACAGGCATTAAGGTGTTGACAGACCATTTGGAAGAGAATTAGCTTGGTTTTCAGCGAGAGTGGAACGTGAGGACTGATGATTAAGTATTGATTTTCTTTTCTCATAAATGTGTATCCCTATTCCAAAGGCATTAGCTTTGTCTGGTAGGAGAATTGAATCTTCTCGAAGGTTTTCATCTTCATAAATGCACTGGCTGTCTGTAGTAACGTGGGTAAGCTACGTGGTGGCTTTCAGGCTGAGCATTGGTGTGTAACACTCCTGCTGGGGCAGGGACTCACAGAGTGAGCAGGTGTAGGGGAGCTGCACACTGACTGGTTGCTTTATGCC
Source organism: Glossophaga mutica (assembly GCA_039655065.1). Taxonomy (NCBI): domain Eukaryota; kingdom Metazoa; phylum Chordata; class Mammalia; order Chiroptera; family Phyllostomidae; genus Glossophaga; species Glossophaga mutica. Next base: position 35,179,611 of record CM077304.1, on the reverse strand, counting down.
ATCTGCACTCTCTTTGGGCTAATTTGTAGACTAGAAACATTTTTATAATTATTCCAAGTGGAATATTCCTGCCATAAATATTTTAAACCTCATTATTCTCTTCCTGGAAACCTAGCTTGCATCAGGAACATCGAAACAATAATCGGATTCTTTCTTTTTAATGTAAAAAAATTATAAAATGAGACCTGACCAGTGTGGCTTAGTCAGTTGGGTATTGTCCTGCAAAGTGAAAGGTCACTGGTTCTACTCCTGGTCAGTGCACACACCTGGGTTGCAGGCATGGTCCTGGGTTGCGTGCAAGAGGCAACCGATCAGTGTTTCTCTCACACATCGATGTTTCTCTCCCTCTCTTTCTCCCTGCCTGCCTTCCCCTCTCTTTAAAAATAAATTAATAAAACCTTTAAAATGGTTTTAAAAATTATAAAGTATAATATGTAACATTCCAAAAATAAAAAATTAGCAAAATGAACAAACTACTATCTACCCCCAGCTTGAGAAATAGAACTAGAACATTAACAGTGTCTTGAAGTCACCTGTGTACTTCTCTCCAATCCCAACCCCTAATAGGCACCCTCAGACATTACTCCGAGTTTTATATTTATCAGTTTCTTCTTTTTCTTGGAAATTTTACCACTTATGTACATATCTCTAACATGTCCATGTATGCATGTATATAATTTTGTTTTTAATTTTATATTAAAAACAGTGATCTGTTTTCCTTAACATGTTTATGAGAGTCATTCATGTAGATGTGTGTAGCTCTAGTTAATGTATTTTGACTGTTAAATAAATGGAAACGTTATTCTTTCTCCTATTGATCAACATTAGGGTTGTTCCCAGAATTTTGCTATCACAAGTAATGTTGCTGTGAACATCTTTGCACATGTATGTGGGATGGTCAATGCTGGCTTATAGGGTGCACACACCCCAGCTCTGCTAGATTGTGCCCCCGTCATTTTTTATTTGGTTTCTAGCAGCATTAAGGAGTTTCTGTTCTTCCCTAGCTTCACCACGACTTGATATTGTCACACTGTATTAGTACATTTGGTGGGTTTCCAATGGTATCTCATTGTATTTTTAATGTGTATTTACCTGATTGCTAATGATGTTGAGCATATTTACAGATTTTAATGACTACTCAATTCTGATTTTAGCCCATTTTCTTATTGGAGTGTTTCACTTTCACTTACTGATATAGTCATTCCTTCCATTTTAATTGTGAACTATGGTATACAAACAAAATGACATGAAACATCTATATTCAATTTAGTAAATCATTTCAAGGACATATTTGTATAACTACAACCTATGTTAAGAAACAGACGATTCTAGGGCCTCGGGACCCCATGTGTGTGTCTCTCTCTCTAATTCAGCCCTGCCTTTGCTCCAGAGGGAACAACTGTCCTGATTTTTCTGGCAGTCATTTCCTTGCTTTTTGATAGTCCTATCGTCTATGTATGTGCCCCTAAACAATATAGTTTAATGTGGCCGATTTTGAACTTTATGGCCTGTACACACTTTTGCAGACTTTGAATCTTTCCATCAACATTGTGATTCTTAGTCTGATCTCATACCCTATCTTGAGGGTCCCAGCTTTGGGTGCCTCTGAATTTAGTCCCACAGCTCTGCCTATAACTCAAATATACATTGGATTATCAATTGAAATGTAAATAAAACTAAAAATAATACCTAGATTCATTCATGTCTTCCATTTTACCCCAATTTACAAATTTCTCTATGTTAATTTCAGATGAGTCAGGAGATTTCACAAAATTGCTAGTTAGTTGCTATGGCAACGGATTTATTTTTGTTTTATTCCTGCCTTATTTCTGAACATTTTGCGTTTGGCGTAATCATGAATTAAGTTTGACACACCCACATTTCCCATCTACTCTCTCTGAGACACGGCCAGTTCTTTTATGCTCTTTTTTCTTCAATACCGATAGCTTATATATGTACCTTAGGAGAACTCCTGGTCTTCTGGGTTCATGGAAATAAAATATGAAATAGCCAGATAAGCTACAGATCTTCAAATTTTATGCTCAAGCCTTGGGGCTCAGTAAGCACTAATAATTAGGACCCAAGCATATTGCTAATTATATATAATTTTTTAAAACTAACTCATTTTTACCTAGTTTTTTTATACTCTGACTTTTTTCCTAAAGCATCCTCAGAATTCCATTCAAATTAGTTTAATTCAACAGTCTCTAAGGGCCTAAGCAATATCCCCTCCTCTAACCATAAAAAAGAAGAAAAAAGAGAGCTAATTTCTTCTTTAATGCGTTCATAGTGTAGACCAAGAGATGTATGTATAGACAAATAATTACCTTATAGTACAAGGTCAATGATAGAAGCAAGAACAGGGAAAGTCATGTAGAGGACAGAGTGATAAACTCGTTTATAGTTCAAGGTTTTAGGAGAAGATATCACAGAATAAAAATGGTAGCACGCAAACTGGTTTTTAAACGACGAGTAGAAAATGTCCAGTCAGAGGAAACAGGATGGGCAAATGCCCAGTGGTTACAAGGAATTCGGCGAACTACATGTAACTTAGTATTGGTGGAGTTTCAAGCACAAGGTGGAAGAATGAAGAGAGATGAGGTTCCAGAGAAAGTCCAAGGTCAGATCACAAAGGACTTGTCAAAGAGTTTGAGTTTTATTCTATAAATGGCGATAGGAAGTTAATTAAATATGGGGACATAATCAAATTTTTTGTTTCAAGAATGTCACCCTCAAAACGCTGTGACATTTAGGTGGTTAGCTGTGGAGTAAATATTAGAGACCCAGAGGTCCAGCTCAGGACTGTCACAGCACCAGAGGCTCCATGGTGTTGACACCATCTTTTCCTTATGGTGCCCTCCTGCGCAGCCCCAACCTCATGTTTAGGGTGGCAGGGTGCCACATCCTTTCCAGGCAGGAAAGCTTATAGAGACACAATGAAAGGCAGCAACGTGTGCCCCCCAAAACTGTCCTATTAAGAAGATTTGCAGAAACTGCCACATGACTCCTCTCCCTGCCTTGCATTGGCCAGAACTTAATCACATGCTCACACCTGGCTGGTTGCAAAGCAAGCAGGGAAGTATAGCAAAGACAAAAAAAAGGTAACGGAGACAACTGACAGTTTTTTGCCACTGAGAAATAAGATACCGGAAAAAAGAGAAGCCAATCAAAAGTCTACAGCACATTGCAGTGAGATGATAAGGACTGTGCTAGGGCGAGAGCGAAGGCAAGATCTGAGAGTTGTTTGGAATTTTTGCCATCATAAAACAGATAGAAAAAAAGAAAGCAAGAAAAATGTCAAAATAGTATTTTTACTGTATAAAGACCTCTTGCCTTTGACACTATCCCTTCTCCAGAGCTTTCTCCAAATGTTTGGACTTTATTTAAAGGCAGAAGGGAAGATACAGTTACCCAAATAACAGGATGCTGCACCTTTTCCTTCTGTTCAAGAGAGTGGGATAGGAAAACATACAGACCCGACTGTCACCAGGGAGACAAATTACCAAAGGCAAGTGAGTTCATACTCTGGGCCTTAGTTTCCTCATCTGTAAAATGAGACAGTTGCACTAGATAATGTCTAAGGTCTCATCAGCTATGGAATTATTTGATTCACTAATTAGACCAGTCACCCATGTTAATTAACAGCAAAAAGTGAACAACTTTGCATCACTCCAGCAGTGCGTTCCTTGATAATGGAAATAGTAATTGAGACAATATCTTAAAGTTGAAGTAAACACAATTTCCTGTCTAACTACTTCATATCCCTTTCTGCTTCTCTGTTGGAAAATTAGTTTATTGTGGTCTGGGGGTATTACATTTTGGTGAATTTACAAAGTCTCTCATTAAAGTGAAGGGAGTTTTGCCTGATGCATTTCAAGATTACTTTAAAAGGTTTTACTTGAGGAAAAAGGATTACTTTTCTTATTATGTGCATAAGTCTACATGTGGTAGCTGAAAATATCTCCCTTGACTTAAGAAATATTTTCCGTCTTTGGTTGGTCAAGTACACAGTGTTTCACCTACTACAAAGGTTTAAAATGACCCATTTCATCACAGAGCAAAGCAATGGCAGCAGCATGTGATTTCTGGCAGAAAGAGCACTTTGTAATTGCTAATTTCCTATTTCCAAATTCAGCTGAAAATTGTAGCCCGAGTCCATACTGCTTTGCAAGTCTTAACAAGCAGGACCCAATGACACTGCCAGGTTTTGTAAAACGCCAGTGAATCTAAACTAGCAGGGAGTTTGCTGAGATGGGCCTTTTGGAAGAAACATTCAAATCCAAGACCCCGAACGCCTTACGGAGACATGAAAGAGCCATGGGACACAGTTGGTGGATTCAGGTGTTTGCTTTGGCCCACGACTCTCCTCTCATCTCCATTGTGTTCTGTGCCAACTGGCAGCCGTCCTCAAGGTCAGACTCTTTTTAAAAAATCAGCAACTTAAATGAGAACCAGTAATGCTTTCAGCAGGTATAATCCATTTTACTTGGAAAGTGTTTCAACTAGTATTTCTTTTGATATAAAAAGTTTGGAAATCTGATCTAAATGTAATATTTTAGAACTCATATCTAGCACCACATTTGTATTCCTTAGCCAAAGAAAAATATTCCTTGCTGAATAAGTATTATATCCCAGTCGATGATGAAAACACATTTTCTAGGTGGCCAAAGGAAAACAAATGCAAATAAGACTATGACGATATAATCAACTTTGAAGCCCCGTTTTACTTTTCTCAAGTTCCCAAATAATCTTCAGTGCTGTCAGTTGCCTTTTTAAATTAATCATTCTCCGCATTTGACAAACAGACCTTTAAAAGAGAAAAACCATAATATGTTGCATATATTAAATAGCTAGATACCTATCTATCTATCTCTAGCTGTATGTCTATCTGTAAATAGACAACTTAATTCCTATAGTTGCTTAGGCCTAAATATCTGGAGTCATCCTGTTTTCTCACTTGTTCTTGCAACACATATCTAACCTACCCGTGAATTCTGCCAGCATTTCCTTCAGCATCCATCCAGAATCTGACAGCCTCTCATCAGTGGTTTGCATATCTTTTGAAGGAGGAGTCCTGTCTGTCATTTAATCGATTCAGTACCCTTCCATTAGTTTCTAAGACTCACTTTTAAGTCTTCAGGTAATGCTACATTTCTATACAACATCTTTTTCAGCTCTGAATTTGGAGAAATTCCAAAGCCTATGTAGAGTCCCAAGAGGCAAGCCCCAAAGTCAAAGAGGCCTAGTTCAAAGCACGAAGAGGACAAGAAATCTGAGACCTCTTTACCAACCATATTCATTTTCTTTGGCCAAAACTTTTAATTTATATTACCCAGGTTCAGGCAGGGAACAGGAGTAAGGATCCCAAGAAATTTTTCAGAACTATATAGATTTTCCTTTGGTTCATACCTGTTTCCTACTGGTGCTGACAGTGAGATTATTCTTAATTTTAGAACCTTCTAAATAAGTGATTGGTGTCATTCTTTTTTAGGTTTCTGAGCAAGCTTGTCAACTGGCAACAGACTTCTCTAAGTTGAGTTATATTTTTGTGTGCAATTTACTGATAAACAGAGACAAGAATAATAGCTGGCTTGATTTAATTGTTAAATTATAGAAGTGATAACTTTGCATGTCAACTGGACCATCCTCTGGTGATACAAATACACAGTCTGGACTGTTTAGATCTGCAAAAAATGTGAAGTAGACAGTACTTGATGGTGAAGGGCAGAAACTGCGCAAAGCTCTTGCCTGAGATTCTCCTCACGACCACTCGAGCATCCTTGTACAACCCTAAAAATCCATGTGGCACTACCATGTAATCCTTGCCCTTTGTTAGCAAGGAAACGCTTCGTACTTCCTGGCTTCATGTGGATGAAGATGGATAAGAGTAGAGGAGAGAAAGCAGTCAGAGGGAAGTAAAAGTAAATATATTTTCTAACTTTGATTTAACCCTTTATAACAGCAATTATTCTTTTTTTTAAGAATTAAAAAAAATATTTTTAGAGAGAAGGGAAGGGAAGGAGAAAGAGAGGGAGAGAAACATCAATGTGTGGTCGCTTCTCACACACCCCCTACTGGGGACCTGACCCATAACCCAGGCATATTCCCTGACTGGGAATTGAACCAGTGACCCTTTGGTTCACAGGCCCATGCTCGATCCACTGAGCTACACCAGCTGGGAGCAATTCTTCTTTTCTGTCAATTTTCCATGTTAGAATTAAATGCTTAGGATAATAGCATTTAACCAAAAGAGTGATGTGTTTATAATAACTTTTGTTTTCTTGGCTTTATTACTAAATTTTGTGACTTAGAGGTATTCAACTTCTTTTTGTCTCAGAATCATCTTTCCTAGTCATAATAGGTTCAGAGGGTCAGACAAATAAAGTAACTATGGTTACATTACCAATCTTGACAGCTGACCTAACAACTGCATTATCCAGTTGTTCCTCATATTTCATCAGCAAAAGAGATGCCTTCATAGAAAATGTTTTCAAACCAGATACTTTGGGATTAAAAAAACAGTGGTATCTGCTTTGACAAGTAAAGGGCTGCCTTGGATCTTTAATAATGTGATCAACACTCAAAGAGAGATGTGTGGGGCCGCAGATGAGAAGGGGTGAAGAGAAGGGACGAAGGTGCTCATCAACAACCGCAAAGTAGAGAAGACATAGGATCTGACCCTTTAAAGAGAAGTGGGAGTGTACCATTGGTAAAAGAGGACAGAGCATTTTAAAAAACAACTAAAGTAAACAAAGGCTGCATGTGAGGTCTCTAAAATAGTGAAATTTATAGAATCAGAGTGGAAGAGTGGTTGCCAGGGGCTGGGGAGAAGGGGCACATGGGGAATTACTAATCAACAAGCATACAGTTCAGTTAAGCAACATGAGTAAGTTTGACAGTACTGTATTGTACACTCAATAATTTGTTAAGGGGGCAGGCAGATTCCATGTTAACTGTTCTTACCACAACAAAATAAAATTAAATATAAATACATTAACAAGCTGAGAAATGTTTAGCAGGCTGCTGTGGTTAGATTATGGGGCTCAGGCAGAGTAATGGCTAGAGAGGATGGTGGAGAGTCATTTCCGGCCAGATTATGAAGCTAAGCTAAGTAGTCTTTACTTTCTCCCCTGGGCATCAGAGAACCTGAACAATCACATCTATGCTGGAGAAAATTTTCATATACTAGTGGGAAAAGACCATTTAGGGGCCATTTTAATTGTTCAGGAGAGATGAGATGGGAGTCTATACTGATAGTGTTGCAAAGAGAAAGTGGTGGATGCAAGAAACATTTTGACTACATGCAATGGCTGATTGAATATAACGAGCTGGGGAAGAAAGAGTCAAGAATGACCAAAGAACTTGGCTTGAGAGCAACTTTATTGGTTTTACTTGAAATAGTACAGGCAAGTAGAGATAGTTTCTCCAGCATGTTTGGAAAGTGAGCAAGATAATCATCTTAATTTTGTACATAGTAAGTCATGCAGAATAACACCCAGATGGGGAAGTCAAACAAGCAATTGGAAATACAGACAACTGATAGTATCTATTCTGTGCCATACAGTGTGGGTGTATATATGCAATCCATATATATGTGTGTATACATACATACATATATACATTATATATATACATGTATGGTTGACAGACAACTCAACAGCCTGAGGAGGCAACACTTGGAAATATAATTACTCTTCCTTTAGGAAAGCAGTTTGTTCTAGTTTTATGGTTTAAGTCAACTTATAAATCGTATATCATAATTTGTAAGTATCAATCGTATATCAAATATTAAAAACTTAGTTTGGCTTATTTGTATATTTCATTGTGCTGATAAGTCCAAGGTTAGGTCTTGACTTCCTGTAGATGTTTAATCTGCAAATATTCCCAAGACAGGTCTTCGAAGAGTGTTTTTTTATTTTGCTTTGGTGAATTCCAAGACTGCGTGCTGATGTATAGTACCAGACTGCTCAAAAAACTCCAGCACTGACTGGGCGAATGACCAACTGGGGGAATTGGTGTGCCCTCTGAACTGGCTCTAGTTTACACTAACAGTAGTGAATCTTCCTATCAATGAGCAGTATAGTATTAAACAGCTCCCTCATTTACATGATTTTGCATTAAACAGATTCATATACACAAGTAATATATAGTGTGATTAGTATCTCAAGGCGCACCAAAGGCATATTCTGTTTCCATTTGGCTACCTGCCCTCACCTAGGGTCCCCAGAAATAAAAGCTACAGTGAGTGCTTTGTTTCTGGAGCGTTCTCACCTACCAATGTCACTGACTTCCCAGTCATCAGGCACCTAAGTCCTCAAACTAACTCTGCCTGCCCAAAGGCCAGTCTTTCACTCCAGCCTGCCCTTTACATGGGCTCAGATCACCATCTCACTGCCTCTCTGGTGTCATTTAAACTCCCATTTAAAGCAACACCACATTTTAAGGATTTAGGCTTATTCGCAGTAGTACAAAAGTGATCATGGAATCCTACCAAGGTGTATGTGTGTGCGTACACACAGACGTGTGTGCCTCGTAATGTAAAATACCTGCTTGCATGAGTACTTGCTTCCTGTGGTGCTCTGTGAGATGGGAAAGGGAGACAACCAAACACATGGACAACTAGGCAGGCGAACAAAGCAAGGAGCCTCTCAGGGAAGTATAGTCAAGGCACTAGTGGGTTGAAGGAATCAGTACGTTGGGATTAGAGACTGTGTTCTTACCCTGTTCTCCCCAGCCTAGATATTCTCCCAGCAAGAGCTTGGTAAGACAGGATAAGACCTGCACAGATCCTGAAATGCCCCACCCTCTCAGAATCTATTTTCTGAATGCAGGGGTTACTTCATGACTGGTCTCTGGAAGAGAGACATAGTGGCCCTGGTCAAAATGTCAAAGAAAGAGAGGTTTGTTTTTATTCTGTCCCTCATTGACTTATTTGTAGACCTTCCCCATACTTTCTGGTAACAACCTATTGCATTATTTCACAGATAATATTTTTTCACAGTTTAGCACTTCTGAAACTGGGATGTGTCATAAAATCAAATGGCACCTTATGGTGCTGGTGTTGCCAGCATTGAATTTTTTATGTAAGTGCTTACTTCGACAGCTACCTGAAGCCACTGTTGATCTGAGACTACTTTAAATTAGATTCTCTTCCGAGGTTTTTGCATCACATGGGTGGTGTGAACTGAGACAGCTTACCTATGTGAGTAATGGCTGTGGTTCACAACTTCAGGGGCGATTTTCCTTTACTTTCTCCTCCCAATGTTAATGTTGATGAACGTAAGTTGTCCCTTGGGGATCCCCACTCTATGCCAGGATATCTTATCAGATTCCCTATCTGGGCATTCTTCCCTTGGTAGTTAAAATAATGCTGTATCTTACAGCCAAAAGGATTTAATAAATTTGATACTGGAATTGGAAAGGTTCACTAGGAACAAAAAAAATCTACCCAGTTTCCTACTTCTGAGCAGCAGCACAGCCTTCTTCACGTCTTTGCTTGTCTCTCAGAGTCTGCCACCACCTTTGAAAAAGAGCCAGGTAATCACCCTCCAGATGAATGATTCACTATGCAATTTGTAGGTATAATGGGATTTGTTAATTTATGATTTCATCAAGATGTAATTTGTGAGTAAAAATGCCACTATGGTGATTTTGTTCATTGCTTTTGCAAATACTTATAAGGTACCTATTCTGTGCCCTGGGGAAGTACAAAGGTGCCCAAGAAATGACCTCTAACCTTAGATTGCTTAGAGTCTATTATGCTCGGGTAAGTCATGTGCACAGCAACTGCAATGCAACGGAGAAAGTGATGATGCCTAGAGAAGGAGCTGAAAATGTGCCTCATGGGTACTGAGGGGAGAGAAGATCATTTCTACTTTGGGGAGAATAAAAAGATACTTTATGGAAAATATGGGTAATAATGATAATAATAACCACCATTTAAAATGCTTTACTTATTTTACTTAATCCTTTATTAAATAGATATTAATTGCATTTTATAGTGGAGCCTACTGGTTTTGGAGAATGGATAGATTTTTTTGAGGCAGCAACAGTGTTGGGAACAGCTCATTAGTGGAAATAGTCAGAACAAAGTCATGAATGTGGGAAAGCAAGGGGCTCAGACAAAAATACAATACGATAGTACATGGTTTAATTTGGTTGGAGCACTGGATGTGTATAGGCAAGTAATAAGAGATAAAACTGAATATTTTGTTTTAACTATGTAATGGAGGAATAAATAGGAGTTGTCATGAAGATAGAATAAAATAACCTGGCAGATGGATTATTGTAGGGTAACATAAGAGGAAGATTTGTCAGAGATGAAGAAATGGTTTGGGGATAAGTGATACTAGAAGAAGAAATAGCAAATACAAGAGAATATTGGACGTAGAGATTCTGTCCTAATGAGCTTAATTATAAAAGTACTGACACTGTGCTAGTAGAGAAAGGGATTGGGAAAAGGGCCAAGCAAGATGTGGGATGTAACCAATGGTGGTAGGTTCATAAAGTTCTGAAAATCAAGGACAGTGTTCCTGGAGGGATAATCTTAGACCAGGGTGCTTCAAACCTACATGCAGCTAAAGGAGGTACCATGATGTACCAAAGGTGATCCTCATAGTTTGAACCGTGGTGACTCATGTACTAGATGAAGATGAAGGGGAGATCTTTCAAGGACCAATGAGAGAAGCTGAGAGGGAAAAAATGATCCACAAAGAAAAGGATTGGTTTAGGCTAAAAGAATTGATTTAAACCAGTCTGTCCCATTGCTAATTAGCAATTTCCTAGGGTACAAAGTTGACCTTTAACAAGGATTCTTCCCATTTTGATTGAATTAATTAAGTTCATATGAACTTTCTAGTATCTCTAGCTACCTACGATATATTTTCAGAAGGAATATAACATCACTTTAGGCGTAAATTATGTCTATAGCATTTTCATAAACTACATTTGGTACACAATCAAGAGTACTCAGAAACATGAGGGAACATGACAGGTGCCTGAACAGGGACAGAAATAAGACATAACAACTTATACAATTCAATAGCAAAAATCCCCACAGGTAATTAAATGGTCAACAGGCACATGAAAAGGTGCTCAACATCACTAATTATCACAGAAATGTAAGTCAAAATCACAATATCATCTCACACCTGTTAAGATGGCTTTTATCCAAAAGACAGGAGATAAGTGTTGGTGGGGATGTGGAGAAAAGAGAACCCTGTATACTGTTGGTGGGAATGTAAAATATAGGCAAACCTTGCAGTCAAAATGATGGGTTTTAATATACTTCTCTCTAGTTTTTATAATAAATAGGAAAAAAATTAGTAAGGATACAAATGATCTGAATGACACAGCTTTTATAATTAATCTAATGAGACATATAAAACACTATACTCAAGAAATTCTGAGTATGTACTCTTTTAAAAAATGCATGAAAAATTTATAGAATGGATCATATGCTGGCTATGAAATAAATTCAATAAATTTCAAACAGCATAAATTATTCACGGTATGTTCTCTGACCACAGAAGAATTTAGCTACAACTCACTAACAACAATAACCAGAAAATTTTCATATGTTTGGAAATTAACCAATAGCTATCTTTTGAAAACTATGTAAATTAAAAAATGTATGGCAATAACTTATGAAATAAAAACTAAAGCCATGCCTAATGGGAAATGTATAGCCTCAATTGCCTATATTAGGGAATATAAATAAGCTACAAAGAAATTTTGTCTAAGTAGCCATCTCCAGTATTCACAAAAAGAGCAATGAATTGAACCCAAAGAAAATAAAAAAGAATGTATAATAAAGTGGGCATATACAAATAATCACATTATAAAGAGGATCAAAAGCCATGGTTATTTTTTTTTAAAGATTGATAAAATTAATGAAGGAAAAAACATCAAAGAGACAAATAACCAATATCAGTAATGAAAATGGATAGACGACATCACAGACGCCACCAACATTAAAAAGACACTAAATGGTAATGGAAAAAATATAATAAAGATTGAATTTAAAAAAGACATTAAGAGGATGTGTTGAAAAAGTTGGACTAAAAACACAGCTTATCAAAAACTGACAAAGAAGAAATAGAAAATATGATCAGCCCTCTAACTACAAAATAAATTGAACTTTAAAAGTTCCAAGAAAGTAAAGTCCAGGACCATAATATTTCACCAGTAACTTCTACCTGGGATATAAGGAAGTAATAATGGGAGTCATTCACAAATTTTTCCAGATGATGGAAAAAGAGAAAACATTTACAAACTTGTTTTATGAGACCAGCATAATCTTTATACCAAAACTTGACAAGGATATTACCAGAAAGGAAGATTATAGATAATCCAGTCTTTCCAAATTGATCTGTAGATTCAGTGAAATTTCAATCAAAATGTAAGCTGTTTCTTTTTCATTGTCAAGAGGATTGTGAAATTCATATGGAAATCAAAGAATCTAGAATAGTCATGATAATACAGGGTAAGGCAAAAGTAGATTTACAGTTGTTCGTATGGGAAATGATACAATAATTAATAAATAATAAGAAGAATAAACTCTGTTTTGTGTACTCACAACTGTAAATCTACTTTTGCCCCATACTGCATTGAAAAAGAACAAATTTGGAAGATCTATACTATACTCTATAGTTACACTAGTAACACTAGTTAAGACAGTGCCGTGATAATGGCATAAAGATAGAGAAATAGACTAATAAAAGAGAATAGAGACTCAAACATATGGTCACATGATTTACAACCATCTTTCATTGGGAGAAATGCATTATCTATTGAATAACCATGTGGAAAAAAACTAAACCTTGAATCTTTCTGTATACCCTACATTAAAATTAATTTAAGGTGAATCATATATGTGAAAGATTAAAAACAGTAAAACTTCTAGGAGAAAAAAATAGTCTAAATTTTTATGACCACAAGACAGATACATATTTTTAAAGAGGACATATAATCATTAAGTAAAAAATATTAATAAATTGGATTTCATTAAAATTAAGAACCTCGCCCTGGCTGGTGTAGCTCAGTGGATTGAGCGCGGGCCTGCGAACCGAAGGATCGCGGTTCGATTCCCAGTCAGGGCACATGCCTGGGTTGCCAGGCCAGTTCCCGTCAGGGGACATACAAGAGGCAACCGCACATTGATGTTTCTCTCCCTCTCTCCTTCCCTTCCCCTCTGAAGATAAATAAATAAAATCTAAAAGGAAAAAAAAAATCTTTAAATAAAAAAATAAAAAATAATAAAATTAAAAACCTCTACTCATAAAATGTACCATCCAGACAGTAAATAAACAAATCACAGTGTGGGAGAATATATTTGTAATACATAAATCCAGAAAGAACTTTGGGGTATATAAAAAACTCCTATAAATAAATAACCCCCCCCACACACACACATAAAAATAGAAACAAGAAACTCCTGCAATGTCCTGTAATTAATTACTGATCCATTAGGATTAAATAAATGGCTACATAGTGCATACTGAGAATATATTCCACTCCTTGGCCTGGCTTCAAGGCTCTCCACAGTCTGGTCTCTGGTGTCTGTCTGCCTTTACTTCACACTGCACACCTGGGTCATCTCTCTGCCTCAGCCATTTAGCATGCCTGCCCCATGTCTACCACCCCTGCATTTCGATGCTTACCAGAAAAGTATATTCAACACTGTTTAGCCTCAACAGACCATTAATAGTCACTTGATGAGGAAAATGCATGTATAAAAGAAAAAGTTAATAAGTGCTTTCCTTCCCATTCTCTGCCTTTTGAAATCCTATCTATCCTTTGAGGTCTACCCATCTATCACCTCTTCTGTAAAGGCTTTCCTCACCTAATAGCAAAAGTCATTTTTATTTTGATGAGATCCCATTTGTTTATTCTTTCCTTTATGTCCCTTGCTCTAGGAGACGTATCAGTGAAAATATTGCTGCGTGAAATATCTGAGATTTTCCTGCCTATGTTATCCTCTAGAATTTTAATGGTGTCATGGCTTATATTTAAATCTTGGAGCTCCTACCCTTTGCGACAGCATGGAAGGAATTGGAGAGTATCATGCTAATCGAAATAAGCCAGGCAGTGAAAGACAACTACCATATGATCTCACCTTTAACAGGAAGCTAATCAACAAAACAAACAAACAAGCATAATATAAACAAAGACACTGAATTTGAGAACAGTCTGACAGTGTTCAGAGGGGGAGGGGAGGAAATTTCAGGGGAAAAGGGGAACGGTTTAGAGCAACAAGTATAAAGGACTCATGGACAAAAACTATGAGGGGTGGAGATGGGAGGAAGGTGGGGAGGGCTGGGGTGGTGGGCTGGGGCGGGGTAAAAGACAGAAAACTGTACAATATCAACAATTAAAAAATACTGATTAAAAATAAAATAAAATAAAATTAAATTTTTTTAAAAAGTCATTTTTCCCTGAGTTATTCTAACTCTTAACAGAACTATTCCTTTGATTATTATCACATTCTACATGCATAATTTTTTTATATTCACAGATACTACTGTTCCATCAAAAGAATAAATACCAGAAGAGCAAGGAACACTCCTAACACCTGTTTATATTAGAGAGTATCTGTTCAATCGACTCGTAAATAGTGGTGTCCAGTATTTTGCAGGAAATGGTATAGTGTAATGGACAAATGCAATCTCTCAAGTCAGACAGACCTGAACTCTGGCCCTCATTCTGTCACTTTATAGATATGTGGCTCTGGACAATTACCTGAATGCTATAGGCATCAATTTCCTTACCTGTGAAAGGCAGATAAAAATACAACCTTGAAAGGATGAGATGGGATAATATACAGAGTACTTAAACAGGAAATGTGATAACTGTTAGCTAGTAGCAGTAGTAGTAGTAGTAGTAGTAGAGTTCACTATTGATTATGGCTGACTCTAAATTTTAAAAGCATTTACCCAGAAACCTAAGGGAGAAACAAACATGAACACAGAACAACAACAGAACTAAAATACTGCAATAGCTACAGAAAATTTGAAGCATATAAAAATGTCCAGCTTGTCTTTTTTCTACTAGAGACTAATCTACATGTGATCAAAAGTCTTTCACAGAATTCTGTTTCCCAACACTGCATGAATTTTCTCATTCCATCACAGATGTCTGATTTCTCACCTCCTCTTAAAATACGGAGTCTCAAACAAATGACACGAAGTTATTTCAGACACAGCATGATCCACCCCAGTGGTTTCTTTTCTGTTCCTGGTGAAGGTTAGAGGTATTCTTCTGCAAAAGACATAACTTGAAACTTGGGGTTCTTAATAGCCTTGGAAACCTCTCAATTTCTTCTGTTCTCTCATTAGGAAATGAGGAGAAAAGCTGCTAACCTACTTAAATTCAATTTACCAACTTAAATTTGCTTATACTTCAAATTGTCAGGGGACTAATGAAAGCAGCTTCATTTATGTAGATAGTGTCGTGAGGTTTCCAAAGAATAACTAATCTACCCTTTGAGAACTATACCCCCATTGCCAACTATTGTCATCCTCAATGATGAATAATAACAGTAACTACCAGTGATCAAATTTACGTGCATGGCCCCCTCTTTGCCTTTTGTGCTTCCATGTTGAACTTGGCTGGGTTCCATACACTTTTTTTAAAGTATACTTTATTGATTATGCTATTACAGTTGTCTCAATGTTTCCCCCTTTGCCCCCCTCTGCCCAGTACCCTCCTTCCTTCCAGCAATGCCCCCCACCTTAGTTCATGCCCATGGGTTGTACATATAAATTCTTTGGCTTCTTCATTTCCTATACTATTTTTAACCTCTCCCTGTCTATTTTGTACCTACCAATTATGCTTCTTTTTTTTTTTTTAGTCTTCCAATTTTTTTTATATCAGTATTTTTTAATTGTTGATATTGTACAGTTTTCTGTCTTTTACCCCGCCCCAGCCCACCACCCCAGCCCTCCCCACCTTCCTCCCATTTCCACCCCCCATAGTTTTTGTCCATGAGTCCTTTATACTTGTTGCTCTAAACCGTTCCCCTTTTCCCCTGAAATTCCCTCCCCTCCCACTCTGGACACTGTCAGACTGTTCTCAAATTCAGTGTCTTTGTTTATATTATGCTTCACCAATCCAAAAGAATCTATGCACCCCTATGTTCATAGCAGCACAATTTACAATAGCCAAGTGCTGGAAGCAACCTAGGTGCCCATCAGTTAATGAATGGATCAAAAAACTGTGGTACATTTACACAATGGAATTCTATGCAGCAGAAAGAAAGAAGGAGCTCCTACCCTTTGCGACAGCATGGAAGGAATTGGAGGGTATCATGCTAAGCGAAATAAGCCATGCAGTGAAAGACAAATACCATATGATCTCACCTTTAACAGGAAGCTAATCAACAAAACCAATTATGCTTCTTAATCCCTGAACCTTTTCACCCATTCTCCCCCTTCCACCTCACAGCTGATAACCCTCCATATGATCTCCATATCTGTGATTTTTCTTCCTGTTTTAGTTGTTTGCTTAGTCTTTTTTTTAGGTTCAGTTGTTGATAGTTGTAAGTTTGTTGTCATTTTACTGTTCATACTTTCCATCTTCTTCTTTTTCTTAGATAAGTCCCTTCAGTGTTTCATATAATAAGGGCTTGGTGATGGTGAACTCCTTTAACTTGACCTTATCTGGGAAGCACTT
The DNA here is from genome assembly GCA_039655065.1 of Glossophaga mutica. Classification (NCBI taxonomy): domain Eukaryota; kingdom Metazoa; phylum Chordata; class Mammalia; order Chiroptera; family Phyllostomidae; genus Glossophaga; species Glossophaga mutica. Next base: position 35,162,940 of record CM077304.1, on the reverse strand, counting down.
TATCTGCCCTTCCACTCTGAATAATAGCTTTGCTGGATAGAGTAATCTTGGGTATAGGTCCTTGCTTTTTATCACTTTGAATCTTCTTGCCAGTTCCTTCTTGCCTGCAATTTTTTTTTTTTTTTTTTTGAGAAATCAGCTAATAGTCTTATGGGAACTCCTTTGTAGGTAACTCTGCTTTTCTCTTGCTACTTTTAGGATTCTCTCTTTATCTTTAATCTTTGGCATTTTAATTATGTTGTATCTTGGTGTGATCCTCTTAGGGTCCAACTTGTTTGGGACTCTTTGTGCTTCCTGGACTGGTATGTTTATTTCCCTCACTAAATTAGGGAAGTTTTCTTTTATTACTTTTTCAAATAGATTTCCAAGTTCTTGTTCTTCCTCTCCTCCTCTGGCATTCCTATGATTCAGATGTTGGCACATTTGGAGATACCCCAGAGTCTTCTTATACTCTCTTCATTTTTTAAAATTCTTGTTTCTTCTTTCTGTTCTGGTTATATGTTTATTTCTTCCTCATGTTCCAGATTATTGATTTGAATCCCAGGTTCCTTCCCTTCATGATTGGTTCCTTGTAGATTTTTCTTTATTTCACTTAGTGTAACCTTCATTTCTTCCCTTATGTTTTTGCCATACTCAGTGAGTTCTCTGAGCATCTTGATCACCAGTGTTTTGAACTCTGTATCTGATAGGTTGGCCATCTCCATTTCATTTAGTTCTTTTTCTGGGGTTTTGTTCTGTTCTTTCATTTGGGCCATATTTCTTTGCCTTCTCAATTTTGCAGACTCCCTGTGTTTGTTTCTGTGTGTTACGTAGAACTGCTTTGACTCCCTGTCTTAGCGCAACCAATAAGTTGTATGGGCTGGAGCCTTAGGTATTCACCAGGGTGGGGCAACCTGCTTTACTGCTTTGTGGCTCTGTGGGGGACAGAGAAAGGACAGTAATGGTGCCTGGCTTCTGGAGGTTTTCCCAGCATTGACCCCATTTCCAGTCACTTCACCTGCTTCCCATATGTGACTGGCACCCTTCCAGCTGTTGCCCTGGTGGTGAATCCCAGAATGGGTGGGCTTGCAAACATTTTTAGTTCATGTGGGTCCTTTAAACGGACTTTCCTGAGAAACCAGCACTTTCTCCTGCTGCCCCAACCCCCACTGGTTTTATAGCCAGAAGTTATGAGCCATTGTCTTCCCAGCATTGGAACCCTGGGCTGTGCTGCCTGGCCTGGGGCTGGAATCACTCATTCCCAAGGTATCCTTACTGATTTTCATCCACCATGTGCGAATATAGAACTACCATTCCACTGCCAGCATGGCTTGGCTGCCTCTCCATGCCACACTGCATCCATTCTATCCAGACTCCACCCCTTCTACCTGTCTGAATGAATATGGTTGTTGGACTTCCATACAGTTCAATTTTCTCACATTTCTGGGTGTTTTTTCTGTTGAGGTTAGTTGCAGTTCTTTATGCGGTTTTGCAAAGAGGCAGAGCATATCTATATATACCTCCATCTTGATCAGAAGTCCATACACTCTTGTATCTGTTCCTGCTGACATGGGCAAGGCTCACATTCAGGCTTCTAATAACTCTTGCTCATATCCCTTTAATCCGGTGCTTGTCACATCCAGTGTTTCTATGTGACTCTAAAGTTTCAAAAGCTGTAGAGAGGGAGCATTCAACTATAATATTGAATAATAATTGCCTTTACCCTGTTTGCAGAGGGGAAAAAAGGTAGTGGATAGTATTTTCTTAATTCAAATTTTTCTCCAATAATTTTTTACAAATCTTTGGCTCCAGACACCACATTTCTTTTAAAGGTTCCCAGTAGATGACAGAAAAAAAATGAAATTTCAAATTCATGTTGATAGGAAAACAAAAAACCAAGCATTTGTTCTTGGTTCAACAGTCTGTTGGATGTTTTATTTTGAGTTAAGATGTGCAAGATGTTGGTTGTGAGGTTATATGGTGTCCAGATAATAAAAAGTGGATTTATTTTTGTTAGAAAAATATATAAAAATAGTGTATAGATGAAATAAAAATATGTTTATTTGTATTTTTAACAATATTTTACAAGGATATAGAATTCTGCAAATAAGATCATGTGTTCTGGATCTCTACCTCCTGAACAAATCTGAGATGCCTTATCTCAGACTAATAAGCACTATTATTCCTCTAAAGAACATGGATAGAAAAGATTGGTAGATAAAGTCTAAGTCTAAAGTACATGTACCCTATGTGTAAAGTAACTATGCAGTTATTTATGAACCATTCCTGAAATTGATATGAATGTCTGAGGATTCAAACTGTTGTTTGGCATGCTATTGTGTATGTAGATCTGAGATCTTAGCGTTGTGTTGTAGAAGAATTTTTGATTGGGAAGTCTGGTGAAGGTATTTGGCCAAACTATCTGAAACTTAAACCTCCCAATAAATGGTCTTTTATTCTCTCTCTGAACACCTCCAGTAGGACCTTAACGTGACCCTGACTTCAAGGTAAAATAATAACATCTATGTTTGAGGTGGTATTGGTTACATGTGTGTCTGTGTGAAGGAAATGAATGAACCCAGTACATTTTAAAACTAGCAAGACACTTTACAATGGGAATATATGCTACATTTATGTGGGTACAATTATGAAACTATATTCCTATATACACAAACTGTTGATTCTTAGATAGTAGAACATGTCATGTTTTAAACTGTAATCCTCAACTGCATATTACTCAACTTGAAAACTCCCACCCATGGCCTGAGAGGGAAGGAAAATTCTATTTATATATACAGGCTTCATTCACACAAGACATTTTATTTATATTACTGATTTAATAAAATCCCCTGGTGAGCAAATGTTCTCCATATGTGGAGACAGAGGACTAGAATGCATAAAGCCAGTTCTTTGTGGTTTTTTTCAGCTTTTAAAAAATTATGCACATGTAATGTTTTGCCTGCTTTTTAAAAATTGCTGAATATGGTATTTTGCCATTTCAAACTTTTTCTTAGTCAAGGTAAAATATCACAATATAAAACTCAGTTTTCAGAATCCTATCTGATCTTTTATCTACTCTTATGGGACTTCAATTTCTCAAGTAACATTCCGGTGTTCTCCCAACAGAGGGAATGTCAAACAGAACATTGACACGGGTCCAGAAGCTGGGGGAGAGAGTGACTTGAGAGCAGAGGGAACAATCAGGACAAAGCTGGGTCAGGAGTGGAGAAGTGGTTAGGCAGTTACTATGGAAGGAATTAGGAAGACATTGGGCAGGAATTGTAGCAGAGAAACAGAGTACAGTGAAGGCATCTTCATAATAAATGGTTGTGAGGCCAAATCCTTGGCTGTATAACCTTGGAAGAGGCATTTATCTCTCTGAACTTCCATTTCCTCATTTGGGAAAATGGGGGAAATTCCCATGTTCCACAGCTGTTTTGAAGGAACCTGTGTAAAGGCTATTGCATCCCTTAAATAGGGTTTCTGCCTTTCCCTTTCAGCTCTTGTTTACCCCATCTTTCCTGAGCTAGAGACAGCCACGATGACGATGCTCTCAACGTTGGCAGTCTACACATCCCATACTGGTCCTCCCTTTCTTAGCCTTTTTACGATGCAGCATTTCAAACATCTGCCAAAAAAAAAAAATAGACATAATATATAACACACCTCTAGGTACACGTTACCTAGCTTCAAAAATTATAAGTCACTGCCCATCATTTTTTAAATCACATCCTCTCCCTACCTTCTGTATTATTCTGAAGCAAATTCAGATATTATATTATTTTATCTATAAATGTTCCAGTATATTCCAATAAGGATCCTCTTTTTTTAAAAAATAGGCGATGCCATAACACACCTAAAATATTTAACAGTTATTCCTTAATATTATTAAATGTCCAGTGTACTTGTTTCCAATGTCTTAAACATTTTTTACAGTTTACTTGAGTTAGCATATAAATTATACCTACAAATTACAAAGTTTGTCTTTTAAATCTCTTAATCTGTTAGCTAACATGCTCTTCTGTTTTATGCAATTTATGTAAGTTAGAGGATTCATCAGACTCAGGTTGATCTTGTTGTTGCTGTTGTTGCTAATATTATTACCTAGGCCACAGAAGTTACATCAACCACATTAATACACACCAGTGGTATTGCTATTGACGATATAATCTTTCCAAACTGATGAACAACTCTTACAAAGGTCTAAACAGACCAATATGTAATCTTTCAGTGTAAACAATAAATAGTTACTTCCCAAAAAATTGATATATAAATTGTTTGCAAAAATATATTGTATTTATAGGTAATATGGAGTTAGGCTTAAAAAATTCTTTATTGTATTGTTTTTCCATTACCATTTAGTTCCATTATACCCCTCCCCCCAGCAATCACCACATTGCTGTCCACATCCATGTCCTTTACTCTTTTTGCTCAATCCCTCCAACCCCTAATCTCCCCCGCCCCACTGCAGCTGTCATCCTGTTCTCCATCTAGGAGTCTATCTCTGTTTTCCTTGTTCATACAGTTTGTTCATTAGATTCCGTATATGAATGAAATCATATGGTATTTGCCTTTCCTTCACTGGCTTATTTCACTTAGCATAATGTTCTCCAGGTCTATCCATACTGTTGCAGAGGGTAAAATTTTCTTCTATTTTATGGCCCAGTAGTATCCCATTCTGTAAATGTCTCATAGATGTTTCGTCCACTCATCTACTGATGAACACTTGGGCTGCTTCCATATCTTGATGATTGTAAATAATGCTGCAATGAACATACAGGTGCTTATATTATTTCAAATTAGTGTTTTGGGTTTGTTTGGATATATTCCCAGAAGTGGGATCACTGGGTTGAAAGCCAGATCTATTTTTAATTTTTTGAGGTATCTCCATAATGCTTTCCACAGTGGCTACACCAATCTGCATTCCCACCAACAGTGCAAAAGGGTCCCCCTTTCTCCACATCCTCATCAGCACTTGTTGTCTGTTGATTTATTGATGATGTCATTCTGACAGATGTGAAGTGATATCTCACTGTGGTTTTAATTTGCATTCTCTGATGATTAGTGATGTTGAGCATCTTTTCCTATGTCTATTAGCCATCTGTATGTCTTCTTTAGAGAAGTGTCAATTTGGGTCCTTTGCCCAGCTTTTAGCTGTGTTATTTGTTTATTGGTGTTGAATTTTGTAAGTTCATTATAAATTTTGGATATGAACCTCTTATCAGATATATTAGCGAATATGTTCTCCAATTCTGTGGGTTGTATTTTTATTTTGTTGATGATGTCCTTTGCTGTGCATAAACTTTTTAGTTTGATGTAGTCACATTTGTTTACTTTTTTCTTTTGTTTCCCTTGCCTGGGAGATATAGCCAATAAAATATTGCTATGAGCAATGTCCGAGATTTTGCTGCCTATGTTTTCTCCTAGGATTTTTATAGTTTCAGGTCTAACATTTAAGCCTTTGATCCATTTTGAATTTCTTCTGTGTGTGGTGTAAGAAGGTGGTCCAGTTTCATTTTTTTTACATGTGTCTGTCCAATTTTCCCCAAACCATTTATTGAATAAACTATCTTTAGCCCATTGTATGTGCTTACCTCCACTGTTCAATACTCATTGACTATACAGGTGTAGGTTTATTTCTGTGCTCTCTATTCTGTTCCATTGATCTATGTTTGTATTTCCCTGTCAGTACCATTCTATTTTGAGTGCTATAGTCTTACAATATAGTTTGATATTAGGTAGCATGACTCCTCCAACTTCGTTCTTTCTCAGGATCACTGTTGCCATGTGGGGTCTTTTGTGGTTCCACGTAAATTTTTGAAATATTTAATCTAGTTTTATGAAATACAAAATTGGAATTTTGATAACAATTGAGTTAAGTCTGTAGATTGCTTTGGGTAGTATGGACATTTTAGTGATGTTTATTCTTCCTAATCATGAATATAGCATGTGCTTCCACTTATTTGTATGTTCTTCAATTTCTTTGTTCAATATCTTATAATTTTCTGAATACAGGTCTTTTATATCCTTGGTTAGGTTTGTACTTAGGTGTTTTATTCATTTTGAACCAATTGTGAATGAGATTGTTATCTTTATTTTCCTTTCTGTTAGTTATTGGCATATAAAAATGATTTTTGGATTTCTGGATATTAATTTTGTATCCTGCTACTTTGCTGAATTCATTTATCAGTTCCAATAGTTTCTTGGTGGAATCTTTGGGGTTCCCTATATACAGTATCATGTCACCTGCAAATAATGACAGTTTTACTTCTTCTTTTCCAATTTGGATGCTTTTTATTTCTTCTTCTTGCCTGATTTCTCTGGCTAGGACTTCCAGTACTATGTTGAATTAAGAGAGGTGAAAGCGATCATCCCCGTCTTGTTCCCAGATTTTAAGGGGAATGCTTGTAGTTTTTGTCCATTGAGTATGAGGCTGGCAGTGGGTTTGTCATAAATGGCTTTTATTCTGTTTAGGTATGTTCCTTCTATTCCCACTTTGCTGAGAGGTTTTTTTTTTTTAATCATACTTGGTGTTGTATTTTATGGAAAGCTTTTTCTACATCTATTGTGACCATGATCATGTGGTTTTTATCCTTCATTTTGTTGATCACATGAATCACATTGATTGATTTGCAAATGTTGTACCAATCTTGTGAATAAATCCACTTGATCATGGTGTATGATCTTTTTGATGCATTGCCATATTCGGTTTGCTAATATTTTGTTGAGGATTTTAGCGCCAATGTTCATCAGGGATATTGGCCTATAATTGTCTTTCATTGTAGTGTCTTTATCTGGAATTAGGATAATGGTGGGCTTGTAAAAGGAATTTGGGGCCTACCTTCTTCTTGAATTTTATGAAATAGTGTGAGATGGAGAGGTGTTAGGTTTTCTTGAAATATGTGGTAGAATTCACCTGTGAAGCCATCCAGTCCAGGGCTTTTGTTTGTTGGGAGATTTTTGGTTACTGCTTCAATTTCACTAGGTGTAAACTATCTATTCAGATTCTCTGGTTCCTCCTGATTTATTTTTGGAAGAGTGAATATTTCTAGGAATTTATGCATTTCATCCAGGTTGTCCAGTTTGTTGGCATATAGTAGTTCATAATATTTTCTTACAATCTTTTGTATTTATTTGGTGTCAGTTGTTACTTCTCCCCTTTCATTTCTGATATTATTTATTTGGGTCCTTATTCTTTTTTTTTTCTTGATGAGTTTGGTTAAAGGTGAATCTTGTTTATCTTTTCAATGAACAAACTCTTGGATTCACTGATCTTTTATATCATTTTTTAGACTTTATTTTTTTTTTTTAATTTCTGCTCTGATCTTTATTTCCTTCCTTCTACTTACTTTGGTCCTTGTGTGTTGTTCTTTTTCAAGTTCTTTTAAATGTAAAGTTAGATTGTTTATTCGAGCCTTTTCTTGTTGTTTTTTTTTTTGTTGTTGTTGTTGTTGTTGTTGTTTTAGATAGGCCTATAATGCTATGAATTTCCCTCTTAGGATTGCTTTCCCAGTATTCCACAGATTGTATTCTTATGTCCTCATTTTCATTTCTTTCAAGCTATCTTTTGATACCTTGATTTGCCTTGATCTTGTTTTTGACCCATTCATTGTTTAATAGCATGTTATTAAGATTACATGACTTTGCATGTTTTTCAGTGTTCATCTTGTGATTGCTTTCTAGTTTCTAAGCACTGGGGTCGGTGAAGATGCTTGGTATGATTTTAATCTTCTTAAATTTATTGAGACTTGTTTCGTGTCCTAACTTGTAGTCTACCCTAGAAAACATTCCATGTGCACTTGAAAAGTATGCATTTTGCTGCTTTAGGGAAAAATGCTCTGAAAATATCTATTAAGTCCATTTGATCTACTGTGTCATTTAAAGCCACTCCCTCTTTGTTGATTTTCTGCCTGGCAGATCTATCCACTGAAGTAATTGGGGTGTTAAAATTTCCAACTATGACTATATCTCTGTCAGTCTCTCCCTTTATGTCCATCAAGATATGCTTCACATATTTAGGTGCTCCTCTGTTAGGTATGTAAATGTTAACTAGGGTTATATCCTCTTGTTGGATGGGTTCCCTTATCATTATGTAGTGTCCTTCTTTGTTTATTACTATAGCTTTGGTTTTAAAGTCTATTTTGTTGGATATAAGTACTGCTACCCCCAGCTTTTTTTCTTTTCCCTTTGCATGAAATATTTTTTCCATCCCTTTGCTTTTGGTTTGTGTGTATCTTTTGATCTGAGATGCGTCTCTTGGAAGCAGCATATCTATGGGTCTTGTTTTCTTATTCATTTAGCTACCCTATGTCTTTGGGTTTGAGCATTTAAGCCATTTACATTTAAGGTGATTATTGACAGATAAGTATTTAGTGCCATTTAATTGTTAGACTTTGTTTCTGTCTTCTTCTTCTTTCTTCTTCTTTCTATTTCTTTCGTTTTCTTCCTGCAAGCCCTTTAACAGTGGTCCCCAACCTTTTTGGTACCAGGGACCAGTTTCATGGAACACAATTTTTTCCATGGAACAGAGTGGGGAGGGGGAGACAGGAGATGGAGCTCAGGATGGCAAAGGGGGTATGAGGCAGGAGGAGTAGCTCAGGCAGCAATGCCAGTGGTGTCCACTGACTGGGAAGAGGGATATTTGGGACCTTGCCCTTTGACATTTGTTGCATTACTGGCTTGGTGTTAACAAACTCCTTTAGCTTGTTCTTATCTGTGAAGCTCCTTATTTTTCCTTTGATTTTAAATGATAGTCTTGCTGGGTAAAGTAGCCTTGGTTGTAGGTCCTTGCTTTTCATCATCTTGAATATTTCATACCACTCCCTTCTGGCTTGAAATGTTTCTGTTGAGAAACCCAATGCCAGTCTAATTGGTACTCTCTTATATGTAACTTACCCACTTTTCTCTTGCAGCTCTTAGTATTCTTTTCTTGTCTTTATGTCTTGTCATTTTAATTATGATGTGTAGGCCTCGTCTCTGTGTAGTCTCAGTGTAGGCCCCTTTGGATCCAACTTGTTTGGGATTCTCTGAGCTTCTTGGACTTGTGTGTCTTTTTCCTTCACCAGATTAAGGAAGTTTTCTGTCATTATTTCTTCAAAGAGGTTCTCAGTCCCTTGTTTGCTCTCTTCTTCCTCTGGTATCCCCATGATGCAGCAGATGTTATACTTCATGTTGTCTAAAATTCTCCTGGCAGCTGTTTCTTAAGTTCTCCTGGCAGCTGTTCCTACAGTTATCTCTCCAGAGCCACCAGTCCTAGACTCTCCTCAAGCATCTCTATCTAGTTCACTCTTCCCTCCCTCTACTGGAGCCCAGGACAAGTGGCTGTAAATGAAATTTTGTGCATTGGTCCTTTAAGATGCTCTCTGAGTCTCAGCCTTCTCTTGCTGGCAGACAGAAACTCTGCTGCTTTTCACAGCTGGATGTTATCTGGGTTCCTTGCCTGGCTCTGGTTCTGTAGGCTGGGGAGCCCACCCTGGGGTTTAGACCCCACACTTCTCAGCAGAAATCCCTGGCTGCTGTAATATCCCTCTGGAACTTCAGCTGCCACCCATGGGAGCCCAGCCAGCCTCTCATGCCTCCTTCATACTCCCTACCTGTCTTGTTGTGGCAAAGTGGTTTCTTTTCTCCATCCATGGTTGTAAGGCTTCTCTCCGGCTAATGTTCAGTTGGTTATTCAGGATGATTCTTCTATAATTTAGAAAAATCTAAATTTAGTTATAATTCCAAACTGGTCCCAGGATGAGGATAGTATAACTTTCACTTACTCCCCCTCCATCTTGTATCTTGGAGTTAGGCTTTAAGCTCCAAAAATTATAAAGTATTTTTCATCTGTACGAATCTCTGGCAAATCAAGTGATACATGAGAAAATTCTTTGCCAAGTAAGATTATCTGCCACATTGCAGAAATCTAGCATCTCTGGCTCCTGTCCACTAAATGCCGATAGCACCCCACCAAATCTTTACGACTACTATTAATGTCTCCTCATGTTGACAAAATGCACCCTATGGTTCACTTCATCCCCTGTTGAAAAACACTGGCTTAGTTCAAGTAACAGGAAAAGAGGAAATTGGTTTTAGTTGCATATATGCTATAATTTTGGGAAGGAAAATAAGGAAAATATCCTGTATGGGGAATGACTATTGAAACATTTATGAATTTAAAGCTTTCCAAAGTTTTTCTCAGCTGACAGAATTTTGTTTCTCCAAACTATGTTGGAAAATGTGAATAAGCTCTCTAATAAAACACATGTGGTCATAATGACTTCATGCTAATATATACAGTTCAAGTACAGAAATTTTAACAGCTAGGAAACCATCCAGACAGGTAGAGTTTAGGGAAACTGGGATAGTGGCAAGGAATAATAAATCCTTTTTAAATTTTTTTCTAAGCATAAATATAAATTTATAAATCTCTTAATTTTATTTTTGCTTTTATTTATTTTTTTAATTATAGTTTACTATAAATCTCTTTCTGCTATATTTACATAATTGGGCCTTAACGGTGATAAGAAATTACACTTTATCTCTGAGGAGATAATGTAGCCAAATGTTTATTCTCCTTAATAGCTACTTGTCTCATTATGTGATATATTTCTTGTCTTCTGATTTATTAAAAGTTACTTTGTTCATTGTCCTTTGTGCTTAACTGTTTATAATTCTAAGATGGAAGTCATTTTCTAACCTAAATTGGAAGACATTTTATCATTGTCTCTTGAAGCAGGAATTGTTTATTCATAGTACCTTGCTGGTTCCTGGTACATAGTAGATGCATATTTAAATATTTTTAAAATTAACTTACTCATCCAATAATCATTATCATTAATACATTGTATCACTGTGTACAATGATGTACTTTCCCATGTGTTAATTTTATTTCTCATGCCCTCATTATGAAACATTAAGTGTGGATCTTTTACTCAAAGAAGAATCTGAATTAAGTGATTTCTTTTAAATCATACTGCTAGCATAACTAGGAGAAAAATTTAGGTCTCCTGGCTTTAATTTTATTATTTCTACGAGTAGGTTTATTTTTTCCTTAGAAGTAGGTTTTCCATTTCTGCTGCCTAGCTGTTTCCAAGTGTTCAAAGAATAGTTGTCAAAGCAAAACAAAAAACAATACAAAAATTGTCTAAAATCAACATTTAAAAACAGTGATTAACTCCCCAATATTTATTACATATTAGCCTTGACCCTCAGAAATCCAAAAAGGACATCAAAAGTTTTGGAGACAAAGTTTGTCTGGTGGGAGATCTGGCTCTCCTAAAAGCAAATGACTTTATTTCATGTGCACAAACAGCAAAGCAGGTGCAACAACAACGTAGTAATTGTTCCGAGACTGGAACTATGTAGCTATGGAGACATTACCTCACAGTGTTCTAGCAGGCAGCATGGCCAGACACAAGCATCTTCATCGTGAAGATAGCTATGCTGGGGTACCACCCCGCCTCTTGAGCTGCTTCCAGTGAATGCTTCACACCTTCACCTTGATTCGTCTAATAGCCTTAGCCGTTATCAATATGGGCTATGTCAGAACTTACATATTCCCATTAGAATCCTGGTCCTGGCGCTGGCTTGGTAAATAAATCATGAAATCTGGAGAGTGCTTTAAGGTAGTTAGATTAATAAGTGAGGTCACTTGAAAAAGAAAATCTGATTTGAACCTCAGCTGTATGCCTTGCCTAATGTCATGATCTGTTTTCCCAGGAAAGAAGATAGACTTTTCTTCTAGCCAAGATGAAAGACATACAAGCCACTCACAATACGTCGGCAGCCCTGCAAAATAAAGTCCCTGAGAAGGAAAAGAAGACAGAGAAAAAAGCCCAGTAAGAATGGCACAAATATGAGAAGAGAGAAGGGCCTGAGTTTTAAAGGATAATGATGGAGTATTTGACCTCTTGTTTCAAAACATCTAGTGAAGTGGAACTAGAATTGATTCCACACATTTTCTAAAATTAACTGTAACATACAACTATTTCCCAACCCCTGTTTTATAAGGTTAAGTCCTTGAGTAATATAAAAATGCAACTAGAAAGACCTCCATCATCAGACCTGGTTGAGGATCCAGAGCTCAAATCTAACATGTTAAGGCAACTGGTAGATAATATTCTTAGAACCACTTTACTGACCTGGGGACAAAGAATTGCTAAAGAATTTTGGTTTAGGAAATGTCTATGAGGATGATAAGTAAAAAATTACAACTCACTACTTTTACTACCAATGTAAATCTTTCCGTGAACTAAAGCATTAGCATTGGTTTTCCAAAATAATCACCTATTATGTTGAATATTTGCAATGTAAAACTAATGTTACTTTGGACTTAGATGTCCTGTGTTTATTGTTCAGTTCAAGTTCATTTTTAAAATATGTTGCCAGTATTACCAGTGCAACATCTCCCAAAATAACATTGAAATGCTGGAATTGAACTTTTATAACTGCCTCTGGTTTTATGCTAATCAACTACAGAGGGAGCAAAATACCAAGAAGGGGCTTGGAAAATTCCATGTGCTAAGCATTAGAGAAAGCTAACTAAGCACTAGGGCAAGCCTCTCACCTTCCAGAAGGAGTCTAACAGGTCTACAAGGGCAGGGTTTGCCGACAGTAGGCTGTGTCATGCTCGTCTCTGCCCCGAAAACTTCAGCTCTTCCAAAGGTGTGTGCAGCCATCAGAAGTTTCTTATTCAAATACAAAAATAAAAACACCCTGTGGTCCTAGGTCAGATTTCTTTGATTACAACATTTCTCAGGCTTACTGGGAATCATTTGTGGAATTAAATTTATTGGGGAATGCTATTGTTTTACTGGGGGAAGAAAAAAATCAGAGCTTGTAAAATGAACATGCTGAAAGATATAGCCAGTTTGTCTGTAATGAAACCCAGATGTAAGGAACTTTGAAAGAGAAAAGTACTTTTCCTGCTGATTGTAGCCAGTGTCAGGGAGAAATCACGTCATACGAGCCTGTCTCGGGTTGGACAGAGGTAAAATATTTGTAATTTGACGATCAAGTTCTATAGTCTCCATCCCACTGCCATCACTGTTATACTCGGGGGTGTGGGTTTGAGGTTTTCAAGAAAAAATAAGTGATTGGAGTGTCAGCAGAATGGCACTGCTCAAGCTTCATAAGTACTGGGCCAATAATAATGCAGTTTTGAAAGCCAATGCCATTCACTTATAAAAAGTAATTTTCTTAAGATGCCTGTTCCTTCTGAAAGGAACATTTAGAGAAGTCTGTTTTTTGAGTAAGAACTTTCCAGAATAATATTTCTGACAAGGGAACTTACAAATTATAAAACAAAAGAATTGTGAACACCTGTGGGTAAACAGTTTGAGACTGATTAGGAAACTCCAGGCACCTGTTCCCTTATGCAAAGATTTGAAAACAACAACAACAACAACAACAACAGAAGACTGGCTAAAATTACTTTATAGGAACTCTGGAAAGCAAACAGATCGAAGTAGAGACAAGCCATGGAGGTAAAAGCTGTAGTTCCTAATTACACAGTGCACATGTGGCCCCAGAAATGTGGTGCCTAAGCAGGCTGGTCCTTTATCCAATGTTTCAGAGATTTAAGATTTTGGACCCCAAAATTTCATTCACAATGCAAGCATTAAACACACACACACACACACACACACACACACACACACACGTGCACACATGCACATGCATTGCTTTTAGTTTATTGAGAAGAGTCTCAATGTGACTCATAAAATGGAGTTGTCATTCGCCTTTTCATGAGTCATTCCATGAGAATATTGTTCTACTTCTAAAGTAATTGTACTGCAGTTTAGGAACTTTTTTAAATGACCGTGTATTAGTTAACAGTACCTTTATATTTATGAAAAAGAAAGGAAAATCTTCATTCATAGTAGGGTTTGCTTATAAAAATAATACCTGGAAATGAAATCTTTCTTCTCCTGCTATTCCCTTCAACATCCATGCACACTCACACTCACACAGGCACACACATGAGGGCACATGTGCACTGTGTTTAAATTTGTTAATTCACAGTGCATTTGAAAGCAAACACTCACTCTAGGGTCTTTATAAATACAGAAAGTTAATCCAGCAGCAGAAGTTAGAGGAAAAAGATATAGTGAACAATATATTTTACATTAGTAGAAAGGGGAAATACAATATAATGAGTGATAAATTGGGCATATAAATGATTTATAGAATCTCAGTTTTGTATAAAAATGCATTAAAAAGTCTGAAAAATGGTACAATTTTGGGTTGATTTTTATTTTTTTCTACTTTTACACTTTTTCCAAAACCGTATACAATGGGAATTTGTTGTTTTTTAAATAGAAAAAAGCATATCTTAACTTGATACTAAAGTGTTCTACTTAGATTGCTAAAACTAGAAACGTAAGATGTTCTTGTGCTTATGACGGATGCATGATAACTTTGAAAGGTAGAACTCTGGGTAGTAATAATAGTTCACGCTTCTTGTGTTCATGGTCTGTTCATTTTGACTTTCTTACGTTGTTCATTATACTGATTTTTGTACACAGAAGAGAAGATACACACGCTGACCTCTCAAGGACACAGCAATCTTCAGTACACTTTTTACCAGGTTTCATATATTCAGATACCGCAACGATGTCATTGTCATGGTCATTGTCCAGTGGTGAAATACCTCCCAGTTGCAGCCTGCCTGGCTATCAGATTAGTGGAGTGACAGCTGCACCAAAGTGTTCTAAATCTACCTCACTGAACCGTGTCCAATCAGAAAGCAACTTAGGTAAGAAGAACACGTAATGATTTTTATAGAATATTTTTATTCTTTATTCTATTATTTTTTAAATTGTATTGAATTTATTGGGATGACATTGGTTAATAAAATTTTATAGGTTTCATGTGTATAATTCTAACACATCTGTATATTGTGTGTTCGCCACCCCAAGTCAAGTCTCCTTCCATCACCATTTAACCCCCTTTATCGTCTCCTACCTCCCCTACCCCCTTTCCCTCTGATAATCACCATACTATTTTTAAATTATATAGTTTGAGAAATTCTCTATGTGCCTAGAAGCTGGAATGATGTTTTATTATTTGTGTTCAATAATACTAATTTCTTAATGTCATAATGCCAAGGGTAACCTGGCCATGCTCACTGTTGATCCTAGCACTGGAGTCGTATTCTGGTCACATAAATGTATGTGGCCAAGGATGTCATTCCCATGATTAAAATATCTTGATTAGCATAATGGTTCATGGGTTGACTGCTTAAATGTTCTAGAATTGCTAAATAATTGCTAAAATAATTAATTAAAAAAATTTAATGTATAATATTAACTGTCCTTCCTTTTCATGCTACCAGAAAGATTAAGCAATGTCTTGTGTACTTTGTGCCTGTAGGAGGTTTAGGGCTTTGGTAAGGAAAAGACCAGTTGATAAGACAAAGAAGAAAAATAAAGTAGGTAAAATGGTGGAGGGAAAAGGGAGAAAGAATAAAGAATTTGTAGGAGAGGAAAATAAAACAGTACTACAGTAGGAAGAAGTAAAGTTTTAGCAGTTGCCAACAATGCACTCAGCAATACCCATGTGGCAGGGTGTTTATTCCTCACCATGGAGGGGAACTTGGAGGGTATGTTATCATAGTTTACTGGAAAGCCCACTCACTGCCCTTCGAAACAGAAAACTGAAATTCAAGCTGTCTTTTCACTCCCTACAGTGTGAGACATTAGGTAAGGTATTTAGCATTCCTGAGTCCCATATTCCACAACTGCAAAATGGGGATTAAATATTGATTTCATAGGGCTGTCCTAAGTTTTAAGTGAGATGTTTGTGAAAATCACCAAGCACAGGGTCTGTACTCGATAAAAATTTGTTGTGAATCTGAGTGTATCTCTAGACACTTTCTCATAAAACGGGCTAGATTGGGGTCTGGGGATCACTTACCAGTCAACTACAAGTTTCAAAACTGGTAGCACAAACACACTCCTGACCGCCTGATGCCTCCATTTTTCTCTGCCATTCCATGGACATTTACAGCCTGGCTGCTTCTTATCTATATTTGGTTTATATCTGGTGTTTTCCTAAGCTTTTGACACAGTGTTATCTAGGATTTCGACCTACTGCCATTGTCATATTTCCTCTGCTTCACTGTTTGTATACCTAAGACAAATTTTTCAAAGAAGCCTCCTAAGTTCACACTGACCTTTAGCAATGACCGAATCCATATGTTTAAATGTGGAAATACAGGTTGTAGACATAGCGAGGGAATATTCTCTATCCTTTGGCACTCTTTCATCATGGCATATGTTCTATATTTGAGTTAAACTGTGAAAGCTCCTAGTATCAGTGGGAGAGAAACAAAATATAGTGGCTTTCCCATGCAAGATGAGAGCTGAGCTAGGATGTGGTCTTCTCCTTCAGTTACTGTAGATTCTGCTTCTGTCGATATATGTCTGAGTTGGCTATGACCTGTTGCATTTGGCTCATTCCTTCCTGTTCCTCTAGATGAAATAATGACTGGGACTAAAATTAATGTCTTTTTCCCTTTTAGAATTCAAAGGTTTTCATCCTCAGGATGAGCTATGAAAAGAGCTGCTGTATATTCTCCATCCCCTAAAGGATTAAGTAAATACTCACTTGACTGGGAATAAATTAATTTAATTTCAAACATTTCTTCTAAACAAAATACTTTGAGGAATCCTCTTTAGGAACTATCAGTTTATTCCTTTCCAGCTTTCACTTCCCTTTGGTTTTTGTGAAAAAATACACAAATATAAAGCAAACACTGAATTGTGCGAATGCTTTCGTGATTTTGGAACCAGGGCTACAATAATAAATGCCATTTATTGAGTACCTGCTAAATACCAGACACTGCTAGACATTTACCTACATTACCTTCAGTCCTCACGTCCCCTTAACAAAGTAGTATTATTTTTATTTTATGTTTAGGAAAATTGAGAATTGGATAATTTAAATCAGTTGGCTTAGTAAGTGACAGAGATGGGATACAATTGCAGGTCTGCCTAAATCCAAGATATATTGCTCTATCCACTTCATCATGCCTCTCTATAGTGTTATTTTCTCTTTGCACTTCCATTATTAGATTTATCCAGCATGGTTCTTTCTATGCAAAATCCTGAAACCTATTTTGTGTTTGAGTCTGAGTAGTGAGAATTTTAAAGGAGCAGATTTCCAAGAGGATGCTAGAATCTAATTAAGCATTACTTTATCTTTCTGATAAAGTATTTTAGTTGATAAGAAGAAACTTAAGTCTTTATCTGGCAAAAATATTAACCATTGTTAAGAAAGGACACATTTAAAGGTTTAATTTATGGGTATCAATTTGGGGAGAATAGCTAATATAAATAGAATAAAGTTGTACTTATATATGACATATCCAAATTTGAGAGACTCAAATGTTTTAACTAGTCAATAACTTATAATGCTTCTAGTAAACTAAATAATCAGTTCAATTGTCATTATGCTAATGATATAATTGATGGTTTAAGATAACTGAAATAATCTCTAAGAATTGAGTATTACTAAAAACAATCACTTGGTTATTTTGCAGACTTTGGTTTAAAACTTTTAACTATCTTCATTTAGTTTGACTGTGAGAGTAAAAATGTATAAAGAGTATAGTTTTATAGAAGCAAAGAATAAAGATAGTGGCTTTGGGTTTTCTTTTTTAAAAATATCCTTTTGTTTATTTACTTCTTTCTTTGTTGCTTCCCTCTTTGATTTCTTTGAAAGGAGTCAACAGGTTTACAGTTCCAAAGAAAAAGTCTCAGACTCTGTCAGTCCATGCTTCTGACCTAGTCGTGACTGGTGAAGGGGAGGATTATTTCCTGTCTTTGTTTGGTGATTCAGAGAAACTCACTACACACTCCTTCCATACCAGTAGAAGTTGGAAGCACTTTTCTGTGATTCTTGAAGAAGTGGGCCATTGTAGATCCAGGTACATATTCTAATTATTTAGTATCTTCTCTTGGAATGGGAGCAATAAATTAGTAGGATGCAAAGTTCTAATCTGTTGTGCTGCTGTAATTTCATCTAAGAAATTAGATGAAAAATAACTGTTTCATGTTCTGAACAATTAAAAGAAATCAATACAACTTCCTAAGGAAGCCAATAATAATGTTAATTCTTCAAACATGCCAGAGAAAACACCACTAGATAATCTCTACAAATAAAGTCAACTCAATTATTCAAGGACTTTTTTTCATTATTAGCAAGTAATTCAGATGGAATTAGTATCTTTTTTTCTTCTACTAGGATCTTGACTTCAATACAGAAGGAGAAAAGTGGATTTTTAACTCATTGATTCATTTTAATGGTTGTTAGTATCTAAGACAAAATAACTTATATGGAAGACAGTTGATAATTGAGCTAAAATAAAAGCTGATTCATCTATACTTAATCCTGCTTCCCTTGTTGCATGAACAACAGATTGAACTGTGAATTATAAATTGTTAGCAATACACACTTTTTTTCTGTAATGTCTCTGTCTACGTTGGTATCAAGGGCATGCTTGCTTCATAGAATGAGTTGGATATATTCCCTCCTGTTTTATTTTCTAGAAGAGTTTGTGTAGAACTAATATTTCTTTTTTAAAAATGTTTTATAGAATTCATCAGTGAAGCCATCTTAACCTGGAGTTTCTTTGTGGGTAGGATCTTATGTACAAATTCTTTTTCTTTAAAATAGATAAAAGGATATTTGGGCTATTTCTTCTTGAGAACTTGAGTAGTTGGTATCTTTCAAGGAATTTTATCTAAGTTGTCATATTTATTGTCATAAAGTTGTGCATAATTATTGCTTTCTAATCCTTTTAGTGTCTATAGAATCTATAGTAATGTCACATTTCTTACTGCTGATACTGATCACATGTGTCTTCTTTCTTTTTCCTGATCAATGAAGTTACCAGTTTTATGAGCTTCTCAAGGAACCAGTGTGTGACTCATTGATTTTCTCTATTTTTGTTTTTAATTTCATTAATTTCCATTCTGATCTGTATTCCCTTTTTTCTGCCTATTTTATACTTTTATATTTGAAACTCTATTGTAGGTTTTATTTGCTTTTCTTCTTCTAGTTTCTCAAAGTAAAACTGAGATCATTGATTTGATACCTTTTTATTGTTTAATATAAGCATTTAGTAGTACTATAAATTTACCCTAGGTAAAGATTTAATGGCATCCCACAAATTTTGGTATGTTGTATTTTCATTTTAATTTACTTCAAAATACTTTGTAATTTTCACTTGCATTTCCTTAATCTTTGTGTATTAAGACATGTAATATTTTACAGATTTTTCATTTTCAATGCCTCTTCAAATATCTTTGTCTTATTGATTTCAAATTAATTCCATGGTGATCAAAGAACATACTTTGACTTGAGTCCTTCTAAATGTATTGAGACTTGTTTTATAGCCAGGGTATTGTCTATCCTGGTAAATGTTTTGGACGCACTTACAAAGAATGCATATTCTGCTGTTGTTGAGTAGAATGTTTCATAAATGTTAATCAGGTCAAATTAATTGATTGTGTTAAGTCTGTTTTTTTGCTGATTTTATATCTACTTGTTCTTTCAGTTATTGAGAAAAGGGTATTAAAATATCTGACTATAATTGTGGATTTGTTGATTTTTTCCTTGCAGTTCTATCAGCTTTTGTTTCATGTATTTTGAAGCTCTGTTATTAGGTGCACAAACATTTAGGATTGTTATATTTTCTTAATGAATTGGTCTCTATATCATTATGAAATCACCTTCCTTATCTCTGCCATTACCTTTGCTCAGAAATCTATGTCTAATATCAATATAGCCACTCCAGCTTTCTTATTACTGGTGTTGGCATGGTATATCTTTTTTTTTTAACCTATTTGCATCCTTATATTTAAAGTGCATGTTTTTTATGTAGCTTGTAGTTGGAACTTGCTCTTTTATTCAACCTGAAAAATCTCTCTTTTAATCTGAGCATTTATACCATTTACATTTAAAGTAATTGTTAATATGGTTAGGGTTAAGTCTACTATCCTGCTGTTTCTTTTCTGTTTGTTTCAACTGTTCTGTGTTCTCTTTTTCTGTCTTCTTTTGAATTAATTATTATTAATGATTTTTATCTCCACTGTTGGCTGATTAGCTTTAATGCTGTTATTTTGGTAGTTCCTTCCAGGATTATACGATACATCTTGAGCCTATCACAGACTGCCTTGAAGTGATATCATACCACTTCATAAAGTATAAGAGTCTTACAATACTATATTTTCCTCTCTTTCCTCCTGGCCATTGTGCTTTTACTGTTACATATTTTACTTGTACACATATATTAAAAATCCCATACTTCATAGGTATGCTTCTTTAAATAATCAACTTTTAAAAGAAATTTAAATGATAAGAAAACTATACTTTGTATTTACCTTCATATGTTTTCACTGCTTATTGGTGTATGGAAGTCATGTTTTTACTAAGTATAATTACCCTAGTACCTGAAAAAACTTCCTTTAACATTTCTTGCATTATGGATTTACTTGTGATTAATTCTTCCTTCAGTTTTAACAGTTCTACTGAGATATCATTGACATAAGAATTGGATATATTTAAGATATAAAACCTGATTTCTTTTTTTGAGATATTGTCATGTAACATTGTATGAGTTTAAAGTATAGAACATAATGATTTGACATGCATATATGTATTATGAAAGATTTACCAAAATAGGGTGTAGTTAACGTGTTCATTACCTCAAATAATTACTTTTTTATTTTGGTGAGAACATTTAAATTAGCAATATTCAAGTATATAATATAGTATTGTTCACTATAGTCATTGTACTGTACATTGGATCCCCAAAAGTTATTTATCTTATTACCAAATCTCTGTGTTGCCTGAGAGACACATGACTGATAATAGTATCAGTATGAAAATGTTGTCAGGTTAAGAATTGAGAACTAAAGTTTTGTTTGACAACCGAGACATTTTTTTCCATGAAAAACTTGGTTAAGAAACAAATTGTTCAAGAACCAAGATGTTCAAAAACCACGGTTTCACTTTGGATAATTATAAGACAATGTAGGAAGTAATTGAAGAAGACACAAATAAATGGAAGCATATATCATGTTCATGGAAACGAAGAATTAACATCATTAAAATATCCATACTACCCATAGCAATCTATAGATTCAGTGCAAATCCATTAAGATACCAATGATCTATTTCATAGAACTAGAACAAATAATTCAAAAATTTATATGGAGCCACAAAAGATATCAAATAGCCACAGTAACCTTGAGAAAGAACAAAGTAGGAGGTATCACAATACCTGATATACTATTCTACAAGTCTCTAGTAATCAAAATGCATAGTATTGGTATAAAAACAGACACATAAATCAGTGGAACTGAATAGAAAGCCCAGAAATAAACCTACACCTATATGGTCAATTAATATATGACAAAGGAGGTAAGAACATACAATGGGGTAAAGTCAGTCTATTCCAGAAATAATATTGGGAAGACTGGACAGATACATGTAAAAAATGAAACTAGACCACCTTCTTACACCATATACAAGAATAAACTCAAAATGGATTTTCAACTTCCATGTAAGACTCAAAGCCATAATCTTCCTGGAAGAAAACATAGGCAGTAAAATCTCTTACATTTCTCATAGCAATATATTCTCTGCTATATCTCCTCAAGCACGGGGAACAAACAAAAATAATAAACCAGTGGATCTATATCAAACCAAAAAGTTTTGCATAACAAAGAAAACCATCAACAAAACAAAAAGGCAACATACTGAATGAGAGAGGATGTTCATTAATGATACATTTGGTAAGGGGTTACTATCCATATTTATAAAGAATTCTTACTACTCAGCACCAGAAAAACAACAATCCAATTAAAAATGGGCCAAGGATTTGAACAGACACTGTCTATTGGACATACAGACGACCAATAGACATATGAAAAGATGCTCAGTGTCACTAATCATTACAGAAATGCAAATTAAAACCACAATGAGATATCACTGCATGCCTGTCAGACTGACTATTATCAATAAATCAAGAAATAACAAGTATTGTTGAGGATGTGGAGAGAAGGGTACCCTTGTGCACTGTTGGTGGGAATGCAGATTGGTGCAGCCACTATTGAAGACAGTATGAAGGGTCATCAAAAAATTTAAAATGGAACTGCCACATGACCCAGGGATTCCACTTCTCAGAATATATCCAAACACAAAACACTAATTTGAAAGAATATATGCACCCCTATGTTCACTGCAGTGCTATTTACAATGGCTAATATATGGAAGCACAGAGATCAGACTGATTGTTGCCAGAGGGGAGGGGGTGGGGGATCTGGATAAAGAATGTAAAGGATTATTGGTAGTTATAAAACAAATTGGTACTTATGAAATAGTCACAGGGCTGTAAAGTCAATATAAGGAATACAGTCAAGATTACTGTAGTAACTCGGTATGGTGCCATGTGGGTACTGGAAATATGGAGGGCAACACTTTGTAAAGTAGATGACTGTCTAACCACTCTGCTGTACACCTGAAACTAATACAGAATAATACTGACTGTGAAATGTAATGGAAAGAATTGTAGATATAGATATAATCTTTAAAAAGTGCCTGGTACATAAGTATTGGTTATTATTGGTAGCAGTATGTTTCATTTTTAAAATGATATCTCTAACCTACCAGAGGGATTGTGACAGTCTGAAAAATGTGAAAAAATATATATTTTTTACATCTGTATTTATATATAAATATAAACATAAATATATAAATATATTTCATACATAAATATATATATATTTCTATATTTAGCCTGCTCTCTGGTACATACTAAGGCTCTTTACATGTTAGTAGGAAAAAATACCATCTTATCTTTGTGTAGTATTTTGTTTGTAGAATTCTTTTAAGTATATAGTTGCTAGTCATTCACAACAACTTTGTCAGAAATTAGTTTAACTTTCCTCTTGATCTGTGTGATTTTCATATCACTGTGGTTTTACAAACAGTAATACTTAAATAATGATATTTGCATCTTTCTATGGCATTTATACCTTGACACCTAAAGCACTTTTTAAGTTTATTTTAAATTATTTTATGTGAAAAAAGATTATCTTATTGCACAGATAAACAAATAGAAGTAAGTGATCAGGCATTTGTCTTAGATCACAAAATACACTCTCTCTAGGATAGAATTTGACCAATACAGTAGACAGTTTAAGAACAACTTCCAAAGCATACTTACTATTCAATTCTAAAGTGAACTAAAGACACCTTATGATCTTTATGTTTTTTTTAGTGCTTTTGGAGATATTAAAATTGCAGAAGTGAAGGATTTATATGTGAAACTCAATAATTCCTCCAAAGAACGGGACATTGGAAACCACATTCTCCAGCAAAATGTGAATGGACAAGCAGTCTCTCTGTTCCATTTCCCTCCAAACACCATAGTGCACGCCAATTCCACAGTGACAGTGAGTATAAGATATCAATACTATGAGGTAAAATTGTACAGGATAGTGTCACTTACCTAGGTCACACTGTGGCTCAGCACCAATGGTTTCTTCATCACTAGATCTCAATGCAAAATGTGGAGTTTTGTTGGTGGTGGCTAATTATGCCACATTGTCCAATTCTGTGTGTAAATGAATACCTACAATTAAATTTCCATAGCTCTCTGCAATTTGTTGTACAACACCTTTTGGGTTATGATTTAACCATCAAAATAAAATACCTAAGTTCCTAAAATTAAGCAAACATAATCCTTAAAAGAAAAGTAAAGAGATTGTTAGCCAAGAGAACTGATAATTAGTTGATAATGGTGGGGGGTTCCTCTGTTTTGTGCTTTCTTTTAAACTATATAGAGTATTACACAGCTTGACATTATGTATTACGTAGTTATTATATTTTAAAACCTCATTATGTTGAGAAAGGTGATGTTGACATTTACAACATTGTTGAACTCCAATGATCTTTGTTATTAACAAACTATTTCTCACAGGTCTGGACAGCAGCATCCAAAGCAAAGCATCAGCCACCATCAGATTTTCTTTGGGAGGAAGAAAACAACTTTAGCACAAGCCCAGATTGTACAACAATTCTGTGCAAACCTAATGGTGAGGTCAGTATCTGGTTCTGAACAGTAGTTTTTAAATAGATAGTCTCCTTATGTTCTCCTTCTACCCTTAGCTCAGTCAACTGTTTTTCTGTCCCTAAAATCTTATGTAGAACCACAACTGACTGTCACAACAAATCAGCATGTCAACAGCATCCTCTTCTCAGTGTCAGACTGCCAAAGAGCTGCTGACAATTTGGCAACAATAATTTTGATACCCCAAATTTGAAGCTACTTCAAATTTCAGCATTAAGGATGAATTTTATTTATGGTATTTAGCCTGAAAAGCAGGATAAGAAAGGAGGGAACTATATAGAGTCTCATTCTTTTCATGTATGTGTTTCACAAATGTTTGTTGATATTCTTCTCTATTTTTTTATTTTAAGGCCTACTTGCCATTTATTTTTTATTTTTGTTTCTTTTAATTATATTTTATTGATTATGCTATTACAGTTGTTCTGATTATTCCCCCTTTCCCCCCTCCACCCAGCACCTCTCATTTCCTTTAGGCAATATCTACGCCATTTTTCATGCCCGTGGGTCATGCATATAAGTTCTTCAGCTACTCCATTTCCTTTATTGTACTTTACACCCCCATGGCTATTCTGTAACCACCTATTTGTACTTCTTAATCCCCTCACCTCTTTACTCATTCTCCCCTTCCTCCTTCCCTCTGGCAACCTGCTGGTAACTAATTTCTTTTTTCTTGCTTCTGAAAGTCTCTCTTTATCTTTAACCTTTGGGCTTTTAATAATGATGTATCTGGAGTGGGCCTCTTTGCATCCATCATGATTGGGGCTCTCTGTGCTTCCTAGACTTGCATGTCTGTTTCCTTCCCCAAATTAGGGAAGTTTTCTTTCACTATGTTTTTGGATAGAATTCTAATGTCTTGCTCTTTCTCTTCTCCTTCTAGCATCCCTATGAGACAAATGTTGGACCTCCTAAAGTTGTCCCAGAAGCTGTTTATACCATCTTCATTTTGGGGGATTTTTTTTTCCTTCTTGTTGCTCTGCATGGTTGTTTTTTGGTTCCTTAGGTTGCAAATCATTGATTTGGTTCTCAGCTTCATCTGTTCTACTGTTGTTTCCCTGTATATTGTTCTTTCTTTTCATTAGCATGTCCTTCATTTCTTACTGGATCTTTTTTATGCTACTGAGGTCCTCGCTCACTAAGTTCCTTGAGAATCCTTATAACCAATGTTTTGAATTCTGCATCTGATAGTTTGCTTTTCTGTATTTTGTTTAGTTCTTTTCTGAAGTTTTGATCTGTTCTTTCATTTGATCTGTTCTTCCATGTTTTTTTGTCTCCTCCTTTTGACAGCCTCTCTGTGTTTGTTTTTATGTATTAGGTAGAGCTGCTTTGACTCTGTATCTTGGTAGTGTGGCCTAATGTAGTAGGTGTCCTGTAGGGTCCAGTGGCATAGCCTCCCCAATCACCCTAGCTGAGCACACAAGGTGCACCGTTTGTGTGGGCTGAGTATACCCTCTTCTTGTAATTGAGCCTTGGTTGCTGTTGGCAAACCAATGGGAGGGGTTTACCCAGCCAGTCAGCTGCAAGGACTGGCTGTGACCACTTACCACCAATGTCTGCCCTCTGTGGAGGGTCAGCTGTGCAGGGGAAGGGTGGTGATTCTTTAATGTGGTCTGTAGCTGTCCCCATGGGAATGCTGGCTCTGGGGTTTCCTAGGTGATGCTGGCCCAGGGCAGCCCCTACCTTTGTTTTGCCTGGGCCACCCTGCCTGAACTATAGAGCAAGCCATCTTAGAACGTAGCTTCTACTAGTGCTGGGCTTGGAGATTCCCAGGCAAAACCAAGCTGTGTATCTAGGCTGGCTGTTACCCTAGTGCTGGAGCTCAGAAGTAGTAAGTCTGAACAGATGAGTCCTTGTGTGTGTTCTTTAAGAGGAACTACTTGGGATTGCAGCAGTTTTTTCCACTGACTCAATCCCCACTACTTTTTGCAGCCAAAATTGTGTGGATTTATTTTACTGTCTCTAGAACCCTGAGCTGGGAGGCCATCTGTGGGTCTGGGACTCCTCGCTCTGGAGATATCCCTCCCAATTTTTTTTTTATTTTTTAAATATATTTTATTGATTATGCTATTACAGTTGTCCCATTTCTCCCCCATCATTCCCCTCCACCCTGCACACCCTCTCCCACCCACATTCCCCCCTTTAGTTCATGTCCATGTGTCATAAGTTCTTTAGCTTCTACATTTCCCATACTATTCTTGCCCTTCCCCTGTCTATTTTCTACCTACTGTCTATGCTACTTATTCTCTGTACCTTTTCCCCCTCTCTCCTCCTCCCACGTCCCTGTTGGTAACCCTCCATATGATCTCCATTTCTGTGGTTCTGTTCCTGTTCTAGCTGTTTGCTTAGTTTGCTTTTGTTTTAGGTGTGATTCTTAATAGCTGTGAGTTTGCTGTCTTTTCACTGTCATATTTTTTATCTTCTTTTTCTTAGATAAGTCCCTTTAACATGTGTGTGGGACCAGCCCATTCCTCATCTATGTCCCTCCTACCAGTCTGGATGGATGTGGTTTCTTTAATTCTGTAATTGCCAGACTTCCATTCAACTTGATTCTGACACTTTTGAGTGATGTTTGTTCTATATTTTAGTTGTAATTTTGATGTGGTTGTGCAAAGAGGCAAGCCACATCTGCCTACTCAGACATCTTGAGTGGAAGCCCCAAGATTCTTTTCTATTCTAAGGTATGTAATAATTGAAGAACTATTGGAATTCCCACCCAGTAATAAAGTAATCAGCATTATTTAATTCAAGTAGAAAGTATTTCCCATTAAATACACTAAAATGTGACTTTACGTCAAACTGAAACCTAATGTAAACATAGAGTTCTCCCTCACTCCTCTTTTAATAGCAAGATTATTTCTCTGCTTACCTCAGTGACACTGAACCTCACTCTCTGCAGTTGTCAGACAGATTTTACATGCAAAGATGGGTTGCTACATTCCCATAGACATGCTAGAACACAGGGCAACCCAAGGTTTTATCATGACTCTAAATTTCTTTCAATTTATATAACTTGTATAAAGAAAATATCTCATATCTTGTAGAAAAAGTTTCAGAGCCTGCAATCTTCTGCCTAAAACAATAGCCAATCATACAAATTAGAACAGGTTCCATTTCTGGACTTGAGTAAAGAAGTTATATTATTGGTTATGGGTCATTAAAAAAAAGAAACCGAAAATAAAATATGACAGACTACTCTTTAGTCATCACTAATATGGCAACAGATTCAACATAGCCACAAATCATGTGATGTAATATAAAGGTAGATTTAGTCCTGCTCTGCCATGAGTTAACTATGTAATCTTTATTGTATTTTCTAATACATGACATAAGGGCTTATACAATATAATTGATAAGATTCTATAAGTCTGTAAACAGTGCTGGATTTTTTTCCCACCAGTTATATTGTTGTGCTATAGGATTTGTAGCCTCTTTACATGTCAAAAAACTAACAATCATTTTATGTTTATTCAATGCCTGGGAACTTCCCAATACATTGTTTTGCATTAAAGGTTCAGATATGGGACAGAATGCTCCTGTGCTGTAAGAGCTCATCAGAGAGCTGTTTTTATGTGCATTATCTCATTTGATTCTGAAATTAAATATTTACAAAGGAGGCAAATGGGGCTTAGAAAATTATATGGCTTGCTCAAGGTCACATGGTTTGAAAATGGCAGAACTAAAATAAAACCAGACATTCTAACTCCAAGAAATTTTCTGTTGTACTAAAGATAGCCTACAAGGTTCATATGGCCAACATTCCCAAGGTGAAATTAAAACCATATCATTTTATTTTATTTTATTTAATAAACCCAAAGATTCATTTTATTTTTAATGTATTTTATTGATTATGCTATTACACTTGTCCCATTTCTCCCCCGTCATTGCCCTCCACCCTGAACACCCCCTCCCACCCACATTCCCCCCTTTAGTTCATGTCCATGTGTCATAAGTTCTTTAGCTTCCATGTTTCCCACACTATTCTTGCCTTCCCCCTGTCTATTTTCTACCCACCGTCTATGCTACTTATTCTCTGTACCTTTTCCCCCTCTCTCCTCCTCCCACTCCCCTGTTGCTAACCCTCCATATAATCTCCATTTCTGTGATTCTGTTCCTGTTCTAGCTGTTTGCTTAGTTTGCTTTTGTTTTAGGTGTGGTTCTTAATAGCTGTGAGTTTGCTGTCTTTTCACTGTCGTATTTTTTATCTTCTTTTCTTAGGTAAGTGCCTTTAACATTTCATATAATAAGGGCTTGGTGATGATGAACTCCTTGAACTTGACCTTAACTGAGAAGCGCTTTATCTTCCCTTCCATTCTAAATGATAGCTTTGCTGGATAGAGCAATCTTGGATATAGGTCCTTGACTTCCACGACTTGGAATACTTCTTTCCAGCCCCTTCTTGCCTATAAGGTCTCTTTTGAGAAATCAGCTGACAGTCTGATGGGCATTCCTTTGTAGGTGACTGTCCCCTTATCCCTTGCCGCTTCTAGAATTCTCTCCTTCATTTTAATCTTGGCTAATGTAATTATGATGTGCCTTGGTGTGTTCCTCCTTGGGTCCAACTTCTTTGGGACTCTCTGAGCTTCCTGGACTTCCTGGTAGTCTATTTCCTTTGCCAGACTGGGGAAGTTCTCCTTTATTATTTGTTTAAATAAGTTTTCCCCTTGTTGCTCTTCTTCTTCCCCTTCTGGTACCCCTATAATTCGGATGTTGGGATGTTTAACGATGTCCCGGAGGTTCCTAAGCCTCTCCTCATTTTTTTGAATTCTTGTTTCTTCCTTGTTTTCTGTTTGGTTGTTTCTTTCTTCCTTCTGGTCCACTCCATTGATTTGAGTCCCAGTTTTCCTCCCATCACTATTGGTTCCCTGTGCACTTTCCTTCATTTCACTTATTGTAGCCTTCATTTGTTCATCTAATTTGTGACCAAAATCAAGCAATTCTGTGAGCATCCTGATCACCAGGGCTTTGAATTGTGCATTTGATATGTTGGCTATCTCTTGATTGCTTAGATGAATTGGCTCTGGGGCTTTGATCTGTTCTCCTATTTGAGCCATTTTTTTTTTTGGGGGGGGGCTGGTTGCAGCTGTTACTTAGTGAGGGGCAGAGCCTTAGGTGTTCCCCAGGGCTGGGCAGCCCAGTCCCTGGGTTGGACACTGTATGTGGGGGCAGGGTCCAAGAGGGAACAATGGTGCTTGCTCCGCTCTCTCTTGGATTCCAGTCCCTTCCACTGCTTCCCCTTTGCCTGGACTATCTGCAAGAGAATGTGGGACCACCTGGTCAGCCAGCCACCTTGTGTGGTCTCACCGGGTCTGCCCGTTGCCACCCTGTGCCCGGGGTCTGCTAGCCACCACCTATAAGCCTGGGGTCTGCTAGTCACTGCCTGCACACCTAGGATCTGCCAGCTGCTGCTGCCTGTGCTCCTGGTTCCCCGCCAGCCTCCACTTTTTCCTGCCGTAACTCCACCCCTCTTACTGGTCTGGATGAATGGTTGTTGGAATTCTGTACAGTTCAATTTTCTATCAGTTCTGATTGTTTTGTTTTTTTCTAAATCTTTGTTGTCCTTAATTTTGGTTGTGCAAGGAGGCACAGTGTGTCTACCTATGTCTCCATCTTGGCCAGAAGTTCCATATCATTTTATTTTATTATATTATCATTGTCATCAAATATTTTTAAGTCCCTATAATATAGGGAGAAGTAAATATTGCTCTTGTGTAGGAAAATCTTACAATCTTATTCAGGGAGATTGCACTAAAAACAAATCATAACATATTTTCAACAAAAATGTCTCTGTTTAAGCTGCTGAAAAAGGAGAATCCTTAACTGATGACCTAAAGCAAAAGTGTTTCCTTGTTGTGATCCATGAAATTGAACATTTTAGAAAAGATTTCATCTTTCTCTTTCTTTGCCATAGGCCTAACCTAGCTGAACTTGTCTTTATGTCTAGTAATTTGTCAATCCAATCAGAGTGATCCTATAAATCCAATCAGTTTTTCAATGATAATAACATAAAGCCAAAACTCCTGATTTTATAAACTAAAAACAGATCTTGAGAACAAATAGAATATTAGGGCACACTTTGGTGTTTAATTTTATCGTGTCGAACAAAGACATAATTGTTAGTTTTTACACATGATTTTTCCTGCCACATATTTAAGAAACCAAAATAAGCTTCAGTTTTAGTCATCATGGGTCTCCTTAATAGTCCCATTTGGGATCTAGGCTGGAGAATGTGGTCTCCTCTCCTTGGCTCTGGTGCTGGTTCTACTTCCCATCTCAAATAACATACACACACACACACACGTTATAGTATCTTAGATATTTAACATTTTAACTTATTAACATTATAACTACTGTTAGCACAATTCTTCATAGTTATGAAATTTAGTAGCTTAACACCCACATATGGCAATTTCCTGCCACCAGCCTTCTTATTTTGTATATGAGGGCACAGGGAGATATCAAGTGGCTAACTCAATGAAGTCATGCAGTTTAAGGTTTTTGGAATTGGAAACTAAGCACAGGATGTCTTACCACATTTTTAGGGTGTTTCACTACAAGTAAGTGGCATTATACAGTTTGACTTTGAAATTTTACTATGTTAAGCCATGACATTTTTAAAAAGTCTAATTCCTACAGTATTTGATATTAATGCATTGTTTTTGTTAGGCCATTGCCTGGTATACTCCTATTCACTGGAAGCAAGCATGGGAGAAATTAGAGAATGACATTGAATTCGAGGGATGCTCAATAGGAAGTCCAACCTCTCAAAGGCACGTGTTCCAGTGGCCAAAAGCTACAACTACAACTCAAGGAAAACGTGATCAATCTAATAAAGATATCTTAAACTATCAGATAGAACCAGTTCCACAATTTCTTAAGAGGTAAAATTCGCTTGATTTTTTTTCATTTTTTTTAATGGAGCCCTTTTCACGTTGGTACCTGGGCAGATGGGAATGACTGGGTGACAAGTAAATATGTGATGAATGAGTATATCAGTGATGACCAAAAATACCTATTTTGAATAGGACCATAAAACCCATAATAGTTTTGAAATATACAAACACAGAGCAAGCAGGGATATACTAATGGGACAATAAAGGCAGGCAATTTCTGCTAGGAAATGGAGGACCCCCAGCCTCCCCCACCCCCAGCCATTTCACCTCTTCATGGCATTGCTGTTAGAGGGATGAGCAGATGAAATAATCACCACATCTTTAGGAGTGATGAGGCAAAGGGAGAGGTGCAACATCTGGGAACTTTATCTTGGGTCAAGAGCTGGCTGTGGCTAAAGGTACAGAATTTGTTATTCATTTGTTAATGTTATTATGTTACTCAGTTGTCGGCAAATGTTTCTGATATTACAATAAAAGTGCTTCCCACAAGGTCTAGAAAACCCATATTTTCTGGTCTTAAAACATGCTCTCTCTTTAATTGAGCCTTGTTACTAATGCCACTGCATGAAATGTCTTTGAGTTCAATTTTGGCTTTTATTTTACTTTTTAATTTTATTATTTTATTTTATTTTATTTTACAGAGAAAAAGAAATCCCACCAACTCTTTTCCCCAGTCACAGCCCTTGGTGTGACAGTCCCGACGCCCCTGCACATCCCTACTGTCCTCTGATTGCGCCTCAATACCAGCACAGCTGGATGCACCTTACATCGACCTCGCAGGCCTCAGCCAGGCCCGATTCTGCCCCGGTGAGTCACATGGATACTTATTCCAGCAGAGAGTGAGGTGTGTGCATATGTGTCTGTGTGTGTAGAACAGGTAAAAAGGGGTTAAGTGGTAAAATACACTATTAAAAACTATTCATTTCCTCAAAAATAATTTGCTCCTTAAAAAGTAGATGGCTCCTAAAGGAATTATTGTAAACTATTCACTTACCTCTCTACCACAGTGTCCTTACTGTTTTTGATAATTATCTGTTGAATGAATTAATGAATCAAAAGAGTAGCAAAAAAGCCCTGGCCAGGTGGCTCAGTTGGTTGAAGTATTATCCTGTTCACCAAAAAAGTTGTGTCCCACAGTCAGGGTACATAGCTAAGTTGTAGGTTAAATCGTGCCCCCCACCATTCTTCTCTCTCTCAAATCAATAAAAACATATCCTTGGGTGAGGATTAAAAAAAAAAAAAAAGAACAGCAAAACAGTGTGGCCAGCAAAAATATGTAATTCTTGATGTTTGTCAAAAGGACATTTTGTTTCCTATTAGGCAGGATGAACTCATCCTAGAAGTTATACTTATGCTAAAAATATTCATCTTTTCCAAACATACTCTAATATTACTCCCCAAATCTTATTTTTTTCAACTAGAAATTTCTTATTTAATTCCTCTCAATAAAGTGTTTAGAGTTGATGTTATTAACCCAGAACCTGTGAATGGATTTCAGAAAGTCCATGAATATGCTAAATTTGGTACAAAAATATGTGCCTATGTCATTTTTCAAGAGAGAGAGTCTATGAGGTTCATGAGATACCCCCAAATGTTTCGGAATGGATTAGAGGAACACAATGACAAATCCTAAGTGTGGAAAAAGGCTGTCTCATACCATAGCTATGTCCCAGTGAAGTTGTAATGATTTGCAAACTTTTATTTAGCAGAGGGATGCTTTTTTAAAATGAAATATTGGATAGAATCCCAATGTATAAAATGGGTAAAAGCAAACCTGGCCAGGTGGAAGAGGAGGCACTGATTCTCTTTATACCATTTTTCTTCCCCCTTTCCCTGGAATCATAGGATTCTGTACACAAGAGTATAAAAACCATCGTTAGTATGCTAACACATCATTGGAAGATACCACCCCAAAATAACACCTTTCAGAAGTGGAGTGATGGAAATTTTGTAAATTTCTGAATGCAATCTGTTTCAAAAAATTAAGTATCCTATATTTTTGTACCTGAGTTTCTTCACTGGTAAAATAAGAGATTTAGGTATAAATTTAAAAAGCTCTTTCAGCAATGTTTTATACACCTATTATATATATATATATATATATATATATATATATATAATGTACATTGCTTTATATACACATATGTTCCTTTAGTACACTGACTTAAATTTGAGACTTTCAAAAAGTATATTAATAATTCTTTTTTAATTAACGATAACCTTCAATATTTTACTCATTCTGGACAAGTTTTCCACAGAAATTTGACTTCAAATTTTCTGTTAATGTTATTTTTCAATTACAGTTTACATTCAATATTATTTTGTATTCAAATTTCCTTGATTCACCTTTATATAGTGGTGGCAACTCACATAAATTATACAATAATTTTTATATTAACATAAGATAATTATTCTATGTGTATATCCTATAATTTATAATAATAATGCAAAAGATAGTTGTTTCAATACTTTCAGGGCCTCTGTTCATCAACGTATACCTTTTTAATTTTGTTTAATATATTTTTAATATGAACAGATATACATCAGAATTGTAAGAACTTTTCTTTCATTTAAACTGTGAAAAATGGCCTCACAGACAGATGTTAGGAGCAACTGATGATTCATTGAATTACAGCAATCCATGAATCATCACTTCATTTCCTTGAAAGAATGTGTAACATGACCCTTCAAGAGAAAGTTACCTAGTTGGTTAATTATCCAGTGTCTTTTTAATTTGCCTCCCATTGGACTATTTGTTGTCATTAGCACACTTCTCAATAATAACTGACCAAGAAAAAAGAGATAAAACAAAAATCCATGAATTTTACTCAGTGTTTCTTCAATGCTGCTCCTTTTTCCTACACTAATAAACACACTAATTTGCTGAGTTACAGGAGGGAGAATCTTAGTTGCATGTGTCCCTTCTACCTGGGTACAGTTGCCTTGCTTTTAACTATGCCTCTCAACTATACTACAGAGGAGCCTCAAGACTTAACAGTGAGGACAGTCTCAAAGAAACCTATGCCTAATTGATACCAAGCAAACTTGTATTTTTAAAAATGTCAAAATACAGAAAGCATAGAAATTAATGTTAAAAGCACCCGTGTACTAATCATTCAAAATTAATGTTAACATTTTCTCATATTACCAAGAAAAACCCTTTAAATTTGAAATCCCCTTTGATCTTCTTTTCATTTTGATATGAAATTGTAATAAATCATTCTGGTCCTCATTTTTATATTTTAACTTTCTATACATGGATCAATAGAACACTAGGTCTGTCCGCAAGGTATCCAGCCATGTAACATGAAAAATAGTGACTTTATTGACTTTATTGAGGAAAAGACAAGAAACACTGTACATAGGACATTGATGCCTACTTTGATGCCTTCAAAGTAGGTACCTTGGGACCTCACATAGTTCTCCCAATCACCATCAGCTGCCCCATCGTATTTTCCTGAATTACATTGACAGTCTGAAATCTCTTTCCTTTCAAAGGTGATTTTAGTTCCAGGAAAAGCCAGAAGTCACACAGCACCAAATCTGAGCAGTAGGGGGGCTGAATCAGCTGGGTGGCTTGATGTTTCACAAAAAAACTCTGCATGAGACATGATGCATGAGTGGGTGCGTTGTTGTGATGAAGCTGCCAATCACCAGTTGCCCATAGCTATAGCCTTCTGAATCATACAAATACTTTCTATGCAGGAATGTTTAAGCTTAATGCAAACTTGATGCAGATTCATTGTTCTGCTTGCTCAGTCATTTTGAATGTGACAGCCACACAGTACACATGCTCACTCAGTGGCGTCTACTGCCCCCATTGACTAGTACAGTGAAGTCATCATTGTTCATGCATGTACATTCCAGTCTACTCTCCTTGGCTACCAGATTACACTGATGTCATGCAAATTGTTCTCATCATATTAACAATGGCTGGACTTTTTCTGGACAGAGTATATATGTGGTATAATTCATGTTTTTAATCACATAACTGGCAATAAATACATTGCACAACACATAATCATTTTTAAACACATCTGTTGAAGGCCAGACATGGAAGGAGACACTGAAGGTTTTTAAGCAGGCATCCCATTGAGTTCATCTGTATTATAAAGCAAATTTTGAAGCAGGGTTGACAATGAAGTGGAGTGGGAAGTACTCCAGAATCTAGGAGGAAAGAAAGAAGAAGAGGTAAAATAGAAGAGGAGATAAAAGGAAAGGAAGACCAAAGCATGTTTGGAAAAGAGATTGAGGACAAGTTGCTTCTGTAGAATTGTAACTTGAGTTCCAAAGGACAGGGGAGAGAGACATTGGGGCAGAAGTAATATTTAAAGAAATAATGACAAAAATTTTCAAAAATTGACAAAAAAAATCAAGCTATAGAATTAAGAATAAATCTCAGGAAACATGAATCCAAAGGAAACTACACTAATGTGTATTATAATAAAAATTCAGAAAACCAAATAATGGAAGTCAGAAGACAATAGAATATTTTCAGTGTGCTGATGTGCTAATAGAACTACTATCCTAGAGTTCTGCACCAAGGAAAAACATGCTTCAAAAAGAGAAGGTGAAATAACGACATTTTTCAGGCAAATGAAAGCTAAGAAAATTCATCAAACAAAGACATACTAAGGAAATATTTCAAGTAGAAATAAAATGATTCTAGAGAGAGGCAGAGTCAAAACATGGATAAGCATGAATAGTCACTACACAAAATAATACTAATATTCTCTTGCAGGGTTTAACATTTAGATAGAATTTACATTCATGACAACTGTATTAGTTTACCAGGGCTGCTGTGACACAGAACCTCAAACTTGGTGACTTAACACAACAGAAGTGTATTCTCTCATGGTTCTGGAGACCGGAAGCCTGAAATCAAGGTGTCAGCAGGGTCACCCTCTTGCTGAAGGCTCTAAGGGATTCCCCTGTCTTGCCTCTTTCTAGTTTCTGGCCGTTTCTGGCATTCCTTAGTGTTCCGTGGTTTGTAGATGCATCACTGTAACCTCTACCTCCATCTCCCCATGGCCTTTCCTTCTCTGTGTGTTTCCATATTTCCCTCTTTTTATAAGAATGCCAGGCTCTGAATTAGGACCCCCCCCCCCTCCAATTTAGTGTGACCTCATCTTAACTGGATTACATCTGCAAAGACCCAATTTCCAAATAAGGTCACATTCACTGTTTCAAAGGTATTTTGGCAAGGACACAATTTAACCCATAACAACAGCCATAGCGCAAAAGTTGGGAGGGGAATAAGTAGAGTTAAAGTACTCAAAATGTCATGACTTTTCCAATAATTTGCAAAAGTAACAACATTAGATTTTATTAAATCAAAGATATGCATCTGGAATCTAGGATAGACACTAAAATATAGTATACAGATGTCATATTCATGATATATATCATACCTTCATTATCACTCAGTACAAAATATATTCTGATTTCCAGTGTGACCTTCTTTGATACATGGGTTCTTTGGGAATAATATATCATGAAAAAGTGGGTTTATTTCAGGAATGCAAAGCTGATTTAAGCTTTGAAAATTAATTAAACTTGTCATCGTAAGAGAAGAAAAAGGAAAATTGTGTAACTGTCTCAACAGATATAGAAAAAGCATTTGATAAAGTTTAATACCTACCCATAAGGAGAGATCCTTACAAAATTAGTGTTTGAAAAAATTTCCTTAATCTGACAAATGGTATCCTCAAAAATCCTAAAGTAAACTATCATATTTAATGGTGCAGTAATGAACATTTTCCCCTTGAGATCCAGATAAGGACAACAATTCTCTATATGATGACTTCTGTTCAGCATTGAAGTAGAATTCTGAGGAAATAAGGCAAGATAAATGAGTATACAAATCTTCCATTACCTGATAATATAGCAATTTTATTCCAAGGAATTATATATGTCTAAAAAATATGTATGCATATATATATACACACACACCAAAAGACAAATACAGTAATGATCATAGCAACTGTCTTTGTAATAGCCAAAAACTAGAAGCCATCCAATTGTTGATGGCAGTACAATAGATAAGTAAATTATATGCTGTATTGGTACAATCCCATAAGCAAAGAAAATGAACTACTGCTACATGCAGTAACATCAATGAATCTCATAAGCATAATGCTGAGCAAAAGATGCCAAACAAAAAGGATTGCATATTATATATTTCTATTTGTATGAAATTCAAAAACATATAAAACCATAGTGTTAAAGGTGAGAATAGTAGTCATCTCTGGGAGAAGGAAGGAAGTAGCCTTTGGAGGTTACACAAAAACTGCTTCTAGAACAGACAATGTTTCATTTCTTGATCTGGGTGGTGTTTATGTGAATCACTGTGTTCATCGTGCTGTGTAATTATGACTTGTGATCTTTTCTGCCTGTATGTTATATTTAAATAAAAGCGTATTTTTAGAGACATGGTGACAAGAA
This sequence comes from Glossophaga mutica, assembly GCA_039655065.1. Classification (NCBI taxonomy): domain Eukaryota; kingdom Metazoa; phylum Chordata; class Mammalia; order Chiroptera; family Phyllostomidae; genus Glossophaga; species Glossophaga mutica. The sequence goes on along the minus strand of CM077304.1, from coordinate 35,125,503 downwards.
AAGGAAAATTAGAAAGGGAAGACAGCACAGTTACAGTAATAAGCACTGACAGCTTATACCCTATAAAGGAAGAAGAAAGAAAACCTGAAAAAGTAAATGAACTCAAAGTGAATATTAATAATATGAGGCTTATTTGGCATAGGAGAAACATAGTCTTACCTGAAATGAGTCTAAGCTGATCATTATGTTGCAGTGCATTGGAAATCAATTTTAATAAAGTTCATCATAGTTCAGTCATTTCCAGGAACACCTTGTGGCAGAGATGGCTAATTACTGCCCCTAAGTCATTGTTCCTTTAGACACAAGACCAGTAGGTCCAGGGAAACCCGGACACATGGCTTCCAAGTATGAAACCTGATTTTCTCAGTCTCTCCTGCAGTGAGGCAGGATAATGTGTCTGTATTCCTCACAATGGGATGCGGACAGAAATCATGCGTATAGCATCTGATCATGCCCTTGGAGTGTGTGCTCCCCTGCGTCTCCTCCGTGCTGTGATAACAGGAGCTGGAGCTGCCATCTTTCAACCCAGAGATGAAGCCATGTGTTGAGGATGAAAAAGACATTCTGCATGGCCTCTATTGGCACGTCTCCAGACTGTTAAGTGAGAGAGAAATAATGTTCAAGCCGTTATGAAGTTGTGTCTGAACCAGATGGCCCACACAGGATTGCTGTCATTTAGTTTCACTTAATAGGTTACTGGTTAAAAAGAAAACAAAAATCTCAGCTAGCAAGGACATTTTTAAGGCAATTAGGTATATTTGAATATAGAATAAATATTAGATATTGATGAGTCAGGTTCTTTTCTTAGGTATGTTGATTGTGTTGTAGTTATACTGGTTGTTCTTAGATTCATACAGAAATCTTTACTTAATTTCTCGTGGTTTAGTGATATAAGCATAGGCAGATAATGCAAAGAGGGCAAACTTCTAATTATTGAATCTGGGTGATAGGTGTACGAATTTGGCTGTATTTTTCTTTCATATTTTCTGTATGCTTGAAATTTTTCACAATAAAAAATTTGAAAAGATAAAGCAGGAAGATGTCTTTTGACAGAATGTGTATGGTATGCACTCGGAGCCACTTATGCACAGAGGCAAGGCGCTGACCGCAGTGGGAAAGAGCGGCTCTTGGGAAGGCTGAAGACCTTTCCCAAAGCAGATGTGCTTGAGCTGTGTTGCCTCTATTGTTCCTAGACCTAGAGAGAATGTGCTTTCCTCTTGCTGAGATTAGTGTACAGATTTTGATAACTTTGTTAATCTTCTGTAATTCAAGTTAAATGACAGAAATGACCAGTAGTCTGAAGAAAGTGTTTAAAGACATTGTTTTCAATGAACACCGTGGTGTGTGCACTGTTTAGTGCACCTTCTTTGCACACTAATGCACTTAGCCTATCGTCTGTGATCTGTAGTGCACACTGCATGGGATTCCTTTTAATTGTGACTCGACAGTTGCTGCTGTCTTCCATGCAAATGTCCTCATAGTAATGATGTTACTAATGTTCCTTTGTTTCTGAGGATTGCCCTGCCGCTCTATGAAAGCCAACCTGTTAAAAAATAAATGAAACTAGAACATAGATAACATTATGCAGGAATGAAACATTTAAAATTCCATCAATGTACACTCTCTCTTAAGATCCCATTTATGGGATTTTACATTAACTAGACTGTGGTCGGTTACTCATTAGAGTCCAATAGATAATGGCTTACTTGTCCTGGGATCAAAGTATTTTTTTCCCATGAGAACATGTTTCCAATCCATAATGGTAACAAAAAAAACCAAATACAAGTTAGGAATTAGTTCTTTTTATGTGTCCTCTATATTAGTATTTGTTCTGTTTATTGATGTTTATACTTGTATTGTATTGTAAAATTTATCAGATTAAGTATTGGAATGCCATATGTCACATCTTTATGATGAGGTGAAATTTTAGTTACTGGTAATATTATAAGTAGAAATTGTGTACATTGATATTTAGAAATTTTAAACAAAAAAATCTGACTACCTTAGAAAAGATCAATTACCTGGACCTCTTACAATCAGACAGAATGGAAAATAATTACTTGAAGAAGCACTGCAAATTGCCAAGGGTTTCTGTCCATTAGTTGTTATTAAATAATAGCATCAAAAAGGTAGGAATATTTCTATAAAGAAAAATTATATTACATCATGTATTTAAGGATAAAAGTTTTTCTCTTCTGTTGCTTTCTTTCAGAAAATTTAGAGTATAATACCACCCCATTTCTGAAGACTTTTTTTGTGTAAAGAATAGACAAATGAAAACCATTTGTATGTCTGTCTTACAGCTGTAATGCAGGTGTTTTTAATGACCATACGAAGAATTCCAAGATATTAATCCCAATGACAGAATGATTGGATAATTTTATGGCTAGATCTTTTATTTCAAAACACTTCAACATTATGAAACATAAGTATTTTAAATTAATTGCCATTTAGTTATGAAAGATTACAATCTCATTTTTAGAAATGTATATAATTGATGATCCATTTCTTCACACAAGTAAGAAATGCTGTTCAGGAAGCATTTTCACAAGTAAGAAATGCTGTTCAGCAGAATACTCTGCTGTTCAGAGTATTCACATCCATGTTACTGGGTGTTGAATGTTTCAGGATCAAATCACCCAAGGAATTGCTATTACCCTCTGGCATCGAAACAAACACCACTTCTGCTACTGATCCTGTCATTAAATTTCGAGAAATTATAGATGGCAATTTTTTAATAAATGTTATTAGCTTTAAATACAGTACTTTGCTGTAGAACAAGTTTTCAGGGTGTAATTCAAAACCTTCACCCTCAGGCAAGTCAGTCTGAAAGGACATATATCAAATATTTACAACGTCTGTTCCATGCCAACGAATTGCTCCAGAAGATGGGAAGTTATGTGCTAGAACTTATTATATCTAAGCCACTGCTTGTGGTAACAAAGTATCTTAGAGGCCTATTTGTATTCCAGGTCTATAACTTCCTCTTCAGAAAGTTTACACCACGATGTGCCAAACAGCATCCTGACTCACTGGACTCAGAAACCCATTAGTGGCTAAGAAATAACTGTGTTCACCAGAAACACCTTGCATTTTTGTTCATCTTTCTTGCAGATCACATTTTTATATCCAGCTTCCAGATAATTGTTTCTTTGTAATCAAATACTGGTAGTTTAATTTGATAATTCTTTTCTCTGACCTTGCAGAGAGAAAGAAGGGGTCAGGTTTGCCTGAGAGGCTTTTACAGCAGTTGCCTGCCCCTCTCCTTGCCCTGCGCCCTCCCCACCCACTGCCAGAGGGGCTCATTGCTGTCCCTGTTGATGATATTATTTTGCTTTCTTATCTCTTATTTTATAGGAATAAAAGAGCATCCGATTTCTGGGGTATAAGTAATTCATACTTGGGAGCATTCAGCTGAGCATGACTTCAGTTTGATGCACTAGTTTTCTGTGTAGAAATTGTATTTAAACACAGTGACTTTCAATCCTTACTTATATACATAGAGGTGAGGGAGACCGCCCCTTCTGTCACTTCATTTATCACCAGGGTGGAGTCGACTGAAAGGGCAGGCTAAGCAGTGTCTGTCTGCCCTTGTCCACACACGGCCTCGTGCAGCACCCCTGAGGCAGCCCCATTCCCGTGCCTCCCGCTACTAGCCACTCCGTTGTTATGGCAGCGATGATGCCGAAGTAGAGAGCATTTGAGGAATTGCGCTGGCAAAGTTTATGCTGTAACCTCAATTTTAAACATATATCTTCTAGATGGATACTTTTTCTCCCAAAGTTTTGATTATGTCTTGAAATATAAGTCTTAAAAAATAATTTACTGAAAACTTAGACTTAATAATCAAACAATACTTTGCAAGGGTTTTTTAAACCTTTTGGTTCAAGTTACCATTAAATAATATTCTTAAGCCTAAAATTTCTTCAAATGAAAGAAAATTTTTTTCATTGATAGTTCATTCCAGTATTTGTTTCAGTGTGAAAAATCAGTGCTTGAAATACTGGACTGAATTCCTGCGTGTCTCCTATGTCCTTCTTTTGGGAGGGGGTGTGGCATGGACCAAGAAAAACAAGCGTCTGAGTTACAAAACAATAGGCAGTTACCTCAGCCTTTAAAGGTGGTAACAGTACTGCAAATTTTCCTTCTCTGCAGAAAAATAATTATAAAACTGAAATAATTTGAAGATACATCTTTAAGAGCCATCAGAAAGAATATGGATTGTTCTCATATAGCCTACAGTCATTAATTTTCTGTTAAATATTTATGTGCTTTTGGAGCCAGGTTTTGTCTTTTTGTGTGATAAACTTGCTAAGACTGGGAAACAAGGAAATATCTTGTCTTTACTTTTTGCCCTATACTCTCATCCCATCCTTGATGATCGATAAGAGTGAATGAAATCCAGAGTCACTTCAAATACTCAGAAACACAATTCTGCAACTATACCAATATATTTTAATTCCTATGAGCAACATTATTTATAGCATAGTAGAAATTATTCTGGTTGAATAGACTGTGGACACACTGTAGTTGCATGTTTTTTAAATGGCAATGAAAGGGAAGATTGGGAACTTTGGCTTCTGCTATTTAGCTGATAAATGGCCTCCTAGCATTAACTAGTCACTTCCTACATTGCCTCATCTTTTTTACGATATCAACATCTAACTAATTGAGGAAGATCTCAATGGCTTTCTGTTTTATAAGTGGTGTGTTTAAACTCTTCCCCAAAGAGCCGATGAGAAGGTGATTTTTTGGTCAAGGATTCTTTTGGGTCAGTATCCTTCTCTAGTTGACATCTTTTGCTGCCCTAGTCCATGACTGATCCATTTTATGTTTTCTTGTTTGTTTGTTTTTTTTTCTAACTGGGCTTTAGGTATATTCCTTGGTTTAAAAATAAAGCAACAGCCATCTAATCTCTAATTTGTTTGTATTCTAGACTCTTCTGGCATTAGCGACTTAATGTGACTACTCCACAGAGTCTGCTGGCCTTTCATGGCCCCTGCCACCCACGTTTGTGCACCCACCTTTCAGTTCTGCTCAGATTGCTCAGACTTCTAATTTCTTTCAGCTCATCTCTTACTAGAGTTTTCCCTAAGCATCATCTTCTATTTTTCTGAAGATCACCTACTCTTTATAAGTTCACTCTCCCCATTTATTCTTTAGCTTCCAACTTCCTAAAAATGTGATGGTTGCAATCTCCCTTATTCTTCTGAGAAGGCTTTTTTCAAGGATACTTCTTAATAGGATATTGGGGCTGTAAAGGGATTTATTCCAACCACCTCATTTTACAGCAAAAGAAACTGAAGTCTATAGAGACCAGTTACCAAAATTCACCCAATAATCAACCACAGAGCCAAAACAAAACCCAAGGTCTTTCAACTGCAGAGTTAGAGAATCCTGCCTTGCCCGCACAGATACAATCCCTGCTCCCCGAGGTCTTGGAGTTTTATCTGCACTGGGACCCATTTCCTCCAGTTTGGAATAGCCCCAAGCAGGGTGTGGTTGAAATGCAAAGAATGGTATCTGAAACCTGTCACAGACATTAGCAACCAGCACTGTCCAATTCAATTACCCTTCATTTTCTGTAGTCAGAAGAGAATAATACCCAATTCCCAATTCTGGATATGAGTTGGAAAGGGGTTATTTTATTACATGCAAAAAAATACTTTTGTTGTTGTTGTTGGTTTAGGTTGGAAAATGTTTTAAATCCTCTCATTAAGTATTGAATAACATAATTGTGGCAAAGGTTTTTAGCCTTTCGCTGGTTTCCTCAGTTATTATTTTGCTCAACTCTGCGGTCACAAATTTGCTCACTGATCGCCTCTGTGGGAGATTCTTTGGTAGGTTGGCTTTTTTTTTTTTTTTTAATTCAGCCTGTTTTGAAAAGTTTCAGGGCTCTTGAAATGACTTACTTTTGCATTCTCAGACCTTCCATCCCCATCTGGTGGTATCTTTTGGATTGGTCATCAATCTGCCCTCAGAATATTTCCTAAGCCTTTGCTACGAAGAAAATTTTACTTCATCTATCAGTGAATGACTTCTATATTGCAGTCAGCTCCTGAGTCTATTGTCTCTGTTCATTGAAAATTGTTCAGAGATTAAGTCATCATTCAGTTCTCATTGGAATTCATGACCATTCCTTTGTAATTTGTAATGCAATGCACTTGTATGGCATTTCATGGTTTTCACATTATCTTGTCTGAGCCTATAAAGTAGGTGAAGCTGATATTATCTCCATGTTATGGTTGAAGACACTTTAGCTCAGAGATACTCAGTGACTAAACTAAAGACACTTAAATGGTATATGACAGAATTAAGATTAGAAGTCCAGCTTAAAGCCAGTGCTCTTCCACATCACTCTGTCAATCAAGCACTGGCATTTGCTTGCATTTGTCTTTATTGCTCCACTCCCAACTTGCCTGAAAGGAAAAACACCACACATTTAAAAGTAGGGCTAGAAAAAGATATTATCATTCACAAAAAAAAATGCATTGGCTACCGTGAGAATCTTAAGACTCTTCCAAATAGCAAAATATACTCAGGTCCTAATGCCAAAATTGCTAATTTAATGGAGTGCCAATTATTGGTACAAACAAAAAAAATCGAAGTTCAGTCCCTGGGGTCCTTGATAGTTAATCACGTTTCTGCGCTTCCATGATTAAAACCATGCAGTTGTACTTGGAGTCACAGCTCTGAAATCCTCTCTTTGTTCAGTAATTTGGAAGGAATGTGTGGGAGCTTGGCTGTGTGATGAATGCAGTGTAAGTGGGTGATGCCCCAGAATGCTGCAGAAACAGGACTTTCCACAAGTTAGAGTCAGAGAACTCCGGAAAATCCAGGTTGTTTCCCTTTGTGCTTGCTATTTGTCCTATGAACTCTCAGGCTTGCTAGGAGACACTGAGACATCTAAGACAGATTATAAGGACGGAAGAAAGAGCAGGGGCAAAATGGGACTTGTGACATATCATCACCCCTGTCCTTAAGAGTATGCAATTGCATACTGGGATGGAAGCACCAAAATTGCAAACACAGGCTATTCAGTTCATAGTCAGTAAAAGTTCTTATGCCTAGGAGGCATTCCCATGAGTTGTAGTAGCACTGTTAATAAAATGCTGGCGATGGAGTCCTCCCATGAACTGAGCTGTGTTCACACATCTCTTACTGTTGTCGATGGTCTAAACTGGGTGGTCCAAACGTGTGGTGTCCTTCTAGCTTCTTGGGACTCTAATAAGAACTTTCCATAACAATCTCTCCTGGGGCTTGTGTGTGTGTGTGTGTGTGTGTGTGTGTGTGTGTGTGTGTGTGTGTGTGAATGAAGAGTCAGTATTTAATAGCTCAGAAAGAAGGACTGATATTTAATATGAAACATCACTAAAGGAGTTTTGAAAGTCTTTGGGTTAAATTTTCTGTTGTCAGCACTTTCTACTTATACTTGTTGTATATATTCCTTAAATCTAAGTACTAATATCTTTTTCCTCTCAACCCTCAAAAAGATATTTTTGAAATTCTTTAGTCGGTTGCTTTTTCGTATTTGTTTCCCACAATCTAATTCCTGCCAAGTTTGTCAGCCACACTGCTCTCTGACTCCCCAGCCTCAGCCTTACTGTATTACACTTAGGTTGTATTGGAAGGAGTAAAAAGACATAAAGTCCAGACTCTCCACCCTACTGGTCAAAGGTATTCCACAGTTTAAGGAAAACTAAACGCCTTTGTAATGTCACTAGCTTCACTTCTACAGAGGAGGTGTAGCACAAAATCATCTCCAACCATGAGACCTCTTCCTAACCAATCTTAGAGAAGACTCAAGCCAGTTGCCACTAGAAGATGTAAATTTTTATTACATTTTTATGTGTGTTACCTGGTATATTTTAAATCCAGGGTACATCTTAGATATTTAATGGAAAAGATAATTAGATAGTTCTTAAGTACCACCAAAAAGGAAATGAAGGACTGAACCAGGAAGAAATACAAAATCTAAACAGAGTAATTATTAGCAATGAATTTGAAGCAGTAATAAAAAATCTCCAACAAAATTTCAGAACCAGATGGCTTCACAGGTAAATTCTAACTGACATTTAAAGATGAATTAATACCTATCCTTCTTAAACTATTTCAAAAAATTGAAGAGCAAGGAACATTTCCAAACCCATTCCATGAAGCCAGCATTATCCTGGTACCAAAACCAGACAAAGAAAAGTATAGGCTAATATCCTTGATGAACACATATGCAAAAATTTTCAACAAAATATTAACCTACTGGATTCAGCAATACATTAAAAGGATTACACATAATGACCAAGTGGGATTCATCCCAGAGATGCAAGGATGGTTCAATATCCATAAATCAATGAACATGATAGCCCATCTTAACAAACAAACAAACAAAAAGCATAAAATACCATATGATCATGTCACTAGATGCAGAAAAAACTTTGGCAAAATTCAACATCCTTTTATGATAAAAATTCTCAACAAAGGGGGTATAGAACAAACATATTTCAACATAATAAAAGCTGTATGTGACAAACCCACAACTAATATCACACTCAATGATGAAAAACTGAAAGGCTATTCTGTAAGATCAGAAACAAAACAAGAATGCCCACTATCGCCACTTCTATTCCTCATAGTATTGGAAGTCCTAGCCACAGCAATTGTATGCAAAATAAATAAATAAAAGAAAATACAACCAAATTAGAAAGGAAGAAGTAAAACTCTATATGCAGATGTCATGATACTATATATAGAAAACCTTAAAGATTCCGCTGAAATAAACTCTTAGAACTAATAAATGAATTCAATAAAGTTTCAGAATACACAATCAATATACAGAAATCTGTTATGTTTTTATATACCAATAACAAATGATCAGAAGGAGAAATTAAGAAAACAACCCCATTTATAATAATATCAAAAAGAATACAATACCTAGGAATCAATTCAACCCAAGAGGTGAAAGATCTGTATTATGAGAATTATAGGACATTGAGGAAAGAAATTGAAGAAAGTACAAAAAATGGAAGGATATACCTTGCTCATGGATTAGAAGGATTAATATTGTTAAAATATTCCTTACTACCTAAAGCAATATACAAATTTAATGCAATCCCTAGTAAAATACCAATGGCATTCTTCTAAAAATTAGAATACCAAGTCCTACTGTTTATATGAAACCACGAAAGACCATGATTAGCCTAATAAATCTTGAGAAAGAATAAAGTAGGTGGCATCACATGTCTAGGCATCAAACTATACTACAAAGCTATAATAATCAAAACAGTATGGTACTATCAGGGAAGCAGATAACAGAGATTAATGAAATAGAATAGAAAGCCCAGAAATAAATCCTTGCTTACATGGTTAATATACAGCAAAGTAAGCAAGGGCATACAATGGGGTAATGACAGTGTCTTTAATAAGCAGTGTTGTGAAAAACAGACACGTTCAAAAAATGAAATTAGACCACTTTCTTCAGCATATACAAAAATAAAGGCAAAATGGACTAAAGGCTTAAAGTTAAGACCTGAAACAACAAAATTCATAGAAGAAAACATAGGCAGTAATCTCTTTGACATCTCTGACATCTCTCTTAGCAGCATCTTTTTAAATATTTCTCCTTGGACAAGGGCAACAAAAGAAAAAATAAACATGTGACTACATCAAACTAAAAAGTTTTTACAGAGTAAAGGAAACCATTAACAAAACAAAAAGACAACCTACTGAATGGGAGAAGATAATCACAAATGATGCATCCAATAAAAGGTTAACATCCAAAATATAAAAGGAACTCATACAATTTAACATAAATAAAACAAACAATCCAATTAAAAAATAGGCAGAGAACCTGAATAGACATTTCTCCAAAGAGTATTTATAGATGGCCAATAGATATGTGAAACCATGCTCAACATCACTCGTAATGAAGGAAATGCAAATCAAAATCACAATGAGCTATCCCTTCACACCTGTCAGAATGGCTATTATCAAAAAGCTAACAAATGGCGAATGTTATTAAGGATGTGAACAAAGAGAACCCTTGTACGCTGTTGGTGGGATTGCAAATTAGTAGAGTCAGTATGGCAAACAGTATAGAGATTCCTCAAAAAATTAAAATATAGAGCTGCCGTATGATCCAGCAATTCCACCTCTGGGTATTGATCTGAGGGAAACAGAGGCACTAACTTGAAAAGATATACATACCCCAATGTTCACTGCAACATTACTAGTAGTAGCTAAGATATGGAAGCAAAATAGATGTCCAATAGACAAATGGATAAAGAAGATGTCAAACACATACACATATATACACAATGGAATATTAGTAATAATAAAGAATGAAATCTTATCATTTGTGACAACACGGATAAACCTAATTAGCATTAGCTAAGTGAAATAAGACAAAGACCAGTACTGTGTGATTTTACCTATATATGGAATCTAAAAAAAAAAACAAATAAATAAGTGAAATAGAAATAGACCTATAGATACAGAGAACAATCTGATGTTTGCCAAAGGGGAGGAAGGTAGGGAGATAGAAATAGGGTTGTTGTTTTTTTTAAGAAGGAAATTAAGGCTATCAATGTTTAGAAATTGCTCATTAAATAGGTTGCCTCAGAACCATTTTGATCTTTGTATTTAAAACCAAAAGTTGACAGTATCCATAAGAGTCAAAGAGCTTTCCCCATCACAAATCACCATTAAAACTGCAATCTAAACAAGTACACATGTTATAGACTTGAGTTAGAAGGATTTTAAAAATGAAGAATTCTTTTACCTTGGCCAAAGTTGAGGTATCACAGTCAATTTTTCCCCTCCTGTTATAGCTCTGCATCTGTATGTTCAAGCTCTACTATTTCAAGGTCTTAATTTATGATAAGTGTGGTGGAAAGACTCTGAACGTCTTTACTTTATGCTGCTATAACAATACAATTTCGCCATATTAGCAGTCTGCATTGTATTTTACCAGGCATTGCCATTTTATTTTTTTTGTTCAGGGCAATGATACCCAAATCTAGCGAACATAAGGATGTCTGACATGTCGCAGCCAGCCTTCATCACATGGGAGGGGAAGCCAGCAGCAAGCAAGAAAGTGGCTTCATTTAGAAAAGATAATTCCTCAAGACTTTACTGTAACCATTTCTTAAAGAAGGTGATAGAGTTTGTGGACAAGGTAAAATATTTGTTTTTTAGGCTGTTAAGAAAAAAAAAAAAAAACATTGGTCTAAAGCACAACCAGCAGAGTCTTTATTCTGTGCACATGAAGTTTCCCAATCAATAATTTCAGTCTTTTATACCTTAGCCAACTGTTAGGTCTACAACTTCTATCATTTCTGCAGATGTACTTTCCAAAAGCATCTGTTACAGGAATTCTAAATCTTGTGGTCTGTTGGTTCAGTGTGCTTGGAATCTGTCTCCTTAATGCATGGGTTAATTTAGCTTCCTAATGACTGACACTAATAAGCAAAGTTTGTATGGAGTGTCTAGTTGGGAGTTTTTAAACCTACCTACACTTACTTCAAATCCAGCCAAGTTAATCATGTCTTCCTGTTTGTGATACATAGGATTCTCCCCATGGATGGGAAATGAATGCCAAAAGTCCAAGAATGTTTTAATTAAATAATCTGATAGAGTTTCTTTTAAAAAGCATTCTCATTTCTTATTTTTAGTTTATTCTATGCTTATCAAGAGTATGGAAGTTGAGAAAATAACAAAATATGCTCATTTTTCATCTTGACCCCTTCTGTAGTCAGAAGGTATGATTACTTTGGTTTTTGAGAACAAACACTTTCTATATCTTATAGCTCCACTTAATTTAACTTACTGATGTGTATTTATATAGCATATGCAGGAAGATGGGGCATATATAGTCTTGAAATGTGAGGGTGAGAAAAGGAAGACTTTTTTCCCAATATCTATATTTAAAAATAAACAAAGAAAATTAATTTGCTAACTGCAAAATTAGCATTGACCATTGAACTTTTTTAATACATAAAAACATTAAGAGCAAAAGATTATTTTTAAAAAGTCATGTGTCAAAGGACTCAAACATATACTTGTATACCAGTGTTCACAGCAGCATTATTTCACAATAGCCAAAAGGTCGAAACAACCCAACTGTTTATCAGCAGATGAATGGATTTATAAAATGTGGCACATACATATAACAGAATATTATTCATCCATTAAAAAGTAAAATTTTAATATATGTTACATGGATTATGCTTGAGAACATTATACTGAGATAAATAAGCCAGACACAGAATAACAAGTAGTCTGTGATTCCATTTCTCTGAGGTAGCCAGAATAGACAAAATCGTAGAAATGGAAAAGGTAATAGAATTTAGTGGAGGTTAGGGGGAGGTGAAATAGGAAGTCATTGTTTAATGGGTACAGAATCTCTTTTCAGGATGATGAAAAGGTTCTGGTTATAGCAAGTGATGGTGGTTACACAACATTGTGAATGTACTTAATGCTGCTGAATTGTACACTTAAAAAGAGTTAAAATGGTAGGAAGAAATCTCAATAACTTCTGATTAGTATTTTTGAAATAAAAAAGTCATATGCAGTCTGAAGCATATTAGAATATATACATTGCTTGACAAAATAGTTTGTCATATACTTTCTGGTTTTATATAAAAATGATTCACATTAATTCCTGCATGAAAATGCAGCTAAAATATTTCCTAATCATCAGGCCCTGCTGATCACAGTATTTCTGTTCTTTGGACACTTAAGAGTAGACTTGCACACTTTCAGAAAATTGTCAGTAACTAACACCTTATGCCACTTTGAACCGTTAAGTGTGATCTTTGAATCACAAGTTGACTAAATCGTGTAACTGTTCTGATTTTTTCATGGTTACTATAGAAACTGTAGTCATGGTGTTGTGAAGAGACTACAAGGGCCTCTGATAGTGTACAATAAAAGTTAACTTGTCCCATGGCTTATAATTTCTTCCAGCTGTCTCCCATTTGTGATTACCATGTTCACATTGGGAATATAAACATACAACCGAAAGGGCTCTGGTAACCATAGCCAATAAACAATCTCACCCGGGACTGACTTCTCTCCCAACCTCCTTCCCTCAAAGATCTGTAATAGAAACACATGAAGAAGTGGCATCTATGGTTCAGGTGTTTCCAATTATTTCCATCATGAGCAGAGGTTTCCTAAATCCAAAACATATTTCAGCTCAAGTCGTGTTCCTTACATTTGAAGATTGTGTAGTTTCAGGAGAATTTCATCTACATATCTATGATTCATTGACACTTCATCAATCACATAATATTTCCTCTGAGCTCTTCTCCATGATCATTTCCTCTTTGGGTGGTCAAAAGTATGATTCATTTCAGTAATGCTTGCTTTTGTGAAATGCACTCTTGGAAAGTGTGTAACCTTTTGCCCTTGCAAAAAAAGAGAGGGGTGGGGGTGGGGAGAGAGAGAGAGAGAGAGAGAGAGAGAGAGAGAGAGAAGTAAATGCTCCCTGCTGGGATTTGTAGTAGATTCCTGGTCAGTTACCTCACCTCTGAGGTCCTAGCACAATGCCTCCACTATCGTCCTCCTCAAGGACTCAGTCTCTCTCTAGAATGGCCCAGCTGGGGAAAGATGGACCCTTCTCTGCTGGTGTAAATTATCACTTGCATAAATGCTAATACTCAAGCAACACTATTCAGGAATTACAAAGAAAGAATGTGGGTTTGAAGTATTTTGTTTCCCTAAGTTTCTGTGAATAAAAGTGATAAGATTGATCCTTTAGGCTTCAGCAGCCTCAGAGAGCAATGACTCTTACATATGGTTCCAGAAATCTGACACTTGACTATTACCCTCTGCAAGTTAGCCGCAGCACTCTTTAAAATGACATTACAGGAATTGTGGGGGTCTTTTCACAAAGCATTTGAGTAATGAGCATTGTTAAATGCCATTCACTGTTCAGGGAAACAAATTTATCTACAGATAGATGAACTAGATGAATTACAGTGCAAAAGAAATCCCACACTTTACCTACTGCTGAATACTGCCTAAAAGAGGTAAACATTTTAAGCCCTATCCCTGAATATTTATTCTCTCTCTCCCGCGCGAGCGCGGGCATACACACACACACACACACACTTTACAATTTTGGCAGGAAATAGTGAAAGATATCATGAAAGGATAAACATTGTTCTGATGATGAAGTGTTTTTGTTTAATTGTCAGACAGCTTTGAAGAGGAATCCAAATTTACAGATCAGCATCAGAGCAAAACTTCTTTTAAGGGGTGGACTCCTACTATGCTTGGCACTTTATCCCAAGTCTAAGTATAGGAGGCATTACAATCTAACCGTCTTAGTAAGTTTAAAATGTGTAGTACTTATAAGAATTTATGCATAAGAATAATATAAATTACCACTCAATTATCTATGCTTATAAAAATAATGACTTGAAATACACTTATGTAGATATATTTATAATACATTTATATTCTTTGGAATACATTATAAGAAAAAGCAGATAAAAGTAGAAATTTTGTTTTATTGTTAGAAGAGTTTTATTTTCTTAATATTTTACTTTATTTTTTAATCCTCATCCAAGGACATGTTTATTGATTTTAGAGAGAGGAAGGGAGAGAGACAGGAACATCAATGTGAGAGAGAAACATCAATCAGTTGCCTCCCATACATGTCCCAAACAGGGCTTGAATCTGCAACTAGGTATGTGCCCTGACTGGGAATCGAACCCTCAAACTTTTGTTGTATGGGACGATGCTCCAACCAACTGAGCCACCCAGCCAGTGCTTAATATTTTAATTTTTTTAGCCTAAAGATAGTTTGTGTATGTTGAATGTCATGAAATTACCAGCTTGTCATTTATATTTTACCACAGTATGACAAAATGTAAAACTTTTGGAATTGCTTGAAAGCAGTTTTTTTTAGTTTTGTTAATTATGCTATTATAGTTGTCCTGATTTTCCTCCATTTCCTCCCTCCACCCAGCACGCCCCCACTCCCTCAGGCAATCCCTCCACCTTTGTTCCTGTCCATGGGTCACGTGTGTAAGTTCTTTGGCTACTCCATTTCATATACTTTATTTACATCCCTATGGCTATTCTGTAAGCACCTATTTGTACTTCTTAATCCCCCCACCTCTTTACCCATTCTCTCCTTCCCCTCTCCCTCTGGCAACTTGCTGGTAACTAATTTCTTTTTTCTTGCTTCTGAAAGTCTCTCTTTATCTTTAACCTTTGGGCTTTTAATAATGATGTATCTTGAGTGGGCCTCTTTACATCCATCATGATTGGGGCTCTCTGTGCTTCCTGGACTTGCATGTCTGTTTCCTTCCCCAAATTAGGGAAGTTTTCTTTCACTATGTTTTTGGATAGAATTCTAATGTCTTGCTCTTTCTCTTCTCCTTCTAGCATCCCTATGAGACAAATGTTGGACCTCCTAAAGTTGTCCCAGAAGCTGTTTATACCATCTTCATTTTTGGGGATTTTTTTTCCTTCTTGTTGCTCTGCATGGTTGTTTTTTGGTTCCTTAGGTTGCAAATCATTGATTTGGTTCTCAGCTTCATTTGTTCTACTGTTGTTTCCCTGTATATTGTTCTTTGTTTTCATTAGCATGTCCTTCATTTCTTACTGGATCTTTTTTATGCTACTGAGGTCCTCACTCACTAAGTTCCTTGAGAATCCTTATAACCAATGTTTTGAATTCTGCATCTGATAGTTGCTTTTCTGTATTTTGTTTAGTTCTTTTCTGGAGTTTTGATCTGTTCTTTCATTTGATCTGTTCTTCCATGTTTCTTTGTCTCCTCCTTTTGACAGCCTCTCTGTGTTTGTTTTTATGTATTAGGTAGAGCTGCTTTGACTCTATGTCTTGATAATGTGGCCTAATATAGTAGGTGTCCTGTGGGACACCTCCCCTGTCACCCAAGCTAGGTACTAGAGGTGCGCCCTTCATGTAAGTTGAGTACACCCTCCTCTTGCAGTTGAGCCTTAGTTGCTGTTGGTAGATCAATGAGAGGGATTTACCCAGGCCAGCTGCAAGGACTGGCTGTGACCACTTACCACCAACCTCTGCGATCTGTGGAGGATCAGCTATGCAGAGGCAGGGTGGTGGTGCTCCAGTGTGGTTTGTAGCTATCTGCTGGGTGTGCTGGCCCTGGGGCTTCCCAGGTGGTACAGGTGAAGGTCAGCCCCAGGACACCCTGCCTGAGCTTAAAGCAATCTGAGATGGCTGCTACTTGTGCTGGGCTTGGAGATTCCCAGGTGAAGCCAAGCTGTGACTCTAATCTGGCTGCCACTAGGGCTCACCGAAGTCAGCTATTGCTTTTTTTGATAGAATTTAGAAGCTAAGACCAGCCATTTTCTTATGGAAAAACAGGGTGGGTGGGCCTGTAAATTGGGTGGGGTGGAACTTCTGTGGGTCTCCAGGGTGGGTCACACACTGTTAGCCAGGTTGTTGGAGGCTCAGATATGGCACCAGCCTAGCAGCTCTGTGGTGGAAGGGCTCAGCAAAGGGACAGTGGCTGAAAGCAGTATTGTGTGCTCTAAATAGGTTATGTATGTGTCTGCATTATGGTCCGAAAATGAGGGTAAAAGTTTTCTCTACGTGAGGCCAATATAATTGCCGGGTAGCCAAATTTTGCCTTAATAGCAATAGATTGCAAAGCTAGTACATAATAATAATCTTCCCTGCCTTTTACCTGCATCACACATTACTATTATCCAATTAATAATTAATTTGAGTTCCTGCCATGGAGGAACATTGTAACCATGAGCAGAAATATCACAGGAACTGTTTTTTTCAGTCAGGAAACTACAAGGGGTCTGAGGATGAGTGTGGGAGTGGGGAAGACACCCACTCTCAAGATGGCTCATTCACGTGGCAGGCAAACTGGCACTGGCTACGCATCTATGTCCATGCCAGCCTCACCACAAGGCAGTTTGGACTCTCTCATGCAAGGTTCCTAGGTTCCTACAGCAAGTGGCCTAAGAAACAGGAAATGGAAGCTACTCGTTTCTTAAGATCTGGACGCAGAAACTGGCATAGCGTCATTCTGCCCTGTTCTATGAGTCGAGCAGGTACAGAGCCTAGGTTCAAGGGGAGGGAACACTAATTCCCACTTCTCTGTAGGACGCCTATCAAAGAATGTTGTGGCTTTGTTTTAAAATCACCACTATGTGTAAATTGCCAGAAAAATACATCCTGCTATTTAATCTCAGCTGGGGATGTCTGTGCCAATTTTGGAAAATAAAATATTTCCCCAAGTTCAGCTGATGGACCCGTTGAATTCTGATATTTCAAAGAATCACAGCAGAACAAGCAAGAAACTCTGACCTCCTTATCTTTATTTGGAGCATGTTGGGAGTGTAATTACAGCAAAGGAAAGCCTTTTGAAATACTGCCCTAAAGATATAATTGGCTTTAGAGATCATAAACTACCTCTTAACTCCTTGTACCACCTTTCTAATGCCACTCAACATATTTCCCCCTTCCTTAAATTACTAAAATTTGGGGGGATTACCTGGAGATTTATTTTGAGGAGCTTGTAGTTGTCTGTTCAGTTTATATGTTACAAACTTATTTTTCCCTCCCGAGCATACTTAATCACCAAATATTTTTGAGCATCTATTATTATATGCTAAGCATTGGAATTAAAAAAAAAAAAACATAGTTGCTACCTTTATGGGAGTCAAAGGCCAGTGGGAAAGCAACTTGTTGCAAAATAATCAAAGAAGTATTACAATAAGGCTAAATACAAAGTCCCGTGGGGCTTTCAGAGAATGAAGAATGCCAGATAGGTGCTGATTTTAAGAGAAAGGTTAAGATGCTTTAGGCAAATGGAGAAAAGAAAGGCTGATATAGTACATATAACGAATAAATGAGAAGCCTGGATGGTTATGAGAAATGGTCATTTATATTGGTGTGATTAGCTACAGGATGAAAGAAGGAACAGGAAATGAGACTAGAACAATAGATTAGGCCAAATTATGAGCTTTGTGTTCTGAGGCCAAGTGTTTGAACTTGGCCCCCCATACATTATAGAAGGGAAATAGTAATTCCAGATTCTCCTTTGGAATCTGACAGTACATTAATTAAATAGCAAGAGATGGAGATAGAATTTGTTCTATTGTATGTGGTTAGTTTTCTAAGAAACCTCAATTTTTCCAAACTTGTTTTTTATAAAACTTGTTTTAAAAAAAAAAAACTTCAGTGGGGAAAAAAAGGAGTAGCCTTTCTAACTATACATATAGTTATAACACCTAAAAATCTTTGAGCAAATACAGTATTTGATCACATCTAGCTTCAGCTTCCAAGTAAAGTTCTGTCTTTGTTATCAGTATCAGCCTCTTAAAATTATTACCTTTATCATCTACTGTTAGAACAAAGCGTACAGTCAAAGGAGGCAGCGATGGTTAATGCAATAGGTTCCCCATGCCCTGCTCAAAATTCGTTGTTAAGCCAATACCAATCTGTCCAGTGTAACTCATGTTACCTAGTTAATAAATGACATAGTCTTCAATCTCCATTATGAAAATGTGCTGTTGGGAAACTGCTGTGTTCTAGGAGCTGTGTCAGGAAGTGGAGAAGCGATCCTGTTAAGGGGGAAGATTAGAGATGTGAACCTCACGTTATAAAAATTCTAGGCAAAATATTCTTGAGAGATGGACAGATATTCCCATGTTGAAAACTTTAGAAAAAATGTGCTAATGAGATTGATCAATATTCTTTTCTAAACCTATCCTGCTGGTTTTGCCGAAGTGGAAATCTGCACCACTGATCTCACATCACTTACTGCTCGAAATCCCGCAATCACAGGTACTCCCTGTAGTTTGAAATGTAAACTGAATTCTAAGGTGTGAGTCTTCTGGGTGATACCTGGTCACATTGTGTCTCTCCTATATTTCCATAATTAGTGCCTCCATTAGCAACTTATTTTTACGTAAATTGTCAACTCCCTAAACATTCCTAAAGACTCCAGTTGTACCCTTATTGTGGGAAATCTTCGAAGTCTCCCAGTATCTCTGTGCATTGTCACCAGCCACCTGCTGAATTCTCCATGGGCCATTCTTTTTTTTTTTTTAAGATTTTATTTATTTATTTTCAGAGAGTGGGGAAGAGAGGGAGAGAAACATCAGTATGTGGTTGTCTCTTTTGAGCCCCCTGCTGAGGACCTGGCCCACAACCCAGGCATGTGCCCTGACTGAGAATCAAACTAGCAATCCTTTGGTTCTCAGACTGGCACTCAATTCACAGAGCCACACCAGCCAGGGCCATTTTTATCTTGCCTTCTGCCAGTCTCTCCTTTCTCTGCATCACACTACCACCCAGAACCTTCCACATTGCAAAGCACCTCCTACACAAGGCTGTGTGCATCCAGCACATAGTGCCTTAGGGCAGTAGAGAAGATTTATGTCCTTTGGTCGGTAGCATAGCAAAAAACTTGGAACCGAATGTGTAACACCTTTGTTCTGAACTTTCTCAGACATTCTCATCTCTGGGAACCTCTCAAGGAGTTTTTGCCCATAAAAGGATGTGGTTCTATCCACCTTCCTTCTTAGCCCTATTTCCTTAGTTTCACAGTTCAGTTCCAACCGCCCCCCCCACTCCCACCCCCCACCACATTTGACTTTCCAGTTACTTCTCTTATGAAAAGTGAATCTTCCAAAAGGAACACAGATTTTAGATGCATTAAGTAATGTCTTCCGCACATTACCTTATACCCACTGGCTTCTTCTCTAATCAGCATTTGACTTTATCAATATAAAATGCTGAAATGTTATTTGGTCATGTTCTCTAATAGGTTCATTTGGAAATTATTTTCATAGAACAAAGAGGAAAAAGTTATTGAGCACCTCACCTACCTTGTACCAGCCACTGAATTGGATACTTTAAGTTTTTATTTTATCCTCAGGCAACACTGGGACCCCAACACCAGCCCATAGCTAGAGTTCAGTCACAGCTGTTCCATTTACATCCTGCCAAATCTGTAGTTCACCTTGGCCATTTGTGTATTTCACTTTCACAAAGCCATGCAACTTCACCTTTTGGTACCCTGGAGTAGTGCTACTCAAAAATTAATCTCTGGACCAGTTGCATTGCATCACCTGGGAGCTTCTTAGAAATCCATTGCCTTAGGATCTATCACATACCTACTGAACTAGAATCCACATTTTAAATTCTATTAATCTTATGCCTAGGTGCTAAGTGGTTAGTAGGCACATCAAAAAGAAGCACTAGACTAGTCAGGATGTTACCAACTCCCAGAAGCTTAACAAATACTTGTTGATTAAGTTCTGTGTTCAAGTAGGATTGCTGGCTCAGCGTAAGAGGAGACTGGTGATCCTGTATCCCCAGAAGAAAAGCGTAATAGTTTACTAGTACAAAAGTCAAAAGAAAAGAAAAGCTTTAGTTCTGAATTTAAGTTATTTGCAAAAACTTAAAAGGTGATTTTCATGTTTCTAGTTCCCTCTTATATCCCCATAAAATAAGGTTTTCTTTTTTGTAAACCTTACATGTCAATGCTTCACTTTTAACTTTTATGAATTTATTTGCACCATATAGATAATAGATTTATCACTTGTTCATTGACAACTAACGAATATACACCTTGTTAAGATTTGTAACTGCCAAGTATTTTCAGAGACGATGTCCTTGAAGGAGGTAGAATAGTTTAAACTTCACTTACGCAGGAAAGTTTTATGAATATAAACCCTCTTTGAACTTGCAAAATGGAGTTTTTGCTAGTTCTTCTGCAGGTAACAAAAAATGCTCTACATGTTTGTGGTTATCCATAATGTTTCTTTACTAACTGTAGATTCGTTTGCTTATTTCTCGCTATCTAGAAAAGAGATTAGAAAAGAAGACAGGAGAGTGTTACAGAAGAATAAATTACTTGTTGTAGGCTTATTTAAAACCTTTAAATGCTGAACAGATTGGAGGTTAGAAGATCATGGAGTTCAAATAGTTTAAAAAGAAACTAAACTTTTTAGTTTTCTTTAGATTTTATCAGCAAGGTTTTTACAGTCTCTTTGGTATAAAGATAAATATTTCTAATATGTTACTTCATATTAAACTAATAAATTTATAGCCCCATCTTAAAGTTTTTGAAAGCTATAGAAATATGTATGCTTGAAATCAGTACATACAGTCTTTATATCCTATTTTTTCTCCTTTTTATTTTTTTAATACTATTATTAACTTTTCTTTTGTAATTTTACCATAAGCATAGTTCATGTTGCTTCAAAGTCTTCATAACTACTTAAAATGGGAATTGGGTCAAATCTCATTATTTATCTATTCAACTATGGGACATTTATATTTTTAAATGTTTTATTTGTAAACAATGCTTCAAGAAATATATTCAGAGTTGGTAGCTATCAAATAGTCGTGGGGATGTGAAGTACAGCACAGGGAGTATTGTCAGTAATATTGTAATAACCATGTATGGTACCAGATGAGTCATGGAAATATTGAGGAAACACTTTGTAAAGTACCATACATGATTGTCCAACCACTAGCTATACACCTGAAACCAATACAAAATAATATCGAATGTAAACTGTAGTTGAAAAACAAAATTAAACAAATGAAACATAGCCCTGGCCGACATGGCTCAGAGTTGGTTGGAGCATTGCCCCATAACTGAAATGCTGCAGATTTGATTCCTGATCAGGTCACATACCTAGGTTGCAAGTTCAATCCCCAGTCTCAGCACATATGGGATGCAGCCATTCAATGCTTCTCTCTTGCATCGATGTTTCCCTCTCTCTCTTCCTCTCTCTCTAAAAGCAATGAAAAAAATATCATTGGGTGAGAAGAAAAAGGAAGGGAGGGAGAGAGGAAGGAGGGAGGGAGGAAGGAAGGGAAAGAGAGAAAAAGAGGAAAAAGAAGAAGGAGAAGAAATTAATTGAAAACATATGAATATTTTCTAAATTTGACTTTCCCATTCTCAACTCCCAATTTTTTTTTTTTTAATTTCCAGGAGAAGAAACCCAAAAGTAAGTTTGCCAGTAACTTAAATACTTTACTTTTTAACTGTTACCTGGCAAGTTGGAGGTTAATCCCTTTTCTGGCTGAACTTTTTTACTCTGTGTGGAGAAATACCAGCTTCAGCATTAGTCAGTCCAGTGACAGTCCTATTTAGCCTTCAGCCTATTTACATCAGCAAAGAGATGTTTTAACCATGAAGTTAAATGGTTAGAATTTTAATTCGTAAATTGTGCAGCGTTACTACCAAGGAACTTGAGCTTCTCCCATCAATTATTCATTTTTAGAGGACCACACTAATTATTTCTTATACCCACTTTATTCTCTGCTGTTTGTCTTTCATTTTAAGTGGTGGAAACATTCTCAAACAAATGATGAACAAACAAATGCTCTAAAGTTAAGAAAAGAAGATCAGTGAATTATGTGGCAGTAGTTTTGCAAAGGTATTTCACTGCTTCGAAAACCTTAAAGACACTACCAATCTAGATTGGTAATGTAAGTGAGCACAGATTCTGAAGCGCACTATGGTCTGGCACCATCTTCTTCCACGGACTTCTGGGCCTCAGCGTGCTGCTGACAAATGATAATTAATTTAACTGTGAACAGCTGTGTCCTAAGCCTCTGCCTCCTCAAGTGAGGGGCTGAACCTAAGCACACTCATCCAGCTGAAGCACTAGGAGGATGGGAGTTTGGGGAATACACTCTGCTTGCTCTGGAGACTCAAGAGGGTTGTCTTCCAGAAAAACTGAAATTGTGATAGATTCCACTTTACTTCCTGTCTCTTCACTTTTGAAGGAGACAGTTGTCTCTACCTCTTGAATTTTATTATCAATTCTTACTTGGGAACATTCGCAAAAGATCTGTTAAAAATTAGATTGATTTTGTTCATAAGGAAAAGGGATAGCCCCAACTCATTGTCAAAAGGTAGCATGAGTGAACAGCTAAATATTTTTGCTCCTTATTGGAGCAGTTAAATCTGTGTTATGTCCCAGATTTTATTTTTTTTCCATGAAAGTAGATTGCTGGAGAACTTCAAGATTAATAATCTCTGACAACTGTAAAATAATTACTAGGAAATATAAGATTGAAAATGATGGGCACTGTTGAGGCTAATGTGGTTTGGGGATTAATATGCAGTAAGTTATTTAGTCTGAAAATGTTACCTTCTTTTCATTCTAATTAAACTTGGCTAATTTATCAATTTATACATGAAAGTGATATTTACTGCTGACAACATTTTATAGCCTCAAGTTTAAAGTATGAGGAATTCTTTTATTTTATTTTTTTAGGATTTTATTTATTTATTTTTAGAGAGAGGGGAAGGGAGGAAAAAAGAGAGGGAAGGAAATGCCAACCAGTTGCCTCCTACACGCCCCCAACTGGGGACCTGGCCCTTAACTCAGACATGCCCTGACTGGGAATTAAACTGGTGACCTTTTGGTTCGCAGGCCAGCACTCAGTCTGCTGAGCCACACCAGCCAGGGCAGGAATTCTTTTTTGTTGTTTGGTTTTGCTTCCATTTTATTCTCATGCTTATTTTGAACTGATTTCCAAGTGATTTCACTTCTATGTAACCTTCTAAAACAAGCTATCTTCTATTACCACAAGGGGAAATACTAATGAGGAGATTAGGGCTTCCAAAAAAATTATTTCTTGACTTAAGACCTTTTAATAAAAACCCAGAGGACTTTATTTTTAATCTTTTTTAGATAAATAGATAAGAAACAATCTATTAAATACTGAGGTCCATCTGGAAAATGTCCAGACATTGTTAATATAACGAGAATGTTTTGTACAACCTCAATATAACCTGGTAGCCAAGGAGAGTGGACTGCAATGCACATGTGTGAACAATGATGACTTCACTGTACTAATCAGTGAGGGTGGTAGATGCCATTGAGTGAGCATGTGTACTGTGTGGCTGTCACATTCAAAATGACTGAGCAAGTAGAGCAATGAGTCTCCATCAAATTTTGCATTAAGCTTGGACATTGTTCCACAGAAACTATTTGGATAATTTAGAAGGTCACAGCTAAGGGCAACTGGTGATTGGTAGCTTCATCACAACAACATGCCTGTTCATGCATCACATCTCATGAAGAGTTTTTTGGTGAAACATGTAATCACCCAGGTGACTCAGCCTCCCTACAGCCCAGATTTGGTGCCCTGTGACTTCTGGCTTTTCCCAAAACTAAAATCATCTTTGAAAGGTAGATTTCAGAACATCAGTGAGATTCAGGAAAATACAATGGGGCAGCTGATGGTGATTGGGAGAACTGTGTGAGGTCCCAAGGTATCTACTTTGAAGGAGACTGAGGCATCATTGTCTTATGTACAATGTTTCTTGTATCTTCTTCAATAAATGTCTCTGTCGTTTACGTTACATAGCTGATACCTTCTGGACAGACCTCGTACATTGGTCACTTAAGTACGTATTCACTGACATATTAAGTAAACTAGGGTGGTCACTTAAGTTTTGATTTGAAGAAGTTTTAAGAAATCTGACTGCTAAGAATCCCTTTACTGTCAAACCAGATAGCTTTTTAGGGTTTAAAGGATTTCTGTTGGGATTTAGCTATTGTTTGTCTACGCGGAGTTTAGCCATGATAAGTTCTTGATTTTACAAGACCATCTTGATTTCAAATCACTGTCCTGTTTTTTTTGAATCATCAAAGTGTCTCCCCCAAAAATGAAACATTAGAGCTCAAACTCTACATCCCAGCTTGCACAGAAATCTGGAAGTGGCATGTCAGATCAATTTTTGGTTTAGAAAGTACTTTGGTCATTGTACGCTTGCTCTACAAAAGTAATACTTGAAGCTATTTACAAGCATTATATTCACCATAGGACGCTCGAGTGCCTGCTCTGTCCTTGTCATTGTCATTGTTCTTAATGCTATGGGTATCCTGGAACTAGCCGGGGGCAGGAAACAGACAAAAATATCTGCCTTCATGGAGCTTATATTTTAGTGGTGGGGAACTAACAATGAACAGAATAAGTAATTAATATAGCCCGTTAGAAGGTGGTGTTGTGCTGAAAAACAAAACAGGGAAGGGTGATAAGGGAAGGCTGGAGTGGGGTTATGGCAATTTTAAATAGTTTGCACAGGGAAGGTACCACTAAGGTGACATGTCAGCCCATTCTGAGGAAGATGGGGAACAAGCCGCCTGGACATGTGGAGAACAGAGAGTTTCAGCAGTAGGAAGGGCAGGCACAGAGACTCTGGGGCAGGAGTGTGCCTGGTGTGTGTAGGGAAGAGGAAGGAGGCATGACTGAAACTGGTGTGCATAGGAGGAGGGAACTATGTCGTGTCGCAGGGACAAGGGCAAGCGCTATAGAGCCTTATGGAATAAATTAGCTTGATGCCTGAGGATTCTTGATTTTAATGAACGGAACGAGCCTCAGATCTCTGGGCAACAAGGTGGACAGGTCGTGAGGTAGGGGCTCTCTAGCCCATGGTTGACCAGCATGTGCCAAAGGCACCTCAGTGGCTCACTATAACTTAGCTCTTATTTGTAGATTTCAAATCACTTAGGGACTATGAAGACACATGCATCTAAAAATATAGTGATAACAAGGTAGTGTCATGAGCAGCAGGCAAGGCGCTGGCAAACAGACTACAGTAAAGAAAAAATCAGGCATTGAAATCAGGAAAGGATTTGAGGAGGACAGGAGAATGGGGTTAGATTTTCAACAATCCTTGGTATTTGGAAAAGGGCAGCACCAAGTAGGACATTTCTGCCTTAAGTAGAGCAGAGAAGCACAGAGGCCCGATCTTTCTGATGCAGAGAAGGGTTTGAGAGCCTCCATGCATTCTATCACCCCCTACCTTACTTCTGTTACCTCTCCACGCATGGAGCTGTGCAAGACCGCACTGCACCTTTCTGCCAACTTGAGAAAGGCTCTCCCTCTTCAAGGCGTTTTACTTCCATCTGCTAGGAAGTTGTAGCATACTGATTTTGTGAAAACAAGATGCTTTACTGCCATCTGCCAGAAAGTCATGATAAAATACCCGCAGTCCACCTCCAATGGCAGCACATCCTCTCAAGCTGGGCACAGTGCAACCATGCGTGGCAGCCATGCACCTGCATGGAGAAGAAGTTATGGGTAAGGCAAGGCAGGAACTCTTCTGAATCAGAGGCTAATCAAAATGACCAGGAAAAATCTCATGACTCCATTCATGGGTTCCATAACACAGCCTCATTCTTCCATGCTGGCTGGACCTCTGTGCTGCTTGCATCCCCCAGGACAGCTTTTGCAAAACCCATCGACTTTTCTGCTATCCCCAATGTCATCCCTGAACTCTTACCTTTAACCAGTAACTTGTCTTTCAACTTTTCTTTCTTTGAACTCATTATTCCCTATCTTCATCATTGCTCCTCTCCTCCTGGAAAAACAAGTTTCCCCTGCTTCTTTCTACTACAGCCTGTGATCTCGATTTTACTCCCGCCAATCTCCATTAGGATGATGCTCTATTGACTATTTTCCTCCATGTTTTTAGTCTTTCCCTCTGTTGCCTTCTTCCTTTGAGATCACCGACACCCTTAGTCTTCTCCGTGTGTTAAAATAACTTTCTGTCAACACCATTGTAGTACTGCAGTGTAAGTTTCAATTCCAAGACCATATTTTGCCTTATATTCAATGTGTTTTTCTTAAATAAGAATAGTTGAATTCTTTTTATAATAATATAAAAGACAGATTGCTTTAAATGCATACAAACAAGTTCATGGCAGCATTATGTCAATCAGCAAAGAACGGAAAATAACCTAAATGGTCTGACGGCAGAATAGAGAATCTGTGGTATGTCCACATGATGGAGCACATATAATAATAAAAATGGGCAGCCACACACAAATACGATGGTGAATTCACAATCACAAAAGAAGCCAGATACAGAAGAACACATACCATATGAGTCCATTTATGTCAAGTTCAAAACTAGGCAAAACTAATCCTCATGCTAGCAGTTAGGATAGTGGCTTCATGTATGGGCACCAGTGATTAGGAGGCAAGGTGGGGCTTCCAGGGAACTGGTAATGTTCTGTCTCTTCATCCTGTATGCACTGTGCAAAAGTGGTAAGTTTACTTCATACAATTTCACCTGGCTGTTTATGCCTGTGTGCTTCTGTGTGTGTTAGACATACTTCAAAGCAAATTTTTAAAAAACCACAACCTGATTCTGACTTTCCCATCCTTGCTTCCTGAATTTAGTTGTGAAGTTAGAACTTTTGCCGTATTGCCTGGAAGCCAGCACTAGGATTTTGAGTGACACAGTGAGTGCCCCTTCTCCATCCTTTGTTTTTCCTGAATGCTCCTGTGTTTTGAAGGAACATCACCTGGTCCCTACAAGTCCTTTTGTATCCTCTCTAACTTCTCCTTCAGGGTCACATTATGGAGGATTATTTGAGGGAACTCAAATTCTAGGTTCCTTCCCATCCTGCGTCTTCTTTCCCCATTTTTCCCATCTGCTTCCATCGGCCAGCAGAGAGCCTCAGCTGTACTTTTGTCCCCATCAGTGGCAGCCCTGAACTATATCTGTGCAGCCACAGGTGGTGATAGGTGTGGCTTTAGAAGTACATATTAGCGATGTGACGGATCAATGATGCCTACATTATCCTGGCAGGTTATTACACTTGGAGCTGTCACTTTAGGTTAGGTCATCTAAAGCAGTTAAAAAGAATGAGTCTGTTATAGTCTTGGCTTTTAAAGGCCATTATTACTGTTGTTGTCATTGTTGTTACTGTAAATGTTTCCTGTCCCCTTGCCATGCTTTTAGTAATGGAGAACAGAATTCTAAAAGTCTTCCTGGCCAGGTTCAGCATACCCTCTAGTCAGAAGGACATAATTTCATCCGTGGCAGTATCTCTCAGCAGCCTCAGGGCACTGGCATGGTGTTGGAAAGGACAGACCACAGTGGATCAGCTGCATTGTCCCTTCTGGGGGAAATGAGGAGAGGGCTTTGGCCTGCAAAGCTCTTCCCAGGGGTGCCCAATCCTCGCATACATTTCTCTGCTAACAAAATAAACGACAAAGTAAAAGATGCAGTTGATACCAGTTGATGCTGTGGCATTGGGAGTGGATTGCAAGCCTGTCTTGACGTTGGAATCCTTTATGCAGCAACATTTAGGCAGAAGGCATTGGTCTGGTTGAAGAGGAGCCTCTCCGCCTGAGCTGCTCCCCTCCCATCAACAGCTTATGAATGGACTCTCCTGGGTCACCTGGACCCACTGCACTGCGTCTTTGTCCTCATAAGATGGTACAGTTCACAAGCCACTAGAAGAACACTTCCCAAATCTAATTCTCCAGTGAATACCAAACTGGTTGCACAGTAACAATTTGGGGAGTTGGTCAGATTAGAGATTGCCAGGCCTGATTAAATTCAGTATTGCGTCCTGGGAATTTGTGTATTTAAAACAAGGTCCCTGGGTAATTCTGATGCACAGACAAGTCTGGCGACCATGATCATGGACTCAACAAAACCTACACACGTGTTTCTGAAGGTGGGGACCAAGGACCATGAGCATCAGAATCACCTGCACATCTGAGATGTGCGCATTGGGTCATGGAGGTGTCCGCCGAGAAACGGGACATGGGGGCTGCTTTAGTGGGGCAAACAAGGGTTGAGGCCTTCACAGGGTTGAAAGCAGGATGCTGCTGGATCTGAAAACATTTCCATGTGGGTCAAAATTCCTATCCACAGTTTCTCTGATAGACTTTCTGCACGTGGAGCAGGGCCAGTGGCCCTCCGAGGAGACCCACCAGTGGATGCATACTGTCTTCTCTCCTCCCCATCCAAGAATCCTCTGTCAAGTCCAAGCACTAGAAAGATCCGTTCAAACTGGTTCATGTTCTTAAAAATCTCTCATTGTATTCTTGGATCCCCATCCAAAAGTAAAACTGTCTTCCTCTGTGGTCTGCTGCCATTGTTTTTGCCAGGACGTAAACGCGGAAAACCTGAGCCTCCTGACTTAGGGAAAGGGCCTCAGGGCCCACAGAGATGCCGAGGGAGCGCAGATGAGTCTGGTAACTCTGCTTGAGCTGGTGTCAGGCATACAGGTGTGTTCACCTTACAGGGACACATCAATTTGTGATAAGCATACTTACAATATATGTACTTTTTGTCTATATATCATACTTCAATAAACATTACAGTAAAAATTTGTTGATATCCCAAAACATTACTGTGGCCATAGGCCAATTGGCAGGTCAGCAGAGACAAAGATAGAGACACAGATGCATTCTGAGCAAAAACTGTTGATGGCAGTTGTCTCAGTATTGCAACTACAAGCGGTTTTTGTTTTCTTCAGTTCAGGTACCCCTGTCTTTCCGACTGTCTATCACACTTATAAATAATTTTTAACTTCTTAATGTTTCCATTCTAAATGAGGACAGCAATTAAGAGCGAGAGCAATTTCCCGGGCGTGTCACCTGGAGACGACCTTCGGGGTTGCGCCAGCAGTGGATTTTGAGCGTCTGGCTTTTGCAGAGCTTCGTGCCAGTGGAGTTCATTTGCACAGGAACGGTTGCCACCTCTGGCTGTATCTGTACACACTTGCTGAAGCCAAAAGAAAACTTTAAAGAACTTAAAAGAGATAGAATGCCTTTCAGAGGCCCTTGCAAAGTTAAAACTCTGTAAGTATTTATATAAGGAGCCACTTAATGTCTACTTGACTGATGGAAACTTAAGTCACAATAAGACTGCTGCTGAATGGAAAGAAAAGTGTTTTTAAGGATGAAAGAGACACTCTTCCTGGATGCTGTCTCCCAAAGGTCAGCGTTATACACCATCCATGCCAAAAATTCATTGTGAGTCCTCCTGAATGGCATGTCCAGCGCTGGCTTAAGACAAATTGGAAGCAGCAGGATTGTCTGGTACCCAAACAGCTTTGCTCTCATAGCTCCCACCCGCCGCATCCCTTCCGCCACCCCAGCCTGGGCCCAGCCACACACCCCATCTGGTTTCCTCTTCTTCTTCCCTTTCTTAGTTTCAGCTAGATGACATTAAATTCAACTTTTAAAATCTTTTCAACAAATACACATAAAGTGGTGACTCCAAGGTATTCACCGGTGTTATCTGAAGGAGTTTAACATGTCCCTCGTGTCCTTCCCTTTGTAAACGGGGAATTCTGAAAATGAGGTTTTTCAGGCTGGTGGCAGGATGGATATTTCTGGGCAGAAACGACCCATCTTTGCCTCATTTCAGTGCTGTAGTAAGAAGCATGTTACCCCACAAACCGGCTCCATCCCTCTCTCCTTTGATTTTATCAGTTCCCAGGAACGCCTGGTGCCTGAGGTTTGGGAAACCATTCCTCTGCAGTCTTCCCTGGTAACAGCGCAGTGAGGTAGCAGTGGCTTCCAGGTGAGGGGTTCAGGAAATGTGCCCAGCAGGGTCTCACCACCACTGCCAATCTTCTGCCACCTCTGCAAACAGTAAGGGGACTTGCAAAGGTTTAGCAACCTAGGAACAACATCTCCCCTCCCAGGCCGGGCTGCTGCCTTCTGATCTATAGCCAAGGATGTAAACTCTATGTTAGAGTGAACTTTCTGCCCCAAACCATGGCCATTTTGTCCTGCAACAGTAAGTCTGTCCTCTTGCTTCAAGCAATGGGTGCTTAGCTTCTCTGTGCCTCAGTTTTCTCATCTGTAAAGTGGAAAGAACAATAGTGTCTATCTTAAAGCATTATTGTGAGGATTAATTAAGTTAAAATAGGTAAAATGCTTTAGCACAGTGCCTTGCAAATAATACTTAATACATGTTAGTGGTTTAAACAGCAAGAACATTCCCCACATGACAGGAGTGAGAATTCCCAGTTAATACCTGATTAGTATTTTGTATCGGGATCTCCTCCAAGGAGTCCTCTACTAAAATGCCATTCATTGATGTGTCCCAGCTACCACACATATGCTCACTACGCCCCAGACACATTTTACCTGCATTGCCTCCTGCAATCCTCAGGACAATCCTCTGAGGTAAGTGCTACTGTTCTCCCTACTTGACATATGAGAACACTAAGTAAGGCACAGGGAGGTTAACTAAATGCCCAAGGATACACAGACACTAAATGGCAGGACTGGGATTAGACCACAGGCAACCTGGCTCTGTAGTTCATGTCTGAGCGACTGTGCTGTGTCACACTGCACTGCCATGGTGTGCCTTGGGCCAGAAGGTGCAAACACAGCTGGTGGTCTGAGAGATGGTCTGGCTGTAACAGGCTGGCTTCCCGCACTGATCCAAGCGCACTCGAATGACAGCGCAGTGATAGAATGTGTGCTTTTGAAATTTCAAATATTTTAACACCCGTAGCCTGTAAACACTTCCCTTGAACGATTGGGGATAAAAAAAGTAGCACCCCCTTTGCCCTGGCTGGTGTGGCTCACTTGGCCGGACGGGTGTCCCATTGTTACCAGACAGGGGCCTGGCCCTGAGCAGGTCTGCCTAGGGCCAGCTGTAGAGTGTAGGTTCTTGGGTTCGTGTAGGAAAGACTTCACAACATGAGTCCAGGTGACTATGAGGATGCATTTCTTAAAGATGGAGACAGTAAAACAAGAAAAGGCTTAGCTCGGAAGAAGCCACAGGAGAGCCTGGGCTGGTCTGCCTGAGCTTGCTGGGAGGTCAGAGAAAAGGCAGCTTTGGGGACAGGTTCAGGGGATCAGCCTGGAACGAGCTGCCAGCTTACCATTGCCTTGGAGTTTAGGAGATGCTTGCCTGTGAAGGAGGAAGTGTGGGAAGAAGCAGGGGAAGGAAAGGTGAGGGCTGCTCCCCAGAGGGAAAACACTGGCTGGAGTCTTTGTGTTGAGGCTTTTATCTCTTTCTCAAAGGCAGAGAATCTTAGGGGAGGTCTCAGGGGAGGGTTTCAGCAGGATATTCATCAGTCCTCCAGGCGTGCCCTTTCAGGGTCATGGTCTCCACTGATTGGTCAGTGACAAGGCAGGGGGTCTTTAGTCATTACACTTGGTTCTAGCCTGGCCCACCTAGTTTTGCTGCTTTTCTGTGCCTGAAGTTGAAATATAACTGAGGCCTAGATGTTATCTCCAGGGAGAAAAGGCCCAGGAAGAAGAGGTTACCCTGGGGGCGAGGTCCTTGTTTTCCCAGTGTTGCCCCCTTCCAGGCACTAGGGGCCTTCCCCGCTGCTGACCATCTGCACCTACAGATTTCTCAGCCAGTTTGTTCAGCGATTTGTCTCAGTTTCCCCATTCCACTTGCCAAAGAGTTTTCTTCTGAGTGTCCTGCCTCACCATAAGCGAAGGGTTGCAGGTTCAATTCCCAGACAGGGCACATAAGGGAGGGAACTAATTGATGCTTCTCTCTCACATCAGTGTTTCTCTTCCTTCCTCTCGCACTAAAAGCCATGAAGAAAAAGTGTCCCCAGATGAGGATAAAAAAAATAATATCACTTTTTAACAGCCAATACTTTTAGCAGTTGTAGGGCAGAAAGAATAATTTTCCACATATTGTTCTAAATTCTGTGGCTGAGACTCCCCTGTTATAAAAGGACAAATTAACAGGAGAGAGAAAAAAAAAACAATTTTAAGTATGTGTGTACAAGAGCCTCACAAAGATATGAGACTCAAAAGGCAACCACACAACTGAGACTTACATACCAGGAGCTAAGGAAAGGGATAAGGGACCCCCAGGGCTTCAAAGAGATGAAGAGGAAATGTTTGGGAAACCAAGGTTGCCTTGCCTTGCAGATAAGTCTCTTAGGTGATAAAGTTATCTCTGACAGTAGCTCTATTCCTGGTACAGACCCCTTTCTGCTGTAAATTTCCCTTTTACTGTGTTTTCAGAGTTTCTCCTGTGTCTGCATTTTCTCAAAATAATCCCTGTGCCAAAGAGGCGTATTTCGGGGTGGCGTAGTCTGCCGTCTTTTGCAGTTAGTGTGCACGGGGGACTGGGCTGAGTGCTTCAGTGATTCCGTCACATAAACGCTCTGTGAGACGGGTGTTGTCACTCCACCCATTTTACAGAGAGGTCTCCCAGAGGTTAAATCACTTGCCAGCAGCCACATAAACAGTGGTAGCACCTACCTGGTAGGGGGATTATGGGGACTAAACGAGATAATGGCCGCAAGCAGGTGCTTAAAATAGTGCCTGGTGTCTTGTGTTGCTCCCAGACTGTTCAAAGATTCTTTGTCTGTCTTAGGAGAGACCATTCTGACTCAGTCAATATAGAAAGAGGTCTTTTCCAGCTAAAACAGTCACATACTGACCAGCTAGGAGGAAGATTTTAAAATCAACCTTCTATGAAAATGTTCATCAAATTCTCCTTTTAAATGAAATTAACTTTTGGCTCCGCAACTTACTGAATTTAATGTGTCTAAAACTAGGAATTTCCTAGGGGAGATAAACTATGGTCAGAACCACATCAGGTATTTCTTTCTTGTTTCATTTAATAATGTTCTTATCTAAAAGTTTGGGAGAAATTATATTTTATGTCTTGAAATATGTCCGTTCCAACAGGACAGACCCTTCTCTCTCTCCTATGCTCGGCCCACTGAACAGCTCCAGCTCCGTTCCCCTCACCCCCATCTCTCCAAAGCCAACCAGACCGCTGTTCCTCGCTGTATGTGGGGATATAACAGTGGCTTCCAACATCCCCGGTAGATACCTGACCAAAGGAGTTATTAGAGAAGCAAGCCTTCCTCTTTGTGATATTGACCAGCTCTCACAGCAAAACTTGGCTATTCAGTCAGATGAAAAGACTCTTTCCACATCAGGGGTAAGCATGAAGGGACTCCGTGAGTGCAGAGGGACGCCCTGTCCTACTGTAACCATGTTACCCTCTCTCAGTGTGTGGGAGGCCAGGGTGTGGCTCCTTGTCGCCTCTCCCTGTGTCTCTAACCTCCCAGAGTTTTCAGGGGACTGGCAAACACACTTTTAAATGCCTTCATTCTCCCTGTCCTCTTCCCCCTTCTCTGAGGCACTGCCTTCACATTCGCTCACTAGCACTGAGGGATTAGGAGAGGCCATGCAAGTGAATGACATGGATGGTGTTTTTAGTCACCCCATTGTCACCCCATTGTCAAGGGAGTGGTTCTTTCCTAGAGTTAGGAGGATCACCAAACACATGACACCCGACACTGGACAGCTGTGATCAACAACGGCATTTATTAGTCACATACACGGTCAGCCTACAGGAAGAGGACAGAGTGCCCCACAGAAAGCTGCCCTCTGGAGCAGAGTGAACAACCAAGGACTGTGGGGAGCAGGCTTTGTAGTATCAAGAAGGAAGGCTGCCCCCTGGCTCCTACAGGAGGGTGTGATTGGCTTGTTTGAGTAACTCCACAGGCTGGCAGGTAGCTAAAACCTATTAGTGAGAGACAAGCAGAAACTGCGCCTGGTCCCCCCCTGATAAGGATGGTTGTTTGGCTTGGGGTCCTTATCCATGAGAGCGTCATGGGGAGGAGGGCTTGCACTTAGGCCATTCACCACCCTCCCAATTTTACCAGCTGTCAAAGCAGCCTATAATATTAATTTTAGGGCTTACACCACAGACAGTGAGTCAAAGCAGCCTATAATATTAATTTTAGGGCTTACACCACAGACAGTGAGTACAAAGGGGAGTCTGTCAAAAACAGCCTTTGGCATACACAGCCCGATGAAAGCAGGTTGAAAACTTGAGAGACAAAGTCTATCATGCAAGTCCAGATGTTGCTCTTCAAAGCCAGAAAAAGAGTGTGATGTTCAAGAGCCTTCCAGAGAAGCAAAGCTCTGCTCTCAAGTCTCCAAATACTCAAATATTAGCTTGTTTTATTTCTTTTTCTTCTTTCATAAGATCCTTGGAACTTCTGTTTGCTTTATATAAAACCTAAGTAATTATTTGGGAGAAAATATATTATTGGGATTATACAAGATACGTATATGGAAAACACACGAGTTATAAAATCTTATAGCAATGCAAGGTCACTGTGTAAGCACATCAAGAACAACAGCAAGAGCTCCTGTTTTCACTGAGAATTAACTGCAGGTTTTGCATACATCACCCTTGGTTCTCATGCCCTGTAAGGTACATGGTACCCTCAGAAAGAAAAAGGCCATAGGGTCAGACAGTGACTAAGTGACAGAGCGAAGATTTTCTCTCAAGCCTGCATACATCTAAATAATTTTTTTAAAGTTTTACTAATATGTGTTCAGTTTAGGGAGTGGAGAATAATACTATATCTTTAGTTTTATATTAAAGTTAGGAGGACCAGTTATTCATTTAATCATTCAACAACAGTGTTTGATGATCCAGTGTGCCGGACATTGTCCCTACAGGGAAGAAGTCAAGTCCCTTGAGTTCATGATTCAAGGAATAGTGTGGAAGTATGGATGTTTGTTTGCCTTTGACCAGGAAGGAGTCGTAAGCTGGAAAAACTAAAAAATAACAAGCAAAAAATATTTAAAACAATGGTTTTTTAGATACTGGGCAACAAGCAGCAGAGGGCAGTGATCCCGTAAAGAATGGAAACAAACAAGAGGACTCCCATGGAGTCCCTACCCACTGCCTGGTTTCCAGGCTCAGCTCAGGGATAGAGAACCCAAACGAGTCCCACAGTCTCGCTGGTGAAGAGGCAGAGTTGAGAACTTGGGGAGGCCAAGCCAGCTATGAGTCATAGGGCAGAGCTCTGGAGAAGAGAGAGCTGAGTGGAGAGGAAGGAGTTGTACTGAGAGAAATTTCTGGAGATTTCTTGAGGGTTCCCCTGGACTCTTAAGCTGAGTACTGATTAGTACATGCCTGGGAAGAAACTGTTAAGAAACAAGGCCAAGAAAGGACCACCCCAAGATACAGGCAGGACCATCGTGGACTCACACAGGACTGGAGTCCTTTGTGTTACCACCAGTCAGAGGAAACCCCTCGTAATATGAAGGGAAGACGAAACAGTCCTGCCTTGATAGTGGGTGTATAGACTGCTCTGGCCTTACCTAACAAGTCTTCAAAGCAAGCCTCAAATGGATCTATTTTCAGTGAACTGCAGGAAAAGGCTCAAAACTATTTCAAGGAATATTATAATATTCAATGAGCAATAAGTAAATTTTATTGCGTTGCCCAAAAAGTCCATATTTTTTTTCTGTAAAGTAGAAGACACATTTTTCATTTTCACCATTAACGTTATTGATTTGGATAGTTTGAGAATGTCGGCTCTCTCCCACATGGAATAATGTCAATTGTTCTCAGTTAACGTCTCAATTTGATCTCTATCAACTTCAACTGGTCTACCCAACCGTGAAGCATTGTCCAGTGAGAAATCTCCAACATGAAACTTCACAAACCACTTTTGACACATTTGACCAGTCACAGTACCTTCTCCATACACTGCATGAGTCTTCTTTTGCATTTTGGTTGTGTTTTACATTTCTTGAAATAATAAAGCATGATATACTGAAAATATCTTCTTCCATCTTCAGTATTAAAATTGCTATACAAAAATTCAATTTTAATAAGTTTTTTTAATGCACACTTATATGACAGCTGTCACAATACAATCTAACAAAATTGTTCCAAATGAAGTTAAAGACAACTAAGACTACTAGAGCCATCTTACAGAAAAAAACAAATGAATTTTTTGGCCAACCCAATACTATATCTGGCATCCAATAAAAGATTACCACATATACCAATAGGCTGTTGTTTTGGTGTACTTAGGTAGTGACTTTACATTGATATAAGGTTTTATAATTCATGTGCTTTTCTCCAGATGAAGAGGAAAAAAAATCTTTCAAGAGAAACAGTCCCAGAAATGACACATATGATAGAATTAGTAGACATGGATATTAAAACAATTATAATGAAATTATAATAAATATGTTCCATATGTCCCAGATGGTAGATAAAAGATTGAGCTCATTATGAGGAGACATGGATGATATGAAAAAAAAACCTTCAAATTAAACTTCATGACATGAAAAATGCAATGGATAGTATTTTGGGTGTCCCAGGACCACCCACATGTTGGATGACTCACAAGAAGGGCTCCCAGGGCTCATCACCACCGAGGCAGCATAATCACAGCCATGGTTTACTGTAGCGCAACAACACACAGCAGAACCGGCAGAGAAAAGAGTCACATCAGGTGACGTCTGGAGAAATTCAGGCACAGGCCTCCTGATACATTTTGGAGCTGACCTGGCTCCATGGTGTGCTGCTTGACCACACAGTCATCTCTGAAAAGGCCACATGGGACCACTGAGCCTCAGAAGATCCATGGGAGGATGAGAGAAGGATTTATGTTCTGGCTTTCTTCTGTTTTCTGTCCAGGAGGGCTACACAGCACCTCCCCTGTTCCCTGGGTTGTGTTTCCCAGCCTGATGGGGCAGCTGCTGGGAAGCCAGATCTCCTGTCTCATTGTATGTACTTCCTCTGCACCCAGAAATGGCTACAGGAGCCAGAGACTCTGTGAGAGACTGCCACACAGGGATGCATGAGTAGTCCTCACCCAGGACAGGATGAGATGGCAGGTGGGGGCAAGTGGCCAGGGCCCCTCACTGAGCAAGTTGCCAAGGCCTGAGGGGCAAGTGGGGCACAGTGAATCATGGAGATGCATAAATTAGTGTGGTGTACCTGACTAGAACTGGTCCAGCCTCAGGCCATAATTTCATCATTTCCTACAGTCCTCAAGAATGAAACTACTATTTCTAATATGAGGGTTTCATGGACATTGTTTTGAATTAAGTTGACTTTGTGAGTTGGCAAGTTACCATCTCTGAAATTTCTCCCTAGAATTTTACTTTATTAATCGTTAATGATTTTTCCTCATTAAATTCTTTGAATATTAAAAGTAACATTTTGCCACTGAAACTAGTGAGATAATGCACAAAAGGAAAATTAATAAGTTCACCTCCCTACTTAGTCCCCTTCTGTGTCATAAACCAGAATTTATAGCCTGGCTTACGTATACTGTATGTTTTGTTAGTGTGGAGTAAGATGTGAAAAAGTTCCAGGCCATATGGGCCTTCTATTATATTCTTATTATTCACAAGTACTTACGTCACACATTTATTCTACAATTTGGTTTTTGAACTATAGAGCAGAGACTTCCACCCAGGCAAACACGTATTGCTTTAACTCATTCAAGTACAGCCTTCAAATTAATCCTGAGACATTCTCTTCTGGTGACTGCAGTTTTTTTTTCTTTGTAAAAATATTATTCTTCTTTATTAAAAATTATCTTTAGATTCTCTAACAAAAAATAGAGGCAATATAGCACAATGCTTAAACATGCAGTCTCTGATGTCAGAATGCTTGAATGTAATTCCTAACTCCACCACTTAGAAGTTATATGACTTAGGACATTTTTCTTCATCTCTCTGTGCTTCAGAATCCTTATCTGTAAAAGAAGTTGTGCTGCTGACCTCCTGAATGGTGATGGTGCATTAAGTGAGTTAATATAACATAATTCTATGTGCATTGTATGTAAGAAGCACTTAGAAGAACAAAGTCAGAGGCATCATGCTCTGTGGTTTCAAACTATACTACAAAGCTGTAATAATCAAAATAATATGATACTGGCATAAAAAACCCAGACACAGAGATCAATAGAACAGAATAGAGAGCCCAGAAATAAATCCAAGAGATGGTCAATTAATTTACAACGGAGAAGCCAAGAATATACAATGGAGAAAAGACAATCCCTTTGGTCAATGCTGTTGTGAAAACTGAATAGCAAGCAACATGCCAAAGAATGAAACTAGACCACTATCATACATCATACACAAAAATTAACTCAAATGGATTAAAGACTTAAACATAGACCTGAGACCATAAAACTCCTAGAACAAGAAGACTCTGTAAGTGTTCACTATTATTGTCATAATGATTAGCACCTCATAGTGCCTACATAAATAAGTACATTCGTTTAACAAAGTAACAAAAGTGAATTGAGCCATACTGTGTATCATATGCATAAGGGCAACCAAGACAGGGTCTCTGCCCCAGAGCAATGATAAAATAAATATAGGGACAGGTAAATTACAGTATCATGTGACAGATGATCTAACCAACAGCTGTGGGACTCTGATAGGAGTAACTGTCTCAGGAAACACTTCAGATCTGAGATGGATCTAGGAAGATGGATAATAGGAATTTGCAAGTCAGAGTGGTGGCATTAGAGTGGGTGTTCCAAGTTGAGAGAGCAGTAATTGCAAAAACGAAAATATTCCACTAGGCAGCTGACAAACATGTTCCATGGGGAGGTACTAAGATATCAGAATTTTCTTCCCATTTTCCAAAATGTCATATCTCAGTAGTTCAAGACAGAGCATTTTGTAAAATGTTTTGGTTCCAGTGACTCATCACCACTGTAGACTAATCAACTACTATGACTCACACCAATCCTCTTGGAAGTGTATCTCTGCAAAGGATATCTCTCTGCATGAAACATGCCTTTGAATGATGCCTTTGAATGAGTGACAAAAACTCTTATTAAGGACTATACCAGACAGTCACTAAGGATAATTCTCACACTTACTAGATTCTGTGTTTCACCATTGATTTCTTTACTGCCAGGGCATTTGTCAGGGAACAAGAAGTGGATACTGAACCTAAGCAAAAGGTATAGGTGAGCAAAGTCCAAATGAGGCAAGGAGTCTCATACTTCTACTTTTTGATGTCAGCCCAAAATGTTACTATAAAGCAGATACTGCAACAGCACAATTTAAAAACCAAAGACTCACAAGTACTTGTTAATAGTGATGATTCTTTTCTGTCTCTGTAACTTCATAGAGTCAGAAGGGATGGAGAATTTGAGAAAAGCCTGTTCATCTAAACTGTCTCTTTTGTTTTATCATGTAAAATAAGACTTTTCTCAGTTTTTAGAGTATGGACCCTATCACTGTTAAGTAGGTGTCTTATAAGAAAATACCAATGAATTAAAGATATTTTTAAAAAATGTACCTATTGTTTTAGCTTCCCTAAACTTCAATACTCAGAAAGCACTCAAAATAAGAATTTATTATATCATTGTTTTAATGACAGCATAAAAATTAGAATAAACCTAAATGCCCATCAACAGGGAATACAATGTAGAATAATCAATCATCAGGAAACACTATGAGGGAATTGAAAAAATTGAACTAAATCTATGTATATTAACATGGATCAACCTCTAAAATGTGATAGTAAGGAAAAATGCAAGTTAGAGAATATGTACATGATGCAATTATTTATTTATTTGATATTAATATGAATATTAAGTATATAAATATGTTTAATATATACAATATAAATATATTTAACAATTTTTCCCCCTCTATTCCCCTCCACCCTGCACGCCCCCTCCCACCCACATTCTCCCCCTTTAGTTCATGTCCATGGGTTGTAAGTATAAGTTCTTTGGCTTCTACATTTCCTATACTATTCTTAACCTCCCCCTGTCTATTTTCAACCTACCATTTATGCTACTTATTCTCTGTACCTTTACCACCTTCTGCCCCTCCCACTCTCCCACTGATAACCCTCCACGTGATCTCCATTTCTGTGGTTCTGTTCCTGTTCTAGCTGTTTGCTTAGTTTTTTTTTTTTTTTTAGGTTTGTTTGTTAATAGTTGTGAGTTTGTTGTCATTTTACTGTTCATATTTTTATCTTCCTTTTCTTAGGTAAGTCCCTTTAACATTTCATATAATAAGGGCTTGGTGATGATGAACTCCTTTAACTTGACCTTATCTGGGAAACACTTTATCTGCCCTTCCATTCTAAATGATAGCTTTGCTGGATAGAGTAGTCTTGGATGAGGTCCTTGCCTTTCATGACTTCAAATACTCTTTCCAGCCTCTTCTTGCCTGTAACATTTCTTTTGAGAAATCAGCTGATAGTCTCATGGGAAATCTTTTGTAGGTAACTGTCTCCTTTTCTCTTGCTTTTTTTAAGATTTCCTCCTTATCTTTAATCTTGACTAATGTAATGCTGATGTGCCTTGGTTGTTCCTCCTTGGGTCCAACTTCTTTGAGACTCTCTGAGCTTCCTGAACTTCCTGGAAGTAAATTTCCTTTGCCAGTTTGGGGAAGTTCTCCTTCATTATTTTTTCAAATAAGTTTTCAATTTCTTACTCTTCCTCTTCTCCTTCTAGCACCCCTATGATTCGGATGTTGGAACATTTAAAGATATCCTGGAGGTTCCTAAGCCTCTCCTCGTTTTTTTGAATTGTTTCCTCATTCTGTTTCAACTGTTCCAGTTGAATGTTTATTTCTTCCTTCTGGTCCAAACCATTGATTTGAGTCCCAGTTTCCTTCTCATCACTGTTGGTTCCCTGTACATCTTCCTTTATTTCACTTTTCATAGCCTTTATTTTTCATCTAATTTGCAACCATATTTAACCAATTCTGTGAGCATCCTGATTACCAGTGTTTCGAACTGTGCGTCTGATAGATTGGCTATCTCTTCATAGCTTAGTTGTATTTTTTTCTGGAGCTCTGATCTGTTCTTTCATTTAGGACATTTTTTTTTTTCTGTCTTGGTGCACCTGTTACGTAGTAAGGGGTGGAACCTTAGATTTTCACCAGGGTGGGGCAACCCACGTTGCTGCATTGTGATGCTGTTTGTGGGGAAGGGAACCAAGAGGGTAAAATGCTGCTTGCTTGGCTCTCTGTCAGTTTTCAGTCACTTCCCTTGTAACCCACAAGCAAATTGGGCCCTTCTGGTGCTGATTCCCACGTGAGTTGGCTTGTATACATTCTAGGACCCTGTGGGTCTCTCTAACAAACTCTCCTGTGAGGCTGGGTGTTTCTCCCACTGGTGCCTTAACTCCCACAGGTGTTTTCAGTCAGAGGCTTTGAGGCTTTATTTCCCAGCACTGGGACCCTGGGTTGTGCCATCTGTCTCTCGCTCCCCAGTTGTTCCTCCTGGTTTATCTGCATGCAGATGTGGGACTACCAGGTCCACGAGCAGTTGCCTTGCCCAGTCCGCCAGCTGCTGCCTCCCTGGTCCTCCAGCCACCACCTTACCATGAGTCCTCTCCACCCATCTCTGCCCCTCCTACCAGTCTGGGTGAGTGTTTCTTCTTTAACTCCTTGGTTGTCAGACTTCCATGCAGTTCAATTTTCTGTCAGTTCTGGATGATTTTTGTTTTTAAATTTGTTCTTGTCCTCCTTTTGGTTGTACAAAGAGGCATGGTGTGTCTACCTACTCCTGCATCTTGGCTAGAAGTCTCTATATAACAATTATTTATGTTATATATAATATATGGATTGGAAGTATATAAACCAACTCAATATAGTAATTTCTCTGGGAAGTGGAGAAGGAATTGGGAAATGATATGCAGGGAACATGAAGTTTAAAGTAGACTTAGCTTTACCTTTAAGGTTTAAAAAAAGAAAGAGAAAAATGTTGACCATTATGACTTTTTGGTACTTTTTATTTTTAAATAAAAATATGTGATTCTTTTGTTTGCTTTACAATTTACTTTGGCCTTTCCCATTTTTTTTTTTACTATTAGACATATAAATAAACCCAATCATTTGAACTTCAGACTGATTACAACTTTTAAAGCAAAGTTCAGTTAGAAAAACAAAAACTACTTGATGTATTTCAGACAGAACCAGATTAGTACATATAGAAGCAGATACTTTCAAAACCTTTAGAAGAGCTGAGAGACAAAAATTGCAGGGGTGAGGCCCGTTGAGTCAGGAAGCTCCTGTGGCTGCCCAGTGGTCTGGAAGCTGCAGGACAACACTGACAAGTCACAACTGCCCTGCAGCTCTGAAAAGGGTAACTAGCAGGGAGCTGAGCAGGCAACTGCATATACCCACAAATGCTGCAGTTTACACACCTGCCACTGATGCCTAAAGACCATTCCTTCTAAGCTGCACATGAATACATCTCATTATCTTTACATAAATCAAATGCAAAACTGCTGCAAAAGGAGAATGGGAGATGCATATCACAGTCTCATAGCTCCTGTGGTACAGGACCTGGCAGAGAAAGAGGTGGAAATAGTGCGAAGGGTAAGACAACATCTGGAATGCCTTTACTTTGTAAAGGTCAGATGCACAGTTCTTTTACTCCAGTCACCATTTTTTCTTAGGGTTAAAAACAAATCAGTGCTTCACTGGCCACTGATCCCAGGTGACCAAATCAGCAAAGAGCATGGAGTGACCCCTGCCAGAATGGAAACTTTCCTCTTACCAGTGGGTATAGATCACCTCTTCTCTCTGTGAAGCAAAGCAGATTGCTAATTTAGCAAGCTTGCCTGTCTCTTAAATAGGCAAATTCTGTATCTTTCCAGACTACTAAATAAATTATGGAATTGCATCTTTTGACTCAATCCTAAAGAACACAAAAAAGCAGGGTGACGTCAGGGATGGATGGAAAGGACACTGAATCCATAGTGTGGAGACCTATACTCTGTCCCTAGCCTCACCACTCACCTGCTAAATGGCATCAGGAAAATCACCTAGCCTTCCAGCAAAGATGAAGTATATCATTACTCAGTGCTTCCCATCAAAAACAAAACAAAACAAAACAAAACAAAACAAAACAAAAACAACAAAGTCTGAGGAAGTGCCGCAGCCAGAGAGATCTAGGCAGACACGATAACTAAACATAATGTGGGGTCCTGGATAAGATCCTAGAACAGAAAATGGACATTAGATAAGAACAAAGGAAAATGGAATACAAACTATAGACTCTAGTTAGTAACAGTGTCTCAGCATTAGTTCACTAATTGTGGCAAATGTACCAGACTAATGCAAAATATTAATAATAGGGGAACTGAGTATAGGACATGTGAAAAACACTGTGCTACCTGCAAATTTTCTGTAAACCTAAAATGCTTCCAAAAATAATTTTTAAAGTGATATACAGAAAGCAAAAAGTTCTTGAAGAATCATTCTAAAATAAGATACCCGGGACTTGCCATAAAATAATCCAGTTGGGGCTGGAGAGGTTGAGAATGATGAAAAGTGGGAGCAAATATAAATAAAACAAGATTGCCCAAATGGTGATACTCGATTTAGCTGAGAGTGTGTCTATGGCAGGGAGTCACTGTATTTTTCTGAGGAAAAGGTTGTGGCTTTATATTCCTAATAATAGGAACCCTGATCAGCATTCATTCAGGAAACACTGAGAT
This sequence comes from Glossophaga mutica, assembly GCA_039655065.1. Taxonomy (NCBI): domain Eukaryota; kingdom Metazoa; phylum Chordata; class Mammalia; order Chiroptera; family Phyllostomidae; genus Glossophaga; species Glossophaga mutica. The sequence goes on along the minus strand of CM077304.1, from coordinate 35,081,496 downwards.
GATAAATGAAGTGTGATTATTTGGGTCAAGGGTAGTCACGTGTTTCTCAGTAAACATTTGGTATTCAGGATCAAGAAGGTACTTCCCACTCAGCAGATCATGTCATGATGCTTTCAAACCACACAAAGGACTACTTCTATCTCGGGTAACACAGATGTTCATTTATTCTGGATTTTGATAGGCATTCTAGAAAATTTAGTGGAAGTCAATTTGATTTGTAGTCTTTCAGAAATTCGATATCATGCATCTTACCTAAATGAACATGCTTTAACACATTTCCTGCAACATATGTATTTTATAGGTTTTGTTTTAACCTTTACGGTTAAATCCAGGTAAAAATAGTGATATCCAGTGACTCTGCCCTATAGAGAAAATATTTCCACTTATGTAACCTCTTTCTCAGTTGTTGAATTTCCTTATTCTTTTGGTATAAAATGCTTCTCAAGTAGCTTTTTTGTTGTTGCTAAATGATTTATTACTGGTATGGGTACAGGAGCTTGCTTCATAATTTAGGTAATAAAATATCTTCTAAATAAAACAATATATTTTATTAACTTCATTTATTCTCTCTTGCATTTACCATTTTTCTTTTTTTTAAAAAAAAGGCATGACTTAAAGTAGATTTATTCTGAATATTCAGTTAGTGTGTGTTTCTTCTATAGAGAATGATAAAATTAATAAAATTTAGCAGTGTGATCTTTTGTCAAATGCATTGGCGAATTATTATAAGATAATGCATCAGTGACCTTTTAGGATGACACACCAGCAGAGTTAGGAGGCAGTATTATATAGCACTGTTTTGTGAAAAATGTGTTCCACATAACTCGAGTTCTGTGAAGTGTTAATAGATATTATTTGCTGAGGTGGGAGAAAGCACTGAGGTCAAATAAGTTTAAAAAACATTGTATTAAATAAGTTCTTACTGTAGGACTTTAATCATGCTGGCATATTATGAATCTTAAAGAAGGAGGGAGAACCTGCAGCATTTCTTAGATTGATTGAACCACAAAATCCTTTTTTCCCCCCAAGGCACCTTTCAGCACTGCATTTATAATGGAAAGAGCAAGGGGGCAGGTTGGGGAGGGGAGGTGAGCACATGTTTGAAGATATGGAAAGTTCAGCCTCCACTGAAATTCTGATTCTGTCACTTACAAATAGGATGCTGTTAAGCAAGTGATCTACTTTAAGCTTCACCTTACTTTGCAAAATAAAAATAAAAATACCTATTTTGCATGGTTTTCATAAGGATGACAAATAGTTTAGATGAGTTATATTTTAGTTATGATGTAAAAGGTTATAGCACACCATAGTTCAAAAAACAAACCAAAACAAAACAAGTAGGATAAATAAATAAATAAATAAATAGGAAGGATTCTAAAGGAATGACATTCCAGACAGGGAAGAGCCTTTTCCTGCCTGGTAACATTTGCTTGACGATTTGGTAGCTGATTGACCTTGCCATGTGAAAAGGGATTCTTCTTACTGAAGGAAAGGAAAACCTAACAGTGTAAATAGCCACATGAGCATGAATGATATCTTGGACTACAGAGGAACCTCCAAGAATAAGCAGTCCTCCCCATCAACTGGTTTTCACCCGGAAGCTTTTCCTGAGTGATAACGAGTTTGTGAAGCTGGAACACTAGGTTGGAAAGGTGGAGAGAGATCTCCCAGCCTCATAGTGATTATGACCCAAAGTCAGATAGTGAGAACAGCCGTTTTAGACATAGGACACGTTTGAAACCAGATGGAAACCAAAGCAACCTAAAATTGTAACCCATTCCCATTCCAACTCAGTTCTTAGTGGAACTGAAGTGACAAGCCCCTCAATTTTGCTACCTGGCTGAGGAAAAAGTGTGCCCTACTTGGAGAGAAATATACCTATATCACTAGGCACCGATGGTTTTATACAATGTCCAGCATAAAATATTAAAAATCAGAAACTAAAAAGAACATGCAAAGAAGCAGGAAAATGTGACTTTTAATGAAGAAAATAATAGAAGCAAGGCTATAGATGATCCAGAGGTTGGAATTAATGGTCATATCAAAATAACTATTATAAATATATTAAATAAAAAAAAGAAAAACATGAAAAAAGTGGATGAATATCTCTAAAAAGAACCAAATGAACTTTCTAGAACTGTATAGTAAAAAATAAGATTCCTTAGAATGAGTCAGTGAATTCAAAGACAGCTCAAAATAAATTATTCAAAATGCACAGATAGGAAAAGAATTTGTTTTTAATTTAAACGTGATTGCATTTTTTTCCATTACCATTTAGTCCCCTTATACCTGCCTCCCCCCAACAATCACCACACTGTTGTCGATGACCATGAGTCCTTTTTCCTTTTTGCTCAATCCCTTAACCCCACCCCTTAGCTGTCATCCTGCTCTCCCTCTATGAGCCTGTCCCCATTTTCCTTGTTAGTTCAGTTTGCTCATTAGATCCCACATATGAGTGAAATCATATGGCATTTGTCTTTCTCTGACTGGTTTATTTCACCTAGCATAATATTCTCCAGGTCCATCTATACTACTGTAAAGGGTAACATTTTCTTCTTTTTTATGGCTGGGATGTATTCCATTGTGTAGTAAAACAACTAAGGAAAAGAAATTAAAAAAAATAAAGACATTGTCAGATGGCCTAACATGCATGATTGGAGTCCTAGAAGAAGAGGGAAAAAAATGGGGCAAAAAATACTTGAAAAGATAATGACAATGAATTTTTTCACAGCTGATGAAAGACATTACCACAGACGCAAGAAGCTCAGTGAACCCCAAATAGCAGAAATACAGAGAAAAAAAAACTAAGAACATCATAGTTAATTAGTAAAGATTAAAATAAAAGAAAATATTTAAAGTAGCCAGAGAAAAAAGACACATCTTCAAGGGAACAATTATGTGAATGGTGGAAGCCAAAAAAATATATGACATCTTATTTTTATTATTTACGCCTTTAGTTTACCCACTTTTTCTCCCTTTCCCCACCTCCACCCAGCCTTAAACAGCATCTTTATTAAAGTACTAGAAAAAAAATAAAACTGCTAACCTAGCATTTTTTACTAAGTGAAAATATCTTTCAGAAGTGAAAGCGAAATACTTTCCAAACAAACCAACACTGAGGGAATTTTTCGCCAGCAGATCTGCCATACAAAAAAATCTAAGAGAAGTGCCTCAGGATGAAAGAAAATGATCCCCACTGGAAATGTGGAATTTTGAAAAAGGAATGAGGAGCTCCAGAAAGGATAAACATGAATAAATGTAAAGACTAGTTCTTTTACAATTTTTCAGAAGACTGGTGGCCATTTAAAACAACAAAAATAATAAAAACAATGATATGTATTAGAGTTTATAAGATGGGTAGAAGTTAAGTATGTGACAATAACAGCCAAAAAGGGCTGTAATAAATAAGAAAAATATGAGAGATAAACTTTTTACATTGTCTACAAAGTGGTAAAATATTACTTAAAGACTGTGGTAAGTTAAAGATGCTTATTGTAATCTCTAGAGTAGTGGTTTTCAAAGTACACCCCCAGATCAGAAGCATCAGCGTCACCTAGAAACTTGTTAGAACTACAAAGACTTGGTTGCTATCCCAGACCTACTGAATCAGAAACTCTGGGGGTTGAGCTCAGCAATCTGTGTTTTATAAAGCCCTCCAGCTCTGACTGATGTGGCTCTGTTGGTTGGGCATTGTTCTGCAAAGCAACAGGTCGCTGGTTGACTCCTGGTCAGGGTCCATGCAGGAGGCCACAGATCTATGTTTCTCTCTCACATCGATATTTCTCTCCCTCTCGTTCTCCCTCCCCCTCCTCTAAAAATAAACAAAATCTTAAAAAATAAAAATGAAAAACATGCCCCTCCAGATGATTTTAATGCGAACTAAAGCTTGGAGAGAGAAATCTTCCCAATGGTAGAGCTGTGAATGGTGAAATGCATGTCATTCACTTGGGGAGGAGGGAGAAGTGACCCAAGGGGAGAATATATATCAATTCCTGGGCAGTGGCCAAAGCCCTGATTGTCTGGTTAGGAGACTGGAAGGAGAACTGGAAGATCAGAGATAAGGAGGTCTGTAGACAGACATGTGGGTGACAGCATGAAGTGTGACTTGTGTATTGCACGTGGGTACTGACCAGAAAGCATCTACCATGGCAAAAGTACTCAGCAACCAAGAAGACAAAAAATGACTTGACATTAGCCAGTCTTTGCCATCAGTTACCCAGTGTAGACATGATGGACACATAAACAGAGTGGACATGGTGGCAGAAATAAGCTATGTGTGAGCCCAAGAACATGGACCCCACTTAACAATGCCATTGTAGCTACTGCTGCCTTTAAATATCCAACTTGTTGGCAACAGGGACCACACTGAACTTCCAATACTGCATTATTCCTGGAGGAAACCAGCCAGTCACTGAGCAGCAAGCTGACTGTATGGAATCCCTCCATCTCGGGAAGGCCAGCCCTGCCTCCTCCAGGGAAAGGCGCATGTTCCAGGTATGAGCTTGCCTCTCCTCAACTAGCACCGCTATCCAGAGCTCAGAGTGCCTCAGCCACAGGCCTGGAAACCCACACAACGTGGCATCTAATGAGGAGACCTACTTCACCATGAAGGCAGTGTGGGAGTAAGCCTGTGCCCACGAGAACCAATGATCACTTCACATTTGCGCCATCCAGAGGTAGCTGGCTTCGTAGAATGGCAGAACAGCCTATCCTTAGGTAACAAAAAACCCTCTAGTCATGTTTACTCATGCAAATGGTATATTTTGCTATGGGGATAAAAGAAAAGGAGAATATTGATATGCAGAGAAAACAAAACAAAGTAATGATGTAGAGAAAAGCAGATGCAAGAGAATGGAACAGATTGTGTTCTGACAGAGCTCTAGTTTCCAGTTCTCGTGTTAGCCACAGCCCATGATATAACTGTTTCCTGACAATAAGTCCCGCCCCCCTTTGTGCATAAGCATGCCTGATTTAGTTTTTGTTGCTTGCAACTAAAAGATCTTGTTTAATACAATAAATTCAAAAGGGACAAACTTTTATATTTACATGAAGAACTTCCAATAAATAATATAGTTGTCCCCCAAATGTAAAGAACTTCCTTATTGTTTTGAGATTTAGACAGCCCCTCAACAATGTACAAAAGAGACTTCATCTGTTATAAACAGGCCCCTTCCCACTCTAAGATCCTCTGACAATTAACAGGAAAGGTATAAATTGGAAAACAAAATTGTTCCACCAGTTGGAAAATAAAAAATAATGAACTTGTAAGTGCTTGATAACATTCCAAAAGAAGATGTGCAAGAATGTCTAACATTGTAGGGGGAAAAATAAATGATCCTAGATTTAGAATTAATTAAAAATCTGGAACAAAAGTTTAAATTAATGAACCAAAACAAAAATCTAGAAGTTAAGTATTTGGAGTATGAAATACAAGAACAAAAATGCCAAAGTAGCTTTCAAATATACATAATTATTTGCTGACTGAAGTATAAATTGAAAAAGATCTCAAAAATAAATAAATTAGGCAAAATTCCCTCTTTTGCTTTCTCTTGATATCACTGCCAACAATGCCCTCTAGTGGTCAATTAGGTAGGCACTGAAGAATGGAAAAAATGAAACATAATTAAGCAAGCCTGTTAAACTCATTGCTACGATTTTTATGAAAATATGAACTTTTACACTTCCAGTTGGTAATTGAATGTTGTATTTGGCAAGCAAATAAATCTTTGCAAAGTATCTCAGCATATACCTTAAAGCACAAGCATTTCAAAGCCAATTTTCCCCTGTGGTTTTCCTGAACACATGCCAAGCAGCACATGAAAATAACCATCTGCAATGTCTTATAGAGGCATTTTGGGGTCACAACTTTCCCTATGTAGCTTACAGAAAATAAAATATACTTTTATTGAGGATGAAATCAATCTCCCAAATACTTCTGCTTTTAAACCTAATTACCTTCAAGAATTATAGTTTCAGACAACAGTAATGACTCTTGTTACCACTTTCAAGATCTTATCTGAATTCTGAACTCATCAACCAGACAAAGTCCCTTTGCTTAAAAATTCTTCAAACTGCAGCTCTCAATCACTGGAGTAAGCCAGTCAAAACAACAGTTACAGTTACAGGTATGGAATTTCTCCAACCCTGGCTCAGCAAAGAGCTTCCCAAAGGAACTTCAGCTGAAGGAAAAGAAGGAAGACAATGTACGTAGCTCACGCCCCTTTAATTCAAACCAGCCAATTGCTGGCTCTAGTCTCTGGCTCAAGATGTGTTTGCCTCTACAAATGTTCTCCTTTCTCTCCCCTCTAAGCCTCCTCCTCTCATACTTTCTAACCATCCTATATTCCCTTCAGTAACTGATTATGTGTGTGATTTTGAGAGACACTTAAGTCTCTTTTACAATAACTATATTTGCATTAGACTATTTGCTCTGAATAACTTTGACTAAGGCATTGAAATACTATTCTGTTCCAGGAATTCATCTATTTAAATAAAAACACATCTTTAGATAGCTATGCTGTAAGTTGACAAGAGCCATTAATATTAATAACAATTCCCTTAGAAATCCTGAGATGACCGCATTCTATAACTGCTAACCATTTCCTGGTTTTACACTCCTAAAACTGCATCCAAATACTAAGTAATAAATCTTCCAAGAACTCCATCAATGTTAGACAAAATTCATGAGGAAACCTAAACTTCGATACCACTTTCTCCATTACCACTTCTCTTGCGCCAGAAATGCCTCAGATTTTGGAGTCAGATAATCTGGCTGAGTAGTTCAGTAAGTCATCTACACAAACAAGTTACAGAGTTTTACGGGGACTCACAGAGCAATCAGCTGACAGTTTCACCTACATTAGAACAGATGAAAAAAAATGTGTAAATCCAAGATGATAGCATGTGGTACTGTATTCCATAAAGTATGCTATCTAGAATGATCCCTAACTTATTTGACCATGGAACTTTCTTTTCCTCAGAGCACTTTAGGAAACAAGGGTATTTAAAACTTTGTGGGATATGGTTGTCAATGTAAGGAATGTGCAGACCTATGGGGAATTTTTATGAGTTTATATGAACCAAACTGACAACAATTGTCGGTAAGCAAAATCTCAATGGATTGAGAAAATGCTCTGGAAGATGGTAGTTTTACCACTTATTTTATACATCAGAATCAAAGGAGAAGACGTAAGTGGGTTACATGAAATCCACTGGTGGTAGATTAAGGTGGCAGGAGAAAGCAAAGCAGGGAAATCTCTGAGACTGGATGAAAAGTAAATGGGACAGATACATACTTCTCTTCCACTGGTAGGTATAGGGTAGTTAACAACATGGAGAGCACATGGAGGTGGGAGAACAAGATAACTGTGAGGGGTTCGGTGGTCTCCTGCTCTGAGATTGTGCTGAGTGGTCTAGATAAAGGAAATCACTCTCACATTCCAAAGACAACAGACAGGCTCAATTAAGCTAAAGACTGACCTTTGTCAAGGAAGATGCTGAGAGATGCCGCCATAACTCATGTTCAGTTAGGAAGTTTTCACTTCAGACCATCCTGTATACAGTTACTTTAGGTCTCTGAGTTTCTAAGGCTGCCATGCAGGCCTCCCCTGAGCTTGTCAGATTTAGTGTGTGGCCCCTGTTCATCCACATGGGATAGGGCATTCTCTAGAATTTTTCAAATTCAAAGTATACCCCTTAAATTTCCTCAGTTGCACTAGCCATCTTTCAGTTGCTCAATAGCCACACGTGACAATGGCTGCCATATTGAACAGGCCATTCTATCATTTCACAGAGTTCTACTAGACAACACTAGTTGAGAATTTTCCTTATAATCTTGTAATCATATGCAAACTTCAGCCCTTAAACCACTCACAAAAATAGTAACTTTACAGTAGGAAAAAAGCTGTTAAGAAACACCTTAACCAAGTGATGAAGGATAACAACCCTACTAATAGTCCAAATAGACATCATATACCTCCTGTAGTGTATATTGCAAAGAATACAACATCTTACATGCATTATTCCTGCCAACAATACATACCCTGAATGCAATCATTAGGAAACAAACAAATACAAACTTAACGATATCCTACAAAATAAGTGGTCTGTGTTTTTATATGTCAAGGTCAGAAAAGAAAAGAAAGAACTGTAACAGATTAAAGGAAACTAAAGAGACATGACAACTAAATTCAATGCATGATCCTTGAATAAATCCTTGATCAGGGAAAAGAGTAACTCAACAGGAAGTTGTTAAGGCAATTGATAAAATTTGAATATAGACTGTGGGTTAGAAAACAGTATTATAAAAATGTTTCTTGATTTCGACTGTTATAAGATAGTCATACACGAGGAAAGTCCTTCAACTTAGGAGATATTACATTGAAGTATTTAAGAGTAAAGGAGCACTCTCTGAGTTCCAAATAACATGGAGAAAGCATACCTTCCACTGAATGCAGCTAAAACACTTGGAGAAGATGTATGGAGCTACCTGAGGTCTTTTAAAAAGAAAGGCAACAGGTCCATTGGGGAAGACGAGCAGACCCTGAAAACCACTAAACTGACAGTGAGTTTCCCTCTTCTTTAAATCAGATGTTTCCCAGCCTGAACTCAAAGGCAACCTGAAATTCAGAAGTATGGAACAGGTGCTGACAGAATATGCTCCCAGAGAAGCCCTCTCTTTCCTGTCTAGGAAGCATGAAAATGGCCTATCATGGGTCAGAAAGATTAGAGGAAATCCTTTGGGGATTTTCCTCCCGCTCTTGGCCCAGCGTCTGTGCAATGCCACCTTGGCACAGAGGCAACAGACAGTAGCTAAGCAAATGCCTAAAATTGAGAGGAAAGAGAACCCTTCTCTCTGACTGGAGGAACTATGGATTCAAGAGTGAGAGGAACCCCTGTTGCTCTTTTCTCTCTGGCCTCTCGCTACTTGGTCCAGGTAACACACAGCTGCAGAAAGTACATAGCAGACCAGGACAACTAAAGGCAGGGAGACCAAGAAGAGGGTGCCTGGGAGCAGGAAAGGTTTCCCTGGGGGAAATCATAGAGAGAAAGAAGTTCAAGAAACTGATACCACAAAACTATTTATGAACTCCTGTACTCATTCCTGAGCTGCGCATGCATGGTCTGACCCTACATGGACAACTGCTCAAGTCTCCGACTGGTCACTGGGTGTTACACACGGGGACAGACCCAAGTAACACAGCAAAGGCTTTGAAAACTTGACTGACCTTTAAGTTGCAGCCAACAGAAGGTAGAGTCAATCACCTGCTAAAACAAGGGAACAAGCCAACATTCTCCATAGGATTTAAATAAGACTTAGACTCCCGTAACATGAAATCCAAAATGCCCAAGATCAAATTCAAAATTATTCACATATTTAGAACCAAGAAAATCTTGACATTTCTCAAGAGAAAAGGCAATCAACAGCCACAAATATAGATGTTGAAATTAGACAAAGACTTTTAAACAGCTATTAAAATCATTCTCTAATGAGTAAACATTAAAACTCTTGAAACAAATGGAAAGGTAGAAAGTCTCAGGAGAGAAATAAGATATAAAAAACAAAAGATAAAAAATGTTAGATCTGAAAAAATACAATGACTAGAATAAAAAATGTATTAAATGGGTTCACTAAATGAACTTCTAGATATCAGTAAAATTATCCAATCTGAACAATAGGGGTTTAAACATATTACTTTATGAACAGAGACAAAAAGACCCACAGACAATACAAAAAGGTCTAACATAGATGCCCCTGGGGTCTCAGAAGAACAAAAAGGATCCTACAGATTGGCACATGCCCCAAAAGGCAAAAAGAGTCAATATTACTAAATGTATTTTTCTTAATTAGTAACAGTAATATTAATACTTTAAGTATAAGGGTAAAGAACAATGTTGGCTAAAACTTTCTCTCAAATGGTTCAGAAAAATATATAGATAGATGTGGATAGATAGAATGCTATGTAGCAAATAGGGCAAAATGTATGAATTGGTGAATTTGGATAAAAGGTAGAAAGCAATCCTTTGTACCATTTTTGCAATTTTTCTAAAAGTTTGAAGTTATACCAAAATAAAAATTGCTTTAGAAATATATAAAATGCATTTCCAATAAAATACATTTTTAATTACTTCCAAAAATATCATGACATATGATATGCCAGCATTCTTGTTATCTCCCTCACTTGATACTCTCCTACATCTGATCTTGAGAAGTCCCGTACAATGAACCTGAAATGGCAAATATTTTCAACTTGTGTGCTTACTCGAATCTATTGTTGCCAGGAACTAGACGCACTCAGTTGAGAAGAATTCTCAGGCCAAGTCCAGGCTCATGAAGGAAGAATTCTTCTATGGATTAGTGATGTCTGCCACAGGTGCAGACTAGAGTTCTGGCAGGATGAATACCAAGAACAGCCTGATGCAGCTTATATCGTCCTTTTACTGTTTTACCGCAGCTCTTCTTCAAATCTCAAATAGTCAATGACATTTTTGTTAATTAGTATACATGTTCTTTAATCCATCAACGTAATTCTAAATAGCTCTTTTAGAGATAGCTTATAATAGCTAGTTTTACTTAAAATCTTTTATCACTTGCTAATTATCCTCTCATGCCCCTGACCCTTCTTTTTCTATTTTTTAATATAAATATGTCTTTATTTCACTTTGCCTAAATGATTAAAGTAGTCTCAACTCTTTCATTCATCTTTCCACACTTTAGTTCATGCTACACACACTGGCTTTTAGAAGCACAGATTAAATCCTCTTTGATGACTGCCTAGGAATGAGAGTCTGTGCTAAGCATGGGAGACAGATGCTGTGAGGGTTCCATGCCTACCCTCGTAAATTCAGGTCTAGGGGAAGAGGTCAACATGTAAACAGATAGTTATAATACCCTGAAAAATTCCTGCCACCGTTTTATCTATAAAATGAAAACAATAATTGTACATACTTCCCAGAGTATGGAGAGGATTAAATGAGTTACAGCTCATAGTCTTTAGCATATGGTCTGCCACATATTAATCATATAATAAACACTGGCCATTAATATAGCTAACTCCCAAGTGCCAAGCACAGTGTTATGAACTACGATCATTTCAATTTTCAAAGAGTGAATTTAAATCACTTTTTCAAGCCACCCAGTGTGTCAGAGAATATTGGACAAAGCCAAAACTCTTCCAGGCAAAATAAACCAAGTTCTTTTTTTTTTTTTTTTTTTTTTTTTTTTTTGATGTCTTTTTTTTTTTTTCCTTTTAGATTTTATTTATTTATCTTTAGAGGGGAAGGGAAGGAGAGAGGGAGAGAAACATCAATGTGCGGCTGCCTCTTGTATGTCCCCTGACGGGAACTGGCCTGGCAACCCAGGCATGTGCCCTGACTGGGAATCGAACCGCGATCCTTCGGTTCGCAGGCCCGCGCTCAATCCACTGAGCTACACCAGCCAGGGCCCAAGTTCTTTTAACTTTATCTTCCATTTCCAATATGTTTCAAAGATGTTTCTATTATGAATTTCGACAGAAGACAATCCCTATTTTCTTCTCAGTCATGCAGTTCATACAGAGGAGCACAATGACATAATCCCCACAGCCTTCTTTACAACACTATGCCCTGTAGTTCTTGCCAGCACTCACGGCTCAGACATTTCTCCGCTCTCCTAATAGTCATGCATATTTATTGGCACACATACATAAAATGAAATCAAAATGAATTATGAATATGACATATAAAAATAATAGCGGTGATGAAAAGACAGACAGTAAAATAAAACCCAAAACTCCTGAAACCCTGAGGATTTGAAAAATAAAATGACATTACACTTTTCTGAATCATAAAGATAATCTCGGAAAGAGTCCCAAAGAAAGTCTGGAGGATATGGATAAAAATCCAAAACTGTCATCCATTTCCAAACATGCCCAGAAAAATATGTTCTCCCCAAACTGCCAAGAAACTGCAAAACAGAGGTTTTATTTTTTTTTACTCTCATGTTATGGCTTTTCAGATGTGTCCCAGAATACTTTTAAAAACAGACAGGCTGCTCCTATAAACAAGAGTGCATCAGATTCTTGCCGCATGGGTGTGGAAACAATAGAATGTAGAGACCTGTGTTCTGACAGGAGCACCACCCATAACTGGCTGCGTGTGATTCTGCACAAGGTCCTTCATTATTTCAGACAGTGGTTTCCAAAGCTACAAAGGTTCCAGATAATGATACCTACTGTTGCCTATCTTAGTAAATTGTTATTGAGAACAATAGCTAGTACTTGTGCAGCAATCTAAAAACTACCTTTTTCCTCACAAATATTGTTTTAGTTACTACAACCCTGTGAGCTGAGTATTATTATTATTACTACTATCATTATGTAATTTTGATAAATGAGGATGCTAAAGTTCAAAGACTCCTTTACCAACCTGGCTAAGGTCAGAGTAAGGGGTAAAGCAGGACTCAGTCCACATCTCCTGACTCTACACCTTTGCTTGACCGACCTGGATTGTAATTGTTTGAATGCAAGAATTTCCATTCATCATATTCTCAGGGCTGAGCATCATCTCTGGTACACAGCACTTGCTCAGTAAATATCTGATGAACTAACTGAGGGAACCAAGATTTCATTGTGGGAGGTCTGGCTTACCAAAGGTTAGCTAGGTAGACATTAAATTTTCTAGAATATGAAGAAAGTTTCGGGATATTTATGGATCACATAAGCAAAGCAGAGTGAACTAGACATGACTAGATCTATGGATTTGCCTAATTCATTCGGGAATCTATCTTTCTCTCCACGTCCTACTCACCCTTTCCTTTGGGTTTATTTTATTATCAAACTCCTCTCCTCAAATGGCAGAAAATGTTGCTAATCTTGTCCTTGATGATATGTTAGCTAGCAATAGCTAGCTAGCAATCTGAGAGAGACAAGGGTTATCTCTTTCCTGAGAGTTTGAGCAGAAGTCCTAGAGAGGATGTTGATTAGTATAACTTGAGTCATGTGCCCACCTCTGAACCACACGCTGAGGCCAGGAGAACAGAGAACTCTGGTTAGTTAGTTGTATAATATTGAATGGGTTGTGTGCCCATCCCTATGCTGGGAAATGGAGAGTCAGCCCCACCCAAATCACATGGAACAGGTTCCCACAGGCAGGGGTTCTGTTACCAGACATGGAGGGAAAGGAAAAACACGCTAGATGAACAAAAATTCTAACTACCAGAATTCATTTTGATTCTGTTCATAGCAGCCAGAGTTATTTTGCTTTACTCTTTTTAAGTTAAATCTTGTTAACCTGAATTTTTCTCCTGCTTCAAATCGTCCTGTGGCTTTCCATTACTCTTAAAATAAAATTCAAAGTCTCCCAGATGGCTCAAAGACTGTTATGTTCTAATCCTACCTCACCGGACTAAATTTCATGTCACTATTTCTTCGTTCTCTATTCCAGAAACCAAATGATTTTTTTACATTTCCTCACAATTCAGGTCCTGTCCCCAGGCAGTTGATTTCCCTGGACACACCCATAGCTTTCCTCCCGGGGGCTGTCTGGTCATTTTTAGAGCTCAGCTGGGTCACTCCTTCCTTAATGAAGTTTTTTTCTTGACTCTCCAGAATAGGACAGATTCCCTCAGTTAAACTCATTCAAAGCACCTGTGCATCGCCTTCAGCACATTTGTCTTCATTGGAATTGTGTAAACATTAAGATAATTATTGCTTACTCTCTGATTTCTTCTGTTAAAATGTAAGCTCCGTAAGGGCTGAGACTTACTGTCTCGGTCCCCAGTGTAGTCCTAGCACCTCGCCCAGTGCCTCACCTATGGAAAGCACTCATTTTTTTTTTCTCAATAAATGAATGAACTTGGTTGGGGACCAGAGAAAGCTGATAAATTGGTTTTAGGCTGAATCAATATGAAATCATGACAAGGCAAGAAGTTAGACAATTGGTAATAGAGAGTTGTAAATATGGGAATACCATGATGCAGAGAGTCCAGTACTCCGTGGGACTAATGTCTTTCTGAATTTCAAACCTGTATGTTGCTTCCCCAAATGCAGACTTATTTCCACTCAGGTGTTGTGAGTTGATAAGGCTGGAAGTATATAAGACTTGGTTCATTCTGGAAGTATTTACTGTCTAAAAACATAGTACTTTATTTACAAGCTCATCCCAAACTGGAGTGCTAACCACAAACAAAAAAAAAAAAGAGGAAAAATATTGCATACGGAAAGCTGAGGTAATTTTGGTTTTATTTACACAGATCATTCATCATAGACACTGAAGTCAAATTTAGAGATTCAAATAGCCCCTGTGACGGGTACATTTTCTGCCACCCTTTCCCTTGGTAAACAGCTTTTAGAGACACTAAAAGCACAGAATTTCTTCCTGAGAAGAGCCCAATGTTCCGTCTTTTTAAACATCCTCTTCTCCTCCAGACCCACTCTCCAAAACACAAAGGTTTTGCTTGTTTGCTTATTATGAGCTTAAAATGTACTTCTCACAGAGTAGTCTAAAGGGTGTTTCTGTTTTTTCCTTCCTGAGGTGTGTGCAAAGGAAAGGGAAAAAAAAAACTATACCACAAATACACTCCCATCCAAAATAGTCCAACAATCATTTTTCTTAATAACATTTAACAGCAAGTGGCTAGCGTCCTAGAACATTCAGGTGTGTCGATGCCTTAATAAAGAAAAATGAGACTGATGCTTTCAATAACCAATTTTGGTTATAAAATACAGATATTTGGCTAATTTTTTAAAATATCAAATGTCCAAACTTGAAGGAAAAAATGATGGAGAGGAGAAAAAAAGCACAAGGGAAAGGAAACAGCTGTGCTTTAGCTTTACTTCAAAGTCCAACCAAGCTCTTACTAAATTCACAGTTTATGTCATCCACAGCAAACGAGAAAAACCTGAGGACCAGGAAAGACAAGCAGATGAGAAGCCCTAAGAAGGGAGGGGTTGGGCAAGGGGGAAGAGAAGGAAAAGATGTGAGGCCTTCTTTGAATCTGAGTTTGAACTTCAGCATCTTTTTATAGTTTGTTCTCCAAGAATTTTCTCCATACAGAATGTACATGTTGCCTACTACATTTTCAAAAAGCAACAGACGAATAGATTTAACCTGAGGTGAAAAATAGGTAAGTTGTTCAGCTACTTGTCCACTTGCCTTCTCCATGTTGAACCATTGTCTTCACCCCCCTTTCCTGGCTCTTTTGCTGAACAAAGTGGCGGGGTGGTGGGGAGCTCATAGGTGTCTGAAGACTGGACCATCACCGTAAGCACATTGCACGTGTGTCCAGCCTAGGGCTAGAAAGTGGAAGGAAAGTAGGGAACCCTGTGCTGACCAAGCTCACGCAGGACTCGGGGTCTCTTGCTTCTGAGTTTTAAGTGTACCCAGATCGGTCTTTCATTTTTCCAAACCTGCTCTTTGTCTGCTCAGTAATGCCTAAAATTCCAGGCTTAAAAAGCAAATTTTGTAGAAGAAAAGGCACATTCAGTTAAATCTTTAAAATTGTGTAAATTATTGATACTGTAGTCTCTTTCAGAAGACAAGTTTCGATGTGTGTGAGGATGGGGAAGACAGGAATGAGGAGGAGGGACTTGTGAAGGGCCAACAGAAAGGGCACAGAAGACCAGGCAAGGAGAAGACTCTTTTATTTTTTATTTTTGTTTTGTTTTGTCTTTGCTACTGAATCCAGAGAATGGTACTGCGGAAGTGTGGCTATGCTCTACATCAGGGGTGTCAAACTCATTTTCACTGGGGGGCCACATCAGCCTTGTGGTTGCCTTCAAAGGGTGGAATGTAATTTTAGGACTGTATAAATATAACTACTCCATAACAGTTAAACAAGAGCTCAGCGCACTGCCAAGTAGAAATGAGGTGCCAGGCGGGATAAAACAAGGTAGAGGGCTAGATTCGGCCCGTGGGCCTTGTGTTTGCCACCTGTGCTATAAAGGATGTCAATGTTAGCAGATAAACAATAACACCCATTCACACATAATTGAGATAAAAATTTTTAGGTGGTACAATAATTACTCTATAAGGAAGTAGCTTCTTATGAAAATTGCAACTCTAGGCCCAGTCTCCCCAAAAGAGAAAATTTCTGCTCATTTCACACAGTAAAATAAACTCAACAGAATAATTTGAGTGCATCACATACCGTATGCATACTTCTATGGACTGAATTGCATACCCCCCAAATTCATATGTTTAAGCCAAAATTCCCTATATGGTAGTGTTGGAGACGAGACCTTTGGGAGGTAATTAGAGTTAGATGTGGTCCTGGGGCTGGGCCCCTAATCTTATACGACTAGTGCTCTTTAGGAAGAAAGGACAGAGTGCTGCCTCCCTCCCCTCCATATGAAAACACAGCCTAGAAGGCAGCCACGTGCAAGAGAGCCCCCACCAGGAACCTAACCACCTGGAATTTTAATTTCCCAGCCTCCAGAACTGTGAAAATTAGATTTCTGTTTCCTAAGCCTCCCAGTCTATGATATTTTGTTATGTCAACGCAGTAAGACTGATACACATACTAACATGTATCATATATACATACTATGATTCACAAATTGCATCCACCCTACAGCATTAATAACAAGAATGTGTAAAGCTGTGTGTATGAGAACATTCACTGCAGCAGTTGCTAAATGGCAAAAAAGAGAGACAACATTGTCTTAGTTTCCTATGGCTGCTATAACAAAGTACCACAAACATATGAAAGTATTTCTGGATGGCTCAAAACAACAGAAACATATTATCGCGTCATTCTGGAAACTAAAAGTCTGAAATCAAGGTGTCAGCAAGACAATGTTTTCTCTGAAACTGGTAAGGGAATTCTTAACTCTTCCCAGCTTCTGCTGCTTTGGTGGCGATCTTGGACATTCCTTGGTTTGCAGATACAGCACCCGAATCTTCCATCTTCCCATGGCATTGTCTTTGTATGTCTTCATATCATCTTTCCTCTGTGAATGTCTGTCTTTGTATCCAAATTTTCTCTTGTTATAAGGACACTAAGTCACATTAGATTAAGACTCTCCCTAATTGCCTAATTTTAACTGGTTTACCTCTGTGAAGACCGTCTCTGAATAAGATCACATTTGGAGATACTAGTGTTTAAGACCTCAACATATCTTTTGGGGGGATCCTGAGGGGGGCACTATTCAACCGTTAACAAACTTAAAAGCCTATCAATAGTGAAAATGAAATTCTACATGCCTGTAATGAGCCCTTTTATAGTCATAAAAACAGACAGGGAGATACGTCAACCTGGAGAGGTAGACTGTCCGGGATGTATCACAAAATGGAAAAGGTGAGCATATCAGACCACTGTGTATAACCTGGTCTAAAAGGCCTTGGAATTCTTATCTGAAATATATGGTTTTGTCCTGACACACCATTTGGAACAAAGCTTACCAAAATATTTAATAGTAAATTGGGGAGAGGGTGGAAGTAGAGGGTGAAAGAGGTATTTTCACTGTTTTTAATTACACTTTTTATTTTGAGGTAACTGTAGCTTCACGTTGCAGCTGCAACAAATAAAACAGAGACCGCATGTACTCTTTACCCAGGTTTCCCCACTGAAAATATAGAACAACATCATAACCAGGATATGGATATTGATACTCAAGATACAGATCATTCCTGTCCCCACCAGAGTCTCATTCAGAGCCACAGCCACTTCTCATCCACCCATACGCTCCTAACCCTTGGCAAACACTAATCTTTCTCCATTCCTATAACTTTCTCACTTCAAGCATGTTACTTAATGGATTCCCACATAAGTAACCTTTTGGGATTAGCTTTGTTCCACTCACATAGTTCTCCAGATTTCCATCCATGTCGTTGCATGTGTCGATAGTTCGTTCCTTGTTATGTCTGCAGAGTATCCCATGGTGTGCCTGTAGAAGAACATCTATAAGTTGTTTGCAGTTTGCAGTTTGGAGCTGTTAGAATGAAACTACCACAAATATTTGTCTACAGTATTTTGTGTGAACATAAGTTGTTGTTTCTCTTGGATAAACACCCATGGCTGCAATGTCTGGGTCATATGGTCACTACATATTTAATTTGTAAGAAATCGCTATATTGTTTTCCAGGGAAACTATACCATTTTACATTTCCACCAATGATGCATGAGTGATCCACTTACTTGGCATCTTCTCCAGTATTTGGCATTTTCTATTTTTCATAGAAAATGTAATGATATATCACTGTGGCTTTAATTTGCATTTTCATAATAGCAAATACTGCTGAACTTTTTTCATGTGCTTATCTACCATCTGTATATCCTTTTCCATGAGATGTCTCTTCATGTCCTTTTTTGAGGTTTTTTTTTTTTTTTTTTTTTAACTGTTCAGTTTTTAGGATTCACTATGTATTCTAGATGTTAGTCCTTTTACGAACATGTATTTTCTCACACCCTGAAACTCATCTTTGTAGTCTCTTAACAGGGCCTTTTGCAGGGAAAGTTTTAAAATTTAACAAAGTCCAATTTATCAATTTTTCCTTTCATGAATGTTTCTTTTGGTTTCAATTCTAAGAACTCTTTGCCTAGCCAAAGAGTTAAGAGCTAAGAACTCTTTAATCACAAATATTTTCTCCTACTTGTTTTCTAAAAAGTTTTATAGCTTTACATTTGACATTTATGTTGTGGCCCATTTTGAGTTAATTTTTGTATAAGGAGTGAGACTTAGACCAAGGTGCTTTTGTTTGTCTGTTTGTTTGTTCATTTGTTTGCCTATGAATGTCAAATTTCCCCAGCATCATTTTTTGAGAAGTCCATTTGTCCAGGGGGTAGACAGGAGGAGAACAAGGACAGGAAGTGGTGGAGGAGGTCTCCAAGCATGAAGGTGAGGCTTGTTCAGCCAGGCTTGCCCTGTCAGGGGCAGGAGTCCTGGCTGGTAGTGTAAGGGTCCCCGGGAGCCCCAGGCACAGGACAAGGCAGGTGGCTTGGTGTGTGAGCACCAGTCATTCTGGGCAATGTTACACAGTTATCTGTGATAATAAAAATATAATTTAGAATATGTGTCATTTTCCACTTTCACTTAAATTTAACTTCTATTCGGAAGGTATTCACAATGATTTCATTGACAAATCCTTATCCTAAATAGCTAAAAAATGCTGCTATTAGTATAGTTATTCATTTATCATTATCTATCTGTAGTAAACAATCTTTGGCCCCCAAAATCATGACACAATATCTTCAAAGGATGTTCTTTTATCACTTTTGCCTAAACCAGAGCACAGTTATTAAAAAGCACTTATAAAATATGATTCAAGGTTTAATTAAGCACTTAATTTCTTAAATGAGGCTTGATGATGTGCTGTGGTTTTAAATTAATACTTCAGACTGGTCTATCATTTGCTTTTAAAGACTATAAATTCCTGCACACTGAAAGCATTTGAAAACTAATAAACAAATTGATTATGTTCTGGTATTAAACAAATTTGAATTTTGGATTCTATTATCACAAATTGTGTGATTATATTTGTAAGTTCTTCTGAAAACCCAACAGTCACTCAGAATAGCACAGGCTTAGCTCTATAACCTTGACCAAGTCACTTAAACTAAAAAAAAAAAAAAAAAAAAAAAAGTCATTGTCTTCTCTTTCAAATAGGACTAATAACCTCATGTTCCTCCGTCTCACGCTCTATTGTCTCGCAGAGTGAAAGTGTGTAGAACATTGCAGACAGGAAATTCCCTTCCCATCACTACTTCTGCTTTAAGGCATCACTAAACTGTCAAGAATCAGAGAACAATCTCCTCCAGAATATTTCTCTACAAAGGGAAAAAGAGTAATAATTCCTGGATAAACCAGGCAATACACATCTTTACCAAATAATCAAGGGAAGATCACCAGTAAAAAGATGTATCAACATTACATGCCCTCTGAAACAACAGAGGATTTTAAGATCATATCTGGGGTATGGCCAAAAATACAGACTCTCAATCTCATCTTGGAAAAACATTAGACAAACCCCAAATGAAACGTATTCTCCAAAATACTGACCAGTACTCACCGGCAGTGTCAAATTACCAAAGATAAGGAAAGAATGAGGAATTGTTGTAGATTTGATATGACTAAATAGACAACCAAATTTTGGATAGCATCCTGAATTTTTTTAAAAAAAGTCTTCAGGGGAAAAATTGGTGAAATTTATATAATAGTTAATAGTATTATAACTATGGCAGTTTCCTAGTTAATATGTTGTTAACATTAGAGGAAGCCACGTGAGGGTATAAAGAAACTCCCTCTCTTATATTTGCAAGTTTTTAAAAATTTAAAATTATTTACAAATTAAAAGCTTAAAAGAAGTATTGAAGAATAAATTTTTATCTTTTTCTGATAGAAAGAAAAGGAGGAAGTAAGATTCCAGTTGCTATGAATTGTGTTCTCCCCAAATCTGTTATTGAAACTCTAACCCCCAAAGTGATGGTGCTTGAAAATGGGGCCTTTGAGGGTAATTAGAGTTAGATGAGGTCATGAGGGAGCCGGCTCTCTCTTCCTTTCCCCTCGCCACTGCCACCCTCAAGCACGCACCAAAAAGAGGTCCTGAGAGCACATAGCAAGACACCAGCCCTCTACATGCCAGGAAGAGAGCTCTCCCCAGAACTGACTATACTGGCATCTTGATTTTGGACTTTTAGCCTCCACAACTGTGAGAAAATAAATGTGTGATTTACACTCTCCAGTCTATGGTATTTTGCTATGGCAGCCCCAGCCGACTAACAAAACCAGTTAAGCTACAAATTGGTCATTTCTATACCAAAGTGACTTTCACTCTAGTTCAAATCTTCAATAATGTTCTACTTAGCTCAGTTATTTCTTTAAGTATTGCCTTTTATTGGATGTAGCCATGTTCCTACTAAATGATGGAATCTTATGTGGCTCTGAATTACCACTCATAGGTCTGTCCTTGATAGATAATTGGCATGGTCCTTGATATTTACTAAATTCCCATTAAATGGTAATCTAATAATAATATTCTTTAGGCCACCTGATGTACAGAGCAAAATTACTTAAATGGAGGTGTGTTTAAGTAAGGAAGCATAATTGTGAAGGTGTAATAAAAATAAATGTCAACTGGATTTTTGTTATAAATTCATTTTTATAAAAACAAAAGTAGTTTGAATTTAACCAAAATTTATGAGCTCCTCAAAATATACAAAACTCAAGTCATAAGTCAATACAGGAGGAAAACCCAAGTTTAATAAGTTCATACTTTATACTTTTGCCAATAGCGAATGCATATACTCCTATATTCACATTACATGGGTCATATAACCTCCCTGTCAGCAAGCAAGAGCATTGGTGATGCAGTGGAGAAACCATCCCTAAGTCAATGGACCAGAAAGCTAACGTTGCAATCTACTGCAAATTAATTCATTTATTAATCAACCTAGGATCTCAGGGATGGGCTGACCTACCTGTAGTAAAACTCGGCATATTAATAAGCCTTTTGTCATGTATCCAATCCACCCCTAAACCTTGACATTTTTACCAACACTGTGTGCATAGCAAACAGTGTGAACTTTCATCAGTAGGGCAATTTGTTAATACCACTAAATAAATGGGAGTAGGGTTGGAGACACCTATTGCCAGACTTATTCTAATGACACCAACATCCAGCATTCATTTTCCACCTTTAGAACTAGCTTGAGGTATGGTGACTACGGGACCAACCATGTGGAAAAGATGTGGTTCTGCACCATTAACTGGGAAAAGGGAATCCAATTCACAGAACAGCTGGAACACTTGGCACTGCTGTAAGAGTACTGGATTGTTTAACCCAGGCTTACACAAGGACAGACTACTGGAGATTTTTTGCAATACATTTTTCAGCATAATAATGGACTCCATTTCCATTTCTGCCTCGGCAACTGAGAGAGAATTGAGAACCACAGAGTAATTCGTGATCATTATCTGTATGTTTCTACAAAGGGTGGTGAAGTGCTTATTATGAAGAATGCAGCTGAAATGCCCACATTAGCATTTACAGCGGGAGACGTACACCTCCCTTATCTGGTCTTTTGTGGTTTACCAGTTATCCTCTTACCTCATAGTGACTCAAAGCTGTACCAGCAGCTAACCTCTGAATGCAGCTCTTTCCTCCCCAAGATGAGCATCTCTAACAATAAGAACCAATGGAAGTAGCAGCCAAGATGTGCAGTTTTTAACTTACAATGTTAGGACTTTTAAATAATCTTTAAACATTAATAAGGACAACAAGTAAATGAATTAGTAAAAGAAATGTAATATTAAAAACTTAACAGAAAAAATATTGTAAAAATGTAATGAATATACAGATACCACAATAAAATAAAAGTATATTAAAGAGACAATTATCAAGAAGGCTATGGTTATAAGTGCATTTATATTTAGCCTGGGAAATTAGAAACTCTAAGACAGAGAAGCAAGCTGAGAAGGGAAAGGCCAGTGTATGATTGTTGCAAGTGCTGTACAGCAGGCCCTCAAAAACACTGTTTATTCAAGGTCAGTTTGTTATAACTGTGATGAGAAAAACATCAGTTCCAGCTGGGGCCACTGTCTGTGTGGAGTTTGCACGCCTATCTGTGTCTGTGTGAGGACTCTGGTTTCCTCTCACACCCCAAAGATGTGCACATCAGGTGAGTTGGTGGGTCTATCTTGTCCCAGTCCGAGTGAGTGCAGGTGTGTGCGATGCATGCCCCTGCAATGGAACGGTGTCTGTTCGTCCAGGGCAAGTTAGCACCAGGTGCCCTGAGGTGCTGAGAAAGCCCTGGCTAACGGAGACCCTGGCCTGGAATAAGCAAGTTGCAAAATAATCATATTGTTTTTATTAACCTTCCTTAAATGCATGTATAGCTGACATTTATTTCAATGCCTAATATTAGAAGTGTTTTGAGTTTTTATTTTGAAGTTTGATAATGTTTCTGTGACCAGAAATATGCCATAGAAACTTATATCTGGCTTATATTCATTAGCCTATAGTAAAATTGGTTTTGTTATACCTCATTTTGCTTAAAGTTGCAGTTTTCAAGAACCTATCCATGAAGTTAAATGAGAACTTATTGTAGTCTGTATTCAAATCAGTCAATTTTGATGATTCATACTACATAGTACTAAAATTATTAGAAAAACTTTTTTGATGATTAAAACTTTTTTCTTATATTGGTATCTGTTAATGCAGAGAATGGTGACTGTAAAACAAGTCTATCTTTTGTTTTAATATTACTTTAAAGCATAAACTGGTTTATATTACCATGTAATTGAGAATAATATTTAAGGTGGCATTCACAACTGAATAATCATACTTGCTTGCCAGTAATGATTAAAATAGCTAAAATTACAAAATGACTTACAACCAGATGTTAGTGAAAAATACCTAAAGTTCACATTTCCAGCTTTGCCCTTGGGCATAACCCAAGAGTTAGATTTCAGGTGCATTGTCCAAAAACCACTTGACAGTAGGTGGCGCTCTTCTGCTAAAATCTGAAGTACTTTTTGAAAAGCTTTTAGGGCTGCAAATCC
The DNA here is from genome assembly GCA_039655065.1 of Glossophaga mutica. Classification (NCBI taxonomy): domain Eukaryota; kingdom Metazoa; phylum Chordata; class Mammalia; order Chiroptera; family Phyllostomidae; genus Glossophaga; species Glossophaga mutica. The sequence continues at coordinate 35,058,019 of CM077304.1, read as the reverse complement.
GCTAGCTCCCAAAAGTAGTTAAAGCATTGTTTTCAAATAACAAGAGTCCGTTTTGACTTTTAGTTTTATTTAGAGAAGGATATCAAAGTAGGACTTTTATGAAATGTAATTTAATAAGATCTTTGCTTTTAACACATGCTTAGTCTCTTCTGAATAAATGTATTTGCCTAGCACTCGAATTCCATTGAGATTTACTGAGAACCACCTAGGTGTAACACACCAACATGTACTTCCAGCAGTCACCCCCAGTCCCGATACCAGAAGGCTTGGAGCCTTGGAGTATGTTGTGTGTGCTTTAAGGGAACATTTTAAAACAACGTGAAGGAATTAAGTCACCACATTTATCACACTCCACATAAAAGAATTCACTATGTTATAGATTACACCTAAAATATTTGAAACAAACAGCTGAAACAGCCCCTGTCATGTTTACATCCTGACAAATGATTTTTTTAACGTCCGAATATTCATGTATAACAATTCTGTGTATTTCTCTCGCGACCAATCAAAGGCATTTCAACAGAATTCAAGATGCGTCTGCAACGCCACAACATCAGGACGATTTTCAGTCCCAAAGCGTGGTCCTTTTCTCCCTCTTCGACCACCACCTCGCTCCTCGAATCCAGGCAGGGTCTAGTCGCTGACCATTTTCGCTTGCTACAAGAACCACGACGGGGAACATTTCCGAATCGCCGCTTTATATTGGCTAATTATTGTGTACGTACACACACACACACACACACACACACACACACACACACACACACACACACACACACACACACACACACACACACACACACACACACACACACACACACACACACCCCTTAGCTTTAAACCAGGAGGAATGGTACATCTTGTATTTTCCGAACCCTCCTTGTTTCGCTTTCAAGCTAACGAGGTCTTACTGGCGATCATGCAAAAGACTTTTTTGAACACGTCAAGTCGCAAGTCATTGGACAGGGCTCTAGCTGCGTGACCAGGTCTCACGTGGTGCCTCTGCGAGCCACCCAGAGCGTCTGCTCGGGTGAACCCCTTAAAACTTTTCGCCTTTTCTTTTGTAGAAAGCAAAAAGATCCAGTCTAAAAACGCTAGGCTTCAGCTTGCCAAAACTGAGCCGCGTGAGAAGCCGCCGGGGTCCCGGAAGACCGCCGCAGGGCTCAGGACTTAGAATGTCCCCAAGTTCAAGCGACTCAAGACGCAGCCACGGCTCTGCGAAAGCCACCCTTCGTCCCTGCCGGCGGCCCCGCAGCCTGCACCAGCTGCGGGGGAGGGGCACCCGGCCCAGGTCGCCGCCGCCCGGTTGAGCAATCCGCCGAGCACTTAAGCGAGGTTGCGGCAGCCAATCGGAGGCCGCCTCTGCCGTGACGCGCGCGCCGAGAGCCCGTAGTATTTATAGATCGTATTTAAAGAGCCCTTGGGAGTCTCCCCGGCTCGGCTGGGCGGTGGCGCGGTGGCTGAGGGCTGCTGTTAGGCCGGAGCGCGTGAGGTGGCGGGGCGGCCGCTGCTCCTCGCGTCGCTGTCGAGGCGTTGGGCGTGGGGGAGCGTCCAAGCACGTCCCACTGTGACTTTTACCCACTTCCCAGCGCCGTGCCTGCAAAGGGTGAGGCAATGCTGCAGCTTCGACAGTCGATTGTGCTTAACACAATGCTGTGGATTTGGAATAAAAAAATAAACATCTGGGGCGGGAAGGTAGGGGGGCAGCAGAAGGTTTGAGCCGACCCCGCCCTAGTCCCACATTTGAGCCACCAGCCGACGCCGTTTCCTGGTGCTGGGCTGAGCTTAGAGGCGGCCTTCCTGGGGGGAGGGGAGAACAATACCGCTTAAAAAGCCAAAAGTCGTGGAATTTGGGGGTGGGGGTGTTGGACCAGTTAGAATGTATTCGTGGAAAGTAAATTGCAAGGTAGTGGCAGTGATTATCTTGGTGTTTAGGAGATTGATCTTCAGACTTTGCAGCCAGCGAACTGCACCCTGCAATGCGAAAGCAGGAAATTGGCATTACGTCAGGAGGGCGAAGAAACCCAAATTGCAACGGTTGCATCTGCAGGCTGGCTTTCTATCTCAAACCTCCCTCCGCCCCCATTTTTTTCCCTTGAAGAGGCTTCATTGGCTGCGGCCCCCGGCACTGGGTGCTGCCCCAGAGTGAGGTTCCGGGGCTTCTCGCAGAGGCGGAGCTGCCTGGATTCTGGCCCGCCCTGGGCCACCACCACACATCGTCCTTCCTGACAAGCTCCTTCGGAGCAACAACTAATTCCTTTGAAAGATCACCCCATGTGCAGACGAATTAACTGAATTCCAAGAAGGGGTGGGGAACCGCACAAAATGCTCAGCTACTAGTCTCGCTTCGCTGAAGCTCACATCAACCCCAGGAACTCAGGTGGCGAATGGGGAAATAGCCTAGCAGTGTGTAGACTGGACGAGTTCTCAACACCTTATCAGCGATCTCATTTCTCAGCGTTGAAAGACTTGGTCACAAGAAACCTGTTTTCTGTGAGGGACCTGTCTCCTAGGCCTTGCCACTGCTTCTTAGAAATCTTTTGAGGAGGAACATGAACCCTGAGGATGCTGGGAATGAGTCTATTTTACCTTTCGGAAAATGTTGAGTTTGACGCCAGCCTCACCCTCTTTCTGCTGCTCCCTCACCCTAGTTTCAGGGTCATAATGAGGTAACCTTAGTAACCAGTTCTAAGCTGGAGCCCCACTCCACCCCTGGGCAAAGCTTAACGCAAAAAGGCTGATGACAATAGCTAATGATTACTGACTGTTCTGTGCTGGATAGGCAGCATGCTCAGGGCTTTGTCAGCTTTTATCTTCCTTAATAACTTACAGGTAGGAAATAGCTTCTCGAAATCAGTGTGTCCACCGGTTAGGAGAACAGGAACCCAGGCAGTCTGACTCCCAAGATTACTCTGTTAACCTCTCCTGCACTGTCTCTGTGGGGGAGGGGAGATGCCTTTGGTCAGGGGACCAGCCAGGCTCTCCTCACATCCCACTAAGGATGCAAGGGCCTTCATGCATCCCTGCTATCCCGTCAGCTACAATAAACCTTGTCCTGGCTAAACATGGTTGGGGTCAGAGAGCAGCATGTTTAATGCCCTGGCATAAGAGAGACTGATTAGGAAAACCCAAGTTACTTCAGCTAATTTTCTCATTGCCCCTGTTTGCAACAGTATCTTATAAAGTTATGTAAGAATTAAACTTTATAAAGCACTTCATTCCTAGCTCAGGTCATTGGTAATGTCAGATCCTGTTCTCCCCATTAAAGATACAGGGAACTCAAAGAACTGAGTGAGTTACCGTGTAAGTGGGAGGTGAGACCATGTTCAGAATATGCTGGGAGCTTGATTCAAGGTAAGATGATTCCTATCTTTGCTTTCCCCTTTGGTCGCCTTATCCTCCATCACTCTAGGCAAGAACAAGCCAGGGAAGGGAAACTGCCTGTGGTTTTGGAAAACCGTGATGAGTCTCTGGGAAGGGAAATTCAAGTGAGGAAAGGTTTAGGAGGAGGGTGTGGCACCCTTTTGTACAATCATAACTGTGTGTAATAGAAACAAGTGATTTGAAAGCCAAGTACCTGATGGAGGTTGAAGCCCAGTTCTGCCTGAGCTGTGAACTGTGAGAGACCCAGTTGCCTCATCAGTGAAATGGAGTTTCATTCATGCTACCCATCTGCTGTTAGGCTGGCTTCTAACATTCTCCTCTGCTGCCCCCTCTTTCTCCTCTAGTCCTTTGGATGCTGGGGTTTCTCAAATTTCCCTCCTAGGCCTAAACACATTGTCCCTGAGCACACTCACCCCGGATGATCTTACCCAGGCTGTATCTCCTGTTACCATTTGAAGTTTTTCTCTCTTGCTCAGGTCTCTTCCTGAGCTCCAGAGATCCCTGTATCTGACTTTACATGGAACGTCCCCACTTGGGCACCTCAAACTTAAATGTTCCAAACCAAACCACTCAGTATTTGTCTGTCTCCCAGCCACCGCTCATAAAAGGCTGGCCCTGCCTCTGTATATCTACCCCCTAGCTGTTCCCTTTAACCAATACATCTAATTAATGGCCAACTCCTACCATGGGTCAGGCGGTTAGCTGCTTCTGTCTTCCAGCCCCTAAAACCTCCATGGTGCAACTAAATCCCCTCATCAATCCCTTTCTGTGTCTCCTGTCACCATGGGAACAAAGCTACCCAGAACTGGGCCCAGACCTAGGTTTCTAACTGTTCTCTTGGCTGCACTCCACCCTTCAGCCCTTCTTAAATTCCTTTTATTTCTCTGATGGTTCCAAATTCTTTGTTGTTTCTCTGAGCTTTAGCATAGGCTATTCCTAGAATGTTGTTATACCACCATGTCATCTTATCCTCACACCCCTTCTTCTGACTGCCAACTCCTACTATTTCAGTTCTCATTGTATGTCACTTCCTCCAAAAAGGTCTTTGACCTCCACCCAACTCCACAATAGGTGTTGCTCCAGCTTGGTCAAGGAACTGGATTCCCATCACAGCACTTATATACTGTGCACTAAGTGTCATATAAATTTGCTAAATCTGTGTCCTTAATCATGTGGAAAGGGTAGACATTAGAATCATTTGGGGTGCTTCATCAACCTGCACCCCCAAACACCATCCACCCTCAGCACTCCAAACTGTTGGGGACCACTCTGTGTGGTTTCCAAGACTGTAGCCCCGAGAGAGCAAACTCTAAAAGGAGTTAGTAAGTCTCCCTGGAAGACCAGGTAAAAACGCAGGTGGCAGACATGACCAGACTCTAACACTGGGGGTTCCGGTGGGAACCAGGCCTGATAAATATGTTGTATCCTTTGAAGCTTGCTCTGCTTTGTTTTGTATATCCCCGGTGATATAAACCGGGTGTTTAAGTTCAAGGCATAAGGAGTTTACTCTTTATCTCATGAAACTCGTCTTAAAGACCCTCTGGTGTCAGCATGACTAACAGACCCTGACCTGTGACAGATTTCTGTGTTCCTTCGATTGTTATTTATAGATAACGTTTTTGTATGACTATAGCCTTTTTGACATTGATTGATGAACTGTGTATGCTGTGTACACCTACGCATACCATTCTCAATAAAAGCCCTTTGGGAGAAGGGCTCGGGACATTCCCCACTAGAGGGAATTGCCACCCCCTTTCCTGCCGGAACAGCAACAGCAAGATTGTGTTTGGGATGACTGAGTTCTCATCTGCCATGGCCAGGAGAAGCATGCTGCTGGACGGAGTTCCTCCCACATCCAACCTGCCATGAAATGTCCTGAGCTGAAAATCATGATGCAATGAGCACCCAGTACTGATAACAGTGGGCTGTGTCTCTCATGTGTGTTAGGGTAGGAGAAAGGTTGAGAAGGGCTGCATGAACCTGGCAGCTCAACAGAGAAAGGGGTCCTTTCCTTCCTGGGCGCCATCACTTCCCTTGTGCCTGGCAAGGTAAGACACAGAGTAGGAGACACTCAGGATGTACTTGTACGACTGGGGACATGAGGATTAGATAAAATATGTGCGAGCACACCTCAAGGATGTTGTGGGTTCAGTTCCAGACCACTGAAACAAGGGTCAATGTTTCATAAACCTTCTTTCTGGTTTACTTGTTATACATAAACTGGGAAATTTGAATTTTTAATTGATTCATTCCTCAAAATGAACAAAATGGATTTATTTAAATTTGGCATGTTTAATCCCCTGTGTTTCAAGAGAAACACCATCATTTTGCATAAACACATAACAGGGTTGAGGCCATTAAGCACAATGTGGGGATTATCACCTGGAAAGTAAAAGAAATAAATGAGAAAAAATGAGTGATTAATTACTAGATTTAAATCTTAAGTTTCCTCTTGGTTGCATTTTGCAAGTTGTATTTTAGAAGTGACTTGAGTGAAAATTCGAACCTCAGAATGTGTATCCTGGGTCATGATGAAAAATGTATTTCTTATTATGGGTCATGGTCAAAGAAAGCTGAAAAAATAGTGACTTAGAAGATTGGAGCAGTAGCTGTGGGGTGAGACAGAAGGATCAAGACACACTTTTCAAATTTTGCTTTATGTCGTTTCACTTCTATGACTACAAAGGACCTGCATTAGTATCTGTTTTCACTAACTAAAAAATCCAAAGTGATTTTTCAGTTATTTGGGGATGGAGGGAGTGGTATCTAGGAACACTCAAAACTTTTTTATATTCATTAATGGTAATTGCTTCTTTGCTTTACACCATTTCAGTTTATGAAAGAGTTCATAGCCACACTCTCCTTTTGGATACCAGGAGGAACCTGTGTCAGGGAAACGTCTGAGGTCAGGTTAAGGTTAGTTCATTACAGGCATGCCTTGTTTTACTGAGCTTTGCTTTATTAAACTTCACAGGCATTGTGTGTGTGGTTTACAAACTGAAGGCAAACCCTCTACCAGCAAAAAGGTGACAACTCGCTTTATTGTGATACTCATTTTATTACGGAGGTGTGGAAGCAAACCTGCAATATCTTCAAAGTACACCTATACTTGGACGCAGGGTTAAAAGAGACGGAACCGAAGTGTAAGTCACAGGGACTAAGCTGGGCTGCTGGGGCACTTGGGGGTATAGTTCCGTTCACTGCAACCAGTGTCTCTTGATAGGAAGTACACAAGCAAGGCGAAGAAAGAAGCATTGTCGAGGCTCGCAAGACACTCCGTTTAGGTGAAAGACTCATAAACAGGGTATGTTGATGGAATATAATAAATGCAGTCATAAAAGGATGTACTAGATGCTACACAAGCCCAGAGGAAGCCCAGACTGGGTCTTCACAGAAGCTTTCTAGAGACATCCTTGAGCTGAGTTTTGAAGGGGAGTTAAAGTCAGCCAGAAGTAAATAGGTAAGGAGGAAACCATGTATCTGAGATTGGAGATTAGAGAGGTGGAACAGAGGATGTTCGTGTGTGAGTGGTTGTGTGCGTGCATATTGTGCGTGCGTGTGTGAACCGATGTTATGAGCAATTTGGTGTTACTAGAACATTGAGAAGCCAGAGATGAAACTGACAGGGGTAAAGCAATGGAGTGTGAAAAGCTTTGTCATGCTAAGAAGCTTAGCTCTTGGGTGAGATGAAGAGCCACTGAAGGAGTTTTTAAGAAGGTTAGTAACAAGGTCACCATAGAGTGACTGTTTTAAAACACTCGCCCTGTCAGCAAAGTGAAAAATGTATTCAGGCAGAGCTAGATTGAAGATCAAGAGATATCAGAGATGGAGGTATGAGATTATCCACGTGCGATGATGGCCTGTGTTAAGGTGGTGAGGAAGGGATGAGGAGAAACGGAGCCCCAAACTAGCAAGGTGTGGCCACTGATAGGATATGGAGAACTCTAGCAATCAGTGTTTGATCTGGAAAATGCAGGGTCTGGCAGTAGACCTGCTTGAGTGTGGTTGGTAGGATAATAATGTGAGTGTAGTAATTTGTAGTTTTAATTTGAACATTTCACCTAAAATGTCATATGGTGTGCTTGAGTATGATATTGCTATGTTACAGAATCACATGCTTATGATTTTTGTCATAAAAGATTTTGTAATAAAAAAAGAGTATTATTTGTGCCAGAGCCTGTAGAACCCATGCCAGCAAGTTTCATAGAAGAGATTTAACATGGGAAACTATTTTCAAGGGTGTTAGAAAAAGGGCAGATAGAAATCAGAAAATCTGAGATTAAGAAGAGCAGGGCTACTACCCCTAAGACTGTAGGAGCCACAGCTGCCTGAAGGAGCTAGACCACAAAAGAGATGCAGTTGCCTGAAGCAAAGAGAGGGAAGAAATGTTCCCTCCACCCCCTGTTCTGTTACCTCCACTGGCCAGGCCTGACTAGGAGCTGGTTGGTAAGGAAGCCTGGTAGGTATAGTTTGCTGTGTTTAGCCTTGTGCAGGAAAAGCAAGCAGAAAAAGATAAGAACATAGATGGAGCACAAACAGTCAAATGAATAAGGCATGAGGATGAAGGGGAATATGTAGATTAAATTCTCCCTGCTATCTTACTTGGATTGATGTTGAATGGTAGTGTCAGAACCTGAGATTAGGAACCCAGAAGCTGGTGGGTTGACAGGGGTAAGGGAGGAAAGACAGTTAAGGATAAAAAAAATCTGACTTTTAAAAACTCCCTCATTGCAGTATCGTTATGTGTACACACAGGATTGGTAGGTAGCATTTATTTTAGAAGAATAGTTTTAATAAATGTTCAGAACAGCTTTGTAACTACAACTGTCTTTTAATGTGGGGGGGGGAACACCTCAATACTTCAAAGTTCATAAACTTTTCTCCCCCAGGTTTCATTGATAATGCTGGTGCCCAATATCCCTCCTGTTTACACAGAGTTTGCAAACCACAGATTGCATACACTATCTCATTTAGTCCTTACTGTGGTTTTGTGAGGTTGGGATTGTTATCCTTTTTTACAGATAAGAAAATTAACACAGGTAAAGGACACTGTGAAAGTTCTCATTACACCATTTTGCTTTTATGAAAGACCTAAATTTGTACCCATTTTTTGCTAACAGGAAGTTACCCAAAGAGGATTTTTTTTGCAGAAAATCAAAAATAGAGTTCAGGGTCTATTTCACGGCAAGCTGCCACAGGAGTAGCTTGCACCCCAAGCGGTGACAGTGGCATTGCCTTTGCTACGTGTTAGTGTTGTTTCAGGTTTTGTGGTACTTCATGTAATTTGGTAGGTTAGTTTTGGAATCTGGGATTGCTCAAAAAATTTTTCCATATAAATTAATGGTAATTGCTTCTTCACTTTATGCTGTTTCAACTCACAAAAGATTTCATAGGAGCGCTCCGCTTTTGTTCGGATAGTGGGGGATACGTGGACTTAGGCGGCTTGGCGTCCCGCTTCCCCTTTCCATCTAAGTCTCTCAGGCAGTAAGTGACAGCTGGGGCTGGGACTTGTGGACTTTCCGACTCCCTTAACCTCCATACTGTAAAACCTCACAAATTCCAGTGTTTATGTCCAAATAAATAAAACTGTGAGAGTATAAGTGCACCCACATATATCCACTTGGTTGTGGACTAGTGAATGTTTTAATAGTTTTTCTCACATCTTGTTCACTATAGGTTTTAAGAATTATTGTGCTTATGTTTCCCAATCTGCAAAGTGGGAGCATAGTTAGGACTCTTTTGGTGGCAAGTGAGAGAAATCTAAGTCCACATAGGTTAAACAAAAAAGAGGGTTACTTCCTCATTTAAAAACAAAACAAAACAAAACAAAACAAAACAAAAAGCCCTTCAATGGTTGGTTTGTGTTTGCCATTGCTCAGCATGGCTCCACAGTTGTTATCAGGATGGTTTTTCACTCTCCTTCTCTTGGCTCTCCCTCTACCTTAGATTCATTTGTGTGCAGGCTCTCTGCAGCTGACAAGAAAGATGGCCTTGTTCTACTACCCTAGTTTTACGTGGACAGGCTAGCTGGTGGTCCTAGAAGGAGATGTGGCCTCTGTTCTCCAAGCACCCTGCTAGTCTCCAAGGCCTGTATCCACCCTGGACTCACCACTGTCCGGAGAAGGGGTTGTCTGATGCCCAGACAACCTGCGGTTGGGCAGGTCGAGCTGTCTGGCTGACGGTCCTGTCAGCTTTCCCATGGAACTGAGGAGGGAAGCAGTTGCCCAGAGCAGGGCCTGTTAGGGCAGCAGAAAGGCACAGACTTCTACGATAGGGAACATATGAAACTCTCATTTTGCCAGGTTATCCAAACAAAATCCTGGAAGTACTTCAGGAGCATTGGATAATTGTGCATTCTGTTTTTCATTAGGACTAAGAAGACATTTTCTCAGACTTTTTGTGTGTATGTATGTGTAATCCTAAGCCTTTTTAAGAGGCAGGGTTAAAGCATCAGGGTTCTGTCTAATTCCAGAAAACATCCAGAACCTTTCTAGTAACATCACTTCTCTACTCCCTGTTAACCCGCCTCCAGACCTCCCCCAGGTCTGTGTCTCAATGAGTGGCCATCAGGGTGGTCCAGGGTGTGAGGTACTGTTCTGGCAATCAGCCGTACTAGGCTTTTTTTTTTTTTTTTTTGGTCTTATATGGCAACTGAATATTGAGCACTAATGCACTCATTCTCAGTCTCATTTTATTATCAAAATATTTTAGCTTTTAAAGAAATAAGAGTAGCATTTGATAAATCTTCTGTTGTTTTGCCATCTTTAACCCTAGCTTGGTTTATTTTAGAAACCAGCATAATGACTTAGATTATTCTTTAAAATGCTGTACTACCTCACAGAAAGTTGGTGGGGATCTAAGAGCCAATTGTTTCTTTTATTTTTTCTCTTGGCACACAGCCCAGCTTTAAAGCATAAGTGTTACTGATGGAGATTCAAATCTGTCACTACATGTTAAGTTTGTCCCATATAACTATTCATAAAACTTGCTATAACTTGTTAATATAGCTTGCTAGATGCCTATGTGAATGAGCTATTCTGTGTCTGAAAATTTCTGCAGCTGGTACAGTATGCTAGCCTCCCCATTAATGGATTTCCCCATAATAAATAATAGTTGGTGTATTTCTTCTTGAAAGGAAATATTTAAATAGCAGTTTACCACAGGAGTTCTATCATTCACCTAGAGCCCCATTTCCCTGGTATTGTCACATTGTGGAGATTCTTTCAGGTGATCTGGCTAGGTATTATAGAATGAAAAGGTAAAACCAGTCCTCATTTAAGGGATTGTTGTTGCAAATCTTATGCTCCTATTTATTTAATCTTATGTTGTTACTGTCTGGGTGGTTAGGCCTTCTAGGTGTAATTTGTGTTTTATTTTTACAGCAAAGAGCCCTAAGTTACATATTAAGACCATTTAGCTTTCTTATGGCTAAATAAAACCAATTCCCTTCCTTACCGTTTTTATGCCCTACTTTCTAGCTCTTTAATAAGCCTTTGTGCTATGTTCTCTTCCCTTTCTAGTTTCTCCACATTCTTTTAAAATATGAAACCTCAGTCAGACTGGACGTGAGTTTCTAATGTGCATTAGACCAACCCTGCATATATTGGGAAAATTACTTTATGGTTTTCGCGTGTCGTGTTTCAGTGAATGTACTGTAAGATCCCGTCAGCCCTTTTATGCAGCAGTTCCACATTGCTGACACACTCACGATGATGTAACCTGAGCACCCAGCACCGTAAGGTTTCCTTCTAACTATTTTAAGTTAAAGCAACATGGAAGTTGTTACGGCGGCTGTAAGTACCACTCGAGAGAAATATCCTTCTCAAGAGATCATCATCATCATCAGAGACTACATTTAAAGCTATTTTACCTTCTAATTATTCAAAATCCTTTGCAATGAGTTGCCTAGCACCAATTAAGTACATGGTTTCAAGGTAAAAATGTACACTTACTATCCTGTGTGTAGTTTTAGACCCCAAAGCAGAACTTTTCATGAAGGCTTCCCTTTTAATCCAGGACTCTCAAATACTTTCCCCATCGTTTTGAGGGGTCCACCTTTCTGCAGGGTTTTGACCTTTCACAGGCTTTGCTTCAGACTTCTCATGACTGAATAAAATCAGCACATCTTTGAAAGTTTCTGTTAAAAATACTATTTTTCACATGATTTAATCACTTGTTTCCCTCCCACTTCTACTTAATCATGCCTAATATCACTTAAATAGTGCTATCAAATGGAAAATATCATAAATTTACACATGCTGATCAAAACCTTTTTATTCCAGGCAATGTTTAATTTGCACAGAATATTTGGCTTTCTCATTGGAGTTTATTAGATTACAAGTAGACAAAGAATGTCCACCTAAACTTACAATGTATATCCATTTCTTTTAACTAAGCTAGGAGTTATTGATTGACAGTGTGCTCTCATCCACTTAATTTGTGTCTATAGATGACTATAATTCATTTTATTTCTATATTGGCCAGGGTTCATTTGCAGAAAATAAAATCTACTCAAGATAGTTCAAGCAGGAAAGGATTTATAATGGGGTATTACATGGCTTAAGAATTTTGAAATGGCTAAAGAAACAGACTTGAGGTTGAGCTTTAAGGACAACTCACAAAGCCACACCACAGAGCTGGGCCACCACGCAAGCGAGTACCTCCTCCCGTCAGGAAGTTGCAGGTCCAGAACACACTACCACTGGCACCATCAAGGAGGTACTGCCATGGCTGTTGGCTTCAACTGGTACTTGTTACAGTTCAAACCTGCAAATCCAGTGCCCCACCCCACTCCCCCACCCTTGACAGCCACACACTTTGTGACTGGACAGTGAGGCTGATGGACTGATGCTGTCACAGAAAAGCCTAGCACCTCCACACAGAGCTTACCAGCACAGGCAGTACACAGTTGCTTTGCTCTTAAGAAAGTGCATCTCACCACTAGCTGAGTCTGCATGAAGTCTGCAACCCAGCTGCCAGGAGTCTGGGAGACTTTCCTGCCTCTGCAGAATAGGCAGACACATGAAAAAGATGATAGAAGGTAGAGCACCAATCTACAAAAGCCATCGCAACCACAATCAAATGGCATCTTAGATTCATCAGAATGAAACCAGTTATGCCTCCAAGGCTCGCATCAGTGGAAATATTTTTTAAAAAATGAAACAACCACCATTCTCAAGGATGAATTATAAATTAATCGTGTTATTGATAAGAGGAGAAGCCCTTCATTGAAACTCAGTAAAAATACACCTCCTAAAATTTAATATTACCGTAGCATACAACTCTCTGTGATAAGTATTAATGAATCAGCTTGGTCCTTGTGCAATAATGTATGATTATCTGCTACATGCATTACGTTGAAGTAGGTACAGTAGAGATTGCCCCTTCCTGCAAACAACTCACATCACAATGGGAAATAGAAATAAATATGAAAAGATAGATTGTCCAATTGAAGAAAATCTAGATTTGAATCTTTCCTATTTATCAGATGTATAACATTGCCATATATGTACCTATATCAAGAAAAATTACTTTATAATGTGGGTAGTCTGCTACCTCAACAAATAGTAAAGAAGTGTTACATCAAGCGAACTAAGTCAAATGAATTCTTTTTAAATTGCCATAAGTGTTCGAGAGAGAGAGAGCGCGATGCTAGAACTTAGTAATCCTTTAAATTATAGCTATTAAGTAGTTGTGATAATAAAAGCATTCAAAAAATTATGAGGGGGTATAGTTAATAATTAAGTGACTGCTAATTGAAGTTAACTATAAAACATTTGATCATCTGCATTGCAGAAACTAATTTCAGTCTAAAGACTTATAATTTCCATCCAGACTAATTTTTAAAACCGTTTGTCTCCAAGTTTCCTACAGTAAAGATAAAAAATTGGGGGAAATCATAAAATCTCCAGTAACTGTAGACTCGCTTTTTTTGTTGTTTGATGCCCTAGTATATTTTCAGCATTGTATAGTTAACTTTAATAGCGTACTCTGATCAAAATAGTCAAGTCTAATATTTCTAATTTAATTATATCAGATTTCAAGCTATAATTCACTGGCATTGAAATTCATCCTTTTTGATGTGCAGTTCAACAAGTTTTGGCAAGTGCACAAAGTCATGTAATGACAACCACATTCAAAATGCAGAACATTTCCATCAGCCCAGAGAGCTCCCCCGTGCAACTCTAGTCAGCGCCCCTTCTCCCACAGCTCCTGGGAAGCCCTCATCTGTTTTCTGTCCCTATGGCTTTGCTTTTCCAGAAGACGATAAAAATGCAATCATGCAGTAGTAGTCTTTTGTTTCTGGTTTCTTTCATTGTAAATATATTTTAATGTTATATTTTCATTATAAATTTTATATTTTTAAATAAAATACACAACTCAGACTGGGATATTTGATAAGATTTTAATTAATTTGTAAAATGTATAGGCAGAATTATAGTTAAAGAGTGTTTATTATCTTTGGCCTTACTTAAGTACTAAAACTTTCCCTCTCAGAAAATTTTTATACTATAGACAGTTAACAAAATCTAGTTAATAGGATTTTTTGGTTGTTGTGATAGTGCTAGAAGTGAAAAACTGAAGTAAACAACAAAAAATGGACTTGCATATTTTAGAGCACCTGTTACATTTGTAACATAACCTATAGCAAAACAATTTCCTTGTAACCTTGCGAAAGAATTAAAATGCAAAATAACTGGTACACTTTGTTGTGGTTACAGAAATGTCTATGAAAAGCCTGCATTTTTTACTTGTACGAGTTTCGGTTTTGCACCATGAATTTGCCTTGCTAGTAACTGCAAACAACTGCAGCTATTACCTCTTCAGTTAGCTCTGACAGCAAGTTCAAAGTCTATCGAATACGTGGTCCCAGCACAGGGTGAAGCTTGCCTTTAAGCTATAAAAAGCCCATTTGTTGTTGTATTTCTTTTTAGAAAGTTTTTAAATGTACAATTGAGGCATCTTAAAATTTGATGTCAGCTTTAGTTGTAGAAGTAGGAGGAAAACAACATTTGAACTAGAACCATTCTTTTGGGGACTTTTTGTATACTGCTAATCCTTTGAATATTTTCACAGTCATCAATGACAATTTTTAAAAACACTTTTATTAAGATATAATTTTTATAAAATTTACCCCTTCTTAATGTACAGTTCAATGGCTTTTAGTATGTTTACAGAGCTGTGTAACCATTATCGTGATCTAGTTTTAGAACATTTTCATCACGCCTAAAAGAAACCTCACCCTCAGCCACAGGCAACCATTTATCTACTTTCTGAATGACAAAGATTTTTAACTTGGTAGGATTTCTTTTTAACTCTGTAGCTTAAAATAGGGCACATTTTCATTTTACCTATGTTAAATTCTGTAATTTTATTTTTTATTTTTTAATTGGTAAAAATTTATTGTATTTTTTTCCATTATCAGTCCCCCTTATACCTCCTCCCTCTGCAATCCCCACACTGGTGTCCATGTCCTTGAGTCCTTTTTCCTTTTTGCTCAGTCCCTCCACCCCCTAACTGCCCCGCCCGAGCTGTCATCCTGCCCTCTATCCCTGAGTCTGTCTCTATTTTCCTTGTTGGTTCATTTTGTTCAGTAGATCCCACATATGAGTGAGATCGTATGGTGCTTGTCTTTCTCTGACTGGCTTATTTCACTTAACATAATGTCCTCCAGGTCCATCTATGATGTTGCAAAGGGTAAAATTTTCTTCTTTTTTAGACATTAACTTAGGACAATTTATTGTTACCATTGTTAAAATGCCTAGATCAATTTGAATTTTTCTAAAGATAGTTCTTTAAAAAAAAATAGACCTTTCCCTTTCTTCCTCCTTTGTAGTTTTTAAAGCTCTTTCTTTGAATCCTTTGAACATGCAGCTAAGGGACAGTTGGTGTTCAGGAAAGCAAATATTGGCATGAGTGGTTCCAAAAACCCTTTCCTTTAGCAATTAACAAGGAGTTTACATAACTAAAAATATTTCAGTAACACACATTTTCTCAACAAGTTACTTAGTAAAAGTAAACAACAAAAATTTTAAAATACATGAACAGCAGCACTTTTGTTAAGTGTGTTTTTTAAGGTTGAGATCTGTTTAGCGGTTAAAGGAAAACCTGTTGGGTGGAGTGGAAAGATATTGCCTAACTGGTACTTTGTATTCTTTTACTAATGACCTCAGCTCTCCCCTGAATTTTTACTACTGGTGGAGAAAACAGCGTTTCCAGTTTTCTCTGCAACAAAGATCTCATTGGCTGAAGACAAATGTTTAATTATTAGAAAAAGAGTGCTTTAGAGATATATGCACTTCTCAGAATAGTAGACTCAACAGGAAGAAGAAACCAGAAAAGATATTCCATTTGCGGTAATGTGGTCTAATTTGACATCATAAAGTTGACTTAGTTTTTCAGAAGAAAAGGTTGCTGTTACATGTACTGAGATATATTTGTTAAATTTATTTTTGTCAGTGTACACATTAGTTATTTATTGCTGTGTAACAAATACTCCCTGCCCCAACATGCAGTGGCATAAAACAACAGTACACATGTGTCATTTCCCACAGTATTACCCCAAAGACAGGGAATTAGATGGCTTCACTGTGCCGTTCAGGCTTGGTCTTCTCAGGAGGTTCTCCTAGGTGTCTCCTGAGGCGGACATTAGGAAAAGGCTTTCTTGGGACTAAAGATGAACCACTCACAGGGTTGGAAAGCCGGGGGTGGCTATTGGCAGAGAACCTTAGTTTCCTTCCACATATACCTGTCCATAGAGCTACGTGAATATCCATGCCATGAAATCTGACTTCTCCCAGAGTGAATAATACAAGAGGACAAGCAAGCATAACTGGAGAGTCACCTCACCTCAGAACAATTTTTTCTTACTTTATTGGTCACAAAGATCAGCCTAGATTTGTTGTGGAAAAGACTACACAAGGGCATAAACGCTCAGGATGTGAGACTCCCTGGGACCCCTCTCAGACACTAGCTATTTACGCTTATACCATAGCCTTGCAGATAAATTTTTAAGCCTTACCAAAGTGCAAAGGCATTCATTTCTTTTCAAATATAGAAATCCCTCAGGGAAAAGATAGATTTATATCTCCTCTGAGCACAAGAGAAGTCTGATGAAAATACATACCAATTTTTTATTCCAAGGCAATTAATCATGTATTCATTGAGAATAAGCTACATGCCCAGAACTGTGCTACCAACTTATGTTAAGGGATATGGCAGACGTGACAAAGTCATCTCAGAATTGTACCCGAAGGATATCTTTGTAACATCTTTTCAGAATGACGTCCTCTGCCAAAAGCTAGGGATGACATTCCACCCCAGTCATCAGGGTTATGCCTGTACCTCCAAGTTCTTTGGGGAAATTCTAGTTTTCTCTTGGTCTTGAAAGGAAACAAAATGCCACCTACCAGAAACAGGGACCTTTTTTTTCTCCTTAGTATTAACATCAGATAAACCACGACTTGTCTCGTTTTCACAGAGAACTCTGGATTTTAGCCCTGGTGTGTTTTGCATGTTGGGATGTACTCAGTGCATTCAGACACACTGGGCCTACAAAATTCTACATTCGCTCACAAAAGTAGAGTGTCTAGAAAGTATGCATCAAATCACTTATCTTCTTTAAATCTTTTTTTTTCTCTTGAAATAGCAACCTTCTCTACCTGGTAAACCTCTTATCGTCTTGCTTTGTCAGTTGTTCCAGATGGAAGCTGCCTTCGCCTTTTCCATTCTCTCTCTTTGGCTGCAGGAATTGGCCAATGTGTTACCCCAGAGCCTTGGCCACAGGCATTAGTTCAGAGATTAGCCCGTGACCCATGCCACACTAGTCAGGGTGCTCCCTGAGGGTTTTTTCAACTGACTTCTTTTAAGAGGAGAAAAAAGACCTCTTTCCTCTCCAGTTACAAGATGATTCTTGAGCTACTGGTGGCCAATTTTATTTCAAGTGGTGAAGAATTAGTCTGAGAGAATGAAGTGAACATACACAAAAAATGGAAGAGGAGGCAAAGCCAGTCAGGAGTCTCTGGTTCCAGAGTCCTCAGGGCAGCTTGCATACTTGTCCTTCCAAAGACTTGGTTGTAGGAACAAATACCGTATTTTTCAGACTATAAGACACA
Organism: Glossophaga mutica; assembly: GCA_039655065.1. Classification (NCBI taxonomy): domain Eukaryota; kingdom Metazoa; phylum Chordata; class Mammalia; order Chiroptera; family Phyllostomidae; genus Glossophaga; species Glossophaga mutica. The sequence goes on along the minus strand of CM077304.1, from coordinate 35,040,521 downwards.
CTTTTTTTGGCCACATTTTTTGCTTTAAGTTTTTTGCCCCTATTTTCCTCCTCTAAAACCTAGGTGCATCTGGGGTCTGCACCATAGGATGCACCTAGGTTTTAGAGGAGGAAAATAGGAAAAAAATTTGAAGCCAAAAATATGGTAAAAAAAAAAGTGCATCTTACAGTCTGAAAAATACAGTAAATCTCCCTTTCGTTTAAGATGGATCAAATTAAGTTTCTGTCATATCCATAAACTCTAACTAGTACCTCTTGAGAAGGGATTGGGGGGATTCCACTTTCAACTTTATGCATTAATTATATCAGATTATATGCGTTAATTATATCAGATGCATTAATCAGATTTTTTTGGCTGCAAATGATGGTAACTCAACTTGAGCTAGCATAAACAAAGAGGGAGTTTATTAGATCATGTTTCCAACTGTAGGAGGGCCATGGGGAAAGCCAGCCTGAGAAATGTCTCAAATCAAGGATCTAAATGCCATCAAACTCTCTTCTCTTTTTGTTTCTGGATCTCAGCTTCATTCCTAACTGTGGGCTTGCTTTTCTCACCCAGGGGGAATATAGCTATTGCTGGTAGATTCTAGGCTGACTCTTCATACTATCTGAGAAGAAAGTTCTTCCCTTATTTTGAGTTAGTAAAACTCTCAGTAAAGGATTTTTATTGGCCTGGCTTGGGTCACATGCTCCTTCCTGCATCAATTTTTGGAGCCAACTATGTAGGTATTATCATTGCCCAAATTGGTTCACATGCCTTCTTCTCCTTGACCCTGTCTATAGCCAGGGATGCGGAGTCATGCGAGAACACAGCAGTCCCTATCTGGAAGCAATGACTAGAGTGAGGGGGAAGGACTGATCTTCATAAACAGAGAGAATCTGGCTCTGACATGGTCCCCAGGGAAGTTACTCAAAGAATGGCAGTAGATGTCTGACTTTTGTGTTTGTATTCCCCATTCTATATTCTTCATCTATTTTTATAACGAACAGGTAACATATGAAAAGATATTAATCTATATTATATACTTGCTTTTAGTTTTAAGTGCTTTCCTCCAGAAGTGCCGGTAATATCAAATTTATATGAAACTTTAGAAATCATCAGGTTTCAATAGTACTAATGCAAACTACTCTAATGTTGCCATGTACCAGGAGCTTAAATATTTTCATATCTTCAATGATGTGAAGAATAGGTTAAAATACCCATTCTTAGAAACAGAGTCAGGATGTAAAAGCGCAGTCGACTAAGTCAGAAGCTATTAATTGATCTGCAGTTCTTGAATTACTTTGGAAAAATTGTTGTCTCTGATTTCCTTTTCTCACTAAAAAATGAAAGTAACATAATAATTATAATGTTTTAAATACACCACAGTGGGGGATGTGGTAGAGAATCCTTAAATACCTTATAAATACCATCTACAAAGTAGTAGTTTTAATTATTTTCTTTGTACTATTATGAAAATGGCATCCATCCCATTAAGGTATAAAATTAGCCTGATATGCTGAATGGTGATTAAATTCAACTGGTATATTAATTAGTATTTATTAAACACCAACTTGTTCCAGATCCCTTACAAGGCACAAAACATGGTCTGTGTTCTCAGGACTTCTGAGTTCTTCAGCAAGAACTCTGTTTCCTGCTCAGGGACACTGCAGTTTTTTGTCAGTGATGTGCTTGTCCCTGAAGTCAGCTGAAATTTTGAAGATGTAAGCAGTGTTCACAATCATGAACATTTGAAAGGACATAGATCAACTCTATCTGCCGCATGTGTAGAAAGATATAGCATTAAATATAAAGCACTAAGAAGGTAAAAAGTATATACAAGTAAAAATTAAAGAGGACAATTTACATAGTATTATGTTTGCCCTGCTTGAATATTTATCATCATCATCATCATCATCATCATCATCATCATCATCATAGATGGAGATCTCTGTAGCTAGGTTAGAAAAGCTGTTTCATCCCTGAAATTGTGAAGGGACTTTTGTACATCTAAGACCAGCTCCTTAGAAATAGCCTGGGTCCGAGAGGAGATGGGTGCTGGTGGGGGAGGGGTTTGCCCGAGTGTGCTGTTCTAGTGTGGTGCAGGGGGAAGCACGTGGACCCGTGTGCATTGCAGTCCTGTCCTTCTACCTCCTGTGTGACCTGTGTTGCTTAATCTTCATAGGCCTCAATAGCTGCATCTAAACTTAAATATATATGCATGTATATTCAAGTACATAAAAATAAATTTAAATATATGTATTGGGTTGGCCAAAAAGTTTGTTTTAGATAAAAGACACATTTTTCATTTTCACCAATAACTTTATTGATTTGGATATTTTGAGTATGTCGGCTACCTCCCACATGGTACAACGTTGATTGGTCTCAATTAATGTCTTGATTTGATTGCTATCCACTTCAACTGGTCTACCTGGCTGTGGAGCACCATCCAGCAAGAAATCTCCAGCATGAACCTTCACAACTCATTCTCCATACACAGATCTTTTTTTGTGTTTCAGTTGCGTTTTTATCTTTCTTGAAATAATAAAGCATAGTATGCCAAAAATATTGCTTATTTTCTCCCATCCTCAGTATTAAAATGGCTACACAAAAATTCATCAATTTTGGTAAGTTTTTTAAAATGCATGCTGATATAACAGCTATCACAATACAATCTAATAAAATTGTTTCTAATGAAGTTAAAGACAACTAAGTACTACTACAGCCAACTTACAGAGAAAAATAAGCAAACTCTTTTGCCAACCCAATACTCCATAACAATTAATTTGCTGTCTTGATTATGTGAAATACAATGCCTGGCATTTATTAGGCACTCCGTGGATATTAATTGGATTGTATTTTTGTTATTCTGTCATGAGATAGCCTAACCTCACTGAGGATAATATAGTTTTAATAGCAAACAGTAGGATTGTAAAGATGGTGAGAGATCGGGACAATTAATAGTTGGCAGAGCACTGCTAGAGGATAGGTTTTGGGCAGTCATGATAACCCTACTTCCCACGGGTAGGAAAAGAGGAGTTCAGACTCCCTTCAGTGTACTTGGCTTGCTCATTCTGTGCTACTGGATGGTCGTCTAAACATTTCTGAGGTCCTTTGACTGGCAACCTAGAAAGCCAGTGCTTAATCTGGATAAAGCCTGTCCTCAACTCCCCACTGCTCACCCCAGACCTCTAGTCTCCATCAGCTGTGAGAAGCCACAGGGTGGTGGCATTAGGATATACTACTTTGTGCTTTGTTGGTGTAATGCTTCAGTTACTGTGTGTTTGTATTTTGAATAACATTAAAACCAACAGGATGTGGAACTAGGGTGATAACATCCATCATGGTTAATGAGAAGGATGATGCATTTCCCAGTGATTACAGTTTGAGAGTTATGAGAAAGAGCCATCACTTTAGGGGAGTTGTGGGGTGCAGCTCCTTTAATCCAACAGCAGGTTGGCATGGTCATGGCTTTTCAGATACTGTTCTCCAGCTTTGAAGAGCCGGCCAAGGCTCCATGGGAACAAGGAGTCTAATATTGCTAACTAAAGTGGCGAGAGATTGCTGTGTTGAACAGCATCGCAGATTTTTCATTTAAAGGAGAAATGTAGCTGACACATGGAACAGAATTTCCAGCTTGTTGCTCGGTGCATTCCCTCCCTTTGAGCAACCACACACAGAGGGGAGCTTAGTGAGGAATAGAGATGCAACAGGGGAAGAAGCCAGTCTTAAGGGGATATTTCACCTGGCCCAGGTGAGGCTGATGAAGCACCCCTGTCTCTCACAGAGGGCACCAAGTCTTCCCTAACTCCATTATTTTTTGAACAACTGAATAGTAGGTGGCATATATCATGTGTATTTATACTTCAATGTGTATTTCCTATGAACAAGAATTACAGTACAGTTATCAAATTGAGGAAATCAATATTGATAGAATACTTTAATCTATAGACCGGGTTCAGATTTTGTCAGCTTACTCAATACTGAACTTTATAGCTCTTCTCTCGTCTGTAGAGGATTTCATACAGGATCATGCACTGCATTGAAGAGTGACCACTTCTTTCTCCTCTGATCTGAAACAGGCCTGCAGCCTTCCTTCGTCTGTCGCCATGTTGGTATTGTTGTACTGATGTCCGTTTGTATGGGATATTCCTCTGCTCAGTCTTGTTGGATGTTTCCTCATGATTAGATTCAGATTATACATCATTACATAAGTGATGCCACATCCTTCTCAAGGTATTCCATCCATGATGGGCCCATGATGTCCAGCTTCTTCTCACCGACAATTTGGTTTTGGGTATATGGTTAAAGTATAATCCTTTTTCTTCCCTGTGTAGTTGTGGTTCTCCCCTCGTGACTCATACACAATCTATGGGGTCATATCTGCTTTTTAAACTGGTGTTTGGATCACATGTCGAGACCACCATAGAATTAATTCCCCCCCTAAGTATGTGATAACCTCTGCCGTATTTGTTGTGAAGTATAGCATATCTAGGTACAACATAGATGCATAACAGAAAGCCAGTAGAATGTAATGGTTGAGACTGTAGACTCTGGAGTTAGATGCCTTAGGTTTGAACCCCTGTTCCACCACTGTCCTGATGGAAGGCTTTGGTATGTTACCTTGCTCCCTGTGCTTCAATTTCATCATCTCTGAAATTTACAGAATAAAGACACTGCCCCAGCTTATGGTGTTGTTGCAGGATTAAATGAGTTGATAACAGGTGTCTGGTATAGCAAGCACACAATAAATGTAGGCTTTTATATGTAACATATATTTTATACATAGTATGTGGTTTTTTCAGGGTACTCTTTTCAAAAAGACAGGAGAGTAAGTAAAAATCCAAATAATTAGAAAACAGTTTTAGGTGCAACAACTATTCTTCTACTACCAGGTCAAAAAATGAACATAGCCAGTATAATTTTTTTAAATCCCTAATGCAAGCACTTTGACTTTGGCACAAGCTCCTACAATGTGCCAAGCACAGATGGGGTACGGGGTATACAGTGATGAAGCAGACAGCTCTCAGGAGATTATATCGTAGGACACAGATAAGATCCAATTAGCATATAAGATAATTTCAAGTAGTACCAAGTGCTCCAAAGAAAACAAAACAGGCCCATACAATAGAAAGAAACTGGTATGGCCATAGGGGTGACTTGGTCAGGGAAAAGCTTTCTGTGACACACATTTAATATCCCTTCATTGCTTATCTAGCACAAATTTTTATAGGCTTATGATTTGAAATGGAACAAATCTGTCCCTGCACATAAGCTCTCTATAAACAAGATGGTACCACAGTTGTATGTTTTCAGTATTGCAGAATATGTATCAGTGAAGCTGCTTTTGAATAATGCTCATCTTAATTGAAAATCTGCCCCTCAATCATCTTCTCTTAATCCAGCTGCTGATGGTGTCGACTACGTAGTTTTACTGAGAAACTAGCTGCAGAAATCCTTCTTCCTTCCCTCATTATGTTTTCCATCCTAGCTTTCACAGATGCAAGCTATCCTTTCAAATAGGCTTCATAGTGTCCAAAAGTAAAAAGTCAAAACTCTCTTCATAGCACACCTCATCATTCCTTAAGTTCTCCAGTCTCTCATTTGCCCCCTCCAGTGTTATGTGGGCCTCAAAGATTGTAACATCCCCAGATTATTTTTTGTGCCTTGTGAGATCTTACTCAGGGTTTTTCCTGTGAGCCCCGTGGACGTGAGGCATTCTGGGCTTGAAAGTCAGACAGTCGTCATTTGAAACTAGGACGTACCACTTATCAGCTGTGTGAATTTGGGAGGGTTGTTAACCTAAATAAGCCTCATCTCTAAAATGTAGAGTAACTGTGAGGTTTAGATAAAATTAAGTGAGATTACGTATGTGAAGGCCTACCAGAGTATTCTGGAAGAGGGGGAATCTCCCCTCCTTTCCCTCTTAGTTATTATAGCTGGTCTAATAAATTGACAGAGGCAGATTAACAAGAGAAAATAACCAAACTTAATTATGTGTGTGCATACGGTAGTTCCATAAGAATATGGGGCGCAAGGACAAATCAAATTTGGGACCTCAAGGCAGTTGAGGCTCACATGCCATCTTGAGCTAAGGGGAGGGGAGTAGTGGTTTGGACTTGAGAGGGAAGGAGGCAATCCACAGGCACATGAGAAAGAACAAGTATTTGGTAAACAGATTCTTCCCCGGCCACCCAGAAAGGATGCAGCACCCCAGGGGAGAGCAAGCAGACTTTGCTAGGCTCCTCCCTGTGTCTCACACATAGCTTATATTGAACTATGGTTACCTTTCGGGATAGCTCCTTTCCTGGAGCAGATCCTCTATCTAAATTCTTTCAGATGCTTAGCGGAAGATCAAAGGTTCTTTTTGAGTCTTTTGTTTCTTAAAAGTAATCAGTTTAAAATAGTCACTATCCCAGTAAAGACACATTTTGGGGTGGGAAACAATGCTCCCTCTCAGTGTCTTGCCTGGAGTTCAGGTGCTCATCAAAGAGGAAGTGCTCCTCCTCCGCTCTACCTCTGGTAACCCCGGCAGAGCTGCCGAGTCTCTCTACGGAGTCCCGGAAACTGGGCCAACTCTTTTCAGGACAGAGGGTTTTTTTTGTTTGTTGGTTGGTTGGTTTTGTTTTCTTTTTTAATCCTGGGAGCTCAGCAAATACCTGGATGATGAGGTAGTTTCCAAAACTACCTCAACAGGCTGGTCCAGGACTTTTAACCTGGGAACCATGGACCCTACAACACAGGAACCTTCGAGTGGGGGCAGGGGTACCTAGAGAAAACTGAGAGGTGTGGAGGCACGAAAAGCAAGCTCTGACCATTCCGATTTGTGTGATCTGTGTGCTGGCTGACACAGCAGACATTCTTGTCCCTTCTAGGTCTGCTCCTTTGGAATTCTGCTCCTAGTTCTTGATGAAGTATTTGTACAGCTTTGCCATGTCATTCCTAATAAGTTAGAATTCATCGATTTCATCATAACTCTTAGCTACCAGTTGCATACTGGCCTGTTACATACCTTTTAGTGACTAAAATTTTATAAGACATCATGGGATATGGTGGGAATTTTGCAAAGTATTTATGGTAGCCTGAGGCAGTAGCTGGAATGATTTTGTTGCTGCTGCCGAAACTAGATGTTTGGTTCTGATTACAAAAATAACGTATTCTCAAAACTGGTAAAGTTAGAAATGTCAATGTAAGAAACATCCAAACCTGTAGAGAATTTTTATGAGTGTTTTGGAGCCAAACTGATGACATGTGCTGGGAAGCGAGATCTGAAATGCTTCAGAGAATAACAGTTTTGCAGCTCCTTTTTCTGCATCTAAAATTAAGGAGGGACTGCAGGTGAAGGTGGGAAAAGCAAGGCAGAAATTGGATTATGTGATAGTTAACAAGACTGTGTACTCTCTTGATGGTTAATACCACTTCAAGGGATACTAATTACTTCTGGCATTTTGAAGATGCATTAACCTAGATGCACAAGAACAATGGACAGGGCTGGCTTAGAAGTCTTTCAGTAATGAAGTTATATGCCTGGGGCATGGCTTCCCACAGTTACCTGCCCAGTTAGGAATTCATGATCAAAACAGCCTGTGAGGTTACTTTCCATAGAACCCCCCTTTTTTTTCTTTCACAGAAAACAAGTAAAGTGATTATATGGTATTCCAGAACCATATTTCAGAACACTATTTCTGCTTCAGAATCTCTTGGTTGCTTATTAACTATGCTAGTTCATGGGCTCTCCAGAAGTATTAACTCGGAATCGTGAGGGTGGGACTCAGAACTGACATTTAACTAACTTCACATGCAACTCTTCAACCAGACTAAAATCCTGTAACTGAGGTTCTGACCATATATTTAATTTTCCTTGCCCTTCAACTACTATTTTTTTATCCAAAAATAGAAAAGCAGGTAAGATGCTGAAAACGTCTGTTTTGTAAAATGATTTGTAAGTTTCTGTAAAACAATGTGCAAGTTTCTAGTGAATTAACACTTTGCCAGATAAAAAGCTTTCTACAGTAGGGCGAGTACAAAGTGCAAAACAAACATGGATCAACTAGGATATTAGGTGCAATTTACATACATCTGCAAATAAACCCCACCCCCTTTATAGACAGAAGCAGAGGTTTTAAAGCCCAGAGGGGTGCTCAGTGAAATTGCTTGCGTTAGCTCTTTTGTTTTGGTTTCAGTTCCCATGTGTACACTCCCGTGTTTGCGGAGCTGTGGCAGAGTCCACACTCCACCCCAGCTGCAGGCATCTGCATTTTGCCTCCCCAGCCCCAGTGTTTGTTTTGGGTCCTGTGTTTTTGAGAGAAGTGTGGCAACTAGGAAGAAGAGTCCACAGTGCACAGGCTTATATCTGTAGGAATGGCTTTATCTCCCTGGATTTAGGGCACCATGAGGACTCCCTTTGCGCCCCCTCACCCCAAATGGTGGACTATGTCCAATTTTTATTTTCTCAAGCAGAGTTGCATAAATGAAAGGACTTGAAGATGGGCTTTGGGGTCAGATAAACCTGACTTCAAATTCTGACCCCACCATTCCAACTAGGTGACCTTAGATCTCAATTTTCTCATTTGCAAAACAAGCAGAATTCCTAAAAGGAGAGTAAGGATTAAATGTCATAATGTATATAAAGTGCATGGCACATGGTAGTATTAATAAATGATGTTTTAATTTATTACTCTTTCCCCTAAACTTTGAACACCTACACAAATACAAACCTGAGAAGGCAGGAAGGATGGAATGCATCTAGCATTGAGGACTGGTTTTCTTTTGGAGGGGAAGGGGAGCCAGTCTGATGGTGCTGGTCTCTTAATTAGAATTGGGTGTCCATACCCAAGTCCAGGCTCCATGCCAACTAAGCAATGACTTCCCAGACATTACTGAAAGACACCTAAGGGTTGAAGAGATGGAGGGAAAAGAAACCTGAGGAATTAAGGCAAAGCTCTAAGCAATTGTGTCAAACAGCAAATTTTGCGTTCTGCAACATACACCCATTTATTTTTACATAAAAACAATGGTTTCCCCTCCTCAAATCTTCACCTTAAATTGGTACTCTAGGAAGCTGCACTATGTATATCCTAAAGCCTCCAGTACCAGTGGATGATCACATACACAGCAGTTTGAGAAGCAGCCATCTAGTCTAAAGAACAAAGCACACATTCCTTCCCAAGGCCTTCAAATCCAAGCTCTGTTGACTTCTCTAACCTCTGCCCCTTCCAAACACTTCCCAGACAGATAAAGTCCTTCACTGCCTGTGCCTTTTTTCCTGTGGTTTCCACCATGCCAGAAATGAAGGGCCTTCCTTCCAACTGCCCTCTTTCCTGCTTCTCCCCCACACCAACTCTACCTCCCAGATCCAGCTGGAAAGACAATTCTGGGAAGCCTTCCCCAGTTCCTCCTGGCAGGTGACAAGGCTCCTCCACCCAGCAAGCTTTTGGTACATATGGCAGTAGTAACTCTTTTATTTTTGGCTAAGAAGATGGGCCCACTTTTATTCATCTTCGTGTCCCTTAGTGCAGGGAATACTTAGTAAACACTCAATAAATAATTATGGACTTGATTGATTAATGAAAGGAAGGCAATTGGAAAAGGAGCTGTTTTAAAAAGACTTTCCTTCACACCCAGTTTCTTTAGGCAAAAAGGATAGAATAAGCCCAACATTTTAAAGAGAGAGATTCTGAATGATGATAGTTTGTATACATTAATGTGGATCTGGTACAAACGAAAGGGCTTGCATTAATTGTATGACTTTATTATACTTCCTTCTCATGTTATATGTTTTAGGGAAAAAACTTTTAAATTAAAGTTTTTAAAATTTTCCAAATGGAACTAATGTCTTAAAAGTGAGATAAGAGATTTGTCAAAACTGGTTCATTTCTGTTTTCACGTTTTTAGTTTGTCGGGTAAAGCTAAATTCATTCCTCCAGTGATTATTCTCAGTTTTTCAACTTTAAATAGATAAGTCTATGCCAAAGTTACAGGTTTGATCCCTGGTCAGGGCACATGCAAGAATCAATCAATCAATGCATAAATAAGTGGAACAACAAATCAATGTTTCTCTCTCTCTCTCCCTTCCTCTCTCTTTAAAATCAATAAATAAATTTAATTTTTTTAAATAGATAAATAACAATGTGAAAAGCATACACACACATACATGCAGCCACACAGCTGTTGAAAGAGGAAAGAAGTGAAACCATTATAAAAATCCACTGCTCTGAGAATCTTGCTATATTTGGCTCTATATAGACAATTAGCACTGAAAGTTACTGGATGCGGCAGTTCAGTTCCTTAATTGCAGGTACTAGAAATAACAACCAACCAAAACAGAAAAAAAATCCTCCTCTCAGATTAGTTTGCTCGTAAAGTGTGTTACTGCTTTGGAGGTCTGCATTCCATTTTACCCACCAGTCCTTAGTGATCCTATATACTTGTCTAGTGCTAGGGCATATCAATATCTTAAAGAAATACATGACCAGAGTTTTAATTTTATTTTTAAATTTTTATTCCAATTCTTACTTATCCATAGCCTTCACTAATTGACCTAATTAGTATGTGCTTCATCTTTATTAACAAAATTGTAAGTGTATGCCCTTCTCTACAAAACGCAAATTCACTTGAAAATGCATAAGCACTCACACACTGATGCGTATGAAGAGGCAACAAAAAGGATAGGGAATTTGAGTGTTAGAGTAGTGTTTTCTATTGGGACATATACAAGATAAATTATTACTCATGGTATATGCTTAACTTTAAAAGAGGATTTCTTTATTTTAACTAAATACTGTAATAGTCATTTCCCACTAAACTGAAGAGAATACATCTAAATAAAAAAGAACAAGAAAAAAAATTTTTTTAGGAAAAAATTCTTGAATATTTCCTCGAAAATTTTACCATAACTTAACCTTTTGAATTATCTAATATTTTCAAAAGTGGAAACTGTTGGCTTTTTCAGGGATATTTTCTGAGGTTACTTGTTAGTAAATAGGCAAGGAATTTTGAATAATGTTACTTTCCACTAGGTATGGATCATTTCCAGGTGGTTTGGGGGTATTTCTGAATTTTAAAAATGTTTTTTCATTTGTATTAGTGAACATCAAATGGTAAACCTCCACAAAATCATAGAGGCCCCTGATTGAAAATTGATCAAAGAGAATTCATAACATCTAGAAAGAAAGGTGCAAGGTAAATATTAACAAATTTTTCACCCCTGAAAAACCAGAAATGTAGGCATGCAATAAGTATTAAGGGAGACTTGTAATATTCCTAGGAAATCAAGAGAAAAATAACCACAGGAATAGTTTAAGAGGTTACCACACACAAGATGTGTACAGCTGGAGATTTTGCTTCCAGGAACCATAGAATGCAAATGGTCCAGGGAGAAAGTCAAAATTCCTTTATGAGATAGGATTTCCCTGGAGAAAAATAGTATTGGTGTTCTTCAGCATTTATACTTTTGCACCTTTACAAAAGCTTTTGCCGAGAGATTATTTATTTATTTATTGAAACTGTAATTCAGGCTTGATACACAAAATGAATGTATTAATACCAATTCTTATTGTGGCTGGCCACACTTGGGTTAGAACTAGGCATTCATATTCACACTTCTGGTTGTTGAAAAGGAAAAGGAATCTTTAATTACAGTACAATGAGTTATTCCATTTCAAACCTATATTTAAAATCCCAACTACTAGTCAAGTGGAATTGTGACCTCAGGAGGTAGATCCCCAATCAATGAAATCTCCAGTAAGTTATTGAAGATCTGGGGGAAAACCATGGTGCTCTTGTCCCCCCAGAGTAAGCACTGAATGTACTCCTGTTATGCTATTTACCAGACTTCACCTTATTCTTCCATCTTAGCATACGTTGATTACTTTGAGGGCACACGTGGTGCCATATTCATGAACAGATTTCCAGGAGCTAACAAACCACCCAGTACATGTTCGGTTCCTAAAAAAATAGCTGTCCAAGGAATACATGGGCATCCTTTAGTGTGTGATGTGTAGTGACCACTGGATAAGAAGTGCTACGTTACACGTGTGATGTAACACCAAGTTGGCAAAGCTTTTTTTCTTCTAGAAGCCTAGATTTTTATTACCAGCCTGCAAAATTAACATGAGTAGCTAATATTATTGTTGATATAATTTAAGCCATTCATAAAATTGGTTTCAATGATTCAGAGCATTACAATACCTCCCTATACATTACAAAGGTTGTGCATTTAATCTTTTCATATGATTCCAAGATAACCTTGGAATATCCTCACACATTCTTTTTTTAAAAAAGATATAATTGCAGGTGCAACTGAGTGATTTTTCTGGAACATATCTTTATACTCTCATCCAATGAATTTTTAAAAAATATCTTCAAGATTATATCTGAAAAAAGAAATAAAGAAATACATGTTTATGAATTTTACACTCTGCCCCAAATGCTGTACTAGATATTTTATTTCATCAAAATAATCTTGTGAAGTAGCTATTATATCCCTATTTTAGGGGAAAGGAAAGTTGTTTATCGGTAAGGAAATCATTATTTATAGACTCTCAAGGAACAGAACATAATCTGGACTGGGTGCTGTCTGGAGCCCAACTGTGCTCAAACCTGAAATGTGGCAGTACTAGAAGGCCTCTGGGGCAGATGAAGTAGATCAAAACACTGCCCCCCAAGGAGTAACCACATGTCCTAGCATCCACAGCGGTAAATGAATACAGTATTGTTGAGTGTATTCCCGCAGGGTCTTTTAAATTAATCGGGATGGAACTAGGAAATCTTTAGTCTTCTGGGTGAGGTTGCTAGTGGAAAATAGGTTGTCAGTTATCTTTGAGGCCAAGCTGCCCTGTCTGGGTCATAGGAAAATGCCGAGGTACCTCCAACTCTCCCCACCGTTCCCACACTCCTATCCCCCATCACACGCAACACTGCCCAGTAACTAACTCACCACCCTATTGTCTTTTCTTCATAGCACGTATCATCGGACAGCATTATAGTTTGCCCACCACAAATCCTGCTGGGATACAATGCTGTTAGAAAGGGACATTGCGTATCTTGTTCTTCTCAGGTGTCATCGTACTCAGAACAGTGTCTAGAATATAGGAAGTGCTTAATAATTATTTGTTGAATGAGTGAATATACACGAAGCATTTAGATCATCGAAAATCTGCTTACCTTACTCAGACATGACAAAGTTCCAGAGAGTTCTGCTGTTAAAGGCATTGCTTATATATACTCAGGGGAATCTGATTATAAACTAAATGTGCTTTTGGGCAAAGATAACACTAGTCAAGGGGTACCATTAACATTTTAATAAGTACTCATTGTCAGACAAGCAGGTTTTTTTCTTTCTTTTCACTCACCCATTTATTTTTTATTTTTTTAAATTTATTTTAATTGTTGTTCTTGTACAGTTTTCTGTCTTTTACTCCCACCCCAGCCCACCATCCCAGCCCTCCCCACCTCCCTCCCATTTCCACCCCCCCCCCCCATAGTTTTTGTCCATGTGTCCTTTATACTTGTTCCTGCAAACCCTTCCCCTTTTCCCCTGAAATTCCCTCCCCTCTCCCCTCTGGTGACTGTCAGCCTGTTCTCAATTTCAGTGTCTTTGGTTATATTTTGCTTGTTTGTTTGTCTTGTTGATTAGGTTCCTGTTAAAGGTAAGATCATATGGTATTTGTCTTTCACTGCCTGGCTTATGCTCTCCAGTTCCATCCATGCTGTTGCAAAGGGTAGGAGCTCCTTTCTAATTAAAAACAAAGCTGTGAGGTATGGGGACAAGCTGGAGTAAGAGAGTGTGGCTCAGAGCAGGGATGTGAAAGCGAGGGTCCTGAGGAGCTAGTTTCCTGGGACCTGGATGTGAGGTGGGGATGTAGGAAGAACTGAGTGGCTGACTTGGGTGTTTTTAAATTTTTGCCTCAGACTTGCCTGTGTCTGAGGGCTGTGTATCCTCACTTCCCTTCCGTTCATCTTTGTTTTCTCAGCACCCTTTCATAGTCATCTCTACCATCCAAGAAGTGATGGTCTCTATATACTTTAGTTTCTTTTTCCAGAAAAAAAAAAAAGATAATACATTAATTGTATAATGCCATCTGAGATCTAAAACTTTTTTCTAATCTCCACCTATAATCTTCTTTTTATAGTTTAAGCTGAAGCTAATTCATTCTTTGCACTCTCTCTAATGCAAAGAAAATGTCTGTTTAGCATTTAATTCATGGAATATCTTTCTCTATTTTCAGAGACCCTCAGATTCTGTGCTCATCAGGCTAGCTGAGAATTAAAAAAAGTTCAGCTTTATTAGCTTAGGGTGAGAGAGAGTTCATTGCAAGGACTTCAACCAGTATTTATAAGCCAAATTTAGTCAAACCACTTTGTTTAGACACTTCACCTCAGTTCTCTTCAGTTAAAATATTTCAGATCTTTAAATTTTTCCTATGGGGCCCATTTCACAAACCTTTAATTAGCTTTGTGGTTCTTTCATATCATAAAGTCATCTCATTTCTTTTTTTTCTCCCTACTAATATGAAATCTTTACAACTAGTAGATTTCTTTTCAGTCTCTGAATTCTAAAATACATTTACATCCTTGCAGTAGAAAATTGTGTATCTTTAAATAACTTATGATTTTACCTATAATCTGTTATGTCAATCAGCTGATGTCAAAATGTGTGCCCTAGACCAAGAATGTTCAAAACTCAGTTAAACAAGAAAAAATGAAGTGAAAACAGAAGAAATATTTTAAATGTATAATAGGAATAACTGTCTATGGTTAATTAGGGATAAAGAATTTGAAACTTTGAACATAAACAACCCATATGAAAGAAAATGTTTTTAAAAATTTAAAAAGAAAACATAAACAACCCAATAGTTATCAAAAGTCTAGGCTTGTACATTTATATTAATCCTGCATTAAAACTCAGTTTTTTAAAAATTATCTTGAGGGAGGATTTTGTGTGTAGAAAAGACTATTCAGAACTTTCAAAATTAAAGTTACAAATTCTAAACAGTAGTTTAAATAAAGGTGTTAGATTCCTTTTACAAATAATATTCTATGTTTGGTAAATATTTTCAATCATATTTAAGGGCCATCAATTAATATTTTCTCTCATTTACAGTTAAAGGAACTCCTTTGAACATCTGAAACTATATTTATAAATTTAAAATATTCATTTCCCTTTAATACTATAATTTTCTGATTTAGCAAAGAAAACAGTCCTGGTACTGTATAGACTATAAATCTTTTTTTCTTTTTATTGAATTTATTGGGGTGACACTGGTTAACCAAATGACACAGGTTTCAGGTGTACAGTCCCACAGCGCATCATCTGTGCACTGTATGGTGTGCTCACCGCCCAAGTCAAGTCTCCTTCCATCACCATTTATGGCCCCTATACCTTCCTCCACCTTCCTCCACCCACCTTCCCCCTGGCAGTCACCACACTTCTGTCCATGTCTATGAGTATTTTTCTTTTCCTTTTTGCTCATTGCCACATACCTCCACCCAGTGCCCCAACCCCCCTGCCCCTGACAGCTGTCAGCCTGCTCTCTATCTATGAGTCTGTCTCTATTTTGCTCATTAATTTATTTTGTTCATTAGATTCCGCATAAGAGTGAGATCATATGGTTTTTGTCTTTCTCTGACTGGCTTATTTCACTTAGCATAATGTTCTACAGGTCCATTCATGCTGTTGCAAAGTGTAAAATTTCCTTCTTTTTATGGCTGAGTAGTATTCTATTATGATTATTCACCACAACCTTTTTATCCGCATCTACTAATGGACACTTGGGCTGCTTCCAAATCTCAGCTATTGTAAATAATGTGGCATTGAACATGAAGATGCATATATTCTTTCAAATTAGTGTTTTGGGTTTCTTTGGATATATTCCCAGAAGTGGAATTGCTGGGTCATAAGGCAGTTCCATTTTTAATTTTTTGAAAGAACTCCATACTACTTTCCACAGTGACTACACCAACCTGTATTCCCACCAAAAGTACACAAGGATTCTTTTCTTTCTACATCCTTTCCAGCACTTGTTGTTTGTTGATTTATTGATGATAGCCATTTTGACAGGTATGAGGTAGTATCTCATTGTGGTTTTAATTTGCATTTGTCTGATGATTAGTGATATTGAGTATCTTTTCATACTCAACATCATATAGATGGTCTATTGGCCATCTATATGTCCTCTTTGGAGAAATGTCTATTCAGGTCCTTTGTCCATTTTTTAATTGGACTTTTTTGGTGTTGAGTTTTGTAAGTTCTTTATAAATTTAGGATAGATGTAGATGTAGACCATAAATCTAATAAAAAGGAACTTCTAAGTACAATGAACTTTAAGATCTCTTAACTCTTCTAATATGTATATCAACTCGATAAGATTTCAAATTAAATCGTATTTTAATTTCATATTTTATATTTACATATTTCATATTATGTATTTCATATTTAATTGTAACTAAAAAGACTGATCTGTTAACTCTAATGGGCCAAATTCCAGGCACTGAAAGTACCCAAATTATTAAGGATACACAGATTTCCTAACACAAATATGTCAATATCATGAAAAACTTTCTAAATCATGAAGTTGAAAGATACTTAGCCGCTAAGGAAGTCATTCTGTTGTGTGTCACAGTTTGGGGGATTACCTTCCCACGATTTTTATATTGCCTTTTCAGCATACTGAAGCTTCATGAGGACCACATGGTACAGGCTGAATAACTGGATCCTTGTTGGTGACGCCAACAGGCGTCGAGTCTCTGGCACAGAGACCTATTTATACATAGCCTCTGTCAGAGAGTTCATCATTTAAAACAAATGGTGGTCATATAGCCACAGATCTTAGAGGTGAGTCATTTTATTACCTAATTTTCAAGTCACGTTAGGACCTGTAACAGCCACTCTTGAAATTTTCTTACATGATTGGACTTCGTATTTTTTTGGCTTTTGAGATATTTAAAGGTCTTTTTTTTTTTTTTTGTCAAACTCTTGCACTCTTTTCATATACTTTTAATGTCTTAGAATCACCTAACTCTTATACAGATATTAAACTAATAATCCATTGAATTCTATCTATATCTCATGGATTTGTCTGGTTTTCATCATAAGTTCTGAGATCATCAAAGTGACACCTTTCCAATCCCCTTCTAAAATGTACCCCAAGGAAATATTTATGGATGGGCAAAAGAATTCAACCACAAGGATTTCATCATAGTATTATTTTCCATAGAAACTGACCTAAATGTCACACAAAGTCTTTTTTTGTTTTTTAAAAGTTCTTTCAGGGCAGGAACCAAAGTTTGTTCATTTAGTATCTCTCTTTTCATTTAGAAAGAGACCTTATGCCTTTGTACATAGAAGGGTTTAATAAGTGCTTGTTAACTAAATAGAAAACTAAATAGTCTCTTGAACACTTCTCTGTAGCAGTTGTGTCACTGGGAGTGAGGTTTGGGAGGACTTTGTATTCCCAAACAGCTCCATGAGCCGTTCCTTAAAATGAATAATTTTTGTTTTCTAGGCCTTAGGGCAAGTACCATACAAACTCACAACTCTGCTCCTCTCTTTATAACAACAGGGCATGGCCCCTAAGACCATCTTACATAAAATTCTAGATCTGCCACTCCTCTGTAAGATGCAGTTTTAAAAAGAGAAAAAGTGAAATAAAGTTTTTGATACTTTTGTCACATTTGTTCATTAATGGGAACAGAGGATGTGGGAAAGAGAGTGGTAACCAGATGCCAGATGTGTCTGCTTTGCTACCAATTAATCATATCAAAATGCTTACATTTTCCAAAGATTGTGCAATAAATGTAGAGTTTTTTTGTAATAAAGTAAAATAAACTTTCAAATTATGCTTAAATAATACTATAATCTACTCTTAACTTTTTTCACCAGTCATCCAGAAGCTCCAGTTGGTCAGTGGTCGGGGCACAGACACTACTGCAGTTGTGTTAGAGGCTGGGGCCCCTCTGGGCAGAGTGTGGCACTTGTTGTCATTGGACACATTACCTTCACCGCGCTCAGAGTGAACCTGGTGACTCAGAGACTGGAAAGGGGAGTCCAGAAAATATCCCAAAGCTTCAAATGCAGGCTGGTCAGGCTCCTGGGAGCTCTGGTCCCCCACCTGAAGTAGAAATGCTCACGGGTTTGCAAATTCAGTATCTCATCCAAGTCTTCAAGTAAATAGGAAGTTCTGCTTTCCAAGGTGAGGCAGACAGGTAACCAGATCACAAGGTGGACTGTAAGTGGGTGGAGATCATGTTATTGTCAACACTGAATAAAGGGGTAAGATTTCCTGTGAATAAAAGAAAAGGACAGAAAGGTCATCAGGCCAGAGGAGGAAGAGAGGCAAGTGGGAGGAGTCACAGGACTTGACCACCGTCTACGGTGGGTGACACTGCTGGGAGTCGTTAATCCTTGGCGGTGGTCCTGGAAGGGCTTGCTGGAGGAGATAAAGTTTCAGCTGCTGCATGTCTCAAACACACGCATCATAGAGATTGATACAATACAAATTATACCACCTCCCCCCCATAAAAAAATTGTGGTATTTTGTAAGTAAATGAGAAAACAAGAAATAAATTGCTGGTATTTCACTAGGAACATCAACATAGGTGAATTAACAGCACCTTGGACAATCATCTTAGAATATGGCTGTGCGATGGTCTCCCAACCCAGCCCCCATGTCAGTCCCACTGTTTACATGCTACACTTCCATCTCCACCCCAAGAGCTCCCAGTCTCCCCCCACCATACGTCCTCTGTGTCCCTCCCTCAATTTTCCATTTGAAATTTAATGACACCCATGTTTTAATTCTGGCTCTGCGAGGCTCTCTGAGCCTATTGCAGCATAGTTAAAAAAATAATACTGCACACTTCCTAACAATGCTGTCAGAGAGAAATGAGATCATGTCTGGGAAAGGACCAAGCCTAGTTCTCAGCTTAATGTGTGATTGAAAGATACACCAGTATATTTTTCAAAACATGAAAATATGTCCAATAACAAATGAATTTTGTTGTAGTTTGATCTCCTACTTTAGTCTTGCAACAGGTCTCCCCTCAGCTCTTTTTCAGTTCTGGATGGGAGAAATTTTGATCATGATAACCATATTTAATTAAACATAGTGTCAAGAAAAATGTACTCTACTATTGACCATGAAACTAAAGAGATTTTAGATTTACGACCTTCCCCTGTGGCTTTAGCATGTACAGGCTGTTGACATAAGAAACCTCCAAACCTGTACAGAATTTTGATGAGTTTATTTGAGTCAAATTAATTATATATGCTGGGGATCAAGATCTCAAATGCTCCAGGAAATAACAGTTTTTCAGCTTCTTTTATGCATTTAAAATTAAGGAGAGAAAGATCGGAGAAAGCAAGGCAGCGATTGCATTAAATGCTCTCTTACCGGTTAATACCCGCCTTTGAATACCTCCTTAGAAATACTGCCATTTCAAAGGTGTGTTAACCAAGATGCACAAGAGCAATGACAGTGTTTACTTAAAACCTTTTACTAAAGAAGTTATAGGCCTGTCCCTGGCCTCCATGGCTCAGCTGGTTGGGCAGTGTCTCACAAAGCAAAAGGTTGCTGATTTGATTCCCAGTCAGGGCACGTGCCTAGGTTGCGGGTTTGGGGCATGTACAAGAAGCAGATGGTCAACGTTTCTCTCTCACATCGATGTTTCTCCCCACCTTTTTCTCCTTCTCTTGCCCTCTCTCTAAAAATAAATAAGTTTTTTTTTTTAAAGACAAAAAGAAGAAGAAGTTATAGGCCTGGGAAGTGACTACCTACTATGATCTGCCCAATTAGGAATTTATGGTCAGATCGCATTATGAGGTTACTTTTTATAGACCTGATTTTGCCCACAGGGCTTTGGGTCCTATATAAGATTAGAGAAAGTGTTTTTCCTAAATCAAGGCTTTTCGCTTCCACCATTATCAATAGTCTCTTTTTTTTGTATTTTATTTTTATATAACTAAATTTTATTGATTTGCTATTAGAGTTGTCCCAGTTTTACTCCCTTTGCCCCCCTCCACCCAGCAGCCCCCCACTCCCTCAGGCAATCCCCCCACTATTGTTCCTGTCCATGGGTCATGTGTATAAGTGCTTTGGCTACTCCATTTCCTATACTGTACTTTACCTCCCCATGACTGTTCTGTAACTACCTATTTGTACTTCTTAGTCCCCTCATTCTTCACCCATTCCCTCACATCCCCCTCCCACCTGGCAACTATCAAAACGCTCCTCGTATCTATGATTCTGTCTCTGTTCTTCTTGTTTGCTTAGTTCTTTAGATTCAATTCTTGGTAGATATGTATTTTTTTTGCCATTTTATTGTTCCTAGTTTTGATCTTCTTTTTCTTAAATAAGTCCCTTTAACATTTCACATAATTATGATTTGGTGACGATGAGCTCCTTTAGTTTTTTCTTGTCTGGGGAGCTCTTTATCTGCTCTTCGACTCTAAATGATAGCTTTGCTGGGTAGAGCAATCTAGGTTGTAGGTCCCTGCTTTTCATGACTTTGAATATTTCTTGCCAGTCCCTTCTAGCCTGCAAAGTTTTTTTTCTGTTTTTTTTTTTTTTTTTTTTGAGAAATCAGCTGACAGTCTTATGGGAACCCCCCTGTAGGTAACTAACTACTTTTCTCTTGCTGCTTTTAAGATTCTCTTTGTCTTTAACTTTCAATTTACTGCTCACTCAGGTCTTACCTCTGCAAGGGCAAGGTCCTTCTTGACTGCTCTGGACTAGCTAACCTTTCCATTATTGAGTATGACCATTAGTACTTACTAGCTGTGAAACTCCAACAGAGGCTTCACCATAAAAATAGTATTCATCATCTAAATCCCCACTTGTAGGACACTTTGTATTTGTCTAATTCTTACAGCAGCCCTGCAGGATAGCTATAATTATCCTGATTTTACAAAGGAAGGTGATAGGCTACAAGAGATTAGGTGACAATGGTAGGGCTCGGATTCAAAGCATGAGGTTTCCACTGCCCTGGTCTGTCTTCCAAAATATGCTTATTATTTATTCATTTTGTTTTTTTAAATTTGTGGGTTAATTAATTTGTGCATCCCTTTCCTTAGTTCAGAGGCCATGCCTCTGAACAAAGGACTTATATTACAGTGCTGTTTAGTTGCCTTTGTTTCCTCTTCACTGTTAAGTTACAGTCAGTCACCTCCTAAGCAAAGCTAATGCTCTCCAATTCTTCGATGCTGCCATTGCATCCTTTCAGGACAAAGGTAGGAATGCTAAATACTCTCTGCACACACTTATTAAACTAACTGAATTAATGAAAAAAAAAAAGGGAGACCATGACGAGAAATCCCAAATCACTACTATCCCTCAAAATTTGAATCCAAGAACCTAAGTCAATATGAATTAATATTGACCCAACAAGTTTAGCTCAGTGTCACCAATTTTTCCAATGAAGGGCTTGAGTTATTTGTTTTTCGTGATGAGGTGAGCCAATGCAGGGCTAACTCAAATTCATGCTTCTCAAATATTTTCAAAAAATAAATTTCAAAGTTGATATTTAGTTATAGCCAAACGCATTTAAAAGGTAGCAATAACAGCCAATGTGTTTGTCACCCAGTTTTTAAAAATAGCTTTCCTATGTGTTACTTGTTTAGGCACTTAGATATTACTAAATATATTTTCTTACTAAAATGCTAACTGCCAAGGTTCAGCCCACAGGCATATTTTTGTAGGCAAGTTACATATCTTTGAAAAATTATCATAGAAATACACAATACCGCCTACATCCCTGAGGCCAAACTCCACAAGCAGCTTCCACAGGCCTATGTGCCACCAGAGGCAGCAGTTTTTCCCAACTGAAAAGAACTCATACAAATCTCAAAGGAGATGAAAACATTTTTTTAAAAACATGAAGCATCAAACCATCAGTCTCATCAGAAAGGAAAACAGGGGCTAAAAATATATCCCATGTTCCTTCCAATTCTGTTTACTGTACTGATAAATTAAAATGTCCCGAATCAGTTATTCATGTCTATACCATAAATATTTATTCATATTTATTTAAAAGCAACAGGGCTAGAGGTTCGTGATAGTACTATGGCTTTGTCATTTGTGCTCATATGATTCAGTCCCTGTGGACTTGATTATTGTCAACAAAAATCCTGCTTGTGAATTAGAGTTGGGGCTCAGAGGAGTTGGGGCTCAGAGAAATTGTGTCATCAGTCAAATATCATTTAATGAGTGTTAATGAATGAGCATGCAAGACATTGTGCTATGCATGGTGACCATGTTAAAAGTAAAAGATATTGTTCTGTTAAAAATAATAGTTAAATTGAATACAGGTATTATTACTATGTACATAATATGGTACAAACAGATAACTGATTTCTATAGACCTTTGAAAAAATTTTTTAATCTGAGTTGAAAACAATTTTTCAATCAATATTTTGAGATGATCAGTCTTTGAAAATTTAAGGTTCTAAATTTTAAGATTCTACTTAACAAATGTATTGTTATTTACAGTGGTATTCACCAAAATACATTGTAGTTTAAACTGAGTAAAGCAAAGTTAACAGGCTTTCTCAGGGCCTTTAATGTGGTAATGATTCCCCCAACATACTCAACAATAGGTTTTGTGGGGGACTTTTTATATCACAGTTACTTACAACGTCTAATGACACCTATGTTTATGTCCATATTTGTTGTCTCAGGAGACTGGAAGTTCAAAGACAGTTGTGTGTGTGAATGTGTGTGTATATTTTCTGTTTATTATTTAAAATAATTAAGTATCTTGAATTATCAGAATAATTACCTTATATATACTATCATGAGATTTCAGTGTCCTAATTTGCATTTCCCTTTATGATTGGGTTAATAGTTAGCCAAATGGCATTGTGCTAAGGTGCACAAAGATTTCCAAGTAATTTGAGTAGAGAAAAACGGTAGGAAAATTGAGTCATTATGCTAAGCATGGTGCATAGACTTGAACTCAAGAGAAACCGCTCCGGTTGAGAGCGCATGGTCCAGGGCAGGAGTCTGCAGTGTTCATGTTGTTCCTCTGCGTATTCCAACCTAGGACAGTTTGTTACCGGTAGCGTAGTTAAAACTGTAAACCTTTACAAAATTGTTCTAGTGGTTATATTTTGCAGGGCATTGTTAAAATTACTGACAAATAAATGATAATAAGACATTAAAAGGAAAAGCTAACTATAATGTTAATAGCAGTGCATCAAAGGTTCATGGTAGGAAAGCAAACAAATCTTGCAAACAAGTAGAATAAAACCCACAAACACATCTTTCCACTACTTAATTCAACATTGAAAATTTAATTTCAGCAAAACATTAACATCACATTAATATTGTGGATTTATATTATTTTAGTTTAATTTGGCTTTGGTTTGTAAATTTGGTTTGTAAATTTGGTTTGGAAATGTTTTGGCTTTATTGTCATTTGAGAGCCATAATAATTAGGAGTTTTACCCTAATCTTGTATTTTATATATTTTAAAATAATATTATAATAAAAGTAATTTAAGTCAACACTTGTGGCCTTCAAGATTCTCCTTTTTCCTTTGCTCAGTTTTGGGAAAAAAAAAACAGATATAATGCAAAGAACCTTAAAATCGAAGTAAAACAGAATTGGGTTCAGACTCAACATTTAAATCTCTCTAAACTTCAATTTTCTCATCTGTGAAAGTGAAGTCACACTCTACCTTTTTCACAGAGCTATTGGTTGAAGGTACCTAGCTCAGTGTGTGACACATAAAAGGAATTCAATAAATAATACTTGTTTTTTCAGTAACAATCTGTCAAAATTTGTCACAATACTGTTTTTTTATAATCCAAATTTGAAAGTTATATTTTCTACTAGACTATTTAAGATATTTGAATTGGGCAGCAAAGGTTATCAATCCAATAATAAAAGAATAATTTAGCCTGTATGCACATTATTATTCTGTTTATAAAATAGTAATAATAATGTATATAATTTGATACTTATATATCACCAAATACACACTTTGGTCAAGTGGTAAAGTGTTAAAATCAATAGTTGGAGAGGCCGAAGCTTATATCACCATTATAGAATGAATTTCTGGGATGCAAAAGTAATCTGAAGTGTGGCCTTGTTTTTAAAAACTCTTTTATGATTACAATTTTATTGTTAAAATTGAGATACATTTTCAAAATTTGATATTATAGTTCAAGAGCAATAATTTCTTAGCCCAGTCTGTTGTTCCATTGTTCTGGAGCCTACATTTGTGTTATCAGGGAGATTCTCTTTTCAAGTGGCACATAAAATAACATTTGTGTGTGCAAAGCAGAAAACGTTTTTCAGAACATGTTTTCTGGAAGAAATTTTGTACCTAGGATTCATAGCTTGGGTTAAGTCTGAAAAATCCTTTATCTTTATGTAATTATTTTAATATTTGTTAATATTTTTATTTGTACATTTTTTGTTTTATTTTAACAATTAATATTTGTTAATATTTTTATTTGTACATTTTTTGAACCTATGGACTCAAAACCATAAGGAAGTATCTTATTAAAGCATTCTTACAAAGTCTGTTGTTTTGAAATTTGAGTAGTGAATACGAAGTATGTTTTGAGGACCTTATCTTTCTCTAAGATTATCTTTATTGCATACACTTTATCTTCATCATAAATGTTATTGTAAGTATTTTAAAAGCTCCTTATCCCTGTGGGATTTATAGATGGTAACACTGAAATATTTTAATACATCCTTATAAGGTATAAAGAAACCTCAAATAGAAAGAAATCCCATTTCTTGAAAAATGGCCTATATAGAATTAAAGAACTAAGGGTTATTTTTGTTTAATGTTATAAATCCCAACTCACAAAATGACTCTATTAAGATTAACATTACAATGTGATGTTAACAATACCTATCTTTACTTTTCTGTCTTATATTATTACTTTTATGTTTTTGATCATTTGTTTGTGAAACATTTGTTATTCTTTCTAAAGTTATCTAGCTAATGTTTCCTTTTATCTGCAATTAAAAATCCAAAGGCTCAGAGAAACAAAAATATTTTCATAACTAATTTGGCTGCAAAATCTGTCTAACATGATGTTTACTGGAAATATTCATACATTTCACTACACAGTAATATGTTTGATTATTTTGTTTCTTTGTCCCCCACTACCCTACCTGGGAAGAGTTGAAAAATATGGTACACGTGGTATATTACCTTCCTAATATCTGAATATTTTGGAATTCCATATGACATATGAGACAAGAGATTATGGGCCTATATTGATAGTAATTGTAGATCTTTATTTAAAAGTTCTAAATAATTGAGGGGTATTTTTTGTACATAAAATTAGTAAGTTTACAAATTAATTATTGAAGCAATTTTACCCTCAAATCATCATAATGCATTTATGCCTCAACTGACAAAATCTGAACAAAGCACACAAGTAAACATTGTTCTACATACTTTCTAGAATGCTTAAAAAAATAAGCATTGAAATATAAATATTTATGTAGTGTACAATGTGATATAATTAATATACAAATATATAACACATAACCATTATAATCACTTGTTTTCGAAAGTAAGCATTCAGATGCTAATATAGTAATCTCAGTAGTGTACCATGTCTGTGTTACTAATGTATGTTACGGAGGAGACGTTCAGCTATTCTGTCTGCCCTTTCAAAAGCCAGGGTTAAGTCTGAAACTGACGCCAAGTAATAAATTTTGGCTAAATACTGAGGTTGAAGTTAGACTTCAGTGGATCCTAAATTATATATCTATATGTATTTTCAAATTGTTCTCAAAAAGCATCATTCCATATATATTTTGCAGTAGTTTGGACCTATAAAATTTAACACAGAATGAGCATTTGTAACAGTGGGAATTTGGGAAGAACAGTGTAATTTGGGAAGAGAGTCCCAAATTATGGGACTTTCTTCCTAAGTACTTTTAAAGCATAAATTTATTGAAAAGCAGTTTTGTTTTTAAACCAAGGGAAAAGATGAGCCCATGTCTGGGAGAGGCAGACAGAATACGTGTGGGTGAGAGTAGGAGTCCATCACTTAGAGCGTCTTACAGTGTAGAGAATGTAGGCATTGCATCCCTATGTCTATACTCAAATTTCAGCTCTACTTGCTTCTCGCTGAGTGATCTGGGGAAATTACTTCCCATCCAGTCGATGTCTTCATTTATAAAACTGAGGCCATAGCCACTACCTTTGAAGGTTGCCGATAATATTAATCAAGTTAATTTTTGTAAATGTATAACATAGGGCCTATCACCTAGGAAACAGTAAAAAAAATGCACTGCCCCTTGCCTAGGGGAAAAAGTTGTGAAGATGTAAAATTGAAAATATAATTAAACCTCTGCCTTCGCTAAGCAAACGGAATAAGTGGTGCTGCTTCTGCCTTGTGCATGTCCTGTGCTCATCCACGTAACGGAATTCTCTGTGGGCCAAAAATGTCTGAGATCCTTGGATGAAAAGTGTTACAGGGGAAGGAGATACTCCGATCAGTTCTTTCAGTCCCTGATCAGTTCATTCAGTTGCGAATGTGCCAACCTGGAAGGCTCCCTTGCACCGTCCCTCAGGCACTTTTCTCCTGAGTTTCCAGCTAAGATGGCTGTTGTACTCAGCTCCTTTCCTTTCGGAGTTGTGAGGATTAAACCAGAGCATCCACGTACCAACCCTTTCTCTATGGCCAGGAAAATCCCTGAGACCACTCGTTTCTCCAGAAATATGGAGGAGTGGGGGAACACTTTCCAGGTCATGGGCTGGAATTCATCACATTCCACACAAATTTCAGTATCGTCCCTTTAAAGTTCAGTCCCTGACCTACAGTTTGGAAGAACTGGGGATGCTTCTATTATTGTTATCATCAACAGCCATGCTATTGTTACTTATATTATACAAAGATGTTCTTTTTTGTCTTGAAATAGGGTAAATGAAGAGTGAGGAACAATTATTAACAGTAAAAATATGCCCCTCATTTTTCTAGGATAATGCTTAGAAAATGTAACAGTCGTCTAAGAAAAGGATGCACCAAACGCTTCATTTTGGGTTCTTTATTTTAGTATTTTTATGATGAGTTGTTATATATCCTATTCATTCATTCATTCGTTCATTCATTCATTTTTCATTTTGCTACAGTTGTATCCTCTTTTGGAATTTTTACTTTTTTTCATGAAATGTTAAATATACTTCATAGTAGCCAGGAGGAAATGAGAACACTTTAAAGAGTGGGAAACCTTCTGTATCTATGCATGATGCCAGCAAAAACAACCAACCACAAGCCAATAAAGGGAAGGCAAGGAAAATGCAGTTTCTACCATGGTCGTTCAATGATATGGCAGGAAAGAGTGAAAGAGGAAGACCTGGGTTATTCACGATTCTTGTGCCCCTTAGAGGCCCCTGGACCCCTTCAGCCAGATCAGTACTTGTACCCACCTACTTTATTGGAAAAACAGAGAGGAGGACATGTGGGCTTCCTTCACTATGCTGCCCTTCTCCATGAATGTCCTCGGATCTCTGAAGAGAAAGGGACTGACTTCTCGTCCAGATAAGACCCCAAGTCCGTGCATGATCTCATCTTTCCCAGTCTTCACTATGTTCTCCATCAGTCATCCTTCCATAAAGTTTCAGTCACCATCGCCATCTTAATAGCCCATCTATTTTCTTTCTTTATTACCAAGCTGTCACTTTTAAACTCAGTTCTGCTCCATCAACTCTCCTAAAGCAGTTCCCCTGAAAGTCTCCAGTAGCCTTGTGAAAAGTTTAGGAAACTGAGGCACATACAAAAAAGTTGTGACATATGCACAAGATCATCACAAAGAGCTAATAAAGAGCAAAACCACACTTCAAATACAGACGGCCAAGATAATTTAGAGTCTGTGCTTTCACTCTGGCTGGTAGAGTTGGTTAGAGTGCCGTCTCTTATGCCAAGGATCAGGTTCAATCTCATCAGGGCACATGCAAGAATCAACCAACAGATGCATAAATAAGTGGAACAATAAATTAATATAATTATTTTCTTCTCTCTCCCCCTCCCTTCCTCTTTCTCTCTAAAAATCAATAATTAAAAAAAGAGCCTGTGCTTTCTCCTAAAGATTTGCAGGGGCAGTGCCAAGGTAAGCAGTTCTAGCTGAGGTTACCAGTCCCAGTCAAGCTAGACACCAATAGGCAGGACCAGGATGTAAAGCCATATGGGTCAAGAATGAGATGCATTGATGTGTGAAGAGGTCCAAGGCTGAAAACTGTGCCAAGAATGGACAGGGATTACATGAACAAAGTTCAGGGGTTCATGACCACTTTTACTGCAGTGCCTGTGACTTCTGGTCAAGTTGGAAGCCATTCAGGGATCCAACATAGGCAAGTCTATCTTGTCACTTGTTCCTGTCCCTCATGAGAGACGAGCCTCCACAGAGAAGGAATCATGTGTTCCTCACCTTTGTGGCTTCCATATCTAACATAGTACCTCATTTAGTCAACGAATATTTATCAAGTGCCCATATGTAGCAGGGAGTGTGGGGTTTAGGGGCATCTAATAGTCCTTTCCCTCGGAGTTGCTTTAGTGCTTCTTCCCTGAGTTGATCTGTAAATTGTATTTGTTCAAGATGTCTGATTGCCAGGCATTTTCTCCACTGCCTGCAGAAGCTATACAAATCACCTGAAAACCACAGGGCTGTCTGGAAGTGAATTAGGGCTGAGATTCAAAGAAATGACTCTAGGGAGTTTTAGTTAGAACTGCAAATGCGTGACAGAGATTCCTTGCCATTTGACGAATCAAACTTGATTCCAATAAGTAAAATTGCTGCACTCGGCTTGATGACAAGTGTTGTGTCTTCATTCTCTATATTCTCCATGGTGTCTTGCATAGACTCTAAATACAGCAGGCTTGCTGTGTCTGCTTGATGATAAAGAATGCTAGTGAAATTTTCATATCCGAATGCTTTCTCCTTTTGTCTTTGAAGTTTAAAGTTGTCTCCCTCAGGCAGAATGTTGGCTGTTAAAACATAGAAGAGTCTGGGCTAAATGTCACAAGTTTTCAACTCTAGAACTTAACAGCAAAACAAATAAAAATTTTGAGATAAGAGTCTCTATTTTAGAAGCTCACAAAGTAAAAATTGCTCTGTTCATTATTGACTATCAACCTGGATACTCAATGTTTTGCGTCCACTTGGGATTAAAAAAGAGGTTTTTATTGCCATTTTCCCTACATCGTGTAATTACAGGGATTTTGAAATGACTGGATCTACTCTCTGAACTTCAGGTGGAACGATGTTTAAAAACTTTACCCTGAGCAGATGAGAGTTTGTCCTGTTTTTAGATATCCTTAGGGTGGATTGCACAACTATCATGAGTAGCCTGTTGTTTGCAGTGTTTAATAGCTAGAGTCTGGTGTCTAATCTAATCTTCTCTTCTCATTTCTTTCTCTTCCTCTCTTCAGTGGACCTTGGGAATGACTGGCTGGTAACTGTAATTACTTCATGAAGTCATTTCTCTTTTTCAAGAAGGCACATAAAAAATTAGGAAATGGAGTTACTGGATTGCATACCCCTGCATGTGAGGTTTTCCTGGGTATTAAGATGCTTGCACAAATATAGAAGAAAATTAATTGGGTATATGGTGTGATGGAACTCGGAATACAAATATTTGAGATTGAGTCCCAGTTCTAACTGTCACTAGCTGTGTGGCTTTAAAGGAATATAATATTGTCTTTATGAGATTAAATTTCTTTATGTGTAAAATGGGATCAAGATATCCCATCAGAATGACATTCCACACACTGAAATACTGTGCATGAAACATGACTGTTGGTGTCCCCAGTGTAAACCCTCAAGTCCCTTCTTGTTTCTACTTCAGCTTTTATGGATGAGACTGGTTTATCTTACATTAAGGTCAAAAACCATGTTTCTTTTGGAATGGGAGCATGTCCATTTAGCCATCATTCAATATTACTCAATTATCACAGAAAGATACGAAATTATACTTGTGTGCCTACCTTCTTTGTGAGGTTGTAAGCTCTTCAGGGCAGGGATTCTGCCTCATTAATCTCTTAGCCTCCATAACCTGTAATATACACAGCATGGGTACTTAGCAACTATTTATGGGATTCAAAAGTTGCCTGACTGAATTATTTATACTTTAAATGTTAGCTGGTTACCTAAAGGGAGACTTGATGTGCCATTAATTACTATTAACTCCTTCTCATCTTGAAGTGTATAGAAAAAATATTTTCCTTCCTGTCATCCATATATACCAGCATAAAGATCCTTAATTTAGCAACAAATCAGACCCAAATTTAGTAATCTAGCATATCCTAAATCTCACAAACTCATCTTTGCTCTAAAACTATATTCATCCTAAACAGACAAAAAAATCAATGATTCATGAATCACTAAGATTAATTATTAGACAAAGAAGTAAGTAAGATATTTAAAAAGAGACATCACTGAAAGAAGCAAAGAACATTTAAATGGCAAATATTTCACTCCAGGGACTTGGCTAAAGCACTTGAAAATCTTGGGGCCAATTATGTGAACTCTGGAGACCGTTGGGAGGGCAGTTAACAGCTATGTGGGTGCTGGAAAAGAATATGTCTTTTCTTTACACAAGCTTCCAGAACTAGTTCTCATGAATGCCTAAAATATTTGGTGTGGTGTTTTATAAAATCATGTCAGGAGGTTTGTTTTTCCCCTTCCTTTAAGAGAAACTATTGTCCTCTTGAGCCTCTTTTCAAAAATGATTTGTTTTGTACTTGTGTATGTTGTTGGATATTTGTAGCAACTTCACAAATTTAAGTTTTTAAGTCTAGCTGTGTAATTTTAATCTTTTCCACTTAAAATTAAAATTCACCAAAGAGCATATAAATGAGAATCCTTTCGTTTTTCCTGTTTTGTTTGTTTTTTTTTTTGTTTTTTGTTTTTTGTTTTTTTTACTTTTCGTGGTCTGGGAGAGGGAGTGCAGAAAGACTTGCTCACCAGTAGATCCTTGGAATTGGGCATCATTCATATTTGGCCTAGATAGGCTGTTGGTCAAAGGACTTGGGATGATACCAGAACCCACGAACTAGATAATGGTTTAGGGTGGGCACAGCCTATGCATAGCTCTTGGGCAACATGAAACCATCCATACCTAACTCCAGAAATGTCTGTTCAGTCTTAGAAGCCCTTTGCTATTCATAATGAATGCAACCTTACCATTCCTCACAGTGTAGTACTCCAGGCCCTTGATAAGAAAGCACCTTTTCATCCCAGGTACAGAGAATACTGACAGTTAAAGTATGTGATTTCAGTGACAGGTATTGTGCAAAGGAAAGATACATCCTGAGGATTACTTGTTATAGCAGATAGAACCCTATGATGAAAGCCTGTCCTCCAGAATCTTCAGCCTTTTTTAAAAGGTCTAGATGCCATCATTACACTTAGTGCAAACCAGGGATATGAAGTCAGAGTTAAACCAAGTGAGTGGAAATTAATTTGGAATCTATACCTCACTTTTGAAAGGATGTCATATTAAATTTAATACCCATCCTAGTAGGAGAAACAATATAAAAAAACCTTCTCTCAAAGTATTTGTTGTAGCCATTTTATGATTTGCTCTGGGAATTATCTTCTCAGCATGGATTGATTGAAGTTACATCAATAATTAAAATAATTAAAACCACTAATAATAACAATGAGTTATAACCCATCCATGAGCCTGTACTGACTAACATACATACATATGAGGGGGGATTCCACAAAAAACAGAATTATCTTCTGGGGGTGGGGTCTCTTATGTAGTATAGGCTTCCCCCGCTAAATGAGTGTTCTGGGAACCCATCCGTATTAGTGTACTAGCTGGTGTTGTTGTGAGAGGCTGCATTCAGCTTCAGTGAGTTTTTCTTAGGACTCTTTCAGTGCGTTTGCCCATTTCATGAGCGGTGATTTATGTGCACATCTGCCCACACCTCACTGAGTATTTAGCAGTTGTTGACCAAAAACAGCATGATCCCTGTGCCCCACCCTCCCTATTTACCCGATCTCACCCCAAGTGACTTTTTGTTTCCCTGGATGAAAAAGTCCTTAAAGGGAAATTGTTTGCCGATGTGAAAGAGGTGAAACAAAAAACAGTGGAAGTACTAGAAGGCATCAAAATTGACAGATTCAAAAACTGTTTTGAACAGTGAGAAAATGTCTCAATAGGTGCATTGCATCAAATGGAGAGTACTTGGAAGGTGACTGAAGTTTAAATATGTAAGAACAAATACACAATGTTTTCTAAATAAATTTCAGGGGTTTTTTAGGTCCCCCCTTGTACATACATGAAAGCTTTACCTTACAGTAGAAAGCCAACTAATTAAATGGGGAAAATTTAATTAAATGGGGACTAATTCATGTTGGAGAATAGGAAACACACGATGAAGTATTTAGGAGGAATGGGGCATGATGTCTCCAATTTACACTTACATCTTTCAGAAAAAAATATATGCAGCATAGATAGAATGATAAAGCAAATAAGACAATATGTAAAAAAATCGGTGAGTGTGAGTAAAAGGTATATGGGAGATTCGTGTGCTAGTGCAACTTTTGCAACTTTAAAACTATGTGTAAAAATAAGAAGTTATAAAATATAGTGTCTGGGCTGTGCTAGAGTTGATTCGTACCAGTCAACCGCTCCTAGTGAGCAGGCAGAGGTGCTACTAGAGTTTTTGGAACTGTTTAGGGGAGGTTGCCAGAATATTTGCAAGAACTCTGGATGCTCCTCAAGTCTGGCTGAATCTGTATTCAGCACAAGTGGTATCATATGTAGCTGTACATCCCTGTGGAAAGCTGGGGAGCTCTGTATTCAACTGGGAATATGTTGGACTACTGCTTTATGGATATATCATTCTCCGTAACTTTCCACATCCTTTACTATTTAAAAAAAACTTAAAAAGTGCATGTATTGGCTCAGCATGTTCACTCTCCACAAACTTAACTTTCTTATTGTGTGGTATTTTGCCTGACCTTACAGGCAAAGTAGGACAGAAGTGAGACCACAGGAAGCGTGGGAATATTGATGAACTGTGAAAAGGCCATATGGGTGTCAAAGCTGTAAATATCTGCAAAATACCACCCTCTCCACCCCGAGCTGGGGGCATAAAGTGACAACTGAGTGCTTTATGGACTTTTCTTATTCCTAAGTACCATTCCCTGTTCCTTCAGACATTTAAATCTTTGTACCATCTTAAGCAATAAGAACAGTGGCTAAAATACATTAAAATAATTTTGCATAAAAATAGACATTAGCATTGTGTAATGCAAATAACATATAATTTGATGTCAAAATACCTGGATTCAAGTTTGTCAAACTACCCCATCTGTGAATCTATTGCTACATTTATAAAAGTACATAGCTTATATTTTTGAAGGTAGGCCAAGAGGTTTTTTTCTTTTTTTTTTTAAATTTTATTTCTTTATTTTTAGAGAGAGGGGAAGGGAAGGAGAAAGAGAGGGAGAGAAACATCAACATGTGGTTGCCTCTCACATAGCCCCCACTGGGGACCTGGCCTGCAACCCAGGCATGTGCCCTGACTGGGAATCGAACCTCGACCCTTTGGTTCACAGCCCAAGCTCAATCCACTGAGCTACACCAGCCAGGGCCCAAGAGTTTTTATACAACAAACAAAACAAGCAAAAAATAAACATAAAGGAAAAAAATGATAAATTGGACCATATTAGATTAAGAATTGTTCATCAGAAGGCAACATGAAGTAGGTGAAAATCAAAGCATATGCCAGAAAAAAATCTCTGTAATACAGGTAAACAATCAACAAATTCATAACCAACAAATTCATAAACAAATTCAAAATACCTAAAGAGCTCTTACCAATCGATGAGAAAAAGACAGATAACCCAACAGAAAAAATAGGCAAGGGATTTCAACAGATACTTCCCAAAAAAGATATCCAAATGGCCAATAAACACATGAAAAGGTTCTTAATCCCATTGGTAGTAATCAAGAAAATGGAAATTAAAGGGAGAGCATACTCCACAGCTACCAGAAAGGATAAAATTAAAGACCAACAATAGCAATATGCCAGTGAGTAGCCAGAACAAGACTGTCATATGCTGTGGATGGAGGTATAAATTGACACAACTGAATGAAAACAGTTTGCTATCATGTAGTTAGTGCATATTCTGTGACTCAATAATTTCACTGCCAGGTATATCCACCCTAACTTGTGCACATGTGCGCTCCAGGACACATGTGGGAGAAAGGTCATAAGGGTGTTATTTGCATTAACTAAAACCTGGAAACAATCCAAATTTCCATCAATAATTAATGGATAAATAAATTCTGGCATATTCATTCAATGTAAATAGTCCATTGCAATGAAAATTAAGGAACTGTAGCGGAAACATTTGTAAGTCTCAGAAACACTGTCTTGAGTGAAAGAATGCAGGCAAAAAGAATGGACAGAGTACATTTCTATTCAAATCGTGTTAAACAAACAAACCGAAATTACAGTGTTCAGTGGTGCATATGGGCATGGGAAAGTGTAGAGAAAAACGAAGAAGTGATGGTCAGTCGTTAAAGTGGGTACCTCTGGGGGAGCGGCTGCGGTGCAGTGGGGGAGGACATGAGGGGCTTTGACATCTGACACTGGTTCTTGGCTTGGAGGTGTTTACACAGGTGACTGTGTTAATTCCATGAGCAGTGTGTGTTTTGTGTACTTTACTACACGTGTGTGACATTTTTTAATAAAGAGGTTAAATTGTAAGGGCTTAATTCCATCCGCCCTATCTATATCAAATGTCCACTATGAATCAAATAAGGATTCTAAAGGCATTTTAAAACTATAAGGTACCATATGTTTATGCTAGTGCTATTTCCATTAATAATACTAGACAAATAAAACCAAAGAGCTGTTCTTAACAATGACAGTCCTAGAGTACTATATCCTTAGTTGAGAAATCACATTTCTAAGAGCATAAGGGCGACCAGCCGAAAGCTCTGTTCAAATAAATTTGTCCTGTCCAGACCCATTCAGCATCAAAAGTGAAAACAGATGACTTAACAATTTCCTTTTCTTTTTAAATATAACTAGTAATACTCATTGATATGAGTTTGGGGTTAAATATGAGAGGATTAAAAAACTTAAGGTAAGAATTGAAAACCAAAAAGGAAAATTCTTATTGAAGATCTAAAAGCATAATTTAAATTATTATATTTCTTCTTGCTTCTTGTGTATAGCTGATGTTTATTTTAAAGTTACTATTATTATTCATAACACCTATAAGATTAATAATAATACATAGAAACTATATATGCTGATTTTCAGAGAATGTTTTATTTACTCTGTGAGCTCAGTAAGGATCTTTTCTTCAGTTCTCTGTATTGTTAAAAGTCTAGAATCTGCTACCTATTACTATTAATAAATTATTAATAAATTACTTTCATACTGCTCTTCTCTCTCCAGTACATAAAGATGGGAATTTTTATGACAGAAATCACTTATATATCTCTTTGGAGTTTTATACTATAACCCTAGGACTAATCCTCAACTTCCCCCTTTTTCCCTCCTGACTGTTAAAATTCTCTAGGTTACGTATATTCTTCCTTCTCATTGGAAATGGTTTTAGTACAGAGAGTCACTATTCCCTTGTAATAGCTATTGACCTCCTAACAGGCTGCTCTGCTTCTAATCTCTCTCCACTACTTCATTCTTCACATGAAACACTTTCCAAAACACATGATTGGATCGGGTCAGTCCGTCTCCTTGAAATTTTGATGGCTTATTCAGCTTTCAGTTTTTCTCCTGCCACTCGCCCCTCTCCGCCATGTCTCTGTGGACACCAGAGGCACCTCATGCTACAAATACATGGAATCTTCAAGCATGCTTCCACTTCAGCTTTCCTGTGTATATGTAAGGTTCCCTTTTCTTTCCACCAGCACACAGTAGGCATCTCAGTAGGTGTTCATCGACAGTAAAGCTGTGAGATCCTCATGCAGATATATCTGCCTTCCCCAAGCAACTTGATTACTTTCTGCTTTGGTCTCCCAAAGCAACTTGTTCATATCTTGATTATTGTGTTGTAACTCTTTATTCTTCAACAACAGCAGCCCTGTTTTATTGATCTTTGTATCCAAATAGTACCTACCCATATCAGTACTCAATAAAAGGAAACTCTTTATATTATTTTTCTAATCTTTATGAACCATAAAAGGAACTGTAGCAAATGAATGAGGAAACTCCTTCAGGGACCTGGCAATGGTTGCTGCTAAAGGAAAACTGGCCCTTTCATTTCAGTCTTCCAACCGCAGAGAGGTTCAGTAAATAGCAACTGGACGTTTCCTCTGTACCAGATACTGTGCGGGGTACTGGTCCCAATGAACTATAATCCCATTTTCATTGCTCTCTATACCTGGGGGAATAATTGAGCTACTAGGACTGGGTCTGAAAATATTTTCCCATTTGCCTCACTCTTAAGAGATGCCTGGAATATCCCATGCAAAAAGGATTGGCTTTTCTTTCTTTCTTTCTTTTTAAATCTTAGCTATAAAATAGCCCCTTTCATCATAAATGCTCACAAAAGCATTCTCAGCTTCTCTGTCACTTGACATGAGCTTTTCAAAGTATCCCCTGAAGAATCTGATTTGAAAAAAGAAATCGTCAGTTGCGATGATGTGAAATTGATCCCCAGTCACATGCTCTCCTTACTCAGACAGCAGCATTAACCACCAACCTATTAAGCGGCGCCAATTGTGTTTGAGAGCCCATCATGTGACCCGATGCTAGCTAGCCCCGTCTGAATGAAATCCTTCCCATTTACCGGCCTTGTAGAAAGTAAATAATCACAGACCATCAGGAAAACCTTACTTTTCACAGTCAGTTCTCAGGGTGGTCTATACAAGATATAATGCTAAGATATTTCTTTGTTTCAAAAAACTTTTTTCCTTTCTAATGTGAACAATGCCATCTATGTTTAGCTCTAACAAAAAGATTTTAAGGTTTTATGTTAATTATTAAATACACACATATTAAATTCTCATCTCCCAGACCAGGTTGAAAATGAATGTCAAGCATCTTGGTTATATTCCTATGCCTATCACTCAGACATAATCAGCTTTCTAAGACTTAGAGTGGATAAAAACCACCTAACAGAATAAATATGTTGATATAATTTAGGCTAGACTCAGAAAGACTGAGTTCACAGCTAACTTCAGATTTCCCTCCACATTACCTGAACTTCTCTTCATTTTGTCACATTTCTTAAATTTTAACCAATCAAGTTTTATTTCCCTTAACAAGTTCTGCATTGAAATTATGGATGCTCTGAGGGTCCAGTCACACTCACCTTAGGATCATTCAGTATCAGATTAGTTTTTTTTTTCCCTAAAGCATATTAGTAAAAATTAGTGTCAGATAGATTTCCCCCTAGAATATAGCTAAAATAAAGGAAGTCAGCACTGGGAGCTTTAATGAATAATGAGCTAAAAGAAGTGATGGTGTAGAGGGAAGAACGCTGTACACAGTAGATTATGTGGTTTCTAGTGAGGGACTTTTCGTACCAAAGGAAAATGTGAGAATATCCAATACTTAGAAGAAAGGTTATTGGTTAAGTTGCTTTTAGCAGCAAGTAGCAAGAAACTTTGGTTACAATTAGCTTATGCAGAAGTCTGGCAGGCTACCAGCAGGTAGAGTTGAGCTGCAGGTTTCTGTCATGCCTTGCCTGTGCCTTTCTCTACATGTTCACTTCATCTTCAGTCTCGTAGAAAGAAGGGTGTAACAATTCCAGGGGCCAACTCCAGATATCATGCAACAACATCCAGAGGAAGATGGCACTGTCTCTTCCTGTGTGTCACTGTATGCTTGCTCAGCCTTTCCCGGAAGCCCCCAGGTGAACTTCCCCATCCTGTCACATTGGTGGGAATTATGTCACAAACAAAAATTATGCGTAAATCAGCCTCTGGACAGGGAAGGAGAATGCTATAATTGTCTTAGGTCAATCAGAATTTAGCCCCTGGAGCTAGAGGTGGGGACAGTATCCCTCAAAACACCCAGGCCCGTGGAGGAGGAGGAATACCCAAACAAACAGGGAAGTTGTGTTAGGACAGAAAAGCCAAGGATGCGTGGTTCTCTGAAGAGCAAGAGAAAGGGGAAAATACAGGGGAAGGCTCCAAATACAAAGTTCATGGGTTCAAACTTTTGCCTGGAGCTCAACTCTGTTTTTAAACTTATCTTTAATGAATAACCATTACCATAGTATACCAGTACCAGTCACAGAAACAGCTGTCAGTAGAGATTTTCAGTGTATCAAGTTCCTGTAAATAGAAACAGTCTCTTAATAAAATTGTTGAACTTACTAACTAGGATATCATGCTTCCTTTTCCTCACCAAAGTTAAAGTAAAACAATTAATTTTTGTAATAATTGTTTCATAGGCAAAATGTGTATCCTATGGTTTAATGAAAAGTCAATTTGATATATGCATGGGTGTCTAATGTTTTGTGATTTGGTACTAAGAAGGTATTTTAAGTTGTTTAGTTTAATACTTGGCTGCATAGTGATTAGTTGCATTTCCTAGTATTCTGATATCATGATTGCTATGTACTTATTTATTAGCTATATATTTTATGCCAGGCACTACATAAAACTCTAAGAATACAAGGATTTGCAAAAACCAAGGGAGTTTTCATGAACAAATTGATGTTTTACTCAGTAAGCTTAGAAGGTTTAAGCTCTTGAGGGATGCCCACATTTTAAAAATCATCCAAGTGAAAACAGATCTTGTGAGAACTAACAAGGAAATAAAGAAAGAAAGAAAAAGAAATTAATCAGCCAAATTTTCTTCAGAGGGAGAAATGGTTTGGTACCTAATTAATATTGTTTTAAGAATTATTTTTTTAAAAAAGCTTCTTGCAGAGGCAAGTTTGCATTTTTGAGGAAGTTGTTGGGAAATATAAGATTCACTCAGTCCCTGTTGCCTTATCTCCATAGATGGTAAACATTTAATGTGCCCAAACTGATGATATCATCTACATTACACCTTTGCAGATAGTTATCTTATTATCAAATGTGTATAGAAAAATTGAGGGAGGAAACTCACAGAATATAGCAAATATATGTCTGTCCAGCTAATGAAGCACGAAGCATACATTTTAAAAATTACATTTGCTTCATAAAATATAGGAATTTTTGAGTGTCAAGACTTTGGAAGCAGGGACTGTTCTTTATAATTACATAATTTATGGAACTCTCTAGTGTTTACTACAATATATATTCAACATTTACTTGAATATTTTATATTGAGAAAAATAAAGAGAGTTTTTTTCATTGTCCATTTGTAAAACTCACTTATGAAATTTTCTCCTTGCTTCTTTGAGGAGAAATGCAAAGTAAGGCCCTAAGGGTAGAAACAAAAATACAACTTTGAAACTACTGTCTATTAGAAATGCATTCAAATAGCAATTTCTATTTATCTGCAAAAATCTTGGCATTAAAGCAGGAAAAATTATGTAAACTAAAAGGAAATATAAGTGCATCCTTTATATCTGACTCAGTTCAATTCACCTTGATTAAATAAATACATTGCAAAAGCCCAGATGAAAGTTAATGAGGGCATGACTAAAGATACTAGCAATGAAAATAGATGGTTGCACAACGGTGCTTCGTGGGATAAAATACAAACTTCTTTGTATGACATGAAACTTCCTCCCTGATCACGCTTCTGATTGCCGCTTCTGCTTGTCTTTTCCCAAACTACCCCCTGTTCCACCCATTGAACATGGTCTGGGATTTCCCCACATCCTTCATGTGTCCCTGCCTTTCCCCACAACATTTCATTTTAAATATGTTGAAACTTAAAGTTTTAAAGAAGATTATAGTAAGCACTCATTTGTCCACTAGCTAGATTTTATTATTAATACTTTATCATACTTATTTTGTCATATATCTACCTATCCTTCCATCAAAGTAAATTGCAGTCACCAGTAATATTCCCCCTAAATACTTCCCATGTATATTCTGTAACTAGCGATCAGTACCTGTTTATATGGCCTTTTATTTTTCTGCTCCAGTAAATTTTACATAGAGCAAAATATGTAAATCTTAAGTGAGCCATTTACAGAATTTTGATAAATGCTATGTAATATAAACCCCCCTTGAGATGTGGCACTTTACCACCAGTCCAGGAGTTTCCCTTATGCCCTTTGCCAGTCCGTTCTAGCTCTGGCCTTCCAGAGGCAACCACTGCTCAATTTTTTTTTCCACCAGAGATGAGATTTGTCTTTCCTGTCATTAAACTTTGTGTAAATGGAATTATACAGTATATACTCTGATCTCATCCAGCGTACAGGTTTTGGACATAGCTGAGTATATCAATAGTTCATTCCTTTTTAATCACTGGGTAATATTCTTTTGTGTGGATATATCATAGTGTGATTAACCATGCTCCTGTTGACAGACACTTGGTTAGTTCCAGTGTTTGGCTATGAACATTCTTGTATAAGTCTTTCTTTGGGTATATGTTTTCATTCCTGTTGGGTAAATAATAGTGGAATTGCTGGGTCATAGGGTAGGTATATACTTTAAAGGAATAGCCAATCTCTGTCAAAAAAGTTTGTACTGTGTTACACTTTTCTGCCAGCATATGAGGGTTTTGCTTGCTCTTGTCAGTCTTTTAGTTTTAGCCATTCTTGCATGTGCCCTGACTGGGGATCAACTCCACAACCCAGGCATGTGCCCTGACCAGGAATTCAACTGGCAACCTTTCATTTTAAGGGACGTCACTCAGACAAATTGAGCCATACTGGCCAGGACTCAGATTTTTCTTCTATGCCTATTGCTTTCCATATCCTATCTAAAACTTGCCTATTCCCAAGTCACAAAGATATTCTTCTATATTTTCCCTTGAAGGCTTTATGGCTTTAGCTTTCATATTTAGATCTATAATTTGACTTGATTTATTTTTTGCATACTGTGTGAGGTAGAAGCTGAGTTTTTTTCATATTGATGTATATATTTCAGAATGATTTATTGAAAAGAATTTCTTTTTCCCACAGGATCGTTTTGGTGCTTTATCAATGATCTAATGATCCTTTAAGAGCAGGCTTATTTGGGAACTCTCAGTCTGTTTTATTGATCTTTGTTAATATTTATGCCAATATTATAATTTATTGATTATTGTAATTTTATGGTAACTTTTGAATCATGTAGTATAAATGCTCCAATGTTTTTCAAATTTCCTTTGTATTTCAGGAATACAAGCTTCCTTTGTGTTTTCATATAAATTTTAGAAATAGTTTGTTGATTTTTACCAAAAAAGCTCTTCTTAGAATATCATTTAGATGACATTGATCTATAGGTCAATTTTGTATCATGTCATTTTTTTTCCTCTATGGTGTTTTATATGTTATACCCCTGCCTGAAGTGTGCTTTTTCTAAAATCACTACAAAGCAACTGCTATTTATTTTCCAGGGCTCAGTTCAAAGAGTGCTTCTGTTAAGTTATTAAGTCTTTCCAATCAACCCTCTCTGCAGGTAGAATTAATTGCTTATTCCTTCTTCTGAGTCCAAAACTAGTTATAGATACTTCAATAAAGTTTATCCTATTATACTGTTTTGTTTTAGTTATATATATTTCCTTCAATATTTTATTGGGGGTTATTCTGCATCTCCTGGGGCGGTTAACTGGCACATGGTAAACTGTCCTTAAATGTTTACCCATTATACTCTTTATTGTGTGTCTACTATATACCAGAGGTCACATCTGAGCCGGGGGACCCAGAAAAAAACCATGTACACAGATAAGTGAACAAAATAGCTGCAGATAATGCTAAGTGACATGAAGACAATAAAACCTGGGGGAGGGATAAAGGGGCCTGGAGAGCATGAGCAACTACCTTACTGCAGATGATCAGAGAAGGACTCTGAGGAAGTGACATGTGAGCTGAGACATAAATGATAAAAATGGAACATTCATAAGGACTTGTGGAGGGAAAAGCATCTGAGGCAGAAGAAACAGGAAGTACAAAAGCCCTGAGTAGAAATCAAGTTTATATCAAGGAAGGGGCAATTATTGAGCAATTTAGTGTATCTAGCAAAGAAATGTGTCTGGGAGAACTTCACAGAGCTGAGGCTTGAGAAAATGAGCAGGTATTATCCTGTCAGAGAAATCAGGGAAAATATTCTAGGCAGAGGGAATTATACTAGGTCTGTCCAGAAGATATCCAGCCACACAATATGAAAAATAGAGACATTTACTGAAGAAGATACAAGATACAAGAAACATTGTACCGAAGACAACGATGCCTCAGTCCCCTTCAAAGGTATCTGGGCATCTGGGGACTCACACAGTTCTCCTACTTGCCATCAGCTACCCCTTTGCATTCTCCTCAATGTCATTGACAGTCTGAAATCTCTTCCCTCTCAAAGGTGATTTTAGTTTTGGGAAAAGCCAGAAGCTACAGGGCACCAAATCTGGGCTCTAGCAGGGCTGAGTCACCTGGGTGATTTGATGTTTCCCAAAAAAACTGTTCATGAGATGCGATGCATGAACCAGTGTATTGTCGTGATGAAGCTGACAATCACCAGTTGCCCATAGCCGTGGCCTTCAAAATCATCTGAATTGTTTCTGTGGAGGAATGGTCAAGCTTAACACAAATTCAATGCAGATTTGTTGTTCTACTCACTATCATTTTTAATGTGACAGCCACACAGTGCATGTGCTCACTCAACAGCAACTACCACCCCGCCCTGACTACCGCAGTGAAGTCATCATTGTTTATACATGCGCATTCCAGTCCACTTGACTTGGCTGCCAGGTTACACTGATGTTGAGCAAACCATTCTCGTCAGATTAACAATGGGTGGACTTTTTCTGGACAAACCCCCTCATATATGGCAAGGAGAAATATACAGGTAAAGGGAGAGTGTTAGGAGATGAGGTTACAGAGGTAGGCAGAAGCCAAAAAATGTAGGTCTGCGGACCATACAAAGAAGTTTGGATTTTATTATGATTGTAATGGAAAGTTATTGAAGTGAGGAGTCAGTACAGTATATGCTTTGTGTAAGCCACTGTGGGTCCGAAGTGGCAAGCAGGCATGGGTAGGTGGGACAAGAGTAAATGTCCTGCCTTGGCTGGTGTGGCTCAGTGGATTGAGCACCAGCCTGTGAATCAAAGGGTTGCCAGTTGAATTTCTAGTGAGGGCACATGCCTGGGTTGCAGGCCAGGTCCCTGGTTTGGGGGTGTGTGAGAGGTAACCACACATTGAAGTTTCTCTCCCTCTGTTTAAAAAAAAAAAAAAGAGTGAATGCCCTGAGAACAGCTGGGAGACTGTTGCAGTGAGTGGAGTAGGTGATAAGGGAGATCCAGACAAGAGTTCTTCAGTGGAATTGGTGAAAAGTGGTCACCTTTGGGCTATATTGGAGGTGTTACAGACACAAGTCTTGTCTATGTTTGCATACAAGACATGAGGATAACAGAATGAAGGATAAGTGCCATTTTTCTGGCCTGGGTGTTTCATGGGGCCACTTACTGACATGAAGAGAAGCACATTTCGATAGGCGGAATGGGAAAGGAAAAGGCCAGGAGCCAGGAGTTCCATTGTGGAAACGTTAAGTTTGAGATGCCTGATAATTATCCAAGAAGAGCTGTGCAGTAGGTAACTGGATATATGAGTCTGGAAATCAGAGGAAAGGTCAGAACTGGATGTACTTGGGAGTCATAAGCATATGGCAGGTATCCAAGACCATAGGGCTAGATGAGATCACTAGAGAGAGAAAAAAAAAAAAAAAGAGTTCTTAGGAACAAAGGAGATTGGGAAAGAGGAACTGTTGTGATAGGATAATATCAGAAGCCCATGATGTCAGGGAAGCTTAGAGAAGGAAAGGTTTCAACAAAAACTAAGTAAGCAAACAAATCAAATGATAGGTAGAAAGTTGACCTGTAGGAATTATGCAAAATGAAATTATTTGGTGAGTTTAATAAACTCCATTTCAGTAGAGTAGGTTGAGGTGTGATTATAGAAGTGGAATGGAGATAGGTAACATGGACAACTTCTAGAGAGAACTGGAAGTCAGGGGATTTGTTTTAATCATTTATTTTTTAACATAGATGACATTAGATATATTCATATGCAGATAGAAATAACCTGGACATGAGGGAGAAATTAAAAGAAAAGAGAGATTATCTGGAAGCCAAAATCTTCATTAAGTTCTCTCATACACATAAAATCAAATAAATATGTTAGGTGATGCATACATTACTTGACTCAATGATAGGAATTCTTTCATACTGTGTGTGTGTATGTGTGTGTATATATATATATATATATATAAAACCACTATGATGTACACTTTAAATATCTTACAATTTTATTTGTCAATTATACCTCAATAAAGCTGAAAAAATTTATAAAATGTAAAAACTATTCCTTTTAAAGAAAAAGCTTTTACAAAAATAAAGTCAAGTGCTG
This sequence comes from Glossophaga mutica, assembly GCA_039655065.1. NCBI lineage: Eukaryota > Metazoa > Chordata > Mammalia > Chiroptera > Phyllostomidae > Glossophaga > Glossophaga mutica. The sequence continues at coordinate 34,996,143 of CM077304.1, read as the reverse complement.
GCCAGCGTAGCTCAGTTGGTTGGAGTGTTGTCCTGTGGACCCGTCGTCTTGTGGACCCAAAGGTTTTGGGTTTGATTCCTGATCAGTGTTTTACTCACTCTCTCTCTCTCTCTCTCTCTCTCTCTCTCTCTCCCCCGCTTCCTCTCTTTCTAAAAAGTAATGAAAAACAAATGTTCTTGGGTAAGGATAAAAAAAATAAAGCAGAAATTGAAAGATACTTAATTTACATAAGACAAAGGATGGGAGAAAACCCATTAGATATATGTCCCCTAAACAAAATAATGCTGATCTTTTCCTGATATTTTGAGCTCCTCAGTTTTAAGCATAATTAGTAGAACCCATATGGTTTTACTGGTATTTAATAGTATACAATCTCTAATTAGTAAATCTATCACAGCCATCTCCACTTTCTATCAGAATTTTCCTGTTGGCATTCACTTTAATGCCATGAAATGCTGGCATTCACTGCAATGCCAATGGCATCAATTGAGAAAATCTATCTTCATACATGACACTGGAGAGGAAGAGTGTTCCAAAAATTTGCATTAATATAACTCATTTTTATTTAATTATTTTAAACTGTTTAATACACTAAATATTAACAAATGACTATTCTCTATTTGATTTATGGACATATAAACCAAAAAAAGAAAAGGGATATAGTACTTATTAAAATGAGGAGATAAAATCAAAAAGAAAAAAGGAGGCCTTGGCCTTGGACAGGAGAAAGGCATTTATCAATTTCATCATAAGAGGAAGGGAAGCCAAGTACATGGGTACTATTATAGGTGGGTTGGTAGATTTGGAGGGGAAAAAACAAAATAAAATAAATAAGGGATGAAAAATGCTAAGAAACTCTTTAAGACTTGAAGATTGATTAAATGTTGGAAGAAACGCTGGAAGAAATGGGAGAGGTGTGAAAAAGCACTTAAAGGACCCCAGCACTATAGATGAATGCGTGTGAGGAGTGGGGGGAAGGAGGTGCTGCTGACAGCATTAAGCGGTCTGTTCGCTCATTCATTCATTCATGCACTCATTCCACTAGAGGGAACAGGACCAGGACAGGCGCCATCCCTGTCCTCCAGGAGCTTTCAGTGGAGTTTACAATATAGTTTTTGAGGACTTCATTTTTTAAAAAAGATTTTATGTGTATTTTTACAGAGAGGGAAAGGGATGGAAAAAGAGGAGAGAAACATCAATTGGTTGCATCTTGCATGCTCCATAGGCCTACAACTCAGGCATGTGCCCAAACAGGGAGCCTTTCTCTTTGGCAATGCCCAGCCGATTGAGCCACGGGGCTCGAGGACTCCAATTTTTGCAAGACATTGTCAGCACATGGATGGCTTAAAGGTTGTTCTGTGGTCATGAAAAAGAACAAGGGCTACTTATGTGTTCTTCAGTTAGGACAGCTTGAGCCACTTGATTGATTGAGTGATTAAGCACACTCTTGATTTTTTTCTATTTTTATTATATTTTTTCCAAGAGGTACTCTTTTTTAATAAGAATTGCTTTTTATGATGACTGTATCATAACATTTAAAGTCAGTTGGCCACAAATCTTTGTCCTTATACAGTTATAAACTTACTACCTTTAATCTTACAGATACTTATGATTACACTCTCTCTTTAGATATGCTGGTGTAATCATTCAAGTTTTTACAATATTCTAAACTGAGATACAGTAGAGCTTAATGATTAAGAGTATGAACTCTGGAATTAAATTGCCCAGATTTGAAGGATAACTTCACTGTATACAAATCAAGTGACCATGGGGACATTACTTAGCCTTTCTAAACCTCGGTTTTCTCATCTGTAAAATGGGGAAAATACACAGAATGAGATACACACACAAATATGTACCTGTAAAAGAGGCAAATATGAATTAATTCTGTGGATTATCCAAATATCAGTTTCTTGGTTTTGACATTGTATTATCATTGTGTGAGTTGTTAACATTGGGTGAGGCTTAAAGACATGTGCATGGGACTTCTCTGTACATTTCTTTACAACTTTCCATTAATTTATAGACATTTCAAAGTGAAAGTTAAAAAATATGACTAGTAATAGTACCAACTTCACAGGGTTTCAGGAGGATTAAATGATCTGATATGAGTATGTAAAGGGCTTAGAATAGTGCTGGTGTGCATTAGGTATCATGCAAATGTTAACTGCAGTTTAAAGGTGACTCTCATTATATCTGCTGACCCATTCGTGCATTTGAACACCTTCAGGACAACTATATTTCTCTTATTAAATCATTCTTGGGAGAACTATCTATGATAAGAATATTGCATAGTAGTATATATGTATAATACTATATTTACATTTATAATTTAGTATAGAGTTGGACACTGTTAAAAAGAAAACCACAGGCCCGAAAGAGAGTAACTTGTGCTAAAGCCCATAACACTGAACCTGGCTTTAATATCTGATCTAGTTGCAGTTTCATACTTCTCCAGGAATAATCTTAGTCAGTCTGGAATTTTCTGGTCAGTACCCATGGGGTAATCTGTCATGGTGGCTCTCTCTCTACACACACACACACACACACACACACACACACACACACACACACACATGAGCGCGCTCGCAAAGCTGAAGCAAATTGCCTGGTAAGACCCCACCTTCCCCTAAGGAAAGGTAGCCTGGCCTGAAACAATTCTTTCTTTTTTGGTGATAACTTTCTTGTCCCACACCTTCCCCACCTGCCACCCCTTTCTGAAAGGCATTCCATATTGTACAACTTCTTGGAGTACCTCTCTACTCACTAGATTGAATGCTACCCACTTCATGAATCACTCAATTATTTTTTAAAAGATTTTGTTTATTTATTTTTAGAGGGAGGGGAAGGAAGGGAGAAAGAGAGGGAGAGAAACATCAATGTGTGGTTGCCTCTCACATGCCCCCTTACTGGGGACCTGGCCTGCAACCCAGGCATGTGCCCTCCTAGACTGGGAATGGAACCAGCAACCCTTTGGTTTGCAGGCCTGTGCTCAATCCACTGAGCTACACCAGCCAGTGCTCCATTATGTTTTTTATTGATTGATTTTTAGAGAGAGGAAGGGAGAGAGAAAGAGTGAGAGAGAGAGAGAAACATCGATTTGTTGTTCTACTTATTTATTCATTCGCTGGCTGATTCTTGTATGTGCCCTGACCCTGAATGGAACCTGCACCCTTGGCTTATTGGGACAACACTCTAACCAACTGAGCTACTGGGCTAAGACCAATTAGATTTAGATTAGATTTTTAAATTTACTCAAATGAATTTTTGTTCTTTAATAACCTCAGTAGACTTCCTACAAATGTTCATTTAACAGAGTCCTAATGTTAACATCTTATGTAACCATGGTACATTTGGCAAAACTATTAACTAAACTACAGACTTTATATAATTTTATCATTCCCCCCACTAGCATCCTTTCTCTGTTCCAGGATCCAGTCCAGGGTACCACATGACATTTAGTTGTCAGGTCTTCTTCGTCTCCTCCAATGTGCAGCAGTGCCTCAGTTGTTCCTTGATTTTTATGATCTTGGCAATTTTGAAGAGTACCGATCAGGTATTTTGTAGAATGTCTCTCAACTTAGGTTTCTCATGAGTAGACTAGGGTTATGGATTTGGGAAAGAATTCCACAGAGGTGAAGTGTCATTGTCTTGCATCCTATGAGAGCGTGCATGATATCCAATGACTTACACTGATGATATTAACCTTAATTGCTTGATTAAGGTGGTGTATCCCAGGTTTCTCCATTGTAAAGTTATGATTTTTTTCTTTCCATATTCCCTTTATTTTCCATACTTTGAAAGCAAGTTACTAAGCCCAGCCCATACCCAAAGGGCAGGAAATTATACCCCACCTCCTGGAGCAGGATATCTAAATATATGACTTACAATTTCTTGCAAAAAAATTGTTTCTTATTCACAATTTATTTATTCAATAATTTTATATTAATATGGACCTATGGATATTTATTTTATTCTTTGAATTATAAACCAATATTATAATTTATTTTGTTGCTCAAGTTGTTTCAGTCACCATGTGCCTCAGTCATTGGGAGTTCTTTTAAGTTAAATCTTATGCTTTTTTTCTAACTTTTTTAAACTGCATTTTCCCCATATCCCCTTCCCCCCACAGTCACCATGCTGTTGCCCATATCCACGAGTCCTTTTTTCCTTTTTGCTCAGTCCCTCCATCCCTATCTCCCCTACCCCTGAAGTGTCAGCCTGCTCTCTGTGAGTCTGTCTCTGTTTTGCTTGTTGGTTCATTTTGTTCATTAGATTCCACATATGAATAAAATCATATGATATTTGTCTTTCTCTGACTGGCTTATTTCATTTAGCATAATGTTCTCCAGGTCCATCCATGCTGTCACAAAGGATCGAATTTTCTGTTTTTTTGTCCAAGTAGTGTTCCATTGTGTAAATGTTCCATAATTGATTTATCCACTCATCTACCAATGGACACTTGGGCTGCCTTCATATCTTAGCTATTGTAAATAATGCTGTAGTGAACATAGGGATGCTTATGTTCTTTCCAATTAGTGTTTTGGGATTCTTATATTCCCAGAAGGATTGCTGGGTCAAAAGGCAGATCCATTTGTAATTTTTTGAGAAAACTCCATACTGCTTTCCACAGTGACTGCACCAGTCTGCATTTCGACCAACAGTGCAAGAGGGTTTCCTTTTCTCCACATCCTCACCTGCAGTTGTTTTTGTTGATTTTATTGATGATAGCCATTCTGACAGGTGTGAGGTAATATCTCATTGTGGATTTAATTTGCACTTCTCTGATGATTTGTGACACTAGCATATTTCCATATGTCTATTGGCCATCTGTATATCCTCTTTGAAGTAGTGTCTATTCGTCCTTTGTCCATTTTTTTAATTGGATTTTTTTGGTGTTGGGTTTTGTAAGTTCTTTATAAATTTTGGATATTAACCCCTTATCAGATGTATTAGCGAATATGTTCTCTCATTATATGGGTTGTCTTTTTATTTTGTTGATTTCCTTTGCTGTACAAAACTTTTTACTTTGATGTAGTCCTATTTGTCTATTTTTTTGTTTGTTTCCCTTGCCTAAGGAGACATATCAGAAAAAATATTGCTACAAGCATTATCCAAGATTTTACTGCCTATGTTTTCTTTTAGGATTTTTATGGTTTTGGGTCTAACATTTAAGTCTTTGATCCATTTTGAATTTATTCTTGTGTGTGGTATAAGAAGGTGGTCTAGTTTCATTTATCTGCACATATTTGTACAATTTTCCCAACACCATTTATTGAATAAACTATCTTTAGCCTATGGTATGTGCTTGCTTCCTCTGTGAAATATTGACTATAAAGGGGTGGGTTTATCTGGGCTCTCTATTCTTCCTATGCTTTTTTGACATACATATATCCTTTTATGTTTTTAACTGTTTTTGGAAGCATAATAAATTACAAGATACACAAAAATGTGTTCTGTACAAATTAAACATATTGGCATCCTCTAGAACCTTAATTTGTGCTGGCAAGTCACTTTAATTATGGCATTCTGCCATAGATGCTTCCTGCTATTGCTGTTTTCATTTGAAATTTCGTTAAAACACAGGGTTCCTTGAAAATTTTCACATATTGTTCCAGTACAGAAAAAGAACTTGAAAAGAACTAATAGAACATTGAGTATTCCCTATAATTTCCACTCTCTGCTTCTCACTAAAGTGAGAAACCTATTAAAAGAATCACTTCCTGCTTTTATTTTTCTATGAAATAGATTAAGTAGATCTGCTTGGTTGGGAGGTCGTGTCTTACTGCTTTAGAAATTCTAGAATAGCATTGCCAAGTGCTCTAAGGATGCCTTTCTGAAAATTTGTCTGAGGGGGTCTCACAGAGGCTTTTCTGAGCCATCAGGCATTCATGAACATGACTATCTATGCTGGCAGTCAGGCAATTTTCTGGAGAGAAATGCAAATGCGATGAAGATCTTTGTATCATCTAAAAGTAGTTCAGAAAGAAGCCAGGAAGCTAAGCTGGAAGAGAAACAACTGATTTTATTTAGGAACCTACAAAATTTAGTGGTTTTGTAATTTTAATATACTTTTTAGCAAATATAACAGTATCAAGTGCTTACTTTGTACTAAGCGTTAGAATACTTTCACCTTTAATTCTTATGAACTTACAGATGAAGTCTTTACCCAAGGCCGTATTTTAGGATCTTTGTTTCAAGTGACCAAAAATCCAAAAGTGCAGTGGCATGTATAGAAATTTATTTCTGTCTGTGTAAAAGACAGTGAGGTGGACTGTTATGGTGCTTCAAGGTGTGCATGGCCTTCACGGTCTGGTCCAATATGGAAGCATGTGTCTTCTAAATAGGAGGAAGGAAGAAGAGGTCAAAGAAGGCATGCATGCCGCTCTTCAAGAAGTTTCCCAGAAGCTTCCCCTGACACTTCTGTTTATATCCTATGGGTCAGAACTTAGACATCTGCTGTGTAATAAGCTGGAAATGTAGTAGTTCTTTTAAAAAGTGGCTTTGTCCCCAGCCGGCTTTTCTATCTCTACAGAAGGAGAACGCAGATACTAGGGACGTGTGGAAGTCTATACAGTAATCATAGTGATAAAGGTGGAGTTTGAACTCAGGTATGTCTTGCCCTCATGTTCTTTCTAAACACTATCTTTACATGGAGAAAGATGTAACAAATGTGGTGAATTGGCCCCATTTTTTCCCATTACCAACTTAACCAAAAGAAAGGAACACACATGTGCCAGGGAATGGAAAGAAGCTGAAGAATCTTAAGCTGAACTTTCAAGCTCCCTTGACATGGGTTAAGAATAATCTTTCTAAGTATTCTGGTCCTCCTGAAAAGGAAGGACAATATTTTGAGGACCACCTCTCCATAACCTAGACCAAACCTGTGCTGTCCAGTACAGCAGCTACTAGCTAGCTGCATGTGGCTACTAAACACTTGAGATATGACTAGCTAGAATTGAGATGTCCTGTAAGTTCAAAACATCCTGAATTTAAAAGACTTAGTATAAATGAAAAATGAAATATATCTCAATAATTTTTATATTGATTACATGTTGAGAGTATAGCATACAATATATTATTAAATTAATGTCACATGTTCTTACGTTTTAAATGTAGCTACTAGATTTAAAATAATATCTGTGACTTGCACTGTGGATTCTGTTATATTTCTATAGGAAATAAATTTGTCTAGAAGACAAAAGGTTGTCCTAGAGCTGCCCTATCATTGAAACAGTTTTTCAAAATGCTCATAGGATCTGTGAAAAAGTTGTCTTCAAGAATTTTTACAAGAGGGATGTGGCAAATCTGGCTCAAATAAATGACCCGAGGTTCTTTCTGGGGCCTCTCTCCCAGCTTCTATAAAGTGTGAATAATATCGACTGTCCCCTGGGTAACTTGTGTGGATTGACTTCAACCCTTGGATTGTAGAGAGCCTCTCTAGCAGCCACTTCTGAAGCATAAGACTGTTGTTCTTATTAGAAGGATGAGGTGATTTATTGAGATGATTTGCTGAAAGAACCTCTCTGGTTCATTTACATGCATACGGGGAAATACTGCTGGGCTGGATTCTATAGTAACAGCTAGTCAGCATAGCCTGCCTGAAGAACCTCATGATTTCTCAAAGATTACTGAAATTGAATCCTCAAGCATATCTGCAAGTTCTGTAGTAACTTAGTAAGTCTTTGGATGACTCATAAGTGTTGAATTCATTAAAGTAGTTAGGTGCCGTCTTATTATTCTCTTATCTATCTTTATCTTCAGGTTTCCTTTAGCAGTGATTGATCTACACTTTCCATTTGAAAGTTCAGTGTGCTCTATGTAGAAAAAGGAAGGAGAATTTAAGGAGTTCTGGAATTTTTGTCCATTAATATTTTATTATATACTGTCAACAGCTAGCATATCTCTTCCTTGTTCTTCTATTCTTAATATACAGGGTCCAGCACAAATAACACCCCTCTTTTATCACAAAATCATAAGCATGTAATTCTGTAACATAACAATATTACACTCAAGCACATCATATGACATATTAGGTAAAATGTTCAAATTAAAAATATAAATTATGACATACATATTATTGCCCTACCAACTACACTCAAACAAGCCTTACTTCTGTCAGACCCCATATTATACACACACACACACACACACACACACACACCCATATATATGTATATATACATATATATACATACACACATGCACATATTTATACATTTGCATACATACATTTATATAAATACATAAATCTTCTTACTCTGACTGTTACATATATATATAGATGGATAAATAGAGAACCAATTTTGATGTCCTTAGAATTTTCATCAACTTCATCTCATTCTACATTTCAAATATTTTGTTTGTCCATGCTATAATTGGAATTATCTTTTATTAACTTCATATTATTCAGTACTTGAATTGTATGCTTGAACTACTTGCAAATTATACTAATATAAATTAAAATGGTGCATAACCTGTAGCTTTTAAAATAAATCTTTGAAAGGGCTTAAAAAGACTTTCTTGTTTAACAAATACTGTCATTGATGGAAAAAATAAAAAAGTATATTAATGATAAAGATGAATAAGAGGAAATGGTACCAGTGAATAGAGACAGTTGCTTACTCAGGGTGGATTAGTTTATTTTTCTTTAAAGTGCCACAGTGGGTGTTTTTAGGTAACTTAAGATATTTAATTTTTGTAGAGTAGACCTTTGTTTTGTTGTCCTTCTGGGAAAATTATTTTGGAAACTTGTCTGCCTCATACTTCAAACTGGTGTTCTTGGTGGGAACAGCCAACCATAGAACCCAAACCCATGACCACATGATGTAAGTTAGGCCAGTGAGAGTTTCCCCCAGAACTTTTCTAATTGGAATTAAGGGAAGAGCCAGATCTTCTTTGAAGACGGTAAAGGTGAAAGGGGCATACCTCACCATCTGATAGGTGTGACAACATTCCACTGACACACAACAAGGAACAGGTGCACAGAATGGACAGAGAGTTCTTGGAGGGTTTATGAATCTGGCTTCATTAATATCTAAAGCACAGATACATTACACTGTTAATGACGATTCAGTATGTGAACCAATACATCCCCCTTTGCCTAAGTGAATGAGTTGTGTCACTTGAGAACTGAGAGAATCATGGCTAACATGTTATCCCTTTGGTGTCCAGCCTGTGAAATGGCCGCCAATAATTCTTAACTCTGGCGGTCACACCCTTGAATAGTATCCTCATGAATGAAATAAACATTTGATCAATAAAGTATAGTGGAGGTGATAGTTTATGATTACTCTAAGTAGGTCATAGAAAGTCTATCTTGGTCTCTTGGGTTGCTAGAAGAGGAAGAAGCCAGCTCCCATGTTGGAAGGACACTCAAGTAGTATGAAGATGAGGCCCCCATGAAGAGGAACTAAGGCCACTGGCCAACAGCCAATCCAACTTGTCGCCATGTGAGTGAGCCACTGTGGAAGCAGATCCTCCAGCCTCAGAAAAGCCTTCTGATGACTGCAACTTCATGAGAGACCTAATTTAAAAACACCTGACAAGCTACCCTCAAATCCTGGACTCACAAAAACTATAAGAGATAGTAAATGTTTATTGTTGGTTCAAGCCACTGATTTGGGGCTAACGTGTTACCCCAAGGAAATATGCTATTTTCGTAATGACAGATAACTCTAACAGCCTTATAGGAACATTGAAAAAGGAGAGAAGGTGAGTGAGAAGCCTAATACAATACTATGGTGCTTTCCCAGAGGGATGGGCAGTGACTAAGTTGGTAGTCATTGATACTCAGTATTCCTAGCTCCTGTTTTACTTGCTTACCTGGGTTACATATTTTATCACTAACCATCACAGAAGCTAACATCTCAATATAGAAGCAAGATAGCAAATTAATTCATTTGAATTTCATTTCATGAAAAAAGTAATCTGTTAGTTTAAATAAGATTGTATATTGACACTAAACATTGTAAATCTCAAATGTTATTACTCATAGAAAAATGAATATTAACTTGTAGACATTTAAGCACATTTTTCCTAGTAGTTAATTTATTAAGGGTAAGACTTTCTCTTAGGAAATGAGTGATCAAGGACTTCTGATATTATCATCTAAAGAGAACTCTATTAAATTTTCTAATTGACTTCTCCATTTGAATATTAGAGATTAAGGATGATGTAGAATAATACCCAAATACAATATATATTTTTTTTGGTGTGATATTTTTAAGCTTATTAAATAACATTTGTTTTTTGTTGTTTTTTTTTTTACTTTTTTCCCTTTATTCTCCAAGTTTTCTAATTTTGATAATTATTACATACTTTTTCTAATGGCATCTGGTTCAACTCTTCACTCAAATGGTAACTCAGCAAATAGTTGTGGGTGGCTCTTCTTTTGGTCTCGATGTGAGGCAGAGGGCTGAAAACCAACCCAGGCATGTTTGTTTGTGGCCCAAGCATTAACTGTGATACGACTTCATGTACTTTCTCTGTGCTTCATTTCCCTCAACTATCAATAAGTGCCTCTTAAAATTCTGTAAATTGGGGAAATCACTGATTATTGAGTCATAAATTATCCATCTTGTAAACTGTCAAGTCAAAAAATCACCAACATTTGTCTGCGTAAGGTAATACATTTATAGCTACACTGGTGTTTGGTCCTCCTGATGATTTCACTGTTTTGTATGTTGATTTCACTGTTGGAAAGATTTGGAAATGGAATGTTATCCATAAGGTAAAATGAATGTTTTGGAATGCTATTAAGGAAAAAAAAGTATATAGAATTCAGGAATGAGTCATAATTATAAAAATGATAATACATTTTATTTGAAAAACTTTATTTTTCAAGAAATTATTATTTAAATTACAACTAAGTTACATGTTAGAAAATACAGTGAATAATACAATGAAGTAATGTCATTTCCTTATGTTCTCTCTAATTCTTTGAATATACAGTGCAAAATATATAATGCTGAGTTTTCATAATACTACTGTTCAATCTATAATATGGTACATGTGTATTTCTATAGCACACACTGTTTATAACTCTCAGTTAGCCCTCATTTTATTTATGAAGATGCTGAAAAATCTTTCAAAACTATCAGTGAAAGATGAAATCATGACCAGCAGAGGTTTACTGTTCAGGATTTGATGTGGACAGTAACTAGCGCTTGTCTAGTTGCAAGATGCCAGTGCCTGCATTATATGCTATATTTCATTAGATACACACGTCGAACCTATCAAAGAACTACCATTTTAAAAACAAAGAAAGGCAAAAGAAGATAATGAATGTATGCATTTTGACATAGCAAGAGAGAGGAGGAAGTGAGAATTGAACATACTGGGTTGACCAAAAAGTTCATTTGTTTTTTTTCCATAAGATGGCTCTAGTAGTGCTTAATTATCTTTAACATCATTGGAAATGATTTTCTTAGATTGTATTGTGACAGCTGTCATATCAGCATGCATTTAAAAAATATTACCAAGATTGGTGAAGTTTTGTGTAGCTATTTTAATATTGAAGATGGAATATAATACACAACATTTTCAGCGCATTGTGCTTTATTATTTCAAGGAAGGTAAAAATGCAACTGAAACACAGAAAAAGATATGTGCAGTGTGTAGAGAAGGTGCTGTGACTGATTGAACGTGTCAAAAGTGGTTTTCAAAGTTTTGTGCTGGAGATTTCTTGCTGGGTGATGCTGCGTGGTTGGGTAGACAAGTTGAAGTTGACAGTGATCAAATTGAGACATTAATTGAGAACAATCGATGTTACACCATGTGGGAGATAGCTGACATACTCAGTGTTCAATAAAGTTATTGGTGAAAATGAAAAATGTCTCTTTTATTTCACGAAAAAGCTAAATAAATTATTGGGCCAACCCAATGTATCTCTAAAAATAGCTTTCAACTATTTGTTGAGCTATGGAATCTTATTTTTAGGCAAAAACTTCTGTGCATGTGAAAAATATGGATGCTCTGGTTGAGCTACTGGTCCTGCTGCTTCACTGCTCTTCCTGCCTGTGGCCCTATGACATCCTCAGTTTGAAACCATTGGGTTATGCCATTATGTCTTGGCATTCTAGATTTTTTTTTTAATTTTTATTTTAATTGTTGATCTTGTACAGTTTTCTGTCTTTTACTCCCACCCCAGCCCACCACCCCAGCCCTGCCCACCTCCTTCCCATTTCCACACCCCCTAGTTTTTGTCCATGTGTCCTTTATACTTGCTACTCTTCATTCTAGTTTTTTTAAAACCAACAATCCTCATTTAGTGCACCGAACTAAATACTCTACTAACAAGAGTATTTGACAAACCAGAGCAATATACTTAGGTAAGATAGTACTTGTCAAACTGTAGATATTATCAAACAAGTTACAATATATAAGATAATAGTGATTATAAGAATGTTGACAATGCCGATGATGATGCTAGAATTTACTCTCTATAAAAGCTGTGCATTTGCTACCATATGATCTCACCTATAAGTGGAACCTAATCAACAAAACAAAGAAGCAAGCAAAATATAACCAGAGATATTGAAATTAAGAACAAACTGACAGTAACTAGAGGGGAGGTGGGAGGGGATAATGGGGGGGGAAGGGTTTTCAGGAACAACTATAAAGGACACATGGACAAAACCAAAGCAGGGTAGGATTGAGGGTGGGAAGTGGGGGGTGGCTAGGGTGGGGGGAGTGGGGGGGATGAAAATGGAGACAACTGAACTTGAACAATGATAAAAAAAGTTTAAAAAAAAACTGCATTTGCTTAGTTTCAGAGTTAAATAACAACGTGTACAGGCCTTCTAGGGCACCTAGCTGGTTTCATTGCTCTCTCCTGAAAATCACCAGAGTAGTTCTTTGTGAGAGGTTCCTTTTAGGTGTGTTATCATTGTGTTTTTGCCATGTAACCCTGCTAATTCAACAGGATGGGCTACGATGAAGCCTGGCACAAGAGGAGTGCTCTTTCTCACTCTACAGAGTGAGAGTACAAAACATCCAGGAAGGGTGAGTACTGGTTAAATGCAGAAGTAGGGAGATGGAAGACAGGAAACAGAAGCCATGAGTAAGCAAAGCCATGAGGCAGAGAGAAAGTGAGTACAGCACAGTCAGTAGCAATAGTTGGAAAAATAAGCAGGTAGAGACAGACAGAGAGAGAAGAGCTGAGTCATGTGCATGGCAAGAAGCCAAGAGCTCCTATGAAGTCACCAAAGGGTAGCTTGTACTACTAGACTAGAGCTGTTACTCACTTGTTGCTGAGTGGCTGTAATGAAAATTTAGTTTTCCACAAGCCTGCCAATAAGAGCTTTATCTATTTTTTCTGCTTCCCCATATCATATCCTTTTTAATAAACCTACATTAATTGAGCCTCATTTCTCTGTTATTGCACCCTGAGAGAATCTAATTAACGCAATACTGAAAGCTTGCACAGTGCTTGGAACTTAAGAGGAGCTCCTTATATCATGGCTATTATTATTTTAAAAGAGGTCCTTGTGAGCAAAAGCAAAAACTGCAGACTAACACTCAAATCCAAGAGTCACAATTGGTTTGGATTTGTAGTTTGGAAGTTTTTTTTTCCTTCCTACTTTCAAGGTTTATTTTAATTCTAGGAGGGGGCCCAAATTGGATAAGTTTAGGTGTGGAAATAAAACACATGTTCTAACAGTCTGAGAGAGATGAACGAATCTCTTGGGATGTGAGGCTTCACAAAATTATTTTTCCAATATTGTAGGCATGGCAAAAAACAAAATGATTTTCTCTTTTTAACATTCAAACGTTCTCAAGGGAAAGATAATGTACATATTTCTAAGAGTCTTACATAACTCGGTATTATTTAATAGGAATTTATTGATATTTAGAAATTCAAAAAGTTTTGAACTAAAAGGTGTTTCCAGACAGTGAAACTGTCTCCTCAGAAAAGAGTTGAATTAGATGTCTTCTTAAAAAGATTTCAGAGCTCTGCTTCCAACTTTACCAAATATTGTTCTATTTTTGTAGGAGCACTAAAGAAGCAATCTCTAAAAAAAAAATCTCCCTTCCAGTTAGGAACAAAAAGAGTAATTTAAATTCCAGAAAAGTAGTGAGCAACAAAGAAGAAATCAACTATATTCTTGATCTAAGTGTAAAATAAAATAAAAAAGAAGGAAAAAAAGAAGGAAGGAGGGGGAGAGGGGGAGAAAGAGAGAGGAGAAAAGTCCTGAGGTAATGAAGGGGTACTGGTTTGTGAACTCAATGACATGTACTAAGCAACTCAAATTCCTCTGTGGCGTGTGTGGAATCTCAGACCTATCTGGAGAGCTCTGCTAAATGTAAAATTATATTTGACTCTACTTCCTTGATACCCTATTCCTTTATAATATTTATCAAACTTTATTGAAATCACTTGGGAATTGTCTCCCTTTCCTTTGTCCTGTAAGCAGTGTGAATTTAGGGTCACTGTCTGTCTGAACTCCATTATCCTCTGAACCAGTGTAAGACCTAGAAGAGTAGGTGCTCAGAGTTATTTGTTAAACAAAACCTTATAACACAGTAATGTCTAGGGGGTAAAAACACAGGCTCTGGAATCAAATTCAGTGTCATTTTCAACATCGATAGAGTGGATACATTGGCAGTGCCTGAGTTGTAGTGAGCATTATATGAGGAAGTAAATGTACAGCCTTTGACATGGTACCTGACATATTGTTAGTGTCCAAAAAATGTTCATGATAAAAAGACTCATTAGTATTTCCCCAATAGCAATAAATCTAAGCATTTTTCTTCAAAAAATAAAGTTCGTGTAAAAGTTAAGTAAAAATAAAATTTTGAAAAACACCCCTTGTGATTTAGTCACTCACAGTTTATCGACACAGTCTGAAGCATTACTGGTAATGTTCTCTTGACATATTTCTGTCTTTCTCCAATTGGCTGGTTGGCCGTTCTCACTATCAATGAGTCATTTGATCTTACTCATTTCTGGCTGAATTCAGATGGCTATGGAGCAGGCACGCCAGAGAATATGAAGGGTTGTAATTCTGGATTCTTTCAGCCTAATAAGTATGTCAGTTGTCTCAGAGAATGGCCATGATTTAACAGTTACATAGTCAAGAATTCCTAGAATAAGAGTTTTCTTTTTCCAGCCCTGGCATGACTCTGACCCTGAACAGAGTGTACTTGGGTTTCTCTGGAGACATGGCCACTGCCCAAGTATCCCTTGGACAGATGAAACAGATTGAGAAGCTGTGAATGACTACTAGCCTATTAGCCCAGGGATGGCCTTTGTCTTTAACAGAGCCACAGCCAGAGGGCAATATCAAGAGCTGGGATTTATTGAACACCTACCAAGTGTGACATGTTTTATAAATATTATTTCTAATCCTTACACAAGCCTATGAAAGATACTCTATATTTCCTACTTTACAGACAAGGAGACCAGAGCTCAAGTAGTTTAAGTCATTTGCTCAAAAGTTCACAAACTTAAAACCACAGGACAGTACTATCTTCACAATTTTTATGTAGATCAGAAACTTCTAAAATGTAAATTTTACTTTAAAATTAAAATAGTTCTTTTGTGAATGGAAACCCTCAGAATAGAATTAATTTAAAAAATAAATTTCTAAAGCATAGAATTTGGAAAAAAATTATTGCACCTAACAATAAACCCAGTTCTGTTTTTTTCTCATTTATTTTTTATTAAATTTATTGAGCTAACATTGGTTAATCAGATTATATAAGTTTTAGGTGTATGACTTAATAATATGAGGTATAAGTGACATCTCTATCCTCTATTATACACTCACTACCCCACCCTAGTCTCCTTTCGTCACCATGTATGTGAAGCTCTTTACTCTTTTCCTCCCACTCCCAGCCGCCTTCCCTTCTGGTAACCATCATTCTGTTGTCTGTATCTGTGAGTTTGGTTTGGGTTTTGTTTTGTTTGTTATTTTGCTGCTTTTTGTTCTATATCTCACATATGAGTGAAATCATATGGTTCTTGTCCTTTTTTTATCTGACTTATTTCATTTAACATCATACTCTCAAGATCCATCCATATTGTCACAAATTGCAGTGTTTCATCTTTATATGTCTGGGTACTATTCCATAGTATATACAAGGTCTGCCTGGAAAAAGTCCAACCATTATTAATATAACAAAAGTTGTTTGCACAACATCATTGTAACTTGGTAGCCAAGGAGAGGGGACTGTCATGTGTGAACAAGGACAACTTCACTGTACTAGTCAGTGGGGGCAGTAGATGCCATTGAGTGAGCACATGTGTTGTGTGGCCATTGCATTCAAAATGACTGAGCAAGTAGAACAATGATTCTGCACCAAATTTTGCATTAAACTTGAACATTCCTCCATGGAAACTATTTAGATGATTCACAAGGACACAGCGATGGGTAACTGGTGATTGGCAGCTTCATCATGGCAATGTGCCCACTCCTGTATCACATCTCATGCAGAGTTTTTTGGTGAAACATCAAATCACCCAGGTGACTCAGTTCCTCTACAGCCCAGATTTGGTGCCTGTGACTTCTGGTTTTTCCCCAGACTAAAATCACCTTTGAGCCCTGGCTGGTGTGGTTCAGTGGATTGAGCACCAGCCTGCAAATCAAAGGGTTGCCAGTTCAATTCCCACTCAGGGCACATGCCTGGGTTGCAGGCCACGTCCCCAGTACCAGGCATGTGAGAAGCAACCATACAATGATGTTTCTCTCCCTCTCTTTCCCCCTTCCATCCCCTCTGTCTAAAAATAAATAAAATCTTCTTTAAAAATCACCCTCAAAAGAAGAGATTTCCGTCAATGAGATCCAGGAAAATACCTGGGGCAGCTGACTGCAATTGGGAGAACTGTGTGAGGTCCCAAGGTGCCTTCATTGAAGGGGACTGAAGTGTCATTGTCCCATGTACAATGTTTCTGGTATCTTGTATCTTCTTCAATAATGTCTCTATTTTTCATATTTTGTGGCTGGATATCTTCTCAACACACCTCCTATGTAGCGCATCTTCTTTATCCAAAAATTTGCTGAAGAACACTTCAGTCGTTTCCATATCTTGGCTATTATAAATAATGTTGCAATGAACATAAGGTACATATGTGTACCTATAAAAATCTTTACAAGTATTTTCAAGTTTATCTTTAGAATGGAACTTTAACCTTTGTATTGTAAGAAAGCTCCATTATTTATTGTCCATCTCCATTTCCTTCCTCCCTTAACTTTCATTTCCAGACAGAAAATGTAATCCTCGCAGGATAGGAAATTTTCTATCACTTCAAGAAAAAAATTCCATCTTTTAGGGCAACCTATCCAGTTACAACCAGCTCATTGGCTTCTTCCCAGCTATTTAAGGATCATTACACTCTTGGGTGGTGAAAGGAAGTTTTCTGGTACCTCTCAAATTACTTTTTATGTCCTATCTTTGCCGATATCCTGAGCCTGTCTTGTATAGGCACAGGCCATGTAACAGCAACCCTGTGCCACACCTGATGCTCTACATACCTGAGTCATCACCACAAATTGTTTTCTCTTTTCAGGCTCCACATTACCTTTGAAGGATTTGGAATTCCACCTTAGGGATGCCACAGACAATGTCTCCATTGAACACAAAGACACAATTATTCAATTTAATAAACACTTATTGAACATCAGACACCAAGACTGGGTTGGACAAGAAGTGAAGACATTCCGATAAAAAAACCAAACCATTGAAAACATAGAAAACACACAGGCAAGTAGGTCTAAAAAGGGCAATGCAGCAAAACAATGAAACTCTTAGACCATAACCTATATGAGGGCAGGGAGTTTTGTTCTGTTTTATTTTTACACTGATATACTCTAAGTGCCCCAAATAGTGACTGGTATTTAGTAGATATTCAATTAATATTTGTTGGATGAATGAATGAATGAACAAGATATGATTCTTGTCCTAATGAAGCATACACACTAGTACACAAGAAATAAAAACTATGCAATAAAAGCGCTCCTATGAGAATAAGTGGAGTGGGAATGAAAGCACCAAATCCAGTCTTGAGGTGGTTTAAAAAAGTTGGGGACTACAGAATTTGATCTCCCCAGTTTTCCATAGGCTCTGGTAAGGCTAGGAGGGTCCTAAAACAAATATTTACATCTCCTATCCAAATAGTTCTGCTCAAGAGACAAAATGAGTTGAATTAAGTCAAACTTTTCATAGAAGTCAGTTTCCTGCTAGTGTGGTTGTGATTTTAATTTTTCTTCGTGACTGAGCATATCTTTACTATGTCTATTTTCATTTTATTATTTGTCATTAAAGTCCAAATGTTAGTCTCTGTAAATAATTTTAAATAACCTTTTATATCAGCGATGTAGGCTTTGTTCTTTCTGATCAGATACTAAAGTGAGATAGAGAAAATGGGGGAGAACTGTGTAGGTCCTTAGGAATGGCAAAAGCAGAGAGAGGGAGTCTACTCAGTTACTAAGGGGACCTAATGCTAAAAATGGCTCTAAATATTTAAAGAACAACTTTCCCATTAGAGAACAAACTAATAATTAAACGTGAGGTTACCAAAGGCTTTCACCGTATCATTCTACTCTAAAGAAGTGCATGACGCCCTGGCTGGTATGGCTCAGTGGATTGAGCGCAGGCCTGCAAACCAAAGGGTTGCTGGTTCAATTCCCAGTCAGGGCACATGCCTGGGTTTCGGGCCAGGTCCCCAGTAGGGGGCATGCTAAAGGCAACCACACATTGATGTTTCTCTCCCTCTCTTTCTCCTCCTTTCCCCTCTCTAAAAATAAATAAATAAAATCTTAAAACAAAAAAAGTGAATAAGAAAGTTGAGGATCAGACTCGGTTGCTAGTTGTGCTTCTATTTTATACTGTCATAAAATAATTTATGTTCTACCTTGACAATCCCCTGGGCTTGGGCTTAAAAAATTATTTTTACAGAAAAGTCAATTATTGCATTAAAAGAATTTTTTTATAGGAAAGAAAATTATCTCCTAAAATGAAAGCAATAATGCTGTTAAATGTTACATTACAGGTTCTTGTTCCCAAGTAAACACAGAAAAGGATATTTTTTTAGTAGAAATTTTCAACTACAAGAATACCTCTGACTTTAAACATATTGTTAGCTCCCACAATTCCTGCAAAAGCAATGCACAGATGGTGTATTATATTGAGATTCTTGAAGGGTTCTCCGTATGTTGATAATATTAGCTATGCACTAAATAACATAGTTTAATTTGCAAATAATAGACAACAAGAACATTTAGTGATAAAATACAATGGCATTTGGACTATTAATGTTTTCATCATAGGAAATGCAGTGTGGTGTAAAAGTTTTGGGTAAATATGTTTATCTATGTTAATGGAATAGATGCTTTGCAACAAAGACTTGCTGAATATGAATTGGGGCGGATGGTGGTCATACATTATGTATAATGTTGAAGTGCTATGCTACAAATCCCTGAATTTCCTGGTTAAAACAACATTTAATATAGAAATTACATATATAATTTCTCAAGTCAACTCAGGAAGTTAAAACTAATGGATCATATACTCAAATAGAGACATCTAAAAGAATTCAACTTCATTTATTTTTCCAGTTAAAAGGCAAAATATTCATTTCTTTGTTTTGTTAATGCTTTAGACTAGCGTTAGTCTCTAAAAGGGTCGGTGCTGTTTCACATGTACATAAAATTTTTCTTACTACACATGGAGCATTCATTTCTCTTACTCTTTCAGTTCAAATAGCAAGGCTTGTAATGAAAAAGTTTCATACTAAATGTCTAACAAAATGATTTTGTGTTTCTGTTTTTACACACTGAAGTCATCATGCAGGAAAGGAAAATAAATCATTCTCTTTTGGGGTGAAAGCATTCATATTTGATAAGTGATTTGAAAGTAAAATGAGACTTTACATAAACATTTTACATTTTTTATGGAATTATCTTTATTGGTATTCTTTTCAGGAAAAAGTTATTACTAAAATAAATATGTACATATCAAAATATGTATGACAAAGTATAGTTATGATAATTCATGCTAGAGAAATGAAGAAATCTTGCAAAGTGCATACGAGAAAGAACATAGTGATAAAAAGGTTGTGGGAGAGTATTATTAAAGACAAAAAAAGTTTTGTTTTATGTGAGCATAGAACCACAACTTATAAATACTATCCAGAAGACATAACGAAAAGGAAGTAACAAATTACTCAGAGATGAAAAACTACAACATAAAATGCCTAAGTAAATGTTTGGTTTTCAAATGTCAATCTATATCTTAATACAGCCCCTCTGGATAGCTGTCAAGTCAGAGCTGGATGAGAAATATCGTTAAGGGATCTAAGATAAACTATGTTTTACATTCTTGCTCCACCCCTGAAATTCCTTTCTACTACACTTAAAACATTGGTTGGCAATTAGTTCAGTCTTTTTTATGTATTTAGAGGCCCTAGGCTCTAGCGAAATCATATAAAACTGTTTATAACATATTCCATAGTGGAGAAAAAAGCTAACTGACAAATGCCCCACTCCTTCACTCCCACCTTTGGCTTTTCACCCTTCTGGCTACAACTTTATACAAAAACAGTAAAACTCTATTTTAAACAGTAAAACAGTAAAACAGGGTAATACATTACCACCTTAGAGAATAACCAATGACAGGTGTACTTGATAGCATCTTCTTGGAAGGCATAGGATTTATATTTGAGATATAGTCCTGGCATGTATCAACATATATTTATTCAGCATCTACTGTGTGCCAGGCACTAAGCTACTATCTATGGAGGATGCAAAGATGAACAGAACACAATTTTGTCTTCAAGGTGCTTACAATCAAGTAGGGATGTGAAACATTACAAACAACTACAATAATGGTATATGTGCTAAGAAGCTTTGATTGCCTGATATATTCATAGCCATCTCAAAGAAAAGCAGCTTAAGATAGTTTCTTTATGCATATGTTATGCCTCACAGTGCTTTGACGCTTGAATCTGAGACCAACACCTAAATCCAGAAATGGCCTGAGGCACAAGCTCTTTCAGAGATGGGAGTTCAAAACTGATGAGTCCGTCACTGGCTCCCTTGATTAAATTCACCTTCCAGAAGTTTGAATGTGGGCATACAGAGAGTTGGTAACATGGCTGGAGTTGAAGAAGCAGGGATAGACGTTCACAAAGTCACCGGGATAGCAGAAAACTAGAATAAGGAGCTAGCAACGATGTGTTGCTTGAGTTGAAAGAATGGGGATAACCAGCTGAACAGATGAATAGAACTTCTGAGTCTGGAGGGTCCCAAGCACTGCTATGTCCTGGATTTAGGTTCTGTTCTCCATTGAAGTCACTGTTGAGACTGTTCTTCCTTTTACTCCCCTCTGGAGGTTGCCTTCTGGTTAGGGGCTATTCTAAAGATGCCTATTCCTTGCATACTGAGAAGATCCCTCTTAATACTGCACTATAGTAGGAGGATTCAAGGTTAAATGCTTAGCAGCATGGTCTTTCTTATCTTGCAGTTTCAATGCCAGACACTTAGAAGGGCCCGCAGATTTTTGAATGAATATTGAATAAGGGAAGTGGGTAAACTATAGTGACAGTTTAGAGGAGTAGAAATTATTTGTTTCTGAGAGAAATCAGAGATAAACTTTTATGAGGCCAGTGTCACCTGAGCAGAGTCTTGAAGTCAGAGAGAGGGTGCTTAGTTAGGAATGATGGGAGGGACTTCTTCCCCAAACATATGCTCCAAAGAGGAGCCTTTTTCAACTGTTTTTAAAGCATTATGTTGCCATGAAAGTTTTTAAGGCTATGAAGAAAATACAATGGAGAGAACATTATGAAAAGAGTAGTTAGAGGTTGCACCTTTGGAAGTATTCACTTCACCGTCAAGCCAAGGAATAAGTCTTATACTTGGGTCTACCCCCTTCCCATTACATCCTGTCCTGGCAAATGCTCGAGGATTAGGGAAGATGCACACGTGGAAGTAAAAATCCAGGCAGCAGACAAAGTCATAACGGTGTGTCTAATAGGGAAGTGAAGAAGTTTAGCTTCAGGTAAAGCATCTGAAGGGGAATATTAATGGGAAAAGAGGTTGGAAATGTAGATTCAGGTTTGAACTTTATTCTGTAGGTATTTTTGCTGTAGGCATTTATGAATTCTAAACAGGGGAAGAATGCCAGCATTGTGCTCAAAGAGGATTAATCTGAAAATAGGATATGAAATGGATTTGAAGAGGGTGAAACCAAGTTAGGAATCCAGTGCAAAAGCCCAGGTGAAAGATCATGTGGATTACTGTCATTGTAAAACTACATGTACTTTCCAGCGTTACTATCTAGTATTTGTGCTAATGTTTTGTATTTTTACACATTTTTATTATTTATTGACAAATTATAGTTCCTTATGATAAGTTAGTAACACAGCAATACTACACATCTTTCCTTAATGTATAGCAATGAGATTGCATACAAGATGCAAAATTGCCTAACAGCCTGTTTCTTCAACAGCACATAAGGAAAAACAATAACTACCCCACACATTGTTTATTATTTTGGGTAGAGATGTTACTGAAATCTAAACAACCCTAAATTCTTTTACAAAGTAATACTATTTTCTCAGATGCTCTGAAAATTCTTAGAGTTGAGAGCAAACCAAAGGCAATCTACCTTTGGGCATTCAGTTTCATATGTCAATGTCTCAGTGCATAACACTGTACCTTTTGGAATTTTATAAATTCACATTTTACACTGTGAACTCACATGCATTGCAGCAGCCTGCCTCGGACCACCTGGAACCAGTCTCATGATGAATGGTTTTCAGTATTCCATTCTAGAAATATTTGAGGAAAAAATGGCCCAAATGTCTATTGATAATGTCACCAAAGCTTTTCTTTCTACCTTTCCTTTTTTCTTTATTTGGTAGAACTTCTGATTTTCGTTAGAAAGAGAACCTGCCTGATGATTCTCGGTCTTTTCTCTGTGAGCCACAAACAATTGAAGATAATCATACTCATCATATCGTCCCATGGGAACTAGCCACAACTTCCACTCAAGAAAGTGTATAAGAATTTGCCCTGGTTGGTGTGGCTCAGGGGATTGAGCACCAGCCTGTGAACTAAAAGATTGCCGGTTCAATTCCCAGTCTAGGGCACATGCCTGGGTTGTAGGCCAGGTCCCCAGTGAGGAGCATGTGAGAGGCAACCACACACTGATGATTCTCTCCTCTTTCTCCCTCCTTTCCTCTCTGTCTAAAAATAAACAATAAAAATCTTTAAAAAAAAAAAAAGAAGCAGAAGAAGAAGAATCCACGTCAGCTTGAGAAACCTGCTAGGGATAACTGAATATTAATTAAATTTTTGGAAGCCAACTCAAGTATGAAATACTTTAATATTAGTCACAAATGACTCAATATATCCTCACAATTAGACACATCACAACACCTTGCTTAGTTGAGAACTGCTAGACCAATGACGATGACTCTGTCACCATCAAGCATCGCTGAGTGTCAGTGAAGCACACACACAGCATGTTCCCCCGACATCCGCACACATTCACATTCCCAGTCTTAACTAGACATGGACTCTTCATTTCTTTGTGCTTACCTCTGTTT
This sequence comes from Glossophaga mutica, assembly GCA_039655065.1. Lineage (NCBI taxonomy): Eukaryota > Metazoa > Chordata > Mammalia > Chiroptera > Phyllostomidae > Glossophaga > Glossophaga mutica. Next base: position 34,972,592 of record CM077304.1, on the reverse strand, counting down.
TCAAACTCAACAATTACGTACAATTCCATAAAATTTGCTCCTTGATTTTATACGTAAGTAGATTGAATCACAAAAAACACTGATTTAGAAAATTGGATTTGCTATGGAGGATTCACTTTATTGTGTTTGTCCTCTTGACCCCCTGATTCCAAGCCAACAGGTATTCTAAACCACAAAGAGAAAACAAGAATATGCAAAATATGTTCCAAGGCAGTTAAATGCCTTTTTTCACATAAAATCTTGAGAATTTGTACTCTGATCAGAATTTTCTCCCTTTGCAGGACTCATCTGGGTAGTCATACCATTGATTTTTTTAAAGGAACAATACAAGCTGTGAACCATTCTGAGGCCAGGAGAAACAACTGAGTGGAGGCTCCATTTGTCCTTGCTTGTGCAGGTAATAGTATGTTTCAGGATGATTTTCTAGAAATACATGTTTATATTTTAACATATTTTCTTGGTTGGCCACATTCCCACTTCTTCTGACATATGTCAAAGTGCATTTTAGGATTTCTTTATTTTTTATTCAACAAATATTTTTTGAGTATCTACTATGTGTTGTACTGATGTCAACAGTATTGAATAGAACAGAAAAATCCTAGCTCATGTGTAGCTAAGTTTCTAGGTGAGGAAAGACAGATTGTGAGCAAACAAATGAGACATATTGTGTGACAGTTGGCGATATGTTCTGTGGAGATAAGAATGCAGATAAAGGGAAACCAGAGTTCTGGAGTCAAAGTTACAGTTTAAATAAGGTGAACAGGAATGTCACTGAGGAAGCAACATTTCAGCAAAGGCCTGAAGGAAGTGAGGGAGAGACTCACATGGTTACCCAAGCCTTCCAGGCAGGAGTTCAAAAGCCCTAAGGGGAGTGTCTACCGGTCTGTCCACGGAGCAAGAGGAGGCCAGTGTGGCAACAAAAGGGCAAGGAGGACGTATGATTAGGAAGCTAAGGGGGTCCCTTGTGGGTCATTTCGAGTGCGTTGTCTTTGCATGAGATGGGAAGCTACTGGAGGTTTTGAACAGAGGAGTGACTGACTTGAACATCTGTGGATGGCGTACACCATGACTTTGAGGTCACTTAAGTGATGACTTCTAGAGAGCCAAGGTGTTGTATGGAGATGGGCCAAGATTTAGTGTCTGAGGAATTTCATAGTTTTGGTATTTTTCCTGGAAAAAAAAAAAGAAAGAAAGAATGGAAGGGAGGAGGGAGGGAGGGGGAGAGGGAGGAATGAGGGAAGGAAGAAAGAAAAATGAAAGACATCAAGTATGTTGAGACATTAAGAGTAGTAACTTTCATTACAACATTATCCATGCTCCTGGCAAACCTGATAAATAAAACAACCAGGAGAATACATAATCTGTTAACAGTCACAATAAATACATGATAATTCTTTGATTGTGCTCACAACTTTCCTTCAAGCCAGGACTAACTCTGCTACTCTGTTAGTTAAACTATCTGCAAAATACATAGAATTTGTATTTGGAAACATTTCATTGGTATCCTGGGAAGTTCAGCTAATCAATGTTGTGATGTACTTGAAGATCATCAAGAACACAAAACTGACCTAAAAACAAGGGTTTTCAAGTATTACAAAGAAGGGCATTATTTGGGGCATCTGTTTTACCTTTATACATGATCTCAGCAATAATTTCCCTGGATCACCACTATCAATCACTACTGTCTTACAGGGGCGCAGAGAGCTGGTCCTCAGTAGTAAATGATAAATTTGGAGAAGCTAATTATTGCATTGGTCTCTATTAAATTCAGCATTGTTTTATTAGGAAAAAAATAGTAGTTCTCAAAGTATACCCAGGCATCCCTGGGGTGTAGAAGGTCTGTGAGGTCAGACCTGTATCACAATAATACCAAGATGTTATTTTCTTTTTTCACTTTCACTTCTCTTATGAGTATACAGTGGCATTTTCTAGAGGCTATGTGTGATATCTAAACAGACAGGATGATGGAGGAGCTGGTGTGAGAATCTAACTTCTCTTTTTAAGCCAGAGATTAAAGAGATTTGCACACATGTCAAAACAGTGTTATTCTTCTCATTATTTTTGAACTATAGTTACTGTCATTAAGACGTTATCTATGTTGGTGTTTATTGAGTTTATTTTTGTTATTTTAAATGAATAAGGAACTGAGTAAATTTTAAGTGTGTGAAAGGATCCTGAAATCAGAAAGTCTGAGAAGCATACCATTGGAATGTGAGCTTTTTTGTGTTTTGCACATCCTCGCACAAAATATCCCAAGGCGTGCCTAGCATATAGAATGTGCTTAATAAACACTTGTTAAATGGATGAATGAATTGTTACTAAGATGTCAAATGAACTAACGTGAGCTTCTTAAGGGCCTGAGACAAATGGTAATATTTGAATTTGGTGAGATTTGTGCATACATTATGATAGAATTATTTGATACAGATAGCAGAATTATTCATGAAAGGAATTCCTAATAAAGTGAGATACTCATTTATATTTCCCTTTACAACCTCCCCACACATTCACAGATACCCTGATATAAGAATTATCACTTTATCCGTGAAAACAAAGATGTTCCTTTGAGTTTTCAGCATGTGAATGACTGGGCTTCTATTCTTTCTGGTACATTCACAAACTCCTGTATCTTGGTTTTCACTGGACATTTGACAAGGCAAACAATCTTCCACTGGACTAGAAGAATTTAGCAAAAAAAGGTGGCTTTCTTCTTTCAACTGAGGATATATGAATACTAAATTAGATGCCTGGTTCCAAAGGGACCTAATGCTTCTAGACTCTAGAACACAGGTGGCAAACACAAGTCCCTTGGGCCGAATCCAGCCTTCCACCTTGTTTTATCTGGCCAGGCACCTTGTTTCTACCATTGGCAGCGCCAAGGTCATTGCCCCTAGTTAAGGAGTAGTTACATTTATACAGTCCTAAAATTACATTTGGTCCTGTGAAGGCCACCATGCGGTTGATGTGGCCTCCAGTGAAAATGAATTTGACACCCCTGCTCTAGAATGTTAAATGGATGTGCACAAGTAAGGCTCTGCTTGCACACACATTACCCAAATGGAATCGAAGCACCTTACAATGTGTTTAATGAATGTGATTAAAGAGAAGAGATAAAAACTAGAAAAATCAGTCTTGTAATCAACAGGTTGTCCAATGAGTACCTCCTTTAGGAATCAGAAGGAAGGAATTTTTAAAAATACTTCTGATTTTTAATATTTCTTTAAAAACTCCCAACAACGAGCATTCAATGAAGTATTATCGCATAAGGTAAATAGAAACAAAAGCAAGAGACTTTAATCGACCTGCAAAGTTCTCACTTAGAGTCAACTATTAGTCCTATTGTTTTCTTTATAGCAATGTATCCACAACTTTTATTAAGTGACTACCATGAGCCTAGGTCTCTCTGGATGTTGAGGATTTGGTGTTCCCTGGCTCATGAAATTTATATTTCAGGAGAGAAACAGGCAAGCAAACACATAAACAACCAAGATAATTTCAGGCATGATAAGCATGACAAAACAAGCCTCTGTGAAGGAGTGATTTGTTGGAGAGTAGAGGCTGGGGAATAAGGTGGGGAGTGCTGATTTAAACTAGGTGTTGGGGAATCTCTCACTGAAGTGGTGCTATTAATCTGACATCTGAAAGACAAGAAGAGGCTTGCTGGCAGGAACATGCTCAGCTGAGAAAACTGCTAGTTCAAGGCCCCAAGGAGGGAGTGATCTTGGTATGTAAAGTGAAGAAAAAGGTAGTGTAGCTGGAGCCTACTGAGGAAAGGGGCCACACATGATGTGCTCTGAAGTAGGTAAAAACTATGGTATGAAATGACGAATGAATTTGAATTTTCTTTTGCGTTCAATGAAAAGCCTTTGGAGAACTTGATCTGGTCACATGATTCAGTTTGCATATTGAGAAAAATCAGTCCCGCAGCTCCATGGGAAATGGATTGCAAGGAAGCAAGCAGAGAAGTGAGGGATCCATTAGCAGATGACTGTCCCCTTTGGAGAGGAACAATGGACGGTGGCTTGGAATGCAGTGGTAGCAGTGAAGAAGGGAAGTGGACAGATACAAATTGATTTGTTCTTTGTTTAAGATAGTGTATGAAAATTGTCTGGCTCATTAGAGCAGTTTAACAAATGGTAACTGCTACATCATTGTTCCATTTATTCATTTATTCTGTTTTTTAGAGAGCGGGGAAGGGAGGGAGAAAGAGAGAAACACTAATGTGGGTTGCCTCTCCCACATGCCCTGACCAGAAATGGAACCCATAACCCAGGCATGTGCCCTGGCTGGGAATCGAACCTGCAAACTTTCACTTTGCATGATGACATCCAACCAACTGAGCCACACTGGTCATTGTTCCATTTTTAAACATAAAGCTTGCAGAGACTCACGGATTTGTACCTGCTCATATGACTAGTAAATTCAGCCAGTGTACTATTCTCACTGCCACTGGGTACTGTTTTACCATTCATAAAAACCTTACCTGAGGTCTTTTTCCCTTCCAACCTTTTCTGCATTTGTTACTACTCTAATCTTCTTCAAGCATTGCTTTCATTATGTTTACCTTGCTGATAAGGACATTATATGTACTTGTGTAGTTATTGTGTAATTGCAGTGAACGAGGCTCATATGGGTGGGTGGGGTTCACAGATTTAAGATATGGCTCTTGCCTCTAGGATTTTAGAATTTACTTGAGGAGATATAAGTAACCCATATGAAATAATTGAGATAAAAAAGATGGCATAATTAACAAAGCTTTCATAAAGGAGGTTGGACTTGTTCTAGATCTTGAAAGAGGGAATTTTAACAAAAAGAAAGGCAGAAAGATGTTGGGTGGAAAAGGAGCAAAGACACAATACCCTAGTTTTGTGCCATAGAGTTGGGGATTTGCTTGAGGAAGGGAAAGCATCAAACTTTGGGAAGGTGGGAGACAAAGTGACAGACAGGATAGTGCCAGATGATGGCGCTATCCAAAGCTGGACACTGAGAATTTTGCCTTGAATTCAGTTGGATATAAAGTTATTAAAGATTTGCAAGTAAGATTCACTCTTAGTGAAGGCTTAGTTGAGACCGAGGAGCATTCCCTACTCTAATTTCAGAGGTATGTATCATCATCTTTAGGTGCTCACTAGGTACTTGGCTTGTAACTCTTCGTACTTTTAAAATATATAATCTGTATGAGTGCAAACTATGTGGAGTAGGTACAGAAGAAATGTTTGATGATGATGCAAGGCATACATAAGAAAGATTAATCTGGCAAAAGCATATGGCCTGAATTGAAAAGAAGAAAGCCAGGAGGTAGGAAGGTCATGAGGAAGCTCTTCTAGAAGTGTAGGTGTGAAGAAAAGAATGTGGACAAGGCAGATGAGAAGATGCTTAGGAAGTATAGTTAAAGGGAACTGTAATCAATTTGAATGCAGAGTGGGTTAAAAATTAATTTAAGCTTTGTAATAAAAAGTTTTGAAGGACCATGATGACCCTCAGGCAAGATGGAAAACTTGGGAGAAGGTATTAGTTTGGAGGAATTAAATAGGGAATTTGGTTTGGACGGGCATTTGAGAGGATGACAGGGTATTCATTTAGAAATACTCTAGGAAACTGGCTAGATGAGAATGAAGAGGCTATGTAGAGACAGGGCTGAAGCTTTGTTATAATTTCATTTACTTCAACAAATACTTATAAAGGTCCTATTATGTCTAGGAGCTGTGGGATATATAGTTCAAATCAGCATGAACTTTGAAGAATTAACAACTTACTGGGGAAAACAAGTATGAAAGTGCGGGGGCCCCTGTCCTGGGCGCCAGATGTGGTGGTGGCTGGGGGCTCCGCCCGCAGAGCCCCATCCCTCCATCACGGATGAAAATAAAAACTACCAAGACATGACTGCTTGGGGAGGAAAGGTGGTCAAACTCTCAGAGGAGAATGACCCAGAGCCCCATCCTCACTAGGCTTTTATTAGGTTCCAATACACCGGAATACAGGTTTAACATGTCAAAGAAATCTGAGGGCTTAATCCGAGCCAATGTTTGTCAGGAAAGGGGGTTGCCAAACTTTGGGAGACATACCAATTTCCTCCTCGGACCCTTATCATTTAAATGAGAGCACTCTTAGCAAAGCAGGTTTCACAGGACTTTAGGAATTCTTTCTTATGCCGGATCACCCAGGGAGCCATCCTGGCCTGTACAGGGCTGCACCACTCGCCCCCACAGTTTCAGGCTTTAAGGCAATTAGGAAGCAGGAGACATCTCCCAGATGAAAATGAGGACTCAGGCTATGTCAGAATAGCCGGGGGGCGAGGGTCCATCACATCCTCTTTGCTGCAACCCCCCGAGTCCTTCCATGAGGCCTCCCAAGTGGTTGTGTCTGGCTTAGGTTGCCCTTCCCATGAGGAGTCTTACCCATCATTGACTGCCAACCAAGCATTGGGGCCAGAGATGGATGAGGCAGAAGCAGCGCTCCTGCCAGGGAGATAAGCTTTGTCTCCTTAGTAGGTCACGTCCTCATGACAGAGCAGACCCAGATGAAGTGGGTCCCTTGGGCTCTTACACAGCCCACCATGGGGTGAGGGTTACAACTCCTGAAACCAGGCTGAACGGTCCACAACATGCAAGAAGAGACTACGAAATGTAATGAAATAAGAGTCCAGAGGATATTATGTGCTTGGGCAAGCGAATTAAATAGTATCTATTTAGCAGCACAAATTTCCCACCTGAGAAAACCAACATGGAGTCCATGAAAGCACCTGGGGGGTGGCTCCTCCTGCTTAACTACCCCTCATTGTGTCTTGCTACTCTGGCCACCACTGCCTGGGCTCAGGCTGGCACCTGAACAAAGGCAGTAATCTCTAAACCAGGCATAAACAAGGCTGGCCACCATCAGGAAAACTGTATCCCCTAAGGGCCCTTCTTATTGAATAGCGAATGACAGGTGCCTTCAGACTCCCTGTCTTGGAATGTCTTAAATATAACTCACAGAAGGTTGTCACTAGAAGCAGTAGAAGTTGAGACCTATATGAGAAAGAAGAAGAGAGATGTTGATTCAGGAGAAAGGCAAAATTATTAGAGTATAATAGATGGTTGTTAATGAGAGGATGAGCAAAGCACCCCAGCCTGTTGCTGGACAGCAAAAATTGCAGTTGATTCTTGGAAAGAGTAGTAATTCTGGCTGATGATATGACTTTCTGAAGTTTCCTTATTTCCTTAAAACAAACGCTCAGCATTGGCAGTGCTCTGAACGTGTCCTAGCATTCTATATCTTGCAAGAGCCCAACTAACACAAGGATATTCCTGTTGTTTGCTTTGATTATGTCTGCAGAAGAGGATGTCTTAGGAAGAAGAGGGTCAGTGTGAACTTCATAAAGCAAGATCAAAAGAATGTGGGCATGTGCACGTGTATATGTGGCTGCCTTCCCAGAAGTGTGTTAACAGGAGATGGTAGAAATACAGTTACATCTTAGAGCAAGCCTGGAACCCCAGGATTCTTGCTTTCTGTTATCCTCCTCTCTCTTTTCCCATTGTGATCACAGAACAGGATTGTGTACTTGTCCTGGGGTAGAGCAAAGAAAGGGAGAGCCAGGGAGACTGTTCAATGCAGCTAGCAGGCTTGAGGAAGAGAAACCCCAACAAGCTAGAAAGTGCAACCTCCAAGAGGAGAAGAGAAGAATTTGAGTATCTAGACCAAAGTTTCTCAATGTACAGACTACTAACCACCAGTTGAAGATAATCTGATTTGATAAAAATGAAGATTTCTGGTTCACCTTAGACAAACTGAATGGTATATCTGGGTGAGGGGCCGAGGAACTTGCATTTTTGTAAGCATGTCAAGTTCTTCATGAAGTGCTGACCTTTGAGACCCACTGCTCTGAGCCCTGACTGAAGAAAGTGTTGGGGAAGCTGCTGGCTTCTGAGAAAGCCCCCAGGACTGAATGATGCATAGAAGTTAAAGGAAGAAATCAAATGAGTGAGGTGAAGCTGGACTGTCTGGTGCATAGAACAAGTAGTGAGGTTCAGATTTGCTTTGGGAATCATGAGCCTAGATGACAACTGAGACCATAAGAATGGATTAGGTTTCTGCTAATGCCAGAATTTTTATAATCAGCATACAAGTGCAATATAAAGCTTTTCCTCCCCTATATTATCAGCATACAAGTGCAATATAAAGCTTTTCCTCCCCTATATTTGTCCTTTTAAGATTTATGGAGCACCAAGTACAGGGAGAACATTGTATTAACAGCTGTCAGAGAAAACAAGAGCTCATGATGTACTTGAAATTGGACAAAATAAATCAGTGATTCATATTTAAGTGACTACAAAGCAACATACAAATAAGTGCAAATTCATTCACTTAATAAAAACTCATTGTGACCATTATGGGCAGATTTTTTTCTTTGGACTTCATACAGTGTGGTTTATCAGAAGGTAAAGGCAGATTTTGTAAGAAGGTGAAAACAGATTATGGAGAATTTAAGGCACTCAGTCTAAGTAAGGATTTAGAGTCACTGAGTTCCAGAGGGTACACAACTTTGTTCAACATTCCACAAATATTTATTGAGTACCTATTGTATTGTAGACGCTGGAAATACAGCAGTAAGTAAAGTTTAACATCCCTGCCCTCATGGAGCTTATATTCTGGTGGGAGAAACAAGAAAACAAATAAGTTATATAGTATATTAGAAGGTGATAATTGCTCTGGAAATAAATAAAGCAGGAAGAGAGAGAGATTTGGAGAGGGGGAGGGGGAGAGATCCTATATCATAGATGATCTTTCAGAAGAACTCATTAGAACACATTTGAACAAAGATTTATAAGTTGGTGTCGGAGGAAGCTTTGGGGATTTACAGTGGACGTGTGTTCACTTCCTCTCTTCTGCTTCTACTACCTGGTACCAATTACTATGAGAGGGAGACAGCAACAAGCCTTGCAGATTACAGGCCACGCAAGGAGTAAGAAGAAAGGGTGACAGTCGGTGTAAAGCCTAGATTAACAAAGTAGCTGGGATTTAAAACACAGTGACTGCTTTATTTGTGTTTTATAATGTGGACCATTTACTTTCTAGTTAGTTTAACCACGGAGATTCTGGCTACGCTAGCAGGTTTAATTGTCACATTGTTCATTCAATGTGTTAACTCCCTGAATGTTAACTGATTAATCTCAATCTTCTAATTAATGTTTGAATGATTCTCCTCAGGTCCAAAGTATCAAGGGTATTTCTACTTCAAAGTAATTTGCCTTCTGATTGAGCTGTCAAGGGTAATAGGTATTATTTGAGGTCCCTGTTTAGAGTGACCTGTGATGACTTCACAATATCCACACAAACAACAACAAAAACCCCAACAGACTTCTGTCATCCCATCACCCCCGCCCCCCCTCCTCCGCCCCTCCGCCCGCGTAAGATCAGTGATGAAAAGGATTTGCCAGGTTCCTTTGGGCCTGGGGCTCGGTTGCCAGCCCCAGCGTTCAGGCTATCTATCTATCACCCAGCCCAGATCAGAAAGCCCTGGGCAGGGGGCCGTCCGCCGGGTCTCTCCCTCCCACGTTTGGTAACTGCTAGTTTATTTACACGCATTGAATGACACTAAATGAATGTGAACAAGTGCAGACAAATGCCGAGACATGGCGGGATTTTCGCAGCTCCTCCGCGCAGACCCGATAGGGGCGCGGCAGGCTTGCTCGGGGTGTCTCTGCGGCGTGCGACTGGACGACCATAAGCCGGCAAGGTCCGACTCTGCGGCGAGACCTGGGGACCGGCGGCCGCGTGGGTACAGCAGTGACCTAGCCGAGGTGCTGCCCCGAACCCCAGCACCCCCGGCTGGGATCCCCCACCCACAGCTGCCGCGGTCACCCCCTTCCTTCGCCGGCCCGGCCCCCGCCCCGCCTCCCCAGCTCACTCTCTTCCCTCTTCCCACACCGCCCTCAGCCGCTCCCTCCCCGCACGCCCGTCCGCAGAGGAATCGAGCACCGAGCGCGTCGATAGCGCTGCCCTCCGCGGCCGCCTGGCCCCGAACTCATCCGTGTAATCGGAACTCGATTTCCCTAGGCGGCGGCCGCGGCGGCGGAGGCACAGCGGCGCGGCGGCGGCAGCGGCGGCGGCGGCTGCTCGGCCAGGACTCCCGGCCCCCGCCATTTCAGACCGGGAGCGAGCGCGGTGCGGGTACTGAAGGCGGCGGCGGGGGCCAGAAGCTCTGCGGCACCCAGGTGCGGGGGAGAGGTACGGAACGGACCACTCCTCCTGGGCCCCTGCCCTGGACCCGACCCTCCGCGCTCGCGACGGGCGGGGCGGCGGCGAGTGAATGAATTAGGGGTCCCCTGAGGGGCGGGGAGGGGGCGCGGGCGCAAAGCCCGGGAGGGCGGGTGGCGGACGCTATGGAGGGGTCCGCCGCGGGAGGCGCGGGGACGCGGCGACGCGGGGAATGAGGAATGGGCTGTGCGGGGCTGAGTAGGGTGAGGCTAGAGGCGGTCGCCGCTTGTGCGGCTTCCTGGACGGGGAACCCCTTCCTTCCTCCTCCCGAGAGCCACGACTGGAGGCGGCCGGGGAGAAACTCGCGGGCAGGGCGGCCGCCCCTTGGGGCGGCGGGGTGCGGTGGAGGTGACTCCCGCGGCACTCCAGTCTCCCCTCCCCCTCGTCGTCCTTCCTTCTCCCTCTCCCCTGTCGCTCCCGCACCTCTTCCTCCCTTCCCAGCGCTCGGCTGGCCGCGGTGACTGCCTGCTCTGCTGCATCTAGCATCTCTAGGACGGGGGAATAAACTTCTCCCTCGAGCGCAGACCGGCCGGATAGTGGTCCTTTTCAGTGTGTCAGGGGATATATGAGTAAGGGGAGAGGTCACATTTTGAAAGACCATAGGAAAGTGCTTAGAGACCACTCTGAGGTTATTGTGTTTGGGGGAAAAGATGCATCTGCAGCCGAGTTCCTGACTGCTCCCCTCCCCCATGCATGGGCTGTGACATTGCTGTGGCCACAAAGGAGGAGGTAGAGATGTTGGTGAAAGAACAGGTGGCCAACACCCTACAATGTAAAGTCTGTGACTTAGTGAAAAGGAAAAAGTTAATCCCAGAAGGTCTATTTTGCTTCGTCAAGTTGAAACAGACGCAGAAAATCCGTAGAGCAGAAGCAGGGTTTTTTTTCCCTTGCTAGTTGAGTGTAGACAGTAATAGCCAAAATGAGCCTTGAAGTTTAATTTTCCTGTTCTATCTCTTTTGTGTTACCCTCATCCTTAAAATATGACCTCCATCCCAAGAGTTACTACAGTCCTCTTAAACAGCATACAGTTTTTTAAAAAACTGATTACAAGAGGAGTTAATTGTAGCAATCTTCTAGCCAAGTGCTTAAAATACTCTTAGGCATGTGCATGCTGTAGCTGAAGTCCTAAGCTAACCTTCTTAAGTCTTTTTTTAAAGGTTTTATTTATTTTTAGAGAGAGGGAAAGGGAGGGAGAAAGAGAGGAAAACATCAACGTGTGGTTGCCTCTCGAGTGCCCCCCACTGGGGACCTGGACTACAGCCCAGACATGTGTCCTGACTGGGGATCCAACCGGTGAACCTTTGGTTCACAGGCAGGCACTTAATTCACTGAGCCACACCAGCTGGGTCCTAACCTTCATGATTCTTGATATCCATCAGAACAAGGTGTTAACAACAGAAAGCTATTTTCTAATTTTTACACAACATAGATGTTACATTTGTAATGGGAAAAGTCATTTAAAAAGAAATTGGAACTAGAAAAAGTCTGCTCATAATAATCATTTCAGAATCAACCGTATGCGAGATACCACTCTTAGGTCCAAAATGCTGACTGGGACCTAGACATCAAATACTTCTTGCTTTGAAACTGTAGCCATATAGAGGCATACTTGGTTTTAAGAGATGGTAGATGACATGATAATTCAGTTTTATGACAAATAAAAATGATTTTTTCCCCCTTAACAAGACATTGGGTCCTGGTCCCATTTCCACCGCTTGCCAGCTTTTTTAGCTTTGGGTAAGGGGGCTACTTCTCGAATGTAATCTCCAGTAAGACTCCTTGGGAACCCAGTTCTCTCTAGAGGACCTACATAGCATGTGATTTTTATAATCAAATTTAAGGATTTCTTTTTCTTTCTTTCTTTTTTTTTTTTCAGAAACAACCATTCATAAACAAGTAGACTAGAAGGTGTGTTTCTCTCAGAGTTCACACATGTATATAAAACTAAGCTCTAATCCAATATATGTCTACCATATCTAGGCTAGCACACTTTTGGGTTGTAAGGATCCCTGTATACTCTTTAAAGTTATTGAAGATCCCAACATGGGGTATGTCAATATACAATCATAGAAACAAAAACTGAGAATTTGAAGCATTTATTCATTCATTTAACAATAGAAATAAGATCATTACTTGGTAACATAAATACACTTTTAATGAACAATAACTAAAAATTTTCAAAACAAAACCAAAAATTATTGAAAAGGGTGTCATTTAACACTTTTGCAAATCTCCTTAATTATGTGACTTAATAGAAGACATCTGGATCCTCATGTCTGCTTCTGCGTTCCATATATTGTGATCACACATCTGGAAAATTCTACACTTGTGAAAGAACAAGAGTGGAAAGGGTAATCAACATTGTAGTGTTTTTTGAAAACAGTTTTTAACCTCTTGGACCCTCTTCCCCACAAAGCCTTAGGAACCTTAATGGGTTCCTGGACTACATTTGGAGAGCTACTGTTCCAAGCTGTCCAAATTATTTTGTAGGGTTTGGTGGGCAGGGATGCATTGTGGTGTGATTCTCCTCATCTGTGCCATTTGCTGTGGCCAGTATTTGGAATAAGTAAGATACATGTTTGTTGTGGCTCCAAAGGTGGCTCTAAATAAGAGCAAGTAAGACTAGGTGACACTGAGTAGGCCTGGGAGCTGTAATACAACAGTCTGTAATAACAGCAGTTACGTAGCCCGTCTACTCTTTGTGAGAGGGCTCAGGAATGGGGTAAGGAAGTGGTTAGTGTTTTATCATTTGGAAAACCGCATTTTATTTTTTTGTGCCTATTTGGATACTTCTTGGTCTTCAGTGAGTAGGATGCTGCGCATATATATATATATATATATATATATATATATATATGCTCATATCTGCACGCTCATTAATTTGGGACTACTTATAATAAATTGTGCATTTACTGCTATTCTTTCCACAGTTCCTTATTTATAATAACATCACATAGTTACTGAGGAAGAGGGGATAAGAATAAATTCACTTCATTTCAAAAAGTTTGAAACAGCCAACTAAAAAATATTTTCTGTCTTGTACTATTAACCTTACAAGTTGTATTTATTGCAATTGTTGGGAGATGATGTGCAAGATGCAAAGAGTAAAAGTTACGTTTATTGCTGAGAAATATTCACTTCTCTTTAAAATTTTCTCACTAAAGCAGTGCTTATATTTGAATTTTATATAATTATATTTTCAGCACTAATATAGGATTAGTTATTGTGATTGATGATCAAATCAACTATACTGAATATTTCAAAATTCTTAAAGTTCTCTCAGTTTTTATACCATTATTTTTCCCAACAGATATTTTACACATTAAAATGTTCATCAGATGTTGTCCTTACCTGCTTTGGGTCTCAATTTTTATTTCCTCATTACACAGTGCAACTTTATTTGACAATCCTTCCACCGCCCCCCCCCTCCCCCCAGTTCCCATCTGATTCTTGCTAACTCTTTGGGAGAACTAACTATGTTGATGCTTTTTAAAAGTTTTCTTTAGTTCTTGGCTCCAACAGAGACACTCAACATACCCACTTGTAACTCTTAGGGGGCCGTAGCCAGCTAGCAGAGATAGCTGTCAACAGTTTTGTGTGGGTGTGTGCACAGGGTATAGAGCATTGTGCTAGACACTTGTGCTGAGTAAAGTCATGGCATGTTCCTTTGAGAGCCACTAAATGCTACAGAACAGCAGGCTGGCTGTTCAGATAGAACAACCTGAATGTACGATAAAAGAACTTTGTACTCTGGATGCATTTTTCTGAGATGTTGATGGGGGCCTTTGTAAATGTAGTGCATTTCATTATAGTACATATCTGTGGTCAACTGAAGTTTTTGCCATTGAATTTTCTGAGGTATTTTGAAATTTTCCATAATGTGAATTTGTGTTAAAATGTGTTGATAGAGTATTTGGATTATATTAACCTCATATATGATACATGTTCTAATTTAGTCACATTTTCATTATTTTTATTATAAGGCCTGCTGAAAATGACTGAATATAAACTTGTGGTAGTGGGAGCTGGTGGCGTAGGCAAGAGTGCCTTGACGATACAGCTAATTCAGAATCACTTTGTGGATGAATATGATCCTACAATAGAGGTAAATCTTGTTTTAATATTATGCATCTTGATTTGTGCAGGTCCATCTTTGGCGAACCAAAAAAATTTCCTTTGATCATTTTTTGTGACTACTCATTATAAGGCAGTTATTTGAAAATAATTTTATTAAGTTATCAGAAATGTACTTAGGCTCCACGGCTTTACTCTGAGGTTACATGTAACTGTAACTGGGGACAGCCCTCCTCTCAGGATTCATTAACATTCATACTTTGTTGGTATGTGTGCATTTTGATTGGAAGTCCATTTCAGAGTTTTATGAGGGGGCGAAAATGTGAATTTATATCTTACCTGTACTAACTAATTTTTTTTAATGTGGCTGTTTTCATGGGGCTTATTTGGGTATTTTGATTTCCTTCTTTTATCTTCATATTGAAGCAGTGGAGAACCTACAGCTACCTGATATATTTTAAAAATTCATTGTTTGCATATTTATCTATATATATCTAAGACTGTATATAGATATACAGATAGTATATATTTATAGTATATAGATATATATAAGGGTACCACTTCCAATCCTTAACTTTGCTTTGCAACCCTTTTTTAATTTACTCAAGGAAATACTAGAATTGTTTTATTACAAATTGATTAATGAATAATTTTCAGACTTTTTTATTTTAATGAAGAAGTCACCAAAGTAAAGGCCAACAGCAAAATGATAGATAAAATAAAGGCCTGAAAGAGACCTTGAGAGGTCAGGTAGTATCAAGCAGATAAGGATTAATTTAATCCCAAAGAGCTACAGAAGGGGGATGGCATGACTGTCCTTGTTAACTCATTTCCAAAATTAACCATATTTTATGCATAATCTGAATCTACATATTAACATTAGTGGAGATGGAAATAAGTGTACTGCCTCATCTTTGAAATAGACTTACATGGTTGGTTTATTTCTTAGACTTCTTGGGTTAAATAATCCTGACCCCGTAGCTTTTATTCTAGATCGAATATACCAATTTTTCAGATCAGCTCTGAAAAATTTCCTAGAACTTCCTCTGAGTTCCAAGCAGTATAATGCCTTGAAGAAACACTTTTTGACTTCACTGAGGTAGATTCTGAGGGCGTTGGTGGCCTTGGGAAGATGTTTATGAAGTTTAGAATTTTGCAGATTGATTAGGTAAGTTTTATAAGGAAATGTCAAGTGTTTTTGGTACTGTAGGGGAAAAAATGGAGAAATAATGCTTATTTGCAAAGATTTGATTTAAACATAGAAGCAGTTTTTATTTGGCTTCCAAGTTTAAAAATTTCCAAGTAAAGGGGAAGAGTCTAACTGAAGTGGACCTCCTATAAAATAGTTTCTATTTTCTCTTGACGAGTCAGTTCATGCTGTATGATGGTTATGTTTTGTTTTCTTTTTGTCTTTAAGGAGGATTAAATAGTTTAACTCATTTCTAAAGCCAAGGCTACTTGGCATACTTCACAATTTAAATCAGAAGTGAAAGGAAGTTTAAAATAGAATTCAGGTTAAGCATTGAAATGTTCCTAGGATTTTGGAAGATGGTTTTAGCAGAAGTACCCACCATCTTCTCTGAAAATCTGAGGAATTCTATTACACTGTTTCCTATGAGATCATGAATGTTATATGTATGATAATGTGATAGAATGGGTTAGGAAACCTTTTGGTCACAGTTGTTAAAGTGCAATATACACCTTAGAGAACTAAGGCTAAAAGTCAATCCTTTTGTTTGGGGGGGAAGGTAGAAAATGTTTATAAACTCAAACACGTGACTCTGATGATGATTTCTGCCATACCAGACTTGACTCTGAGAACATTGATTACTTATGAACTTTGAAACTGACATTCCCTCACTAGTTCAGCCACCTGGGAAAAGGTGTACAGAGATTGTCTCTGAGGCAACTGACACATTAAATTCTGGGTGTGTAGTTCAGCTATAAGAAAGGCAATATAATTCATTAGTTTATTTTAATAAATAGTTAAGCAAAAATGCTGACTTGATGCTTTTGTAAAAAGTTAAAAAGGAGGATGGGATATCACCACTGTTAGGTTTTGATTAGTGAATAATGTAGGTCAGAGAGAAAATGAGACATGGACATTTGGAATTCTCATCAGTTTTTTTGCGTTAAAAACAAATGGAAAGAAATTGAGAAAAAAAATTTAAATGAGGTAATACCATATTTTCTAGTGGTTTAGAATTTGCAAAGAGTTATATACTAAGAGATAGATAAGGAAGGTGGTCATTGCTTCTTTCATTTTATAGATAAAAATGGTCTCTGAGAGGCGGTAACTTTCCTAAGGATACTTGGCTAGTAAGTGGTAGCATTTTAAGTTTTCTGAGACTGAGTTAAATGGAATTTCCACTGTATCCTTGTACAACTTTTTAAAAATGAAAAATTAGCCTTCAAGCAAAGAAATATGTAGTATTGGAGGCTGATTCAGATTTATCAGTGTACCAAAGTTTGATCTTATGTACATCTAATGGCATGTTAATGGTGGAGATAGGATATAGAATTAGGTAGGTATGACATTGTGGAACATGTTTAAATTTGAGGCTATGCACATGATAATCACCTTTACTTCTATTCTGAAAGATTTTACCTTTGTCTTTTATGGAGTCCATCAGAGAGTTCCAGAGATGATGAAATCCTCATTAGTGGTGCAAGATTATTAAAAACTCAAAGCAGTCCCCCAAACATACCAGGCTAGAAATAATATGTTCTTACAGTTTAGAGATCCTTTGCTATTATGAAGACATGTTCTCTGAAGGAAAATTTGACAGAAGAAAAATCTGGTCTTAAAAAATACAAGTAGTTGTAGACATAGAAATCAGAATGATCAGTTAATCATTTAGCAGATATATATTGTATCTACTGGATATAGCATACTAGTAAAAATAGGCGTAGAAAGAAGTATTTTTTTTTCCAGGCTCTAATTCGCTGACATCTGCATGCTCTTGTTAATGTGACACTTATAATTCAGTCTAAGTTTTATACCCTTCTCAATAAAGAAGGATTGATTTATAATTGGATTGATTTGTTTCATCTTTAGTGCTCTGAGCTGTAATCACCAGGATTTATCAGTTCCTCTATTTTTTATTTTTTCATGTTAATTATGGAATTTATTTTACTTGCTAAATAAGATATTTAGATTAAAAAGAGAAAATTTGTAATATTAAACAGTATTTAAGAGTGGTGTTAAAAAAGCAATATATAGACTTGCAAGCTGTTATATTTCTGGCTTTTCTGTAGTTATCAGTGAGTGGGTGGGTCACTTTGCCTTTAGGGGACATTTTGCAATACCTGGAGATATTTTTGTTGTCATAACTTGAGGCGACTCCTGACACGTTTGGGGAGTAGCACGCAGGATAGCCCCATACCAGATAATTACCTGGCCCCAAATGTCAGTAGTGCTGAGGTTGAGACCCTAATGCGTGCAACATGTAGCTTTAAACATCCTTAAATTGTTAAACTCCAAGTACCTAAATGAGGTTTATGTTAGAGTTTTTAACATAATGTAGATTTAAGCTTTACATCTTCTAAACCAGTAATACATTAAATATGTTAAAACATTCTGTTTTTAAAGTAAGATTACATATAGCAATTTTGTAAATGAAGTTCTCTCCAAGGTTTTAGCCAGCTCTTCCCCCCTTTCAAATGAGTGCCCTCTACTGGTCAACTTATTTGCTTTTATAATAAATAACAATGAAATACCTACTAAGTATGAATATTTTTCCTATTTAAATTGTTGGTATAATCATTTTATAAATATATACAATTTAATTAAAAGTTTCATTTTAATTATTGTTTAAAAATTTAAAGTATCATTTTATTCTCTGCTAATATTAAGGTTACTGTATGGACAAATTAAGCCTAACTAAATACGTAAGTGAATATTTTTAAGAAAGGCAGTGCAGCCCAGTAAGAAAAAATAAGGGAGGTTATTTTGTTTGAGGGAATGAAGTGGTACAATGGCTCTGAATTTCATTACAAGCACACAGGAGGTTCAGTGCTTAGTGATGTGTTAATGGGGTGTTAGAAGGGCCTATTCAGAAGTGGCAAATTGCAACAGTGCACATTTTGTAGATTTTTATAGGATTGTAGAATAGTTGTGAGCACCTGAATTTTAGAATAAACTAACACAAAATCCAGGTGCTTTATTTAGGTCAATTTAAAAATAAGTATTTACTTAATAACAACTATTTAGGCCTGAATGTTAAAAATTATTGGACATGTTTTATTCTAAACTTGAATTTTTATAAATATAAAGCTTTAAAAATATACAAATAAAAGCTGGTGATGGAAATAAGTGAAAGGAAAAAGTATATGCTTTGGTATTTCTTAAGATTCTGCTTTTAACAATGCAATGAATTCCTTAATGCCACAAATATTATTCAGTGTCCACTTTATACCATACAGCCTTCCTGGGGGCTGGAGACACACTGAGGAGCAAAAGGGACCAAGTCACTACCTTCATGGGGCTTATTAGTCTCTTAAGATGTATTTTTAAGAGCAGTGTTTCTAGACAGTGACCATAATTATATATATTCTTAATTTAGAGGCTTAGTGCTTTAGGAGAGCAGTAAATTTCTTGCATCTCTTAACTGTATTATTTATCATAGTGCCTGGGTTTATGGAAGTTACATTATTGTGATCTTAAATTCATAGAAATGGGTAGTAAAAAATAAAATATTTGAGAGGATTAAATAGGGACGCATAATTTTTCAACTTTTTATTTTGAAAACTTTTCAAATCTATGGAAAAGCAGTAAAAGATAATGCAGTGAATACCCTTTATTCTTAAATGAGACATACTTCTTTATGTATGTGTTTATGGCCGCTTTCAGCTACAATGTGAGTTGAGTAGTTTTCACCAGAGACCAATTACTATCTGGTCTTTTACAGAAAGTTTGCCGACCCTATTCTAACAATAAGAACATTTCCTTGTATAACCACAGCACAGTGGTGAAATTTAGGAAATTTGACATTGATACAAAAAATTATCTCACATATAGTCTATGATCAAATTTTGTCGGTTTTCAAAATGTTCGTTCTTTTTTCTTTTCCTTTTTTTTTTTTTTTTCCAATTCCTTCTTTTCCCCCAATCCAGGATCAAAAAATAAGTTGTCATGTCTCAAAGTCTGTTTTAACATACAACAGTTTATTAGTTTGTTTTAGTCATTCATGACAGTGGTACTTTTTGAAGAATTCAGACCAGTTTTGTCTGATTGCTTCCTCATGATCAGATTCTGTTTAAACAGTTTTGGCTGGAATGGTACCAAAGTGGTGTTGTGTCCTCTGTGCAGCACACTAGTAGGCACAGGTTTGTCCCATTATTGGTGGTGTTAACATTGGTTATTAGGTTAAGGTGATGTGTGTTTTCTCTCTGTAAAGCTGTCTTCTCTCCCTTTTATAATTAATACATACTCTGTGGGGAGATATTTTGAGAATATAAATATCCTGTTCAACATATTTGTACCCAGTGCCATGTAACATCCACTGATTATTCTCACCAGACTAAATTACTACCGTAGTGATTACAAATGGTAGTTAATCTTCTAACTCTGTCATTACTGCTACGTTTATTGGTTGACATCTACCATAAATAACGGCCCTTTACTTTCTCATCACTTCCCTTATTTTGTTTGGTTTTTCTTACTTGCATTAGTATGGACTCATGGATTCTTTTTTTAGTCAATGTGTTAAAGTCTCATTCTGTAATTCTTGATTCTCAGATTTGTTTTTGGTATAGCCAGTGGACTCTTTTTCACCTGGTCTCTGTATCCTTTTGACATGTCCCCATCAGTTTTTGAGCTCTTCCTTACTTGTGTTACTGTTGTTCCGAGTTCATTTTGTTCTTTCCATGGCCCCACCCTGGACTCAGCTATTTGTCCCAAGAGCCCTAATTTCTCCTAGTGGGGAATGATATTTAAAAATATCTAGATGTTAGGTATGTTTATTGCGATTGGGGTGTCATTGCTTCTATACCTTTCTCAATGGACAGAGCTAAGAAATATATTGTATTTTTAAATCATGAGTTCATTCTTCCTCCCCTCCCTCCATATCCTCTGTCTCCAGTGGTGAGAACCCTGGTTCTACCTTGTGTAAATTTTAATGTTAAATATTAGATAGCTGTTGAAAGTAAAAATGATATCTTAAATCCTGGTTCTTGTAGTATTATGTAAATAACACAGACTGAGTGAATTAACATTAGATTAGCTTCTTTATTTGTGTAATTGGGGTTAAATATTTTTCTCCATTGAGAAAAGTAGGGATCATTTTCATTTTCAAAATATTCTTAAACCACATAGGAAAATATTCAGGAAAAGATTGAGCTATTTGTCTACATAAAAATTAAGACATCTTTAACAAAAATACAAGACACATGGAAATCCGGGGAAACTATTTCCATCAGGAAGTTCTATTATATAACTTTTAGAAAAAAGGCAAATATCAAAAAGGAAAAGGGGGTAAGGATATAAATAGCCAAACTATCCACGGGGGGGGGGGGGGGGGAACAAGTGACATATAGACATAAAAAAGATACTTCATTAATATAGAAGTGCAAGTGCAAACAAATAACATTTTTTACTTTCATGTTGGCTAAGATTAAAATAACAGTGCTGGGAAGGCTGTGGAGAAATGTGTACTACTCTTTATTCTATAAATGGGAGTATATAATCTTACAACTTTCTGGTCATTTTGGTGATATGTGTTAAAGTGTAAGCTACATGTTCTTTGACTACTTTTAGGTTAGTTCAACCTCTAGGAATTTATCCCAAGGATTTAGTTTGGTAAGTGTTTAAGGTGAATATACAGGATGTTTATTGCAGTGTTGTTTCATTTTTAAAAGTGGAAATCTACACGTCTACCAGGGACATGTAGATATGGGAATGGGTAAAGTAATTTATGGTTATCTATACAAATCATACTATGCAGTTGTTGAAAAAGACTAGGTAGGTAATGACATTGAAAAATGTCCATTATATAAGTTTAAGCTGTGTCATAGCATATTATGTAAGAGAAAATATGAACATAAAATATTGTAGGACTTATGTTAGACTTCCATTCTCTGTAGTATTTTTATTTTATTTATTTATTTATTTTGGGGGGGGGGGAAGAGAGGGAGAGAAACATCCACATGAGACAGAAACATCAATCAGTTGCCTGTATGTGCCTCAGTCAGAGACCAAACCTGCAGCCCAGGCATGTGCTGTGACCGGGAATCGATCCAGTGACATTTTGCTTTGCCAGATGATGCCTAACCAACTGAGTCACACCGGTCAGGGTTGTAGTATTTGTTTTTTAAAAATAGGCATTTACTGTTTGAAAGGTAAAAGTAAATGTTCATTTTTGAGGGAGAAAAGTCCCTCATGTATTAGATTATTTCATATTTAGTTCCTCCCTTTTAAAGACTCAACAGACTGGATAATGGAGATGTATTTTGGATAAAGATATTAGTATCTGGCTAAGAAAAGAAGAGTGAGAAATATATAATACAAAAGATGAAAAATAAATTGGCATCTGTAATCATTAGGATTGGACCCATAATTGATTAAGCCTCACGTTCTGACCTTGGCACTGAGTGATCATTTGTGGGAGAATGTCACATGATTTCAGCAGGTTACAGATGTATGCTTATCATGTCTTTACTTTTAAAGTCTGTTGTTAAGCTTTTCCTTGAATTTATTAGTATTATTGAACCAGTTTTATCTCTAGGAAGTGGTACAAATTTTATTTTCTCTAGTCTTAAACTAAGATTTGACATTTTCATTATTTGAAGTATTCATCATTGTGAAGATGTCTTTTTTCTTTATCCATTTAATGAACATCTTAATAAAAAATTCTCTCATGAGAAGAACCTCTTCTAACTAAACCCTTGTTCCCTAGTCACAACAGAAATCCTTCATAACTCAGAGTTTTAGCTTTCCTTCCCTGACGCTTGTCCTGCTCCATTATATTTATTTTAAAACACAGTGATTTGTTTTGCAAAAAGTAGTCCAAGTATAGATATCCAGTGATTTTATAAGGTACAGTTAGTTCTAGTAGCCAGTGGCCTGCCTTCTACCTTTTTGCCTTGTAATAGTGTGTACAGTGTAATATATAAAATAATACAGTTTTTATACTTTTCATTTTATAAAGGGATTTTCGTAGTTCTTAATTCTAATATGTATACAAAGTCCTGTGTGTTATTTACCTACTTTCATAGCCGATGGAACAATGTCTTAGAATAGATGAGAGATTAAGTACTTTACCCACGCTCATACCACAAGTGGTGTTTCTGTGGCTGCCCATAGATTGAAGATTCAGGAGTGTATCTCTAGCCTGTCTAAGCATCATAGCTGTACATCAAGTTGCCTACAGGTCATAACCACAGAACAATGCACAAATACAGGGAATTCAACATGCCCCAAATTGAACTCCTCTTTTCCCCTATCCTTCCCCTTTTGTACCCCTCCCTGTTCAGTTAGCTCTGCCATTTAAGAAAAGTGATTCACATAAGCCTAAAATTCATCCTTTTAAAGTATACAGTTCAGTGGTTCTTGGTATATTCACAGAGTAATGCAACTATCACCAGTATCTAATTCCATTACATTTTCATCACCCCATAACATTTCCATCCATAACATTTCTTCTTTTAGAAAAGAAGCCTTATAACCCCAGCTCCTCCAGCCAGCCTCTGGCAACCAGTAATCTACTTTCTGTCTCTGTATTTTCCTGTTCTGAATGTTTCATATAATTGGAATCATATACGAGGGGGGGTACCCCCCAAAACCCCAGAATTTATAAAAAATTTTGTTTGTATTCTTACGTGTTTAAACTTCATTCACCTTCAAAGTACTCTCCATTTGATGCAATACACCTTTCGATACATTTTTTCCACTGCTCAAAACAGTTTTTGAACTCGTCTGTTTGATGCCTTGTAGTGCTTCTGCCATTCTTTTTCACCTCTTCCTCATTGGCAAAACATTTTCTTTTGAGGACTTTTTCATCCGGGGATACAAAAAGTCACTTGGTGAGATCAGGTGAATAGAGAGGATGGGGCATGGGGGTCATACCATTTTTGATCAAAAACTGCTGAACACTCAGCCCTGTGTGGGTTCGAAAATCCCCTGTCATGAATTGGGCAAATACATTGACTCTTCAGAAAAATTCACTGAAGCTGAATGTAACCTCTTACAACAACTCTAGTTGGTACAATGATACAGTTGGGTTCCTAGAACACTCACCTAGAGGAGGAAGCCTGTACCACAGGGGCCTGACCCTCCAGGAGATAATTCCACTTTTTTGGCGCTGTCCCCTTGTAATATGTGGTCATTTTGTCTGGCTTTTATGAAAGATAGTATTTTCAAGGTTCATCTGTACTGTCGCATAGTTCAATAGTTCATTCTTTTTTGACTGAATAATATTCTGTTGTATGGATATGCCATATTTTGTTTATCCATTCATCAACTGATGGACATTTGGGTGGTTTACTTTTTTGGTCTATTTTGAATAATGCTGCTGTAAACATTTGTGTATAGGTTTTCGTGTGAATGTAAATTTTCAGTTTCCCTGGGAATACCCAGAAGTGGAATTGCTGGGTCATACGGTAGCTCTATTTTTAACTTTTTGAGGATGTATCAGACTGTTTTCCACAGTGGGTGCAACATTTACATTCCCACCAGTAATGTATAAAGGTAGTTCTGCGCATTTTACCCAGTAAGTATTTCTCAAAACCATTTAATCTTTTCCACCTATACTGCTGGTGCTGCCTTAGCTCAGATTCTATCATTTCTTGTAATATTGGGTTGGCCAAAAAGTCTATGTTTATTTTCCATAAAATAAAAGACACATTTTTCATTTTCACCAATAACTGTATTGATTTGGATATTTTGAGTATGTCAGCTATCTCCCACATAGTATAACATGGATTGTTCTCAGTTAATGTCTTGATTTGATCACTATCAACTTCAGCCGGTCTACCTGACAGTAGAGCATCATCCAGCGAGAAATCTCGAGCACAAAACTTCACAAACCGCTTTGACATGCTCAGGCAGTCACAGCACCTTCTCTCTACACTGCACGTATCTTTTTTTGCCTTTCAGTTGCATTTTTGCCTTTCTTGAAATAATAAAGCATAATATGCCAAAAATGTTGTGCATTTTCTTCAATATTAAAACGGCTGCAAAAAGTTCACCAGTTTTGATTTTTTTTTAAGTGCACACTAATATGACAGCTGTCACAATACAATCTAACAAAATTGTTTTGAATGAAGTTAAAGACAACTAAGTGCTACTAGAGCTATTTTAGGGAGAAAACCAAGCAAACTTTTTGGTTAACCCAATAGTTTCCTAACTCATCTCCTGGCTTCTAATCTGCTTTCTTTCTTTAAAAAAAAAAAAAAAGATTTTATTACTTTTAGAAAGAGAAGAAGGGAGGGAGAGAAACACTGATTGGTTGCCTCATGCCTCCAACCAGGGACCTGTCCTGAAACCCAGGCATGTGCCCTGACGAGGAATCAAACCAGTGACCTTTCAGTTTATAGGCCATCACTCAATCCATTGAGCACACCAGCCATGTCTGGCTTCTTTCTGTAATTTGCCATGATAATGCTAATAATGAACCTGGTAAATCTGATCTTCCTTTCCTACTTAAAAGCCTTTCATTATTTGCAATAAGGTGAAGTTCAAAACTCTTTAATACAACATTCAAACCACCCTCTGCTTCATTGTCCAGTTTCACTTCTTCTACTTACCTATAATTCCCTCCAAACTATAGGTCCATTGAACTTCTTGTGCCATGTATTCCACATACTGGTTCATGTTTTTGTGCATTCTCTTTGCTCCTTCCTGCCTGCAATGGCCCTCCCCTGTCCTCTCTGATCTGTTCTTCCTATGTGTCACTATTGTACTTTGTCTTGCCTATAAGTGTTGCTGTATTTCATTGTATTTTAATTATTTTTTTACATTCATACCTCCCCCATCATACCTAGCTCTTTGAGGTCGAAGTTTATAATGCATGTGACAGTATATGACACTTACTAGACTTTAGTTAAGTGTTCTATGATGCAAGGGAGAATGGAGTAGGTAGGTGGGGATAAACTAATAAACCGTTGTATGTATATTCCAATTTCCTTGTTTTTTCTGTTTTAGTTCTAACTAAAGGCTGTTGTACATGTTTCTGTTTTTGAGAATTAGCTATCCACAGCAACCTTTGGTGGCTTAAAATCAATAGTGAGGAACATATTCTATGATGGATTTAAATCATCTTAAAAGTTACAAAATACTTCATTAAGAGAGTAAAGATTTCTCATTTTTTCCTATAGGTGTTACTTAAGAGCATTGCAAGTATTATAATACTTAACACATTAAGAAAAAGTTACAAGTATTTCATGTTGTAAATCCTCAAATATGTTAGCTGACATTTTTAGCGGTTCTGTTCGTATGTACAAGAGCATCTGATTGAATCAGCAGCATGAAGGTGGAGATTAAGTGGGATAATTCTTTTAATATGCTTATCACAATATCTGACATATACGTAAGGGCTCCCATAAATGTTGGCTACTATAATTACTATTAATAATAATATGGTTACCTTTAGTTTACATTAATTTCCTTATGGTTTTTGTTGTTGTTTACTATAGTGTATCTTCCAGTTGTCAGGGTTACTGCCTGAGTTAGAAAACTAAGTTGAGCATGTTGAAAGATACCATACTGAGTAACCGGTTATTATTAATTATAACAGAAAAATGATGAAACAATGTCCTGGTAGTGAATTTAATCTCATTTTCAATCATTTAGTCTTAACTTTCAAACTCCTCTGATGAGTCTACAGAAAAGTTTCTATACATAAAACAATCCTTAAAGGCGTGTTAATAAATTGGAAAATACTTTAAAAAAATTATACAGGTCAATGCAAAAAAGATGAAAACTCTTAATGGGAATAGGACATAGGTGATAAGAATAAATATTAAAACTATATAGTATTATTAGTCCTCAAAGAAATGAATATTAAAACAAGAATTTTTAGCCTAACAAACGGACAGTAGTTTAAGGAAAAATAAAAATATAAAATTTATTGATGCGTGGTGATAAAATGGGTACACTGTGTTTTTTTTAAGGGGCACCCTCCTAATGCTGTATGAAAAAGCACAATGAACATGTATGCACCAACCACCTTTTTCATGTCTTAGCATTCTGCCACCTTTGGTTTAGATCCTTTTTCTTTTTCAATATGTAAAACCAAATACAATTGAAGGCCCCTGTGTTCTCTGCAGTCTTTCTGTCTTCCCTCGTACAAATGTTTTTAAAACTCTGTATGTATTGTTTGGTTTATATTTTTACATTAAAGGTTTCATATTATGTAAAGTCGCTTGAATACATTTACTAAAATACTCTTACTATATTATCATTTAAAAATAACTTAATTGTTTACTATAATTTAAACTGTTAAACTTACGTTGGTAAGACGGTTTTATAGTGTCTGCATATATTTGCATTGAATGGATTCATTCATTTATTCAACAGACAGTGCTGATTACTTTCTGTGGTCAAGACTTACACACAGGGTCTAGTGGGGAGCAAAACAGATGTGAGCTCTACCATCATGGAGTTTCAAGTCTAGGAAGGGGTATGGACCTAAAGAATTACATGATAAGTACTTAGTTACAGATTGCAATATGTGATATAAAGGAACATAAAAGTGCTAAGGGAGGAGAGTGATAAGTACTTTGGATTTTATTTTTAAGAATGAAAGGATACTATTTGAGGACTTTAAGCAAGCCAGTGACATTTAAAGCGGGTGACATTTAAAAATAATTACTAGCTGCTGTGAGCAGAATATATCTTATAAGAATAACAGCAGGGATCCCTGCTAGGAAGCAGTTGCAGGATATTGCATGAGACACGACAGTATCATGGTGTAGGCCCTAGGGTGATGGTGCTGGTGGGTACTTGGATTTGGAGTATATTTTGAACATAGATCAGTGGTGTGAGATTGTAGGTCAGTATTATATACGTATCTAATTTTTCTTTGTAAGACATTTTAGGGTGCCTGCCACCTTTAGTGTATCTCTATTATAATGATCATTTAAAAGGAAATAAACCATATTTCCTTATCATCATTTACCCAAAAGTGGCATCACTGTGTCAGAAGTTACAAACATTTGTATGGTTCTTGATAAATACTGGAATTGCTTTCTGAAAGGATTTTGCCTGTTTATTGTATCACTAGAAATGTTTGAGTTCTATCTATGATAAGCTTTTACTAACACAATATATTTAGAAAAGGTTTTTTTTTTTAACTACTTAATAAAGTAAAACAATAGTACTTTAGCTAGGAAAGAAGGAAAATATATGGAGTAACATGCATTTAATATTTTATTTTTTACTATTTCATTACATTTAATATTTAATATTTAACATCTTATTACATTGAGCTAAAGTGCTTTATTTTATCATAGGTTCCAAAGGATGTTAGTAACCTATGTTACCTGATCTAAAAGTTTATTCTATTTAAAAGACCGGAAATAATACTAATTAAGAATGTTGGGTCTTGATCTTTTTCTTTTCTATTCTTAACTAGTTTCTTTTTAGAATCTATGCTTTTTAAAACTGGTTGGGCTTTGATAACCTGTATTTTCTCAAAGCGGTGTTTTGGTTTTTTTTTTTAATAATACGTGTTGAGAATACTTCAGATTTGTGAAAAGGTATTTATTTTATTAGCCTAGAGTAGGATTGGCAAACTTTTCCCTGAGGCCATATGAGTCTTTGTCACATAATCTTTTTTTTAACAGCCATTTAAAAATGTAAAAACTATTCTTAGTTCATGGGCCAGATAAAAACAGGTGGGCAGGATTTGGCCTGTGAACAATAGTTTCCTGAACCCTTATTTAGATTCTAATCTTGGGAAAGACCTTACTTACACTGAAGACTAAATTTTTTTCTGCCTCTATATACTTCTTTCTAATGGTTAACTTAAAGTTGGAACAAAATCTTTAGTATTTATATATTGATTTTTGTGGTGCTTGTTTTATGCTTTGTTATTAAACCTGTCAGGTTCTTCCCGTCCCACCCCCCGCCCCCAATCATGCTTTGGCTTTTAACAGTTTTGTTCTTAAGTTTTTACCAGGTTGCATTGCCTTTTTGTATAACTCAGTAATATTGTGCTTCTAAGGATGACTCTAGTTAAGATTAATACTCTAGTTAAGTATTTGGAAATACTGAAGTTTTAACCTAAATCTAATATTTCTAATCATAGATTCTACTCATTGTTTACAAGTAGGTTGTAGATTACTTTTTCAGTAATTGAATGTGACACAGAACTTAGCCGTTAATATTTTTAAGGTTTGGAAAGGAAAGATAATAGGAGAGAGAGAGATGGGTGAATAGTAGGGGACTGCTTTCCCAGTCTCTCGGGCCCTTTAATGGAGTATTCATCATAGAAACATGTTATGAAATGCATGTGAGTACTACTAATACTCCACATTAAATACTTTTGAAACACTAAGTATTTGAAAATTTTGTAAATGGGACTTTATTGAGCTACATCTGGGAGGCATTATGTATGGGCAGATGGAGAGTAATACCCCCAGCCACCCCTTAGGTATAGACTTGTGTAGCTCCAGAAACTATAGTTTTTAATTTTATTATTGGTAAAACATTTACTATGTGAAGAATAAGGAAACTGTCAACTGTTAGGTTGACTTACGTTAGTATGCATGAGTAAAAAATGTGAGGTGACAGCAGCAGGTCAGAAGTCTTTGGTCACTAGCCACACCTGGGTAATGAGTGGATTGCCCTCAATTCCTGCTCTTTCATTATATCCCCAAAACACAAAACATCGGTTTTCAACTTGTCATATACAAGAGTTCTTTCAGGTAATTAAGGGAATAGGTGAAAATAATAATGTCAACCAAACGTTTGAATTTTAGTAAAGAGCTTCTTGCTTAGAAAATAAATACCCATCCTTTATTACTGACTAGTTTATTATAGATAGTATGGAAAAATATAGTTTACTTTAAAAGGTAAGCATGTGATCATAGTCTAATACGGTAGTCTTTCACACTTTTAAAAATTAAAAGCCGAAAAGGGAAAACATTTAACATAGCATCTAGTACCAGAAAAAAGAGAGAAGCAAGAGATAAATTATTTTTAAATTATCTCCATCAGAGATAGCCTTTATTAACATTTTTATGTAGTACCATCAGTTTTTAAATATATGTACAGATATATTTATGCTGATCTGTACATTTATTTGATTGTGGTCATGCTACATGTATATATGGATGAACAAAAGTAGGTTTACAGTTGTGTATGTATGGAAATAATACAATAAAAATAAATAATAGTTTAAGAATAAACTCGGTTTGCATGCTCACAACTGTAAACGCACTTTTGCCCACCCCTAGAGATACGTATTTTTGTATTCTCTGACTGTAAACATTTTAAAAATATATCAAAAACATAATTTTTAATGACCATTCTCTTTTTTAGTGATGGAATGGTCCATAAAGTAATTTATGAAATGAAGACACTTTAGTGCTAAGCCCACATGTGGAACAGTAAGAAACAGTGCCCTTGGTTTATACTTTATACCCATCAGCAGCCTGCCTCTTACTCTGTGACTTCACATTGCATCATTTCTTTTTCTTTATCTTTTTGGAGGTCTGTTTTGGCAGAGAGTATGTGAAATCTTTAACCATGAGTATTAAAAGTCAAGGAAAATTAGTGTTTCACTTTAAGATTCTGTTAATGTTACTTGCTCCCTTTTTCTTTACTCAGTCTTAGAGTTGCTTAAGATATCCATGTCTTTCCCCTCTCCACCGTGCTTTTAACAGAGGCGCAAAAAATTTTGCAGATAGAATAATCATGCTTTTTACAGTTATCATAGCATCCATCTGGCTGTGAGATATTGTTCCCAGGATTTCAGAAACGGATAAGGGTATTAAAATCCTCGTTATTGACCATTCTTTTTGTATTCCTTTAACTAAAAGTAAAATAGATGCATGGCTTTATTTGTAAACTAATAAAGTTTACAAATTTTATTTGTAAAATTTGATTTTTTTTACAATGATTGATTTTTTTTCTTGACATCTAAATCATCCTGAATAACAGAGGTCATAGAGCTATCCTATTTTTGTAATAACAATTTTTTATAAGAATTTCAGTCTTTTTGTTATTAATATATACACTTGCATTGTTGAATCTCTGTGTAATAGCTTTTTAAGAATTGTGGGGAGATATATATACATATATACACACGTATATATATGTATATGTATAAAACAGAATTTACCATTGCAGCCATTTTTCAGTGTACAGTTTAGTGACATTAAGTAAATTCAAAATATTGGGTAACCATTAGTTCTGTTTTCGTAACTTCATCATCCCAGACTAAAACTCTGCTCCCTCTGAACAGTAACTCTCCAACCACACCCTAGCCTCACGTAACCTGTATTCTACTTTTTGTCTCTGTGACTTTACCTATTTTAGGTACCTCATTTAAGTGGAATAATAGATATTTGTCTTGTTGTGTCTGGCTTATTTCACTTAGCTAGCATAATGTTTTTAAGGTTCATCCATATTGTACTACATATCAGAAGTTTATTTATTTTTTTAAAGATTTTATTTATTTCTAGAGAGAGAGGAAGAGAGGGAGAGACACATTGTGTGGTTGCCTCTTGTGTGCCTGCAATCGGGGACCTGGCCTGCAACACAGGCATGTGCCTTGACTAGGAATTGAACCAGCGACTCTGGTTCGCAGTCTGGCACTTAATCCACTGAGCCACACCAGCCAGGGCAGAATTTTACTTCTTTTTATGACTCAGTAATATTTCACTGTATTTATATACCACATTTTGCTTATCCACTTATCTGTTAATAAACACTTGAATTCTTTCTACATCTTGACTATTATAAATAATGCTGCTGTAAACATTAGCTTGCAAATATCTGTTTGAGTCCCTGCTTTCAGTTCTTTTGATTGTATACCAAGGATTGGAATTGCTGGATCATGTGTTAATTCTGTTGTACTTTCTTGAGGAACTGCAAATTGTTTTCCACAGTGGCTGCACCATTTTACGTTCCCACAAGCAATGGACAGGAATCTAGTTTCTCCATATCCTTGCTAACACTTGTTATTTTCCCTTTGAAAAAAAAAAAAAAAGGCATCCTAATGGCTGTGAAGTAGTGGCTCACTATGGTTTTGATTTGCACTTCCCTGATGATGTTGAACATATTTTCATGTGTGTATTAGCCATTTGTCTGTCTTTAGAGAGATGTCTGTTCAAGTCATTTGCGCAGTTTTGAATTGGGTGCTTTTTCTTGAGTTGTGTCTAACACCTTTATAAAAGTAAAAGTACACCATAATAATCTAGACTGTGTTTCTCCCTTCTCAGGATTCCTACAGGAAACAAGTAGTAATTGATGGAGAAACCTGTCTCTTGGATATTCTCGACACAGCAGGTCAAGAGGAGTACAGTGCAATGAGGG
Organism: Glossophaga mutica; assembly: GCA_039655065.1. Classification (NCBI taxonomy): domain Eukaryota; kingdom Metazoa; phylum Chordata; class Mammalia; order Chiroptera; family Phyllostomidae; genus Glossophaga; species Glossophaga mutica. The sequence continues at coordinate 34,940,803 of CM077304.1, read as the reverse complement.
ACCAGTACATGAGGACTGGGGAGGGCTTTCTTTGCGTATTTGCCATAAATAATACTAAATCATTTGAAGATATTCACCATTATAGGTGGGTTTAAATTGACTATAATAACTTGACATGGAGGAGAAGTTGTATCTTCCATTTATTGAGTCTTTGCTAATCACCATGGATAAATTATCTAATTTAAGTTTTAGAATAATTATGAGGTAGATAATATCCCTATTTTACAAATGAACTTCTTGAAGATTAGAGAAGTTGCCTAACTTGTTCCAGATCACGTAGTTAGTGGTGGTGCTGGGATTGAAACGGAGGCCTGTTTGACTCCAACACCTGTGTTCTTAGCCACTGGGCGCTAAGGAAACAAACCTTTACGCTAGAGCCATCATAAACTTGAAAACCATTAACAAAAATACGAAAATAAAATTGAGGCAGTGCCACACAAATAGCCTTAAAGATAATCAAGTATAGTTAGTGTAGAATTTCTTGAAATTGCATGTTATTTAAGAACCCCCCCTAAAGTTGTAATAGATTGAAGTATTAGAAAAATTAGTTTTTAAAGAAACTGACAAATCAGCCTAAACCCGACTACTTTTGTTAAAATAATCACTATTGTATTAAGTATAGTTTATATTCTATTTTTTGAGGGTTTATAGTTTTCATAAAACTTCACATTAAGCAAGTGCCCCATTCATTGGCTGTGTTCAATTAACAGTGAGTTAGCCTAGTTAAGAGCTTTACCATATTACTTAACATTTCTTACATTTTTCTGTATAGTCTAGTAATCAAGAAAAAGAAATTTGGATGGGTGATAATACTTTTGTTGATTAACTGGATTTTTATTTCATGCTGCATCTTTGAAATTCACTTAACAATTCGAAGGAATATAAATTTTACTTCACATTTAGAGTTTATGCACATCTTATCGAAAAAGGACTTTTACGGAATAAGCAGTGTAGCAACATCAGTGTTGTCCACATAGAAATCAAAATCTTTTCCACTTGGCACTCTTTTGTGAGAAAGAAATATGAAAATTAGGTTAATGTTGTAATTAATGCTTTTATAAAAATACTTAATTCTATACATAAACATTTAAGAATATATATATGTTTCAAAGATTATAATTTTAAAAATTAGGCATAGCATCTTTTTTGGTCTAAAATTTTCAATATTTATTTGTTTTATCAGGTGACGTACCTGCATATTAACCTGTTAGATTGTAGTTTTAGTATATTTCTAGGTATTTGATCTTTTAAGAGACACAGTTCTCTGTTTAAGATGGAGAAAAACAATAATGGTAAGGAGAAACAAGGAAAATTTGGTGTGGTGTGAACCAGGAATTACATTAAAAGTTTTCTTCCAGACATATTTTATAAGAAAAGGTATGTGCAATTTTTGAAAGAGTTTTGTATTTTTAATACCTCTCATGTAACTTTTTCCTCCCTAGAGAACAAATAAAAAGAGTTAAAGACTCTGAAGATGTACCTATGGTCCTAGTAGGAAATAAATGTGACTTGCCTTCTAGAACAGTAGACACAAAACAGGCTCAGGATTTAGCAAGAAGTTACGGAATTCCTTTTATTGAAACATCAGCAAAGACAAGACAGGTAAGTAAAATTGTAATAAATACAAATGTATTCTCTGCAAACTATATCAAGTGATTTTAATTATTAATCATAGTTTACTAATATATCTCCTAATAATGCCAATTTGGGAGCAGGAGGGCAAGAACATAAATAAATTTATATACCTGAGAGCAAAACTGTTACATTGTTTAATGTAATTTATCAGTTTTTCTTTCCATTATATTAACATAGGAAGTAAAACACTGTTTATTTGGTAAATGTTCCCTTAAGGATATGACAGGGCAGTGCTGCTTAATCCAGTCCACGGTATTACTTTTGGCTTTGGTTTCGTTCCACATTGAACATTCTCTTCAACTCAGCACATATTACATGCAGGACTCAAGAGATGTGGGAATTGTTTTTTGGCTGTTACATTTATAAAGTGAAAGAACGGGGGAACAAATATTGAGTTCCTATTTTAGAAGTGCCATTAAGAGTCTTATGTCATGTTTCTAGATTCAGTTTTTTCATATTTAAAGCATTTTACTTAGGGTAGAACTTTTTTAAGGATATGTTTATTCTTGGAGAAAGTTTTCATTAAAGCAAGAGAATGTTTAGAAAATAAATAGAAATTCTCAGTTATTCATTCACTATGTTGTTCTGACAAAAATTAATGCCAAGTTGATCTTGACTTTTGTTTCAAAAAATACCCATATTTTAAAAGTAACTTTTTTCTCTAGATAAAATAATTTCAGTTTATTACTTATGTATGAAATAAGAGTTTAACATATGGGAAAAATACAGAAAGAAATAATAAATAAGGATATTACGGAATACAATTTTCATGTACAAAGAAATTGGTTAGTTTATGTTCCATACAAGATGAACATTTGTTTTGGGCTTTGTCTAGTTACGTGTACCTGTGAGTTCAGAAAACTGTAATACTACGAGTTAAGAAAATGGATGAACTCATTACATGTTAAACCTACAAAAACTAGAGCTTTCATTAAATTTTGTAAAGGGATAAAAATTTAAAAACCAGCCATCATTCAGCTAGGATATATGTCTATTTCCCCAGTGGAAATGTACTGCCTCCTGTTTATACAAATTTGGTACACAGTGAAAAAATAGTGAATTCTATTTTAAGTCTTTGTTTTCAGATTAAAAGCTGAATTTCTGTAGTTTGACCATAGTACAAATATCTAAGTTTAAAGCCTGTTTTATAGGTTAAAGAAAGACTTGACATATAGCACTTTAGAAGAATTAAGATTTTATTCACATTCATTCCCAGGTCCAGAGGCTGGGAGGAAGTTTCATTTTTTTCTTTTTCTTTTGACTGGTCTTCTCTGACCAGATTCCTTGTTTTCTGTTAAGAGAGGAGGTACTCAAAAAACATAATTGTAATATTTATAACTTTCTCTCCCAGCATTTTCTTATGAAAAATTTGCTAATATAGAATTAAAAGAATTTTATTGAAAGCATCTTCAAACCTACTACTTAGATTATACTATTAACATTTTAACTTGCACTATTTACTATTTGTAACTTTTAAAAAATACTTTGAAACTACTTAACATTTTATTTTAAATTTTATAAAGAAAAAACCTAAGAGGCTTTGCTAATGTAAAGAATTGCAAATAGAGCAGTGATTCTCATACTTTAATATGCGCATGAATGAACTGGGCTCATTCAAATCTTAATTCTAATTCACTGGGTCTAGGTTGGGACCTGTGATTCTGAGTGTCTTAACTGGCTCTCAGGTGATGCTGATTTTGGTAGATGGACCATAGTTGGAGTAGAGAGGCGATAGAAAACAATAAAGGGAAGTCTTGATATTCCCATGTTGTTGCCTTCCACTTCTCATTTGATGAGCCTAAAATAGCTGCGTCTTCTTTCCTTGTTCTATGGTTACTGTCTCAGAAGTACTAAATGTTAATTCTTAGTGTTTGACGTAATGCTTTATTATACCACAGCATTCATAATTAATCAGAAAGCTACCTGGTTTCCTTTTAAAATAGATTTTTAGGTTTTATACTTTTTTTGTGGAGGGTGGTTGGGAGAGATGTATGTAATGTGTATGATACGGAAGTGAATTAAATTTGCATTGTAGACAGTGCAAATTGGATCATCTAATTAAAATATTGAGTGATGTAAAAGAGCACTTTATTTCTTAACCTAAGTGCGCAACTTTTCTTATATTTAAATCCTGTTTTATTGATATATTTATGTAATTTATGTTGCTAAACTATAACTTGGTATTTAGTTTTTAATCTTTGTTTTTTTATTACATAGACTTGTTGATTTGCCTTTCAGATATTTTTTCATCTTCTGTTGAAATTAATTTGATATTTGCATGCTTTTGGAAGACTTTATAAAGATTTATTCAAGCACTAATTGTGGAGATTATAAAATGAAACATTTAAGTTTTATAAATTTTATGTCTGCAGTGTTTTGTGAAAATTTTAACCCTATTTTCTGCAGAATATTTTGTTATTTGCTAATTTTTATTTGTTATTTGAACAAAATAAATATACATATCCTTGTTGTATTTTATTAACAGCTACTTATTTCCTGCCCCAAGTTTTGGTCTTGAGCATGAACCTAAAAGACAAACACCAAAGAGAATTAGTTTCAAGTTAGTAGGAACAGGACATTCATTTAGAGCTTCTCATAGATGTAAGTCAGGGGTGGCACACTTTCTCTGTTAAGGGCCAGATAATAAATACTTTAAGCACTGTGAGCCACAAAGGGTATCCATTGCATTTTTCCTTATAACCCTTTATACATGCAGAAGTCATTCTTAGTCTTTGGGCAGTACAAAAAATAGACTGTGGCTACATTTGGCCTTCTAGTTGTAGTGTATTGATAGCCAATTCTCTGGGGAACTGTATTGTTTGATTCAGTGCTAGAAGTTAGGGCAGACTTCTCAACTTAAAATAACTAATATAAGCCTGTAAAAATTTATAGTAAAACCTTCCGTTCTGTGAAAGGGAAATAGGGGAAAAAAGGGAAATTTTCTTCTAGTACTTTTTTAAGATAAGGGTTGCTGAATATATATTTTACCAACTTTAAAAAGACCTGTACATGGCTAGGATATAATGAATTCTATTTATTTACAATCATTTTAGTCCATATCTGAATGGCTAAAGTAATTTTTATTTTTTGCTAGTATGCTGTGTGTGGTCTCTATGTCCCTACTTTGTAAAGACTGCTGCCTAGCGTATGTTTATCTAGGCAGTTAGGAATTGCCAGGTTTTCCTGGCTTCCTTGGGTAGTGCATGGCAGTGTGGGCAAAGGCTGTTGAGACCAAAACATTGGCACCATGGTAGTCGGCTGTGTGTTTTCCAGTCAGCTAAAATCAAATGTGGGAGGTTCAGTGAAGTGGATGACAGAAGCAGAATTCTCAGCGTATCTGCTATTCCTGATTCAGCTTTTTTGCTTTCTGGAGATCTCAACTTGAGCATTATGTGAAAATTAGTTTTATGAACTTAAAATGTTTGAGTGATTGCATCCTGGTTTTTGTTCTTAATTTCTAGATACCTAAAATTAGTTGTTAAAGACCTCCATTAAAGACAACTTTTGACCAAATCATTTTAACAAACCAAACGGAAGATGTTATGTGCCATATTTTTGTTTAATAGTAGTTGAATTCGTATACATGAGATCAATATTTTGGACTTTAGCCTTTTATGAGTTAAAAATGGAACAGTTACTGAGCACCTGCTGTGTACCATACCAAGCCTCCCAATTAGGGGCATTGCTGCATTTCAGTACCAAAGATGGGCTATAGTTTGAAAGGTTTCTTGGGAAATTTGGCATTGCAAATTTGCTTTTTAGAATACATCTTTTTCTTCCCATTCCTCTCCCCCAAGAAAGCTAGGATTCTTGCATCTGTTTATAATTACGGTGTTTGAAGTGTTATTTCCTTGAAAGAATTTGGGAGAATTTTTGCAGATAATAAGCCATTCAGTAGGAACAAATACTGGTACTTGTTTAAAAAGAAATCTTAGTGAAAGCACTATAGCCACCAGGATATGGGATGGTGCTGTTAACAGTTTTTTCTCTAGTATGGACTTCTCTGTTACCTTAGTCGCACAAAGTATGTTTTCAGATAATAGCTGAGCTGAAAATATGGCCAGATATCTTGGTTTTAAAAAATTTACATCTACAAACTTACACACTTTTATGCCTAATAAGTATTTTCAGTTGTTCTTAAAGCTTGGTAACTGACATTTGAAAATGAGTGTAGGTGGCAATAAGCTGTATTCTCAGGAATAAATCATTAAGTGCCAGTTAAGAGTTTAGCAACTAGTCACAGTTGGGTATTGAATATGTTTCAGCTATACTTTATCTTTAAAAATTACCTACAAATTTTGGCATATGAAACCAGTGTTCTGTGCTAGTGCCAGTAGTTTAAAGTATACACAAGGATAAATAATCTCTTATATCCGTATGATCTGGAAACATATTACTAAAAAATAAGAAATATTAAATCTGAGAAAATATGGTAAATAATTGATTCTTTAAAACATAACTTTAATAGTAATAAAAATTAGTGAAAAGCCACTTTGGAATAACTGTTTCTCACTGTTATTTTAGCCACTGAGGTCTTAATACTGAATATTTTGGTGATGGGTAGTAGTCTCTTCTTTTTAATCATTGGCTTCCAATTACCTCTCTGCATTGCTGGAAACAAAATCGTATATTCTGGTATTGGTGATGGGGATGTGCACACTTACAAAGTAGACTCTTTCAAGCTGATTTTAGAAATAAGTTGCAATCAAACTTTGCTTCTGCTAAATTAATAGAGAACCAAAACTCTGTTTTTCTCCTCTCCTAGCATGTTTTAAGTACTTCTACATTGGCCTTGTAACTTTTTAAAAACAGGAGAAAATCTTTACATTCTTAAAAAATATGAGCTTTTACCTGGTTTGTTTAATTTATACATTTAAGTTTCTTTCATTAATTTTCAAATTGAAATCTTTGTGAAGATTTCAAATGCTAGTTCATGCTTTATATTTTACATGCTGTATGAAAGTCATTTTTATGCCTTAAATTATTTATATTATTGAACATTGATAGTTTCAAATATACATATTTTTTTCAAGGACTTAGGAGTAAAAATTATTTCTCTCCTTGAGAATTAATGGTAAATATAAAATGTTAAAATTTTATATACAGGTACAAGTGGTTATATAGTTTAAAGTACCAACATACTTGATGACTTCAGAAAGTGGTTGGAAATTTTTATTTTGCAGTAGGCTTAGCTAACTAGTTGATAAAATTGATTTCATTAAAAATAAGATACAAATTTTCTTGAGCTATAGTGGTTTTTATTTTAGATAGCTGAATAAAAAACTTTTTTTTCAGCCATATGGTATATAGGATTGTATAAGCAACTTTTGAGATGTACTTTTTAAAAAGATTTTACTTTTTTATTTTTAGAGAGAGGGTAAGGGAAGGTGAAAGAGAAGGAGAGAAACATCCAATGTGAGAGAGAAACATCCATTGTGAGAGAGAAACATGGACTGGTTGCCCCTCATATGCTCCCAGACAAGGGACTGAACCCACAACCCAGGCATGCCCAAGCAGGAATCGAACTGGCGACCTTTCGCTTTGAGGGACAGTACCCAACCAACTGAGCCACACTGGTCAGGACTTGAGATACACATTTTACTTATAAACAATATATTATTATAATGCCCACTTCTTAACTGAAATTGAGTTTTATGAGTTTAAAGTTTTACTTTAGCGGTGAATTACCAAACTCTAGTGAAGGAGTTCTTGATATATTTTTTGAGATTTATAAAAAATTAATATACCCTAATGAATTGAAGTGCCTTTTTTCTTTTAACTATTATAAATAAGCAATGGCTGTGCGATGACTTACGCATGCAAAAATTAAGCCTTAGCTGTCAACTTCAGTTAATACTTAAATGGCCGATTCTTTCTGCCTGATTTAATTTAAAACTACAAATCATACAGTTGATATGTATTAGCTTTTGGGGTGCTGAGGGCATTTGGTTACATTTAGTTCACAGAAAGACTGATGTTACCAATCCCAGAGAGTTAAAATATTCCAACCCCCATAGTAATTAATTCATTCCTAAAATTAAAATTTAAAACATTAAACTTAGTTAAATATGCAATAAAATAGATCAGCTTTCCTAAGCACTTAATTCATTCTTTGAGAAAAATGCACAGATATTACATCTTTCAAATTAATTTGCACTACATGTAGATTAATATTTGTGTTTCATTTTTAGATGTAAGCTTCTGCTTTGGTGGTATAGTTTTCTGGATAAACCAGCAGTACATCAATTTAACTAAACACTTTGTCCCCTTTGGTTGTGGCCTAATTTTTTGAACTGGGAAAGACATTAAAAACTTCGTTGATCTCCATGTGACCATATACAATTGTGTTTGTCATCGTAGCTTTCTTTCTGTGGTCTTACACAGAAATCCCTTTTCCCTGTTAAGAGTATTTGAATTAAAATTGAACGTATGAGGCCAGTATAATTGGAGACTGTTTTAAAAATTATTTTTAAAACTTGTAATCAGGATACAGAATGCACTGCTACTGTATTATGTTAAACAATTCATAATGTTTAGAATTTTGTGATAAATAGCCCTCATTTAGCAGTTTTCTTTAAATAATGTAGTTATCCATCTACAAAAGTCCCAGTTTCAGCTCTACTCTTCCCTCCTGGAAATTCACTGGACAGTGTTGTCATTGAAGGGAGAACTCAAGATTCTAGTCTCTTCACCTGACTTGTTTTTGAGATGTGTATGTGAGTGGGGTTTTGTTTTTTTTTTTAAAAACAAAGGTTAAAATCCTTTTTGTACTACTTTTCTCCTCACTTCTCCTTTAGGGTTGGAGTGGGAGGGGTGAGGATCAGTGCTACTTCATAAAGCATCTTGTCTCCCTAAGTTAAACAATTTAAACGTAACTTTACGTTTTGATTAATTCAATGACTAGCAAAGTAAAATGATTGCACTAATAAAAGTAACGAAGTTTTCCATTATGTCCTCTAATTGCTATTTTTTTAAACTTCTAATTCCATTACAAAACTGACTTTAAAGAACAAACCAGGATTCAAGCCATATTTTAAAACTGCATCCCCAGTTTTATTCAAGCAATTTGATGTCTATTTTAAAAAGAAATTCTCAAGTAAAGCTCATAATTTCAAACTTCTTGCACATGGCTGTCCCAATAAATTATTATTACCAATGAAACAGACTTTAAAGAGGTTGTGTTTTACAATGCAGAGAGTGGAGGATGCTTTTTATACATTGGTGAGAGAGATCCGACAATACAGATTGAAAAAAATCAGCAAAGAAGAAAAGACTCCTGGCTGTGTGAAAATTAAAAAATGCATTGTAATGTAATCTGGTAAGTTCAGCATATTAATTTTGGCAGAAAGCAGATGTCTTTCAAAGGTAACAAAGTACCAACCACTTTAGAACTACCTAGGTGTGGGCTTTTAATTTGAAATATTAGAAAAAACCCCAGAGGGAGGTGCGTGGGGAGGGACAGGTGAAAATGGTGAAGGGGAATAAGAGGTAAAAAAATAAAAATTTCCAGGAGGAATTAAAAAAAAATTCAATGTCTTTAAAAATAAATCTGTAGTTTGTTTCCATAATTGGTATATTTTTATTTTTAATTTATGGGTCTTAATTATAATTGAGGCAGTTTTGATGGCTATAGACTTATCTACATTTGTCACAGGGTCTAGAAAGAAAAACTAAGAAACCGTATACAGTAATAAGGCTGAATGGCCCGGAAGGTGGAAAAGGGCCACTCTTAACAATTCTCAGTGGTGTCAACATCACTTTTTACCCAGGTCAAAAACCTGAGAGAGTCTTCGGATGACCCCTTCACACTTCTTTTTCACCCCCATGTGGAGACAACCACAAATTACTATGAGGTTATATTCTAACTTTTTCTACATCGTTAGTTCAGGCCTCTTTGGTTTCTTCCTGGAACTATTAAAACCTCTTACTTGGTTTACATGGTGCTGCCTTCCTTCACAGTTCAACCAGAGAGATATACTTAAATATCATTCTCTTATATTCAAATCCAGTCACTGACTTCCTGTTAACTATGGAATGAAATGTCAGATTTCATAGCATGTTACAGATGGCTCTTAACATCTTCTTACCCTCCAGTCTTTGGCCTTAGCTCTAAAAATTTCTTGAAAATTTTTTTGTCCTTACGTAAATGAACACCATGTATTTTGCTTATCTTCCCTCCAGGCTTGGCTGTTGCTCTTATTTGGAATAATAGTATTCTTATCCTCTAGTCTTAATTAACTAACGCTCATACATGATTCTCTAATCTATTATCTAAGAATCTTTCTTCAATCCCTTAGACTGAGTAATGCCCTTCTTGTGTATTCCCAGTATACTGTTTTAATAACCTCTTTTATATTTGATTGCTGTACTGTAAAATCTTTAGAGAGCCAGAATCATATATTTTTAATTTTGCATGACCATGGCCTGATGAGGTTCCTGGCACTTAATAGCTGCCCAGTTGGATTTTATTGTGTGAAATTTCTCAATTTCCTTTCTTAAATCAACCCATATTAAATTTGGTCTTGCTCAGGAAACATTTTACTCAATAGATGCCATAAACTTTATGCCAAAGCTTAAGATTTTGATGTATGTTGTTTGTAATAAATAATGTTCTGTGAGAATATGAGGTGTAAAATAGTAAGTTATCATTTATTGTGCAGATTAAACTAAAGGTGGGTAGTCTTTATTATATGAATTTAAGGTCAGAAATAATGTGGCTCCCAAAAGCATAACATATACATTGGAATAGATTTTGTTCTAAAAGATGCTATGTGGTCTAGCGCTCATCTAAACTCAAAGAGGAAACAAAGCATGACTGGCGTTAACTGTTACTGAAGTGTATGAACTCTTGATGTTTTTAGTATCATTATCTAAAGAATATATTAATTTAGAAGGTGTGGTAAAATTTAACTATTGTAATGCATTTTGAAAAGTCAAACTTCTTAAATTACAGTAGCTGTGACCAGATTTAAGTGATTAATTTTTAAGTAGATTTAATTTAGTTTTAATTTTTTATTTTCTCCTTATTATCTTACTATTAGATGAGTTTTTAAAGTAGAACTATTTAGAATGAATTAAGTTTTATGCTTTAATTTTTATTTAAACAAAGATGGAATCAGATACTTTCCTAAAATACCTCATTTGTGCAAACTGTATTTTCAGTGCCTATGTATTATGAATGTCAGATAATTAGGCATGATGAATTGAATCCTTGTTTTTTTCAGTAGACATAGATGGCAAGAAAAAAGTGTACTTGGTAATACTTAACATTTTAAATGAAAATATTTTTACAAAATTAATTTTACAATGATAAATAGATACCAGTTAGTTTTCTTAGTTCAAAAATAGATGAGTTTAAACAAAATAATTACTGGGATACTACTTTTGTCTTATATATGTGTGTATGAAAATGACTAGTTCCTATATAAAAAAAAAGCATTTATTGCTTTGTTTTGATTAATTGTAACATTTCCCTAATCATTGAAATGATTTAATTTTAGTAAGATTGGATAGAAAGGAAAATTCAGTGCAATATGAACCTAAAGTATTTGACAGAATCTTAGAAGAAGATAATGTTAACAGATTTGGGTTTTGTTGTCTCCTAAATACTTGCATTGTTTTCAACTTAAAATGTGTTCTTCTCAGCCCTGGCTGGTGTAGCTTAGTGGATTGAGTGCAGGCCTGTGAACCAAAAAGTCACTGGTTCGATCCCCAGTAGGGCACATGCCTGGTTGTGGGCCAGGTCCTCACTCAGTAGGGGGGTGCACAAGAGGCAACCACACATGGATGTTTTTCTCCCTCTTTCTCCTTCCCTTCCCTGTCTCTAAATCTAAATAAATAAAATGATTTTTAAATGTGTTTTCTGTATCCATCTTGTGGCTTTTCTTTTCATCTACTTTACTATTTTAGTACCTGTGATATTTTTCTTCATTATAAAAGTTGAAATAGAGTAGACTGCGTACGGATATGTGATCAAAGAATTTGTGATGGTTAAGTGAGGTGGATTAGATCCTCTTTTAAGTATTCCACTTAAGGGTTTATGATTATAAATTAGTCAGGAGTCGGTGAGCTATAAAATTATTTTTTATATCATTAGAAGTTTTTGCTTTTTATTAAGATGAGCATGAAGGTTTACGTATATTAAGCTTTGATTACAATGCTGATAAATTGTCTTATCACATTTCCTCACTATTTTGGGTGAAACAAAACGTATCAGTAATGGTATCGCAAAGTGGGGAGCATTCAGTGAGTGCAGCTTGGCAGCTTTATTGGGGAACTTTTAATCATTGGTATTCAAATCAGTTAATGCTGGTTTTTACCTTACTAATATGTGTCTAAATGTGAGCACACCTCATTACTGTTCTGTTCACTTTTAAAATATTGGTAATACTTTTTTGAGTTTTAGATCTGTTATGAAAATTAGATAAATATATCTTGAAAATGCCCTCATTTAATTTTGTTATGATTTTGAAATACTGATTTTGGAAGATTTTAGTAATACAATAAAGGAGAAACAGTTAAATTTTAAATTATTTTCAAGATAACGTAACAAATGTGTTTATATGAGTATCAGTAGAGATGGCTGAAATACATTTTCATTGTTCTTAAGGTGACTTGATTTATACAACTTCATTTGTTGGGTATTTGTTCCTAGGACTCCCTCTAGTGTCTAGGTTTAAAAATATCAGTATGTTAACAAACTTTTAAAAATAACTACTGAGGTGAAGAGATTTTAAAGTATATTGAGGATTACATTTTTCTTTAATTTTTTAAATTATACTTTTATATTTAATTTGTTCTAACAGGGACATGAGAATGGTTGACATGCATAGATCTTATATTTGAAATAATACAAGATCTAATACTAATGTATTGCACGGTTAAAATCTGCCCTGCTACCATATTCAGAGTGCCACTTTCACATTATGAATTATTAGGTTGAAAATTACTCTGTTTTATAATCACTTTCATCCAATACTGATTTAGATACATTGCCTTGATCACAAATACATGTTGGCCAAATGGATCACAATGACCAAGTGGGTATTTCTTTGAAGATGAAGCATTTGCTTTATATGGCAAACCTTTGAATACTTAATATACTAAAAAGAAACTAAAACAATAATAAATAAAAGATAATCTTCTCTAAATTGATAAATTACACCACTGTTTAATTTAGCTCCATTCTCCACAAATCTGAGTATTACATTTCTCAAAGTAGTGTCTTGTGTTGGGGTTACTTTATTTTTTTTTAAATATATTTTATTGATTACGCTATTATAGTTGTCCCATTTTGGGGGTTACTTTAAATTTCTTACTTAAATGATTGAGTATAGTTGAAATCAATGCCTTAACACACCTGTATATAATATTTGAAATACTGGAAGTATATTCAAATACTGTTCACTACTTGGTAATTATCTAAATCTAATGATTTTAAATAAATATTGAAACAGTGCAAATATTGTTACTGTGAGTATTTATGAAATAGTTTATATTTGCATGGCTTAATATCTAATGTCTAGAAACTCAGGGACAATTAAGTGTAAATACATACTCACACACATGCATATGGATTTTGGTTAACAAGGTGTGTCAATATGTAAAAATTGGTAGCAAATTAAGTTCTGGGAAAATGTCATTTGTGAAGCTTATGTAAGATTCTGTGCCATTACGTTTCATTGCCTTTGGGTAAAGTCAGTGTTTCCTATAATATTGACAAAAATATCCATGAAGAAGACATTAAAGAACCATAAAAGTGTGATAACTATTCACTTGCCTAAAGAAAAATGTAAAGTGTCCTTATTCTTTCTCAGTATTGATGTTTCCATTAGTTTATCTGTACACCTCAAATCATCAGATATATTTACATTTTAATACTTGTTATATATTTCAGGGTGTTGACGATGCCTTCTATACATTAGTTCGAGAAATTCGAAAACATAAAGAAAAGATGAGCAAAGATGGTAAAAAGAAGAAAAAGAAGTCAAAGACAAAGTGTATAATTATGTAAATACAATTTGTACTTTTTTCTTAAGGCATACTTAAGTGGTAATTTTTGTACATTACACTAAATTATTAGCATTTGTTCTAGCATTACCTAATTTTCTTTCTGCTCCATCCAAACTGTTAGCTTTTATCCTGAATGCTTATTTTAAAATGACAGTGGAAACTTTTTTTCCTCTAAGTGCCAGTATTCCCTAAGTTTTGGTTTTGAACTAGCAATGCCTGTGAAAAAGAAATTGAATACCTGAGATTTATTTCTTGGGGTTTTTGGTGCATGCAGTTGATTACTTCCTATTTTTCGTACCAATTGTGAACTTTGGTGTGAAACAAATTAATGAAGCTTTTGAATCCTCCCTATTCTCTTTTATCTAATTGCATATATGCTAATTATAACTTCAGTTGAGATTTCACTATTGGTTTTACAGAAACATTGAGGGAACATGAATTTCTGAGCTTCCTGTAGATTCTTCTTGTAGGCTTCATGTCCTCTAGTTTCAGCCACCCCTAATGAATGTAAATTTACACTGTTCATAAAGGTTTTCTTCCTCTTTCCACTGCTATTTGTTATAGTCATGTTCCCCAAAATATTATATTTTTTCTATAAAAGGAAAAAATGGAAAAAAAGGGCAATGGAAAATTATTAAAAGGCCATTTACTTTCCATATGAGATAAATTCCTATAATACTCTGAATAGCTTTTTCTGTTAATGGAGATCTGGTATGTAATGAGGATTATAGCAACCATTTGTGGGGTATATTTACATGCTACTAAATTTTTGTAATAATTTAAAACATTTTAACATGTGTAAAAATTCTCATAGGAATTAAATGTAGTCCCCACGTGTCAGATCGCTGTTTCCTAGAATAACTTTAAACCTTTTCTTGAACTTCAGTCTTTAAAAGTAGTTTTAATTCTGATATTAAAGATTATTTGAGCCAGTTAGCTTAGTAGGTGTTAAAAAAAACAAGTTGGAGCCCTATGTGAACCTGTGAGCTTCATTGTGAGTTTCACAAGGTGGCGAGCATCCCTACGGTCTTCCCGTGTTGTCAAGCATTGGTTGGTCAAAAATGGGAACTGGGAGAGGTTTGGCTAGCTCAGCAAGATACATTCTCACTGGGTGGTGGTTCTGCTTACAGATCAAGAACATCACTTAAAAAGAAAAACAACCCACAAACTTTTAAAAATAAATTTTAAAATTTGAAATGAGATTTTGGGGTGGGGATAGGGAAGACTAATTTTTTTAAACAATGAAAGGAAAAAGTTTCAGAGTCTCTAGTATTGGCTAGTTCTCTTAACATGGCTATAGTAATATTTCATAAAATTTTCCAAGTCTGGTCCATATTTTAAGAATATCTAATGCTTAAAAGTAGGTAAATTAACAAAATTATTTCAGTGCATTTAAAATTTTTCTTATTTTAAGATATTTGAAGTGAGAAGGTATGTTGACGTGAAAATAATCAGTGGACTAGAAGAAAAGTGACTTTAGATTCTGGTGTCTTTACAACTTCAATGTTGGACAAATCACTTATCCATTTCTTTATGTTAAAATAAGTCATCTCAAGGCTATAGCTGGCATTACAATTACATGATTTACATTCAGTTTACATAAAAATATGCCTATTTTTCAATCTCAGCACAATCTATAACTTCTTACCTGTGTTACCATCTTCACTGCCAGTCTTAGGCAAAATTGTACAAGAGGTGAAGTTTATTTTTGAATATCATTTCTCAATATTTAATACCCTTCTCCCATATAAGTGTCATCTTGCCAGCCTACCCTTCTGTATGACCCATGACTTGATGCTTTTCCTTTTAATATGTCTAATTCCCCTACACTCAAGATTTACGCTGCTTTAGATATCTCCTTGAAGACTTCCCATCAAGTCACATCAAATGCTCTACATCTTACTTCCTCAGGCTCAACCTGACCTAACAGATACTGCCATGAGATTGGACCTAATGGCTAATTTTGAGGTGGTAGCTGTAGCAATTTAACCTTGATCCTTTGAATATTATTTGTTTGCTGCCTGGTCCATTAGTGACTATGTAGGAATTTTCATATCTTCTACAAGTAGACAGAACCCTATCCAGTGGAAGAAGAATTTAATAAGGGTAATGCTGAAAAAATTCCTTAGATAATTTATAATTAGGACTAGCCCTGGTAACAGTGACATATTGCATTGTTTTAATAATTAAAATCTTACAATGAAAAATACTTTAAAATTTAATTCATTAGAAAGCTTACCTTTTAGCACAGTTCATTAATTCCACATACTTGAGTGCCCACTAAATGCCCGGCACTACACAAGGCACTGGAGATATTGTGGTAAAGGGGACTTAATCCCTTTCCTAAAGTAGTAGTGCTTGTATTTTCAAGTGGTCTGATATCCTCTGAGGCATTTGGCACATGACCCAGAGAGAACATAATGCATATTTTAGTTTTGTAAGGAAGGGGGTTGGTCTCTTTAAGGTTTCTTCCATTTCTGGAGTATTTTGCTCTGATTGTTTTGTAACTGGTTAATCAAGCTACTTTATATAAATTACTTTTATCTCATTGTTTTAAAGGAGGAAACTTGATTATATATTTTTTATTTGGCATAATTGCGTGATTCTGTTGGGACAATTACAGTATACATTACATTGTATGACATAATAATATTAAAATTCCCAAGTGTATAATATTCTGGTTGGTCTCTTTGTATAAGTAATTAAAATGGACTTTTAAAATTAAATATTAAATTCTAAAAGTTATGTTTATCTAAGTGGGAATAAACAGATGCCTGAACTAATTTACAGAAAAGGAAATTTCTGTGTAGAAATCACTATGATTTCTGAAATGCTTTGCTAAAGTACAGGTTTATAGAATATCATCTAGTTGGGATGTTAAGACTTACATAGAACCTCTTGTTTCTACCCAAGAGAAAGAAATGGCCAGACTTCAAGAACAGCAGTGCATAATTGAGTGAGGGAATTTTAGGACTCTTGCATTTTTGACATGGCTGGACAATTTTTTTTTAAAGCAGTGGTAATTATCCTTTATTATATGAATTTTAAATGATTTGACAAAAGGTTTGTTTTCATAGAGATTTTAAAAGGGGAGAGATGATCCTAGAAGTAACATAAATATTATTTAATTATTACAGCCTTAAAGATAAAATTCTTGTTGAGATTGAAAAAGTGCTAAATTACAGTCTTAGACATTAACATGTTTGTGGAACAATGTAGCAGAAGTCTGTAGTGTAATTCAAGTGGATATTCCCAGTTAGGAATTCTAGGCTCTATTTTAACTGAGTCACACTGCATAGGAATTTAGAACCTAACTTTCATAGATTATCAAAACCTTTGCCACCTGCACAATTTTGTCCTAGTATATAATATAAAGAAATCTCGTGAGGCATGTTAAGTTGCAGTTTGCACAAATTCATCTCATTTGTATTCCAGTGACATTTTTTTCTCCTAGTTGTTTTTTTCTAAGCAATATATACACAGTTGTTTTGTAGGCAATAAAAATTGTCATTGACATTTGTCAAAAAGTAATAATTTCTTGATAACTATGTACTAATGGTTTTTAAAAACCTATGAGTTACTATAAAACTGAATTTATATTTAATAACTTCATGTTAATATTGGGTAGCATGAAATCTGTTTTGATAAATTCAAAAGCATATAACTGATAGCTGCAAATTCTTTCAAAAAAGGAAAATTACTTTCTAGAGGTATATTCACATCAGTTCTTAAAACACAGTCATAACTAGATTAATACTTGTTTTAGTTTGTTTTAAGTGCCTGTTTGGGATGATGCTAGGTAATTTAGATGAATTTAGGGAAAACAGTTATTACCTAAAGAAATGTGGGTTACAGAGGGTCCACCTCCCCATAGAGCTAAATGGGTTATGTAATATTTTATCCAAAAGTTTCCAGTTCCACTGTCTTGTGTTTTCATGTTGAAAATACTTTTGCATTTTTCCTTTGAGTGCCAATTTCTTACTAGTACTATTTCTTAATGTAACATGTTTACCTGGAATGTATTTTAACTATTTTTGTATAGTGTAAACTGAAACATGCACATTTTGTACATTGTGCTTTTTTTGTGGGGCATACGCAGTGTGATCCAGTTTGTTTTCCATCATTTGGTTGCGCTGACCTAGGAATGTTGGTCATATCAAACATTACATTAAAAAATGACCACTCTTTTCATTAAAATTAACTTTTAAATGTTTATAGGAGTATGTGCTGTGAAGTGATCTGAAATTTGTAATATTTTTGTCATGAACTGTACTGCTCCTAATTATTGTAATGTAATAAAAAGTTATGGTGTCTATGACAGTGTGTATTTCTTCATAGAAATTTGAAACATTTGCCCCACAATTGACATGGAGTAGTTTATAAGCCACTGACACTATAGTGTATTAGTAAATCTTTTTTTTTGCAGCTTGTAAGTTAGAAATATTCTTTATTTATGAAAGATGCTGTGAACATTATGAAAAGGTTTAAGTGTTTGCATAAGCTTAAGACCATCTTAGGTTAAGTCTCTTGCCATGTTAACTCATTTAGAAGTATGTACAAAACAGATCTGCTTTTATGACAAAAAAATAATATTTATTATTTTTATCAAAGAAGGTAATTGATACATAACAGGTAAATTTGTTTTAAGGCCCAGAGGGAGCTAGCAGCAAAATAATGGAAATATTGAATAGGTATGTATGAAATGCCAGTCACTGGCAGGCTATTTCAAGATCAGAGAAGTAATCCTCATGTATATTATTATTTCTCTAACTGCACTAAAATCATGACCAGATGCTATTTGATTTGTAGTGAACCTTCCTAATGTGCCAAATGGAGCCAAAAATAAGGTGCTCCTTCAAAAATTAAGAGAATAATGTTCAAGAAATTATTTTGCCTAGATACAAGTGAATTAAGTGGCATTGTTAGTAAAATGGAGAAATGGGCTAAGAATAATTGGCAAAAAACTATTAAGTTAAAACCATTTTAAGTACATTTTTTTCATTGAAATTAGGTGCTCATTAATTTATAATTTGTAGTTGGCAGCATTATGTAGCTAAGTTTCTATTTTAGTATAAAATTGTGCATAAAGGATTGCTGATAAAACTCGGTATGAATAGAAGTTGAAACCTGTTTTTAGTTCAGTAGGACAGCTTAAGTATTTTTTACATGATGTGTATATGTTGCCATTTTAAGTTAAAATTATTTTTATGTTTGTTATACATAAAGAGATGGCACTGGTTTTCAGCCAAATTATAGTAATGATTAGTTAGTGTCTTTGGTATCGGAATAATAGCGTTGTTTCATAGCTCTGTATTTCCTAAGGAAATATAAGGCTTCTAGCTCTTTCATTACAAATTCACCCCGTCTAATAAGTTCTTTGATCTTCTCTGGGTCCTTCACATCTTTGTTTTTAAGGAATGCATTCTTCAGACGCCTTTTAAAATAGTCTGCTCCTTTTGGATACTCTCGTCCAAGGTACAGCAGCTTAAAAAAGAAAGATTATATATTTCTAAACAATCCATGTCATATAATAATATGTATAAAATTGGCAACATAATTACTTACATTTTTATAAAGATTCAGTACTTCCCCTCGTAAAGTATTGGCCATTTTCATTTATCGTGGATAAGAAACCACTTTTATACACAGCATACCTAAAGAAAAGAAAAGTTTCTTTGCAAATAACTATTGTAGTCAAAAAAGGAGCAAAGGAAGATTTTACATTTTGGGAAAATGCTAACTTTTTTTTAATCACATTAATACTTTGAGCACTTTTATGTTCCAGGTACTGGAATACTGCTATGAGCACTGGTCAGATAAGATACCTGCTCTTACAGAACTAACATCTCCTGAGGGAAACATAATAAGCAAACTTCCTTATCATCAAAGGAAGACTGTTCTGCCTGGTCAAATCTAGAAGGGTGCTATCTTAAGAAAGGCTAAAGAGGAGAAACTGGCGGTGTGAGTCACCCAGGTCCACGATCATGGCAGATGGACAAGAAGGTGGGTGGTGAAGAGGCCAGGTGAACAACCCGAAAGGGGTTGCATGAGCAGGCATTCAGTGGGTTTATACTATCTTACGTGTGATTCATTGGTGCTGCATGGCAGACAGTTCCTTAAATGCACCATGACAACTAAACATAGAAGACAAGTCACAATACTTGTTATAATTGTGGGGATTAAATCATAACATTCCTAACATCATAAGCAGGCCCAAAGTAAATGTCACAATCTCTTTCAAAATTCTCTAATTCCCATTTTCCCAATGGCCTACAAAAACATTTTTATACTTTATGGTCCTTATTAACATAATTTTTCTTTTGAAATAATTTGTCTTGCAACATAACTGCTAGTATTTTTTCCTGAACTATTTGAGAAGTTGCTACCATGCTATCTGATCCACCTGAATACTTTGCAGAGAAATATATGAGCCACCTACATAATTTTACATTTTCTAGTAGTCCGTATTAAAAAATAAAATGTGAAATAATTTTAATAACTTTTATATGTAAAATGCTATTTCAATGTGCCATACAAGCTACATTTTAGTGCTTATAAGTACCCATGACTTAGTTGCTACCACACTGGATAGCACAGCTTCAGAGTGTATTTTCTATGAACAAGGGCATTTTCCTACAGAACAATAAAACTATCAACATCAGGAAGTGAACGTTGCTACGTTACTCCTGTCTGATCCACAGCCTCTTCATGTTCCTGAAATTGCTTTAAAGATACCCTTTATATTTGATAGCAAAGGATCAAATCCAAAGTGACACGTTGCCCATTTTGACGTTAATTTATGGCTAGAATCAGTCTGTGTAGTTTGGACAAAAATAATACAGATATGATGTTTTTTTTCATTTTGCTGTATTCTATAAGGTGGACACAATTCCAATTTGTTACAGTTCATGTTAATTTTGATCATTAAGGTGGTGTTTGGATTATCCACTATAAAGTTACTCTTATCTTTTCCCTTTGAAGTATTTTGTGGGAAGTACTTTGAAACTACATATATGTATTCCTAAAAAAGCCTTTCAACATGCAAAAACGCATTAAAAATAACGGCTTATGGGGGAAATCGGTTTGGGACGGACCACTCAAATCCTATGCAACTAAACAACTACTGAACAGAAATTAGTACCTGGAGAGCTAATTTGGATCACTTGGATTGCTCTGAGCCTAGCTGCAGACTCATGGAGATGTTTAAAATGCTCAAAACTAATAGAGTAGCCTGGCAATGGGAGCCAGGCTGGAGACTAGGAAGGGATCAAAAGAAACAGGAGGAAATCTTCGATAATGATGGGTGTTTATCATGATTGTGGTTATGGTTTCATAAGTGTATGGGTATGCCAGGTTTATCAAATTGTGTTTATAATTAAATAAGTGTGGTTTACTCTATGTATGTCAGTTCCTCAGTAATACTTTTAAAATGCTAAGAGTATGGCTGGGAAATGCTGGGCTACACATGGCACTAGGCAGCCATTAGTGGTCAGGGTAGGTGATTCAGTCTGCCACCAGTCAGTTGAATAACATGGGGTATTCCTCTCTGGGGAAGGAGCCCTGAGTGTAAGCACTAAGTGAAAACTTTTTTTTTCTTGCTGAAGTTCATAAATCACATGGGAACCAACATCCATGTTAAAACTTGTATAATCCCCCTTTTTACTAGTTTATGAGCTAATTTACATAACAAGCATACAATGTAGCAGAACAAGTTCTTTTCCTTTGAGTTCACAGATGTTAGCTTGCTTTCAGTTTTCTGTTATTTTCCTCCAAGTTACTCTTTTTCTGCTTGCCTTTGCTGCATCATTTCTGAGCTTTCCTCCAAAGACTGGTAAACCTTTCCTGTACTCTTAGAAGTGAAAGACCAAAAAATGCATTTTAGAAGGTCTGCATATGTGGTTGCAACTTACAGACTGAGCTTCACTTAGGGCGATCTGAATGGGCCCTTCATTAGGGAACCTCTGCTGTCAGTCTTAGATCTTTCCTCTTGGGCTGGTCAGATTCCCCAGCCCAAGACTGGAAGAGTAGAGTCTTCCATTCTTCTGAGGCTTTGCCTGTTCAGTGGAAGAGGAACATGGGCCTTGCATTCAGTGTTATGTATGTTCAAATTCACTTAATTTATTTTTGCTGTGGTTCTCATGTACATAGTATGACTAAAAACACCCCAGTCCAGAGACGAGTGCTATTTTATCCACAAATAAGCCTCCAGTCTTCGTGGGAGTGAGGGGCTACAGTCACTTAGAAGTGTTGCTTAAATAGCTTTCACTTAATCCTCTTTACTTCATTTTTCATTTCCAGTTCCATTGGCCTTCTTTCAGTGCCTTTTGCAAATAATGCAGTATAAATTGAGATTTAATGGTGTGCTAAGTCACATTCACCTACCTGTTCTGCAGCTTCCAGTCTTATTGTCATCGCTCTCATTTTTCCAACTTATTTGTATATCTCTTTACTGAGAATTTAGTGGAGTTTTGGCAGGGAATGAACTTAGATGGGTGTATTTATCCCACTATATTAATACCTAATTTCACTTTTTGAACCTTGTTTGGCTGAGAGCCATTTTACAAATACAGTTTAATTTTATTGAAGAATGACTCTTAAGAACCATGTGCTTTTAGGGTTCTAAAATGGCTGCAGAGTAGCTGGAAGCTCCATCCACTTGTTCTCATCCCTGGTTGGGTCTTGCAGCTAAACCACAGAGCAATCAATTCAAAAATCTGGCTGAGTGTGGGTCAGAGCGCGTGTGGCAGTGTGAGTGTGCGAGTGCCCGTCCACCTGCAAGAGCACTTGGGGGCAGGCGGCCCAGGCTCTCCTGGTGGAGCCACCATCTACTGCTGCTCCAACTACCACCCAGCCCTACGCTTCTGGCTCACAGATTTGGAGCAGCAGCCCTTTGGTGGAATTGTTGATGTCCTCCTCAGGAAGAAGCTGCCAGAATGACTGTGCCTCAGCACTCGGACTTGTCTCTGATTTCTGCGCTTGCCAGGCCAGGCCTTGCCCCCCCACCTGCTGCTGGAAGCCGGGACCTGGGGGACTGTGGTATTTGCTCTGGAGGGGGCTGGAGCTTCCCCAGCCCCAGGCGCCGCTGGGACCTCTAATAGGACAGAGTCTCACTGAGGAGGATGCAGATCAGCTGAGGAGCTGGGAGCTCCAGGGGCAGAGACCACAGCGGGAGCACAATGGCAGGGAACGGTGTGACTCGCCCCGTCACTGTCCCAAGTTATAGTTTTGCTGCTGGACTCCTCCCTTCCCTCTCCCACCCCCTCAGGACAATATGAAACTTAGAAGATGATGCACACAGGATATATTCTGTTGATGTGGGAGAGGCAGGGAGAGGTGTCGGTATGAGAGAGGAGTTGATAGGTAGCCTCCTGTATATGCCCAGACTGGGGATCCAACCCACACCTAGACACCCTCTCAAAGTAGAGGCTTAGGGGCTGGGTCCCTTAGCCAGATGGGGGAAAGTTCCCACCAAGGAACAGGCCAATGGAAAATCAGGTCCCAAATAAACAAGAGTCCACATAACCCACAAAAGGACATTCCTGGAGCACCCAGATCAGGAGATCAAGGAGTCTGCACCATGGGGGCCCTCTGCTCTGGGGAGAGATAAAAATGGCTAGAGATAAACTCATCATCTTCCCCCCCTCTCCCCCCCCCCCCCCCCCCCCGCTTAAATGGCAAAGCATAGGTTGTGTGTTGGCAACTACCCACCTTGGGCCCCAATGAAGGGAGGATGGCACAGACTGGAGTCCTGTGAGGAAAGTCTGGAGTGGGAGACATAGGGGAGAATCTTGGGGGAGCTCTTATTGAGAAGAGCTAGCCCCTCCCAGGGGCTAATCAAATACCTTACCCTGTGGGATACACTCCCCCCACACTCTGGAAATGCCCTTGCCACAACCTCTGAGATCCTGTTTACTACACTTACCAACGGTTTTTTCCTTTTAGTAGTTTTACTCTGTCTTGGTGTTCTGCCTGGTTTTTCCTTTTCTCCCATTCTGCATCTTAACCCTTGCTGAGCTAACAGCAAAACAAACATACTCAGGGGTCATCAGAGACTGGCAGGAGGGTGCAGTAAACAAACACACTATCATGGAAAACAGACTGGTGCCTCCCCCTCACAGGAGAGCCACAGAAACACCCTCCTGGTATCCAGCAGACCCAAAATCTGGGCTCTGGAAGCCTGCTGAGTATAGGGAAATAATCCCAGAGGGACTCAGATTAGTGGCTCGGGGGAGGGGGAGCAAACCCACCATCTTCCCTAAAGTCTGAAAGGCACCTCCCACGGGAGATCCAGGAATCACAGCCCCATTTCTGCCAGAAGCCCTCTCAGAAATCGTTGGGTCTGCAACTAGGCTAAGATGGACAGCAGGCCAGCAGGCAGACAGGCAGAGCGGTTCCTGTGGTAACTTGGGCCATTTGCTGACACCCCTGGACCCAGTGCTGATAAAAGCCAAATTTGCAGAGCATTTTTGGCCCACCTGGGAACAGCCCAACCTGGAGGAATCAGCCACAAACTGTGAATCACCGGTATCTTCGAAAAGACGCCTGACGGCTGGACGTGGACAGACCTGTAATTAATTGCCTTACGTCGGAGAAACCACAAGGCAAGATCTAAACTGTGCTGAGACACTCTCAGTTCTTTCCCATTATCTTAGCTATTTTTTTCTTTTTTCACAGCCGTTTTTTTTTTATTTTTTAATCTATTTTTTTCTTTTAATTTTGGTGCTCTAATTTTTCTTTCATATCTCCTATTCTACTCTTTTGATTACTCCACTGTTCCGTTTTCTCCTTTTATTATTTTTATTATTTTTTCTGTGCTCCTTTCCCCCATTTTCCTCTTTCAATTCATTATGAATAGTAGATCTCTTCCCATTTCTCCTCATAATCACTTTTCTTTGGTCCTCATATTCTTTTTCCTTTTCCCCTTTCTATACTACTCCATTTCTCTTCCTGCTTTCACTATTCCTTGCTCTCTTGTTGATATTGCTGTAGTGATCAGGGAGGGGTTGCTTGTTTTGGTGTTGATTTTGTGTTGTTTTGCTTTGTTCTACCAGCACCTATACAACAGCATACAACACATGGTGGAGGATAAGCCTCATAGTCAGGTGGAGGGCAGTTCCCACCAATGGACAGACAAATAGCAATCAGGACCTAAACACAACAGGAAAGTCCACATAACCCACACAGAGAACATTCCTAGAGCATACATTCAGGAGGTCAAGGAGTCTACATCACTGGGGCCCACAGGCCTCCTAACACACAAGGCCACTCCACAAGACAGAGTCAAAGCAAATCGATCTAATACATAGAAACAAAGAGATGAGGAAAATGGGGAGACAAAGAAACAACATCCAAATGGAAGAAAAGGAGCAATCTCCAGAAAAAGAGCTAAGTGGAATCGAGGCAAGCAATTTATCAGACGTAGAGTTCAAAGTAATGGTTATAAGGATGCAATTCCTATTAAAATACCAAGGGGATATTTCACAAATCTAGAACAAATACTCTAAAAAATTATATGGAACCAAAAAAGATCCCAAATAGCCTCAGCAATCTTGAAAAAGAAGAATAAACTTGAAGGGATCACAATACCTGATATCAAATTATACTACAAGGCCACTGTAAAAAAAAAAAAAAAAAAAAAAAAAAGTCTGGTATTGGCAGAAAAACAGACATGTAGATCAATGGAACAGGACAGAGAGCCCAGACACAAATTCATGTCTCTCTGGTCAATTAATATTAGAC
This sequence comes from Glossophaga mutica, assembly GCA_039655065.1. Taxonomy (NCBI): domain Eukaryota; kingdom Metazoa; phylum Chordata; class Mammalia; order Chiroptera; family Phyllostomidae; genus Glossophaga; species Glossophaga mutica. The sequence continues at coordinate 34,915,417 of CM077304.1, read as the reverse complement.
AAAGGGGGCATGAACCTACAATGGAGTAAAAATAGCCTCTATCCATTGTCTCTGGTTCTGAGCAAAACAGAATCAGAGACATGGAAATAGGGAACAGACTGACAGCTGCCAGAGGAAAGGGGAGAGGAGAGGAATGGTGGAAAGAAGCAGAAGGGATAGTCAGAGAACATGTACTGAATGACCCATGGACATGGACAACTGTGTGGGGATTGGCTGTGGGAGTGGGGGATGGGCTGGATGGAGGAGGGCAAAGGGGGGAAATTGGGACAACTGTATTAGTATAAACAAGAATAAAAATTAATTAATTCTAATTAAAAACAAATGCAGCAAAATTTTAAAAAGAACCATGTGCTTTTAAAATAATTCTGAATTAAATCTACATAGATGTGATTTCAAATTGCAAATTATAGCCTGTTTAATTCCTGGGAAAGAGCATAGTTTTATTTAATTCACAGCTTGTAAATTTCTGCAAGTTTTTATAGATGTGGCTTAAATTGTAGTTTTTAGCTGTTGTTCTTTTTACAAATTTTGCATAACACAGATTTTCCCGGCAAAAAAAGTAGATGGATGTGGCTAAGGTAAATTTGTCCCATTCATTGATATGTTAATTTAAACAAATTAAGGCAGTTAATCTTTATTAGTGTACATTGACATTCAGCCATTTAAGTTTATTTTAGGCTTTGGGAGAAATAGGTCTCCTTGGGTTTGCAATTGCTGAGCAATTTAAGTGCAGCCAGGACCTGGGACTGCTCCTTAACTGTGCATGAAATCATGGAGGTTTCTCTTTGTAAAGAGTCAAATGAGTTAGGGACAAAAAGAAGTCCCCCATCATTCTGAGAACGTGGATGTGTGTGGTAGGAAAGGGGTGGGAGGAACAATCCCCAAGGACAGCTTTTTTTCCTAGTGACTAGGCTAACAAGTGAAGACTCAACTTCAGTCCTGGGTTAAGTAAGAACTGTCATTTTACTAGGAATTATGGCACTCAAAGCTGTTGTTAATCACTCTTCTCCATAACGTTCAGAGGTCAATCAAAGCTGAAAGAAAACTGGCAAAGAAAGGCAATGCAATGTTATTATTTATTGGGTTCTAGTAGGCTTGACTCAAACAGACGAAGCACATTTCCCCAAACTAGTTAAACCTAAAAAACTTCACACGAAAACTTACTCCAACACACTTGCCGGCCCCAAAGGATATGTAATCAGAGAGGTAGGGAGCAAGAGATTTTGCCTCCAAAGGCTGGCATACAGTTTGATCTAATCCTACCTAGAAGCCAGATCATATAAATGAGTTGAAAAGAGATGGTTATCCATGTTCAGAACAGGTAGATACACCTGCCTGAAGGTAAAGAGGAGAGAACAGGGCCTTCTCACTCTTTATGCAGCTTGCACCAGAAGTACTAGAAGAGAACCAAGCTCACCGGCATAAGCTCTTATAGCACAGTGACTCCTAGAACACACCCCGCCCAGCCTGTTCTATCACATCCATACCAATTCCTCCCCCCCCCGCCCCCGCCCCCCGCCGACCACCCAAGAGGGAGAGCTTGGGCAAGTCTTTTCCCAGAGATGCCCACCATTTGAAGGCAATTCAGAACTAATACCTTCTTTCCCCTATGAATCTTAGTTCAGTGGACTGAGGTTTTGTACCATAAACAATATTTTAGTGGAAAAATAAAGCAAAAGCTTACTTCCATACCATCAGCTTCAGACATACATGAAGTCAACATTAACATGTTTATCTAACCACCAGAGATTTGGAGGTGAAATGTCATGAACATTCCACAACCTGGATTTCTGTTACAATAGGGATAATAACACTGTAACCCACAAAGACTAGCTCAGTAATATTTATTAATAATACATTTAATCAATGATGTTGGGATAGGGCATTACACAATTAGAATTCAGAGATGAGAAATGGTGCCAATAATTTTAAAGTATTTCCTGTCATGTTATGCTAAAACAGGGTTTTGGGTCCTAAATCATGGAGAAATCAGCTGGGCTTTGGAAGGAGCTTAATATCTTAAATTACTCATTTCTTCTAGTTTTCTGTTGGTCTAAGTTGCCAGTGTTTCTTCACTTGGGGAGGAGGCAAATTCTGAAGGTTGCGTTCCTGGTTATCACAATTTTTGATCTTGGGCAAATAACCTCATGGGCCTTGCTGGGCCTCAGCGACTGTCAACTGTAAGAAATAACTTTGCCCAGGAATTGCTTCAAGTCCTTTCCAGTTCTTGTTTACAGCGGCTCTTAGAAAAACCGGCATATACCTTGCGCTGGAACTAAATAGAACCCTGTGCAAGGAGAAGAGTCCGAAGGTCACTCATTTAAAAATAACCAGCCCACTTGGAGCCAATTTACTTCTTTATCTAAATTGCCAGTTGAGTCCGTCACCCCACTGGCAGCTAACCCGGGTCATCACTGGACCCAATCGCGTAGCTGGGATGGCCCCTTTCCTTCTGGAAACCCTCGCAAAGATTCTTCGCATTCCAGGGAAACAATGAGGGAGAGACTGTCAACGTCAGCAGACGCTCAGAAACCCTTTCCTGCACACGGAGAATATCCTCGCCCAGAGAATACTTCACCGTCTGCAGACCCCAGTGACCGCAAAGCGGAACAAAACACCCCGGTAGCGGCACTCACGCACTTTCCCGCACGCCACAGCCGGAAAAACTTCAGATAGCTTCCACCGCTCAGTCGGTCAACCAACGAAGCAGGGCGGGCGAGGGGGAGAAACCTGTCAGGGGAGGGGCGTGGCGCCATCCGGAAAAACCCAGCGCGACTGCGCAGGCCGGTTTGGGAGGGTGGTGTTTTACCCCGTAGCGGGGCGAGAGTGGGCGGGGCTTGTCGTCCAGACAACCCAAGAGCGTCTGTTCGCAACACTCAGCTTGACTCTAGCAGACAGACCTCCGAGGTCGTGCTTCGCTCAGCATGGTGAGCAGGGAAAGAGGGGGATCCAAGTGAAGGCGCGAGCATTGAATCTCCTTCACCAGTGTTAAATGATGTAATAAGAGCCTGTCTTATTTTAGAGGGGGGCGGGTGTGTTTAGTAAAGAACCTATACCCTGTTGAGGGAAAGGCCTTCCCCTGACCTGTGGCCTCCGCGTCCAACATCCGGCGGACAGGTCAGATGATGTCCTAATCTCTCACTGTGGCTAGGTTTAAAAATTAGTCTTAACCTAGTGGAAATAGTGGGGGTTTTTTTTTTTTGATTCAAGGTACTCAGCCTGCCGTGAATTTATTAAGTATGATAAAGCTTCTCAGTTTTTTTCTGCACTCAGCTGTCTTCTCCAAGAGCCCAAGCCAACGTGTACCTATGAAATAATTTGTTTTCCTATTTTTCTTAAATATGATTTCCATCTTTATGATTAAAATCAGAGGAGGTAGAAATGTAATTATTTAATTACCGGAAAATATAAGAGTTCATTCTTTGTGCTTATGCTCTCTGCACTTTGAGCACTAGTCAACTACCTGATAGTCTTCTTACGATTTGCAAGGAGATGAGGATATGTACAGCATTCATCCCTAATCTGCTTCGTGTTAAAAGTGCTAGTGAGAGACGACAATTTGCCCATCTTTAAAATACGACTACCTGAGAGCAGAGGCAATGCTATCTATATAGTCTGCTCTAGAGTACTTATTTCAAAGTGGAAGTATGTTAACCGTTAATTGATAGGAAATGTAATACTAAAAATGGAACTCATTTGTAAAAGTTATATGAGAGCAAAGTCTCTTCTATTCTTTATATTCTCCAGCATGTTAAAGTGCCTTGTAAATCATTAAGAAATATTTGATGAATTAACTAAATATATGAACTTTTCAATAAGATGTAATCTGCTTTGTGTCAGCTTCAACATTTATATTTTATACAGTGATAAACTTATGGTTTGATCCAGTAATTTGTCCTGTATAAGACTTCAAATGTAGAAAATGTATATAGTTGCATGATCTCCCACAAATTTCTTACCAGAAATCTAAGGGATACATGAGCCTGATTAGGAAATTAGAAATAACATAACCGAAAAATACTTGCAATTGTAACTAATTATTGAAATACTGTGCTTTCCAGAATAATTTCCACACGCTGCCAAAGAGTATCATTTAATTATAGCTTTGCCTGCTTTAAATAACTGCTTCTCTTTCTATAAAATAAGCAAGCTAATTTCACAGGAAGGTAATTTTTTATGAGATCATTCCCCCACTTTCAAACTTGACGTTAGTACCAATACTTAGTCAATGACTTACAGTTCTTTGGAACCCTTTAAACTAGTGTCTTTCCAACTGGTACTCTGTTTAGTGATAAGGAATTTCATTAAACATGAATTATTGAATGATTGTCATGAGACACAGTGTAAAATTTACTTATAAAAATGCTTCAGTGAGTGAAATATTTTATTTTAGTTTTTCCTAGACTTGCTATAGTTTAGTATGAGTTCTTTTTTAAAAGACTTTTTTATTTTAAGATAATTTTAGATTTACAGAAAACTTGCCAAGATGGTGTAGAGATTTCCCTTATACTCTTTACCCAGCTTCTTCTAATTTTAACATCTTACATAATCAGGATACTTTAGTTTAAAATATCTGAATTAAAAAAAAAATGTATCAATTCTTTTGTTTTTCTAAATTTCAGGGTCCCAAAGCAACAAAGGTAGGTAGAAATTTTCTTAAAATAGTTTTATAAACACCAATGTTATACAAACAGAATTTTAAAACATTTTTTAGTTTTATTATAGTTTATAGAGTTCACTTTATAGAGCTTACTTTGTAGACATTAATGCTGTTTGAATCATGGAGTAATCTTTGTGAGGATTTGACATATGCATATATTATGAAATGATTACCAAAATAAGGTCAGTTATCACATCTCTCAATTCACATAATTACTGTTGTGTGTAGGCATGTGTATCTATGTGCCTGTGTGTGTAGTGAGAACATGGAAGATTTGTGTCAACAGCTTTCAAGTACACAATGCAGTATTGTTAACTGTAGTCACCATGCTGTCCATTAGATCCCCAGAACTTATTCATCTTATACCTAAAATTTATATTCTTGCCCAGCATCTGCCCATTTTCTCCAGCTCCCACCCCTGACAACCACCAATTTACTCTCTGTGTTTATGAATTTGGCTTTTTTAGATTCCACATATAAGTGAGATCACACAGTATTTGGTTTTCTCTGACTTGTTTCACATAACATAATGCCCTCAAGGTTCATTTGTGTTCTTGCAAATAGCAAGATTTTATTCTTTTTAATGGATGAATAATATTCTATTGTGTACTTTCTTTTCTTTTATCTGTTCATAAGTGGATAAATACATTTTTTCCATGTCGTGGCCATTTTGAATAATGTTGCAATGCACAGGGAGGTACAAACATCTCTTTGTGATAGTTGTTTCACTTCATAAAGTTTACATTCTATCTGGGGTGTGAAAGCGATGAAATAATATAGTTTCAGATAGCTTTCAATATGCAGAAAACCAAGAAAGGTTGCAGCAAGAAATATGTGGTAGGAGATCGTGTTGATGCTGTTTCATATATGGTGATTAAGGAGGTAAAATTTGAGAAGAGACCTAGATGAAACAAGGGAGTAGTAAGTCAGTCATTACCTAAGGGATCACCATTCCAGGCAGAAGAAACAGTTACTGCAATGTCCCAAAGTTGGGAGTGACCTTGTGAAAATGCCAGAGTGATCAGAATAGAGCCAGGGAGGTAGGAAGTGAATGCTAAAACATGGGCTGTGGGTGGGGGAGATGAGCAGGAGCCAGTTCATGGACAAAAAGACTAAGGTGAAATGTTTGGGTTTTATTCTGAGGGTAAAGGGTAGCCTGGAAAGCTATAGCCTGGAAAGAAGAGTGACACGCTGTGATTTACATTTTTAAAGGGTCAGTGCATCCCTGACCAGTGTGGCTTAGGTGACTGGGCATCCTCCTGCAGAGCCAAAGGCTGATGGTTCAATTCCCTTTGGGGCACATGCCTGGGTCTCTAGTCAGGGCAATCAGTGTTTTTCTGTCACATTGATATTTCTCTCCCTCTCTTTTTCCTACCCTTCCCCTCCCTTTAAAAATTAAAACATAAAAATAAAAAAAATAGTCAAAGGAAAATTCACTGTAGTAGGAAGGAGACCAGGTAGGAAGCTATTGCAGCAGACTATAATATCAAAGTCTTCACAATGAAATAAATCAACTTCTAGAAGGAAGGAAGGAGGGCTCTCAGAGGTACACAAAAGTTTTCTAAGTATACAAGAATACAGGTAGCTTTATGGAAATCAGTTTCTAGATCATCAGCTTCCATATTTACCCTTTCCTGGGAAAAATCTAAGTCCTGAAGTCCTGCTTTATGTTATTGCATTCTCCCCTTTCACAGTATCACCCTTTCGCTTTCAAAAAAAAGAAAAAAGAAAAAAAGAGAGGCATATCTCTCATTCTAAATCTTACTATGGTTTATTACCCTCAGTCCTGGGTTATGAAACTAATGGACAATTCAAAACATTGATTTTGGCAAACCTTTCTTTAATTATTGGACCACGGATTTATTTTGTCTTGTTGTGAGTTGTAAAATGTAGCATTAGGAGTTTTGAGATATTCTGTATTATATATTGTAGTGTGGAGTGGTGGGACTGGTAATAATTTTTGTTTGGTGATATCACCCATGAAATTATTCTACAAAAACTATTATAGTATAATTTATTGACAAAACATCCAGACTCCAAAAATAACCATTTTAATAAAGATTAAGAGCATTAGTAAAAATATGAGTTTAATATTTTTACATTGCCTTAAAGTTGTCTTTGAAATTTCATAAAACTTAAATCAGTATTATTCATTGAAAAAGCTAGGAAATTGTACAGGACTACAGAAAAGGCTAGAACACCAGTCCAATGTTGAAAGATCCATCACTGCATTTAAATCAATATATTTTTTCCCCAGAAACCACTGCACTTCACAGAAGATATGAAATAGCAGAAGACATTAATTAGGTTGTAGGGGAAAATTCCCTTATGGATTGATGAATACATAGATGATGCCAATTAAGTTATTTCCAGTTAATTTATTAAAGAAATTTTGATATTTGAATTCTTTTTTAGAAATGCAACTTGTGAAGAGACTTTACAGAACTTAGTGTATATATTTATTTATATATTATATATATATGTATTTTTAATTCTCACCTGAGGATATTTTTATTGATTAGAGAGAGCAAGAGAGGGAGAGAGAGAGATTCATAGATGTGAGAGAGAACATCGATTGGTTGCCTCCTATACGTGTCCTGATTGGGGATGGAGCCCACAGCCTACGCATGTGCCTAGAGCGGGAATCAAACCCACAATGTTTTGGTGTATAGGACAACACTTCAACCAACTGAGCCACCTGGCCAGGATCATATATTTTTATGTGAATTGATTTTATTTAATATATTCAGAATGGTAACCAAGTACATCCAGGCATGGAACTGTAAAGAATGGGCAAAAGGGTGGCCTATTGCTCATAGCTATGCTTTAAATCCTATTTTAATTTAGAAATACTATATTCACAAACAGGCTTTAGTTGCCTAAAATTTGAGCTCTGGTTTCTGTGGAATATTCAATATTGACCCTAAAACATAAACAGTATTAAGTCTAGGTCATTAAAATCACATCTTCTTAAAGCCATATGTAAATAAATGAAATCAACTTATATCTGACTCATCATAAATACTGAGGTAGCTTGTCAACACATTTTTTTGTACTAAAAAATGAAGTCAACTGTCTTCTGTAACTGTGATAGGGCCAATTGGCTTAACTTTGAAAGCTGGATTTTGTTAATCAGGTAAATTGTAGACATTTTTATACTTTGAGCAAAATTTGCAGCTTTAAAATTTTGATCAATTTGAAATTAAAGCAGGTGTTAAGAAAATAATTTATCAAAAATCTTTTATTTATTTAATTTTCAATAATATTGGGCTTAAAAGATTTGTGAATCAACTTTTATGCTGAAAATAAATAATGCTGACTAAAATACAAATATAGATCAAAACGATCATCTTAAAAGCATTTAAGAGCTGATGAGATAGTAAGAAATAATCAGGAGAAAACCTGTATGAAGACAGGAACCGAAGAACAGAAGCATGGGGTTTATCATGAGGTCATTTATAGAACTGCCAAAACTTGAACTTTGGTTTTAACAGCAACAGTGGAAGCCAATACAGTGCAATGATGTCTTCAGTGTACCGAAAGTAAATAATGGCCAATTTAGAGTTCTGTAGCAGCTCAAATAGTTTCCAAAAATAAAAGTGAAATAATATTTTCTTGGGCAAAACTTGAGTTTCCCACCTACAAAACAGATTATACATATAAGGTATAAAACAATAATCATAATAATAAATGTGGATTTAAAAATAAACTATGATACATGGCCAGAAACAACATAAATTGTCCATTATGTTGATGAATAAAGAAAATGTCTCTTAAATACATACATATATACATACATACATACATACATACATACATAAAATGAAAGCCCTGGCTAGGTAGCTCAGGTAGTTAGAGCATTGTCCTGCTACGCCAAGGTTGCAGATTGGATCCCTAGTCAGGGCAAATACAATAATCAAACCAATGAATGCATAGATAACCGAAACAACAAATAGATATTTCTGTGTGTGTGTGTGTGTGTGTGTGTGTGTGTGTGTCTCAAAAGAAAGAGAGAGGGAGGGAGGGAGGAAGGAAGAAAGATAAAAAGGAAGGGAGAGAGAGAAAGTCAAAAAGAATATGTAGTATATCCATACAATGGAATATTTTTTAGCCATAAAATGTAAGTATTGATACATAGTATAGCATGGATAAACCTTGAAAATATTATGCTAATTGAAAGAGGCCAATCACTAAAGAACACACATTGGATGATTCCAGTTATATGAAAAGTCCAGAATAGGCAAATTTATAGAGAAAGTGGATGAGTGGTTTCCTAGAGCTGGGGTTGGGAGTAAATGTGGAAGGGTGACTGCTAATAGATATGTGCTTTCTTTTATGTGGTGATAAAAATGTTCTAACACGGAAATAAAATTTAAAAACTTTTATACCTTTTTGGTAAGAGATAAATATAATAGGAGGGTCAACAAAAGTTTTCAAGTATGTTGCATTAGGATAAGATTTCTGTGGGGGAAGTGGAACGGGAATACCAGTTTAAGGAGAAAAAGGATTAAAATTTTTACTAAAGAAAATCTTGCTCATATTTTTTAAAATTAATGATATTGGCCATCAGATCCCCATGGTATATAGATTCCATTGGATATATTTTAGGCAGTGATTGATACATTGAAAAGAGTGATGTAACAATTATTTTATGTCACGTATTGGAAACCTTTGCAGCCATTATGCTTGTGATGAAAAGTTTTCAATGCCAACCTAAAAATGTGTGAAGGGGTATATAGTTTTTCAAAATTCTTTTAGGGAATATATAAACAAATAATTTCAAAGGTACTGATCAGGAAGTTACTGATCAGGAAGTTACTGATCAGAAAAGTTACAGCTGAGGAAGAGACGCCAGAAAAGAAGTCTGAGAAGGAGCGACCTGTGGGAGAAGCGGCTAAGTCAGACAGTACTAACCAAAGGCCAAAGGAAGAAAGTATTTCGAGAAGGAGGAAGAAAACTTTGTAAAAGGATGATGGCAGATGAGTAAAACGAAAGCTGAAAACTGACCATTGGCATTGGAAACAGCCATCTGTAAAGGTCTTTGACAAGAGGTTTTAATGGAACGAGAGAAATAAAAGCCTGAGTGGGCCACGCAAAAAAAATGGGGAAATGAAAGCAGGGCCAACTCCTTGTAGGTGATTTGACATGAAGGGTAACAGAATTGGAGCCAATGATGGAGAGGATGTGAAGTCTGGGGAGAGAGAACTTTGTGGATAACTAAAGTTGTTAGTTACAAGCGCCAAGTCCACACAGTTCACCCGCTGTAAAGGGAAGGAAGGCAGACAAAGATATAGGGAAGTTCCAAGATTTGCTGTGTAAGGAGATTGTTTTCTTCTCAAAGTTTCTAGTAATATACGAGGCAAGGTCAACAGCTGAGAATAAGAAAGAGCAGCGGATTTTGGAAGTTTGAAGAGTGAGGACAATGAAATAGTAGTAAGAATACTGGATGGTGTTTAAAGACTACTAAAATGTGTGCTCATAAATTTGAACTCATGTATTTTTTTTCTGGCAAGGTTCAGCTGCTTATATTGCTAGCACAGATTAATGGGGAGTTGAATATAACTAGAGGTAGGAATTCACCAGCTGAGCTTCTCAGAAGGAGAGGAAAATAGGAGAGGTGGAGATGTACGTTAGTGACAATGGTGATGAACCAACTGTGAAGTCTAACCTGAGTAAGAAAAGAAGTGTGGGGGTGAGCAGGGTTGATGGACAGTGGAAAACTGGTAGGGCTAATGGAGTGGAGATTCCGATGGACCACCCTGCAGTTAGTGAGCCAACACTTGAAGACGGTCATCCAAGAGCATGTATCCCAAGAATCAATCACTCTTGATTTCTCAGTTTAGAGGATTATCTTCTATTTATGTCATCTTCCCTCAGGGAAAATGGAGGGGAGGTGGTTGTCACCAAGATGGTTCTCAGATCTGTACCCTGTAGCTCCGATCTCTTGGCTAAACCTCAGTTTTCTAATTTTAATGCCTGCAGCATTTCCTGGATGCTCTAGCACTTCATACTAATTTTATTTAAACTTCTTTAAATACTTTCTCTGACAAATTTACTTTCTCTGGACTATCAGTCTTTTCTTCTTTCCTTCTCCCCCCCCCTCCCCCTCTCCGGCTTCTCCTTCCTTTCCTGCCTGTAATTGAATCATTGCCCGATTACTGGATCCACTCTCCTATCTGCATTTTGGGTCATGACTTAACTATTGTTAATAGTGACCAAAATGGTATACCAGGTTAGTTTTCAAAATTATATTCTTAAGCCATAGCCCTTCTTGAAAACACTTAGGGGGTTTGTTTTAGAATAATGTCCCAACTCTGTAGCCTAGGCTCCAAGTTGTCTTTCCATTCTCATTTCCACATCATCTCTTCTTGGAGTCTCCCCAGGGCCCACAGAACTTGTTGGCCTCTCCAGGGCTCTCTGAACTCTGTCCCTTATGCCTGTGTTTCCCAGTTTGGGGATATTTTCCCTTCATATCTGAATGTTAAAATTTGGGGGGCACATACTTAAGCACTATACATACTCCATACAATTTTACTTGATCCCGGCTGTTGAAAATAATCTCTCCTTCCTCCAAACTTGCAAAATAATTCTCTGTATATCTGCTAGTCATAAAAATGTCTTTAATATTTATTGAGACATTGCAGTATTAAAACTGTTTTTACACATATTTTCTTTTAATCCTTACGACAGTGAAATGAGGTTCCATTTAGCAGCATTTTAAAGATGTGAAAACTGGGGAAGAGAGAGCTACTTAAACTGTTTATGCTTGTCGATATTACTCCTGGCATTGAATGATTTATGTGCTTATTTTTATTTGCTTTCACATGTTGTCCTCAAGGCACTGAGTCAAGGCCTTGCACATAGTAGGTGGTCTTATCCAAATGAGTGAAAAACAGGATTTATGGAGATATTTTTCATAATTATTATTTGAGGGATATATATTTTTAAGGTATTTGGGTTAATTGCCTTTTTTTTTTAAATATATGCTGTTGCCTTTGTTAAGTCTGGCAATAAGAAAAAGAAAAACACCAAAGCCGAAAACTTGAAGCTGCTACAGGAGGAGGAGGAGAGACGCCAAAAAGAGGAAGGTACAAAACACAGTGATGCTATTTTTACATGCAGGTGATGCCGACCACAGGTTGGTATTTCTGTAATCCAGTCAATATATTTCAAAAGAATTTTCAAAATTCTTTAATTTTTCAAATTCAATTTTTTTTGATAGGTACCTGCTATTTAATGGGCACCCACAAAGGCGATAGCGCACATAAATCACTTTCAGATGTATTTTGAAGGAGAGTTGCCAGATAAAATATGGGATGCCCAGTGAAATTTGAATTTCAGATAAACAATGGATAACTTGGCATAATTTGCCCCATGCAATATTTGGGACATACTTAAACCAAAGAAAAAAAAGTTCATATTGATCTCAAATTTGAATTCAACTGAGCATCCTTTATTTCGATGTTAATTCCGGAAGTCCTGATCAAAGTGGTCACACTTACTGATGAAGTAGGGGCATTGGTGCTGACTGTGCAGTGAGAACACTGAAACTCAAGTTCATTAAATAAGGGAAGTACACACTAGCAAGAAAACATAGCAGCTTAGATTTTTATAGTTTCATAATTTTATTTGCCAAATGTAAAGAGGACTTTCACTTGTTAAAAATATCCATTAAAACTATGAAAATATTGTTATTTAAAATGCCAAAAATTATTTTAAAAATCTGAATGTTTCAAGTGGTTGTAGCTTTGAACATTAAGAACATCTGTGGATAAAATTCAGGTTTTAAAAATCTGTTTTTCAGGTTTCCTGCTGATTTTTTATGTGTAATCATATAAATTCTTTTTAGATGACTCATGATAAGCATAGAACATCAGGATCTAGATCTTGGGAAATGTTTTATGATATTGATTTAAACTTAGATTCCTCAGCATATGTATCATATTTTCTTTTTAACAGTGAATGCAAGGGAAGAGTAAGGTTATTGCTTTGGTGATGTAGATATCACAAGATTATGGAAATCTTATGAAGATGTGACCTCACCTTAATTACCCACAATAGATGTGTCATTTTTTTATTGGCTAAAGTCATTACTGGATCATTATAAACTTTTGAGAGAAGAGAGATATCATTACGGGCCTATTCTTTTTGGCTAGAAAATATAGTCATGTTACTTTTTTGAAAGAAATCTAGCATTTGTCTTAGTTCTACTACATAATAAAGGTTATGACTTCTATAAAATATATCACCATCACTGTATCTTTCAAATATTTGAAGTAACTTTTAGGTTTTAAAAATAGATTGCTTTTTATCACTGTGAAAAAAAATTTTTTTTGTCCTTTAGAGGAAGCCCGTGTGAAACGTGAAAAAGAAGAAATGGAAAGGCTTGAAATGGAACGAATTGAGAAAGAAAAATGGCAACAACTTGAAGTAAAAGTAAATAAACGTTAATGATGTTATCAATGAACGAAAACTATATGACTTGGATCTGTTGGGCTATTTAATATCATTCTCCTCCAGAAGCGACCAGTAATAGTTAGGCCTGTATGACCTGGCTTAACTCATTTAATCCCACTGTAAAATTAATTACATTGTCATCCGCATTTCACAGATGAGGAAATTGAGGAATAGAGAAATCAAGCTGGGTCAGAGCCAGGATCTAGACAGAAGTAATCTTGCACTGGAGCCTGTGCTTGTAAACGTTAATTTATTATTCTCAATCTGTTTTGTAGAAATTAAACAGAGACCAAAAGGAAAAAAAACATTCAAGTTCTACCTCTCCTTTTTTTGTTTCACTTCTCTTTTTCATCAGAATTTTTCAGATCATTAATTGTGAAATATTTTGATCTCAGGAAAAAACCTCATTGCTCTTAAAAATTGAAAACCCCTCACCAAGGAGCTTTTGTTTATGTGGGTTACATCTATTAATATTTACATAGTAGAAATTAAAACTGAGAAATTTAAAAGTATATTATATTAATAGACTTAAACATTGTTAAAAATAAACATTAATATACGTAAGTAAATATGATTCACATATTTTTAAGAAAATAGGTACATATATAATTATATATACATAATGTATATTATTTAGCTATGATTGATATATAGCATATTAGTTTCAGGTATGCAATATAATGATTTAATATTTGCATATATTGTGAAATGATGACCACAGTAAGTCTAGTTAACATCCATCAGTACACATTATATATATATTTTTAAATTAGGGAAGTGAGTGGCATTGCTTGTATTTTTAAAATCTGTTTAATGTCTGACTTAACAGAAGACAACTGGATTCTTATGTCTACTTCAGTGTTCCATTATGATGTGTATTTTTGATTGGAGTGTATGAAGAAAATCTGGCATCACACAGATACATAGCTGGAAAAAGGAGGAATATTTTATTAACCTTTCAGATAATTGTGGATATTTTCTATTATTGTACCAAGAATCAGTAAGCGATAATTTCTTAATGTAGAATCTGAAACCATAGCAATGAACTTTTCATACTCTATTACACTAAAACCTTGACCTATCTTACACTCTGAATAGGTCTTGTTTCCGTGTATGATTTTGCAGTATCATGTATTAGTTGCTTGGAAAAATTTGGTTCACTGAATTATTTGCTTCCAAATATTGACACATTTTTATTATTCATTATCAAAAAATCACAAGCATTACTATCTACAATCAAATCAGAAAAGTCCTTACGGATTGGGAAGTTCTCAAGATCACAGTGGTAGATAAAAGTTTTCTAAAATTTGAAAATTATTCGAAAGCTTGAATTTTATCATCGGCAACAAATACTTTATTTATTTTATTGTTTAAATTTTAATTGTTGATCTTGTACAGTTTTCTGTCTTTTACTCCCACCCCAGTCCACCACCCCAGCCCTCCCTAGCTCCCTCCCATTTCCACCCCCCATAGTTTTTGTCCATGTGTCCTTTGTATTTGTTCCTGTAAACCCTTCCCCTTTTCCCCTTAAATTCCCTCCCTTCTCCCCTCTGGTGACTATCAGCCTGTTCTCAGTTTCAATGTCTTTGGTTATATTATGTTTGTTTGTTTGTTTTGTTGATTAGGTTCCTGTTAAAGGTGAGATCATATGGTATTTGTCTTTCACGGCCTAGCTTATTTCGCTTAGCATGATGCTCTCCAGTCCATCCATGCTGTTGCAAAGGATAGGAGCTCCTTCTTTTTTTCTGCTGCATAGAATTCCATTGTGTCAATGTACCACAGTTTTTTGATCCATTCATTTACTGATGGGCACCTAGGTTGCTTCCAACACTTGGCTATTGTAAATTGTGCTGCTATGAACATAGGGGTGCATAGGTTCTTTTGGATTGGTGTTTCAGAGTTCTTAGGATATAGTCCTAGCAGTGGAATTGCTGGGTCAAACGGTATATCCATTTTTAGTTTTTTTAGAAAATTCCATACTGCTTTCCATAGTGGTTGTACCAGTCTGCACTCCCACCAACAGTGCACTAGGGTCCCCTTTGCTCCACAACCTCTCCAACACTTGCTGTTTGTTTCTTTGTTTATGATGGCCATTCTGACCGGTGTCAAGTGGTATCTCATTGTAGTTTTAATTTGCATCTCTCTGATAGCTAGCGATATCGAGCATCTTTTCATGTGTCTCTGGATCCTCTGTATGTCCTCCTTGGAGAAGTGTCTGCCCAAGTCCTTTGCCCATTTTTTAATTGAGTTGCTTGTCTTCTTTGAGTAGAGTCATGCAAGTTCTTTGTATATTTTGGAGATTAAACCCTTGTCTGAGGTATTATTGGTAAATATGTTTTCCCACACGGTTGGTTCTCTTTTTATTTTAATACTGTTTTCTTTGGCCGTGCAGAAGCTTTTTATTTTGATGAGATCCCACTTGTTTATTCTTTCCTTTATGTCCCTTGCTTTAGGGGACATATCAGTAAAAATGTTGCTGCGTGGAATATCTGAGATTTTCCTGCCTATGTTCTCCTCTAGGACTTTAATGGTGTCACGGTTTATATTTAAATCTTTTATCCACCTTGAATTTATTTTTGTGTATGGTGTAAGTTGGTGCTCAAGTTCCATTTTCTTGCACGTAGCTGTCCAGTTCTCCCAACACCATTTGTTGGAAGAGGCTATTTTTACTCCATGTTATGTTGCTACCCCCTTTGTTGAATATTAATTGACTGTAGAGGCTTGGGTTTATTTCTGGGCTTTCTGTTCTATTCCACTGGTCCACATGCCTGTTTTTATGCCAGTACCAGTCTGTTTTGATTACAGTGGCCTTGTAATACAGTTTGGTATCAGGTATTGTGATCCCTCCTACTTTGCTCTTCTTTCTCAGGATTGCTGCAGCTATTCTAGGTCGTTTATGGTTCCATATAAATTTTTGAAGCAT
The DNA here is from genome assembly GCA_039655065.1 of Glossophaga mutica. Classification (NCBI taxonomy): domain Eukaryota; kingdom Metazoa; phylum Chordata; class Mammalia; order Chiroptera; family Phyllostomidae; genus Glossophaga; species Glossophaga mutica. Next base: position 34,899,377 of record CM077304.1, on the reverse strand, counting down.
TTGTTCTATGTCTGTGAAATATGCCATTGGTACTTTAATAGGTATTGCATTGAATCTATAAACTGCTTTGGGAAGTATGGACATTTTGATGATGTTAATTCTTCCGATCCATGAACACGGTATGTGTTTCCATTTGTTTGTGTCTTCCTTGATTTCTTTCTTCAGTGTTGTGTAGTTTTCTGCATACAGGTCTTTTACCTCCTTAGTTAGGTTTATTCCTATGTATTTTATTTTTCTTTTTGCTATATCAAATGGGATTTTTTTCTTGATTTCTGTTTCTGTTGTTTCATTGTTGGTATACAAAAATGCCTTTGATTTCTGGATATTGACTTTGTATCCGGCTGTTTGGCCAAATTCATTTATTAGGTCGAGCAGTTTTTGGGCCGAGTCTATAGGATTTTCTATGTATACTATCATGTCATCTGCAAACAATGATAGTTTTGTTTCCTCCTTTCTGAGTTGGATGCCTTTTATTTCCTTTTCTTGTCTAATTGCTGTGGCTAAGACTTCCAGTACTATATTGAATAGAAGTGGTAAAAGTGGACAACCTTGTCTTGTTCCTGATTTTAGTGGAAAAGATTTTAGTTTTTGCCCATTGAGTATGATGTTGGCTGTAGGTTTCTCATATATGGCTTTTATTATGTTGAGGAATGCTCCCTCTATTCCCACTTTGGTGAGTGTTTTTTATCATAAATGGGTGTTGTACCTTATCAAATGCTTTTTCTGCATCTATTGATATGCCAATGTGATTTTTGTTTTTGTTTTTGTTTATGTGATGAATTACGTTTACTGATTTGCGAATGTTGAACCATCCTTGCATCCCTGGGATGAGTCCCACTTGGTCATGGTGTATGATCTTTTTAATATGTTGTTGGATGCGGTTTGCCAATATTTTGTTGAGGATTTTAGCATCTATGTTCATCAGCGATATTGGCCTGAAGTTCTCCTTCTTTGTTGTGTCTTTATCTGGTTTGGAGATTAGGATGATGCTGGCTTCATAAAAAGAGTTTGGAAGTCTTCCATAATTTTGGATTTTTTTCGGATAGTCTGTGAAGGATAGGGGTTAGCGCTTCCTTAAATGTTTTGTAGAATTCTCCTGTGAAACCATCTGGTCCAGGGCTTTTGTGTGTCGGGAGTTTTTGATTACTGTTTCAATTTCATCAGCTGTTATTGGTCTGTTCAGGCTTTCTGTTTCTTCTTCATTGAGTTTTGGAAGATTATGTTTTTCTAGAAACTTGTCCATTTCATCTAGGTGTTCAAATTTCTTGGCATATAGTTCTTCATAGTAATTTCTTACAATCCTTTGTATTTCTGTGGTGTCAGTTGTAATCTTTCCTCTTTCATTTCTGATTGTGTTTATTTGAGTCCTCTCTCTTTTTTTCTTGATGAGCCTGCTTAAAGGCTTGTTGATTTTGTTGATCTTTTCAAAGAACCAGCTCCTGGATTCATTGATCTTTAGAATTGTGGCAACAAATACTTTAAATTGTTTCCTGGAAGGGACATGCTCAATTGATTCATTTTTGAGAGAATGTCTGCCAGAGTACTCAAATAATTGCACAAGTGTTTTTCTCAAGACAGTATTGTCTGTTGCTATGCAGCAGACATGCTTTATGCGTACTTCCCATTTTACCACGCAGGAAATTACAAAGACATACACTCAAAGCTTGACATGTTATGAAACGAATAATTTTTACTGGTTCATCAGGTCATTCTTACGTGAAACTAGCTGTTCATGACCCCTGCCCCTGAAGAATGAGGCCACGAGTACAGTTTGTGCCTTGATTTGTGCTGTTACCAGGGTTTTACACCAGCTCGCGCTGTCAGTGCAAATGTGTGCACAGTGAAAAAGACAGAGTCTTAGTATTATTGTGAAAATGGGGTTGACCTCACAGATCCCAAAAGGCCTTGGCGGATACACCATGAGTGTGCAGACCACACTTTGCAAACCACTGTTTCAGAGGAAACCTTTTAGAAATGTCAGTTACATTCAAATTAATTTTAGTATTCGTTCTGAAACTAAATACTTTGCCAAGTAAAATTTTGATGCTACTGTGAAACAAAAGCTGAAATTAAAGAGCAAATTAATGTATCTTCATGCAACAGGATCTAGAAAGAAAAAATGAAGAACTTGAGGAACTTTTTTTGTTAGAGAGGTGCTTTCCTGAAGCAGAGAAACTGAAACGAGAAGATAGATTGCTTTCTCAGGTAAGGCTGAATTTTTTTTTTTTTTGTGCTAGTACTTTTGTACCACAAGAGGGAGTTGTAGTCTGATATCCTTTTTAGTTCCAAGAATTTAAAATTTGTCTATAAAAAATCTCTGATCTGACAGAGTTGTTATAGCAAAATAAATTCATCTAGCTCTGCACAAAACTATTTGTCAGTAATAAGATCGCTGAACTACTTATATCCTTTGACTCAATTAATTTTTGGAATCTTCACTGAGGAAATAGTCCTAAATTAAAATATAAAAATATTGGGTGTAAGGCACTCTAGTGTTGCCCCAAACAGCATAGCTTTAGAAACGACATAGCTGATTATCAGGAGAAAAAGGAAAAACTGTAATAATATGATGAAAGATGATTACAGTATAATATTAAGCAAAAAATTGTAAGTGCAGTGTGATTACAAATGTAGAATTTGCATAGACTAAAAATGAATGGAAGGGCTCATACTATAATGCCCATGGTGATTAACAGTTAGTAATAATTCGAGACATAGAAATTAGCCCAACTGGTGTCTTTTGTAATTATAGGAGCTATACGATAAGAGAGGAAAGCAAAACAAAACCAACTGATACACGGTTTTAAAAATTAAAATATGACCAAAAAATTGTATTTATTTGAATTATTGAAAGTCACAAATTATTTTCTGAAGAGGAATTTGGTTACTTTAGAGATAAGTAACTAGTTAAGGTCCTAATATATTTCTGCCCAAATTGAGAAAACTAGGTTGTGGGAACTCGTACTTAAATAAGAAGAAATTTAATGTTCGGTTGAATTTTCATCGGTGTGAACCTCCAGATGTTTTTCTTCTGCAGTGGGTGCACTACATTCAGTGTGACGGCAGCCCAGACCCTTCGATAGCCCAAGAAATCAATACTTTTATTAGCTTGTGGAAAGAGGAAACAAATGAGAATTTCGAGGAAGTCATTGCAAAGAGTAAACTTGTGCTGCATGTGAGTACCTGAGTATTATTCCATAATTTAAAATTATTTAAATTACAAATTGATTTCAAAAAATAGAAATAAAATATGGTATTTGCCATTAATATTTGCCTTCTTGGCTATGGAGAAAAATATTTGCTAATCTTTTTCTCTTTAACTCCTAAAAACCTCTTGATACCTTAGATGAGGTCAACGTAACATAAATGTGAAATATTTACTGTATGCGTGTCTAATTCAAGTAAAAAAATTAAGTTGCATCCATATATGTTAATAACTTAGGGAGAAAGTGTGTAATTGTATCTTCAGTTGCATCATTCACTATTCACTGATGCATACACATGTATTTATTGTTAACTGTGTACCAGGCCCCGACTCGTTCAGGCAGTGAAAGTACCAAGTTGAATAAGAATATCCTGTGTTCTATTTCTACAAACAGGATGCATAGACTAGCCTGAGGAGCTACCACTTTACAAGCACTTAAAAATGCTAGAAAAATATTTTAAATGACATTTAAGCCCATTGCCTAGTATAAAAGAAAATAAGGGAAAATTTTGGTGGTCATAAAACAATTTAGAAAAGTGGGCAAGTGTAGAAGGCAGGGGCTTCCCAGAAAGTATCTGTTAACCCCTGGTGGCTTAGCTTTGGTTTAAAGGGCCATCAGAGGCAAAGCCAAGGTTACATGCAAGATGACAAATGGATCAGAGACCTCCTATACTGCTGGGAGCTGCAGAAAGGTAATGTGGATAACAGGGGGAAAAAAACTCCTCTGCAAAGGGAGATGATACAAACTTGTTTTGCTCATCTTTAGCTTAATAGAGGGAAAACAAAAATGTCTCAAGTGAGAATTCTGAGTCATGAGTGAATCAGAAGTTGGACTGGACAAGTCACCAGATTACAGCACAGAGAGATAAAGAGATGGAAAATGTGAAAGAGCAGTTGACATAATGTATAATAGGGGAAGAAGGACTAAAAATTGGCTGAAAAGGAGAAGAATAGGGAGAGAAAGTTGTCAAACAGATATGGCTGGCAATTTTTCAGAATTGAAGAAACAAATGAGCCCTCTGATTCAAGAAATACAACAAATGCCAATTTGGGATAAATAGAAAGAAATCCACACTTAGACACACCTACATAATATTAGAAAGTAAACGTAATTCACTTTTCTTGATCCCATTATACTTTATGCTTTTTTAAAATTATATTGTATTAATTATGCTATCACAGTTACCCTGATTTTCCCCCTTTTCATACTTCCACCCAGCAATCCCCACTCCCTCAGGCAATTCCCCCCACCATTGTTCACATCCATGGGTCATGCATGTAAGTGCTTTGGCTACTCCATTTCCTATACTGTACTTTACATCCACATGACTGTTCTGTAACTACCTATTTGTACCTCTTAATCCCCTCACCTCTTCACCCATTCCCTCACAACCTCCTCTCATCTTGCAACCATGATTCTGTCTCTGTTTTTCTTTGCTTAATTTGTTTTTTAGTTTCAATTACTGATAGATATGTATTTATTGCCATTTTAATATTAATAGTTTTGATCTTCTTTTTCTTAAATAAGTACCTTTAACATTTCCTATAATAATGATTTGGTGATGTTGAACTCCTTTAGTTTTTTCTTGTCTGGGAAGCTCTTCATCTGCCTTTTGATTCTAAATGATAGCTTTGCTGGGTCTAGAAATCATGGTTGTAGGTCCCTGCTTTTCACAACTTTGAATATTTCTTGCCAATAGTCTGCAAAGTTTCTTTTGAGAAATCAGCCAACAGTCTTATGGAAACTTCCCTGTAGGTAACTAACTGCTTTTCTCTTGCTGCTTTTAAGATTCCCTCTTTATCTTTAAACTTTGGCACTTTAACTATGATGTGTCATGGAGTGGGCCTCTTTGCATCCATCTTGTTTGGGACTCTGTGCTTCCTCGACTTGCATGTCTATTTCCTTCACCAAATTACAGTAGGTTTCTTTCATTACTTTTTCAATAGATTTCCAATTTCTTGCTCTTTATCTCCTCCTCCTGGAACCCAATGATGTGAATAGCAAACCTCTTGAAGTTGTCCCAGAGGCTGCTTATACTACCCTTTTTTATTATTATTCTTTTTTCTTCTTGTTGTTCTAATTGGTTGTTTTTTGCTTCCTTATGTTCCAAATCATTGATTTGATTCTCAGCTTCACCCACTCTACTGTTGTCTCCTTATAAATTGTTCTTCACTTCGATTAGTATATATCCTTCATTTCTGACTGGATTTTTTTTATGTTGTTAAGGTCCTCACAAAGTTCCTTGAGCATCGTTATAACCAGTGTTTTGAACTCTGCATCTGTTAGATAGCTTATTTTCATTTTGTTTAGCTCTTTTTCTGGAATTTTGATCTATTCTTTCATTTGGGCCATGTTTCTTTGTCTCCTCATTTTTGCAGCCTTCCTGTGTTGCTTCTATGTATCAGGCAGAGCTACTTTGACTCGGTGTCTTGGTAGTGTGGCCTAATGTAGTAGGTGTCCTGTAGGGTCCAGTGGCACAGCCTCCCCTGTCACCCAAGCTGGGTATTCAGGGTACACCCTTCTCTTGTAGTTGAGCTTTGATTGCTGTCAGCAGGTCAATGGGAGGGATTTACCCAGGCCAGTCAGCTGCAAGGACTGGCTGTGATCACCCACCACCAACCTCCATACTCCGTGGAAGATCAGCTGTGCAGGTACAAGGTGGTGGTGTTCCAACGTGGTCTGTAGCTGTCCACCAGGTGTGCTGGTCCTGGGGTTTCCTAAGTGGTGCAGAACTAAGTCAGCCCCTGCTTTTGTTTTGCCCAGGGCCATGCTGCCTGAGCTATAAAGCAATCTGAGTAGCCGTTAATCATGCTAGGCTTGAAGATTCCCAGAAGAAGCCAACCTGTGAATCTCTGCTGGCTGCTGCTTGCTGGGCAAGGATCTCACTGAGGCCAGCTGTTACTTATTTGATATGATTTAGCAAGTTGTGAAGCATGAGCCAAGACCAGCTATTCCTATGGAACAGCAGCTTGGGTGGGCCCATAAGTTGGGTGGGGTGGAGTCTCTGAGGATCACCAAGGCAGGGCAAACAGTGTTGGCCAGGTTGATGGAGTCTCAGATATGGCACTGTGGCTTGTCAGCTGTGGGTGGAGGGTTCAGACAAGGGACAATTGTCTCTGCTTACCTTGATGCTGGAAACCTCAGTTTCTTCACATATGCCACTGGTGCCTTTCATGCTGCTACCTCGGTGCTGGGGCTCAAAGGGAGTGAGTTTGAGTAGGTGAGTCTGTGTGTGGGTTCTTTAAAAGGAACTGCTTGAGGCTCTAGACAGTTCCTCCACCAACTCAACCCCTGCTGGATTTTACAGCCAGAAGTTGGGGGTACTTATCTTTCTGGCACTAGAACCCTGGGCTGGGAGGCTCTGGTGTGGAGTTGGGACTTCTCACTCCTGGAATATCCCTCTCAAATTTTTATCCATCACACATGGGTGAGAGACCAGCCTGTTCCATGTCTGTCCCCGTCCTACCAGTCTGGATGTGTTTTCTTTAATTCTGTAGTTGTCAGACTTCCATTCAACTCGATTTCGGACGGTTCTCAGTGATAGTTGTTCTAAATTTTAGTTGTAATTTTGATGTGGTTGTACAAGCAGGCCAACCATGTCTGCCTATGCCACCATCCTGAGTGGAAGTTCTCCTTTATGCTTTTTGTCGTAATTCAGGAGTGTCAAACTCATTTTCACTGGGGGCCACATCAGCCTCATGGTTGCCTTCAAAGGGCCAGATGTAATTTTAGGACCGTATAAATGTAACTACTTCTTAACAGTTAAGCAAGAGCTCGGCACTGCTGCTGGGTAGAAACAAGGTGCAGGGCCAGATAAAACAAGGTGGAGGGACGGATAAAACAAGGTGGAGGGCCGGATTCGGCCTGCAGGCCTGTGTTTACCACCTGTGTTCTAATTCCTCTCAATATTTTTTGTGCCTCTTGTCCCTGTGGTTTAACTCTCCTCCATGTTTCTGTGAAGTGGAGTAATTCCAGACTCTTGGAAACATATAACAAGCAATGCCTATTTTAATCTGTACAACATGCTGATGAGAATTTTTTACATAAGAAGAAATACCGATTGCAAGTTGCTTAGAGTCCCCTATGAGACTTTAGATGGGCCTTACTCTGACTTTCCAGAGACTCCAGAGAGCCTCCCACATGCTGTGAGGTAGTGCGCACCCATGGATTCATCATGCGGTGTCTTGCCATTGCACATGCCCTCGACTGGGGAGGCTGCCCTAGCACGGTGCTGGTCCAGGAATCTGGTGCTCTGCCGTTAGCTGGGAGGCAGGGGAAGGATGCACTGGAGCTCATCAGTGATGAGTGCAAAGTAGCATCTTCCTGTTATGAATGTGGTGTACAGAATTACAAGTAATAAATAGTAGGGAAGATGAGAAAATGATAAGTAAAACAAAACAGGAGACGGAAGAGGAGAGGAATCATAGCAATAGGAAACTAAAGCAGGAAGCCACAAGAGGAACAGAAATTATTGGATAGCAGTGACCCCCTGGTAAACATCGAATTCCAGATTATCAAGTTAATTTATTTGACAAACTCTTAGATAACGCTTACTATGCCAGGCTTTAGAAATACAATAGTAATTTGCTGAATTTTCACAATAACCCTATGAGTTAGGCACCATTATCCCCATTTTACAGATGAATAAGTCGAGGCACAGAGATGGTAAATAAGTTGCCCAGGATCACACTGACAGTAAGAGGTGGCTAGAACTGAAGCCCAGCGTCTGGCTTGAGTCCCTACTATCCTCCACTACTATGCTGCCTCTCTTAATTTAGTCTCCCACGTTTATTGTGTGAACCTTGTTGAGACACTGCAGGTAAATGTCACAATATTGTAGGCCCTCCCGCTGCCATAGCTGTGTCCTCCTGGAGTTTTTTTAACTCTCAGAAGTGTCCACACCGAGCTTCCAGCAATTCATCATTTACAGCTCAGGTGTCCTGCCAGGCACTGGTTCCTGCAGTGGCTTCTGCTCCTGAGTTTGTTCTGGAAAGCCAGGGCTCCCTGTGTCCACCTGCAGGTCTCTCTGCCCCTCACTTACTGGTCAAAGAAGAGTCACTGACTTTTCAGTCTGCCTATCTTTTTACTTGCTAGAACACAATGGTATCTTCCAAGATTCTTACAGGTGAAACCAGATGTTCTAAGTTTCTCACCTATAAAATAGGCACCATGACAGTATCCACCTCATAGAGTTATGATGAGGAGTGAATGAATTAAAACATATAAAGCATTTAGAATGGTTTCTAGCATATAGTAAGTGTTCAGTAAATATTAGTAATTTTACTTTCTCCTTTTCATTGTTCTGATGTTGTTATTATTTCTATTGTTCCATAGTCTTAGGTAATGAAAGCTCTGTTACACATGACTGAGAATTTTTATAATGGAATTTTGGGAGGAAATAGTCTATTTTTCCATGCTCTTAACTAATATAAAAATCCTTTCTGGTATTTATTTATTTTACTGACAATAAGATGTATTCTTTGACTGAAAAATATTAGAATATCCCCTTTTCACCTTATTTGTCAGATTTGATTTGCTTTTAGAGTAAATTTTTCCTTTATATTTTTATTTTATACTTTTGCTTTATAGTTAATTAATAAGTTGAAATTAATTTTATTGGAAACTTCGCCATATGATTTGCAAGATAAAAATATAGCACAGTACCAAGGATCAATTCTGGAACTGCAGGAGCTCCTTCACCTAAAGTTTAACATAGCCACAGAAGTACTACTCCGAGTAAGTGTGATATTTTGCTTATATATTATTATTATTAACTTTTATGAGAGTTAAGATTTTATGCTGTATAATTTTAAAAATTCGGTATTATTTTTTAAAAAGTAAAAGGTTATAAAAAGTGGCATGACTTAAGGCACATATATCTATCCTTACTTAACAATTGTAAATATTTTTAAAGAAATAAAACATCAATATAGCTAAAATCTAGTTTTCTTTATTATACTTGCCAAGGTTTACCAGGATCACTATGAAAATAAATTCACAAAACCTTATGAATTAAACATTCATTTTAGATAAATTAGTTGATAGACAGAATTACAATTATTGTAGTTACTCTATTTTTCCAAATATCTTAGCACTAATATGAAACCATGAAACCATTATTATACCTAAGAAAATTAACCATGACACCATTATTATAGCTAAGAAAATTAATAAAAAGTAATTTTTTTAACATGGTTAAATTTCTATTTTAAAAATTATAAATAACTGCATCTATTTTTGTTTAAACATGCAGAAGGATTAGAAACATATACCCCAAACCAAGAATAATTATTTTTATTTATTTATTTATTTATTTAAAGTGTTTGAGTACAGTTTTCTGCCTTTTACTCCCATCCCACCCCACCCCCCAGCCCTCCCCACCTCCCTCCCATTTCCACCCCTCCCTGTTATTGTCCATGTGTCCTTTATACTTGTTCCTTCAAATCCTTCCCCTTTGTCCCTGAAATTCCCTTCCCTTTCCCCTCTGGTTACTGGCAGCCTGTTCTCAATTTCAGTGTCTTTGGTAATATTTTGCTTGTTTGTTTGTTTTGTTGATTAGGTTCCTGTTAAAGGTGAGATCATATAGTATTTGTCTTTCAAAAAGAAATTTTTATTAATTATATAAATATGTAAATAATAGAGAAGTAATATATTATTTCTATAACATATTCTAATATACAGCCCATATTTAAATTTTCTCTAATATCCTATGAATATCTTCTATAACTGGTTTTGTTTTATTTTTTAATCAGAAAACAATCTAAGGTCACACGTTACTTCTGGCTATGTTGTCTCATTTTTTTGGTGTAGAAAACAGTCCTCACCTTGGTATAGCCTTGGGCGAATATGTTGTAATTACTAAAAGAAATGCAAAGAAGGCTTAAACATCACTAATTTTATTGTTATCAATAATATATTATGATTTTACAACTATTTTATGTTGTACAATAAAGTGAGTAAGGAAATAAGTTATAATTATTAAGCAAGATTTTTATTGAAAGATAAAAATAGTAAAATAAAAGACTAAAAATGCTATAATGTTATATTTAAAATGGAAATATCAGTATGAACTATATTTCTTTTTATTCCGTAAAAAGGAGCCAGGTGTAATTGGAGTAAAAGGCTGATTCTGGGTCTGGGGAAGGGAAAGTGAAAGGTAAGGTTGTTATTGAAAGAGGAGGTTGAGTCTTCTTGTGCTAGAAAGCACGCAAGTGTTCCAAGTCTAATGGAGCCACATTCAAAGGGACAGAACTACCTTAAAGAGTCTCCCACTAGTCAGATTTGGGGCACTGGGGCTATCAGAAAGGATCATGACTATAATTTGATTATAACACATTGAATAAATAAAAGTCTGTGAATCTATAGTGATACTCCAAAAAGGAAGGAGGAAGGTGGTATGGGGAGTGGGGAGAATTGCAGAAAAATGCTATATAATAAATGGAGGAGGAATGGGCAGTTATAAGAATGACTATTTTTCAATCTCTAAAGTAATAAATCATAAGGATCATTGATGGCTACCTAAATAATTAGGTGAAAAGTGCCAAAGTATTGCTCACTGATTCCTTACAGATTGCTTACTGATTGGGAAAAATGTACTTTGAAATATGGAGCTGTGGGTAATCACCACCTTAACCAGGTGGTGAAATCCACATAATTAATAGTGGGATAAAATACACCTCCCGAAGGGCTGTAATCTGAGGAACACAACAAAACCTATGATGCCTTTTTGCTAAAAATGATTTGTCTGAATCTAATTAAACCTACCTAGACCCATTACGTGAAAAATAAGGAGATAGAGGAAAAGGTCAAACAATACAATGAGGAAACAATCAGATAAATCCACAATGTGGAACGATTATACAGAGAAACTGTCCTGGATACTTCAAAAAGTTAATTTCACAGGAAAAAAGAAGCAGAAGTGGGGACAGTTACTTTTTTTTTAAAAGAGCAATAAATCAATCCCCAGTACTTTTAAGTTTTTACATTATAGCCACCAAATACATATTAACATACTTAAGCCCATTAAGAGAGCTTGTTCCTTGAGCAATGGGCATCAAGTTATGTTAGTCTTTACTTAAAAAATTTTAAGAACATCCTTAAATTGTATGTTTAATGTTATATACCAAGTACTGGACTAGTTAAATGCACAACTCATCTGGATTTTATATACTGGATATTTTGTTTCCTAACCTTGATATGTTCAGAAATAGGCAAATTTTTGCAGTAGAATAATCTACATCTTAATAAAGTACACATAAAGAAGTCTGTGTATAATTAAAATGAAAAGTCATGATAATGTTACAATTGAAAAGGTTAATTATATAAGTGATCTACACACACTACCTGAATATACAGGAGCAAATTCAATCCTTAGACACCTTAAGAGAAACTAAGTGGAAAAGGGTAAGCACGCTTAATTAAGTAAATATATTTGTGTAATTTTGAGATTTTTTAAGCAATTCTTTATCATTTTGATTGAACCTTATGTTTACCCAAGTAACTTTTTTAAGTAGTATTGAATCCAACACCCTAATTTATTTAAATTGTATGATTTATGAGGCCTCTGATCTTTTATATTGTTTTCTTTTTCTCTTATAGCAAGCCAGTACTTTGGCAGATCTGGACACTGGAAATATGGAAAAAGTCATTCAAGATGAAAATGTTACCCTGTATGTGTGGGCGAACCTCAAGAAGAACCCAAGGTATTCCCATGGGTGATATTGTAGGTTAAAAGACAGGAGAATCACTTCGTGATTACCAGGCATATTCTTATTGAATAACAGCATGGTACATGATATCCTTGGAAAGATTCATGTCAAGAAGTCTGCCAAATGGGGTTTTGAATCATAGACCTGCCATTTACCTTAGACAAGTCACATAGATTTGTTGAGCTTCAGTGTATCAACAGGCTCATGATGATTATATTACTTAACAGGATTTAGTTGAGGTTAAATAGTAGTGCATATAGAGGTCATGGCATGGTGTCTAGTACAAATATATGCTGAATGAATATCAGGTCTTTCCCTTCTCTCAACCTTCCTCCCATCCAAAAATAGAAGTGGTAGGTACTTTCTACATGGCTAGCTCAAACTTAAAAAGAACTTATCTTTGTGAACTGTTAAAAATAATACTTTCTAAAAAATAACACTTTTTAAAAAAAGATTTTATTTATTTATTTTTTTGAGAGAGAGGGGAAGGGAATGAGAAAGAGAGGGAGAGAAACATTGATGTGTGAGATACATCAATCAGCTGCCTCATGCACACCCCTGACTGGGGACCTGGCCTGCAACCCAGGCATGTTCCCTGACTGGGAATTAAACTGGTGACCTTTTGGTTCACAGGCCAGCACTCAATCCACTGACCCACACCAGCCAGGGCAAAAAATAATACTTTTATATTTACCATTTTTTTAGATGTTTAAGGGATGTTTCACCAATTATTTTTAAAAAAGCAACAGCTTTCTGAGGAATGACAGTGGTAATGATAAATTCCTGAGCACTCAGTTGCTGCTTGATCTCAAATATTTGTAATTAATTGAGTTAGTATGGCAGTAAATTTAAAAACAAAATTTACCAGAATAAAAAATTAGGAGGTTCTGGTCTCACTTCTGAAAAGACTAGTCATATTGCAATGGAAGAAACTGAACTTTATTTTGGATATTTAGTAAAAGGAAGAAATAAAATATTTTCCACATTGTATTTGCTACAAAATACTCTGCGGTTTAAATCTAAATTAGAGACAATATAGTAATAGAACCTTTTATTATAAAATATGTTATATATAGAAGAGTGAAGAGAATTAATCTGTATAATTTTAAAAGAATAAAAGTAAAATGACTAGCTCTGCATTAATTACCTGGGTCTAAAGAAGAGAATTAGCTAGTCCTTTTACTAAGATAATGAATAATGGAGGCAGAAAAAAGTCTGTTTTGGTGGTGATGGCAAGGGGGTCGTAGGGATGGACTTGCTGAATTTAAAGATCTATGAAATGTCAAAGTGCAACTCTCTGAAAGACTTCAGAGAGTCCTGAGTTGGAGATATATTTTTAGGAGTCATTAGCATATAAGCCAGGAGTTCTTAACTTTTTGGGCATCAGATTCTTACGAACTTTAAAGCATTCTATATGCTCACATTTAAGGGCATTTTTGGACCCCTTAAAGTTCATTCAAGATCTCTCTTTCCCCTACATACCCCCAGAAAACATAGAACTCATGTCAAAAACTCCTGGTAATTTAAATAATAATTGAAGCCTAGAAATAATATCCAAGGAGATTATGTAGAGGGAGAAGAAAAGGGATGGGGAGCTGAGTAATACCAACATTTAAGGGATGGTTAGGAAGAAGGCCATGCAGAGGAAATGCAGCAGCTGCCAGTGACAGAGAAGAGGATTGCGTTACGGACCTGAGAGTGTGTTTTGGGAAGGATAAAATTAGCAACTGGGTCCAAATCCTGCAAAGAATGTATTCTGAATTGTGGTGAAATTAAAGTGAAGAGAAATACTACTTCGGAATAAATTTGCAACAAACCTAGTGTTTCCCTGGGCCTTTTCTTTTTTGTTAAAATCAATTATTAACAGGCACAGAAATGTCAGATGCAGTGAAATACAAACTGCATTTGAAATTCCAAGGATATTAGCAACAAGTGACATTGCTCTACGACTCCTACATACTCACTATGATCATGTCACACCACTGCACCCTGTTCCAACATTATTTCAACTGCCTACTTCCACGGAATCTGACTCTGTCAAAGACAAAGCTAACGATGTACCAGGAGCAATTAGCAAATGGTTCCGAGAAGAGTACAAACAACCAGAAAGTGTGCGTAACTCAGTCCAGGAGGAAGAAATAAAAGTTGAAGATCAAGGCAATACTGAAATACGAATGGTAAGACACATTTACATGTATAATTTTTTTCCTTATATAACAAGTGTTCTTAGATTCCCTGCCTTTCTCAAGATTGTTTTGGCTATTAAAGGTCTTTTGTAGATCCATACAAATTTTAGGGTTGTTTGTTTTATTTCTGTGAAAAATGCCATTGGAATTTTGAAATGAATTGCATTGAATGTATAGATGCCTTTGGATATTAATTCTTCCACTCCATGTGCACAGAATATCTTTCCATTTATTTTTGTCTTCTTCAGTTTCTTTCACTGATGTCTTAGAGGGTTCAGTGTACAGCTCTTTCACCTCCTTGCTTAAATTTATTCCAAGGTATTTTGTTCGTTTGATGCAATTATAAATGGAATTTTCTTTAGTTCTCTTACCAATAGTTTATTATTAGTGTATAGAAATGCAACAGATTTTTATGTATTGATTTTTTTAGGAGGTAGAACACATATTTTTAAAAAGATTTTATTTATTTGATTTTACAGAGAGGGGAAGGGAGGGAGAAACAGAGGGAGAGAAACATAAATGTGAGAGACAAACATCGATCAGTTGCCTCCTGCACATGCCCTGACCGGGGGCTGAACCAGCAACCCAGGCATGTACTCTGATCAGGAATCAAACCTGCAACCCCTTACTTTGCAGAATGACCTCCATGCAACTGAGCAACACTGGTCAGGGCTACTTGTTTATTTTTTTAAATCTTAATTGAGCATCTACCATGTCCTACACACCATACCAGGAACAGGATATTCACCAGTAATAAAGCAAATAGTATGAATTTTTTTCTGATAATTTTCAGGAATTAAGACCTAAGAGAGATGATGATAGTTTTTAATATTTTTGTGATAATGAGATTAGAAAGGAAAGTGTTCATCCATCTATTCATTACCTTACCAACAAGCACATATAGAAAACTTATATTTCAGGGACATAATGGGAGACAGAGGCCTTGTAATGAACAGGATACCTATGGCCCCTCTCCTCATGGAAATCAGAATTTAGTAGGTAAAGATATCAAATACAGAGCAGCATTTTTCTTCTTGGTAAAGAATCTTTGAAGTATAACACAAATCACAAATGGTACATTTTCTTTATGTATTGATTTTGTATCTTGTAACTTTACTGAAGTAGTTTGTAAGTTCTAACATTTTTTTTTTGGTGCAGTCTGTAGGGTTTTCTATATATAATATGTCATCTGCAAATAGTGACAGGTTTATTCTTCTTTCTGATTTGGATTTCTTTCATTTCTCTTTGTTGACTAATTGCTCTGGCTAGGACTTCCAATAGCTTGTTAAATAAAAGTGGCAAGGGTGGCACTGGCTGGGTAGCTCCGTTGGTTAGAGCATTGTCCTGACAACACCAAG
The DNA here is from genome assembly GCA_039655065.1 of Glossophaga mutica. Classification (NCBI taxonomy): domain Eukaryota; kingdom Metazoa; phylum Chordata; class Mammalia; order Chiroptera; family Phyllostomidae; genus Glossophaga; species Glossophaga mutica. The sequence continues at coordinate 34,883,919 of CM077304.1, read as the reverse complement.
GTTGTGGGTTTGATCCCCAATCAAAGCACACACAAGATCAACCAATGAATGCATAAATAAGTGAAACAACAAGTTGGTGTTTTTTCCTCTTTTATTCTCCCTCTCTCTAAAAATCAATAAATAAAAATTAAAAATAATTTTAGTATAAAAATGGCAAGAGTGGTCATCTTTGTTTTGTTCCTGATATTAGAGGAAAAACTTTCAGCCTTTAACCATTTAGGATACAGCCAGCTGTGGGCTTGTGATATGTGGTCTTCATTATGTTGGGGTACATTTCACCGTACCCATATTTTTAGAGCTTTTTTAATCATAAATGACTTTAATTATGTCAAATGTTTTATCATATGACTTTTTTACTTTTAAAAATATATTTTATTGATTATGCTATTACAGTTGTCCCATTTTTTTCTCCCCTTTATTCCCCTCGGCCCTGTACCCTGCCTCCTACCATCTTTCCCCCACGGTTCCCCCATGGTTCATGTCCATGGGTCGTACATATAAGTTCTTTGGCTTCTCCATTTCCCATATTATTCTTAACCTCCCTCTGTCTTTTTTGCACCTACCAATTATGCTTCTCATTCCCTGTACCTGTTCCCCCATTCTCCCCCTCCCCGCTCTCTGCTGATAACCCTTCATGTGATCTCTATTTCTGTTCTAGTTGTTTGCTTATTTGTTTTTATTTTTATTTTTTTAGGTTCTGTCATTGATAGTTGTGAGTGTGTTGTCATTTTACTATATGTATTTTTGATCTTCTTCTTTCTCTTAGATAAGTCCCTTTAACATTTCATATGATAAGGCTCTGGTGATGATGAACTCCTTTAACTTGACCTTACCTGAGAAGCACTTTACCTGCCCTTCCATTCTAAATGATAGCTTTGCTGGATAGAGTAATCTTGGATGTAGGTCCTTGCCTTTCATGACTTCGAATACTTCTTTCCAGCCCCTTCTTGCCTGTAATGTTTCTTTTGAGAAATCAGCTGATAGTCTCAAGGGAACTCCTTTGTAGGTAACTGTTTCTTTTTTCTCTTGCTGCTTTTAAGATTCTCTCCTTATCTTTAATCTTGGCTAATGTAATTCTGATGTGCCTTGGTGTATTCCTCCTTGGATCCAACTTCTTTGGGACTCTCTGAGCTTCCTGGACTTCCTGGAAGTCTATTTCCTTTGCCAGATTGGGGAAGTTCTCCTTCACTATGTTTTCAAATAAGTTTTCAACTACTTGCTCTTCCTCTTCTCCTTCTGGCACCCCTATAATTCAGATGTTGGAACATTGAAAGATGTCCTGGAGGTTCCCAAGCCTCTCCTCATTTTTTTTGAATTCCTGTTTCTTCATTCTGTTCCAGTTGAATGTTTCTTTCTTCCTTCTGGTCTAAACTGTTGATCTGAGTCCTCATTGCCTTCCCTTCACTGTTGGTTCCCTGTACATATTCCTTTATTTCACTTTTCATAGTCTTCACTTTTTCCTCTATTTTGCTCAAACAATTCTGTGAGCATCCTGATTACCAGTGTTTTGAACTGCATCTGATGGGTTGGCTATCTCTTCATTGTTTAGCTGTATTTTTTTTTGTGGGGGGGGGAGCTTTGGTCTGTTCTTTTGTTTGGGACATTTTTTTTTTTGTCTCTCATATGATTTTTATCTTTTGTTAATGTGGTTATTGGTTTGTGGATGTTGAACTTTCCTTGTATTCCTGGTATACATCCTACTTGATCTTGGTGTATGATCCTTTTAACATTTTGTTGAATTTAATTTGCTACTATTTTGTTGAGGAATTTTACATTTATGTTCATTGGAGATATTGGCCTATAGTTTTTTTCTTGTACCATCCTCCTCTGGTTTTGGTATGAGGTTAATATCAGTGTAGTAAAGTAGGTTTGAAAGTGTTCCCTTCTCTTCTGTTGTTTGAAAGAGTTCGAGAAGTATTGATACTAACTTTTCTTTAAATATTTATAACTTTACCAGTAAGCCATCTGGTTATGGATATTTGGTTGCTGGGGAGGCTTTTGATACTGATTTACTAGCAAGGATACTGTATAAATTGCTACATATACATACAGTATACTGTATTGCATATAGTATACAAGGATACTGTATCCTTACATAAATTGCATATAATGCAATAAATTGCATTATTCAGATTTTGTATTACTTCGAGGCTCAGTCTTAATAGGTGGTAGATAACTAGGAATTTATCCATTTCTTCCAGGCCATTAATTTTGTTAGCATATAGTTGCTCATAGTAGTCTCCTATCATCTTTTGTATTTCTGTGGTATCAGTTATAATGTTTCCTATTTATTTATAATTTTATTTTAGTCCTCTCCCCCCCTTTTTTTGGTGTACCTAGGTAAAGTTTTCTCATTTTTTTCTTTTTAAAAAAACAGCTCTTAGTTTTAATCGATCTTTTCTACTGTTTTTTTTTTTTGTCTTTATTACATTTATTTCTGCTCTAATATTTATTTGCTTTGTTCTACTAAGTTTGGGCTTCATTTGTGTTTTTTCTACTTCCTTGAAGTATAAAGTTAAATTATTTGTTTGAGATCTTTCTTGTTTCTTAATATATGAATTTGTTCTGTGAACCTTCAACTGCTTTTGATTCATCTTAGAAGTTTTGCTGCTTGTTTCCATTTTCATTTGTTTAAAGGTATTTAACAAAATTTTTTTATCTATGAGTTATTGATTGTTCAGAAGCATGAGGTTTAATCTTCACATATTTGTTAATTTTCCATTTTTATCCCATAATTGATTTACAGTTTCATTCAATTGTGGTTAGAAAAGATGCTTGATATTATTTTAATCTTTTTAAATCTATTAAGACTTGTTTTGTGTCCTTATATATGATCAATCCTGGAGAATGTTCTATGTACGCCTGGTAAGAACATGTTTTTTGTTGCTTTTGGATGGAATGTTCTGTATATGTTCTTTAAGTTCATATTATTTAAAGTATGATTTAAGGTCAATATTGTCTTATTGGTGTCTGTCTTCATGATCTATCAATTGATGAAATTGGAGTATTAAAGTCCCCACTATTATTACATTGCTATTTCTCCCTTAAATCTTTTAATAATTGCTTTGTTTAGGTGGTCCTACGTTGGGTACATAAGTTTCACAAATGTTATATCTTCATGTTAGATTGACCCCTTTATCATTATGTAATGACCTTCTTTGTCTCTTATTACAGTTCTTGTCTTAAACCCTATTTTGTCTGATAAAAATATAGGTAACTCAGCTTTCTTTTGGTTTTGATTTTCACGGACTCTTTACATCCCTTTACTTCCAATCTGTGTGTGTCCTTACATCTGAAGTGAGCCTCTTGTAGGCAGCATATAGATGAGTCTTTTTGTTGTTGTTGTTCACCACCCACTCTGTCTTTTGACTGGACAATTTAGCCCATGTACCTATAAAGTAATTATTGATAGGCATCTACTTATTGCCATTCTGTTGTTTTCTGGCTGTTTTGTAATTCCTTTGTACTTTTCTTTTTTTCTTTCTCTCTTCTGTTGTGATTTTATGATTTTTTTTTCTCTACAGGTATACTTTGTGTATCTACAGTAATTTTTTGCTTTTTGGTTACTATGAGTCTTTCATAAAACAACTTATTTATAACAATATTTAAGTTGAACACAAGTCAAGTTTTCATTCTAAAGCTTTACATTTTTACTTCCTCACCACATTTTGTTTTTGATGTCACAATTTACATCTCTTTATCTTGTGTAACACTTAAGTTATTGCAGTTATAACTATTTTTACTGTTTTTATCTTTTATCCTTCATACTAGTTTTATAAATAACTAATCTACCACCTTTGCAACATTTGATTATTCTGAATTTTACTCTGTCTTTACCTTTACCAGTGAGATGTATACCTTCATATGTTTTCCTGTTACTAATCAGTGCCCTTTTATTTCAGCTTAAAGAAATCCCTTTAACATTTCTTGTAAAGCTGATCTACTGGTGATAAATTCTCTTAGCTTTCACTTGTCTGAAAAACTCCTATTCGGAATGGCAGTTTTGCAGGGTAGAGTATTTTTGGTTGGCAGTTTCGTTTTTTCTTTTCTTTTTTTTTTTTTTCCTTTCAGCATATTGAATATATTGTTTCACTCCCTTCTGGCATGAAAACTTCTGAAAAATCTACTTAGAGTCTTATGGGGATTCCCATGTGTGTAACGAGTTGTTATTCTCTTGCTGCTTTTAAGATTCTCTCCTTGTCTTTAATTTTGTTACCTTAATTATAATGTGTCTTGGTGTGGGTCTTTTTGGGCTTATATTTTTTTGGAACTCCCTGGGATTTCTGGATCTGAATGTCTTTTTCCTTCCCAAGTTTAGATAAGTTTACAGCCATTATTTTTTTTCAAATAAGTTTTCTGGCCACCCGTCCTTCTGAGACCCCTATAATGCAAATGTTGGAACACTTGATAAATTTCCCATAAATCTCTTAAGTTGTCTTATCTTTTTCTCATTTTTTTATATTTGCTGCTCTGATTAGGTGAGTTCTACTACCTCATCTTTGAGTTCACTGATAATTTTTCTGCTTCATCTAAAGATTGTCAATTTTCTCTATTGTATTTTTCAGTTCAATTTTTTATTCTTCAGCTCTGTAACTTCTGTTTGGTACTTTCTTGTATTTTTCTATCTCTTTGTTGACATTTTCACTTTGTGTTTTTCTTTCTTCTCTCAAGCTTGTTGAGCACCTTTATAATCATTATTTTGTACTCCATAACAGGTAAATCACTTATTTCCATTTTATTAAGACCTTTTTCTGAGGTTTTTCGTGTTTCTCATTTGGGATATGTTTTTCTACAGTGGCCCTCAGTAGTTGGAGGTATGCCAAAACCAGTCAGTGTCCCTAAGGGAAGATCTCAGTGACACCTCATCTCAGACTGATGGGAAGCCAGACCTTTAGGCAGCAGCTTTTAAAGTATGCCAACATACACTTTTTCAGTGTAAGACTGGGAGATGGGTGTTTCTCTCTGTGCCCTTTGAACTGAGCCTTGGGGTGATAGCCAGTTAAGAACTATTTTTTTACTGCTGTCTCATTCATCTCATGATACCAGTCCCGCTGGCCACCAAATCCAGGCCAGCAAATACATCCCCTCTGTAGAATCCACAAAAACTAGGGCATCAGATACAAAAGCTGGGGCACCAGGCACACATGCTCTAGTGTGCAGCAGAAGGACCATGCAAAACAAAGATAGTGCTCACCTCTGATATCTGTCGGAAGGGTCACTGTTGGCCCTTAAATGTGTGTTTAAGACTTCTGGTCAAGATGGCATCAAGGAAGACATAGCTTGCCTCCTTGTACAACCACTTCAAAATTACAACTAAAAAATAGAATAAGCATCACTCAGGAACATCAGAGCTTAAGTTGAATGGAAGTCTGACAACTATGGAATTAGAGAAACCACATCGATCCAGACTGGTAGGAGGGGTGCAGATGTGGAATAGGGTGGTCCCACATCCATGTATGGTGGATAAAAATTTGGGAGGGATATTCTGGGAGCAAGGAGTCCTAAGCCCAAACTAAGCCCACTGGCCCAGGGTTCCAGTGCCAGGAAGATAAGTCTCCACAAGTACTGGCTGCAAAAACCAGCAGGGATTGATTTGGTGGAAGAAAGTTCTGGAGCCCCAAGCAGTTCCACTTAAAGAACCCACACACAGCCCTGGCTGGAGTGGCACAGTGGATTGAGTGCTGGCCTGTGAACCAAAGTGTTGCCAGTTTGATTCCCAGTCAGGGCACATACCTGGGTTGTGGGCCAGGTCCCCAGTGGGGAGCACGTGAGAGGCAACCACACATTGATGTTTCTCTCCTTTTTCTCCCTCCCTCCCCCTCCCTAAATAAATAAATAAAATATTTTAAAAAAAGAACCCACACATAGACTCACCTACTCAGATTCACTCCCTCTGAGCTCCAGCACCATGGTAGCAGCTTGAAAGGCACCAGTGGCATACAGGAAGAAGTTGAACTGTCTGCCTTCAAGGTGAGCAGAGGCCATTGTCCCTTGTCTGAAGCTTCCACTCACAGATCCACAGAGCCAGCAAGTTGGTACCACATCTGAGACTCCGTCAACCTTGCTAACACTATTTGCCCTGCCTTGGAGATCCCCAGAGACTCCTTCCCACTCAACTTACAGGCCCCCACCCAAGCTGCTTTTCCATATGAATGGCTGATCTTGGCTCATGTTTCACAACTTCCTAAATCCTATCAAATAAGCAACAGCTGGCCTGAGTGAGCCCCAGGGCTAGCACTAGCTGCAGCCAGCCTAGAGTCACAGCTTGGCTTCCCCTGGGAATCTCCAAGCCCAGCACAACTAGAAGCCATCTCAGATTGCTTTATAGGTCAGGCAGGGTGGCTGCAGGAGAAACACAGGCGAGGGCTGACCTTGGCCTGCACCACCTGGGAAACCCCAGGACCAGTGCACCCAGTGGACAGCTATAGACTATGTTAGAGCACCACCACCCTGCCCCTGCAAAGCTGATCCTCCACAGAGGATGGAGGTTGGTAGAGAGTGGTCACAGCCAGTCCTTGTAGCTGACTGGCCTGGGTAAATCCCTCCCATTGACCTGCCAACAGCAATCAAGTCTCAACTACAAGAGGAGGGTATACATAGCCCACACGAAGGGTGCACCTTGAATACCCAGCTTGGGTGACAGGGGAGGCTGTGCCACTGGATCCTACAGGACACTTGCTACATTAGGCCACACTACCAAGACACAGAGTCAAAGCAGCTCTACCTGATACATAGAAACAAGCACAGGGAGGCTGCCAAAATGAGGAAACAAAGAAATGTGGCCCAAATTAAAGAACAGATAAAAATTCCAGAAAAAGAGCTAAACAAAATGGAAATAAGCTACCTAACAGATGCAGAGTTCAAAACACCAGTTATAAGGATGCTCAAGGAACTTTGTGAGGACCTCAACAACATAAAAAAGATGCAGTCAGAAACTAATGCAGTCAGAAGGATATACTAATCAAAGTAAAGAACAATTTACAGGAGACAACAGTAGAAAGGGTGAAGCTGAGAATCAAATCAATGATTTGGGACATAAGGAAGCAAAAAACAACCAATTAGAACATCAAGAAGAAAAAAAGAATCTCCCCCCCAAAACAAACCAAGGATAGTATAAGCAGCCTCTAGGACAACTTCAAGAGGCCCAATATTCACATCATTGGGTGCCAGAAGGAGGAGATAAAGAGCAAGAAATTGGAAATCTATTGAAAAGAATAATGAAAGAAATCTACCATAATTTGGTGAAGGAAATAGACATGCAAGTCCAGGAAGCACAGAGAGTCCCAAACAAGATGGATGCAAAGAGGCCTACTCTAAGATACATAGTTAAAGTGCCAAAGTTTAAAGATAAAGAGAGAATCTTAAAAGCAGCAAGAGAAAAGCAGTTAGTTACCTACAGGGGAGGTCCTGTAAGCTGATTCTCAAAGTGAACTCTGCAGGCTAGAAGGGATTGGTGAGAAATATTCAAAGCTGTGAAAAGCAGTGACCTGCAGGCAAGATTGCTCTACCTAACAAGGCTATCATTTAGAGTTGAAGGGCAGAGAAAGAGCTTCCCAGACAAGGAAAAAACTAAAGACATTCACCATCACCAAACCATTATTATATGAAATGGTAAAGGGATTTATTTAAGAAAAAGGAGATCAAAAGTATAAACAATAAAATGGCAAAAAATACATATCTATGAACAATTGAAAGTAAAAAACAAGCTAAGCAAATGAGAAGAACAGAGTCAGAATCACAGATACAGAGAGCATTTTGATGGTTGCCAGATGGGCAGGGGATATGGGGGAATGGGTGAAGAGATGAAGGGATTGAGAAGTACAAATAGGTAGGTACAGACTAGCCATGTGGATGTAAATTACAACATAGGAAATAGAATAGCCAAAGGACTCGTACACATGATCCATGGGTATGAAACTGGTGGGGGGATTGCTTGAGGGAGTGGGGGCCGCTGGGTAGAGAGGGGCAAAGTGGAGAAAAATCAGGACAATTGTAATAGCATAATCAATAAAATATAATAAATATGTATTTAGTTAAAAACCTGCCCCTTAGGCCACAACTATGAAAATACACAGATTGGCCTCTTTCACAGAAGGACCGAGCTCTTCAGGCTGTTGTCTCTGCTGTGTCCTAGGTGCCGTAGCCAGTTATGTACTGTTTTTTGGGGTTTTTTTTTTTTTTCCCTATTTGTTACAGGTGAGATTTGTGAGTGTGAGTCCTACTGGCCACCAGAGCCAGGCAATCTAGAGGTATCCTGTGACAGCTGCCATAAAAATTGAGATGCCAGACTAGTGTACAGGCTCCTTTCTGGGAGATATTGGTGACTTGCAGCAAGACAGAGGGAGACCACAAAGGTGGTGTCTGCTGGCCTCTATTTTTGGAGAGTAATTCAGCAGGACCCTAGAGGTGTGTTAAATTAGATGCCTGCCTCTCAGGTCTGTTCTTTAAGATAAACAAATCAGCCTCCTTTACAGAAAGTCTGGGTGATTTTCAGTTGACTGTCCCTGCTGCTGGCCCTGGGGCAGGTGAGTCAAGCATGCAAGCCCTTTAAGGACTGTTGTAGGTTGCATGGATGCAAGCCCTGTAGGCTTTGGAAAGCAGATGTTTTGGGGCTGGTCTCTCAGATGCAGGTCTTAAAAGTTGGTATGCCAGATGTAGGATTTAAACCCTCCACTCCTCAGGGAGAAGCTTGCATCTGTGAGTTCCCTTTGATTGTGGGTCTCTGCCTGGGGATTGTACCTCAGCCTCTCCTACCTGCTTTCATGTGGGTTTTTTTTGTCATTCACCTAATATGTAAGATTCACTCAGCTAGTTTTGGGTGTTTTTCAGGGGAGATTGTTTCATACACAGCTGTATACTTAGTGTGCATGTGGGAGGTAGCAGGTTCGGGATTCTCCTATGTCACCGTCTTGACACGGAACCTGTACACTCTCATGTAGAAAGGTACCTAAGATGTGTTTTTAAGATATTAGCTTTAAGTTATAAAACTGCATTTGCAACAGGATTCTGCTTTTGTGAGAGGAAGTGTTCTTATTAGTGAATGCATAGAAAAGCATCTAGATGCCTAGTCATCGAACAGTGGCCATCGTGGTGGCGGAGGGGGTATGAGAAATACAGGATGGTGGGATTGTATCAGTGAGTGTTTAAATTCTCTTTACATTTTTGTATGGTTTTTAAAAATATTTATTTATGTATTTTTAGAGGGAGGGGAAAGAAAGGAGAAAGAGAGAAACATCAATTGTGTGGTTCCCTCTCGAGTGCCCCCTACTGGGGACCTGGCCTGCAACCCAGGCCTGTGCCCTGACTGGGAATCAAACCAGTGACCCTGTGATCCACAGGCTGACACTGAACCACACCAGCCAGGACATATGATTTTAAGTTTCAGTAAATAGTTTCTGAACATACATGTTCTTCCTCATAGAAAATAAAACAGTGTATTTTTCTTTTTGGTTTTAAAGTGGGAAAGTTTATGACAGGCCTCTATGACACTCCACTGGCTGTTCTGTCGTTGTGAAATTCTCTGCCTCCGATCATCCTCACCCACCCTAACTTCAGCTTGTCTTTCAAGACTTAAATTTTACATCCAGAAAGTTCCTCCCTTGTCTTCAGATAAAACCAGACCTCTCTCTACAGTGCTCTTATCATTTTGTTTAATTTTTTTTCATCTTAAACACTAAATTATGATCTCGAGGGCAAAAATATCTTGATAGACTTCATATTAACTGTAAGCACAGGGCTTGGTACATGGTAGGGGCTCAGTAAATGTTTCCTGAGTGGACAAAAAGGTAAGTGAGTGATTGGATGGTTAGGTGATTCAAAGTAAGTCCTGACTTGAGTCTGATTTGTTGAGAAGAACTTACATAAGAACAGTTACAGAATGTCAACTATGATTGAAAAATTAAAAAATAAAATTTTTAAAGGAAAACACCATACAGCCAATAAAAAAAAGAACAGTCACCCATATCAAGAAATTCAGCCACCAACCACATTAAAATTATTCTGTATTTTGGAGACACTGTAGCCTCCTTTTTATTACAGTGGGTGTCTGGGAACCATTTCTGCTGTGTTTAGCAAATCGAGAAGCTTGTCATGAGAGATTCTTGGGACCCTCTCCTCAGTAGTTCTGAGCCCTGCATGCTCTGGTGTAGTGAGAGTGGTCGAGTGGTCGAGTGGTCGTAGGAAGGCCCCACCACAGGGGTCTCCGGAGCAGTGTGCTCCTTGCAGTCCGTTTAAGCCAAGTGAATCTGAAGTGGTATTTATGGATGGTGGTTAGGTTTGGATTCCTTTATAATCTCAGCAACATAGGGACTCTCATAACCTTAAATGTCATTTATAACGCTGTTTTCCCTGTGTATCAAAATGCATTCTAAATTTTAAAAAGCTGGCATCTCAATTCATGGAATTTAACTTGTGTGTGTGTGCACATGAGCTCCTGTGAGTGTGTGTGCAATGCAGGGCGCTACCTGCAAGATTAGTGGGCAAACTTATTGTGTTTGGGCTTTAGAGGAAGACATTTGTCCACTTTTACAACTTTTTAGGGTAAAATGCTTACCTTTATAATTTTAGGTTGGCATATTTAAATGTTACATTTCTTATATCTTTTCAATGAATTTGGAGGCTGATTGCAAGAAAATTATTAGCATAATACTGTAGGACTTTATGGCTCAAAATACCTGAGTTGTGCTTGATATGTGATGTGATCACAAATAACAAGTATCTAGTACTTTGTTAGTTTCGAAATTAAATGTCTTAGATCTAGAAGATGGTCTAAATTATCTTTCCCTTTTCATGGGTCTATAAGGAGCTTGGCCACTAGAGGGCTCTTAATACCATATTTTAGTTAATGTTAATGTATAGTAATAATACTGTAGGTATTGGGTAACAATAAACACACTTTACAAAATTTTTAGAAAAGTCTAATTTAAGTGTATCACATTAGTGATGGATGTTTTCTTAATGATAATCAACTTCAGAAATAGTGTAGTGATTTACGGGGGCATACATGATAGTATGTGGATCTTTGAACTATTTAAAATTTAGGTTAAAGACAGTCTTTGTCTTTAAGATACTCTTAAACAGCCTTGGCTGGTGGCTCAGTTGGCTGAAGTGTCATTTCAAACACCAAAATGCTGTGGATTCTGTTCCTGGTCAGGGCACGTGCCTAGGTGGCAGGCAACTGATGTTCCACAACCCTCCCTTCTTCTCTCTTTAAAATCAATAAACATATCCTTGGGTGATGATTATAAACAAACAAACAAACAAACAAACAAACAAATAAATAAATAGAAGATGCTTTTAGATAGATAAGAGATTTAACATAAATATGGGAATATATGATATATTTAATATATATATTCATATATTTATATATAGAAATCATTTACCAAGTGCCTTCTATCAGAGATTCAACATGATCATTGTTTTTAATGAGCTAACAGTTTTGTGGAGGAGTAACAGTTATTATACATTCTGCTATGTACAATAAAAGAGATAATGTGTGGGAATTGAGGTTAAAAAAAACCCCACAAGAAAAACACAGAGTGAACAGATGGGAAGTCTTCTCTGATGAGGTAACATTTTCACTACATCTTTTGATAGGCAAGGAGAAGTCTACATGTGAAGGAAAGGAAATTACTCTGGTTAGAGAGAAAAGTATGGAGACATGAATTAGCCTCAGAGATTTGGGGACTTCGTGGCATGATTGTGGACAAATTAAAAACCTGTGGGACTGGTCCCTGTAAAAAAAAAAACAAAAACAAAAACAGCATTAGCCCTAGCTGGTGTTCTCAGTGGACTGAGCATCAGCCTGTGAACCAATGTGTCACCAGTTCGATTCCCAGTCAGGGCACAAGCCTGGGTTGCGGGCCAGGTCCCCAGTGAGGGGAGCATGCAAGAGGCAACCAAACATTGATGTTTCTCTCCTTCTCTTTTGTCCTCCCTTCCCATCTGTCTAAAAATAAAAAGTAAATAAAATCTTTAAAAAATACCCCCAAAACCTAGCATTAACATTCAACAGCTTTCAACTTCCCACCAATTTACTTCAGTAATCCATATCCATGGTCATACCCTGGACCTTGTTCTTATTTCTTTACTTGTTCAACAAGTATTTATTGAATGCCTACCTACGTATATGCTAGGCACTGTTCTGATCCTCAGGGGACAGTGGGGAAAGCACAGACGAGATTCCTGCTCTTGTGATGTGCATACAAGTCAGGAAAAACAACAACAAATAAGAAAAACTGGGCAATGGCAGATAGTCGTACATGCCTGCACAGAATTAAACAGGATTATGTGATAAGGAGTTACTTAAATTAGGTGGTTAAAGGCGACCTGTATGATGAGTTATTCTGTAAGCTGAGACCCAAATGACCAGAAGGAATAAGCTGTCTGATGACTGGGTAAAAATACTGTAGTCTGCATGTGTACTTACTGCAAAGGTCAGAAGAGAGGACCAGGAAGAAGGCCAGTGGACGGATGTATGATGGGCGAGGAGGGAAGTGGTTCTGAGATGATGTCAGGAAGGGAAGGAGTGGCCAAGTGAAGGGGAATCCAGGCCTGGGGAACAAGTTACAATTGTATTGTAAACACGATGGGAAGCCATTAGAGGGTTGAAAATAAAAGAGTGAGTGGTATGATCTGATTGATGGCTTTGAAAGGTTATTCTGGCTGCTCTGCCACGAATGAATTGTGAGGGGCCAGGGTAGAAGCACAGTATCCAGTTAAATAGTACTTGTGAGGCATGAGAGGTCAAGGTGACTTGGACAAAGGTGGTAGGAAGACATGGAAGGGTGGATATGCTTGGGATACATTTTGGCCATAAAGTGAACAATCCTTCTGAGTTTTTATTTGGGGAAACAATGCAGATGGTGGTTTGACTTACTGAGATGAATAGGAATGGGCAGAATTGGTTGTGACAGTGCAACAAGAGTTTTGCTGTGGTCATGGTAAGTTTGGGATACACAGATGGAAATGTCAGGTAAGAACATGTGAGCCTAGAGTTCTGAGGGAAGTCAAGCACAGCTAGCGTGTCCCTGTGCAAATTCTGCACATCTAGAAATAAGCAATATAGGATGTGTGTGGGCTAAAGAATGTCACTAGCATAGATTTGGGAATTGCAGGTCTATAGATAGTATTAAAGCTACAGGAATGAATGAGATTTCAGCAAACTTCAGATAATAATTCTTAACAGTTGCTCAAAATGAAACAATGATGCAAAATTTTCAAAATTCATCTTTAATCCCTTATCAAGAGCCAGTTCAAACAATTCTTTTGCTGGACAATAAAATTCGAGACATGGTCTCAAATTTGTAAATTATTCATTGTTGATGTTTTGATGTGTGCAAAATACCCAGATTACCTATGTCATTCACAATTGTTTATATCAGTCACCTGCTAGCTCTTTAAATACTTTCATGATTTTTGTTGCTTTTCATTATTTTTTTTACATTTAAGTCTTTTACCCATCTGGAGTATGTTTTAGTACACAGTGGGAAGAATCTAAATTTATTTTATTTCAAATCTTAGCTATCTCAAAACACCATATAAATAAACCTAGGCTTATTGATCTGAAATGCCATATGCTAGGTTCCCAGGTGGATCCTAGGATCTATTTCTGTAATCTCTATTCTGTTTCTAGTGATCTTATTATGATCCAGGTCATGTTTTCATATCAAATTCAAACCGTGTATAGATTTAAAAATTTCCATGTTACAACATCTGTGCATTTATCAAGTTGCAGTGAAAAATACTTTGCTAGTGTTCCATGAAGTTCTTCCATACCATAAGCCAATTCCTGTGTCTACTGAGCCATGTGTCACTGAAAAGTTATACTTTAGCTAACTTCTTTGCTTCATATTCTGTTAACATTTCCAGGCAAATGTTTTTAGAAAATGTAATTTTTATAGATTTATTATAAACCTGAAAAAATAATTTAAAAAATTATAAAACACTATTAGAGTTTATGTAGAAGAAAATACATGGAAAACAGCCAATTCTATAAAACAGTTATAGAAAGAGGACTTTTCACTACTAAATATAAAACATGATGATAATATGAAGAAAAAATATTTTTTTCATCTTCATTTCCTACAAACACAAGGAGTTTTATAATGTAAAAAACTATGAATAATTATATTGTCAACAAATGTGGTCTGGAGTTTAAGTTTGGTCATGAGTAAGTTCTGATGATCCAGCTGCAAGAACAGGAAGACATCCTAGAGTCTTTATCAAGATTCATGAGCTGCACCAACGTGTAAATTGACACATTGCCTCCTTCGTCAAGAAGTCTAACTTCAAAAAAGTTAATTAAACTAAAGAGTAACATAAAATAGTAAAAATTTTAATCATGTAAAGGCAGTGTGTTAAATATAAGATTATTCTAGTATGTAAAGGTACAGAAGCTGATAAATTCCTGTTGCATGCTGAAGAAGCATGGTTATCGGGGGAAAGTTCTGTTAAGAGATTATAAATTCTCATTTTTCCTGCAAGGTGTGAAACCAGTTTGGTCTAACTTCTAAAGAATTGTCCACTCTTTGAAGATGTTAATCATAATCCTTATAAGAGAAATGCAACTGGCTTTTTAATGGTAGATAATATCAAAGGCCACCTTGATGTCATAGGCACCTTAAATTTACATGTCCGCAATCAAAGTCACTACTTTTTTCCCAAACCTCACCTTTCTACTTTTCTTTTCTTGATAATTATACCACCTCCACCTTATAACCTAAGCCAGAAACACAAAAATCAGGCTTTGCCTGTCCCTTGCCTTACTTCTATATCTGATTGCCATCCAAGTTGTGTTGATTTTACTTGCTTATCTCACATATGCTCCTTCTAATGGTCCTGATTGCTTTTATCTTGAGTGAGGTGCTGGTCTTACCTTGAACTTCTTTCTCTTCACTAAGCAATCCATTCATCATCTGGCCACCAGAGTATCTTTACCAATGCAAAGTTCCTTGTGTTACTTTTCTATCAAAAGTTGTTTGTGGGCTTTCCTTTACCCGTAGGAGAAACTGTAGTCTTCCCAGTGGCATCCAAAGCTCTCCATAATCTGGCTCCTGTTTGTCTCAGATCCTTACACCCTCCTGGCATGCCTCACTCCTACCACACCTGACTGCTTGGGGTGCTTGGAACCCTCTGTTTGGCTTCAGGTCTTTCTACTTTCACTCCTCCTTGGACTGTCCTCCCACTGTTTTTTGGACAACCTAATTATCTTTCAAGATTTAGTTCAAAATTCAACACCTTTGGGTAGCATTTTCTATTATCATCCACCCAGAGAATAGTCATATTCTTCCTTTGTATTTCTACTGTGGACTCCCTTTTTACTATAGCACCCACAAAACTGTTTTACCCATTTGTTCATCTGCTTCCCTAACAGACTGGAAGCTCTTTAAGTCAGGGACCTACATGTATTTTTTTTTCTGTTATACCTAGCATCTAGCAATGCTTGCCCAACTTAGGCACTCTGTAAAAATTCTTTGAATGAATGAGTTAATAAGTGAGAAATTTTAGGGGCATGATGGAAAGGGTTGTCAGAGCATGCAATAGTGTTAAAACTGGCCGAGGAAGACCCAGGGCAATACAGTGATGAGAGTAAGGAAAAGGGAAATTTCCTAAGGGGACTTGGCTTTGTATGGTGATTGAGGATAGAGGCATGGTATGAGTAACTGGCTTTAAGCTTCTGATTAGAATGCTGGTATAAAGTTATTCCATTGCTACAGAAGTTCAGGTGGCAGCTGAGATCAAATGAAGTTAGCTGGATATCATCCAGTTTGCAAATATTAGCACACATACCAAATTTTTACAATAGAACTTCATTTATCTAGTGCTTTACAGTATGCGAAATTTTCTACTTCATTATTTGAACCTTGGAACAGTTAACTCCCTAAGCTTCCATTTCATTTTTGGTAAAATGAAGATAGCAGCTCTCTCTTAGGGTTGTTTGCAAGATGTGTTATATGTCTGGCACATGGTTGAGTCCTAAATATGTTGTTAGATCAGAAATATGTGGCCCCTGCTTGTTAAATGACTTGATTGAGGTCACAAAGATAATTTGGTGGCAGATTTAGGTATAAATTCTAATCATATTGTCCTCCTCTTGTAGTATTTTTATTACACTCCAATATAATGAGATATCTTATATTTACTTGGCACACAGCACCCTTAGTTTTTTTGAGAGGCTTACCCAAAAGTAGGCTTTGTAATTACTCTATCAGAGAGCTGATTGCCAAAATCAAGCAAAATCTATAACATGGCAAAAACCAAAATGGAAATACAAACAATGTTTTTATAGTTTGCATTGCTTCCTAAGTGTCCTTATTTTATGCTTGACAGTTTTCAGCAGAGAATCTGAGCAGGCTGTCTCCTGCCTTCCTGAAATTCTGTGAAGTTGTGCTTTCATTTCAGCTGACTTTTCAAATATGGTTTTTAAGTCTAGTTTTGTGCCAGAGCAAGTGTCAGTTTGGGGCCTTAGAATTAAGGTAACAGGCACCAGCAGTGGGGCGGGAACGGAAGAACAACTTTGAGCAGAACCCAACCCTGACAGCCACACCCATCTGTCCTTGTGTTTTCTGTAGGATTCTGTCCAGGAAGAATCTGAAGACACAAAGTATAAACTGGAGATGAAATTATTAAGTGAAATAGTTTCAGCAGGTAGTCTTCTAACTTACATTTTTAGAAATAAACTTTATTGGGATTTGTTGCTTACAAAAGAAATGCACAGTTGTTGTAAAAATATTCAGATGTTGCAGAAATATATTTAAAATGAAAATTCTTTATAATCCTTTTTCTGAGATAATTAGTAGTAACAACTTTCTTTTATTTGTGCTTGATTGCTCTCCTGTTTCTCTCTTGATTTTTAATAAAACCATGGGCTCATATCATACAAATATTTTTGTTGAAAATTACTTTTTCAACCTAACAGTATTTGCTATGCTACGTACATTCTACATACATACATAGAATATAATACATATACTACTTAAATGAATAATCAACATAACTCTAAGTCAGGACCCATTGGCAACTCTATCTTTTTAGTAGCTCTATAATTCCATCCAATAATGAAACATTATTTAAATGTTTATTGATAGGCAGTAACGTTATTTTTAAATCTTTATCATTACAAACAGTGTTGTAGCAAACCTTTAAGCACACATATGCAATCAGAAATTTCTCAGTCTTATTCTGACAAATAGCAATTAGATATTGTTTAAAAATGTCAAAATGATAGTGATATATAATTTGCAGTCTTTTGAGATTAATTGCAAAGTTTGCAAAGCTTGAGATTAATGCACATCTCCTCCATTAACTTTATCTTTATGCTGCTTTCCTAGTAGCTTCTAATTAATCTATTTTCTACATATTTCTAAGTATATTTTTTCATAACAGTCTTCTTGTCTACTTTAATTTTTCTAACACACTTTTGTTTCTTCAGTCAACTACGTTTATATGTTTGTAATTTTCTATAACCTTTATGAGGTAATTTTCCTGTTGAAAATATGATCCTTAGTGAATTTATAACCTTTGTAAATAATACTAAGGTTTTCTACATGATGATCTCCAATTAACATATATCATAGATTTCTAAATTTGGATATAGTCTGCTTTCTTCCTTTCTTTTCAGGTAAATGGATTAGTAATTAGATACTTTAGAAAATTAATTAAAGCCTGCATTATATTAAATGTACACAAGGAAAAAGGGGACAGCACTGAATTGGAATTTCCTTTGGCTGTTTCCATTGATGTGCAGTGCCTGATCTCCGTGAGTTAAATGCAGCGTCATCTCCACGGGCTTCCGTTTGTGGGTCAGGATAGTTGTAATGATCAGTAATCAGGCCACCGTTCTGAGTTTTTACTCTGTCTGGCACCAGTTGTGAGCTCTTCACATGCACGGACTCACAATTCCCCCTAATTCTGTTAGAGAGATACTACTCTCATGTCCATCTCGTAGAGGAAGAAACTGCGATGTTAATTAGCATATATTGCATAAGGGTGGAACCTGTCCCCTTTCTTACTCATTGCACTGTATTGAAAGAATTTTAGTGAAATATAGGAATGGTCCCAGTGATATACGTGACTTCTGATAGTCCCCTGATTGTGCATTGAGAATTATGGAGCCATAGAATTTCCCCATAAAATATCTGAACACAAGAGATAACCCAATCCAGCTCTTCACTTTCACGTTTCCGTCCCTGTTTTTCTATGAGCTGGGGCTCTTTTTGTTGAGAAAAGATATTAGCTTTAATTTTATCTATGGACCAAAATTTTTTTGTACCATTTCACTTTTTTCTTTCAGATATTTAGCTCCATAAAGTTCAATTTTGAGAAATTAATTTTGCAGTTATCGAATTTTGTGTGAAGCCATTTTTGACCTTTTGGAATGAAGGGTAGCAGGATACGCTGCTTCCAAATATGCCCCATTGGCATAAGGGTTATTTTGAGCTGACAGCAATCAAAGAGATACAGATGCAAGAAAAGCTCCCTACACTTCTATTTGCCTACAAGCAGGATACAAATATTCAGAGGTGTCCCTGCTCTCCTCCCTCCTGGGAAGGACAAAGCTTAATAATGATCAGAGACAACTATAGACCCCATCAGCCTGGAGAGGGCACCAGAGGAATCTACCTAACAAACTAGGAGCTAGGCTTTGGCTCCACCCTCGGAAACCTCAAACTGCTTTTCTTTGTCTGTCATTTTACCGCAAATTTGTAAAACGCCATGTAAGCTGGAGTTCTAAGCCACCCACCTCTTCAAATTACTTACTTTCCCCTGAGGATATTTCATGTATACGTGAAACATGCATGTTAATAAAATTCTGTTTTTCTCTTATTAATATGTCTTTTACTACAGAGGTTTCAGCCAAGAAATCCCAAAAGTAGAGGGAAAATTATTTTCCCTCCCCTACAATAAGATATATTTTTAAAGTTTTTCTTTTAATAACACGTGCTTTTTCTATACAAATTCCATCCATAGCCCTCCCTGCACCCTACCTCCCGTTACATGTGCCTGTCCCCACTCCAACGGTCGATCGCCTTGTGAATAGTTTGGAATTAGTTACTTTTTTGAGAAGTTTTAGTAGCTAAGTAAAAACTTCCTTTACCATCACTATTTTTCATTTCCCTCCCCCCAAAAATACAAAAGTGTTATGATCTATTTAGAAACTCAACTAATCTGATTAATTTTAGCACAGTTGCTGCTGCTAGAGAATGTTCCTGAAAGGATGT
This sequence comes from Glossophaga mutica, assembly GCA_039655065.1. Classification (NCBI taxonomy): domain Eukaryota; kingdom Metazoa; phylum Chordata; class Mammalia; order Chiroptera; family Phyllostomidae; genus Glossophaga; species Glossophaga mutica. The sequence continues at coordinate 34,864,696 of CM077304.1, read as the reverse complement.
ATTTCTTCGAAGAAAACGAGGTTGATATATTCCAGTTCACATCTCTGGGTGGAGTGTATCACTTGGATATTTTGGAGCTTCCCCCACAGTGTAAGCCAGTGAAGGGCTGGATGATTATGGAAGTAGGTTGATTTTTTAAATTTGTGAGTAAAAGAATTTCTCACTCTTCTCCCTTATCTCAAATGCACTAACACCTAATGAACTTTATTAAGCAAGCACAAAAGGAAAAAATATATAATTTTAAACCATCTTAAATGTATAACATTTGAATCAGTACTAAAGGGACAGAATCGAAAATAACATGGATTTTAAAACTAGAATCATGCACATTAACTTAATTGCAAACCTGTAGCACTGTGTTCGTATTGCGTCAGTTTGGCCTTAAAGATGATAGTCTGTTTCAGAGGCTGGAAAACTTTTTCTGTAAAGGGCCAGGTGGTAAATATTTTCATCTTTGCTGCCATACCAGCTCTGTTGCAACTTCTCAGCTCTGCCATTTCGAGGCTGAAACAGCCATATATAAATGAATGGGCATGGGTGTGTTCTAGTTAAATGTTATATATAAACATTGATGGTGGGCTGTATTTTCCAGGGACCATAATTTGTGGGCTCTGGTCTAGATTAGCGGTTCCCTACATGTGGTCCCCTTGACCAGAAACATCAGCGTCATCTGGCATCATCCAGGAATTCACTAGAAGTGCAAATTCATGGGCTCCACCTCAGTCATGCTGAATCAGAAATTCTGGAGGTGTGGGACTCAGCAGCCTGTATTTTAGCAAAACACACCTAAAGAACTGCTGGTCTGGTTCCTTGATATACAAAATGTGGTCTATCAGTCAGCAGCATCTAAATGCATCATCTGGGGCTTCACTCTGATCTGCTGAACCTGCATTTAACACGACCCTGAGGGGATTCACATGCACACTGAAGCTTGAGAAGCACCGATCCAGGTGTTGCCAGTGCTCCTGATGCATGGACCACACTTGGAGTAGTAAGGGCGCTGATAGGAGCAGCTGTTAGATCACCTGTCAAGAATCTAACAGCTCCTGTATTAACAAGCGGTAACATTTGCGCTAGTACTGACTTGGTTTCACTTCAGCTCACGGCTTGGCTCCCAAATATACCCGGTTCTGTTGTCACGGCCCTTCCCCCGTTCCTGCTCCGCGCCCCTCCTTTTCTCTCTATTCTCTCCTCTAACATGTCAGGTACCAGGTACGTAGATTCCCAGGCACTTCTCAACTATATTTTAGGACATTGGTGCATTCTTGTATTAGAGCAGTATTCTCAACTTTTATTTTTTTTCCCATTATCACCTCTCTAAGGAGCTCTTGTAAACATTTTTTTTTTCTCTAGCCAACCTCACCCCCCACCCCCAACTGTGGAATTTTAATGCTGCAGAGGGACCGTGTATCCGTGTGTATGTTGTGTACATCTGTGCTTTATACATAAAAGAGTAAGATTTCTCCATGTTCTCCCAAACTGATTTTTACCCTATTGGAGATGATATTGTCATTTCTTTACCCCTTTCCCCTCAAATGAGAATGCATTTATTAGAGCAAGCCTGGGGGAGATAATCTGATCTATTGCCACTTTGAGAAATCTGTTTTAATCAGCCTGCGCTGCCTTGGGGATACTTGAAGGATAGTGGGGAGTCCAAGTAAAGTATTCCTTTGGCAAAGTCAGGCGTTCAAAACTCTTTGTTTATAGGAAGGTCTCGGCCTGATCTGGGGTTTTCAAGGCTTTGTCCAAAGATCTTTGTCAGGACGTCCTGAGACGACTGCTCTGTGCTCTCCATCTGAGTCCAGAGTCTCCTCCCTCACACTCATTTTTTTTTCCTCTCCTGCAACAAAGGGGCCTTCCTATTTTTCTCAAGTATCTTTTCAATAATTTTCCCCCTCCTCTAGGATTTTTCCCCATCCAGTTTTTTTTTCTCTGTTTTGTGACATTTTTAACCTTCCCCCTTCCCTAGATCTTTTTCTACATTTAGGTATGTGCTGCATTTAGAGGATGGACAGATCTCCCTTATCCCACGAAGTCTGCACTTGGTTTAACTTATTTTATTTTTTCCCAGCTTTACTGAGTTATAGTTGCCATGTAAGTCTAAGGTGTACCGTGTGATGAGTTTTACTTTCATCCATTCACTTCTATACTTGTCACACTGCTTATACTTGTTTCTCTCTTCACCTGCACACCATGGCCATGGCATCACTGGGTCATGGGACCTGGGGACCCATAGCTCTGTTTTTGAGTTCTGATGCTTCTGTGAAGTCATTTTGTAATCATTGGCAAATTGCATGCTTTATGTAAGTCCCAGTTACCTTCTTTGTTTTTTAAAAAATACATTTTTAAATTTACAGTTTACATTCAATATTATTTTGTATTAGTTCCAGGTATACAGTATAGTGATTGGACAGTCACATCCATTAGGTGATCCCCCTGATATTTCCAGTACCCAGCTGGCACCATACACAGTTATTACAGTATGTGATGACTTTACATCCCTATGACTCTTTGTAACTGCCAATTTGTACTTCTCAGTCTTTTCACCCTTTTCACCCAATTCCAAGTTACCTGCTTTGTTAACTATAAGCCTGTAGAACTGCTTAGGGGAGTACAATGCTGATTAAGTCCCAGCCTAGAACTTGGCCCATAAAAGGGTTCTTCAATCACATTCAAATTTAGTGATGTTTTTCCCTCTTGATCATTATCCTTTACTTTTGTTGTGACATTTTGTTAGTTAATCTATAATTAAATGGGAGTGAACTTTAGTGAGGGGGGCAGGGGCTGGATGGAAGGGGCAAAGACGGATGGAAATGGGGGATATCTCTAATAGTGTCAACAATAAAAATAATAACCATACAGCTTATTCAGCAATATTTACATCTTTAACTGTTACCAGTCAGCTTCTAACTTGGTATTGTTTTGTCACTTTTAAAAGATACTCAAAGAAGGATTGCAGAAATATGTATATCCTCCAGCAGCTACAGAAGACTTTGAATCAGAAAATGCTTTCCCACCTATAGACGTCATGCTTCAGGTTCAAAAGAATGTGATCTTTTTTGAGAATCCTATGATTGCAAGATGGGATGCTGAAGGTACAGCAATCCCTTTAACCAGCTTTGATTATTGAAAAAGGTATACTGATATAAATCCTTAAATAAATGCAGGAAATGCAGTAAGTGAACTGTTCTTACATATTTCAATACCAGTTCCGTGGTCTATGTTTTATTTGCTCTCCATGGAAATAAATAGGGTTTGGAGTTTAAAAATTTATTGAACTTTATGACTCAGTGTTTACATTTGCCATAATCTCTGAAGAATTACAATTCAGATTGGGATTAAAATTTGATTATTTTAATGTTAATGATTTATAAATTATAAATCTTTTTTAAAATATATTTTATTGATTATGCTATTACAGTTGTCCCATTTCTCCCCGTTATTCCCCTCTACCCTGCATACCCTCTCCCACCCGCATTTCCCCCCTTTAGTTCATGGGCATGGGTTGTACATAAAAATTCTTTGGCTTCTACATTTCCTATACTATTCTTAACCTCCCTGTCTATTTCCTATCTACCATTTATGCTACTTATTCTCTGTACCTTTCCCCCTCTCTCCCCCTCCCACTGCCCCACTAATGACGCTCCATTTCTGTAATTCTGTTCCTGTTCTAATTGTTTAGTTGTTTGCTTAGTTTGTTTTTGTTATTATGGTTTTTTTGTTTGTTTGTTCTGGTTGTTAATAGCTGTGAGTTTGTTGTCATTTTGCTGTTCACATTTTTTATCTTTTTCTTAGATAAGTACCTTTAACATTTCATATAATAAGGCCCTGGTGATGATGAACTCCTTTAACTTGACCTTATGCAGGAAGCACTTTATCTGCCCTTTTATTATAAATGATAGCTTTGCTGGATAGAGTAATTTTGGATGCCCTTGCCTTTCATGACTTCGAATACTTCTTTCCAGCCCCTTCTTGCCTGTAATGTTTCTTTTGAGAAATCAGCTGATAGTCTCATGGGAACTCCTTTGTAGGTAACTGTTTCTTTTTCTCTTGTTGCTTTTAAGAGTCTCTCCTTATCTTTAATGTTGGCTAATGTAATTATGATGTGCCTTGGTGTGTTCCTCCTTGGGTCCAACTTCTTTGGGACTCTCTGAGCTTCCTAGACTTCCTGAAAGTATATTTCCTTTGTCAGATTGGGGAAATTCTCCTTTATTATGTTTTCAAATAAGTTTTCAATTTCTTGCTCTTCCTCTTCTCCTTCTGGCACCCCTATGATTTGGATGTTGGAATGTTTAAAGTTGTCTTGGAGGTTCCTAACCCTCTTGTTTTTTTGAATTCCTGTCTCTTCATTCTGTTCCAGTTGAATCTTTCGTTCTTCCTTCTGGTCCAAACCATTGATTTGAGTCCCAGTTTCCTTCCTGTCACTGTTGGGTCCTTGTATATTTTCCTTTATTTCACTTTTCATAGCCTTCATTTTTTCATCTAATTTGCAACCATATTCAACCAATTCTGTGAGCATCCTGATTACCAGTGTTTTGAACTGTGAATATGATAGGTTGGCTATCTCTTCATTGCTTAACTGTATTTTTTCTGTTCTTTCATTTTGGCCATTTTTTTTGTCTCCATGCACCTGTTACATAGTGAGGGGTGGAGCCTTAGGTGTTCACAAGGGTGGGCTAACCCACGTTGCTGGGTTGTGATGCTGGATGTAGGGAAGGGGTCAGAGAAGGAACAATGCCACTTGCTCTGCTCTCTGCTGGCTTTCAGTCACTTCCCCCACTTCCCACAAGCAAAGTGGGCCCTTCTGGTGCTGATTCCTGGGTGGGTGAGTTTGTGCACATTCTTGGATCCTGTGGGTCTCTCCAACAACCTCTCCTGTGAGGCTGGGAGTTTCTTTTAGCTCCTCAACCCCCACAGGTGTTTTCAGTCAGAGGTTTGAGGCTTTATTTCCCTGCAGTGGGACCTCGGGTTGTGAGGTCTATCTTGCTTCCCAGCTGTTCCTCCTGGTTTATTCATATGCGAATGTGGGACTACCCAGTTCGCAAGCTGCCACCTCCCTGGTCCTCCAGCCGCTGCCTTGCCATGAGTCCTCTCTGCCTAACTGCCTGTCTCTGCCCCTCCTACAAGTCTGGGTGAGTGTTTCTTCTTTAACTCCTTGGTTGTTGGAATTCCATAAAGTTCGATTTTCTGACAGTTCTGTTGTTTTTTGTTTTTAAATTTGTTGTTTTCCTTCTTTTGGTTGTGCAAGGAGGCACAGTGTGTCTCCCTACACGTCTATCTTGGCTGGAAGTATATAAATTATAAAGCTTATTACAACCAAGTATTGAAGTATTAGGGATGGGAAGTGGGCATATGGGAATCTAAGAAAGAAGAAAACTAGTTACTGTATGCCTCTTTAAGACTTTCAATTGTTGAAACAGGAAAATACTGCATATTCAAATGTTAAATAAGTATCATAAATCAGAAATACTAATAGAAATACTAAGTAATGATTCGCTAATCATTAACATATACTGTTTTGGCTTGGCTGGCTGAAGTTTCAAAGGTCTTGGTCTTGTGAATTAACGTATGCGGTGTGGAGGCTCCTAGATGAAAGCTATATGCTTTGTTTTTAATGGGAGTTATTTTACATTCATCTATGTATTTGTGAAAGAATTTACATATTTGGTGATAGATTGGAAACAGTTTAGATCACTAAATAACAGAGCTACTATTTAATCTATTTATTTAGTTATGGAGGCAAAGAATTTAGGAACTTCTCTACCAAGAGGGATAAATTTTTTGGAGTTTAAACAATTTTATGATTGCTATAATATTCCATGCTTTTGCTTGTGTACACATAGCTACAAGACAACATGCATATTCTAGAAATAGTTTATGTATTATAAACAGTTTCTAACAATACATTAAACTATAAAATACATTCAAAATAAACAATTAGGTAATTTCTTCCTTTTATGTTGCTTTAGAAGTTTTACTCATCCTTTCCTTTAATGATAATGTTTGTAAATATTTGTTATATTAAAAATTATTCACACTAAATTAGAATTAGACAAGATAAATTATTGACATGATTTAGCAAAATATAACTTGTAAAATTTGATTCTAACTGTAGTCACTAGACAGCATGCAACTCCAGTATTTTTTAAACTGTGAGGAAACTTTTTGCCTGGAAGGTACAGAAACTTGGAGGATCTATTTATAGGTGATACTTAATTTTTACCTTCACAAATTAAATCATTAATATAAAACTGTTAATGTAAAAACAAAAAGGGGAAATAAAAATAACTTCATCAGTATAATTGTTTTTGTTATATTAAAAAGTGAAACATAGTCAGTAGAACCATAAATGTGAGAAGAGGAGAAAGCCAAGTGGAAATGGAGAGGGCATTCTGGGAAAATGACAGTTCATTCACTTGTTGCACAAATATGCTAAATAGTAAAAGTACAGAAATCAATGAGTTCTGTCCTCTGGAAGTTTTCAAAGTTGTAGGGGAGGCAGGTGGGGAAAACCTTATAACACAATGTGGTGAGGGGCTACCGTAGATAGAAGTGCTGTAGAGCAGAGCCGTGATTGGGTCTGTGCAGAGAGTTGAGGACGAAATATTGAACAGGTCCTGAGGAGACTAAGAGAACATTCTTACACGAGACTTTGCGTGGGCCTATGTCTCCCTTTCTTGGTTATATACCTAGGAGTGCAATTGGTGAGTTGAATGATAATTTTTATGCTAACTTTTTAAGAAACTGCCAAAATGTTTTTCAAAGTAGCTGTACCATTTTATATGCCTGCTAGCAATATGAGTTTTCCCATTTTCTCTGCATCCTTGCCAGCATTTTTTATTCTGTCTTTTTTATTATAACCAGCGTAGTAGGTATGATGTAGTATCATGTGGTTTTAATTTATATTTCCTTAATGACTGATAATGTTGAGCATCTTTTTTTATGTATTTATTATCCTTTCATATACTTTCTTTGGTGAAATGTTTATTCAAATCCTTTACCCATTTTTAAACTGGGTCATGTTTTTTATTGCATTTATGGGTGTTACATCGGTTAATAAAATTATACAGTTTTAAGGTATGCAACCCTATAATACGTCATCCATATGGTGTAGTGTGCTCCCAATCCCAAGTCATGTTTCCTCTATCCCCATGTATCCCCCCTTTAACCGGGTTGTGTTGTATTATTGAGTCATATGATACACAAAAAACCCACCTATTATATGATTGCATTTACACGAAAAGTCCAAAAAAGACAAATCTTTAGAGACAGGAAGTGTATTAATGGTGGCCTGGGGCTGGAAGGTGGGAACAGGAATTAACTATAACTATTACCTGGAAGATAATCATGTTCTAAAACTGGATTGTGGTGATAGTCGCACAACTGAGTCAATGTACTAAAATCATTTCGTTGTATACTGAGGACAGGAAAGTTTTAAAGCTGTTTTTAAAAAGATGAAAAGAGGTTCTTTAAAACGTTAAGGAAGACTACTCTAGGAAAAAAGGACTGCATTTGCAGAGGCACACAGGTGTGTGAAGTGGCTGGGGAAGGGCAAAAGGTGTGGCTGAAATCAGGTGTGAGGGGGTAAGGGATGAAGCCAGAAATGTGGGTCAAAGCTTCACCGAAAGGTCTTACGTACTGTGCTGGGGAGTTTGTACTTGATCCTTCCCAGGAGACAGGAAGACACTCCCAGCAAAGTGGACTTTTTGTTGAGATTCTATTCTAAACGTAAAAGATAAATTTATACACAATGCCATTATTTCAGTGGTTTCACTTGACTTTTTGTATATTAGAAAAAATGAGACCTATGTCATTTTCTCCACTTATTCTAAAGGTAAACATTGGAAAACTGATGGCATCAGTAATGTATCTTACAAATCAGAAGAAGGACTTATAACATTCAGCCTGGAGACTTTTGGCCCTATTACTTTGATTCAAGATACTCATATTAACATGCCATACCAGTCATGGGAACTGAGACCACTTGACGGAAATCAAGTACTGTTGACTGTGACTACAGTATTTACTGAGATTCAAATACGAATTAAGGTAAATCGCTGTTACAGCAAGTCATATCTAAGAGGTAGACCTCACTGAGGACTGTAAGAGAGTGTCAAAGCTATTAATCACTGGTAAATTACATATTGAAATGTTTTTTAAATAAATATATTCAACATATACCTTAAGCTATAATTTCTAGATGAAATATTCATTGAGAAGATAGAAAATAATATGTAAAAAAGTGAGGCACAAATTTGTACCCTAAAGTTATCAGGAATAGACCAATTAATGAAGCTGCAAGCCTGATAGTAGTATGACTTTCAGAGAGTTTTTGACCCACTCCTGAGAGGCTGCCTGATCTTTATCACCAAGCCGTTTGAAATCCCCTCTGAGGTTTCTCTCTGAAGGAGCCTCAATTGCCTGTCAGTCATAAATTACAGGACCTAGAATTTATAGACATAAAGTATGTTAGTGGTTGCCTGAGGCTGAAGGTGAGCATGGGGATTAACTGTAAATAGACAGGAGGGATCTCATGGGGGTGGGGGGAACTAAGAAAATGTTCTAAAACTGATTTATGGTGATGGCCACACCACTCAATAAAGTTACAAAAAATCATTGCATGATGCACTTGAAATGGGTAAACTTATGATATGTAAAATACACCTTGCTAAAATTGTTCTAAGAGAGACAGCCTGAAATCCTTTATGAATGTGGCAGAAATACTAGATATCATCAAACTTTGCTTTTAAAAGCAGATGAGAGGTGTGAATTCTTTACACCTTCAAAGTGCCAGTTCAAACTTTGTATACTTTAAAACTGCGTGATGATTTTGCATTATTATGTTAAATCTTACATGGGTAAAAAATGATCCTTAAAGGTTGTACCATGACTGCTGTCAAATAGCTATTATTATTCAGTAGAAACACACATAGTATTCTTAGGTTATAACTTAGAAAATAGGAGACCTGCAGGACCCTTTAGTCCAGTCCCTTGATCGTTCAGATTAAAGCCCAAGAATTGACAAACTGCCTAAGGTAACATGTAGACTTCGTGGGGGAACTGTCAGAGTGGTCCCAGAACATGTCTGTCCTGCATTCTTTTTGATGTAGAATGAAAGAGGATTTTTGAAAGATGGTAAAAAGAACCCAAAGGCTAGAACACAAATGATAATGAAGTAATGATTCATTAAAAGCTTTTTTTCCTCATTGAAACTAGGGAGACCTCTGCATGTTAGCGTCAATTAAAGTAAATGAAAAAAAGCATTACTCTACTTTGGAAGGAAAATGGATGACTCTTATTTCTTTCATTATTGCTTTGAAAGAAGCTGGATTGAATATCTTTCCTACTGGTCACTCTCATTTTTATGTTGTTACAAACTGTAAGGTAAGAATGAGCCTTTCCAAATTTCATGTAATGGACATTTAGAATGCTAGCAAGTATTAACTTTTATATAAATCCTAAGGTCCATTATGGGTTTTCTATATTCACTGACATAAGATGATATAGTTAGAAAGGAAGGAATAAATGGCAAGACCAGAAATTCAGGGTTCTCACAAGTTTAACAACTTCCCCAAGAAAGTAAGCCTTAGCGCGATCCCCATGTTGACAGAGGGAGCACACCCACAGCTTGCTGGCATCAGTGCAGAGATGGTCAGGGCAGCTCCACATCTTCCATAGCTTCTTGCTTCTTCCAGACTGGATACATGGGAGATTTCTTAAAAGAGTAAGTGACGCCGCGTTTCCCAACCATGATAAGTCATGTGAAATGAAACACACACGAACCGGTAGACAAAACCCACTTCCGCCTGTTTCTGGCAGAGCCTCCTTGTCTACGTACTGCTTTACGTCATAAGGCTTTAGTTAAATGAGATCCTTCCATGCTAACCTGTGAGCTCTTTGAGGATGGGAACTGTTTTCCCATCTACTTTGAGTGATTCTTCTAGGATCTAGCATATTCCTGGAATAGAGAAGATGTTTAATGAATGTTTATGACATGTAAATGAAGACACAGTAGTTTCTAATCATGAGAGGTGTTTTGGGCAGACAAGTTCAATATTCAAGAACAAGTTCATAATATACCAGAAAATGAAAACATAGGCAGACATTCATATAACATCTGAAAAGAATTATATCAATAAGAATGTGTATATCTGCAGGAAAAAATAAAACCACCTTAGTTTTAGTAACTCAAATGACCAGTTACTCTGCATATGCTGAACGTAGTGTACTATTAATTTTTTCAGGATATTCAAGAATTTCTTTTTCTGAGCACCTATGTTCTAGGCATTGTTTTATTTCCTTAGGATACAGTAGTGAATATTTTTTTATAAAGGTTCCTGTCCTTGTGGAGCTTACATTCTAGTAGAGGGAGGCAAAAATAAGCAATAAACATAAAAAATAACATGGTCTTATGTCAAAGGTGGATAAAGTGCTATGGGAAAAAGAAAATGCAGATCAGAAACACCAGGCTTAGGGCAGTGCACAGTATCAAATAGGGTATGGGGGCTCAGTGAGAAGATAAGGTTCGAGGTGGGGAATTTCACCAAGTGGTGTCATAGGAAGCAGCTTCCAGGCTGAGTGGCCAGGTATGCTTGAATAGTGGAGGAGGAGCAAGGAGGCCAGGCGCCTGGAGCTGAGAGAGCAAAGGGAGAAGAAAAGACAAGGTCAGAGATAATGGGGTGTACGTGGGGGAGCGCGGATCACGCAGACCCTTGCAGACCACTGTCAGGACTTTGGATTCTATTCTGAGGGAATGGAAACGTCATTGCTTTGCCTTGAGAGGAATCATGTAACCTGACTTACATTTTAGGTGGATTTTTCTGTGTTGAGAATAGATTATAGGAGGCCAAGAATGGAAGGGACAATTGTTGAGCAGGCTCTGTGATCAACTCTGTTTGTTTGTATATTGTGACAGGTGCCTTTGGTAGAAATGAAAGCTTATCGACAAATGGCCCTGCTAAGTCCTGCTTTTGCATTTGGTTGGAGCAGGTGGAATATGCAATGTGGTTCTAAAAATGTTGTATTTAAGGTATAGTATGCAAAGACCCATAACACTACTTTGTCCTTCAAAGGAAAAGGTACTCAAAAGATAAACGAATGTAGACCATGATTTCTCCTCTTAAAAAGGTGAAAAATATTCACATCCAAAATAGTTTTAAAACTTTTTTAAAAATTGTCAAAAGTATAAAACTAAACTATGAAAAGTTCTGCTTTCATTGTCTATTATGGTGCCAAATGCTCTTGATTTCAGACTACAGTCATATCTCTTCATACTGCCTCAAGAACAAATGGAAACCTTTAACGTGAATGTGTATCTATGATGCACAAACTCTCCTCTGAGAGGGTGAAGTCTCCAATTTAACTCTCAGGCCTGCTACATTCTAAAAGCTGACTGATGAATGTTTTAGTGTAAATTAGCCACCATATTGATTTATCTTGTTTATTGTGTTTCTCCCAGTAGAATGTAAGCTCCTTGAGTTATTGATTAATAACTTGATCAATCATCATTATTGATTAATATTGTGTGTTTTTTTCTTTGTTTTGTTGTTATTGTTATCCCATCCCCAGCAACTAGAATAGTATCTGGCACATAATAGCCACTCAATAAACATTTGTTGAATGAATGAATACATTTTGATAAGTTTTATAAACACCAATATTTAGGGGACTGAGTTGAGCCCTTTAAATGACACTATCCTGCCAAAATAACTAATAGAAGAGGCTTTCTCTCATTTTCTTTCTTTAGGTGAGTGAAAACCTTACTAATGAAGAACCTATTCAAAACCCTAATTGGACCCTTTTAATGTTTAATGGTGATAGAGCACAAAGGCTCAAGATTGACGAATATAGTGAGGCATTCTCTGAAGCTGTTAAAGAAGAAACAGAGTTTCATTCCACTGTCTATCACATGGTCAAAGATTTTGCTTCTGAAGGAGCAATGGAGAAAATTAGGAGCTCTGACTGCCGCTTTATTGACTCTGTGTGCCATATGCTCCTCTCGATTAGATTACTCAGCTATTCTTAGTCTCTGCTGACACATTTTATTCAGTATGAAGAATCAAGCAACTTGGGGAAAAATCAGGTATTTCCTCAATAAAATGTAGCAAGTGAATATATTTCAAATAGGCTGCTAAAATGATTTAATCAGCAATAGCACTCAAATTTTATTTTTTTAAATGTGGGAGTTTTTCCCCTATGAATACCAGCCCACTGAGAGTTAGCTTTCACTGTATGAAGATTTAATGATTCTTTATTTCAATAAATTTTAACAATAAATTTTAACAAACAATATATAATATCTTCTCCTCAAAAAGCTCATTAAAAGATCATGGGGAGGTATTCACACAAAAAAAGGGAATTAAAAAATCTTATAGTCATTCTGAGAACCTCTGGTTCCAGGCTCTACTCTCCCAGCTAAAAGTTACTAATTTACAAAATTCAGATACTGAAACTTTTAAAAATCGAGATACACACATTAGGATGTTCTACAGTCACACTGGCGGTGGACCATTGTGTCGGAGTTGGGTGAATGGCCACAAGATATGTTCTAGAGACATCCAGGAGTCCCCATCCTGGGTGGGAGCGGCCTCTACGGACTTCTGGAAAAATCGGCCTGTGAGGAAGCTTATCAAAGCTGCAAATAGTACAATTAACACCACAGAGAGCCAGAGTGCCCTGTTAGCCTTTCTGAGGGAAGTCTTGAGATTTGTTGCCCAGGAAGCCATCGCATCATAACTATAAGGGAAACACAAATTCAGAATTTGGTCATCAGAGCAATCTGTTATTAGAAACACTCCTTTTGCCAGTAATACTAATCAAGTCAGCGACCTGCCATGTATACCCGCAACACCGCTCTGAAATAAACTACAGAATGTCATCTGCTGTTTGGCTTTGGCCGCAACCTGCCCCACCCCCTTGTAATTGTTAGAATTAAAGAAATAACATGTTATGGTGAGAATCTGAAAATTACATGATGTAGGCATTATGTAACTCCTAACAAGTACCTACATACGAGTATCTCATTCTCTCAATCAGGTAGGACATGTCCCTCCATTTGAAACAAAAATATGTTTATTGAGTAGAATATATGTGTATATATGAACATGTCACTTATTTCTTACCATACCTTAGATTTTTTTGGTGAACTGAAATTTAAACTCTATTTCGTTTAGAAACACCCACCAAAAAACTTATTACAGTATCATTTAAGTTTTTGAAAATCATTAACTCTGGGCTAACCACTGTACTAAGCATTTTACACATACTAATCCATTTAATTGTGACTATAAGACAACGGCATTGGTACTAGTCTCACCCCCGTTTTATAGATGAAGAAACCGGTGCTCAAAGATGGATGGACGTGCCCAGTCTCACAGCCAGTTAGGGAGCTGGAGTTGAGCCGGGCCATCTGGCTGCAGGGCCAGGTTCCAACACCGAACGCTCCTGCCTGTTGTAACTCATAGGTTCAGGGATAACCCCTGGAGACCATATGAAGTTTGTTATTCATCTTAAACTTAACAACTTGACAGGTCTTTCAGTCAAGTGATTTAACCAAGAGTAATACCGTTAACCCTGCCTTACCTTTCCTGATTCCACCAAAATGATACAATTTGGCAGATAGATGACTTACATTGAAGAGACATCCCATTTTGATGGATTATTTCTCTTTTCAGAAAAACTTGGCTTTCTTGTCCTTTCTTCTATTTCTTCTTCAGGTGGTTCTGAGTCATCTTTAGTTCTGTAAATAAGTATTTTTTTAAATATTCAAAACAAAAGATAAAATGCTATAAAGTGTTGCTAAATTTTACTGCATTAATAAACATGCTCACAGATATTTGTTTTGCTTTAGAACGTTTGGTAAATGTCTATTTCTAAACATCAAATCACCAAATTTATATATTTAACCATTTTGTTTTCATTAAGTAGTATTCTACCACATGGGCTTTAATAACTTAGTTGATTTTACTCTTCGTAGGTTTTTTGATCAATGCTAAATTGGAGTAACCTAAAAGTGTTATTTCTTCTCTTTCTCCAAACATATTGACTTTAAAATGCTTATGAAAATATTCGCAGTGTGGAGCTAGTTAAGATATGCTAGCAGTATTCAGTGCTCCCGCACACAGTGATCGAACTGACGTTATTTTAAGTAAAATCATATTATCTACAGAAGGATTCCCTTACCTGAACAAAACTTTGTTGCATTACTATGTTTGTTGATGAGTTCTTAGTTTGATTTGAGTTTTGATATCTCAAGCTCATAATGCCCTCACAATTGCCAAAGGGAACTGTGTCTCAAAGACAGAGCTTTAGTCAAACAAATATAGGGAATGTATGTGGTAGACTGCAGTGTAGTTTGGAAAGGAAGCAAGGCCCGAAAGCCAGCATCAATCGCATTCTTGCAAGAGTCTCAAGGCTTCAGCCTTTTGTTTACAAAGACTTCTCAGTAAAAAATCATACCATAATAACAAAAAGCAAGTAATAGATTGTTTTATTTTGCGGGAAACTTCTGATTTTTCTTCCACCCCAGATCAGAGAATATCTATGACGGTAACCCTAAAAGAGTTTTCAGTGTGTGCAACAGGACTCTTTAAACACATGCACGAAACACAAGAAACTTTCAGGGCTGTCCAACCTTTTGGCGTCTCTGGGCCACACTGGAAGAAGAGCTGTCTGCGGCTATACATTAAATACACAAACATTAATGAAAACAGATGAGCAAAAAAAAATGGTTTTAAGTAAATTTACGATTCTGTGTTGGGCCACATTCATAGCCATCCTGAGCTCATGTGGCCCGCGGGCTGCGGGTTGGACACCCTGGGGGCACTGTGTCTTGTACTCATCTCTGTATACCTCAGACTGAGTGCAGTGTCTGTTACATAGCAGGTACTCCGTGAGCATGTGTAACATGAACGTAAAATAATTTCACTACGCTCTCTACAGATGAGAAACTGAGACCAAGTAAGTTTAAAGCAATTTGTCCAATGCCACCCAACGACTTAGAGGCATTTGTTCATGTCCCTGCTTCCTGCCTCGCCCTTGTGCTTTAGAAGTATGTTTTACTTAACTTGCTAGATATAGAGGTAGTAATATAGAGTTTTATGTTTCCCCTGCTCTTTATTTATGTAAAGGGAAAATATAATAATGCACATATATTACATATGTGCCTACATTTTATATTTTATTTATATATATAAATAAATTCATGTACTTTTTAAAAAATGGACATTTTACTTCTGTGGCTATTCACCTTTCCCCTGCTGGCCAGATGCCTAGACAGGAAAAAAATTATCTTCACAAATCTGGCAAATTTCAGGGTCTTTTCTAACTTACGACCCCAACCCTCGCAGTTCTGAGCACCACGAGAGTGAATGTGTTCACAAACAGCATTTACATAGTGCCTTATAGTTTGTAAGTCTTAAACAATGGCCTCTCCTTTTGATGATGCAGCCTTGATTTCATCTCCACAGAATTAAAACGATCCCCTCTGTTCCTGCCCCAGCTCACATCAGGTTAGCAAACACACCAAGCTTCACCTACTTCAGCTCACATTTTTCTTCTTCACCATCTGCCCAGGAATAGGTGCTGATAAATCGATGTAATGAGGGACGGTGTTCACTCTGCTTTGACCCCAAAATACGCCTACATAAAGATGATTATATCCACTTGTCAAATCAAATACATCCATAGCCATTATTCATTTATTTCCCACTACCTAAATCAATACACAAATTGTATGTTCTAATTATTTTCCTTGGCACTCACATAACACTTATAATAAAACAATTTCATGGTGTGCCAATTTTTATAATTATTCTGCTTATGTCAAATTCACACATTTACTTTAGCACAGTTCAAAATAGCAAAGTTCCTGAAGAGCAACCATGTGATTACACTTACCAACTGCTTGACCTCCTACTGAATCGGTCATTGTTTTCCACCCCAGCCACCTTTTATGTTCCGATGTGAGAGAAATGACAAAATATGAATTTAGTGAAATAAGCTTATATTTTTGTTACATGGAAATTAATTTGCTTTTGACAGAACATTTAGGGCATTGCTTACCATTGCTGCATTTCCAATATTCCTGGGTAAAGAAGCAATTGTCACTCTTCGGAGAGAAGATGGCTATTTGAAAAGGGAAAATAGACATTTAGAAAATTCTTAGTATTTTATCCTTGAATGCAACACTGATGAATATCCTTGTACATACACATCCATGCACTTGACTATTACTGAGGAAAACAGTAGACATTTTTTAAAGAATTTTGTTATGACCAAATTGTCTTCCTGAAATACTCATTTACATGCCACCATCCCAACATTGGTGAGTATGATTTTTGCCAAATAAGGAGTATAAGCTTTCTTGTTTAGGTTGTCTTGTAGTAACATTCAATATTTTTCCTATGTTAAATAACCATATATCTATATCTATCTGCTCTGAGAACCACTTGCTTATTATCTATGACTATACACCATCATCCCTAAATTAATTTCATAGGTGAGTTGAGCATCAAGAGTATCACACTGTGGTCCATGAAACCTGGGTTCAAATCATGTTTCTACCACTACATGAATCATAACTAATCACTTCTGTGCTTCTTTCTTTCCTCATGAGTGAACAAGAGATTTGGATGGAATGATGTTAGAGTAACTTGCTCAAAAATACTAACAAAATTCTGCAGCAATCTTGATTTTCAAACTCCTTTTCAGCTAGGCATACAGCCTCCAGAAATTTTTTTAAACTGCTATTTCCAGTTTTATATGCAAGTAAAGTGAAAAGAGAAATGTTATCTGGGACTTCTAGGAAGTTATTGTTAAAGGGCAAGGGAATACCTGTCTTGAGAATGGAGACAGACTTATAGATGGAGAGCAGGATGACAGCTAGTGTGTGTGTGGGGGGGGGGGGGGTGGAGTGGAAGGTGGTTGGTGGGTAGAGGGAAGGGACTGAGCAAAAAGGAAAAGGGATTCGTGGACATGGACAATAGTGTGGTGATTGCAGGGGGGAGGGGAATATAAGGGGACTAAAAGGTAATATAAAAAAATACAATAAAGATTAAATTTTTAAAAAATACTGTCTTTGCTTCTTCACTTTTCTTGGAATGTGACTCAGGGAAATGACCAGGACTTTGTGCCTGGAATGGAAGCAGCTAGAGAGGAGGAGACTGGGCCCAGTGGAATTTGTGAAGCTGCTTACCAGTTGCATATTCCTAACTCCCATTTTATGTGAGAGAAACTACTGTTTACAGCTTCTTCTCACTGCCAGGCAAACTTAATCGATGCACCAAAAAGCAGGAAATATAACAGCATACATATAAACAAATACACAAATAACATATATGCATACATATGAATACATATATGTGAACTAAAATTATTTTATGACTTACATTTAAAGCTATGTTGCTGAAAATATTTTTAAACATCTCACATATAATATTTGATAAACATTTTTAAAGTGAATCAGTAAGTGAATTATTAATTACCTTGGAGTTTAGAGAAGCTGAGCGTTTTTTAACTTGGCAGTCATCTGAGGGGAAAGCATTTGCACATTTTAGAAATTGCACTTGTAATTTCTATTAATGCAATGGTTTTAACTCTTTACAAAGAAAATATTTATTAAGACCCTGAAGTTATAAATATCCAGTTATCATTTATTTGGTGATTCATAACAATTACCATCTTAACCAATGGAAATAGTCCTCTGTGTTACTACGTATGTCAAGGATTCTGACCTAGCACATAGCAGGCACTAAATGAATATCTGCTGAATAAATGAGTCCAAATTACAGATAGAAGATAATAAAATATGGTTACTTTGCTAGGAAAGGGAATATATCAAGAATTCTCAGAAGTTCATACTGCTTATTTAAACTATTATAAGATTTACATAAACTTTTTATTAAGACATTTTCCATGGCCTTATAAGTGCCCATATTTTCCAATTCACCAGTCAGCTCTACTGGTCATCCAGGGTTATTCCTTCCATGAGGAATATAAAACCACCACTGACGAGAACGGCTCATTAAAGCTCTTCTGCCGTGCTGTGTGTGTGGAGGAAGAGCCGACTCGAACATTCCCAAGTAGGAGAACATGAGGGTCAACCCAATGGGCCGGATTAAATGTATGCTCCGATCTTAGCCATTTAAATTAACTTAATAAATTTTTGATGTCATTATCAAAGAATCCTTGTCTCCCAATCTGTTTTCTAACTGACATCCTACTCTTGGCTATATAGATGACAGGAAGAAGTTATTCTTTTAATATAACATTAACCTAAGGGTCTTGTATTAAAGACATTATAAAAATTAGAGAGAGAAGGAAAGAGACAGATGTTAGGAAAACATAACTAGTACTATTGTCTTAAACTTCTATTACCTTCATCTTCCAGAGGGTTAAAAGACCTTTCATTTTGCAAGAGAACCTGTTTCAGTTCTTCTAATTCGGCATGTTCTTTGGCGTGCATTCTCTTTAGGTTCTCCACATGCTGAATCATCACTTCAACTGCCTTACTAACCCGGCTTTCCTAGTACAGAAAAGAAAAGAGACACAAATTTATATTGAAAATATTATTCTGCCCTGGCTGGCGTAGCTCAATGGATTGAGCTCGGGCTGCGAACCAAAGGGTCGCAGGTTCGATTCCCAGTCAGGGCACATGCCTGGGTTGCGGGCCAGGTCCTCAGTGGGGGCCACGCGAGAAGCAACCACACATTAATGTTTCTCTCTCTCTCTCTCCCCCTCCCTTCCCCTCTGTCTAAAAATAAATAAATAAATAAATCTTTAAATAAATAAATAAAATACTAACTCCTAAAAAAAAAAAGAAAAAGAAAATATTATTCTTTTTTTTTTAATATTTTATTTATATATTTTTAGAGAGAGAGGAAGGAAAGAAGACAGAGAGGGAGAGAAACATCAGTGTGTGGTAGCCTCTTGCACACCCCCTACTGGGGACCTGGCCTGCAACCCAGGCATGTGCCCTGACTGGGACTTGAACCTGCGGCCCTTTGGTTTGCAGTCCAGCACCTAATCCACTAAGCCACACCAGCCAGGGCTGAAAATATTATTCTTGATATCTAGTTAAAAGGTGGCAATTAGAAGCATACATTTATCTTCACTCCATCTCTAAATCCCACTAAAATGATAACTAAGGTATTGCTATTAAGAAAAAAAAAAAGACCTGTGTCCACAAGGGCAAATAGAACAAGATATAATAGCTATGAAAATTTGAAAGCCTGCTAGAAGGGCTAGTGGTGAATGACTAAACTGTGATAAAGCTGAACCCTAAAATAAGCAGTGAGAAAAGCCTAGAAGCAACCTAGGCGAGCCCTAAAGGATCAGAATTTAGTGGCACCTCTGGAATGAAGCTTCAGGGTGAATATGTGAACAGAAGAAATGGTTGAAAATCTATGTAAAAAGTAATTAGATCCACAGATGCCCTCCCTTCTTCAAGCTAGCCAAGTAACCTCCCCTCCACCACTTTTGTGAAAAATCTACAAAGGTTGAATATCTAGAAAGAGTTAAACAAGAGGGTCTGTGGATTGGATAGTAACAGATAGTTAACGGTGGTTCTTACTGAAATGAACAGATTTAAGCAAAAGTCTGTAAACATATTGAATAATGAGATACCTAGCCTTATTCCTCCTTCCAGTTCCCAAACACTGGTAGCCAGCCTTATACCCTCAGGGCAGGCTGAAGAATTTTCTCTGGGGAATCTAACACACCAAGATGAAAGTCTTAAAACTCCTGACTTAAAGAATATTCCGATGAAGCATCCTAGCTTGTGTGAAGCTCGGGGCCAACAAGAACTTTCCCCAATCGACATGCACAGAGCTCCCAGTCAGCCATATAGTGCATCCTTAGATGTTGGAAGGAAGCCTCTAGCACAAAAGAAGAAAATAAAAAATAGAAAAAAGCAAACTGGTGGAAACAAACCAGGAAAACTAAAACTTCAAGGAAACTATCAATGACTTCAGAGAGTTAAGAATTAGTATTCTATCCATAAAATAAGAATAAGGTATTAGTTAAAAAACATTCTGAGAACAACAACAACAAAAAGAGTCTGGAAATTAAATACATGAGAAAATTTGACAGAGAAGATAGGGCGGACATGATGATGGTTTAAGGAAAAAGTGTGAAACTAATATTTAGAAGGGAGAGAGGGTGAATGACGGGAGGCCCTACAGACCTGCATGAAGTTTGTGATGATGAATTTCAAGAGAGCGAGTGAGCACAGAGGTGTGATGTCTTCCAGCTATGCAAGTATGAGCAGGCGAAGAAGTGGATTTAAAAAGCGTTGTAGATTTTCCAAATGAGTGGGGGAAAAAAGAGAGGGAAAAGAGTTGAAGGTTTCGTGCAATGGAATGAATATTTTGTTTGACCATAGAATTTAAGCTTGGTCAGGAAGGAAGAGAGGTCAATAGCAAGGTGAGAATCAGGGAAAAGGTGTGAGGGAATAGAGATTGATAAAAGAGGTAAATGTTCGTCTTCACAGTGGGACACCCACAAATATCTAAAACTGAACAAAATTCACTAAGTGACAGTATATGTGTGTTAGAGATATGGATATAAATATAAAACTAAGAGAGTTGAAAGTTATTTCTCTTGAACATGGAAAATGAGATAATAAGCCTTGTTCTTAACTTTTTAAAACTATGTGCATACATAAGTTTAAAATAAAAAATATATAAAAATAAAACAAAGAATATTATTACATAGTGAGGGAATACAAAGAAAATAGGATATTAAAATTGTATAACAAATGATCGAACTACCACTATCACCACAATTGGCCCTGACCGTTGTGACTCTTGGCTGGGCGTTGTTCTGCAAAACGAAAGGTCGCTGGTTTGATTCCTGGTAAATGCCTGGGTTGCGGGTTCCAAGCCTGGCTGGGCCCGTATGAAAGGCAGCCAAGTGATGTTTCTCTCCCTCTCTTTCTCCCTCCCTTCCCCTCTCTCTAAAAATAAATGAATAAAATATTTTAAAAAATGAAACTGTCACCACTATTATCCTTATGAAAATATATTTTGACAAGTTTCTTTAGGTATACATTAAAAACATTTAAGTCTTCTCACATTTTCCCACAAAGAAATTTTGAAATTCCACTTTTCCATGAATAAGTATGCAAAGATGTATTCACAAGGATATTTATTGTAGCATTTTTATAATAGCAAAATATCAAGAACATTCTGAAATGATCAAATATAGAGGATTAGTTAAATAATTTATGTTCTATTCAACCAATACATTAAAATAGCAACAAATGTTGGAATTTATATCACATAGAAATCTATCTATTATCATATGTTGACTAAAAAAGAAGTAGATTATAATATTGTATAAAGGGAATGTCTAGAAAAATATTTAAAAATATTTTTAATGACTGTCACTGGATAATACTATTACAAGGGATTTTTTTTTTACATTTTTCACATATTCCATTTCCATTTTCCTGTATTAAACATATATGTCTTGCATAAAAAAGAATCGTTTCCTAAATCTTAATCCTAGAAATGTAATCTGTAATCTCAGGAAAAATAATTCCTTTGGTAATTTCATTATAACTAGAGAAGTAGACACAGGTTACCTGATTAATGGCCCCCAGCATCTCAGCCCGACTGGCCACTCGTGCTGTGCACTGGCTAAGGAACGCTATACTCTTCTCCAGCTTCTTAATGATTTCCTGGGCCTGGTTGTCATCTTCACAAAGAGCTGTTAAAGACTTCACAGGAAGCAATGTATTAAAAAGTATCCAACCCCAAAATCCGGGCAAGTGATGCTGACCCTATGTTGTAGGGGCAGGTGACAGTCAAATCTCAATTTTCTTGGTGGAGAATGAAAAGCAGCAGCTAAGACCAATTATGCATGATGTTGAAATATTAATATCTTTAATATTAATCAAGTAGACCTATACAGGCATTCACAATGTCTTTATATCTACTCTTGATTCCTTCCTTTTTAATCCCCAAATTTGCCACTCCCTGTGTATTTATATTTTTCTTCTACAATAGAATGGGATTAATTGGTGATGGTAAAAAATTGTGCTTATAAATGAGTTGACTATATTATAGGAGGGGCACGGTTTGAACTTTTACGAAAAGTAATGAAAACATACTAAAATTAGATACGGCTCTGACCACTACACTTGCTCTTGCATTGATGACAAAGTGTGACTGGACTGGCTATGCGGGTATACCTTCATTGCCTTATGAATATTTCTCTCCCCAAATTAGCCCTCTTAATGTTTCAACCCAGCTCTGTATTTTTGGTGACTTCACAAATGGAAGCATAGTGGTTGTTGTTCCACTGCTGTGTACCGCACAGAGGGCTTGTCCACCATCTGACAAGACCCATTCTCTTTTTTCAGTTAATTAAGTGGAAATAGATTTTGATTCTCTTCTTTGAGGCTTAAAATTGGTATTATCTCCTATTGATCAGTTTTCTGCCTGATTACTTTTCTGCCTGAAATCTACTTAAAAATCCAGGGAGAATGCAGAGGACTCATACAACTACTTTAAAATGCATTTATTGTTTTATTACTTATCCTTTCCTATGAGTGAATATTTTTTATTTTACCCTGGTCCTGAATTCTTACCTCCTATTAATTCACATTGGGGTGAGGCAGAGCTTGATACCTGGTGTTAGTTTCAGTCATATAAATAAACTCATATGCAATTTTGAAAATATTAACGACATGACCAACAGTATAGTTCCCAAATGTTGTGATTCTTACCTCCAAAAGCTTTAAACAGTTAGTGATTTCTTTCTTCAAATTTTCTTCTGCCAAGTCACGGGTTCTTTCTTCAAGTTTCACTCTTTTCTCCAATGTGAACCAGTCACACTTAAACCCCAAAGATAATCTGAGAAATTCAGCCTGTTGTCAAATTAACACGAGTGTGAAGGGTGAAAATTGGAATGGCGAAATATCAGGTTGGCCAAAAAGTTCATTCGTTTTTTTCTCCATAAGATGGCTCTATTAGCACTTGGTTGTCTTTAAGATCACTTGAAACAATTTTGTTAGACTGTATTGTGACAGCTGTCATATCAGTGTGCATTTTAAAAAACTTATCAAAATTGGTGAATTTTTGTGTAGCCACTTTAATATTGAAGATGGAAGAAGATGTTCAATATTTTTGGCATAGTATGCTTTGTTATTTCAAGAAAGGTAAAAATATAACTGAAAAAAAAGATTGTGCAGTGTATGGAGAAGGTGCTGTGATTGAAAATATCCAAATCAATAAAGTCATTAGTAAAAATAAAAATTGTCTTTTATTTTATGGAAAAACAGACTTTTTGGCCAGCCTGATATCTTGGTTTAATACTGAGTTACACTGAGGCATTTCTCTCTCTCTCAGTGATGCAAAATTGCGAGCGCAGACTTCACCTGCACTTTGACATTGCCAGGCCGGACAGATACCAAATGCATGACAGCTGTGCAAAAGCATGAAATGGCTGTAGGCAAGTGAGTCTGAAACACTTTTTAAATTAAAGTAAAAAATATTTACTTTATACTCACCTCTACCTCCTTCTCATTAGCAGAAGTGCTGTAGGTTAAGACAAAGAACTTACTTAAACATAATTCAACAGAAAGGCAAAAGAATGTTAGCATGCTATATGAAGAAGAGCTTACTTACTTGTCACTTTGTTTAAAGTTAACTGATTTCACAGTGGTTACAGGAAAAGAGGAAACAGCAGTGTCTGGGAAAAGAGAACAAAATATTATTTGGTTAAAAACGCTTAACAGCAACAGGTAAAGGCATATTCAATCAAATGTTATCTCCTCTCTCCACTAAACAAAGGTGTTTCATTGAAATGTGTCTGAGATGATAGCCAGGTAATCATGCATTTGCTGAAATATAAGATAATATTATGCTATGCTACTGAGATCACAATGATCTTAAAGTCACCAGTCCAGACCTCACCATGTGAATAGTCTTTGAAACCTGAAGAGGTCTGAGTGAAGGGATAGCCCAATCCTTCTCTTTGCATTTGAACATTTGACTTGATTCTGTGGCTAAATGCATACCTTCCTCTGGTACCCTGGTCCTCCTTTATAGCAACATTATAATAGCAGCAGCAGCATAAGTAATCGTGATAGTAGTAGTAGTAGTAGTGATAGTAATAATACTGGTGACAATAACAGCAACAATGCGCATGTTCTCAACCACTCAGTCACAGGTTTACTACATAACAGTCCCACAAAAAGCCTCTTTACATATACTAATGACCCTCTCAATGGAAACTCTGCAAAGAGGAAAAGTAACAACTTCATCAAATCATCTAAAATAAGGATTTTTTTTTTTTTTTACAGTAGCTAACTTTTATGGGAACTTCTCTGCCAGGCACTTTTCTAAGTGCTTCATACATAATTTAGCCAATTCTCTCAGCTAACATTCTGTGATAGATACTGTCATTATCTGCAGTCCACAGGCGAGGAAGCAGTCACAGTGTACCAACCACACATAGATATTTGGGAGAACTAAATAAAACTTTGTACATGAAGACTTTAGCTAAGTATTTATCATATAGTATATTCTCAATAAAGGGTAAATTTTTTTTACTCATCTTGCCCATTTTGCAGATGAGGAGATAGAGTCAAGTTAAATAACTTTCCAAAGTCATCACCACCCACTATAGAGTCCGTGTGACTCCAAAGCCTGAGCTCTACTCACCAGCTCCTCCTCATTATTAGCCCTTATTCTTTAACTACTGGTGTGTTTACTTTTAGGTGCAATAATGAAAAAAAGATCTCAAAGGACAGCTGAGAACTCACTACCAACATTGTTGTGGTTCTTAGTTCACAATAGGGCAGCAGTGCACTGGGACAGTCAATGGCAACATAGGTGTGGCTTTTTGAAAAAGATACAAATAGAATCAAGGATCACTTTGATTGGCTAAATTTATCTAGAGATGCAGAACTTGGAGATGCCATGTCTTTACTCAGAAAGATTTCACCCATAAAAATACCAGCAGGAAACGAAAGTTCACGTGGGGACTGGGAGAGAACATTCCTTACCTCCTGCAACACATTCTTTTCTGTGCTCATCTATTGTTTTTGGTTCCTTTTTGGCTTCCTAAAATCATAAAGAGATTTTATTGTTGTACGTAGAGTGGATATCCTTTGTAACCAATTATTTCCCAACTTCCTACCCTCCCCTAGCTACCTGGTCAAAAGCACTCTATAGTATTCCAAGAAATGTACTAGGGTTAAAGAAGAAAACAGGACTAGCTCCAGGGGTGTTTCCAATCTAGCTGCAGCAAAAAGGACAGAAATACATGAAAAACTGCAAACGTGGTACAAGTTACCATAAAGCAAAATAGGATTAATTGCAAAATGAATGGGATCTAGATAAGCAAGTGCTTTGCAGAGGAAAGAGAGAGAGAGACACCATGGCCTGAGCAGCATAAAATGTCTCTGCAAACAAGGAACATGCTGAAGCTTGCTGGAGAGGTAGGGTAGGATGGATGGAGAGGTAAAGTGAGGGTGATCCAGGACTATCACATACAACAGGTTGTTGGAGAAACTGTAGCAAAAACAGCTGCTAAGATTGTGCTGTTAGGCTTTGAATCCATATGAATACATTTTAAGGTCACCGATCAACTTTGTCACAAAGGTACCTATTCAACAAGAATCTCCATAATTTTTGATCTTCTTTTTCTTAGATAAGTCCCTTTAACATTTCATATAATAAGAGCTTGGTGATGATGAACTCCTTGAACTTGACCTTATCTGAGAAGCGCTTTATCTGTCCTCCATTCTAAATGACAGCTTTGCTGGATAGAGCAATTTTGGATGTAGGTCCCTGCTTTTCAAGATTTCAAATATGACAGTGAAAAGACAGCAAACTCACAGCTATTAAGAACCACACCTAAAACAAAAGCAAACTAAGCAAACAGCTAGAACAGGAACAGAACCACAGAAATGGAAATCATATGGAGGGTTAGCAACAGGGGTGTGGGAGGAGGAGAGGGGGGAAAAGGTACAGAGAATGAGTAGCATAGATAGTGGGTAGAAAATAGACAGGGGGAGGGCAAGAATAGTATGGGAAATGTAGAAGCTAAAGAACTTATGACACATGGACATGAACTAAAGGGGGGAATGTGGGTGGGAGAGGGTGTGCAGGGTGGGGGGGATGACGGGGGAGAAATGGGACAACTGTAATAGCATAATCAATAAAATATATTAAAAAAAGAATCTCCATAATAAGAGAGTTGTACTCTGCTGCCTGGACAAGCTAATGGGGAAGCTGTGTACTAGTTTAAGACACATTGTCTTGGTAGAGCCATTATACCCTCTTTCTTAAAGATGTTTCTTCTCTTGGTTCTGCTCTCCCCGGGCCTCCCCATCACTACAATACCTCCTTTCAGTCTGCTCTGCATTGCCTTCTCATATTAGAAAATGAAATCACCAGGAGCTCATTATCCTCAGCGCTCTCTTCCTGACTGCCAAATCCTTGGAAAATCTCAGCCACATATTTGGTTCTTTGCTGATAACTCACAAGTGTGTATCTGCTCCTAAAAACCCCATCGGCGAGTTTAAGAAAATGCTATATAGCCATATATAAAATCTCCTTCCAGACTGTTGATGTCTCACATCAGCCTGATCACATCAGTTTATCTCCAACTGATCTACTGTACACTGCAAATTCTACTCTTCCTCCTCCCTCGGATCTCTCATCTGATTCTGTTGGTACCTCCTCCATGACACAGCTTCTGGCCTCTCCTGAAGCATTTTTCTGTCATATCACTAATCACAGTCTAATTATGAAGTAACTGTATGTTTCTTCCCCTAATTAGAATGTATCTTTAAGATAGATATCACTGTTTTAATCAACTTTATTTATTAATGCTTTCATTTATTTGAAAGCCCTCGATTGATATTTAGCTTGTTTTCAGTAGACCTTTGATGAATAAATGAATTAATTAATGACTCTACTGCATGACCTTGGACATCACAAGGATGCTTTGGCCTCAACTTCTTTATAAAATATTGGTGTAATTAAATTATTTTAACCTCATAATATTTTGAAAAGATAAAATGACGTAGTGCTTTTAAGAGTATTTTGCCAACTTAAAGGGACAGTTCCACCATTGTAATACATTATCACTTTTATTATTAACATGTGTATATTTCCTTACCAGATTTAATACGGGTTTGTCCTCATTCACAGAGCCTTGGAGTGCAATATTCTCATGAGCTGGACTTGTGTCTATGAGAAAACAAAACGCAATAAAGAGTTGGGGAACTGTTTCAAGTAAAAGAAAAAGGAAGAGTGAGGGTAGCGATATGGGCAGACTAGTAAGTAGCACAAGTCTTAACATGTGAGATAGAAATTTGTACTACAAAACCTTAAATGCCCCATGATTCAGAACCAAGACCAGAGGAGCTAAGATTCCCAAGGAAGCGGGCCATACAAGCTTTCCCAGTGGAAATAAACATCTGTATAAATGGCCTTCAATTAGTCAGGTTATTAATATCTTTTTAAAGGCTGTGGCTGCTTTTTTAAAAAATCAAACACATTACTAGTTTAATTATAGAAACTGGATGAAGGAAGGATGAATAATTAGTAGCTTAGTAGATTTTTTTATATCCTGACAAACAGGTTTTTTTTAAATTGCTTACGCAAAGCTGGTAACAAAAGATATGCTTCTAAAATATGTATCTTTCTAAATTAAATGTCATCAAACTAAGAAGCAAAGATGCAATTTGAAGTAATGCCACTCCTTTTTGTAAATTTCCTTTATTTTTTTGTGTACCGTATTTGCATTGTAATGTACTTGATAATGATTCTCCACATGATCCGTTGTCCTGAATTTAGCCCAGTGCCAGCCAGCACAAAAGTTAGCAGCTACAGGTAGGTTTTGTTTCTCTCATTTTAAGAAAAACAATAGTTGAAGAATGTATTATATTTTAACAATTTTTATAGAAATAAGAAAATGGTAATCACTTTCTTCAGATATATAATATTTTTCCTTATGGATATCTTACTTTTGTTTTTCTTTAAGTTTTAAGACTGATAATAGATTCAGATGGCCCATAAGTTTAAAAATGTAAAATGTTTCACAGTGAAAATTTTCCCTCCCATCCAGGCCATGCAGAAACCCACTTTCCCTCTCCATAGACAACATTATTTTGTCTAGCCTTCCAGAGATATTTTATGCATACACAAAAACTTTTTCCTATCTGTCTTTTTTTTTTTTTTTACCAATTTTTACTTGCGATACATAATATTTTGTACTTTGGTGTTTTTCAAGAATCAATAGTTCCTTGATATCCTTTCGAGAAAAAAATGTTCTTTGTATATGTTTTATGGATGCATATAAGTATTTCATTACATGGATATGCCAAAATATATTAACTAGTAAATTGATAGTTAACTGATTTCCAATTTTTCTTATTATAGACAATAACACAGTAAACAAATTAAACATATGTCATATGGTATGTGTGTACTTAGATCTATAGAATAAACTCCCCCAAATCAAATTGTTTTTATCACGAGATATGTACATTTAACATTCTGGTAGATATTGGCAAATTTCCTCCATGTTATTTACAATTAGTGGTGTTTCACTGGGAATGGTTGAAAATAACTTCATTTTCAGAGTTAAGTGGCAGAAAGGATCTAGTATGTTATCTAGTTAATTCTTTTCCTCCTAAACGGACCATCACTAATTGGTCTATCTTCTAACCTGATGGATTCTAACTAGGATTCTGTAATGTCATAAGCAGGTGATTCCACATCTGAACCACAGCTAGACCCAGCTGTGTCCAACCAATCTTTGCCACAAAGAAATTTTTAAGACCCATTAAAATATATCATAATTTAGGCTCTATGAACAAAATTGAAAAAAGATTGTTAACATTATCATATATAAAGGCAATAGTCATCTCTGGGACTTTTTTCCTCCACACTACATCTCCATATTCTTTTATAAAAGAATGCTACTGAAGATAGTTACTCTACTAGTTCATAGGTCTGCTTAGTGTTGTAGAATAGAAACTGTGCATGAACTCTAAAAGATCTTACCTTTGACTTTCATCATAGCAGAATCTGATCTTATATCCTCCTCCTTATCACAGAGTGGTTTACAATCAAGGTCACCGGAAGCCATATTCAAAGTCTCCAATCCAGAATCTATCAACAGGAAGAAATTATAGCATGAATACTATGCAGAAGTATTTGCCTATGTTTTTTTTTTCATTTGCACACATGTCATCAGGTCACAGAACACCAAGCTCATATTTAAAATACTACCACTCTATTTTGATATACTTTCCAAGTTCACTCACCCCTTTTAGTTACAGTACTCTCAGTAGCTGAAGTGTGTACAGGAGATGAAGGTGTGGAATGTTCCCTGCCAAAAGAGTAAAGGGAGTATTTGGGGGTATCCAGAGAAATCTCTTAAAAATGAACTGAATATGCATACAAATGCACACACATACAACAGACAGGCAAACCTGGACTGTGGCAGGCTCTCAGAATGCAAGTGCTCAATACCATTCTCCTTAAGGAAAGAAAAAGGAGAAATAAGTTCAACAATTTGACATTTTCCATTCCAGACAGGTGGTTTTAAGCAAACATTTTCATATAATTTTAAATGAGTCCATATTTACTTTGCTCTTTTGGAGAGGATATGGGGATGGGATGGTACAGGGCAGATTGATATACATACTTCCTCAACGCTGTACTTGAAAAAAAATTCCAATTCAAGTATATTTACAAGTCTAATATTTAAAGAAAAACTGGTAAATTCTTGTGCAAAACAAATTCTAAATTTAAAGGGCAGATAGAGTTTATTTCATGAAGTTAAGTCAAGTGTTCTTTAAAGAGAACTTTTTAATGTGGGCACAAAACATATCTATTTATGGAAATATTACTCAACCTGAAACTTTTGACCTGGTAATTTTAAAATGTTTCTCAATTTGCTAGACAAATCATACATTTTAAAATTAATCAAATTCTCAAAAAGATCTGAGGGATTACATCTAAGTCAGCACCTGCTACTTGGGGCTCAGACAGCTTCACATGCCCCAGGCCCCTAGGTCAAGTGTTTGAAAATCAGGAATTCTTAATTTGGGGGAAACTCTGGGACATTAGGGTTGATTAGATCACTTACTCTATTCCAAAAAATAGAGAGGGAACATATGTTTCTCTTTAATAATAAGATTTTCTAATAAGCATATTTTCATCATTACTTGATCTATTTAAGAAAATAAATTAAAATTTAATAGATTAAAACTGAAATTACTTGGACATATCAAAAAGGTACAAAGACAATGCAAAAATGGAGATATTTAAGTCTTCCATAATCAAACATAAAATTTAAAAACTGCTACAACCAAACAGATTCAGTGGCGAGATACTGTGTATCATAAACACAGTATTTAGAATCTTTTCAAGATAATACCGACGATAGCCACAGAAGAATAAAGACTTAGCAAGAATTTGCTGAATACGTAGTTACCCAATACAACAGCAGCAGCTATGTCTGTTCGGCACATTACAATTTACAGAAGCCCTTTTATGTGTCATCTCGTTAAATTTCCCAACAACTCTGTGCAGTGGGTCTTAACAGGAAAAGATTTATTTATTTCAGGTAAGGAAAGTAAAGTGAATGAATAAAGTAATTTCCTGGGAATATTCAGAATGGTTGTAACAGCCTGCAAACCCAGATCATACTAAACGTGGTGTCTCCTCCTCTGTAAACAGAATGGTCTCTGAGATACACTAACCTAGATGATTTAAATACAAACCTTTTAAATGTTCACCTCAGATGTTTAAAAAAATACAGAAACTACGCAAAGCAAGATTTTGTAGTTAATCCTCCTACATATCAATGTTGGGCAATCATCTCTTTTATTTCATTTCATCTCTGCTTTAAATACCTTTGGGCCAGATTAACAGTGCCACTAGAGCCCCTCACGTCAGTTTCATTTAATTCAACAACTGTCATCAAAGGCCCACTTGGTGCTGGGAATGGTGATAAAGGCTGGAGACACACAAAAACACAGTCTTTGTCCCAGGGGAGCTTGTAGGCCAGTCAGGTAGACAAACATAAAAAACAAATGCTTTATAAATTATAGGCAGCATTCCACAGAGGAAAGTAATAAGCACAGAACAGAACAGAACAGAGTGCAGTAATATTCGAATTAAATTTTGAAAGGAAATTGTACCTTATACCCTACAGGTAGTAAAATATTGATGGCCCTATCCTTAAAATATTTTAATAAGTTGCACTGGTAATTATTATATGCTTATTTAACTACATTCCAATATATATAAGAAAGCTATAAAAAATCAAATATCCTTTAGTGTCATTGAATATCATACTTCATAAAAGTCAACAAAGATCAATTCCTTAATAATAAAAAAGACCCTTTAAATATATCATATCATATAAAATTTGTTATGTAAGGCTTAAAATAACATATTGTGGTATAATTAATAAAGTACATTAAATTCAATAATAATTATATTTCACGAACTAAAACTAATTTTTTTCAGAAAGAGACTTTTTATTATACCTATCAGGGTCCTGGATACTTGTATTTGAATTTAAGAAGTATGAAAGAGAACATAGTTATTTACTATTTAATTAACCTCATTTCCAATATGGGGGGGGGAAGTATCCATTATTTCTGTAAACTTTGTTTTAAAAAAGGTCTAATTATTTAGTAACAAAATAATGTATACAGGACAGCAAAAATACAGTTTGCCTCCATTATATTACAAATGTCTCATTTGTCATAATGCTCTGTATCAGCCTTTTTTTGTCCTATATCTCATACGTAAACATTTTAGTAAAAAGCTTTTTGATAGACATAAAATATATATTGATTAAATAAGTAACAGCTATATGATTTTAGAGAAATGTCATGTATTTGGCAGTCATACATCACTGCATTGTTCTGGAAGGGTTGCTAGGTAAGCAACTGGCTATTGCTCCAATTCATTACTATGTATAAACCTCGCTGATCAGAAAACAACCCAATACACAACATATCTCAAAGTGAGATTTTCATGAACTTAGTCTAACAACATTTTTATCCTTCTTACAAGAATAGCCATACAAAGGAAGATTTCTTTTCAGATTTAGGATTATAGTTAGTGGAAGTTGGAGATACAGCCCCTCAAGGTGTGTGCGTGTGGAGAGGGGTGGGAGATAACTCAGCAAAAACTTCCCACAACTCCGCTCTTTTCTCCCAGCTTCAAAGTCACCCCTGTTCAAACCAGCATCCTGGAGCTATAGGAGAACCTAACCCACGCACACCAACGGTGAGTCCCGGACAGATTATGAAAAAGATCATCTACTGGATGCATTTTAAAACCAAGGAGAATAAATTGACTAAAAGCAAGAAAAAGACAGTTCAGATGAGGGACTTACTTATAAAGAAGACAGCTCAAATCAATGAGTCTAACACATGCGAACTCGACAGCATGGAGCAGGAAGATCGTTCTTCCTGTCCAAGCCATTCAAATACCGACCTGCATAACATTTACATGAGAATCCGTGGTTCAGCCCATTCGCCTTTGACAGTGAGAGTCTAATACAGGGTGGGGTGGCCAAGGTGCTCAAGGAACAAAATGAGACACTCTCCCATGGGCTGGGTCAGCCAGTGCAGGTCACACACACACACCCACACCCACACCCACACATACACATGGCAGTATTGTTTCCATATTTAGATAAAAATATGAAGAACTGTAAGAAATAACTTTCAAAATATTACTAAGGGCATTGAACAGACCTAGATAATACCACTGGGTTATTTTATTTTTGCTCTTCTAGATGAAATGTTACTTTATAGATTCTATGATCAGAAACCCTTCCAGTCATAAATTTTCATGTTACTAATTTTTACTATTAGATCTATTCTAAACAACTGATACTATGCAAATAAATTAATAGGATTTTTTCTGAGAAAAACAAAAAATTGAATAAAAGACATCTACACAGACTTATCTCATGCTAACCTAAAAAAATACCCTTGGCTTGATTCAGTGTTAGTTTCAATATGCCAAAAAAAAGTCAGAGGAGAATGGAAAATTGAATGTCAAAAGATTACAACTGCTGTAACCTAAACAAAACTAAATTGCCTCACAAGAGTTTTTTTTTTTTCCAATTCCTAACTAAAAGGACACCACACCCTCAGGTCTCCAGGACACACCCACCACTGTGAGGTTTATTTATAATGCAGTTATCAATCAACTGCTACGTGTTCCAATTTTGCAGCTGACAATGTTATTTATTCTCCAAGGTTACTAATGCTGCACCCATCCACAGCGTGAGAGAACAGAACAGGATAGACAATAGCCAGAAAGTCTTCTGAGATATTTTAATATTAATTCTGCCCTTTGCCTCACAAATCACCTCCTCCTAGTGACAGTAGATCTTAGACAAAAACATCTTATAACATGAAGGAGACCTCGAAGGGATGGCAAGACACCTAACGTTTGCTGTGTGTGATATTTTTTTAACAACCAAAAGAAAAACAAAAATTCATCTTCATATCCCCTGACCTGTGACAAGATATTCTGAGCTTCACACTGCTGATAATTCTGATTCTGGGTGATAGCTACAGCTATTTCCCAGGTGTTTACTATGAGCTGTGTATTTTACATATGTTACAGCAGTGATTTTCAACTTTTTTCATCTCATGACACACATCAACCACTAAAATTCTGTAGCATACTAAAAAATATATTTTTTGCTTATTTGACAAAAAGTAGGTATAATTCTGATTCATTCACACCAGATGGCTAGTGTTGTATTGGCTATTGTCATTTTCTTATTTGGCAATAATCAGGGAAAAGAGGTCAGTACGCCTGACTAAATAGTCAGGTATTTAGTCAGTTTTAAAATTCTTGTGGCGCACCAGTGTGCCTGCCACAGCACACTGGTGGGAAAATGCTGTATTAGAGTGTCTCGGTGGGGCCAGGTCTGGGACTGGAGTAGGTAGAGGGGAGAAACAGTAATTTAGTTCTCAGAGAAATTCTCACAAAACTTCTTAATTCTTGGAGTGTTTGGAGATACACACAGGCACCTAATTGCATGTCCAGCTTTGCAAATGTCTAGAAACAGACTTTGGTTGCTATTCAGACTCAATGGCAGGAGCAGTGAAGAAGGAAAGGAAGACAGACTAGAAGGAGAGGCAACTGGGCCCCGGAGAGAAACTGCCAGGAGTGAGAAGAACCGAGGAAGTGGGCACTACGTACAGCTGAGTCTGGCTACCGAGGGAACAGTGACACTGGATTCCGTGGGAGACTGTGCCCTGACCGCTGTGTTTCCCAGCCCTGCTGGGTTTTCACCTTGCTTGAAAAGTAGAGAGTGATTTTAACAACCATATCACAAGGAGTCTACCCAACTACCACCACAGTAGGGCCCTGCTCTGACCAGGGAGAGGTCACCAAAGGCCCCAACACAGAGTTCGAAGGAAGTGAGCAGGGGAGCAGGCAGGGCCTGCGGGCAGAGAGGACAACAAACAGAAACGCTGCAGAAATGGGAGTGCTGACACCAGTCAGAGTGCCTTCCCTCCCAGTCTCTCAGGAGGTGAAGTGTCCTTCCCTGGGACTCACTAGTTGGTGAGGCCTGGAGGACACTGGGATATATTGGTGTACACCCCTAGGGAGTCTTGAAAATGTTCGGAAGGGACCCAGTAAAAACAAAAAAAAGCCTTCTTGTTTATCAGCAAGGGGAGAAACAGCACCAAGATTTATGTTCCCTCTAAATATGACCTGCTTGTTTTGTTTCCACAGACTGGTTAGGCCAGAACTTAGTTTTGGCAGATATGTCAAGTATGTACATATACATAATATACATAATGCATATATTGTGTATGTATATACATAATATATGTATCAGTGTGTGGGTCTATTTGAATCCTCAGAAGAATCCTGCAAAGTAATATCTCTGCTTCACATAGGAAACCAAATTGAGAGAAGTTAAGCCACTTGTCCAAGTTCACACAGCTAAAAAGTAACAGAGTCAGTCTTAAGTCCAGGCCCGTTTGATTCCAAAGCTTTTGCTAAGTGGCTAAAAATTTTAAGTCCTTATGGGAAAATTTCTGATAAATACAAGTGTAGACAGAATAGAATATTAAACCTTTGTGTACAATTATTTAGGCTCAACAATATTCGACCTATG
Organism: Glossophaga mutica; assembly: GCA_039655065.1. Lineage (NCBI taxonomy): Eukaryota > Metazoa > Chordata > Mammalia > Chiroptera > Phyllostomidae > Glossophaga > Glossophaga mutica. The sequence goes on along the minus strand of CM077304.1, from coordinate 34,829,551 downwards.
CCCAACCTTGTTTCAGCTATACTCTAACCCACTAAACCCACTCTGCATTGTTTGAAGCAAATCTCAGATGTCACAAACATTTCTGCCACATATATTTTGGTCTGTATCTCGAAAAGAGAGGAACTGGAAATGACTAATTGTCTTCTTTCCTCTTTACACTAAAATATTCCAAATAAATGAATTTCACTGGGTCAGTAAAGTAACTCTATTCTCCCCAAGAATGTCCCAAATGGGGCCCCAAATTATGGGATATTCTCATTAGAGTCCTTTGCATACCCAGATACCCTTTTATGAATACTGATGTTTACTTTTATCTCACACTTTGCTTTCCAAATAAGAGGCTAAAATACAGCTTCCTCTGTGAATCTGGGAGAGGAATAAGGAAATAAACCTCAGGTTCTCAGGAACACCAGTCTGGAGAAAGGAGTCAGAAAGTGAGAGTAGAAGGCTATCAATTCAACACGTTCATTGAGTGTTCACTCTCAATGTCTTCAATAGACCCTGAAGGGGGGACAGAAATAAATCAGTAAGTAGGCATTCAACAGATATTAATGGGGAAGCTGCTGTTCACCAAGTTCATGTAGAGAGCTAGGTGCACATGGCTCAATGGCCCTAGAATACAGGTGACAATGAGGGAGGACAATGAGTTACTGGGGCTTAAAAGAACTTATATTTTCCTGAGTGGAATCATTGAGAAGTGAGGATACTGAGGCCTGCAAGACATGACTTTTCTACAGTTACACAGAAACACAACCAGGGAAAAACCTGATCTCTTGACTTCTAATGTACTGTGATTTCCACCTCAAGAAGCACTAGAGATGCTTGACTGTAAAAATTTCTTACTACCACAAGAAAGGTTTTGTGGGACCATTGACTTTTGAAGTGGGCCTTGACAGTCAAAAAGAACTTGAGAAATGGAGATGTGCACAGTGTTTCTGGGTACATAGCATAAACAGGTCTGCGTGACATAGTCTGACAGCGCACACTACTTAGTTTGCCTGACATGTGGGCACAAACCAGGCCATGAGGAGGAAAGGATGGAAAGTGAGGCTGTGATCAGATTAGAAAGGGGGTTAATATTAGTTTGTTATGCTTCTTATGAAGGCTTTCAAGAGTAACAGAAATTCTATAGTTTGAAGCTGAAGAGTTTAAGAAAACAGCGTGATTTATGGGTCACTGGGATGAACACAGATTATGTTTTTATACTTTTTAATCTTATATTTCATTCTAATTCCTTGGATTTATTATTAATGAGGATGCTTAGAAAAGCATTTTCTAAGGAGAGCTTTTTATTTGTTTAAGAGATGGGTGTGGGGGCCTGAAGGGGTAAGAGGTAGGGATTTACTCAAGGGGCAAGCATGAGGAAGTGAAGTGTGCCAAGAACAGGCAGCGCAGATTCTTCAGTAGATCAGAAACCTGGAAAAGAAATGATGAGAATTGGTGGTAACAGCCACAGAGTGCACCCCTAGTTCCTGGGGACTGTAGAAAAACAGCACAAAATACAACATGGAAACCAATACACCTTCCCGGGAGCATCTCATAGGAGTTTCTATTATGATCTCTTTTAGATCCTGTTTCATGATAGCTGTCAATATCATAGACAAAACAACTCAGTCACATATTCTAATGAGAGTGGACTAGGAGTTCCTTTTAGATACATAAGCCAGAATATTTCTTAGCTGAAAAACTACCTTCAAGGTAACTATGAGTAATTATTATGATTAAAAATGTCTAAATTTGGTATTCCAAGGGGGATAGTGAGAAAGGCTTATCCTTTGAAGCTAGAGAAACCTGAATTTGGATCCCATGTTTTCCTCTTGCTAGTTGAATAACCTTGGGAAAGTTATTTAACCTCTCTGAACTTCACTGTGTGATCTGTAAAAGTAGAGGACAGCTACCATCAATATAGAGAGCGTTAATAACATGGCATATGGAGATGCTTTCCTGTGAAGTACCTGGTACACTACTGGTATTTGTTTTACCCTCCTTCTCCGTGAAATCAGGGCCAGATAAAAGGAAAATTACTAATATCCAAACATCCTATGAGTTTCCCAAATATCCCGTAAGCTTCCAAGTTTAACTTCCTTTATTGAAATTTTACAAGAACTGCTAATAGCAAAATAGATTTATTTCCATTTTCTTTCCTCTTCTTAGCTACTGAGTGGGATGGGTGCTAAGGAACAGAAAAATACCAGATACATACATTGAAAAGGAAGAATGAGACCAACTTGCATAACTCAGTGTAAGAAGAAAAATAACCCCTTTTTTAAAATGAGCAAAAGATCTGGGTAGACATATCTCTAAAGAAGACATACAAATGGCCAACATGCACATAAAAAGATGCTCAACATCACTTGTCATTAGAGGAATGCACAGCAAAACCACAATGAGATACAACTTCACACCCACTAAGATGGCTATGATCGAAAAAGACAAGTGTTGACAAGGATGTGGTGAAAATTAGAATCCTCATACATTACTGGTGGGAATGTAAAATGATGTAGCCACTCTGTAAATCTGTTTGAATTTCTTCAAAATGTTAAACGTAGAGTTACCATATAATGCAGCATTCCACTCCTAGATATATATATGTGCCTGTGTGTATATACATATACACACATCTATCTATATCTATATCTATCTATATCTATATCCATTCCAAAAGAATTAAAAACACATGTTTACACAAAAACATATATAGGCATGTTCACAGCAGCATTATTCATAACAGCCAAAAGTAGAAACAACCCAAATGCTTCTCAACTGACGAATGAGTAAACAAAATGTGGTATATTCATACACTGAAATATTATTCAGTTAAAGAAAAAGAGTTAAATACTTATAACATAAATGAACCTTGAAAACATTATGCTAAGTGAAAGAAGCCAAGCACAACAGGTCACATATTGTATTATTCTATTTACACGAGATATTAAGAATAAGCAAATCTATACGGACAGAAGGTAGGTTAGTGGTTTGCCTAGGGAGGAGGGGTTGGGGGAGGAGGAAATCAGGATGGACTGCTAATGGGTATAAATGTTCTTTTGGGGGTGATCAAATGTGTTTAAATTGAATGCAGTGATGGTTGTACAACTCTGAATATATTTAAAAGCATTCAACTGAATAATTTAAATTGATGAATTGTTTGGTATATGAATTATATCTCAATAAAGCTGTTTTAAAAAAATAGGAAGAATGATGGACTATCATATCCCTAAACAGAACTGTCTGCTCCGTTTGACTGGAAAAGCTCATGAGGCTCAGGTTCAGACTGTAGACCACAGAAGGAGCTCAACGCACAGCTTCATGATCTGGGGAGCTGTCTGAGTGATCTTTCATGTTACTTTCTTCTTGGGTGGAAAAGTACCATTAGTGCTTCATTGCAGCAAAGGATACCCTCTGGGCATTGCCCTACTTTATGATTTTTTACAAAGTACCAGCACCTCAAAGAACTAGGCTTGAGCTTAATTCTTAGAGAGTCAGTTGATGGGACTTAAGACTTCTTAAAGTCCTTAGTGAATTTATATCTCAAACCTTCCTCACAACAAAAAGTTCAACACAATTCATCAAAATCTTCCTTTGGTTATTTATCTTTGAGTTTATATAACAGAGGTAGTAGAATAACCCCAAATGACTGAATTTTAATTTCCTGTCATCAAAGGTTGACATTTCTTTTGCATTTGAGTTCTGTGTATAAGACTCATACTTGCTATAATAGTATCCATAATCCAGCTGACCCTTGAACAATGCAGGGGTTAGGGACACCAGCCACCTATGCAGATGAAAATATTCATATAACTTAAGTCACCAGTATTTTTTTTTTTAAAGAATACCCATAGAAGAGCACAGTCCTAAAAACAAGTTTAAAATATACTGTAATACTCACTCCCATACTTAGGTCATCATTCATCCTGATGCAACTAGAAAGATCTGTTCCTGGATGGGGGCCAGTCGTAGGTCCCGGGAACCTGGCAACAGAAAGTAAACTTCCTTACTACAGGTGGGAAAATTGCAAATTTCAGCAGATACCCAACTACAACATAGTTCCCCTACTCAGCTCTACCATATTTCTAATTACATTCTATGGATTCATGGATTAAGTAAGGCATAATGAGAGTCCCATTATGTAGAGAGAGCTTACAAAGCCCAGAGAATCGAGCCAAATCTGAAAATGAAGAATTTGCAATTCAAAGCCTTGCTTCCTCATCCTCACTACAGAACGGAAATTTCACTGGGGTGGAGAGTGCCCATAAACGCCACTGACACTTCTGAACTCTTCCTAGGGAAGATCAGTCTGTTTACTGAGAATGGTGAGTGAGTGCAGATGAGCTTCAGGGGACTGTGGGTGTGAGAGCAGATATGGGCTGCCAAAGGCTTAAGAACCCTGAGTGCAAAGGAACGGATAGATACGTAGTGTGATCAAAACCCACCTGAGTAAGTTAACTTAGCAGTATAGTATACAGTATATTTCTAAAAACTGAGAAACATCTCAGGTAGCCTAATTTATCTCTCCCATTTCCAAATGGATATTATGAAAATCAAATGAGTAAGAAAACTGCACTTCAAGAAAACTATAGAGACATTTTTTGTTTTAAAACTGTCAATATTTAGAAAGTTGGAGAATTTGTACAATAAAAATGTTATTATCTCGGGATATGAAAATATAACTGATTAAAAGGTTAGGCAATGGGAATAGGCCTCCCATGAAGAAAAGGGTAGGTGTATTTTGTTGCCCTTTTAACTTACAACAGGGTGGCGATTGTGGGGGTGGAGAGGTGGGGGATGAGGAGAGGTGGGGGAGGATATGGGGGAATTAATGGTGATGGAAGGAGACTTGACTTGGGATGGTGAGCACATAATACAGTGTACAGATGATGGGTTGTAGAATTCTGTACCTGACACCTGTATAATTTTGTTAACCAGTGTCACCCCAATAAATTCAATAAAAAGGAAAAACAAGAACAAAAAAACCCCCAAACTTACTTGTGTGTTCTAGTCACATCCAGAGCACCATCTTCTATTTTTCCATATTTGGGCCTTTTGCGTAAAGCATGGATTTGGTTAGCTATACATGAGAACGGTGCCAGTGACAGTCTTGGAATTGGTGTGAGACTATCCAGATGCAAGGCCTCTGTAGAAGCGAATGAAAACAGAAATTTATTTTTGGTTTACACTAATTTATATGTTTTCTTTTTCTCTTGAGAGATTGGATGATGTCTGAAAGAGCAGCGTTACTAGAAATGTCAATTCATTTCTATTAACATTTTAACATAACCTTCCCCTCCCTTGATGCCTAGTAACATAGGGCAGAAATGCCAAAGGTTTTGTTTTGTTTTGTTTTTAAAGCAGAGAGGAAGAGGTTGAGGTAGGGACAGGAAACTCTTGCTTACTGAGTCGGTAGAGGGGTTAACAATCTGCAACAAGAGGGCAAAATCTGTTTTTGTAAATAAAGTTTTGTTGAAACATGCCTACACTTATTTGTTAAGTATTGTCCACTGGTGCTTCTGTGCTACACCAGCAACACTTGAAATATTTACTATCTGGTCCTTTACAGAAACAATTTACCATCCCTGAAGAGAAAATAGTTAAACACTGTGATGGGAACATGTCAGAGTACCAAACTGTTTTTGTTTGTTTTAATGACTATAGGAAGAAGGAACAAACTTAGGCTTCGAGTCAATCACAAATTTTTAGTTCAAATTCTGACTCTGTCGCATACCACTTGTATACTTTTGGACAAATAACTAAACCACTCTGAGTCTCCCTTTACTTACCTATAAAGTGATACATGAGCTTAGGCTAATTACTAACTCAATGTTCCTTATCTTAAAAATGGGAAGTCATAGGGATGTGGTGAGGGTTAAATGAGTTAATAAACATGTTAAGAGCAAAGAACTGTGCCTGGCACATAGCAGTGCCATCGTAGTTGTGTTGCTGTTGTCACTGAGTTAGGGTGAGTAAAATCGTTTCTTTAAATTACTGAGTTATTGTCATTGGTAGTGATGGCAGTTTTTTCTTCTGTAGCTGAAACGATCCATAAATCAGTCTTCCTTTTCATGCCCTCTTAAATTTATTTTGATAACCATCCCATTCCTTTTGTCATTTCCAAGCCAGCCATTAACTTTTGCTTTCAAACATATCTGAGTTGTGACAAGAGATGTGACTGCTTTCAGCATTCCCTAAGATAAAGCTCGTTATCTTTAGCCCAGCATCGAGTAGTGGCCCACAATGTGACCCACAACCTGCTCCACACTAAATTCTGCCGAATCCCAACCCAACTCCTCTTTTTCCAAGATGACTTGTCCAGCTTCGACTCTTCTTCTAACACTTAGGGCTTTTGCACCCTTCTGGGATTGATTATTTCCCCCCTCATTTTCATTCTCCCCAATGAGAATAGTTTTCCCATGAGTTTTACTTTTCCAAATGCAATCGACTTTTCAAGGCCCGGTTCAACTCTCGTTGCTTTTTTGGAGACTTCTCTGAGCCCAATAATCTCTGAGTTATTTTAGGACTTATTCTCTGTTATACATAACACGGCACCTTGCATAGAGTAGGTGCTCAAGCATAAGTTGATTGACTGAATTCAAGGATAAATATCCAAGTATTCAGCAACTCTTCCTATACAAATAAATAGTGATTAATTATTTTCCCTTTTGAAAAGAACCTTAACCCAGATATGTCTGATAAGGTGTAGGAGAGGGGCTATCCAGGCTTACCCAGCAGAGGTGAGTACCAGCATGTATATTTGAAGGTCAGGAGTGTCTGATGTATTCTTGATTCTTGAGTACTACACTGTTTATGGCAACACAGCTTCTGAAAAGAAAGTCAAGTAGTACTAGCTGTTTGAAGGGGTGTAACAACATATTTTATAATCGACTCTCTTCATCGCCAATGGTAGAATATCACTGGTCTCAAATAACCTTGCAAGAGAGGTCAGTAAAAAAAATTAAGGATGCCATATAACAAAGCTTTCATGCCTTTGATCAAAAGGCATCTCTATATGTAAAGTATAATTGTTATTGAAAATCACAGTTCAGTAATTTAACAGAATGATAACATCATCAATTCCCAGTAAAGCGACACTTTCATATAAAAAAACACTTTGAGGAAAGAGGAGTGGGTGAGGAGAAGGCTTAGACCTGTTATTCTTCTTCATAATATGGTAATCAAAAATTTTTAAATATTGGAAAATGGTAGTCAGGATGGAGGCATAGGTAAACACACCTGATTTCCACACACAACTATAGCAAAAAATACAACTAGACTACAAAACATATACAACCCAGAGTTGCCAGAAAATTGAGCTATGTGGAAGTCCAAAAAATAAGGATTTAAAGAAGCCACATTCATCCAGACAGGTAGGAGGGACGGAGATGCAGAGAGGCACAGAGAGGTGAGGAGACAGAAACAGGCAGTCCCACAGCCACGAGTGTGGATAAAAATTGGGATAGATACCTCAGGAGTGAGAGATCCCAGCCCTAGGCCAGACAACCTGCCCAAGGTTCCAGCTCCAAGAAGATAAGTCCCCATAACTTCTGGCTGTAAAAGCCAGTGGGGATTGGGTGGCAGAAGAAATTGTGGGATTCTCAAGAGACTCCTCTTATAGGGCCTGCAATGGACTTAGAACTCATGCAGACCCACCACCTCTGGGATTCAGCAACAGGGCAACAGCTGGAAGTACCAGTGGCACACAGGGAGAAAGTGGAGTGCAGGTGCCAGGAGACAGCTTCCTCTGGGGCAAACTCCAGAGCCCAGGCAGCAGCATTGTCCCCTCTGTGAGTCCTCCCCCACACAGAGCCACAGAGTGGCGACACAGGTTGTTCAGCCCTGGCGATTACCTAAGGTTCCACCCTGGATACAACTTAACAGGTGCCTTTTCTATAATAGGCCACACTACTAAGACAGCGAGTCAAAGCAGCTCTACCTAATACACAGAAACAACCACAGAGAGGCTGCCAAAATGAGGAGACAAAGAAATATGGCCCAGATGAAAGAACAGAACAAAACTTCAGAATAAGAACTAAATGAAATGGAGATAAGCAACTCATTAGATGCACAGTTCAAAACACTGGTTATCAGGATTCTCCAGGAACTCATCGGGTAATTCAATGGCATAAAAAAGATGCAGGCAGAAATGAAGGTTGCATTAAGTGAAATAAAGGCAAATGTACAGGGAACCAACAGTGGAGAGGATGAAGCTGAGAATGAAATTATTTGGAACACAAGAAAAGAAAAAGCATTCAATCAGAACAGCAGCAAGAAAAAAGAATTTAAAGAAAAAAAAAAAAACAAGGATAGGCTTAGGAACCTCTGGGACATCTTTAAATGTACCAACATCCAAATCATAGGGGTGCCAGAAAGAGAAAAGGAAGAGCAAGAAATTGAAAACTTATTTGAAAACATAATGAAAGAGAACTTCCCTAATTTGATGAGGGAAATAGACTTACAAGTCCAGGAAGCACAGAGTCCCAAACAAGTCAGACCTAAAGAGGACCATACCAAGACACATCATAATTAAAATGGCAAAGGTTAAAGATGAGAGAATCTTAAAGGTATCAAGAGAAAAGCAGACAGTTACCTACGAAGAAGTTCCCACAAGACTATCAGCTGATTTCTCAAAAGACACTTTGCAGGCTAGAAGGGACTGGCAAGAAGTATTCAAAGTGATGAAAAGCAAGGACCTACAACCTAGATTACTCTATCCAGCAAAGCTATCATTTAAAATTGAAGGGCAGATAAAATGCTTCCCAGACAAGGTAAACTGAAGTTTATTCTCACCAAACCATTATTATATGAAATGCTAAAGAGAATTATTTAAGAAAAAGAAGATCAAAATGATGCACATTAAAATGGCAATAAATTCACAACTCTCAATAATTGAATCCAAATAATAAAGTAAGCAAATGAGCAGAACAGGAACAGAATCATAGATATGGAGATCATTTGGAGGGTTATCAGTTGGGAGGGGGAATGCGGGTAAAGGAGCAGTAATTAAGAGGCACCAATTGGTAGGTATAAAATAGACATGATGTTAAGAACAGTATAGATAATGGAGTAGCTAAAGGACTTACATTTGAGACTCATGAACATGAACTAAGGTGGGGGATTGCTGGAGGGAATGAGGGTCCTGGGTGGAGTGGGCAAAGGGGAAAAAATTGGGACAACTGTAATTGCATAATCAATAAAATATATTTAAAAAATAAAAAGGAAGGAAAAAAATTAAATATTGTCCTGATTGGTGCTGCTCAGTGTGTTGGGCATCATCCTGCAAAGCACAGAGTTGTCAGTTTGGTTCCCGATCAGGTGGGTTGAAGGCCAGGTCCCCAGTTTGGGGAGAGAGGAAACTGATAGATGTTTCTCTCACACAATGATGTTTTTCTCCCTATTTCTCCCTCCCTTCCCTTCTTTCTAAAAATAAACTTAAGTTTTTAAAAAATATATCATTTCTTAGGGTCTACCAGGGTTGTGTTATTGTGCATGATCAAAGTAAATAAACAGGAATCCATTTGCTTCTCCTGATAATCTCTCAAAGAAGAGCAGCATAGAGTTCTAAGACTACTAATATATACTGGACCTAACTTTCTATTTTGGCAAAGCAATCGATTCACACTTAAATCATTTCAAGAAGCTTAAACTTACCTGTTGTTCTTGAAGATGATGTTGAATTGTGTCTCTGCAGGACAAGGGATCATAGTGAGGCAATTCCTCATCTAAACATCTCTGTCATGAGAAAATTAAGCAGTGCAATCAAAGACAGAGTGATAAAGGAGTCAGAGACACAAAACTTAAGGGAAGAAATGATGCTACCTGAGGTGTGTAAAAGTGACCAGTTCTTTATCCTGTGTTCTACTTTAAGAAAAAAAGTTTGTCATTGTTTGTCATCGCCATTTTCACTATTACTAGAGGAATAAAATCCAAAGATCAAGAACAGGAAACTGACTGGTCAGTGAAATCTTTAGGAAGAGGCCGAAGAAGCTTGTTGAAGACATAACTCAGAATAGTAAAAATAGTGCCGGCCAAATTTTATAGCAATAAAATCATGGCTTTAGTCCAAGAGGTGGTTGCATATCTCTCTTAGTTACATTATAATAGAAAATTTTACTGGTGTTCTTAAAATGATTAAGACATATTTAGATATGGGAGTTTTTCCAGTTCAACTTATTGCAGAGGGCTTTTTAGGAACCCTGCCTAACTTAATCTCCCACATGATTTTTTTCCCTTACTTAACCAGATGTGCCAACATTACGCCCAGGAAACAGATACTTGCAAATAGCACCCTCCCTCTTTCCTCCTCCAGTGCCAAGCTTGCTGTTCCTTATGTTCTTTACTTGTGACTAAAAAGAAGAAATTCACCAAGGGTCATAAGGAAAAGAAGTACATTAAATTCAACCATGGATATCTTGAGATATCCAGACAGGAGTTGAGAGGTTAGTTCAAATGGGAGAAAAAAGAGGCAGCAACCAACAGGGCCCATTCAAGAGTCCACATTCAAGATTATCAGAAAGGAGTGCCCGAGACAGCAAACTGGCCCTGGTCTAATAGACACAGTAAATTCTGAAATGCTTCCTCTGTGAAAGATGTAATGTCTTTAACAAACCATTCATTAATGTGAGTTCTCCCCTCATTGTCAGTGCATATGAGAACAAAGTCCAGCAGAGCATTTTCTTCTAAATTGGTTATTTAATTTTATGATTAAAATTATTATCCATTATAAATTAGCTTCAACACCTTACACAATTTGGACATCATCCCCACACTAAACACACACACACACACACATATATATTTTTTTTACCTGAAATAACAAGCCATGGAGTTGCCCTTTAATGAACTTCTTTCTTACTGACTTGATTGTTGCTGTAAAGAGAATTCATAATCAGCTTAATGTGAACATTCCTTTTCCCTTAACTTATTTCATAAACTTATAACAGCTTTACATTTGGGGCCTGAGGAGAGGAGAGAGAAAAGAGTGACTTTTCTGAGACTGACATACTCAAGACTTGTGAAAACAAAGAAGCAGGAAGACAAAACTGGCTGGACAGCAAAACCATTACCACCCCTGGATATTTAAACTTAACCTTGACAGATGCAAGTGAATTGTCATCTAGAAGTGAGTCTCGGAATTATTCAATCTTAAAATGGGAATTTACCTTAGAGGTACCCTACTGATATGGAAATCATCTCTCCAATAAGTCTGTACTTGAGCTACAGGGATGGGAGCCCTTGAAGTAGAGGCTTAAAATCCCATAATCCTACAAGCAGCCTGAGAGCATGAGAACACTGATGCCTGGAGGATTTAAATAACTGCTTATTCATGGAGCTGAGATCAGACTTACAGGATGGTGCTTAATTCACTATACTCTTTTGTGGAAAAAAAAATACGTGTCTTTCTACTAAAACCTACTTCCCAGTAACTTTCAAATTCTCATCTCTGGAATAATGGAAATGGGGAAATAATGCCTATTGAACTCTGTGAGCTACCTGGTAACATATTACTTATTTGACAATCCATACTCTTTTGAAATATAACCAAGAACCAGAAAACAGGCCCAAGGCTTTTGAACAACCTAAATAGATGGTGACATCCATGCCCTTTCTTCATGTGGGACATCCTCACATTTCCACTCAGAAAGTGGGTTATGAACACATACATAATTCCCACAAGCTGACTGTTTTCTCAGGCCCCAGATGATTAAAAACAAAAATTAAATGAGGGTACAAAGCTCTGTTATGGAGGCATATGAATAGCTGCCATGATTTTTTAAATCACTAACAGCCAGGGAAATTAACAGCAGATACTCGGTGTCCAAAACATAGAAATATGGTACTTCTTAAATACCAACAGTTTGATAGCTCAATGGCTTAAAGAAATTCTGAGCCATGAAAATGATGCTAATGTATGTGAAAGTATATACGTAATCTAATTTGAGTTTTTTCAGGAAAAGGGGCTTAAAAAGTGTTAATTACAGAGAAATTTACCCATGTAAAATTCTATTTTGTAAGAATATTTTTTTGTAAAACTCATTTCTCAACTAAACGAGAGATAGTGTTACTAGCTCCACTAAAAGGAAAGTAGATATTTTAAAAAATATTTGAACATAAGTAATTTACATTTAAAAATTTCTAATACTTAGAACTCTAGTAAAGATTCAATTAAAAATAAATTCTCTATGTTAACTGTATTAACAAATAAGGTCCCATCCTCCTCCTAACCTACATCTAAGCAACAGCAACAAAGCTTTCAAACGTTGCCAGAAACATGTTTCTGAAGGTTGTATAACTCCAAAACACTTCTCTGAGTTTCCAAATTAAGCTCGTGTTTCAGAAGAAATAACGAGTTAGTATAAGACTGTCTAAATTGCCCATCTGCTTTCCTACAAGGCAATCTTGGGTTTTAGAAATAGTCCATCTCAAAACATTCAAATCGTAAACCTTATTTCAACAGATGTTTTGTGCAATGTGTAGCAACTATTTCCATATGTTTTGTAAGGCAAAATAAGCTGGCTTATGACCGTAATTTGCATTCACCTTTGCATTTTTTTATGTGTTTGGAGCTGGACCTGCCTTGTCTCTAGGACATTTAGGTTTCACATGGAAACAAGAAAAAAAAAAGGCCACTATATCCCCTGCTGTTGCCATCTGTGATGTAGGATGGGACCAGGTGTCTTAGATACATTGCCTTTGAAGGAAGCTGAGATAAAGCAGTTTTCCAAATGACTGTGCAATGAGGCTTTCATACAAAGGCTCACAAGTGACTGTTGAAAATCAAAACCATAATATTAGAGCTATAATAATTTTAGCTATCCATGATGGTTGACTTTCAGGGAGTATGGATTTTTATAACAAAATATATGTTACCTTATGCTCTATAAAATTGTGCATTAAAAATAGCAGGATTCACTGCAAACCAAAGACAGAGAAAATAATTCACAAGGCACATATCTGTTAAAGGACTTGCATACAAATTATTTAAAGAAATCTTGTGACAATAAAAAAAGGACAAATGGCCTACTTTGAAAATGGGCAAAAAGACTTAGATACTTCACAAAAAAAGATATAGCCAATCAGCACAACAAAGGAAAATCACAATGAGATGCTCTGAAGAGTGGTGAAAATGTCAGTCATTTGATTCACTGCACCAAATGTTGGAACTGCGGAGCACCTGGCACTCCCACACATGGCTGGTGGGAGTGTGAAACGCCACAAACACTATGGAAGGCTGCTAGGCAGTTTCTTAAAAAGTTAGAGTTACAACTACACAGTGATCTACAGCTCTGCTCTTAGACATTTATCCTAGGCTAAATAAAAACGTATGTCCACACAAAGACCCGTGCACAGATATTCACAGCAGCTTTCTCTGTAACAACCCCAAACTGTAAGTAATTTAGATGTCCAATAGGAAAAAAGATAACCAAATGGGGGACTGTTCAAGCAAAGAAATACAACTCAACCATGAAAAGGGCATACCACTGATAAACACAACATAGACACACACTATGCTGAGGGAAAGAAGACACACACACACAGAGTACATACTGTATACTCAATTCTAGGACAGGCTAAACTAAACCATGGATGACAGAGATCACACCAGTGTTTGCTCCTTGTGCAGGGAGAGGGAGTGACTGGGAAACAGCACAAGGGACGTTTATGGGGTTTAGTTCTGTGTTCCAATATGCATTTGTCAAATCGGTTGAACAGTACCACTAAGATCTGAAAATTTCATGGTATGTTAATTATGCATCAATAAAAATAATTTTAAAACTATAACAAGAACAAAAATAACAGTGCTTATGACTTAAAAAGAGGTAGGTAGAAACCAGAGCACTAACAGTTACTAAATTTCTATACCTAGGAAGATATTTGGATCACTGAGACATGCATGTTAAAATGGCTAAAGACTACCTCACAGGATACTAGAAACACACAAACCCCGAAGAGTGTAAAAGCTGTTGACACTTGAAGTGGAGGGTGCTGGTGGGGTGCTAAGACAATGCAGATGGCAGTGGGACTCTGAGGCAGCAGAGCTGCTGACGTGAACACAGGAGGCAGCACAGTCTGCCACAAGCCAGGGCCCTGCAAGGCTGGGCGGCGCTTCGCTGGGGAGCAAGGCCCAGGTGCAGAACTTGTTTTTAATTTTCTTACAGCACAGCTGAAAGGGCTCCAGCTGCTTGTCAGCAACCAGTGAAGGTTACAGTTCTATTCCTTCCAACCCAATTCTATTCCCAGGAAAATTATGAATAAAACAATATAACTTCCATATTAAACTAACATGTCATTACCCATTTGCCACTCATGAATGAGGCAATTCACGTGATAGAAACATACTCTAGCAGAACCGACTGTATGTACTAAGTATAGCCAAGTACTGTTTTGCATTTGTCATGGTATTTATAAAGTAACAACTACTGTACTTTCTAGAAGAGGATACTGAGGCTTAGAGAGGTAAAGTGATTTGCCCAACTCTACCCAGTTGCTCTTTGGCAAACTTGGAATCAAACCATAGGTTTAACTTCAAATCCCATGCTCTTAATCCTTAAGCTATACTGCCTCCCGGATGGTTTCATCCATACCTGCATCCTTCATCTGGGAAAATTTAGGCCCCCATCCCATCAGAGGTATTGAGCAAGTTATGTTTACTTTGGTTTTGCCCTTGGTCCTCACTTCAACATCTACAAGTGTCTCAGCCACCCAAATCCCCCTTTCTTGTCTCATTTCCCTCTTGTGAACCGACTGCTCAGGATATGTGGCTCTCATCTTGAACCCATCCTCAAGCTGTAAGGCTGTTGTCTGTCCTATATGTCATGACCTCCATGCTAAAAATAGCACACTAGAAGAGTTTCCAGTGAGATCACCTAGATGAAAGCCTTCTCTCAGCTACAAAGTTCATATATAGACACTATGTTCCAGTGAGGAGTTAGGATTACAGAAGCCTCTCAGGTTCTCTCCCCAAGGAAATATTCGTGGTTTCTAAAGATAATTCTCTCATTGTTCAGTAAATGAATGACTCAATGATAATTTCATATCAAATAGGCCCAAAAAAGGATGAATAGTAAAGGGGTTACAGTGTGGATTAAATCAATTAGTTTATGTTTCATATACATTAGGTTCAACCTTCTATGCTAAATGTACACCCTAGACTTAAAAGTTTTATTTTAATCCCTTTTTAAAGCAAACATTGATTTATACATCTAGCATTGCCTTTGCTAACAAGACACTTAGGAGGTAAGAAGCAGAAGAAAGAAAATATGGAAGTAACCGTTCAAGAACTTCAGTAGTTCTGATGCACAGTTCATGGAGGCAAGCATGTACGCTAGTTATGTCATGAACCAGCCAGTCCTGGTGGCAATGGGAAACTTGAATAATATTACTTATTCAGCAATGAGATCTGAATTTCTACTCAAATGTCACAGTTAGTTCCAGTTTGTGAACATTGTCATTGACCAGAACCTTTGAACAAAACAATGCATCCCCACACACTTTGCCAGTGAGCCTTTCTTAGATGTAGCAGAAAGTAATTGCCTTAAATACTTAATGACTTTATTAAGCTAACCTGAGAGTTTCAGAAGAACTAAATGGGTTTAAGCATTTAAATTTTCTGACTCAGAACTCAAATGTCTGACTCAGAACTCGTCCAGCATGTGGTGGCAGTCATTGTGGAGGAATGGGCCAGGATGTTTGTGTGACAACTGTCTTCTCTCAGTGACCTTTATTCACAGTCTATCTGGAAAGTCTGCTATTTAGCACATGTCCAAAATATCTGTTACCTAAATTTTCTCTTCTTGCAAAGGTTGATTTTTAAGGGAATTATTGGGAAGATCTTCAGAAGCAAATGGTCATCAGAGCCCAAGTTTGACATGCTTACCTTTTTTATGTAGCAAAAGGTACAATTATGTACAGGAGGTCATAATGCCAGGCAGCGTATGAGCAACTAGGGACAGAGAGGAAGCACCCACCCTGCTTTGTTGAGCCAGAAAAAAAAAAATGCATGCATTCGACCCAGGGCAGTTGGGTTAGATATTTTAATACTTTTAATAATATTTGGACCAATTATCTCTGGAGGATAAACTGTGAAGACAATAACAAGTTCATAATATCAGGAATGTACATTTTGGGATAAGTATGAAAGTTGACTCTTCAAAGAAGAAATCATGGGGGGTGGGGAGTAGAGATAAATTCTTAGTTTTATAAAACTATAGAGGGTATAAAATTAATTCAATCAAAAGATAATTTAACTGGACCAAAAAAGTAGTCCTCTAAGCACAGTGTCCAACACAAATACACCATAAACTAAATTTGGTTTTTATTCGTGTCTCAACACAAACACTTCTAATCATACAGGAACCTTCTCTCAGGCCCTCTGAGCAAAAATAAAATAACATGTAGATTATGTCATCTAAAGTATACCTTACATTGTGTGACAAAGCACAACAAAGCAATCCCTTTTTTAGAGTGATCGAAAACTAGTGAGTTCTATGAGATTTAAAAAAATAATAAAAGATTGTATAACCACTGCTATTTCAGAGCTAGCCAGTTCCTTTACACACTTCCACAGGCTCTCAGATATCAGTAGGAAGGCTGCCATAAATCCAAATCAAACACAGGTCTAAAGAGTTTCATCTCTGGTTTGCCTTAACCTTGTAAAATTTGGTTGTTTATTATCCAGACCGATAGGTTTCTATTAAAAGAACATTTATTCTGCTAGAACAAGAAGCTGGCTGAACAAAAGCTGTTGTCTGATAAGTGGCCAAATAAATAAGCTTTATTTTTTATGTTTCTAGAATAAAATAGGCTTATAAATAATCTGACATCTGTAATTTGACAGTTGCCTTCTCACCTATATCCTTCGTAAACACCCATTTTTAGGTAATACGGAAAAATGGAAAATGTTCTAATTTGTAGAGCAAAATATATACATTAAGGACATGTTTAAAAAGAATTTTCACACCTATCTAATATTCAGTACACACAAAATTCTTAAGTATCTTGTCCAACCCTAAAATTACTATGAAAAAGAAAATAGAGAAGCACGGTCTTTTCTACCATACGATGAGTAAAACTAGCTAACAAAATCAGAGTAGAATAAGAGAACAATTTGCAGGCTCAAATATTCCATGCAAACAAGATTTTTTTTCCTTGTTTACTTTTATAGATACAGAGACGTTGTATTTAATTTTTAAAGAAATAACAGTCACGGACAAGTCTAGCTTGTAATAAACAAACAAAAGGAAAGTCGATGGTTAAATCCATCTAGCTGGCTACTAGGCAAACCTCTCTGAAAGCCCGTAAGACCACCTTCTGGAATGATTTCATTGTCATAAATATCTTAATAACACAGCAGCTGTAATCTATAAAAATGGCTGGAGTTCTCTTGCCACATCTCAGAGTGGCCGATATTGGGGCATGACAAATATTTGCTACTCACTGTTCAGTTTTCTTGTCTTCCACTCCAGTGTCTGGCAAGTGTTCACTAGCTCAGTATTTATAGTCTGGAGACTTAGTTGTTCCGAAATTGCTTCCTCTAATTTATGCAGCAAAGACTTAGCTTTTTCACTGGCAGAATGGGCTGTGCCATCTCGATCCTCAACCTGGAGGTGTACAGTTAATACTGGATTTTCACAGTGTGGCCAGGAAAGAAAGTACTTGAGTGCTCACAGTTATGCACAGGAAACTGAAAATGTGCTTTTCTTCTCAGGGAAGTGATAAGCCTCTACTGAACTTCTGCAATTCTGTGTTTGCATGGGCTTCATACGTCTCAGCTCTATCTACAGCCCTAAGCTTCTTGATATGTCAAGTTGCCTCTTTCTGCAGCATTGACACCGCCTCTCTTACAACGAACGCCCCCCTTTACTTCCTCTGCTCACCGCTAGTCTCAAGGGACTGAACTTCACAGTTCCTCTTAGGGTTTTTTTGTTGTTGTTGTTCCTTCTCCATTTTTACTTCATGGTTTTAGGGACATCTGAAGAGCCTTCCCCTAAATATAATGCAGTCAAAGGCTGCCCTACCTGCCCCCCTGCATCCTTCTGCCATTGACTAGCTTCCTGGACCTTCTTCCTGACGATGGCTTCCTGGTTGACAGCATCTTCTTGCAGTTGTTTAAGGGCTTCTAGTTGTTTCTGTCTGGAGTTAAAAAAAAAACAACAAAAAACCACAAGCTGTCAGTGACATTTCAACTGAGAGTCACCCCTGGAAGTTGTGACAAATTCAGGCTTCGTACACTTCCTCAGAGATCAGAGGAAAAAGTGAAAGTATTTACATCAATATAAATGCTTCGCCAATATAGAATTTTAATTAAAGCAATCATATTGATCCCTTAGCCTGATATCTTCACTTTATGATAAGGATATTTAGTTTCCTGTTTACTTTGGAATATTCAGTTCCCTGCAAGCTACATTCATAGCACCTTGTACCGGTGGCCAATTGCTTTGAGGATGGAGCTAATACAATGGTGACAAGTGTAATATTTACACAGTACAGCTAGCTTTTCCAGAAAAAGAAGGAAAGAAAAGCAAAAGTAAGGGAGGAAAAAAAAAGGAACAGAAGTTTCATTTCATGACCTTGGTCTTTCCACTTAAAAGCTGTTAATTGTGACAGAAATATGTCCATGAGAACAGGAAGGGCCGCTTCCAAGCACTAATGAAAACTACCTGTCAGTATTTCCTCTGCATCTTCCCTTCCTGGAGACCTTCCCCTCCATTTCTTCCTCACCCCAAATTTCTTAGTGTTGTCATATGCCTTTCCTTTGGATCTGACTTAAATCTCAGAATACGTAAAAATGCATTCCTGCCCTGATCACTGATGAGATTATTTGAACATGCTATGTATCAATATATCAATTATTATCTGGAGACAACTTGACTTGAATAAGAACCTTAGCTCAAAGGAATGATGAACATTGGGAGTTTCAAAGCAGTGAGGAAAACATTGTCAGGTTTAGCCCTTCCGTGTGCCTCTCAAATGTTAACACAGTCAGAATCCCACTGTACATTGCCATAAATCCTGCCCTGGTTACAAAAAGGACTACGTGAGAGACAAGGATGGTCTTATAGAATGCTTTACCATTATAGTAAACCAGCAAACAAAACCTTAAACAAAATTGAAACTATCTAAACACATATTCTACTAAGATTGTTCAATTCCTTAGAGTCAGATTTTTCTATTCTTAAATTGTGGTGAAAACATTTAACATGAGATCTACCCTCTTAACACATTTTTAAGTGTGCAGTACATGTCCACTAGAGGCACAATGTTGTACAGCAAATCTGTATATCTTATCCATCCAAGAACTAAAACTTTATGCCTGTTGAAGAATTGCAACTCCCCATTTCTTCCTCCCCTAACCTCTGGAAACCACCATTCTACTCTCGGCTTCTGAGTTTGATCATTTTTAACACCTCATTCAACTGTAATCACTCAGTATTTGTCCTTTCATGCCTGGTTTGTTTCACTTAGCATAATGGCCTCTAGATTCATCCACGTTGTCACATGTGGCAAACTTTTCTTCCTTTTTAAGGCTGAATAATATTTCATTGTATGTATATACCGTATTTCTTTATTCACTCATCCTCTGATGAATGTTTAGGCTGTTTCCACATCTTGGCTATTCTGAATAATGCTGTAGTGGACATGGGTGTGCCAATATCTCTTTCAAATTCACCTTTGAAATCTTTTGGATATATACCCAGAAGTGTGATTGCTGGATCATATGGTAGTTCTATTTTAATTTTTTAAGGAATGTCCATACTGTTTCCACATAGCAGTTGCACCATTTTACATTCCCATGAACAGCATACAAGAGTTTCAATTTCCCTTGTCAACACTTGGTATCTTTTGGGGTTTTTTTTGTTTGTTTTAAATAATACCCTTCCTAACAGGTGTGATTCATTCATCATCATGAATGACTCATTGTGGTTTTTATTAGCATTTCCCTGATGATTAGTGATTTTGAGCATCTTTTCATTTACCTGCTGGCCAGTTGTACGTCTTCTTTGGAAAAATGCCTATTTAAGTACTCTACTCATTTTTTGTTTCTTTCACTAGGCATTTTTTAAATACCACCCCCCACCCCAACTTTGGTAATGATCAGCTTGGATCTATTTGTATGGATCTATTTGTATTTTGTTTTATTATTTGTTTTGTTTTAGATTCCACTTATAAGTGAAATCATATAGCAAGGGTGTCAGACTCATTTTCACCGGGGGCAACATCAGCCTTGTGGTTGCCTTCAAAGGACCGAATGTAATTTTAGGACTGTATAAATGTGCCTACTCCTTAACAGTTATGCGAGAGCTCAGCACTGCCGCTGGGTAGAAACAAGGTGCTGGGCTGGATAAAACAAGGTAGAGGGCCGGATTCAGCCCAAGGGCCTTGAGTGTGCCACCTGTGTCAGATAGCAATTGTCTTTCACTGACTTACTTCACTTAGCACGATACCCTTTAGTCCCATCCATGTTGTCACAAATTGCAAAAATATTAATATATAAAGTAATATTCATATGTATTCACATATATAATTAAAAATATATATTACATCTTTTTTATCCATTCATCTGTTGATGAACATCTGTGCTGCTTCCATATCTTAGCTATTACTAGTAATGCTGCAATGAAGATAGGAGTGCATATATCTTTTTGAATTAGTGGTTGGTTGGTTTTTTTTTTTTTTTTTTTTTTTTTTTTTTTTTTTTTGATAAATACCCAGAAGTGGCATTGCTGAATCATAAGGCAGTAGCACTTTTAATTTTTTAAGGAATCTCCATGCTGTTTTCCATAGTGGCTGCACTAATTTACATTCCCAACAGTGTACAAGGGCTCCCTTTTCTCCATAGCCTCTCTAGTACTTGTCGTTTGCTGTTTTATTGTTAGCCAATCTGACAGGTATAAAGTTATATCTCATTGTGATTTTAATTTGCATTTCTCTGATGATTTATGACATTGAGCACCTTTTCATATGTCTGTTGGCCATCTGCACATACCTTTGAATAAAATTCTATTCGGGTCCTCTGCTAATTTTCAAACTGGGTTATTGTTTTTGTTGTTGTCATTGAATTGTAGAAGTTTCTCATATTATTTGAATATTAACCCCTTATCAAATATGTGGTTTGCAATATTTTTTCTCATTCCACCTTTTCATTCTGTTAATTCCTTTTTCTGTGCAGAAGCTTTTTAGTCTGCTATAGTCCCACTTGTCTATTTTGCTTTTGTTACCTGTGCTTTTTGGTGTCATATCCAAGAAATCATTGGCAAGACCAATGTCATGAAGTTTTCCCCAAAATTTCCTTCTACAGTTTTACAGTTTTATAGTTTTAGGCCTTTTGCTTAAGTCTTCACTCTATTTTGAGGTGATTTTGTATGTGATATATAATGTTTTCAACTTCATTCTTTTGCATGAGGATATCTAATTTTTCCAACACTATTTGTTGAAAAGACTATTGTTTTCCATTGTGTATCCTTGGCACACTAGTCAGAGTTCATATATGCATGGGTGTTTCATTCTCTTACATTGGTCAATTTGTCTGTCTTTGGACTAGTACCATACTGTTTTGATTGCTATAGCTTTATGATACATTTTGAAATCAGGAAGCATAATCCCTTCAGATTTGTTCTTTCTCAAGATTATTTTGGCTATTTCAGCTGCTTTGTGGTTCCATAGGAGCATTAGGATTATTTTTCTCTGTTATTGTAAAAAAAAAAAAAAAAAAAAGCCATTAGGATTTTGATAGAGATTACATTGAATCTGTAGGTTGCTTTGGGTAGTGTGAACATTTTAACCCTATTAAGTCTTCCAATCCTAACATAACTTCTGAACATAAAATGTCCTTCCATTTCTTTACATCTTTAATTTCTTTCAGCAATGTTTTGTAGTTTTCAGTATAGAAGATTTCATCTCCTTAGATAAGATTGTTCTTAAGTATTTTATTCTTTCGGATATGATTTTAAATGGGATTGCTTTCCCAGGTTCCTTTTCAGCTAGTTCATTATTCATTAATAGAGCTGCAACTGATTTTTGTATGCTGATTTTGTAGGCTGCAATATTGCTAAATTTGTTTCTTAGTTTTAACAGCTTTTTGTGGAGTCTTTAGGGTTTTCTATATATAAAACGAAGTCATCTGCAAACAGAGATGACTTTACTTCTTCCTTTCCAATGCGGATGCCTTTTAATTCTTTTTCTTGCAAAATTGCTCTAACTTCCAGGGCTTCCAGTTCCATGTTGCATGGAAGTGGTGAGAGTGGTCGTGCCCGCCTTGTTTCTGAACTTAGAGGAAAAGCTTTCAGTCTTTCATCATTAAGTATGATGTTAGCTGTGGGCTTTATGGAAATTATTATAATATGGAAATTATTATAATAATTTCCATTATTATGCTGAGATAGTTTCTTTCTATTTCTAGGTTTTTGAATACTTTTATTATGAAAGGGTATTACATCTTGTTAAATGTTTTTCTGTATCAACTTAGATGCTCTTGTAATATTTATCCTTCATTTTGTAAATGTGCTGTATCACATTAATTGATTTGTATATGCTCAACCATTGTTGCATTCAAGAAATAAATCTTACTTGATCATGGTGTATAATATTCTTTTTAAGGTGCTGTTGAAATTGGTTTGCCAGTATTTTGTTGAGGATTTTTGCACCTGTATTTATCAGGAATATTGACCTATAGTTTTGTTTTGTTTTTGTTTTTGTTTTGGTAGTGTCTTTAGTTTTGGTGTCAGGATAATGCTGGCCTCAAAAAATGAATTGGAGAGTGGTCCCTCCTCTTCAACTTTTGAAAGAGCTTCAAAAGAATTTCATTAATCTTCTTTTAAATGTTTGATAGATTCACCAGTGAAGATATTTCAGATTGTACTTATTTTTCTCTCTCTTTTTTTAGTCTAGCTAAAGGTTTGTCAATTTGTTTATCTTTTCAAAAAACCAACCCCTTGTTTCAGTGACTTTTTTAAAAATAGTTTTCCTATTCTCTATTGTTCTTTTCTGCTCTAATTTTTATTATTTCCTTCCTTTTGATAAATTTAAATTTTGTTTGTTCTTCCTTTTCTAGTTACTTGAGGAGTAGTTAAGTTCTCAAGATTGTCCATTATCTTCCAAATGAAAGCAAAAAGACTGTAAGGATGTGTAGAAATCCATACTTAATAATATTAAATTTTTAATCACTTATGTGTTTACATCTATAAGATAATAAGTTTTATGTATATGATTTAATTTTGTTTATAATCCTCACCCAAGGATATGTTCTACTGATTTTTTTTGAGAGAAACATCAATGTGAGAGAGGAACATCCATTAATTAGTTGCCTCCTATCTGTGTCTTGACTGGGGATTGAACCCTCAACCTAGGTATGTGCCCTGACTGGGTATCAAACCTGCTACCTTTTAGTGTACGGGACAATGCTCCAACCATCTGAGCCACCCTGCCAGGGTAAGTTTTATGTACTTTATAAATCATAACAATATCAGAAATAGCTTTTTAAAAAATTAGATAGACCCTTTACTGTAATTAATGATATTTAACAGATGTTGAACCATTGAAGATGTTTCTTTCATTGAGATTTTTATTATCACATTAAGAGGTAAATATTAGCTTTGGGTGTGTGTTTTTAAATTCAACAACTTTCCTTGCTAACATGTCCAAGATTCTAAATCTTGATTTCTACTCCTGCCAAGTCTGAGTATCCCCCAGACTTTCTCATCCCAATAGCCCCCTGTTTACTGAGTTTCACACCAAAAGCGTCTAGGCCAAGGATATCTTTTCTCTTTTTTCCATTCTCACAACTAACTTACTAGCATGTCAGATATGATCCATCCTCAAAATAGTGTTTGAATCCAACCATTTCTTGCCAACTTTACAACTATCACCCTAGCTGAGGTTACATCCTCACCTGTACTATCACAATAGCTTTGAACTCAGTGTTTTATTTTTATTTTTTACCTTGCCTCAGTAAATATTTTTTATTTCAACCAATTACACACATACCACTGCAACAAGAATTTTATGAAATATTACTCTTACTATATGCAATACACTCTGATAATTTATATTTATGTATTTTTAAATGGGTCATAAAAATCTAGTAAATTGATTTTAGGATTTCTAATTGGTGATCTTTTATTGAAAAAAACTCTTTCTCATTAGTCTCATTGCTTTAAATCTTGCCCTCTATTGATAATTGTCTACCCAGCATCCAGAATGATCTTTCAAAACACAAGTTATACCAATTCTCTGCTTATAATCCTGTGATGGCTTCCCATCCACTCGGAATAAAATCCCCACGCCTACATATGAACTGCAAGGCTGTGAACCTGACTGCTTCCTATCTCTCTGGTCTCATCTCCTACTACTGCCCAGAATGCTCTCCACCCAAGCCATGCTGGCCTCTCACTGATGTTCAAACATACCCAGCTCATGACAACCACTGGGCCTTTGCACTATCTAGTTACTTAGCTAGAACACTCTCCAGATCATTACATAGCTCAGTCTGACTTCATTTGACTATCCACTCAATTCATCACTCCTCAGACAGGCCTTTTCTGGGCATTGTTTCTAAAATTAGGGCCTCCTGCCCCCTATCATTCTTGGTCTTCTTATCCTGCTTTACTTACTTTATATCACCCTGGCATTATAATATATACTTACATGTTTATTTGTTCATCATCTGTATCCCTCAACAGATGTTAGTTTCATGGGGGCAGAGATTTCTGCCTTATTTCCTATAAGTCTCTAGGACCTGGGTGGTGGTGGGGGACAGTCAGGCAAAGGGCTGAAACTTCAATGTTGTACAAACGATGACATGCTTTTCTCACCAAGCCCTCGGAGAACCATTTTTCTTTCACTGCCTCTCCTTGACTCATTCAGTTCTTTCCATTCCTCAGCTCTGGAGCCTATTATCTTGTGCCAAAATGTAAGCCTTCTCCTCCTAAGCTTCCAGAACCTAAAGTTGCCTTTAATAAATATTCCCTACCTCATCTAAACATAGAATCCTCTTGTTCCCATAAAGTACTCCATTCTTTTTCTCATGCATAATTAAAACCCATAGCCAAATCATTTCATGTGTGGCCTCTATATGTTTTTGTCTGTTCTAAATCATATCTAGAAGTCAGGGGTTAACTCACTCTTACACTGATAAATAATATTTTGCCTATTGCTAGGTCTCTAGAACATTTTTAGTGAATATTACGTCAGATTTTAAGAAGTAGGTAGTGGGGGGTTAATAGCTGCAAAAACATAGGTTTTGAGGTCGAACATATCTAGATCTGATCCCAGCTGTCACTTAATCCTATCTGGGTGCTTTTGGGAAGTTATTGAACCTCTCTGGAGATAAATGTACGTCAAGTTCCTTAGCACTGCATTCAACACAGTAAGCTCTCAACAAATTGCACCTACTGTTATGTAACTAGGTTTCTTGTGTGCCTAGTAGATAATACAGAAGACTCACTCAGAGATGACTCTAGTGCAGACCTCTCTCCAAGTAGTTCTTTGTTGCTAAATAGAAAAATTTCAACGCTCCCTTTGGTGGGGATGGTATCTGTGTAAGGAAGCTGCATATCCACTTAACCCACGACTTTACCACTAAAGGAAGTCTGGGCTCTTGGCTTCTTAGAAAAAGCAGAAGATCATTTTCTTGAGAGTTCCTTCTGGTATTAATTTACCTTTGGCATTTAGTTTCCTTATTCAGGGGGAATAAAATGTTTTTTTCTGGGTTTTCTTAAAGCAAACTTGGTCTCTAATAACATGTTTTTTACTTTGTTAAAATTTAATATACACCCATGTTCATTCTTTCCTTCAAAAAGCAGTTCTTAAGAGAACACTTAGTACGATATACTAGCAGCTATGTAAACGGAGGTCCACAAAAGATAGAATCACTGCCCTTGTTTAGTACATGTGGTTTACAAAGTGTAAAAGTTCAAGAACTTTCCCATAATCACAAGAATTAAAGTGAGAGGAAGAGTAATATGGTAAATTACTTTACATCGAGAGTCCTCTATTCCTTATGGCTTTTCTCACTTGAAATGTAATTAACTATCACCCAATGTGACGCACTGTAGCCTGAGGTGGGACATGGAACCTGATGGCATAGGAGTCCACAGAGACAGCATCATGTTCTTCCATTAGTAGATCTACCTGTGGATTTTCCAGTAACTCTCAGGCTTTCATCAATTCATTTCATATCCTTATGGCTCTGCCTTGTGTAAAAGGATGAGGCTTTACTAAGTGATATCTAAGGCCCCTGTGGTTAAAGGAATGCTATAGTCTGTAATGCCAAATTTCTTCCCTAGAGAAAATAACATAATACTGGCTTTGACAGATGTTAAAGTTCACTACTTGCAGTTTTGAATATGTAAGTCGCTTTCAAACAATGCCACAATTCAAAATTATTAGACAAAATTTCCTCTCTCAAAAAGTGCCATCTGAAATCAATATATACAACTTGGAAAAAAATAAACTGAAGGCCATGGCACAATCACAAACATGTCATGTTTATAAAGCACGGGTTTCTTATATATAAATGATTGTCACCTGGAAAGATATTCTTTTCTGAAATGAAAATATTCCAGCCTGAATCTCTTCAAAATCTCTGTCAATTTGACAAACTCTTTATCAAGAGATTCTTTTTGGTTTCCCAAGCTGTTCAGCATTAATCCGCAAAGGTTTAGTTTCTCTTCCATGGCATATTTGAATTCCTACAAGGGAAAAAATCAGAACGCAAGCTCCACTATTCCAGTGTTAAATATAAAAATATGGTAGAGGCAATATGACATGCTGTGGTCATGCCCGTATCAACAGTATTCACTGTTATTGGTCCCTAAAATTCTAGTTGAACACACACTAATTCTCAATTGCCCAAAGATTTTTTATTCTTCGGGTTGACTATCTCAATTTAACAAGTAACTATTGAATAATTAGCATGTGCCTAAAATTGAATTTCATTTCTTTTACTTAAGATTGTGGGTCCCTGACATTTTCACCAATCATCAGAATTGCTTTAGAATAGGATGGGACAAGGAAATGCAATAAAGTCAGTATCTGTTGATTAGCATGTTCAAAAGCAACTTTATAAAAGGTTAGTTCGGCAAAGGGGTTGAAAGAAACATTTCAGAGTTATCAGAGTTTCCTTATTGCTTTAGCTCAACTTAGAGGCTGGTGAACATTAGTTGTCTGGCAATCAAGAAGTAGAGATAATAAGTGATAGATAAATTAAAGAGATTTCTTTTTATGGTTCTTTTCCAACAAAACTGGAAATAGCTACCTAAGAAGTTTATATTTTTCCAATGTTCTGCAAACTTCTGGGGTAATAAAATGTCAGAGTCTCAAGAATAAGATTCTTTTGTACAATGAGCATTCTACCAAAGTCAGAGAATTTTAGTAGGCTAATTTTAACTGGCTTAAACTAGCCAATTCTCACAAGGATTCAAAGAAAATACACTTTTACATTAAATCATCTTATTTATTCTTCGTTCCTCCAACACATAGCACATAGCCTCACACTCACTCTCACTTTTTCCTCCTCTCACTGTCACCCACACACGCATTTATACACATCCCCAGACACACACTCCTCACACGTCATCAGACTAAGACAGCAGAAGACTATACTAATTCCTCAGAAATGTTACTGTATATAGTAAGTATTACCTGGGTTTCAAAAGTAAAAAGAAAACCGTGAAAATATCAAAATACAGAACACTCACAGTAAGCTTGTTCTCCCACTTCTCTTTCACAGTAATTTCTGGATTAGTTACCCACTGTAGAGAGCTATCAATGAGGGATTCCACTTCAGAAACTTCTTCATGCTGAAAAAGAGTTTCATATCTTCAACTAGGAATTCAGGTAAAAGACATACACTATTACATATGCTATTACATAAGAAGTAAAGGTTTACTATGAAGGTAATTAGGAAAACACCAGAGAAAGTTCCTTCTCATCTAATGCCACCGAGTGACTTGTCTTTATTGCAGGACATTGCCATCTGTAGATGCCAACTCTTGTCAGATTCTCTGTATATGCTGAGTACACACAGATAGAATTGTTTTCCAGAACAAAACCTACATATTTTCCTTTTCTTTTCAAATAGAAGGAATCAAGCATTTTCATGGATCTTTTTTCATTCATTAAACTACCTACTACACAGGCTGGGAACTGTGAAAGGGAGTGGAAATACCAGCATGAGGATTCTCTGCTTTCTCTGACCATCTAGAGTTTCCAGTCAAATATCACAATCAAGAAAGAAGTAGTAGCCTTTAGCTAAAGGAAACTGTTCAATAGATACCATGTCTTCACCCCTTGGTATTAAAGAGTAACCTGCAGGAAAACTATGTTCAAGTAATCCATATCTAATGGCCAACCTATTGTCCTGATTGACTCAGAACCAGATCAACTTCAGGAACGTTTGAGAAAAATCTTCTCTTTCACAGTAGGATTAATTTGGGGCTTAACCTCCTCCCACACACATATGTTTGTGCTCTGCAAACAGGTCGTAGGTCAGTTATCTGCAGAGATTCCTAGCCAGTGCACCATGAGAGGCGTGTGCCATACAATACCAGCTTCTGAAGAATAGCTGTGAATTCCACTCCCTTTTGTTCAAGCTCTCTCAGTAATAACAGCATCTCTTGGTCCATCATTGTGTCCAGAGATGACAAGCTGATTAAACTGCACTGCCACTCAGCTTCGGTGTTCTGAAACAATTATCAAAATGTTCACACTCTGTCTTCCTAATAATGAATATTCATTATTTTTCTTTTATGAAAATAATAGTCTGATGGGATCCTTCTATATCCCCCCAAAACTGTTTACATTTTCTCTCTAGTGTGCCTTCAACTTACCATTTATTTGTTCTCAAGAAAATATCACTTATCCCAGAGATAACATTCACATGTGGGTGCTGTAAACTGCTATGGCTGTAATTCTATGAACATAGGGGAAAGTAAAGAAAAATCACAGAAAAAAAATGTTGGGTGCAGGGTGCTCAGCAAAGCTCATTGCAAACAAACTGGTTTCTTTTGTTTTACTTGCATTTATAGAAGACAGTCTCAAATAATGTTTCATAAAGCACATTTCTCATACCTCTCTCAAAGTCTCTGTCTCATCATATTTTAGATATAGTACATTTAACTTTCTTCTTGCCGTTTGTTGGAAAAAGGTCAGAGGACTCTTACTTCCAGATTGCAATGCAAAGGTAATCTTCTACACCCATGAGTGGGGTAAACTTCAGAGCCAGAACTTTGCCAGCTGTTGAACGCCCCTGCTCAGAAGTATAGAATTTCACAGGCTGGCATCCTGACATGATCATTATCTCAGAGGCCTGAGGATGAAAACACACTGCCAGGGCAGATTGGCCATCATGTCACTGAGTCTGGCAGTTTGGCTCAGTGTCAAAAACCCAGGAAAAGTGATGAGTATTTGAAACAGAATGTCAGGAAAGCCCCTCCCTCAGTAGAATGTCCAAGGCTGCCTGAGATGCGTCAGATGAAGGCAGCATATGTTGCCCCTGCATCCTTGGCAGAGGAAGTTCAAACGGCATTTTGCCCAAAGACACTCTTCCTCTCCTTCCAAGGTCATATCACAGCTGTCAACCGGAGGACATTCTGACGTACCTACCGTCCACAGACATGGAGAGACCATCAAAGTGGCGAAAAGAAAGCAATTTGCTAAAGAAGCATTTCCTAACATAATAAGCACAAAACTGGAAAGTATACAAGAGTGGAAATATAATATTGGTGGTGGGGGGGTAGACCCAACATTTCATCCCCAAGAAGCCTTTTGGTTGTTTCTTAACATGTTGTAAAGACTTGGGTCTACCTAACAAACTGAGATTTTTTTAAAGTAATAATTCATTTTGCCATTTTAAAATTAACCAAAAACATTAAAATGCTAATTTCTGTTCAGAATGTGATAATCACTGTCAGTGAATTGGATTGGTGCAGTTATGTCCTAAATTTCATGCTGTTTCTGAGCATCTTTATTTATGGTTGATACATTTATTGCGGGAGATTGGGAAAGTACTGAAAAATAGTTCCTGGATCTTTACTGCTACCTTTAGCCCCCCAGGTTAGGGATCATGCAGGTAGTTTGTCCTGAGAAATACAAGAATATAAAGGTCTCTTAAACCCAGGTTCACTGAATGCACAGTTCCACAACCCCGTGCTTGACCCACCCTACAGTTTTCAGCCATAACTTGAAAAAGGTCCGTTCTTCCAGATTGAGACTTTTTAGACTTGGATTCTAAAAACTATCAGCAAATTACCTTAAAATGTAAGAAGTGCTTTTCAGCAAACTATGAACCTTCACTTAATGGTAAGTTACCACATGTAGTGCTTATTTTTTAAAGCTTTCCATTTGATGACAATTACCTACCTCTGCAGACTGAGCAAGAACGAGTTCACAATGTAAAGATTTTTCTCCTTCAGAGATGATACTCTTACGCTCTCCACTGACATTCAGTTGGATCCCATTCCTTGAGAAAACAAGAACAGTAATCTCATAGGGTTAGGTGTGCCTCCAACATTATGCTTTGAGTTCCCAGAATAGGGTATGTTTATCACCCGTCAGTAAGCCCGTGCATTTACCAAGGATTATGTAAAGGACTTAGGAGCACAGAGACAAGAGAGTGTCTGCCCTCCAGCAGCTGCATGGACTAGCAATGCTAGGTGGTTGCAGACAAGTAGGCCACACTGTTTTTTTTTTTTTTTTTTTTTTTTTAATGAACTGGGGCCAATAGTTAAAAATTAGAAAATTTCACTAAAAATCTACATTTCTGGCTTTTCTTTAAATAAAAATCCAGAAGGTGTGGTCACATGGGGTTCATATATATTCTTGATTTAACAATGAGCTAGAGCTAGGCAGAACAGCCCCCTCTGCCTTTATTGGGGTGATGCACTTTCTCATCTAGTAACTCTCACAGTGGAAGTATGTGCGCTCACCCCATTGGCTTTACTCTTGCCACCTGAGTGGCTCCTGTGGACTGCTGGACCAGCAGATTATACACACTCAGAAACAAATGATTGTAACAGAAGATCATGTACGTTAGAATAGAGGTAAGAGCAGCATGCCCTACATGCACTCAAAAGGGTTACTTTCATCTCAAGATAAGAGAAAAGCAATGGAAGGCCATGAAAAAGTTGTAAAAAGTTTTGTTAGAGAAAAGCAGAGAAAATGTCATGTACAAATGTACAGAAGAAAAGAATGTGGCACATTCAAGAATTGCGCCTAGCTCAGTAGGCCAAAGACGTCGGATGGAGGCACGCTAGAGGAGGCTGGTGAGGCGTTGCCATGTACTTACATGATGAGTTCCTGTTGCAAGTGCTGTAACTCACAAGCCAGTTTGTTTTTATCCCCTCGTAAATTCTGGAATCACACACAACAGTAGGCTGTACCTGTCACTCTGGTAGGGAGTTTACATTTACATTCAACAACCCACCACGCAAGCTGAGAGATTATTGTGGTATACCTCTATAACGTTTCCATATTCTATAATAGTTGCCTTAAGTTCTTCTATCCTTAAATCCTTCTGAAAAGTAGAAGAGAAAATTAATAGTTAATAAATGCATTAATTTACAAAATCATGTTTATTAAAATCCCTATCAATCTGAGTCACAGAAGAACTGTAAATGCCCAATGAGATAAGATCTTCTATCCATCTCATAATGAGAACAGAACCAGTCTGTTTATTAAAACCACACACAAAGTACGGGGCAGAGAGGCAGCGATATCTCACTGGTGACAGTATGCTCTGTGTTTGCTGGACCAATGGGATCAAACCCTCAAAGGTAATTCTTAAGGCCGAGTCAAAATTATATTTGTTATCATTATACATTTAAGGGAAAAAAATCAGTCTTTACCAATTATGAAGGCATCCAATTTTATTCAGCTCAAATGATATCTCTGTTAAAAAATCATAATTTTGCACTGCGAGACCAGAGACCACAGCCAGTGTCTTACCTGTAATTTGATCCCATGACCAGCATGGTGCCTGGAACATGGGAAGTGCCCAGTCGATACCTTATGAACACTGGGCAGGAGTGCAAAGTGGTGGAAATCAGAGCTATGGAGGAAGGGAATGGCCACTCCTACCACAGTATCACTATAGACAGACCAAGAACACTCAGAGTGAAGAGATAAGTTTTTACAATATTCAACATCTTGGCCTACAAGCTATCCAGGACTTCTTTGAAATATCATAACATGAAGGGAAAGGAAGAGAAATATCGCTTTTCCTTTACTTCCCTATCTTGAAATGCAGAAGTTTATTAACTCAGAACTGTGTCCTTCCTGTATCTCTTAAAGCCACCCTAACCAGAATCCTTTGTTACCAGATAGGCAGTGATCATAGGGTACAAGGATAAATACAATATCTATCATTCTATCTGCCTATCTAGCTATCTACCCTATCTAATCAATCGATCAAACTAGGGAGAAAATTTTTCTTTTTTTGCCCAAAATGAATGACTGCACACACATTTGCATTATTATGCATTAAAACTACATCATTGTATCTGGCCATTGACTGATGAATTGGCACACTAATATTTGTTGCATGGACTAATGAATACCACCAAAATTTAGAGGATATGATAAAACTTAAACCAGATGGGAAAGTCATTATTTTCATTCAAAAAAATACTTTTGTGAAGTTTATGAAGGAAAGTCTAATATTCTTGACAAAGTATTAAAATCAAATATTTTAATAGGGATGAAGTTACACAAATGTCCATATCCTTTATAATTTGGATAGAGCTAGCCCATCCCACAGGACTTCACGGGGAGGGATAGAACCAACCTTCTGCAAACTTGCATCTTTATTAAGCAAAGTGCTCTCATACATTTGTAACTGCATCTGAAAAGGAACAAAGGTAGCTCAGAGCACTGGGACGTTCCTTTGGTAAAGGACAGTGCCACAGAAATCATTCCAGTGGGGAGACATGTTTCTGAAGCACCTGTAACGTGCATATGTTGTTCACTTTTAAAAGAACTTTCACATAAGCCTCACAACAATCCTAGAGGCTGCGGCCATTGCTCTTGCTTTATCAGAAAGGAAATCGAGACTCAACACTAGTCAGAGACTTGCCCAATGTCACACACAGTTAGTGACAGAACTGAGCCTAGAATATGTCTCCAACTCTAGCCAAGTGCCTTTCCCAACAATTCATTCATACTCCATATAATAAGAGGACATACAGAGTCTTTAATTTTTTTGCTGAACATCTAATTCTAGATGAGACATGAACACAGACTGCATGTGGACATATAGAAGGTTCTTCTTTTTTTAAAAACTTAGTTTAAAAATGTTCAAGATTTCTTTTAGCAAGGTGAATAGTAAGGATATATCAGTTCATTCAAACCAAAAGCAAGCTTGTTGGCACAGGATACTAAATATAATATAACTGATAAATATGTATATTCATTGAATTGAAAACCTGGAAAACTAGTCTGCATAGTCAGAAGTAGAATCATCATAATTGTACATATTTGATATGACTTTATAGTTCTAAAGGTATTTTCACATAATCATCTGAGTTTACAACAAACTCATGTATTAGAAAATATATCCATTTAGTACAAGAGAAATTTGAGACTTAATGAGCTTAACTACTTACCAAAAAAAAAAAAAAAAGGGAAACAGACACACACAACAGTATTGTGACTGGCAGAGGGAAAAGAAGATGGGGAGAGGGGAGAAGAACAAAGAGGAGATAAGTGGTGGTGGAAAGAGACTTAGCTTTTTGTGTTGAGCACACGATGCAGTGTGTGGATGACAGGCTGCAGAGCTGTGCACTTGACACCTGTATGGTTTTATTAACCAAAGTCCCCCCAACAAATTCAATTAAAAAGAAAAAAACTAAAATTGGTTTTGGTGATGCTTGCACAACTTTGTGAACATACCAAACAGCACTGACTTGTCCATTTTAAGTGTGTGAATTTAATGGCATACACATTATTTATCGGTAAAGCTAATACATTATAAAACAGAAATTGCCCTTTATGTGATTCAGACATCTTGAGGAGCACAAATTTTAGAATTTGTAGCAAAAGATTATTGGATCGATGAATTGCATACACCTTCATGGAGCAGCGTTCACTTGATGGAGGAAAACATTTGATCAGTATTTGGGAAGTGCTTACTCGGTGCTCTGTGTCAGTTTTAGACAGCGCCTCAATATTCTGTTCCAATGCATATATATCCACAATATTCCTGGTATTCTAATGCAAAAGAAGATAGTATTCTTAGATGTAGACCAAAAATGAAATAAAAAAATAAAAGAACACAAAGTTTTTTCTTTTTAAGGAAGTAGTATTTTCATCATTAACATCATAATCCACTTTAATGTAAGGGACACAACTTTAAATTTTGTCCCAAAATAACATGATCCTTTTAACTCGACCATCTTAGAAGTCCCTGTTATCTTCCATTCACTTCCTTGTCATAGCTCTCACACTTATCATTACCCGCAACCATGGCCCTTTCATTATATTAACTGTAGCAGCTCACTCTTCAACCACCACTTCTTGTCTTCCCAGATTATGTCTTTCAGCAGCAACAAACCTTCAATCCCCACTGCAGCCTGCAATCCACTGATACGACCACCTTCTCATTATTCTTCCACTTTCTTATGAGCTCAGTTCCCTCTTTACTCAGCCTAGAATTTTCTGTGGTCAATCATTATAATCATTCTTTTTCACATCCCCTCAATTTCCTTGCTTCTCGCCTGCTTCTTAGTATTTGCTTAATTCTAGCTTGCCATTCACTCTGTGCCCACACCCTTTCAGATAAACCTTGTTAAAGGAAAAAAAAATGAACCAACAGCTCACATGTTGAATTCATAAACTTTAACTTCAATGTTTACTGGTGACTATATCATATAATTCTAGTCCATTCATCGGGCCATTTGCCTAAACCAGGGATTTGCAAACTACACCAACTTCTCCACCCCACTGGCACAGGCCAGCTTTAGCTGACCCCCTTGTTTTATAAATAAAGTTTTATTAGAACACAGCTGCGCTAGTTTTTTTTTTCTATTGTCTCCTTCTGCTTTCACACTATAATGGTGCAAGTGAGTGGATGTGACAAATGCTTTTTAGCCGGGCAGCCCTAAAAATATTGACTATCAGGTCCTTTGCAGAAAGTCTGTGAGTTCCTTGCTTATTTTATCCCTTCTCTCTCCTTGAACTTCCAATACCTCTTCCAACATGCTCACTCTCAGTCAATAACTTTGCTTTGTATGACACTGAGACATTAGAAACAATCAAAAGATAACTTCCTGAATATATAATAAATACCTTTGGATATATTATAGAGCATTTGCTGATCTGCACACTTCTTTCCACCACTACTGTTAACTGCTTCACTCTAAACCTCCATCAGTTTTTGCCTAGATTATTAAAAGGGCCTCCTAATTGGCCTCCCAGCTTCCATCCCACTTGGTGTGAACAGCTGGAGTCCATACAATGCCCATATAAGACTCTGTGGGTCTGGCTTCTGGCAGCTCTCTGCCAAAAATCTTGCTATTTGTTACCTTTGCTCCAGCCACAATGGCCTTGCTGTCCTTCAAAAATAGCCGTCAGGCTATAGCCCGAGGTTTTTGAGCTTGCCATTTCCCCTGCCTAGAATGCTTTTCCACAGATAAACTTCCTTTCTAATTTTTAACCAAATGATTAATTTCACAGTGCTACTTTTATCCTAACCACCCTAGTTTAAATCACACTCCCCAACAATTCTGTTTTCATTCTTTTTTTCTCCATAGCACTAGTCACCATCTAACATGCTAGGTCCACACGGGCTCTTTGCTTAAGTTTGTCTTTTCAGCATCCAGAATAGTACCTATGCCTAGCACATAGAGGTCTCCCAGTGAATAGGTATTGAATGGGTGAGTGAATGAATGAGAATAGCCACCTGAACCATTATGCTGTTTGTTACTCTCCACAATGCATCCGATTTTTGCCTCCTAGAGGAATCTTAGCTAGCAGTGACACTTGGATGTGCTGTGTCATGATGAAGGGTTCTAAGTCTTTCTTCCATCTTCATTCTAATCAGGTTTGGTACAGTTCTTTGATGCTAGTCACTCATCTTAATACATAAGAAGAAAGACATCTTACATTGGGAGCTTAATTGTAAAGCACTAGTTTTATGAAAACTGACCTAATAACTATAATGTATCTGAATCTAATATAGGGTTGCTTCCCAATCTTTAATCATTCCTTTCCAACTCACTGTGAAATTTTTTTAATGTCCACTTGGCTCTTATTTTGGATATATCTCCAGATCGTTCACCACAGCTTAATAAATACCTCTGATGAACTTATATGAAGTCCAAGTAAAAAAATGTATATAACAATTAACATTCGAAAGATACCTACACAGAATTTTCCTCCAAAATAGTAACTTACTAGTAGCTTTGTTACCTGTTCTTTCGATGATGTAATTCTGTTGCTTAAAAACTATACATATTGCATAGAATTATTTACCTTAGAGATTTTACTAATATTTTCTAACATATATGAGGTACATTATGGTTAAACAAATGCGTTCACATGCATTATCTTAATCTCTAAAGTAACTGAGGGAATAGGTATTATTAACTCAAAAAAGATAAATGGCTTTCCCATAATGAGACTTTCAGTGTATTTAAGATCTGCGTCTTACACTCGAGATATTATGTGTAACAGAAAATTATTAGATAATGTCTACACTTTCCTTTCTGATTTGTACAGTTTTTAGATGACTTAATTTCACTTCATCTTAAATCTAAATTTTTAAAATCTCATTTCTTCCACGTATATATACAAAGGTAATAGCATACTTCTGTCTGGACATGAAAATCCTGTCCCTTCTTCATCATTTGTCACTTCACAAAACAACCTGGCTTTTGGCCCTGAGGACTCTGAATGCTTCCATGATTTCTATTTAACCTGGGTCAAGATCCAGGACTGTGTGATTCCCATAGGTTCCCCTGTGCCCATAGTTAATGATGTCAACATACCTCCTCTTGGAGATTCCGAATCTTAAGAATCAGAGACCGATTTTCTGTCTCCTGATTTTTTAAAAGAAAGGTAGTTAAAAATAGTTAAGAAGATTATGAAATACTACTTATTTATTTCCAAGACTATCAACATTCTTTCCTTTTATGAACTTTAAATATGGCATTGACATATCACAAATGAATTTTGTCTGAAAATATTGTCAGTATGGTTCAATATGTTTTTGGCTTCCAGTTTCTTGGGATCTGTGAGAAGTCACTGTTCTCCTTGAGTCAATCTAACTATAACAGTACAGAGGGAAAGACGAATAAAAAGGAACAGCCTGGCTTCTTTCCCTGCTACCTACTGTCATCAATGTATGACAGGTAATGTGAACTCACCTACTTAAAGAGCACTTAAAAAAAGATTTTATTTATTTATTTTTTAGATAGAAGAAAAGGGAGTGAGCAAGAGAGGAAGAGAAACATCAATGTGTGGTTGTCTCTTAAGTGCCCCCTACAGGGGACCTGGCCCACAACCAAGGCATGTGCCCTGACTGGGAATCAAATCAGTGACCCTTTGGTTCACAGACTGGCTCTCAATCCACTGAGCCACACTAGCCAGGGCATCACTTTGAAATCACAGATTCTAGCTTTCTACTTGAAGTTGTTCATATTCTTAGGTTCCACATCACCTGAACATATGATTATAAAAACTATTCTATAATTAAGAGTCCCAAAATTCAGAACCATCAGAAGAAAATATATTCCAGGACAAAATATATGCCAAAATATTAACAATAAATCTTGTTGATATGGTAGGATAAGAATTTTGTGGAATTTTTTTGTCAGTATGCATTTCTTCATTGTATAAATAGGCATTACATTTACAGTGTAAAAGTAAAAAGGGAAAACATGTCAGACTAGGATGTCACTGGTATAAGAATAAAGGAACACACACCCCACGTAATTGGAATCACAAGACTTGAGTTCAATTCCAGCTTTATCACTTATTAGACAATTGACATTGAATAATCAAAACGTCTCTGGACTTTACCTATAATTCTATTAGTTTTTTAATGAAAAATAGCTACTTTTCTTTCTACCTTACAGAATTTTTATGATGACCAATGAAATGAAATATTAAAAATTCTTTTAAAATTTAAAACAGTATAAAATGCAAAGGATTGAGATTGTATATCTAAGACTCTGCACTTTTAATGATAGCTAACATTAACCATCCCTAGGAGGAATGGGAACATTGAATGCTTTACATATATTAACTCATATGACCTTTCCGGTCCTAGGGTTTAAGGATGCTGAGGTTTAAAGAAGTTATGTGGTTTGCCTAAAGTTACACCACTCTACAAGTCAGGACTTGACTGCTGGCCATCTGACTTTCAAGGTTGGGCTCCTAATCATTTCTCTACATTGCCTCCATGTAACAGCTCTTCACTGGTTCCAAATTAAGTCTTTCCTGTAGTGCATTCATAGAGACTCACAGAGTCACCTGACACTCAATGAGTGTAGCCACCACATTTTACTATTGAGGTAAGAGCAAAGCTAAGCTATGCTGGCTGTGGGAGGTCACAATTGACTGACACAGGCCTGGAGCCCAAGTCTCTTGATGAATTACATACCTAAAAATAAATTAGTCTGAATGACTTTCAGCTGGCCCCCACCACCGCTAGCAATACTAGAATACTGCTGGATGATTATGTACTTCTCTGTTGGTTGAGTTAAAGCTCAGTCTAAATAGCATTCGCTCTAAAAATTACAAGCCTGTGCTTCTTTAGTATAAGAACTGATTGATGGACTTCTCAGTAATCTGGAAGTATTGAGAAAACTGATTTTTTTTAAAACAAAAAGTTGAAAGTTTGACAGATAATTTTTTTTTTTTAGAAAACTTAAGTGGTTTTGAGTATCACATATTTATGAATTCACCTCTGAACTTCAGGATGCATTCCAGAGATCTTCTAGATATTCACAAACCATTGTGAATATGACCAAGCAATTTGTAAAGAATTTTAATCATGGTTCAAAAAGAAAACACAGGGGTTTTTTCCTGCCTTAATTTTTCTAAGGTATTACTATTACTCATTTCTCAGCCTATTGACTTCTGGTTTTTGCCTCCACATAAATCCTCTTGAGGTTTCAAGGTACTTGGATGACTTACCAATTGTTTGTTCTGGGCTAAAATTGTAGTCTTCTGCTCTTCTGAAGCATTCATACTAGTTTTCAGTTCCTCTAGCTCTTCTTTTAACAGATTTGTTCTCATAATAGCCTGGTGGGCACTGTGGAGGTGGGGGTAAGGAAGAAGGCAATGAGCAAAACCTCAAATATAACTGCCAAACTTACTAACAAAAGCCAAGAACTATTTTTGGATGCACATTGAAACCCCCTGAAAATAAATATAAACCAGATGTCAACAATAGTAAAAATATGGCCACTGTCTTTCATAGTCCTTGGAAAAGGAAGGGATTTGAAGGCGGTGGAAATGGGATATAAGGAAAAAACATATTCCTGAAGATAAAGATTTGGAGAGTCTGTTTGAAACCCTCGTTGGCTAAATCTCAGAGCTCTTTCCTTCTACTAATAAGGTGTAATATTAATTAATGCAATTCCATGAATAGTTATTGAATAACACCAAAAGGGAATAGAGGCCCTTTCTGAAAAATTAGAAGAAGCAGAAAAGAGAAGGACAAAAGGCTTAATTTTGTAGACATCGGCACTCTGGCTGCTCATCTAGATTCTCTAGCCTTTCTGTCCTTCTGTGAGTAACCCAGTTTCCTTCTAATACATGTCTTCACTGCTTAAGTTAATTAACCGGAGTCAACTTATGGTGCTTGCAACCAAATGTCCTGACTGGCACATTTATCCATAGCGTAATTTTTTTGTTTTTTTGTTTCTATAAAAGAAACATTGAATTATTACATTGCAAATAAATAATAAATAAGCTAATTGTGGAATGGAAAGAGCTTGAGGTAAGCACAATTTGTTATTTTATACATTGGTTTGGAGGCTGGACTGTCTGGTCAAAAAATTACAAGGATAAGAGAGTAGTCCATGGTCAGAATGCTTTACCATCTTTTCAAGGAAACTTAAAACTTTTCTCCTTAGAACATTATTAGCACCTACATCTTAAACAAAGACTTCTTTGAGAACCTGTTGATTTCCTGAAAGCTCAAGCATCTTTCTGCAAACCACTTTACCAGTGTTTGACACTGTATTTCTTAAGTCTCTTAGGTCCTTTAGTCCTTTTCTGATCTTTCCTGATCTTAAGATAAGGTCAGGAATTTATCATCCTTCTAGGGTGTAGGTCCCCTGAGGACACATTTCAAATCCGATTCATCAGTAAATCTCTCATAACACTTAGCATGGGACTTAGCATAGAGTACGAGTTCTACCAAACCATAGAACTGCTTTGGATAGGTCCACATTAGACCCCTAGGTAAAGTGATCTTACACAGAGAACACTACCCTGAATTACACAAAGAACATTATTGCTAGAAAAGAACTGACAGACATTGCTCATGGAAATATAGAATGGTACAGCAGCTTTAGAGAACAGTTGAGCAGCTCCTCAAAATGCTGAGTATAGGTTACTATTCAGAATTTCCACTTCTAGGTATAAACCAAAAAGAACTAAGGCATAGAAAGGTATGAAGCAGTGATACATGCTACAACATGAACGAGGTATGAAAGGTATGAAGCAGTGTTACGTGCTACAACATGAACGAGCCTTAAAACACTGAGCTAAGTGAAAGAAGCCAGACACAAAGGGCAGGTATTGTATGGTTCTTTTTATCTGAAATGACTAGAATAAGCAAATCCATAGAGACAGAAAATAGATTAGTGGTTGCAAGGTACAGAGGGAAGGGGGAAATGGGGAGTGACTGCTAACTGGTAGGGAATTACTTTTTGGAGGGATAAAATGTTCTGGAATTAGATCATGATGATGTTTGCACAACCCTGTGAATATACCAGAAGACACTGAATTGTACCTTTTAAGAGGGTAAACTTGATGCATGGAAATTGCATCTCAATAAAATATAGATTGTTTTTAAAGTAGAGAAAAACACAAATAAACAATATCTCGAAGCTCCCAGTACACAGCAGTACCCCACACTGGCTCACCTTTTTATCTGAAGGCGCAATTCAGTACAGTCCTCGGATAATTGGCCATTAGCTTCTTCCAAGGTTTCCACTGCCAACTTAAACTTACTATTTTCCTTCTCTAATTTCTGCTTGTTGAAATGCAGTTCTGCTACATAGGTAATCAAATCAGACACCTCTCTGTAAATGAAATAAGGAATGACAATAAATAATCTTCAACATGTCTAATCTCTTCCAGTCAAAATAAGGAATAGAGTTAAGCCCAAAAGGCTGAACTATTCCTGCGAGATTTTCTACTTTATTCTCTTCCATCTTCATAAATGTAGTTTATTTATACAATAAACATTTATTCAAGTATTTATTAAAAGAACATCAGAGACTGGTCCAAGAATGCCAGGTATTCATCATCTGCCAGTTGTAAAGTCAACTTGCACTACCTTTGTTTATTACTTTCCACTTCACTCCCAGCATTTGTCTCCATCCACACTGAAGAGTCCCTGTTTCTGCCTGGGTTATGGGAGATTCTGAAGTAAACTGACACATTACTCCCTTAGTGAAGGGATCTTGGCAGGTTTTAAAGGGCCTTTAACTAGAAAACAGTCCTGAGAATCTTATATTTATAGCTCTCAATTTGGAATTCATATTTTCTAATATTTTCTATAGTGTGTTAAAGTTTGTGTGACCAACATTAGATCATAAAGCCTGGGAAAGTCTGGATTGCATGCTTCATAGAGTCCCAGGCCTCCTCTTGCTCTTTGCTGTCGTATTCCAGTTCTTAGCATAGATTAGGTACATGATTTTTAAATCACTTTTTTGCATGAGTAAATCTGAAGTGGCAAAGACAAACTAAAGGAGAGAGAATCACCTTTCCCTAATATCTAAAACCCACATATTTAGCAAAAAACAAAAGCTTTTTTCTTTAAAAATGTCTATTAAAGAAAGGCTTTAAAAATAAACTCTGAAAGAGCTTAAGGTCAATGTCATAACTCTACTTCAAATGGAA
Organism: Glossophaga mutica; assembly: GCA_039655065.1. Taxonomy (NCBI): domain Eukaryota; kingdom Metazoa; phylum Chordata; class Mammalia; order Chiroptera; family Phyllostomidae; genus Glossophaga; species Glossophaga mutica. The sequence goes on along the minus strand of CM077304.1, from coordinate 34,787,491 downwards.
CTTGTTTTCCATGGAAAACACATGATGTCATGAAGGAGAAAGGTTCCATGAGTGAGAAAATGTTAATTTATGTAATACCAGTCTTACATAATTTATGTTCCTAGCAGAACTAGTTCTAATGCAATTTGAATAGAATAGTTAAGAGTTCAAAATAAATTATGTTAGCTCTATCACAAAAAAGAGCTAAGTGTCTTTAGCATAAGTAAAATACATAAATCTATAAGATAAATAATAAAATTTGGGCACTTAAGAAAGCATCATAACTAAGAATGCTTACAAAACTCCTTTAGACACGTCCCCGCCCAGAGCCTCAAAGATCCGTGCTGTTGACTCTGTTATATCTGTGGTCATATTAACTGAAACACATACGAAAGAGTTGTATGAAAAATCCAGTTCTCCAAACCACGGCAAAGTGGCAGAACAATCACAAGGAAACACATACATACTTGCTCCCCCTGATTTTATGTTGTCCTGTTCAAAAACAGAAGCATCCATGCTGCTGCCTGATCCACTAGTCACTCCTCCCCTGCAGCCAAAAAGCAAAACCAATGAACTAGGGCTCTTTGCTGCACCAAAGCTCAGCTAAATTTTCAGATGTGCCATGTACTTTCCACTTCAGGTGTTTGTTTCTGGATTATAAAACCATCCATTCATTCAGCAACTATTTGGAGCCCAACACCCTGCTTAGATAGTGTAACAGAAAAGACACAGGAGGCATTAATTCCTCCCACCTTCCATAACCTCTTAACCTAACATGAAAGAGAAACTGTATGTGCATAAATAGGTTGATGATGTACAGCAGCTAGGATTAGGGGACAGGAGGTCTCAAAGGATTAAGAAGCTGAAATTGGAGTGATAAGTGGACACAGCAAGACCATAAGACTTAAAAAGATTGGGAGGGAAAAGACATAAACACCTAGTACTTTTAGATACATTGATGGTGTAATCGTTTTCTCTCTCACATGCAAAACCATGTTGAACCTACACTAATTTTACTGCGAGCATTGCACTCTTGAAATTTGAGGAAGACTCTGTTCAGTACACAAACTCTAGCTCTAACCCCCCAAATAAACACTTCAAAATTCAATTTTTTTAAGGTTCCCTACATTATAATTTAAGTTGTGTTACTTGCTGTAATCTTTCTAAATGCCAAATCCTCTCACTGTCTCTCTGGGGCAAATTTGTACTTTCATCTCATTGTGCCTCCATGTGAAATGCCCATCAGAAGGGGACTAAGTAGAGTGACTCATACACCATCCCTGCTCTCCCTTACTATGCACCCATCACCATGTCTGTTCTTCCTTATATTTTGTATTTCTATCTCCTATCTTTTCCTTTCCTATACATTGTTATAAAAATTAGAGTATTTATTTGCCCTCACTCCATTTAAATGGATTATTAGTATTTTTATTATGTAATCAAATTTAAATATTTTAGAAAATGAGAAAACTCATAAGAAAAAAAGTTAAAACCATCATGCAAAAGATAATACTGTTGGAATTTATTCTTTCCAACTTTTTCCTATGTATTTTTTTTTTTACAAATATGGGATTACACTACATATATTGATTAATGGCCTATTATTTGAAATACATAGGAATATTTCTCTTGTTGAATATTTATATAATTATAATTTTGAGTGACTATTTAGGATTCTATTATATGGAAGTATTATAATTTATTTGTCCAACCCTCTATTTTAAAATATTTAGGTTGCTTATATTTATCGCTATCATAAACAGCATTGTACACATATGTTAGTGTACACAATTGGTTATTTTCCTTAAAGTTACATTATTAGCTTGAACACATCGCATACTTTTAAGGGTTTAGTTCACATTCCTGAACTGCTCGTGAAAAGAACTGCAGCAGCCTGCACCACCCCGCACAGTGCACGAGAGGCGGCTTCATTCTGCACCTGCCCTGACAATGTGGGACGGGGCGGTTCTTCTAAAACTTTGCTAAACTAAAGGGCAAAATGGCATGTTGTCTTTATTTGTATTTCTTTGATTACTAGTAAGATTAGATGTTTTTATATACTTATCTTGCCTTCACCATTAACTCACTATGTCAAACAACATTTCAGTCATTTTAAGTCATCTACACATCCTAACCCTATGTGAAATCTAGCAAGTTTTGTCACGCTTCGAGCTTGAAGTTTTCTTTAAGCACATTTCTAGTACCTGTCAGTTGATAGCTAGAGATTGGTGGCTGAGTAAAAGCCACGGGAATTTGGCCTCCGGTGAAAGAAGGTGGCTCTTCTGCAGTATCAACCAGGGGCACCTGACATCACGGTGCCGTTCTCCTTCATAATTGCTTTCTATCCCCTATATTTTTCCTTTTCCCTTTTGCTCCCCTGTATTCAAGGCTTCTATACGACATTTGCTGCCTAAACATCCCCATTGACCTCAAATGGGTGTTCACTCCGGGGATTTGGTGGCCGGTGTCAATAATTTGCTTGACTCCTGTGCCAGCTCAGTTCTTCGTGAGAACATGTGCTGCCCCTGCTCACAATAAATGAATGTTATCAGAATTAACATGAAATTAACATAACAGGTTCTCGAAGTGTGCCCATCACCATCATCATCACCTGAAAACATGTTAGAAATGCAGATTATCAGGCTTCACCCCAGACCTACTGAATCATGGCAGGGATGGGGGTGGGGGGCCCACAATCAGGTAGAATATTGTTCAGGTGATTGCAATGACTGCTAATGTGTGAGAAGCACAGAGTACAATAGTTCTATCAACAACAACAAAAAAAAACAGTGATTAGTATTCATTGTAATCAATTGTTAAAACGACCTGAAAACGCTTCCTGTGGATTACCATTTGTTTCTGCAGCAAGCCGTCCATTCTGTCACGATGGCGTGGAAAGTTTCCAGATCCACAGGCTGGTCTCTGTGTTCAGGACCAAGCATGCTCCCTAGCTCCTCAAAGCCACCGTCTTCAGAATCTTGATTAGTTATTTGTCTCAGGTAATCTATTATTTTGGCAATTCTTACCGAGCCTTAGGAATAAAAAAGGCAAATTAGTTTTGAAAGATGGGTTAGGATTATTTTTTATAAGAGAGGTCCTTAACTCTCTCAGGTTCCTTGGGTCCTGAAAACACACCACATAACCCTCACAGTCCTGCTGAGTTGGATGGTAGAGTGGTCAGGGCACTGGCCTTGGATTGGAATCTAATGGAGCTGGTGTCAAATCTTGGCTCTGGAATGTACCAGCGGAGTGGATTTGGAAAAATTACCGTTTCTTTGAGCCTCAGTTTCCTTATCTATGAAATGGGAATGATACCTATCATACAGAGTTGTTGTGAAGTTTAAATTTGGATGATACCTTTTTTCAATAATCAGTTGTGGCAGGTGATCAAAATGTCACTTTCGTTTTGTCTCCCATTCTTTCTTTGAAAAACATTCAATAAAGTTTTTCCTCTGCTCTGGTGAAATTTCAGTCTTAAGTAAATACTCTAATTTGTTACGGGGGAGAGGAGTCAGGGTAGTGAGGTCATTCTTAGACACAGTCAGCCCTATTATCACATTCAGAAATTAAAATCATCCAGGCTAAGCTACTGATTGTCACACCAATCTTCTTGAAGACACCTCTTTTACCTCTGACTAAGGCATGCCTTGGGCCATCTGCCTTGGGCCATCTGCCTTGGGGGAGGGCTGCAGTAGAGGGGGAGGGGGAGGAAATAAGTAGAGGCTGACAAGGTGGATGCAAGAGTAAAGATTCTTCTTCCCTTAAGTAGGTAAACATAGAACATGATACAAATATGTATTTTTTAAAGTCTAGCCCTGGCTGGTGTGGCTCAATGGACTAAGTGCCAGCCTGCAAACCAAGAGTTTCCCAGTTCAATTCTTGGTTGGGACACATGCCTAGGTTGCAGGTCAGGTCCCCATCTGGGGGCATGTGAGAAGCAGCTGATTGATGTTTCTGTCCCTCTTTTTTTTTTTAAGTTTTTTTTTTAAGTACTTTTTTTTTCCTTTTAGATTTTATTTATTTATCTTTAGAGGAAGGGAAGGAGAGAGGGAGAGAAACATCAATGTGCGGTTGCCTCTTGTATGTCCCCTGCCGGGAACTGGCCTGGCAACCCAGGCATGTGCCCTGACTGGGAATGGAACCGCGATCCTTCGGTTCGCAGGCCCGCGCTCAATCCACTGAGCTACACCAGCCAGGGCTCTGTCCCTCTTTTTAAAAATAAATTAATAGAATCTTTTTTAAAAGTCTAATAATTAGGAGAAGGAGATCATTGTAAAGAAAACTTCAAGGAGATTATTAATTTAATGGCAAATGTCATTTGGCAGTTATAGAAAACATTAGGAAGGGAAAAATATTAATTCAATAATTTAAAAGATGATTTTTATTCCTTAGGATCAATTAATTAATCTCCTGGAGTGGCTCACATGACTCAGAGGAACATGTTACTTGCTAGATCACCGGTGATTGGAAAAGAATATGATCAGGGAACAGCCAGGTGGAAGGGATGCACAGGGTTAGGGATGGGGAAAGGCACCGACCTTCCATGCTCTCCCTGGCTCACCACTCTCTCCAACTCTCTGTGTGTTTGTTCACCAACTGGAAGCTCTCTGGAACCTCCCATTTGGAGGCTTCATTACACAGGCATGATTGATTAGATAGTGGGCCACATAGGTCAGTGGGGTAAGACTGAAAGTTCCAACCCTCTAATCATGGAGTTGGTGCCTCTGGCAACCAAGCCTACTTTCTTAGGTGGGGTTGAAAAGTCACTTCATTAACATAACAAAAGACAGCTTTATTGCTCTCAGACCTTAGGAAATTCCAGTGTTTTAGGGAGCTCTGTGCCAGAAATGAGATAAAAAACAAACATCTATTTCTTATTGTAAATCACAATATCGCAGATGCTAAAACTAGTGAGTGAAGTTTGTTGAGGAATAGGATATTTACATGGATTCAATGTACCTTCCCATAAATTACTTATTAATTACAAAGGAAAAATAGTAATTTTACAATAGGAAAACAGCAGCCACTGTTTACATCAGTACTTACCTAGTTATTAATGAAGAAAAGGGAAGCAAAGGGAATTAGACATTGAGCTTAATAAACTGGGGAGCATAAGCCTGTTTCATCAGGTTTATGCTCACACCCCATATAGTCACACCCCATGGGGTGAGACTATAGCTTCACACCCCAGGGGGCCACAGCATTGCTGCATCAGAGGGATTAACACTCCTCCCTTCCCCATCCAGTACGGATTGTGGATTGTTCCAGGGCACAGGGGGAGAAGCTTGGACAAAAAAAAAAAAAGCCAGTCAGTCTAACTCAGGGGTGTAAACCTATGAAAAGCCCACAACATCTTGGGAAGTGGGCTTTGTTCTTTTGAAAAAGCACCTGGTCGTGTCCCAAACCTAAACCAATATAAAATCCCAGGGGAACAAAGAAATGCTTTTACTTTCCCTTGGTATCTCTCTCTCTTTCTCTACCTCAGCCCCGCTCTGCCCCAGTAATGCACCGGCCCATTTGTCTGCGCATCCTCTCTCCCAGGAACGCCCAACCATTTGGGTCTAGCAGCTACCAGGGCCTATAGCAGACTGTGTGGGCTCCAGAAGGACTAAGTGTTAACATGAAGCAGAAACTCTGGACACTGATTTTTGTCTTGGCCTTGCTGAAGAAATGGTTGGACTTTTTCCATGGCAGGACTAACAGAGATGGGACACAGAGGCATCTTACACTGGAAACCCATTCAAATAAACCATGCCACATCACAATCTCCTGTGCATGGGTTCTTGGAATGCCTTCCTTGTGATCTCATGGAAGAGCCTAATTTCCACAGAAAACGCCACCACACTAATCAAGTAAAGTTAAAAATCCTGATATATGGTACTGAGAAGAACACAGCATCACCATGCAGTGCCTGTGAAAGTGTATAACCTGAATAATCAGGAGGAAATATCAGACATTCTACAAAGTAACTGGCCCATACTCTTCAAACACTTCAAGGTTATGGAAGATAAGGAATCTGAGCAACTGTTTCAGGTGTAAGGGGATTAAAGAGAAGTGACAACAAAATACAAGAAGTGATTATGAGTTGAATTCTGGACCAGGAAACAAAAAGGCTATAATGTACATTATTGGGACAACTGACAACATTTGAATATAGAATTTTGATCATTGTTCTGTGGTCATGCAAGCAAATGTCCTTGTTTATAGGAAATACACATTGATGTACTGGAGGGTAGAAAAGCCACCACTTACTCTCATGAGAAACACAGTCAAGCTTTTACCTGCCTTTCCTTTGGGAAACAAGACTCAGGACTGCCAAATAGTTGACGAAGCAGGGTGGAGCTTCTCTTATAAGTTATTACAGCTTGTAAATTAGGAAGGAATGTCACCATTAGAATGTCACCATTTGCAGCACTCAGTGAAAGAGGAGATTTAAGCTTCCATTGTCAACAGTTCTGCCTTCTGATAAAACTACCTAAGACACCTACGTAGAATTCTTGCCAAAAAAATAATAAAAAACAAAGTTTTACCAAATATAGGGGACCGAGAAATAGGTTGTGTTCCTACAGTCACGCCATCACCAAAATTCAGATTGAGGGGAACACCGAGATAAAAAAAAAACTGGTTTTGTTAACAAATAACTTAAAATACAATAAAAACAAGAGATGAAAAGGTAGCATAGAAATAAGTCAGATAACTAATTACTGTGAACAAATCTTTCTTAGATATTGATTTGAACAATTAAACTGTTTAATAAAAAATAAGTTTCTCAAACAAATGAGAAATTTTGAATACAGTTGTCCCTCGCTATATCGCGGTTCACTTATTGCGGCTTCACTGTATCACTGGTCCCGCAATACAGTGAAGCCGCAATGAGTGAACCGCGATATAGCGAGGGATGACTGTGTACTCCACTGGTGAGTACCCATATAGAATTTTATATGTTGTTAAAATTGCATAGGTTTAAGAGTGTAGGAAGTGTTTAAGAGCACATGAAGTGTTTATAAGAAAGTGGGAAAGGTTTATAGGAGTGTGAGAAGGGTTTATAAAACCTTAAAATATATATAAATAATAAAATAAATATAATGCCCCTATTTCGCAGATTTCCACCTATCATGGGGGTCTCTGGATTGTTAACTCCTGCAATAGGTGAGGGGTCACTGTATCGACAAGATATTTGATATTAAGAAATTATGTTATATTTTTAGTCATAATAACATGGTAGTTGTGTTTGAAGTTAGTCTATCTTTTAGAAATATGTATTTAAATATTTATAGGTGAAATGTTGTAATGTATTGGATTGGTCTCAAAATAATCCAGAATGGAGAGAAAAATGTTTTGGTGGGGTTAAAAATGAGACATAATTGATTATTATATATATTTAAGGATTCAGCATACTATTCACTCTACTTCTGTATATGTTTAATTTGTTCTAAAATTATATATACTATATTGTATACAATTTATATTATATATAATTTGTATGTATAATATTATATGTATTAGATAATATATTATAATATATATTCCAAATAAAACAAAACCATATTGACAGAGGAAATTGTTGAAGGTTATAAAACAAATCACTAACAACAGGATTACTGATGGTTTTCTCCCTTCCTTTTGCTTATCTATATACTATTAATTTTATTACAGTGAGTATGAATCATTTATATACTAAAAATTACTTGTGGAAATTTTAAGAAGACCACATCTCTAAAAAAAGCAGAAGTGAAAGTCTAAAATGAAAACTTTGAGCTGCATGCATTTTGAAGTACCTATTTCTTCTGTGGCAACACTGATGGCATGTCAGTCGTTCCAGTCAGTGATTACAGCTCATAAGTCAGTTGATAAGCTCAGTGAAGTCATTCCAGATGCTGATAAAACATGCACCATAGGTACAAAGAAAGGATAAAGAAATAACCAACACCTAGACAGCTACCCTCACTCCCATGATCAGTTGCACCCCCCACGTGTGCTGACTCAGGTCCACAGAGCGCTGTGTAGAGCCATCGCCCTTTCTGTCCCAGTAGAAAGGGCGATGCCTTGATGAATACTACAAACAAGGAACAGTGAGTTTTCAACTCACCTCTGCCTTTCGGGTCACAGGCATGAAAAACGCTGGTGAAGAGCTCTTCTTCCCAGGTCTTGTTTCTGTGGTAGGTTACACAGTCCTTGCCATCATCAGCTCCTGGTGTCCATCCTATTAGAAGAAAAAGTTTGCACCTTCAGAAATGCTTTTTTCTGGTACAATGATGAACTATTTTCTGTTTTAATATTAACAAAGAAAACATTTAAATAAACATCAGCATACAATACTGGTTACTTAAATAGACCAAGCAAAAAAGTTGCCTCGAAAGGTCCACTAATCATTTTTTTCTTTTAAAGTTTCATAAAAGTAGGAAAAAAGGAGAGAGGAAGGAGAGGGAAGTGAGCTTTTCTTGCACTGTAATATTAAATGCGCTCTGTGAGAAAGCAAGTAGTATAGCAAATAGAAAAACAGAGGAAAGGCGGAAACCTAGCTATCAAGAATATGTGTCATTTTACAGTGTTCTGTCTCCCAGTGCATGTCATATATGGGACTCTGTAAGCAACCCTATAAAGAGAGTTCCCCAAATTTCAATTGAAATGGGCGTGCAAAATCTATATTCTCTCCTTGACTGACGTATTGGCTGTACTTACAATGTACACTTTCTTCTTACATATTTTACTCTCTCACACACACAAGTAAAATTGCTAAAATGATAGTTTTTAGCAAGGCATCTGGGAACTATGTGAATTTTAACTCCCCTCTATCTATGTATTCGCATCGTGACATTCTAATTTACCATGGAAAAAGTTTGTTTTCAGGTCAGTAGAAATGCCAATAATCATGATTACCATCCAGAATTTCTATCAGGTTTTTAATTGCAATCATACAAAATACTTATATTTTACATGTACAATTTTCTTTTAAGACTGAAAAAAAACTTAAAAAGGGAAAAATGGATGCTTCCATCCAAACTTTAACATGACTTTATTGAAAGAACATGAAAAGATGAATATTTACCATCTTCATTCCAAGACCATTTCTTCACCACTGAATCCTGAGGAGTAAAAATTTTAGAGCTTTGATTGGAGGTGACATCCAAGTCAAGTGTTAAGGTACTAAAATGATTTTCATTACAATAGTTATTCAAATCCTTATTAGAGAAGGGTTCCCCCTTTCTGATCTGTGATACCAATGATATATAATTCTGGGAGCTTTGCCATCTTGGCCCCGAGATATTTTCAGAACTTGCAAGGATAACAGAGTATGATGCTTTCTCAGGGGAGCTGGGATGAGAAGTGGATGTGGTTCTTGGAGACACAGTGTGAGGAGATGAAATGAAGGTGTCGTCCTTCTCAGAACCTGAGGAATGAGTGTTGAGGGTAGTCATTTTATTCAGTACTGCCTCCAGATCTTCCCTGGTGTGAGTCTGTGGACTATCAAAACTGCTGCATTGGAATTTGATAATCTGTTGAATTGGATTTGAAAGCTCTTCTCTCCTTTGAATGGCTCTGATTTTTCTACAAATGCTTTCCACTGGGTGATGCCGCTTCTCAGTCACCTTCCTTGCAGAAGCCATTGTTGACTTTCCTCCAATTATACAGGTGAAACGGCTAAAGTACAGGCAAAAGTGGACAAGGGGTTTAAGGTTAGCTTTGTCTTAACAGTTTAGCAATAGGCTATTTATTCCTAAGTTAACTTTAGGGATCAAAATAAAATGTCCTTAAATAACTGTTCCTCAACAATTGCTTTACACAACTTCCCATGTGTTTCACTTTGGCACTCAAATTTCTAGAAGATAGTAACTGTTAACACATATAAAATACTTACCACATGCCAGGCATGGTCCTTAGTTCTTTATAATATCAACTCACTTCATCCTCAAACCACTCTGTGAGGTAAGCATTATTATCATCTCTACTTCAGGCAAAGAGAGAAAAAGGAACACACCCAAAGTCAGCCAGTAAGTTTTAGGGTCCAGATTTGCAGTCCCGCTCCAGAAGCTGGACCTGTAACCATGATGCTTTCCATTCATCATTGTATTTCAAATATGAGGATGATGGTGAGGATGCTAACAGCTCCCATTTGAGTACTGTTCTAGTTCTCAGCTTTTGAGAATTTACTAAATATGCCTTGTATTAGGCATTTTGCATATGTTATATCTAAACTTCATGAAAACAATGTCAGATATGTGAAAATATCATTTTTTCTTTTACAGATAATAAAACTGAGGCTCTAAAAGATCAAGTAACTTGCGAATGGTCATATCTTTAAGATTCGAGCCAAAGGGTGTCTGACTCTAGCATAATTTTGCTTAATGGTAGGATATATGACCTGAACAAACAGATTTCTCAAAGCCTGGAGTCATAGGTACAGAGAGGGCCCAGGGGCCAAAGCCGGTGAAGGCAATTAGGAAGCACAAACTTCCAGTGATAAAACAATCATAATGGGAATCATAATGTACAGCATGGGGCACATAGTAACTCTGTAAGGTGACAGATGGAACTGGACATACCGTGGGGATCATTTTGCAATGCATGCAAATGTCAAACCACTATGTTGTGTACCTGAGACTAGTTAATGTTGCAGGTCAGTTATGCCTTAAGGGAAAAGAGCTTCTTATGGGACAGTAATTATGGAGTTTGAAAATAAGTCCAAAATTTTGTCTAAATTGATAAAATTTAAATTATTCTAGGCAAAGTGTTGCAATAGTTTGAATAGTTAGAAAGAGTTTTTTTTTTTTTTAAGATTTTATTTATTTATTTTTAGAGAGGGGAAGGGAGGGAGAAAGAGAGGGAGAGAAACATCAATGTGTGGTTGCCTCTCACGTGGCCCCCACTAGGGGCCTGGCCTGCAACCCAGGCATGTGCCCTGACTGGGAATCGAACCTGCGACCCTTTGGTTCGCAACCCGCGCTCAATCCACTGAGCTACGCCAGCCAGGGAAAGAGTTTGAATGTTATGATTTTTAGGACCTTAACAAAAATTTCTACTCATAGAAATTTAGGGGGGAAATTCCTAAGACAGAATGAACAAAAGCTACAGAATTTTTGAAAGACCTACACTTGGAAAACATATCTAGAAAGACTGGGAAGAAGAAGATATTTGAAGACCTCCAAATTTGCTTTCATTCTATCTCAACATAATGGCCACCAACTCCAATGAATAAAATTTCCACCAACAGATTCCTTTACCATTTAAGGTAATAATCACCTTTGAATTTTTTTGTTATCACTCAACAATACCCTTCTTTCCATGTATTCAGGGTTCTCTTTCAATGCCAAGTCTAAACACCTTCCTCTATCCAAATCCTGGAAGCCATGTCTCATTGGACTCAACTCTTTTTGTTGTCTCCTAGGATGTATGACTGTACTGTATATCTTGTCATTTAATTAGTTTTTTTCTTTTATTCTTGGATTGTTTCAAATGTGTATGTATGTGTATTGTCTTCCCCAAAACACTTTTAATTTTTGTATCCAAAAGTTCTGAGGTAATTCTTTTCTAAAAACTCAATGCATTATTATTAGCATAATTGATAAGGCATAATTATATACCATGTAATTACCAGGCTTGTGGACTAGTCTTCTAGCTATAGCAAGTGTTGGCGTTCAAATAAGCACCTATTCCCTTTTCTGAAGAATTTGCCCTGGTCATTCAGGAGCTGTTCATTGCTCCTCTGAGAAGCCAGAAGTAAAGTAGTGGCGATGACAGAAAAAGAGAATTAGCCTGTGAACACAAACCCATTCCAAATCTACGGCTGGCTGTGACAGTGACATAGCAGGAGCCATCTGACCTCCTCATGTCATGTAAAGGGCCTTAGAAAAGACTGGGTAAGGGTCTGTCAGTGTTCTCAGTGTGACGAGACTGTCACCCTTCCAGAGCCAGAGAACTGAGGCACAGGTTGAGCGTGCTGCTAACAGATGCCTTGGAATTGGAATGTCAGACTTCCCAGATCCTGTCTGCTTTCCTTGTTGAATGCTGACGAGGTATTCAAGCCACAGGGAAAGACCTTGCTTTGTGGGCCTTTGTGACTGACCCAGATTAATGTTCCTAGCATTTAAGACATGCATTTCCATTTGCTTTTCCAAGGCATTTTTCCCCTATTACCTGTTTTCTGAAATTCTATAACTCACCTAAGGGAGCCCTGCTCCACAGTTTACTAACTAAACCTTATACAGAGTGCACTTCAGATACTAACTCTTCATGAGCTAACAAAACTTCACAAAAATAACTTGTTTTGCTTTTTCTAACACAGAGCAGAACATTTGTGGGAGGGAGTTCAGTAAGTACAATATGACAATAAAGATTTCAAAATTGTGCTACCTTCTCCATATATGTCCTGGAAACTTTTCCTGCCTGTCCTGTCCAAACCTCTTCTTCAGTTTTAGATCCTGGTAGGAAAGATTAGCCGCAATCTGTCTAACACTTAAAAATACAAGTCTAACTTGATTTATGCAATAACTGTCTTTGAAAAAGTACTAGCTGGAAATTAAAAACTGAAAGTTAATTGTACCAGAAGAATTAGTTGCTTGGGGTCTCTTTTTTAAAGGACTTTCCTCCTTATTCATCCACTTTGGTTGATTGCATATTTATTAGGTAAAGATGGTACACTTACAGAAACCCCAGCGGCAAAGACTTGCTTTTGAGTTCTCTAAATCTTCATGGCTGGCACTTCATATCATTCATCCTTTTAGGAATTCAACCAATACTTATTAAGTATCAAGAGTGTAAACACTGGGCAGATACTGGAGGTACAATGATGAGCAAAACAGAGCATCTGTTCTCCTAAAATTTGTGATCTATGGGAGATACAGATAGGAACAAGGAAGCTGGCAGGATCACTCGATAAAATCTGGGATGCCCATTTTTATTTGAATTTTAAATAAATGATGGCTAATTTTTTTAGCATACGTATGTCACAAAAGTTGTACAGGAAAAACTTATACAGAAAAATTATTTGTTTTTTATCTAAAATTCAAGTTTCACTGAGCATCTTATATTTATTAGTGCAATCTAGCAACCTTAAAGCCTATGGATAAAGAATTACATCTTGGGAAAGAAAGGTGCCAGGGGCTCTGAGAACATATAATGGGGGATTATTCTAGTTCGGCAGTGAAGACAGAGAAAAATCGGGGGCAATGCTATACATATTGTTTGCTAAATCCGTGGTTATAAATAGAAATTTAAAAGGTGGAACCATAAATCTGCTATAAGAATTCCCATTTGGATTCCCATAAGCTAAATATCAGAGATTACCCAAACCAATTATTTCACTAATCTGATTTCTTTCTTTTATTGATGGAACTATGCCTCATTTTTTTTACTTCTAGAATCTGAGTCCTGTTGTTTTTATTGCTTGAGTTGCCTTGTGGTACATGGTAAAAGCTCTTGAATCAACGATCTCCAACCATCTCCTTGACATAAAACCCTACAGCAAGAACGAAAAGCCCCTGATGCGTGGCAGCATCTGTAAAACAGGTGTGATGTGTTCCTTACTTAGAGTTAGGCTGTTCCTTACATATCCATTTCCACCAGTGATGGAACTGCAGAGTTCAACATTAATCTCTGATCATCTTGCACTCTTTGAGACTTACAGAAATCTTCTACACTTGTTCTCACTTCCTAAAGGAGTAGTCAAGAGGTTAGAATAAAACCTCCATATATGTGTGGTGTAGACAATATTTCATATTCTTTAGGAATTTATAGGTAATATAAGAACATTATATATATGTCCAATATAAGGACATTGTGCTTCTCAATGTCCATATTCTTCCATCACTAAGAAACAGTTGAATTTCTTTGCGCGGAAAGACATAAGATTTATACAGAGATACAAAAGTAGCATCCTTGAAAAAGTTAGCAGCTTTCAGGGTAATTCAAAAAGATCTTTAGAAAGCCTTGTGAATCAAACTCTGACTCAGAAAAGTTATGTTGACAATGTTATCATCTTTCTTTTACCAATCATTTACATTTCTCTCCCTTTATTAATTGTTGCTTCTTAAACATTGAACTTACAAACTTTAGATTAGGTAGCTTATTTTAACAATCATTCAATACTTAATTATGAAATCCAGGCAAAACTTTCACCCGAGTGAGTCCCACTTAGTTGTTTAATTAAAGCAACACCCGTAATTGATGTCTAAAAAAATTCAGTATATATCCGCACACAGGCACACCTTGGAGACATTGCGGCTTCAGTCCCAGACCACCGCAATAAAGCAAGTCATAATCTTTTTGCCTTCAGTTTGCAAAAAAAAAAAAATATCTATGAAGTACAATGAAGCAAAGCACAATAAAACCAGGTACGCCCGTAAAGGGACCTAGGTAAATAAGGGATTCTTTTTGCTGGAAGAACTCATCCTTAACAATCAGGTGCCAGTAAACTCTTCATCGAAACATAAGCAGAAACATTTGTTCACTGAGATGTTCCCAGAAAACTGGTCATTAGCCAGCCCAGTGGGTGAGCAGAGCATGGTGTTCCACTTAACCAGTAAATTTTACATTGGCCAAATTACACTGTTTTTAGTTTTTTTGTGACTTATTTTCATGTGATAAATAATAACACTTACTTTTCCCTGCCCTCTCTAGGATAGATGGTAGCAGCTGTTAAAATGATTTGCAAACCACAAGTTCCAGATTTAGCAATGCTCAGCGGGGCGGCCATCTGCAAACCTTTGTGATTACTAATAAATGCAAACTGGTGTAGAGCAAAACCCTCTCCTCCCACCATTCCCTTAACCTTGTTATATTAAGCGGCTTGGCTGGGTCACACCAAGCTTATTATAAACATCTCACATTGGAACAATTACTGAAATAGCGCAGTCACACATATGCTTCTGAAAACTGGCTGTGTTCTTCTGTTTCAGTTCTTGTTATATGAAGCCTGGTTTTCTTCTCAGAAGCCAGGAGAAAACCTATGATAAATCTCTAACTCCAAGAACTCAGGTGCTCCTACCTTCTTACCTTCTACAAAACCCCATAACTAGTTTCTACTAACATGCATTCCAAGGGATTGAGGCCGAAAATGACAAGTCAAGACTTGAGGCACCTAAAAGCCCCTTTGAAAACAGTTCTGGGACCTGCCTGTGGTGAAAGCAACATTTCTGGGGAACCTTGCTGGATCACTTCCGGCTACCTTTTTTTTTTTTTTTTTTAGCATTTTGGTTTTATTCCCAGATTCATTTCAGGTTTCGATGAACTCTGTAGAGCCCTCAGTATATAGATCGGTCTGGGAGGTTTGTCTCATTTGCCATAAGCGCAATGAGTGTGAGTTTGGGGGTGAGGAGACAGCAGAGTAGCTACATCTGGGATTGCTCTTCCCTGTTGAGGGTAGGACTCGTTTCACCTTAGGTGACCACGGGCTATAGCATCCACCAAAATGTATTTACTTGGGGGAAACTCACCACCTTATTTTCACTTCACCAGCACTCGAAGAACCAACTTCTGAAACCTGGGAATGGAGGCCTGCGGGAGCCGGTGGCGTGGGCAGAGCTAACTTTTACAGGGTCCTTTGGAGTCAGGTGGAAGACAGAGGCTGGAGAAGAGAGAAGGCACTGATGAGCTACATCTGCCTCTTTGGTTCTAGCCAAGATTATGACAAGAGGGGTGTGTGGTAAGACACGGGGAGGGATGGAGGATGACCCCTTTGGGCGCATCACTGCCATTTTGGGGCACTTTCACCATGGTGATCACAGTGAAATAAAGATCACGCAGAATATACACTCTTTAATTGGGATGAAGGAGAAGTCTCCTTTTAAGTTAAACTTCGTACATTTCTGTTGGGCCAAGTGCTGCATGGTTTCTAAAACGGTAATGCTATTAATCGTTGTCCTTTATGGGACCGTGTCTGGTTTGGGAGACATGATATATGAATTGTGTACAGTGCAACAATTAAGCAAAGAAGTACATGAGTGGTACATTAAGCTCCATGGGAGGTCAGGATGGGATGAGCTCGGTGTGGGTTGAGAAGCCTTTATAAAATAGATGGGACATAGCTGGGCTTTAAGTAATAAAATATTTTGGAAAGTTGGCAGCTCCGACAAACCTGGGAGGCGGTGAGAGATGGAGGAAAGCGCTGTATTGAGACTAAGCCTGCTGTTTTGCCAGCACTAGCTGAATAGTGTGATGGAACCATGAGATAGGCGGGAGGTCGCAGATTAGTGAAAATATACATGAATTTAGATAGGTAGGATACAGGCAGATTCAGAGATGAATGAAATCTTGTAAGATTCCCAAGGAAATTAGGTTTAGCTTTGACAAACATCTTAACAACAGAATAAAAACAGAACAACAACAAAAACCATAAAGCAAACAAACAAACAAACAAACAAAAAGAGCAAACCAGGATCAGGGCTGCAAACACACAGCCCAAAGCATCATAACTGGAACTGAAATTTTTTTCTCCAACTGGCAGTTTTGCTTACCACCCACAGGGCTTCTCCAGCCTGACCCCTCTGATCCCTAATCGCATGCTTCTCAGACCTCAGCTTCGGTGATTTCCTACTTCTCCCCTATCCCCCTCTCCCTTACTCCTTCTGGGGTGCTCTGAAGATCTATGTTTTGAATATCCAGATTGTCATATATGCTCCTATTCCTGTGAGTCATCATTTCTGTCTGCAGGTGAGAGGGAGGGGCTGTCGTAGTTCGGAGTTGGGGCTCTGGATTGAAGTAATCTGAGTTCACATCCCAGCTCTGCCCTTACTAGTTCTGTGACCTTAGACGATTTACTTAACTTCCTGTGCCTCAATTTCTTCACCTGCAAAATTGCATCATGAATGACCACCTGGGCTTGCTGCAGGAATGAAATGAGATAACACATGCGAGATGTACTTGTGGAAACTCCTTTAATTCGTTCAGATATTCGATGACCTCTTAAAGCACAAAACAGTGCCCAGAAGGATATGCCCAGTTCACTCATTCCTCTCATTACTCTTGCTATGTTTCATTTCCCCTCAAATGAACTATCATAACATCCATGCTTGTGAACTTGTTATTAATCCACTGATACTGAAACCAGCCTCACCCAGAGATTTCCCTCCTAGTCATAAAGGAAGCCAGTGGCGGAGCCAGAAATAATATTCGAGTTCTGAATCCAGTAGACCATATCACCTGTCTGGCAAATTATACTCTTACTTCCTGCTCTCATTAAGGGTCTCACACCTGATGTTCTCAGAGCAGTGAAAGGAATAACCTGAATAAATTCTAGTGGCTTTGCAATGAATTGAATGATGTTATTGCATTATTTACTGATTGATTGCCTTGCACTTACTCTAACAGTGATTTCCAACTGCTGTGCCGCAAGAATTTTTACAACATGCCGTACCTGACTACTTAGTCCGTGGCACCGACCTTCTCTCCCTTAGATTGTCAAATTAAAAAAAAAAAAAAAAGACAACGACCCACACAACAATAGTGGTCTGATGTGAATGAACCAAAATTATACCTATTTTTTGTCAGATAAGCAAAACATCTATCTTTGGGTGTGCTCAGAAATTTAATAATTAGTTTACGTGTGCCGTGAGAGGACGAAGGTTGAAAATCGCTGCTCTGACGCCACACCTTCATTGTAGGCTCGCTGTTCCCGAAGAGCACTCCGGCGCAGGTGACTTCCGTACCTGCCCCAAAGGCAGCCAGAAAGGCGTGGTCTCCACTGAAGCAGCTACTCACTGGTGTGCTTTGTTAATATGGGACAAAATGGGATAAAATGCAGACTTTACCAAAGGAAACCCAAGCTGGGGCTTTGGGCTTTGGACAAACTGTAGACAGAGCGGCTAACAACACGTGTGCTTGGCAAGTCATTTCCCCTGGAGCGAGGGGCCCCTGCTAGGGCCAGGCCTGCATGCAGCTGTCTCCTTATAACCAGAGAGCCTCTAAGGGACTCCCTCCCCGGTGTTCGAAATAACCTTTCAAAGAAATAAAATCTTTTCATGTAAATAGGACAAAAAAAATCTGTTTAAATAACACACATCCCCTTCTCTCTAAGGTCATTAGAAGTTAGTGAGTAGCTGGATCTCAGGAATTAATCTCTAGCTGATACAAGGGACTCACTTTGTCTATCAAAAGTAGGTGCGGGGGGGAGAGGGGCATTATTAGAAGAAAACCAGCCAGTGGAATCCTCCTTAAGATAGGCATAGCCGAACATAACATACATTTTTTTTTTAAATTGGCTCTGTGTAAGATGCACTGTTTCTTATAATGTACTCTATAGTGCCCTTGTATTTTAGGAAACATTATCTAAAATTGATTTCTGTTAATCAAACTTTAATAAGCAAATGCAGTGTCTTCAGACAGCCAATTTCATAAAGATACTGTCCCAAAAAGAAAGAAATTGAGAATTTTAGTGAGCTATGGGTTTCGTTCTGAAAAGGAAGAATGGAGAAGTGAATACTCTGAAAGAATAAATGGCAACCTGTTTTTGGAGGGAGTTTAATATGCAGCAAGGCCCTGAAGATATCACTAAGATATGCATCTGGCGAATGAAAATATCTGTTGCCCTTCCAGATCGACCCTCTGGGAATAAAGCAAGTTGTACAGTCCTTTCTCAGTGTCCCAGGAGACTGTCTTCTATTGATTTCCCATTGAACTCGGACAGTAGGAGGCACCGACAGAGACTAGATGGCCAGGAGGGGACACAGCCTGGGATCTTTACTGTCTTGGCTCCCACCCTGCCAGGCCCATCTGACAGGGGCTCCTGTCAAGTGACCCTCTCTTGAAGTCACAGTCCTCACCTGGCTCTGCACATCTTCCTGCCCTGCTTGGGTCCCTGCACTCTCACCAACACGATGTGTTGGTCTTTGCCAATCTCGCAGGTGAAATATGGATGGCATCTCATTTGAATTTACATTTCTCTTCTTATAAACATGGTTTTATATATGTAAAGCTATTTGTATTTCCATGTTCTATTTTTATTCTTGGTCATTTTTCTTTTTTTTTTTAATCCTCACACAAGGATGTATTTGTTGATTTCAGAAACAGAGAGAGAGAGAGAGAGAGAGAGAGAGAGAGAGAGAGAGATCACTGTGAGAGAGAAACACCCATTTGTTGCCTCGTGTACATGCCTCAACTAGGGATTGAACCCACAGTTCAGGTATGTGTCCTGAGTGGGAACCAAACCTGAAACATTTTGGTACATGGGGCCGACACTTCAACCAGCTGAGCCAGCCTGCCAAAGCTTGGTCATTTTTCAATAGGAGCTTAATTTTACTAATTTACAAAAGCTCTTTATACATTAAGAAAATTAGTTCTTTGGATCGTGTGTTAAATATGCATTTGTACAATCCGTAACTTCTATTTCCATTGATGTATTTTGTCATGAAGGCTTTTTAAAAAGATTTTTATTTATTTTATTTTTAGAGATGGGGAAGGGAAAAAGGGAGGGAGAGAAACATCATATGGTTGCCTCTTACGCACCCCCTACTGAGGACCTGGCCTGCAACTCAGCCATGTGGCCTGACCAGGAAGCAAACCAGCAGACCTTTCAGTTCAAAAGCTGCCCCTCAGTCCACTGAACTACACCAGCCAGGGTGTCATGCAGGTTTTTTAAAAACTACAGTCAAATTTCAATCTTCTTGTAACCTCTGAGTTTGTGGTAACCATGAAAAGGCTTTTCTGACTCCAAAATTATAAAAATATTCTCCCATATTCTTTTCTAATATTTTTTATGATTCAACATGTTGAGGATTTATTGGTATACAGGGAGATAGGACTCTACCTTTATTATTTTTCAGATGGCTATCTGTTCCCCCCCTAGGAAATTACCCTACAGATAAACTTGCACATATTTACAAAGATACGTGTAAAAATATATTTATTATAGTATATTTAGAATGACAAAATATTGAAAACAACCTTTGCATCCTTCAACAGGGGACTGGTTATATAAATTACGATTCATTTACATGCTGGAATAAAATACAGTTGTTTAAAAGAAAGAGATTCTTTAAGGACTGACACTGAATTCCAAAGTTCTGTGGTCAAGTTATAAATCAACCCTAAGGCGAAGAACAGTGCTTATGCCGTTTCTGATTTAGAAACATATATTACAACCAAAGCAAAACACACATACACTTGGAGGCAGAGGGAACTGGAGACACTGGCAGCCTTGGGAAGGGCAAGTGGGGGACTAAGGGACAGGAGCAGAAGAGAGATTTAATTATACCGGTGTATATTTTTATGCTGTACTCATGTACAATACCATAAATTTAAACAGATGAATCATTAAAAGAGAAAAATAAGAGGATTTTAAGACTCAACTAGTTATATTTTTGGTGGCTAATATATTACCATACAATGTAGATTTGTAAGATAATGTCATTCACAGCATTGATCTGCCCTAGTTCAGCACAACTTTCTTTTAACCCAGGTGCAAAAATGCGAGTCTGTAGCACCCTCTGCTGGTAGCCAGTTGAAATTTAATGACCCAGAAATCGTGACTAAATCTATGATTTTTCTTATGCTCTTTGTGATTATGGTGTTCTCAAATAGTATATCATGACTAATACTTCATATCATAATTTTAAAAATCACTGGGAAATTTATAAAGTTAAAAAATCATACATTTTTGTAGAACTCCACAATTCTAGTGTTTTACTGTGTACAGATCTCTACTTTTGATGATGTGGGAACATGGAGAGCAAAATAATAACCATTTTTAACAGTAGTTATCACAAGGTTGTATAAAATTAAGCAATACTGCATATGTTTTGTTTATATTTCAGCCTATATATTTCTCATCATATTCATCATCATTATAATTCATTCACTCAATAAATATTAAGTATTTATTGTATGGCAGGCATGTCCTAGTGCCGGGGAAGTATTGTGAACAAAATGGATCAATTTTCTGTTCTCACAGAGCTTACTTTCCTACCAAAGGAAACAAAATTAACATAATTGACCAAACATATAGTATGTTACCAGTTTTATATGGGCTAAAGAAGGAAAAGTAAAGAGAATATAAAAAATGAGTTTGGAGGGAGGGTTGCAATTGTAGATGTGGGGGGGCAAGGAAGGGATCACTGGAAGGTACATTTGCATACAGACCTGAAGGAAGGGAAAGAGCTAGCCAGAGGAGACCTGTGAAAATGCATCAAGGCAGAAGGGCAAGTGCAGAGGTCTTGAGGTACAATTTGCTTGACATAATTGAGAAACAGCAAGGAAACTAGTGTGACTGGAGTGAACAGAACAGAAGAAAGTAGCAGGAAATGAAGTCAGAGCATTAATGAGGAAGAGTTAATTATGCAGGATCGTAGGGTTTTAGAAGGAACTGGCTTTTACTCTGAATGAGATGGGAAGCCATTGGATGATGTTAAGAAGAGCAGATATGAGCTCTGAATAAATGAATAAACTGAAAAGAGTCAAGGGTAGAAACAGTGAGATTAGTTATATTGTTTATAGCAATAACCCAGGAGAAGAAACGATGACAATGTTATAGACAGAAAAATAAATGATAGATTATAGATAGATCAATAATAGATAGATAGATAGATAGATAGATAGATAGATAGATAGATAGATACTGTTACATGAGAAAGAATATGCTGGCAGACCAAATGTGAGGTATGAGAGTAAGAGAAGAATCAAGAACAACTTCAAGATTTTGGACTGAGCAACTGGAAGAATGTAGCTACTATTAATTGAAATGTTTTAGAGGAAGGGATGGCCACCAGGAGCTCAATTTTAGAAGGCTGAGTTTGAGATGTTATTAAATATTTAAGTGGAGGTTGTCAAATAGGCAGTTGGAAATATGTTCTGGATTCAGCAGAGTAGTTTGGCTTGGAGATATGAGTCTGGGAGTCCTCAGCATGAAGGTGGCACATAAAGTTGTGAAATCTATTGAAACCACCCAGGGAGTGAAGGTAGATAGGAAAGAGAAGTCCAAGGCCTGAGTCCTGTGGCAGGTCAACGTTTATCAGCCTGGGTGGTGAGATGATGAGGAATCAGCAAGGAGAGTGAAAAGGAGCAGCAGAAAGGTCAAAGACGGAAGAAGGTGGAAAATCGGAGGAGTGCAGGGTCCTAGAAACCTAGTTTCAAGGAATACGAAGTGATTGACTGCTGATAGCAAGGTAAAACGAGGACTAGAAAATGACCTTGGATTAGCAGGAAGGAAACAGGTAACTGGTGATTTTGAGGAGAGCAATTTCATTATAATGCATTCAAAACCAAATGAGAGGAGAGAAATTAGAGACTGTGAGAATGGATACTACTTTTTAAGCGTTTGCTGTGTTGCTGTAGAATACTGTGCCTATAGTTAATAAAATACACCTATAGTTAATAAAAGTGGTGTGCACTTAAAAGGCTAAGAGGGTCAATTTCATGTTAAGTATTGTGACCACACCCACACACAATAGCAAAGGGACATAAGGAAACTTCTGGAGGTAACGGATATATTTATTACCTTAATTATGGTGATGGTAGCACTGCTATATACATATGTCAAAACTCATCAAATTGTACAGTTTTTGTATATTACCTTAATAAAGCTATTAAAACAAGAGTTTGCTGTGAAAGGAAGGAAAGAAACGGATGAAAGTAGAAAGAAATGGAGTCAAGGGTGTTTAGTGTTTTGGTTTTTGGGTTTCTTTTAGTTGGAAGAAATAACATGTTTGCATGTTTATGGAAAAGAGCTGATTTGAAAAGAAAAATTGAGGCTGCAGGAGACAGCAACGGGGATGATGAACCCTACCATTAAACATGTGTCAGAGGAGGAAGCCGAGGACCAGGTGAGGCTGCAGGCTTCGCTAGCCAGAGAGGCAGCCCAGCCACAGGGCGGGGGAGGTACTGAGTATGGGCACAGTGCAGTTAGGTGAGCACTGGGGAAGGGGTCGTGGATGTTTTCTTCTGATTGCTTCAATGATCCCAGCAAAGCCAAAAGGGAAATAGTGTTGGAAGTCCAAGGAGCAAGGAGATAATATAAAATAACCTAGAAAGCCCGGATTAGGAAAGCACAGCACCATTGCCAGACAGCATGAGAGATGGCATGAAGATTTGTTGATGGACTGTGAGACCAAGTAGCATGATTGTATGCTTTTTAGCTGCATGGGTACAGACACAGAGCAGGTGGAGAACTGGAGTTAACGAAGGCTGTGGTTTATCCAATGAGGTTCTATGTGAGACATGAAAAGGAGTTAGTAGAGTTGAGAGTGCATGCAAAGCAGAGACTCTACTGGTAGACCATGGGGTTTAAGCCCGCTGGGTAGAAAACACAGGACATAAGTGTGGGGATGAGAAACAGGGCAACAGCGACAGGAGCAGTGGGTGGGGGATCCTGGTAGAGTCAAGAACAGTGAAGATGGAATAGAAGATGGCAGTCAGTGAGGAATCCAGAATTGAGATATGACAGGGCTGCGGCTGTTGGTAAGGACAAGATCAATGCTATGGCCATGGCGGCGACTGGCTGTGGTAGTGTTCCCGTCACTACACAAGCCCAAAGTGTATGATCTTTCTTCATGAGGAGGCCTCATATGGCCTCTAGTTTGAGTTAGATGCTCTGTATGCTTATCTGCCTTAGTTATACTTTTGAAAAGGAAAAAAAAAAAACAACTTTCAGTGGTTCATATTTCCATATTACACACTAGCATAACAAATAGAGAACATGCCAATGTTTTTTAAATGGAAGAGGTATTTCACTCTTCCCAAATGTGCAATCTTGAATACTTTCAATTAGAGCCCTATTTATTTTGCAAGACAAATACATTTCTATTACTCCTTCCTGGCAGATCAGCAGTAGTGTTAAGGTTGTGTTATACAAATATTGCATTCACCTTCTTGTTTTTATGATATACAAAATGAACTCACTTATTCACCAGGACTTTTCCCCTATAAAATTACTCACCAAGCAACTAGCACAGTGAGTTGAATAGTAAATCAAACACTCTGTGTGAAACGTAGGCATTCTCTATACCCCCAGATCAACACACTGAGCTTTGTCACGGTACGGTAGACAGGAAGTTTCTCAGACAAAAACTTCTACTTCAGATCAGCAGCCACGTGTGACACTGTTACAAGGGCAGACTAATGCTGACCACTGTAACACGTATCAGCACCTTGTAGGTCATAAGAGGGAGACATCAGTATGTGCATCTTTATGAAAACTCTTTCTAACATGTGCTTATCTGTGGCCTACGATATCTTCTGGGACAACTAAACTAGGTTAATTTCCTGACACTCAACAAAGCATTTTTATCAGCAACAACCAAAGGGCGCTGGGGCTTTGCTGCTTTTACCAACCAGGTCAGACCGCATTCACAGTACAGACAACCAGGGATTTCCTGATGTCCTCTACAGGGAAGGGGCCAGCAGGACGTGTGTCTGAGATCCTGCTGAGACCCCCAGCTGCCTGCTCCCTTCACATTGTTCTAAATGCCAGGCCCAGGAGCATGGAGGCCACTGTGAAAGGGAAGAAAGAGAAATCAAAGAGCCTATGACTTTCATTACTAGTGAAAAGTCATAATAACATATTTAGTTTTATCTTAGAGGAAGGCTACCTGGATCGATCTGTTGATGACTGACTGTATTTCTTGAGTGAAGCAGGTGGGACAGAAATATTAATTTATTTGAGCAAACAGTGTTACTAACAACCAGTGATAGCCATATCTATTATGTCTATAACTTGGGCTTTCTGCCTTCCTTGAAAAATGCCCCCAAATAGATGGGTTTCTTCATAGTAGATAATGTTAGATAATGTTAGAAATAGATAATTTCTTTTATGTAGATAATGTTAATGCTTAATGTTTAATCAGTTCAAATGTAGCCTTTGGTGAGCATTTCCAACTTCTCTTCTTTGCTCATTCACTCCTCCATCGCTGCCCATAAGGGCCTTCTGACTGAATTTAATTCTCTCTTCCCACTATAATTAATCACAAAAGGAGTAATAGTGTACTACAGAGGTTAAGAGCATGAATTCAATATCTAGATTGCCTAGGTTTTCCTCTAACCTCTGCCTCTAGGACAACTAACATAATCTCTCTACCGCAAGTTTCTTATATGTGTAGTGTTCATGAAAACAGTATCCAAGTGAGGACTAAATGAATCGCTATCGCAACGTAGTGGAACACCGCCCAGCACCTCACAGGCACTCCGAGTGTTAGCTCTCTTAATGCCAAAAATACACCAGTCATCAAGTAGTTTCTCTCAACTTCAGTGTCTTGCCCATCTTTATTAGTCATCTACTGCTGGAAGGCAAATCACCCCATGATTTAGAAACCCAGATCAGTTAACATTTTTTTTTAATTTTTTTATTGTTGTTCAAGTACAGTTTTCTGCTTCCCCCCTAACCCCTGCCCACCATCCCAGCCCTCCTCACCTCCCTCCCCGCGTTGTCACTCCCCCCTTGTTATTGTCCATGTGTCCTTTATAATTGTTCCTATAAACCCTTCACCCTTTTCCACCGTTATCCCCTCCCCTCTCCCCTCTGGTCACTGTCAGCCTGTTCTCAATTTCAGTGTCTTTGGCTATACTTTGCTTTCTTGTTCATTTTGCAATCAACATTTCTGATCTCAGAGTTTCTGTGGGTTAGGAATCTGGGACTGTTTTGCTGGGTGGTTCTGCTTCCAAGATCACTCACATGATTATTGGTGGCCTGAGTCCCTCTCACATGGGCCTCTCAGCAGATCACTCACATGGCTATTGGCAGGTCTCAGTTCCTCTGCACATGGGTCTCTCAGCAGGAAAGCCGGCACTGGCTTTCTTCTGGGAGAGAAGTCCAAGAGAGAGATGGGGGCAGGGGGAGAGTATCTCTCTCTCTCTCTCTCTCTCTCACACACACACAGTAGCAACAATCTTTTTAAATCTAATTCTGAAAGTGATATCCCATTACTTCTGCAATATTCTATCCATTTTAGTCAAGTCACTCAATCTAGCCCATCTGTAGAGTAAGAGATTACACAAAGGCAGGGATAGGGATCATGGGGGACAGCCTACCACACCAACAACCATGAACTCGTTCAGAGTGTCCCTAACTAATTTTGTCTATCTGTACATACACATATGTATGTGTATGTATAATATGTGTATATATGTGTGTGTATATATACATATAATGTGTGTATATATAGAGACAGAGACAGAGAGAGAATATTATTTTCCCTAATGAGAACCAGTTTCTAACATCTATCCTTTTGATAAACACACAGACACTACTTTTGCCAACAGAACCTATATTTAACATCCAATATGCTAATTAGCAAGGCTTGATTGGTGGAGGACAGTGGCTAGCAGGAAGCCTGGCCCTTTCTGTGCAGTGCTGGACAACTATTCTGTAACACATGATGGAGAACAGGGCTGCTTCAATGAATTGCCATGGACATAGCATTATGCTAACTACACTGAAGATTTTTTAAGTTACAGACTTTATTCCTTTCCCTAAGATTTTCTCTAAGTTCTACCTAAATCCTACATCTATGAAATGCTCTCATTTAATAAAAAAGTGGCTATAAATAAGAGCACAAAGGAAATAATAAAGTGATAGAACTTCCATATTTTTCTCACTTCCATGAGTCTCAGAATGGGAAGTCCAGAGACGTGGAATGACTGTGTTGAATACCTCTGCACAGCACCCCAAAGCTCGTGAAGTGTTCTGGTGACTTAATAAAGTTCTGGCTGGCATTTCTGCTTCATGGAGTTTTGAGGACTTGATCTTCCAACCACTCTCAAATACAACTGAATACAAGGAGGGCATCCAAAATTGATAAAATAGGAATAGTGCAGAAATAATCTTTAAATAAAAAACAAAAATTTTAAGTGACACAAGCAAATTTTCTATATAATATATATGATCTCAAATATAGAGAAAAGGGAAAAAAAGCCTGAAAAGTAATGTCTAGATAATTAACAATGAACATTCTAAATAGTGAAATTTTACTTTTCCTCTATTTCCAACATTTTCAAAGTAAAGCCTTGTGTGTATGTGTGTACACGCCTACTTGAAATCTATGAGAGCTTACCATAGTAGGCTTTGAATGTCAACGGTTGGTTAAAATCCATTTAGAAAACTTGGACATTGAAATTCAGCTATACTTGAATAATCTAAGAGATTAACATTCAAACCTAGAAACTTCTTCACAGCATTTTAGACGCAGCCTGCTCTGCTCCAGAGTGAACATGATAGCAGTCTAATCTCTCTCAGAACCCACAGTCCAAGACCCCCAATAATCTGTCTTTTCCAGCTGTGGGATTGGTTTCTAACTCTTCCGGAGATCCATAATGCCTGAAATGTGGCCTATTTAAAAAATGTTCCCCAAGTGGTAATAGTGTAATTAAATATGAATTTAAATATGAACACAAGTATATCATTCCATCTTTCTGTTTCCCAAACTTGAGGAAATTGTTGTGGCAAGCCAGTCTGGACAGACATCCTGCCTGCTATATGTTCACCTGCAAAGCTGGACCATGGAGGCCTCACTGACCAGTCTATACATCACCGATTTCCTGGAGCCACACCAGTGGTTTCGTGAGAATTCAAACTCCCATAACTATCTCTGCTGCCCACCTGTGGCTGCTTAAATTTAAAATTAAGGGGAATAAAATAAAATACTATACATTTCCTCAGTCACACTGGCCATGTTTCAAGTGCTGAAAGAACTCCACATTTCAACTCCCAGGTTGGAAAGCACTCAGTTCCTGAGAGGGAAGAGAGAACAAGAACCCCAAGCATTATTGCTAATGATGCAACTAGAGCAAAGCCGAAAAGATGCCTCGTGGCTGAGGTACCCAAAGATGAAAGGAAGGTAAGGATGCTGCACAACACATGCATGGAGCATGGAGCCTAAGTAGCGCTAACCAAGGTGACCTGGAAGTTGTAAAGCAAAAGGCGGGACGTTTAAGCATTGTAGTGCATGGTGGTAGCGAAGCAAATTGTACTGGCAACTACGAAGTGTTCCACTCTAAATGCAAAGTCCCAGAAGTGAGCAGCGGGTAGGGGGTGAGGCTCAGGGCTGGGCCAGGTTTGGATTTTCATGCTGGGAGAGACTCTACCCTCATGTGGTTGGGGTTGAGGGGGAGCGAGCAGCCTGGGGGAAACACACCCTCACAGCTCTTCCTGCTGATGCAATCTGCCCTACAGCCAGCATCTCCCTGCAAGAGGGCCAGTCTGCAGTCCCGCCGCCACGTGGAGCAGCCGCTTCCCCAGACCTTGCCGCAGCCGACAACGTAGAAGGCTCAGAGGGCCTGAGACACATCGGGTTGGTCCTGGCTCCAGCCATCCGCACTGCCGCGGGAACAATGAAGGTAACTGTTTATGATTTTGACTGTATTTTACACTAAGTGTGCGTACGGATTGCTCCTGCGAATCCTCAGAGATGCAATTGGCAGAAAGGGGGCGGACAAAGGGCCACCAGGGTTTGTATCCAAGCAAACGTTAGTTAATGTCTTCTTTGTCAATCGCCTCTGGACGGGACCTTCCCTTCTTTTCAGACCGTTGAGTCTTCGCTAACGGGATGTGCCTCGGCAGGCGTCTCCACATTTGTGAATGGAGATAAAAGGCTGCCGGCAGCTCCTTGTGGGTTAGGAAGCTTGAAAAGGAAGAGGAAGCTTTTCTCATTTTTTAAGATGCACAGGAGGTGGGGGACTTTGGAGAAGAGGTCTGGGGGGTGTCCCTCCCTGTAAATAGGGGTTTTCTGCTGGGTGTGCCTAATGAAAGAGGGAGGTGATCAACTAGGTGACATTGGTGGCAAGGGGAAAAAGCTACAGTGAAAAGCAGAAACCTCCTCTTATTTTGTACCCTTCGGAAAATTAGAGCTTCTAGGAATTGCAAATCATATAAGCCTGAGGTCGTCCTTTTATTAAACTGAGTGAGCACACTAATGGCTTTTACTCTTATGCTAATTAAGTGTAATTGGCTTAGCTCCCTATTACTTCTGAAGGTTTAGGTGTAGGAGTAACACTAAGCCTTCCGTTTCCTGATCTCAGGCGTTGGGAAACTGCAAAGACATTGGACACTGAAGAGCAGCTCTTTAAAAGGAAAGTGAGGGGTGGGCCACTGTCTCGCTAGCTACCATTGAGGAAGTAAGAGGCTCCTCTGTGCAATCTGAATTTTTAGGAGAAATAAAGTCATGCTTCAGAATTTTGAAAGAGGGAGATGGAGTAGGGTTCTCAACTGCACTTATCCACAATCTCACAAGAATTAATAAGTAAATGGAGCTTTTTTCATCAAACAAAAATAAATACCCACTAAGACTAAGCAGGAACTGAACGGAAACACTGTCTATATTGAAAAGAGGTCATGCAAACGTGCCACAGTGAGAAATTTAGCAGCCTTTTTCTTCTATAGTTAGATATATTCCATTTCTGGCTTGCTGATGCCTGTTGAATTGCATCTGAAAAACACACTTCGACTGAGTATAGCATTATTGAGTAAAAGGAGAAAATTATGAAAATGAACAGCCTTGCTTTTCCAGCGTTTCTCTCTCTTACATAGAGTTATAGTTGATTATGCAGTTTTTGTAAGTTCATGGCCTCTTTCACATGAGTTCAAAAACCCCTGTTTCTTTTACAAGGTACCTTTTTTTTATATATATACACAGGAAACTAGAGGATACCTTTAGGTAGTCTCATCTCTGTTTTCTGAAATTTTACTAAGATCTGGAAAGAAAGGATTTTATTCTAGGCATAATCAAAGGAGTATGTGGCGTTTCTTTAAATTTGATTGTATTACTTTGAAAAGTTTTCTACTCGCTTTTTACCCAAGTATTGCTATTATATTTATTAGTTTTTTAAAAAATGTTATTTACACCTGGCCATGATAAGCTCTGTCCTCAGCAAATTCTCAACATATGGTCTTGACTGGGAGCTTGTGTTTTAAGATGGACACATACAGAAAGGGCAACTGAATAAACAAAATAGTACATATATTGAATAGCATGTGTATAAAAAGGTTCTATACATATTATGTTTTGCTAGACTAATTTAAGGTGGAGATTTTTAAAGAGACATACCCTAAAGGGACAGTGATATGAGAAGTCATTGTCAAGGATAAGTGAAGGAAGGATAGAGAGCTGTTTGTTTGTTGGTAGGGGCAGGGCTTGATACCTAGCAGTGAGATGGGATCTCCATTCCAGACACAGGATGTGGCGCCTCCTGCAAGGCTCAGAGAGAGAGCGGTAGTTCAGCTGGACTAATGAGGTGCATTGGTGGACATGTGGTGGTGAGAAAAAAGAAAAAGGGCAGAAAAAAAGACAAGAATTTAATTTTGGCCAATATTTCATTTAGTGAATTTACATAACAAACAACTTCATTTGACTATAGAACTACACAGAGAAAGAAAGAAGAGGTAAGAAAGTTTTTTGCCCTGGCTGGTGTGGCTCAGTGGATTGAGTGCAGGCCTGCGAACCAAAGGATCACCAGTTGGATTCCCAGTCTGGGCACATGCCTGGGTTGTGGGCCAGGTCCCCAGTAGGGGGCATGCAAGGGGCAACCACACATTGATGTTTCTCTCCCTCTCTTTCTCCCTCCCCCTCCCTCTCTCTAAAAAATAATAAATAAATTTTTTTAAAAGAAATTTTTTCGTTTGTATGCCAGAATTTTTCTTGCCTGTCATTGAAACTGAGGTCTAATTATTTGAAATGGGTTTAAAACCTTATGAAAGAAAGTTGAAAATAGTCATTTGATTATTACAGAGGTGTGTGCTAAGAATTAAAACCAAATTATGATTTCCTTCAGTAGCTGTGTTTTTCATGATTTTAGATT
Organism: Glossophaga mutica; assembly: GCA_039655065.1. Classification (NCBI taxonomy): domain Eukaryota; kingdom Metazoa; phylum Chordata; class Mammalia; order Chiroptera; family Phyllostomidae; genus Glossophaga; species Glossophaga mutica. Next base: position 34,756,804 of record CM077304.1, on the reverse strand, counting down.
TTCTTTTCATGATTTGAGATTTTGTCCTTTAGTTCAGGTCAGAACTTTTAGTTTTATAGGGGAAGAAAAAGAATTTTCCTTCTACCCCTCTAGATTCTTGGCTGAGATTCCCCTGTTATAAAACAAAGGTTAACAAGAGAAAAACAGAAGTTTAATAACATGTATACCTCCAGAATACATGGGAGAGACCCAGGAAAACCCAGAAACTCCTTGAAATGTCCCAAGCTACCACTTTATATACCATCTTCAGCTAACAATAAACAAAGACCACTGTTGGAGGAACAGTTATGAAAGGTTATCAGGGAATGCCGAGTAAACAAAGGTAAAATTTCATTCAGATTTAAGTAGGAGCCATCTAAAGATTTAGTTATCTTTCTCTTCCAGGCATAGAGAGGGAGACACCTTTACAAATGAGGATTTCCCATACAAATGTAAATTCCTCTGAGAGAAAAGCAACTTCTCTGTTTTCAGAGGTTTTCCTGTGCCTGCAGCCACTCAGAGACACTTTCTGGGTGGCATATGCCACTCCCCTTCGGTTCTTTATTATTAATATTAAGATGTAGATCAGGGAGGTCTGGGCTTATAAGTAAACTAGTTCTGTGCGTAAATGAAGCTTGTTTCTAAATTATGGGTGTCTTGGGTGTTTGGATTGGTTATGTATTTGGGGATTTTACCTTGTGCTTCTTTGAATGGCCTCTTCTCAATGGGTGTAGGAAGTTGGAAAAGGGAAGCGCTTTCTCTATTTCCATTTAAGGTGGGCAACCACAGTTCCTCTAGTAACTGATACTTTCCTGCAAAAACCCACTGCCATGTTCAGCCTTAAGACCAAGGGACTTGGTTACCATGTCAGAGTGAGAATCTGGGGCTTTAAATGAGAGGCATTTTTCTCCCAGGCATCCTCTGCTTTCAATGTGATACTATCATTCTTTCCGAGCACAGGAGACAAGTGTGACTGGTTCTCTCACTTTATAACTGTAAATGTGAGCAGCCTTTGTGTTGTAACTTTACCCCTTAACAGCTGTCCAAATGTGCTAAATATTTAAGGTGACTTATGGTAAACATTCCTCCTGACCTGCTTTCCTGTAGCACATTTGGTAATAAGCCTCTGAAATTGGATTCTACATAAGTCACCTGAGATACAAATGTGAGGTGCAACTCCAATTTCTGAAATGTTTCAAAATTAAGGATTTGGGATGCTCTGATCCATAAAATAACTTTGCAAATATGTGCAAACATTTTTATCATAAGATGTAGACTTTGATTCATAAAGTCAATGGTGAATCCAAAGCCAAAGCAAAATTGGTCATTTTTGTAATGACAGATTCAAGTGCCAGTGGCACCTGTGCTTCTATTTAGTCCCCTCAAATTCACAAGCTGATAACACTGCCTTTATAAAGTGAGTATTTATATCCTTAACATAACTTAGAAATTATATGACCTTGTTAATACAGCACAGCATATCACATCAACATTTTTCTATTGTCATGTAGGTCGTGGCTTTTTGTGGGAAAAGCTATTTTGCCAATTTTTTTTCTTGTATTCAGTGGTTAATGAGAGAAAGAAAATTTTAAGGAAATAATCATGCTCCAAAAATATAGAAAAAGTCAAGAAGGAAGGAATAAAGGAAGAGAAGTTTTTAAAAAAATAGAGAAAATAACATTATAGCAAGCAATAATCCAGAAGTCATACTGAAATACTTCTTTGTATATGAAAAACTGTGAAATACTTGTTAAACCAGTTAGTTCCATTAATAATAGTCCTATATTTCATCTAAAAAAGAATCAGTTTATTAGTTCTGTATTTTGATATGTAGGTATGAATATTTGATCAGTTGCATTCACAGTCTATCCCTTAGTTTGAGAAATGTTCTTCACTATTTTGACCCTAGTTGGTTATTTGCCTCAGGAGGCCTTAAGAAGCTTGGTGCTACCAGCAGAAACTTGGTTCTTCTTGCCAATGCAGTAAAGAATTACAGATCAGCAAGCCTACTAGCCTGCAAGTAAAGTTTATTAGTGCTAAGTTCTAATGGGAGAGCAAAAGCAAGGGTGACTAGAGCAAGGGTAGCAAAAGCAGGGTGGCCAGAGCTCAGGTGGCCAGGGCCCAGATGGCCAGAGGCCCCTTAGTCAGGGCCCTGTTTGGCAAGAAAAGGCCAGGAGCCAAGAGAGTGACTTCTTTGTTCTGAGGACTTAATGTAGCTGGTGGGATGGGGGTGTAGAAGTTACATATTGATTGATGGGTAAGGGTGATGCCAGCTTCCCCTAGGGAGACGTGGCTACCCAAACATAGGTCTGTATGTGCGTCTGTTAGTCCGAATCCTTATCTTGTTCCAGACTCTATTTGTTCATTTTGCACATGTGATGGGAAGCAGGCGATTAACCACAGTTGTTTTAGGGGTTATGCTTTGGGCACTGTAGTCCCCCTCCCATTCTCCCTTCCAGGCCTAGGGATGAATACACAGTCTGAAGGTTTTCCTTTTCCCAGCTAGTGGAGATGATACATAGACTTTCAGGGGCTTCCCCCCTGCACTTTCACAATCTACATGTGTTGATCGGAATGCCTGGCAGCCTTATCGGACCCGGCTCAGGATCACTGGGTCAACCGGTGGGACGTGTTCCTTTGCTTTTAGCCTCCGGTATTAAGTTCTTTGTTAGATTGCAATAGGGAGAGGCCTGCCTTTATTTCCCCTCTGGCCGCTCATTCCTAGCTGCTGGCTCATTCCTAGCTGCTATTATCACATTGAAACGTAGTTAGAGAGTTCCAATTATGTCTGACTCCTTATAAGTCTAGTCAGAAGGAGCACCTGTTGGAATGTTCCAGGCCAAACATTCCACAGACGTCTCTAACTCGACTGACGAAGATCTCATCACAGTCTGAGCGTGAGACCTAGGGTGGATTTGCATGGGGTGACCATTTAGCAGTTGTTAGAGTTCCACCACCACATCAAAGGGTGATTCTGCTAAGGGTTTGTTTTGTTTGTTTGTTTGTTTTAAATCAGCACATGAGTTACCACTTTTTCCCTTATATTTTAATAGTCTGGGGAAGGAGAAAACTTTTCCTCGACCCTCTGAGGTTCAGTGCTCAGGTCCTGCAAACTAAACCGGAAAAAGACAGATTAACAAGAGAAAAATGAGAGTTGATTAACATGCAGCATGCCTACACATTGGAGAAATCAGTGATGAGAATGCAAAAGGGTGTTGGAACTTGGGTTTACATCGTATCTCAAGAAAGACTAATAAATTTGTGGAGAAGTGACAAGGCAGAGGTACAGGTTTTCAGCTGTCACTGGTGGCTAACTGTGGGAAGGTAAATACGTAGGGAAACTAATGGGGCAAGGTTTGCTCGTGCAGGCCCATCTCCTTGCTGACTCTCTGTCGTCTTCGTGGTCATAAAACCTCCCCAGGAGAGGAAATTTATGGCAGTCCTCATTTCTGAGGTTTCTGCTTTTAGTCAGAAAAGGAAGCTGCATGAAGGCTTCCTTCTGCATCTGTTGGATCCTGAATGCCTTCAGCTCGAAATAATTCTTTTTTTTTTTTTTAGTAGTTTTCTTTTCTTTTTTTTTTAAATATTTATTTATTTATTTATCTTTAGAGGGGAAGGGTAGGAGAGAGGGAGAAGGAGAGAAATATCAATGTATGGTTGCCTCTTATGTGTCCCATGCTGGGAACTGGCCTGCAACCCAGGCATGTGCCCTGACTGGGAATCGAACCGCGATCCTTTGGTTCACAGGCCCGCGCTCAATCCACTGAGCTACACCAGCCAGGGCTCGAAATAATTCTTCTGTCAAAGTAGCATATTGTGATTCCCCTATACTAGTCACTAGAACAGGGACTGATTCACAGAATCTGCACTGCAATTTTTTTATTTTAGTTTTTTTTTTTTTTTTTGAAGTGTGTGTCTGTTTTGTTAAACAGGGCTAATACACAGTTTCTTAGAGTTTGGTAGTTTGTGGTGACCAGCCTTCCCATTTCTTAGAAACACCCTACCTGTCATTCCTGTCGAAGGGACAGGGACACCTGGGTACGTTCCTACCAGGTTACGCCCTACCTTGGCCACAGCTGATTGTAGCAAAGGTGGATATTTGACCCAAGTCCAGCCATCTTGTATTTCTTGCTTAACCTCTCGCCCCCACATTCAATTAGATATTGTATCCTGTGGATTCTACTTTCTCTGTGTCTGTAAGTTCTCTGCTGCCCCTTGTAGCGTACTGACTCATGCTGTCATTATTTTCCTAGGTACTAATTCGATCATTTAATTATCTCACTCTAAATACCTCTATGACTTCCCCTAGCGTCTACTGAATTTAGTTTAGTACTTGAGGTATTTTTCTAATCCATTCTCCCATAATTCTTCTGTGTGGATGCATTCCTCTGTAGTCATAATGGAGGGTTTGCTTTTTCCTTAAAATGAGCTCCCACATTTCCATACAGTCATTTCTGACTCCTTCCCCCCATTTTCCCCCTCCATCTACACTCTCCATCATGCCATTCACCATGAAGCTTGCTCATTACCCAGGCATTTTACCTTTTTAAAGCAGTAACTGTATTGTACAGTGGAATGAATACGGGTGGAAGGTGGGAAGGTAAGAGAAGGGTAAACTTTTGAAGTCAAAAAAATAAAATATTGATCATCTCTTGCAACCTCCCTGCATTTACCTTTCCTCTCCTCTGGCACGAACCTTGCACCTTCCATGGTGCTTTGCAATATTAATTGAGCTACCTTTTTTTCATTTAAGTTTTTATTTATCAATTACAGTTGACATAGAATATTATGTTAGTTCCAGGTATACAATATAGTGCTTAGACATTTATTTAACTGATATTTCCTGCACCCACCTGGCACCATATGTAGTCATGGCAATATTATTGACTGTATTCCCTATGCTGTACTTTACATCCCTGTGACTATTTTGTGACTGTCAATTTGTCCTGCTCAATCCCTTCCCTTTTTCACCCAGTCTCCTCCATCCTTCTTCCCTCTGGCCAACATCAGTTTGTTCTCTGTATCTATGAGTTTGTTTTGGTGTGTGTGTGTAGGGGGGGTGTTCATTTATTTTGTTTTTTAGATTCTGCATATCAGCAAAATCATGTGGTATTTACCTTTCTGTTTGACTTATTTCATTCAGCATAATACCCTGTAGGTCCATCCGTGCTGTTGCAAATGTTAAGATTTCATTCTTTTTATGGCTGAGAAAATATTCCTTTGTATTATGTATATGTGACTTCTTTATCTATTCATCTTTTGATTGAAGCATTTAATCCATTTATATTTAAAGCAATTATTGTTAGGTATGTATTCATAGTTAATTGCCATTTTATTAATGGTTTCCTGATTGCTTTTTGTAGTTCTCCGTTTCTTTCTTATTCTCTCCCTCTCTCCTCTTGTATGTTGATGACTTTTTGTCATGTTGTGTTTGGATTCCTTTCTCTTTATTTCTGGTCTATCTCTTGTACATTTTTGGTTTACGGTTACCATGGACTTCATATATACCAAGCTATGTTTATAACAGTCTATTTTAAGTTGATGGTTGCTTAAATTCTAACACATTTTAAAAGCACTGCCATTTTTACTCTCCCCTTCCTCATTTATGTTTTTGTCATTGTTTTTTTACTGTGTGTGTGTCTTTTAATTTGCTATTGTAATTATACATAATCTTTCAATTTTTGCCTTTTAACTTTTCCACTAGCTTTAGTGTTGGTTGACCACTGCTTTTAGTATATGTTTGCCTTTTTCAGTGAGAAATTTTTCCTTTGTGGTACTTTCTTATTCATATCTTTGATTTTCTTCTTTTTCTTAAAGAAGTCCCTTTAATATTTCTTTTTTACAAAGAGATTTTATTTATTTATTTATTTTTAGAGACGGGAAGGGAAGGAGAAAGAAAGGGAGAGAAACATCAATATGTGATTGTCTCTCCTGTGCCCCCTACCAGGGACCTTGCCTACATCCCAGGCATGTGCCCTGACTGGGAATTGAACCGGTGACCCTTTGGTTCCCAGGCCAGCACTCAATCCAGTGAACCACACCAACCAGGGTAATATTTCGTGTAATATTGGTTTGGTGGTGATGAACTCCTGCAGCTTCTTCTTGTCTGGGAAGTTAATTGATTGTTTTGTATTTGTTTTAGAATAGCAGATATATTTTTCCATATCTGGGTTTGTTTGGAGTCAAACTGACTCCCAAAAGATAGAGGTGCATAAACAACAAACATTTATATGTTGCCATGCCTATTGCCAAACTCATCTTAGCATCACTAGTGAAACTCTGTATAGACTGTAAGCATACATTGTAAATACTTCTGGGAATGTTCATGCAAAAAGATGTAACATAGCAATATAAACTGAACACCATGAAAATTATAAGAAACAAACCCGGTAATGCCAACCTGCTAAGTCATCATTGTTTTCAGATTTAGGCGGTATGCAAGGGGAAATGGACCGTGTCACATCCCAAGGAACGAACTTAAAATATAGAACAAAGTCATGTGTCTGGAAATGTTAACCAATTCCAATACTGTTTAACATGGTTTTATTTTGTTGCAAACAATGCCGTTTTTAAGCAAACTAATGAATGCATACACTGACAAACAAATCCAACAAAAGAGGCACTTAGAAGCAGTGTTCATTGAACACTGGAATTTTGAAAGAAAAAATCTATTAGGTCATTTTAGGCATTTACTTCTGCGAAAGAAGGATTGTTCTTTTGAGTTTATTTTTCTGGCTTTGAATTCTATTCCTTAAGAACCAAGACTTTCCAAATCTTCTGTGGAAAATTCTACCTACTATGTTCACTGTTTAAAAGTTTCTTGATAATTAACTTACTTCCCTTTTCTTTTGGTTATACAAATTACCAACAATGTATGCTTGGCTATGCTGATAGTTTTCCACAAGTCTTTGTTTATTTTTTAAAATATAATATATTATAACACATATGATATAAATCCTCCTATAAAACCCCTCTCCACTACTCATACCATCATTGTGTGCTACCTCATTCTTCCTTGTAATTATCATATGTTTTCATTACTTATTTATTAAACTGGCTTTTCCCCCCAGTAACATTGGAGCAGATATTCTATTAGTAATGTCAGTAATTCAGTAAATGTGTAGATATAGCATGTTAATTAGGTTTATGCTCTTTTAATAGTTTCCTGCATTCCTCTTTCATTAATGTTGTGTCTGCTGTTCAAGCAGGTACCTTGACTGCTCTTGACAAGTGTTCTTAGAACATTGTTTATAGTAGCCCATCAGTCTGTCATTTGATCTTAAAGGTCAACACTTTGAAGCTGGAAATGAGGGGCTACTTGCAACCACATGAACTTAGCTACATAGTTTGAGATAGATTTAATGGCCTAATATCATTGCTAATACTTAGCTTAATTAGAAGTTCTTTGTATTTACAAATACATATGTGAAATGACTTAACAAACAACAGTATTACAGAATTGTTGCAGAAACAAAAGATTGGAAGTCACTCACCTACTCATCAGGTGTAAAAAAGAATGAGGAAGCCCTGGCCAGAGTGGCTCAAGTTGATTGGACATCTTCTCCAAAGGGAAAGGTCACCAGTTCGTTTCCTGGTCAGAGCACATGCCTAGGTTGCAGGTTCAGTCCCCTGTAGGTGTGCGTATGAGAGGCAATGGATCGGTTTCCCTCTCTTTCTCTCTCCCTTTTCCCCTCTCTCTCTGAAAAAATAAAAAAGAGAGATTGAGGTAAAAACACAACTGATGGAGGAAAAAATGAGTAAGCTTTCTGTAGATAACAGAAAAAGCTCCATGAATGTTATCACTCTATACAATACAATATATTTTTTATTTTTAACATTGAATTTCTTGTATTCAGAGATGAAATTAAAAAGGAAATGGAAATGCCTAATATGGCTAATATTGAAATTAACTTGCCTTTCAAGAAAATCTGAAATTCAGTGCAGTTAAGACCAGGGATCTGTATCTTGACGGAATTTCGGTACTGTGTATTTAATTATAACCAGCTGAAGAGATCTACTGAAAAGCAGGTTAACATAATGTGAAAACCAAACTTTAGAGTAACTATTATATGAAGAGTATGCACACTGTTCTTCAAACCTAACAGTTATTATATATTACAATACTGATGAGCAGACAATGATTGGTTCGAGTTTCTTTTAGTTATGTAGCTCTTACTAGACTATCAAATGAAAATAATTCAAGCATTATTCTTACTCTTGAGAAAGTATTCAGGGAGAGAAATGTATAAAAATCAAACAAAGTAATTAGGTGTTATAATAAAATTTCACATAAGGTGCATAAAAAGGTAGAGAAATCAGGAAAGGCTTTCTAGCAGAGGTGATGTTTGAGCAGAACTGTGGGAAAAGTCCAGATGAACAAGGAAGTAGAGCATTTTAGACACAAACATGGTCCGCTTTCACCCAACCCCAGACTTCTGGGCCTAGATTCAGTCTCATTCCCTTACTGCAGAAGACCATGTGGAAGAGAATGCCTGGCCTTCCTTCCAGACCACTGGTGAAAACAGAGAGGCCTGAGTACCCAACATCTTCCAGGGAATACAGTTTTGGAACTCATCACATTGGCAACCAGCAAACAGTTAAATTCAGCATTTCACATCTTCCCCCGCCCCCCAAACAATGCCTTAATCACCTCTGCTCTCTCTTGATGCTTGGCATTTTCTCTCCTGGCTCCACCCTCACCAGACTCTCCCACCCAAATGACCCACCATACCTTTTGCAACTCAGTATCAGGGCCCCCCTCTTCACCTTCCCTAGATGTTTCCTGCTCCTTCTGCCCTCAGGTGAGTTCATTTCCCTTCCATCCTGTTGAGAGGAGGTTGCTTGTATTCTCCATTCTCCTCTCTCAGAGTTGGAGAGCGGCTGGTCTCCTCCACCCTGCCTAGTGCTGTTTCCAGATCAAACTCTTCCTATAAAACCCCTCCCTGCCACTCCTACATCAGTCTGTACTACCCCTCTCCTCCTTGTAACGACCACTGACAGACAGCCTGGTCACTCTGCCCCCGTTATGACTAAAGATTTTAGCCCTAGGCTTCTGAGCCTCCCTTCCATTCCAGGTCCTGTTTTCCCACATTATTTCAGGGTGCATTCTCAGAATGTCACATTCTCCTTCTGGCATCTCAGTCCCTTTAACTTATCATCTCCATTAACTTGCTACATTCCTCATATGCCACCCACACCGATGGTCATATCTCAAACTTTTGAATCACACTACATTACACTAAGTCCTGTGGGTAATTTTTGGTCCAAGATCTATCTTACATCTGTACAATTCTCCCGTTTTAGTTGCCACGTGCCCAGTTCAAGCCACTATCTTCACTTCACTAGCTATACGCATTTCCACTTTTGTGCACCCTGACCCCGACTCCAAATCTGTTCTCCACAGAGCAGAGTAATCACATCATCTGCTTACCAAAACTCAACCCTTTTCTGTTATGCTTTCAATAAAACCTGAAGTCCCTACCATGGTCTGAAGTTGAGAAGAGATCTGGTCCCTCCCACCTTTGCAGAGGGATGGCACTTTGTTGGTGCCATCTCCACCCCTGCTCATCCCCAACTTTTTCTTCAGGGTCTGTGCACTTGCCGATCCCTCTGCCCAGAAGGTTTTTTTTCTTCTCCTCCCCTTGCCAGCTCCTTATCACCCCGTCAGCCTCAAAGACACTCTCATGACCCCATGACCCCCAGTGCTTCAGAGCACTAACTGCAATTCACAGTGACTTGTTTGTGTGATTATCTGTGCAGTTTTGGGATTGAGGTCTGACTCTTTCACTAGATTATGTATTTCTTGAGGACAGGAAACATCTCATTTTTTATCACTGTGCAACTAACTGCATAGAGATTAATTCTTGGCTCATAGTAGGTGGTTGGTGAGTGTTATAGTCTAAATAATGTCCTCCCCCCACCCCCAAAATGTCTATGTCCTAATCCCTGGAAATTGTTATTGTAAAGGGGATTTTGCAGATGTGATTAAGTTATGGCTCTCGGATCCAGAGATTATCCTCCATTATCTGGGTCGGCCCAATATAATTACAAGGGTCATTACAAGTGAGAGGCAGAATGATTACAGGGAAGAAAATGTGTGATAGAGCAGAGGAGAGAGAGAAGAGAGAAATTGAGAGATTTGAAGATACTATACTGTTTGCTTTGAAGATAAAAGAAGGGGCCATGAGCCAGGGAATGCAGGTCATACCTAGAAGCTGGAAAAGACAAGGAAAAGAATTCTTACTCTAGAGCCTCCAGAGGGAACACAACACCTTGACATAGAACTTCTGACTTCCAACACTATAACGTGATACATTTCTGTTCCTTCAAGCCATGGAATTTGCAGTAATTTGTTACAGCAACAATAAGAAGCTCATATTTGATTTTGGTACCCAGAAATGGAATGTTGCTGTAACAAACACCTCAAAAAGTGGAAGTGGCTTTTAATTTGGCACTGGGCAGAGGATGGAAAAATTTTAGGGAGCTTGATAGGTAAAGCCTAGATTGCCTTAATGTTGGTAAAAATAAGGAAATTAAAGATGCTGTTGGTGAGGACTCAGAAGAAGTGGGGAACACAGTAGAAAAACTGCATAGACTCTTACTACAGAATATTGGAAGAGTCATGTATCGTTAGTAGAATATGGATGCTAAAAGCAATGCTGATAAGGCCACAAAAGGAACTGAGGAACATGCTCATGGGAACCAGAGGAAAGGGATCCTTGTTACACAGCAGAAGAAAGCTCAGTGGAACCATGCATTACAGTTATGTGGAAGGCAGAACTTGTAAGTGGTGAAAATGGATATTTAGCTGAGTTGTCCAAGCAAAATATTGAAGGTGCCTCCTGGTTTCTGTCTGCTAGTTATAGTAAAATGCAAGAGAAAAATAGATAAGTTGAGGAAGGAACTGCTAAGAAAAAAAGGAACCAGGATCAGATGATTTGGAAATTATCACACTCTCTAGACTGTAAAAGATGCTGCAATTAGGGAACTCATCATTAGAAAAGCATGATCTGGTGTGAAAGCCAAGGGCAAGCTGTGTATGGTTTGAGGCAGGAAGCTGTTCTGGGATGTAAGGAAGAGATGATGGTGCTTGGACTACTGGCTTGGTAGTGGTGTGGAATCTATAAACAGAAACATATGGCATCCCTCTTGCAGAGTTCTCTGACCATCTGAACCCCCTTTGGAATGTGCTGTCTTCCTGTCCTTGGGAACAGATCATCTTTTTCTGCATGTATTCACTCTGGATTTCCCCCTGGACTAAATAAAGATTTAATGAGGAGTGGTCTGTAGCTTTCTGCTCTTTCTAATACTACTCCATCAATGAGTCTTCTGGGTGTTCATTAAGAAACTCATTAGATCCATTTGGTCCATGGAAAAATCAGCATTACAATCATTTTACCTTTGGGATAGACCATTATAGCCTCCAGCCACTGGGTAGTGGACAAGTGCTAATGCAGCAAAATGACCCGAAGCCTATAAAAGACAGAAATATCTTGGTCAAGAGATTGTATAATCAGAGGAACCAGAACAACTGGGGCAGAAACGTAGACAAATCTGAGATGTATTCAGTGGTACATCTAATAGCGAAGGAGAACAAATATTTATTCCTTTTCATTTCCCTCAGGATAATCACCTCAGATTATTGCAATGCATTTACTGAGCAAATACCTGAAGAGTACTCCCTGTGTTAAACTGCAGTAACTGCATAAGACATTGAGGCTACAGGAATGAAGGGGGGGTAAAATCTCTGTTCTCATGTCACTTGCAGGGAAAGGCCATGACACATGGTGGTTGTGAGAACAAACTGAGGCCAGAACTCAGGGTGCGAATCCTAGCTTTGCTCTCGAGTAACCTCCAGCAAGTTATTTAACATGCCTCAGTTTCCTTATTTATAAACTGTTGGTAATAATTATACTTGCCTCATAGGAATGCTGTGAGGATTAAATAAAATACCAAATGTAAAGAATAGTGCCTGGTCCAGATAAGTACTGCATCATTATTAATCAGTATTGTTACAATTTACTTTTATAATCAGTGAGTCATGTGCTGCGTATTGATGTTTGGGTCACGATGGACTGCAGGATGTGTCAGTTGAGAACTGAGAAGGGTAGAGGCGAGTCAGGAGTGTAGGGGGCTATACCATCTAGGTTTGCGTGAGTGCACGCGGTGAGGTTCACAGAACAACGAGATCACCCCTCTGTGCATTTCGCAGAACGTATCCTTGTCGTTAAGTGATACATGACTGTAGTAACAAAATATTTCAATTGGCAAGGCAACAAGAAGAAAATAAAATGATATAAAATAAAATACGTTACAGTGGCAGAGTTGAGGGAAAGCTGGTACTAATTCATATTGGCTGGTTAGGGAAAGCTTCGCAGGCAAGGTAAACATAAGACCTGACTACCACCAAAAAACCCCAAACCAAAACAAAAAGAACCTCATAGGTAGTGTCCCATTTGTAGGAAGCAGCAAATGAGACTTTCAGGGCTTTAGTGAGTAAAGGGAAAACTCACAGGAGTTGGGACGCACGATTTCATTCCAAGTGCAGTGGAATGTCCCTGGGGAGCTTGGAGCAGGGTGGAAGGAACTACATTTTTAGAAATCACTGCTGAGCCACGTAAACAATGTTTACGTTTTTTTCTTACACAACACTTTGTTCTTCTTAGTTAATTATTACATTATTTTCTTCCATTTGCTATGTATTTATTGTGAACGCTTCCCAAACATCTGGTAGGTAGCCTCGCAACATAATTTTGCATGGGTCAAATGCGCCTGCTTATCTTCTTTGTTTTTCTGTATTCTTTTTTTCTGCTACCTTCCTTGTTTATGCTCCAGTCTGTTCTGGTTTCTCTCCAGACCAGCTGCACAATTGTCTTTCGGAGAATTCTCCTTGCTGCCCATCATCCCCTCTCTTTGTTAGGTCTCCAGATTTCGGAGTCTTGTGGCTTCCTCTTCCTCACTTTACTTCCTCATTTGTGTGAAGCATATCCTGAAGTAGTCACTAAATAAAGAGTGCATAAGAGGTAAATATTTTTTACCTTGCGTGCCCGAAATACTGTTGTTCTGTCACACTAGGCTGATATTTAATTGTGAATAGTTTTCTAGGTTGAAAAGATTTTGCACCAGAATTTTAAAGGAATCGCTTTATTGTTTTCTAGTTTCCTCTGTGTCACTAATGAGAAGTCCAAGAGCACTCTTATTTCCAACCCTTTTTACATGTAACCTGTTTTCTGTTCTTTCTTGACACATTCAGGATTTCACCTTTTTGCTAGTATTTGGAAATTTGTTGACAACATAAGTCCTTAGTCATTCACCCGAGGAAATTTGCCGGTCATATATCTTTGGCAATTTCTTCCCCTTTTGTTTCCCTGTGGGTTCCCCCCCACCCACCTTAAACTCCCATTAGCTTAATGTTAGACTTCCTTGATTGATCCTATAATTTAATTTTTTTTTCTGTAATTGTGTTCAATTTTCTGGGTGTGTGGTTGGCAGTTAGACAGACGTGAGCAGAGCAAGGATGCCGGGGCAGGTACGGAAGGTCACCACGTCAGAAAGCCCTGGGTGCCCGGAACCAGGCAAAACTGGGAAAACGAGGGCCCTGCCCCCAGGGTACACGTTCCTCCCCTAGCACGTCACGGGTCTTGCAGTTTGGACTCCCTGGCTTTTCCTATCACTGGTCACACAGGCCACCTGACCTTTCCTCCCTAGAGATAAGTCTCAGTTTCATTTCAGCTGCAGGCCCAGAAAAGCAGCAAAACCAGACAAGCAAGGCCACTAATGCTAATCATCCCCTGCCCTGGTGCTGACCAATCGCTGGACAGTTTGACCCTGAAAAGACCCATGTGGAAAGCTGATGAGTATTTTATCGAGATCATCGGTGGAACCTCCCCAAGATATCCACCCTTAAAAGCTTTTAGGATGGAGGACCCAGTGTATTCTCCCTCCAGAGCCCACACCCACCTTTCGCCTTCCTTTCTCCTTCCCCTCAGCCAAGTTACCTTTGCCTTTTCCTCTCCTAAGCTCCAAAGGCTCCTGAGCCCATTTCTTCTGCCACTGATTTTTACCTCTGTGACTTTCCAAATAAAGAAGTCTGTTATAGTTTGAGTCTTGGCTCTGAATTCTTTCCTAGCCAGAACTCAAGTACTGAAGTTATTGAAACAAGGTCTGGTCTGAGCCCACCCTTCTACCAATAACACCTGGTGCCGTTCTCCCCCTCACTAACAGGTGAGGTGTTGGCAGCAAAATTGGATCTTGGAGGTGAAAGTGAACCTTGGTTCTTGAGTTCAGCAAAGGAAGAACTCAGAGCCAAGAACCCAATAAAAGAAAGTTTGTTTAGAAAGTTACAGGGGTAGTAGAAGCGATCCAGCTGGGCTGTGTAGGCCCAGGAAACAAGTTACAGAGGCAAAAGGAGGGCTCGCAGAGCCTAGGGGAGAGAAAGGCAAAGGTAAAAGCTCCAGGAAGGCAGAAGAGGGAGAAGGGAAAGGTGAGGGCATGCTCCAGAGAAGTCCTTGTCCTGAGGTTTTTAAGGCTGGGAGTTTAGGGGAGGATCTCAGTAGAATAGTCATTCGCTTTATGCCACTGCCCCCAAAATGAGTTTTATTCCTCTGACTTTATCCTTCGTTGGGTGTGGTTGGCACAAATCGCAGTAATTGGACTTTTGTTATCTATTTCCTTGAATAGGGTGATTTAAGCTATTTACCCTCTGGTTGGGGATGAGAAGTGTAAACTATTTGCTCTTAAGTTTCCTTGCTTAGGGGTGATAGGATTTTGCAATTTACTAGGTGACTGTAAACTGCTTCACTGTGTAACTATAAATCTTATTTCATTATTTCACTTATGCCAGCTTACTAGCCTGTCTCTGGGGGAAGATTTTTACCTATGTTACATTACAACCTTTTCTTTAATTTAAAATGTTAGTCTTCATATTTGTAAGAGCTTTTAAAATTTTTTAAAATGGTCATGTTCTTGTTTTATGGGTAAAATATCTCCCCTATATTTCTGAACACAATATAATTAAAACCTACATTTCTGATGAGTAATTATAATTAAAACTCTTTTTTTTCTGTTCTTTGCATTGTCCGTCCCCCATACCTCTTTTTTGTTTTTGCTTAATTTTGGGGGGTGCCTTTCCTCAAATATTTGGTGACTTGTGTTGAGATATGTGTGTGTGTGTGTGTGTGTGTGTGTACATATATGTGTATATATATATAAATTTTATTTTTCAGTTTCAGTTTACATTCAATATTATTTTGTATTAATTTCAGGTGTACAGCATAGTGGTTAGACAATCATATACTTTACAAAGTGATCCCCCTGATGTTTCAAGGACCCACCTGGTACCATACATAGTTATTGAAATATTGCTATATTCCCTATGCTGTACTTTATATCAACCCATTTATATTTATGAGTGAGCCAATAAAAAGCCTATAGGGAGCTCTGTGCATATGCTTTTCTCCTTCTCTGGTTGTTTCACTGTTATATGCCTGAAACCAGAAAAGCTGGCATTCATGCCGCCTGTCACTATCAGAAGCAGTAAGTAGAGATAAGGACTGAATTTTTGGGGGCACTTTATTCAGATGCCAGAGATCTGAAGAGATGGTGGGTCATGTACTCTCAAAAACCATCTTAATACTTCATCTCAAGTGGGCCTTTTTATAGGGAGAAGAAAAGGTAGGTAAGGGGTTTGGGAAAAAGATTAATCAGGTAAGAGTTGCATCTGGCAGGCAGTTTTCCTAGTACTTCTTTATCTGCTGATCAATAATTCTTTATTTGTGTTCCATCTCCATCACTTGCAGACTCCCTAGGGCACAAAGGTTGAATTGCTCATTGACTTTGACCTCCTGGAGTCATGGCAGGTCATGCATTTCAGTTCCTGGAATAACAGCTTAACATACACTTTAATCACTTAGGCCTATCAACTATGATTGGTGCTAAAATCTTTAATTCTTGAGTTCCCTTTCATGACCACATGGAAGACTGTGTTACGTAATTTTTACAGGAAGACTCATCCGACCTGTACAGGACTTCTTGCCAGTGTTCTGTGGGCCCACGAGGGGTAGGAGAATAGTTACTGTATTTTTAGGACTATAAGATGCACCAGATCATAAGACTCACCTAGGTTTTAGAGGAGGGAAATAGGGGAAAATTTTTTGAAGCAAAAAATATGGTAAAATATTTAATAACCTGTGACCCTGCTCTACCGCTGCCACCCCCACCACAGCAAGCCAGGTAAGCTGCATTCAGAATAAGACTCACCCCTATTTCCCCCAAATTTTTGGGGAAAGTGAGTCTTATAGTCCGAAAAATACGTTTTTTTATCACTTTGTGGATTTTCACTTAATCTCCCTGAAATCAGTGTTTAGATTTCCTCAAGCCTGGCTCTTTTATGGCTCATTTCTCCAGTGAATAAACCTCTTACATCCTGCTTCAGTCAGGAAAGGGTAGTTACCTGGCTGTGTGGGGTGGGCTTGGAGACCCAGCCACAAAAACCCAGTAGTATATGGTATATAGCCTGATGCTCTGTCGGGGAGGAGAAATAATTTGTCCTTTACATTCTGGGTTCTTGGCAGATACATCAATGTAACAAAAGACAGATTAACAAAAGAAAAACAAAAGTTTAATAAGCTGTATATTCCTGTGTACAGGAGGGAGTCCCAAAAAGCTGAGTAATTCACCAAAATGGCTGAAGCCATCACCTTACTATAAATGCCGCCTTTGGCTGAAGACAAAGGATGGTTGGGGGTGGGAGGAGTCAGTTGTAGGAGGGTCTCAGGAAAAGCATAGTCCCAAAGGATTTATCTCTGCAAGATAAGAGTTTCTGGAGATATGGCCATCCCTACCTCCTTGCTCCTCCCCCCGAAACTTTCTGTCCTGGTAGGGGAGGGAGACACCTTTACAAATGTAATTGTAAAAAGGGTAACTTCTACTTGGTTTACAGAGCTTCTCCCATGTCTACTGTTTCTTAAAATTAACCAGCCTAAATAATCCTTATGCTGAAGAGACTTTTTTGGGGGGTAATAAGCTCTGTTTTCCTATAGCTCTTAGGAAAGAGCATGTTACTGTATTGAATATTATAGGCAATTGTAACAGTAGTATTTGTGTAATGTGTTTCACGTTATGATGGTTACATCATCACTGCTCTATAAAAATTTTTTGGCTCCATTATAATCTCCTGGGACCACCATACGCAACCATTATGTATGTAGTCCTTAATTGACTTAAGTGCAGTTATGTGGTGAATACTGTACTCGAGTACCCTTGTCCTTAAGGCAGCCCCTATCTTCTGCTTCTCCACTGTTGATTAAGGCCTCTGTAGCATAAGCCATGATAGTTTGTTCTCATTGTAAGGCAGGCGCCTGACTTGAGCTTTGATTGCAGAGGCATCCTTTCAAAGAGGCACCCTCTTCTAGGCTGTTTCCAACATACCATTGCCAGTCCCAGGACTAGATAAAAATCCAGGCTACCTTTCTCCCAGTGAGTCTCCTTTGTCTTAAAAGATCTTGGTCGATTTTGATAACTGACCATTTGGACTACCTGTCTTTTTGTTTTTCTCTTTTCCCAATCTCTAAATTCCCACTCTCTGTTTTAAATTCTTCAATTAAGAGTGAACCCATGAAACCCTAAGCTCGCATTTTTGGCCCCAATAAAAGTGGAATTCCAAGTGTCTGCTCTCTCTCCACACAGGTCCCTCTAGTGACCTCGCTATCGGCCCCCTCGTGTGATAAACTCTTATCCTGCGGGGGCCTATACGTGATAAACTTATTAGTGATAAATCATTTTTTTTCTTCAAAGTTTCCATAGCCTCTAAGGGATAAACTCTTTTTTTCTTCAAAGTTTCGTGAAGGTTACTGCTGAAGGATGTCCTGCAAACCTTATTCAGAACCATGAAGTCCAGCTGTAACGTGGGTTTAGGAAGAACAGATGTCAGGGGGGAAGCTCACTGGGCCCCAGGCATTTCTAGCCGCCAGCACTGCTTTTGATAGACTGAGAGCAGCACAGTACGTCCGCTCAGTTTCCTCCTGTGCAGAAGGCCAGTGAACAAGGTAGGCCTGAGACTGCTAGACTTGAAAAGATCTACTTGCAAGGCTGGCCCTTGGTTGGTGTCTGGGAATTGTGATTTCTAGAGGGTTTCCACAAGTCCCTGATAAGAGTGGCTCACTGTGCCTAAACTATTTACATCACAGGTGGCAAACACAAGGTCTGCAGGCCGAATCCGGTCCTCCACCTTGTTTTATCCGTCCTTGTACCTTGTTTCTTCCTGGTGGCAGCGCCTAGCTCCTTGCCCCTAGTTAAGGAGTATTTACATTTATACAGTGCTAAAATTACATTTGGCCCTTTGAAGGCAACCAAGAGGCTGATGTGGCCCCCGGTGAAAATGAGCTTAACACCCTTGATTTACATAAGCAATGTGGTTTCTGTGGAACACCTGCTCTTGTCCTTGAGAACCTGAAATTTCAGTATCTGCTAGGTAGAGGGTGCCCCTGGACCAACCCCCAGACGGAAACCTTAGCACCGAGCCTCCAGTGAGCTTCCCTGGTAGACGACATTTCATGTGTTACAACGTGGTGGAGGAGGAATGAAGTGAGTCCTGTGTGACTGCAGAGAGAGGACCCTTGGAAACTTCTATCTGGTTTCCTCTGGATTTTGTCCCATTGCCTTTTCCCTTTGCTGATTCCCTCTGCCGTGTCCTTTTGTGTTCATAATAAATCACAGTGGTGAGCGCTGCATCCAATTTTCTCATCCATCAGATGGGGTTTATGATAATAATATCTGCCTTATAGGTGGTGTTATGAGTATGAAGTATGTGTGGATTGAGGGCCTGATAATAGGATGCATGTGCTAGAGCATGTTCATATAAAGGACATCTTGTGTTTGTGTGTGCATGCTTGTGTCTTTGTCAGGGTAAGACTGTCACCTGCTCAAATAAGTTAACTCTCAAGTCTTGGACATCTCATTTGAAGAAAACAGGTTCACATGCCAGCTTATAAAAACCCCTGGTTCTTTCACTAAAGTATGTGTGTATGTATTAATTTCATCACCTAACAAACATGAAATAATTAGGGAGGTTTCTTTCTTTCTTTCTTTCTTTTTTTTTTTATAGTCACACTTCACCTGTTGAATCCTAACTCCCAAATGCGATGATATGCGGACATGGGGTCTCTGGGAGGTTCCCAGCCCCTCAGCAGTGGGATTATGCCTTAGAAAAGAGGCTCCAGAGAGATCCCTTGCCCCTTTCACCACTTGAGGACAGAACAAAAAGTCTGCAGCCCTAAAGAGGGCCCTCACTTAGCCCTGCTGGCATCGGGCTCCAGCTCCAGAACTGTGAGAACCAAATGTTTGTTGTCTAGAAGGCGCCTGGCCTGTTTTGTTATAGCAATTTCCCTTCCCTTTTCTTCATGCTTTGCTTCAATGTGCACCTGGAAGTCTGTAGAGTAAGTACCCATGGCATTTTCCACAGGCTGAAAGTTACAGAAGGGAGGAAGGAACATGGAGTGCATGACTGTCCTAAGCAATGGAAATCCCAAACAATAAAGTTACCGCCCAGGCAGGAGGGGACTGGCACATCAACCAGCAGAGCAACCACTGGGTATCATAACTATTCTAGTGCTCGGCTGGTTAAACTAGTGTCTCTGGCCTGCAGAACTTCCACAAGTGTTAGGAAGTCCATTCACTTGCAGGTTCTCCACCTTTATCTAAGTTGTTTCCAAGTCTTGCCTACCGGAGGAAGCATCTCACCAGTACCCTTTTCCCACCTCTGTTTTCACCATGCTCGTCTCTCCCACTCTACAAAAGAAAAGCATTTTTTTTTCATTCACTCTAAATTGTCCAGCAAGCTGCAGAACCACCAGGGCTAAAGAAAGGAGGTCAGATTATTGCATCAGTTAAACCTCTTCTAGTCAAGCCACAACAGACTCATTTATCAGGCCTCATGCCTTTGTCTCATTGGTACTTGATGCTCCCACTCCAGGGGAAGATGACACCCCAAACCGGAAGTTTTGGTGTGTGTGGTGGTACCCACCATTCAGTCTATGTTAACGATGGAGGCGGCAGGAGCAAGACAGATTTTGCTAGCCTTCTTTCAGCCTTCTTGCTAGCCTTCTTGACTGTGGTTTGTAAATCATCAGACCTGGTGAGCAGCCCTTATTCATCCAGGTGACAGGTGGTATGGCCCCATGCTTCACTGTTTCATATGAATATTCATGTATTTGAGGTGCATAAAAGGCTCACTGGGAATGACAAGTACATGAGGTGTGCCCTTGGCATTTTCACCATGAGGAAGCTTGATGGGCTTTCTCATTCCGTCTGTGTCTCTCCCATAATTGGAATGATCTCAAAGAGGAGGAGGTGGTAAGTGCCCTGTTTACTTCTGACAGAGAAAAAGGGACACATCTGAGAGAGGTCAGTATTTTATATTTCCTTGAACAAACATTACACTCACAGGAAAAGCATTGTAACTTTCCCCAAAGGATTACAGCTTTCGGAAATACGTAATTTTCCTTTCGCCCATTGTCTGTCATCAACTACTTCTTGATTTTCCCTGTTTATCATGTACTTATGAAAAACCTGCAGTCTTGAAAGCAGAGCCGCTACTTCTGTTCTGGTGTAAAACAAATTATTCTCCCAAGCCATCCTGGACATAATACCTTAGATTTTAAAGAAACAAGCCCCATTTAGTTAGGATTAGTTTCTCCCTCTCAGAAGATGGTATGTGATTCTATTTCTGTTAAAAGCAAAACCATAACCTGAGTAGTTTCCAAACATGCGATGAGATTTCTAATCATCACATGCTGTCTGTCTCCCTGGCCACCTGTCCCCCCTTCCCAGGGCACCTCGAGATGACCTGGGCACTTGCATGGGTCAGCGTTTCCTCTGAGTGTGAAGGAAACAGGGAGTTCAGATGAGGACAAGGGGAAGGCATGGAGAGACAAAGCAAGAGAAAATTAGACAGACAGGCAGCTCTGCCACACGCAGAGCCCCACAGACTGAGCTCAGGAGTTTGCATTTTGAGCCCAGTAGTTTCAAGGTGGAGTGTGTGCCCCTGGGATATGTAACGGAGACACTGGGGTGTCAGAAGCATTAATTATATATATTTACATTTTCTACGACGTGTAGGAAAAAATTAAATCGTACTTATATTGAACTCACATGGGTTGACATGGACGCTCCCCGCTCGGCCTGTCCCATTATCACGGTGTCACAGGCTCGGGGCAGCATCTCGGTGAGGGGGAGGGGCAGCTGGCGTCACTGCTTGGAGGGGGGTCGCCTGCGGTCTGTGTGTGCCACCGCTTAGGGAGCTGTGATTGTGATGACGGGAGCCTTGTTAAGGAGATTTACAGCTTATGCCATCCAGTGTTAATTAATAATCCTGGGAAAAGAAACAACTGGCTTTAAAAGATTTCTGCGAACAAAATTAACAGCATAAAACCAGAATAAAGAAAATATTCATCATGGAAAATGCAGAAAACAAGAAAAAAAGAATTAATATTTTCTTTCTTTCTTTCTTTCTTTCTTTTTTTAACCCGCACCTCACCCAAAGACAGTTTTTTATTCCTGGTTAGAAACAGAGGAAGGGAAAGAGAGAGAAACATCAGTGTGAGATCCGTTGCCTCCCGTTCATGCCTGGACAGGGCATGGTGCGCGTCCAGGCTGGGGTCAAACCTACTGCTTCACGGTAGTGGGGTGACGCTCCAACCAACTGAGCCACACTGGCCGGGGCTACTTTTCCGTGTCTTATTACGAGTGCTCCGTTATCCATATTCTGAGATAAAAATATCAGTGGTTCAGTCGGAACTGGCAAACAGTGGGCTGCAGGATTTTGGGATCATCACAAGACTGTTTAAAAGGCATTTATATCCCCCTGGCTGGTGTGGCTCAGTGGATCGCGTGCTGGCCTGCAAACCGAAAGGTCGCTGATCCATGTATTTCTCGCTCCTTTTCTCTCCCTTCCCCTCTCTCTAAAAATAAATAAAGTCTTAAAAAGAAAAGGCCTTTTTACCTATTATCACTTATGATTACTTGGCCCTTGTGTATGTTGAACCTTTAGCCAAGGATGGTACAAGAAAACAATCATAATTAGAAAAATATTTTAAAGCGCGAATTATTTCATGTTTATCTCATCTCTTTCAGTCCTATTTTTTTTGTGTCTGACTCATGTATTAGGTTATTTTCATAAAGAACTAAATACACGTTAGGCTGGCATGCCGTTCTGGTTACATTGCTGTATAAGCAGTCTGCTAGATTGTCTGGGCTCAGCTGGGCGGTTTTAGTCTGGGGTCTATCACATGGTTTCAGGCTTCTGAAGGCTTAACTGGACTGAATGTTCAAGACAGACAATTCACTTGGTTAGCAGTTGATGCTGCATGTCGTCTGGGAGCTTATCCGGGACTACTGATTGGCGGGCCTGCACATGGTCTCTGCATGGGCCCTGGGCTTCCTGCAGCAGGTGGCTGGGTTCCGAATGGGGAAGACCCAAGAGCTCTCAAGAGGAAGGAAGCAAGAGCTGCCAGGTCAGTTAAAAGTGTGCGTCTAGAATTGGTACAGCATCACTCTTACACTTCTGCCATATTCTACTGGTCAAAAAAGTCACAGCCCCCCCCACCCCCACCCCGCAGATTCAAAAGGGTGGGTAAGATAAACTCCACCTCATGATGGGGTTGAGCAGAAGAGCATTTGCAATGAAAGGTAAGGCTGCAGTTATCCTTGGAAAATGCAATCCAATCTTTGGAAAATACAATGTTATACATGCTCGCATTTTTACTGATAGGGGTGCAGAGTCATAATCGGAGCCATTGGAATTATAGGCAGGATTACCAACCTTGTGGTAAACTGACTTGACCTACAGGTATCTGATCTTGAGAAATTTAGCCAGCCTCCGCAAACCTATAAAGTAAATCCCGTGGTATGTGGTGGTGGTGGTAGAGGGGGCGTTTTTGAGTACTAGATAAGAGATATTTGCCTATAACTTCCTGAACCACCAGCAGATATTATTCTGGTTTTGAGGTGGGGAGAGACTGGTTTAGAGAAAGTTTTTTAAAGTGAATACTCTGATTACAGCATGAAGGATATATCAGATGGGGGAAGAAGGGAGCGGGGCGGGGGGCCCACCTGGGAGACCATCTCCATGGGAGAGGGGCGGCTGTGAGGGAGAGAAGTGGCTGTGTAACAGTGGGAATATACTGGTGGGGAATGGCAACCCACCCCACCATTCCTTTGACATCGTTCCTGTAAATGCTGACTCTAATATGTAGCCTATAGTTGAATAGGATGTTTGTATAAGAATCCTAGGAACTAGTTTGAAAAGATATAGATTCTGTTCTTCAAGCATCCCAGCTCCGAGAGATTTGCAGACCTTCATCCATGGAGTCTGGATGAGGTGAAGCCAGACTGACTAAACCAGGATGATGCGCACCAGACCATCACTCGCCTGATTGGAATGGCCTGTGCTCATCTGCACATAGAGAACTTTTCAACCCCCTCGCTTGATTTCTTTGTTCTGTTTCCCTCTTCCTCCTTATAAAAAATCTCTGTCTCTACTAAGAGGTAGAGTTGGGCTTTGAGACTTGAGGCCCCCATCTTCCCAGGAGATGGACTTTGAGACATGAGTTCCCCATCTTCCGGGTTGCCGGCACCTGAAAATAAACCATTTTCCTTTAGATCAGCACGTGCCTCTCAAGTGTTGAGCTTTGTAGTGGCAGGCAGCTGAGTCTACGTTTGGTTACAGTGTTTGGCGACTCCAGAGGGGACAGGCATGCTTTTAACTTTCTGTGGGGGAACCTTATCCTTTAACTCTCTCTATTAAGATACTACATGTTTGCCCCTTTGCCCACCCTCCTAGTCTCACCCTGGACTGGGCACCCTTTGCTTGTCTCTGCACCAGTCCTGGCTCTCTTTTGGACCCTTGCAATCACCAGGTCCCTTCCCTTCTCAGAGATGTCCTTCTGGCCTGGAACTCATTTTCATTCTGGATGTTCTTCACCCCTTCTTCTTATACTACATTTTTTTAATCCTCCAGATGCTTAAGAATCCCTTGCTGGGAGAGCAGTATGACAGCTGTGAAGGGGGGACGAAAGGAGCCAAAAAGAAAAAAAAAGAGAAAAAACTCATGGACATAGACAGCAGTATGGTGATTGCCTGCCCGGAGGGGCCGGTGGGGGTTGGAGGAAGGTGTAGGAGGGTATAGGAGGAATTAATGGTGATGGACAGAGACTTACTTGCCTTGGGGTGGTGAACATGCAGTACAGTGTATAGATGATGTGTTATAGAATCTTGCACCACAAACCCTTATACTTTTATTAATCAGTGTCAACCCAATACACTCAGTTAAAAAAAAAATCCCTTGCTGGACAGCCTTTTGGGACCTTTCTGAGTCTGTTGCATTCCATTATTACAGGCTGGTAAAGCATAGGTGGCACTTGTTACATTTGCAATTTTACCTTTGTGAGACTAGTTAACGCTTTTTAATGTAAGCAGCATTTTTTTCTCCTGGGGTGGAGGCAATTTATGATAATGGGTTGGACATAGGCTCCCACTGCACCCCAGCACCTTAGCCCAGTGCCGTCACACATGCAACACACATCAAAACATTTTAGATAGATTTTTTTTTACACTGTTAAGTACTTCCTGCTCAGGAAAGAGGTAGAATGAAAAAGTGTATGCTTAAGTCATCAGCGTGTAGATGCAGCCCTGAAAATGCATCGGAAGCAAAACCATTGGGTTGAGCAAAATGAAGGTTATCAGGAACCTAAAGGTGTTTAGACAGAATAACTGGAAGAAAGTCAGACAAGAGTCCCTTGAGCGGGGAGGAAGCAGGAGCAGTTAACAGAGATGGCACTTGCTCAGCTCCGAAAGGCAGAGGTGGCACCACGGTGGCTCCTCCCCAGCAGCATTCTTGTGGTATGTCTGCTTCCTTCACTGAAAAGGGCAGATTTACAGGCAGTCTTTAAAATAGCAAGAAAACTGAAGTTGTGTAATTGTGGCTGCTACCTTTAAAACAATTACAGGCTCTGAATGAATGCCTGGTGTGGACATTCACATCAACCTTTTGAATGCAAAAAAAGTTGTTTATAATTCTTCAACTAAGGGTTTCTTATTCTTAAGCTTTGGGCAGGAGCCTGAAACTGGAAGCTCTAGAGTTTACTCAGTCTTTATTTATTTATTATTGAGAAGGAGAGAGAGAGAAACATCAATTTTGTTCTTCCACTTATCTATGTATCCGTTGGTTGATTCTTCTATGTGTCCTGACTGGGCATCGAACCTGCAACCTTGGCGTATTTGGGATGACGCTTTAACCAGCTGAGCTACCTGGCCAGGCTTTTAACCCGGCCTTAGTTTACTAAGTCTTTTTTTTTTTTTTTTACATCTAGGTTTTAGAGGAGGAAAATAAGAAAAAAAAAATTTGATGCCAAAAATGTAAAATATTTAATAACATAATATTTCACCAGTGTAAATGTAAACAGAACTTGACAGCAGCATTAACAACCATTATTCCTCCCGAATGGCCTGGGGGGGAGGGGCGTGTCTTATAGTCCAAAAATATGGTAGGTTGCCAGGTCTGGGGCAGTAGCATTTGAGAGGCAACTGATAGATGTTCCTCTCTTACTCTCTCTTTCCTTCCCTCCTTCCCTCCCTCTCTAAAATCATTAATCTTGTCCTGTGGGTGAGGATTTTAGAAAAAGAGAGACTAGGTCTTTGGGGACACTCCTCGATGAGACCTGCCTGGCCGCAGGATCTTTGGAACTGCTGCACGATCTTTGTAGCTTGGGACTCCACCCCAGTAAAAGAGGCTTTTCTGTTCGTTGTATGAAGGAGGGTTGGGGGAGGAGGAAAGGAATATTGTTTTCTGATGAAATTATAGCTGTATTATCTTTAGGATGGTATACAATCGATTCTAAAACCAGACCAGATTTAACTGCTTTTACCCAGAATAAACTGCCCTCCTTTCCCCAGTTCAAGTTGGCCTGATTTATCACTTATTATTTTTAAAAGCCTTTTTGAAGGCTCACAATTTAGGCTGACAGTGCCCTCCATCCCTGGGAAGACACATCAGGGGAGACAATAGGTGAAAGGACAAAGCCAGCCCCTTTTGCTATTGTGGCTCCATTTGCCTAGCAGGGCTATGACCTTGTCAGTTAACAAGCTCAGTAGTGGCCCGCTTCATTCCCTCTGTGAGGCAGGAGAGCATGTGATCCCATTTACTGTGGTCAGGGGATTTAGTTTGATTGTTCCAATTGGCGTCCTGGTCAGGGATGGCTGTGGTGCCAGGGGCATAAGCATTAGGCTGCCTCCGATTTAGGTCATCCCCATATTTCCATCCCTTGGGCCAAATACAGCCTCTCCTCCCAAATTGGTACACATAGAAAAGATAATATGAATATCTCTCCAGGAGAGGTCATAGGACAGAGTGAGATACTCAAACTGCTTTGTAAACTTAGCTGGGTTTGCCAAAAAACTACCAAATCTAACCTTGAAAAGGTCTGATATTGAAAAGGAATAATGCCCTCCAATCCAGCAACCTCATGGAGAGGGAACTGGGTCACACACAGGCTTAGGAGGTTTCTGAAAGAGATGGCTTGAACTGGTATGGCCAGGAGAAACCCAATCAGAAGAGGGGCAGGGAAAGAGGTCTGAGGAGTAGGGAGAGCAGATGGAAAGGGTGATGAAGAGTCACGTGACGGGGAATATGGAGGAGGGGGTGCAGAGAGGGAGAGGTCATCCGAATCTTGGGAAGATGGAGGAGGAAGGGAAGTAGGTATAATAAGAACACGTGACAGGGAGTGCGGAGATCAGGATGGTGCGAGTTTGATAAAGGCCTGACTGTAAGGAACCTTAGACCATTTCTCAGAACAGTGACAGGACCAATCAAGTTGGAGGATAATATTATAGTTAAGAAATTTGTTCATGGGCCAGACTTCCTGGTCAGGCAGTTTGTATTGAGGCCAAGCTGTGTTGCAGTAGAAAATCAAGCACTTGGGCTTGAGGCTGGAAGCCTTTGAGTTCTTACATATGCAACCCAATGGGGATTCCTTGGGTGGGGTATTTGAATATTGCCCATGGTGAGAATTACAAAAAAGAAGAGGGAAGGATATCTCAGGAATGAGAACAACTGGAGGTGGGGGGAGGTTTGAGAAGGGTATCCCTAACGCAAAAGACCCAGAGGTCTGTAGCTAGAGCTGAGCATCCTTGAACCTGAGGGCAGATTGAACACAGGTTCTGCCTCAGAGCCAGGCCTCCTTGGGCCCCGAGAGCAGACCACACCAGCAGGGAGACCGTTGGAGGTATCCCTCCCAGCTGAAACCCTGCAAAAAGGGATAGACTCAGTACCGGGGTTTACAAAGCAACAAGAGTATAAGCTATCACCTTCGATAGGAGTTTTCATCCCGAGATTCGGAGAGATCTACCAATCGCTGGCCATTAAGATGGGTGAGGAGGAGTCTGTCCGCAGAGTCCGGAGAGATAGAGAAGGGTTAGAATCCTCTCTCCAAACCTCACAGAGACGGGGTTAGGGGGTCAGCCCAGGTCCAGCTTCCGCTGCCCACTACTCCTCTAGTCTGAAGTCTCTGGAAGCTGGAGGAGAGTGACAATTAGAGAATGTCCCCGTACGGGCCACCAAAAAGTTAAGGTGGTCGGTGACACTGGCTGTGAAGGAATTCACAAAGAGAAGAAAGTGTAGAGGATAAAGATTTTATTCACTCTCTGGAGAAAGGAGAGGGGTATGGTGTGGAGATGTGTACCAGCCTTGAGGGGCGGGAGCTTCAGCTTTCTTTGGGTTATAATTGGATTAAAAACGGTGGGGGCGTAGCTATTGTGTGAGGTGTTGATGCTGCAGTTTGTTCCAATGTTATCTTCTGCCTGTGGCTGTAGGGTGAGGTTCTGTTCTTGTTGCAGTAATTTCCAGTGCTGGGGACAAGCTCAGAAGAGCAAAATGGCAGTCATGCTTAACAAGGTCACAGGCCTGCTCAGCAATGGTGCCACAAGAGCAAATGGGGCCAGCTTTGTCCTTTCAACAGGTATTATGATTCTTCTTTTCTCTTTCTATGCTAGTGGTATTTCAAACATCCCTTTTCCAGCCCAGCTTCTAAGTACTGCTATTACAGGCCTGTATTAGAAAACTGTCAAAACAGTTTCATTGGGAGTCATTGATGATCTAATTTGTCTGAAAATGATGAAGCAGTGGATCCAAGTGGCATCAAGATCTGTGGGTAGAAACAGCTCTTAGGGAATGTGAGCCTGGTGGCCCTGCAACATGGAGTTCCAATCCCACTTGGTTTGCACATGGCCGTCGGTGGCACACAGGACCCCATGCACAACTGCTCAAGCGGGGCTGCACCTCTCCAGGGGGTGAGGGGAGGGTATCGGAATGGGGTACTGCCTTTTGTTGGTTTGTCAATGGAAAATATGCCCTATGTAAATATACCCCCCCCCCCCACACGTTGCCTTCGTTTTGGCTGAGGGGCATTTCCAGGCTGCTCCCCCAGGGGTTGTTAGTAAGTGAGGGTGCTAGCGAAGTGCCTGCACTCAGAAAGGTGGTCCCTGGTGGCACGCACTCTTGTGCCCCAGCCCGAGACATCCGGTGGCAGGGACTGGGGTTTTGGTTTTCCCGACTCATGAGGGACCAGAAGGGTGGAGGGGCTGCGTGAGAGGATGCGTGGTATCCTGCATCTCGCCCTTGCGATGGGCCAG
This sequence comes from Glossophaga mutica, assembly GCA_039655065.1. Classification (NCBI taxonomy): domain Eukaryota; kingdom Metazoa; phylum Chordata; class Mammalia; order Chiroptera; family Phyllostomidae; genus Glossophaga; species Glossophaga mutica. The sequence continues at coordinate 34,728,145 of CM077304.1, read as the reverse complement.
GGGCGGTGGCAGCCGACTCCACACGGTTGGTGCTGCTTGCTTTCGCATCCAGCCGCGCTCTGCGTGCCGCCGCAGCCGTTCTCTGCAGTCCAGAGCTCCCGGAGCCTCTCCATGGCCAGCCTGCCCCGTGCCGCCGCGGCCCTCGCCCGCCAGGTACCTCGAGCCCGGGCGTTTGAGGAAGGGGGGTGGATTAGAGTTTGGGTCTCATAAGCGCGCGGGCCTGGCCCAGCGCTTTGCCGCGCGTACCTGCAGCATTCTGCTTCGCCTTGCACCGCCGTTCCGCCTCCACGGAGATGTCTTCTCTTACCACAGCCCTGACCGACATCTAGGGTCCTGGCCTGCGAACTCCGCCTCAGATTGGCCCTCGCTGGCCAAGTCTAAAGCCCCGCGGAGATGTGCCTGAAGCTCTGAGCGCACCCCCACCGGGGCCGTGAGAGTCGCCATGGAAACCGCTTTGGGGAAGGAGGCAGGAGCGGGATTTCTGGGCTGCCAGAACTGACAGCCACATCCTACGTGCCTTTGCCACCCCAAAGTATTTTTCCCGCAGCCTCTGCCTCCTTGGATCTCTTTCTTCCTTCTCTCTCCCGCAGTTACTTAGCAAATTAGGCCATATTAAACAATTTTTTAAAGGTCTGCATCTTTCTCCGATTTGCCATTCTTCCATTGTGTCCTTAAGTATCTTTTAAATTACCCCCAGTCCCATGAAGTTTTGTCTTCAGCCTCTGGTGTTTGGTGTCCATGCGCCTGCATCCGAGGACCCTGCCCAGGGAGAACACGATTCACTCTCCTCCCCATCCCTTTTCCTGGCTCGCTATTGTACTTACGCCAGAGATTGACAAGACCACGAGGCTGAGCGCACCCTGGAGATTTTTCTATAAATGGCTTAAAACCCTGGACTAGACTATTTGCTCAGATATAAGGGAGACAATTGCTTTCTTGTTCTTTGCTAGTGAACCGTGGCTCTGTAGGGCTAACGTGGATTTAAGCAGTCTGGACAAGCCAGCGGTGGAAGACAAAAACAGTCACGACCTGGGGCAGGGTGGGAAGTGAAGGACATCACTCCCAGGACCTTTTCCTGCGGGGGCCGTGCCTGGGTGTTTCAGCCTCCTTTTCCTGTTTGCTTGGGTACTGCGGCAGAGCACAATTGTAATGGTGAGTGATATTGATTACCCCAGGCCCCTGTTACCCACCTGGTTTTACTTAATTAACGGATTTCATTCCTCTTTAAGGACTGCAATAACGGATGCTTGGAAGAGTGTGCCAGAGAAGCAGGATCAAATGCAGTCGTGAGAACTTTAAAGGTAAATTATGTGCCAGAGATTAAGGGAAACAATTCAACTGAAGAAATTCATTTCTTGCTGACATTTGGGACAATTTTCACTGTGCTGGTTATACAGTAGTTTTTTTTTTGTTTTGTTTTTAAATCCTCACTCGGAGGGCATGCTTATTGGTTTTAGAGAGAGAGGGGAAGGGAGGAAGAGAGAGTAGGAGAGAAACATCGATGTGAGAGAGAAACATGGATCAGTTACCTCTTTTCTGTGCTTGGATCCTGACCAGGGACTGAACCTGCAACCTAGGCATGTGCCCTGAACAGGAATCAAACCTACAACCTTTTGGTTTATAGGAGGACACTCCAACCAAGCAACACTGGCCATGGCTACAGTAGTTTGATATGTTGCTATGCCTTTTAAAAGTAATTTGGGGAGCAGGAGTATGTATATTACATCTGAAACTACCTAACGGTTAATAATTGCTTATAGTATTTCATAAATCATAAATATTTATTGGAAAGTTATAAATTCATGAATATTCACCTAAATGTTTATCTGACTGTATAAGTATAACCCTCACTCCACTTGTGCAAAAAGTTAAACTTGTGATTTTTCTCTTTAAGCAGCACCTAATATCTTACAGTAAAATTTTCTTCTTTTCCCAATGAATTATGGTTTTATATATTAAATTTCATACTTCACTGAAGAATAATGAGGAGCAACTGAAAAAGAATCTTGTAAAAGTACTTTGAAACCAATAAAAATACAAATGTAAGGTATTATTTTCTCTATAGTCATCATCACCTCCACCCCCGCCTCCTCTTCCCCTCCCCAGTCACGGAGGTTTTTTGCTGCTTCTTTTTACGCCTGGTTCTACTCTCCTGCTGCCTGTTTCAGGCACCGTCAGTGGTCATCCACAGCGCAGAGTGTCCTCATGATCTCATGTCTGGCAGGGTTCCCAGAGGGAGTGAAACTTGACCCATCACTTTCACAGTCACCCGCTCCAGCTATTACTGTGCACCAGGGACTGTGTTAGGCATTGGAAATCCAAAGCTATAGTCAAGATAAGGTCCCTGCACTCAGGATTTTTAAAAAATCAAAACACAATAGAATATAGTAATTTCTTCACAAAAATAAGTATGTGGATTTTATTTGTCCATATTATTAGTGGTCCTTTAAAGAGAATATCCTCTGTAACCTTGTAGCCAATCTGCTTTCTCTATTAAGACTAAATGCTAGTAAACTTTTGGGGACTAAGATTTTGAGATACGGGACCTTGAAAGAATGAGATAGAAGGGACTCTTACTTGATAATCTCTAAGGGTCATCTTACACAGTAAATAGATTACTCAAAGGGTGTATAGATCAACAAAAATTTTCCCAAAAGCTCTTTATACTTTTTTTTGGAGAGTACATTTATTAAAGCTGGGGACAGTGACACAAGGGCTTAGGATGGAAGAAGCAGAAGAGAGCCTAGGTGGGGTTGCTGTCAGCTCACTGAGAAGTAAGAGAAAAGGGGCCTTGGAGGTAGGTTCAGGGGGTTGGCCCCGGACACGCTGCTGCTGCCCACTGCTCCCCTGGCTACAAGACTCCTGGGGTCCCTTAGAGTTTAGGAGATGCGCACGCCTGAGAGGGGAGAGAGGTGGAGGGAAAGGCAGGACTGTGCTTCCCCCAAGGGGGAGTACGTTCTTTATACTTGCATACATAGAGTAACTATTTTACAAAGGAAAGAATTCACAAAGTAAATAATGTCTTTATTTGTTAATTTAGACTTCTGTTTATTGGATTTTAGTTTCGGGAGGCATGTTGACCTTTTGTACTCATGAACATACCTATCAAAATGGGTTCTGGTGGTGGTTGTGTTCATAGTGCACATGTGATGGAGCAAATGAAAAAGGAAATTGATAATTTTGAGAGAAAGTGGTGCAATTTAGAGGACCATCTTTGCTTTTGACCCATTGTTTAATCTCTTTCTTGATTTACCCTTTATAACTTTTAAATTACCTTTGGGGGCTCTAGTGGATACTCTTCATATTGCATCCCCTCCCCCATTTCGAAGCGGTCCTTTTACAGGGAGAACGCAGTGTTCCAACAGGGCCCAGCAATGAGATGCCTTATTACTGGGGAATCCTGTGGGATCTCTGTGGACTCCAGAGTCTTCTTTGTTTGGAAAAGGTCAGCTGTTTATTTCTTCCGATGCCCCCTGCTTTATAGATCTCCACAGAGATGTGGCACTCCAAATCGGTGTTCTCCTCTTCATACCTCCTTATTAGTTTTGTCTCTAAAAGACAATAACAGAGCACTTAAGCCTTTCAAATAGAGTAAAAAAAAGCACTTACTGGAGAACAAAATTCTGCAATTTCCGATACAGCAGTAATGCAGAGATAGTCTTTGAAAGTTTGTGTTGAGGCCTGTGCAGAGACATGCAGATGCAACTTTCCGTGCTGAGCCGAAGCTCTTGCCCAGATGTTGGCTGATGGCAGTCCTCTGGTGCTCTCAACCAGGCTGTACTAGCCTGCGACTGGCTTCTCTACTTCAGGGCAAAAGATTACCCAAGCATGCATTTGAGTTAGGAAATTGTTTTTTAATATGCCCTGTTTTTGTTAATATTTCTTGTCATTTTGCAGTCCAGTCATGGTGGGCTTCCAAATTCTTCCACAAGAAAGCCAATGGCGTAAAACATTCTGACTTGAAGTCATTGGGGAATATGGCGAGTTGGAAGGAGACATTAATTATGCAGGAGATTTTACAAGTAGTTACTTTTTTATCCATGCTTGGGAAGGAAATGTAGAAAAAGGAGTCGGTTTTTAAAGAACACTCATTAAAATTGTTTACAAAATTTGTTTCTTTTATGCCAATGATTTTCACCTTAGACCTGCATTTCATACCTACACAAAATCATTCACACACTGTTAGTTAATATTGTTTACTTTTCCACTTCTTTCAACTATAACATCTAATTGTTTAAATGTATTATTGTCAGGTAATTTCTCTTTGAACTCAGGTTAACAGCTGTTACTGTTAGTTTCCAGAATGACAGGAATTTTCTCAAAGGACAACTGGAGTTCTTGGTGAAATTCCAAAGCCACTAAATAGTGCATTATTCTGAGAAAGTGTCTATAGGGCAACCCGAACACACAAATCAGAAAGTTAGAGGGTTGCTATTCACATCATTAAGAAATTGTGTGCCTTACAGCAGAATGTAGTGGTTTACTGAAACAGAACTAGTACCTGCTAATACAATCTTTTATATTCAGTTTCTAGACAGTTAATTGGTATTAGCAAGTTCTTATTACAAGAACACCAAATTGAGCATAAAAACACCTTATTCGGTATATCTGCTTTGCCATTGACTAAGTTGATTTCTCTGGGCCTTAGCTTATATGGGTAGTCCACAAGTATTTTAAGCAGAGTGTTCAGAAAAGTAAAAATTATATACCAGGTCATGGCCATTCTTAATGTTGGTTCTTTCAGGGTTTGTAAAAACAACCACCAAAAAGTCTTTTATGAAACATAGTAAGTACAATTTAAAAAAAATAAAAACAGTAGCAGTCTCTTATGTCAATATCTAACCATGAAGATGAATCCAAGTTCTGTGAAATTTAGAACGGAATTAATCAAACATAAATGATTCATATAATAGTTACTGTGCTAAATGAGAGTTAGGCCAGCGCAATAAGGAAGCATGGCTTCCATTTCCCAATTGTTCACATCAAGTTAAAGGATTTGATGGAGCCAAACCAAGCCTTCTGGAGGGTGAGCTGTCTATATGCAGGGGCTGTATGAAGAGTGAGGAAAGCTAGTGCTAGGTAGATTGAAAGCTGAGGGTACTAGAATAGATTACTGAGCGAGATGGGGTGCTACGGTTTCCACACTCACTGCTGGAGGAAGAAAGAAGAGTCTGGATGAACTGGAGACATGTCATGTGCAGTGCTACAAGAGGAGGGAGGAAATGGCAGAGAGGGAAACAGTGGATGTGTGTGTGTGTCGGGGGTGGGGGAGAGATTTCTGTAGTCAAGTTTTAGTCCTTCTGTTTTTCCTTCCATGTTGCACAAAGGTATATGAACAAGAATTCTTAAGAACGGGCACTGTTTCCTAGCACTGGGCTAATGTGTACCCCAAATACAGCTCTTCTTGTTCCTCATTACAGAAGTTCCTTGTTGCAGTTCACTGACCAACCCTGGGTGACAACCTTGCATTTCTCACCTTCCCTGCAGTTAGAGAGGTCCATCTGACACATTTCTAACCCATAAGGCATAAGGGAAATTCTGGTAAAATTTTACTGTGTGGTTAAAGGGAACAAATACAGCTGGTATTGTCCTCTCCAATTTTTCTTTTCTTTTTTTTTTTATCCTTACCTGAGGTTATTTTTATTAATTTTAGAGAGAGAAAGGGCATGAGAGAGAGAGAGAAAAAAAAGCCATCTGTTGGTTGCCTCCTGTACACGCCCTGACTGGAAATGAACTTGCAACTTTTTGTTACACGGGAATGCTGCTCCGACCAACTGTGTCCTCTGGCTAGGGACTCTCCACTTTTTCTTTAGACTGTGGTCAGCTTATTAAAACTGAAGCTACCACTACAGCAGCCTTTTTTGACCCTGAGCGGGTGCCAGGAAAATCAGAGAACCTTGACAATCCAGAGTTTGGCCAGGCCTGGCTCCTCCAGACTTGTTAATGTGAGAAAACCAACTTCCTGTTATGTTTCGATTTACTTGTGGCTGAATGCATTGATAAATAGTAAGTAAAAGACTTAGGCAGCACATTAGTTAGAGGTACAATTGAAAAAGGGAGTTAGTTGGGCTAAAATATTTGGACTTGAATCTGCAGACATTTAAACTGTTCATGGACATCGAACAGGGGAGAAACACAGGGTATTTGCTACTGAGAAGGCAGTAGAAGTTGAGGAATCAGGCTTACTAAAGAAATACTTGAAAGGACAAGTATCTCAGTTCAATGAGTAATGTAGGACACCAAGGGTTGTGAGAATGTGAGAGTGATAAGTGACCTTGAAAGTAACAATAATGCAAAGAAAATACTGGAAAATAAATAATGAATTTGTTAACGGAGGCCATCTATAGGAAGTGTGAAGGAATGCAGTAGCCAAAGTAGTAGTTGCAGATTTTGTATTTTTCATTTTTCTTTTCTTCTTTACAGTTAAAAATTTAAGTAAAATAATAAACAGGCTTGCTCTTCTTGTTCAATAAATTAAGGGTTAAGAAGTAAAGAAGTAGAAAGGAATAGGAAGGTCAGAAATAGGGACCAAATTTTAGAGGAAATACTGTGTTCCATTTTAGATTTGTAATGAGCTTTCCGGTTGTTTTTCAATGCATTTAAGCCTGAACATTATTCTAAAATAATGGATTATCATTCATAATATACCAAATGATAAGGCAGCTGTAAGACAGTGAATTAGTAATTAGAAGTAGTTAGGTCATTTGAAAATAATAAAAGGTGATGATATAAAGTGAAATTCTGTGTTTGATTTTGGGGATAGAGAGGGTGCATAGGTACTTCTGTGTGTTGAAAGACGTGGCGTTTGACCTTCCTTATAACTTCTTAACAGGCTGAACCCATGCCTAGTTAATGTTTTATAACTGGCCAAAAACCTCCCTCACCTGTGGTTTTTGTCAGCTTCCCAAGACTATGAAAAAGTTAGTGATGGGATTGTCTGTGATTTGAATGCTCCTGCGGTTGGTCATTTGTAAGGGGCAAGCTGGCTCCATGGAGTGCTGGTGAAATGCTGCTGTGAGGTGATTTCCTATTGCTCTATTTATCTTTCTCTCAGTAAGAGCTCCCTTTGTTCATTGTTTCCTCGGCACAGAACAGAGGATTAATATGTTGGTGTTCATTCTCTACTTCTCTGTGTTCAAGGAGGAAAACAGTTGCTTCACTCTGCTCATTGCTTCGACAGTTTCCCTGGCAGGTTTAAGGCTTATCCAAGAATTTTGTCGGGGGAGTTGAAGTATAACTATCACCAAGGTGTTCAGTGCTTAACAGCATCATTTTATTTTAACAAGTTTTTGCTGGTGCTGCTGTATTTGTTATAGAAGACACTCCTTTCTTCTTTGCCAAGTACTCAACATGGGCACTATAATGGTAACAAAGAGGAGATGTGTTCTCTTTTCTGATTCATTTTACCCCATCTGCTATTTTTGTCCCTGTTTCTAAATATCATTGAATTTTCATTCTGATATTTACTAGGCAGTGTACATTGCTGAGATTTCAAATAGCCGGCTAAATTCTGAATGCAGGCATGATTTGTCTGGCTCCCATAATGTTAAGTTTCTGAATTAGTTGCCAACATTTGCAAGTCAAGTGGAGGTATAGGGGATAGGGAAATGGGTGAAGGTGGTTGGAAGGTACAGTAATTTCTGCAGATAGCAAAAGAGTCAAGTGATTTAAATTTTTAGTGGCCAATGACTTAAATTTTATGGGGTTTTTTTTTACTCTCTTTATCATAGCCAGTAGATATTTAGTTGCTCTTTTTTAATGGTACTGCTTTTTCTTCCCCAGGCTAAAGATCTAATAATCACACCAGCCACCACTTTAAAGGAGAAACCAGACCCAAATAATGTGGGTTTTGGAACCGTTTTCACAGATCACATGTTGACAATCGAGTGGTCCTCAGAGTTTGGATGGGAGAAACCACATATCAAGCCTTTTCAAAATCTGTCCTTGCACCCTGGCTCGTCGGCTTTGCACTACGCGGTGGAGGTACGTACACGGCCGTGCAGGCTGGTGACATGGTTGTTCTTCATTGCGGACATCAAGGACCTCCCCTTGCTATAGTAGCTTTTGGGCAGTGTGGTCCTGACCATATTTACCCAAGGAGGTAATAAGTCTTTAAAATTTTTCCTGTAGAGTCACACTATGGGTAAGTCTTAGGAACTAATTTTTTAGATAATCTTGAGCTTTCTAGAATGTCAATAAAAAATCATTTATAGCAAATAGGAAGGATAGTTGGGAAGAAAATTAGCAATCAAAAAGCCTGTACTTTTAATACGTAATAGGTCACCTATCTTCTGGATTTTCTAATAATTGAGGAGAAGCCATTGAGTACAATATTATGGTTAGATTTTCATGCTAACTGCTTGTTTTTATGATCAGCAATAATGTATAGTTATACATGGTAAAGGACATGTAATTATATGTCATCCTTCAGGCATGAGTGGAATAATATAAGTATAAAATATTAAATATTTAGAGATGTTTCTCTGGTCCCTCTCAGGATTCACACTTAGATATACAACATGGTCCCTGTTTCCTTGACTCTGATTTTATTTTACTTATTTGTAATGTGTTGGACATATTTCCCAGAATATTGGGATGCTAGAAATAAACAACAGTCTACCTAGTAAGGGACTAAAAGCCGGTAATGGTAAGTATTTATAACCATAATGATAATGTTCCTTTTTGGTTGAATTCCTGATATGTGCCCTGTACTGGGTGGGTACTTTATTATTTTAACTGAGAAAACCTATGGCTCTGGATCCAGACTTCCCAGGCTCGGATTCTGTCTGTGTTGCTCCATAGGAAGCTCCATGACTTGGGAAACATTCAGTCACGGTGTGCTGCCAGTTTCTTTACCTGTGATATTGAGGTGGTGATAATACCTACCTCATAGTGTTATTATGAGAATAAGGTATGGTGACTCATTTAAGCATAGAGAGCTGTACCTGGTGCACAATGAATGTCCAGTTATTAGCTATTATTATTAACCCTTGAAGCATTATTATCACCTATTTTAGAGGCAGATTCAGAAAAGTTAACATTCCTGCTCAAAAGTACACAGCATTAAGAGAAGAGGAGTCAGAGTTCAAATGCCAGGCTCCTGCCACTTGTGATGTTACCCCTGACTATATATGTTGATATAGGCCTCTTCAGTTGACTTATTCAAAATTATACATTCAAATAATTGGAAACATATTCACTGCCCCCATGTGCCCACTAAATGTTGAATTTAGACTTCCATTCCCATCTTTGTGTCTTAAGTGTACCAACTGGGATGAGTTCTTTTATTATTTAGTCTAAGCTTCATTCATTATAAAATAAGCATGATAGCTGCCCTCACCTATGTCGTGTGGACAATGGAGAGCAAATGAAACAAAATGCTTATGAACCTGAAAGGAGGAATCTGGCGAGGCCGAGGGCAGTGATTCTCAAACAGCTTTCATCAGAATCCCGGCTCCACCCTCAGAAGTTCTGGTTTCTAGCAAGTTGTCCCGCGTCATGTTAATGCTCCTGGAACTACATTTTGAGAACTACTGCCTCACGGGAAGTAAATGAGAAAGTATTAATGTCATTTTTGAAAGTCAAAAAAGATTTTGATGGCTATTGGTTTTAGAAACTCACTGGAAATCTATTTAAGTGAGTTGATTAGTTTTGCCAATCTAGATTTTTGTGACTAGGGTAGTTTTTTCAAAATCTTCAATTGCCGTTAGCTGTTGTTAAATAAAAACTGAAATCTGTATTACTTGTGTTCCTCGCATAATATAAACACAGAGACTGCTTTGCATTAAGAACTGGGTTGTGTATTATTACAGCAGTTATCTATTGCAATGTAACAAAATTAATGGCTTGAAACAGCAATTCATGATTCTGGGGATTGACTAGGACTGCTGGTTGTTCTTGCTTGTGTTGTCTTATGTGGTTGCTTTCAGATAGTGGCTGGGATTGGAGTTGGCTCAAAAGCATCCTGACTCACATGTCTGGTGAACCTCAAAGAGGTGGTGGCTGAAAAGCTGGGGCTTTTTTGGCATCACTTTTTGTCCCTGTGGTCTCTCTGGCGTGGCGTTCTCAGAATAGCTAGATGTTGTGACTTGAGCTCCAAAGCTGTGTGTCACAAGCAACTCAGCCCTGATAGAAGCTCTGTGCTTTTTATGACCTAGCCTCAAAATCACTGCATTGCTTTGGCCACACTCTGTTGTCACAAACGCCTGCCCAAATTCAAAAGGATGAGATATATACCCTTCCCCTCTTGATGTGGAATGTCATAGTTATGGAACGTCATGAGAGCCTTGCAGGATTGTGTGGCTATTTTTGGAAACTATTGTCTGTGGTGTGTATCAGTGATAAATGGGGAGACAGAGTGATGCATTTGGTTACCTCTTTGTCACTTCGGCACTTAGGTTTGAGAGATCAGGTATTAGGACAGTATTAGGAATTTGGGAAGTGTGATTGCCATTTCCAGAGAACCTCAGGGCCCCTGAATTTTCTCCCGAGTCATATTCACACCATTCCCTATTCACTCACTGAGTGGGTGCTGAGTGCCTGCTATGTGCTGGGACTGTGCAAAGTGCTCGGGATAGGATGGTAACCAAACTTGTCATGATCTTGTCCTCAGAATTCTTTTCTTTTTGAACACCCACTAAGAAAGTTAGGCAAATACTTTATTTCAAAGGTTTTCTCCCCAAATACTGTGTTTGAAACATTCATGTTTCAGGCTTCTCCATAGGCGGGACTGTTTTTTATACTGACACATGTTATTGAATGCCAATGTGATTTTTAAGTTCAATAATGGTTGTATTTTTTAATTCAAAAAGAAATAGGTAAGTAATTTTTTGAGCATATTTCTCTTCCATTCATCAGCCCTATTGATTTTAGAACCATTTTATTTTGATACCTACAACCACATGTGGTTTTTAATTCTGAAAGTATTTTTTAATAGATAAATAGGTGAAGGTTTTAAATAGTGAAAGAGAGAACTGTGAACTGTGAGTAGGGAATTTGGATAGAAGAAAATATATGGTAATGGGCACTTCTTTTTCTGGTTGAAATAAATATTTAGTGAAATAAAGTGTAATTTGTTAAAGCGAACAATATAGGTACTATTTAATGAATACTTATTAATGAATGCTCATCCAGGTAAAGAAATAGACCACTGAAGCACCCCAGAAGCCTTCATGTGCCCCTTTCACATCATAAATCCTGCGTCTTCTGGCAACAATTATCCTTTTGTGATAACTTTTTTCCTGCTTTTCTTTTTGGAGTATATATATTTCTAATACTTTAATTTTGCCTCTTTTTGAACTTCTTGTAAATGGAATCATATTGTCTGTGTGAGCCTATTGAGCTCAATACTGTATAAGATCTGTCTCTGCAGGACCAAACCTAACATCTGTGGGGCCTGGGATGAAAGTGCAGAGAGACCCATGGTCCACCTGCTCTAGCTCTTCCTGCCCTTGCTCCATACTGTATCACAAAGGGCCTCACATGTACACGCGTAGATGCCCAGACCACCATAGACTCTTTGCATTCCCTTAGACTTATGTGTGGGCACACCAGTGGTGCTGTCTATTCTTGGGACGATCCTAGGATGGCTCATTCAATCCCTGAAAATGGGACTGGGGCCGTTGGGCTGGGGTTCTAGAGAACTAGGTACTTGGGAGTCTGCTCTAGAAAAGAAACTCCGGGTCCAGCTGACTACTTCCTCTAGGGTGACAGGTACAGCTGGAAGGAGGTTGGGGGTGAGAGGCAATCTAAAATGTAGGGCTCAGGGCAGAGGCCTTGGTTGCCTTGATCTGAGGGTGGTAGGTACCACCACATCACATGTTCCTTGTGGCAGCAGTATTCCAGTATGTGAGCGTATTCAGTCTTCGCTGATGGACATTTGTGCGGTTTTCTTCTATGAGCATTCTTCTACATAGTATGCTGGTGTACTTGTTTACGAATTTCTCCAAGTTGGCAGTTCTCGTAGTGTGGTCCACAGACCCCTACACTCCCCTTTCAAGAGGTTGCAAGGTTAAAATTCTTCATAATAATATCAAGATACTATTTTTTTCACAATGTGTTGACATTTGTACTAGGTCCAACTCTGACACCCACCCTTTGCTGGGGAGTCATATTCTTTATTACCATGTGCCACAGTATAAAAACAGTATCACTTTTACTTAAGTATATTTGTTGGGAACCGCCCTGCCTGGTTTCAGGAGTTGTAACCCCCCATGACTAAGGCTGAGTCAGCGACCTTCAGACTGTAAGCCACTAAGGAGACAAAGCTTATCTCCTTGGCAGGAGCGCCACTTCTGCTTCATCCATATCTGGCCCCTAATGCTTGGTCAGTTGGTTAGCTAATGACCGGTAAGATTCCCTCAAGGGGGTGGGGGTCGCCTAAGACAGGCACATCACTTGGAAAGCCCTCAAGGAAGGACTTGGGGGGCTGCAGCAAAAAGGGGGTGATGAACCTTCACCCCCTAGCTATCCCAACATAGCCTGAGTCCTCATTCTGTCTGGGAAAAGTTTTCCTTATGATGGAGGGCGGTGCAACCCTATGCTGGCTAGGGTGGGCTCCCTGGGTGATCGGGCATAAGAAAGAATTTGTAAAGTCCTGTGAAACCTGCTTTGCTAAGAGTGCTCTCATTTAAATGATAAGGGTCTGAGCAGGAAATGAGTTTGTCTCCCAACGTTTTGAAACCCCTTAGCTGACAGACCCTGTCTCAGATTAAGCCCTCAGAGTTCTTTGAAATGTTATCTATTGTTTGATTCTTGCCACCTGACAATGATTGATGAGCTTTACCTGTATTCCTGTGTAAAATGGACCCAATAAAAGCCATTGAGGAAGGGGCTCTTGGCCCTTCTCCTTTGAGAGATCATGTCTTGGTAGCCCTATTCTCATCTGTGGCAGATGGGGGTGGGGCTCTGTGAGCAAAGTTCCCCCACATATATCCTTGGTGAAGCAGTAACAATGATTAGTTTTATTAAATCTTGACTCCAGGAACTGTCCGTCATTTTAACATTCTGGGTGACAAAATAGCAACTTTGCATAAAGCACTTCAGCATACTGAAGTACTGTGGTTGTCTCAAGGAAAAGCAATTGTGAGATTGTTTTGTGTTGTGAGCTGAACTAGCTGCCTTTCTTCCTTTCTTTTTCTTTTCTTTTGTTTGTTTTTATAGCCCTGGCCCAGTGGCTCAGTTGGTTGGAACGTCCTCCCAGACACCAGAATATTACGGGTTTGATCCCTGCTCAAGGAGCTTAAAGGAGGCAACTGATCAATGTTTCTAATGTTTCTCTCTCATGTTGATGTCTGTCTCTCTCTCCTTCTCTCTTTCCCTCTTTCTCCACCCTCCCCTCCTCTCTGTAAAATCAATAAACATATCTTCGGGGAAAGATTAAAAATAGAATGGACTACAAAACATCCTCTTGTGAGCATTAGAGAATGGCAGGAAGCAGTGGCCATTTTGTTGCATACCCACACCTTCTGTTTACTCAGACACCAGGCCAGGTGCTTTTGTGAAGGAATTTGTCAGATGTCATTTAAGTCTTCAACTGTTTGATTTAAAGTTAATCAAAGAGGAGATTATTCTGGGTGAGCCTGATCTTTAAGATTGTGTTTGAACTACTGCTGTTACATAGGAGTATAATTTTGCAGGTGGCTACCTTGCCTAAACAAATAATTTCAAGAGATTGTGTCTGTTTCTTTTTTTATTTTCTAGATATTTAATCTTCTCTATGTTTCATGATCTATGACAGTTTTATTTTTCTCTTTAAGCCAAATGCATTTTATTTTACTATTCTTGCCTTATTATACTGGCTGTAGAATATTGAATTAAAGTAGTCACAGCAGATAATTTATGACCCATAAATTAAAAAGGCAAGATGTAAATTTTACCATTAAGTATAATGTTTCCTGCATTTATTTTAGATATCCTTTGTCATGTAAGGAAGCTCCCTTTGTTCTTAATTATCTAAGAAACATTTAAAAAAATCATAAATGAGCCCTGGCTGGTGTGATTCAGTGGATTGAGTGCTGGCCTGTAAACCAAAGTGTCATTGGTTCAGTTCTCAGTCAGGGCACAGCCAGGTTCCCAGTGGGGGTGTGTGTGAGAGGCAACCACACATGGATATTTCTCTCTCTCTCTCTTTCTTTCTCCCTTTCACTCTCTAAAAATTAAATACATAAAATCTTTAAAAAAATTTTTTTAATAATAAATGAATGTTTACTTTTATCAGATTCATGAACTACATCTTATGAGATCATATAGTTTTTTTCCTCACAAACTTAATATAATGAATTTCATTAATTGATTTTCTAATGTTAAACCAAACTCTATTCCAGGAATAAATTCAGAGTAGTCATACTGTGTTATCCTTTTGTATATTTTACATGTACATTACTCAATATTATCATACAATCTTTACATCTATTTGAACCTACATCAAATGCATACAGTTTTAAAGTTGTGAAGTAAATGAAATGTTATGTATTTTATTTTGTACTTAGTAATATAACCCCACCAACTTCTTTTGAGATATAATTGATACATAACATTCTATAAGTTTAAGGCATACATTGTGTTGACTTGATATATTTACATATTGCAGTATGACTGCCACAGTACCTTAGCTAATTCCTCTATTATGTCACATACGTATAATTTCTTTGTTGTGGTGGGAACAATTAATATCTAGTTTCTTAGTGACTTTGAAGTTTATAGTACAGTATTATTTATAATTATTATGCTGTACATTAAATATCAAGAACTTTTTATCTACAACTCACACCCAACTCTATATTAGAAAGCCTTGGATTGGCCGAAAATTCCCTTTAGTTTTTTCTGTTAAAGAAAAAAAAAGACATATGTTTCATTTTCATCAATAAGTTTTTTGATTTGTATATTTTTATTATGTTGGCTATTTCCTGTATAGTATAACATTGATTGTTCTCAATTAATGTGCTCATTTGATCAATATCAACTTCAACTGGTCTACCCTACCATGGAGCATCATCCAATAAGAAATCTCCAGCACAAAACTTCACAAACCACTTTTGACATGTTCAATAAGTCACAGCACCTTCTCCGTACATTGCACACATCTTGGGTTTTTTTTGCGTTTCAGTTGCATTTTTACCTTTCTTGAAATAATAAAGCAGAATATACCAAAAAAAAGTTGCTTATTTTCTTCCATCTTCAGTATTGAAATGGCTACACAAAAATTCACCAGTTTTGATAAGATTTTTTAATACATGCTGATATGACAGTTGTCACAATCTTACAAAATTGTTTCAAATGAAGTTAAAGACAACTAAGTGGTACTAGAGCCATCATATAGAAAAAAATTAAACAAGATTTTTGGCCAACCAAATATTTCTATGATATATGGCTTTCTGTATCTTTTATTTTCAGATGTTATAAGCTGAGTCCAATCTGACAACCTTAACCTTTTTTAATAATTAGAAATGTGGTTTAATCTTTATTATTTAAATATGAAGAAACAGTATGTTTTATCAGTAAGCTTAAACTGTAAATCCATGAGAAAGGGTGAGCTCAATAGCAATTAGCACATTGTAATGGCTATGAGTTTCTTTCTTTTCCTTTTTACTGAATTTGTTGGCGTGGCGCTGCTTAACAAAGTTATATGTTTCAGGTGTACAATTCCACAACACAGCATCTGTACACCGTATTGTGTGTTCACCACCCCAAGTCAAGTCTTATTTCATAACCATTTATCCTCCCAAACCTTCTCCTACCTCTGACATCCTTCCTCCCCCACCAATCACCACACTGTGGTCTATGTCTGAGTTTTATTCTTTTTTTCTTTTGTGCTCAATCCTTCCATACCCTGACCAAGCCCACCAAGCCCTCTCCCCCAAGAGCTGTCAGTCTGCTCTCCATCTATGAGTGTCTCTCTAGACAACCTTCTTTTTTAACCGAAGCTTTACTCTGATTATATTTAATAAATTACTTATGTATTTGTTCTTATAATACTGAATTTTGTGCTTTTTAATTGTACTACGTGATTTATATTTTTTCTCTTTTCTCATGTAAGTTTTAAGGCTATAAGCCTCGAAATGGGCCTACTTTTCATTATCATTCAATTTAACATATTTTCTCATTTCCATTATATTTCTTTTTTGACTCATGCTTTATTTTGTAATAGGTTTCTTCTTTTCCAAAACATGGACATTTTCTAGTTATAGTTCTGGTATTGATTTCTGGCTTATCTTCTGTTGGAAAACGTGTGAAGAAAACATGCATTTTGCAGGTGGTGTGGGCTGGGCGGTGTTTGTCCCGTAGGTTAGTCTGTTGTTCTTTTTCAGATCTGTCATATCTCTAGTCTGTTTGTTCTGTTGATAACCTAGAGAACCTGTGTTAAACGTTCCCACTAAAATCATGGGTGTTTCTCTTTTCTCTGTATTTGTCAGAACATACGTATTCTTGGTCTTTTCACACCTCTGCGCAGGGGTTTCCCTGCCCTGGCGTTTTGGGAAAGGTGACAAGGCCTTGACGTAGTACAGACTTGACCTGCTCGGTTTCCCTGATTCTGGGGACTGAAGCAACTCTGGTCACATCTACGTTATCTACTATCCAGAGTCTGAATGAGCCACGTTAGATGAAAAGATCCATGGGTATTTTGAGGTGCACCGCTGGGGCCTTTGGCCCCCACCTCTGCTGTGCAGGCAGTTAGTTCATGTTACACATTTGGGGGTGTTTTCCTTCCAATCCCCATAAATGTATTGGTTAGCAGTATAGCTTTGCCTAAGCACAGGATAACTGATTCCTCACCAGCTTTTGGTGATAAAATGACTTAGTTCTATCCCAGTTACTGTAACCAGCCGACTGTCAATGGTTTGCATTTCTAGATTCAGGGATCTCTGGTTGAGGTCTGTGTCAACAGCTTTACGGGATGAAGGAGGTGAGCGCCCAGAAACAAGTCATTCTTTTGAATACCAGGATTGTTTTCATTTAGGTAACCTCTGAGGTTTCTCTCTCTTTTATCTTCAGTTATTTGAAGGAATGAAGGCATTTAGAGGAGTAGATAATAAAATTCGACTCTTCCGGCCCAACCTCAACATGGATAGAATGCACCGATCTGCTCTGAGAGCAACTCTGCCGGTATGTAAATTTAGGGATTTCTTTTGTGTTTCTCCTGATGTAACAGTTCACTGTGAGTCTACCACCAAAGAAATCTTCTTGGAATACTTATATATTCAATATAAACCATATGAACACTGGAGTTATGTCTGACTTACTTTGTAATTAGTGAGGAAAAAATATGATGCAGGAACCAATACCAATGGAAATTCCACAATCTATTTCTTTAAATGTCTGTGGGGAATTAATGTGTATGTGGGAGATAGAAGGATAAGAAATAAAAATCTGCCTGGAACTAAAATAAATACAATTTAAACACTGTGAAATTATAACACTGAAAATGGAAAATGTGGTATACAGCGCAGGTATTTTGGGGATATTTTGCCTAATTGCTTTAGACACTAGCAAGTGGACAGTTATTTAGTTAATTATTTTGACATTTTACCCCAAGTTTTATTTTAAAAACATGTCACAATGGTTTCTCATGACCATTGGATCCTGGCTATGACATTGTTGTGGAACAGCATTCATTATAAGGTGGGTTAGGTTTTGATGCTAAGATTCACATGTATGTGGAGGTGTGGTAGATTACTTCCATTCCCGGAGATGTCCAGGCCACCTTTCTGAAATGAAAGTCTTTTCCTTCTTTTCCACATTCTGAGTACCTAGCCTTCAGGAACCTAGCCCGAGCTGTGCATTAAAGACGCTAAACCCACGTAACTGCTCCCTATTAGCCAGGCTCTTCCTTCTCTCTGTTTTTGTAACCTGTGCTCCACCCACCTCCTGCAGAGGCCAGAGTAGGCTAGGGGAGGGGAAATTAAGGTAGGTTCTTTGCACCTGGCCCTAGTTTCACTCCTCTACCATTACAGGTGGATCACTGGGGAAAAATTTAAAGTGGGGGCAGGAGGAAAAGGAAGTAATGTTTGGATATCGAGTCTGCCACAAACTGTGTCATGTAGTTTTACATTCTTCATGTCTTTAATCATAGCAGTAGGCAATTGTCAAGAAAGTATGTATTATAAATTTTGGTAGTACCTTTGTTCAGAGAGGAGCACTCAAGCCCTGAGAGGTTAAATGACTTGTCTAAAGTCACACAGAATGAATGGTAAGGAAGTGTACGCAAGTCTTAAAATTCCTGATCAGGTTCTCTTTCCACTAAATCTTATCTCTAGACAGCAGTGCCAGAGACCCAAGCAGGTGAAGCAGGGTGAGGATATGTCCTATATGACTGGCCAGTTTCTGTAATAGTCCCACACTGTGGTTACTGTTAGAATAAAAAGCTAAATCCTGAGGTCATGGGCTCTATTCAGGTGCCTGTTTCTGACTTATTTTTCCCCTGGGTAGCCCATCACGTGTCTGAAAGCATGTTTCCCTTTCCTGCCAAGTGAGTAGAAACTACTTATTTGACAAATTGTCACCCATTTAGCCTGTGAAAATCTATTCCTCCTTAGAAATACACTGCTCTCCTTAGCTTTTGCCCCCCCCTTTTTAACTAGGTAATATGTCTTTTTCTTACCAATTTTTAAGATATGGTAACATATTCCAGTACGATCCTTTGTTGGTTATGTTACAAATAACTTCACTTAGTTTGCTGCTTTTTACATCTTCTGACAAACGGAAGTGCTTAAATTTTAAGTAGTCAAATTTTATCCATTTTTTCTTTATAATATGTGCTTTATGCCTCTTATTTAAGAATTATTTTCTACGTTAAGGTGACAGTGGTGGTTGTTTGTTTTTTTAAATAAAAGTCTCATGTTTTGCACACTTAAGTGTGTGATCCAACTATAGTTGATGTGTGGGTGTGGTAAGAGGTAGGGTCCAACTTTATATTTTCCACATGTGGATCATCCCTTGCACCTTTATAATTTGAGGGGGAAAATATCACAGGAAAAAATTCTTGCTTGTTTTATTACCTTTTTAACAGTCTAAAGCTCTCATGAGGATTATTTCCTGTGCTCCAAATGAAGAAAATTTCATTATGTATAATGCTTTTTATTTCTTCAGGAATTTGACAAGGAAGAGCTTATGGAGTGTATTCAACAGCTTGTGAAACTGGATCAAGAATGGGTCCCATATTCAACATCTGCTAGTCTGTATATTCGTCCCACATTCATTGGAACTGAGGTACCCATGGACTCCCTGTTTTGGGATACTTTGGTGGGGATGTTATTATTGTGTATTCTTGTGTGAAACTTCTAGTGTGCAGTGTGAACTAGCCCCCAATATCATCTTTAATGACTCCTTTCTCCTGATCATCAAGCCCGGGTGTCAAAAAACGTTTTCTGTAAAGTGCTGGAGAGTAAATATTTTAGGCTCTGCAGGCCATCTGGTTTCTGTCACAGCTACTAAACTCTGCCATTAGAGCACAGAAGTAGCCATGGAGCTGAAGGTAAATGAGTTAAAGGAATGAGCAAGAAGCGAGGCTGTTTGCCTTCCTCTAATCAAGACTCACTGTTATTTCCTCAGTTTACCAGTCTAGTCCCTCCAGTCCCTCTGGTCCTTCTTCAGGTCTAGCAGTGGCAATGGTTCCCTCCTTGAAATTTGAAGGAGGGAGAGCTACTTCTTTTTATTTTCCTGAAGTCTTGGGGTTACTTGGTAAGGAGTAGGAATGAAGGTCTCTCTTCCCCCATAACCAGTGAGTCAGGATTGCTAATAAAAATAGTATGCTCCCAGTGGGGGGAAATTTGAAAAACAGTTTTTTATAAAGTTCACATTATTAAGCAAAATACTCAACATTAATACGTGAACCTCTTGTAAAACATTTAAATTAAAAGGCAAAATCATTTCTATTATCAAAATATTTCTCAGATTAAGAAAGAATTTCAGTAAAAGACAAAAGATATATATGCTCTGAAGAGAAACCAGAGTATAAAAAAAAATAATTTCAGAATCATTTTAATCAACTTCTTTGGAAGTACTTATTTAAAGATAGTTAAAAACTTCAAAAGAAACTAAAAGCTTGAGTGCTTCAAACTACTGTCAATCGCAAATTAAGATAAAATCTGAGCTCATAATATTTAAATAAAGAACATCTACACATAAATTTTTTCTTTACCAGAAGAAGCCAAAATTACGTGACTGTCAGGTTCAATACTGGGTATTTAGTAATCCTACATCTAAAAAAGCCAAGGTTTGCCGATTTCCACATCTATTTTATCCAACTTCACCCTATTTAGTAACTCTGGGCTGGTACCCACACATGTGCACGTGTGGGCTTTTATTTCCTCGGTGTTTCTGATAAGTGTACAGGTGCTCTGACCACAGTCAGTAGCAAAATATGTACAACCACAACCTCTGAAATTCCTTTGGTTGTTGCTCCTAGACTTGCACTTACCCACTCAGTCCTAGTTCATGACTCTCTCCATTCGACAAGTGGTGAAGTGAGATGGGACTACATAATATCAGGGCTGCAAGTAAGTGTCATTAGAAAGGTTGAGTCTGATGGTAGGGCGAACCCTCCAGATGGGCTGGAGTCAGCTCACCCAGCCCTTTGAGCAGGTCCCAGGCTGTCGACACACATCCACAAGCTACCAGTGGATCTGACTTTTCACTGCACTCAAAAGACAAACTGACCTTGGCTCATGTGGAAGTTGATTAATTCTTCACATTCACTTAACTTGTACTGCCACATTGGAGTGCCCCTAAATACATTTCTGGAGTTGAGCTCAATGGGAGAACTGACGTATTTTTGGTTAATACCAACCTCAGGTGCATAGAATGCAATTTGAATAATGCAGAAACATTTTAAGTCTTCATATAAAAAATTTCCCCATTCACGACTTGATTGGAAATCTTTCAGTATGAAATTTTCAATAGAGCTCACATTTAAAAATCTTGCTGCCAAAAAATCAAAATCTTTTGATTTGTGGGTCACTCCACAGGGAGCTTAAGGGCATATATATTTTATAGACATGTCTTTTCTTTTCCTTTTATCACCCTGTAAAATATTACACTTATAGTTTAGCCAATAATCATAAGAGTTCCATAAAGAGAATTCCCTTTATTCACTGCATTTGTTTATTTATGCTTATATATCTTATCTTTTCTCTCACAATTAGCGTCTATAAAGGAAAGAAGCTGAATAGATTTGAAAATTAGGTGTTACAGCAGCAATTTGTAATCATTAACTTGGGTTTGCCCACTTTTAATGTATGCTTCTGCATCCTTATTTGAGATATTTTTATATATTCATTCTACTGTTTACAAACTATTAAATTCTCATTTGCATAACTGTGAGCATGTTTCATATTAATAGCCCCATTTTAGTATCTGCAAACCTTGAGTCTATTTTTGGAGATCTAGCTTATTTGCATTGATTATAGAGTATGATAATCAGCTTGTTATTATCAGGCTTACCAATGGACACCCTTGTGAGGCTGTTCTTGTCCATTTGAACTTTATCAGAGGGCAATTGATTACCTTTACTTTTACTTTTTGAAGTAATGGTGCACCTGGCTATTAGTTACACCTCTCAGTTCATTGCCCTTGCTATCGTGGGTTGTATGAAGTTCCTCTGTTTGTTTGTTTTTTCCCTTTAGTCTTTATTTTCCAGTCTTCCCCTATTGGAAATCATTCTCATGTATTGTGTGAATATCCTTTGGTTTGTGTGTGTTTTTAAGTATCTTTTATTCCTTCGTAAGCTTGGAGTTTTAACTTGCATAAAGGATTTTGTCCTATAGATCTCATTGTGTTTCTTAACATTTTCCCTCCGCCCCGCTGTTCATTTTTATCCAGGTTACTCTGTATTTTCAGTCTGTCACTTCTAACTACTGCACAGTTCTTCACGCTGGACATCTGTCTACCACACTTTGCCCCAGTTCCCTTACTGGGATTCCATTTCGCTGGTACTTCTCATAATACTGCAATGAGCAGTTTGAAAATGTACAACCAGGGAATTAGTGAAAGAGTCACTGTTTCCTAGGAAGATGCCCATGGCCCATCTTACTGTTTCCATACCAAGAAAGCCCTTCTTCTTGTCAGGAAAGTTCTGCTCCTCTTTGATGAAATCACCGTTTGGTTTGTCGGCCTTACCATCACTGGTATTAGGAAGCTCTCCTTAGTGTCAGTGTGCTTGGTGCTTTCCATGAGCTAACCGACAACAGCCCTGAGGGTAGGTGCTATTGACATCCTTTTAGGATGCTGAGCCCAGAGAGGTGAAATGAGAACCCCCAGGCTCTTAACCTGTTTGCTTCAGCATCTTTATGTATTAGCCACTGTGCTAGGTCTAGGGATACAGTGTGGAGCAAAAACCTTTTTCCTGCTCCCAGTCTGTGGGAATTCCCTTGTCAGATAAATGTATTGAATGTGTAAATAGTTTTCCAGTCTGGGGCTTGTTTTTTGTGTCTCTTGACTCTCTCGTTAGTACTTAATTTTAGTGTAATTAATTTTTCTATGTTTTGTGATTTTTATGTCTTAAAGAAATTTTTCCTTACTCGAAGGTCATCCTTGTTTTGTATTTTAGAGTTTTGCTTTTTCCAATTAAATGAAATCCATTTCAAAGTGAACTTTGTGTGAAGTATTTTTTAAATATATTTTATTGATTATGCTATTACAGTTGTCCCATTTTCCTCCCTTCATTCCTCTCCACCCTGCACACCCTCTCCCACCCACATTCGCCCCCTTTAGTTCATGTCCATGTGTCATAAGTTCTTTAGCTTCTACATTTCCCTTACTATTCTTACCCTCTCCCTGTCTATTTTCTACCTACCGTCTACACTGCTTATTCTCTGTACCTTTTCCCCCTTTCTCCCCCTCCCACTCCCCTGTTGCTAACCCTCCTTGTGATCTCCATTTCTGTGCTTCTGTTCCTGTTCTAGTTGTTTGCTTAGTTTGCTTTTGTTTTTGTTTTAGGTGTGGTTGTTAATAATTGGGAGTTTGCTGTTGTTTTACTATACATGTTTTTTTATCTTCATTTTCTTAGATAAGTCCCTTTAACATTTCATATAAGGGCTTGGTGATGATGAACTCCTTTAACTTGACCTTATCCGAGAAGCATTTTATCTGCCCTTCCATTCCAAATGAAAGCTTTGCTGGATAAAGCAATCTTGGATGTAGGTCCTTGACTTTCATGACTTGGAATTCTTCTTTCCAGCCCCTTCTTGCCTGGAAGGTCTCTTTTGAGAAATCAGCTGACAGTCTGATGGGAACTCCTTTGTAGGTGACTGTCTCCTTATCCCTTGCTGCTTCTAGAATTCTCTCCTTCATTTTAATCTTAGCTAATGTAATTATTGTGCCTTGGTGTGTTCCTCCTTGGGTCCAACTTCTTTGGGACTCTCTGAGCTTCCTGGAAGTCTATTTCCTATGCCAGACTGGGGAAGTTCTCCTTTATTATTTGTACAAATAAGTTTTCCATTGGTTGCTCTTCTTCTTCCCCTTCTTGTACCCCTATAATTTGGATGTTGGAACGTTTAAAGATGTCCTGGAGGTTTGTAAGCCTCTCCTCATTTTTTTGAATTCGTCATTCTTTTCTGTCTGGTTGTTTCTTTCTTCCTTCTGGTCCACTCCATTGATTGGAGTCCCAGTTTTCTTCCCATCACTATTGGTTCCCTGTGCATTTTCCTTCATTTCACTTATTGTAGCCTTCATTTGTTCATCTAATTTGTGACCAAAATCAACCAATTCTGTGAGCATCCTGATTACTAGTGTTTTGAACTGTGCATCCGATAGATTGGCTGTCTCTTCATAGCTTAGTTGTGTTTTTTCTGAAGCTCTGATCTGTTCTTCCATTTGGGCCTTTTTTTTTTTTTTTTGTCTTGTCATGCCTGTTATGTATGAGGGGCAGAGCCTTAGGTGTTCACCAGGGCGGGGCAACCCAGTTGCTGGGTTGTGATGCTGTATGTGGGGGTGGGGTCTGAGGGAACAATGGCGCTTGTTCTGCTCTCTGTCAGATTTCAGTCCCTTCCGAGCTTCCCCCAAGAAAACTGGGCCTTTCTGGTGCTGATTCCCAGGTGGGTGGGCTTGTGTACTTTCTATTACCCTGTGGGTCTCTCCAACGAACTTTCCTTTGAGGCTGGGAGTCTCCCCTGGCACCTCAACCCCCACATGTGTTTTTAATCAGTGTTTTGAGGCTTTATTTCCCTGCACTGGGACCCTGGGTTGCATGGTCTGTCTCGCTCCACAGTTTTGTCTGGTTTAATCTGCGCTCGAATGTGGGATCGCCCGTTCAGCCAGCTGCCTTGCCCACTGAGCCCCACTTCACAATCATCACCTCACTGGGTCTTCCTGTTGCCACCCCACACCCGGGGTCTGCTAGCTGCCGCCTGCCCACCCAGGGCCTGCCCACTGCCATCTTGCATGCGCGGGCTTGTCAGCTGTTGCCTTGTGCAGTGGTGCCACTGCTTTTTTTGCTGAGACCCCTCTCCACCCGGCCATCCAACTTTGCCCTTCCTACCAGTCTGGATGAATGTGTCCATTTCAACCCCGTGGTTGTCAGATTTCCATACAGTTCAATTTTTCTGTCAGCTATGGTTGTTATTTTGTTTCCGAATTGTTGTCTTTATTTTGGTTGTGTGAGGAGGCATAGTGTGTCTACCTATGCTTCCATCTTGGCCGGAAAGTTTGTGAAGTATTTAACTTTATTTCTTCCCATATGGATACCCAGTTCTTCCATCACTGTTTATTGAATGGTCCCACCTTTCTTCCCTGCTTTACAGGGCCAGCTATTGGTTGATCTGTCAAATTTCCCTAGATGAATACTGTTTCTGGTTCCCTGTCTGATCTTATTCTCTCTCTCACACACATCCTTTTTTTTCAAAAAACATGAATGGTAGCCATACTGTGCACAGTTTTGTTTGTATCATTGTCTTTGTATTTACAATTTGCTTAAAGATCCCTCCATGTAATGTACTTGGATATGCCTCTTGTTTTTCCATTTTCCCAGCTGTAAGGTATTCATACCATCATACATATATACCATGCTTAATTGATTACAAGATGCCATAAATTATAAGATACACCATTACTTCATGCACTGAAATAGAAAAACATTGCCAGTTAAAACTATGATAATATTTTCCCAGTACTCCTGAGTAATTCATGATTATTGGTATACAAGGCTCTTTTTTTTTAATGTATATTTTCCAAGGACATCTGGAATTTCTCCTGCTGTCAGTTGCAGTTCTGTGATATGCGTTTTTATTTTTCTGTGTATCTTAAAAATAAAAGTTAACACTGCTTTATCTTTCTGTGCATTTGTTCCTACCACAGGTCCCATTAGAAGACTTGGTTGTTGCTTTGCAAGAAAATATTAAATTGCGTTTGTTTAATGTTATTATACATATGTGTTCCACTAATATCAAATACATGTCCTACTCGTTTTTGTGCCTTTCTACACAGTAACTTTCTTTTTAGTTACTGTATGATTTAGCTAAATCATACCATAACTTTTAGAAGACATTTCCAATGACAAACTTGACATGTATAGCATTTCTAATGCCCACGAGACATTGGAGTTCCCATCAGTGTGAACAGCTAACTCCAAGCCTGCCAACGTCAACTTTGCCTTGACTGTTATTTAGCAATAGCAATTGTAAAATTCTGAGTTCAGATTTCAGACATGCTAAGTGTGAAAAAAATGGACATTTTAGAATTTGTGAAATGTGGTAGCATGATTTATATAGTGAGTGTCCTAATCAGCCATAATGTTGATATAACAAACATTAGAATCATCATTCGAAAATTGAGTAAAGCAGAATAATTATATTTGGGAATCTTAAAAATCTAGGCTTTCTTTAAGAAAGCTATGCCGTAGACATATCCCCTAGTGCACATGAAGACATATATTTAAGGATATTTATTGCGGCTCACACAGTTGGCTGATAAACAGTGTGAGTGTGAGAGGAGACATGTCAAGTTTTCCTTTGGACCAAAGCAACTGACTAGCAACCATTTGTTGTGATGAGGAAGAGTGAGGAGGCTGGCTTTTTTCTGTTGTTGTTATTTGTTGAAGTGATGATGGGTGGAATCAAGAGTTTAGTTTTGGATGTGGTCTTTAAACCAGTGATGTCAAGTAGGTAGGTAGATTTACAAGGTTGAGATTCCAGACAGAGTTTGGAATTTATGTGATAACATTGTAATGTTTAACATAAAATTCCTTTAAAGTCAAAGTATTCAAGGGAAGAACTGTAGATAATGATGAAATGAGGGCAGGAACTAAGCCCTGAGACAGGCCAGCATTTAGAAGAAAGGAAAATGATCAGCCAAGAGTATGAGAAGTAGCAGTCTGGAAGGTAGAAAGTAAAGCAAGGGGAGGGGTTGGTGTACTGGGGGCCAAGTAAAGAACGAGGAAGCAATGAGCAACTGTGGCAAATCCTGCCCATTGGACCAGTGAGGTGAGCACTGAGAACTGACTATTGGATTTGGCAACATGGAGGTCCTTGGTGGGCCTGATAAGCATATCTCAGTGGGGTGCTGGGGTCGAAAGCTTGAGTGTCATGATTCAAGACAGAATGAAAGGAGGGGAGGTTATGATGGTGGGCATGCACTAATCTTATGAGGAATTCTGCTATACAGGGAGCAGAGAGCTGAACAGATGCCTGGAGTGGGACATGGGGTGAAGGAAGTATGTTTGTTTTAGATGGCAGATATTGTGACATATTTTCAAGCTGATGGGAATGATCGACATGAAGGGAAAAACTGATTGTTAAAATATTCAAAAGATTTTTCAAACTCCTCTCATGGTTCTACTTCTGAGGGTGATAGCATAGGCAGGTTGTACATGTGACTAGATGAGGGGCATCCCATCGCCCCACCTTCTTCTGGTTTGCAGTTTTCCCAACACACGGTTACCCCATTGACATCACTGTCTTCTTGAAGGCTCTTTCCTTGAGTATAACATCCTTTCTCCTTCATCAGTCCACTTAGGACCCTCTTCCTCACTTGGTTGCCTGGGGTGAGACTTGCCTATTTATTGCAATTGTCATTTCCCTATGTTGGTCTTATTTGTCTTTCTGTTTCAGGCTCAGCACTGTGCTTGGCCCAGTCCACAGAACCAAACTTGGGTGGAATCACAAAGTCAGTCCTAGTGGGGAGACTTGCTCAGTGAGAAGATGCTGGTTTTGAAGCCAGTCTTGGTATAAGGAAAACCCTCCTGTAGTATTTTCCTACCATCTAGAGAGGGGGGCTGGCAAACTTTGTCTGTGAAGGGGTAGGTAGCCAGCCAGCTCTCAACTCTGCCTTTGCAGCACACACACAGAACCAGGAACAGGCAACATGTGAATGAACGTGTGTGTTCCAATACAACTTTTTAAAAATGGGCAACAGGCTGAAGTTTGCTGGCCCCCCTGATCTAGAGCCATTTCAGCAGAGAAATGAAGCATGGTTTTTCTAAAAGTGATTCATTCTGGCTCTTCCTGAGCACTTCCCCATCAAGTATTCTTGATTACTTGTTTCCTCACCCAGGCTAAAATTTCTATTGATTTCACCCTGTATTTCCCAGGTCATCAATATACCAATTCTTGTCTTTTTCCCAAATACCTGTTCTCCACAGTTCCTACAGCTCTGTGGTCACATCTGCAGTCATCTTAATGCTCTGTGCATTGGTATACATTGAATTTATTTACCATTATTACTATTATCAATTATTATTTATAAAAGCAAAAAGTAACTATTGCTATGTGTTAAGTGCTGGAAAAAGACAAATAAGACCAGGCCCTAAATGCTTTCCACAGAAAACTATTTAATTTAATCCTTATACTAACCCTGTGATCAGTCATCACTGCCTCTACATAATAGATAATAAAGTTAAGCATTTTTTTGTCTATTTCACTTTATCTTTAGTTTTCTTTTAACTATGCTTTTTATAAATTTAAAAATCATCCTTACTTAAACACTAAAAAAGAGTTGAGTGTTCTGTTAAATTTATACTATCTTTCTTTTTGAACAGACTGAAAAATAAACTCAGCCCTATCCCTTATCCATATTACAGCAAGGCTCAGAAAAGCATGGACATTACCAGGAAGCTCAGAGAGTCCCAAAGAAGTTGGACCCAAGGAGGAACACACCAAGGCACATCGTAATTACATTAGCCAAGATTAAAATGAAGCAGAGAATTCTAGGAGCAGCAAGGGATAAGGGGACAGTCACCTACAAAGGAGTTCCCATCAGGCTGTCAGCTGATTTCTCAAAAGAGACCTTCCAGGCAAGAAGGGGCTGGAAAGAAATATTTGAAGTCTTGAAAAGCAGGGACCTACATCCAAAATTGCTCTATCCAGCAAAGCTGTCATTTAGAATGGATGGACAGATAAAGTGCTTCTCAGATAAGGTCAAGTTGAAGGAGTTCATCATCACCAAGCCCTTATTATATGAAATGTTAAAGGGACTTATCTAAGAAAAAGAAGATAAAAATATGATAGTGGAAAGACAGCAAACTCACAGCTATTAAGAACCACACCTAAAACAAAAGCAATCTAAGCAAACAGCTAGAACAGGAACAGAACCACAGAAATGGAGATCATATGGAGGGTTAGCAACAGGGGTGTGGGAGGAGGAGAGAGGGGGAAAAGGTACAGAGAATGAGTAGCATAGATAGTGGGTAGAAAATAGATGGGGGAGGGCAAGAATAGTATGGGAAATGTAGAAGCTAAAGAACTTATGACACATGGACATGAACTAAAGGGGGGAATGTGGGTGGGAGAGGGTGTGTAGGGTGGAGGGGAATGATGGGGGAGAAATGGGACAACTGTAATAGCATAATCAATAAAATATATTTAAAAAAAGAATAAAGAGAAGCAAAAAAAAAAGATATTAATGGTTGAATTAAAAAAAAAAGAAAAGAAAAGAAAAGCATGGACATTAGCTTCCCCCATGTTATTCTTTCAATGTCTACATATTATCTGTTAGTCTAGAGGTTGCACTAAAGGAAATCTGGCAAGAGACAAAGGAACATTATCTCTCTTGTGTTAATGCAACATATTAGGATTTGTATGAGATGAAAAAAATCAAAATAATTTAATTATGGTAAGTAATCATCTGGGTTTTCACAGCCCTTTTCTATAAACAATGTCTTATTAAAATGGACAGTCATTTGGCAAATATTTAGTTAACTTGGTAAAACACTGTACAATACTAAGTAGAGAGGACGGAAAGGGTCTTGCACTACTTGAAGTGTAAAGATTAGCAAGAGGCAGAAAATGAAATAAAACAGTTGTAAGGGTGATAGGCATTTTATCTAAACCTAAGGAAGTACAGGATGCTATAATAGCACATAACGCAAACACTTAACTTTGTCTAGGTCTAATTTCCTGAAATAACATTTAAATTGAGATGGAAGTGTTTGTATTACTTAGCAGAGACAGGGGATGTCTTAGTCTGCTCTGGTTGCCAAAACAGAACACCACAGACTGGGTGTCTTAAACACCAGAATTTATTTTGTCACAGTTCCGGAGGCTGGAAACCCAAGATCAAAGGGCCAACAGGGAGTGTCTGGTGAGGCATCCCAGATACTAGATGTCCACCTTCTCACTGGGTCCTTTCGGGCCTTCTGTGTTGTGGGAGAAGGAAAGGGGGTGTAGCAGGGGGCTGAGGCTCATCTTCCTGTGTCTCTTCTTTTTAGAGATACCAGCCCCAAGGATTAGGGCTCCACCCTTCTGACCTCATTTAACCTTAACTATGTCCTTAATGGCCTTATCTCCTAAAACAGTAGGTTGGTGGTCAGAGTGTCAACGTAGAAATTTGAGGGGCAAACACATTTCAGCCCAAAATCAGGTGGGGAATGGAAGGAAAGTAGTCCAGGTGGAGGGAATAGGACAGGAAAACATTGAGAGGTAGGAAGGTGAGGAGGAATTCAAAGGGAAAAAGGCCTCCCTGAGGTTTGAGCATGAGATGTGGTGTGCGTGCTATGGGGAGGGTTGAGGGTACGGGGAAGCATGCCCTTGTTTAAACTCTCTTCAGTTTAGGAAATCTTAGGTACTCCACTGAATTTTTTTCTTTAATAGTGATATTGTAAAAAGAGCTCTGAATTAAGAGGAGAAGATCTAGAGCTTAATAACTGTGGAAACTTGGGCAAATCGTTTGTTTTGAGCCTCAGTTTCTCCAACTTAAATGTAGCATACAATAATCCTTCACTCCTGGATTGTTGGATGATGTGAAATAATATCTATGAGCCCACAATTATATATCTCAGTATATATAATTGTGGGTTGGGCATTGTCCTTGCACACCAAAAAGTCACTGGTTTGATTCCCAGTCAGGATACGTGTCTGGGTTCCAGGCCAGGTGCCCAGTTGGGGCATACAAGAGGCAACCAATTGAAGTTTCTCTCTCTCCCCCTTCTCTTCTCTCTGAAAAGAAATACATATTTTTTTAAAGAAATGATGATTATGAAATGTCTTAGAAACAAAAAAGCACTGTAAAATTATTGAGGATTTTTTTTTCTTTTATCTTAGATTTCCCTACAAAAACACTGCATGGGTTTGTTACCAGTTCCTTCTGTGATGCACGCTCAGGCTGTGCAAGGACCCTCAGTCCAATATCCTTTACCATTTTCTACTCTAATCTTTTTATTTATTTTTAGTTTTATTTTGTTAATTTAAAAAAATTAATGTTATTTTATTCTTTTTAAATTTTTATTGTATTTTTTCTGTTACCATTTAGTCCCCTTTCCGACCTCAATCACCACGCTGTTGTCCATGTCCATGAGTTCTTTTTCCTTTTTGCTCCAACCCCTAACCTTCCTCTCCTTAGCTGTCATCCTGCTCTCTATGAGTCTGACTCTGTTTTCCTTGTTACTTCAGTTTGTTCATTAGATTCCACATATAAATGAAATCATATGGTATTTATCTTCCTCTGACTGGCTTATTTCACTTAGTATAATGTTCTCCAGGTTCATCCATATTGTCGCAAAGGGTGAAATTTTCTTTTTTATGGCCAAGTAGTATTCCATTGTGTAAATGGAATGCCCCATAGTTTTTAAAAAATATTTTTAATTTATTGATTTTTTTGTTTTTCAGTTGTTGTTCAGTTACAGTTGTCCCCATTTCCCTACCCATTACTCTCCCCTGCCCTACCCACCCCCACCTCCTACCCTCAATCCTGCTCCCCCACCCTGTTGTCTTTGCCCATGGGTCCTTTATACATGTCTTTTGAGGACCCTTCCCCTTCTTTCCCCTATTACCCACCACCCCACCCTTCTGGTTACTATCAGTTTGTTCTTTATTTCCATGCCTCTGGTTATATTTAGCTCCCTTGTTTATTTTATTGATTAGGTTCCACTTATATGTGAGATCATGTGGTATTTGTATTTCACGGCCTGGCTTATTTCACTTAGCATAATGCTCTCCAGTTCCATCCATGCTGTTGTGAAGGGTAGGAGCTCCTTCTTTCTGCTGTATAGTATTCCATTGTGAAATGTACCATAGTTTTTTGATCCACTCATTTACTGGTGGGCACTTAGGTTGCTTCCAGCCCTTGGCTATTGTAAATTGTGCTGCTGTGAACGTTGGGGTGCATAGATTCTTTTGAACTAGTGTTTCAGGATTCCTAGTGTATAATCCCAGCAGTGGAATTGCTGGCTCAAAAGGCAGTTCCATTTTTAGGTTTTTGAGAAAATTTCATACTGTTTTCCATAGTGGCTGTACCAGTCTGCATTCCCACCAACAGTGTACTAGGGGTCCCTTTTCTCCACAACCTCGCCAGCACATGTTATTTATTGATTTGTCCATGATGGCCATTCTGACTGGTGTGAAGATGTATTACATTGTGGCTTTAATTTGCATCTGTCTGATGGCTAGTAATGCTGCGCATCCTTTCCTATGTCTCTGGGTCCTCTGTATGTTCTCTGTGGAGAAGTGTTTGTTCAGGTCCTTTGCCCATTTTTTTTTTTATTGGATTGTTTGTCTTCCTGGAGTGGAATCTTATACATTTTTATATATTTTGGAGATCAAACCCTTGTCCAAGGTATCATTGGCAAATATCCTTTCCCATACGGTTGGTCCATTTTCATTTTGCTGATGTTTCTTTAGCCATGTAGAAGCTTTTTATTTTGATGAAGTCCATTTGTTTATTATTTCCTATATGTCCCTTGCTCTAGGGGACCTATTAGTGAAAATATTGCTGCATGGAATATCTGAGATTTTCCTGCCTATATTCTCCTCTAGGATGTTTATGTTATTGTGACTTATATTTAAGTCTGTTATCTAACATGAGTTTATTTTTGTGTGTGGTATAATTTGGTGGTCAAGTTTCATTTTTTTATAAGTAGTTGTCCAGATCTCCCAACACTGTTTGTTGAAGAGGCTGTTTTTACTCCATTTTATGTATGTGTCTCCTTTGTTGAATATTAATTGACCATAGAGGCTTAGGTTTATTTCTGGGCTCTCTATTCTGTTCCACTGATCTGTGTGTCTGTTCTTATGCCAGTACCAGACTTTTGATTACAGTGGCTTTGTAATATAGTTTGATGTAAGGTATTATGATCCTCCTACTTTGTTCTTAAAGTTGTTACAGCTATTCAGGGTCTTTTATGATTCCATAAAATTTTTTGAAATGTTTGTTCTATATCTATGAAATATGTCATTGGTATTTTAATATGGATTGCATTGAATCTATAAATTGCTTTGGGTAGTATGGACATTTTGATGATGTTAATTCTTCCATTCCATGAACGTGGTATATGCTTCTATTTATTTGTGTCTTCCTTAATTTCTTCCTTCAGTGTTGTGTAGTTTTCTGAGTACAAGTCTTTTACCTCCTTGGTTAGGGTTATTCCTAGGTACTTTATTTCTCTTGTTGCTGTACCAAATGGGATTTTTTTCCTGATTTCTGTTTCTGATATTTTGTTGTTGGTGTACAAAAATGACTTCGATTTCTGAATATTGACTTTGTATCCCACTGTTTTGCCACATTCACTTATTAGGTCAAGTAGTTTTTTGGTGGAGTTTATAGAGTTTTCGTATATTATCATGTCATCTGCAAACAATGACAGTTTTACATCCTTGTGTGTGTGGGGGGCCCTGTCCTGGGCACCAGATGTGGGGGGCTCTGCCCACAGAGCCCCATCCCTCCGTCATGGATGAAAATAAAACTACCAAGACATGATCTGCTTGGGGAGGAGAGGTGGCCAAACTCTCAAAGGAGAATGATCCAGAGCCCCTTCCTCACTAGGCTTTTATTGGGTTCAAATACACAGGAATACAGGTTTAACATTTCAAAGAAATCTGAGGGCTTAATCTGAGTCAGTGTTGGTCAGGAAAGGGGGTTGCAAAACTTTGGGAGATATACCCATTTCCTCCTCAGACCCTTATCATTTAATTGAGAGCACTCTTAGCAAACAAAGCAGGTTTCACAGGACTTTATGAATTCTTTCTTATGCCCGATCACCAGGGGAACTGTTCTGGCAGGCTCAGGGCTGCACTGCTCACCCTCATAGTTTCAGGCTTTAAGCCGATTAGGCCCAGGAAGCAGAAGACATCTCCCAGATGGAAATGAGGACTCAGGCTATGTCAGAATAGCCAGGGGGTGAGGGTCCATCACCCCCTCTTTGCTGCAGCGCCCCCCCCCCCAGTCCTTCCATGAGGGCCTCCCAGTGGTTGTGTGTCTGGCTTAGGTTGCCCCTCCCATGAGGAATCTTACCCGTCATTAACTGACAGACCAAGCATTGGGACCAGAGATGGATGAGGCAGAAGCGGCACTCCGGCCAGGGAGATAAGCTTTGTCTCCTTAGTAGCTCACATCCTCTTCACAGAACAGACCCAGATGAGACAGGTCCCTAGGGCTCTTACTCAGCCCACCATGGGGTGAGGGTTACAACTTCTGAAACCAGGCTGAACAGTCGGCAACATTTCCTCCTTTCCAATTTGGATGCCTTTTATTTCTTTTCCTTATCTGATTGCTATGACCAGGACTTCCAGTACTATGCTGAATAGAAGTGGTGAAAGCAGGCATCCTTTTCTTGTTCCTGATCTTAGTGGGAAAGCTCTAAGTTTTGCCCATTGAGTATGATGTTGGCTGTAGGTCTCTCATATATGGCCTTTATTATGTTGAGGAATCCTCCCTTTATTCCCACTTTGCTGAGTGTTTTTATCATAAATGTGTTTGTACCTTATCAAATGCTTTTCTCACATCTATTGATATGATCATGTGATTTTTGTTTTTGCTTTTATTTATGTGATGTATTAAATTTATTGATTTGTGAATATTGCACCAACCTTGCATCCCTGGGATGAATTCCACTTGATAATGGAGTATGATCTTTTTAACGTATTGTTGGATGCAGTTTAATATATTGCTGGAAGAGGATTTTAGCGTCTATGTTCATCAGCAATATTGGCCTGTATTTTTCTTTCTTTGTTGTGTCTTTTTCTAGTATGGGGATTAGGATGATGCTGCCCTCATAAAAAGAGTTTGGGAGTCTTCCCTCTTCCTGAATTTTTTGGAATAGTCTGAGAAGGATAGGGGTTAGCTCTTCCTTAAATGTTTTGTAGAATTCTCCTGTGAAACCATCCAGTCCAGGGCTTTTGTGTGCCAGGAGTTTTTAATTACTGCCTCAATTTCACTAGCTATTATCATTCTGTTCAGACTTTCTGACTCTTTTTGATTCAGTTTGAGCATTATATTTTTCTAGAAATTTGTCCATTTCAACCAGGGTTTCAAATTTCTTAGCATATAGTTTTTCATAGTAATTTCTTACAATCCTTTGTATTTCTGTGGTATCAGCTGTAATTTCTCCTCTTTAGTTTCTGATTTTATTTATTTGGTTCCTATCCCTTTTTTTCTTGGTGAGTCTGGTTAAAGGCTTGTCATGGGTCTTGTTTTCTTAGCCATTCAGTTACCCTTTGTCTTTTGGTTGGAGCATTTAAGCCATTTACATTTAAGGTGATTATTGATAGATACATATTTTGTGTCATTTTATTGTTAGACTCTTTTCCTATTTTTTCTTTCTCTTTTTCTTCTTATTCTTAAAGCAAGACTTTAACATTTGTTGTACTATGGGTTTGGTGTCACCAAACTCCTTTAGCTTTTTCTTATCTGGGAAGCTGGTTATTTTTCCTTTGATTTTAAATGATAGCCTTGCTGGATAAAGTAGCCTTGGCTGTAGGTCCTTGCTTTTCATAATCTTGAATATTACACACTAATCCCTTCTGGCCTAAAATGTTTCTGTTGAGAAATCAGATGGCAGTTTAATCAGTGCTCCCTTGTATGTAACTATCTGCTTTTCTCTTGTGGCTTTTGGGATTCTCTCCTTGTCTTTAAGCCTTGTTATTTTAATTATGATATGCCTCAGTGTGTAGGCCTCTTTGGGACCAACTGGTTTGGGACTCTCTAAGCTTTCTGGGCTTGTGTGTCTTTTTCCATTACCAGATTAAGGCAGTTTTTTGGCATTATTTCTTCAAATAGGTTCTCTACCCCTTGCTCTCTCTCTCTTCTCCTTCTGGCATTCCCATGATGCAGATGTTGTTACACTTCACATTGTCCAAAATGTTTCTTAAGCTCTTCTGAATTTTTTAAATTCTTTTTTTCTTTTTGCTCCACTGCCTGGTTGTTTTTTCCTACTTTGTTTTCCACATCACTGATTCGATCCTCTGCTTCATCTAATCCACTGTTTATTCCTTCCAGTTTATTATTTATTTCAGATATTTCACTCTTCCTTTCTGACTTGACCTTTTTTATGGTTTCTATGTCTTTTTTCATGCTCTTGAGTATCCTTATAATCATTACTCTGAATTCTCAATCTGATAAATTGCTTGCCTCCATTTCATCTAGTTCT
This sequence comes from Glossophaga mutica, assembly GCA_039655065.1. Classification (NCBI taxonomy): domain Eukaryota; kingdom Metazoa; phylum Chordata; class Mammalia; order Chiroptera; family Phyllostomidae; genus Glossophaga; species Glossophaga mutica. Next base: position 34,692,363 of record CM077304.1, on the reverse strand, counting down.
TCTGGAGAATTTTCTTCTTTCATTTGGGGTCTGTTTCTTTGTCTTCTCATTTTGGCTGCTTCTTTGTAGATGTTTCTATGTGTTAGGTAGGTCTGCAGTGACTCTGGTGTAGACGTTTGTCAGATGCTGCTTGTGACTGGCCCTGGTTAACTCATTTGGAGCTATCGGCGATCCACAGCATGTGGCTCCCTCTGCTGGGTTTGTTTGTGTGCAGGAAGAAAGAACCAGGCTGTGCACCTAGGCTGGCTTTGATCAGCACCAGATCTGAGGTAGGGTCAGCTAAAGTCTCAGATGTCCTAGAGATCTGGCTTCGTTGTTAAACTAATCACTGATATAGCCTCAAGCTATACTCAGCAGCCCAGCTTAAAATCCACAGGGTGAGGGAGAGTAATTCCTGTGGCTGATGCCACTTGGAGGGGAATGCTTTGCCTGAGAAAGATAAGCTGTGCAGTAAGGGGGATGACTCTGTACAGGGATCCTGGTCGCTATTCCTTCAGTTCTCTCCACAGAGCCACCATCCCCAGTCTCTCCTCAAGCATCTCTAGTCTATTCTTCCCTCCATCCGCTGGAGCCTAGAGCCAGTGGCTGCAAATGAAATTTTGTGCATTGACCCTTTAAGAGGCTCTCTGCATCTCCAGCAGCCTCTCCCTGCCAGACAGAAACCCTGCTGCTTCTCATAGCTAGATGTTTTCTGGGTACCTTTCCCAGCTGTGGTGCTGTAGGCTTGGGAGCCCAGTTTGGGGTTTAGACCCCACACTCTCAAGGGGAAACCTCAGCTGTTGAACCATCCCTCCAGCACTTCAGCTGCTGCCTGTGGGAGCCCAGCCAGCCATCTCAGGCCTCCTCCACACTCTCTACCAGTCATGTTTGGTGAAGTAGCTTCTTCTGTCTGTCTGTGTTTATAAGGCTTCTCTCTAGTTAGTGTTCAGTTGGTTATTTAGGATGATTTCTCTACAATTGAGCTGTAATTCCAGCTTGGTCCTGGGAGGAGGTTAGTATAGCTTCCAGTTACTCCTCTGCTCTCTTGGGTCTATCCTCTAATGTTTTTAAAGAACTGGCAAGATTGAAAAAAAAAAAAAAGAAGTTGTTCTTTGGATTTAAAAAAAGAGGCATGCTGTTCTTTTTGAAAAATGTTTCCATTGTTGCCAATTATCTTATTTCTACTCTATATTTGCCTTGCTTAGGTAGAATTATTCTTAAACTTTACATCACCTCAGTGCTTTCCTTTTTGCAGGCCAAAACATGTGACTGTTATTTCTTTTCCAAGCCCACTGACCTCTTTCTGATATCATACTGATCACCTCTGACATTCTGCTTTTTTATAAACTAATTCTCTGAGTAAATCAGAATAGTAATTTTCACTGTTACATGTCTCTTTATTTTTCATCATATCAAGTGCCTTGTTATATTGTGCAAAATATGTATGTATTTAATACCTTTGTAAAATAAGATTGTTATTATTTTGTACACATCAGAATTTCAATTTCAAAGTCATTGTGGTCCCTTGAGAAGTTATATACTCTGCATCTGTGATTTATATTCCTTATTTTTAATGGGAAAATAAGGAATATAAATTCCCATTGAAAATAAGAAATATAAATCTTTAATTCCTTATATATTAAAATAATCAAAGAAACAATCAAATAATCAAATTCCTTATTTTCAGTGGGAAAATAAAGAATATAAATTCCCATTGAAAATAAGGAATATAAATCTTTAATTCCTTATATATTAAAATAATCAAAGAAACTTCAATTCCTTGTGTATTAAAATAATCAAAGAAACTAGTAGAGAGGAATAAAAAACCAAAGTATTCATAAGGAAACGAGACTTACTGAAACTGATTTACACAAACTTATCAGCTATTGTCTTTCATGTTTTCTATTTATATGGCTTTCAGTTTATGTGATCAGAAGCCTGACCTTGTCATTATAAAATTATGTTTATGCCATTTGATTAATATTATAGAGTAAACTACTCTCAACTGTACTCAACTCTAAATTCTGTACTGCTACAGAATTTAAATTGCATTTGAGGATAGAAGGGAGAATTAAGGCAAAGAAACAAATGCTTCCTGAGGGTAGAAACCCAGTCAGCAAGCTTTATGATTCAGTTACACTTCCTTTATTCCCATTTTTAAAACAGTGTGACCATTTTCATTCAGTCAAGTCACAGAGTTCTTTTCATGAAAAGACAGTCAATATGAGTAATCTTTTAAGGACGAAGGTGACTAAGTTGTCATCAATACCAGTACTCAAAGTTCTTTTAAAACATCACTTGACCTTGCTTAAATTTTAGAAAATAAAATGTTAGTACACATGAACACATTTTTTTTCAGCCTTGAAAAATTCTAGTCTATAATTTACCTGCTTTCTAGGAATAGAAGTGTTACTTAAATGTTTGTGGAGGTATTTTTTCTCAGAAATAGATTTGCCCTGGCCGGTGTGGCTCAGTCAGTTGGAACATCCTCCTGAACACCGAAAGATTGCAGGTTTAATCCCCAATTGGGGCACGTACGGGAAGCAAACTATCAATGTTTCTCTCTCTTTCTCCCCATTCCTCTCTCTCTAGAATCAATGAAAAATGTCCTCAGGTGAGGATTCAAAAAAAAAAAAAAAAAAAGAAAGAAAAGAAATAGATTTAATGTGTAGAATTATTCCATTTTCCATTTGTGCTCTTTACTACCACCTAGTGGAATATATAAAGTTTGCCTGTCAGTTAACATCAGGGGATGGAAATGAATGAGATGAAATTTATCTCAGAAAAAAATTTCTGTGATGATGAGTTATTGTTACCTTTTTAGTGCAATGCAGACTGCAAAAAAGTACATAAGTTCAGAGTGAAGAAAGTCCAAAAATTTATATAATATCTAATGAAATGCTTATCTATAAATAAAGCTATTTTGTTCAGAAACTTAGAAGCTAAATAGAGACTGTCTTGCCTATTGTACTTCTAAATTATGTTGAGAAGCTTCTCTTAATTATTCAATGTAAGGGTCCATTAAAAATATAAAATATTAAGCTTTAAAGCTCCTTGGATAGAAAGAGATCATTGTACTTAACTGATAGGCAAAAAAAAAAAAAAAAAAAAAAAAAAAAAAAAAATGCAGAGAGAAGATAGTCTTTATGAAAGCTGTGAAGAAAGACAGATGTGTATATTCTGAGGTATTCTCTCCCAAATGATGAAACCCAAAAAAAGGTTAATAAAGCTTTATGGCTCTTCATTCTTTATTGGTGGCGGAGCCTCAGCCCCCATTGAAGAACAAACACAAACAAACAAAACCTGTTGCTTGCTGACTAATTTCTTTCATGTGGTCACCCATCACCTGGTGTCTATTTGCTGTGTGGCCACCGAGGGTAGTCCTCGTGTTTACGTGGAGTGTGCGTGCAGTCAGCTTCCCTTTTCCTAAGGGTGGCATGCCTTTCAGATGGCATCACTGTGCACATATACAGATATACTTCTTCATGCTCACAAATTTTTGATCTACCTGGATCTTGATGACCTGGGCATAGGTAGGGGGAGCAGGGCCAAGATAGTGGAGTGGGAAATATAATTAAAATTTAGAAAAAAATTCCCGAGATCTACTTCACCTGTTTCACCAGACATTACAAAAGCCACAAATCCATTGGAACTGAGTTTCCTCTCATTCTTTCCCTGACTGATTCCTACCCTAACTCAACCAGGCCAGGCTCTAATGAAGACTCAACACAAGCATTTTATATTCCAAGACTCTCAGTGTAATAGTCCTGACTTGTTTTCTTACGTCCTGTGTCCAGAGTGGCACAAGACAGCCCAGTGAGCTCTGTGGCCTATATGATAGCCCTCAAAACTTCCAGTCTCTCAATTTTTCTCCTTAATAAAGAACTAACAGTAATTAATTTAAATGCTGTTGTGCTGAAGGAATTTGTATGGTTTTGCACTGTTGGCTTGTGATGAATGTTTTTTTGCAAAGGCCAGCTCCTGTCTTTGCCATTCATGACACAAGTTCCTGAGTCCTACCCTCTGCCTTTTGTGGGGGTATATTCATCTTGTCTGGTGTCTTTGCCTCTAGTGTAGCTACACTCTTGCTGTCCGGTACCTGTCATGTTGTGAAAACAGAAGGTAAAGTTAGAGAAGCAAATATTATATTTCACTCCCAAAGACTAAAATCATGTCTGAGTTCTTTTTTTCAATTTCTAATCAATGCAACATTGAAGGGGGTTATATAGCTAGTTGTTAAAAATATATTTCTCTACAAACCCTACTAAAATAAAAAATGGACATGTTTGCTTTTCCTCCAAAATTAAAACAACTCAGAAAGCAAAGCAAAATGAAATGTAAGCACTCGATCCTCCATGTTTTCTTGTTAGAAGACTGTCAGGCTTTGCATAAGTCAGTGTTAGAAGTAACAGCTCCTGTCCTTAGATGGCCCCTTGGGGAGATAGTCAAAGATCTGTCCTAGACTCTGAGACTGGTGTCAACATTTTAAATGGACAGTTATGTGTACTCTTCCTTTATTGCAGCCTTCTCTTGGAGTCAAGAAGCCTACGAAAGCCATGATCTTTGTGATCCTGAGCCCAGTGGGACCTTACTTTTCAAAGGAAACCTTTAAGCCAGTGTCTCTGTGGGCCAATCCGAAGTTTGTACGAGCCTGGAAAGGTGGGACCGGGGACTGTAAGATGGGAGGGTAAGTCATTCTCTATGTCTGTCTTAAGGAAAGAGTTCCTCATGACCATTTAGTCTTCAATACAAATACATATAGTAACATTCAACTTGTAATGCTCATTTTTATTTTCTGTTTAGTTTTCAGTGTTTTCACTGTGGTAGTTGTTTGAAGGAAAACCTATGGCCCTTTATAGGGAGAAACATTGGGTGTTCTGCATAAGCATCATTTAAATCAGTGCTTTGAATGAACTGCCCCTGGATGCTGGTCCTCTGACTGCAGGCTGTCAGTTGGCATTAAAGAGCGTCTGGTGCTGGGGCCAAGGCCCTCCGATGGCTCCAGGGAGTCCTGTCTGGGGAATGTGCCTGCTTCATTGAAGTGCTGTCTTCATTGCCACAGATTGTAGCCATACCTGCTGCCAACTGGCTGAGGGACAGCCCTGCTTTGGCTCTGTCAGGCCAGTCTCATAGGCCATATGTAGCTGGCTGGAAATAAAAGAGCATTTGAAAAGTGTTAGACAATTTCTGGGGTGGACTTGGCTGTGACTGGGGAATGCCCTTATGGGTTAGCAAGAATAGCTGCATTAACCAGCGTGGACTCTTCTTTTGTGACTACCAAGTGCTTATGTGCATCATGTATCTGGGGCAGCAGTGGCCCTGCAAGGGTACTCAGTGACAATATTCTGGGTCCAGAAACAAAATGTGGGTTCAGGAAATCCTGGGAGAGTTGAAGGATGTGCTGCTGGGATGTGAGAGAGATGTTGAAGCTAGCTTTGACCCTTGTGTTGTCTGTCTTTATTTTTTACCCCCAAAAGTTATACAGTTCTGTGTCATATCATCCCTGTTTTCAAAGTAGAAACTGCATTCTGTCAATAGGTAAAGAAATCCTGGTGCAGTTTGTTAAACCAAGAAGTCACTTTCTTTTCCTTCTGGTTTAGGGCACCCCTTCCTGGATATACTCAGCTAACCAGGTTGAAATCGACTTCTGTTTACTTTCTTGGTTTCTCTTGATCATGTTCAGATTTCTTCATATGCACTGCATACCCTCTGTATTACACTTTGTTAAAACTTCTCTTAGAGTGCACATTACAGTAAATCAGCAATCTTGATAAAGAGGTCATAATTTAAAATAGATTTTCTTATATCTTGCTTTCTAGCTCCCCCTACCTGCCTAGGAAAAAAATTAACATGGGGACATTGAGAAATTGCAGGGATGTCTTTAGTTTTTCTATGTGGGCTGGTTGTTATTTATATATTTACTTTTTAAAGATTTTATTTATTTCTAGACAGAAGGGAAAGGAGAGAGAAAGAGAGGGAGATAAATATCAATGTGTGGTTGCCTTTTGCACGCCCCCCCTACTGGGGACCTGGCTGGAAACCCAGGCATGTGTCCTGACTGGGAATCAAACTGATGATCCTTCGGTTCGCTGGCTCAATCCACTGAGCCACACCAGCCAAGGCTAAAGTATACTTTTTTTTAAAAATTAATATTTTGACTCATTAGGCTTAGGTAGAGCAGATCAATAGAAGTTGACTTGAACTCTCCCTGAGAGAAAAGTATTTGATCTCATAAGTACACATAAAAGCAAGGATCACCGGTGGGAAGGCAATAACCAAAGGAATAGACTTTGAACCCATCCACCTGTTGTTTCCAAGGAGTTCTAAAGCTCTCTACTTCCAGCCTGGAGAGATGCAAGGGAAACAAGTGATTCTGCATTTAGTATCAACCTGTTTGCTTGGCAGCAACATTTTGGCAGCCACTTTAGATTCACATATTATTGTGTATTCTCTAAACCTAATTAATTCAACAATTACTTTCTAAGCCTTTTTAAGGACCTTTGTCATCAACTGGCATTTATTTAAAAAGCTGTTGTATCTTATAAGCTCAAACATTTTCTAAGTGAATCTGAGAGAGAGAAGGATTTTTTTAAATTCTCAGATTATTCTACTATTTTGAAGCCCTCAGAGATAATATTATCCTTTTGTTTCTAAATATACATGAGAAAAGTAATACAATGACACACAGCTTAAGGGGAATTCTAGCCCCCAGTTCTCACCTGTGGCTGCAAACTGAAACCACCCAGAGAGCTTTACCTACTACTAATGTCTGCGTCCCACTGCTAGTGATTCTGGTTTCTTGGGTCTGGCATGTAGCCTGAGCATCAGAATTTTTAAAATGCACCCCCAGAGTTGGAAAATACTGAGTCAGAAGGTCTTTCATCCTAGGAGCATATTCATTCCTAGGCAATATCTTAGTTTCTTAGTTACCATATTTTTCAGACTATAAGACGCACTTATTTCCGCCCCCCACCCCAAATTTGGGAGGAATAATGGTTGTTAATGCTGCTGTTGAGTTCTGTTTACATTTGCATTGTGAAATAGTATGCTATTCATGTTATTAAATATTTTACCACATTTTTTGCTTCAAAATTTTTTTCCCTATTTTCCTCTAAAACCTAGGTGCATCTTATGGTCTGAAAAATACGGTTAAGTTGGAAAGATCAGTCCTGCCCCTTCCCCACATCTTAATTTTGTTTTTCTTGCATTGTTATTCCTCACTTGAGTGCATGCTTTGAAGTTAAAAAGACCTTGCTTAAAAACTGGACTGCCTTAGGCATGCCACTTAACTGCTCTAAGCCTCAGTTTCCTCCTTTATAAAATCAGGGTAGTAATACTCACCATCCCTGAGAGGAGTGCCCAGAACCATGGTTGGCATATGCAAAGCTCTCAGTAAGTGCGGTGTTACAACCTGGCAGTGAATAAGGCATGGGCTTGGGAGTCAGATATCCGGAACTTATACACTTTTATCTGTGTGATCTTGTACAATTAAGTCCTCTTTGCCTGCAAATCCTCAAAAGTGTAATAAAATCTAGGGTTGTTTTATGATGAGCCAATGAAATAATGGGGCTACTCACCTAGTACCCTGTCTGGCAGGTAGGAACCTCTCAACAGGCAATAGTTGATATTATGAGGCTTTCTTTACTCTTTTGGAGAAATGTCTTTAATATCTCTTTTCTTGGATATTCATTGTATTTAAAATTATATTAAAAATTTTTATGTAGACTGTTCTCTCATTTTTCTCTTTCCTCCAAGGAAATGTGTTTCTTTTCTGAATATTGGCAGTATATGGGAGTGAATCCAAATATATGCATATTATTATGGTATCACTTACCCTGAGGACATTAATAATACAGTTTATGCCTGAGAGAATTTTGAGAAAAACATGTGTTTAGAAAAAAAAAGACCATGTATAGAATATGATAATTAAACCAAACAAAAACCCCTTTCCTTTCAATGCACTTAAATAGTGTGTTCTAATTCTCTTTCCTACCCTTGTAGCTTTATGTTGCTGAGGGGCCATAGTTTCAATTCTGCCATACTCTCAAAAGCCTGTGTGTGTTTGTTTTTAGAAGGTTCTTCCAAAGGCTAAATATTCATACTGTGAAAATTCTGTATGTGTTTTTATGAAAAATGGAATTTTTCTATGAGAAAAATAATTTACCTATTGTCAGATATGGTAAAATCTTAACAGTTGTATCTGTGAACTAGGAAAAAGTCAATTATAATAGTTATATATTTTTTACATATTAGAGCCTTATGTAACTTGTTTCTTAGCTTTTTATTGTTATTATTTTATTTTTTGCATACAACCCTATGCCGTATTTATGTAAAGCAAGAGTTTCCTTTTGTCCGATGAATTCAGTGAGCCCAGAACTGTGACCTGAATTCACACAGAGCCAAAGAGCCGAAGTGCAGGAGCTGCACCTGGACCTGCTGGCCTGCCCTCCAGGCTCTCTGCTGGACTCGCCCTGAAGTTGGGTTAACACTCACCATTCAAAACTATTCGTAATGCAACTCAGTTACTGTCTATTCATCATCCATTTTAAATAAAGGTTATATGAATTTTTATTAAATAAAAGCCTTATATGGCAAAATTGTATCTTTAGATTAACCAATAATTTATATTTTATTATCTGCATTTTGAAAATCTTTTTTTAATTTAACCTTTATTGTGTTTTTTTCCCATCACTGTTAAGTCCCCTTATAGCCCCTTCCCCAGCAGTCCTCACACTGTTGTCCAGCCCATGAGTCTTTTTTCCTTTTCGTTCAATCCCTCCACCCCCTAACCCAACCTGCTGCTCCAACTATCATCCTGCTCTCCTTCTGTAAGTCTGTGCCCATTTTTCTTGTTAGTTCAATTTGTTCATTAGATGCCACATATGAGTGAAATCATAAGGTATTTGTCTTTCTTTGACTGGCTTATTTCACTTAGCATAATGTTCTCCAGGTCCATGCATACTGTTATAAAGGGTAAAATTTTCTTCTTTTTTACGGCCAAGTAGAATTCCATTGAGTAAATGTCCCATAGTTGTTTTATCCAGTCATCTATTGATGGACACTTGGGCTGCCTCCATATCTTGGTGATTGTAAATAATGCTGCAATGAGCATAAGGGTGTTTATGTTCTTTTGAATTAGTGTTTTGGGTTCCTTTGGATATATTCCCAGAAGTGGGATCACTGGGTTGAAAGGGAGATCCATTTTTAATTTTTTGAGGTATCCCCATACTGCTTTCCACAGTGGCTGCACCAATCTGCATTCCCACCAACAGTGCAAAAGGGTTCCCCTTCTCCACATCCTCATCAGCACTTGCTGCTTGTTGATTTATTGATGATAGCCAATCTGATAGATATGAGATGATATCTCATTGTGGTTTTAATTTTCATTTCTCTGATGATTAGTGGCATTGAGCATCTTTTCATACGTCCCCTCTTAATGATTCTTATATCACCTCCACATGAGTAAACCCTCGCATGCCCCAGATTGCTATAGCCATGGAGTATAATGCTTATTTCTTGTAGCATTCTAGAATAGTTATTAGTCAACATTCTTTCAGTTGCAAGTCAGAAAACCAACTCGAGCCATTTTAAGCAGGAAAAGGATTGATTAGCTCATCTAGGTAGGGTGGCAGCAGTGGATCTGTGGAGGGCTCAGATTGTTGTTGCTCGGTTTTGTATGCCTTTGCATGTGTCCTACCAACCCCACTTCCACCCCCATCTCTTGTCATAGTGTCTGGCTAGGTGTTAGCCTAGGGCTCTCCAATTTCAGGTGTCTTTTCCTGTGAAGGCTGGCGATCAGGGACACAGTAGACCCCAGGCTACATCATTGCAAATAAGTGGCCACCATCCTTGATGGAGAAAACACTATCTTTCACATCCTAAAGATTAAAATGAACTCGAAGAAGGATTTACATGAGCATGCCCTCCCTTTAATTCAGTTGCTCAGGGCAAGATGCTAGACTGTCAACCCAAGCAGAATGCCTTGGCTGCAGAGGAAGTGCCACGGAGACTGTGGAGGGAAGGGAAGCCGTGCAGGTGAGAATGGCAGATCACCACTGCACTGTGTGGCTCTTGTGTTTAACTGACATGTTTACTTAGACAATACTTTACATTTTCATCTTGCCCATATGTAAAAGTGACCACTTAAAAGGCCTAGAAGGGTATTTTGTGGAAGATAACATTACTGCTTTGTTGTAGTTATTTTACGTTTGGCAGTTGCTTGTTTTTGTGTACTTCTGGGGGCTTCACTGTCCAATAGTGGGTCTTGGGTTTGTTTCCTAGCCTTGACTATGACATGGTCATGCTTTTCAAACTTGTTTGCTCATGTCCTCTGAAAGCTAAGGAAAGAGAATTCTACAACCAGGGGCTGAGGGTCAAGCAGGCATCACATTTATTTTAAACATTCATTTTTATTTTAAACATTAATTCATACCCTGCAATATATGCCATTTTAAGTTGAATAAAAAATAAATTAAAAATATTATCAAACTAATTTGCCATCCTAGGAAGATGTATCATGTTCCTTTGAGTTTGAATAATGCAAGATGAAGAGTGCATGTTGAGGAAAATGGGCTTTGAGAATACTTTTTTGTTAAAATAAGGATTTTTAACATCTTGTCCCACATTTTCGGGAATGTAGACATTCCTTAGGTCTATTGAAAGGTCTCAGTTAAGAGAGCACAGACTCGATGTTCTTCTACTGAATTGCTGTTACTTGATACAAATTACTTCTGTAAGCCTCAGCTTCTCCTCTGAATTATGGAAATAATCATAGGAGCTGACTCACTGCTGGTGTGAGATTTAAATGAAATGATGCATGCAAAATTGTTTGGTAGGTGAAAAAATACTCAGTAACTTTCAACTTTTGTTAATTTGGCTATTTGTGTTCTCATGTCTCTACTTTTCAAGTTAGAGTTCCACAATTTGCTTTACTCTCTCTTCCTCTCTTGGTCTCTCTCTCAAATCAGTGCAATTAGATCATTGAGGTTCTAATTTAATGTTATCTGCTAACTAGAGAGTACATGTATATTAAGAATATAGTTCACTGATTACATCCATGTGTGAATTAAAGATGAGTATTTTAGCATAGAAAATGGGGGTAAAGGCTGAATATATTCATAATCAGTATGTTTCCTATTTCTTAAAAGGAATTATGGCTCATCTCTGCTTGCCCAGTATGAAGCCTTGGGTAATGGGTGTCAGCAGGTTCTGTGGCTCTATGGAGAGGATAACCAGATAACAGAAGTTGGAACTATGAATCTTTTTCTTTACTGGATAAATGAAGATGGAGGTAATGCACTCAGATGTCAGCTCCTTACTTTATTTTCCTCTTCAATCATTTTCAGTGGGATTGGGAAGATAAGAACTAGAACCTCAGAACAAGGGAATAAGTAGCACAATTCTAATGTGGAAGAATACTGTGCTTTTGCCATCCAAATAGATTGTGAGTTTACAGAATTTGTGATGGTTTTGTTTCTTGTTGTTTTGGCTCTAGATGTGCTTATTATTGAAATGTCAACTTAAGGAATTTAAATCCACACAGTTTGAAGATTTGCTGCCTTACCCCTTTTACTGTCTTTAACATTTTTATGATTGGAAATCCCTTGTATTTGGAGATAGCTCTCAGATCAATTCAGTAGTCATATACCACATACTATGAATGAAATGCTACAGTAATAAACACAGCCTACTGATTCTGCTGATATGACATTAAAAATTTTCCCTTGCTGTAATTCTTTCAGCCATTGTTGCCCTTCATACATATTTTGAGAATGTCTCAGGAGCTTTGCAGATTTACTCCGGAGCTCAATTTGGTTGAAGAACACTATTTTTCAAAGACATACTGCTCTATCTTGGGATTGTGTTTAGATCCTGGTTCATTTAAGTCTGTTAATATACTCGTATGTCTACTATAAAAATCAGTACTTATTTACTATCTTTAATATCCTGAATGCTCATTGTGTCTCTTCACTATTTTCTTTTTTACTGTTAGTTGCTAGAGACCACAGGAGTTCAGTGAAGTTCAGTGTCTGTGATTGAATTAAATGGCCAATAATGGGGGAGGGGGTGAGAATACAGATATATACATTTATTTCTAGTAGAATTTTAATAGTCATAAAATATTTTAAAAATGTTTTTAGGTTTGTTTACATTTTTAGGCTGTTAATTTCACAATACTGAGTATAGAAATGTAAAATGTTATTGAATAATTTCCTAACACTTACAGAGTCTAATATGGGTTTCAAATAACATTTTGTTTGTTTGTTTTTGTTTAAGATGTATTTATTTACTTATTTTTAGAGAGAGAAGAAGGAAGAGAGAAAGAGAGGAAGGGAAATATCAATGTGTGGTTGCCTCTCGAGCTCCCTCAGCTGGGGACCTGGCCCGTAACCCAGGCATGTGCCCTGACAGGGAATCAAACCAGTGACCCTTCGGTTCTCAGGCCAGCACTCAATCCACTGAGTCACACCAGCCAGGGCTCAAATAAAATTTTAAATGAAATTTTTATTTTGAAGTAGCTAGAGTAGTCTCTATTGCTCTTTTTGTTTTAATTTGTCTACAAATAGAGAAAAATGATGATTCGTGGCAACAGTAGAGCCGTACACCAATTTGAGCATTAGTTGTAGAGACTAATAAGATTGAGCCTTGCATTCCAGCAAAAGGTAAAATAAACGAAGGTGTGAGCACACCTTGTCCTGGGATTGGCCGTTGGTAATCCTTGGCATATGAAGAGGCAGATACAGCTCATACTTATTCTTCCATTCCTGCTGTTTATACTTGGCACTATTTAAAAATATAATTTATACTGGAATATTTGTGATTTCTAAATTTGAGTTATTGCATATGACATATATCAAAAGCTGGGCTTGAAAGATGATAGCCAGTGTTGAACTCTGCACTTAGGAGATAATTGATTGATTCAACTAATTCTTCCCACTTGCTCACTCCTACTCTCACCGTTCCCCCAAACCCACACAATTCCAAACAAAAACAATTACATCAGACAGAAGTGGCAACATCATTATTTCTGGATGGGAGATGTCAGAATTTAAGCACAGTCTGAATCAGAGCTACATGATTTAACCAGAAACGGTCTCGGTGAAAAATTATCCCTTATACAAACAATTATCATGGACCATTTCCACTATGGCTTTTAAAGGTCAGAATAGAAATGAGTGAATTTGTCTTCTGACTCTTATAAAATATACAAGACCTTAGGAGTTATTATTCAGATTATGGTGGCCTGAGATAACTTTAGTGTTTAATGTGAATGTGCCCCTTCAATTTGAGGGTATTCACCTGACAGGATAAATAAACGCTGAAGTAAGGAGAAAGGAAATGGAATACATGCTTGGACAGTACTGTGAGAGGAGTTAGTAGAATGTTAGGAGTAACCTTTGGGCTAAAACCAAAACAAGACATTGAGGCAACTCTATGCTAACTTTGATTTATACCATGTAGTTTTATGAAAATATAGAGTATAATAAGTTGAAAATCAGCAAAATATTGATTTTCACAAGCTTTACTGATAACAGGTATAAGCCCAGCTCTTTTAGTGATAACCTGCCGTCTTCCATGAGTGCTCACTTTCCCTGATTCTTTTGGACAAATGGCTGCTCCAGGAAGCCACTTGGTCAGGTAGGCCATCTGTTCACAGGGCAGCACCGTGCAGGATGACTGACTACGTGCAGCACTTGTTCTGTCATGTGTGGGTTCCAATTGCAGTAACAGCACCCCTGTGGTACGACCACACAGGCCCGATTCTCTTTTCCGCTCAGTTGATGAGTAATTTAAGACATACACTTGCTATTCACTGTTGGAACAATTTATACCTTGTACTGGACCCTAGAGCCACCCTGAGAATTGGACTCAGTGATTATGGTTGAGTTCATAGATAGTTTGGGAGAACAGTCATGGCAATGAGTGTTGATATTGCTCAGTCTGCTCAGGCCCTAGGAATCTTCTTGAGCATCAGGCATTTACACCAACTTTGCTTGGAGCACTCTTTCCTCCAATGCCCATTGGCTTTGCTGGCTCACTCCTACACTGCCTTCAAGTCTTTGCCTGCATCTCCCATTCCCAGGAAGGCTTTCATTGAGCACCTTAATAAAAATGGCAAACTCCTCCCCCTCATGTCCCAGCATTTATCACTTTTTCTCTTTTCTTTTTTCTCCATGGTCTAACATACTGTTGAACATAAATTATTTGCCTCTGCCTGTTCGAAAGTAAGCAGGAAGTTCTGTCAGTTCTGCTCACTGCTGTATCCTTTGTGCATAGACAGCCAGCTGCAGGTGGTAGGCGCCCAGTATACAGATGCTCCTTACGATGGAGTTTCATCCCAATAAACCCATCATTAAATTGAAAATAAAGTTAAAAATGCATGTAATACGCCTCACCTACCAAACACCATAGCTTAGCCTCGCCTACCTGAAATGTGCTCAGAACACCACATCCAAAAACCGCTGGCCGCACAGTGCACGTAGGGTGCCAGCCATTTACCCTTGTGGCCACGTGGCTGACTGGGAGCTGGGACTCGCTGCTGCTGCCCAGCACCAAGAGAGAGTGTTGCAGTGTGTACATCTCCAGCCTGGGAACAGAGCAACATTCCAAGTTTGTTTTTTACTGAATGAGAATGACTTTCACACCATCTTAAAGTCAAAAAGCTCTAAGTCAAGCCATCATTGAGTGGGGCCCGCCTGTAGGTTTGTTGAATAAATGAATAACTGTGCTGATGGTATTTGGGGCACTGATGCAAACCCACATTCCTGGTTCCCATTAGTGCTTGACTTTGGGATGTCACAGATGAATCCTGCTGTTATTGCTTCCAAATTCTTCAGCTCCTAAAAATGGTTTTTCTGTCAAAAACAAGCTGCATTTGTAGGCTCTGTTTTCCTCATGTTGGGCAATCTGGAGCCAGTTCTGGCTCTTGTGAGCATGTTTGTGGTTGCAGAGGAAAATGAATATTTCTCACCCAAATGTTGTCATGTCATCATCTCTGTCTGGCAACCAGAGAAACAGATGTTCTGTTCCTTGACCTCAGGCTAGTGGTTACAGTTTGGGTGTTAAATATAGTTCACAAAACTGCATTTGCACATATGGGGCTGCTGTTTGCATTTAACTTGATGGAGTCTTAGAGCTCAGCAAGCTTTAGGAAAGGTCCAGTTTGGGGGCATCGGAAGTATGTTTTCTGCATGTGTGGTGTGTGTTTGCATATCAACACATACACATGTAGATCCATACATTCATGTGACGAGCTAGCTAGCTATTGCAAAGCCCAGGTTTATTTTTAAGAGTAACATTTCAAACATGCTAACAAGGAGCCCCAAGGACATTGCCAAGACCAAATTTTCCTCTTTCCAGAAAGCAGTTTTCAGCAGATAATTTTCAAACACAAAATTCAAAAACAAAAAAAAATCATACTGCTGTATCCTAGCAAAAAAGATTGTTTGTTTATTTTTTTTATGCAAAACCACTTACTGCATGCTACCCTGAGCCAGGGAGAATGCTTGGGTTTGTGGGACATGGGAGTAAATGTAGAGTTTTGGTCTTCTGGATGGCTTGCTTGCGGGGGATGTCTGACGTGACTGCAGTGGAGCAGACCAGCCTTGACCTCAGTATATTAAGGGAAAGGTAAAGGGAAAGAGACAATTAAGGGAAAGAGTCAATGTTGTGACAATTAAGGTCTAGTCCATTCCCCAGTATCACCAACCTTACAAGTCGCTTAAGGATTGCACTAGGTGATTTCCAAAGTCCCTGTTAGCTGCACAGCATGGCTTGGGGGAGCTCAGACGCCAATTATGATTTCTATACCCGTTTTTGTCACCTGGTGATCCTTTCAAGCATACCTTGTGAATTCCTCTACAAACACAGAGTGGGCAACACATCATCTGTTACAAGCTTTAACATCTTCATAAAGCAATGAATGAGTTAAGGCTTGAATTTCTCACAAGATGAAGATTTCTGGGTGCCAGATGTGAAGAAGAGAGGACGAAGCTGGCTATCAGAGAGTTCCTTCTTTAAGGAGTATTTGTGGCTGATGGACCACACTGGCTCTTGTAGACGAGCCATCATGCCAAGCCTCACGGTGGTTTGGAGTGCCTGTGGTCTTCTTGAGTGGACCAGTGTCTCAGCGGCCTTGGCTCTCTATGAGTCATCTCTGAAATTTTGTGTTGATTTTTTGGATTTCTTTTTTCTTTTCTTTTTTGTTAGCCACATATATGCTTAATCCCATCCTGAGCCCATTACATTGAATCTTAGAGGGTGAAGTCAGCAACTCCATATATGACGTGGGTAGTAATTCTACAGTTTAAAAATCACTTTAGAGAGAGACTTGTTTAAGGGTAGTGTGGGAGCAGTGGCCAGCAAGCACAGGCATCCACACTTCTCAGTGGTGGGCTCCTCTACAGTATTAAAAGGTTTGGTAATGACCACTGTTCTTGGGTAAGATCCTATCTACATTATTCTAATTACTAATCAGCTTTAATCCACTAAAGTAAAATTTGACTTCAGAATACTCCTCTTGTGTTTTCTGTGACTCTTACTGTTTTTTAGTGGAAAACTACCTCACTTTTTTACTGGTTGAAGATACCTGAAAGATGATTAGATGAGTGGCTTGCCTTCTTTTCTTTCTTTTTCCTCTTCCTCCTCAACTTCTTTTTCTTCTTTTAATAAAGATCTACCTGAAGTGTGAATAGATTTGAGAAATTTGACAATGCAATATAGTAACATTATCTTCATGTTTATTACTAGCAAATTTGTAAGAAGCAGGTTTTTTGTTTTGTTTTGTTTTGTTTTGTTTTGTTTTTTAATGGCTACTGATATAAGGCATGGCTAATACAGTTTGAAAATATTCCAATTTCTAATTGACAGAAGAAGAACTGGCAACTCCACCACTAGATGGCATCATTCTTCCAGGAGTGACGAGGCAGAGCGTTCTGGACCTGGCTCGAAAGTGGGTGGGTCTTTGACATGAACAACTTTTATAAGCATGAAAAAAAAATCACAGTATGCCCAGCTTAGTGTTGAAATAATATCCTGTAGTTGCAACCAATGTTATCTAATCTTTAATCTTAATTTGAGTGAAAAGAACTCTTCTAGGAGTGTTTTGGCAAGACTATCAAATAAGTATTGTTTATAAGGTGGGCAGAGAGAACCCGTTTGGCAGGTTGTCCTAGTGAAGAAGTATTCTAGTACTAGTCTCAAGTTCAATATCTGGTGTCGCCTTCCAACTCACCTGGTTTATACTTTGTATGCTTCCATTTAGCTAGTTCTTAACTTTTCAAGTCTAAGTGTATCGTTTCCATGTGGCAATGAGTGGTACATAGTTCTTCTCCTCCTCTATTTATCCCAGTGTAACCATGTTTAGTGCAGAAATTAAAGAATTTTACCCATGTAAATGTTTACTAACATGACATTATTAGTTTAGCTGCCCTCTTTTTCCTTCATTCCTGCCCCTTGTATTCCCAAATTCACACACATGCTTATTTTAAAACCAAAACACTCAAGTGAGTGTACAATTGTTTTCCATAGACTTTCTGATTCATGTGACACAAGCAAGCATGTTAAACTGTTTGGTATTGGAAATGACATTGTAACATACTCAAGATGAATGTTGAATGAGCTGGTTATCTGGCAAAGGTTCTTGGGTACAACTTTTGACCCATGTGTTAAACTGATGTTCAGGGCACATGAAAAGGCTTTGAGCAAGCTGTGGTCAAACTGTACTAATAGGGCAAATGTTTAGAAACACACACATTATCTAGGAGAGTATTAGCATAGTCTCTCTGGAAAAGACTTTGGAAATAGAGGAACTGGGCCTTGTCTACTCCAGGGATTTGTAGAATTATTTATAGCACAACTGCCACATGCTGGCTGGCACATTGGGCATGACATTTACAAACTGTTTGTATAATTTCAAACAGCTTGCCCTGTCCTAAATATGTTTGCAGTTGGAAAGATGGAGTTTCGAAGCTCAGTAATTTTTGTTTTATTAAAGAAAGAATTCAACCAAGTCCAGAAGGTTGGATGACAAGTTGTGAGTGGAAACGCTTTCCCACACTAACGATTTGCTAGCATGAAAATAGGTTATTATGGAGGAAGTTTTTTCTTGACTCCTTAGCTGTAATTTATTTTCAAAGCTATTTTAAAACAGTGAGACATAAATGCCAAGAGGCATGTGGGGGGTTACCATGACTTGCCAGACAGGGAAAATTGTCCAAAGATAAGTAAGAGTGAGCAGAGTGAAAACAATTCTGTATATTTATGAGATTTTATTTTTCTTTTCCAGAACACAGAGCTCAGCTTGTTTTCAGTTAACTTGGCTGATTTTCTGGAATTTATTTACCTTTGAACAACGTAATTGAAATTTTAGACTAAGATAAATTGAAACTTGCAAAAAACCATTATTTCTATCATAGGCATTTTTTCCTGCCCCTTCCATGTAATATGCTTACAGCATGATGCATTCTTCTCCTAGTGTTTTGAATCTTGCCAATGGCTATGATTTCCATTTTCATCTGTTGAGGATTTGTAGGTTTAAAAAAAATGCTCTCCTTTATTTTTTTTAATCTATCCATTCTTTGTTGTCCTTAATTAAAATGGCCTATTGACAAACTTTGAACTTTAACCACTAACATAAAAGAGTAAGAATTACACAGATGAAAGAATGCATATTAAATAGATAGCTTAAACAGATAACTTTAAAGATCATTGTTTTTTTGTTTTCATTTCTTATCCTGGAGCACTTAAAATGTTGAAATAGTTCAGCAGAAGTTGACGTGGTTACACCAATAATTCTGCGATGAAACTCAATCTGATAGGGCACTAAGAAGAAGGGAGGGACTTACTGCTGTAAAGTCAACTGAATCGGTGAATTTAACTTATGAAGAAAAAATATACAGTGCACTTTCTCAAATGAAGTCCAAATATACTTTCGATATTTTAAAATAATGGAATCTTTCAGAAATACTCAGTCCATGTTTTTACTTCGTAAAAGACACAGTAGAACAAGGACCACCTTTGGAGCAAGTTGGATCAGACCTGAATTCAGATGTACTTTCTGCCACTTACAAGCTGTGTGGCTTTAGGACTGTCACTCGACTTCCTCAACCCTTTTATTTCTTCATCTGTAAAATGGGGATGATAACACCCACTGTAAAAATGAGAGAACTTGGCATGCAGTAGATGCTCAATAAATGCTAGCTGTAATTATTAATGTTATGATACCACATTCTTCTGTATGATAAATAGGATCTAAGACACTATCAGCGTAGAGCACAAATTACGCAACGCTGCTGTACATAGCTCGTGAGGCTTTAGCCATGACAGCACATAAGAGGATAAAAGCTGACATGTATTAAAATATACCATGCATTTTATAATGACAGCCTTATCATTTATATTCTGATCACCTGGTTTAGAGAGGCTGTGACTTTGGAGCAGGTTGCTTAGCACATCCGTGTGTTCACCAGTAAGATGGGATTGCTTTCTTCAGCTTTCCTTCTAAGGATGACATGACGTTATCTGGGTTCAGAAAGAATGGAAAGTAGGAAGGTAGTTGTGCAGGGCCTTTTTTTTTTTTTTGCATGCCTTTTCCTTGGAAATAGGTATTTTTTAATATTTTATATTGCAAACGGTGAATTTATTTTGGTTAAAATGTCTCAATGTCTCTTGAATCTCCCTTTTTTTTTTTTCCAAACAGGGTGAATTCAAGGTGTCGGAGAGGCACCTCACCATGGGGGACCTGACAGCAGCCCTGCAGCAGAGCCGCGTAAAGGAGATGTTCGGCACCGGCACGGCCTGCGTCATCTGCCCGGTTTCTGACGTACTGTACATGGGCGAGGTAAGACACTGCTTCCTCACGACCTGCCATTTCGAAGCATGGCCTATAATTGAATTTTTTAAATGTGTGAACAAAGTGCTAGGTGGACCCAGGATGCAAAAGGTATTTTTTATAACTTGGCATTTCATTAACTGCGGTGAATTGTCCCCATGAACCTGTATTAGCAAATTATTCTCCTCTTCCCAGTGATTCTTTGGAAGCTCCGGCGTGACAGGGAGTCATCTTTGCCCTCGAACAGGTGTCATACCTGCCTTTTGTCAGTGTGGGGTTCAGAGGAGTCTCTAGACTTCCACTCACTTCTCTCTGCTGGCTCTCTAAGGAATGTGTGTCATTACCATTAGGGGTGGAAAACAATGCCTCCGAACCTGGAGGCATTAGAGAACCCTAAGACAATTTGGGGGCAGAATGGGAAGCCATTGCAAAAATTCTCTAAAAGCATTTTTAAAAGCCAAATGATAGAAGCCAAGAATGTAGGTGACTGGAGTGAGTGTTTTTAATGCATTCATTCAACAAATACATGTAGTAAGCACAAACAGGGTGCCAGAGGCTGTTCAGGTATTGGTGGTACAGTAGTTAAAAGGGGGACAAAACACCAGGGAAGCCACAGCACACTGATACAGAAGGTCGAGATTAATAGTCAGTGTTAATGTGGTACCATGGGGAAAGGTTTAAGAATAAAAGATAAATAGAGAGAGCAGAGAATGAGAAGAAACATGCATTTTCTTTTTACCTGTATATAGTATACTTTAGTGTCTGTGGCTAAGGAGAAGTTAATAATTTCTCTTTCTACCCTAGGTAGTAAAGTATACTGGATAATGGTTGAGCCATTGTTGAGCTGATGATTGCCAGTCAGTGAAAATAGCCAAGGGGAGCTAAGATTTATATTGAAACATGAAATGAAGGGTGACAGTTTGGGTGACATCAGTTAGATTTGAATTTCTGGTTTCCATAAAGTATTTCCAAACAACTGGTAGGAATGGCAGATAGTTATGGAAGATTCATTTGAATGATCACCTCCTACATTTATCACTGTTACTATCATTGCTGTTGTTACTATTTAGAGCACTTCACATATTTTTTTATTTGGCAAACCTGGTGCATTTACCGACATCTTCCAAAAGGAATTCAAGCATTTGGTTGGAAGAAATTTCCTCCTCCCCGTAAACCAGTCTGAACTGTAGGTGGTGTTCTTCCATTGTTTGGTCAGACTTTTTGCTTTCACATTATAGCAAAGATCCAATACTTATGATTAACATCATCAGCTAACTTTATCACTTAAAGTCATGTCGGTATTGTTCCTAAAACATGAATTGGCTTAAATTAATTATATTCAATATAAATTCTGTTGTTTTAATGTTCAACATCATAATTATTTTCCCTCCACTGATGGACTGATTTTTCCCCTCGCTGATTTCAATGGTGGCTGCTTCATTGCTTGAGGTTTTTGAACTTGCTTGTGGGGAATGGCTCCTGACATCGGTCCGTGGACAGACGGTTTCAGTAGAGATGAATGATTCCATTATCATTCAATGCTTGTACTGATTATGAAGCTACTGTTTCATATTTTATTATGGTGGTATCTAGATAATGTGTTATTGGTCTACTTTTTAATGAACTATGGTTGCCATTAGGTCAGATACTTTGAAGTCCAATTATGATTTCACCTCCAGAAATAAGACGTTTATAAAATGTAACATGATTTTAATGGTCTTGTTTTAGAGGGCATTCAGAGCCAAAGGGTCCATCTAATTATCTTATTATCCTAAAGGGCATAATAAGAAAGGTGAGAGCATGGGCTATCTACTGAAGTCAAACGATCAGCAAGTCAGCAAGGCATGGATGGGCATGACTGAGATACAAATTAGGGTCAAGAAATCTCTCTCAACCTTGAACTCAACCATGCTGTCCAGCCTTGTGGAGGTTGTGGCCTTTGGAACAGATATCGGTTTAGAAGCCCCTTTTGTGAAGGCATAAACTTGCTTTAATTTATGTTCCTGAAATGACTTGCTTTAATTTGTGGCAAAATATCTTTGAGTCCTCATTTCCTGCCGAGAGGGTCAGATATGAAGGCCAATCATTAATCCTTTGAGGCAGGCTGGAAGAGGGAGGGTTCTCTGAAGTTTAGCCACTATTTTAGCCATCCCCAAATTATTAGTTTCTCAACTGGCCCGAAGACTGGTATACAAACCGGTTGTGTCCTGAAATCAGTTGGTGGGCAATGGACAACCTATTATTGGCTACTTTTTATTCAAATTTGGGATAGAGAAGAGGCTTTGATATAAGGAGCTAACCGCATCAGATTATAATAGGGCCATTCTTTATTTTATTGGAATCGCCTTAGTACAGTGGCATCACTGAGTGTCTTACTGGTTGTCACCGTATACATGAATATTCCCAAATTATCTCATGTCTGGTCCTCTTTCACAGACCCTACACATCCCATCTATGGAGCACGGGCCAAAGTTGGCAAGCCGAATCTTGGGCAAACTGACTGATATTCAGGTAAGGGCTTCTTTCTGTTAAAATGTCATTTATTTTAATCAGTTCGTAGAACCAAATCATGTCTCAACAGCTAGAAGAGACTAAATTCTGCCATTTGGGGTCAACAAATTAAATTTAAGGAAGATGTTCCTGATAGTATGTGTGGGCATAAGAAATGCAGAGATGGGAAAGAAATGTTTTGGTTTTTTTAAACAAAAAAGAAAGAAAGGAAATAATTAAATAATTGTCAGGGACTCCAGATTTTACACACACACACACACACACACACACACACACACTCTCTCTCTCTCTCTCAAAATTTCATTAAAATATATAATACTTTTATAAAAGAAAAAAACCTGAAAGTAGAAGAAAGCACAGGAAAAATTTACTATTACCTGTAATTCCAACACTGACCACTGTTAATTTTTATGTCTCAACTTTTAATATTTTGAAAGCATTTATATATTTTTAGGTAAATATATTTTCTAACAAAATGGAATTACACATACTTTTACCTACTTTTTTCATTTAATAAATCATTTGCTTTTTCATATTGAAGTAAAACAGTATGAAGTTAAATTGCGTTCTATTATATCTATGTATTGCAATTTTTAAAGAAATCAGCCCTGGCTGGTATGGCTCAGTGGATTGACTGCCAGCCTGCAAACCAAAGGGTCACCAATTCGATTACCAGTCAGGGCACATGCCTGGGTTCCAGGCTAGGTCCCCCAGTTGGGGACGCACAAGAGGCAACCACACGTTGATATTTCTCTCCCTCTCTTTCTTCCTCCCTTCCCTTCTCTCCAAAAATAAATACATAAAATCTTTAAAAAAAGAAATTATATTATTGTACATTGATCTTGGTGGCAATTCTTTTACTATTGTAAACAGTGCATCCTTGATTATTTCCTTAGGGTAAATGCCTGGAATTGTAATTGTTGGGACCGAGGTGTGCACACCTATTTTTTTACATGCTAACTTTCTTTTGCCTATGTTTTTGGAGCAACCATCTTATACCTCGTAAAGCACTTAAGCAACTTTCTAGGCGGGCATATCAGATACCAGGAAATCAGAAACTGTTCTGTAATTTGTAAATACTTCAGAAAGTTATTGGGTGATCTTGTTGAGCTGATGGGTGCCAGTCAGTGAAAATCCCTAAGGGGAGCTGAGATTTATACTGAAACATGAAATGCAGTTCGACAGTTTGGGTGACATCAGATGGTGTCGGGTCTCAACACTAAGCGAAGATTCAGTTGGTTGGGCAAGCTGCAGTTTCCTCCAGAGCAACTGAGGTCCTTGGACAGTGATAAACAGTACTTTTGAATACTTAGCAACTTTTATGCCAAACTGGTAATATTAATAAAAGGAAGGAATAACAGTGGCTTTTGAATCAATGAACTATCTTACCTCTACTCTTCAACAAATATTTATCCATAAGAATTTTCTGCAAATTAATTGAAGGGGTATCTTAATATTGAAGACATAAAATCTATTCAGAGTTGTTTTCTACTTGTGTGCATAGAAACAAGAAGAAGAAGCTTGAAGAAATTTGATAAAACTTTCTTCATGGGTGTTTCAGGGGTTTATATATTCTTCAGAGTTGCCTGATTAACTCTGTTGGACGTAATGTTATAATTGTTTTGCTCAAATAACTAAAATACAAACAAAACTAAAATGTATAATTTGCTAGATTATAAAAGCCTTTCTTAAAAATAGAAGTTGAAAGGTCTTTAAGAGGGGAGGAAGTGTGGTTATAGTGATAAGAAAGGAAAACCACTTTGGAAAATGTTCCTGAACAATTTGCACAGAAGAGAATGCTTATTCTATAGTAGTTAATTCACAAAATGAGATTTCAGGGTTACTGAAGGGAGATTATATGAAGTAAGAAAATTTGAACTGACTTGATGTGGTCGTAAAGGATCAAAAGAAAGGGAAAAGTACTCAGCTAGGCTGATGTGGGGAATCAAATTCAACTTGAATGGAAAGAAGGATCTAAGTAGAGGTGTCTGTGAAGCAGTGGCTGAGGAAGGCCAAAGCAGGAATGTGTATGTCACCCTGGAGATGGTGACAAATAATGCCTCCGAACCCTCAGAAGAGAACCCCAAGACATAATTTTGGGGAAAGATGGGAAGCCATTGCAAAAATTCTCAGAAAGAGCATGTATTTTTTATTTTTTTGGAGATTTTATTTATTTATTTTTAGAGAGGGGAAGGGAGGGAGAAGAGATGGAGAGAAACATCTCTCTCCATCTGAGTGTGGGGTTGCTTCTCACACAGCCCCCACTGGGGACCTGGCCCGCAACCCAGGGACCTAGACTGGGAATTGAACCGGTGACCCTTCGGTTTGCAGTTGGCACTCGTTCTACTAAACCACACCAGCCAGGGCAGAAAGAGCATTTTTAAAAGTAAAATGGTAGAAGCCAAGAATGTAGGTGACTGAAGTGACTGTTTTTTATGCATTCATTCAACAAATACATGTAGTAAGCACAAACAGGGTGCCAGAGGCTGTTCAGGTGTTGGTGGTACAGTAGTTAAAAGGGGGACAAAACTCTAGGGAAGCCACAGCACACTGATACAGAAGGTCACAATTAATAGTCAGTGTTAATGTGGCACCATGGGGAAAGGTTTAAGAATAAAAGATAAATAGAGAGAGAGCAGAGAATGAGAAGAAACATGCATTTTCTTTTTACCTGTATACAGTCTCTGCACTTTAGTGTCTGTGGCTAAGAAGTAGTTGATAATTCCTCTTTTTTCCCTAGGTAGTAAAGTGCAGTGGATAATGGTAGTAACATTAAAAACTAATGATACAGTCAAAGCTCATACTGAACAAAGAAACAAAAGGATACAGTTAGTTACACAGAATACATGAGATAATACAATGATTCTGGATTCAACCACAAACCAGAAGCTCCAACTCTGTTTCAAATTGTTAAGTACCAAAAGGCCATCATGCTGAATCTAAGACCACATCTTTCCTCTTCAATTATTTTATGCTTGTGGGCATGGAACCTAAAGTTTCAAAATTAATCTCTTGCAAGATGGCAAATTGGTGCTGTCATCCAAGCTACTAGATTGTCTGTTTCTCTCCAAGAGAAATAATTTAAGTAGTTATTGAGGAAAAAGCATAGAATTCTATATCGCATTTCACGTTTGATCACTTTGACATTACATGGAAATGTGGATATTCCCCACGAAATGCTCTGTAAATTGAAAAGGAAGAAAGCAACAATAACAACAACAACAAAAAAGCCTAAAAACGAAACAACTTTGAGATTCTTTCCAAGGTGACCTTGAGGGAAAAATTTCTTCTTAAATACAGATTTGATTTTCACTTCACTTGTTTACTTCTGTATATAAGAAAGCATCTGTGAAGTTAAGTTATCATCCAATTTGGCTAATTATTCATATAGTTCCCTGGGTCTTAGATTGCCCTACAAATTCCTCTTCGGAAGGGAATATTTCAAATGGCAGTTTCTATTTTTTTCCCTTTTCTTTTTTAAGCAACAAAGAAACACACTTCTGTGCTCATACTTCACCACACTTAAACTTGGAGAATGTGCTCAGTGTCACCCATTTCTTTTTTCTCGCATTATTCTTTGCTCTTCCACTCACCATCCTTTCTTTGTACCTGTGCTCTGACCATTTGGGGTCTTTTCTATTTTCCTATATGCTTTGCTGTCTGCTGCTCCCTTTCAGCTTCTGCACCTTCTACAATTTGCCCACCTGATAAGGTATCGATGGTCCTTTAAGACACACAACCTTTAAGAGCCTTTTAAATCTCCCTTGAATAACATCCCTTCCCCCAGTACAAACACACATTCACCCACTTAAGTGCTGCTTCTTTCTCCAGCTGCCATAGTACTTGGGATCATCACATCATGGCCTTTAAATTATATTCTGGTTACACACTCGTCTTTGTTCTAGGGCTGTTTGAATGTAGGGATTGTTTTATTCTCTTTCTGTAACCCCAGTCATCAGTACAAGGTCTGGGCCATAGTACATACTCAGTAACATTTCCTGAATAAATGAGAGAGGAATGAGGGGGTGAATGGCAGAGCAAGCACATACTAAAGAAAAAAACTTGTTACTCTTGTATATTAACACATTCTGAGAAAAGGTGAGAGGAAAGTCTTGAATAATGTCAAATTATTCTTTAAAAAACTTTCGGAGACCCTGATTTAGAATTTTTCAAAGTGACATGCACCTTGGGACTGCTGTGAGGAGTAGCTAAAAGCTGGAACCCACCCAGGTATTAAACATCAGGAGCAGCATGCTGAGTGACTGGCAGAGCTGTTGGTGAGGTTTCAGAAGGTGGGAAGTAGTAGTGATTGTGGAGACTGAGAGGTGCACGTCTTAAATAGTTAGGGACATACAATGCAATTTACAGATGCTGTATCATAGAAGTGTACACTTGAAGCCTATGTAATCTTATTAACCAATGTGGCTTCAGTAAATTTAATTAAAAAGTAGATAAATAAACCTCAAGATTTTAAAAAAAGACAAGAAAAGCATGAGTGGGATCGGAGCAGGATTCGCAGATTTGTATCACTTGCAGGTTACTAGATAGATTTTTTTAAATCTGTTTTCCTTCCAGTGGCTACAGTCTTGTGAGACTAAATGACCCTTTGTGCTTATGGTATTTTTCTTTTGTTCAGTGGAACAGCTTGAGGACGTTCAGTTGCAGAAGGAGGTAGAGCCCCATCCCTTTCCCCCGCAGAAGTCCTGAGCTACCCTTCAACTGGAGCACATTCTGAGGGGACATCTCCTGATTCCCCTAATGATGCCATCCTTTGATGAGTTTCTCACCCTCTCCCTGTTTCCTAATACACATGACCCCACATGTTATGGGATTGCAGAGTTTTGCATGGCCGTGGAATAGGATTAGGAAGGACAACAGGTTATTACTACCTTGTGGGTGGTGCTTATTATATTTTTACAGTATTATAGAAAGTAAGTGCATAAAACAGAGGTTGTCCTTTTATGTTGCTAGGAATTCTCTGCTGAATGTAAAAGGCATTTGAGCAAGGGCCATGTGAAATTATTTGCCGTACATACATTGCCTGTGAGGTAGTAAACTTGTCATTAGTCAGGTTTTGGTTGAGTGTTCATTGGGCATTCGTGAAAAGAAAAGTTCTGCACACCACTCAGATAGTTTTCCACATAGGCTGAAAGCACCCTCCCCCTGCCTCAGTGTGATTGGCTGTGCCACTATATCCCCATGTTTGACTGCAGTGAACAAAATCAAGCACCTGTGACTGACAGGAGGACTGGCAGGTGTCGAAGGCATGGGCCTGCTGTGGTTGGTAATGACACTGACAATGGTAAGAGGACAGCCTAGCCCATGCTGGCATTGTTCTCTCTCCCATCCTCTGGATACCTCCTCTTGGGAAAGCATATAATTTTGTCTCTGCTACAATCTGCCATCCGTACTTTGAGTTATCTTCTTTACAAAATTAAATTGAATTATCCATCATCCACATGAAAAGTTTGATTGCTAACTGCCTAGGTCTAGACATTATGAATTACCTGTGCTATCCTATCTCTTGGATACATCTCAGAATGCTATGATTTCACATAAAAGCATAAATTGCAGGATGGTGGGGGGGACTAAATACATATTATGTAGGTTTACAGAGTAATATGGCCTGTGACTGTCACTGGAACCCAAATTGATTTTCCACTGCTTATAAAACTAAAACAACTAATTGAGAGTGAATTTACTTTAACCAATGAGATTCAAGAAGAAATTATAGTAGTCATGAATCACAGTTCTGTAGATCTGCTAAAATGTCAATATGCTGACATTCAAGTATTATTAATGGCAAAAGTATCTAATGTATTCATGGGAA
Source organism: Glossophaga mutica (assembly GCA_039655065.1). Lineage (NCBI taxonomy): Eukaryota > Metazoa > Chordata > Mammalia > Chiroptera > Phyllostomidae > Glossophaga > Glossophaga mutica. The sequence goes on along the minus strand of CM077304.1, from coordinate 34,664,212 downwards.
TACAAATAAGGAAAATAAAACACACATTTCGCTTTTCCTTTCCATCATGTTGACAGCATACATAAATCTGGCAGAATTTGGGAATATTTTATTCAGCATTCATCGTGAATCAGCCAATAGTGGGAGGCCACCCTCTTTAAAAGATACCATTTCTTTTATTTTTTTTTCACATTCTTTATTGCTACCTTTTTTTTTTTTAAAGATTTTTATTTATTTATCTTTAGAGGGGAAGGGTAGGAGAAAGGGAGAGGGAGAGAAGTATCAATGTAGGGTTGTCTCTTGTGTGTCCTCTGCTGGGAACTGGCCTGCAACCCAGGCATGTGCCCTGACTGGGAATCGAACCGCGATCCTTTGGTTCGCAGGCCCGCGCTCAATCCACTGAGCTACACCAGCCAGGGCATTTTTCTTTTATTTTTTAAAAAAGATTTTATTAATTAACTTATTATTTTAGACAGAAGGGAGGGGAGGGGGAAAGAGAGGGAACGAAAGATCACTGTGTGGTTGCCTCTCACACGCCCCCTACTGGGGACCTGGCCTGCAACCCACTGGGAACCAAACTGGTGATCTTTGGTTTGCAGGCCAGCGCTCAGTCCACTGAGCCACACCAGCCAGGGCTAGACACTGATTTCTGATGTGGATTAAGCCAGTCACTGGGCTTCCTTCATTCTCCTTGTCATTTAAACCAGAAGGTTGTAGGTAGATCCATTTTTGGTTCCCGGTAATTTTTCCAGTTTGGGAAATTCTGAGGTCTTGAACACAGCACTTGGACCAGTGACAAAGGAGAAACTGCAGCGGGCAGAAACTGAGCTTGTGACTCCGAGTTTCCTAGACCCTTAGTGTCCTTATGTGTAAAATGAGAATCTTCCTCAAGAGTTCATTGCTCTTCACATTTGATTTTTAAGCAGTAGTACTTTCTGTAAAAGAAATCTTTCCTGGAATCCCAGGATACAAAACCAGTAAGAGTGGAATTGTTCTCAAGGTAAAGAAGTAAAACCCAGAGCCCTGCTTACTTGGTTCATTCAAATAAGATGACCATTAAGGTTCTTTTCAACTCAGAGTTTTCAGATGTTTTGTATCAATTTCAGCCTAAGTTATATGAGGACTAAAGAGCCAATTCATGGGAAGAAGGGGCCACCCTCTGATTTAAGCAAACACCGAGTGGCAGACTTCACGGCATGCCGCTTTGGGGAGATCTATCTGTTCCAAGTCAGGCTCCACATGTGACTCTGCAAACGTGTGGAGGGAAATCTAGACAGTGGCCAGGAACGTGGTTTTGGTGGCGAGAGAGACCTTGAATGAAGTCTGGGCTTTACCTTTTACTAAGCATAATCTTAAGTATGTTATTTAATCTTCCTGATAAACAGTTTTCTCATTTATAAAATATAGTGGGACTGATAATAGCACCTGCTATCTGGGGTTCCAGTGGGGATAAATGAGGTAGTCCTTCTGTAAGGCTCTTGGCACATTGGTGCTGGCATGCAGTACTTGCTCAAAGGGTGAACACTCATTTAAACACGTTTGTTGAATGAATGAATGAATGAATGAATGAATGGGTGTATATAGAACTGGTTTTCTATTTCTGATACCTCAAATATCTTTATATTTCATTTACTTCAGTTTTAAATATTAAAACTTAGGTCTGTTAAAGCAAATTTGCTGATGCAAATAATCTAACTATGATTATGCTGCAGGTCTATAATTCTTGAAGGGATAAGAAAAACTAGGACACTAACATAATACAAACAACTTTCATTTAGAAAACAAAGTCACTATTCAGATCCATCGGGCTTATCAATATAATATTGTTGTCCGTGAACATAAAATGCTCTTGAGAAAGGGGATTTTAGAGTAGTCACTCTCAAACTTTAGCTCCCATCAGAATCCCCTCAAGTGCTAGTTGAACCACAGGTTGCTAGGACACACCAGCCATTTCCGATTCAGGAAGTATGGGGTGGGTCTTGAGGATGCCCATTTCTAACATCTCGCCAGGCGACGCCAGTGCTGCTGGTCTGGGGAACATATTTTGAGCATCACTGTGTCAGAGTCAAGATAATAATAGTTAAACTCAGTTTGTAGAGCAGAAGCTAAATACAGAATGGTAATGAAAAGGCATGCCCTTAAATCTACAAGGGACCTACTTCAACTATAAATTTGAGTTCAACAATATTTAAAAATTTTGTAATTCTTTCCAGGTATTTGGTTGTTTCTATCTAATCTTATTTTTACTGTGTGTGTACTTTTAATGTTTGAAACAATAGTGAACCCTTTGTACAACCTCTTAGCTTATATACTGAAGGATATTTTCTTGTTTCTGTTGTAGTATGGAAGAGAAGAGAGTGACTGGACAATCATCGTATCCTGAATGGAAAATACAGCATATTATCTATGTGTTATGGGGACAGACTGTTGCTTTTGAATTATGATACGTTCTTTGGCTACTTGTTTTTAGTTGTGCGTAATGTAGTTTATATTATCCATGTTAGGAAGGTGATTGTTTCCTCATGCCAGAGAAAATAAATCACAATCATCAAATGGTGTTTTGTAAACTTGGTAATAGAAGCTTATCTTACCTTCCCTTAGAAAGATAATAATAATGTAAGCCATATAGCATAGAATTTCCCTCAGTATTCTTGGTGCCTCCCTTAGTACTTCACTCAGATACAAAAGTGTTTGTTTATTCTTTAGCATAAGGTATTATTCTGCTCCTCAACCAAATGAGTTGTGTTGTGTGTGTTTAAAAGCTGACTTGAGTGAATTTCAGAGGTAACACTTCCTGTGACCCATTTTCATCCTCAGAAAGTGTTTTGTTGTTTTAAATCAAGACTTGGAAGAACTGTGTTTCCTCGTGTTATTTATTTATTTTTTTTTTGCAGGCCCCCAAGTCCATCTTAAGGGGCATCTCTCCCATCTCCCTGATGTCACAATCTCTTCGTGCATCAGCAGGACCCGTGCACATTTCCGCCATCGCCCTTTCTGTGTTGTGTTGTATGTAACTGGCTGCTTGGTAGACTCCACTACATCACTGAGGGAGGGTCTGTGCCTTAGAGATCTTTGTATCCCCAATGCCTGGCACATAGTAGGTACTCAGTAAATAATGACTAAATGAATATTTACCTTCTATAGAAGTGAACCTTCTTTGTTTCTATATTATGAAACCTCTTTATTAGAATTGTGATTCATTCCGACATTGTGTATATTTACCTCATAGTGTCTTTATTTTCCACGGACTGCTCAGTCCTTAGAGATACTCAGAAGCATAGTTCCTTGGAGGAATTGCTTCATGTGCAAAGACTGTCTTGGAATTGAAGCTATAACTCTACAGAGAAGTCATAGCATTGTACCAACCAAATGGAAATGACAAATGTTGTATGTTAAGTGTTAAATACGAAATAAATCATCTCAATTTGTTTTTTAGTAGAAAGCAAAGAAAGGTATACTCTGGTTTTTATACTTTCGGTTTTATAGGTGCTCTTTTCTGTTGAAGGGGGAGATGGACACGTGATTAGGGTACAGTGACTGCAATTATCCATATCATTTTCCTTGTTTAGGAGCTCAGAGTTAAAATTGTATCCTGGTTTATTTAGGAGAAAGTGAAAGTAAAATAGAAAACATTTACCCTTGGAAGGTCAACTCTTAGACATTATATTTGGGTTTCCTTCAGTACTAATAACTTTCATCTTGCTGATCATATTTTATTCTCTTTTCAAAGCAAGGGAAAAACTTTCTAAAAGTTCAATGCATTGAAAAATTTTCCTTAAGGCACATAGCAGCACATAGCAAATGGGGCTTTGATTCTTTCCCAAGACTTTTGGCCATGGGGTCTTTTTAGATAGGAAGGGTAAAATGAAAATTAGGGAAGTATAACATGAAAAAGAATGGTAAAAATATTTTTAGGGGGCTTTTAATTGTTGATCTGAAGTACCTGTTCTTCTCAGGCCTCAAGTGATTTATCTTTCTTTATATTCCTTCTCCAAGTAACATTCTAAGGGTATGTATTGCCTTGGCTAAATCCTGAGAACCCATTTTTTTTTCAACTTAATTGTTGTTAAATTACATTTATCACTGTTTTTCCCCCATTGCTGTCCCCTGCCCTGCCACCCCCTCCCATATTCAGTCCTCCCCGCCCCCATTGTCCTTGTCCGTGGGTCCTTTATTCATGTTCCTTGACTTGACCTTTCCCCTTCTTCCCCAGCTGCCCCCCATCCATGTTTCCTCTGGCCACTGTCAGTTTGTTCTTTACTTCCCACTCATTTTTAATATAGTATTCTAGAAAAGACTTCTAGGTAATTTTAACCTGTCAGGTAGCACATAAGTGACCAGACTCACATTTCTAAGAAAAATGGAAATTGTTTGTTTGCCATAAATGCATTTTATACTTTGCATCTCTAAATTTAGTATGACAAGACATGCCCATTACAAAAGCTAGAGAACAGTGTTTTGACATTATGTCTGTATTTAAAAAAACTGAGTGTATCCTAAAACAGAGAACACAATCTGCCATTCTCCTTTAAGTAATAAGACAGAAAATTGACCTTGACACTAACTTGTTGAGTAGATTTAAAAGGAACATCTGCACATCTTTTTTCCTTATGCACTATTTGTTTAATTGTCATGGATTAATACAGCAAGAGTGGCACATTATAACTAGGCAATTATCCATTCTTCGGGGCTTAGTTATCGTAACACTAATTGATCATTTAAGGTGTAAGATAGTGTAGCATTAGGAACATGTAAGGCTAATCTGCTCAAAAAGATCAACAAATTAATATTGTTGCTGATATTTGCATAATTGGCTGCAATTATTTAATGTTTAATTGGTTGATCAAATGAGATTCAGCAATTCACATGTGCATGAATAGAAACAGAACTGGTGGCACTTGAAATGATAATGATTAACTTATTTTGCATGTTCTCTTCCTCCCACATTTTTCAGTTTTTTTTTTCACTTCAGACCAAGTTTGTCAGCTTTTTCCAGCAGATCCATAGGAACCAAATTTTAAAATGAAGCATTCTGACATAGACAAAACATGAGCATTTCCTGAAGATACTTGCTGTTGGAAATATTCTAAGTTACAGTAATTTATTAAGGACTAACTTATGGCACCAAAAGAAGGGTCCACGTCAGGGATGTGCACCGTGCAGCTGGCAGAATGAGTCGATTAATAATACCTGCTTTCCCCTTTGCTTTCAAAATTACAAAGGAAAAGTTAAAGGGGAAGAGAAACGACTGAGACACTTTGTTAAGGGATTGTGTTTTTCTTCCCTGGTAAACACCCTCTATTCTCAAAAGATTTCTGTAAGTAAGGAAAGAAAAAAAAAGATCAGAGGTAGCAGCAAGAGAGTGCAGAGGTTCGTCAACTACGTGACACGTAATGTGAGCACTCCTGAGGCCCACATTCATTATGTACATACACCCTGGGTTAAAATTCCTCACCCTATCAGTTTTGTTGCTTGATACAATTGTATCTAAACAAGCAGTCTTGCTTTCTTCAAATCAGGCCATTCTTGGGCACTCGAAGGCAATTAATGAGTATATCTTAGTCAAAAGAATAGTAGGAGCCCGTTATTAAATCTGCAGTTTGAACTCTGCTTTAGGGCTTTGTGCTGTGAAATCGGCTGCCAAATAAGCTTATTTATTTTCCCCCCTCGGTGGGCAATCATTGTATTCTTTTTTCTTCAAAAGTTTATTTTTAAAATTATGTGTTCAGTTTACCCTTATGATTGCGGAAAATGTGTTTTAAGCAGAAAATGATAGCATTTGTTCACTTTCAAGGACTGATATTGAAAATATTAGAGTCATAAATATTCATTGCATGCATTAAAGCAAAGGGCTTAACCAGGGGTTGGAGAAACATTGTAAGGAGCCCTTATTTCATGTCCTGATTCTAAATATGATCAAAGAATTCTTCCTTGTAATGTGGATTTGCAGAAACCTAGTTACACACAGTAATGGCTGGCAAGTAATTTTAGTGGACACTTTGTCACTTGGCTTTGCAACAAGAAGTTTGTTCAGCTATCTCTTCCAGATCTCTCTTTGAAAAGGAGGCAAAGGGTACCAGCTTTTCAATAACCATAACCTGTTAATTGACGAGGATCACGGAGATTGTAGTAATTTGATCAGTTAATTTGATAAATGTTGATTGATTACTCATATGTACATCTAACCCAATTTGCAATAGGAATTAGGAAGTTTTAGAAAATAAATAGTACATACAGTATACTTTCCCTCAAGTTGTTTACATGCTACTACTTAAACAAAAACACAGTATTTAATGCAGGAAGAGCTTGTTTCTTGTTCTTGATAATGAGACAAAGACCAGAACACATCTCTTAATAAGAAATTACAATGAATACTTTCATCTAATTTTTAAAGGGTATTTGCCCTTTAAAATATTTCTTTTTTCCTCTAGTCAAAACTACTCAGTCTGGTTAGTAGTTAGGAGTTATTCGGCCACTGCCTTGTGGTGTGAATCACTTCCTTCTGGTGTACTACTTACTGCCAGTCCTTTACCCATTTGTTAGCTGCATTCTCCGGGAGCACCTTTGAGCTGTCATGGTACACCTAACAGAGAAACACCTCGAATTACAGCATCTTTGCTGACCTCAGAGTTAGATAATACTGAAATAAAATGTTCCTAGTGTGAAGTTTTTTTGGAAAATGTCTGTTTAAGAGCATTAGTTTGAAAATAATGGATCCAGCTACTCAAAAAATAGGTGCCAGACTAACTTTAATAATGATTTTTCACAGTTTGAGGTTTTAAAATAAAGGTAAATTAAACTATTACAAAGAGATTCATTTTTATCCTTGCCAAAAAGCCCTTTAAAAATACAAAGATAGAAGAAAGTGATTTACTTTCATCTTCAGCATACATATCATAATAAAAGACTTAGATATTTTAGGGAGGAAGGCTGGTAATGAAATGTATGAAAAGGCTATAGTACTGTTTATGCGTAAATAATTCCTCAAGATCATATATATGTATATATTTGCTTTAATGAATGTTAGGGCATAAAATTTTTAGTCTGAGAAAATCAAGTAGCCTTTGAAGTCTGCTAAGTGTTAAGTACTGAAGTTTTAGGTAATCTTATTCTGTCAAAAGAATATTTTTTTACCCCACAATAGATACAGTTAGTAAAGCCTAAAACTTAAGTTGCATGATGTTCAACTTATGGAATCTGCTGTTGGGATTGTAAGGTCAACTCTAAGCTGTGGTGTGGGAATGAATTAAAATGTAGTTTCCTCGACAGATTTCCCTGCATATCTACTACCACAATGGCTAGGTTACCCATTAGTGACTTACGGAGGAAAATTTATCTAGAGAAGATATCAGAGGAAGAACAACTGGAGATAGAGAAAGAAAGGAATGATAGAGAAAAAAAGAATTGGGCTTGCTTCTGCATTTTCCGAAAGAGCTTTTTTCTTGTTCTGCCAGCCATAGGGATCTTCAGCTTCCAACACAGGTGCCAAACACAAAGACTCATGCCAATTAGGAAGTGACCAAATATGGTGTCAGCTCATCAGACAAGAGAATTAGGCTATGGTCATTAGGTAGTAATCTGAGGGTTGTGTTCCATGGAAACTGCTGTCGATGACTACCTATTTGAATAACGCTTTATTGTATAATTGCATAGTCTGCATGATCTGTTGTGGCATTTCCTCAGTGATCTTACTCTAAGATTTGTGAACCTTTTTTTTTATTTTAAGATTTTATCTATTCATTTTTAGAGAGAGGGGAAGGGAGGGAGAAAGAGAGAGAGAAACATCAATGTGTGGTTGCCTCTCACATGGCCCCCACTGGGGACCTGGCCCAAAATCCAGGCATGTACCCTGACTGGGAATGGAACTGGCGACCCTTTGGTTCACAGCCTGTGCTCAATCCACCGAGCTATATCAGCCAGTGCTTGTGAAGCTTCTTGAGGCTGAATAAAAGCATAAATGACAAGGAGTAGATTGTGACTGGATTAGACTGGGACTGTTTTTCCTCTTTAGGAATAGTATTTACCAATACCCACTTTCCTTGGTGAGGATTGACTGATTTGGAAATTAGTTGGATATTATCATTTAGTGTTTAACTAAAACATGTGACAACATGCAGTTTCCTCAAGCTAATTTTACATGGTCATTAAAGTCATTCCCAAGGTTAAGAAAGGAATTCAGGCAGCTGCCTCAATTTCTATTTCGTTGATGTGTTTTTGAAGAATGCAAGAATTCTCTCGAGTATGGCTGTAAGTAGATTTTGAGTCATCTTAAAAATAAGCTAGCCCCTCTGTGTGCATCTGTAAATTGCTTCCCCATTGATGACGAGAATGAATGATCCTGTGATCCATTCCACTAACTAGTATGGGGAGCCTAGCCCACCATTCTGAAGAATTTGTGCTTACTTGAGAAAAAAAGCTTGTTTGAGGAAGTAGTTTTTAAATCAGAGTTTAAAGATTGAGAAGAATATCAGCTTAACTGTGAAATTTTCAAAATGTATTCTCACATCTAAATTTGATTATAATGAAAAGCCACAGCCATTGCTAATCACAAATTTCACAAGTTATGTAGTGATTCTTTAAATTCTGTTTAAGAAAAATCAAGTAGAAGGAAATAAACACTTTGTTTATTTCCAGGGCCCTGGCTGGTATAGCTCAGTGGATTGAGTGGGGGCCTGCAAACCAAAGGGTTGCCAGTTTGATTCCCAGTCAGGGCACAGGCCTGGGTTGTGGCCTAGGTCCCCAGTAGGGGATGAGCAAGAGGCAACCACACACTGATGTTTCTCTCCCTCTCTTTCTTCCTCCCTTCCCCCTTCTCTAAAAATAAATAAATAAAATCTTTAAAAAAATAAGGATTGGCTTTCATAAAAATTGTCAAAAGATTATGTTAAAAGGAATTTAAGCTCGCTAAAAGCATAATGATGGAAATGTGGAAAATAGAGTGGGTAAAGGAAACTACCTCGTTTTTTGAAGGTTTAGTAGAAGCACAAATGAACTTTAAAAAATGGCTTTGTTACATATGAACCATCTGGTGTGAAAGAACCCTACAATGTCTAAAGGACCTGGCATAATTGTATTTTGCTAGCAATAGACACATTCTTCATTGTTTGCGGGTTCTTCGTCAGATCTTTAATTATACACTGTTTCTGTCATCAATAAAACAACTTAAAGGAATCTTATTTGTGTAGTCCCTTGAAATTGGCATTGTTGAATGCATGAAATAATAATGCTTAATTATCATTTTAATGCTGTTCCAAGGTTTTTGGTTGTGGGATGTAAATGTAGTGTGGTATTTTTAAACCAAAATGACATTGAGAGAATGAAAAGAATTGAATATCCCAGGAAGACCTGAAACCATACAACTGGGCAGAGTATAAATGTGTCTCATATTTTCAAACACTTGGATAAGAAATACCATGTGCATTTGAGATTGTCCTTTCTCCTAGGTATGCATCTGTCTTTAGTCAAATTTAGCTTTGCCTTTGGAATTTTGCACAGAGTAAAGGGAATAGATTACTTCTTCCCCTTCACTGTTATAATTAAGCTACTTTAACAGCATGCCTGTATGTCACTAGCCAGCTTTAGAATAAAAGACACTATAAACTAAAAGGTATCTGATCTAAACCTAGCAAATATCAATGGTATGCTCTTTTAATCAAACCAGGCCTTGTATAAATTGCCTTCATACACATATATCTCTGACAGAATAAAACCACATGCAGTGTATATGAGGGTCACATAGTTCACATCCATTTTCCTATGATTTGGCCCAGTGATTGCAAGTGCAGCAGAACCTAAGGTTTTTCAAGGAGTTATAAACGGTGTAAAAGTGTCAAAGTGCTCAATGAGCTCATTCTCCAGACCCTGTCAAACTGAAAATACTGGTCTTCATGAAGATCTTTATCGGGAAGTTGCGTGCAGACTTTGGAAAGTCCAGGAAAAGGTTATTAGTCAAGTCCTCTTACAGTGTCAATGCCCAAATCCCCCAAGAGTGACAAAGATGGACTTGACATTCCTGAGGGTGATGACATACATTCACTGGAGCTTATATGATTTATCAGATGAGACAGCAGCCTCCTTCAGGGGAGAATATGTCTCTTCTACATCAGTTTACTAACAACCAAAAAAAAAAAAAAAGTGAGGAAGGTAGAAGCAGGGGTGAATTTTCAACCTTTATAGTAGTTTTTCTGCTAAGCTGATTCGATTTGATTGTAAGCATATTTTTCAAATCAAGCACCGATTCCACATACATGACATATAGTTGCCTTGCACCATAACTTATCTTTGGATGAAGTGGTCTGTTGTAGACTGATGCTGTAATGGTAACGATGTGCAGAACCACATTCCTGTAACCAAAAACCCCACAGCCAAGACGTTAATGCATGTGTGGGTGTAGAACAGTCACTCAGCTTGTTCACTTATGTCTGTAGGCAACGAGGACCGCGTGGATTGAAACCTGTGGTCATTCTCTCCAAACGTCTCCATCACTAAGTCAATAGGATTTTTGAAGTATCTATGAGATGAACTCATGAAAAGTTTTAGAGTCGCACAATTCAGGCTGATTGTATTCCAAATGCAAATGAGATGATTAAACCACATTAGTTTTAAAGATAGCTGCAATAATCTAGTAAACATTTCTCATCAATATTCATGATAATGATAAGCAGAGGTGGTGCAACCTTTGATCTCTGGCTTCTTCCAAGCCACGGCTGGGTGTAACAGAACATGCATGTTGTCTAATAATTAAGAGAATGGTTAAGAGCCACCAATTGACACTGTGACCTTCAACCAGTTACTCAAATTGGAGAAGAAAATGGAGATTGTCAAAGTACCAGTCTCATGGGTGATAGGATTAATGAGTTAATACTGTAAACTATTTACAACAGTTCATGTGTAAAGTGTAAGCTGGTGGAATTTTATGAACCTGAAGACAAGTAGGGCAAATAGACACTCCACAAAAATGCTGTCATCAGCACCCCCTCTATGCCTGGTGCAGATGGTGAAAGTTCCTCAATCCACAGCACAGGACGAGTGGCGTAATGGAGCTGCCCCAAAGTGCTCATGGGAAGTTAGAAATGCGGGATCTACTGAAACTCAAGCCCAGAGGTAAAAGCGAGGGCTAGATGAAGCAATGATTGATAAAATTATTAAGAAGGAATTAGATGCTTTTAGTTTCGGAAATATGAGTTACACTCCATATTCCACATGAATATAACTGATGATTAATTTTACGTGTCAACTTGACTGGGCTGTGGTGCCCAGTCGTTCAGCCAAACCCTGCCCTAAATGTTCCCATGCAGAAGGTACTTTTTAGATGTGATTAATATCACACTGGTAGAGTTTGAGTAAAGCAGATTGCTCTCCATAATGAGGGTGGGCCTCATCTGATAAGTTGAGAGCCTTAAGAGCTCATTGGTTTTCCAAAGAAGGAGGAATTCAGTTTTACAATTGTAACATAGAAACATTGCTTGAGTCACCAGCCTGCCTGGCCTGTGGTGTAGATTTCAGATTCATAACTGAAACATCTTTTCTAATTTCCTGCCTGTCAGCCTGCCCTATTGATTATGGATTTGGCAGTCCCCACAATTCCATGAACCAATTCCTTAAAATCTCTCTTTCTCCATATGTGTGTGTGTGTGTAATCAATCAATAATATAATTTATTACTATGTCGGAAACCATGGTCATGCTCTCCAAAGGTCTTTGTCATACAGAGGGGTGGCAAAAGCAATTTTACAGTTGTTTGTATAAAAAAAAATACAATAATTAATAAATAATAATACAAGGATAAACTTTTATGTACTCACAGCTGTAAACCTACTTTTGCCGCACCCTGTGTAATAATATATATAAGGTCTTTGATATATGCATAAATGTATAACATATTATATGATATATATGAGTTCTATACATATCAGTTCTGTTTCTCTACAGAACCTTGATACAACAACATCTTTACTTATGGTTTTCTAAGGAAGAAGATCATATGCTGTTTTATTCCCTTTGAGTCAAATATCCAACTTAAGGCATGCTTAGCATTCAGAAAATTGTTAATCACGTAAGGTACCAGCAATAATTTGCTCTAATTGCAAGCAGAGTACTTAAGAGAAAATAAGAATTCCCAGATTGGCAAGGTTGTATAGCCCAAGCTTACTAACTGAAGGTAGAGATCGCTGAAATTTCAGACATCCGTGAGGAAAATATTTCTGAGTGTTGGACCATTAAAGGTCCCTATCATATCATTAGCTTAGTGTTTCTGGCTGGACTGTATGCCTTGAAAATACCATGAGGCCACAAGTAGATGTAAAGAACTCCCTTTTTGATGTAACCGAGGGGTAGGGTTATTTTGTCAGGTGAGCTGCTATCCTGATAAAAATCAGTTTTATAGATTTACTGAAGGCGGGGCTACATTAACCCTGGCAGGAGTCCTCTGGACCCCGTTGACTTCACACAGTGCCACAACCAGGTTCAGCTCTGTGTGTGCCAATGTTCTCACCACCACGCTCAATTTAGGAATCATCTTTGTGATCATTTGGACTTTTATTTATCTCCCCTATATATCAAAGTTATATTTTGCAAGACCCATTTTTTAAACTCCTGAGCAGAGACAATAAATTGGTCTGCTTCTCCAGTGCGATTTGATAAGGCAATTTAAAAGGCAATAAGAAGCCAAATGAGGTTAAGTGATGGGGACAGAGATCATTCAAAACAGCTCCTCACCAGTTCAGTTGTTCTCTCAGGAGAGGGAGGTGATTACTTATTTCCTACGAGAAAGAACGGTATTGTCATAATCACGAGGTTAATGTTTGCATTTCCTGTTAGAGTGTTTTCCCCCCTGTTTAGTGCAACCGTTCTTTAATGACAATGATCCTCCTCCTGATTCTATTCAACAGTTATTCTTCCTGCTAATCACTGATTTGAATGACTTGTATTCAGTCAAGTGTACGAAGGCCACAGAGTTCTGCTTTCATACTTCCCCTTTCATCTAGGTGATTCTGAGAACTTGTAATTATGTCAATAGTCGACTCACCCATATAACTAGTAACTTCAAAAGATTACATTTTACTCATTCTCCTATCTTCCCAGAGCAAAATCCTTTAATCGTATATAAGAAGTACAGCATCTATTAAGCAGCTAGCAGAGTGCCTAGCATCTAGTAGGTACACAATATTTGACAGCTCCACCCCTTCCTTTCTTAAAGCACCACTTATCTCCGAATATTGAATACTTGTTTTCGGGCTCAGTCTTACCCAATTCATGAGTTAACTGGAAACAGCTTTGAAAGTGCATTAACAGCTGCGGTTCAGGGTATGAAATTAGCTTTGCTTCCCTAATCCCAGCATCTGGTGTCTCTTGGATGAGCTACTAAACCCCACTGGGCTTTCTTCCTAACCCTCAACCTGCATGTCCATCCATCCCGATTTACTGGACTTCTGCCCTGGTATAGTTCTCTTTAGTAGTCAACCTGCTCACAGCCTCAGCACATTCAATGGGGGCACAGCCACCTCAAGCCTGGACTTTTTCTCTTGCCACCCAAACATAGATGGATCCAGTCAATCCAGATTGAAACATTTGGAATGAATCACTGCCTCTTGTTCAATTACGGTTATTTCTGGACCCCATCAACCAGATTGCAACACTTCATTACTGAAATGGCCTTGATTAGACCTGAGTTTGTCATCACCACTTGGATGTGGTGATGATTTGGGCTGATTTCTGCCTCCTCCATGGGGTGGAGGCTGCTTGGCACTGCTTTTTTCTGCCAGCTTGCTCTTGAGGTCTCTCAGCTTGTAAGATCTCCCTCTTGGCCCAAAGCCACGTGACCATTTAATGCTGAGAATCACCCTAGCTTCCTGTTACCCGGGCTTCATGTATTTATTTATTTTTCAGAGAGTGTCTTTTAAAACCTAAAATACAGTAGCAACTACTGGACATGTCATCTAAAATCTTGCCCCTCAAAGCATCATTACCAGACCAGCAGCACCATTAGCTCCTGGGCACTTGTTAGAAATGCAGAATCTCAAGCCCCTCCCCAGACCTACTGAATCAGTATCCACAAATTAACAAGATCATTTACCTGCACGTTCAGATGTGAACGAGCTGCTCTAAACACTTCTCAGCTGAACAGAGCCACATAAAATGGAGGTACCACCAAGAAACTATTGTGAGGTTAGAAACAAGATTCATTTGAAACGCAGAATCAGTTTTATAAATGAAGGTATTTGTTCCAAAGCTGAAGTGACTTTACATCCCGGAACTCAAGGTAGGCTTCCATTTGCTCAAAATCTAACGTAGGTGAGTTTGGTTATGAAATGTGCCTCCTACATTGCTAATTCCTTCTGAGGTTTCTCCTGGCACTTCCTTTCCGTCTCAGCCTTGTGTGAGTAAATTATCATGGTGGTCTCTGTGAAAATTACCACACAGGAAACAACAGGAGACTCTTAATTACTGAATTCCTGCACACTATTTATTCTTTCTATTTAGAGCTATTAGAGAGCCTCTGGGTGTATATATACAATTAAAAAGAGAAACAAGATTCCCAGCCAAATTGCAGCTGTTCCTAAGTTTCTGGGAACACGAACCTAGATACGTGCTTCCTTTTACATTAAAGTAAGTTCATTGCCAATGACGGTTGGTTGGTGATAACCTGAGGTGCTTGAGTATTTTTTGAGGTACTGCAGGTATAGTGCAGGGCCCATGTGATCCTGATGAGCCATCCTTCACCAGTTCAGAGTGTAGTAGGTTTCCTAGAACCTGAAATTAGGCACCTGAAAGTCAAGTCAGTTGGACTTAGTTCCTACCAGAAACACAGTTCCTTGTTTTATTGTAGACTGGAAGTAATTCTTACATGGGGCTGGACTGCCTTTAAACCAGCATAGATATGAGGACGTTGTTCTTTTTCAAGTTTCACCAGAACAGAAGCAGCTGGCCCTTTTAGGAGATCATTCTAATGTTTAAAGTGTTAGGATTTTTTTTTTCCTCTAAAGTCTAAATCCTCTTTGCTTTATCATACAAAGACATTTTCATGTGTTATCTACGGACAGACATCTACAAACCGAAGAAATTCTAATTTTGCCCATGTACTATCCTTCTATATGAAAGAATATTATCAATAAATCTTGCCTCGCTAGGTGAAATTTCAATTCTCCGCTTTGTGCTTCCTTTTTTCTCTTTAACATTTGTGCCTACCTCTTTAGCCTCTCAAAGATCTCTGTTTCTCTCACCCTTCACACTGGGCCTGGACAATGGGCTTTAGCAACGTTCTGGTCAATGAAGAGGACGTAGGCTTTTTAAGTGGTATTTCTTTTACATTTCCTGATACGATGCTCACTTTTTGACTGCTTTACACCTTCTGACTAATCAATTGCAGTGATTTCTTCAGTGCCTTTTTCTTTTCAGCGATGGTAGCTGTCCCTACTTCCCCTT
The DNA here is from genome assembly GCA_039655065.1 of Glossophaga mutica. NCBI lineage: Eukaryota > Metazoa > Chordata > Mammalia > Chiroptera > Phyllostomidae > Glossophaga > Glossophaga mutica. Next base: position 34,648,811 of record CM077304.1, on the reverse strand, counting down.
ACCATCCTTATTTAAGGTACTTTCTCCGGTTTGCCAACAAATAATCATCTCGAGGTTTACTTCTAACTCTGGGTGTTCCTTTTGTCACCATGAAATGAAATGTGGTGTCACCCGTGACTAAATGAAAAGGAAGCTCAAGAAAGTTGTGGTGTAATGCTGAGTGACAGACTGAAGTCAGGAGCTCTGGCGTTGAGACTCCGAGCCCTACCTCCTCCCCCAGCTCTGCCGCCTCACTGCACGGCCGACCTTGAGCAGATCGCCTCCTCAGAAAAGAAGGGCTTCACTTAGCGGAGCCCTCAGGTCCCTTCTCATTCTAGGTTTCCTCAACTCTGAGAAGTCAGTCGTTAAGGTGCTCGGGGTTTCCCATGATCCTTTCCATCCCACCCCTGTCCCTTAATTTTCCTGGTTTTGGAATTCATTTGCTTAAAAACTACTCAGGAGAGAATCTGAAAGTAATACTCTACTTTTAAAAAAAGACACTATTAAGACATTTATATAATCTAAAACATTATAAAGATCAATACCTTCAGCATCCATGCATCCACCTCACAATTTTAATCAAGGATCAACATAAAGTTTAATCCTCTGACTGTCCTCTCGTCTGCTGCAATTTCCTCCATTCTCTTAGCAGTTAAACTCTCCAGAATAGTCACCTAATTTTTTATATAAATTTATGTCATCGTGTTGTTACCCTTGCAAGGGATATTGTAGTCAAGCCTAATCTCTAAAGATAAAACAGATTGCGTAAGTCTTTAGAAGAATGTTTGACAAATGGAAAAGATGTGGAGAGAAAAGTGGTGATAGCTGGCTCTGAGTTATAATATACTTCTATGTGTCCTAAGCATATCAACAAATCAATTTTCCTTGTCACTGGTGCTTTAATTTACATAGTTGGGTTCTAACCACAGTTCTAATTATGACTTTTCCATTTTGTATTTGCTTAACTTCCTTTCATTAGCTTTCTCTTTGGGAATTAAATATTAACGACTATGGGAACGATGATATATACAGCAGAGAGACAAAGAATAGCAACTTTAGTTTCCACTGGCTTAACAATGAATTTCTTTACTTTAAGACAAACATCAGTAATCAGGTCAGTCCTAGCTGACAGTGACCTGTAACGACAGTTGGAATTCCCAGGCTGGGGCTCTGCCCACAGTGTTTTCAACATTGTCTTTTGCCCTTTCCTTGTTAACCAGCTGTCAGCCATATTAGCCAACTTCCAGGTTCTCAGATACTGCAGATCCACCTCCCTCCAAGGCCTTTAGCACGCACTGTTCCTTCTGCTTGGAATACTCCTATCCTTCCCTTTATGACACAAGTCATTTCTTCTCCTTCTCTTCCTCCAATGAGCACCTTGTCTAGAGTGGCTCTCCACCACCATTATTCTCATCGAAGCACTCTCAGTTTTCCTCAAAGCAGGTATCACTATTGCAGTTTTACTGCCTCTTCCATTAAAATATAAGCGCTTTGTGGGAAAACACTTTTCCAGTATTATTTATCAATTACTTACTATAGTCTTTAGCAAGGACTATAGGAGGGATTTAATAATATCTTTTAAAAGGAAGGAAGGAAGGAAGGAAGGAAGGAAGGTAGGTATTGACTGGAATCACACTGACTAGGTTTCATGTCTATACCAAAATGATTTCTATTGCATGGTAAATTGGACATTTCTTCATTAAATTACTGGTTTGAAAGAGAATCTTGGCATTTTCAAGTGTTATTTATCAAGTCTTTTAAAAAGACTTGAAGCACTAGCAGTCAACAATCTTTAGGGGCTAGTATAGGTTTTTAATTTAAATTGTAGGTTAAACAATTTTTTTTTTTTTTTACTTTGGGATAATTACGGATTTACATGCACTTGTAAGAAATAAGTCACAGAAATCCTGTACATCCTAAACTCAGTTTCTCTCAGTGGTAACACTTTGCATTACTCTAGTACATCATAACCAGAAAAAGTATTGTTTTTAACAAAATGACAGGTTCGTTTTTCAATTCAAATTCTTCATTCATTCTCCATCTCTTTCACAAAAGGCTTGAGGTAGTTTATAAAAAGGATAAATATAATATTATTTTAAAATTAATTATAAAGTAGAAAATGAGGTTAAAATCATATAAGAAAATATGTTAGTTCTTGGGGCTATTTCAAAGTTTATAACCTGGTTCTAATTATTTAGAAGGGAAAACAGCCAGTTCTTCAGAGGTAGACAAAGCCTTTTAGTGCCTAAAACAATAAAAAGTTCTTATAAGGGACAACTAATTATGCTTGTAAGAGATACAGTTTTTATCACCTTCCTTAAATTACAGCAAATGTGGAAACAAGTGGAGAACCACAAAACTCACTCATTAGCTAAATGATTACCTCCTACCTGACATTAGACTTGATTGTAGACTTTCTAGGTTGCTCACATGCAGCTGAAATACTCAGTGCTAAATTCTCAAACTTCACCAAACTGCCCTGAATTATTAATCTCCTGTGGGTCAATCACAGGGAATAGGCAGTATGGTAATAATTAGAGCTATTCACAAATATTCTGGTTTTCCTCCTGTGGAGGCCCTGCTAAGGTTGCAATTTCCCGACCCCTTGAAGTTAAGCTTGGCCAATGACTTGCTTTGGCCAATAAAACGTGAGTGGAAATGACATGTGTCACTTCCTTTCGGAAGCATTTAATTGGTGCTCACTGCAAACTTTCTTCTTCCTGCTTCAGTGATCATGGAATCATGAGTTAGCATGAGGCCTCTGTCATCCTGGGTCTCTGAGAGACTAAATTAAGCCAAGACCCCTGTTGACCCATAGTGGACATGTTGCATGACTGAGAAATAAAACTGAATGGAGTCACTCAGATTTGAGGGCTAATTTATTACCATATGTTTATTCATAATATAGCTCCTCTTGGTTGTTATATATTTTAAAAAGCTTTATATTTGTTTTATTGTTCTATCAAGTTCTATTTCTTGGGCTGAGATATGCTCATTTCCTTCCATTGATGAGTGTGGAAAAGGCTGGTTACATATCTGTAAGTGGATCTCACCACCAATTTAGCCGTGTTTGATTTACTCCTTGTTTTGCTGTAAAAATGATTCACCCATGAGACTCTCCATGGGTGAAAATGACTCTAACAACACACTGTAACTTTGGGAAGATCTCATAACTGGCCCCATGAGAGCTAGTTAACTGGTTGAAGGAGAATAGCAATCATGAAACCCAAATCTAGTGAATTTAGAGATGGAAGGAGGTTGGCTGTGTTTGTCTTTGACACAGCTGACATCCGTCAATGATTTGGACTGCTTTTTGCACTTCTTCCTTACAGGCACTGCTCACTCTTTGCTGATAAAAAGAAGGAGGAAAAGATACTCATACAGAGCATTTTTAATTATCTGTTAATTGGATGAGATGGCAATTAAAGTGCCTAAAGGCCATATGCATATTCATAGATTGTCTTCAAAGGGTACAATTACCAAAGTCAATGAGAAAGATTATGAGTTAATATTGGATTGTGATTTGGGGCGGAGGAGGGTGAGGCATGCCCAGATATCTTCCTCTGAATAGCTATTAAGAGTGATTTGTCTTTCTGGTTTTGTGTGATTTTGTGTGGCAGGACATGTCTGGGAGCACCACATGTTTGTCAAGGGACAAGCTCCGCAGTGAGTGGTCATTGGCAATTTCTCTAGGTGTGCAATACACTTTAGGTGCAGGGTGAAATTCTTACCCAATATGAAAGTTTAGATAATATTTTCCATGATATTCATGTCTAATATTATTTCCATTAGAAATAACCATTTCTGCTTGTGGTAATGACTAAATGTAATATTCCCATTGTGAATTTCCACAAGAACATGAAAACAATATTTTTGAAGTAGTAGCAGAATTTTCTTTCAGAGCTTCCAAAAAGTATGGAAAAGAGATTTTCAGATATCATGTTGATGCCTCTGCCTTGAAGAATATTTTGACATTTAAGATTTAGTGTGCAAGTGACAATGCAGCAAGATTAAGTTCAAATTCCACAGGGCCCAGGAATGGATGGGAATTACAGACACTCTGCTCCATTTGCCCTCATTCTGCTCAGCTGCTGAGGTCGGTGCAAGGGAAGCTGTGGAAGGGCAAAAAGCCACATACATTCCCCAGGGCACCCTCTAAGTGCTTGAGTTTTTGTCACTATTTTCTTGCCACTTCAGATAATGCAAGGCAGCTGGTGAAGTACAAATGCTCAGTGACCACAGTTCGGAGATTTCCAAAGATACAAATATTTTCAGTTACTTTGTTAGCTGGGCCCATCTGAAAGAATCATTGACTAAAATTTTTTTATATCAATAGACTTTATTTTTCAGAGCTGTTTTACATTCTTCCTCCCATACCTCAATTATTAACATATTGCAATAATGTGGTGCATTTGTTATAATTGATGAGCCAATATTGATACATTATTATTAACTATTACCCATACTTAGGATTCACTTTCTGTGTTGTACAGTTCTATGGAATTTCACAAATGTATACTGCCATGTGCCCACAATGATAGTATCACATAGGATAATTTCACTGCCCTAAAAATCCTGACCAGGAGACAAGGGCTTTCATAGCTCAGTTAGAAATGCATTCCCAGCTTCACCCGCCTCGGGACACAGTCTGTCTCTGGCTCCATAAGGCTGTGTGTTGCGTGCTGAGAGGTGCTCTGAAATGATGAGAGACAAGTGAATCGGCAGTTAAGTGAACTGGCCTTGCTTTGCCACTGCCAAGTCATTTAACCTCTCTCATCTGTAAAATAGGGGAAGAATAAATGATATAACATGTAAAGAACTTAATGCCAGGTAGATAGTGGATATTCCATACATTTTAGCTGAAATTATTACTAAAAAATGAACATAGGAATAGAACTAAATGCACACACATACATGTAAATCCAAGTTAATCTAGGAAAATCAGTGGATTGTATCACTGTCAAAATCCTGGTTGTGACAGAATCCTATGATGTGGTACATTATTACTTACATTCGGGGAAACTGGGTAAAGTGCACCCAGGATCTCTCTGTAACCTTTCTTACGTAGAGCCTGTGAACCTACAATCATCTTAATAATACTTTCAATTTAAAATAATGAAAGCAAAGGTGGAGGTAGTGTTACAGGGGTTACTTAGGATTTATAAGGCTGTTGGAAACAGAGCAAAACAGAAATGTGGGATCATAGATCATGCCCTGGTTTGGAACCCAAATTGGTTGTCGAGGCTTTTGGGAAAAATTGAAAAAAATTGGATATAGAATGAGAATTAAATGTTCTTAGAAAATTTTCTTTCTTAGTTTGGTTAGGAGTGATCCAGATATTGTGGTTATAAAAGAAAAACATAAATAAATGTGCTGCCTCAACTCTTCATGGTTTAAAGCCTCAAGTCTGTGACAAGCTGATTATTAGGAAACTTCCTTACATAATTCTTCACTTTAGGGTTATAACCACCACCACACTCTCCATGTCTGCTCAAAATCTCTAGAAGAGAGATTTCAATAAGCCACAGCAGGCCATTATTTTGCCTGAGACCTAAGCCTTCAGATACAGCAAACAAAAAGTCTTTTTTGTGAGGGGGTCACCGGCTCTACAGGACACATTCTCAACAAGGGATTATTAATCATACATACGTGCAGCCTTTCTCCCCAAAATGAACTACCCAGATATAATACGGAACAACAGGCTCTACTGAGGATTTGGCTTCCTTGATTTAAATGCCACAGATGTATTTCCAGCAAGAAAAGTGAGTAATTATTGCTTCACACAGTGATGGCCTGTTTGTTTTAGACTGCTTCCTTTCGACTTGACTTTTGCAGAGGCATTTCATGCCCTGTTTGTAAAACACTTTGTTCACATAAGCAGCTGTATCTTGGGAATTTCCTCATTGGCCAGCTTTCTAGTTCTTACAATTGATGAGTGCATTTCCAAACCTGAAAGGTTGGGGAATGCCTTTTCACCTATTGAAGATATTCACATTGCTTAGAAGTTTGAGCTTCAAAGAATTGAAATAACATATGCATTTTTTTTCCTTCTATAGGGCTTTTGTTAACCAGGCTCCTCTCTCCTTGATCATTTCTGACAGAAAGTTACCAGCACGAACATGCTTGTGGTGCCCTGGAACAGTTATGTTAAACCAAAATTCTGAAAGTATTTTGAATTCAAATGTGAAAATAAGCTCCTGTGGGGAATTTTTATTGAGTTTTTATATATATATCCCTATCTTAAAATTATAAATTGCTTTACCGATTAGGTATTTATGATAGGTACTATCTGTACTTCCCCATGGTAGTAGCTCTGAACATTTGTGGAGTATTTTTAATAAACTAACTAGGACATTAAATCATATGCAAGTAACCCAAGCCATTGAATTTAGTTTTTCTCTCAGTTAGTACTGTTTCTTTCAGCAGCCTTAGCCATATATTCTGGATTATATCTCATTTGTTCTCAGTGAAAATATCGTCTCTTGCTTTGCAGTTTTTTGTTGTTTGGTTTTTACTTGTTTTTCCTGAGAATTGTCCCAAATTCCCCTCTTGGAAAAAAAAAAGAGGCTTTAACAAATACTCTCTGGGTCCTCATCAGATTCCATATTCTATGAATCAACTCATGTTTGTCCAGAAGAATACTCAGAAAACTGTTGACCTCTGATATCTCTTTAAATATGATCATTTCTATCCTCCAAACTACCCTTCAACTTGAAATGTCCCAGTTGGTTTAGTTTTTCTTCTGGCACAAATTTAAAGCTATTTTGGTAAATTTTAGTTTACTTTGCCTTAAAACCCACTGAAGCTTCAAGGCAGTTATTTTCAGATAAGTAAAACAATCATTCTTCTTATGAGTAAATGGACTTAAAACTTTACTGTGAGAGAGGAAAGAGGTGAAACTTATAACTATATTAAGTCCAAAACATTTTTGATAAATTGCCAAGCAATAGTACTAGCATTAGTTAGGCTAAGAAACATGAGGTCCTTTTAAATAAATCCCCTATTTTTAGAAGTTGAAAGTTAGGGGGAATCATTCTATAGTTTTCTCTTAGATCTTCTCATTTAGGGCATTTAATATGAATGCCTTCCCTATACATAGATACATATACATACACACCTTCTTTAGATTTATTTATTTATTTATTTATTTATTTATTTATTTATTCTTAATACATTTTCTTGATTATACTATTACAGTTGTCCCATTTCTCCCCCATTATTCCCCTCTACCCTGCATACCCTCTCCCACCACATTCCCCCCTTTAGTTCATGTCCATGTGTCATAAGTTCTTTAGCTTCTACATTTCCCACACTATTCTTGCCCTCCCCCTGTCTATCTTCTACCCACCGTCTATGCTACTTATTCTCTGTACCTTTCCCCCTCTCTCCTCCTCCCCTCTCCTGTTGCTAACCCTCCATGTGATCTCCATTTCTGTGTTTCTGTTCATGTTCTAGTTGTTTGCTTAGTTTGCTTTTGTTTTAGGTGTGCTTGTTAATATCTGTGAGTTTGCTGTCTTTTTACTGTCATATTTTTTATCTTCTTTTTCTTAGATAAGTCCCTTTAACATTTCATATAATAAGGGCTTGGCGATGATGAACTCCTTGAACTTTACCTTGTCTGAGAAGCACTTTATCTTCCCTTCCATTCTAAATGAAAGCTTTGCTGGATAGAGCAATCTTGGATGTGGGTCCTTGACTTTCGTGACTTGGAATATTTCTTTCCAGCCCCTTCTTGCCTGTAAGGTCTCTTTTAAGAAATCAGCTGATAGTCTGATGGAAACTCCTTAGTAGGTGACTGTCCCCTTATCCCTTGCTGCTTCTAGAATTCTCTCCTTCATTTGAATCTTGGCTAATGTAATTCTGATATGCCTTGCTGTGTTCCTCCTTGGGTCCAAGTTCTTTGGGACTCTCTGAGCTTCCTGGACTTCCTGGAAGTCTATTTCCTTTGCCAGATTGGGGAAGTTCTCCTTTATTATTTGTTCAAATAAGTTTTCCACTTGTTGCTCTTCTTCTTCCCCTTTTGGTACCCCTATAATTCGGTTGTTGGGATGTTTAAAGATGTCCTGGAGGTTCCTAAGTCTCTCCTCATTTTTTTTGAATTCTTGTTTCTTCCTTCTTTTTTGTTTGGTTGTTTCTTTCTTCCTTCTGGTCCACTCCATTGATCTGAGTCCCAGTTTTCCTCCCATCTCTATTGGTTCCCTGTGCGTTTTCCTTCATTTCACTTTTTGTAGCCTTCATTTGTTCATCTAATTTGTGACCAAAATCACCAGGGCTTTGAACTGTGCATCTGATAGGTTGGCTATCTTTTGGTCACTTAGATGAATTGGCTCTGGGCCTTTGATCTTTTCTCCTTTTTTTTTTTTTTGGCCTGGTCACAGCTTTTACCATAACCAGACAAAAAAGTGCGAGGGGCGGAGCCTTAGGTGTTCTGCAGGGCGGGGCAGCCCAGTTGCTGGGTAGTGACACTGTATGTGGGGGTGGGGTCTGAGAGGGAATAATGGCGCTTGCTCCACTCTCTCTGGATTCCTGTCCCTTCCGCTTCCCCTTCACCTGGATTACCGTGGGCGAGTGTGGGAACACCTGGTCAACCAACCACCTTGTGTGGCCTCACTAGGTCTGCACGGTTGCCACCCCATGCCCCGGGTCCACTAATCACCATCTGCAAGCCTGGGATCTGCCAGCTGCTGCTGTCTGCATGCCCGGGTCTGCCAACCTCCACTCTTTCCTGCCGAAACTCTGCCCCTCTTATCGGTCTGGATGAATGGTTGTTGGATTTCTGTACAGTTCAATTTCTGTAAGTTCCGGTTGTTTTCTTGTTTCTAAATATTTGTTGTCCTTAATTTTGGTTGTGTGAAGAGGCACAGTGCATCCACCTATGCCTCCATCTTGGCCATAAGTCCTAGTATTATTTATTAACTAAATAAGTACTTATATTAAAATGTAGAGACAGATAATGATCGATAGATAGTTAGATAGATAGATAGATAGATAGATAGATAGATAGATAGATAGATAGATACAGATACATAGAACTTAGTATAGTGTCATTTATAGTTCCACCAATATGGACCAATTTTCCTCTTTGGGTTTAATACTGACCCTCTTAAGGCTTCAGTTGAATGGTTTGTTCTCATTCACCCTTTGTTTCAGTTCTATGATGCTCATACCTGTGGATTATTAGGTGTTGTGTTTTTCCCATTGTCATTCTTAACAGATGAGTTTGGTTTGGTTTTGGATGTTACATTCCTATGGTACTAAAAAGTACTATATTTATTAATACTGTAGCTTATCTCAGAGTTTGATATTTTGGGCTCTTTAAAGGTAAAAGAGTAATTTTATTCTCTTCAAAGAGCAAAATCTGTACTCATAAAAATCAATCTTCTAGTAGAAAAATCTTCAATCTTTAATGTGCAGAAGATGATGAACGCTTTTATAGATTATAGTTTCTGTACCTTCCTCCTTAAGAGTTTAAATTAATGTTTTATTCTTCAGCCTTTCCAGGCAACCCATTACTTTCACTTTTATCTTCTCCTTATTTTGGCTTTCTAAAATAATCTAATTTTCATTGCTTGAGTGACTTGAGCATACATTTCCTGATAAAATGCACTTTTCAACTCTTACTCATTTCACTTAATGTTTTAAACTTGTCTCCAGTGATTAGAGAGGTCCTCATTGATTCTGGCTGCCAGAAACACTCGGGTTTGTTCTTCATATCAGACTTCACACAGGTTTTGTTTTGTTGAGATAGACGCGATTACTTTTTCACTTTCGAAAAGCCAGGTAGGCCTCCTCTTCCTGTCTTAAATTAGGTCTGAGGTCTGATTTGTTTCTACTCAACACAAAGGAATACTGCTCCTCCTGTCTGCTTTCACTCTTCCTAATCAGTGGCTTTCCTCGGTGGCCTTTTTATATCTTTACATTCTAGTTTTTGACAGCAAGTCCCTGAGAATTCTTACAGTTTAGTAAACAGAAAATTATGTCCTTTTCTCAAAACGTTTATGAATTTATATGGGGAAGAATGGTAGGGGAAAGTCAAATATTACCTGAGCTTGGTAAGAATGGGTAAGATTAATTTGGGAATGTTTCTTCGACTATATGAATTTACAGATATAGTATAGAAGTAAAGCTGGACAGATAACTTCCTAGAGATTCTTTGCTTCCTCGGAATATTAGAAGACTGGTTCAGCCTATTTCTTATATGTATCAATGTTGACTTTGCAACCTTAATAGAAATGATTAACTGAAGGTAAATTGAAATGATTATAGTTTTGTAGGTTAGATATAGGGACCTTCTGGTTACATGTATATGCATTTTTTTTTTTTTTTTTGGTCCTTTGGTAAATACAGAAAAGCTTGGAAGATCTAGTTTTATTAATGTGATTTTGTAATTTTATGTTAGATGAGTAATCTTGTCTAACTCCCTTCATTCTAGAGTTGAGTGAGAAGTAGTTAAGACAAACCAGAATTGAACATCTGAGCAACAGACATTCCTCATGCAATTGTCAGCAGTAGACCAAGGAACACACGAAGGTGCCACGTACAACACACGTAGATGGTGTGGAAGAAGAAAAGGATGGCAGAGGGGGCAGAGGAGAAGTGAAACGGGAACAGTGAAGAGGTAGAGCCAAGGGTGGAAAAAGGGTGTTTCAAACAGTGGTTTGATACATTCAAAAGAGAAGATACTGTTATTTTTTCTTAGTTTAGGCGTTAACCTGATTACTACTTACTTCCATGCAAAATGAGTGGGTAAGTTCTTGAACAGAATGTTTGGCTAATGCCCATTAATAACAAGTTTTATGGATAAATATTTCAAAAAGTATTGGCTCTAACGGGTTGAGAGAGTGGTTGAGATATATAGGAGTCAACTTATAGAAAATAAAATATTCTTTTTTTAGCATTCTTCTCTCCATGAAATTCTAAGACCTATATTATTTTCGTGACTCACTTTTGAGTGCCTTTTGCAAATCAGATATTGAACAAGTCTGAAGCTTATTAATGTATGATCTCTGTCCTCAGGCTGCCTTAATTTTGCCTTAAACTTTTTTAATTGAGTAGCTGGCTTATGAGAGAATTTTAGAACTATAGCAACTAAAAGCCAGGAGCATTGATTCATTTCTGAAGGCAGATAAACAGGACCCATTTGACTATTGTTGAGGAAAGATTAGGGATTTCTTTTAGTCTCCCCCAGAAATGTTAATTTTGTTCATTGTAGTCTAATATACCATTGTCCCAACTGACATAGAAATAAGCAGGAATGATTTAAAATTGAAATATTGTGTTATATAAGTAATTTTACTTACAAGATTCAATAGTTGATTTTTTTAGCTAAAATTTGACGATATATATACTAATTTGTGTAATATCACTACATGTGTAGAAAAAGAAGGAAAAAAAGCAGATTGTAAAAGAGTATGATTGTACTTCTCAAGTGATTTAATAATGTTAACATTTGGGATGGAAACAAAGATAACTTAACCAAAGAAAATGTCATCACTAATTTTTCTGAAGCAAGCAATGATTAAATGCAAAGGAATAGTATTTCTTAAATTTGACTGAAGAATGCTGCCATTTTTCTTGCTCTAAGAATTTGAACATTTAAAAGCTAACATATACTTTCTGTTATTCACAAATAAGAATTATATCTTCTGAATCCTTCTCTCACTAACTGGTTTTTAAGATGGGTGTGGCCCTGGCCAGTGTGGCTCAGTGTGTTGGAGTGTGTATGCTTCAGTGACCAAAGGGCTGTGGGTTTGATTCCTAGGCAGACCATATACCTAGGTTGCAGGTTTGATTCCCACTTTGGGTGTGTATATTCCTTGGTCATGTTCAGGAGGCAATAAATCAATGTTTCTATCTCACATCGATGTTTCTCTTTCTCCCTTCTTCTTTCTCTAAAAGCAATGAGAAAATTGTTCTCAGGTGAGGGTTAAAAAAAATAGGTGTGTTCTCTTTTATTATTTCTTTATGCAACATTTAAGTCATTTTAAAAAGTTATTATTAAATGTTTTTAATTAGATGTAGCAATTTCAAAAATCTCATGATATTAAACATTTTTGGTAGTTTTAGTGCCCAGGATTTGTGTGTATATGTCTCTAGAAATGCCTTCTATTTTTTAAATCTTTAGCAAAAAAATTAGAAAAAATATATCTTGGAAGTTTTTTATATAACATTTTGTGCATTTAGGTTCCTAATTATATTTTAATCTTTTTCTAATACTGATGTTTTGGTTAATCCTTTCTTATGGTTTTATTTTTAGTCTATAATCTTCAGGGAATTTCTTATTTCCTAAGAGGACTTAAAGGCCAACTAACACCAAAGTAGGAATTGAACATGGATTTGTGAGTTCCTGGATACATTCTAATGTATAGTACTCTATGCCAGTAACTGTATCAGTCTTCTTTCAAAAGGGATGGGATGTCAATTTAATTCTATTGTAGAATATGGCCCATGGGACAGATAAGGATCTGGACTTTCTTTTAAAAATCTTATAGTATAATAATTCTCTCATTTCCAAACATGACTGTTTTGGTGTGTATTTGCATAATGCTGGGGCAGAGAGGGAAGGGCATAGAGGAGTGAGTTAGGAACCATCAACTTGAAATAATATTTCAAGTGGCCTAAGGCAGTGTTGCTATTACATTTTCTCAAATAGGACCTCTCTTTGCCTGAGAAGAGTAGAAGGAAATAGTGTCACTCAGCTGAGGAAATTACTATGTGCCCATGAACCCTGAGAGAAGTCAAGTTATCCTCACAGAAGTCACGTAGTAAGCCCTTATAAAAGTTAATATAGTATTCCTTGCTTTTCAATTCTTGCCAGACTTCTGTGGCACTCATATTTGCGGTAGACAATGTACCAACATCTGGCTGTGGCAAATTCTGGACTCTTAACAGCCTGGCTAGTTCCAGGAGCAGGAAAGAACGTGGTGGGAGAGTGAGCAGAATCAGAAGGCATTGAAACAAGGGAGACAGACATGGAGATACCAGATTGTCTGTCAGCACTGTAGCTTCTTCATCCATGTTGCCTTCTACATTCTCCTGCAAGGGAGAACTCCAGAAATATAATTCTCAGAATTCCTTTCCAATACGTTTCTGGGTTAAATTCTGCTAAATGACAGACATTTATATAAGGTTTTGAAAGTACAGAAAGGGAGATCCATTCTTCTCTTGAGGCAGCTGAAATCATCCATAGGGGCTTCCTTCACTTCTGGGGTCTTCCTGGGAGTTAGCCACTGTCTGCTGCAGGTGGATGAAGATCACCTGTGAAAGCTTTCCTGCGATCTCTGAACTTCCTTGTGTCCTGATTAAATAACTCAGTCGAGGTCAAAGAGCTAAGTGGAAAAAGCAGAATTCTTGCTCAGGAATTGAGGAATCCATGCTGGAATCCATGCTGTTTAGCCACTTGTAACGACTGCTGTGTAGTAGAGAAGAGCTTGTTACTTGGTTCTATTTGAGTGCACTTGTATTTTCTTTTCATTTTTTGCCGAATCCTCAGGCCAAGCTTTGGTCATCCTTTAACTATATAACTTTAATCATTTCCATTGACTTCATTGTTTGGTTGAGGCTAAATATAGAGCACCAAATCATTTTTTTTTTTTTGTCAGCCACATTATCTTATAACATGGTTTTATTTGTGAGATACCTGAATAGGTACATTATTTGTAGGATTTATTCAATGGCCTTAGCTTCAAGAACTTTATTAGTATTTCCCAAACTTCGTTGTACATCACAATCACTAGTAAGGTATTTCAGTAATAAATGTTCCCACATCAGATTTACTGAATCAGAATTTCCAGGTTTTGGACCTGGACATTTGCATCTTCAACAAGCATCCCCAAGTGATTATCATGTGTTCAGGCAGGTACTCATCTCCAAACTGTAATGTAAAGAGACTCAGGTTACAACAGAAGAAATATTTATTAGAAGATATTCTAAATATCCTGCTTCAGCAGAGCAACTCCATTTTTAGCTTGTTTTGTACATAGGGGTTCCACTGGATTTTATTTGCTAAGAGTTCCTTTGCTTTTATTTTTTCACCACTACCATTCTCTAATCAAATAATTCTCCTCAGTTCCACATAAGTTCCAGTCTCATTCCTCAGCAGTAGCACAAAGTCCCAAATGCTTTTCTTCTGTAGCTCACCAGGACACTTCTTTCCGTTTTGCATTCCGTCTCTTCCTGATTCTCACGGACAACTGGAGTTGAGTTGTAAATAACCCCAGTTAGACAGACACTCCTTAACTTTTCCTTCAGCACTGAAATCATCGCATGCATATAACTGTAACACGGAAACACTCAATGAAAACTCCTCAGTTTTTCTTTGAACAGACTAACATAAATCTATGAGACCTTGTTTATGTTTGTCATTTATATTGATATGTTCTGAAACCAAAAGGAGTATTTAATTTTTTTGACATAATATTCAGAACCTGAGTCAAGCATACTTGAAAGCTGAAATTACTATCTAAATAATGGCTTCTGCCATTTAACGAAACTATTAGGTCCACCCTCCCTCAGTGTTTAGTAATTATAGACTGTATTCCTAAGATTCTAGGTTTCTAGTTTAAGAAATTAACTGAGGAATGTGTAGGGAAGGAGAGTGGTCAATACCAAGCACAAATTCTGATGATGGGTAGAGGTATATTTAAAAAAGAACAAACAGTAACATCATGTTCGTATACAAAGCACAGGGCATCTCAGAATTTTTGCCTCATGAGATTGACTTGAAGTAAAATATATGCAACTTTAAAACTATATTATGCATTTATATCACCTTTATATCTATTAATATGTCTCTGAGAAAACAGCAGACACCTGAAATGTTTTTTAACTGATACAACTATTGCCATCCTCCTCTTCTTTGTGCAACAAACACCACTATCTGTGGAGCATGATGTAGGGACATTTTATGATTGTTATCTCCAACCATCCTCAGTAGAGCTACTGGTTGTGGCTATTATACATTTTCCCATTGTACAGATAAGGAGTCCGAGGCCTCAAGATGTCAGGGGACTTCCCCAAGGTGACGCTGCTAGGAAGCAGAAATTGGATGTAAATCCCAGCGGTCTCACTCTGGAAGCCACGTGCCTACTGGGAAGCTATTTTTTTCTGGTCCTCCAGGGAAACAAATGTCAAACATAATCTCACCAATCATTAACCAAAACTTTTTTTATCCTCTGCCACTTCCTATTTTCTTCTTCTAAGGTTCAGGAGGGGTAAGCACTGCATGTACCACTTTGACGGATATATAAACTTGGCAGATATGTGAATTATTTCAACTCGACAAGCTTCGGGTCTTCTGAAAAATGGGCACACCAACCCTACAGGGTTGTTGTGAAGACTGAGTGAAATAATATGTATGGAGGGAATACTATCTCCAGGACCTAGTCAGAAGACATTCAATAAATGCTAGCTTATCTTCTTGCCTGTGTTCATCTGTTTATCCTTGTTATTGGCTCTGCAAAACAGACATAAAAACCCTAAGCTGCTTTGTTTTTAGTTCAATGAGTACCCATAATTGGAGGTGTTCAAGGAAAGAATGTTGTGGCTAGAATTCCAATTATCTGAGTGATTGGCTTAACCAACCTTAATTCACCCTAATTCTCCAGTTCCATGATTCTGTGGCAAGTCACTGGTCAGAATGTGTCATGTAATTTTTAAAGGCTTTAGTTACAGCTGACTTTTGAAGTGGGGGGGTATGGGGGTGGACTGCCTCTTGTGTCAAAAACAAAGATGTGAAGCAGAACAACCCTAACTCAGCCACACAAAGATGATTGTGGTCAAATGAATAGTAGTGCATTAATTTAATAGCCTAGTATTAGAATTGATCATAATAAAGCAGAATGGAAATACATGCTTTTATATATATTCTGGTTTGGCTACTGCCCAGACTGCAATCAATAAGTCATCCACAGAAAGCCGATGTTGCAAGAAATTCACTTAAGCTTCTTTGACTAATATTTCTATTCTTGAATACCTAAAGTTTGTATTAGGGTCAACTTTAACTGCTGTACCCTAAAATCTCAGTGTCTTAATCCAGTAAAAGTTTCTGTCTTCCTCACATCATGCATGCATAATCTGTATGTTCCTGGTCAAGGTATTCTCCACATGGTCATTCCAGGAGGGACCTAGGTTCCTTCCCCTAGTAGTTTTATCCTCATCTAGAGTTTTGAGTTTCTTCACCGAATTTTTGTATCTCACCAACATGAGGACATGAGAGAATGGATGACCACTCAGGAGGTATTCACGGACTAAAACTTAAAGCTTTTTGCGTCACTTCTGCTCACATTCCATCACCCAGATTGCAGTCCTATAATCATATCCGCCAGCAGAAGACACTAGGAAATGCAATGCAGCTGTGTGTCCAGGATGCAGGGGAAAGAGATTCTGCTATCTAGCAGCTTCTGCCCTAGGTTATTTCCAACTTATTGCTGTCATAAACAACTTGGAGATGCACACCATCTTATTTCAATCTTTATTCCCATTCTTAAACTTTTCCTTAAAATACATAATTTATAGTGGATGTTTTGGGTCAAAAACTTTAATACACATGTTAACATTTTGATATAGTCAACTGTCCTTCTGAAAAGTGGATCCATTTGCTGCGTATCAGAATTGCCTGGGAGATTTTTAAAAATTCTGATGCCTGGGCTACACTGTGGGGCAAGCAAAGAAGAATTTCTGGGGTGGGAGTTTGGAAACCACTGCCTGGGGGATTCCAGAGTGGAACATGGAAGGAGCCTATGTTGCTGCCAGCCTAGCAGTCAAGGACACCCTACAACGGGACCATCACATGTCAGAGAAATATACTTCTAGCTTGTATAATAAGTCTACTATTTGGAGTTTTTAGTTATACCCACTGAATGTAACTAATAAAGGTAGGTCACTGTCATCAAAACTGACTGATTATATCTCATAGAGGAAAAATAAGAGTCTTCTCCCAAAAGTATTATATAATAGTGATCCTTTCTTCATAGCCTTGTGAACAAGTATGCTTTTTTAGAATTCTAGTCAATTAGGCATGAGCATTAGTTTCTTTGACTGTAAAATGATATCTCTCTTAAAGGGTTGGTGTTACCTAGTTTGATGGCTGTGAATGTGACTTATAAGTCATAATCTCTGTATAAATTCTAGTTATTTTGTGAATGATATTCTGATAGACCTTGAGCGCTTACATTAATTTTTAAGTTCTTTCAAAAACTCAGTGCCTTTAATTTATTCCAAATTTGAGAAATTATAAAAAGATACTATTTTCTACAATGTCTGTGGTTCCCATCCTGAAGTGAGAAACATCAAACACATCTCAATGTGAGTGTGGCCAGAGCAAACTATTTTCAGGTACTTCCTCCGCCAGAGATCTTGGAGCTGTGGGTACCAGTTCTGAATCAGTGAGGACTCTGAACAATGTTATCGGCCCAAAGATGCCTTCTGTTTCCAGGCGCCACCAGTGACTCCTGGTCAGAGAAGGAATGCACAAGTACGTTGAACATTCCTCTAGCACCCACACTTTGCCAGTTCTTCTAGATTAGTGATGAAATGCCAGCAGTATCCCAAAAGTCCAGTAGCTGATGTGTCTGCTTTAGTGTTATAAATACAGTAACACTGGATGCTGAGTACTGACTATCAAAGTTATCTAGGACTAGCATATTGATAACATTACTATGGGAAATGAATAGGAATAATCACAAGTGGCACTTCAGTGTTGTAAGGTGGGTAGCAAAGTTATCTATGCAGTAGTCGCCCCTTACCTACAGTTTCCCTTTCTGCAGTTTTGGTAACACGTAGTCAAAAATGGTCTGAACATATTAAATGGAAAATTCCAGAAACTGACAATTCACAAGTTTTAAATTGCACACCATTCTGACTAGCCTGATGAAATCTCATATCCATCTCCTTGCTGAACGTGTCCACGCTGCACACACTCTGTGCCCTTTAGTTACTCAAGAGCCATCACATTGGCTATCACGTCGACTGTCTCAGTGCTGCAGTGCTCGTGTGCCAGTCACCCTTATTTTACTTAATAATGGCCCCAAAACACAACAGTAGTGATGCTGGCAATTTGGATACGCCAAAGAGAAGCTGGAAATTAGTTACTGTAAGAAAAGATGAGTAGAGTACAATATTAGAAAGAGAAAGAGAGATCACATTCACATAATTTTTATTACACTATATTGTTATAAATGTTTTTATTTTATTATTAGTTTTACATGATTTACAAATTAAACCTCATAGGTATGCATGTAAAGGAAAAACCAGTAAATGGTTTCAGGGTCTTGGATTGTATCATCCATGGACAAGGAGGGTGCACTGTATGTCATAAAAAAGACATTCAAAGCACAACCTCTTAGTAGAATAGAAATTAAACATTAGAAAATAACATTTGTTGAATGTGTTAATATTGTAGATGTGTTTACACCTGTGGCATTCACGTTGGTGACCAGGTTGAAGGGTAGGATGAGTGAAGGAAATAGTTTGGGTGTTGAAAGATAAATAAGGACTGACACTTCCCCTAAGGAATATTAAATTTAGAAGGGTCTTAAGAGATGGCAATTTTAAGAAACACCTACTCTGTATTAGCAAGAGACAATGGACAATTGTAGCCTGAACTCATAAGACCTAAAATGATAAAAATGACAAATGTTGCAACCTTCCTCTTTGATGCCTCCAACATAAATGGTAATATACCACTGACTCCATCGAAAGTCAAGGACTTAAATTTTGGGTATTTGCACAAGATTTTTAATTAATGCTCTGACTCTCAGACCCTGTGGTAGGCGGAATAATTACTCCACAAAGATGTGTGGGTTCTAATCCTTGGAACCTGTGATGATGTTACTTTACATGGGGAGAGGGAATTTGCAGATGTCATTAATTATCTTGAGCTGGGAAGATTAATCAGGTTAGTTTGGATGGGTGGGCCCAGGCTAATCACATGAGTCCTTGAAAGCAGGGAACCCTCCCCTGCTGAGGTCAGAATCAGAGGGAGATGTGCCTGTGAAGAGTGGATGTACAAATGCAGTGTGGCTGGCTTCATGGGTGACGGAAGGGGGCCACGAGCCAAAGAAAGTGGATAGCCTCTGAAAGCTGTGTCCTCTACAAGCTATTAGAGAAAAGGCAAGGAAACAGCTTCTCCTCTAGGAAGGAATACTGTCCTGCTGACACCTTGCTGTGAGCTCAATGAGACTCATGCCTGACCTCTAACTTACAGAACCTAAAAATAAGAATTTGTGTTGTTTTGAGCCAATACATTTGTGGTAGGTAGTTATAGTGGCAGTAGAAAACTAATACAAACTCTCTCTAAACGTGCTACTTTGAGAATGACTTTCCCCTTTATTTACAGTTGTTTTGTTCTTGAACAATAGATGGTGCTAAGCATCCATGTTTCTAGTGTTGTCAGCCAGATCCTCCCATTTAAAATAACTAGGGCAATACAACAACAGTTGAAGCAGTTACTCCTAGAAGTCTACAAATCACATCATTCCAGATTCAGAAAACCTTCATCAGAGTCTGGGTGAACACCAAGATGTTGGAGATTGGGTTGCTATAATTCAAGAATAACTACTTATAAAAAGCCAAACAATAATGGAACATATCTTCTATTTGCTATATTGAATTGCCTACATCCCCTTATAAATATTAAAGCATGAACTCCCACCCCTTTTCAAAAACGCTGAACACCCTCAGGCCACACAGTATATGAAAGTGAATCGGAGATCAGAAACCACAGGGAAAAGATGTCTGCAAAGTAAGTTGCACTACAGTTGTGTGTTTTTTCACATGAGCAGTAGTGCAACAATTAAGAAAAGGCAGTGACAGGTGCCATTTGTGAATTTTCTTGCAAAATTTTCCACTGTATATTTCTTATTAGTCCTGACTTTGAACAAATACAACATTACTTATATTTAGCTCCTAGTGGACATTTGATCTGTTTGACTATTTTAATAGTATAAAGTTTGTGTATATGTGGATTTATGACACTTAATATTTGATTATTCTAATTTTAAAGAGCATGATCTATGCTATGATGATAATATTTCTACCACAGTTTTATACTCAGTTCTCTTCACTTTAATTTAATAAAATGGGTGGTTGACACCTTGGATTTGATGACTAGTGATGTATAATGTAGCATTTTGATACTTAAATTCATTATAATAAGAGGGAAAGGTGGTGGATTTGGAGGTGTTCAGGGAGCTGTGTGTTTGGAAAGATTTAGGCGACTCAATGATCTCAGCATCAATAATACAATCATTGCTTTCACTCCTTTCCTTTTGTAAACAGTAAATTAAATATACTCATCTTCTGAGTGAAAGCAAACACAGCCGTGAAGGATGAATGACTATCTTTCAAGTGAGAGTGAAGGCAGCCAATACACATCCACTCAGAAAAACCATAAACTCATGGGAAATGAACATGGAATGCCCTGAAATTCTGAGACCATTGACTAGAAACATAGATAATGATACAAATGTCAAGGGCACAACATCTAATGTCAAGGAGCCATCTCATTTCTGTTTAGGTAAATAACTTCTTAATACCTTCTAAGGATAATTCAAGACTTTATCTATTTGAAAACCTGCTCATCGCTCAAGGGCCAATCCCAGGAAGACTTCACTCCTATGTAGGTGAAAATAAGGAGCCAAGGGAAAGACAGTACATTTGCACAGTGTTTACCGCAAGCCACTGTTTATTCTGAGTGAAATTGTTCTCTGCTTGGGATCTTGAATTAGTGAAATTAATGTTTAGAAGGAATCCATCCATCAGGTCACTGAAAAGAAATTCAAGTCATGTAGGGCCATGCAAATGAAGAAAGATCTTCTTTAAACATTCAAATTAGTTTCTAAATTATATTTAAATAAGGAAAAAGCCAGAGCTGTGATTTCTAATTGAGGAACCAATAGTTTCAACTTTTAGCAGTGTCCTAAAATGTGAGAGTATCTTATTATAAATCCAATGTCATGGGCAAAATGTTCTCACAACCTGGCATTAGGAATTTGGAGAAAACATGTGCTTCGTATTTCTATATTTCATAGGAACGAGGTGAGGGATTGTGTGTGACAAGGAGTGGGGGTGGCCTAGGCTGGCTGGAGGTGGAGGTGCAGAGATAAGAGGGCAGATGGGTGAGGCTGGTAGCTAAGAGAGGCTACGGGAAATGTCTCACTTAAAACTGATTAACTGACCACCAGAGGGACTCCAAAATTCACTCATCGATACAGTACTTCAGGCAAGAAATGTTTCAGAAGAATTAGATGTATGCATACCCTGTGCTAACTAGTTAAAATACAGATAAAATACTGCAAGAGGTATTAGCCAGAGGAAGAAATTCAGATGCTTAAAATTGAGAGCTTTCAAGACCATCAGTGAGGACAGCAAAAGAACCTAATGACTGATAGGAGAGATTTGTTAAACAGCTGAGTTTCACCTGTGTTCCCTGCTAATGATTTAAGACACTATTAGACATGCACTGTTTTATTTCACTGGATTTTCAGTGTCTCTCTCTGTTCTACCAGAAGGTGTTGCTATAATATTGCTAGGCTTGGAAGACAAAGTCATATGGCATGAAATGTGGTCAGACTGGATAAAAATGTAAACCATATAAGTATATAGAATTCAGGCACAAAGATATCCATTATATGGGGGGAAAAGAGGGCTTTACAGTAGTAAGAGTCGCCACTATAAATAGTTCAGCAAAATCTAAACATGAAATATTTCCCCAGTGATATTTGTAGCCACATAAACAGTAGCCCTACTTTTCATTAACTCTCATTTCTTAATAAAGGGATTTCTGTGGGGTGAAATTTGGGCAAAAATAGCAATGATCTGTAATTTTTTTTATAACAGGGTATACATGGAATAAAAACTGGAATTTAAAATCAGAAGATTTTTTTTTTTTTACAAACACAGCTTTGCTTTCATGTATAAAGTCCCATATGTTATAGAAACAAGCACTGTGGGTACACAAAGGAAGATAAACTCACAAAGGACTGAAGGAACTGTAATACAGCCCTTTAAAAAAAATAGGATTTCTTACAATATTAGTAAACAAAACTCAAACTGAATACTTCTTTTAAAAATCGCTATAGTCAGTCAAAATTTTAAAGCAGATTGTTAAAATGAATGTCTTTTTTACTGAGTTAAAGATGTATTTCTCCTCAGACTTAATCCAGAATATTATTAATTTTACTCTCAAATTGAAGATGAGGGCAGCTAATTTTTTTTTTATGAAAAAGCTTATACAATGGGAAGAAAAACAAATCAAGCATTTTAAACATGGTCCTACTTTTAACTCCAAGTGGGCCCAGCGAAGGTGAACGAACCAAAAATAAAGTAAAACACAGAAATCTAGCCTCCTTCAAAATACTAGATTTTAACTTTCCTTCTGTCTAAATTAGGGGAAATGGATCAATGGAGTTTGTAAACACCCTTTCCACCTGGTTTTGCCCAGTTTGCATTTCTCTTCTATTAAAAATTTGGCGCCTGCATGATTTTCTCCAGGAAGTTTTCTTGAATCCCAGAGCTAGGCAAGCGCACCTCATTTGTATTGCTGAGCGCCCTGCAGCCATTTCCACAACTGTACTTACTGTATTAATAGCAGGGTCATGTGCTATTGGCTAATGGCTAGCACTGGGCCAGCAAGCCGGATCCATGTCTGACTGTAGGACTGAACTGAGCTGAGCTGAGCTGGGGTAAGACTCGGTAGTCCAAAATTGTTCCTTGGCAATCAGTTTGGGGTTTCCTTCAGTCCCCAGTGGTAATGACCTCTGCGGACCTTAGTTGAAAAATGAGAATCTCGTTTCTTAAAACAAAGCAAAGCGAACCCTGCAGGGATGGGCCTGATGGAGGAGGCCTGAACCAAGAAGTGCTTGACTACTGTGCTGCGTATCAAACCCTACAGAAATGCTCCTGATGACATTCGTAGGATATGCTAGGGTTTGAAATTTCCTTACTGATTTCTTCTTCGAGAGAGAATGAAAAAGGTTTAGGGAAGTATCAAGACTTGAAATAACCAGATTTCAAAGTTCTGAAATAACCAGATTTCAAAGTTCTGAAGACGTTCAGGAAGAACTTTGAAAGGGCATAAAATACACTCTCACAATAAATTAATTTTTTAAATTTTAGATATGTGGGTGACAGGAGATATAGGGAAGCACTCATATTATGAACTCAATTCAAGAACGTTAAGCAAAAAAAAAAAAAAAAAAAAAACCCTTATAAAATTGCTGAAACAGTTTCTGGTTTTAGAGTTAAAAAAAGTAATTGAGACTTCAATACAATATTTTTTTTCAAATTAAGCCAGAGATGTAATTGATTGTTTTAAATGTTTTACTTTTTCCATTTTTATCTACATTATGTTTCTTGTCGTATATTTATATACTTTGCTTTAAACAAAGGTAGCAGCCAATAGAACAGCTTTTCATAATTGGGTACTCTGGCTATATTTGAGCACCTTTGTTTTTTAAAACAAATTGAGATGTAATTGACATGTAACATTATATTAGTTTCAGATGTAAAGCATAATGTTTCTATTTATGTATATACTGTGAAATAATCACCACAACAATTTGAACACCCTCATTTTTATCATCATCTCTGCTGTATATGGAAAGATCCTTGATTAATCCTGAGAAAGTTCTAGTTCAATCACTAAGTCACATATTGTTTTAAAGGGAAATATTTGTTTTGTTTCTATTTCATAAGTAACCATTTTCAATTTTATATGAACAACTTAAAAGCTATTATATATTCTCATGGCAACTTTCACTGATCTCAGAAGAAACTCAATAGTAGATTTGATTCTGGTTGGGAAGGGATAAATTGCTTATTTTAAGGTTATTTTCTATCTATTTCTAGGCCCTTAAGTAGTCGTGAACCAATAATCTGAACAATAAGAAGCAATATTTCCCTCAATGTGGAGATCAGATCCTGAAACTAAGGCATCAGCCAATGAAACAGCTTTTCAATATATGAAAGATATTAATAAATGGCTAACTTTGTGTAAAACGTAGTGAGCTGGAGTTTTATACCTTGTAATTTTATTTATTTAAGAGAGAACTATATTCAGTAATTAACATTGTGACATGATTTGACAGAATTCTATATACCAATTAGATTAATTGAAAACCAGGCAAATCTACACCTGAATTTTTGATATGTAGGTGTGAAGTATTTATTCGACAAATATATATTAACTACAGACTATGTGGCAGGCACTGTTCCAGGCCCTTGGGATGCACGAGTGAACCACACAGAGAAAGATCCCTGACTCTGTGAAGCTCATATGCTGGCAGAGGGGTCAGGGGATAGATGTCCATGAGGCAAGAGCTGGGTGAGCCAAGGGGAGGGAAGTAGGAAATGAGGTCAAAGGGGTTTGGCAGCCACGGGTCATTGTAAGGACTTAGATTTAACTCTTAGCAAGATGAGAGACACTGGGCAGTTGTGAGCCAAGGAGTGATATGATTTGACTTTGTTTCGGAAAGGATCCCTTTGGCTGCTGCACTAGGCGTAGGCCGTAATCCAGGTGACAGATGACGATGGCTCGGACCAGGGTTAGAGTGGTAGACATGGTAAAAAGTGGTTAGATTCTGGATATATTTTGAAGGTAGAGACAATAGGATTTGCTCTCAGATTAGCTAAGGACTGTGGGAGACTTAAGGTTTTCATCCCGATCAGCTGGACTATGGGGAACATGGCAAATAGGAAGAAAAGGGTTGATAACAGTAAGTATGAACAACTTTTGTGGGCCAGTATATGTCAAGAGAGGAAACAAGAAATGGTATGCTAATCTCAAGAGAAATGGAGTAAGGAGAACATTGTTTTAGGTGGGAGAAATAATCACCTATTAATAGGCTAATGGGGATGGTCTAGTAGAGTAAGAAAGTTTAACGATGCAAGAGAGAGGGGAGGATTTCTGCAGTGATGTCCTTAGTGGGCTAGGGGGTCTAGGATCCAGGCTACGAGTGAGGGTTTGGCTTTAACAGACAAGTTGATGATCCATCTTTGGTGACTGGCAGGAGGGTAGCATATGTAACTGAGGCAACTGGACTCAGATGAAGTTCCATTGGACTCAGAATTCAAGCTTTATCCATTTTCCACATGAAAGGAAGAAAAAAAATGGAGCTAATCATAGCATTAAATCACCTGCGTAGATGATTTACGTAATCTTCGTAATCATTGAAACACAGGAAATATCATGATATGTTAGGAAGCAGAGGATCATAAGACCTCATCTGATCCTTTGAGTGTGTGACTTGTTATTTGAAGGTGAGAATAGTATTAGCTATACTACCCTTATTTCAGAGTACTACGAGTTGTGAGGATCAAAGGAAACAATACAGGTAAAATGTTCCAAGATCTTTGCACTTCCTGTAGCCTCTGCCTGGAATACTTTTGCCCTAACTCTTTGCGCATGTCCTTGCGTTTGGTCATTCTTGTCTCAGCTCCGAGGTCATGTGTGACCACACGAAAATGGCTCCACACTATACGTCACACTGTGTCAGTCGTTCTCTGTCCCATCTTTAGACTTTATTATCTTCCTAGCACTTACATATATTTGAAATCATCTTCTATAATTGTTTGTTTATACATTGAGTCTCTTCTCTGCTGAAATATAGACTCCATATGGGAGAGCAGTCTATTTTTTTAATGCAGTGGGGAAACATTGGTTAATAACATTATACAATTTTCATGATTTTCATGTGTACAGCATTACAATTCAACATCTGTATACTCTATCATGTGCTTACCACCTGAAGTCTAGTTTCCTTCCGTTACCCCGTTTTCCCCCTCCCTGCTTGCCTCTTCCCTTCTGGTGACTACAATTAGGTTGCCTGTACCTATGAGTTTATTTTTGTTTGTTTTGTTGTTTCTGTTTGCTACTTTTTGTTTTGTATTCCACGTATGAATGAGTGGTAGACAGTCTTGTTCACCCTTTTCTCCCCAGAGCCTAGAATAATGACTTGTACATAGTGGGTCTTCGATAAATATCTTTTGAATAAATAATTCAATGTCATTATGACCATAATTGGAGATAACTTTCCAAATAAAATGTCAATTTAAAAAAGATACTGAAAAGTTGTTACCATTTGAAGTGTTATTACTTAACTGCACAGAGATATTTAGTGTAAACTTCCAAAATTGTTTCCTGACAATTCTCCTCTTTTGTTATTTCCTTCCAAGTGAATAATCTTATTTGATATGCTTTACAACAGTATTAATTTATCACAGTGACAAACATGAAAGAGTTGTAGCAAATTGCATGTCTTAGGAATCATTCAGTAAATATTAAGCAAAGGAAGGAGACCTGTCTCTGATTTTAAGAGTGAGAATCTCCCTTCTTAGAGCAGGTCAAAGCCTATATTTATTTATTTATTTATTTATTTATTTATTTATATTTATGGCTCGATTACAGTAAGAAATGCCATGAGCCAAGAGAATGTCTAAGAAGGGAGTGTGGGCCTAAGACACAATGTGCTGTTCTTCCTTCTAAAAGGGATTTCAGAGATAATCTTTGAACCTCTTTAATCCTTACCAAGTGTTTATGTGATTGTGTATTATTTCAATTACATGCTGTGGCCATTAGACATTTGCTTCCGAAGACCTGGTTATTTTCCATTTGGGGCCAGAATGCTCCATGCAACAGAACTGGTCACAGAAAAATTAACACACAGATTTTGCTAATGGGCAGACAGCAGGGAAGGTGAGAACTGATCCAGTACATTTAATAATAGATGACTCCCAGCCTGGTAATAAAGTTGATTCCCAAAAGGACTGTAGGATAGCTTGTATTTCCCAACATTTCTTTAGTCCCTGTGTTAATTGATGTTGTGTGACTTATGATTATATTTTTTGTAGCAGAAGAAAACATTTCTTTTAATCCAAATACTATAGCTGTGTTGCAGGCTTTTATTTCTTCCTATCTCCTTCCCTTTCTTTTTTTCCTCCCTTTCATCCTTCTCTTTCCCTTTTTCCCTTCCTTCTAGTCTTTCTCCAATGCTTTTCCTGCATAATGAGGTCTTTCAAGAAGCCTATAATCCATCCTTCTTAGAACTTGCCAAAAAAAAAAAAAAGAAGAATAAATCTAAAGTAATAGCAAGCTCATCTCACCTATGTTTCTGTTAGAAAGAGATTTCCATCATCTGTTTGCTGCCC
Source organism: Glossophaga mutica (assembly GCA_039655065.1). Lineage (NCBI taxonomy): Eukaryota > Metazoa > Chordata > Mammalia > Chiroptera > Phyllostomidae > Glossophaga > Glossophaga mutica. The sequence continues at coordinate 34,621,688 of CM077304.1, read as the reverse complement.
CAAGTGAGCATTCAGAGGCCTGTGTGCAGCTATTGAGATAAGAACAGTGAATTATGCTTCGAAGTTGACTCTGACCATGATGATGGCCCATCAAGCAGCAATGTGAGCAAAAATCAATCACTTTCTTCTCCTTCTCTACACTAGGGCATTGGAGTCTCAAAAGGTAGAAATTTTTATTGAATTCTCTTAATTTACCAAGAAGACATTTCCAAGGAAGGCCATGTGGATTTGAAGCAATGAAAATCAAGTTCATGTTTTCATGGAACTGTAAAATACAACTGCCTCTTCATCTTTCATCCATCTTTCTAGCCTTCTGTACAACCTATGTTATTTCTTGTATCTCTGATTATAACTGTTTACTCACCCTCCTCACTAGACTATTTTAGTTACTTTTGAATTTCCAGGGAATACACAGCGTGGATCATATAATAGGTGCTGAGTAAATGTTTGAGTAATACAGGAGTTACATTAGAATACACTTATTATTGAAGTCTGTGCTAAAGTCTCTGTTTTTAATCACATAATCTGTCACTATGCCCCGGGACTGCATACCCCAACTGCTCCCTCAGTGGCTTGACCTAGAAAACAGTGCTGTTTTTTAACAAAGGATGATAATATATACAGGGTACAAGCTATAGGCTAATTCACATCAAGTAGGCTTGCAAAAAAACTTTAGTGTATAACCACCAACAGACAGTGAAAAGTTCCAGACACAAAATTACAAGGACATTTACATGGAACATTACCATTTTCAAACTGCTTTCACTCACAAAGAAAAGGCTTTATATTCAGGCGTATATCAGTATGAATGACATCTTCTTGCACAAACACAAAAGCTTCTGATGTCTTCTCTTTCATTTTAAAGAAGGACAAGTAAAGTCAAAATGACATGTAATTCTTTCTGCACCAGTGAGTTATAGTTGATGCCATGGACACATGGTTTCTGGTGTTGGAATCAAACTAGTAGAACATAGCATAGGTGTGATTTAATCATGTTTTACCAGGTTGCCAATTCTATTCCATCCTCCAGGTTTGGGAAGGGTCACTACTTGGACACTGCATGAAATCAGGGCATGCTGGAAGAAACTGATGGGTGAGTGGAAGTTAGTCTGGCTGTGCTTTTATTATCATTAAAAGGAAGGTTTGGGTCCTTGTATTTTAAAAGATGAGGGGGCAAAAACACTCCTGCACTAGTTTACAACAAACTCACAGAACACATACAATAGGACACATATAATGGTCCATAACCGGACCATTAATTTGTTGCCTGATCTTGGCAACTGGTGCCAAGTCAATTTTACCATTACGTCTTCCACATTCAAAGAATGCAGGGGTGGACACATCACTGGCCATATAAGGAATTAAAGTAATTATGTTAAATTTTTAAAAGAGAATATAATTGTAAACTGTGACTTCCTCATTGCTTTTGATAGAGAGTTTTGTTTATTTGTCACCCCTCTTCAAAGAAAACAAAATCCAAGCCAGTGAGGATGAGGATGGGAGTCTTGTACAAACAGTACAACTTCGCTTGAACTTTAATGGGGCAGAAGCAAGCTAGGTCTCTCTGCCAAAGTTAGTACTTACATGTCTCTCGTAAAACTTTGAGAAGACCCTTACTTATGCAACACAGATTATAATGTCAATGGAAAAATGCTTAATTGGAGAATGAGGAATAGAACATCCTGAATATTAGCTTAATGGGTATAACTTAAAATTCAATCTCATGACTAAAACTTAAAAATCAGCCACTGATTTCCCTCCATTCACCTCCTTTCTTACCATTCCCAAGGACAAATATGATCAGTAAGGGAAAAAGTGTCCAAATACATATATTTATCCAATTGGAATGCAGTGAATATTTTTTTTTTATGTTTAGGAAGAGCCTTAATCATGCTGGTAGTTTTCAAAATAATGGTTTCTGAATCCTTCAGAGCAGAGCAACATACCAAGTGTATATATTGCACTTTTTTGACCAGATTTGCAGGGAAGTAAATTCTATGTTCTTGTGGCTCCTGTAGCCACATTTATCCAGCCTTCCATTTTCTTTTGCCTGAGAAGTAGGACAGACTCTTCTTATAACATGGTTCCCCTTGAGCCTCATAGTGAGTAAGGTAACTAAGTGAATTAAACACTTAAACATCCCAAGTATACCTGTTGAACAGCAGTTTTATAGATTTTGGCATTGGCATTCAGTTATACTCAACTCTTGATTGGCCATGTGAGTGGGCAACACTGATGATTAAGATTGGAATTATTGTACTGTTTTCCACTCAAGATACCTGATTGGAGAAAAGAATAGGTTCAAGTTTAGAGCATGGTCTATAGTAACTACTATTAGAATTTTTTTGACATCTTTTCTTCTTAGAACATGAGAATTATGCTTTCAAGTCTATGTCAAATATCTGTTGGCAATTCAGTGTTTTTAAACAGACTATTGGATTGCTTTAGTTTAATTTAGTTTAGTTTAAGGGCTGAGCAATTCAAGTCCATTCTTCCAACAAAATGTCTCCCCTTAAACCCCAAAGCAGCCTGAGACAAGGACTTGGATACATGTAGTTTATTGGGAAGGTGAGGGTAGGCAGAATGAGAAAGGCAGGAAGGAGAAAAGCCAATACAGGATGCATCACTGAGCTGCTGACTCTTGCAGGCATCTGGAGCTCAACCCTCTGTGGAACCATGTGTGTATCTCCTCAGAACTGTTCCTCTGAAGGACGGGGAGCTGGGGCACTTATCCCTCGTTAGCTGGGATTTTTCCCAGAGGCATTAACCAAGCTGCATTTGTGGGTCTTCCTTATTTGCAGCTTGATCAAGTTTCTGAGGCTTGGGGAAAGGACTTGAGACAGAAAATCAAGAGGCCCATTGGGCGCTCAGGCTGCGATGCTGTTAGTTTGCACAAGAACTGCCCTTTTCTGCTGCAAGTGACATCTGAGGTGAGTGAGGAGGACACACTGCCAACCATCAGAAGTGTGTACTTCATCCTCCTACATAGAACTATTGAGCCATAGCTGAATAAATTTTATTGTAACATAATTTTCTCAATGAACAGCCTAGTAAAATTAATGTTCTAGGAAGCATGTCTATCCTTGGGTGTGTTGAGTAGTGCTGGCATACCTGTTTAGAAGCCCAAATAAATACTAATTGGGAATTATGGAGGGAGATATGCAACTTGCCTAGGAGTTCTCCAGCATCGTGGGGACAGGCAGCACTCAGTGATGCCAAAAGAGGAGACAGCAGCTTCAAACTTGTTTTGCATCTCTTCCCTTAGCTTTTCCAAGTTATATTAATTTCTCTCCTTTAGCTCCTACTGTAGAACAGTCATTCCACTTTCTTTTATGTAGGTATTGATGAGAATATCCAGGTGCTTGAGACATGAACGTGGATCACACATCCCATAGGAGACCAGAAACTTGGTTCAGGCTCTCTAATTCCAAGCCTGGCAGGCTTTCTGTGAACAAGGACAACTTTGGGTAAACAAAAATCAGGTGAAAGTTGGAAAACCTATGTCCAGATGAATTTGATCCAACAGGTGTGACACACACAACAATGTGCTCACAGTCTGGGGAGCTGTGTCAAGGATGAAGAATCCAGGGGGTGAGTCTGAAGAAGGGGGTTTGGGTCTGATCTCGAATACTTAACAGCAGAGAAGAGAACACTTGTTAAGTACTTGCTCTAAGGAAGGCATGTGCCAAAGCCTTTTATATACACTTGATTCCTGTTATTTGTGGTGGTTGCATTTTATAAAGTTGCCATTAACACTGAATGAGTAAATACTAAACAGTTGCTCCTATGACAAACACCAGGTTAGGTTCCTACAAGCCCCTGGTCACAGCATTTTTGCCAACTGATAAATACATAACCTTGTTTTATGTGTTTCTGTTTAAAGACACTTCATCCATATAGTATTGATTTGTTAACATTGAACTCATGGTCAATAATACTATAATTCACACCTGAACAAATCTTATCTAACACATACATTTTCTCTGAAAGGTGCATCAAAGTTTTCTTGTGCTTGGGAACACTACACAGCACTTCAGCCATATGCTTGGGGGGCAATGTAAATAGTGAAATCATAGACAAAAACACAAAAATATAAAAACATGGCATTCAATATACCATGAAAAAGACACTTGTTTACAGTATGAGAAGTGTCTCATACAGTACAAAAGAAGGCAAAGTGTCACCTTGTTGCACCTCAGCTGGGAAACACTGTCAGGTGACTCAACTGTTTGGCTGCTCTATGCTTGTCTGTAAATGATCACAGGAGCACCAACGGATGGCTTTTTGGGCTACAAATAAATTTTAGCAAGGATGAAATTCACAAATAATGAGGATTGATTGTACGTATCTATCTTATTCAATCTTCTCCAAAATTCTGGGCAATATATTGCATTCCTTTAAATTTACAGGAGAAGAAAGTGAGATAAATGGCCCTAAAACACAAAACTAATACATAAACAATGGGAATCTTGTATCTATTGTGTTTTTTTTCCAATTCAGTTGCAAATAATTCAGCATGTGTCTTTTTTTTTTTTTTTAAATTTTTAATATATTTTATTGATTATGCTATTACAGTTGTCCCATTTCTCCCCCATCATTCCCCCCACCCTGCACACCCTCTCCCACCCACATTCCCCCCTTTAGTTCATGTCCTTGTGTCATAAGTTCTTTAGCTTCTACATTTCCCATACTATTCGTACCCTGCCCCTGTCTATTTTCTACCCACTATCTATGCTACTCATTCTCTGTACCTTCCCCACCCCCCTCCCACGCCCCTGTTGCTAACCCTCCATATGATCTCCATTTCTGTGGTTCTGTTCCTGTTCTAGCTGTTTGCTTACTTTGCTTTTGTTTTAGGTGTGGTTGTTAATATCTGTGAGTTTGCTATCTTTTCACTGTCATATTTTTGATCTTCTTTTTCTTAGATAAGTCCCTTTAACATTTCATATAATAAGAGCTTGGTGATGCTGAACTCCTTGAACTTGACCTTATCTGAGAAGCGCTTTATCTGTCCTTCCATTCTAAATGACAGCTTTGCTGAAAAGAGAAATTTTGGATGTAGGTCCCTGCTTTTCAAGATTTCAAATATTTCTTTCCAGCCCCTTCTTGCCTGGAAGGTCTCTTTTGAGAAATCAGCTGACAGTCTGATGGGAACTCCTTTGTAGGTGACTGTCCCCTTATCCCTTGCTGCTTCTAGAATTCTCTGCTTCATTTTAATCTTGGCTAATGTAATTACGATGTGCCTTGATGTGTTCCTCCTTGGGCCCAACTTCTTTGGGACTCTCTGAGCTTCCTGGACATCCTGGTAGTCTATTTCCTTTGCCATATTGGGGAAGTTCTCCTTTATTATTTGTTCAAATAAGTTTTCTACTTGTTGCTCTTCTTCCCCTTCTGGGACCCCTATAATTCGGATGTTGGGACGTTTAATGATGTCCCGGAGGTTCCTAAGCCTCTCCTCATTTTTTTGAATTCTTGTTTCTTCCTCGTTTTCTGTTTGGTTGTTAATTTCTTCCTTCTGGTCCACTCCATTGATTTGAGTCCCAGTTTTCCTTCCATCTCTATCGGTTCCCCATGCATCTTCCTTCATTTCACGTATTGTAGCCTGCATTTTCTCATCTAATTTATGAGCAAAATCAACCAATTCTGTGAGCATTTTGATGACCAGTGCTTTGAACTGTGCATCTGATAGGTTGGCTATCTCTTCGTTGCTTAGAGGAATTGACTCTGAGGTTTTCATTTGTTCTCCCATTTGAGCCATTTTTGGTGGGGTTTTTTGTTTTGTTTTGTTTTGGTTTTAGTCTGGTCGCAGCTATTACGTATGAGGGGTGGAGCCTTAGGTGTTCCTCAGGGCGGGGCAGCCCAGTCGCTGGGTTGTGACGCTGTAGGTGGGGGCGGGGTCCGAGAGGGAAGAATGGCGCTTGTTCCGCTCTCTTCTGGACTCCAGTCCCTTCCGCTGCTTCCCCTTCACCTGGATTATCTGTGCACACGAGCGTACTGTTACGTAGTGAGGGGTGGAGCCTCAGGCGCTCCCCAGTGTGGGGCAGCCCAGTCGCTGGGTTGTGACGCTGTATGTGGGGGCGGGTTCTGAGAGGGAACAATGGCGCCCGCTCCGCTCTCTCCTGGATTCAGTCCCTTCTGCCACTTCCCCTCTGCCTGGACCGTCTGGGTGCGCGAATGTGGGACCCCCTAGTCAGCCAGCTGCCTTGTGCGTCCTCACTGGGTCTGCACAGGTGCCCCCCTGTGCCCGGGGTCCGCCAGCTGCCGCCTGTACGCCCAAGGACCGCCAGCCACCGCCCGTGCACCTGGGAACTGCGAGCCGCTGCTACTTGCGTTCCTGGGTCCGCACCTCCACTTTTTCCTACCGCGACTCCGCCCCTCTTACCGGTCTGGATGAATGGTTGTTGGACTTCCGTACAGTTCAATTTTCTATAAGTTCTGGTTGTTTTCTTGTTTCTAAATATTTGTTGTCCTTAATTTTGGTTGTGAGAGGAGGCACAGTGTGTCCGCCTACGCCGCCATCTTGGCCGGAAGTCCTCAGCATGTGTCTTAAAGGTAATGTTTCTTTTTTAAAAAACGTAAACACAATACCACTGTCACACCCATAGTAATTATCAGTTCCTTAATATACAAAAAAAGTCACTGTTAAAATTTCTCCATTTATTTCATAAGTCTTTTTTTTTTTTTTTTTTATAATTGGTTTGTTTAGGCCAGGATTCAAATGTTATGTTTGGATATCTCCTAATTCTGTTTTAACCTATAACAAGTTCTTCCTGTTTCTTTGTTCCCTCCCTTGAAATTTATTCACTAAAAAAGCATCATTTTTTCCCTTTGTTTCTATTTTTTTCTCCTAATAGCCACAAAGCTTATAAAAGATTGAGGCTCAACTTCAGTAATTATGGAAGATTTTTGTTGACATCATTAGCATACATACCTCTGTTCTATTTGCTGTTCTCATCTTTCCATTTTATTTTGGAAGGTTGTCCTTTCATAAGTGTCTTTCAATCCATTTATATTTTTCATCTTATTATATCGCATGTTTTATTTCAAATTACCTTAAATCTTTTTGCATGTACGAAGATATTTCTATAGACATATGTATATGGAAACAAACCTTCGCAGGCTTGTTTCGAAAGCCTAAGTCTCCCTATTCTATGTGCTGTCTACCTCTGAGCTTTATTTTTCCCTACAAACTCACCTGGTAAACAGGTACATTAATAACCTTTGCTCTTTTCTCAGAGTTGCACTGGGGAGAAAGGAGGTAAAATATGGGTGCGGCACACATAATTAAATAACAAATGCCTGCCGAATGAATGACTAAACAGATGATTAAATGGAAAAGCTTTTCAAACCATAAAAATGTTGTATAAATGTTGCTAAAAGTATAAATGACTGGATGAAACAGTCTAAGTGGAGACAAAAGAATTCTCTCTCAGGCTAAGATTTTTATTGCTCACTTGTAAAGCTAACTTTACTAATGAAGTGGATTATTTAAGGCTTTGGGTTCTTCCCTTTCTTCTAGCTCTCTGGCCATTTCCTTGCCCATAATACCAACAGAAGAGGATGGGCAGAGAAAGGAGGTAAAAGGCTAGCTTGCCTTTCCATTTGAGGATAAGGAAGGAAGTTTTGTCAGGGTAAAAGTATACATTTATTGAGATTGTTATTATTCTCTTTGAATTTCCATTTTTTTTCTGTTCTGCACATAAAAAGGTAAACACTATGAAGCAGGAGTATTTACCATTTTGCTTACTGCTCTATTTCCTTGCCTAAAATAGTGCCTAATTAATAGGTGCTATTTAATAGGACCTACAATCAATAAATGTTTGTTGAATGAATTTCTAAGTATCACTGATACATGGACTAGAGTTAGATTTTGTTCATGAATGCTGTCTTAGTCAGTTTGCACTACTATAACAGATTACCATAGACTGGGTGGCTTAAACAACATGCCGTATTTCTAACAGTTCTGGAGGCAATGAAGTCCAAGATCAAGGTGCCAGCAGTTGTAGTGTCTAGTGAGGTATTACTTTCTGGTTTGCAGATGGTTGTCCTCTCATTGTATGCTTTCATGGCCGAGAGCAAAGAGAGGAGCAAGCTCTCATGTCTCCTCTCCTAAGGGGACTAGTCCCATTCATGAGGGTTCCACACTCACAACCTAATTACCACCTCCACGGGCCTCATCTTCTGATACCATCACACTGGGGATTAGTATTTTGATATATGAATTTTGGGGGGACACAAACATTAAGTCCATAACAAATACAGTGGACAGGCTAGTTACATTGCCAGCCAAGTCCACCTTTCCCTCTGAGAAAAATCATCACACCCATAGTTCTCTCTACTAAGAAAGACGCTTCCAGCTTTTTCTTAAGCAGAGTAGCCATAGTTTATACCTTAATCTCCTCCATCTCCTCTTTAGACAGACTGAAGTCAGGCATCTGATCCAATGTTAACCAAATCCATAGTATTGCTAGGGGTATATGACATGATGGGCTGGCCAAAAAACTGCCTAAAGAAGACCAATAAGGCATACCATGCAGGACCAAGCAAAAACTAATACAATGAGTAAACCAAAGCTATGTGTGTACAGAAGCTATCAAAAGTAGGAGCCATGAGATAGAAAAGAAATGATATTTGTTCTAGGGTGACAGTTTTGGCTGGTAATGGCAAGAAGCGAAAACAAAGAAGGGTTGAGTCACTTACTGGAAGTCTTTGATAAACTTCTGTGCCTTAGGACAGGTCTTACTTAGGTCAGGTTCCCTGGAAACAGACTCTGAGATGGAGATTTGTGTGTAGGAGGTTTAGTGGGGACAGTTTTTCTGGGAAATTGGGTGTGGAGAGAAATAAAAGCATTGGTAGGCAGAGGGAGAGACTGAACTCAGATGCAGTGGCAACAGGGTCTCATCTGATCCAATGGGAACTCTGGAACTGAGGGGGCCCATCAAAGTTGTGCCTAAGTGAGGCAAGAGGCAGAGCCCTTGAACCCTAACATAGACCAGCTTTTGTTTGAAGTCTGTTTCCTAGCAGGTGCATACCTTTGAGCAAGATGGCTCCCTTTTACCAAGGGCACTTCCTGGAGAGAGACTCAACTGTGCATTATCAGCAGTCGACACGTGGGAGTGGGGCGAAGTGGGAGGGTGGGGTTGAGAAACTCAGTCCTAAAAGGGGAGTTTGGACAGTGAACACTGGTATCCACAGCACGAAGTGACAAAATAACTCAGTTTCTAGAGCTGTCTTTGATTCTTCTTATTTTTAAATTATGCTTTCATTTCTGTGAAGCTCAGGTACATGGCTGTCCTTGGATCCCCTCAAGATTCAGGTGTTTTTTGTTTTTTTGTTGTTGTTGTTTGTTTGTTTCTTGAGGTAGCTTGAATCTCGGTACGTAATAGGAGGAGGGAATGCATTGTATTGAGCACTAAGGGGAAGAGCATGAACATGGAAGGATCAGTGCTGAAAGAAGACAATTAATCAGCTTTCATATTAATAGGCCTACGAACGTTAAATCAATATTGAGCCTTCCTATTTATGTATGAATTCACTGAAATCTATGAATTCTGTACCTGCATAATGGGTATTGAATCTTTCTTTATGAGACTTTCAGAGTGTGGAAATATCTGTGAGGGCAAGGTTTAGATTAATTTTCATGACTAAAAGAGATCATTTTTATAAACTTGCCAAATCCCTGAAGATATTTAGACCGAATCAACCAAATAATTTTAAGGGAAGTCTGCCAGCATGGCCTATTAGCACAAGAATAACCTTTGGATTTAGGAGGGCCCCTGATGTGACTTCTGGCTCTGTCACCGTGTTACCTTGAGCAAGCCCCTAAAGCCCTCTGCGTCTCCAGTCTTGGTTTCTAAAACCAAAATTACAATGCATTACTCAAAGAGCTATGATGAGAATGAAATGAAATAATAGATGGTTTCTATGATAGTATTTGCTATACAGAAACTAGTCTGTATATGGTAGCCATCCCTTTATGTTTACATTGTCAGCCCTTACTTAGCCCAGAATCCTGATTCATCTTGTTAGTAGTTGAATGTAATTAATACTTGTGGCATTGATTTTTCTTCATCCTGCTGCCAAATTCCAGGGGCTGTAGAGCTCTTTTGGGAATACGTAGTGTTGAGGGGAGGGTGGGGGAGAGACTAGAATTCTTACTTCAGCTGTAGCCTTCCTATAAATCAAACCCAGCTGAGGAATTTCTTTGGCACAATCTCCTGAAAGTGGATCCATGTGAAGGCCTCTCTGCCAATGGCTCAACTCTAGAAGGATTTGGTTAATTAAGGCTCACTTATGGTTTGCTGTAGGTGTTCAATACATACTGAGTTTCCTTTTCCTCCTTTGGTCCAGCATATCTCTTGAACTCTACAGAATCCCAGGAAGATTCCTTGAAATCTTCCTAATCTCTCAGGGAATTCCTGAAAGCAATACACCAATGATGGATGCAAATTCTATAAATTCTCAGTTTCCCTGCTGGGCTCTCCAGGTGCTAAATTATTATGTTTCATGGTCAGAGTTGGGTCTCAAGGAGTGGAAACTTCTGTCACAAGTGCTGCTCCGGGGAATAATATTTCTGGTTTTTGGTCAGTCCTGTAACAAAAACTATAAAACCCCCAGCCGAATGTGAGGCAAACACCAGCACCCTGGGGGCCGTTCCGAGAGCCAGCATTCAAGTCTGTAGTCTCCAAGCACAGAAAATAATCCTGAATTAGATGTGTTCTTATAATCTAGGGAAGGCCTTTTAAAAATGTTGGAACAAATAGTGTCCCAAATTGGTTCCGTAATTAAGGTATGCAGAGCTCGGCTGCAAAGATCCCTTACGTCTGTTTTAAGGGATGCTGTGAGTGAGCAGATAATTGTATAGAGTAGCTGTAGAGCCATTAGAGGAGCTTAATCTGTACAGAAAGCTTTGGATATTAGCTGCTTCTGGGACACTGCTTCTACAGTAATGTCTCATCTGCAGATATTACCTCAAATGTGCACTTTTCTCCATTATATTTTATTTTTTTTAAAGCCAGAGAGTTTGCATTTGGGTACAGTTTTGTAACAGGATGAATAGGTACCCAAAAGATATTTTGATTGCTGTGAAAGGTAAAAACATAATGAGAAAACTAATAAAGATTGTGAGGATACAATTCTCATGACCTGTTAAACTTGTGTGGGGGTGGAGAAGCAGTCCCAGTGTGGCCCTAGAGGGAGAAAGATATGTTTTGTTTAGAGTCAACCATGTGCCAGACACGTTTTAGGCACTTTATCTTATCCTCAGGAAGTTGGGACAACAAGGAGGTATGAAATTCAAAATGAGTCTGGGAGTTTGGTTTTTCCTCAGGGTTTTGGTAGAGAACAGATTAAACATGGGAACATGGCTGAGAGAAAACTATTGAGGACAAATATTCCTTCTGGACAGTCAGCTTCCAGCTTGTTTCACCCCCTAAATCTCTCTGATTTATAATAAATGTGTAATAATTCTCAAACACCTAAGAATAAAACCAACACACCTCAAGCAGGGACAGGGTTAATGAGGAAAAAAGAATTCAAATTCTTCACTCAGTCACTTAAGTAGTGTAGGAATTATCATAATTATTATTTTTTTTAGTGTCTACTCATGTTCATGTCCTCCAGCGCAACCCCTCAACCCCGCATATACCCTGCACACACACACACCTTTAACTTTTATAGTCTAATCTCCTGCAGAATGGACCACATACAAAGACTTGGTTAAAAAAACCCCCCACAAAACTCCTCCCCTCTTGTTGCAATATTTATAAAGCCCTTGGTTTTTAATACACTGTGAGAAGGGCTTACTAAAACAAAGGGCATCATAATTTATTGTTTTAAGATTATTGATTCAATAAATTAACAATAATTTCCATGAAGGTTTGGAACCCGGGTGCCATAAACATTTATTTATTTCTACTTTAACTAGCATTGATTAGAGTATTCAAATTGTCCCACTGCTCTGTAATCACTCTTTATAGGCGAAATGCCCTCCGCTGTGCAGGAGACAGTAAAATAAACATTCAACCAGAAGTGACAATGGCTCCTTTAAAAACCAGAAACACTAGATTTCTTTTTCAGGAGGGAAGGAATAGTTCAGATAGTGCTTTTAATATGTGCTGTGTGTATGTTGGACCCTGCTCTCTGATATATTGCAAGGACATGGTTTTAAGAGGCTCTTGGAATTGTTAGCAAACAGGTAGGCTCTATATGGTGATATTTATATCCCATACCTCAGATAAAGAGATTTTGTTGTTGTTGCTTGGGTTTAAAGTATCATTATATATTGTGTTTAAGAACTAGGTGGGTTTTTTTTTTTCTTTTAACGCAAGTATTGTTTCAGTGCTTTTTGTTCCTCAAGTGCTTACTAAACCTTCAAGGTGACTAGGTGAGGGCATTGTGAAACTGTTAATAACTGGGAACAAACAGGTACCGCTTTTTATTCCGTAGCCACGGGCAGAAGAGATGAGAACAATGGGCAAGCTAGCTCATTAGGCAGCCTGGGCCTGCGCTTGGGTCTCTCCGGTCCTCTGGGTCGGTTCCCCTTTATAGCATACCAATACGATAGTGTAATGTTTCGCTTTCCTGTATTCACCCATTCTGTCTCCCTCCTCTTTGACATCTGAATAACATGTCTTATTCCTGAGCCTTATTGCTGTATTTTCCAATGTGATTTCTTCTCTTTTCCATCAGCAAGAAATCTCCGCGCTGAAATATGATTTAGATCCAGGCATTTGCAGTAATTAATAAAACTGAAATGAAATAAAATACAATAAACCTCTTAGTAACCAAAGGCTTATGATTTACATAGGCTTTAAATGATTGTTGGTGTTAAATTGTTTCTCAGAATGCAACTCAGGAATTTGAAGTTGTCAGATTAACTGCTGTATTTATTGGTCTGTTTGATTAGGTGAGCATAGTTTATATTCCCTCTTGGAGACCTAAATAGCAACCATTTCCTACCCAAACGGCACTGAGAACAAAAGCCCCATTCACGGGGCAGTGGGCACTGCTCTATAGGCCTTTGTGTCTGAAGCAACATGGTTACTAAGCACCTCGAAAGGAAAAGGTGCAACTAATTTTTTAAATGTACACGTAATAGGCAGAAAGGAATCACATAGCATACCAAACAAATATATTCTATCAAAAAATGAATAGAGCGTTTTTGTGCTGCTGGCCTTTTTTCCAAGGCTGTAGTAAAAAGTCACTGTGGTCATTTTTGAAGGACATCAGACAACAGAAGGCAACATTGGCAGCGATAATCTGCTCTCATCATTTTAACCACTCACAAACACTCTCAGGATTGATTAATATTCTTTTAGTCAATAACCCTGTTTTTGAGAACCTTCCATAGGCCAGGCTCAGTACTAAGCACTGGAGGCATAAAAGCTAATAAGCTCCTTTTCTCCCTTGCTGCTTAGTCCTACAGCTTACCTCCTAGAGCTTGGATAATATTGTGACACTGATTATTTCAGTGACTAAGACAAAGTACTTAGGAGGGGCGACTTCTTGGAGAAGATGACCCCTACACTAAGTCCTAAAAGCAAGGCTGGGGCAGCATTGCCGAGTGGAGGTGATTACACCAGCAAAAGTTAGAAAACACCAGGTTCTGTACAGGAAGCTTTAAGAGGTTCCTGATGCTGAATCATCAAGTATCAGTTAGGACTGAAAAAAGAATAAGAGAAAGGATAAAGCTGGATCCACAGAGCACTCCCTGTGCCATGCTACATAGTTTGGACTTGATCCTATAGGAAGAGACTTGTGAGCCTTTGAAGGATGTTGAAGGTCTGAAGGGTAGGGAGGTAGATAAAGCTGGTCAGTCTGCACAGTCCCAGCTCCAAACTGATTAAGTGGTTAGTTGCACATTTAGAGTCCCAAAGCAAATCTCATCTCAGTAGTAATATATATTTTCTTGACCTGCCTTTCCTCACTTTATTGTATACACTGTTTGAATTCACCAGATAGCCACTCGATATTTCACTTTTCTGGGAAAGTTAATGCATTGTTTATTGAGAGAAATCATTTGTCACCCACAAAGATACACACCAATCATTTTATGGAAAGACTTCCGAATGGATAAATATGTGATAACCCAGCTTAGCATCTGGAGAATGGTAGCCTTGAAGAGTTTAAAAGAAACTCAGAAGCACCCCCCAGGGTCATGAGGGGTAATATAAATTGCATCATGAAATTTCTCAATAAGTAGATAAGCACAACCTGGTCTTCCCCATCTCAGCTGCCATATTCTGGAGTTATTTTCCCTTTAAAATTCTTTGAGATGAAGGAGATATCTTGGTAAAGCACATACTCTTAACAGTTAAATATCTTGAAAAATGCATATTTTTAAACATATCAGTTATGCCATGCAGAAGTAAAGTACTTAACATTTGATTCTCAAACTGATCGCTTCAGTTAGTCCAGTGACTTGGCGAGGCCACCGTGTGCCTTCGCCCAGACTTGCTCTAGAGCTGGACCATCACTCGACAATTGGAGACATACATACATGGGGCAGAATGGGAAATCAGGGTATCAATCAGGGATGGACTCCACATACCACTATTTTATAGATATCACCTCTTCTCTGAGGATAAGAATCATCCTTTGTGCTTTCTTACGTTTGCAGATGATTAGGTGCGCCCTCTGTAAATGTCAGTTCAGTGGGTCTGGTTTGGAGCCCAGGAATGTGTTTTTGTCAAGCACTCCAGGTGTTCCTGATCTTCAGGGAACTTTGGGAGACATTGCAAAAATGATTAAGTAAATTGAGTAAAACAGCATTTTTCAACTCACCATATATCATTAAGCTTTAAGAGGAACACTGTAATATAGGGCCTTACTGAACATCAAAATAATGAGGAAATAGTTGGGGTTGCACATTCTATAATTTTCAAGCCACTTTAGTAGAAGGAATGACGGCAGTATAAAGAGCAACTGTGCCAAATTTTTTATTGGGTCTCCAGATTACTAAAGTAAGTACTGCCAATTAGGTTGGGATAAAAACTGTGGATCAGACTCTATTTTCCTTTCATTACAACATGAGATAAATTTGTTACTAGTGCTTTAGTTAAGAAAAATAAGTCCTTTGTTTCTTTCAAATACACTTTATTACATGCTTATGACAATGAAGGTTATCTTTTGGGTCTATGGTACCTGCCATGTAATCTTCTGCATCTATCCCATTTTTCCATACAAGCCATCAAAAATGAAACTCACTTAAGGCAGAGAAAGAGACATGTTTTTCAGCAATGATTTTCAAACTATTTTTCTAGCACTGGAGTTTTCCCCCCAAGCTCCAGCATATAAGTGAGTAGAAGCAGCTTTATTTTCAGTAGAGGCTACAGCAGTGGGAGGGGTGGGCAGGAAGGTGTCTACAGGGTCTTCTCAGCTCTAAACCAACACCTTCAGAGGGTACCAGCTGTCCTGTGATAGGACAGGGCTATTCAAGGCATTAGGATGCTGATAAGTTGATGTTATATGGAAAACGTTGACTTAGTAACTCCTAAAACACCTCCACAGACAGTGCAGAACAGAGTTTGGAAAACTCAGCTAGAGTTGCTCCTCAAGGATGACAGTTCTGGTTCATTCAGTCAACTCAGTGCCTGCCACACACCAGGTCCTAAAGAAAGTTTTATTACACGGCATTTTTATGATATGCTATGATAGAAACTTTCAGTTTATATCTTTTCACAAAGAATGATTATGATTTTATTAAGGCACATAGGATCTGTGAATAGAATGACAGAAAATGTTTATGCTTGATTGATAAAGTGTGCATGAACTTTCAGAATAAGGCCCCACCAATGGTGGTGATACCCTAACTTTGTGTGTGGGCAGCCTCCGGTGTACAGCAAGGTGGACTGGAAATCGAAAGCATGACTGTTGCTGTAGCTGGCTTTGCACCATACTGTGTGTAGATAGGCATGCAAGAAAACTGCTAGTGTAGCATCTGGAGAGGTGGTTGTGATCAGTCATCATATCAGTAAATTTTTCATCTCATACAAAGTGACCACAACTTCAACATTGGCTTCTCATGATAGATGTACAATTCATATAAACTATTGGAACTATATTCAGTGTGCACTGTGATTTCATTTGCAATGCCACTCATAGTGGGAAAAATATGCCACACTTTTTGAAGCAAACAGGCTTCTTTTCACAGTGGACAGAGAATACTGTTAAACAGAGGAAATATCCCTTTTCATAGCAAGAGATCAAATGTCTGAAGAAGAGTTTAATTTATACTTCCCCATGTACCAGAGCTCAGACTGAGACATAGCAGCATTTCAGTACTTTCAATCAGGTCACAGTTTCCACCCTGGATGACTTCATCCCTTTTAAAATAGAATAAATGGAATTCCACATTATACTATGGGTAGGGATCATAGGAAATTAAAAGACATATAGTGGTCAACACACTAAATGATTGTGACATTGAGCTGGGAAAATAACACTTATGCAACAAGATCTTCTTGGGTGATTTTGCTCTAACTTTCCAGAAGAGTAGAAGAGAAGTGTTGCATTGTGGGCCAGGAAGTAAATTCTATGCCGTGCTTGCTCAGTTTTCCATTGTAAAAGTACATGTAAGTATTAGGTTAGATTAGAGATCTGACTTGATTTCATTGTCTACCAGCCCTGCAGTCTGACTTTCTTTGAATTTAGCTCCCTGGTTTTAGTGTGTTGGCGCTGGGGCATAGACTGAGTGAAGTCCAGCAGCTTGCAGCTTGGGTTGGATGCAATTAGAGAGGTTGGGAGGAATCCTGTCCAGCCAAAAGAAGGCTCTCAAGTTAGAATATGATCATGCACACTATAAAAGGCCTGAAATGTCATCATTCTGTATGAGCTGAGTTGTTATTATAGAAACTAAAGTTTGCTGGTTCATATAAAAATTACCTAGAAGAGAAAGTATGAGGGCCGAAAGTAAGAGGGAGGCAGATTTTGCCCTGGAGGACCTTCTCTTCACAACATACATTTTGGCTGACTTTTGACCTTATTTA
The DNA here is from genome assembly GCA_039655065.1 of Glossophaga mutica. Classification (NCBI taxonomy): domain Eukaryota; kingdom Metazoa; phylum Chordata; class Mammalia; order Chiroptera; family Phyllostomidae; genus Glossophaga; species Glossophaga mutica. The sequence goes on along the minus strand of CM077304.1, from coordinate 34,604,700 downwards.
TCATGGTTTTGTTAGTGAAGTAATTTGATATGTTTCCTGAACAAATGAATATACACACTAGACCCGCCTGCAGCGGGGATATTACACATAAGCCCTCTGTTGATGAGTGACAAAAATACAATATTTTCATTCTGTTGTGCTCTTTACAATCACATTTGTGGCATTAAATGGTTGCAGTGTTGAGATTTGCCTGCCTTTTAAAAAGAGCCCAATGAGCAGGCCTTTCCTTTGGGAAGATTACTGCAGGAAAAATGAGGGTTCTGAGAGGGAGTGAGTACAAATCCACTGCAGGTGAGCCAGCACAATTTAATCACATAATATATTTATAATATATCCCAAGAAATTCATGTTTGCTTCGAATCTGCCTACCAGATAGGCCACAAGGAGATAGAAATGACTCGCAGTGGTTTCTAGTGCCTAGAGCTGAGTGTACACTGTGTTTCTGTTCACACATAATCAACAAACAAAGCAGGAGGCGGCAGCTGCTCCAAAGAGTTCTAGGGAGGGAGATGTACAGGTGGGAGTTTTTAAATCTTGACATACTGATAAGATTTCAGCATGGCTTCAAAGCCTGTTAAAAAAAAATGACCTACATTGCCAGTATTTCTTTGAAATCCTAATCTGTTGCTAAAACAGAGCAAACCAAGTTCTCTTTTGTGAACTTGAGTAAACACATTCTTCATCACCATCAAAGATTGTGGCAAGAAGAGGGAAGGACCTGCCTTTGTGATTCAAGAGTCCTCATCAAGTATTCTGTGCATATTTGTGGGTACAGTCATATCTTTCAAAGCACAACCCAAGCCAAATACTTCTGGCAATCTCCAGGCTTTTAATGTGTGACAAAGCAGGTGATGGGTTCAGGCGTGTAATTCGGAGCCTTTCTGTGAGTGGAGTACCAGATCAATAATCACACTTGCTCTTCTGGGGCACCTGCTTATGGAAGGAGTTCAGAATATTGAAGAAATAAGCATTACACAAACAGATGGAGGAACTAAAGCAATGAAAAGCTCTTGACCTGGCCAAAGTCGATATGATTGGTCAATAGAGGAGCGGAGAGCAGAGAACTTGCATTGTTGAGCTCTCTGTTATGACACCATTTACAGAATCCGATGCCTTTGAGTTCATGAAAAGGGTGATCAGGGTGAATCTTGAGGCCACAGAGACTAATGTACTTTGCTGCAGAGAACAGATTTTCTCCATTCGCCTGAATTACCATTATTGTTACTCTTTGTGAAAGTTTAAAAACAGGAAAAATGAGCCTCAATCTCATTAGTAGCTTCTGTGGTACTCTTAAAAATGGGAAGCAAATTAAAAATAGATTGGTGGTAAAGACGGTGTTAGTCCGGGTTCTCCCAAGAAACAGAACCAATGGTGTGTATGCATGTGTGTGTGGAGAGACAGAAAGGGAGCAAAGAGAGATTTATTTTAGAAATTGGTTCATGTGACCATAGAGGCTGGCAAGTCCAAAATCAAGCTGGTGCCCAGGGAAGAGAAGATGCTGTAGTGTGAGTTCACAGGAAATGTGCTTTCAGAATTTCCTCTTCTTTGGGGAAGATCCAGCTTTTTCTATTAAGGCCTTTCACTGATTGGTTGAGGCCCATCCACATTATGATTGTATGACTAATCTCCTTTACTCAAAGTCTACTGATTTAAATGTTATTTCATCTTCAAAAACTTCCATAGAAACATCTAGAGTAATGTGTGACCACATATCTGGGTACCATGGCCCAGCCAAGTTGACATACAACATTAACGATCTCAGAAACCAAGAAGGATAATTATTCAAATGGGAGCCTCCCTAGGAATGCTGTGTGCTAAAGACCTGGCCGCAGTCATGGCATCCTGATCTGGTCACAGAGGTCATCGACAAATATATTCTTAGGTGGATACTTTTCTTTTTTATTGATTATGGGATGGAAGTCTTCTAAAGCCATTTAGAGTAAATTTTATACTTCAAAGAAAGTAATACCTTGGGAAGAAGGAATGTTGAAAAATTACCACCTTAGAATCATTATACACTCTCACATAGCATGCAAACACATGTATAAACCCAACAAAAATTGGCCCTAAATTTGAAGTAAGTAAGCCATATCCAAAGGAAACCAGACAAGTGAAAAAATAAAATTCAAATAAATATTCAAAATATAAAAATCCACAAATGTATATAATTGAGCTCCTGCTATATCATGTGACTTGTTATCCTGACCAATCATTCCCTTTGGTAAAGGCTTAAACACTTTTTTTGTGTTCTACCTAGAAAGATGAACTTCAGATATTATTATTTTAACAAATCCTATAGGTAGTTAAGTGAGAATTTTACTACCTATGATATTTCTATATTACCTTTACATCAAAAGGTACATAGGTCACAGGCACTATCTTTTTGACTATGGGTATGTATGCTTCCACAGATATGTACTCTTTGCTCTCTCCTTTACACACACACACACACACACACACACACACACATCCACACACATATACAAAGGCATGAGTATGCCTTGATTTCCATTCTGATAATACTAATCAATCAACAGATGTTTTCTGAGTACCCTGTGCTAATCTCCAGGAATATAATAAGGAACATGATGGTCATATTTTATCTTATGTACAAAGTAGAGATTATTTTCTGGTGAAGGAGACAGATACAAAAAGTAAACAGACATGTAAAATAGTTACAATTAGTGCTTAAGTTGAAGAAGATAAGGGAAAAGGGCTTAAAATGGAAATTATAGAGAGGTCAAATATCCAAGAAGGTGATTTTTAGCTTGGAGCCCAGAATGAGAGCATTCCAGGCAGAGAAAACAGTCATTTGAGGCATTTTCAGGATGAAGGAATTGATACATTAAAAACTAAACAAAACCTGGGATATTAGAGTGGTTGACACATACTGAGGAACAACAGGGACAGTATGAGTTGAGACTGGGGAGGTAAACAGGACCTCATAGGTCATGAAAAGGCCTTTGAAATTTATACCAAGAGCTATAGGAGATAGGAAAGCAGTGGGGTGACATCAGACAAAATTTATATTTTCAGAAAATGATTACTGCTGCTGTATTGAGCATGGCTTGGTGATGGGTTAGAATGAAAGAGGTAAGATCAATTGAACTTAAAATAGTCCATGCAATGAAATGATGCTGAATTCTCTGGGGTGGGGGGCAGAAGAGGTGTAGAAAAACAAACTGATTAAGATGTGTTTTGAGAATGAGTTTCACAAAACATGCAATCGCATGGATGTGGAGTATAAAGAAAAGGAAAAATCGAGGATGACCTTTATATTTCTCACTTGAGCAACTGAGTGATTAGTGGCGCAGTCTACTGAGAAGAAGATTGGAGCTTATGATGGGAAAACAGTTCCGAAGAGGAAATCAGGAATTCCATTTTGGATTTGTTAACTTTGAAATGTGTGTAAGGTATCCTACGTTAAAAAGCAATGTTCAGTGTGAGTATGGAGCTCAGAAGTGAGGCAACATTTTGAAGTCATCAAAATGAAAATGGTATTTAAAGCCATGGGAAAAATAAGATTTCTAAGTAGATTATTTAGAGAAGTTAAGAGCCTTCCTATTTGAGCCTAGATTTCTATTTAGAGACTAGTTATAGGAGAAGAATCCAGCAAAAGAGAAAGGGAAGGAATAGCCAGGAAAGTAAAAGGAAACTTACAAAACGTGGTATTTCAAATGCCAAGGAAAGAGATAATTTCAAGACAGAGGCAGTATTTTTCTGCAAAAATACTGCTGCAAAATTGCATACATTGGGGATAGAAAAGAGTCCAGTGAATTGGGAACCGAGTGGTCATGCCTCTCCTTTGAAAGTGCCTGGAGCAGATATCATGTTTTAGAAAATTAAAGTATAAATAGGAGGTGAGGAAGTAGAGAGCAATGTACATAGATGATCCCTTTGAGAGATTCATATATGAAGGTGAGCAGAAAAATGCGGTAATTGCAGGAAAGAGATGTGGTTTCGTTAATGGTAGGGACCAAGTATATATATTTTCTGATAGCATTGACTTCTGATGAATAAGAAAGTACAGCTGCAGGAAGCAAGAAGTAACACTTGAAACCGAAGAAAAGAAAGAATTAGGGGCACACATGGATGAATTTAATAGCAGTTTGTAATATGACTTATCTGGAAAAAACCTATAATAAACATTCTAATATACTTTTCCCTTTCTAACTCAAAGCCACCGTAAAAACAGATTGTTTAAGGTTTAAGAGAATAACTCAACCAATGAAATGATTTGATGTCACTGTAGTGTAACCTTTCAGGAAAAGAGAGATCATCAGAGAGAAAGTAATTCAACTATAGTATTTCTTAGAAAGAAAATGTAAATGTATCTTCAATTTCCTGATTCTTCCCTTCTGAGTCTGGAATGCCCAGCTGACCTGCCTCAAGAAGCATATGGTAGAAAAATCTCTCTCCACTCTCTGTGAAAACCAGCCCACTATAACTGTGGCATTCAGGTTTCCAAGCTCTCATGATATCATGTGCTGATTTTAAAATAACCCTCTATTCGACACAATTTTAACCTCCAAACTTAGTGCTCAATTAAAGTAACTTACTTTATTGGTTTAAAACTTGCCTTCATTTGGACAAAAGGTGAGAAATTTACTCTCAGCCAAATCAGGTCTCCTCCATTTGCCTTGGGATTGTTTTATAAGATCTGGAGGGATTGTACATTGCCAAGATGTGGGAACAGAAGTAGACAAGTGCTCCTCTTCTTCGAAATTTATCCATGTCGTTGTCTGCTGCGGTGCAGTTACTGCTATCTGGTATTTGGCCATTAGTCCATACAGACTACTGCTATGAACTCCTTGTCCCTTGTAGTCCCTGGTGTTTTTTTCAATATCCAAGCTTCTCTAGGACACTGGGAAACATTCCACTGATACAGAGCTCTGGACTGCAGCAAACTCAGTGAAGCTGTCTCACTCCAAGTTCCTGGACACCTGTACAGGTTTGTCTGCTCTAAAATCTTGGGCTACAGAAATGCAGAAAGTGAATTTCTCTCTGTTCTCAAGTTCTTCAAATCTATCTGTGAATCTATCTGTGACTTCCTCCTCAGAGTTGGCCTGTGGCTAGGGAGATGGACAACCCAGGAGGCCCCTTTCTCTAGCAGTGCCCATTATAAACTCTGTATTTGGACTTCTCTCTCCCTTGCTCTCTCTTGAATCAGAAAAATATTTATGTAGTTCAACTGCATGGTAGCCTGATTCATTGTCTTCTTCCAAATCTATGGTTTATGGCCTAATCTAAACTTTGTAACTTTTTAAAAAACAACTTTATTGAGATGTAATTCTGAGACCATACAACTCATTCATTTTCAGTGTACAATTTAATTATGTTTAGTGTATTTGTAGGGTTATACAACCACCACCACAATTTCCAATGGAAACTTTTGAAAGCCTAGGGTTTGATTTTCTTTTCTTTGCATTGCATTTCATGAGGCATTGGGAAACTACTTCAAGGAGGAAAGGAATAAGAAAAGGCACCTGGGGAAATCTTAATTAATACATCAAAGCATTAGCCTGCCACAATGCATGGGTCTCAGTTATCCATGGCCAGACCTTGTAGGGTACCAGACCTTCAGTGTGGTAGGCCTACCTGACCATAGGGTACAACATGGGTGCAGGATGCAGCATGAAGCATAGTTTAGTGTGTGTGCAAAAGACCTTCATCTTTACTTTTGCTCATTCCATCTTTAAGTTTATATATATTTTTAACATGGATTATCTAAATTCGGAGAATGAAATTGCACAGTGACACTATCTCCTAGGTCATTTATTCCCTCTATGTGCCTGTCTAACATCAACCTTAGTTTCATCTCATATAGCCTTTGGTCCAAATTCAAATTTTAACTGTGTTTTCTTGTACATTCAGGTGTAGAACCACATTAAGAGAACAGTTTGTCTTGGGGCAAGTTTCACCTCTGTGACGAGGACTTGTGGGGTTACCACTAGTTTGAAGCACAGTATGATTTCAGGAGCCCACGGGCCATGAACTCACCCCATATGTTGAAAGTTATGCTGGAAAATGCAGGAAGGTGTTTTTCAGCTAGCCAATTTCATGCCGAGGCTCAGTCAGTCAAGAAGAGCCAAAACAGGAAATTTGGATTCTACCTCTACAACTTGTTAATTTGCATAGACACAGGAAAATCTGCATATTGATTACAGTTATCTAGGTTTATTGATATAAAACTAAAGAACCTCAACCTTGTCACAACATCTTGCTTACCAGGTTTTCCACAAATATGCAGCTAAAAAAGAAGAAAGGAGAAAACAACTTTCTCTTTATGGAAATCTGGCACTGACACTTCTACTACTTGAGAATGGGAGATGGAGAAAGAAGTGAAAAGAAATATTGGAAAAACTGCCAGACTAGCCATTAGCATTTTCTTGGATCCTAAGAAAACGTCTGGCCACATTCAGCTTTTTGTTTTTGTTTTGCTTTTGTCAGAGGTGAAGGCCAGCAGTGCAGGTAAAACATTTTACTCTTTGTTTTGCCAATATTTATTCCTTATGCCTGTTGAGCCTCTCTGTCATATCTGAGGATGGAAATTCCCTTATGAGCAACATGATTAGAAATGCAATGAGGACTATAAAATGTATCTGAATACAGACAGCAAAATTACCATGCAACCCATCTCAGGAGACCGTCTAAAAGGATTGTGTGTGCACACGAATGAATCCTGCTGACACACAGTCCCTTCATCTGGTCCGCTATTTTGTCCTTCCTTTCACAACAAATACCTTCACTGTAAGTTTAGCCTCTTAGTCCTCCAGCAACCTGACTCGTAAACTTTCTCCAGCATCAAGAGCAAGCCCAGATGAGGAAAGAGAAAGGGTGAGAGCGAGGAATAGAAAAGGCCAAAAGGAACGAAATAAGCAATGAAGGGAAAGCTGAGGTTTGGAAAGCTTCTTTCCTGTGGTCTTTTTGGAGACAGGCCTCCGACACACAGAACTACTCTGTCCCAGTGGCTCTGAAACTGAGGGTTCAACTTTCACCAATGAAAAGAATATCCAGCGTACCTGTGGTTATTTGAAGATTATATGTGATATTTGGCGACTTTCTAATATGGCCAGCCAGGGTTCCATTTTTTATAAGCCTCACGCAATGGAAAAATCCAGACTTAAAGTTGAAAACTTCTCAAGAGCAGTAATCTAATAGTAACAATAGCTCATATCTATTAAGTGCTTACTGTGCTATGTCCCAGAAATAATGACGTGCTGACTTTAGTATTATTTCATTCAGTTCTTACAACAATCATATGAGGAATTCTCTATTATTATCCTCGTTTCACAGCTAAGAAGCTCACGCTCCTGGAATTTCTTTAAAAAGCAGAGAGTGGGGGAAATATTCCTCTCAGTTAAAGCCTGACAGAATGAGCAGTATAAACTTTCGGAATGAAGTATTTTTCAAAGTACCCAATTAATTTTCCACGTATCAGACACTTGAGTGCCGCATGGCAACCCAAGAGCATGGCCAACTCACGTCTCCCTATGGGAGAGTGAGGAGGCACTGTCCCACCTCTACCTGCCTGCCAGTCCCTCTGAGCACAGCGCAGCTCCGTTGGGGAGCCGAAGACAGCCCTTTTGAAATCAAAGCACTCTTCCCTGCCTATACTTGGGAATATTAGCTGTTAACACAGCATAGCTTCATTAGTTATTTTAAAAAGTCCCAGACTTCAGTGGATTTTGGGCAGCGGAACAACTGAGTCTGTGTCTCTAAAGATACCATAAAAATGTGGGTAACTGGGGTTGGAAGTGTGCACACACGCACGCCCATACTTTGCCTTATGAAAGTAATCTCTTATGAGTGTCTAATGGTTGCTGTCCAAGAGAAACAAAAATGAGGAGGTATCCAGAACAGATAAAACCGAGCTGATTAAAATGGAAACATTTACATATATTTATTGAAAAATGCTCAGACCACCTCAGTTATATTTTTTCTTTTTATTAAAGTTTGATACACATGCAAAAAAGTGCGTAAGTCATTAACATACAGCCTGGAACATTTTCACAAAGGGAACACACCAATGTAACCAGTGCCCAGGTTAAGAAAGAAAATATTGCTGAGGCCCCAGAAACCTCCATTTTCCCCTCCCAGTCACTGCCTGACCCCAAGGTAATTACTGTCTTGACTTCTAACCCATAGATGAGCTGTGTCCATTTCTTAACTACATTCATAGAATCCAACAGTGTGTACTTTCTGTGTGACTGCCTTTTGTGGCTCAAGTCTACATATTTCATTGTGTCCACATGCTTCAACTTATTTATCTCTTCTGTTGTTGGTAGACCCTTTGATAGTTTCCAGTTTTAGGTTATTATGAACAGGGCTGCTATAAATGTTCTCATACCTGTCTTTCGGTAAGCATATGTTTCTACTTCTGCTGGGATAGCTATAAATGTTAAAAACAGACTTTTACCTGTTTTATACTGCCTTCTGGATGATACTTATCCCATGCATTTCTGACTCTATTATTAAAACAATACAGTTGTATTTTTTCTTTTTAATCTTGTCTCCTTCTGAACTTTGCTTTCCTTCTTCCTGAACTTTCTTTTTCCCTAAAACAAAACTGACCCCAGACACTAGGAAAATCTAAAATCCATAGCTCCAAGCTCATCATCTGAGGCTGTAATAATGAGTGTGTTGTTTTAAATTACTTTTCATCGTGGTCCATGCTGCTTTCAAAGGTCAGGCCTTCATCCCTTGAGTGTTCCGTGGGAGTATGATGCATGCGACCCAAAGTAGAGAAGTTTTCGACACATTTCCAAAATGATTTCTGGTCTTTTCAAAAAAGTATTTTTTTTTGAGGTAAAAGAATCTACATTTGAGTCTCTGAATCTAGCTCATTTTAATATGAGCCATTTTTGTATGCAAAAGACTGCTGACACCAGCAAGTTTTATAGTACTGATTACTATGGAAACATTTATCTATAAATATAAAATCCTTTAAAGCTTAGCCTTTTATCTTTATAGAAAAAGGCCTGTTTATGTCACTTCTAAGATTCCAGCTTTAATGTAGACATGAGCTATTCTAATGCCAAACAAGATAACCTCAGTGTTGGAGCTGGCAAGCTTTGAAAAGTGGAATTTGTACTAAAACTATTTTTTGATAAAATATTAATAATAAAATAAAAATATTTAATGATGCTCACTTAAGCCTATAGCTCTGGTTGAATCCCTTTTATTGAATTTACTATTGTGACTATGTCTCATGGTTTTTTCTCTTCTGCTTCATTGCTCTACTCCCTTCTTTGAGCAAGTATACATGGATTAGTGTGTGTGTTTGTTAAGATGGCCAGCTTTATTCTTTGGCACACTTCTGGATTTTTTTCTCCTCAGAGTTCCTGTAAAATCAGACGTGATGTTGTAATATCTTCGTTTTATCACTTCTTTTCTTTTTCCTCTTTTACTAAAACAACAAAATATATAATTGTCAAGCTTTCAAACAGTGCCTTATCAATGCAGTTTCATAGAACCCTAGACCTGACAGAAACAAAGAGGGGAGAGAAGCCGAGGTGCAAGAGAAAGGCATATTCTGCAATTTTGTGTGCCCACCAGGTATCACTGAAGAGTTAAGTGCTACCCGCCATGCCCCAGGGGAGCTCTTCTCATCACGGCTGCGCGGATGGGAACGAGATGGCAAAACAAGCGTGCCTGTCACAACAGACCTACTTAACTTTTTAATTGCCAAATTCATACTTACTTGTCTTGGTGGTACCCAAGTAGAGGTTGAAAAAAGGATCTTTGGACATCACCAGTTTAGGCATTGTGGATGTTGTCATGGCCCATGTCAGTTGCTAGGTCAGTCATTAGTCTGATGGAGGTAAGGAGCCCACTGACAGAACCTAGAATGGTAGAATCACAGGGCTCGAATTCTGACCACCCATGTCTTAACCAGAATTCTTTTAAACACAGAAGGAAAAAACATTTAATAGATGTTAAACAATAAGGGTCACGGAGTCAAGTCTCTTTTTAGCATTCTCCTTTGATCTGCTATTTTCTCATTCCTTGGAGCACCAGGGATTTCAACTCTGGGATATTTTTCCAGTGCTGCAGATAGCAGCAACACATGTGGGCTACGTGGTGCTATTAAGTGGCAGAGACAGGGCTGACTCTGAGGGGATTATTTCCTAAGAAATGTTCATTGGCACACTCCCACCTTCACTGTATCTCTTTGACATTTTTCTCCACACTCCTTGCCACCCCCTCTTTCCTACTCTACAGCAAGATGTACCTTACCCCTAAGATTAATTCAGCCTTGGTTTCTTAACCTATAACATAGAAATAATAATTTTATGCATTTCACAGGGTTGAGAAGATTACTGGAAATAATGTCTATGATGCCTTTGGTCCCATAACCAGCACATGTGAAGGCCTCAACAATTGATAGCTTTTATCATTTCTGCTAACTGCTAAAGATGTAACCCATGTAAGGGAATTTAGAATGTAAAATAGGATTTAAAGATGGGAAAGACAATTAATGGATGGGATGGACATTTGCAAACAGAGAGTGTTGTATTCAACAATTATTTGGGAGGCATCTTCTATGGACCAAACCCTCTGCTTCAGAAATAGAAATAAAGGAATAAAATAAATTCATTTTTTCTTAACTTCCAGGAGCAAAGAGTCTAATGAAGGAAGTCAATGATGTACAATAACTGCACAAATATTTGTATAATTACACTTGTAATAAAGGCAATGGAGGAACAAAATAAAGGAAAACATGAGCATGCATCATAATACGGGGATCTAATTTCAAAAGTGTAGATCAGGGAAGTCTGTCTAAGAAATGTCATTTAAGTTGAGTTAGGCAACAAAAAGGTAGTTGTAGAGCCCTGGCTGGTGTAGCTCAGTGGATTGAGCGCGGGCCTGTGAACTAAAGGATTGCGGTTCGATTCCCAGTCAGGGCACATGCCTGGGTTGCAGGACAGTTCCCAACGACAGTTCTTAGCAGGGGACACACGAGGAGCAACCATACATTGATATTTCTCTCCATCTCTTCTTTCCTTCCCCTCTAAAGATAAATAAATATTTTTTTTAAAAAAAGGTAGTTGTAGAGATGGTAGAGATGGAAGAAGATTTCCTGGAAGTAGAAATAGGTATGTTTCTTGGGAGACTGGCCTTGGACAAAGTGGGAGAAATTGTCAAGAGAAGAAATTGAGGCTCTGGCCAAGGTGAAGGCATAGGCGGAAATGCTTCACTTCCTCGCAAAACTAAAAGAAGGATAACAACCAATTTAAAAACAAAGAACAACCAGAACTGTCAGAAAATCATTTGCATGGAAGTCCAACAACCAAGGAGTTAAAGAAACATTCATTCAGACTGGTAGGAGGGATGGAAATAGGCAGCTGGGACTGAGAGGATGCATGGCAAGACAGAACCAAAATGCAGCAAAGAGACTTCCCCTGCCCTGGCCACATAAGTCTCTGCCCCTTACCATGTAACAGGTGGGCCAAGACAAAGAAATACAGCCTAAATGAAAGAACAGACCAAATCTCCAGAAAAAGAACTAAGCAAGGAGGAGATCAACAACATATATGATGCAGAGTTCAAAACACTGGTAATCAGGATGCTCACAGAATTGATTGAGCTTGGTGGAAAAATGAAGGAAGAAATGAAGGCTATACAAAGTGAAATAAAGAAAAATGTACAGGGAACTAACAGTGACAAGAAGGAAACCGAGAATCAAATCAACAATTTGGAACAAAAGGAAGAAATCAACATCCAACTTGAACAGAATGAAGAAACAAGAATGCAAAAAAATGAGGAGAGGCTTAGGAACCTCTGGCACAACTTCAGACACTCCAACATCCAAATTATAGCGGTGCCAGAAGAAGAGGAAGAGCATGAAGTCGAAAACTTATTTGAACAATTAATGAACAAAAATTATCCCCAATTTGGTGAAGAAAATAGACTTCCAGGAAGTCCAGGAAGCCCAGAGAGTCCCAAAGAAATTGGACTCAAGGAGGAACACACCAAGACACATCATAATTAAGTTACTCAAGATTACAGATAAGGACAAAATCTTAAAAGCAACATGAGAAAAGGAGAGCATTACCTACAAAGGAGTTCCCATAAGGCTATCAGCTGATTTCTCAAAAGAAACCTTGCAGGCAAGAAGGGGGTAGAAAGAAGTATTTAAAGTCGTGAAAGTCAAGGACCTACACCCAAGATTATTCTATCCAGCAAAGCTATCATTTAGAATAGAAGGACAGATAAAGTGCTTCCCAGATAAGGTCAAGTTATAGGAATTCATCACCACCAAGCTCTTATTATATGAAATATTAAAGGGAATTATCTAAGAAATAGAAGATCAAAAACTATGGACAGTAAAATGACAACAAACTTACACTATCAACAACTGAACCTAAAAAACAAAAACTAAGCAAACAATAGAACAAGAACAAAATCTCAGAAATGGAGATCATATGGAGGGTTATTACTGGGAATGGAGAGGGGAAGAATGGGGGGAAAAGGTACAAGGAATTAAAGCATAATAGGTAGGTACAAAATAGCCAGGGGGAGGTTAAGAATGGTATAGGAAATGGAGAAGCTAAAGAATTTATATGTATGACCCATGGGCATGAACTAAGCAGGGAGCAATTCTAGAGGGTTGGGGGTGCAGGGAGGAGGAGGATAAAAGGGAGAAAAAAATGGGACAACTGTAATAACATAATCAATAAACTATACTTTAAAAAGAGAGAGAGAAGAAATTGTCCTATGTGGGGACATTCACCATCTTGCCTCCCTTCCTCTACCCAGCCCCCACCAGCTATTGGTTCACCTCGCAGGAGCTCAAGTTTTACACTACAGTGACTTCTGAGGTTGAAATGAAGAGGCCTGGGGAGCTTCTTTTCCTTCTCACAAAGCAGATCACCACTCCCCTTTTCACCCTTTGCTTAAGAGGCACTGCATAACACTCAGCTTGCTGTCGCTTAGCATGTGCCCACCCTAATGAGACTTCCAGGCATCTGGAGTCAAGATTGGACCTTAATACACCTTTCAATCCCACACCATAAGAAACTGCAAAGTTTGTTAAACCTGATAGGAAACTGGCTTTATTGTTATTTTTTAACTGAACTGTGGCCTGAACTTAATCCATTTCAAAGAAAACCAAGGGAACTTGTTTCAATCAGGTCTAAGCTCATGTTTTGTTTTGTTTTGTTTTGTTTTGTTTTGTTTTGTTTGTTTTGTTTTAAACTCATAAATTAGAACTAATTCAGAACACTGAAATATTTTACAACCTGAAGTTAAACAATTATCTCAGTTTGATCACCCATCCTGAAGAAAGAATATTAATTATGGGGCAACTGAACCATTTTTATGTTTGAGTTAGTTGCCATCAGAATCATGCTACTAGATATTTAATAAATTTCAGTATTAGTTTTCATTTTTTCTGAGGAAATTTTTGGCAAGAAATATACATTTCTTGTCAGTCTAGGAATTCTACATCCCCCCCTGCAATTTTCGAGTAGTACCTCCAATCCCTGTAAGAATCCCCCTAAATCAAGATTTATGTGAAAGTTAAATAAAAAATTAAAGGTTTGATTTCTTCTTAAGGCTCCCTCTTTCCATAATAATTGTGTTCCCACTTAGATCTGGTGAGGATTTGGGAATGTTTTCTTTCTAGTCAAAAGATTCTTTATGTGAGGAGACTTGGAAAAACCACGTGAGGTGGGGCAGCGTAGTGATATGCAAAAGAGGTTTTTTTTTTTTTAGTTGTAACTGAAAACATGAAGTCTATTTGAGACAGTGGTGACTGACAGTGACAGACGTTCTGGGTGTAGCTACTATGGTGAGTAGCATCTTCTCCCTTCAGTGACAGCAAAAGCTAGCTCTCCAGGATCAGTGATTTCTGCTTAAAACGCTTCATCGCTTGAGAGGTGTTTCATGACTTGGCTTTGGGTTTCAGAGCTGAGTCCCAACTAAACGCACACAATTCCTCCTTCATTTGAGCTCCAGCTGAACTGAGGCGTACAGTTTAATGATAACCTCTCAACTAGTAATGCTAACGAAAAAAACTTCAAGTTGAGCTAGTTTGTATTTCTAATGGTCTGAACTAGTTTTTGACTTTTGAGCTAAGCAGAGTTCTGTGTGTGATATTTCTTAGATAAATTTGGATTTAATTGCAAACAAAAAACCAGTTATATAAACACAGCCCTTCTGAACACCAACCCACCCCCACACAACACCCCCTACTGCCCCCCATAGAAACATGTCTTATTTCGAAAGGAAAATAACATTTTGAGTTCATAAAATTCCAAAACTGTTGTATTTTACTATTTTATTCTCATAATAATACTGGGGCATGTGCTTTATTATCCTAACTTTTCAGATAAGGAAACTGAACTTTGGGTATAATAACTCTTTCCATATCATAGGGCTAGTAGGGAACAGACCCAAAATTTGGCTTTTTTTTTTTTCTGACTTCACAGTTTATTTTACACGATGCCATGCACACAAGCAACAGTAGTCCACAACAAAAAGCGTTCAAAGCCTTTTACCAGAGATACACTGCCATCATGATTTGGTCCTGCGTCGGTGCAACATGGCGTCCCCACGGCACATGGTGTCGCGTTGGTTGGGGGTGCCTGGAGGTTGCCCATAGATTTCCTTTGTCATTGTGTTCTGTGCTAGAAAAGACCAGACTGGTAAGGAATTGCTGCAAAAAAAATCTCCTCCTTCCCCTGTGACTCCAGTTTGAACTCTTGAACCTGTTGCAATTACACCAAGGGTGAACACCTGGATGGGGATAGCAGCGTCCAGGGGTAGTGAGCTCTGAGGCTTGTCTCTCTTTGTCCTCAAGCTTCTCTGGACTCTGCTTGTTGCTGGACCTGATGAGCCACCATTTTCTGGTTCTCTTTTTCTCCATCTCTTAAATGAGGGCCGTACTTTCTAGGTCTTCTTATGTATCAGTGGTGAGGTAAGCTTTAATTAGCTATATCTACAGTCTTTGTACATCTTTGAGGAGACGAAGTGCTAAACAATTCTAACACTGGATTTAAAAAGATAATATTTCGCCCTGGCTGGTGTAGCTCAGTGGATTGGGCACAGGCCTGTGAACCAAAGGATCGCAGTTCGATTCCCAGTCAGGGCACATGCCTGGGTTGCAGGCCAGTTCCCAGCATGGGACACACAAGAGGCAACCATACATTGATATTTCTCTCCTTCTCCCTCTCTCCTACCCTTCCCCTCTAAAGATAAATAAATAAATAAATAAAATACTTAAAAAAAAAAAAAAGAATGTTTAAAAAAAAAAGCAATTGATTAAAAAAAAAAGATAATATTTCTTTAGGGAGTTAACTAGTTAAATGCAAAATTCTAATGCAATATCCTCATGGCAATCTTTGCTCACCTGCATTAATGAATCAAAAATTTATATAGATGATTTTAGACATCAATTTTGCAAATTCTGAACTAAAAGACATTTGATATTTGCATATTTGGTCTTTGTTGTTTATATTTATAAACCCAAAGTTATACTGATTGGAATGGAAAGTTATCAGCCTTAGGAATGTTTGGGTTCAATCTTTCTTCAGAGACTTTAAAGTTACTGCCTCTTTAAGATGCGTTCGAGTTAGAAGGTAATGAATACTTTTGCTAGTGTAAAGGTGGGGATATTTACATAATCCATTTTGAAGGATTGTCCTGTATCCATTAATACAAAGTGATTGTTATTTCTCTCTTTAAGTAATTTAGATGTAGCTTTTGAACCATAAAGATGAGGAAATCAAAAGAATTGGCCACCCCACTGCCACCAGTTGCACACCCATACATACATATTAATCCCAAGGGAATATTGAAGAGACAAGGGCTCATTAACTCGGAAAAATGTAAGTAATGTAATATAAGTAACAGCATTGTCTTTTATTTGGTGTTGCCAGATACTTTTCCACCATCATATCCCCATTAGTAACTAGTCAGTCAAGAAAGTACAAGGAGCCCTGGCTGGTGTAGCTCAGTGCTCAGTGGATTGAGCATGGGGGCTGCGAAACAAGGGGTCACTGGTTCAATTCCCAGTCAGGGCACATGTGTGGGTTGCAGGTCAGGTCCCCAGTAGGGGGCATGCAAGATGCAACCACACATTGATGTTTCTCTCCCTCTCTTCTCCTTCCCTTCCCCCTCTCTAAAAATAAATAAATAAAACCTTTTTTTTAAAAAAAAAAAAGTACAAAGAGTTTAGTTTTTAAGGGCCAAATATAATCCTGAACTCTAATTTACACAGTCTGTCACTTCCCATTCAACTAACTTTTAAACTTCAGAGATACATGGTAATGAGACAGAAAAATAAAAATGATAGTGCCTTACACATATCACATACTCAATAAAAGTTTGTTGAGTTAAATTAAATTGAATTAAACAGGGACCAAACTAATCCAGATTAAGACATTCCATCCTTTAGCAGTTTCATTTTTGTTGTTGATTTTGGACTCACTTCAGAGAAAAAGAACAAAGTATCCCTTTAGGAACTTATTTTTTACGGTCCATTTTGGCTGATTTTAAATCAAGTGTGGAACCTAGAGGAGTTTGAAATTATATTTCTAGTGCCTTCAGCTCAACAAATGATAAATCACCTGATGAGAAATTTATTAAAATCTCCAAAAAAATGCACCATCTTTGTCATACTTTCTCTTTCTACATCTTTCTCTTCCACTACAACGTTTCATTTCCAGTCTTTATGGAAAAGGCTTCTTTGTTTTGAAATAGATTTGGTAGTTTTGGCTACTATTTTAAGTAGGAGAAACATAAAGCACTTCGTGTTTTCTAAGGCAATTATCTTAAAAGACGAAAATGTAGTGGCCAGCGTCACCAGAACTGGTGCTGGCATCTTGAGCCTCAGTTTCCTCATCTGTAAAATGAAGGAGTGCAACCAAAGTCTGTACACACCTTAACATTTAGTCAAATGAACTCAAGATTGTGAAATCCCAAGAGGCTTAAGTTCAAAGGCCTCCCCAGGGGAAAAGTATCCAGAGGAAATGCCTCGTGGTGTTCACAGTGGCTGCATCTTAAGAGGGAATTTTTGAGGGTATTGTTTATTATTGAAAAAAAGATTGTGGGACTTGGGAGATCTCTAAAAGTTCTTAGGTCATATCTACACATAGTTTTTTTTTTAAGTACAGAATCAGGTTTTTTGTTAGTATGGTTTTTTGCAGTGCCATTGGTTTACTGTGCTTGCCTAATTAAGATTTGCTTTATACAAACAACTTTTCAGTTTACCCTTCTATCATGTGAGACTTTTAGACTATAGAAGTTGGAATGTGCCTTAGGGTTTTAGTCCACTCCCATCATTTTCTGGTTGAGGAAACTGTCAAGAAAAAAAAATAGAACTTAGATTTTCTTTTACATCAGATTTATACTTGATTTTGTAGGTGACTACAGCAACATGTCTTAGGTTCATGTGACTGTAATAGTGAGAATTCTAATATCCACAAAACCATCACGTTAGAAAGAAAAGGTCTTTGCTTTAGAAAATTAAATTCTCCATAGTGAGATGTTTCGATTGAAACTTTCTGATATTATCAATGGTGGATTTTTATGCACTAGAACCAGAAAAACTTTAAATTTAACTCTAAGGGAAGAGCTGTATTTTATGGTCACTTTCCTTTTGCCATTTTACTAATCTTCATGAGATGTTTCCTGTCTTGTTTTTCTAAAGAAGAGCAGAAAAATAAAGCATGCATCTATGCAAATTCCCAAATCCTCACAAAAGGTCATAAAATTGTCTGTTGTCAAGACTGTGAAGGATCTACTGGCTTACTTTTCAGTGAGGCTAACAAATTAACCCCTTATTGTCCATGGGTGTTGGTTGAAGACACAAAGCTCCTGGGTCAGTGACACAAGACAGTTAATACTCATGGAAACGACAGGAGCCAGAGCATCAGCAGTCTTGCATCAGTTCCCTGAGTCCCAGTTTCCACCGAAGGAGTCAAAGCGGGTCAGATAATACCTTCATGTTGGTGCTTTGTGTTGTAGGAGAGGAGCCTGCACTTAAAGAACTTGGTTCTTTTATAATAAAATAGGCAGTAAATATTTACGTTATTTTTTTCTGGAGGAAGGCATTATCTTTATTATACTGAGTTCACAACTCCACCAAACAAATTTGTCATGTTGGCTGATACACCAAAAGCTCAATGTCAAGTGGTAAGACTATTATTACTAGTACCTTCTATTGCAAATTTGGGGACCTCTTGACTCTGCAACCACAGACATATTATTGCCCTCCAGCTGGGGCTCCAGGGTTTGTGTTCTGTGGGTGATTTAGGATTGACTTGCACAGCACCAGCCTTCCTTGAGGATTCATTTCACTCTGGAGAAACTACTGGCTGTTACCAAGAAAACATCCTAGATTCTTGTCCAGGTTCACCTAAGAGCTGGGGGAGTTTCCCTGGGCAACAATATTGACCCCCGAGAGAATTTATGTAGATTTCTCTGAGTCAGTTTTTCTCTTTCCTTTGTTCAACTTCAAAAGCATTGTAAAGCCAACCAGGGAAAAAAAGAACAAAACTCTCCTGGGAGTCTGCCTTGGGGGAGATCTTCCTGAAAAAGTCAAAGACCCCTTTTATCAGCCAGGATCTATCACAAAAAAACTCTGAGAACTTTACTTTTTTCCCCAAACACGTTTCAGGTTGGCATGATAACAGAGTGTTAGTCATCAGGTGGGCCAACTTTTGCCATTCTTCTTTGACAAGTATTATGTCTCCTGTCCCCTTGCATTCTAAGCTATCAGGCCAAGTTTTAATGGTGTGCCTAGTTTCTACCTATACAGTCAGAAATTTCCTCCTTTGATGCTTAGTGTGGGTGTGTATCTCAGTAGCTCTTGTTTGAAAGGCAGGGACACTGGGATGAATCTCAGTGCTATTTGTCATGATGTGGGGGACCTGAGAATGATTGCCAGATTGAACAGGAAGTTATCTGCCCCTCCCAACCCTACCTACTTAGAGTAGAATTAGCAACAGCCAGAGTAGTGTGTTGGCAGCTGTCTTTGAACTATTTCCTACATTCAACTGTCAACCATTTTCCAAATGCCTCCTCATTAACAGGCCATACAAAGGAGGAACACTTATCGTCTGGTACACAATGCACCTTGGTCAATTTTCACTACTGACTGAACAACCTGTGAGACCTCCCACCCTGCCCCGAAGCCACGTCTCAGTCAGCATCCATCCTCAGCTCTAAAACAGCCACACACGGTGAAGGAACTGAGAATTTATCCCCCTTGCAAACGAACAAGTTAGCCTGCCACCGTATCATAGATGCTGGTAGAAGACACAGCCTCCTGGATTAGAGACAAAGAACAGTTTGTAACTCACAGCAACAGAAGTAGTCAGAGTATTAGCATTTTTGTGCAACTTCCTTTAGCTCCAGCTTGCACAGGTTGATGCACAGAAGGCCAAATGACACCTGCACACACAGTGGGTTATGTTACAGGAGAGGGATTCTGAGCATAGGAAACCAAAATCTTTCATAATGGTCCGTACTCATACCTGCTCTTTGTCCCAGAGGGAGACACTATTTCCACCTTCCAAAGCTGCTAAGCAAACCTGCCCTTTGCTCTGAGGAGAGACACTGTCTCTATATTCAAAGCCTGTTTGTGATACGAACTTCCTTGAAAAGATAGTCTGGAACAAAAGCCAGTCAATACTTCTCTTTCAAGAGGTGCAGAAATACAATAGACCCATAGAGAATTGTTCCCCTGCACTTTGGAAGGAAGGGGAAATAGTACAATTACAAGTAGCCCTTGTTTCAAGATTATAAGGACCCACTTGAAACCATAGCAGGAGAAAACAAGCTTTGGAAATATTAATGATTGTTTTAATAGCTGGAAAGTACATTTCAATGAACAATATATTTAGTAGTTTATCAAGTGGTATATTAATATTACAGGGTTGTAAAAGATATGCATTGAGATTTCTTCTGAAAGTTCTCATACAATACATTCTCATGAACTATTATTCTCCCTAATGAGGGAGACAAGATCGCAGCATTTTAGTAAATAGGCCTGGACGTAACTTATTTCAGTGAATTCCTTAGATTGCAAAGAGCCATTAAACCTCTCAACAAAAGTGAAACCTACAGATGTTTTGCATTGGAAATATTGAGTTGGGCAGTGATAGCAATTTGTTCTATTTTCTTCCTAAGAAACATGATAGGTCACACTTCTTTTGTCAAGTACACCTTAATCAAGCTGAAGAAAAAAAGAAATATGATAGGATTTTGTCTTACTAATAAAAAGGAGCAACACCTTTTTCCTCACGCTGAGACCTGGAACATATACGTGTTTCTGTTCAGAGGGGTCTTTTCAACGGCTGAAAATGTTGAGCAAGATATGGATAATGGCTAAGTGTAGAGCAATCATTTGTTTGCTGTGTAGGTAGATTTTCTGCTCACCTTCGTTGCATCGACTATAGGGAATTTCCATTGCTGGGTTAAATTGAGTTAGTCTTATAATAGTAACTGGATTTAGGTCTTTCAAATTTTGATGCTGCTAGTTACTGTATAAACTTGAGCAGGTTAGGTAATTCCTGAGACTTTGAGAGGTTTTTTTGTTTATTTTGTTTTGTTTTGTTTTCCCTTCTGTGAAAACAGAAGATAGAAAACTCACTTATGAGCAAGCTTATGAGGTCTCCTGAGATAAAATTAGATAAAGTATCTAAAAAAACCCCTTGTACAGTGCGCAGAATATAATCAGTGCTCAATAAAAGTCTCTCCCCCTTTTTCCCATGTGATTTGACTACAAATGGATAGAAAGTCCTCAGTCTTCACTGTCATTTTATTCATTGGTTTACAGATTCCTCATTCATCCAAAAATGGAAATTAATCCTTCCTGAGATGTTGCCTTCTTCTACCAGAGAACAAACTTACTCTCTGCTCACTCACTTGATATTCTATTGTTAACCATTACCCCCAGGATTGCATCCACTTTGAATAATAAAGATTCACTATATAGACATCAGACAGGTCCTTGGACTGATTC
The DNA here is from genome assembly GCA_039655065.1 of Glossophaga mutica. Taxonomy (NCBI): domain Eukaryota; kingdom Metazoa; phylum Chordata; class Mammalia; order Chiroptera; family Phyllostomidae; genus Glossophaga; species Glossophaga mutica. The sequence continues at coordinate 34,583,726 of CM077304.1, read as the reverse complement.
CATGTGAGAGCTCCTAACAGAGGGGAGTATGTTAAAAAGCTCAAGAACAGATTTGAAAAGCTTAAAATCCTTAGACTCTCAGCTTCAGATCCTGGCAGGATTGAATTAGCTTTTTCTCCTCTGGAGTAGTTAAACTTAGTTTCATGTGTTTTGTCTGAGTACTGCATGTGGGAGTGGGAATCTATATCATTCAGATGGAAGCTTTCATCTGTTTCAAGCCTGTATGTATATTAAAACAGCCATGAAATTTTATATGTGCTCAAAGCCTAAAAATATCAGCACAGACCTTAAGAGAACTAGACAGTGGGCTGAAGAAAGATTTAATATTCAGTACTTCTCCTTTCTATTTCTTTTTTACATTATGTTTTGTAAAAAGTTGGCTTGATAGGAGCTCTAAAAATGTACTTCAAAAACTGAGGAATTGTCCACTTAATGCATTCTATTAAGGTGACAATTATGAATACTTTAAAATAAAACAAAACCACAACCTTGTCCTCAATAGCAAAGTTTTAGGGCTTAATTTGTCCAAATGAGAGCTTACGTCTCCTTTTTATTTAACTTCTAAGTGTTGCCAGTGTAACCTTGAGTTTCTTTAGTCTAAACGCACAAGCAACAAAAGGAGGAAGGAGGAAGTAAGGATGCCTCAGAGGGACAAATGGTATCCATGGGTGGCCATCTAGCCTGAAAATGGGTGCTTTGGGGTGTTCTCTTGAGGTCTCATCCCTGGGAAGCACTGGGACACTGAAGAGCCACTTTCCTTCCCACCCAAGTCCTCCTGGAGCCAGAATATGAATTTTGGTCTCCTAGGCCCATGTCTCAAAGGCCAAGGAACTGTAGATGTGTCATGGAACTCATTCATTCCTTGCTTCACGATCTTGAGAAAAACATGCCTTTGCTGCATTCAACCCCACAACCTCCACATCTTCCCTTTTATCAACTCCACATGAAAGTAAGAGCTAGAGCATATAAATACCTATTTTTGGTAAATGTCATGGTTTTTCACATCACTGAGTAAGCATGAAAATTTCTCTCTAAATATTTGAATCACTTCATTTATAGTCAAGGACACTTTCTCAAAATGAACATTTTAAAGCCAACAATTTGACTATACATCTGGGTTTAAGCTCAAGAGAGTCAGAAACACTATAGTTAATCAAACTAATTTGTATTACTATTCTTATCTAGTGGTCTCACTTTGAGGAAACCACAAAGATGTCATTTTGGGAAGTGGTAGCTTTAGGGGTGGGGCTGAGTTGGAGGTGTTGGATCTTTTGGTGGTCACTGATGGTATAAGACAACATAAAACTGTGAAAAAGGTTTTCAGTGAACTTTTTTTCCTTAACATATTTTGTTTTTCAGAACAGTAATTTTGAATGACGACAATGTGGAAAGAATGAACGCAGTGTCACATCATGCAAAGAACAAATCACTGAATTTAGACAGTAGGATAAGCTGAGACCTAGTCCTATCTGCATTTTTAATTTTTGTTGTGTTGGGAAAATCACATATCAGTATGATATCAACTTCTTCTCTGTAAAATAAGGAATTGGCTTAGATCAGAGTTTTTAAAAATTTGTACTTTACACTTGTGAAATTGTTTGCAAGAATAAAATTGTAAAATACATTAAAAATACATTAAAATAAGTTGGGAAATGCTACATACTATGCCCTCCAAATTTACATTAGGATATTATGAGCTGTGAAAGGTTCTACAGTTAAAGACTCTAGCTTAGCTTTAGTACAATATCCCACCCCCCCCACCGCCAAATTTTTTTAGTGATGCATCTTGATATCTTTCGGAGTACAGGCATATGTCAGGGATACTGTTGGATTGGTTCCAGACCACCACAATTGAAATACCAACATAAAACAAGTCACGTAAGTTTTTCAGTTTAGTGGTGCATATCAACATTAAATTTGCACTGTACTATAGTCTATTAAGTGTGCAATAACATGTTGAAAAAGCAACGTATATGCTTTAATTAAAAATATTTTATTGCCAAAAAAAAGAGCTAAACATCATCTGAATCTTCATCAAGTCAATCTTTTTGCTGGTAGGGGGTCTTGCCTCAATGCTGGTACTGATTAGGGTGGTGGTTGCTGAAGGTTGGGATAAATATGGTAATTTCTTAAAATAAGACAACAATGAAGTCTTTTTACAGTGACTGACTCTTTCTTTTACAAACAATTTCTCTGTAACATGAGATGCTCTTTGACAGAATTACCCAAAGTGGAACTTCTTTCAAAATTGGAGCAGTTTCTCTCAAACCCTGCTGCTGCTTCATCAACTGATTTTATGTAATGTTCTGAATCCTTTTTTTTCTTGTTTAAATTGTTGTTCAAGTACAGTTGTCTCCATTTCCTCCCCCACCTCTACCCTCTCCCCGCTCATCCCCACCACCCACCCTCGATCCTTGTTGTCATTTCAATAATCTTCACCAGGAGTAGACTCTACCCCAAGTAACCACTTTCTTTGCTCATCTGTAAAAAGTAACTCCTCATTAATTAAAGTTTTATCATGAGATGGCAGCAATTCAGTCATATGTTCAGGGACCACTTCTAATTCTAATTCTTATTCTTTTGTTATTTCTACCACATCTGCAGTTACTTCCTCCACTGAAATCCTGAACTTCCCAAAGTCATTCATGAGGTTTAGAATGAACTTTTTTCAAACTCTTGTTAATGTTGATATTTTGACCTCTTTCTATGAATTATGAATGTTCTTTTTTTTAAAAAAAGTTTTTATTGTTGTTCAAGTACAGTTGTCTGCATTTACTTCCCACCACTCCCCCTCCCATGAATGTTCTTAATAACATCTAGAATTGTGAATTCTTTCTGGAAGGTTTACAATTTACTTTGCTCAGATCCAACAGAGGAATTACTATCTGAGGCAGCTATAGCATTGCAAAATGTATTTCTTAAATAATAAGACTTGAAAGTCAAAGTTACTCCTTGATCCATAGTCTGGAGAATGAATGTGTGTTAGCAGGCAGAGAAACAAACATATGAATCTTATTATATATCTCCATCAGAAGTCTTGGGTAACCAGGTGTATTGTCAACAAGTAGTAATATTTTGAAAAGAATCTTTTTTTTCCTGAGCAGTAGGTCTCAAAAGTAGACTTAAAATATTCAATAAGTGGTATTGTTAAACAGACATACTTTTATTCAGGTTTTGTTGTTCTATTTATAGAGCACAGGTTTTAAGAGTTCTAGAATTTCTGGAATGTTAAATGAGCATTGACTTAAACTTAAAGTCACCAGCTGCATTAGTCCTTACCAGGAGAGTCAGCCTATCCATTGAAGCTTTAAAGCCAGGCGTTGATTTCTCCTCTCTAGCTATAGTAGTCCTAGGCAGCATCTTCTTCCAATATAAGGCTGTTTCATCTACACTGACAATCTGTTTTTTAGTGTAACCACCTTAAATAATTATATCTGGAGATCTTTCTGCCACTTCTACATCACTACTCACTGCTTCACCTTGCCCTGTCATGTTATGAAGATGACTTCCTTTCTTAAACTTCATGAAGCGACCTCTGCCAGCATCTGACTTTTCTTCTGTAGCTTCCTC